>CM057766.1:5000000-10000000 GCA_030064435.1 Trapa incisa
ATTTATTTTTTAATTTTATTTTATCAAATTAGAAATTTTTTCATTTCTCCAAATCTATTCCATCCAAAACTGTTCAACCACTTAAATTCAATCATTTTGGTGAGATTATAGGTTTAAACCCTAAAATTCAAACATTGTGCAGTGCTTTGTAACTTTGAAAACATTTGAATTAATATTAACTTTTTTGTTTAAATTACTTTTATATCTATATATTTATGTTATTATTTTTATTATTTATTTATTTATAATATTATATATTATATATATAATTATATAATAAAATATTATAAATAAAAATATATATTTATATATATAATATAGTTTATTATATATATTATTTTTCTTATTATAATTATAAAATATTTATATATAATTATTATTTTATTATCGGTAATTTAATTTAATTTATATGTACAAACACGCTCAAAATTTTTCCTAATCCTTTAATACAAAGAAAGTTTTAAAGAGTTGGGTTTCTTGCAAATATGTCAAAAATCATTAAATTGGATTTTTTGCTCAATAAAATTATTAAATTGGATTACATGACACAAAAGTATCATTTACTTCAAATATCTGGCTTTAACTTTTTTTATTATTCATTATCTATTTATTCTGCTTAACGTTTATACATTATTAATATTTTTATATATAAATTATAATATATCAAATTTTATTAAAATTTAAATTATTAATTTCAGTTATTATTTTTAAGTCGATTTAACCCATCGTATTCAACTTGTTGAAGCTCAATCACTATATATATATATATAGGTTGGACTTATTCTATGGTGTCACTTGCGGACTTTCAATTCGGCCCGATTGGAACTTATAAATGGCCTCCATCGTCGTCCTGCTGTTCTTCTGAATACTCGCAGTCGCAATGGCCATGACAACCCTACAGAGGCTCTCGCCGCAGCTTGGTCGGTTCCCTGCGCGGGCCTTCCTTCTCCGTTCCTCCGCCACAATCACCTCTGCTACCCCCAGCGGTGGCTCGAAGAAGGTCTCCGATCGCATCGTTAAGCTCTTCGCGATCGACCTCGACGGTCAGAAACGCGAGATCATCGGACTCTCGGGGCAGACTCTCCTCAAGTCACTGACCAATTGCGGCCTCATAGACCCCGAGTCCCACCGTCTTGAGGAAATCGACGCCTGCTCCGCTGAGTGCGAGGTCAATATCGCCCAGGAATGGCTCGACAGGCTCCCCCCGAGGTCTTACGATGAGGAATACGTCCTCAAGAGGAACTCCAGAGCTAGGGTTTTGAACAAGCACTCTCGGCTCGGTTGCCAGGTCGTCCTCACCCCCGAGCTCCAAGGTATGGTCGTCGCTGTCCCCGAACCCAAGCCCTGGGATATCCCGTAACTAGGGTTCCTCCCATGAGATGAGACCTGGTGTAATCTTGAGAACTACACGCTTTTCAGCATAAATAAATCGCACATTTTTCTTGCCCTGATCGGAATTGCGTACCATTTCCTGTTCCTTCTGGATTGTAACAGTGGTATTTGCTGAAGCTTGTTGATGGTTCCTAGTACTGCCCTTTGATGTTAAAATATTAGCTTTGTTCGACAATAAGTCGATACTCGCATGTTGATTGATCTCAGTCATTGTATTTATATATATATATATATATATATATATATATTTATCATTCGTTCAATATTCATGCAACTGATTATTGAAATGTGAATGCTCCATAACTTAGTACGCCCTTGTTGTGCTTTCTTTTTTGTTGATGCTATTGCTGGAAATCAAGTTCGATAATTTTGATGTTTGATTTAGAGTCAGATTTTGCTATTGGGAAATTCAGGACTAGTGACTTGAATTATTGTCTTTAGCCCATCTCAGACCAGTGATTGGAATATAATTCTTCTATGCAGATGGGCAAAATCCTGTTGAACTGTCACATCCATTATTATTCCTGTTCTTGCATGGTGCTCAACTTCTTCTGTCGTGAAATCTATAGCAATGAAAAGTGCATAATATAGCAGAAACTGAGGAATCACAAGGGGTACCTCTAATTCACCAAAGATGATCCTCACAATACACATAATCCTAAGTAGACTATGGAGAAGCATATAAGATCCAAAATACTATCTGGACGAAACTATAAAGGTGGCTAGTTTTTTTTTTATCTAAGCAAACATTTCCTGCAGTTATAATTCTTCTTTGTCTAAATTCCCAATGAATCACCATATGCAAGAAGATGCCAAATAATTCATGCATATGCTTGACTTTCATTGACCCCATAACTTCGACTATTCTATTTACATGTGCATGAACTATATCTACTTCCGCAAAACAGATTTATCCCTGATTCTGTATAGAAGGAAGAAGAAAGGAACATATTAAACTACTGTCATCTGAGGCTGATTCTCTCCGCGCTTATGCACACCAACTTTCTTGTCAAGTCCATTGACAAAGTCCTCCATGCAAGCCTTGTATGTCTCCATTCCAGGGACAAGTCCTGCAAGTTCTAGACCGACCTTCATCCATTTGTTTGCTGAATCAAAATGCCCTAAGCGGATCGGGATGGCTGCACGATTCCATGCAGTCGTTGCAAGCCACTTTCCCTCTTCAGCAGGGAACTCACCTCCTTTGAGACCTACTATTATTCTGTATGCTTGCTTGTAAAGGTTATATACTGCATCATCATCAGTATCTCCCTTGTGAGTGCTGGTAATTGTAATTAGCTTGCGCATAACAAGAGCTGCAGTTGTGTAGTCCGGCAAGGGTGAAGATAGGAGCTCGGAGAGACACTGATTCAGGGCAAAGAAAGCTACCTCATGGTTGGGCCGAGGCCCCTGACATGCAGTCAGACCAAGTTGGAGGAGGTATGCTGGAGTACAAGTTTTTGAACTTGCAAACTTCTCCACTATAAGTTGTTGGGATTTTTTATTGTTCATCTTCCCATATATCTCATAGCTGTTCAAGGTGTATAGAATGTGAAATTCAGGCTCCAAATTCACATTTTGATCATCATCAAGTTGCATTCTTGATGAGATAGACTTCAGAACCTGCGAGAACGGAAGAGTTGTTCTTAGAACTCAAGAAACAATGTAAAGTATAAGACAGTTACAGAGATCCACACCTTTCCAGCTCTGTCCAGTAGCTCAACTACTAGTTTCACATCAATGTCAAGAAGCTCGCCCTTCTGATTCTCTGAAGCTAACATAGCAGAGATTGCAAGGATTAATGATTTGCAAATCATGACACTGTTTTCATCCACTTGTCCATCAACTAAAAGGCCATAAAACTCAGATGCAACTCTCAGGAACTCTGCACTTAATGCATAATCCTTAGTCTTCCCCAATTTTATCCCAAAGTTCCATGATGTTGCTGCAAACCATTTCATTTCCCTTCTAGCAACCTCACCTTTCCCAAAGAAGCAACTAGATCCCACTTCAGATGCTCGAGAATGAGCTTCCTTGATATATTTGAGGATTTCAGGTTCATTGCACTGGTCATTGGTCAGGATAGTGACTAACGTGCGAAAAACTACAATTTCAGGAGTTGGTATAGTCTTCCCTGAGGCATAGAAACCAATGAGATTTGATAAAGAGGCAACAGCTACCGGAAAGGCATGGCAAGCAATAGCTTCATGAGCTGCTAGCAAGAGGAAGTCTGGTGTAAAATCAAGGCAGGTCTTCATAACTTGAATCTGGGACAAAGCACAATTCTGATCTTCCTTTTGTAAATGAATCTTGAACTGCGTGAATTTTTGCACATGGAAAATTGCAGCCAAAACATATTTGATTGATGAGTCAGATTAGTCAAATAAAGGGAACAAGCATTATCATTAAGTTAATGGAAGTTCAATAACGAGGAGACACTGAGGAAGAGCACCTTCAGAAAAGCACTAGCAATATTTGGTTCCAGCTGCAGAGAGAAATGAGTACCAGTTAATACCCACCTTAGAAAGTAGAATCTATTTGACATTTTCAGGAATACCTTTTCAGCTTCATCGATATATTCATTAGCTCGATCTAGTTGAGCAAGACCCAGGTAGCACAAGCACAAAACTCTGAAGCTCTTGGCTCGGAGAACTCTGTTTTCCATATCATGCGGTACGTAGAGCATTGATTTCTCAAACACTTCAGCACTTGTCTCGTAGTCTTTAGATCGGAAATGATCTGCGGCACTGCAAAGCAAGAACGACACCCTTGCACCAAGATAAGTTCTGCTTTCAACAGTATATTGAGGAAACTAGCACCGTCCAATTATCATCATTCTAGATCACATCTACCATCTACCAGATCCCATTATGAGCATTCATGGAAACTAGCACCTTTCACTAGAAAATATTCAAATACAAACAAAAGCACCGGGTAAGTTCAATTGGACGCCATATGAAGAATCCGCAGATGAAACTGCTTCATAGTGCTTCATGGCCTCTACAGTGTTACTCTTAGTAGAAGTAAACCACAGCACTGAACTAATCAGCTATTTCAACGAAGATAAAAATATTCCTCGGGAGACAATGAAGCATATTTTGAACAATTCTAGAACAGCGGCATTTTTCCTGCAGCAAAATCCAGGAGCAGTATATCAGGAAGATACTGGAATAATGTTAAAAGTTTCGCACGTACCAATTCCAAAGAATAGCATGCATGGCGACCCTCTCCTTGGTAGCACCATCCTCTGCAAATAGTGCCACCACCCTTTTGTCAGAGACCAGCTCAGCCACAACCTTCGCCCTTATCCTGGAACCTTCCCCTCCCCCACTTACCACTCTGTGAACAATCCTAACAGCGGCGCCTGCACTGACATGGCACCTACCGAGAAGACCTAGGAAAACTCCTTTCGTTGTCTCCATCCCCGCGGTCCCCACTGCATGGAAGTAGGCCTCCACAGCCGATACCCAAACGCCCTCAGGAATCCCCTTATTAACAACCATTCCCTTCAGCTCTTTTTCTGCCTCCTCATACCTTCCGAGCCCCAGCCACGCCTTCATAGCAAGTACGGGAAGGCATGGGTGTTGGTTCCCTCCTTCAGCTTCTCTCAGTACCTTCACACATTTTATCACACTCTCGTATTCCTCCATCTGCAAATGGACGGCTGCCATGAATCGAAGAGTTTTCGATTTCAGAGCCGTGAGATCAAGTGTCTCTTGCCGCATCCTTGATGTACTGAATCCCTTCTCACATAGTTCGAAAGCATCATTCATTAGCTTCAGCGCTTCCTTGAGTCTATAGCTCTTATTCTCATCATTGATTGACAGAAGGCTCTTTCCAAAGACCAAGTATTGATTCGCCAGCGCTTTGTAGTGATGGGACGACCCAAATAGAAACGATTTTGCGCGGTTTAACAGAGTTACAGCGAGCATATGATCAGAAACCTCCCAAGCAATCTGCGATCGTGCAACATTTAGATCCAGCAGGAGCTTCCTCTGTTCCATATCAGTAACCATACGGGGATCGACCTTCGATAGGAGATCTGTGGCCTTCTCCAAGCAACTCGACGCTTGATCAAACTTCTGGAGATGGTACCACATAACGCCAGTCTTGTAGTAGAAGAAGGCGGTCTTGAACTCCGGAGAGACCACACCAGAAACCTCTCCGGCTAACCAAAGCATGTCAGCAGAAACATGCCGGAGCATTACCTGGTTCTCTGCATCGGCTGTGGAAGAAGAAGAGGAGCGGATGGAAGAGGCGTTGGAGAGGTCCACACAGGCATTCCAGAGGCGGTAGCTGAGCTTCCAGACATGGAGCTTGGCCGAGTTGGCGAAGGGAGCGAGTTGACTTAACCGAGTCAGGGACTGCCGGAGACACGAGGCAAGTTGGCTCAGCTCGATGCCAGAGCTGGCATCCTCCTCACACTGCTTGATCAGAGACTCGATCTGAGAGAGGACGGGACAGGAGTCAGGCGGTTGACCATCGACTTGAGTTTGCCGGAGCTCCGGCGTGGAAATTTCAGCTATCCTCATCTTCTCTGTCAGGGTTTCTCACAGCCACAACCGCTTTTTGAACGGAGGGGGAAGGGACTTTGATGGAGGGAAAGGAAAAGCAGTATGAGAGTGGGAAATAAGCAGAAAAAAACAAAAGAAAAGTTGCCATGGCAAAGATGGTGCAATCACTATTGGGTCTCGGAAAAATGGTTAATTTCCATACACTTCCTAATGTTTGGAATATCTCAGTTTGCTCCCCTTATTTCGGAAACAAATTCATTTGACCCCAGTCCTGCACCTCCTCAAATTGTGTTTATTGAATAAGAGCTAATGAATAGCTCTGATATGACATATAACCACTGTTTTGCATTTTGGGAAATCAAGAGAGATTATCCATTGGCAACTTGGGACTGCGCTAAATGCACCTGGATGGTCCCAAATAAGATCTTAAAATTACGTTGAACTTTGTGGAGACTAATTCATAGCAGTTCACTTGTAAAGCAAAATTTATCACCTTTAATGTCTGTCCTTTCCCCCTTTCAGGGGAGCTCACTAGGCATCATTAATCAAATAATAAGACACCTCGACCATAGAACATGCAGTACATGGGATTGTAAGTCATTTTGTTTGGACTCCAAAGTCAAACTTCTTTCTCTTCACAAAGCAACGAATATGGAAAAGAAAGAAAAAAAAAACATGATAGACCCACATATGACGTTGCCATCTCAACTGACTTAATATCCAACCGGGATTTTCCATTTAAGTCGCTCAACCCACTTCTGCTAGAAATAGTACGTGACTTTCTTTAACCAAAAGTCTATCATGTATCCTGAATGGTACATACCCATTCCGGATATCTGGATATGATGACCCTCAGTATGCCTATCCTCCCAGATAGAATCTACATACTTGGAACACTGAAGGCAGAAAGAATACTATTGTGTTTTCTTTTATGGGACTCAATTGGTTTCTGTTCCATTCCATTCACTATACCAAGCACAGCCTAGATGCAAAACTGGTACGTAAATATCAAGGATCCCGTGTGCCATTATAAATTGAGAATGAAGAAAGGAAGACTGACTTGAATTATAGTACACCCTTTTGTACAACACAGGAGTTCACGATCAGCATTTTTTTACCTCACATCTAAGCCCATAGCATAAGACAAGATCACGGCCCCATAACCTAAATGGGTGATTAACTCTGCCAAGGAAGAGGAGAATAGTCAATAAACTTTTTCAGTCTGGAAAATTCAGAAAATCCATAGTATCTATTCAGGGAAATTAAAATGATCCTTACCTATCAAGCATATACCTTAAGAGTAAGGCATAACATGAACCTTCCAAAGATGCCATTGACTTCTGAAAACAATACAACCACTAAAATTCTATCAAAAATATTGCCCTGCTACTTCACCATCCTCACATCATCAAGTTTTGAACTCTTGTGCTGAAAAACAGAATAAAAACAAACTTAGACTCATCAAGAAAAATGAAAAGAATGGCACTGACCCAAGGACTGTTCTCAGAACAAAACAGCAGAGATTCCAACTGCACTAGTACATAAATTAACCTTGCTCTTCTTGTGTCTGTGAATGCCATTTACATTTTCTTCTCCATCATGCTTCCGCTTCTGCAGTGATTATCAAAATAAGTCACCCGTCAATCACAGCAAGTAGAATGTTGAATCAGAAATCTGACAAGTTCCTTCTGTAGGAGTTACAATTGAATCTAGCAGACGTGTACCAAGAGAAGAACCCACTTTCTCAATTCAATGTTAGAGACCATTCAAATAAGACAACATTAAACCAAGATATTTTCAGGTGTATGACCTTTTCATGTTTCTTACGATCAAGACCAGATTCAGGGTGAGTGCTTCTATCCTTCTTGTCCTTTTCCCTATCTTTGGTTCGATCTTTATGGCGGTGTTTGTGCTTCTTATGCTCTCTATCTTTCTCAGAATCCCTCTCTTTATGCTTTTTATGTTTCTTCTCCCTGTATTTTGATTCACCTTTGGATTTTGAGGGGACAGTTGGTTCCCCCTTTCCAGACTGAAGACAGAAATGACAGGTCAGTGACATGACCAAAATGGAAGGAAAATAACCAAGGGGGATAATTAAATTTATTTTACACTAAATAAGAGAGTATGGCAGAAAAAAAAACACTAAATCAAAAGGATTCATATCATAAGAGAATTCTTACCTGAGGTAACTCTACAAAACCATTTTCCTCCAATGGAAATGCATCTTTGAGAACATTAAGGTCAAAAGTTTGTATCCGGGTGTTAGAATCTCTAGGAAGAGATGTATCTTGAACAAGTTGACCAAGTTGCATCCCTTCTCCTTTTCTGATTTCTGTTTCTCCAACCACACGGTGAAGATAGTGGGCATCCGAAATAGATAAGGGAAGAGACCTCTTGCAAAAAAAATCATAATGCTGCTGCAACTTGAAATGGCTTAGGAGATCCACAGCACCAGTAAGTTCTCTTGGTCCTAAACTTATCCAACATGCCAGAGAAGATTAGTCAGTCAAGTAACTGAGAAATGAGGGTACCAACAAAATGAGAGGGTAAAAAGAAACTGAATCAGGGAAATTGATTAGCCACTAGGGCTGGTTTAATGGCACTGGACGTAAAGGCAGACATACTATGATCAATGCATCTAATATAAGAAGCTACATATTCCAGTTTATTAACTGAGAATAGAGGTAAAAGCATTACAACAATTATATCAATGACTTGGAATATCAGGTAGTAGAACAAAGTATAGCCACCTTTCCATCCTTGGAAATAATTTTGAAATTTATTACGAGTACTATTCAGGATGCCGCCAAAAGTTAAGATTCACGATGCCAGAGTTTGGAGTAAAACTGCAAATTATGGGCACAGTTTTACCTCTTCCAAACTTCCTTTCATCAGGATCCATGTTCAATGTCCCAATGACCAGAATATTAACTACAAGTTCTACAATAGAAATAAACAAAATAGGTGTTATGAACCTGTAAAGCTTATACAGAAACTAATAACAATGATTAAGACAACAACATGGAGCAATATAGAAATATATCTGAAATGAGGAAGGCCAATAAAATGAGGTCCAAAGAGGTCTTTCAATGGAGTTTCAACTTCACTTCTTGAGGCAGTGGAGATAAGTCAATAGTGCTTCAAATATTTTATCATTGAAAGCTGAAAGGACTCATTCCTTTCTATATTAGAATATACCACTGGTGTCTTTTTCCAAAATAAAAAATAAATGGCCTATCTATCTCATCATAACATATAACATAATTCTGTATGAAAATATGCTAGATACTCAAGTAACTTGGATGGATTGTATTCAATCGAATCATATAAGAGAATGATCCAAATCATATCAGGAACAAATGCCAAGTATTCTTTCACCGACTCTAGCAAGCAAAGTATTAATAGATAATTAATGATCCTTTCCTACAGCACTATCAGATAGGGACAAATTCAGTTGCGTTCTTCTGCATCTGCACAGTTCAGGTCTACAACGAAAAAACTTTATTCAGTGAACAGACTCGCATCTGCTTCAACACGCTCGCGCATTTTGATCTGAAGTAAAACTCATCCCATCACTTAACATGGATTCTTCTAAAAAGTTTTAGACCACGCAGTTTTATAAATCAAAAACAGAAGGTCCTTTTTTTGAGCCAACTGACATTAACAGAGTAAAGACAAAACCTTCTACAAAGGGAAAGATGACAGAAAGCTGACATAAGGCAAATGGAGATATCGAAATTGTGAATGAGAACCCATCTAAGACAAGTCAAAGAGAGGAACCTGAGGCATGGAACTTAGAAAGGCATATGCTGACTTCAAATCACGACCATTACTCCAATTCACAATCGTTTCAAGATCCAGCCACAACCCTTTTCCTTGTCCTCCGCTCACAGCTCGTAGAACCCACTAAAACGGCTCAAAATTTTCGATTGCAGGAGGCCAGCTGAGCAAGCGAGTGTAAAAATCGAAGGTGCGCAGTTGGGGACGCTCCTGTCAAATTGAGGAACAATAACGGAGTCTGAGGAGGGCAATGCGACGGAAGCTCTACCCTTGACTTGGATCGATTTCCGGTGATACGCAGTCCGCCGGAGCGGGAGAGAGTTAGGGTTTGCGTTCGGTTTCTGTTCTGACGAAAATTTTGTAATTGCCTGTCGCCCAGTCGTCAGGGTCCTCGCCCTGGCGATATCCTGTAGGGGATGGGGGTGGGGGCGGGGGCGCTCTCTGAAATGACGCAAGTGCCCCCGCTGGCTCTTCTCATACTGTGGCGTGGGAGACGACCGAAAGGGAAACTTTGCTTGACTTGGTTCTATATTTTTCTGGGTATGATATCTCAGTATTTGGAAATACATTAACTTATCAATAATCTATATTTTGAGCCTTGTAATTAATTTAGTTCTAAATATATTAATTATATAATTAAACTGAAAAATATAACTCTTAATTGTTTTTTCGTCTAATTTTTTAAAATTTTAAATATACAATTAATCAGTTTAAATTGATTCGAACCATTTTCAATTATAAATACATTAGTGCGGGGAGATAGTCACCTCACAGAGTCACAGCAACCGTCTCATTCCTCAGCACCCAGGAAAGTCACTCGTGGTTGCTCGTCCCCTCTCCCGTCGCCGTCCCTGGTCTGCCTTGTCCCAGGAAATCGCTGTTTAGCGATTTCTTTTCCTTTTTAATTATGATTAGTTGCTTCAAGGCCTTTATCTTTATAGCGTCTGAATTGGCTTTATCTCTGTACATGTAGACACTTTTTGGTATTTGGAATGATAATGCTTGAACTCCGTTCATGATGTTCGGATTGGCTTTTGCTCTTTTAGACTGGACTTAGTCTAACGTGTCTTAATTTTTATTAGGAAAAGAACAGAATTTCCCCTTTCCCTGGTGTTGGTAGAGGTTCAAGCTTTGTGAACACCTGAAGGTTCTTTCTCCATGAAATATTGCCCTAGGCTGGGTCAATATTATGTCATCATCTGATGCGCTGAACTACCTTTTTTCTATGGGGGTTTGGTGTGCTGCGTATAATGCAGTTGCTTTCCTCCAATCTATTCGCATATTTCAGGCCTTCTTCTAAATTTGCTTCCCCCAAGTGCATTTCATTCTTCCTTGCATTGTGATAACATCATGGGCTATGCACAACTGGTTATTGGCCCTGGATGCAGCGGGAAGGTAACTTTTATGCATTTTGTAACAATTTATTTGAATTTTTGGCCTCTCAATGACAATACAATGGGTGGAAAATTTTCAAATAATTTTCCTTTTGGTTGCGGACTAATGTTCTCTTTGAACATCAAGGTTCACAGTTTTTATGAGAAATGAACTTAATATGTCTGCTATGGTGATTGTGCCTCTTGGCTAGACAAAATGAACTTAATATGTCTGCAGAAATTGATGCTTGGAGCAGTCCCTTTATGTTCTTGAGTTCAGTATCTTGTGCTTCAGCTTTGTATTTAGATAATTGGAGAACATGTTGTTCAGATGGTAATGGTATGTTTTAGGATTTTTGTTGACTTATGAAGGATTCAAGTTAATGTTCGACAATGTAAAGGGGAAAAGTTGGAACTTTGATATAAGTTCATTGTTCTCAGATCGATATATGATTTGAAACAGAAGTTAAAAGTTTGGAGGAATTATGAATTAATTGTATTCTCTATGAAGTGTGACGAGTAAGCAATAATGGATGGTATTATGGCTTTATATGCAATGTTTGGAGGATTTGAAAGCAAAATGCAAAACTTGAGATCAGTTGTAATCATGTAATCAAATATGAAAATCCTATCATGATTGTTTACTTTATTTCTAGCTTTTATGTGTTCCTACTTCTTTAGTCTTCAAGCAGTGCTTAATTTGACTATTCTGTTGTTTCACATGATCAAATTTGCCTGTCAAACTGATGCATTCATTCCTTGGCAGTCAACTTACTGCTCGAGTCTCTACCAATGCTGTCAAACCATTGGGCGGACTATACAAGTAATTAATCTGGATCCTGCTGCTGAGAATTTTGATTATCCTTTGGCCTCAGGTAGATGTAGAACCTCTCTTTTGTTTTTCTGTATAATTTTGTGATATCATGGTGCATTCTTTTAACAGTCTCACTTTCTTTCAGACATTAGAGAAATCATCTCCTTGGATGAAGTCATGGAGGAATTAGGGCTAGGCCCAAATGGTGGTCTTATTTACTGCATGGAGTATCCTTGTATTGATTTTTCTTCTACCTTCCTATCAATTACCTCCTACTAATCTTTTTTATTATGACCCTGATAGCTTGTCATCATCTACTAATGAAATCATTTTCTCTTAATTAACCTTTTGTCATTTTTGGTTTTTGTTTAACTTTGAATGACCTTAATTTCTCCCTTAGACACCTTGGAGAAAACCTGGATGATTGGTTGATGGAGGAGTAACTTGGACAAATTTTATATTGGTTTAGACAGATTGGGTTTAGCATCATGTTTTATTGCAGGCCAGATAGAGCTGTTTTCTCATCTACCAGTGCTCAAGAATTTTGCGGAGCACTTGAAGAAGAAGAACTTCAATGTCTGTGCTGTATACTTGCTTGATTCACAGGTTTGTTTTTTATACTGGATTATTCTTCTTTACTTCTGTGTTCTTGCATCTGCAATTTTCTGGTATATTTTGATTTATTTGGGAACATGGCTTGAGATATTTGAATTTGTTTGCCAGTTCATAACTGATGTGACCAAATTCATAAGTGGTTGCATGGCATCTCTATCTGCAATGATCAAACTTGAATTACCTCATGTGAACATTTTGTCCAAAATGGATCTTGTGAAGAATAGGAGGGACATAGAAGAGTAAGTTCTTACTCTCTGCTCACATTTTATCTTACCTCTTTCTACATTCAATTTCTAACTTGTTTTTGGTGCCATTTTATGTTAGCTATTTGAATCCAGAGCATCGAATTATTCTGTCGGGGTTGAACTTGATGATGCCTCCCCAATTTGAGAAGCTAAATAAAGTATTAGCTGAACTGGTGAGTTATAGAATAGGGCAGGAGTTCATGACCAAAAAAATATTTATTATTAAATAGATCACAATAAATTCAGTTGACACATTCAACTTCTTACTAGCTTTCAGTTTTCAGTTTCATAGGATTCTTCTCTTGTTTTTAAAATCTGCTTGAATCAGCTGCTAAATTTTAATCTTTTATCCATGTTTTAAAAGTCAAAAATATGTTGGTTGATTTATTTTTCTATGCATCCTTTCTCCAATATCCCTTTAAATTGCCATGATCAAAGGTGTTCTGTTAGGGTCATCCTCATATATGATCCCTAGAAGATGACTGTTGGCTCCCTTTAGCTATCCTAACTGGGCATGTTCCATGTGTTAGGTTGATGAGTACAGCATGGTCAGCTTTGTGCCTCTCGATCTGAGGAAGGAGAGCAGGTTTCTCTCCCTCTATTTATGTATCCTTGATCCATTTTAGTTCAATTTGTTTCAGAGACTGATCATCTTATTTTGGATTTTTTTCTGCAGCATACAGTATGTTCTGTCTCAAATTGACAACTGCATCCAGTATGGGGAAGATGTTGATTTGAAGGTCAAGGATTTTGATCCTGAGGATCCCGACATTGATGCTGACTGTGACTGATATCCTCGAAGACTCGAGTAATACTCCATTTTCTTACGTGGTTCTTGCCCAGGAGTAATCCTCCTTGCATGTGGAGAGACTAGAGTGCAGGAGAGCTATTGTCTCATATCTGTGTAGTGTAGGTAGTATATATGTATTTTGTCATACAACTGCCTGAACTTCAATACATGAAATTGAAACTGCTTTATCTCTCTCACCGATGATGATGACGGAGCCACAATTTTTCCTTGATAGGTTTGTATTTTTTTGCGCAATTTGATAGAGTTATATTCAATTAGACTGGCTTTCCCTCAAGAGAATTCTCACAAGTGTCTAATCACAATAGACATAGTTCGTCACATTTTTACAAGTCACTTGATAGAGGCAGCTCAATTTGACTACTCCCTGGAAATTCAGCCCATAGGTCCCCAGTAGTACTAAAAGAATCCATTCAGCATCACCTTGGTGGACACATGTGCACCATCTTGTTATATCTGGTTCTGCCTTGACATCAAGGATCATCATTTAAAGGGCAGAGACATTTTCTACATAGAAGTTGATCAGCTAACTCTGTAAATCAAGACTTGACCATTTTTGTGTCATTGTGCCAACCCTGGAATGCTCTAGCTGTCGGACTTGTCACCCCATAAACCATCCCATCCACCAGTAGGGGCAGTCTTTGGCCCCTCGATGTAATGCTGATTACCCTGCAACATAGGAGCACCAGGGAGTCCATTGGGTCCAGGTGGAGGATGGGGCTTCTTGCGCTGTGTCCTGATGCCCAGGATTTTAAACACAAATCTAGCCAATTCTCCATAAAGCATCCCGGAGCGATCAAAAAGCTAAAAGAAAGGAGACAACTTCGTTGACATTTAGATTTCAATGCATCTAACCTTGTAGGGAAGATATATACTAAGAAAGAAGCAAACCTGCAGAAGGGCGGATATGAACATGTGAAAAGCTTGGGTGTTCTGGTCAATCAGCATGGCCACACGACCAAAGAAGGTTACCACGCCTTCCATCTGTGTCATTCCCAAAAAGAAATCATGTATCATTTTGCCACTATGATAAAAAAAATGCAATAACAAGAAGAGACAAACAAAAGGGGCATGCAGAGTCCTGATCCCTTGTCAAGGATATCAAGCCCCAATTTTGAAGGAAAAAAATATATTAACCTTTCCTCCATATACCTTCCCTTTCACTGTAAGCAAAGCTTTTATTGCTTTCATCATAAAACAGACCTTACTAGATAAAAAGAAGGCCAATAGGCTCCTTACCACTCGAAGAAAGGAGATCCAGAAACCAGGAGGAGAAGGTGGGTCACCATGAGGGTTATTTGGATCCTGATTGTATGGGCCCATTCCCATGCCATAACTACCCATAGGACCCCCAAAACTGTTACCATACATTCCTCCTCCATAGCCACCATACATCCCAGAACCACCATAGAGCCCACCATAACCTCCTCTGTACATTCCACTACCATACAACCCACCACCGTATGACCCTCCATATCCACCAACTGAAGATCCATACATTCCTGAGCCATATCCTGAGCTATAATTCAGACCAGAACCATAGCCTCCTGCAGCAGAAACCATCAATGGAACATCAAAATTGGATATCCAAGAAAACGCTAATTACACCAGTAGATTTCATCAGCGGAAAAAAACAAGCAACAAAATGATCACCTCCATAGGCACTACCGTAGCTCTGCTGTTCCCACGGCCTACTGGGCATAGGCCGAGCGAGAGAGCTTGTGTTTGCAGCAGCATTCCTGTTATTGGCTGGGAGAACCTCACCAGGGTTTGTAGTACCAGAAGCCTCAACTACATCGCTGGTGTTGCCTGAAGAGGGCGGTTTAAAGGGTGCTGGACCAGATGACCCACCAGCTTGTTCCCAGGGCTTGGGCGGTGGATTTCTAGCTGCAGTCACATGTCTGAGGTTCAATACCAACTACAAAAAGGGAAATCCTCGCAGAGAACAAACATAAATCCCATATTTTTCTTATACACAAGTCATGAATTTTCGAGATTGATATATACTGAAGAAACCCTTGATCATCAAACTGGGTAATAGAAATTTGGTGGTGGTGACGATCATCAAAGCAAGAGGAAATATTGCAGATTCTGATTCACAACGGAATCAAAACCCTATGGCCCGAAGATAAGGCAAACCAAGCAACATTAAAAAAAACTCAGTTTTTCTTATACGGAGTCATGAATTTTTTAGATTGATATATACTGACGGAACCTTTGATCATTAAACTGGGTAATAGAACTTCACATATTTCATAAAATCAGCGACGAGCATCATAGAAATAGGAAATTTTGCAAATTCCGACCCATATTGAATCAAAAGCTCTAGGGCACAACCAAGCAAGGCGATAGGACAAGAAGAAGAACGAAATCCGATTGAAGGGGACGGCAATAACACCGACCTTGGTTATTAGAGGCCATTGGAGGCGATAGCTTGAGAAACAAACGATCACTGACTGCACATTCACCAACCCACCGTGGGAGAGAGACGTCACAGTCAAACTATCAAAGGTGATGATCGCCTGAATTTTTTTTGCACAGAATTAATTATGGCCTGAATTTTTTTTTTGCACAGAATTATGTCCTCAAAATGGACGGCGTGGATAATGTTGTATTTACACACACGGGCTTACATGCCCGTAAACAAAAAAAAGGATAATAGGTGTTTCACCGTTTAATTTATTTAAATTTATAAAAAAATATAAATTGTTCTATAAATACATATACACGAAATTACACGAAAAAAAATATACTCATACTAGAATATATTTTATTTTGCTCTTCAAACAATTGATATATATATAAATATAATCACAATTTATCTTATTTATTTATATAATTTATAGGTAAAAAATTAAATACAAAAAATTAATAATATTATAACCACAATTTATTCATTTATTATTATTATTTTCAACATTATCTTTATTATTACTTGTAATCTCAAAACATATAGTAATATTGATATTAAATTTTAATCTGGAGTACTAAAATAATTTAAAATTTGTTAAATTTACTCAATTTTTTACCAAATTAGTAAAAGGTGAATAAGTGTAAAGTTATAAAGTGATTTCTTACATTTTAAACTGTACAATAAAATAGTAAAGTCGAAAGTGTACTAATTAATAGAAGTGAATTTCTAGACTATATTTGCAATAAAACTATAATAAAGTGTTGAAAAAAGTTTTGATTTGGAAAATAAAAGTAAGCATATTACTAGTTATTTGGTAAATATGTCAAATAAACTTTACAATTAATAAAAATATAGGATGAGAGTATCATATAGAGTGATGTAGTGTTTGTTCGAATAAGTGTAAGTGCAACCGATATGAAGAATAAGATAGATAAGAGTGAAACTAAGATATCCACTTTAATATGGACAAGATTGAAGGGAAAAAAAAAAGGAAAATGACATTTAAGTAATAAGAAATGCTAGTTGGATCAAGAAAAATCGTCGAGATTTAATGGTACTTGAGAATAGACTAATGGTCAATGTAGAAAGAGAAGTCGATTAAGGTGACTAAATTATAAAAATAACATGTTGTGGATGTAGATGTACAAAACATGGTGATTAAAAAGTTATAATTGGAAAACCGAGATCTAAATATCCAACTAATTCGAGAAAATGATAATTTTTTATTGTAGAATATCTGAGATGTTATTGAGTTAAAAGAGTAGATTTGGAAGTGATGAAAGTAGTTCGAGTGAAATAATAATTACAAGCATAAAATTGATAGTGAAGGAATATGTTGCTTCGAGGTCGGGCAAGTTATAGAGTCAAAATAATATATTTGTAATAGATGAAAGCAATTCGACTAAAGCAATTACTTTAAGTATAAAATTGATGGTGAAGTTAGGATTTTGCTCTAGGGTCGGGTGAAAGAGAAGAAAACTACAAGGGTGACGGTAAATCAAGTGTACTAGAACATAAATAATCATCCAAAAATGAGCAGACTAGGGAAGACCAACAGAGTGTAACAGATAATTCTAATTCTGAAAAGCACTAAGAACAGAAAGAGAAAGATAAAGTTGTGCAAGAAAATAAAGTATTTGACTCTGAATTTGTTGATGGTGGTGAGGGCAAGCCTTGTCACACCCCAACTAGGTTTCATCGAATGATCGTGATCATCTAGCCGCTCCCTTGGTTCAATAAGAGTTTCCCCCTTTTCTTTAATCAAGAGGAGTCAAGTAAATTTTCAACTGTGTTCCCTAGAATACATATATCAATAAAAATGTAAGTTTAAAAGAAATTAAGCATACTGATAGAGGGTAAATTCTAGTGTTATCCCTAGTTATTTCTTTATTCCTGAAAATGGATAAAAAAAAGGTGGGTGAGTTTCTACAACTCAGTGAATAAGCATTTGAAAAAGAGTTTAAATAAAATAATTTGGAGTGTGCTAGACTCCTTAATTCCTTTAAGATTATTTCTTCCTCAAATTTTTGGTTTTCAAAAACTTTTTCACATTATCCACAATTAGTGTATTTAACAATCAACACAAGCCCTTCATCATGAATGGATCACACATTCGTAGGGCAACCCATCCACTGCACCCACTTGTAGGATTGAAGCGACTTTACCGGCCACTTAGATAGAAGCCCGTCCACTTCCACCTTGGGAATGAGTAGATATTCGCGACATCTGACCCTCAAACCTGAAAAAGAAACTCCATGTTCGTATGGGGACAGAGACCTCATCCCAACCCCACCCTGGTCTCATGCACATGAAGCTACGTCGAGCTTCCCTAACTGGTGGCACGACAAACTGCCCTTATCTCCACCATATCGTCCAGTAGCCTATAGGACGCATCACTACCCCTCTTGGGCGTCTTGATGATCCTGAATCTCAATGCATGCACAAATAAAGTTTTCCATATAAGCCATTAATCTTTGGTGCCACTGGTCCAACGGCCTCAACCCTTAACTCGACCTATAGTTGTTTGTCTAAATCGGTCTATCGACCTAGTCTTGTCGCATTGCCGCCAGTCCATCGAGTATGTCGGTCCTGTCTTGGTATCATGGCTAAATCACATCATTTATTAAAATTTTCATGGCATATTATTATGTTTGTTTACGAGCTCCTGCTCATGCCAACTGACCTTAAGCCCATTGTACAAAATTTTCAAAATCGGACATTTTAACACCCAAATTACAAAACCGAGGCCTCTGACCTATCTAAGCTATTCGAGCTCTCCTCAAGAAGATCTCCCAAAATTTTTAAGTAGTGGCACACAGTTAGGGAAAAACACTTCTAACAAAATAACTTTTCACTCATCTATCACACCAATTGGGTGTGATGACATCTCCGCTTACAACTGGTAAACGGGTTTTCCACTTCCTTCTTAGAAGTTTATCATACCAACTGGGTATGATCTACTTACAATCGGTAACTAGTTTTTTTCGTGTGTTTCTCACATCACCCCAACCGGGTGCAATGTTAAAATTTTCACTTAGTAATGATTTTCCCTTTCTGAGGTACTCATCATCCCAACCGGGTATGATGTGAAAAATCTCATTCACCCGATAAGTGCAGTGTATTTTCCCCTAAGGCAACTTTTTGCCTTCACGTAAGCTTATCCTTGCTGGTGTTCCCAGTCTTTCGTATTCCTACATGATATGTGCATCCTTGTTCATTAACCTTTAGCCTGATAGCCTTCATTAATCACGAATGAACAAAATGCTCAAAATTTAAATTATTTACATTTAGGTCTTTAAAGTTCTTTTTATTTAACTTTAGGTCCTTAATGCTAATTTTCCCCAAATTGAGTCCCAAAACTTCTAAAATTTTACTTTGGGACCTCAATTTATTCAAAATCACAAAAAGGATTCAAGTTTCTCAAATTTCCAAGTATCCCCAACTTTGCAAAAATTACCATTTTGCCCCTACTTTACAAAAATGGCAATTTGACCACAATAATTCCAAAAATTGACCAATTGGTCCTCCAACATCTTTTTCATGGCAAATTGCCCTCAATTTTGGGAAATTTCACTTTGGTCCCTCAATTTTTTGAAATCCCCAATTTCCCCCAAAATTTTCCCGCAATTCCCCCCTTTCAAACTGGCCGAATTTGATTTTATCAAATTGACCGATCAATCGAGATTAATTGTTGAAATTGAAGGTAAAATTGAGTTTCTACACATCTATACGATTTAGTTGAGCTTTGAATCGCATGAATTGACGTCGGTACTAGCTCAAACAGAAAAACTAGACTTAAAGAGAAAAAGCTTCGAAAGCTTACTGTCAGGGGTGCGACGGTCCGAGCTTTTGATCGGGGCAGGTAGCTCTCGTTCTGAGGTTTCTCCTAGGATCAAGAATCATATCATATCATGTCAATTGAAGGAGAATTCGATTAGTGACGTTTTATCGATTCTCTCTCTAACATTGATCGAAATTTACATAGGGAACCGAATTGGCTTACCTTTCCATTCTAATTTGGTCGTATAAGGGCTGAGAAAGTGTTGGAAAAGCTTGGTTTGGCCTAAGAAGGGCCCAAATTGGCTGGTTTTAGCTTGATAGAAATAGGGCAGCTTCGGTCCGCCAGAGCTACTTCACTATTTAATTACGCTGGTGCTTCTCTAGTAATCTTTGAACCGAATGGTGATCACTGTCGTATAGCTAACTTCTCTTCGAGTCTAAGGAACTCGACCACACCTTTTTTGGCTCAGAAAAACCCCTATGTCGAAGCTCTGGTTCGAGATTTATTGGAAAACTAAGTAGTTGAGAGAGAGTGAAGTTTACACGTGTGTGGAAGATAAATGGAGAGTGGCTCTTTATATAGGGAGCTTGGAGACTCTCCGACCGTCTATTTGGCACCTTAATGACACTCATTGATGGGCTAAAACATCTTGAATGGAAACATTTCCTTTTTGCCGATGTTGTTCGATTTTTTAGCGAGTGAACATAGTTGTCATCTTAAGGAAGAAGACGACACTGTTCTGAACCAGATCGGACTGGTACAAACCGGGTTCAATGCTTAAACCGAACGGTTCAGGCCCGATTCGACCGAGTTTATCAAAATTAAAAATTTATAAATTCATTTCAATTCATTCTCTATCCAATAACAACTTCAATTCTCTAATTTGAATATTTTATGCCACCCAGAAAAATGAATTTAACATCCGGTTCAATGATAGTTCAAACCGGTTCAAATTCAGTTCACCTAAATTGGTCTGGTTTTCACTCCCAAATTGTCCTAAAGTCCTTTTTCAAGGTTTTCACTCCCAAATTTTCCCAATTTGCTTGTTCCCTGGTGATTGGGGTTCATAAACCAATTCGGTTTTTCTCACTCGAGTTGGCCGGTTCTTCCTTGGTTTTCCTTAACTCCAAAGGACGGGGTTTACAATTCTCCATTCCTTTTAGAAGTTTTGTCCCTAAAACTTATCCAACATCTTTCACACTAGAGATAACTTTCCTCGATATCTTGTAGTCTATTGACATACAACCATTTCAATTATTTCCACTTAGCCCTTTTATAATTCACACTTACAAATTTTCTTATCCTTCCCATCACTTATTCATGTGTGTAGTCACTTCTTTTCTCATTAAAACCCTTAGCTCGGGGTCCTCTCGAGTACCACCTATTCACTTCATAGATTTCGATATTAACTTCTTTCATCCAGTTTCGTCTCTTCTTGTGTCCTTCCTTTGTAAACCCCGCCCTTTTGAGCTAAGGAAAATCGGGAAGGGAACCGGTCAAACCGAGTGAAAAAACCGAATTGGTTCACAAACTGGATCAATTGTAAATGGGCAATTTAGGAATTTACAACTCCTCAGTGATCTAAAGGGTTTATTAAACCTTGGAAAAGAAACTTAAGACAAATTAGAAGAGAAAAACCAAATTGGTTCAGGTGAATGAGATTCCATAAGAACTTTGAAGTTAAGTGTGCTTGCTTGAGAGTAGTGTGAGGATGGGTGACCTCCTAGGAAGTATGATTTTTTTTGTAACCCGAAATTTTGGTCACAAAAATTTTTATGCGAATGTACGCCTAATCATAAATAGTGATAAATTAATATATATTTAATTATTAGAATTAATGCAAATAATTTAATACTGAAATTAAATTATTGGAATTAATACTAATAATTTATGGCAATATTAATACTAGTAATAAATCTCTTCCATTTAATACCCGATTTTACACCTATATAAAGAGGTCATCCCCATTCATTCTCCTCACACCCAAACACTTCTCTCTCTCTACTGCTCCATTTCCCGGTGAAGCTCGAATCAGAGCTTAGACTTGAACATATTTATTAACCTTGGAAGGAGAGGTCAATCTCTTTAGAACTGGGGAGAAGACAGTTATCTAATAGCAAACTCCAGTCAATCCGAGAATCGCTGAAAAAGCGCTGGCATGATGGAACAGTGAAGCAGCTCCGACGGACTGAAGCTGCCCTATTTCGACCAAGCTGAAATCAGCCATTTTGAGCCCTACTCAGGCCAAACCAAGCACTCCCAACACTTCCTCAGCCCTTCCACGGCTGAATTAGGACCAAAAGGTAAGCCAATTCAGCTCCCCTTTACAATTTTCGATCGGTGTTAGAGAGAGAGTCGACCAAATTTCAATGACAAAATTCTAATCCAATTTGGCATCAATTGATGTGATTCTTGATTCTAGGATGAACCTCAGGATGAGAGCTATCTGCCCAGATCGAAAGCTCGTTCTGTCTTGCCCTCACCGGTGAGTAATCAAATTTTTATCTCTAGAGTCTATTTTCCGGCGAAGCTCCGTTTGAGCTCATTTCGGCGTTAAAACTCACTATTCAAAGTTCTATGGAATCTTATGAACATGGAGGAACTCAATTTCAACTTCAATTTTAACAATTAGAGGTGTTTGAACGGTCAATTTGATGAAATCAAATTTGGGTGTGCTAAGAAGTTGAAATTGGGGGAAATTTTGGGGAAAATTGGGGATTTTCAAAATTCAAAGGACCAAAATGCAATTTTATAAAATTGAGGGTCAATTGAGCATGAAAATAATATTGGAGGACCAATTGAGGAATTTTGGAATTTTTGGGGTAAAACTTACCATTTTTATAAAGGATGGGCAAAATGGTAATTTTGGAAAAGTTGGGGGACCAAATTGGAAATTTGGGAAATTAAACCCCTTTGTGCGAAATTAAATAATTTGAGGTCCTAAGATAAATTTTAAAAGTTTTGGGACTCAAATTTAGGAAAAACCTCGCAATAGGGACTTAAAGTTAAAGAAAAATAACTTTAGGGACCTAATTGCAAATATATGTAAAGTTGGGTTTTCTCATTCATTTGGAACGAATAAGTACTATTAGGCCAAAGAATAATGAACAATTATGTTTATTTCGTGTAGGAGAACGAGACATTGGGAATGCCAGTCGAGGTTCAACTTGCTAAGGACGGAACCCGACTAAGTGGAATTTCACAGGACTATCGGGTGAGTGGGTTTACTAACGTCATATCCGGTTGGGATGATGAGCACAACTTAAAGTTAAAAATCACTTACCGGTTGTGAGTGGGTTTAATAATGTCATACCCGGTTGGGATGATTAGCACAACTTAAAGTTAAAAACCACTTACCGGTTGTGAGTAGGTTTAATAACGTCATACCCGGTTGGGGATGATAAGTACCTCTGTATATAAACCCACTATTTAGTGGAATTTTAATAATCACAACTTAGAAAAAGTGATGTGAAAACCATGCGGAAAAACTATTTACTGGTTGTAAGTAGATCATACCCAGTTGGTATGTTGAGACTTCCTCGAAGGAAGTTGAAAACTCGTTCATCGATCATGAACGAAGATGTCCTTATACCGGTTGGTATAATGGACAGTGAAATCCATTTTGTCGAAAGTGTTCTCCCCTGATTGTGTGCCAATGCTTAAACAATTTGGGAGATCTTCTCGATGGGAGCTCGAATAGCTCTGATAGGCCAAGGGCATTGGTTTTTGAACTTGGGGGCTAAATGCCCAATTTTGAAAATCTCGTATAGTGGGCCCTAGGCCAGTTGGCATGAGCAGGAGCTCATAAACGAACATGATATATGTGCCATAAAACTTAATAAGTGAATTGTTTGGCCATGGTGCCAAGATAAGGACCGACATGCTAAGTCAACTAGCGATAGTGCGACATAACAGGTCGATAGACCTATCAAGACAAACAACTGTGGGTTGAGTTGAGAGTTGGGGCCATTGGGACAAATGACACCACATATTTCATGGCTTGATAAGAAAACTCTGTTTGTGCATGCACTATGAGTACGGGATCATCAAGATGCCCATGAGGGGTAGCGATGCGTCCTAAGGGCCCTGAACAACCTGATGAGTATAAGGGCAGATCATCGTTCCAAGTGTCTGTGCAAAATTAGAGTAGCACCAAGCGCATGAGACCGGAATGGGACAAGATGAGGTCTCTATCCTCATACGGACATGAAGAAGCGATTTTGGGATTGAGGGTCGGATGTCGCGTACATCCACTCATTCCCAAGGTAGAAGTGGTACTTCTATCCGGGTGGCAGGAAAAGTCGCTCCGAAGCCACTAGCGGGTTCAGTAGTGATACTGACTTAGGAATGTGTGTAACCTTCAGGATGAAGGACGTGTGTTGGGTGATGACACACCGGTAACTAAGAAATAATGGGAAAACCCAAATTTTTAAATGAAGGGATTTTTGAAAAGAAAGGAGTCTGGAACACTCCATATAAATGTTTTTCTTGAAAGTTAAAAGATTTGAATCCCATTCACTGAGTAGTTGTACTCACCCCCTCCCATATACCCTTTTCAGGAAGTCTCGGAAAGCTGAACCTTAAAAGACTTGCGCAATTAAATGCCTGCAAGACAGGTACGATTAATTTAAATTACTATGCAATTTTGATTTATGATATTCCTAGAAAAAGGTGCAGGTCTAAAGAACACCTTACTCTTTACGGTTTATAATATAAGGGGAAACTCTTTAGTAAATCGGGAGAGTGGCGGGTTGATCACGGGGATCCAACCAAATCGGGTCGGGGCATGACATCCTTAGTTTCAGTGGTATCATTTTCTCAAGGACTTTTCTTTCTTCTAATCTACTCTTAGTCTCTCGTGATCAACTCATGATTCTTTATTATGAGTTAATATCCTTACATCTAAATGTCAATTTCTTGGTTGGAAAAGTTCCCTTATTATAGTTTTGTTCTCTACTATGCCTCTCACAGTAGAGACTTGCACCTTAGTAACTACATACACAACCTTCTTATCATTCCCTGAAGGTTTCTTTCCTTCTTTTCTCCATACTCCTTTCTATATTAGGGTATTTACCCATTTGAATTCTTCTCTAACTGAAATTTCAGTTTTATCCCATATTCTTTACTTGAAACACTTCCGATTCTTGGTCTTATTTCGTGTACTCCACCTTATGTCTAGTCGTCCCCTTTTTAGGCTCCATCAATTGAGCGTTGACCACCACCCGTCGTGATGTTAGTGATTCTTTACTTAAATCCTTTCCTAACTGAAGGGTTAACCTTTTTCCAAGGGTTCTAAAATGTGTTTTTCCTCTGTTTCCTCTTTTATGGGCAATCCATCCCTTCCTTACTTTTGTGGTATTCTTTGATGTATTTTTCCTCCTTATACATTACTCAAACTTAACTTGCTCATTGGGTTCTCCTAATTACCTTTCCTTCGTAATTGATCTTTCCATCTTGACCAATATATATCTTGAATAAATTTATCTTTTGTAAAACCCATCCAATTAGACCAAAGGAAACTGAAAAAAGAACTGGTATAAGTTATACATGAAGAATCAAGTTGTTTAATGAACAAAAAATAACTAACGTGGGAAATTGGAAAAATCTCAAGTGACGAAAATTTCACAAAAACTTCAAAGAAGAACTAGGAAGTGAAATTGGAGAGAAAATTGAACCGGTTTGGGGTGAACTAGACCCGAACCAGCATGAACCATAGTGAACCAGTTCATAAATTCATTTTTCTATGTAGCTTAAAAATGTCAAATTGTAAAATGGAAACCACCATTAGATAGAAAGTTAATTTAGATAAATTTTTAAATTTTTAAATTTGAGAAAACTGGTCAAACCGGGTCTGAACCGGCCGATTTTTGAAATTCGGACCGGATCGGTCAATGGTCAACGGCCAGATGGCGCCACGTCAACTGCCATGTAGACACGGTCAGCCAATGAGAGGCTTTCACATGTCCGGTCAATGGACAGTTGGTGTCCCATCATCAACTACCACCTGTCCAATCAACGGATCAATGGCTGACGCGGCGGCCGCTTTGGCATCCCACATCAGAAAAATTGACCAATCACAGTGTACCACATGGCACGACCACCATGTCATCATCTTCAACCTGCAGATGCTAATAGAGAAGAGAGAGAGAGAAAGGGAGTCGCCGGAAAAGCTAGAGTCTCCGACGACCCAAAAAATGCTCCAATCAGGTCTCCAACGGCCGAGTCGGAGGCTGAGTTTTATGCCGACCGGTAGCCTGAGTAGTTGATGACCTCCCTATATAAAGAGCACCCTCTCATTCGTTCTCAGCATCCCACAATCGAGCGAAGAAGAAGAAAAGTGAGTATTCCAACTAGCTCCAAACTAGAACTCCGACGACGGGCAAAACCTCCACCTAGGGAGCCCCGAAGGGTGGCATTGGAACCGGGGAATAATTCTCTAGCTCCAAACCTCCTCAAAACAATGAGGGACTGCTCAGAGAGGTGCGAGGGAGATCGCACAATAAAGCTGCTTCGGAGCTCGAAACAGCGAGCTCCTACCCGATGCTACCTCGCTCCGTCTGACCCTTCCACCACCCACCTTGGCCACCACTGACTGCCTAAGACCCTCCACAACACCCCTGGAGGCCCCGGTAAGCTCAATTTTGCCTCCCCTCGTCAAAATTTTCAAATTTCAGAGCTGCACCTACTGGAACTTCTCTCTTCAAATTCCTGTAGGGCAACTGCAAATTGTAGTAGAACTCTATCCTGCTAGGTTTCCCTTTACTAGCTCTAGCTGCCCCCACCTCAAGCTTCAGCCACTGCCTCTCCATTGGTAAGAAATGCAAGCTTTCTCTCTCTACTATAAATTTTTCGACGGAGCTCCAATAGGGCACCAAACTTAGCCAAATTCAGAAATTCGAAGTGCAAGATGATCGAGGGGAGTTGTAGGAGTGATTAGAAGCAAGAATTGAAGAAAACAAGGACTTACAAGCCACCAATTGGACAAGGTAAGATTCGAAGTGTCATATGCTCAAATTGGGGAAGAAGGTGAAGGGCGATTTGGGGTTTTAGGGGGACTTTTGTGCAATTTTCAAAAATTGGAGGATTGAACAACAATTTCACAAAATTGAGGGTATTTTCATGAAATTCACCCCAATTGAGGGTCAATTGGGCAAATTGGACAAATTTGGGGCAAAATGGACATTTTGAAAAGTTGGGGGAACAAACTACAATTTTTATAAAATTAAGGACTAAAAGGTAAAATTGGTAAATCAAGGGCAAATTAGTGAAATTAAAAGAGTTAAGGTCCCAAAAGGAATAATTGGGAACCTAGGGGACCCAACAGAGATTAAAGAGAAATCAGGGATCCAAGTGCAATTTAAGTAAAGTACGAGACCTTAGGTGCAGATATGAGAAAATATGGGATCCATTTGTCACCACATCCTAGTACCAACACTCGCACCCTGCAAAACTGTTTTTCCCGAGCGCTAGCCCTAGAAGCGTATTGAGGAGATAACTTCCGCCAGCACGACCCCGTCGAGATCACTAGTGAGTGGGAACAACTATAATGTCCATTACGGTTAGAATGACATTTTAAGCTTCGAAAAACTATTTTCTTGGAATTAGCATCCCCTAACTGGATGACTCTGTTAAAACATTTGGGAGCTAATTCTGGGCTTAGGCGTGAGATGTTAGTGGGCCCAAGGCTGGTGGATATGGCATGAACCCGTCCAAAACATACATGTGATACATGAGGTTAAAAGATCTAAATAATGGGAACTTGTGTGATACCCATTGAACCAAGCTGAGTTGTAGAGCTTGTGGGGCCAAATTGTTGCTCTACCGAAGCTAGGTCATTGAACTTGTTGGGCCAGTAAGCGTGGTGGAGCCGCAGCCAAGCAAATAGATCGTTGTGCGAGGGGGCCAAAGATAATGGCTAAAAGTTAAAACGTTTGTTCATTATGCATGCACCATGATGTTCAGGCCATCACGACACCTGGAATGAAGCAGTGATGGGACCCAAGGACTGTTAGACAACCTAAGGAGTATAAGGGCAGTATTGTCGGTCAGTAGGTCTTGAAGACGGGGGCTTCTTGAGTACAGAGACTGAGGCAGTAGGGGGAATGAGGTCTTGTCCCATTGAGCGAACACAGTGGAAGAATTTGAGTTTGGGGTCGGACTACTGATGCCCACACAAACTCCGAGTAGAGGCAGTATCCCTCTATTAGGGTGGATGGTAAAGTCAGTCCGGTCCACAAGTGGCGTAGTCAAGGACCTTTCTGCGAACATGTGATCCCTCCTATGATAGGAGGGCGGTTGTTGATTCTGTGACTGCGTGAAATAACAGAAATGAATGAAATAAAAAAAAAAGGATAAGATAAATTCAAGTAAACCATTATAGTAAGTTCCCCTCACTAAGTATTCTAGTCACCCCTCTCCCTCAACCCCTTTGTAGGATATTACCCCGAGGGGAAGTTCTAGATATGTTCAGGCCCTCAAAGTATGCTTTCTACCCCCCAACTTAAGTAAGGGTTCGAACGTGGACACTCACCTTCCTTACCTCATTCGAGTAGGTATACCTGAATAATGCAAGGAAGGGTGGCGGGTTGATCACGGACTCCAACCAAACAGGGTCGGAGCGTGACATCATATCTCCATTTTTGTTGATTTCATTACCTTTTAAGTGGGACCCTTTTTGCCCTTCCAAGGTTTCCTTCCTTGGCAGTTTATATTCTTTTCTCTTGAGTTCTCTTCCCATTTTTCTATTAAGAATATCTAACTTCAATAGGTATTCCCTGATGCCATCCTTTTCTACTTACATCAATAGTTTACCTTTCCATCTCTCCCCTCTTCACTGGAGTTTAAGTTTATAATCCTCCCAAGGTCAATTCTTTAATTACCTCAATCTTATTATTCTACTTGTCATATGATCTTGACATCTTCGTCTCTTGAGTCGTATTGTCCTTAATACTCATCTCATTCCCTTTTTAGGGTATAGTCCTTACTACTTTCCGATCCATCCTAGGGCATCATTTTTTTTCTCTCGGATGATCTAGTTGTTATGAGTTATATTCTTCAACTAAGTTTGTCTAAAATCCCTATTTGGTTTCTATGCTCTCTTACAAATAGATCACATTTGGCCCTCTAGGTATTTATTTAGTCACCAATGTCTTTTAATGAGGTACTGTGTAAACCCCGTGCTTTGACAATAAGAAAATTGGGGAAAAAACCGGTCATTTCCAATTTGAAAACCAAGTCAATTTACAAACTGAAAATGATAGAGATAGGACAAACTGAGAAATTTATGGATCCCGAGTGACCCAAAAAGTCACAAAAGTTATGAAAAATGACTTTAAGATAAATTGGAGATGAAAACCAAATCGATTCAGGTGAACCGGATCCAAACCAGTTTGAACCACTATTGAACCGGATGATAAATTTATTTTTCTAGCTAGCTTAAAAATTCAAATTGAAGAATTGAGGCCACCATTGGATAGAGAATGAATTTAGAAATTTCTAATTTTGAAAAATTCAATCGAATTGGCCAATTTAAGCTTTGAACCCGGTTCAGACCGGTCTGAACCGGTTCGGACCAGTGTCGTCTTCTTCCTTCAGATGACAGCACTGTTTACTCGCTGAAAAATTGCGTAGCGCCAGCAAAGATGAAAATTCTACGGCTAGGGAGTTTCAACAAATGAATGATCGCTATTAAGGTGTCAACCGAATGACCAAGAAGTCCCTGAGCATCCTATAAAAAGAGCCCCTCCTCATTCATTCTCTTTACACCTCAAAACTCCATTCTCTCTCAATTGCTCCAATTTCCAATGAAGCTCGAATCAGAGCTCTGACTTAGGCACTTTTCTAAGTCAAACACGGCGAGATCGATTTCTTTGGATTCGGGGAGAAGTCAGCTACACGCCTTTAGTCTCCATTTGCTTCGAGGGTCGCTGAACAAGCACCAACATGATCAAATAGTGAAGCAGCTCCGGTGGAACGAAGCTTCCATGTTTCGATCGAACAGAAATCGGCGAATTCGAGCCCTTCTTAAACCAAACCAAGCCCTCCCAACACCTCCATAGCCTTCATGTAGCTGAATTAGAGCAAAAAGGTAAGTCAAGTTGGCTTTACTGTGTAATTTCCGACCGATGCTAGAGAGAGAACTAGTAGAATTTTAATGACACAATTCTCACTCAATTCAGCATCAATTGATGCAATTCTTGATCCTATGAGAAATCTCAGGACAAGAGCTATCTACCCAGATTGAAAGTTCAGACCGACGTGCCCCCAACGGTAAGCTTTCAAAGCTTTCTCTCTCTAAGACTAGTTTTCTTGCGAAGCTCCGTTTGAGCTCATTCCGGCATAAAATCATGCTATTCAAAGTGCAATTGAATCATATGAAGGTGTAGGAATTCCAATATAACTTCAATTTCAACAATTAAACTCATTTGATCAATCAATTTGATGAAATTAAATTCGGCTAAGTTAGAAGGTTGAAATTGGGGGAAATTTGGGAATTTCAAAAATTTGATTGACTAAAGTGCAATTTCATAAAATTGAGGGCCAATTGGATGTGATAAAGATGTTAGAGGACCAATTGGGCAAATTTTGGAATTTGGGGGACAAAACTTACCATTTTTGTAATGTAGGGGCAAAATGGTAATTTTGGAAAAAATTGGGGATCAAATTGGAAATTTGAGAAATTGAACCCCTTTTGTGAATTTGAATAAATTGAGGTTCCAAAGTGAATTTTAAAAGTTTTGGGACTCAATTTGAAAAGTTTAGTTTTCTCATTCATTTGGAATGAATGAAGACTATTAGGCGAAATGATAGTGAAGAAGGATGTTCATATCGTGTAGGAACATGAATTACCGGGAATGCCAACTAATACAAGTTTGCATAAAGGCAACATGCCGGCTAAAAGGAAAATCACTACATTATCGAGTGAGTGGGATGTTTAATATCATAATCGGTTGGGATGATAAGTGACTCAAAATGAAAACCCACTACTTATTGGTATTTTAAAGATCACAACTAAGAGGAGTGATGTGAAAATAATGCAGAAAAACTATTTACCGGTGGTAAGTAGATCATACCTGTTAGGTATGGTGAACCTTCTTGGAAGGAAGTGGAAAACTCGCTTATCAGTTATAAACGGAGATGTCCTCGTACTCGATTAGTGTGATGGACAACTGAAAAGTTTATTTTGTTGAAAGTGCTCTCCCCTGACTGTGTGCCACTGCTTAAAATTTTTGGGAGACCTTCTTGACGGGAGCTCAAATAGCTATGTTAGGTTGGATGTCTCAGTTTTTGAACTTGGGTGCTAATATGCCCGATTTTGAAAATCTCGAGTAGTAGGCCCTAGGCCAGTTGGCACGAGCAAGAGCTCATAAGCAAACATAATTATTAAGCCATGAAAACTTATGTAAATGAGTTGTTTGGCCATGGTACCGAGACAGGATCGACGTACTCGATGGACTAACGGTAGTGCGACATGAAACATCTACAGATTAGTCAAGACAATCAGCTGTAGGTCTAGTTGAGAGTCAGGGCTGTTGGACCAGTGGCACCACAAATTATATGGCTTATGTGAAAAATTGTTGATTGTGCATGCACTGTGTTATGGGACCTTCAAGACGCCCAAGAGAGGTAGTGATGCATCCTAGGGCTCTAGACGACCTCGTGGAAATAAGGGCAGTTAGTCATACCAGAATTCTTGCCAAGCTCGACGTAGCTTCAAGTGCATGAGATCGGGGTGGGGAAGGGGTTAGGTCTCTATCCTCATATGGACACAAAGTTTTATTACAGGATTGAGGATCAGATGTTGCAAACATCCACTCATTCTCAAGGTAAAAGTGGACGTACTTCTATCTAGGTGGCCGGTAAAGTCACTCCAACCCCACAAGTGGGTACAACGGATGGACTAGTCTACGATTGTGTGTTCCTTCATGATGAAGGGTATGTGTTGGTTAATAAACACATCGTTATTATGAGAAATGGTTATGAAAACTGATAATTGAGAATGAAATATTTTTAAAAGAAAAATAAGGAGTTTGACACACTTCAAATTCAAACTATTTTTCTAAAAGTCAAACTTTAAACACCCATTCACTAAGTCATTGAACTCACCCCCTCCCTTATATCCCTTTCAGGTAACCCCGGAAAGCTTACCCTAAAGACCACCAGCTAACACACGTTTAAGGCAGGTATGATAAATTCAAATTTTATGCAGTTTTGATTTATATTATTCCGGGAAAGGTGCAGGTGTAAAGGACACGTTACTGCTCACGATTTATAAAGAAGGGGCAACCCTTAGTAAGCTGGGAGAGTAGCAGGTTGATCACGGGGATCCGACCAAACTAGGTCAGGGCATGACATACTGGTTTCAACTCCAGTTTATGATGTTTCATCTGTTAATTACCTTAGCTTGGAACTTACTCCTTTTCACGGTTCCACTTCCTATCCTTATCATTCGTCTAAGGACTCCCTTCATGGGATTTTCACATTCATTCTCCCTACTGATCCTAGAATGTTCTTCCTTTATTCTTTTCTTATACTTCCTAACCTTTGTATGGTTATTCACACTAGGTTTCTTCTCTATCTTCTATTCCTTTTTATTCCACATCCTTGCTTCAAAAAAGACCCTTATTACATTGAGTTCCTAAGGATTTGTGTCCTAACTCATTTCCAAGTATTGGTATTATTCCTGCGGTTTTCTTTCTATTGTACTTCTTTCCTCTCTCCTTTCTCCTTGTCTTGTCTTAATTGTCTTAACATCTTCAGTGCCTCCCATATCTTTCTTACTTTCTTCCCGGTCAGCTTCCATTCCTTTGGAATTCCTTGTAATAGTCTAATCCTTCTTGTTTCCTTACTTTTATCCTTAGAATCTTTACTTGACTCCTTAGACTTCCACTAGTCCTATGCTTTTTTTTACGCTCACTTCCCCCGCTCCAGACTTCTTCTTCCTTTCCTTAGTTAGGATTTGTCTTCCCTCGGTGAACTCTAGTAGTCTTTTCTTTTCCAAGTCTTTATTTTCCCTTCTCTTAAAGGTAATCTTACTTTAAAGGTTTGGGTTAACTAGTAATTACTTGTTTGCTTTTTCCTTCCTTAGGTGATTTCTACCCTTTACTCTGATCCTTATTAGCTTACTCTTATTGTTTGAATTCATCAAAGAGACCCATAAATTTTATCAGGAGAATTTAACTTTCATTCATTCAAGAAATAATTTCCTACCATACTTTGGATTATTATAGAGATTTTCTATCCACTAGTCCCTTGGGGTCATAGGCCGGGAGTTGGCCTTAGACCGATTGTGGGATTCATGATCAGATGGCTCTGATGAACTAGTTAGGGTCCATCCATATTCCCTTATGGGACGAACTTCATGTATGGCCTCCAGTCCGTACCGCCTCAATACCTTAGCCTCACACTCATATGTCCACTTCTTCCATTGAGAGGGATTGAAGCTGGACTAGGTAGGTGGGGGTACTTGGTGGACCTTCATGAAGGTGGCATACGCATCCCAATAGTTGTCCCAAGCCTCCTTTTTAGTAGGATTTCTCTCTGGTTGTTGTGGGGCTGGAGGAGGGGTTAGGCTCCTAAAAGAAGGAACAAGTACCTCTTGCCTTGGAGGTGGATATGTAATGCCTTCTAGATCGAGTAAGGCATCCACGAGTTTTTGATAATCCTCCACCATATCTTTGGACACTCTCTTCTCACCCTTTAGAAATTGTTGAACAGTTGACTCCCTAGGGGTAGGCATCTTTTTCATGGTCAAGTGTGGAGGGTTGGATTTCACGGCAAACTTTCAAGGGTTTCGCCTTCCTATACGGTAGTAAAAGTTTTATTAGTGTTAGTGCATAGTATTGATAATATTTCAAGGTAACTTAGCTCTAATACCACTCAAGTCGTCACACCTCGACCCGGTTTGGTCGAATCCCCTTGATCAACTCGTCGCTCCCTTGGTCCAAGAAGGGTTTCTCCCTTTCTTTATTCAAGACGAGCCAGGCAAAATTTCAACTGTGTTCCCTGGAATACATATATCAATAAAAATACAAGTTTAAAATAAATTAAGCATACTTAACAGAGGATAAATCCTGGTGTTATCCCTAATTATTTATTTATTCATGAAAAGGGATAAAAAGGTGGGTGAGTTTCTACAACTTAGTGAATGGGTGTTTGAAAAAGAGTTTCAATAAAATAATTTGGAGAGGGCCAGACACCTTAATTCCTTTAAGATTATTTCTTCCTCAAATTCTCAATTTTCAAAAACTTTTTCACATTATCCACAATCATTGTTTTTAACAATCAACACACGCCCTTCATCATGAAGGGATCATACATTCGCAAGGCAGCTCGTCCACTACACCCACTTGTGGCGTCAGAGTGACTTTATCGGCCACCTAAATAGAAGCCCGTTCACTTCTACCCTAAAATGAGTGGATGTTCACGACATCTGACCATCAAACCCAAAAAAGAAACTTCGTGTCTATATGAGGATAGAGACCCCATCCCGATCCCACCCCGGTCTCATGCGCATGAACCTACGTTGAGCTTCCCTAACTGCTAGCATAACAAACTGCCCTTATCTCCACCATGTCGTCCAGTAGCCCCTCAGACACATCACTACCCCTCTTAGACATCTTGATGGTCATGAACCATAGTGCATGCACAAACAAAGTTTTCCATATAAGCCATTAATCTTTGGTGCCAATGGTCCAACGACCCTTGTGAAAACCCTTGAATCAAGTAAACTGAGAAAGGCACTGGCGGTTTTGAGAAAACCGAGCTGAAAAAGGGACAAAAAATGAAAAAGAAGGGTTAAAATGGGAAATTGGAAAATCCCAAGTGACCAAAAATTCAAAAAAATTACGAGGAAGAACTGGGAAGTGGAATTGATGAGAGAACCGGACCGGTTCAGCGTGAACCGAAATGAACCATAGAGAACCAGTTCAATAATTCATTTTTGTAGTTAGCTTAAATATGTTAATTTGGGAAATTGAGACCACCATTAGATAGAAAATGAAATTTTAAATTTTAAAATTTTAGAAAACCGGTCGAATCGGGTCTGAATCGACCAAATTTTGAATTCGGGTCACCGGACCCAATCGGACCAGACCGATCAACAGTCAACAAACCAGTCAACAGTCAACGACTGGCAGGGTCACCATTCTGGCAATCCACGTCATAAAAACTAACCAATCACGACGTGCCATGTGGCACACCTGCCATGTCATCGTCTTCAACCTCCAGCCGCTGATAGAGAGAAGAGTGAAGGAAGAGTCGCCTGAAAAGCTGGAGTCTCCGGCGACTCAAAAAATTCTCTGGTCAGGTCATCGGCGGCTGAGTTGGAGGCCGAATCTTATGCCGGTAGATAGAATGAGCAATTGTCAAGCTCCCTATATAAAGAACACGCCTTCATTCGATCTCAACATCCCACAATCGACCGAAGAAGCCAAACTACGCAGTTTTCCGACGAGCAGCAAATTAGAGCTCCGACATCAGAGCCTTTCTCCACCTTAGAAGCTGCATTCGGTACCATTGGAACTAGAAGGAAGTTCTCTACCCAGTTTCACCCTCCATTCCACCTGAGAGCTACCGAAGAAGAACGATGAAGCTCAAACAGTAACACTGCTCCTCGACCGTCAATAGCTTGAGCTGCTCGAGCTCAACTCGAGCCGTCCCCAGGCCAATGTTGGCCAATCCAAGCCCCCCAAACACCACCTAGAGGTCCCTCGACCTTCCCCTGAGCTAGTACGATAAGCCCCTCTGCTGGAAAATACTATTCATAGTCGATTTCTAAGAAAATTTCAACACTGAAATTTGCACTACTCAGGCCACCAATTGAGGCGCAGTTTCATCCAGGGAGGATCCTCGAAGGAGAGCAATCTAGAGAAAGCAAGAGCACCGATCGTCGGACCCTCACCAGTAAGATATCGAAGCTTTCTCTCTATAGACTGAATTTTCCGGTGAAGCTCCGTTTGAGCTCATTTCTGAGCTAAATCAAGTGATTTAAAGCTTAAAATGATGGGGGAGACGTAGAGAAGACAATTTAGATCACCAATTGAGAAAATTAACCCCATTTTGGGGGTTAATTGAATGAAATTGTGATTCGGGGACCAAATTGCAATTTTTGAGAAATTGGGCAATTTGGGGATTTTTGGGAAATTGGGGGCCTAATTGCAATTTTGGGAAAATTAGGGCATTTTCATGAAATTAACTTCCAATTGGGAACAAATTGGGCAATTGGATGAAATGGAGGGCCAATTGGCAATTTTTAAAAGTTCAAGGACCAATTTTCAATTTTTGGAAAGTTAAGGACCAATTAGTAATTTTGGAAAAATTAAGGACCAATTGATCAATTTGAAAAAGTTAGGGACCCGTGAAGGGTAATTGGAAGTCCTAGGGACTTAACGGAGATTTAATGAAAATTGGGGACCTAGATGTGAGATTATAAACATTGAGGGACCTAAATCCAATCAAGGTATAGTACGAGAACCTATGTGTAAATACCCGAACTTAGGAAGTCCATTATGTTGATTCTCCTTATAAGGGTACTCGAACCATGCATGAGCTGATCGCTCAAGTACTAGTGTAAGGAAGCGCACCATGAGTCAATATCTCACCGGGACGATCACATCACTATTACCGGGTGAGTGAGATTTTTAGCATCATACCCGATTGGGGGTGATGAGAATCGTTTTAAAGTTTGGAAATCATTTTTTTAGGAATGGCCTCCCCTAACTCCGTGAACCTACTTAAAGATTTTGGAAGACATTTCTACTAGGAGCCGAGATTGCTTCAATAGGCTTGTGGCCTTAAATTTGAAAATGATAGGGCCGAAGGTCTAGTTTTTGGAAAACTCGTGAAGTGGGCCTAAGGCCAGTGTGCATGGGTTTGAGCCGTAGAAAAACATGAACTCTAAGAACCATGAAAACTCTCAGAAAAACTGGAAGTGTTGTGTGATTGGTCACGGGGCCAAGACAGGATTGACAAAGCTCGATGGGCTAGTGGCAGTGCGCCCAGGCCAGGTTGAGGGGCTGGTCAAGGCAAAATAGCTATAAGCCAGGTCGAGTGTCAGGGTCATTGGACTGTTGCACCAAAGAGCGCGGTTAATGAATCAAAACTATTGTATGCATGCATGAGGAAGGGAGAATCTAGATGCCCAAGAGGGGTAGTCGATGAGTCCTAAGGGTTGCTGGACGACCTGGATGCAATAAGGGCGGGTATGTCCTGCTAGTTAATCATGAAGCTTTGATAGATTCCTGTGCACAAAGACCGAGGCCGAAGGGGAAATGAGGTCTCATCCCACCTAGCAGACATGATAAGGGTTTGATGGGTTGGACTATTGATATCCCCTCAAACACAGGGTAGAGGTAGTGCACCTCTATTTGAGTGTACGACAAAGACGCGCCGAACCACAAGTGGAATGGTTAGGGACTGTTCTGCGAACGTGTGATCCCTTTCTATGATATAAAAGGCATCTCCCAAGCAAGGGGAAATGTTCAAGAAGAGACAAACTCATATTACAATAAATTAAAAGAATAAAACATTTTTGATAAACTAATTATTTTGAAAACTCGCTTCCCAACCCCCACTCACTGAGTTGTAGAAACTCACCCCCTGTCATTAACCTTTTTCAGGAGAAACACCTCGCCTCGACGAGCCTAGGCTGGGAAAAGAAGCCAATGATACCGCCATCAGGTAACTTTATGTTTTGTAAACTTTGGTATGGAAAACATGTACTCCAACACCTCTACCTTCATCAAACCATTTAGTAGAAATACTAGATTAGTACGAGGAAGGGTGGCGGGTTGATCATGAACCTCGACCAAACCAGGTTGGGGCATGACAGGCCCAACCCTCATCTCGACCTACAGCTATTTGTCTAGACCGGTCCATCGACCTGGTCTTGTCCCATTGCCGCCAGTCCATCGAGTATGTCGGTTCTGTCTTGGTACCATGGCTAAATCATATCATTCATTAAAATCTTCATGTCTTATCATTATGTTTATTTACGAGCTCCTGCTCATGCCAACTGGCCTGGGGCCCATTGTACGAGATTTTCAAAATTGGATATTTTAGCCCACAAGTTCCAAAATTGAGACCTCTGACCTATCTAAGCTATTCGAGCTCTCCTTAAGAAGATCTCCCAAAATTTTTAAGCGGTGGCATACAATCAAGGGAGAACGCTTCTCACAAAATAATTTTTCATTTGTCTATCACACCAACCGGGTGATGACATCTCTGCTTACAACCGGTAAACGGGTTTTCCTCTTCCTTCTAGTAAGTTCATCATACCAACCCAAAAAGTAGTTTTTGTGTGTGTTTCACACATCACCCCAACCGAGTGTGATGTTAAAATTTTCATTTAGTAGTGGTTTTTCCTTTCCAAGGTACTTATCATCGCAACCAAATATAATGTGAAAAATCCCACTCACCCGATAAGTGCAGTGTATTTTCCCCAAAGGCGGCTTTCTGCCTCCACACAAGCTTATCTTTGTTGGCGTTACCAATCCTTCATATTCCTACATGATATAAAAATCATTGTTCATTAACCTTTGGTATGATAGCCTTCATTCATCACAAATGAACAAAATGCCCAAAATTTTAATTATTTGTATTTAGGTACCTAAAGTTCTTTTTCTTTAACTTTAGGTACTTAATGCTAATTTTCTCCAAATTGAGTCCCGAAACTTCTAAAATTTTACTTTGAGACCTCAATTTTTTGAAATCCCCAATTTCCCCTTTTCAAACTGACCGAATTTCATTTCATCAAATTGACCGATCAATCAAGGTTAATTGTTGAAATTGAAGGTAAAATTGAGTTCCTACACATCCATACAATACAATTGAGCTTTGAATCGCATGAATTGAAGTCGGGACGAGCTCAAACGGAGCTTCGCTCAAAAACTGAACTTAGAGAGAGAAAGCTTTGAAAGCTTACCGTTGGGGGTGCGACGGTCCAAGCTTTTGATCGAGGTAGGTAGCTCTCGTCCTGAGGTTCCTCGTAGGATCAAGAATCGCATCAATTCAAGTCAAATTGAAGGAGAATTCGATTAGTGAATTTTCATTGGTTCTCTCTCTAACACTAATCGAAATTTACAAAGTGGAATCGAATTGGCTTACTGTCACACCCGACCCGGTTTGATTGGATCACCATGAACAACCCGCCGCTCTCCAGTTTTATTCAGGGTTTTCCCTTCTTCTAAACCGTGGGGAGTAAGGCGTCCTTGTTATCTGTACCTTTCTTGGAATAATATTAATCAAAACTGAATATAAATTTTAAATACATGCCTTAAAGTTTGGCTACTCATATATATTTTCCCTTGGTTTTCCTGAAAAGGGGTAAAGGGAGGGGGTGAATTCGACAACTCAATAAATGGGTGTTTGAAAAATGAGTTTCATATGAAAGAGCTTGAATTGGAGTGTGTCAAACTCCTTATTTTATTTTAAAATATTCTTTCATCAAATTCTGGTTTTCAACACCTTTTCTCAAGGTTTACCAATTATTTTCGAAGGATTCTCAAATCATTTCCAAGGTTTTCATAACCTTTTTCTCATTTCCATATTCAGTGTGTTTCACAAATCACACACCTGTCATCATGAAGGGATCACACATACATTTGCGGGAGGCAGTTACACTGACTACACCCACTTGTGGATCAGAGCGTATTTACCATCCACCTTGATAGAAGTCTCTAACTCCTACCCAAAGTTTGAGTGAATGTCTCTAACATCCTACCCTCAAACCAAAATACTCCGTGTCCATATGAGGACAGAGACCTTATCATGTCCCCACCCCGATCTCATGCGCAATGAAGTTACATCGAGCCTCTCAAGACCTCTGGTACGACTAAGTGCCCTTATATCCACAAGGTCGTCCAGAAACCTGGGATGCATCACTACCCTTCTTGGGAGTCTTGAAGGTCTTGCAAATACAATGCACGAACAATCAACATTTTTCACATAATGCCATATAATCGATGGTGCCACTGGTCCAACAGCCCCAACCCTCAACTCGACTTGCAACTGTTTGTCTTAACTAGTCCGGAGACCTGTCATGTCACACTACCGCTAGTTGACTAAGTATGTTGGTCCTGTCTTGGTACCATGGCCAAAAAAAATTATTTACTTAAGTTTTCATGGCATATAAATCATGTTTATTTCCGAGCTCCTGCTCGTGCCAACTAGCCTAGGGCCCACTGTTCGAGATTTTCAAAATTAGGCATATTAACCCCCAAGTTCCAAAATTGAGGCATCCGACCTAATAGAGCGATTCGAGCTCTCGTCAAGAAGGACTACCAAAAATTTTAAGTAGTGGCACACTCATGGGAGAGCACTTTCGAAAAAAATATTTTTCAACTATCCATCATAGCAGCCGAGAATGAGTACATCTCCGCTAATAACCGATGAACGAATTTTCCACTTCCTTCGAGGAAGTTTCATCATACAAATCAGTTATGATCTACTTACACTAGTAAGTAGATTTTCTAGGTGATTTTCACATCACTCCTCTCAAGTGAGATGTTTAAAATACCACTTAGCTGTGAGTTTTCATTTTCGAGATGATTATCATTCCAACCGAGTATGATATAAAAATTCCACACACACATTAATGCAATGAATTCCTCTCGACCGATTCTTTGTATTCACGCGACCTTGTCCTTGCTCGTGTTCCCAGTATTTCATATTCCTACATGATATGAATATCCTTGTTCATTATCTCATGGCTTAATAGTCTTCATTCATTCCAAATGAATGTGAAAACTAAACTTTTCATTTATTTGTAATTAGGTCCCAAAAGTTATTTTTTTTAACTTTAAGTCCCAAATGCCGATTTTTCCTCAAATTGAGTCCTGAAACTTTTAAAATTCACCTTGGGATCTCAATATATTCAAATTCACAAATAGAGGTTCAATTTCCCAAATTTCCAATTTGGTCCCCAATTTTTCCAAAATTACCATTTTGCCCCTACTTTACAAAAATGGTAAGTTTTGCCCCAAAAAATTCTAAAATTGCTGAATTGATCCACCAAGATCTTTATCATGCTCAATTGGTCCTTAATTGTATGAAATTTCACTTTAGTCCCTCAAATTTTTGAAATTCTCAAATTTCCCCCAATTTCAACCTTCCAACTTTGTCGAATTTGACTTCATCAAATTGACCAATTAAATTAGTTTAATTGTTGAAATTGAAGTTAGATTGGAGTTCCTATACCTTCATACAATTCAATTGCACTTTAAATCGCATAATTTGGTGCCAGAATGAGCTCAAATGAAGATTCACCCGAAAATTGGACTTACAAAGGGAAAGTTTCGAAAGCTTACCGTTGGGGGTGCGACAGTCCGAACTTTCAATCTAGGCATGTAGCTCTTGTCCTGAGATTCCTCATAGGATTAAGAATTGCATCAATTGATGCTGAATTGAGTGAGAATTTTATGATTGAAGTTCTATCGGTTCTCTCTCTAGCACCGATCGGAATTTATTGAGTGGAGTCGAATTGGCTTACCTTTTAGCTCTAATTTAGCAGTAGGAGTGTAGTGGAGGTGTTGAGAAGCTTGGTTTGGCCTGAGAAGGGCTCAAATTTTCTGATTTCAGCTCAACCAAAATAGGGCAGCTTTGATCTGTTAGAGATGCTTCACTGTTCAATCATGTCGGCGCTTCTCCAGTGACCCTTAGAGAAAATGAAGACTACAAGTGTGTAGCTGACTTCTCCCCGGTTCTAAAGAACCCGACCATACCTTCTTTGGCTTAGAAAAGACCCTATACCGGAGCTCTGGTTCGAGCTTCACTGGAAATTGGAGCAACTAAGAGAGAATGGAGTTTTCAAGAGTGGAGATAATGAATGAGGAGAGGATCTTTATATAGGAAGCTCGGGGACTTAATGGTCATCCGATTGGTGCCTTAATGGCAGTCATTCATTGCTTGAAACTCTTTGGTCAGAGACCTTTTAGCTTCGTCAGAGCTGGCAATTTTTCGACGAGTGAATTGTATTGTCATCTGAATGAAGAAGATGACACTGTATCGAATCGGACCGCACCGGTCCGAACCGAGTTCAAAGCATAAACCGGTCGGTTCACCCTCGATTTGATTGAATTTTTTAAATCTAAAAATTTCTAAATTCATCTAAATTAATTTTCTATCCAATGGTGTCCTCAAATCTAAAATTTGAATTTTCTAAGCCACTTAGAAAAATGAATTTAGCATATGGTTCAATAGTGGTTCAAACCGGTCCAAACTAGTTCAATCTGGTTTACCTTAACTGGTTTGGTTTTTATCTCCAATTCATCCTTAAGTCCTTTTTCATGACTTTTGTGACTCTTTAGGTCACTCAGGATCCATAAATTTCCCAGTTTCCCTTTCTCTATCGATTTCGGCTCATGAATTAACTCGGTTCATAAACCGGTTCAATCTAGTTGGATTTGGTTTATCTGAATCAGTCTGGTTTTTCTCTTCCAATTTGTCCTAAGGTTCTATTCCAAGACTTTATGAACCCTTAGGGTTAGTCAAGAGTTGTAAATTTCTCAAATTGTCTGTTCTTTAATAATCAGGTTTGTAAACCGGTTTGGTGTTTCTCACTCGGTTTGACCAATTCTTTTCCCGATTTTTCCTTAACTCAAAGTGGTGGTGTTTACAACTCTCCCCTCCTTTTAGGAGTTTTGTCCTCAAAATTAAATCAGCATTTTTCACTCTAGGATAAACTTTCCTTAATGTTAACTTGAACATGTTAACACTTCGGTTGTCCTTTCCCTTAGACCACTTTAAATTCCGCGCTTAAGTAAGTACCTTTCCTTTACATTGTTTACTCCTTCCATACAGTTTATCATAACTAGTATGTCTTTCTCGCAAGTTCAAAGATATTTTTGTGGGTTCACATCTTTCTTTGCTTAGGGCAAGATTCTTCCCCTTGAGGTTCTTACTTAAGATTTCTAGATTGGGAGTTCCAAGATGCCCAATCTTTACAGTGTCTAGTTATTCTCTGCATCGTTGAAACTCTTAGCTCGGTGTTCTTCTGAGCATCGCGTTCTTGTTTTTCACAGGTTTTGGTATTATTACCCATTTTTCCTATTTTGCCCCATCCTTCGTTTGTCATTTATTTCAACTTTGGTCAAAATTTTGTTCAACCTCGTCATGCTTACCCACTGACTATTCCTTTCTTGGGTCCTTCCTCATTCTCAGTGACATCCCTTACTAAAGGATTCTCTTTTTTCCTTAATTCACTCTTACTTGCTCGTGACCATTTCACGATTCATTATTTCAAGTTGATCCCTTTTTAGTCTATGTGTTGATTGTTTTATTTGGGGAGTTCCCTTCTTATGGTTTCATTCTCTACTATGTCCCTCAAAGTGGAGATTTTAACCTTAAGAGTTACATGTTCAACCTTCTTACCATTCTTTGGAAATTTCTTCCTTCATTTCCTTACACCTTCTTCTATGATGAGGCATTTGTCCACTTTGAATCCTTCTTTGTCTTAAATTCCATTTCATTCCTTATATGAGGAATTTCTAATTATTGGTCTTATTTCGTGTACTCCACACTCTGCCCATCCGTCCATTCTTTAGGCCTCATTAAGTGAGGGTAGACCACAACCCGTCCTAATGTCAGTGCTCGTTTTCCCTAATTTATGTATTAATTGAGGGCTTACTTCTCTAAGATTCCTCATACATTCCTTCTTTTATTCTCTTATCGTTGTAGTCCACTCATTCCTACTTGTTATAGCATCTTTTGATGTTACCATCCTATTTACCCATTCCTTGAGTTTAATTTACTTCTTAGGCCCACATTAGTACTTTTCCTTGGTACTTGATCTTTCCGTCTCAACCAGCATTTCATTTGTGAGCTTATCTTTCTTTCCATTTCAATTGGTTCTATTTCCTCTTAATTGGGATATGTATGCCTTTACGGGTCTTCCTTTTTTGGTAGGATTCCTTCCTTTTCTCATGAAATTCCTTTTTCATTCGTTCTTTGGAAATATCTAATCATTAAATGACATCCTTTGATGTCGTCCTTCCCATGCACCCATCCTAGGAAATCTAGTGGTGCATCCTTGTACCATTTTCCTTAATTATACTTGTATCCTACACAAGTTTTCTTACTTGGGAAAAGTTCAGAGATTGTTTGTTTCAAGACCTCTTTGTGCGAGGTTTACTTAATCTTTTTCTGGCTTTGAGCTTGGTCGTCAATTTAGTCTTGGCTTATAAATCTCCTTAAGGATTTCCTCCATCCTTCTTTTCCAAGTGTTTGGCCTTTTCTTCTTTCCTTTCTTTACAAGAGCTTAATCTATGACCCTCACGAGGGTTAGTTCATTACCTGCCTAGCTTCTACTATTCACCTTGTCTAATTCTCTTGAGGTCATTGTCTTCTTGAGTCTTCTTGTCCTTAATGACCATTCTATTACCCCTTTTAGGGTGTATTCCTTACTACTTCTCGATCCTCCTTAGGGCGTCGTTCATTCTCCTTGACCATCTTGTTGTCACGGTTTGCATACTTCTACTATCTTAGTTCGAAACTACAATTTGACTTCTCTACTTTTTCCAAAGGAAATTGTACTTGAAATCTCAAGACATCCCATTTGTCGTTAAATACTCGGCTTGACTTCTCTTGTGGATGCACTCCCTTCTTTGCTCCTAAATTGTTGGAAATTTCTTCTTTAAGGGAGAATTCTCTTCAACTATCTTTTGTTCTATTTGTGGTTTTATTGAGATCCTACCTTTAACCCTTTTTCCTTCCTGCCACTTTGCTAAGATCTTTGAAGAGCTTCCTCCTATTTGTGGTTGAAATTACGAGCGGGAGTCATTTTTCTTGGGATGGTATCCTTTCAGATTTCCTATAGTTGTGGGGGCATCATTCTTGGAAAGTATTGTTCTAAACCCTAATGGGACAGTCCTTTATTTCATATCCTATTTCCTTTGCACCTTGTAATAGGTTATTTCCTTGCTCAGTTGTTACTCCAAGAGTTCTTTTAGACTCCTTACCTTGACAGTTTTCTTGTCATGTCTTCTTTGCCTAATAATTTCCTTGATTCATTCCTTGATCCTTGGTCTACTGGTGTCTAGGGTATCGCGGTTTTGTTGGATTACTATTCTTCAAGCTATCTTCCTAGCAAGATCACATCCTTTGATAGACAGGGTTTTAGAAATTTGGAGTACTTTATTAATAGAGGAGTACAATATGTTGGGGGTTTTAGCCCTATTACAAAAAGTGGTCACATTATAAATAGGTAGCTACGAAATTCGTTATAAGCATCCTCCTAGGTAATGTTATATGTCCTTTATTGGCATTTCTAACTTCAGGTTTGGCTTTCGCCGTACTTAGAGTTATGACCTCAATATGTCCTAACAACATTTTCTTGGGTACTTCCCTTCTTTGGTCTTTTGAGACTTTTATTATGCCTCGAGCGTTGGGAAGCTTCTAGGGTTATCTTCCTACGAGGACAGGGTGTTGAGTAGAGTCAGTCCTAGTTTTCTTGGTTTCTCCCCTGGGAGCCATATGAAAATTTTGAAATTTCCTATTAGTTACTATGTTATATAGTCTTGATAATGTATTCGAGGAAACAGGCTCTGATACCACTCAAGTTGTCACACCCCGACCCAGTTTGATTGGATTCTTGTGAACAACCCGCCACTCTCCCGGTTTATTCAGGGTTTTCCCTTCTTCTAAACCATGGGGAGTAAGGCATACTTCTTACCTATACCTTTACTAAAATAACATTAATCAAAACTGAATATAAAGTTTAAATACATGCCTTAAAGTTTGGCTACTGATAAATCTTTAAGATTGATTTTCCTTTGGTTTCCTGAAAAGGGGTAAAGGGACGGGGTGAGTTCGTCAACTCAATTAATGGGTGTTTGAAAATTGTGTTTCTTATAAAAAGAGTTTGAATTAAAGTGTGTCATACTCCTTATTTTATTTTAAAATATTTTTTCCTCAAATTCTCATTTTCAACACCTTTTCTCAAGGTTTACCAATTATTTTTCAAGGATTCTCAAATCGTTTCCAAGGTTTTCATAACTTTTTTCTCATTTCCATATTCAGTGTGTTTCACAAATCACACATCCTTCATCATGAAAGGATCACACACACATTTGCGAGAGGCAGTTATGCCGACTGCACCCACTTGTGGATCGGAGTGTCTTTACCATTTACCTTGATAGAAGTCTCTGACTTCTACCCGAAGTCTGAGTGAACGTCTCTAACATCCTACCCTCAGACCAAAATACTTCGTGTTCGTATGAGGACAGAGACTTCATCCTGTCCTCACCCCGGTTTCATGCGCAATGAAGCTACGTCAAGCATTTCAAGACTTTTGGTACGACTAATTGCACTTATATCCACCAGGTCGTCCAAAGCCCTAGGATGCATCACTACCCCTCTTGAACGTCTTGAAGATCCTGTAAACACAGTGCATGCACAATCAATATTTTTCACATAATGCCATATAATATGTGGTGTCACTGGTCCAATAGCCCCGACCCTTAACTCGACCTACAATTGTTTGTCTTGACTAGTCCGAAGACTTGTCATGTCGCACTACCGCTAGTTGACTGAGTATGTCGGTCCTGTCTTAGTACCATGGCCAAACAATTCATTTAATTAAGTTTTCATGGCATATAAACCATGTTTATTTATGAGCTCCTGCTCGTGCCAACTAGCCTAGGGCCCATTGTTCGAGATTTTCAAAATTAGGCATATTAGCCCCCCAAGTTCCAAAACCGAGGCCTCCAGCATAACAGAGCTATTTGAGTTCCCTTCAAAAAAGTCTCCCAAAAATTTTAAGTAGGGGCACATAGTCAAGGGAGAGCACTCCCGACAAAAATACTTTTCAACTGTCCATCATACCAACTGAGTATGAGGACATCTCTGCTCATAACCGATAAATGGGTTTTCCACTAAATTCGAGAAAGTTTCATCATACCAACCGGGTATGATCTACTTACACTAGTAAGTAGTTTTTCCGCGTGATTTTTACATCACACCTCTCATATGTGAAGTTTAAAATACCACTTAGCAGTGAGTTTTCATTTTCGAGGTACTTATCATCCCAATCGGGTATGATATAAAAATTTCACTCACACATTAATGTAGTGAATTCCTCTCGACTGATTCTTTGTATTCACACAAGCTTGTCCTTGTTGACATTCCCGGTACTTCATGTTCCTACATTATATGAACATCCTTGTTTATTATCCCACGTCCTAATAGTCTTCATTCATTCCAAATGAATAAGAAAACTAAACTTTTTATTTATTTGCAATTAGGTCCCTAAAGCTATTTTTCTTTAACTTCAGGTCTCAAATATCGGTTTTTCCTCAAATTGAGTCCCGAAACTTTTAAAATTCACCTTGGTACCTCAATTTATTCAAATTCACAAAAAGGGGTTCAATTTCCCAAATTTCCAATTGGGTCCCCAATTTTTCCAAAATTACCATTTTGCCCCTACTTTACAAAAATGGTAAGTTTTGCCCCAAAAATTCTAAAATTGCCCAATTGGTCCTCAATTTTATGAAATTGCACTTTAGTCCCTCGAATTTTTGAAATTCCCAATTTTCCCCAACTTCAACCTTTTAACTCTGCCGAATTTCATTTTATCAAATTGACCAATCAAATGAGTTTAATTGTTGAAATTGAAGTTAGATTAGAGTTCATATACCTTCATACAATTCAATTATACTTTGAATCGCACGATTTGATGCTAGAATGAGCTCAAACGGAGCTTCGCCGGAAAACTGGACTTAGAGAGAGAAAGCTTCGAAAGCTTACTATCGGGGGTGCAGCAGTCCGAGCTTTCAATCTGGGTAGGTAGCTCTTGTCCTGAGGTTCCTCCTATGATCAAGAATTGTATCAATTGATGTCGAATTGAGTGAGAATTTTATCATCAAAGTTCTACCGGCTCTCTCTAGCACCGATCGGAATTTATAGAGGGGAGTCGAATTGGCTTACCTTTCAGCTCTAATTCAGCTATAGGAGGGATGTGGAGGTGTTGGAAGGGCTTGGTTTGGCCTAAGAATGGCTCAAATTGGCCGATTTCAGCTCGGCCGAAATAGGGCCACTTCGGTCCGCTAGAGCTGCTTCACTGTTCGATCACGCCGGCGGTTCTCCAATGACCCTCGAAGTAAATGGAGACTAAAGACGTGTAGTTGACTTCTCCCTAGTTCTAAAGAACCCAACCATGTCTTCTTTGGCTCATAAAAGACCCTACATCGGAGCTCTCGTTCGAGCTTCGCTAGAAATTGGAGCAGTTGAGAAAGAATGGCATTTTTAGGTGTGAAGAGGATGAATGAGGAGGGGCTCTTTATATAGAAAGCTCGAGGACTTCTTGGTCATCCGATTGGCGCCTTAACGGTGGTTATTCATTGCTTGAAACTCTCTGGCCAGAGACTTTTCTGCTTCGTCGATGCTACACAATTTTCTGGCGAGTGAACAGTGCTGCCATCTAAAGGACATTGTTATGAACTGGACCAAACTGGGTTCAAAGCTTAAACAGGTCAGTTCACCCCTTATTCGACCGAATTTTTCAAATCTAAAAATTTCTAAATTCATTTTCTATCCAATGGTAGCCTCAAATCTAAAATTAAAAATTTTTAAGCCACCTAGAAAAATGAATTTAGAATTCTGTTTAATAGTGGTTCAAACCGATCCAAACTAGTTCGGGTCCGGTTCACCTGAACTGGTTTGGTTTTCATCCTCAATTCATCTTTAAATCCTTTTTCATGACTCTGGTGACTCTTTAAGTCACTTGGGATCCATAAATTTCCCAGTTTTTCCTTTCTCTATCGATTCCGATTCATGAACCGACTCAATTCATAAACCGGTTCAATCCAGTTGGATTCGGTTCATCTGAACCACTCTGGTTTTTCTCTTCCAATTTGTCCTAAGGTTCTTTTCCAAGACTTTATGAACTCTTTAGGTCAATCGGGAGTTGTAAATTTTCCAAATTGCTCGTTCTTTGATGATTGGGTTTGTGAACTAGTCCGGTGTTTCTCACTCAGTTTGACCGATTCTTTTCCTAGTTTTTCCTTAACTCAAAAGGGCGAGGTTTACACTTACCTTTCCATTCTAATTCGATCATATGAGGGCTAAGGGAGTGTTGGGAGAATTTGGTTTGGCCTAAGAAGGGCTCAAATCGGCTAGTTTCAGCTCGACAGAAACATGGCAACTTCTGTCCGTCAGAGCTGATTTACTGTTTGATTACATCGATGTTTCTCTAGTGATCATTGGACCGAATGTTTATCACCTCGGGTAGCTAACTTCTCCTTGAGTCTAAGGAACCCGACCACGCCTTCTTTGGCTTAGAAAAACCTCTATGTCGGAGCTCTGGTTTGAGATTTATCGAAAAACTGAGTAGATGAGAGAGAGTGAAATTTTCAAGTGTGTGGAGGATGAAGGGAGCGGGGCTTTTTATATAGGGAGCTCAAGTACTCTTCGACCATCCATTTGACACCTTAATGACACTCATTGGTGGCATGAAATGTCTTGAATGAAAACGTTTCCTTTTTGTCGGCGTTGTTCAATTTTTCGGCAAGTGAACAGTGTTGTCATCTGAAGGAAGAAGACGACACTATTCCAAACTGTACTGTACCGATCCGAACCGGATTCAACGCTTAAACTGGTCGGTTTAGGCCCGATTCGACCGATTTTTTCAAAATTAAAAATTTCTAAATTTATCTAAATTTATTCTCTATCCAATGGTGGCTTCAATTCTACAATTTGAATATTTTAAACCACCCATAAAAATGAAGTTAGTATCCAGTTCAATAATGGTTAAAACCAATCCAAATCGGTTCAATCCTATTTAAATTTGGTTAAACTAAATCAGTCTGATTTTCTCTCCTTATTTGAAATAAAGTCTCTTTTCAAGGTTTTTATAACTATTTGATTCACTCGATAGTTGTAATTTTCTCAATTTGCTCGTTCCCTAGTGATTGAGGTTTGTTAACCAGTTCAATTTTTCTCACTTGAGTTGATCGATTCTTTCCCGATTTTCCTTAACTACAAAGGACAGGGTTTATACGTCTTATTACAATAACAAAAAAAATAGATAAGCAATAATATAATTACTCAACAAATAGAGCTATCGAGACAAACTAGTGAACTTTTAAAAGGAGTGGTGATTCTAAAATTAAGTAAAGGTAGAAATCTAGTTAATAACAATAATAGAGAATGTTAAATTAATATTAAAAATGTTGATAAAGAATAATTATATAATTATACAGATTTATCGAATATAATTTTGATATAAAATGATACAGAATACATCAACCAATATTAAATGCTTTAAATAGGTAGATAATCCTTGAAAAGTACCACACCTTTTACCTAAATTTATTTTATTTTTATTTCAATTTATTTTAATTTTTATAGTGGGATGTGGATCCATTCCCAATTATACCTCCCTTCCTATTCATTCTTAATTTTTTATCTAATTGTAGAAGTTTAAATTCACTAGTAAATAAAATATATTTTGGGTATCTAATCTCGCATGATCCGATGGGCATGATCCGATGGGCAGGTACGGGCTACCGCTCTAATCACTTTCAAATAAATTAAATTATAAAATATGTTTTAGATAATTTAATATTTTTTACTTTATTATATCTTAATTTATATATAAATATTTTATTTAACTTAAATGATATATATTAAAAATACATAATATATATAATTTTACTTATAGTTAAGTGAAAATTATATATGATTAACATATTTTTAATTAATTTAAAATAATAAATTAAATATATTATAAAAATATAAGACAATATTATATATATTAAGTTATTAATAAATATATAATTAAATAAAAATGTTTATATATAATAACACTAATTTATATATAATTTCTACAACATTATAATATATATTATATATAATTTTCATATAATAAATTTTAATTAAAAATTATATATACGTGACATTATAAAAATGTTTATATATAATAACACTAATTTATATTTTATTTAACTTAAATTACATATTTTTAAAATATAGATTATATATAATCTTTAATTAATAAAATTATAAATAAATATTATATATAATTAAGTTTTTATATATATTTGAAATAATGAATTAAATATTTTACAAATATATAATAAAAAATTATATTTTTAGATATTAATAATTATTATATGTAATTTTATTTATATATAAATTATTATATCATACAAATTATATATAAATAATGATAAAGTACAAATTTTATAAATTTTGTTCAATATCATAATTCATATATGAATATTAAATTTTATTTAAATTATGTATAATTTTTATTAATAACCTAAAATATATATAATTTTGTTATATATTTATATAACATATATAATTTATTTTTTCAAATTAATTGAACAAAAGGTTGATTATATATAATTTTGATTATAAAGTGAAAATTATAAATATATTAATATTTATTTTTTAAATATATGCCTAATTCAAGTTAGATAAACTATATATATATTTTAATATATAGGTTGATAACACCATAATAGATTATCATGTCAGTTTTTAATCATAAATCAAAAAATTTTAGGCGTAATTTTAAGTATGCTAACCAAATATAAAATTTAATAAACCGTACAAGCAAAATAACATTACAAAATCTTTTTTTTTTTTATAAATTCTATAAGTATGCAAATACACTGCCTTACAAAAATTAGTATAGATATACCGACATAAGGTATGAACCACAAGAACAGGTACATGGTCAAAGTTCAGTAAGAAATTCTCTTCCCAGGCAACATAAATGGTTGCTTTTGTCTTTCAATCTTACAGGCATCTCCATGTTCCTGGACGAGAATAAGTTGAAATGGACTAACCATCATGAACGGAAGCACTATCAACCGACCTCAGAGTAACACACAGATCTTTCTAGTGTCTATTAAACTCGAAACATGGATGATCAGTACTTGACACAATTTGTTCTCTCAGAATTTGTTAGCAGAAGCGACCTTTGATGCTAAAAGGAGCAGGATCTACCTGTAAAGGCTTCCCAAGCACCATATCCACAACCATTTCTGCAGTTCCCAGGGCCTGCAGATCAAACTAAAATTATTGATGGCCCGCCCTTTGGGATAAATCTGTCCTATAGTACAGTGGATCATGATTTTAGGGTTCATAAACAATGTGGAATATAATCATCTGACTCTTCCTGGAATGATATTAGAGTTCATCTTCAAATACAGTCTTGGTTGCTAAGAGAGAGAGAGAGAGAGAGAGAGTACCAAAGAGAGTCCACTTCCTTCGTGTCCAGCTGCCAAGAACACGTTTGAACCAGGCACTGGCGCGATTGCAGGCCTCCCATCGGGCACTGGGATCAATGGGGTTAATGAGCTACACCACCAGTTTTAAGGTACAATTGAAAATTGAAATCTCAAACCTAATAAATCATAATGAAGAGCTGCTTTGAACAACTTACTGTAAGGGCGCAATCCGACTCTCACTTTTCTGCTCTTTCTAAGCTTGGATATACTTGTTTCTCTTAACTTTGGAAAGAAATCTGCAGCCCGCTTCCATATAAAATCAATGATGGTTTCATCAACTTCAGTGTTGTACCCAGCAAACTGCCGGCTGCTTCCTGTTAGGGGCAACGGATAAGTGAAACATGAGATGCACGCCTCACTACCTATCCCAACCATTTGAAAGCATTCCATGAAAGGACAGATACAGAAGACAAGCACAATTAGTTTAAATTTTACCAAGGACTAGATTTCCCATCGAGTCCATTGTGGCAGTCATAGAAACAGAAAGTTCTTGGCCATTCATAACAGATGAAGTGGGATTTGATAACAAATTTTGATGATTCATGTAACCAAACTCCATTAGCCCATGGTTCAATTGAACAGAGTCAAAGTTCCCCAGCATGAGCAGATGTCCCTACCACATAGGCATTGGAATGTTAAAAGACAATAAGTTGCCAGAGTTTAATTTTATCCAAAAAAGAGTTCAGTGGCTTATGTACTTGAACCAATGAGTGCAGTGAAGTGAAATAGAAATGTAAACCAACTCTAGTTCTCAACACTGGAATGAAATTGGTTACTCTACCCAAAGAGGTTCTTAAAATTACAGTAAAAGAAACTATGAGAGGGTTGTCTGCATACTACACTCCTAACCTTGCGTGGCTTCACAGGGATATCAACTGAAATATCTGATTCACGAAAGAGATCATTCATGAGACAGCCACTCCAGCAACCAGCTGCAATAACAATGGCCTTCTTACAGTGCAATGTACACTTCAAAGTTTGTACAGCTTCCACTTCACCTTTGTCATAGGCTCTGCAAATTTCATAAATACAAGTTAAACCTTCAAGGTCCTGTATTAGTCTTGAACATCAATCTCAATCTCTAGGTCTTATAAATTTGTAAATAGAAGAATAATGGATTACCTCAAAAGTGACATTACAGGATTATTGTAAAACTCTCCATACCTGCCTTGGGATATGAATTCTCTATTAACCTGCAGTTCAAAGATGTTTAGCATATAAGAGAGCAAAGAAAATGAGCAGTTGCTCATGACCAATATTATATAGAATAAACTGAGAAACCTTTTCAATGTAAGCAACAGCCTTGTGAGCATCCAATTGGCAGTCTCCAGGAAGAAAAGCAGCCCCGCTTTCCTCTTGAACAAAAAGTGCCGGTTCCTTCTGTTCCAGTTCCCGGCTAGACAAGAATTCTGCCCTCACTCCTGCTTCCATTAATTGGTTCACTCTCTCTTGTAACTTGATTGTATCCTCACTGCTTGAACCAACCACTAAGCTCCCTGTAAAGGAGATTGACAAAGTTTGTTAGTTTATTCAGTGGAGTCACAAAGCAAAAATTAATTAAAGAGAAATAATAACAAAAAGAAAAATTATTTGCATTCCAAGAACATAAGAAAAATGTACAAATAAGCCTTGCCTGTATTCATCCAACCCAATATGTCTAGAGGGTTCAGTCCTTGATCATTTAAACTGTTTGCCAAAGTTTCCCAAAGTTTCCGACTTCTTACTGCAAGCTCCCAGGTATCTGATCCCGGTGTTTTGTGAGCCATCCATAAGTAGCCCTGCCCTGGATTTGGTTCGAACAATCAAACAGTAGGCAAATATATCCTATAACCAACCAGATCTTAGAAAAAAAAGGAATGCACAAAACAATTCTATATTATCAACAATTTAAGCTTACATAAAGAGAGGTCATAAGTTAATGAAAGAGTGATATTTGGTGATAAATCGTCTCAACCTAAGCCGTGACAAGAACTCATGCACAATACATGAAAGTAGAAATCACCAAGAATCTGGTCATTGTATTCTGCTATATATGCTTTCTAGGCACAAAAGTGGAGCTAGGGCCTTCACAGTCAACGGTTCAAGTCCCTGAATTCTATAGTTGCCCCAGAAGGACATCGGGAGGTAAGTTCAGCTGCTTGATAGATAGTAAATAACGATTTATAGGCCCACATTTTCTGGCCATCTAAGTACATTGACAACTTAAAGGGCCTATAAAACTACAGCTGAATAAGTCTTTTACCAGCACCGGTGGCCCCAGAACATGGGACAGCCCTGTCAACGACCGCGATAGACAGGTCTGACTCGAGCAGGAACTGCCGGGCGATGCTCAGCCCGATGATGCCGGCCCCCACGACTACAACGTCGAACGAATGATGAGAAGCCGAAGCCGAGACAGCCTTCAGTCGCTTCATCGATGGTGCGGATTCTGGCCGAGGCAATCGAAGCTTCTTTGCCGAAAACGAGCCCGGGATTCTGCATCTGAAGAGGCTCGACCTCAGCGCCAAACTGACCGGGCAAGAAGACTGTGAATAAGCGGCGTAGTTTGTGGATATGGGGCCGGCGGTCAGAGGGTAGAGCGAGGTAACCGCCATTGCCATTGCTGCTGATGCTCCAGGGCGATTCTCATCTCAGCTTGTGCTCAGATCAGTAATGCTCCCCAAAGAGGTAACTTAAGATTAACGAGTGTACACCGGGTGCAGGAAAGCCCCAAGTTTGCTTGGGGACCCACGGCTCAAAAGCAATTCCCAGATTGGAGGGTAGATCTAAAGAGCAACCATCCAATTCCATTCTTAAGGTGACGATTTATAAGTCATTTATTGCAGAGAATTTCTTAGTTGATAATATATAAAAAATGCACAAACATCAAACATAATATCATTTTCTAGAGGGTCATGGCCATACAATGCAATTGATGCATTGTTCTGATACAAACGGAATATAGTTTTTCCCTACTATAGTCACTACAGATGGAGCCTAAGATCCAAAGTTTCCTTTGATGATGTGGGAAAGCATGTTTGCAGCTGTGTCCCCGTGATATAACAAACATGAAAAAAAAATTGAACTATCACAAACATGAAATTAATACTTGAAAAGAGGCACATCCACACATGAGAAGGAATAAACTGGCTAATTAGATTTTTACACAATAATTAAACATTGTATCCCGCCTCCAACAATAGTTAATGAAGGTAAATGTATGTACATAAAAGTATCAATTACACCATTTCCATTGTTCTTTTCTATGAGTACCATAATACACCATTTTTACTTTTATTGACAAAATATTGACCAAGGTTGAGAAAAGAGAATATCTAGAACTTTAGACCAAAATTATGTATAAAGCATATAATTTATGCACGAGGACGAGGTTTGAACAAGATAAGGAATATTAGGCAGACCTACTCAGGGAGAGTGCTGAAGCCGGCAACGAGATGTAGTCTGGGAATCGAACCCACGACCACATGGTTAAAAGCCATGCGCTCTACCGGCTGAGCTAAGACGGCAATTTTCCAATTGTTTCATTTAAATATATCTGAATAACGTAAAATGGAAGTTCTTTCTGCTGTTTTTATAAATGCGTCTGGGAGTCAAACTATTCTTCCACCCATTTCAGTATTCCTCTCTCTCCTAGGGTTTTAAGTCTGTTGTTTGAACTTCCACTTCATCAATGGCGCATCAAGTTGTCCAGAATGGCGGAGGTGCTGAGTTCAAGACAGTGTCGTTCACTGCCGTGAAGCCACAGCTGGTAGTGGAGGCTCCCAAGGCCGGCGACGCCATAAGTTTTTACAAGGCCGCCTTCGGTGCGGAGGAGGTATCCCGCTCTCTTCACCCCAAGCGGAAGGCTAATCAGGAAGTCCCTCTTATCCTCTCAGCTCAGCTGCTGCTCGGTGGCACTACTATCCTCCTTTCGGACGGTCCTGATGATTCTGCTACACCGTAAGTCGTCTTCCTTCTTTATTCAGTTAACTGCACGGGCTTCTTGAGCTTAATGTGCGCAGGCCTTTGTAAGTTTCCTTCAAACCTAGGAGTAAGCTTCATGCCGAACTTGATCTATTTATGTGATGATATTTTGGTACTCCATTTTTTAATTCTTGTGCTGTATACATATAGAATGTATTTTAAAGGCATTTATATTTGTAGAGTACTGTAGGAAAATGGATCTAAACTTTCACTCTTCCAAGTTGTTTATTCTCTTTCATCATTCTAGCATGTGCGTTATATGAAGCATCGCCTAGAACTTCTGACTCTTCAGTTCTACATTGCTATTGCGTGCTATGTGACTTGTTATTTTCCTCTATTACTGATTTTGCGTCTATGATGTTGTTCACCTCGTTTATCGTCTTCTGCATTTTTTTGTCGTTTTTTTTTAATAAAATACTAAAATGCTACACTAGATGGCTGGGACGGCCTTTCGAACTCATCACTGATTTGTACGTTCCGTACAATTTCTGCACCTTTTCCCCCGCAGTGTTAAGGCCGATAGCGCGGGATGTATACTCTGCCTGGAGACCGACGACGTCGAGGCTGCAGTCACCAAGGCCGTGGCCGCCGGTGCTGTTGCAGAGAACGGGATAGAGGAAGGTGAGGGCGGCGCCTGCTGCGGTGGTCGCGTGGGGAAGCTCAAGGACCCATACGGCTTCACCTGGAACATTTGCTCGGCTGCGGCGACTAGGCTGAAGTCAGCTGACTTGGAGGCATAAAAGCCGTCCGATCCGATTTTAGACCTTAACTAATGCTTTCATTTTAGACCTCGCTAATTTAAAAGCATTTTGCTATATCTGCTAGTAGAAAGTAGGTTGACGGGTAATAGTTAGAGACCTTAACTAATGCTGCTGGAGACTGGAGTACTTACTTCACTATGATTTTAACCTACCCCGTCCTATCGGAGCTGCGTGTAGCATCGCTTTTAATCTCCTGATTGGTCTAGTGTTACTACGTTTTCTATTTCGATTTGATCTTCAGGTGGAAAATGATGAAGGCATCATGCGGAAGTTTCGAGTATTTATAAACTCTAGATCGTTTTCTCCTTTTGTGTTTTGCTCAATGAACCCGCTATTTCTCTAAACGGGGTTTAGTGTGCAGTGACGCTGCTTGTTTTTAATGCATTGGATAAGTGAGGTGGCAACTTGGCTGGGGCCACCGGGTAGAGATAGGAGCATGCATTTATCGACACGTTTAGGGGACGGGACCAAAAATTGATTTTGATATTGAGGTATTTCGGGGTGTGTGATTGTGGTCCCCACTTATCAGATAAAGCTGAAGGAAAAGGCCGCGTGGTGGGATTCTCGTGAAGGCTCTTTTCAGACTATTTAATAGTCTCTTTAATAGTTCGGCATTTACTTGGGGTTTTATTCATATTTGGGTGCAATGTGGAGAGGGCTGGGTCTGTCTCAAAAGACCAACCTCTGACCGACTGTCCAATCTTATTAGGGAGGGACGCATTGGTTTGTTTTCTGGAGGTTGGAATTAGATTACAATTGCGCGGTACTATTAAGCCATTCACCAATTCTAAAGATGCCTTTGGTATTGGTTTTTTTTGCTCAATTCCTTTGGTAATGGTTAACATCCAATCTAATAACCCTGGCTGAAAGTATGCCTTTCCTTCTATTTTTTTCCTTCCGACAGTGGACAGTCTATCGAGGATGAAACTTATATTATATATTATATAAATCGGTTTCAAAGACTTGGTAGATGCTCCATGTCTATCAAGTTTTAAAATTTTGGTTCTTTTTCTAATCAGAAATTATAAAAGGGTTGATGATTGAAAAAAATACCCTACTTTGTAAAACCTATCAGTTCTCTTAAAAATTGTACCATAAAAAAATATTTGGAATATTATTTTACATTTCGACCAAAATTAATATAAAAGTCCAGTTTATGTATTTTTAAACCGATGGCCAAAGTTGGGACCAATTTGAGAGTGCTCCCAAAGCCTGGCTTTTCAATTAATATTTTTTTTATATTATGACATTATTTAATTAATCTACTGGATTTTGTAATATTAAAATTTCATATGAGATCTAAGTACCCGTTTAATAACTTTTATTATTTGTAAAATTATTATTCCACTTTATATATATATTATTAATTTATAAATTAAAATACACTATATTTTAAAAAAAAATGTCATCAATGAAATATTATATCTCAATTGAGTTGTCAATGAAATAAATATTCCAAAAAGTTTATAGTTAAATGGCCTAAAAGTTTATACCTTATTTGTGATTTTCCGCTTCATTGAATAATTATATTTTGATGATATTTTTATTTATAATTTAATAATATCATTTAAAAAATATTACATATTTTATTTATAATATAATAATATATAGTACATAATTATTTATTAATTTTATTATTATTTTATTTTACCTATAAAATATTTTAATTTGTTGCAACAATGTGTACAAATTAGACTAATCATATACAATATTGATTATATAATATTTGAGATTATATTTTTTATCATTTAATTCGATAAAAACTTGAAAATACATTTTTATCATTATTATATTTTACTAACTTTATTTTTATAAATATAATTTATAATAAATTATATAAATATAATATTTGATAAAAATAATATATTGTTTTATAAAAGATATAATATTGTTTTATGTAAAACTATTATGAATTTCTTGTGCGAAAAATGAATTAAACGCCGTCAATTACCCCTTTTGTCACTCCACCTCATCATCATCTAGTGTCCTTTTTCCACACCATTTCACACTATCCATCTCCACTCTTCACTCCGCAGTCCGCATTCTCTATTCTGAAAGGAGTTCCATCATCGCCATTGGAGTGGGTCGAGGTTCTTCTGCAGCTCTTCCTATCATTTCTTTAGTCATCGTCCATGGGGCGGGGGGAGGAGGATGAGGGTGAGGGTGAGGATGAGGAAGAAGGGGAAGAGGAGTCCCTATTCAAGATAGTGATGATCGGCGACTCCGCCGTTTGCAAGTCCAACCTTCTCTCCCGGTTCGCCCGTGATGAGTTCGACCTCAACGCCAAGGTTACCATCGGCGTGGAGTTCCAGACTCAGGGCGTCGAAATCGACGGCAAGGAGGTTAAGGCCCAGATCTGGGACACTGTCGGCCAGGAGCGGTTCTACGACATCTCCCGCCGCTCCACCTTCGACAGCGTCCGCCGCTGGCTCCAAGAGCTCAACAGTCAGACCAGACCTCTCTTTTGTGCATTCACATAACCGATCGATTCCTTCATTTCTCCTCCGTGTTAATTGATATTCTGCCGGATGTTTCCGACGCATCTGCGAGCTTTCTGGAATCCTTGAAATCAGGATTGGCTTCAGGCATTCGATTGAGTTAATATCAACACTTTAGTGCTTACAAATCCACAGATTTTGGCTTCGAATAGCGAACGTATGAGTTATCTTTTCCGATTAAAATGAAAGATTTGATAAATATTGAGGGTCAAACTGTAAATTATGATAAGAAATATGTGCCAAAATTAACCGTTTTGATCCGAGTGTTTGTGGAACATTTTTTGTCCGAAATGTTTGTAGAGCTTAATTAGACAAAAATGACAAAATGGTAGATTTACCAACATTGATGATCCAACAGCTGATAACTTATAATTACATCATCTAATTTCATCGGCAAATTGCAGCTCACTGCGATACGACCATGGCGAAGATGCTGGTCGGGAACAAGTGCCACCTGGACAGCTTACATGAGTTAAGCAAGGAGGAAGGCATGGAGCTGGCCCAAGAGGAAGGCCTTTTCTTCATGGAGACCTCGGCGCTGGATTCCACGAATAAGAGAAGCCTCTACTCTTGTTGCAGTTAGTTGATTTGCCATGCCCTAGCCCCCCAAGTGTATCACAACTTTTTTCTGCCTATCAAATTGTGAGTTGTGAAACTTCTTGCCAAATTGCTTCTATAGGTAAACTAACTTGTCGAACTTATTGTACTAGTACTTGTAGTAAATAAAGTAGATAGATTGTTGTCCATTAATATTAAAGATAACGAATATAAATTAAAAAAATTATTGTAATTATATTTGAAGATAACGATTATAAATTAAAAAAATTATTACAGTAATATTAAAAATAACGACTATAAATTAAAAAAAATGTTAATTTTGTATGAACGATTATATATGTTTCATCGATACACCTCGTATGAGATAGTGATATAGCACATATGTAAATTACTATATTAAGCATAACAACACTTTTGTCATTCATTAGGTGGTGAAGCTTGAGTAGCGTATTAAGCACTAAGACTAAGTCAGTGGAGGAAATAAAATCTCATCTCACTATTCGAATAGAGTAAAGTGAAAAGGATTTGAGGGTTGCACTATTGATTTTCACTCAAACTTCAGATATAGGCGATGCATATCAATCGGGCTGAACGATAAATGCGCTACGGTCCACAAGTGACATGTTCGAGTATCGTTTTGCGAATATGTGATCTTACTATGATGGAAGTGCGGTTGTTAATCATGTGAAGTGTGTTAATAACGACAAATAAAAAAATTAAATGAACAGATAAATGATTTAAAACAAACTTTATACTAGTTTGCCTAACTGAATATTATGTACTAATTCTGATTCTCTCATCCTTTCATGTATAGTACCATAACCGAAAGTTCTCGTGCTATCTTGAACCCTAAAAGTACATTTCCTACCCCCATTTATAGAAAACATTTGAATATAAACACACATTTACCTTACTTGCATAATTAGGGTAGGAATATCTAGATAATGCAATAAAAGGTGGCGAGTTAATCACAAACTTCAATCAAAATCAGGTTGGGGCATGACATGTCGACTCCTGATTGGTCGACCTCTCTTGACATGCCATGTGTAAGACTTTTATTGGTCAATCTTGGTGATTAAGTTTTTTCTCACTTGACTGTTAACGAGTACACATGTTACTCTCCTATTGGGTATTCTTGGTGACATGGATTTTTCTTAATTTGATCGTTGACGGAGCACACGTGTCACACACTGATTGATCAACATTTTGAGATGCTGATCGGACGGCTGATTGGGCACGCTTCACCACATGTTATGTGCTGAATAGGCGCTAACCATTGATCGATTCAATTGTATCGAATTTTGTGATATAAAATAAAAAATTGGTTAGTTAATGCCTAATTCGACTATTTTTCTAAAAATTAAAAAATTTTAAATTTATCTAAAATTATTTTCTACATAATAGTGAATTTAATTTTTCAAATTAATATTTTTATATTATTTTAAAAAATAAATTTTTAAATAGATTTTTTTCGATTTAATTTAATTCAACCGAGTTCAGTTTCGGTTTACTCTAAATCGATTTAGTTCCCTTATCAAATTTACTTTATTATCCATTTACTTGATTTTTAGATTTTTATTAGTTATTTAGGATTATTAAATTCTCATTTTAATTTATTATTAACAATTTCACTTCATTTTAAACCATTATTTTCTATCAAAAATTTTCAATAATCATTTCTTCCTTACTTATTTTGAGTAAATAAAATTTAGAGAATTTATCTTCATCTTATACAATTTACTCATCCAAATATATATCTCCATTTGGATAACTTTTGAATTCTTTCTTTTTAATGAGTTCATATTTATAAAATATATAAAATTTTAATCTCTTCTATTAATATTAGAATTATCTTCACAATTTTTAATATTATATTTTTCTTCCTAATATAAATAATTTATTAAATATAATAATAATATTTTATATTTTCAATACAATCATTTTATAAATTTTTTTATCAAAACATTATTCCAAAATTTTTACCTTCGTAGTAATTTCTAAAATAGTATTAACTTTTAACTAATATTTGTTAATTTTTTTATCATTATACAATGCTTAATACTAGAAATACCTCGACATTAACCCTTATTTAGCTTTTCATTAATTTTATTTGTCATTAACTAAAGTTTTTTTTACAAATATTTGTAATTAGAATAGTACAATTTTATTAAAAAATACATATTTGTAGAATAAATTTTTAAATTTAAATTAAATTTACTACTCACTTTAATGTGAAGTTAGGTTGTAGTATATTCAATTTTTTCTCACTTTTTAGTGTATTACATTTTAATATAATATAATTTTACCTATATTCTTATTATTGTATTAAATAGTTTTTAACCATTTTTATAATTAAGTTAAAAATATGTGTCAACATATTATTTAAAAATAATGGATTACAAATTAAATTTATCAGTAATTATATATTTATTGAATAATTATCTATTATAATAGTAAATAATTTTTATTTCAATCAACTAGAGAAATTATAATATATTAACAAATATTCTGATAAATTATAAAAATGATACGTATAATAACTTATAAAAATAACAAATAATATAATTATAATTATAATAAAAATGAAAAATATATTAATTATACACGAGTAACACGATCATTAAGGGTCGAGAGAGAATGTGCTCCAGATAAATTCAATTTTATATTTTTTTAATATAAATCATATTAGAAATATTAATGGGATGCATTTTTTAGAAGAGAAATAAATCACTTACTATAGTTCTATCAATTAATTTTTATTAAATAACTATAGATAAAATATTAAAAAATAGTCTTTTAAAATTATTAATTACACAACATGCAATTCAATTAAATAAATTTTCAGGGATAAAATGTATTATTTCGGATGAAGGGCCAACAGGATAACATTAACCAGAATAAGAGACGAGAATTTGCATATTAATTCACTAACACCTCTTTAACTTCAATGTTGGGCAAGAAGTCTATTTTTTCAGCTCAAATCGATTCAAACATGACCAAAAGAGAAGTAGGCTTTTATGGGCCGGACTTCTCCCTCGTATATAATTGCCCAGCTCAAAACCCTAGTCGTCTCATGCACGTCATCGTCCTTCGGTTTTCACTGCGGAGGGAGATATCGCCGGCGATAGTCGCCCCCAGGTTGCAATTCACCTTTCCTCCTTTCTCATCCTCTGTGCTCCGTTGTTTGTGAACTCTTTATTTTCGACTGTAAATACGAGCCCCTAGTTGAGTGTCCGATTGGTGTATACGTTGTGCAGGCACAATGGCAGTTCCTCTCCTATCGAAGAAGATCGTGAAGAAGCGCGTTAAGAAGTTCAAGAGGCCGCAGAGTGATCGCAAGATCTCCGTTAAGGTACCTGATCTGCCATCGTGATCTGGCCTTGTATCAATCAATGATGAAAGCATTATCGTCATCCTCGAATATCCGCTTGCTATGCGAATACAAAGCAGTTTATTAGTTAAGTTCGACATTCTTTTCAATTCATGTGCCGAGTATGTGTCGCTTGGTAGTATGTTCACTTGAGTTTAAGCGGGCATATTTGGTATAGATTCATTATTCGATGAAGACAGTGAAACTTGCAGTTATCAAAGTTCAGTAGTAATGACAGATTCCCGGGATAGAATCTTGGTTGCTCGTGTGAATATGACAGTGTCAACTTTAGAACTTCATCCAAGCTAGTCTGCCCTTTCATACTCTTTGATCAAAGTGGAGTGCTATTCAAGTGTCTCATTTGAAATATCTTTTACACGTTTCTCTTTTCAATTTTTAGTATGATCTGTATTGTTGTCATAATTCACATCCATATGTTGACTAAGATAACCACACAATTGCCATATTGTATGTAGTTCTCTCGTGTACCATGCTGTTATTGAATGGAGACCTATAACTGCAAAATTCTAAATGCAGCAAAACTGGCGTAGGCCCAAGGGTATTGACTCGCGTGTGAGGAGAAAGTTCAAGGGATGCACTCTCATGCCCAACATTGGTTATGGCAGTGACAAGAAGACCCGCCATTACCTTCCCAATGGATTCAGAAAATTTGTTGTGCATAATGTGAATGAGCTTGAACTCTTGATGATGCACAACAGGTACTTTGATAAATAGCCACACAACTGTTGCTTCTTTTTTTTAATGAATTGAAGTAGAATTTTATTGCTATGTATGTGATAACATCATTAGCATATTTCTAAATAAGTAGTTTCAGCTTTTGATGATTTTACTTTTAGGCATACTTAATGGACTCTCAGAACTGGATAAATTTTTTTTATATAAAGGCTTTTTAAATTCTTTCCTTTATAGAGCAAAAAAAATATTTCCTTTGCTCTTCACAAAGGCGGGCACAATTAGGAAATCATTGTGTTCTTTTTGGATTGTAATGATCCACAGATTTTTTGGAAGCATAAAAATGAAAGTTTTGTTCAACCAGCCCAATGGGCCTTTTGAGTGGTTCATAATTGTCAGTGGCTGTCTGTCTGCAGTGAGGTGCGGCAGTTTCATCAATCGATTTACATGCTATTTTCAGGACCTACTGTGCTGAGATTGCCCATGATGTCTCCACCAAGAAGAGGAAGTCGATTGTTGAACGGGCAGCTCAGCTCGATGTGGTCGTCACCAACAAGCTCGCCAGGTTGCGAAGCCAGGAGGATGAGTAAGCTTTAGGTTTAAGACAGACCTACCATAGTTATCATTATGAACCTATGTTTCTGGCATTATCTTTAGGCAAATTTCACTCTTTTGTTTGATCTTTCACAGAAACTTTGCTGCCATTCTTAGCAGCCAACATGCCATTTTTTCACGTGCACTTCTCAATCAAATCTCTTTCCAATTCATACAGTCTCATGTGGAGGAAACTTGAACTGCCATCTACTATTGGAATGACTTTGATGGGTGAGTCAAATCTGGTTGGGTAATGCCGCCGGATTCTCGCTTAAAAAAAGCCTGTTAAACCAGTTAGTCGTGATTTAGTCGTGATATAGCAAAAAAACCAGTTAGTCGTGGGACATTAGTTTAGGTCGAGTTCTATTACTAATGGGCTCAGCCAGTCGTGATTTAGTCGTGATATAGCAAAAAAACCAGTTAGTCGTGGGACATTAGTTTAGGTCGAGCTCTATTACTAATGGGCTCAGCCCATGAAGCTCTGGACACACGACATGATCTATCTTCACAAAACAGATTGTTGGCCACCAATCTTAGGATGACTATCTCGGCCAGAGATATAAATTTAATATATATAATATTTACATAGTACAACTGTCTTTGGGAGAAGTATAAATGCACCGCAGGCCGTAGGGGCCCGTTAGTCTACTTTGCTCACTTTGAGCGGCGTCAAGGCTTCTAGTCTTGAAAACTGGGGTAGTCCGTGGAGTCTACCAACAATTTCAAAAATATTATTATATATGATAAGTTATTTACAAAAATTAATGCATATGATAAGTTATTTACAAAAATTAATGCTATTAATGTCTGTCTTTCAACTGTCCGATAATCAAATGGACATTAAATATAAGACATTGGAGAACTGAATTATTGTAAAGTGGCATTGAATAGGGAAATTGTAGGGTATGAGGCAACTAAGAGAACTTGATAGGAAAAAGGGTAAATTGACATATAAGTAGTTGAATTTTATTAAATTCTAAAATGTGATAATTTAGTTTTAATATTTTGATTTTATCAAATAATTAAAATTTTTATTCAATTTTTTAATAGAAAATTAACATGGAACTATAATATGGTATCAAGTTCTCCTTTAGAAATAATATAAAGAATCACATATAGCAGTGGTGATGTCCAGGCTAGTTATTAAGTTGGCTCTATAATAGGAAGGGCATGGACCTTTTTGTTGCCTAACTTTGTTATAGGAGGATCAATCCAATGCCCTCTATAATTCATATACCCTGCATAAAGTTTACATTTTTTATTTCATTATAATAACAGTTATGAATAATAAATATATTGTGGATTGGTTGTGACCTCATGTCTACTAACCAGCTACTCATATTTGAGGCTTGATTTTCTGGTGTCTACTTAAGGTTATAGATCTTATAGTCAGTCCACTACCAAAATTTTTATAGATAGGTGTAAATTCATCACAAAAATATGATCGATGAACGAACGACACACGTAATGTAGAAGATTACTCAGCTAATTACTACCGAATATTTACCCGGAATAGAGCCAAAGCACGAGGAAAGCGTTCCCAAATTCGACTCTTCCATTAATGTAGAAATCAAAGCCATAGCACAAGTTTTCCTTGTTACACGTCTCATTGCCCATTGGTGAAGTTGGATCTAGAGAGTAGTCTGTGGGAAAGTGCTCATCCTAATCAAATTAATCTTTGCGTCATTGATGACGATAATAGGTTGGAAGAAAGTTTTTTTCACCTTTATAATAATAAATAATGAAAATATTAAAATTATTAAATATTTCACAGCATTGAAGTTACCTTTTGGAATGTTGACTTCCCACCCTCACATGACCATTCTTTTTCCATAAAGTATATCGTATAGATACCGATATCATATATACTTTAAATATATGATTTTTTCTCTATTTAGTGTCCATATAATATCTAATTCATTATAACTAATAATTTTTAAAAAGTTAAAAAAACTAAGAAACCCTTCAGAAAAAGTCAATTTTAGAAGTCTGGTGAGGGTTCTCCCTGTACATATTATTATCATTGCTAAATATGCCCTCGACGAACAGCTCCACGTCTATTCCGCTTGGACCAACGTTTCCTTCTGTATCTATGGGTGGGATGAACGGGGGCCGCGCGATCTCCAGGACTGATTGCCATGTCGTACCTTTGAAGAAATCATGGCCTTTGATTCCCTCCACCCCCAACCTCTGCCTCGGGTCCTTTTCCAGAAGTTTTCCGATCAGGTCTCTCAGCGGCGTCGTTTCACCTGCCAACTCCGGCGTCTTGCCGAGAATCCGATAGAAGGTCTCCTTCCGGTTGGAGCCTCGAAACGGCGTTTCTCCGTAAAGCATCTCATAGAGCACAACTCCGAGACACCACCAGTCCACGGCGAAGTCGTGGCCACCGCCGAGAATCATCTCCGGCGCCACGTACTCTTCCGTCCCTACGAAGGAGTTTGACTTCATTACCGAGTCGGTCTCGGCGGGGAACACCGAGTTTAGGCTGGGCCGAGGACTCGGTTCTTTGGAGTCATCGATCGTGGACCCCGATCCGCACCACCATCGGAATGTGGGGGCTCGCTTTCTGTTTGCAGAGTCCGAAGGTGGGACCAAAAATGTTGCCGGAGTAGGCGAAGGCGATTTGGAGGAGAGCTTCGTGGAGAGATCGAAGTCGACGAGCATTATGTGGCCGTCCTCTTGAATCATGACGTTCTCTGGCTTCAAATCTCTGTAAACAATTCCTAAGTGGTGTAGATACTCCAATGCCAGCACCAATTCCGCTGCATAAAACCTGCCCAATGCAAGAAAATATGCAACATGTAAGCAAAAAGAATCGGATAGGCAGTTTTTTATCCCGTTCAGCTCATCGGCTCTGCTATTCTACCAAAATCACATGATCAGTGCTTGCATGCAACAAATACTATAACAGGCTGTTTTGCAGCTTGCAGAGGCGTGAGCTATTAGAATTGAACTTGACAATATTAGTCAAAGTTGCGGTAGAGAATCAATGGCTCTGTAAAATTCTCGATACCACGCAAAGCATGCAACAATACATGGAGAAATTACAGAGTAAAGTTTATGCCGCTCATATACATGCCAGAGCTCAGTCAATGATTCTTATGTCAGTACGAGTTAATACCTGATGACATCGTCAGTAAAGTTTATGCCGCTCATATACATGCCAGAGCTCAGTCAATGATTCTTATGTCAGTACGAGTTAATACCTGATGACATCGTCAGAGAACATCTTCTCAGTTTGTTTTCTCCTCAGAGAGTTCAAATCGCGGCCAGGACAATAATCGATCGCGTAGCCGACGACCTTATCGGTCGACAGAGCTCCCCGCAGCTTCGGTAGCAGCCGGTGATCGAACTGCCACAGCACCTGCTGTTCAAATGTGATCCTCCTGTAATCATACCCTCTACTGGACGCCGAATCCTCGGTCTTGCACTTCTTCTCGATATTCCATCTCGGAATCACCTTCAGCGCCCACAGTTGGCAAGCTCCATTCTGAACAAGAAATACCACGCTCTTTGCTCCGCGCCCAACCGCCGAAACAACCTTCAGCTGCTGCAATCTCAGCGCTGGCACGTCGTCACCGAGATGGTGCCGGTGATGCCGCTCCAACGTATCCACCATCCCAGGAAGGCCAGCTCGATCTCCGTTAAATCGAATTGCCGCAGAGAGAGAATCAGCTCAAGGCCACCTTTATAATAAACCTCTTTTTTTTTGCTTGGGGAATAAGTTTATTTTTTCAGGCTCACGGCATAGAGACTCTTAGTTAAAATATGATTGTTGAATTGCGCTTTATTCTATTCCATTTATTTGTTAAGTAGATGGGTTCAAATATTGGGCTTCTCGGGATGGTCTTTCTAGATCGTGACACGTGGCTGGATCCGGAGCACCCGCAAGTATAGTTTCAAGAGGCGCTGCGGAGGCTAATAAATACAGATGGTTGAGAACATTATGGTATAAATTACTTGAAGATGTAGGCGGAGAGCATCTAGAAGCAAGAAAATTTGATTGTCCAACCAAAGACGTGTGCCTTTTTTTGTTGCATTTTCTCCAATTTTTCAAAGAATTATAATTAATAATTAGCATCACCTTTTCTTTTTTTTCTTTTTCGGATAATATGACTTTTATGCAATATTACTTCATCTATTAATACTAGTATATTTAAATAAATAGTTTAATTTACTTAACAACTACAAATTTATCAATCATATCTATTTATAATTTTATGCCATATTCATTTGTATAGATGGTGCACATTTACATAATAAATTATATAAAGTAGAATATATTTTACAATACTACAGATTGTATCTTGAACATTATTGAGAAAACTTCAACCAATTGGATCCTTCAGTAATACTCCACCCGAAGTTTCTGCAAGCAGCCAGTCTCGCCTCCACCTATCCCACCTCCATTTCTCGGGCCAGCATCTTTTATTAATATTTTTTGTATTAAATAAATAAAATAAATATTTATTTAAATGGATTTGAACTTAAAATTTAATTAAAAAATTAACTTTTATTCAATTTTATATAATAATAAATAATTGAATTTATTTATATTAAAAATATTTTCTATATTATAATAAATAAAACAAATATTTATCAATAAATATTTGACCTAAATTTATAAATCTATCAAATTAACCAAATTAACATTTATTCAACTTTATGCATTAATAAATAATATAATTTATCTTATTTAAGATTTTTTTTGCATTTGATTAAATAAAATAAAAATGAATTTATAGAAATTTAAATGTGCAGAATCATAGTTCAAGTTTATTAACTTAACAACTCCATCACATTAACTTCAATACTATTTTACAAAATAATAAATAATATAATTAATCTATATTAATATTTTTTATATTCGAATAAATAAAATAAATATTTATTTATAGGGATTTATACCTATACAAGCAAATTTCAATTTCATTTTTTAACCACTTGATTATATTAAATTTTATATAATTTTATAAACTAATAAAAATAAAATTGATATATATTAAGATTTTTTTTATTTTTTAAATTCAAATAGATAAAATAAAATGTATATACAGATTTGAACACACATATATTATGTTAAATATTAAACCACATTAACTTTAATATAATTTTACAAATACATGAATCTGAACCTACACAAGTAAAGATTAAATCTATATTATTAACCACTAAATCATATTTAATTTAATATAATTTTACAGAAAAATAAATAATAAAATTGATTTAAATTAATATTTTTTTAATTATTATATTCTAATAAATAATATATATATACAATAATTTAAACGGAGTAGTCAAATTTTAAATATATGTAATTTATCATTTACCTATATTAATATTTTTTTAATTTTTAGATTCAAATAAATAAATGAAAATTTTGTATATAAATATTTGAAGGGCAAACCTTAACTTTATATATTTAACCACTTACATATATTGATTTTAATACACTTTTACAAATTAATAATATATTTAAAATAAAAAAAATTGTCTCCTGTTTTTGAAAATACTCTTGAATTTGTGTTTAAATCACTCTGTATATATTTTTAATTTATTTATTTGAATTTAAAAAAATAAAAAAATCATTAATAAAGACCAATTTTATTATTTATTACTGTATATATATATAATATGGTGTATTGGTTAATTACATTAGCCATTATTTATACATGTTCAAACTCTGTATACAAAATTTTATTTTATTTAATTCAAAATTAAAAAAATCTTAAATTAAATCAATTCTATTATTTATTACTTTTTAAAAATGTATAAAATTCAATATATACTAGTGGTTAAATATATATATATATCGGATTTAACTATTTATTTTCAAAGATCGAAGTTTGAATTTCCGCAATTTTGGGTCCAATGTAGCTGAACATTGGGTTGGGTCCAGATCCACACCTTGTACTTGAAGCTCGGGTTATTGCAGATTCGGGTTCATTGGACCCGACCATTGAATTGGGTCTGGGTCCCAATGTGTAGACCCGAAGCTCGAGTATACGTGGGCTCGAGTCAGGTATGGATCATGAAAACCCAACCTGATCGGAGCAATTTACATCCCTACTAACAATAATACCCTACACAGCTATAGCCATCCTAATGGAAGAAAACTTGCATGCTTCTCTAGAACATTAATGGGAGAGAGAGGTGTATCCTCTGTTCCTCTCTCAACTCCAATTGATAATAGCGCAATGGCTTTCCCCTCACCACATTCTTTTATTCATTCACCTTCGACCTCTGCCTTCATTCGATCGGTCCTCTCCAAGTCGTTAGCTTCTCTTTTCGAGGCTGAAACCTGAACCCAGCTTCCCAATCCCTTCTCGACCTTCTCCTTTCAATTCTCGAACTTTTTTCTCTGTATGCTCCGATATCAAGATATCTTCGGATCTGAAATAGCGTGTTTAATCTTGCCCTTTTCATTTGACCAAGACAAATCCAACTCCACTGGACTTCATTTTTTATGTGAGATTTATTCACTTAGTTTTTTTTTTTGTACTGAGGTGTTTGTGGAAAGGTGTTTCATTGATTTATTCTATCTTTTTTGTATTAAGGTATTTTGGAAAAAAGTTTAAAGTTATTTGAAGGAAAATAGTAAAATTATAAGTATATAGTTAAGATTAGGGTAAGGTTGTTAATAAAAAATAAAAAATAATTTTAATTTATTAAATAATATATTAAATATACTATATAATAAAATATATATTATAAAATATAATATTAAATAGATATACTTAAAAAACTCAATCTTTTATACTACTAAAATTGTGGAACCGATTTGATTGTAATCATATGAAAATTGTCATTTTTTTGCGCCATCTATATACATTTATGAGAGTGGGACAAAAAATGTAAAAGTGTACGATTTTCCTTATTATTGATTCTTCAAAACAAACTAATTAAAATAATTGTAGTAAATTTTCGTATTTTAAGCTTTTATACTTTTTGCTTCAACCTATTCACATTTTTGATTTAATTACTTCCGTAAAATGGATAAAGTAAGAGTGAGTTTTTATAATTGAATAAGTGATTAGATTATCAACGCATTTAAGTATTTACATTATTTATTTAGTTTACCTATTTAATTAGCACACAATCATTTACCCCTTTATTATTAAAATGATATCACACATGGCAGAATAGTACATAAATGTTTCACTTGTGCACCACAACGTATTTATCGTCTACCCTATTAGAAGTTCACAAATTTTACCAAAGTGTTTGTGGGCATCAATCGCCCAATCTCCATACTTGAATTCATATTTTGTGTCCGCAAATGTGAGATGAGACTTCTACTCCTCCGACCTGGGTCTCAATGCGCATGAAGCTACTCGAGCTTCCCAACATATTGAACAACAAAACTCCCCTTATGCTTCATGGGTCATTCAGCACCCTTAGAACCACCACTACCCCATATTGGGCGGCTCGATGATTCTGTATCTCATGTATACACAAACAACAAGTATTTTCAATTAAGAATTTTTTTTCTTTGGTGCTACCTGCCCCCCTTAGCTTGCTGACCCGACTTCGGCTCAGTACTATTAGTCTAACGAGTTCGGCGACCTAGATTCGACTTGGTGACCACTAGCCCAACGAGTTTGACAACCTTGGTCATAGCCCAATAGCCATCACACACAATTTACACATTATATGAGTTTTCATAGGTTCATTTCTCTTCTATTTGTCTACGGGCTTAAACCCGTGTCCATTGGCCTTGGGCCCACTCGAGCTGTCATGCCTTGGCCTGGTTTAGGCCGGAACTCCATGAGCAACCCGCCACATTCCCTTATACTATCCAGGTATTACTATCGGGTTAGGATAAGAAAAGTAAAGGTGTACAGTTAATTGATTTTCCAAAGCAGAGTAACCAAACAACTTAAGTGAGGGTTCGTACCTTAGAGTGGAAGCTTCTAGGTCGTCACTCTTCTCCCTCTCAGCGTGTGTGCCTCCTTGAAAAGGGGTAAGAGAGAGGATGTGTTTTCATAACTCAGTGATGGGCTAAGCTATTGACATATATTATCACACAATTTAATTGCCCTTTATCACAAAGGATTCACACATTCGTAAAATAGACTCCGATCATTCTACTTGTGAACTAAAGTGCCTTTATCGTCCACCCTAGTAGAAGTCCACCACTTCTACCAAGAGTCTGAGTGGGCATCAATTACCTGATCTTCAGACCCGCATTATACTTAATGTCCACAAATGTGGGACGAGACCTCTTCCCCTCCGACCTCGGTCTCAGTGTGCATGAAGCTCTCCCATCTTTCCGACATACAAGACAACAAACTTCTATTATGCTCAATGAGTCATCCAACAATCCTTGAAACCACCACTACCCCATACCGTGTGCCTCGATGGTTCTAAACTCATGGCATGCACAATCAATAGTTTTATTAGTTAAAACCATCATCTTTGGTGTTACTGGCCCAACGGGCCCAACAACCCGGCTTTGGCTCCGTAACCACTAGTCCAACAAGTTCGACAACCCGACTTTAGCTCAGTAGTCACTAACCTAATGAATCTGATGGCTCGACCTTGGCGCAGTAGCTAATTCACACAATTACTTGATTTTAAAAGTATTTTCAACATAAGAGCCTTAGCTTGTATAAAGGCATACACATGTGCCAATTGGCCTTGGGCCCACTCAAGTAGCACTAGCTTTACCATCGCATGGTTCATGCTCACGTTAGGATAGTCTCCCAAAATGTTTAAGCTGGTTCAATTAGTGAGGGGAGAGCAGTCTTGGAAACTGTTTTCAATTCGAAAAAAAGTATTCATCAACCTAATCGGACGTGATTCTAAACCCACTCATCTGGTATGTAGTGGCTTGACCTTTCCTGGGCTAGCTTGGCAATACTCCTGAGGCACTTCACGATTGTAGGTTGATGTGTTCCTCTCATACTACATTATCCCGAATAAGGAACATTAAGTCCCGGTTCACTTCAGTGTTTCCCAAATTCTACCCTTTGTGGTAATTAACTCCCGGTGAAGTACCAATATTTATGAACTCATTAACTTTTACAAAATTCACAAAATTTCCCTTTTTGGGCTTTGAAATTCCAAACTTTCGCTTAATTGTGATTAAGTCCTTGATTTTTACTGAAATTACCAATTGATCCTTATTTCACAAAAATTACCAATTGGTCAACAATTTTCTTAAAATCACCAATTGGTCTCCAATTTCCTAAAATTTATCGATTAACCCTCAATTTTTAGAAATTGCACAAAAGCCCTTCAATCTTTGAAAATTCCCAAATCCGCTCAATTTCTCTCTCTCTCCCCCCCCCCCAAATCACCCCCTTTTGTCCCGAAATCCCATTTTACCAAATTTACTTTTCAAATCCAGTTAATTGCTGACTAGCATGATACTAATCATTTTCCTCACATTCCTACGATCGAACCATGCTTTTAATCATCATTTTTACCCTAAAACTAGCTCGAATGGAGCTTTAACATAAAACTAGACTTACAGAGAGAAAGTTTCAAAAGTTTACTTGTGAGGATGCGGTGGTTGGAGCTTCGGATTTGTGAAGTTTGATCTTGTTGGTGTGGTCCTTCAAGGATCAAGAGCGGCCCCAATTCATATCCTCGGCAGTGAGAATTTGGTTAGTGAAATCGATCATTTTCTCTCTCTAGAACTAAGCTGCTCCGATGATTAGAGGCTGAGTTTACTTACGTGGAGGCATTAAGGGAGTTGATGGTCAGCCTGGAGGACTTGTGAGAGGGTTGGTTTGATCGTAGAAGGTCGGAGGTGGCCGGAATTGGGCTTGACCGAAACGCGCTACTTTGAGTCCTTCAGAGCAACGTCATTGTTTGGGCCCTCCGACATTCCTCCAGTGGTCCTCGGGTCGAGTGGATGGTGCAGTTGGGTGGAGGACTTCCTCTCGGTTCCAATGACACTAGTGGGAGCTTCAGAGATTGAGGAAAAGCCCGATATCAGAGCTCTGGGTTACGCCTCACCGGAAAATGGAGCACCTCTTCTTCTTTTCTTAGTTGTGGGATGAGGAAGACGGGGGGAGGGATGCTCTTTATATAGACAGCTCGACAACTGGTAGGGCTACCGACTGGCATAGGACTCGGCCTCCATCTCGCTAACCAGCAGCCAAATGGGAGCATTTTTGGGGTCACTGGAGACCACCCATCTCTCCCTTATCCCTTTTTGTCAATTATCTTAAGGAGAAAGATGACAATAGGCCATGCGTGTGATCTTCGCACGTGCGGGCTTGCCATGTGGTGTGCTATGATTGGTTGGCTTTGTAGACGCAACTTCCAACTCAGCTGCCTAGTCAACCTATAACTCGTTGACCAGACACGTGGTGGCCTCCCATTGACCGTTTATTCCAATGTGGCTATTGACCATATTTCTATCGACTGTTGTCCGTGACACATGGCATCCTCTGATTGGCCCATTTTAATATGTCAGATTTCCCCACTAACACATAGTGCCACTACCACATGTCAACCTCTGGTTGGCCAAGGCTATTCGACGTGTCTCTATTATGTGTCGACCTCTGATTGGTCGACCGTTTCTCCAATGTCCCAATCTGACTTTGACGTGCCACCTTTGCCACGTGTTCACTTCCCATTGGTCGGTCCGACTGTTTGGGCTTCTTAGATATTGACCGTTGACCGGGGACACGTGTCACTTTCCTATTGGTCGGTTGTCTTTGATGTGGATTTCTCCTCCCCTTACCGTTGACCAGTGCCATGTGTCGTTTCTTGGTTGGCTAGCGCTCCCAAGCACTGACCGAGCGGCTAACGGGGCACATTTTGCCACACATCACGCATTGATTCATCACACCTGCTGACTGGGCACTGACCTGGTAGCGGTCCATTGACCGGATGGACCATTGAAATCGTCCGGTCTGACTGGGTTCAGTTACCCAAAAGCAAAAATCGGCCGGTTTAAGCTCGATTCAACCAATTTTCTAAAATTTAAAAATTTCTAAATTCTTGTAAATTTATTTTCTATCTAAGAGTAGTTTCAATTTTCCAAATTGATGTTTTTATACCACCTAGAAAAATGAATTTTTGAATCGGTTCCATGTAGTTCATCTTGGTTCAATCCCGTTCAGGTTCGATTTGGCCTGAATCAGTCCTGTTCTCACACCCAATTTCATCAATGGTTACTTCCCATGATTTTGGGGGTATTTATCAGCCACTCAGAATTTTCTGGTTTCCTGTTTTTATCCGTATTTGCCAATTTTCGGTTCGTTTCTACCTTGGTTTCCTTTGAAATTTCCCGATTCCCTAATTTAGATTTCCTATGGTGCGAAAATGAGGTTTACATGAGCAATACTAGCTCTAATTATTGCATGATTCATGCTAATATCGGAAAAGTCTACCAAAAATTTTAAGCTGGTTCAAGCAGTCAAGGGAGAGAATTTTCGAAAAATAGTTTTAAATTCGGAAAGGTATGCTCATCAGCATAATGAGACATGATGCTAAAAACCCACTCACCCAGTACGTCGTGACTCGTTCCCAACTAGATCTCGGCCAACTACGTGTTCTTTTGCATAAGTTCTTGAATCGCCCGTCCTACAAGGTACGAGAATTCACATTAGTAAAGTTAGCACCTAGGTCCTTAATCACGCCTTAATCGCAATTAGATTCCCTCTTAGGTCCCTAATTTATATTATTTTCATCCAAGTCCTCAATCTTTCCCTTATTTGAAATTAAGATCTAAAGTTTATACTTCATTGTATTTAAGTCCTTAATTTCTCCAAAATTACCAATTGGCCCTTAATTTCTTCAAAATTACCAATTGGTCCACAATTTTTATCAAAACCACTAATTGGCCCTCAATTTCATACAAATTGCCAATTGACCCACATTTCCCTAATTTAATTTCACAAAAGTCCCCCAATTTTTACCCAAATTTCCCCAATTTTTACCCAAATTTCCCCAATTTTTACCCAAATTTCCCCAATTTGTTCGTTTTGGTCCTGAAATCTTATTTTATCAAATAGATTCCTCAAACTTGGTTAATTGATCCTTAGCATGCTACTAATCTTCTTCCCCCCTTTCTACGATTAGTTCATGTTTGAATTGTCTTATTTGGCCTTGAAATAAGCTAAACAGAGCTTCACCGGAAAATTGAAGTTAGAGAGAGAGAGAGAGCTTCAAAATCTTACCAGCCGTGGTGCAATTGTCGGAGCTCTAGATTTGGGAAGTTGGCACTCGCCGGGAGGGTCCATCGATGATTAAAACTCGCCCTAATTAACGTACTAGGTAGGGAGAATTTGATTAGTATATTTTTTCCACTTTCTCTCTATAGAATTTTATTACTTTGATGAGTGAAGGCATAATGGACTTGGAATCTTGATGAAGATCGAGGTTGACCAGAAGGAGTCGTGGGAGGGTCGTTTCAGCTGCAAGAGGTTGGGGGTTGCTAGAATTGGGTTCAACAAGATTTCTCCACTTCAGGTCAGTTGGAGCAACAACACTATGCATGCTTGCAGGCACTCCTCTAGATGTCCTCGGGTCGAATGGAGGGTGCAGCTGGGTGGAGAACTTCCTCCTGGTTCCAATGATACCAATTACAGCTTCGGAGGTTGAGGAAATGCCTCATGTCGGAGCTTTGGTTCATGTCTCATCGAAAACTGAAGTACTTCTCCTTTTTCACTTGTTTATGGGATGAGGAAGTCGAGGAGAGGGGTACTCTTTTTATAAGAAGCTCGACAACTGACAGGGCTACCAGCTGACATAGGACTCGACCCCCGTCTCACTCACCCACAGTTAGACCAGAGAGTTTTCTAGGTCATCGAAGACCCCGTTCTCCTTATTATCCCTTTTTGTTAGCTATCCTAAGGAGAAAGATGACACCATGTCGCACGTCCGAGCTTCGCATGCACGGGCTTGCCATGTAGCGTGCTGTGTTTGGTTGGTTTTGCTAACACGGTGTAGAACCCATCCAATTAGATCCAAAAGGAAACTAGAAAGAAGAACCGGTATAAGTTATACATGAAGAATCGAGCCGTTTAATGAACAAAAATAGTTAACGTGGTAAATTGGAAAATTACAAGTGACCAAAATTTCACAAAAACTTCAAGCAAGAACCGGGAAGTGAAATTGAAGAGAAAACCAAATCGGTTCAGGCTGAACTGGACCCGAACTAGCATGAACCATAGCAAACTGGTTCACAAATTCATTTTTCTAGGTGGCTTAAAAATGTAAAATTGGAAAATTGAGACCACCATTAGATAGAAAATGAATTTAGAAATTTTTAAATTTGAGAAAACCGGTAGAATTGGGCCCAAACCGACCGATTTTTGAAATTTGAACAATGAACGTGATCAGACCGGACTGATCAACTAGCCGACCAAGCCGATCAACTATCAACGAACTAGTCAATGGTCAATGACCAGCTGGCATCACGTCAGCTGTCACGTAGACACGATCAACCAATGGAAGACTGCCATGTTTTCCAGTCAACGGACAGCTAGCGCCCTATCAGCATGCCACGTAGACACGAGCAGCCAATGAGAGCCTGCCACATGTCCGGTCAATGACTGATACGGTAGCCGAGTTGGCGTTACATGTTAGAAAAACTGACCAATCATATCATGCCACATGGCATGACCACCACATCATCATCTTCAACTTTTAGAAGCTGATAGAGAAGAGAGAGAGAGAGAGGGAGTCGTTGAAAAAGCTGAAGTCTTCGATGACTAGAAAAATGCTTCGACAGGTCTCCGGCGGCCTAACCGGAGGCCAAGTCTTACGTCGGATGGTATCCTGAGCAGTTTCTGACCTCCCTAATTAAAGAGCACCCCTCATCTGTTCTCAGTATCCCACAATTAAGCGAAGAAGAACAAGAGTAAATTTTCCGGTGAGTTGCAAACCAGAGCTCCGATGACGATACTTTTCTTGACCTTCGAAGCCACATTGGTTTTCGTTGGAATCAGGAGGAAGTCCTCTACCCACCCATACCTTCCATTCAACTTGAGAGCCAACAAGGAGGAGCGAGGAAGCTCAAATAGTGCTGTCACTTCTCAGCCGGAAACCAGCCAGTCCCCTCCCGCCCACTTTGAGCCTTCCCTCGGCCAATTGTGGCTAAGCCAGACCCCCTACTCCCTACCAGGAGGTGCCCTGACCTCCCCCGAGCTAAGTAGGTAAGCTCCCTCCACCACCCTTCACCGGAAAACATTATGCACGACCAAATTCTGCAAAAACTATAACACTAAAATTCACACTGCTCATGTCATCAATTGAAGCGTGATTTGATCCAAGAAGGATCCCCGTGATGAGAGCAAGACGGTGATAACCCAAGCTCCGACTGTTAGACCCACACCGGTAAGATATCGAAGTTTTCTCTCTCTAGGCTGCATTTTCTGGCGAAGCTTCATTTGAGCTCATTTCTGAACCAAATCAAGCAATTCAAAGGTTGAAATGATGAGAAAAACACAAAGGAGATGATTTAAATCAAGAATGAGGATAATTAACCAAGTTTCGGGGATCAATTGAAATAAATTATGATTCAAGACCAAAATACAATTTTTGAAAAGTTTGGGCAAATTAGGGATTTTTCGAAAATTGGGGACCAAATGGCAATTTGACATAATTGAGGATCTTTTTATGCAATTCCCTTCCAATTGTGGGTCAATTGGACAAATTGGATCAAATGGAGGACCAAATTGTAAAATTTTAAAAGTTGGGGTCAAATTGCAATTTTGGTAAAGTTGGGACTAAATGATAGTTTTAGAAAATAGAGCTACCCAAGGGCAGTATTGATAAAATTAAGGACCCGAAGGGATAACAAGAAAATTTGGGGGCCGAATTAAGGAAAAATGGGACAATCGAGGATATAAAGATAAATGCACAAACCTTGGGGGCTAAAGTGCAATTATGGCAAGATATGAAGGCCTTAGTTTAATACCCTAACGAGGACATTTGTGCCATGTAGGGACTGATTATTCAAGCGCCTACTTCAAGAAGAGAGACCGCCGGGCCAAACTTCGATTGTGCAACTCCGCCACAATCACCGGGTGAGTGGGAATTGCTATAACGTTCATTCTGGTTGCAATGACGGTTTAAGCTTTGAAAAACTATTTTCTTGGAATTAGCATCCCCTGATTGGGTGACTCTGCTTAAAATATTTGGGACCTAATTCCGGTCTTATGCTCAAGATGCCAATGGGCCCAAGGCCAGTGGATACGGGCATGGACCCGTCCAAAATAAACATATGATACATGAGGCTAAAAGATCTGAATAATGGGAACTTATGTGATACCCATCAAACCAAGCTGAGTTGTAATGCTTGTAGGGCCGAACCGCTGCTCTGCTGAAGCTAGGTCGTCGAACCTATTAGACCAGTATGCATGGTAGGGCCAAAGCCAAGTTGACAGACCATTGTGCGAGAGAGCCAAATATAATGGATGTAACTTAAAAAGCTTGATGATTGTGCATGAACCGTGATGTTCAGGCCATCAGGACACTTGGTATAAACCCCGTCCTTTTGAGCTAAGGAAAACCGGGTAAGAAAAAGCAAACCGGTTCACAAAACCGATCATTTGGGAACAAGTATACCTTGGAAAATAAACTTAAGACCAATTAGAAAAGAAAACTAAATTGGTTTAAGTGAACGAGATACCATAAGAACTCTGAAGTTAAGCGTGCTTTCCCAAGAATAGTGTGAGGATGAGTGACCTCTTGGGAAGTTAAGCATGCTTGCCCGGGGGTCGCCGGAGAAACGCTGGCGTGATGAAACAGTGAAGTAGCTCAGGCGGGCCGAAGCTGCCCTGTTTCGGCTGAGTTGAAATCAGCCATTTCGACCCCTCCTCAGGCCAAACCAAGCCTTCCTAACACTTACTCAGCCATCCCACGGTCGAATTAGGATTGAAAAGTAAGCCAATTCGGCTCCCCTCTACAATTTTCGGCCGGTGCTAGAGAGAGAACTGGTAGAATTTCAATGATGAAATTCTAACTCAATTCGACATCAATTGATGCGATTCTTGATTCTAGGATGAACCTCAGGACGAGGGCTATCTGCCTAGAATGGCTGGTGTGACCCCGCCACAATCACCGGGTGAGTGGGAACCGCTATAACGTCCATTCTGGTCGGAATGACAGTTTAAGCTTTGAAAAACTATTTTCTCAGAATTAGAATCCCCTGACTGGGTGACTTTGCTTAAAACATTTGGGAGCTAATTTCGGGATTTGGCTCGAGATGCTAGTGGGCCCAAGGCTAGTGGATACGGGCATGGACCTGTCCAAAACAAACATGTGATACATGAGACTAAAAGATTAGAATAATGGGAACTTACGTGATACCCATCAAGTCAAGCTGAGCTATCGAGCTTGTTGGGCCAAGCCGCTGCTTTGCCGAAGCCAGGTCGTCGAACTTGTTGGGCCAGTACGCGTTGTGGGGCTGAAGCCAAGCTGACAGACCATTGTGCAAGAGGGCCAAAGATAATGGCTATAATTAAAAAGCTTGATGATTGTGCATGCACTGTGATGTTCTGTCCATTAGGACACTTGGCATGAGGTTGGATGACCCAATGATTGTTGGATGACCCATGATGCATTAGGGCAGTATCGGCGTTTAGTAGGTCGTGAACCGAGGGCTTCCTGCGCATGTAGATTGAGGCAGAAAGGGGAATGAGGTCTCGTCCCATTGAGCAGACACGGTGGTGATACTTGAGTTTGGGGTCGGACTACTGATGTTTGCACAAACTCCGAGTAGAGGCATCATCCCTCTATCATGGTGGATGGTTGTAAACCTCGTCCTTTAGTAATGAGAAAAATTGGGAAAGAACTAGTCAATGTGACCTTGAAATCGAATTGGTCTACAAGCCCGAATTTTAGGGGACGAGCAAATTCAAAAATTTATAACTCCCATGGGACTCAAAAAGGTTCATAAACTTGGGCAAAACAACCCTAGGAGAGAATGAGGAAGAAAGACCGAAGCAGTTCAATAGAACCGGTTTATGAACCGAGTTGATTCATTGAATCGAAACCGATAGAGAATGGGTAAACCAAAATGCTTATGGATCCCTTAAAATTAAAATAGGTTTATAATCCTTTGGAAGGAACCTTAGAACAATGTGGGAGAGAAAAACTAGATCGGTTCGGGTGAACTGGACCCGAACCGGATTAAACTAGTTTAAGAACCGAGCTGGTTAATGAACCAAAATTAATTAAGAGGTGGTAAACTGGGAATTTTATGGACCCTAAGTGACCCAACAAGTCATAAAAGACATGGAAATGGACTTGTGAAGGAATTGGGGATGAAAACCAAACCGGTTCAAGAGAACTGGATCCGAACCAGTTCGGACCGGTTTGAATCACTATTGAACTGAATCCTAAATTCATTTTTCTAGGTAGCTTAAATAATTCAAATCGGAGATTTGAGGCCACCATTGGATAGAGAATGAATTTAGATAAATTTAGAAATTTTTAGATTTGAAAAACTCGATCGAATGAGAGGTGAACTGGCCGATTTAAGCTTTGAAACCGGTTCGGACCGGTCCGGTCCGGTTCAGAACAGTGTCATCTTCTTCCTCAGGATGACAACACTGTTAACTCACCGGAAATTCGAAGTAGCACCGGCGAAAAAGAAACTTTTTCGTTCGGTACGTTTCAGGTCTTTAATGCTTGTCATAAAGATGCCAAACGGATAGACAACGGGTCCCCGAGCTCCCTATATAAAGAGCCCCTCTCCATTCATCCTCTCTACACCTGAAAAGCTCACTCTCTCTCAGTTGCTTAGTTTTCTGGCGAATCTAGAACCAGAGCTTCGATATAGGGTCAATTCTGAGCCAAAGAAGGGGAGGTCGGGTTCATTAGAACCGGGGAGAAGTCAGCTACACGGTGGTAGCATCCGTTCGTCCCGAGAGTCGTTGGAGAAGCGTCGGCGTGATCAAAAAGTGAAGTAGCTCTAGCGGACCGAAGCTGCCCTGTTTCGGCCGTGTTGAAATCGGCCAATTCGAGCCCTCATCAGGCCAAACCAATCTCTTCTGACACATCCTCAGCCCTTCCACGACCGAATTAGGACTGAAAGGTAAGCCAATTCGACTCTACTTTACAATTTCAGATCGTTGTTAGAGAGAGAGTTGACCGAATTTCAATGAAGAAATTCTAATCCAATTTGACATCAATTGATGTCATTCTTGATCCTAGGAAGAACCTCTGGAAGAGAGCTACCTGCCCAGATAGAAAGCTCCGACCATACGCTCTCACTAGTGAGAAATCGAAACTATCTCTCTCTGTAGTCTGTTTTTCGGCGAAGCTTCGTTTGAGCTTGTTCCGACATTAAAATCTATGATTTAAAGTTCCTTAGAATCGTATGAACGTGTAGAAACTCAATTTCAACTCCAATTTCAAATATTAGAGGTGTTTGATCAGTCAATTTGATGAAATGAAATTCAACAATGTTGAAGAGTTGAAATTGGGGAAATTTGGGGATTTTCGAAAATTCAAAGGACCAAAATATAATTTTCTAAAATTGAGGGTCAATTGGTCATGATTAGAATAATATAGGGCCAATTGAGAAATTTTAGAATTTTTGGGGCAAAATTTACCATTTTTCTAAAGAAGGGGCAAAATGGTAATTTTGGAAAATTTGAGGGACCAAATTGGAAATTTGGGAAATTAAACCCCTTTGTGTGAAATTAAATAATTTGAGGTTGTAAGATAAATTTTAAAAGTTTCGAGACTTAAATTTAGGAAAAACCTGACAATAGGGACTTAAAGTTAAAGAAAAATAACATTAGGGACCTAATTACAAATATATGTAAAGTTAGATTTTCTCATTCATTTGGAACGAATCAGGGCTATTAGGCCAAATAATAATGAACAATTATGTTCATTTCGTGTAGGAGAACGAGACATCGGGAACACCAGTCGAGGTCCAGTTTGCTAAGGACGAAACCCGACTAAGTGGAATTTCACTGAACTATCGGGTGAGTGGGATTATATATTATACCCGGTTGGGGATGATAAGTACCTTGGTATAAAAATCCACTGTTTAGTGGTATTTTAATCATCACCACTTAGAGAAAGTGATGTGAAAATTTTATAGAAAAACTACTTACCGGTTGTATGTTGATCATACCCGGTTGGTATGATGAGACTTCCTCGAAGGAAGTTGAAAACCCGTTCATTGGTTATGAACGGAGATATCCTTATACCGGTCGGTATAATGGACAGTGAAAACCTATTTTGTCGGAAGTGTTCTCCCCTGACTGTGTGCCAATTCTTAAACAATTTGGGAGACCTGCTTGACGGGAGCTCGAATAACTCTTTTAGGCCGGGGGCCTCGGTTTTGGAACTTGAGGGTTAGAATGCCCAGTTTTTGAAAAATTCGAACAGTGGCACATAGGCCAATGGACACAAGGAGGAGCTCGTAAGCAAACATGATATATATATGCCATTAAACCTTAATAAGTAAATTGTTTGGTCATGGTACCAAGGCAGGTCCGACATACTCAGACAACTAGTAGCAGTACGACATGACCGGTCTTCGGACCAGTCAAAACAAACAGCTACTGGTTGAGTTGAAAGTCGGAACTGTTGGGACTAATGGCACCACATATTACATGACAATTTAAGAAAATTTTGTTTGTGCATGCACTGTGAGTACATGATCATCAAGACGCCCATGAGGGGTAGCGATGTGTCCTAAGGGCCCTAGACGATCCGGTGAATATAAGAGCAGATTGTCGTTCCAGGTGTATGTGCGAAATTTGGAGTAGCACCAAGCGCATGAGACTGGGGTGGGGACAGGATGAGGTCTCTGTCCTCATATGGACACGAAGAAGCGATTTCGGGATTGAGGATCTGATGTCACGTACATCCACTCATTTCTAGGGTAGAAGTGGTTGTGCTTCTATCCGGGTGGCCGAAGCTCCGAAGCCACTAGTGGGTTCTGTAAAACCCGCATTTTTTTTAGTCAAGGAAAACCGGGAAAAGAACCGGTCAAACCGAATAAGAAAACCAAGCCGGTTTACATTTGGGAATATGCAATATGGAAATTTACAAATTTCGGGTGATCCAAAGGGTTCATTAAACCTTGGAAAAGAAACTTAAGACAAACTAGAAAACAAAAACTAAATTGGTTTAGTTGAACTATATTCCATAAGAACTTCAAAGTTAAGCGTGTTTGCCTTAGAGTAGTGTGAGGATGGGTGACCTCTTGGGATGTATGATTTTTTTGTAACCCGAAATTTCTGTCAAAAATTTTTATGCGAACGTACGGCTTATCATAAATAGCCATAAATTAATATATATTTAATTATTGTAATTAATACCAATAATTTAATACCTAAATTAAATTATTCGAATTAATACAAATAATTTAATACTGAAATTAATACCGAAATTTAATTATTAGAATTAATACCAATAATTTATGGCAATATTAATACTAGTAATAAATCTCACCCATTTAATACACGGGTTTTACGCCTATATAAAGAGGTCATCCCCATTTCATTCTCCTCACACCTTAACACTTCTCTCTCTCTCTCCCTACTACTCCATTTCCCGGTGGAGCTCGAACTAGAGTTTCGACTTAAACAAAGGTCGGGCTCTTTAGAAACGGGGAGAAGACAACTATCTGGTAGCAAACTCCAGTCAATCCGAGAATCATTGGAAAAGCGCCGAAATGATGGAATAGTGAAGTAGCTCCAGCGGACCGTAGCTACCCTATTTTGGTCAAGCTGAAATTGGTCATTTCAAGCCCTCCTCAGGCCAAACCAAGCCTTCCCAACACTAACTCAGTCCTTCCCCGGCCGAATTAGGACCGAAAGGTAAGCCAATTCGGTTTCCCTTTACAATTTCAGATCGTTGTTAGAGAGAGAGTCGACTGAATTTCAATAAAGAAATTCTAATCCAATTCGACATCAATTGATGTCATCCTTGATCCTAGGAAGAACCTCTGGAGGAGAGCTATCTGCCCAGATTTGAAAGCTCCACTGCCATGCCCTCACCGGTGAGAAATCAAAGATTTTTCTCTCTATAGTCTGTTTTCCGATGAATCTCCGTTTGAGCTCATTCCAGCATTAAAATCTGTGATTCAAAGTTCCTTAGAATCGTATGAACATGTAGGAACTCAATTTCAACAATTCGAGGTGTTTGGTTGATCAATTTGATGAAATCAAATTTGGCAGTGTTGAAGAGTTGAAATTGGAAAAAAATAAAGGTTGGGGAAATTGGGGATTTTTGGAAATTTGAAGGACCAAAATGTAATTTTCTAAAATTGATGGTTAATTGGTCATGATAAGAATATTAGAGGGTCAATTGATAAATTTTATAATTTTTGGGGCAAAATTTTACCTTTTTTCTAAAGAAGGGGCAAAATGATAATTTCGGAAAAATTGAAGGACCAAATTGGAAATTTGGGAAATTAAACCCCTTTGTGTGAAATCAAATAATTTGAGGTCCTAAGATAAATTTTAAAGGTTTTGGGACTCGAATTTAGGAAAAACCCGACAATAGGAACTTAAAGTTAAAGAAAATTAACTTTAGGGACCTAATTGTAAATATATGTAAAGTTGGGTTTTCTCATTCATTTGGAACGAATGAGGGCTATTAGGCTAAAGAATAATGAACAATTATGTTCATCTCATGTAGGAGAACGAGACATCGGGAACGCCAGTCGAGGTCCAGCTTGCTAAGGACAGAACCCGACTAAGTGGAATTTCACTGCACTATCGGGTGAGTGGGTTTACTAACATCATACTCGGTTGGGGATGATAAGTGCCTCGATATAAAAACCCACTGTTTAGTGGTATTTTAATCATCACTACTTAGAGAAAGTGATGTGAAAGTTATGCGGAAAAACTACTTACGGGTTGTAAGTAGATTATACCCGGTTGGTATGATGAGAATTCCTCGAAGGAAGTTGAAAACCCGTTCATCGGTTATGAACGGAGATGTCCTTATACCGGTCGGTATGATGGACAGTAAAAACCTATTTTTGTTGGAAGTTCTCTCCCCTGACCGTGTTCCAATGCTTAAACAATTTGGGAGACCTTCTCGACGGGAGCTCGAATAGCTCTAATAGGCCAGGGGCCTCGGTTTTTGAACTTGGGGGCTAAATGCCCGATTTTGAAAATCTCGTACAGTGGGCCCAAGGCCAGTTGGCACGAGCAGGAGCTCGTAAATGAACATGATATATGTGCCATAAAACTTAATAAGTGAATTGTTTGGCCATGGTACCAAGATAGGACCAACATGCTCAGTCAATTAGTGGCAGTGCGACATGATAGGTCGACGGACTAGTTAAGACAAACAACTGCGGGTTGAGATGAGAGTCGGGGTCGTTGGACTAATGGCACCACAGATTACATGGCAATATAAGAAAACATTGTTTGTGCATGCACTGTGAGTACGTGATCATCAAGACGCCCATGAGGGGTAGTGATGCATCCTAAGGGCACTGGACGACCTGGTGGCTATAAGGGCAGTTTGTCGTTCCAGGTGTCTGTGCGAAATTTGGAGTAGCACGAAGCGCATGAGACCGGGGTGGGGACAGGATGAGGTCTCTGTCCTCATATGGACACGAAGAAGCGATTTCGGGATTGTGGGTCGGATGTCGCGTACATCCACTCATTCCCAGGGTAGAAGTGGTCGTACTTCTATCCGGGTGGCAGGAAAAGTCGCTTCGAAGCCACTAGCGAGTTCAGTAGTGATAGTGACTTGCGAATGTGTGTAACCTTCATGATGAAGGATGTGTGTTGGGTGATGATACACAGATAACTAAGAAATAAGGGAAAAACATGAATTTTTAAATGAAATGATTTTTGAAAACAAAGGAGTCTGGCACACTCCATATAAATGTTTTTTTCTTGAAAGTTAAAAGATTTGAATCCCATTCACTGAGTAGTTGTACTCAACCCCCTCCCTTATACCCCTTTCAGGAAGTCCTGGAAAGCCGAACCTTAAAGGACTTGCGCAATTAAACGCCTGCAAGATAGGTACAACTAATTTAAATTACTATGCAGTTTTGATTTATGATATTCCTGGAAATAGGTACAGGTTAACGCCTTACTCTTTACGATTTATAATATAAGGGAAAACCCTTTAATAAATCGGGAGAGTGGCGGGTTGATCACGGGGATCCGACCAAACCGGGTCGGGGCGTAACAGGTTCAGTAGTCGTACTGACCTATGAATATGTGTAACCTTCATGATAAAGGATGTGTGTTGGGTGATGACACACTGTGATAACTAAGAAATGATGAAAAAACCTAAAATTTTAAATGAAGAGATTTTTGAAAAGAAAGGAGTCTGACACACTTCATATAAATATTTTTCTTAAAAGTTAAAAGTAGACCGTTGAAAAACCTATTCACTGAGTTGTAGAAACTCACCCCTCTTTTCTACCCCTTTTCAGGAAAAGAGAAAATGACTAGAAGTAACACCGAGCTTTACCTTGTATCAGGTATACTTAATTTTTCTTTAAGCTTGTATTTTATTTGATATATGTCTTCCAGGGAACAAGGTTGAAATTTCACCTAGCTCCTCTCGACTAAAAGAAGGGGGAAACTCCTCTTGAACCGAGAAAGAGTGGCGGCTTGTTCACGGGGATCCAACCAAACCAGGTTAGGGCGTGACAACAGTAAAGGCGCTCTGGTCCACAAGTGGCACAGTCGAGGACCGTTCTACGAATGTGTGATCCCTCCTACAATAGGAGGGCGGTTGTTGATTTGTGAAACCCAAAGAATAACTAAGTTGAATTATCAAGTAACTAAAATTGATAGATTAAGCCTTCCGAAAAGAATTTTATCCCACTCACTAAGTTATCGAACTCACCCTCTCCCTCTAAACATTTTCAAGAAAGAACACAACTGCGCCGATTTTCCCCCTTAGACCCAAAACCAGTACACAAATTTAAAAGTGTTAGTTTTGTTAAATATTATCTAGGGAAAGCATTATAGGTAATACGCCTGACTCTCTTGGCTCCGAGGAGCTCTACTTGAGGTTCGAGGGGGTGGTGGGTTGTCCATCAAACTCGGCCCAACCAGGTCGGGGAGTGATACACGGGTTCCTAGTCAGTAGCCTAGTCAGCCTTTTACTCACTGACTGGACACATGGCGACCTTCCATTGGCCACTAGTTCCAACGTGGTTACTTACCGTATTTCTGTCGACCATTGACACATAGAGTCCTCTTATTGGCCCATTTAAACACATTAGATTCCCTTTGACACACAATGTCATTGCCATGTATTAGCCTCTAGTTGGTCGAGGCTATTCGACGTGGCTTTGCCACGTGTTGACCTCTAACTGGTCGACCGTTTCTCAGATATCTGAGTTGAACGCTGACATGGCAACTTTGCCACGTGTCCGCTTCCCATTGGTCGGTTCGATTGACTAGGCATCTCCGACATTGACCGCTGACCGAGGACACATGTCGCTCTCCTATTGGTCGGTTGTCGTTGATGCAAATTTTTCCTATTATAACCGTTGACCAAGGACACATGTTGCTTTCTAATTGGCCAACGTTTCCAGGTGCTAACCAAGCAATTGACAGGGCACACTTCACCACGCGTTACGCGCTAATTGGTTGTGCTTGCTGACTAGGCACTGATCTAGTAGGTGGTCTATTGATTGACTGAACTGTTGATTATTCCAATCACACGAGTTTTGGTGACCCGAATTTGAAAATCAGTCGGTTCATGCCCGATCAGTTCTTTAAAATTTAAAATTTTTTAAAATTTATATAAATTCATTTTCTATTCAATATTGGTTTCAATTTCCCAAATTGATGTTTTTAAATAATCTTGGAAAATAAATTATTAAATCAGTTTTATACGGTTCATCCCGGTTTAATCTGGTTTAAATTCGTTTGACCCTAAACCAGTCTAGTTCTCATGTCCAATTTTATTTATGGTTCATTTACATGAGTTTTGGGTACTTATTGACCATATGTAATTTTCAAATTTCTCGTTTTGACTCATATTTACTAAATTTTGGTTTGCTTTGATCTTCAATTTACTCTCGAAATTTTCTAATTCCTATCTTATATAAGACTCACTTATATAAAATATTTATAAAATTTTATTAAAAATTTTATTTATAATATATATAAACAGTAGTTTTCACAAATCTATCATAAATTTTCCTATATATATACAACTTTTTGGCCTCCTTATATTATGTTTGATGATTTTTACTACAGATATTTGTGACAGTGTAAACATCATAAACCTTTAACTTCTCCTCTCATTTATGTTTACCTTGAAAGAGGTTAGGGTGTGGTGAGGTAATTTACCTTTGAGAAAATTGACATTAAACTCAATCAACATTTAATTAAAATATCTTAAATTATAATTATAATTATTAAATTTAAAGGTACCAGATTTCAAATATAAGTGTAAAAAAAATCATACCAAAACCATTATCTAAATGTCAATCAATGGCAACGGGAACAATGCACATAATTACGATTTTTGAATGTCGACCAACAATAATTGAACTATGCAATATACTTAATCGTTAAGCAACTCGGATATACAGGCTTGGCATATGGTAAATAAAATTTTCCTCTTATTCACTTCACATTTTCTATTGCAATTATTTACTCTCTCAAATAGTCTAATGGACCAAAACTATTTTTAACAATTACATGCAATATCGATAAATAAATTGCCCAAAAAATAAAAAATAGCCCAAAACTCTTTTTATAACCAAATGTAATATCGATAAATAAGTTACCAAAAATTAAAAAATAATTCAAAAATCATTAATTATGCATATCAAGATTGGTTGTTTGCTTTCTCAAATATATAATTTTAAAACTTGAGGGTTAGTCCATTTTTCTTAAAATTTTGAGTTTAAAGAATATTTATAAGATATTTAGTAATTGTGAATTTTTAATATAAGTTCACTAAATAATAATTAATTTTATGAAAATAAAGTGGTTAAGTTTTAATTTTTTTGTCAACTATTATTTCAAATATTATATAATTTTATAAATATTATAAAAATCACACACTGTATTTGATTAATAATAATATTATCAAACTTATTTGTACACTAAAATTTTCATTTATTAACATTAATTATTGTGATTATCGTTTTCGTCACAAAACTATTCCAATAAAGATCGAATTTCAAAACTTAATTTTCACCTATATTAATTTAATAAAAAAATTGAATTATTAAAAATAAATTTAAATTTTATTATTATCGTCCAACTTGTTATTTTGAAATGTATTCAAACCACTTCAAAAATAAATTATATTAAGGTCTAGTATAATGTTTTCAAGGTGTACAAACATAACTTATTAAGAATCTAAAAGTCATTTTCCTTATTGTCTAAAAAAATGCCCATATTATAAAAAACCCTTGTATTGTTTAAAGATTCACAATAAATAAATAAATATATATATATATATAATTACCCATAATCAAATCAAAATCAATTTTAAATTTCATCCAAGGGCATCTTCATATAAAGTAAAAGTCAATCCTTTATAAGTTACCACCCAACTCTTTTTTTTCTTAAATCAAACTTTTTTAAAAATCAAAGCTCAAAACCATTATAAAGGTCCCAACTCTTAAATGAATTCACCATGCTCATGATATAAAACTAAGGCCCCTTAAACCAAACTCAACTCCAAAATCAATCAAGCCCACCCAACCTGCATTTAATATATACCAGCTCCATTAAGGCCTACAAAATAAGGCCCATAATCTCAGTCATTCTATAAAGGCCAATAACAATTAAGTGTAAAGGGTAATTAGGGAATTACCATCCACTTTGATAGAAGTATCTCACTTCTCTATTCGGAGTCTGAGTGAACATCTCCATGTTCAACCTTTAGACCCAAAAATACTTTGTGCCCATATGAGAATAGAGAGTTATCCCAACCCCACCCTGATCTCATGCGCATGAAGCTACGTCGAGCTTCTCTGACAGCTTGCACGACAAACTGCCCTTATCTCCACCATGTCGTCCATTAGCCCCTAGGACGCATAACTACCCCTGTTGGGCATCTTGATGGTCCTGAACCTCAAATACATGCACAAAATAATAATTTTCCATATAAGTCATTTAGTCTTCAGTGCCATTGGTCCAACGGCCCTAATCCTTAAATCGACCTACAACTGTTTGTCTTGACTGGTCCGTCGACCTATCTTGTCGCACTGCCGCCAATCTATCGAGTATGTCGGTCTTGTCTTGATACCATGGCCAGATCAAATCATTCATTAAAGTTTTCATGGATTAACATCATATTTGTTTATGAGCTCCTACTCGTGCAAACTAGCCTTGGACCCACTGTACGAGATTTTCAAAATCAGGAATTTTAGCCCCCAAGTTCCAAAACCGAGGCCTCCGACCTATCTGAGTTATTTGAGCTCTTGTCAATAAGGTCTCAAAAAACCTTTAAGTAGTGGCACATAGTCAGAGGAGAGCACTTCTAAAAAAAAAATAACTTTTCATATGTTCATCATACCAACCGGGTGTGAGGACATCTCCGCTCATAACAGATAAACGAGTTTTCTACTTCCAGGAAATTTATCATACCAACCGGATATGATCTACTTACAACCGGTAAGTAGTTTTTCTGCATTTTTCTCACATCACCCCAACTTGGTGTGATGTCAAAATCCCACATAGTAGCAAGTTTTCATTACCAAGGTGCTCCATATCCCAACCGGGTATGATGTGAAAATTTTCACTCACCCGATAAGTGCAGTGTACTTTTCCATTAAAGTGGCTTCTACTTCTACGTGAACTTAGCCTTGTTGGTGTTCCTGGTACTTCATGTTCCTACACTATATAAACATTATTGTTCATTATCCTTAGGCCTAATAGCCTTCATTAATCACGAATGAATAAAATACACAAACTTTTAGTTATTTGTATTTAGATATATAAAGTTCTTTCTCTTTAAATTTAGGTCCTTATTGTCAATTTTTCCCCAAATTGAGACCCGAACTTCTAAATTTCACTTTGGGACCTTAATTTATTCAAAATCCAAAAAAGAGGTTCAAGTTTCCTAAATTTCCAATTTGGTTCCCAACTTTTCTAAAATTACCATTTTGCCTCTACTTTACAAAAATGGTAAATTTGACCCCAATAATTCCAAAAATCTACCAATTGGTCCTCCAACATCTTTTCATGGCTAATTGGCCCTCAATTTTAGGAAATTACACTTTAGTCCCTCAATTTGACAAAATTCCCAAAATTTCCTAAAAATTTCCCCTTTCAAACTGGCCGAATTTGATTTCATCAAATTGACCATTCAATTTGGTTTAATTATTGAAATTGAAGGTAAAATTGAGTTCCTACACTTCCACATTATTCAATGGAACTTTGAATCACGTCATTTGGATCTGAATTGAGCTTAAACGGAGCTTTGTCGGAAAATTGGACTTAGAGAGAGAAAGTTTTGAAAGCCTACCGTCGAGGGTGTGGCGGTCCAAGCTTTCAATCTGGGAAAATAGCTCTCGTCCTGAGATTTCTCCTAGGATCAAGAATTACATCAATTCATGCCAAATTGAGGGAGAATTTGGTCAGTGAATTTTCATTGGTTCTCTCTAGCACTGATCGAAATTTATAGAGGGGAGCCAAATTGACTTACCTTTCAGCTCTAATTCTGTCGTATGATGGCTATGGAAGTATTCGGATAGCTTGGTTTGGATTGAGAACGGCTCAAATTGGTCATTTTTAGCTTGGCCGAAATAGGGCATCTTCGGTCCGCCGGAGCTGCTTCACTATTCAATCACGCAAGTGTTTCCTTGGCAATCCTCTAAGCAAATGGAGACTACCATCGGGTAGTTGACTTCTCCCCGAATCTAAAGAACCCGACCTCACCTTCTTTGGCTCAAAAAAACCCAATGTCAGAGCTCTAGTTCGAGGTTCAGCAAAAAATGGAGCAATAGGGAGAGAGAGGAGTTTTTAGGTGTGAGGAGAATGAATGAGGAGAGGCTCTTTATATAGGAAGCTCGGTGACACCTTGGTCATCCCATTGGTGCCTTTATGGTGGTCATTCATTGCTTGAAACTCCTGAACGGAGACTTTTCATCTTCACCGGTGCTGCTCGATTTTTTCGACGAGTGAATAGTGATGTCATCTAAAGGAAGAAGACGACATTGTTCCGAACTGGACCAGACCGGTACGAACCTAGTTTAATGCTTAAACCGGCCAGTTTGAGCCCGATTCGACTGAGTTTTTCAAAATTAAAAATTTGTAAATTCATTCTCTATCCAATGGTGGCTCCAATTCTCCAATTTGAATTTTCTAAGCCACCTAGAAAAATGAATTTAGAAACTAGTTTAATAGTGGTTCAAACTGGTTTAATCTGGTTCACCTAAACCGGTTTGGTTTTCACTTCCAATTCATCCTAAAGTCCTTTCTCATGACTTTTGTAACTCTTTAGATCAATCGGGATTTATAAATTTTCCAGTTTACCCTTTCTCTAATGGTTGGGGTTCCTGAATCGGTTCGGTTTTCTCATTGGGGTTGACCAGTTCTTTCCCTGGTTTCCTTGTCTTTAAGGGACGGGGTTTACAATATATATCTATATACTCATTCCCCTCCTCTCACCCTTTTAGGTCTAGGACAAAAACAGAAAGTTCCAAGACAAGCTCGGTCCCTCAAGGTACGTTCCCTATCCACAACTTATAGTAAGGGAATGAATATATACACACCTTTACCTTCCATGTATCATTAAGATAGGAATACCTGAATGATGCATGGAAGGGTGGCGGTTTGATCACAAGACCTTGACCAAACCGGGTCGAGGCGTGACAACATGAGTGGTATCAAAGCCTAACTTTCCTAATAAGTCCCCCCACCCATCCTAATCTTTAATTCCCGACATCCCTTGTAGAAAGTATGAATGAATATGCCTACAAAGAATATATCCCATGGAGCAAAGACTGGAGGCGCTAGAGGAGCCTATTCCATGGGATGCACCTCGAGAGAGAACCCCTCCCTACTCAATGGAAGACAAAACTTCCCCACCCAGGGAACCGGATCAGGCCTAGATCCGAGAAGAGGCCGAGAGAAATTTCTAGGAGGCATACGCTAATTATGTGAGGGTTTTTTGCCGACTCCCTCCAATATATAGTAGTGTGTGTACCGTAGGTCCTATGCAATACGCCAACATTGCTGCTATCTTGAACCAATATGGGGTGGATATCGCACCAGTAGTGCAAGCCAAGAGGGCTCTTAATTTGTCGGCATCCATGAAATATGTTGCGCCACGGTACCAAGTCAGGACCGACAATGCTCGATGGACTGGCTGTAGTGTGTCAGGGCCAAGTCGACGGACCGACCTAGACAAACAGCTAAAGGTCGGGTTGAGCGTTGGGGCTATTGGACCGTTGGCATAAAAAATGATGGCTATTATGTGATAAACTCTTGTTTGTGCATACACTTGTGGTGCGGGACCATCAAGATGCCCTAAGGGGTAGTGATGGGTCCTAAGGGCTAAGGGTAGTTCTTCTAGCCAGTTAGTCTTGAAGCTTTGTAAGCTTCTTGCGCATGAGACCGGAGTGGGGACGGAATGAGGTCTCCATCCTCATACGGACACGAAGTGGCATTCAGATTTGAGGGTCAGACGTTTGGGACATCCACTCAGACCCAGGGTAGAAGTGGACGAGCTTCTATCTTGGTGGACGGTAAATACGCTCTGATCCACAAGTGGATGCAGTGGACGGGCTGCACCTACGAATGTGTATAACCTTCCTGATGAAGGGCATGCGTTTATGTGCTAAACACCTCCCAAAGCAAGTGGATGAGCTAAAAGAGCTAAACACACCTAATATGGAAATATAAAAGGTTTTGAAAAACCTGAATTGGAGGAAATTTTGTTTAAAAATTTTGTTTGGCTCTAATGATAACCTTGGCATGGTTTTTATAAACTAAAGATGTTTTGAAAACTCACTTTCAACACCCACTCACGAAATTGTAGAACTCACCCCATCCCTTTACCCCTTTCCAAGTAATAGAGGAAAACCGACCTTAAAGACCCTATTGTAGTTGAACTATAAGATATGTATGATTATTTTAATATATTTAGTTTTGTATAATGCTATTCCAGGAAAAATAGGAAAAAGGACGTCTTACTCCTCGTAGTTTAGAAGATGGTGAAACCCTTCATAGACCAAAGAGTGTAGAGGGTTGCTCATGGGGATCCAACCAAACCGGGTCAGGGCGTGACATCTCTGGTATTAGAGCCAAACTATTTGACCTTCCATAATACCTTATGGAAGGACCCGAGCTTTGGGTCTGAGTACAACTGCACGAACCCAACATTGGGTTGGGTCTGGACCCGCTCAGGTGGACCCGAACTTCGAGTCCGCACGGGCGCAAGTTCATTGGACTCGCCTTTGGGTCGAGTGCTAGTCAACAAAAATCCAATATGATCCAAAGTTTTGACATGCCTACACCTAGACTAGGATGCCATGGTCCTAGCATTTTTCTAGGGAGGTGCAGTCGGAGAGTACATCTCCTTATACTTTTTCTCATCGCTCTTTTGGAGCTAGTGGGTGTGCAAAACCTATTTGCATTCTCAAGCAAAGCTGGCCAGCTCGGTCGGGTGCCCCAAACTTCCCATGCAGGAATAGATGTTGGCGTCAAGCCCTTCCAAAAACTGCTAACAGACATTAGCAGGGCTTGCGAGATCTAGCGCAAAAGCCCTTAAGGCGTTTAAACAGTGCTGGTATTAGGTCATCGTTCCTTGTCCCTGGCGGAGTTTTAAGAACTATTGCTTCTTCTCACTCATGAGATAGGAAGGCAGATACTCTTCCTGGAACTTCCTCACAAATGTCTCCTAGCCGAGGGGTGCTGGTGTTATGGCATGCATGTTGAGCCACTACATGTCAGCATTCCTTTCTAAGAAGAACTCAACCATGGTCACCTAGTCCTCGTCAAGGACTTTGACCATATGCATGAACTTCTTTGTTTTCCTAAGTGAGTCCATGGTCATGACAACATCTCTCTCTCTCTCACAAAAGTCATGCACCCTAGTTGCCTTAGAGTCTTTAAGTTGCGGGGAACATCGAACTTCTAGACATGGGAATGGTTAGGTATCTTGGAATTTCTAATCTTGAGTACAGAACCTCAAAGGGAAGAATGTGCTCTAAGCAAAGAAAGATATAAATCTAAAAATATACCATGAAGTAAGGTATGTCTCGTTATGATAATCTCCATGGAGGGAGTAAATAATATAAAGAAAAAGAAATTCCTTAAGTGAAGGATGTAAAAAGGACTAATTAAAAGAACAAGAGAAGACTTTGCATCTTAAGCAAACACTAAAGGGGCATCAAAGGAAATGATTGCTCATGCAAGGATGTTAACTAAGTTTTGGGGACAAAACTCCTAAAAGGAGGGGAGAGTTGTAAAACCCGCCCTTTTGAGCTAAGGAAAACCAGGAAAAGAACCGGTCAAACCAAATGAGGATTTAGAACCGGTTCACAAACCCGATTATTTCTGAACGGGCAAGTTGGGAATTTACCACTCTCGGGTGATCCAAAGGGTTCATTAAACCTTGGAAAAGAAACTTAAGACAAATTAGAAAATAAAAACCAAAGTGGTTTAAGTGAACTAGATTCCATAAGAACTTTAAAGTTAAGCATGCTTACTTGAGAGTAATGTGAGGATGGGTGACCTCCTGGGAAGTAGGAATTTTTTTTGTAACCCGAAATTTCGGTCAAAAATTTGTATGTACGCCTTATCATAAATTAATATATAATTAATAGCAATAATTTAATATATAATTAATAGCAATAATTTAATACCGAAATTAAATTATTAGAATTAATACTGAAATTTAATTTATTAGAATTAATACCGAAATTAAATTATTGGAATTAATACCAATAATTTATGGCAATATTAATACCAGTAATAAATCTCGCCCATTTAATACACGGGTTTTACAACAATATAAAGAGTTCATCCCCATTTCATTCTCCTCACACTTGAACACTTCTCTCTCTCTCTCTAATGCTCCATTTCCCGGTAAAGCTCGAACGAGAGCTTCGACTTGAACAAAGGTCGGGCTCTTTAGAACCGGAGGGGGGGGGGGGGGAGACAGCTATCTGATAGCAAACTCGAATCAATCCGAGTATCGTTGGAGAAACGCCGACATGATGGAATAGTGAAGCAACTCCGGTGGACCGAAGCTGCCCTATTTCGGCCAAGCTGAAATCGGCCATTTCAAGCCCTCCCAACACTTTCTCAGCCTTTCCACGACCGAATTAGGACCGAAAGGATGAACCTCAGGATGAGACCTATCTGCCCAGATCGAAAGCTCGGACCGCTGTGCCTTCACCGGAACACGAAGTACCGGGAACGCCAGCAAGGACAAGCTCGCGTGAATACCGAGAACCGGTCTAGTGGAATTCACGGCATTAACGGGTGAGTGGGTTTACAAACATCATACCTGATTGGGATGATGAGCACACCTTATAAAGTTAAAAACCACTTACTGGTTGTGAGTGGGTTTACTAACATCATACCCGGTTGGGGATGATAAGTACCTCGATATAAAAACCCACTGTTTAGTGGTAATTTAATCATCACTACTTAAAGAAAGTGATGTAAAAGTTATGCGGAAAAACTACTTACGGGTTGTAAGTAGATCATACCCGGTTGGTATGATGAGACTTTCTGGAAGGAAGTTGAAAACCCGTTCATCGGTTATGAACGGAGATGTCCTTATACCGGTCAGTATGATGGATAGTAAAAACCTATTTTTGTCGGAAGTGTTCTCCCCTGACTGTGTGCCAATGCTTAAACTATTTGGGAGACCTTCTCGACGGGAGCTCGAATAGCTCTGATAGGCCAAGGGCCTCGGTTTTGGAACTTGGGGGCGCAATGCCCGATTTTGAAAATCTCGTACAGTGGGCCCAAGGCCAGTTGGCACGAGCAGGAGCTCGTAAACGAACATGATATATGTGCCATAAAACTTAATAAGTGAATTGTTTGGCCATGGTACCAAGATAGGACCGACATGCTCAGTCAACTAGCGGCAGTGTGACATGACAGGTCGACGGACTAGTCAAGACAAACAGCTGCGGGTTGAGTTGAGAGTCGGGGCCGTTGGACTAATGGCACCACATATTACATGGCAATATAAGAAAACATTGTTTGTGCATGCACTATGAGTACGGGATCATCAAGACGCCCATGAGGGGTAGTGATGCATCCTAAGGGCACTGGACGACCTGGTGGCTATAAGGGCAGTTCGTCGTTCCAGGTGTCTGTGCGAAATCTGGAGTAGCACTAAGCGCATGAGACCGGGGTGGGGACAGGATGAGGTCTCTGTCCTCATACGGACACGAAGAAGTGATTTCGGGATTGTGGGTCGGATGTTTCGTACATCCACTCATTCCCAGGGTAGAAGTGGTCGTACTTCTATCCGGGTGGCAGGAAAAGTCGCTCCGAAGCCACTAGCGGGTTCAGTAGTGATACTGACTTGTGAATGTGTGTAACCTTCATTATGAAGGATGTGTGTTGGGTGATGACACATCGATAACTAAGAAATAATGGAAAAAGATGAATTTTTAAATGAAATGATTTTTTTGAAAACAAAGGAGTCTGGCACACTCCATATAAATGTTTTTCTTGAAAGTTAAAAGATTTGAATCCCACTCACTGAGTAGTTGTACTCACCCCCTTCCTTATACCTCTTTCAGGAAGTTCCGGAAAGCCGAACCTTAAAGGACTTGCGCAATTAAACGCCTACAAGATTGGTACAACTAATTTAAATTACTATGCAGTTTTGATTTATGATATTCCTGGAAAAAGGTGCAGGTTAACGCCTTACTCTTTACGATTTATAATATAAGGGAAAACCCTTTAGTAAATCGGGAGAGTGGCGGGTTGATCACGGGGATCCGACCAAACCGGGTCGGGGCGTGACAGTATGCCTCGGGTGTGCCTTCGTACATCTTTCAGTGCTTCCTCGGCTTATCTGAACATATGTTTAGGTGAGGGGTAGGACAATGATGTCATGCCAATATATGGCTCATGACCCAAATCTTTTCCATAAACGACCTATCATCGATTTTTATATCCTTTACTCGTAATACCCTTACGAGTCCAATGGTTTACTATTGCCCTTTGAGACCCAGTTCTCGAGCCATCCAGCCCATAGTCTACGCTATAATCAGGTTATTCTCGATCTACCCTATTTCTATCCCACGATTTTAATGTGCTTATGCAATCACTAGGACTTAATCCTGCACATAAACATGAACTCCACTCGGGCGACATGTTTGGACATTTCACAACCTGCACCTTGACCCAGCAACTTAGACCTAAATTAAAGAAGGGACAACTCATTACCCTAAAGTAAACAAACATACACTCGAGATGTATTGCCCCTCGGCAATACGAGGTTGGGAACTGAAATGTCGAAGGCCCATGGCACTCTTCCCACAATCGACAATCACTTGTGTTATCTCCCAGTTTCCCCTTAGTGTCTTAGCACCTTGGGGTCCTCACACTAGACACTTAGTTTCATACACAAATGGGCTACTTGGGCCTCACACATATACATTACACTCCCTAGAATATATCACTTTTCTTGGATGATACCAAATAGGGAACTAGAGTGTAGGGGTTACGAACCCTCTAACTGCAACCGACACCCTAACATGTTATCTCACTATTTGGTTACTCAACACTTAATTGTTTATCACCGATCCATGACCCCTACACATGCAACATATCACATCATATATATGTTGCAATCTTGAAACTTCTTCATGATCACTCAACCTTTTCAAAAAATATTTGATCTTAGATTACTACCTCCATTTACTAATGGTGACAAAAGCATATGAATGCAAATCTAAAGTCAGACTTATACAATAACCAACCATAGAAACATTCAAACTCAATGGTTGTTTAGCTATCTAACCAACTACTCTACTAGCATATAACTTAGGTGACACTTCGCATTTAAGGAATTATTTTATCATTTACAAAACTTTTGTTTAGCTATCTAACCAACTACTCTACTAGCATATAACTTAGGTGACACTTCGCATTTAAGGAATTATTTTATCATTTACAAAACTTTAGTACATTGCTCATCTTTGAAACATATTCATTACTTAACTCTTTAAATATAGGGTTGCTATCTTTCTTTTGAAAACAATTATAAACATGGTTGTTTTTCTTAAACTTTAAGGTTTTAGCGTATTTTTTATTATAAGGATTAGCTCTCAACCAATTTTTCTTAAACATTAAGTTATAATTCATTTTCTTGAATATTTTAGATATTAGCCAATTTTATAATTTGTTGGATTTTATCGTATTTTTTCTTAAATATTATGTTGTAATTCATATTTCTTAAATATTGGGTAGTAGTCATATTTTTTAAATAATGGGTTGTAGTTCTTTTTTTAAAACATTAAATTATGGTATTTTTTTTTCTTTTAAATGTTGTATTGTAGTTATTTCTTTTTTAAACATAGATTGTAGTTTTTTATTTCTAAAATGTTGCAATGTAGGTACTAGAAGCGTTTTGCATGAATGATATAATATTTGCACATTCATTAAGTAGGATTGAACCAATAATTTAATTATAAAATATTTTAAAAAAAATTTTAAGTCCCAAATTTTGTAAGAAAAAAATGTGATATACCACTCCTAGACTTTTTCATTCTTTAGTGACCTTTTGTTTGAAAAAAAAAATCTTTTAGGTACAAATGTATTGGCTCGATTATCTTTGGATGACCAAATTGTTGCCCTAAATGAAAATGAGTCCACTAACAAATTGATCCCAAAACTACCTAATACAATACTTGGTACAAGAAAAAAAAATAACAAGATGATTTAAGAGAAAAAAATATGGGTAATATTTTTGCTAATAAACAACTCCATCCAAGAAGAACAATTAATTCTTAACTTTTGTGAGAGAAAAATGAGATAGGTATGTTACGCATTTGAGGAACTTTTTTTTCATTTTAATAAGAATTATTATAATTATTATTTATTGGTTTGAGTATCTTTACTACACTAAATTATTAAACTCGAAAATTGTGACAATAGGATGACATCTTACTCACATCATATTATACTTAATTAAATGGAACAAATCATTATGGTTGTTATATTCATATAAAAGTATAGTGTTTATTGGATTAATAGAAAACTTTTATGCTAAAGAGAAAAAATCACAAAACTTGTACCATTTTACACCTTCAACTTACGAAGACAAAAGGTACTATAGATAGAGAAGAAAAAAGCACGAAAATATTATATATTTTTTGTACAAAATATTTAAATTTAATTGAAAAATATTAATGTGATCATAATAATTTAAATTAATATTAAATGTATACAGGATATTAAATATTTATATAAATTATTTTTAAAAAGCAAAGTATTTTCTTGGGGTGGCCTTGGGGCCTAAAGTATTTTCTAGTTACGAAGACAAGTGCATTTGTAGAAATAGTAAAATCATCATAATTGTTGTATTTTTTACTATTAAAAATATAATATTTTTAAGTATAAATTAATCATAATTTATGAATATCACATTAGTGATACTGAAGTGAATGGTTTCCCGTCTGGATACTTAGAAAATATATATATTTTTTTCGCCCATTTAATATTTAGATGGGCCATAAACTTCGCCCAATTGTAAAATAATATGTACATATGACTATCTACTTTCATATTTATTATACTATCATATGAATGATCGAAATTTAAAGTGGTGAAAATGGTTTATTATGAGATATTTACGGGACGAACAAACTTTTATCATTTGTAAAATTTAGTTAAATTAGTATGTTGGTATAAAAGAGATGTTTTATATTCTTATAAAACTTATCTCAGTTCTAACTATATTCTTTTAAATATGATTACATTGATATATATTTGTTCCATTGGTATCTTTTAATTACTTTTTTAAAAATACTTTAATTGATTCCATTAAGTTTTATTGATTCAATAGAACTAGTATTTAAAATATATTTTGTATTTAAGAAAATTTGAGTTGGTAAACAAACGAATATTTAAGTGAATTATTATTAATTTTTATGATTTATTTAAAATATAAATATTATCTTATTAAAAAATTATTTGTACAGTTAAAAATGTTAGCCTAAATTTTAAATTTTTCGTAATTAACTTTTATAAATTAAAATATAATATTTTTATTTTAAATATATAACAAAATTAACAGGTTAATTGTTTAAATTTAATTTATTTCAAAATAAATATATATCAAATATGTGTACAAAAAAAAGAGGACGATTTAGTCTCTCCCGGTTCTAGCCACTTGGTCCAGCTAGAACTATCAATCGGGTCCGTCATATCTACTATTCTGACCCGACCTTGTAAAATAGATAAATAATATTATAATTAATTAAAAATTAATTTTTAAAAGTAAATTATATATTATTAAAATTTATTATCATGCAATTTTATTTTATTCCCAGCAAAAAAATTTGTTTTATTAAAATTTAAGATTTATTTACTAAAAAATAAATTACAATTTCTATATTTTTGAAATATTTTTTTATTATATATAACATATTATGCTAATGTGCTATAATTTTTCAATCAAATTTTTATAAATATTTTTTAATAAATATATAAAATATAAAAAAATAATTAACAATTAACAATAAGATAAAAATAAAATTATGCACTAGATACCTGATGAATATATTTTTGAATAATAACTATTTATAATTCAATAGCAATAAATAAGTGAGACCTATAAGTAATCCTATTTCATGAATATGTAGGGTGAATAGAACTTTCACGTTGTAATATTGACTTATTTGTATAGTCAAAATTATTTATCCTTAATTGTTTTTCAAAATTTAACATTTTGTTTCATTATAAAGTTATGTTAAATACTAATAAAGTTAAAAGAACATAAAGTAGAGTCAATTTATATTAATAATAATAGAGTTGCAAGGATATAATATTAAAAATGTGATCATATGATTAATTTATCAACAAAATTAACTAAATATATAATAATCTTCTTAATAATAAAGTTATAAAATATATAATATTAAATATATAACTATTTTTTACCATAAAATTATTTAAATTTATGGTAATAACATTAAAATTATTTAATAAATTATCAAAATTATAATTAAATTTATGAATTATGATGTAAACTATCAAAAACTTAAGCATTGAGCTAATGGATTGGTACTATTCAATCACGATAAAATTATCGATTTGTGATATCTAGCATGATTAAACTCAATCAATATTAAGGATAGGGTGAACTATGGGGTTAAACTCAATTTTGTCACCATAATATTAAGAAGATTAGATAATATTATTTATCATTTTATACTTTAAATATAAATAAAATGCATTTATTATATACACAATATTTTCTCAAACTAGTTGATGACATATTCTAAATATATTGAAGTGTATAAGACAACAAATATTTAAAAATGGTCTCCTAAAAAATGAAAAATATTGTCCATCATTTAATCTAACTAAAACAATTCAATGAAGAAAGGGATTCCTTATTTATGTGGAACCGTCCATATTAGTTTCAATCAATAAAATATTTGAAATAAATAATTGAAAGGATGGTGAATGGTTGAGTTTAAGGTGGTGGATTGGTGGCCGACTAATTAATTAGTCTATGATATAATCGTTGAATTTTCTTATAAATCCAAATAAAATAAAATGTTCCCTATACCTACCTATAAGTGACCGGACTTGTGATTAGGTTGGATCAAGCCAACCACTTGACTTGTCCCACCAAATCAATCTAACCTTATACCTGCATTGTCTCCCACTCACATTACCTTATACATACTCACCTAATGTTACCATTAAATATTATATATGCTAATAATTCTTCTCCATGGGCCCCATGGTCATGCTATCTATCGGCCTTGGCGCCTGACAATGAGAATGATTTTACATTTATGTTGCACGTGAAAATGAAAGCCCCGCACAGACGTTAATGAGTCAGTGTCAAACAGCGTGTGCGATTCACGAGTGAAATATATGGTGAATTCTTCCAAAGGCTAATGAAATTTGATTATTTTTTTTACAAATTAGAAATTAAATTTATAAAAATTTGATATAACCTACTTATTGATTTAATTTTTTAATTAAATATTTGTTATAAGTACATAAGAATTTTTTTATTATAATTAATGACTCAACAGGTACCTGTAATCGTAAATTTGATTTATTAAATATAAAGAAAAATAAACAATTTATATTTATTATGAGCCCGTACAAGTCTATTATAAATATATTCAATTTTACCCTTATCAAAGTTAAGTGTATATATCCTCCATAGTTTATACATTCATAATAATTTCTCAAATTTTGAGTATGACCCCACACTAGCCATAACGTGAGGATGGCATGGACCGGACTGCCACACTAGCCATAACGTGAGGATGGTATGGACCCGGGAGCGCAGCGTACACATGGTCTACGGACCAAGTTGATGAGAGGAATGGGCATGGCATTGGTGAGGGGTGGACCGCCCTTAGACTTAAAAGGGAATTTTGAGTAAGTTTATCAGCTAGTATGACATATTTAAAATTATAGCTTTTTCCCTTTGACATTTGTCGTTTTTTCCGCATAGAGTGCATTATATTAATCAATATTATAATATTAATTTTTGCACCCATCAATTAAAAAAATAGTGATAATATTCAACTGTAATAAACTAACTAAATAAAATTTAATAATTTATCAATATTTTCTGTTAGTATTTAATATTAAATAATGAATCAGTTTTCAAATGTTTAATTTATACATTATAATATTTAAAAAATAGTACTAAAATTTAATCTTAATAAAAGAATTTTGTGCAAAACTGTGTAATGTTGTCTGTAACAAGGGGTACACTCCACTTTTATCAAAATATATATTTAAAAATGAATAAATACCTATTTTATTTTATTTAATAAAATTTAAATTCAAATCTTAAAAATAAAAAATAAAATTTAAAGTATTTTTTATCTTAGTTTTGAAAAAATTTCGTAAGACAAAGTGAAACTAAAGGTGGCCCCCTCTCGATCTGTCTCTCATCCATAAGCAGCCATGCGACATTCTCTCTCTTCATCATCTCCTTTCCTTGGATTCAATATCCTCCTCCTCAGTCTCCCTCTCCGTTTCTTATCTTCCCTGCACCATTGATGGAAATAACTCAGTTGCCAAGCTTTTGCTTCTGCCTCTGTCTCCTCTCGGTGTCCATGAATAATTGAAAGAAAAGCATGTGTACTGTTGCCTATGCAGTAAGTCTGCCTATACATCAAATCATCACTCCCTCCCTTGCAGCTGAAGGCAATCCAAATGACTCTCAGCCACCAGATCTCACTCAGCGATCGATCCTGCTTCTCCGCTGCCGGAGAAGAGGCTTTCACTCGGATCGAGGAAATTTTTCCTTGTCCTTTTGTTCATCCTTGCTTCCTGTCTCGGATAACTGAGCTGGAAGGATAGGATCTTTTGCTTCCTCGCGCTGCTACTGGCAGGCTTCCATAGGCTTTGATATTTATATATTTTGTTCCTTGCTTTCTGCAGACTTGTTCATAATTTTTTAATTCTGCTCTTTCAACTTTCTCGGGATGATCCATATATGCCATCTCCTTGTATCGCAGGTTAAGACATATGCACATGGGACGCAATATTGATTAATTGGTTGATACTCTCGAGCTAACCCGCGGGAAGAAGAATCTCCGAAATGTCGGTAGTCCATGAGACGACGCCGCACCTCCGGGATTTTCTCCTTATAAAAGATGATGACGCTGGTGCGGCCGCCGTCACTCGGCAGCAGGAGGCGGTGGAATTCATGCTCGGTACGGTTACGCACTTGGATATGCAGCCATCGCCGCGGCACTCACGCGCGATCTCCGCCGTGCCGGCGAGCCGGACTTTGCTCGAGATAATCCGTGACGAGGAGCCGAGTGTGGGGCTTTCATATAAATGCGCCGTAGTAGGTCAGGGCCACTGTGACAAGGATAAGAAGAGCTGGAAGTCATTCAAGGACCGATTCCGGCTTAGGCGCGCCGGTTCGACCTGGAGGTCGACCGCTCAGGTCCCGTCGCCGGGTTTTCAGGCCAACAAAATATGCATGCCGTCGTCCAGTTCAGCTCGTTACGGCTCCGGGACTCCCACCATATTTGATGGGTTGAGCCGGCCTGAAAATTCAGCATCCATGGAAGGTGAATTCCGTGACTATTACAGTTCGGGACGGTCTATCGCAATCGAGCCGTCTCAGGCCAGCGAGTCGCTGCAGCGGTCCCCGAGGTACACGTTAGAACTGCCAGAGTCAGTGACTCCTTCAGAGGATCCGCCGCGGGAGGGTATTCGTCGGCTGTCCGTGGTGCTGGCGGAGGAGAGGCAGCTCTCGGCCAGGGAGGCCGCCGCGGCGCAGGAGGCAGCCAGCGGAGCCGAGCAGGCAGCCAGGATGTCGCTGATGGATCTGCTGGAGGAGACGGAGAGGGAGTTCGGGATGGATGGGACGACGAGGTACTCGGCAGGGAAGGACTTGGAGGCGGCGGCTGAGGAAGAGGAATGCCGCCTCGACCATGGAGGAAGAAGTGTCGGCGGCGGAGGAGCGGAGCACAATTGCTGTATATGCATGGTGAGGCACAAAGGGGCGGCGTTCATCCCCTGCGGTCACACGTTCTGCCGGCTCTGCTCGAGGGAGCTGTGGGTCAGCAGGGGTAACTGCCCTCTCTGCAACAATTACATCCTTGAGATCCTCGACATCTTTTGATTTCAACTGAAGACGTAAATGAAACTCAAACCCATTTCAGAATCATAATTTTCATCTGTTTTCGTCTTTTCCGTTGGTTAATAGATCATGCTGGAATTATCTTCATCCAAGGTAGTTTGTAGCTACTGCAGGATTTCTGCGTCTGTCTGTAAATAAATTTCTGTCCCCCTCATCGCAGTTGAAAAATGCGAAATGAAAACGCCGCCGGAAACATCCGGTGGTCGTTGAAATTAGCAAGTTAGCGGGCGGAAGAGCTTCGGTCTTAAGACTATGAAAAAGCCACAAAGAAAGTCTGAACATGGTGATGACCAGCTGTTTTTAGCTCAGCTATAAATTTAATCATATGCTTTTTACATATAAATTTCACCTATTGAGCATAATAATTGGATCGTGTCCTGTTCGTACTATTTTTCATCTATTTTTTAATATTAATAATATATTTATTTAAATTATTATAAAAATCAAATTCCATATATTTTAGACCAATAAAAAAAGTTGGGAGGGAAATTGTGACTAATATAAGCTGGTAGTATTTTTCAAAGCCTTGTATGCTAGCTACATTGTAAAGAAAAAGAAAATAATAGGTTATGATGGGGAATATGCCTTTTAAGCGGACTGCTTTGCTTGCTTTCCCTAAAGGAGTAGAGTATTACTACTTGCAATAGTAGAAGGTGTCGTGAATCTATCTATATAGCATCTCTTTTCCTAGTACATCAACCAGTATGCTCATAAAAGATGGCAACTCCAATGCAAAATTCACATAGATGCAAGACAATCATGAAGTTGGGGCCAATATAATTTTTTACCTTAGCATGGCTGGGATTGGGATGATAGAGCCTCTAGAGCCATGGAATCGCTATTTAAATCTATCTACCTCATTTGGTGAGTTCAAATCTTATTACATTTTTGTTAAGTGTCAATGGCAAAAAATAATTACATGGGATGCCACTATTTTTTTTGGATTATATTAGGGTTTAAGCGATGTTATACTAATATACCTGAAACCAGAAAGTGGGCCTTCGCCTCAAAAAAAAAAAAAAAGCAACTGCTGGGAGGATGAATACTGTTTTGCTTCATCTAAGGGAAAACAATGGCGGATGAGAGATGCTCAAATATCTTCTCTTTTTCTTGCAAAGCACCAGTTATATATAAGACAAGATGAACCGCTCCGTCAATATAACCAAGTCAATGGCCTAAAAAGAAATCAATAGCCAAGTCAAGATCAACAAACGTGCTTTTAGTTCAGAGAACTCCCCAAACGGTGGATTCCCACGTATGCCTCAAATGTAAAGTGCCTGTCACCTTGGACAAACTACATTGGCATTGACAGCATCATATGATACAATGGAGTTACATCGAGAAACCACCGTATCACTCGTGGGTAAGTGACACTTTGAGGGAAACATCAACAATGGTATCTGAACTCCAAAGTCGTCAGTAAAAGAATTTGGAAAGAGCTCAACTTCTAAGTTAGCTCTAACATTGATAATATATTTGAAGAATCTCAAAACGAAGGAGATAAAATAGGGCAGTTAGAAAAGTTAACATCAAAATTATAACTAATGTGTTCCTTACTCAACCTTTGGCCCCTGTCACCGTGACGCTTCCCCTACGTCCTTTTGTGCGAATTTTCATTTTTCCGACTAGCTGCTTACCGGAAAAGGCGGAAGTTGGATAAGAGGTCAAAGGTATTCTTTTCTTTGCTCCATCTTCTCGTGGGTTCTATATCCGCTAGTTTATGTCGTTAAGAGTGACATCTCCATGGGCTCCACATGGTTTCATGAAAGTTAAAAAGCATATTTTCAATTATGATTTACTAAATGCCCCGTCCATATTTTCAATTAGACTATCCGCTGGGCACGACGAGCAGAGAGGGATTGAGATATGAACAAGTGAGGCAGAGAAGAGAAGGGGTATTGGAGAGGCTACTTAAATAGGGAATGGGATTTAGGGTATGTGTTTAAATTAAATTTTAATAATGGATGCAATAAATCATGTCAAATTATATGAAAAGGGACTTACCATCCCTTTTCATTCTTAAATCCAAACCTTACTGTATTAGTACCTATGCCTGATATGCTAACTTCTACTCGTAATAATATACATTTATATTATATTTAATATTTTTATTAATTAAAAAAAGAATATCTTATCAAAATTTGTGGATAAATATAGAGGCATTACCACGTGGATATCCCATTCAAGACCTCTCCACCTGCACGGGCTGAAGATTTACAGCGGTGACTCTTCTTCCTCTTCCAGATCTGACCTTCATCTCCCTCGAATTTCCACTAACGGTTCGATAAAACAGAACCTGCCTTGGCCTTCACCGCATTTCAGAGCTCGGAACCGTTCTCCCACCTGTCGAGAGTGACTTCCCGACAATTCTCCAGTCCAGAGAACATCACTATTTTGGGGTTGCCTTGATTTCGGGATCCTATCTCGGGGATTGAAGATGAATTTGTTTAGGCTAGCGGGTGACATGACCCACCTCCTGAGCGTCCTCGTCCTGCTCCTTAAGATTCATACAATCAAGAACTGCGCTGGTACTTCCCTCTCTTCACATTGTAGAGTCGTGCTTTCAGTCTTGCGATTGCCATTGCTGTTGATGGGGGAGGGGTGTTAGGTTGCTCTAGTGTTTATTTGGTTTTGCTAGGTTCTCGAAAGAAGTTGCAGATTGACATTGTGTCAATCGGTACTTATAGGAGGCGTGTCTCAGAAGCAAACTTTCTTACTGATAAAAAAGGAAACTTTCTTCAGGGTGGGGCTAATATGTTCTCGTGCATTGGGTGGATGGACTGAGAGTAGTGTGGATGACCATCTTTGATAGGAAAACAATGAAATTGGGTTGGGATTGGTTGTCCACTTGAAATAATTGGATAGATTTTTCACTGGTTTATGGGTTCCACTCTGTTCCATTCACAGTGCAATGAAGCTGAAGCACTAGGCACTGGGAATTAATACTATATTTCAATATGCTGGTGAAAGGATGGAATTGTGTTGTGATTATATTTTGTTCTCATTATGTTGCTTTTTTAATGGATCATTACTGCTTGTATTATAATTTTTATTTTAATCAACTGTCTTAGTCAGGTTGGGATTGCTTGGTAGATCTCCAATGTGATAAAATGTCTGGAGATTGATATCAAGATCTTGTGTAATTTATATCTTACTAGAATTTGGGATTATACTCCAGTTTATTGGGGAATATGTTTTATTGTACTAGTGGTTCCGAGTGTTGTACATGGAACAAATATGATGTGATTGTTTGGGAGTAAGACTTCCAAAATTACTTTTGAATTAGAATGCAATAGTATTGTGGTTTGATATGTGGGAATATAATAGGCTATTAAAGATAAACTCAAAAGATGAAAAATTTACATAACATGATACATATCCATTCCTCATTGCCTGCATTGTGGTTTTAGTAGAGTATCTTTGAGGTACTTCATTAATGGAGTACTTTATTTACTGTTCAAAAGGAAAAAAAAACTATTTCCACCTATTATGTGTTAAAGTAATATCTGTAATACTTGGAAATTTTGTGAAGCTCTTAATTCTTAATTATATTCATGCAGGTGTTTCTTTGAAGACTCAGGAGCTATACGCAGTTGTTTTTGCTACCCGCTACCTTGACATATTTACGCATTATATCTCACTTTATAACACTATCATGAAGTTGATATTCTTGGGGAGCTCTTTCTCCATTGTTTGGTACATGAGACATCACAAGATTGTTCGAAGGACTTATGATAAAGATCAAGATACATTCCGACATCTTCTCCTTGTGTTGCCATGCCTTCTATTGTCATTGCTGATCAATGAGAAATTTACCTTTAGGGAGGTAAAATTGCATTTTTTTTTTTTTTTTTTTATCTTTGACAGTGTATAATATAAATTTTCTTTTCAAGTATGCTTTCATATGCGTACATACCATGATGAAATGTACCAGGTAATGTGGACATTTTCTGTGTACTTGGAAGCTGTTGCCATACTTCCTCAGCTAGTACTGTTGCAGAGAACTCGAAACATCGACAACCTGACTGGACAATATGTATTCCTTCTTGGGTAAGTGGATTCTTTGTCTTGAGAATCGAAAGCATTGGCATGCCAATTTCTTTCTTATCTTCCATATAGTGGCACCAAATGATGTCTATCTGAGGTTGGTCAGGCTTAATCTCATGCTATTCAAATTTGCAAGTTTTTAGGCCATGGGCTGAAGTTTCTACTGTTGTCTTCTCTATAAATGAGTTGCCGACCAGCTAAGATATTAGTTGCAACTTATTCTTGTGGTTTAATGAATTTTTATTTAACTTCCAATATCTTTTAATTCAGTGCATACCGAGCTCTGTACATCCTGAACTGGATCTATCGCTACTTTACCGAGCCTCACTTTGTTCACTGGATACGTAAGTATCCTCTCCGTTCTCCTTCCTTTCTAGTCAATTTCATCTTGTTTTTTTTTACCGTAGTTTACTATGTGTTTTTATCCGGGGATCTATTTCACAATAATATATCTAGGGAGCACATGTTTGAAGTCAAGGAGAAAATGAATCCAACAATTTAAGTCTGTTTAAGCTCCCAGACATATTATTAATAGTCATCTTTATATTCATGCATTATTCTTTATATATATTTAAATGCGTGAAACCCTTGCTTCTTTTCTCTATTCCTACTCTAAAAATTTGGACCAATAATTTCTTCACTTCTAACATTCTGGTGCTATTGCTTGCATATGGTACATAGGAATGAACAGGGATCTGAAAGGAATAATTATGAGAACATCGCCATTTAATATGGCCAGTCATTGCTATAAGTTTTCATTCTATAATATCATGCATGGTCTTAAAGTTCCACACTTCTTGCTTATCAGCTCATTTTATTTTAAAGTTCATAAATATTTCTCTTACTAATGATCGATTTTGTTTTTTGGGTTGAATGCAGCTTGGATTGCTGGTCTTGTTCAAACATTGCTATATGCTGACTTCTTCTATTATTATTTCCTTAGGTAATATCCAATTACATCGTATCAATTTTATCAAATTGTGCCTTTGTTTATTCCCTAGGTTGGGCGGGCAAAGGGCTATAAAAATAGTTGAACCTAACCGATTAAAGAGGCCCTTTAGTTCCACTTTGTTTTAATGCAAAAGAGGTCGTGGTCTGGGATTGGTATGCATAGTCAAACCCACCATTGAATTAGAAACCATGATCAAATGGATTGGATGCTGTCAAAGCCTAAACTGAAATGAGACCATGTAGAAACTTGAGGTAATTGGTCTCTCTGGGCTCAGTTTTTAGGAATAATCTGATCCTATTTTTAGTTGAGAAGGAAGACCAAAATCTCTGGATCATTTTTATTCTTTCACTTCTAACAAGTGTTTCTTTGTAGCTGGAAGAACAACAAGAAGCTCGAACTGCCTGCTTGAACCTTGGAGAGTAGTATCACCCCTATGCTATTTAACTATCCAGAAAGAAAAAGTTACTGCCAAAGTGACAATTGTAGTTACTCAGCACTGCAGTTTTTTGTTTTTCCATTTGAGATAACTTAACACTAGTTTATAGCCAAAGCAATACAGTAATGGTGGGATGAGAGTTTAGTGTTTCTCCCTGCTTCTTGATATTGAAAAGTTATACAGAAATTGCTTCTTCACGCATTACTACTGCATGACATATGCACGTATCCTTTAGTTTTTTGTGCAGATTCAAGTGTTGCTGAGACGGTAAAAAAAACAAATTTCGATAGAGTTATTATCACCCTTCTCCATGATTAATTAAACGAACCATTATCTATCATATATTAGTTGGCTTTTGATAGGAACTTTCAACATAAATTCCTGTGAATTGAAGATGCCAGCATTCACTAGATGTAACCATCATCATGTTAGCTAGAAAATATATATACTAGGAACATATTAAAGGTTCTTCACCCATAAAGTTAATTTTGCATTGGACTGAACGGGATATACAGCAACCATGGTTTGATCAACGCCTTTTGGAATGACTGCCCGGATAAAAGTTTTAACTTCCATTAGGTTAGACCCCTCCTCCAGTTTAGGCACAAGGTCAACAATGGAACTGAAATAGAACAACCAAGGAATGGTCTGGCAGAGATCATAGGTTACGAAATTTTTCCATTTCTCTATTAGTTAGTTGATATTTTAAGTGAATGTTGTTCTCAACCCAAATGTGGAATACGCCCTATATCGATTTATGTCCATCAAATAATATAACCAACTATTTCTCATCTTTATTATTAAATAATTACAAAACTCATCCAGAGTTTAAGTTTAAATTTTTTTTTGTTAATTTTACTTCCACTAAAAATTATCACTAAATAAAATATTTTATTTAATTAATTTGATTATTAAGGTATATTTTTTTTATATAGACAATTCTTACCATTTTAAATTTTACACTTTTTTTATGGTAAAGTATCATATCACCCATTAATAGTTATTTCCCTAAAAATGGGCTTTACTAACTATGTGTTAAATTTATTAAAATTAGTTATTATATATTAAGTATTTAGTTGCGACATACTTTTAAATATGTTAAACTTGTCTCATTCTATCCCTACTATTATTTCACATATTTAAAAATTTAAAAGAGTAATTTATTTTATTATCATTTTTGTGATTACTATTGGTAAAATTATTTAAACTTTTTTTTCTTAACTAATTATAAAAATCACTTATTTTTTTCAATTCTTACATACTAATATTTGGGGTCACACTAATCAAATCATATACTATTAATGTTTATTATATTTATTTTCTTTATAATTATAGTAAATATTTCTATTATTTTGTTATGAAAAATAATTCTAATATTCTTTAAATTTTCTACACTTATTACATATTAAAAACTTTTTAATAAAAAAATTATATCTTTTCAAATTGATGGTGTAAAACAATTTATATCATCCGCCTTTCAAAATAAATAACAGAAATATGGGATTAACAATTTATCTTTCCCCCTAAGTTTGAGTGAATTTCAATTGTCTGACCCTCAAACCCCAACCATACTCCGTGTATAATTTGTGGGACGAGACCTCTTTCCTCCTACTGCCTCAATCTACGTGCACATGAAGCTTCTAGAGCTTCTCAACATACTGAATGACGAACTACCCTTATGCTTCTAGGGTCATCCAACAGCCCTTGGAACCACCACTACCCCATACCAAGTGTTTCAATGGTCCTGCATCTCATGCATGCACAATCAAGTATTTTTTTGTTATTATAGCCATCATTTATGGCCTACCAGCCCCAAGGGTTTGTTGGCTTGGCTTCGACCCCATGCGCATGAGCCCAACAGGTTCAACGACTTGGCTTCGACATTGTAGTTACTTGGCCCAACAAGCCCAATGACCTGCTCTTGGCTTGGTGGGTAAAACACACAATTACCTATTTTAACAGTCTTGATGAACTTGTTATTAAAATTTCTCTACAGGCATGTGCCCATGCCCATCGACCTTGGGCCCACTTGTATCATTTAGCCTAACATTAGAATTGTCTCCCAAATCGTTTAAGCAGAGTCATCCAGTTCGGGGAGACCAATTCTAGGAAAATAGTTTTTAAATCTTAAGGGCATGCCCATCATCTCAATCGGGACCGATGCTAGAAATTTCCACTCACCCAATAGTCGTGACGCGTTCGCCCGACTGGGATCCGATCCGGGGCATGCTTTCCGACGCAGGTCCTTGTAGGGTCCGTTCCACCCGATCCGAGCTTCCAATTCCTTGTAACTGAAATTAAACCTTAATGTCTCTAAAACTTCATAATTTGTCCCAATTCATCAAAAATTACTAAATTGCCCCAAAATTTTCCAAAATTACCGAACTGCCCCTATTTCACAAAAATCGGCAATTTGGCCCTCACAGTCCCTTAAAACTGCCAATTGGCCCTAGATTTCTCATTTTTTGGTAATTGACCCTCAACTTTTGGAGGATTTGCACAAGAGCCCTCGTGTCATGCCCCGACCCAGTTTGGTCGGATTCCCGTGAACAACCAGCCACTCTCCTGTTTTATTCAGGGTTTTCCCCTCTTCTAAACGTGGGGAGTAAGACGTCCTTCTTACATGTACCTTTCTTGAAATAAAATTAATTAAAACTGAATATAAATTTTACATACTTGCCTTAAGGTCCGACTACCGATAAATATTTAAGATTGGTTTTCCCTTGGTTTCTTGAAAAAGGGTAAAGGGATGGGGTGAGTTCGACAACTCAGTGAATGGGTGTTGGGGTGTGAGTCTTCACAAAAATTAATTTCTTTAATCGGAGTGTGCAAGACTCCTTATTTCATAAAAAATACTTTTCTTCAAATTTCGATTTATCAAAACGTTTTTCTAAGATGTCCCAATTCATTTCCAAGGATTCTCAAATCCTTTCCACAATTTTCATAACCTCTTTCCCATTTCCATATTCGGTGTGTTTAACATACAATATACACCCTTCATCATGAAGGGATCACATACATTCACGATATGCAATTACATCGACTGCACCCACTTGTGGATCAAAGCGTCTTTACCATTCACCCTGACAGAAGTCTCTAATTTCTACCCAAAGTCTGAGTGAACGTCTCTAACGTCCTACCCTCATACCAAAAATACTTCGTGCCCATATGAGGACAAAGACCTCATCCCGTTCCCACCCCAGTCTCATGCGCATGAAGCTACATTGAGCTTCTCAAGACTGCTAGTACGACTAACTACCTTTATCTCCACCATGTTGTCCAAAGCCCTAGGACACATCGCTACCCCTCTTGGGCGTCTTAAAGGTCCCGTAAACTCAATGCATGCACAAAACAATAATTTTTCACATAAGCCATATAATATGTGGTGCCACTAGTCCAACGGCCCCGACCCTCAATTCGACCTGCAACTGTTTGTCTTGACTAGTCCGAAGACCTATTATGTCGCACTACCGCCAGTCCATCGAGTATGTCGGTCATGTCTCGGTACCATGGCCAAACAATTCATTCACTTAAGTTTTCATGGCTTAAGATCATGTTTATTTATGAGCTCCTGCTCGTGCCATCTAGCCTTGGGCCCATTGTACGAGATTTTCAAAACCGGGCATATTAGCCCCCAAGTTTCAAAATCGAGGCCTCCGGCCTATCTGAGCATTTCGAGCTACTGTCAAGGTCTCCCAAAAAGTTTAAGCAGTGGCACACAGTCAAGGGAGAGCACTTCCAACAAAATAATCTTTTAATTTGTCCATCACACCAACCGGGTGTAAGGTCATCTCTGATAAGTGGGTTTTCTCCTTCCTTTCAGGAAGTTCATCATACTAATCGGGTATGATCTACTTACAACCGGTAAATAGTTTTTCTGCGTAATTTCCACATCACTCCTCTCAGGTGTGATGGTTAAAATATCACTCAGTAGTGGGTTTTTATTTTTGAGGTGCTTATCATCCCAACCGGGTATGATATAAAAATCCCACTCACCTGTTAATGTAGTGAATTCCACTCGACCGGTTCTTTGTATTCATGCGAGCTTGTCCTTGTTGGCGTTCCCGGTACTTCGTATTCCTACAAGATATGAACATCCTTGTTCATTATCTCTCGACCTAATAGCCTTCATTCATTTCAAATGAATGAGAAAACCAAACTTTCTATATATTTGTAATTAGGTCCCTAAAGTTATTTTTCTTTAACTTTAAGTCCCTAATGCCGATTTTTCCTCAAATTGAGTCTCGAAACTTTTAAAATTTATCTTAGGACCTCAATTCAAATTCACAAAAGGGGTCTAATTTCCCAAATTTCCAATTTGGTCCCCCAACTTTTCCAAAATTACCATTTTGCCATTCCTTTACAAAAATGGTAAGTTTCACCCAAAAAATTCTAAAATTCCTCAATTGGTCCTCTAACATTCTTATCATGCCCAATTGACCCTCAATTTTATGAAATTGCATCTTGGTCCTTTGAATTTTCAAAAATCCCCAATTTTCCCCAATTATTCCCCCAATTTCAACTTCTAGCACAACCGAATTTGATTTTATCAAATTAACTGATTAAACACTTCTAATTGTTGAAATTGAAGTTAGAATTGAGTTCCTACATCTTCATACGATTCAATAGCACTTTAACTTGCAAGTTTTGACGCCAGAACCAGCTCAAATGGAGCTTTGCTAGAAAATAGACTGAATAGAGAGAAAGCTTCAATTACTCACTATCGGGGGTATAGAGGTCCGAGCTTTCAATCTGGGCAGATAGCTCTCATCCTGAGGTTCATCCTAGAATCAAGAATTACATCAATTAATGCCAAATTGAGTTAGAATTTCATTATCAAAATTCTGCTGGTTCTCTTTCTAGTACTAGTTAGAAATTGGAGAGGGGAGCCGAAGTGGCTTACCTTTCAGTCCTAGTTCGGTCGTGGGAGGGCTCGCTTTGGCTTGAGAATGGCTTGAATTGGCCGGTTTCAGTTCGGCCAAAACAAGGCAGCTTCGGTCTGCCGAAGCTGCTTCACTGTTCCATCACGTCGGCGCTTCTTCGGTGACCCTCGGAGCAAACGGAGACTATAGGCGTGTAGTTGACTTCTCCCCAGTTCTAAAGAACCCAACCTCACCTTATTTGACTCAGAAAAATACCTAAGTCGGAGCTCTGGTTCGAGCTTCACCGAAAAATGGAGTAGTTGAGAGAGAATGTTATTTTCAGGTGTGGAGAGGATGAATGGGGAGGGGGTCTTCATATAGGAAGCTCGGAGACTTCTTGGTCGTCCGATTGGTGCCTTAATGGCGGTCATTCATTGCCTAAAACTCCCTGGCCAGAGACTTTTCAGCTTCACCAGTGCTGCACGATATTCCGGTGAGTGAACAGTGCTGTCATCTGAAGGAAGAAGATGACAGTGTTCCGAACCGAGTTCAAAGCTAAAACTGGCCGGTTCACTCTCCCCACCCCCCCCCCCCCCCTTCGACCAAAATTTTCAAATCTAAAAATTTCTAAATTCATCTAAATTTATTTTTTATCCAATAGTGGCCTCAAATCTCAAATTTGAATTTTTTTAAGCCACCTAGAAAAATGAATTTTGAATCTAGTTCAATAGTGGTTGAAATCGATCCAAATTGGTTCAATTCGGTTTGGATTCAGTTCACTTGAATCGGTTTGGTTTTCATCTCCAATTCATTCTCAAGTCCATTTCCATGACTTTTGGGACTCTTTGAGTCACTCGGGATCCATAAATTTCCTGGTTTGCCCTTTCTCTATCGGTTCCAGTTCATGAACCGACTCAGTTCATAAACAGGTTCAATCCAGTTGGATTCAGTTCATCTAAACCGGACTAGTTTTTTTTTCTTCCAATTTGTCCTAAAGTTATTTTCCAAGGTTTTATGAACCCTGTGGATCATTCGAGAGTTGTAAATTTCCAAATTGCCCATTCCCAAATGATCGGATTTGTGAACTGGTTCGATTTTCTTACTTGGTTTGACCGGTTCTTTTCCCGGTTTTCCTTAACTCAAAATGGCGGGGTTTATAGCCTATGCCTCACGAAAAAACTAAAAGTACATGAGAGGAACTACCCTACTCACAACTTGGAGTTAGCTGCAATAGTGTTCGCCCTTAAGATTTGGCGATACTACCTATACGGGGTCAAGTGTAGGATATATACCAATCACAAGAGTTTTAAGTACTTCCTGAGTCAGAAAGAGTTGAACCTCCGTTAGAGGAGATGGATGGAGTTAGTAAAGGATTATGACCTTGTGATAGAATATCACCCTAGTAAGGTCAATGTGGTTCCAGACGCTCTAAGTCACAAGTATGAAACTGAGGCGGTGTAGATAAAGACCCTTGTTGCAGCAGCTGAAAAGAATGGAAGTGGACCTTAAGGTGGACAAGAGAGAGAAACGCTTATTGGTTGACATAGTGGTAAGACCCAGCCTAATAGGGCAAATTAAGGTTTAGCAAAATGGGGACAAGGAAGTCCAACCCTATTTGACCCGGTCAATAGAGAGACGAAACCAGACTATGACCTTCAAGGCAATGAAGTGCTAATCTATAAGGGTAGAGTGTGCGTGCCTCAAGATAAGGAACTAAAGGGATTAATCTTGGAAGAGGCATATGACTTTGTCTATGCAATGCATTCGGGCAGTACTAAGATGTACCGCACCCTCAAACAAGGTTATTGATGGAAAGGGATGAAGAGGGATATTGCAAAATATGTAGCCCGATGTTGTCCTATCAGCAGATTAAAGCGGAGCATTAGAAACCTTAAGGACCGCTACAACCCTTGCCAACCTCAGAATAGAAATGGGAACACATCACTATGAACTTTGTCATGGGATTACCTGTGACTAGAAAGGGACGAGATGTAATTTGGGTCATCGTGGATAGATTGACCAAGTTCTCCCATTTCCTACCTATAAGAGTGACGGATTTAGTAGACCAACTGGCCGTCTTATATATAAAGGAGATTGTGAGACTCCATGATGTCTCGGTAAGTATAATATCAGATAGAGACCTTAGATTTACCTTGAGGTTTTGTCCTAGCTTGCAAAATTCCTTGGGAACCAAGCTCCACATGAGCACGAAATTTCATCCTCAGATCGATGGACACTCGAAGCGAATGATCCAAACCCTGGAGCATATGTTGCGAGAATGTGTACTTACCATGAATAAGGGTAGGGAAGAATATATGTGCCTGATGGAGTTTTCTTATTATAACAGTTATCATGCCAGTATTCAAATGGCTCCTTATGAGGCCTTTTATGGACGACCATGTCTTACCCCCTTATTTTGGGAAGAAGTAGGAGAAAGGAAGCTGGTAAGGGTCGATCTAATCGAGGATGCCATAGAAAAGATTAAGATAATAAGGAGTCGAGTCAAGGCCACTTAAGACAGGCAGAAAAGCTATGCGAACCATAGGAGAAGGGACTTAAAATTTGATGTGGGGGACCAAGTGTTCCTCAAGGTATCCCCATGGAAAGGAATACTTAGGTTTTAACAACGGGGGAAGTTGAAACCAAGGTACATCGGTCCTTACCCCATAGTACAAAGGAGAGGACCAATGGCATATAAATTAGAACTACCTTCAGACTTACAAAGAATACATAATGTATTCCATATCTCGGTACTCTGGATGTATCAACTTGATCCCGGTCATGTGCTGGACCGACCTCCACCGGATTTAGAGGAGAACCCGACTTATCAAGGAGAACCAATGCAAATCATTGACAGGAGGGACAATAACTTGAGGAACAAGAAGATTCCTATGGTTAAGGTTCTTTGGCAGAACGGGCTTGTGCAAGAGGAAGCATGGGAAACCGAGAGTATGATGAGGGATGGGTACCCTTAGTTATTTGACATTTAAATTGTTTTGGGGACAAAACCCTTAAAAGGAAGTGAGAGTTGTAAACCCTGTCCCTTTATAGTTAATAAAACTGAGAAAAGAATCGGTCATTTTGAAAGAGTAAACCGAGCCGGTTCAAAAACCATAATCGATAATGAAAGGGTAAAATTGGGAAATTAACAAATCCCAAGTGGCTTAAAGAGTCACAACAAGAATGGAAAAGAACCTTGGAATAATTGGGAAGGGAAAACCAGACCGGTTCAAGGTGAACCGGACTGAACCGGTTTGAACTGGTTTCTAAATTCATTTTTCTAGGTGGCTTAAAATATTTAAATTGGGGAATTGAAGCCATCATTAGATAGGTAATAAATTTAGAAAATTTTAATTTTGAGAAAACCGGTTGAATCGGGCTTGAACCAGCTGATTTACACATTGAACCCGGTTGGACCGGTCCGGTCCAGTTCGGAACAGTGTCATCTTCTTTCGACTTGATAGCACCTTCCTTTCGACCTGAGGACCGCCAGCAAAATCAAATAGTGAATCAGCTCCGACCGACCGAAGCTGTCCTATTTTGGTCGAGCTGAATTCGTCCAAATTCAGTTCTCCTCCGGCCAAATTTCCCAACACACCACAACCCTCATACGATCTCAACAGATCTAAAAGGTAAGCCAATTTGACACTCCTCAGTCGTTGCAGATCGAAGTTAGAGAGAGAAAGTGCTAAACTTTACTAACAAAATTCTCCATCAATTTGATATCAATTGTAGCAATTCTTGATTCTAAAAGGAATTTCAAAATAAGAGCTACCTTCCCTTATCGAGAGCTCAGATTGCCGCACCTCCGACGATAAGCTTTCAATGCTTTCTCTCTCTACTAGTAGTTTTCCAACGAAGCTCAATTTAAGCTCAATTCGGACCCAAATGCGGCGATTCAAAGATCAATTGAATAGTATGGAAGTGTAGGAACTGATCCATACCTTTAATTTGAACAAATAACCCCGATTGAATAGCCAATTTGAAAAAAAAATAAAATTTGGTCAATTTGAAGGGGAGAAATTTGGGGGAAAATTTGGCATTTTGAAAAATTGAGGAACCTCTTTGCAATTTCGCAAAATTGAAGGTCAATTGAAAATTTGGAAAACTTGAGCCCCTTGTGCAATTTTGAGTAAAATGAGGACTCAAAGGGAATTTTGGAAACCTTGGGACTCAAATTTTGCGAAAGTTGGCATTAGGGACCTTAAGTTAAGAAAAATAAAATTTAGGGACCTAAGTGTAATTTATCAATAATTTGTGAGCCTAAACTTTTATGCATTATAAGTGATAAGGCTGCACAAATAGTGTAGGGACAAGTGTGACCGGAATGCAAGCAAGGACCATTGGAGAAGTGCCGACATAATCAAATAGTGAAGCAGCTCTGAAGGACCAAAGCTGCCCTTTTTCGGTCGAGCTGAATTCAACCAAATTCAACCCTCCGGCTAAACCAAGCCCTCCCGACACTCCCATAGTCCTCACATGACCGTAGCAGAGTTGAAAGGTAAGTCAATTCGACCCTTCTCTTTCATTTCTAGTCAGAGTTAGAGAGAGAAACTGTGAAATTTTACTAACAGAATTCTCCCTTTATTCGAGGTCAATTGTAGAAATTATTGATCTTATAAGGTACCTTAAGAAGAGAGCTATCTTTCCTGATAGAGAGCTCGGACCGTCGCACCTTCGACGGTAAACTTTTAAAGCTTTCTCTCTTTATGCACAGTTTTTCGCCGAAGCTCCGTTTGAGCTCGTTTTGGCCTCAATTCATACGATTCAAATCTCTATTAAATCGTATGGAAGTGCAGGAATTGATCCATACCTTCAATTTGAGCAAATAACCTCGATTGAATGGCCAATTTGAAGAAATTAAATTTGGTCAATTTGAATGGGAGAAATTGGGGGAAATTTTGGGGAAATTGGGAATTTCATAAAATTGAGAGACCTCTGTGCAATTACCCAAAATTGAAGGCCAATTAGCCATGAGAAAGATGTTGGAGGACCAATTGGTCAATTTTTGAAATATTTGGGGCCAAATTGCCAGTTTTAAGATATTAAATTTTGTATAATGCTATTCTAGGAAATACAGGAAATAAGCACACCTTACTCCTAGTGGTTTAAAAAGGGTGAAACCCTTTACGGACCAAAGGGATTAGCGGATTGCTCATGGGGTTTTGACCAAATTTCGTCGGGGCGTGACAAACAGTATGTTGGCATGGCTTTGGCCCACGAGTACTGGCCCAACAGGTTCGATGGCCTAACTTCGACAGAGCAACGGTTTGGCCCAATAAGCCATACAACTCGAACTTGGCTCGACGGGTATCACACACAATTTCCCGTTAATTGGATTTTTTAGCATTAGTTCTCACATGCTAATTCTGGACGAGTCCATAACCGTGTCTATCGGCCTTGGGCCCACTTGCATACTGAGCCTAAACCCCAAAATTAGCTCCCAAATTTTTTTAGTAGAGTCACCTAGTCAGAGGAGGCTAATTCCAAGAAAATTACTTTCCAACGCGAATCGTCATTCCAACCGAAATAGACATTATAGCAATTTCCACTCACCTGGTGATCGTGGCGGGGTTGTTTTGGTGGAGTATGGCTTCTCGGTGTGCTTCCGGGGGGCCGACGCTCGAGTAGTCTGCTCATACATGGCACGAATATCCGTATCAGGACATGTTGACTAAGAGATCACATATTTTCTTATATTTGCACATAGGGTCCCAAAAAGCCGTACAACCTTTCTGTATCATCTTTTGGGCCTTCATATTGGACACCATCTGTACTTCACCATTCCTTCTGTCTCATTGGAATTTTAATCCATTTGTCTTAGGAGTGTGGAAGGTCACTGTCTTCTTTCCATAGTCCATCCTAGCCTGATGGTTACCTAACCAATCCATCCCAAGGATCACTTCTACCTCTCTCAAAGGCAATAGAATCAAATCTGCTTCGAGTTTGATTCCTCCAATCTTTATCTAACATCCATTTAATTGTTTGTTCCTATTTAACCCTTCTCCTAAGGGCATGAGGATGTTGAGACTTTGCCCTAGAGGGGTGAGTTCTAGGGGTAAACTCAGAATTAAGTCCTCTTTGATGAAGGATCTCTCAGCTCCTTAGGCGAAGAGGGTGTAGATCTTCTATTCCCACAATTGTACGTACCTTGGTTGGAGAAATACATACTTTTAGAGAAAATATTTATTTTATTAGATAAGATTTTAATTATAGATCCTTTCTTAATCTAATTGGGAGGGTTTTGGTATGTACCCGCTATAATACTAGGGTCTTTCCTATCCTCTTCCTGGGTGAGGTTGTATACCCTAGCCGGTACTCTCGCTGTAGCATCTGGTTTGGGATTCCTGGGGTTCCCTTGTGGTGGTCCAAGTGTATTCCTTTGCTTATTCTCCCTAAAAGTGGGGCATTCCTTTGAAAAGTGCCCCATTTTCTGCAGGCAAAATAGGACAAGCATGCTCCCTCGTAGTGCCTTTGGAACCTAGGACAACAAGGGTTTCCTTGGGGCAAGATGGGGATTACTCTTTGGGGAAGGTGGTGGCATATCCTTTCTCTTTTGAAATTCCACTCTATTTTCCCATGTTGGACCATTATGCTCCTTCTGTCCTCCCTGACGGTTTTGGCCCTTATCCTCCTTCTAGATCGTCTGCTCCATCCGACGGCATCGGGTCTGTTCCAGTCGTTCACATTTGTGAGCCATATTGATTACTACCACCAGGTCCGTGGGGCGTCCTAGTAGTCCCATACGGTCTTGTATGTCCATATTGAGACCGTCCACAAACTGTTGGCATATATCTGCTAGTCCAGCTAGGTATGGAGCAAAGGGTCTTAACTTGTTGAATTTAGTTTCATACTCTGATATGGAGTTAAGCCCTTGCCGAAGTTGGAGGAAATCCTGTGTAAACCCTGCACATTTGAGTTAAGAAAAACTGGGAAAAGAACTAGTCAAATCGAATAAGAAAACAAAATTGGTTTACATTTGGGAATAAGTAATATGAAAATTTACAACTTTCGGTTGATCCAAATGATTTATTAAACATTGGAAAAGAAACTTAAGACAAATTAGAAAACAAAAACCAAATTGGTTCAGGTGAACTAGATTCCATAAGAACTTTAAAGTTAAGCGTGCTTACCTTATACTAGTGTGAGGATGGTTGGCCTTCCTCCTGGGAAGTATGATTTTTTGTAACCCGAAATTTCGGTAAAAAATTTTTATGCGAACGTACGGCTTATCATAAATAGCCATCAATTAATATATATTTAATTATTGAAATTTATACCAATAATTTAATACCTAAATTAAATTATTGGAATTAATATAAATAATTTAATACCGAAATTAAATTATTAGAATTAATACCGAAATTAAATTATTGGAATTAATACCAATAATTTATGACAATATTAATACTAGTAATAAATCTCGCCTATTTAATACACGAGTTTTACAACTATATAAATAGGTCATCCCCATTTCATTCTCCTCACACCTGAACACTTCTCTCTCTCACTACTGCTCCATTTCCCAGTAAAGTTCGAACCAGAGCTTCGACTTGAACAAAAGTCGGGCTCTTTAGAACCGGGGAGAAAACGCTATCTGATAGCAAACTCCAGTCAATCCGAGAATCGTTGGAGAAGCGCCGACATGATGGAATAGTGAAGCAACTCCGGCGGACCGAAGCTGCCCTATTTCGACCAAGCTGGAATCGACCATTTCAAGCCTTCCTCAAGCCAAACCAAGCCCTCCCAACACTTCCTCAGCCTTTCCACGGTCGAATTAGGACCGAAAGGTGTGCCAATTCAGCTCCCCTTTATAATTTTCGATCGGTGCTAGAGAGAGAATCGACCGAATTTCAATGAAAAAATTCTAATCCAATTCCGCATCAATAGATACAATACTTGATTTTAGGATGAACCTTAGGACGAGACCTATTTGCCCAGATCAAAAGCTCGGACGGTCGTGCCTTCACCGGCGAGTAATTGAAGCTTTCTCTCTCTACAGTTTATTTTCCGGAAAAGCTCCGTTTGAGCTCGTTCCGACGTTAAAATCTGCGATTCAAAGTTTCTTAGAATCGTATGAACATACAGGAACTCAATTTCAACTCCAATTTCAATAATTAGAAGTGTTTGATCGGTTAATTTGATGAAATCAAATTCGGGAGTGTTGAAGAGTTGAAATTGGGGGAAATTTGGGGATTTTCGAAATTCAAAGGGGCCAAAATACAATTTTATGAAATTGAGGGTCAATTGGGCATGAAAATAATGTTGGAGGACCAATTGAGGAATTTTGGAAAATTTGGGGAAAAACTTACCATTTTTGTGAAAGAAGGGCAAAATGGTAATTTTGGAAAAATTAGGGAACCAAATTGGAAATTTGAAAAATTAAACCCCTTTTTGGTGAAATTGAATAAATTGAGGTCCCACTATAAATTTTAAAAGTTACGGGACTAAATTTGTGGAAAAACCGACATTAGGGACTTAAAGTTAAAGAGAAATAACTTTAGGGACCTAATTGCAAATAACTAAAAGTTTGGGTTTTCTCATTCATTAATGAAAGAAGGCTGTTATGCCGAGTAATAATGAACAAGGTTGTTCATATCGTGTAGGAACGTTAAATACCGGGAACGCCAGCAAGGACAAGCTCACGTGAATACAAAGAACTAGTCTAGTGGAAATCACGGCATTAACGGGTGAGTGGGTTTACTAACATCATACCCGGTTGGGGATGATAAGTGCCTCGATATAAAAACCCACTGTTTAGTGGTATTTTAATCATCACTACTTAGAGAAAGTGATGTGAAAGTTATGCGAAAAAAATTACTTACGGGTTGTAAGTAGATCATACCCGGTTGGTATGATGAGACTTCCTCGAAGGAAGTTGAAAACCCGTTCATCGGTTATGAACGGAGATATCCTTATACTGGTCAGTATGATGGATAGTAAAAACCTATTTTTTGTCGGAAGTGCTCTCCCCTGACTGTGTGCCAATGCTTAAACAATTTGGGAGACCTTCTCGACGGGAGCTCGAATAGCTCTAACAGGCCGGGGGCCTCGATTTTGGAACTTGGGGGCTAAATGCCCGATTTTGAAAATCTCGTACAGTGGGCCCAAGGCCAGTTGGCATGAGCAGGAGCTCGTAAATGAACATGATATATGTGCCATAAAACTTAATAAGTGAATTGTTTGGCCATGGTACCAAGATAGGACCGACATGCTCAGTCAACTAGCGGTAGTGCGACATGACAGGTCGACGGACTAGTCAAGACAAATAGCTGTGGGTTGAGTTGACAGTCGGGGCCGTTGGACTAGTGGCACCACAGATTACATGGCAATATAAGAAAACATTGTTTGTGCATGCACTGTGAGTACGGGATCATCAAGACACCCATGAGGGGTAGTGATGCGTCCTAAGGGCACTGGACGACCTGGTGGCTATAAGGGCAGTTCGTCATTCCAGATGTCTGTGCGAAATCTGGAGTAGCACAAAGCGCATGAGACCGGGGTGGGGACAAGATGAGGTCTCTGTCCTCATACGGACATGAAGAAGTGATTTCGGGATTGTGGGTAGGATGTCACGTACATCCACTCATTCCCAGGGTAGAAGTGGTCGTACTTCTATCCGGGTGGCAGGAAAAGTCGCTCCGAAGCCACTAGCGGGTTCAGTAGTGATACTGACTTGCGAATGTGTGTAACCTTCATGATGAAGGATGTGTGTTGGGTGATGACACACCGTGGTAACTAAGAAATAATGGGAAAAAACATAAATTTTTAAATGATGAGATTTTTGAAAACAAAGGAGTCTGGCACACTCCATATAAATGTTTTTCTTAAAAGTCAAAAGCTTTTAAAAACCCATTCACTGAGTAGTCGTACTCACCTCCTCCCTTATATCCCTTTCAGGAAATCCCGAAAAGCCTCCCCTTAAAGATCGTCAACTAAGATGCCTGTGAGACAGGTATGTAAAGTTTTAAATTTCATACAGTTTTGATTATGCTATTCCAGGGAAAAGGTGGAAGTTAAAGGACACCTTACTCTTTACGGTTTACGTTAAGGGGAAACCTTTTAATAAACCGGGAGAGTGGCGGGTTGATCACGGGGATCCGACCAAACCGGGTCGGGGCGTGACATCCTGCTTCTTCTCGTTAATCAAATGAGTTGCCAGGTACTCCTCTACGTACCTCTCCTCAAATTGCCCCCAAGTACTCCTCCGTGTACCTCTCCTCAAATTGCTCCTAGGTACTCCTCCGTGTACCTCTTCTCAAATTGCTCCCAGGTGAGGGTGGAGGTATACAGGTTTCAAACATTGTCCTATCATCTTTTGGCACTTCCCTCTAGGAAGAATTCTATCAGGATATCCTGACTATCCCCATTAGCATTTTAATGTTAGCCAGCCAATCCATGGCAGATCTAGCATCCTTCTCTCCGAAGAAAGGTTTACACCCTAGTTGACAAAGAGTCTTGAGATTTTTGGAAATATCAACTCGAGGGGGATGGCTAACAGGAGGATGGGATTGTACTTCCTCCGGTTCAACCTAGAAGTTGGTGCCTGCCTCAAGAACGAGGTTAGATTGCCTAAATACATGGGCAAACTCCTCGTACAACCTCTGGTGTTCCGAGCTAAGTTTAGGTGGATTTGTCTAGGCTCCTCAGTGAGTTTCCACAGGTAGGGGTGGTTGGGCAGTGTCGGAGACTACGACTCTAGTTTTCTTGGTTTCTTTTTTGGGAGCCATCTGAAAATTTTAAAATCATCCTTATTAGTTACTCTATTCTCCAGTCTTGATAATGTATTCAAGGAAATAAGCTATGATACCACTCAAGTTTTCACGCCCTGACCCGGTTTGGTCAGATCCCCGTGAGCAACCTGTCACTCTCCTGGTTTATTAAGGGTTTTCCCCTTCTTTAAACCATGAAGAGTAAGGCGTCCTTTATACCTGTACCTTTCCTGGAATAACATTAATCAAAATTGAATAAATTTAAACTTACATACCTATCTTATAGGTTTAGCTAGTGGAAGGCCTTTAGGTAGGCTTTCCCCTCGGTTTCCTGAAAAGGGGAAAAGGGAGGGGTGAGTTTGACAACTCAGTGAATGGGTGTTTGAAACATGAGTTTCTATAAAATAGTTTGAATTGAAGTGTGTCAGACTCCTTATTTTCCTTAAAACCATTCTTTCCTTGAATTTTTCGATTATTAAAAATCAATTTCCTCACAATCAATGTTTTTAACAATCAACACCGCCCTTCATCATGAAGGGATCACACATTCGTAGAGCAACCCATCCACTACACCAACTTGTGGCATCAAAGCGACTTTACCGACCACTTAGATAGGAGCCATCCACTTCTACCTTGGGAATGAGTGAATGTTCGCGACATTCGACCCTCAAACCCAAAAAGAAACTTCATGTCCGTATGAGAACAAAGACCTCATCCCAACCCCACCCCAGTCTCATGCGCATGAAGCTACGTCAAGCTTCCCTGTCTACTGGCACATCAAACTGCCCTTATCTCCACCAAGTCGTCCAGTAGCCCTTAGGACGCGTCACTACCCCTCTTGGGCATCTTAATGGTCCAGAGCCTCAAGTGCATGCACAAACAAAGTTTTCCATATAAGTCATTAATATTTGGTGCCACGGGTCCAACGGCCCCAACCCTCAACTCAACTCACAGCTATTTGTCTAGACCAGTCTGTCGACCTAGTCTTGTTGCACTGCCGCTAGTCTATTGAATATGTCGGTCATGACTTGGAACCATAGCCAAATCACATCATTCATTAAAATTTTCATTGATTAACATCATATTTATTTACGAGCTCCTACTCGTGCCAACTAGCCTTGGGCCCACTAACAAGATTTTTAAAATTGGGCATTTTAGCCCTCAAGTTCCAAAATTGAGGCCTCTGGCCTAACTAAGCTATTTGAGCTCCCGTTAAGAAGGTCTCCCAAAATTTTTAAGCAGTGGTACATAGTCAGGGGAGAACACTTCTGCCAAAAATAACTTTTCACTTGTCTATCACACCAACCGGGTGTGATGCCATCTTCGCTTACTACCGGTAAATGGGTTTTCCACTTCCTTCTAGGAAGTTCATCATACCAACCGAGTATGATCTACTTACAACCGAAAGTATTTTTTTCGCATTTTTCTCACATCACCACAACCGGGCATAATGTTAAAATCTCCACTTAGTAATGATTTTTCCTTTCCGAGGTACTCATTATCCCAATCGGTTATGATGTGAAGAATCCAACTCACCCGATCAGTGCAGTGTATTTTCCTCTAAAACAGCGTTTGCCTCCACACGAGCTTATTGTTGCTGGCATTCTCAAATCCTTCGTAATTCTACACGATATGAACATCCTTGTTAATCAATAGTTGGCCTAATAGCCTTCATTTCTCACGAATAAACAAAATGCCCAAACTTTTAATTATTTTCATTTAGGTCCCTAAATTTCTTTTTCTTTATGTTTTTAAATGCTAATTTTTCCCTAAATTGAGTCCCAAAACTTCTATAATTTACTTTGGGATCTCAATTTATTAAAAATCACAAAAAGGGGTTCAATTTTTCCAAATTTCCAATTTGGTGTCCAACTTTTCAAAAATTACCATTTTGCCCCTACTTTACAAAAATGGCAATTTGACCCAAATAAATTCCAAAAATTGACCAATTTGTCCTCCAACATCTTTTTAATGGCCAATTGGCCCTCAATTTTGGCAAATTGCACTTTAGTCCCTCAATTTTTTGAAATCCCCAATTTTCGCCAAAATTTTCCCCCTTTCAAAATGGCCGAATTTGATTTCATCAAACAGACCATTCAATTGAGTTTAATTGTTGAAATTGAAGTTAAAATTGAAATGGAACTTTGAATCACGTCATTTGGATCCGAATTGAGCTCAAATAGAGCTTCGTCGAAAAATTGGACTTAGAGAGAGAAAGCTTATCGTTGGGGGTGCGCCGAACTAAGCTTTCGATCTGGGAAAACAGCTCTAATCCTGAGGTTACTCCTAGGATCAACAATCACATTAATTCATATCGAATTGAGTGAGAATTTGGTCAGTAAAATTTCGTCAGTTCTCTCTCTAATACTGATAAAAAATTATAGAGTAGAGCCAAATTAGTTTTACTTTCCAATCTAATTCAGTCATATAAGGGCTTTGGAAGTGTTAGGAGAGCTTGTTTTGGCCTGAGAAGGGCTTAAATTGGTCATTTTTAGCTTGGCCGAAATAGGGTAGCTTTGGTCAAACAGAGCTGCTTCACTGTTCGATCATGTGGGCGCTTCTCCGGTGATCCTCGGATCAAATGGAGACTACGTCGAGTAGCTGACTTCTCCCTGAATCTAAGGAACCCAACCTCACCTTTTTGGCTCAAAAAAACCCCAATGTCAAAGCTCTAGTTCGAGCTTCACCAAAAAAATGGAGCAGCAGGGAGATAGAGGAGTTTTCATGTGTGAGGAGGATGAATGAGGATGGGCTCTTTATATAGGGAGCTCGGGGACTCATTGGCCATCCGATTGGCGCCTTTATGGAGGTTCATTGCCTGAAACTCCCTGAACGGAGACTTTTCATCTTTGTCGACACTACTCGATTTTCCAGAGAGTAAATAGTGTTGTCATCTGAAGGAAGAAGATGACATTATTCTGAATCGAATCAAACCGGTTCGAACAAGGTTCAATGCTTAAACCGGTCGATTCAGGACCGATTTGATCGAGTTTTTCAAAATTAAAAATTTGTAAATTCATCTAAATTCATTCTCTATCCAATGGTGGCTTTAATTCTCCAATTTGAATTTTCTAAGCCACCTAGAAAAATGAATTAAAAATCGGTTCAATAGTGGGTTAAACTGGTTCAGGTCCGGTTCACCTGAACCAGTTTGGTTTTCACTTCCAATTCATCCTAAAGTCCTTTCTCATGACTTTTGTGACTCTTTAGGTCACTCAGGATTTATAAATTTCTTGGTTTGCCCTTTCTCTATCGGTCATGGTTTATAAACTGACTTGGTTTTCTTCTTTGGAAATGACCGATTATTTTCCCGGTTTTCTTATTATCAAAAGACGGGGTTTACATCCCGTACAGGCCAGGAGTGCCCCTAGTCTATCAGCATCCATAGAATTTGAAGAGCACAGTATGAACTCGTGCTCCCGCTACAAAAGGTACCATGGGGGCAAATGCCCACCCAGAAGGAGAAGATGCCTTCAAACACCAAATGCGGAGTCTCGCAATCCGCATAGGTATAATTCTAGGTCGGTTAACTGGTGGGAATAAAAAAGTGGTAGTAAATTCTAGATATGTCCATTGTAATAAACCCTGATCGGGGTTTTTTGGTCCAATGAATAAAGAGAATTTCTTTTCAAAAGAAAACCCCAAAATTCTTAACCAATTCCCGGAACAAGGGAGCTTCAGAAGCCCCCAAAATCCCAAGAACTCTAGAAAGAGTAAAACCAAAGCCACCTTAGGTTGGCCATCCCTTTCCAACACCCATACCCCACAGGATGAGGCTAGGGTGACAAGAGGCCTAGGAAGTGCCTTAAAAGACGAAGAGAAACTAGAACAAACCATGGCCAGCTCAAAGGGCAAGGTGAGCAACCTTTCGAATTAAATGCCACAGTCAAGTCAGCAAGAACCCTAAGGAGTGACCATTGACCCAATGGGGAGCCACATCAAGGAAGGGTAAGGCAATCCCAAAGAAATGTTAACCATGGACCGGGAATGGCATAAGGACAAAAGTCGAATGGCCCAAAAATGGAGACTTGGAAAAAAACCACAGACAGCCCAAGGACAGAATACCAACAAACTCGGGAATTCGAGAAGGACACCAAATTGGAAAGACGCATCAGTCGCAAGACGAAAAGAAAAGGAGAGGCGCGAACCCCAACACATGAAGAGGAACACCAACCCAAGAAGGAAGGATCAACACATAAAATTGATAACCACAAGGTGGAATAGGTAGTAGGATGAGTTGAAATAAAGCAAATATCTAGACAAAGCAACCAAGGACTAATAAGGGAGGACTCGGATCCTCGAGGATGGAACCAGAGACCAAACCTTAGAGCCAGTAAGGGAAACCAATTCCATGTGGGAACAGACTTCACCAAAGGAAGAAGTTCCGTGAAGGAAAAGTATGATGGAGAGGAGAGAAATTCGAAGGAGCACCACCATTGACAAAGGAAATGACCCCAAATCTCATAAGGAGTCGGACACCAACATTCTTGGGAACCTCGAGGCATGGCCAGGACATAGGAAATTAGGACCCCATGAGTAAGAGAGTCAAGCAACAAAGTGGCCTAGGCAATACAAAGGACAAGAATGAGAGAGAGTACACCCTAAGGACCAGAGCAAAGAGACGCGATTTTGACCGTAAGGAAAGCCGGTCTTGCGGCCTAGGATGGAACCACATGCTTAGGGGTCGCACTACTAAGGATAATGTTAATCATCAACAGGGAAAGAACACGAGTAACCAAGGAGGGGCTAGAGGGCTAGAAAAGGGGAAGTACGCCGAGAAAGGCAAACACAATAGCTAGCTGGATAAGGTGCCAGGCCAACAAAGGATGTAAACGAACCAGGTACAATGGGAGTTATCGGAACCCTAAAACCCAGAAAACACCCTAGAATGAAAGTCTGACCCCAATCTACCGAAAGTATCGAATCGGTGAGGCTTTGTGAATGCCAAGAAAAAAGGGACAAGTCAAACTGACTGAATCCCGGAGAGTGGAGGAAGTGAGGCAAGGAGAGTAACTTAAGCCTGTAGGATATCAACTTGCACCCTAAGGAAGCCACGTTAGTACCTCTCTAGAGAGAAAAATAGGTGATAGAGTTTTAAGGACAAAACTCCAAAAAGGAGGAGAGAGTTGTAAAACCCGTCCTTTAGGACCAAAGAAAACCGGGAAAAGAACCCGTATAGGTTTATACATGAAGAACCGAGTCATTTAATAAACGAAAAATAGCTAACGTGGGAAATTGAAAAATTCCAAGTGACCAAAAATTCACAAAAATTACAAGGAAGAACCGGGAAGTGGAATTAAAGAGAGAACCGAACTAGTTCGGGGTGAACCAAACCGAACCGACATTAACCATAGTGAACCAGTTCACAAATTGATTTTTCTAGGTGGCTTAAAATGTAAAATTAGAAAATTGAGACCACCATTAGATAGAAAATGAATTTAGATGAATTTAAAAAATTAAATTTGAGAAAACCGGTCAAACCGGGTTTGAACCGACCGATTTTTGAATTTTGGACAATGAACCCAGTCAGACAGGACTGGTCAACGGTCAGCAGACTGGTCAACGGCCAGCTGGCACCACGTTAGACGTCACACGGACATGGTCAGCCAATGGGAGGCTGCCATGGTTCGATCAATGGACAATTGGCCCCGTCAGCATGCCACATAGATACAACGACCAATGAGAGGCTGCCACGTGTTCAGACAATGGGTTAACGACTGACGTGACGGCCAAGTTGGCGTTCCATGTCAGAAAAACTAACTAGTCACAACACGCCACTTGGCACGACCGCCACATCATCATCTTCAAACTTCACACACTAACAAAGGAGAGAGAGAGAGAGATGGAGTCGCCAAAAAAGTTGGAGTCTCTAACGACTCAAAAAATGCTTGGGTTACATCTCCGGCGGCCGAGTCAGAGGCCGAGCCTTACATTGATGGGTAGCCTGAACAGTTGTCGAGCTTTCTATATAAAGAGCACCCCTCATTCGTTCTCAGCATCCCACAATCGAGCAAAAAAGAAGAAGAGTAAGTTTTTCGGTGAGCTGCAAACTAGAGCTTCGACGACAGGTAAAACTTCCACCAAAGGAGCTCTGAAGGGTGGCATTGGAACCAGAGAAGCGTTCTCTAGCTCCAGACCTTCTCAGAATAGCCAGATGGTGCTTAGGGAGGTGCGTAGAGAATCGTACAGTGAAGCTGCTTCGGAGCTCGAAATAGCGAGCTCCTGCTCGCTGCCACTTCACCCCTTCCGACCCTTCCACCACCCACATTGGCCACCACTGACCGCCTAAGACCCTCCACAACACTCCTACAGGCCCCTATAAGCTCAATTTCGCCTCCCCTTGTTGAAATTTCCAAATTTCAGAGTTGCACCAACCGGAACTTCTCTATTCAAATTCTCGTAGGGTAGCAACGAATTGTAGCAGAATGTGATCCTACTAGATTCCCCTTGACTAGCTCTAGTTGCCCCCACCTCAAGCTCCGGACGCCACCTCTCTGTTGGTAATAAATGCAAGCTTTCTCTCTCTACTCTAAATTTTCTGGTGAAGCTTCGACAGGGCATAAAACTCAGGCAAATTTAGAAATTCAAAGTGTAGGATGATCGAGGAGAGAGGTGATTAGAAGCAAGAATAGAAGAAATTAAGGACTTACAGGTCGCCAATTGGATGAGATAAGATTCAAAGTGCCACATGCTTGAATTGAGGAAGAAGATGAAGGGCGATTTGGGGGGACTTTTGTGCAATTTTCAAAAATTGGAGGGTTGAATGACAATGTCACGCCCCGACCCGGTTTGGTCGGATCCCCGTGATCAACCCGCCACTCTCCCGATTCATTAAATGGTTTCCCCTTATTGTAAACCGTAACGAGTAAGGCGTCTTTTAACCTGCACCTTTTTCCTGGAATAGCATAATCAAAACTGCATGAAATTTAAAACTTTACATAGCTGTCTTACATGCATCTTAGTTGACGGTCTTTATGGGGAGGCTTACCAGGATTTCCTGAAAGGCATATAAGGGAGAAGGTGAGTACGACTACTCAGTGAATGGGATTTTAAAAGCTTTTAACTTTTAAGAAAAATATTTATATGGAGTGTGCCAGACTCCTTTGTTTTCAAAAAAATCCCTTCATTTAAAAATTCAGGTTTTTCCATTATTTCTTAGTTACCATAGTGTGTCATCACCAAACACACATCCTTCATCATGAAGGTTACACACATTCGCAAGTCAGTATCACGACTGAACCCGCTAGTGGCTTCGGAGCAACTTTGTTTGCCACCCTGATAGAAGTACAACCACTTCTACCCTAGGAATGAGTGGATGTACGTGACATCCGACCCACAATCCCAAAATTACTTCTTCGTGTCCATATGAGGACAGAGACCTCATCCTGTTCCCACCCTGGTCTCATGCGCTTGGTGCTACTCCAGATTTCGCACAGACACCTAGAACGACGAACTGCCCTTATAGCCACTAGGTCGTCCAGTGTCCTTAGGACGCATCACTACTCCTCATGGGTGTCTTGATGATCTCGTACTCACAGTGCATGCACAAACAATGTTTTCTTATATTGCCATGTAATTTGTGGTGCCACTGGTCCAACGGCCCCAACTCTCAACTCAACTCGCAGCTGTTTGTCTTGACTAGTCCGTCGACCTGTCATGTCGCACTGCCACTAGTTGACTGAGCATGTCGATCCTATCTTGGTACCATGGTCAAACAATTCACTTATTAAGTTTTATGGCACATATATCATGTTTGATTACGAGCTCCTACTCGTGCAAACTGGCCTTGGGCCCACTGTAAGAGATTTTCAAAATCGGACATTTAGCCCCCAAGTTCCAAAACTGAGGCCCCTGGCCTATTAGAGCTATTCGAGCTCCCGTCGAGAAGGTCTCCCAAATAGTTTAAGCATTGGCACACAGTCAGGGGAGAAAACTTCTGACAAAATAGATTTTCACTGTCCATTATACCAACCAGTATAAGGATATCTCTGTTCATAATCGATGAACGGGTTTTCAACTTCCTTCGAGGAAGTCTCATCATACCAACCGGGTATGATCTACTTACAACCGGTAAGTAGTTTTTCTCGCATAATTTTCACATCACTTTCTCTAAGTGGTGATGATTAAAATACCACTAAACAATGGGTTTTTTATACCGAGGTACTTATCATCCCCTACCGGGTATGATATAAAATTTCCACTCACAACTGGTAAGTGGTTTTTATCTTTAAGTTGTGCTCATCATCTCAACTGGGTATGATGTTAGTAAACCCACTCACAACCGGTAAGTGGTTTTTAACTTTAAGTTGTACTCATCATCCCAACCAGGTATGATGTTAGTAAACCCACTCACAACCGGTAAGTGGTTTTTAACTTTAAGTTGTACTCATCATCCCAACCAGGTATGATGTTAGTAAACCCACTCACCCGTTGATGGCGTGAATTACACTGGACTGGTTATTTGTATTCACGCGAGCTTGTCCTTGTTGGCGTTTGCGGTATTTCGTGTTCCTACACGATATGAACAACCTTGTTCATTATTACTCGGCATAACAGCCTTCATTCATTTCCAATGAATGAGAAAACCCAAACTTTTAGTTATTTGCAATTAGGTCCCTAAAGTTATTTCTCTTTAACTTTAAGTCCCTAATGTCGGTTTTTCCTCAAATTGAGTCCCGTAACTTTTCAAATTTATCCTAGGACCTCAATTTATTCAATTTCACCAAAAAGGGGTTTAATTTCCCAAATTTCCAATTTGGTCCCCCAATTTTTCCAAAATTACCATTTTGCCCTTCTTTTACAAAAATGGCAAGTTTTTCCCCATAAATTCCAAAATTCCTCAATTGGTCCTCCAACATTATTTTCATGCCCAATTGACCCTCAATTTCATAAAATTGTATTTTGGCCCTATGAATTTCGAAAATCCCCAAATTTTCCTCCAATTTCAACACTACAGAATTTGATTTCATCAAATTGACCAATCAAACATTTCTAATTATTGAAATTGAGTTCCTGCATGTTCATACGATTCTAAGAAACTTTGAATCGCAAATTTTAACGTTGGAACGAGCTCAAATGGAGCTTCACCGGAAAACAGATTGTAGAGAGAGAAAGCTTCGATTACTCACCGGTGAAGGCACGGCGGTCCGAGCTTTCGATCTGGGCAGATAGGTCTCATCCTAAGGTTCATCCTAGAATCAAGAATTTCATCAACTGATGTGGAATTAGATTAGAATTTTGTCATTGAAATTCGGTCGACTCTCTCTCTAGCACCGATCGAAAATTGTAAAGGGGAGCTGAATTGGCTTACCTTTCGATCCTAATTCGGCCGTGGAAAGGCTGAGGAAGTGTTGGGAGGGCTTGGTTTGGCCTGAGGAGGGCTTGAAATGGCTGATTTCAACTTGGCCGAAATAGGGCAGCTTCGGTCCGTCGGAGTTGCTTCACTATTCCATCATGTCGGCGCTTCTCCAACGATTCTCGGATTGACTGTAGTTTGCTATCAGATAGTTATCTTCTCCCCGATTCTAAAGAGCCCGACCTTTGTTCAAGTCGAAGCTCTGGTTTGAACTTTACCGGGAAATGGAGCAGTAGAGAGAGAGAGAAAAGTGTTAAGGTGTGAGGAGAATGAAATGGGGATGACCTCTTTATATAGGCGTAAAACCCGTGTATTAAATGAGTGAGATTTATTACTAGTATTAATATTACCATAAATTAGAGATCACCCATCCTCACAACTACTCTTAGGTAAGCACGCTTAACTTTGAAGTTCTTATAGAATCTAGTTCACCTGAACCAATTTAGTTTTTGTTTTCTAGTTTGTCTTAAGTTTCTTTTCCAAGGTTTAATGAACCCTTTGGATCACCCGAAAGTTGTAAATTTTCATATTGCTTATTCCCAAATGTAAACCGGCTTGGTTTTCTTATTCGGTTTGATCGGTTCTTTTCCCGGTTTTCCTTAACTCAAATGTGTGGGGTTTACAGACAATTTCACGAAATTGAGGGTGTTTTCATGAAATTCACCCCAATTGAGGTTCAATTGGGCAATTTGGACAAATTTTGGGCAAATTAGAAATTTTGAAAAGTTGGGGAACCAAACTACAATTTTTGCAAAATTAAGGACTAAAAGGAAAATTTGGTAAATTAAGGTCCAATTAGTGAAATTGAAAGAGTTAAGGACCCAAAAAAAGTAATTGGAACTGAGGGGACCTAATAGAGACAAAAAAGAAATTAGGGACTTAGATGCAATTTAAATAAAGTATAGGGACTTAGGCTTTGATATGAGAAAGTAGAGGACCCATTCATCACCACGTCCTAATACGAACACTCGCACCCTGCAGGAACGGATTACTCGAGCGTCGATCCTAGAAGCACACCGAGGAGAGAGATTCCGCCAATACAACCCTGCCGAGATCATCGGGTGAGTGAGAATCGCTATTACGTCCATTACGGTAGGAATGACGGTTTAGCTTTAAAAACTATTTTCTCAGAATTAGCATCCCGTGACTGCGTGACTTTGCTTAAAACATTTGGGAGCTAATTTCAAGCTTAGGATTGAGATGCTAGTGGGCCCAAGGCCGGTGTATAGGAGCATGGACCCGTCGAAAATAGACATGTGATATATGTGGCTAAAAGACCTAAATAATGAGAACTTTGCGTGATACCTATCGAGCCAAGCTGAGTTGTCAAGCTTGTTGGGGCGAATCGCTACTTTGTCAAAGACAAGTCATCAAACCTATTAGGCTAGTACACGTGGGGAGCGAAGCTAAGCTGACAAACTGTTATGCGAGAGAGCCAAAGATAATTACTATAATTCAAAAAGCTTGTTGATGTTGCATGCATCGTGATGTTCGGGCCATCAGGACACCCGATATGAGGTAGTGATGGAGCCCAAGGACTATTGGATGACCTAGGGAGCATAAGGGCAATTTTATCGTTCAATAGGTCGTGAGGCCGAGGAGCTTCCTGCACATGGATACCGAGGCAGTAGGAGGAATGAGGTCTTGTCCCATTGGACAGACATAGTGGAAAAATTTGGGGGTTTGATGGGTTAGACTATTTTTGTCCACTCAAACCCGTAGTAGATGTAGTATCCCTCCATCAGGATGGACGGTAAAGGCACTCTAGTCCACAAGTGGCACGGTTGAGGACCGTTACATGAATGTATGATCCCTCATATGATAGGAGGGCGGTTGTTGATCATGTGATTATGTGAACTAACAAAAAAGACTAATTTAAAAGACCGAAAAGATGAATTCAAGTAAAATGTCATAGTAGTTTCCCTCATTGAGTGTTTTACTCATCCCTCTATTTCAATCCTTTTCAGGATAACACCCAGACAATAAGTTCCCAAACGCGCTTAGGCCCTCAAGGTACACTTAATACCCCCAACTTAAAGTAAGGGTTCGAACGTACGCATATCTTCACTTTTCTTACCTCATTTAGGTAAATATATATGAATGATGCATGGAAAGGTGGCGGGTTGATCATATACTCCGACCAAACTGGGTTGGGACATGACAGTGTGGATCTTGGAAACATGAAATAAATAATTAAATTGAAAATTTTATTGTTGTAGAAAATTTTCCCTCACTAAGTATATACTCATTCCCTTCCTTTCACCTCTTAAATGAACAATTAGGGGAAGCCGGGTGAAGTATAATTAAAGTCTCAGCGAAGGCTGAACCCTTAAGTTACGTCCCACACTATGAAATTTGATCATATTATGGGAACATATATTTGTATGCCTTTACCCTTTTTTTACTTCAACTATATTTTCTTCAATTTTAGCATAAATACTCATGTTTTAGAGGTTTCAAGAAGTTATCCATTAGTATTATGCCATACTCATAGTTCCTGTATAATACTCCTTGTACCCATCAAATTTGGGTATATTAAGATATAAGTAACCAAGTCTTTTAGTTTTTATTATTAAAATAATGAATTAAATATATGATTAAAATTTTATTGATTGCATAATAAGGCTGAAGAAAAGGTTGCACCGATGTTAGGAGAATAACTCTGATACAATTGTTAAAAAATAATAATGAATATCTAATTTGACAAGAATTGAACATGACTAGGAGAAACGTTTGGATTTGCGATTTAGGGCACTTCTCAAGATTCGTTATCATAAGTAAGCATGATATTAGTTAAGTTGTAAGAAGGAGAGGAACTGAGAAAATAGAACAAGCACTACAACGCATGAAAAAGATGATCGATCGAACAATCATATTTTTTTCTTGATAGTGAAACCATGGACGAAGGTGCTATTCTATTGATTTAGAATGGGAAGCTCTCTTGTCTTTGTAAGGGTTTGGTCAAGGAACCTTAATAAGTTGAAGATGTGAGAGAGTTTGATAACAATTATTTTTCAGATACTCCAACTCTTATATTTTTTAACTACCTTTATATTTATACTAGTACGAGGTTACACTTCCCCAACTAATTCAGTTATCCTTTTTATTTTTTTTATAGACTATGATATTAGTATTGGTAGCAATATTGGTTACATTACTGCCTCTACTAATTTGTAGTATTTGTACATAATATGACTATATAATAGAACTAGGATGGAAAATCGAGCATAGTGAAGGGTTGTACCTAGCCTTGGGGTTGAGGTTATGTGGGACGTCTCAACCACCCTTCTTGTATTCATCACAGGGAACCGACATTTTCCCATCACCTAAAGAGACAGAATACTGAAGGTATTGTACGTGAACCGATTCCGGACGCCAACAAGAACCCTTTCTTCTTATATATATATATATATATATATATAATATTATATAGCATGTAATCTTTGAAGAAAATGACGCATTATTTATAGCCAACGTTGAGTCTGTCCAATCAAATCCATGTAAAGTACCATGTCCTTCGTCCCAGTTCGGCTAGCAGCAAATTGAGATCCCGATAAGCGACAGCTTGACTAAGAAGACAAAAGTTAGATTGGATAACGATTTCAGCTTGGCGGGTATTATCGGGTTCTGCAGTGCCGCTCTCGCAGATAAAGCTCTACCAATTATGAATCAGAGGTGTTAATGGACGGCCGGGTTTTCGGGTCTGCCGTGTACGAGTGGATCCAATTACCTCTGTGTCTTATTCGATAGTTGTATTTAATTCTAATAGAAACAGTGATCCATAAATACGATTTTAATTTTTATTGTCTTATTTGATTTGAATTAACCCGATCGTGCAATTATAATTCGATTCGTTTGAAAATATTATAATTATTTTAAAATTATATTGATATATATATAATTTATAATAATTATTTTATAATTTTATAATATAACTCTAAACATATAATTATTTACTTATTTATTTTTATACATATAATTTTATAAATTATATAATTAGCAAATTTAATGATTAAAATTTATTATTTTTATATAATTTTAATAAATAGTTATTATATATAATAATATTAATTTATTTACAATAAATAATTTACTAATTTTATAATATTATAATTTTATGCACCATAATTATATAAATAATACTTTACAGAAATATTAATTTAGTATAATTATATAAAGTTAAATAATTATTTTTAATATAAAATGCATTAATTTATCATCCAAAATATTTTATATAATTAAAAATTATAAAATTTATTTACAATTTATTTTATTTTTAATAATATCAATTTATATACGTTAAATAATTTAATATAATTATTTTTTAAAATTTATGTGCAATAAAATTAATTTATTTAAATTAAATAATTTGTTATAATTATGTCCAATGTATCAAGTTACAATATATAAGTACAAAATTATAATTTCATGTAAAATGTATTTTATTTATAACAATATTAATTTATTTTAAGTAAAATAATTTATTATAATATAAACTTTTTAATTTTACGTACATTAACCATTTTAGTAAATTAAAATCTATTTATTTAAATTAAATAATTTAGAATATTTATGTATATAATCTACTATATATATATTTTTATAATTAAAAAAGTAATTTATTTATAAACTATTTTATTTACAATAATATAAATTTATTTATAGAAAATTATTTATTAGAATAAAAAATTTTAATTTTATATTTAATAATGATTTTATATACAATAAAATTAATTAATTTATAATATATATATATATAGATTGTATTAATTTATAATATAATAAATATTTTCTATAATTAGAATATTATAATTTTATATACCAAAATAATTTAATTTTTTTTAATTTTATATATAATATATTTTATTATAAATATATATTTTAAACTTTAAAAAAATTGGCATGTTAAAATTGGCACCCATCTTGCCTTTTCTATCACCCCTATTAGATTAGATGCAAATGGACCGTTGTTGGGCCACATCATGGTGTCAATGGTTCTCGGAGGAATTAATATTAATTGATTTTTCATAATTATATTTATAAATCAGTACATCACCAAGGTAGCAGACTCTCAATCTCGGTCTTTGAGGGAATTACACGGGGGCAAGATGCATAGATGATTATGATGGCTAAAGCCATAACAAAAACATGAATATATTGATGAATTGATTATTATTATTGTAGTCATTTTATCATGCCAGTTATGGACGATCTATCTGTGCTTGTTCCAGATGAGTGTAATATTGTAATACAGAGTGAGTGTAGTCAATGTACGTCTGTTATTCAGCTTATGACTCTCCCTCAAAACTCTCTTCTTTTCATTTTTTGATTGCTTCTACGCCGGAATCGCCATGATCAGCTGGGCTCTTATGTAACTGCAACATGGTAAAAAAACAGGGAAGAGGAAGAAGATGCAACATGAAAAATTCTGATTTGGGACTTTTATGCATATCTTTACCTTACCTTCGAATGTAGTAGTAGCAGAAATCGGCCAAGATGAACGACTGCAAGAGCTCCCCTAGTATAGCTGCTAGGATCCAGAAGTAGCCGCTCCCTATCAAGAAGAAGTACGCCCCGCGTGTGTTATAGATCTGCAAGCAAACGGTTTACTCAGGATCTGCATTCGATGATAGAGTGGAGCATCGATCCAATGCCAAGCCCATTCAGAAAATTGAACATCACTATCTAGAAAATCTGCTACAAATTCGACAGGGCTTACCTGGATGATCCAATATGCCAATGATAGAAACCTGGCAACCCCAAGAGCGAACACATAGTGGCCTGTGAATGGTTCGATCATCTAAAAATCATAGCTTGGTGCATTTAGTTGATCAAATCAAGGGTTTGACATGAAAAAAAAGGGTGGATGGGTGGTGGATGGGTGGTGATGGGTAATCCTTTACCTTGGCGTTCTGCATGACACGCAGCTGAGGCAGCACCGAGACGGATTCCAAGTACCCGGAGAATGCAAAGAGGTACTGCCCGATGCGGAAGTAGCTGATTTCAGGGTGAACTACAGCAGAAAGGACTGCACAAGGAATCACCTGCCAAACGAGAAAGCCCATGGGAAATCTATGCTTGATCACTTTAACCAAGAAATGTAAGTGCAGAGGAGATTGATGATGGTGGTGGTGATGATAACTTGCCACATAATACATGGAAAAATTGTCCTGTTCCTCGATGTAGGTGGACTTCAGCTTGAACCGGATCATGTATATAACCCATAGGGTCGATGCCAGGGTCACAAAGTCCAGGGCCGTGTGGGTGTTGTGCCCCATGTAGAAACTGCAGATGAATCTTGTGGCAACGAACATGGCTGTCAGTTCTTGAGTTTTCAGTGACAGGCCTGGAGATCATATGATGTCACATTGAAAAAAGGGTTACGGAATCATTATAAATAGAGGCACTGGTTAACAAAGGGTTAGATTTGAGGGTGGAAGAGGGTCACATCACTCATAGTACCCGAATGTTGGTGGTTCAATTAGAAACATGTTTGGGGTTCGAAAACCAACCCCTTATCCAATTCGATTTAGCCGATATATATATATCTAAACCATGGATGGATTTAGGGATTTGGTCATGCCAAATTATAAATATTATATATATTATAGTATAATTTAATCTAATAAATCATGGATCCATCTATCTAGGGTGCAGTCTAAACAGGATATTAACTCACATTAAGAGATGGGATCGCTCTATTTGAATTTTTAGCTAATTAAGTCTAAAATTTCGATTATTTATGGTTGGTCAAATAGAAAGGCTGATGCACCATTGCAGAACTCAGCCCTATGCACCAGTCTAGGCTTTGAATCAAATAGTCTGGCTCAAGTCCTTCGGTGCCAATTCATCGTTGATTCAATTTGAAACGCCACATTCGAAGAGTAACAGTACTAGTATAGATGGAAAGATCAATGGAGAAGGTATGAGAAAAAAAAAAACGTAAAGGGCATTTGTAGTTTTACCGGAGCAGGTCTTCTGGGTTTTGAGCTTGTAGATGAGGACGATGATCCCCACGGCATGACTGAGCTCGGAGGCAATTGACAGCTTTCCCAGTTCGGTCTTCAGCGTCATTCGCAGGACGATCAGGGCGACCACCATTGCCGACACCCCCAACAAAACCTTCAGCTTCGTGGGTAGCCTCCTCAACCACCGGAGCAACGAGGCCGCCGCAGTCGGCACCGAGTCCCTCTTCCGACCCATCGAAGGCGTCACGATGAGATCTCCTAAGGAGAAGCCTGGAGTGTCTCTGTTTGTGAGGGCGTTGCTGTGCAGGGCAGAGCAGAGGACTATGGCTCTGTTCTGCTGGGTTGGAGAGGAAGACGGATGGACTTGGAGCGCATGCTGGAGAGGTTATGCTTTTACTGTCTTTCTACCAATGCCGATGGTGTTCTGCCACGTCACTAGAATTAAACTAAATTCTTTTTAAAATATTTTTCTATAATATTTTAGAGAAGAGTAAATAAAGTAATCTTTATTAGTTTGGCAAGAGAATCTACTGTACAGTCATTTGGTCAACCAATTAAATTATATACAATAATATTTTATTAAGGATAGTACAAAAAATCCAACTTTAGCGTTACTCCTAGTTTTAATTATAATATTTTTTATCGACCAAAAATATATTAATTTTAATTACCATACTAATTTTATTGTAATATCATTTTTTTGTCAAAATGAGCTAATAAGATATGATATAAATAATGATAAAAATTAAAATTATTTTAAAATAATGAATATAAGTGGGCAATATGAAGATCCTCTAGTTTGGCCGAGGTCATGTGTGTTCATCCGGCATTCTCCATTTTCCACCTTTTTTTTCTTCCTTAAATAATATTTAATATGTAATTGATGCATTGATTTTAATCATTTTTATTATATTAATGAATATTTTATATTAAATAAAATAAAAAATATTTGTAGTATATAAAATTAATAATATTTTATCATTTGTAAGTAAATAGTAAATACCTTATTATCAACGAGTTTTTACCAAATTTATAATTAACTTTTTCGGATACTTAGATAAAAGTATTATATTTATTAAATTTATCCAATATCATTTTTTTATCAAAATATAATGTGTGATTTCGTCTAAAATAATATTATGTCAAAATATTAAATTATATATTCTCTATATGATAAAATATGAAATAAAATTTGTAACAATAATAGTAAATTATCAATTATAAACCTAATGTTCGTATAAAGTGAGTTTTATTTTTATCTCATACATATTTTTCCTAAATTGTGAATATAATATTTATTTAATACATTATATTCTATGTTAATTTATATTTTTTATCTTATTATCATCTTTTATGTATAGTTAATATAAAATATCCTAATTTCAATTCTTTTTAGATATTATACCTATAATAGATAGAACATTTCAATATATTATTATTCAACTTAATATTCTATATTTTTATTCTATTTAAGTTATATTAAATATTTCTCAATTTACCATATATAAAACTCAGTATAAAATCTTACTATACAAAAAAAAACTAGTGAATAGGCTCCCAAAAATCATTAAGAGTACCGTACCAAATTGTATTATAAGTCCACCCACTACATAAATAGAAACAGCCGAGAAAGAAGATATAACCTATATAATTTTGACCCTAAATGCTTAATGGTGGATTAAGAAGGAATTTATGGTATTTTGTCTTGTAACGCAAATGCATCCAGGATTAAAAGTGAAGAATATATCTACAAATCCCATTTTTAATAATAAATAAGTCAGAAATAGTAATTGAAAAAATTTCGAGTGAAAATTAAATTTTAAAATAAAGAGAAATTGGTATATAGGGTAAACATTTTCCTCTTAAATTAAGGAATCGGAAAAAGTGAATTGTAAAATTTTAAGAGAAAATTTGAGTATTTAATTGAACCAAAATTGGTAAAAAAAAAAGTTAAAATAAAAATTTGTAAAATCCTAAATATCCAATAAATCACAAAAATTATGTAGAAAAACTATAAAGTGGATTGAATATGAAAATCGGACCGGTTCAGTGTGAATCGGACTTGAACTAGATTAAACCGTAAATAACTGATTTAAATATTCATTTTTCTATTTAGTTTAAAAATATCAAATTGGAAAACTGAAACCAGTATTAGATAGAAAATAAATTTATACAAATTTTAAATTTTTTAATTTTTAGAAAACTTGTCAAATCAGACATGAACGAAACAATTTTTGTTTTATGGTCACCAAACCCAGTTGGACTGGACTGGTCAATGGTCCAGATGGTCAAAAGACCGCTGCTAGGTCAGCGCCCAGTGAGCAGGCGCGGCCAATTAACGTGCAACACATGGCGAAGCGCGCTCAATTAGCTGTTCAGTCAACGCTTGGAAGCGCTGACCAATAAAAAGGTGACATGTGATCTCAATCAACAGTGAGAGTAGTAAAATCCATGTCAGCGACGACCGACCTGTAAACCCCGCCCTTTGGAGTTAAGGAAAACCGGGAAAAGAACCGGTCAAACCGAGTGAGAAAACCGAACCAGTTCACACACCCGATTATTAGAGAATAGGCAATTTGGGAAATTTACAACTCCTAAGTGACCCAAAGGGGTCATAAAAATTTTGGATGAGGGCCTTAGGACAATCTAGGAGAGAAAACCAGATTGGTTCAAGTGAATCGGATCTGAACCAAATCGAACCGGTCATTTCCAAAGAGAAAATCGAGTCGGTTTATAAACCGAAACCGATAGAGAAAGGGCAAACTGGAAAATTTATGGATTCTGAGTGACCTAAAGAGTTACAGAAGTCATTAAAAATGACTTTATGATGAATTGGAGGTGAAAACCAAACTAGTTCAGGTGAACCGGTTTGAACCACTATTAAACTAGATGTTAAATTCATTTTTCTACGTGGCTTAAAAATTTTAAATTTGAGAATTTAGACCACCATTGGATAGAAAATAAATTTAGATGGATTTAGAAATTTTTAATTTTGAAAAACTTAGTCGAATCGAACCTGAACCGACCAGTTTAAGCATTGAACCCGGTACGAACCGGTCCAGTCTGGTTTGGAACAATTTCGTCTTCTTCCTTCAAATGACAACATTGTTCACTCACCGGAAAATCAAACCAGTACCGACGAAGAGGAAATGTTTCCGTTCAGTACATTTCAGACCATTAATGACTGTCATAAAGGTATCAAACGGACGACCGACGAGTCCCCAATCTCCCTATATAAAGAGCCCCCCTCCATTCATCCTCCACACACCTGAAAATCTCAATCTCTCTGAGCTACTTAGTTTTTCAATGAAGCTTGAACCAAAGCTCCGATATAGGGTCTTTTCTGAGCCAAAAAAAGCTTGGTTGGATTCCTTAAATTTAGGGAGAAGTTAATACACGGTGGTAGTCTCCAATTGCTTCGAGGGTCACTAGAGAAGCGCCGACGTGATCGAAGAGTGAAACAGCTTCGGCGGACCAAAGCTACTTGTTTTTGTCGAGCTGAAATAAGCCAATTCGAGTCCTCATCAAGTCAAGTCAAGCTCTCCCAACACCTCTTCAGCCCTCCTACGGCCGAATTAGAGCGGAAAGGTAAGCTAATTTGGCTTTCCACTATGAATTTCGATCGGTGCTAGAGAGAATCGACAGATTTTCACTAACTAAATTCTTCCTAAATTCGACATGAATTGAAGTGATTCTTGATTCTAGGAAGGACCTCAGGACGAGAGCTATCTGCCCAAATCGAAAGCTCGAACCGTTGCACCTCCGACGGTAAGCTTTTGATGCTTTCTCTCTCTACATTCAGATTTTCAACGAAGCTCCATTTGAGCTCGTTCTTACATCAAATCGTGCAATTCAAAGTGCTATGAAGGTGTAGGAACTTAAATCTAACTTCAATTTCAACAATTAAACTCATTTGATAGGTCAATTTGATAAAATCAAATCTGGTAGAGTTTGAAGGTTAAAATTGGGGCAAATTTTGGGAATTTCAAAAATTCGAGGGACTAAAGTGTAATTTCATAAAATTAAGGGTCAATTGGGCATGGAAAAGATGTTGGAGGACCAATGGTCAATTTTTGAACTTTTTGGGGTGAAACTTACCATTTTTGTAAAGTAGGGGCAAAATGGTAATTTTGGAAAAGTTGGGAACCAAATTGGGAATTTAGAAAACTTGAACCCCTTTATGTAATTTTGAATAAATATAGGTCTCAAAGTATAATTTTGAAGTTTTGGGACTCAATTGGAGGGCGGGGGGAAATTGACATTTGGTACTTAAAGTAAAGGAAAAAAGAACTTTAGGGACCAAATTACAGATATTTAAAAAGTTGGGTATTTTATTCATTTATAATGAATGAAAGCTATCAAGCCAAAGGATAATGAACAAGGATGTTCATACCATGTAGGAACACGGGGTATCGAGAATGCTAGCTAAGACAAAGCTCACGAGGAGATGAAAGCCGATTAACAAGAATTGACGTCATTCACGGGTGAGTGGGATTGTATATCATACCCGGTTGGGATGATAAGTAACTCGAAGATGAAAATCCACTTATATGTGAAATTTTAACGATCACACCTGAGTGGAGTAATGTGGAAATTATGCGGAAAAACTACTTACCGGTTGTAAGTAGATCATACCCAATTCGTATGATGAACTTCCTATAAGGAAATAGAAAACTCGCTTATCAGTTATAAGCGGAGATGTCCTCACACCTGATTGGTGTGATGGACAGATGAAAAGATTATTTTGTTGGATGTACTCTCCCTTGACTGTGTGCTACTGCTTAAACTTCTTGGTAAACCTTCTTGACGGGAACTCGAAATTCTCATATAGGCTAGAGGCCTCGGTTTTGGAACTTAGGGGCTAATATGCCCAACTTTGAAAATTCGTATAGTGGGCCTAAGGCTAGTTGGCACTAACAGGAGCTAATAAACAAATATGAGTTTAAGTAATGAAAACTTTAATGAATGATATCTTTGGCCATGGTACCAAGACAGGACTAACATACTCGATGGACTAGCGGCAGTACGACATGTCAGGTCGACAGACCAGTCGAGACAAACAACTGTAAGTCAAGTTGAGGGTTGGGGCCGTTGGACTAGTGACACCACAGATTAAATGGCTTATGTTGAAAACTATTGTTTCATGCATACACTAAAGTACAAGACCTTCAAGACACCTAAGAGGAGTAGTGATGTGTCCTAGGGGCTACTAGATGACATGGTGGAGATAAGGGTAGATTGTCGTGCTAACAGTTAGGGAAGCTAGAGGTAGCTTCATGTGCATGAGACCGGGGTGGGGTCGGGATGAGGTCTCTATCCTTATATGAACACGAAGTTTTCTATACAAGATTGAGGGTCGGATGTCGCATACATCCACTTATTCTCAGGGTAGAAGTGGATGTGGTTCTATCTAGGTGGCCGGTAAAGTCGCTCTGATGCCACAAGTGGGTGTAGTGGATGTTCTACCCTGCGAATGTGTGATCCCTTCATGATAAAGGGCATGTATTGGTTGCTAAACACACTGTTTATAGTTGATGGTGAAGAAATGGCATTGAAAACCGAGATTTTGAGGATGAAAGAAATTTAAAGAAAATAACGAGTTTGGCACACTGAGTTGTAGAAACTCATTGAATGTTTATTTTTAAAATACTCATTCACTGAGTTGTAGAAACTCACACACCCTCTTTATCCTTTTTCAGGAAATAGAGAAATGATTAGGGATAACACCAAGACTTACCCTCTGTCAGGTATGCTTAACTTTCTTAAGCTTGCATTTTATTTGATATATGTTATTTTAGGGAACAAGGTTGAGATTACGTCTAGCTCCTCTTGAATTAAAGAATGGAGAAACCCCTCTTGAACCAAGAGAGCGACGGGTTGTTCACGGGGATCCGACCAAACCGGGTCGAGGCGTGACAACTAGAGTGGTATCAGAGCTATGTTCCCTTGAAACATTATCAATATTATGCCCTGACATTAATCAAACTTTAACTATCGTGTAGGAATGAGAATCCTTAGGAAGTTCACTGTGAAATCCAACCCTCCACCCATAACCCTGAAAAAGACACCCAACCCAAGGGAAGAGGCCGTTCAAATATTCTTAAAAGGCAAGAAAAGAGTACCCAAGGACATGGTGGAAGACTACCGAAAACTGGTAGGAGCCTTATTGGAACCAGAAGGCATCACCTATCCTCCTCCAAGACAAGAGGAACTTGTACCTTCTCCTAGGAGCCCAACTCCTCCTCCAACTCCACAACAACCGGAGAGGAATCCAACCAAGAAGAAGGCTTGGGACAACTATTGGGATGCTATGTCACCTTTATGAAAGTCCACCAAGTACCCCACCTACTGAGCCCAACTTCAATCCCTCTCAATGGATGAAGTGGAAGTATGAGTGTGAGGTCGAGGTACTAAGGCGGTACGGATTGGAGACCATACTTAAAATTCGTCCCATTAGGGAATACGAATGGACCTCAACTAGTTCCTCAGAGCCTTTTGATCAAGAGTCCCAAAACCGTTATAAGGCTAACTCTCGACCTATAATTCCAAGGGATTAGGGGGTAGAAAATTCCTGTAATAAGCCAAGTATGGCAAGAAAATATTTATTGAATGAATGAAAGTAAAAATTTTGATAAAACTTCTGAGTTCCATGATAAATTCAAAGCAAAAAGAATATGATAATAAAGATTAAAGTAAAAAGGTAAAAAATCACCTAAGGAAGGAAAAATAGGTTATTTATAGTTAACCTCAACCTTTAAAACTTTCCCTTAGAAGTACAATGAATTTGGCAAGGCAGAGTTCATCCAAGGGAGATCTTAACTAAGGAAAGGAAGGAGAAGTTGGAACAAAGGGAAGTAAACATCAAAGAGTATGGAATTATAGAGAGTTCAAAGAGTTAGGGAAAGACTCAAAGAATAAGAGTAAGGAAAACAAGGAGTAGATTATTCCATAGGAAACCAAAGGAATGGAAGCTGATCAAGAAGAAAGGAAGTAAGTTACGGGGAACACCAAGGATGTCAAGACCACTAGGGCAGGATAAGAGGAAAATCTGATAACAAGAAAGCTCAAGTATAACACCTACTTGTAAAGAACTAGGACACAATTTCTTAGGAACTCCATAAAATAAGGAGACTTGTGGGAAGCAGAGATATGGAACCAAGAAGGGAGAAAAGCCAGAGTGAATGAACCATACAAGATCCTTAAGTATAAATGAAGACTAAAATGAGAACTTCTAAGGAAGAGTAGGGAGATCGAATGTAAGAATCCTAGAATGGGAGACACTAGAAGGATGAGAATAGTAAGTTGGATCGTGGAAGGAGAAAGCTCCAAGTTAAAAAAAATCAACCGAGGAAATGTTGCAAAACTAGAACTGAAATAAGGACCTCAGTAAGCAGTACAAGTGGCTAAGTGAGTGTTTGGGGAGGTTAAGTATGATCTACTTGCAATAAAGCATGGAAACCCAAATAGGGATTTTAGATGGATTCAATTTAAGGAAATAACCCATAATAATCAGATCATCCAAGAAATAAAAACACTCCAAGAAAGATCAGAAAGTAATAAGAATCATAACCAAAATAGGGCAAAGGAATGGATACCAAAGACAAGAAGATTCGAGAGACAATCCTCTCAAGATAAATGACTAAGAGGATAAAATGAGCGAGACAATTAACAAATTGATTCTTGTGAAGGTCATAGTCCTAGTGAAGAAGGAAAAGATGGAAAGGTCAAAACATTTGAAAGATAAGGACAGAAGAAAGCCTTAAAAGAGATCAATGACTACAACCGGAGTAACGACCCGAAAGCTATGAAAATGTTAAATAGATTTCTGCGGGATGAACAAAAGATTTTGAAACAAAGAGGGATGTGAAATCCACCTCAAATGAATAGATGAGTACTGGGAGCAAGTGAGAATGAGGTGAGATAGACAAGAAGTGCTCATAGAATCTCAAGGGTAAAGGTAATGAGGAGAAGATGACGTCCAGGAATGTCATTCAAGGTTGGATATTTACAATGGTAAATCAAGAAGGAAATTCCAGGAGAAAAAAAATTGTAAAACTTACCAAGGAAGGAAACCTTGGAAAAATACATGTGTACCAATTAGGAGGAAATGGAACCAACGGAAATGGGAAAGAAGATAAGCTCCTCAAATGCAAGCTATTAGAGATGAAAGGATCAAGTGCAAAGAGAAAGTAATTGTGAAAGTACAAGGGATAAGTTAAACTCAAGTGACAGGTAAGTAGGAAGACAATATCAAAAGATGTCATACGAGTAATTAAGGAAATCAATGCAGTTTTAAAGGATATGATGTCAAAGACAAGTTCTAAAGAATGTCATCCAGTAAGGGACATGTAAGCTCAACTATCCCAGGAAAATATGATTTAGATAAGGAAGAGTATATTATTTGAGCATAACGAGGTCAGGCATTAAAATGTGGAACGAAGAAGTAATAACCAAAGAATGAGGGAAGGATCAATGTAGGATGAAAAGGCAATAACACCAACACCTGTGGAAGTATGTATGTGTTGCTGGAGCATACACTAAGCTAACAAGGGCAACAATAAAGAAAGTAATCGGATGTAAGAAGGATTGGGTATTTTGGAACTCTCAATCCTAAAATCTTAAGTAAAGAATTTTGGAACGGAGAAATAGGGCTTTGGGAAAACGAAGGATGTAAATTTGAGGATATGACCTTACATCTTCCAGTGAGACATGCTTAGCTAAAGTAAGCTCCATGGAATGAGAAAGGGATGTGAATGAAAAGAAAATATTAAGTATGTGATATAAGGAATAAACGGCAACAATTGAGAAGGTTGTAGGTTGATACACTACAAATTGACATCAAGGGAAGTTCCTTCTAGTGTGAAAAATGTCAAATAAGTTTTAGAGATAAAACTCCTAAAATAGGAGGAGAGTTGTAAACCCCGCCCTTTAGAGTTAAGGAAAACTGGGAAAAGAACCGGTCAAACCGAGTGAGAAAACTGAATCGGTTCACAAACCCGATCATTAGAGAATGGAGAATTTGGGAAATTTACAACTCTTGAGTGACCCAAAGGGGTCATAAAAATCTTGGAAGATGGCCTTAGGACAATCTAGGAGAGAAAACCAGACCGGTTCAAGTGAATCAGATCTGAACTAGATCGAACCGGTCATTTCCAAAGAGAAAAACGAGTCAATTTATAAACTGGAACCGATAGAGAAAGGGAAAACCGGGAAATGTATGGATCTTGAGTGTCCTAAAGAGTCACAAAAGTTATAAAAAAAGGACTTTAGGATGAATTTGAGGTGAAAACCAAACCGGTTCAGGTGAAGCAAATCTAAACCAGATTGAACCGGTTTGAACCACTATTGAACTGGATGCTAAATTCATTTTTTTAGTTGGCTTAAAAAATTCAAATTTGAGGATTTAGTACACCATTTGATAGAGAATGAGTTTAGATCAATTTAGAAATTCTTAATTTTGAAAAACTTGATCGAATCGGGCCTAAACCGACTAGTTTAAGTGTTGAACCCGGTTCGGACTGGTCCGGTTCGGTTCGAAACATTATCGTCTTCTTCCTTTAGATGATAGTACTATTCACTCGCCGAAAAATCGAACTAGTGCTGACGAAATTGAAACATTTCCGTTCAGTACATTTTAGGCCTTCAATGACTATCATAAAGGTGCCAAATAGACGGTCAACGAGTCTCCGAGCTCCCTATATAAAGAGCACCTCTCTATTCATCCTCCATGCACCTAAAAACCTCATTCTCTCTAAACTACTTAGTTTTTCGATGAATCTCGAATCAGAGCTCCGATATAGAGTCTTTTCTAAGCTAAAGAAGGCATGGTCGGGTACCTTAGACTCTAGGAGAAGTCAGCTACACGGTGGTACTCTCCAATTGCTACGAGTGTCGCTAGAGAAGCGCCGATGTGATCGAACAGTGAAGCAGCTCCGATGGATCGAAGCTGCCCTATTTCTATCAAGCTGAAATCAACCAATTCGAGTCCTCCTCAGGTTAAACCAAGTTCTTCCAATGCCTCCTCAGCCCTCCTATGGCCGAATTAGTGTGGAAATGTATGCCAATTTGGCTCCCCTCTGTGAATTTCGATCAGTGCTAAAGAGAGAACCAATAGATTTTCACTGACTTATTTCTCCCTCAATTCGACATTAATTAAGATGATTCTTGATTCTAGAAAGGACCTCAAGATGAGAGCTAACTACCCAAATCGAAAGCTTGGACTGTCGTGCCTCCGATGGTAAGCTTTCGAAGCTTTCTCTCTCTACGTTCAGTTTTTCGGTGAAGCTCCGTTTGAGCTCGTACGATTCAAAGTGTAATTGAATCGTATTAAGGTGTAGAAACTTAAATCTAACTTCAATTTCAACAATTAAACTAATATGATAGGTCACTTTGATGAAATGAAATTCGGTTGAGTTAGAAGGTTAAAATTGGGGAAATTTTAGGAATTTCAAAAATTCGAGGGACTAAAGTGCAATTTCATAAATTTGAGGGTCAATTGAGCATGGAAAAGATGTAGGAGGACCAATTGGTCAATTTTTGAAAAATTTGGGGTGAAACTTACCAATTTTGTAAAGTAGTGACAAATTGGTAATTTTGGAAAAGTTGGGGATCAAATTGGGAATTTGGGAACAATGGTGTCATCTTCAGTTGGCGCCTTAATGGCGGTCATCTTCGCCTTAATGGTGGTCATCTTCGCCTTAATGGCTGTCATCTTCGCTGGTGCTGCTCAATTTTTCGGCGAGTGAACAGTGTTGTCATATGAAAGAAGAAGACGACATTGTTTCAAACCGGAGTGGACCGGTATGAACCGGGTTCAAAGCTTAAACCGGTCGGTTCATGCCTGATTCGACCAAATTTTTCAAAATTAGAAATTTCTAAATTTATATAAATTTATTCTCTATCCAATGGTGACCTCAATTCTCCAATTTGAATTTCCTAAGCCACCTAGAAAAATTAATTTAGCAGTGGGTTCAATAGTGGTTCAAATCGGTACAAACTAGTTCAATCTAGTTTAGATTCAATTCACCTAAACCGGTTTGGTTTTCATCTCCAATTCATTCTAAAGTCCTTTTTAATGACTTTTGTGACTATTCAAGTCACCCGAGATCCATAAATTTTCCAGTTTTCCCTTTCTCTAGTGGTTTCGATTCATAAACCAACTCGGTTCAGAAATTGGTTCAATTTGGCTCGGATCCAGTTCACCTGAACCAGTCTAGTTTTCTCTCCCAAATTGTCCTACGATTCTTTTCTAAGGTTTTTATGAACCCTTTGGGTCACTCGGGAGTTGTAAATTTCTTAAATTGCCCGTTCTCTAATGATCAGGTTTGTGAACTAGTTCAATTTTTCTCACTCAATTTAACCGGTTCTTTTCTCAGTTTTCCTTAACTCTAAAGAACGGAGATTATAGGTAGCTTAAATGTGAACCTCAGCCTGGATGTGGAGAAGAAGTGCCTCATGACTCATTTAGACGTAAGGCACAACCAGGTGGATCAAATCAGAACCCAACAAAGATATGATGAGGAACTCTGACCATACTTTAACCAAGCCCTTGGCAAAGGGACCTAGGAGTTAGTTGTTTGGGGAGACGGACTATTGATGTAAACCTCGCCCTTTTGAGTTAAGGAAAACCGAGAAAAGAACCGGTCAAACTGAGTAAGAAAACTGAACCGATTCACAAACCCGATCTTTTGGGAATGGGCAATTTGGAAATTTACAACTCCCGGGTGATCCAAATGGTTCATAAAACTATGGAAAATAACCTTAGAACAAATTGGAAGAGAAAAACCATACCGGTTTAGATGATCTAGATCCAACTGGATTAAACCGATTTAAGAACTGAACCGATTTATGAATCGGAACCGATAGAGAGATGGTAAATCGGGAAATTTATGGATCCCGAGTGACCCAAAGAGTCCCAAAAGTCATGGAAGTGGACTTGAGAAAGAATGGGAGATGAAAACCAAACCGGTTCAGGTGAACCGGATCCGAATCGGATTGAACCAGTTTGGACCGGTTTGAACCACTATTGAACCGGATTCTAAATTCATTTTTCTAGGTGGCTTAAAAATTTTAATTTGAGATTTGAGGCCACCATTAGATAGAAAATGAATTTAGATAAATTTAAAAATTTTTAGATTTGAAAATTTTGGTCGATTGGGGGGTGAATCGGCCGATTTAAGCTTTGAACCCGATTCGGACCGGTCCGGTCCAGTTCGGAATAGTGTCGTCTTTTTCCCTCAGATGACACCACTGTTCACTCACCGGAAAATCAAAGCAGCGCCGGTGAAGAAGAAACATCTATGTTCAATATGTTTTAGGCCATCAATGTCTGTCATAAAGGTGCCAAACGAACGTCCGATGAGTCCCCGAGCTCCCTATATAAAGAGCCCCTCTCCATTCATTATCTTCACACTTGAAAAGCTCACTCTCTCTCAACAGCTCCATTTTCCGGCAAAGCTCGAACCAAAGCTCTGATCTAGGGTCATTTCTGAGCCAAAGAAGATGAGGTTGGGTTATTTAGAATTGGGGAGAATTCAGCTACACGCATGTAGTCTCCGTTTGCTCTCAGGGTCGCCAGAGAAGCGCCGACATAATGGATTAGTGAAACAGCTCCGGCGAAGTGAAGCTGCCATGTTTTGGCCGAGTTGAAATCGGCCATTTCGAGCCCTCATCAGGCCAAACCAAGCCCTTCCAACACTTCCTCAGCTCTCCCACGGCTGAATTAGAATGGAAAGGTACGCCAATTTGCTTCCCTCTGCAATTTTCAACCGGTGCTAGAGAGAGAACCGGCAGAATTTCGATGATGAAATTCTAACTCAATTTAGCATCAATTGATGCAATTCTTGATTCTTGGATAAACCTCAAGACGAGAGCTATCCGCTCAGATCAAAAACTCGGACTGCCGTGCCTCCGACGGTAAGCTTTCGAAGCTTTCTCTCTCTACAATCTATTTTCTGACGAAGCTTCGTTTGAGCTCGTTCCAGTGTCAAAACTTGCGATCAAAGTGCTATTGAATTTTTTGAAGATGGAGGAACTCAATTTTAACTTCAAATTCAACAATTAGAAGTGTTTGATCGATCAATTTGATGAAATCAAATTCGGCTATGTTAAGTAGTTGAAATTGGGGGAAATTAGGAATTTTTGAAATTAGAAGGACCAAAATGTAATTTTATGAAATTGAGGGTCAATTGGGCATGGTAATAATGTTAGAGGACCAATTGAGGAATTTTGGAATTTTTGGGGTAAAATTTACCATTTTTGTAAAGGAAGGGCAAAATGGTAATTTTGGAAATGTTGGGAAACCAAATTGGAAATTTGGGAAATTAAACCCCTTTTGTTGAAATGGAATAAATTGAGGTCCTAAGATAAATTTTAAAAGCTTCAGGACTCAATTTGAGGAAAAACTGGCATTAGGGACTTAAAGTTAAATAGAAATAACTTTAGGGACCTAATTGTAAATAAATAAAAGTTTGGTTTTCTCATTCATTTGGAATGAATGAAGGGCTATTAGGTCGAAGGATAATGAACCGAGATGTTCATATCGTGTAGGAATACGAAGTACCGGGAACGCCAACAAGGACAAGCTCGCGTGAATACAAAGAACTGGTCTAATGGAATTCACTGCATTAACGAGTGAGCGGGATTTTATATCAACCCGGTTAGGGATAATAAGTACCTCGAAATGAAAAAATCACTATTTAGTGGTATTTTAAACATCACAACTTAGAGAAGTGATGTGAAAATCATGCAAAAAATCTACTTACGGGTTGTAAGTAGATCATAACCGGTTGGTATGATGAAACTTTATCGAAGGAAGTGGAAAACTCGTTCATCAATTATGAGCGGAGATTTCCTCATACTCAGTTGGTATGATGGACAGTTGAAAACATATTTTGTTAAAAGTGCTCTCCCCTAACTATGTGCCAATGCTTAAATGATTTTGGAGACCTTCTTAACGGGAGCTCAAATAGCTCTTATAGGTTGGGGGCCTCGATTTTGAAACTTGGGGGCTAATATGCCCGATTTTGAAAATCTCGTACAATGGGCCCAAGGCCAATTAGCACGAGCAGGAGCTCGTAAACAGACATGAGTTATATGCCATAAAACTTTAAATAAAGGAATTGTTTGGCTATGGTCCCAAGACAGGATCGACATACTCAATCAACTAGCGGTAGTGCGACATGACAAGTCGACGGACCAGTCAAGACAAACAACTGCGGGTTGAGTTGAGGGTTGAGGCCATTGGACCAGTGGCACCACAAATTATATGGCATGATAAGAAAATACTGATTGTGCATGCACTGTGATTATGGGACCATAAAGACACCCAAGAGGGGTAGTGATGTGTCCTAGGGGCACTGGACGACCTGGTGGGTATAAGGGCAGTTCATCGTACTAGGTGACCGTGCGAAATTTGGAGTAACACCAAGCACATGAGACTGGGGTGGGGATGAGATGAGGTCTCTATCCTCATACGGACACGAAAAATTGATTTCGGGATTGAGGGTCGGATGTCGCGATCATCCACTCATTCTTAGGGTAGAAGTGGACGTACTTCTATCTAGGTGGTCGGTAAAGTCGCTCCGACGCCACAAGTGGGTTCAGTGGACGTACTGGCATGCGAATGTGTGTTTTACCTTCATGATAAAAGATATGTGTTGGGTGATGACACACCATTATTAATAAGAATGGTGGTAAATTTTGAAATTTGAAATGAAAGGACTTTTGAAATAAAGGAGTTTAGCACACTCCAATACAAATCTTTTTCCTAAAAGTTAGAAGTTTTGAAAACTCATTCACTGAGTAGTCATACTCACCCCCTCCCTTACATCCCTTTCAGGAAATTCTGGAAAGCCTACCCTTAAAGACCATCAACCAAGACGTTTATGAGACATGTATGATAAATTTAAAATATTATGCAGTTTTAATTTATGTTATTCCAGGAAAAGGTGCAGGTTTAAAGGACACCTTACTCTTTATGGTCTATAATAAGGGGAAACCCTTTAATAAACTAGGAGAGTAGCGGGTTGATCACGGGGATCCGATCAAACCAGGTCGAGGCATGACAACTAGAGTGGTATTAGAGCCTATTTCCTCGAATACATAATCAAAAATAAAAAATATAGTAACTAATAGGATTGATTTTAAAATTTTCAGATGGCTCCCATGAGAGTAACCAAGAAAACTAGTAATTACTCTATTCAATACCTTGTCCTCGTAGGATGACAACCCTAGATGCTTCCCAATGCCTGAGGTATGGTAGAACTCTCAAAGGCCAAATGAGGAAGTATCCAAGAGGATGGTGCTAAGACCTATTAAGGTCACAGCTCAAAGTATGAAGGAAGCCAAGTATGAAGCAATAAATGCCAGCAAATGGCATATAACCTTACATAGGAGTATGCTTATCAAGAATTCCATAGCTTCCTAGTTATTTTATGATAATTTTCTATACTATACTATTCTATTAATAAAGTACTCAAATTGCCTAAAAACCCTGTCTCTCAAAGGATGTGATCTTCAAGGAAGATGGCCCAAAGAAAGTGACCAAATAAGTTCGTACTACTATAGAAACTAAGGAGAATCCTATCAGAGTTAAGAAAATTGAATTAGAAAATCGAGAAATATAGGAGGACTCTTAGAGTGATCAATTGACAAATAAGGCTACACAAGAAAAATTCTCAAGATATCCAAACTCAAGGATAAAAGAACACCAAAACTAACAATTCCCATAGAAAAATACCAAGAGTAACTAATTATGTTCACATAATTACAAGTATGAACAATATGGATATTATGTGGATAAGTGTCCAACCCTACTAAAAACAGGAATAAAATTAACATATAGGAAAATTGAAAAACTATCCCACAAGACAATATTTTTCAACAATAATTTCCTACGGCCTATTAGAAGTTTCACTTAATTAATATAGTCATTATTACACGCAAATGCTTTTTTTTTAGTTTCACTTAGTGATTGCTGTCATTACGCACTCATTTTTACAAGTTTTTTTTGTGAATGTAACGACCCTTTTTCTCCTGTACTCCTTTTGCTCAGCCTCTCACATAGGTACGACGCCTAAGCAAAACTGACTTACTTGGTCATCACCTTTGTTGACCACTCTATTAGGTGAGTTTCATTCAGTGTTATCTTATTTTCATTTTTTATTGTATGCTCAATACCTTTTTCCATCTCGCTATTATCACGGCTTGACTTCTCCTTAGAGTTAGTTGAGTGAGCCTCAAGTTATAAGTTGAGCGTTACCGTTGATAAACCCGTGCGATATGGATCACGGAAATGTTGAGATCATAAGCAAATAATAGGAATTTCCGTTTAAAAGAACCAAATGATTATAAAATTAATTGTGGATATAGGAGTTTCTCTCTGCCCAAAATATAAGTACGGGAAATTAAACATTATGTTAAGGTTTATATTTATTTATCCAATTTAAAATTACATCTAAAAAAAATAGGATTTTACTTTATATTACATCTAAAAATAAGTTTTTATAATGAAGTTTATGGAAATTTATATTAAAACATTCTACTTTTTTTTAGTTTTTCCATTCATTTGTCTTATGTATAACATTTATATCATATTAATATTTTTCATTATTATATATATTAAATTATTGTATATCAAATATTATTAAAATATAAATTTTAATTTTAAATATTATTTTTAACATTAATTTCAGTTTATATAAATTTATAATTATAGACTATTTTTATATATTTAAAAAAAAACTGATCATGGAGACCTCAAAGGGCTAAAACGTCAATTCGGCGATGCTCTTTTTATCTCCGCTGTTGTGGGGGTAGGGTACAGAAGTATACGAGCGCGTGCCCTTACGATCTGGCATAGAAAGCTTTCCTTTTTTCTGATAACCAACAAAAAAAGTTTTCTCTTTGGTTTGGCTTTGTTGATTTTCTCTGGGCCTTGGGAATCTCGGGAAGGGAGAAGTAAGGATGGGCGGAGATGGAGGAGGCAAGGTCTATACTCTGGCTGAGGTTTCCGAGCACAACACCTCCAAGGACTGCTGGCTCGTCATCGATGGCAAGGTACGTTCTAGGGACAGTATTTCATTCGTTCCTTTTTTTTGTTTTTTAACAATAACTCAATATGGGCTCGATCTCCTGCTTTTTTGGATCTATGCCCTGAGATTTAGGTTATGCTTGAACTTCCTTATGATTGCCCACAAATGATTTCGTCCTGTCTTCTGAGGATCTGAAGTGGTGAGATAGGCTATAATGGATGGCTAAATTGGATTTCGTTCTTTGTTTCTTATTGGTTCTCGAGCTTGTTCATTTGAATTTGTTGTTGTGGGAAACAGAGTCTCTGTCGGTTTCTGTCAAGAAGGTCCTTAAGTGTGTGGACAATATTGGGGAAAATCCCTTTTGGCCTAGGAGGATGAAGATGGAATTGTTTCCTTGAGGTGTGGGGTTGTTGACTGCCCGGAATCTGATGGTTGAAATTCCTAATCAGCCATCTGAAATGAAACTTGGCTTGTGAATCTATATGAATCATACTTTGATGGGAGATTGCAGATTCATTGCATTCAGCATATGCAGATTTTGTTTCTTGGATATACCTGTAAAGATGAGACATTTCAATGCCACATTACACTGTATATATCATCTTCAGTTGATGGGTTGATGTTTGTCAAATAACAGGTGTATGATGTGACAAAATTCTTGGAAGACCATCCTGGTGGAGATGAAGTGTTGCTTACTTCAACAGGTGCATTTGTGAGACCAAATTGTATCCCTTCTTCTTCCATTCTTCCTTATTTCCAGCATATTCATGAGTTGATTTGTGGAAGTACAGGGAAAGATGCTACTGAGGATTTTGAGGATGTTGGGCACAGTACAAGTGCAAGGAAGATGCTAGATGACTTTTACGTGGGTGAGATCGATAAATCCACCATCCCTGAGAAGAAGTACACCCCTCCCACTGTGACACAGCCTCAGAACAATCAGGATAAGACCTCCGATTTTATCGTGAAGCTCCTCCAGTTTCTGGTTCCCCTGATCATCTTGGGCTTGGCTGTTGGTATCCGCATCTATACAAAGGCCGAGTGAGAAGGAAGGACCGAACCAAGAACTAGCCCTGTGGAAGCATCAATTTTATGGATTCCTCTTTAATGAACTGCATCAGCATTTGAACATTGATTCGTTCATTTTTCGACGCAGGTTGTGCTCCTTTCATGCATGGTCTGAACCTTTTGAATCTGTTGTTTGTGTTGGAGTTTTAGACCTTAATCAAGTGAGAAAGCGCTTCATTTCTTCTGTTTATGGCACTGCATTTATTGTGTCTCTGATCATTTGATCAGAAACCATGACTACACTCTGATCTGGCCTGCATATTTCGATCTATATAGATCTTATCTTGGACAGAACATGTGTTGCTTCTAGTCCTTGCTCTTTAAGGAACATATTTTTCAATCTATTTGAATAGTAAGAATCACCAGCGAATCAAATCTAAGGTGCCCTTCATGTAACACTATCATCCTTCAATGATGGGGATGCCTGCATCCATGTCTGATTGCAAAATGGTGGAGATATGATGGCCATCATCCATGGGAGTCACTTGTACTTATTTTTGCTCAAAAAGACCGAGATGGCTGAGTTCTGAATATGTTATCTTAAGCATTTTACCGTATCATCTGCAGACACCCATGTGAAAAGAGGAGCAGGCGTATCGTATCTGTGGATAAATCTTCAGTCATTTATACAAGGGTGAAGTGGACTGCAGCATCTGAAACTTACTCCCAAGGAAATACAGAGTCGATGGGGACCAAATTCAGAAATCATAAAATTTTCTTTACAGGCAGATTCCACCATTCATAGCACTTGTTCTGTGGTGTTGGTGCAAGTTGGGGTACGACCCCGCATTATTGTGCCCCTTGATGCATGCAGTGAGACCTTGCCCCTACCCTATGAATTATTATCTACCCTGAATTTGTGTCTGTCTGGTCTCACAAGTATCAACATCATTCACAAACTGAATTGAATGCATGATTGAATCGTTTTCTCCGCCTGAAGACAATAAAAAGGTGAAGGGCACAGTACTCTGACTAAAGAGGACAAAGCACTAGCACAAGGGGTAGAAAATAAGCTGCAATTTATCTTATATAATGCCAGAGTGACTTGTCCCTACTAACAGCAAGTAGATGAAAAGAGTGAAATTTCAGGATTCCAGTTCCTACTGATTGCATTGCATTTAATTCTGTCTCTCCCTAGCATATTACAATGGATCTATTCCCTATGGTTAGTGCAACCTAAGTAAGCACAATCCTAATGAAGACTAAAAATACCCTCTATTTTTTTGTTGGATCTGCATATCAACGAGGAGGAGAATACAGCTTAGCTTAGAGGACTGTCTTAAGGGAGGCTCATCCTGAAATTATACCCGAACCCATTCGAAGCGGCCTGGGGTAGGTGAATCTTTCACTATGTCAAAATTATACCTGTTAGAGAACAAACAAAGATGTGATTAAGTCCAGTAATACAAACAACCAATAACTTATATACAAGAAATGCAAAGTGGAAGCAGTAATTCAATTTACTTTTCGAGGAACAGTTTATGTTGCTGCTCTTCTGCTAATGCAAAGAACTCCTCCATCTCTTGCATTGTTGGGTAGTCTCTGAGCAGCTGAGAAGAGGAGCCTGGACCCCTCCTTGTGGTGGATCCTGGTGTTCTGGTGGTAACAGGATTCCTTATTAATCCACATGGTGTGCTTTCCATTGCAGTTCTGTGTAAAGAATACAAGAATTATGCACCGGGTTGGCTAAGTATACTTCTAGAGTTAATTCATTAACAGAAGGGGATGTTCATGCCATTTATTGGGATAAGCAAAGAGAAAAAAGTCTAGCATTCAGTGATTTTTCAATGGAGCAGAGAATAATGGGATGAGAGGTTCAAATTTGCAGACAGAAGCAGTGAACAAAAGCAAGATATTATCAGTATCTGCATTTGACATGATTGGTGACAGTAAGTAAACTCACATTTTTCAGCCCATAAGTGGACCATATGACTACATGATGTATCATTGCTAACATGGAAAAAGAAAAAAGGAAAAATTAATGCTCCAACAGAAGCATGTATTTTTCATATCACCTATTTCAACTTCTCATAATAGAATTAATTATATATATTTCTAATCATGGAAAGAAAATAATTTTTTTCGTGAAAAATAACAAATTTATGGAATATCCATAAAGTAGCAAATCTAATACTACCACCAAACTTTCAGGCACCAAAAACAAAATTTTCCAAGATCTCATGGTGCATCAGGCTCATGAGAATATGATGGAAACAGTTGAAGAGGTACTTGATCATAAGCAACAAACTTAAATACTTTGAACTCCAGAAAGATAACAAGAGAAAATTCGGAAATCTAACAGTCAAGTATGTTAGTCTACCAACTTTTTCTCCACAACAGAGAGATGGGATGATCTCCTCTGCAGAAAACATACAACCACATACTATAATTTAACCCTTTTCCTCTGATAGGGACACAAATGTCCCAGATGAAGCTCCTCGCCAAAGTTCAGAAAAGACAACCAACACATGGGACTGACAATAGATAGCAAGACCAAATTTCCGCATCCAATACTAACATAGCAACACGCCATGACCAGTAGACAAGTTTGGCCTGAATATATATTTAGATCCCCAGAAAACCCACAGGTTACTCCCCTATAAGATTCACGAAGCATGGACTTATTAATCTTCAAGATTGTAAGACTTATTAGTGGACATAAATACACCTATAAGTAATTTTTCCAAAATCCTTTTCTTTAGATATAGAAATAGTCCCCCAAATTCCACAGATAAAAAAAAGTTCATTAAAGTAAATCAAGCACAAAAATAGCAGTGAATAATCAACTAAACAAGCATAAGAATAGCAGCATATAACGAACTAGGAAATTGTTTCTAGTACTCTGGTAAAGATTTTAGGAACATGCTACGGCTAAGGAACGGAAATTATCATTGCATTCGAAGCAACTAATGCAAGCGGAAAGCCTTAAAGAAACAGAGAGAATCTAACTATCTTGACTCCATGCAGAAACGCATAATAAAATAGCAGCAATGTTGGTTCTCGTTTCCATTCTGTTCTTCATTTCAAGTGGTTAAAAGGGTCAAGCCCAAGATAATGAAGTTAAATATCTGTGAAAAGAGAGCAATAAAACCGTCTAATGTTACAAGCAAGGATGGCTACAAGACTATATATATAGAAAGGATTTGAGGGGTGAAAAAAAATTGGTGAATCGAAATGTTAAGGATTGTTGAAAATGAAATACGAGCAGCCCTGAGATCGCCTAGAGAATCGAAATGTTAAGGATTGGTGATTCAAATGACACGTCATTACCTGACCATCACCTCTGCACATTCGAGGTCGTTCTCTCTGAGAGAAGCCTTGCCGGGAGCATCAACGCACTCCTCTGTCTCGCTGCCTCCCTCATTTTCCACCAAAGACGCTACATTCCCCTCTGATCTCTCCCTGAACCGCCGCAACTGCTGTCTGTGGACCGGCGGTCTGCTGGGTAGAGCATAAGGGGGATAGAGTTTGTGAAGTCGGCGGTTCCGAAGCTCGAGGTAGCAGAGGGAGGAGGCGTCGAGTTCCACTTGGAACTGTTTCTGGAGGGCGAGGGTCTTGGCCCTCGTACGGACTCCGGAGACCATGGCATGCTGCGGAGGTACGTCAGAGACTCGCGATTTCTTCATGTACTTCCCCATTCTCTCCCTAACCTTCCAACACACACGCATACTCATTCGCACTATGTTCCTGAGGTTTCAGAAGCGCCGTCTCCAGTTGCTCTGGCTTCTAAGGTTGCACAACAGCAGAACAGAGCAGAGTTGGCGGCGAGAAAAGGAGAAGAAGAAAGAAGAAAGAAGAAAGCTAGAGGAGAAAGAGAATATGTAAATGCTGGAGAGAAAATGGAGGGAGAAATTAGGGTTTATTTAATAGCTTGATCTGGACATTTATTTTAAATTTCCTTTTTAATTTTTTTCAGTCTCAAATGAAGTTGCCAGTTAGTTGTATGTTCAAAGCTCACTTTCATATGGTTTGATAAGTTCAAATCTCTTCTAACTTCTTTTAATTATTTAGCTTTGACATATTATGTAACATCAATTTATTGAATTATACTAATTTATTTGTGGTGTTATATTGACAAAATTATTGTTCAATTACAGTCCGCCTGATATGCACTTGAATATGAAAATTGGAACTATGGACAACAAGATTGCCACTAGTAGCATCTTCCTTTTTATCCATTAAAAATGAAGTAACAATAAAGACTTTGCTATGTTAATATTAAGTTAAAGAGCAGTTAATTTTGTTAAAATACAATTAAATTTGCTGATGTGATGGATTGACGTGTAAAAAATATAACGTAGTTTGAGAATTTTGTGTTCAAAGTAACTCTTTTTTTGCTTAAGGGTAATTTTAATATTTGTATAATACAATTTGAATAAGTTAGGTAAATATGACCATGATGTTTGTCATACATTTGTCCATGACCTATCTGCATCATGTTTGGCGTTGGAGTTACGAGTTTGGTAGTCGTTTCTTGTTGAAATAGTGAAGCAGGTGAGATGGGTTGGCCATGTTGATTTTCTCCCTCAACAATGCAGTCTACTCGGTTGTTGCCATTGAGTCCATAGTGGGGCAAATCCCAATTAACATGCTAGAGAAAAACCTGCTTCTGCTGCTGCTTGTAGTATGAACAAGGATTTTGGGTGAACTTCCTCGGCATTGGAAGTAGTTAATATTCCCATGCTTGTTTGGACAATTCAATGGATGGGCCAGCCCTGGGCAAGTTTGCATGTGATATAGGTCCAAACTGAAGGAGCAGATGCAGTAGTGCGAGGAGAGGACCATCCTGACCTGAGGAGATGGGCAAAAGATGGCTAAAGCTCAAGCTCAGGTTTCAGAACTCAAAGGCGCTATTATACAAGGCAAAAAATAAGCTTTGTATTATATAAAACAAATTCTAATACATTCCTGTACTGATTTAATCCAACGACCAATATCTTAGGTTCTGCATCCAGGTAGGTGAGAGAATGTTCTGGTGGATAAAACAGAGAACCTTCCCTCTCAGATCATGCTCATGCCCATCACATACATCACCTAAGATCTACGTGATTCATTACTCAGGCACAACATTTCAGGCAGCAAGGGATGAAGTACTCTCCATCTGCGGTAATCTCAAGTGCCACCAACTTTTTTTGCTGCTAATCTCGGGTTTGGCTGTACAAGGCTCTATCACTTCACGTGATCATCTTTTGGGTGTTCAGTACTATATCCCAAGAAGAATGCTCTCAGCTAGTAGGTGCCCATATTTGTTAAAACATCTTGGACTGTGTGGAAAGCAAAGCGGACATTTGTGTAATTTGAATATTTCTTGCTAGTATGTACTAATTCCTTTTTTTTTCTGCTGTTTTTATTTTAATCTTGATATTTGACAATATATCGGTGAAGAGAGTTACTGTAAAAAAATGATACAAGAATTGAGTATTCAAACTTGTGGGATAAATCATCAAACTTATCTGAGCATCAACAGTATATTTTGCAGCATAAGCTCTCTTAATTCAGCAGGACCCAGGGCAAGTTGTCAGCGCAAAAACAGAATCTTGATAGCAAAAGGAGTAGTCAACTATGCCTGGTTGCTCCAACAGTCATCCCCTCGAGCCCCTGCCCATCCTTCCACCACCACGGCTGTAACCTCTGCCTCCACCTCTCCCTCTTTCATATCCTCCACCTGTTTAATATGATTCAAAGGAGGGATGAATTACTAAGCACAAAAGAAAAAAAAATCATTCATTAATATGTTGAATATTGAGGCGAGAGGACTTTTTTTGGGCTCAGTTTTTTTGCATATATTTTTGGGCTCAGTTCAAACGGTATTACTCTTTTTATTCTAACAGAGTTTCTTTATCAAAAGAACTACACCAATAATTGATCAGTTAAAGTTCATACAGAAGCTACAGAGATGATAAATTTTGAACTTTAAGGGTAATTAAACAAGTAAAAGAAATGGAGAATATTGACTTTACCTCCATAGTCCCATCCCCTGCCTCTTCCTCCACCCCGATTATAGTAACCATCATTATCTGCAGCAGGTGACAGAAATCAAATAAATAGCATTCTTACTAGTGTGTGTATCTATATAATATATCTAAAGTAGCATCCTTCTTTTTTGCCCAAGTAGCATCCTCGATGGGAAAAGAAGTGTCTTTTACATCAATAATCAACAAGAGGTGAAGCTGCTTCAGCAATATGTCTAAACACTTACAATTTGTATGTTCATAATTTCCACTTCGATAGTTCCCACCGTCTTTCCCGACTTGGGAGTTTCCTCCCTGACAATTCCCGCTACGATAGTTCCCACCTTCATTCCCGTATTGGTGGTTTCCTCCCTGATAATTTCCACTTCGATAGTTCCCAACTTTCCCATCTTGATAGTTTCCTCCCTGATAATTTTCACTTGCATAGTTCCCAGCTTTTTTCACCTCTTCGTAGTTTCCTCCCTGATAATTTCCACTTCGATAGTTCCCACCTTTTCTGTCTTGGTAGTTTCCTCCCTGATAATTTCCACTTCGATAATTCCCACCTTTTCCATCTTGGTAGTTTCCTCCTGGATAATTTCTACTCCTATAGTTTCCACCTTCATAATTTTGGCCTCGATAGTTTCCATCTTCGTGATTTCCACTATGATAGTTTCCATCCTTATAATTTCCACCATGATAGTTATCACCTTCATAATTCTCACCATGATAGTTTCCACCACCATAATTTCCACCATTATAGTTCCCATAACCTCCCCTCCAGCTCCGTCCTCTTCCTCTCCCACGACCACCACTCCCTCGACCATAAAATTCTAAGAAATTTTAAAAGCTAAAGATTAGTTATAATTTACTCTCTTTTGTTATGCAAGTGGATATACATGCAATAAGTACATGTGAAAGGTACCTATGTATTCACATACCTTCATTGTATGCACTATAAGGTGCATGTCCTTGCCGAGGTAGCTGCTGCTGATAATACTGTGATCTCGGCTGTTCCACATTTAAAGGAGCTTGGTACCTAAAGAGACATTGAACCCATAAATATACAAGAAGTGCATTCATGCATTCGGTGGAAGATAACATATGCCATCAATTTAAAATCAAGCCATAAACATTGCAAGAGAAACCCATAGTCAAATACTATATGAAATGTAAACTTGATCAGTAGCTGTTTAGATCAAAGATACAAGTATAATACCCTCCTTTTTACTGTTTGACTTGATGACAGAGTGTACACACTGCTTACCCAGGAGAGCTTTTGTTGATCTCCTTCGTAGACAAGGTGATTGAGATCATAGAAACATGCCTGGTCATCTCCACACTGCATAGATATTATGGTCAAATACCTATTGTGTGCCACGTCAAAATAATGATATATTTGTTTTCTTTTTGTTATTTCTGTTTTTCCTATCGATGAAGTAAAGATGGAGGTATATTACTAAAATTATGAGATGAAACTTACGGTACAAGTCCCTCTTCTATAGGTTCCCAAACATCAGTTATGCTAATTGAACTGATGGCTGTATCCTGATGCAATCGGGATAGTCTTTTCTGCTCAAAAGAAAACAATGATCATCAAATGCACATGCAAAAGAGTTAGAAGCAAAGAGCAAAGAGAACAGGCAAATAAGCACCAACTTTTATGATCTCAGCAACTGCTACGGTCTTGCTGATTGCTTGACCCATTGCTTTCAAAACGATCTCTCTGACATGTTTTTCCTTCATATAATAGCATTTAAGATGTCAGTCCAGAATAACAGGGAGATGAAGAGAATAGTAAATAATCAGACGCACGCGGGGAGAATTTTTCTATGACAAAGATAAAACTGCATCGGTTACATCACAGAATGAAATGAATAAGGAAATAATAGACATTGGAAGAAATCGTCTCTTAAATGACATGGAAATACTTTCTTCCACAAAACAGAACCGATCCATACACAAGACAATTGCTCATCTAGCATTTCAGTAATTGGGGGCGAGTGCTAATCGGGAAGCTAATAAAATACGGACAACAAGGTGCCATGATGCTTACATAAACAAGGGAGAGGATCCTTGAAACAATTGAACGGACTTATTGAGAACTCCAACAAGCCATATACAAATACAAACCAAATGACTATGACAGCATTAACAGCAGCGACCGAATCATCGCACTGAACTCCTAAACTAATCTGCATTCTTCGCAGTCAAGATCACCGAAAGGATGCTCCAAAGAATAAGATACGAGGAAACTGGGAGCTCCTAATACGATACCTGAAGAAGAGTGAAGGCATAGCTGACATAGTTCCGCACAAGGCCCTGGGCAGTGATTCGGATCTCGTTCTCGTTTATCGGAGATTCATGCTTCGGTTTCTGAACCTTCTGGTACCGGTCCATTGCTTTGTCCTAGTCTTTCGCGCAGAGAGGGAGAGAGCCCTAAAACGGAAGCAGGCAGGCAGGCAGGCAGGCAGGCAGGAGAGAAGTGACTGAGGAAGAAGCTGAAGTCCCCTCTTGAACCCAGCCCTTGACGGCAACAATGATCAATTTCTATTTTAGAACTTCAGTCCAACTTTAAGATTAATTATATTTATGCCCCTAAATCAAATCATATAGTCATTAGAAACCCTACCTCCCACCGCCCAGTCACATTTTAAGTGTATGATTTTATCCATTTTTCTTGTACTCATATATGATTTTATCAGTTTGAAAATGGTTTTTACTAAAATTTTAAATAAAATATAAAATTTAATTTAATTTGTATATAATTTTTTTTATTTTACTCAATTAATAAATAATTACTTTACTGATGCATTATAAATAAATCTTTAATTGATAATTCAATGACAATTCCAATAAAAGACTATTTTATACAACTAATTCTTAAACGTAATGTAGACTGGCTTAATTCCAACAATAAAGGGTTAGTTCTATTACAAAATATATTACAACTAGTTCAATGACATGAAATACACATTTAGAACCCACCTATTGAGAGCTATCATTTCTCCCTAATATTAATATATTCACAAAATCTAAAAAAGAAATACAGTCAAACTCACTCGGGTAATGATAGTTGGTACCATTAGTGTTCCTTCGTTAACAATGCTGAGTGGATTTCTAAGTTGGATATTATGCTTGGCCATGGAGGACTAATATAGGGAGGCCTTATTATAGTCATTTCACTGGTTATTTATAAATAATCAACCAATTGAGACATGCTTTAAATAATTTTTATATCCAAATTTTTACTTGAATTAAAGGTTAATTGGTATTTTGAAGAAAGTAAGGATTAATTGAAAAAATTTTGGAACATTAAGGACCTAAGAGAAAAATTAGAAATGTTAGGGATTTAATTAAGAATAAGTTGAGCATTAGGGACCTAAAATCAAAATTATTAACTTTAAAGACCTAATTAGAATAAGTAATAAATCAAGTACTTATATGCAAATATATGAAAGTAAGAGGTCTTTTATGCCAAATTGTCTTAATGCAAATACTCGAACTATATAAGAACTGGTTATATGAGTATTGATGTCGAGGAGTATGTTGGAGATTGGAATCCAGCCGGTACTAATTTGTCATAGTACCGGTTGAGTGGGATTTCCAACATCATATTCGATTGAGGTGATAAATACCATTTTCAATTATGAAAACCGTTTTTTAGGAATGGTCTCCACTGACCATTTGAAACTATTTAAACGTTTTGGGAGACATTCTAAGAGTTGGAATTGCTTTAGTAGGCATAAGGTATCGATTTTGAAACTAATAGGGTCAATACCTAGTTTTAGAAAAACTCGTGAAGTAGCCCCTTAAGAGATATAAGAGCATGATTTTTCAAACAAGTTTACAAAACAAAGACCTTAGAGCCTAACAAGAAATAATTCCTTGTATTGTAGACATGGCCCCTAAAAGAGAAACCAAACGAACCCACACTACCACCTCCACCACTAGACTCATGGAAAATCTCATTCCAAATGAGGTAATAAGCCTGAGAATTAAGAAGTTTAGGAGGACTCGAGCCATTACACTTAGAGTAACCCCCATGAGAGAAGATTCTACAAGTAATTTGTTAAGGTGTTTAGGAAACCTTACTTTCCGCAATGAAAGGGGGTTGCCTTACAAAGATGGGGAAGTACAAAACCACATGCAACTACCAAGGAAAGTTTCCCAATGCCCAAGGTGTAGAAGAAGTCATAAAGGTCCACACAGGGAAATAACATGTTACAGGTGTGGACAGTGGGGACACTACGCGAGAAAGTTCTAAAATAACTAAGGGATATGGTACCAAAACCTGAGGAAGGATAAGAAGGAAGGAAGAGAAAATAGACAGGGAAAAGGCAATCACTCAATACCCCAAGGTTATGTTTTGATTGAGAGATAGTGTAAAACTCGCCTAAATTGAAAAAAAAAAATAATAACAATAATAACAGCAGAGAACAGAAAGAGAAAGAGGAAGTCACCGAAAAAGATGGAGTCTCCGGCGACTCGAAAATCGCTCCGATCAGGTCGTCGGGAGGCGCGTCAGAAGCTGAGTTTTACGCCGGCGGGTAGCCCGAGTAGTTGCCGACATCCCTATATAAAGGGCACCCACTCATTTGTTCTTAACATCCCACAATAGATTGAAGAAGAAGAAGAGTGAGTTTTCCGATGAGCTTCAAACTAGAGCTCCGACGACGGGCGAAACCCCCACCAAAGGAGCTCCGAAGGGTGGCATTGGAACAGGGGAAGAATCCTCTAGCTCCAGACCTCCTCAAAACAATTAGAGAGTGCTCAGGGAGGTGCGGAGGAGATCGCACAGTAAAGCTGCTTCAGAGCTCGAAGCAGCGAGATCCTGCCCGACACCACCTTGCCCCAACCGGCCCTTCCACCACCTACCTTGGCCACCACTAACCGCCTAAGGTCTTCCCCAACACCCCTACAGGCCCCGGTAAGCTCAATTTTGCCTCCCCTCATTGAAATTTTGAAATTTTAGAGCTGCACCGACCGAAACTTCTCTCTTCAAATTCCCGCTGTGCAGCAATGAATTGCAGCAGAACTCAATCCTGCTAGGTTCCCCTTAACTAGCTCTAGCCGCCCCCACCCTAAGCTCCGATCACTGCCTCTCCACCGGTAAGAAATGCAAGCTTTCTCTCTCTACTGTAACTTTTCCGACACGAAACTTAGCCAAATTCTGAAATTCGAAGTGCAGGATAATCGAGGGGAGCTGTAGGAGGTGATTAGAAGCAAGAATTGAAGAAAATAAGGATTTACAAGCTACCAGTTGGACAAGTTAAGATCCGAAGTGTCATATGCTCAAATTGGGGAAGAAGGTGGAGGCCAATTTGGGGATTTTGGGGGACTTTTGTGCAATTTTTAAAAATTGGAGGGCTGAACGATAATTTCACAAAATTGAGGGTATTTTCATGAAATTCACCCCAATTGAGGGTCAATTGTGCAAATTAGACAAATTTGGGGCAAAATGGAAATTTTGCAAAGTTGGAGGACCAAAATGCAATTTTTGAAAAGTTTGAGCAAATTGAGTATTTTTTGAAAATTGGAGACCAAATGGCGATTTGACAAAAATTTGGGGCAAAATGGAAATTTTGCAAAGTTGGGGGACCAAAATGCAATTTTTGAAAAGTTTGAGCAAATTGAGTATTTTTTGAAAATTGGAGACCAAATGGCGATTTGACAAAATTAAAGGTCTTTTTATGTAATTCCCTTCCAATTGAGGGTCCATTGGACAAATTGGATCAAATGGAGGACCAATTTGTAAAATTTGAAAAGTTGGGGTCAAATTGTAATTTTTGAAAATTTTGGGGCTAAATGGCAGTTTTAGAAAATTAAAGGAAACCAAGGGCAGTGTTGATAAAATTAAGGAGCCGAAGGGATAATTAGAAAATTTGGGGGTCGAATTAAGTAAAAAACGGTAATTGAGGAGGAAAAGATGAACGCACAAACCTCGGGGACTAAAGTGCAATTAAGGCTAAATATGAAGGCTTATACGCAAATAAGCCAAGAAGTACAATTCCTTAGTTCAACGCCCTAACAAGGACATCCATTACATGTAGGGATTGACTATTCGAGCACCTGCTTCCGGAAGAGGAACTGCGAGACTAGATTCCCCCGGTGCGACCCCGCCAAAATCATAGGGTGAGTGGGAACCGCTATAACGTTCATTCCAGTTGGAATGACGATTTAAGATTTGAAAATTTGTTTTCTCGGAATTAGCCTTCCCTGATTGGGTGACTCTGCTTAAAACATTTGGGAGCTAATTCTGGGCTTATGCTCGAGATGCTAGTGGGCCCAAGGGTGGATACGGGCATGGACCCGTCCAAAATAGACATGTGATATATGGGGCTAAAATACCTAAATAATGGGAACTTGTGTGATATCTATCAAGCCAAGCTAAGTTGTCGAGCTTGTTGGGCTGAACCGTTGCTCTGCCGAAGCCGGGTCATCGAACCTGTTAGGACAGTACACGTGGTGGGGCCGAAGCCAAGCTGATAGACCGTTGTGCAAGAGGGCAAAAAATAACAGTTATAACTTAAAAAAGCTTATTGATTGTGTATACACTGTGAGGTTCGGACCATTAGAACACCTGACATGAGGTAGTAATGGGACCCAAGGACTGCTGGACAACCTAGGGAGCATAAGGGCAATATCGTTGTTTGGTAGGTCATGAAGTCAAGGGCTTCTTGCCCACGGAGACCGAGGCAGTAGGGGGAATGAGGTATCGTCCCATTGAGCGGAAATGGAAGAATTTGAGTTTGGGGTCGGACTACTGATATCCGTACAAACTCTGGGTAGAGGCAGTATCCCTCTATCAGGGTGGACGGTAAAGGCGCTCCAGTCTACAAGTGGCGCGGTTAAGTACTGTTCTGCGAACGTGTGATCTCTCCTATGATAGAAGGGCGGTTGTTGATTATGTGAATATGTGAAATAATAGAAATAAATTAAATATAAGATAAATTCAAGTAAACCGTTATAGTAAGTTTCCATTCACTGAGTTGTCGAGTTCATACTCTTCCTCTAAACATTTTTAGGAAGGAACACAATTGGTTCGGTTTTTCTTCTCAAACCCAAAACCAGATACACCATTTAAGAAATTTCAGTTTTGTTAAATATTATCCAAGGAAATCATTATAGGTAATACACCTGACTCTTTTGACCACGACGTCCTTACTTGATATTCGAGAGAGTGGCGGTTGTCCATCATATCTTGACCAAATCGGGCCGGAACAGTTAGGGTTTTTTTAGAATTAAGGTTACGAGGGATTTAAAGGTGAAGTGTTAAAAAGTATTTACAAGTGAAATGAAGTGATGAATTTTGAGTTGTTAAAATTTTTTAATAATTCGTCGTTTGGAATGAGGTGAATTATTATTAATAAAAAAATTAGAAAAATAAATTTATTATTTTATTTAAATTAAATAATTTATTAGCTATATTATATATAATTAAATTATATTAAAAATATTGTGTACAATAATTTTTTTATTTATAATATTTGTATTATACATTTTTATATAAAAATTATTAATATATAAATTTGTTTAAAATATATAATAAAAATAAATAAATAAATAATATAAATCATAAATAAATGTATTAAAATAATTTAATAAATAAATAATAAAATCTCTCACTATATTGTAGTGTAAATAGAGGAATTGTATGGGCACACTCATGGTAGGGATGATATGGAACACAGACATTAAAGTACCCATCTTGAGTATTAGGCATTGAAATAATAGGTACAAGAAGTCACATGTTGCATATTTACTAAATTTTAGTATTGAAAATTATGTCATGCCTTTGATAATGTCATAATATACACCTTATTAAAGGTAATACTATAATATACACCCTATTGAAGGGACAATAATCTAAATAAACAAGATATGAATGATATGAGAAATGCTCTCCTTTTTATGCCCATTTGCAGATCTTAGATTTAAGTCATAATGCTATTGAAGATAATTGAATAATGTTAGTAAGACTTCCTAGTAAAAGGTACTTTTCAACTTTAGTATCAACTCACTTGTCATTCTTATAGAGGTCTAATTTCCTCGTCAAGTAAAGCTTATGAAGAGCCATATCCATTGCATGATTTGAATTTGGAAGTTGTGACCTTTCTTGTGTTGGAGTTGCTGATTTACTGGCTACAATTTCTTCCTTGAATAGTCCACTTATATCTCTATACTGAAGCATTGTGCAAAAAAAAAATCTCTATAATTATTTGCCATCTCAAATTCAGATGGAAACACAAATTAATAATTTTATTCAGTTAAATTAAATCAACATGGGAAGATAATAAAACTCGGGGAAACCCGGGGAATCAACATGGGAAGATTCTTGTCGCATCATGTATATAAAAAAAATAAAATAAACTAAGATTTTTCCCTGCTAGTGTCTAGGCTTTGCCTTTGGGCACCTCTCAGAGATTTGGTAATATTAATGGATGACTCTGGTGTTCCCTCTCTGCTGTCCCTATGCGTGCAAGCCACTGTTGAGCATCTCCTCCGAGGTTCGTTTCTACTCCTGCGAGAGCTCATGGTATTATCGTGAGTGGAATCGGTTTTTCGGTGACTCGTGTATCCCTCTTCGCAGGGGATGAGCTACTCTCGGAGGTGTACGACTTCCCTCCTCACTTGTTTGATGAGGTGATGATGTGCTCACCGCCATTGGTTCTGCAGAAGCTGCATAATGGAATGTTTGTACGCTTGCCTATAACATTTTGATGATTGGAATTTGATTAGAGTGGGCAATTTCGGCTATATGAGTTCTCATTCCTCCTACTTGTTTTGTGTAGGCCGATATCGAAATTAGAGGACCAGGATGCTTTCGTTTCGTGCTCTGAGAAAAGCAGAAAGCGTAGAAGGTCCATAATTTTCTCTTATTGATATAACGATGCTATAGATTGACTTATACCTTCCTCCAGACTTAAAAAAGATTTGGTGAATTTTATGGCTGTAGATATGGTAAATTCGATCAAGCCTGGCAAGCATTGTTTAAGTTGCGGTGGCCCAAAGGTTTTAACTGTTTGCAATATGCTGATTGGCAACAGGCCTACTGGGAAGCACATTTGCAGAAGTATGATCATATATGTTGCTGAATGAGGTTGTAATTGTTTTGATAGATATACTAGGTACCTGAAAGATTTTGTGAAATGGGGAAGAGAAGGATTAATATGATCAAAATAATTGTATGAGAATTGGAGTAAAATTTAATAATCTATGGGTGGACAAGTAGATAGAAAATGATTGTTCAAAGCAGCTTTTCTTTTTTTTAATTAGTTATTTTTATTTATGTACTTCAGTACCCTACATCAAAACAATTTATGTATTTTTTTGATATATATACTAGGCACTTGAAAGATTTGTTGAATGGGGGATGAAAGTGAATAATAGGATAAAAAGGAATTGTATGAGTCAGTGCCATGTATCTTCTTCCTGGCCACAACAACCTCCGTGCACCCCTCCCCATAATTCCTTTTTCTTAACAAAAGTCAAGTTAGTTAAACTTGTTTTATTCACTCTTTTAATGAAAAGCAGTTGCTTTGATGAGGTTGTGGAAAAGGCCATGCTTCCATCTTTTAATGAACGAATAAGCCAGACATCTATTCCAGGTTAGATGCCCTCCTTTGGGACCATATCTCCTTTCCTGCTATATAAGACTCTTTCTCCTGCTAAGATACATGCCTTTCTCATTGTTAAGCTTTCTACTTCCAGATGATATATTGAATTTCATTGGTTATAAGAAAAATATGGAAACTTCAACTTCCGATTACTCAAGACTATATGAACATTGCAGACAATTTGGATGCTATCTGAGGTAACATATTGTAACTTCTGCTAACTACGATGTGGTGGAAGATAATCTATATTACTTTCTGTTTTATATGACATTTATGCAACAGTTGCAATGCATTAGCAGCTTGAACTACTTTGCCTAGATATTTGTTGGGGTTTTATTTTTATTTCCTGCTATTTCCAAAAGACAAAAAAATATGTCTTATGACCCAGAATTTTCATTCTTGCAGATCCGTTAGACTTCAAAATGTGCTTTGTGTTGAAGAGACTTGTGTGAGTAGTTACTATTGTTGTGCATTTTCAATTTATTCCAAGTGTTTGATTATTTGCAATTCATTTTCCTGTGTTTGATTTTATGATTTAGAATGAAGCGTGTCATCTGTTTCTTATTATTCAAGAGGGGAATATATATTTTACCTATCGATACCATTTGAAATCAAAGACTCTGAATTCCTGCATTTATTATGTTTAAGTGCCAATGTCTATGTAGAAAGTGCCTCTTAGTTACTTATATTACTTCAAAAACCTTTTAAATCAATCATGCGTGTTTCAGATACTATTTCAAAATTATTTGCAAGACTGAAATACATTTTGACCTAGCATATTTCAAACTACACTATTAGTCTGCAATTTTGAATAAAATTCATAAATTGCTTGATAATTGGATGATGTTAACATCCATACTGAGATGCTATAAGCATTCTAGAAAAAAGTTTTAAAATAATATCCTCTGATATGGAATTTCCATTTTTTAGGATTTATTGAGGAACTCTAGATTGGAGAGCTTGATCTTAAAGTTAATCACATCCAAGGAACATGTAAGCTGGTTTTTTATTCTGGATTTTCTCATTTCAACCAAATGAATATATATATATATATATATATATCTTCATGATTGACCAGATCCAATCCAAGTGATGTAAGTATGTGCCAACCGCCTATGTTTTAATAGTACTAGTGAGCAGGGAATGAAAGTAGCAGGAGTTGCTAATCTCAGCTGTCTCCTCATGGAGATTTTCTATTATGTGGTTACATCAGGAGATGCCATTTCTTGGGTTTTTTTTTTTCCATTTGAATATGTTCACTGGTCACAGTATCATATAAACATGATACTTACTTCATGGTTGGATTAGCAAGTTAGCTGTGCAGAATTTATTTCAGTCATCACAAGTGGTAGTTTGATTGATTTCAATTTTGTTTCAAACTTTTCAGTTCTGAATTATACTTAGCACACTAGTTACCGGCCAATTCTAGCCGGTTCCTTAAACTAGTTATATTTCATTAGATGTATGGGAATCTTATAGCCACTTCTAGTAAACCTAAGTGGTTCCCAAGAGCTGTTACATCAATATAAGTGAATATTGAGGCCCACAGTGGAGACAGGTAATGATTGCTTAAGTATCTGTAGAAGGTTCACTTATTTTATCTTCTTTACAAGGTAATAGAAAATATGACTTTTTGTCTTAGAATGGCTTCTTTAATTATATTCCCTCTTCTCCAATTCTTTTGTGGAATCTACTGGAAAATTTATCTTGAATTCTTAAGTTTAAAAATTTTAGCATATTGTTATAATGCATCTTACTTGACTTCTGATCTGATCAAGGCCACAATTTGCAGATTGAGGTACTGCGCGATCTTCTGATCCAGAGTTCTGAAACACTAACATCAGTAGAATTTTCTTATTGCAAACTTTCCATTATAGATGCAATATGCAATTCCCTTTACATGAAGGGTATGCATAATCACGGGATACAACATTTCTTTGTTCATGGATCAAGATTTCTTGACAAAAATGAAGTTCCTTTACCTAATGGTCTGTCATCTTTTCCTTCATTAGGAAGGTAATTTTTGTGGACATCTCAACCTCTGGTTGATTCTCATTTCTAAAGTTGTTTCTTATCAGGATTATGCATGTGAAATTCTTGTTTAAGACCTTTCCACAAAAAAACCACCATATCTATATGATACATGAACCACCAAAAAGCCTTTGAGATAGACTCATAGTTATAACTACGAAAATTCTGGAACAACACGTGATGATGCAATGAGCAAGTTCTATTAACTGACTGCTAGCTGAGTCAGTTAATATGTACACCCTTCAGTTAATTCTTATGCCAAAATAAAAGAAAAAAAAGTAGTATTAAATTTATTGTCCAATTTGTCTCATGTCTCATTTTAATGCTTGTACTTGGTCTATCATAATTGATTATGAGGTGTGTAAAAATTGTGATTGTATCAGAGTTTAGTCAAGCTAAACATTTTACTTGCAATGTGCTCTCATCAGGTCTTTGTGTTCATTGAAATTTTGCAACAACCGATTAGATTGGAATTTTGGGAGGTTGGTTTTCAAAAGCCTTATTGATGCATCATCTGAGTTATCAATCCTTGATCTTTCAGAAAACTTTGTAAGTTATGCAATCACTTAAGTTTTCGTCAAGCTAAGTTTTCCCCACCTTTTCTGTTGTGCAAGCAATAACATGTAGCTCACTGGAACTTTCTGACAGATAGGAGGATGGCTCTATGATTTTAAAAGGAATTTCTTGTCAGGACTTTCCTGTCATTTAGATGGAAAATCTTTGCGGTACTTGCAAATGTTGAATCTCAGGTGTTGGAATAATGTGTACACAAGTCACAAGTTGCATGCTTACTACATTTTAGTACTGAAAATTATGTTATGCTTTTCAGAGCCTTATTGCTAATGCCATAATATACGCCTTATTGAAGGGACAATAATCTACAGAAACAAGATATGGATGATCTGAGAAATGCTCTTCCTTATATGCCCCATTTGCAGATCTTAGATCTAAGTCATAATCCTATTGAAGATGATGGCATAAGGTTAGTAGCACTTCCTAGTAAAAGGTATGCTTCAAATTTGGGTATCAACTCACCTGTCATTAATGACTTTATAGGAGTCTAATTTCCTCCTTCAGTGGAGCTTCTGAAGAGCGATATCCATTGCATGATTTGAGTGTGGAAAGTTGTGACCTTTCTTGTGTTGGAGTTGCTGATCTACTGGCTACAATTTCTTCTTTCAAGAGTCCGCTTATATCTCTTTCTATTGCAGATAACCACTTGGGCAGGTCTGTTCCAAGTTTCTGTAACACAGTACTGAGTACACTCAGTTGCTTGAACTATTCCTTGACCCACTTATGACTTTTTATTTGTCGTCACACAGCAAAGTAGCAGAATATTTGGGGGGAGTTTTCCAATCAGAAATTCGAGTACTTAATATTTCTGGTATAGGTTTAGGACTTTCTGGATTTAAGGAGCTGTGCAAATTGACTTACACAGATATAAAGCTTGAGGAGATCAATATTAGGTTATCATTGATCTTCTGCCTTTTTCTTCCATGGAAAATATTTGTTAAACCTCAGGTCTGAACTTTTATTGATTCAATGAACATGCAGTAAGAACTTCGGTGGAATTGAAGCTGCAAAATTTTTGTCATTGCTCATTGAACGGGCTCCAGAACTCACTGTTGTCAATGCTTCTCATAATTTCATGCCTCCAGAATCGCTGATTATCCTAAGTTCAACCTTGAAATCAGCTAAAGGTATACTTTTCATAACCAGATTAACTCAACAACTGCTTAAATATCAAGCTTCTATCTCTTATATAATTTTCTCTTCATATTTGAGGTCCTTTAAGATTGTTGAAAATAGTGAAGGTATCTCATTGATTCGACATATGTGAGGATAAAAGATTTTATTAGCTCACCCAGTCATGCCTCACCATTGCAAAGGAAATTTGCATCATCCTTTTTGAACATATTGTTATGAATAAACATATAATTTACTGAAATGCTCCTAATTTTGTGTTTTCATTGGCTGACTGAACTAGTAGCTAAGCTTGAGCGCTTGGAGCTTTTGGGAAATAAATGGGAATCCCTCCCTGGTGTTTCGGAGCTTCTTAATTTGCGACATAATGGGCAGCCTATTGTTGTATTCTCAATAGGAGGGGATCCACAATTATTCCCCTACGATGATGATCCATAGATGATTCATATAGCCTCAGATGCTGGCAATCCTTGGGTAAGTATGGCAGCTAAATCTTTCCAGTGTAGCCGTTCTGGACGAGGACTTGGTCACAGGATCCTGCAGTTCTTCACCACCCTCACTCTACAATCAGATAAGTGGAATTCTGATGTATTTTTATCAAGCAATGAGCTTGCTTTACCCAGTTTATCACTAAAACTGTCTGCAAGTTTACACAGTGCTGCTGCATGTGGTGTTTTTCTGTTGGTAGAAATGGTTCATATTCATGAGTGCCCAACTCCTCCACTAGAACCATTGCAAGCCCTTGAAAACAATATGTGCACACTGACTAATTACATCATATTCCTCTTACAACTTATTCTTCCTGCAACTCAAATCTTTCTCCTTGTGGAGACTGGGATGGTGTTCTCCGTTTGAAATATTAGTTTCTTGAGCTATCATTATTTCTTTACTCTTAATGGAGGATGCTAGCCCCAAAAAATCTAAAAGGATATCATAGAGAAGTGGCACTTTACTATTTCTTAGGGCTCATGGACTTGCTTCAGACTTCCAGTCTTCTTTACACAGTTGATAGGTCATTTAGGATTATGACTGACTACATATTTAGATGCATGATCATGAGGCTTAAGACACCGGTGATCTAGTAGGTTGATTGTATTGCATTTGGTGCTCCCTAAAAGTCATTAGACATTCTATTTCATAATGGAGTGACGATCTCCTCTCTCTTCTCTATATCTAGTATTTTTTTTAATCCTAAACGGAAGTACTTGTCATGACGGGGAGGATAATCCTCTTGCACCCATAAATTTTTACTAAAATTTATATATTATTTATTATATTGATTTAGTTGATATTCTAAACACGCATTATATCATGTTTGAAGGAGTATTATTGGTAAAAAAAAATCAAAACATATTATTGATAATAATGACCTCATCAGTTTTGATGATTGTTGCACTAAAAATATTTTTTGGTGACATTAAAAAACTAAGTACTTTCTCATAATTGAAGTATTAAAATGTAATGACATGACTCTAATCTATGCGAGAGGAAATATGCAATTGACATTGTAAAAGCGAATTCCTAGGAAACAGTTATAGGATAGAAATTTACTGTATAATTTTTAAAATATTAAAAATTAGTTAATAAATTAAATTAACCCTAACATTTCCTAAAAATTTGCTAATAGGTGGCCTCTAACTAATATGTTACACTTTATATTCTCTAAACAGCTTCACAAGAAAAGGTTACACCACCAATAAAACCACCACGTACACCATGTTAGCCATTTTCAACACTCTAGGTCGAGTGAGATTAACCACTATGCATTAAGGTTGTCAGATGACCCCAAATTTAAAAATCAAATTTGACTCAGGTGATCTATATAATGTTGTGTTAGATTTTGAATGAGAACGGTGCAATTGAATAAGTATTTAAATTTGGGTCAATATGTTGAATTGAGTCCAATTGGTAGATGGATAGATGAGACAAATTAAGTAAATTTATTATACATTATTATTGGAATGTCATGTTTCTAATTAAGTATTATATATTTAATAGTATATTTAAATTGAATATATATATATATATATATCTATCATATTACATAAATGAGAACAAATGGTGGGCATGGTTCCCATGTTCACCGAATTCTAAAACAATCACAACTTCTATCAAGTCAGGATTTACAAATGGCAATGGTCTTATCCAATACTCAACAACTCAACCCAAATGATCACTTAATATATTTATTTGCTCATCCAACCTCCCTCATGATAGGCATAGCACCTTTGATGCACCTCAAATGTAAAAAAAAAAAGAACCCATCTCAATCAAATAAAACATATCTTTGGTAAATAAAACATAATATTTATAAGAATTATTAGAAATAAGTAATACGTTTAAAATCAATATCAATAAATTTAATGAAAACTTCATCATTAGAAGCTAATAACTAGACGACATAATACTACCTAGCTGTCATCCAACATAGCATGATTCACCTAACTGCCGGCATATAGCTAGCATAGCAAGTTACACCTAACTGTCATCTGCCTCTACGATTTTGTCTGTTTCTTATTTTGTTTGTATATGATACGACACTGTATAAATACGTGTGTTATAATACAAATAGAAGGCAGACAGAATTATAGAAATATATTTTTCTCTTAAATCGTTTATGGTATTATAGACCTTGCTTAACAGCTCTACTCCACATTTTCGTTCAGTCTACTGCCTCCTGCTTCTATTACTTCTTTACTAGCTTTGCCTGTTATGTTTAAGTGTTTGTTTTGCACAGCTTATTACCGACGAAAGGTTTAGCGCTCGACGCCAGGATAGCAACTTCTTTTTCCCCTTCTACGTTCTTCCCGCTTCGCTGCTCCTAGCCTTAGTCAGCATGAAGACAGTACCAAGGTCAGCTACACCAGTGGCAGACTCCGACAACAACAATTTCATCAACCCTAGCTCCACCAGCAACTTCACCAGCATCGTCCACACTATATTTCCCAAGCTATAGGGCTCGTGTCACCCCATCTCCATCAGAAGCTACCCTCATTTTCTTTTGGTGCCTCCTCTGCTAGCTCGACATCCTCTTCAGCTGCAACACGCTTAGGACTTGGGACCGTCTCTACTTGGGGTAGCTTCATCAGTAGACAGTTTTGCTCCTCCTCTATTTGGTGCGATTAGCGGTTTCCTCGGAGACTCCACCAGCACCTTCCTTCTCTCTATGCTGAAGTTGGAACCCTCTATTTTTGCTACACCTGGACATTCTGCCATTTCTCATTCCTTTGAGTAGCCACATATTGGATGACAGCTCCTTCAAGTAGCCATTTCTCTCTTCTTTGGAGAGACGTAGAGGATGCAAAACTCAGGATTATTTGGGACATCCATCTTTGGTGCACCCTATAAGTCCACAAGAACTATGAGCATCTCTCCTACTGATATTCTTCCCATTAAACTGGATGGCACAAACTATTACCTATGGCGTAGCAATATCAATAACTTACTACAGGCCTATCAGTTATATGGTTATGTTACTAGTAGTATACCACCACCTGCACCAACCATGTTGCTAAAGGAAGGTGATGAGAAAATCGAAATTGTTAACCCCGAACATGAAGCATGGGTAATTCGTGACAAATTCACTCTAACTGCTATTGTAGCTTCCCTTTCCACAGAAGTAAATTTGTAGGTGATTGAAGTACTCACCTCTGCTGAAGCCTGGACACGTTTGTAAATATTGTATAGCTCATAGATCTGGGCATAGAAAGACATACTTGAGCAATAATGGCGTGAGCTAAAGAAGGGAGACCAACCTATGTCCTCTTACTTGACAGCTATATCCAACTTAACCACAATTTTCGCCTAAATTGGAAGGCCCAAACCCGACCACGAGATCAAAGATAAGTTGTTCGATGGATTATATCGTGAATGTGAGGCGCTTACCTTGGCCATGTCCCTTATACTTGAAGCCATGACCTTCGATTCTCTCAAGGCCCTCCTCCTTGCTTAGGATGCCCGAATACTCCAAAAATACGACCCCGACAATAGCACTCCACCTCTTTCTGGCCTCCTTCCTCATACGGGTAATGCTCCAATCGCTGCCATCTCTTGCGATCGTGGTCTTCTACCAGCTCCCCATGCCAGTCGTGCTCCAACTCCAAGTTCTGCTCATCTTTCTCCTCGAGTTCCTAATCACCTCAATCATAGGCTGTAGCGAAATGATGGACCAATGCGTGCATGGAGTAGGCCACCGGCTTCCGGGTCTTATATTGGATCTCCATCTAGGCCTTCTAGTGGATATTGCTATCGCCATTCTGGGCCTCGTGTAGGGCCCTGCCACCCCGCTCCTGGACAGCACCGTTCGGGCTTCTATGACTGTAAACCCCGCACTTTTGAGTTAAGGAAAACCGAGAAAAGAACCAGTTGAACCAAATAAGAAAACCGAGCCGATTTACATTTGGGAACAAGCAATATGAAAATTTACAACTTTTGGGTGATCCAAAGGGTTTATTAAACCTTGAAAAAAGAAACTTAAGATAAATTAAAAGATAAAAACCAAATTGGTTCAAGTGAACTAGATTTTATAAGAACTTTAAAGTTAAACATGCTTGCCCGAGAGTAGTGTGAGGATGGGTGACCTCCTGGGAAGTATGATTTTTTGTAACCCGAAATTTCAGTCAAAAATTTTTATGCGAACGTACAACTTATCATAAATAGAATACCAATAATTTATAGTAATATTAATAGTAGTAATAAATCTCTCCCATTAAATACACGGTTTTACACCTATATAAAGAGGTCATCCCCATTCATTCTCCTCACACCTGAACACTTCTCTCTCTCTACTGCTCCATTTCCCGGTGAAGCTCGAACTAGAGTTTCGACTTGAACAAAGGTCGGGCTCTTTAGAACCAGGGAGAAGACAGTTATCTGATAGCAAACTCCAATCAATCCGAGAATCGTTTGAGAAGCGTTGGCATGATAAAATAGTGAAGTAGCTCCGGTGGACCGAAGCTGCCCTATTTCGGCCAAGCTGAAATCGGCCATTTCAAGCCCTCCTCATGCCAAACCAAGCCCTCCCAACACTTCCTCAGCCTTTCCACGGTCGAATTAGGACTAAAAGGTAAGCCAATTTAGCTCCCCTTTACAATTTTCGATCGGTGCTAGAGAGAGAGTCGACCAAATTTTAATGACGACATTCTAATCCAATTCTGCATCAATTGATGCGATTCTTGATTCTAGGATGAACCTCAGGATGAGAGCTATCTGCCCAGATCGAAAGCTCGAACCGCTGTGCTCTCACCGGTGAGTAATCGAAGCTTTCTCTCTCTATAGTTTATTTTTCGGCGAAGCTCCGTTTGAACTCGTCTCGGCATTAAAACTTGCGATTCACATTTCTGAAGAATCATATAAACATGTAGAAACTCAATTTCAACTTCAATTTCAATAATTGGAAATGTTTGGTGGGTCAATTTGATGAAATAAAATTCGGTTGTGTTAAGAAGTTGGAATTGGGGGAAAATTTGGGGATTTTCGAAATTCAAAGGACCAAAATGAAATTTTATGAAATTGAGGGTCAATTGGGCATGAAAATAATGTTGGAGGACCAATTGAAGAATTTTGAAATTTTTGGGGCAAAATTTACCATTTTTGTAAAGGAAGGGCAAAATGGTAATTTTGGAAAAGTTAGGGGACCAAATTGGAAATTTAGAAAATTAAACCCCTTTTTGTGAAATTGAATAAATTGAGGTCCTATGATAAATTTTAGAAGTTTCGAGACTCAATTTGAGGAAAAACCAACATTTGGGACTTAAAGTTAAAGAGAAATAACTTTAGGGACCTAATTGCAAATAAATGAAAGTTTGACTTTCTCATTCAATGGGAATGAATGAAGGCGATTAGGCCGAAGGATAATGAACCAAGATATTCATATCGTGTAGGAACACGAAGCACCGGGAACGCCAACAAGGACAAGCTCGCGTGAATACCAAGAACCGGTATAGTGGAATTTACAACATTAACGAGTGAGTGGGTTTACTAACATCATATCCGGTTGGGATGATGAGCATAACTTATAATTAAAAACCACTTATCGGTTGTGAGTGAAAATCCTAGTTGGGCAATGATAAGTACCTCGGTATGAAAACCCACTATTAAGTGGTATTTTAAACATCACTACTTAGAAGAAGTGATGTGAAAATCATGCGGAAAAACCACTTACTGGTTGTAAGTAGATCATACCCAGTTGGTATGATAAGACTTCCCCGAAGGAAGTTGAAAACTCGTTTATCGGTTATGAACGGAGGTGTCCTTATACCCGGGCGGTATAATGGATAGAGAAAACATATGTTTTGTCGGAAGTGCTCTCCCCTAACTGTATGCCAATGCTTAAACAATTTGGGAGACTTTCTCGACTGGAGCTCGAATAGCTCTGATAGGCCAGGGGCCTTGGTTTTGGAACTTTGGGGCTAAATGCCTGATTTTGAAAATCTCATACAATGGGCCCAAGGCTAGTTGGCATGAGCAGGAGCTCGTAAACGAACATGATATATGTGCCATAAAACTTAATAAGTGAATTGTTTGGCCATGGTACCAAGATAGGACCGACATGCTCAGTCAATTAGCGGCAGTGAGACATGACAGGTCGACGGACTAGTTAAGACAAACAGCTGCGGGTTGAGTTGAGAGTCGGGGCCGTTAACTAGTGGCACCACAGATTACATGGCAATATAAGAAAATATTTTTTGTGCATGCACTGTGAGTACGAGATCATCAAGACGCCCATGAGGGGTAGTAATGCGTCCTAAGGGCACTAGACGACTTGGTGGCTATAAGGGCAGTTCGTCGTTCCATGTGTCTGTGCAAAATCTGGAGTAGCACCAAGCGCATGAGACTGGGGTGGGGATGGGATGAGGTCTCTGTCCTCATACGGATACGAAGAAGTGATTTCGGGATTGTGGGTCGGATGTCGTGTACATCCACTCATTCCTAGGGTAGAAGTGGTTGTACTTCTATCCGAGTGGTAGGAAAAGTCGCTCTGAAGCCACTAGCGGGTTTAGTAGTGATACTGACTTGCGAATGTGTGTAACCTTCATGATGAAGGATGTGTGTTGGGTGATGACACTCCAGTAACTAAGAAATAATGGAAAGACTCAAAATTTTAAATGAAGGGATTTTTGAAAAGAAAGAAGTCTGGTACACTCCATATAAATATTTTTCTTAAAAGTTAAAAGTAGACCTTTAAAAACCCATTCACTGAGTAGTCGTACTCACCCCCTCCCTTATATCCCTTTCAGGAAATCTCGGAAAGTTTACCCTAAAAGACAATAAACTAAGATGCCTGTAAGACAGGTATGTAAAGTTTTAAATTTCTTGCAGTTTTGATTATGTTATTCCAGGAAATGGTGCAGGTTTAAAGGACGCCTTACTCTTTATGGATTATAATAAGGGGAAACCCTTTAATAAGCCGGGAGAGTGGTAGGTTGTTCACGGGGATCCGACCAAACCGGGTCAGGTCGTGACAATGACCAACGCGGATTCAAGCCCAATTCTCGTGTTTCTAGGCCCATTTGCTAGCTTTGCGACTTACTTGGACATTTAGCCACCCATTGCCCTTCATATGAGCTAAAGCCTACATCGTCTGCTCCACAAGTCCATTCTGCTTATAAAAATGAACCTAGCCCTCATCATCTTGTTTGGTATGTTGATTCAGGTGCTACCACTAATATCACTAATGATCTATTTCATATGACTATTCAGGAAGATTCTGCCATTCCTGAACATCTGCTGATTGGAGACGGAACATGTTTATCCATTCTATCCATTGGTTCTACTTATCTCACCTCTTCTACTCATTACTTCGCTCTCGCTAATATTTATTATGTTCCACAAATCTCTCTCAAGTTACTTTATGTCTCTCAGTTCACCAAGGATAATGCCTGCTACTTTGAATTTTATCCTACTTACTTCTTTATCAAAGATCTTGTTTCTCATCAGGAGTTGCTGTGCGGGAGTCGTAAGGATGGGTTGTACTGTTCGCGCACCAGATGTCCTTCCTCTATCTCTCCAGCTATTTATGTTAGTTGGGTTGAGTCTGTTTCTTTATGGCATCAACGTTTAGGGCATCCTGCCTCTTCTATTGTCAGTTGTGTGCTTTCACAACATTTATCAATACATGCGGATTCATCTTTATCATTATGTGAATCATGTTCATGTGGTAAGATTACACAACAACCATTTCCTTTAACTTATCATAAAAACACTTATCCTCTCGAACTTATTCATACTGACATTTGGGGGCTTGCCCCCATCATCTCCCATACCGATCATCTTTACTATGTTCATTTTCTTGATAATTATAATAGATTTTCTTGGTTCTTTGTCATAAAACATCGCTATGATATTCTTTCTATTTTTCGTGCATTCCGTTTACAAGTTGAAAATATTCTTGATCATAAAATTAAATTTCTTCAGTCTGATGGGGCCAAAGAATTTATGTCTTCTTCCTTCCAGTTTGAACTCCAACTTGTAGAAATTAGCCACCGACTCTCTTGTCCCCACACCCCCAACAAAATGGCTCGGCTGAACGAAAGCATCGTCATATTGTCGACATGGGTCTCACTCACTTGATCCATTCTCATGCACCTGCAAAGTTTTGGGATTTTTCCTTTGAAACAGCTGTCTATCTTATCAATCGTCTTCCTACTCGTTTGCTCGGGTTCCATTCCCCCTATGAGGTACTTCATCATACTCACCCTGATTATAAATCACTTCGTGTGTTCGGTTGTCTTTATTATCCTTATCTTCGACCCTACCACTTGCATAAACTTCAACCCTCTCTATTTCATGTATCTTTCTTGGTTATCCGTCTAACTATATTGGTTATCGCGTTCTTGATCCTCGCACCAATTGTATCTTTATTTGTCGGTCTGTTCATTTTCGTGAAATAGTGTTTCCCTTTTCTGCTATCAGTACATCCCCTACTTCTCCTATTGAGCACTCCACTACCCACCTCCCTATCCCATTCCTTGTCCCGGCTCCTCATGCAAATTCAGGTATGATGCCTCCTTCTCCTGTACATGAGCACTCTCTTTCACTTGAGGCACCACTTGAGCATACTTCTTCCACTAGCTCTTCTTTGACGGTGATCGCTCCTCCCCCTTGTATGGTCACTCGATCACATGATGGTTCCTTGCCTCCTCGGTGTTTACTATTGACCCCTTTGTTTTTATTGCTATCTTGCAGGAACCTCGTACCTATGCCCAAGCCAGTCGTCACCAACCTTGGCTTGATGCCATGCGCACTGAATTCTCTTCTCTTATTCACAATCATACATGAGATTTGGTGCCTGCTTCTCCTAATCGGCCCATTGTGGGGTGCAAATGGGTCTATAAAATTAAGAAGCATCCTGATGGCTCTATTGCTCGTTATAAGGCTCGTCTTGTTGCCAAAGATTTTTCTCAGCAACTAGGTCTTGATTATGATGAGACCTTCAGCCCTATTATCAAGCCCATTACCATTCGGGTGGTTCTCTCTATTGTAGTCTCTCATCAGTGGCCCATTCGACAACTTGATATTAACAACGCATTTCTTCATGGTCATCTCCATGAGGAAGTATAAATGGCTCAACCACCTGGTTTTGTTGACTCACTCTTTCCTCATCATGTTTGTCGTCTTCGCAAGTCTCTGTATGGTCTTAAGTAGGCTACTCGTGCTTGGTTCCTATGCCTTAGTTCCTTTCTTCAACGCTTGGGATTCTATGACTTGGTTGCGGATACATCTTTATTTATCTATCGCACATCAAAGTTTTTCATTTTTCTACTCATTTATGTCGATAACATTCTTATTACTGGCTCTCCAACATCCCCCATCTCTATCATTATTCGTGCTCTGCAAGATGAGTTCTCACTGAAAGACTTGGGACTCCTACACCATTTTCTTGGTATTGAGGTTCATTTTCATTCTCAAGGGCTCTATCTCACCCAACACAAGTATATTCGCGACATTCTCTCTCGCATAGCTATGAGTTCTTGTCGGCTCATCTCTACACCCGTTGCTCCTGGTCCTCGCCTCTCTATCTCTACCAGCACTCCACTTGATAACCTAACTTTGTATTAGCAAATTGTGGGGTTTCTTCAGTATCTCACTCTCACTCGTCCTGATCTCACGTATGCTGTTAACCAAGTTTGTCAATTCATTCATTAACCCACTGATGCTCATTGGACAGCTGTCAAGCGGATTCTTCGTTACCTTCAAGGTACTCTTCATCTTGACCTCACTCTTTGGCGCCACTCCTCTACTCTTCATTGCTTCTCTGATACTGATTGGGCCGATAATCCTGATGATCGTCATTCTGTTAGCAGCTTTGCTATTTTTCTCGGCAAAAATCTTATCTCCTGGAGCTCTAAGAAACAACGCATCATCGTTCACTCTAGTACAGAAGCAGAATATAAGAGTATTGGTCATGCCACTACTGAACTTATTTGGCTGGGCTCTCTTCTCCGGGAACTTGACCTTCCTCTCTCTTCCCCACCTACACTCTGGTGTGACAATTTATCTGCTATCTATCTTACGGCTAATCTTGTCTTCCACTCTCGCACCAAGCATATTGAGATTGACTATTATTTTGTTAACGAGCAGGTCAGTGGTGGTTGTCTTCGTATCCGCTTCATTGGTACTAATGCACAAATTACTTATATTTTCACTAAAAGTCTTTTGTTTGCTCATTTTTGCCTTTTTCGAGATAATCTCAATATTTGAGATACTCACTTGAGATTGCACGGGAGTAATAGCAAAACGACACAATAGATAGACAACATAATAGCCTGCATATAGCCAGCATAGTAGGCTGCACCTAGCTATCGACATACAACCAACATAGCAAGCTGCACCTATCTGTTATTTGCGTTAACGATTTTATTATTTTTTATTTTATTTGTATGTTTCTTATTTTATTTGTATATTATACAACACTGTATAAATACGTGTGTTATAACATAAATAGAAGGCAGGAAAAATTATAAAAATATCTTTTTCTCTCAAATAATTTAAAAACATTAGTATTAAACTCAACCATACTAAAATACTCTAAAGAGTTTGATATCAAGTTTTGTGTATATAATGACTTCAAGCATGTCTTTTTTAATTCTACTATAATTTTTATTAATAAATCAATATTAATTATAAAGCAACTATAAATATTGTGACAACCAAAATATAATAAATATCAATATTTATTTTCCACCAATTTAATACATTCAATTAATATGTAGTTGATATAGTTGAATTATCAAAATATACATAATACTATAATTTCATTTAGTCTAAATTTTTTCTTCTCAATATCTCCCTATCTATAAATTTCAGAATGTGATATTAAGAAGAAAAGTATAAACTTTTAGCACTAAAATATATTTTATTCTGTAAATAATTTTATCAATACGATAATAATACTATTTATCTCACTTCTAACCACTTTAGAATTTTTTTAAAAAAATATATTAAGTAATTTTCACCTTTCATATAATATAAAAAATAACAATAATTTAAAATGATATTGGATTCCACTCATATTCTCTGTCCTATTTTTAATATTGTAAATCTCATAACACTTTCCCAATCAAATTAATTCTTATAGCACAAATAATTAGTGAATATATATGTGTAATTAGAAATTTTGTACTATAAAAGATATTAGTAACTTCATAAAATACCCCAACTTATAAAAGATTTCATTTGATAAATTCCAATCAAATTAATATGGCAAAATTTTATAATTTTTAATCAAGTTCAATTGAAAAAATACACTTAATATTAAATAAATTGAGTTACAATAAATTTTAGAATCTAAATAAAAATTCTTACGAAGATCATCTACTCAAATTACTCCAACTTCTTAGGGGTGTTAGTAGTAAAATATGTGACACTATTATATATGCTATCAATATTGTTTGTAATAGTATCACGATACCAAAATTTTCAAAACAATAGTAGACTAAAAAACCAGAGTTGGAAAAGGATGAAAATCGAAATGAATCAATAATTAGTTTAAACTGGAATTTTAGAAATTGGTCAAGCAAAGTTGGACTAAACTCAAATGGCCCCTTTAATCGAGAATCAGATAGAAAATCATCTCAATGGAAATTTCATCAAAACAGATGGGACCACACTAGATTAGACCATATTAGATTTAAATTTCGAAAGTATACCAGAAAAGGAAAAAAAAGGAAAAAATGTAATTTTGAATTTAAAGTGCAAATAAAGTAATTTAAAAGTTTTTAGAAAAAAATAAAGAAAAATTGATCCAACTGGACCCAAATCGACCAAAATAGCACCAAAATCATCATTTTTTATATTAGCATCGTATAATCAAACAAAAAAATTTGATTACCATTTAATAATAATATTTAAGCTGATCATACCCATGAGAATCAACTTCTGCAGAATGCGCGTTTAGCATATTCCAAAAGTGTAAACTCTGAGTTTTCCACGTAGTAATACTTGTTTCCAAATTCAATTGCTTGAAACGTTACATCCGTATCGGTGAAAGCTAAGAATTCAATGATAATAGAAAGGTTCTCAAGAAATGTACTTTTTCATAGGAATAAGGTCCATTCTCTTATAGCTAGAGTGGTACCATGTACCCCAATTATTTACAAGCTTTCCCAATTGTACCCTAAGATGTTGGATATCTATGCAGATCAAGATCTTCCATTTAAAGTCAATTTAGGTTCCATCATGCCCACTAATCATGCCATATGCTAGTTTTTTTTTTCAGAAAAGCATTTAATTTATTTATCAAACTTTCTAATCTTCTTGGCTATTTACATGAATTATTTATATTTTTGTCTCATTTCATCAAATGATAAACTGGTTAGTTACAATAATAAATATATTACTTAAGTTGTACCATTTTTTTATAATTATGTACTATTGAATCTACCCATGAATTTAATACTTCCTTGAATTGTGTTAAATTAAGTTGCTATTGATTGAAACTCTTGCAATATATCAAATCAAATACTGGATTAAAAAGTACCATTACTGTTGATCTTATTGGCTCTAGTTGTATCAAGCCACTGATAGCCACAAAATTTGCTGGGATCAAAGTCAAATCAATTACAGTATCTATCCATCCAAATCATGCAATCCATGAATATGTATTATGCAGGTTAGGCTTAGACCGGTCTCATCTTTCCAAATCTGGGTGATCACAATAAGATGCGGTGTGATTAGTGTAGTTATATTACTAGAATTACTAGCTATCAATGCTATTTGTATACCATTATTAAGATTTTAATATGATATGTTTGGTGTGATTTTATTATCACACTACCTTTGGGGTGTCGTTAACTTTCTATTTATGAAATTGGACTCAATTTGTGTGTGTCATGCTAGTCAAGCACTTTGGTCTCATGTGAAGGACTAAGTAGACTCATCTTGTGAACGAGGACATCACTGATTGGAACAACCGGTAAGTTATCGTGCTTCTGGGTTTGATACTTACCGTCCTCAACTCATAATCTTCATGACAAGGCCCCAACAAGAGAAGAAGTGAGGGTCTCTAATTAGTCCAGTCCAACTGGTTGGGTTGGTGAGCCAGTTAGTTTGTTGGATCATGCAAACCACATGTTTGAACTGCCTGCGAAGGAGTCGTTCCACCATCTACAAACGCCCAAGAACACACATCAGCAAATAAGAATTCAAACAGAAACTGATCTAACTCACATCGAGGTACAATCGGTAATGTCTCATTGGCACACCAAGAATCAATTCAGGTTGATTGTTGCGTAGATCTGTAAGTTCTCATATCTCTCCAGCAGTGGTTCTGTTTGCAATGAATTTAACAAGGGGCTGCGTTAGGGTATATAGTTTGGTCTTTAGTTGGCAAATGGAACGAAGTACAAGGAACCCTCTTGGCACATGTTCCTTTGTCTTTGCCTAATCCCCATTAAATAACCTCCAGCTGAAATTAGATGTAATAGTTTGGTGCAGTGCTTTTAGGGGGGCTAGAATTAGAAATCTGATGTAAATCGTTTACTAATCTTTCAAAAGCTTTTTGACAATGACATCCCTCAGACTAGTCTTAGGAACTAGCCCCTTATAAATACTAATAAGGTTGATTTCTTCTTGAACTTGTTAAATATCCCTCGTGAATCAGGAAAGGATATAAGCAGCTGAGAATCTTTCTTTTCTGGGGTTCCAAATGCACAAGACTTGGCAAGGGCAACCTGAAAACGAGCCCAGGAAGATGCGGGGAAAGCCGCTCTCGGGGAGGATCATGTTGGTCCTATGCATCGCGAGCTTTTTTGCCGGCTCGTTATTTTCTAAGCATACTTGGAGTCACTCTTCCAGCAGGAACATTGACAGGGAGGATCTACTTGTGACTTCTAACCATCTGAACAAAGACGATAAAACTGTAAGTTTACATTCTTCTAAGAATACATGTAAGCATTTATGTTCCATGATCTTATTGTTTACTTGGTTTTGCAGACACTGGTGGAAGGAAATCTGGGGGATCTAATGGAAGAAGTCAGCGAAACTCATCAAGCTGTCAAGTAAGCTTTTCTTTACATTTCTTCTTTTAGTATGCTGTGCTACCTCCAAAACCCGCGACTGGATTGGAACCTCCAAACAGGTCTCTTGACAAGACGGTCACCAGGCTGGAAAAGGGTTTGTTGGCTGCCCACACAAGTAAATACTATGAACCAGGAGGTTTCACAGAAACTGCATCAAATCGAAGTGCACAGAGGGCCTTTGTCGTAGTCGGGGTCAACACGGCCTTTAGCAGCAAGAGAAGGCGGGATTCCCTCCGTGAAACATGGATGCCCACAGGTCAAATTCCCTTGTCACCTCCATCTTAAGCCTTGAGGCATTGCATTAGCTAATCAACTTGGAATAAAATTGGAATTAGAATCATTATTCCAGTTTCCTAAAACCCATTCCGATTCCTTTCCTGGCAGACCAACCGCATCTTGTTGTTTTATTGTTGGGCTATTTGATGGATTGCAGGGGAGAAGCTGAAGAAGCTGGAGAAGGAGAAGGGGATAGTGATCAGGTTCGTGATTGGGCACAGTGCAATGCCAGGGGGAGCCCTCGACAAAGCCATAGATGCAGAGGAGGCCAAGTACGGAGACTTTCTAAGGCTCAACCACGTGGAGGGCTACCACCGGCTGTCCGCCAAGACTCGCATCTACTTTACAACTGCCATCTCCATATGGGACGCTGAGTTCTATGTTAAGGTGGATGATGACATCCATCTCAACTTGGGTCAGTCTCTCTTGCCCTCCATAAGAATAGCAACTACATGATATGATTAATTTCCAAATACATACATATGTCTATATATATATATGTGTGTGTGATATGAATGTCATGTTGCAGGTATGCTAGCGGCGACCTTAGCTCAGCATCGATCTAAGCTGAGGATCTATATTGGGTGCATGAAGTCGGGGCCGGTTTTATATCAGAAGTGAGTTATTGTTTCTCAATTCAGTTTTTCTCATGTTATCTTGTTCAGTATACTGATGATGCTGGTGATGATGACATTTCAGAGGAGTGAAGTATCATGAGCCGGAGCACTGGAAGTTTGGGGAAGAAGGGAACAATTACTTCAGGCATGCCTCCGGACAACTCTACGCCATCTCCAAGGACCTTGCAGCCTTCATCTCCATCAACTCGTCAGTCCCTTTTGCCCCCTCCAAAGACACTAATCTTCCTTTTACAGTAAACTATGCGTTGCATTTTTATGAGCGTGTATATTCACATTGTGGGTCGTCAATAATTAAATTACAGCCCCATACTTCACCAGTACGCAAACGAGGATGTGTCATTGGGAGCGTGGTTTATTGGGCTGGAAGTTGAACACATCGACCAGCATTCCATGTGCTGCGGCACCCTTCCAGGTACTGCTTTAGTCACATAGATTCACCGGTGACTATTGCTATTAGCTGAGCTGTTGCTACGCATTTCTGGCATAGATTGCAAGCTGAAGGCAGAGGCTGGTAACGTGTGCGTGGCATCCTACGACCAGCAGTGCAGCGGAATCTGCAACTCCATCGACAGGATGAAGTCGATCCACGGCTCTTGCGGGGAAGGAGACAGCGCTCTTTGGAATGTCCATCTGTAATTTTTGGGTTTGTCAAGAAATCAGGACGGAAACCTTAAGAGCTTTCCTCGTATTCTGTTCTGTCCGCCATATGCATCTTACCGTGGAAATGAATACCAAATCCATGGATTTCCCCCTAATGATGTATCATCATCCTGCGCGGAGATCGATCAAACTATTGAGAGGTTTTGTGAACTGGTGGCGCGAAACGTTGCATAACCCAAATTTTGTGTGTTTTCCGCCTATCCCATGTTAACGATTATGCCATTTCTTTATATTAATGAAAAACTTCTCCTTCAATCTCAATTCTCCGTGTCCAAAAACTTCGTTCTCACTACCGTTTTCCTAAAATACCCCTACCCACCTTTAAAATTACATTCGGGTCTATATTGATGAGAGAAAATCACAAAAATCAACTAAGGTTAATGAGGGAAACTAATCTACAAATATTATTTTAGGGTCATAATTCAAATAATTATTTTATTAATATATTACGTAATTATTTTACTAATACACATTGGAAGAGTTTGAAATAATTCAATATTATTTTTATTATAGCTAATTAATAAAGAAGAATGTTTTGGGCAAAAAAATCTCAAATTTTCATACGTCAGAAAAACTTCATCATCAGTATCACTTCTCTAAAAGACTCTACACATAAAATTCCTAATATACCCCCTTAACGACTACAAATTTATTATTTATTATTTTTTTTTATCTCATTCCACATAATCACTTAACCCACATTTGTCAGTCATTTCCACTCAACCATGTTAATGTTAATGATGGAAAAACTTCATTGTCACTTGTAATTTTCTAAATAGTCCTACTAACTTTTAAAATTCCTCAAATGCTCCTACAACTGCTCATTTATTTCTGACTTCTATTTTTTCCTGTTATTCCACACAGTCCCTTTGATATTTTACTTTTATGGAGAAACATCCAAAATGTTAGGATTAAAATAAATACAACATTACTCATAACATGCCAAATCATGTGTTCAAAGTTGTTAGAATAAGTGGAATATAGTACTGCACATAAAAACTTGTTAGGTTTAACCGGTTTGACTATTTTAAATTTGATTTATGATATATAATTAATTAAAATACAAAATACATAAATATTTTAATAATAAAAGAAAATGAAATTATCTATCTTCCCTCTTGAAGATATAGAAGATATATCATTAGATTGTTCATGTTTGTAAAATTACCACTTGGATGATTTCTTTATCTTTTAATTTAAAACGGTGGTATAATGCGTATCACCACCTTCGGATCATCAACCATATATAAGTAAATACATATATTTGTGTTTTAAAAAAAATTTTGAAACTTCATATCCAATTCATGAAACGAATTAAGATTAGAAGGGTATTTTGTAGTAGCAGGTTGATTATGGAAGATATAGAAGATTTAAATACTTTATTACCAAGAAGAAAAGGAAATATGCAAGGCAATTACAAATGGAGGCATCTCATCATATAAAGAAAAAAGCTATTAACATTTGTGCATGTAACTACCCATTTTGAGTGATCATAAGTCCAATCATTGAGCATTGTGCACTAGTATAAATAAGTAAGCTTGACGTGTATTATTTCTAAAGCTGATGCAATTTTAAGATTTACTTCGATAATATAGAAATTAATATTAAATAATTTAAAACTTTTTAACTTAAATTTCAAAATCTACCTCATCTCACACCCGTTCTAAAAGTGATGTTTTGTCTTGTATTTTATAGAACCTTAAATTGTTTGGAAAAAAAATGTGAGCCTATGTCAAATTAGTACATTGATTACCTTCTCAAACTTTATTAAAATATATATGTGAAAATTATATTCTTGATTATTATATTTAGTTAACTTTTAGTTTTTCCTAACTCTTATCACTTGATCTTAGAATTTTATAATCAAGTATGCATTGGTAGAGCACCAGTTCACCAATTTATCACAACACATGCAATGAATCATACACAAGTTCTAAATAGAACGAGCATGATCTTATCATGTTCCAAATCATACACATGATTAATGTGGATGTTAATAATGTGTTCTCGTACATTGATATACTCTTGATATTTTCTCGACCACGCACATAAGTATACGTATATTATGGTTGTTGTTAGAAAATTGAATTAGGGAAATAGAAAAGAAATATATTGATAGAAAGGCCATAGGGATGAGAAATTGAAATCTCTATATTTTCTCCAAACCCTAACTCAATTATATACATGTCTATTTATTAACTACCTTAAATAGAATATATGATATAATCTTAATTACCAAGATTATATCATAATTACCTTAAATATTTTATATTATTTCAACACTCCCCCTCAAAATGGACGATAAATATCTATCATTCCCATCTTGTTACAAATATTAATTCACTCTTTAGATCCTAACCCTTTAGTTAAACAATATGTTAATTGTTCACCAGTCTTCATATAGTGTAGCCCTAAAATCTTGCTCTCAAGTTTCTCTTTGATGAAGAATCGATCAATTTCAATATATTTGGTTTTATCATGTTGAACTGGATTGTTAGCAATGCTGATCACCGATTTATTATCACACCATAACTTAATGGGTTCTTTCCTAAATAAACATAACTCCATCAATAAGCTCTTTAGCCATATTATCTCACATATGCCTTTAGTCATAGCTCTTTATTCTGCCTCTACCGTTGATCTTGTGACCACTTCCTGTTTATTATTTCTTCAAGATACAAGATTACCTCCAACAAACACACAATAAACTAATGTCGATCTTCTATCATCTACACAACTAGCCCAATCAGAGTCACAAAATCCTTCAACTTTAGTATGACCTTGAGACTTGAACCAAAGGTCTTTTCCCGGGCTACTCTTTAGATATCTCAATATTCGCATAACTGCCTCCCAATATTCTGTCCTAGGATCATTCATATATCTACTTACAATACTAACTGCATATGTGATGTCCGGTCGTGTGTGACACAAGTAGATAAGTCATCCCGCAATTCTTTGGTATTGTTCTTTATCCACTGGGTCCCTTAACTGAGCACATAGCTTATGATTTGGTTCAATTGGAGTGGCAGCAGTTCAACAACCCAACATCCTTGTTTCAGTAAGTAGATCCAATAGATATTTTCTCTGAGAAAGCACTATGCCTGTCCTAGACCTGACTATCTCAATACTGAGAAAATACTTAAGTGCACCCAAATCTTGCACTTCAAATTCTTTGCTCAATCTTTGCTTTAATCGCAATATCTCATCGCTATCATCTCCAATTATAATAATATCATCTACATATACTACAAGGATAACAACTTGACTATTTGAGTGTCGATAGAAAACTGTGTGATCTCCACTGCATTGTTGATACCTCATTCTAACTATTGCATGTCGGAATCGGTCAAACCAAGCTCTTGGTGATTGCTTGAGTCCATACAAAGACTTCTTAAGTTTACATACCCTCCCAGTGGTCTTCATCGTATCAAATTCAGGTGGAATCTCCATATATACCTCTTCTTGTAGGTCTCCATGCAAAAATGCATTCTTTACATCTAATTGATGTAATTTCCATCCAACGTTGGCAACACATGATATAAGTATTTCGACGGTACTCATTTTAGTAACTGGTGCAAATGTCTCATCATAATCTATTCCATACGTTTGGTTGTAGCCTTTTTCTACCAATCTTGCTTTATACCTTTCAACCTTTCCTTCGGCATTTTGCTTAACAGTGAATACCCATTTGCATCCAACAACCTTTTTTTCACTTGGAAGTAATGTCAGTTCCCAAGTCTTATTTTTCTCTAATGCACACATCTCCTTATGCATTGCTACAAGCCACTTTGGATCATTTTTGGCCTCTTACCAATTTCTTGGTATGTGCACTAACTGTAATGATACAATAAAGGTCTTGTATGTAGATGGGATAGATTCATATGAGACATAGTTAGATATATCATGTTCATAACTATATCTAATTGGAGGTTTTCCTACATTAGCTCTAGGTTTTTTACGAATAGTAATGGGCAGAGATTCATTACCATCTGGTGATGACGAGGAATCGTCAGGAGATTGATGGGTATCTGGGACATCCGATGTTGATGAGGAATCGTAAGAAGATTGATGGGTATCTGGGACATCCGGTGATGATGAGGAATCGTTAGAAAATTGATGGGTATCTGGGACATATGGGGGGCAATGAGTGTGGTTAAAGTATATGTTTTTGTTGCTCTCCATCATCTTCTTTATCTTCCTCCCCTTGAGCACAACTCTTGTTCCTTCTACTATAAACTTTCAATTTTGGTTCATTGGTCCCTCCTTCATTGCTACTCGATCTCTTAGGATATGGGATTATACCTACAATGACATCATCTTCTTTATTATCACTATTTCTCTCTTCATTTCCATGTTGTGCTTCAGTCAAATCATCTAGCACTGTGGATGATGTTGTTGATTCACTATAAAAGGGTTCATTCTCACGAAATGTTACATCCATACTCACAAAAAGTTTTCTCTTGCTTGGACACCAGCACTTAACCTTTATGAGTGCTAGAATAGCCTACATAAATACACTTCAATGCACGTGGATCAAGTTTAGTTACTATGGGACGATAATCTCTCACAAAATATACGTAACCAAATGCACGAGGACGGACTGCATGTATGTTGCATCCCATCAAAAGTTCACAAGGAGATTGAAAGTTTAATATTTGAGAAGGCATCCGGTTAATTAAATATGTTGCCGTCAATACTGCTTCACTCTATAGATATTTTGGAACATTCATTGTAAATAGAAAAGTGTGAGCTACCTCTAACAATGTCAATTCTTCCGTTCTGCCACTCCATTCTGCTCTAGTGTATTTGGACATGCGGTCTGATGCAGAATCCCCTTTGTAGATAAATACGATGAGAATTCTCTATTAACACATTCAATACCATTATCTGTATGAAGAGTACTCACTTTGACATTATATTGTGTTTGCACCAAAGCTAAAAAATCTTTAAAGCAAACCAATGTCTCAGATTTATTTTTCAGCAAATATACCCATGTCATCCTTGAGTAACAATCAATAAATGTAATAAACCATATGAATCCGCCAATCGAAGTAACTAGACATGGTCCCCAAATATCATAATATATCAAAGAAAATGGTGAAATACTTCTTAAACCAGTAGAAGAATAACATGTTTTTGTATGTTTTCCAAACTTACAAGCATCACATACAAGCTTGCTACGTTCTACATTATTCATTAAGTCAGGCCTTACCCTCTTAAGATTCTCAAACGATAGATGACCAAAACGATGCTCCAATATGACTTCATTCATTGCTCGTTCAGACAAAGTAGTGGTTAAAGCTGTGCTAGACTCATCTCTCATAAGATACCACAATCCATCAAGCCTACGTCTAGTCCCAATTATTCTCTTGGTATTCCTTTCTTGAATGACACATGAATCTCGATAAAAAATTACTTGACAGTTCAATTGATCACTGATTCACTAATTGATAATAAATTAACCGAAAATGATGGGACATGTAGAATTGATGATAATGTAATTGATGAAGTACATTTAATCGAGCCGAATCCTCTAACTAGTTGAAATGTGCCATCAACAGTTTGAACTCTATTATGGGAAAAAGGTGGAGAACCAGTATATGTAATAAACTCTACCGATGTTCTTGTCACATGTCTAGATACGCCTAAATCAATAATCCATTTTGTGGAAGATGATTTAGAAGAAAATGCATGTGCAATAGTACCTGAGTCAGCATTAGCATAACACATGTTGTCGTTTAAAATGTCAGCACCTTTAGCACAATAGGTTTGTCCCCCAAATCGTCCACAACCTCGACCTTGACCTCGAACTCCACGTCCTCTGAAGCTATGACTTGTTCCACCCCATGTAGGAATACGTGTCGAGGAACAATTCCAACTAATATGTCCATTCTTCCCACAATTATAACACTGTCGGTTGTCAATAATCTCATTTTTCTAGAATAGAGCGAACTGGTGTTGCTGATATCTTAGAAGTATTCATAACCTTTTGTCTTGACTCCTCATAGATTAGTACATCAATAACATCTTCCATCGGAGGAATTGGAGATTGATGACATATCATTGCTCTCTTGTATTCATATCCTAGGTTTACTCCCCTCAGGAGGTGAATCACATGTCGTCGCTCCATCCATGCTCTAATAGAAGCTATATCTGAAGGATCAAATGTAATTAATGGATCATAATAATCAAGTTTGGACCATAACCTTTTCAGCTCAGTACTGTATTTTATTATACTTCGCTCCTCCTACTTTAGTGCGTCCAACTTATCTTCAATCTCAATCACGGTCATCATATTCCCAATACCAGAGAATTGAGTAGCCAAAATCTTCCATATATCAGATGCTTTACTAATACCTTTTACCAACCCTGCGATAGAAGGAGAAAGTGATCATATTATCCATGCAACCACCAGAGAATTAGTCGCCCTCCACACCTTCTATGATGTGATGGTAGTATTAGTGGGTTCTTCATATGAGTCGTCAATGTAGTCTTCCAAATATTTTGTTTCTAGTGTGAGTCTCATCCTTCTCGACCAACTCAAATAGTTTTTCGTTCCTTCAAGTCTCTGCTCTATTGGGAGTAATTCCAACTTCAAATCTCGATTGGGAGTATTGTTATGTTGAGGCGATACATCGTCTCTTCCTACAAGCAATTCAGCTATGCCGTATCTTGAGCCTTCAGATAAAAAAACCTTGAAAAATAGAAGAAAACCTTAGCTCTGATACCATGTTAGAGAAGGTATTGTGGACCGATAAGGGGTCGGGCCCATGTTTACTTAAAAGTCATGACTTGTAAGTAGTGGTACCCTTCCAACCTTATAAACCCACAACACTTCTCTATTTTATCTAATTTGGGATCTATTCTCAGCACCCGCCCTCATGTGCAACGTGGATACACTTGCAACGTGCAATTCTCAACACCTCTCAACACCCGCCCTCAACACCTGTCTATAAGCTAGGTATTCCTCTTCCGGTCTCGGACGAGGGGGGACACAATGGCCTCGAGTTGGGTATTTTTTCCTCCTCCATCCAACTCGAGCAAACCATGAGCCGGGATTCCGGCCTCTGGTCGGGTACGAGTGCGAGTCCACTGGCTCTGATACCATGTTAGAAAACTGGATTAGGGAAAGAGAAAACAAATATATTGATAGAGAGGCCATATGAATGAGAAATTGAAAGCTGTATATTTTCTCCAAACTCTAACTCAATTACATACATGTCTATTTATTAACTACCTTAAATAGAATATATGATATAATCTTAATTACCAAGATTATGTCGTAATTACCTTAAATATTTTATACTATTTTAAAAGTTGTCCACTGCTACCACACACATAAATATACATGGAACCCATAATGATTTATAAACACAACTTACACCCACCATATCTACCAATTCAAATCTTTCCCTATGTGTTGTTATTATCTCGATATATGTTCTAACGATGCCCATATACACAATATGTATATACCAATCTTAATTATAATATCACAGAATATAATACTCAAATTATCCAACTCTATCTCTTTGATTCATGGTAAAAATTAGTACGCAACAAGTGTGTTCAAAACTTAATCATGAAGAGCTTAGTACTAAATCTGGCCAACTCCATATCATAAAATCAATCCCGGGCACACAAACCCTATTCACATAGTTCTAGCCCAATGGCCCCGAGCTGGGATTTCACAGCATAAACTCGACCTAATCACTATCACACTAAAGCAATGCACGGCTCTAAGCCAAACATACAATTTTTCCTCAGTTTGTCAAAAAATGAAATTTATCTAGCCTCTCGGTTCTCAAACTGGTTCTTTCTTGTACTTTGAAAATAATCTTTGATTTAGTGGGCATGCTTTTACCAGTTCACACTTCTTATATAAGTTCTCAAAGCTCAGCTTGCTACTTAAACATGCAAGTCACACAAGCAAGCAATGTAATGATCTCGGTCGATCCACTAGGATGCGTCGTTAGCAATAGAACTAAAATCCACTCACCTATTTCACATAATTTATTCATTATGTGGGGCACCTGAAATATGCTTTGATTTCGGTTTAATGCTACTTGTGTTTTCTGCAAGGTATAATAAATATAGGGTCAGTCTTTCTACTAATCCCTTATACTCTTTCCAACCATACTCTTCCTACGGTCCCTACATTTTTTTATGATTCCTCTTTCCAGACTTGTCTTTTATTAATTCTTTCCAAATCTACCCCTAAAGTTTTTTTTGGGTCTCATTTAGGTCTTAATAGACATTGGAACTGATCCCAAGCCTTATTTCCCTTTTATTGCCAAAAGGCCTAACGTTCTTGCAAAATTACAATTTTGTCTCTCAACTTAAGAACTTAGGTTATGGGATCCATTTGACTCCCAAATTTTTCCACATGGGCCCCTAAACTTCTTTCACTAATTTTAGGTTCTTGTACTACCCAAAAGTTCATTTTGGTCATGCAAAAGTTCATATTTGCACTTTGACCCCAAACTTTGCCTTTATTACAATTAGTTCTCTAGATATTCCACAATAGGCAAACCATGTCCCCTATCATCATCAAACTTCCCAATCAGCCCCAAACTTCATTCAACCCCTTAGGAAGACCCCATAAAAAGCTCATTCCTATTTGGATCTCCTAAGTTTCACTTATTTTCATTCTAATCCTTGACCTTTAATCCATAACCAAAATATCTCCAAAAATTATAAAATTAAGTGGAGAGGTCCCCCTAGCCTCCCTCTTCCATGTTGTTACCTTGGTTTGGCAAGAGTCATTCAAAATCATTCTGATCATACTTGATCAGAAACTTAATAGAAAATGAGTAAAAGTTGGGTCAAAGTGTGGAACTCATCGAAGATAGCACATTAACCATCGAGACTGGTGGTGTTGAAAAGCTAACTCTACAAGGAGTCTGTGGCCACTTACCTTGATTGGTGGTATGTAGATCCTGTAATGTCCATTTTAGTCAGCTCACCCACTTAACCCAAAAATCAGAAATTGAATGAATTAATTCTCCTTCTATACTCACTCAAATTGAGCAAGGATGGTGGCTATGGAAAGCTGGTAGTATGAGGAATCCACTGAATTTTGGATGGCCCAAATATCCTCCTTTGGTCATCCAAATGTCTTAAGAATCGATTCCTCAGAGGGGGCAATTCTCCTTCGATACATACTCTTAGGGAAATTTCTGATTTGCATTGTTGATTCCTTAGACCTTTAAAAGCTTGCAAACCCGATAAACATCAACAGACAACTTGGTGGCCACTGCTTGGGAAAATTAATTCATTCTCATGGCTATAGGCTATGGATTGATGAAAGAGAGCTATGGTTGGATTGACATAGAAGTCTAGAATCCAACCATATAAATTGCATGTGTTCCCTCATCACAATTCAACTTAATCCTCTCTAGAATACATACAACTCTCAATTCTGGTGACCCGACTTGCAGAGAGCCTAGCTCTGCCATCCAACCACCTCAAAACGCAATCTAGGTTTCTTTGGAAAGCTGAAGAAGTTAGCTTTCCAATGCCACCTCTCCTGACCCTCAATTCTCACTCTGTCAGTACCACTTAAATCACCTTGATTGGTGGTTTGTAGCTCCTTTAATGTCCATTTTAGTCAGCTCACTCACTTAACTCGAAAATCAGAAATTGAATGATTAATTCTCCTTCTATACTCACTCAAATCGAGCAAGGTCGGTGGCTATGAAAAGCTGATGGTGTGAGGAATCTGTTAAATTTTGGATGGCCCAAATGTCTTCAATTGGCCATCCAAAGCTGGTGGCAAGGTCCATAGACTTCCCAAAGGTCCTCCTTTGGCCATCCAAAGGTCTGAGGAATCGACCATGCAAATCAAAAGTTTCCCCAAAAGTGCCATGGTCCTCCCACACTACAGTTTCCTGATCTTGTATTGCCCGAGGGGCAATACATTTTGGACATATGTTTATTTGCTTTAGGGTCATGAGTTGTTGTCACCTCATCCCTTATAGACAAGAAAATCGGGGAAACAACCAATCAATCCAAGTGAGAAAACCGAATTGGTTCATAAACCCCAACCATTAGAGAATGGGTAAATTGGAAAATTTACAAGTCTCGAGTGACCCAAAAAGTCTTAAAAATCCTGGAAAGGGACTTTGGGACAATGTGGAAGAGAAAACCAAACCGCTTTAAGTGAACCGGATCTGAACCGAATTGAGCCGATTTGAACCATCATTGATACGATTGCTAAATTCATTTTTTTAGGTGGCTTAAATTATTCAAATTGGGGAATTGAAGCCACCATTGGATAGAGAATGAATTTAAAAAATTTTAATTTTGAAAAACTTGGTTAAATCGAGGCTGAACTGGCCGGTTTAAGCATTGAACCCGATTTGAATCGGTCTGGTTCGGTTAGGAACTGTGTAGTTTTCTTCCTTTAGATTACATCACTATTTACTCACCGAAAAAATGAACAGTGCCGACGAAGGAGAAAAGTCTTCGTTCAGGGCATTTCAAACCATGAATGAGCGCCATAAAGGCACCAATCGGACGGCGAGAGAGTCCCCAAGCTCCCTATATAAATAGCTACTCTCCATTCCTTCTCCTCACACCTTAAAACTCGACTATCTCTCAACTACTCAGTTTTCTGGCAAAGCTCGAACTAGAGCTCCAACATTGAGGTTTTTCTAAGCCTTAAAAGGCAATGTCGGATTCTTTAGATTCGGGGAGAAGTTAGCTAACCAACGACAGTCTCCATTCGATCCGAGGATCACTGGAGAAATGCTGGCATAATCAAACAGTGAAGCAGCTCCGATGGACCGAAGTTTCCCTATTTTGGTCGAGCTAGAATCGACCGAATTCAGCCCTCCTTAGGCCAAACCAAGCTCTCTCAACACTCCCACAGCCCTCACACGACCAAATTAGAGCTAAAAGGTAAGCCAATTCGACTCCCCTCTATAATTTTCAATCAGCGTTAGAGAGAGAAACGGTGAAACTTCACTAACCAAATTCTCACTCAATTCGACATGAATTATTGTAATTCTTGATCCTAGGAGGAACCTCGGGACAAGAGCTACCAGCCCTGATCAAAAGCTCATACTGTCGCGCCTCTGGCGGTAAGCTTTCGAAGATTTCTCTCTCTACGCACAGTTTTTCGACGAAGCTCCATTTGAGCTCGTTTCGGCCTCAATTCATGTGATTCAAAACTCAATTGAATTGTATGGATGTGTAGGAACCCAATTATACCTTCAATTTCAATAGTTAACCTCGATTGAATGGTCAATTTGATGAAATCAAATTCGACCAGTTTGAAAGGGGGAAATTAGGGGAAAAGTTTTGGGGAAATTTGAGGATTTTGTAAAATTGAGGGACTAAACTATAATTTCCCAAAATTGAGGGCCAATTGGCCATGAAAGGATATGGGAGGACCAATTGATCAATTTTTGGAATTAATTGGGGTCAAATTGCCATTTTTGTAAAATAGGGGCAAAATGGTAAATTTTGAAAAGTTAGGGACCAAATTGGAAATTTGGAAAACTTGAGCCCTTAAAAAATTTTCAGTAAATTAAGGACCCAAAGTGAATTTTATGAATTTTTGAGACTCAATTTGGAGAAAAGTTAGCATTAGGGACCTAAAGGCAAGAAAAAAAACTTTATGGATCTAAATACAATTAACTGAAAATTTTGGACATTCTTGTTCATACGTGAAGAATGAAGACTATAATGCCAAATATTAATAGATAAGGATAATGAAGGACTGGAACACTAACAAGGATAAGCTAGTGTTGAGGCAAAACCCGGCTAAGAAGGAATACACTGTGATTATCGGGTGAGTGAGTTTATTTACATCATAACCGATTGGGATGATGACCACTTTAAAAATGGAAAACCACTTATATGTGGAATTTTAACATCACCCCCGGTTGGAGTGATGTGAGAACTAAGTGGAAATACTACTTATCGGTTGTAAGTAGAGAGATCATACCCGGTTGGTATGATAGACTTCCCAGAAGAAAGGAGAAAATCCGCTTGTCAGTTGTAAGCGAAGATGTCATCACACCCAGTTGGTATGATGAGTGAAAAGATTATTTTGTCAGAAGTGTTCTTCCCTCACTATTTGCTAATGCTTAAAACTTTTGGGAAACATTCTTGACGAGAGCTAGAACAATTCAAATAGGCTAGAGGCCTCGGTTTTTGGAACTTGAGAGCTAAAATGCCCAGTTTTGGAAAATCACGTATAGTAGGCCCAAGGCCAGTTGGCACGAGCAGGAGCTTGTAAACAAACATGTGATATTTATGCCATAAAAATTCTAAATGAATGGAATGTGTGATTTATGCCATGTTACCAAGACAGGATCGACATACTCAATGGGTTGTGGTAGTGCGTCAGGGCTAGGTCGACGGACCAGCCTAGACAGACAACTGCAAGTCGAGTTATGGGTCAAGGCCGTTGGACCAGTGGTACCAAAGTTAAATAGCATTGTGGAAAAATTATTGTTTGTGCATGCACTTGAGGTTTGCAACCATCAAAACACCCATGAGGTGTAGTGATGTGTCATAAGGGCTACTAGATGACACAGTGGAGTTAATGGCAGTTTGTTGTGCTAGTAGTCAGGAAAGCTTGATGTAGCTTCATGCGCATGAGGCCGGGGTGGGGTCGGGATGAGGTCTCTATCCTCATACGGATACGGAGTTGATTTCGGGTTTGAGGGTCGGATGTCGCAAACATCCACTCATTCCTAGGGTAGAAGTGGACGGGCTTCTATCTAGGTAGCCGGTAAAGTCGCTCCGATGCCACAAGTGGGTGCAGTGGACGGGCTGCCCTACGAATGTGTGATTCATTCCTGATGAAGGGCGTGTGTTGACTGTTAAACACAGCTGTCACGCCCCGACCCGGTTAGGCCGGATCCCCGTGAACAACCTGCCACTCTCCTAGTTTATTAAAGGGTTTCCCCTTATTATAAACCGTAAAGAGTAAGGCGTCTTGTAAACTTGCACTATTTCCTGGAATAGTATAATCAAAACTAAATGAAATTTTAAACTTTATGTACCTGTGTTACATGCATCTTAGTTGATGGTCTTTTAGGGTAGGCTTTCCGGGATTTCCTGAAAAGGATATAAGGGAGGGGGTGAGTACAACAACTCAGTGAATGGGTTTTTAAAGGTCTACTTTTAACTTTAAGAAAAATATCTATATGGAGTGTGCCAGACTCCTTTCTTTTTGAAAATCCCTTCATTTAAAATTTCTCTCGAGTTTTTCCATTATTTCATAGTTACTGGTGTCATCACCCAACACACATCCTTCATCATGAAGGTTACACACATTAACAAGTCAATATCACTACTGAACTCGCTAGCGGCTTCAGAGCGACTTTTCCTCCACCTAGATAGAAGTACGACCACTTCTACCCTGAGAATGAGTGGATGTATGCGACATCCGACCCACAATCCCAAAATCACTTCTTTGTATCCGTATGAGTACAAAGACCTCATCCTGTCCCCACCCCGGTCTCATGCGCTTGGTGCTACTCCAAATTTCGCACAGACACCTGGAACGACGATCTACCCTTATACTCATCGGGTCGTCCAAGGCCCTTAGGATGCATCACTACCCCTCATGGGCGTCTTGATGATCTCGTACTCATAGTGCATGCACAAACAATATTTTCTTATATTGCCATGTAATCTTTGGTGCCACTTGGTTCAACAGCCCCGACTCTCAACTCAACTTATAGTTGTTTGTCTTGACTAGTCCGTCGACCTGTCATGTCGCACTGCCACTAGTTGACTGAGCATGTCGATCCTATTTTGGTACCATGGATAAACAATTCACTTATCAAGTTTTATGGCACATATATCATGTTCGTTTACGAGCTCCTGCTCGTGCCAACTAGCCTTGGACCCACTGTATGAGATTTTCAAAATCGGGCATTTAGCCCCCAAGTTCCAAAAACTGAGGCCCCCGACCTATAAGAGCTATCTGAGCTCCCGTCAAGAAGGTCTCCCAAATAGTTTAAGAATTGACAAACAGCCAGGGGAGAACACTTTCGACAAAATAGATTTTCACTGTCCATTATACCAACCGGTATAAGGACATCTCCGTTTATAACTGATGAACGGGTTTTCAACTTCCTTCGAGGAAGTCTCATCATACCAACCGGGTATGATCTACTTACAACCAGTAAGTAGTTTTTCCGCATAATTTTTACATCACTTTCTCTAAGTGGTAATGATTAAAATACCACTAAACGGTGGGTTTTTATACCAAGGCACGTATTATTCCTAACCGAGTATGATATATAATTGCACTGACAACTGGTAAGTGGTTTTTAATTTTAAGTTGTGCTCATCATCCCTACCGGGTATGATTTTTAGTAAACCCACTCACCCGTTAATGTCGTGAATTCCACTAGACCGATTCTTTGTATTCACGTGAGCTTATCCTTGCTGGCATTCCCGGTACTTCGTGTTCCTACACGATATGAACATTTCGGTTCATTATCCTTCGACCTAATTGCCTTCCTTCATTCTAAATGAATGAGAAAGTCAAACTTTCATTTATTTGCAATTAGGTCCCTAAAGTTATTTCTCTTTAACTTTAAGTCCCTTATGCCGATTTTTCCTCAAATTAAGTCCCGAAAGTTCTAAAATTTATCACAGGACCTTAATTTATTCCATTTCACAAAAAGGGGATTAATTTCCCAAATTTCCAATTTGGTCCTCCAACTTTTCCAAAATTACCATTTTGCCCCCCAAATTCCAAAATTCCTCAATTGGTCCTCCAACATTATTTTCATGCCCAATTGACCCTCAATTTCATAAAATTACATTTTGGTTCTTTGAATTTTGAAAATCCCCAAATTTTCTCCAATTTTCCCCCAATTCCAACTCTTTAACACAAACACCTCTAATTGTTGAAATTGAAGTTGAAATTGAGTTCCTCCATGTTCATACAATTCCATAGAACTTTGAATCATGAGTTTTGACGCCAGAACGAGCTCAAACGGAGCTTCGTCAAAAAATGGATTGTAGAGAGAGAAAGCTTTGATTAGTCACCGGTGAGGGCACGGCGGTTCGAGCTTTCCATCTAGGTAGAGAACTCTCATCCTGAGGTTTATCCTAGTATCAAGAATCACATCAATTGATGCCAAAATGAGTTAGAATTTTATCATTGAAATTCTGCTGGTTCTCTCTCTAGCACCGGTTGGAAATTACAGAGGAGAGCCGAATTGGCTTACCTTTCCGTCGTAATTCGGCCGTGGGAAGGCTGAGGAAGTGTTGGGAAGGCTTAGCTTAGCTTGAGGAGGGCTCAAATTGGCCGATTTCAACTCGGCCAAAATAGGGCAGCTTTGGTCCACCGGATCTACTTCACTGTTTCATCATGCTGGCGCTTCTCCAGTGACTCTCAGAGCAAACAGAGACTACATACGTGTAGTTGACTTCTCCCCGGTTCTAAAGAACCCGACCTCACCTTGTTTGGCTTAGAAAAGACCCCATGTCGAAGCTCCGGTTCAAGCTTTGCCGAAAAATGGAGCAGTTGAGAGATAATAGAGTTTTCAGGTGTGGAGAGGATGAATGGGGAGGGGCTCTTTATATAGGGAGCTTGGAGATCTGTTGGCCGTCCGTTTGGCACCGTTATTGCCGACATTGAAGACCTGAAATGGCCCAAACAAAAGCGTTTCTTCTTCATCGGCGTTTCTTCAGTTTTTCGGCGAGTGAACAGTGCTGTCATCCTGAGGAAGAAGATGACACTGTTCCGAACCGGACCGGACCAGTCCGAACAGGGTTCAAAGTTTAAACTGGCCGGTTCACCCCCCATTTGATCGAGTTTTTCAAATCTAAAATTCCTAAATTTATCTAAATTCATTCTCTATCCAATGGTGGCCTCAAATCTCCAATTTGAATTATTTAAGCCACCTAGAAAAATGAATTTAGGATTCAATTCAATAGTGGTTCAAACCGTTCCGAACCGGTTCACCTGAACCGGTTTGGTTTTCATCCCCAATTCTTTCACAAGTCCATTTCCATGTCTTTTGTGACTCCTTGGGTCACTTAGGTCCATAAAATTCCTGGTTTACCATCTCTTTATCTATTCCGGTACATAAACCGACTCGGTTCTTAAACCGGTTCAATCCAGTTGGAGTCCAGTTCACCCGAACAGGTCTGATTTCCCACTTGTTCTAAGGTTCCTTCCCAAGGTTTATGAATTTATTTGGAGTACAATGGAGTTGAATTCCTTTGTTTTTCCTGATCTCTATCAGTTCTGGTTCATGAACTAACTCGGTTCATAAACCGATTCAATCCTGTTGGATCCGGTTCATCTTTTCCTCTTCCAATTCATCCTAAGGTTCTTTTCCATAGTATTTTGAACCCTTTGGATCACCTGGGAGTTGTAAATTCCTAAATTGCCCATTTACAATTATCGAGTTTATGAACCGATTTGATTTTCTTACTTAGTTTGATCGGTTCTCTTCCCAGTTCTTCTTAGCTCAAAAGGGCGGGGTTTACAACACCTATTGTGGATAATGAGGAAAGAAATTTTGAAAACCAAAATTTGAGGAAGAAATGAACTTAAATGAAATAAGGAGTATGAAACACTCAAATTAAAACTATTTTTCTGAAAACTCATTCCCAACACCTATTCATTGAGTTGTAGAAATTCACCCCTTTTTTCTCTTCATTTTTAGAAATAGAGAAAATGACTAATTAAAATACCGGGACCTACCTTTTGTCATGTATGCTTAAAAGTATTTTTTTAAGCTTGCATTCTTATTGATTTATGTTATTCTAGGGAACAATGTTAAATTTTGCCTGACTCCTCTTGATTAAAAAAAGGGGGAAACACCTCTTAAACTAAGTGAGCGGTGGGTTGATCACGGGGATCCGACCAAACCGGGTCGAGGCGTGACAGTTGTCCCTACTTTGATTTAGGCCTAAGTATTCGGATTTAGGCACGAGTTGTGAATTTTCCAAATGTGTGACCCGAGCGTAGGCCATGATTGTGTAAGGAACTAATTCCCGATGTTTGCATAAACACACTAGAGTCATGGGTCAAAATAGGGGAGACTAAGGATAACTTGACCATAGCATAGACTATGGGTTGGATGGTTCTATACCTGTGTCTCAAAGGGCAATAGTAAACCACGAGACTCGTATGAGTATTACAAGTAAAGGATATAGAAATCCATGATAGGTGGCTTATGGGAAAGATTTGGAGCGTGAACCATGTAGTGGCATGACGTTATTGTCCCACTCACTATGCTATGAGCTCACCCCCCTCCCCTAAACATATGTGCATATAAGTTGAGAAAGCATTGTAGGAAGTGGGAAGGCATACCCCTGCTCGAGGTAGCTTCACTCATTGTTTATGAAGGTTCGATTCTCCTTATCATGCTATAGCTATTCCCATAAAGTTTGAGAAGATAATCTCGGGGGCTTCCATAGGAACTTTGAAACAAAAGTTTAAAATTTTCGCTACATTTTTAAAGAGTGATACACAGTTCTAAGCATTTGTCCCACCAAAGTTAACTTGGAAAATGTACCCGCCATTGTAACACTGGAGAGATTGGCAGGTTGCACGAGTCCCTCATACATAAGCACTATACACGAAGGGCTACTTATGCCCATAACACTACAATAAACCCCAGAGTGTACCACCACTTGGATTGTACCAAACTAGGAAATTGGAGTGTGGGAGCCGCGATGGCACTCTTATGACAATCGACACTCCTTCGGTGTCGTCTCGCAGCTAGGTGTCTCAGCACCCGGGATCATTGCAGTCTCACTGCCACTCCCTCGTACAACAATGGACAACTCAGGCCTGCACACAATTTTGGGTTACTCGGGCCCCACATTTATATCACTTCTAGGGTGTATCACCGCTTGGACAATATCAAACTAGGAACAGGAGAGTTGGAGTCTTATGATAACTTTATCACAATCGACATTATTCAAGTGTTATCTTGCAGCTGGGTATCTTAGCACCTAGGGTCATGGTTGCATTACCGCCACTTGCCAGCACATACCTCCTACACATGTAACTCAATTCCTCCATCGTCTCATCACAGTGGTGTACTGGGACGGTACCTATACATCATTCTGATGTCCCGGGAAAACATAAAAGATCACACAAGATTTCTCCTCGATATCCTTTCTATTTTCCCCTTGGGTGATGGCACAACTACTCAGTTGTCCATTTGTTGCCACTCTCTCCTATATTGGTATTCACAACAAAATTATCATGACTTATGGTCATCCCCTCACGCTCATGGCTAGGTTACGTAATGGTGCAAATTGCATCTCATTACCAGGAGCTTGGGACGTCACTCTCCCAACTCCCCAATTTACACAACATAATCATGCACAATCAACATGCTTATAACATGGATATACTTGGGAGTGTGGTCTCTCACTGGACCTACTCCCCACAAAATTACCAACTCGGGAGCCCGGCTGGTCGCTCAGTCGTCTACTCATATCACATATTGGGCACCATGCCTCACACCCAGGGTCACACGACATACTCTGTGCCCTCGTCGCTAAGTTAGAACAAGACATAGCAATGACACTTATTGGGGAGCCTGACCGGTCACTCAGCCATCTCCCCCAAGTCACAACATGGCTCAAGGCCTAAAACATTTTGTCGGTTCCTCTAAACTATATTTGTGCAATTTAACCCGATCTCATGATCAAATCCTTTTTTAACCATTAAAATTACATTTGTTTTAATAGACATGATTTTAATCATTTTGCAATTGTTATATGAATTCTAAAACTAGGTTTCTACTCATATGCACTCAATCAAATCAAACATGTATTAAATGTTCCGTTCGATCGAACAATTCGTCAACACCCACTCACCTCACGATACGAAACTCGCTAAGTTCGCGAGATTTCTAAAATCTGGTATTGATTTCGCTAGAGTACTTCTTGTGTTCTATACAATGATTACAATAACACGAGCATTTCACTCCAGTCTAGGTTACCCTACTCACTAGCCAGTAACTCAACCTCGGTCTAACCTTATCTAAACTTAATCACTTGTGCCTAAGTTTATTCTTTTTTTTTTGTGCCTAAGTTTATTTTTTTTTCACTTTAACACTTATTGAAGTGGCTTCCATTTTTTCAAATTAACATTTGATCTTTATTTTGAATAAAAATACCATTTTACTATTTTTCATTTTGTACTCTATAATTTTCCAAATCTTTCAATTCGTTTACTTAAGTTTTTCTTTAATCCTATTTTGGTACGGAACAAAAGTAAAGATGATACTATTAGTCAATTAGAGTTGATCATTACTTTTGTAATCTACCACAATGGTAGATCACAAAAGTAAATTGGTGAAGTAGGGATTGTGATCATTACCATTAAGGAGGACCCTAATCATTACCAAAATGTAGGACGAGGTGCCAAAATAAGGTGCAACTCAACTTATGAGGTAGAAACCAGTCCCAAAAACTAGATACAAACAGCGGCAACAACATCCTTAACCGGACCCTTAACCGGACGTAAGACAAAGTGCAACCGGAGGTTATTCCACCACATGTAAATAATCAGGCATGCTATCAATAGCTTTTACAATGTTGGGTCGAGAATATCGTACACATTATTTAACTCTTGTACTAACACGGTTACTCGCAAGAAGGGAAAGAGCTAAATCAGTATATTTACTATTGTACCCGCCTAACTTTCAAGTTAATTGCCTGGGGGTAGTAGAGGTCCAAAAAGACAGCAACATGTTTTTGTGAGGATTAATTGAAGCTATGGTTTATTTCATGCAAAAAAAAAAACTGCAAGATAACACACATGTAGGCATCATCCGAGTAGGTTAAGTATCTGTACACTGATTATTTCCCCATATATGCATGTACTGAGGTAGAATACAAGTTTCCCACTATGAAACACAAATATCATAGTTACTTACTGTTTTGGGTGGCCAGATCAGAGGTGGTCTTAGCAGCCCGACTGAGTAAGTCCGAGACCCAGAGAGCACCCTTGGAGAAATAGCTGCTGTTGACCACGGCAGAAGCAGCTGCTGCTGCGGCCTCTCCTGTGACAGTCACTGCCACAACAGCAGCTGTCCCAGTGACAACTGCTGCTGATTTTGTGATCTCTGAAACATGGAATCTCTCGTCAATTGATTTGACCATTCCCATGCCTGAATTTATCCTCTCAGTCAGGCCAATTCTATTGCTCAGCTCAGCAACTCTAGTAACGGCAGAGGAAGAGACCCCATGGGACTCATCGAAGGCTTTGGCTTTTATGAGTGCGTCCTTGCTGAGATCATATCCCTTTGCTATCATTGTCTTGACAACATCCTGTGCTATTGTTATTGCTTCACTAGGCGAGGAAACAAACTGATTTGCATTTACCGCCTGAGAAATGCTAGAAAAATCAGTCTAACACATCAAGCATGAATCAGTGTCTGAGATAAAGTTAACTGCTCAAGTGCTTGAAAATGATTAGATTGATATCAAAAGAAAGGTAACAAGAGAATGTAAAAGAGAAATAGGCTTTAAGAAGTTAAAATAAGGTAAGTGATATGTTGAATAACCGCACCATCACCCCTCTAAATAGCCCCATAGTCATCTATAACAAAAGATAATTCTGAACTTGCACCAATATATCAGAAGTAATTCAGACTTTATTTGTTGGCACAGACGTCTGCCTCACTCTCCCATATTCTAGCACATCTTAGGCACCACCTTATATAATATGATATGAATATTAAAAGGGTAAAGGGCAAATTTGGTCAACATTCTTTCATATATGTCATTTGCCTTCTAAATCGGGGTTATTAATCTAGGATTACACCTCTATTCATTCTATAATTTAACATTAAATATTTTGATGTTAAAGCTAATAATGTTAATCAAATAATATAAATCCAAATTATTTTAAAAAGTGAGGTTCCTCTACAATATTCAAGCCACTTTTTTATTCTTCATCCTATTCAATAAATGATATCCAATATATTCTTCGTGTTAAAAATGCATAGTGATATAAAATTTTAGGATTATTCTGTGTTTAAGTTTTTCCAAATTTTAAAAAGCAGGTATATCAGTCTCTAATTAATTTTTGTACAAATAATTTGCTACATACACAATATTTACTGAATCACGATGAATATTATATGAGACGGATGAGAAGAGAACTCCCAATGCCCATTTTTAATATTTTTATTCATTTTAAATTATTATTATTATTTTAGTCACATCATCTACTTTTTTAATACCAAAGTGTAAAGTACTAAAAGTGTATCAGTTGAAGACCAAATGTATCTTGAAAAAAGGTTTATCATGAAAATAACAAAAAAAAAGAAAAACTAGAGTATTAAGACCATATATTACCCTAATTAAGAAAAAACACTGACATATGCAGGATTGGGATTGCAAAAAATATCAATACTGTAATCTGAAGAAAAAAACTATCATTACCTTTCCAAGATTTTAAGAAAAAACCTAGATATGATCTTATGATGATACAAGATGCAGAGCCAGTAAGATATCTTATGCAATGAAACTAAGAGCCTACTAATATGCCAGACTTTGAGGTAACAGCAATTATTGTATTCCCTAGACTTGATTTTTCTACAAAACTTGGATTATATTTATCAGATTGTAAAACTAAATATTTGGAAAATTACTTATTATGAATATATATTTTGCAGTTAACATGATAAATAATGCTAAAATCTACCCAAAAGTCACAAAAAATTATCAGCATCCACAAATGGAAATTTATGCATACAGTAGTAATGCTGCTTTCAGGCTTCCATGGCCAAGGATCAGATTCATCAACAAATGAACCCCAGCGAGATATACAAACATGGCGGTCAGCAATTTTTGCTCCCTGATAGAAAATCACAAAACCAAGCACAAGATAAGTAAAATCTCAAGAATTTAAAATCGATCTACCAGGATTTCCAGAATTTACACTCCTAAGTAAGCTAGAAATGATTGAAGAAGCCATTTCAAATATCATCATCTAATTGCCTCTTTATCTGATTCCATTGTCACTCCATCACAATAGCAGATTATGAGTTCTTAAGCTTAGCTATAGCTGATTAATTTATTGCAACTTACAGTGAGCAATAGAGCAGTTTCGAGAGCATAACGATCTTTAAAGGTCACGTAAGCTGTGCAGGCATATTCACCCGACCTGGAAAAAAACCACGAGGGCAATTCTTCCATCAGTTTCCAACACTACCATTATTATTTCATGAACTGCATAGAGTGAGAAAAGAGAAAGGTCAAAAATTCATATTGTTTATAAATGACATGAGTGGAACCTCCATTAAATAATAGTTTCGGGAATCCGGTATAACAAATACTCTAAATATTATTTTCTTCATTTCATTTAATTAGCAAGTAAATTTATTCAGTTTTTCAGTTAATTATGTTTAGTATTTATGATGAAATTCTTAAAATCAGCTCCAACATAAATTATAATAAAATAAACTTGAGCCATATTATTGAGCCCCCTCCCGTGGCATTGAGCTCTTAATATCAGGTTTCAATCATTCTACAAATTTGAACTCCTAAATGAAATTACTTACCCTTTACCTTTATTGCATCAGCATGATTTCAACATCATTTTGTAAAGAGTGAAATATTCTTGTCTTCTTATATTAATCACATGCAATCATTCTGCTATATAAATAAATATATATATTTAAGTCCCATCCTCAGTCAAAAGCAAACATCAATCTAGCTCTTTTAAGTAAAACTATATTCTTCTTTCAGTAACAAAACATCTATGCATATAAATATTATATAGAAAAATTCCTATTCGATAGATGAAATAATGGATTTGTCAGCTTATTTCAAAAATAGCAGGGGATTCTCTTTGACTGTTCATAGAGAATGTACCGGGTACCCCAAATCCATAAAAAATATGAAAAAGATACCTGATGATCTCAACAAATTCAATTGAGCCACAGTTCACAAAAAAGTCACAGACTTCCTTTTCTGTAGCTTTTGGGGATAAACTAGTCACTTCAGCCGTATAACCCCCAGGATACATTGTTGCAGAGAAATCTGGCAGGAGGAAAAAGGGGGAAAATTAGGATGGTGACCTGTATCAACCAATTTTCAACCAGATTATAAGTATACAAGCATGGTACTTCAATTTTGTCATCACTTAAGACTGAAGCTTTCTGAAGATATTCTGATCACATTGCCATGAATTGATGAATTCTCAAGGGAAAGTATGGAAAGAAAAAGCAGGCAAGCCTTTTATGCTGCTTTCAAATTATCTCTACATGATAATGTTCCTTAAAGTATATCCTCTGGACATTTTCCATTCACGGTGACATCTGCTAACTTTGTTTTGCACCATTTCATAAAGCACACCACACTTTACTTTAGAATTGCACGGCGAGTCCCATTCCTATATCATCAATACTTTCATATCATTAATTCCAGAAATTCCGTTTTATATATCCATCATCTCTATGAACTGAAGTGACCCAAGAAAATCATCATCATCATCAACAGCAACACAATGTCGTCACCAGCTGTCAGAAGGATAAAAAAAATCTCAAGAATAGGCACACCCATGAAATGAGGAATTGAATTAAATTAGTTTTCCAACTCAATCAAATTCCTCGAAGAGGGATTATTAATTTAATCAAAATGCACATATGGGCAAAGATCTGTGAAGTCTAAACCCTTAACAAAAGGCGAATAAGTTAAAGGACCGAGTTCATTGGTGGAAATAGATCATGATGAAAACAACCCTTTCTTCCACCCAGGCAAAGTAAAGGAGAGTATGAACAGAGATGAACTGTAGTCAACCAATTTATGATATGTGCAATGATGAAGACAATAGCATTCTTTTACCCTACCAATCGAGTCTAGGACGGACTGACAGAAGAGATCTGGCGGAAGTCGTGGTTCAGGATCACGATCACGGAATAAGAGGGAAAATGGATCTCATGGGTGAAATTGGGCGGTGTTTACGGATTTTCTATGGATATTATCCTGATGGAATATTTATTATATAATATTATGATCTTAAAAATTATATTAAATTTAATATACAATTATAAAAAAAATACTAATATGAAATTATCGGATTTTCATGTGGTTACCGGGGAGATACAGTTTTTGGTAATTATTATATTTAATTTTCTTAATTTTTATATTCATTAAGAAATACATTAAATATTGGTTGTTAATTTTTTTTATAAAAAATCAAGAATATTCAAGCACTGCACCTTTAGTAAGAAGGTAAATAATGTTGGAGTGAACACACTACTTAGATCCTTCTCCACATTTATAAATGTTGGCTACTCAATTTACTAGATTCAATTGAACGTTGTGAATTTACTTCATGATTCCTTAAAACATTTTCTAATAAAAATTAGTATTAATAACTGTCTTAGATCTCAAATATGTTAAAATTATTTATAAGTGATTTTCATAATTATATTGAGTTAATAGTATCTAATATTATAGCACCTACTAAAAATCTATTTATTTAGAATATAATATTAAATTAAATAAAATAGAGAATTTTTATTTCTATAATTTTAAAAATATTTTAATACACACAAATTATAATTTTTAAATATACATAAATTCGATCTCTAATCGATAAATAATATATTATAATATGGTAACAAAACTCATGCATATAACCAACTAGATATTAAAAATTCAATTTATATTTTGTATTAGTATAAATAAAAAAAATACTCAACTCAAGTTAATAATACTCAGCTTATTAAGTGTATACATATTACACGTGTTAAAAATATAATCAAATAATAAATAAAATTAAATTTTATTATGAGTTTATAAGATTTAAAATATTATAATACTTACCATTAGATATGAGAAAAACACTTAATCCTAAATATTTTTCCCATTAAAGTATATTTGTTATCTCTTGCTAGGTTAATACTTGACTTTTCCTATAAAGAAAAGTCCTATTATAATTTATGTTTACTTGACCTCAATTTATTGTGCTCTACACCTTATTAGGTCTTGGTCTTATTCTGCTCATTCTTTGTTGATGTCATCTTGCTAGCATTGTCAATCTCTTTTCAAATGGCTAAACAAGTAATAATAATTTTAGTTGATATGAGTTTCTTCTCCTCTAAAGAGCCTACATATTACCTAGACAAAATTGTATTCATTTAAAAAAGTCTTTTCAAATGGCTCAACAAGTAATAATAATTTTAGTTGATATGAGTTTCTTCTTCTCTAAAGAGCCTACATATTACCTAAACAAAATTGTATTCATTTAAAAAAGTTAGTAGTTAACTTAACTCGTTTATAGCAGGTGATACCTTCTATTCTAAATCTATTTGAGTATTAATTACCAATTTTCATACTTGAATTCCTTCGTGTCCACTATTGTTGGACAAAATTTTTCCCCTTACTTACTCAGTATCAATGCGCATTATGCTCCCATAACTTCCTAACTTATTGGACGACAAGCTTTCTTGATACTCACTGTGTCATCCAGTAGCCCATATAACTAACGTTACCCAATATCGGTCGTATCGATGGTTATGTATCTTAGCATGCACAAATAATAGTATTTTAATTGAGACATTTATCTTTTGTGTTACCAGCCCAACAAATTCAATTACCTAATTTCAGCTCGGTAACTACTAATCCAACGAGTTCGATTACCCGATTTCGGCGTGGTAGCTACCATCACAACAAGTTATATGATTCAACTTTGGCTAGGTGGCTTTATCTCACAACTTAGCCACTTATATTAAATTTTCATAGGGCTTAAAATCAAGATCTTATATATGAGTTTAAGCCCGTTCTCATTGGTCTTGAACCCACTTTACTGGTTTTTCCAAAACTTGGCATTAAGCCCTATTAGTTTTAAAACCAAGGTCTTGGACCCACTAGCGCAATTCTAGCTCTCATCAAAATTATCTTACAAAACGTTGGTACTATTTCTGGAAAATGAATTTCAATTAAATAAAAACGTGCTCATCATCTCAACCAGGTATAATGTCGGAAATCTCACTCACTCGGTAATTGTGACATGTTCGCTCAACTAGATTCCGATTTGTGTTGTGCCCCTCTATACTAGTCCTTGAACACCCGAATCTACATGGTTCGAGTATTCACATAAGAGATCGGCATAAAACACCCAATGTTCTCAAGTATTCGCACATAGGTCCTTAATTTATGTCTTAATTGTGATTAGGTCCCTAAGATTTTTAACCTTACATTTAGGTCCCTAATTTTTACTTAATCTACAATTAGGTCCCTAAGGTTTTCAATATTCCTCTTAGGCCCTTAATCTTCTCTTATTTTTATTTAAGTCCTCAATTTTTCTTTAATTACCATTCGACCCTAAATTTTCCAAAACTCCCCAATTTGCCTAAAATTTTCAACAATTGCACTTTGACCCCCAAATTCTCATTTCATCAAATTGACCACTTAAACTCGATTAATTACCCCTCATCATGCTGCTAATCACTTCTCCCATCTCTCTACAATCATTCTGGCTTTTGAATAACTTTAATTGACTCATTTTTAAGCTCAAACGAAGTTTCGTTGGAAAAGTTTTCTAAAGGGAGAAATCTCGGTTTTCTTACTGGCAAGAGGAAGGCAGTCTAAGCTCTGGGTAGGGGCGACTAGTGCTACTCCCGTGAATCTTCCTAGGATCAAATTGCAGGTCAATTGGGTGCTTGAGTACAGATAATTTGATGAGAGGAGTTATAGTATTCCAATTTTATCAACTTCACTGTTCTGATAAAATGGGTCAAAATTGGCTTACCTCGAAGGTTCTTGGAGGTCGAGGAGGGCTTTGGGAGGTTCGACCTGGTCACAAAAGTGTGGAGGTGGCCAGAGTTCAACTTAAGACTTTCTATAGTTTTGGGATCGCCAAAGTGTCGGTACTATGTGAGCTTCTTAGTGCTTCTCTAATGATCCTTGGACTAAAAGGAGGTGACAACGAGGTAGGGGATTTCTTCCCTATTCCAAAGAGCCTGAATGCACCTTTTGAGGTTACAAAAAAGGCACACGTGGGAGCTATGATTTACCTCTCGCCAGAAAATGGAACACCTCTTCTTTTTCGATCGTTTATGGGATGAGGAAGATGAGTGGAGGGGTGCTCTTTCTATAGTGAGCTCGACAACCGACAAGGCTATCGGTCGGCATAGGACTCGGCCCTAGCTTCTCCCGCCAGCGGTTAGATTGGAGAGCTTTCCAGGTCGCCAAAGACCACGCCTATCATCCTTCTCTCTTTTTGCCAGCTTTTCCAAGGAGGAAGACGACAATGTGCGCGTGCATAAGAGCTTCGCACATGTGCGTTGCCACATGACGCATTGTTATTGGCTGGCTTTGCTAACGTGGATTCCTACTCAACGTTCGAGTCAGCCTTTGACTTGTTGATTAGACACGTGGTGACCTTCCATTGGCCGCTCGTTCCAATGTGGCTGATGACCGTGCCTTATCAACAATTGACCGTGACACGTGGTGTTCTCTGATTAACTTATTTAAATGCATTAGACCTCCTAACGCACAATGCCACTACCACGTGTCAACCTCTTATTGGCTAGTTAGACCAGGTTCGATGACCCAAAATCGAAAATCGGCCAGTTCAAGCCCAATTCAATCGGTTTCTTAAAATTAAAAATTTCTAAATTTATTGTCTATCTAATGGTGGCTTCAATTTTCCAATTCAATATTTTTAAGCCACCTAAAAAAATAAATTTTTGAATCGATTATTCACGATCCAATTCGGTTCAAGTCTGGTTCACACTTGAACCCATCTGGTTTTCAAATATAATTCAATTTATGATTTTTTTCTTGATTTTTAAGTATTTATTAGCCAATTGAGATTTTCCAAATTCCTGTTTTAACCCTTATTTATCAATTCCAATTCACTTAGATACTCAATTTTCTCTCGAAAATTTTCGGTTCCCATTTGCAGTTTCTTATTCCAAGAGAACGGGGTTTATAATTTTAGTATAATATATACAAGTACATTACATGTGTCTTGTTTTTCACACATACTATTTTTGCAATAAATTGAGTTTAGGAAGTTGGAATGAAGATACATTTAATGCAAATGTTAACAATATCTAATGAAATTATTCATTATAAAAAGAAAGTATTAGGCAAATAAGTAGTGCATGATAAAATGTTTCTTTCTCTTGCACATAAACGATAGAAGATAATATCGTGAAGATTCCATCATAGAAAGTTGTCATTTTAATTGCAAGTATATTAAAAAGTTTCCATCATAAAAAGTTATCATTTTTACTTCAAGTATATTAAAAATAAATGCTACACAAAGCTCTTGATCATAAGCAAATATTACATAGATAATAAATCTCTCCATATGACCATCCATCCAAGATGATGTCTCCCAATATTGTTTGATTGCTTGTACAAAATTCATAAGTAGATCGTATACTGAGGAATATTTTCTAGTGAGGCATGACTAGGTAAGTTAAATATTATTTTATGAATATATTGTACATTCATTCTAATACTTAGGAAGATGTTTATAGGGTCAATCATTAACCTTATTTTTATCACCAATTTGTCATATCATTTCATTCTATGTATCCTCTTTCTGATGTCCATTATTCATTATTTGCTTCTAGGAAGTCACGGTTTGGAAATAAAAATCTTTAAAAGTCAAGAGGGTTTTGATTGATGAATTAGCCTACAATATATCTTAGTTATAATAACAACATTAAATACTTGTACCTTATTCTCTAACCCCAATAGAAAGTCATTACCATGGCATTTATTGTAGAGCGCCACTTATTTGAGAGTTCCAAGCCATTCATAATATGTATATGAGTTACAATAAAGATGGGCTTCAACACAATTTCCTTAGTGGCATGATTACTGCGACAAACATGATGGACCAATCTCACACAATTGTAATCCCGTGATATTTACTCATTGCTGTCCGTAAATTAATACCAAGCACATCATTGATCTCTTGTGGGTGGATAACCGTTAAGAAGTTCTCATTGAATATGATTGTCCACTTCTGAAGATTTACTTGTATTCTAGAAAGCAACCCAATATTGATCGATGAATCTTTACAATGATTAGACATTACTAAAAGACATTTAGAAGAAAAAAGGTGGAATCATTGGCCCAAAAGATGTAAGACAGCATATGCCTAGTTGGCGCTCTTAAATCACTATGTTAATTGATGTTGATAACGTGACAATAACAATAACAAATAAGTACCTGTAAGATTCCAATCCTTAATAGCTTTTTTTCTAATGGGATGTGTGTAGATTTGGTGATATATGAAATTTATTATGTATGCTACCCTATTAATAAATCTAGCAAAAATATTATCATTTGATATTTAAAAAATTTGCCATTTTATTTGGTTTAACCCACTTGCTCATCATAAATTTTCACGTATTCTCTATCATTAAAGCTAATTTCCCTCTATTTCCGTTCAGATTTATGTCCAAAACAAAATTGAATATAGTTATTTTGGATCATAATTTTAAAAAACTTATAGTTCCATTAATAATTATCTACATATTAGTATAATTTTTTAAAATATTCAACCAGTGAAATAATAAAAAAATTAGATATTTTTTTCTATATTAAGAAGAAAATCAAGTATAGTTTCTATATATAGAGTTAATGTGGCTTTGAATCTGACGTAAAAAAATATTGTAGTATTATAAACAAGTTGTGGTATTATATTTTATTATAATATCATTACATTTATGATTTTTAGTTAATATATAATTTTTATTCATACTTGCATGTTTGGTGAACGGTGCAAATTTAATACAAGTAGACACCAAGAAGAGCATTAATTTGTATTCTTCATTCTCACTGTGCTAGACTTTGACCTAATTTTGGAATTTTCACTTATATATATATATAAGGATTTTATTTTGCAATCTCTTTGTTAGTCTCTACAAAGTGGATTTTGCTTTCGTGTAACTATGATTTTTTCAATTTAAGTTTTTCAAGTTAAATTGTATCTCTCTTTGTTTAGAATTATTCAGTTTATTTTCTGCTTGTTTCATGGAGTTACAAAAGCACAAGCTCAAGCCTTGCAACTTTCTAAAGTTCAATGAAAGAGACTTGGGACTTGTCGGGGATGTCATTTAGTTGGATTGGATTCCATTGAAGTCTCTATCAATCTCTGATAACCTCTCTCCTTTCTGTAATTATAGCCTTCAGATGGAGTCATACTCGAGTAAATATTGGCGTGCATGCTTAAATCTACTTGGGCACCTTCTAATTTATTGCCTAGTGACAGATGGATGACTGGGCATTGTGGACCTCACCTCCTTGTCATATGGATTCCAACACAAACATCATCAACGAGAATACTCTTTTGGGGAATGAAATTTCTTGGAAAGCATTTTGAGGGACCTCCTCTTGTTTGCTTGGTTGACCTACTTGTGATCATTATGTGGTATAGTTTAAAAAAGTTGCAGCACACCATCTCTTACCAATTTAGCGACCTGTCAATGTGAACGGGAAGTTCTCCCCGACCTCCAGTTGAATGAGTTTTTGAATTGATTAACTGTCTATTTTGTTTTACTGGCAGCTATAGCTATATATAATCTCTCAATCAAGTGCTGCTACTAAACTTTTTCAGCAAATTTGCAGGGCCAGCCTAGATAAGTCTCCCTGCCATTTGGAACTAAACTGCAGCAAACCTAATAGTTGGAAGCCTTGATTCTCATCCCACGACCAAGAACATGTAGTTGACAAGTTAACTCTACGGCTCTAGCTCATACTCGTAGATTTCCATGGTTAGACGATGCCTTCTCAACTCGCTTTTCGTCGGCCACTCAGCGTCAGGGCCCACTTTTTTTTTTTCTTGTCGTCAAACGAATTCCTCAGCATGCTACAAGACCAAGACTTTGATTAGCTCTATTTTTAAGACAAGTCTTAGATGCAATAATTATTATTGTTATGATTGGTGAATGCATGCATTATAGCATAAAAATAAATTAATTCATAAGATTTGATTTGTTGTTGCCTGAGAATATTGTGAATTTTGTAATGAATTATTTATATAGTACGTGTAACTCTAATTAAAATAAGAAGAAACAAAATGATTTCATTCATAAAATTATAAATATGCCATCAAATCTTATTATATTTATAGGCTTTTCTTCTCTTCTTTTCAACACTGTTCATTTCTTACACTAAATTGTTACATTTAATATATTATAAAAATTAATATATTTTAGGAGTTAAAATATTAAGATTCTACCAAATGAATTAGTTTAACATTTTTTATTCATATGTGCATTCGAATTTAACCAACATAAATTATTTTATTTATAAGACTAATATTTAAATTTTATTTTAAAAAACAAGATAATTTATCAATTTCAATAAAGTGTAATAATTTGAACAATATGATATCATTCAATATTCTAGAATAATTAGGAAGATCTCAATAGACTAATTTTAAAACAAATATAAATATCAAGATTTTTAATAACTAATATAAAAATAACTCACTTTTATCAACTTACAATAGTATCAAAATTTTATAAATAAATCTTGCATCACTCAAATAACTTAAAAATAATCTCCCATCAACAAACCAATTGAACTAAATTGTACACTTAAAAGAACATGTAAACAACATTTATTGTTTATTGCTTTGATTCTAATATTTATGCTCTATTATAATAATTTTAATTCAATTAATGTTAGTTTGCCATTGTCAATTTAATCGTACTTTTCCTCAATACTACCGCTTACAATTATTATCGGGACTGGTTGAACCCTACTATTTTTGTAATTCTCGTTTTTATTAAATAAAAAAAAGGAGAAATTTTGAATGAAATCGAGATTTTGATTGAACTACAATTAAACAAAATAATTAATATGGGATGTGAAGTAAACCAAGAACCACAATTAGCAAATAAATCAACCAACTGAGACAAGAACTAGACCAAACTAAGAAGAACTAAACCTAAATCGAATAGAACCATACTAAACTGAGAGAAAATAATTGAAATATTCATTTTTCGGGTTAACTCAAAAAGAGAAATTTGGTAAATTGAGGTTACCACCAAGTGAGAAATGAATTTATATTAATCTATAAAATTTTAATTTTTAGAGAACTGGTCGAATTGGGTCTGAATCAGTCGGTTTAAATCTTAGTTTACTGAAAACCGGATCAATTGGACTGGTCAACGATTAGATTAAGTTAACAAACCAGATGCTAGGTCAGTCTGCGTGACCAATCAACGAGTGATACATGGAAAGCGTGCCCACTAGGTTAGTGTTTGGAAGTACTGAACAATCAAAGAGTAACACATAGCAAAAGTCAACATTGAGACTAACCAAAATCCATGTTAGTGAAGCCGACCAATTAGAGAGTTACACATGGAACGTGTGTTGAGTCAGCGGATGACTGGAATGTATGGGAGAATTAACCAATCAGTGAGCGACATTTGGCAATCAGTGGCAGAAACCCATACCCAATCCAAATAGGATATGTGGCAAGGGTGAATATTAGTTGAAAGGCATATTGATATATTTAAATAAGCAATTAAAGAACAACATGTGGCAAGGTCTCAACGGTCGTTTGAAGACTAGATCTAGTTAGTAGCCACATTAACCTTGGTGACCAATGGGAGCTCATGAGTCTAGGGGGACTCAACACGTGGCAAGGTCTCAATGGTCTCAACATTATCCCAAATGAGGGAAATAGCCTGTGAGCACATGATTCTAGGGGGACTCAAACCACTACACCTAGAATAACTTCCGAACATAAGAATCTCTTTGATGAATTTGTTAAAGTATTTGGGGAACCCAACCTTCCTCAAAGAGAGTGTAGTTGCCCTATAGGGAGTACACACCTCAAGGATAATGAGGTGCAATCCCAAAATACTACCAATTTAAGCCCGCTTCTTTTTTATATCCCTTGGCACCTATAGACACTCTGATAGTTGGGATGTAAGACCTTTATGGGGGAAAAAGATGTGGAGCTGCTATGGATTGGCTTGCCAGCAGTAGGAAGTTAATGAGATTAATAAGGATTCCCGGGAGGAGATGGTCACTATGGCAGAAATTTTCCTAGAGAGAAGTGCCAAGAGATGGTGGGAGAACATGAGGAACCTCACTACCATTATACCCTCACGAGAAGTATTTGAGGGGAGATTTTTAGAGGAATATCTAGCCCTTCATATGATAAACGAGAATAAGCAAGAGTTCTTCCAACTCCTTCAAGGTCCAGATACCATCTCCGAGTACGAAACTCGCTTCAACGAGTTGAGACCGTTTGCCCTAGATTTAGCTGAACCAACCGACATTTATCAAAATTTTGTGGATGGTCTTAACTTGGACTATCACGTCCCAACGTAGTTTGGTTGGATCCCCACGAAAAACCTACCACTCACCCAATTTATTTAAGGGTCTTCCCTTATTATAAACTGTAAAGAATAAGGCGTCTTTTAAACCTGCACCTTTCCTGAAATAACATAAATCAAAACTGCATAAAATTTTAAATTTATCATACCTGTCTTATAGGCGTATTATTTAGTGATCCTTGAGGGTAGGCTTTCTAGGAGTTCTTGAAAGGGATATAAGGAAGGGGTGAGTACAACTACTTAGTGAATGAATTTTCGAAATTTAACTTTTAGGAAAAAGATTTGTATTGGAGTGTGCCAGACTCCTTATTTTCTTTCAAAAATCCTTTCATTTCAAACCTCTGTTTTTATCACCATTTCTTATTAATCACGGTGTGTCATCACCCAACACACATCCTTCATCATGAAGGTCAATCACACAATCGTAGGCCAGCCCGTCCACTGAACCCATTTGTGGCGTCGGAGCAACTTTACCGACCACCTAGATAGAAGCATGTCCACTTCTATCCTGAGAATGAGTGGATGTATGAGACATCCGACCCTCAATCCCGAAATCAATTCTCTGTGTCCGTATGAGGACAAAGACCTCATCCCGACCCCACCTTGGTCTCGTACACTTGAAGCTACATCGAGCTTCGCAAGGTCACGTGGTCCGACGAACTGCCCTTATACCCACTAGGTCATCTAAGGCCTTAGAACACATCACTACCCCTCTTGGGCGTCTTGAAGGTCTCGTAATCACAGTGCATGCACAATCAGTATTTTCATATCATGCCATGTCACGCCCCGACCTAGTTTGGTCAGATCCCCGTGATCAACTCGCCACTCTTCTGGTTTATTAAAGGGTTTCCCCTTGTTATAAACCGTAAACAGTAAGGCGTCCTTTAAACCTGCACTATTTCTTGGAATAGTATAATCAAAACTGCGTGAAATTTTAAACTTACATACCTGTCTTACAAGTATCTTAGTTGATGGTCTTTAAGGGTAGGCTTTCTGGGATTTCCTGAAAGGGATATAAGGGAGGGGGTGAGTACGATTACTCAGTGAATGGGTTTTCAAAGGCCTACTTTTAATTTTTAAGGAAAACAATTATATGGAGTGTGCCAAACTTTTTTCTTTTCAAAAATCCCTTCATTTAAAAAAAATTCGGGTTTTCCCATTATTTCTTAGTTACTGGTGTGTAATCACTCAATACACATCCTTCATCATGAAGGTTACACATATTTGCAAGTCAGTATCACTACTGAACCCGCTAGTGGCTTCAAAGCGACTTTTCCTACCACCCGGATAGAAGTACGACCACTTCTACCCTGGGAATGAGTGGATGTACACGACATCCGACCCACAATCCCAAAATCACCTCTTCGTGTCCATATGAGGATAGAGACCTCATCCTGTCCTCACCCCGGTCTCATGCGCTTGGTGTTACTCCAAATTTCGCATAGACACTTGGAACGATGAACTGCCCTTATAGCCACTAGGTCGTCTAGTGCCCTTAGGACGCATCACTACCCCTCATGGGCATCTTGATGATCCCATACTCACAGTGCATACACAAACAATGTTTTCTCATATTACCATGTAATTTGTGGTGCCACTAGTCTAACGACCCCGACTCTTAACTCAACCCGCAGTTATTTGTCTTGACTGGTCCATCGACTTATCATGTCGCACTACCGCTAGTTGACTGAGCATGTCGGTCCTATCTTGGTACCATGGCCAAACAATTCACTTATTAAGTTTTATGGCACATATATCATGTTCGTTTGCGAGCTCCTACTCATGCCAACTGGCCTTGGGCCTACTGTACGAGATTTTTAAAATCGGGCATTTAGCCCCCAAGTTCCAAAACCGAGGCCCCCGACCTATTAGAGTTATTTGAGCTCCCGTCGAGAAGATCTCTCAAATTGTTTAAGCATTAACACACAGTCAGGGGAGAGCACTTCCGACAAAACATATGTTTTCTCTATCCATTATAACGCTCGGGTATAAGGACACCTCCATTCATAACCGATGAACAAGTTTTCAACTTCATTCGAGGAAGTCTCATCATACCAACCGGGTATGATCTACTTACAACTGACAAATAGTTTTTCCGCATGATTTTCACATCACTTCCTCTAAGCTGTAATGTTTAAAATACCACTTTATAGTGGGTTTTCATACCAAGGTACTTATCATTCCCAACTAGGTATGATATAAAATTTCCACTCACAACCAATAAGTGGTTTTTAAATTTTATGTTGTGCTCATCATCACAACCGGGTATGATGTTAGTAAACCCACTCATCCGTTAATGCCATGAATTCCACTAGACCAGTTCTTTATATTCACACGAGCTTGTCCTTGCTGGCGTTCCCAGTACTTCGTGTTCCTACACGATATGAACATCTCGGTTCATTATCCTTCAACCTAATCACCTTCATTCATTCCAAATGACTGAGAAAGTCAAACTTTCATTTATTTGCAATTAGGTTCCTAAAGTTATTTCTCTTTAACTTTAAGTCTCTAATTCTGGTTTTTCCTCAAATTGAGTCCCACAACTTCTAAAATTTATTGTATAACCTCAATTTATTCCATTTCACAAAAAGGGGATTAATTTCCCAAATTTCCAATTTGGTCCTTCAACTTTTCCAAAATTACCATTTTGTCCTTCCTTTACAAAAATGGTAAGTTTTGCCCCAAAAATACCAAAATTTCTCAATTTATCCTCCAACGTTATTTTCATGCCCAAATGGCCGTCAATTTCATAAAATTTCATTTTGGTCCTTCGAATTTCGAAAATCCCAATTTCCCCCCAATTTCAACTCTTCAACACTGCCGAATTTGATTTCATCAAATTGACCGATCAAACACCTCTAATTATTGAAATTGGAGTTGAAATTGAGTTACTACATGTTCATAAGATTCTAAGGAACTTTGAACCGCAGATTTTAACACTGAAATGAGCTCAAACGGAGCTTCGCTAGAAAACAGACTATAGAGAGAGAAAGCTTCGATTTCTCACCGGTGAGGGCACGACGGTCCGAGCTTTCAATTTGGGCAGATAGTCTCATCTTGAGGTTCATCCTAGAATTAAGAATCGCATCAATTGATGCCGAATTGAGTTAGAATTTTATCATTGAATTTCTGCCGGTTCTCTTTCTAGCACCGACCGAAAATTGCAAAGGGGAGCCAAATTGGCTTACCTTTCAGTCCTAATTCGGCCGTGGGAGGGCTGAGTAAGTGTTGGGAAGGCTTGGTTTGGCCTGAGAAGGCTCAAAATGGCCGATTTCAACTCAGCCGAAATAGTGCAGCTTCAGTCCGCCGGAGCTGTTGGATTGTTTCATCACACTGGCGTCTCGCCGGCGACCCTCGGAGTGAACGGAGACTACAGACATGTAGCTAACTTCTTCCTGGTTCTAAAGAACCCAACCTTACCTTGTTTGGCTCAGAAAAGACCCCATGTCGGAGCTCTGGTTCGAGCTTCACCGAAAAATGGAGCAGTTGAGAGAGAATGGAGTTTTCAAGTGTTGAGAGGATGAATGGGGAGGGGCTCTTTATATAGGGAGCTTGGAGACCCATTGGCCGTTCGTTTGGCACCATTATTACTGACATTGAAGACCTGAAACACCCCGAATAGAAGTGTTTCTTCTTCGCCGACGTTTCTTCAGTTTCTCGGTGAGTGAATTGTGCTGTCATCTTGAGAAAGAAGATGACACAGTTCCGAATCGGACCAGACCGGGTTCAAAGCTCAAACTGGTCGGTTCATCACCCATTCGATCGAGTTTTTTAAATTTAAAAATTTCTAAATTCATCTAAATTTATTCTCTATCCAATGGTGGCCTCAAATCTCCAATTTTAATTATTTAAGCCACTTAGAAAAATGAATTTAGGATTTAGTTCAATAGTGGTTCAAACCGGTCCGAACTGGTTTGGTTCTCATCCCCAATTCCTTCACAAGTCTATTTCTATGTCTTTTGTGACTCCTTGGGTCACTTAGGGTCCATAAAATTCCTAGTTTACCATCTATTTATCGATTCTGGTTCATAAATCGACTCGGTCCTTAAACTGGTTCGGGTCCAGTTCACCCGAACTGGTTTGGTTTTTCTCTCCCACTTTGTTCTAAGGTTCCTTCCCAAGGTTTATGAATTTCCTTAGAGTACAATAGTGTTAAATTCCTTTTGTTTTGCCCGATCTCTATCGGTTCTGGTTCATGAACGGACTCGGTTCATAAACTGGTTCAATCCTATTGGACCTGATTCATCCAAACTTGTCTAATTTTCCTCTTCTAATTCATTCTAAGGTTCTTTTCCATAGTATTTTGAACCTTTTGGATCATATGAGAGTTGTAAATTCCTAAATTTCCCATTCACAATTGATCAGGCTTGTGAACCGGTTTGGTTTTCTCATTCGATTTGGCCGGTTCCCTTTTTGGTTTTCCTTAGCTCCAAAGGGCGGGGTTTACATGCCATATAATCTATGGTGCCACTGGTCCAACGGCCCCGACCCTCAATTCAACCCGCAGCTATTTTTCTTGACTGGTCCATCGACCTATCATGTCACACTGCCTCTAGTTGATTGAATATGCGGTCATGTCATAGTACCATTGCCAAACAATTCATTTATTTAAAGTTTTATGACATATAACTCATGTTTATTTACAAGCTACTACTTGTGCCAATTGACATACAGCCCACTATTTGAGATTTTCAAAACTGGGCATGTTAGCCTCCAAGTTCCAAAACCGAGGCTTCCAGCCTAACAGAGCTTTTTGAGCTCTCGTCTAGAAGGTCTCCCAAATTGTTTAATCAATGGCACATAGTCAGGGGAGACTACTTCTGACAAAAATATATTTTAAATTAACCATCACACTAACCGAGTATGAGGATATCTCCTCTCATAACCGAAGAATGGGATTTCCACTTCCTCCAAGTAAGTTTCATTATACCAACCGGGTATGATCTATTTATAATTTGTAATTAGTTTTTCCGTGTCATTTTCACATCACTTCTCTAAGTTGTGATGTTTAAAATACTACTAAGTAGTGGGTTTTCATTTTGAGGTACTTATCACCCCAACCAGGTATGATCTAAAATCCCACTCACCCGTTAATGCAGTGAATTTTACTCGACCGGTTCTTTATATTCACGCGAGCTTGTCCTTGCTGATATAGTTCAAACTGGTTCAATCCGGTTTGGATCTGGTTCACTTGAACCGGTTTAGTTTTCATCTCAAATCCATTCTCAAGTCCATTTCCATGACTTTTGGGACTCTTTGGGTCACTCGGGATCCATAAATTTCCTGGTTTGCCCTTTCTCTATTGATTTCGGTTCATGAACCGACTCGGTTCATAAATCGGTTCAATTCAGTTGGATCTGGTTCATCTGAATTAGTCTGGTTTCTCTCTTCCAATTTGTCCTAAGGTTCTTTTCCAAGGTTTTATGAATCCTTGGGATCACCTGTGAGTTGTAAATTTCCAAATTACTCATTTCCTAATAATCGAGTTTGTGAACCGGTTCGGTTTTCTCACTTGGTTTCACCGGTTCTTTTCCCGATTTTCCTTAATTTAAAAGGGCGAGGTTTACATGGACATACCAGATAGAATGGTTGTGCTTGGAAGACCTATTGACTTGGCATCCATCATTAGTGTGGTGCACAAGTGCGAAAAGCTAGTAATGGCTCAACGTAGATGGATGGATGATGTGGGCAAAAAGGAAGACCGTAATAACCATTCTCGAGAGGCAAGAAATGTCCCCAAGTTCCAAAAAATGACCCACAAAAGAATCCAGCCAAGAGTCAAGGAGTGAATGGAACTTCCTAGACCAAACAAAGTAGGAAGTCATAAGAATCCTCAGAAAAAGATTTTCCCATATCCAAGATGTAGAAGAAACCATGAAGGTCCATGTAGGGAGGTAACTTGTTATAGATGTGGACAGTTGGGACATTACATAAAGAATTGTATAGTACCACCAAGAAATGTGGTACCAACAACTGGTGATGTCGCACCCACTAATGCGAGAGGTCAAGAAGGAGGGGAGAGGAGCCAACCCATGACCCACAAAAGAATCCAACCAAGAGTCAAGGAGTAAATGGAACTTCCTAGACCAAACAAAGTAGGAAGTCATAAGAATCCTCAGAAAAAAATTTTCCCATATCCAAGATGTAGAAGAAACCATGAAGGTCCATGTAGGGAGGTAACTTGTTATAGATGTGGACAGTTGGGACATTACACAAAGAATTGTCTAGTACCACCAAGAAATGTGGTATCAACAACTAGTGATGTCGCACCCACTAATGCGAGAGGTCAAGAAGGGGGGGAGAGGAGCCAACCCATCACCAAGGATTCTAGCAAGGGTTTACAACCTCACCCAAGAGAAAGCTAATAAAGACCCAAGTGTAGTAGCAGGTACTTCCTGACCACTGGCTTAATTTCTTTAATAGGAATAAAAGCCCAAGAATTTTGTACTCCTTTCGAATAACGAATAAATTTCCAAGTTCCTAAAACCTTTACCTCTTAAATTAGGATACACCCGATTACTCGGAAGGGGAACATTTCCCCTCATTGACTTAAGAGCCGAGAAATCTTTTGTCAAGTAATCCTTAATTCAAGAAATTCCCAAGGAAGCAACTTTCCTTTACCCAGTTTTAAATATTCTCCCACCTCTTAGAGAAGAACTAGTTAGAGATAAAGTATTCAAGGGGTGCAAAGTGGAAATCATGGGGAAAGAATTGAAAGTAGACTGACTCCCTCCACCTTTAAGTGAAGTTGAAATGATCTTAGGAATGGACTGGCTATCCTTACACCATGTGAGAGTTAACTGCCAGGATAAAACATTAACATTCCACTCCTCTAAAGTCGAATGAAAATATTTTACGGCGACAAGAACAAGAAGGGGATCAACTTGGTATCCTATGTCCAAGCTCAGAGTACGATGAGGAATGGGTGCAAATCATTTATGGCACTAATCAATAACGAGACCCATGAACGGAAGAAACTAGAAGAAATCCTTGTAGTGAAGTATTATCCTAAAGTCTTTTCGGAGGAATTACCTAGATTGTCCTTAGATTATCGATTGGAATTTTCGATAGAATTAATTCCCGTTACCCACCCCTCTTTCAAGCCCCTTACATAATGCTCCCACCAAACTAAAGGAGTTGAAGGAGCAGTTGGATTAATTGTTTGAAAAAGGATTTATATGACCAAGTTTGTCTCTGTGGGGTGCACCAATGTTATTTGTGAAGAAAAAGGATGGGAGCATGAGATTTTGTATAGATTATCGGAAGCTGAACTGAGTAATCGTAAAAAATAAATATCCCTTCATAGAATTGATGATTTATTTGATCAATTCAAAGGAGCTTCTCACTTCTCAAAAATCGATCTACGATCCGAATATCATCAACTTATGATCAAGGAAGAGTATATTCAGAAGATAGTTTTCCGGTCTAGGTACGGGCATTACGAGTTTAGGGTGATGCCCTTTAGACTAACAAATCCTCATGCGGCATTTATGGACCTAATGAACTGAGCATTCCAACCTTATTTTGAGAAATTCGTGATAGTATTCATTGATGACATAGTTATATACTCACAAACCAAGGAGGAACATGAAGAAAATTTGGACACCACCTTGAGAGTTCAGAAGGAAAATGAACTCTATGCTAAGTTTTCCAAATGTGAATTTTAGCTTCAAGAAGTGAGATTTTTAGGACATATCATTTACAAAGAGGGATTTAAGGTTGACCCGGCTAAGATAGAAGCGATATCAAATTGGAAAGCCCCTACCGGTCCAACCGAAATTCACAGCTTCCTAGGTCAACATGGTAGTACCGTAAATTTGTGCAAAATTTTTCCAAGATAGCTGTGTCAATGATCCATCTAATGAGGAAAGTCTAGGTTAACGTCAGCCCTAGTTCTAGCCTTACTAGACCCAACCATGGGAGAGTATACAATGTATAGTGATTTGTCTGGACAAAGATTAGGTTGTGTCTTGATGCAACAAGGAAAGGTCATAGCATATGCATCAAGACAATCAAAGACGCATGAAGTGAATTATCCTACACATGATTTGGAACTAGTAGCAATAGTGTTCGCCCTGAAGATTTTACATCATTATTTATATGGAGTAACATGTAGAATATACATGAATCATAAGAGTTTGAAATATCTTATGACACAAAAGGAACTCAATCTAAGACAAATGAGATGGTTGGAGCTAATAAAGGACTGTGATCTCATCATTGAGTATCATCTCGACAAGGCAAATGTGGTAGCTAACACCCTCAACCAGAAGTACAAGAGGGGAGTGGCCTACATGAAGACTACCTACATACCACTCTTGGAGCAGTTGGGTAGATTGAAGATGAGACTTAAAATAGATCCCAAGGAAAGATGCTTGATGTCTAGTATGGTTGTGAGACCCAGCTTAGTAGAGCAAATTAGGGCCCAACAAACTTTGGATGTAGAACTTAAGCATCACGTTGATTGAGTGGCCAATGGGATGATGAAAGAGTTTGCCACGAGAGGAGATGGGTTAATAACCTTTAAGGGAAGGGTTTGCATGCCAAACATAGGAGGATTAAGGAGGTCCATAATGAAAAAAGCCCATGATTCGATATATGCAATGCACCATGGAAGTACAAAAATGTACCATACTCTAAAACAGGGTTACTGGTGGAAAGGGAAGAAAAGAGGCATAGCTGAATACGTGGCAAGATGCCTATCCTATCAGCAAATTAAGGTAGAGCATCAAAAACCCTCTTGACTATTGTTGTAAACCCCATCCCTTAAAGACAAGGAAATTGGGGAAAGAATTGGTCAACCTGGGTGAGAAAACTGAACCGGTTCACAAACCCCAACCGTTAGAGAAAGGGGAAAATGGAGAATTTACAAATCCCGAGTGACCTAAAGAGTCATAAAAATCATGGAAAAGGACTTTGGGATGAATTGGAAGTGAAAACCAGACTAGTTCAAATGAACCAGTTCAAAACTGGATTGAACCAGTTTGAACCACTATTGAACCAATTTCTAAATTTATTTTTCTAGATGGCTTAGAAAATTCAAATTGGAGAATTGAGGCAACAATTGGATAGAGAATGAATTTAGAAAATTTTAATTTTGAAAAACTCGGTCAAATCAGGCCTGAACCAACTGGTTTAAGCTTTGAACCCGGTTCGTACTGATACGGTCCAGTTTGGAATAGTGTTGTCTTCTTCTTTCAGGTGACAGCACTGCTTACTCGCCAAAAAATTGAGTAGCGCCAGTGAAAATGAAAAGTCTCCGACAGGGAGTTTCAGGCAATAAATGACTAACATTAAGGGACCAATCGGATGACCAAGAAGTCCCTGAGCTTCCTATATAAAGAGCCCATCCTCATTCATCCTCATTCATCCTCATTACACCTAAAAACTCCACTCTCTCCCAACTGCTCTATTTTACGGTGAAGCTCGAACCAGAGCTCCAACTTGAGAATTTTTCTGAGCCAAAGAAGGTGTGGTCGGGTTCTTTGGATTCGGGGAGAAGTTAGCTATACGGCTATAGTTTCCATTTGCTACAGGTATCACTGGAGAAACATCAGCATGATAGAACAGTGAAGCAGCTTCGATAGACCGTAGCTGCCCTATTTTGGCTGAGCTAAAAATGGCCAATTTGAGCCCTCCTTAGGCCAAACCAAGCTCTCCCAACACCTCCACAGCCCTATTATAGCTAAATTAGAGGGGAAAGGTATGCCAATTTGAGCCCACTCTATAAATTCTGATCGGTGCTAGAGAGAGAACCGAAAGATCTTTACTTTCCAAATTGTCCCTTAATTCAACATAAATTGAGGTGATTCTTGATCCTAGGAAGAACTTTAGGACAAGAGCTATCTGCTCAGATTGAAAGCTCGGACCACCGTGTCCTCGATGGTAAGCTTTCAAAGCTTTATGTCTCTACGATTAGTTTTCCAGTGAATCTCTGTTTGAGCTCGTTTTGACATCAAATCGTGCGATTCAAAGTGCAATTGAATCATATGGAGGTGTAGGAACTCCAATCTAACTTCAATTTCAACAATTAAACTCATTTGATCGATCAATTTGATGAAATCAAATTCGATTGAGTTGGAAGGTTGGAATTGGGGGAAAATTGGAGAAATTTTGGGAATTTCAAAAATTCGTGGGACTAAAGTGCAATTTCTTAAAATTGAGGGTCAATTGGGCATGACAAAGATGTTGGAGGACTAATTGGTCAATTTTTGGGGTGAAACTTACCATTTTTGTAAAGTAGGGGCAAAATGGTAATTTTGGAAAAGTTGGGGACCAAATTAGAATTTTGTCAAACTTGAACCCCTTTTTGTGATTTTGAATAAATTGAGGTCCTAATGTGAATTTTAGAAGTTTCAGGACTCAATTTGGTGAAAAATCGGAATTAGGTACCTAAAGTTAAAAGAAAAAGAACTTTAGGGACCTAATTGCAATAAATCGAAAAGTTTGAGTATTTCATCCAATTACAATGAATAAAGGCTAATAAGCCACGGGATAATAAACAAGGATGTTCATATCATGTAGGAACACGAAGTACCGGGAATGACAGCAAGGACAAGCTTGCATGAAGACAAAGAACCGGTTAAGAGGAAATCACTGCGTTATTGGGTGCGTGAGATTTTATATCATACCCGGTTGGGATGATAAGTACCTCGGAGATGAAAACCCACTAAGTGAAATTTTAAACATCACACATGAATGGAATGATTTGGAAATTACGCAGAAAAACTACTTACCGGTTGTAAGTAGATCATACCCAGTTGGTATGATGAACTTCTTGGTAGGAAGTAGAAAAGCTGTTCATCGATTATAAGTGGAGATGTCCTCACATTTGGTTGGTGTGATGGATGGTTAAAAGTTTATTTTGTAAAAGTGCTCTCCCCTGACTGTGTGCAATTGTTTCTTGAATAGCTTAGATAGGTTGATGGCCTTGGTTTTGGAACTTGGGGGCTAATATGCCCGATTTTGAAAATCTCGTACATGGGTCCAAGGCCAATTAGAACGAGCAAGAGCTTGTAAACAAACATGAGTTTAGGCCATGAAAACTTTAAAAATGATTGATATGTTTGGCCATGGTACCAAGACAGGACCGACATACTCGTTGGACTAGCGGCAGTGCGACATGACAGGTCGACAGACCAGTTGAGGCAAACAACTGCAGGTCGAGTTGAGGGTTAGAGCCATTGGACCAGTGGCACCAAATATTAAATGGCTTATGAGGAAAACTGTTGTTTTGTGCATGCATTGAGGTACGACACCTTCAAGACACCCAAGAGGGGTAGTGATGCGTCCTAGGGGCTACAGGACGACATGGTGGAGATAAGGGCAGATTGTCGTGCCAATAGGCAGGGGAGCTCGACGTAGCTTCATGCGCATGAGACCGGGGTAGGGTCAGGATGAGGTCTCTATCCTCATACAGACACAAAGTTTTCTTTATGGGATTGAGGGTCGGATGTCGCGTACATCCACTCATTCTCAAGGTAGAAGTGGACGTGCTTCTATCTAGGTGGTCGGTAAAGTCGCTGCCCTACGAATGTGTGTTCCCTTCATGATGAAGGGCGTGTGTTTGTTAATAAACACACTGGTTGTGGTTAATGATGTGAAATGGCTATGAAAACCAAGATTTTGAGGATGAAACTTTTTAAGGAATATAAAGAGTCTGGCACACTCCAATTCAAAATATTTTCTGAAAGTCAAATTTTAAAACACCCATTCACTAAGTCGTTGAACTCACCCCCTCCTTTTTATCCCTTTTCAGGTAACCAAGGGAAAGCTTACCCAAAGACCTCAAGTTTACTACACCTGTAAGACAAGTATGTTAAGTTTATAATTTCATGTAGTTTTGATTAATGTTATTCTAGGAAAGGTACAGGTTTAAACGATGCCTTACTGCTCATGGTTTAAAAGAAGGAGAAAACCCTTGATAAACCGGGAGAGTGGCGGGTTGATCACAGGGATCTAACCAAACTGGGTCGGGGCGTGACAATTGCAACCCTTACATATCCCCGAATGGAAGTGGGAAAATATCACAATGGATTTTGTGATAGTATTGCTAGTAATGAAGAGGGGACATGATGTTGTTTGGGTAATAGTAGATCAACTAATCAAATCAGCCCACTTCTTGCCTATAAAGGTGACAAACTCAATAGAAAGGCTAGCAAATCTCTATGTTGGAGAGATTGTGTGTTTACATGGGGTCTCAGTGAGCATTGTATCGGATTGAGATCTGAGGTTCACCTCCCGATTTTGGACTAGCCTACAAGAGGCTTTATGAACTAAACTTCACGTGAGTATGACCTTTCACCCCAAACTGATGGACAATCCGAGCAGACCATCCAGACACTCGAAGTCATGCTACGAGCATTTGTTTTGACTGTGAACAAAAGTTGGGAGGATTACTTATGCCTGATGGAGTTTGTCTATAACAACATTTATCAGAGCAGTATACCAATGGTGCCGTACGAGGCTTTGTATGGAAGATCGTGTCGTACTCCTTATTTTGGGATGAAGTAGGGGAAATGAAGCTTGAGAAGATTGAGTTAATCAATGACACCATAAAAAAGTTTAAGTTGTTAAGAAGTTAGCTTAAAGCAGTGCAAGACCGACAAAAGAGTTATGTCGACTATAGGAGAAGGGATCTGGAGTTTGAGGTGGGGGATAAAGTATTCCTTGAAGTGCCACCCTAGAGAGGGATTTTAAGGTTCCAACAATGAGTGAAATTGAAACCACGGTATATTGGTTCATACATCATTATTCAAAGAGTTGGACCGGTGGCATTCAAGCTCGATCTACCACCAGACTTGTAGAGTATACATGACGTTTTTCACATATTGGTACTAAGGAAGTATGAATCCAACCCTAGTCATGTATTGGAGCCCATCCAAATCCACGACATACAAGAAGGAAATCTCAGGAACAAGAAGATTCCATTGGAAAAGGTTCTCGAGCGAATTAGTCAAATTGAGGAGGAAACTTGGGAGACCGAGTCTATAATAAAAGAAAAATATCCTTATCTATTCAATGTATAGAAATTTTTGAGGACAAAATTACTTAAAGGTAGGGTAGAAGTTGTAAACCCCGTTTCCAATAATAAGGAAGCCGTAATTGGGAACAAAAAAATTTTGAGTGAAAACCAAGGATAAAGCGAACCAAAATTTGTATTTTGAAGTCAAAACGGGGTTTTGGAAATTTTCAATTGGTTAATAAAGACCAAAAAATAACATATAAAGGAACCATGAATGGAATGGAATGAGGAAACTAGACCGGTTTTGGGTGAGCCGAAACTGAATTAGTTTAACTTAGATTGAACCGTGAAGAACTGGTTAAAGATGTATTTTTTAGGGGCATAAAAACATTAATTCAGGAAATTGAAGCCAACATTGGATAGAAAATGAATTTAGACAAATTTAGAAATATTTAAAATTTTGAAAACTAGTTAAATAGGGCCTAAACTGACCAATTTTCGATTTTAGGTCATTGAACCTGATCTAACCGAACCGGTCAACATTCTTGCCGGTCAACCTCGCCTACCAGGTTAGCACCTAGTTAGCATATACAACCAATTAGCGCGTGACGCATGGCGAAGCATGCCCAGTCAGCCGCCCGGTCAGCGCCTGGAAGCACTCACCAATCTAAGTGTGACACTTGTCCTTAGTCCACTGAGGAGAAGGCTTGTCACTGAGTTGGCCAATGAGGAGATGACACGTGGCAAAGATGCCAAGATATCAAAGAAACAGTCAGCCAATTAGAGGTCGACATGTGGCAGAGCCACGTCGGATGGTCCCAACCAATTAGAGGTTGAGACGTGGCAGTGGCACAATGCATCAGGAAGGAAACTTGACTTATTTAAATCAGCTAATCAGAGGATGTCGCATGTCATGATCAATGATTGGTTGAATTTTGTCATGCCCCGACCCGGTTTGGTCGGATCCCTATGAACAACCCACCACTCTCTTTGGTCTAAGAAGGATCACCCCTTCTCAAGGCCGCGAGGAGTTAGACGTAACTTTTGACCTTGTTTCCAGGAATAGCATTATACAGAACTCAATAACTTTAAAGAAATTTTAAATGTACCTGACTTAGGGTTCAACTTTGAGGATTCTTTTTAAGTTTGTTGCCTTTCCTAAAAAAGGGGTAAAGGGAGGGGGTGAGTTTCTATAACTCAGTGAACGGGTGTTAGGGTGAGTTTTTATAAGAAAATGCTCGTAAAGGATCATAAAAAATATTTTCTAGTTTAACACTTTTAACACTTCCCCTTTCTTGGGAGGTGTTTAGCAAGCATTCACACGTCCTTTATCATAAAGGGTACAAACACTCCCAGGTGCAGTCCCTGACTGTACCCACTTGGGGATCAATGCGCCTTTGCCATCCACCCTGATAGAAGTTCAACCACTTCTACCCTGAGTCTAAGTGGATGTTCACATGTTCGACCTTTAGACCCAAAAGTACTTCTTGTTCAATATGAGGATGGAGATCTCATCTTGACCCCACCCCGGTCTCACGCGTAAGAAGCTACTTTGGAGCTTCACGACTAACTGGCATGTCAAACCCGCCCTTATTTCATTTAGGTTATTCAATAGCCCTTGGAACCCATCACTACCCCTCTTGGGTGTCTCGATGGTCCTAAATCAAAGTGCATGCACAAACAATAGTCTTAGCAACATTTAGCTATTATCTTTGGTTCCAACGGTCCAACAGTCCAACGGCCCCAACACTCGACTTGGGCATGTAGTTTTGCTTGACCGGTCCGTCGACCTAGTCTTGGCATACTGCCACTAGCCCATCGAGTCTTGGCAATCCCATCTTGGTACCGTGACGAGTCACACATAAAATTTCCAGTTATGAAAGTTTTCATGGCTTTCATCATTATGCTTGTCTACGAGTTCCAACCCATGTCCTCTGGCCTTCGGCCCACTTCACGAGTTTTTCAAAATTGGACTTTGGCCCTATTTGTTTAAAATGGATGCCTCTGGTATATTGGAGCTGTCTCAGCTCTCATTAGAAAAGTTTTCCAAATATTTTAAGCATTTGCACACAGTTAGGGGAGTTCTGAAAAAATGGTTTTGAACTTAAAATGTACTCATAATCCCAATCGGGCATGATGATGGAAAATCCCACTCTTGGTGGTTTTTCATTTAAGCAAAATTCCCTATCACACCAAATGGGTATGATGTTCAAAATGTCTCACTCATAACTAGTAAGTGGTTTTCAGTTTTAAATTTGTTCATCACCCCAACCAGGTATGACGTTAATTAAGCCCGCTCATGATGGTTTTTCAGTTAAAAAATTACTCATCACCTCATTTGGGTATGATTTTTAAAATGTCCCACTCATCTGATGATTGTGACGGACTCGTCTCCGGTGGGTTATCCAAATCCAGGTCGTGCTCCCTTATTCGCGTTCCTATCCGAATTTGTCCCTACACAGTTTCGAGTATCCTTATTAGGAAAGGTTCAACATGAAAGGCCTCTTGTTCTCACATATTGGCAACTTGACCCTAATTTTTGTCTAATTACACTTAGGTCCCTAAAGTTCATACGCTTTGACTTTAGGTCCTTAATGCTCAATTATCTCCAATTAAGTCCCTAGGGTTTCCGATATCCTCCTTGGGTCCTTAATTTTTCTAACATTCATAATTGGAAGTCAAATTTTTCCAAAATTTTCAATCAGTCTCTTAAGTTTCCAAAATTACTGATTGCCCCTAAAATTTCCAAAAATGGCCAATTAGTCTCATTTCTTCCAAATATGACCAATTGATCCTACAATTTCTTCTACTTTGCCAATTGACCTTCAATTTTGGAAAAATTGCACAAAAGCCCCTCAATTTTTTGAAATCCCCAATTTTCCTAAAATTTTATCCCCATTTTCACCCCTTTCTATTCACCGAATTTGATTTTCTCAAATTGTCCTTTCAAATGGGATTAATGGTTCCTTTCTATGGTTTTAATTAGACTATTCACTTCCATACAATCCAACTGAGCTTTGAATTGCGATTTTTGGGTCCGAAACGAGCTTAAATAGAGTTTTGTCGAAAAATTGAATGTAAAGAGAGAAAGATTCAATTACTTATTATCGGAGGTGCGCTGGTCTCAGCTTTTAATTTGGGAAGAAAGCTCTTGTCCACAAGGTCCTAGGATCAGGAGCTGTTGAAATTTATGTCCTAAGCAGTGAGACTTTGGTTAGTAAAATTTAGGCACTTTCTCTCTCTAAAATTGAACTATTCCAATGAGGGAGGGTCAAATTGACTTACACTTTTCTTTGGGGAGCTTGAGTGTAGGTTGTAGAGGTGAAGGGAAGGCATAGTTTGGCTGTAGGAGGTCTGTGATTGGCTGAATCCGAACTGAGCAAAATAGGGCAGCCTCGGGTTGTTTGGAGCACCTTCACTATTCGGGCTCGCTATCGCTTCTTCGACGATCCTCAGGTTGGATGGAGGGCATCGTTCAGTAGTTGACTTCCTCTGAAGTCTGTAGGAATCAAATTCACCTTTTGAGGTTGAAAGAAGTGCCCAAGTTGGAGCTCTGATACGAGCTTCATCGAAAAATTGAGCAGTTCTTCTTCTTCTTCGGAGGTTTAAGTAAACTCCGTCCTTTTATAATAAGAAAAAATGGGAAAAGAAACGGTCATTTTCAAAGAGAAAATCGCATTGCTTCATAAACCTTGACCGAGAGAAAAAGAGCAATTTGGAAAATTTACAAATACCAAATGACTCAAAGAGTTATAAAGTTATGGAAAAGGGCTTTGGGATGAATTCGAAGAGAAAACCAAACCGGTTCAAGTGAACCGGACCTAAAATGGATTGAACCAGTTTGAACTACTATTTAACTGATTTCTAAATTAATTTTTCTAGGTGGCTTAAAATATTCAAATTGGAGAATTGAAGCCATCATTGGATAGAGAATGAATTTAGAAATTTTTAATTTTGAAAAACTCGGTCGAATTAGGCCTAAACTGACTGGTTTAAGCATTGACTCGGTTCGGACCGATCAAGTCTGGTTAGGAACATTGCTGTCTTCTTCCTTCAGATGACAACACTGTTCACTTGCCGAAAAATTGAACAGTGCCAACGAAGGTGAAAAGTCTCCATTCAGGGCATTTCAGGCCATGAATGAGCGCCATAAAGGCTTCAATCGGATGACCAAGGAGTCTCCAAGTTCCTTATATAAAGAACTTCTCTCCATTCCTCCTCCTCACACCTGAAAAGTCCTCTCTCTCTCTCTACTGCTCCAATTTCTTATGAAGCTCAAACCAGAGTTTTGACTTGGGCATTTTTCTGAGCCTCAGAAGGCGAGGTCAGTTTTCTTAGATTTGGGGTGAAGTAAGCTATCCGACGGTAGTCTCCATTTGCTCCGAGGATCGCGGGAGAAGTGCTGACGTAATCAAATATTGAAGCAGCTCCGGTGCACCGAAGCTGCCCTATTTGGGTCGAGCTGAAATCGGCCAAATTTAGCCCTCCTCCAGTTAAACCAACCTCTACCAACATTCTCTTAGCCCTTAGACGACCTCAATGGAGAAGAAAGGTAAGCCAATTCTGTCCTACTCAGTCGTTGTAGGTTGGAGTTAGAGGGAGAAACTACAAAATTTCATTGATGAAATTCTCCCTCAATTCGAGGTTAATTGTAGGAATTCTTGATCCTAGAAGATACCTCAAGAAGAGCGCTATCTTCCTCGATAGAGAGATCGGACCACTGCACCTCCGACAGTAAGCTTTCAAAGCTCTCTCTCTTAGTTTAATTTTCCAGCAAAGCTCTGTTTGAGCTCAATTCGGACCAAAATGATGCAGTTCAAAGCTCAATTGAATCATATGGAAGTGTAGGAATTGATCCATACCTTCAATTGGACCAAATAATCCCGATTGAATGGTCAATTTGATGAAATCAAATTTGGCCAGTTTGAAAGGTGGAAAATTTGGGGAAAAATTGACGATTTCGTAAATTTGGGGAACTTAATTGTAATTTCCCAAAATTGAGGGCCAATTGGCAATGTAAAGGATATTGGAGGACCAATTGGTCAATTTTTAAAAATAATTGGGGTCAAATTGCCATTTTTGTAAAGTAGGCACAAAATTGTAATTTTTGAAAAATTGGGTACCAAATTGAAAATTTGGTAAACTTGAACCCGTTAAATGATTTTGGGTAAATTGAGGACCCATGTGAATTTTGGAAGTTTTGGGATTCAATTTGTGGAAAAGTTTGCATTAGGGACCTAAAGTTAAGAAAAAATGAACTTTAGGGATCTAAGTGTAATTAATTAGAAGTTTTGAGTTTAGTCGTTCATACATAAGGAACGGAGGCTGTTATACCAAGTATTAATAGATAAGGTTGTCCAAATCATGTAAGAGCACGAAGGACTGGAACGCCAGCAAGAGAAGCTCGCGCTGACTTGGGAAAAATCAATCGAGGACGAACACATCACGATTAACGGGTGAATGGGTTATTTACATCATACTCAGTTGGGATGATAAGCATCTTGAAAATGAAAAACCACTACTATGTGGAATTTTAACATCACACCTAGTTGGAGTGATGTGAGAACTACACGAAAAAACTACTTAACGGTTGTAAGTAGATCATACCCGGTTAGTATGATGGACTTCCTGGAAGGAAGCAGAAAATCCGCTTACTGGTTGTAAGCGTAGATGTCATCACACCTGATTAGTGTAATGGATTGAAATTTTTATTTTATCATAAGTGTTCTCCCCTGACTGTGTGTTAATACTTAAAACTTTTGAAAGACCTTCTTGACGAGAGCTAGAATAGCTCAGATAGATCAGATGCCTCGATTTTGGAACTTGGGGGCTAAAATGCCTGGTTTTGGAAAATCACATATAGTGGGCCCAAGGCCAGTTGGCACGAGCAGAAGCTAGTAAACAAACATGATTATAAGCCATGAAAATTCTTAATGAATGATTTATATGATTTGGCCATGATACCAAGATAGGATCGACATACTAGATGGACTGGCAGCAGTGCAACAGGACTAGGTTGATAGACCAGTCAGGACAAACAGCTGCAGGTTGAGTTGAGGGTTGATGCCATTGGACTAGTGGCATCAAAGATAAATGGCTTTGTGTAAAGCTTTGGTTTGTACATGCATGTCACGCTCCAACCTGATTTGGTTGGATCCCTGTGAGCAACTGTCGCCCTCTCGGTTCAAGAGGAGTTTCCCCCTTCTTTAACTCGAGATGAGCTAGGCGTATTTTCAACCTTGTTCCCTGGAAAGACATATATCAAATAAAATACAAGCTTAATGAAAATTAAGCATACCTAACAGAGGGTAAGGGTCGGTGTTATTCCTAGTCATTTTCTCTTTTCCTGAAAAAAGGATAGAAAAGAGAGGGTGAGTTCTACAACTCAGTGAATGGGTTTTCAATATTTGACTTTTAGGAAAAAGGTATATTTGCAGTGTGCTAGACTCTTTATTTTCTTAAAAAATATCCTTTCATTTATAATAATCATTTCTTATTAATCACGGTATGTCATCACCCAACACACATCCTTCATCATGAAGGTCAATCACACAATCACAGGTTAGCACGTCCACTAAACCCACTTGTGGCATCGAAGTGACTTTACCGGCCACCTAGATAGAAACACATCCACTTCTACCCTGAGAATGAATGGATGTTCGTGACATCTGACCCTCAATCCCGAAATCAATTCTCTGTGTTCTTTTGAGGACAAAGACCTCATCCCGACCCCACCCCAGTCTCATGCGCTTGAAGCTACATCGAGCTTTGCAAGGTCACCTGGTCTAATGAACTACCCTTATATCCACCAGGTTGTCTAGGGCCCTAGGACATATCACTACCCCTCTTAGGCATCTTGAAGGTCCTGTATGCACAGTACATGCATAATCATTATTTTCACATCATTCCATATAATCTGTGGTGCCACTAGTCCAACGACACCGACCTTCAACTCAACCTGCAGCTGTTTGTCTTGACTAGTCCGGAGACCTGTCATGTCGCACTGCCACTAGTTGACTGAATATGTCGGTCCTGTCTTGGTACCATGGCTAAACAATTCATTTATTTAAAGTTTTATGGCATATATTTCATGTTTGTTTACGAGCTCTTGCTCGTGCCCACTGGCCTATGGCCCACTGTTCAAGATTTTTCAAAACTAGGCATAATAGCCCCCAAGTTCCAAAAGTGAGGCCTTCGGCCTAACAGAGCTATTCGAGCTCTAGTCAAGAAGGTCTCCCAAATCGTTTAAGCAATGGCACACAGTCAGGGGAGAGCACTTCCAACCAAAATAAAATTTTAACTATCCATCATACCAACCGGGTATGAGGATATCTCTGCTTATAACCGATGAACGGGTTTTCCACTTCCTCCGAGGAAGTTTCATCATACCAACCGGGTATAATCTACTTACAATTAGTAAGTAGTTTTCCATGTCATTTTCACACCACACCTCTAAGTTGTTATGTTTAAAATACCACTAAGTAGTAGGTTTTCATTTCAAGGTACCTATCACCCCCAACCGTGTATGATATAAAATCCCACTCACCCGATCGTGCAGTGAAATTCCACTTAGTCGGTTTCCTTCCCTAGCAAGCTTAACTTCAACTGGCATTCCTGATGTCTCATTTTCCTACACGAAATGAACATGGTTGTTCATTATTCTTTGGCCAAATTTGATTTCATCAAATTGACCGATCAAACACTTCTAATTGTTGAAATTGAAGTTAAAATTGAGTTTCTACATGTTCATACGATTCCATAACACTTTGAATCATAAGTTTTAACATCGGAACAAACTCAAATGGAGTGTAGAGAAGAAAGCTTCGATTGCTCACCGGTGAGGACGTGGCAGTCTGAGCTTTCTATTTGGGCAGGTGGCTCTTCTCCTGAGATTCCTCCTAGGATCAAGAATTTCATCAATTGATGCCGAATTGGATTAGAATTCTATCATTGAAATTTTGCAGGCTCTCTCTAGCATCGGTCGGAAATTGCAGAGGGGAGCCTAATTGGCTTATCTTTTAGTCTTATTTCGGCTGTGAGAGTGCTGAGAAAGTATTAGGAGAGCTTGGTTTTGTCTAAGAAGGGCTCGAATTAGCCAATTTCAGTTCGGCCAAAACAGGGCAGCTTCGGCCCACCGGAGCTGCTTCACTATTCGATCACACCGGCGCATCTCCGACAACTCTCAAAATGAATGGATGCCACCACCGTGTAGTTGACTTCTCCCCGGTTCTAAGGAACCCGACCTCACCTTCCTTGGCTAAAAAATGACCCTATAATGGAGCTCTGGTTCGAGTTTCACTGGAAAACTAAGCAGCTGAGAGAGAGTGAGCTTTTCAAGTGTGGAGAGGATGGATGGAGAGGAGCTTTTTATATAGGGAGCTCGGGAACTCGTTGGCCGTCTATTTGGCACATTTATGATAGACATTGATGCATCAGTCAGACAAATAGCTGTAGGCCAGATTGAGTGTCGTGGCCATTCGACCATCAGCACCAAAGAGAATGGCTAGGAAAAAGAAAACTATTGTTTGTGCTTGCACTTGTGGTATGAGACCATCAAGACGCCCTAGAGGGTAGTGATGGGTTCTAAGGGCTGTTGTACGACATGGTGGCAATAAGGGAAGGAGAAGCTGCTGCGTGTGTGTTTCTCGTCATACCAATTAGTTATGGAGTTACTGTGTTTGGACTCTACGATACTACTGTATTTGGGCTTCATGCGCACGAGACCGGGATAAGGTCTTCGTACTCATACAGACACAAAGTGCCATTCGGGTCTGAGGGTCGAACGTCTGGGACGTTCCACTCAGACCCAGGGTAGAAGTGGATAAGCTTCTATCTTGGTGGATAGTAAAGATGCTCCAATCCACAAGCGGGTGCAGTAGACTGGTTGCACCTGTGAATATGTGTGTACCCTTCATGGTGAAGAGCGTGTATTTGTTTTCTAAACGCCTCCTAAGGCAATGGGATGGGCTAAGAAAGCTAAACACACCTAATATGGAAACAAAAAAAGGTTTTTGAGATTTGAGTTTGAAAATCCTTGGAAAAAGGAATGGTAAACCTTGGAAAAGGTTTTGGAAAAGAAATTGAATTTGAGGAAAACCCTTTTTAAGGAAATGATAACCTTGGCATGATTTAGAAAAACAAAAGCTATTACAAAAACTCACTCCCAACACCCGTTCATTGAGTTGCAGAACTCACCCCCTTCCTTTTACCCCTTTCAAGTAACCGAGGGAAAATCAAACTTAAGGACCTCCCTGTAAGATTGGTATGTTAGTTTTAAGATATTTAGTTTTGTCTAATGCTATTCCAAGAAAGATAGGAAAGAAGGATGCATTACTCCTTGTGGTTTAGAAAAGTGCGAAACCCTTCATGAACCAAAGGGAGTTGTGGGTTGCTCACGAGGATCTGACTAAACCGGGTTTGGGCATGGAAACTTGAGTGGTATCAGAGCCTATTTCATCAAATACATTATCAAGACTATATAAGATAGTAATTAAGAGGAATAAATTTTAAAATTTACATATGGTTCCCAAGAGAGTAACTAAGAGAACTAGAGTCACAGTCACTAATACTGCCCAACAACCCCTCCCTGTGAAAACTCCCCGAGAAGCCTAGACAGTTCCACTTGAACTAAGCTCGGAGCACTAGAGATTGTACGAAGAGTTCACCCGAGTGTTTGGATGGCTTAATCTCTCCCCTAATGTGGACACCAACTCTTGAGTTGAGCCTAAGGAAGTACAATCTCATTCCTTCTTACTAACGTTCCTCCTCCAGTTGACATCCCCAAATACCTCAAAACCCTACGTCAACTAGGATGTAAGCCTTTCCTAGGAGAGAAGGATGTTGTGGCTACTATGGACCAGCTGGCCAGCATTAAGAAACTCATGGGGATAGTTAGGATTTCACTAGAGGATATGGTAATCCTAGCAAAGTTTTTCTTGGAAGCCAATGCGAAGAGGTGGTGGGATAACATTAGAAGCTTGCATACCACCACCCCCACATGGGAGCAATTCGAGGAAAGGTATACGAATGAATACCTAGATCCACATCTGATCAACGAGAAGAAGCAAGACTTCCTCCGACTCCGACAAGGGCTTAACTCTGTCTCAGAGTATGAAATCATGTTTAACAAATTAAGATCCTTTACCCCTGACCTAGCCGGACCTGCAGATGTTTGCCAACGATTCATGGACGGTCTTAATATAGACATACGAGACCGAATGAGAGTACTAGGATGACCCACAGATTTGGCTACCATCATTAGCATGGCCCATGAATGTGGGTGTATGGTACAGATGAGATGTTGTCAGATAGAACAAATTGGCAAGGAGGAAGGAGACTAGAATAGTCGGGGAGGTCAGAAGGAGCTAGGTGGGTTGAAATGGGGGGCAAGAATGAGGTTCCCTAGTACTATGGAAGGTTATCATGGCCAAAGGTAGGCAAGTACATCCCAACAAAGGAGAAGCCCCTTATTGTCCTAAGTGCTAGAAAAGCTATGAGCGGCCATGCCGAGTATGCTTTGAATGTAGACAGCTTGGACACTTTATGAAGAACTACCCAACCCTTCAAGGTAATACACAATGAAGTACCCTTCAACCACCTTAAGTGAACCCAAGGACACTAGACGGTAGGCAAGACATAACTACTACGTCGAGGGTATCAACTAGAGTATACAACCTCATCCAGGATCCTAGTATCGTAGTTATTACTTACTAAAATTCACCTAGACAAATATAGCCAAAACGCTATAATTCATTACTATTATAATAAATGAAAGTTTTATTTCCTACAAAAATAAACTTGTTATGAGATACAAGTAGGAGAAAATCCAAAGAACGTACCCACCAAATTTCCAAAAAAAAGGAAACAGGGAGGATGGCGTTCAAGGATGTCACGAAGTAGATTTAAGGTTAGATGTCCTCAAGGGCAAAAAAGGGATTTCGGGAGAGAGGGGGAAGAATCTGCCTAAGGAAGGAAACCCTGGGGAGGCATACATGTCCTAACTAAGAGGTAATTGAACCAAGTGACGAGGGATGAGGAGATGAACTTGCAAATGAAGTGCATGCTGAGATGAAAGAATCAAGGGAAGCATACTAGGAGAACCCAAGAAGTAAGTGAAACCAAAGGAATGTGTAAGTATGAAGATAGCATCAAAAGATGCCTTAACAAGTAAAAATGGGTGGACTAACCATAATAAGAAAATAGAGAAAAGAATATCTGGGAAACCTTGTAGAAGTTGGCCCTCTAATTAAGAAGTGATTAAGGGAAACAACCACTGACATCAAGAATGGTCATGGTCCATGCTCACTTAATGGAGCCTAAGGAGTGGACGACTAGGCATAGGGTGGAGTACGTGAAATAAAACCGACAATCGAAAGTTCCTCAAATAAGGAGTAAGGGATAAAATGGAAAATTCAAGATGATGAAAGATTAAAAGTGGGAAAATGCACAATACAAAGAAGAGCGTAAGGAGGTAAAGGGAAGGAACCTTCGGGGAATGGTAAAGATATAGTCTTAATACGGAAGTCGCTACCTTAAAGGACATAGTAAAGAATGAAAACCATACAAGGGAGACCTCCCCAAACAAGGAATCAATACGTAGACCGAAAAGGATAAACTTGGAATAAGTGATGGTGAAATGGTCATAAGTGAGTAAGAGTGGATGGAAGGAAAGAAAGTCCCTGAGTGAAGAATGCCATTGTAAATGAGGAAGGATATGTCGGTAAGTCATCGGGAAACTCGATGATTAGAACTAGGGAAAACCAATAAGGAAGTTGGTAAGGAATGAGTAGTTAAGGAAAGACTCATACAATCATGTTGTAAAAATTTAAGGGACAATTGGACAACACCAAAGGTAGTTGGGGAATACTACCGAGTAATAAGGAAGGATGAAGCCACACAACTCCTAACGATTGGAAAGGCATAAACCGTTTTCAAGAAAATGTTCTAGAATTCTAATGGACAAAGATATGTTTTAGAACATGTCAGGCCGGGTTGAGTGTCGGGGCCATTAGACCATCGGCACCAAAGAGAATGGCTAAGAAAATGAAAACTATTGTTTGTGCATGCACTTGTGGTACGGGACAATCAAGACGTCCTAGGGGGTCGTGATGGGTTCTAAGGGCTGTTGGACGGCATGATGGAAATAAGGGAAGGAGAAGGGTCGGACGTTTGGGACGTTCCACTCAGACCCAGGGTAGAAGTGGACGAGCTTCTATTATGTGGACGATAAATACACTCCGATCCACAAGTGGGTACATTAGATGGGATGCACCTATGAATGTGTGTGTACCCTTCTTGATGAAGGGCATGTGTTTGTTTGCTAAACGCCTATCGAGGCAAGGGGATGGGCTAAGAAAGCTAAACACACCTAATATGGAAATGGAAAATTTTTTTCGAGATTTGAGTTTGAAAATCCTTGGAAAAATGAATGATAAACCTTGGAAAAAGATTTTGGAAAAGAAATTGAATTTCAAGAAAACCCTTTTTGAGGAAACGATAACCTTGGCATGGTTTAGATAAAGAAAAGTTATTATGAAAACTCACTCCCAACACCTGCCCACTGAGTTGTAGAACTCACCACCTCCCTTTTACCCCTTTTAGCCAACCGAGGGAAAATCAAACTTAAGGACCTCCCTATAAGATAGGTATGTCAATTTTAAGATATTCAATTTTGTATAATATATTATAGGAGATACAAGAAAGAAGGATGTCTTACTACTTGTGGTTTAAAAAGGGTGAAACCCTTCATAGACCAAAGGGAGTGGCGAGTTGCTCATGGAGATCCGACCAAACCGAGTCAGGGCGTGACACCATTCATCAACTTTGAAGGCTACTTTTAGAGATTGTCCTTCTGTCGGTCTTGGCTCTCTACCCAATTTCTTTGGAGTAGTTATATACCCTTATATGAAATAAGGTCAACCGAGGAACCGAGCTGGAGGGAGTCGGGAACCACTACCCCTTGTTATGTGTCTCTATAGTTACGGGAACCACTAGCCCATCAATCATAAAGTTTCATGTATTCTCTTTATCACGTGATCTAGTAGAAAATTTCCACTTGTGCAAAATAAAATCAAATTTAGTTATTTTGGATCATTATTTAATAAAAACTTATAGTTTTGCTAATAATTGGATCAATATTATTTTTTAAAGTATTCAACCAGAGGAATAATGATAAAAAAATTGCCTATTTTTTTCTATATTAAGTAGAAAATCAAGTATAGTTTCTATATTGTAGTATTATAAGCAACATGTGAGTTGTGGTATTATATTTTGTTACATTTATGATTTTTAGTTAATATATAAATTTTATTCATACTTGCATTTGGTGAATGTTACAATTTAATACAAGTAGACACCAAGAAGAACATTAATTTGTCTTCTTAATTCTCATAGTGCTAGACTTTGACCTAATTTTGGAATTTTCACTATATATATATGAGTGATCTTATTTTGTAATCTCTTTGTTAGTCTCTATAAAATGGATTTTGCTTTCGTGTAATTATGATTTTTTTCAATTTAAGTTTTTCAAGTTAAATTGTATCTCTCTTTGTTTAGGATTATTCAGTTTATTTTCTACTTGTTTCATGGAGTTGCAAGCCTTGCAACGTTCTAAAGTTCAATGAAAGAGACTTGGGACTTGTCGTCGGGGATGTCATTTAGTTGGATTGGATTCCATTGAAGTCTCTATCAATCTCTGATAACCTCTCTCCTTTCTGTAATTATAGCCTTCAGATGGAGTCATACTCGAGTAAATATTGGCGTGCATGCTTAAATCTACTTGGGCACCTTCTAATTTATTGCCTATCGTGTACTTTACCATCTTGGCTACTATTGTTGAAACACAGACATCATCAACGACCTCCAATCCATTGTCTTTTTCTAAATTAGCTAGTGTTTGACCAAATGTTGGGCGACCCAAATGTGAGTTAAAAATATGTCATATATTATAATTAGATTATTGTGACCCTACAAGTTTGTGATACCGGTAGGGATAAGGTGTGCATACACTTTTCATCGTTGATTTTTTTTCTTGTAGGGTACACAAGCACAATTTTATATAAATTCGTTAATTTAATATTATGTAATAAAATATTATAAACTAAATATTATAATATATATTAATATTCAAATTACTCATAAATTCACATTTTTTCTCCTATAATTATATTTTCAATAAGTGTAATAAGTTAAATAGTAAAGTAGAAGGAAGGTGTGAAATTTTACCTATTTTGTATCATGCAATGCAATGACTATTAACAACATCAATATACAAGGAGATTACTCTTTTCCGGGAATTTAATTTCCTGGAAAGCATTTTGAGGGACCTCCTCTTGTTTGCTTGGTTGACCAACTTGTGGATCATTATGCTGTATAGCTTAAAATATTTGCAGCATAACACTCTTACCAATTTAGTGACCTGTCAACGGGAAGTTCTCCCCGACCTCCAGCTGAATGAGTTTTTGAACTGATTAACTGTCCATTTTATTTTGTTTTACGGGCAGCTATATATATCTCCATCAAATTCTGCTACCGAACTTTTTCAGCAAACTTGCAGGGCCAGCCTAGGTAAGAGTCTCCCTGCCATTTGGAACTAAACTGCACCAATCCTAATAGTTGGAAGCCTTGACAAGTAGTTGACAAGTTAACTCTATGGCTATAACTCATACTCGTAGATTCCCATGGTTAGACGATGCCTTCTCTCCCTCCATCTCTGCAAAAAAAAAAAACTCGCTTTTTGTCGTTCGCCACTCAGCTTGAGGGCCCAGTTTTTTTGTCGAATACCTCAGCATGCTGCGTTAGAGAACCATTACAAAAGACGAAGACTTTGACCCAGCTGATTTATTTGTTTTTGAATTCCTCTTATTCTACAATAGAAATTGACCCCAACTACCGACACCCAATGAAAAACATTTATTTACAGGGTAGACAATATCTCATACTTCAAACTGATTCCCAAGTTGTAGCCTCCCTTTGGGAATGGAGACCATGAACAGTGTTCATGGTCATCTGCCCTTACTGGAAGTGATTTCACCAAAATATTAAATAAATTTATAAAGTGCAAGTGACATTAGTGAATTTAATAGCCAATTTTGTACGAATATGTTGATGGGTATGTAAGTAAAGAATTGGGACTACTCTGTTTACTATTATATAGATTAGCTCCATTTTTAACATCAAGATAAGTCTTAGATGCAAAAATTATTATTGTTATAATTGGTGAATGCATGAATTATAGCAGAAAAATTATTATTGTTATGATTGATTTCATAAGATAAATAAAATCTTATTATATTTATAGGCTTTTCTTCTCCTCTTCTTTTCAGCACTTTTCATTTCTTGCCATTTAATATATGATAAAGATTAATATATTTTAGGAGTTAAAATATTAAGATTCTACCAAATGAATTAGTTTAACATTTTTTATTCATCCGTGCATTCAAATTTAAACAACATAAATTATTTTATTTATAAGACTCATATTTAAATTTTATTTAAATAAATAAGATGATTTATCAGTTTGTAATAATTTGAATAATATATATCGTTAAATATTCTAAAATAATTAGAGAGATTTCAATCGACTAATATTAAAACAAATATTAATATCAAGATTTTTAATAACTAATCTAAAAATAACATTCACTTTATCAAATTACAAAATAATCTACCATTAACACACTGATTAGACTAAATTGTACACTTAAAATAACATGTAAACAACATTTATTGTTTATTGTTTTGATTCTAATATTTATGATGTATTATAATAACTTTAATTCAAGTAAGGTTAGTTTGTCAATCTAATATGATTTTCTGTCAAAACTACCACTTAAAATTATTATCATAACTTTTTCATCCCAATTATTTTTGTAATTCTTGTCTATATTAAATAAAAAAATCTAAAAATTTTGAATAAAATCGAGATATTGATTGAATCGTAATTACATAAAATAATCAATATTGGATGAAAAGTAAACCAAAAATTACAATTATCAAATAAATCAAGCAATTGAGACAAAATCAGAACAAACCAAGAAGAACCAAACCTAAATTGAATAGAATCGTACCGAACTAAGAGAAAATAATTAAAATATTTATTTTTCGGGTTGACTCAAAAAGAGAAATTTGGTAAATTGAGGTTATCACCAAGTGAGAAATTAATTTATATTAATTTATAAAATTTTAATATTTAGAGAATCGGTCGAATTGAGTCTGAATTGACTGGTTTAAGTCTCAGGTCACCGAAAACCAGTTCAATTGGACTGGTCAACTAGTAGACCAAGTTAGTAGACCAGATTCTAGGTTAGCACTAGGTCAACTTGCGCAACTAATCAACGAGTGATATGGGAGAGTGTGCCCCATCAGTCGCTAGGTCAATGTTTGGAAGTGCTGATGTCATGCCCCAACATGGTTTGATCTTAACCCCGTGATCAACCTGCCACTCTACTTAACTTCAAGTAGTCACTCCTTCCCTAGATCGTGAAGAGTCAAGTGTATTGTCTGTCGTCATTCCCTAGAATGACATTATACAAAATTGATGGTGTAAATCGTACCTGGGTTTTGAGGCTTGGCAAGGGAAGTTCTTGTACGATCGTCTCTTTCTTGAAAAAAAAATGTTAAGGGGAGGGGATGAGTCTTACAACTCAATGAGTGGGGAATCTCAAAGATAGATTTGTTTGAGCTTTCCATTAATCTGTAGTGTTCCATTATTTATCGATCCTCGGGTTAGCACACAATCACACACCCTTTTTATCATATAAAGAAATCACGCGTTCACAATCCCATCCCTAGTAGCTCTACTTGTGGACTGAAGTGCATTTACCGTCAACCCTGATAGGAGTTCATAACTTCTACCCTAAGTTTGAGTGGACATGAGTTGTCCGACCCTCAGACTCGAGCCATACTTCGTGTCCGCAATGTGCGATGAGACCTCTTCCCCCTCCGACCTCGACCTCAATGAGTGAGAAGCTCTTGGAGCTTCTTGATATACTTGACAACGAACCGCTCTTATGCTCCCTAGGTTGTCCAGCAGCCCTTAGAACAACCACTGCCCCATATCAGGCATCTCGATGATTTCGCACCTCATGCATGCACAATCAATAGTTTTCATTAAATACACCGATCATCTTTAGTATTATTGGCCCAACGGACTCGATAACCTAGCCTCGGCTCCGTATCTACTAGCCCATCGAGTTCAATGACCCAACTTAGGCTCAACATGTAAAACCCGTACTTTGGGACCAAAGAAAATCGGGAAAAAAACCTGTATATATTTATATGCAAAGAAACGAGATGAGTAATGAACGAAAAAATAGTTAACGTGGGAAATTGAAAAATCCCAAATAACCAAAAATTCACAAATATTGTAAGGAAGAATCGGAGGTAGAATTGAAGATAGAATTGGACCAATTTAGGGTGAACCAGACTGAACCAGGACAGTCCAAGATGAACCATAATGAACTGGTTCACTATTTCATTTTTCTAGGTGGCTTAAAAATGTCAATTTGGGAAATTGAGACCACCATTAAATAGAAAATAAATTTAGAAATTTTTAAAATTCAGAAAATTGGTCAAATTGAGTCCGAACTAGCCAAATTTCGAATTCGGGTCACCAAACCTGGTCGAATCGGATCGATCAATGGTTCGACCGATCAACGAACTGGTCAGCGAACAACGACGCCCCATCAGCTGCCATGCAGACACAGGCAGCCAATGGAAGGATGCCATGTGTCCGGTCAACGGACAGCTGGTGCCCCGTTAGCATGCCATGCAGACACGAGCAACCAATGAGAGACTACCACGTGTTCAGTCAACAGGTCAACGACTGACGCAGCAGCCGAGCTGGCACTCTACGTTAGAAAAACTGACCAATCACAGCATGCCACATGGCACGACCGTCACATCATCATCTTCCACCTTCAGATGCTGACAGAGAGAACGAAGGAGAGAGATATGCTGAAAAAGCTGGAGTCTCGGCCAACTTGAAAAACTCACCTGTCAGGTTCCCGACAGCAAAGTCGGAGGCCGAGTCTTACGCCGACGGGTAGCCTGAACAGTTGTTGGCCTCCCTATATAAAGAGCACCCCTCCATTCATCCTCAACATCCTACAATCGAGGGAAGAAGAAGAAAAGTGCATTTTCCAGTGAGCTTCGAACCAAAGCTCCGACGATGAGACTTTTTTTAGCCTCCAAAGCCACATTAGGTGTCTCTAGAATCAAGAGGAAGTCCTCTACCTGACCATACCTTCCATTTAGATTGAGAGCCACCGAGGAGGAACAAGGAAGCTCAAACAGTACCGCCGCTCCTCGGCCAGAGAACTACCCAACCCCCTACAGCCACTTCGAGCCTTCCCACAGCCAATTGCAGCCAATCCAGACCCCTTATGCCCCACTTAGAGGTGTCCCAACCTTACTCGGAGCTAAGAAGGTAAGCTCCCTCCACCGACCATTGCCGAAAAATACTATTCATGGCTAAATTCTGCAAAAACTTTAACACTAAAATTCACACTACCCGAATCATCAATTGAAGCATGGTTTGATCTAGGAAGGATCCCCGTGATGAAAGCAACACGATTGTTGCCAAAGCTCCGATCATTGGACCCTCACCGGTAAGATATCAAAGTTTTCTCTCTCTAGACAGTATTTTTCGACGAAACTCCATTTGAGCTCATTTCAGAGCCCAATGAAGCAATTCAGGGCTTAAAATGATGAGGGAAATGTAAAGGAAGTGATCCAAATCATGAATAGGGACAATAAATCACACTTTGATGGCCAATTTGATGAAATTGAGATTTAGGGGCCAAAATGTAAATTTTGAGAAATTTGGGTAATTTTAGAATTTTTTGAAAATTGGGGGTTGAATGGAAAATTGATAAAATTGAGAGCATTTTAATGAAATCCCCTCCCAATTGAGGGTCAATTGAGAAATTTGGATAAAATGGAGGACCAATTTGCAAAAAATTGAGAAATTGGGGTCGAATTGCAATTTTGGGGAAAATTTGGGGCTAAATGGCAATTTTAGACAATTGAGGGGCCCATGGGTAATTTTGATAAAACTAAGGACCCATAAAAGATAATTGAAAAACCTAGGGATTGAATTGAAGAAAAAGGGACAATTAAGGACTTGAGGTAAATGCACAAACCTTAAGGACCAAAGTGTAATTAAAGTAAAATATGAGGGCCTATATGCAAATGCTCAAAGAGATGCGGTCCCTTAGTCCAGTACCCTAATGAGGATATTCATGCTATGTAGAAGCAGACTACTCGAGTGCCATCTTCCGGAAAGATACTGCGAGGCTAGACTTTGTCGTGACGACCCCGCCAAGATTACCGGTGAATGGGAACCGCTATAACGTCAATTCTAATTGGAATGGCGGTTCAGCTTTTAAAACCATTTTCTTGGAATTAGCCTCCCTTAATTAGGTGACTCTGCTTAAAATATTTGGGAGCTGATTTCAGGCTTAGGCTCGAGATGCTAGAGGGCCCAAGGCCGATGGATATGGGTATGGACCAATCCAAAATGAATATGTGATAAAAGATGCTAAAATATCTAAATAATGGGATTTTTGGGTCGAGCTTATTGGGTCGAATCGCTACTCTACCAAAGCCATGTCGTCGAACCTGTTGGGCCAGTGCACGTGGGCCAAAGCCAAGCCGACAAACCATTGCACTGGAGGGCCAAAGATAAAGGCTATAATTTAAAATGACTATTGATTGCACATGCACCGTGATGTTCAGGCCATCAGAACACCTAGCATGAGGTAGTGATGGAGCCTAAGGACTGCTGGATGACTAAGGGTGCATAAGGGCAGTTTTGTCATTCAATAGGTCGTGAAGCTCGAGGAAGCTTCCTATGTACTGAGACCGAGGCAATAGGGGAAATGAGGTATCGTCCTGATATGCAAACAGGGTGAAGTGATCAAAGTTTAAGGGTCAGACTATTGATGTCCACTCAAAATTTGGGTAGAGGCAGTGTACCTCTATCAGGGTGGACGATAAAGGTGCTCCGGTCCACAAGTGGTACAATCGAGGACCGTTCTGCGAACGTGTGATCCCTCCTATGATAGGAGGGTGGTTGTTGATATGAATTTGAGAAATTTGAGAAAAAACTCCTGAAATATCAAACAATTGAAATTGTTGAATTGAACATTCCTAAAATATTTTTCCCCACTCACTAAGTTATTGAACCCACCCCCTCCATCTAAACATTTTCAGGAAGGAACGTGACTACACTGGCTTTTCCTCCCCAGACCCCAACCTAGGTACACAAAAATTTAAAGTTTCAATTTTGTTTAATGTGTTCCACGAAAAACATGACAGGTATTATGCCTAACTCTCTTGATCTCCTAGAGGAGTCCCTTTTCAAGATCCAAGAGAGTGGTAGGTTGTTCACGAGACCTCGACTAAACCGGGTTAGGGTGTGACACAACAGCTACTAGCCCAATGAGTTCGTCCATCCGGCTTCGACTTAGTAACTAGTCACACACAATTATCCAATTTTTCTAGGAGCTTTTAAGCATAAAAACCTTATTTTATTGATAGGATCACGCTCATGCCCATTAGCCTTGGGCCTACTCGAATAGTATTACCTGACTATTGCATATCTCATGCAATATCCGAACAGCCTCCCAAAAGTTTTAAGCTTGTTCGGCAGTCCAAAAAAAATATTTTTAATGCAGGAATACCGTGTTCATCAGCTCAACTAGGCGTGATGCTTAGCCCACTCACCTGGGGTGGTGTAACTTGTTCCCGATAGTGTCTTGGCCGGCCACGTGTTCTCGTGCACGATCCTCGAATCGTTCGTCCTATACAGCGCAAGCATTCATATCAGTATTATTTGTAGGGAAAACCCCATAATTGTCGTATCGACAATCTGATCATTTATTATGTCCTAATTATGATTAGGTCCCTAAAGCTCAAAAATTTGCTCTTAAGTCCCTAATGTCCATTTACTACCAATTAGGTCCACAAAGTTTTTATTTTCCCCTTTGGGTTCCTAATTTCTCTTTATTTCCCTTCAAATCCTTAACTTTTCATTATTTTCAATTCGGCCTCCAATTTTTCCAAAAATCCCCAATTCGCCCAATTTTTCTCAAAATTACACTTTGGCCCCCCAAATTCTCATTTCATCAAATTGACCACTTAAACTTGGTTAATTGCCCCTTAACATGCTAATCATTCCCCCCATCTCTCTACGATCATCCTGGCTTTTGAATGACCTCAATTGATCCATTTTTTAGCTCAAACGGAGCTTCATCGAAAAGGTTTTCTAGAGAGAGAGAGAGAGAGAGCTTGATTTTCTTATCGGTGAGGGGACAATGGTGTGAGCTTTGGATAGGGGTGATTGGTGCTCTTTATGGGGATTCTCCCATGATAAGCTTCAGGTCAATTGGTTACCTAAGCATAGAGAATTCATGGAGAAAAGTTTTAATGTTTCATTTTCGCCAACTTCACTGCTCTGGAAAAATTGAGCGGAATTGGCTTACCTCAAAGGTTTCTAGAGGTCGGGGGTTAGTCAAGAAGAGTTTTGGGAGGTTCGGCCCGGTCACCTATGGTTGAAATTCAGCTTGAGATTTTCTGTTAATTTGGGGTCACTGGAGTGACGGTACTATACCAGCTTCTCGATGGCTCTTTTACTCATGTTTCTCCTCTTGAGAGGTCGTGTGATGGTCTTGGGGCTAAGGGAGGGCTCAATTTGGTCATAGGAGGTCTGAATTGGCCAAATTTAGATTGGCCAAAATAGGTCAGGTTTGGACTGACAGAGCTGCTTCATTGTTTGATCTCATTGGTACTTCTCAAACGATCCTCGGGTCGAGGAAAGGTTGTAGTCAGGTAGTTGACTTCCTCTAGAGTATGTAGGTATCGAGTTCGTCTTCTAAGGCTAAGAAAAGTGCCCAAGTCGGAACTCTAGTTTGAGTTTTACTGAAAAACTGAGCACTTTGGACAAGGAGGATATTTGAGGTGTGTTGAGGATGAATGGATGGGGGCTCTTTATATAGGGAGCTTGGAGAGCCTTTTCTCTACTAGTTTCCATACTAGTCGGGCTTATCCTCATCAAAAAATGACCAAATCAGAGGGAATATTCCCTCTTCGAAAAAAAGGGAAGTTTTTCTACATTGATGAACAATGTTTTCATCCTAAGGAAGACGTTGACAATGTTCATTTGACCGGTCCGGTCCAATCGATTTCGGTGACAAAAATCGGTCGGTTCAGGCCCAAATCGACCGATTTTCAAATTAATCAAAATTTATTTTCCATCTAATGGTGGCCTCAATTTTCCAAATTGCCATTTTTAAGCCACCTAGAAAAATGAATTAAGAAACCGATTCATCCATGCTTCAACCGGGTTCAAACCAATTCAGGTCTAGTTCACCCTGAACCGATCTGGTTCTCCCACCCAATTTACTTCATGGATCTTCCCCATAATTTTTATGACATCTTGGTCATTTGGGATTTTCCAATTTCTCATTTCAACCCTTCTTTATCATTTTTGGTTCCTTTAAATGGCTTAGTTTTCTCATGAAAATGGTCGATTCTTTTCCTCGTTTCCTTAGTCCGAGGAGTTTTGTCCCCAAAACTTAATTACATATCCTTTACACTAGGAATAATTTCCCTTGATGTCAACTTGGAGTTTGCTTGACATGCTACCACTTTGGTTGTTCCTTCACTTTAGCCCTTTAAACCATGCACTTAAGGAATCTATCTTTCTTTCCATTATCCACTCACTCCATGGAGTGTATCACAATTAGATACATCCTTAGGTCCACTTCTTACTCTGCTTACGGTAAGACTCTTCCTCTTGAGGGTTCTAATCCAAGTCATTAGGTTGGGTATTCCATAAACGTCTGACCGTCCTCGTTCCTATTTATTTTCTTTGGTCATTGAAACTCCTTAGCTTGGTGTTCTTTTGAGCTTTTCGTCCTTAATTTTGTGAGTTTTGGTATTATCCCCTTCTTATTTTGGTGCTTCCTCCATCCTTTCTTTATTACAACTCATGTCCACCCAAATTTTATATTTGACCTCCTCATGCTTAACTAACCGACTCTTTCTTACTTGAGTCACATTTTCCTGGGACTATTGGACCAAGATGTCCCTTATGCATGACATGTTCTAGAACTTTTCTTTGTCCATTATAATTATAGAACATTTCCTTGATGGTTGTTCTTGACTTTCCCATTTTTTGGGGATCGTCTGGTTTCATCCCTTATTATCATTTGGTAGTATACCATAACTACCTTTAGCATTATCCTATCATCCATTTACCTTTAGCGTCATGTCTTTCATGATCGTGTCAGTTTTTCCTTATACACTCGTCCCTTACCAACTTCCTTATTGATTTTTTTCTGGTTCCAATCACTGGGTTTCCTCTTCACTTCTTGACTTACTGACATATTTGGGGTTTTTTCCTCCCTTTTGTCCTCCATCATGTTTAATGGCGTCCTTACTAAAGGGTTTCTTTTCTCTAGTTCATCCTTATTCGCTCATGACCATTTCACGATTTTTTACTCCGAGTTGATCCCTTATAGTCAACTTGTTGATTCCTTAACTTGGGGAGTTCCCTTTTTAATAGTTTCATTCTTTACTATGTCCTCCGAAGTAGAGACTTCCATCTTGTGCGCTACACGTTCAACCTTCTTACCATTCTTTCAAGGTTTACTTCCTTCATCTCCTTATACCTTTTATATTGGTGCATTTGCCCACCTTTAATCCCTTACCAACATTAATTTCCCATTTCACCATTTATTTCCTATCTAAGAAATCTCCAATTGTTGAGTCTTATTTGGTCTCCTCTATATTAGTCCCGAATGTCAAATCTTAAGCTCTATTAAGTGGGCATGAATCAGAATCAGTCTTACTGCTCGTGGTTGTTTCCTTTAATCACTTCTTAATTGAAGGGTGTACTTTTCCAAGGTTTTTTTGGATATCCTTTCCTTTATTCCCTCATTAAGGGTATTCCTCTCATTCCCACTTGTTACGACATCATTTGATGTTATCTTCCTATTTATCCATTCCTTAGGTTTAACCTCATTGGGCCCTCATGAGCACGCTTCCCTTGTACTTGATCTTTTCACCTCAACCTGCATTTCATTTGCGACCTTATTCTCTTTTCCCAATTTAATTGGGTCCATCACCTCTCTTTTGGGATATGTGTACCTTCCTAGGGCTCCCTTTCTTGGTAGGCTTCTTCCTCGTTTCCCCAAAATTTCCCTTTGCATTTGTTTTCGAGGGTATATGACCTTAAATCAGCTTCATGACATCCTTTGATATCCTCCTCTCTTGCCTATCCTTACTTTTGGAAATCTTGGTGGCACATCCTTTGTACCTTGTCTTTATTCTTACATGTAATCACTACCATTTTATTTCATTAGGAAGGAGTTTCAATCTCTTTTTGTTTCGAGATTTCTTAACCTCTTTCTAAGAGCTTGCTTAATCCTTCCCCTAGCTTGAGTTTGGTTGCCAATCCATTTTTGCTCATTGATTTTTTTAAGGATTTCCTTCCTCCTTCTTTTCTAACATTTGGCCTTTTCACCTCTCCCTTCTTCTCCGGAATTTAAATCTATGATCTTCATGAGTGTCAGTTTATTAATTGACTTGTCCCTACTATTCTTCTTATCCAACTGTCTAGAGGCAGTTGTCTCTCGAGTTTACTTGTCCTTGATGCCCATCCTATCACCATCTTAGTGTGTAGTCATTACTACTCCACTATCCTTCTTAGTGCATCGTTTATCCTACTTGATCACCCCATGGTCACTAGTCACTTCCCATCGCTAGGTTCATCTATAACCTAATTTTGGCTCCTCCATTTTTCCAATGTAGGTCACACTTTGCCATTCGGGACATCCTAGTTGTTGTCCAATGTTCGGGGCTTGTGTTGTTACGCTCCGACTCGGTTTGGTTAGATCCCCATGAGGAACCTACCACTCTCTCAGTTTATTAAGGGTTTTCCCCGCATTCTTTAAATTGTGAGGAGTAAGGCATCCTTTATACATGTACCTTTTCTGGAATGACATTAATCAAAACTGAATAAATTTAAACTTGCATACATGTCTTGCAAGTTTAGCTAGCAGAAGGTTTTTAGGTAGGCTTTTCCCTTGGTTTCCTGAAAAAGGATAACGAGAGTGGGTGAGTTCCACAACTCAGTGAATGGGTTTTTGAAGCATGAGTTTTTGGAAAAATAGTTTTGCATTGGAGTGTTCCAGACTCCTTATTTTCTTTAAAATTATTATTTTCTCAAGTTCTGGTTTTCAAAACCTTTTTCCCAAGGTTTACCAATTCTTTTCCAAGGATTCTCAAATTTTTTCCAAGGTTTTCAGACCTCTTTCCCATTTCCATATTAGGTGTGTATCACAAACAACACATGCCCTACATCAGGAAGGGTTCACACACATTCGCAAGATGCAGTTATGCCGATTGCACCCACTTGTGGATCAGAGCATCTTTACCATCTACCTTGATAGAAGTCTCTGACTTCTACCCAAAATCTGCGTTAATGTCTCTAACGTCCTACCCTTAGACCCAAAATACTTTGTGTCCATATGAGGATGGAGACCTCATCCTGACCCCACCCTGATCTCATGCGCATGAAGCTACGTCGAGCTTCCTTGATTGTTGGCACGACAAAATGCCATTATCTCCACCATGTCATCCAGTAGTCCCAAGGATGCGTCACTACCCCTCTTTGGCATCTTGATGGTAAACCTCAGTACATGTACAAAATAATAGTTTTCCTCATAAGTCATTTAATCATTGGTGCCACTAGTCCAACGACCCTGACCCTCAACTCGACCTGCAACCGTTTGTCTTGACTAGTCCGTCGACCTGTCTTGTCACACTGCCACCAATCCATCAAGTATGTCGGTCATGTCTAGGTACCATGGCCAAACACATCATTCATTAACGTTTTCATGGCTTAATCTCATGTTTGTTTATGAGCTCCTGCTCGTGCCAACTAGCCTTGGGCCCACTGTATGAGATTTTCAAAATCCGGCATTCTAGCCCCCAAGTTCAAAAACAAAGGCCTCCGGCCTATCTAAGCTATTCGAGCTCCCATCAAGAAGGTCTCCCAAAAGGTTTAAGCAGTGGCACATGGTAAGGAGAGAGCACTACCGACAAAAATATTCTTTTCATTCGTCTATCACACCAACCGGGTGTGATGACATCTCCACTTATAACCGGTAAATGGGTTTTACAATTCCTTCTAGGAAGTCCATCATACCAACCGGGTATGATATACTTACAATCGGTAAGTAGTTTTTCTGCGTATTTTCTCACATCATCCCATCCAAGTGTGATGTTAAAATCCTACATAGTAGTGGGTTTTTATTTTTGAGTTACTCATCATCCCAATCGGGTATGATGTGAAAATTTCCACTTACCCGATAGTGCAGTGTATCTTTCCTCTTAATCGGCTCTTTGCCTCACGCAAGCGTATCTTTGTTGGCGTTCCTGATACTTCGTGTTTCTACATGATATAAACATTCTTGTTCATTAACCTTTGACCTAATATCCATCATTCATCACAAATTAATAAAATGCCCAAACTTTTACTTATTTGCATTTAGGTCACTAAAGTTCTTTTTCTTTAACTTTAGGTCCCTAATGCCAAATTTTCCCCAAATTGAATCCCAAAACTTCTATAAGTCACCTTGGGACCTCAATTTATCCAAACTTACACAAGGGGGTTCAAGTTTCAAAAAAATTTCAATTTGGTCCCCAACTTTTCAAAAATTACCATTTTGTCTCTATTTTACAAAAATGGAAAATTTGACCCCAATAATTCCAAAAATCAACCAATTGGTCCTCCAACATATTTTCCATGGCTAATTGGCCCTCAATTTTGGGAAATTGCACTTTAGTCCCTCAAATTTTTGAAATCCCCAATTTCGCCTTTTCAAACTGGCCAAATTTGATTTCATCAAATTGACTGATTAATCGAGGTTAATTGTTGAAATTGAAGGTAAAATTGAGTTCTTACACTTCAACATGATTCGATGAAACTTTGAATCACGTCATTTGGATCCGAATTGAGCTTAAACGGAGCTTCATCGTAAAACTACAGTTAAAGAGAGAAAGCTTCAGAAGCTTATCATTGGGGGTGCGGCGGTCTAAGCTTTCGATCTGAGCAGATAGATCTCATCCTTAGGTTTCTCCTAGGATCAAGAATCACATAAATTCATACAGAATTGATGGAGAATTTGATTAGTGAAGTTTTGCCGGTTCTTTCTCTAACACTGATAAAAAATTACAAAGGGGAGCCAAATTGGCTTACCTTTCAACTCTAATTCAGTCGTATGAGTGCTGTGGAAGTGTTGGGAGAGCTTGGTTTGGCCTGAGAAGGGCTCGAATTGGCCATTTTTAGCTCGGCCAAAATAGGGCAGCTTCAGTCCACCAAAGCTGCTTCACTGTTCTATCATGCCGGCGTTCCTCTAGCGATCCTCAGATCAAATGGAGACTACTGTTGAGTAGCTGACTTCTCCCTGTATCTAAAGAACCTGACCTTGCCTTCTTTGACTCAGAAAAATGCCCAAGTCAGAGCTCTGGTTTAAGCATCACCAAAAAATGGAGCAGTAGGGAGAGAGTCGAGTTTTCAGGTGTGAGGAGGATGAATGAGGCGGGGCTCTTTATATAGGAAGCTCGGGGACTTCTTGGACAAATTAGCACCTTTATGGCGGTCATTCATTGCCTGAAACTCCTTGGTCAGAGACTTTTCATCTTCGTCGGCACTGCTCAATTTTCTGGCAAATGAACAGTGTTGTCATCTGAAGGAAGAAAATGACGTTGTTACGAACCGGATCGAACCGGGTTCAATGCATAAACCAGCCGATTCTTGTCCGATTCTGCAGAGTTTTTCAAAATTAAAAATTTCTAAATTCATCTAAATTCATTCTCTATTCAATGGTGGCCTTAATTCTCCAATTTGAATTTTCTAAGCCACCGAGAAAATATGAATTTAGAAATCGGGTCAATAGTGGTTCAAACCAGTTCACCTTAACCAATTTGGTTTTCACTTCCAATTCATCCTAAAGTCCTTTCTCATGATTTTTGTGACTCTTTAGGTCACTTGGGATTTATAATTTTCCCGATTTTCCCTTTCTCTTACAGTTGGGGTTTGTGAACTAGTTCAGTTTTCTCACTCTAGTTAATCGATTATTTTCCCGGTTTCCTTATTTTTGAGGGATGGGGTTTATAACTCTCCCCTCCTTTTAGGAGTTTTGTCCCCAAAACTTAATTAGCAACCTTTGCATCAGGAACAATTTCCTTTGATGTCAACTTGGTGTTTGCTTAACATGCTAACTCTTTGCTTGTTCTTTCAGTTTTTGCTTAACATGCTAACTCTTTGCTTGTCCTTTCAGTTAACCCTTTTTATATCATTCACATTAAGGAATTTCCTTTCATTTATATTGTTTACTCCCTTCATGGAGTTTATCATAACTAGTATGTCTTGCCCGTGAGTCCAAAGGTATATCCTTTGGTTTACATCTTCCTTTGCTTAGGGTAAGATTTCTTCCCCTTGAAAGTTTTTGTTTAGTATTTCAGGATTGAGAGCTCCAAAATGCCCAATCATTCTTGTATTTAGTTTTTCTCTTTATCATTGAAACCCTTAGCTTAGTGTCCTTTCAAGTGCAACGTACTTGCTTCCACAGGTTTCGGTGTTATCTCCTTTTTGTCCTATATTGACCTTTCCCACATTCATGGTTTATTACAACTTTGGTTCAAATTTATTGCTTGACCGTGTCATGCTTAACTATTTGGCTCTTCCTTACTTGAGTTATATTTCCCTGAGATTGTTGGGCTTACTTGTCCCTTACAACATGACATACTCTATAACATGTCTTTGACCATTTTTAACATTCTAACCTTTCAGGGATCGTATAATTTCATCCCTCTTGTTGTTTGATAGTATTCCTTGACTATCTTTACTGTTATCAAACCCACTTACATAACCGTGTCGGTTTTCCTTACTCGCTCATCCTTTCCCAACTTCCTTATTGGGTTTTTATGGTTCCAATTATTGGGTTTCCAGATGATTTATCGACAAGCTGGGATTTTTCCTTTCTTAGGTCCTTCTTCATTCCCAGTGATATCCTTTACTCAAGGATTTTCCTTTGTCCTTAATCCACTCTTACTTGCTCATGACCATTTCACGATTCCTTTGTTTCAAGTTAATCCCTTTTTGGTCTATGTGTTGATTGTTTTGTTTGGGGAGTTCCCTTCTTACAATTTCATTATCTACTATATCCCTCTTCTTACCATTCCTTGAAGATTTCTTCCTTCATTTCTTTACACCTTTTTTTATGTTGAGGCATTTGCCCACTTTAAATCCTTACTCGTCTTAAAATTCCATTTCATCACTTATTCCTTATCTGAGGAGTTTCTGATTATTAGTCTTAATTCGTGTACTTCACATTATGCCCATCCGTTCATTCTTTAGGCTAAATTAAGTGAGTGTGGACCACGACCCGTCCTGATGTCAGTGGTTGTTTCCCTAATTCACTTACTAATTGAGGGCTTACTTCTCCAAGGTTTCTCATACGTTCTTTCATTTATTTCCTTATTATTGTATTCCACATATTCCTAATTGTTATGACATCTTTTTATGCTATCATCCCATTTACCCGTTCCTTGGGTTTAATTTACTTCTTGCCCTCATGAGTATTTTTCCTTTGTACTTGATCTTTAGATCTCAACCAGCATTTCATTGGTGAGCTTATCTTTCTTTCCACTTTAGTTGGTTCCATTACCTCTTAGTTGGGATACGTATGCCTTTCCAAGGCTTCCTTCCTTGATAGGAATCTTTCCCTTTCTCCCGAATCTCATTTTTCATTCGTCCTTTGGAAGCATCTAATCATTAAATGACATCCTTTGATGTTGTCCTTCCCGTGTACCCTTCCTGGGAATTCTAGCAATACATCCTTGTACCATTTCCTTAATTCTACTTGTATCTCGCATAAGTTTTCTTCCTTGAGAAAGTTTCAGACACAGTTTGTTTCAAGACCTGCGAGGTTTACTTAATCCTCCACATGGCTTGAGTATGGTCCCCATTCCGTTTTCAACCATAATTTCCTGTAAGGATTTCCTTCATCTTCTTTTCCACTTTTTTGATCTTTCCACTTCTCTCTTCCTCGCCTGGGTTTTCCATAATTCCTACGATGGTCAGTTCGTTAATTTCCTCGTCCCTACTACTTTCCTTGTTTACTTGTCTTGGGTTAATTGCCTCTCGAGTTCACTTGTCCTTGGCACCTATCCTATCACCCCTATCTAAGTGTAGTCTTTACTACTTTCTGGTCCTTCCTAGGGTGTCTCCTCCCACATATACTAGTTACATCTGTTCGCTAGATTCTTCTTGGCTCCTATGCTTTTTCATAGTAGGTTACTCTTTACTATCCTGAGGCATCATATTTGTCTCTCAACATTCGAGGCTTGTCTTCTCTGGTGGAGGTGCTTCCTTCTTTGCTCCTAAATGGCTTGTAGCTCTCTCGTAAGGGAAGATTCCCTTCATCTATATTATATTATTGTTTGCAATTTCTCAAGGTCCTACCTTCGATCCTTCCTGCCTTATGTGGCTTTGGATTTTTTTGGTAGTCGACATGTTTCTCGAGAGGTATTGCCCTAAATCCATGGAGTTTAGGAGAAACATCCATTACATGACCTATCCTCCTACAAGTTAACTTGATTCATGTCCTTAGTAGGGTTGGGCACTTCTCCACGTAGTGTCCCTATCGTTCATACTTGTAATTACATCAACCTAAGTGGTTCCTCATAGCATCTTTCTAGGGAATTGTTGGTTTTAGTGCTTCGCCATCCTTGAGTATGAATACCTTGAGAGTTTTCTTGTGAAGTCTTTTTTGCCAAAGGATCACTCTAAGAGTCCTCTTAGATTTCTTGATTCCCTAATTCAGTTTCCTTAACTAGGATGGGATTCTCCTTAGTTTCTATGGTAGCGCAGGTTTGTTTGGTTACTTTCCTCAGGGTCATCTTCCTAGCAAGATCACATCCTTCGAGAGATAGGGTTTTTAGGAATTTAGAGTACTTTATTAATAGAGGAGTACAATATGTTGGGGTTTTTAGCTCTATTACAAAAAGTAGTCATATAATAAATAGGGAGCTACGAGATTCTTGATAAGCATTCTCTTAGGTAAAGTTATATGCTTGTTGCTAGCGTTCCTAGCTTCAGGCTTGCCTTCCTTCATACTTAGAGTTATGACCTCAATAGGTCCTAGTACCATCCTCCTAGATACTTCCTCATTTGATCTTTTAAGACTTCAACTATGCCTTGGCCATTAGGAAGCTTCTTGGGTTGTCTTCCAACAAGGACAGGGTGTTGAGTAGAGTCAGCTCTAGTTTTCTTGGTTCATCTCCTGGGAGTCATCTGAAATTTTTGAAATTTTCTCTTAGTTACTATGTTATATAATCATGATAATTTATTTGAGGAAATAGGCTCTCATACCACTAAAGTTGTCATGCCCGATCCGATTTGGTCGGATGCCCGTGAGCAACCCACCACTCTTCCAGTTTATTAAGGGTTTTCCCCCCTTCTTTAAACCGTGAGGAGTAAGGCGTCCTTTATACCTGTACTTTTCCTGGAATAACTTTAATCAAAACTAAATAAATTTAAACTTTCATACCTATCTTGCAAGTTTAGCTAGCAGAAGGTCTTTAGGTAGGCTTTTCCCTTGTTTTCCTGAAAAGGGGTAAAGGGAGTAGGTGACTTCAACAACTTAGTGAATGGGTTTTTGAAACATGAGTTTTTAGAAAAATAGTTTTGCATTGGAGTGTGCCAAACTCCTTATTTTCTTTAAAATGATTATTTTCTCAAGTTCTGGTTTTCAAAACCTTTTTCCCAAGGTTTACCAATTCTTTTACAAGGGACAAATCCTTTCCAAGGTTTTCAAACCTCTTTCGCGTTTCCATATTAGGTGTTTATCACAAACAACACACGCCCTTCATCAGGAAGGGTTCACACACATTCGTGAAATGTAGTTATGCCAATAGAACCCACTTGTGGGTCGAAGTGTCTTTACCATCCACCCTAATAGAAGTCTCTGACTTCTACCTGAAGTCTGAGTGAACATCTCTGACGTATTACCCTCAGATCCAAAATACTTTGTGTCCATATGAGGACGGGGAGCTCATCCCGATCCCACCCCAATCTCATGCTCATGAAGCTACGTTGAGCTTCCCTAACTACTGGTGTCACGCCCCAACCCGATTTGGTTGCATTCCCATGATCAACCCGCCACTCTCCCAGTTTATTAAAGGGTTTCCCCTTGTTATAAACCGTAAAGAGTAAGGCGTTCTTTAAACCTGCACTTTTTCCTAGAATAACATAAATCAAAACTGCATAGTATTTTAAATTTATCATACCTGTGTCACGGACGTCTGGGTTAATGGCCTTTAAGGATAGTCTTTCCGGATTTTCCTGAAAGGGATATAAGGGAGGGGCTGAGTATGAATACTCAGTGAATGGGTTTTCGAAAATTAACTTTGCGGAAAAAGATTTGTATTAGAGTGTGCCAAACTCCTTTCTTTAAAAAATCCTTTCATTTTCAATTCTCGGGTTTTACAACCATTTCCTTATTTAATCATGGTGTATCATCACCCAACATACATCCTTCATCATGAAGGTCAAACACACATTTGCAGGCCAGTATGTCCACTGAACCCACTTGTGACGTCGGAGTGATTTTACTGGCCATCTAGATAAAAGTGCGTCCACTTCTACCCTAAGAATGAGTGGATGTCTGTGACATCTGACCCTCAATCCCGAAATCAATTCTCCGTGTCCGTATGAGAACAGAAACCTCATCCTGCCCCCATCCCGCTCTCATGCGCTGTGTGCTACTCCAAATTTTGCACGGTCACCTGGTACAACGAACTGCCCTTATACTCACCAGGTCATCCAGGGCCCTTAGGACGACACATCACTATCCCTCTTGGACGTCTTGATGGTCCCGAAATCACAATGCATGTACAAATAGTATCTTCTTATCATGCCATATAATCTGTGGTGCCACTGGTCCAACGGCTCCGACCCTCAACTCAACTTGCAGCTGTTTGTCATGTTGCACTGCCACTAGTTGACTGAATATGTCGGTCCTGACTTGGTACCATGGCCAAACAATTCATTTATTAGAGTTTTATGGCACATATCTCACATTTGTTTATGAGCTTCTGCTCGTGCCCACTAGCTTATGGCCCACTTGTTCGAGATTTTCAAAACCAGGTATAATAGCCCCCAAGTTCCAAAACTGAGGCCCCCGACCTATAAGAGCTATTCGAGCTCCCATCAAGAAAGTCTCCCAAATCGTTTAAGCATTGGCACACAGTCAGGGGAGAGCACTTCTGACAAAAATTTGTTTTCAATTGTCCATTATATCGACCAGGAATAAGGACATCTCCTCTCATAACTGATGAACGAGTTTTCAACTTCCTTCGAGAAAGTTTCATCATACCAACCGGGCATGATTTACTTACAACCGGTAAGTAGTTTTTCCGCATGATTTTCACATCACTCCTCTAAGTTGTGATATTTAAAAAACCACTTAGTAGTGGGTTTTCATTTTGAGGTACTTATCATCCCCAACCGGGTATGATATAAAATCACACTCACCCGTTAATACAATGAATTCCACTTAGACCGGTTCCTTGTATTCACGCGAGCTTTTCCTTACTAGCGTTCCCGGTACTTCGTGTTCCTACACGATATGAACATCTCAGTTCATTATCTCTCGGCCTAATAATAGCCTTCATTCATTCCAAATGAATGAGAAAATCAAACTTTTATTTATTTGCAATTAGGTCCCTAAAGTTATTTCTTTTAACTCTAAGTCCCTAATGCTGGTTTTTCCTCAAATTGAGTCCCGGAACTTTTAAAATTTATCATAGGACCTCAAATTATTCCATTTCACAAAAAGGGCATTAATTTCCCAAATTTCCAAGTTGGTCCCCCAACTTTTCCAAAATTACCATTTTGCCCTTCCTTTACAAAAATGTAAGTTTCACCCAAAAATTCTAAAATTCCTCAATTGGCCCTCTAACATTTTTATCATGCCCAATTGACCCTCAATTTTAGGAAATTGCATTTCAGTCCCTCGAATTTCCAAAAATCCCCAATTTTTTTTCCAAATTCCAACTTATTAACACAGCCGAATTTGAGTTCATCAAATTGACTGATCAAACACTTCCAATTATTGAAATTGAGGTTCAAATTGAGTTTCTACATGTTCATATGATTCTCTAGCAATTTGAATCGCAATTTTTAACATCGGAACGAGCTCAAATAGAGCATCGCCGGAAAATGGACTGTAGAAAGAGAAAGCTTCGATTACTCACCGGTGAGGGCGCGACGGTCCGAGCTTTTTATCTAGGCAGGTAGTTCTTCTCCTGAGGTTCTTCCTAGGATCAAGAATGACATCAATTGATGTCAAATTGGATTAGAATTCTGTCATTGAAATTTGGTTGACTCTCTCTAACACCAATCAGAAATTGCATAGGGGAGCCGAATTGGCTTACCTTTCCATCCTAATTCGGCCGTGGGAGGGCAGAGTAAGTGTTGGGAGGGCTTGGTTTGACCGAAGGAGGGATCAAATTGGCCAATTTCAACTCGACTCAAATAGAGCTGCTTCACTGTTCGATCACGCCGGTGCTTCTCTGGCGACTCTCAGAATGAATGGATATCACCATCGTGTAGATGACTTCTCCCCGATTCTAAGGAACCTGACTTCGCCTTCTTTGGCTAAAAAATGACCCTATATTGGAGCTCTGGTTCAAGCTTCACTGGAAAACTAAGCAACTAAGAGAGAGTGAGCTTTTCAGGTGTGGAGATGATGAATGGAGAGGGGCTCTTTATATAGGGAGCTCGGGGACTTGTCGATCGTCCATTTGACACCTTTATGATAGACATTAATGGCCTGAAACGTATCGAACGGAAACTTTTCTCCTTCTCTAGTGCTGCTTCGATTTTTCGGCAAGTGAACAGTGCTGTCAGCTGAAGGAAGAAGACGACACTGTTCCGAATTGGTCCGGACCAGTCCGAACCGGGTTCAAAGCTTAAACCGGCCGGTTCACCCTCAATTTGACAAAAATTTTCAAATCTAAAAATTTCTAAATTAATTTTCTATCTATTGGTGGCCCCAAATCTTAAATTTGAATTTTTTAAGCCACCTAGAAAAATGAATTTAGAATCTAGTTCAATAGTGGTTCAAACAGGTCCAAACTAGTTCACTCCGGTTCGGATCCGGTTCACCTGAACCGGTTTGGTTTTCATCTCCAATTCCTTAAGTCCATTTCCATGACTTTTAGGAATCTTTGGGTCACTTGGGATCCATAAATTTCTCGATCTACCCTCTCTCTATTGATTCCGATTCATGAGTTGATTCGGTTCATAAACCAGTTCTATCCAATTCGGTTCCGGTTCAATTGAACCGGTCCATTTTTTTCTTCATCAATTTGTCCTAAGGTTCATTTCCAAGATTTATGAACCATTTTGAGTCACATATGAGTTATAAATTCTCAATTTTCCCATTTCCTAATAATTAGGCTTGTAGACCGATTCGATTTTAAAATTTGAAACTGACCGGTTCTTTCCCGGTTTCCTCATTATCAAAGGATGAGGTTTTTAGCTGGCACGATAAACTACCCTTATCTCCACCACTACCCCTCTTGGGCGTCTTGATGGTCCTGAACCTCCGTGCATGCACAAAATAATAGTTTTCCTCATAAGGCATTAAATCTTTGGTGCCACTAGTCCAGCAGCCTCAACCCTCAACTTAACCTGCAGCTGTTTGTCTCGACTAGTCCGTCGACCTGTCTTGTCGCACTACCACCAGTCCATCGAGTATGTCAAATCCTGTTTTGGTATCATGGCCAAACACATCATTCACTAAAGTTTTCATGGCTTAATCTCATGTTTGTTTACGAGCTCTTGCTCGTGCCAACTGACCTTGGGCCCATTGTACAAGATTTTCAAAATCGGGCATTATAGCCCCCAAGTTCCAAAACCGAGGCCTCCGGCCTATCTGAGCAATTCGAGCTCCTATCAACAAGGTCTCCCAAAAGGTTTAAAAAGTGGCACACAGACAGAGGAGAGCACTTTCGATAAAAATATTCTTTTCATTCATCTATCACACCAACTGTGTCATGCCCCAACCCTGTTTGATCGGATTCCCGTGATCAACCTGCCACTCTCCCGGTTTATTAAAGGGTTTCCCCTTATTATAGACCGTAAGGAGTAAGGCGACCTTTAAACCTGCACCTTTTCCAAGAATAATATAAACAAAATTGCATCATAATTTAGATTTATCATACCTGTATCACAGACATCTTAGTTGATGGTCTTTAAAAGTAGGCTTTCCGAAATCTCGTGAAAGGGATATAAGGGAGGGAGTGAGTATGACTACTCAGTGAATGGGTTTTCAAAAGTTTAGACTTTTAAGAAAATATTTATTATTGGAGTGTGCCAGACTACTCACTTTTCAAAAATCCCTTCATTTCAAAATTCAGATTTATCACCATTTCTTTTTAACCACGGTGTGTCATTACCTAACACACATCCTTCATCATGAATGTTACACACATTCACAAGTCAGCATGACCATTGAACCCACTTGTTGCTTCGGAGCGACTTTACCGGCCATCCGGATAGAAGTACGTCCACTTCTACCCTGAGAATGAGTGGATGTTCGCGACATCTGACCCTCATTCCTGGAATAAATTCTTCATATTCGTTATGGGGACAGAGACCTTATCTCATCCCCACCTCGGTCTCATACGCTTGGTGCTACTCCAATTTTTGCACGGTCGCCTGGAACAACAAACTGCCCTTATACTCACCAGGTCGTCTGGGGACCTTAGGACGCATTACTACCACTCATGGGCGTCTTGATGATCTCGTACACATAGCGCATGCACTATCAATATTTTCTCATTATGCCATATAATTTGTGGTGTCACTGGTCCAATGGCCCCGACACTCAACTCAACCTTCACTTGTTTGTCTTGACTGGTTCGTCAACCTATCATGTCGCACTGCCACTAGTTGATTGAGTATGTTAGTCCTATTTTGGTACCATGGCTAAATAATTCCTTTATTTAAAGTTTCATGGCTTATAATTCATGTTTGTTTACAAGCTCCTGCACAATGGGCAGGTGTCAGCCCCCATACATGGTCTTATGACTTTGCGGCCTTGGGCCCACTGTACAAGATTTTCAAAATCGGGCATAATAGCCCCCAAATTTCCAAAATTGAGGCCCCTAGCCAATAAGAGCTATTCGAAATCCTGTCAAGAAGGTCTCCCAAATTGTTTAACCATTGGCACACAGTCAGGGGAGAACACTTCCGACAAAAAGATTTTTTTATTATCCATTATATCGACCTTATATAAGGATATCTCCGTTCATAACCGATGAACGAGTTTTTAACTTCCTTTGAGAAAGTTTCATCATACCAACCGGGTATGATCTACTTACCACCGGTAAGTAGTTTATCCGCAAGGTTTTCACATCACATCTCTAAGTTGAGATATTTAAAATATCACAGAGTAGTGGGTTTTTATTTCGATGTGCTTATCATCCCTAACCGGGTATGATATAAAATCCCACTCACAACCGGTAAGTGGTTTTTAATTTTAAGTTGTGTTTATCATTCCAACCGGGTATGACGTTAGTAAACCCACTCACCCGTTAATGTCGTGAATTCCACTAGACCGGTTAATTGTATTCACGCGAACTTGTCCTTGCTCGCGTTCCTGATACTTCGTATTCCTACACGATATGAACATCTCGATTCATTATCCTTTCGCCTAGTAGCCTTCATTCATTCCAAATGAATGAGAAAGTCAAACTTTCATTTATTTGCAATTAGGTTTCTAAAGTTATTTGTTTTTAACTTTAAGTCCCTAGTGCCGGTTTTTTTTCAAATTAAGTCCCAAAACTTTTAAAATTTATCATAGGACCTCAATTTATTCCATTTCACAAAAAGGGGATTAATTTCCCAAATTTCCGATTTGGTCCCCCAACTTTTCCAAAATTACCATTTTGCCCTTCCTTTGCAAAAATGGTAATTTTCACCCCCAAAAATTCTAAAATTCCTCAATTGGCCCTCTAACATTTTTATCATACCCAATTGACCCTCAATTTTAGAAAATTACATTCGGTCCCTCGAATTTTCAAAAATCCCCAATTTTTCCCCCAACTCCAACTCTTTAACACAGCCGAATTTGATTTCATCAAATTGACCAATCAAACACCTATAATTGTTGAAATTAAGTTTCTCCATGTTCATATGATTCCATAGAACTTTGAATCGTGAGTTTTAACTCTGGAACAAGTTCAAACGGAGCTTCGCGGGAAAACAGACTGTAGAGAGAGAAAGCTTTGATTACTCACCGATGAGGGCACGACAGCCCGAGCTTTCAATCTGGACAAATAGCTCTCGTCCTGAGATTTATCCTAAAATCAATCAAGAATCACATAAATTGATGCTGAATTGAGTTAGAATTTCATCCTTGAAATTTTGTTGGTTCTCTCTCTAGCACCATTCGGAAATCGCAGAGGGGAGCTGAATTGTCTTACCTTTCAGTCCTAATTCGGCCATGGGAGGGCTGAGAAAGTGTTGGGAAGGTTTGGTTTGGCCAAAAGAGGGCTCAAATGGCCTATTTCAACTTGGCCAAAACAGGGCAGCTTCGATCTGCCGGAGCTGCTTCACTGTTTCATCACATCGACATTTATCCAGCGACCCTCAGAGTAAACGAACACTACAGGCATGTAGCTGACTTCTCCCCGATTCTAAATAACCCAACCTCGCCTTATTTGGCTCAAAAAAGTGCCCATGTCAGAGCTCTGGTTTGAGCTTCATCGAAGGCTCCTAGACAAGGAAGCAAGAAAACTAGGATTGTCGTCACCAATACTGCCCAAAACCCTATTCTCGTAGGAAGACAGCCCTAAAAGATCTTCAAATCCCGAGGTATGGTAAAAGTCAAAAGGGACCAAGAGACATTATGTGGAAAGCATCCAATACCACCAATGAATGTGGTGCCAGCAACTGTTAAGGTCACATCCATGATTATGAGGAAAGCCAACCTAATGCTAGGGACACTACAAGGGACTTATAACCAAGAAGGACGCTTATCAAGAACCTAGTATAGTAGCTCCCCAATCTAAACTACTTCTTGTAATAGGGATAAAGCCCCAAAACGTATTGTACCCCTTATTATTTAATAAAAATTCAAAATTCCTAAAACTCTGTCTCTCAAATAAAGACGCGTTCTCATACCTCAAATATATGAGGATGGGTCACGAAAGAGAAGAAGGACCAAAGGAAGGACCTTAAGAAACTACAAATGAAACAAAGTATAGATGAAGGGGAATTTTTCCTTAAGGAGAGTTACAAGCCATATAGGAGCAAAAAAAGAAGCAACTCCACAAGAGAACACATGTAAATCCCATCCCTCAAAGATAAGGAAACTAGGGAAATAACTGATTAACTCGGGTGAGAAAACCAAACCGGTTCACGAACCCCAATCATTAGAGAAAGGAAAAACTGAGAAAATTATAAATCTCGAGTGACCTAAAAAGTCATAAAAGTCATGAGAAAGGACTTTAGGATGAATTGGAAGTGAAAACCAAATCGGTTCAGGTGAACCAGACCTAAACCAGATTGAACTGATTTGAGTAAGTTTGAACCATTATTGAACCAATTTCTAAATTTATTTTTCTAGGTGGCTTAGAAAATTCAAATTGGAGACTTGAGGCCCCCATTGGATATAGAATGAATTTAGATAAATTTATAAATTTTTATTTTTGAAAAACTCGGTCGAATCAGGCCTAAACCGACTAGTTTAAGCATTGAACCCGGTTCGAACCGGTCCGGTCCAGTTCGGAACAGTGTTGTCTTCTTCCTTCAGATGACAACACTATTCACTCACTGGAAAATCGAGCAGTGCCAACAAAGATGAAAATTCTCCACCCAGGGAGTTTCAGGCAATGAATGACTGCCATAAAGGCGCTAATCGGACAACCAAGAAGTCCCTCAACTTCCTATATAAAGAGCCCCTCCTCATTCATCCTCCCCACATCTGAAAACTCCACTCTCTCCCTACTGCTCCATTTTCTGGTAAAGCTTGAACCAAAGCTCCGACTTGGGTATTTTTCTGAGTCAAATAAGGTGAGGTCGGGTTCTTTAGATTTAAGGAGAAGTTAGCTACCCGACGATAGTCTCCATTTGATCTAAGGATCGCTAGAGGAACGTCGACTTGATAGAATAGTGAAGTAACTCCGGAGGGCTGAAGATGCTCTATTTCGGCCGAGCTGAAAATGGCCAATTCGAGCCCTTAACAAACCAAACCAAGCTCTCCCAAAACTTCCACAAGCCTCTTATTATTGTATTAGAGCTAAAAGGTAAGCCAATTTGTCTCCCCTTTGTAATTTCCGATCACTATTAGAGAGAGAACTAGTGAAACATTACTAACCAAATTCTTCCTCAATTCGACATGAATTGATATAATTCTTGACCATAGGAGTAATCTCAGGATGTGAGCTATCTGCCCAGATCGAAAGCTTGGACCGCCGCACCCCTGACGGTAAGCTTTCGAAGCTTTCTCTCTCTAAGTCTAGTTTTTCGATAAAGCTCTGTTTGAGCTCAATTCGGATACAAATGACGTGATTCAAAGTTCCATTGAATTGTGTGGAAGTGTAGGAACTCAATTTTATCTTCAATTTTAACAATTAACCTCGATTGATTGATCAATTTGATGAAATCAAATTCAGCCAGTTTGAAAGGGCGAAATTGGTGGAAAATTTTGGGGGAAATTGGGGATTTCAAAAATTCGAGGGACTAAAGTGCAATGTCCAAAAATTGAGGGCCAATTGGCCATAGAACCTCGAAAATGAAAACTCGCTACTATGTGAGATTTTAACATCACACCTGAATGGAGTGATGTGAGAAAACACACGGAAAAACTACTTACCGGTTGTAAGTAAATCATACCCGATTGGTATGATGGACTTCCTGGAAGGAAGTGGAAAACCCGTTTACTAGTTGTAAGCATAGATGTCATCACACCCAATTTGTAAATCACACCCTTTTGAGTTAAGGAAAACCGGGAAAAGAACCGGTCAAACTGAGTGAGAAACCGAACCGGTTCACAAACCCAATCATTTGTGAACGGACAATTTGGGAATTTACAATTCCCAAGTGATTCAAAGGGTTCATAATACCATGGAAAAGAACCTTAGGATGAATTGGAAGAGAAATAACAGACCGGTTTAGATGAACCAAATCCAACTAGATTGAACCAGTTCATGAACTGAGTCGATTCATGAACCGGAACCGATAGAGAACGGGAAAATTAGAGAAATTCAACTCACTTGTGCCCAAAGAAATTTACAAACCATGGGAAGGAACCTTAGAACAAAGTGGGAGAGAAAAACCATATCGGTTTGGGTGAACCAGACTCGAACCGGTTTAAGGACCAAGCCGGTTTATGAACCAGAATTGATAAAGAGATGGTAAACCGAGAATTTTATGGACCCTAAGTGACCCAAGAAGTCACAAAAGACATGGAAATGGATTTGTGAAGGAATTGGGGTTGAAAATCAAACTGGTTCAGGTGAACCGGATTTGAACTAGTTTGGACTGGTCTAAACCACTATTGAACCGAATCCTAAATTCACTTTTCTAGGTGGCTTAAATAATTCAAATTTGAGATTTGAGGCTTCCATTGAATAGAAGATGAATTTAGAAATTTTTAGATTTAAAAAACTCGGTCGAATGAGGGGGTGAATCGGCCGGTTTAAGCTTTAAACCTAGTTCAGACCAGTATAGTCCGGTTTGGAACAGTGTCATCTTCTTCCTCAGAATGACAGCACCGTTCACTTGCCAAAAAATTGAAGCAACGCCGATGAAAAAGAAATGTTTCCATTCGGTACATTTCATGTCTTCAATTCCTGACATAAAGGTGCCAAACAGATGGCCAACAGGTCCCCGAGCTCCCTATATGAAGAGCCTCTCTCCATTCATCCTCTCCATGCCTGAAAACTCTATTCTCTCTCAACTACAACAGGCTCCAATACCACTCAAGTTGTCACGCCCCGACCCGGTTTGGTCAGAACCTCATGAACAACCCGCCACTCTCATTAGTCTAAGAAGGATTTCCTTCCTTCTAGACCGCGAGGAGTCAGGCATCCTTCTAACCTAGTTTCCAGGAATATCATTATACAAAACATGAGTAAATAAAGATTTTTAAGCATACTTGTCTTAAGGTTTGGCTTCAAGGAATCTTCTAGGGTTTGTCTCTTTTTTTCCTGAAATGAGTTAAAAGGGAGGGGGTGAGTTTCTACAACTCAGTGAACGGGTGTTAGGAGTGAGTTTTAAAATAACTAATTTATCAAAACGCCTTTCTTTTTTTCATAACCTTTTTATTATTTTCACTTATTGTGTGTTTAGCTCTTTTTAACACTTCCCCTTTCCTCGGGAGGCGTTTAGCACACATACACATAAAGGGTACACACATTTGTAGGGTAGTACCAGACTGCACCCACTTAGAGATCAATGTGACTTTGTTGTCCACCTTGATAGAAGTCCAACCACTTCTACCTTGAGTCTAAGTGATGCCCTAGGCGTCCGACCCTCAGACCTAAAATCATTTCGTGTCTATATGAGGACGGATACCTAATCATATCCCACCCCGGTCTCATGCGCAAGAAGCCCATGCACAATACCTTCATGACAAACTGCCCTTATCGCCACCAGATCGTCCAACAGTCCTTGGAACCCATCACTACCCCTTACGGGCGTCTCGATGGTCATGAACCAACGTGCATGCACACACAATAATTTTTCACATAATAGCCATCATCTTTGTTATCAACGGTCCAACAGCCTTGACACTTGACTTGATCTGTAGTTATTTGCCTGACCGGTTCGTTGACTAGTCTTGGCTAGTCCTAACTTGGTAGCATGGCAAATCACACAGAATTTCCAGTTTAATGATAGTTTTCATGGCTCTTTTACTCATGTTTGTCTACAAGCTTCAGCCCGTGCCCACTTGGCCTTGGGCCCAGTTCACGAATTTTTTTTAAAATTGGACCTTGAGCCCTATAAGTTCCAAATCGATGCCCCTGACCTGTTGGAGTTGTTCTAGCTCTCGTTAGAAAAGTCTTCCAAATAGTTTATGCATTTGCACATAGTTAGGGGAGAACATTTCCGAAAAAATGGTTTTTTAGCTCATCACACCAACCAGGTATAATGGTAGAGGTAGGTCCACTCACAAGTGGATTATCATTTTTAAATTGTGCTCATCATCCCAACCGGTATGATGTGTAAATATGCCCACTCACAACTCGTAAGTGGTTTTTTGGTTCAAAAAATACTAATCACCCCAACTGGGCATGATATTTAAAATGTCTCACTCACCCGATGAATGTGACGTGTTCATCCCCAATCAGCTTTTCAAGTCTTATTCGAGCTCCTTTGCTCACATCCTTATCTGAATTCATTACTACATGGTTTTAGTATCTTTATAAGGAATGGATTGGCATGAATAGCTCTTCTATTTACATGTATTTATATTTAGACCCTTATTTTTACCTTATTACAATTAGGTCACTAAAGTCAATAATCCACTAGTACAATTCCAAAAAGTTTTTTTCCTTAGGACAGGGAGGTTAAAGGGTTATGGGAGGTACCCGCAAAGGAAAAGAAATCCTTGTACTTGTTTTGAGTACGTGCTAAATTGTGGATATTATGTCACGTTGTCAACTAACCACTCTCACTAAGTTGTACACTCATTATCTCCCTTATCCCTTACAAATTTAATTCAGCGCTATATATTTTGGCATGCTTTTGAAAGCATAAATTGATGCACTATTTCTTATTATTTCAAGTTTTTCTCCTGTCAATAATATAGTAATAATTGTAGCTTTTCTTATAGTATTAGGAGAAGTAGCGGATTATTCACAGAGTTACAACCAAACTGGATAGGAGTGTGATAAATTGAGAATCCATCTAGGATGAATATGTATCGGATAACCGCTAAGTTCTATTTTTAATATCGTGTACGATTTGATCGATTATACATATTACTCACATTTTCTAAATTACGGGTACTAATTTACAAAATGTGTTAGGAAAGATAAAAAGTATATGGAAATATATGTTTTAAAGGTTTTTTTTCTAACCTCCCATTTCACTATTAGAAAAGGAAAAAAAAATTCCCCTCCCTAACCCTATTTTACATATAAAAAAAAAAAATTTCCCTCCTAACCCCATTTCATATACAGAAAAGAAAAGGAAAAAAATTTAAGGAATGAATGTGTAAGTTTTAAAAATATATTATAAAAGCGCTTATTATTAATAATGGTTATTATGTCGAGTTTTTTCTAATATTTATATTTTGTTTGAAAAAATTAATTTTGAAAAAAATAGTTATAAATGTTTTTATTTTAATTTTTGTATAATATAATACAGTGAAAGTGAGTGATATGATCGATTATTCACATTACAACTCAACTCGTGATATGGGTGGGAGATGGTAATATGATTTTATTGATACTAATTTATATATATATATATAATGTAAATTATAAATTTTTTTCTTAATAATATATTCACTTAAATAATATCTAATTATAGTTATAAAATTTTACTAGCCAAGATAAATTTTATACTACTAAAATATCAAATAAACTATTTATATATAAATTAAGATATATTTTAAATTTAAAGTTAAAAATATATTTACGTAAATTATTAATTTTATTATTTTAAAATTATTATACAAAATTTTAATTAATGGTAAAAGTTTTTATACTATTTTCTTAATCATATAATTTACTAGCATAATTAGATGAGAATGATATATTTGTATAAATTTTTTAATTTATTATTTTAAATTAATTATATATTTTTATTTATAATTTAATAAAATAAAAAAATTATATATAAGTTATATTTTAAAAATATATTTAGGTTAAATTAAATATTATAAATTAATTTATTATTACCTTGCTTAAATATCTGGACATACAAACATTGACCCCCGAGGTGCTTGCTACTCTGAATACTGGGCAAAATACACTGACGATGGCATCCTCTCCTCCTCCCTCTCCTCCTCGACTCCCTGAGGAATGCAGGACAATTGTACCCTCTCTTTCTTGTCTATCGATCTATCTTTTATAAAAGTAATCTCGCCTTCCTGCCTATGTTTACTCCTCAATCGTTCTAGAGGGAAAAGATGGAAGTAGGACAGAAGATTTTGACGGCATGATGAGTCCCTTTATTCCCTTCTTGTCTAAAAGGATTATTAGTGATAAAGGTATTGTCTTCTCCTGTTTTAGCTGGGCTTTGGTGGAACCTGCCTAGATTACCTTGCCGTTGTGCCTACTTTCCCAAAACCGGATGACAAGTGCCGATGCAGTAGCGCGAAGGTAAGTTCATGCAGTAAAAGATATTTTTCACAATGGTTTGTTCTCAACAGGGTCCCGGCTTGATACGAGAGACCAACTGAACATGTGTAGTTGTCATCTTAAAGAATCTCTCCCATAAATACTTACTCCATACTCTCAATTGATTGCGGTTCTGGCAGATGCAAGGTGGTGGAGATGCGGCCAATACTTTGACTTGTACAGCTCGTTTGGGCTTGAATCCAAGGCTCATTTCTATGGTTTTCCTCATATATCACCGGCAAACTCCTTTGCTAACTGTATATGGAAAAGAACAAGAAGAGAGAGGGAGAGGGATAGAGAAAGGTGTATAATCTTGATCAGTAACCAATATGTGCGTTTGCATATATCCACTATAGGTTGCAGAAGACATCCACGGCCGGAGCATATTGAAGGAACTTGAAGACGATGGTGTTGACACTTCTTTTCTCATGGTAAGCATGTATGTTTGGTAAGAAGGAAGAGGCAGAATATAAATGCACACAAGCACTCATTTGATAACAGTTTTACACTGACATTAACTACAATACAATCATTAATCTAACTCTTTGAATAAGGTTACAATTCCAGTCAAGCAGAGCAAATTGTGCATCTTTATGAGAAACACATGTTTTGCAGGTGGCTAAGGGAGGGATGACGCCATTTTCCTATGTTATTGTTGACCAGAATACGTGAGGCAGCCATCTCCTAGTTTTAGAATTTTTCAATTTGAAGAAAAAAGCTTATCAGTACTTCCTATGGCAGTTTGTTGAGCAGCACTTACTACGGTTGGGTTCTGTAGTTTACATTGAAAAATCTTTTTCTTTTATAAACACCATTTGATAGTGCAAATTGATACTCCTTACCAAGTTTCCCAGTATATGTTTAGGACCATTGGTTTATTTTCCTGGAGATAAAGAATATTTTTATAGTGCCTCAGTTGATAAACTCCTTGAAGGGACTGATGAAATATGTTGTTTTCAGGAATACTCGGACATGTATCTTCACACCAGGATATCCCCGTCTCACACGAAATGATATTTCTCTCTCACGTTTGGAGGATGCAATGAGAGGTGCAAATTTTGTATACTTTGATGGGAGGTTGACTGATGCTGCTTATTGTGTGGCTCGAGAGGTAGTAATCATCTTAAGCTCTGAGTACAGATATTACCATCTGTTGGCAAATAGTTATGCAGATAAGTGTACAGTTTGGTTTTTGTGTTTTATATTAAGTTCATAATTGAAATAAGAAATGGGCTTGCAAGATCTTGCATTTACATGCCCATATTGACTCAAAGTCAATCATATATATCCATCCCCCTGCTAGCCAGACTTCAACAGTTTGACCATGAGGTCAAGCATTAAGTTCCTGCATTGCCTTGCAACTTCAGATGCTATGAATCATGCCTGAATTGTAAATCCAAAATTTAGTAAGAAGAGGCTGTGGTGGAGAAGACAAATTTTCAACAACTGTCAGCTTAGTTATTGGGTTGGAATATAGGCTGTGGTGGAGCAGGGGAAATCATATATATCCATTAGAAATTAACATTAAAAAATTTCCCTCTGTAATTGGAATATGTAGAAAGCAGTTTAGTCATTAGATTCTTCCAATGCAGGCAGCAAAGAGGGATATTCCTATCCTGCTCGATGCAGAAAAGAAGAGACCTGGATTAGATGACATTTTGCTGTTATCTAGTTATGCTGTTTGTTCGACAAAATTTCCACAGGTGGTTCACTTCTTAGTTCCATTGACCTTCCATATAAAGCTATAGTTAAGAATAGTAATCCCTTCTGCATTTACCATCACTGGACATCAATTTCTTATGGCCCCATCCAACAGGCTTGGACTGAGGCACCATCAATTGGGAGTGCACTCGTCTCGATGCTTCTAAAGTTGCCAAAGTTGAAGTTTGTGATTGTGACTTTAGGTGCAGAAGGCTGCATAATGCTCGAGAGGATTGATACCGGTATACTATAAACTCCAGAACTAAACTTTGGTATTTAAGCGTCCAAGATGATTGTGATTAACTGGTTTCCATTGATTGAGATTTTCTTTTGTGACAGGCTTTCACTGTGAAGAATTAAAGACAGATCAACCTCTGGGTGATGAAATTGATGTGGATAATTTACTAATGCTTTTGGAGCAAAGAAAAGACAATAAAGTCATCCATCCAACTTGCATCCCATCGGTAGTCATCTATTCAGTTACTGGAAAACTACCCTGTTCAAAGTAGAATTGGATGATTTTGTGTATGATAGAGTTAATTCACTGGAAGAATTAGTCTGCTATTTGGCACCCCTTCAATGTCCAGTAATTTTGTTGTGATTATATGGTCAGTTCCAATGTTGTGAAGAAAAGCATTTTCTAGTTTAGTTTAATATTCAGATCTGCTGTAAGATTCTCCATCCGCTAGCTAGTAAAGATCTCGAATATTGCTCCTGACATGAATCAATTTCACACAATTCAGTTCACTTCATAAATGTGGAATTTCCATTGTCCTTTCCAGGAAGCAATGTGCTTGAGAGCGGAAGGGATAGGGACAGTGCATGGCAGATTATTCTTGGGCACAGCGGAGAAGATACCACCTTCCGAATTAGTCGATACAACTGGTGCTGGTGATGCTTTTATTGGAGCAGTACTTTATGGTATTAATTCAAACAATTATTCATTCTATGAAAAAGCATTGCTTGTTTGAACTCAACGAGTTATTCAGTACTAGGAAATTGATTATCATATACCCGGATCAGGCCAAAATATATCAGATAGAATACACTCTACAATTCTGTAAGTTTGAAATAGCATGTTTTTCATCATCATCTGATGTAGGTTTGTGTGCCAATATGTTGCCGGAGAAAATGCTGCCATTTGCTGCAAAAGTGGTACACATTTGAGCACTTAATTGTCTCTCCCTTTGTTATGCTTTTCTTGCTTAAGGCATAGGATGAAATTAAGGACTTGAACGAATCCATCAAATCTGAGCTTCTTGTTGATTATTTGTCTGCAAGTTTATCTACTTGCAGAATGTGGATAAAACCTTTTATATTGTTTGCAGGCGGCTTCTTGTTGTAGAGATCTGGGCGCGAAAACGGGTCTTCCTCGCATAACGGACCCTTGCCTCGCCCCATTCCTGCAAAATCCAAATCACTGACTTGTCTCTAATAATGAGTGGCTTATCGCCTAATTCATCCTAAGCTATCAGTGTAACAATCGTAAATGTAATACTATCCCTTCTCTTCCTGTGCAAGTGTGATCAGTGTCGGCCTTCTTTGCATATCTTTGGGATGTAGACTGCTAGTGTTTCTTTGGGTTGATGTGAAAATGATAAAATGATAAGAGGGTTTTTGGGTCAAAATATCATGTATTTTGGGCCATGACTCATGAAGATGTTTGCTTGCTTGATTAATCTCTCTTAATATAGTTTTTTCTTCATTCTCAAAACTCAGGAACAAATTTTGATTAAAAAGGAGGGAACTCTGATCCAATTTCCCATATTATGTTGGTAAATGATAGAGGATTGAATGGTTCTTTCTTGGCTGTATATTCATCATCTCCGTTCCTTTCCCTAAGTATAGTTTTTCAAGTGAGTTGTGCTGGACCAAACGAACTAGAAGCGTATAGCTCAAGATCAATTTTAATACAAGGTGGCAGAAGAAATAATAATAGTAAAGCTGAAATGTAATGACGCACATGTCCTGCTATGTTTCACCTGCAAATTTTAAATTATGACTTGAGTACTTACTTGCGTGTGATGCCCAAGGACCACAATTAGAGGTCAGATAGATTGATGCAAGGTTAGGAGTCCACCAGAATGGCCAAGCATCCTTTTTGTTCATTTGGGCCAATGCCTAGTGCCATGAAAAGAAAATGGAAATTACAGGAGGTGAAATTACAGTTTGTCCATAAAGGAAGCATACGCAAAACATAGTTCATTAGCGATGGCCAAACTGACCTCTTGCTCACGACACTCAATTCTCCGGACACTCTCGCCAAGGTCATTGATCTCGCTCCACTCCCTCAAGCCTACAAGCATAAAATTTATAATATAAATTATTTTTAAAAGATTATACTAAATTACACTAAAAGATTATTTAATTTTTATTGCAGAAGTAGAACTAAGATCCATACCGAAACAACGTCCTCACAAATACTAATATTTAAAATGTAACAAGATTTATCTTTAAATTAAAAAAATAATAATAATTCCGCAAATTTTCCTACATAAATATTTCCGGTCCCACCACCACTTCCCAACGCCCCGAAGCAAAATGCTATGAAACCAACAAACACTGCACTCGGACTCCTGTCTTTCAAATTCAACAAGTGATCATCGGACCAAACCCTTGATTTTATATTTGAGTTTACTTAATCAACCATAATGATTTGCTTCATCTTAGTATCTTGATCTTGATTTGCTCCATCTTTCTATGCAGTTGATGGAGTACAAACGGACGACCACCTCTACCTCTACGCATGATCATCGGCTTCTTCGGATCTGCAAGTAAAAAATGCCAAATGTTCATCGGTACTATCTTGAAGTGGGGGTCGGCACTGAGCATCATGGCGAGTCAGAGACAAACCCATCAAAACTTCAAGGAAACAACTTGTATAACTTGGTAGTGAAATTGCCATAACATCCAAACTTAGAGGAAGAAAAAGCTCAAGCTCAAAATTTATCAAGAGTATAACCCCAATTATATGGAGATAAAAACTTTCCGTGCCAGCTAGTGATCACAGCCAGAGTTGTGGCATGTTTGGTAGGATTCATTAGTTTGAAGTATTTAAGAGTATATTATTAGCATGTTAAGGTACTGCAATGGAAAATGGCTACCGAAAGCAAGGGTACGGAGATTGTTTATGAGTACACTGCATAGAGAGCGACTCAATCAAGTCAAACATGGGTCTTAGTAAGTGGACTCTTAATTAATTATTTATTAGCTTGCTTAGCCATTTACATATCCTATGGGTCTCTGGCGCCTAGTCAGTAGCCACTTAAGTACGGGCAACCAATGGGAGGCTAACACGTGTTCGGTCAACAAATAACCAATTAGTATGTTATGCAAACACGGGCTAGCCAATAGAAGGCTGCCACGTATCCGGTCAACGAGTCAACAGCTAACGTGACATGTAAAATTCGTCATTTGTGATCATAGAAAAACCTTATAGAGTTGTGCGCAAAGAAACGAGCTGACTAATGAATGAAAAATAGACAATGTGTGAAATTGGAAAATCACAAGTGACCAAAAATTTACAAAATTTTCAAGTAAAAACCGAAAAATGGAATTGGGGTTAGAATCGGACTAGCTTGAGGTGAACCAAACTCGAACCGGTTTGAACCATAGTGAACTGGTTCATAATTTCATTTTTCTAGGTCGCTTAAAAATGTTAATTTGGAAAATTGAGACTACCATTAGATAGAAAATAAATTTAGATTAATTTAGAAATTTTTAAATTTCATAAAAATGGTCAAACTTAGTCCGAACGTGTTGATTTTTGAATTTTGGGCAGTGAACCCGGTCGGACCGAATCGGTCAACGGTCGGATAGGTTAACTGACAACAAATAGCGGTCAATGGTCAATGAACAGCTGGCGCCCCGTCAGCTGCTATGTAGACAGGGGCAGCCAATGGGAGACTGTCACGTGTCCCGTTAACGGTTTGTCGGCACCTTGTTAGCACACCACTCAGACACGAGCAACCAATGAGATGTTGTCACGTGTCCGGTCAACGGGTCAATAGCTGACGCAGCAGCTGAGCTAGCACTCCACTTCAGAAAAATATATCAATCATAGCATGCCACGTGGCACGATTGCCATGTCATCATCTTCAACCTTCAAACGCTAACAGAGAGGAGGTAGGAGAGAGAGACGTTGGAAAAGCTAGAGACTCCAGTGATTCAAAAAACTCTCCGGTTAGGTCATCGACGCCCGACCTTCCTTTGAGCTAAGAAGGTAAGCTCCCTCCGCTGCCCTTTGCCGGAAAACACCGTTCAAGGCCAAATTCTGCAAAAACTTTAACTATAAAACCCACCCTTTTGAGCTAAGGAAAACCAGGAAAAGAACCGGTCAAACCAAGTGAAGATTTAGAATCGGTTCACAAATCCGATTATTTTTTAATGGACAAGTTGGGAATTTACAACTTTCGGGTGATCCAAAAGGTTTATTAAACCTCAGAAAAGAAACTTAAGAAAAATTAGAAAATAAAAACTAAAATAGTTCAGGTGAACTAGATTTTATAAGAACTTTAAAGTTAAGTGTGCTTATCCAAAAGTAGTGTGAGGGTGACCTCCTGGGAAGTATGAACTTTTTGTAACTCGAAATTTCGGTAAAAAATTTGTATGTACGCCTTATCATAAATAATCATAAATTAATATATATTTAATTATTGGAATTAATACTGAAATTAAATTATTAGAATTAATACCGAAATTAAATTATTGGAATTAATACCGAAATTAAATTATTGGAATTAATACCAATAATTTATGACAATATTAATACTATTAATAAATCTCACCCATTTAATACATGGGTTTTACGCCTATATAAAGAGTTCATCCCCATTTCATTCTCCTCACACCTTAACACTTCTCTCTCTCTCTACTGCTCCATTTCCTAGTAAATCTCGAACCAGAGTTTCGACTTGAACAAAGGTAAGGCTCTTTAGAATCGGGGAGAAGACAACTATCTGATAGCAAACTTCAGTCAATCCAAGAATTGTTGAAAAAGCGCCGACATGATGGAATAGTGAAGCAACTTCGACGGACTGAAGCTGCCCTATTTCGGCCAAGCTGAAATCGGACATTTCAAGCCCTCTTCAGGCCAAACCAAGCCCTCCCAATACTTACTCAGCCTTTCCACGGCCGAATTAGGACCGAAAGGTAAACCAATTCGGCTCCCCTTTACAATTTTCGATCGGTGCTAGAGAGAGAGTCGATCAAATTTCAATGACGAAATTCTAATCTAATTCCGCATCAATTGATGCAGATCTTGATTCTAGGATGAACCTCAGGACAAGAGCTATCTGCCTAGATCGAAAGCTCGAACCGTCGTGCCTTCACAGGTGAGTAATCAAAGCTTTCTCTCTCTATAGTTCATTTTCCGGCGAAGCTCCGTTTGAGCTCGTCCCAGCATTAAAACTTGCGATTCACATTTCTGAAGAATCGTATGAACATGTAGAAACTCAATTTCAACTTCAATTTCAACAATTGGAAATGTTTGATGGGTCAATTTGATGAAATCAAATTCGACTATTTTAAGAAGTTGGAATTGAGGGAAAATTGGGGATTTTCGAAATTCAAAGGACCAAAATGAAATTTTGTGAAATTGAGGGTCAATTGGGCATCAAAATAATGTTGGAGGACCAATTGAGGAATTTTGAAATTTTTGGAGCAAAATTTACCATTTTTGTAAAGGAAGGGCAAAATGGTAATTTTGGAAAAGTTGGGGGACCAAATTGGAAATTTGGGAAATTAAACCCCTTTTTGTAAAATGGAATAAATTGAGGTCCTATGATAAATTTTAAAAGTTTCGAGACTCAATTTGAGGAAAACTGGCATTTGGGACTTAAAGTTAAAGAGAAATAACTTTAGGGACCTAATTACAAATAAATGAAAGTTTGACTTTCTCATTCATTTGGAATTAATGAAGGCGATTAGGTCGAAGGATAATGAACCAAGAGGTTCATATCGTGTAGGAACACGAAGTACCGGGAATGCCAGTAAGGACAAGCTCGCGTGAATACCAAGAACCGGTCCAGTGGAATTCACGGCATTAATGGGTGAGTGGGTCTACTAACATCATACCCAATTGGGATGATGAGCACAACTTAAAATTTAAAAACTACTTACCGATTGTGAGTGGGTTTACTAACATCATACCCGGTTGGGATGATGAGCATAACTTAAAATTAAAAACCATTTACCGATTGTGAGTGGAAATTTTATATCATACCCGGTTGGGAATGATAAGTACCTCGGTATGAAAATCCACTATTTAGTGGTATTTTAATCATCACCACTTAGAGAAAGTGATGTGAAAGTTATGCGGAAAAACTACTTACCGGTTGTAAGTAGATCATACTCGGTTGGTATGGTGAGACTTCCCCGAAGGAAGTTGAAAATTCATTCATCGGTTATGAACGAAGGTGTCCTTATACCCGGACGGTATAATGGATAGAGAAAACATATGTTTTATCAGAAGTGTTCTCCCCTGACTATGTGCCAATGCTTAAACAATTTGGGAGACCTTCTTGATGGGAGCTCGAATAGCTTTGATAGGCCGAGGGCATCGATTTTGGAACTTGGGGGATAAATGCCCAATTTTGAAAATCTCGTATAGTGGGCCCAAGGCCAGTTGGCACGAGCAGGAGCTCGTAAACGAATATGATATATGTACCATAAAACTTAATAAGTGAATTGTTTGGCCATGGTATCAAGATAGGACCGACATGCTTAGTCAACTAGCGGCAGTGCGATATGACAGGTCGACGGATTAGTCAAGACAAACAACTGCAGGTTGAGTTGAGAGTCGGGGCCGTTGGACTAGTGGCACCACAGATTACATGGAAATATAAGAAAATATTATTTGTGCATGCACTGTGAGTATAGGATCATTAAGACGCCCATGAGGGGTAGTGATGCGTCCTAAGGGCACTAGACGACCTGGTGGCTATACGGGCAGTTCGTCGTTCCAGGTGTCTGTGCGAAATCTGGAGTAGCACCAAGCGCATCAGACCAGGGTGGGGACGAGATGAGGTCTCTGTCCTCATACGGACACGAAGAAGTGATTTCGGGATTGTGGGTTGGATGTCACGTGCATCCATTCATTCCCATGGTAGAAGTGGTCGTACTTCTATCCGAGTGGTAGGAAAAGTCGCTCCGAAGCCACTAGCGGGTTCAGTGGTGATACTGACTTGCGAATGTGTGTAACCTTCATGATAAAGGATGTGTGTTGGGTGATGACACACCGTGGTAAATAAGAAGTGGTGGAAAAACTCAAATTTTTAAATGAAGGGATTTTTTAAAACAAAGGAGTCTGGTACACTCCATATAAATATTTTTCTTAAAAGTCAAAAGTTTTTAAAAACCCATTCACAGAGTAGTCGTACTCACCCACTCCCTTATATCCCTTTTAGGAAAAACCGGAAAGCCTCCCCTTAAAGACCGTCAACTAAGATGCATGTAAGACAGGTATGTAAAGTTTTAAATTTCATGCAGTTTTGATTATGCTAGTCCAGGAAAATGAGCAGGTTAAAGGACGCCTTACTCTTTACGGTTTACAATAAGGGAAAATCCTTTAATAAACTGGGAGAGTGGTGGGTTGATCACGGGGATCCAACCAAATCAGGTCGGGGCGTGACATTAACACTAAAATTTGTACTGCCCAAGTTATCAATTGAAGTGTGATTTGATCCAGGAAGGATCCCTGCGATAAGAGTAACACAATGGTAATTGAAACTCTGATCACTAGACCCTCACCGGTAAGATATCGAACATTTCTCTCTCTAGACTGTATTTTTTGACGGAGCTCCATTTGAGCTCATTTTTTAGCCAAATCGAGTGGTTCAAAGTTTGAAATGACGAGAAAAACATAGAGAAGATGATTCAAATCAAGAATGAGGGCAATTACCAAGATTCGGGGGTCAATTGAACGAAATTGTGATTCGAGGGCGAAAATGCAAATTTTAAAAGTTTGGGTAAATTGGGGATTTTTTAAAAATTGGGGACCAAATGTCAAATTGATAAAATTGAGGGTTTTTTCATGCAATTCCCTCCCAATTGAGTGTTAATTGGGCAAATTGGTTCAAATGGAGAACCAATTTGTAAATTTTGAGAATTTGGGGTTCAAATTACAATTTTGGGAAAATTTGGGGCTAAATGACAATTTTAGAAAATTGAGGGGCCCAAGGGCAATGTTGATAAAATTAAGGACTAGAAAAGATAATTAGAAAACGGGGGCCTAATTGAAGAAAAAGGTGCAATTATGGACTTCAAGATAAATGCACAAACCTCCTGGACGAAAGTGCAATCAAGGTAAAATATGAGGGCTTATATGCAAATGTGCAAAGAAATGCAGTCCCTTTGTTTATTACCCTAATGAGGATATTCGTGTCATGTAGGAGCAGACTGCTCGAGTGCCGACTTCCAGAAAAGAGACCGTGAGGCCAGACTTGATCGGGGCGACCCCGCCTAATTATCGAGTGAGTGGGAACTACTATGACGTCAATTTCGGTTAGAATTACGGTTCAGCTTTGAAAATTATTTTTCTTGGAATTAGCCTCCCTTGACTAGGTGGCCTTGCTTAAAACATTTGGGAGCTAATTTCGGGCTTAGGCTCGAGATGCACGTGGGCCCAAGGCCGAAGGATATGGGCGTAGACTCGTCCAAAACGTATATGTAATATATGGTGCTAAAAGACCTAAGTAATGGAAATTTCGTGTGATACCCATCGAGCCAAGTCTGAGTTGTCAAGCTTGTTGGATCAAACTGCTACTCTACCAAAGTCAGGTCATCAAACTTGTTGGGCCAGTACGTGTGGGCCAAAGCCAAGCCGACATATTGTTGTGCTAGAGGGCCAAAGATAAAGACTATAATTCGAAAAAACTGTTGATTGTGCATGCACTGTGATGTTTAGGCCATCAGGACACCTGACATGAGGTAGTGATGGAACCCAAGGACTGTTGGACGACCTAGGGTGCATAAGGGCGGTTTCGTCGTTCAGTAGGTTGTGAAGCTAAGTAGCTTCCTACGTATGGAGACTGAGGTAGTAGTTGAAATGATGTTTCATCTCACTGAGTAGACATGATGAAGTAATCAGGGTTTGAGTGTTAAACTATTGATTTCCACTCAAACTCCAGGTAGAGGTAGTGCACCTCTATTAGGGTATACGGTAAAGGCGCTCCTCTCCACAAGTAGCATGGTTGAGAACCATTCTACGAATGTGTGATCCCTCCTATCATAGGAGGGTGGTTATTGATGTGAATTTGTGAAACCCAAGAAGAAACTACTGAAATATTAAATAATTGAAATTGCTAAATTGAACCTTCATAAAAGATTTTTCCCCATTCACTAAGTTGTCGAACTCACCCCCCCACTCTAAACATTTTCAGGAAGGAATGCAACTACCACGACTTTTCCTCCCTAGATCCCAAACTAGGCACACCAATTTAAAGTTTAAGTTTTGTTTAATGTAGTCTAGGGAAAATATGACAAGTACTATGACTAACTCTCTTGATCTTCTAGAGGAGCCCCTCTTCGAGATTTGGGAGAGTGGCAGGTTGTTCATAGAACCCCAACCAAACCGGTCAGGGCGTGACAACTTTGGTGGTATTAGAGCGTGTGTTTTTCCGGATACATTATAAAGACTTTATAACATAAATACTAACTAAGGAAAATTCTAAACTAGCTATGGCACCCAAGAGAGGAGTCAAGAGAACAAGGGCAACAACTGCTGATTCTGCCAGAAACCCTTTCCCGGAGGCTAAATTCCTGGGAGCACCCTCGGCCCCACAGGTCATCAGCTCCAAACACCAAATGATGTATGAGGAGTTAATAAGGGTGTTCGAGGAACCTCACCTCATCGACAAACCTCAACTTGACTCCGAGTCTCAAATCCATCAGGAGGAGGTCCAATCCCAACCCCCTTCCGCACCTATTCCTCCCTTCTTCAACATTCCCAGATACCTAAAGACATCTAACAACTAGGATGCAAGCCCTTCTACTGGGAAAAGGAGGCAGGGGTCTCCATGGACTGGTTGGTGAGCCTCAAGAAGTTTATGGGTATCATCAGGATACCCCCAAAGGAGATGGTTATACTGGTCGAATTCTTTCTGGAGTCTAGTGTGAAGAGATGGTGGGACAATGCAAGGAGCCTCTTCCCGACCACACCTACCTAGGAAGAGTTTGAAAGAAGGTACTCGGAAGAGTACATGGCTTCCTACTTCATCAACAAAAAGAAGGTGGAATTTTTCCAATACCGCCAAGGAGCCTGCAAGATCTCGAAGTATGAGACCAAGTTCAACGAGCTACAACCCTACGCCCCCGACCTAGCGGGACTAGCTGACCTTTGCCAGAAGTTTATTGACGGTCTCAATATGGATATAAGAGACCAAATGGGGGGTTTTGGGATGCCCCACCGACCTAGCCGCCATAGTGGGCATGGTGCATGAATGCGAGTGGTTGGTCCAAACAAGGCATCGTCAAATGGAGATGGGTGGGCGAAGAGAGGACAAGGGGAAAAGTAGCAGAGGAGGCTCGAGAGAATAGGGCCAACCTTGATGGAGGAACCCACCAATATTCCCCCGAAGGGAGGAGGGCCATCGTGGTCACAAAGAGATGAACACACTCCCTCTGAGGAGAGGCCCTATTGCCCTCGGTGCTAGAAAAACCATGAAAGAGCATGTATAACAAGCTACGAGTGCGAGCAGTTCGGGCAATACATCAGGAATTGCTCGAGAGCCCGAGAAAATGCCCCACAAATGCTCTGCCACCACCGCCCATAAATAAGAGGGCACCCAACGGGGGAAGGGAAGCACCCACAAGAGTCCTAGCCTGGGTCTACAACCTGACCCAGGGAAAAGCCCGGAAGGACCCTAACATGGTGGCTGGTACATCTCAACCCTCCTCATAAGTCGAGTCTATATTCAAAGTCTTGTAGTCCCCTTTTGATTTAATAAAATGCAATCCCTTAAAAGTTCCGTTAATTCCCACTCATATTTTGTACAAGTGTTCGAATAGGAAAGACACACCCTCTTTGACTCAAGGGTGGAACAATCTTTAATCAAGGAAGCCCTAGTCCCAAAACTTCTAAGATAAACCTCCATTCTCCTGCCACTCCTCCACATCCTCACACCTGTAGGCAAAACACTGGAGTGGCACATGTACCTTAAGGCCTGCGAAATATGGATAGGAAGGACCACCCAAGAAGCTGACCTAATTCATCTTCCGCTACGAGAAGTAGAAGTGATCTTGGGGATGGACTAGCTAAGCACGCATTAAGTCCAAGTGCACTGTGGAAATAAGAGAATAACCTTCTACGCTCCTAGGAAGGAAAATGTTATATTTGAAGGTGATAGGGGATGAGCCGGAATACACTTGGTGTAATGTATAGAAGCACATGACTTATTGTGGAAAGGATGTAAGGTATTCCTAGCACAGATCACGGGCAAGGACTCACTGGACAAAGGACTAGAAGAAATCCCGATAGTAAACTATTACCCAGAAGTTTTCCTGGAGGAACTACTTGGTCTACCCCTAGATCGCCAATTAGAGTTTGTAATTGAAGTGGTGCCAGGAACCCACCCCATATCTCAAGCACCCTACCATATGGCACCCATAGAACTCAAGGAGTTGAAGGACTAATTGGATGAACTCCTAGAGAAAGGGTTTATACGCCCAAGCCAGTCCTTGTGGGGTGCACCGGTGTTGTTCACCAAGAAGAAAGACAGAAGTATTCGACTATGCATCAATTACCAGAAATTGAACCAGGTAACGATTAAGAATATGTACCCTCTCCCTAGGATAGATGACTTATTTGATCAACTAAGAGGGCCAGCCTACTTCTCCATAATCGATCTACGGTTAGGATATCACCAACTGAATATTCGGGAAGAGGATATACAGAAAACCACTTTCCGATCAATATACAGGCATTACAAGTTCAGGGTAATGCCCTTTGGACTGACAAATGCACCCACGACCTTCATGGACCTGATGAACCGGGTGTTCCATCCATATTTGGACAAGTTCATGATCATTTTTATAGATGATATCCTCATATACTCTTGGACCGAAGATAAGTACTAGGCACATCTGGAGATAACCCTAAGTACTCTCCGAGAAAACCGGTTGTATGCCAAATTCTCTAAGTGCGAGTTTTGGCTTTAAGAAGTGGGCTTCCTAGGACATATAGTGTCCAAAGATGGAGAAGGTGGATCCGGCCAAAATAGAGACCATCTCAAATTGGAAAGCTCCCACTAACCCAACCTAGATCCGTAGCTTCCTCGACCTCGACGGATACTATCGAAAGTTTGTGGAGGACTTCTCCAGAATAGCAGCTCCCTTAACTCGTCTCATGAGGAAGGGAGTGAACTACAAATGGGATGCCAAGTGTGAGGAATCATTCCAAGAGCTAAAGTCTCAATTAACGATGGCTCCAGTACTGGCCCTACCTGATGCGAACGCTGGGGAATACATGGTATATAGCGATGCATCCGGTCAAGGGTTAGGATGTGTCTTGATGCAACAAGGTTATGTTATTGCCTATGCATCAAGATAGTTAAAGCCCCACAAGAAGAATTACCCCATCCACGACCTCGAGCTGGCGACAATAGTGTTTGCCCTCAAGATATGGCGCCACTATTTGTATGGAGTAAAATGCCGCATCTACATCAATCATAAGAGCATAAAATACTTTCTAACCCAAAAGGAGCTAAACCTACGATAGAGAAGGTGGCTAGAGCTAGTAAAGGACTATGACCTAACAATTGAGTACCACCCTAGTAAGGCAAACGTGGTGGCAAACACACTCAGCCACAAGTACCATACGGAAGTGGCCTCAGTCAGTACTAGCTACCTACCCTTACTAAGCCAAGTGCACAACTTAAGGGTGGATCTCTGTGTGAACGAGGGCAAAGGTAACCTAGTGGCCAACCTAGTAGTACGACTCAACCTAGAAGACCAAATATGGGCTCTACAAAAGGAAGATGAGGAACTCCATCCCCATTGGGAGTGGAATGAGGACAGCCTTATGTAAGACATCGCGGTCAGAAGCGACAAAGTGATGACTTTCAAAGGGAGGGTCTAGGTGCTAAACAACTGGAAATTAAAAAGGGGAAAGAACCGATCAAACTAAGTGAGAAAACCAAACCGGTTCACAAAGTCCCTATAGTGAGGGACCAGTTGGACAAACTCCTTAGATGAGTATATAGTTCCTAAGATGAAAGTCTCTATGGCGAGGGACATAGTGGAGAACAAAACTGTAATACGAGAGCTTTCCCAAACAAGTAATTGACACTTAGACCGAAGGAGATTAACTCATAATAAGAATCGTGAAATGATCACGAGGGAGTAAGAGTGGATTAAGAGAAAGGTAAGTACTTGAGAAAAGGATGCCACGAAAAATGAGAAAGGACATAAGAAGGGTCAGAACTGGATAAAAGAAGTTAACACTGAAACCTATGAAAGCAAGTAGGTAGCACTCAAGAGGACACCGAGCTAAGGGTTTCAACGATAAAGGAAGTGACTACACATGGGAATGATTAGGCATTTTGGAACTCCCAATCCTGAAATCTAGAGTAAAGAACCTCAAAGGAAAGAATTTTGCTTTAAGCAAAGAAAGTTGTGAGTATACCCTTTAACTCTCAATTAAGGTATGCTTAGCTAGGATAAGCTCCATGGAATGAGTAAACAATGGAAAGGAAAAAGAAATTCCTTAAAGTGTGTGTTAAAGGGGGGATAAGTAAAATTAACCGAAATGTTAGTGTGACAAACAACTCAAAGTTGACATCAAGGGAAATAAATTCCTATACAAAGGATGTTGAATAAGTTTTAAGGACAAAACTTCTAAAAGGAGGGGAGAGTTGTAAACCCCATCCCTTAGAGATAAGAAAATAGGAGAAAGAATCAGTCAAACGAAGTGAGAAAACCGAATCGATTCACGAACCCCAACTATTAGAGAATGGGAAAATTGGGAAATATACAAATCCCGAATGACCCAAAGGACCTTAAAAATCATGGAAAGGAACTTTGGGACAATTTGGAAGAGAAAACCAGACCAGTTCAAGTGAACCAGATTGAACCGGTTTAGACAGGTTTGAACCATTATTGAACTGGTTGCTCAATTCATTTTTCTAGGTGGCTTAAAATATTCAAATTGGGGAATTGAAACCATCATTGGATATAGAATGAATTTAGAAAATTTTAATTTTAAAAAACTCAGTTGAATCGGGCCAGAGCCGACTGGTTTTTTAGGGTCGGACTAGTTTGGTCCGATTTGGAACAGTGTCGTGTCTTCCTCCAGACAATGACACTGTTCACTTTCTAGAAAAATGAATAGTGCCAACAAAAGGGAAACGTGTCCATTCAGGATGTTTCAGACCATCAATGAGTGCTATTGAGGTGCCAAACGGATGACCAAAAAGTCCCCAAGCTCCCTATATAAAGAGCTCCTCTCCATTCATCTCCCTTATACCTAAAAACTACACTCTCTCTCAACTACTCAGTTTTCAGTGAAGCTCAAACTAGAGCTCCGACATTGAGCTTTTTTTTAGCCTTAGAAGGCGAGGTTGAGTTCCATAGATTCAAAGAGAATCAACTACCCAACGATAGTCTCCATTCGATCCGAGGACCGCCGGAGAAGTGTTGGCCTAATCAAACAGTGAAGCAGCTCTAACGGACCAAAGTTGCCCTGTTTCGGCTGAGCTAAAATTGGCTGAATTCAGCCCTCCTCAAGCTAAACCAAGCTCTCCCAACACTCCCACAACCCTCACACGACCGAGTTTGAGCTAAAAGGTAAGCCAATTCGGCTTCCCTTTGTAATTTCCGATCAACATTAGAGAGAGTAACGGTGAAACTTCACTGACCAAATTCTCACTCAATTCGACATGGATTATTGCAATTCTTGATCCTAGGAGAAACCTCAGGATGATAGCTACCTGACCCGATCAACAGCTCGGACCGCCGCACCTCCAACGGTAAGCTTTCAAAGCTTTCTCTCTCTACTCACAGTTTTCCGATGAAGCTCCGTTTGAGCTCGTTTCGACCTCAATTCATGTGATTCAAAGCTTAATTGAATTGTATGGTTGTGTAGGATCTCAATTATACTTCAATTTCAACAATTAACCTTGATTGAATGGTCAATTTGATGAAATCAAATTCGACCAGTTTGAAAGGGGAAAAATTGAGGATTTCGTAAAATTGAGGGATCAAATTGCAATTTCTCAAAATTGAGGGCCAATTGGTCATGAAAAGGATGTTAGAGGAGCAATTGGTCAATTTTTGAAAATAATTGGGGTCAAATTGCCATTTTTGTAATGTAGGGGCAAAATTGTATTTTTTGAAAAGTTGGGGACCGAATTGGAAATTTGAAAAACTTGAACCCCTTAAACGATTTTGAGTAAATTGAGGATCCAAATGGACTTTTGGAAGTTTCATGACTCAATTTGGGGAAAAGTTAGTATTACAGACCTAAAGTCAAGGAAAAAGAATTTTAGGGACCTAAATGTAATTAATTGAAAATTTTGTGCATTTTCATTCTTACATGAGAAATTCAAGCTATCATTCCAAATATTAATAGATAAGCATGTCCAAATCGTGTAGGGACATGAAGGACCGGAATGCCAACAAGTATAAGCTAGTGTGGAGGAAAAACCCGACTAAGAAGGAATACACTACAAATATAAGGTGAGTGGATTTATTCAAATCATACCTGGTTGGGATGATGAGCACTTAGAAAATGAAAAACCACTTCTATGTGTAATTTTAATCTCACACCTAGTTGTAGTGATGTAAGAACTATACAAAAAAACTACTTAACGGTTGTAAGTAGATCATACCCGGTTGGCATGATGGACTTCCTGGAATGAAAGAGAAAACCCGCTTGGAGGTTGTAAGCGTAGATGTCATCACACCTGGTTGGTGTGATGAGTGGAAAGATTATTTTGTCAGAAGTATTCTCCCCTGACTGTGTGCCAATGCTTAAAACTTTTGGGAGACCTTCTTGACGAGAGCTAGAATAGCTGAGATAGGCCAGAGGCCTCGGTTTTGGAACTTTAGGGCTAAAATGCCCGATTTTAGAAAATCACATATAGTGGGCCTAATGCCAGTTGGAACGAGCAGGAGCTCGTAAACAATCATGTGATATTTATGCTATGTAAATTTTAAATGAATGGAATGTGTGATTTCACCATGGTTTCAAGATAGGATCGACATACTCGATGGACTAGCGACAATGCGTCAGGGCTAGGTCGAGGTACCGACCTAGACAAACAGCTCCTAGTTGAGTTGAGGGTCAGAGCCGTTGGACTAGTGGCACCAAAGATAAATGGCATTGTGGAAAAATTATTGTTTGTGCATGTACTTAAGGTTTGGGACATCAAGACGCCCAAGAGAGGTAGTGATGCGTGCTAAGAGCTACTAGACGACATGGTAGAGATAAGTACAGTTTGTCGTGCCAGCAGTCAGGGAAGCTCGACATAGCTTCATGCGCACGAGACTGGAGTGAGGTGGGGATGAGGTCTCTATCCTTATATGGACACGAAGTTGATTTCGGGTTTGAGGGTCGGATGTCATAAACATCCACTCATACCCAGGGTAGAAGTGGATGGGCTTCTATCTAGGTGGCTGGTAAAGTCGCTCCGACACCACAAATGGGTGTAGTGGACAAGCTGCCTTGCGAATGTGTGATTCCCTTCCTGATGAAAGGCGTGTGTTGATTATTAGACACACTTGATGTATAAATGAGGAAAATGGTTTGAAAAATTGAGAATTTAAGTAAATAACATTTTTGAAAAAAATAAGGAGTCTGACACACTCCAATTAACTATTTTTTTTTAACTTATTCCCAATACCTATTCACTAAGTTGTAGAAACTCTCCCCTCTTTTCTACCCCTTTTCAGGAATAGGGAAAATAACTAAGGAAAATACTAGGACCTATCTTTTGTCAGGTATGCTTAAAAGTTATTTTAAGCTTGCATTTGTATTGATTTATGTTATTCCAGGGAACAAGATTAAATTACGCTTGGCCCCTCTTGATTAAAGAAAGGGGAAGCCCATCTTAAACCAAGGGAGCAGCCAGTTGATCACAGGGATCCGACCAAATTGGGTTGGGGCGTGACAGTCCGGGTGCCAAACAACCGAGAATTATAAAGGGGGATACTGGAAGAGGCACATGACTCAATGTATGTCATGCATCTAGGTAGTACCAAAATGTACCACACCCTAAAGCAGGGATACTGGTGGAAGGGAATGAAGAAAGACATTGCCGAGTACATGGCCAGATAATTGTCGGGCCTACAAATTAAGATCGAACACTAGAAACCCTCTGAACTATTACAGCCTCTAAAGCATATTACCATGGATTTCATGACCAAGTTGCCAATAACAAGAAGGGGTCGAGATGCCATATGAGTTATTGTGGATCGACTAACTAAGTCCTCACATTTCTTACCCATCCGGGTGACAGGCCCGATAGAAAAGCTCATCGCCCTATACTTGGGAGAGATTGTATGACTCCACGGGGTCCTTATAAGCATAGTATCGAACTGGGACCTGAGGTTCACCTCTCGATTTTGGCCCAAGCCTATAAGGGGCCCTGGGAACTAGACTCCACATGAGCACAGCTTTTCACCGTCAGACAGATGGACAATCAGAACGGACCATCCAAACTCTAGAAGACATGCTTTGGGCATGCATTCTAACAATGAAAAGGAATTGGGAGGATTACCTGTGTCTCATGGAGTTCACATATAACAACAGCTATGAGGCCAACACTCTGATGGCACCTTACGAGGCACTCTACGGGCGACCTTATCGTACGCCCTTATTTTGGGAGGAGGTAGGAGAAAGAAAACTCAAGAAAGTCGAGTTGACAGAGGATGCAATAGAGAAAATCCAGATCATAAGGAAACGACTTAAGGCGACCCAAGATAGGCAAAAAAGTTATGCCGACCAACGGAGAAAGGAATTGGAATTTGAGGTCAGGGACTGAGTATTCCTAAAAGCGTGTCACCATGGAAGGGGATACTCCGGTTTCAACAAAGAGAGAAGTTGAAACTAAGATACATTGGCCCATATGCCATAATTCGGAGGGTCAAACTTGTAGCATACTAATTGGAGTTGCCTCCAAACCAACAGAGAATCCATGACGTCTTCCACATGTCACTACTACAAAAGTACGAGCCCGACCCCAGCCACGTGCTAGATGAGAGAAGTTGAAACTAAGATACATTGGCCCATATGCCATAATTCGGAGGGTCAAACTTGTAGCATACCAATTGGAGTTGCCTCCAAACCTACAGAGAATCCATGACGTCTTCCACATGTCACTACTGCAAAAGTACGAGCTCGACCCCAGCCACGTGCTAGATGAGCCACAGTCGGATATCAAGGAAGACTTGACCTACCGAGTATAACCCATCCGGATCCTCGACCGGCATGAGAAAAACCTTCAAAACAAGAATATTCCCATGGTGAAGATACTTTGGAAAAATGGTCAAGTGGAGGAAGAAACGTGGGAGGTCGAGTCAACTATAAGGAGTAGATACCCACAATTATTTGATATGTAACAGTTTTGAGGACAAAACTCCTAAAAGGAGGGGAGAGTTGTAAAACCCGTCCTTTGGGATCAAAGAAAATCGAGAAAAGAATAGGTATAGAGTTGTGCGTGAAGAAACAGGTTGACTAATGAATGAAAAATAGACAATGTGGGAAATTAGAAAATCCCAAGTGATAAAAAATTTACAAAAATTTTGAGGAAGAACTTGGAGGTGGAATTGGGGTTAGAACCGAACTGGTTCGGGGTGAACCAAACCCGAACTGGACTGAACTGACATGAACCATAGTGAACTAGTTCACAATTTCATTTTTCTAGATGGCTTAAAATATCAATTTGGGAAATTGAGACCACCATTTGATAGAAAATGAATTTAGAAAATTTTAAATTTCATAAAAACGGTCGAATTAGGTCTAAACTGGCTGATATTCGATTTTTGGGCAGCAAACTCGGTCAGACTGGACCAGTCAACAGACAATAGACAACAGTGAACGGTTAACGGTCAACGGATAACTAGCACCCATCAACTGCCACACAGGCACCTGCAGCTAATGGGAGGCTACCACGTGTCTGGTCAATGGTCAGTTGGCGCCCATTAGCACGCCACACAAACACAAGCAGTCAATGAAAGGCTGCCACGTGTCTGGTCAATGGGTCAACAGTTGATGCGGTGGTGAGGTGGCACTCCATGTTAGAAAAATGGACCAATCACAACGTGCCACGTGGCACATCTGCCACGACATCATCTTCAACCTTAGGGAGGAGAGAGAGACGTTGGAAAAGCTGGAGTCTCCAGCAACTCAAAAAGCTCTCCAATCAGGTCACCGGTGGTCTAGTCGGAGGCCGAGTCTTATGCCGGTTGGTAGCTTGAATAGTTGCCGAGCTCCATATATAAAGAGCAACCCTCCATTCATCCTCAACATCTCACAATCGACTGAAGAATAAGAAGAGTACATTTTCTGGTGAGTTACGAACCAGATCTCCGACTACGGGACTTTTCTCAGCCTCCAAAGTCGCATTAGGTGTCAATGGAATCAGGAAGAAGTCCTCTACCTAACTATACCTTCCATTCAGCTTGAGAGCAATAGAGAAGGAATGAGGAGGCTCAAATAGTGTTGTCACTCCATGACCAAAAAATAGCCAAGCTCCCACAACCTACATTGAGCTTTCCCCTGGCCAATTACGCCCAAGCCAAACCCCCTACGCCCACCTAGAGGTGCACCAACCTTCCCCCGAGATAAGAAGGTAAGCTCCCTTTGCTGCCCTTCGCCAAAAAACACTGTTCACAGCCGAATTCTGCAAAAACTTTAACACTAAAATTTGCACTGCCCATGTCATCAATTGAAGCGTGTTTTAATCTAGGAAGGATCCCCACAACAAGGGTAACATAGTGGTAGCTGAAGCTCTGATCGTTGGACCCTCACTAGTATGATATTAAAGCTTTCTCTCTCTAGACTATATTTTCCGGTGAAGCTCCGTTTGAGCTCATTTTCGAGCCAAATCGGGCTATTCAAAGCTTGAAATGATGAGAAAAACAAAGAGAAGATGATTCAAATCAAGAATGAGGGCAATTAACCAAGTTTCGGGGGTCAATTGAATGAAATTATGATTAGGGGGTCAAAATGCAAATTTTGAAAAGTTTGGGAAAAGTGGGGATTTTTTTGAAAATTGGGGACCGAATGGCAAATTGATAAAATTGAGTGTTTTTTCATGTAATTCCCTCCAATTGAGGGTCAATTGGGAAAATTGGATCAAATGGAGAACCAATTTGTAAAATTTGAGAATTTGGGATCAAATTACAATTTTAGAAAATTTTGGGGGCTAAATGGAAATTTTAGAAAATTGAGGAGCCCAAGGGCAATGTTGATAAAATTAAGGACTAGAAAAGATAATTGGAAAATTGAGTGCCGAATTGAAGAAAAATGGGTAATTAAGGACTTAAAGATAAATGCACAAACCTTAGGAACCAAAGTGCAATTAAGGTAAAATATGAGGGCACATATGCAAATGCGCAAAGAAATGTGGTCCCTTAGTTTAATACCCTAATGAAGATATGTGTGCCAGGTAGGAGTAGACTGATCGAGTGCAGACTTCTAGAAAAGAGACCACGAGGCTAGACTTCATCGGGGCAACCCCGCCAAATTATCGGGTGAGTGGGAACTGCTATGACGTCAATTTCGATTAGAATGATGGTTCAGCTTTGAAAACCATTTTTCTCAAAATTAGCATCCCTTGACTGGATGACTCTACTTAAAACATTTGGGAGCTAATTCTGGGCTTAGGCTCGAGATGCTAGTGGGTCCATGACTGATATATACGGGCGTGGACCCGTTTAGAACAAATATGTGATATATGATGCTAAAAGACATGAGTAATGAAAATTTCTTGTGATACCCATCAAGCCAAGTCTGAGTTATTGAGCTTGTTGAGCCGAACCGCTACTCTGCCGAAGCCAGGTCATCGAACATATTGGGCCAGTACACGTGGGCCAAAGCCAAGCTGACAGACCGTTGTGCTAGAGGGCCAAAGATTAAGACTATAATTCAAAAAGATTGTTGATTGTGCATGCACTATAATGTTTGAGCCATCAGGATACCTGACATGAGGTAGTGATAGAGCCTAAGGACTGCTAGACAACCCAAGGTGCATAAGGGCAGTTTCATCGTTTAGTAGGTCGTGAAGCCGAGTAGCTTCCTATGCATGGAGACCGAGGTAGTAGGGGAAATGAGGTCTTGTTCCACTAAGAAAACTTGATGAAGTAATTTGGGCTTGAGTGTCAGACTATTGATGTCCACTCAAACTCCAGGTAGAGTCAGTGCACCTCTATTAGGGTGGGGTTAAAGGTACTCCGATCCCCAAGTGTCACAGTCGAGGACCGTTCTATGAATGTGTGATCCCTCCTATGACAGAAGGGCAGTTGTTGATGTGAATTTTAAGGAAGATCCCAAACCAGGTATATATATAAAGTTTTAGTTTTGTTTAATGTTGTCCAGGGAAAACATGACAGGTACTACGCCAGACTCTCTTAATCTTCTAGAGGAGCCCATCTTTGAGATTCGGGAAAGTGGTGGGTTGTTCACAGAACTCTGCCTAACCAGGTCGAGGCATGATATGGTGGCTGAGTTGGAGCTCAATGTCAGAAAAACTGACCAATCACTGCACGCCACGTGGCACGCCCACCACACCATCATCTTCAAGCTCCAGCCGCTAAGAGAGATAAGAGAGAAGAGAGAGAGGTCGAAAAAGCTAGAGTCTCCGGTGACTCGAAAATCTCTTCGATCAGGTCGCCAACAACTGAGTCGGAGGCCGAGTCTTACGTCAGGCAGTAGTCTAAATAGTTGTCGAGCTCCCTATATAAAAAGCACCCCTTCATTTGTCCTCAGTGTCCCACAATCGATTGAAGAAGGAGAGGTGCTCAGTTTTCCGGCGAGCAACAAACCAAAGCTCTTTAAGGTTTTCTTCTTCTCTTATTTCCCAAAGGTTTGTTCTTTCCTTCCTTTCCTTCTTTACTGGAATTGTGACTTTCACTAGGGTCAATTCATTAACTACCCCCACTCGTATTATCCTCTTAGTTTAATTATTTTGAGATGGTTGTCTCTTGAATCTTCGTGTCCTTTGTATCCATCCCTTTACCTTGTTTAAGGTGTAGTCCTTACTACTCCCCTATTCTTCTTAGAGCGTAGTTTATTTCTTTCGGATGATTTAGTTATTATGTTTTATTTCCTTCAATTTTGTTCATCTAAAATCTCTATTTGGTTTCCTTGCTTCCTTGCAGGTAGATCACACAGCCTCTCCAGACACTTACTTAGTCACTTATACCTTTTTAATGTGGGCCTTATTTTAGTTCCCATTGGTTATATTTCCTCTGTTGATTATTTTATCTTGAAACTTCCTCCTTCCTCAATCCCACTTCCTATTCTCATCCTTCTTCTAAGGCCTTGTGTTTTGAGATTTTTACGATCAATCTCCCTACTGCTCCTTGAAAGTTCTTCTTTTATTCTTTATACTTATGGACCTTTGTATGGTTGTTCACTCTGGATTCCTTCCTTCTTATTCCATATCCTTTCTTTCAATAAGTCCCCTTATTTTCATGGAGTTCCTAATAACTTGTATCCTAATTTTTTTCCTGGGATTCTCTTCCTTATCGTACTTATTTCCTTTCCCCTTTCTCCTTGTGTTATCTCATTCAACTTAACATCTTTAGTGCTCCCATTTCATTCTTACTTTCTTCTGGTCAACTTCCATTCTTTTGGTTTTCCTTCTCTAAGTCTTTCCTTAACCCTTAGACTCTCACTAGTCTCATGCTCTTTGGTGCTCTTTTCCCTTGTTCCAAACTTCTCATTCCTTAGTTAGGATTTATCTCCCTTGGGTGAAATCTAAGAGTCCCTTCTTTGCAAAATTTTATTGTACTTATGAGGGAAATTTTTAAAGGCTGAGGTTAACTAGAAATGACCCATTTTCCTTCATTTGGTGATTTCCTACCTTTTTTTTTTCTGTATTAGCATGCTCTTTTTGCTTGAATTTAACAAGGAAACTCAAAAGTTTTATCAAGAAAAATTAACTTTTATTCAAGAAACATTTTCTTGCCATACTTGTCTTATTACAAAAGTTTTCTATCCCCTAATCCCTTAGGGTCATAAGCCAAGAGCTAACTTTTGAATGGTTGTGGGACTCTTGATCATATGGCTCTGAGGTACTATTTGGGGTCCATTTGTATTCCCTTATGGGACGAATTTCATGGATGGCCTCCAATCCATACTGCCTTAATACCTCTACCTTGCACTCATAGGCCCACTTCATCCATTAGGAGAGATTAAAGTTGGACTGAGTTGGTGGAGGTACTTGGTGGACTTTCATGAAGGTGGCATATGCATCCCAATAGTTGTCCCAGGCCTCCTTTTTAGTTGGATTACTCTCCGGTTGTTGTGGGGCTGGAGGAGGGGTTAGGCTCCTAGGAGGAGGTACAAGTTCCTTTTGTCTTGGAGAAGGGTATGTGATGCCTTCTGGTTCCAATAAGGCTCCCACTAGTTTCTAGTAATCTTCCACCATGTCCTTGGGTACTCTTTTCTCGTCTTTTAAAAATTTTGAACGACTGTCTCCCTTGGCGTAGGTGTCTTTTTCAGGGTTATGGGTGGAGAATTGGATTTCACAATGAATTTCCTAGGGATTCTCCTTCCTACATGAGAGTCAAAGTTGGATTAATGTCAGGGCATAATATTGATAATGTTTCAAGGGAACTTGGCTCTGATACCACTCATATTGTCATGCCCCGACTCGGTTTGGACGGATCCTCGTTATCAACCCGCCGCTCCCTTGGTTCGAGAGGGGTCCCCCATCTTTAAATCAAGAGGAGCTAGGCGTAATCTCAACCTTGTTCCCTGGAAGACATATATCATATAAAATGAAAGCTTAAGAAAATCAAGCATACTTAACAGATGGTTAGGCCAGGTGCTATCCCTAGTCATTTCCCTATTCCTGAAAAGGGATAAAAAGTGTGGGTGAGTTTCTACAACTTAGTGAAATATAAGTTTTTTTTAAAAAAATAAAGTTTTAATAAAATAGTTTTTGAAATGGAGTGTGCCAGACCCCTTATTTCCTTCAAGATATTTCATCCTCAAAATCACAGTTTTCATAGCCATTTCTCAGCATTAACCATAAATGGTGAGTTTATCAACCAATACATGCCCTTCATCATGAAGGGAACACACATTCGCAGGGCAGCACGTCCGCTACACCTACTTGTGGCGTCGGAACGACTTTACCAACCACCTAGATAGAAGCCCTTCCACTTCTACCCTAAGAATGAGTAGATGTACGTGACATCCGACCCTCAATCCCGTAAAAAAAAACTTTGTGTCTATATGAGGACAAAGACCTGATCTCGACCCTACCCCGGTCTCATGCGCATGAAGCTACGTCGAGCTTCCCTGACTACTGGCACGACAATCTGCCCTTATCCCCACCATGTCGTCAAGTAGCGCCTAAGACACATCACTACCCCTCTTGGGTGTCTTGAAGGTCCATATCTTAGTGCATACACAAAACAATAGTTTTCCTCATAAGCCATTTAATTTTTGGTGCCACTAGTCCAACGGCTCCAACCCTCAACTCGACCTGCAGCTGTTTGTCTCAACTGGTCCGTCGACCTGTCTTATCGCACTGCCACCAGTGCATCGAGTATGTTGGTCTTGTCTTGGTACCATGGCCAAACATATCATTCATTTGAAATTTTCATGGCTTAAACACATATTTGTTTATGAGCTCTTGCTCGTGCCAACTGGCCTTGGACCCACTGTACGAGATTTTCAAAATCGGGTATATTAGCCCCCAAGTTCCAAAACCGAGGCCTGCGACCTATATGAGCATTTCGAGCTCCCATCAAGAAGGTCTCCCAAAAAGTTTAAGTAGTGGCACACAATCATGGGATAGCACTTCTGACAAAATATTCTTTTCATCTGACTATCACACCAGTTGAGTGTAAGGACATCTCCGCTCATAATCGATTAACGAGTTTTCTACTTTCTTCCAGGAAGTTCATCACACCAACCGAGTATGATCTACTTACAACTGTTAAGTAGTTTTTCCATGTGTTTTCTCATATCACCCATCCAGATGTGATGTTAAAATCTCACATTGTAGTGGGTTTTCATTTCCAAGGTTTAGATTATCCCAATTAGGTATAATGTGAAAATCTCACTCACCTGATAAATGCCGTGAATCCTTCCTAACCGGCTTTTCGTCTCCTCGCGAGCTTGTCTTAGTTGGCGTTCCTGATACTTCATGTTCCTAAATGATATGAACATCCTTGTTCATTATATTTTGGTTTGATAGCCTTCATTCATTGTGAATGAATAAAATATCAAACTTTTTAATTAATTGTAATTAGGTCACTAAAGTTCTTTTTCTTTAACTTTAGGTCCCTAATGCTTATATTTCCCAAAATTGAGCCCCGAAACTTCAAAAATATACTTTGGGACATCAATTTATTCAAAATTACAAAAAGGGGATAAAGTTTCCCTAATTCCCAATTTGGTCCCCATTTTTTTCCAAAATTACCATTTTGCCCCTACTTTACAAAAATGGTAAAATTTACCCCCAAAATTCGAAAAATTGACCTATTGGTCCTCCAACATCTTTTCCATGCTCAATTGGCCCTCAATTTTATGAAATTGCACTTTAGTCCCTTGAATTTTCAAAATCTCCAAAATTTCCCCCAATTTCAACCTTTCAACTTGGCCGAATTTGATTTCATCAAATTGACCAATCAAACGAGGTTAATTGTTGAAATTGAAGTTAGTTTTAAGTTCCTATCACTCCATATGATTTGATTGCACTTTGAATCGCATGAATTGACATCTCAACGAGTTCAAAAGGAGCTTCGTGAGAAAACTGAATGTAGAGAGAGAAAGCTTCGAAAGCTTACTGTTGGGGGCACGGCGGTCCGAGCTTTCGATCTGGGAAGATAGCTCTCGTCCTGAGGTTTCTCCCTGAATCAAGAATAACGTCAATTCATGTCAAATTTAGGGAGAATTTGGTTAGTAAAGATTTGTCAGTTCTCTCTAGCACCGATCAAAATTAATAAAGGGGAGCCAAATTGGCTTACCTTTCCACTCTAATTCAGTCGTAGGAAGGCTGAGGAAGTGTTGGGAGAACTTGGTTTGGCTTGAGGAGGGCTCAAATTGGCTAATTTCAGCTCATCAGAAATAAGGCAGCTTCAGTCCGCTAGAGTTGCTTCACTGTTCGATCACGCCAGCACTTTTCCGATGACCCTCGGAGCAATTGGAAACTACCACCGTGTAGCTAACTTCTCCCCGAGTGTAAGGAACCCAACCATGCCTTCTTTGGCTCAAAAAAGACCCTATATCAGAGATCTAGTTCGAGCTTTGTTAGAAAATTAAGTAGCTGAGAGAGAGAGAGAGGTTTTCAAGTGTGTAGAGTATGAATGGAGAGGGGCTCTTTATATAGGGAGCTCAGGGACTCTCCAACCATCCGTTTGGCACCTTAATAACCATCATTGATGGCCTGAAACATACTGAATGGAAATGTTTCTTCTTCGTTGTCGCTGTAAAAATTTCTGGTGACTGAACAGTGTTCTCATATGAAGGAAGAAGACGATACTATTTTGAATCGGACTGGACTGGTCCAAACTAGGTTCAAAGCTTAAACCGGCCGGTTCAGACCCGATTCAACCAAGTTTTTCAAAGTTAAAAATTTCTAAATTCATTCTCTATCCAATGGTGACCTCAATTATCCAATTTGAATTTTCTAAGCCACCTAGAAAAATAAATTTAGCATCAGTTCAAACTGGTTCGGATCCGGTTCACCTGAACCGATCTGGTTTTCTCTCCCAAATTGTCCCAGGGTCCTTTTCCAAAGTTTTTATGACCCTTTGGGTCACTCAGGAGTTGTAAATTTCCTAATTTTCTTGTTCTCTAGTGATCGGGGGTTTTGAACTAATTTATTTTTCTCACTTAGTTTGATTGGTTATTTTCCCGATTTTCCTTAACTTCAAAAGGGCGGGGTTTACAACAGCCAAATTGCCTTACCTTTCAGCTCTAATTTAGTCATATGAGGGTTGTGGAAGTGTTGGGAGAGCTTGGTTTGGCCTGAGAAGGGCTCAAATTGGTCGATTTTAGCTCGGCCGAAATAGGGTAGCTTCGGTCCGCTGGAGCTACTTGAATGTTCGATCACGTCGGCGCTTCTACGATGATCCTCAGAGCAAATGGAGACTATCGTCGAGTAGCTGACTTCTGCTTGAATCTAAGGAACCCAACCTCACCTTATTTAGCTTATAAAAATGCCCAAGTCATAGCTCTGGTTTGAGCTTCACTGAAAATTGGAGCAGTAGAGAGAGAGAGGAGTTTTCAGGTGTGAGGAGCAGGAATGGAGAGGAGCTCTTTATATAGGGAGCTCGTGGACTCCTTGGTCATCCGATTGGCACCTTTATGGTGATATTCATTGCTTGAAACACCTTGAACAGTGGAGATAAGGGCAATTCGTCACACTAGTTAGTCGGGAAGCTTGGAGTAGCTTCTTGAACTAAGGTGGGGTGAGGATAAGGTCTCTGTCTTCATACGGACATGGAGTGGTATTCAGGTCTGAGGGTTGGATGTTGAGAACATCTACCTAGACCCATAGTATAAGTGGACGAACTTCTATCTTGGTGGCCAGTAAAAACGCTACAAGCCACAAGTGGGTGTAGTAGAGGGGTTGCACCTACGAATATGTGTTACTCTTCCTGACGAAGGGCGTATATTGGTTGCTAAACACATCTAATATTGAAATGGGAAAAAGGTATTTAAAACTAGAACTTGAGAAAAGATCCTTCTTAAGGAAATCTTGGCACACTTTAAACAAAACTATTTTTTGAAAATTCACTCCCAACACCTGCTCATTGAGTTGTAGAACTCACCCCTCCCTTTTTACCCCTTTTAGGTAACCGAGGAAAGACCCTTCGTAAATACCCTTCCTAAAGACCCTACTAATTTGGAACAAGATATGTTTGTCTTTTTAAAATACTCAGTTTTATATAATGCTATTCTAGGAAAGATAGGTGCAAGGATACCTTACTCCTCGCTGTTTAGAAAGGGGGTAACCCTTGATAGACTACGAGAGTAGCGGTGTAAACCCCACACTTTTGAGTTAAGGAAAACCGAGAAAAGAATCGGTTAAACCGAGTAAGAAAACCAAGTCGGTTTACATTTGGGAACAAGTAATATGAAAATTTACAACTTACGGGTGATCCAAAGGGTTCATTAAACCTTGGAAAAGAAATTTAAGAAAAATTAGAAGATAAAAACCAAATTGGTTTAGGTGAATAAGATTACATAAGAACTTTGAAGTTAAGCGTCCTTACCCGAAAGTAATGTGAGGATGGTGACCTCTTGGGAAGTATGAATTTTTTTGTAACCCGAAATTTCGGTCAAAAATTTTTATGTGAGCATGCCCTATCATAAATAACCATAAATTAATATATATTTAATTATTGTAATTAATACCAAAATTAAATTATTGGAATTAATATAAATAATTTAATATCGAAATTAAATTATTGGAATTAATATAAATAATTTAATATCAAAATTAAATTATTGGAATTAAATACCGAAATTAAATTATTTGAATTAATACCAATAATTTATGGTAATATTAATACTAGTAATAAATCATCCTCATTCATTCTACTCACACCGAACACTTTTCTCTCTCTCTCTACTGCTTCATTTCCCGGTGAAGCTTAAACCAGAGCTTTGACTTCAACATTTTCATTAACCTCAAAAGGAGAGGTCGGGCTCTTTAGAACTAGGGAGAAGTCAGCTATCTGATAGCAAACTCCCGTCAATCCGAGAATCACTAGAGAAGTGCTGACATGATGGAATAGTGAAGTAGCTCCGGTGGACCAAAGCTGCCCTATTTCGGTCGAGTTGAAATTGGCCATTTCGAGCCCTCCTCAGGCCAAACCAAGCCTTCTCAACACTCGCTCAGCCCTCCCATAGCAAAATTACGACTGAAAGGTAAGCCAATTCGGCTCCCCTTAGCAATTTCCGATCGATGCTAGACAAAGAATCGATAGAATTTTAATAATGAAATTCTAACTCAATTCGGTATCAATTGATGCGATTCTTAATTCTAGGATGAACCTCAAGATGAGAGCTATCCTCCTAGATCGAAAGCTCGGACCGTCGTGCCCTCACCGGTGAGAAATCAAAGCTTTCTCTCTCTATAGTTTGTTTTTCGGCGAAGCTCCGTTTGAGCTCGTTCCGGCGTTAAAATCTGCGATTCAAAGTTTCTTAGAATCGTATGAACATGCATGAACTCAATTTCAACTCCAATTTCAACAATTATAAGTGTTTGATCGGTCAATTTGATGAAATTAAATTCGGTAGTGTTGAAGAGTTGAAATTGGGGGGAAAATTGGGGATTTTCGAAATTCAAAGGGCCAAAATGTAATTTTATGAAATTGAGGGTCAATTGGGCTTGAAAATAATGTTGGAGGACCAATTGAGGAATTTTGGAATTTTTGGGGCAAAACTTACCATTTTTGTAAAGGAAGGGCAAAATGGTAATTTTGGAAAAATTGGGGGACCAAATTAAAAATTTGGGAAATTAAACCCCTTTTTGGTGAAATTGAATAAATTAAGGCCCCAATATAAATTTTAAAGGTTATGGGACTCAATTTGAGGTAAAACTGGCATTTGGGACTTAAAGAGAAATAACTTTAGGGACCTAATTGCAAATAACTAAAAGTTTGGGTTTTCTCATTCATTGGAAATGAATGAAGGCTGTTATGCCGAGTAATAATGAACAAGGATGTTCGTATCATGTAGTAACGCGAAATATCGGGAATGCCAGCATGGACGAGCTCACGTGAATACAAAGATCCGGTTAAGTGGAATTCACTGCGTTAATGGGTGAGTGGGTTTACTAACATCATACCCGGTTGGGATGATGAGCACAACTTAAAAATAAAAACCACTTACCGGTTGTGAGTGAAAATTTTATATCATACCCGGTAGGGGATGCTAAGTACCTCGGTATAAAAACCCATTGTTTAGTGGTATTTTAATCATTACCACTTAAAGAAAGTGATGAGAAAATTATGCGAAAAAACTACTTACAGGTTGTAAGTAGATCATACCCGGTTGGTATGATGAGACTTCCTTGAAGGAAGATAGGACCGACATGCTCAATCAACTAGCGGTAGTGCGACATGACAGGTCGACAGACCAGTCAAGACAAACAACTACAGCTTGAGTTGAGAGTCGGGGCCGCTAGACTAGTGGCACCACATATTACATGGCTTGATAAGAAAACATTGTTTGTGCATGCACTATGAGTACGGGATCATCAAGACGCCCATGAGGGGTAGTGATGTGTCCTAAGGGCCTTGGACGACCCGGTGAGTATAAGGGCAGATCGTCGTTCCAGGTGACTGTGCAAAATTTGGAGTAGCACCAAGGGCATGAGACTGGGGTGGGGATGGGATGAGGTCTCTGTTCTCATACAGACACAAAGAAGTTATTTTAGGATTGTGGGTCAGATATCGTGTACATCCACTCATTCCTAGGGTAGAAGTGGTCGTACTTTTATTCGGGTGGCAGGAAAAGTCGCTCCGAAGCCACTAGCGAGTTCAGTAGTGATACTGACTTGCGAATGTGTGTAACCTTCATGATAAAGGATGTGTGTTGGGTGATGACACACCGGTAACTAAGAAATAATGGAAAAACCCAAATTTTTAAATGAAGGGATTTTTGAAAAGAAAGGACTCTACCACACTCCATATAAATGTTTTTCTTAAAAGTTAAAAGTAGACCTTTGAAAACCCATTCACTAAGTAGTCGTACTCACCCCCTCCCTTATATCCCTTTTAGGAAATCCCGGAAAGCCTACCCTGAAAGACCATCAACTAAGATGCTTGTAAGACAGGTATGTAAAGTTTAAAATTTCATGCAGTTTTGATTATGCTATTCCAGGAAATGGTGCAGGTTTAAAGGATGCCTTACTCTTTATGAATTATGATAAGGGGAAACCCTTTAATAAACCGGGAGAGTAGCGGGTTGTTCACGGGGATCCGACCAAAACCGGGTCTGGGCGTGACAAGCAGATTGTTCACGGGGATCTAGCTAAATCGAGTCGTGGTGTGACAGAAGATGATTCCGATCATGATAGGGGACAACTATCCAAGTTTGTGGTCTATAGAATGAAATGAGATTCCAAGGGTTAAAATGCAAATTTTGGAAAAATTAGGTTATTTGGGATTTTGAAAAATTAATGGCCGAATTGTAATTAAAGGAAAATTGGGAGACCTTTATGAAATTAACTCTCAATTAAGGGCCAATTGGTAGATTTGATAAAATTAAGGGCCAAATGGTAATTTTTGGAAAATTGGGGACCAATTTGTAATCTTTAAGAAATTTAGGACCAATTGGTAATTTTGGAAAAAAATAAGAACCTAAGAGTAATATTGGAAAACTTAGGGACTTAATTAAAGATAATTGAGCATTACAGATCTTAAGTTAAAATTATGAACTTTAGGGATCTAATTGCAATAAGGCATAAATTAGGGACATATATGCAAATACTTGGAAGTAAGAAGTCTTTTATGTCTTATCTTACTTATGCGAATACTCGAACCATGTAGTAACTGGTTATGCGAGTACTTGAGTAGAGGAGCACATAAGTGGTTGGAATCTGACTAGGACAAATACGTCACAATTACTGAGTGAGTGGGGTTTCTAACATCCTGTCCAGTTGGGGTGATGAGCACCTTTTCGGTTTGAAACAAATAGGGCCCAAGACCCAATTTTGGAATGACTTGTGAGTGGAGTTTCTAACGTTATACCTAGTTGGGGTGATGTGCACCTTTTCGGTCTGAAACAAATAAGGCCCAGGGCCCAGTTTTGGAAAGACTTGTGAGTGGGGTTTCTAACATCATACTTGGTTTGGGTGATGAGCACCTTTTCGGTTTGGAACAAATAAGGCCCAAGACCTAGTTTTGGAAAGACTTGTGAGTGAGATTTTTAATATTATATCCGATTGGGGTGATGAGCACCGTTTTCAATTTTGAAAACCATTTTCCAGGAATGGTCTACCATGTAAAGAGGGAGATGAACTCCCGAGTTTTATGATTATAAGATATGAAAGAGATAAATGAAATGGTGAATCAATATAAGAGAATATGCCTAATAGATCGGGTCATAAGCCATGTCATGGGTTAATGTTGGTAAATCTATTCATTGAGTTGTTAGCTCACCCCTCCCCCCAACTCTTTCCATGAATATACAAGGAGCTCAGAGATTTGCTACCACCTCAACTCTGATTACCATGCAACCGAGTTATGATACTCGATATGTGTGCATGTAGGTTATGTTACTAATCAAATGTTTAAATTTTCGAGGGTAAATTTTATTTTATTTTTAGGACTCATTGTACATTTGTAGAAGTTTAAACTTCCGCTGAAATTTGTATGCTTTTATTCTGAGCCTTACATCATATCAGCTTTACATTGGTGAAGGTGCCCACCTTAGTAGCGTTGAGAGGGTGTGGCAAGTTGCCATCGTGGCCCCTGACCCAAGAAATCTTGTTGGGGAGTGACAAGGATAACTAGTCCCCATTTATACAAGACAAAATAATTCATAGCAATAACTCACAATTTGCCTCACAAACTATATTGTGTCCACCCACACAATACATACGTGTTAGGTCACACCCTCGTAGTGAGGTCACGCCCCTCTCTATGGGTGCTTAGTGGTATGTCAAGCAACTCTCCACTAGTCCTTACTAAACCATCTCAAGAAGAGCAAAACCCCCCTCATATTCCCTAAGGATCAAATCACTGACATGTAAGGTAAATATTATGACCATCTTCATTCGTCGCCTTGTCAAAATAATGGAAATTGCCATATGACTCTCACATCCATGATATTTGAGATAAAAGCATTTCCTCCTTATTACATGACCTCCCAACCATCCCTTAGTACCTAACACTACCTTTTTGTACAAACACAAATAATACAGATCAATACAAATTTATCATAGAGTTTGACTTGCTATCTGGTCAACCCTTTTACGACATAAGAAATGAAATTTGGCATATGCAATGACATGCTACCAAGCCAACCCCTCTAATCCCATATTATAGTTTAGTGGGTAGATTCACTACAAGCATAGTAAAAATCACTTCTAAAATAAGAGCAAAAATCTACATATCATAAAATGAAGACTTGTGGCTTCAAAGTTCAAAATATGGCTCAAAGCTCCAAGTTTTGAATTAAAGGCCCAATCCCGATTTCATAATAAAGTCATGAAATATCTTCATACTAACCTTAGTTCAACCAAGTAGCATACAAAAACATACCACGAGAATTTTAAAAGCATGTAACAAGCAAAATGTCGGTCCAATTGGACCTAAAGCAAGAATCAAAATCCCACTCACCTCGACCAGCGCTCGATACATTAGTGAGTTATGCTTCAATTTCTTGAACAACTCATGTATAATTATTAACATTAAATGTCATCTATCAGTATGTAATTCTACTATCACAACACGTCATATCGATATTTATCCTATATCATTTCTTAAGCTCTCCCTTATTTACATTACTGGTCCTTAATCCTCTTCCCCATTTCACTTAAACTCCTATGATCATACTTCTTACCCGTTAAATCTCTAATTCCCCTAGTACCTCCATTGGGTCCCCAAATTTTCACTAATTGCACTTAGTTGCTCCAACTTACTACTTATTTATGAAATTACACCTCAATTGTCTTCATCAATTTCCCTCTTGATTCCTTTGAATTAGCCTCTACAACTTCTCTTATAATCTCCTTCATCTTCCTAGGATCATTATAAGCTTTTAATAGACCACTTTGACCTCATTTAGCTCCTGATTGGAGCTTTGTTGGAAAATTGTGCAATTTGTTGAAATCTCGCTGACGACGGAGAGTTTGATGGGGACACTAGCCGGGAAAGATAGGAGACCTTCCAGGTGACCTCCTTAGACTTGGCCCCACCTAAATAAACCACAAGAGTTATCTAAAACTCTGACCAATTTACTCCTTAAATCTAAGCAAGAAAACTCGAATGAAAGGAACAAAAATCTAAGGCTAAGGCTTACCTCAAATCATATTCGACCTTAGATGATGAAGAAGATGATGTTAGGGTCATCAAGGCACCTTACCCCATCAATTTGGTCATTGGAAGAGGATGGAATTCACTTATAGAGTAGGTGCACTATTTTCAGAGTCGGGGCATGGCTATTGTTTGGTCACGCTGATAATGACTGGATCATAGGTAGGCTCTGATGAGGGATTCTTCTGGTAGGGAAGTTTTCTAGGAAGATTTTTAACTATGACCAGACTTCCCTCGTGCCCTACTTTGGACAAGCTTGAGGTCAAAATTTCACTCGCTGAAAAATTGAGCGATCAACTTTCAGAAGGAAATTCTAATGAACGAAGGGGAATAAGACGATTGGATTTATAGGCGAAGCTCCCTAAGATCCTTATGAACCCATCAGTGTGGGATGGGATCAATTGATTGCAATTTTCCATGATGTTGGAGCAGATGAACATCTCTGGATGTTTTGGGCTTATGTTCCCCAGTTTTTTGATGTCTGTTCATAGGAGAAGATAACATTTTAAGCGTGTGAGCATGCACGCACGGTGCATCACCACATGGCACATAGTGATTAGTGTGTGGCATCTTATGATTGGTTGTGCTTTGCTGACTATATTTGAATAGGGCTGATAGTGTAACTATCGCCATGTGGTGCTTTATAATTGGTTGGCCTCGTCCGATATGGTTAACTATCATCCACAATGCCAATAGACATGTGGCACACTCTAAGTGGTTGCCCTTTTCCGACATGTCCTTACTATTGTCCAAAGTGTCCATTTGTCAGGTGGCTCACAATAAATTGGCAGTGTCTACTCATGTGGCTTTGCTTTCTCTAACTAGTCAACTTCGCCATGCGATGCACGCTTTTGGGTCACTTGGCCAAGTAGAGCATTAGGATTTGTCATGGGTGTTGACCTGGTAGTCCCTCGGGTGGGGCATGCACCCTAGTTTCCCCTCCCTGTGGGGCAGCCCCGAGTATGTCGAGCATTTCCACCTCGAAGACCTACATAAACTCTTGATTTTCCTTCCACTACTCAGGAGTCATTTTATGTAGAGATCTTAAGGTCTCAAACTCTTCCACATTATGCTTGTCAACCTGATCCTCTAATTGTTGTGTTGGTTGATCCACTAACTCATTCACATGAGTCCAAGGGTTCAGTTATTCCTCAGCTAGCAATGCTCGTTGGGTTCCTCTCTTAGGGACCATTGTTTTAATTCTCCTTCTACATTGTAAATTTTTTTTTACTAAGTTTCCTCGTTATTATTGTTATCAAGAAGTTTCTCCAAGCAGAGTTCTCTTTCCTTGTCTTTGAAATTTCCAACCACTCTTTTTCCAAATCTTGTTTAAAACAATGTTCTGATACTAGTTTAGTTGTAAAGACCTGACCCAATATTTCAAGTAGGACCAACGACACAATTGTCACGCCCTCCCTATGCTATAATAGCGGTGTCCTCACTACTATAGGATTGACATGTTGTAAGTTAAATAAAACACAAGGTACAGTTTTATTTAGTAAAAAATTGAACAAGTCTAACAATTATAGTACACAAAATGATTTTTGTAAAAATAACCCGTATCCCAAATTTCTCTTATAATATGGATACTATTATAGTTATTATCGAGGTGACTTAACTTGAGTTATATATTGTGACCTACTCATATTCCTATTATGATAATCAAATGGTACCTGAAAGTGGATTAGGGAGAGGGGTAAGATATGAAGCCTAGGGAATGGGCATTGACGTTAGAACTTCTTTTCCAAGAATAAAGTATTTTTAATATATTTCTCTTTTTAAAGCATGTATTTTTCTCAACACTATCTATCTAGAAAACAAGTTCTCATCCACACAAGAACATATCACAATATATAAATGACTGATTCTTTACTTCAAAAAAAATATTGTGATCGTCACCACAATACTCGTGCATTAGGGTCATAACCTAGCAATGGGATCACGCCACTCTCTACTGATGTCTAATGGTGGGTCTCAACCACTCTCCACTAGCCTTCGCTGAATACGTCAGGAAGAGTACCATTTTGTACCCTCTAAGGTTTGAATCACCGATGCTTTAGGAATATTGTGACCATCTCCAACCATGGCCTAGTCAATCAATGGACATTTGTCTTATGGTTCCATTGTCATGGATATCTAGAATAAAAACACCCCCTGCCCCCCCCCCCCCCCCCCCCCCCCCCACACACACACACACATTACCTCACCTCCTAGATATTCTTTAATACTCGACACTACCCCTCCATACAAACGTCTACCAGTATCATTCCATAACTGTCACAAACAAATAATGTATACAACAAATCACAATTAGCACATAGGTTGACTTGTTATCTAGTCAACCCTCTATTGCACAACAATTATACAACCCCACTAAAGAAGTATCTTATTTTCTTAAGGATATCAATCTAGCAAGGTCATGGAGGGCATTCTAAAACTTATAAAATATAATATTCATATGTATAGATTGGAGTCCCTTTTCCTTTATAATTGCAAACCGGATTCTCATTTTCTCAAATCATGGTTCATAGTCTCATTTTTAAAATATGGGTTAGAGCCCCATCTTTTTACAAAAGATGAGTTGTGGCCCCACTTTCTAAAATATTGTCTAAAACCCATCTTTCACAAAACATAATTTTAATGCCCCATGCTTTTTTTTTTCATTTTCAACGAAATATTTATAAGAATGCAATGCACGTCACACAGTAGAAAGCATACGTCAGTCCAATCGGACCTAACACCAGAATCATAATCTCACTCACATCGACTAGCCTCTAACCTCTCAATGAGTTTCACCTCGATTCATGTGCTAGCATATGTCCAGCAGTTAACATTGCAATATCATCAATCAATACTCAATTTGAGTATCTCAACTATGTTATATCGGTACTTTCTGATGCCGTTCCTAGATTCCCCTTTTTCTTATGTCATTCGATCCCTACGTCATTCTAGCAGTTTTCTTAAATACCTACAAGCAAAATCCTCATTCCTATGTCCCCAATTTCTCACAAGTTGCAATTGGGTCCCCCCAATACTAACACGTTTTACATAATAATCCCCCATTTGAGTTTCATCAAATTCAATCCTAATATGCTCAAATTTATCCCTACAACCCATAATTTGCATGCCTCATCTCTCTAGGATCAAAACACGCTTTGAACAGATCAGTTTGACCTTGTTTAGCCCATTATCAGAGCTTCATCGAAAAATTGCGCAGTCTGCACAATTTGCCAAAATCTCGTCGGTGACAGTGAGTTAGTCAAGGCCACTAGCTGGGAAAGATAGGGAACTTCCCAAGTGACCTCCCTAGACTTGGCCCCACCCTAATCGTCCATCGGAGTTATCTAAAACTTTGGTCAAACTACCCCCATTAAAACTGAGCTAGAAATTTTAAAGAAAAATGAAAGACTAAGGCCAATGTGGCTTACCTCAGATCCTACCCAACTACAAGAAATGAAGAAGAAGACATGTGCAACCTTGGGGCACCTTTCCCAATCAATTTTCCTATTAGAGGAGCTTGAAATTATTCAACATAGTAGTGCTCTGTTTTCTACGCAAGGGGCATAGTTACTATTTGGCCACACCAAGGATGCCTCAGCCACCAACTAACTTTGGTGTGAGGTCCTTTGTGTGGAGAACGCTCACAAGAATCTTGAGCATTATGGTTGGACTTCCTTCTTGCCCTGGTTAGCTCATGCTCAAGCTCGAATGTCACCTCACCGAAAAATTGAGCAAGTGACTTTTAGAGGGGAATTCCGATGAAAAGAGGGGAAGAGGATGTGTAAATAGGTATGTCAATGGGACCCGAGACCCGAGCGGACCCGAGGAGCCTCGGGTCTGTGCTCGGATTCGGGTCCATAGATTGGACCCGAGACTCAAGCCTCAAGCCTCGGGTTTAGCTGGTTGTTCTCGCTGGCTGGACCCATGCCTCGGGTCTAGAAAAGTGGACCCGAGGTGGGCCCACAATTCCTTTGAATTTTTTCTCCTTTTTAATGAAACCACATTGTTTTATTAAATTTAGGAAAAAATATTAGAAAATTCTAATAAAAATATGATTAAAAATTTATTCTATTTTTTTCTTTCATTATTTAATACGTAATATCTTCTCGTAATAATATATTCATTTTTTTCTTTTCTTATATCCTAGTTTATTCTTTTTTTTCCCTTTATTATACCCTAATATATTTATAAATATCTCATCATACTATATTTATTCTTTTTCCTTTCTTATAAGATTCTTTTTCATTTATTATACACTAATAGATTTATAAATAATGGGAAGAATTACAGTGGAAAAATTTATATTACATTAAGTTATATTTCTAATTAACTATATTTTTTGATACAAAAGTCTAACCTATATTTAAATTTTTGATATTGTTAATAAATTTATAATTTATTTTTAACTAAAAAATTAAATTTAAATTATATAAATAAAAATTTATATAATAGTAATTATACAAAAAATGTCACATGAATCAACCATGTTAATATTGGGACTACCCACATATATGCAAATTCAACCCACACCATTATCACTTTTGTATATATAAATTAAGATTAGTATTTACTTCATTCTCATATCATAATATTCTCACATTCACCGTTACACTACTTAATCGTCTTCTTGATATATCATTTTCTCATTATTTGCAATGTAAAATTTATGTAAAATTATACTAGTAATTTATTGGGTAAACTAAAGCTAATAAACATTTAAAAAATTAAATTCTCAAACAAATATTAGAAATTTTATATATTACAATAATTTAAAATTTTTATTTTTGGTAAAAAAAATATATATATTAAAAAAAAAGATAGACTCGACTCGGGTCGGGTCGGGTCTGGACACGACCAAATAGACCTGAGGCTCGGATCCACTCGGGCGCAGGCCTGTTGAACACGAGCTCAGGTCAGGCGTGACTATGCTAAAACCCGCCCAACCTGAGCTATTGACATCCCTATGTGTAAATCCCATCATTTTATAATGAGAAAAATTGAGAAAAGAACTAGTCATTTCCAAAGGAAAAACCAAGTCAGTTTATAAACCTTAACCGATAGAAAAAGAGCAATTTGAGAAATTAACAAGTCCTGAATGACCTAAATAGTCATAAAAGTTATGGAAAAGGACTTTGGGATGAATTGGAAGAGAAAACCAAACCGGTTCATGTGAATCAGACCTGAACCGGATTGAACCTGTTTAAACCACTATTGAATCGGTTTCTAAATTAATTTTTCTAGGTGGCTTAAAATATTCAAATTGAAGAATTGCCACCATTGGATAGACAATGAATTTAGATAAATTTAGAAATTTTTAATTTAAAAAAACTCGGTTGAAATGGGCTTGAACTGGTTGGTTTAAGCATTGAACCCGGTTCGTACAGGTCCGGCCCAGTTCGGAACAGTGTCATCTTCTTCCTTTAGATGACAACACTGTTCACTCTTCGGAAAAAATGAGCAGCACTAGCGAAGGTAAAAAGTCTCTGTTCAAGGCATTTCATGCCATGAATGATCATTATAAAGGTGTCTATCGAATGGCCAGAGCGTCCCCGACCTCCCTATATAAAGAGCTCCTCCTCATTCATTATCCTTACACCTAAAACATCCTCTCTCCCTCTACTGCTCCAATTTTAGTGAAGCTCGAACTAGAGCTCCAACTTGGGCATTTTTTTGAGCCAAAAAAGGCAAGGTAGGGTTCCTTAAACTCAGGGAGAAGTCAGCTATCAAACGGTGGTCACCATTCGATCCGAGGATCGCCGAAGAATCGCCAACGTAATCAAATAGTGAAGCAGCTCCTGCAAACCGAAGTTGCCCTGTTTTGGCCGAGCTAAAAATGGCTAAATTGAGCCCTACTCAGGCCAAACCAAGTTCTCTCAACACTTTCACAATCCTCATATGACCAAATTAGAGCTGAAAGTTAAGCCAATTTGGCTCCCCTCTGTAAATTCCAATCAGTGTTAGAGAGAGAAGCGACAAAAATTCACTTACCAAATTCTCACTCAATTCAACATGAATTGTTGTAATTATTGCTCCTAGGAGAATTCTCAGGAGGAGAGCTACCTACCCGAATCGAAAGCTCGGACCGATGCACCTCTAACAGTAAGTTTTCTCTCTCTATGTTCAATTTTCGAATGAAGCTCCGCTTAAGCTCAATTTCGACCCAAATGACACGATTCAAAGCTCCATTGAGTCATGTAGAAGTGTAGGAACTGATCCATACCTTCAATTGGATCGATTAACCCCAATTGAATGGCAAATTTGATGAAATCAAAATCAGCCAATGTGAAAGGGGGAAATTAGAGAAAATTTTGGGAAATTTTGGGAATTTCATAAAATTGAGAGACCAAATTGCAATTTCCAAAAATTGAGGGTCAATTGGCTATGAAAAAGATGTTGGAGGACCAATTGGATGATTTTTGAAAATAATTAGGGTCAAATTACCATTTTTGTAAAGTAGGGGTAAAATGGTAATTTTTGAAAAGTTGGGGACCAAATTGAAATTTTGGGAAACTTGAACCTCTTAAGTGATTTTGGGTAAATTGAGGACCTAAAGTGAATTTTTGGAAGTTTTGGAACTCAATTTTGGGAAAAGTTAGCATTAGGGACCTAAAGGCAAGGAAAAAAACTTTAGGGACCTAAATGCAATTAACTGAAAAGTTGGATATTTTTGCTCATACATGAGGTATGAAGGCTATAATGCCAAATGGTAATAAAAAAGGATGTCCCAATTGTGTAGGAACACGAAGGACTGGATAACCAGCAAGGATAAACTTGCGTGGAGGTAAAAAGCCAATTAAAAAAGAATACAAAGTTAAAATGGAGTTACTACATCTTCATACGATTCAATTGCACTTTGAATTGTAAGTTTTAACGTCAAAACGAGCTCAAATAGAGATTTGCCAGAAAACGTAATGTAGAGAGAGAAAGCTTCAATTGCTCATCGTTGGGGGCACGACAGTCTGAGCTTTCAATCTAGGTAGATAGCTCTCCTCTTGACATTCCTCCTAGCATCAAGAATTGCATCAATTGATGCCGAATTGGGTGAGAATTTTATCATTGAAATTTTGTTGATTCTCTCTCTAGCACAGGTCAAAAATTACAGAGGGTAGCCGAATTGGCTTACCTTTCAATTCTAATTCGGTCGTAGGAGGGCTAAGGAGGTGTTGGGAGAGCTTGGTTTGGCCTGAGGATGGCTCAAATTGGCCAGTTTTAACTCTACAAAAACTGGGCAGCTTCGGTCTGTTGGAGTTGCTTCACTGTTCGATCACACTAGTGCTTCTCCCACGACCTTCGGAGCGAATGAAGACTACCACAGTGTAACTGACTTCTCCCCAGTTCTAAGGAACCCAACCACACCTTCTTTGGCTCTAAAAATACCCTATATCGAAGCTCTGGTTCGAGCTTCACCGAAAAACTGAGTAGCTAAGAGAGAGTGAGGGTTTCAGGTGTGGAGAGGATGAATGGAGAGTAGCTCTTTATATAGGGAGCTCGAGGACTAGTCGGCCGTCCATTTGGCACCTTTATGACAGTCATTGATGGCCTGAAATGTACTGAACGGAAACGTTTCATCTTCACCGATGCTGCTTCAATTTTTCGGTGAGTGAACAGTATTGTCATCTAAAGGAAGAAGATGACAATGTTCCGAACTGGACCGTACTAGTCCGAACCAAGTTCAAAGCTTAAACCGGTAGGTTTAGGCCTAATTCGACCGAGTTTTTCAAAATTAAAATTTTCAAAATTCATCTTAATTCATTATCTACCAAATGGTGGCCTCAATTCTCAAATTGGAATTTTCTAAGCAACCTAGAAAAATGAATTTAGCATATGGTTCAATAGTGGTTCAAACCGGTCAAAACCTGTTCAATCCGGTTCAGATCTGGTTCACGTGAACCGGTTTTTTCATCCCCCATTCATCCTAAAGTCCTTTTTTTAGAAATTTTTGTGACTACTTAGGTTACTTGGGATCCATAAATTTCTTGGTTTGCCCTCTCTCTATCAATTCCAGTTCATAAATCGGCTCGGTTCATAAACCGGTTCAATCTGGTTCAGATCCAGTTCACCTGAACCGGTCTAGTTTTTCTCTCCAAATTTGTCCTAAGGTTCTTTCTCAAGGTTTATGAACCCTTGTTGTCACTTGGGAGTTGTAAATTCTCCAATTTGTCCATTCCCTGATAATTAGGTTTGTGAACCGGTTTAGTTTTTTCACTCGGTTTGACCAGTTCTTTTCTGGTTTTTCTTAACTCCAAAGAGTATGGTTTACAACTCTCCCTTTCTTTTAGGAGTTTTATCCTCAAAACTTATTTCACGCTTTTTACTTACTAGAATAAACTTTCTTTGTTATATAAATTTTCTAGTTTATTGTCTTACAACCTTCTCGGTTGTTTCCATTCATCCCTTACATCATATACCTAAGATTCTTGTCGCATTCTCCTCCTTTCCTCATTTCATGGAACTTACTTTAGCTAAGCACATCTCCCTGAAAGACTTAGAGTCATTTCCTTTAGTTACATTCTTCCTTTCCCATGGCACCATTTTTCCATTCCAACTTCTTTACCTAAGATTTTAGGACTATGAGTCCTGGTCAATTTCTTCCACAGGTTTTGATGTTGATCACCTTTTCATCATGCATGGATCCTTTCTTCATTCTTTGGTTATCACTTTTATGCTTGACTTCGTCATGCCTTAATCATCGATCCTCTTTTTTTTTTTTTACCTAAGTCATATTTTTCCCCGGGATAGTTGGGTTTACATGCCCCTTACCGCATGACATTCTTTGAAACTTGTCTTTGACTTCACATCACTATAGCTGTATCGATTTCCTTACTCATCTTTTCTGACTTCTATATTTTGTTTTTTAATCTTCAAGCCCTTGAGCTTCCGATAACTTATTGACATACTAAAGCTCTTCCTTTCTTATTTCAATCTTCAAGCCCTTGATCTTACCGCGTGACATTCTTCAAAACTTGTCTTTGACTTCACATCACTATAGTTGTATCGATTTCCTTACTTACTCATCTTTTTCGACTTCTATATTTGGTCTTTTAATCTTCAAGCTCTTGAGCTTTCGATAACTTATTGACATACTAAAACTCTTCCTTTCTTATTTCAATCTTCAAGCCCTTGAGCTTATCGCATGATATTCTTCGAAACTTGTCTTTAACTTCACATCACTATAGTCGTATCGATTTCCTTACTTACTCATCTTTTCCGACTTCTATATTTGGTCCTTTAATCTTCAAGCCCTTGAGCTTCCGTTAATTTATTGACATACTAAAGCTCTTCCTTTCTTATTTCATTCTTCATTTCCATTGGCACCCTTCCTTTTAAGGTCTCTTCTCCTTTTAAATCCATTTTTTAATCACATAATGATTATTTCATGATCCTTTATTCCAGTCAGTCCTTTTCTTACTGGTATGATGTCTTTTGATGTCGTATTCCTACTTGCACGTTACTTGAGTTTGACTTATCCCTTAGATCTTCACGATCTCTTTCCCTTTGTACTTGATCCCTTCATTTCTAGCAGCTTGTCTTTGAGCAGTTTATCTTCTTCTCAATTTTTGTTGGTTCCATTTCCTCCTAACTGGTACTCATGTGTTCTTCCATGGTTTCTTTTCTTGGTAAGTTTTACACTTCTTTTCTCCTTATATCTTCACGATCTCTTTCCCTTTGTACTTGATCCCTTCATTTCTAGCAGCTTGTCTTTGAGCAGTTTATCTTCTTCTCAATTTTTGTTGGTTCAATTTCCTCCTAACTAGTACTCATGTATTCTTCCATGGTTTCCTTTCTTGATAAGTTTTACACTTCTTTTCTCCTTATATCTTCACGATCTCTTTCCCTTTGTACTTGATCCCTTCATTTCTATCAGCTTGTCTTTGAGCAGTTTATCTTCTTCTCAATTTTTATTGGTTCCATTTCCTCCTAACGGGTACTCATGTGTTCTTCCATGGTTTCCTTTCTTGGTAAGTTTTACACTTCTTTTCTCCTAGAATTTCCTTCTAACCTTTACCATTGCGAATATTTTCTCTTAAATGTCCTTCCTAGCCACTATCTTCACCTGCTTATCTTTACTCTTGAGATCCTATGAGTACTTTTTGTTTATCTCACACCATTCTCATTTGCTCTCAGAACTTATTTATTCTTTTGAGGTGAACCTCTCATCCCTCTTCCATCAAAATCTTTCGTATCTCCATGTCCTTAGTATTCCTTCCTTATCTTGATTAGGGTGTATTCATTACTACTCTCTAGTTCTTATTAGAGTTTCATTTACTCTTTCGAACGATTTGGTCAATAGGAGCTTATTTCCTTCAATTGGATCTATCTAAATTCTTATAATCGGGTTTGTAAATTCTCCAATTTGCCTATTTCCCGATAATTGAGTTTGTGAACTGGTTCGATTTTCTCACTCGATTTGAACAGTTTTTTTCATATTTTTCTTAACTACAAAGTGCGAGGTTTACATATATTGATTTGTCGATTAAGCAAAATTCGTAGATATGGTTGTGCTATGATAATTGTTTGAATTGATTTGTTAACTTGATTTTATTTTTTAAATTTAGGTTTAACAATAAAATACCATGATACCAAAATTTCAAAGAATGTTAATGGTATTTGAGAAAATGGGTGCATTCAATTTAAATAGTAAATAACATCAACTAAATCTATATTAAAAAACAATTAAACTTTTTACAAAATTGAACTAACTGATCCGAATTCGACCCATCCCAAATACATAGCTTGTGCTTAATATTTTTGACAAATTTAATTATTTTTTTAGTCGCACAATTATACATATTTTTGGAAAAAAATAATTAAAAATAAATGCAATGGTAGGAAATCAAAGATGAATGTGTTGATTTAATATAAATAATAATAAATTATTTAAATGAAATTTATTTTAAAAATAATTAAACTTATCAAAATAACGACTCCACGAGAACCCATTTTATACTAACACCACCTATCCCATCCCAAATCTATCCGGTCCGAATCCGTGCTTTTTATTAGATAAATTTGATTTTTTTTTTACAAGTTTAATTATTTTTTAAAATAAAATTATTTATTATTTGTATTGAAATAATAATATCAATGACTAATGATAGACAACTTACGGTCATCCTAGACACAGAGGTTAAACTCTCACCAAGAATAAGTGTTTTCAATTATTTCTCTTTAAGAATTTATTAAAAATTCAATGCAAATTCCTAAAAAAAGTGTAAAAAATTGATCAAGAAAGGTACAGGATAGAGGAAAGTAACAAGCGCATTCCGTACACGGATCGGGAAAGGAGGGTTTGGACCCGCCCCGGGTCAGGTCCATCCCAATGCGGGTAGGGTTCGGGTTATTTTGCTATCCCTACGTGGGAATGAGGAGTGGGAAGAGAAATTTGTTGAATCACAGCCAATACGTTGAGTTCGTGAAGAGGCTGAACTTGTTCAAGTACAAGCTTCGCAAGGCTATCTCATCTCTGTCACACTTTGACTTTGAGATTGCCTTGTACTTACTACCTCAGGTCATCTGATCATGAGGGGCGCATTCTATTGCTTATCATGCACCGCCGGAATTGGAGGCTTCACTTATCTGCTTGAAGGACACGCCTTTCCATTGGGCCTCAGCTTCAGTTTATGCAGTATGCGTTGTTGCTATTATAGATGTGTGTATAGTAAGCAGGAGAAGCTCTTCAGGACTAAGTGGAAGCAGTTTTGATGACAATGACGATGGTGATACTTGGAGTGTCACAATTATTGGCTGGTATAAAATCAGAATTAGATAAGTTCACATCCTGATGGAGCTGCAGAAGGTTTAGGAAAAAAACTACTTCAAGTCACTTGTATGGAAGATGTCTTATTATTATCAAAACATACAGCAGTCACCGCCTATGAACTGAGAAATGAGAAGTAACATATTGATAATCTTCTCATTTCCTTGTTCTTTTTTCACTGATCTGCTGGTCTCATCTTGTGAAATAACATGATGATATTTTATATAAAAGTAGATACATTACAAAAGCAAATAATGCAGTAATGCCCATTAAATGAGGATGAGAAATGGAAAATTATGAATTGCATCTTTTTTGGCATCTGATATGATCATCGGCGTCTCAAGGAACCCAGATGTCTTGGATTACAGTGCCATTGGGCGGATGAACAAGATACAATGTTTGTCCACTTCAAGGCTTTCCCTCTTTCCTCCATTCCTGACGCTGTTCAGGCTTTGCTTCATTTTTACTCTTTAACACGGGCGCCCGGTCTTGCAGCCTAGAGCACCAGCAAATCGGGTCATCATGCCCACTGCAGTGGCCGATCCCGGTTTGATCAAATACCTCTTTCTCGGGGTAACCTTGGGGGGCGGCCCCGATGATACAAAGAAGGCTCCGTTCATCAATAGGTCACCCTCAGACTTCCATGTCCACTGTCTCCATTGTGCTGGTGTGGCATAGTCTCTCTTTGTCACCTACACACCGTGTAAATTCGTTGGTTCTCTCTTATGATTGAAGAAGAAAGAGATAGCTAAATTATATAGTTAGATAGTGCCATAAAAATCAGGAACTTGAGCGAAAAAGATAAGCTCCTTTGCTAGCACGATTGTCTGCCCATACGCAACTAAAACACTGTGGCACTAGTTAGCTTTTCCGGTTACCTCCTTTGCAGCAAGATTGGGAGGAGCGATGAAGCGGTTGCCCTGGCTGATGATGGTCGGTGAAGAGCTACCGCCAATGGCGTACATGAGCCAGTGGGTGTAGTCATTGTTGACGACGTGGAAGTATCCCCACCTGCACCTCGGCATCCTCTGTACAAGCCCCTTACCGAAGTGGTTGAATGCCACGGTCACTTGCATTATCTTGTCGCTGCTGGTGACGTCGGATGCCCCAAAGAGCATGACCTGCACAAGAAGATAGAGATCCCCTTATTATTTCATAATCATCATCGTCATTGGAATCATATTGTGAACCAAAATCTTTTCTAACGCTTACATCATTGTGTTTGGTGAAGTGGCTGTTGGAGATGGTGACGGCGGTGGATCCAGCGACCACATCGATGAGACCATCAGCACACTCCCTCATGGAGACGTGGTCGATCCATACAGATGAGGAGCCGAAGACAGTGATGCCGTCCCCATCGCTCTGGGTCCGGATGCCATAGTGGTCAGTCGAGTCCCTTATGAGCCCTCCATTCTTGGGGAAGGTGTTGTGGATGTGGAGCCCGTGGATGATCACATTCCTCACGAACTGGATGGTAAGGCCAGCCCCATAGGCGATACGGACGTTGGCCCCCCGACCGTCGATGGTCTTGTCACTGTTGATAAGCAGCTCCTGCTGGAGGGTTATGATCATGCTGCCGGCGAAGATGATCCAAAGGGGCTCCTTCTGGATCACAGCGTGGCGGAGGGTCCCGGGCTTAGGGTTCAGGACGTCCTTGTCTGACGGGTCATAGACAACATAGTACTTCCCCTTAGCGCCTCCTTTGGTAGTCCCGCCGAACCCAAGACCGCACTTGGCCAGCCTCTTGCGCCTCGTCGCCCAATTCTTCTTGCACCTCCAGCACCCGTCAATGGGGTTTGTGACCATGCACTTGCCTACGTACTTCCTCAGCTGCCTTCTGGTCATGTTGGTTCCCTCAAGGGCCCTGTGGAGGGATCAATCCAGAGAAAAAAAATAATGCCATTAGTTAGTTATGGCAATGGCATTAACATATATATATCAATAGAAGGAGACCTTACATGTGGACATGATAGTTAAAGGAGTCGGTGACATTATCAGGGGCGTGGTGGTAGGCCTCCAAGGCAGCCTTCTCAGCCTCCTCAGCCTTCTGCTTCCAGTAGTCATCGAGCTCGAAGTTGGGTTGATGCGCCTGCCCGAGGCCAGGGAATAGGGCTGCCAAGCAGCACGAAGCAAGTATCAAGACGAACAATCTCTTGCCCTCCATATCTTTTTTCTCCTTTTTCTGGTTTGTTGCTTTGCTTTTTTCTTTTATGAAATAAGCAGCTTTCTTATGGATTAGTGTCAAATATTGACTTCTTTCTTCCTTTTTCGATAAACAAGGGGTGTAATGTAAGAGCCCAGGATACTGGAAACGAAAGATTCCCGTGGCAGAACTGCGTTAGGTGATGGCCAAGGTCTGGTAAACCTTTTTGTGGTGTCTCTTTTCCTGATTCTCCTTTTTTTTTCAGACCTTGCCAAGACCAACGAATTGAACCAGAACGGGAGAGACCTTCACTGAGCTCTTGTAGTCATTTTGGGCCCGCGAGTTTCGGCTCGAGATCGAAGGATTTCGAGTTCAAAACACGAGCTTTCACGGCCATGGAGGGCACCCACATTTATAAGGGGATAATTCCTCCCCCTTGAGTTCTCCTTCGGCTAAGAATAGGAAGCGGAAAAGAGGATCACCGATCAACTCATGATGGCCCAAAAAAATAGATGGGACCGAGGGTCCGTCAAATCTCCAGCACCAATTTTGCAGCTGGTTTGTAGCAAGAGAGCCTCTTATAACTCCACCTCATCAGTATCTGTAGAACAGATGTTTGACCGAGTAACAATAAAAAGTTTTACAGATATGTATTAAAACTTGAATTATGATTCATTGAGAGGGAAATTTGACCTTGGCTCTACCACTGTGTTTACCCCTAGACTCCACTTCCATCTCAGACTTTACGATCCTTCCTCCACCTTTTTGGAGCATGCCCATATCACATAAACTAATATAACATCCTGTATTTTATTATATTATAGAAGAGAACAATATTTCCCTTACACTCATTACATTTAGAGGGGTTTGAGCTAATTAATTAATTACTACTCAAAAATCCTTTTAAATACATTTATTTGAACTAAAGTATAATTTCTCAAAAGGTCGGTAGTGATAATGACATTTTTATTTAAAATAATTATAATATTTTTATATATTTATTTTATTCCTTATTTATTTTTATTTTTATTCTATATTTTAGATAAATATTTTTATAGAATTATATAATAAAATATTATACATAAATATATATCATGCACATAAAATAAATGTATCAAATACACTTATATTATTTTTTATATTACTATTATATAATATTTATATGTATTGTAATTAATATTAATTTATTTTATAATGGTAACTTACTCATTTTTATTATATGATATACTTAATAAAAATATGATATATAAAAATACATGAGCTATATATATTATATTTGATCATATATATATATATAATTGACCTAAAAAAGACTATCCGATTGTGTGAAATATTTGCACTTAACAAATTTTATACTTTATACACTTGAAATTATATAAAATTAAAAAATGGTAATACGACAAATTAAATTTTATTTATTCATAATATTTTAATACACTCTCTATATTAATTTCATCAACAAGCAACATGTATCATTAAGATGAAATGATGTTAATCATTGGCATAAATTGATATGATGACGACCATCACACTTGTAATATTATAATTTTTTTAAATTGAAATTTAAATAGAATTAAATCGAAAATCCAAGTTGAATGATAATATAAATTCGAAAATAAAAATTTTAAATTTAATAATATTGAAAATCACTTAGCAATAAAAATTTAATCAATGAATAAATAAATAAATTTTATTCTAAGAAATTTTATTTATTAAAAATAAAGTGTAGAAAAAAACTCGAATAAAAATTGACTTAAATCAATATCGATCATTGGTATAAAATACACAATTTTTAGGTAAAATTATATAAATCAATAAATTATAATTTTTTAGTTAAATTATTATAAAATTAGATAAATAAATCTTTTAAAAAATAAATTTGATAAAAAAATCAATTGAATAAAAGGTAAACTAACTAAAACACGTCAAAATTGATGGAACAAGTTTAAAATATCTTGATTTTTAGAAAAATGTTATATAATTTGAAAAATGGATATTTTTTAGTTTAATTTATAGAAAATTGAACAAAAAAATTTTACAAAAATAAATAATAATGAGAATTGGTTCAATGTAGGTAAATTGAAAAATAAAAGAACAAAATCGGTCGAATATATCAATTTATTTGTTGTATACCGATTTTGTCGCGCCCGATATAAAGTCGGTAATCACCTGTTATACTTTTTCAATATTATTAATATAGGTGATAGAAAATAAGAATTATAATAAAATATATAAATTTAAATAAAAATTTAAACTTTTATAAAATGTATATTGTGCAACAAAATTAAATACAATTTACCTTTTACAATTGAGTATCTTATAAATAAACATAATTTTTCTGCATACTTATATGATAAAATACATATTTAGTTGAGATTGTTACAAATTTTCATACTACTTAATTAATTCTAAAAAGAGTTATAAAAAGTGAGTGAGTTCAAATATTAATAAATAAATTTACCAATATCAATATCGATTACATATTACTTACTACTTAAATTATACATACTATTTTATTAGGTATATTCTTTTAGATTCACAATTTTATTTATCATATTTATATTTTATTTTATATTTGTAAGAATCTTGAATTAATCTCTATTGTCACAACTTAAATGAATAAATAAAAAATTATATTTGAGTTGAGTAGTATGTAACACCACATTTAATACCCAAAATTTTTATTTTAAATTTTTAACAAAAAGTGTTATCAATTCTAAAATAAATTAAATTCAAACATTTTTTACATTAATTAGGTAAGAATTTATTAGGGGTTAACAAGATCTTTATAAAAACTCAAATTTAATTGAATGAAATTAAATTGTTATAAATAATAATAATAAAATAATAGTAATATATATAATTATGCACTTATATATTATATATATGGTACAAAAGAAACATGTGCATAAGATTTTAATCATGAATAGTTACATATACGCAATCAATTAATAAATATATATATATTCACATATAATGATACCCTATTATATTAAGAGTACAAATACAAGATAAAATATATGACAAAATAAAAATGGTGGAAATATTAGATGTTAGACGCATAGACTAAAAAATTAGAAAAAAATTGATTAATTGAACTTTTTAAGGGCGGGTCACCCAAAATTAAGCACGAGAACTTTATCCCGAAAATAAGAATAAAAAAAGTAAATAAGTTGTTGGGTTCTCATTAAATTCATAAACTTGAATATAAATTATTAACAAAGATTCAAATTTACGTAAATTGATAATATTTTGTATTCTACAAAAATAATAAGAATATTATAAGAAAAGTAGAATAAATTTTAACAGTGAATACTATATTAGTATAATCCATATGTTAATCACTTATTCATAAGTAAATGTGTATCTAACTTACTCGAATTAACCCGAGAAAAATACAATCACATTTACTAAGATAAAAAATAGTTTTATGTAATGTAGTAAGGTTGTAAATTTATGATAAATAAAATATAAATGTAAATAATAAATTTTACCAATAATTTGCATAGAAAAGTAAGTATAGAGAATTACTTAAAATTTCCGAGTTGAAGAGTATTTGGAGTAGTTAGTGAAAATTGGACTAAATAGACTCTCATTAAGGGTTTTGATCAAAAACCTATAGAGTAGTTATAAAGGTAGAATTTAAACAAAGGAGATGCATATTACAAATAGTATTAGACTATGGATAAAACAATGTTAGTAATAAAAAATGATCGAGTAGGGAACAGGTGAAGTTTTTGAGATGAACTATTTATGCACCCCAAACAAGTAAATTCAGGTCTTATAAGTATACTTCTAAGTGGGAAATTTGGAAAATTCTAAGTGTTCAATGAAGATCCAAAAATGATGAAAATGGATCGTAAACCAAATTGGATATTAGAGCTAGATCAATTCACAGTGAACCGTGATGAACCAAGAAGAACCGAGTCATAGATTCATTTTGTTAGGTGATTTAAAAATATCAATTTGGGAAATTGAAGTCACCAATGTGTAGAAAATGAATTTAGAAAATTTTAATTTTGTGAAAACCGATCAAATTGGGCTTGAACTGGTCAATTTTCTATTTCAGGTCAACGGACCTAGTCTGACCAAACCAATCAATGGTCTATCCAGTCAACGGACTGCTTGCCAGGTTAGCGTCCAGTCAGTGCATGCGACCAATTAGCACACGACACATGGCGAAGTGCTCCGAGGTAGCTACTTAGCATCTCAAAGTGCTGACCAATTAGAGTATGACACATGTCTTTGGTCAACGGTAATACGAAGAAAATCCACGCTACCAGAGACTGGCCAATGGGAGAATGACACATATCCTTAGTCAATGGCCAACTGAGGAGAAACCTCATTAGTATGGCTTACTAATAAGGAGTTGACATGTGGCAAAGGTACCACGCCAGCGTCCCATTAGGGCATTAGAGAACGGTTGACTAATTAGAGGTTGACACGTGGCAAAGCCACGTCAGATTGCCACAACCAATTAGAGGATGCCATGTGGTAAAGATACTCTGCATCATGTGGAAAAACTAATGAATTTAAATCAACCAATTAGAGGATGCCACGTGTCATGGTTAATGGAGTATTATATTTGGTTAGCAGCCACATAAGAGAGAGTGACCAAAGAGAGGTCACCACGTGGCCAGTCAACGAGTCAACAGATGACTCGAACAATGAGCAAGAGGCCATGTTAGCGAATACAACCAATCACAAAGTGCCATGTGGCATCTTGCACATGTGAAGCTCACACGCGTGTCCACAGTGCCATCTTCTTCCTTGAGATAGTTGAATAGTGAGGGAGGCCGAAAGTCACCTTAACTCCAATAGCTAATAAATCTCTCCGACAAGGGAGTAAACCAAAGAGTTAATGGTCGGCCGATGGATGGATAAGAACGGAAGTCCCCGAGATCCCTATATAAAGAGCTCCTCTCCATTCCTCCTCCTCATCCCTCCAAAGCCTAAAAAAGATGAACATGTAAACCCCGCCCTTATGAGTTAAGGAAAACTAGGAAAAGAACCGGTCAAACCGAGTAAAAAAATTGAACCAGTTCACAAACCCGATCATTTGGGAATGAAAATTTTGGAAATTTACTCTCGAGTGATCCAAAGGGTTCATAAAACCTTGGAAAAGAATCTTAGGACAAATTAGAAGAGAAAAACCAAATTGGTTTATATGATCCAGATCCAACTAGATTGAACCAAGTCGGTTCATGAACCGGAACTGATAAAGAAAGGACAAACCGGGAAATTTATGGATCCCGAATGACCCAAAGAGTCCCAAAAGTCATGGAAATGGACTTGAGAATGAATTGGAGATGAAAACCAAACCGGTTCAGGTGAACTAGATTCGAACCGGTTTGGGCCGGTTTGAACCACTATTGAACCGAATTCTAAATTCATTTTTCTAGGTGGCTTAAAAATTCAAATTTGAGATTTGAGGCCACCAATGGATAGAAAATGAATTTTGATGAATTTAAAAATTTTTAGATTTGAAAATTCGGTCAAATGGGTGGGGGGGTGTGAACCGGTCGATTTAAGCTTTGAACCCGGTTCGGACCGATCCGCTCCGATTTGGAACAGTGTCGTCTTCTTCCTTCAAATGACAACACTGTTCACTCGCTAGAAAATCACATAACACCGGCGAAGCTAAAATGTCTCCGCCCAAGGAGTTTCAGGCAATGAATTACTGCCATTAAGACGCTAATCGGATGGCCAAGAAGTCCCCGAGCTTCCTATATAAAGACCCCCTCCCAATTTGTAAACTCCATTGTTGTGAGTTAAGGAAAACCAGGAAAAGAACTGGTCAAACTGAGTAAAAAAACTGAACTAGTTCACAAATCCGATCATTTGGGAACGGGCAATTGGGAAATTTACAACTCCCGGGTGATCCAAAGGGTTCATAAAACCTTGAAAAAGAACCTTAGGACATATTGGAAGAGAAAAACCAAACTTGTTTAGATGAACTGGATTAAATCGGTTTAAGAACCGAACTAGTTTATGAACCAGAATCGATAGAGAGATAGTAATCCGGGAAATTTATGGGCCCTAAGTGACCTAAGGAGTCATAAAAGTTATGAAAAGGGACTTTAGGGTGAATTGGAGATAAAAACCAAACCGGTTTAGGTGAATTGGATCCAAACCGGTTTGGACTGGTTTAAACCACTATTGAACGAATTCTAAATTCATTTTTCTTGGTGGCTTAAAAAATTTTAATTTGAGATTGAGGCCACCATTGGATAGAAAATGAATTTAGAAATTTTTAGAGTTGAAAAATTCGGTCAAATGGGGGTTGAACTGGCTGGTTTAAGCTTTGAACCCAGTTCGGACCGGTCCGGTTTGGTTCGGAATAGTGTCGTCTTCTTCTTTCAGATGACAACACTGTTCATTCACCGAAAAATCGAAGCAGCGCCGATGAAAAAGAAACCTCCGTTCAATATATTTCCGGCCATCAATTCCTGTCATAAAGGTGCCAATTGGATGGCTAAGAAGTCCTTGAGCTTCCTATATAAAGACCCCCTCCCTATTCATACTCTCCACACCTGAAAAGCTCACTCTCTCTTAGTTGCTTAGTTTTCCAGTGAAGCTCAAACCAGAGCTCTGATATAGGGTCATTACTGAGCCAAAGAAGGCGAGGTTGGGTTCTTTAGAATCGGGGAGAAGTCAGCAACACGCTTGTAGTCTTCGTTTGCTTTGAGGGTCAACGGAGAAGCATCGGTGTGATGGAACAGTGTAGCGCCGGCGGACTGAAGCTGCCCTATTTTGGCCGAGCTAAAATCAACCATTTCGAGCCCTCCTCAAGCCAAACGAAGCCCTCCCAACACTTCCTTAGCCCTCCCACGGCCGAATAAGGAATAAAAGGTAAGCCAATTCGGCTCCCCTTTACAATTTTCGACCGGTGCTAGAGATAACCGGTAGAATTTCAATGCTAACTCAATTCGGGATCAATTGATGCAATTCTTGATTCTAGGATGAACCTCAGGATGAGAGCTATCTGCCTAGATAGAAAGCTCAGACCGATGCACTCTCACCGGTAAGAAATAGAAGCTTTCTCTCTCTAGAATCTATTTTCCGGCAAAGCTCCGTTTGAGCTCGTTTTGGCGTTAAAACTTGTGATTCAAAGTGCTATTGAATTTTATGAAGATATAGGATCTCAATTTTAACTTCAATTTCAACAATTAGATGTGTTTGATCGATCAATTTGATTAAATCAAATTCGACTGTGTTAAGGAGTTAAAATTGGGGGAAAATTGGGGATTTTTGAAAATTCGAAGGACCAAGATGCAATTTTATAAAATTGAGGGTCAATTGGGCATGATAAAAATGTTAGAGGGCCAATTGAGGAATTTTATAATTTTTGGGGTGAAACTTACCTTTTTTGTAAAGGAAGGGCAAAATGGTAATTTTGGAAAAGTTGGGGGGACCAAATTGGAAATTTGGGAAATTAAACCCCTTTTTGTGAATTTTAATAAATTGAGGTCCTAAATTTTAAAAGTTTTGGGACTTAATTTGAGGAAAAATCAGCATTAGGATCATAAAGTAAAAAAAAAAACTTTAGGGACCTAATTGCAAATAAATAAAAGTTTAGTTTTCTCATTCATTTGGAATGAATGAAAGCTATTAGGTCGAGGGATAATGAATCGAGATGTTCATATCTTGTAGGAACATGAGGTACTGGGAACGCCAGCAAGGATAAGCTCGCGTGAATATAAAGAACCACTATAGTGGAATTCACTACATTAACGGGTGAGTGGGATTTTATATCATGCCCGATTAGGGAAGATAAGCACCTCAAAATGAAAACTCACTATTTAGTAGTATTTTAAATATCACAACTTAGAGAAGTGATGTAAAAATTATGCGAAAAAACTATTTATCGATTGTAAGTAGATCATACCCGATTGGTATGATAAAACTTTCTCGAAGGAAGTGGAAAACCCGTTCATCGGTTATGAGCGAAGATGTCCTCATACTTGGTTGGTATGATGGATAGTTAAAAATATATTTTTATTAGTAGTGCTCTCCCTGACTATGTGTCAATATTTAAACGATTTGGGAGACCTTCTTGACGGGAGCTCAAATAGCTCTTATAGGTCGGGGGCCTCAGTTTTGGAACTTGGGGGCTATTATGCTTGGTTTTAAAAATCTCGAACAAGTGGGACATAGGCCAGTGAGCACGAGCAGAAGCTCGTAAACAAACAAGAGATATGCGCAATAAAACTTTAATAAATGAATTATTTGACCATGGTACCAAGACAATACCGCCATATTCAATCAACTAGTGGCAATTTAACATGACAGGTTGACGGACCAGTCAAGATAAACAGTTGCAGGTTGAGTTGAGGGTCGGGGCCGTTGGACTAGTGGCACCACAGATTATATGGCATAATGTAAAAATACTGATTGTGCATGCATTGTGATTTTAGGACCATCAAAACACCTAAGAGGGGTAGTGATGCGTTCTAAGGGCTCTGGACGACCTGGTGAGTATAAGGGCAGTTCATCGTACCAGGTGACCGTGCGAAATTTGGAGTAGTACCAAGCGCATGAGACCGGGTTTGGGACGAGATGAGGTCTCTTTCCTCATATGGTACGGAGAATTGATTTCGGGATTAAGGGTCAGATGTCACGAACATCCACTCATTCTTAGGTTAGATATGGACATGATTCTATCTAGGTGGCCAATAAAGTTGCTCTGACGCCACAAGTGGGTACAGTGGACTTACTAGCCTATGAATGTGTGTATTACCTTAATGATGAAATATATGTGTTAGGTGATAACACACCGTGATTAATAAGAAATTGTGGTAAAAATCGAGATTCAAAATGAAAGGACTTTTGAAACAAAGAAGTATGCAAACTGCAATACAAATCTTTTTCCTAAAAATTAAAAGTTTTGAAAACCCATTTAATAAGTAATCGTACTCACCCCTCCCTTATACCCTTTCAGAAAATTCTAAAAAGCTTACTTTTAAATACTATCAACTAAAACACATATAAGATAGGTATAATAAATTTAAATTATTATACAGTTTTAATTTATATTATTTCAAGAAAAGGTGCAGTTTTAAAGAACGTTTTATTTTTTACTATTTATAATAAAAGTAAACCCTTTAATAAATAAGGAGAGTGACGGGTTACTCAAGTGATCCGACCAAACCAAGTCGGTACGTGACACCATTAATCCTCTACACACCTGAAAACTCCATTATCTATCAACTAATTCATTTTCTGGTGAAACTTGAACTATAGCTTCGACTTGAGCACTTTTCTAAGGTTAAGTTATTTAGAACCGGGGAGGAGTCATGTAAAATTCAAATTTGAAATTTGAGTACACTATTGTATAGAAAATAAATTTAAATAAATTTAGAAATTTTTAAATTTAAAAAATTCGATCGAATAGTGTGAACTGGCCGATTTAAACTTTAAACTCGGTTCGGATCGGTACGCTACGGTTCAAAACAATATCGTATTATTCCTTTATATTACAACATTATTCACTCGCTATTCGTACTCTCCACATTAGAAAACTCAATTATCTATCAACTGCTCAATTTTTTGATAAAACTCAAACTATACTCCCGACTTGTACACTTTTCTAAGGCAAAAAAAGCAAGTTCGGGTTATTTAGAAATGGGAAAAGGTCAACTATATGCTTATAGTCTCAGTTTGCTATGAGAGTCAAAAGAGAATTGTCGTGATAGAACAACTCTTACAGACCAAATCTACCCTATTTAATCCGAGCTGAAATTAACCATTTTAAGCAGCTCTTCACTCTTCGGTTTTAAAAAGCAATCTAAATGAACACTCTAATACTGTTACTAATATTCATGAAAATCCCTCTATTTATTCATCTCAATCTAACTCATATTTCCTTCCTATTTATAAAACCTGTTTAACTTCTAAGTTATTGTAATGCTAACCGAACAACTAAGATTTACAAAAAAAAAACCTAAAATTTACACAAAATTACAGATTATCCAATCAATATAACCGTAAGAATTTCCCAAAACCAATAACTCCGGCGCATTTTACCTGCGCCATTAAAAGAATTTGTTCCAACTGAATTGGACAAAAGTGAAGGAATAAAACTGGATTGGACTCATGCTTTCATATAGCTCACTTCTGCCACAGTAATATAAAGATAAGTTAGTAGAATCACAATCCGAGCAATGGTTTCAAACCAGCTCTTTGGAAGCAAAATATATATCCACGCAGATCTGCTGCTATGTTCAGATACTTCTCTACCTATATGATGACAATTATTGTACAAACAGCCTTTAGCTTTTCTTAGGAGGATTATTCGAATTTCTCTAGTAGTATAATGATGAAATCGGGATGTTTCCTTTGGAGATTATCTCTTCATACTTCAAGCTGTTCTTTGTGCTTCTCTCATGGGATGGTGAAGCTTCTGCTATTTTTGAAGGCCACTCTGATCTCATGGAATGACCAAATGGTAAAAACCCAAGGTGTACCGAGAGGTTACTTTCTATTAGCGCTACTTCCGTGCTTATTGAAAGGCCAGAGGTTTACCAGTCTCTCGAGGACAGCAGCATGTTTTGAGAAATATCCTGAGAATCCATGGGGAACCGATGGTGGAGGGAAATCCTCAGCTGGCATGGCAAAAGGGCAAAGCATCCTTTCCATCTGCTCCAGTGTCAGGTACGATCCAACTTCCTGCAGCCTCTCAGGTCCCATTATGGGCAGCGTGTGTTCTTGATGAAGGGAAGCTGTTTTAGCATCGCTTTTCTGTGGGCGATTAAAATTGCTAGTCAAATACACAGCAGAAGTTATGATATACTCTTTACAGGCACTAAGTTTTAGAATTTAGAAATGATGTCGTAGATAGATGATCTCCCAATAATATAAGAAATTCATAGTTCTTTGGCTCTAAATTAATACCTCAAGAGGTGATAAATCTGCTCCGCGGCTGAATGTCATTTCAATTCGGAATCTTTTCCGATCTTCTAATGCTACCTGCAAGACATATGAGATGGAGATGTTATGAATTGTTAAAATTGCCTTTATAGGTTAATTTCACAAGATTTAGTCTTCCTTTTCTACAAACTTGTGCAAGTTCCATATATCAAAACAGTTGTATATATGAGATGAACAAAGATTGAGGACAAACCTCTGTATTTTCGAACATGCGTAGGACTATATAACTCATGTAATCTAGCTCCTTTGTGTTGTATAGTCGCTCCAAACCATTAGGAGAAACAAGGCTTTCCTCCCCTTGGAGGGACTCGTCCAAGTTGCAGTATCGTAGAACATTCATCAGGGAATGGATATGTGACTCCTGTCACCCAGAATGATGTCAAGTGCTTATCAGAACAAACACTTCATTGCTGACATATGAGATGCTCTCATTTTAAAACTCAAAAACTTTACAAAAGTCAGTATGAGTTGCCTGAAGAGAAATGGTAATTTTATTTTATAGTGTCATAATTTTTTTTGTATGAACCTTGGGAAATAATGGACAGATGGAAAAAGAGTTGTGGTATTCCATGATGTAGGAATTCCAAGTCTAGGCCTAACAAGTTCTTTCGAGTGGTAAAATGGCGGATGTATAGAAAATGCTGAGAATGCATATGAGGGAAGTTATGGATCCACAGATCAACTCACCGAGGTAAAATATAGTCTGGTCCGAACATGCCGCTCAGGAGTCTTGACATTTGCGTACCTAATGAAATTAACATGATCATGTGTGAACTATCATAAAGCAGCGAGGCAAATCATAATAAAAAGGATCAAGATATTAACCTTGGGTCCAAACGGTATTGAGTTTCCTTATCATCATCATCATCCTGATCCATTGACTTCTCACTGGTGAAGCTAGATCGTCTTTTTTCCTCATTTTTTCCTTGGGGCCTCAGATGATAGTGTGTGTCATTAGACCCAGGCTTGTCGAACTCTGGATTCTGGTCCTGGCTGCTCTTTAGTTCAGCTACACTAATCGCCTCTTCCCTCGTGTTTCTCAAATCAATCAAAATTTTCCCCAACAGTCTCCTAGCAATCTAATGTCAGAGAAGCCCAATGATATCAGTAATGACCCAAGAATAAACATTTAGAGGGAACATCAAAACCAAGAAGCTTATGCAACTGTGAATAAAGAAAACTATTCTGAATTAATTATGATATAAGTTATGCCTTTAAATACATCAAAATGACATCAACATCAGGAACCTGATGGGGGGACGCCCGCTCAAGCCATGTGAAGCATTAGACCTTATGTGGATGAGATCCAACAGTTTTTGAAACGAATCCACTGGGCTAGAGTGAGTTTAACAAGGACAAGCAAATGCATGCACCGACTTAGTGGCTCAAATGAACCATGCAGGGGAGGCTTTAAGTAGAAGTTACCTCATTTTTTAAGTAATTCAACTGTAATTGATGCATTAATTATAATTGATGCATCAGGAAATGGTAACATGGAGGAAGAACCTCCGGACTTTGTATTTGAGCTTATGAGAAAATTTTGTATTTGAGATTATGAGAAAATTGATCCTCATTGTTACTGAGCAAAAAAAAACATCAGGACCCTGGATAAAAAATATCCATGCTGTCTACTCTACCCCGTACAATCAATTCTTCGACTAGGAAATCCATCCATCTTTCCCAGCCAAGTATAGAAAAGTATTGAATATAGAGCATATCTTATCAAGTTATAAGATGATAATTTGTATGCAAAACTTTTTCACTGTCGAGATAGTATAGGTTCAAGAAATATGCTTAATCATATTATTCTACCTACAGGCAATGGAATATACAAAAAGACTTACCTTGGAACCAATCTTTAGCTTCTGATTGGGGTTGATACCATATTCATTTGGTATGACCCCGTCAGCAAGCAGCTGCATAAAACAATGAGTAATGAGATGATTCCTGCTAAATATGTGAGAGCTTCATTGCCAAAAAATGAGATGATTCCTGCTAAATATGTGAGAGCTTCATTGCCAAAAAATGTTAGTCCTGTGAGAAAAATGCTTAAGGTGTTCAGCAAATCTCATTCACCGAGAAACAAACTTTGTACCTCGAACTAAAGAAATGATCAAAGTTTTACAATATGGGGCATTTTTCTTTTATAGACAGTATTAAAAAATGAATCTTGCACTTTGCGATAAATATCATTTGTTGCATGAGAAACAGTCTGGCTATTTTGCAGAAAGATGCAGAGGTTCATGCAGCTTGAAAATTTAACAGTCCCTCGGAAAGGTCTTTTTGTACCTGAGCAACTTTAAAGAGCTCATCCAGACCTCCTAGGTTAAGGTGTGCGTTGTGCAAGAGATCATACCTGAGCGATAAAAAGGACTTTATAATGATGAAATATATTCATAAAGAAAAAGTTTCCTTGCTGCATGAATGAAACTAATTGCTTACTTGCATGAGTCATATACATCTGGAATTTGTGTGATGTCAAACCGGCTGCAAATAATTGTAAAGTCAGCTAGAATATTAGTTTACCTTCCAACAGTAAGAGCTGAGCTAAACTGAAACAATCAAAGAGCTGCATCTGCCATAATGCAGTTGAACTAATTACAATTAATTGAATAGGAATATAAAGCCACCTTCCAACAGTAAGAGCTGAGCTAAACTGAAACAATCAAAGAGCTGCATCTGCCATAATGCAGTTGAACTAATTACAATTAATTGAATAGGAATATAAAGCCACCTTCCAACAGTAAGAGCTGAGCTAAACTGAAACAATCAAAGAGCTGCATCTGCCATAATGCAGTTGAACTAATTACAATTAATTGAATAGGAAACTAAAGCCCTGGATTCGCCATAATATATGTAATATTTCAGATTTAAATGGAAAGACAAGGAAAATGTGTATTTACTCTTTCCGTTCGTTATATAAATCTCTTTCAAGCTTTCTCCATCTGGCAAACATCAGCAGGAATCCCTCACTACCACAGGGTAATCCAGCAGCAATGCGGTCAACATCAATATTGGTCTTCCCAAGAGCTTTTGCTTGATCGTATGGAAGAATAACATTAAATGAGCCTGTCTCTGTGAGTTCCTCATCCTCATCCTTGGCAAGTAGTTTGACTTGCTCAGTTACCTTCTTAGTTAATTCAACCTATCTCACAAAATCCATGACAAACATTAAACAGTTTTTACAGTTTCTTTAGACTTTTACTTTATGATAACAAGTGCAATAACTAGTGATATATAATTGAAAGCCTCTGAATGATTTAGACATTCTAGTGACAGATTTGGGTAAGAAGGTCTATAAATTAAGGTATCATATAACAGAATTTCCTCATTACAAAACCCAAAAACAAGTATAATTTCTATCTCCATGTCAAATACTCACATTTGAGATCTATCTTTCCCAATAAAATTGTACTTACCAATTTTGGCAAAAGTTCAGCAGCATTAGGAGGTAGTCCAGCTCCATCATTCATCCAGGGAGATTCAGAGAATCCACTGGAAGAATCTGCTTTTGTGCTTGACGTTATTATCTGATTCAACCTAGCCTGAAAGAATAGGAAAATGAAACGACTCACTGGTTTGTCCTTTTTCAGGGGGAGGAGGGAGCATGGTTAATGTAAAATATCAGCAAACTGAAAGAAAAAAGTGAGGCAAAGGGGAAATATTCATCAGATACACTATTTGCTTTTAGATCAGAATATTACAAAGAAAGTGATGGCCAAGAATGAACAGGATGTAACAAAGGAATCCTTAGTCAGGCAAACCTTAGCTTCTTCCATTTCATTGTTTGCATTTTCAAGTCCATCCAACATAGAGGAATCTTTGCTGACCAGGGAGACCTTGAAAAATATAGGAAATTAATAGCAAGCAGGCAACAGTAAGGAGTCAAAGCTTTTTGCAGAAACTTCACAAACCAATATAGGGGTCAACTGCCCTTCCAAGTCAAGAAGACCCTTGGCAAATGCAGCTGCAGACATCTGCATAGAAAGGCAAGTTAAATAATGGAGGCTAAATTGTATAAGTATATTTTATTTCAAAAATGCAATTATAAAAGCATAAAAGGTATGAAGCAAGTACTAGGAGGTAGGTCGTGGCCAACCAGAAAATTCAACTATATATATAAATATATTTACCTGAACTCTACCCTCATCAGAACTATATATCTTAAGATCATGGCGGTATGTGCTGTGTAGGCGAAGTAGACCAGTACCTTCACCAGGATAAATATTATTCCGAAAGTATCTGCCCAGTTCTTCTGCCTGAAGTTACAAAGAAATAGAAACTACAACATTTGCATAAAGAAAATCTAAGGAAAAATGAAAATATCTTTTAATACAGAGGATTTTCGGAGATTACTTTAAGACAGTGCCAGAAAATATAAAAATGTAAATGAAACACAGAATTACTAAACAAGGGATGGTTACTAAACCTGCTTTCGACCTGCATGAGTTAGAACTCCCCCGTATTTAAGAACCATAAGAGCTTCAGTAGGACGTTCTTCTTCCCCTTCACCATTATTTTTTGGAACCTTCACCCAATCTAGTGGCTTTAATTGAACCTTTCTGTAAATACCAGAGAAATGCCCTCCCTGAATGAAGAAACAATTTTATTAAATATGCAGAAACAAATATTATTAATAAATAACTTGTATATACAACCACCCAGAAGAATATTTTCAGCATACTTCAAGCATTCATTTAACCAAGATATATCAAAATTTGCTATATTATAAATGAACTTAGGTCATTATATTAAGCAATGATTTTAACAGCATCAAGCCGATAGTTATACTTGAAGCCACATTTATCCCAAATAGTCCTTCACAAAAGTTACAGCTAGGAAGAAAGACAATGCTAATTAGGTGGCGTAGCTTAGTTGTATTATGATTGGATCTCCAAAAAAATGAATTGAGTGATAAAGAATCATTTTCTATCCACATCCTATACAAGATTCATAGAACAGAAAACAATTTTTTTCTAGTAACTGCTAGAGTATCAAGCATGAAATCATAGATTAGTAGGCATGTACTTAAACTATCATGATTAAAGATGTATCACAGCACAAGAAATAGAGATGTATCATACAAAAGAAACACCAAAAAAATGGTCAATGCAGAGAACACTGCTTCATTTGCAACATGAGACCCTCAAATTACAGAAGTCCAAACAACACATGATGAAAGTGAATTGCACTTCCACAATCAAATTTGAAGACTAAATTGTAATTTTCCAGATATATACCTCCTCCAATACAGCTTTAACTTGACGAAGCTTTTCAGCATGCTCCATATCTTCTGCTTCACTGTCACTTCCACGACCAGGTCTGAGACATTATACATGTCAATTCATAAATCACAATGACATTTGATTTGCTTTAAAAGATCATATGATATTAATATTATAATCCATTTGCTCCTTGTAAAATATACTGAACAAAAAAAGTATTTTCTACTACAGTTGGGAATAGGAATAGGGCAAAATAGAACATCGATAAATATAGAGCATATTTGGAACAAATTTTACATTTTTTTACCACAAAACAATGAAAGATTGCATCAAAAACATTTGTAACTATCAGAAACTGTTCAAGAATGTAATAATAGGTGTAAGCAGGTTTATTGAAGCCAACATTCAGCTAGGGTAAGAGTAGCATTATCTATCAAAATAAGACTAATTAATTCACTATTACACTTAGGCAAATGATTTACCTACATAAATAAAACAAATCACATGTTCAATGCATACATTCAACAGTGCATTACCATTTGTTTGCAATGAAACAAATGTTTATCTGAGAAAAAATTAAAAACATACATATGATGAAATATAAAATACTGCATGGTTTTGCAGTGAACTAGCCATAACTCCAAATTGCTTTAACAAAATAATAGAAGAGCAAGTTCTGGGATGCCTGCTAATCAACAATGGACAGAATTAACACAATTTCAACATTATAGCTAACAAGTCAAAAACATATAGGATGATCCCAATATGATTTCCACTTCTCAGGGAGAACCACTCACAGATAATTGTTACTATTTGTCTAGGCATAAAATATTTCATCCAAATACATGACCATAACAGTAATGAATCAAATATGATGATTCTATACAATTAAATAACAGAAATAAAGTAAACATACTACTATATGCAGCCTTCTTCAGCTGTTTGTTTTTTCTCAAAATAAATTATCATCTCCAAGATCAAGGCTGACTATTAGAATCTTAAACCAAACATTAATTGTTTTATGCAATTATCATACTTTTAGAAAGGAGACTCTTCCTTATAAGTGATACCTAGTGCGAGGTACTAGTGCTCTGGTTGCATCTAACAAATCTTGCAACTGCACAGCACTTTTAAGTTTTGTCTGAAAGAAGTAGAAACAACAAATGCACAAGTTATTGAGAATAAGGTCTGCCTTTCACATCCAGTTGCAAATAAACCTATACACTGTTCAATAGGAAATTAAAAAATAAAGGTAATTCAAATGCTGAAACGAAAAATAGCACCTCTGATCTAGGTCTTCCCCCATTGTATTTTAGCATCAAGTTCAGCAACTTTTCCTCTGTAACCTTCAATTTTACCTTCTGTTTTGGAGTTCTATCACCACTGAAAATATTAAAAGAGACAGTCTAAAGACATGAGAAAGGCCACATTGATCAGATATTGATTCCAATTCCTGCTTAACTTACTGACGAATAACAGCTATCACACATCGCAGCTCTTCTGCCTGCCCAAAAGTACCAATGATTCCACTTCCCTGGCGCGTCAATCCTTCAGATGGCTGGGCTTGTTCATTGACTTTCCAAGGTAGAACTGGAGGAATTGTTGATGACAGATGTGGAGCTTTTGCTTCTAAAAACATCTTTCTCAGCACACATGCAGCATCATCATAATATCTGTTTAAGAAATCAGCAATCAACATTTCTTCCTTAAGAGGAATAGTAGTCATAGAAAGAGCATATAGTACAGCACTATCAAATGGAAACTTGGGCATTGAGCAAAAAATGGAAACTTAGGCAGCTAACTTACACAAGAAGAGATTAGTACCATTATAACACTATCAACGAGAAGAACTCAGATCTATTATAAGCATTTAGAAAAACTCATTTACTATGCTTTCCAACAAAACTAAAAATCAGACAGATGTTCTAAAATGTTTGAATTAGTTTAATGTGTTTTCTATATAAATCCAACATGTACATCACACATTAAACAATGCAGATATATTTCATTTTGATGGAGTATGCAAGATTCTAGGCGAATGTCAGAAAAATATGCACAGACAATGAAGAAGACTTCTTCCACTTGAAGAAGCAACTGCATACTTAAAGTCACCTAATTACAAGCATGCTAAAATAGTGACAGGAAATATTACTTGTAGGAGTTCTTCACAAAACTCCATCCATTCACATCACAAACATATGATCGTCCTTCGCATCGCAGGAGGTCAAACCCACATACCTATAAAAGGAGTTCACATGTTAAGAACCATTACCCAATGATGGTAATAAAAAAAAAAGAAATTCCAACAAGTTATGCACTTCATCATGAAAAGTGTAAATTCCCTACCGATTGGCTGAATGCTATGCAAACTTCTCTTGCTATCTGCTTCTCATTGGGAGTCAATAGAACTGGATATCTAACCTGTTGAAATATGACTCTTGTTTCATTTTTTTCATAAAACAATCTTCAAGCTTCCACAGAAGTGCAGAAAAAACAAAAGGTTGCAGCATAAAATGCTTTTACTTCTTTGCCATCAGGATTTCTCATGACAACACCATCTACAACTGGTGATTTTCTTGCCTCTGCATGAGCATACACAGGGCCCACAGTGTATACCTACAAAAACATTACAGAAGAATATTAATATTCCACGACACATAATAGGGAAAGGGATTTGGCCCTGGCGATAAGTTTCACACAAGAATAGGCCATGTAAATGCCAAGCATCATGGCAAAAAAGAAGGAAAAGAAATGAACAGAGATACGGAAACATCATCTACTTCATTTTGACCTAAGAACAATATAAAGGAATGACATATGTAAAGAAAATACTCTCTCCTCTTGTAATGCAACATCAATACTAACCAATATTTACAACATAACAGAGAAGAAACACTAAATAGAAGAACTAAGACATGTAGGTATCATACAACATAGCCGTTCTCATAGTCCATATATGTCATTATTTGAGTTATGAAGTCATTCCAATTCCTTATAATAGGAAATTGAATCAATGTAAAATTTCTAATTTCCCCATTAGTAGAAAAATAACCATGAAAGACTCAATAAATTGCAATAGATTTTGATTATTCAGGAACAGAATGCAGAGACCAGGATTGTCATAATAATATGTAAAGGGCATAGATGTAACACAATTCATACTGATTTGTGTTAAGAAATTTACAACTTTTTTATCATACAACAACTAAAACATAATACCCATCTTGAAATGCAAAGTGTATGACCTTAACATCTGTTCCTCCTGTAGGTAAAAACTCCTCGTATATGTAAGAGCCTTCACGTCTAACCCTTCTGACATCTGGGTGAAACTCGCTCGACCGATTACCAACCTGAATTTGACACAATAGATAATAGAAAATATTTTACAACCATAGCAACACAAAATTAAGAGTCTTAATTTCCAAACCACCAGATTCTAATGGGAAATCTAACAATAAGACTACAGTATGTTGTCATCATGGACATATATATGAAGTTCTGGCCGAAATTTAAGAGAAAACATGATCTAGAAAACCCCTCACAACCATAACAGCATATCTTCCCATGAAAGGCAAAGTAACTTCCAAATATAAGAATTATAAAAAGAAACCAGAAACAAAAAGAAAAAAAAAAGACAAAAGAACCTCCTAAAACACAAGCTACTTGGACAGCATGTCCCTAAATATGTTATTCCTAGTCAATTTTATGTGAGTTTCTAACTTGACATTGGAGACATAGGATTATATTTTGCCTATCCATGATTGTGCCAAATGGACTATGAAACAATAGATGCAACAATCCAGGACCTAGAAACACGATTTCTTGTGTTGTATTCAGTTTTCTCATCCATTGATCTCAGTTACATGTCAATCATGACAAGCAGAAAAAGGAATAACAGAGACAGACAATAATGAAAACATATAAGACAGAAAAGATAGATAATGAAGTAGTAACTTCCACAAACAATGTCAACCATCCAGCAACAGAAAAGTCCCACGTCCTAAATTGTGAGACAAATAATGAAGACAGATAAGACCTCATAGAAGTTATGCACCTTGGGAAGGAAAGAAAATGACAATTCACCTTCCTAAATAACTCCTTCATACCGCCACCAGCTGAACTGGGATAATATATCATTATGCTATGGTCATCACCTTCAAAAGAAATGAATGTGCATAGAAGAATGAATTACATAGAATAGAAAAAGGCTCCTTACATGGTGCTCTGGATAAGAGCAATATCAAGGTTCCATATATTTAAAGTGTTGATCAAAATGCAGACATGATGACTCATAATGTCCAAAGTAGAAAGTCTTATGATGTTTTGTCCACATGAGTAATATATATGCACAAACTTGAGGGAGAATCTGAATACTATTGTTAGATTTATTTAATTAGGTTAATTATATATTCCATTGAATGCTTATAGCTGTCATAGGGTCTTTGTATATATATCCCATAAACAATGAGAAAGTAATTTCATCTACTTTCTATTCAAGTCTATTATGCTAAATAAATATGTTGGATTAATTTTTCATCTAAATATATTAAGGAAAAACAGTTCCGTCAGATAAAAAAGAAATTCACTGAGAAATAATTTCACTCACCATCAACAGGCTTTTCCACAAAGGGCTTCCAAAAACGAATGCCATTGACCTCAACAAAGTCTTCTTCCTCGACAAAATATTCAACTTGTTGATGTGGTCTTTCCCTATTCACAAGGGCGTATCTTGGCACTGGAACTCCAAACATTTCCAAACGCTACAACCAAAATAAGCCTTTGATCAGCACTTGTCATTTGATAACAAATGCTATTGGTATCAGAAATTTGGAGAAAAACAAATAGTTGATTTGCAAGGGATTACTTTTTTGCCCTTGTAATTATCATGATCCAGTGAAAGAGATGTTCCCAGATATTAGTATATTAGCGCTTCTTTGCTCTTCATCAGATGCTCTTATATATTTATAATACTGCTAGACAGCTTTTTATCATTATATCATTCCACTGCAGAATGCTTGGTTCCCAGAATTTGTGGTGGAAAAAACTGGACAATAATCATGAATGCAACTTTATGTTTGATTTATTATCTTATTACTGAAATTACATCTAGCATTATCCTAGACAAGAACTCTGAAAATTCATTATTGTGATCTTTTTCACTGGTAAAAGCTTAGTTTATTACATTGAAACACTCAGAACCACAAAATCACTATGCATAGAAAGGAATTCTACCAGTTCAGCATGCAGTATTTTCTTAGAAACCCACTTCCTAATATAATTGAATGCAATAATACCTTGTATACTTTCCTTCGATCATGAAGGAGGTGCTGTTGCATCAGTTCATTTACCAAGAAAGGCCTGAACAACATCGAATATGCAAATTAATTATTAATTTCTACATTAGTACTTCCCATTTTGTGAGGAAATGCAAAAACCCTACAAGTCCAAGAAGTTATCGAATTCATGGATTATACTTAAGTATGGAAAAGATAGCATTTGATAACTTTTTCCTGACTTAAATTCCTTCAGAAGTTCTTAAAAACAAAAATGTTGACGTACTCATATTAACATTTTTGTCAAATATCATTTCCTATCAAATTTTCCGTAGTTTTCCATTTGTTAGAATCATGTATTACAATGTATATGTATATTGGTTTCAGTATCATACATATTTTTCATTGGATTATATTGTGTGCCAAGTCTAAAATGACCATCCAGCAAGAAACAACACATGCTTCACACTTAATGATGTATAAATTACTTGTCCATAAAATGGAAATCACCATGTACGCAGACATTTAACAAGTAATAGTCATCAAACTAAGGCCAACCAGAGATTTGAAACTCCATAAGTATTTTAAATCAATTAAGACTCTCATGAAATAAGCAGATCACCAAGACTTGAGCAGTGCAAAATATTCAGAATGTCAATTTTTCCAAGATATACACAAAGTAGACCTGTTAACATGCATAGGATAATCTGCTGCTCTATTTTAATTATTGTTGTTATGTTGCAGTTATAAAGTAACAAATTTTCCTACAGATAATTTTTTTTCCTTTTCCAATAAATCCATATATATAACCAGCAGAATATAAAAAAAAATAAAGAAAGAAAGAGGCAGATGGTGTAGAAAAGAAACCAACTTCCTTAAAGCTGCATAAGCCTCAGCTTTTTCAAGGGGATACCCACTAGAGTAGAATGCAATTAGGCAATCACACAGTGGCCAGCTGAAATGGATGTAAGACAAGTTAGAATGTTCAGTTGTTAAATCTGGCCCCAAAAACAAATCATTAATGAAGTTTCTCAAAAATTTACTATTATGATCCAGAAATCAAAAACATTAAATATGTGCAGAGTATCTAGAGGGTAAATTTCTGCAAGAAAGTGGAACATAATTTCATAAAGAAGAATATTTGAACCACTATCACTATGAATATAGACAACATGATCAAATATCTCTCTGCAACTATCCCTAACACTCCCTGCAAATTTCATTTTTATATTTTCTTCATAATGTTATAGAATCTGTATAAAGTGAACCCCTGGCACCTTTATCCTCTCCTTTTGCCTCTCGTCCTCTCATCAGCTACAAAACAGGGTAACCAGAAGCAAGTATATCTGATTCTCTTATCCTAACGATATTTAGAGGGATCAGTTTCACAGTAAGATCTGAGGTAAAAGAAACCACAAAGATGCAATTACTGAGAAGAGAGGTGGGAGAAAATGGTGCAGATAAGTATCCAATGCACATAAATAGGCCGCCAAATATTACCTTTCTATGGGAACTTCAAGAATAACATCGTCTCCAAAGATAATTACCTATCATTAGATTATATGAGTTGAAACGTACAAATATAAATTATGGGATTATAAATGGCAATAAACCAAAAGTTTTCATAATGGCATACAGTGAAATCTGAACCTGATATGTTATCACCAGAATAGAGAGGTTATAAAATGCATTTTCTCATGATAAATAATTGGCTCATAGAGTACAGGAAACAGTATTCATGACGTAGAAGAGATTCTATCATGATTTTTATAGAATCGGAACTTTTAACTACTTTGACAAAAAGAAAAAAAAATTATCAACAGTTGCACAAAGCCAGCAAATCCAAACAGGAACCGGCCAATAGATCTAACAGAACGCCTTCATACCTCAAACTCTCCAAATGCCTCTAGCCTCTCGAGTATGTGCCGCATGGGAGCTGAAGAAACCTGATAAAGGTCCATTTCATTCAGCAGAATGACAAGAACCAATTGCAAAATATATATATATAAGCGTCCGACCAGAAGAGGTAGAACCAGAAGTGAATCTAGACTTCACCTTCTTCTCCATGACACAAACTCCAATCCTTATCTTCAGCTCCATCTCCCCGTCCCTCATTCAGCAGAGATCACAGGTCAGTAGTCGAATAGTCGAGCCTTAAGCTACAGATTACCCGTCCTAGCAAGCAGAGCTCAGAACGTCAGCTGAAGCAGGGAAGAAGGTAGGCAGCAGTACGGGTGAGTGAATCTCCAGCACTGAAGTGCACGTTCACAATAAACAATGAACAAGATTGATGCCAACAATGCGAAGAAGGTGATGAAGGAAGAATCAACGCGGCAAACGATGGTCTAAAGTTTGGACGGAATGGATAAGCAGAGCCGCCGGAGAAGATTCACGAGGCCCTGGTTAAATGATTAAACTTGAGGAGATTCTCTCTTTTTATTTCCCAATTTTTGTGTTAAAAAGTTGACAGTAACCCAAGTATGACAAGATGACGAAAATGTTTTGACCTTTTAATGGGGCTATGCTCCCTTCCATAATATCCTATTTTCTTAATTTTCCTTTCCCTTTCTCTACCATAAAATTTTAAATTTAAGTAAAATAATATTATATTTTCATTTTTTCTCCAAATTCACAGTAAAAATATATAAACTCATAATATTTAAATAAAAATATTTAAAATATATTACCATTATACAATTATTCCCACCATCATATTTGTATTAATATTATTAATATACCTTGATGTTATGTTAAAATATTATTATTATTTTAAATATATATTATTAAAAAGTAAAAATAAAATAAATATATTATTAAAAAGTAGAAGGGCAACGGGGAGAGCTTATGTTGTCCGATAGGAGCCTCCATCCCCCTGCCATGGAGCAGGTTCGATCATCCCCTCGACATGCTCATGTTAGCTCCCACTAAATATGCCAGCTCGATTTAGTAATAATTCAATTTAAATAAAAAATTTATTTATTTAATTTATTAATAATTAAAATCAAAGATAACGAGTGGAGGGAGGAGGGTTGGTCCATTGCCGGCTCCGCCCTATCTCATACTCAACAGGCAACCCTGAAGCGCCAGCACGATTGAGAGCGAGTGTACATGAAGTTTCCTTTTTTTTTTTAATATTTTCTATTAAAAACAGTGTGAGTGGGGATCAGGCCAGTGGATTGAATCTGCGTTAAATTATCAAGTCATTTAATTGAATTAGAAGTTTATAATTTAAATTGGATTATTAACCAAAATTTATGATTTTATTTAATTTTCTAATAAAATGATATCATAAAATTTCTATGATAATTTAATCTATTTGTAAATTTTTTATTTAATTCAATTTATAAGTAAAGATTTTATACCTATTTATGGGCATTCATAACTTACTATTAAAGCATTGGCACTTGTAGCCGACCGCATCAGCTCCCATCAACCATTCAGGTTGTATTTTGGATCTTTATTTCTATTTTCGGTACTATAACTACATTGATTCCCACACCTTGTATTTTGGATCTCCGTTGCTATTTTCGGTCCTATAAAGTATTTATGGTTCAAGATGGTGGCTCATTGTCTAGTTAGACTAGACTATGAAACTTTAGTTAAAATATTAATATATTAATTTAAAATATTTTATAAATTAAATTAAATAAAAATATAGATATATTTTGTGAAGTTTTTTGAGATTTAGTACTTCCCCATCTTGATGACTCAAAAAGAGAGGAGAAAGAATATAGCCGAAGAGGAATTCTTGCGTGGGTTTTTGGATTCCAATGTTTATTAATGATTCCATTGATTATTATTTATTTGTATGATTATTTTTCTGTCTAATTGTCCCTCACTTCTAGCTACACTAGTTGTCCCACTTTGTGTCATTATCCAAAGCGGATCCACTTGTAAAGTTCATTATCCCCTTACCACGACTTTCTATGACAATCCCACTCCCTGCCGTGGAATCAAAGAGTATTATTTGATTTTTGGATATCCGTTTGCCCTCCCTGCTAATTTTGCAGAACCATGGTGCAGTGGTCTTAAGTTTATTTGAATAAAGTAAATGATTTATTTATCAAATTTAAATATATAATTTAAATAAAAATAGAAATAAAATATAATAATTCATAAACTTTAGCGGTTATACTTTCCTATATAATCTCCATTTTTTATTTTTATTATATAAATTAATATTTTATAAAAGATAATTTGGAAAATTAAACTACCCCACAAATTCAAACAAAATATAAAATTTATCACGGTAGTAAAAGTAAATTCAAACAAAATATAAAATTTATCACGGTAGTAAAAGTAGTATTTTTCAAAAATTTACACTAAAATATGTGTTTATAATTAAATATATATATAGTATGGATAGACACAGCCTTCATTATTATCTCAAAGGCCGTGGGCGATAATGAAATTACAAAATAGCCCGTTTCCTTTTAAAAGTACACATTACACCATTTTTTTCCCTAAATGTGGACCACATAATGAGTCATGGTGCTTTAACAATACTTTTGCTCTTTCCAGCGCCAGGACCGGGTTGTCGCAATCGTGACAATACATAAATGATAAGGCTGAGAATCGAGTTGGATGAGGGTCAAAGAAATTCCTCAAAAATATAAGGTGTGAGAGGCTTTAATGGAAGGTTGTGACCGCACTTGAGTCATCTATCCCTCAAAGAATCTGTTCCACGTCAATAAATCCTATCTAATTGGTCAGTTGATTAGGTGAATTATTACACACCTGCTGAATTTATTCATATTTTTAAGGTTGATGGAGGAAATAAACAAGTGACAAAGGCAAGGTCAGTTGAATTTATCATCTAGGTATTGCTCCTAAGATATAATATTAGTTTGAGCATGGCTCATTTCTAAATTGCACTACTTTCACATTTTAGGTCTAAAAGACAAGAGAAAGGTAAGAAAATATTATGGATATTAATTTTATTTTCACATTTAAATTTAAATTTTAAAGTATTACTACCAAATTTTCTTATAAATTAATAATTTTTATTTTTTAATATATTTGGATGGATTAATTTGAAGGAGAAAATATTATAATATTTTCTCTTGGAAAAAGTTTTAGAATGTATTTTGAGAGAATTGAATCCCTCCCAATTTTATTACTTGAACTACAAATAAATTATTAACTTTTGCTCAATTTAAAAGGATGGTAAAGTTTTTATTTGAAATAATATAAAATGGATTTTGTGGATTGTAAAGTTTTTATTTGAAATAATATCTAATGGAAGTAACACAAGTGTATATTAGAACATAATTTATTTATTAACATGAAAAAAATGTCATTGGGTATGTTATGTTCCAGCCTAATTATTTCTATCGGATATCCGTTTCCCTCTAATTGTATTCGATAATTAACATAGTAGTGTACTTTTATAAGAGGGAGAACCAAAATAATTAACATAGTAGTGTACTTTTATAAGAGGGAGAACCAAAATTAACATGGTTTCTAACAAAATACTTGTAGTAAAATTCATTGTAAATTAAAAATATTTCTTTTAAAGTTTCACGTATGAGAACCAAAATAATTAACATAGTAGTGTACTTTTATAAGAGGGAGAACCAAAATTAACATGGTTTCTAACAAAATACTTGTAGTAAAATTCATTGTAAATTAAAAATATTTCTTTTAAAGTTTCACGTATGAGAGCACAAAATAATTTATTAAATATCCTGTTAATAATAGCAATATAAAACATAAATATCATTAGTGAATAGGGTACGAGATTACATTGGGCAGAAGTGTATACCAAGAGTGTGAAACATGTACTTTTAAACCAAGGAAACCAGGAAAAAAATGAACGATTTTCATGAGAAAAATCGAGTCGTTAATTGAACAAAAAATGATAAATAAGGGTAAAAGGGGAAATTGGAAAACTCCAAATAATCAGTAAGTAATAAAAATTATGGGAAAGAACTATTAAGTGAATTGGATGAGAAAATTGGACCGGTTCGAAATGAACTGCACAAGAACCGAATTGAACCATGGTGAACCGATTCAATAATTAATTTTTCTAGTTGGTTTAAAAATGTCAAATTGGAAAATTAAAACCACCATTGGATAGAAAATGAATTTACATGAATTTAGAAATTTTTAATTTTCTGAAAACTAGTCAAATCAGGCCAAAATCGACCGATTTTTGAATTTGGGGTACCGAACCCGGTCGGATCGGACTGGTCAATGATCTAGTTGGTCAATGGTCCAGCCGGTCAATGAACCGTACCAGTCAACGGACTAGACCGTCAACGGACCAGATCAGACAACGGTCAATGAACGATTGGTCAGTAGCCACACAGACACGAGCAGCCAATGAGAGGTTGCCATGTGTCTGGTCAATGGTCAACGGGTACACGGTCAGCATGCCACGCAGACACGAGCAACCAATGAGAGGCTACCACGTGTTTGGTCAATCGGTCAATGACTGATGCAATGATTGAGTGGGAATGCCATATAAGCAAAACCGACCAATCATAGCACGTCACGTGGCACGTTCGACACATCATCGTCTTCCTCCTCATTTAGCTGATAGAAAAGAATGAGAGAATGTAAACCTTGTGCCTTTAAAGAAAAGAAAAACTAGGAAAAGAAACAGTTGATTCAAAAGAGAAAATCGAGCCGGTTAACGAACTCAAACCAATAAAGAAACGGTAAAATGGGAAATTGGTAAATCCCAAATGACTCAAAAAGTCATAAAAATTATGGAAAATAACCTTAGAACAAATGAGAAGAGAAAACCGGATCGGTTAAGAGTGAACCAGACATGAATCAGATTGAACCATACATGAACCGGACTCTAAATTCATTTTTCTTGGTGGCTTAAAATGTTTAAATTGAGAAATTGAAGCCACCATTAGATAAAAAATTAATTTAGATTAATTTAAAAAATTTTAATTTTGAGAAAACTAGTCAAATCGAGCCTAAACTGACCGATTTTCGCCATTGAACCTGGTCGGACCGATCCGATCCGGTTCAGAACAATGTCGTCTTCTTCCTTAGGATGACAACACTGTTCATCGATTCATAAACTTTCCTTCTCTGGTGAAGGAATATTCACTTCAATCAGGGTATTTTCAGGTGAGTATAGACTCGACCAAAATGGAAAGTGGTTAGGCAGAGGGTCCCCGAGCTCCCTATATAAAGAGCTTCTCTCCATTCATACTCCACATACCTCAAATTGTCATTCTCTCTTAAGTGCTCTATTTTTCGGTGAAACTCGAACCAAAGCTCCGACTTGGGCACTTTTCTTAACCTCAGAAGGCAAGGTCAGATCCTACAGACTCCAGGGGAAGTCACAACAACCTACTTTTCATCCAAGGACCACCGTAGAAGCGCTAGCAAAATCAAACAGTGAATCAGCTCCAACGAACCAAAGCTGCCTAATTTTGGCCGAGCTGAATTCGGCCAAATTCAGACCTCCTCTGGCCAAACCAAGCCTACTCAACACTCTCACGACCCTCACACGACCTCAATAGAGCTGAAAGGTAAGTCAATTCGACCCTCCTTCGTCGTTGCAAATCGATGTTAGAGAGAGAAAGTGCCGAATTTCACTGATAAAATTCTCTCTCATATTGATTTTAATTGTAGCAATTCTTGATCCTAGAAGGAACCTAAGGACAAGAGTTACCTCCCTAGATTGAGAGCTCAGACCACCCCCCTCCGACGGTAAGCTTTCGAAGCTTTCTCTATATACGAACAGTTTTTCGGCTAAGCTTCGTTTGAGCTCGTTTCAAACTCAAATTCTACAATTCAAAGCTCCATTTGATCGTATGGAAGTATAGGAACTGATCCATGCCATCAATTAAAGCAATTAACCCTGATTGAATGGCAAATTTGAAGAAATCAATTTCAGTATAAAGGGGAGAAGGAAGGGGGAAAATTGGGAATTTTGAAAATTTGAGGGACATCCATGCAATTTCTCAAAATTGAAGGTTAATTGGCAATGAGAAAGATGTTGGGGGGACCAATTGGTCAATTTTCGAAAGATTTGGGGCTAAATTGCTACTTTTGGAAAGTAGGGGCAAAACATAATTTTTGAAAAATTAGGGACCAAATTGGAAATTTAGAAAATTTGAGCCACTTACACAATTTTGAGTAAATTGAGGATCCAAAGAGGTTATTGGAAACCTTGTGACTCAATTTGGAGAAAAGTTAGCATTATGGACCTAAAGTTAAGAAAAATTAACTTTAGGGATATAGTTGCAATAAGCCAAGAATTTTGAGTCGAATCGTTCATACGGGAGAAAACGAAGGTTGTCATTCTAAATCTTAATTGATAATTATAGCCAAATCGTGTAGGGACACGAGAGATTGGAATGTCAGCAAGGAAAAGCTAGCGTGGACTTAGAAGTTGACTAGGGACGAACGTGTCACAGTTACTAGGTGAGTGGTATTATCTAACGTCATACCCGATTGGGATGATGATCACAGTTTTTAACGAATAAAACCTACTTACCAGTTGTGAGTAGGAATAAATATCATAACTAGTTGGTATGATGAGTTTCCTTAAGAAAAGGAGAAACAACCTACCGGTTGTAAGTGAAGTTCTTATCATACCCGGTTAATGTGATTTCACACCGTGTTTTTAGTAACCTAAAATTTCGGTCGAAAATTTTTCTAGAATTGTATTATAAATTTAAAATTCAATTGATATGATTGGAATAAATTTGATTTAAAATAAAATGAAAAGTGTTGTTTTAACCGAAATAAATAACTTGATGGAATGGATAGGGTAAACACCTAGTAAATTCCTTTGGATGAAAATAATTAGATAATTATGTGAATTTGATTTAGTACGAAACTATTTTGTATTACTCCTATGCCCTACCATAAATACTCATAAATTAATACTTAAATTTAATTATTGGAATTAATACTCATAAATTAATACTTAAATTCAATTATTAGAATTAATACCCATAAATTAATACCTATATTCAATTATTGGAATTAACACCTATAAATATCCATAAATTAATACATGCATTCAATTATTGGAATTAATATCCATAAATACCCATCAAATTCCCAAATTAATGAGAATAAGTGGCAACATTAATACATATAATATAGTAATAAATCTTCCCCATTTAACTAACAATTTTACACCTATACAAAGAGCTCCTCCCCATTCATCCTCCACACACCTGAAAACTCCTATCTCTCTCTACTGCTTCATTTTCCGGTAAAGCTTGAACTAGAGCTCCGACTTGGGCATTTTTCTCAATCTTAGAAGGTGAGGTCAGACTCTTTAGACTCTAGGGGAAGTCAACTATCTGATAGCAACCTCCATTCGATTTGAGGATCGCCGAAAAAGCACCGGCGTAATCAAACAATGAACTAGCTCCAACAGATCAAAGCTGCCCTATTTCGATCGAGCTGAAATTAGTCGAATTCAGCCCTCCTCCGGCCAAACCAAGCTCTGCCAACATCCCACAACCCTCATATGACCTCAACGAAGCTGAAAGGTCAATGGTAGGAATTCTTGATCCTATAAGGTACTTTAGGAAGAGAGTTACCTTTCTTGATAGAAAGCTCAAACCGTCGAACCTCAGACTGGACAAGTGTGAGCGGAACACCAACAAGAGAAAGTTCATGTCAACTTGGAAAACCAACCGAGGATGAACACGTCATGGTTAACGAGTGAGTGGGAAATTTTCACATCATACCCTGTTGGGATGATGAGCACATCGGTAATGAAAACCCGCTAATATGAGGGATTTTAACATCACACCTAATTGGAGTGATGTGAAAAAAAACATGGAAAAACGACTTATCGGTTGTAAATAGATCATACCTAGTTGGTATGATGAACTTCCTAGAAGGAAGTAGAAAACCCGCTTATTGGTTATGAGCAGAGATGTCCTCACACCCGGTTGGTGTGATATACAGATGAAAAATTATTTTTGTCAGAAGTGCTCTCCCCTGACTGTGTGCCACTACTTAAAGATTTTGGGAGACCTTCTTGACAGGAGTTCGAATAGCTCAGATAGGCCAGAGGCCTCGATTTTGGAACTTGGGGGGGCTATAATGCCCTATTTTGAAAATTTCGTACAGTGGGCCCAAGGCCAGTTGGCACGAGTAGGAGATCATAAACAAATATGATGTTAAACTATGAAAACTTTAATTTATGATGTGGTTTGGCTATTGTACCAAGACAGGACCGACATACTCGACGGACTGGCGGCAGTGCGACAAGACAGGTCCATAGACCAGTCGAGACAAATAATTGCGGGTCGGGGCCGTTGGACTAGTGGCACCAAAGATTAAATGACTTATATGGAAAATTATTGTTTTGTGCATGCACTGAGGTTCGAGACCATCAAGACACCCAAGAGAGGTAGTGATGCATCCTAGGGGCTACTAGACGACATGATAGATATACGGGTAGTTTGTCGTGCCAGTAGTCAGGGAAGCTCGACGTAGCTTCATGCGCACGAGACCGGGGTGGGGTCAGGAAGAAATCTCCATCCTCATATGGACACAACGTATTTTGGGTCTGAGGGTAGGACATCAAAGACGTTCATTGAGACTCTGAGTAGAAGTCAGGGACTTCTGTAAGGGTGGATGGTAAAAACGCTTTGATCCACAAGTGGGTGTAGTCATTGTAACTGCATCTCGCGAATGTATGTGTACCCTTCCTGATGAAGGACATGTGTTGTTTTGCTATACAAACCTAATGGGATAATGAGAAAAAAGTTAAGAAAACCTTGGAAAGTATTTGAGAATCCTTGGAAAAATAAATGGTAAAACCTTGGAATAAGGTTTGGAAAAGAAATTAAAATCCTTTTGAAAGGAAATGACACCCTTGGTAAGGTAAAGATTTTGAAAACCAAACTTTGATGAAAAATATTATTCTTAAATAAATGATAACTTTGGTGTGGCTATTTTTAAATCTCACTCTCAACACCCGCTCATTGAGTTGTAGAACTCACCCCTCCCTTTTACCCTTTTTAGGTAACTAAGAGAAAAACAAACCTAAAGACTTCCTTATAGCCAAACATGAAAGACAGGTTGGTAAGATTTAATGTATTCAGTTTTGATTAATGCTATTATAGGAAAGATACATTTAAAAAGGACGCCTTTCTCTTATGGTTTAGAGAATGGGAAACTCTTAATAAACTAGGAGAGTGGCGGGTTGTTCACGGGAATCCAACCAAATCGGGGTGGGTCGTGACATATGATGAGGTAAAAAGCAAATTTTTTCAGAAGTGTTCTCCCCTGATTGTGTGCAAATGCTTAAAACATTTGAGAGACCTTCTTGATAAGAGCTAGAACAACCAGATAGGCCAATGGCCTCAATTTTAAACTCTTATGGTTAAATGCCAAGTTTTGGAAAACACGTTTAGTGGGCCCAAGGCCTGTGGGCACGAACAGAAGCTAGTAAACAAAATTGATTAAGAAGAGCCATGAAAATTGCTAATGAAATTGATTGTGTATACGTCATGGCATCGAGTCAGGACTGACAATGCTTGATGGATTGGCTGCAGCGCATCAAGGCCAGGTCGACATACCAACCTAGACAAACGGTTGCATGTCAGGTTGAGCGTCGGGGCCGTTAGACTGTTGACACTAGAGATGATGTTTTTTATGTGAAAACTCTTGTTTGTGCATGCTAAGTGGGTTGTGGTGGCTCCCAAGGGCTGTTGGATGACATGGGGGCGATAAGGGTAGTTTGTCGTGCCAGTCAGTCATGGAGCTTTGGGAGCTCTTTGCGCATGAGACTGGGGTGGGGACATGATGAGGTCTCCATCCTCATATGGACACAAAGTGGCATTTGGGTCTGAGGGTCGAACGTTTGGGACATCCACTAAGACCCATGGTAGAATTGGATGGGCTCTTATCTTGGTGGACGATAAAGACACTCCGATCCACAAGTGGGTGTAGTGGACGGGCTGCACCAGCGAATGTGTGCACCTTTCTTGATGAAGGGCGCTTGTTTGTTTGCTAAACGCCTCCCGAGGCAAGGGGATGTGATAAGAAAGCTAAACACACGTAATGAGAAAATGGAAAAGGTTTTGGAAACCTGAATTAGAGGAAAATCTATTTAAAAGGAAAATAATAACATTGGCATGATTTTTTTTATAAACCAAAGTTGTTTTGAAAACTCACTCCCAACACACGCTCACTGAGTTGTAGAAACTCACTCCTCTTTTTATCCTTTTTTCAGGAGTAAGTAGATAAAATGAAAGAGAGCGTGAAGATTTACCATCCGCCAGGTATGCATAAAGTTCCTTTTAAACTTGCTATAGATTGATTTATGCTATTACAAGGAAAAATGTTTGAATTTACGCTTGGCTGCTCTTGAATAAAAGAAGGGGAAATCCCTCTTAAACTAAGGGAGCGACGAGTTGATCACGACGATCCAATCAAATCAGGTCAGGGCATGACAACTTTAGTGGTATTAGAGCTATGTTCCCTTGAAAGTATTATCAATACTATGCCCTGACACTAACGAAAACTTAATTACCCTATGGGAAGTAGAGTACCTAGGAAGTTTGTCATGCGAACCAAACCCATGCACAAAAGGAAAATAATAACATTGGCATGATTTTTTTATAAACCAAAGTTGTTTTGAAAACTCACTCCCAACACACGCTCACTGAGTTATAGAAACTCACTCCTCTCTTTATCCCTTTTTCAAGAGTAAGTAGATAAAATGAAAGAGAGCGTGAAGATTTACCATCCGCCAGGTATGCATAAAGTTCCTTTTAAACTTGCTATAGATTGATTTATGCTATTACAAGGAAAAATGTTTGAATTTACGCTTGGCTGCTCTTGAATAAAAGAAGGGGAAATCCCTCTTAAACTAAGGGAGCGACGGGTTGATCACGACGATCCAACCAAATCGGGTCGGGGCGTGACAACTTTAGTGGTATTAGAGCTATGTTCCCTTGAAAGTATTATCAATACTATGCCCTGACACTAATGAAAACTTAATTACCCTATGGGAAGTAGAGTACCTAGGAAGTTTGTCATGCGAACCAAACCCATGCACAAAAGGAAAATAATAACATTGGCATGATTTTTTTATAAACCAAAGTTGTTTTGAAAACTCACTCCCAATACACGCTCACTGAGTTGTAGAAACTCATTCCTCTCTTTATCCCTTTTTCAAGAGTAAGTAGATAAAATGAAAGAGAGCGTGAAGATTTACCATCTGCCAGGTATGCATAAAGTTCCTTTTAAACTTGCTATAGATTGATTTATGCTATTACAAGGAAAAATGTTTGAATTTACGCTTGGCTGCTCTTGAATAAAAGAAGGGGAAATCCCTCTTAAACTAAGGGAGCGACGGGTTGATCACGACGATCCAACCAAATCGGGTCGGGGCGTGACAACTTTAGTGGTATTAGAGCTATGTTCCCTTGAAAGTATTATCAATACTATGCCCTGACACTAATGAAAACTTAATTACCCTATGGGAAGTAGAGTACCTAGGAAGTTTGTCATGCGAACCAAACCCATGCACAAAAGGAAAATAATAACATTGGCATGATTTTTTTATAAACCAAAGTTGTTTTGAAAACTCACTCCCAATACACGCTCACTGAGTTGTAGAAACTCATTCCTCTCTTTATCCCTTTTTCAAGAGTAAGTAGATAAAATGAAAGAGAGCGTGAAGATTTACCATCTGCCAGGTATGCATAAAGTTCCTTTTAAACTTGCTATAGATTGATTTATGCTATTACAAGGAAAAATGTTTGAATTTACGCTTGGCTGCTCTTGAATAAAAGAAGGGGAAATCCCTCTTAAACTAAGGGAGCGACGGGTTGATCACGACGATCCAACCAAATTGAGTCGGGGTGTGACAACTTTAGTGGTATTAGAGCTATGTTCCCTTAAAAGTATTATCAATAATATGCCTTGACACTAACGAAAACTTAATTACCCTATGGGAAGTAGAGTACCTAGAAAGTTTGTCATGCGAACCAAACCCATGCACAAAAGGAAAATAATAACATTGGCATGATTTTTTTATAAACCAAAGTTGTTTTGAAAATTCACTCCCAACACACGCTCACTGAGTTGTAGAAACTCACCCCCTCTCTTTATCCCTTTTTTAGGAGTAGGTAGATAAAATAAAAGAGAGTGTGAAGATTTACCATCCGTCAGGTATGCTTAAAGTTCCTTTTAAACTTGTTATAGATTGATTTATGCTATTCCAAGGAAAAATGTTTGAATTTACGCCTGGCTCCTCTTGAATAAAAGAAGGGAAAATCCCTCTTAAACCAAGGGAGCGACGGGTTGATCACGACGATCCAACCAAATCAGGTCGGGGCATGAGAACTTTAGTGGTATTAGAGCTATGTTCCCTTGAAAGTATTATCAATACTATGCCCTGACACTAACGAAAACTTAATTACCCTATGGGAAGTAGAGTCCCTAGGAAGTTTGTCATGCGAACCAAACCCATGCACAAAATCGTGAAAAGGGATCCTACCTCCAGCAAGATAGACGTCCAAAAGTTTGTTGAAATCAAGAAGAAAGTGCCAAAAGACATGGTCAAGGATTATAGGAAGCTTCCTGGGCAATGTTAGAGCCAACCGACATAACATATCCTCCCCCAAGGCTGGAAGAACCTATAACTCCTCCAAGGAACCCGACACCCCCTCTAGCCTCGCGACAACCAAAAAGGACCCCGACCTAGAGGAAGGCCTAGAACAACTACTGGGATGCCCACACAACCTTTATGAAAGTTTTTCAGGCACCTCCATCGGCTTAGTAAAGTGGACTTATGAGTGCAAAGTTGAGGTGCTAGGAAGGTGCAGACTCGAGGTGTTCCATGAAGTCCATCCTAGCAGAGAAGCCCGGCAGGAGTATGGATGGACATCAACTAGTTCATCAGATCCCTCAGACCACGAATCCTAGAACAATCCGAAGATGAACCCCTGGTCCACAAACTCGAGAAAATAGAATAGGGAGTAGTAAAGAACTTTCTGTAATAAGCCGAGTACGATAAGAAACTATTTCTTTGAATAAATAAAGACCAATAAATTTTCTGCTTAAAGCATTAGTCTCCCTATTAACAACAAGGGTGAGAATACACCAATTAGGACCTAAGGGTAGTATAGGAACATCTGAGAAGGTAGACTATAGGATAGACCCACTGACAAGGGAAACCCAACCTAAACCCGAATAAGTTTCCACAAAAGAAAGAGCTCCCAGCCAAGACAATAAGTCAAGTTAAAAGACTAGGAGGTGGAATTTAAGGGAATCATCATAGGAAGCCGAGTGTAGGGGAAGCACATTTACACATAGTTAGAAGAATGGGATGAAACTAGGGGAAAAGGAAAAAGGGAAGGTGACACCAAGAGGAGTGGGAGGATTAGTACAAGAAAGAATATAAAGGACAGAAAGGGATTAAGAAAACTCTCATGCAGGAGTTAAGAAAGTACGAAGAAGAACTAAGATACCCTAGCGAAGGACAACCGGAAGGAAGGGCGACAAAGGATATATCACATAAGATATACCCATGAGATTTCCATAAAAGGAAGCAAACCCAGGAGACAACATCCAAGGGTGCTAGGGTTAGTATCAGTAGAAGTAAGGAAAGGAAAATAGGTATTAAGGGAAGAAAGCCTAGAAAGGGTATGTACAACTCAAGGGAGTCATGACTAGATGGCTATACATAGTACGAAACGTACAAAAGGAACTCGACATGCAGAGTCCATCGAAGGAGGAAGGAAGGATTGGGAAGTAGTTATGACTACGCTCTAAAAAGGGAGTAGTAGAATGGGCATCAGGGACAAGGGAATTCGAGAGACGACGACCTCAAGTTTAACAAGACGAGTAGTAAGGATGAGATGGTTAATGACCCAACCTTGTGAGGACCATGGATGTAAACCCGACAAGGAAGAGAGAGGTGGATGGGACAAACAATGGTAAGAAGAATGAAGGAAATCCTTAATGAACAAAGAACCGAAGAACAAAAAAATGGTGACCCCCTCAGGCGATGAGAAGTATTAAAAATAAGTCTTACACAAGTAGGACAAGAAACCTCGGAAACGAATGACACTCGAAGTCATCCCAAAGAGGTAGACTTGTACGAAATGCACAAGGACATACTCGAAAGATTTCAAGGAAGGATAAACAAGAAGAACAATAGTGGGAGATGGCATTATGCTACACTAATATATATATCTCATGTTCTTTTACAAGCTCCTGCTCGTGTCCATTGACTTATGGCCCACTGTTCGAGTTTTTCAAAAACTGGCATTTTAGCCCTCGAGTTCCAAAACTGAGGCCCCCAACCTATAAGAGCTATTCGAGCTCCTGTCAAGAAGGTCTCCCAAATAGTTTAAACATTAGCACACAGTCAGGGCAGAACACTTCCGACAAAATAGTTTTTACTGTCCATTATACCGATCGATATAAGGACATCTCCGTTCATAACCGATGAACGGGTTTTCAACTTCCTTCAAGGAAGTCTCATCATACCAACCAGGTATGATCTACTTATAACTCGTAAGTAGTTTTTCCGCATTACTTTCACATCACTTTCTCTAAGTAGTGATGATTAAAAATACCACTAAGTAGTGGGTTTTTATACCGAGGTACTTATCATCCCCAACCGGGTATGATACATAATCCCACTCACCCGAGAGTGCAGTGAAATTCCACTTAGTCGGGCTCCATCCTTAGCAAACTGGACCTCGACTAGCGTTCCCGATGTCTTGTTCTCCTACATGAAATAAACATAATTGTTCATTATTCTTTGGCCTAATAGCCCTCATTCGTTCCAAATGAATGAGAAAACCCAACTTTACATATATTTGTAATTAGGTCCCTAAAGTTATTTTTCTTTAACTTTATGTCCCTATTGTCGGGTTTTTCCTAATTCCGAGTCTCGAAACTTTTAAAATTTATCTTAGGACCTCAAATCATTTGATTTCACACAAAGGGGTTTAATTTCCCAAATTTCAATTTGGTCCTTCAATTTTCCCAAAATTACCATTTTACCCTTTCTTTAGAAAAATGGTAAATTTTGCCCCAAAAATTTTAAAATTTCTCAATTGGCTCTCTAATATTCTTATCATGACCAATTGACCCTCAATTTTAGAAAATTACATTTTGGTCCTTCAAATTTTCGAAAATCCCCAAAATTTCCCCCAATTTCAACTCTTCAACATTGCCGAATTTGATTTTATCAAATTGACTGATCAAACACCTCAAATTGTTGAAATTGGAGTTGGAATTGAGTTCATACATGTCCATACGATTCTAAGGAACTTTGAATCACAGATTTTAACGCAAGAACGAGCTCAAACAAAGCTTTGCCGGAAAATAGACTGTAGAGAGAGAAAGCTTTGATTTCTCACCGATGAGGGCGCGACGGTCGGAGCTCTCTATCTGGGCAGGTAGCTCTCCTCCAAAGGTTCTTACTAGGATCAAGAATGACATCAATTGATGCCGAATTGGATTAGAATTTCTCCATCGAAATGGTAAAGGGAAGCCATATTGGCTTAACTTTCAGTCCTAATTTGGCCGTTGAAGGGCTGAGGTGGTGTCGAGAGAGCTTGGTTTGGCCTGGGGATGGCTCGAATTGGCTGATTTCAACTCAGTCGAAACAGGGCAGCTTCGGTCCGTTGGAGCTGCTTTACTGTTTGATCATGCTGGCGCTTCTCTGGCGACTCTCGGGATGAACGGATGCTACCACCGTGTAGCTGACTTATCCCAGTTATAGTGAACCCGACCTCGCCTTCTTTGGATTAGAATTGACCCTATATCGGATCTCTGGTTTGAGCTTCACCAGAAAACTAAGCAACTGTGAGAGAGAGAGAGCTTTTCAGGTGTGGAGAGGACAAATGGAGAGGGGCTCTTTATATAGGGAGCTTGGGGACACGTTGGCTGTCCGTTTGGCACCGTTATGATAGGAATTGATGACCTGAAACATACCAAACGGGGGCATTTCTTCTTCGTCGGCATTTTTTCAGTTTCCAGGCGAGTGAACAGTGTTGTCATCCTGAGGAAGAAGATGACACTATTCCGAACCGGACTGGACCGGTCCGAATCGGGTTCCAAGATTAAACTGACTGATTCACCCCTCATTCGACCGAGTTTTTCAAATCTAAAAATTTCTAAATTCATCTAAATTCATTCTCTATCCAATGATGGCCTCAAATCTCCAATTTGAATTATTTGAGCTACCAATAAAAATGAATTTAGGATTCAGTTCTTTAGAGGGTCAAACTTGTCTAAACCGGTTCGGATCCGGTTCACCTAAACCGGTTTGGTTTTCATCCCTAATTTCTTCACAAGTTTATTTCCATGTCTTTTGTGACTCCTTGGATCACTTAGGGTCCATAAGATTCCTAGTTTACCATTTCTTTATCGATTCTGGTTCATAAACCGGCTTGGTCCTTAAACCAGTTCGATCCAGTTCGGGTCCAGTTCACTCGAATCGATCTAGTTTTTCTCTCCCACTTTGTTCTAAGGTTTCTTCCCAAGGTTTATAAATTTCTTTGGGGTACAAGGGAGTTGAATTTCTCTGTTTTGCCCGTTCTCTATCGGTTCTGGTTCATGAACCAACTCGGTTCATAAATCGGTTCAATCCATTTGAATTCGGTTCATCTAAACTGGTTTGGTATTTCTCTTCCAATTCGTCCTAAGGTTCTTTTCCATGGTATTATGAACTCTTTGGATCACCCGGGAGTTGTAAATTTCCAAACTGCCCTTTTACAATTGATCGGGTTTGTGAATCGATTCTGTATCCTCACTTAGTTTGATCAGTTCTTTTTCCTGTTTTCCTTAGCTTGAAAGGGCGAGTTTTACAGGTGGACTCTTTGGTATCCGGCGACTGAAAACCCCTCCAATTTGACCGTCGGTGGGTGAGTTTGGGGCTGAGTCTAACTTCGGGCGATAGCTCTATCAATTGCCGAGCTCCCTATATAAAGAGCTCCTCCCCACTCGTTCTGCTCATCCTGCAATAGATCGAAGAGGAGAGAGTGCTCAATTTTCCAATGAGGCATAAACTAGAACTTCGACATTAGCATTTTCTTCAGCCTTCGATGATGAAACTAGACTCATTAGAACCAAGAGGAAGTTCTCCACTCAGTTGCACCCTCCATTCGACCTAAGGACCACCGGAGGAGCGTCGATAAGCCTGCGCAATATCGCTGCTCCAACGGACCCGAAGTGACAAAGCTTTGTTGAGCTGAATTCAGGCCACCCCAAACCTCCTACAGCTAAGCCGACCCTCCCACGACTCATCCTAGCTGACCCTCGACCTCTCCAAAGCTTTCCCATAAGTCCATTCCACCTCCACTCATCAAAATAGTCAAATTCTAGAGAGAGAAAGTGGCAGAACTATATTAATCGAATTCACCCTGCCTATGACATTAATTGGGGGTGATTCTCGATCCTCGAAGGACCCTCTCGATAAGTGCTAACTTTCCAAATCCAGAGCTCCGACAATCGCATCCCGGCTAGTAAGATTCCGAAGCTCTCTCTCTAAGTTCAGTTTTCTGGCGAAACTCCATTTGAGCTTATTTCGAGGTCAATTAAGATGATTCGAAGCATGAACATAACGTAGGAAGGTGGGGAAGATGATTAGTAGCATGCTAGGAATCAATTAATTGAGTTTGCGGGTTCAATTTGATGGAATATGTTCTAGGGACCAAAATGAATGATTTGGGGAAGTTTGGGCAAAAATTGGGAATTTTTGAAAATTTGGGGACGTTTGTGAAATTAATTTTTAATTAAGAACCAATTGACAATTTGGAAGAAATCGAGGGTCAATTGGTGTTTTTGAGGAAAATTGGGGACTGATTAGTGATTTTGGAGGAATTAGGGGCTTAATTGCAATTAAGTATAAACTTGGGATTTTAATTGCAATTAAGGGAAAATTGATGGCTTATGTGAAAATAAGAGGAAATTAGGGACCTGGGAGGAAAATTAGAAACCTTAGGGACTTAATTGAGGGTAAATTGGGCATTAGGGAGTTAAAGGTAAAATTATAAACTTTAGGGACCTAATTATGATTAAGGCATAATTAAGGATCTATGTGTCAATACGTGCAAGTATGAGGACCTTTATGCCAATTTTACTAATGTGAATACTCAAACCATGTAGAGGAGCACATAGCCAGCTGAGATCCAGTTGGGAAGGAGTCATGACGTACCGAGTGAATGGGTTTTGGCATCACGTTTGGTTGGGCTAATGAATGTACTTTCCCTAATTAAAAATGGTTTTCCAGAATTGATCTCGCCTAACTGCTTGAACTAGCTTAAACTCTTTGGGAGACATTTTTTATGGGAGCATGAACCATGAAATATTAGAGCTAGAGATGCTCTAGTGGGCCCAAGGCCAATTGACACAGGCTTAGGCTTGTAGACAAATAGATAAGTAATGAACCTATGAGGATTCACATAATTGGTAAATTATATGTGATATCTACCGAGCCATGACCAGGGTTGTAAAACTTATTGGGTTGGTGATTACCGAGTCGAGTTCGGGTCGTCGAACTCATTGGGCTCGTAGTACCGAGCCAAAGCTAGGTCAGCAAGCTTATAGGGGCCGATAGCACCAAAGATAAAAGGTCTTGACTGAAAAGACTTATGTTGTGCATGCTGAGATACAAAACCATCGAGGTGCCCAATATGGGGTAGTGGTGGTTCTAAGGGCTACTGGATAACACAGGGAGCATAAGGGAAGTTTTGTCATCTAGTATGTCTAGAAGCTCAAGGAGCTTCATGCGCATTGAGACCGAGGTCAGAGGGGAAGAGGTCTCATCACACATTTACGGACACGAAGTACGAACTCGAATATGGGGGTCGGGAAAGTGATGCTCACACAAACGTGTGTTAGAAGTTGTGAATTTCTATCATGGTAGACGATAAAGAAGCTCTGGTCTACAAGTGGAGTAGTCGATGACTGCTCTATGAACGTGTGAACCCTTTGATGATAAAGGGTGGTTGATTGTGTGCTAATCAAACTAGAAAACCAAATAAACATTATGAATATTAAGTACGATGATAGCTTAACCACTTACTAAGTTACGGAAACTCACCCCCTTCCAAAAGGGGGAGAGGCCGAAGTAGAAAGCCTATGCTCATAAGGTATAAAAATTTCATACAGTTGTTTTAATTATTTTATTTTGGAAAACTAGCTTATTGTACGTCTTTACTTTTTTTATTCTAACTCGGTAGAAATACCTGGATAACACAATGAAAGGTGACAGGTTGCTCACGGAGTTACGATCAAAACGGGTCGAGACATGACACTTACACTCTTAAAAACTATTTTTGACATCTCTATTTACCTCAAAATCATTTCCTAGACTCTCATCCTTCCCTTATGGATCATTTCATAACTCTTCCCTTATTTGCAAACTAGTTCCCAAACTTTCTAAATCTTTCACTTTAGTTCTCGAATTTTAAAAATATTTCCAATCAACTTAAAATTTCATAACTACATCTCAATTTCCTTCATTTAACTCCAAAGGACTTGTGTGGGGAGTTGTAGGTCTAACCCCAACCACATTTGGTCGACTTTGGTCATTTCTCAAAAATGACCGAAATAGAACAAATGGTGATCAGCTTAGATTTACACACACACACAATAGCTCCCCCATTTATGTTTGGAGGAAGCCACATGTTACACCATATTTTATTAAATATAAATAGATATGTGTTATCTATATATAAGTCTTAAAAATAGATGAGTTGGGACCCATGGGGTCTAAAATACTCACTAGAGAGGGAACTACCAGTGGCCACAAGGTAGTCATTTTGAAGCTTATGGAGTGACATAATTCATTATAAGGTGGTGGTTGGCCAAGCGATCATCAAAGCTGGTAGAATTTGCCCCTAAACTGGCGATGGTCAAGCGTTTCAGAACATATCCATAGGAGAAAATTGGCTCGTGGCGGTCGAAACTCCCCCATGTCAGAGATCGTCCAAAGCTAGTGGGAGGTAGAGGAGAGACAATGGTTCTTTTGGCATCATTGGCAGTCGGAGAGGTAGCCAAAGCTGGTTGAATTCGACCTCGAAAGGGCAACATCAACTCATTGTTTCATTGTCCCGTGCTAGAGTCACCCAAAATGACCCGCTAGAGTCAAGCCAAAATGACCCTCATAAATCATTTTTCATCCACTAGCTAATTGGGATCCAATCACATATTTCAAGTGTCATATCTTATTGGCCTTTTGACACTAAATTCCTAATTTGGTAGTCACATAAGAGAGAATTGTCGTCCGAAAGCGTAGGTGTGGAGAGTTTCTACAACTGATTTTTTTTAAATTTAGGGATGAAATTCGAATTAATAGGGAGGTGAAAATGTAACTAAGTTCATGTGAATGTTGTTCAATGAGTTGTCAATTCATTTTTAGATATGATTGCGTATAATTTGGTGAAAAAATTTGGCCAATTAATGTGTTTTCATAACTTATCATATCCCACAGGACTTAGTAACTATCATTATCATCCTTTCCATAATTACACCTTTACTTATTTGGATTCTCTTATTAATTTAAATTATACCATTTTTGGATCACAATTCACCCAAACCTACTTCTAAAAAATCACAATTCTTGTTAATGAAATCACTTACAATCCAATTTGTTCCGAACTAATTTTGACTTGAATTTCCATTTTTAATTAATCTTGAATTTATGGTCTATATATTCCACATTATGTTATTGAGAAAATCCCAATGTTATACATTTTATTGGATAATGGTGTTGAAGTGCCTTTTGCTAACTAAAAAACTCTGGTGTGGTATCCAATGTGTTGTAGTTATTCAAGTTCCTTCCATCCTAGTAATCACATGGCATGTGCACTAGAGAAATGCATAACTATGTGAACTCCCTATCACAATAATATCTATAAGGTATGGTGTTTGGTCAAAATATTAACTGTAATTTCCTTCCACGACTAAACTAGACCCCTTATACCTAGATGTTTCACATACTCTGCATAAGTAAGTTTCATTTATTTTCTGATCCGTTCTATTTCAATATTCCCCATCTTGTTCTTGGTTGTTTCATTTATTTTCTGATCTGTTTTATTTCAATATTCTCCGTCTTGTTTTTGGTTCCCATTAAAAATATGTTCCTTACATAGAAGAGATCACTCTAACTTTATACCTGCATACATTTGAACATCCAAGAAGTTCCACACACATTTCCAGGAATCACTTATCAGGACTGCAAGAACACTTCAAAAGGCTGGGAATGTCACCAATTGATGGCTAGAGTAAACCCTATGTTCAATTTGGGGGCAGACTCTAGATGAACAGCATAGAAAAATGGTTGGGGGTTTTACTTAACCGTTTTCTCCTTTCTCTATGTTTATAGTGCACAATTTGGGCATATCAATAAATGAGTTTCTAAATACTAAACAATTATCTATAAAATAAATAATATAATGGACAAAATTACAGTAGGAGTCCCAACAATGGGTGCGGTTACACTTTTGTTCAACATAAACAAGCAGACCCAGATCCAGGCCTCGGGGTTCAAGTACATTAAGGGAGATATGGATGGGAATACTCAGCCAAATTTGTCAGGTAATTATACCTCAAATAGACAACTACTAAGAAAAAAAGGTGCTACAGTTGGTATCATGATACAAGCAAGAATTACCATTAAGAGGGAAGAGATCTCATAAGCACGAGCTAATAAATCTCATCATGATTCTGTTTTGCTTATATTCCATAATGCAATGCAATGGATGAATTGTGGAGTGAACTCCGAACATAAGTTCTGCCACAAATTTAACATCAACTTGAGAAGTTCTTCTAATGCAGAATCTCCATCAGAAGAGGTATACATATGCTAAATAGGTTATTTTTGCTACTCCCAACTCAGTAAATTATCAGAATTCTACTCTCTTATTTTGCCCGTAACATTGTTCTCATCTCCTGTCCATAAAAAGGATCTCATCTCTAGATTGTTGCAAGCCATACTGAAAAGATGCAGCTTGAGCTAATGAATTTTGATCCTTAAAAATGGCAATCATGGTTCAATATTATTTTCAAATAGAGAACAAATAATTTATCACAAACAATGCTATTGAGGTTCACTTCCATATGCGAGCAAAATGCAAGAACAGTATAATTGGCTAGCTAATTTGTTCCCTCAATTAAGCAATTTGGTTTTCAAATCAATAAGTAGTAAAACTACAATTGTTGTACAACTTAGAAGCTGATGAGGTCCAGTTACCTCCTTGTTGACAATGTTGCAGATTACTTGATGCTTGTGATCTTGGAACGGGACAATACAGAAGTTTCATCAATGTTGTACAAGCAATCGATCAAGTGAACACGTAGCAAAGCTGGGCCTTTTGCCATCTCCATCCCCATCTCTGCAGCAACTCCGAAAACTGAAAGTGCAGAGACTGTTGCTTCAAAGGCAAGTTTTGGATCGACTGCGACAAAAGCTGCAATCAGGGCAGAGACCGAGCACCCACTGGCAGTAATCTTCTGTAATAAGGGCACTCCATTGGCAGCTCCAATGACCCTGTTGCCATCTGTGATGACATCAACTGCCCCAGTTACAGCAACTACAGATCCACTTAATAGAGCCAAGGATTTAGCAGCATCTACTGCATCCATGGAGTTGTGAGAGCTATCCACACCCTGAAAAATAGCATGCATCCATTATTAAACATGAACTCATCTCTAGAAGTTATATCATATGACATAAAGAACCTCCACGTTTGTTCTGCTCATGCCTCATGATCTAGCATTGTCTTACACGCGTCAAGAGTATCTCAATAACATAATGATCTAATCAGACCATAATCCCACCCATTGATTATCAATAATCCAACCACCCTGCTCTCAACATAGGCATATTGAGATCTGGAGATAATGTACATATGGTGGATGATTGGTCAGTCTTCTCTTTTACCAATCTTCACATCAGGAGGCTAAGAATAGCTCACCTCCAATTAATTAATCACGTATAACCACATATACCATATGGGTATATCCATGACCTTTTTATTCCTAGAGATAATATGATATATTAATCAAATAATGTCCTGAACATCAATTACAGCCAGAAAGAGTCATTGCTATTGACCTCTCTATTGATGTCGCTACTAAACCATCAGAGCCTAATACAATAAAAATCCAGCCAGAAAGAGTCATTGTCATTACAAGCCCCCACAATCTCCCAAGATGCTCATGGCTTTATAACACCTCCTAGAGTTGGCAAGATAACTCAAATCAAATGGAATTGAAGATCACTTCATGGACAAATAAAACTGACTAGTCCCAACATAACATAACATGTTTCTGTAATATCAAGGACAATATAAGCCAATTTGTACAGGAATAACTACCTTCGCCGTGCCCATAGAAGCATTAGAGAGCGCGATTATCTCAGACCCATTTCCTCTGATAACAGTGGGCTTGAGGTCAACAAGCTCCAGGCAGGCCTTCAGGCGGAAAGCAGTGGCGCCGGCTGCTACTGGGTCAAGGATCCAAGGCTTACCGAACTGGCCGGCTAGGCAGGCGGCGGCTTTCATAGCCGGAAGCCAGTCGGAGCTGAGGGTACCCACGTTGAGGCATAGGGCATCCACGTTGGGGGTGAAATCTGGGAGCTCCTCCAAGGAGTGGATCATCGCCGGCGACGCGCCAGCGGAGAGGAGGACGTTGGCCACGAGGTCCATGGAAACGAAGTTGGTGATGCACTGAATCAACGGAGATTGCTGCCTCACCCTGGAGAGCAGGCTCCAGGCCAGTGGGGCCCACTCAATAGCCTCAGCTTCCCCTTCTGAGGTCACCTCCTCCATGGAAGAAGAAAAAAGTATCTATATTATCTAAATACCTGTGCGGTAACTGCTGAGGACAGAGAGGAGAGAGTTCAACTGGAGAAGATTGGTAGAAAGTCGGAGATTGGCACCATTTCAAACCCATGAGATCAAGTTTGAGCAAAAAAAACCATTGAGACCAAGAAACTAGTGATGGATCTGCCTTGATGAACTGATAATGATGAAGCTTACCATTGGGCCTCCACCTTTCTTCGGTGTTTTTTTTCGATCAAAGGTCCTTAGTCTACATAAATCATAAGTTGCTATTCTTAAAAAGCCCATAGAAATCGGCCTGAACGTAAAAAAATAAAAATCAAATAGAAATAAAATATTTTTTAAGGTTAAATCAAAATAAAAATTTTCAATTCAATATCATTTTAAATTAAAACTTTAAAATTTTATGCATAATCATTAAATATTTAATAAAATAGATATTTTATCAACAAGTTTACTTTTTGTTAAAGACTATATAAATTTAATAGTTTATAATTTATGTTAACAGTTTATGTTGATGTGATAAATTAAAAATAATTTTAATAAAATGTATAATTTTAAAACAAAAATATTTATGTACAAGAATCAAAACCAAGTAATCTCCTTAAAACACAAATACGGTAGACAATGTATAATATGAGATATAGTTAAAAAAATTTAATTACCATTATCAATACAAATTTTCTTGAAATTTATAATATTTTATTTAATTTAAATTACATATATAATTAAAATAAATACAAAAAAAATATAATTTTTATAAGTATAAATTATATATAATTAATTTTGTATAATTAAATTGAAATAATAAATTAAATATCTTATTTAAATATATCTATATATTTTTTATATTAATAGAATTTTTGTAGTAAATTATATAATTTTATTATAATTAAAATATGAAATTTAAGTTCCTAATTTGTATAATATTATAATTTATATATAAATATTTTATTTAACTTAAATGATATATAATTATTAATAATAATTCAATATATATAATCATTTAGTGTTGATAGATAAAGAATATTTTGTCTATATTATATAAAAATGATAATTTTTATCCGCGTTTCAATTCAATACATAGATTGTATTGAAATATAGTAGATAACTTATTACAGTAAAATCGATAAACTAAAATTCTCATATTAGTTCAACTTTCTAAAATTTACTAATAATTTAAATTTTTATAAATAAATTTTTAAAATGTATAAATAAACACAAACAAATAATTAGAAGTGAGTAATTGCTTTTAAACATTTGTTCTTAAAGTCAGGTGAATTATGTTAAGTCACTTGCTCTATAAAGTTTCTTTATACTATTACGTCTCTCTTTTATATGTCCTTAAAATGTGACAGTGGAAGGGTGAACAATACTTAGTGTGAAAGTTGTTAATTGCATCACTTATAACCCAAATGTTACAAACCGATCAATTGGGACATCGGGTACATGCACGGGCTACACGCGCATGTCATCTTTCTCGCTCGATAGCTTACCTCGATTCCCCCACTTATACCCAATAGCTCACCTTGATAACCCAAATCTACCGCTGGGGAAATTAATCTATTCATTAGGTCTCATACTATTAAATGAAGAAAACATCTAATGACTACATTGCCATGGAGGTTTAGATCACCTCTGTATAAAATGGGGTTGCTTCCTCACCGAAATGAGCTTAAAATTCTCTCCCAACCACTAACTGCTCCCTTTTTCGTCGACCTCCATACCAGAGAGAATTTCTCCATCGCCTGACCACCTTTGACAACGTTCTTAGTATCCCTATAAAGCTGATGACCCCAACATTCCATCACCACCTCTCTTGACCCTCGACTATTCTTCTATCGACACTCGCGAGATCGCACAGTACTCGATCTTTGACGACCAAAAATAGGGCAAATGTTTTCGGGGCTAATTCCAATGTCTACGATAGTACTCATAAGCTGAGAAAAATTAGGTGAATTTCTTGTAATTCCAACTTTCCATAACCTCTAATTTTGTCCGATTTGAGTAAGATTTAAGGATGAATTAAATTATCTAAGTTTTGAATTGTGGGTCTAAGAGTCGTTGTCATGCCCCAATAGGTTTGATCAGGGAAAGTGATCAACCTGCCACCCTTACCCACATCATCCGGGTATTACTACCTGAATGAGACATGGAAGGTAAATACGTGTTTACATTCAAACCCTTACTTTAAGTTGGGGGTAAGAGACGTACCTTGAGGGTCCAAGCGCGTACTAGAACTTTCCATCTTGGTGCTAGCCTAAATGGGGGAGAGAAGGGGAATGAGTACAACATAGTCAGTGAGAGAAACTACTATAACATTTACTTGAATTTATTTTTGTATCCTTTTAAATTATTCATTTATTGTTATTCACATATTTCACATGATCAACAACTACCTTCCTATCATAGAAGTGATCACACGTTCGCAGAACGGACCCCAACTATTCCACTTGTGGACTAGAGTGCCTTTACTGCCCACCATGATAGAGGTGCACTGCCTCTACCCAGAGTTTGAGTGGACATCAATATTTCGACCCTGAAACCCTAATGAGACCTATTTTCCCCTACTACCTTGGTCTCAGTGCGCAGGATGCTCCTCGGGCTTCTTGTCCTACTGGACAACATACTGCCCTTATGCACCATGGGTCGTCCAGCAGTCCTTTGGGCTCCATCACTACCTCATGCCAGGTGTTCTGATGACCCGAATATCATAGTGCATGTACAATTAATAGTTTTTTTTATTATAGCCTTTATCTTTGCCCCTCCAGTGCAACGATCTATTGGCTTGGCTTCGGCCCATGTGTACTGGCCCAACAGGTTCGACGACCTGACTTCGATAGAGTAGTGGTTTGAACCAACATGCTCAAAAACTCAGACTTGGCTCGGTGTGTATCACACACAATTTCCTATTATTTGGATCTTTTAGCATTATCCATCATATACTAGTTCTAGACGGGTCCATACCTATATCCATCGGCCTTGGGCCCATTGGCATACCGATCCTAAGCCCCAGAATTAGCTCCCAAATATTTTAAGCAGAGTCACCCAGTTAGGGGAGGCTAATTCTAAGAAAAATTATTTTCAAAGTTGAACCGTCATTCCAACTGTAATAGATGTTATAGTGGTTCTCACTCACCCGGTTATCTCGGCGGGGACGCGTCGGCGGGGTCTCTCTCCTCGGTGTGCTTTCGGGGGTCGGTGCTCGAGTAGTCCATCCCTGCATGGTATGAGTGTACGTATCAGGACGCGTTGACTAAGAGGTTACCTATTCTCTCATATTTGCACCTATGGTCCAACACTTTGCCTTAATTACACATAGGTCCCTAATTTTCCTTTAATCTCTATTAAGCCCTTGGGGTTTCCAATCATTCGTTTTAGGCCCATAACATTTTTAATTTCACCAATTGGCCCTTAATTTACTAAAATTACCCTTTAGTCCTTAATTTTCCCAAAATTGTAATATGGTCCCCAACTTTTCAAAATTTCCAATTTGCCCTTTATTTTGCTCAAATTGCCCAATTGGCTCTCAATTGGGGTGAATTTCATGAAAACACCTTCAATTTCGTAAATTTGCCATTCAGTCCTTCAATTTTTCAAAAATTACACAAATGTCCTCAAAATCCCTAAATTGAACTTAATCTTCTTCTCCAATTCAAGCATATGAACCTTCAGATCTTAACTCATCCAATTGACGGCTTGTAAGTCCTTAATTTCTTCGATTCTTACCTCAATTCGTCTCCTCCAGCTGCACTCGATCATCATACACTTCAAATTTCCAAATTTGGTTGAGTTTTAAGCCTCATCGAAGCTTCGACGGAAAATTTACAGTAGAGAGAGAAAGCTTGATTATCTTACCGACGGAGGGGTGGTGGCTAAAGCTTGAGGTGGGGGCAGCTAATGCTCGTCGAGAGGAACCTACTAGAATTGAATCCTACTGCACTTCACCGCTGTCATGTGGGAATTTGAAGAGAGAATTTTTGGGGGTGCAACTCTGAAACTCGGAAATTCCGATGAGGGGAGGCGAAATTGGGCTTATCGGGGTCTGTAGGGGGTTGTGAAGGGTCTTAGGCATTCGGAGAAGGCCAATGTAGGCGACGAAAGGGCCGAGAGTGTCGATGATGGGTTGGTCAGGAGCACGCTATTTCGAGCTCCGAAGTAACTTCACTGTGTGATCCTCTTTCCACTTCTCTGGTTAGTCTCAGGTCATTTTGAGAGTGTCTAGAGCTAGTGCACTCTTCCTCGGTTCCAATGCCACCCTCTGGAGCTTATTTGGCTAAGATTTTTCCCGTTATCAAAGCTATGGTTTACTGCTCATCAGAAAATGTATTCTTTCTCTTCTTCGCTTGATTGTGGAATGCTGAGGACGAATGGAGAAGTGTTCTTTATATAGAGAGCTTGGCAACTGTTTAGGCTACCCACCGGCATAAGACTCGACCTCTGACTCAGCCGCCGGTGACCTGACCGAAGAGTTTTTTGAGTCACCAGAGACTCCAGCTTTTCCAGCCTTTCTCTCTCCTTCGTTCTCTCTGTCAGCCACTGAACGTTGAAGATGATGACGTGGTAGTCATGCCATGTGGCACGTTGTGATTGTCTAACTTTTCTAATATGGAGGTCTAGCTCGGCTGCCGCGTCAGCTATTGACTGGACACGTGGCAACCTCTCATTGGCTGCTCGTGTTTATGTGGCATGTTGATGGGTCATCGACTGACTGTTGATTGGACACGTGGTAGCCTCCCATTGGCTGCCCATGTCTGCATGGTTGTTGATGGGGCACCGTTGACTGGTTTCTTCTACTGATCAATCTGGTTCATTGACCGGTCCGGTCAAATCGGGTTCACTATCCCAAATTCAAAAATCAACTAGTTCGGACCCGATTCGACCAGTTTTCTAAAATTTAAAAATTTCTAAATTCATATAAATTCATTTTTTATCTAATGGTGGCCTCAATTTCCAAATTGAAAATTTTTAAACCACCTAGAAAAATGGATTATTGAACTGGTTCATTATGGTTCATCCTAGTTCAATCCAATTCAGGTCTAGTTCACCCCAAACCGGTCTGGTTCTCTCCAATTCTAGTTCTTTGTTCTTCCTTACAATTTTTATGAATTTTTGGTCACTTGGGATCTCCCAATTTCCCATGTTAACCCTTCTTTCCTATTTTTTATTTATTAAATTGGCCTGGTTTTTCGACAATAGTGTCGATCCTCCCTTCCAGTTTCCTTGGTTCGAGGGGACGGGTTCCACAACTCTCCCCTCTTTTTAGGAGTTTTATCCTCAAAACTTTGTTGTTCTTCTCTTCTCTCGGAAGGAATCCCTGAGCGGCCCCCTTAGGGTACAAGTCGATATCCTACCATTTTGGCTCACTTCCCTTGCCTCATCTCCCTTACTCCCCGGGATTTAGTTAGTTTGGCTCAGCCTTTCCCCCGGTGTTCATGAAGTCTCTTAGGTCCGATATAGCTTAGGGTCAGACTTTTGTTCCAGGGTTTTGTCTTGACTCGAGGTTCTGGCACATCCAATCGTACATGGGTTCTTTTACTCCTTTGTCTATTGGGACTCCTTGGCACTTCATCCCTTTAGGCTATTTCATTTGTCCCTCTCGGTGTTACGTTCTTTTCTAGGTTCTCTAGTTCGTCCTTTCGTACTTAAGTTCCCTTGTTATTGGTGTTTGAACTTAGTTGCCCCCGGTAGTAGAACTCTTGTGCTCGGTGGCTCTACCCTAGGCATGAGGCCCGATCTATCTTGCAGTTGGAACTATGTCCTTTCACTCTTGTTCTTAGAGCATACTCCCTCCTATTCTCATTCTTTGCATTATCTAGGTCATTTTGTTACCCGATTATTTTACCCTTCGATTCTGATGTCCCTTCCATGCTTCGATGTCCCTAGAATATAGATGTTAGACTCCTTATATGAGTTTGGGGTTTTCCCTTGTTTATTTGTTCTATTCCTTCCCCCTATTGAGTCTGCCCATCTTCAACTGTCGGATTTCCAGCCCCCAGGTTGACCCCATTGACCTATTGGCTTTCCTGCCTTCATCCATTCTTATGTTTGCTGGCGTTCTCCTGCTAGCGAGTGGTCCTTCCTTTTTCTTGCTCCTTTGTTCTCTCTTGGCCTAGAGGTCATTACGCTTGCCGATCTGTATTGACTGGACTCTTTTAGATTTATCCCTTTCTCTAGCCCTAGGTGGCAAGGCTTGGTGTTTAATTCTACGATTACCTTCTAGATTAATTCTTGTCGAAGTTGTCCTCAAGGAACTTCTCCCTCTTTCGACGTCTACCTTTCATATGGGACTAGTGAGGGTCTTCGGAGCTTTCCCCCTTGTTCCGAGGTATGGTCTCAGGTTCCGTCCTCGAGGACTCGGGGGTGGGTACTCCCTTGTTGGACCTTGGTTGCTCTATTTGGATCCTCTTCCCATTTCAACTCATCAGTCTACCCACTCCTCACTTGATGTTGTCATGCCTATATGTCGATCCTTCCTTCCTAGTTTGTGCTTCTTTTCGGGTTTGGGGTTTGTGCCCCTCCCCACCACCCCCCCCTTTTTTAACTTGGAGTGTTCTAGACCCGCTCTTGCTTCATGGGATATCTCTCTAGTTCTTCCCTAACTCATTTGAATTCCCAAGCTCTATTTTTTGTTATAGCTTAGTAGTGCTCCTTTCCTATCTTAGGGCCGCTTAATTATCTATTGCTTCTACCCCTAGTTTGGACACTCCTTGACCCTCAGTTCTCCTGAAATTTTTGGTGCAAGGGGAGGGTATCCCCCCGCGCTTTCCTTCTAAGGGTTAATTTGCCCTTCTGATCTGGTGTCCTCCTCGAGTTTTGAGTTTCTCAATATTACTTCCTTATGTAACTGCCTAATCCCACTTTAGTGACTCCACACTTGTCCGCTCCTTCCTCTTTGCTTTCCCCTGATCTCTAGTGTTGGGATGTTCCATACCTTCGTCACGGGCTTGCTTCTCAACCTCCCGTTACTGGGGTACTTTGTTGTTATCTCTCGATTAGCTTGGTTGTTCCTCGCTAGGGTCCTATGGGGTGGTTGAATCTTTTCTCAGTTTATCCTTGATGTTAACCCCGTCCTTTTATAAATAAGAAAACCAAGAAAAAAATTGGTCGTTTCAAAAGAGAAAACCGAGCCAGTTCACGAACCCCCAACCGAGAAGGGAAGGGTAAATTGAGAAATTTTAAAATCTCAAGTGACCCAAAGAATCATAGAAACCTTGGAAAGGAACTTTGGGACAAATTGGGAGAGAAAACCAAACCGATTCAGGTGAACTAGACCTGAACCGGATTGAATCGGTTTGAACCATCATTGAACCGGTTGCTAAATTCATTTTTCTAAGTGGCTTAAAATATTCAAATTGGAGAATTGAAGCCACTATTGGATAGAAAATGAATTTACAAATTTTTAATTTTGAGAAAATCGGTCGAATCGGGCCTGAACCGGCTAGTTTAAGTGTCATGCTCCCGATTTACTAAAAGGTTTCCCCTTATATTATAAACTGTAAAGAGTAAGGCATTCTTTAGACCTGCACCTTTTCCCAGGAATATTATAAATCAAAACTGCATAGTAATTTAAATTAATCGTACCTAGCTTGTAGGCATTTAAGGTTCTGCCTTCCAGGACTTCCTGAAATGGGTATAAGAGAGAGGGTGAGTACAACTACTCAGTGAATGGGATTCAAATCTTTTGACTTTCAAGAAAAACTTTTATATGGAGTATGCCAAACTCCTTTCTTTTCAAAAATTATTTCGTTTAAAAATTCGGGTTTTTCCACCATTTCTTAGTTAACGGTGTGTCATCACCCAACACACATCCTTCATCATGAAGGTTACATATATTCGCAACTCAGTATCACTACTGAACCAGCTAGTGGCTTCGGAGCGACTTTTCCTACCACTCGGATAGAAGTACGACCACTTCTACCCTGGGAATGAGTGGATGTACGTGACATCCGACCCACAATCCTGAAATCACTTCTTCATGTCTGTAAGATGATAGAGACCTCATCATGTCCTCACCCCGGTCTCATGTGCTTGGTGCTACTCCAGATTTTGCATAGACACCTGGAACGACGAATTGCCCTTATAGCCACCAGGTCGTCCAGTGCCCTTAGGATGCATCACTACCCCTCATGGGCGTCTTGATGATCCCGTACTCACAGTGCATGCACAAATAATATTTTCTCATATTGCCATGTAATCTATGGTGCCACTGGTCCAACGGCCCCGACTCTCAACTCAACCCGTAGTTGTTTGTCTTGACTGGTCCGTCAACCTGTCATGTCGCACTGCCGCTAGTTGACTGAGCATGTCGGTCCTATCTTGGACCATGGCCAAACAATTCACTTATTAAGTTTTATGACACATATATCTTGTTTGTTTACAAGCTCCTGCTCGTGCCAACTAGCCTTGGGCCCACTGTACGAGATTTTCAAAATCTGGCATTTAGCCTCCAAGTTCCAAAACCGAGGCCCCCAACCTATCAGAGCTATTCGAGCTCCCGTCAAGAAGGTCTCTCAAATTGTTTAAGCATTGGCACACAGTCAGGGGAGAGCACTTTCGACAAAACATATGTTTTCTCAATCCATTATACCGCCCGGGTATAAGGACAACTCCGTTCATAACCGATGAATGGGTTTTCAACTTCCTTCGAGGAAGTCTCATCATACCAACCGGGTATGATCTACTTACAATCGGTAAGTAGTTTTTCTGCATGATTTTCACATCACTTCCTCTAAGTAGTGATGTTTAAAATACCACTTAATAGTGGGTTTTCATACCGAGGTACTTATCATTCCCAACCGGGTATGATATAAAATTTCCACTCACAACTGGTAAGTGATTTTTAATTTTAAGTTGTGCTCATTATCCCAACCGGATATGATGTTAGTAAACCCACTCACTCGTTAATTCCGTGAATTCCACTAGACCGGTTCTTGGTATTCACGTGAGCTTTTCCTTGCTGGCATTCCCGGTACTTCGTGTTCCAATATGATATGAACATCTTGGTTCATTATCCATCGACCTAATCGCCTTCATTCATTCCAAATGAATGAGAAAGTCAAACTTTCATTTATTTGCAATTAGGTCCCTAAAGTTATTTCTATTAAACTTTAAGTCCCAAATGCTAGTTTTTCCTCAAATTGAGTCCCGAAACTTCTAAAATTTATCATAGGACCTCAATTTATTCCATTTCACTAAAAGGGGATTAATTTCTCAAAGTTCTAATTTGGTCCTCTAACTTTTCCAAAATTACCATTTTGCCCTTCCTTTACAAAATGGTAAGTTTTGCCCCAAAAATTCTAAAATTTCTCAATTAGTCCTCTAACATTATTTTCATGCCCAATTGGCCCTCAATTTCATAAAATTTCATTTTGGTCCTTCAAATTTTGAAAATCCCCAAATTTCTCCCAATTTCAACTCTTCAACACTATCGAATTTGATTTCATCAAATTGATCAATCAAACACCTCTAATTGTTGAAATTGGAGTTCAAATTGAGTTCCTACATGTTCATATGATTCTAAGGAACTTTGAATCATAGATTTTAACGCCGGAACGAGCTCAAATGGAGCTTCGCCGGAAAACAGATTGTAGAGAGAGAAGGCTTTGATTTCTCACCGGTGAGGGCATGGCGATCCAAGCTTTCGATCTGGATATAGCTCTCATCTTGAGGATCATCCTAGAATCAAGAATTGCATCAATTGATGTCGAATTGAGTTATATTTTAATTATTGAAATTCTGCTGGTTCTCTCTCTAGTAGTAGCCAAAAATTACAGAGGGGAGCCGAATTGGCTTACCTTTCAGTCCTAATTCGGTCATGGGAAGGCTTGGTTTGGCCTGAGGAGGGCTCAAAATGGCCAATTTCAACTCGGCCGAAACAGGGCAGCTTCGGTCTGCCGGGGCTGCTTCACTGTTCCATCATGTCGGCACTTCTCTAGTGATTTTCGGATTGACTAGAATTTGCTTTCAGATAGCTGATTTCCCCCCGGTTCTAAAGAGACCGACCTCTCCTTCCGAGGTTAAGAAAAATGTTCAAGTTGAAGCTCTAGTTTAAGCTTCACCGAGAAATGGAGAAGTAGAGAGAGAGAGAGAGAGAGAGAGAGAAGTGTTCGGGTGTGAGGAGAATGAATGGGGATAACCTATTTATATAGGCGTAAAACCATGTATTAAATGGGCAAGATTTATTAATAGTATTAATATTGACATAAATTATTGATATTAATTCCAAAGATTTAATTTTGGTATTAAATTATTTGTATTAATTCTAATAATTTAATTTAGGTATTAAATTATTGGTATTAATTAGAATAATTAAATATATATTAATTTATGGCTATTTATGATAAGGCGTACGTTTCGCATAAAAATTTTTGACCGAAATTTCGAGTTACAAAAAGAAATAATACTTCCTAGGAGGTCACCCATCCTCACACTACTATCGACCTAGCAGGCTTAACTTCAAAGTTCTTATGAAATCTTGTTCACCTGAACCAATTTGGTTTTTATCTTCTAATTTGTCTTAAGTTTCTTTTCCAAGGTTTAATGAACCCTTTGGATCACTTGGGAGTTATAATTTCCTAAATTACCCATTCACAATCGATCGGGTTTGTGAACCTGTTCGGTTTTCTCACTCGGTTGGACCGGTTCCCTTCTCGGTTTTCCTTAGCTCAAAAGGGCGGGGTTTACATTAAGCATTGAACCTGGTCAAACCGGTTCGGTCCGATTTGGAACAGTGTCATCTTCTTCCATTAGATGACGACACTGTTCATTCAATGCATGAATGGAGAGCGCCAGCGAAGAGAAATCATCTTCGTTCAGGGCGTTTCAAGGTGAGGATAAGCCTGACTAAGAGGTGAAACGGTCGGGTAGAGAGTCCTCGAGCTCCCTATATAAAGAGCTCCTCTCCATTTATCCTCCTCAAACTTGAAATCTCCATTCTCTCTCAATTGCTCCATTTTCCGATGAAGCTCAAAGCAGAGCTTTGACTTGGGTAGTTTTCTTAACCTTAGAAGGTGAGGTCGGGTTCTTTAGACTCTAGGGGAAGTCAACTATCTGATAGCAACCTCTGTTCGATCTAAGGACCGTCAGAGAAGCGCTGGCGGAATAAAACAGTTAAGCAGCTCCGAAGGTCCAAAGCTGCCCTGTTTTGGCTGAGCTAAAATCAGCCAAATTCAGCCCTCCTCTAGCCAAACCAAGCTCTTCCAACATCCTCATAGCCCTAATACAACCTCAACTGAGGTGAAAGGTAAGCCAATTCGACCCTCCTTAGTTGTTCTAGGTCGAAGTTAGAGAGAGAGTCTGCGGAATTTCACCAATGAAATTCTCCCTTGATTCGAGGTCAATTGTAGGAATTCTTTATCCTAGAAGGTACCTTAGGAAGAGAGCTACCTTCCTCGATAGAGAGCTCGGACTGCCACACCTCCCACAGTAAGCTTTCAAAGCTTTCTCTCTCTACACACAATTTTCTGGCAAAGCTCCGTTTGAGCTCAATTCAGACCCAAATGACGTGAATCAAGGCTTAATTGAATCATATGGAAGTGTAGGAACTAATCCATACCTTCAATTGGAGCAATTAACACAGATTGAATGGCCAGTTTGAATGGGAGAAATTAGGGAAATTTTTTTGAAAAATTGGGGATTTCATAAAATTGAGAGATCTCTTTGCAATTTCCCAAAATTGAGGATCAATTATCCATTTAAAAGATGTTGGAGGACTAACTAGTTAATTTTTGGAACATTTGGGGCCAAATTGCTATTTTTGAAAAATAGGGGCAAAATGGTATTTTTTGAAAAGTTGGGGGACCAAATTGGAAATTTGGAAAACTTGAGCCCTTATGCAATTTTGAGTAAAATGAAGACTCAAAGGAAATTTTGTGAATATTGGGACTCAAATTGGGCAAAAGTTGTCATTAGGGACCTAAAGTTAAGAAAAATAAAATTTAGGGACCTAAATGCAATATATCGATAATTTGTGAGCCTAAGATTTTATGCCAAACCTTAAGTGAAAAGGCTGCCCAAAATCATGTAGGGACAATTGTGATTGGTACGCTAGCAAGAGAAAGCTTGCATAAACTTGGAAATTAACCGAGGACGAACACGTCACGTTTAGCGGGTGAGTGGGCTTATTCACATCATATCTTGTTAGGATGATGAGCATTTTAGAAATGAAAAATTACATAAGTGAAATTTTGACATCATACCTGATTGGGCTGATGGGCAAATGAAGTTAAAACCTACTTACCGGTTGTAAGTAGGGAAAATCATACTCTGTTAGTATGATGGACTTCCTTGAAGGAAGGAGAAACCTGCTTGTCAGATGTAAGCGGAGGTATCATCACACCCAGTTGGTGTGATGAAGTGAAAATTATATTTTTGTTAGAAGTGTTCTCCCCTGACTATGTGTCAATTCTTAAACTCTTTGGGAGACCTTCTTGACGGAAGCTAGAATAGCTCAGATTGGCTAGAGGCCTTGGTTTTTGAACTTATGGAGCTAAATTCCCGATTTTAGAAAATCACGTACAGTGGGCCCAAGGCTAGTGGGCACGAACAGGAGCACATAAACAAACATAAGATATGAAAGCCATGAAAACTCTTAATGAAATGGATATGTGATTTCACCATGGTACCAAGACAGGATTGACATACTTGATGGGCTAGTGGCAGTGCATCAGGGCTAGGTCAATGGATCGGCCTTGACAAACAACTGCAAGTCGGGTTGAGGGTCGGGGCCGTTGGACCAATGACACCAAAGATAAATGGCTATGTGAAAACTATTGTTTGTGCATGCACTTGAGGTTCAGGACCATCAAGATGCCCAAAAGGGGTAGTGATGCATCCTTAGGGCTACTGGACGACATGGTGGAGATAATGGTAGTTTGTCATGATAGCAGTCGGGAAGCTCGACGTAGCTTCTTGTGCATGAGACTAGGGTGGGGTTGGATGAGGTCTCTATCCTCATACGGATACGGGATTGTTTTTGGGTCTGAGGGTCAGATGTCGTGAACATTCACTTAGACCCAGGGTAAAAGTGGACGGGCTTCTATCTTGGTGATTGGTAAAGACGCTACGAGCCACAAGTGGGTGCAGTGGACAAGCTGCACCTACAAATGTGTGATCCCTTCTTGATGAAGGGTGTGTGTTAACTATTAAACACACCTAATGTGGAATTAAGGAAAAAAAGGGTTTGAAAACCGAAATTTGAGGAAAGATCATTCTTAAAGGAAATGAGAATTTTTGGCACAGTTTAATAAAAGTTATTTATGAAAACTCACTCCCAAAACCCATTCACTGAGTTGTAGAACTCACCCCCTCCCTTTACCACTTTTTAGGTAACCAAGGGAAACCAAACCTAAAGACTTTCCTATAGTCGAACCTAAAAGAAAAGTACATAAGATTAATATATTCAGTTTTGTATAATGCTATTTTAGGAAAAATAGGTAAAAGAACGCCTTACTTCTCATGGTTTAGAAAAGGGTGAAACTCTTCCTAAACCTAAGGGAGTGGTGGGTTGCTCACAGGGATCTGACCAAACTGAGTCGGGGTGTAACACTTGACCTATCTTCTGTTTTTCTCGAGTTCCTGTCTTCGGGCTTTTCACGACTATTTTTTGCTTTGATACCATTCCTGGTCCATGTCCTTCCTTTCTATCTTGGCATTCTTTTGGGGTTGCCTTCCTCATTCTTGATATGGCTCCCTTTTGGTCATCGAGCCTTTCTTATGGTTCTTATTGGCTAACTTATGGTGTCTTATCCTAACCTATTCCGTATGGTTCTCCACTTTGCCCTTCAGTGCTGACTATGGTCTACCCCATTAGGTCCAACTTTCCTTTGTCCTTGAAGGTTCTCCTTGGTGTCTCTTGTCATCCTAGTCTCGTTGCATGGGATACAAATGCTGAGTAGGGATAGCTAGTCTACCTCGAATCTGTCTTCGAGTCTTGCCTAATCCGTTAGGGTTCCTCAATACTCCGAGTTTCCTTTGCATTCCCTTTTAGTAGTTCTAGGGTTTCGAGGGTTGGTCAAGAAATTTGGATTCTTCCCTTGTGAATACTTTAAATCTTTTATTTATTGGATCAAAAAACCCTGATCAAGGTTTATTACAATCACAAATTTCTAGCATTTATTACACTATTCATATCCCCTCTAATTAACCGATCTAGAGTTATACCTAGGTGGGTTGCGAGATTCTGCATCGGGTGTTTGGATGCGCCTCCTTCTCCAAGGTGGGCATTCGCCTCCATTAACTAGTTATGAAAATGTTTCTTAGCTCATAAGCTTATTTGTATACGGGCTTTGACCTTGGCCCAATTGCCTTGGGCCCACTTCACAAGTTTTTCCAAAACTAGGCCTTAAGCCCTATTAGTTTCAAAACCCACGCCCAGGCCCACTAGAGCAATTTATGCTCTTATCATAAACATCTCCCAAAAGGTATAAGCAGGTCCAGGTAGTTAGGGGAGACCATTCTTGGAAAATCATTTTCAAAATTGAAAAGGTGCTCATCACCCCAACCGGGTATAACATTAGTAAGTACACTCACAACTAGCAAGTTGGTTTTTAGCTTTAAAATTGTGCTCATCATCCCAAACGGGTATGATATTTAAAAGGTCCCACTCACCTAATGGCTGTAACGTTTTCATCCCTAGTTGGCTTTCTAGGTCCAAGTTGTGATCCCCTTTGTTCACTTTCTAGTCCAAAGTGTCACTACATGGTTTGAGTATCCTTATAAGGAAAAGTTCGAAATGAAAGCCTTCTTGTTTTCACATATTGGCAGCTAGGCCATAATTCTTGTCTTATTGCACATAGGTCCCTATAATTAATAATCTTTGACTTTAGGTCCTTAATGCTCCATTATCCTCAATTAAGTCCCTAAAATTTCCAATATTCCTCTTGGGTCCTTAATTTTCATAAATTACCAATTGGGACTCAAACTTTTTCCAAAATTTCCTATTGGTCCCTTAAATTTCCAAAAATTACCGATTTGCCCCTAACTTTTAAAAAATGGCCAAATTAATAATTCAAAAAGTTGATTGTGCATGCACCGTGATGTTTGAGCCATTAGGACACTTGACATGAGGTAGTGATGGAACCCAAGGGCTGCTGGACGACCCATGGAGCATAAGGGCAGTGTCTTCGTTCAGTAGGTCGTGAAGCTGAAGAGCTTCCTACACACGGAGACCGAGGCAGTAGGGCGAATGAGGTATCGTCCCACTGAGCAGACATGGTGGAGAAACTTGAGTTTGGGGTTGGACTATTGATGTCTACACAAACTTCGGGTAGAGGCAACATCCCTCTATCAAGGTGGATGGTAAAAGCGCTACAGTCCACAAGTAGCACGGTCGAGGACCGTTCTATGAATGTGTGATCCCTCCTATGATAGGAGGGCGATTGTTGATCAAGTGACTGTGTGAAATAACAAAAAAAAGGGATTAAATTAAAGAAAGATAAGATAAATTCAAGTAAAATGTTATAGTAGTTTGCCTCACTGAGTGTTGAACTCACCCCCTCCCCCCCTCAACCCTTTTCAGGACATCCCCAAGATAGTAAGTTTTGGATGTGCTCAGGCCCTCAAGGTACTCTTCTTACCCCTAACTTAAAGTAAGGGTTTGAACATGAACATACCTTCACCTTCCTTGCCTCATTTGGGTAGATATACTTGAATGATTCAGGGAAGGGTGGCGGATTGATCACGAACTCCAACCAAACTAGGGTCGGGGCATGACAAATTTAGTGGTACAAGAGCCTAACTTTTCTGATTAGTTTTCCCCAACCCATCCTAACCCCGATTCCCGACAACCTTGCAAAAAATATGAATGGAAATGCCCCTGAAGAATATATTCCCTGGATCCACACTATGGAGCAACGAGTGGAGGCCCTAGAATAGCCTATCCCCTGGGACGCACCCCGAGATAGGGCTCCCTCCCTACTCAATGGAGGATGAAGTATCCCCGCCAAGGGAACCAGACCTAGCCCAGATTTAGGTAGAAACTGAAAGGAACTTCTGGGAAGCCTACACTAACTACATGAGGATTTTTCACCGACTTCCCTTGATTCACAACAGTACGTGTACCGCAGGCCCCACCCAACATGCCCACAATGCAACTGTCCTACGTTGATATGGCATAGATATAGCCCCTCTCATACAGGCTAGGAGGGCCCCTTTATCTATCGGCATCAGAAGAATTCGAGGAGCCCAGCATGAATCCATGCCCCCGTTGTGGTAGGTACCATGGAGACGAATGCCCACCCATGAGGAGAAGACGCCTCGAGACACCTAATGCGGAGTCTCGCAAATTCGTATAGGTATAATTCTAGGTTCGTTAACTGGTGGGGATAGAAAAGGGTAGGAGATTCGAGAAATGTTTACTGTAATAAACATTGGTCAGGGTTTTTTTGGTCTAATGAATAAAGAAATTTTCCTTTTCAAAAAAGAAAACCCAAATCTCTTAACCATTTCCCAAAACAAGGGAGCTCAAGAAGCCCCCAAAATACCAAGAACCCTAAGGGAGTAAAACCAAAACCCACCTTAGGCTGTCCTCAACCAGAGGACCCAAGAAGTGCCTTACAAGACAAAGGAAAACTGAAACCACCCATGACCAGCCAAGAAAGCAGAGTAGAAAACTGTACATACTAGATACCACCAGCAAATCAGTAAGGGCCCTAAGTGACGAGCCAAAGGAGATCCACATCAAGAAAGGTAACCTTAGGGAAATAAAGAAGGAGAACCCAGACCAGGATTGGTGGCAGGACAAAAGTCAAATTACCTAGAGGCTCTGACCTGACACCGTGAACAGACCAAGGATAGACCTAACCACCCCATGAGATAGCCAAGGTAACCAAAGGATTATAATATAGTACCCTAGGGGTAAGGGACATATAAGCAAGACCGTGACCCTGGAGGTAGGGAAAGGCAGAAGGTAGGAGTCGGTGAGCATGAGAAATTATAAAGTCAAATGGAACAATTATGTAAGGGAGTCACTTCAAGAGACTCAAAAGTGGAAAAGGATGCCGAATGGAAAGAACAAGCCAATCACAAAACAAAAGGCAAAGGAGAGGGACAAACCCCAACACATGAAAAGGAACACAAAGTAGGGAGGATCACCACGTAGAACCACCAACCTCGAGGGGGGAATGGGCAAAAGAACGAGTCAAAATAAAGCGGCTCTCTCGACAAAGCCACCAAGGACCGGCAGGGAAGGACCCTGGGACCTCAAGGATGGAACCTGAGACCCCACCTTAGAACAAGTAAGGGAAAACTCCGAAAAACCAGTTTCATGTAGGCCATAGACTCCACAAGGGGGAGGAGTCCCTCGGGGGTAACTTTGATGAGAAAGGGATAACTTCGAAGGACTACAACCATTGCACATCGTCCGGTGTAATGAACCATAGGCCAAGAAAGAAGAAAGGGACCGAAAAAGGAAGGGACCCCTCGCTAGCCGGAGAACGCCAACAACTACATGAATAGATGAACGTAGGAAGACTGTTGAGTCAACGGGATCCGCCCGGGCCCGAAACCTAACATGAGGGATAGACAAACATAATAAAGAAGAAAATGGAATGGAACGGATAAACCTAGGAAAAACCCAAACTCACCTAAAGAGTGGAACATTTATATTCTTAGTGACATTAAAGAATAGGCGGGACACATGGAAATTATAACCCAAGGAGTAGGGAATCCAACAAGGAATTGACCTAGACAATGTAAAGGGTGAATATAAAAGAGAAAACACCCCAAGGACAGGAGCAAAAGGGGCGCGACAAGTCGAGCCTAAGGCCTAGGGTGGAATCGTAGGATATGAGAATCGTACCGCTAGGGATGACAAGGTTCAAATCACCACTCAGGAGGGAACTCGGGTACTAAAGGAGGGACTAATGGACCAAGGAAAGGGAAGTAATGCAGCAAAGGCAACCACATTGGCTGATGAAGGAGTGGATGAACCCAGGTGTAGTGGGGTGAATAGAAACCTCGAACTCAGACAAAATACCCAGGACATAAGTTTGACCCCACACAAACAGAAGTATCGGACCAGTAAGACTCTACAAATGTCGGGGGAAAAGGAGAGAGTCAAACTAACCTAACCCCGGAAGGCAAAGGAAGTAAGGTGAAAGAGTGACTCAAATCTGTAGGATATCGATTTACACCCTAAGGAAATGGCACAGGGACCTCTTCATAGAAAAAGGGTCAGGCCATAAAGTTTTTAGGACAAAACTCCTAAAAGGAGGGGAGAGTTGTAAAACTCATCCCTTGGAACCAAAGAAAACCGGAAAAAAGAACTAGTATAGGTTTATACATGAAGGAATGGGTTGTTTAATGTACGAAAAATAGCTAACAAGGGAAATTGGAAAATTCCAAGTGACAAAAAATTCACAAAATTACAAGAAAGGACCAGAAAGTGGAATTAAAGAGAGAACTAAACCAGTTTGGGGTGAACCAGATCGAACCAGAATGAACCATAGTGAACCGATTCACAAATTCATTTTTTAGGTGGCTTAAAAATGTCAAATTGGATAATTAGGACCACCATTAGATAGAATTTAGATAAATTTAGAAAATTTTAAATTTAAGAAAACCGGTTGAACCGGGTCCGAACTGGCCAATTTTTGAATTTTGAACCGCGAACCGGATCAGATCGGACCAGTCAATGGTCAACGTTCAATGGTCAACTACCTCGTCAGCATGCCACACAAACACGAGCAGCCAATGAGAGGCTACCATGTGTCCGGTCAATGGGTAAATGATTGACATGGCGGCTGAGTTGGTGATCCACATCATAAAAACTAACCAATCATAGTGCGCCATGTAGCACGATCGCCACGTCATCATCTTCAACCTTCAAACGCTGACAGAGAAGAGAGAGAGAGAGAGAGAGGGAGGGAGTTGCTGGAAAGTCGGAGTCTCCAGCGACATGAAAAATGCTTCGGTTAGGTCTTTGACGCCCGAGTTGGAGGCCGAGTCTTATGTCGGCCAGTAGCCTAAACAGTTGCCGACCTTCCTATATAAAGAGCACCCCCTCATTCATTCTCAGCATCCCACAATCGAGCGAAGAAGAAGAAGAGTGAGTTTTCCGATGAGATGCAAACCAGAGCTCTAACGACGGGCGAAACTTCCACCAAAGGAGCTTCGAAGGGTGGCATTGGAACTGGGGAAGAGTCCTCTAGCTCCAGACCTTCTCAGAATAGTCAGAGGGTGCTCAAGGAGTGCAAAGAGAATTGTACAGTGAAGCTGCTTTGGAGCTCGAAGCAACGAGCTCTTGCCTGACTCCACCTCGCCCTTTTCAGCCCTTCCACACCCACATTGGCCACCACTGACCGCCTAAGACCCTCCACAACACCCCTATAGGCCCCAGTAAGCTCAATTTCTCGTCAAAATTCCCAAATTTCAAAGTTGCACCGGCCGGAACTTCTCTCTTCGAATTCCTACAGGGCAGCAGCAAATTACATCAGAACTCGATCCTACTAGGTCTCCCTCGACTAGCTCTAGCTGCCCCCACCTCAAGCTCCGGTCGCCGCCTCTCCATTTGTAAGAAATGCAAGCTTTCTCTCTCTACTGTAACTTTTCCGACGAAACTCCGACATAGCATCAAACTCGGCCAAATTTAGAAATTCGAAGTGCAGGATGATCGAAGGGAGATGTGTGAGGTGATTAGAAGCAAGAATTGAAGAAAACAAGGATGTACAGGCCACCAATTGGATGAGGTAAGATTCGAAGTGTCATATGCTCGAATTGGGGATGAAGATGAAGGGTGATTTGGGGATTTTGGGGGACTTTTGTGCAATTTTCAAAAATTGGAGGGCTGAACGATAATTTCACAAAATTGAGGGTGCTTTCATGAAATTCACCCCAATTGAGAATCAATTGGGCATATTGGATAAATTTGGGGCAAATTGGAAATTTTGAAAAGTTGGGGGACCAAACTACATTTTTTGGAAAATTAAGGACTAAAAGGAAAAATGGTAAATCAAGGGAAAATTAGTGAAATTGAAACAACTAAGTACCCAAAAAGAATAATTGGGAACCCAGTGAACCCAATAGAGATTAAAGATAAATTAGGGATCGATGTGCAATTTAAGCAAAGTACGGAGCCTTAGGTGTAGATATGAGAAAGTATATGACCCATTTGTCACACCATCCAAATACAAAAACTCACACCCTATAGGACTGGACTACACGAGCGTTGGCCCTAGAAGCACACCGAGGAGAGAAAATTTCTCTGACACGACCTTGCCAAAATTAGCGGGTGAATGGGAAATGCTCTTACGTCCATTCCGGTTGAAATGATGGTTTAGCTTTGAAAATTGTTTTCTCGGAATTAGCATCCCTTGACTAGGTGACTCTCCTTAAAATATTTGGGAGCTAATTTCGGGCTTAGACTCGAGATGCCAGTGGGCCCAAGGTAGGTAGGTAATCTAAACCCCACTCTTTGGAGTTAAGGAAAATCAAGAAAGAACCGGTCAAACTAAGTGAGAAAATCGAACCGATTCACAAACTCGATTATTGAGGAACATGCAAATTGGAGAAATTATAACTCCCAAGTGACCCAAAAAGGTTCATAAACCTTGGAAAAGAACTTTAGAACTAATTTGGAGAGAAAAACCAAACCAGTTCGGATGAATCAGATCTGAACTGGATTGAACTAGTTTATAAACCGAGCTGGTTTATGAACCGGAACAAATAGAGAGAGGGCAAACCAGGAAAATTATGGATCCCGGGTGACCTAAAGAGTCACATATGTCATGAAAAAGTACTTTAGGATGAATGGGGGATGAAAACGAAACCGGTTCAGGTGAACCGGATCCGAACCGGATTGAACCAGTTTGGACCGATTTGAACCACTATTGAACCGGATGCTAAATTTATTTTTCTAGGTGGCTTAAAAAATTAAAATTTGAGATACCATTGGATAGAAAATGAATTTAGAAATTTTTAGATTTAAAAAATTTGGTCGAATCTAGGGTGAACCGGTTAGTTTAAACTTTGAACCTGGTTCGGACCGGTCGGATCCGATTTAGAATAGTGTCGTCTTCTTTCTTCAAATGACATCACTGTTCACTCGCTAAAAAATCGAGGCAGCACTGACAAAGAGGAAACATTTCCGTTCAATACGTTTCAGGCCATCAAAGACTGTCATAAAGATGCCAAACAGACGGTCAAAGAGTCCCCGAGCTCCCTATATAAAGAGTCACTCTCCATTCATCCTCTCCACACTTGAAAACCTCACTCTCTCTCTTAGCAGTTTAGTTTTCTGGTGAAGCTCAAAATAGTGCTCCGATATAGGGCCTTTTTGTAGCTAAACAAAGGCAAGGTCGGGTTACTTAGAAATGGGGAGAAGTCAGCTACACAGTGGAAGTATACATTCACTCCGAGGGTCGCCGGAGAAACGTCGGCGTGATCGAACAGTGAAGCATCTCCAGAGGACTGAAGCTGCCCTATTTCGGTCGAGCAGAAATTGGCCAATTCGAGCCCTCCTCAGGCCAAACCAAGCCTTCCCAACACCTCCACAACCCTCCTACAGCTGAATTAGAGCGGAAAGGTAAGCCAATTTGGCTCTCATTTATAAACGGTGATAGAAAGAGAACCGATAGAACTTTGATAACTAAATTCTGATTCTATTTGGCATCAATTATTGCAATTATTGATCCAAGGAGGAACCTCAGGACGAGAGCAATATGCTCATATTGAAAGCTCAGACCATTGCACCACCGACGACAAGCTTTCAAAGCTCTAAGTCCAGTTTTACGGTGAAGCTCCGTTTGAGCTCATTCAGGCATCAAATCATGTGATTCAAAGTGCAATTGAATCGTATGAAGGTGTAGGAACTCCAATCTAACTTCAATTTCAAAATTAAACTCATTTGATTGGTCAATTTGATGAAATCAAATTCGGCTGAGTTGGAAGGTTGAAATTGGGGGAAATTTGGGAATTTTAAAAATTCCATAGACTAAAGTGCCATTTCATATAATTGAGGACCAATTGGGCATGATAAAGATGTTGGAGGACCAATTGGCAATTTCAGAATTTTTGGGGCAAAACTTACCATTTTTGTAAAGTAGAGGCAAAATGGTAATTCTGGAAAAGTTGGGGGACTAAATTGGAAATTTGGAAAATTGAACCCCTTTTGTGAAATTGAATAAATTGAGGTCCCAAAGTGAATTTTAAAAGTTTCGGGACTCAATTTGAGGAAAAACCAGTATTAGGGACTTAAATTTAAAGAAAAATAACTTTAGGGACCTAATTATAAATAAATGAAAAGTTTGGTTTTCTTATTTATTTGGAATGAATGAAGGCTATTAGGCCAAGTGATAATAGACAAGGATGTTCATATCGTACAGGAACATGAAGTACTGGGAACGCCAGCAAGGACAATCTCCCGTGAATACAAAGAATCGGTCGAGAGGAATTCACTATACTATCAGGTGAGTGAGATTTTTATATCATACCTAGTTGGGATGATAAGTACCTCGAAAATGAAAACCCACTGCTAAGTGGTATTTTTAAACATCACACCTAAGAGGTGTTATGTGAAAATTTCGTGGAAAGACTACTTACTAGTGTGAGTAGATCATACCCGGTTGGTATGATGAAACTTTCTCAAAGGAAGTGGAAAACCCGTTCATTGGTTATGAACAGAGATGTCCTCATACTCGATTGGTATGATGGAGAGTTGAAAAGTATTTTGTCGGAAGTGCTCTCCCCTAACTGTGTGCCACTACTTAAACATTTTGGGAGATCTTATTGATGAGAGCTCAAATAACTCTGTTAGGTCGGAGGCCTTGGTTTTGGAACTTGAGTGCTAATATGCCCAATTTTGAAAATCTTGAACAATGGGCCTTTAGGCTGGTTGGCACGAGAAGGAGCTCGTAAACAAACATGATTTATATGCCATGAAAACTTAAGTAAATAGATTGTTTGGCCATGGTACCAAGATAGGACCGACATACTCAATCAACTAGCGATAGTGCAATATGACAGGTCTTCGGACTAGTCAAGACAAACAGCTGCAAGTCGAGTTAAGGATCGGGCACCACAAATTATATGGCATTATGTGAAAAATGTTGATTGTGCATGCACTGTGTTTACAGGACCTTCAAGACATCCAAGAGGGGTAGTGATGCGTCCTAGGGCTTTAGACGACCTAGTGGATATAATGGCATTTAGTTGTACCAAAAGTCTTGCAAAGCTCAGATTAGCTTCAAGCGCATGAGACCAGGGTGGGGTTACGATGTGGTCTCTGTACTCATACGGATACGGAGATTTGTTACGGGATTGAGGGTCAAATGTCGCGAACATCCACTCATTCTCAGGATAGAAGTGGGCGTGCTTCTATCTAGGTGGCCGGTAAAGTCGCTCCAACGCCACAAGTGGATTCAGAGGACGGGCTGGCCTGTGACTTTGTGTTTGACCTTCATGATGAAGGATGTGTGTTGGGTGATGACACACCGTGGTAATAAGAAATGATTTTGAAAACCAAGATTTGAAGATGAGAAAATTTAAAGGGATTAAGGAGTCTGGCACACTCCAACTTGAAAACTATTTTTATCGATACTTTATTTTTTTTAAAATACCCATTCACTGAGTTGTAGAAACTCACCCCTCTTTTTATCCATTTTCAAGAAAAAAGAGAAAATGATTAGAAATAACACCGAGTTTTACCCTTTATTAGATATGCTTAAATTCTCTTAAGCTTGCATTTTATTTGATATATGTTTTTCTAGGGAACAAAGTTGAAAGTACGCCTAGCTTCTCTTGAGTTAAAGAAGGGGGAAACTCCTCTTGAACCGGGAGAGCGATGGGTTCTTCATGGGGATTCGACCAAACCGGGTCGGGGCATGACAACTAGAGTGGTATCAGAGTCAAGTTCCCTTGAAACATTATCAATATATTATGCCCTGACATTAATCGAACTATAAACTATCATGTAGGAAGGAGAGTCCCTAGGAAATTCACGATAAAATCCAGTCCTCCACCTATAACCCTGAAAAAGACACCCAACCCAAGGGAGGAAGCTGTACAAAGGTTTCTAAAGGGTGAGAAATACGTACCCAAGGACATGGTGGAAGACTATAGGAGCCTTACTGGAACCGGAATGTATCATATATACTCCTCCCAGACAATAGGAATCAGTATCACCTCCCAGAAGTCCAACCCCTCCTCCTCCATTCCCACAACAACCAGAGGGGAATCCAACCAAGAAGGAGGCATGGGATAATTATTGGGATGCGTATGTCACCTTCATGAAGGTCCACCAAGTACCTCCACCTACTCAACCTGGCTTCAATCCCTCCTAATGAGTGAAGTGGACCTATGAGTTTGATGTTGAGGTACTAAGGCGATATGGATTGGAGGCCATACATGAAATTTGTCCTATTAGGGAACACGAATGGACCCCAACCAATTCTTCAAAACCTTTTGATCAAGAGTATTACAACCGTTCTAGGGTTAATTCTAGTCCTATGACCCCAAGGGATTAGGGGATAGAAAATTTCTGTAATAAGCCAAGTATGGAAAAAAAATATTTCTTGAATGAATGAAAGTAAAAGTCATGTTAAAACTTCTGAGTTCTTTGATAAAATTAAAACAAAAGAGTATGATAATAAAAATTTAAGTAAAAGGTAGGAGATCACCTAAGGAAGAAAAATACGGGTTATTTATAGTTAATCTCAACTCTTAAGACTTACCCTTGGGAATATGATAAAGAAGAATCCATCTAAGGGAAAGCTTAAGGAAAAGGAAAAAGAAGTGGAACAAAGGGAAACAATCATCAAAGGGTACAGAATCATGGAAAGTCCAAGGAGTTAAAAATAAGCTTAGAGAATGAAGAGTAAGGAAAAACAAAGAGGAATAGAACATTCTAAAGGGAACCACAAGAATAGAAGCTGATCAAGAAGAAAAAGAAACAAGTATAGAGACCACCAAGGAAAGATGGAAAGAAAGTAGAATAACAGGAAGGCCCAGGTGTAACAACTTAATAAAAAACTAAGATACAAATCCTTAGGAACTTAATAAGATAGAAAGACTTGTGAAAGGTAAAGGTATGGACCAAAAGGGGAAGAAAAGCAGGAGTGGATGAGTCATACAAGACCCTTAAGTTAGATGAAGATTTAAAGGAGAGCATTTCTAAAGAATAGTAAGGTGAATAAACAAAAAGAATCCCAGAATGGAAGATACTAGAAGGAGGATGAAAATAGGAAGTTGGATCGAGGAAGGAAAAAACTCCAGGTCAAGGAAATCAAACGGGGATATGTCACAAAACTGGAGCAGAAATAAGAACATCAGTAAGAATTATGAGTGGTTAAGTGAGTATTTTGGGAGGTTAAGTGTGATCTACTGCAAGAAGAACTGTAAACAAAAATAAAAACTTTAGACGGATCCGACTGAAGGAAATAACTTCTATGGATCAAATCATTCGGAGGAGTAAATGAAGTTCTAATAAGAGATGGAGAGTAGTAAAGGAATACACCCTAATCAAGAAAAAGGGAGAAGTACCAAGGACACAAAGATACGGAAGGTTTGGATACAATAAGGATGAGAGATCCACCTTAAAGGAATAAACAAATGCTGGAGCAAGTGAGAATGAATCAAGATAAAAGAAAAGTACGCATAGATTCGAAGAGTAAAATGTAAGCTGGTGAAAATGACAGTAAAAGACATCCCAGAATTAAATAATTATAGTGGTAAAACCAAAAGGAAATCCTAGAAGAAAGGGAATGTGAAGCGCACCAGAGAAAGGAATCTTGGAAAAATATAGGTGTATCAATGAAGAAGAAATGGAACCAACGGAATAAGAAAGAGAGTAAGCTTCTCAAGTACAAGGGGAAGGAAATCGTAGAGATCCAAGGGATAAGTTAAACCCAAGTAACGTGTAAGTAGGAGGAAGACATCAAAAGATGCTATATGAGTAAGGAAGGAACCAACTCAGAATGAATAATAGTGGAAAGAACATTGATGAGAGTAAGAATGGATTTGGAAAGAGAATAAATCTTAAAGAGGAAGGACACCAGTGGGAATGAAGAATGAAGTATGAGATCAAGAGTTTTAAATATGTCAGCCAGTATTAGGAAGTTCAAGGAATTAAAGGTTGAATGACCAAATAAGGAAGTTAGGAAAATACGAGTAAGTAAGGAAACCAATACGGTTATAGGGACGTGAAGTCAAAGACATCACGAAGAATGTCAGGTAGTAAGGGGCAAGTAAACCCCACTAACTCAGGGAAATATGACTTAGGCCAAGAAAGTCTATGAGTAAGGCATAACAAAATCAAGCATAAAGGTGATAACCAAAGGATGAAGAAGGGATCCATGCAAGATGAAAAGGTGATAAAATGCCAAAAACCTGTGGAAGAAAAATGACCGGAATTCTAATTCTAAAATATTAGGTAAAAGAAGCTTGGAACGAGAAATGGTGCCTTGGGAAGGAAGGATATAACTAGAAGAAATGATCCTAGATCTTCCAAGAAGATACTCTAGGCTAAATTAAGTTCCATGGAATAAGCAAAGGATGAGAATGAGACGAGAATCTTAGGTATGTCATGAAAGGGATGAATGAAAATAATTGAGAAGATTGTAAGACGATAAAATAGAAAATTTACATATCAATAAAAAGTTTAAGCCAATACACAAAAAGTGTAGAATAAGTTTTGGGGACAAAACTCCTAAAAGGAGGGGAGAGTTGTAAACCCCGCTCTTTGGAGTTAAGGAAAATCGGGAAAGAACCAGTCAAACCAAGTGAGAAAATTGAACTAGTTCACAAACTCGATTATTGAGAAACGGGTGAATTGGAGAAATTACAACTCCCAAGTGACCCAAAAAGGTTCATAAACCTTGGAAAAGAACTTTAGAACCAATTGAGAGAGAAAACAAGACCGGTTCGGGTGAATCAGATCCGAACCAGATTGAGCCGGTTTATGAACTGAAACAGATAGAGAGAGAGCAAACCGGGAAAATTATGGATCCCAAGTGACCTAAAGAGTCACATAAGTCATGAAAAGGACTTTAGGGTGAATGGGGGATGAAAACCAAATTGGTTCAGGTGAACTGGATCTGAACCGGATTGAACCAGTTTGGACCGGTTTGAACCACTATTGAACCGGATGCTAAATTTATTTTTCTAGGTGGCTTAAAAAATTCAAATTTGAGATTTGAGACCACCATTGGATAGAAAATAAATTTAGATGAATTTAGAAATTTTTAAATTTGAAAAATTCAGTTGAATTGGGGGTGAACCGGTCGGTTTAAGCTTTGAACCTAGTTTGGACTGGTCCGAACCGGTTCGAAACAGTGTCGTCTTCTTCCTTCACATGACAGCACTATTCACTCACCGAAAAATTGAAGCAGCACTGGCGAAGAGGAAACGTTTCCGTTCAGTACGTTTCAGGCCATCAATGACTGTCATAAAGGTGCCAAACGGATGGCTGATGAGTCCTCGAGCTTCCTATATAAAGAACCCTTCTCCATTCATCCTCTCCACACCTGAAAACCTCACTCTCTCTCGGCTGCTTAGTTTTCCGGCGAAGCTCAAACCAGAGCTCCGATATAAGGTTTTTTCTGAGCTAAAGAAGGTGAGGTCGGGTTCCTTAGAACTGGGGAGAAGTCAGCTACATGGTAGTAGTATCCATTCACTCCTAAGGTCGCTGGAGAAATGCTGGTGTGATCAAATAGTACAGCAGCTCTGGCGGACCGAAGCTACCATATTTCGGTCGAGCTGAAATCGGCCAAGTCGAGCCCTTCTTGGGCTAAACCAAGCCTTCCCAACACCTTCACAACCCTACTACAGCTAAATTAGAGCGAAAAGGAAAGCCAATTTGGCTCCACTTTGTAAATTTCAATCGGTGCTAGAGAGAGAATCGGTAGAACTTCGATGACTAAATTCCCATTCAATTCGGAATCAATTGATGCAATTCTTGATCCTAGAAGAAACCTTAGGACGAGAGCTATTTGCCCAGATGGTAAGCTTTCGAAGCTTTCTCTCTTTAAGTTCAATTTTCTTGCGAAGCTCCGTTTGAGCTCATTCTAGCATCAAATCGTGTGATTTAAAGTACAATTGAATTGTATGAAGGTGTAGGAACTATAATCTAACTTCAATTTCAACAATTAAACTCATGTGATCAGTAAATTTGATGAAATCAAATTCGGCTGAGTTAGAAAGTTGAAATTGGGGGGAAATTTGGGAATTTCAAAAATTCGAGGGACTAAAGTGCAATTTCGTAAAATGGAGGACCAATTGGGCATGATAAAGATGTTGGAGTACTAATTGGGCAATTTTAGAATTTTTGGGGCAAAGCTTAACATTTTTGTAAAGTAGGGGCAAAATGGTAATTTTGGAAAAGTTGGGGGACCAAATTGGAAATTTGGGAAATTTAACCTCTTTTTGTGAAATTGAATAAATTGAGGTCCAATGTGAATTTTAAAAGTTTCAAGACTCAATTTGAGGAAAAACCGGTATTAGGGACTTAAAGTTAAAGAAAAATAACTTTATGCAACTAATTGCAAATAAATGAAAAGTTTGGTTTTCTCATTCATTTGGAATGAAGGAGGCTATTAGGCCAAGGGATAATGAACAAGGATATTCATATCGTGTAGGAACATGAAGTACTGGGAACGCCAACAAGGACAAGCTCACGTGAATACAAAGAAACGGTCGAGAGGATTTCACTGCACTATTGAGTGAGTGTGATTTTATATCATACTCGATTGGGATGATAAGCACCTCAAAAATGAAAATTCACTGCTAAATTATCTTTTTAAACATCACACCTGAGAGAAGTGATGTGAAAATTTCCCTGAAAAACTACTTATTGGTGTAAGTAGATTATACCAGGTTGGTATGATAAAACTTTCTCGAAGGAAGTGGAAAACTCGTTCATCAATTATGAGTGGAGATGTCCTCATACTTGGTTGGTATGATGGATAGTTGAAAAGAATTTTGTAAGAAGTGCTCTCCCCTGACTTTGTGTCACTACTTAAACATTTTGGAAAACCTTCTTGACGGGAGCTCGAATAGCTCTGTTAGGCCAGAGGCCTCGGTTTTGGAACTTGGGGGCTAATATGCCCAATTTTGAAAATCTCGAATAGTGGGCCCTAGGTCGGTTGGCACGAGAAGGAGCTCGTAAACAAACATGATTTATATGCCATGAAAACTTAAGTAAATGGATTGTTTGGTCATGGTACCAAGACAAGACCAACATATTCAGTCAACTAGCGGCAGTGCGACATGACAGGTCAAGACAAACAACTGCAGGTTGAGTTGAGTTGGACCAGTGACACCACAGATTATATGACATTATTATATATATGTTTTTCTAGGGAACAAGGTTGAAAGTACGCCTGGCTCCTCTTGAGTTAAAGAACGGGTAAACTCCTCTTGAACTGGGAGAGTGGCGGGTTGTTCACGGGGATCCGATCAAACTGGGTCAGAGCGTGACAGGTACGGGAGTGGACCCGTCCAAAATAGACATGTGACATATGAGGTTAAAAGACTTGAATAATGGGAAGTTGCATGATACTCATTGAGCCAAGCTAAGTTGTCTCAAGCCTGTTGGACCGAATCGCTGCTTTGTCGAAGTCAAGTCATCAAACTTGTTGGACCAGTATATATGGTGGGGCCGAAGCCAAGCTAATAGACCATTGTGCGAGAGGACCAAATATAATGGCTATAATTCAAAAAGTTGGTTGTGCATACACCGTGATGTTTGGGATATCAGGACACCTGGCATGAGATAGTAATGGAACCCAATGACTGCTAAACGACCCAAGGAGCATAAGGGCAGTGTCGTCATTCAGTAGGTCGCGAAGCCAAGGAATTTCATGAGCACGGAGACCATGGCAGTAGGGGGAATGAGGTCTCATCCCATTGAGCAGACATGGTGGAGAAACTTGAGTTTGGGGTCGGACTATTGATGTCCGCACAAACTTCGGGTAGAGGCAACATCCTTCTATCAGGGTGGACGGTAAAGGTGATTTAGTCCACAAGTGGCACAGTCGAGAATCATTTTGCAAATATGTGATCCTTCCTATGATAGGAGGGCGATTGTTAATCATGTGATTGTATGAAATAATTAAAAAAAAGGATTAGATTAAAGAAAGAAAAAATAAATTCAAATAAAACGTTATAGTAGTTTCTCTCAGTGAGTAGTGTACTCACCCTTCCCTCAACCCTTTTCATGACATCCCCAGGAAGTTCTGGACGCATTCAGGGTCTTAAGGTATGCTTTCTATTCCTAACTTAAAATAAGGGTTCAAACGTAAATACGCCTTAACCTTACTTGCGTCAACTAAATGATTGAGGTAAGGATAGCAAATTGATCATGGAATTTGACCAAACTAGGATAGGGAGCATCACACTTATATTCAAACTGAACGTTCAAGAAATTACTGTTAGGTTTGTGAGTGTGTAATAATCAATATTTTTATATTGAACTTGAACTCTCCGCAAATCCAATCCAGAGTGTCATTAAATATTACTAAAATTTTATTAGATTTTATTTAGCTTCTTTTAGATTTCCTTTCAATTATACTAAATTATGTTCATAATTCACATATTTCATTTATACTCATTATTTCTATTCATCTAAATAACAAATTCACTCCTCCAAATTTTGAATCAATATCACATATATTCTATTCATTCTATCATACTTGTATATAACTCATTCTATCCATTTTGCACCCAAATCCCAATTTTCTATCACAAACTTTAGTCATGCCAAGCATCACAGTATATATTTCTTCATATCTTTTTCACATTCAAATAATATAATAAATCATGATCATCAACAATATTATCATGAATAAAACTCTCTAAGAGCAAAAACATTTGATTATTAGACACTATAAGTGAGACACAACTTAAGTTAATTAGCAAGCAGGGTAGACATCATTTTGTACAGGAAATCATTGATTCTTTTCTTTTTATAGTTGAATTCTTTACCGCTGAATTGATTTTTAAGAGAATGGAGTGTATCTTACATTTGACTTTCCTACCTGTGGCCCAACTTTGAGTTGGCTGTGTCAACATAGACTTGAAGAAAGGGAAGCCTGTCAGCTGCCTGCAGAGTGTCAGTTGTGGACGGCCTTTTTTTTATCAAATGGGATCTTTTGTTTCCTGGAATGGAAGATATTTAATTATAGGTATCTTGAAGAAGTCTCTTTTTTTTTCTAAATTAGTTTTTGAAGAACTCTCTTCGAGCATGCGGCAGAGTGAGTTTACTTATAGCCTTTAGAGAAGCCATTTTCGCCATATCCCGATCCTTATCTATGTTTTTCGTTCTTCAGGTTCTTCTTTCTTCTTCATCTTGTTTCTCCTCCTCCTCCTCCTCCTCCTCCTCTCTATGTTTTCATACTATTAGTAAGAAAATGTGTATGGAGCTTTGATTGTTCTTCCTTCTTATCTCTTTTCTTCTTTGCTGGAAATGTAGGGCTCTTGTCTTGATGCCTGCTCGAGAGAACATCCCAATGTCGAGAGGAGAAAAACATAAGTTTTTCAAGGTTTTCCTTCAGGAGCTCAGCGGCCGTCGAATGGTAACAGAGATCGTGTATTTAACGAGATCCATTATTTTTTCTTTATGCTACTTCGGGATACGGTAAAAGAACAGAAAGGAATTATCTGCCTGTCGAAAACATGGGCTTGTAGCTTAGTTGGCTTTTCTTTTTTACAAGACATTGAAACATGCGAGTCAACAGATAAAAAATGTGTTCTGTGCAAAAATAAAAAAATAAAAAAAGTGGGTGCAAAAAAAACAGATAAAAAAAAGCCTTGGATCAGTTGCATCGCTGTTAGCCGCATTAAAACGAAATTTCAAGCTTAAACGATACTTTTTTGTCACTTTGAGTGTGTTTTGTTGGTATCTTATGCTATGACTCCAAAATTGCAGAGAATTCCGCCGGCATTTCAGAGGCATATGGAAGGGAATAACTCGGGAACTGTCTACTTGATAGGGCCCAGCAGAAACAGGTGGATTGTGAAGCTTATTGAAGAGGACGGCCACCTGTACCTCAGCCGAGGATGGACCTCGTTCGTGATGGACCACGGCATACAACACGGGCACTTCCTAGTGTTCGAGTATGATGGGGCAGACACATTCAATGTTACAGTCTTCGGGCCTAGTGGCTGTGAAGAAATGTCATCGCTCCGCACCAAGCCTTCCCGTGGAAGCAAGGTTAAGCAAGAAGAACCCGAGCAAGAGTCCGGTGCCCATGACCAGATGTTGAAAGAGGACGAAGGTTCTTCGAGTAAAGCAGGTGATATTGTCGTCACTGCCATCCCGACCTTCTATTCGATGGTGGACTCTTTCACTGATTAAACTTGTTTAGTCGATCACTCGGGAACTATCATGGTAAGATAGTCATTTTATGTATATTTGGTGACATCATTAATATATATTGAGATGAGATCCGTTTTATCCTAACTGATAATGGTCCAAATAAGAACTATTAGCCTTGTTGGGTTTCCTGAATTGCTCGTTCATCAACACAAGAATTGCATTTCCTAGCAATTCATCCCAAGGTCGTTCTTCAAGGCCTATATGTCCCATTTCACTGCGCTTACTACGTGTTCATCTTGGCTGGGGGAACAAGCAGTGGCCTGCAACTGTTGCCTTCTGGAGAAACCGAGTTTACTAGTGTAAACCATGGTTAAATTTCGTCCGCAAGAGTAAAGCTCAAGCAGGGGATGAGTAAATGTCCAGAGAAAGATGGGAAGGCATAAAAAGCATGGCACATAGGGAAGATGTGCTGAGCTAATCTTGGCCTTTGAAGTTCCTACATAGTGATTACTATATTACAATAAAAAGCCTTTGAGAAGAGTAGACTCCTTCCATCTCTAACCATCTTCTGATCCATCGTACAACAGCCTCAACTATATCAGAGTATTCAATTGATCCCATGTACATTTACCCCTAGATACCTCCTGCCCTCCTTCCCATTTCCAAACTGTCATTTAACCTACAAATCAGCCATCGTATTGTGCATCCTTCAGATGATCTATCCAACCCGTGAAGCTTCAATCAACTTCTCCCATCTAAACAATTACACCACTTATCCACAGTAGACATTTTCAAACTAGCAAAACAAAAGGAACATGTTTAACTGAAGCTCACAGCTCTATATTCACCACATAGACTTGAAGTTTTGAGCCTCCACTTGGTAAGCATAGCACACACCTCAGCCATTCACAACTCAACAATATTTCATCAGTCATTTATAGAAGCCCCATCTGGGTGTGCATAACAATCTTCCCTGGATATATCGCATGTACAGATATTCATAAGTTCTTCTGTTACCAACTTTACCCTTTCACTGTAGAATCTGCAGTTCCTTTCTCGCTTGCACCCACTGGAGTGTTGAATGCAGCGACAGGCATTGAATGGTGTGCAAAATCTATCAAAATCTTCCTCTGGTTCTCATCAGTGTGAGGGAGACTTGCCTGCAGGAGCTCCACAGGCATCTCTTGGCTCACGGCTCTATTTGCCTCTGAACCAATAGTTTCCAAACTAAGTGGGTTCTGGGATGTAAAAAATGACTGGAATATTGTTTCGTACTTCATAAGGCAATACTTTGTAAGAAGAACAAAGAACTCATTAAAAGTAACTTGCCAGAGATTCCTATTTGGGATGCTATAGTGAGCAGATGCATGAGGATCAGTTAAAAGTACTGTTGCTCGATCCAACACTGATTTCAGGACCAAAGAAGCCCCATCTCCTGCTGGGCTTCCAAGAGGACGGAGTGGTGGCTGCTCAGAGGAGCACACAACAGCCACTAAACAGGCACCCAATGCCCTAATGTCCATCCCATTAACACATTCTGAGACTTGCTTAGCAAGATTGATTGTGGTCTCAGCTGCACAAACATCAGCAGGAAGGCCACCAAACAGGAACCTCAGGTGTCGAAAAATTGTCATGCAAATGATTCTAGCAAGTTCACTTGCAGGGAAGACAAGTTGTAAGTATCTAGAAAAGAGATTCCTGCCTTTGGGAAGGGATGCTAGTCGCATGAAAACAATATCATCCTTGGGACTTGGCGAGGCAGAATGGCTACTTTTGACAAGTGGGTCAACTAACTGGAGTGATGCTGCCAATCCTTCCAGAAGAAGCTGTCTCTTCCGCCTAAGCTGAGCTCCACCATCCTGAGGCTGTGTACACTGTAGGAGACGGTCGATATCATCCACATCCAAAAGAATACAAAGGCTATCTTCTACTGTGATTCTAGCAGCAAGCATTGGTTCCTGTTCCAAAGGCCTGTCAGACATTTTCTGCTCAGTGCTTCCTTCAGCTGGGCAAGTAGGAGTATCTATCTCTAGTAGCCACCGAGGTCTTCGAATGGAAGAAAGTGGGACCCTCCCAAGTGCATCAGTAGGTAGATGAGAGTGCTGATCCAAGCTGTTGTTGCGAGATCTAGAAGGGACCTCCCTCAAATGAGATGGGCAAAAGCGGTGCTTCATCCTTGATCCTGAAGATGTAGACTTCTTTGCAAGCCGTGCTTGGTGGTAATAATCATCTACATAGGGATCATTGCTGTGTATGGCAGCATGCTGCATCTTGAGAATACTCTCTATCTCTTCAGAAGTCATGTACTTAGACCTGAATTGTATTGATGTCCCACTTTCACTTTTCTGGCTACTAGCATCTGAGCCCTGAGAAAACCGAACATTCTGCCTTCGGGATGATTTTGGCTTGTGATCTCTAGTATCACTCAGTGATTTATATGAAGGTAAAGAGCGTGTGCTATACAACCGAGATTGCAGGGTGCCATAATGAGCCAAAGACTGAAGGGACTGATGAAGTCTCTGGTGCTGACTGGACATTACTTGTGGAGACAGTAAACTGTTTGGATAAGACAACTGTTGTTGGAGCATGTTACTCAGAAGACTAGACTGACCACTATGCAATATACCAGCTTGGTTGACCCAGTGATTTTGTGACCTGTTATTAAAAGGAAGGCCAGCAGAAGTGGTAAATTGAAAGATATTATTACCACCATATTCCAGACCATGCGGCAAACCAGCAAGTTGTTGATGCAGGCTAGAGTTAGATATAGGAGAGATTGGTGCAGAGAAAGGGAGCTGAGAATGAGATCCACCAGTAACATACGAAGAAAGATAATTTGGATTTTGTGGCGATGCTTGCTGAGTTTTGCTACCAGGAGGAGGGAATGATGTATATGCTGATTTTGGTACAAGAATGGGTTCACTGGAGAAGTGATGCAAATGTGGCTGCTGTTGGGGGTACGAGGATGTCCGATGTAAAGGTTTCATTTCTGCAAAATGAGCTGACTGTGGCTGAGATGACCATCTCTTAAGTTCTTGAGAGTTCTCTGTATATGGATCTAACCAGCTGGTGACCTCCCAATCAGTAGCAGAAGAGCCTGAGAAGAAGCCACAATATAACAGGCACCAATAACTTGGTTATCAGATAAAAGAATTAAAAATAACTAGAACAACATTATAAATCACCAGATAATAGCTTTAATTGGGACTACATACATACCATCCCAAACCAAAGACTGTATAAGCAATTAATATCTACCTTATCAAAAGCACCAGAAGAAATGTATATCTGTATGGTCTTGCACATGCCTCATCCATCAAATGAATGGAATGACAAAACATAAGTTTGAGAGATAAAATGCTAAAGATGCAGGAAAAAAAGTCCTAAATTTTATAAATTTAAAAATCTTGCTAAACTAGCAACTAAGATAGTACTTCATTAAGCTCTGCTAACATGATACCACTTCTCAGTGACATCACAACATCAACAGTTTTTCGACCGCGCTAAGAAAATGAGAATATATCTAGTTGAAGCTGTTCACACTGGCATGTATTTTATTCAGAAACATAAAGTACACATTTTATTCACACTGCCACGTTAATATACTAAAATCACAGCACTGAAAGATCTTAGTTTGCCAAAACAGATCCACTAATAAAATGTGTACTTTAACCTCATCATGGAAGTTTGCAATACATAAACATAAAGCAATATGCAATTTTGGGCAAATGCACTATACAAGGTAATAATTGCAGGTTGGGTGACCAACAACACATCATTTCACTCTATTTTTCCAACATTGCTAACATAAAATTCATAAATTAAAAAAAAAACTTGTAAATGAAAATAAAAGGAGAGCAGCAGAACTATTTATTTGGAGATTGAACAGAAAATGAAGCCAGAAAATAATAAGTTATGCAACTAGAAACAGTTTCAATAATAATAACAATACAGCAGCGGCACCCATAATTTGAACGTCAAACAGCTTTCAAGCATAGCTCATCTAAAATCAAGCCACTGTTAGATCAACAATCAGAATGGATATCTTTTGCACCCCAAAACTACTGGACTGATTTGAAAATTTTAAAAATCAAAAGTGACTCCATTTATGCAAAAAACTTCACTGACAGAATTAACAAAAAAAATCTCCATCATAAATAGCTCAAGTCTAAGATAGCAAAACACAGCCTGTCAACATACTTCAACCACTCACTTTTAGAACTTAATAGTCCTACTAAGCCTCTAAATTGAACCCTCATGATCATGTTTCACATAACACTAGAAACTGATATAAAGCCTCCATAAAAAGGCACTGGCTAAAAATGCTTATGTTTCTCCCTATAATCAACAGAATCTAAATCAAGCTGACCCCAAATGCCCATATTTATTTCGCACAGTTTGACTAGCTTGACAAGAACTGCACACAGATGGAAACTGTGTAAAAGCATAAAATGAAGATAATACAACAATCTACAGCATAGATCACACTATGGAATCTATTTCCATATTAATTGAAGAAATCAAAAAGGGGAAGGAAAAAAACTTTGACATGTATCTATAGTGTGATGAAATCATTGAGTTCTTCATACTATGGAATCTAGCTTAATTGGCTCACTATAATGTTTTCATCATAAGCAGAAAGAAGTGCAATCCTACAAATACCAAATAAAGAATAAACCCAAAAAGTCTGATAACACATGACTTAAATGTCAGCATGTCAAACAGGTAGGTAGGAAAACTTACATCCAATGCATGATTCATGATACAAAGGCCAATTGAAACACTTCATTAGTTATACTAAGAATTAACATAGTACAATAAAATAACCCTAACGTGATCCAATTGTGCAATCAAAGAATAAAAAAAATAAAAACTCATGCATCATTAATATTATAAAAGCTATCTTGATTAAAGCATGTGAATCCTCATCCACTGATCCTAGAGCATTTTTTTCTTTGTCAACTTAAATTGCCACACACAAGCATCCACAAGAACTAAAATGATACAAATAACCATTCGGAGATAACAGGGGAAGGAAAAAATCTCTTGACAAAACATTATAGCGAGCCAAAAAAGCAGGATAAATTGATATCTTACTTTCCCTAGAGAAAGATCCTGACCGATCACCAATGACCCCATGATTCCTTGGTCCTGTAACAGCTCGGTTAATCTGCAGAAATTAAAAGTCAAAGAATCATTCTCTCGGGTTTTGTACCAGATTCCACAAATCAAATTCAAACGCCCTTGTATTCTCTTAAAGATAAAACTGTTGTTGCAATTATCAATTACTGTTAAGAGATGTAAAAGACAACTTTTTTAGTCCAATCACTTGATTATCAAATGCATGCATAGTTAAACAACTTCAGAAGGAAAAAAAACATTAGATATATAATCACTGTTAATGGTTGTTTTTATTCAGTAGTAAAATAAACTTAAATTAAGCAGTAGATATATAATCACTGTTAATGGTTGTTTTTATTCAGTAGTAAAATAAACTTAAATTAAACATTAGATATATCATAACGGCTCAAAGGGGAAAAAGATACAACAATATAACAAATAATTCTAACCTTTGCAAATGTGGTAGCAAGGTCATCAATATCTGATAAAGTTCCAAGTCCTCCACTCTGGAAAAGAAGCATACATATATAAATTAAGAAGAGCATAAAGAACAAGGAATGCAATCTGACATTAAAAAAGATAGACAGGGATTACTCCCAAGAAAAGTTGAGGTTGGTTGTAACCACACCTCTGTCCTCTCAAACAAGTGATATTCATCATCTCCAGCACCAAAGGTTGAAACATCCTCTTCTATATTTTCCAGGCAACCTGATCCTATATCTTCTGCCAGGGTTTGACCGAAAAACTCATATTGTGATGCATCAAAGAGTGTGTTATCTGCAAACAATTGAAAAAAACACATTCTAGTTGATTAATCTTCTAAAGCAATGTAACTTCATCAATACAGTACAAAGTGAAAGTAAATATAGAATATCTACCCACACACACAAACATATATATACATGAATACCAGACTTCTAATGTGGTAAGAATCACCAATGATTAACATCTGATAACTCAATTATGAAAATTTAATTCACAATTGATCAAGAGTGGATGTACTAATATCATGGTGTTAAGAAATGAAAAATACAAAATTATGTTATTGGGAACACAGCAAACATAGTTGAAGATGACAAAAATATCCAAAACTCAAAAATGCTGCATACATTAGTTCTCAGTAAAACTAAAAGTGTCTTGTAGGATCATTTTCTATCCCAATAAACTTACTGGATATAAAGTTATAAATATATTTACATAATACATATCCATTTTATATTTTGTAATTCAGAGAATTAGAAAATAAATCATATTCAGGGATAATTATTTAAGAACTTACAGGTAAGTGACTTTTAAGTTGTTCGAAGAGCAAGATTAGAATTTGTAGATTTTAGAACAGAAATAGTGTTGATGCTAACTGGAGGAGTCATATATATTATCATTCACTTAATTAAACAGTTTTAAACCTAGTAATAGGTTCTCCAGTTCCTATCTCGGCTTTACTTTTACTGGTCGACTCTTCTATTTCCGTAGCCACCTTGCACTGAAAAATCGTTTGCAATTGGAAAATCAAATCAGCAATAAATTATAACAATTCGTAGTATAGTTACTTATTAGTTGGTTAGAGATTGATCTAGCTGCGTTTTTAAACTAAAATAGTAATAATAGAATTCTTTTCTTAAAATTTTTAAAACCGTGCTTCACTGGATATTTACTGGTAGTAAACGACTGTCAAAGCACGAACAAATGAAACAAAAAGGCACATTTACGAAGAAAAAAACTGAATAAATAAAATAATTAGACAGGAAAAAAACTAGTCGTCCATGGCTAGTAAGGAAGAATCTTCTGACCTAAGGAGCTCCCAGAATACTCCATGAAATCTTTGCTGGATCTCTCCATCTCAGAACCCAGAAACACCGGCACTAGGGAAGAAGCATCACTGCCATGAAGAATATCAAACACTACAAACCACCTGACGATAAAAACAAGTGAAGACTAGGGTTATGGAAAGAATTCATATAAATTGCTGAAAACGGCCTCCTTTCCAGTGGAGATCTATCCAAAGTACTAACAAGATAGCTATAAGGAGAAAAAAACAATATTTCTGATCAGACGGATCAAGCTACAAGAATAAGCCAGCAACAAATAGATTTGAAGCAGTGTCTTCCAGATTGAGAAAAACAAACAAGAAAATCTAATGGGAATGGAAAATAGATGCATACCTCGCTGGTGATGATCCACACAGACAAGGAAGACAGAGAGGCAGACAGGGAAAGAGGGAGCAAAAACGAAGATTTCAAAGGAAAGCGGGGGAGAAGATTATAAGTGACCTAATTACCAAACCTTAACCTCGATAAGGCTCGGCATATTTCCCAGGATCCCTAAAAACCGGATGTCCGGTTCACCTTGGTTTTTTTGCACCAAACGGTTCACCTTGCTTTTTTTTAGCACCAACCGGTTCAACTTGCCCGGAGAATACGACTCACTAAAAATTTCCTTCGAGCAACTTACATTATCAGATGACATTTATGTATATGTATTCATATAGATTGAGACTGATTTGATAATAAAAGGTTGATTTTTTTAGATTTTTTAATAATAATAGTAAGTGTAAAATGATTGATTTTATGAAATACTAAATCTAAATCTAAAAGTCTGCGTCAACTCTTTATTGTATGGGGATGGAAACCCTATTTACATAAGAAAAGGAGATGGAGGTTGACGCACTTGAATGAATATACAAAAGTGAGATAGTCCATATGGGGAATAGTCCATCATTCATTCAAGTAGCCCATATAAACGGAGTGAAGTTATCTTGAAATCTCAATGACTTAATTCTGAAAGATATTACTAGATTAGACCATCTCGTACCACCCATAATTTAACAAGAAGGTTATATGTGTTCAGAATGGAGGAAATCCCTCTATTCATGCTCCATTAGATTTGTCCCCATAATTCCACTAGTTCTCAATCTACGTCTTCCGCCAACCAAACCATCAAAATTCAATCTCACTAACCCTGACTTAGGTGGATTCCACTATTCCTTAATCAAGCACGAGTTCATTAATGTTATATTCCATTTATAGCATCCATGCCACCCAACAATAAGAATAAGACGCGCCAAACTAAAATCTACCCTTAAATTGCGCTGAGAATGAACATTTAAATAAAGGTTGAGTGTTCTAACACAGGTCATACAAAATGTGAGCACAAACTCTAATATCATATTATCGTGAAAAAAATACATGAATTATATTTTATAAGTGATAAAATACTAAATATTTTATTCATTTATAATAATTATCTAATATATTAATATAAAATTTATGAATATTATTTAAAATATTATCACACAAGTCTCTACTGATTTTAATCTAATTTACTTAAAAACTCTGTCTAGTTGGCTCACTAAATGAACCATTATTTGCCCTATTTTTTTGCTATAGTCTCCCATTCTCTTCTTAGTATATAGTCGCCACACCTCTCATTTCTCGTTGCACTCATTACCTAATCCATTCCATAATTCGTGTGTCACATACGTCATTTAGTTGTCATCAATCCCCTCCTACGGAAGTAGCTCTTTTGACATCTTTCTCTTTCATGGCTTATAGGAGTTTTGGCTTGGCTTTTCTAGAGAGAATTCGTTTATCTCTTCCCTTTCGCTTTTCCCCTATAATTGATATTGATCTCCCAAAAGTGTTTATTCTCTATCAATTGTAGTCCCTAAGTATTGTGCTTTTGTAATATTGTTAGTTGCAAGCGTTCCCATTGACATTTTGTAACGTAAGAGAATTTTATAATACATAAATCGAGAAGAGATGAACCGGAAAAATGATCGAACAGCAGATAAAACGTCAATCGAGAAACTAAACTGAGCTAGAACAAAAGAGAATGATCAATAAAGTAGCTAGGAGTGGTAAATTGGAGATTGGGAGAAACTTGAGAGTGCCCAAAACATAAGGGTAAGAATTGTAAATAAACCGGAAGAAAATTGGTTCAGGCTAGGTTTGGGCTAGGAGTAGTCATAAAATCCCCCAAACTTTTAAAAGGTAAAAAAAAATAAAAATTAAACGTTTTGAGTACATTTAATAGAAAATTAAATATAGAATTTTTAGATATTTTATTTTGTTAATAACTGGTTAGAAAATGTGTGAATCAGATAAAAAACTGTTAAACCAACCAAGAAATTCGTCAGAAATTAGTCCGCTACAGTAACGAACCCGCCAGTTGGGACGCATGCGCTGCATGCGCAGAGCACAGGGCATGCGTGCGTGCATGACATTTTCGTCACCTGACAGCTTACTCATATTCCCCTATTTTTACCCAACATCTCACTTAGACAATCTAAATCCACCGTTTGGGGAAATTAATCCATTCCTGAGTCCTCATGCTATGAAATGAAGAAAGAAGCCTAGGTCTAAATTGCCACAGAGGTCTAGATCACCCCCATATAAAATGGGGTCGCTCCTTCGCCAAAATTTGCTTAGAATCCTCTCCCAACCACTGACTGCTCCCTTTTCTGGTGACCTGTATATCAAAGAGAATTTCTCCGCCGTCTGGCCACCTCCGACGACGTTCTTGGTATCCATGGAAAATTGAGAACCTCACCATCACCTCCTTTCTCAACCCCCGACTCTTCCTCTGCCATCGTCGGCGAGATCGCACAGTACTCGATCTCCGGCTACTCGAAACAGGGCAGCTGCTTTTGGAGCTATTTTCGATGGCCACGATAGCCCTCACAAGTTAAGGAAATTTAGGTGAGTCCCTTGACCTCTAACTTTCCATAGCCTTCAATTTTGCTCAATTTGAGTATGAATTAAATTATCCAAGTTTCGAATCGTGGATTTGAGAGCTGAGTTGAATAAAACATGGATTATAGGAGCTACAAACTACCATTTAAGGTAATTCAGGTTGCTAGAGTTTCCTAGGAGAGTCAGCTTCCCAACCCCACTAGCCTTGACGGACGACGTGCCACCTCCGTTAAGATCCCGACTCTGACTCGACTCAAATACGTTTGCATGCAAGTTTCTAATCATATCTAATTGGAGCTCCTCTGGCCAAACCTGACCAAACCAGTCTTATAACGACCTAGAGGGAGGCCAATGGGGCTTTGTAAATTCCATTCTCTCAAAAAATAAGTAGTCGGAAATGAGAACGGGAAAATTTTGAGAGAAAATTGTGGTTTAAAGTGAACCAAGATTGGTCAAGAGAAACCAAAACAAGAATTTAAACGATACTAATTGATCAATAAAGATCCAAAAATGATGAAAATTGATCATGAATCAAATTGGACATGAGAACATGACCGTTTTAGGGGGAATCAGACAGGTTCAAGGTGAACCAAACTTGAACCGGGATGAACCAATTCAAAATTTTATTTTTCTAGTTAGTTTAAAAATATCAATTTGAGAAATTAAAGTAACCAATGTGTATAAAATTAATTTATATGAATTTAGAAATTTTTAATATTTAGAAAATTGGTCGAATCGAGCATGAACAAACTAATTTTCGATTTTATGTCACCGAACTACTCCAATCGAACTAATCAACAGACCGCCTGCTAGGTTAGTGATCAATCAGTGCACAACACGTGGCGAAGCGTGCCCAGTCAGCTGCTCGGTCAGCATTTGGAAGCGATGACCAATCAAAGCGTGACACATGTCCTCGCTCGACGAAGAAAATCCATGTCATCAAATACTAACCAATGAGAGAGTGACACATGTCATTAGTTAACGGTCAACCGAGGAGAAACCCATGTGGTAAAGGTGCCACATCAACGACCGATTGGGATATTGAGGAATAGTCGACCAATAAGAAGTCAAAACGTGGCAAAGACATGGCAGATGGCCTCAGCCAATCAGAGGCTGACACATGGCGATGGCACAATACGTCAAGTGGGAAAACTAACAAATTTAAAAAAACCAATTAGAGGACGCCACATGTCATGATCAACTAACTTTCAAATTTGGTTAAATGCCACAATGGACAAAACGACTAATGGGAAGTCACCACATGTCCAGTCAACGAGTAACATACGACTTGGACGCTGAGTAAGATGACGCGTTAGCAAAGCCAAAGAATCACAAAGAGCCACACGACATTTCACATGTGCGAAGCTCACATGCGTGCACACAGTGTCGTCTTCAACCTCTGAACGAGCAGAAAGGGAATGGTCAAAACGACTGTCATTACTCTGACGACCAATAAATCCCTCTAACAATGCCTTAAATCAGAGAGTTAATGGGTGACTGATGGATGAATGGATAGAACGGCCAGTCCTCAAGCTCCCTATATAAAGAGCTCCTCTCCATTCATCCTCATGATCCCTCAAAAGCCTAAATAAGACAAATTACTCTAGTTTCCGACCATCCATGAACTATAGCTCCGACATCGACCCTTTTCTCTACCTCTGAATGCAAATTTGAATTCCTTAGAACCGGGAGGAAGTCCTCTACCTTGCTCTAGACTCCCTCCAGCTCGAGGATCATCAAAGAAGCGCCGGTGAGCCCGTAGAGTACAGTCGCTCTGGCTGTCGAGAAGTAGCAGAAATTTTCAAGTTGAATTTTGGCCACCTCTATCATACCTCGACCCGGTTTCCCCGGCCAGACTTGCAAACAACCCGCCACATCCTCCCAGTTTTACAATGATGGGTGCCTCATCATTGTAAGTCCAACAGAGTGTAAGGCGTAAATAAAGCAATTCCAGTTATTTACTAAAAATAATCATTTAAATATTTAGAAAAATAAACTTCATAAATAATACCGGGACCAAGTACTGAATGTAAAACATACCTTTATTTTTGGATGACTTTATTATTAAACACATGACCTTTATCACCACCATTGCCTGAAAAGGGTTATTTTGAGGGGGTGAGTTTCTACAACTCAGCGAGTGGGTGTTGGGAGTGAGTTTTCAGAAATGTTAAGTTTTCGAAAATCATGCTAGAGTTTAATATCATTTTCAAAGCTTTTCTCAAATCTCAAGGCTTTTTATCAATTTTGTATTAGGTGTGTTTAGCTCTATGAGCACATTCCCTTGCCTCGGGAGGTGTTTAGAAAAAAAAAACACACATCCTTTATCATAAAGGGTACAAACGTTCGCAAGACATTCCCAGACTGCACCCACTTGGGGATCAACGCGACTTTGCCATCCACCCTAATAGAAGTCTCTGACTTCTACCCCGAGTCTGAGTGGACGTCCCAGACGTTAGACCCTCAGACCCAAAATCCACTTTGTGTCCATATGAAGATGAAGACCTCATCATGACCCCACCCTGGTCTCATGCACAAGAAGCTCCCAGAGCTTCATGACTAATTGGCATGATATACTGCCATTATCTCCACCATGTCATCTAGCAGACCTTGGAACCTGTCACGCCCCGACCCAGTTTGGTCAGATCCCTGTGAGTAACCTGCCACTCCCTTTGGTTCATGAAGGGTTTCGCCCTTTTCTAAACCGCGAGGAGTAAGGGGTCATTTTTTTCCTGTCTTTCTTGGAATAACATTATATAAAATTGAAAATCTTTTAAATAGACATACATGTCTTTACAGTTCCCATATAGGAAGTTCTTTAAGTTTGATTTTTCCCTTGGTTACATGAAAGGGGTAAAAGGGAGGGAGTGAGTTCAACAACTCAATGAATGGGTATTGGGTGAGAGTTTCCAAAAACAAGATATCTTTAATCAGAGTGTGCCAAACTCCTTATTTCCTTAAAAAAATATTATTTCCTCAACTTTCAATTTTTTCAAAAGCCCTTTTTCTCAATTTCCACATTAGGTGTGTTTAACAGTCAATACACGTCCTTCATCAGGAAGGGATCACACATTCGTAGGGCAACCCATCCATTGCACCCTCTTGTGGTGTTAGAGCAACTTTATCGACCACTTAGATAGAAGCCCGTCCACTTCTACCCTGGGTATGAGTGGATGTTCGCAACATCTAACCCTTAAACCCGAAATCAACTCTGTGTTTGTATGAGGATAGAGACCTCATCCCAACCCCACCCCGGCCTCATACGCATGAAGCTACGTTGAGCTTCCATGACAGATGGCATGACAAATTGCCCTTATCTCCACCATGTCGTCCAGTAGCCCTTAGGACGCATCACTACCTCTCTTGGGCGTTTTGATGGTTTCGAACCTCAAGTGCATGCCACTAGTCCAACGGCCCCAACCCTCAATTTGACATGCAGCTGTTTGTCTAGGCCGGTTAATTGACCTAGCCCTAACGCACTACCGCTAGTTCATCGAATATGTCGGTCGTATCTTGGTACCATGGCAAAATTACATATTCCATTCATTAAGAATTTTTATTAACATATCATGTTTGTTTATGAGCTCTAGCTCATGCCAACTGGCCTTGGGCCCACTGTATGTGATTTTTCAAAATCGAGCAACTTAGTCCCATAAGTTCCAAAACCGAGGCTTCTGGCCTATCTGAGCTGATCTAGCTCTCGTCAAGAAGGTCTCCCAAAAATTTTAAGCATTGCCATACAATCATGGGAGAACACTTCTGACAAAAATAATCTTTCAATTCATCACACTAACCGAGTGTAATGACATCTCCGCTTACAACCAGCAAGCGGGTTTTCTCATTCCTTCTAGGAAGTCTATCATACCAATCGGGTATGATCTCTCTACTTACAATCGATAAGTGGTTTTTCTGCTTAGTTCTCACATCACTCCTATCATGTGTGATTTTAAAATCTCACATAGAAGTGGTTTTCATTTTGGAAGTGCTCATCATCCCAACATGGTATGATGTGAATAAACCCACTCACCTGATAGCTGCAATGTATCCTTATCCAGTGGGTTTCCGCTTCCACGCTAACTTATCCTTGCTGGCGTTCTGGTCCCTCGTGTACCTACATAAATTTGGACATCCTTAACTATTAATATTTGGCATAACAGCCTTCGGTCCTCACGTATGTACAACTAAGTTCAAAATTTCTAGTTAATTGCACTTAGGTCCCTAAAGTTCTTTTTCCTTAAATTTAGGTCTCCAAATGTTAACTTTTTCCTAAATTGAGTATCGAAACTTCCAAAAATTCACTTTGGGTCTTCAATTTACTCAAGATTGTTTAAGGGGTTCAAGTTTTCCAAATTTCCAATTTGGTCTCCAACTTTTCAAAAAATACCATTTTGCCCCTACTTTACAAAAATGGCAATTTGACCTCAATTAATTTTAAAAATTGACCAGTTTGTCCTCCAACATCCTTTTCATTGCCAACTGGCCCTTAATTTTGGAAAATTGTAATTTGGTCCCTAAATTTTATGAAATTTCCAAATTTCTCCCTTTCAAACTGACCGAATTTGATTTCATCAAATTAACCATTCAATCAGGGTTAATTGCTCTAATTGAAGGCATTAGTTGATGGTCCTTAGAGTATGCTTTTACGAGATTTCCTAAAAGGGATATAAGGGAGGGGGTGAGTACAACGACTTAGTGAATGGGTTTTCAAAATTTAATTTTTAGGAAAAGTGTTTGTTTTGGAGTGTGCCACACTACTTGTTTTCTTTTAAAAACCTTTCATTTCAAATTTTTGGTTTTTATCACCATTTCTTATTAACCACGGTGTGTCATCACCCAACATACATCCTTCATCATGAAGGTCAAACACACAATTGCAGGCCAATACGTCCACTAAACCCACTTGTGGCGTCGGAGCGACTTTACTGACTACGTAGATAGAAACACGTCCACTTCTACCCTAAGAATGAGTGGATGTTCATGACATCCGACCCTCAATCCCGTAATAATTCTCCATGTCCGTATGAGGATAGAGACCTCATCCCGACCCCACCCCAATCTCATGCGATTGAAGCTATGTCGAGCTTTGCAAGGCTTCTAGTACAATTAACTACCCTTATATCTATCACGTCGTCCAGGGCCCTAGGACACATCACTAACCCTCTTGGGCGTCTTGAAAGGTCCCCTAAACACAGTGCATGCATAATCAATATTTTCACATCATACCAAATAATTTGTGGTGTCACTGCTCTAGCAGCCCCGACCCTCAACTCAATCTGTAGCTATTTATCTTAACTAGTCCGGAGACGTGTCATGTCGCACTACCGCAAGTTGATTGAGTATGTCGGTCCTGTCTTGGTACCATAGTCAAACAATTACAAGCTTCTGCTCATGCCAACTAGCCTAGGGCCCATATTCGAAATTTTCAAAATTGGGCATAACAGTCCCCAAGTTCCAAAATCGAGGCCTCCAGCCTAATAGAGCTATTCGAGCTCCCGTCAATAAGGTCTCCCAAATTGTTTAAGCAGTGGTACATAGTAAGGGGAGAGCACTTTCGACAAAAATATATTTTTCAACTGTCCATCATACCAACCAAGTATGAGGACATGTACGCTCATAATTGATGGATGGGTTTTCCATTCCATTCGAGTAAGTTTCATTACACCAACTGGGTATGATCTACTTACAATGGGTAAGTAATTTTTCTGCATCATTTTCACATCACCCTCTCAGGTATGATGTTTAAAATACCACTTATTAGTGGGTTTTCATTTTCGAGGTGCTTATCATCTCAACCAAGTATGATATAAAATCCCACTCACCTGATAGTGTAGTGAAATTCCTTTTAGCCAGCTTGTTATCCTTACTCAAACTCATCTTAGCTGGCGGTCTCCGTACTTCATGTTCCCACACGACATGAGCATTCTTGTTCATTATTCTTTGGCCTAATAGCCCTCATTCATCCCAAATGAATGAGAAAACCAACTTTTTCTTTATTTGCAATTAGGTCCCTAAAGTTATTTTTCTTTAAATTCAAGTCTCAAATGCGGGTTTTTCCTCAAATTGAGTCCTAAAACTTTTAAAATTTATCTTAGGACCTCAATTTATTCAAATTCACAAAAGGGGTTTAATTTCCCAAATTTCCAATTTGGTCCCCCAATTTTTCCAAAATTATCATTTTGCCCATACTTCACAAAAATGGTAAGTTTTGCCCAACAATTGCCCACGGTCAATTTTCATGGCTTAAACTCATGTTTGTTTACGAGCTTCTGCTCATGCCAACTGGCCTTGGGTCCACAATAAGAGATTTTCAAAATTGGGCATATTAGCCCCCAAGTTCCAAAACCGAGGCCTCCAGCTTATCTGAGCTATTCGATCTCTCGTCAAGAAGGTCTCCCAAAAAGTTTAAGTAGTGGCACACAATCAAGAGACAACACTTCCGACAAAATAATCTTTTCATCTGTCTATCACACCAACTGGGTGTGAGGATATCTCTGCTTATAACCGATAAGCGGGTTTTCTACTTCCTTCGAGAAAGTTCATCATACCAACCGGCTATGATCTACTTACAACCTTTAAGTAGTTTTTCTACGTAATTTCCACATCATTCAACTCAGGAGTGATGGTTAAAATTCCACTTAGTAGTGGGTTTTCATTTTTGAGGTGCTTATCATCCTAACTGTGTATGATATAAAAATCTCACTCACCTAATAACGTAGTGATTTCCTCTTAACCGGTTCTTTGCCTTCACGCGAGCTTGTTCTTACTAGCGTTCCCGGTACTTCATGTTCGTACATGATATGAACATTCTTGTTTATTATCATTGCCCTAATAGCCTTCATTCATCATGAATGGATGAAATACTCAATCTTTTTACTTAATTACAATTAGATCCTTAAAGTTCTTTTTCTATAACTTTAGGTCCCTAATGTCGATTTTTCAATTCCTCTTAGCAGGCTTGTTATCCTTACTCGAACTCGTCTTAGCTGGCGTTCACGGTACTTCATGTTCCTACACGATATGAACATTGTTGTTCATTATTGTTTAGCCTAATAGCCCTCATTTATCCCAAATGAATGAGAAAACCAACTTTTCCTTTATTTGCAATTAGGTCCCTAAAGTTATTTTTCATTAACTTAAAGTCCCTAATGCCGGTATTTTCTTTAAATTGAGTCTCGAAACTTTAAAATTGATCTTAGGACAGCTCCGGCGAACCGAAGCTGCCCTATTTTGGCCAAGTTGACAACGACCAATTTGAGCCCTTCTCGGGCCAAATCAAGTCCTCCCAACACCTTCACAGCCCTCCTACAGCTGAATTAGAGCGAAAAGTTAAGCCAATTTAGTTCTACTCTATAAATTCCGATTGGTGCTAGAGAGAGAACTCGTAGATCTTTATTTACTAAATTCTCCCTCAATTCAACATGAATTGAACAGGAAGAACCTCAAGACAAGAGTTATCTACCCAGGGTGAAAGCTTGGACCGCCGCGCCCCCGACGGTAATCTTTCGAAGCTTTCTCTCTCAACGTTTAGTTTTTCGGTGAAGCTCCGTTTGAGCTCGTTCTAGCGTCAAATCATGCGATTCAAGTGCAATTGAATCGTATGGAGGTGTAGGAACTCCAATCTAACTTCAATTCAAACAATTAAACTCATTTGATTGGTCAATTTGATGCAATCAAATTCGGCTGAGTTGGAAGGTTGAAATTGGGGGAAATTTTGGGGATTTAAAAAATTCGAGGGACTAAAGTGCAATTTCATAAAATTGGGCCAATTGGGTATGGAAAAGATATTGGAGGACCAATTGGTCGATTTTTGGAATTTTTGGGGTGAAACTTACAATTTTTGTAAAGTAGGGGCAAAAATGGTAATTTTGGAAAAATTGGGGACCAAATTGGAAATTTGGGAAATTTGAACACCTTTTTGTGATTTTGAATAAATTGAGGTTCCAATGTGAATTTTAGAAGTTTCGGGACTCCACTACACGATCAGGTGAGTGGGATTTTTATATCATACCTGGTTGCGTTGATAAGTACCTTGAAAATAAAAATCCAATAGTAAGTGGTATTTTAAACATCACACCTGAGAGGAGTGATGTGAAAATGACATAAAAAACTACTTATCGATTGTAAGTAGATCATAACCAGTTGGTATGATGAAACTTTCTCGAAGGAAGTGGAAAACCCGTTCATCAGTTATGAGCGGAGATGTCCTCATACTCGGTGGGTATGATGGACAGTTGAAAATATATTTTATCAGAAGTGTTCTCCCTTGACTGAGTGCCACAACTTAAACAATTTGGGAAGCCTTCTTGATGGGAGCTCGAATAGCTTTTGATAGGCTAGATGCCTTGGTTTTTTAAACTTGGGGGCTAGTGTGCCCAATTTTGAAAATCTCGAACAATGGGCCCTAGGCCGGTTGGCACGAGCAGGAGCTCTTAAACAAACATGATTTATATGCCATGAATACTTAAGTAATTGAATTGTTTGGCCATGGTACCAAGACAGGACCGACATACTCAGTCAACTAGCGATAGTGTGACATGACAAATCTTCAGACTAGTTAAGACAAACAGCTGCAGCTTGAGTTGAGGGTCAAGGCCGTTGGACCAATGACACCACAAATTTTATGGCATCATGTGAAAAATGTTGATTGTGCATGCACTGTGTTTACGGGACCTTCAAGATGCCCACAAGGGGGTAGTGATGCATTCTAGGGCCCTGGGCTACCTGTTGGATATAAGGGTAGTTAGTCGTACCAGAAGCCTTGCAAAGCTTGACGTAGCTTGAAGCGTATGAGACCGGGGTGGGGTCAGGATGAGGTATTTTTCCTCAGACAGACACGAAGAATTATTATGGGATTAAGGGTCGGTTGTCGCAAACATCCACTCATTCTTAGGGTAGAAATGGACATGATTCTATCTAGGTGGTCGATAAAGTCGTTCCGATGCCACAAGTGGGTTCAATGGACGTACTGGCCTGCGATTGTGTGTTTGACCTTCAAGATAAAGGATGTGTGTTAGATGATGACACATCGTGGTTAATAAGAAATGGTGATAAAAACCAAAATTTGAAATGAAAGGTTTTTAAAAGAAAATAAGGAATCTGGGACACTTCAAATACAATATTTTTCCTAAAAATTAAAATTTGAAAACCCATTCACTAAGTCATTGTACTCACCCCTCCCTTATATCACTTTCAGGAAATTTTTATAATTGTGATACCATCAACTTTATGGACCTAATTGCAAATTTTTATTAAGAACCATCAACTAATACATATGTGAGACAGTTATGATTTGTTTAAAATTTTTATGCCGTTTTGATTTATGTTATTATAGGAAAGGTGCAGGTTTAAAGGATTCTTTACTCTTCATGGTTTATAAACAAGAGGCAACCCTTAATAAACTGGGAGAGCGGCGGGTTGTTCACGGGGATCCAACCAAATCGTGTTGGGGTGTGACAACTTGAGTGGTATCAGAGCTAGGTTTCCTCAAATACATAATCATAACTAGAAAATATAGTAACTAATATTATTGATCTTAAAATTTTCAGATGTCCCCAAGAAAAGTAGCCAAATAAACCCACGCTACCATAGCCACCCTATAAGCCAGGGAGAACATCATCCTAAGGAAGGAAATGAACCATGAGTATAGAAGGACAATTAGAGTAAACCCGAGTCAAAGAGGACACGATAAGAAAGCCTCCAAGGTATTCAGGCTCAAGGATGGCAAGGCATCGAACCATCAACAACCATAAAGATTCACACCAAGAGATGACCTGTTATAAATGTAGGCAATGGGGACACTACAGTAGAAGATGTCCGACATTTCAAAAGACAAGACCTGAGAGGATCTTTTATGGGTGTAGGAAGGTGGGACACATAGCAAGGAATTGTCTCACACTACGAGGAATCCAAGCGATACCTTCAAATAAGGACACCTTCACCCCTACAGAAGTTTGAAGGGATGACATTACAAGAACCACTACTGCAACTAGGGAACCCAATCTCACCCAGGAAGAAATCCCTCTAGACCATAGTTTATAGTGAATACTCCTTAACCCATCATTGTAAAAATCTCCCTCAAAAGATGTTAAAACCCCAAACTGTATACTTGCTTCAATAAATAAGATTCTGAGTTTGTAAAAATTTCTCTGTTCCTTAATAATACGGTAGCATGCCTTAATAGCTCGAGGAAGGATCACGTAAAGAAGATCAAGGGTAGGACCTTAAGAAAACCCATAAATAGTAGAATATAGATAAAGGAAAATTTCCTTAAAGAGCACTACAAACCACCTAGGAGCAAAGAAGGAAATGCCTCCTCCATAAAAGACAAGTTGAATGATGAAAGACAACTAGAATGTCTCGAGACAGTAAGGTATGATCTACCATGGGAAAATAGAGGAGTCAAGTAGGGTTGTAGACTAACCTAGCAAGGAAGGAGGAAGTGGAAAGGCTAGAATGGTGGAAATGAAGAATGAAGAAAACCCTTGAAGAAATAAATGGCCGAAAAATAAATGATGACTACACTCAAGTTATAAGGAGGATTTAGTAATTCCTGCACAAAGATGTATTAGAGCAAATAAGTGCCTGAGCCTCTCCCAAGGAAGGAGACCCTAGGAAGGCATACATGTTCCAACTGAGAAATAATAGACCAAGTGACGAAGGATGAGGAGATGAAGTGCACGCCGAGGTGAAAGAACATTCAGAAAAATCTAGGAAAAGTAAGCCCTTCAATTCGGAAAGAGGTAAGGAGAAAATAACCAATGATACCAAGACTGGACGTGGCCCACACTCACTTAATGAAGCCCAAGGTGTGTATGGCTAGACATAAAGAGTGCTAGGAACCAATCTATTAGCAGGAGCTCTTTGAAGGAAAAAAAAAAAGAAATGGAGGACAGTGAAGGATAAAGAATGGGAAAACAATATTGATATCAGAAGGGATCATTGAAGGATGGACGGTCATGATGTGGAGTGCAAGGAACACACCCTTAATTAAGAAATTTTCTAAGGAAGGATGAACTGGGATGACCCAGTGTGACTTGCTAGGAGAAAAATAGAAGAGCCAAATAACGACTCCAGGAGAACCTAGTAGAAAGGAGATAGTTAACGAATAGGCCTTTGGGAGAACCATGGATTTAAACCATGACAAAGAAAGGAGAAGTGAAAAGGCTAAAATATTGGAAAAGAAAGATGAAGGAAAATCCTTAAGGAAATCAATGGCCAAGACTAGATTTACAATTAAAAGTCTTGAGAAGGTCAAGTGAGCCTCAAGAAGGATGATCAAGAGATTTTGAAACTAGGTAGATGTGAACTCTCCTTAAAAGGAAATAGAACCTCATGAAGAGGAATTTGGAAATGAATTTGTAAATAAAATGCATGTTAAGATGAAGGGAACCCATGGAAGCATAATAGGAGGAATCCAAGGAGTAAGCTAAACCCAAGGAGCGGGTAAGTAGGAAGATGACATCAAGGGACACCGTGACAAATGGACTACTCATAAAAAGGAAAGAAGGAAAAGCCTCTAAGAAACATTAGAGAGGTTGAACTAGGATGGGAATCCTTAAGTAGAGGATACAAGTTAGGAGTGACCTCAAAAAAGCGAAGTTCAAAGCTAAGGAACCATCAGATGGGCCCCAAGAGGTTTAAACTAACATAAAGAACCTCATAAAGAACCATAAGTGGTTAAGGGTATGTTGGGATAGCCAAGGTATTAACTGATTGGGAGAGCAAAGAAACCAATTAGAGATTTCCGACGAACCTAGAAAAGAAGGAAGCAACTAGTAGCAACCATATGGTCAAGGAGAATAAATGAGACCATAGGAAGGACCGAGGAATAGTGGAGACTACACTCTAAAGAAAGGACGGATGGGCATAGTATGGAGTACGTGAAATAAGACTAATAATCAAAAGATCCTCAAATAGATAATAAGGGACGAAATGGAATTTTAAGATGAGGAAGAATTCAAAGCAGGAAAATACCCCAGTATAGAAGGAAAGGTAAGGAAAATGAGGAATGAACCTTTAAGAATGATAAGAAGGTTAAGCATGTAGCTCCTAAGACAAAAGTCTCTATACTAAGTGTCATAGTAGAGAATGAAACCATAAGAAGGGAACTTCCAAAATAAAATAATCAACACATAGACAGAAAAGGGATTAACTTAAAATAATGAATTGTGAAATGGTAACGAGAAAGTAAGAGTGGATTAAGGAAAAAGGTGAATTATTGAGTAAAGGATGTCACTGTGAATGAGGAAGTAGTTAAACAAAGGAAAATGTGAACCTAGGGAAATATCTTTGAACTCGTGGGCATGACATACTAGTTAAGATAAACTGCATGGAAGTAGTAAATAATGTAAAGGAAAGGAACTTCCTTAAGCAAGAAATTAAAAGTGGTCTAAGTGAAAGAACGATCGAAGTGTTAACATATTCAAGTTAATATTAAGGGAAGTTTATCCCAGAGTGAAAAATGTTGATTTAGTTTCGAGGACAAAACTCCTAAAATGAGTGGAGAGTTGTAAACCCTACCCTTTTAAATTAAGGAAAACCAGGGAAAAAGTACCAGTTAAACCGAGTGAGAAACACCAAACTAGTTCACAAATCTGATCATAGAGAATGGGAAAATTGGGGAATTTACTCTTGAGTTACCCAAAAAGAGTTCATAAACCTTTAAAAAGAACCTTAGGACAAATTGGGAGAGGAAAACCAGACCGATTCGGGTGAACCGGATCCAAATCGGATTGAACCAATTTATGAACTAGAACCCAAAGAGAGAGGGTAAACTGGGAATTTTATAGACCTGAGTGACCTAAGGAGTCACAAAAGTCATGAAAAAGAAATTTAAGGTGAATTGAAGATGAAATCCAAACCAGTTCAGGTGAACTGGATCCAAATCGGTTTGAACCACTATTGAACTGGATGTTAAATTCATTTTTCTAGGTGGCTTAAAAATTCAAATTTGAGATTTGAGGCCACCATTGGATAGAAAATGAATTTAGATGAATTTAGAAATTTTTAGAATTGAAAATTTTGGTCGAATTGGGGGTGAACCGATCGGTTTAAGCTTTGAACTCGGCTCGAACCAGTCTGGTCCAGTTCAGAACAATGTCGTCTTCTTCCTTTAGATGACAGCACTGTTCACTCGCAAGAAAATCGTGCAACGCCGGCGAAGCTGAACAGTCTCAGGCGAGTGAGTTTCAGACAATGAAATACTGCCATTAAGGCAACAATCGGACGGCCAAGAAGTCCTCGAGCTTCCTATATAAAAAGCCCCTCCTCATTCATCCTCTCCACACATGAAAACTCTATTCTCTCTCAACTGCTCTATTTTCCATTGAAGCTCGAACAAGAGCTACAACTTCTGCACTTTTTTGAGCCAAACAAGGTGAGGTCGGGTTCTTTAGAACCGGGGAGTCAGCAACATGCCTGTAGTTTCCATTTGCTCCGAGGGTCGCCGGAGGAACGCCAGCATAATCAAACAATGAAGCAGCTCCGGCAGACCGAAGCTGCCTTATTTCGACCGAGCTGAATTCGACCAATTCGATCCCTTCTCCGGCCAAACCAAGCCCTCTCAACACCTCCACAGCCCTCCTACAACTGAATTAGAGATGAAAGGTAAGCTAATTTGGCTCAACTCTGTAATTTTCGACTGGTGCTAGAGAGAGAACTGACAGAATTTTGATAATGAAATTATCACTCAATTCGACATCAATTGATGTAATTCTTGATCCTAGGAGGAACCTCAGGACACAAGCTATTTGCCTAGATTGAAAGCTCGGACCGCCGCGTCCCCGATGGTAAGCTTTCGAAGCTTTCTCTCTTTAACTCCAGTTTTCCGCCAAACCTCCGTTTAAACTCATTCCGGCACCAAATCGTGCGATTTAAAGTGCAATTGAATCATATGAAGGTGTAGGAACTCCAATTTAACTTCAATTTCAACAATTAAACTCATTTGATTGGTCAATTTGATGAAATCAAATTTGGTAGAGTTAGAAGGTTGAAATTGGGTGAAAATTGGGGGAAATTTGGGAATTTAGAAAATTAGAGGGACGAAAGTGCAATTTCATAAAATTGAGAACCAATTGGGTATCACAAAGATGTTGTAGGACCAATGGGTAATATTTGGAATTTTTTGAGCAAAACTTACCAATTTTGTAAAGTAGGGGCATAATGGTAATTTTGAAAAAGTTGGGGGACCAAATTGGAAATTTGGAAAATTAAACCCCTTTTTGTGAATTTAAATAAATTGAGGTGCTAAGATAAATTTTAAAGTTTCGGGACTCAATTTGAGGAAAAAACCAGCATTAGGGACTTAAAATTAAAAAAAAATAACTTTAGCAACCTAACAACAAATAAAACAAAAGTTGGTTTTCTCATTTATTTGGGATGAATGAGTACTATTAGGCCAAAGAATAATGAACAACAATGTTTATATCATGTAAGAACACAAAGTACCAAGAATGCCAGCTAAGACGAGTTTGAGTAAGGACAACAAGCCTGTTAAGAGGAATTTCATTGCACGATCGGGTGAGTGGGATTTTTATATCTTACTCGGTTGGGATGATAACCACCTCAAAAATGAAAACCCACTGCTAAGTGGTATTTAAAACATCACACCTGAGAGGAGTGATGTGAAAATGACGCGAAAAAACTAATAACGGTTGTAAGTAGATCATATCCGGTTGTTGTGATGAAACTTCCTCGAAGGAAGTGGAAAACCTGTTCATTGGTTACGAGCAGAGATGTCCTCATACTCGGTTGGTATGATGGATAGTTGAAAATATATTTTGTCAGAAGTGTTATCCCCTGACTGAGTGCCACTGCTTAAACAATTTGGGAGACCTTCTTAACAGGAGCTCGAATATCCCTCATAGGCCTGAGGCCTCAATTTTTAGAACTTGGGGGCTAATATGCCCAATTTTGAAAATCTCGAACAGTGGGCCCTAGGCCGGTTGGCACAAGCAGGAGCTCGTAAGAAAACATGATTTATATGCCATGAAAACTTAAGTAATTGAAATGTTTCACCATGGTACCAAGACTTGACTGACATACTCAGTCAACTAGCAGTAGTGTGACATGACAGGTCTCCGGATTAGTCAAGACAAATAGTTGTAGGTTGAGTTGAAGGTCGGGGCTGTTGGACCAGTGGTACCACAGATTATATGGCATCATGTGAAAAATGTCGACTGTGCATGCACTGTGTTTACGAGGCCTTCAAGATGCCCAAGAGGGGCAGTGATGCGTCCAAGGGCCCTGGACGACCTAGTGGATATAAGGGCAGTTAGTCATACTAGAAACCTTGCGAAGCTCGATGTAGCTTCAAGCGCATGAGACCAGGGTGGGGTCGAGATGAGGTCTTTGTCCTCATACGGGCACGAAGAATTATTACGGGATTGAGGGTCAGATGTCGCGAACATCCACTCATTCTAAGGGTAGAAGTGGACATGCTTCTATTTAGGTGGCCGGTAAAGTTGCTCAGACGCCACAAGTGGGTTCGGTGGACGTACTGGCCTACGATTGTGTATTTAACCTTTATGATGAAGTATGTGTGCTGGGTGATGACACACCATGGTTAATAAGAAATGGTGATAAAAACTGAAATTTGAAATAAAAGGTTTTTAAAAGAAAATAAGGAGTCTGGCACACTACAAATAAAATATTTTTCCTAACAATTAAATTTTAAAACCCATTCACTGAGTCATTGTACTCACCCCTCCCTTATATCCCTTTGAGGAAATCCTGGAAAACCTACCCCAAGTACCATCAACTAATACACATGTGAGACAGGTATGATCAGTTTAAAATTTTATGCAGTTCTGATTTATGTGATTCCAAGAAAGGTGCAAGTTTAAAGGACGCCTTACTCTTCATGGTCTATAAAAAAGGGGCAATCCTTAATAAACTGGGAGAGCGTCGGGCTATTCACGGGGATTCGACAAAAGCGGATTGGGACGTGACAACATCACTCCAACTAGGTGTGATACGAGGTACTCATCATCCCAACCGGGTATCATGTGAAAATTCTCACTCACCCAATAATGCAGTGAATTCCTCTTAACCGGCTTTTTTCCTCCACACGAGCTTGTCTTTACTGGCATTCCCGGTACTTCATGTTCCTACACGATATGAACATATTTGTTCATTATCATTTTCCTAATAGTTTTCATTCATTAGGAATGAATAAAATGCCCAAACTTTTAGTTTTTTGCATTTAGTTCCCTAAAGTTCATTTTCTTTAATTTAGGTCCCTAATGCCAATATTCTCCCAAATTGAGTCCTAAAACTTCTAAAATTTACTTTGGGACCTCAATTTATCGAAAATCACAAAAAGGGGTGCAAGTTTCCCAAATTTTCAATTTGGTCCCCAAATTTTAAAAAATTATCATTGTGCCCCTACTTTCAAAAAATGGCAAATTAGACAGTAATAAATTTCAAAAATTGACCAATTGGTCCTCTAACATCTTTTCCATGCACAATTGGCCCTCAATTTTGGAAAATTGCACTTTAGTCCCTCAAAATTTTGAAATCCCCAATTTCCCCTATCAAACTGGCCAAATTTGATTTCATCAAATTGACCGATCAATTTGGTTCATTGTTGAAATTGAAGGTAAAATTGAGTTCCTAGAATTTCATACAATTTAATTGCAGTTTGAATCACATGAATTGACGCCAAAATGAGCTCAAACAGAGCTTCGCCGAAAAACTAGACTTAAAGAGAGAAAGCTCCGAAAGCTTACTGTTGGAGGCGTGGCGGTCCGAGTTTTCAATCTGAGCTTCCTCCTATGATCAAGAATCGCATCAATTCATGTCGAATTGATGGAGAATTTGGTCAGTGAATTTTCACCGGTTCTCCTTCTAACACTGATCGGAATTTACGAAGGGGAGCCCAATTGGCTTACATTTCCGCTCTAATTCAGTTGTATGAGGGTTGTGGATGTGTTGGGAGAGCTTGGTTTGGCCTGAGAAGACCTCAAATTGGGTGTTTTTAGCTAGGTCAAAATAGGTCAACTTCAGTCCGCCGGAGCTGCTTCACTATTCTATCAGGCCGGCGTTTCTCACGCGATCCTCAGAGTAAATGGAGACTACCATCGTGTAGCTGACATCTCCCTGAATTTAAGGAACCCGACCTCACCTTCTTTAACTCAAAAAAATCCCCAAGTCAGAGCTCTAGTTCAAGCTTCACCAAAAAATTGAGCAATAGAGAAAGAGAGGAGTTTTCATGTGTGAGGAGGATGAATCAGGAGGGGCTCTTTATATAGGAAGCTCAGAGACTTCTTGGTCGTCTAATTAGTGCCTTTATGGTGGTCATTCATTGCCTAAAACTCCCTGGCTGGAGACTTTTCATATTCGTCGGTGCTGCTCGGTTTTCCGATAAGTGAACACTGCTATCATCTAAAGGAAGAAGATAACACTATTTCGAAACAGACCAAACCGGTCTGAACCGGGTTTAATGCTTAAACCAACCGGTTCAGGCCCGATTCAACCTATTTTTTCAAAATTAAAAAATTGTAAATTCATCTAAATTTATTATCTATCCAATGGTGGCTTTAATTCTCAAATTTGAATTTTCTAAGCCACCTAGAAAAATGAATTTATAAACTAGTTCAATAGTGGTTCAAACTGGTTCAATCCGGTTCACCTGAACCGGTCTAGTTTTCACTTCCAATTCATTCCAAAGTTCTTTCACATGACTTTTATGGTTGTTTAGGTCACTCGAGATTTATAAATTTCTCATTTTTCCTTTCTCTAACAGTTGGTGTTCGTGAACCGGTTCAGTTTTCTCACTCGGGTTGACCGGTTCTTTCCACGGTTTCTTTCTCATTAAGGGATGGGGTTTACAATATTCCTTAGAATGACAACACTATTCATCAATGCCAGAAAGATTTTCCTTTTTCAGCGAGGGAATATTCCCTCCGATTATGGCATTTTTCGAAGAGGATAAGCTCAACCAATATGGAAATTGGTAGAGAAAAGGGTCACTAAGCACCTCAAATCCTCTCCTCCTCCAAAGTGCTCAGTTTTTTGACGAATCTCAAACCAAAGCTCTAACTTGGGCACTTTTCTCAGCCTTAGAAGGCAAATTTGAGTCCTACATACTCCAAAGGAAGTCAGCTACTTGATGACAACCTCCTCTCGACAAAAGGATTGTCGGAGAAGTGCTAGCGAGATCGAACAGAGAAGCAGCTCTATCGGTCCAAAGCTGCCCTATTTTGGCTGACATAAATTCAGCAAATTCAGACCTCTTCTGTCCAAATCAAGCCTTCCCTTAGCCCCCAAGTCCATCACACGACCTCTCTAGAGGAGAAAGGTAAGCTAATTCAGCCCTCCTCCGTTGTTGCAGTTCAGTTATAGAGAGAGAAAGTGACAGATTTCTTTGATCAATTCCCACTGATTGTGACACCAATTGTAAAAATTTGTGATCCTAGGACACTGGGGACAAGAGGTAACTCCCAAGATCAAGAACTTGGATCGTCTCGCCCCCGACGATAAGCTTTCCAAGCCTTCTCTCTATGCGTATAGTATTTTGGTGAAGGTTTTTTTTAGTTTGTTTCAGACCCAAATTTTACAATTCAAAGCTCAATTGGATTGTATGGAAGTATAGGAACTTATTCCAGCCACCAATTTGAGAAATTAACCCCATTGGAATGGCCAAATTGAAGAAATCAAATTTGGTCAGTATAAAGGGGTGAAATTGGGGCAAGAATTTGGGGGAAATTTGGAATTTCAAAAAACTAAATGACCTAAATGCAATTTCTCAAAATTGAAGATCAATTGGTAATTAGAAAGACATTGGAGGAACAATTGGTCAATATTGAAAAATTGGGACCAATTGGCCATTTTTGGAACTTAGGGAAAAACCGTAATTTTGTAAAAGTTGGGGACCAATTTGGAAATTTAGAAAATTTGAGCCTCATATACCATTTTGAGAAAATTAAGGACCGAGAGGGATATTGGAAGCCCTGGGGACTTGATTGAAAATAATTGAGCATTTAGAGACCTAAAGTCAAAGATTATGGACTTTAGAGGCCTAATTGCAATAAGGCAAAAATAAGGGTCTAAATGTAAATACATGGAAATAGAGGTGCTATTCATGTCAAGTCGCTCCTTATAAGAATACTCAAACCATATAGGAATGAATTCGAATAAGGACGTGAGCAAAGGAGCTTGAGCAGGATTTGGAAAACCAAATGGGGACAAACATGTCATAATCATCGGGTGAGTGGGCATATTTACAGAACATACCTGGTCAGGGTGGTGAGCACCATTTTGAAAAGAAAAATCCTTTGTGAGTGGCAACTTTATACATCATACTAGTTGGGATGATGAGCACACTTTAAATTGAAAGACCACTGTGGGTGGGATTTCTCTAACATCATACCCAGTTGGGATGATGGGCAACCTTTTGTGAAAGGAAAAATCCACTTACCGGTTGTAAGTGGATCCACCTCTATCATCACACCCGGTTGGTGCAATTAGTACATTAAGCTAAAAGAAATTTTGTTGGAAATGTTCTTCCCTAATTGTATGTCGTTGCTTAAACTATTTGGGAGACTTTCCTGATGAGAACTAGAATAGCTCTTATAGGTCGGGGGCCTCGATTTTGAACTCATAGGGCTCAAGTCCCAATTTTTGAAAAACTCATGAAGTAGGCCCAAGGCCAGTGGGCACGGGCTGGAGCCCGTAGACATACATGAGTAAAAAGAGCCATGAAAACTCTAATTAAAAATGGAAATGCTATATAATTTGCCATGGTACCAAGTCAGGACTGACAAGGCTCGATGGGCTAGTGGCAGTGTGCCAAGACTAGGTCGATGGACTGGTGAGGGAAATAACTACAAGCCAAGTTGAGTATCAGGGTCATTGGACCGTCAACACCAAAGATAAAGTATATTATATGAAAACCATTGTTTGTGGATGCACTCTGATTTGAGACCATCAAGACTCCCAAGAGAGGTAGTGATGGGTTCCAAGGGCTGTTAGACGACCCAGATGCAATAAGTGCAGTTGGTCATACAATTAGTCAAGAAGCTACTGTGTTTAAGCTTCATGCGCAATGAGACTGGGGTGGGGGTGGGATGAGGTCTTCATCCTCATGTGGACACGAAGAGATTTTTGAGTCTGAGGGCCTACTGTCTGGGCGTCACTTAGATTCAAGGTAGAAGTTGAGAACTTCTATCAAGGTGGACGGTAAATATACTCCAATCCACAAGTGGGTGCAATGTGCATGCTGCATCGGCGAACATTTATACCCTTTATGATAAAGGGCGTGTGTATTTTTGCTAAATGCATCCCAAGGAAAGGGGATGTGCTAGAAGAGGTAAACACACATATTAAGTAAAAATGGTGAAAGGCTTTAAAAATGGTTAAAGATTTTGGGAATGATTTTGTTAAACAAATTTTAAAACTCACTCTCAGCACCTGCTCACTAAGTTGTAGAAACTCACCCCTCCCTTTTATCCCTTCTTCAAGAAAGTAGACAAATCCTTAGAGACCTTATCAAAGCTAAAACCCTAAATCGAGTATGTCGAAAGCCTCTACTAATTATGCAAGTTTTGTATGATGCTATTTCAGGAAACCTGGTCAGAAAGACGCCTGACACCACACGACTTAAAAGAAGGGGGAACTTTTCTTAGACCTAGGCGAGTGGCGGTGTCACGCCTCGACCCAGTTTGGTCGGATCCCAATGATCAACCCGCCGCTCCCTTGGTGAAAGAAGGGTTTCCCCCTTTCTTAAATAAAGAGAATCCAGGCAAAATATCAACTATATTCCCTGGAATAGTTGTCACGTTGTGACCCGGTTTGGTCGGAATCTCCATGATCAACCTGCCACTCTCCCGATTTATTAAAGGGTTTCCTCTTATTATAAACCGAAAAGAGTAAGGCATCCGTTAAACATGCACCTTTTCTTGGAATAACATAAATCAAAATTGTATAATATTTTAAATTTATCATACCTATCTCCCAGGCATCTAAATTGATGCTCTTTAAGGGTAGGCTTTTCAAAATTTCCTGAAAGGGATATTAGGGAAGGGGTGAGTACAACGACTCAATGAATGGGTTTTCAAAACTTTTAACTTTTAGGAAAAAGACTTGGATTGGAGTGTGCCAGACTCCTTTCTTTCAAAACTCTTTTCACATCAAATCTCAGTTTTTACCACCATTTCCTTATTAATCACGATGTGTTATCACCCAACACACATCCTTCACCATGAAGGTCAAACACACATTCGCAGTCCAGCCCGTCCACTGAACCCACTTGTGGCATCGGAGCAACTTTACCAGCCACCTAGATAGAAGTACGTCCACTTCTACCTTGAAAATGAGTGGATGTTCGCGACATCCAACCCTTAATCCCAAAATCAATTCTTCATGTCCGTATGAGGATGGAGACCTCATCCCGTCCCCACCCCAGTCTCATGCGCTTGGTGATACTCAAAATTTCGCACGGTCACCTGGTACGACAAACTACCCTTATACCCACCAGGTCATCTAGTGCCCTTAGGACGCATCACAACAATCTTGGGCGTCTGGATGGTCCCATAATCACAGTGCTTGAACAATCAGTATTTTCTTATCATGTCATATAATTTATGGTGCCACTGGTCCAACGGCCCCGACCCTTAACTCAACCTGCAGTTGTTTGTCTTGACTGGTCTGTCGACCTGTCATGTTGCACTACTACTAGTTGACTGAGTATGTCGGTCCTGTCTTGGTATCATGGCCAAACAATTCCTTTATTTAAAGTTTTATGGCATATAACTTATGTTTGTTTATGAGCTCCTGCTCGTGTCAACTGGCCTTGGGCCCACTATACGAGATTTTCAAAATCGGGCATATTAGCCCCCAAGTTCCAAAGCAAGGCCCCTGGCCTATCAGAGCAATTCAAGCTCCCATCAAGAAGGTCTCCCAAATCGTTAAGCATTGGCACATAGTCAGGGGAGAGCACTACCAACAAAAATATGTTTTCAACTGTCCATCATACTGATTGGGTATAAGGACATCTCCGCTCATAACCGATGAACGTGTTTTCAACTTTCTTCGAGTAAGTTTCATCATACCAACCGGGTATGATCTACTTAAAATCGATAAGTAGTTTTTCTCCGCATGTTTTTCACATCACTCATCTAAGTCATGATGTTTAAAATACCACTTAGTAGTGGGTTTTCATTTGGAGGTACTTATCATCCCTAACCAAGTATGATATAAAATCCCACTCACCCGTTAATACAATGAATTCCACTAGACCTGTTTCTTGTATTCACGCAAGCTTGTCCTTTCTGGCGATCCCGATATTTCGTGTTCCTACACGATATGAACATCTCGGATCATTATCTCTCGGCCTAATAGCCTTCATTCATTCTAAATGAATGAGAAAAACTAAACTTTTATTTATTTGCAATTAGGTCCCTAAAGTTATTATTCTTTAACATTAAGTCCCTAATGTTGATTTTTCCTCAAATTGAGCCCAAAACTATTAAAATTCCCCATGGAGCCTCAATTTATTTAATTCCACAAAAAGGGGTTTAATTTCCCAAATTTCCAATTTAGTCCCCCAATTTTTCCAAAATTACCATTTTGCCCTTCCTTTACAAAAATGGTAAATTTCACCCCAAAAATTCTAAAATTTCTCAATTTGCCCTCTAACATTTTTATCATGCCCAATTGATTTTTGAAAATTGCATTTTGGTCCTTCAAATTTTCAAAATTTTTCCCAAATTCCAACTTTTTAACACAGTCAAATTTGATTTCATCAAATTGACCAATTGAATGCTTCCAATTGTTAAAATTGAAGTTGAAATTGAGTTTCTACATGTTCATACAATTATTAACCAATTTGAATCACAAGTTTTAACACTAGAACGAGCTTAAACGAAGCTTTGCTGGAAAATAGACTATAGAGAGAGAAAGATTCGATTACTCACCATCGGGGGCACAACAATCTGAGATTTCAATCTGGGCAGATAGCTCTCGTTCTAAGGTTTATCATAGAATCAAGAATTGCATCAATTGATTCCAAATTGATTTAGAATTTCATCATCGAAATTTTGTCGGTTCTCTCTGTAGCACCGGCCGATAATTGTAGAGGGGAGCCGAATTACCTTACCTTTCAGTCCTAGTTTGGTCGTGGGAGGGCTGAGAAAGTGTTGGGAGAGCTTGGTTTGGCTTGAGAAGGGCTCGAAATGGTCGATTTCAACTCGGTCAAAACAAGGCAGCTTCGGTCTGCTAGAGCTGCTTCAATGTTCCATCACGTCGGCGCTTCTGTGTTGACCCTCGGAGCAAACGGAGACTACATGTTGCTGACTTCTCCTCGGTTCTAAAGAACCCGACCTTGCCTTCTTTGGCTAAGAAATGACCCTATATCAAAGCTTTGGTTCCAAATTTGCCAGAAAACTAAGCAATTGAGAGCGAGGGAGCTTTTCAGGTGTGGAGAGGATGAATGGGAAGGGGGTCTTTATATAGGAAGCTCGGGGACCTCTTGGCCGTCCGATTGGCACCTTTATGACAGGCATTGATGGCCGGAAACGTATTGAATGGAGATGTTTCTTCTTCACCGGAGTTGCTTCAATACTTCAGCAAGTTAAAAATGCTGTCATCTGGAGGTAGAAGATGACACTGTTCCGAACCGGTTCGAATCGAGTTTGAAGCTTAAACCGGTTGGTTCACCCCCCATTCGATCGAGTCTTTCAAATCTAAAAAGTCCTAAATTCATCTAAATTCATTTTCTATCCAATGGTGGCCTCAAATCTCAAATTTGAATATTTAAGCCACCAGGAAAAATGAATTTAAAATTCAGTTCAATAGTGGTTCAAACCGGTCTAGACTGGTTCAATCCGGTTCGGATCCGATTTAGTTTTCATCCTCAATTCACCCTAAAGTCCTCTTTCATGACTTTTATGACTCCTTAGGTCACTTAAAGTCCATAAAGTTCCCGGTTTACCTCTATCGGTTCCAGTTCATGAACTGACTCGGTTCTTAAACCGGTTTAATCTGGTTCGGATCCGGTTCACCCGAACCGGTCTGGTTTTAGTCTCTCCCTTTATTCTAAGGTTCCTTCCCAAGGTTTATAAATCTCTTTGGGTCACAAGGGAGTTTAAATTTTCCTAATTTGCCCGTTCCAAAATAAACAGGTTTGTGAACCAATTTGGCTTTCTTACTTGGTTTCACAAGTTATTTTCCTATTTTTCCTTAACTCAAAAGGGTAAGGTTTACAATAACATATATCAATAAAAATGCAAGGTTAAAAAAATTAAGCATACCTAACAGAGGGTAAATCCTAGTGTTATCCCTACTCATTACTCTACTCCTGAAAAGGGATAAAAAAAAGTGGGTGAGTTTCTACGACTTAGTGAATGGGTGTTTGAAAAAGGGTTTCAATAAAATAGTTTTTAATTGGAGTGTACCAAACTCCTTATTTCCTTTAAAATCATTTCTTTCTTGAATTCCCGGTTATTCAAAACCAATTTCTTCATTATCCACAATCGGTGTGTTTAAAAACCAACACACGTAATTCATCATGAAGGTTTCACACATACGTAGGTCAGCATGTCCACTGCACCCACTTGTGGCATCGGAGTGACTTTACCGGCCACCTAGATAGAAGCTCGTCCACTTCTACCCTAGTAATGAGCAAATGACCATGACATCTGACCCTCAAACCCAAAAAGCAACTCCGGTCCATATGAGGATAAAGACCTCATCCCGACCCTACCCCAATCTCTTGCGCATGAAACTACGTCGAGCTTCCCTGACTGCTAGCATGACAAACGGCCCTTATCTCCACCATGTTGTCCAGTAGCCCCTAGGACGCATCACAACCCCTCTTGGGCATCTTGATGGTCTGAAGCTCAAGTGCATGCACAAACAAAAGTTTTTCCACAAAGCCATTAATCTTTGGTGCCATTGGTCCAACGGCCCCGACCCTCAACTCGACATGCAGTTGTTTGTCTCGACCGGTCCGTTAACATGGTCTTGTCACACTGCTATTAGTCCATCGAGTATATCGATCCTATCTTGGTACCATGGCCAAATCACATAATTAATTCATTTAGAATTTCCATGGCTTACCATCATGTTTGTTTACGAGCTCTTGCTCGTGCCAACTAGCCTTGGGCCCATTGCACGAGATTTTCAAAACTGGTCATTTTTACCCCCAAGTTCCAAAACTGAGGCATCTAGCCTATTTGAGCTATTCGAGCTCTCGTCAAGAAAGTCTCCCAAAATTTTAACCATTGGCACAAAGTCAGAGGAGAGCACTTCTGACAAAATAACCTTTTCACTTGTCCATTACATCAACCGGGTGTGATGACATCTTCGCTTATAACCACTAAGCGAGTTTTCTACTTACTTCCATGAAGTTTATCATACCAATCAGGTATTATCTACTTATAAACATTAAGTAATTTTTCCGCGTATATCTCATATCACTCCAACCAGGCATGATGTTAAAATTTTCACTTAGTAATGGCTTTTCCTTTTTGAGGTACTCAGCATCTCAACCGGGTATGATGTGAAAAATTCCACTCACCTGATAAGTGCAGTGTATTCCTCTTGATTGGCTTTTTGGCCTCCACGCAAGCTTATCCTTGTTGGCATATTCAATCCTTTGTGCTCCTAAATGATTTGGACATACTTGTTTATTAACATTTGACATAATAGCCCTAATTCCTCACGTATGAACAAAATGTCCAACTTTTTAATTATTTACATTTAAGTCCTAAAGTTCTTTTTCCTTAACTTTAGGTCCATAATGCAAACTTTTTCCCAAATTGAGTCACGAAACTCCTAAAATTCACTTTATTACCTCAATTTATTCAAAATCACAAAAAGGGGTTCAAGTTTTCCAAATTTCCAATTTGGTCCCCAACTTTTCAAAAATTACCATTTTGCTCATACTTTACAAAAATGGCAATTTGACCCCAATAAATTTCAACATTTGACCAATTGGTCCTCCAACATCTTTTTCATGGCCAATTGGCCCACAATTTTGGGAAATTGCACTTTGGTCCCTCAATTTTATGAAATTCCCAATTTTCCCAAAATTTTCCCCCAATTTCCCCCTTCAAACTGGTCGAATTTGATTTTATCAAATCGACCATTCAATCGAGTTTAATTGTTGAAATTGAAGGTAAAAATGAGTTTCTACACATCCATACAATTCAATTGAGCTTTAAATCATATGATTTGAGGTCGGAACGAGTTCAAACGGAGCTTTGCCGAAAAATTAAACTTAGAGAGAGAAAGTTTCAAAAGCCTAATCTCGGGGGTGCGACAGTCTGAGCTTTTGATTGGGGCAGTTATCTCTTATCCTAAGGTTACTCCTAAAATCAAGAATCACATCAATTCATGTTGAATTGAGGGAGAATTCGGTCAATGAAGTTTCATCGGTTCTCTCTCTAACATTGATCGAAAATTATAGAGAGCAGCCAGATTGGCCTACCTTTCTGCTCTAATTCGGTCGTATGAGGGACGGGGGAGTGTTGGAAGAGCTTGGTTTAGCCTGAGGAGGGCTCAATTTGGCTGATTTCAGCTTGGCCAAAATAGGGCAGCTTTAGTCCGCTGGAGCTAATTCACTGTTTGATTACGCTGGTGCTTATTCGACATTTCTCGGATCGAATGGTGATCACCGTCAGGTAGCTGACTTCTCCCTAAGTCTAAGGAACCCAACCTCACTTTCTTTGGCTCAGAAAAACCCCTATGTCAGGGCTCTGGTTCAAGCTTCGTTGGAAAACTGAGTAGCTGAGAGAGAGAGAACTTTTCAGGTGTATGGAGTATGATTGGAGAAGGTCTCTTTATATAGGGAGCTCGGTGACTCTCCAATCGTCCGTTTGGCACCTTTATGACACTCATTGTTGTCTTGAAACATCCTGAACGGAAATGTTTCCATTCTACCAGCGCTGTTCATTTTTTCGGTGAGTGAACAGTGTTGTCATCTAAAGCAAGAAGACGACACTGTTCCGAACCGGATCGGACCGGTCCAAACCGGGTTCAATGCTTAAACCGACTTGTTCAAGCCCAATTTGAATGAATTTTTCAAAATAAAAAACTTCTAAATTCATTCTCTATCCAATGGTGGCCTCAATTCTCCAATTTGAATATTTTAAGCCACCTAGAAAAATGAATTTAGCATCTACTTCAATGATGGTTAAAACCAGTCCAAACCAGTTTAATCTAGTTCATTTCTGGTTCACCTGAACCGGTCTGGTTTTCACTCCCAAATTGTCTTAAAGCCCCTTTCTAAGGTTTTTATGACTCTTTGGGTCACTCGAGAGTTGTAAATTTCTCAATTTTCCCGTTCTCTGGTGGTTGAGTTCGTGACCCGGTTCGGTTTTCTCACTCAGGTCGACCGATTCTTTCCCGATTTTTCTTAACTCCAAAAGGACGGGGTTTACAACTTTCTCCTCCTTTTAGGAGTTTTGTTCCCAAAACATATTCAACATCCTTCGCACTAGAAATAACTTCCCTTGATATCAACTTGTAGTTTATTAACATACAACCATTAGGTTATTTCCACTTAGCCCTTTTATATAACACACTTAAAATTTTCTTTTTCATCCCATTACTTACTCATTCCATGAAGCTTACTTTAACTTAGCATGCCTTACTTGCAAATTTAAGGTTATATCCTTAAAATCAATCCCCTCTTTCCTTAAAGCATAATTCTTTCTCTTGAGGTTCTTTACTTTGTATTTCAGGATTGGGAGTTCCAAGATACCTATTCATTCTTGTGTTTAGTCACTTCCTTTGTTGTTAAAACCCTTAGTTCGGGGTCCTCTCGAGCACCACCTACTCACTTCATAGATTTCGGTGTTAACTTCTTTTATCCAGTTTTGACCCTTCTTATGTCCTTCCTTACTTTGAATGGCGTTCTTTTCTCAAGTACTTTCATTTTATTTAGTCAACTCTTACTCTCTCGTGATCACTTCAAGATTCTTATAAGAGTTAATCTCCTTCGATCTTAAGTGTCAATTGGTTATTTTTTATAGCTCCCTCATTCCAGTTTTGCTCTCTACCATGTCCCTTATAGTAGAGACGTTCATCTTAGGAAATACATGCTCAACCTTCTTATAATTTCTCTGAAGGTTTCGTTCCTTCCTTTCTTCATACCCCTTTCTATATTAGGGTATTTGTCCTTTTGAATACTTCTCTAACTGAAATTTTAGTCTCATCCCTTATTCTTTACCTGAGACATTTCTAATTATCGATCTCATTCTGTGTACTCCACACTATATCTAGTCGTCCTCTCTTTATGCTCTATCAATTTGAGCGTTAATCACTACCAGTCCTGATATCAGTGTTCCTTTACTTAAATTCGTTCTTAACTAAGGGGTTAACTTTTCCAAGGGTTCTTATATGTGTTTTCCTCTATTTTCTCTTTTATGGCCAATCCACCCCTCGTTACTCGCACGAAATCCTTTAATGTATTTTCTTACTTACACATTACTTAGACTTAACTTGCTCCTAGGGTGCTCTTGAGTACCTTTCCTTTGTACTTGGTCTTTCCATCTCAACCGACATACCTTAGATGAATTTATCTTGTCTCCATTTCTGTTGATCCCATTACCTTTTAATTTGGGACACTTTTGTTCTTCAAAGGTTCCTTCCTTGGCAGTTTATATTCTTTTCTCTCAGTTTCTCTTCACGCCCCGACCCAGTTTGGTCGGATCCCTGTGATCAACATGCCGCTCCCTTGGTTCAAGAAGGGTTTCCTCCTTTCTTAAATTAAGAGAAGCCAGGCGAAATTTCAATTGTGTTCCCTAGAATAACATATATCAATAAAAATACAAGGTTAAAAAATTAAGCATACCTAACAGAAGGTAAATCCTAGTGTTATCTCTAGTCATTACTCTACTCTTGAAAAGGGATAAAAAAAAAAAAGTGGGTGAGTTTCTACAACTTAGTGAATGGTTGTTTAAAAAAGGGTTTCAATAAAATAGTTTTTAATTGGAGTGTGTCAGACTCCTTATTTCCTTTAAAATTATCCATAATCGATGTGTTTAAAAACCAACACACGCCCTTCATCATAAAGGTTTCACACATTTGTAGGTCAGTCCGTCCACTGCACCCACTTGTGGCATCGGAGCGACTTTACCGACCACCTAGATGGAAGCTCATCCACTTCTACCTTGAGAATGGGTGGATGTTCGCGACATCTGACTCTCAAACCTGAAAACTAACTTCATGTATGTATGAGGACAGAGACCTCATCCCGACCCCACCCTAGTCTCATGCGCATGAAGCTACATCGAGCTTCCCTGACTGCTGGCATGACAAGCTGCCTTTATCTCTATCATGTCATCCAGTAGGCCCTAGAACACATCACCGCCCCTCTTGGGTGTCTTGATGGTCCTGAACCTCAAGTGCATGCACAAAGAAAAATTGTTCTACAAAGCTATTAATCTTTGGTGCCACTGGTCCAACGACCCTGACCCTCAACTCGACATGCAACTATTTTCTCGACTAGTCCATCGACCTGGTCTTATCGCACTGCTACTAGTCTGTCGAATATGTCGGTCCTGTCTTGGTACCATGGCTAAATCACATAATTCATTCATTTAGAATTTTCATTGCTTATCATCATGTTTGTTTACGAGCTCCTGCTTGTGCCAATTGGCCTTGGGCCCATTGTACGAGATTTTCAAAACCGGGCATTTTAGCCCCCAAGTTCCAAAACCGAGATCTCTGGCCTATCTGAGCTATTCGAACTCTAATCAAGAAGGTCTCCCAAAATTTTAAGTATTTGAACATAGTTAGGGGAGAGCACTTCTGACAAAATAACATTTCCACTTATCCATCACACCAACCGTTTGAATTGAGCTCAAATGAAGCTTCATCGAAAAACTGAACTTAGAGAGAGAAAGCTTCGAAAGCTTACCGTCGAGGGTGCGGCGATCTGAGCTTTCGATCGAGGTAGGTAGCTCACATCCTAATGTTCCTCCTATGATCAAGAATCACATCAATTCATGTCTAATTGAGAGAGAATTCGGTCAGTGAAGTTTCGTCAGTTCTCTCCCTAACACTGATCAGAAATTACAGAGGTGAGGCAAATTGGCATAACTTTCTGCTCTAATTCGGTCATATGAGGGCTAAGGGTGTTGGGAGAGCTTGGTTTGGCCTGAGGAGGACTCAATTTGGCCGCTTTCCGCTCAGCCAAAATAGGGCAGGTTCGGTCCGCCGAAGCTGCTTTACTATTTGATTACACTGACGCTTCTCCGGCGATCTTCGGATTGAATGGTGATCACCGTTGGGTAGCTGACTTCTCCCCAAATCTAAGGAACCCAACCTCACCTTCTTTGGCTCAGAAAAACCCCTATGTCGAAGCTCTGGTTCAAGCTTCGTCGAAAAATTGAGTAGATTAGAGAGTGAAGTTTTCAAGTGTGTGGAGGATGAATGGAGAGGGGCTCTTTATATAGGGAACTTATGGACTCTCCAGCCATCCGTTTGACACCTTTATGACACTCATTGATGGCCTGAAACATTCTGAATGGAAACGTTTCTTGTTCGTCAGCGTTGTTCATTTTTTCGACGAGTGAACAGTGTTGTCATCAAAAGGAAGAAGACGACATTGTTCCGAACCGGACCGAACCGGTCTGAATCAAGTTCAATGCTTAAACCAGCCAGTTCAAGCCCGATTCGACCGAATTTTTCAAAATTAAAATTTTCTAAATTCATTCTATATCCAATGGTGGCTTCAATTCTCAAATTTGAATATTTTAAGCTATCTAGAAAAATGAATTTAGCATCCGATTCAATGATGGTTCAAATTGGTCCAAACCGGTTCAATTTGGTTCATATCTTGTTCACCTGAACCAGTCTGATTTTCTCTCCTAAAGTTCCTTTCCAAGGTTTTTATGACTCTTTAGGTCACTCGAAAGTTGTAAATTTCTTAATTTTTTTGTTCTCTAGTGGTTGGGGTTTGTGAATCGGCTCGATTTTCTCACTCGGGTCGATCACTTCTTTCCCGAGTTTCCTTAACTCCAAATGATGGGGTTTACATGCGGGTTTCTCTCATGGGGTTCTAACTAAACCTGATCGGGGCGTGACAAGTTCATTCGTAAGGTAGGGATTATATACTCTCTTCCATCCTTCTATTCTCCGACTTCCTTGTCCTAAATACTTATAATGTTTTCTGAGTTTCTCACCAAGTCCTAAACTTGTAGGTTAACCTTGTTCGTTTAGTACTTTTTTATTACTATTAAAATCCTTTTATCAACTTATTACTTTGTGGAGAGCTTTATTTCCACCCTTTTTATTTTCACTAAAATTCTCAATTCATTAACAACTTGAGACCTAACACTTTGAGTTCATTATTATCTAAGGTCGTAGACCTAGATCTTATTTCAAAAGCAAAGTTTTTTTCCAAAAATTGGTATCCAATTAGGGTTATGAATATTAGGTTTATTTGGGTTTGTATTAGCCTTACATAGTACATTCGTGATAATTTATTTTTTGAAAATGCTTTCACTTTCAAAAACAATGTTCGAAAAACTTTTTGCTCTAACACCACTTTAGTGGTCTTATCTCAGCCTAGTTTTCCCGGTCAGGCCTGCAAATAACCCGCCACATCCTCTTGGTATTACAACAATGGGTACCTCATCATTTTAAGCTCAACATGATGTAAGTCTTAGAATAAAAACATTTCAAGTTATTTCCCAAAAATATTCAATTGGAATTTGGAAAATAAACTTTATAAATCATACCGAGACCAAGTATTGTATGCAAGACGTACCTTCGATTTAGAGTGGCTTCTCATACATCAACTTGTTGATTAATCATCTTAGTTCCCTAAAATGGGTACTTGGTGGGGAATAAGTTCACAACTCAATGAACAAGTTAGTTGATATCGTGAGTTATATTCACAATTCAGTATATACTCTAAATGATAATAAGTAACCTTTTAAGAAAATAATATTAAATTATATAGGGATTCAAAGTTTTGAAAAATGGATCTTGTATTCGACAAGCATCACACACAATCTTTCTCTCATGGAAAAAAAGCACATATTCACAAAACAGACATCTGATATGTTCTACTTGTAGTTCGAAACGACTTTACCAAGCACCTTGGTATGAGGCTACAACCTCTACCACACAAGTACGAGGCTACGACCTTTACCACGTTGGTACAAGGTTACGACCTCAACCAATCACCTTTGTGAGCACGGTAGCCCAACCACCAGATATTTCGATCAGATTGTCTACTATAGAGTGACTAAAGCTTCCACCTTCACCAGGTCTCATATGCATAGGACTCCCAAAGCACTTGACATACTGGCTCAACCATAACTTCCCTTATACACACCTTGTTAACCAGTATTTCTCAGAACCATTACGATCGTCTTATGAACCCGCCATAATTCATAACATACAAGTGTTTTCTCTTATAATAGTTATATTTGTACTATCAGCCCTATGGGATGAGATTTACCTCTAGCTCGATATTATTTATTAAGCACGATCCATTTCACACAAAAAATCACATGTTTATTATTTTAACATGCATAAGTTTATAATTACAATTATTTATGGGAATGACCCCATTTCCATTGGCCTTGGCCCAATATTTTTTAAAATGCGAGCATTGTGCCCACTTCATAATTATAATTCAAATTTATATTCACTCTACCACTACCTAGCCCATTTGCTATATTAGAGAATGGGTCAATATATCATATTTTAAATATATGATAATTCACCTAAATATGATTAATGCTCATATAAATAATATATTTTACCAAAATAATTTTTGGTAGGATTTAAGGAAGAATATATTCTAAAAATATTTTAATTATTCCAAAATATTAAATATACGTATAATATCACATTATCAGTTCAATCGGACTCGATACCAAAAATCTCAATCATAATTTTGCCTGTTACTTGTTCCCTGATATATTTGTCCAATTGCCTCACTAATCATGGTCCCCATGTAATATTATGTCGGTTCACGCTATATTCTCTTTAATGATACTAGTTGGGGTTGTCCAACATGTGTACAAATTACACAAAAATGCCCTAAATTTAAAAGCCTAATTTAACAATTTATTATACCTAGTTGAGGCAAATAAATTGTATATCTTATTAAAGTCTCTTACCTTAAAAGTCCTTTTTATTGAACTTGGGCCTTCAGTTTATTAGCCCATTTTGGGCTAGTTGGGCCCTCAGCCTTCATTCTATCATTCTATGTTGGGCAATTTGGGCCTTCATTTTGCCGTCCCATTTTGGGCAAATTGGGCCCTCGACATGGGCCTTCATTCTGTCAGTATGCAAGTAATTTCTGTTTAGTTTGATTATTGGTGTAAGAAACGCATGCAAGATGTATAGAGAGGATATATTAAATCATATATACATAACTTATTGGGGGATATAGAAGGAAGTGAATAATCTGGTTTTTTTTAATTCATGCCTCCTTGTGTGGATATAGTCATTGAGAAAGCAAACTTTATAATATCTGAATGAATGAATATTTATTCTGTCAAAAAAAAAGAATAGAGTTGAAGCACATCATTTATTATGTCTACAATTCAACATGCTAATTATTTATTGGTGCTGTCAGCACGGAGGAACCTGTACTTAGTATTTGCAACTCAAATAACACATCTTAATTATGGATAGGAGATAAAACAACTAATATTCGTTTCTAATAAAAGTCACATTCCCCAAAGCAACTTTGATGTGAATCAATCTAGAACAGAAAGAAGCTTTGTTAAGAAAGACAGCTGATTAGGAAAAGAAATTAGAAGAAAATAGACATTTATTTAATGGGATGGGAGAAACAAGGAGGCAACTCTTGTACAAACAAAAACAAATACTGATTGAGTGATGATCAGGGAAAAAGAGAGAAGAGAGGAGAGGTGGAGGTGAGGTCGTCCCCACAACATGTGCAATAAGAAGAATCAACAAAACACGGAAGGCTCCCCACCTTTCGTGCCATCCACTTCTCCTCAACCATGTATTGGTCCTCATTAGCCCACTTGTTGGATTCTTATTATAATATTTGATTACGGAACAATAAGAAAATTAAGGTGGGGGCAGATGAAAGATGGGCACATGTCCTGACCTGGAACCATGAAAGGTTTTCGATTGAAGCATCCTTTTAACCTTATTCCTCGGTCAGTAGGAAGAAAGTGATGTACCCTTTTAACCTTATTCCTCGGTCAGTAGGAAGAAAGTGATGTACGTAAATAATACATGCTTTATATGTGTGTATATATATATATATATATATCAAAGCAAGCACTTGCAATGATTATTAAATAAGAAAAATATTTAAAGGGAAGACATCTATAAATTTGGACAAAGTAGGCTAAGAATCATGAACCGGATCTGATAAGTAAATGTAGGATCCTTTTCTCTCTCTACGATGCAGGTGGCACGTAGAAGGTCATCCCACTAATCTCATATTCAATCACCAAAAGCAAGCAAAACCCAAGATATAATGTAGTAATAACCTGTTGAAGGAGCGAGCACAGATTTCTGTCAACTGCAGAATCCTATATGACCCAAGGGGGTGGTCACTGTATCTCTTTTGGGACGAGACCATCGCCTATCGGGTTCCACCGGGTTTGTATACTGAGAGTTCCCAGTACGAGTTCAGAATATCATTCCTGATAAATCCGATATTCGAATTTCAGTTCTTTTTCCTATACCCGATAATCCAGTACGAGTACAGACACAGGAAACGACAGGGATCCGTTGCCTAATTCCAGTTTAGGTGTATAGGTACGACAGAATGAGTCCATTTTTTATTTTATATAAATTTAAAATATATTTATTAGGATATGAACGAGATTCGAATACCTGTAACAGTAATATTTAATATTAATTTTATTATATATTTAAAATATAAATAGTATATTATAAAAGTTAATTGTATTAAAAATTTTAAATTTTAAAAAGAAAATTTTGGATATATAAGAATTTATTGCCCAAATAATTTTTTATATTAAAATTTTTAATAAATAACATAAATTAATAATATTTTAATTGATATATAATAAATTGCCCAAATAATTTCTTTTCAAATCACCTCAAATATTAAATATATTTTAGGTAACTTATTTTATCAAAACCGATCAGATCCGACCTCTTTTAACTGGAACGTCTCCAAAAGGACCCAATAAATCCGATGGTGTCCGACTCCAATCCCGGGTCACAACAGTTCGGATCTACCTGGACCGGAACCACACCCAAATTGCCACCATAAGCCCCATCCCTCTGTATAAAATATCAGCATAGAAAAGCAAATACATGTTACAAGTATTAAAAAGGATACCCACGACCCTCATGAGCTGTGATTGCCCTGTATCACTGACCAAATTGTAGAAGAATATTTAATTCATATAAGTACCAATCATTCATTTATCATATAATTCTTATAACAGCTAGGAAAGTGTCACTTCATTCTTCACTATCCTCCACTCAACATCACCCCCTCCATCGTCAGTGTACCTAAAGTTCTACAGAGTCTAAGAAATAAACCAATATTCAAAAGAAAATAACTATATATAGAGAGAGAAAGACAGCAGTTTCTTCTGGCTCAAATAATAAAAAGATATGTAGCAGCAAAGGAAAAAAATAAACTAAATACAGTTAATCATAGAAACCAAGCAACCCTTGCTTGGACAGATGCTCCAAACCAAAAGCCTGGCAAAGAGTCCCAACAGCAGCAGATCATCACCGTCCGTTGCATAATTGTGTTGATCAATGAAATTTTCCATCTACAGTTTCCTTGGGACTTCACCGGCCATCTGACGTATGGAATGAATCAGGAAATGCCAATGGCTTAGCAGGAATGCTCGACTGTGTGTGGGAGAAAGACATGCTATCAAACATTCTCGAGGTCCCTTCATCAGCCTGCCATCTCTGTAGTGCCTGCGGGAGGCTCATCTGAAGATCAATTCCAGTGCCTTCATCCTCTTGGTGTGTGGGCTTCCACTGTTCCACCAGAGGACCAAGAATGTTGACAGCGTGACCCATGTCAGGTCTCTGGTAGGGTTCACGGGCTGTGCAGTGGCCTGCCAGCTCCGCCACCTTATATATGCTTTCCATTGTCTCCTCATCAGGGTCCAGAGATTCGTCAATGGCCTTCGGGATATTCTCCTTATTGATCAGGACACGACGGAACCATGTAACTAGATGGGACCTCTCATCAGGCATCGTTTCATCAAGTGCTTTTCTCCCTGTGAGGAGCTCCATCAAAACAACTCCAAAGGCATAGACATCCACCTTAGTGGTCACTCTCCCAGTAGCTGATAAATAAGAAAAAGTACCAAAATCAGAAAACATATGAAGGATAGACATGATAGAAAGCCAATAAAGAATGAAAGAACCAGCCCAAGTGACTTTAGTTCATGAAAACTAATGTATCCATATATGCCCAAATAGCAATTTAGCATCAAACCTTTGAATGTGCAGAACTGAAAGGAGTCAATGATAACTTTTAGGCCAATAATGATCACAAGTGAAATAGATGAATTCCTAGCTAGGCATCTATAGCAGTATATCAACTTCTAATAAACCCAAGAAAGGTTAACAGCTCAATCAATTTCACTTACCAGCATATTCAGGAGCAAGATAGCCGAATGTTCCAGCCAAACGAGTCTCAACCGAGTACTTCCCATCAGGTGCATTCTTGACAAGTCCAAAGTCTGCAACTTTTGCCCTCATATCATCAGTTAAAAGTATGTTCGATGGCTTTAGATCCCGGTGAATGAAGCTTTGTTGTGCAAGACTATGCAAATACTCGACTCCTCTAGCAACATCAAGAGCAATCGTGACCCTCTGCTTCCATGTTAAGGGCTGTGAGTGCCTCACCCTCCACTCGAACAAGTGCTGAGTTAATGTCCCCTGTGGCATGTATTCATAGACTAAAAGCCTCTCGCTACCATTTATACAGTACCCAAGAAGTGCAACCAAATGCCTGTGCCTAACCTTTGTAAGGACGGCAATCTCAGCTTGAAACTCGTTCATCCCTTTGTTACCCACTGCCACTGATTCCATCCTCTTAACAGCAATCTTGGTACCATCATGGAGTTCTCCCTTGTAAACCACACCAAAACCTCCTCTACCTAAGATGTTCTCCTCATTGAAATTGTCTGTAACTTGTCTAAGGACTTGGATTGAGATAGAAACATTGCCACCCTCAAAGACTGGTAAGTCACTGTAGTCCCCACTGCTCTGGCTCCGGAGCTCACTCAGACCCCCACCATATCCATTCAGTCCATTCACTAGCCCATTCTTGGTCACTAATACCTTCCCAGCCTCAGGGTTTTCCACACGACTAAATTTTCCAAGACGTCTCTTCACATAGCAACACTTGTACAGTACAAACAGAACAACCCCCACAAAAACCACGACAGCAAATACAACCCCAATGATCGTTGCCGTTGAGACAGACGAGCTACCACCTGTTGACCCGGTTGTGCTTGATCCAGGTCCTGCAGCAGCACCACCACCTCCAGAGCTTGTGTTCTTTCCCAGAAGTGGATTCCCAGATGTAGTCAACTTTACAGTACTGGGAAACACTGGTATCAACCCACTAAGGTTGTTGTTTGACACGTCAAGCGCCTGAAGGGAGGTCATGGTGGTCAAGGCTGTAGGAATGGAGCCCGTCAAGCTGTTATCATTCAGATTAAGAGTCTTCAAGGAGGTCAAGTTGGCAAAAGCAGAGGAAATGGTCCCCTGCAAGTGCTGCTTCGATAATGTCACGGAAACCACATTACTGCCCTGACAAACTATAAAGCTCCACCCACAAGCGTCATTGCCAGTCCATGAATCGGAAAGAAGTATTGGATACCCGAATGCACCAGCAACCTCAAGCAATGAGGTAACTTGAGAATCACAGGGACCAGAAGCAGCACAGAAGTTGTTGCCGCCGTATGTGAGCTTAATATTATTAGGATTCGAAGGTACAGGGCCCTGGAGTTTATTGTTATCCAAAGACACGTTCTTCAGAGAGCTCATTGAGAGTAAAGAGCTGGGTACAATACCTGTCAACTGGTTGTCGCGGATTTGGAGATCAAACAAACCTGTACACTTGGAGAGGTCGGGGATCGGGCCAGTGAACTGATTCTTATGAAGCCAGACCTGCGAAAGCTGCTCCATCGAGGAGAGCACGTCGAGTGTTCCTGATAGCCCTACGTCCTGATTGTTAAGCCACAGGTTCTGAATCTGTGACCCGCCGAAGGAGCTCGGGATAGGTCCAGTGAGATTGTTGTAAGATAGCCTCACGCTCTGCAGGCTCGCGAGATTGCCAAGGAAATCGGGCAGAGTGCCGACGATGTTGGTGTTATCAGCGTAGAAGACGGTCAGGCTTGTAGACTCGTTGAGGTCGGTGGGGATCGACCATGGCGCCAGATCGAGGTTCTGGCTGAGGCTGAGGGTCTGGACGGAGGTGAGACCACGGAAGATTCCAGCGGGGACGGAGGTGAAATTGTTGTTGTCGAGGTAGACATCCTGGAGGTTGGAGAGGCCGACCAGTGAGGGTACGGGCCCCGAGAGGGAGTTCCTCTGGACAGCGAGGGTTCGGAGACTGGAGAGGGAGGACAGATCCGAGGGGAGGGTGCCGGAGAGAGACGCCCCGTTGAGGTTGATGGCGGTAACCCTCGAGGAAGAGTCGCAGTTGACCTTACTCCAAGAACAGTAGCTCTTGGAGGAAGACCAATCGGAAGGAGCATTCTTCAGTGACGACAGTAGGGAAGCCATGACGATAGAGTCATCGCTCTTAGCAACGCCGAAGCAGAGGACCAGGAATACAAATGAGTAGAAACGCAGAATCAGCGGCGGACGCGATAGCCTCACCAGTGTACCCATCGGAAAATAGAGAGAGAGAGAGAGAGAGAGAGAGAGAGAGAGAGAGAGAGAGAATGAGAAGCGGATAAGAGAGTTTTGAAGGGGGCGGACCAGAGAAGAAAACAAGATCTGGAGATCGCAGGGTTAGGAGGAAGAAGACGGAGGAGATGGAACGAGTAGAGTTGGATTCAATTGGACGGGTTTATTATCAAATACATAATTTATATTGCATTATATTATAATTTCTATAGTCCGTTATTTACTGGAAAGAAAATTAAGATAATCCATCAAAATCTTACAAGATATTAATAATGTTTAAATGCATATATATTACGCAATTGCCTGTATGCACCATCGTGTGCACCCGGACCAGAGAGAGGCGTTGGAGGTCGTACCGTGTGGGCAGGAGACAACTGTGAGTGATGACTGGTGAGGAGGAACGAAGGTGCGGTGGTCGGTCAGTGCTTCGAATTCGATGTGGAGTGAGTGAAACGGAAACCATTGACGTGGCACAATCTTAATGGTTGCCATTGAATTTTTTTTATTACATGCCTTTAAAATTAAAAAATAACTCTTTTAGCAAATTGCCTCTGTAAATGCTTCAGTTTTTTTTGCTATTTCCCCATTCCCTTTCCTTTTTAACACTGACATGGTTAAGGTTTGGAATTATTTTGAGGAAAATACTGTTTTAAACTAAAAAATAGCTAAAATATTAAATAATATCATAAACATAAATAATTGTTTACTATAATTAATTAAAAAATTAATTTTTTGGACAAGTAAATTAACATTTCATTTGTAAATTAAATACCTTAATTAAAATATCAATAAAATTCAGTGGCCTTATTTGCACATTTGTTATAAGAATGGGAATATAACCGGCTGAAATATTAAAAATATTTAACGAGTTTTTCTTTATTTTACTGGTATCTTTACTTTTGAATTTGAATAATATTTTACGAATATTATTTTATTATATTAATATTAAATAAGTATTAATAACTATTATATTAGCAATAATATTATTATAAGCGTTACTTAATAAACATGCAATTTTATAAAAAAAAAATTAGATAAGAAATAGTAGTACATAAGAGAGTAGATAGATGGGACAGGAGTATTGAGGAAGAAACAGAAGGAAGTGGGGGCCAAAGGAGAGCTGTCACTTAGCTGTCCTTGCTTGCTGTCCCTTTCGGCCTCTTTCTCAATCGCCCGCTCTTCTCGTAATACCAACTGCAGTTGCCTCGTATTCCAACTTCTCCCGACCATAGAAGTACCATTAACCAGATTTTTTTATTTTATTTAATCATAATATAATGTGACGTACAATAAATACTATGTATAATAGAGTGAGCAGCTTTCTTGGATTCGTGATTGACAAGTGAACCGCAATCAACGTGGAACCTTAAATTATGTATTGTCTTGTTTTTTTTTTTGTTGCACCAAGTTCCTCTATTTTTTATAGATCTAATTTTGATCACTGATGCAAGTGAAAAGTGATGAAAATTTTTAAACAATTCACAGTTGCATAAATCCCACCAAAAAAGGGTAACCCAAAATAATTATCCATTTTTTATTGCTGTTTTGATAATAATTTAATATTGAAAGAAACAAAGAAAATAATTGTATATTAATTAAAAAAAGATATTATTAATTTGATTTAAACTCAAATTATGCCAATGTGTCGGCCTTCTTTGTCAAGAGGGCGAAAGACTCAAAGCTTCCACTTTCCCTCCTTTGCCGGTTAAGCGCGTCCGCCGTCTTCCCTTTCTTCCCAAAGACAAAGACAGCAATAATGCTCCACCTTGTTCAATTTATCAATAACAAAGCTGGATAAAACCAGCTCATAAAATCCTGTCTTTATCAATAATAAAAGCATAACTTGGCTTCATTGATGAATTATGAATCCTAAGTATGAAAAATCCTACACTATTCCCTAATCATATGGGTCTTATTCTGGGTGATGTTACCTGGTATTAAAGCAACTTATCCAACCTTTATCATGCATATCATACATTAAAAGAAGACTGTTTGTTAATTGTTGTGGGTAAGCTTGAAAACTATAAGGAAAATGACAACCTCCTCATCATATTGGTTGCCAATAGTTTAAGCTCATGCATCTTGAAATTGAAATTGGGCAAACTTATAGAATGTTATATAATTTTTAAGCCAGTTTTATTATTGAAAATTAGAATACTTGTCCTACTTTTGCATCATAGTTGAAATTTCAAAATTAATTCTTTTTGTCATAAAATTTTAATTTTGTGAACTTTAGTTAGTTATATTTTTCTATCAAAATAATTATTTATTAGTTTAATTCCGTTATAATACTAATGTTATATAATAAGTAAATGAACTACAAAGGTAAAATTGTTGATTATGCTAAACAAAAATGTAGTTGAACTATAAATCGAATATTTGGGTAACCACGTGTATCATCTTAGGCTAGGCCTTTGAGCTATTGAGTTTGAGCCTAGTGCTTTCCTGTATAGGCCAATACTTCAGGCAGGCTCATGGGCTAGGAGAAAGTAAATAGAAATTGGCTTAAAGGCATAATAACTACATAAACCATTTTATTTTCATAGAAAAGTAACAATGAAATCCAAAAAATATATATCAATTCCTTTATTAAAACCCATCGTTAATAAAAAGAGAATAAAACGATATAAATTCGTGGTAATGATTCGATATATTTTCCCTTTAATTAAAAAAATGATTTAAATGATAAAGATTGAAAAAAAAAAATATTTGGAAGAGTTCATGGTTGGGTTAAAACTGAGATTAATAAAAAAGTTTAGAGGTTTTTTAGCTATTATCTCTATTTTTTATGATTAATGAATAATTTTGTATTTTTACTATTAATTAACTTACTTCAATGACATTCAGCTTTTATCAGAAAATTTACAATTAAATTATACTAATATTACCGAATATTTATAAAAATAATAAATTATTATCAAATGTTTTTTTTTTAATTTTGATGTCAAACATTTACAAAAAATAATAGTTATATAAAATATTTTAAAACAATTTTTTATATCAATTATTTGATAGAATTAACTTATTTTTTATTATAAATAAAAGTTATTACACTAAATGAGTATATTTTATGTAATGGTTCACATCAATAAATTATTTTTATGTTGTCCATTTTATTAATATAATTTATTATAAAAAAATTGATAACAAAAATATTAAAAAATGATATCAAATTATCAGATTTTTTAAAAATATTTATACAATTAATACAACTTTAGCCAAATTTTTATTAAGCGCTACTATAACATATAGTGGGAAAGTACCAATTCATATCACTTTTAAATCCTTGCACTTTGCTTATATAGTCAATTTGTGGTGTTTGCACAAGTGATGGATGCGAGGCTCACAATCTACTCCTTCAAACTCCCTTCCTCATAGGCTTTGGGAGCGAAGACAGATAGATGCCACTTGGGGTCGATTGGAGGCCAACTATGATCCATTAATCCAAAATAGTGAATTGACAAATACAATATATTTGATGGGGAAAAAGTGTTTTAGTCTTTTCTTTACACTTATAACTAAAAATATAAAATTTTACTCATATTTTTATTTCTCAATCTTTTTATATACAATCTTATATTTATACTATTAACTTTCTAATTTTATATTTTATATCTTATATCTCAAACTTTCAAATATTTATAATTTATTGCCTAAATTTTTATTATTTGTACTTAAGTAATATACCTTCTATTTTCCATAAATTTCAATCAAATTATCCTTATTTAAAATCCAATTATTCAACTTTTCAGTTTTTCTAAAATAATTCCTAAAATTTTAAAATTTGTAAACTAATTAATTAACTTTTAAAAATTTTTATATCTGTCTTTACTTCTAAAAAAATCGTCCATATTGATTCATTCCATCTTTTTAAGCCCTCAACTAATCAAATATAAGTTTTTTTTATCATTTTTTTAATTATTTTAAGGTTACTTGCGCAACTAAAAATATGATAAATTAGAGTTACTAGAATAAATTTCATTCATTATTGGAAATGAGACCATCCAGGAGATATCTACAACCTCCAACCTCCTTATGGATGCTTGATGAATCGAAAAAACAACTTGTGGGTTGAAAGTGTGATAAAAAAATATTGCTTGGACCACCGGTGCAAGTTAGGTCGAAAATAAAGCAATGAACAACATAGGAAAATTCGCGGGAATTGAAATCTATCAAGTCTTCAAAGAAGTTGGAGGCATTGTTGTGGAGAGTATCTCTGATCGTAGACCAACCCAAACTCAAACTCATCAACTTTTTGCTTTTGTTGGCATCAGTTGCAAAAATTAGAGCATGGTAGATATGCTTAGAGACACCCCAACCATAGTGGGAGGAATTCAACCTAGAGGAGAGAGAGGGAATGTGATATATTATAAGTTTGATAAGAGCAAATAACTAGTGAATGAGAGCTCATAATGGACATTTCACCATTGCTTGATCTCCCCTATTTTTCTATTATAGGGGTGAAAATATGACATCAACTAGAGAGGTTGCAAAATGAATTTTTGCATGGAATCGAGCTAGCCCAAGCACCCTCTGCATGTTGGAGGAGTAAGTAGCTTTGGTTTCAGTCTAACCCATGCCCGATTCTATCATCTGCAACCTTTTGTTGTATGGTTTTTTTAGAAAAACAAACATAGCTTCGTTGGGAGTTATTACGGGTAAAAATGGCAATGAAGGAGGAGGTGAGAGGTTGGGTGAGCATCTGAGACGAGGAGAGGAAGAGATGACTAACTATCACTTCTCGACCGGGTTTGGTTGGATCCCGTGACCAACCGCAACTTCTCGTGGTCCATTAAGAATTTTCTCCTTTCTAAATCGCGAGAAGTAAGGTGTCCTTTTACCTATTTTTACTGGAATAGCATTATACAAAATTGCATATTTTAAAACAAACATACATGTCTTGTTCCAAATTAGTAGGGTCTTTTAGTAAGGGTCTTTTCTTGGTTACCTAAAATGGGTAAAAAGGGAGGGGGTGAGTTCTACAACTCAGTGAGCAGGTGTTGGGAGTGAGTTTTTAAGAAATAGCTTTATTCAAAGAGTGTCAAGATTTATCATTTCCTTTAAAAAGGATCTTTCCTCGACTTTCGGTTTTCAAAACCTTTTCCATTACCATTAGGCGTGTTTAAAAAATAAACCACGCCATTCATTAGGAAGGGTACACACATTCGCAGGTGCAGCCCGTCCATTGCACCCATTTGTGGCTCGGAGTGTCTTTACCGATTATCAAGATAGAAGTCTGTCCACTTCTACCCTGTGTCTGAGTGGATGTTCTCGACATCTGACAATTAGACCCGAATGCCACTCCGTGTTTGTATGAGTATAGATACCTTATCTTGACCCCACCCCAGTCTCGTGCGCAAGAAGCTACTACGAGCTTCCCGACTAACTGGCATGAAGAACTGCCCTTATCCCTACCATGTCGTCTAGTAGCCCTTAGGACCCATCACTACTCCCTCTTGGGTGTCTTGATGGTCCTGTATAGTAAGTGCATGCACAAACAACAAATTTTCATATATGACCATTATCTTTGGTGTCACTGGTCCAACGGCCTTGACCCTCAACCTAACTTGTAGCTGTTTGTTTAGGCGGGTCCGTTGACCTAGCCCTGACGCACTGCCGCCAGTCCATCGAGTACTATCGCTCCTGACTTGGTACCATGGTGAAATCACACAACCATTTTATTAGAAATTTCATGGCATTCTTTAACTCATATTTGTTTACGAGCTTCTGCTCGTGTCCACTAGCCTTAGGCCCACCACACGTGATTTTTCAAAAAATCGGGCATTTAGCCCCATGAGTTCAAAAATCGAGGCCTCTAGCCTATCTAAGCTATTCTAGCTACCGTCTAGAAGGTCTCCAAAATAGTTTAAGCAATGGCACATGGTCAAGGGTGATCACTTCTGACAAAAAGTATATTTTTCACTTCATCACACCAACTGCGTGTGATGATATCTCTGCTTATAACTTGTAAGTAGGTTTCTCCTTTTCTTAAGAAAGTTCATCATACCAACCGGGTATGATGTTAGGTAATCCTATTCACAACCGGTAAGTAGGTTTTTCCTTTCTACAGTGCCCACCACCACAATCGGGTATGATGTAAATATGCCCACTTACCCGATGACTATCACGTGTTCGTCCCCAGTCTGTTTGCCAAGTCTACACGAGCTTTCTCTTACTTGCGTTTTGGTCGCACATGTCCCTACACGATTTGGGTAGCCTTATAAATTACGCTTTGGCATAACAGCATAGACTTGCAAATTATCAATTAATTGCACTTATGTCCCTAAAGTTCATTTTCCTTAACTTTAGGTCTCTAATGCCAACTTTTCCTCAAATTGAGTTCCATGGTTTCCAAAATTCCCTTTGAGTCCTCAATTTACTCAAAATTGTATGGCTTTGGCTCACAGCTACTAACCCATCGAGTTTGACGGCCCGACTTGGGCATGGTGGTGATTCACACAATTAACTGGTTATGAAAATTTTTTTGGCTCATAAGCTTATTTGTCTATGGGCTTCAGCCCGTGCCCATTGTTCGTGGGCCCTCTTCATGAGTATTCCAAAATTTGGGCCTTAGGCCCTGTAAGTTTTAAAACTAAGGTCTCCAGCCTACTAGAGCTATTCTAGCTCTCATAAAAAATGTCTCCCAAAATATTTAAGCAGTTTCACACAATTAGGGGAGAATATTCCTGAAAAATAATTTTTAAAACTGAAAATGATACTTATCACACCAACCGGGTATGATGTCAGAAAATTCTACTCACCAGGTATAGTGATGTGTTCGTCTCAACAGGATTTCGATCACAAGTGTGCTCCTCTACGCAAGTACTCACATAACCAGTTTCTACATAGATCGAGTATTCTTATAAGAAAAGTTTGGTATAAATGACCTCCTATTTCCATTTATTTACATATTGATCCTTAATTTTTCTCAAAATTAGCAATTGGTCCTTAGTTTTCCCAAAATGACCAATTGGTCCACAATTTTTCCAAAAATTGCCAATTAGCCTTCAATTGAGAGATAATTTCATAAAAACCTCACAATTTTCCTTAAACTACATTTCAGCCCTTGATTTTCTAAAAATCCCTAAATTGCCCAATTTTGCCAAAAATTGCAATTTGACTCCCCAAATCTTATTTCATTCAATTGACCCCGTAAACTCGGGTAATTGGCCCCATTCATGACCTGATTCATCTTTCCTATGTCATCCTCATCATTTCAAGCTTTAGCACGCTGAAAATGGCTTAAAATGAGCTCGAATGAAGCTTCGTCGAAAAATTGGTCTAGAGAGAGAAAAATCTGATTTCATACCGGTGAGGATTCGGTGATCTGAGCTCTTGCTTCCTTTAAGTGGCTCTCTCCTTGAGGATCCTTCTTAGATCAAAATGCACCTCAATTGGTAGCCTGAACAGTGTGCATTTCATGTTTTAAGTTTTAGCAAAAATGCACTAGGAATAGTACTTTCTAGCAAAGGGACGCAGAGGGAACTTACCAATTCAGCTCAGGGAAGGTCGGGGCACTTCTAGGGGTGGTCTAGGGAGCTTGATTTGGTTGGGAATGGTCCAGGTGTAGCTTGAATTGAGCTCGACCATCTCAGGTCGCAAACCTCCAAGGAGTGATAGTACTATGCAAGCTTGTTGGTGCTTCTCCGACGATTCTCGAACTGAATGGAGGTTACAGTCATGTAGTTGACTTCCTAAAGATTCTAGAGAACCTGAATTCGCCTTTGGAGATGGAGAAAAGTGCCCAAGTTAGAGCTCTGATTCATGCTTCATCAGGAAACTGAGCACTTCGTCTTCTCAAGTGTTTGAGGGATAAGGATGATGAATGAAGAGGAGCTCTTTATATAGGGAGCTCAAGGACTTACCATTCCATCTGTTAATCCATCAATTGGCCATTAACTCTCCGATTTAAGGCCTTGTCGAAGGAGTTTTTTGGCCGCTAGAGAAAGGGCGTCTATTTTGGCCCCCTCTCTTTCCTGTCCATTTGAAGGTATATGATGACACTATGTTGCGCGTGTGAGATTCATACGTGTGGACTTGTCACGTGGTGCTCCGTGATTGACTATCTTTGCTGAAGTGACTTCCTAATCAGTAACCTAGTCAGCCTTTGACCCGTTGACTAGACATGTGGCGGCCTCCTATTAGTCGTCCATTCCTACATGGCCGCTGATCATGATTAGTCAACCGTTAACAGTGACACCTCGTGTTCTCTAATTGGCTGATTTAAATGCGTCAACTTTCCTTCCTAACGCACAATGCCACTACCATGTGTCATCCTCTGATTAACTGAGGACATCTGATGTGGCATTGCCACGTGTCAACCTTTGACTAGTTGGTAGTTTCTCCAACATCCTTGTTTGATGTTGACATGGCATCCTTGCCACGTGACAGCTCCTCATTAGTCAACCTTACTAATAAGGCCATTCCGACATTGACCGTTGACTGGGACATGTGTCGCTCTCCTATTGGTCGGTCATCGTTGACCTGGATTTTCCTCCTTTGATTGTTGACTAAGGACACGTGTCACGTTCTGATTGGTCAACGCTTTGAGACACTGATTGACAGCTGATTGGGCGACTAACTAGGCGTGCTTGCCACGTGTCGTGCGCTGATTGGTCGCACCAGCTGACTGGGTACTAACTTGGCAATGGTCCATTGACTAGTCCGGTCTGATCAGGTTTGGTGACTCAAAATCGAAAATTGGTTGGTTCAGGCCCGATTCAACTAGTTTTCCAAAAATTAAAATTTTCTAAATTCATTTTCTATTTGATGGTGTCTTCAGTTTTCCAATTTATTAGTTATTTGAAATTTTCCAATTTCTTGTTTTAATCCTTATTTACTCTTTTTGGTTCACTTTATACATTCAGTTTCTTCTCTAAAATTTTTGGTTTCCTTTTTTGGTTCTTTAGTCCAAGAAGATGGGGTTTACAAGGATAACCCGTGAACATGCAGTATAGTCCTCCCCTACAACTCACTCTTGGTAGTTGCCAATGTGTGTGGAGATGCTTACTAAGGAAAAATGTAAGGTGAAACTCAAAATAACATGAATTATGTTTGATAAATTAATAAAACGATAATAAATTCGTTGATATGTGGGGGACAGTAAATGTGTTGTAAGTAAAATTTGTGAGTAAAGGTAAAGTGATAAGTGGATCTAGATGAAAGTATAAGCAAACATATTCAATCTCTAATTAGTAGATACTTAGGGAAAGTATGCTCCTCCTTAATATACAATTAAGATAAGTTATTAGTAACATTATTAGTTACACCATAATCAATATACCAACTTAATTGATGATTAGAATCACCTCCAATTATAGTATGAGAATGAGTAGATTGGAAATTTGATTGTTGCGGTCATATGGGAGCAATATGGTCACTTTTTCCATAAATTGGAAATTAGGGCTAGGAGTAATTTAGGTTTCACCTCATAGTCCTATAGAAAAAGAAGTCCCATAATTGGGCCTTGGTGAAGAAGCTTGAGAAGACACCTGAGACCCCATAATACGCAGCACAATTAGGTCATAAAAGGACCCCATTAGACACTCATTTCCCTTGAAATTTGCAAAACAATGTGTAGCACTCATCATTCGAAATCTAGGGTTCCTAGGGTGATTTGGCGAAAATGTTGATGGAGTGCGAGCTTGAGGAGATTGTGTTAATGGGGGACTACAGCTACAGGGTAGGTTATGGGTTGTCCGCCATTGAGAAGAACGGAGAGTGGTGCACTAGTGGAGGCAAAGAAAGGAAATTTTGCCGAGCATCCTATGCTAGAAGAAGAGATTTGATGGCGTCTATGGTCATGGAATCCAGTGTGATCGACATTGCCAAGGAAAGATGTAAACCCCGTCCTTTGGGACTAAGAGAACCGGAAGTTTTCAAGAGAGAGAGAAACCGAGAGCTTAAACAAAATGAAATTTGGTAAAGAAGGGTCAAAATAGGAATTTGAAAAATCTCAAGTAGCCAATAAATCACAAAAATCATGGAGAAGAACCATGAAATAGATTAGGTGTGAAAATTGGACTAGTTCGGAGTGAATCGGGCCTAAACTAGATCAAGCCGGGTTGAACCATGAAGAATCGGTTCAAAGATTCATTTTTCTAGGTGGCTTAAAAATATCAAATTGGAAAATTGAAGCCACCATTAGATAGAAAATGAATTTAGAAATTTTTAATTTTTATAAAACCAATCGAATCGGGCCTGAACCGATTTACAATTTCGAGTCACCGAACCCAGTCGAACCGGACCGATCAATGGTCCAACCGGTCAACGTACCATTGATAGGTGAGACCCAATCAACAGGCACAACCAATTAGCATGAGACACATGGTGAAGAGCGTCCACTTAGCCGCTTAGTCAGCGTCTGTAAGCATTGGCCAATCAGAGTGTGAGATACGTGTCCCTCCTTAATGGTGAGAAGAGGAAAATCCACCTTAATGAAGATTGAACAATAGGAGAGTGACACGTGTTCCAGTCAACGATTAATGTCAAAGAGTACTCGTCAGTAAAGACCGACCAATGAGAAACCAACACATGGCAAAAGTGCCATGTTAGCATCCAGCAAGAATGTTGGAGAAACCACCGACCAATGAGAAACCAACACATGGCAAAAGTGCCATGTTAGCATCCAGCAAGAATGTTGGAGAAACCACCGACTAATTAGAGGCCAACACGTGGCAACGCCACATTGGATGGCCCCAGCCAATCAGAGGTCAACACGTGGTAGTGGCACTATGTGTCAAGGGGAAGATGAAGCATTTAAATCAACCAATTAGAGGATGCTACGTGTCACGGTCAGCAGCCACTTGGGTGGTAGTAGCCAATGGGAGGTTGCCACATGTTGAATCAGCGGGTCAAAGGCTGACTAGGTTGTTGAGTGGGACACCGCATCAACAAAGCCAGCCAATCACGAGGTGCCATGTGGCACTTCTGCGTGTGCGAAGTTCGCACATGCGGGACAATGTCGTCTTCAACCTTAGGCTGACAAATGATCCGTGACCATAGGAGGAAGGTCAGATCTTCCGCCTTCGAAAAATCAGCCACCGCCAATCGAATAGGGCGAGTCAGACTCCGAAACTACTATCGATCGGTAGCCCTATAAGTTGTTGAGCTCCCTATATAAAGAGCCCCTTTCCACTCGGGCTCCCCCACCGCTCGAGTGACCCTTGAAGACTAATAACTCACTTTCTAGTGAAGTGTAGACCAAAGCTCCGGCGTTGGGTCTTTTCTCAACCAAAGGAGCTCCGACCGGTGGCAGCAGAACCGGGGAGAAGTCCTCCAGCTAGTAGAAACCTCAACCAGACTTGAGGACTCGTTAAGGAGCATCAGAGTAATGATGGCTCGAAGCAGTAAAACTCTAACCAGCTAAACCTGGGACATATCTAGCCTCTTGTAGCTAGAATCGACCTTCCTTGACTTCCTTAAGGTACTTTCTGACCTCTTCCAGTTCCCAAGTAATCCATTCCACCTTCAATTTGCATGAGTCCGACAATCCTATAGAGAGAATGTGGGTAAAACTTACTGATCAAATTCCCCCTGTCTAGGACATCAATTGGAGTAAATCCCGATTCTCAGAAGACCCTATCGGCAAGGGCTAACTTTGTGAATTGAAAGTTTTAACAACTGCACTACCACTAGTAAGAATGTGAATCTCTCTCTCTCTATAAGTCTATTTTCCGATAAAACACCGTTGGAGCTCGCAACTCAGTCTATTTCAGAAATTCGAAGTGCAGAATGATCGTGAGGAGCTAGAGGAAGTGAATAGCAGCACAATAAGAAAGAATTGAGGAAGTTTAGGCAGTAAATAGGAAGAGGTAAGAATTGGGGGTCAAGAGTACCATTTGGGGGCAATTTGGGATTTTTTGAAAATAAGAGGAATTTGTGCAATTTTCTGAAATATGAGGGCCAATTAGTAGTTTTAAGGAATTTTGAGGGGCAATTGGACAACTTTTGTGAAATAGGGGAATTTTGGTAATTTCGGGAAAATAGGTGGAATTTTGTAATTCTTGGAAAATTGGGCCAACTAGGGAATTTTGGAAAAGTTTGGACTGAATTTCGAATTGTGAATTGTAAGCTCAAATGGTGTAGGACGGGCCGCGCGAGAGCCTTCGTCGGGAAGCACTCCATGGATCAGGACCTGCATTTCAAATTGAAAATCGTTTCCCCATAATTAGCCTCCCTTAACTAGGTGACTCTACTTAAATGATTTGGGAGCTAATTTTGGTGATGGACTAGATATTGCAAGTGGGCCTAAGGCCAATGGGCATGGGTACGTGTCCGTTGAAAATGAGCAAGTAATGAGCCATTAAAAGTTTTGATAATGGCTAATTGTGACAAAATTATTAGGTTAATAAGCAAGGGATCGAAGCCAAGTCAATAAACCGTAGGGCTGATGGGCCAAAGATAATGGTCTTAATGAAAAGACTTTAATTGTGCATGCAAGAGATGCAAAACCATCAAGTCACCTCGTATTGGGTAGTGGTGGTTCCAAGTGCTGTTGGACGACCTAGGGAGCATAAGGGTGGTCCGTCATCAATTATGTCAAGAAGCTCTAGGAGCTTTATGCGCACGGAGACCGAGACAAGAGGGGGAAAGAGGTCTAGTCCAACATTGTGGGCATAAAGGATGACTAGGGTTTGAGGGTCGAACGACTAATGTCCACTCAAACTCCGGGTAGGGATCACGAACCTATATCAAGGTGGACAATAAACGCGCTCTAGTCTACAAATGGACCAGTCGTGGACTGGTGTGCGATTTTGTGATCCCTTTTTATGATAAAAATGGCGGTTGATGTATGAACCCTGTGTTGATCATGGAAAAAGGGAAAATAATTAAATTTATAAAATAAAAGGATGATTGTGGAATGGCCACGAAAAAGTACGTGTGAACTAAAGAATGGGAAGGGAAAATTCCAAACAAGCGGAGAAGTAAGAAGCGTGTTAAGCTAGTTGCGAAGTGATTGAGGGACCTGAGAGTTGGAATCAGGAATAATCTGTCATGAGATTTGTAAAGGATAGGCAAATAGTCCATGCATGGGATTCTTGGAAAAACCAAAATATCATTAAAACAACAATGGAGATTGAGAGAAAAAAGCATGGGGCCTACAATAGAGTTTGGTTGAAGTATGAGATAAGGAGAAATTCGGTACTCAGGGAGACCAAGGAATGAGTGCTAGAACACTCTACTAACATAAAAAGAAAAGCGTAGGGAATATCATCTAATGGTGAGGATTCGGTAGAATATACATTGGGTGACCAATCATTGGTGTATACATTGGGTGCTTAGGTAACTTCAAGGTAGTTGAGGAACACTACCCGTTCGTAAGGAGAGATGGAGTCCCACGATCCCTAAAGGATTAGAAATCAAAGAGTTGTGGTAATGGAACACCCTGGGAATATAGTAGACAAAGGTAGTTCTGGAACATATTCTGCTACTAAGGGCATGTAGGTCAAAGTTCCATAGAAGTATGACTCACGGGGAGAAGAGTCATTTATCTAAATGAAACGGGGCTAAATGAAAGGTATGATGGACTCGTGTAGTAGTAAATAAATAATTAAATGATCAATACGAAATAGGAAGAGAACAAAGGAAAGTATCACCAAGACCCATAGAAATAAGGATGAGAAGCTCGAAAGGGCCCCGAGCTAAAAGCGTTTGGCGACCAATGTAACAAATGAACCCTTCAGAACCACCAATCCTTGGACCCGAGTTAAAAATATGGAAAAAAAAACCCAAGAGGGAGATCTCTACCCTAGGGGACATATGACTAGGGGCCAGGGAAGTACCTTGGGTAAAGGGGTATGACGAGTAGCTCGGAATGGCCTCAGGGATTTGATGGACATCCGAGGCGAAAAGGTGACTCCATTTTGCCTGTTGTCTAAAGACGTATGGGAAGGAGTAACCTTGGGGACATTTTTCCAAGGAAGAGGGAATGTGTAAGTGAATGCCAAAATAAAGGTGAATGAGAGGCCATATCATTCTGAAATTTCCCTATCACAAGACGGGAGAATTTCAAAATGTTAAAAGGGGAGGGGACAAATAGACAACGAGATGATAAACAACCAAGACTTGGAGAAAGGGAGATGCCTAAAAGTTGGACAGGCATGGGCGATGTAATCGGACCGGGATGTGCTCGAGACATCATATCGGAACCGATCCTAAGTTGACCTTAAAGGAAATCACTCCCTATGTGAGAAACGAGTTTTGGGGGAAAATCCTAAAATGTAGGGAGAGTTGTAAACTTCGTCCTCTATGACCAAGAGAACCGGGAAGGAGAACCAAAGGTTTTCTAGCGAGAGAAAAATTGAGAGCTTAAACGAAACGTAATTTGGTAAAGAATGGTTAAAATGGGAATTTAGAAAATTCTAAGTAGCCAGTAAATTACAAAAACAATGGAGAAGAACCATGAAGTGGATTGGGTGTGAAAATTGGACCAGTTTAGGGTGAACCGGGTCTGAATCGGATCTAGTCCGGTTGAATCGTGAAGAACCAGTTCAAATATTCATTTTTCTATGTGGCTTAAAAATATCAAATTGGAAAATTGAAGCCACCATTAGATAGAAATGAATTTAGATTAATTTAAACATTTTTAATTTTTAGAAAACAGGTCAAATCGAACCTTAACTGACCGATTTACGATTTTGGGTCACCGAACTCGATCGAACCAGGCCGGTCAATGGTCCAGCCGGTCAACGAACCGATGCTAGGTTAGTGCCCAATCAGTAGGCGCGATCAATCAGCGCACGACACATGATGAAGCGCACCAATTCAGCCACTCAGTCAACGTCTACAAGCACATGCCAATTAGAGTGTGATACGTGTCCTTAGTTAATGAACAGAGGAGGAAAATCCACCTCAACAAATATTGACCAATAGGAGAGCAACACGTGTCCCGGTCAACGGTCAATATCAGAGAGTCCTCGTCAGAAAAGACAGACCAATGAGAAGCTGATATGTGGCAAAAGTGCCATGTTAGCATCTGACAAGAATGTCGGAGAAATGACCAACCAATAAAAGGCTGACACGTGGCAGTGCCACATGAGATTACCCCAACCAATCAGAGGCCAACACGTGACAGTGACACTATGCATAAGGAGTGAATATAATGCATTTAAAACAGCCAATCAAAGGACACAACATGTCAGGGTCAACAGTCAATAGAATCTGGTCAGTAGCCATGTGGGTGGGAGCAACCAATGGGAGGCTACCACATGTACAGTCAATGGGTCAAAGGCTGACTAGGTTGATGAGTGGGACGGTGCTTCAAAAATGCTAGCCAATCACATGGTGCCATGTGGCACTTCCGCACATGCAAAGCTTGCACACGCGGAACTGTGTTGTAAACCTCGCTCCTTTAGTATGAGAAAATCGGGGAAAGAAGTGGTCAACTCGGGTGAGAAAATCAAACCGGTTCACAAACCCCAACCAATATAGAAAGGGTAAACTAGGAAATTTATGGATCACGAATGACCTTAATAGTCACAAAAGTCATGAGAAAGGACTTTAGGATGAATTGGAGGTGAAAACCAAACCAGTTCAGGTGAATCGGACTTGAACTGGATTGAACCACTATTGAACCAGTATCTAAATTCATTTTTCTAAGTGTATTAAAAAATTCAAATTTGAGAATTGAGGCCACCATTTGATAGATAATGAATTTACAAATTTTTAATTTTGAAAAACTCGTTCGAATCAGGCCTTAACCGACCAGTTTAAGCATTGAACTTAGTTCGGTCCGGTTCGAAATAGTGTCATCTTCTTCCTTCATATGACAACACTATTCACTCGCCAAAAAATCAAGCAGCGCCGGTGAAGATGAAAAGTCTCTAGCTAGAGAGTTTCATGCAATGAATGACCACCATTAAGGCGCCAATCGAACGGCCAAGAAGTACTCGAGCTTACTATATAAAGAGCCTCTTCTCATTCATACTCCTCACACCTGAAAACTCCACTCTCTCCCTACTACTCCATTTTCGGTGAAGCTCAAACCAAAGCTCCCACTTGGGCATTTTTCTAAGCCAAAGAAGGTGTGATTAGGTTCTTTGGATTCGAAGAGAAGTCAGCTACATGCCTGTAGTCTCCATTTGCTTCGAGGGATGCTAGAGAAATGCTCGCGTGATAGATAAGTGAAGCAGCTCTGACAAACCGAAGCTGCCCTATTTTGGCCGAGCTAAAAACGGCCAATTCGTGCCCTCCTCATGCCATACCAAGCCCTACTAACAGCTCCACAACCCTCCTACAACTAAATTAAAGCAGAAAGGTAAGCCAATTTGGCTCCACTCTATAAATTCTCATCGATGCTAGAGAGAGAACCGACAGATCTTTATTGACCAAATTCTCCCTTAATTCGACATGAATTGAGGTGATTCTTGATCCTAGGAAGTATCTTAGGACAAGAGCTATCTGCCCAAATTAAAAGCTTGGACCGCTGCGCCCCCGACGGTAAGCTTTTGAAGCTTTCTCTCTCTACGTTGAGTTTTCTGACGAAGCTCCATTTGAGCTCATTCCGATGTCAAATCATGTAATTCAAAGTGCAATTGAATTGTATGGAGGTATAGAAACTCCAATCTAACTTCAATTTCAACAATTAAACTCATTTGATTGGTCAATTTGATAAAATCAAATTCGGCTGAGTTGGAAGGTTGAAATTGGGGGAAAAAGTGAGAAAATTTTGGGAATTTCAAAAATTTGAGGGACTAAAGTGTAATTTAATAAAATTGAGGGCCAATTGGGCAAGATAAAGATATTGGAGGACCAATTGGCCAATTTTTAAAATTTTTAGGGTGATACTTACCATTTTTGTAAAGTAGGGGCAAAATGGTAATTTTGTAAAAGTTAAGAACCAAATTGAAAATTTGGGAAACTTGAACCCCTTTTGTGATTTTGAATAAATTGAGGTTACAAGGTGAATTTTAGAAGTTTCGGGACTTAATTTGTGGGAAAAATGACATTAGGGACCTAAAGTTAAAGAAAAAGAACTTTAGGGACCTAATTGTAATTAATTAAAAAGTTTGAGTATTTTATCAATTCATGATGAAAGAAGGCTATTAGGCCAAGGGATAATGAACATGGATGTTCATATCGTGTAGGAACACTAAGTACTGGGAACGCCAGCAAGAACAAGCTCGCTTGAAGATAAAGAACCAGTTAAGAGGAAATCACTGCGTTTTCGGGTGAGTGGGATTTTTATATCATACTCGGTTGGGATGATAAGCACCTCGGAAATGAAAACACACTACTAAGTGGAATTTTAACCATCACACCTGAATGGAGTGATGTAAAAATTACGCGAAAAAACTATTTATCGATTGTAAGTAGATCATACCCGGTTGGTATGATCAACTTCTTGGAATGAAGTAGAAAATTTGTTTATTGGCTATAAGTGGAGAAGTCCTCACACCGGATTGGTGTGATGGACAGATGAAAAGATTATTTTTTTGGAAGTGCTCTCCCTTGATTGTGTGCCACTGCTTAAACTTTTTGGGAGACCTCTTGATGGGAGCTCGAATAGCTTAGATAGGCCGGAGGCCTCGGTTTTAGAATTTGGGGGCTAATATGCCCGATTTTTTAAAATCTCGTACAGTGGGACCAAGGCCAATTGGCACAAGCAGAAGCTCGTAAACAAACATGAGTTTAAGCCATGAAAACTTTAAATGAATGATATGTTAGGCCATGGTACCAAGACAGGACCAACATACTCGATGGACTAGCGGCAGTGCGACATGATAGGTCGACAGACTAGTTGAGACAAACAACTGCTGGTTGAGTTGAGGGTCGGAGCCGTTGGACTAGTGGCACCACAGATTAAATGGCTTATGTGAAAAATTTTTGTTTTGTGCATGCACTGAGGTATGAGACCTTCAAGATGCCCAAGAGTGGTAGTGATGTGCCCTAAGGGCTACTGGATGACATGGTGGAGATAAGAGCAGATTGTTGTGCCAGCGGTCAGGGAAGCTCAACGTAGCTTCATGCGAATGAGACCGGGGTGGGGTCGGGATGAGGTCTCTCTCCTCATACGGATATAGAGTTTTGTTTATGGGATGGAGGGTCGAATGTCACGTACATCTACTCATTCTCAGGGTAGAAGTGGACGTGCTTCTATCTAGGTGGCCGGTAAAGTTGCTCCGACGCCACATGTGAGTGTAGTGGACGTGCTGCCATGCGAATGTGTGTTCTCTTCCTGATGAAGGGCATGTGTTGGTAGATAAACACACCGGTTGTGACTATTGATTGAGAAATGGCTATGAAAATTGAGATTTTGAGGATAAATTGTTTTAAAAGAAAATAAGGAGTCTGACACACTCCAATTCAAACTATTTTTCTAAAAGTCAAACTTTAAACACTCATTCGCTGAGTAATTGAACTCACCCCTCCCCCCATATCCCTTTTTAGGTAACCAAGGAAAACCTACCCAAAGACCTCCTATTAGTCACAACTGCAAGACAGGTATGTAAAGTTTAAAATTTCATGCAGTTTTGATTAATGTTATTCCAAGAAAGGTACAGGTTTAAAGGATGTCTTACTCCTCCTGGGTTAAAAAAGGGGAAAACCATTAATAAACCAGGAGAGTGGCGGGTTGCTCATGGGGATCTGACCAAATTGGATTGAGGCGTGACAAGTATCGTCTTCAACCTTAGGCTGGCGGACGATCCGTGGCCATAGGAGGAAGACCGGATCTTCCACCTTCGAAAAATTGGCCACCGCCAATGGAATAGGGCGAGTTAGACACTAAAACTGCCACCAGCCAGTAGTCCTGTCAGTTGCCAAGCTCTCTATATAAAGAGCCCTCTCCAACTCGGCCTCTTCACTGCTCGAGCACCCCTGAAGACTAACAGCCCACTTTCCGTTGAAGTGCAGACCAGAGCTCCAGCGACGAGTCTTTTCTCAACCAAAGAAGCTTCGACGACAGGTCTTTTCTCAATCAAAGAAGTTCCAATTGGTGGCAACATAACCATGGAGAAGTTCTCCCGCTAGTAGAAACCTCAACCATACTTGAGGACTCCCTCAGGAGCACCGGAGCAATCACACAGTGAAGCTACTCTAACGACTTAAAGCAGTGAAACTACGACTAGCTCAAACTGGGACATCTCTAGCCTCCTGCAACTAGAATCAACCTTCCTCGACTTCCCCGAGGTACTTTCTGACATCTTCTAGTTCCCAGGTAAGCCATTACACCCTCAATTTGCCTGAGTCCGACAATCCTACAGAGTGAAAGTGGTTGGAACTTACTAACCAAATTGCCCCCTTACCTAGAACATCAATTGGAGTAAATCCTGATTCTCAAAAGACCCTCTCGGCAAGAGCTAACTTCATGAATTGAAATCTCTAACAACTGCACTCCCATCGGTAAGAATTTGAAGTCTCTCTCTCTCTCTATGTCTATTTTCCGATAAAGTTCTATTGTAGCTCGAAACTCTATCGATTTTAGAAATTCAAAGTGCAGAATGATCGTGGAGAGCTAGAGGAAGTGAATCGTAACACAAGACGAAGGAATTAAGGAAGTTTAGGTGATCAATTGGAAGAGGTAAGAATCAAGGGTCAAGAGTACCATTTTGTGGAAATTGGGGGTAATTTGGGATTTTTCAAAAATAAGAGGACTTTTGGGCAATTTTCTGAAATGTGGGGGCCAATTGACGAAAGTAAGGAAATTAAGGGCCAATTGGTGGTTTTAAGGAATTTTGAGGGCTAATTGGACAACATTTGTGAAATTGGGGCATTACGATAATTTTAGGAAAATTGGGCCAATTTGGGAGTTTTAGAAATGTTAGAACTTAATTTCTAATTGTGAATATTTGAAATCTCAGATCGTGTAGGACGAGCCACACGAGAGCCTCCATCGGGAAGCATGACACGAATCGGAACTTCGTCGGGCAAACGCGTCACGACTACTAAGTGAGTGGGAATTTCCAGCATCGGTCCCGGTTGGGACAATGACCATGCATTTGAAATTGAAAATTGTTTTCCTGGAATTAGTCTTTCTTGACTAGGTGACTCTGCTTAAATGATTTGGGAGCTAATTTTGGTGGTGGACTAGATAATGCAAGTGGGCCCAAGCCCAATGGGCACGAGTATAGGCCCATTTAAAATGAGCAACTCATTAGCCATTAAAAGTCTAAAAAATGGATAATAATGTGTGATACCTACCGAGCCAAGATCGGGATGTTGGGCTTGTTGGGCCAAGCTGCTGCTAAGCTGAAGTTGTGTTGTCAAACCTGTTGGCCTAATAAGCAAGTGGTCGAAGCTAAGTCAATAGACCGTGGGGCAGGTGGGCTGAAGATAATGGTCTTAATGAAAAGTGTTTGATTGTGCAGGCAAGAGATGCAAAACCAACGAGTCACCTGGTATGGGGTACTGATGGTTCCAAGAGCTACTTTACGACCTAGGGAGCATAAAGGCGGTCCATCGTCCAGTATGTCAAAAAGCTTTAGGAGCTTCATGTGCACGGAGACCAAGGCAGGAGGGGGAAAGAGATCTCGTCCTACATTGTAGACATGAAGGATGATTAGGGTTTGAGAGTCGAATGACTGATGTCCACTCAAACTCTGAGTAGGGGTTACGTACCTCTATCAAGGTGGACATCGGTCTACAAGTGGACCAGTCGGGGACTAGTCTGCAATTGTGTGATAAAAATGGCGGTTGATGTGTGAACCATATGTGGATCACTAGAAAAGGGAAAAATAATTAAATTTATAAAATTGATTATTGTAGAAAATTTCCCCTCAATGAGTTGTATACTCATTCTCCATTTTTACTCTTTTAGGAAAACTTAAGAGGAATCGAGTCAAGTATAATAAAAGTCCAAGCGAAGGCTCGAACACTCAAGGTAAATCTCATATTACGAGTTTTGATTATATCATGGAAACGTGTATTGGTATGCCTTTACATTCCTTGAATTATTAAGGTAGGATTACTAGGATGGTTTAAGGAAGGGTGGCGGGTTGATCATAGGACTTTGACCAAACCAGGTTCAGGTGTGACATAAGGGGTTCTCAATCTCGCCCTAATCCTACAAACATTTTATTCTTGATTTCTGTTGGGGTATTGGGTTGCCCGAATTGGGCAAAGTTGGTAATGAGTGAAGCAATGGCAACTAGATAGGCGGTCATAGGTTGTCCATGCTTCTTTAGATCTCGTCACTATTGATCCAAAATGTCAAATTGGGCACGAACTTGAGAGTTGTAGAGTATCTCAAGCTAAAGCAATACTTCAACTGTAATAGTTGTTCAAATGGCATGCAAATTAACTTCAATAGCTAATGAACTCAAAATTACAATGAGACAATTTGTTGTGTGGGAAAGTGGCTTGCAAAGTAACTTCATCGATTAAGGAGCTCAAAATTGTAATGAGGTAGAATTTGTTGTGAATGTCCCAAACCTCATATGTCGGGTTTAAGATTTCGACATTATTTTCCTTAGGGGCCTTGTGAGTTTGAGTTGTTGAGTGGCTGATAACTAGTCATCTATATATATATATATATTTACCAGTACTTAGAGCTGTCCAATATCACATAAAGAGTTTGAAAGGAGTTAAACAATCTCACATTAAGAGAGAAACTCATTTTTATGCTTAATAATCTAAAAAGGAGTATTAATAAGATTCGATTAAAGATGCTCTGGAATAATGAAAGGTATTATACTATTAAAAGTAGAGGATGGAGAAAGAACGTATTTATTGAAATATTTTTTCGAACATTTCATTCATCAATTAATATTACAATATATATAAATTGTATTATATTATCATCTATATATATATTTACAGTTAGTAATCGGAGTTGTCCAATATCACTGTAAAGGGTTTGAAAGAAGCTAAACAATATCATATTATTAGAGAAACTCATCTTTATACTTAATAATCTAAAAAGGAGTATCGATGAAATTCGATTAATGATGCTCGTGGAATAATAAAACCTCTTATACTATTAAAAGTTGAGGATAGAGAAATAACGCATCTATTGAAATATTTTTTCAATCATTTAATTTATCAATTAATATTACAATATATATATATATATATATAAATTGTATCATATCATCAATAAATAATTTTATTGTATTAGATACAATTATATAATATTCTTTCAGATAAAAAGGAATAAAGTGTTTATTGCAATCAGCTTGAGAGATACTAGTATTATATTAAGGAGGATCATATCAAATTATTGCTACGGTGATCATAAAGTGAGTGATTTAACTTAATAATGATTATCATTCAAAATTAGCTTAGTTTGTACGGTTGATTTTTTACTTTTTTTTTCTTGACATTGTAAATTCTAGAATGATCCCACCTATCATCTCACCATAAGTAGGTAAGTACATAATGGAGTAAATACGTACATATGTGAAGCTATAAAATATTTATGAGTTGGATAGGAATACATGAATATATTTTAATTGACCATTATTTTAAATAGTTTTCTTTTTTTAGATTAATGAGCTTAATGCAGTAAAAAAGTTATAGGTAGAAAGTATGTGACCGCACACAAAGTTTTAGATGCATCATGACACCCTTCCCATCTATCAATTCAGAGAAATTTAGCTAGCCATTAAGCATCTTTTTTCTTAAGAGCAAAGGTTTAGTAATTTTAAAATAGATATTTAAGCAAAAAAAATGGTGAGATAAAACTAATATTATATGTAAATATTAATGAAAAATAAATTTTCTAAATATAAAATTGAATGAAGTACTGGAGAGTAAAAAATAAGTGTAAATTACAAGTTTGAAAAAAATGTGTTTTTCATAATTTAACCTAATTTATCATTAAATAAAATATAAAATATAAAATATGTGAATATTATAGAAAATTGGATACTCCCTTTACTTAAATATCAACTATAAAACCTTCCCTTTCATAATGACATCGATTATCACCCGCTCTATATCGATTATAGGAACTTATTATAATGTTTTTCACATAATAGCTTCACCTTCTTCTATAAGGGATTACATTTAGGGGTAACACAAACTACACTGCGTTCAATATATGAAGTTTTGCATTATAAAACTTAACAGATTATTGGTATTTTTGCAATTGCTTGTAATTCCAAACAACTTAACTATAAAATACAATATGAATATTAATGGAAAGGATGACGTCACTTCATAAATTCATGAGTTGCACTTCTTTGGATTATGTTTCTTGATTTAATGGTAAGAGCCCACATTGAAGACTATCTTTGAATCAAACATTTTTATCAAACTTGACAGTTAGATAAGAATCTCATCGAATATCTTTAAAATGTTTTAAGAAGTTGATGAGTGTTGACTTTGATTTTTTCCTTCATTAGTCTCAATATTACCATTGTCTAATAAGCTTCAAAATTTTTCAACGACTATATTAATTATGGCAGAAAGAATTGATTGATAAGAAATATATGTTTTGATATGAAAATTGAAGGTAATTGAAGTCATTCACAAGTAAAATAATGAACATGATATACAAATGAACAGTTCATAAAAAATAATTTTGTAATCATTTACATTCACCACACATTGCTTCCACTATCCTATCATTCATGTTGAATATTAATTGAATATTATTCGGCAAAGTTTGAAAGTTTAGTATGGAGAATTTAAATTGTATTTATTCTTTTAATAATTTTAATATAATAAAATAAATTCATTAATTTTTGTTACATTCAATTTCATCATTAAACAATAAATTCAATGGATACAAGTTGTACTTCCATCAATTACTTAACTTTCTCTTTCTCCTTCAAAATATTAACGTGGAATACTCTTTTAGAATTTTTATTACTAACTTTGTTCTCATATTTTATAAATTTTCCTTGTATTATGTATATATATTCTACTTAGTTTTTTTTATTTTTTATCTCCCATTTTTTATGATATAAAAACCATAAATTATTTTAATTTATAATATTTATTTTTATATCCTCAAAATATATCTAATTGTCACCCCAAAATTTTGGATAAATACATTTTTATTGTTCAACTAATGGAAAGAGAATCGAAAATTCACATATAACTCAAATTAATAACTCAAATCATATGACAAGTCATATTATATGTAATAGAAAAAATTGATTTCTAGTGGATATTAAATATTCACATAAATATATTTAGATAGCATATTTAAAAAATATTATGTTATTTTATCATTTGAAATAATAATTAATTTTAAATTATATTTAATAATTTTATATCTAAGACAATTAAGTAAGTCATAAAATAATTAATTGATACAATCATGTGCATTGATTTAGAGTAATATTATGATGAGTGATCTTGAGAAATTGTTAAAATAAACAAGTTAAAAAAACTCATGTTGAGCGTGCCACAAATATTTTTTTCATATGAACTAAATCATAGAATTTTTAACGTAGCAAATCTTTTTTTATTAACAAATCTTAACACAATTTTCATTTGCTCTCTTATGATAAAGCAAAATTTTGAGACACCAATATTCTCTCAAATAAACAATTTAGTTCTAGTTCCAAAAATGGAGATATTATCTTTTTTAGTGCCATAGTAACTTAGAATGCATTTCAAGTGCATTCTTTAAAATATTGACTCTTACTTCCTTATTGTGAGATGTTAAGAGATTTATTAGTTTAAAATTATTGTCTTGATGTCTTAAATTTGTCTTATCATGTCCCATAAATACACAACAAGCTATTTAACAATATTTATAAATAGGTTGTGTTCCAATAGATTTCTAGCAACATGTTATGAAGTACATTTCTTCTCAATTATATTCTTAATGAAAAATTCTTAAGATTGAGATATTTTTTCTTTGTTTCATCACATGAATAATAAAAGATACATGGCTCAGTTCATTTTTTCTATGATCAAAATTCTATAGTGATAAAAGTGCACCAGCCTCAAAAATATGAATTATTTAAGATATTATTGAAAATAAAAATATTGTTATTATTTATAAAAAATTTAAGCCAATTTGAAAATAACTTGTACCATAATTAGAGAAATCAACATCCATTTTTATGAGAATATTTGGAAGGCTTCATAGGAATAGATTGTTTCATTCAACTCTAATGTATACTCAACTTCATCATATTATTAAGATAAATAAATTTCTGAAGACTTGTTTTACACTTCTAAGGAAAAGCATCAAAGTTAACATCTACCTTTTCAATTTTCCTAGTGTGAAGACTTGAAATAACATTCACACATTTGAAAATTATTAACATGATATTTTCACAACTATTATATCGTTGAAGAATGTAGATTATGTAGTCATTATTAAACTAAAATGTTATATTACCTCAATTGTTATAAATTGAGAAGCTGTTGAATCCCCTCAAATGACTACCGTCAGTAATTGATGACATCACCTCATGACAGAGAAACTTCACATGGTGAGAGTGCACAAGGTGTATTCATTTATTATATTCAATTTATCTCTTAATATATTACAATGGTATATGTGTAAATCTTATTTTCAATAAAATAGTGAAAAGAAATTTTATACACTACTTATGCAATATATTTTTTTCTTTGGTACCAAAGCTTCATTAACTTCATAGCATTTTTTCTATCTACTCCCCTTCTAACATTTAGCCTTTCTCTTTAGGGAGAATTGTCACAACTTTATCATCTTATTAACCTACAAATAAAAAGGTGACAATGAGCTTATCATAGCTTATCATTTAGAGAACAACATGAGCCACCATCTCCTGGCACGACTTCTCATATATGTAGATGGCTCCTTACGTGCACTTTTCCCCTTTCTCATTCAAAGAACAGATACTAATGATGAAATCAAGCTACCAAACTCAAAATTTGAAGCATGGGATATTCTTGACAAGTTATGTCTTACTACTATCCTAGCCTCTTTGACAAAAAAAAAAATCTTTAAGTAATCGTAGTTTTCACGACAGTCGAAGCTTGCTAGTAGTTCGATAGCTTGTTTAACTCACATGTTTAAGCACAACAAGACATCTTGAACTAGTAATGGAGGGATCTTAAGAAACTTGATCTTCCTATGTCCACCTACTTATCATCTATCAACGCTCTAGCCATCAGGTTTGCTCAAATCGAGTACCCTAAAATTGACAAAAAAAAAAACAAAATACTCGAAAGACTAGGCTACGACTGTGAATCACTTACCCTCAGATTATCAGCCACAATCGACACCATAACAGTAGATTATGTTAAATCTCTTATTCTTGCTCATGAAACCCATAGAACATTCTTGTATGACTCACCAACACCTGGTGCACCACTGTTTGGTCTACTCGAAGGCATACAGAGTTCATGTCCTCCTGTTGCAGCACTTTCTCACCATTAGAAGGGCCTCCTTCCTCCTCCACTACTTGGACGCTCCACTAAAATGATCAGTCACAATCCTACCATTGCTAGATTTTTGCCCTAATCTTTCGAGCATCAAGGACGCACATTGGAGGAAGCTATAGTAGATAATCTAAACTGCACCATTTTGGTCACTCCAACAGTTCTCTATCTTCTTCTCTTCATGCCTCTCAATGACAGGTCATGGGCCATCTTTTCGGCATCACCCAAACAGGAGACTTTCGACACGATTCACAATAACCCTTCATGACATCCGAACTTCAACCCAATTTTCCTACATGTCAGATAAGTCAATTATACTATTATAATGATCATATTGCACCCACATGTCCAAAATTGAGTACCTCCCAAAATCCACAAGTTTACATTATATCTGAGAGTGATAATGATCATCAATTAGATTGGTATATTAATTTTGGTGCTACTAATTATATCACTAACGATTTGTCTCAATTATTTATTTAAGATAATCAATCATTCATCGAGCATGTGTGAATTGGAGATGGAATATGTCTTCCCAACATTTCCTTTAGTTTCACTTATATTTCTAATTACACTCATCGTTTCCTACTTAATATTTATTTTGTACCTAAAATTTATATTAACATCTTATTTGTTTCATAATTTACACAATACAACTCTTGTTAATTTGATTTTTACTTCTCATTTTTTGTGTAAAGGACCTTCAAACACATCATGTACTACTCCAAGGGAATAGTAGAGTAGGACTTTATTATTTGTGTCTGAAATGTCCTCCTATCACACCCTCTACGTATGTTAGTACCTTTGTTAGTAGCTTGGTGTATGTTAGTACCTTTGTTAGTAGCTTGGTGTATGTTAGTACCTTTGTTAGTAGCTTGGTGTATGTTAGTACCTTTGTTAGTAGCTTGGTGTATGTTAGTACCTTTGTTAGTAGCTTGGTGTATGTTAGTACCTTTGTTAGTAGCTTGGTGTATGTTAGTACCTTTGTTAGTAGCTTGGTGTATGTTAGTACCTTTGTTAGTAGCTTGGTGTGGCACAATATCTTGGGCACCCCACCTTTTCAGTTATGCATTATGTTTTATCGAACCACTTATTAATGAAACATGTTTTTTATTTACCTCTATATGAATCTTGTTCTTGTGATAAAATTGTTGAGCAATCTTTTTCTCATACTGTTCATTAGAGCAATACACCCTACAACTTATCCATATTGATATATAATGTCCTACTCCTATCACTTCTTACTATATTCATTTCTTAGATTATTATAGCAAATTATTGTGGTTATTTCTCCTTAGGAATCGCTTAGATATTTTACCCATTTTTTTATGTATTTCGACTTCAAGTTGAAAACCTTTTTTTACATACACATTAAATCACTACAAACTTATGGCACTAAAGAATTTGTCTCAATCCTTCCAAACAGAACTACAATCTCATGAGATTTTTCATCAAATTTCATGTCTCCATACTCATCAACAGAATGGCTCTATTGAACAACGACATCATCATATCGTCGACATAGGTCTCACTATTCTAGCCAATCTCGCCTTCCCAAGAAATTTTAGAATTTTGCCTTTGAAACAACCCTTTTTTATAATTCGTCTTCTCACTCGCTCTCACACTTCCCCATATCATCATCTCTTTCACCATCATCCCAACTATATCTTTCTCCAGGTTTTTGGCTACCTTTGTTTTCCTTATCTTCATCCCTGCCGCACTAACAAATTTCAATTTCGCTCTAAGCCATGTGTGTTTCTTGGGTATCCCCTTGGTTACGTACCCTTCTACCGATCATATTTTTGTTTGTCGTACTGTTAATTTTCATGAGTTTGTTTTTCCTTTTTCCCGAGTTTGTTTTCCCTTTTTCCCTCTCTCCTAATGCAAATTGTACTGCTTCTCCTCGTCCTATGGATAGCACCATCTCCCCTCTCTATTTTCCCTCTTCCCTTGTTACTCTCCATGGACATTGTTCACTTGTCTTTAGATGATGTTGTCTCTTCTACAGTGACATCGCCAACATCCTCTGATCCACCTTGTCGCATGATCACCCACTCTCAGGATGGATATCTTCCCCCGCGACACTTCTCTATTAATCCATGGGTGTTTCTTACTCTCTAGGAACTCCAAATCTTTCATCCAAGCTATTCATCATCTCTGTTGGCAAGAAGCCATGCATGCTAAAATTATTGCCCTTTGACACAACTCTACTTAGGATATAGTCTCTCCTCCTTTGAATCATCATACTACGGGATGCAAATGAGTATACAAGATTAAACAACATCTGGATGGTTCTATTGCTCGCTATAAGGCTCGCCTTATTACCAAATGCTTCTTTTATCAACCTGGTTTGGACTACGATGATACATTTATTCCATTCATCAAACTTGTCACTATATGTATTATTCTCTCTATTGCACTTTTATCTGGTTGGATCACTCATCAACTCAATATAAATAATATTTTTCTTCATGGGCATCTTACTAAGGAAATCTAGGCTTTGTTGACCATGTAACTCCTCATTATGTTTATCGCCTTCGTCGATCCTTTTATGACCTCAAACAAGCTTTATGTGTTCGGTTCCTCTATCTTAGTTCATTTCTCCTTCAAATGGGCTTTTGAGGTTCTATTGTTGATTCTTCCCTATTTATCTATCACACATGGATATTTATTATATTTTTGCTAGTTTATGTTGATAATATTATTGTTACTTGCTTGTCTCATGCTTCTATTGAAGTCACCTCTCATCCTAATGGGCTTTATCTTATTCAAGAGAAATATATTCATGACCAGTGCTTCTATAACTACATGTCTCATGCTCCTATATCTCTGTCACTATCATTATATTGTGAGTTCCCTTCAATATCTCATTCTCACTCGGCCTGACATTACTTTTATTGTCCATTAAGTCTATTAATTCATGCATCCTACATCTGTTCACTAGACTACTGACAAGCGTATTCTATGCTACCTTCAGGTCACTTCTCACTTTGGTCTTTTTCTTTAGCATGATTCTCCTATTGCTCTATCTTGTTTCTCGGATTATGAATGAGTCGGTAACCCTTCTCTCTTTCTTCCTTGGTGTCAACCTTATTTCTTATAGTTCTAAGAAGGAGTGCAACCTTGTTCACTCCACCACCAAGGATGAATAAAAAAGTTTTATCAATGGGACAGTTGAACTTATATGAATCCAATTTTTGCTTAGCCCATATATCACTATTTTTTATGTTTGGACCAAACCTTTCAAGTTGAGTATGTTGGTAAATAACTTATTCAGGTTCATTTTATTATCACTAATTACCAATTTGTTGATTTACTTACTAAATGGCTACCATCTTCTCATTTTTATCTCTTACTGTCTAATCTCAATATTAGTAACCAAAATGTGATATTATCTCACTTGCTGCATATTTAGACAATACTTCATAGATGATCAATTCCCCTCAAATGACTACTGCCATGAATTGATTACATCACCTCCATAATAGAGAAATCTCACTTGTTGTGGATTAATACACTATTAGGTAAATGACATCAGCTCCACTTCTCACATTACAATAATTGATGACATTAAAACTCCTAAATAAGTTGTCTCTCATTTATTTTATTTTATTTGTGTTTTAGTATACTATAAGTATATATATATAATTATTATTATTCAATAATATAGTAAGAAAAAATTATATACTTTGTGCAATATACATTTTTCTTACTCCCTTATTTACTATTATTATTTTTAAAATTTGTTATTTTGAAAATACAATAATATTCTTGTTAACTTAATGTATAATCTCAAATATCATATGGAACTCAAATACTTTTAAAAGAACTTGAAAAATAAATCGAAGCTATGTAAGTTGTATACATGATTTAATAGAAGGAAAAATCTTGTAGTTTGCAATGTCAATAAAGTATGAGTAACATAACGTATCATTACAATGGTCTTATTAAAATATTTAGTGAGAAGGCCATACTACTAGGATTCATGTGATTGCTTAAATCTAAAAAATATTTTGTGCAAAAAAACTTAAAAAATTAAAGAGAGAATATTTATCATGTAAATGATAGGAACCTAGAGCATATAAGAACTAAAGTATTAGGGCATGGAATTGTCAAATATACTCTTTCTTCCCAAACAAGAAGACTAGTGCAAGAAAAAAAATCAATTTCATATGTGATAGAATAGCCCATACATTTTATTATTAAATATGGTAAGTTGATAAAATTTTATACATATTTTTAATTAAAATTATTACTTACAAATTATTAATTTTAAAAAAAATTAAAAATTAATAATGTTTCTTTAATATTATAATTATAAACAACTTATTTAATTTGGAAAATTTTGTGGTACTAAGGCTTATATAAAATATTATATGCCTCAAGGTATTCAACTACATTATAATTTTTTTTCATAAAATTGAGAGTTGGAATATGTATTTATTAAAATTTAGGGGCTAAATATTTTATTCTTGAAGTATGAGCAGTCCCTTCTTGGTAAAATATTTTATTGAATAAAAAGCTTCAAAATTAGTATAAACTTTAGTGCATTCCATGACATAAGATTAGTATGTTAAGGTGGTATACCACAAAACCATAAATCTACACATGATTATATAATCAGATTATCTCAATAAAATATGAGATGTAGATCTCACATGTTTCCTATTACAAAACAAAACACGAGTGCGCACATTTACATATATTAAGTAGGTTAATATCTTGGCGTGCATATATTCATCTTCTCCATCTTATTCTTCAATCTAAATCTTTTAAGTGGCCTTTTTTTTTTCGAAAATGTCAATTTACTAAGATATAAAGGGTTTGAATCTCACCTTTAATCTCTAATTTTAATTTATTTATTATTTTAATAATTTTTTTTTATTATTTTTAACATCCTTCACAACATAAATGTTATGCTATAGTCATTGAATAAATGATATATATTAAACAACTAAAATAGTTATTTTGCGAGATCTGGTGCCAATATTTTTAAGATAGAATGAAAACGACTAAGTTTTAACTTCTCCATTGGGGCCAGCATTAGCTTGGTCGTTCAATTTCCACTGCACCAATTCCGATAAATGCCCTCCATTTTCCTATCCTAAAATGCCTAATTGATCCACTAGCAAGACCTCAAAAGCAAACAATGCGCCATAGCCTGTCAAGGGCATGAAACAAGTATGCGTATTAAAATACCAGTCTGCCCAGTGACCCACTCCTCCAGTCCTTTCCATCTCGGTTGTGTTGACCCGGAAGTCAATGTAACATGCCTTCGAACCTGTCATTATAAATGCAAAAACTATATAACTGATTGGTCATACATATGGAAGTTATCACTCTGAGACTGGTTAATTATTAATATATCAGATATCTTATTTTTATTAATTGTTTTTGGGTGCGATAATACCAATGGCTTGATTATAACGACCTGCCAAGGGTTTGAAATGTCAATTTTATTTTATATCAAATTTATCATTAATATTGTATTTATAAAATATTTAAAATATTCTTATTTTAATATTAAGAAAAATATTTATAATAAAATATTAAAATATCCACCATTCCTGACTACGTTTCTCATCACATCAAACTGGCCATTGCTTACTACTCTCTCTCTTCTTCACATTCACATCAAACTTGCCATTGATCTACCTCCAACCATACTTCTCTTGTTTCGCACCTTCAGTCACTGGTCTTAGAAAATTCGACTCCCCGGGTTTCCTCCGTTCTGCATCATCGGATTTGATAAAACCTGTACACTGTTGGTGGTCTGTCTGTACTCTACCTCGGAACACCCGAAGAAATGACTCCTGTTTGTCTGAAATCTAACCTTTTCGTCACCTCGAAAGATTTGGGCAACGGGTTCCACTTCATCTTCCCTTCCAACCTATTCCCAGTGTCCTTTACGGTGAAAACAGCCCTGCGAAGGCATGGTCCAGGACGAATTCTCCGGTCAATGCATCGTAATCTTCGAGTTTATTGCCAATCCAAGGTGATTTTCTAGCACCATCTTGGAAATCGTTTGCGCTTTGACTGTCAAGTTTGTTGGTCTTTCCCGTTGCTTATAATCTAAACTCGTGCCAGCTGCTTCAACCACATTCTACTTAGTCTTGTTTATTTCTTCTATTCCTCTTGATCTTGTAAATCGTCCTGATGCGGAGAATAAGAAAGCGAATAAGAGTAAGAACCAGAACGTAAAAGGGAAGAAGAGTTGTGCCAAAGCACTAATTTATGGTATACGAAGTTTATAAATTTACCAGAATTTCCGGTAGGCAGAGTTGATGATAATTTGATATTGATCATGAAATCACTAGATGACCACTTGGTGTGAAAGACTGATTTTCTTAGCAAAACTGATTCCGTTAGTCATAGTTGCAGACATCATTAAGGACTATTGATGAATTCTTGGCAGTCTGAGTTCACAAGCGGCATGCCCAACTTTGTCATATTTTATGTAACTTGCTAATGTGGTTGTGACATGATCTTGGCAATTCCAGTCTCATTGTGATGGCAATTACTCTATATAGTAGACATGTTGGTTGTTGGTTACTTATCCTTCAACGTTCCAAAGTTGTCATGAGAGGAATGCCCTTTTCTAATCTTGGGAAGTGCTGGCATAGTTTTAGGAAATGCTGAATGGTTAAGGGGGTCCACATAATTCTTCCTTTGATTTTCCAAAAAAATTTTCTTTTGATAAGTACTTTGCTACAATAGTACTAAATTGATATTGGAATATTAATTTCAATCTGCACTTTGATGTAAACTGTTGAGCTTCATCAACTAAACTGTTTAATATTTTGAACCTTTCAATTTCTGGATGCGAGTGTGGTTTTTGCAGTATATGTTAAGTCTTTTCTTTTAGACAGAAGAAAAGCAGGTAAGGCGATATTCACCTTTCCTAGAGGGTGCTGTATTGTCGAGTAAGGGTGCAATTTTGGCCTCTGACGAGTGGAGAGCAATTCCAGACATTTGGAGATCTTCTGCAGAGAAGTATGGTGATAAAATTGCACTTGTTGACCCTTACCATAACCCTCCTTCTAATATGACGTACAAGCAGGTAAAGATTGATCTCTTAGTATTGCTAAGTTTTTCTAAGACATACGATCAGTGAAATTTCTTTCCCAGTCAAAGGAAAAATGTTATAGCTCGAGAAAAATCTTCTTGCTCATATCAAAACAGCCCTTTTATCTGATGATGTTGTTCCTGCATATTGAACTTGATTTGCCTTATAGCCTTATATCTGTTTTGGTTTCTAAATAAGTAGATTATTCTGTAAGAAGATTTATTTTCCTATGAATGTCACTGCGTTTGTGCAGCCTCTTTAACAATAAAGACAAAAATATCTCAAATGAAAATAGTGACTAATTATCAATATGAGTGGAACTATGTAGTTGCCAGTCCATATATTTGGAAACTGGTTATTAACTGAACAACCTCTTTCCCCTTCCACATTCCCACAAAGAGAAAAGTGAACGAGAAAATGTGGCTTTTATAATTATAATGAATACAAAATTTGCTTACCTGGTTGTTATAGATATTGACATATTGTTCGTTCATTCTAATAATAATGCCAATGTGGTGCAAGTATAACATCTTCACAAATGGTGCCTTATACTTCAATGAACTCCCTTTTTGAAATACAGTTGGAGCAGGAAATATTGTATTTCTCTGAGGGTCTGCGTGTCATTGGAGTTAAGCCCGATGAAAAGCTTGCACTATTTGCTGACAATTCTTGTCGGTGGCTTGTCTCTGACCAAGGTGTGCTGCACATAATGACTTTCTGTTTTTGGTTTTGGTTGGCAGAAGGGGGTGGTGGGGGGTGGAGTTTATAGCTGAGATGCAAACAGGGATTGAGGAACCATCTAAAGTGTCAATTGATTTAAGCAAATTTATCAACTAAAATAAACCTTTGAGATGAATTACAATTTTCCTATCTTGTGACTGAAACTTCTATTCATCATTTACTATTACTCAGATGTTTAAATATAATATTAGAGAACAAGTTCCCTAACTTTCTTAAGTATTGTGTACCAATTCTAGATAAATATTCATTTGTTTGCTGGTTTTATTCTGCATATGTTTATATTGTTGTTGAATCATCAAATATTAGCACGGTCCCCAAGACTGTAGGACCGTAGTCCCCCTCTTGTCAAACTTTTGCTGTGGTTGGTCATGGGTGTAATTAGAGAAGGCCTGTCTCGTGTATATTCATAAGGTGTTAATGGGGTTTAGCGAGAATAAATTCCTAAAGAAATGAGTCATATTATCTGCCATTATTCTACATATTTATCTCTGATGTTCTATACTATGTGTTGTGTGCTGCTGTGGTTTAAGGTATCATGGCCACAGGAGCTATAAATGTTGTCAGGGGTTCAAGGTCATCTGTTGAAGAACTAATGCAGATTTATGACCATTCGGAAAGGTTGTGCTCCTTTCTGTAAAAATTGAGTGCTATCCATGTGTTAATAAATCAGTTTGGCTTATTTTTTATATTGGATGACATACAAATTGCATGTGTACCTTGACTAGAAGTTTAAGGAATTGTTGAAGGGGCTCATAGTTGCTTTCTTTATTATGTTCACAGAGTATTTTTTGTGAGGGCCTTTGTCAAGATGTGGATCATTTTCTAGCATTTTGCTTTGTGAGATATCTAATATTTCTATCATGTACTATAAAGAGTAGTGATCTAGTGGTTTAAACCTCATTCCTATGTGATTTGATGATCGTAAGGTCCCAATTTAAGCACATTCCCTTATTTATTTGTTAGTTGTTTGCCGTTTTAGCAGATTCGTGAAGGGTATGGGTTTCTTGGACTTCAGTGATAAAGTATCAATGGAGTTAGCAACGAATACTTGTTATTCACTTCACATTTGAACAAAAATTACTGGACATTGTTTTGTGGGCACTAGATGCTAGCCTTTCTAAAATGATGAAAGAGCTTGTTTTGTATCTCTTTTATTTATTATTTAATTTACTTGGGGCTTGTTTTATGCATTGATTTCTCCTGAATTCTTTGTGTTCGAGAACAGTATTGACTCCTTTGATATATTTTTATAACTGCAGTGTTGCTCTTGTTGTTGACAATCCGGAGCTGTTCAATCGAATTTCTGAAGTTTTTTGTACTAAAAGATCTATAAGATTTGTCATTCTACTCTGGGGTGATAAGGACTTCCTCAATATTGAAGGAAGTGATGACATGCCTGTCTTTAGCTATAATGAGATCATTCAGTTGGGAAAAGAGGGCCGTAATGCTCTTTTGGAATCTCATGATGATGGTAAGTCATTTCCATGTGAAGAATCTTTGTTGACTGATTGAACTGTCTTCTAATGGACAGAAAAAAAGGCAAGATGTCTTGATTTGAATAGGTTGTGGTAGCGTTCCCTGATTATGGTGTGCTGTTATGATAATTATGTAGTACTTGTAAGCTTTTCATATGAATTTTTTGTTATGCAGGAAGACAATTTGACTATGAGGTTATTAAACCCGATGATATTGCTACTCTTGTGTACACAAGTGGGACTACTGGCAATCCAAAGGGTGTTATGTTGACACATCGTAATTTGCTACATCAGGTTTCTTGTTAACTTAATCACTTACAGTTTTATTCAAGTAACACACTTGTACTGCTGCTAGTACAGGAACTTATAATATCAGTTTTCCCTTTCCCTTTCATTTACTTTTCCTGATTTATTTTCTTATTCTGGAAATATCATATTCCAGATACAGAACTTGTGGGAAGTTGTACCAACTATACCTGGGGATAAGTTCCTGAGCATGCTTCCACCTTGGCATGCATATGAGCGTGCTTGTGAATATTTCATTTTGACATATGGGATTGAACAAGTATACACAACTGTGAAGAACTTGAAGGTAATAAAATTTAATATTCCTTAGGAGAAGTAGACTAGCATGGATTCATGTTCTCATTCACTTGGAAACAACAATTTGATGCATATAAATTATGCATATTTATTTTGTAGGAGGATTTGCAACGGTATCAGCCACAGTACCTAATTTCTGTTCCTTTAGTATATGAGACTCTATATAGGTAAGTCTTCTTCTGATGTGAGTTGATCCTTACTCCTGAAATACCTCATTACCTAGATATATTCATGGTCACTTTATGATCTTATCAATATTTTGCATGTCTCTAGATATCACTGTGGAGTCTTTCAAAAACCGTACACTTAGTATCTGATGATGTTGAAGTCTCTTACGCTGTTATTGTGCTACTGTGTTTATTCTATGAAGTGCATAGTTACTTCTTTTGATTTATTCTTCCTTAATGTTCCAGTGGGATTCAAAGACAGTTGTCATCTGGTTCCATGGCTCGGAAGCTTATAGCTCTGACTTTTATAAAGATTAGCATGGCTTACATGGAATTTAAGAGGATATATGAGGTCACCTCCCTGAACAATATGTTTTCTTTGTATTCAGTTTCAGACTAATGAGGGAAACATGACACAGCCAGCTCATTTATTCATTTGTATTCTGTATAATACAGTGAACATAAGTGAACACTGATGGGTTCTTGAACTCGCAAAAATAAATTCACTTGTTCTCATCTTAAACAAACTTCAGGTTTTTAGTTATAATAAGATTTTTTTTTCTGATAACATACTTTAAATAAGGCTGCAATTCATTTTGCTCAATTTAATGTAAAATTAGCTTACATTGTCCAAATAGGCCAATTAGTTATTCATAATTGTCAATTGATGTCTAATCTGGTTGGTATTATGCTTCTTCTTTTCATTAACTCTGTGGATTTAGTTGTTCATAGTTTCAGGAAGAATTAAAACAGGGAAGATGACTACTGTGTCATCTTTATAGGTTCTGAAGTACTTCTTGCTCTTGTGAACCAAAGGGATTTTTTTCTTCATAACTTGCTGAGCCACTGTTTCTGGCTCTCCTTTGGTTTGCTTAGTATCGCTATTGCTATTCTCATGAGCTTAAAATAATAAAATTTACTGTCTATAAATCATTAAATTATTTCAAAATACTTATTATTCCTTGAATACTGTATTGAATTTTCTCATAGGGGAAGTGCCTGACAAAGGACCAAAAGCAGCAGTCATACATTGTTTCATTATTGGACTGTGTGTGGGCTAGAGTCCTTGCTGCCATTTTGTTGCCTCTCCACACCTTAGCAAACAAAATTGTCTATAGGAAAATTCGCTCTGCTATTGGAATATCTAAGGTTTTTTTATTTGCATCAAACAATTATTACTTGCCTTGACTCTAAGAAGTTTCTTTAACAATATTAAATTGTTACACTTTATTTCACAGGCTGGTATTAGCGGAGGTGGGAGTTTGCCCGTGCATGTTGATAAGTTCTTCGAGGTCTGAGACCTGCTTATTTGAGACAGTGCATGTTTATTTATCAATATTAAATTGCTACTGTAAGGATTCTATTTGATTTCTCATATGAATGGAATTTGACACAGGCTATTGGTGTGACAGTACAAAATGGTTATGGTTTAACAGAATGTTCTCCTGTTACTGCTGCCCGACGACTTGACTGCAATGTAAGATATTTAAATCATTATAGATTATAATTTGACTACATTGATCCATTACATAATAGACTAAGATATTAACTATTGGTGGCAGCAAAACTAGAGATTCAAAGACATTTCATTTCAATGATTATGATACTTCACAGTCCTTTGTCTCTGTTAAATCAGTTTTCCCTATGTCTCCCTTAGCTTTGTCATATATTCTTTTAGAAAGAACTTTATATCATAATTTTCCCTTTCCTGTTTAATGTTTGAAGGTTCTTGGAACAATCGGGCATCCTATTAAATACACAGAATTCAAAATTGTAGATCCTGAAACCAATGAAACTCTCTCACCAGGAACAAGGGGCATTGTGAAAGTCAGGGGGCCACAGGTGATGAAGGGTTACTACAAGGTAAAATGGTTACCAAGAGGCTATTTTCAAATAAATCAATCCTCCCAATATTGTTCAATTTCAGACTTATTGAGAAATAGTTTAACTTGATAGATTTATTAATGTCTTAGATATATGATTATGACTTGGCTCCACTCCAATGACCAAAAATGCAGGAGGAGGATTTTAGAACAATAGATATTACAGGTTTAAAGTTTTGTGGAGATCAGGAAAAGAACACATATTATAGCTTAGCCTTTCTTCATATAGGCATTAGACATGACACTTTCTTAGGATTATATTTCACTGGAATATATAACAGACTTGTTTATTGTAGAATTCATCAGCTACAGAAAAGGTACTAGACAGCACTGGGTGGTTTGATACTGGTGATCTAGGTTGGATTACTCCTCAGCATTCAAGAGGGAGAAGTCGACATGCTGGTGGCATAATTGTTCTCGAGGGTCGTGCCAAGGATACAATAGTCCTTTCCACTGGTACATGATTTTCTTTCTCCAAAACTCAAAAGTAATCTAGTGTGGTGCATGATTCTGGATCATTTCTAATTACTAATGAAAACGTAGGTATAAGATTCCTTTTATTTGATGATTTAATTTCTGTGAAAATAGGTGAAAACGTGGAACCAGGAGAGCTTGAGGAAGCTGCAACAAGAAGTCCCTTAATCCAACAAATTGTAGTCATTGGACAGGTGAGCAACATCTCTCCCTTCTCATTTCCATCTCGACCTTGTGTTCAATCAGGTACTTTCTATGTTCAGGATCAACGGCGCTTAGGAGCAATAATAGTGCCCAACAGGGAAGAGGTACTATTGACTGCGAAGCGTTCTGGTGTAGTTGATGCAAATGCCTCTGAAATTAACAAGGACAGAATGATGGGGCTATTGCATGATGAACTGAAGACCTGGTAAGACTCATTTATGAGGACTTATCATTTACTTGAAGCAGTTACTCATAGTTTGGTTGGTGCAACAAAATGACTGGAAATGGGACTGAATGTATCTGTAATAAAAATCACCATGTTGCATTATGGTGCAGTTTGCCTCCGAATGATCATGCAGTATTCTTGTTTGAATTTGGTCTCATGCAGGACGACGGAGTTTTCATTCCAGATTGGACCAATCCTTTTGGCTGATGAACCTTTCACGGTAGAATTCATTTACATTTTCCCTCTGTAGTATATTCTGAACTTGGACTCCAAAATCTTGTTCGTCCCACAGAAAATTCTTTTGAACTTGCTGCTCTTTCCTTTTTTACATTGATGTATGTTGCAGAGTTTCCATCGTGCAACTGCTGCTTAAGCCTGCCATTTCTCTGGTTTTGCAGATTGAGAGTGGCTTGATGACTCCAACAATGAAGATTAGAAGGGACAAAATTGTTGAAAAATATCAGCATGAGATCGCCAAATTATACGTATGAACTTCCCATAAATAAAATTATAGGGCATGCCATCATGTTATGTCATATTTTCTAATCATTTAGGCCCTTGGTTAATCCAACTTAATAGACTGTTTAAGTACAATATTATGTCATATTTTCAAATATAGTGCAATATTTTCTCTTTACATTTAAGAAATGTTGTGCTGGATTTGATAAAATACAGGTATTCTTACTAATTTGGGATTTTCATATTCTAGCTCTATAGGATAACATCTGTTTCCTTATTTATTATGTAATATGACAAGGTGATTTTATATAATATTAAATATTCATCATTATTTTATTGTGTGTAATACTTAGTTTTCAACATATAAATTGACCGATGTATGTAGAATTGATCAAAGTAAACTCTTGAACTGAATGGAACGTCCAATCAAATCAGAATATCAAGTTTAAACGGAACTTGTTCGTATTTAGTGTAAATTTTTTTATTTGATTATTTTAAAATTCAATAAATGCAATTGATCCCATGAAGCCTAATCGAACCATTTTAGCATCCATTATGTAATTTTGATTTTATATGAATAAATAATGATGAAAACCAAAATTAATATTACAAATTAAAAATATTAACTGAATTTAATAGATTATAATACTATAATTTATTAGTATTTAATACATATAAAGTAAATAATGTTGAAAGAAAAATTAATATTACAAGTTAAAATGATTAACTGGAATTAATCAGTTATATTTTAATAATATATTTTAATATTTTTTCTCAATATTAATATATATACGTACGCAATCTTAAAGTGAGTTCACTCACTAAGAATAGGGTATTTTTGGTGATACTTAAACATTAGTGATAATAAAATAAATATTAGTAAGATAACTACGAAAAAATTATATATATATATATTAATTAGTTAAGATTATATAATATTTTAATATAAGTTTAATAAATTTTATAAATTAATACATGAGCTATTTTAGGCAATATGTATATAATTTGATAAACTTATACAATTAGATGAAAGTTAGTCATCAGTTAGTCAAATAAAATTTAAGTACGGCAAACACACTAACTTATTAAAACAAAAAGCAAAGAGGAAAAAAAATTATAACAAAAAGTAAAAACTGCATCTTTTCAAGACCCTATTCCTAAATCTCAATTTCAGGCACGAAGAACAGCCTTCATCTCCTTTTCCATTAATGAATTCATCTAAAACTTCATTTATTAAACTAAAATTCAATATCTCACCAGATATTGAGTGACTGCAATAGCACCCATATTTATATTCATTTTCTTTTTTTTTTCTTTCATTTCATACCTCATTTTTATTTCTTTTTATATATTTTAGAGAAATTTATTATTAAGATATATAATAAAACATCTTACATACAAAATATATCGTTTATATATAATATAATCAATATTAATCTATTTTCTAATTGAATGGTTTATATTATATAATAAAAATAATACATAAAAATTCATGTAAGTGTAATATATTTTATTATATAATAATTATATATTTAATATTAATTTATTTTATAATAATAATAATATCTTTGTATTATAAAACTTTATCATCACATAATTTTTATGTTATATATATATTTTATTTATATATGACAAAATTATTAATAATATATATTTTTATTGTGTACATATAATATTTTATTACATATAATATAATAATATAAATTTTATTTTAAAATTTTACTTTATACTAATATTTTATTTTATCCTATATGATATATATATATACATAAATTAATATAAATTTACTTAAGTTAATTAAAAAATTACAATTATATATTTATATCTTTATTATAATTAATACATATTTTTTTAATTTATCATCACTCTTATATGCAAACGAGGCATTTGTAAGGCACGAAATCCCTTCATTCCGCTGGGAATGCCTCCAGACCCCTCCCTCCTAACATACACCGCATGAGCATGTAATTCGAGGAGCGCCATGTAACTCTATTCATGGCTTGTTCCTTCTATTGGTGAAGACTGTTCTCCCTACCATTGATATGTCGTGGAGAAAGTGAGGTCACGTCCTCTCGCTGGCACCTGTAGTCTCTCTTTCTTGTATCGGTGGCTCATTGGAAAGGAGTTTGAAGAAGGAACAGAGAGGTCTATGCTGATCTCTTTATACCTTCACCACCTGAAGCTCTGCTCAAGACACCGTTGTACTCGTACTGCCAGGACCCTCCATGCCCAACTTTTTAAGCTCGGCCTCTCCGAGTCCCAGCCGTTACTCAACTCCCTCTTGGATGCATACGGAAAATGTGATCTCATCCAGGATGCGCTCTACTTGTTCGACGAAATGCCCCACAGAGACCACATCTCCTGGGCGTCCGCACTCACTACTCTCAACCAGGCCAACCACCCGAGAAGAGCCCTTGCCATCTATCCAGGCATGCTTACCTTTGATGCCCTCCGGCCAGATAACTTTATATTTGCATGCCTTGTCAGGGCATGTGCTGGCTCAGTGGAGCTCAGGATAGGAAAGCAAGTGCACGCCCAATACTTATTGTCGCAATTTAAAGATGATGATGTAGTGAAATCATCGTTGGTTGATATGTACGCGAAATGTGGAGTCCCCAGTGACGCCCATGCAGTGTTTGATTCCATCTCCGTCAAGAACTCAATCTCTTGGACTGCTGTCATTTCCGGTTACGCAAGAAGCGGGCAAAAATCCAAGGCTTTGGAGCTTTTTCAGGTAGCCCCAGTAAGAAACCTGTTTTCTTGGACAGCTCTAATTTCGGGGTTTGTTCAGAGTGGAAACAACATTGATGCCTTTGAGATGTTCATAGAGATAAGGAGAGAAGCCATAGATATAGTCGACCCATTGGTCCTCTCAAGCATAGTTGGGGCTTGTGCAAATTTAGCCCTTCTGGATCTTGGAAGGCAGGTCCATGCCCTAGTTATTGGTCTTGGCTACGACTCATGCTTGTTTATAGCTAATGCCCTCATTGACATGTACGCGAAATGCAGTGACATTTTCTCAGCAAGATGCATTTTTGGAAGGATGCATCATCGGGATGTGGTATCTTGGACTTCGATACTTGTAGGGTTTGCTCAGCATGGGCGAGCCCAAGAAGCACTTGCACTGTTTGATGAGATGGTATCTCAGGGAATAAAACCCAATGAAGTCACCTTTGTTGGGTTGATATATGCCTGCAGTCATGCTGGTCTAGTGGACCGAGGCCGTAGCCTTTTTAAGTTCATGACAGATGGATTTGGTATAAAGCCTTCGTTACAACATTATACATGTTTATTGGATCTCATGAGCCGTTCAGGTCACCTTGTTGAGGCTGAGAGAATAATAAATGAGATGCCATTTCAACCCGATGAGCCTACCTGGGCAGCATTACTTAGCGCTTGCAAGCAACATGGCAAAACGGAGATGGCTGTTAGGATTGCCAATCGTATAATGGGCTCCAGGCTTGAAGATCCGTCCACATTCATACTCTTATCGAACATTTATGCTGCTGCTGGCTTGTGGGTGAGTGTTGCAAAAGTGAGGAAACAAATGACCTTTATGGAAGTCAGAAAGAAACCTGGGTTTAGTCGGGTTGGCATTGGGAAAGAGAATGAAATATTTTATGCAGGTGAGACGAATCATCCCATGAAAGATGAGATTGTTGTGCTGCTCTGTGAGTTGGATATGGAGTTGAGAAGAAGAGGTTATGTTCCTGATACAAGAGATGTTTTGCATGATATGGAGCAGCAGGAGAAGGAGAGGCAGCTCTTCTGGCACAGTGAAAGATTGGCTTTGGCTTATGGGCTAATTAAATCGGTTCCAGGTTCAGTGATAAGGATAGTGAAGAACCTTCGGGTCTGTGCAGATTGCCATACAGTCCTGAAGGTTGTCAGTGATATTGTAAGAAGAGAGATTATTGTCCGAGATGCAACCAGGTATCACCATTTCAAAGGTGGGACATGTTCTTGTAATGATTTCTGGTAATGATTTAATCTCATTCTACACAAACGTTCTAATAAAATTAAAGTATCATGACCCCTTTAGCACGAATTCTTTTTAATTCTCGGTGCTGCAACTGATGTTGTTTATTTTGCAGTTGAATAATTAGTTAATTAGAGATGATCAATTCTTTAGTTGGAAGATCTAGTTTTCATTTAGAACATCCATAGCTGCTGCATGCGCTTGTGCTATTGTTTTCTGGTGTATGCTTTGCTGAAAACATGATACATTGTCGGTCTCTTTTCCAAGTATCATGTGGAAGTTTAAGAGTTTGGTAGATGTACTAGTACTAGCAAGTACATCAAATGGCCTAAACAATTAAAGAAAGAGGAACATATGGACAAATATTTCTTGTTTGAATTACATAAATGTACAAATTGATTACTACTTGAAAATGTCTCCTCTTCTAAGAAACAAAAGGGTTCCAAAATCCTGAAAGTGGACCATGTGTCTCTACTTGCCTTAGGACCCTTACTGAAATTGTGATAAAATCAGTAGCTCATAAAAGAAATAAATATAAATATTATTATATACAAATTAGAAATAAATAGAAAAAAAATGATAGCTTGATGAGGAGTGGTAGTTATTTACTTTCCAATTGGAGGTTTCATCCATCAATTTTTAGGTTTTATTTTTATTGGAAGACTTATATAACAATTGATTTGTATTTATGTAATCTAAAAATATATATTGAATATAGAAAATAAAGAAAGATATCATACTTAATCGAGGTGAACAACTTTTTATTAATAAGTTATTATAATTATTTAAAATATTATCTTAATAATATATTATAATATTTTAATATATATTTATACTATTTACTAGTATAGAACTTAAAGATATGGATTATAATTTGTTAGTTATTCAATAATATTTATATAAGGTAACTTTACAATATTTATTTTAATTTTTTTAATAAAAAATTAGTCAATTTCTAAAATTTTGGTACTATTATTTTAAAATAAATTATTGGTAATATTTGATGGTACCATAATTTTATTAATTTTTCTATTAAAAAAGAAATTTTTATTAATAAATTTTCTTATTCAAATTATTTAAAAAAATTTGAGTTCTTATTTTTCTATTATACATATTATCGCTAATAAATATATAATATGTTATATATCTATATAGTACAATTTAAATCACAAAAACCTTTTATTTTAATTTAACTATAAGTTTTAAAAAATTTATTACCTACATTTTTTTAAATATCTCAATATACCAATTATTTTCTTCTAGTAATCTATTCTAAGATCGTGAATATATAATAGTAATATTGACGACATATATGATATTAGTTTATATAATAAATATATAGATATAACATAATTTTCTAATATTATTATTTATTTATTAAGTCGTAAAAGTGCTCAATAAACTAATATTCTAGTGAGTAGATTTAGTGTATATTTTATCTAATAAAATATTATTATTATTTTAGAACCAGTAATTTTAATAAAGAAAAAATATTTAAACTATTAAATTTTTTCATATAAAATTTTTTGTTCAATTATTTTTTCAACTGTAATATCACACGTACGGGTGGTAAAAATCTTTGGTCGGACTCGGACCTGACTAGATCCCATTGGGTCTAGAGATTAAAAAGTATAAACCCAAGTCTAAGAGAATAGACCCGATAGACCCAATGAACGAGTCCCACTCATCTTGGTTGGATCCTGTGGTCGGGTCCAGATCTAGAGGATGGACCCAGTGGTTGGGTCTGGATCTAGGAGGAAAGACTCGGGACCCGACCGACCCGCCCATTCCTTACCTGAAAATGAACCAAAATTTATTTTGGTATAAATGAGATTTGACATGTAATCTAAATCTAAAAATAAGACACTTATTAATTCAACTAAAATAAATTATGTTATTTATTTAAAATATAAATATTATAAAACTTGATGGGTGGGAAAATTTAAAAGTTGAAATTTTGGTGGAAAATTTAATGTATAAATTTAATTCCAATAAAGTTTTTAAATTTATCTATCAAATACTTATTTATGTTAAAATATTTTTATTTTAAATAATTAATAATAGCTTAAACAATAAAGTATCTATGATATTTATAATTTTCTTATAGGTTCAAATACTCTCGTTAACAAAATATATTTTAGTTATCGAGTTCGATCGTACCCACTAGACCCGATCGAGTCTAACTGGATCTAATTGGGACGTGTCTAGCAAAATGGACCCGATTACCAGGTCCGAGTCTAACTATTGGATCCATACCCTAGGTCTAGCCGAGTCTAGGTCTCGTGTCAAGGACCCCGGGTCAGGTACGAGTCTGTATGAACCCGACTCCATCGAGTCCAATTGCCACCCCTCTCACCACTATCATCCCAATGATAATAATATCATCCACATTTACCACAAGAATAATAACTCACTATTAGAGTGTAAAATCGTCTGGTATCCAATAAACTGTTGGTAACCCATTTTGATTACTACTCGTCGGAATCGATCAAATCACATTATTGGTGATTGCTTAAGTCCATATAGAGACCTTTTCAACTTATAGACCTTTCTCATAACCTTCATCGTACCATATCTAAGTGAAATCTTCATATATACTTTATCTTTTAGGTATACATGTAAAAATACATTATTTATATCCACTTGATGTAATGTTCACCCAAAGTTAGTAGAATATGAAATAAACATTCTTAGAGTGCTCATCTTAGCAAATAGTGCAAAATTCTCATCATATTCTATTTCATATGTTTGATTATAACTTTTTACCACCAACATTTATTTATACATCACAACTTTCCATTCGTTATTCTGTTTCACACTGAATACCCACTTACATTTTACATATTTTTCTCTCATTTAGAAGTTGAGCAAATTCTCATGTTCCATTCTTCTCTAGTGCTTTCATCTCCTTATGCATTTCTCCATGCCACTTCATATCATGTTTAGCATTTTGCTAATTCTTTGTTATGCGCACTGGCTGTAGTGATACAATAAATGTCTTATATATAGGTAAATAATTATATATAAGACATAATTAGATATATTATTTTTAAAATCATACATAATTGGAGTTTTCCCTACATTAGATTTACGTTCTCTATTAATAACAATGGGTAGAGAATTATTATCATCTAATGATGTCGAGGAACCGTGAGAGGGTTGATGGATGCTTGTGACATCTAGAAGTATGGATTATGTAACATAAGGATTTCAAAAACCCATATTGAAGTTCCACTTGGACCGAAAAATGAGACCGAACTCGTAATGAAATCCCAAACTAGGAATAAAAACTTAAACCGGGAATGGAACCCCAAAACGAGACTAGGAATCAAACTAGATTGAAAAATTGAGATTGAAAATGGGAATGGAAACTCAAGTCAGGAATTGAGATCCAATCGATTTCCCAAGAAAGAAAAAGAGATTTGGGGAAAAGTCAGTTTCCGACCAATCAGGATCGAGATTTTGGGTTAAATTATCGAGTGGACCCGAATAGGGCAAAAATGTTATTTTGAAATTTTTTTAATTTAAACTAAATAAAAAAGCCTATAATGGACTTGATAACCTAAATAGTGGTCTACATGCAAAATTAATTTACCTATATCTTTTCCATCAAATCGAATTTTACTCTCAAAATTAGAAAACCTATTCCCAAATACACTCCCAACACCTAATTGTTAAAACTCAAAATTCTCCCTCACTCAACCCCAAAATGAAGTAATCTTTATGTTTAAATTTCACTAAGGGACTCCTCTTGAGTTCTAGCTGAGTCCCGATGTCACGCTTATGCTCGAAACCCTCGGCTGAGGACCTATGAACCCCTCGCCAATCCTCCCGACGTTAAAAAGGTGGGTACCTTCACCAAGGTAACATCGGCAAAATTAAGGCTCAAAACTATGAAATAAAAAAATTGCAACGAAAAATTTTGGACTTTTGATAATATGTTTTGCATAGACTATTCTTAATCTCATCTTTACCGGCTATTCTTGTATCTACTTTACACAATTTAAACAAGGAACGTGGTCCCACACAATCATATGGTCTCCACTCGGGCAACACTCCCGAGTTATCTTAACCCGTGCCCCAACCCGACAACTGGCTGTCGGAACCTCGTAATCAACTCGCCACTTTCCTAGACCTCGAGGAGACGCTCCTTATTACGCCTCAACCCAGTTTGGTCAGAACCCAGTGAATAATCCACCACTCCCCTTTGGTTTAAGAAGAGTAACCACTTCCTAAGATCGTGAGGAGTCAGGCATAATTTCTATCCTTGTTCCCTAGAATAGCATTATACAAAATTCAACAACTCAAATCTTTACCTACCTGAATTAAATCTTTCCCAAAAAAAAGTTTAAAGGGAGGGGGTGAGTTTCTATGTCACGCCTCGACCCGGTTTGGTTGGAGTACTGTGATCAACCTGCCACCCTTCCTTATACAAATGTAATATTTCTACCAAATAGACCAAGGAATGTAAAGGCATCGAAGTGCACCTGTTTTCCATAACAAAGTTTACAAAATGTCTAAGTAAAAGTTATTTGTTTGTGGTGCCTTTTGCTTTCTCTTCTAGCCTTAACTCATCATGGCGAGGTGTTTCTTCTGAAAAAGGTTTAATGGGAGGGGGTGAGTTTCTACAACTCAGTGAGTGGGGGTTGAGAAGTGAGTTTTCAAAACAATCAGTCAATCAAAATGTTTTAAACTTTTAGTTTATTGTAATATTAGTTTATCTCTTCTTAAGTCAATCCCCTTTCTTGGGAGGCGTTTCAACAAGCATTCACACACCCTTTAAAACATAGAAAGGGATCACACATTCGTGGACATCAATAGTCCATCTATGGACCGAAGCGCCTTTATTGTCCATTTGAGTTTGAGTGGACATCAATAGTCTGACCCTCAAACCCTAATCATATCTACTTGGTGGGACAAGACCTCATTTCCTCTCCGGCCTCGGTTTCAAGACCTCATTTCCCCTTCGGCCTTGGTCTCAGTGCTTCATCATGTCCGCTTTGTGGGACGACACCTCATTTCCCCTCCAGCCTCGGTCTTAGTGCATAGGAAGCTATCAGAGCTTCTCGGCATACTAGATGCTAAACCACCCTTATGCGCCCTTAGGTTGTCCACCAGCCCTTGAGACCCATCGACTACCCCTCCTTGGCATCTAGATGCTCTTGGAATCCTCATGTATGCATAACAACAATTTTGAATCATTAGCCATGATCTTTGGTGCCAACGGTCCAACGACCCCAACACTCGACCTGGTCTGCAGCTATTTTGTAAAACCCGTACTTGGGACCAAAGAAAACCAGGAAAAGACTAGTATAGGTTTATACATGAAGAAACTAGTCGTTTAATGAATGAAAAATAGTTAATGTGGGAAATTGGAAAATCCCAAATGACCAAAATTTTACAAAAATTACAAGGAAGAATTGGGAAGTGGAATTGAGGATAGAATCGAACCAGTTCAGGGTGAACCGGACCCGCACTAGACCCGAACCGAACCAAACCAACATGAACCATAGTAAACCGGTTCACAAATTCATTTTTCTAGGTGGCTTAAAAATGTCAATTTAGGAAATTGAGACCACCATTAGATAGAAAATAAATTTAGATGAATTTATAAAATTTTAAATTTTGGAAAAACGGTCAAACCGGGTCCGAACCCACCGATTTACAAATTTTGGGCAGCGAACCCGGTCTGACCAGACCGGTCAACAGACTGGTCAGTGGTCAACGGACAGCTGGCACCCTATCAGTTGCCACACAGACACGGACAACTAATGGGAGGCTGCCACATGTTCGGTCAATGCTCAGTTGGCGCCCCGTTAGCCCGCAATACAGATACGAGCAGCTAATGAGACACTGCCACTTGTCCGGTCAACGGGTCAATGGTTGATGCGGTGGCCGAGCTAGCACTCTACGTCAGAAAAACTGACAAATCATAGCATGCCACATGGCACGATCGCCACATCATCGTCTTCAAACTTTAGACGCTGAAAGAGAAGAGGGAGGAGGGAGAGAGTCACCAGAAAAGATGGAGTCTCTGGTGACTCGAAAAACTCTCTGGTCAGATCGTCGGTGGCCGAGTCTTATGTCGGCGGGTAGCCTAAATCGTAAACCCCATCCTTTAGTAATGAGAAAATCGGGGAAAGAACCAGTCAAATTGAATCTTTAAACCGAATTGGTCTAAAAACCCGATTGTTAGAGGACGAGCAAATTTGAAAATTTCTAACTCCCATGTGACTCAAAAAGGTTCATTAACTTGGGCAAAAGAACCCAAGGACAGAATGAGGAAGAAAGACCGAAGCAGTTCAATAGAACCTGGTCTGAACCGGATAAAACTGGTTTATGAACCGAGTTGATTCATTGAACCAGAACCGATAGAGAATGGGTAAACCAAGACGTATATGGATCCCTTATGATTCAAAGAGGTTTATAATATTTGGGAAGGAACCTTAGAATAATTTGGGAGAGAAAAACCAGATCAGTTTGGGTGAATAGGACCCGAACCGGAATAAACCGATTTAAGAACCGAGCTAATTTATGAACCAGAATCGATTAAGAGATGGTAAACCGAGAATTTTATGGACCCTAAGTGACCCAATGAGTCATAAAAGACATGGAATGGACTTGTGAAGGAATTGAGGATGAAAACCAAACTAGTTCAGGTAAACCGGTTCGAACTAGTTTGAACCACTATTGAACCGGATCATAAATCCATTTTTCTAGGTGGCTTAAATAATTCAAATATGAGATTTGAGGCCACCATTGGATAGAAAATGAATTTAGATGAATTTAGTAATTTTTAGATTTGAAAAACTCAGTCGAATGAGCAGTGAACCGACCGCTTTAAGCTTTGAACCCGGTTCGGAACAGTGTTATCTTCTTCCTCAGGATGACAACACTGTTCATTAGCTGAAAAATCAAAGCAGCGCCGACGAAAAAGAAACGTTTCCGTTTGGTATGTTTTAGGCTTTTAATGCCTGTCATAAAGGTGTCAAACGGACGGCCAACAGGTCCCCGAGCTCCCTATATAAAGAGACCCTCTCCATTCGTCCTCTCCACACCTAAAAAGCTCACTCTCTCTCAGTTGCTTAGTTTTCCGATAAAGGTCAAACTAGAGCTCCAATATAAGGTCAATTTTGAGCCAAAGAAGGCGAGGTCGGGTTCATTAGAACTGGGGGGAAGTCAGCTACACGGTGGTGACATCTATTCATTCCGAGAGTTGCTGGATAATCATCGACGTGATCGAACAGTGAAGCAGCTTCGATGGGCCGTAGCTGCCCTATTTCGGCCGAGTTGAAATTGGCTAATTCAAGCCCTCCTTAGGCCAAACCAAGCTCTCTCGACACTTCCTCAGCCCTTCCACGGCCGAATTAGGACCCAAAGGTAAGCCAATTCGGCTCCCCTTTACAATTTCTGATCAGTGTTAGAGAGAGAGTCAGTCGAATTTCAATGACGAAATTCTAATCCAATTCGATATCAATTGATGTTATTCTTGATACTAGGAAGAACCTTTGGAGGAGATCTACCTGCCCAGATAGAAAGCTCGGACCGTTGTGCCCTCATCGGTGAGAAATCGAAGCTTTCTCTCTCTATAGTCTATTTTATGGCAAAGCTCCATTTGAGCTCGTTCCAGCGTTATAACCTGCGATTCAAAATTCCTTAGAATCGTATGAATATGTAGAAACTCAATTTTAACTTCAATTTCAACGAATAGAGGTGTTTGATCGGTCAATTTGATAAAATCAAATTCAGCTGTGTTAAATGGTTGAAATTGGGGAAATTTAGGGATTTTTGAAAATTTGAAGGACCAAAATGTAATTTTCTAAAATTGAGTGTCAATTGGTCATGATAACAATATTAGAGGGCCAATTGAGAAATTTTAGAAAATTTGGGGCAAAACTTACCATTTTTGTAAAGGAAGGGCAAAATGGTAATTTTGGGAAAATTTGGGAAAATAAACCCCTTTTTACGAAATTTAATAAATTGAGTTTCCAAGATAAATTTTAAATGTTTCAGGACTCAATTTGAGGAAAAACCCGACAATAGGGACTTAAAGTTGAAGAAAAATAACTTTAAGGACCTAATTGCAAATATATATAAAGTTGGGTTTTCTTATTCATTGGAACGAATGAGGGCTATTAGGCTAAGGAATAATGAACAACTATGTTCATTTTATGTAGGAGAATGAGATATCGAGAACGCCAGTTGAGGTTCAGCATGCAAGGGACGGAACTCGACTAAGTGGAATTTCATTGCACGATCGGGTGAGTGGGTTTACTAACATCATACCTAGTTGGGATGATGAGCACAACTTAAGTTAAAAACCACTTACCGATTGTGAGTGGGATTTTAGATCATACCCGATTGAGGATGATAAGCACATGAAATGAAAACCCACTACTATGTGGTATTTTAAACATCACGACTTAGAGTTGTGATGTGAAAACCATGTGGAAAAACTACTTACCAATTGTAAGTAGATCATACCCGGTTGGTATGATGAAACTTACACGAAGGAAGTTGAAAACCCGTTCATTGGTTATGAATGGAAATGTCCTTATATTGGGTCGGTATAATGGATAGTGAAAACATATTTTTGTCAAAAGTGTTCTCCCCTGACTGTGTGCCAATACTTAAACAATTTGGGAGACCTTCTCGGTGGGAGCTCGAATAGCTCTTATAGGCTAGGGGGCCTCGGTTTTGGATCTTACGGGCTAATATGCTCGGTTTTTTGAAAATCTCGAACAGTGGGCCATAGGCCAATGGGCACGAATAGGAGCTTGTAAATGAACATAATATATGTGCCATAAAACTTTAATAAGTAAATTGTATGGTCATGGTACCAAGGCTGGTCCAACATTCTCAGTCAACTAATAGCAGTGCGACATGACCAATCTTCGAACCAGTTAAGACAAACAACTACAAGTTGAGTTAAAAGTTAGGACCGTTGGACTAATGATACCATAGATTACATAGCATAATTAGAAAACATTGTTTGTGCATGCACTGTGAGTACGAGATCATCAAGACGTCCATGAGGGGTAGTGATGCGTCCTAAGGGCCCTAGATGACTCGGTGAGTATAAGGGTAGTTCATCGTTCCAGGTGACTTTGGAGTAGCACCAAGCGCATGAGATCGGGGTGGGGACGGGATGAGGTCTTTGTCCTCATACGGACATGAAGAATTTATTCTGGAATGAGGGTCGGATGTCATGAACATCCACTCATTCTCAGGGTAGAAGTGGGCGTACTTCTATCTGAGTGGCTGGTAAAGTTGCTCTGAAGCCACAAGTGGGTTCAGTGGACGTACTGACCCGCGAATGTGTGTAACCTTCATGATAAAGGATGTGTGTTGGGTGATAACACACCATGATAATAAGAAATAGTGGAAAAAACTCGAATTTTTAAATGAAGGGATATTTGAAAAGTGAGGAGTCTGGCACACTCCAGTACAAATATTTTTCTTAAAAGTTAAAAGTAGACTTTTGAAAAACCCATTCACTAAGTTGTAGAAACTCACCCCTCTTTTCTACCCCTTTTTAGGAAAAGAGAAATTGATTAGAAGTAACACCGAGCCTTACCCTTTATCAGGTAGGCTTAATTTTTCCTTAAGCTTGTATTTTATTTGATCTATGTCTTATAGGGAACAAAGTTGAAATTTTGCCTGGCTGCTCTCAAGTAAAAGAAGGGGGAAACTGCTCTTGAATAGAGAAAGAGCAGCGGGTTGTTCAAGGAGATCCAACCAAATCGGGTTGGGGCGTGACATAAATAGTTTTCAAGCTCACTATATAAAGAGCACCCCCTCATTCGTTCTTAGAATCCCACAATCGAGCAAAGAAGAAGAAGAGTACACTTTCTGGCAAGCTGCGAAATAGAGCTCTGGCGATAGGATTTTTCTCAACCTCGAAGCCACATTGGGTGTCTTTGAAATTAGGAGGAAGTGTTCTACCTGACCCTACCTTCCATTCAGTGTGAGAGCCACTCAGGAGGAACGAGGAAGCTCAAATAGTGTTTCCATTCCTTGATCAGAAAACAGCCAGCCTCCTATCGCCTACTTCGAGCCCTCCCCTGGCCAATTGCGGCCATACTAGACCCCTTATGCCCCACCTAGAGGTGTCCCGACCTTCCCCTAAGCTAAGAAGGTAAGCCCCATTCACTGCCCTTCGCCGGAAAACACTATGCACGACCGAATCCTGCAAAAACTTTAACACTAAAATTTACAATGTTCAGGTCATCAATTGAAGTGTGGTTTGATCCAGGGAGGATCCCCACGACAAGAGCAACGCAATGGTAACCAAAGCTCCGATCACCGGACCCTCACCGATAAGATAGTGAAGATTTCTCTCTCTAAACTGTATTTTCTAGCGAAGCTCCGTTTGAGCTCATTTTTTAGCCAAATCGAGCAATTCAAAGCTTGAAATGATGAGGAAAACATAGAGGAGATGATTTAAATCAAGAATGAAGGTAATTAACCAAGTTTTGGGGGCCAATTGAACAAAAATGTGAGTCGGGGGCCAAAATGAAATTTTGAAAAGTTTGGGCAAATTGGGGATTTTGTGAAAATCGGGGGCCGATTGGCAAATTGATAAAATTGAGGGTCTTTTTATGCAATTCCCTCCCAATTGAGGGTCAATTGGGTAAATTGGATCAAATGGAGGACCAATTTGCAAAATTTAAGAATTTAGGGTCAAATTACAATTTTGGGAAAGTTTGGGGCTAAATAGCAAATTTTGAAAATTGTGGGACCCAAGGGAAATTGTGATAAAATTTAGGACCGGAGAAGATACTTAGAAAATATGGGGACCGAATTAAAGAAAAAGGGGTAAATTAAGGACTTAAAGATAAATGCACAAACCTTAGGGAGTAAAGTGCAATTAAAGTAAAGTATAAAGGCTTATATGCAAATAGGTAAAGAAATGCAGTTCCTTATTTTAATACCCTAACGAGGACATCCGTGCCATGTAGGAGTAGATCACTCGAGCACTGGCTTCTGGAAAAGAGACTGCAAGGCCAGACTTCGTCGGCACAACCATATCGAAATCACTAGGTGGGTGGGAACCACTATAATGTCCATTCCGGTTGGAATGATAATTCAGCTTTGAAAACTATTTTCTCAGAATTAGCATCGACTATCTGGGTGACTCTCCTTAAAACATTTGGGAGCTAATTCCAGGTTTAGGCTGAGATGCTAGTGGGCCCAAGGCCAATGGATACGGGTGTGGACCCGTCCATAACAGACATGTGATATATGATGCTAAAAGACTTGAATAATGGGAACCTTGCGTAATACCCATCGAGCCAAGCTGAGTTGTCGAGCATGTTGAGCCGAACGGCTGCTCTACCAAAGCTAGGTCGTCGAACTTATTGGGCTAGTACGCGTAGGTCGAAGCCAAACAGACAGACCGTTGTGCTAGAGGGCCAGAGATAAAGGCTATAATTCAAAAGAATTGTTGATTGTGCATGCACTGTAATGTTCGGGCCATTAGGACACGTGGCATGAGTTATTGATGGAGCCCAAGGGCTGTTGGATGACCTAGGGAGCATAAGGACTATTTCATCATTCAGTAGGTCATGAAGCTGAGGAGCTTCTTGTGCTTGAAGACCGAGATAGTAGGGGAAATGAGGTCTCATCCCACTGAGCGGACATGGTGAAGTAATTGGAGGTTGATGTGTCAGACTATTGATGTCCACTCAAACCCCGTGTAGAGGCAATATCCCTCTATCAAGGTGGATGATAAAGGCGCTCCGGTCCATAAGTGGCACAGTCAATGACCGTTTTGCGAATGTGTGATCACTCCTATGATAGGAGGGCGATTGTTGATTTGAGAAACCCAAGAGAAAACTGTTGAATTATCAAATAATTGAAATTGCTAAATTGAGCTTTTATAAAAGAGTTTTCTCCCATTTACTAAGTTGTCGAACTCACCCCCTCCCTCTAAACATTTTCAGGAAGGGACATAACTGCACTAGCTTTTCCTCTCCAGACCCCAAACCAGGTACACAAATTTAAAAGTTTTAGTTTTGTTTAATGTGGTACAGGGAAAACATGACAGGTAATATGCTTGACTCTTTTGATCTCCCTGAGGAGCCCCTCTTCGAGACTCGAGAGAGTGGCAGGTTGTTCACCTATAAGTGGCCAAATCAGGTCGAGGCGTGAGAACTTTGGTGGTATCAGAGCTTGTGTTTTCCTGAATACATTATCAAGACTTTATAACCTAAATACTAATCGAAGAAAATTTTAAACCAACTATGGCACCCAAGAGAGGAGTAAAATGAACAAGGGCGACAACTGCTAATTCCGCCAAAAATCCCCTCTTAGAGGTAGAGTTCCTAGGAGCTAACTCAGCCCCATGGTGCATCAGTTATGAACACCAACGACTGTATGAAGAATTCACCAAGGTGTTTGGGGAACCCCACCTTAGTGATAAACCTCATCTGGACTCTGAGTCCCAGACCCACCAGGAGGAGGTCCAGTCCCAGCCCCCTTCTGCACCCATTACACCCCTCTTCGACATCCCCATACACTTGAAGACGCTCCGACAATTGGGGTGCAAGCCCTTCTATGGGAAGAAGGAGTCGGGGCCACCATGGACTGGTTGGCGAGCCTCAAGAAGTTTATGGGTATCATCAGGATACCCCCGGAGGAGATGGTTATGCTAGCCAAATTCTTCCTGGAGTCCAGCGCGAAGAGATGGTGGGGCAACACAAGGAGCCTCTTCATGACCCCACCTATTTGGGAAGAGTTTGAAAGAAGGTACTCGGAAGAGTACCTGGCTCCCCACCTCATAAACGAAAAGAAGGTGGAATTCTTCCAACTCCACTAGGGAGCCCGCACGGTCTCAAAATGTGAGACCAAGTTCAACGAGCTGCGACCCTTCACACTTGACCTAGCAGGATTAGCCGACCTCTGCCAAAAGTTTATTGATGGTCTCAATATGGATATAAAAGACCGAATGGGGGTTTTGGGATGCCCCACCGACCTAGCCGCCATAGTGGACATGGTGCATGAATGCGAGCTGTTGGTTCAGACGAGGTGTAATTGGATGGAGATGGGTGGACATAAGGAGGATAGTGGACAAGGCAGTAGAGGAGGCCTGAGGGAATAGGGCCAGCCCTGATGGAGGAACCCACCAAAATTCCCCCAAAGGGAGGAGGGCCATCATGGCCATAGGGAGATGGATGCACTCCCTCCAAAGAGAGGCCCCTATTGCCCCCGGTGCCAGAGAAACCATGAGGGAGCATGCATAACATGCTACGGGTGCGGGCAGTTCGAGCACTACATTAGGAGTTGCCCGAGGGCACGAAAAAATGCCCCGGGAAACACTCCGCCACCACCGCCTAGAAATCAAAGGGCACCCAATGGGGGACGGGAAGAACCCATAAGAGTTCCAGCCAGGGTCTTCAATCAGACCCAAGAAGAAAGCTCAGAAGGACCCTAGCATGGTGGCTGATATGTCCCAACCCTCCTCCTCATAAGTCGAGTCTATAGTTAGACTATTGTAATTCCCTTTTTGAAATTAATAAAATGGATTCCCTGAAAATTTTCATTAATTCCCACTCAAGCTTCATCTAAGTATTCGGAAAGGAGTGATACACCCTCTTTGACTCAGGGGCTAAACGATCTTTAGTCAAGGAAGCCCTAGTCCCAGAACTTCCAAAGGAAACCTCCCCTATCCTGCCACCCTCTGCATCCTCACCCCTCTAGGTGAAACACCAAAAAGGCACGCGTACTTTAAGGCCTGCGAAGTACGAATAGGAAGGACCACCCTAGAAGCCGGCCTAATTCCTCTTCCGCTACTAGAAGTAGAAGTCATTTTGAGGATTGACTGGTTAAGCACGCATCAAGCTCAAGTAGACTGTGAAAATAAGAAGATAACCTTCCATGCCCCTAGAAAGGAAGAGGCTGTATTTGAAGGGGATAGAGGAAGAACCGAAATACACTTGGTGTCCTGTATGGAAGCTCAAGTCTTACTATGAAAAGGATGTAAGGTATTCTTCACGCAAGTCACTTGTAAGGACTCACCAAAGAAGGGTCTAGAAGAGATTCAAGTGGTCAACCTTTACCTGGAAGTTTTCCCGGAGGAATTACCTACCAGTTGGACAAACTTTTAGAGGAAGGATTCATACACCCAAGTCAGTCCCCATGGGGTGCACCAATGTTATTTGTCAAGAGAAAGACGAAAATATGCGACTCTGCATTGATTACGGGAAATTGAACCAGGTAACGATAAAAAATAAGTACCCTTTCCCTAGGATAGATGACTTCTTTGATCAACTCATAGGGGCCGCTTACTTTTCCAAGATCAACCTACGGTCGGGGTATCACCAACTAAAGATTCAGGAAGAGGATATACAGAAAATCACTTTCTAATCACGATACAAGCATTACGGGTTCAGGGTAATGCCCTTTGGACTGACAAATGCACCTTTAGCCTTCATGGACCTGATGAACTAGGTGTTCCAGCCATACTTGGACAATTCCGTGATCATATTTATAAACGATATCCTCATATACTCCCAGACCGAAGAGGAACATCAGGCATACCTAGAGATAACCCTGAGTACCCTACAAGAAAACCAGTTGTACGCCAAATTCTCTAAGTGCGAGTTCTAGCTTCAAGAGGTGGGCTTCCTCGGACATATAGTATCCAAAGATGGAGTAAAGGTGGATCCAACCAAAATAGAAACTATCTCAAATTGGAAAGCCCACACCAGTGCAACTGAGATCCGTAGCTTCCTTGGCCTCGCCGAATACTACTGGAAGTTTGTGGAGGACTTCTCCAGAATAGCAGCTCCCTTAACTCGCCTCACAAGGATGGGAGTGGACTACAAGTGGGACGTCGAGTGCGAGAAGTCCTTCCAAGAGCTCAAATCTCGACTAACGACAGCTCTGGTACTGGCATTACCCAAAGCGAATGCTGGGGAATACACGGTGTATAGTAATGCATCCGGACAAGGACTAGGATGTGTCCTTATGCAACAAGGGAAGGTTATTGCCTATGCATAATGACAGTTGAAGCCCCACGAGAAGAAATACCCCACCCACGACCTCGAGCTGTCCGCAATAATGTTCGCTCTCAAGATATGGCGCCACTATTTGTACGGAGTAAAGTGCCACATCTACACCGATCATAAGAGCTTGAAATACTTTCTAACCCAAATGGAGCTCAACATGTTGCAGAGAAGGTGGCTAGAGCTAGTGAAGGACTACAATCTCACGATCAAGTATCACCTTGGTAAGGCTAATGTGGTTGTAGACACCCTCAACCACAAGTACCATACGGGAGTGGCCTTAGTCAGTATCAGCTACTTTCCCTTAATAAGTCAATTGCACAACTTAAGGGTGGACCTTCACATGGATAAGGGCCAAGGTAACCTAGTAGCCAGCCTAGTAGTACGACCCGACCTAGTGGACCAAATACGAGCTCTATAAAAGGAAGACGAGAAACTCCATCCCCATTAGGAGCGGAACGAGGACAATCCAATGTCAGAAATTGCAGTCAGAATCAACGTGGTAATGACCTTAAAAGGGAGGGTCTGGGTGCCAAACAACCGAGAATTAAAATGGGGAATACTAGAAGAAGTTCACGACTCGATGTACGCTATGCATCCAGGTAGTACGAAAATGTATCGCACCCTAAAATAGGGATATTGGTGGAAGGGAATGAAGGGGGATATCGTGGAGTACGTGGCCAGATGCCAATCATGTCAGCAAATTAAGGTCGAACACCAGAAACCCTTCGGACTATTGCAGCCTCTCCCGATTCCAAAATGGAAGTGAGAGCACATCACCATGGATGTCGTGACTGGGCTGCCTGTAACAAGAAGGGGTCGGGATGCCATATGGGCTAATGTGGATCGACTAACCAAGTCCTTGCTTTTCTTACCCATCCGGGTGACAGACTCGATATAAAAGCTCGCCGCCCTATACGTAGGGGAGATTGTACGACTCCACGGGGTTCATGTAAGCATAGTATCAGACCGGGACCCTTACATAGTTGACGTAAGCTTCCTAGTAGTTGGGTCATGCTTCCTCTTGAGCTGGGGTTCGCCCTGATTGTCGGGGAGTCGAGGGAGGCATCTGGCCCCTCTTGGTGGTGCTTCCTCTACCAAGGAGGTGTTGTTTTTCTCAGGGTCGGCACATTTCCTACAGAGGGCTTGTTGACTCCTTAGGGAAGGATGGGTGGTGCAAACATTTCTTTTATCTATTTCAAGAGGGCATCTCGATCTGCAACCATTTTCTTGGATAGGGCTCATTTGTATCTGCATGGCCCCTTACTATCCCTTTCGCTCAAAGTAGAAATGCGTATGGGGCGGTTTTGTCTGGCTACTTTCTTTGGGGCCATCTCTCTTCCTACAGGATTGTGTGTTCGTTTGTTGGTGTTTCTAGGCTTGGTCTTTGATACTTGCTTGGAAAAATCTCAGGCTCTGATACCACCAAAAGTGTCACGCCTCGACCCGGTTTGGTTAGAACTTTGTGCACAACCCGTCACCTTTCCTTATGCTATTCGGGTAATTCTTCCCAGTTAGAATAAGGAAAGTAAAGGCGTTACATTTAGTCAGTTTTTCCAAAGCATAAGTATCATATTGATTTAAGGGTGAGCTCGTACCTGATAGGGTGATGTTATCTTACTCTATTTTCATTGTCCCTACGACTCGTGTGCCTCCCTAAAAAAATAATTGAGGGGTGAGTCTCTTAACTCGGTGAAGGGTTAACTATTAAGGTATCTTAGCTTTACATTTGAATTTAAGCCATTCGTTTAATTTTTTGCACAAAATTCAACCGCCCTTTCTCATAAAGGGTTTACACGTTTGCAATGCAATCCCCAATTGCTCCACTTGTGGACTGGAGTGCCTTTATCATCCACCCTGGTAGAAGTCCATGACTTCTACCATGGATCTGAGTGGACATCAGTAGTCCGACCCTCGGACCTGAGCCATACTCCATGTTCGCAATGTAGGATGAGACCTCTGCCCCTCTAACCTCGGTCTCAATGCGCATGAAGCTCCCAGAGCTTCACAATATACTGGACGGTAAACCGCCCTTATGCTCCCTAGGTCATCCAACAGCCCCTAGAATCACCACTACCCCATATTGGGCATCACGATGGTTCCGCATCTCATGCATGCACAATCAACAGTATTATTAATTATAACCATTATCTTGGGTGTTACCGGACCAATGGACCTGACAACCCGACTACGGCTCCATAACTACTAGCCCAACAAGTGCAATAACCCGACTTCAGCTCAATAGCTACTCACCTAACGAGTTCGTCTGTCCAGCTCCAGCACAATAACCATTTCACACAATTTTCTTATTATGGGTGTTTTAAGCACAACCATCTTAACTTGTATACGAGCCTATGCCCGTGTCCATTGGCCTTGGGCCCACTCGAGCAGTACTAGCCCTACTATCGCATGCTTCATGTTTTCATCAGAACTACCTCCCAAAAAGGTTCAAGCTTGTTCAATCAATCAGGGGAGGATAGTCTTGAGAAACCATTTTCAATTCGAAAAAAATTGTGCTCATCAGCCCACCTAGGTGTGATGTTAAATCCACTCTTCAGTGTGCAATGACGTGTCCGTCCGATCGGTCTCAATATGTGTCACATTTCTTCGCACCGATCCTTGAATACCCGATTCTACATGGTTCAAATATTATATCATGAGAGATAGTCATAAAGGATCCTATATTCTTAGGTATTTGCACCCAAGTCCTTAATTTAATTAGATTGGGCCCGCCTTTTTCCTCATCTTTCCTTTAATTACTATTCACTCCCCAATTTTAAAAAATTACCGAATTGCCCATACTTCTCCAAAATTTACCAAATTGCCCCCAAATTTCTCAAAATGGCCGATTGGCCTCCAATTTCATTAAAATTGTTCATTAGCCCTCTATGTTTTAAAAAATTGCACTTAGGTCCCTCAATTTCCGAAAATCCCCAATTTCCCCAAATCTCTTCCCCAATTCATCACTTTTTCCACGAGATCAAATCTCGTCAAATTGAAAGTCAAAACCATTCCAATTTCCTCCTAGCATGCTATTAATCGGTTTCTCTACCTCTCCACGATCAATCTATGCTTTGAATTATCATTTTCGGACCCAAAACAAGCTAAAATGGAGCTTAGCTAAAAAACCAAACATAGAGAGAGAGAGAGATTTGAATTCTTATCGATGGAGGTGCGATTGTCAAAGTTCAAGATTTGTGGTGTTAGCCCTCGCCAGGAGGATCCTCTGAGGATCAGAATTCACCCCAATTGGTATCCTAGGCAGAGGGCATTTGGTCAGTAAAGTCCAGTCACTTTCTCTCTTTATAAATGTTGGACTTAGATGAATAGAGGTAGAATGGGCTTACCTACAAACTGAAGGGGATCAAGGGTCATCTCAGGGGAGTCGCGGGAGGTTGGTTTCAGTCGTATGAGGCCGAAGGCATCCTAAATTCCATTGGCCAGAGGTTCACTATTTCAAGCCTGTCAAAGTGGCTTCACTGTATGATCCCTTTGGTGCTCCTCTGGGAGTTCTCTAATCGGGCAGAGGGTGCGGCTAGTCAGAGGACTTCTCCCCAGTTCTGTTGCCACCAACTGGAGATCCTTAGGTTGAGAAAATGTTCCATGCCGAAGCTCTGGTTTGCACTTCATCGAAAAAGGGAGCAGTCTGCCTTCAGGAGTCGTCCGAGTGATGGGGAGGCCGAGTGGGAGGGTACTTCTTATATAGGGATCTCGACAATAGACAGGGCTTCTGGCCGGTGTGGGACTCAGCGTTTGACTCACCCTATTCTGGTGGCTACAGCAGGTTTTCTAGGCACGGGGGATCCGATCTCCCTTCCAACGTTCGCAGGTTGCCTTCAATTCAAGGTTGAAGATGACACTGCTCAGCGTGTGTGAGCTTCGAATGTGTGGATTTGACACGTGGCGTCCTGTGATTGGTTGGTTCTGCTAATGCGGCTTCCTACTTAGCAACCTAGTCAGCCTTTGACTCACTGACATGAAACATGCGGCCTCCTATTGGTCGCTAGTTCCAACGTGGTTGTTGACTGTGTTCAGTCAGCCATTGACCGTGACACGTGGTATCCTCAAATTGGCTAATTTAAATGCGTAAGATTTTGCTCCTGTTTCACAGTGTCATTGCCACGTGTTGACCTCTAATTGGCTAGGTCATCCAACGTGGCTTTGCCATTGTCCACCTTTGATTGGTCGGTTGTTTATCTCACATCCTTGTCAAATGTTGATGTGGCCTCCTTTCCACGTGTCTTCTCCTCATTAGTCATCCCTACTAATGGGGCCTTTCCGACATTGGCCATTGACCAAGACACGTGTCGCTCTCATATTGGTCGGTTGTCGCTGAGGTAGATTTTCCTCCTTTGACCATTGACTAGGGACATGTGTCTCCTTCTAATTGGTCAGCACTTCCAAGTGTTGACTGAGCGACTAACTACGTGTGTTTTGCCACGCATCGCACGCTGATTGGTCGCGCTTGCTAACTGGGTGTTGACCTGGCAATGGTCTGTTGACCAGCTAGACCGTTGATAGGTCTGGTCCGACTGAGTTCAGTGACCCAAAATTGAAAATCAATCGGTTTAGGCCAGATTCAACCGGTTTTCCAAAAATAAAAAATTCTAAATTTATTTTGTATGTGATGGTGGTGTTAATTTCCCAATTTGAAAATTTTAAGCCATCTAGAAAATGAATCTTTGAACCGGTTGTTCGCGATTCTGATCCGGTTCACCCTGAATTTGTATGATTTTCCCAACCAATTCACTTCATGATTCTCTTCCATGATTCTAGGTACCTATTGGCCACTTAAAATTTTCCAAATTTATGTTTCAATCCTTCTTTACCCATCTCGATTCACTTAGATACTCGGTTTTCTTTTGAAAATTTCCGGATTTCCAAATCCAACTTTCCTATGACCGGAGATGGGGTTTACATTTCTCTTTGTGCTACAGGTCCAACGGGTTACATCCCGACTTCAACTTAGTAGCTTAAACACACACATATTATCCATTTGTAATAACTTTATTATTAGTTTCATAAATCAAAATATTTCTATGGGCCTACTGTACGAGTTTTTAAAACACGGTCTTATATCCACTTCTCTTTTAAAATTGTGGCGATAGGCCCACTTCTCTTTCAAAAGTGTGACATTGGGCCTACTTCTCTTTCAAAATTGTGGCATTGGGCCCACTGGAGCAATATCAATACTATAGGGTATATGCATCATACTTCTCAACAAAAATAACTACCAAAATTTATTTTAAGTGGTTTCACACAGTCAAGTGAGATTATTTCTGGAAAATAAGCTTTAATCTCGTGTATTATGAAGGTATGTTCAGCATCTCAACTAGGTATGGTGCTGGAAATCCCACTTACCCTAGATTTGTTACTCGTTCGTCCCACATGGATTTCCGATATCTCTGAATTTTCTTGCAAACTTGTGGATGTACGAAAAGGGTTTCACGTGCCTACAATGGTACAAATAATTGAATATCAAAAATAGGAATTTAACCTTAGTTCTTCTGTTTTCCTTTTATTTACAAAAAAAGTACTAAATTTTATTTTATTGACAAATAAATTCCAGATATTTATTTTTTAATTGCAATTAAATTCCAATATTTAATTTTAAATGCAATTAAATCCAAAATTATGTTTTATCTTCAATTAAATCCCTAAACTCTTTTTATTTACATTCACATCCTAAATTCTCAATAATTCCACAAAAATCCCTCAATTTTCAAAATCCCCAATTCGACCATTTTTTTTCCAAAAATTGAACTTTAGTCCCCGAATCATTAATTCACCAAATTGACTAGTTAAACTTTGTCAATTACCTCCTATCATGCTGCTAATCATCTTCTCTACCTCTCTATGGGCATTTTAAGCTTTTAATCGTCCAATTTGGCCTAGAATCAAGCTCAAACGGAGATTCGTCGGAAAATTTTTCTAGAGAGAGAAAGATTTGATTTCTTACCAACGGAGTCATGGTTTTGGGAGCTCTTGATATGGGAAGCAAGCTGTCACACCCGACCCAATTTTTCTAGTCTGACCTGCAAACAACCGCTGCATCCTCTTAACTTTACAATGATGGGCGTTTCATCATTGTAAAACCAACAAGGTGTAAGGCTCAGAACAAAATATCCCAAATTATTTTCCAAATTTAGTAAATTGACTTTTGGAATGTAAGACATACCTTTGGTTTAGGTTTGGTTTTCCCCATCAACACATGTCTTTTTTCACCGTTTTTACCTGAAAGGGGTAATCGGAGGGGAATGAGTTTGACAACTCAGTGAGAGGGCTTTGCTGACATCGTGACTTCATGTCCACAATTTAGCTCATACTCTAAATAGGGTTTCAGGAAGATTTAGGAAAAATAGGAGGACAAGGCTCAGTTGTTGGAGGTCAGATGATGGTTGGCTTAGCTTCAAGGGGTTTGAGAGTGGCTAGAATTCAACTTGAAACTCTCATTTCTCTTTTGAATGTTAGAGTGGTGGTATAGTGTGGACTCACCGACGCTTCTCTAGTAATCATCAAGCTGAAAGGAGTATGCAGGAAGGTAAAGAACTTCCTCAGGATTCTAGAAAACCCAATTGTGTGTTCAAAGGTGAAGGAACAAGTCGATGTTAGAGCTCTAGTTTAGGGACGGTCAAAAATTAGAGCTTTTTGGATTCTTTGAGCTTTGGAGGTGTAAAGAGGATGAATGGTGAGTAGCACTTTATAATGGGAGCTCGATGACTGACCATTCTACCCATCCATCCATTGGTCGACCATTAACTCTCCAATTTAAGGCCTTATCGGCAACTGACTATTCTACCCATCCATCCATGTGCCATTGACACATGTCCTCCTCTAATTGGTTATGACTATCTGATGTGGCTTTGTCATGTGTCAACTTCTGATTGGTCAACCTTTATCAGAAGACTTGGAAAGAATTTAGTAAGACTTGACTGTAATTTGGAAATTCCAACGAACAGTGTTAGTGGGGACTTACTATAGTGGTGTAGAGAAGACATGGGTTTGTCTAGGGATGGTCTGGGAGTCTCAGTTCTGTTATGAGTGGTCAGGGAGTAATTCAAATTCAGCTCAACCTGGTTTGAGTAAAATCGAGCATTAGGGTTGCGGTACTATGCGAGCTTACATGGGCTTCTCTGGTCATCCTTGGACTGAAAGGTGGCTACTATCATGTGGAGAACTTACTCAAAATTTATGGGAACCCTAGAATGCATTATGTGGTGGAGAAAGATACCCAAGTTGGAGCTATGGTTGGAGGATTGTCGGAAAACTAAGCAATGAAGGGTTTCTAAGCATTTGAGGTGTGGGGAGAATGAGAGGAGATAAACTCTTTATATAGTAGGGAGCTCGGGGACTATCGACTCTATCTGTTTCACCATCTATCAACCCTTAACTCTACCAATATTCCTACTACCGGAGCAATTGTTCACTTGCTAAAAATGGAAGGATTTAATGTGGTTCCCCCATCTTCTCTCTATCACATCGATACAAGGTTGAAGATGACACTTTGTGCACTCGTGTGAGATTCGCACATCTAAGCTACCATGTGGCACACTATGATTGGTATAGGGTTGCTAAAGTTAAATCCTATTCAGTATCTAGGTCACTCTTTGACCGTCAGACCTGACACAAGTCAACCTCCCATTAGTTGCCTAGTTCGATGTGGTGCTTGACCAAATTTGATTGTCATATGACCATTATGACTCTGTCATGTGGCATTCTTTAATTGGTTGATTTAAATAAGTCATATTTCCCACCTAACTGCCAGTGCTAATGCCATATGTCCACTCATGATTAGTTATAGGTATCTGACATGGCTTCACCATTTGTCAACTGCTAATTGATCCATCCATCTGACATTGAACTTTTTTTAGTTGACCATTGATGAACGTCATGTGTCGTCCTCTCATTTGTCAGCGCTTTTAAATACTAACCCAGCAGCTGATAGGGCTCACTCGCTACACGATGCTCGTTGATTGGTCGCATGCACTAATGTGGCACTAACCTGGCATTTCGGCTTGTTGATTGGATGGACAGAGTTGACTCTGTTGGACCATTGATCACTTCAATTTAAATGGGTTCCAATGACCCAAAATGTAAATTGGTCGGTTCATGCTTAATTCAAATGATTTTCAAGAAATTAAAATTTTCTAAATTTATATAAATTCATTTTCTACATATGGTGACTTTAATTTATCAATTTGCCCTTTTTGAGTCATCTCGAATAAATAAATCTTGAATCATTTCTTTTCAATTCAATCTAGATCAATTCGTTTTAGGTCCAATTCACATTGGTTTAGTCTAATTCTAACCTCAGTTGGTTGAATTGATTCAACTTTTTTGATAGTTGATGGTTCATATATCGCTTTGAATCACTTAATATCCCACATTGCTTAATTTGTGTAATCCAAGTTCAATCTATCATCGGTTTTCTCCTTGAAATTTTTTTGTTCTCATTTTCTCTTTTTCTATTTAGGTGAAATAGGGTTTACACCTTATATCTTACCATCATCTGACTCATCTTTCTCCCCCTTAATATAATCCTTACTCCTCCTGCTATATACCATCAATTGTGACTCATTCTTTTTTCCATCCTTGCTACTCGATTTTTTGGGATATAAAATTAGTGCTACAATATTATTTTCATCACTCTAATTAATGAAAATTTCTTCATTTTTGTCGTATATAAAAGATTAACTATTCTTGTAATATTGTTGAAAACTATGTTGATTCCCTATAAAATGATTCTTTCTTACGAGAAGATGCATCTATGCTAACAAAGAGTGTTTTCTCATTTGGAAATACATTTCCCTTCTAAGTACTAGAATAATCTACATAAATACATTTCAATACATGAGTATCGAGTTTATTTATTGAATGTCGATGATCTCTCACAAAATATATGCATCCAAACACACGATGAGTAAATATGTATTTATTTTCTCCATCAATACTTCACAATGTGATTTGAAGTTCAACATTTGCGAGTGCATCCGATTAATCAAATATGTTGTCATTAGTACAACTTCACTGCATAAATATTTTAGAACATTGATCTTGAAAGGAAGAGAATGAGCAACTTTCAACACATAACGAGACAATTTTTTTATTTGTCACATCGTTTTGTTCGAATTTATCTAGACATTTGATCTAATGGATAACTTTCTTAATGGGTAGATAAGATGAGAATTCTCAATTAACCTACTCAGTATCATTATTTGTTATAAGATTACAAACATTAGTATTAAATTGAAATAAGAGCTAGAAAATCCTTAAAATATACTAATGTTTCTTATTTATATTTTATCAAATAAACCATTTGAATACACTAGTAGAAGTAATTGGACATTACCCCAAGCATATGAGTGTATTAATAAAAATGGTTCAATATTTCTTAATCTAATATAATTATAACTTATTTTTGTGTATTTTCAAACTCACAAAAATCACAAATAATTTTATTATATTCTACTTTATTCATTAGATCTATTCTCAACCGTTTAAGATTTTCAAAAAATGGATATCACAACCGTGTTTCATTTTCGTATTTACTATTCAAACATCAAATTTTTATTAATAACTTTTCTACTAATATACCACAATCCTAAATACATATTATTATTTTCAAGTATATTATAAGTGTTACTCTCTAAAAAAATAAGTATGTTAATAAAAAACCTACTTTACATTTCAATTAATTCATGATATTACTAACTAACCATATATATTAAACGTAAAAGTGGAAATATAAAAAAACAAATAATATTATGATAGAATTGGTACATCTAATAGAGATATTCTATTTTATATTGTTTTATATATTATTTTAATAATTCGCTTTGAGTATACTAAAATTGTGTATAAAATTTTTTAGGGTTTTTTTCTAATTATTTTATTATATTCTAAAACCATCGAATTAATAACTTAATATTTAAATAATAGTTTGAAAAATTAAAGGGGATGTACCTGTTATCTCTATTAGAACCATTCGAATATCAACTTTTATATTCATAATTCTTTGATATCGAAAAATTTTAGAGTTATTTTTTCGCCTAATACGTCAATTTAGCTAAATTGCGTTTCCAACATTTTCAAGCTCTACACGCATTCAAATTTATTAAAATTAAAAAATATCTTAAAATTTTAAATATAATATTATAGAAATATATAATATGGTAGAATAATATTTTGAACGGTAGATTATACACTAAAATCACGAAAATAATTATTTATTAATAAATAATTAAATTAATTAAATAATATAAATGTATATTTATAGGTTTATAATAAAATAAATAATATAAAAAAGATATAATATAATATTATCTCATAAATTATATTGTATATTATAATTATCTAAAATATTATTATGATAATTTAATTTAATAAAATATATTTATATTATATACGAATATTTACCTAAATTATTATTTATCAACAATACAAAGGTGATTGGTTGGAGGCATGCTAAATGGAATCATCTACGGGTCTCTAGATTAAACTAAACGAACTATTTAAATGGTTTGCACAACTCAATTCTATGGGGTTCAATTAACCCAACCAAAACAAAAAAGAACCAGATATATGTACTAAAAATAGTATATTTATGTGCGTTTTATTATCAAATAATTGACCTAGCCATTGTATTGTTAGATAAATTACAAATTGGATGAATGAATTGGTGTAAATTATTGCATTGATAAGCTGCCTTCTTCACCCCTATATTTGGATGGAGGGATTGAAAATTTTTAGGAAGTGCCTCTAAAATATTGTAAGTATTTATTTAAGATATTATTAACAACTTATTATAATATTTTAATACTCCTTAAATTAAATGAATAATAATCTTGAAAATATTTCTATGTGAATTATACTAAATGCTAGTTAAAGATTAAATAACTACAATTATTTTATATTATTTCATTTTATATTTTATTAGTATAACAAACCTTAGTTATTTTTTATTCTATATATATATAGCAAACATCAAGTATAGTTATTTTTTATTTGACGGATATAATGAAAACCATTTTTATACTCAAATCCCTTCGTTAAAGTAAAGCTCAATCCTTAAAGTAATATTAAATAATAATAAATGACGATAACACCTTATTATTTTCTTATTTATTCATCCTTTATTTCATATCATAGTCTTATTCTCTTTCTTCCACATTTCATATCCCAATTAGATATCCTTTATCGCAACTCAAAATTATTTTTATTATATATATTTAGTAAAATTTAATCCGTAATAATATGTTTATATAGTTATACGATAGGATTGTAGATTAAAAATGTAAAATGTATATTATGTATATATAACATAGTTTATGATATATATTTATTACTATTATGCGATATTTATATATATATATATATTAATGTATAGTTAAAATTTCATAATTATAATAATAATTAATTTATGATATATGATATATATATATAATTATATATATACCTATTATTTTGACATATGAATGGACTAGTAGGTTAAAAAAAGTATTTTTCAGATTAGCCAAAATTTAGAAGGCATTGGAAGAAGTGAATAATTAGATGTGAAAATGACTTTTCGGCCAATAGACGCTACTGAACATTATCCTCCACCGTCCCAACCGTCCCACTGTTTATTTCATACGATGCCCACGTTTACACGTCTCTTTTCTTGCTATGCAAGGGAACGACCTGCCTAATTTATACTATTGACACCCACATATATATATATATATATGTGTGTGTGTGTGTGAACGGGGAATTCACATGGGATTTTCTCATTCATCAATTTTAATGATCAGGACGTCTCGCATATCAAGATTTCTTAGTTGCCAAGTTAGAAGCAATTAATAGTATCCTCTCCAAGCAATTGATATCCACACAGTTAAGATTGCGCCGCCTTAACCATATAGATGGGAAGATCTGATGGATCATTCACCATCAAACTACTATAAATAGAGCCTTTGGGCAAAGTCACTCGATCCATCATCGAACAGGTATAGTGCAAATCCAAGATCTTAAAAAATCTCCATAATATATTCCGAGAGCGGAGCAAGGCTTGGAGGATGGAGCTGTGTAACCGAGGCAACCATAATGACCACCACCCGGGTGGTGAAGGAACGGTTGTAGGGAACCAGCCGAGGGTACATGCGCGCTGTGGTGGCAGTCATTATGCTCGACCCACTCATTATTTTGGCCTAGGAGGTCTTGGAGGCCATCGTGCTCGCCATGGAGTGCACAGGCACGGTGGCCATGGTCATCATCATGCTAGGTTTGCCCATCATTTCGGACTTGAGAGCCATGGCCAGCATTGTCATAATCACTTGGACCACCATGTCCGAAACGTTCTATTCAGGCGGTTCATCATGCACCGTCCCCACGATCACCACCGTCACGGTCACAGGGAGAGGCACGGCCTCGGAGGAGCCCATGGGCATCATCCATACATGCATCACCATAGTAGCGGCGATCATCGCCCATCATGTTAGAGATCTTCAAAAGAGCGCTGGAGGATCCACGAGGACAAATAATTGAAGTATGTGGGCTTATATGGTTGTGGAGAATAAAAATATACAGTTAGGTGATGGAGCCAGAGTTGCTCTTGGTGCGACTAGCTTCATATGTGATGGTTACTCAAGTGATTCTTATTGGACGGTGTGGAGAACGGAGCATTATCAAATATGCAACTTCTGTTGGATAATAAGTCAATGGCCTGCCTATAAGTGGCATAGTAGTTCTATTGAGCTGAGTTTTGGAGATAAATTCAAATGGATTCCCTGTGTAAAAAAAAATGTCAAAACTATACTTCTAAAGGCCAATCCAGGTCTAGTGGAAGGTCCCCCGTCCCAAGGTGGAGAATGGGACTGTAATAACGTAACATGGCAGAAGGGCCCAAGCAAATACTTCTCAAGGAGAAATCCAAACATGAATGCCATATGAGAATGAGTATTATTGGTCTGCTTATGATGTCATTGGAAATAATTATAGATTGACATGTTGGACGAATAAAATACCAACTCATAAGATCTTATCATTCAAAGTACGGGTTCACCTTATCTAGTGTGGATCCATATTCCTATTAAAGATCTAGTGTGGATCATTGTAGTAGTGGTTCACCTTATCAAAAAAATATATAATACAATCTATCAATTTATGAACTCACGAATATAACCCATATTATTACAATCTCTAATTGCAAATAATTATTTAAAGAATATTGAGTAATTTATTGACACCGCACTATCTTGTAAAAGATTGACCGGGTAATCTATGCATAATTCATGTTATACTACTTGTATAGTACATTAAATATATTATTACTACTTATGGTTAAGAAAACAATATTATATTATATTAAATAAAATATAAAAAAATATTATAAATTTATAATAATATTATGATTCAAAACATTAGTTGATATATATCCGACCCATGTGAATACCCAGAAAAATTATTGAGTTTAAAAAGCATCTCACGAAGTGAATACTTTTGGATGTGAAATTGACATCTGTTTATAATGCGACACTGCCGACATCATTCTCACTAAAGTACTTGGATGTGAAATTGACTTTCAGTGCATAATGGGACACTATTGACATGATGCTCTACCGACCACTCTTTCTTTCATACAATTTTGTGTTTTTTTAAATATTCTTAAATTCTGAATAAATAATTAATATATACAGAAAATTTTATAGGATGAATTGAACTCAATCCCTACTTTATTGGATACAGTACTGTTCAGGACAGTCGGCTTAAATTACAGTCTCATTTCCTTGCCAGGCAAGGGAACGCCTTAAGTCCCCATCAATCTATATTGTTGACGCGAAGAAGCTATATTCATTTTTATCCACAAAAAAATGCATATTTGGGCCAAAAGAAGATATACACACATATGTATACATGAAAGAGATTCACACGATATTTTCTCATTTTCAGATTCATGTTCAGGACCGTCCAATGTCAAGATTCCTTAGTTGCTAAGACAGCAGCAATTAATAGTTACACGCAAGGATGAGGCGTGCTTGCTCCCCACGGAAGAATTATTGTATTTTCATGGGAAAGTGTTGAATTGGTGTACCTTCACTCCGTTCACATTGCATCGACTTAACCATATTGATGAGAGGGAACAGCCGATAGAATGTACTCACCGTTAACTTCTATAAATAGACCCGTGTCTCTCATTTCATCATCCAATTGCTAGAGCGTAGTCCCAGATCTTAAAGAATTACCATACGAAATATATCTCAACAGCTGTAATATTCAGCAACGCTTTGAAGGATGAAGCTGCGTCACCGCCAAGAGAACCACCACGGCCATCATCACGGCGGTGAAGGATCGATTGTAGGGCACAAGGGAGTACATGGGCATTGTGGCCATGGACATCATGCTAGATCTACTCATCCTTTCGGCTTAGGAGGCCATTGCGGCCACCACGGTCACCGTGGAGGACCCAGGCACCGTGGTCATGGCCATCACGCTAGGTTCGGTCTACAGAGCTATGGTCAACACGGTCATCATCATCTAGACCACCACATTCCAAACGTTCTATTCGGAAGGTTCATCATGCACCATCCACACAGTCACCTCCGTCATGGTCACCGGCACGGCTTCAGAGGAGCCCGTGGTGATGGGCATCATCATCCATGGTAAGGAGCTTGGTGATGAGCATCATCATCCATCATGCTAGAGACCTACCACTAGGACTTCCGGGGATCTACGTGGACAAATTATAATTGAAGTACTCTTTCTATATGGTTGTGGCAATAGAAATATGCAGTTAAAGGATGGAGTCGGAGTTGCGCTTGATGTGGCTAGCAACTTATTCAGGTTACTGGATATATATACTCGAGTCGTTCTTATTTGTACCGTGTGGAGAATGGAGCATTATGAAGTATGCAGCTTGAGTTGGAGTGGAGAATAAACCATAACCTACCTTATGTAGAATAAGTTATCTTCTATATATATAGTTTTCTATTTTGAGATATGATAAATGACAACTAAAAGTTGGTATATTAAGTTTTTCTTACATGACTTGTCACTCTTATTTGATGCATAACCTATTGAGAGGCACGATAATTCTTTTCCATACTAGGCTAATAGACAAATTTCGAGCCTTCACCCAATACTTGTTATAGGAGAATGCAAGCTAATTTGTAGTTTTCTGCTGCCTTCTGGCCATGTGCGAATTGGATGAGATGCTTGGCAGCGCCTGCTAGTATGATCGCTTTGCATTGCATTGGTAGAGGTGGAGGTAATCCTCATTCAGGGCGAACTTCCAGAGCTTGACAACACAGTATTCAAAATCAACCTATCGCTATATATATATATATATAAAACTTAAAATAGAGGGTTCTTTTAGAAATTAATTAAAGACGAGGGAGTATATTTTACAAATACATTTCTTTACAGCTTCTACACCTTTTTCTTCCTTCTCCCCTATGCCTTGTAGTTTCAGCTTCTGCACTTTTTTAAACACAATCATTTCCCTCCTTCCTCTAATATCAATCCCCATGGAAATCCGAAGTACTCCGACCCTAAGTAGCTCTGTCATCACTTCTTCTCTCTTATCCGACGAAATCCCTATTGCAGTCCTAGAGTGGGACGACCCTCTCACCCAGGAAGATCTTGACGCCATCGACGCTGCAGTCGCCGCCTCTATAGCAACAACATCAAATCACAAGCGGAGACACTCTCCTGTGGCGGATGATAGCCGGATTACGGCCTTCAGACGGAGGTTGCCCCGTTCCTTTTCTCCATCCCCTTGTCAAGGTATCCGTCAGAAGATCAAGTTTAAATTACTCGACCTTTAAGACGCTTGCACTACTTTAGATATGGCAGATGGAAAATACAGTTTTATCCATTGGAAGGCCTCGTTATTGAGGCTCTTGCTTCAATTTCTTAATTGATACTATTGTTTTATAAAAGATTTCTGATCATATTTGCGAATTTTATTACTGTTAACTGTAAGCTGAGTGAGTTCAAGATAAATTTGAATATATCATGTTGCTATAATGGTTGTCAAGTTTTGGAAATAAATACATTATCGGTACTTATAATGATCTTTATTTTGGATTGGAATGGTGTTCTCATCCTAATGGCACCTATATTTGATATACTTAAGGTATCGTATTTCATTGATCATAATAGTATTTTTTCCATTGGTTTTCTTATCAGACAATCAAAAGCATGGTAAATTTACTTGTTACAATGAAATATGTTGATGTTTTTTTAAATCATGACAGTGAATGAGGAAACTATGTATTCCTTGATGAGGTTTGGAGGGCAAATTTTATACCGGAGAAGTTCTATAGAGGTGGAGAAAGCAGCAATTGAGATTCTAAAAAACATTCATACCATGAAAAGGTTAACAGGTCAAGGTGCAATTGGCTTTGACATTGAGTGGAGACCAACATTTCGAAGAGGTTCATTAAAGCAATTTAATTTCAACCTTTTGATAGTTGAAACAATGTCGTGCAAGTTGACTGCATATTTTTTGGCATTTCACTATGAATATGATCAACCTTTGCCGCAGCCTAAAGTAAATTCCTGGAGTAAATGTTTTTGCTTGAGCAAAAGAAATGGAATGCATCACTTGGGGATATGATTTGGGCTACCGTTAAACATTTTCTTGCCTGATCTTTCTTGTAGTTGTATCATTTGATTTAACATTTTTCTCTTCGAACAAATGAGGGCTCTGAAGTAAATCATCATAAATTGATACATTTGTACTCCTAGCTACTACCATTTTTAAAATTTTTTTGTAACTTTTAGGAAATATTCTTCTTTGTTATATTGATCATCATCTTTTGCTTTGATCCATATTTAGTGAACAGTTAGAGGAGTTGCTGATTCCTTTTCGGCATGCTGACAAAGAAAACTTATATTTAGTGAGCAGTTAGAGCATACTTTACCCCTTTTTACTAAAAGATTGGTCAAATTAAGAACAAAAGAAGAAGTAATTAGCATTATATATATATTTTGTTCATTAATTTGACTTTCATCCCAGGATTTATATTTTCCAGCATTTGCATGGAAAATTTGGATCAATAGCTTATTAATAATATCTTGCATTATTAGTTTTGATGGTTTAGGCGGCTGAAAAATAAAATGGCTGTGGCTTGCTCCCAGTCAGTATATTGTAGATTGAATAGTCTTTTTTGTAGATTGATCACTCTCTTAAGGTATAGAATAGGGAATAAAAACAAGTAGGATAAAATCTTCTGACAATTCTTCTGTTGAGAGAGCTAATTATCCACATGAATTGATTCCTGAAGGTTTTCCAGCTCGAAAAGCCGCTGTTATGCAGATTTGCTGTAGTGCAGATTACTGCTATGTGTTGCATATTATTCATTCGGGTGTCCCTCCTAGTTTGAAGCTTTTGTTAGAAGACAACACAATTGTTAAGGTAGGAAACTCACATATGCTGTTGTTGTGATCTACTTCGTTCTTCATGTACCTTGGGTACACTGATTCCATCATTATACCAAAAATGTTGGTTAATTTGCAAACCAGCCAGTTGGCAGGTCCTTTTTTAATATTTCCTGGATTAGTTTAAATCCTAGTGGCCCATGAATAGTCGGTTATACTGCTGACAGGCATATACTACTTTGTTAAATTGTCCAACTCTTGACAATCCTCTAAAGAGGGAATATAGTTTTCCTACACAAGGTAACAACATGGCAATTTCTCTTTCCAGCTGCATCTTCAAATAAACATGAAAATCTATTTCTGATCTTATGATGAAATACAAGGTAGAACATTTCCTAGAATTTGAGGCTGCATCCTTGCTGCCACTAGTAGTTATTGCCCAATTAAGTTGTCGTCGTTTGATTTTTTGAATTTTTGAAAATTTCTCATCTCAAAATTACTCCCTGATTGAAGGGTTCCTGTTGAATGAAGTATGAGGAATATTAGAAAATCATTCCTTGAAAAAAGGTATTTATTTGAACTAACAGGTAATTCAATTCTCATGTTAAACCAGTTAAAGTCGTGGTCATTTTTTATGAGTCAATCTGTTTCTATGAACACTATATTTTATTCTGGTGAATGTATTCTCAGGTTGGAGTAGGAGTATTTAATGATGCCATAAAGGTGCAGAAGGATTATAATGTATCTGTACAAGCCTGTGAAGATCTCTCATGTCTCGCTAAAGGAAAGCTTGTTCATGATCAGTCAAGGTGGAGTCTTGCATCTCTGACTGAAACTCTTGTATCTAAACAGGTAGCTTTAATTTTTCTCCTCTCAACCTTGTATCATGTGCAATTTGTCCTATGAATTCACTACACGCCTAGAAAACTTGGTCATTATTTTATCCACTTCTATAAAATTTAGTTTATCATTTATTTGCTCCATTTGGAACATGTTTTCCTATCTACATGTGTTGCATATCCAGAAAATCAATTACTTGAATTCTTGGTATTCTGGAAGTGAAATTGTATTCTCTATATCATTCATTTCAACAAATTTATCATTCTATCATGACAAATAGGCTATACATTTTTGTGCACTTGTAAATAATTTCATATGGGCATAACTGAAAGGGGTCAGTTATGAATTTTCTTGTTTAATGAACTGCTTCTTGATAATTTTATGGACTTTTAGTTTTGGAAAAAATGGTACTCACAGAGTTCTTGCTGTTATATATATACACATATTCACAAGGTTCTAAATTTAATTTTGGGGTGATTGTAGGAAGTTTATTAACAGTTTATGGAGTATTAGTTCTTCAAATATTTCAGTCTCAGGAAAGGAAAAAGGCCCCTAATACTACTACTCTCAATATTTAGTTATTCTAGTCAGCTTACTAATGGGTGTGATTTCTCAGTAAACTTTTGGAAAATGATTCTGTAATATGCATTTTATGAGATTGAAAACCTCATCTTTTTGGAAATTTGTCCAGGTGTTATATTTACTTTCAACTTGAATATTAACTTTGGGTGCATGTTGAATTCCAGCACCCAGACATATTTGATGCCATAGAGTTGACAATCAGTCTTCTAATATTGCACAATTGGTAGTGTTGAAAAGGCTGCATAGCTGATGCTCTTGTTAGTTCCTTTCATGTATCCATCTCTTTTATTTGAGTGTGTTATTTGTTTTTTGCATGCTTAGAAGAAGTTCATATTTTATGTGGATGCTAGATGATTTCTCATTGTATTTTTTATGTGAGAAGCGGAGTAAATTTTTTCTATGATATGTAGGCTCTTAGCTAGCTTGGAGATACAATTATACATGTAACAAGCCAGAAGCTCATGAAGAAAGATGAATGACACATAGCTGATCCCTGATTGGTTGTTCTGATGAAATTGCAGCTTCCAAAGCCCAAAAACATCAGATTGGGAAATTGGGAGGCCTTATTTTTATCAAAAGAACAACTTGAGTATGCTGCTATGGATGCTTTTGCTTCTTGGCATCTATACGAGGTACCAAAATATATTTACTGCCAAGTGGTTGAGCCCAATGAGGGTCGTGTGACTACACTTTTCTTGTTCAAATTATTAAAATTAACTTGAGCTTGTAAGGAAATAGTACAAAGAAATGTGATATATAGAGTGGATATGAGACATCTAAAATACCATTTGGCTGATAGATGAATGGTAGGGGCTATAAGGCAGTTAGGAGTTATATTTCAAGTCAATCTTAAGTTAATTCATTCAGACAATAAAATTAGGCTGAGGAATATCAAATATCAGTTAAATTTACTTAATGAATTACTGATTTCATACAATAAATATAATCTGAATGCCTTTTTCTAACATTTATTACAATATGCACACTTCTACATACCACCTTTTGATGGATATTAGAGTACCAAGATAAACACAAAATCTGATCAATTGATACGAGATAATACAAAATCTCGATAATGAGCAATAGTAGTGTGACATGTGTCATCAGGTTCTGCTAATCATTTTACCCCGATAAAAGTTATTTGAATCAAGTTGCACTAATTAAGCTAAAAAAGTTCTCTGATTGCTTAGTATACATTTTGTGGAGTTTTGAATTAATTTACTGATATCTAACACTTACATCCTTCAAATTAGAAGGGAGAATGAATATATAAAAGATGCTTCTAAGAATAGCTTTGAGCATCTTTAAAGAGATATAACCGTCTTGGTATGAAGTCAACCATTTCAGCCAGTATATAGACTAAATTTCATGCATGTGAACATTAAGTATATGTCAGATGCATCATGAACGTCTCTGGTTACTCCTGCAGGTCTTGAAGAGCTTGCCGGATTTAGAAACAAACAACTGTGAGAATGATAACTGAGGAGAGATACCTATATGACGGCTACCATTGTGGCTATTACTGGTAGCTTTCCTCCTTTCTAAATTTCCAGGAAAGGTCGTCATTTCTTTTTTTTTTTTTTTACATATTTTTTAGTCTGTCTATAGCACAATATCCTTTGCGGATTGAGGCTCCTATTGCACCTGCAGTTTTTTAATATATTATCTAATGAAATTTTTTGTGGGATGATATCACATTGTCATATTTTTCTTTGATATCGGTAATTTTCCTAATAGCATGCAAGTGATCCATTAGATGATATTTTATACAGTTTTCACATGTTATTAAACCTCAAATATTGATATAAGATATATAGTTTTGTTTGGCTGGAAAGAACAAAAAAGATAGAATTCAGTGATATTTTAACAGTTTATCATAGTTCATACTATAAGAGCCGGTAAAGTTAATTCATTTTTAAATAATTTTCTTTTTAGAAGTATGAAAAAATTATTTTCTAAAAATTTGCAGGGAATGCTTCTATACTTTTTAATAAGAGAAATTGTTGAAATAAAATTAATTTTACCAATTTTTATAGTGTTATTAATGAAAAATACCTTTTAAATACATCTTTATTCCATTGTTTTCGACCTTAGTATGAAATCTAATATTTGGTAATCTAGCATTGCTTAATAGCTTCTTTGAGCAAGTTTTGAAATGAAGATTATCACTTCTGTCTTTATTAACGAGAACTATTCTTTAATTTCCTTATGTTATTTCAAGAAATGACATCACCTTAAATTTCAATAAATGACGTCACCTTAAATTTATTATTCCGTGAATTGATGAATTCATAGAGCTTTGTAGAAGGCACGGAGATTCGAGGTGGATTTTGGCCTAAATAAGAGAGCGAGTGGGTAGGATAGTTGGGTTGCAATTTTGACATTTTCTTCTTATAATATCTATTTTTTTTTATATATTTTTATTGTAATTTAATATATTTATCCAATATAATTATAAAGATGTGCCTATAAATAATATGAAATATTATACAATAAAAATATGTAAAATAACCTAATCATAATATACACTAAATATAATATTTTCTATATTGATCAATTTTCATATCCAACATTTCTCATTAATAATAACATTAGATATGCATATCTTATTCTTTGTTATTGATAACGTGGATCTAATCAAACTTGAATGTATTATATGGTCTGTTGACTGGATAATAAAAAAAAATGACATGTGCATCTTTATTTTAGAGGTTAAAAATCAATTTGACTTTGAGACTTTGTTGTTTTCAAATGTCAAATAACTTGGGCTCATTCTTCTTTGGTTTGATTGATTGAAACTAACTTGAGCTTTATAACCTAACATTCAACAACACATCAATGACTAGATCATTTTCTTTAAACTTATACTTGGCATAATCCTATGAAGATTAATCCACTCTCCTATCGTATCATGATAAATTTTGCATAATATAAGTAGTGATAGGGATAAAACATAAGTTTTGTCTATAACTATAAAATTAATGACCGCAAACTATCTTGAAATATTAACACTTAGTCCAGTATTGTGTCTTTAATGAATTCACAACTCATTATCTCCAATGCAGAATATATGCACATTATTGTAAATGTTAAGACCTATAAGTATATATTGATAATTTCAAAATTATTTTATTATTACATTTTATTGGAACCAAATATTTTGGAGATAAATATATCAATGAAAAAAATTAGGGCAAATATCATTCTACCAAATACAAGATACAAGAACACAAGAGTTTTGATATTTATTGGGTTGACATATCTCAAAATATAGACTCAAATACGCACTACGAGATAGCACACTATAGTCAACTTATTGTTACGGCGGGAATTAACAAATGGAGGTATATTGGATGGACAGCAGGATGGTTCAAACTAAAGAAAGGTGGAACGGTCAAATGTAATACATGGCAGTTAGAAAAGGTGGTTTAATTGGTACGACACCCTATTAGGATTTTGCATAATTCTTTAGTTTGTGAACGATTTTTCGATCAAATGCCACAATAATACAATAACCCTTTCTTAGATTATTCATTATCAAAACACTTAGACACTAAAGTGATCATTTCTTATTTCTTTGCCTCATGCACGATAAGGAGTGTATATTTGGGGTAACTTGTCGTCCAACCTTACTTTTTTAGCATGCAAAAATTAATTCAATCATTGGTCAAGCTGAGAATATAACTAGTTGTTTCCAATAATGGGGGATCTACATCATGTTGTTGTAACAAATGCTGAAATTATGGAGATATAGGAATGAACGAACTATTTATTTAATCACTCTCATTAAATAGATTTGTTATATCATCAACACAATTATTTACTTTTCCACTTATTAACTGAAATTGAATGTGAAAGTTGAAATATGTATTCTAATGTCTAATACTTAAAAATATAATATTAAATGAACAATATAAAATAATATGGTCAATATAAAAAATAACTTTCTACAACATTAATGAATTAGTCTCAATTATGACTTTTTACGGTTGGCTCCCATCTTTAAATTTAATAACATCATATATATACTTTTACTTTTAACACTTAAGTTGTCTCTAAAACCTGATCAAGTTATAAGCCATGGAGATTCTCCTATAATTATCCCTATTCCATCCCAAAGTATACTAGACAAAATACCCATTAAATTTATTTTTTTTTAATCATAATTACTATTGGATTGAAACTTAGTAACTTGGTGAACATATGTATTGGATCTACTTGTACTATGTTACTTTTAATAAATACATAAAACTTTTGTAAGAAAAGCTTGACCCCGAGTAATACTCTTTAACATGAAAGATTAAGTCTTTAATGTATGAAGTTATTTTGCTCATTCTATATTTCTAGTGTATCATTACTATAACTTTCCTATACTTATATTATGTATCATGAAAATGTTAGGTTATCATTTCTCAAAATCAATAAAAAATTGGATAGCATATCCCTTAACATTTAGATGTCCCATAAAATGCAATAAGATATTTTTTGTCCATTCACAATAAAAAATGTGTTTTAGAGATTCAACACAAAAAGAGCAATAAAATTATGTGCCTACTATATAATGCTTACATCACTACTAAACTATTCAATCACACTATCCAAATAAAGTTCCTAATCTTAATAGAGCAGTTAAACTTCTAATTAGTTACCAAGATAACCATATTACGATTATTTTTATTTATGGCATTTACTATAACATAGTGATTTCAAGAAACACAATTTAACTAAATTGGACAAAAAATTAGGGTAGAATCGAGAAGGGAAAAATTAAAATAGGATTGAAAAATGATTTGAACAAAAACTTTTGGACATTTGGTAAAGTAAATTGACTTGCTCCCAAATGACCTCCTTAATGGTAATTAAGGATCGAGAAACATCAATATGAGAACAAGTTCAAATTAACATCGAACTAGATCACATCAAAAACTCTACAATTTTTTCAAAAAGTTTAAAAATGACAAAATAAAAATTCTTGGTCCAAAATGGCAGTTAGTAAACCAAATAATTTTTTAAAAAATAAATTAGGCAACAAATAAGAAGAATTGAGAGTGAACAAACCAATAAAGGACCAAAATTGGTTGAATCGATTAAAAAATTTACTAGAAACCGATACAGAAGAGTGTCAGACTGATGCAATAGACCGATAGATGAGCAGCATGCGTAGGCACCACGCATGTGTACACATGTCATCCCCTAAGGTTGACAAAAGATCCAAAATCAGATCTTATCTCTGTTGCAAACTTTAATTATGATCTCTGGTGGAAATTAATTCTTATAAGCTTATATGAACTATGAATGGACAAGAGAAAGCTATGGTCATATAGCCTTTGAAGTACCATATAAGGCTTAGCCCCTTTATTGATGGAGGCTCACCGAAATCTTCTCTAAAAGTGAGGTTGCTCTGTTGTTTAGCGACCCGACTTGTAGAGACCATAACTTTTTTTTTCGACCAACAAATTAAGTATTTTAAGTGCCATTATAAACTCACTTAAGTTACTTTCCAACGCCACCTTGTCTCGACATAGGCAACAATTCTACCGACACTGGCGTGTTTATATAATGAACATGCTTTGGTAGCTGTAAATAAAATATTCTCTTATTGAACCATTTTTGATGCCCTTGTGATCAAACATGAATTCCACAAACAACTTTTTGTGTCCCAGCCAACATTGACCTCTTTAGCATTGGGTAAGAACTGAAGTCAAATAAATTCATGAAAGTTCCAACTAGCCTCCAATAATAACATATTATAGTTAAATGTCATTTACAGGTGACTACAACTTCCATTTGAGGCGATTCAAGAGTTTAATAACTCCTCTAGGAGTCTACTTTCAAATTGCACTAGTACCATTGGTGGAGTCTCCATATTCGGTGAGATCTTGACATTTACCTGATTTATATTATATTCCAGCGGGCTTTGAAAAATGACCCTAAATGTTATTATTTCGACCAACCCTAAATGGTCAGTGACCATGAAAACCTAGAGGAAGTCCTTAGGGACAAGTAATAAGTCGTTCATAATTATTGGGATATGTTTGTATGGGGCATAGAAGTTGGAGAACAAAATGTAATTTTGGAAAAAAGTTAGAGAACCCATTTAGGAATGAGAAATTTTGAGGGACTCTAAGAGGGTCTGGGAAAGGTTGAGAGACCCAAAGGAAAGGATGAAAAAGATTTGGGACTCAAATGGTGAGTTTTGAAAACTTAAGGGTCTAAATAGAATTTTAGAAAATTTTTAGGGGTAAAACGATAAATAGTAAAAGTTAGGGTTCTAAAAGGTGATTTTTGGGAACTTGGGAACCCGAATAAGATCGAAGAAATTTTATGGATATAAAGGGAGATTTGAAAAGTTTAGGGTCCAAAAAGAATATGGATGAAAAAATAAGGACATAATGGTAATTTTGAGAAGTTAATGTCCAAAATGTAAATATTGGGAAATTTAAGTGTGTAAGTGAAAAACTTACATATTTTTGGGCAATAGGATAAATATGGCCAAATATTATGAAAACCTTGGATTTATGAATAATTATTGAACTGTGAGTATAACAGGGTTTGTTGACAGGCAAATGGAGCAAACGAGATCTAATGGAAAAAATTGTAATTTTTGGAAAATTACGGGATGATACAATAGATATCTAGGTAAATGAAATCTGACCATATTTATGGGATTTGATTTATGTAGAGTAACCCACACACTATCCTATGGGGATCAAACTTCTCAAGACATTTAGAAATCCACTGGGACAAACAAGTATTAGATAAAACGAGTGAGTTTATTAACAACGAGTTTGATTGGACCGACCACTATAATTTACAACTTTCTATGAACTCCATGATTATGTGTATTCTTTTGAAATAAATATAATGAAAAATGTGTGGAACACTACATGGAGGTATACTTTATAAAAGTATATGATTAATGGAAAATTATGCATAGAAAAGCAAGGCCTAAGCCCACGGTGATTAACATAGATGTGAACCAAGTCTAAATGATTTTTGAGTGTGAAGTCCTTAAGTAACATGAATAACGAGGTTGGTCAATAGAGGACCGAACCTCAAGTGAAAGCTACTTCTATTATGAAAGTATGTATAGCTATGTGCTTGATGTATATGATTATACTGTGTGATGAGGTGTTGACATGACACTGATTTAGAGGTTGTGTCAACATTTGGGATATACTGGATGTAAACCCCATTTTACTTCAACAAAATAACTGAAAATGAGAACCAAAAAAATGAGAAAAGCCGAGATCCCAATTAAATTGGGATTACACAGAGTATTATCAATGTGGAATACAAAGTGCTCCAAAGTGGGGTGTAAACTATCAATTAACAAGGAAGATGAATCAATCCAAATTATTGAGGTCAGAACCACACCGAATTAAGGTAAATCGGGCTTGAGCCAAATTGAACCAAACCAAACTGAGAGGAATATGTTTGAAGATTCATTTTCTGGGGTGACTTAACAAGTCAAAATTGGTAAATTGAGATCACCACCACGTGGAAAATGAATTTAGAAATTTAATTTTTAGAAAACTAATCGAATCGTGTTTGAACCGATTGATTTAAGTTTTCTGGTCACCGAAACTGGTTCAATTAAACTGGTCAACGATCCAACTAGGTCAATCCACCAAAATGCCCGGTTAGCGCCACATCAGCACATGTGACCAATCAACGAGTGACGCGTGACGAGCGCAACTCGTCAACTGCCAGGTCAACGTATAGAAGTGTTGACCAATCAAAGAGCGACACATGGTAGTCCCTCTATTGTCCTCTATTTATATATAGGTCACTTAGTTTATTTTATTTACAATTAAGTCTCTAAAATTCCCGAACTCTCCTTTAGTACTTATTTATTCTTTTCTTCACTTTGGATACTTGATTTATCACTAATTACACTTAAAACCTTACCATTTCAAAAATTGAAACTTAGTCCCCAACTTTACAAAAAATACATTTTAGTCCTAAAATCTTTGTTCTTCAAGAAATCATGTTAAACTCTCTTAATTCCATCCTATCATGATATTAATTGTCTTCCCCATGTCCATACGATCATTCTAAACTTTGATTTATCAATTTTGACATAGAAATGACCATAAATAGAGTTTTGCCAAAAAAATCATTCTAGAGAGTGAAATGTTTGTTTTCTTACTAGCAAGGGCGCGTCAACTGATGTTCTTGGTGTGAGAAACTAGCTCTCTCAAAGTGGATCCTTCTAGGATCAAATATCACATCAATTGATGGCCTGAGTGATTAGAATTCGATTTAGTAAAAAATTAGTGAATTCACTCTATGAATAGAATATTTCGAACAATCCTTTGTTGTGACCCTTTTTATTTGAAGATTTTTTTTTCTTATGTGGTCAATCTCACAACTTTGTCCACCCATGGCTCTTTAGGGGCATCCTTTATTTCTTATAATTTAGGTCCACCCAAGCCTTCCAATTTGTATTGTCATGCTTTAATCAACGACTATTATTTCCAAAAGTTATACTCCTTTTGGATTTGGGCCTACGTGTCCTTCGCACTGTAGCATGATACACTTCAAAAATGTCTTTGTATTTTACACTTCTAGGATATTTTCTTGACCAATATCCCTAAATTTTGATCCCTTTAAGGATTATGGGACTCTGTCCTTCTTGACCATTTGGTAGTGTTCCTCAATTATCTTGAACGTCCTTAGGCCTTTAGTGTATACAACCCCATTTTTTTTATCATATATTATTGAACTTATAAACCTTCATTTCCTAGTACTTCAAACTTTCCCTGTATCGAGCCCTCACCACTTCCTTCATTCGATGGTGTTCACATGATCTTCTTCTTATGCAATTAGAGTGTTCTACCATTCGTACCTTGTTCGAGATTTCTTTCTCCTTGCCATCTTTAGACCTCCTACGAGGTAACCAATTCCATCGAAAGGACGAAGCTCCTTCATGACTTCATCTTATTACCCCCTCATTCCCATTACATAACCACACCTTTCAGGCGGTTATTAAGGGCTTCTTTATAACCATTTCGTTGAGGTATTACGAACATTTCACGTCGTTTTCAAGTGGCACTACACATACCATCCTTTATATCTTCAACTTCCCTTTTTGGGAATATAACATATCCAATATCTTCCTTTGGACTTTAGATCCTTCGTTCTCCTATCTTGGGTTGTCCATTCTACTTCAATTATTCTACCATCTTTTCTAATGGCGTGATTTGGCATTCAAACTCAAGGAGGAGATCTCTTAGGATATAGCCTCCCATTTCCATCTCCTTGAGCGCTCCCCTGCTCATATGATCACCTTGGGTAACGCGTCCCTAGCGTCAATCTTTTTCTTCATCCTTTAGTTAGCGCCATTGAGGGTTTTCGTTTCCCTTCGTGTATTCATTTAATCCATAGATTTTATTAGGGTTGGCCTGTCTCACTTGTCCACTCAAGGGTAATTCCTTAGGTTCGAACATTTTGCCACTCATGTTTAGACTCTCCCTCTTGGGGCTCTCATCCAACCATTAATCCAAATCATGGGATTATGAGTCCTAACATGCTTAACCATTCTATTGTTTGGTTGTTTCTCTTGGTCATTAAAAGTTTTCAGCAAGGCATCCTTTCGAGCTTTTTGTTCTTGCTTCTTCTTGTCTTGGTTTCATTAACTTCACCCCCTTTTATCTTGTGTTCGTCCTTGAGTCCTTCCTTAACTCTCCTATCGATATATTTTTACAACAATACTTACGCCACTTTCCTTTACTTAGATGTCATACCTTTCATACCCATTCTGGTTTCCCTGATTTGTTTGTCCTTTACTAACCTATTATTGGTCATTTTGGGTGTCAGATAATCGTGTTTCCCAATCATTTCATGACTTGTTTATTGACACACTCATGCTTACCCTCCATCACCTGTTCCCTTTTTCGCCAGGGGTCTTCTTTCACACGATTTCACGTCCCTCAGGCTACTTATGCTTGTCGTGTTTATTCCATGATTGATTTCAGGTCCCGTATGACATATATTTGTCACCTCGAACTCTTCCTTAGGAGTTCCCTTTTTCTTGTCCCTTCTTCTACTCTCGTACCCCGAATAGAGACTTATATTCTAGGGATTGTGTGTCCCACTTTCCTACTGCTCCATGAAGGTTTCCTTTCTTCATGTTCTTACATCCTTTTTCATTGATGCGCCAGTCTTGACCCAATCCTTTGTCGATTGAAATTTCCCTTTTTGAATTTATTATCTGTCTGAGGGATCTTGATCACCGGTGTGAAACCCCCCTCCCCGGACCAAGCAGGGGAAAGAGTTGGCAGTTTTGAGAAAACTGAGTCGAAAAAGGAATAAAAAATAATAAAGAAGTGCTAATATGGAAAATTAGAAAATTCCAAGTGACCAAAAATTCATAAAAATAATGGGGAAGAACCATGATGTGAATTGGATAGGAGAACTGGACCGGTTCGGGGTGAACCAAACCCGAACCGGACTAAACCAGATTAAACTAGTTCAATGATTCATTTTTATAGGTGGCTTAAAAATGTCAATTTGGGAAATTGAGGTCACCATTAGATAGAAAATGAATTCATAAATTTTTAAATTTTAGAAAACTAGTCGAATCGGGCCTGAACCGGTCGATTTTTAAATTCAGGCCACTAAACTCGACCGGACTAGACCGGTCAACGGTCCAGCAGGTTAATGAACCGGACCGATCAATAGTCCAGTCTGATCAATGGTCCAAACCGGTCAACAGAGCCAGTCAGCAGCCACACAAACACATGAAACCAATAGAAGGCTGTCACGTGTTTGGTTAACGGCCAGCAGATGACTGGTCAGCCTACCACACAGACATGAGCAGCCAATGGAAGGTTGCCACGTGTCTAGTCAACTGGTCAACGGCTGACGCTACAGCTGAGTTGAAATGCCTCGTTAGAAAAACTAACCAATCACAGTGCACCACGTGGCACACCCACCACACCATCGTCTTCAACCTTCGGCCACTGATAAAGAGAATAAAGAGGAGAGAGAGAGAGAGCAAAGGAATGGGAAGTCTTTGATGACTTGGAAAATGGCCCGGTCCAGTCACCAGTGGTCGAGTTGGAGGCTAAGTCCTACGCTGGCCGGTAGCTCAGTCAGTTGACGAGCTCCCTATATAAAGAGCACCCCTTCATTCATCCTCAACATCCCACAATTGATAAAAAAAGGTGAAGTGCTTAGTTTTCCGGTGAGCAGCAAACTAGAACTCCGACATCAGGGCTTTTATCCACCTCTGAAGCTACATTTAGTGTCATTAGAACTAGGAAGAAGTCCTCTACCCAACTACAATCTCCCTTTAGTCCGAGGGCCATCGTAAAAGAGCGAGGAAGCTCAAACAATAACGTTGCTTCTTGGCTATCAGCAGCCCAAGCTGCTCGAGCTCAAATCGAGTCATCCCCAGGCTAATTTTGGCCAAACCAAGCCCCCAAAACACCACCTAGAGGTGCCTTGACCTTCCCTGAGCGAATATGGTAAGCCTCTCTGCCGAAAAACACTATTCACGACACATTTCTATAAAAACTTAAACTAAGAAATCCACACTACTCAAGCCACCAATTGAGGCATGATTTGATCTAGGGAGGATCCCCAAGAGGAGAGCAATTCAGAGAAAGCAAGAGCTCCGGTTGTCGGACCCTCACTAGTAAGATATCAAAGCTTTCTCTCTCTAAACCAACTTTTTCGGAGAATCTCCATTTAAGCTCATTTCCGAGCTAAATCGAGTGGTTTAAAGCTTGAAATGACCAGAAAAATATAGAAAAGATGATTCAAATCAAGAATGAGGGTAATTAACCAAATTTTGGGGGTCAATTGAATGAAATTGTGATTCGGGAACCAAATTACAATTTTTGAGAAATTAGGAAATTTTAGGATTTTTGGAAAATTGGGGGCCAAATTGCAATTTAAAAAAAATGGTGGCATTTTCATGAAATTAACTACCAATTGGGGTCCAATTGAGGAATGGGATGAAATGGAGGGCCAATTGGCAATTTTGGGAAAATTAAGGACTAATTGGTAATTTTGAAAAAGTTAGGGACCCATGAGGGATAAGTGGAAGTCCTACGGACTTAATTGAGATTAAATGAAAATTGGGGACCCAAATGTAAGGTTATAAACATTAAGGGTTTTAAATGTAATTAAAGCATAGTGTGAGGACCTATGCGCAAATATCTGAAACTATGAGGCCACTTATGTCGATTCTCTTGATAAGTGTACTCGAACCATGCAGGAGCAGATTGTTTAAGTACTGTTGAAAGGAAGCACACCACAAATCAAGATCTCACTGGGACAGCCACGTCACTGTTACCGGGTGAGTGGGATTTCCAATATAATATCCGGTTGGGGGTGATGAGAACCGCTTTTAAATTTGAAAATAATTTTTTCTAGGAATGGTCACCCCTAACTACGTGAAACTTCTTAAACATTTTGGGAGATGTTACTGATGGGAGCTAGGATTGCTCCAATAGGTTTGAGGCTTCGGATTTGAAAATAATAGGGCCAAAGGCCTAGTTTTGGAAAACTCGCGAAGTGGGCCCAAGGCTAGTGTGTATGGCTTGGACCCGTAGACAAACATGATTTTAAGAACTATGAAAAATCTCATAAAACGAGAATTATTGTGTGACTTTCCACGGGGCCAAGACATGACTAACAAGGCTCGATGGGCTAGTGGGAGTACGCACAGACCAGGTCGACGGGTCGATCAAGGCAAACAACTACATGCTAGGTCGAGGGTCGGGGCCGTTGGATTGTTGGCATAAAAGATCATGGTTATTGATTCAAAATTGTTGTATGCATGCATGAGGATTTCAGGTGTATCTAGACACTTGAGAGGGGATAGTCGATGGGTTCTAAGGGCTGCTAGATGACCCAAGGTGCATAAGGGTAGTTTGGCGTCTAGTATGTCAAGAAGCTCTGATAGCTTCCTGCGCACTGAGACCGAGGCCAGAGGGGAAATGAGGTCTCGTCCCACAAAGTGGACATGATGAAGCACTAAGATCGAGGTTGAAGGGGAAATGAGGTCTTGTCCCACAAAGCATACATGATTAGGATTTGGGGGTTGTACTCTTGATGTACACTTAAACTTAGATGGTTTAAGTGTTAGACAATTGATGTCCACTCAAACTCAGGTGGACTAGTAAAGGTGCTCTTGTCCACAAGTGGAATAGTCGGGGACTATTCTACAAATGTGTGATCCCTTTCTATGATAGAAAGAGTGTGTGAATGTTTGCTGAAATGCCTTCCGAGCAAGGGGAAGTGCCCAAGAAGAGATGAATTCATATTACAACCAAAGTTAAAGATAAAATGTTGTGATAAACAAATTGATTTGAAAACTCACTTCCCAAGCCCCGCTTAGTGAGTTGTAGAAACTCACCCCTCCCATTAAACCTTTTTCAGGAGAAATACATTGTCAAGAAGAACAGAAGCTAGGGGAGAAAGCAAAGGGTATTGGAAATATGTAAACTACCATTAAGATGTTTTGTAACTTTGTTATAAAAAATTGGTACTCCAACGTCTTTACCTTCCTCGGTCTATTTGGTAGAAATACTAAATTAGTACAAGCAAGGGTGGTGGGTTGATCATAATACTCTGATTGAACCGAGTCAGGGCATGACAACTTAAGTGGTATTAGAGAATGGTTTTCCAAACAAAGTTTCAAAATTAAAAGCCCTAGAACCCTAACATACTGCAAACTATGTCAAACAGATATGACCACTCCTAGAGAAACTGAACAAACACATGATGTCAAGGCTACCTCGGAACCGGGACAAAATCATGCCCCACATGAGGAAATTAGCTTGGGAGATAAAGAGTCTAGAATGTCACACCCCGACTCGATTTGGTCAGATCCACGTGAGCAACCCGCCACTCCCTTTGGTCCATGAAGGGTTTCACCCTTTTCTAAACTGCGAGAAGTAAGGCGTCCTTGTTCTTGTGTTTCCTGGAATAGGATTATACAAAATTGAATAATTTAAAATAGACATACCTATCTTATAGTTCCAATATAGGGTGGTCTTAAAGGTTGGTTTTTTCTCGGTTACCTAAAAGGGGTAAAAAGGGAGAGGGTGAGTTCTACAACTTAGTGAATAAGTGTTGGGAGTGAGTTTTCAAAATAACTTTGGTTTATAAAAACCATACCAAGGTTATTATTTTCTTTTTAAATAGATTTTCCTCCAATTCAGGTTTTCAAAACTATTTTCCATTTCCATATTAGGTGGGTTTAGCTCTCTTAGCCCATCCCCTTGCCTCGGGAGGCATTTAACAAACAAACACACGCCTTTCATCGGGAAGGATACACACATTCGCAGGTGCAACCCGTCCACTACACCCACTTGTGGATCGGAGCGTCTTTACCATCCATTAAGATAGAAGCCCATCCACTTCTACCCTGGGTCTGAGTGGAACGTCCTAGATGTCCGACCCTTAGACTCGAATGCCACTTCGTGTCCGTATGAGGACGGAGACCTCATTCCGACCCCACCCCGGTCTCATGCCAAGAAGCTTACAGAGCTTCATGATTGACTGACACGATGAACTGCTCTTATCTTCACCATGTCGTCTAGTAGCCCGTAGGACCCATCACCACCCCTAGGGCAACTTGATGGTCCCGTACCACAAGTGCATGCACAAACAAGTGTTTTTCACATAATAGCCATCATCTTTGGTGCCAACAGTCCAACAGCCCCGACACTCAACTCGACCTATAGCTGTTTGTCTAGGCCAGTTCGTCGACCCGATCCTAACGCACTACTGCTAGTCCATTGAGCATTGTCGGTCCTGACTCGACACCGTGGTGAAATCACACAACCAATTTCATTAGAAAATTTCATGGCTCTCTTTAATCAAGTTTGTTTACGAGCTTCTGCTCATGCCCACTAGCCTTGGGCTCACTGCACGTGTTTTTCCAAAATTGGGCATTTAGCTCCATGAGTTTAAAAAATGAGGCCCTTGGCCTATCTGAGCTGTTCTAGCTCCCGTCTAGAAGGTCTTCCAAATGTTTTAAGCATTTGCACACAGTCAGGGGTGGCTTTCTCCTTTCCTCAATGAAATTCATCATACCAACCAAGTATGGTGTTCATTTATTTCTACTTACAACCGATAAGTAGGTTTTATCTTTTAAAAATAGTGCTCATCATCCCAACCAGTATGATGTGTAAATTAGCCCACTCACCCGGTGACGTTGACGTGTTCGTCCCTAGTCGGCTTACAAGTCCACACGAGTTTTCTCATGCTGGCGTTCCAGTCACATGTATCCCTACACGATTTGGGTATCATCATCAATGAGTGTTCAATATAATAGCCTTCATTTTCTTATGTATGTGCGACTAGGCCCAACTTTTTCATTTATTGCACTTAGGTCTCTAAAGTCCACACCTTTTGACTTTCAATCCCTAGTGTTAAATTTTCCTCAAATTAAGTCTCGAGGACTTCCAATATCCTCCTTGGGCCCTTAATTTACTTTAAATGGTGTAAGGGGATCAAGTTTCTCAAATTTCCAATTTGGTCCCTAATTTTTCAAAATTACAGTTTTGGCCCTACTTTCCAAAAATAGCAACTTGGCCCCAAATATTTCAAAAATTGAACAATTGGTCCCTCAACATCATTCTCATTGCTAATTGGTCTTCAATTTTAAAAAATTGCCTGGAGGTCCCTTAATTTTTTGAAATTCCCAATTTTCCCTAAAAGTTTCCCCCAATTTCTCCCCTTCAAACTGATCGAATTTGATTTTTTCAAATTGGCCATTCAATCGGGGTTAATTGCTATGATTGATGGTATGGATCGGTTCCTATATTTCCATACAATTCAATTGACTTTGAATCGAAGCTTTTGGGTATGAAATGAGCTCAAACAGAGCTTTACCGAAAAACTGTTCGTAGAGAGAGAAAGCTACGAAAGTTTACCGTCAGAGGTGCAACCGTCTGAGATCTCGATCTGGGGAGGTAGCTCTCATCTTGAGGTTCCTTCTAGGATAAAAAATTACTACAATTGAAGTCCAAATGAGGGTGAGTTTTATAAGAAAAATTTAGCACTTTCTCTCTCTAACACTGATTGACAACTACATATGAGGGCTGAATTGGCTTATCTTTCAACTTTGTTGAGGCTGTGTGAGGGCCGTGAGGGTGTCGGGGAGGCTTGGTTTGGCTGGAGGATGTCTGAATTTGGCCAAATTCAACTTGGCCAAAATAGGGCAGCTTCGGTTCGTCGGAGCTGTTTCACTGTTTGATTCCGTCAGTGCTTCTCCATCAATCCTAAGTCGAAAGAAGGTTGCTGTCAGGTAGCTGACTTCCCCTGGAGTTTGAAGGACCCGACCTTGCCTTCTAAGGCTGAGAAAAATGCCCAAGTCGGAGCTTTGGTTCGAGCTTCACTAGAAAAGGGAGTAGTTTAGAGAGAATGGCGATTTGCGGTGTGTGGAGGATGAATATAGAGGAGCTCTTTATATAGGGAGCTCGCAGACCCTCTTCCCGACCATTTTCCATTTTGGTCAAGATTATCCTCACCCGAAAATGCCCTGATCGGAGCAAATATTCCTTCATTGAAGAAGGAATGTTTCTACATTGATGAATAGTATTGTCATCCTAGGGAAGGAGATGACACTGTTCCGAACTGGACCAGACCGGTCCGACCGGGTTAAATGGCAAAAATCGGTCGGTTCAAGCCCGATTTGACCGGTTTTCTCAAAATTAAAAATTTATAAATTAATCTAAATTCATTTTCTATCTAATAGTGGCTTCAATTTCTCAATTTGAACGTTTTAAGCCACCAAGAAAAATGAATTTAGAAACTAGTTCATATATGGTTTAAACTAGTTCAATCCGATTTAATCTGGTTAAGGTCTAATGAACCCTAAACCGATATGGTTTCTTCTTCCAATTTGATCCACGGTTCCTTTCCATGATTTTTATGAATCTTTAAGTCATTTGGGATTTTCAAATTTCCCACTTTACCCTTTCTTTGTCGGTTATGTTTTTGTTAACGAGCTTAGTTTTCTCTTTTGAAACAACCGGTTCTTTTCCTAGTTTTCTTATCTTTAAAGGGACGAGGTTTACAACTCTCCTCTCTTTTTAGGGGTTTTGTCTCCAAAATAATTTACATCCCAAATAATTGGGGGTACCCAACCCTCATAACACTTTCAGTTTCCTATGTCCCCTCTTGTACTGGTCCGTTCTGCCAAAAAAACTTGACCATTGGAATCTTCTTGTTCCTTAAGTTTTTGTCTCTTCGGTCGATGATTTTCACTAGTTATGCTTGATAGGTCAGGTTCTCTTCTAACTCAGGTGTGGGTCGGTCCTGCACATGATTGGGATCGGGCTAATACTTCTAAAGTACCGAGATGTGGAATACATCATATATTCTTTGTAAGTTAGGAGTTAGTTCTAATTTATAGGCATTGGCCCTATCCTTTGGACTATGGTGTCGAGATCGATGTACCTAGGCTTCAACTTCCCCTGTTGTTGGAACCTAAGTATTCCCCTTCATGGGGATACCTTGAGAAACACTTGGTCTCCCACACCAAATTCCAAGTCCCTCCTCTGATGGTCTGCATAGCTCTTTAGCCTGTCCTAAGCTTCCTTAAGTCGACTACTTATAATTTTTATCTTCTCTGTGTCGTCTTATATTTGCTCAACCCTTTCTAGCTTCCTTTCTCCCACCTATTCCCAAAATAATGGGGTACGACACAATCGTCCATAAAGGGCTTTATAAAGAGCCATTTTAATACTCCATCAGACATAAGTATTCCTCCCAACCTTTGTTCATAGTGAGTACGCATGCTCATAGCATATCCTCTAGGGTTTGGAACGTCCGCTCAGACTGTCCATTGGTCTAAGGATGGAATGTTGTACTCATGTGGAGTTTGGTTCCCATGGCACTTTGCAAACTAGGCCAGAATCTTGAGGTAAACCTAGGGTTTCTATCTGACACTATACTTACTAGGACACCATGGAGTCTCACAATCTCCCTTATGTATAAAGCGGCTAGTTGTTCCACTGAATCGGTCACCCTTATTGGTAAGAAGTGGGTGGACTTGGTTAATCTATCCACAATGACTCAAATTGCATCTCGTCCCTTCCTAGTCACAGGTAGTCTCGTGACAAAGTCCATAGTGATGTGTTCCCATTTCCATTCAGGAATTGGTAGGGGTTGTAGCAGTCCTAAAGGTTTCTGGTGCTTAGCTTTAATCTGTTGACAGAACAAGCATCATGCTACACATTTCACGATATCCCTCTTCATCCCTCTCCATCAATAACCCTGTTTGAGGATGCGGTACATCTTGGTACTATCCGAATGCATCGCATAAATAGAGTCATGTGCCTCTTCCAATAATAATCTCTTCACTTCCTTGTCTTGAGGCACACACACTCTACCTTTATAGGTTAGCACTCCATCACCTCTAAGGTTGTAGTCTAGGTTTGTCCCTTCATTGACCGGATCCAAATACGGCTGGAGTTTCTTATCCCCCTTTTGATGGACCTTTATTTGCTCCATTAGGTTGGGTCTTACTACTACATTAGCCAATAGGCATCTTTCTCCCCTATCCACTTTGAGGTCCACTTACATTCTTCCCAATTGCTGTAATAAGGGAAGGTAGCTAATTTTTTTCTGTGCCGCCTCGGTTTGATACTTGCGACTTAGTGCGTCTGCCACCACATTGGCCTTCCCAAGGTGGTATTCTATCACAAGGTAGTAGTCCTTTACTAACTCCAGCCATCTCTTCTGGCGGAGGTTGAACTCCCTCTAAGTTAGGAAGTACTTAAAACTCTTGTGATCGGTATATATCCTACACTTAACCCCGTATAGGTAGTGTCGCCAAATCTTGATTGCAAATATTATTACAACTAACTCTAAGTCATGGGTAGGGTAGTTCCTCTCATGTACCTTTAGTTATTGTGAGGCGTAGGCGATAACCTTTTCTTGTTGCATTAATTCGCATCCGAGTCCTTATCCAGATGCATCACTATAGACTGTATACTCCCTTGCACTTGGGTTAGACAAAGTGAGTATGGGTGTCGTTGTTAAGCGGGTCTTCAACTCTAGGAAGGATTTCTCATAGTTTTCATCCCAATTATACTCCACTCCTTTCCTTGTGAGATGAGTTAGAGGGGCAACTATCTTAGAGAAATCCTACATAAACTGTCGGTAGCACCCTACCAATCCCACAAAACTACGTATCTCGGAGGGGTTCTCTGGAGCCTTCCAATTGGCTATGGCCTCTACCTTTTCCAGATCTACCATTACTCCATCTTTGGACACTATGTGTCATGCCCTGACCCAATTTGGTCATATCCCCGTGAGCAACCCCCCACTCTTTCGGTTTATTAAGGGTTTCCCCCCTTTTTTTTAAACCGTGAGGAGTAAGGGATCCTTTGTACTTGTACCTTTCCTATAATAATATTAATCAAAACTGAATAAATTAAATTTACATACTTGTCTTGTAGGTTTAGCTAACAAAATGTCTATAGGTAGGTTTTTCCCTCGGTTACTTGAAAAGGGTTAAAGGGAGGGGGTGTGTTCGATAACTTAGTGAATGGGTGTTTAAAACATGAGTTTCTGAAAAATAGTTTGAATTGGACTGTGTCAGACTCCTTATTTTCTTTTGGATTATTTCATCCTCAAAATCTCGATTTCCAAAACCATAATTCATCATTTTCCATAATCGGTGTGTTTAACAATTAACACATGCCCTTCATCATGAAGGGATCACACATTCATAGAGCAGCCCGTACACTGCACCCACTTGTGGCTTCGGAGCGACTTTACTGGCCACCTAGATAGAAGCCCATCCACTTCTACCATAGGAATGAGTGGATGTTCACAACATCCGACCCTCAAACCCAAAAAGAAACTCTATGTCCATATGAGGATAGAGACCTCATCCTGACCCCACCCCAGTCTCATGTGCATGAAGCTATGTCGAGCTTCCCTGATTGCTGCCCTTATCTCCACCATGTCGTCTAGTAGCCCCTAGGACACATCATTCCCCTCTTGGGCATCTTAATGGTTCCGAACCTCAGTGCATGCACAAATAAAGTTTTCCATATAAGCCATTAATCTTTGGTGCTACTAGTCTAATGGCCCCGACTCTCAACTCAACCTGCAGTTGTTTGTCTAGACCAGTCCGTCGACTAGGTCTTGTCGCACTACTGCCAGTCCATTAAGTATGTCGGTCCTATCTTGGTACCATGGCTAAATCACATCATTCATTAAAATTTTCATGGCTTAACATCACGTTTGTTTGCGAGATCCTGCTTGTGCCAATTGGCCATGGGCCTACTATATGAGATTTTCAAAACCGAGCATTTTAGCCCACAAGTTCCAAAACCGAGGCCTCTGGCCTATCTGAGCTATTTGAGCTCTCGCCTATCTAAGCTATTTGAGCTCCCGCCAAGAAGGTCTCCCAAAATCTTTAAGCATTGACACACAGTTAGGGGAGAGCACTTTTGACAAAAATAACTTTTCACCTGTCCATCACACCACCTGTGTCACGCCCCGACCCGATTTGGTTGGATCCGGATGAATAACCCGTCGCTCCCTTAGTTTAAGAGGGGTTTTCCCCTTCTTAAATTCAAGAGGAGCCAGGCGTAATCTCGACCTTGCTCCCTGGAAAACACATATCAAATAAGATGCAAGCTTAATAAAATCAAGCATACATGATAGAGGGTAAGGTCTGGTGTTATCCCTAGTCATTTCTCTATTTCTGAAAAGGGATAAAAAGGGTGAGTGAGTTTCTACAACTCAATGAATGGGTGTCTTAAAAAAAATAAAGTTTCAATAAAATATTTTTGAGTTGGTGTGTGCTAGACTCCTTATTTTCTTTAAGACATTTCATCCTCAAAATCTCAGTTTTAAACCTATTATTCCTTATTAACCATAGTCGGTGTGTTTAACAATCAACACATGCCCTTCATCATGAAGGGATCACACATTCGCAGGGCAGCACGTTCACTGCACCCACTTATGGCATTAGAGCGACTTTATCGGCCACCTAGATAGAAGCCTGTCCACTTCTACCCTGAGAATGAGTGGATGTACGTGACATCTGACCCTCAATCCCATAAAGAAAGTCTGTGTTCGTATGAGGATAGAGACCTCATCCCGACCCCACCTCGATCTCATGCGCATGAAGCTATGTCGAGCTTCGCTGACCAGTGGCACGACAAACTGCCCTTATCTTCACCATGTCGTCCAGTAGCCCCTATGACACATTACTACCCCTCTTGGGCATCTTGATGGTCTCGAACCTTAGTGCATGCACAAAACAATAGTTTTCCTCATAAGACATTTAATCTTTGGTGCAACTAGTCCAACGACCCCGACCCTCAACTCAACATGCAACTATTTGTCTTGACTGGTCCGTCTACCTGTCTTGGCGCATTGCCGCCAGTCGATCAAGTATGTCGGTCCTGGCTTGGTACCATGGCCAAACACATCATTCATTTAAAGATTTCATGGCTTAAACTCATGTTTGTTTATGAGCTCCTTTTCGTGCCAACTGGCCTTGGGCCCACTGTACGAGATTTTAAAAATTGGGCATATTAGCCCCTAAGTTCCAAAACTGAGGCCTTTGCCCTATCCGAGCTCCTGTCAAGAAGGTCTACCAATAATTTTCAAGTTGTCTATCATACCAACTGGGTGTGAGGATATCTCTTGTCACGCCTCGACCTGATTTGGTTAGATCCCCGTGAACAACCCGCCGCTCTCCTGGTTCAAGAGAAGTTTCCCCCTTCTTTAACTCAAGAGGAGCCATGCGTACTTTTAACCTTGTTCCCTGGAAAAACATATATAAAATAAAATGCAAGCTTAAGAGAATTTAAGCATACTTTGACAGAGGGTAAGGCTTAGTGTTATCCCTAATCATTTTCTCTATTTCCTAAAAAGGGATAAAAAGAGGGGTGAGTTTCTACAACTCAGTGAATGGGTATTTAACAAAAATGAAGTTTCAATAAAAATAGTTTTCAAGTTGAAGTGTGCCAGACTCCTTAATTCTTTTAATTTTTCTCATTTCCAAATCACAGTTTTCACAATCAATTCTTATTACCACGGTGTGTCATCACCTAGCACACATCCTTCATCATGAAGGTAAAACACACAATTGCAGGCCAGCCCGTCCACTAAACCCACTTGTGGTGTCGGAGCGACTTTACTGGCAACCTGGATAGAAGTATGTCAACTTCTACCCTGAGAATTAGTGGATGTTCACGACATCCGACCCTCAATCCCGTAACAAATCTTCGTGTCCATATGAGGATAGAGGTCTCATCCTGTCCCCACCCCGGTCTCATGCGCTTGAAGCTACTCCAAGCTTCGCAAGACTTATGGTATGACTAACAGCCCTTATATCCACCAGGTTGTCCAGAGCTCTGGGTTGCATCACTACCCCTCTTGGGCGTCTTGAAGGTCCCGTAACACAATGCATGCACAATCAACAATTTTTCACATAATGCAATATAATCTGTGGTGCCACTAGTCCAACGGCCCCAACCCTCAACTCGACCTACAACTATTTGTCTTGACTAGTTTGAAGACCTGTCATATCGCACTGCCGCTAGTTGACTGAGTATGTCGGTCCTGTCTCGGTACTGTGGCCAAACAACTCATTACTTAAGTTTTCATGGCCTATTAATCATGTTTGTTTACAAGCTCTTGCTCGTGCCAACTAGCCTAGGGCCCACTGTTCAAGATTTTCAAAATCGGGCATATTAGCCCCCAAGTACCAAAATTGAGGCCTCCGGCCAAATAGAGCTATTCGAGCTCCCGTCGAGAAGGTCTCTCAAAATGTTTAAGCAATGGCACAAAGTCAGGGGAGAGCACTTCCGACAAAATATACTTTTCAACTGTCCATCATACCAACTAAGTATGAGAACATATTCGCTCATAACCGATGAACTGGTTTTCCACTTCCTTTGAGGAAGTTTCATCATACCAACCGGGTACAATCTGCTTACAACTGGTAAGTAATTTTTTCGCTTGATTTACACATCACTCCTATTAGGTGTGATGATTAAAATATCACTTAGCAGTGGGTTTTCATTTTTGAGATGCTTATCATCCTAACGGGTATGATATTAAATTTCCACTCACTCGATCATGTAGTGTATTTACTCTAAATTGGCTTTCATCCCTTGCGAGCTTTGCCTTAGTTGGCGTTCCCGATGTCTCGTGTTCCTACACGATATGAACATCCTTATTCATTATCATTTGGCTTAATAGCCTTCATTCATTATGAATAACTAAAAATATCTAACTTTTCAAATATTTACAATTTTGTCCCTAAAGTTCTTTTTCTTTTACTTTAGGCTCCAAATGCTGGTTTTCCCCAAATTGAGTCCCGAAACTTTAAAAATTCTCTTTGGTACCTCAATTTATTCAAATTCACAAAAAGGGATTCAAGTTTTCCAAATTCCCAATTTGGTCCTCAATTTTTCTAAAATTACCATTTTGCCATTCCTTTACAAAAATGGTAAGTTTTATCCCAAAAATTATAAAATTTGCTTAATCGGTCCTCTAACACTCTTATCATGCTCAATTGGCCCTAAATTTTATAAAATTGTATTTTAGTCCCTCGAATTTTTGAAATCCCTAATTTTCCCCCAATTTCAACTTTCCAACACAGCTAAATTTGATTTTATCAAATTGATCGATCAAACAAGTTTAATTATTGAAATTGAAGTTAAATTGGAGTTCCTACATCTTCATAAATTTCAATTGCACTTTGACTCGTAAGTTTTGACTCCTAAACAAGCTCAAACAGAGCTTTGTTGGAAAATAGAATGTACAGAGAGAAATCTTCAAATGCTCACCGTCGAGGGCACGGTGGTCCACATGAGAGCTCTCCTCCTGAGGTTTCTCCTAGGATCTAGAATTGCATCAATTGAGACCAAATTGGGTGATAATTTTATCATCAAAATTCTATCGGTTCTCTCTTTAGCATTGGTCGAAAATTACAAAAGGGAGCCGAATTAGCTTATATTTTAATTCTAATTCGGCCGTAGGAGAGCTGAGGAGGTGTTGGGAAAGCTTGGTTTGACCTCGGGAGGGCTCAAATTGGCTAATTTTAGATCAGCCAAAGTAGGACAGCTTTGGTCCGTCAAAGCTGCTTCACTGTTCGATCACGTCGACGCTTCTCCGGCGACCCTCGGAGCAAATGAAGACTACCACCATGTAGCTGACTTCTCCCCGATTCTAAGGAACCTGACCACGCCTTCTTTGGCTCAGAGAAGACCCTATATCAGAGCTCTAGTTTGAGCTTTGCCAAAAAATTGACTAGCTAAGAGAGAGTGAGGTTTTCAGGTGTGGAGAGGAAGAAAGAAGATGGGCTTTTTATATAAGGAGCTTGAGTACTTATCAGTCGTCCATTTGACACCTTTATGATAGTAATTGATGGCTAGAAATGTACTGAACGAAAAAGTTTCCTCTTCACCGGCGTTGATTCAATTTTTCGGTGAGTGAATACTAATGTTATCTGAAGAAAGATGACGACACTATTTCGAATCAAACCAGACTGGTACAAATCGAGTTCAAAGCTTAAACTAGCCGGTTTAGGCCTGATTCGACCGAGTTTTTCAAAATTAAAAATTTCTAAATTCATCTAAATTAATTATCTATCAAATAGTGGCATCAATTCTCAAATTGGAATTTTCTAAGCCACCTAGAAAAATGAATTTAGCATCCGGTTCAATAGTGGTTCAAACTGGTCCAAACAGATTCAATCTTGTTCGGATCCGATTCACCTGAACCGGTTTGGTTTTTATCCCTCACTCATCTTAAAGTCCTTTTTCATGACTTATGTGACTTTTTAGGTCACTTGGGATCCATAAATTTCCCGATTTACCCTATCTCTATTGGTTCTGGTTCATAAACCGGTTTAATCCGGTTCACCCGAACTGGTTTGATTTTTCTCTCCCAATTTGTCCTAAAGTTCTATTCCAAGGTTTATGAACCTTTTTGGGTCACTTGTAAATTGTAATTTTCCCAATTTGCACGTTCCCCAATAATCGGGTTTGTGAACCGGTTCGGTTTTCTCACTTGGTTTGACCGGTTATTTCCTGGTTTTCCTTAACTCCAAAGAGCAGGGTTTACAAATCTCCCTGCTTTTAGGAATTTTATCCCCAAAACTTATTCCACACTTTTTATGTACTAGATTAAACTTTTCATTGATATGTAAATTTTATAGTTTATCATCTTACAACCTTCTCGATTGTTTTCGTTCACCCCTTTCATCACATACCTAAAATTCTCGTCTCATTCTCATCCTTTCATCATCCCATGGAACTTACTTTATCTTAGAATATCCTCCTGGAAGATCTAGGATCATTTCCTTTAGTTATATCCTTCCTTCCCAAGGCACAATTTCCCATTCCAAGCTTCTTCTACCTTAGATTTCAGAACTCCAAGTTCCGATCATTTTTCTTCCACGGGTTTTGGCATTTATCACCTTTTCATCCTTCATGGGTCCCTTCCTCATTCTTTGGTTATCACCTTTATGCTTGACTTTTTCATGCCTTACTCACAGATTTTTCCTTGCCTAAGTCATATTTCCCTTATTCAGTTAGGTTTACATGCCCCTTACCACATGACATTCTTCGTGATGTCTTTGACTTCACGTCCCTATAACCGTATTGGCTTCCTTATTTACTCGTCTTTTCCAAACTTCCTTATTTGGTCATTCAACCTTCAAATCGTTGAACTTCTTGATACTCACTAACATATTAAAACTCTTGATTTCCTACCTCATTCCTCATTCCCATGGTGTCCTTCCTCTTTAAGATCTCTTCTCTTTCCAAATCTATTCTTACTCTCATTGATACACCTATGCTTTCCCAAGATTCCTTTCTCTGGTGAGCTTCACATTCCCTCTCTCTCCCGGGAGTTCCTTCTAGTTCTACCATTGCAATTATTAAATTCTAAAATGTCTTTTGCCGTTATCTTTATGATCTCACATTTACTCTTTAGATCTATGAGTACTTTTCGTTTATCTTGCTTCATTCCCACTTGCTCCAGCATTTGTTTATTCCTTTGAGGTGGACCTCTCATCCCTCTTATATCAAAATCTTTCGTATCTTCATGTCCTTGGTATTCCTCCCTTTACCTCGATTAGGGTGTATTCTTTATTATTCTTAGCTCTTATTAGAGCTTCATTTTCTCCTCTGAATGATTTGGCCAATAGGAGATGTTTCCTTCAATCAGATTCGTCAAAAATTTCTATTTGGATTTCCAAGTCTTCTTGCAAATAGATCATACTTGACCTCTCAAAACACCCACTTAGCCACTCGTACTTCTTACTGATATCCTTATTTCGGCTCCGGTTTTGTGACATTTCCTCGATTGATTTTCTTAACTTGGAGCTTTCTCCTTATTCGATCCAACTTCCTATTTTCATCCTTCTTCTAGTGTCTTCAATTCTAGGATTCTTTTGGTTGATCACTCTACCGTTCTTTAGAAATTTCTCTCTTTTAAGTCTTCACCTAAACTTAAGGATCTTGTATGATTCGTCCACTCCTACTTTTCTTCCTCTTTTAGTCCATACCTCTGCTTTCCACAAGTCTCCATATCTTATGAAGTTCCTAAATAACTATATCTTAGTTGTTTACAAGTAGTTGTTACACCCGGGCCTTCCTGTTATCCTACCTTCTTCCCATCTTTCCTTGGTGGTCTTGACATCCTTGGTGTTTCTCCATACTTATTTCTTTTTCTTCTCGATTAGCTTTCATTCTTGTGGTTCCCTTTGGAATGTTCTACTCCTCCTTATTTTTCCTTACTCTTCTTTCTTTGAGCTTATCTTTAATTCCTTGAACTCTCCATGAATATGTACTCATTGATGTTCACTTCCCTTTGTTCCAACTTTTTCTTCCCCTTTTAGTTAAGATCCCCGTTAGCTGAATTCTTCCTTATCGTACTTCTGAGGGAAAGTCTTAAGGGATGACGTTAACTATAAATAACCCGTCTTTTCTTCGTTAGGTGATTTCCTACCTTTATTTTAATCTTTATTGTCACGCTATTTTTACTTTTATTAAGGAACTCAGAAATTTTAACAAAAATTTCACTTTCATTTATTCAAGAAATATTTTCTTATCATTCTTGGCTTATTACATGAATTTTCTACCCCTTAATCCCTTGGGGTCATAGGACTAGAATTAACCCTAGAATAGTTGTGAGACTCTTAATTAGAAGGCTCTGAGGAATTTGTTGGGGTCCATTCATATTTCCTAATAGGACGAATTTCATGTATGGCCTCAAATTCATACCGCCTTAGTACCTCGACCTGACACTCATAGGTCAACTTCACCTATTGGGAGGGATTGAAGTCAGGTTGAGTAGGTGGAGGTACTTTGTGGACCTTCATGAAGGTGGCATATGCATCCCAATAATTATCCCAAGCCTCCTTCTTGGTTGGATTCCCCTCCAGTTGTTGTGGGACTAGAAGAGGAGGGGTTGAGCTTCTAGGAAGTGATATTGTTTCCTCTTGTCTGGGAGGAGGGTATATGATGCCTTTTGGTTCCAGTAAGGCTTCTACCAGTTTCCGATAGTCTTCCACCATGTCCTTGGGTACTCATTTCTCACCCTTTAGGAACTTTTGTACGACTTCTTCCCTTGGGTTGGGTGTCTTTTTCAAGGTAATGGGTGGAGGACTAGATTTCACCGTGAATTTCCTAGGAACTTTCCTTCCTACACGATAGCTTAGAGTTGGGTTAATGTCAGTGCATAATATTGAAAATGTTTCAAGGGAACTAGGCTCTGATATCACTCAAGTTGTCATGTCGCAACCCTGTTTAGTCGGATCCCCGTGAACAAACCGTCGCTCTCTTGGTTCAAGAGAAGTTCCCCCCTTTTTTAACTCAAGAGGAGCCATGCGTACTTTTAACCTTGTTCCCTGGAAAAACATATATAAAATAAAATGCAAGCTTAAGAGAATTTAAGCATACTTTGACAGAGGGTAAGGCTTAGTGTTATCCCTAATCATTTTCTCTATTTATTGAAAAGGGGTAAAAAGAGAGGTGAGTTTCTACAACTTAGTGAATGGGTATTTAAAAAAAATGAAGTTTCAATAAAAAAATAGTTTTCAAGTTGGAGTGTGCCAGACTCCTTAATTCTTTTAATTTTTCTCATTTCCAAATCTCAGTTTTCACAATCAATTGTTATTAACATGGCGTGTCATCACCCAACACACATCCTTTATCATGAAGGTAAAACACACAATCGAACGCTAGCTCGTCCACTGAACCCACTTGTGGCGTCGGAGCGACTGTACAGGCCAGCTATATAGAAGTATGTCAACATCTACCTTGAGAATGAGTGGATGTTTGCAATATCCGACCCTATATCTCGTAACAAATCTCCATGTCCATATGAGGATAGAGACCCCATCTCGTCCCCACCCCGGTCTCATGCACTAGAAGCTACTCCAAGCTTCGTAAGACTTTTGGTATGACTAATTGCCCTTATATCCACCACGTCATCAAGAGCCCTGAGACACATCACTACCCCTCTTGGGCATCTTGAAGGTCTTATAACACAATGCATGCACAATCAATAGTTTTTCACATAATGCAATATAATCTATGGTGCCACTGGTCCAATGGCCCGGACCCTCAACTCGACCTGCAGCTGTTTATCTTGGCTAGTCCGAAGACCTATTATGTTGCACTGGTGCTAGTTGACTGAGTATGTCGGTCATGTCTCGGTACCGTGGCCAAACAACTCATTACTTAAGTTTTCATGGCCTATTAATCATGTTTGTTTACGAGCTCCTGCTCGTGCCAACTGGCCTAGGGCCCACTATTTGAGATTTTTAAAATTGGGCATATTAGCTCCCAAGTTCCAAAACCGAAGCCTCTGGCCTAATAGAGCTATTCGAGCTCCCGTCGAGAAGGTCTCCCAAAATGTTTAAATAGTTGCACACGGTCAGGGGAGAGCACTTTTGACAAAATATACTTTTCAACCGTTCATCATACCAGCCGAGTATGAGAACATCTCTGCTCATAACCGATGAACGGGTTTTCCACTTCCTTCGAGTATGTTTCATCATACCAACCGGGTATGATCTACTTACAATCGGTAAGTACTTTTTCCGCTTGATTTCAACATCACTCCTCTCAGGTGTGATGATTAAAATACTACTTAGCAATGAATTTTCATTTTCAAGGTGGTTATCATTCTAATAAGGTATGATATTAAACTCCCACTTACCTGATCGTGCAGTTTATTTCCTCTAAATTGGCTTTCGTGCCTTGCGTTGTCCCCCAATTTCAACTTTCCAACACAACCAAATTTGATTTCATCAAATTGATCAATCAAACAAGTTTAATTGTCAAAATTGAAGTTAAATTGGAGTTCCTACATCTTCATACGATTCAATTGTACTTTGAATCGCAAGTTTTGACGCCGAAACAAGCTCAAATGGAGCTTCGCTAGAAAATAGAACATAGAGGGAAAAAGTTTCAAATGCTCACTGTTGGGGGCGCAACGGTCCGAGCTTTCAATCTTGGCAGAGAGCTCTCCTCCTAAGATTACTCCTAGGATCAAGAATTATATCAATTGATGCTGAATTTGGTGAGAATTTTATCATCAAAATTTTGTTGGTTCTCTCTAGCACTGGTCGAAAATTATAGAAGGGAGCCGAATTGGCTTACCTTATAGTTCTAATTCGGCCGTAGGAGGGCTGAGGAGGTGTTGGGGAAGCTTGGTTTGGCCTGAGGAGGGCTCAAATTGGCCAATTTTAGCTTGGCCGAAACAAGGTAGCTTCGGTCCGCCGGAGCTGCTTCACTGTTCGATCACGCCAACGCTTCTCTGCCGACCTTCGGAGTGAATGAAGACTACCACCATGTACCTGACTTCTCCCTAGTTCTAAGGAACCTGACATGCCTTTTTTGTCTCAGAAAAGTCCCTATATCATAGCTCTGGTTCGAGCTTCACCGGAAAACTGAGTAGGTGAGAGAGAGTGAGGTTTTCAGGTGTGGAGAGGATGAATGGAGAGGGGCTCTTTATAGAAGGAGCTCGAGGACTTGTCGACCGTCCATTTGGCACCTTTATAAACGTTTCCTATTCTCCGACACTGTTTCAATTTTCTGGTGAGTGAACAGTGCTGTATCTGAAGGAAGAATACGACACTGTTCCGAATTGGACCAGACCTGTCCGCTTAGGTTCAAAGCTTAAACCGGCCGATTCAGGCCTGATTCAACTGAGTTTTTCAAAATTAAAATTTTTCAAATTTATCTAAATTCATTACCTATCAAATGGTGGCCTCAATTGTCAAATTGGAATTTTCTCAACCACCTAGAAAAATAAATTTAGCATTCGGTTCAATAGTGGTTCAAATTGGTTCAATCCAGTTCGGATCTGGTTCACTTGAACCGATTTGGTTTTCATCCCCCACTCATCCTAAAGACCTTTTTCATGACTTATGTGACTCTTTAAGTTACTTGGGATCCATAAATTTCCCGGTTTTCCCTCTCTCTATCGGTTTTAGTTCATAAACTAGTTTAATCTAGTTTGAATCTGGTTCACCTGAACCGGTCTGGTTTTTCTCTCCCAATTTGTCCTAAAGTTCTTTTCCAAGGTTTATTAACCTTTTTGGGTCACTTGAAAATTGTAATTTCTCCAATTTGCTCGTTCCCCAATAATTGGGTTTGTGAACCGGTTCAATTTTCTCACTCGGTTTGACCGGTTCTTTCCTGATTTTCCTTAACTCCAAAGAGCGAGGTTTACATCCCATCTCATAACCAATGAACGAGTTTTCTACTTGCTTACAGGAAGTTCATGATACCAACCGGGTATGATCTTCTTACAACCGGTAAATAGTTTTTCTGGATAATTTCCACATCACTCCATCCTGGTGTGATGTTTAAAATTCCACTTAGTAGTGGGTTTTCATTTAGGTGGTTCTCATCATCCCAACCGGGTATGATGTGAAAATCCAACTCACACGTGAATGTCGTAAATCCTTCTTAACTAACTTTTTTTGTCTTCTCACGAGCTTATCTTAGCTGACGTTCCCGATACTTTGTGTTCCTACACGATATGAACATCCTTGTTCATTATACTTTGGCTTGATAACCTTCATTCATCGCGAATGAATAAAATACCCATCTTTTCCATTAATTGCAATTAGGTCCCAATAGTTATTTTTCTTTAACTTTAGGTCTCTAATGCCGATTTTTCCCTAAATTGAGTCCCGAAACTTAAAAATTTACTTTGGGGCCTCAATTTATTCACGTTGGCGCTTCTTCGATGATCCTCGGAGCAATTGGAGACTACCACCATGTACTTGACTTCTCCCCGAGTCTAAGGAATCTAACCATGCCTTCTTTGGCTCAGAAAAGACCCTATATCGGAGCACTGGTTCGAGATTCGTCGGAAAACTGAGTAGTTGAGAGAGAGTGATGTTTCATGTGTGTGGAGGATGAATGGAGAGGGGCTTTTCATATAGGGAGCTCGGAGACACTTTGGCCGCCTGTTTGGAACCTTCATTATAGTCATTGATGGCCTAGAATGTACTTAACAGAAATGTTACTTCTTTGTCGGCGACACTAATGAATTTTTTGGCCAGTGAACAGTGCTGTCATCTAAAGGAAAAAGATGACACTGTTCCAAACTGGACTGGACTGGTCCGAATCGGGTTCAACGCTTAAATCGCCTGGTTCATGCCTAATTCGACCGAGTTTTCAAAATTAAAAATTTGTAAATTTATCTAAATTTATTCTCTATCAAATGTGGCCTCAATTCTCCAATTTGATTTTTTAAGCCACCTAGAAAAATGAATTTAGCTTTCGGTTCAAATCAGTCCAAAGCGGTTCAATCCGGTTCGGATCCAGTTCACCTGAACTAGTCTGGTTTTTATTAGGCCAAAAGATAATGAAAACAAGGGTGTTCATATTATATAGGAACACAAATTACCGGGAACACCAGCCAAGACAAGCTCGCGTGAAGGCAAAAAGCCGGTCGAGAGGAAATTCACTGCGTTATCGGGTGAGTGGAATTTTTATATCATACCCGGTTGGGGTGATAAGCAACTCAAAAATGAAAATCCACTACTAAGTGGTATTTTAACCATTACACCTGTGAGGAGTGATGTGAAAATTACACGGAAAAACTACTTACTGATTGTAAGTAGATCATACCCGGTTGGTATGATGAACTTCCTAGAAGGAAGTAGAAAACCCGCTTATTGGTTATAAGCGAAGATGTTCTCATATCCAATTGGTGTGATGGATGGCTAAAAGTTTATTTTTGTCAGAAGTGCTCTCCCTTGACTATGTGCCACTGCTTAAACATTTTGGGAGACCTTTGTGATGGGAGCTCGAATAGCTTAGATAGACCGGAGGCCTCAGTTTTGTAACTTAGGGGCTAATATGCCCGATTTTTTATAATCTCGTACAGTGGGCCCAAGGTCAATTGGCACGAGGAGGAGCTTGTAAACAAAAATGAGTTAAGCCATGAAAAATTTAAATAAATGATTTTTTTGGCTATGGTACCAAGACAGGATCGACATAGTCAATGGACTGGTAGTAGTGCGACATGATAGGTCGACGGACCAGTCGAGACAAACAGTTATAGGTTGAGTTAAGGGTCGGGGCCGTTGGACTAGTGGCACCATAGATTAAAGGGCTTATGTGGAAAATTGTTGTTTTGTGCATGTACTGAGTTATGAGACCTTCAAGACGCCCAATAAGGGTAGTGATGTATCCTAGAGTTACTGGACGACATGGTGGGAATAAGGGTAGCTAGTCGTACCAGCAGTCTTGGAAGCTCAATGTAGCTTCATGCGTATGAGACCAGTGTGGGGTCGAGATGAGGTCTTTGTCCTTATACGGACACGAAGTTTTCCTTATGGGATTGAGGGTCGGATATCGCATACATCCACTCATTCTCAGGGTAGAACTAGACGTGCTTCTATCTAGGTGGCCGGTAAAGTCGCTCCAATGCCACAAGTGGGTGCAGTGGACGTGCTGTCTTGTGAATGTGTGTTCCCTTCATGATGAAGGGTGTGTGTTAGTTGATAAACACACTGTTGTTATGAGAAATGGCCATGAAAACCAAGATTTGAGAATGAAATGTTTTTAAAGGAAAATAAGAAATCTGGCACACTCCAATTCAAACTATTTTCTAAAAGTCATACTTTAAACTCCATTCATTGAGTCGTTGAACTCACCCCTCCCTTATACCCCTTTCAGGTAACCCGGTGATAGCCCACCCAAAGACTACAAGTCAACACACCTGTGAGATAAGTATGAAAAGTTTAAATTTTATGTAGTCTTGATTAATGTTATTCCAGGAAAGGTACATGTTTAAAGGACGCCTTACTCCTCATAGTTTAAAAGAAGGGGAAACCCTTAATAAACCAGGAGAGTGATGGGTTGATCTTGGGGATATGACCAAACTGGGTTGGGGCATGACATTGGAGGAGTCAAACTCAAAGCAGATTTGATTTTGTTACCCCTGAGGGAGGAAGAAGTAATCCTTGGAATGGATTGTTTAACTAACCACCAGGTTAGGATGGATTGTGGAAAGAAGATAGCAACCTTCCACACTCTCGAAACAAATGGACTGAAATTCCAAGGAGACCGGAGGAAGAGTGAAGTATAGATGGTGTCCCATAACAAGGCCCAAAAGATGATAAAGAAAGGTTGTACTGCTTTTCTGGCCATTGTCATCAATAAGAAGTCTGAAGAGAAGGGACCCGAAGACATTCCGGTGGTTAAATACTATCCAGAAGTATTCCTGGAAGAATTACCTAGACTGCCCCCAAATCGACAATTGGAGTTTACCATAGAAATTATCCCAGTAACAAACCCCATATCCCAAGACCCCTATCGCATGGCTCCAACAAAGCTAAAGGAACTAAAAGAGTAGCTAGATGAGCTGTTGGAGAAGGACTTCATACGTCCTAACCAGTCTCCATGGGGTGCACCAGTCCTATTCGTAAAGAAAAAGGATGGGAACATGAGACTGTGTATAGACTATAGAAAGTTGAACCAGGTTACCATCAAGAACAAATATCCACTTTCATGTATAGATGACCTGTTGGATCAACTGAAGGGAGCATCTTACTTCTCCAAGATAGATCTTCGGTTTGGCTACCATAAACTTAGGATCAGAGAGGAAGGCATTCCTAAGATCGCATTACGGTCCCGATACGGGCATTACGAATTTAGGGTGATGCCTTTTGGCTTAACTAATGCTCCTGCAGCCTTCATGGATTTAATGAACCGAGTGTTCCAGTCACACTTAGACAGGTCTGTGAGTATATAAGAATGTCATCTATAAATCAAAGCATTAGAAAACCTCAGGACTGCTACAACCCCTCTCAATCCTGGAGTGAAAGTGGGAACAAATTACCATGGATTTTGTCACAGGACTACCTATGACCAGGAAGGGTCGAGACATAATTTGGGTCATTGTGGACAAATTGACCAAATCCGCCCATTTCCTACCTATAAGAGTGACAGATACAATGGAACAATTAGCTATCTTATACATGAGAGAGATAGTAAGACTACATGGCATCCCAGTGAGCATAGTATTAGATAGAGACCCTAGATTTACTTCAAGGTTCTGGCCAAGTTTACAAAGTTCCTTGGGGACTAAGCTCCACATGAGTATGACATTTCATCCTCAAATTGATAGACGATCTGAGCGAACAATCCAAACCCTAGAGGACATGCTAAGGGCATGCATACTCACTATGGATAAGGGTTGGGAGGAATACTTGTACTTGATGAAATTTGCGAACAATAACAGTTATCAGGCCAGTATCCAAATGGCCCCTTATGAGACCCTCTATGGACGACCATGTCGTACCTCCTTATTCTAGGAAGAAGTGAGGGAAAGAAAGCTGGGAAGGGTTGAATTAATCGAGGATGCCACATAGATGATCAAAATAATTAGGAGTCGACTTAAGGCTGCTCGAGATAGGTAGAAGAGCTATGCGGACAAAAGGAAAAATGATATTGAATTTGAAGTGGGTGAACAAGTGTTCCTAAAAGTATTCTAATGGTGGGGAATACTTAGGTTTTAACAATAGGAAAAGTTAAAACCAAGGTAAATCGGTCCTTATCCCATTATCCAAAGGATGAGACCAGTGACTACAAATTGGACTATTTCTAAACTTACAGATAATACATAATGTATTTTATATATCGATACTTCAGAAGTACCAGCCTAATCCTAGCCATATGTTGGATCGGCCTCCATCAGAACTGGAAGAGAACTTGACCTATCAAGCATAATCGATACGAATTATCGATCGTAGGAATAGGAACTTGAGAAATAAGAGAATTTATATGGTTAAGGTTTTTTAGCAAAATAGACTCATACAAGAAGAGAAATGAGAGATTGAGAGTTTTGGGACAAAACCCTTAAAATGATGGAAGAGTTATAAATCTCAAAAAATTAAGAAAATAATCGATAGTTTCCAAAAAAAAAATTGAGTCGATTAATAAAATTTAACCAATATAAAAAGGGAAAATCGAGAGAAATTTACAAATTTCGAGTAAAATAAATAGTTAAAAAAGTTATGTAAAAAAATTTTAGATTAAATTGAAAAAAAAAACTAAACTGGTGAACCGTAATTCCGCTAGTTACATTCAAATCTTTGCTCCAATTCCACTGGGCTAAATGATTGTGCTATGCCCTTTTATGAGCAAATATACAATTTTCATATCTAATATATTGTCGAGTTATCAATTTAATCACTGAATAATTTTCTGCTATCAATGTGATATGGGACATCCATAGCTTTGCCACCATCCTAGTCCGAATATCCATTGTGCCATTAAAAATTCACCGCCACACTAATGTCTTGGTGGTGTAACCAGACAACACTAGAAAAAATAACCGGCTCCTCTGATGGGGCTGATGTTACTTCCCTTCAAGCAACAATCTGGATCAAAACATTGGCTACTCAGCAGTGCTATGGCATTTTTTAATAAGAATAAAAACTGTGTTAAAGCACAATCATCATACAATTTAGAAGTAGAAACCGCTGATAGCTCAAAATGCACTAGTTGTCTAATGTCACAAAATCCGTAAATACACTTAAAGGCTATCCAATGAGCAAAACATCAAACCCCTTCGTTGCAGGCTACTAGAATCATATTACTAACAAACCAACTAACCTAAAGGAGCCTGCGAGGTTTACCTATGTGGAAGCAGAAGGGCCATTTATGTATCCTTCTTTGCGGCCTTCAAAGCCAGGTCTCATGAGCTTCTTCTCCCGCTTAGCAATTTTGCGCATCTTCTTCTCATGGGCTCTTCCAGCTATATTTTCTGACCTTTTCTGCTGCTTGTCTGCCTTCACCTTCAGCTGGATCTCAACTCTCTCTTTCCATTTCTCAGAATTCTTCTGGTGTCTCTTCTTCTCCTTGTGTAAGCTCTGCTTTAGTAATTTAGGGTCATCGTGGACCTTAATCCCAGCAGCCCTGCTTGTTGCTGCCTTCCATGAATGCTTCTTTAACACTATCTGCCCCTTCTCTGGGTCCTTCATCTCCTGTTCCAGCTTCATCACTCTCTCAAGTTCCTTTTGCTTCGAAAGCTTCTTCCTCTTCTTGCTCCTCTCCTCATCCCCAAGCTTGACTTGGCTGAAAGCAAGCTCCTTGGAAGCCTCTTCAACATCCTTCTCTACAATTTTGTCTCCTCTATCACCAATCGAGGGCTTCACTTCAACTCGCTTCCGCTTCCTCTGGTCAGCTTTCTCAATATTTCCTTTGACCTTGCTAGGATCCTTATAGTTTCTTGCAGCACGAAGTTGTTGAATTTTGTTTTGTAGCCTTTGCTGCAGTTCTTCATAGGTCACACTGCTTTCCTCACCTTCCATACCAGATATCTTAAGCTTGGTATCCACTTCATCTTCTTTATCACTCTCATCACTGGGTTTGTCTTTCTCCAAGCTTTGCATCAACAGGTCAACAGTGGTATTTGAAGATTTCTCAGGATCTAACCTATCCCTTCTAGCTTTCTTGATGTTTTCTCTTGATTCTTTTTTTGCAGAAGCCTTCTGGGCCTTGCTGAGGCCATGAAACCATGGTGTCTCCTTGCCATCCTTGGGCAGGTAAAACTTCGCAGGGATGAGCTCAATTAACTTGTCAAAAAAAAGAGAATGCTGATGGATTACAGTCTTGAAATCTAGATCCCCGCCAGAGTCGGGCATAGGATCAACCACACTTTTCCATTGATTCTTCATCTGAAATAAATCAGATAATAACTGAGGGAACGATTATACACCATGTAAGTTCAAAATATCCCACAAATATACCAAATCGCAAGTAAAATTTTTATCATTCAAGACAAACTTATCCTCTAGTTAGCATTGCCAGTTTCTAACTATTCCAATTGATTCTTAACGGATTAATCAAGCCATAAAAATATTGACTACAAAATCACCACGAGATCACCAAAAACTTAATCTTTTGATCAGTTTATTCACCCTGCAAAATAAATTCGACATATTAAAATATTACTAACTCGTAAAAACGAACCAATGAAGAAAGCAGGTGTAGTCAGTAATCAAGCAAGCGGAAGGGGACGAAACAGAAATCGAGAACTAAATATCCGACCGAAGACTGAAGGCCCTGACAATGGCAGCCACCTCCGACTCTCCTACTCAACGTCTTTCACTCACGCAGGCCCCTTGCTCTCGATTTGGGGAGGTCTAGGGTTTAGGAATTGAAAAGTTGCGATCTGTGCTTTTATATCTCTCTATTTGTTTAAAAAAATTGGGAAAAATGCAGATATGGTCCTCAACCTTTTATTTTTGCACAAATTGTATCCTAAACTTTTAAGAGCAAAAAAATTCTGAACTTTTTAATGACACACTTATATTTTAATATTAAATATGCAGTAAAAGCAGTTTCAAAGAAAAATATTTTTAAATAAGAATATATTTCATATTTTTTAATGATATATATTTAATTTTTTACATAATATTACATTATTTAAAAATTTTCATACGGTAGAAGGTTGCGTCTAGTTATAATTATAAAACCCACTTGGCGAATTAAGAACGGGGCTATGCTATGGAATCCGTTGGCTAAAACAAAATGCAAAAACCCTATTATAAAGGAAAGAAGGAACCAACATCCCCCTCTCTTGCCTCTATCGTGTCTAATAGTTCTACTGAGGGCAGCCTCTTCTGCTCGAGTTCACATACTCCTCCCTGCTCTCCGTGCCTTTGTGGTTCACCGTGACTCCGCTCCTCTCCACCTCTCAGTTCCTCCTTGTGGCTCTGCACTATTCGGTCATTGGTTCTCTGACTGTGTAATGTCTGATCTTCCATCTATGGCTCTGCATGTTTTCCAGATCTCGGTTGTTAGGAATTTGGGACTATCTTAGAATACATTTCTATTGCTTTTTTTAAAGGCCTACTACCTACTTAACAACTGCTGTGTTTCAGTGACTTTCCTCCCTGCTGGAATTGCGGCTGCAGACGGAGAGAGAAATGGCTCTATGGCTGGCAAATGGCTCCGCACTATGTGCATCCAAGAGGGGTGAAGGTTCTCTCTTATTCGCCCGTGCATTGTTCAGAGATTTCATCTGCGCTTTTTCCTTGATTGATGTCTCTCCAGTTTCAGTTTCCTTGTCTTTTGTCTATCTTCCTGATGAATTTACGGCGGTGACAATAGCTATGGATTGATATTATAACTCTAATCTTGACAGAAAGCTTGCTACACGAGAATAAGATAAGCTGCCAAAGGAAGCTATCATCATTGCATCCGGTAAATGTCTAGACATATTGTGTTCTTCTGCATGTTACATCTCTTTGTCTGGCTATTATATGTACGGAAGAGATTTCCAAAAAGAACCTTAGCAGACAGTCGCTTATTTTTAATAATTCACAATATAAATTTTCGTGATCATGGAAAATGCCTTGTATTTGGATGTTTATTTGAACTGTCTGATCCCAGCTGTCGGCAAGAGCAAGTAGTTTCCCCGGTTGTGCTATTGGTCTCATGAACGACTGCAATATCTCTAGATCTCATCTTATGAAAGGTGGGTCTGGCTAAGTTTGTTGATCTTTCATGTTATTTAAATTGGAATTAAGGCTGGTCGAATGAGAAAATGGAACTCTATTTAATAAATGAAGTTATTGGATGGGGCCATTTGATGCTTCACTTCTATTTCATTGTGCTTTCTACTATTGTGCATGACAGTGAGGGTTATTTGAACAAATTGCTTGTGTATAATAAGTCTTTCAGAAATTGAAGTTGCTTGCTTAAGCCAAAATTGCTTGTGTCTGGCAATAACTGTGTTAGTAAGCAGTAGCGGTCCATCTGCATCTTAGAAGCAAGTTATGTGAAACATGCTTATAGAAGCTTTTATGTTTTTTTTTGTAAAATTCGCAAATTTCTCATTCATTAATTCATCAGAGATATTTCATTTTATAGATCTCATGCCAAGTTATTATCTTCTAATTTTTAACTTTCTTCTCAAAATTCAGGCACTCGAGCAGTTATTTCAAATTTAGGTACTCAAGCTGCTGCATTTACTGAAAAAGGAAAAGTACAAGGTCTCCGTGGGACTTTGAAAAAAGTGGTTTTGGCTTACAGTGGTGGATTGGATACCTCTGTTATTGTTCCATGGTTAAGGTGCACTGAGTACTTCATCCTTCCCCATGCAGTACACGCCTGTTTACATCTTAAACTAGCCAACCTATAAAAGTTTCTTGAAGATCATAGGTAGAACATTGTTGAAGATACATCACTAATGGTAACAAATGATTTTCATGTTCTATTATTTTGACAAGCTGTAAGATGATCTCTACATTTTATGGAAATAGAACTCCTATTGACATGTCAATAAATTATTTAGGTTTGATAAACAGTTTCTAATATAATATTTTCATGTCAATAAATTCTTTAGGTTTGTTAAATAGTTTTTAATATAATATTCTCATGTCAGTAAATTCATTAGGTTTGATAAACAGTTTCTAATATAATATGAAGAGGGACTTAAAGCATAGCATTTATATGTTACTTCCTTGGCAAGTTGGTATTTTTATATCTTTTGAAACTGCAGGGAGAATTATGGTTGTGAGGTTGTGTGCTTTACTGCTGATGTTGGGCAAGTATGTTTTCTGAAATATTCTACTACATTTGAAAGCTAATTTGTTATGGTGTGGCACCACTACTTGGTTCATGCTAACACCACAAATGTTTAGGGCATAAAAGAGCTTGAAGGATTGGAAGAAAAGGCGAAGGCCAGTGGGGCATGTCAGTTGGTGGTGAAGGACCTGAAAGAGGAATTTGTTAAGGATTACATATATCCATGCTTACGAGCTGGTGCTGTTTATGAGAGGAAGTACTTGCTGGGGACTTCTATGGCTCGTCCTGTCATTGCTAAGGTATTCCAACTCTTTGCATTCAAGATTGGCGCTGTAGGAATTTTATCATATTGATTAATTCTTCCTGTTTTTATCCCTAAAAACATTGTAGGCCATGGTAGATGTTGCAAGGGAAGTTGGAGCAGATGCTGTAGCTCATGGATGCACAGGAAAGGGAAATGATCAGGTGCTTCTTGAGATTCATCCAGTAATTCAGGACTGAACCTGAGTTTTCATATGATCTTACCTTCTTAAGTTATGTAGGTTCGCTTTGAGCTGACCTTCTTTGCTTTGAATCCTGAACTTAACGTTGTGGCACCTTGGAGGGAGTGGGACATCCAAGGGAGAGAAGATGCTATTGAGTATGCTAAGAAGCATAATGTACCTGTCCCCGTCACAAAGAAATCCATATACAGTAGAGACAGAAACTTGTGGCACTTGAGCCATGAAGTGAGTGTTTCATTTCTCACCTTTTTGGCTCAGAGCCAATTAGAATTTTACGATTTTCAAATGATAGAGTGCACTGAAATTCTACCAAATGATTTTTGCTAATAGATTCAGATAGATGACAAATAGTGCGAGGTTTAAATGCTGCTGGTTTTCTTGAAGTTTAAGGGGTCATTTGTTGGCAAAAATTATACCTTGCCTTTGAAAAATTCTTTCAAGTTATCCAATACAGAATAACCTCTTGTTTCTGATTATTCACAGGGAGATATTCTGGAGGACCCTGCAAATGAGCCAAAGAAAGACATGTACATGCTGTCAGTTGATCCAGAAGATGCGCCTGATCAACCTGAGTAGGATTCTTCATACTATAGCATTTGTATTTGTCTTATTTCTTCTGCTGTTATGTGCAAAGTTACTCCAAATTAATTTTAACTTTGTGCAGGTATGTGGTGATTGGGATAGTCGATGGTCTCCCTGTGTCTGTCAATGGTAAAGAACTGTCGCCAGCATCTCTACTGACAGAGTTGAATGTCATTGGAGGAAGGCATGGTGTTGGTCGTATTGACTTGGTGGAGAATCGATTTGTCGGAATGAAGAGTCGAGGTGTCTATGAAACTCCTGGTGGCACCATCCTATTCGCAGCTGTGAGGGAGCTTGAGTCTCTCACCCTTGATAGGGAAACTATTCAGGTCAAGGACTCACTAGCCCTCAAGTACGCCGAGCTGGTCTACGCAGGCAGGTGGTTTGACCCACTTCGCGAGTCCATGGATGCCTTCATGGAGAAGATCACCAACACAACCACTGGATCGGTGACTCTGAAACTGTACAAGGGCACTGTCACTGCCACCAGCAGAACCAGCCCATTCAGCCTCTATAGGCAGGATATCTCATCCTTCGAGAGTGGTCAAATATATGACCAAGCCGATGCTGCAGGGTTTATCCGACTCTACGGCCTCCCGATGAGAGTGAGGGCCATGCTGGAAAAGGGCATCTGATTTTGTGTCTCAAGTGGTGTATTGTGTCTTGCCATTAGCACTATCTTCAGCCAGAATGATTGCAACTCCCATGGACTTTGGGTTTGATTTTTTTTTTTGGGAATGATGATTAACTTATCCGACTTTACGTGTGCGTGTGTTTTCTTCTCTTATGTTGCAACAGCAGCGGCAATCAATTCCTTAAGATCAGGCAATATGGGATGCCCCCCACTCACTCTTACCAAATAGCCTCAGATCATTCCATGTGAATGAGTTTTTGTCCAGCTCTATATTGTGAGGTTTGGGATTCTAGAGATGACTGGATTCATTTGGACACAAACAAGTATTGTTGTTCTGCAAAATCCATCTCTATCCCTGCTGTGGAGATTTAAGTACAAATGTTTGCTTTGAATATGTGAAACGAGTGAAGTGATCCAGATGGCTAAGTTAATAGATTACATTGCATTATTCATTCTGAATTCCATTTGTGGTACAAACCAAGGCAAACCTTCCGGATTACATTTATGACAACTTTGTAGCTAGCTGTCTCCTCTATTCACACCCTATTTAAAGTACTTGTTTGCATCAACATGATCTAGAACTTGCTAATAATTTACCCTTGCAATATTTTTCTCAGCGTGAACTTGGGTGGATGACAACTAGATTTAGAGCAGTATGTCTCACAAATGATTATATCCTACAGTAATTTCTGATGGTTCCTTTTGCACCACATGTCGAGGCTTATTCTAAAGTAGCCGGGGCTGATTCCAGGCGATGCAACTTGTACTACGAGCTCGATGTGGGGTTGTTAAGACTCCATGGAACATGTGCATGCAAGACCTGCTGATAGGTTATGATATTACAGATAATAAGGTTGTCCATGCATGAATCATAGGCTCGACTCCGGGCGGCTGCTGAACTTTTAATGGGACTCATAGTGAAGCAATTTTGAACATTTAATGGTGGGTGAAATGAGTTGTTTTCAACTGCGTACAACTTGGACTAGTGCGCCAAGGGTCCTGAAAGTGACCTGCAACTTGCATAGTGACAACACACGTCTAGATCAGTGTGTTGTATCTCATACTGATAAGCAAGCTCTGATATGCCAACAACAACAGATTCCTTGAAACACTCAACCATGAAAGCTGCAAGCAACATAATTGGATCTTAGAATTAGATAACCCACCCCCGCTTAAATATTACAAGACAGAGGACAAGAAGGCGTCCATAATCAGCATCTTTAATAAGATTATTCTGGTTATAAAGCACTCCCCTTCATGAGGAAATTGTCTCAAAGTGACCTATGGCTACCCAGTTGTAAGTAAATTATACACGGTTGGTATGATAAAACTTTCTTGAAAGAAGTTAAAAACCCATTAATCGGTTATGAGTGGAGATGTACTTATACCTAGTCGGTATAATGGACAGTTGAAAATATAATTTTGTTGGAAGTGCTCTTCCCTAACTGTGTGCCAATGCTTAAACTATTAGCGAGACCTTCTTGATGGGAGCTCGAATAGCTCTTATTGGTCGGAGGCCTCAGTTTTGGAACTTTGGGGGCTATTATCCCCGATTTTAAAAATCTCAAACAAGTAGGCCATAGGCCAGTGGGCACGAGTAGGAACTCGTAAACAAACATGAAATATATGCCATAAAACAGTAATAAATGAATTGTTTGGCCATGTTACCAAAATCGGATCAACATATTCAGTCAACTAGTGGTAGTGTGACATGACAGGTCTCCGGACCAGTCAAGACAAACAATTGCAGGTTGAGTTGAGAGTCGGGGCCGTTGGACCAGTGGTACCACAAATTATATGGCATGATAAGAAAATTATGTCTGTGTCTGCACTATGATTACAGGATCATCAAGATGCCCATGAGGGGTAGTGATACATCCTAAGGGCCCTTGACGACTCGGTGAGTATAAGGATAATTCGTCGTACTAGGTGACCGTACGAAATTTGGAGTAGCACTAAGCGCATGAGACCGTGGTGGGGACGGGATGAGGTCTCTATCTTCATACGGAAACAGAGAATTGATTTCGAGATTGAGGGTTGGATGTCACGTACATCCACTTATTCTCAGGGTAGAAGTGGACATACTTCTATCTAGGTGGTCGGTAAAGTCGCTCCGAAGTCACAAGTGGGTTCAGTGGTCGTACTGGCCTACGAATGTGTGTTTAACCTTCATGATGAAGGTTGTGTGTTGGGTGATGACACACGATGATTAAATAAGGAAATGGTGGTAAAACCCGAGATTTTAAATGAAATGATTTTTGAAAAAAATGAGTCTAGCACACTCCAATACAACTCTTTTCCTCAAAGATATTTTCTTCAAAAACCCATTAACTAAGTAGTCGTACTCACCCTCTCCTTCCTATCCCTTTTTCAAGAAAATGAAAAATGACTAAGAATAATACCAAGCCTTACCCTCTGTCAGGTATGCTTAAATTTTATTGGATATATGTCTTCCATGGAACAAGGTCGAAATTACGCCTGGCTCATCTCAAGTTAAAGTCGGAGGAAACTCCTCTTGAATTGAGAGAGCGACGGGTTGTTCATGGGGATCCAACCAAACCAGGTTGGGGCATGACATAGGTACTCCTCCATGTACCTCTCCTCAAACTGCTCTCTAGTGGGTGTGGAGGTATGCATGTTTCGAACATTGTCCCACCATCTTTTGGCACTACCCTCCAGGAAGAATTCTGTCAGGATCACCATGTCCTCTAGCGATATCCTGACTATCCCCATCATCTTCTTGACATTAGCCAACTAATCCATGGCGGCACCATCATCTTTCACTCCGAGGAAAGGCGTACACCCAGTTGATGGAGAGTCTTGAGATTTTTGAGAATGTCAATTGGAGGAGGATGGTTAATAAGAGGAGGATGGGATTATACTTCCTCAGGTTCAGCCTAAGAATTGGTGCCTACCTCAGGAACGAGGTTAGGTTGTCCAAACCCTCGAGTGAACTCCTTGTACAACCTCTGGTGTTTTGAGCTTAGTCTAGATGGAGTTGTTTGGGCTTCTCGGGGAGTTTCCACAGAAAGGGGTGCTTGGGCAGTGTCGGAGACTACGTCTCTAGTTCTCTTGGTTCCTTTCTTAGGAGCCATCTAAAAATTTTTAAAATTATCCCTATTAGTTACTATATTCTCTAGTCTTGATAATATATTCAAGAAAACCTGACTCTGATACCACTCAAGTTATCACGCCCGACTCGGTTTGGTCGGATCCCCGTGAATAACCCGCCACTCTCCTAGTTTATTAAGGATTTTCACCTTCTCTAAAGCATGAGGAGTAATATTTCCTTTTTACCTGTACCTTTCTTGGAATAATATTAATCAAAATTGAATATATTAACTTTACATACCCGTCTTGCAGGTTCAACTATTGGAAGGTCTATAAGTAGGTTTTCCCTCGGTTATCTGAAAAGGGGTAAAGGGAGGGGGTGTGTTTGACAACTCACTGAATGGGTGTTGGGAGAGAGAATTCAAAACATATTTAATTGAAGTGTGCCAGGCTCTTTATTTCTTTCAAAATATTATTTTCCTTTCATTCTCAGTTATTCAAAAGCATTTCCTCATTTCCATATCAGGTGTGTTTAACAATCAACACACACTATTCATCATGAAGGGATCACACATTCATAGGGCAGCCCGCCCACTACACCCACTTGTAGCGTCGGAGCGACTTTATCGGCTACCTAGATAGAAGCCCGTCCACTTCTACCTTGGGAATGAGTGGATGTTCGCGACATCTGACCCACAAACCCAAAAAGTAACTCAGTGTTTGTACGAGGACAGAGACCTCATCCTGTCCCCACCCCGGTCTCATGCACATGAAGCTACGTCGAGCTTTCCTAACTTCTGGCACAACAACCGGCCCTTATCTCTACCATGTCGTCTAGTAGCCCTTAGGACGCATCACTACCCCTCTTGGGCGTCTTGATTGTTTTGAACCTCAAGTGCATGCACAAACAAAGTTTTCCATAAAGCCTTTAATCTTTGGTGCCACTGGTCCAATAGCCCCGACCCTCAACTCGACCTATAGCTATTTGTATAGACTAATCCGTTAATTTGGTCCTATCGCACTGCCACCGGTCCATTGAGTATGTCGGTCCTATTTTGGTACCATGGCCAAATCATATAATTCATTTATTTAGAATTTTCATGGCTTATTATCATGTTTGTTTATGAGCCAATTGGCCTTTGGCCCACTATACCTAATTTTCCAAAATTCAGGCATTTTAGCCCCCAAGTTCCTAAACCGAGGCCTCTAGCCTACCCAAGCTATTCGAGCTTTATCAAGACGGTCTTCCAAAATTTTTAAGCATTGACATACAGTAAGGGGAGAACACTTTTGACGAAATTACTTTTCAACTCGTCCATCACACCTACCGGGTGTGATGACATATCCACTTACAACCGGTAAGCGGGTTTTCTACTTCCTTCTAGAAAGTTCATCATACCAACCGAGTATGATCTACTTACAACTGGTAAATAGTTTTTTCCGTGTAGTTTTCACATCACTCCAAGTAGGTGTGATGTTAAAATTCCACATAGAAGTGGTTTTTCATTTCCGAAGTACTCATCATCCTAAGTGAGTATGATGTGAATAGTCCCACTCACCTGATAAGTGTAGTCCATTCCTCTTAATCGGCTTTTTGCCTCCACGCAAGCTTATCCTTGTTGGTATTCCGGACCTTCGTGTTCCTACTTTATTTTGGACAACCTTGTTTATTAACATTTAACATAATAGCCTCTGTTCCTCATATATGAACAAAATTCCCAAACTTTTAATTATTTGCATTTAGGTCCATAAAGTTCTTTTTCTTTAACTTTAAGTCCCTAATGCTAATTTTCCCCCAAATTGAGTCCCAAAACATCAAAAATTCACTTTGGTTCACAATTTATCCAAAATCACAAAAGGGGTTAAAGTTTCCCAAATTTCCAATTTGGACCCCAAGTTTTCAAAAATTACCATTTTGCCCCTACCTTACAAAAATGGCAATTTGGCCCCAATAAATTCCAAAAATCAACCGATTGGTCCTATAATAACTTTTTCATGGCCAATTGGCCCTCAATTTTGGAAAATTGCACTTTGGTCCCTCAATTTTACGAAATCCCCAATTTCCCCCAATTTCCCTCTTTCAAACTAGCTGAATTTGATTTTATCAAATTGACCATTCAATCAAGTTTAATTGTTCAAATTAAAGGTAAAATTGAGTTCCTACACATCATACGATTTAATTGAGCTTTGAATCGCATGATTTGGGGTCGTAACGAGCTCAAACAGAGCTTCGTTAGAAAAGTGGGCGTAGAGAGAGAAAGCTTTAAAAGCTTGTCGACGGAGGTGCGGCGATCTGAGCTTTCAATTGGGGAAGGTAGCTCTCATCTAAGGTTCCTCCTGGGATCAAGAATTACAAAAATTCACATTGAATTGAGTGAGAATTTGGTCAGTGAAGTTTCAGTATCTATCTCTCTAACACTAATCAAAATTTGTAGAGAAGAGCCGAATTGGCTTACCTTTCAGTTATAATTCGGTCGTATGAGGGTTGAGTGAGTGTTGGGAGAGCTTGATTTGGCTAGAGGAGGGATTGATTTGGCCGTTTTCAGCTCGACCGAAATAGGGCAGCTTCGGTCCACCGGAGCTGCTTCACTGTTCGATTATGCTGATGCTTCTCCAGCGATCGTCAGATCGAATAGTGACCACCGTTAGGTGGCTGACTTCTCCCAGAGTCTAAGGAACCCGATGCCGCCTTCTTTGGCTTAGAAAAACCCCAATGTCAGTGCTTTACCGGAAATTGGAGCAGTAGTAAAAGATGAGTTTTCAGGTGTAAGGAGGATGAATGAGGAAGAGCTCTTTATATACGGGGCCCGAGGACTCTTTGGCCATCTGATTGGTAGCTTTATGGTGATCATTCATGGCTAAAAATGCTCTGAATAGAGACTTTTAATCTTTGCTGGCGCTGTTAGCTTTTCCAGTGAGTGAACAGTGCTGTCATGTGAAGGAAGAAGACGACACTGTTCTGAACCGTACCGGACCGGGTTCAATGCTTAAACTGGTTGGTTCAAATTTTATTCGACCGATTTTTTCAAAATTAAAAATTTTTAAATTCATTCTCTATCCAATGGTGGCTTCAATTCTCTAATTTAAATTATTTAAGCCACCTAGAAAAATGAATTTAGAAACTAGTTCAATAGTGGTTCAGTTCAGGCCCAGTTCACCTCAACCAGTTTGGTTTTCTCTTCCAATTCATCCCAAAGTCCTTTTCCATGACTTTTATGACTTTTTAGGTCACTCAAGATTTGTAAATTTTCCAATTTACCCTTTCTCTATCAGTTACGGTTTATGAACCGACTCGATTTTCTCTTTGGAACTAATCGGTTCTTTTCCCGTTTTTCTTATTATAGAAGGACGAGGTTTACAGAGACCAAATAGATAGAAGAGTGAGGTCTCATCTCTACATATAGGGATTGAAGTATCGATAAGTTTGGGGTTGGGCCAAGGAGCTCACACAGACGTTGTGGTGGAGGTTATTGCCTCTCACCATGGTGGATGGTAAAGACGCCTTAGACCACTAGTGGAACATATAAATGTTGTAGCCTCTAAGGGTTTGTTCTATGACTATTTGACCCCTTTAGTGAGAATGGGTATTTGTGTGTTTATGTGATACAAACCAATTGAAATCAAACTATAATGATCGTGAGAGGTTCTTCTTGGTAGGAAGGAACAAAGTTTTGGCTTGTGAGACATAAGTCGTGAAAACCTCTTTAATGAGAAAGGGCGATTGTTGTTTGTTTGTTTGATACAAACCTTATGAACCATGAAAGTTCTTCTAGATAGTAAAGGACTAAGTTTTAGCTTGTGAAGTACAAGCAGTGAGTTAAATCATGAAATTTATTTTTAAATGATAAAATAAGTTGGAACTTGTATATTTTCAAAATCTGTTGGAGTTAAGGGAAATGAAATCCGTATACCTTTTGAGTACGTGTTGAATCATGGATATGATGTCACGTTGCTAGCTAACCCTCTCACTAAGTAATAGACTCACCCCTCCCTTATTCCTTTCTGGACTGAATATGTCAAGAAGGGCATTAAAAAGATGAACTACCAAATTGGTACGTTATTTATCCTTACAAGTTTATGTACAACATTATATATTCCGACATATCTTTGAAAACTAGATCTGATGCACTGTTTTATGTTGTTTTATACCTTGCTCCTACCAATACTATAACAATGGAGGAAACATCTATTATAGTACTAGGAGGAGTAGTAGGTTTTTCACAAGGTTCCAACCAAATCGGGTAGGTGTGTGATAGAGCATCTATTTTAAGAGAGAATTTCGGTAAACTTAATAACCAGCAATAGCTAAGAAAAATTTAGTTGACTCCTTGTGGTCTCATCTTTTGATCGCCACTGGCTTCATATGATTTGGGTAAGTGTAGTGGTAGAATTAAATCTAAGAATTTCGAGTTTGCTTTAAAAATAATAGAGCATAGTAAAATGAACATTATAGGTAGCCCATACCACAATTTGAGGTGTTCCAAGTTGCCATAGAATCTGTAGAGAAAGAACTTTTGAACTACATGGGTGCCATCAATCGATGCATCATCTTTGGTGAGTTCCTAAGCTTGACCTAACTCCTGCTCGCTAAGTTATCACTTTACAAATTAATCGGGATTGTCCCTCTTCTAGCCAACACTGGTCGAACCAAGTCAACAACAACCTAAAAAAAGGCTAGGGGTCCTCATATCCAAGTTTGGGAATTTTTTAGGGTTTTTTAGGGAGCAAAGGTTGGAAACTAAAATGTAAATAAGGAAAAGATAGAGAACCCATTTGTGAATGTGTTTTATGTGGGGTCTTTTTAAGTGTTTAAATGAAGTTTTAGGACCATTTGGCATGATTAGTGTTGTAAACCCCGCTCTTTGGAGTTAAGGAAAATCAGGAAAGAACCAGTCAAACTAAGTGAGAAAACCGAACTGGTTCACAAACCCGATTATTGAGGAACAGGCTAATTGGAGAATTTACAACTCCCATGTGACCCAAAAAGGTTCATAGACCTTGGAAAAGAACTTTATAACCAATTGATAGAGAAAAACTAGACCAAATTGGGTGAATTAGATCTGAAAATGATTGAACCGGTTTATGAATTGAACCAGTTTATGAATCAGAACCACTGAAGTTCATTATAGAGGTAGTGTCAAGGACACACCCCATATCGCAAGCCCCTTACCATGTGGCACCCGTAGAACTCAAGGAGCTAAATGAATAGTTGGATGAGCTACTAAAAAGAGGCTTTATATGCCCTAGTCAATATCCGTGGGGTATGTTGGTCTTGTTCATGAAGAAAAAAGACGGGAGTATGAGATTATGCATTGACTACAGATAATTGAACCAAGTAACTATCAAGAATTAGTACCCTCTCCCAAGAATCAACGGTCTATTCGATCAGCTAAAGGGAACTACCTACTTCTCTAAGATTGACCTACGGTTGGGGTATCACCAATTGAATATCCAAGAAAAATATATACAGAAGATTGTGTTCCGATCACGATACGGGCACTATGAGTTCAAAGTGATGCCCTTCAGACTGACAAATGCGCCTACAGCCTTTATGAACTTAATGACTGAGTGTTCCAGCTTTACTTGGACAAATTCATGATAGTCTTCATAGACGATATCCTCATATACTCACAAACTGAAGAGGAGCATGAGGAACACTTGGAAAACTGACTTTATGCAAAATTCTCAAAGTGTGAGTTTTGGCTACCAGAAGTGGGCTTCTTAGGGCATATCGTGTCAAGGATTGAGTAAAAGTAGACCTAGCGAAGATAGAAACAATATCCAATTGGAAGGCACCCACCAACCCAATCGAGATATGCAGCTTCCTTGGACTTTTGGGATACTACCAAAAATTCATGCAGGATTTGTCCAAAATTGAGACTCCACTAACCTGTCACACGAGGAAAGGGGTAGAGTACAAGCAGGATGCTAAGTGTGAGAAATCCTTCCAAGAGCTTAAGTCTCGCTTGACGATAGCTCTGATACTAGTCTTACCCGACCCAAATGCAGGGGAATACACAGTTTTTAGCAATGCGTCCAGACAAGGACTAGGGTTCGTCCTGATGCAACAGGGAAGAGTCATCGCATATGCCTTCCAACAATTGAAGATGCATGAGAGGAACCACCCCACCCATGACTTCGAGTTGGCAGCAATAGTGTTCGCCTTCAAGATTTGACGACACTACTTGTATGGGGTCAGGTGTCAGGTATACATGGACCACAAGAGCCTGAAGTACTTCTTGACCCAGAAGGAGCTCAACCTCCGGCAGAGGAGATGACTGGAGTTGGTAAAATATTATGGTTTAATGATAGAATACCATCCCAGCAAAGATAATGTGGTAGCGGATGACTTCAACCGCGAGTATCACGCGGGAGCGGCTTTGATAAGTACAGGCTATTTGCCCTTGCTAGAACAACTGGGTGGCTTGAAGGTGAACCTCAACCTGGATGGGGATAAGATATGCTTAATGGCCAATGTAGTCGTACAACCTAGCCTGGTGGATCAAATAAGAGCCCTACAAAGGCAGGACGAGGAGCTCCGGCCCCACTTGGACAAGACTGCCAAAGAGTGGACCTAGGATTTTTTTTATTTTGAAAGACGAGCTAATAACCTTCAAAGAGAGGGTCTGTGTACCAAACAATAAGGAGTCGAGAAGATGGATATTAGAGGAGGCGCATGATTCAGTATACGACATGCATCTTGGTAGCATGAAAATATATTGTACCCTAAAGCCTTGGTACTGGTGGAGGGGAATGAAGAGGGATATCACGGAATATGTTGCAAGGTGCCTGTCGTGCCAACATATTAAGGTAGAGCATCAAATGCCCTTTGGACTGTTGTAGCCCCTACCGATCCCTAAATGGAAATGGGAACACATCACTATGGACTTTGTGACGGGGTTGCAAGTGACAAGAAGGGGACAAAATGCGATATGGGTCATCATAGACCGATTAACTAAGTCTGCTCATTTCTTACCGGTAAAGATAAACAACTCCATGGAATGGTTGGCCACCCTGTTTATAGAAGAAATCGTAAGACTCCATGGGATTTCAGTAAGCATAGTATTATACCAAGGCCCGAGGTTCACCTCCCTATTTTGGCCCAGCCTGCAGGATTCCCTGGGAACCAAACTCCAAATGAGCACCGTCTTCCACCATCAGACGGATAGGCAGTCTGAGCAGACAATCTAGACCTTGGAGGATATGCTCTGGGCATGTGTTCTAACAATGAATAAGAGATGGAAGGACTATCTATGCCTCATGGAGTTGGCATAAAATAACAGTTATTAAGTCAACACATAGATGGCACCATACAAGGCCTTTTACGGGTGACCATGTCGTACACTCCCATTCTGGAAGGAAGTAGGGGAGAGGAAGCTCGAGAAAGTTGAACTTATAGAAGATGCAATGGAGAAAATCCAAATAATAAGGAGTCGGCTTAAGGTGACCTGTGATAGACAAAAGAGCTACACCAATCACAAGAGGAAGGACCTAGAGTTTGAGGTAGGAGACTAGGTATTACCATGGAGAGGGATACTTAAGTTTCAACAGCGAGGAAAGTTGAAACCAAGATACATTGGTTTATACACCATAATTCAGATGGTTAGACCGGTGGCATACAAGCTCGAATTACCTCAGGATCTGCAAAGAATACACGACGTATTCCATGTGTCGGTACTCCAAAAATATGAGGCCGACCCCAGTCATGTATTTGATCAGCCACCACCCGAGCTAGAGGAAGACCTAATATATGAGGTGAAGCCGATACAAATCCTCAATAGATGAGAGAAATACCTAAGGAACAAGAGGATTCCCATGGTGAAGGTTCTTTGGTGAATTGGCCAAGTAGAAGAGGAGACATGGGAGACGGAGTCTGTTATGATGAATAAGCACCCTTAATTGTTCAATATGTAAAAGTTTTGGGGACAAAACTTCTAAAAGATGGGGAGAGTTGTTTTTCATAATAAGGAACCGAAATGGAGAACAATAAATTTTCAAAGGAAAACTGAGTATCTAAGTGAATCAGAAATGGTAATGAAGGATTAAAATGGAAATTTGGAAAATCCTAAGTAGCCAATAAATCGCAAAAATCATGGAGAAGAACCATGAAGTGGATTGGAGGTGAAAACAAGACTGGTTTAAGGTCAACAAGATTGAACCGCGAAAAACTGGTTCAAAGAATCATTTTTCTAAGTGGCTTTAAAATATCAAATTGGAAAATTGAAGCCACCATCAGATATAAAATGAATTTAGAAAATTTTAATTTTTGGTAAACGGTCGAAATGGACCTGATTCGGCCGATTTTCGATTTTAGGTCATTGAATCCGGTCAGACTAGACTGGTCAATGGACCACTGCCAGGTCAGTGCCCTATCAGCAGGCGCGACTAATCAACAAGTGACGCGTGGCGAAGCGCGCCCTGTTAGTGCCTAAAAGCACTGTCCAATTAGGACGCGGCACATGTCCTCGTTCAATGGTCAAAAGAGGAAATCCACCTCAACGACAACCGACCAATGTGAAGACAACACGTAGCAAAAGTGCCACGTCAGTGTCCAACTGGGACGTCTAAGAAATGATCGACCAATTAGAGGTCAACACATTGTAGAGCCACCTCAGATGACCTCAACCAATCAGAGGCTAACACGTGGCAGTGGTAGTATGCATCAGGAGGGAAATTTGACGCATTTAAATTAGCCAATTAGAGGTCATCACGTGTCACGGTCAATGGCTGACCGAACACAATCAATAGCCACGTTGGAATGAGTGACCAATAGGAGGTCACCATGTGTCTGATCAACGAATCAATGGCTAATTAGACTGTTGAGCAAGATATTACGTTAGCAAAGCTAGTCAATCACGATGTGCCATGTGGCAAGTAGACATGTGCAAAGCTCGCACGTGTAGCATAGTGTCATCTTCCTCACTTGGCTGACAAAGAGAAGGGGAAAAGGGGTAGAGAGAAAGTCACCAACGACTCAGAAAAAGCTTTGGTCTGCCACCAATGAGCGAGGTGGGGACCAAGTCTTACACCGACTAGCAGTCCAAATAGTTGTTGAGCTCCCAATATAAAGAGAACCCCTCCCTTCGCATTCCTCATCACAGTAGCAATCAAAGAAGGAGAAGAGGTCTGCTTTCCGATAAAGCTTAAACCAGAGCTCCAGTGTTGTATTTTTTTTCTAAATCTCCCCTCATTCCATTGGAATCGGGAAGAAGTCCTCTACATCACTGCGACCTTAGTTTGGTCTAAGGACCACCACTTGTCCTCCGGTGAGCTCAAACTACACTTTTGCTCCTTTGGCCGAGGAGGAGCAAAACTCTTTGAGTTGCACCTCGGTCACTCCCGGCCTCAGGCAGCTAAACTAAACATTCCACAGCCTTCCTCCAAGCATACCAGGCCCTACACAACCTATGAGGTAAGTCAATTCCATCCTATATCATCAAAATTTTAAAGTTTCAGAGGCTAAGATGCTTGAACTTCTCTCATCAAACTTGCGGCGCCCCAATAGGCAATTGGCCAGCAAGTGGATCCTAGAAGGACCCCTTGGAAAAGAACTAGCTGCCCACATCAAGAGCTTTGATTGTCGCCCCCTCCCCGGTAAGGAAATCGAGTTTTCTCTCTTTATAGACTTTTTCAATGAGGCTTTGTTTGAGCTCAAATCGGTACTGAATAAGGTAATTCAAAGGAAAAATTGATCATGGAGAGATGGGAAGCGATTAGCTACATGATAGGGGGCAATTTCATAAGTTTGGGCAGTCAATTTGATGAATCCAAGTCTCGGGGGTCAAAATGCAATTAAATGAGGGAATTTGGTTGAAATTGGGGATTTTGGAAATTTGGGGTGGAATTACAATTAATGAAAAAAATTGAGGACATTAATGGAAATAAATGGGAAATTAAGGGCCTAAAGGGGAAAATGAAAACCATGGGAACCTAATTGAGGATAATTGGGACATTAGGGACCTAAGGGCAAAATTTTGAACATTAGGGACCTAACAGTAATTACAACATAACTAAGGACCAAATTGCTAATACTGGCAATTATTAGGTCCTTCTTGTTAGTTGATCTTATCACATCCCAACCCGGTTTAGTTGGAACCCTATGATCAATCCGCCACCTTTTCTTGTACTATCTAGGTGTTACTGTCAGGGTAGGACAAGAAAGGTAATGGCGTACAATGGACATATTTTCCATAACATAGTAAACAAAACAAAGTAATAATAATTACCTCTTCTCGGGCAATTCTGGTGCGCTTCTTTGGCTCCTCCTTTTTTCTTGTCGTAGAAGGTTTCTTGAAAAGGGGTTTAAGGGGAGAGAGTGAGTTCTACAACTCAGTGAGTGGGGGTTAGGGTACATCTTAAGGAAACTGGTCATTTTCTTTAGTTGAAACGTTATACGATTTTGCTCTTTCATCGTTTTCATCATCAAGGGGATGTCTCAATGTTTTTCATTATTAACTGTGTTTATCACACATCACCATGCCCTTTATCATTAAAGGGATCACACGTTCGCAGAACAGTCTCCGACTATTCAACTTGTGGACCAGACCACCTTTACCGTCCACCCTGGTAGAAGTTCCGGACCTCTACCACAAGTCTGAGTGGGTATCAATTACCCAACCCTCATACCTCATCATACTCCATGTCCGTGTATGTGGGACGAGACCTCTCCCCCTCTGATCTCAGTCTCATTGCACATGAAGCTCCTATAGCTTCTTGACTCATTGGACGACAAGTTGCCCTTATATACCCTAGGTCATCCAATAGCCCTTAAAGCCACCACTACCTCATGTCGGGCACCTCGATGGCCCCGAACTCTTAGCATGCACAAACAATAATTTTATTATTCATGATAGTCATCTTTGGTGCTACTAGCCTAACGGGTCTGACAAACTGGCCTCGACTCCATGACCACTAGCCTAACGGGTTCGCTGACCCGTCTTCGGCTCAACGGTTACAAGCCTAATGAGTCTATCAGCTGGCTTCGACATAGTTGTTAATCCACACACAATTATCCATTCGTGTGTATATTTCCAGAATACAAGCCTTGAACTTATAAACACGCCTAAGCCTGTGTACATTGGCCTTGGGCCCATTTCACAACTTTTTAAAACTAGGCCTTGGGCTCTATTAGTTTCAAAATAAGGCTTTGGGCCACTAGAGCAATTCTAGCTCTCATGAAAAATACCTCCCAAAGAGTTTAAGCAGGTTTAGACAATCAGGGGAAACTATTTCTGGTAAACGGTTTCAATTTGAAGATATGCTCATCATCCCAACCGTGTATAATGTAAAAAATCTCACTCACCCTATAATCGTAACGGGTTTGTCCTAGTTGTGCCTCGACCAGCGACATGCTTCTCAGCACCAATCCTCGAACACCCAGTCCTACACGGTTTGAGTATCCACATAAGTAAAATTGGCTAAAAAGACCTACTACCTTCATGCATTTTGCAAGTAGGTCTTTACTTTTGCCTTAATTGTATTTATGTTCCAAAATTTCATAACTTCACCTTTGGGCCCCAAAATGCCTAATTTATCCTCAATTAGGTCTCTAATTTCTTCTTATTTCCACTTAAGTCCTCAATTTTTCTTTAATTACAGATTGGCCCCCAATTTCGTAAAATGACCAATTGGCCACCAATTTCCTCAAAATATCTAATTGGCCTTCCAATTTTAGAAAATTGCACATTAATCCCCAAATTTCCGAAGATTCCCAATTTTCCACAATTCATCCACTTTTTTGTCCCGAGACTTGGTTTCATCAAATTGACCCACTAAACTTAGTTAATTGCCCCCTAACTAGCTGCTTATAATTTTCTCCTTCTTCCTATGATCATCCTGGCCTTTGAACAACTCCAATTGGCCCATTTTTTAGCTCAAATGGAGCTTTGTTGGAAAAGTTTTCTAAAGAGAGAAAGCTCGATTTTCTTAATGGGGAGGGGTGGCTAGTGCTCCTCTAGGGGGTCCTTCTAGGATCAACTCTCGATCTAATTGGATGTCTAGGTGCGGCAAATTTTAGAGAGAGAAGTTCTAGAGTTCCTTGAGGTTGAGGATTGGTTAGAGAGAGTAGTGGAAGGATGGGCTTGATCATAGGAGGGTGCAAGTGGCCGGAACTCTTGTTGGAAGGATGGGTCCGCAAGAGGGACGGTGTTGTGCGAGCTTTCCAACTCTTGTTGGATGGTCCTCAAACTGAAAAGAGGGTGCAGCTAGATAGAGAACCTCCTCCAGAGACACCAATTGCAGCTTCGGAGGTTGAAGAAAGCCCCGCTGTCAAAGCTCTGGTTTGCTCCTCACCAGAAAATGGAGAACTTCTCCTTCTTCGCTCGTTTGTGGGATGGGGAAGACGATTGGAGGGGTGCTCTTTATATAGGGAGCTCGACAACTAACAGGGCTACCGACCAGCATAGGACTCGACCCCCGCCCCACTTGCCGGTAGTCATACTGGAGAAATTTTTGGGTCGCCAGAGACTGACTCCCATTCTCCCTCCTCCATTTTGTTAGCCAGCAAGGGGAAGAAGATGACACTATGCCGCAAGTGCGAGCTTCGCATGTGCGGACGTGTCATATGGCACATTATGATTGGTTGGTTTTGCTAACACAACTTCTTACTCAACATCCTAGTCAATCGTTGACTCATTGATCAGACATATGCTAACCTCTCATTGGTTGCTCGATCTTACGTGGATGTTGACCATATTTTTTATGAGTGTAGACCGTGATACATGGCGTACTCTGATTGGCTGATTTAAATATGTTAGATTTTCCTCTTAATGCATAGTGTCACTACCATGTGTCACTACCATGTGTCATCCTCTAATTGGCTGAGGTCATCCGATGTGGCACCGCCACATGTCAACCTTTGATTAGTCGGTCGTTTCTCCGACATGGTGTCCTTGCCACATGCCAGCTCCTCATTAGTCAGCCTTGATGACTGGGATGTTTTGACATTGACTGTTGCCTAGGACACGTGTCGCTTCCCTATTGGTCGGTTGTCATGGGTTTTCTAACCATTAATTGAGGACACGTGTCACACTTTGATTAGTCAGTGTTTCCGCTGACTGAGTGGATGACTGGGCACACTTTACCATGTGTCGTGCATTAATTAGTCGTGCCTATTGACTGGGCACTGACTTGGCGATGATCCGTTAACTGGCTAGACCGTTGACCGGTCCGGTTCGATTAGGTTCGGTGACCCGAATTAAAAAATAGGTCGGTTTAGGCCCGATTCGACCGGTTTTTTGAAAATTAAAAATTTCTAAGTTCATGTAAATTAATTTTCAATCCAATGGTGGCTTTAATTTTCCAATTTACCATTTTTAAGCCACCTAGAAAAATAAATCTTTGAACCAGTTCTATGCGGTTCACTCTGGTTCAGGTCCAATTTTTACACCCAATTTCATTTATGGTTCCTTTCCATGATTTATGGGTATTTATTGGCCACTTTGGATTTTCCAATTTCTCATTTTTACCCTTATTTACCAATCCCAACCCTCTTTGAACCTTAGGTTTTTTCTCAAAATTTCTCAGTCCCTTTTCTGGTTCCTTATGTTGAGAGGACGGGTTCTACAACTCTCCCTACCTTTTTGGAGTTTTGTCCCCAAAACTAATTATGTGTCCTTTGACTAGTGAAGGGTTTTCCCTTCCTTTTCCTCTCTTATTTCCCCTTTTGGCCATCCTACCAGCCTGTCCTTGACGATCGAGTTTCTTTGGGGCATAAATTTCCCTTGTTCTAAGTGGTGAGATTTGGTGTTTGCCTTTGAGGAGGGGTCTCATAGCGATCCCGCCTCCCACTTCTTTTTCTTCAGGCATTTACTTGCTCGCACAAACTCTTGGCAAGATTTTCCCATGATTACTTCTCCACTTAACCCCTTTAGATTACATCATCCTTAAGGAACTTCTCTTCCCTTCACACATCTACTTACTCCACGGAACTTATACTGATCGTCTAGATTTACCCATTTGTCCCAAAATATTTTCTTGGATCCAATTCTCTTAATGCTTGGTATAGGATTCTCCCCTTTGGGGTTTTTTGTTCAATCGTTAATCCAGATAATAGGATTGGGAGTTTTGAAATGTTTATTCATCCCAACGTTTGGTTGTCTTCCTAGTCATTAAAATCTTTAGCTTGACATCCTTTCAAGTCTTTCGTTCAAGGTTTGGCGGGTTTTAGTGTTATGGCTCCCTTTATCCAAGATAACTCCTTCAATCTATTCTTTCTTTATTATAATCAGGTCCACCTAATCCTTTATTTGACTTTGTCACAGTTGACTAATCGACCCTTCCTTACTTGGGTCACACCTTCTTGGTATTATTGGTCCCACTTGTCCCTTGTAGCTGGACATGTTCCAAATTATTTTTATACGTTGTACTTCTGGGACATTCCTTCAATAATCGTTCCTAACTTTCAAGTCATTTAGCGATTGTAGAACCCTTTGGTAGTGTTTCTTATATACCTTGCACGTTATCCAAGCATCCTATGTACCTAGCCCCATTATTCCGTTGAATTCCCAGTACCAAATTCTTGCCACATTCTTGCTTGGATGGTGTTCCCATGCTTTTGCCCTTACATTGTTAGAGTGTCCCACCACTCATTTCCAACTTGTGCATCTCTTCCGTACACATTGCTTTCCTTTTCTTAGGCATCATGCCTTTCATGACCATTTGGGTTTTCTTTATTTAACCGTCCTTTACTAACTCTCTCATTAGGCATTCTTGATTCCAACTATCAAGTTTCCCGATCACTTCTTGATTTGCCAACATACCCGAGATTTCCTCCATCATGTTCTTCCCATCTTTGATGGCACCCCATAAGAGTTTTTGTTCCTTCTCTTGGTTTCACTCTCTACTCTCGTCCCTTCGAAGTAGAAACATCCATCTTTGAAACTATGGTCTAACCTTCTTATTATTCCTCAGAGCTTTCCTGTAAACCCCATCCTCTAGGACCAAGAAAATTGGGAAGGGGGATTGGGAGCCATCAAATGAGAGGGGAACTAGGGGCTTAAATGAAATAGAATTTGGTAATTAAGGGTCAAATCGGGAAATTGGAAAAATCCCAATTAGCCAATGAATCAAAAAATCATGGTAAATGACCACGAAGTGGATTGGGTATGAGAACCAAACCTGAACTAGAGTGAATTGGGTTGAATCGTGAAGAACCGGTTCAAAGAATTATTTTCTAGGTAGCTTAAAAATACCAAATTGGAAAATTGAAGCTACCATTAGATAGAAAATGAATTTAGATTAATTTAGAAATTTTTAATTTTTATAAAATCACCAAATTTGACATGAACCGGTTGATTTACGATTTCGGGTCACCAGACTCGGTCGAACGAGATCGGTCAATGGTCTAGCCGGTCAACGGACCGCTGCCAGGTCAACGCCCAGTCAACAAGTGCGACCAATCAGTGCGTGACATGTGGCGAAGCACACCTAATCAGCCACTTAGTCATCGCCTAGAAGCCCTGGCCAATCAGAGCATCACACGTGTCCTTGGTCAACAGACAAAGGATGAAAATCCACATCAGCGATGACTGACCAATAGGAGAGTGACATGTGTCACGATCAACAATCAATGTCTAAAAAGCCTTGTCAGTAAGGACTGACCAATGAGGAGCTGACACATGGCAAAAGTATCATGTCGGCTTCCGACAAGGATGTTAGATAAACGATCGACCAATCACAGGCCGACACGTGGCAGGGCCACGTCGGATGACCCTGGCCAATTAGAGGCTGACACATGGCAGTGAAATTGTGCTTGAGGAGGAAATCTGACGCATTTAAAATAGCCAATCAGAGGACACCATATGTCACGGTCAGTGGTTAAAGGAACTTCTACCTTCAGAAAAGCGATCCACGTCCGTTGGAGGAGGGCCAGAACTTCTACCTTCGGAAAAGCAGTCGCCGCCGACAGAATCGGGCGAGATGGCGAAACCACCGCCAATCGGTAGCTCTATTAGTTGTCGAGCTCCCTATAAATAAAGCACCCCTCCCCCCCTCCCCACTCGGCCTCCCCACCGCTCAGGCACTCTCTAAAGATAGACAGTCACTTTCCCGATGAAGTGCCAACCAGAGCTCCAGCGATGGGCCTTTCCTCAACCAAAGGAGCTCTAGTTGGTGGCATCAGAACTGTGGAAAAGTTCTCTAGCTAGCGGAGCCTAACCTGATAATAATTTGAGGAGCACCGAAGTGATCGTACAGTGAAGCTGCTCCAATGGCCTGAAGCAGCTAGCCTCCGACTAGCCTAATATTGGCCATCTCTGACATCCTACAGCTGAAATTGACCTCCCCCAATTCCCCTGAGACACCTCCTGATTCCTCTCAATCACCAGGTAAGCCAATTCTTTCCCCTCTTATCAGAACAAAAGGATGGCAAAGCTCCACCCATGAGAAAACATCTCTCTTCTAATTCTCTTCGTTCGACTGCTAATTACTACAGGATTTGATTCTCGTATAACCCCCTTGACAAGTACTAGCTGTCCATATCGAGAGTTCCGACCACCGCCCCTCCACCGGTAAGCTCCCCAAGCTTTCTCTCTCTAGTCTTTCCTCCAACAAAACTCCAACAGAGTATGAATCTCAGCCAAATTTAAAATTTTGAAGTGCAGGATGATCATGGGGAGCTGGAGGAAGTGAATAGCAGCACGAGAGGGAGAAATTAAGAAGGTTTAGGCGGTCAATTTAATGAGGTAAGAATCGGAATTCCAAAAGCTCATTTTGGGGGAAGAATTGGGGGCAATTTTGGGGATTTTTTAAAGTATGAGGGCTTTTGTGAATTTCTCTTAAATTCAAGGGCCAATTGGTGATTTTTGTAAAATAGCGTCATTTCGATGATTTTGGAAAATTTGGGGTAATTTATTAATTTTTTATAAATTGGGATAGATTATGAAGCTTTAGAAAAATTAAGGTTTCATTTCAGTTACAAGGAATTGGAAGCTTGGATCAGGTGGAACGGACCCCACAAAGACCTACGTCGAAGAGCACGCCCCGGATCGGATCCTAGTCAGGCGAATATGTCATGACTATCGGGTGAGTGGGAAATTTACAACGTCAGTTTCAATTAGGATAATGATCTTGCTTTCAAACCAGTTTTCTCAGAATTAGCCTCCCCTAATTGGGTGACTATGCTTAAAATATTTGGGCTATATGGATACAAGTGGACCCAAGGTCGATGGGCACAGACATAGGCCCATTGAGAATCTGTAAATACCAGTCCATCAAGACTTTCAAAATAGATAAACTTGTGTGTTTCACCCATTAAGCCAAGAGCATGTCGTTGGGCTTGTTGGGCCAGGTGGATGCTAAGCCACAATCGGGTCGTTGAACCCATTGGGTTGTTGTACATGGGGCCGAAGCCGAGCCAATGAACCCTTGGGCTGGTGGGCCAAAGATAATGGTTGTAATGAATAAAACTTCTTGATTGTGCAAGCACATGATGCGGGACCATCGAGATGCCCGGTGTGGGGTAGTGGTGGTTCCAAGGGCTGCTAGATGACTTACAGAGTTGCACATGGAGACCGAGCTAGTAGGTGGAGGAGGTCTTGTCCCACTTAGCGGACATAGAGTATTACTAGGATTTGAGGGTCAGACATGTGATGTCCGCTCAAACTCGGGGCGGAGGTTGCGAACCTCTATCGGGGTGGATGGTAAAGGCCCTCTATTCCACAAGTGGATTAGTCGGAAATTGATCTACGATGGTGTGATTCCTTTTTATGATAAAAAGGGTGGTTCATGTGTGAATACTATACAGATTTTGGATGATGAATTGAATTACTAAATCAAATAAATCAATCATTGTAGAAAATTTCCCACACTCAGTATATACTCATTCCCCTCCTCTCACCCCTTTTAGGAACATTTAAGAGGAGTCGGGCCAAGAGAGATTAAAGTCTCAAGTGAAGGCTCAAACCCTCAAGGTACGTCTCACATTACAAAATTTCAATCATATTAAGGGAACGTAAGCTGATACGCCTTTATCTTCTTCAGACCATCAAGATAGGATTGTTAGGATGGTTCGAGGAAGGGTGGTGGGTTGATCACCGAACTCCAACCCGACTAAGCCGGGGTGATACATTTCTTTTTTCCATATCCTATGCAACAAGGAAAGGTTATCGCCTACGCCTCGTGACAACTTAAGGTACATGAGCGGAATTATCCTACCCATGACTTGGAATTAGTTGCAATAGTGTTCACCCTAAAGAATTGGCGACACTACCTATATGGGATTAAGTGCAGTATATACACTGATTACAAGAGTCTTAAGTATTTCTTAACTAAGAAGGAGTTAAATCTCCATTAGAGGAGATGGCTGAAATTGGTTAAAGATTATGACATTGTGATAGAGTATCACACTAGGAAGGCAAATGTGGTGGCAGATACCCTAAGTCGTAAGTAACAAACTGAGGCGGTGCAAATAAAGACAAGCTACTTACCCATGTTACAACACTTGGAAATAATGGAGGTGGACCTTAGAATGGATGAAAGGGAGAAATGCTTACTGGCTAACGTCGTGGTGAGACTTAGCCTAACATAGCAAATTAAGGTCCAACAAAAAGCGGATAAGGAGCTCTAACCCTATTTGGATCCGGTAAACAGAGGGACAAAATTGGATTATGACCTTCGAGGAGACAGAGTACTAACCTATAAAGGTAGAGTGTATGTGCCTCAAGATAAGGAACTAAAGAGGTTAATTATGGAGGAGGCACATGATTCTATGTATGTGATGCATCTGGGTAGTACTAAGATGTATCGCACCCTCAAACAAGGATATTGGTTAAAAGGAATGAAGAGAGATATTGCGGAATATGTAACTCGATGCTTATCCTATCAACAGATTAAAGTTGAGCATCATAAACCATCAGGACTGCTACAACCCTTGCCAATCCTAGAGTGAAAGTGAGAGCACATTACCATCGACTTTGTCACGGGACTACCTGTGACCAGGAAGGGTCGAGACACAATTTGGGTCATTGTGGATAGATTGACCAAGTCCGCTCATTTCCTACCTATAAGAGTGATGGATACAGTGGAACAATTGGTCATCTTATACATAAGGGAGATAGTAAGACTCCATGGCATCCCGATGAGCATAGTGTCAGATCGAGACCCTAGGTTTACCTCAAGGTTCTGGCCAAGTTTGCAAAGTGCCTTGGGAACTAAGCTCTACATGAGTGTGGCATTTCATCCTCAGACCAGTGGACAGTCTAAGCAAACAATCCAAACCTTGGAGGACATGCTAAGGGCATGCGTACTCACTATGGATATGGGTTTGGGAGGAATACTTGTGCCTAATAGAATTTGCATACAATAACAGTTATCAGACCAGTATTCAAATGGCCCATTATAAGGCCTTCTATGGACGACCATGTCGTACCCCCTTATTTTGGGAAAAAGTGGGGGAAAGAAAGTTGGAAAAGTTTGAATTAACTAAAGATGCCACAACAAAGATCAAGATAATCAAAAGTCGACTCAAGGCCGCTCGGGATAGGCAGGAGAGCTATGCAGACAAAACAAGAAAGGATCTGGAATTTGATGTGGGGGACCAAGTGTTCCTAAAAGTATCCTCATGGAGAGAAATATTTAGGTTTCAACAAAAGGAAAAGTTGAAACCAAGGTACATAGGTCCTTATCCCATTGTCCAAAAGATAGGACCAGTGGTGTATAAATTGGAACTACCTCCAGACTTACAGAGAATACATGATGTAATCCATATCTCAGTACTCCAGAAGTGCCAGCCCGATCCTAGCCATGTGTTGGACCAACCTCCACTAGAGTTGGAAGAGAACATGACCTATCAAGCAGAACTAGTACAAACCATCGACTGGAGGGACAAGAACTTGAGGAATAAGAGAATTCCTATGGTCAAGGTTCTTTGGCAAAACGAGCCCATGCAAGAAAAGACATGGGAGACCGAGAGTATGATGAGGGATGGGTACCCTCAATTGTTTGACATGTAACTATTTTGGGGATAAAACCCCTAAAAGGAGGGGAGAGTTGTAAACCCATCCTTTTATAATAAGAAAACCGGGAAAAGAATCGGTCATTTCCAAAGAGAAAACCGATTTGGTTTATAAACCTTAATAGGTAGAAAAAGAGCAATTTGGAAAATTTACAAATCCCGAGTGACTCAAAGAGTCATAAAAATCATGAAAAAGGACTTTGGGATGAATTAGAAGAGAAAAACAAACCAATTCAGGTGAATCGAACATGGATCAGATTGAACAGGTTTGAACCATCATTGAACTAGTTTCTAAATTCATTTTTCTAAGTGGCTTAATGTATTCAAATTTGGGAATTGAAGCCACCATTGGATAGAGAATGAATTTAGATAAATTTAGAAAATTTTAATTTTGAAAAACTCGATTGAATCGGGCCTGAACCGGCCGGTTTAAGCATTGAACTCGATTTTGTCCGATTCGGAACAATGCCATCTCCTTCGTTTAGATGACAGCACTATTCACTCACCGGAAAAATGAACAGCACCGACAAAGGTGAAAAGTTTCAATTCAGGGTGTTTCAAGCCATTAATGAGCACCATAAAAGTTCCAAACAGATGGTCAGTGAGTCCCCAAGCTTCCTATATAAAGAGCTCCTCTCCATTCATTCTCCACATACCTTAAAACTCCATTCTCTCTCAACTGCTCCAATTTCTAGTGAAGCTCGAACCAGAGCTCCGACTTGGGCATTTTTCTAAACCTTAGAAGGTGAGGTCTGGTTCTTTAGACTCTAGGGAACTCAGCTATCTAATAGCACCCTCCATTCGATCTAAGAACCGCTAGAGAAACACCGGCAAAATTAAACAGTGAATTAGCTCCGGCGGACCGAAGCTGCCTTATTTTGGCCGAGTTGAAATCAGTCGAATTTAGCCCTCCTCATGCCAAGCCAAGCTCTCCCAACATCCCCACAACCCTTAGACGGCCTCAACTAAGCTGAAAGGTAAGCCAATTTGGGACTCCTTAGTCGTTGCATGTCAGAGTTAGAGAGAGAAACTAAAGAAATTCACTGACAAAATCCTATCTCAATTCGAGGTCAATTGTAGGAATTCTTAATCCTAGAAGATACCTTAGGAAGAGAACTATCTTCCCCGATAGAAAGATCGGATCGCCTCACCTTTGACGATAAGCTTTGGGAGCTTTCTCTCTCTACGCTCAGTTTTTCAGCGAAGCTCCTTTTAAGCTCAATTCGAACCCAAATGATGTAGTTCAAGGCTCAATTGAATCAAATGGAAGTGTAGGAACTGATCCATACCTTCAATTGGAGAAATTAACTCTGCCTTAATGGTCAATTTGATGAAATCAAATTCGGTCAGTTTGAAATGGGAAATTGAGGAAAAATTTGGGGGAAATTTGGGGGAAATTTGGGGATTTTGTAAAATTGTGGGACTAAATTATAATTTTCTAAAATTGAGGGCCAATTGACCATGGAAAGGATATTGGAGGACCAATTAGTCGATATATGGAATTAATTGGGGTCAAATTGCCATTTTTGTAAAGTAGGGGCAAAATGGTAATTTTTGAAAAGTTGGGGTACAGATTGGAAATTTGAAAAACTTGAGCCCCTTAAACAATTTTCAGTGAATTGAGGACCCAAAGTGAATTTTGGAAGTTTCAGGGACTCAATTTGGAGAAAATTTTACATTATGGACCTAAAGTCAAGGAAAATGAACTTTAGGGACCCAAGTGCAATTAACTAAAAATTTTGAGTTTAGTCGTTAATGCGTGAAGAACAAAGGTTGTTATGCTAAATATTAGTAGTTAAGGTTGTCAAATCGTGTAGGAGAATGAAGGACCGGAATGCCAACAAGAGAAGCTTGCATCAACTTGGGGAAAACCAACCGAGGACGAACACGTCACGGTTAACGGGTGAGTGGGTTTATTCACATCATACTCGGTTGGGATGATTAGCACTTCAGAAATAAAAAAGAACTTCTCTGTGGAATTTTGACATCACACCTGGTTGGAGTGATATGAGAATTATGTGGAAAAACTACTTACCAATTGTAAGTAGAGAGATTATACCCAGTTGGTATAATAAACTTCCTGGAAGGAAGGAGAAAACCCACTTGCCAATTGTAAGCGGAGATGTCATCACATCCGACTGGTGTGAGGAATGGAAAAAAATTATTTTGTTAGAAGTATTCTCCCCTGACTGTGTGCCAATGCTTAAAAATTTTGGGAGACCTTCTTAATGAGAGCTAAAACAGCTTAGATAGGCTAGAGGCCACAGTTTTGGAACATGAAGGCTAAAATGCCCGTTTTTGAAAAATCACGTATAGTGGGCGCAAGGCTAGTTAGCATGAGCAGAAGCTCATAAAAAAACATGTGATAATTATGCCATGAAAATTTTAAATGAATGGAATGTCTGATTTCGCCATGGTACCAAGATAGGACCGACATACTCAATGGACTAGCGGCAGTGCGTCAAGGCTAGGTCGACGGATCGATCTAGACAAATAGTTGCAGGTCGAGTTAAGGGTCAGGTTATTGAGATTTGGGACCATCAAGATGCCCAAGAGGGGTAGTGATGTGTCTTAAGGACTACTAGATGATATGGTGGAGATAAGGGTAGTTTGTCATGCCAGTAGTTAGGGAAGCTCGACGTAGCTTCATGAGCATGAGACTAGGGTGGGGTTGAGATGAGGTCTTTGTCCTCATACAGACATGGAGTTGATTTCAGGTTGGAGAGTCGAATGTAGCAAATATCCACTCATTCCCAGGGTAGAAGTGGACGGGCTTCTATCTAGGTGGTCGGTAAAGTCGCTCTGACGCCATAAATAGTGCAGTGGACAAGTTGCCTTGCAAATGTGTGATTCCCTTTATAATGAAGGACGTGTGTTGATTGTTAAACACATTGGATGTGGAAATGAGGAAAAGAAATTTTGAAAATTAGGAATTTGAGAAAAGAATATTTTAAGAGATAAGGAGTATGGCACGCTTTGATTAAAGATGTTTTAGTTATGGAAGCTTTCTTCCAACACCCATTCACTGAGTTGTCAAATGCACCCCCTCCCTTTACCAATTTTCAGATAACCAAGGGAAAATCTCATTTAAAGACTTTCTGATAGTTGAAGCTACAAGACAGGTATGTAAGGTTAATATATTCAATTTTGATTAATGTTATTCCATGAAAGATACATGTGAAAAGGATGCCTTACTCCTCGCAGTTTAGAGAATGGGAAAATCCTTAATAAACCAGGAGAGTGGTGGGTTGTTCACGAGGATTCGATCAAATCGGGTTGGGGCGTGATAACCACAGAACGATTTACCTATTCCTTGGCTTCATTTTTCCTACCCTTCATCCACTGGTGGTGCCTCCTCATGTGAGTATTTTCAACCAACTCTCCATTAGCTTGATTTCGACAATTTTTGGAAAATTGCTAAATTCAGCCAAATTTGGCTGCAATAAGACTTTTAAATCCTCTCACAAGCCCTTAGAAGATAAATGTAAGTTTTTGGTTGAATTTGAGAAATTTGAAATTGGTTTGAGTTATTTTCAAAATTCGGGGACTAAATTGCAAACTTTAATAAGCATGGGGCTAGTTTGCAAAAGGGGAGAAACTTGGGAAATAGTCACTAAGTGAAGCCTAATAGGGTAGGAGGTGATTGCGGGACAAATATATATGTCAAAAATGATTTTTAAGAATTTAGGGATAAAATAATTATTTTTGGTAAATAAAGGGTAAAATAGCCATTCTTTCATAATAGGGGCAAAGTGGTCATTTTTAGGTAAATAGATGGCAAATTGATCAATTTGGATGAATTATTGACAAAAATGGTAATTTTGCATAAAATAGGGAAATTTGTCATTTTTTAATAAAAATGGGTAAAGTTGTAATGTTCACATAAATAGTGGAACAATATGTAATTTTTGCCTAAAAAGAGGTAAAATGATCATTTTTTAATATGAGGATAATGGTCAGTTTTGACAAATGGTAGGTGAAAATGATAATTTTAGAAAATTAAATGGATAAAAATGGATCTTTTATAAAAAAAATAGTAAAATGATAATTTTGTAAATATGAATATAGAAAAATTACCTAGGGTCTTTTGAATAATTGTTGAGAAAATTTCACTATTTCAATAAGATCATAATTATAGGAAGTCACCCATATAAACCATCTCTAAAGATTTTTTTGGATATTATAATAATATGTATATTTTATTGTATGCTTTCCTAGGATTTTGAAATGTCGTTAAAAACTTGTTTAATTATACCAACGAAAGTTCATTTTTTACAAAAATTATAATATCTTATATTGTAAAGTTTGTGTTCTATATACAGTTATTAAGGTATCCACTATTAATATTGAGAGTGTATAATAAGTTGTTATTAATTCTCACACTGGAATATGGTTTGGACATAACACATGTTGACTAGATAGTTTAGTCGTATGTTCAATTTAACTTGTGTTGACATAATCGAACCGTGTTAATTATTAGTCCCACTTTTTTAATCTGGTTTAAGCAATTTTCTAATTTTTAAAAAACTTATATTATTTTAAATTTATTATATATATGGTTAACCTAAAAGTACTAATTTTCTATTTTTGGATTAACTTGAAAAATTAATATTCAAATCAATTTATTTTCATTCCGTATTAGATTGTGCAAACTTGTTTAGTTTTAGTTCTTACATGCTCTATCCAATTTTCTATTTCGATTTTTCCATAAAACACTTCACATCAAAATTTGTAATTTTTTATTTCTCTTTTGATATTAGTCCACACCAGTTGACTATCAATTGCAATTCAGGTTTAAAATTACTCTTGATTTTCGTTAAAATTTCTTGATTTAATTCTATTATGAAAAAAAGTTATTAGTATTAAATTTCAAGTAACTTGATTTAAACGTTTTGGTGTTATAAAACGGGTCATTTTCCATTTGAGTACCCCTAAGAGTAAATAATGATAGAGAAACTAAAAAAATTAGTGAAATGCTCCTTATGGTCTAAAAAGCATAGTTGGAACCAAACGTGGAAAATGTTTGACTCAATTCTGTCTGCGATGGTAGTGGGAATAAAAACATATTTAAAAAAATGTGACAAAAACAAAAAGATATTACGCGAAAAAAGAATTTGAAGGAAAGTTTCATCTAATATTATTGATCGAACAACAAAACTTAAAAAAACAGATTGAGTTATTGGATTGCAAGTTTGGAATTGCAGAAACAAGTAGAGTAAAAAGCAAAAGTCTCGAAGTTTAGAGAATGGGAGCACAATAGCTATCAACCACAGACAAGTTCAAAGGAAGGGGAGGATATGCAAATTGAAATCAGTACCAACTAGCAATATAAACTAGACACCAATATTAAATACATTCAAATAATGGAATCTCATAGACTTCAAGCACAAATTAGAAGCAAACGTATAAATGTATATCGTTTGCTTATAGTAATACAATTTAGGTGATGAATTCTTGAGATTTTTTTAATTGGTCAAATATGGCTGTTTATGTTGAAAGTGGTTTGAATTTTAGTTGTAAAAATGCGAAGTCCTAGTGCTATATATAGAGAGCCTTAGTATGGTATCAAGCAACACTCAGAAAAAAATGATAGCTAACAAGGGACTGTGCACGCATACACGGTAGAGAATGAAAGAGTCTTGTGAGAAAACCTATCTCTAGTATGCAAGTTCTTAAGTGTGGTTGAGAAGAGCTCTTGAGTATGAGCGTGAGTTTACTGAGAGCGAGAGGACTTGAAAAAGGAAGAGAAGAGGTTAAACAAAGAAGAAAGGAAGTGAGTAGTTAGCAATTCTTTCTTCAAAGTCCGAATGAACAAAACTGAGGTATTTCTTAAGGAAACGGGCTTTTTATAGTCGAACAGAATTTTGGATATTTGGTTGTATATTAGTCCAACTTCGACTCCCGTAAATACAATTTAATTTTATTTTTCCATTTGCACACCATCATCAATTACTTCGTGAGTTCGATTCCACCTCTAAGCATCGATTTGCCCCAGATCCAATAGACTAACCAACACTGTTTTATTTTACGTAAATGTAAATCCATATGTACAAGCCAAAACATGACAGAAATGGACTTCAAGCTACTGTGGAGCGAACAATTTTCCCCTTGACCTTGAACAATTGCGCTAAACTTTGGCGATACTAATTGATAAATATTTTTTTTACTTTTAAAAATATTCGATATCGGTAAATGTTTATTTAAAATTTATAAATTTTAAATATTAAAATATTTTCAATCTTATAAATTAATAATTCAAATTCTTACAATGTAATTTGTATATATTTATTAATTATAATTTTAAATTTATATTTAATAATTATATACGAGCTAAATTTTATTTTTATTATATCAAATTTGGAGAACAATTTTATGGAGTTGAATATTTTTTTTCTTTATAATCGTATAAAATATAAGTTGAATTTTTAATATTGAGTGCAGTATAAAAATAACAGTACTAATAATATATAATAAATTATTATATAAAAATAATAGATTAAACCACTTACAACTAAGTTGAACTACTTTTAGTAAACTATCACTACAACCAAATTTTTGGGACGAGGCCGAGGTAAAAAAACTAACAAGTTCCTTGACACCACCATCTTAATAGCTATTTTATTTTTTCTCTTGTGTTGTACTGTTATTCAACTTAGTTCCTAAACATTGGACCAAACTTTTAAATGTTAGAGTTTGAGAGTTAGGAATTGGTAAAGAAAATATATGATAAAAAGAAAAGAGATTCAAAGGGGTGGTTTTTGAAAAATAATGATTTATTTGAAAATTTTTAAATATTAATGTAGTAATTCTAAAAATTTAGAAAGTTAAGAGAATATTCTTTTTTAAATTGAATAGTTAAGGGTGTAGCATTAAAATCTAAGCAAGTGAATGTGAAAAATATAAGGTTTATGAACTAATTCATAAATAAGAAAAGTTAGGGAATCAATTTATAAAAGAAATTAAAAGTTTAATTACCAAAATGTAAAATTAGAATGTTAATGATTAGTTTATAAAAATAAGAATTCTAAGGATTAAAGAGTGGAAAAATATGAGTTTAGGAAATTTATTTATATTATTTACAAATGAAAGAATCAAATCATAATAAAATATTAAAATTTAAAGAAATATATATTTATTTATAAACAATATATACTTAGATAAATTATAATCATATAAATTTTAATGTACTTGAAAAATGTGGTCTAGATTATTCCATTTAGTAGAAATACTCGTCCCCTCTTATATTATATAAGTGAGCAAGTTTATTATAAATGAGATTAATTGAATTTGATTGATAATATTCTTAAATATTGTGATATATTTTGTTAAATTTATTATTTTGTGTAAATGTGTAAACTTTTTAAATGAAAATTATTACTGTTGATTTATACTTTGTTGTGAAAATGAAAATAAAGTTAAAATTTGAATATATGTATTAGAAATGGTAAAGGATTCGAATCTTTTTTTTACAAATATCCTTATGTTATTTTATATTATTGTATAATAATAAAATATTAATATTCAAATTATTAATATTTTTTTTCATAGTAAATACATGAGTTTGAATCTTTCAATATATCATTCTACTCCCTAAAAATATATCTAAAATAAATTATTAAGATGACGAAAAAATAATATAATAGTATAAATTTGAATTTAAAAGGATAAAATCACGTTAAAGTATAAATAAAATTAACTAAATTGTGTATAATATTTTGATTATTTTTTCAAATCCAATAATTATTTTTAATATGTCCAATAATATGGGCAACTAAATGAAATTGTTCCCACTTGTAATAATTATCACGAATGGAAAAAACAGACGCAAAAGCCAAAACTTAAGTAAAGAAGATATATAAATAAATAATCTCGCAATAATTGGATGAGAAAAAAGGGATAGGACAAAATAAGATAGATTAATCGGTCCAAATATGATAAACATTTGGAGAAAAATCTTTGTAGTCGACAAAAAGGAAACTGTTCTTCAAATCACACATGTGGGATGCTCCTTTCATACAACAACCAATCAGATGACTGTGATCCGCCCGGCACACAGTGCCACCGACACTTGTTCTTCGCCGTAAGTACACTTGTCCATAGTTCTTATATATATATATATATGCACATTTTTCATGTAATATTATTCCCTTCTATCGCTCCTGTACCACGAGAAATCCTTTAAAAAACTTATATGAGCACATTAACTGGTCGATATATGACAAATAATTGGATTGTTGGGACGACCGGTGTAAAATTTAATTCGAATCATCGTCACTGCCAGCGGTGGCCAACGTAATCTCCTTCTTAGCCGTCGGCTTGATACCGTAATAGCCAGCGTACCACTTGACGAACTTCCTCAGACCCGTGGCTAGGTCTGTGGTGGGCTTGTAGCCGAAGTCCCTGTAGGCTAGGCTGACGTTGGCATGGGTGAATGGGACGTCGCCGTTCCTAGGCATCTTGATGACATGCTTCTTGGCCTTGGTGTTGAGGAGTCCCTCGAGTATTGAGACAAGGCGGCCAACGGGGACTGGAGAAGTGTTGCCGAGGTTGTAGAGGCGGAGCTGTGCGGGACCTCGCTTCCTGCCTCCACTTCCAGTGCTCTTCTCGGCCGTGTCGAGGGCCCCCAGGCAGCCCTTGACTACGTCGTCGATGTAGGTGAAGTCACGGGCCACCTCCTTGTTGTCCTGTGTCTGGTACACATCGATCTGCTTGCCCTGGACCACCGGCAGTCGAGGGTTAATGAAAGATAGAAAATTCTTTAACCGACAAAACTCGTGCCAAGGCCGAATAATTATTCTAAATAAAATATTAAATGAAAATTAGTTAAAAAATCACCAAAAAATACCACACCCGAAACAATACAAGTTTTTATTCAAAATGGTTATCGGATGGGCATATAACGAAAAGACGGCCAATTGCCTGCAAAAATGAAAGTTCCACCGCACACCCGCGCCACGTTGACCCGTATATATATAATATACCTGAAGAATATCCTTGGTGAAGAAGAAGTAGGCCATGTCGGGGCGGCCCCAGGGGCCGTAGACGGTGAAGAACCTGAGGCCGGTAAGGGAGAGGCCATAGATGTGGTTGTAGGTATGCGCGATCTCCTCCCCGGCCTTCTTCGTGGCGGCGTAGAGGCTGGCCGGCTGATCGGTGCGGTGGCTCTCGGAGAATGGGTTCTCCGTATTGAGGCCGTATACGGAGCTCGATGAAGCCCACACGATCGAGGGCTGTGGGTTCATGGCCTTGGCCACCTCCAGCAGGTTCACGAATCCGGCGATGTTCGATGCCACGTACGACTGGGGGTTCTGCATGGCGTACCGGACGCCGGCCTGTGCCGCCAGATGGAGCACGTGTGTGAAAGGCACCACGTCGAAGAGCTTCGTCAGCAAAGGACCGTCGTTCAAATCCCCCTCCACGATGAAGATCTATACAATGAAAAATTAATATGTTATGATAGAGGAGAGAGTGTTAGTCAGTCAATGGTTTGAAATAAAGTGTCAAATGTAAAATCCCGAAACTATCAAGTAATATATCGGCCCTCAATCCATCTCGTACTGCACATTGTTAAAAAGACAAAACTACCCTTACCGTGTCGGCTGTTTTTACCTGGTGCTTGGCGAGAAGAGCTTGTCGGGCGCGCTTGAGGGAGGGGTCATAGTAGGAGTTGAAGTTGTCGAGGCCGAGCACCCCGTCGCCGCGCTTCTTCAGGGCCAGTGAGCAGTGAGCTCCGATGAAGCCGGCAGCGCCCGTCACGAGGACCGAGATCCCGTTGGGGCGGCGGGGCGTGGAGGAATGCCTCACTTGCTTCTCCCAGGCGCCACCGCCTATTGCAGCCGAAGAGGAGGATGAAAGGTAGTAAGAGAGGAAGGAATGGCGGTGATGAAGAGCCCGGCCGCCGCTTTCGGAGAAGGGAGGATAGTTGATCGTGAATAAGAGAACGAGGATGAGGGCGACCAGGAGGGTTGCCCTCAAGAGAAGCTTGGACGACGTATTCAAGAGCTTCGTGCTGCTGATCCGCCTGATGTAGCTGTTGTAGCGTTCGATCTTGTACGCTTTCTTGCTGGTGTCCGGCGGAGATCCCATTGCAAGAAGAAGAAGAAGAAGAAGAAGAAGAAGAAGAAGAGGAGGTTCTACTCTGCTGTTTTCTTTTTCTGTGTTTTTTTCTTTTCTTTTTTACCCTCTTGCCTTGAAGGGCTGTGTCTGTATAGGGTGGAGGATAGAGATGTATATAAAGAGGGGAGGAGACATAGTGAGATGAGAGAGGGAAAGACAGGGATAGGTGGGACCCAGAAGAGTAAACGGGGAAATAGATATGGTCGCCACTTTGTCTTTTAAGAACCTCTCCAAAGTGAAATTATTAAATAAAAAAATTGTATAAATACTATTTTTCTTAAGGTAAAGTTTAACCATACTTCTAAAACTATATATATTTATTTTAATCATAAATTGGAAAAGTATTTTTTAGCTCTAAAACTTTCGTAATTACTTTTATTTTTTAAATTAATATTTTACCTAATAAATTATTAAATTTAATTAAAATAATAAATTATTAAACTTTCGTAATTACTTTTTAATTTTTTATTAACAAACCCTTCCTTACATCTAAACCATACTCCACTATTAATCTAAATATATTCAAACTACTCAAAACCGATCCCTAAAGGTATTGAATTTAGCTTGAATAGAGTTGACATTGATATTGTTAATGTTTGCATCCAATACATCGGAGGAGTTAATTATTAGTGCAACCTAAATTTTAGAATGATATATTTTTATTTATATAATAATACTCACTATCATAATAATTGACAAGTTCACTTGAATATTATATATTATATTATTTTTGCCACAAACACAATTTCTTTTATTGATCAATAGTTGTCAAACCCATCTTGTAGACTCTTTATCTAGAAATTATTATACAAATATATAATATTTTAAGGATATATAATAGTTAGAATTGTTGAGAATATATATATATTTATATTTTCTCATATTGCAAACAACATTACACAATGAGTAATATTTTTCATGACATTTCTCTTGTATTACTTTGTTATGATGTATCCTACCTGGCGACTGTCATAAAAGGAATTGAAATATCAAATAATGTCATAACCCCATTAACTTTTTCATTGAAATAGCAAATAAGGTTGTAATAATCCAGGGCTATAAAGCTCCTCATTCTACAGCTCGCGATTCATCACATTAATCAAAATGGAGTGACTTCTTCTCTAATGGCCTCCTTAACTCACTCCCACTTACAAATACAATAAGTTTCAATTCCTTCAAAGTATCTATACCGGACTCACTATTCACACTTCCCGTTAGCTAAGTAGCTGAAACTACTAGACTTCACTGAATAATCCATAGATCTCTACTTGCTTCACATCCCTTCATCATACAAATCGAGACAATTTCAAACTACCTAATCAATTAATTTCAAACTACCTAACCCAGAATTTAAGGCATACCGATGATAAGTTCTTTCAGACTACAATTCGAAAACTTATGTCAATTTATAGGTTATAGAGGTTAGCTCCCGAAGTTTGAGGCCATCTTGAGATCCTTTTTAACTTTTAGGTCAAAGCTCAACTAGATATTTTGGACCTATAGTAGAGTAACTTAAAAGAAGCTCGATATCTTCATGTTTGTCTACCTCTCTTCCATCATGCCACTAGTCATATCTAAACAGAACATCCCAAAACCTAAAAAAATAAAAAAAAAATAGTATACTCGCAAGTGTTGGATTGTTTTCTCTTACTCAACAATTACTTATACATTAGTACTTACCATGCTATTTATTAGTATTTGAAGTTTGACGTATCCTATCCTATTGAGTAATAATCACATTTGGAATTTAAGTTTCCTTACCATCTTAGGTATCATTTTTCACCGAGTTATATTTGTTAGTTCTTGTTCATACCCAAGGAATTCACCCTCGAATCACTGACACCTTTTTCATGCACCAATTTTCTTATAGGACTTAGTAGACTCACCCATTCGAGACATAACATTTATTTTCATATGAATATCATTTCAATAGGGTCATCCATACAACTAACTGACACCATGACAAGTTCTAGAGCCATTATTGCTACTCTAACTCCCATGAGAGTGTTTGATCTACATCTTGTATTCAACCCTTAGCATTTGGGACAACTCGTCATTTCCTTTCTAAGAGTCGGGATACCTTACTTGTATTATTGATGCATTTCTAATAGGAATACCCAATTCTTCACTTCAATGTAAATGCTCGACTTTTCCAAAAATGTATCATTTCTTAAGGGTCCTGTCACACCCTGACCCGGTTTGGATGGTTGGAACCTCTGAACAACTCGCAACTCCTCCTGGTACTATTGGGGACAACTACCATTATAGTCTCGACAATAGTCAGACGTAAACAAAACAAATTTTAATATTATTAAAAAAATTCCATAAAAGTATACCGAAATAATAATAGAGCATAAAACATACTATCACGATTTGACCCAGTTTGGTCGGAACTCCATGAGCAACCCGCCACTCCCTTTGGTTTAGGAACAGTTATTACTGCCAACATGAGTAGTCAGGCGTACCTCCTGTTCTTGTTCCCTGTAATAACATTATACAAAACTAAAAATATGTTAAAAGGTAATTACCTGGACTTTTGGGAACTTGCTATATGGGTTCCTTAATGAATTTATCTTCCTTCCTGAAAAAGGGTAAAAAGGAGAGTGTGAGTTTCTAAAACTCATTGAGTGGGTATTGGAGTAACTTTTTTAAAACACTACCCCATTTAAAAGATAGGTTTTTCTTTATAACAATAGAAAGAGGTGCAACATAACTGCTGAAATTAGCAATAAAGCAACTATAAAAACTAGTTAATCCATAAAAACTTCTTACCTAACTTATCGAATTAGACATTGGCTAGTCATGAATTTGCCTTAATCTTTTTTCCATTTACCCCAATCTCTTCTAAACTTATAATATATTCAAGGAACACAAGTTTATCCAAACAAAAGGCACATTTATTCAAGTTGACAAACAACTTATGTTTCCTTAAAACTTCTAACACAACTCTTAAATGTACTACATTTTCTTCCATGGTCTTGGTGTAAATTAGAATGTCATCAAAATATACAACTACAAACATCCCAATAAAATCACGTAAGACATTATTTATTAATCTTATGAAAGTGCTAGGTACATTAGTCAATCCAAAAATCATAACCAACCATTCAAATAAACCAGATTTTGCTTTTAATGTAGTTTTTAATCCATAATTTTTTTTATTTGAATTTGAGAATATTCACTTTTAAGATCAAATTTTGAAAACAAACAGTATGTATGCAACTCATCTACCATAATATTTAATTGAGGAATATGGTGACAAAAATTACCTTGAGAGTGTTGATAATTTGATAATCAAGACACATTCACCAAGTTTTGTCATTCATAGATATTTGCACAAGGAATGGAATCATGTTATTCCATGCATATCCTAGTTTGTTCAAATTTAAGATTTGGTGTTGACTTTGATTTTGGATTTCTTGAACTAGTGGTAAAATAAGAGTTATCTTCTTAGTAATGACATTCTTGAATTCCTGCAAAAGAGAAATACTAATGCTTGGAAAATATAAAAAAATATGTTTAGTAAATTATAAATCCTTGTACATAAGTACTATAAGGACATGTTGAGAAATAATATGTCTCATCTCACTTTTTCATTTCATGAAAATATTTTTACTCTCTTTTCTTTTTATTATGGCATTTCTCTCTTCCTTTTCAATCTCCATTTTCAATTTTGGCTTTTCTTTATTCCTTTTCAACCTTACCTTTTCTCTCTTTATTTTCAATTCTGGCTTTTCTCTCTTCTTTTTCGGCTCTATCTTTTTTCTCTTCTTGTTCAATTCCAACCTTTGTTTCTTCTTTTTCCAAACCTGACTGGATCATAGTAATCTCCATCTCTTAGTAGAAGTTATCAAAGCGTTTACTAGATAATTCCCAATAGTATTTGCTAGGAACAAATCATTGATGCATAATTACCTTCATCTCGCTCCATGGCTCCACTAGGCATTCATGGTTGCATCTTCTGTCTTTCACTAACTTTCACTAATTGATCCCACCATATAATTGCATAATCTAAAAATGCAAAGGATGCAACTCGTACCTTTTTTACTTCATAGTAATTGTGATATTAAAAAAACTTATTCGTCTTCTTTTCCCATTGAAGATATTCTTCCGGGTCCTCCTTTCCTTGGAATAATGATACATTCAAATCATTCAAGTTATTTTAAACCTCACCTTTTTTAGTTATGGAAAACCGGGAAAAGAACCGGTCAAACCAAGTGAGAAACACCGAACCAGTTCACAAACCTGACCATTAAAGAACGGGCAATTTGGAAATTTATAACTCTTGGGTGATCTAAAGGGTTCATAAAATCTTGGAAAAGAACCTTATGACAAATTTGAAGAGAAAAACCAGACCGGTTCAGATGAACTGAATCTAATTAAATTGAACCGATTTATGAACCGCGTTAGTTCATGAATTGAAACCAATAGAGAAAGGCCAAATCGAGAAATTTATGAATCCTGAGTGACCTAAAGAGTCACAAAAGTCAAGAAAAAGGACTTTAGGATGAATAAGAGATGAAAACCAAACTGGTTCAGGTGAACTGGATCCGAACCGGTTTGGACAAGTTTGAACCACTATTGAACCGGATGCTAAATTCATTTCTCTAGGTGGCATAAAAAATTCAAATTTGAGATTTGAGGCCACTATTGGATAGAAAATGAATTTAGAAATTTTTAGATTTGAAACATTCGGTCGAATTGAGGGTGAACCGACCGGTTTAAGCTTTAAACTCGGTTCGAACCGGTCTAGTCCGGTTCCGAACAGTGTCGCCTTCTTCCTTTAGATGACAGCACTGTTCACTCGTCGAAAAATCGCACAGTACCGATGAAGCTGAAAAATCTCCGGCTAGGGAGTTTTAGGCAATGAATGACGGCCATTTAGGTGCCAATCGAACGGCCAAGAAGTTACCAAGCTTCCTATATAAAGAGTCCCTCTTCATTCATCCTCTCCACACCTAAAAACTCAATTTCTCTCAGCTGCTTAGTTTTATCTCAGCTGGTTAGTTTTTTAGTGAAGCTCAAAACAAAGCTCCAATATAGGGTCTTTTCTGAGCCAAAGAAGGCATTGTCAGGTTCTTTAGAACTGGGGAGAAGTCAGCTACACGCCTGTAGTTTCCATTTGCTCCGAGAGTCACCGGAGAAACGCCGGCGTGATCAAATAGTGAAGCAGCTCTGGCGGACCGAAGCTTCTCTATTTTGGTTGAGCTAAAATCGTCCAATTCGAGCCCTTTTCAGGCCAAACCAAGCTCTCCTAACACCTCCTCAGCCCTCCCACGACCGAATTGGAATGAACAGGTAAGCCAATTTGGCTCCCCTCTACAATTTCTGACCAGTGCTAGAGAGAGAACCGACAAAATTTTGATGATGAAATTTTAATTCAATTCAGCATCAATTGATGCAATTATTAATCCTAGGAGGAACCTTAGGAGGAGAGCTATCTCCCCTGATTGGAAGCTCGGACTGTCGTGCCTTTGCCGGTGAGCAGTATGTGAGGTGGAAAAATGGATAAATTTGAATCAACCAATCAGAGTACACCATGTATCATGGTCAACTAACAATCATATCTGGTCAAACACCATGATGGACAAAGAGACCAATGGGAAGTCGCCACGTGTCTGGCCAACGACTTAACAAACGACTTAGACGATCAGTAAGACACCGCGCAAGCAAAACCAACCAATCTTAAAGCACATGTGGCATATTACATGGGCGAAGCTCGCATGTGCGTTCACAATGTCGTCTTCAACCACTGAACGGGTAGAAGGGGAATGGCCAAAATGACTATCATTACTCTAGCGGCCAATAAATCCCTCCGACAATGTCTTAAATTAGAGAGTTAATGGTCGATCGATGGATGAATGGATAGAAAGGTTAGTCCTTAAGCTCCTTATATAAAGATCTCCCCTCCATTCATCATTCTCATCCATCGAAAGCCTGAAGAAGATGAACTACTCTAGTTTCCGATCATCCTTGAACCACAACTCTAACAATTTCCCTTTTCTACACCTCTGAACGTGAATTCGGTTTACTAGAACCAGAAGGAAGTCATCTACCTTGCTTCCAACTCCCTTCAACTCGAGGATCAATGTAGAAGTGTCGGTAAGCCCGCACATTACAGTCGTTCCGGATGTTGAGAAGTAGTAGAAATTTTTTAGTTTAATTCCTACCACCTCAAACCTCTTAAGGCAAGGACGATCCTTCCACAACTCTCTACCACTAAGCCTAGTCCTCCTTGAGCCTTCGAGATAAGCAATTGTCACCACCTTTGCTATAATAGTGAATTTACAGAGAAAGAAACTACTTAAACATCGCGGATCAAATTCTCCCTGTTTAGGGCACCAATTGAGGCAAAGTTTGATCCTACAAGGATCGACGAAAGCTAGCTCTTCAAATCAAGAGCTCCAACAACCACGTTCTTGCCGGTAAGAATTCAAAACTTTCTCTCTCTAGAAATATTTTATGGTGAAGCTTCATTTGAGCTCAATTCTAGGCCAAATTGATTAATTCAAAGCTTGAAATGATCATGGAGAGGTAGGGGAGATGATTAGCAACATGACATGAGACAATTAACAGAGTTTAAGCAGCCAATTTGATGAAATGATATTTTAGGGTCTAAAGTGCAATTTTGGAGAAATTGGGTGATTTAGGGATTTTTTTACAAACTTGGGGATTTTAATACAATTGACATAAATTGATGGTCAATTGAGTATTTAAATGAAATTGGAGGCCCAATTGCAATTAAAATGAATTTTGGGGAATTTAATTTTAATTAAAAGTAATTAAAATGCTTTATTTATAACTTTAAATAATTTTATAATAGATAAAATTATTGTTGGATAAACTTGCAAATAAAGAAAAATGAGGAAATTATGGAATATATTTTGGAATTTATTTGTTAAGAAAATATAGGGACCTAATGTAAATATCGGATAATTTATGGATAAGTTATCCGTTATCATGTAGGTATGAAAGGAAGTCACTGACCTACGAACAAGAATCCAATCCGAGTTTTGGAATATTGTCTAGGATGAAAGAGTCACAGATATCAGGCGAGTGAGATTACTGTCATCGAGTCTGATTTGACCGATGATGCGTACTTAGGAACATGCTTTACTTTGAAAACCAATTTTCCAAAAGTATAATCCCCTAACTATGTGAAACCACTTAAACCTTTTGGGATTATTCTTTTGAAGATGACATCAAGTATGTTAATAGGAAAACCCTTGAATGGTATATGGATACATTTAAAGGCGTATGGTCTTGTCTGACCATCGATGTAGGAAATGGGCGAGACCCATAGTTGATAATGGTGAGCTAGATCTAGTTTTGTACAAGTAGGCCCAAGGCCATTATTTTGGAAAGTGAAATGAGCCCAAGGACATGTTTTGAAAAACTCATGCAAGTGGGCCCAAGGACAATGGAAAATGGGTCTAGCCCCATAAATAAGTTATGCTATTATGCTATTATGGTCTATCTTGATGCTTTGGGCACTTTGTGCACATTGAGAACAAGAGGATAGAAGAGTGAGGTATCACCCCTACATATGGGGATCAAACTTGTGATAAGTTTGGGGGTTGGGCTTAGGTGATCACAGAGATAATGTGGTGGAGGTTGTGGACACTCACTAAGGTGGATGGTAGAGATGCTACGGGCCACTAGTGGAACAAATCGAGGTTGTAGCCTCTAAAGGTCTGTTCTACAACTGTTTGATCCCTTTATCGAGAAATGGTATTTTATTGTTGTAAAAAACAAAACCACTAAACTCATAATTTGATACTAGGAAAGATATCCTATTATCTCCTAGAATCTTGTACTTTTAATACTACTCACTAATTCGTGAACTCACCCCCACCTTTACCCCTTTCAGATCATAGAACATGGCAAAAATAATGCTAGATAACGAATTACCAAGATGGTACATAAATTGTTATTTTTTATTTATGTATTGCAATATTCATTATGACAATATTTTGGGAAAATTATCTCAATCACTATTTTCCTTTCTGTTTTGAGCCATGCTTCTATCAATACTATGAAGATGAAATCTAATCCTATTATAGTATTTGGAGAAGTGGTGGGTTATTCATAGGGTTTCGTCCAAATCGGGTTAGGGTGTGACACGTTGTGACTGGCTGGCATTGTTGACGCAACATCCCACTCAATGTCTAAGTCACCCTTTGACCCATTGGCTAGGCTCGTGGTGGCCTCCTATTGGTCAGTCTATCCAACGTGGTGGTTGACCGAATCTAACCGTCAGATGACCGTTGTTAACTTTTCCATGTGGCTTTCTATGATTGGTTAATTTAATTCTATTAGTTTCCCATGTGACACACTTTTCCTTTGCCCCATGTCCTCTTCTGGTTGGTTGTGGTAGCTTTTTCATGTGTCAATCATTGATTGGTCAATCCTTCCCAGTCATCCAAGCAGGCTGCTCACCTAGTGCACTTTCCACATCTCACCCTCTCATTGGTCAGCCCCATTGATGGGGATTTCCTTAACTTGATCGTTGACTAAGGATACATGTCACACATCCATTGGTCAATTCTAGATTATGTAGAATTTCTTAAGTTTGACCATTGGTGAGGGACATGTGTTTCCCTGTGATTGGTCACCACTCTTAGATGCTTACCTAGCGGCTGATGGGTGCGCTTTACCATGCGTTGCACACGCTGATTGGTTGCACACCTAATGGAGCGCTGAGATGGAAGGCGGTCTATTGACTAAAATAGAAAATCAATCAATTCATGTCCGATTCAACTAATTTTTCTAAAAATGATATATTTCTAAATTTATCAAAATTAATTTTCTACATGGTGGTGACTTCAATTTTCTAATTTAATATTTTTAATTCACCTATAAAAATGAATCTTTGAACCAATTTTTCCTTGTTCAATCTGGTTTAGTTGGGTTCATTTCCGGTTCACTTTGAACCGATCCGGTTCTCACTTCCAATTTACATTTGAATTGTTTCTATGGACTTTTGGAACTTCAATTATCACTCATAATAATTTCCAATCTCGTTTTGATTTCTCTTCACCTCTTTAGTTCACTTTCAGCCAAAGTTTTTTTCCTCAAAATTTTATGGTTGGTTCTCTATTCCGGCTTACTTGTTTTGAAAAAAATGGGGTTTACAACTAGTTCCTAACTTTTTATGAGTTTTTTCCTCAAAACTACAATAGTTCTTATAGTTATTCATTAACACATGTTCAGGTTTCATGCTTATTTTTTTCCTAATTCCACGCACTTTATCTCTAAGTGCCTTCATAGTAATTCTCGTTCTAGTTTCATCTTTTTGACATTGATTCATTAGTAGAATCTCTAGTTATAAATTGGAGATTTTCTTTGAGCCCTTTTATTTTGGGGTTGCCTTATAGGTAATTCTAAGCGTTAAATCCCTTCATAGGATATTCACATACCCTTTTGTCCCTTGGAATGTTAGAATCCTTTCTTAGGATTTGACTGGTGATTCTGTATAAGGGTGTATGGGCGTCCCCATCCATCCGAAGTCATGCATCATAATCCACTTGAGTTTTTTAGGGTGGGGGAAAACATGACCCACTCTCCCTTAACATTCACAAGTCTTTACCCCTAATACTCCTATAATGTTGAGGTATGGATTTTTATGGGATTTATTTCCTAGGTATGTAAACCCCATCCTTTGGAGTAAAGAAAAACTGAGGAAAGAACCAGTCAACCATAGTGAGAAAACTGAACCGGTTCACGAACCCCGACCATTTGAGAATGGATAAATTGGGAAATTTACAACTCACGAGTGACCCAAATAGTGAGAAAACCTTGGAAAGGGACCTTAGGACAATTGGGGAGAGAAAACCAAACCAATTCAGGTGAACTGAATCCAAAATGGATTGAATCAGTTTGGATTGGTTTGAACCACTATTGAACTGGATGCTAAATTCATTTTTCTAAGTGGCTTAGAAAATTCAAATTGGAAAATTGAGGCCACCATTGGATAGAGAATGAATTTATAAATTTTTAATTTTGAAAAACTTGGCCGAATCGAGCTTGAACCGGTCGATTTAAGCGTTGAACCCTGTTCGGACCAGTACGATCCAATTTGAAACATTGTCCTCTTCTTCCTTCAGATGACAGCACTATGTACTCGCCGAAAAATCGAGCAGCGCTGTCGAAGATGAAAAGTCTATGGCCAAGGAGATTCAAGCAATGAATCATAAAGGTGCCAATAAATGGCCAAAAAGTCCCCGAGCTTCCTATATAAAGAGCTCCTCCTCATTCATCATCCTCACATCTAAAAACTCCTCTCTCTCCCTATTGCTCCATTTTCCAGTGAAGCTCGAAACACAACTCCGACATTGGGGTTTTTCTAAGCCAAAGAAGGCAAGGTTGAGTTCTTTAGATTCATGGAGAAGTCAGCTACCTGACGATAGTCTCCATTTTCTCTGAGGATCATCGGATAAACGCCGACGTGATCGAACAATGAAGCAGCTCATGCGGACCGAAGCTGCCCTATTTTGGCCGAGCTTAAAATGGCCTATTAAAGCCCTTCTCAGTCCAAACCAAGCTCTCCCAACACTTCCACAACCATCATCCGACTGAATTAGAGTGGAAAGGTAAGCTAATTTGGCTCCCTCTATATTTTTTGATTAGTGTTAGAGAGAGAACTGACGAAATTTCACGAACCAAAATCTCCCTCAGTTCAGCATGAATTGATGTGGTTCTTAATCCTAAGAGAAACCTCAGGACGAGAGCTATCTGCCAAGATCAAAAGCTTGGACCGCTGCACCCTTGATAATAAGTTTTCGAAGCTTTCTCTCTATAAGTTTAGTTTTCTGACAAAGCTCCATTTAAACTCGATTCATATCCAAATGACACGATTGAAAATTCCATTGAATCTTCTGGAAATGTAGGAACTCAAATTTACCTTCAATTTCAATAATTAACCTTGATTGATTGGTCAACTTGATAAAATCAAATTCGACCAATTTGAAAGAGGGAAATTGGGGGGAAATTTTGGGGGAAATTGGGGATTTATAAAATTTGAGGGACTAAAGTGCAATTTTTCAAAATTGAGGGCCAATTGGCCATGAAAAAGATGTTGGAGGACTAATTAGTCAATTTTTGGAATTATTTGGTGTCACATTACCATTTTTGTAAAGTAGGGGCAAAATGGTAATTTTTGAAAAGTTAGGGATCAAATTGGAAATTTGGGAAACTTGAACCCCCTTTTGTGATTTTGAGTAAATTGAGGTCCCAAAGTAAATTTTAAAAGTTTCAAGACTCAATTTGGAGAAAAATTAGTATTAGGGACCTATAGTTAAAGAAAAAGAATTTTAGGGACCTAAATGCAAATAATTAAAAGTTAGATATTTCATTTCATTAGTGATGAATGAAAGCTATTAGGTCAAGTATTAATGAAAAATAATGTTCATATCATGTAGAAAAACAAAATACCAGGAGCGATAGCAAGGATAAGCTCGCATGAGGCAAATAGCCAATTAATAGGAAAAGTACATTGCACTTATGAGGTGAGTGGGAATTTTCACATCGTACTCAGTTGGGATGATGAGTACCTCGGAAATGAAAACCCACTACTATGTGAGATTTTAACATCACACCTGGTTAGGGTGATGTGGAATCTACGCAGAAAAATTACTTACTAGTTGTAAGTATATCATACCCGATTGGTTTGATGAACTTTCTAGAAGGAATTGGAAAACCTATTTACCGGTTTTAAGCAGAGATGTCATCACACCAGGTTGGCATGATAGACGAATGAAAAGATTATTTTTGTCGGAAGTGCTCTCCCCTGACTATGTGCTACTACTTAAAACTTTTGGGAGACCTTCTTGACGGGAGCTCAAATAGCTCAGATAGGCTGGAGGCCTCGGTTTTGGAAGTTGGGGGCTAGAATGCTCGATTTTGAAAATCTCGTATAGTGGGCCCAATGCTAGTTGGCACGAACATGAGCTCGTAATCAAACATGATATTAAGTAATGAAAATTTTAAATAAATGATGTGATTTGGCCATGGTACCAAGACACGACCGACAAACTCAATGGACTGGAGGCAGTGTGACGAGACAGGTCGACGAACCAGTCTAGACAAATAGCTGCAGGTCGAGTTGGGAGTTGGGGCCGTTGGACTAGTGGCACCAAAGATTAAATGGATTTTATGGAAAATTATTGTTTTGTGCATGCACAGATATTCGGAACCATCAAGATGCCCAAGAGGGGTAGTGATGCGTCCTAGGGGCTACTGGACGACATGGTGGAGATAAGGGCAGTTTGTCATGCCAGCAGTTAGGGAAGATCGACGTAAATTCATACGCATGAAACTGGGGTGGGGTCAGGATAAGGTCTATAAACCCTACCATTTTGAATTAAGGAAAAATTAGGAAAAGAACCGGTCAAACCGAGTGAGAAACACTGAACCGGTTCACAAATTGATCATTAGAGAATGGGCAATTTGGGAAATTACAACTCTCGAGTGACCCAAATGATTCATAAAACCTTGTAAAAGAACCTTAGATAGAAGAGAAAAACTAGACTGGTTCGGATAAATCGGATCCAACAGGATTGAACCGGTTTATGAACCAAGCTGGTTTATGAATCAAAACTAATAGAGAAAGGGAAAATCAAGAAATTTATATATCTAGAGTGACCTAAAGAGTTACAAAAGTCATGAAAAAGGACTTTAGAATAAATTGGAGATGGAAACCAAACTGGTTCAGGTGAACTAGATCCGAATCGGATTGAACCGGTTTGAACCACTATTGAACCGGATGCTAAATTCATTTTTCTAGGTGGTTTAAAAAAAAAAATTCAAATTTGAGATTTGAGGCACCATTGAATAGAAAATTAATTTATAAATTCTTAATTTGGACAATTTTGGTCAAATCGGGAGTGAATCGGCTGGTTAAAGCTTTGAACCCGATTCTGACCGGTTTGGTCAGGTTTAGAATAGTGTCATCTTCTTCCTTGAGATGGCAACACTATTCACTCATCGGAAAATCATGCAGCGCCAGCAAAGCTGAAAAGTATCTAGCCAAGGAGTTTAGGTAATGAATGACTGCCATTAAGGCACCAATCGGTCAACCTAAGCCATGAAAACTTAAGTTAATGAGTTGTTTGGCCATGGTACTGAGACAGGATCGACATACTCGATGGATTAGTGGCAGTGCGACATGATAGGTCTTCAGACTAGTCAAGACAAACAGTTGCAGGTCTAGTTGAGGGTCGGGGTCATTGGACTAGTGGCACTGCGGATTATATGGCTTATGTGAAAAACTATTGATTGTGCATGCACTGTGTTACGAGACCTTCAAGATGCCCAAGAGGGGTAGTGATGCGTCATAGGGCTCTAGACAACCTGGTGGATATAAGGGCAGTTAGTCGTACTAGAAGTCTTGTGAAGCTCGGAGTAGCTTCAAGTGCATAAGACCGGGGTGGGGATAGGATGAGGTCTCTGTCCTCATATGGACACAGAGTTTTGTTAAGGGATTAAGGGTTAGATATCACAAACATCGACTCATTCTCAAGGTAGAAGTGGACATGCTTCTATCTAAGTGGCCGGTAATGTTGCTCCGATGACACATGTGGGTTTAGTGGACAGGCTGGCCTGTGATTGTGTGTTTTACCTTCATGATGAAGGATATGTGTTGGGTAATGACACACCATGGTAACAAGAAATGGTTATAAAAACCAAAATTGAGAATGAAATGTTTTTAAAAGAAAATAAAGAGTCTGACACACTCCGATTCAAACATTTTTCCAAAAAGTTAAATTTTGACAACCCATTCATTGAGTCGTTGTACTCACCCCCTCCCTTATATCCCTTTTAGGTAACCCTAGAAAGTTTACCCAAAGACCACTAGCTAACACACCTGTAAGGCAGGCATGAAAAGTTTAAGATTTTATGCAGTTTTGATTTATGTTATTCTAGGAAAGGTGCAGGTTTAAAGGATGCCTTACTCCTCACGGTTTAAAAAGAAAGGGCAACCCTTAGTAAGCCAGGAGAGTGGCAGGTTGATCATGAGTATCCAACCAAACACGGTTGGGGCGTGACAACTTGAGTGGTATTAGAGCCTATTTCCTTGAATACATTATCAAGACTAGATAACATAGTGACTCATATGAATACTTTTAAAATTTTCAGATGGCCCCAAGAAAAGTAGCCAAACAAGCCCACACTACCTTAGCTACCCCCAAAACTAGGGAGAACCCCATCCCGAGAGAGGAAATGAACCAAGAGTATAGAAGGACGCTTGGAGTAACCTCGGGTCGAAGAGGACTCAGTAAGAAAGCCTCCAAGGTGTTCAGGCTCAAGGACAAAAAGACATCATACCATCAACAACCCATTAGAAAGGCCCCATAATGTTCAAAGTGTTGGAGGAACCATAAAGATCCACACAAGGAGATGACCTTTGATAAATGTAGGTAATGGGGACACTACATTAGAAGATGCCCGACATTTCGGAGGACAAGACTCGAGAGGATCTATTATAAGTGTAAGAAGGTGGGACACATAGAAAAGAATTATCCCACACTACGAAGAATCCAAGTGATACCTCCTATGAAGGACACCTCCACCCCTACAGAAGATCGAAAGGATAACATTACAAGAACCACAAATGCGACTAGGGAACCCAATCTCACCTAGGAAGAAATCCCTCTAGACCATAGTTTAGTAGTGAGTACTCCCCAAACCATCATTGTAACAATCTCCCTCAAAAGATGTTAAAACCCCAAAAACTATATTTTTACTTCAATAAATAAGATTTTGAGCTTCTGAAAATTTCTATGAAAGCATGTCTCAATTGCTCGAGAAAGAATCACGGAAAGAAGATTAAGGGTAGGACCTTAAGAAAACCCAAAGATAATAGAATATAGATAAAGGGAATTTTCCCTTAAGGAGTACTACAAATCATCTAGGAGCAAAGAAGGAAACACCTCTTCCATAGAAGACAAGCAAAACGATGCCAGATAAATAGGAAGCCTCGATATAGTAAATGTCATGCCCCGACCCGGTTTGGTCGGATCCCTATGATCAACCCGCCACTTTCCCGGTGTATTAAAGGGTTGCCACTTGTTTAATAACCGTGAAGAGTATGACATCCTTTAGACATGCACCTTTCCTGGAATAACATAAATCAAAACTACATAAAATTATAAATGTATCATACCTGTCTCACAAGCGTCTTAGTTGATGGTCCTTAAGGGTAGGCTTTCCAAAATTTCCTAAAAGGGATATAAATGAGGGGGTGAGTATAACTACTTAGTAAATGGGTTTTCAAAATTTATGTTTTAGGAAAAATATTTGTATTGGAGTGTGCTAGACTCCTTATTTTCTTTTAAAACATTTTTTTCTCAAATTCTAGTTTTAAACACCTTTTCCCAAGGTTTGTCAATTATTTTTCCAAGGATTCTCAAATCCTTTCCAAGGTTTCCATAACCTTTTTCCCATTTCCATATTTAGTGTGATTCACAAATCACACACCATTCATTATGAAGGGATCACACACACATTCGTGAGATGCAGTTATGCTGACTGCACCCACTTGTGGGTCGAAGCGTCTTTACCATTCACTTTGATAGAAATCCTTGACTTCTACCCAAAGTCTGAGTGAACGTCCTTGACATCCTATCCTCAGACCAAAAATACTCCATGTTCATATGAGGACAGAGACCTCATCCTGACCCCACCTCGGTCTCATGCGCAATGAAGCTACGTCGAGCTTTGCAAGGTCACCTGGTATGACGAACTACCCTTATACCCAACAGGTCGTCCAGGGCCCTAGGACACATCACTAACCCTATTGAGCATCTTGAAGGTCCCATAATCACAATGCATGCACAATCAATATTTTCACATCATGCCATATAATCAGTGGTGCCACTGGTCCGACGGCACCGACCTTCAACTCAACCTGCAGTTGTTTGTCTTGACTAGTCTGGAGACATGTCATGTCACACTGCCACTAGTTGACTGAATATGTCGGTCCTGTCTTGGTACCATGGCCAAACAATTCATTTATTTAAAGTTTTGTGGCATATATCTCATGTTTGGTTACAAGCTTATGCTCATGTCGACTGGCCTTGGGCCCACTGTATGTGATTTTCCAAAACCGGCCATATTAGCCCCTAGTTCCAAAACCGTGGCCCCCGACCTATAAGAGCTATTCGAGCTCTCACCAAGAAGGTCTCCCAAATCATTTAAGTAGTGGCACACAGTCAGGGGAGAGCACTTCCGACAATAAAAATTTCAACAATCCATCATACCAACCATGTATGAGGATATCTCCGCTCATAATCGATGAACGAGTTTTCCACTTCCTATGAGGAAGTTTTATCATACAAATCGGGTATGATCTACTCACAAACTGTAAGTAGTTTCAGTGTCATTTTCACAACACTCCTCTATGTTGTGATGTTTAAAATACCACTAAGTAATGAGTTTTCATTTCGAGGTACTTATTATCCCTAACCGAGTACGATATAAAATCCCACTCACCCGTTAATGTAGTGAATTCCACTGGACAAGTTCTTTGTGTTCACGCGAGCTTGTCCTTGCTAGCATTCCCAATAATTCGTATTCCTACATGATATGAACATCCTTATTCATTATTCCTTGGCCTAATAGTCTTCATTCACTCCAAATGAATGAGAAAACCAAACTTTCTATTTATTTGCAATTAGGTCCCTAAAGTTATTTTTCTTTATCTTTAAGTCCCTAATGCCGGGTTTTTTTCCCAAATTGAGTCCCAAAAATTTTAAAATTTATCGTAGGACCTCAATTTATTCAAATTCACAAAATGGGGTTTAATTTCCCAAATTTCCAATTTGGTCTAGAAACTTTTCCAAAATTACCATTTTACCCTTCCTTTACAAAAATGGCAAGTTTTACCCCAAAAATTCAAAAATTACTCAATTGGCCCTCTTACATTTTTATCATGCCCAATTGACCTTCAATTTTTCTAAATTGAATTTTGGTCCTTCAAATTTTGAAAATCTCCAATTTTCCCCAATTTCAACTACTTAACACAGCTGAATTTGATTTCATCAAATTGACCAATCAAACACTTCTAATTGTTGAAATTGAAGTTAAAATTGAGATCCTACATCTTCATACGATTCAATAGCACTTTGAATCACAAGTTTTGACGTAGGAATGAGCTCAAATGAAGTTTCGCCAGAAAATAGACTATAGAGAGAGAAAGCTTCAATTACTAACCATCAGGGGCACGACGGTTTGAGCTTTCAATCTGGGCAGATAGCTCTCATCCCGAGGTTAATTCTAGAATCAAGAATTGAATCAATTGATGTTGAATTAAGTTAGAATTTCATCATCGAAATTTTGTCAGTTCTCTCTCTAGCACCGGTCTGAAATTGTCGAGGGGGAGCCAAATTGGCTTGCCTTTCAGTCCTAATTTGGCCGTGGGAGGGCTGTGGAGGTGTTGGGAGGGCTTGGTTTGGCCTGGGGAGGGCTCGAAATGGACGATTTTAGCTTGGCCAAAATAGGGCAACTTTGGTTTGCTAGAGCTGCTTCATTGTTTGATTATGTCAGTGCTTCTTCTATGATTCTTGGATTGACTGGAGTTTGCTATCAGAAAGCTGACTTCCCTTAGAGTCTAAAGAGGTCGACCTCTCCTTCTAAGGTTAAGAAAAATGCCCAACTTGAAGCTCTGGTTCGAGCTTCATTGAAAAATGGAGCAGTTGAGAGAGAGAAGTGTTCACGTGTGAAGAGGATGAATGGGGATGTGCTCTTTATATAGGTGTAAAATTGTGTATATAGCACTACTCTCACGCAAGCACGCTTAACTTCAGTGTTTTGATGGGATCCAGTTCATCTGAATAGGTTTGGTTTTTCTCTTCTAATTTGTCTTAAGGTTCTTTTCCAAGGTTTTATGAACCCTCAAATGGTCGGGTTTGTGAACCGGTCCAGTATGTCTCACTCGGTTTGACCAGTTTTTTTCCTAGTTTTTCTTAACTAAAAAGAGCAGGGTTTACAACTCTCCCCTCCTTTTAGGAGTTTTTTCCTCAAAACTTAATCAGCATATTTCACATTTGGGTTAATTTCCTTTAATGTCCACTTCCTCCTCTACTTAGGACAAGATTTCTCCTCTTGAGTGTTCTTGCCTAGGATTTCAGGATTGGGAGTTCCAAAATACCCAACCATTCCCGTGTCTAATTATTTTGTTAGTAGTTGAAACCTTTAGCTCGATGTTCTTTCAAGCGTTACGTTATTGTTTTCACGGTTTTCTTTGTTATCACCTTTTCGTCCTATTTTGACCCTTCCTCCATTCGTTGTTTATTATAACTTTGGTCCAAATTTTTTTATATTCGACCTTGTCATGCTTACTAGCTGACTCTTCCTTACTTTGAGTCATATTCTTCTTGGGATGGTTGGGCTTACATGCCCCTTACAGTATGGCATTTTCTAGGACCTTTCTCTATCCATTAGATTTCTAGAACATCTCCTTGAGGTCCCCTCTTGGCTTTCCAACCTTTTAGGGTTCACATAAGTTCATCCCACTTTTCTTTTGATAGCATTCCTCAACTATCCTTTTACTGTTATCCTCTCATCCATCATGCTTTTGAAGTTATGTCCATAACTGTAACAATTTCTCTTACCTACTCATCCTTTCCCAACTTATTTTATTGGGTCTTTTCGATTCCAATCATTGGGTTTCCTGATGACTTATTGACGTATGATGATTTTTTCATTCTTATGTCCTTTCTCTTCTTTAGTGGCATCCTTTATTCAAGTACTTTCCTTTTTCCTTAATCCACTCTTACTTGCTCGTGACCATTTCATGATTCATTATTTCATGTTGATCTCTTTTTGGTCTATGTATTGATTATTTTGTTTAGGGAGTTCCCTTCTTATGGTTGCATTCTCTACTATATTCCTCAAAGTAGAGGTTTTAACCTTAAGAGTTATATGTTCAACCTTCTTACCATCCTTTGGAGATTCCTTCCTTCATTTCCTTACACCTTCTTCTATGTTGAGGCAATTGCCCACTTTAAATCCTTATTCGTATTAAAATTTCCTTTCATTCCTTATCTAAGGAATTTCTAATTGTTGGTCTTATTTCATATACTCTACACTATGCTCATTCGTCCATTCTTTAGGCTCCATTAAGTGAGTGTGGACCACGACCCGTCCTGATATCAGTGGTCATTTTCCCTAATTTATTTCTTAATTGATGGCTTACTTCCCCAAGATTCCTCATATATTCTTTCTTTTATTATCTTATTATTGTAGTCCACCCACGACTATTCATTACGACATTCTTTGATGCTATCATGTTATTTATCCATTCCTTTGGTTTAATTTACTTCTTAGGCCCTCATGAGTATTTTTCCTTGGTACTTGATCTTTCCATCTCAACCAACATTTCATTTGTGAGCTTATCCTTCTTTCCATTTCGATTGTTTCCATTTCCTCTTAATTAGGATACGTATGTCTTTTCAGGGCTTCCTTCCTTGGTAGGATTCTTTCCCTTTCTCCTAAAACTCTTTTTTTTTTCATTTGCTCTAGGGAATGTCTACCCTTAAATGACACCCTTTGATATCGTCTTCTCTTGGTTACTTTTACTCTTGAAATCTTATGGGCACATCTTTTGCACTATATCCTCATCCTTACATGTACTTCAGTACGTGTCTATTTCTTTTAGGGAGAGCTCATATCTTCCTTATTTCAAGATCTCTTGATCATGCGAGGGGCTTACCTACTCCTCTCTTGGCTTATGTTCGGTCGTTAATTTGGCCATTGGTCTTTTTAAGAAATTTCCTTCATCCTTCTTTTCCCCAATATTTGGCTTTCCACTTCTTCCTTCTTTGCTGGAGTTTAATCTATGACCCTCACGAGGGTTAGTGTGTTACCTGCCTTGCCTCTACTACTCACCTCGTCTAATTCTCTTGAGACAATTGTCTCTTGAATCTTCTTGTCCTTAATAACTATTCTAGTGCCCTTTTTAGGGTGTATTCCTTACTACTTCCTGGACCTCCTTAGGGCGTCATTCATTCTCTTTGACTATCTTATTTTTATGGTTTGCTTACTTTTGCTATGTTGATCAGAGACTCCAATTTTGACTTCTCTGCTTTTTCCAAAAGAAGTTGTACTTGTAATCTCAAGGCATCCCATTTGTGGTCAAATGCTCGGCTTGTCTTCTCTTGTGGATGTACTCCTTTCTTTGCTCCTAAATTGTTGGAATTTTCTTCTTCAAGTGAGAATTCTCTTCAGCTACCTTTTGTTTTGTGTGTGGTTTTATTGAGGTTCTACATTTAGCCCTTTTACCTTTCCGTCACTTCGCTAAAATCTTGAAGAGTTTCCTCCTGTCAGTGGTTGAAACTATGAGCTGGAGTCGCATTTCTTGGGATGATATCCTTTCGGATTTCCTATAGCTGTGAGAGCATCTTTCTTGGAAAGTATTGTTCTAAATCCTAGTGGTGAGGGACAGTCCTTCATTTCATGTCCTATTTCCATTGTACCTTATAATAGGTTGTTCCTTGCTTAGTGACTCTAAGAGTTCTCCTATACTCCTTACCATAACAACTTTCTTATCATGCCTTCTTTGCCTAATAATCTCTTTGATTCATTCCTTTATCCTTAATCTACGCGGCGTCTAGAGAATTACAGTTTTGTTTGGTTACTTTTCTTGGGGCCATCTTCCTAACAAGATTACATTCTTTGAGAGACAAGGTTTCTAGGAATTGGGAGTACTTCATTAATAGAATAGTACAATATGTTGGGTTTTTTTCCCCTATTACAGATAGTGGTCCTAAAATAAATAGGGAGCCACGAGATTCTTGATAAGTATCCTTCTAAGTAAGGTTATACGCCCTTTACTAGCATTTATAGCTTCACGCTTGGCTTCCTTTGTATACAGGACTATGACCTTAACATGTCCTAGCATCGTACTCCTTGGTGGTAGTGGATATTTTCCCATTTGGTCCTTTGGGACTTCTACTATGTTTCGGGCATGAAGAAGCTTCTAGGGTTGTCTTCCTACGAGGACAGGGTGTTGAGTAGAGTTATTCTTAGTTTTCTTGGTTACTCTCCTAGGAGCCATCTAAAAATTTTAAGATCAATCCTATTAGTTACTATATTTTCTATTTTTGATTATGTATTCGAGGAATCAGGCTCTGATACCTCTCAAGTTGTCATGCCTCGACCCGGTTTGGTCGGATCCCCGTGATCAATCCGCCACTCCCTCGGTGTATTAAAGGGTTGCCCCTTGTTTAATAACCGTGAAGACTAAGAAGGCATCCTTTAGACTTGCACATTTTCTGGAATAACATAAATCAAAATAGTATAAAATTCTAAATGTATCATACCTGTCTCTCAAGCATCTTAGTTGATGGTCTTTAAGGGTAAGCTCTCCAGAATTACCTAAAAGGGATATAAGGAAAGGGGTGAGTACAACAATTCAGTGAATAAGTTTTCAAAATTTATATTTTAGGAAAAAGATTTGTATTGGAGTGTGCCAGACTCCTTATTTTCTTTTAAAATATTTTTTTTCTGAAATTCTGGTGTTAAACACATTATCCCAAGGTTTGCCAATAATTTTTTCAAGGATTTTCAAATCCTTTCCAAGGTTTCCATATCCTTTTTCCCATTTTCATATTTAGTGTGGTTCACAGATCACACACCATTCATCATGAAGGGATCATACACACATTCGTGAGATGTAGTTATGCCGACTATACCCATTTGTGCATCAGAGCATCTTTACCATCCACCGTGATAGAAGTCCCTGACTTCTACCCAAATTCTGAGTGAACGTCCCTGACGTCCTACCCTTAGACCAAAAATACTCTGTGTTCGTATGAGGACAGAGACCTCATCCTAACCCCACCCCAGTCTCGTGCGCAATGAAGGAACGTCGAGCTTCGCAAGGCAACTGGTCTGACGAACTAGCCTTATACCCACCAGGTCGTCTAGGGCTCTAGGACACATGACTACCCCTCTTGAGCATCTTGAAGGTCTCGTAATCACAGTGCATGCACAATCAATATTTTCACATCATTCCATATAATTTGTGGTGCCATTGGTCCAATGGCCCCGACCTTCAACTCAACCTGCAGCTGTTTGTCTTGACTAGTTCGGAGACCTGTCATGTCGCATTGCCATTAGTTAACTAAATATGTCGGTTGTGTCTTAGTTCCATGGCCAAACAATTCATTTATTTAAAGTTTTATGGTATATATCTCATGTTTGTTTATAAGCTTCTGCTCAAGTCCATTGGCCTTGGTGGCTGTACGTGATTTTCCAAAACCGAGCATATTAGCCCCTAGTTCCAAAATCAAGGCCACCGACCTATAAGAGCTATTCGAGCTCCCGTAAAAAAGGTCTCCCAAATCGTTTAAGCAGTGGTACACAGTCAGGGGATAGTAGTTCCAACAAAATAAATTTTCAACTATCCATCATACCAATAGAGTATGAGGATATCTCCGTTGATAACCGATGAACATCTTTTCCGCTTCCTCCGAGGAAGTTTCATCATACCAACCGGGTATAATCTACTCACAACCTATAAATAGTTTTTTTGCGTCATTTTCACATCACTCCTCTATGTTGTGATGTTTAAAATACCACTGAGTAGTGACTTTTCATTTCGAGGTACTTATCATCCCTAACCGGGTATGATATAAAATCTCACTCACCTGTTAATGCAGTGAATTCCACTCGACCGGTTCTTTGTGTTCACGCGAGCTTGTCCTTGCCGGTGTTCTCGGTACTTCATATTCCTACATGATATGAACATCCTTGTTCATTATTCCTTAGCCTAATAGCCTTCATTCACTCCAAATGAATGAGAAAACCAAACTTTCTATTTATTTGTAATTATGTCCCTAAAGTTAATTTTCTTTATTTTTAAGTCCCTAATGCCGATTTTTCCTCAAATTGAGTCCCGAAACTTTTAAAATTCATCTTAGGATCTCAATTTATTCAAATTCACAAAATGGGGTTTAATTTCCCAAATTTCCAATTTGGTCCTCCAACTTTTCCAAAATTACCATCTTGTCCTTCTTACAAAAATGGTAAGTTTTACCCCAAAAATTCTCAAATTGCTCAATTTGCCCTCCAACATTCTTATCATGCCTAATTGACCTTCAATTTTACTAAATTTCATTTTGGTCCTTCAAATTTCGAAAATCCCCAAATTTTCCCCAATTTCAACTCCTTAACACAACTGAATTTGATTTCATCAAATTGACCAATCAAACACTTCTAATTGTTGAAATTGAAGTTAAAATTGAGTTCCTCCATTTTCATACGATTCACTAGCACTTTGAATCGCATGTTTTAATGCCGGAACGAGCTCAAACGGAGTTTCACCGGAAAACAAACTATAGAGAGAGAAAGCTTCAATTTTTAACCGCCAGGGGCACGATGATCCGAGCTTTCAATCCGGGCAGATAGCTCTCATTCTGAGGTTAATCCTAGAATCAAGAATTGCATCAATTGATGCTGAATTGAGTTAGAATTTTATCATCGAAATTTTGTTAGTTCTCTCTCTAGCACCGGTCAGAAATTGCAAAGGGGGAGCCGAATTGGCTTACCTTTCAGTCCTAATTCAGCCGTGGGATGGCTGTGGAGGTGTTGGGAGGGCTTGGTTTGGCCTAGGGAGGGCTTAAAATGGCTAATTTCATCTTGGCCAAAATAGGGCAACTCCAGTCTGCCGGAGCTGCTTCATTGTTTGATTATGTCGGCACTTCTTCGGTAATTCTCGGATTGACTAGAATTTGCTATCAAATAGCTGACTTCCCCCGGAGTCTAAAGAGCCCGACCTCTCCTTCTGAGGTTAAGAAAAATGCCCAAGTCAAACCTTTGGTTCGAGCTTCACCAGGAAATGGAGTAGTAGAGAGAGAGAAAGAAGTGTTCAGGTATGAGGAGGATGAATGGGGATGATCCCTTTGTATAGGTGTAAAATTGTGTATTTAAATGGGGAAGATTTATTACTAGTATTAATATTACCATAAATTAATTCAAATAATTTAATTTAGGTATTAAATTATGGGTATTAATTCCAATAATTAAATGTATATATTAATTTATGGCTATTTATGATAGGGCTTATGATTAATACTAATTAACCCAAATTTGCATAAAACTTTTTTACCGCAAGCACTCTTAACTTCAGTGTTCTAATGGGATCCAGTTGATCTGAACTAGTTTGGTTTTTCTCTTCTAATTTGTCTTAAGGTTCTTTTCCAAGGTTTTATGAACCCTCAAATGGTTGGGTTTGTGAACCGGTCCAATATTTCTCACTCGGTTTAACAGGTTCTTTTCCCAGTTTTTCTTAACTCAAAAGAGCGGGGTTTACAGTAAAGTATGATCTACTTTTGAAAAATAGAGGAGCCAAGAAGGGTTGTAGACTAACTTAGCGAGAAAGGGAGAAGTGGAAAGGCCAAAACAATTGAACGAAAGGATGAAGATAACTTTGAAGAAATAAATGGCCAAAAATGAAATGATATTACACTCAAGTCATAAGGAGGATTTAGTAAGTCCCACATAGAGATGTCTTGGAGTAAATAAGTGCATGAGCATTTCCCAAGGAAGGAGATCCTAGGAAGGCATACATGTTCTAACTAAGAAATAATGGACCAAGTGATGAAGGATGAGGAGGTAAAGTGCACGCCGAGTTGAATGAACCAAGGGAAGCACATTAAGCAGACCCAAGGGGAAAGTTAAACCCAATGAACGGGTAAGTAGGAAATAGCATCAAATGATGCAATGACGAATGAAAATGGGTGGGCTACCCATCATAAGAAATAGAGGAAATAACATCTAGAAAACCTTGGAAAAGTAAGCCATTCAATTCGGATGAGGGTAAGGAGAAAATAACAAATGATATCAAGATTGGTCGTGGTCCACTCTCACTTAATAGAGCCCAAGGAGTGTAAGGCTGGATGAAAAGGGTGCTATGAACCAATCCATCATCAGGAGCTCCTTGAAGTGAGGATAGGGAATAAAAAGGAAATGGAGGACAGTGAAGTATAAAGAGTAGGAAACAATACCGACCATAGAAGGGTGTATGAATAGAACATAGAAAAGCCTTCAAGAAGCATTAAGAAGTTGAACCTGGACGAGAATCCTTAGGTAGAGGATACAAGTAGGAAGTGAGACCTCAAAAAGGGAAGGCCCAAAGCTAAGGAAAGACTAGATAAATCCTAAGAGGCTAAAATCGACGTAAAGAACCATAAGTGGTTAAGGGTATGTCAGGATGACCAAAGTATTACCTGATTTGGAAAAACAAAGAAGCCAATTAGAGATTTCTGGCGAACCTAGAAAAGAAGGAAGCAACTAGTAACAACATGATGGTCAAGGAGAATAAAAGAGACTATAAGAAGGACCGAGGAGTAGTGGAGACTACACTCTAAAGAAGGGTAATAGAGCGGGTATAGTGTTAAGTACACGAAATAAGACCCGACGATCGACAAATGATTAAAGGTGGACAAAAGCCCAAATCCAAAAGGGGTGTAAGAATGCGAAGGAAGGAAACCTTCACGAAGTAGTAAGAAATTCAAGCATATAACACCTAAAGGGAAATCTCTACTTTGAAGGACATAGTAGAGGATGAAAATCAATAAAGGAGAACACCCTAAAAACAATTGAATCATGAAATGGTCACATGTAAATAAGAATGAATTTAGGGAAAAGAAAAATTCTTAAGTAAAGGACGTCACCAGAAATGAAGAAAGATATAAGAAGGGAACAATTCCAGCATGTTGGTAAGTCATTAGGAAATTCAATAATTGACACTAGAAAGATCCAACAAAGAAGTTGGGAAAAGATGAGTGGGTAAGGAAAACTGACATCGTTATGTAAAGACATATTGTCAAGGTACGAAGGACAAGGGGATAATAGTAAAGGTAGTCGAAGAATACTACACGATGAAAGGAGGGATGTAATTATACAATTCCTGAAAGGTAGGAAAGTTGGAAGCAACCCTACAGGAGGTGTTTTAGAAGTTTGAGGGACAAAGACAAGTTTGGACTATGTCATGTTGTAAGGGATAAATAAGTACCAATAGTCCTGACTGAAATGTGACTCGAGTGAGAGAGAGCCAGTTAGTAAGCATAACAAGGTCAAACAAAATTTTGACCAAAGCTGTAATCAATGATGGTGGATGGAAGGATCAAATAGGATTAAGGGGCAATAATACTGAAACTTGTGAAATTAAATATGTAATGATCAAAAGAACGTTGAGCTAAGGGTTTCAACGATGAAGAAAATAACTAGACAAAGAAACAATTGGGCACCTAGGAACTCCCAATCCTAAAATCATGAGTAAGAACCCTAAAGGGGTACAATCTTGCCCTAATTAAAGAAAGATGTGAACCTAGGGATATATCTTTGGACCCACAGGCAAGATATACTAGTTATGATAAAACTCCATGGAAGGAGTAAACAACATAAAGGAAAAGAAATTCTTAAGTGCGTGAATTAAGGTGGACTGGGTGAAAGAACGATCAAAGTATTACCTTGTCTAAGTTGATTAAGGGAAGTTATCCCAGAGGGAAATTTATTTTTGGGGACAAAACTCCTAAAAGGAGGGGAGAGTTGTAAACCCCACCCTTTGGAATTAAGGAAAAATCAGGAAAAGAACCGGTCAAACCGAGTGAGAAACACCGAACTAATTCACAAACCGATCATCAGAGAATGAGCAATTTGGGAAATTACAACTCTCGAGTGTTCCAAAGGATGCATAAAACCTTGGAAAAGAACCTTAGAACAAACTGGAATTCAAAAGCTTTGAACCCAGTTCGGACTGGTATGGAACAGTGTCGTCTTTTTCCTTTAGATGACAGCACTGTTCACTCGCTGAAAAATCGTGCAGTGCCGGCGAAGCTGAAAAGTCTTTGACCAGGGAGTTTCAGGCAATGAGTGACCTCCATTAAAGCACCAATCAAATGGCCAAGAAGTCCCCGAGCTTCCTATACAAAGAGCCCCTCCTCATTCATCCTCTCCGCACCTGAAAATTCTCTCTCAACTACTCCAATTTTTAGTGAAGCTCGAATGAGAGCTCTAATATAGGGTCTTTTCTGAGCCAAAGAAGGCATGGTCAAGCTCATTAGAACCAGGGAGAAGTCAGCTATCCGATAATAGTCTCCAATTGCTCTAAGGGTCGCTAGGGAGATGCCAACGTGATAGAACTATGAAGTAACTCCGGCTGACCCAAGCTACCCTATTTTGGCCGAGTTAAAAATGGCCAATTCGAGCCCTCCTCAGGAGAAAACCAAGCCCTCCCAACACCTCTATAGTCCTCCTATAGCTGAATTAGAGTGAAAAGGTAAGCCAATTTGGCTCTACTCTGTAAATTCTGATGGTGCTAGAGAGAGAATTGATAGAACTTTGATGACTAAATTCTTATTCAATTCGGTATCAATTGATGCAATTCTTAATACTAGGAGGATCCTCAGGACAAGATCTATCTGACCAGATCAAAAGCTCGGACTGTCGCGCGGCCGATGGTAAGCTTTCGAAGCTTTCTCTCTATAAGTCCAATTTTTTTGGCGTAACTCCATTTGAGCTCATTCCAACATCAAATCGTGCGATTCAAAGTGTAATTGAATTGTATGAAGGTGTATGAACTCCAATCTAACTTCAATTTCAACAATTAAACTCATTTGATCAGTCAATTTGGTGAAATCAAATTCGGCTGAGTTAGAAGGTTGAATCAGGGGAAAATTAGGGGAAATTATTTAAAATTTGAGGGACTAAAGTGCAATTTCATAAATTTGAGGACCAAGGGCATGATAAAGATGTTGGAGGACCAATTGGGCAATTTTGGAATTTTTGGGCGCAAAACTTACTTTTTTTTGTAAAGTAGGGGCAAAATGGTAATTTTGGAAAACTAGGGGACCAAATTGGAAATTTGGGAAATTGAATCCCTTTTTGTGAATTTTAATAAATTGAGGTCCCAAGGTAAATTTTAATAGTTTCAAAACTCAATTTGAGGAAAAATTGGCATTAGGGACTTATAGTTAAAGAAAAATAACTTTAGGGACCTAATTGCAAATAAAGGAAAAGTTTAGTTTTCTTATTGATTTCAGATGAATGAGGGCTATTAGGCTAAAGGATAATGAATAAGAGTGTTTATATCATGTAGGAACACGAAGTACCGAGAATACTAGCTAAGACATGTTCAAGTAAAGACAACAAGTTGGCTAAGAAGATATTCACTACATTATTGGATTAGTGAGAATTTAATATCATACCGGTTGGGATGATAAGCACATCGAAAATAAAATCTCACTGCTAAGTGGTATTTTAAATCATCATACCTGAGAGGGGTGATGTGGAAATCATGCGTAAAAACTACTTACCGGTTCTAAGTTGATCATACTTGGTTGGTATGATGAAACTTACTCGAAGGAAGTGAAAAATCCATTCATCGGTTATGAGTAGAGATGTCCTCATACTCGATTGGAATGATGGACAATTGAAAAGTATATTTTGTCGAAAGTGCTCTCCTCTAACTATGTGCCACTGCTTAAACATTTTGGGAGACCTTCTTGATGGGAGCTCAAATAACTCATATAGTCGGAGGCCTCAGTTTTGGAACTTGGGGGCTAATATGTCCGATTTTGAAAATATCGAATAGTGGGCCCTAGGCCAGTTGGCATGAGCAGAAGCTCGTAAACAAACATGATTATTAAGCCATGAAAACTTAAGTAAATGAGTTGTTTGGCCATGGTACTGAGACAATACCGACATACTCGATGGACTAGCAGTAGTGCGACATGATAGGTCTTCGGACTAGTCAAGATAAATAGTTGTAGGTCTAGTTGAGGGTCGGGGCGTTGGACCAGTGACACCATAGATTATATGGCTTATGTGAAAAACTATTGATTGTGCATGCCCTGTGTTACGGGATCCTCAAGACGCCCAAGAGTAGTAGTGATGCGTCCCAGGGCTTTGGACGACCTGGTGGATATAAGGGCAGTTAGTCGTACTAGAAGTCTTGTGAAGCTCGGAGTAGCTTCAAGTGCATGAGACCGGGGTGAGGACAGGATGAGGTCTCTGTCCTCATATGGCCATAGAGTTTTGTTATGAGATTGAGGGTTAGATGTCACGAACATCCACTCATTCTCAGGGTAGAAGTGGACATTCTTCTATCTAGGTGGCCGGTAAAGTTGCTCCGAAGCCACTCATTCTCAAGGTAGAAGTGGATCTGCTTCTATCTAGGTGACTGGTAAAGTTGCTCCGAAGCCACAAGTGGGTTCAGTGGATGGGCTGGCCTGCGATTGTGTGTTTTACCTTCATGATGAAGGATGTGTTAGGTGATGACACACCATGGTAACAAGAAATGGTTATAAAAACTAAAATTGAGAATGAAATGTTTTTAAAAGAAAATAAGGAGTCTGGCACACTCCAATTCAAAATTTTTTCCTAAAAGTTAAATTTTGACAACCCATTCACTGAGTCGTTGTACTCACCCCCTTCCTTATATCCCTTTTAGGTAAGCCCAGAAAGTTTACCCATAGACCACCAGCTAACACACCTGGAAGGCATGTATGAAAAGTTTAAAATTTTATGTAGTTTTGATTTATGTTATTCTAGGAAAGTTGCAAGTTTAAAAGATGCCTTACTCCTCACGGTTTAAAAAGAAGGGGCAACCCTTAGTAAGTCGAGAGAGTGGTGGGTTGATCATGGGGATCTAACCAAACAAGGTTGGGGCATGACAAGGTCTCTGTCCTCATATGGACACGGAGTTTCTTTTCGAGTTTGAGGGTCTGATGTTGCATACATCCACTCATTCCCAGGGTAGAAGTGGACGGGCTTCTATCTAGGTGGCCGGTAAAGTCGCTCCAATGCCACAAGTGGGTGCAGTGGATGGGCTACCCTGCGAATGTGTGATCCCTTCATAATGAATGGCGTGTTTTGGTTTCTAAACACACTGTTTGTGGTTAATCATGAGTAATTGTTTTGAAAACCAAGAAATTTAGAAAGAAAGAATTTTAAAGGAAATAAGGAGTCTGGCATACTCCAATTCAAAATCTATTTTATTGAAAATATTTTTAATACCCATTCACTGAGTTATAGAAACTCAGCCACCCTTTTTATCCTTTTTTTGGATTAGAGAATGACTAGGGATAACACCAGGATTTACCCTTTGTTAGGTATGTTTAATATCCTCTTAAGCTTGCATTATTATTCATTTATGTTATTCTAGGGAACAAGGTTGAAATTACACATGGCTCCTCTTGAATTAAAGAAGGGTGAAACCACTCCTGAACCAAGGGAGAGGTGGGTTGTTCGCAGGGATCTGACTAAACTGGGTCGGGGCATGACACGGTATGTCTCACTTTGCATCCTTGGAAGTTTCTTCTTTCCTTCCATTTTTCTAGGCATCGAGTTTTGTATTTAGTTGTTAACGTACGACTTTATTTGTGTGGTTTCTTCTAAATTATTTACTCACATCCTTATGAGGGGTGTATATCCCTTCAAAGACATTCTTTAATGTCTTCTTTCAGTTTTTGCCATTTTCTTGGGAAAGAAATTACTTTTTGGGATTCTTGTACTACACATTTTCCCCTTTTGTACAAGATCCTTAATCCCATAAGTTTTCCCCTTAAGGCAAAGGTTTTGGGTTGTGTTCCATTGGGTTAAAGTAAGCCCTTTTTCAGTACCTTTTTAAAGACCTTTTTGTTTCCAAGCAAAAGAATTGAGTTTCAATTTTTCTCATGAGAAAATTTCTTGCCTAAAATTGTTATTTTCAAAAACTTCTCAATTACATGGAATTTTCATTATTTGACTCTTACTTAAAAATATAGTTTTATTACAAGGAGGTGAAATACATAACTTTTCTTCTAAACTCTTTTGTTGACTAAGTTTGAGTTCTTCTTGTCTGGAGTTTGGGATAATCCTTCTAGATGTTCCAAGTTGGGATATTTGATTTTCAACTTTATTGTTTTCAGTGAGAGGCATGGTTCACCATGATATTTACCACACTTGATACAACTATTCATACTTAGTTCTTCATACTATGATGAGGACATCTCATTCCAGGACTTCCGAAATTTAGCTATTTGAGTTGTGGAGACTCCATATTTTTCTAGTACCACAACTTCATACTCGTAAGCTTGTTGCATATTATTTGTTCGTTCTAGATTTGTATGGACAAGGGGCCGATTCTTGAATGCACATATATAATTATCATTGACTTCCCAAAAGTTATTCTCAACTTCCTTTTAGGTTTGAGTCAGGTTAGGATCTTTAACCTTCTAGGGTTTTGGTGTAGGTGTCTCATCTTCGATCGAAATTTGGGAAGTTCTCTTCCTTTTGATGATTTTCCTAAAAAGTATTTGGATAATTGGTTTTTATGATTTTCATAAACATTTATGCAATATATTACTTCCCTTAAAAATTTGTTTTAAAAAATTTCCATTTTTGAAAACTTTATGCTATGATATCATTATATTTATCACACCCTGAGCCGGCTTGGATGGTCAAAACCTGTGAACAACCTGCCACTACTCACAATATTTTTGGGGACAACTACCATCATAGTCTCGGTAGGAGTCAAGCATAAAGCAAGAAAATTTCAAAAAAATAATTTTCCATAAAAGTACACTAGAATAATAATAAAGCATAAATCTTACCAAGTTGGAATAATTTTATAAATTTTACTCTTCATAGTTTCATGAAAGGTTTAAGGAAGGGGGTGGGGGAGGTGAGTTTGATAACTCAGTGAGCAGGAAATAGGGTAATATTTTTAAATCATGAAATGTTTTAAGAGAGGTTTTAATTATTATTGGGTTCACACAATGCATACACATTTTATCATTATGGTAGGGATCAAACATTCATAGAACAATTACCTTGATTGTCCTACTTGTGGCTTGGAGCACTTTTACTAACCACCTTGGTAATAGGCTACAACCTTTAACACCTTGGTACGAGACTACAACATTGACCATTATTCTGTGTGAGCACCATTGCACAACCTCCAGACATTTTTGATGAATTTGTCCATTATAGAGGGACAAGACCTCTCCCCATTCTTCCTCGGTATTTTGTGCATGGTACTCACAGAGTCTTGTGACATACTAGATCAGTGATAACTTCCCTTGTTCCAACCTGCTATCGAGCAAACCATAGAATCATCATGACCCCATATATGACGTCTCATGGTCTTATACCACAAGCAGTAGTTTTTTTATTTAAGACATTTCTCTTTGTACAACTGGACCAACATGATACAACCCGACTCCAGCTCAGTAGCTTAAACACACACATTATCAATTTTTGATAACTTTTATCAGGCTTGTAAATCAAAATTTTTTTACGGGACTAGGCCCATTTCCATTGGCATTGAGTCCACTATACAAGTTTTCAAAACATGGCATTGGGCCTACTTCTATTTCAAATCGTGGCCTTGGACCCTTTGGAGAATAAAATTTCATAAACGGTTCATATGATTCATGATTCATGCTTTTAATGAAAATATCTCACAAAAATTGTTTTGAGCAATTTCACACAATCAAGGGAGAATATTTCCGATCAAGAGGTTTAAGTTGTATTTAACATTCATTAGCTCAATCGAGATTGATGCTAGAAATCCCACTCATCCGGGGTTCGTGACTTGTTTGTCTCAAATGGCTTTTTGAAGTTTTCTAGTCGGTGTTGCGTACATACGTGAAATTGTTCATACTTAAATATTTACGGATAATTGTAATATTATTAAATCGCAACATTTACACTTAGATACCAATGTCTTATTTTATTTACATAGTAATCCCAAATTTTATTTTATTGGCAAATATATCTCAATTATTTACATTAGACCCCTAGATTTTTTTTAGTAAAATTTTACAATTTCTGTCCTGTAAATTCACTATTCTGACGAAGGGCAATGGTAATGGCTTACCTCTTGGTAGAGGACTAGGCTTGGCTGTAGATGGTCGGAGGAGGGTTGGCTTGGTCGTAGGAGGTCCGGAGATTGCCCGAAGCGATCTTGATTCATTAAGGGAAGGTTTGAGTGGCGAAGCAAGGTTACTATGCAATCCCACCAATGCTTCTTCAGCGATCCTCAAGCTGAAAGTTTTGTGTAGGAAGGTTGGGTACTTCCTCAAGATTCCAGGTAACCTAAATTTGCATTAAGAGGTGAAGAAATGTGTCAATGTTGGTGCTCTAGTTTAGGGATGGTCAAAAATTAGAGTAGTTCGTATTCTCTAAGCTTTGTAGGTGTGTAGAGGATGAATGGTGGAGAGCTCTTTATATAGGGAGCTCGGGAACTGAAGGTTCTATCCATTCTTAGTCGGTTGTCCTTTAATTCCCTGATTTAAATCCTTGTCGAAGTGATTTATGACTTGTTGGAGTTAAGGCAACTGTCCCTCTCCTCTTTCGTTCCGAAGTTTCAAGGAAGAAGATGAGACTATGTGCACGCTTGCGAGATTCGCACATGCGAGCTGCCACATGGCACACTATGACTAGTTGGAGTTGTTGATGCAACATTCCACTCAACATTTGAGTCACCATTTGAATCATTAACTGGACATGTGGTGGCCTCCTATTGGTTGTTCTATCTGACGTGGCAATTGATCGAATCTAATTGTCAAATAACCATTGTTGGCTTTGTCATGTAGCATTCTTTAATTGGTTGATTTAAATCTGCCATCTTTCCCACATGACTCACTGTTCCTTTGCCATGTGTCCTCTTCTAGTTGGGTGTGGTGACTTTACCAGGTGCCGGTCACTAATTGATCGATCCTTCTCGATCATCCTAGTTGGCTGCTGATCTGACACACTTTCCACTTGTCATCCTCTCATTGGTTAGCCCAACTGATGGGAATTTTCTTTTAGTTGATCATTCACTAAGGACATGTGTCACACTCCCATTGGTTAATCCCCGATGACATGTAATTTCTTCACTTTGATTGTTGATGAGGGACATGTGTCACGCTCTAATTGGTCAACACTTTTAGTGTCATGCCCTGACCTAGTTTGGTCGGATGTCCATGAGCAACCCACCACTCCCTTTGGTCTATGAAGGATTTCACTTCCTTCTAAACCACGAGGAGTCAAGCGTTCTTTTTACCTGATTTTCCTGGAATAACATTATACAAAACTGAATATGTTAAAACTTACATACCTATCCTTGTTTTAAGGGTTTGCTTCGAGGTATTCCTTAAGAGTTTGCCTTCCTTCTTGAAAAGGGGTTAAAGTGAGGGGATGAGTTTCTACAACTCAGTGAGCGGGTGTTGGGAGCGAGTTTTCAAAAAAATATGCTTTATTTGTCAAAACCATTTCCAAGGTTTAACCATTCCTTTGTCAAAAAATTTTCTCAATTTTCAAATCTCAAAACCTTTTTTCCCATTTCCATATTATTAAGTTTGTTTTGCTTTCTTAGCCCATCCCCTTGCCTCGGAGGCATTTAGCACACAAACACACACCATTTATCATAAAAGGTTAAAGCATTCGCGAGATGCAATTATGACGACTGCACCCACTTATGGATCAGCGCGTCTTTACCATCCACCTTGATAGAAGTCCTTGACTTCTACCCGAAGTCTTAGTAAATGTTCTAGACATCCAACCCTTAGACCCAAAATTCACTTCATATCCGTATGAGGATAGAGAGCTCATCTTGTCCTCACCCCGGTCTCATGCACAAGAAGCTCCCAGAGCTTCATGACTGACTAGCATGACAAACTACCCTTATTGCCTCTCATGTCGTCCAATAGCCTTTGGGACCCATCACTACCCCCTTGGGCATCTTGATGGTCCCGATCCATAAGTTTATACACAAACAAAAGTTTTCATATATTTAGCCATCCTCTTTGGTGTCAACGGTCCAATGACCTCGACACTTAACCTAACCTATAGCTGTTTGTCTAGGCCGACCCATTGATCTAACCTTGATGTATTGCCGCCAGTCCATTGGGCATTGTTAGTACTAACTTGATATCGTGGCGCATCACATAAACAATTTCATTTTAAGGGGCTCAAGTTTTCCAAATTTCCAATTTGGACCCTAATTTTCCAAAAATTACGGTTTTGCCCCTACTTTCCAAAAATGGCCACTTGGCCCCATTTCTTTCAAAAATTGATCAATTGGTCCCCCAACATATTTCTCAAAAATTGATCAATTTACCTTCAATTTTAAGAAATTGCATGGATGACCCTCAATTTTTTGAAATTCCTAATTTTCCCCAATTTCTTTCCCCTTTTTTGACTGAATTTGATTTCTTCAAATTGGCCATTCAATTGGGGTTAATTGTTCCAATTGATGGCATCGATTGGTTCCTACACTTCCATAGGATCAAATGGATCTTCAAATTGCAGAATTTGAGTCTGGAACAAACTCAAACGGAGCTTCACCGAAAAACTGTTCATAGAGAAACAAAGCTTCGAAAGCTTACCGTCGGGGGTGCGACAGTCCGAGCTCTTGATCTGGAGAGGTAGCTCTCATCCTTGGGATCTTTCTAGGATAAAAAATTGCTACAAGTGAAGTTCATTTGAGGGTAAATTTTGTTAGTGAAATTCGACACTTTCTCTCTCTAGCATCGATCTGTAACGACAAAGTAGGTCTAAATTGGCTTACCTTTCACCACTTTGGAGGTCATGTGAGGGCCATAGAGACTTTGGGGAGGCTTAATTTGGTCGTAGGAGGTCTGAATTAGCTGAATTCAACTCGGTCAAAATAGGGCAACTTTGGTTTGACGGAGCTACTTAATTGTTCGATCACGCCGGCACTTCTCTAGCAATCCTTGGGTCGAAGGGAGGTTGCTGTCAGGTAGCTGACTTCCTCTAGAGTTTGTAGGACCCGACCTTTCTTTCTAAGGCTAAGAAAAGTGCCCAAGTGGGAGCTCTAGTTTGAGCTTCGCCAAAAAATGGAGCACTTCTGAGGATGAGAAGATATGAGGTGTGTGGAGGATGAATGGAAGGGAGCTCTTTATATAGGGAGCTCAAAGACCCTCTGCCCTACCAGTTTTCATATTGATCGAGCTTATCCTCTTCAGAAAATGCCCAAATTAGAGAGAATATTCCTTCACCTGAGAAGGAAAGTTTTTCTGCCATATGAATAGTGATGTTATCCCAAGGACACTGTTCCGACGGGGTTTAATGGTGAAAATTGGCCGGTTCAGGCTCGATTCAACCGATTTTCTCAAAATTAAAATTTTTTAAATAGTCCAAATTTATTTTTTATCTAATGGTGATCTTAATTTTCTAAATTGAGATTTTTAAGCCACCAAGAAAAATGAATTTAGAGATCAGTTCAGGTATAGTTAAAAACCGGTTAAATCTAGTTAAATCTGATTTAGGTCTGGTTCATCTTGAACCAGTTCAATTTTCCCATCCATTTTACTTTATGGTTCTTCCCCATAACTTTTATAACTTTTCTGTCACTTGGGGTTTCGGATGGATTTGGAGGTGAAGTGTTCGGAGGTGTTCAAATGGGTAAGTGAAGTAATGAATTTAGAGGTGTTAAAATTTTTTAATAATCCATCATTTGGATGGAGGTGAAGTGAGGGGAAGTATTATTAATTAAAAAATTAGAAAAAAAATTTACCATTTTAATTAAATTAAATAATTTATTAGCTATTATATATAATTATATTAAAAATGTTTTGTATAATAATTTTTATTTATATTATTTGTATTATATATTTATATTATATAATTTTATATAAAATATTATTTATATATAAATTTATTTAAAGTATATAAGAATAAAAATAAATAAATAAATAATATAAACAATAAATAAGGGTATTAAAGTAATTTAAGTAATAAATAACACAATTCCTCCAAATACCTCAAATTTTGTAGGGATTGTGTAGTAGTGTAAATGGAGGGGTTGGAGGGGTTTAGAGGTGATTCTCCACCCCTCCAAACCACTCCATTTTTTTACCAAATAAAGGATTTCTCCACCCCTCAAAATCACTCCTCCTTCAAATCCCTCCAAACCCCTCAATCCAAACATAGCGCTAGTAGCTCGGATTTCTCATGAGAGTTGCTAGTTCTTTTTCCGGTTTCCTTGGTAAGATAGGATGGGTTCCACATTCAGACACTAACCTAGTGGCTGACGGAGCACATTGATTGGTCGTGGGCACTGATGGGCTGATGACATGGTAGGTGGTCCATTGACCTAGCTTAACCGTTGACCGGTTCGGTTGGACCAATTTTGATGACCTGAAATAGAAAATCGGTCAGTTTAGGCCCCATTTGACCGATTTTCTAAAAAATAAAAAATTCTAAATTTATTTTTTACATGGTGGTTACTTTAAATTTTATAATTGGATATTTTTAAGTCACATCTAAAAATGAATATTAAAACAATTCTTCTTGGCTCAATCCAGTTTAGTCTAGTTCGCTATGAAGTGGCGATTCTAACTTCTAATTTTCATTTGAATTGTTTCTATGGACTTTTGGAACTTCAATTATTACTTGTGACCTTTTCAAGTCTCATTTTGATTTCTCTTCACCTCTTTAGTTCACTTCGAACCATGATTTTATTCCTTTGAAAATTTTCGGTTCTCTATTCCAACTTACTTATTTTGAGAAAACGGGGTATACAGGTCCGTCCAAGAAAGTGTGGCATGATCACTTGAGCTTTCTTATGGATACCAATTCCTCTTTAGAATCGTTGAATCATTGTCACCCCTTATATGTAAGGTTGCTCATTTCATTGGCTTGATCATTCTTACGTGATGTTGAACATAAGCGACCTTCGTGAATCAAGTCCTGACCACTTTTACGCAAGTATAATTTTAAGTTATTCCAAACAACCAGAATGTCTTTCCTTTGAGCTATTGTTGATGGTCATTTATGGTTTGCTAGTCATGTTCATTATTATGATCGGTTATCCCATTGACTTGTACTAATTCTCTTATCTGGTATTTCTATCCTTCTTTTTGTTACCATTGGCATGTCATGATTTTCCTTCACCATGATCACCCATTCTTTACCCCTTATCATTTTACAATCTAATCTCTTAGGATATATAACTTTATAAGTGTGTTTGATTTAGCCCTTACATCCAAATGTGTTGGTGGTTTTGGGATCTCTCCCATGATCACCCTTTCATACTTATTCCATAGTTTTTTACTCACAATACTTCTCATTTATTACCAAGCCTTTTTTGGTTCGTAAAGGGTATTTAGTGTCTCTCATTCTTATGACCTCATTATTAATTCGTAATTTCGTATCACCTTTCCTCTATCTCATCCCTTACAGGATCTTATGAGATTTTTCAGTACATGATTTTCCTCGAACATACCTTCAATACAACTAAAGGGTTACTCCTCATAGAAATATTACCACCACTCTTGACTTTTTCTCTCCCTGAGAAATTCTTTACATATTTTTTTAGTGTTTTTGGTACTACACAATTTTCACTTAACAAAGAAGACATAATTCTCTTACTTAGATTTGTCAATTCTAAAGTCTTTACATGTTTTTACTCTCATAGAGTTTGATGACTATTGATAGTCATGTCCGTAATTACACCTAATGTCACACCTTGACCAGAACCATGATCAGACTGTCATAACAACTACCACGTCCTCTCAACATTACAGTAGTTGGTACCTCACTACAATAGAATTGTCAGGCTAAAAAGTATTATTAATATATAAATCTATTTAAAGTATATAAAATAAATAAATAATTAAATAATATAAACAATAAATAAGGGTATTAAAGTAATTTATGCAATAAATGACATAATCCATCCAAATACCTCCACTTTTGGAGGGATTGTGTGGTAGTATAAATGAAGGGGTTGGAGGGGTTTGGTGATTCTACTCCCCTCCAAACCCCTACAAGCCCCTCCATTTTTTTTTTACCAAATGAGTGATTTCTCCACACCTCCAACCCTCTCTCCAAATCCCTCAATCCAAACATAGCGTTAGGTTATCTTTGGGTGAGAACACTTTCTCGTACTAATTAATCGAGTGACGTATATGGATGCCAACTTGTTTCCTCTTTCAATTATTGAAAAAATTCATATAAGCATTTTCTATGGGGTTTGCATATTGAACCTACCATACGTGCACTAGAATGAGTTATACTCCTAACCTAGCACACAATGTTGGATGGATACATACATCCGAACCAATAATGGGATCATTGGACGGGTACTTATCATCTGAATCAACATCCCATTCCATCTATATGGGTACACCCTTTAGATGCTAGATGGGTAAAGTCATCCGAACCAAACACACAAGATCATTGGATGAGTACTATCATTCGAACCAATGCCTCCTTCCATCTATGTGGGTACACCCTTTGGACAATGGATATGTACAATCATCTTAACCAAATTCCCAAGATCATTGGACGAGTACTATCATCTGAACCAAATGTTCGAGATCGTTGGATGGTTACTATCATCTGAACGAACGTCCCCTTTACACAATAAATAAGATATTAAGGATTACATGTTAACGGGCTATCCCCACTAGAAATTTCTTCTCTAGTTAATTCATTTAATTAATTATTAATTATCTGAGAATCATTCATGTATATTTTACCGAGGTAACGCTTCTCTTTCAAAATGCCTAATTTCAACATTTAGTTTATTCTCCTTGGGTCCTTGCCCCTCTTTATAAATATTGGGTTTTAATCCCTTTTCATAAATAGTGGATCTCTACCCCTTTCATAAATTGTGGGTCTCATCCCTTTTTATAACAATGGGTCTTAGCCCCTTTCACAAATTGTGGGCCCTAGCCACTTTTTATTAATAGTGGGTCTTAGCCCATTTATAAGTAGTGGATCTTAGTCCCTTTCATAATTAATGGGTCTCTCTCTTTTTATAAATAGTGGGTCTTAGCTCTTTTCTAAAAAGTGGGTCTTAACTCCTTTCACAAATGGTGGGCATTAGCTATTTTCCATAAATAGTGGGCCTTAGCCCCTTTCATAAATAATTGGCCTCTCCCCTTTAATAAATGGTGGGGCTTAGCACCATTGCATAAACAATGGGCCTTAGTCATTTTAAAAAATATGGGTATCTCCCTTTTTATAAATGGTGGGCCTTATCCCCATTTCATAAAAAATGGGCCTTAACCCTTTTCATAAATATGGGCCTTAGCCCCTTTCTAAAAATAGCAGGTTTTTAGCCCTTTCTTACTTGGATGTTGGGCCTTAGACTATTCGTTCTTAACTTGTTTTAAAGGGTCATGTATCTCCCATTTTTTAAACCCTCAAGTTCTCACCCATCCTTTCCAAATCATCGAGTTGTAGCCCGTTTCTTAATTGGACCGAGTTATCTCTCGTCATTCGATAAAAAAGCTTTCATGTAGCTTTCACATTTGTTATTTCTTCCCTCTACTTTAGGCTTACACTTATAAATGGTCTTATTTGCCAAAATGTCTTTAAGACTCTAAGTTTATTGCTTAGACCCTCAACTTTCCCCCTTTTGCATTTTGATCCCTAAACTCTCCAAAATTACAAAAATGCCCTTATAGTATTCATTTGTCCATTTGAAGAGCCTAATACTTCAATTGGTTCATTTAATGTCCCCTATCTTCCCTTGACCTCACTTGGAACCTCACATTTTTAGAACTTCATTATTGACACAAATTTACCTATATTTACAACTTTGCCCTAAATTTTTTTCCAAAATTACACTTTGGTCCCTCTACTTTCTCCTTACTTATTTTTGGACTTGAACTCAAATCTTATTTCACCTTAGGTCCTCTAACCTTTTATGAGTTCAGTGGAGGTCGCTGACTTTTTTTAAATTCAATTTTGGTCCTCCAACTTTTCAAAATTACCCTTTAGTTCCTTAAAATTTTCTGAAAGTTTCACTTGGGTCCCTAGACTCTTCCAAGCTATCTCTTCTGTCTCTAAGCTTTCTCATGCTCTCATTCAAGGCCTTAGACTTCTACTGGGTCTTATTTAGGTCTCCATTTTCATGAAATCTTAGTTGGACCCTCAAACTTTTCAAAAATTGTATTTAGGTCCCTAAACTTTTTTCTCATCCAAATGACCTCCTTCAATTTTCCAAAAAATCATAAACATATCCCTCATCCTCTTCCCTAGGTCACCATGGTCACTATTTGGCTATCATTGGCCGAAATAGTGTTGTTCTAACCTTGATCAGACCCTAACCATTAAATAGACATAGATTTAGGTTTTGGTTGGAAACTCACTAGTGAAGAAGCGGACACATCCGATGACAGTGTGTTCATGTATCTAGCTCTCCCACAAGTCCGTGGACACCTATATCTCGCTCAACGATGGTCATAGTTGCCTATAACGCTTGATTTACAAAGCAATATAAATAATAGTGGGTTACTAGAGTTTCTCCAATTTTTCATGGCCACAAGTCTTACCTTTCACTCGAATGATCAATGGGGTTGTCTAGAGGGGAATGAGATGAGCTTCCAACATTAATTTGTGTCATGTTTGGCCGTCAGGAAATCCTCTACTTTGTTTTCAACCGACAAAGTAGTGTTATCGTTCCGTTGGATCTCCGCCACTAGGAGAATGTGGTGGCCAAGATGGGTGGGGTTTGAAAGCTGACTCTCCCCCTGTTCTAATGATACCAATTTGACCAAGTTTGGTGGCCGGATGAGAAAATGGAAATATGTGTTTGAAGGTCAAGAAAATTGACCCATCCAACTTTCAAAGAGAATTTCCACCTACCACTGGTGAGAGGAGGGCTGACACAAATATCGGAGTTTGGGGACTGAATTGTCTACTCATCCATGTCCATAGCCGACCATATGGGACTTCCTTAACACTTCTTTCATTTAATTATCTTGGGAGAAACACAGTTTAGAAAATTGTGTGACAGTCAGATTATTTTTGGGTCTTTATTTGGATCCGAGTCAGGTGCTTGGGTGGAGAAGATGACATGCGCGTGCACGCTTGTGTGTCTGTGCACATGGGCGTGTGTGGGTCGGGTGCGGTGCATTGACTGGTTCACACTATAGCAAACCAATTTCCAAGAAATTTCATAGCCAATTTGATGCAACAAGTTAAGTAAGGTAATTCCTTAACTTGTTTTCATGACACAATACTTGCTAAAGATATCCACCTTACATAGGGTATTGGTCTCTAAATGGAGGTATAGTGGTGATAAGTGTTGGTTGTTCTACAAGACACTATCAAACAGAGTGTCCGACTATTCTACATCGGAGATAAAATAGATGTCTAAAAGGTCCTCCATGAAACTTATCACATTTAGAGCAGTTGTTCATTCTTGGTTTGTCATATTCTGAAGAGATCTAAGCTGATGGTTCCTTAGTTTGGGCTCTTATTCTTCCCTCCCTAGTAAACCCATAACCAACAAGCACAATAAACTCATATTCAAAGGCTTGTTACATGGGGGATGCATGTCCTTGATCGAGTTCTTGGTTCCTCATGTTTGGTGGAGATCCTTTGATTTCCCCAACATAGTCAGCACATGCTGACAAAAAATGTGTCCCACCTTTCTTTTGGGCATGAGTTAAGTCTTTAGTTTTGGCTTCACTAATAGGGGTGTCTCCTTCCTTTGAAGCCTCTTCCATAGTTTGTTATAGCGGAGCTTGATGTTTTTGTGGGAGGGTTCATGGGGTTTCCTAGTTTAGTGAGACGTGGTGTTCTATTTTTCTTGGCCATTTTCCTACAAGAATTTTCTTTACATTAAATTTTAGATTTCACAAAATATCTAGATAATATATTATTTCCATCTTTCTATTTTCGAAAATATTTTTAAAATATAGGTTTGAAAATCTTGGGCTCTGATATCACTTATGTTGTCACTCCCTAACCTGTAATCTAACCACAACATACTTTTGATATTAAATTAGTGGATGTCTTCACTATTGTAGGACCAGCATAACTTAATGCTAAGAATAAAACTTGTCATACATTTTTGAATAACATGAAAAACAATCTCAATAAACATGTTGGAATATAATATCATACTAAATAGAAATATGTAGGTTAATAAGATTTGTACCAAACAAGTAAATTGGTTTCTAGTATTTCCTTCTCCATTGTTTTCCTAAAAGAGATGTGGGATGGGAGGGGGAGGTGAGGGGATGAGTTCATCACTCAATGAGTAGGAATAACTTGAGACTTCTCATACTAGAGTAAGCACATACTCTCAAAATGTCTACATGGGACATGAAATAACTTTTGTAAAGCTTTGGTTTTTAATTTGTTAAAACATACACAATCAGACACGAAGTATGTATGGTCATTTTACCCATCACAGATACTATAAACCCCATCTTTCATAAAGGAAATAAATAGAAAATGCGGACTAAAAAATTTCTATAAAACCTGAGGTTTGGTTGAACTGGGATCACAAAAAGTAGCAAATACAGGTTGGAGGTTATCTAAAATGAGATTTATTTCACTTAAATTCAAAGGAAAATACTCAAATTAAAAGTTCGAAGCAAAAACTAGACTGAACTAGGGTGAACCAGAGTTAAACCAGATTGAATCATATCGAACCAAGGGAACCCAATTCGAAGATTCATTTTTCGGGGTGACTAAAAAGGACAAACTATAAAATGAGGTCACCGCCATGTAGAAAATGAATTTATAATTTTTTTAAAAAATTATAGAACTGGTCAAAAAATGATTTTTAGATCACTAAAATCCAGTACGATTGAACTAGTCAAGGGACCGACCGGGTCAATGTAACAAAACTAGTTAGTAAACTAATTTGCGAGGTCATCACCATGTAGAAAACATGACCTATCAACAACTAGATAATTGGTATGATGTGATGACCAATCAAATGGAACCTGTATGAATCATCAACTGGAGGGACAAGATTTTAAGGAATAAGAGGATTACTATGGTTAAGGTTCTGTGGTAGAATAGACCTGTGCAGGAAGAGACATGGGAAACCGAAAGTATAATGAGGGATAGTTACCCTCAATTATTTATCATGTAACTATTTGGGGACAAAACCCCTAAAATGAGGGGAGAGTTATAAACCCCGTCCTTTGATAATAAGACAATCAGGGAAAGAACCAGTCATTTTCAATTTGAAAACTGAGTCGGTCTACAAACCAGAACCAATAAAGAAAAGGGAAAATTGGGAAATTTATGGATCCCGAGTGACCCAAAGAGCCCCAAAAGTCATGAAAATGGACTTAAGGATGAATTGGAGATGAAAACCAAACCGGTTCAGGTGAACCGGATCCAAACCGGTTTAGACCAGTTTAAACCGGTTAGAACCACTATTGAACTGGTGCTAAATTCATTTTTCTAGGTGGCTTAAAAATTCAAATTTGAGATTTGAGGTCATCATTGGATAGAAAATGAATTTAGATAAATTTAAATATTTTTAATTTTGAAAAATTTGGTCGATACGAACTGGTTCGGAACAGTGTTGTCTTCTTTCTTGAGATGACAGCAGTGTACACTCATCGAAAAATCACGCAGTGCCGGCGAAGCTGAAAAGTCTCTAGCTAGGGAGTTTCAGGCAATGAATGACTGCCATTAAGGTGCCAATCGGACGGCTAAGAAGTCCCCGAGCTTCCTATATAAAGAGCCCCTCCTCATTCATCCTCTCCACACCTGAAAACTCTATTCTCTATCAACTGCTCCAATTTCTAGCGAAGCTCAAACTAGAGCTCTTATATAGAGTCTTTTTTGAGCCAAAGAAGGCGTGGTCGGGTTCTTTAGAACCGGGGAGAAGTTAGCTACCCGATGGTAGTCTCCATTTGCTCCGAGGGTCGCCGGAGAGACGTCGACATAATAGAATCGTGAAGTAGCTCTGATGGACCGACGCTGCCCTATTTTGGCCGAGCTGAAAATGGCCAATTCAAGCCCTCCTTAGGCCAAATCAAACCTTTCCATCACCTCCACAGCCCTTGTACAGCTGAATTAGAGTGGAAAGGTAAGCCAATTTGGCTCCCCTCTGTAAATTTTGATCGGTACTAGAGAGAGGACCAATAGAACTTCGATGACTAAATTCTCATTCAATTCGACATCAATTGATGCAATTCTTGATCCTATGAGTGACCTCAGGACGAGAGCTATATATCCAGATCAAAAGCTCGGACCGTCACGCCCTCGACGGTAAGCTTTTGAAGCTTTCTATCTCTAAGTCCAATTTTCCAACGAAGCTACATTTGAGCTCATTCCTGCATCAAATCGTGTGATGCAAAATGCAATTGAATCGTATGAAGGTGTATGAACTCCAATCTAACTTCAACTTCAACAATTAAACTCATTTGATTGGTCAATTTGATTAAATCAAATTCGGTTGAGTTAGAAGATTGAAATTGGGGCAAAATTGGGGGAAATTTGGGAATTTCAAAAATTCGAGAGACAAAAGTGAAATTTCATAAAATTGAGGACCAATTGGGCATGATAAAGATGTTGGAGGATCAATTGGGCAATTTTGGAAAATTTGGGCAAAACTTACCATTTTCGTAAAGTAGGGGCAAAATGGTAATTTTGGAAAAGTTGGGGGACCAAATTGGAAATTTGGGAAATTGAACACCTTTTTGTGAGATTGAATAAATTGAGGTCCCAAGGTGAATTTTAAAAAGTTTCGGGACTCAAATTGAGGAAAAACCGACATTAGGGACTTAAAGTTAAAGAAAAATAACTTTAAGGATGTAATTGCAAATAAATGAAAACTTTGTTTTCTCATTCATTTGGAATGAATGAAGGCTATTAGGCCGAGGGATAAGGAACTAGGATGTTTATATCATATAGGAATACGAAGTACCGAAAACTCCAACAAGGACAAGCTCGCGTGAATACAAAGAATCGGTCCAGAGGAATTCACTGCATTAATGGGTGAGTGGAAATTTAATATCATACCCGATTGGGATGATAAGAACTTTGAAAATAAAAATTCAATGCTAAGTGTTATTTTAATTATCACAGCTGAGTGGAGTGATGTGGAAATCAAGCGGAAAAACTACTTACCGATTGTAAGTAGATCATACCCGGTTGGTATGATAAAACTTTCTCGGAGGAAGTGGAAAACCCGTTCATCGGTTATGAGCGGAGATGTCCTCCTACTTGATTGGTATGATGGACAGTTGAAAAGTATAATTTGTTGGAAGTGCTCTCCTCTGACTGTGTGCCACTACTTTAACATTTTGGGTGACCTTATTGACGGGAGCTCGAATAGCTCATATAGGCCGAAGGCCTCGATTTTGGACATTGGGGGCTAATATGCCCGATTTTGAAAATCATGAACAGTGGGCCCTATGCCAGTTAGCATGAGCAGGAGCTCATAAATAAACATGATTTATATTCCATGAAAACTTAAGTAAATGAGTTGTTTGGCCATGGTACTAAAATAGGACCGATATATTCAGTCAACTAGCAGCATTGCGACATGACAGGTCTCTGGACTAGTCAAGACAAACAGCTGCAGGTCGAGTTGAGGGTCGGTGCCGTTGGACCAATGGCACCACAAATTATATGGCATTATGTGAAAAACTGTTGATTGTGCATGCACAACGTTATGGGACCTTCAAGATGCCCGTGAGAGCTAGTGATGTATCCCAAGGCTCTCGACGACCTGGTGGATATAAGGGCAGTTAGTCGTACTAGAAGTCTTGCGAAGCTCGGAGTAGCTTCAAGCACATGAGACTGGGGTGGGGACAGGATGAGGTCTCTATCCTCATACAGACACATAGATTTGTTACGAGATTGAGGGTCGGATGTCTCGAACATCCACTCATTCTAAGGGTAGAAGTGGGTGTGCTTATATCTAGGTGGCAGGTAAAGTCGCTCTAATGCCACAAGTGGGTTCAGAGGACAGGTTGGCCTATGATTGTGTGTTTTACCTTCATGATGAAGGAAGCGTGTTGGGAGATGACACACCATGGTAATAAGAAATGGTTATAAAAACCAAAATTGAGAATGAAAGGTTTTTAAAAGAAAATAAGGTGTCTGGCACATTCCGAATCAAACATTTTTCCTAAAAGTTAAATTTTGAAAACCCATTCACTGAGTCGTTATACTCACCCCTCATTTATACCCCTTTCAGGTAACCCCAGAAAGCTTACCCTAAATTCCACCAGCTAACACACTTGTAAGGTAAGTATGATAAGTTTAAAATTTTGTGCAGTTTTGATTTATGTTATTCCAGGAAATGTGCAGGTTTAAAGGACGCCTTACTCCTCACGGTATTAAGAAGAGGCAACCCTTAGTAAACCAGGAGAGTGACAGGTTGATCACAGGGATCTGACCAAATCGGGCCAGGGCGTGACAGACGGTGTACTCTCCTGCACTTGGGTTAGGCAGAGAGAGTACAAATGCTGTTGTCAAATGGGTCTTTAACTCCAAGAAGGATTTCTCATAGCTTTCATCCCATTTATACTCTACTCTTTTCCTTGTGAGACGAGTCAAAGGCCAGCTATATAAGAGAAATCCTACACAAACCGTCTGTAGTATCCCGCTAAGCCTAAGAAACTTCGTATCTCTGAGGGATTCATGGGTACCTTCCAATTGGATATGGCCTCCACCTTTGATGGGTCTACCTACATCCTTGGACACTATGTGTCCTAAGAACCCTACCTCCTACAACCAGAACTCACACTTGGAGAATTTTGCATATAAGTGATTCTCCCATAGTATCTCCAAGGTGCTAGCCAGATGTTCTTCATGCTCCAGCCTAGTTCATGAGTATATAAGAATGTCTTCTATGAATACTATCACAAACTTGTCCAAGTGTGGTTGGAACACTCAGTTCATTAAATCCATGAAGGTTGCAGGTGCATTTGTTAAGCCAAAAGGCATCATCCTAAACTCGTAATATCCATATTGGGACCATAATGCGGTCTTAGGAATATCTTCCTTTCGGATTTTGTGTTGGTGTTAGTTTGACTGAAGGTCTATCTTAGAGAAGTGGGATGCTCCTTTTAATTGTTCGAACATATCATCAATCCATGGAAGTGGATACTTGTTCTTTATGGTGATTTGGTTCTACTTCCTATAATCTATGTACAATCTCATGCTCCCGTCCTTTTTCTTTACGAATAGGACTAGTGCACCCCATGGAGACTGACTAGGATGTATGAAGTCCTTCTCCAATAGCTCATCCAACTGCTCCTTCAATTCCTTTATTGCTGCTAGAGCCATGCGATAAGGGGCTTGGGATATAGGATGTGTTCCTGGGATAACTTCTATGGTGAACTCCAATTGTCAGCTTGGGCTTAATTCGGGTAATTCTTTCAGGCATACATCTAGATAGTGTTTAATTACCAGAATGCTTTTAGGTCCCTTCTCCTCAGACTTCTCATTGATGATCGCTGCCAGAAAAGCCTTATAACCTTTCTGTATCATCTTTTGGGCTCTTATGTGAGACACTATTTGTACTTCTCCCTTCCTCTTGTCTCCTTGGAATTGTAGTATGAGTGTTTGTGAGTGTGGAAAGTTATTATATTCTTCCCACAGTCCATCTTAGCTTGATGGTTACATAGCCAACCCATCCCCAATATTACTTTTACCTCTCTTAGAGGTAATGGGATCAAATATGCTTCGAGTTTGATTTCTCCAATCATGATCTCACATCCCTTCAATTATTTTTCCCTATTTAACCCTTTTCCTAAGGGTGTGAGGATGTTGATATTTTGTTCTAGTGAGGTAAGTTCTAAGGGAATACTTGGGATTAGATCTTTTTTGATGAAAGATCTTTCTGCTCCTGAGTCGAAGAGGGTGTAAACCTTTCTTCCCCACAAGTGTACGTACCTTGATTGAAGAAAACACATGCTTTTTAGAAGAAAATTCCTTTTTTGATTAAAATTCAAATTACAAGTTTATCTAAATCTTAGTTGGGAGGGTTTTGGGAAGTACTTGCTATAGTACTAGTGTAAACCCCACCCTAGGAGTTAAGGAAAATCGAGAAAGAATCGATGAACCCGAGTGAGAAAACCAAATCGGTTCACAAACCCCCAACGACTATAGAATGGGCAAATTGGGAAATTTACAACTTCTGAGTGACCCAAAGAGACATAAAAACCTTGGAAAGGGACTTTAGGATAATTTGGGAAAGAAAACCAGACCGGTTCAAGTGAACCAGATCCAAAGTGGATTGAACCGGTTTGGAATAGTTTGAACCATCATTGAACCAGATGCTAAATTCATTTTTCTAGGTGGCTTAGAAAATTCAAATTGGATAATTGAGGCCACCATTGGATAGAGAATGAATTTAGAAATTTTTAATTTTAAAAAATTCGGTCGAATTGGGCTTGAACTAGCTGGTTTAAGCATTGAACATGGTTCGAACCAGTCTGGTCCGGTTCGGAATAGTGTCGTCTTCTTCCTTCAATTGACAACATTGTTCACTCGCTGAAAAATCAAACAGTGTCGGTGGAAAGGAAACATTTCCATTCAGGATGTTTTAGACCATCAATCACTATCATTAAGGTGTCAAACGGACGGCCGGAGAGGCCCCGAGCTCCCTATATAAAGAGCCCCTCTCTATTCATCCTCCACACACCTAAAAACTTCACTCTCTCTTAGCTAATCAGTTTCTCGATGAAGCTCGAACCAGAGCTCCAACATAGGGGTTTTTCTATGCCAAAGAAGGTGTGGTTGGGTTCCTTAGACTTAGGGAGAAGTCAGCTAATCGAGGTAGTTTCCAATTGCTCCGATGATCGCCAAAGAAGCATCAACGTGATCGAATACTGAAGCAGCTCTGGCGGACCAAAGGTGTCCTATTTTTGTTGAGCTGAAATTGGCCGATTTGAACCCTTCTCAAGCCAAAAAAGGCTCTCCCAACACTCACTCAGCCTTCATAGAATCGAATTAGAGTGGAAAGGTAAGCCAATTTGGCTCCTCTCTATAATTTCCAATTAGTGTTAGATAGAGAACCGACGAATTTTTCACTAACCGAATTCTCCATCAATTCGACATGACTCATGTAATTCTTGATCCTAGGAGTAACCTCAGCATGAGAGTTATCTTCCTAGATCGAAAGCTCAAACCGCCACACCCCCGACGGTAAACTTTCGAAACTTTCTCTCTCTAAGTCTAGTTTTTCGATGAAGCTCCGTTTGAGATCGTTTCGGTGTCAGTTCATACAATTCAAAGTTCAATTAAATCATATGGATGTGTAGGAACTCAATTTTACCTTCAATTTCAACAATTAACCTCAAAGATCAGTCAATTTGATGAAATCAAATTCAGCAAGGTTGAAAGTGGGAAATTGGGGGGAAATTTTGGGAGAAATTGGGGATTTCAAAAAATTGAGGGACTAAAGTGCAATTTCCCAAAATTGAGGATCAATTGGCCATGAAAAAGATGTTAAAGGACCAATTGGTCAATTTTTTGAATTTTTGGGGATCAAATTGCCATTTTTGTAAAGTAGGGGCAAAATGATAATTTTTGAAAAATTAGGGACCAAAATGGAAATTTGGAAAACTTGAACCCTTTTGGGGATTTTGGATAAATTGAGGACCCATAATGAATTTTTGAAAGTTTCAGGACACAATTTGGGGGAAAATTGGCATTAGGGACCTAAAGTTAAAGAAAAATAACATTTTATGGACCTAAATGCAAATAATTAAAAAGTTTGGGTATTTTGTTCATTCGTGAGGAATGAAGGCTATTAGGCCAAATGATAATGAACAACGATGTTCAAATCATGTAGGAACATGGGGGACTAGGAACACCAGCAAATACAATCTCGTGTGGAGGTAAAGTGCCAAATAAGAGAAATCCACTACACTATGGGGTGAATGGGAATTTTCATATCATACCTGGTTGGGATGATGAGTACCTCGAAATGAAAAACCACTGCTAAGTAGAATTTTAACATCACACCTGGATGGGGTGATGTGAAAACTACAAGGAAAAACTACTTACCGGTTGTAATTAGATCATACCCAGTTGGTATGATGAACTTCCTGGAAGGAAGTGGAAAACCCGTTTACCGATTGTAAGCAGAGTTGTCATCACACACGGTTAGTGTGATCGATGAGTGAATCTATATTTTGTCAGAAGTGTTCTCCCCTAACTATATGTCACTGCTTAAAGAATTTGGGAGACCTTCTTGACAGGAGCTCGAATAGCTCAATTAGGTTAGAGGCCTTGGTTTTGGAACTTAGGGGCTAAAATGCCTGATTTTTTAAAATCTCGTACAATATGCCCAAGTCCAATTGGCATTTGTAGGAGCTCGTAAACAAATATGATGTTAAGCCATGAAAATTTTAATGAATTATGTGATTTGGCCATGGTACCAAGACAAGACTGACGTACTTGATGGACTAGTGGTAGTGGGATAAGACCCGGTTGATGGACTAGTCTAGACAAACAGCTGCACATCGAGTTAAGGGTCGGGGCCGTTGGACCAATGGCTCCAAAGATTAATGGCTTATATGGAAAATTATTGTTTGTGCATGCACTAAGGTTCGGGACAATCAAGACGCCCAAGAGGGTAGTGATGCATCCTAGGGGCTACTGGACGACATGAATCTCGGCGTAGCTTTATGCACCTGAGACTAGGGGGTCGGGATGAGGTCTTTGTCCTCATACGGACACGGAGTTACTTTTTGGGTTTGAGGGTCGGATGTCGCATACATCCACTCATTCCCAAGGTAGAAGTGCACGAGCTTCTATCTAGGTGGCCAGTAAAGTCGCTCCGATGCCACAAGTGGGTGTAGTGAACGGGCTACCCTGCAAATGTGTGATCCCTTCATGATGAAGGGCGTGTGTTAGTTGCTAAACACACCGTTTGTAGTTAGTGATGAGTAATGGTTTTGAAAACCGAGAAATTGAGGAAGAAATAATTTTAAAGGAAATAATGAGTCTAGCATACTCCAATTCAAAAACTATTTTATTAAAAAAAATTTAAATACCCATTCACTGAGTTGTAGAAACTCACCCACCATTTTTATCCATTTTTAGGAATAGAGAAATGACTAGGGATAATACCAAGATTTATCCTTTATCAAGTATTCTTAAATTTATTTTGATTGATATATATTATTATGGGGAACATAGTTGTAAGTTTTTCCTAGCGCCTCTTGATTAAAGAATGGTGAAAACCCTTCTTGAACCAAGAGAGCGGCGGGTTGATCACGGAGATCCGACCAAACCGAATCGGGGCGTGACAACTTGAGTGGTATTAGAGCTAAGTTCCCTTGAAACATTACCAATACTATGCCCTAACATTAATAAAACTTTAACTACCGTGTAGGAAGGAGAATCCCTAGGAAGTTCGCAATGAAATCCAATCATGCACATATAATCCTGAAAAAGACACCTACCCCAAGGGAAGCAGTTGTTCAACGATTCTTAAAGGATGAGAAAAGAGTACCCAAAGATATGGTGGAGGACTATCGGAAACTTGTGGGAGCCCTACTGGAACCTGAAGGCATTACATACCCTCCTCCAAGGCAAGAGGAACCTATTCCTTCACCTAAGAGCCCAACCCCTCCTCCAACCCCACAACAACTGGAGAGAAATCCCACTAAGGAGGCTTGGGACATCTATTGGGATGCGTATGCCACCTTCATGAAAGTCCACCAAGTATGCCCACCTACTCAGTTCAGCTTCAATCCCTCCTAATGGATGAAGTGGACATATGAGTGTGAGGCTGAGGTATTGAGGCGGTACAGATTGGAGGCCATGCATGAAGTTCATCCCATAAGAGAAAATGGATAGACCCCCAACTAGTTCCTCAGACCCATCTGATTTGGAATCCCACAACCGTTCCAAGGCTAACTCTCGACATATGACCCCAAGGAACTAGGGGGTAGAAAATATCTGTAATAAGGCAAGAATGGCAAGGAACTATTTCCTGAATGAATAAAAGTATGATTTCTCCTCAAGTTTTTGTCTCTTGATAAATACAACTAATGGAAATATGGGTATACCGATAAATATCAAAGTAACAAGTAAAGGAAAAATTCGAGTGAACCTAATCTCTTAGGTAGCCAAGTAAGTTTTCCACCCGAAGAAGAAAAAATACTTGGCAAGGAATCCTAAAAGACTTTACTAAAGTTCACCAAGGAGGACAGATCTTTGCTAAGGGAAGGAAGGAAAAGTCTAGAGTAAGGAAAGTCAGCGTCAAAGAGCATGGGATGAGTGGAAGTTTAAGGAGTCAAGGAAAGACTCTATGGATAAAAGTAAGGAAACAAGAAGGATTAGACTATCCCAAGGAAAACCAAAAGAATGGAAACTAACTAGGGAGAAAGTAAGAAAGATATGGGAAGCACTGACGATGTTAAGACAATTAAGACAGTACAAGGAGAAAGGAGAAAGGAAAGAAGTACGATAGAAAGAAACCCCGGGAATAATATCAATACTTGGAAAGGAGTTAGGACACACATCCTTAGGAACTCGATAGTAATAAGGGACTTTGTTGGAGATAAGGAGGTGGAACAAAAAGGAATAGAAGATAGGAAAGAAATTCATAGTGAATCATCATACAAAGGTCAGGAAGTATAAGAAAAGAATGAAGGAAGAACTTTCAAGGAGCAGTAGGGAGAATGAATGTGAAAATCCTAGGATGGAAGTCCCTAGAAAAAGAATGAAGATAGGAAGTGGAATCGTGGAAAGGAGGAAGTTTCAAGCTAAGGTAATCAATAGATGAAATATTATAAACTAGAGCAAAAACCAGGACCTCATTAAAGGACATAGGTGATTAAGTAAATACCTGGAGGGCCAAGTGTGATCTACTTGCAAGAGAGTAGAGGAACCAAATAGGGATTTTAGACAAACCTAGTTGAAGAAAATAACTTATAACCACTACATCATCTGAGAGAATAAATGGCGTCCTAAGATAGACCAGAAAGTAGTGAAGACTACACCTTAAAAAGGGAATGAGATGGGTATTAAGGACAATATGACTTAAGAGACGACGGTCTCAAAATCATATGACAAGGAGAATGATAAGAACGAGGTAATTAATGAACTGACCCGTTGGAGAATTATAAATTTGAACTCCAGTAAAGAGGGAGAGATGGAAAGATCAAACATTTAGGAATTTAAGATGAAGACAAAATCTTTAAAGGGATCAACGACCAAGACTGAGTTAACAATCAAAATCAAGATAGGAGAAGATTAGGTAAGCCTCTCACAGGATAATCGTGAAATCATAAAATAAGGCTGATGTGAATCTCATCTAAAAGAAATGGATGGATACAGGAAAGAAAGGAGAATGAAGACGAAGTACATATAAGTTCTCAAGGGTAGTGTAAGTAGAAAAGGATGGCATTAGGGAATGCTTTCTAAGTTAAAAATAGCAAGATGGGAAGAGAACCCGAGAGAAAAGAACATAAACTACCAAGGAAGGAAACTTGGAAGAACAAAAGTGACCCAATTAAAAGGAAATAGGATCGATGGAAATGGAGACCAGATAAATTCATCCAAGATATGCTGGTCGAAATGGAAAGATCAAGTACAAAGGAAAGGTACTCGGGAGGACCCGAGGAGAAAGTTAAGTTCAAGTAATGTGTAAGTAGAAAAACACATCAAAGGAGGTCATGCGAATAAGGAGGGGTGGATTGCCCATAAAAAGAGGAAATGGAGGAAAACGCATCTAAGAACCCTTAGAAAAGTTAACCCCTCAATTAGGTAGGGATTTAAGTAAAGGATCACTGACATTAGGACTGGTGGTGATCAACACTCAAATTGATAGAGCCTAAATAGAGGACAACTAGACATAGTGTGGAGTAACCGGAACAAGATCGATCAATAAAAATGTCTTGGGTAAAGAATAAGGAAAGAGACGGAATTTCAGTAAGAGAAGGAATCAAAAGGACGAATACACTATAATAGGAAGGGGTATGAAGAAAGCAAGGAATGAAAACTTCAAAGAAATGATGAGGGGTTTGAACGTGTAGTTCCCAAGGTGAACATCTCTTATGTACGGGACAGGGTAGAGAGAAAAACCGAAATAAGGGAACAATCACAAGTAAGTAATCGATACTTAAAATTGAAGGAAATTAACTTTTAAAAGAATTTTGAAGTAATCACGAAAGAATAAGTGTTGACTAAAAGAAGAGAAAGTCCTTGAGAAAAGAATGCCACTGAAACTAAGGAAGGACATAGGAATGGTTAAAACTGGATAAAAGGAGTTAACACTGAAATCTATGAACTGAGTAGATGGTGCTCGAGAGGACCACGAACTAAGGGTTTTAATGACAAAGGAAGTGACTACACATAGGAATGAGTGGGTATCTTGGAACTCCCAATCCTGAAATATTGAGTAAAGAACTTCAAGAGGAAGAATTATGCTTTAAGTAAAGAGGGACGTGGATTTAAGGATATAGCCTTAAACCCTCGGGTAAGGTATGCTTAGCTTAAGCAAGCTCCATGGAATGGATAATGAGAAGGAAAACAAATTTATAAGTGTGTTATACCAAGACTAAATGGAAATAACCGAGAAGACTGTATGTCAATAAATGTTGAAATAGTATAAGATATTTAAGGTAATTACGATATAATCTTGGTAATTAAGATTATATCATATATTCTTTTTAAGGTAGTTAATAAATAGACATGTATATAATTGAGTTAGGGTTTGGAGAAAATAAGGAGGTTTCAATTTCTCATCCCCAATGCCTCTCTATCAATATATTCATTTTCTCTTTCCCTAATCCAGTTTTCTAATATGGTATCATAACTAAGGTTTTCTACTATTTTCAAGGTTTTTTAATCTGAAGGTTCAAGACACGGCATAACTGAATTGTCGTAGAAGATGGAGAAAACGGATGCAGCATTAACAAGAAGGGAGTTTAAGGAAATTTTAGAAGGTATGGCCAAATTGCTTGTAGGAAGAGATGATGTATCGCCTCAACATAACAGTACTCTCAATCGAGATTTGAAGTTGGAATTACTCCCAATATAGCAGAGACTTGAAGGAACGAAAAACTATTTGAGTTGGTCGAGAAAGATAAGACTCATACTAAAGTCAAAATATTTGGAAGACTACATTGACGACTCATATGAAGAACCCACTGATACTACCAGCACATCATGGAAGGTGTGGAGGGCGACTAATTCTCTGGTGGTTGCATGGATAATAGGATCACTTTCTCCTTCTATCGCGGGGTTGGTAGAAGGTATTAGTAAAGCATCTGATATATGGAAGATTTTAGCTACTCAATTCTCTAGCATTAGGAATATGATGACTGTGATTGAGATTGAAGATAAGTTGGACGCACTAAAGTAGGGGGAGCGAAGTATAATAGAATACAGTACTGAGCTGAAAAGATTATGGTCCAAACTTGATTATTATGATCCATTAATTACATCTGATCCTTCAGATACAACTTCTATTAGAGCATGGATGGAGCGACGATATGTGATTCGCCTCTTGAGGGGACTAAATCTAGAATATGAATACAAGAGAGCAATGATATGTCATCTGTCTCCAATTCCTCCGATGGAAGATGTTATTGCTGCAATAATTCATGAGGAGTCAAGATAAAAGGTTATGAACACTTCTAAGATATCAACAATACCAGTTCGCTCTACTCTAGCAAAACCGATTATTGACAACAATTGTGGGAAGAATGGACATATTAGCTGGAATTGTTCCTCAACACGTATTCCTACATGGGGTGGAACAAGTCATAGCATTAGAGGATGTGGAGCCCAAGGTCAAGGTCGAGGTTGTGGACGATTTGGGGGACAAAATTATCGTGCTAAAGGTGCTGACATTTTAAATGACGACATGTGTTATGCTAATGCTGACTCAGGTACTATTGCACATGCATTTTCTTCTAAACCATCTTCCACATAATGGATTATTGATTCAGGCACATCTAGATACGTGACAGGAACATCAGTAGAGTTTACTACATATACTGGTTCTCCACCTTGTTCCCATAATAGAGTTCAAACTACTGATGGCACATTTCAACCGGTTATGGGATTTGGCTCGATTAAATGCACTTCATCAATTACATTATCATCAGTTCTACATGTCTCATCATTTCCGGTTAATCTATTATTAGTTAGTGCAATTAGTAATCAATTAAACTGTCAAGTAATCTTTGATCGAGATTCATGTGTCATTCAGGAAAGGAATACCAAGAGAATAATTGGAACTGGACGGAGGCTTGATGGATTGTGGTATCTTATGAGAGATGAGTCTAGCGTAGCTTTAACCACTACTTTGTCTGAACGAGCAATGAATGAAGTCATATTGGAGCATCGTCGTTTTGGTCATCTATCGTTTGAGAATCTTAAGAGGGTAAGGCCTGACTTGATGAATAATGTAGAACGTAGCAAGCTTGTATGTGATGCCTGTGAGTTTGGAAAACATACAAGAACACGTTATTCTTCTACTGGTTTAAGAAGTATTTCACCATTTTCGTTGATACATTCTGATGTTTGGGGACCATGTCCAGTTACTTCAATTGGCTAATTCAGATGGTTTATTACATTTATTGATTGTTACTCAAGGATGACATGGGTATATTTGATAAAAAATAAATCTGAGACATTGGTTTGCTTTAAAGATTTTTTAGCTTTGGTGCAAACACAATATAATGCCAAATTGAGTACTCTTCGTACAGATAATGGTATTGAATATGTTAATAGAGAATTCTCATCGTATTTATCTACAAAGGGGATTTTGCATCAGACCACATGTCCAGATACACCAGAACAGAATGGAGTGGCAGAACGGAAGAATCAACACTTGTTAGAGGTAGCTCGCACTCTTCTATTTACAATGAATGTTCCAAAATATCTATGGAGTGAAGCAGTATTGACAGCAACATATTTAATTAACCGGATGCCTTCTTAGATATTGAACTTTCAATCTCCTTGTGAACTTTTGATGGGACGCAACATACATGCAGTCCGTCCTCGTGTATTTGGTTGCGTATGTTTTGTGAGAGATCATCGTCCCACAGTAACTAAACTTGATCCACGTGCATTGAAGTGTATTTATGTGGGCTATTCTAGCACTCAGAAAGGTTACAAGTGCTGGTGTCCAGGCGAGAAAAGCCTTTTTGTGAGTATGGATGTAACATTTCATGAGAATGAACCCTTTTATGGTGAATCAACAACATTATCCACAGTGCTAGATGATTTGACTGAAGCACAGCATGGAAATGAAGAGAGAATTAGTGATAATAAAGAAGATTATGTCATTGTAGGTATAATCCCATGTCCTAAGAGATCGAGTAGCAATGAAGGAGGGACCAATGAACTAGAATTTAAGGTTTATAGTAGAAGGAACAAGAGTTGTGCTCAAGGGGAGGAAGATAAAGAAGATGATGGAGAGCGATAAGAACAGATACTTATACCACACTCATTGCCCCCATATGTCCCAGATACCCATCAACGTTCTGACGATTCCTCATCATCACCGGATGTCCCAAATACCCATCAATCTTCTGACGATTCCTCATCATCATCGGATGTCCCAGATACCCATCAATCTCCTGACAATTCCTCGTCATCACCAAATGGTAATGAATCTCTGCCCATTGCTATTCATAAAGAACCTAGAGCTAATGCAGGAAAGCCTCTAATTAGATATGGTTATGAACATAATATATCTAATTATGTCTCATATGAAACTGTCCCATCTACATATAAGACCTTTATTGTATCATTACAGTTAGTGCACATACCAAGAAATTAGCAAGAGGCCAAAAATGATCCAAAGTGGCTTGCAGAAATGCATGAGGAGATGCGTGCATTAGAGAAAAATAAGACTTGGAAACTGGCATTACTTCCAAGCGGAAAAAAGGTTGTTGGATGCAAATGGGTATTGACTGTTAAGCAAAATGCTGAAGGAAAGGTTGAAAGGTATAAAGCAAGATTGGTAGCAAAAGACTACAGTCAGACGTATGGAATAGATTATGATGAGACATTTGCACCAGTTGCTAAAATGAGTACTGTTAGAATACTTATATCACGTGCTGCTAACTTTGGATGGAAATTACATCAATTAGATGTAAAGAATGCATTTTTGCATGGAGACTTACAAGAAGAGGTATATATGGAGATTCCACCTAGATTTGATACAATGAAAACCACTGGGAGGGTATGTAAACTTAAGAAGTCTTTGTATGGACTCAAGCAATCACCAAGAGCTTGGTTTGACCGATTCCGACATGCAATAGTTAGAATGGGGTATCAACAATGCAATGGAGATCACACAGTTTTCTATCGACACTCAAATAGTCAAGTTGCTATCCTTGTAGTATATGTAAATGATATTATTATAACTGGAGATGATAGTGATGAGATATTGGGACTAAAGCAAAGATTGAGCAAAGAATTGAAGTGAAAGATTTGGGTGCACTTAAGTATTTTCTCAGTATTGAGATAGTCAGGTCTAGTACAGGCATAGTGCTTTCTCAGAGAAAATATCTATTGGATCTACTTAATGAAACAAGGATGTTGGGTTGTCGAACTGCTACCACTCCAATTGAACCAAATCATAAGATATGTGCTCAGTCAGGGGACCTAGTGGATAAAGAACAATACCAAAGAATTGTGGAACGACTTATCTACTTGTGTCACACACGACCGGACATCACATATGCGGTTAGTATTGTAAGTAGATATATGCATGATCCTAGGACAGAACATTGGGAGGCAGTTATGCGAATATTGAGATATCTACAGAGTAGCCCGAGAAAAGGCCTTTGGTTCAAGTCTCGAGGTCATACTAAAGTTGAAGGATTTTGTGACTCTGATTGGGCTAGTTGTGTAGATGATAGAAGATCGACATCAGGTTATTGCGTGTTTGTTGGAGGTAATCTTGTATCTTGGAGAAGTAAGAAATAGGAGGTGGTCGCAAGATCAACGATAGAGACAGGATACAAAGCTATGACTCAAGGCATATGTGAGATAATATGGATAAAGAACTTATTGATGGAGTTATGTTTATTCAGGAAAGAACCCATTAAGTTATGGTGTGATAATAAATCAGCGATCAGCATTGCTAACAATCCAGTTCAACATGATAGAACCAAACATATTGAAATTGATCGATTCTTCATTAAAGAGAAACTTGAGAGCAAGATTGTGGAGCTACACTACATGAAGACTGGTGAACAATTAGCAGATTGTTTAACTAAAGGATTAGGACCTAAAGAGTTGATTAATATTTGTAACAAGATGGGAATGATAGATAGTTATTGCCGATCTTGAGGGGGAGTGTTGAAATAGTATAAGATATTTAAGGTAATTACGATATAATCTTGGTAATTAAGATTATATCATATATTCTATTTAAGGTAGTTAATAAATAGACATGTATATAATTGAGTTAGGGTTTGGAGAAAATAAGGAGATTTCAATTTCTCATCCCCAATGCCTCTCTATCAATATATTCGTTTTCTCTTTCCCTAATCCAGTTTTCTAACAATAAACAACAAGTTTATATCAAGGAAAGTCCATTCTAGTATGAAAGATGTTGAATAAGTTTTGGGGACAAAACTCCTGGGGAGAGTTGTAAACCCCGCCCTCGGAGTTAAGGAAAACCGGGAAAGAACCGATTAACCCGAGTGAGAAAATTGAACCGGTTGACAAACCCCGACCACTAGAGAATGAGCAAATTGGGAAATTTAAAACTCTCGAGTGACCCAAAGAGTCATAAAAACCTTGGAAAGGGACTTTAGGAAAATTTGGGAAAGAAAACCATACTAGTTCAGGTGAATCGGATCCGAACCGGATTGAACGAGATTGGAATAGTTTGACCATCATTAAACTAGATGCTAAATTCATTTTTCCACATGGCTTAGAAAATTTAAATTGGAGAATAGAGGCCATCATTAGGTAGAGAATGAATTTAGAAATTTTTAATTTTGAAAAAATCGATCGAATCGGACCTAAATCGGTCGGTTTAAGCGTTGAACCCGGTTCGGTCTGGTTCGGAACAATGTCATCTTCTTCCTTCAGATGACATCACTATTTACACGCCGAAAAATCAAACGGCACTGATAGAAAGGAAATATTTTTTGTTCAGGATGTTTCAGGCCATCAATGACTGTCATTAAGGTGCCGAACGAATGGTCAGAGAGTCCTCGGTCTCCATATATAAAGAGTCCCTCTCCATTCATCCTCCACACACCTGAAAACTTCACTCTCTCTAAGCTACTCAGTTTTCCGAAGAAGCTCAAACCAGAGCTCTGACATAGGGTTTTTTGGGCCAAAGAAGGCATGGACGAGCTCCTTAGACTCGGGTAGAAGTCAGCTAACTGACGGTAGTCTCCAATTGCTCCGAGGATTGCCAGAGAAGTGCAGGCGTGATCGAACAATAAAGCATCTCTAGTAGATCAAAGCTGACTTATTTCTGTCAAGCTAAAATCAGCCAATTTGAGCCCTCCTCAGGCCAAACCAAGCTCTCCCAACAATCCCTCAGCCCTCACACGACCGAATTACAGCGGAAAGGTAATCCAATTTAGCTCCACTCTTTAATTTCTTATTAGTGTTAGAGAGAGAACCAATGAATTTTTCATTGACCGAATTCTCCATTAATTCGACATGAATTGATGCAATTCTTGATCCAAGGAGGAACTTCAGGATGAGAGCTATCTACCCAGATCGAAAGCTTGGACCGTCGCATCCCTAACGGTAAGGTTTCTCCCTCTAAGTCTATTTTTCTGGTGAATGTCCATTTGAGCTCGTTCTGGCGTCAATTCATGTGATTCAAAGATTAATTGAATCATATGGTTGTGTAGGAACTCAATTTTACCTTCAATTTCAATAATTAACCTCAATTGATCAGTCAATTTGATAAAATCATATTCGACCAGGTTGAAATGGGGATATTGGGGAAAATTGGGGATTTCAAAAAATTGAGGGACTAAAGTGCAATTTCACAAAATTTGGGGCCAATTGGCCATGAAAAAGATGTTGGAGGACTAATTGGTCAATATTTGGAATTTTTGGGGGTCAAATTGCCATTTTTGTAAAGTATGGGCAAAATGGTCATTTTTGAAAAGTTAGGGACCAAATTAGAAATTTAGAAAACTTGAACCCTTTTTGGAATTTTGGATAGATTGAGAACCCATGATGAATTTTTGAAAGTTTCAGGACTCAATTTGCAAGAAAATCTACATTAGGGACCTAATGTTAAAGTAAAAGAACTTTAGGGACCTAAATGCAAATAATTAAAAAGTTTAGGTATTTTGTTCATTCATAAGGAATGAAGGCTATTAGGCCAAATGATAATGAACAAGGATGCTCAAATCATGTAGGAACATGAGGGACCGGGAGTGCCAACAAAAACAAGCTCGTGTGGATACAACGAGCCAAATAAGAGGAATACACTACACTATCAAGTGAGTGGGAATTTTCATATCATACCTAGTTGGGATGATGAGTACCTCGAAATGAAAAACTACTACTAAGTGGAATTTTAGCATCACACATGGATGGGGTGATGTGGAAACTACGCGAAAAAACTAGTTATCGGTTGTAAGTAGATCATTCCTGGTTGGTATGATGAACTTACTGGAAGGAAGTGGAAAACTCGTTTATCGATTGTAAGTAGAGATGTCATCACACCTGGTTGGTGTGATCGACGAGTGAAAACATATTTTGTTAGAAGTGTTCTACCCTTAATGTGTGCCACCACTAAAAGATTTTGGGAGACCTTTTTGACGGGAGCTCGAATAGCTCAGTTATGCCAAAGGCCTTGGTTTTGAAACTTGGTGGCTAAAAGGCCTGATTTTTTAAAATCTCATATAGTGAGCCCAAGGCTAGTTGCCACGAGTAGAAGCTCATAAACAAACATGATGTTAAGCCATGAAAATTTTAATGAATGATGTAATTTGGCCATGGTACCAAGACAGGACTGACATACTCGATGGACTAGCGACAGTGCGACAAGACCTGGTCGACGAACTGGTCTAGATAAGCAGCTGCAGGTCAAGTTGAGGGTCAGGGCTGTTGGACCAGTGGCACCAAAGATTAATGGCTCATATGGAAAATTATTGTTTGTGCTGCACTGAGGTTCGGGACCATCAAGACGCTCAAGAGGGGTAGTGATGTGTCCTTGGGGCTACTGGACAACATGGGGGAGAAAAGGGCAATTTGTGATGCTAGTAGTCAGGGACGCTCGACATAGCTTTATGCACATGAGACCGGGGTGGGGTCGGGATGAGGTCTCTGTCCTCATACGGTCATGGAGTTTCTTTTTAGGTTTGAGGGTTGGATATCGCGTACATCCACTCATTCCAAGGGTAGAATTGGACGAGCTTCTATCTAGGTGGCCGGTAAAGTCGCTCTAACGCCACAAGTAGGTGCAGTGGATGGGCTGCCCTACGAATGTGGATCCCTTCATGATGAAGGGTGTGTGTTGGTTGCTAAACACACCGTTTGTGGTTAATGATGATTAATGGTTTTGAAAATCAAGAAATTGAGGAAGAAATAATTTTAAAGGAAATAAGACTCTGGCACACTCCAATTCAAAAACTATTTTATTGAATTTTTTTTAAAATACCCATTCACTGAGTTGTAGAAACTCACCCACCTTTTTTATCCCTTTTCAGGAATAGAGAAATGACTAGGGATAACACCAGGATTTACCATCTGTCAGGTATGCTTAAATTCCTTTTAAGCTTGCATTTTGATTGATATATGTTATTCCATGGAACATAGTTGTAAATTTTGCATGGCTCCTCTTGATTAAAGAATGGGGAAAACCCTTTTTGAAACAAGAGAGCGGCGGGTTGATCACGAGGATCCAAACAAACCGGGTCGGGGCGTGACAACTAGGGTCTTTTCTAGTCTCTTCCTGGGTGAATACCCCAGCTGGTACTCTGATTTTAGTGTTCTACCAAGGCATCCTTGGGTTCCCTTGGAGTGGTCCAAGCGTATTATGTTTCTTGTTCTTCCTAAGAGTGGGGCACTCCTTTACAAAGTGCCCCACTTAACTACATGTGAAACAAAACAAGTAAGCTACCTTGTGGCACCTTTGTCACGTAGGACAGTGAGGGTTTCCTTGTGGTAAGGTGGGGATTACTCTCTGAGCCGGTGGTGGCACATCCTTCCTCTTTTGAAATCCCACTCTATTTCCCCATCTTGGACCATTATGCTCCTTCCGTCCTCCATGACGGCTTTGGCCCTTGTCCTCCTTCTAGTTTGTCGCTCTATTCGAAGGTGTTAGGTTTGTACCAGTCACTCACATTCATGAGCCATACTAATCACTACCACCATATCTGTAGGGTGTCTTAGTACTCCTGTACAGTCTCGTATGTCCATATTGAGACCATCCATGAATCACTGTCATATGTCTTCTGGTCTGGCCAAATCGATGGCAAAGGGTCTTAGTTCGTTGAATTTAGTTTCGTACTCCAATATAGAGTTAAGCCCTTGTTGGAGTCAGAGGAAATCCTGCTTCTTCTCATTAATTAGATGAGGTGTCAGGTACTCCTCCGCATGCCTCTCCTCAAACTGTTCCCAAGTGGGTGTGGAGGTATGCAGGCTCCGGACATTATCCCACCATCTTTTGGCACTGCCCTCTAGGAAAAGTTTTGTTAGGAACACCTTGTCCTCTGGTGATATCCTAACCATCCCCATCAGCTTCTTGATGTTAGCCAGCCAGTCCATGGTGGCTCCAGCATCCTTCTCTTCGAGGAAAGGCTTAAACCCCAGTTGATGGAGAGTCTTGAGGTATTTGGGGATGTCAATTGGAGGAGGATGGTTAATAGGAGGAGGTGAGATTGTACTTCTTCCAGTTCATCTCAAGAGTTGGTGCCTGCCTCAAGGATGAGGTTAGGTCGTCCAAATACTCGAGTGAATTCCTCGTACAATCTTTGGTGTTCTGAGCTTAGTCCAAGTGGAGTTGTTTGGGCTCATCGGGGAGTTTCTAGAGGAAGGGTTGGTTGGGCATTGTCAGAGACTACTACTCTTGTTCTCTTGGTTCCTCTATTAGGAGGCATCTGAAATTTTAAAATTTACTCCTAATAGTTACTCTGTTATATAATATTGAAAATGCATTCGATGAAATAGGATCTAATACCACTCGAGTTGTCATGCCCCGATCCGGTTTGGTCGGATCCCCATGAGCAACCCGCCACTCTCACGGTTTATTAAGAGTTTTCCATTTTCTAAACTACGAGAAGTAAGGCGTCATTTCACTTGTATCTTTCTTGGAATAGCATTAAAAAAAATGAATACATTAAATCTTACATATCTATCTTTCAAGTTCGGCTACAGGAAAGTCTTTAAGTTTGTTTTCCCTTGGTTACCTGAAAAGGAGTAAAGGGAGTGGGTGAGTTTGACAACTTAGTGAATGGGTCTTAGGAGAGAGTTTTCATAAACAAGACAACTTTAATCGGAGTGTGCCAAACTCCTTATTTCTTTTAAGAATGTTTTTTCCTCAATTTCTGGTTTTTCAAAACCTTTTTCCTCATTTCCACATTAGGTGTGTTTAATAGTCAACAAACACCCTTCATCAGAAAGGGATCACACATTCGTAGGGCAGCTTGTCCACTGCACCCACTTGTGGCTCGAAGCGACTTTATCGACCACCAAGATAGAAGCACATCCACTTCTACCCTAGGTCTGAGTGAATGTTTGCGACATCTGATCTCTAGTCCCAAAAATAACTATGTGTCCATATGAGGACAGAGACCTCATCCCAACCCCACCTCGGTCTCATGCATATGAAGCTATGTCGAGCTTCCATGATTGGTGGCACGACAAACTACCCATATCTCCACTAGGTCATCTAGTAGCCCTTAGGATGCATCACTACCCCTCTTGGGCATCTTGATGGTCCTGAACCTCAATTGCATGCACAAACAACAATTTTTCACATAGCAATTTATATTTGAAGCCACTAGTTCAACGACCTTCGACCCTCAATCCGACCTACAGCTATTTGTCTAGGCAGGTTCGTTGACCTGACCCTAACTCACTGCTGCTAGTCCATCGAGTATGTCGGTCCTGTCCTAGTACCATGGTGAAATCACATATCCATTTCATTAAGAGTTTTCATGCCTTTTATATCTCATGTTTGTTTACGAGCTCCTGCTCGTGCCCACTGGCCTTGGCCCACTGTACGTGATTTTTCAAAATTGGGCATCTAGCCCCACAAGTTAAAAAACTGAGGCCTCTAGCCTATATGAGTTGTTCTAGCTCCCGTCAAGAAGGTCTCCCAAAAAGTTTAAGCATTGGCACACAAGTCAGGGGAGAGCACATTTGACAAAACCCATTTTCACTACATCACATCAATGGGTGTGATGATACTTCCGCTTACAACCAGTAAGTGGGTTTCTCCTTCCTTCCAGGAAGTCCATCATACCAACCAGATATGTTCTCTACTTACAACCAGTAAGTAGGTTTTAGCTCAGTTCACACATCACTCCAATCGAGTGTGATGTCAAAATTCCACATATAAGTGGTTTTTCGTTTCTAAAGTGCTCACCAACCTAACCGAGTATGATGTAAATAAACTCAATCACTCGTTAACCATGACGTGTTCATCCTCGGTTGGTTTTCCAAGTTAACGTGAGCTTCTCTTACTGGCGTTCTGAGCATACTTGTCCCCACACGAAATAGGCAGCTTTTTCACTTAATATTTGGCATAATAGCCTAGGCTCATAATTTATCAATAAATTGAATTTAGGTCCCAAAAGTTTATTTTCCCTTAGCTTTAGGTCCCTAATGTAAACTTTTGCCCAATTTGACTCCCAAAGTTTCCAAAGTTCCTTTTGAGTCCTCATTTTACTCAAAAATGTATAAGGGGCTCAAGTTTCCCAAATTTCCAATTTGGTCCCTAACTTTTCAAAAATTACCATTTTTCCCTTACTTTCCAAAAATGGCAATTTGACCCCAAATGTTCCAAAAATTGACCAATTGGTCCTCCAACATCTTTTACATGGCTAATTGACCCTCAATTTTGGGAAATTGCAAAGAAGTTCCTCAATTTTACGAAATCCCCAATTTTCCCAAAACGTTTCCCCCAATTTCTCCCCTTCAAACTAAACGAATTTCATTTTTTTTCAAATTGGCCATTTAATCAGGTTTAATTGCTCCAATTGAAGGTGTGAATCAATTCCTATACTTCATACTATTCAATTGAGCTTTGAACCGCGTCATTTGGGTAAGAATTGGGCTCAAAGAGAGCTTCACCAGAAAACAGTGTGTAGAGAGAGCTTTGAAAGCTTACCATCAAAGATGCAACGGTCTGAGCTCTCTATCTGGGCAAGTAGCTCTCATCCTCGAGTTTCTCCTAGGATCAAGAATCGATACAATTCACCGCGAATCGAGGGAGAATTTGGTTAGTGAATTTTTATAGTTTCTCTCTCTAACGCCGATTGAAAATGATAGAGGGGGCAAATTGGCTTACCTTTTAGCTCTGTTACGGTCATGTGAGGGCTGTGGGGATGTTGGGAAGGCTTGGTTTGGCTAGAGGAGGGCTGAATTTGGCCGAATTCAGCTCGGCCGAAATAGGGCAGTTTCGGTCCGTCGGAGCTGCTTCACTGTTTGATTCTGCTGACACTTCTCCATCGATCCTCCAATTGAACGGAGATTGTTGTCAAGTAGCTAACTTCTCCCAAAATCTAAAGAACCTGACCTTGCCTTCTAAGGTTGAGAAAACTATCCAAGTTAGAGCTCTGGTTCGAGCTTTACCAAAAAATGGAGCACTTGAGAGAGAATGGAGTTTTTGAGGTGTGATGAGGATGAATGGAGAGAAGCTCTTTATATACGGAGCTCAAGGACTCTCTGCCCAACTGTTTGGCATCTTGGTCGCGCTCATTCATGAGCTGAAACGCCCTGAACAGAGGTGATTCATCTTTGTTGGCACTGTCCGTTCTTCTATTGAATGAACAATGTCGTCATCAGAAGGAAGAAGATGACACTGTTCCAAACTGGACTAGATCGGTCAGACTAGGTTCAATGCTTAAATCGGTCAGTTCATGCCCAATTCGACTAAGTTTTTCAAAATTAAAATTTTTTAAATTTTTTAAATTTATTTTTTATCTAATGGGTTCTTCAATTCCCCAATTTGAATATTTTAAGCACTTTAGAAAAATGAATTTAACAACCGATTCAATCCGGTTCACCTGACCCAGTTTGGTTTTCTTTTCCAATTTGTCACAATGTTCCTTTCAAAGGTTTTTATGACTCTTTGGGTCACTTGAGATTTGAAAATTTCTCAATTTACCCTTCCCTTCTCGGTTGGTGTTTGTGAACCAGCTTGATTTTCTCTTTTGAATTGACCGATTCTTTTCCCGATTTTCTTAGTTATAAAAGGATAGGGTTTACAGAAATTCATTTTAATAGGACTGGTCAACGGTTAGACCAGGTCAACTGGTGTGACCAATCAACGAGTGGTGCTTGGGAAGCATGCTCGGTCAGCCGCTCAGTCAACATTTAGAATCACGGACCAATTAGGAAGTGACACGTGGCAAAAGTCAATGATCAGATTGATCAAATACCCATGTCAGCAGAATGGACCAATCAGAAGGTGACACATGGATGATACACCGAGTCAATAGATGACTATGGTCTCCGAGAGGGCCAACCAATATGAAGGTGGCATGTGGCAATCTATGATAAAAATCTTCAACCAATTCAAAAAGACCACATGGCACGATGAATATTTCAAAATGAATATTAACATATTTAAATCAACCAATTAGAGGATGTCATATGGCCAAACATCAACGGTCGAAATCTAGTCAATAGTCACGTCAACTTGAGTGACCAATGGGAGGTTACCATATGGCAAGTCAATGGGTCAAAGGTTTACAAAGACTCTAAATCAAATACCACGTCTGCTAGCCTAGCCAATCACTATGTACCACATGGCAGCTCGCAAGTGTGAACCTTGAATGTGTGAAGCTCACACATAGGTACATAGTATCGTCTTCAACTTTCAAATGCTCGCACTATTCACAGAACGGAAATTCAAATATTACCTTTCCATTTCTAGCAATCATATATTCGCTCTGGCAATGGAAATTTCTAAGAGGATTTGCTTAGCCAAATTAGGAAACATGTATATTAGAGAGTACTCGAGCTCATTCCCTCTCGTTCTCTACACACCTTCCATTCTCAATTTCTTTCAACTACTATGAACTTGTTTATATTCTGAGCCTTACGTCCACTAGCTTCTATAAGGGATGGCAACAACCACCTTTATATCATCGAGTGGATGTGGCGGGTTGTCATCAAATGGACTAAATCATTTTTGAGCATGTCAATATCATTCTCAACGAGTTTTTAGGCCTTGTTTTCAACCACAATATTGTTTATCATCTTTTTTTAAATAAGCATGTATCCATATAGTGTTCCACTAATTTTCATAACATTTTTCAAAAGCATGTACACACTTATTAATAGATTTCTTAGAAAGTTATAAAGTATAGTGGTTAGTCCAATCAGACTCACCGTCAATAATCTTACTCACTATTTTAACTGAGACTCATTTATCCCAATTAATTTTCAATTATCTCATGAAGCGTGATCCCTGTAAGATATTGTGTTGGATTACTCTACATTAATTGAATAATATAACCAATGTTAGATTTAGTTTACCTTGGTATTTCTTGTATTGTCCTATAATTTTTTAAAATTATGGTTTTGCCTTTGAGGCATTGTTTGCTCGGTTTATGAACCAACGATCCTGTTTACATTATCAAGTACTTGATATCATCCAATTTATAAAGTTTTCCAAAACTTATAAAAAAAGATCATTTGGTTATTATTCTCAAAATCACTATAAGGTACTTACATTTCCAAAATTACAATTTCACCCATCTTTATGCAAAAATTATCATTTCCCTTTTTTTGCATAAATGGTCATTTTGTTCACCATTCATCCAAAAATTATAAATTTACCCCTAAACTTCCAAAAACTACATTTAATATCTCAATTTATACTAAAATCACATTTTATTCCCTTGGACTTCCCTTAGGGACTAATTTAGAAGTTTTTCTCATTTTTGAAAATTAGCCTAAAACTTTTCAAATTTTACTCTTTAGTTCCCGAACTTTGAAAATCACTCCAACCAAATTCAAAATTTACAAATCTCTCCCAAATAATTTCATCAACCCCCTATAGACTAAGGGAGGAGTTGGGGGTCTTAAACAACTAAATTTGATTGTCTTCATAAAGTGGTCGAAATAGATGTATTAGAAGTGTAGTAGATGGAGCTAAGAATAAGGCAACTCTTTCTATAGTGGTGATCAGCCAAGTGATCGCTAGAGTTGTGTTAATTTTGACATCAAATGGGCAAGGTCAAAAGTTGTAGAACAAACCCGTCATGGGAAGTTGGCTTGTAACGATCGATAGTCACCTTTCTAGAAGTAAGCTAAGGCTAGTGGGAGATTGGGGAGAATAATATGATTATTTTAACACTAGTGCAGTCTGGAGTGGTGGTAAAATGTGGCTAAATTTGGCCCCACAAGGGTAGCGACAACCCATGGATATTCTATCCAAAAAATATAATCATAAAAATGGTACTCGTGTGATATTTTGCGATCACATTGGAGTCGAAGCTCAACCACAAAACTCAAAAATAGTCCTTTAGCAATATTTGACATAAAAATCACCTAATTTTGTGGTCGGATAAGGGACAATTTCTTGATCAATCACTCGAGTGTCATGGGAGGTTTCAATAATGTTTTCCTCAACTTTGGATGCAAAATTACATCTATTGAGTAAGAGATAATGTAATTAAAATGATAGGAAAAACTTATATGAGAGTTGTGAGGTTATCACTACATTTTGTGGCGTGAAAGTTTATCAAAAATCATATTAATTTGGTTGAATTTTCTAATAGCATATTACTACAATTGTCTAGATGAAGGGGGAGGGGTCATGGGACCAATTGATTTCTAATAGGTTTACCTAACTTGGATATGGACAACCCTACATACTTTATTTTTTTTTAATTTAATTTAATTTAATTTTTTCTATTCTCGAACTCACTGGTTAATTTAACTTGAAATCCTTTGATTCTAATCACTACGAACTGAATTTTTTTTCCAAAAATCTTATTTTATTATTTGAAAAATGATCTCTAATTCGATTAGATCTCAATTACAAGATTGAATTCCCATTTCAAATCCAAACTCGATTTTCAATTGGATTCGATTTCAAAACCCGATTTTAAATTTATATTCTCAGTTCAACTTTAGTTTACTGTCTAATTGGATTTAGATTTACCTTCAGTAAATACTGGGGATACACATTTTCTTGTATTAATAAGTGATAGTATTTTCAAAGATGATAATTACTTTATTTATGTATTTTGAGTAGGCATTGATATTATTGAGTAAAAAAAAATAGAAGTTAATATTAATAGATACATATTTTCTTGTATTAATAAGTGATAGTGTTTTAAAAGATGATAATTACTTTATTTATGTATTTTGAGTAGGCGTTAATATTATTGAGTAAAAAAAAAGTAAAAGTTAATATTAATATCATGAAAGTCTATTGTGCAAAAAAAAATATCATGAAAGTGTAATATTAATAATCTCATTTACTATGATATTAGTTCACCTCTCCCTAATACTTTTCATGAGCTACTTAAAGGAATGATAGTAAAAAAAATAACCTAAAGATATCCACGACAATTATTAAATTACCATATTAGTTTTGATTTACTATGTATATTCAAATTATTTTATAAAAATTTAAATATATAGTGAAAATTTAAAAATATGTTACTATTATTATTTTTGCCGCCTATTATTTATCATTTTTATAGTAGTGTAAAATCGAGATGATATTAATTATTATATTAAGTGGAATCTGAGTTTATTGGATAATAAATTATTTATTGTAGTGAAAATAATTTAATATTTATTGTAAAAATAGGATAATTGTTTGAGATTTTAAATAAAATAAGAGAATAATCGCTTATTATAGATAAAAGTTGATTCAATCCAAATACTCTATTATTATTATTAAAATATTTTATATATGGATCATTTAATTCAAAATTTTCTATGATTTTTAATATTTTGAAATCGTTTATATGAGCAATAAATATGAAATATTAATAAAGTGATGAAAAATGTGTGAATACTAATATTATAGCAAAGTACCAAATCATCTTTTTTAATAGAAAATAAATTATGTTTTACCGATTTTGCTTTTAATTGTGCATTGCTGCTAATAGATGGTGATGTGGCTTGTCTTGAAGGTCATTTCTTTCTAGCAAACATCCACTCTATTACAAAAAAAAACATCCACACATTCATAGGAGGATCTCCGTATGTGCAATATTGAATGTGAATACGCCATCTAATAAATACATGGTTAATGATCATATGAATAGACATCTATATGAAAAAAAAATGTTCCATGTGGCATACGAGTGCTAACATTGTCATATTAATGCTTTACAAAATGAGACACCCTAGGCATGTAGTCATCCCCACAAGCTGTTGAAATTATGATACACGTGGTGGTCTTATAAGCTAACATGGAAAGCAGTAGTAATAATTATGTTGGTTTTAATAATTAATGCAGAAAATGCCAGCCATCTTTGTCCGGAGGACATCTAAAACCAAAACCACGTGAAAATCACATGCTTAGATAGATAATTTTCAAGGCTTTGATTGACACCCCACTTGCCGTATATGTGGTCCAAGATGACTGACTCCATGCAATGAAATTTCTAACATTAATTTTAATAAATCATCATTTAATTATATAGATAAATCATGTTGCACTCTGAAATTAATATTAAATAATTATACGCATTATATATAAAATTAGACACTTCTACTATAATTATTTTTCTTACAACTTACCAGTTTTATTATATTTTAATGAATTGCACACTTAGTGTAATGTCTTTTATATATAATGAGTTTGTAATTATCTTATTAACAGTTTTTTTCTCTTGTTGAGCAAAAAAAAAAAATTTCTCCACCTCCATTTTATTCATTTAATGCAAATATAATTATAATTACAATTTTCTAATTTTATATTATTATTTAGAGTTAATAATAGTGTCCATACCTTTTAATTTTTCTTTTCAATTTATTCCATTGTACAATTCAGTTAAATTGAGTAACGCATATTCTAAAATTTCACTTATTTATCAATAATGTGTTCATGGTACTTGGAAGGCTCTTCGTTAGCGAGAATTGAATGGACCCTTCACTCGAATTATTCTCACCTCTTGGTTTTGCTACTAGTACGACTAAGCGAATCCACTTCCAGTATATTATTAAATTAAATTGATAAATAATGTATAAATTGTGTAAGAAAGGTATTTATTTGTAAGTTTATAAAATATAAAAATACAAAAATATAATATTATTATATAATATGAATATTATATTAAATATTTTAAATAATTATAATAATATATAATTATTACTCAAGTTGGACTATATAGATGAGTTATCCAACTTCTTTCATATAGAATCAATTTATTTTTTTGGAGTATTTTAGTAAATATATCCCAGTTGAATATCGGTTCAAAAAAGAGTTAATTGAATGTATAAAGTGTGAATATTTGTTCTTATAATTATATATATATATATTACAATATAACAATCTATCTTAATATATTTATTTTGCTAAAAAAATCCTTAGATGATGTGACACATCTAATTTTATGTGTAAAAATTATTCAAATTAGTTCACATAAATTATTTATAATGGTAAAATATTTTACTTATACATGTCATGTTCCGACTAGTTTTATTCGAATTCTCGTTAGCCATCCGCTACTCTATTTTATTTATAAATAGTTTCACCCTTTTTTAAATTACGAGTAGTAGTACGTCATTTTTTCTGTATTTTTCGAAATAAAATTATAAAAAACTGAAAATTTTTAAAACAAAAATAATTGTCTTTACACCTATATAGTGAGTTTTTTAAGTTTGGTTTTTACTTAATTACCTAAAATGGTAAAAGGGGGTGGTGAGTTATAAAACTCAATAAGTGGGTGCTATGAGTTAGTTTTCAAAATAGTATTAGTTTATCCAGAATAGGCAAAGTTATCATTTTTTAAAAAAGAATTTATTCCTAAATTTCATTTTTCAAAACTTTTATCTTTTTCATTCAAAAGGGTTTTCCTTAAATTTAATTTTATTTCCAAAACCTTTTTCCAAGGTTTACTATTCCTTTTCCAAGTATTCTAAAGTCTTGAAATATTTTTCTCATTTTCATATTAGGTGTGTTTAGCTTTATTAGCCCATCAACTTGCCTCGGGAGACGTTTAACAAACAAACACACACCATTCATTAGGAAGAGTATACACATTCACAGGTGCAGCCCGTCTACTGCACCCACTTGTGAATTGAAACGTTTTTACTATCCACCAAGATAGACCACTTCTACCCTGGGTCTGAGTGAATGTTCTAGACATCCAACCCTCAGACCCAAATGCCACTTTGTGACCGTATGAGGACAGTCACCTCATCCCGACAACACCCTAGTCTCATGCACAAGAAGCTACTCCGAGCTTCCCGACTGACTGGCATGACAAATTTCCTTTATATCCATCATGTCTTCCAGTAGCCCTTAGGACCCATCATGTAAACCTAGTCCCTTAAAGATGAGGAAAGCGGGGAAAGAACCGGTCAACTCGAGTGAGAAAACTAAACTGATTCATAAACCCCAATCGTTAGAAAATGGGTAAAATGGGAATTTTACACATCTCAAGTGACCCAAAGAGTCATAAAAACCATGGAAATGGACTTTAGGACAATTTGGGAGAGAAAACCAGACTGGTTCAGGTGAACCGGATTGAAACGATTTGGACCGATTTGAACTACCATTGAAAAGGATGCTAAATTCATTTTTCTAGGTAGCTTGAAAAATTCAAATTTTGCGAATTGAAGACACCATTGGATAGAGAAAGAATTTAGATGAATTTAGAAATTTTTAATTTTGAAAAACTTGGTCGAATTGGGCCTAAACCGGGCGGTTTAAGCATTGAGCCCGGTTCGGACCAATCCGATCCAATTCGAAACAATGTCGTCTTCTTCCTCTAGACGATGGCATTGTTCACTCGCCGGAAAAGCTAGTAGCGCCGGTAAAGATGAAAAGTCTCCGTTCATGGCATATTTTGCCATGAATGATCGTCATAAAGGCGCCAATCGGACGATCAGAGAATCCCCGAGCTCCCTATATAATGAGCTACTCTTCATTCCTTCTCCACACACCTGAAAACTTCTCTCTCTCTACTACTCTAATTTCCAGTGAAGCTTAAACTAGAGCTCCAACATTGGGGTTTTTCTAAACCAAATAAGGTGAGGTCAGGTTTTTTAGACTTGGGGAGAAGTCAGCTACCTGACGGTGGTCATCATTCAATTTGAGGATCATCGGAGAAGTATCGCCATAATCAAATAGTAAAGCAGCTCTAGCGGACCGAAACTGCCCAATTTTGACCAAGCTAAAAATGGCCAAATTGATCCCTACTTAAGCCAAACAAGCTCTCCCAACACTTCCAAAGCGCTCATACGACTGAATTAGAGCGGAAAGGTAAGCCAATTTGGCTCACCTCTCTAAATTTCGATCAACGTTAAAGAGAGAAATGATGGAACTTCACTAACCAAATTCTCACTCAATTTGACATGAATTATTGTAATTCTTGATCCTAGGAGTATCCTCATTACGAGAGCTACCTGCCCAGATCAAAAGCTCAGACTGTCGCACCTCTAATAGTAAGCTTTCAAAGCTTTCTCTCTCTAAGTTTAGTTTTCTGATAAAGCTCCATTTGAGCTCAATTCGGATCCAAATGACGCGATTCAAAGCTCCATTGAATCGTGTGGAAGTGTAGGAACTCAATTTTACCTTCAATTTCATAATTAAACCCGATTAAAAGGTCAATTTGATGAAATCAAATTCAGCCACTTTGAATGAGGGAAATTAGAGGAAAATTTTGGGGAAAATTGGGGATTTCAAAAAAAATTGAGGGACCAAAGTGCAATTTCCCAAAATTGAGGGCCAATTGGCCATGAAAAAGATGTTGGAGGACTAATTGGTTGACTTTTGAAATTTATTGGGGTCAAATTGCCATTTTTGTAAAGTAGGGCAAAATGGTAATTTTCAAAAATTGGGAACCAAATTGAAAATTTGGGAAACTTGAACCCTTTTTGTGATTATGGATAAATTGTGGACCCAAAGAGAATTTTGGAAGTTTCAGGACTCAATTTGGGAAATTTTGGCATTAGTGACCTAGAGTTCAAGAAAAAGAACTTTAGGGACCTAAATGTAAATAATTAAAAGTTTGGGCATTTTATTTATACATGAAGAACAAAGGCTATTATGCAAATGTTAATAAACAAGAATGTCCAAAATTGTGTAGGAACATGAAGGATCGGAACACCAGCAAGGATAAGCTCGCGTGGGGGCAAAAAGTCGATGAAGAGTAATACACTGCACTTATCAGGTGAGTGGGATTATTCACATCATACCCGGTTGGGATGATGAGTACTTCAGAAATGAAAAACCACGTCTATGTGGAATTTTAACATCACAACTGGTTGGAGTGATGTGGAAACTACATGAAAATAATATTTATTGGTTGTAAGTACATCATACCTGGTTGGTATGATGAACTTCTTGGAAGGAAGTAGAAAACCCGCCTACCGGTTGTAAGCAGATATGTCATTGCACCCGATTGGTGTGATGGGCAAGTTGAAAAGTTTTTTTTTTCAGAAGTGCTCTCCACTGACTATGTGCCAATGCTTAAAAAGTTTGGTAGACCTTGACGAGAGCTCGAATAGCTCAGATAGGCCAGAGGCCTCGATTTTCGAACTTGGGGGCTGAAATGCCCGATTTTTGGAAAATCATGTACAATGGGCCTAAGGCCAAATGGCACGAGCAGGAGCTCGTAAATAAACATGATGATAAGCCATGAAAATTATAAATGAATGAATTATGTGATTTGGTCATGGTACCAAGACAGGGCTGACATACTCGATGGATTGGCGGCAGTGCGATAGGACCAAGTCGACGGACTGGTCTAGGCATATAGGTGCAAGTCGAGTTGAGGGTCGGAGCCGTTGGACCAGTGGCACCAAAGATTAATGGCTTTATGAAAATATTGTTTGTGCATGCACTTGAGGTTTGGGACCATTAAGATGCCCAAGAGGGGTTGTAATGCATTCTAAGGGCTACTAGATGACATGATGGAGATAAGAGCAGTTTATCATGCCAGCAGTCAGGGAAGCTCGACATAGCTTCATGCGTATGAGACCGGGGTGGGTGGGGATGAGGTCTCTATCCTCATACGGACATGGAGTTACTTTTCAGGTTTGAGGTTCGAATATCACGAACATCCACTCATTCCCAAGGTAGAAGTGGACGGGCTTCTATCTAGGTGGTTAGTAAAGTTACTCCGACGCCACAAGTGGGTGCAGTGGACGGGCTACCCTGTGAATGTGTGATCCCTTCATTATGAAGGGCATGTGATTATTGTTAAACACACTGATTGTGGATAATAAAGAAAATAGTTTTAAATAATCATCAATTTAAGGAAAAATATTTTTGAAAGGAAAAAAGGAATCCGACACACTCTGATTAAAAACTATTTTATTGAAACTCTTTTTCGAATACCCATTCACTTACCAGTTGTGAGTGGGATTTTATATCATACCCGATTGGGGATGATAAGTACCTCGAAATGAAAACCCACTACTTAGTGGTATTTTAAACATCACAACTTAGAGGAGTGATGTGAAAATCATGTGGAAAAACTACTTACCGGTTGTAAGTAGATCATACCCAGTTGGTATGATGAAACTTCCTCGAAAGAAGTGGAAAACCTATTAATCGATTATGAACGGAGATGTCATTATGCCCGGTCAGTATGATGGACAGCTGAAAACATATTTTTGTCATAAGTACTCTCCCTTGACTATGTGCCACTACTTAAACGATTTGGAATACCTTCTTTAAGGGAGCTCAAATAGCTCTTATAGGCTGGGGGCCTTAGTTTTGGAACTTGGGGGCTAATATGCCCGATTTTGAAAATCTTGAATAGTGGGCCATAGGCCAATTGGCACGAGCAGGTGCTCATAAACAAACATGAGATATGTGCCATAAAACTTAAAGTAAATGAATTGTTTGGCCATGGTACCAAGACAGGACCGAAATATTCAATCAACTAGTGGCAGTGCAAAATGACAAGTCTCTGGACTAGTCAAGACAAAGAGCTGTAGGTTGAGTTGATGGTTAGGGCCATTGGACCAGTGGTACCACAGATTATAAGGCATAATGTGAAAATACTGATTGTGTATGCACTGTGTGTACGAGACCTTCAAGACGCCCAAGAGGGGTAGTGATGTGTCATAGGGCCCTGGACGACCTGGTGGATATAAGGGTAGTTCATCAAACCAGGTGACCTTGCAAAGCTCGACATAGCTTCAAGCGCACGAGACCGGGGTGGGGTCGGGATGTGGTCTCTGTCCTCATACGGACACAGAGAATTGATTTCAGGATTGAGGGTCGAATGTCACGTACATCCACTCATTCTTAGGGTAGAAGTGGATGTGCTTCTATCTAGGTGGCCGATAAACTTGCTACGATGCCACAAGTGGATTAAGTGGACGGGCTGGCCTGCGATTGTGTTTTTGACCTTCATGATGAAGGATGTGTGTTGGGTGATGACACACTGTGATTAATAAGAAATGGTGATAAAAATAGAAATTTGAAATGAAAGGATTTTTCAAAGAAAATAAGGAGTCTGACACACTCCAATACAAATCTTTTTCCTAAAAGTTAAATTTCGAAGACCCATTCACTGAGTAGTCATGCCCACCCCCTCCCTTATATCCCTTTTAGAAAATTCCGGAAAGTCTACCATTAAAGACCATCAACTAAGATGTCTGTGAGATAGGTATGATAAATTTAAAATTTTATGCAGTTTTGATTTATGTTATTCTAGGAAAGGTGCAGGTATAATGGACGCCTTACTCTTTACGATTTATAATAAGGGGAAACCCTTTAATAAACCGGGAGAGTGGCAGGTTGATCATGGGGATCCGACCAAACCGGATCGGGGCATGACAAGGCAGCTGTCCAACGATTTCTAAAGGGCGAGAAGAGAGTGACCAAAGATATGGTTGAGGATTATCAGAAACTCGTGGGATCCTTACTAGAACCAGAGGGCATTACATACCCTCCTCCAAGGCAAGAGGAACTTGTTCCTTGGAGCCCATCACCTCCTCCAGCCCCACAACAACCGAAGAGAAATCCCACTAAAAAGGAGGCTTGGCACAACTACTGGGATGCTTATGCCACCTTCATGAAGGTCCACCAAGTACCCCCACCTACTCAGTTCGACTTCAATCCTTCTCAATGGATGAGGTGGATATACGAGTGTGAGGCTGAGGTATTAAGGCAATACGGACTGGTGGCCATACATGAAGTTTGTCCCATAAGGGAATATGGATGAACTTCAACCAGTTCCTTAGAGCCATCAGATCATGAATCCCACAATCGTTCCAAGGCTAACTCTCAGCCTATGACCCCAAGGGACTAGGGGGTAGAAAATCTATGTAATAAGCTAAGTATGGCAAGAAACTATTTCTCGAATGAATGAAAAATCTGATTTTTCCTTGATAAAAAATTTTTGGTCTCTTTGATAAATTCAAATAACCAAGGGAGTATACCAATAAGGATCGGAGTAACGGGTCCTAAGGAAGGAAAAATAACGGGTCACTACTAGTTAACCCAAACCTTTAAAATAGCCAAGTAAGTTTCCCCATCTAGATAATGGGAAACAAGACAGTAAGACTTGGAAAGAAACTTTAGAAGAATCTATCTAGAGTGCACCAAGGAAGACGTATCCTAACTAAGGGAAGGAGGAAGTCTGATGCGAGGGAAGTAAGCATCAAAGGGTACGAGATTAGTGGAATTCTAAGGAGTTAAGGGAAGACTCTATGGATACAAATAAGGAAAAATAAGGAGGATTAGACTATTCCAAGGGAAACCAATGGAATAGAATTTGACCAGGAAAGAAGTAAGAAAGATATAGGAGCGTAGAAGACGTTTAAGTTAATTTAGGATAAGACAAGGAGAAGGGAAAGAAGAAAGAAGTATGGTAGAAATAAAACCCACAGGAATAATTCAAGTACCTGGGAAGAGATAGGACACAAATTCTAGGAACTCAATAATAAACAGGGGACTTTTGAAGGAAAGATGTGGAATGGAAAGGACTAGGAGATAGGGAAGAATCCAGAATGAATAACCATACTAAGGTAAAAAAAAAATGTAAGATGAGAATAAAGGAAAAACTTCCAAGAAGTGTTAGGGGGGTTGAACGTGAAACTCCCAAAATAGAAGTCCCTAGAAGAAAGATAAGGATAGGAAGTGCGATCGTGGAAGGAGAAAGTTCCAAACTAAGATAACCAACAAATGAACCATCATAAAACTAGAGCTGAAATAAAGACATTATTAAAGGACATATGTGACTAAGGAAATACTTGGATGACCAATTATGACCTGCTATTGTTGACTAAGGAATGATTAAGTATCTTGGAACTCCTAATCCTAAAATTCTGAGTAAAGAACCTCAAAGGGAAGAACCTTGCTCTAAGCAAAGGAGGATGTGAATCTAAGGATATACCTTTGAGCTCTTAGGTATGACATGCTTAGCAGGGATGAGCTCCGTGGAATGAGTAAGAAATGGAAATGAAAGAAATTTATTAAAATGCGTGTTAGAATGGCGCTAAGTGAAAATAACCGAGATATTTGTATGTCAACAAACTTTAGAGAAATTAATTCATGTGCAAGGGATGTGGAATAAGTTTTGGGGATAAAACTCCTAAACAGAGGGGAGAGTTGTAAACCTCATCCCTTAAAGATAAGGAAACCGGGGAAATAATCGGTCAGCTCGAGTGAAAAAACCAAACCAGATCACAAGCTCCAACAGTTAGATAACAGGTAAAATGGGAAATTTACACATCTCGAGTGATCCAAAAAGTCATAAAAACCATGAAAAGGGACTTAGGACAATTTATGAGAGAAAACCAGACCAGTTCAAGTGAATTGGATCAAAACCAGATTGAACCAGTTTTGACCAATTTGAACCACCATATAACCAGATGATAAATTCATTTTTCTAGGTGGCTTGAAAAAATCAAATTTGAGAATTGAAGCCACCATTGGATAGATGATGAATTTAGATGAATATTAAAAATTTTATTTTTTAAAAACTCGGTCAAATCGGGCTTGAACTGACCAATTTAGGCATTTAACCCGGTTCAGACCGGTTTGATTTGAAACAATGTCATCTTCTTCCTCTAGACGATGGCACTGTTCACTAGTAGCAAAAGCTAACAGTGCCAGAAAAGATGAAAAGTCTCTGTTTAGGGCATTTTTCACCATGAATGATCGACATAAAGGCGCCAATTGGATGGCAAGAAAGCCCTTGTACTCCCTATATAAAGAGCTACTCTCCATTCCTTCTCCTCACACTTAAAAACTCCTCTCTCTCTCTCTCTCTCTCTCTCTCTACTGCTCCAATTTCTAGTGAAGCTCGAACCAAAGCTCCGACATTGGAGTTTTTCTAAGCCAAAGAAGGCAAGGTCGGGTTCCTTAGACACGGGGAGAAATCAACTACCTAACGATGGTCGCCATTCGATCCGAGGATCGCCGGAGAAGCGTCGAGGTAATCAAAAAGTGAAACAGCTCCGGTGGATAAAAGCTACCCTATTTTAGTTGAGCTTCAAATAGCCAAATTGAGCCCTCCTCAAGCTAAACCAAGCTCTCCCAACACTTTCACGGCCCTCATACGACTGAATTAGAGCAGAAAGGTAATCCAATTTTAATCCCCTCTATAAATTTCGATCAACATTTGAGAGAGAAACAAAAAATTTTCACTAACCAAATTCTCCCTTAACTTGACATGAATTGTTGTAATTCTTGATCCTAGGAGAATCCTCAGGATGAGAGCTACCTGACCCGATCGAAATCTTGAATCGTCACACCTCCGACGGTAAGGTTTCGAAGCTTTCTCTCTCTAACTTTAGTTTTTTGACAAAGCTCCATTCGAGCTTAATTCGGATCCAAATGACATGATTCAAAGCTCCATTGAATCATTTGCAAGTGTAAAAACTCAATTTTACCTTTAATTTCAACAATTAAACCCGATTGAATGGTCAATTTGATGAAATCAAATTTGACCACTTTGAAATGGGGAAATTGGGGAAAAATTTTGGGGGAAATTGGGGATTTCAAAAAAAAATTGAGGGACCAAAGTGCAATTTCCCAAAATTGAGGGCCAATTGGCTATGAAAAAGATGTTGAAGGACCAATTGGTCAATTTTTTTAATTTGTTGGTGTCAAATTGCCATTTTTGTAAAGTAGGGCCAAATGGTAATTTTTGAAAACTTGGGGACTAAATTGGAAATTAGGCAAACCTGAACCCTTTTTGTGATTTTGGATAAATTGAGGATCCGAAGAGAATTGTGGAAGTTTCGGGACTCAATTTGGAAAATTTTGGCATTAGGGACCTAAAGTTAAAGAAAAAGAACTTTAGGGACCTGAATTCATATAATTAAAAGTTTGGGAATTTTGTACATACGTGAAGAACAAAGGCTATTATGCCAAATTTTAATAAAGAAGGTTGTCCAAAATCGTGTAGGAACACGAAGGACTAGAACGCCAGCATGGATAAGTTCGCGTGGGGGCAAAAAGCCGATTTAGAGGAATACACTGCACTTATTGAGTGAGTGGGATTATTCACATCATACCCGTTGAAATGATGAGTACTTCGGAAATGAAAAACCAATATGTGAAATTTTAACATCACACCTGGTTGGAGTAATGTGGAAACTATGCGGAAAAACTACTTATCGGTTGTAAGTAAATCATACTCGATTGGTATGATGAACTTCCTCGAAGGAAGTAGAAAACCCGCTTATTGGTTGTAAGCGAAGATGTCATCACATGTGGTTGGTGTGATGGACAAGTTGAAAAGTTATTTTTTTTAAAAGTGTTTTCCCCTTATTGTGTTCCAATGCTTAAAAATTTTGGGAGACCTTCTTAACAAGAGCTCGAATAGCTTAGACAAGCTAGAGGCCTCTGTTTTGGAACTTGAGGGCGGAAATGCTCAGTTTTTGGAAAATCACATACAGTGGGCCCAAGGCCAGTTATCACGAGCAAGAGCTCACAAACAAACATGATGATAAGCCATGAAAATTCTAAATGAATGAATTATGTGATTTGGCCATGGTACCAAGATAGGACCGACATACTCGTTGGACTAGCAGTAGTGCGACGGGACCAGGTCGATGGACCGGTCTAGACATACAGCTGTAGGTTGAGTTGAGGGTCAGGGTCATTAGACTAGTGCCACCAAAGATTAATGGCTTTATGGAAAACTTTGTTTGTGCATGCACTTGAGGTTTGGGACCATTAAGATGCCCAAGAGGTGAAGTGATGTGTTCTAAGGGCTACTAGACGACATGGTGGAGATAAGGGCAGATTATCATGCCAGCAGTCAGGGAAGCTTGATGTAGCTTCATGCACCTGAGACTGGGGTGGGGTCAGGATGAGGTCTTTGTGCTCATACGGACATGGAGTTGCTTTTCAGGTTTGAGGGTCGGATGTCATGAACATCCACTCATTCCCAAGGTAGAAGTGGGTGGGCTTCTATCTAGGTGGTCGATAAAGTCACTTCGAAGCCATAAGTGGGTGCAGTGGACGGGCTGCCCTACAAATGTGTGATCACTTCATGATAAAGGGCGTATATTGATTGTTAAACACGTCAATTGTGAATAATGAAGAAAATTATTTTTAATAACAGGAATTTAAGGGAAAATATTTTTGAAAGGAAATAAGGAGTCTGGCACACTCTGATTAAAAACTATTTTATTGAAACTCTTTTTCGAACACCCATTCATTGAGTTGTAGAAACTCACCCACCCTTTTAATCCCTTTTCAAGAGTTGAGGAAATAACTAGTGATAACACCAGGATTTACCCTCTGTTAGGTATGCTTAAAAGTATTTTCTTTTTAACCTTCTATTTTTTATTGATATATGTTATTCCAAGGAACAACGTTGAAATTTTTCCTGGCTCCTCTTGATTAAAAAAAAAAGGGGAAACCCTTCTTGTACCAAGGGAGTGACGGGTTGATCATGGGGATCCGACCAAACTGGGTCAAGGTATGACACATCACTACCCCTCTTGGGTATCTTGATGGTCATGTACCACAAGTGCATGCACAAACAATAGTTTTCACATATGGCCATTATCTTTGGTGCCAATGGTCCAATGGTCTCGACCCTCAACCCGACCTACAGCTATTTGTCTAGGCTAGCCAATCTATCAAGTACTGTCGGTCTTGACTTGGTACCATGGTGAATTAACACAACCATTTCATTAGAAATTTTCATGGCTTTCTTAGCTCCACTTTGCTTACAAGCTCCTGCTCGTGCCCACTGGCCTTGGACCCACTGCACGTGATTTTTTAAAATCGGGCATTTAGCCCAATGAGTTCAAAAACTGAGGCATCTGGTGTATCTGAGCTATTATAGCTCCAGTCAAGAAGGTCTCCCAAATCTTTTAAGCATTGGCACACATTCAGGGGAGAACACTTCTGACAAAAAGGTTATTTTCAACTTTATCACACCAACCAGGAGTGATGATAACTCCACTTACAACGGGTAAGCGGGTTTCTCCTTTCCTCAAGGAAATTCATCATACCAACTGGGTATGATGTTAGGTAATCCCACTCACAACCAGTAAGTAGGTTTTTAACTTTTATACTTGTTGATCACCCCAACCGGGTATGACGTTAAATATGCCCACTCACAGTGGCTTCCAATTTAGGAAAGGTGCTCATCGTCCCAACCGGGTATGAAGTGTAAATTAGCTCACTCACCTTTTATCCAGAGACATGTTCATCCTAGAGTGATTCCTAGGTACTCGTCCCTGATTGGTCTTATTAGTGTTTCTCTACTCCGATACTTTCCAATTTTCCTTAAATTTGGTTATTGCATGGTTGATGTCGAGATTGAGAATTTCATAGGTAGGGAGTATTAATATGATAGATCTAATGTGATAATGGCAAAGATGATGTTTGAGGTGTGAATAAGGACTAGTGGACCAAGCAGCTCTCTTCTACTCGAATTGCTTTCCTAGCTCAGTTGGTGTGCCTTTGATCAATTGTTCTAAGCTCTTTATATAGCTATAGAATTAAATGAGGAAGATTTATTACTACATTATTTCTCATTAATATATTTTGATCAATTGTAGTATGATGGAATTCCAGCCTTTATCTTCATAAATGAGAAGGAACTCTAACCCTTTCTCATTCTCATTCATGATACCCCAAATCACTACTCTCATTAACTCAACTTTTCTATGGTATTTTCCCCTTCATTCCAATAATTATTATGTGCTTTATGATACTTAAATGCTGTTCGTTATTCTTATTAAATTAGGAAATTGGTTTTTGCAATTCATACTAAGTTGCATATGGGGTTTATTTTTATTGGAGTTATTAAAGTTAATCCAATAAAGGTATGATAGCGCAGACTTCCTTTGATCCATTTTAAGAATCGATATTTATTTGGAAAGATGATAAAGGAGGTGTTTTATGATAGAGAATATATAATTATTATTCTTGTGGTTATGTTATCTTCTAGAAAATGAATGTACTAAGTCATATCTCTCCCATCCTATAGAAATTCTACAAATTATTATTGTAGTTATGTTATTCTTGCATTTATGTGCTTTGAGAATATATAATTATTATTCTTGTAGTTATGTGCTTTGATAGTATATAATTATTATTCTTTTAATTATGTTATTCTTGCTCCTAGTCTGCATTCGTGTGTGTATGATAGGTTAATTGATGTCCATATTTATAGTGAATGCAAGTTAGGATTCTTATTGCAATATACATAATTTTTTTTATTATAAGAATCTTTCATTTAGTGGTAAGAGTTAATTTAGGTTTATCTTCTAAGACTTTCAAGGTAATTTCCTTCATTTTTTATTGTTTCTCATATATTTGAAAAAGATTTGGAATAGTTATTGTTATCTAATGAATTCATCATAATTGAATTGAATGTAGGTATTAATTTATGGGTATTTATGGTAGGGGCTTAGGACTAATACTTGAAAGTGCAAATAGTTTTGTACTAAACCAAATTCACATAATGATCTCATTATTTTCACATAAGGAATTTACTAGGTATTTACCCTATCCATTCCATTTCGATAAGGTAGAATAAATTTGTGAATTAGTATGGTGGATTTTTAGAGGGCCTAGGCTATTTAGGACCCTGTTAATTCCACAATTGTTATTTTTTATGTTCTAACATTATATAAATCTATATTTTATATCAGCAGACACTTAGTAGTATGATGGAGTGAAATTGTTATTTAAATTACTCATGTAAACTTGGGTTTCATTCCTTTTTGTATATCATAACTATATTGGTCGGAATCACATGAGCAACCTGCCACCTTTATTCATGCTATCCATATATTTTTATCGAGTTAGAGCAAGGAAAGTAAATGCATTCATTGAACTAGTCTTTCCAAAACAGAGATATCAAAGTTACTTAAGGGTGAGCTCGTACGTAATGGGGTGACATTTTGCTCGCTCGTTGGTCATTGTCCTTACAGCTCGTGTACCTCCCTTAAAAGGGTTAAGTGAGGAAGTGAGTCTCATAACTCAGCGAGGGGCTAGCTATCAATATACTTTAGCTTTTACATTTGAAATTAAGCCATTAGTTTGATTTCACACATAGTTCAACCGCCCTTTTTCATAAAGGGTTCACACATTCGCAAAGCATTCCCCGACTACTCCACTTGTGGAATCGAGTGCTTTTACCGTCCACCCTGATAGAAGCCCATGACTTCTACTGTAAACCCCATCCTTTCATAATAAGAAAATCGGGGAAAGAACTGGTCATTTTCCATTTAAAAACCAAGTCGGTTTATAAACTGGAACCGATAGAGAAAGGGCAAACCGGAAAATTTATAGATCCTAAGTGACCCAAAGAGTCACAAAAGTCATGGAAATTGACATAAGAATGAATTGTAGATGAAAACCAAACCAGTTCAGGTGAACTAGATCCAAATCGGATTGAACCAATTTGGACCGGTTGAACCACTATTGAACCGGATGCTAAATTTATTTTTCTAGGTGGCTTAAAAAATTCAAATTTGATATTTGATGCCATCATTGGATAGAAAATGAATTTTGATGAATTAAAAATTTTTAGATTTTAAAAATTCAGTCGAATTAGGGGTGAACTGATCAATTTAAACATTGAACACAGTTCGGACCGGTCCAGTCCGGTTCGGAACAGTGTCTTCTTCTTCTTTCAAATGATAGCATTATTCGCTCACCGAAAAATTGCCCAGTGTTGGCAGGATACTATAGACAGTTTGTGCAAGATTTTTCTAAGATAGCAGCTCTTCTAACTCGACTCACCAGGAAAGGAGTTGAGTATAAGTGGGATGAGAGTTATGAGAAGCCTTTTCAGGAGTTAAAGACTCAACTAACAACCGCACTGTTACTCTCCTTACCTAAATCTAATGTAGGAGAGTACACTGTCTATAGTGATGCATCCGGACAAGGACTCGGATGTATCTTGATGCAACAAGGGAAGGTTATCACTTATGCCTCGCGACAACTGAAGGTACATGGAAGAAACTACCCAACTCACGATCTAGAATTAGCTGCAATAGTATTTGCCTTAAAGATATGGTTACACTACCTTTTTGGGGTTAAGTATAGGATATACACCGATCACAAGAGTCTTAAATACTTCCTAACTTAGAAAGAATTGAATCTCTATCAGAGGAGATAGTTGGAACTGGTTAAGGATTATGACCTTGTGATAGAATACCACCCCGGAAAGGCAAATGTGGTAGCAGATGCATTGAGTCACAAGTATCAAACTGAGGCAACACAAGTAAAGAAAAATTACATACCCTTGTTGCAACAATTGGGAAGAATGGAGGTGGACCTAAAAATGGACAAGCGAGAAGGGTGCCTGGTGGCTAATGTGGTAGTAAGACCCAGTCTAACTGAGCAAATCCAGGCTCAACAAAAAGCAAATAAGGAACTTCAACCCTATCTGGATTTGGTTAATAAGGAAACTAAATTGGACTACAACCTACACAATGATGGAGTGCTAACCTACAAGGGTAGGGTATGTGTACCTCAAAGTAAGGAACTAAAGAGATTAATTCTTGAAGAGGCACACGATTAAGTGTATGTTGTGCATCCGAGCAGTAGCAAAATGTACCGCACCCTCAAACAAGGATATTGGTGGAACGGTATGAAGAGGGACATTGCGGAATACATAGCTCGATGTTTGTCCTGTTAGCAGATAAAAGCATAGCATCAAAAACCGTCAGGACTGCTACAACTTTTACCAATTCCAGAGTGGAAATGGGAGCACGTCACCATGGACTTTGTCATAGGACTACCGGTGACAAGAAAGGGTCGAGATGTGATTTGGGTCATCTTGGATAGATTGACCAAATCAGCTCATTTCCTTCCTATAAGAGTGACGGACACAGTGGAACAACTGACCATCTTATATATAAGGGAAATCGTAAAACTTCATGGTGTTCCTATGAGTATAGTATCAGATAGAGATCTGAGATTTACTTCAATGTTTTGGCCAATTTTACAAAGTGCCATGGGAACCAAGCTTCACATGAGCACGGCATTTCATCCACAGACAGATGGGCAGTCTGAGCGAACCATCCAAACCTTGGAAGACATGCTAAGAGCATGCGTACTCACCATGAATAAAGGCTAGGAAGAAAACTTGTGCCTGATGGAATTTGCTTAAAATAATAGTTATCAGGCCAGTATTCAGATGGCTCCCTATGAAGCCCTTTATGGACGACCATGTCGTCCCTTCTATTTTGGGAAGAAGTTGGGGGAAAGAAAGTTAGAAAGGGCAGAACTAATTGAGGATGCCATGAAGAAGATAAAACTAATAAGGAGTCATCTTAAGACCGCACAGGATAGGCAAAAGAATTATGCAGACAATCGAAGGAAATATCTGGAGTTTGAGGTGGGAGACCAAGTATTCCTCAAAGTGTCCCCATGGAGGGGAATACTTAGGTTTCAGCAAAGAGGAAAGTTGAAACCAAGGTATATTGGTCCATATCTCATCATTCAAAGGATAGGACCGGTAGCCTATAAATTGGAACTACCTCCTGACCTGCAGAGAATACACAATGTGTTCCACATCTCTATGTTTCGAAAATATCAGCCTGATCTTAGTCATGTATTGGATCGACCTCCATTAGAACTGGAAGAGAACCTGACCTATCAAATAGAACGGGTACGAATCATTGACTAGAGGGACAAGAATTTAAGGAATAAGAGGATTCCTATTGTCAAGGTTCTGTAGCAAAACGGATGTGAACCCCTAAAAGGAGAAGAGAGTTGTAAACCACGTCCTTTGATAATAAGAAAATCAGGGAAAAAATCGGTCATTTTCAATTTCAAAAACCAAGCCAGTCTACAAACCGAGAAATTTATGGATCCCGAGTGACCCAAAGAGTTCCAAAAGTCATGGAAATGGACTTAAGAATGAATTGGAGATGAAAACCAAATCCGTTCAGGTGAACCAGATCCAAACCAGATTGAACCGATTTGTACCGTTTTGAACCACTATTGAACCGGATGCTAAATTCATTTTTCTAGGTGGCTTTAAAAATTCAAATTTGAGATTTGAGGCTACCATTGAAGCTTTCTCTCTCTACAATTTTATTTTTTGGTGAAGCTCCGTTTGAGCTCGTTCCGACGTTAAAACTTGCCATTCAAAGTGCTATGAAATCGTATTAACATTTAGAAACTCAATTTCAACAATTAGAAGTGTTTGATCAGTCATTTTAATAAAATCAAATTCGGCTGTGTTATGGAGTTGAAATTGGGGGAAATTTTGGAGAAATTGGGGCTATTCAAAAATTCGAAGGACCAAAATGCAATTTTATAAAATTGAGGGTCAATTGAGCATGATAATAATGTTAGAGGGCCAATTGAGCAATTTTATAATTTTTGGGGCAAAACTTACCATTTTAGTAAAGGAAGGGCAAAATGGTAATTTTGGATAATTTGGGGACTAAATTAGGAATTTGGGAAAACTTGAACCCCTTTTTATGAAATTGAGTAAATTGAGATCCCAAGAGGAATTTTAAAAGTTTCGGAACTCAATTTGAGGAAAAATCGGCATTAGGGACTTAAAGAAAAATAACTTTAGGGACTTAAATACAAATAAATGAAAAGTTGGTTTTTCTAATTCAATTGGAATGAGTGAGGGCTATTAGGCCAAAGAATAATGAACAACTATGTTCATTTTGTGTAGGAAAATGAGACATTGGGAATGCTGGCTAAAGTTAAGCCTCCTAGGGAAGGAAACCGACTAAGTGGAATTTCACTGCACGATCGGGTGATTGGGATTTTATATCATACCCAATTGAGGATGATAAGTACCTTGAAATGAAAACCCACTACTTGGTCATATTTTAAATAATACAACCTAGAGGAGTGATGTGAAAATCATGCGGAAAAACTATTTACCTGTTGTAAGTAGACCATACCCGGTTGGTATGATGAAACTTCCTTGGAGGAAGTGGAAAACTCGTTAATCGGTTATGAGCGGAGATATTCTCATACCCGGTTAGTATGATGGATAGTTGAAATTTTATTTTTGTCGATAGTGCTCTCCCTTGACTGTGTGCCACTACTTAAATGATTTGGGAGACCTTCTTGATGGGAGTTCAAATAGCTCTTATAGGTCGGAGGCCTCGGTTTTGGAACTTGGGGGCTAATATGCCCGGTTTTGAAAATCTCGAACAGTGAGACATAGGCCAATTGGCACGAGCGGAAGCTCGCAAACAAACATGGGATATATGTCATAAAACTTTAAATAAAGGAATTGTTTGGCCATGGTATCAAGTTAGGACCAACATATTCAATCAACTAGTGGTAGTGCGACATAACAGGTATCCGGACAAGTCAAGATAAACAGCTGCAGGTTGAATTAAGGGTCGGGGCTGTTGGACCTGTGGCACCACAAATTATAAGGCATGATGTGAAAATGCTGATTGTGCATTTACTTCGTTTACGGGACCTTCAATATGCCCAAGAGGGGTAGTGATGTGTCCTAGTGCCCTGGATGACCAGGTGGGTATAAGGGCAGTTCATCAGACCAGGTGACCTTGCGAAGCTCAGAGTAGATTCAAGCGCATGAGACCGGGGTGGGGACGGGATGAGGTCTATATCCTCATACAGACATGGAGAATTTTTATAGGATTGAGGGTCGGATGTCGTGAACATCCAATTATTCTCAAGGTAGAAGTGGACGTGCTTCTATCTAGGTCGCCGGTAAAGTCGCTCCGACACCACAAGTGGGTTCAGTGGACAGGCTAGCCTGCGATTGTGTGTTTTGACCTTAATGATGAAGGGTGTGTGTTGGGTGATGACACACTGTGATTAATAAGAAATGGTGATAAAACAAAAAGATTTAAAATGAAAGAATTTTTTAAAGGAAATAAGGAGTCTGGCACACTCCAAACAAATCTTTTTCCTAAAAAGTCAAATTTAGAAAACCGATTCACTAAGTCATTGTACTCACCCCCTCCCTTATATCACTTTTTCAGGTAATCAAAGGAAACAAACCTAAACACCTCCTATTAGTCACACCTGCAAGACAGGTATGTAAGTCATATTTCTTTATGCAATTTTGATTTATGTATTCCAGGAAAGGTACAGGTTTAAAGAACGCTTTATTCTTTATGATTTATAAACAAGGGGAAACCCTTAATAAAATGTGAGAATGCTTGTTGATCACAGGGATCCGACCAAACCGGGTCGGGGCGTGACAGTCACACCCCCCGACGGTAAGCTTTCAAAGCTTTCTCTCTGTAAGTCCAATTTTCCAACAAAGTTTCGTTTAAGCCCATTCCGGCACCAAATCGTTCAATTCAAAGTGCAATTGAATCATATGAAGGTGTAGGAATTTAATTTAACTTCAATTTCAACAATTAAACTCATTTGATTGGTTAATTTGATGAAATCAAATTCGGCAGAGTTAGAAGGTTGAAATTGGGGTAAAATTGGGGGGGGGGGGGGGGGGGGGATTGGGAATTTCAAAAATTAGAAAGGGCAATTTCATAAAATTGAGGACCAATTGGGCATGATAAATTGGAGGACCAATTGGGCAATTTTTGGAATTTTTTGGGCAAAACTTACCATTTTGTAAAGTAGGGGCAAAATAGTAATTTTGGAAAAGTTAGGGGACCAAATTGGAAATATTTTTGCAAATTTAAACCGTTTTTGAGAATTTGAATAAATTGAGGTCCTAAGTTAAATTTTAAAAGTTTTGGGACTTAATTTGAGGAAAAACCGACATTAGGGACATAAAGTTAAAGAAAAATAACTTTAAAGACCTAATTGCAAATAAAGGAAAAGTTTATTTTCTCATTCGTTGGGATGAATGAGTGTTGTTAGGCCAAAGAATAATGAAAAAGAATGTTCATATCATGTATGAACATAAAGTACCAAAAACGTCAGCTAAGACGAGTTCGAGTAAGGACAACAAGTTGGCTAACAGGAATTTCACTGCACTATCGGGTGAGTGAGTTTTTTATATCATACCCGGTTGGAATTATAAGCACCTCAGAAATGAAAACTCACTACTTAGTAGTATTTTAAACATCATACCTGATAGGAGTAGATCATACCCGGTTGGTATGATGAAACTTTCTCGAAGGAAGTGCAAAACCCATTCATCGGTTATGAGCGGAGATGTCCTCATACTCATTTGATATGATGGACAATTGAAAAATATATTTTGTCGGAAGTGCTCTCCCCTGACTGTGTGCCACTACTTAAACAATTTGGGAGACCTTCTTGACGGGAGCTCAAATAGCTCTGATAGGCCAGAGGCCTCAATTTTGGAACTTGGGGGCAAATATGCCCAATTTTGAAAATTTTGAACAATGGGCCTAGGCCAATTGGCACAAGCAGTAGCTTATAAACAAATATAATTTATATGCCATGAAAACTTTAATAAATGAATTGTTTGGCCATGGTACCAAGATAGGACCGACTTACTCAGTCGACTAGCGGTAGTGTGACATGACAGGTCTCCGAACTAGTCAAGACAAATAGTTGCACGTCGAGTTGAGGGTTAGGGCCATTGGACCAGTGGCCCTACAGATTATATGGCATCATGTGAAAAATGTTGATTGTGCATGCACTATGTTTACGAGACCTTCAAGTCGCCCAAGAGGGGCAGTGATGCATCCTAGGGCCCTGGACAACCTGGTGGATATAAGGGCAGTTAGTTGTTCCAGAAGCCTTGCGAAGATCAATGTAGCTTCAAGCGCATGAGACTGGGGTGGCGTTAGGATGAGGTCTCTATCCTCATATGGACACAGAGAATTGTTACGAGGTTGAGGGTTAGATGTCACGAACATCCACTCATTCTCAGGGTAGAAGTGGACGTACTTCTATCTAGGTGGGCGGTAAAGTTACTCTGACGCCACAAGTGGGTTCAGTGGATGAGCTGGCCTGCGATTTGTGTTTGACCTTCATGATGAAGAATGTATGTTGGATGATGACACACCGTGGCAATATGAAATGATGATAAATACTGAAGTTTGAAATTAAAGGTTTTTAAAAGAGAATAAGGAGTCTAGCACACTCCAAATCAAACATTTTTCCTAAAAAGTTAAATTTTGAAAACCCATTCACTAAGACGTTGTACTCACCCCGTTCCTTATATCCCTTTCAGGTAATCCCAGAAAGCCGACCCCAAAGACCACCAACTAATATGCCTATAAGACGAGTATGATCAATTTAAAATTTTATGCAATTTTGATTTATTTTATTCCAGGAAAGGTGCAGGTTTAAAGGAAGCCTTACTCTTCACGGTTTATAAACAAGGGGCAACCCTTAGTAAACCAGGAGAGTGGTGGGTTGATCATGGGGATCTGCCCAAATCGGGTCGGGGCGTGACATCTACCCTGAGTCTGAGTGTACATCAGTTGTCCGACCCCAGGCCCGAACAATATTCCGTGTCTACAATGTGGGGCGAGACCTCTCCCCCTCCAACCTCGGTCTCAGTGCGCATGAAGCTCACTGAGCTTCTCAACATACTAGATGACGGACTTTCTTTATACTCCATGGGTCGTCCAGCTACCCTTGGAGCCACCACTATCCCATACCGAGCATCTCGATGACTCTGAATTCATAGCATGCATAAAGAATAGTTTTGTTAATTAGGTTTGTCATCTTTGGTGCTATTGTCCCAATAGGCCCAACGACTCAACTTCAGCTTCATGACCGCTAGCCCAACAAGTTCACCGACTCGGCTTCGACTCAGCAGCTACTTGCCCAACGAGTCCGTCCACCCGACTTTGGCATAGTAGCGGCACACACACACACACAATTATTCATTTTATGAAAGTGTTTCGGTATATAAGGTTTAACTTATAAACGGTCCCGAGCCCATGCCCATTAGCCTTCGGGCCACTCCTACACTTCTAGTCCTATGATCGCATGGTTCATGCTCTCATCAGGATCGTCTCCCAAAATGTTTAAGCTTGTCCAACCAGTCACGGGAGAACGACCCTAGAAAATTATTTAAATTTAGAAAGCAAGGGTTCATCAAACTAACTGTACATGATGCTAAACCCACTCACCCGGTGTATAGTGACTCGTTCCTCTTGAGTTGGTTTGTCCATGTTCCTGGGGTGTTTCACGGATGTAGGTTGACACGCTTCCTCTTATACCTACTTCCTCCCGGGAAATAAACATTAAGTCTTGGTTTATTTCAAAATTCTCACATTCTATACTCATGGTAATTAACTACCGATTAAATACCATTATTATAACTTGTTAACTTATAGATATTCACAAAATTCCCTTTTTGGACTTGGAAACCAAATTTTTTGCTTAATTGCACTTTACCCCCCCCCCCCCCCATTTTCCCAAAATTACCAATTTGCCCCAAATTTTCCAAAAATGACCAATTGGTCCCTAATTTCCTCAAAATCATTAATTGGTCCCCAATTTTCTTAAAATTGCGCGTTAGCCCTCAATTTCAAGAAAATTGCACATGAGTCCTTTGAAATTTTGAAAATTCCCCATTTTCCCCCAAATGTTTCCCCAATTCGTGCATACTTTGTCCTGAGATTTGATTTCATCAAATTGACCCTCTAATCATTGTTAATTAGTTTCTAGCATGATGCTAATCAGTTTCCTCACCTTCGTACGGTATGTCCAAGCTTTAATTCATTATTTTTTTTAGTCTGAAATGAGTTCAAACAGAGCTTTTCCAGAAAATTGGAAGTAGAGAAAGAGAGCTTTAAAAGCTTACCAGTGGGGCTGCATGTCACACCCCGACCTGGTTTGGTCAGATCCCTGTGATCAACCCGCCTCTCCCTTGGGTTCAAGATGGGTTTCCCCTTCTTGAATTAGGAGGAGCCATGGGTAAATTCAAATCTTGTTCCCTGGAATAGCATAAATCAATTTAAAGCAAGCTTAAAAGAAACATTAAGTGTACCTGATGGAGGGTACATCTTCATGTTCTCTCTTAGTTGATCTCCTTACTCATGAAAAGGGGTAAAGAGAGAGGGTGAGTTTCTACAACTTAGTGAGTGGGTGTTGGGAGTGAGTTTAAAAAAATTGTTTAGTTTATTTATCAAAACCATGCCAAGGTTAACAATCCCTTCTTAAGGTTTTCCTCAAACTCAAATTTCTAAAACCTTTTTTCATTTCCATATTAGGTATGTTTAGCTCTCCCCTTGCCTCGGGAGGCGTTTAGCAAACAAACACTCGCCCTTCATCATGAAGGGTACTCACATTCGCAGGGCAGTCCCAGACTGCACCCACTTGGGGATCAACGTGACTTTGTTGTCTACCCTGAGTCTGAGTGGACGTCCCAGACATCCAACCCTCAGACCTAAATGCCACTTTGTGTATGTATGTGGACGAGACCTCATCCTGTCCCCATCCCAATCTCATGCACAAGAAGCTCCCAGAGCTTCATGACTGACTAGTACGACAAACTACACTTATCGCCCCCTATGTCATCCAATAGTCCTTAGGACCCATCACTACTCACTAGGGCATCTTGATGGTCTTGATCCTTAAGTGCATACACAAAAAAAAAAGTTTTCATATACTTAGCAATCATCTTTGGTGCCAACAGTCCAACGACCCTAACGCTCAACCAGACCTGCAACTTTTGGTCTAGGTCAGTTCGTCGACTTGGCCATGACGCACTACCACCAGTCTATTGAGCATTGTCAGTTCTGACTTGATACCGTGGTGCATCACACAATCAATTCCATTATTATTAGGAGTTTTCATGTCTCTTCCTAATCATGTTTGTTTACGGGCTCTAGTCTGTGCCCATTGGCCTTGGGCCTACTACACTAGTTTTTCTAAAACTAGGTCTTGAGCCCTGTGAATTCAAAAACTGAGGCCCCTGGCCTATTAAAGTTATTCTAGATCCCGTCAAAAAGGTCTACCAAATAGTTTAAGTAGTTGTCACACAGTCAGGGGAGAACACTTTTGATAAATTAATTATAAATTCATCACACTAACCAGGTGTGATGATATATCCGCCTACAATCGGTATGCGGGTTTTTCCTTTCCTCAAAGAATTTTATCACACCGACTGGGTATGATATTTGTTTATTCCTACTCACAACCAGTAAGTAGGGTTTATCCTTTAAAAATAGTGCTCATCATCCAAACCGTTATGATGTATAAAAGTCCCACTCACCCGGTGACTCTAACGCGCTTGTCCCAAGCCGGTTCTCCAAATTCGAGTCTGACTTCCCTGTTAGCGTTTCGGTCTCATGGCACCCCCACCAGCTCAATACAACTTTAACTATTCCCAATGGATTAAGTGGACCTATGAGTGCAAAGCGAAGGTGCTGAGGAGGTACGGACTCAAGGTGTTCCATGAAGTTCGTCCTAGCAGGGAAGCCCGACGGAAGTATGGATGGACATCAACCAATTCATTAGAGCCCTCGAACCATGAATCCCGAAACCATTCGGGGGCCAACTCCCGACCTGACTCCAAGGGTCTAGGAAGTAGTGAGAAATTCATGTAATAAGCTGAATGCGGCAAGAAACTACCTCCTTGAATGAATAAAGATCATATTTTTTTACAAACGTTAGTCCCCCTATTAACGACAAGTACAACTAACAGAATGGAGTATACCAATCAAGCCCTGGGGTAGTAGGTGGAGAAAAGGTCGCCTAAGGCGGAAGACTGTAGGTTACCTCTAGTTAACACTAACCCTAAGATAGCAAACCTAAATAGCCCCCCCACAAGAACTAGGAAACGTGGAGTAACAAGGCAACAAGATGAGACAAAAGACTTGGAAGGAAGTTTTCAGAAAGGAACAAAGAGCCAGCCTAGGAAGGGAGTCATCAAAAAGGACATACCCTAACCAAGGATAGGAAAAAGGAAAGAGTATGCTCATAAGGGGTCCAGTATAAGGGAAGCGATACTTCTACGGAATGAAAGAATAGGATTAATCTAGGGAAAGGAAAAAAAGGGGGAAAACAGCATCAAAAGATGCAGGAGGAGTGGGAGGAAAACCTAAGGACCATAAGGGATTGAGCGAGCCCTCGTACGAGAGTTAAGAAACAAAAAGGAATTGAGTTGCCTCTAAGAAGAACAAGTTGAATGAAAGACAATAAAGAAGAGAGGTAAGGTACAAGGGAAGTGCACCTAAACCCCTCAGAAAGGGGCAAACACGGAAAATGCCCTCCGGTAATTCTAGGGTATGACACGACAAGAGTGAAGAGAAGAAGAAACATGCTAGGAAAGAGAACTCTAAAAGGATGTATACGATTAAGGGCCCCTCAAAGGAACCATCGATGAGCAGCTGGACATAACGTGAGTGCAAGGTACCAACCCATTAAGTAGGAACTCCTCGAAGGGAGGATAAGGAATAAAAAGGGAAATTTCCAACTTAAGGAACCAACAAGTGAATTATAAGAGACATAACCCGAAATAAGGGAACCTCAAAAGGGGGCATAAGTGGTTAAGGATATCTCGGAATGGCAAGTGTGACTTTCTTTGAAAAAAGAAGAGTGGTCAAGTTGGAAGCAACTAGTAACAACGAAATGATCAAGGGGAATAAAAGATACCCTACGAAGGATCGAGAAATAGTATTGACTACACCTTCTAAAGGATGACAGGATGGACATCAAGTACGAGTGAATCCTAGAGATAGTTACCCTCAGATAGATGGACAAGATAAATAGTAGGGACAAGGAAGTTAACAAACGAACCCTCGGGAGAAACGTGAATTTAAACCCCGACAAACAAGGGACAAGTAAATAGATCCAACGTCAGAAAGAAGTATGAAGGAAATACTTAAGAAATAAATGGGTGAAAATGGATTAACGACCAAACTCAAGCCATGAGAAGAATCAAGTAAGGTGATCAAGAGGCTTTGAAACAAGGAGGATATGAATGCTTCCCTAAAAGAGATAAGATGGGTACTGGGATGCAAGTGGGAATAATTATAAGGTACAAATGACGTGCCCGCAAGATTCCCCAAAAATAAGGGTAAGCAAGAGAGGATGACATCAAAAGATGTCATGTGTAAACCCCACCCTTTTGAATTAAGGAAACCGGGAAAAAGAACCGGTCAAACTGAGTGAGAAACACCAAACCGATTCACCAACCTGATTATAGAGGAATAAGCAAATTGGGGAATTTACAGCTCTCAAGTGACCCAAAAAGAGTTCATAAACCATGGAAAAGAACCTTAGGACAAATTGGGAGAGAAAAACTAGATCGGTTCGGGTGAAACGGATCTGAACCAGATTGAACCGGTTTATGAACCGAAACCCAAAGAGAGAGGGAAAATTGGGAAATTTATGGACCCTGAGTGACCTAAGAAATCACAAAAGTCATGGAAAAGGACTTTAGGGTGAATTGGAGATGAAAACCAAACTGGTTCAGGTGAACTGGATTGAACCGGTTTGAACCACCATTGAACTGGATGCTAAATTCATTTTTCAAGGTGGCTTAAAAATTCAAATTTGAGATTTGAGGCCACCATTTGATAGAAAATTAATTTAGATAAATTTAGAAATTTTTAGATTTCAAAAATTCGATCAAATTGGGGGTGAACCGGTCAGTTTAAGCTTTAAACCTGGTTCGAACTGATCCGGTGCAAAACAGTATCGTCTTCTTCCTTCAAATAACAGTACTATTCACTCGCCGAAAAATTGTACAGCGACGGCAAAGCTGAAAAGTCTCCAGCCATTAAGGCGCCAATCGGACAGCCAAGAAGTCCCCGAAGTTCTTATATAAAGAGCCCATCCTCATTCAACCTCTCCAAACCTAAATACCCCATTCTCTCTCAACTGCTCCATTTTCCAGTGAAGCTCGAACCAGAGCTCCAACTTGGGCACTTTTTTGAGCCAAACAAGGAGAGTTCGGGTTCTTTAAAATTGGGGAGAAGTCAGCTACACGATTGTAGTCTCCATTTGCTCTAAGAGTCGTCGGAGAAATGTCGGCGTGATCGAATAGTGAAGCAGCTCTAGCGGACTGAAGTTGCCTTATATCGGCCAAGCTGAAATCGGCCAGTTCGAGCCCTCCTCAAGCCAAATCAACCCTCTCAACACCTCCACAACCCTCCTACAGCTGAATTAGAGTTGAAAGATAAGCCAATTTGGCTCCCCTCTATAATTTTCGACCGATGCTAGAGACAGAACTAGCAGAACTTTGATGATGAAATTCTCACTCAATTCGGTATCAATTGATACAATTCTTGATCCTAGGAGGAACCTCAGGACACAAGCTATCTGCCCAGATCAAAATCTCGGACCTTCGCACTCCCAACGATAGGCTTTTGAAGCTTTCTCTCTCTAAGTCCAGTTTTTCGGTGAAGCTCCATTTGAGCTCATTCCATCACCAAATGGTGTGATTCAAAATGCAATTGAATCGTATGAAGGTGTAGGAACTCCAATTTAACTTCAATTTCAACAATTAAACTCATTTGATCAATCAATTTGATGAAATCAAATTTGGCAGAGTTAAAAGGTTGAAATTGGGGAAAAATTAGAGGAAATTTTGAAATTTTGAAAATTAGAGGGACTAAAGTGCAATTTCATAAAATTGAAGACCAATTGGGCATGAAAAAGATGTTGGAGGACCAATTGGGCAATTTTTGGAATTTTTGAAGTAAAACTTACCATTTTGTAAAGTAGAGGCAAAATGGTAATTTTGGAAAAGTTGGGGGACCAAATTAGAAATTTGGGAAATTAAATCCTTTTTTTGAATTTGAATAAATTGAGGTCCTAAAATAAATTTTAAAAGTTTCAATACTCAATTTGATGAAAAACTAACATTAGGGACTTAAAGTTAAAGAAAAATTATTTTAGGGACCTAATATCAAATAAAGGAAAAGTTGGTTTTCTTATTCATTTGGGATGAATGAGGGATCTTTGGCCAAAGAAAAATGAACAAAAATGTTCATATCGTGTAGGAACACGAAGTACCGAGAATGCCACCTAAGACGAGTTCGAGTGAGGATGACAAGCCGACTAAGAGGAATTTCACTGCACTATCGGGTGAGTAGGATTTTTATATCATACCCGGTTGGGATGATAAGCACCTCGATAATGAAAACTCGTGGCCAAATGGTATTTTAGACATCACACCTGAGATGAGTGATACGAAAATAACGCAAAAAAACTACTTACATGTTGTAAGTAGATCATACCCTGTTGGTATGATGAAACTTACTCAAAGGAAGTTGAAAACCCGTTCATCGATTATGAGCGGAGATATCCTCATACTTGGTTGGTATGATGGACAATTGAAAAATATATTTTGTCGGAAGTGCAGTCACTTGACTGTGTGCCACTACTTAAATAATTTGGGAGACCTTCTTGATGAGAGCTCAAATAGCTCTGTTAGGCCAGAGGCCTCAGTTTTGAAACTTGTGGGCTATTATGCCCAACTTTTAAAAATCTCGAACAATGGGGGCCCTAGGCCGGTTGGCACGAGCAGGAGCTCGTCAACAAACATGATTGATATGCCAAGAAAACTTAAGTAAATGAATTGTTTGGCCATGGTACCAAGACAGGACCGACATACTCAGTCAACTAGTGGCAGTGCAACATGACAGGTCTTTAGACTAGTCAAGACAAACAGCTACAGGTTGAGTTGAGGGTCGGGGCCATCAGACCTGTGGTACCACAAATTATATGGCATCATGTGAAAATATTGATTATGCATGCACTGTGTTTATAGGACCTTCAAGACGCCCAAGAGGGTAGTGACGTGTCATGGGGCCCTAAATGACCTAGTGGATATAAGGGCAGTTAGTCATACCAGAAGCCTTATGAAACTCAACGTAGCTTCAAGCGCATGAGACCGGGTGGGGTCAGGATGAGGTCTCTATCCTCATATGGACATGGAGAATTGTTACAAGATTGAGGGTCGGATGTCGCGAACATCCACTCATTCTCAGGGTAGAAGTGGACGTGCTTCTATCTAGGTGGTCGGTAAAGTAGCTCCGACGCCACAAGTGGGTTTAGTGGACGTACTGGCCTGCGATTGTGTGTTTGACCTTTATGATGAAGGATGTGTGTTGGGTGATGACACACCGTGGTTAATAAGAAATGGTTATAAAAACCGAAATTTGAATTGAAAAGTTTTTGAAAGAAAATAAGGAGTCTGACACACTACAAAGCAAACATTTTTCCTAAAAATTAAATTTTCAAAACTCATTCACTGAGTCATTGTACTCATTCCTTCCCTTATATCCCTTTCAAGAAATCCCAGAAAGCCTACCCCAAGGACCATCAACTAATACGCCTGTGAGACAGGTATGATCAATTTAAAATTTTATGCAGTTTTGATTTATGTTATTCCAAGAAAGGTGCAGGTTTAAAGGATGTCTTACTCTTCACGGTTTATAAACAAAGGGCAACCCTTAATAAACCGGGAGAGTGGCAGGTTGATCATGGGGATCCGACCAAACCAGGTCGGGGCGTGACATCATGAGAGTAACCTAAAGATAGATACCCAAGAAGATGAAGGAAAGAGGAAATCTAGGAAAGGAGGAGGAAGCCTACCAAGGAAGGGAGCTCTAGAGAGGCATACATACACCAAACAAAGGAGAAATTAACCTAATTAAGGAAGAATAGAAGGAAAAATTGCAAAAAGGAATGCAAATTGGGATAAAGGACCAAATACAAGGGAAGTATACCTAAACCTAAAGAGTAAGTTAAACCTAAGGAACGGGTAAGTAGGAAGATGGCATCAAAAGATGATTGTACAAGTAAGAAAGGGGTGGACTACCCATAACAAGGAAATAGAGGAAATAACATCTAAGAAACCTTGGAGAAGTAAGTACTTCAATTAAGAAGTGATTAAGAGAAATGACCATCGACATTAAGACTGGTCGTGTTCCACGCTCACCTAATGGAGCCTAAAGAGTGGACGAAAGGGGCATAATGTGGAGTACATGAAATAAGACTCAATAATAGGAAATTCCTTGGAGAGGGAATAAGGGATGAAATGGATATTTTAAGACAATGGAGGATTGAAAGCGGGCAAATGCCCCAATATAGAAAGGGTGTAAGAAGATAAAGAAAGGAAACCTTCAAGGAATAGTAAGAAGGTTGAACATGTAACTACTAAGGTGACAGTCTCTACATTGAAAGACATGGTGTAGAACAAAACTGTAAAAAGGAGACTCCCCAAACAAAGGAATCGACACATAGACTGAAAGGTTTCAACTCGGAATAAGGAATGGTAAAATGGTCACGAGCGAGTAAGAGTGGATGGAAGAAAGGAAAGTCCTTGAGTAAAGGATGCCATTGGAAATGAGAAAGGACATAAGAAAGGAAGAATCCTAATGTGTTAGTAAGTCATCAAGAAACCCGATGGTTGGAATCGGGGAAAAACCAATAAGGAAGTTGGTAAGAAATGAGTAGATAAGGAAAAGCTGACACGATCATGATGTCAAAATTTAAGGGACAATTAGGTAACACCGAAGGTAGTTGGGGAATACTGCTGGCTAATAAGAAGGAACGAAGCCACACGACTCCTAAATGGTTGGAAAGGCATGAAACATTATCGAGAAAATGTTCTAGAACTATAATGGACAAAGACAATTCTGGAACATGTCATGCTGTACAATCCTAGGAAAAAGTGACTCAAATAAGAAAGAGTCCATTGGTTAAGCATGAAGAGGTCAAACCTAAAAACTTGGAATGGAGTGGTAATAAACAAAAGATGAAGGACCCAAAATAAGGTAAAAAGGGAATCACATTGAAACCCACATGGTTAAGGATGAAGAGTCCAAAGGGATACTGAGCTAAAGAGCATCAGCAATCAAGAAATAAATGGAAACAGGGAAGATCGGACGTTTATGGAATATCTAACCCAGTGACATGGATAAGAACCCGTAAGAAGAAGAGTCTTACCCTAAGTCGAGTAAGAAGTGGACCCAAGGATGTACCTTTGGACCAGTGGGTAAGACATGTCTAATCATGATAAACTCCAAGGATGAGTAAATAGTGAAAGGAAAAGAATTTCTTAGGAAAGTGGTTAAATGGGGCGAGGTGAAGGAACCACCAAAGTGACAACATGCCAAACAAATACCAAGAGGAATTCAAGGGAAAATTACTCCCGATGCAAAGGATTTCTGACTTAGTTTTGGGGGAAAAACCCCTAAAAGTATGGGAGAGTTGTAAACTCCATCCTTCAAAGATAAGAAAACTGGGAAAAGAACCAGTCAATTCAAAATAGAAAATCGAGCCTGTTCACGAACCATAACCGATAAAGAAAGGGTAAAATGGGAAATCGACAAATCCCAAGTGACTCAAAGAATCATAAAAATCATGGAAAAGAACCTTGGGATAGATGGTAAGAGAAAACCTTCAGGGTGAACCAAACCTAAACCGGATTGAACCGGTTTGAACTATACTTGTACTGGTTTCTAAATTCATTTTTCTTTGTGGCTTAAAATGTTCAAATTGGGAAATTGAAGCCACCATTAGATAGACAATGTATTTAGATTAATTTATAAATTTTTAATTTTGAGAAAACCAATCGAATCGGACCTGAACCGGCCGATTTTCGCCATTGAACGTTGTCGGACCAATCCGGTCCGGTTAGGAACAGTGTCATCTTCTTCCTCAGGATGACAGCACTATTCATAAATATAGAAAACGTGTATCTCCAATGAATATGTAACCACTCCGATCAGGCTGTTTTCAGGCAAGGATAAGCTCGACCAAAATGGAAAGTGGACGGGCAAAGGGTCCCCAAGCTCCCTATATAAAGAGCTCATCTCCATTCATCCTCCACACATCTCAAATCACCATTCTCTCTCAATTGCTCCATTTTCTGGTAAAGCTCGAACAAGAGCTTCGACATAGGCTTTTTTCTCAGCCTTAGAAGGCAAGGTCGGGTTCTACAGATTCCGGGGGAAGTTAGCTACTTGACAACAACCTCCTTTTGACCCTAGGACTGCCGAAGAAGCGCCGGCGGAATCAAACAATGAAGTAGCTCCGACGGACCAAAGCTACCCTATTTCAGTCGAGCTGAATCCATCCAAACCAAGCCCTCCCAACACCCCCATAGCCCTCACACGGCCCCAATAGAGCTGAAAGGTAAGCCAATTCGGTCCTCCTCCGTCGTTACCGATCAGAGTTAGAGAGAGAAAGTGCTAAGCTTTACTAATACAATTCACCCTCGATTGGACATCAATTGTAGTGATTCTTGATTCTAGAATGAACCTCAAGACGAGAGCTACCTCCCCAAATCAAGAGCTCGGACTGTCGCACCTCTGACGGTAAGCTTTCGAAGCTTTCTCTCTCTACGAATGATTTTCTAGCAAAACTTTGTTTGAGCTCATTTCAAACTCAAATCATGCAATTCAAAGCTCAATTGAATCATATGGAAGTGTAGGAACTGATCCATACCTTCAATTGGAATAATTAACCCCGATTGAATGGCCAATTTGAAGAAATCTAATTTAGTCAATTTGAAGGGAAAATTTGAGGATTTTGAAAAATTGAGGGAACTCTTTGCAATTTTCCAAAATTAAAAGCCAATTGGACATGAGAAAGATGTTTAGGGACCAATTGGTCAATTTCTGGAACATTTGGGGTCAAATTATCATTTTTGGAAAGTAGGGGCAAATTTGTAATTTTTGAAAAGTTGGGGACCAAATTGGAAATTTGGAAAAGTTGAGCCCCTTACACAATTTTGAGTAAATTGAGGACCCAAAGGGAATTTTGGAAGCCTTGGGACTCAATTTGGGGAAAAATTAGTATTAGGGACCTAAAGTTAAGGAAAATAAACTTTAGGAACCTAAGTGCAATTAATCAATAATTTTGAGCCTAGTCGCTCATATGTGAGAAAACGATGGATGTCATGTCAAGCCTTAATTAATAAAGATGCCCAAATCATGTAGGGACGTGAGAGACTAGAACGCCAACAAGGAAAAGCTAGCGTGTACTCGGAAATCAACTAGGGACGAACACGTCACGGTAATCAGGTGAGTTGAATTATCTAACTTCATACCCGATTGGGATGAGTAGTACTATCTTTAACTGATAAAACCTACTTACTAGTTGTAAGTAGAGATAATCATACCCGGTTGGTATGATGAGTTTCCTTGAGGAAAGAAGAAACCTATTTACTAGTTGTAAGCAGAGATATCATCATACTCGGTTGGTGTGATGAAGTTAAAAATAAAATTTTTGTCAAAAGTGTTCTCCCCTTACTGTGTGTCAATGCTTAAAACATTTGGGAGACCTTCTTGATGGGATCTAGAACAGCTTAGATAGGCAAGAGGCCTCTGTTTTTGAACTTATGGGGTTACATACCTGGTTTTGGAAAAACACGTGTAGTGGGCCCAAGGCTAGTGGGCACGAGCAGGAGTTCATAAACAAACTTGATTAAAGAAAGCCATGAAAATTTCTAATGAAATTGGTTGTGTGATTTCGCCATGGTACCGAATCAAGACCGATAGTGCTCGATGAACTGGCAGTAGTGCATTAGGGCCAGATCGACGAACCAACTTAGAAAAATAGTTGCAGGTCGGGTTGAGTGTTAGGGTCGTTGGACCGTTAGCACCAAAGATAATGGCTATATGTGGAAAACTCTTGTTTGTGCATTCACTTATGGTATAGGACCATCAAGACATCCTAGGGGGTAATGATGGGTCCCAAGGGCTGTTGGACGAAATGGGGGGCGATAAGGGCAGTTTGTCGTGCCAGTCAGTCGTGAAGCTTTAGGAGCTTCTTGCACATGAGACTGGGATGGGGTCAGGAAGAGGTCTCCATCCTTATACGGACACGAAGTGGCATTCGAGTCTCAAGGTTGGACGTTTGTGATGTTCCACTCAGACCTAGGGTAAAAGTGGACGGGCTTCTATCTTGGTGGATGGTAAAGTCGCTCCGATCCACAAGTGGGTGCAATGGGCGGGTTGCACCTGTGAATGTGTGTACCCTTCCTAATGAAGGGCGTGTGTTTGTTTGCTAACCACCTCCCAAGGCAAGTGGATGGGCTAAAAGAGCTAAACACACTTAATATGGTAACGTAAAAAGGTTTTGAAAATCAGAATTTGAGGAAAATCTCTCTTAAAGGAAATGATAACCTTGGCATGATTTGAATGAAGCTGTTTTTCTTGAAAACTCACTCCCAACACCCGCTCATTGAGTTGTAGAACTCACACTCTTCCTTTTACCCATTTTCAGGACTAAGGAGATATAATGAAAGAAAATGTGAAGATGTATCATCCGTCAGGTATGCTTAAAGTTCCTTTTAAGCTTCAATTTGATTGATTTATGCTATTACAGGGAATAAGGTTTGAAATTACACCTGGCTTCTCTTGATTAAAAGAAGGGGAAACCCCTCTTAAACTAAGGGAGTGGCGGATTAATCACGGGATTCAACCAAATCGGGTCGGGGCGTGATAAGTCTGGTTTGATCCGGTTCAAACCCAATTTACCTTGATCTGATTTAGTTCTAACTTCCATTTTCTAATTAAATCAATTTTCTTTTAAAATTTGATATTTTAAATCCCACTTGGATCAACTTAAATTCTGTTTTGATTTCTTTTAGTGATTCTGGTTCAATATATCACTCGATTTTTTTCTTTGAAAATTTATGGTTCTCCTTTACAATCATATTTTTTGGGGAAAACATGGTTTATGGAGAGTGTATATATATATTTTATAGTGCCGACACCGGCATAGTGGTCGTCAGCATCAGGAAGAGGTGGTGTTAAAAAGATGACTCAAGCGGAATTTCAATGGCACTTGAATAACTCGATTTTGTGGTCAAAATCAAAAGTTATGACAATTGTAATTTGGTTCACTAGAAAATGGAGCATTGTGTATTTCAAAGATAATTCTGGTCAAATGTCAGTGAGAGTGGCAATCGACTATATATGATCGACTCCACAACCTTAAAGATTACTAGTCCATAACTTGCCCTAGTCCAATTAGGGCTCCATAGGCTTCCACAAATTTATTTCTCTTATACTAAGACTGTAGATTTTGATAAAAGGGTTAGTTTGTCAAATGAATTCAGGTCAGGGTCGAACAAAGGAGACATGTGGTACACGTGGATGTGCCCCTTCGGCCACCCATGAACCGGTTACTATTTTAAATCAATTTTAAATAAATTTTTGATCTGTTCAATTAATTTTAATATTTTTTTTACGGTTTAACTCTTATTTCAACTAGTTCTTGGTGTAATTTAATTTTCTAAAAAATTTTCGGCTCATTACCTTGACTTTGTAACAAAAAATCACAATTTTATCACCACATAAGCTCTTTAAAAAAATTTTCAAAATATTCGATTTGAATTAATTCGATTTGATTTATTTCAATTTTTAATCAAATATTTTTTAATCATTGAATAATAATTAATGAGATTATTTTGTTTAATATCAATTTCATAATATACTATATCACTACATTTTTGCACATTGATACACCAGATCCCTACTATATCACTATCTTAACCTATCCATTGAGTGCAACTCCAATTTGTGTGCAGTTTCATCAATTATTTTCTGTTTTGGAAAATCAGATATTAAAGATTTGATTCTCAAGTCTAGGGGACAAAGCCCGTGACTTTCTTTTTTTTTTTTTTTACCTTATATGGATTTAAAATCTATTTTGATAATAGCAACATTCAAACACAGAAACTAAATATATGAATAAGGTTGATTTGCTGAATGTTTATTCAAAATATAAATATTATATTATAAAAATTGATTTTTAAAAACTTATATTTTGGATAAAAATTTTAAAAAAATCGTTCAAATAATTATTTATATTTTAAATATATAATAAAAATAATTTTATATCAATGAATAAATTATTAATTCTAATATTTATTTTTTTATAAAATTAAATTCACTTATAACTAAAAATATATATTGAAAATTTTGGAACACGATTTTGATGAACCCGATCAAGTTGGGTCTAGGAGAACCTGTAGTTGAGTTGGGCTGGATGAACTCAGACCAAAATGGCATTTGGTGTAATTGGAGAGTACTTATTCCACCTAATCAATTTAATTGATATTTTAGATAATTCATGCACAATAGGATTGCCTAGTTAGTGCACTCGTTTCCAGAAATTATGTTGTCTTAACAAACTTTTTAAATTTTTGTTAGTATTTATTACAATCCATCCACCATATTCTAATCTATTGACAAATTTCGTATTTTTTCTAAAATTACACATTCCTGAATAAATAGTGCAGATGCTCACCTCGAGATCCGTCTACCTATTAAAGAAATTCAATGTTCCGCTTCACATTGCCCAGAAAGATATCTAAATTACTCGTTTGTAGTACACAATATGGTAAGAAATATCTACCTAAACAAGTAGAGAGTGCAACCTTAATATAGTAGAGTGCAACATTAATATTATATAGCTTATGGTGGAAATAGGATAACATAATATTATTCAATTATTTCTAGTGAATGACTCACAAATTCTCTACACAAATCTCATGAATGATGCTTTCATCATTAAATAAATAAGAGATCAGTACTCCAATAACAAAAATAAGTTTAGAGAATTTACTATAAAAATCATATACTCATGTAATATTAGAGAATTTACTATCAAAATCGTATACTTGTGCAATAACTATCATGCGTCCAGTAAATATTTTTTTACTATATCTAGTTACATTAATCTTTTATTTGATGCAAATCTTGGAGCCATTTTGATGTGTATCATATATTACTAGTTTATAGTATGAATTATCGTAATAAATATCTCCATTTGAGGAAAAAAACTGCCTTATAACCCCTGACAGAAAAATGGGATTGTGAATGTCTAATTTTTTATGGATTAAAAAGAAAAGCATAACCAGTGACAATTATGCTACCCGGCTAAATAATGCTATGCAATATTCAATTTTTTATATTTAATTGCGAATAAAGCATGCAAACTAAACAACTAGCACTTGAGTACTAGTCTCACCAACTGAGCACCATATAAGGTTTAAAATAATTCAAGGTTTATGCTAAAGAGTTACTCTACCATATACAAGAAGTAATTTAAGATCTTAAACTCAATCATTGAGAGCCATCTTTGAAGTAGTAGGACAACACCCTTTATAATATTTTGGATGTCTCGTATCTATTCTATCTCATTTCTTCCCACTTCATCCTAACAAACTTAAGCTACTTCTAAATAATGCAGCTGGATCTGCAAGCTAGTTAAGAATATATATCAATTTTGAAGATTCAAGCACTTTCTCCTTGTTATATTGTATCAATTTGAGGGAACTTAATATAGAGATGACATGTGTTTCTCACATTTTTGGTGTTCTAATTTGGAAAAAGAAAATGATAAGTGCAATGATCTAACGTCCACATAATATCAAGGTTCTTCTCAGAAAACAGAACAAAATAACATGGTAAAATAAGAACGGTACATCAAAGAACCTAACAAGAGCTCAACTAAGCAGTCCTTTCAAAATCAACAGTTATGCATCATTAGTAGAAGACATTGTAAACTGTCTCCATACTGGAAGATGACTTACTCTCCAGGTTTCATGTTAAACTCAAATAATCTACTGAAAACAAGTTGAAATTGAATAGAAATTCTGGACAAATCTCCAAAAAGACAAGGTTGTCTTCTCATCAAATGCATATTAAACAATTGTATTCCAAAAGTTTATGAAAATCTTCTTGGATCTTGACAATTAGTACAAGGGCTCTTTTCTTTCCCTGAGAGTTCAGCATGAACTGAAAATATTTTAGCAGCAAATACTCTATCAACTGTCACACTGACCTTCCCAGAATCATCCCAAAATTCATCATGAACCTCTGAGATCATATGCATAGCGCCAACAACTCTACAAGAACATGTTTTCCTATACTTTAAAATCCTTGATGTTAGCAAGAAGCAGTTCATGGAGCATGAGAATTATAACTGATCTCATTTCTTCTATGGCCACATCAAATTATCTGCAAGCATGTAGATATAAACAAATAGACTATTCACAATGATGAAGTGATAGTTTTATTGAATGAACAATATACAAACTACATTAACTTCCAGCATACCAAGTCAAGTCATTGGTTTTCTGATTATGCAATACATTTAAATAGGAAGGCTGAAGGCATGTCCTTCAAAGTCAGCAAGTAAATGACAAACGAAATTCTAAATGAGAAGTGAACAAATTGTATTGTGACTATTGTCTGCATAACCACAGCTTTTCAAGGCAGAAAACCAGCATGAAAAAGTTTATATATATACTTAACTCTCTCAACAAAATATTTAACAGAGGATTTCATCCTACTTGCTTTTGTTTCCCATTAAATATCTGAAACCAATCGATAAAAAGATTACCCATGTCCAATATTTAGACTAGAGAACAAGTCACATAATCATTTTATCATTCAGCTGCCTATACCATCAAAACTAGAAACGCAAGAACTGATTTAAATAAGCTACTGATTTCAAATTTGCAAATATGAATGGAAATGTTTTATGAAACAGTAGAATCCATTGTGCTACTAAAGCTTGAGGCTTGCAAATGAGGTCTTCTAATTGAAAAAAAATGTATTTTCCATCTGTCATAAACTAAAGTAGTGCACTATTAGCATTTGAAAGATTGAGTGATTTAAACTCAACCTTTTATGGATACCTTGGCAGTGTGATACAGCTGTCTGAGGGTCATGAGCCAGCCATAGGAGACCCACTCTTCTTGTGATTTGATGCTGTTGCTTGCAGTGGCCATGGCTGCTGCATTGATGGCATCAAGATCTTCTTGAGTGAGTAGATACATATTGAGTAAATTTATATAAGATTATACACCATCTTTAAGATTTTTAACTCTACAAGATTCTTATTGTCATACTACCCCTATTTTGGTATTTCATATAATGTATTTTATGACTACAATCACACAAGTGTTTCCAATCAAATTCAGTTTAACATAACTTATTTGAAAATGACATTATATTATTATATTTGTTCTAGTAAACATAGTAATATATGGGAGTGAGATCCAGATAGGTGCTGGGGAGAGTATCAATTGCATCAGAAACAACAGTTCCATAAAGTAGTTACCATTATACACTCATCTTGATTCTCTTTTTTAATCTCCTATCTTACCACCTCTAGATGCTATTCCACAGCTTTGACTCTTTTTCATTCTCAACTTCATATTTTGTTTCTCTAGATCATCAACTTTCCCCGGGGAATAAAGAGTTTCATAACTCAATGATCTCAGTATTGAACTTCTCAATTTAGAATTCACTTACAGAGGTATTGCTGCAACAAATTTGTATCATAGCAGGTCACAACAAAGCAGCCTATTATCTCCTATGCTTATTACTTCGCTTCCTCTTTTGTTTTGCTCGAACACATTTCAGTTGGGATTTATCTTCCTTTAACTCCAAGAGCTTAATCTCTTCCTTCTCAACCTTCCTTACTGGTATAAATACTTCTGTGATTGAAGGGTCTAGCAAGTGCTGGGAGCAGCTCAATTGGACCCCTCCTTGTTCTGCTTCCTCCCAGAGCTCTCGACCCTTCTCAAAGTCACCACTTCTGCAAAGCTTCGGAATCAGAACATCATAGACTGGTCCATACCCACCAAGTTCACCCATCTTCATCCGTTCAAACAAATCAATAGCATGATTCACCCTCTCAACACCACAAAGAATTCCAATCAAATCGTAATAGAACTTCCTCCCAGGTACATATCCTTTTTCAATCATCTCATCCACCAATAGATTACCTTTTCCAAACCTCCCACTAAGATATAACACTCGAACAGTAAGATAGTAGCTCACCCAATCAAGGGCACAAGCAGACTTCATGATGCTAAAAAGCCGGAATACCTCTTTGACTCTTCTAGTCCTCCCAAGGCATGAGAGCACTATGTTATAACTGATTGAATTAGGGGCAATATTGTAGGTTCTCATCTCCATCATGACGTTCAGAGCCTCTGGTAAAAGACCTGAGGGGTTCTTTTTCAGGTTTTGTTTACAAAGGCATCGGAGGAACATGTTGAAGCAGAATAAGTCCGGCATTATCCCCATTGACCTCATCTCCTTGATGATCCTTCTCGCTTCCTTCACATTCTCTGCCCCAGACCACCCGTAAAGAAGAGATCTGTAGATAAGAGGCTTAATGCCTTCAATTTTATCCTTATGGTGCCAAACAACCCCCTCTGCTTTCTTTGCATGCCCTTTTGAACACAGTGCACTCACGATGGCTGTAACTGTCACTTCATCTTGTGGGCAATTGAACTTCTCCAAGTTCTTGAATATGCCCAATGCCTCATCTTCCCTCCTCAACTTAACCAAAGTCTCAGCCACAATCCCATAAGTTTGGCGATCCAATGACCGACCCTCTTTCCGAATATCCGAGATCAACAGTTCTACTGCTGTGTGATCCATTTTCTTGGAAAACACTCTAATTGCTGAGTTAAAGTCAGCGTCCGACAAGGTCAGTGCCAAGTTCTTCCTGGACCAAGAGAAGAATCTTAGCAGCCTCCTAGAGGGTGTTCCATTGTCCTTGCAGATGTCCATCATTTGGCTGACAAGCTGAGGTGATAGAGAGTCTTTATATCGGTTCAGGTTTGACTCAAGTTCGTCCAAGCCTCCAATCGACGTTGAGAGTAAGCTGCACAGCTCTTGAAGCAGGCTAGAGTCAGAAAAGGAGCAATAGAATCGGCCACAGAGAATAAAACAATTCTGGGTACCCATAGCATGCACAGAGAGATTTTTCCATCTCGGATTGCAATTCATCGAACACCTTTCCGTCATTCAACACTGTAACTTTACATGTCAGACAAGAGCCCTAGAAGATATGAAGGAGGTCAATCCTGCGGATCCCTCATCATTCACGCAGTCTCCTCCCCAGATTCATCAATCTGTTGTGGGCCTCTGTTTCAGCACGAACCAGAATGTCACGCGTAAAATCAGATGGAAGAATCATTCCAAAATGAGAAGGATATAGCCTATAGAGGGTAAAGAAATAGAGTGTAAATAGGGTACATTTAGAGATAATTAAGTAGACACTAAATTCTGGTGCAAAAAAATAGACCCGAAATTCTTGTGAAAAAAAAATAGAACTTAAATTAGTTCAAAATTAAAATTATAATATTTTTCACACTCAAAGTTACTGTTAGGACAACTACAATTTCATAAAAAGCCGACCAATTTTGTTCACGCTTTCACTATATGGATTCTCAATTCATTAGAAGTGCATACAACTCCCTTACCATTTTCATTCTACAAGTCTCTTTTTTTTTTTTGCTTAATATTCTACATGTCTCTCTCAATACCCCATTTTCAATCCATCCATTCAATCCTTATTTGTTTCTCAATCAAGGTATCATATTTAAAATAAATGCAAACCCAGTGGGGTCTTGATGAATTTTCTAACTAAGCCTACTTAAGATCGAAACCATATTATAATATTTGAATATTAGTTAATTCATGGTGATTTGTTCTTAGTTAGGTTAGTGAATACTTGTTTACCCTAATATAACAATATATGAAATAAATGCGATCATAATTTACTTTTTAATAAATGGTGATTAAAAATTAAATTAACTGTATTATGATTTAAATGAAATCAATTGGTTGGTAAATCAAAATACAAGTTATATAATTTTAATTTAAAGTTAGATAGAATCCATTTAAATTATATAATTTTAATCTAAATAGATAGTATAATACTAAAATTCGATTTATAAGTTGAGTCGATAAATAACTTATTATATTATTTTGATAATATGATATTTGACGATAGATTACTATAATATTGTTATAATTTAAGTATTAAAATAAAATTTTATATTAAATACATTAAAATATAAAACTTTCATCTATATATAAAAAATGTTTCATAAATCATACCAAAATATATATATACTTAATTTTTATAAATAAAGGTTAGTACTTTTAAATTAACCTATATTAGCTTCTTTTTGTCAAATTTATTCTTAGTTTGGTTTAATAAAATAAGATATTGAAAATAATGAGTTTTAGAGTTAGTGAGGAGACCAAGTCAGCCAACACTCAAAATATATATACAAAATATTTTTAAGTTATAATAAAACAAGCTAATTAAAATTTATTTAAACTTTTAAAATTTATAGAAAGTTATCAATTTTTAAATTTTAAAATTTTAAAATATTAATATATTTTAAATATTTTAACAAATAAAATCATATATTTTGGAATTGAATTAATTTACTATTCACCCGTGGTTTTAAAATACTTTGTCAACCAAACGCCTCTAAAGAATGTGAAAATTATATTAACCAACATTGAAAGTCAAACAATAACACAAATGGCAATAAAATTACTTTAATATTCAAACGCTATTCAAAGTTACTTTAATGGGATAGGATCATATTAATTGTAACATAATACATAACACTTAAAAAGTGTCTATTATAATAGAGTAATAATGTAGCTCACACTCTAATTTTTCATATTTATATAATACATTATGATATATATAAAGTGTAGATTATACTTATTTGCCCTATGAGAGTTCCTAATGTATATATATATATATATATATATATATATATATTATGATATATATAAGTAATGTTCATGTGACACTAATGGAGAAATCGAGAATAACAAACAATAGGGTAGAGTAGTGATTGGATGAACTTAGAGAGTTGTCTGTCGGAAAAGTAAACCACAAGAGTTAATAATATTTAAACATATATAATAAGATAAAAAAATTATATTAACTAATTTAGGGAAAATATTTAAAATTAGTATTTTTATTTATTATGTGGTAATTTCACTACTTTTCCCTAAACAAATTAAAGGTTAAGCAGAGTAAGTACAAACTAATAAAAACATAAGGATCTCGATTATCATTAGTATATCTCAATCACTATTCATTAAAATATTTTAAGTTTTATTATTATTTTGTTATTTCTCCAGTTATATTTTGAATAAATTGTAAAATTAATTAAGTAAATTTAAAAAAAAAATCGAATTTCCATTGTGTTTTATAGGAAATATTAATTATTTCAATTTTAGTATAGTAAAAGTATCTGCAATATTACGCAAGATATGATATACGATAAAATTGACATATTTATGTAAATTTTAGAATAGGATTCTCCAACTTATAATTTACATATAAATATTTTATTTAACATAAAAAATATATATTTTTAAATATATAATAAATATAATTGTATTTAATAAATTTATAAATAAATATATATCATTAATATTTTATTTAATTAATTTAAAATAATAAATTAAACATTTTATGCAAGTATAATACAAAAAATATATTTAATATAATTTAAAATAAAAATATTTATATATAAATTATAATATTGTACAAATTATATATATTATAATATTTTATAAATAATTACAGATTATAAATTTATATATATTTATATAAAATGTAAATTATATATAAATTTTCACTTAATAATATTATAATTAAAAATTTTATATAATTTATATATAAATTTGATTGATACCATAATATATATATATATATTTTGTTTTATTTAAATTATGAATTTATTAAAAAATTTAAATTAGTATAATTTTTTCTTAAATAAAATTATATATAAATATAATTTTATGCATAAATTTGAAATAATAAATAGAATATATTACATAAATATAACAAAAATATATTTATTTTTGGTTATTAATAAAAAAATAAAAAATTTAATTTAAATAAAATATATTTATATAAATAATGATATTGTATAAATTATATATAAATTTATATAAAAACATAATATATATAATTTTCATTTTAAAATGTTTACAATATTATAATTTATATATAAATATTTTATTTAACTTAAATTATATATAATTTTTATTATATTTATTTAATATATTTACTTTATTATTTAATGTTTATTAAACAAAATGTTATTAAAATATTTTTATTATATAATTTTATTCTGTAAAACTTAGTATTTAAAAAATATATTTTTAATTTAAATAAAAAAATTATATCTAAATTAATATATAAAAAATTTATACTAATTATATTACATTATCATATAAATTATATTATATTTGTTAATTTATTAGGATATTTAACTTTTATAGATTTGATTAGTCAAATTTAACAGATAATACTAAAATTTAATATTTCAAAACTTTAGAATAAAAGTTGACTTATGACATAATACTGTAATTTAATTTAATAACTTTGCTTGAATTTACTTTCATATTAGTTGATATTTTTAATGGGTGTGTTATTTTCAATGTCAAAAAAATTTGGGGATTACAAAATAAAACCCACCCATCTTGTTGCAAACTTCACAATTTGTTAGGTCCACAGACCAATCACAGTTTGTAAATATCTAGAGCATATCTTCTCTTATTATTGACGTGGCAGTCATATCTGGTTGACAATAATTAAAGCACTTGGACATTAGGGAAAATGCTCTTGGACACAGAAGTTAAAGCACTTTGAGCTTAACTTGTAGCTGGCAAGATGATTCCACAAAGCTTAATTGACCAGACACAATAAGCATCTCTAGAGTTAGCATTCAACAGCTAGTGAATGCAATAGAAGTGAGGAAAAAATTGGGAGCATTCAATGTCATGATCCAGAACCAAGTCACTGGGAGGGGAGAATATACCAGTAAACAAATAGAAGTCATGAGCTTTTTAACTGCAGCTCATAATGTAAAGAAGACAACCAACTGATTTCTTCAGACTCAAGAGTATATATACATTTCTGTATTAATTGCTAAGCAAAGCAATGCTTACGTAAGAGAGTCTTATTGTATGCCAGCGCAAGATCAAGAATTTGCATAGGGATGACTCAAACCTTTCATGTCAATATAGGAGGATCAGCTTGCGAATTGAGGCTTTATGGTTCGTCTGAAGGCTCCTCTCTCTGCCTTCGCATCCGAGCTCCCCATGACATATTACCTCTGATTGAGCTTTTCTGCGAGCTCCTTCTCTTCAGCTCCCATAGCTGAGGCTGCCATCGGCTCTTCCACTCGCTTTTGTCCTCAAAGTCCTGAACAGCAACATAGATATATGATCCAGAGAAAAGGAAATCTTTTTTTTTTTTTTTATGATTACCCAAAGAAAGTGATATAAAGGGGCTGTGGAATTTTTGCCCTAAGTTCATCATGTCCATGTTGAAAAGTCAAGAGAATAAGATACTACTATAAGAGATATGGTATGTACAGTTAAAGGAATCAAGAATATGTGGGGATCCATAGAGATCCAATGAATATGAACTAATGTGATCAGAAAATTAGCATGGAATTAAATTTCAGCCACAGAGTGATTCCAATTTATCTTCTAGAGAGACAAGAGTCAGAAGAATTACTAATAACTCGATCTCGGCATGGCTGATAATTGAGAGCTTTGGAGGCATCAGGATCATTAAACAATATAATATGGCCGAACCCAAAGAATCCAATTAAGCTACTGCATCAACTCAGGAACACAGACCAATCATCAATTGAGACGATTCAAGACAATCATGGGAAGAAACTAAATGGCATTATGCTCAAATTGAACGGCGAATGGCAAAAATTTTAAAGGTGAACGGCAGCATCTAGAGATACAGCGGTGGAGAACCCCTACCTCATCGAACTTGTAGGGTTTCCGAGCAGAGAAGGCGAGGTGGAGCCCCCTGGCCAAGTCGCGGTCGTAGACGGCCCTCCGCCTCGGGTCGGAGAGCGTCTCGTAGGCCTCCTGCAGCCGGATGAACTGCCGTGTGTACTCCTCGACCCGATCGGGCGGTGAAACGTCCGGGTGGTACTTCCGCGCCATCTGCTTGTACGCATGCTTTATCTCCGGCATCGTCCCCGTTTCCAGCACTCCCAGCAGGTCGTAGAAAGTCGTAGCCGCCAGCCCCTCCTCCGTCCTCGATGAGGTAGCCGCCCTTACTGGACCGAACCGGACCCTGCCTATGCAATCCGGCCGGACCGCGGTGGGCTTCGGGGAAAAGTAGAACCGGTAACAGTCGGCCCCGCTGACTGGCGAAAGCAAACCGAGAGAACGCATTCCTTCAAGATTTCTCCCTTCCCTGCCTTTACCCTTCTCCCTGTCGCTTTGAAGGTTTTGTTTAAGCCAAAAGCTTCTGATGGAGATTTAGCTTTATTGTGCCTTTATTTTGGGGGTTGGAAACTGGGGGTGAACGAGTGTGAGGAAGTAAGCTTTAGGTATGGTGGGAAGGGGACGACGGAAGAAGGGTGATGACGATGATATACGGTGGGCGTTAAGGCCAACTTGTTGCGGCTGTTTTTTTCTTCCCTTTTTCTCTCTCTTTATTTTCATTTTTTTTAATAATCGCCTAATAAGAAAGTTTCCAAAATTATCTTAAGTATTCTTATAAAAATATTATTTTATTTTTATATAAGTAATAATATCATTTTATTTGATTAATGAAGTGTTCAGTATATTACATGGTCTCAGTTATATTATTAATTTAAAAGTATTAATCAAATAATTTGAATATATAAACAATAAGATAAATATAAATTATCATTACTTTTACTTTATAAAATAATATAGATGTCAATATTTGTAGGTTACTTTTTTTAGTTGTTTAGATATTTTTATCAATAAATAAATAGTTATGATATTATTGATAAAAAATATTAATTATGTATATATATATATATATGCATATATTAGGTATTTTGGCATATGTATTATTCCTTGATAGATTTTTTCTTTTTACTTTATAAAATAATATAGATACTAATTATTTGTATGTTATTCTTTTAGTTATTTAGATATTTTTATTAATAAAATATAATTATAATATTTGTGATTAATAATATTTAAATATTAATTATATATATGTGCATCTATTAGGTCTTCCACGCATAAATTGGTTTTATTTTCTTATCAATTAATTAAGTTACGAAGAGATGATATCTTATTTGTTTTCCAAAATGGATATATATATATACATATATATATATATAAACGCAACAAATTTCTAGATGCATATAATTTTATTAATTAAAAATATTTAAATGTAATAATTTTAATTTTATTATTTGATAATCAAAATATAATATCCAATCTAGATAAAACGATATTGATTTTTGCACCAACCTGATACAAAGTAGTGCATGTCCTACCAGCAATGGAGTTTTTATTTAATTGAATCAGCAGTTTTTTAATTTTTTACTAAATTTTAGATAAATTCAATATTTATTGTATTTGATAGAATTTTCTCAAATTGTTTATCGTATCTTTAGTATTATATTTTTATGTTTCAAACCAAATTTCGAGATATAGTATTATATTTATCGCAACTTTCTCAAAATTTATATTTTATCTATAATTAATAAGTACCTTAATATTTTAATGGATATAGATATCAACGTAAATATTAAATATATTTATATAATATTATTTTTATTTCATTATATAAAATAATAAAGAATTTCAAATAATATTTAATAATTATTTTAATTATCCAAAATTATTGATATTATATTTAATCAACATTATTTAATGAATTAAAATAGCAACTTACTATTTTTAATTTAGAAATTGTTGTCATTATCTCTCTTCTTATTCCTCTCTCATAACTTAGATGGTGACCGCCCCTTCAGCCGAGGAGACCACTATGAGCTTATTAATTAACTTTTGGTAGATAGAATAATACTTTAACTTGATATTATGTACATTTTCCAATGGTTGGAGCCCATGGAAAGTCATTCATTCTAATAGACAAATACTAACATTTAATACACAAAATGAGTTAAGATAAATAAGTTAAATGATATATGTGGTGCCAGTATCTTATTTTTGGATTGGAACTCGTTGTAAACTCTGGTCATAATAATGATATGATATAATACTAATAATATAAAATACATATAAATTTTTAATAAAAATTAAAGTTTTTATTAATAAAATGAGCAAATTTATAAAATATTTAAAAACATGTGAAAATAATATAATATTAAATAGAAAACTTTGTAAATTATTTTTTAAATTGTTCACCTTGCATATGCCATAAATGCTATCCAACTATAGGAGCATTCTTCAATTTTTCATTTTTTTTCTCTATTTTTATAAATTTATTAGGAATAGTGATGAGCAACAGTCATTGAATTTAAAAATGGAGTCTCCCATTGTTAATGTTTTCCATTTGTTCTACCCTCAAAATAATTAATATATAGTTACATATATATTTTTCATCTAATTTGATTTTCAAAATTAGTATAAAATATTAAAAATCTCCTAGTATATTCAAAATCATTTCTCAAAATAGCAATAATTTTTAAATAATTTACTCTAGCTATTTTTAATCATAAAACTACATATCAAATTACACATTTTCTAAACAATACATACTAAGTAATCATTCTAATTCAAACATACCCCTAATATCACATAGACAATCACATGTGTGCAATTACTGGATACTATAAATCTGGACGAAGATTTGTAATCCATATATTTATGACCAAGTCATATAGTCTATATACCACAAGTACACGTTAACCTTCTATAGGTTTTCTCGGGGTCAACCTTCCGTACGTTCTCCTGTAGATCTAGGTTATTTGTAAGCCATAATTATTGTCTCCTTATTCCTCCGCTTACTATCCACCCTAAATGTTAATAGTACCTCTTATCATCGGTGTTATATCGATTATGGAACTATTGCCCAAATGTAAAACCATAATCAATTGTATATAGCAAATACACAATAATGAATTCAACATATTACATCCATCAGTTCTTGTTTGGTGGCTGACTCTGCTAGTCGTCTATCTTATAGCAACGAACATAATACCATAAGACCGTTTCATTATAAAATGTTTTCTTTTAAAAGTGAAGCTAACTTAGTGCTCATCTTTCTAAAAACATAGGTTATAGGACCTTTACTTAAAAAAAATCACGCTTACCCATTTAATAAATACTTAGTCTTAATCCATTTTATAAATGTTAGTAGTTACTCATTCCTTAAAATATTTGGTTATAATCCCTTTTATTAATAATTGGTCTTAGCACTTTTCTTAATATTGAGATTTCATCATTTTCATAAATATTAACATTAGTCATTTCATAAACATGCATCTTACCTCTTTTTCATGAAAATGAGCTTAGCATTTTCTCTTAAATATGGGCTTAGCCTTCCTTCATAAACACAAGTCTTAGCACTTTTTCACAAAATGAGTCATTTCATAAATATATGCTTTAACACTTTCATTAATATGAGCCTAAACCCTATTTTATAAATATGAGTTTTAGCCACTTTTCATAAACATGAGTTTTAGCTATATTTTATAAACATGGGTCATAGCCCTTTTTTTATAAGAATGAGCCTTAGCCATTTTTCATAAACATGAACTTAACCCTATTTCCTAAACATGGGCTTTAGTTTTTTTTTTTTTTTTATAAACATGTCCTTAGCCATTTTTCATAAATATTGTAAAGGGTCAGATTCTCATCTTTTTAAATTCTCATGTTTACACCCATTTATTCTAGGTTACCTACTCTTCAAAACCCTTCAAGATATCTTATATCTTTCGATAAAAAATTTTCATATTAGCTTTTTTAAGTATTTCTTAAAAATGTTTTCAAAAAATCATTTCATAAAGTGGTAAGTGTTGACTACATCACTTCAATCGGATGCAAAGTAAAAAATCCTACTTACCTATTATTTGATACTCATTCGCCTAAAAAATACTCTAATTTCCATGCTATACTTGCATGATCTTTTTGGATGTATATGTGTGCATACAACAATATACATTCATTATTATCTTATCCAATTATTTGAAGTATGTTTATATCGGTGTATCTTATACTGATAATAATTTTTTAAAATTATTAGTTTTTCCCTAAAATATGATTAGCCTAACTTATGCATGGACGAATCCTTTTTAGTACCAAATTTTATTGATCTTATTCAAATAGAGATATTTTCCCAAAACATATGCAAAATGACCCTTAGGTCCTTATTCTCCAAAAAAATCTATTAAAGTCCACACATTTGTAAAATTACTATTTTGCCATTTTTTTACATATCTTCCATATTTATCTCTTGATGTGAATCCAATTGAGGCCTAAAAGATTCAATCATATGATTAAGGGCTAAAAGATTTAAATTAGAATTGTATGAGCTGATTGAAGAGATTGCATAAAGATCAACTTGAAACCCAATATAAAAGTCCAATAATAGTGCAAGAGAGAGCTCAAATTCCAATTTTAATGCAAGATTTATTAACATAATAAATGTAACACAGTATTTTAGTGAATAGAAAATTTCAATCACAAAATTTTTCAGAATTTTATTTTTGGTTTAAAATCCAATTGATTTGATTTAAAATCCGATGTAAATTAGAACAAATTTAATTTACTTGATTTTACTTAATTTAGCTGGGATAAATGACTCGAATGAACCTTGAATTTATGTAGAAATAAATATTATATAAATAAATACCTAAATATATGTATACATGTAAAGAGTTTAATTGAATTATAAGAAATAAAAAAAATCATAAGAAAAATGAATGGGAAAAAACATCCATTAAACATAATTAATAAACAAATACACACATAGTGTATTAATTGTGTCAAATACACCTCAAACAAACATATAAGGGAAAATGGGCTTAAATTTATTACAAGAATTGACTATGTGATATAAGAATCCAAGTATACTATATAAGCATTATAAGCAATAACTACCCATATATCTCACTAGACCTCTTAAACAATTTATACTAGTGGGCCAAAAATTTGAAATGTGCTGAACTCAAATATATAAGGCTTTTCATATATATGCATATGAGCAAATTTAAACTAAAAAAAGCATAAGCAAGTAGAAAAAAGGAGGGCCATGTAATTGAGCAATCATGGAAAGAGACACATGATGGCTTGCTCATACTTGAAAAGAACATAACAATTTACTATTAGGCACAAATGGATAAGGTTCTTAACAAGTTGTGCAATTCAGTGGGAATGCAAAGCAATATGGAAAATGTAATGATAAAAGGTAAATACCATTAATTGGTATTAAAATTTAAGTCTTAGAAATTAATGAGAGAAGTTAGAAGTACAACAAACAAAAATGTATGATTGCAGACTAATTACTAAGAATACTATCAACCATAGGTAAGAAGTGGAAAGTGAGAATGGAGCTTGAAAATAGAACATATGATATCAATTCCCTAAAAGGTACAATGAGACCTAAAAAGAATCATTTTAAAGAAATTTTCTAAGAGAAACTAGAGGGAGCGTATCAAATCTCACTACTATATTCAACAAATTGCAGTGAGATTAATTAAACCCATATAAAGAATGCCACCGGGAATAGAGGGAATATCTGAGTTCGTCTAGGGAGGGGAATGAGAAAAGAATTATGCTTTCTTTTACAAGAAGACATATACTCGGTAAGAAAACTCTTTCCATTAAGACCTCTATAATCAATCTAGTAGGGAATGCATTGTGAATTATGTTAAACTAATAGTTTAATGAATTATGCACGGTGTATTTCCTCTATGGCAGAACACTTTGCCTGAAATATCTATAAGAAGTCATAGCACATCATGTGTCGATAATAATATGACAATGAAAGAATAATTACCTTACTCAGGTGTGGGACACCTTTGTGTGTTGTACAAATTGTAGATGTATTGAAAGATAAAGGGGCAACATACACTTGAACATTGGATAGACAATCATCTCCCAATGTTAGCTGAGACAATATGATCAGATGGTAACTATAAAGAGTGACAAATAGTAATGATTATACTTTTGATAAGGGGTCTTACCATAGGTACCCAATACAGTAAGAAATACAATGAGGAGACCGTTAGGCTCAAGTTTTCTCTTAGACATAAATCTAACACTTACAGATAGGTCAGTATAAAGCCTCATCATAACCTACATCATATTACAAATGATGAAGAGTTAGAAATCTCGAATGGATTATCCAAACTGAAACCAAGCTATTAGGAGGGATAATAACCTGAATTGACATACCTTAGGAGGCTTTACAAGCTTACAATGAGGTTGGAGAACTTATCGAATGTCTTAGAATGGTAAGGTCTGATCACTAGAGACCATCCATAAGGAAATATGGGTGAATAGAGCTACCTAACAATTGAAAAGGATAAGCAGTACATATGAATTAGTGAGATCAGAACTCACAAAAGGAAGGGATGATTGAAACACTATCATAACCTCTAAGATGAGTGGGAGATGGGGTTGCCTTAGTGGTCACTTGGAAGAGAAGCCAACGATCAATCGGAATCCCAAAACTTGTAAGAAGAAGGGAAACAAATGTTGCTAAGGGCTATGGACTACCCAAGAATGAAATTGAGTGGAGAAATTAGACATAATGTAGCAAAGAGGAAGAAGGAACTTCTTGTGTGTAATCACCATGGAGAGGGGTTGTCGCCAAGGATTAGTGTCACACCCTGACCTGGTTTGGCCGAGGTTCTTTAAACAAACTGCCACTCTCCCGAACCTCGAAGAGGGGCTCCTCTAGGAGGTCAAGAGAGTCAGGCGTAGTACCTACCATGTTTTCCCTAGACAACATTAAAAAAAATCAAAACTTTAAATTTGTGTACATGGGTTAGGATCTAGGGAGGAAAAGTCGGTGTAGTTGCGTTCCTTCCTAAAAATGATTGGGGAGGAGGAGGGTGAGTTTGACAACTTAGAGAGTGGGGAAAAATCTTTTAGGGAGGTTCAATTTAGCAATTTCTATTATTTGATATTTTAGCAGTTTCTTCTTGGGTTTCTCAAATTCACATCAACAACCGCCCTCCTATCATAGAAGGGATCACACATTTGCAAAATGGTCCTCGACTATGCCACTTATGGACCGAAACGCCTTTACCGTCCACCCTAATAGAGGTACACTGCCTCTACCCAGAGTTTGAGTGGACATCAATAATCCTACCCTCAAACCCTGATCTTTTCACCATGTTTGCATAGTGGGACGAGACCTCATTTCCCCTATTGCCTTGGTCTCAGTGCGAAGGAAGCTTCCTCGAGCTTCATTGCAAACCCCGTACTATTGAGTTAAGGAAAATCGAGAAAAGAACCTGTCAAATCGAATAAGAAAATCGAGCCGGTTTACATTTATGAACAAGCAATATGGAAAAATTTACAACTTCCGGGTGATCCAAAGGGTTCATTAAACCTTAAAAAAGAAACTTAAGACAAATTAAAAAATGAAAAACAAATTGGTTCAGGTGAACTAGATTCCACAAGAACTTTAAAGTTAAGCGTGCTTGCTTGAGAGTAATGTGAGGATGGGTGACCTCCTAGGAAGTATGAATTTTTTTGTAAACCGAAATTTTGGTCAAAACTTTTTATACGAATAATTAATATATATTTAATTATTGTAATTAATACCAATAATTCAATACCTAAATTAAATTATTGGAATTAATACAAATAATTTAATACCAAAATTAAATTCTTGGAATTAATATCGAAATTAAATTATTGGAATTAATACCAATAATTTATGACAATATTAATACTAGTAATAAATCTCTTCCATTTAATAAATGAGTTTTACACCTATATAAAGAGGTCATCCCCATTCATTCTCCTCACACCTGAACACTTCTCTCTCTCTCTACTGCTCCATTTGCCGGTGAAGCTTAAACTAGAGCATCGACTTGAACAAAGGTCGGGCTCTTTAGAACCGGAGAGAAGACAACTATTTGGTAGCAAACTCCAATCAATCCGAGAATCGTTGGAGAAGCGTCGACATGATAGAATAGTGAAGCAGCTCGAGCGGATTGAAGCTGCCCTAGTTCGGTGAAGCTGAAATCGGCCATTTCGAGCTCTCCACAAATAAAACCAAGCCCTTCCAACACTTCCTCAACCCTCCCACGGCCGAATTAGGATTGAAAGGTAAGCCAATTCGACTTTCCTTTGCAATTTCTGATTGGTGTTAGAGAGAGAATCGATAGAATTTCAATGATGAAATTCTAACTCAATTCGACATGAATTGATGCGATTCTTGATTCTAGGATGATCCTCAAGATGAGAGCTATCTGCCCAGATTGAAAGCTCGGACCGCTACGCCCTCACCGGTGAGAAATTGAAGCTTTCCCTCTCTATAGTCTATTTTTCGGCGAAGCTCTATTTGAGCTCGTTCCGGCGTTAAAATCTGCGATTCAAAGTTTCTTAGAATTGTATTAACATGCAGGAACTCAATTTCAACTCTAATTTCAATAATTAGAAGTGTTTGGTCGGTCAATTTGATGAAATCAAATTCGGTAGTGTTGAAGAGTTGAAATTGGGGGAAAAATTGGGGATTTTTGAAATTCAAAGGGCCAAAATGCAATTTTATGAAATTGAGGGTCAATTGGGCATGAAAATAATGTTAGAGGACCAATTGAGAAATTTTGGAATTTTTGGGGCCTAAAAAACAATTTGGTTCAGGTGAACTAGATTTCACAAGAACTTTAAAGTTAAGCGTGCTTGCTTTATAGTAGTGTGATGATAGATGACCTCCTAGGAAGTATGAATTTTTTTTTAATCCGAAATTTCAGTCAAAAATTTTTATGCGAATAATTAATATATATTTAATTATTATAATTAATACCAATAATTCAATACCTAAATTAAATTATTAGAATTAATAGGAATAATATAATAACGAAATTAAATGATTGGAATTAATATCGAAATTAAATTATTGGTATACCAATAATTTATGACAATATTAATACCAAATTGTTGTACTTGGGCCTTGATGTTATTCGACTTTATTTCCATCTTTCCTTAGTGGTCTTGATATCCTTGGTGTTCTCCCATACTTAATTCCCCTTCTTCTTGATCAACTTTCATTCTCTTGATCCCTTTTGAAATGTTCTACTCCTTGGTTTTCCTTGCTCTTCTTTCTTTGAGTCTATCTTTTAACTCTTCTCCATAAATCTGTACTCTTTGAAGATTGCTTCCCTTTGTTCCGACTTCTTTTCTTTTTCTTAAGATTCCCCTTTAATGATTTCTTCCTTAAACATACTGAACGGAAACATTTCTTCTTTGCCGATGCTGCTTCGATTTTCCGGTGAGTGAATAGTGCTATCATCTGAAGGAAGAAGACGACATTATTCCGAACTGGACCGGACCGGTCCGAATTGGGTTCAAAGCTTAAACCGGCTGGTTCACCCTCAATTCGACTAAAATTTTTAAATCTAAAAATTTCTAAATTTATCTAAATTCATTTTTTATCCATTTGTGGCCTCAAATCTCAAATTTGAATTTTTTAAGCCACCTAAAAAAATAAACTTATCATCCAGTTCAATAGTCGTTCAAATTGGTCCAAAACGGTTCAATCCGGTAAATCGTTTCAATCCGATTTAGATCTAGTTCACCCGAACCGGTCCGATTTTTCTCTCCTAGTTGGTTCTAAAGTTCCTTCCCAAGGTTTATAAATCTTTTTGGGTCATGTGGGAGTTGAAATTTCTCCAATTTGCCCGTTCCTCAATAATCGAGTTTGTGAACTGATTCGATTTTCTCATTTGGTTTGACAAGTTCTTTCCCTGTTTTTCCTTATCTCCAAGGAGCGTGGTTTACAGAAGTGTTCTCCCCTGACTATGTGCCAATGCTTAAACTATTTGGGAGACCTTCTTGATGGGAGCTAGAACAGCTCCTATAGGCCAAAGGCCTCGATTTTTGAACTTGTGGGGCTAAATGCCAGGTTTTGGAAAATCACGTGGAGTGGGCCCAAGGCTAGTGGACATGAGCAGGAGCTCGTAAACAAACTTTAAATGAGAAAGCCATGAAATTTCAAATGAACTTGTTGTATAATTTCTCCATATTACCAAGTCAGGACCGATAGTACTCGATGGACTAGCGGTAGTGCGTCAGGGCCAGGTTAAAGGATTAGCCTAGACAAATAGCTACAGGTCGGGTTGAGGGTCGGGGTCGTTGGACCAGTGGCACCAAAGATAAATGACTATATGCAAAAACTATTATTTTGTGCATTCACTTGAGGTACAGTGTCATGTCCCAACCTAGTTTGGTCAAATCCCCATGATCAACCCGCCACTCTCTCGATTTTTTAAGGGTTTTCCCTACTTTTAAATCGTGAGAAGTAAGGCGTCCTTTAAACCTGTAGCTTTCCTAGAATAACATAAATGAAAATTGCAATAAATTTAAACTTAAAATACATGTCTTACAGGTGTTGTCACGCCCCGACCCGGTTTGGTCGGATCCCCGTGATCAACCCGCCACTCTCCCAGTTTAATAAAGGGTTTCCCCATATTGTAAACCGTAAAGAGTAAGGCGTCCTTTAACCTGCACCTTTTTCCTGGAATAACATAATACTGTATGAAATTTAAAACTTTACATACCTGTCTTACAGGCATCTTAGTTGACAGTCTTTAAGGGTAGGCTTTTCGGGATTTCCTGAAAAGGATATAAGGGAGGGGGTGAGTACGACTACTCAGTGAATGGGTTTTTAAAAAATTTTGACTTTTAAGAAAATAATTATTATTGGAGTGTGCCAAACTCCTTTCTTTTTCAAAAATCCCTTCGTTTAAAAATTTGGATTTTTCCACCATTTCTTAGTTACTGGTGTGTCATCACCCAACACACATGCTTCATCATGAAGGTTACACATATTCGCAAGTCAGTATCACTACTAAACCCGCTAGTGGCTTCGTAGCGACTTTTCCTGCCACCCGAATAGAAGTACGACTGGGAATGAGTGGATGTACGCGACATTCAACCCACAATCCCGAAATCACTTCTTCGTGTCCATATGAGGACAGAGACCTCATCCTGTCCCCACCCCGGTCTCATGCACTTGTGCTACTCCAGATTTTGCACAGACACCTGGAACGACGAATTGCCCTTATAGCCACTAGGTCGTCCAGTACCCTTAGGAAGTATCACTACCCCTCATGGGCATCTTGATGATCTCCTACTCACAGTGAATGCACAAACAATGTTTTCTCATATTTCCATGTAATTTGTGGTGCCACTGGTCCAACGGCCCCGACTCTCAACTCAACCCGCAGTTGTTTGTCTTGACTGGTCCGTCAACCTGTCATGTCGCATTGTCGCTAGTTGATTGAGCATGTTGGTCCTATCTTGGTACCATGGCCAAACAATTCACTTATTAAGTTTTATGGCACATATATCATGTTCGTTTACAAGCTCCTGCTCATGCCAACTGGCCTTGGGCCCACTGTACGAGATTTTCAAAATCGGGCATTTAGCCCCCAAGTTCCAAAACCGAGGCCCCCGGCCTATAAGAGCTATTCGAGCTCCCGTCGAGAAGGTCTCCCAAATTGTTTAAGCATTGGCACACAGTAAGGGGAGAGCACTTCCAACAAAATATATGTCTTCTCTATCCATTATACCACCTGGGTATAAGGACACCTCCGTTCATAACCGATGAATGGGTTTTCAACTTCCTTCGAGAAAGTCTCATCATACCAACTGGGTATGATATACTTACAATCGATAAGTAGTTTTTCCGCATGATTTTTACATCACTTCCTCTAAGTAGTGATGTTTAAAATACCACTTAATAGTGGGTTTTTATACCGAGATACTTATCATTCCCAACCGGGTATGATATAAAATTTCCATCACAACCGGTAAGTGGTTTTTAATTTTAAGTTGTGCTCATCATCCCAACCGTGTATGAAGTTAGTAAACCCACTCACCCATTAATACCATGAATTCCACTAGACCGGTTCTTGGATTCACGCGAGCTTGTCCTTGCTGGCGTTCCTGGTACTTCATGTACCTACACGATATAAACATCTTGGTTCATTATCCTTCGGCCTAATCGCCTTCATTCATTCCAAATGAATGAGAAAGTCAAACTTTCATTTCTTTGCAATTAGGTCCCTAAAGTTATTTCTCTTTAACTTTAAATCTCAAATGCCAGTTTTTCCTCAAATTGAGTCCCGAAACTTCTAAAATTAATCATAGGACCTCAATTTATTCCATTTCACAAAAAGGGGTTTAATCTCCCAAATTTCCAATTTGGTCCCCCAACTTTTCCAAAATTACCATTTTGCCGTTCCTTTACAAAAATGGTAAATTTTGCCCCAAAATTTTTAAAATTCCTCAATTGGTCCTCCAACACTATTTTCATGGCCAATTGACACTCAATTTCATAAAATTTCATTTTGGTCCTTTGAATTTCGAAAATCCCCAATTTTCCGCCAGTTCCAACTTCTTAACACAGCCAAATTTGATTTTATCAAATTGACCCATCAAACATTTCCAATTGTTGAAATTGAAGTTGAAATTGAGTTTCTACATGTTCATATGATTCTTTAAAAATGTGAATCGCAAGTTTTAATGTCGAGATGAGCTCAAACGGAGCTTCGTCGGAAAATGAACTATAGAGAGAGAAAGCTTCGATTACTCACCGGTGAAGGCACGGTGGTTCGAGCTTTCAATCTGGGTAGATAGCTCTCATCCTGAGGTTTATCCTAGAATCAAGAATCGTATCAATTGATGCGAAATTGGATTAGAATTTCGTCATTGAAATTTGGTCGACTCTCTCTCTAGCACTAATCAAAAATTGTAAAGGGGAGCCGAATTGGCTTACATTTCGGTCCTAATTCAGCCGTGGAAAGGCTGAGGAAGTGTTGGGAGTGCTTGGTTTGGCTTGAGGAGGGCTTGAAATGGCCGATTTCAGCTTGGCCAAAATAGGGCAACTTCGGTCCGCCGGAGTTGCTTCACTATTCTGTCATGCCGGCGCTTCTCCAATGATTCTCAGATTGACTGGAGTTTGCTATCAAATAGTTGTCTTCTCCCCAGTTCTAAAGACCTCGACCTCTCCTTCCGAGATTAAGAAAAATGTTTAAGTCGAAACTCTGGTTCGAGCTTCACCAGGAAATGGAGCAGTAGAGAGAGAGAGAGAGAAGTGTTCAGGTGTGAGGAGAATGAATGGGGATGACCTTTTTATATAGGTGCAAAACCATGTATTAAATGATAGAGATTTATTACTAGTATTAATATTGACATAAATTATTGGTATTAATTTCAATAATTTAATTTTGGTATTAAATTATTTGTATTAATTCTAATAATTTAATTTAGGTATCAAATTATTGGTATTAATTACAATAATTAAATATATATTAATCATCCATCCTCACACTACTCTTGAGCAAGCACGCTTAACTTCAAAGTTCTTATGGAATCACTTTGGTTTTTGTCTTTTATTTTGTTTTAAGTTTCTTTTCCAAGGTTTAATGAACCCTTTGGATCACCTGGAAGTTGTAAATTTCCAAATTGCTTGTTCCCATATGATCGGGTTTGTAAATTGGCTCAGTTTTCTTACTCGGTTTGACCGATTCTTTTCCCGATTTTCCTTAACTCAAAAGTTTGGGGTTTACAGGTGTGGTTTGTTTGAGGTCTTTGGGTAGGCTTTCCCTTGGTTACCTAAAAAGAGTATAAGGGACGGGGTGAGTTCAATGACTTAGTGAATGGGTGTTTTAAAATTTGACTTTTAGAAAATAGTTTGAAATGGAGTGTGCCACACATTTCTTTAAAACATTTCATCCTCAAAATCTTGGTTTTCATAGCCATGTCGCATCATTAACCACAAACAGTGTGTTTATCAACCAACACACACTCTTCATAATGAAGGGAACACACGTTTGCAGGGTAGCACGTCCACTGCACCCACTTGTGGCGTCGGAGTGACTTTACCGACCACCTAGATAGAAGTCCGTCCACTTCTACCCTAAGAATGAGTGAATGTACACGACATCTGACTCTCAATCCTGTAAAGAAACTCCATGTCCATATGAGGATAGAGAACTCATCCCGACCCCACCCTGGTCTCATGCACATAAAGCTACGTCGAGCTTCCCTGACTACTCGCATGACAATCTACCCTTATCTCCACCATGTCGTCTAGTATCCCCTCGGACACATCACTACCCCTCTTGGGTGTCTTGAAGGTCTTGTACCTTAGTGCATGCACAAAACAACAGTTTTCCTCACAAGCCATTTAATCTTTGGTGCCACTGGTCCAACGGCCCCAACCCTCAACTCGGCCTCCAGGTGTTTGTCTAGACTGGTCTGTCGACCTGTCATGTCGCACTACCGCCAGTCCATTGAGTATGTCAATCCTGTCTTGGTACTATGACCAAACATATCATTCATTTAAAGTTTTCATGGCTTAAACTCATGTTTGTTTATGAGCTCCTACTCGTGCCAACTTGCCTTGGGCACATTGTACGAGATTTTCAAAATCGGGCATTTTAGCCCCCAAGTTCCAAAACCAAGTCCTCTGACCTATATGAGCATTTCTAGCTTCCGTCATGAAGGTCTCCCAAAAAGTTTAAGCAGTGGCACACAATCAGGGAAGAGCACTTCTGACAAAATAATCTTTTCATCTATCCATCACACCAACCGAGTATGAGGACATCTCCGCTTATAACCGATAAGCAGGTTTTCTACTTCCTTCCAGGAAGTTTATCATACCAACCGGGTATGATCTACTTACAACTGGTAAGTAGATTTTCCACGTAATTTCCACATCACTCCATCCAAGTGTGACGTTTAAAATTCCACTTTGTAGTGGGTTTTCATTTTCGAGGTGCTTAATCATCCCAACCGGGTATGTTGTAAAAATCCCACTCATCCGTGAATGTAGTGAATTCCTCTTAACCAACTTTTTGTCTCCATGCGAGCTTGTCTTGGCTGGCATTCCCGGTATTTTGTGTTCTTATACGGTATGAACATTCTTATTCATTATCCTTTGGCTTAATGGCCTTCATTCATCACGAATAAATAACATACCCAAACTTTTCAATTATTTGCAATTAGGTCCCTAAAGTTCTTTTTTTTAACTTTAGGTCTCTAATGCCGATTTCCCCCAAATTGAGTTCTGAAACTTTTTGAGACCTCAATTTATTTAAAATCACAAAAGGGGTTTAAGTTTCCCAAATTTTCAATTTGTCCCCAACTTTTCCAAAATTACCATTTTGCCCCTTCTTTACAAAAATGGTAAATTTCACCTCAAAAATTTTTAAAATCGACCAATTAGTCCTCCAACATCTTTTAAATGCCCAATTAACCCTCAATTTTATAAAATTGCACTTTAGTCTCTCGAATTTTTGAAATCCCCAATTTCAACCTTTCAACTTGGCCGAATTTGATTTTATCAAATGGACCGATCAAATGAGGTTAATTGTTGAAATTGAAGGTACATTTAAGTTCCTACACATCCATAAGATTCAATTGCACTTTGATTAGCATGAATTGACGCCGGAACGAGCTTAAATGGAGTTTCACCGAAAAATTGAACGTAGAGAGAGAAAGCTTTGAAAGCTTACTATCGGGAGTGCGGTGGTTTGAGCTTTTAATCTAGGTAGATAGCTCTTATCCTAAGTTTCCTCCTATACTCAAGAATCACCTCAATTCATGTTGAATTGAGTGAGAATTTGGTTAGTAAAGATCTGCCGGTTCTCTCTCTAGCAATGATCAAAATTTATAATGGCAAGCCAAATTAGCTTACCTTTCCACTCCAATTCAGCTGTAGGAGGGTTATGGAAGTGTTGAGAGGGCTTAGTTTGGTCTAAGAAGGGCTCAAATTGGCCGTTTTCAGCTCGACTGAAACAGGGCAACTTCGGTCCATTAGAGCTATTTCATTTTTCTATCACGTGGGCATTTCTCTGGCAATACTCGAAGCAAATGGAGACTATGGTCGTGTAGCTGAATTCTCCCTGAATCTAAAGAACCTGACCACACCTTCTTTGGCTCAAAAAAATGCCCAAGTCAGAGCTCTAGTTCGAGCTTCACCGGAAAATGGAGCAGTAGGGAGAGAGTGGAGTTTTTAGGTGTGAGGAGGATGAATGAGGAGGGACTCTTTATATAGGAAGCTCGGGGACTTCTTAGCCGTTTGATTGGTGCCTTAATGGCAGTCATTCATTACCTGAAACTCCTTGGCAGGAGACTTTTCATCTTTGTCGGCGCTACTCAATTTTCTGGCGAGTGAATTGTGTCGTCATATGAAGGAAGAAGACGACATTGTTCCGAACCGGACCCAACTAGACTGGTCCGAACCGGGTTCAACGCTTAAACCGGTTGGTTCAGGCCCAATTCGACCAAGTTTTTCAAAATTAAAAATTTATAAATTCATCTAAATTCATTCTCTATCAATTGGTGGCCTCACTTCTCCAATTTGAATTTTCTAAGCCACCTAGAAAAATGAATTTAGAAACTGATTCAAACCAATTTAATCCAGTTCAAGTTCGATTCACCTTAACTGGTTTGGTTTTTCACATCCAATTCATCCTAAAGTCTTTTTTCATGACTTTTGTGACTCCTTATGTCACTCGGGATCCATAAATTTCTCGGTTTGTCCTTTCTCTATCGGTTCTGGTTTATAAATCGACTAGGTTCTCTTTGGAAATGACCGGTTCTTTTCTTGGTTTTCTTATTATCAAAGAAGGGGTTTACAAATCTCCCCTCCTTTAAGGGGTTTTGTCCCCAAAACAATTATATGTTAAATAATTGAGGGTAACTATCCCTCATTACACTTTTAGTTTCTCATGTCTCTTCCTACACAGGTTCGTTTTGCCACAGAACTTTGACCATATGAATACTCTTATTCCTCAAGTTCTTATCCCTCCGATCGATAATTCGTACCGCTTCTATTTGATAGGTCAAGTTCTCTTCCAGCTCTGGTGGAGGTCGGTCTAACACATGACTAGGACCAGGCTGGTACTTTCGAAGTACCGAGATATGGAATACGTCGTGTATTCTCTACAAGTATGGAGGTAGTTCCAATTTATAAGCCAATGGTCCTATCCTTTGAATGATGGGATATGGACCAATATACCTCGGTTTCAACTTTCCCCATTGTTGAAACCTAAGTATTCTACCCCCCCATGGGGATACCTTTAGAAATACTTGGTCTCCCACCTCAAACTTCATATCTTTCCTCCGATGGTCAGCATAACTCTTTTGCCTGTCCTGAGTGGTCTTAAGGTGACTCCTGATTAACTTTATTTTCTCTATAGCATCCTCGATTAACTCTGCCCTTTCCAGCCTCCTTTCCCCCACTTCTTCCCAAATAAAGGGGTACGACATGATCGTCCATAAAGGGCTTCATAAGGAGCCATATGAATACTAGCTTGATAGCTATTATTGTAAGTAGGCATAAGTATTTCTCCCAACCTTTGTTCATGGTGAGTATGCACGCTCTTAGAATATCCTCCAATGTTTGAATAGTTTGCTTAGACTGTCCATCAGTTTGAGGATGAAACGACATGCTCATGTGGAGCTTGGTTCCCATGGCACTTTGTAAGCTTGGCCAGAACCTTGAAGTGAATCTTGGGTCTCTATCTGATACTATACTCATTGGGATGCCATGAACTCTTATTATCTCCCTCATGTATAAGATGACCAATTGTTCCACTGTATCTGTCACTCTTATAGGGAGGAAATGAGCTGATTTGGTCAATCTATCCACAATGACCCAAATTGCATCTCAAACCTTTTTTGTCACAGGTAGTCCAGTGACAAAGTCCATGGTAATGTGCTCCCATTTCCATTATGGAATTGGCAAGGGTTGGAGCAGTCTTGATGGTTTCCAATGTTCCGCCTTTATCTGTTGACAGGATAAGCATCGGGCTGTGTATTCTGCAATATCCCTCTTCATTCCCTTCCACCAATATCCTTGTTTGAGGGTGTGTACATCTTAGTACTGCTCAGATACATCTCATACACCGAATCGTGTGCCTCTTCTAGAATTAACCTCTTCAACTCCTTATCTTGAGGCACACATACCCTACCCTTATAGGTTAGCACTCCATCACATCGCAGGTCGTAGTCCGGTTTTGCTTCTCTATGAATCGGATCCAAATAAGATTGGAGTTCCTTATCCACCTTTTGTTGAGCCTTAATTTGCTTTGTTAGACTAGGCCTTACCACCACATTGGCCAACAAGCACTTCTCCTTCTTGTCCATTCTCATGTCTACTTCCATTCTTCCTAGATGTTGCAACAAGGGTATGTATCTTGTCTTTATTTGTTCTGCCTCGGTTTGATAGTTGCGACTTAAGGCATATGCTACCACATTCACCTTTCTGGGGTGATATTCTATCACAAGATCGTAATTCTTCACCAATTCCAGCCATCTCCTCTGCGCGGAGATTTAACTGTTTCTGAGTCAAGAAATACTTAAGACTCTTGTGATCAGTGTATATCCTACACTTAACCTCGTAGAGGTAGTGTCGCCAAATTTTCAAGGCAAACACTATCGCGGCTAATTCTAGATCGTGGGTTGGGTAGTTTCTCTCATGTACCTTAAGTTGTCGCGAGGCATAAGTAATAACCTTCCCTTGTTGCATCAATACACATCTGAGTCATTGTCCGGATACATCACTAGAGACGGTGTACTATCCCGCACTAGGGTCGGGTAGGGAGAGTACTGGTGCAGTTATCAATCGAGTCTTCAACTCTAAGAAAAACTTCTCATAGCTTTCATCCCACTTATACTCAACTCCTTTCCTGGTGAGTTGAGTTAGAGGAGTTGCTATCTTAGAAAAGTCTTGCACGAACCGTCTGTAGTATCCTGCCAAACCTAAGAAACTCCATATCTCTAAAGGTCTCCCTGGTGCCTTTCAATCTGATATGGCTTCCACCTTTACTAGATCTACTTTGACTCCATCCTTGGACACTATATGTCCTAAGAATCCTACCTCTTGTAGCCAAAACTCACAGTTGGAGAAATTTGAATATAAGTGATTTTCCTTCAATATCTCCAAGGTGATTGCCAAATGTTCTTCATGCTCCAACCTAGTTTGTAACTATATATGAATGTCATCTATGAACACTATCACGAACCTGTCCAAGTGTGGTTGGAACACACGGTTCATCAAATCCATGAAGGCTGTAGAGGCATTCATTAATCCGAATGGCATCACTCTGAACTCGTAGCGTCAAGATCAAAATGTCGTCTTGGGAATGTCCTCCTATTGGATCCTAAATTGATGAAAGCCCAACCGAAAGTCTATTTTGGAGAAGTAAGCTGCCTATTTTAATTGGTTGAATAGGTTATCAATCCATGGAAGTAGGTATCTATTCTTGATGGTGACCTGGTTCAACTTTCTATATTCTATACACATTCTCATAATTTTATCCTTTTTCTTTATTAATAGGACGGGTGCACCCTATGGAGACTGGGTAAGACGTATAAAATCCTTCTCTAATAGCTTGTTCAGTTGTTCTTTCAATTACTTTAGTTCTTTTGGAACCATAGGATAGGGAACTTGGGATATAGGGTTGGTTCCTGAAATAATCTCTACGGTAAACTACACTTACTAACTTAGAAGTAGTCCGAGTAGTTGTTATTGAAAGTCGATATACTAAACTTTCTAAGGGTACTAGGATTGTAATGGAAGGTGAATGGAGAGCTAGTCTTTCAAGTAGTAAGATCACTAAAGTTAAGAGCAATATAAAGAATTTTAGGCAAAATTCGATAACTAAACAACCCTCATTTATATGGTTATAATATATAATTACATAAATAGTTTTCTCTTATTAATCTATAGCTTAGCTTATGTTTTATACTTGCATGGCTATCTATTATAACTTTTTCTAATTAATCTAATTAATCTATAGTTTGTTGTATTATCAATTAATTAAATTTCCCAAGAAGTCCGTGCCTATCAAGATAGCATGTATATAAAAATATGTGCGTACACCCAATATCACACGTCGCCCAATTTACGCGATAGCAAACTATTTTTTGATAAATTTCTTAATTTTTATCTTGATTCACCCTTTTTTTTTTTTGTTCGTGGATGACATGGTAGAGATTGTGTCAGCAGTGTTACAAATTATTAAATTGAATTAAAAATAGATGAATTAGTCTTTTCATTAACTAGAATAGAGAGCCTTTCCAACAAATCAGACACTTGTAAAATCCCTCCATGAAAAAAACGATCGATCAATCTGAGAACAGACTTCAGTTGGGCAAGGAAGAATCTTGAGTTGAAAACTCTGATAGATCTCACAGCAAACCTCAGAGAATACCAAAGTAAGGATTTTTTATTGCGGAATCCAGCTCTGAACCAGCAGAGTTTAGCACAGCCATTTCCACCTTGTCCCTGGCTAGGAAGAGGAACTCACCCTCGTCGATCTTCTCAAAACCGCAGAGCTCGAGGAACTCTATGCCCCCTTTCAGCGAGCCAACTCTTTCCTGTATGGACAGCACGGAGATCTCCACTGAGAGACATATCTTAAGCAAAAAAGAAGACAGAACACTTCGTCCTTTTGTTGTCAAGGACATGGTCCATAATAATGTATTTTCCGTTACGTTGATATATTAACTGAGCACCGTGCCATTTTCAAAATAGAAAAGACTTTTATCAAAAATTAAAAGTGGATATGGAATTTCATTTCGGATTATTAGACAATAACATAGAAGCATGGAAAAAGATTGGCATGCCTCTTTTTCATGTTTGTCTATGCCGGACTAAAAATTAAATACAATTACTAAAAAGTTATTAGCAGACAAATATGGCCTTGAAAAATATAGCTGCCAAACTTCCTCAATAGTGTACCATCAATGTCCTATGATATGGCATAAAATATAACATCAAAAACCAGAAATTAGTTTTCATTGATCCCATTTCTCAAAGCATCAAGTATCATTACAAGACTTGCTACCATCAAGATCACATTCATTATTATAAATAGGCTTGATTTCTCCCCAGAGAAACTTTTATTATTTTGAATATAACACTAAGTACTGGTTAAGTGGATCAACTAATTTTAAAACGTACTTCTAACTAATGGGTCAAAGAACAAGCTTCCACTAGTTGGCCAGTTTATTGTTGTTATATTTAAACTGTAACTTTAGTCTATGATCATTTTTTATCAACAATATCTGACCATCTACCAAGGAGCACAAATGACATCACCGTAGACTGTAACATGGCAGTCCTCAAGTCAAGTGGCTGCCCAAAAATTCCACTTTTAAGGAGCTTCTTAAAAAAAGTTAAATTCATCAACTACTTGATCCTTTGCTTATAAGATGATAAAATTGTATTACCTGAAATGATGGATTAGTGGTTCTGATCTTCCTGAATTTCTCCTCACTGGGATTCTTCGCTACATTTCCAATGTATGTTAGAAGAGTCTGGAATGCTCTCTTGACCTTGGTGTCATCCTCCTTGTTCAGTCACAGGAAATAATATTTTAACATAATTAATAAATAAAAATTCAAATTAGCATGACTAATAACTAATGAGCAGCAAAAGAATCAATAATTTGCATATTTGGAGCCATCCAATCAAGTAATTAACAATGTAGTTAGGACAGTACCAGAAACTCATTACTATATATCACATACTCAATACATCAAATTACTTGTGATTGCTATCAATACATGATATATGAATTTGTAGGAATACATCCAGTTCACTGAAGCACCAAGATATCAAAGCCATATTAAATGGAGAAGGCATGCCCACAATCAGGTGTACCTTATGATTTTGCTTGAGAGATCTTAGGCATTCTCTCATCTGCTCAGCCTTTGTAGCAGGTCTAATGGGCAACGAAGTCTGAAATTTGAATCAGCAGAGATTCTTATGTTGGTATCCAACCTGGAGCTAAATAGTGATTATGGGATGTGTCTGCAGTTGATAAATTACAAACTTTTTTCTCCTGCACAACAGGCGCGGATGGCTTTGCAGCTGCAGGATCCTCTGGTGGAAGTCCAAGCCGCCTCCTCCTTTCTGCCTGTGAATGATGAACAGCGTAAGAAAATGCAACATCTCAAAGTAAGCAAGGAAAAATAAAAGAAGCTTTGGGTTAATTGATCTGAGCAAAACTAAAACTAAAAGAAATCAGAAAAGAACAATACAAGATATAATAACAGAATCCTGGCAAAAAAGGACACAGCACCACCAGGTGGATTTCTATATCTTTCTTTGCTTGAAAATACTCCAATCGTATTTACAAGACATTACATTTTCACAATTTTTGTTCCACCTATCCAAAATATATATGCTCATCAATAAAAATACTTGTGGTAGAGTGTGATAACAGTGCTTGTCTTTTATACTAATTAACTTCACTAATTAGTACTTAGCTAAGTACAAGTAATTTCAACTAAAATAATAAAATATTAGACCTTCATTAATTCTATCTAGAAAAAAAAAAACATATTTGGTCTTCAATCTTTAGTAACTTTGGCTTTTTTTTCATTCTAAACAATCACTTTTCTCATTCTTATCCTCAAACATTTTTATTTTTGCAACTTTAGTCCTGTTATTTTTCCGCTCCTGTTACTGATATGGAACTTCAAATTTTTGAAATAATAAAAACTATTAAACAATTAAAGAAAAATGAAAAAAAAATGCCATTTTTGGTCAACCGCCTCCAATTTGGATGTTGGAGCTTGTCAACCCATCTCAAAGCAAACTTAGTTTATCTCCTCCCTGAGTATGGATAAGACTCCAACAATAGAGAGAGAGAGAGGGTAAAGGATGGCAATGGAGGAGAAGAAGATAGAATACAGATAATGAAGAAGTAACATCAACGAAATTCTCCAAAAAAGAAAAGAAGAGTAGAAGGGAATATTCCAAAATAGAAGATGGCATATGAGAGCTGTTCATTTCCTAATTTTGTGTTTTCTTATTTCTATTATTTTTTGGAAAATCACCTTATTTGTTTATGTTCATTGAATATATTTTTAAATTTATTAAATGCCACATTAACAACAGGATCCACATGACAAAAATAATGAAGGTTGAGGGTAGGATTGACAAAATCTAAATATTTAACACAAAAGTAGCAAAATTGTGAAAGGTTAGAAACACAAAGTGCATCTTAAACTTCTTATCTATTAGCAATGCACAAGTTGAATGGCACCCTAGAGAATTTACCTTTTGTTTTTCATATTTATCATTTGAAATCTAATAACTAATATATCTTTTCTTTTTTGTTCCATCTTTTGGAAATGATTTTATTATTCAGTCTCAAGTAACTGGAATGTCCCCCCTTTATTTTCCAAACAAATCATGGAAAAGTAAGTTTTAACATATTGTTTCATCTGCTACCAAGCATGCTCAAGATAGTGGCATAATATTCACCTTACACCTAGGACAACTAGGAAACTGGAAATTTTCTCTCACATCCAAGTATATCCAAACATAAACCAAACTGATCCAAGGTACACTATAGTTAAAACTTTTTATAGGAAAAACTTAAACACTGTAACATGGAAAGATTGATGACTGCAGCAAGGTAAGAGTGAGGGATAATCTGATTTTATAGAATAACTTATTTGACTAATAATATTAAAATTACACGAAGGAAAGGACCAGTGGATTTTATCCTTCACTTAACCTTTCATTAGTCAATATCTAAAAACTCTCAGATATATGCTGGCTAAAGCATCATCCTTCAATAATGTTTGGTATTCATTTGAATTTGGTATTCAAACAGATATTGATGATTATAAACATAATTCAATTTGAATAGATTATCTCCTATTTTTACAGATTATTTACTAGGTTGGTAGTAATACAAAAATAATCTCATAGCTCATTATTTTCTGACAATAATGAAATGGGTTTTGCGACTTCCAGTAAATGGCTAACAAGGTAGAGGAATACATACCTTGTCCTCTTCCAGTTTTTGTCGAATTTTCTCTCTAGCCCTCTGCTCTTCCTCTTTCTCAGCTTTTCGAAGAGCTATCAATCTGAGATACAGAAGATTAGTGTGACCAATAACCCAAGGTAAGGTACATCTCAATTTTAAATTGACAAGTGTTGCGACACTTGCAGAAACATTGAATGAAACACAGTAATTAGCACAGTTCTTAACTGATATAGAAAGGCATCCTGTAAGAAACAAAACTAGAGATGGAATGAACCTTTTTCTTTCTTGTTCTTCTTCAATCCGCTTTGCCTCCAGGAGTTCCTTGCCAATACGAATTCTTTCCTGGAAATTGAACACTGATTTTAGTGAGAATATTATACATATACATAATTATCAGGATAGGGGCATAATAAAATCATGCCAAATTTGTAAAAGCAAAACCACATCCTCATAAAAAAAAACTTTTACAAAAGCTCCAAAAGTAAATTATTTGGGATGATTTACTAAATGCATATTAATCTCCATCTTCACCCTCTCTTGAGTCATCTCCTTCCTATATTTATTCAGATCTCCAAAAGAGTAATATCACTATTAGAGTATTATCCACTTGATAGATGCAAAGGGTATTAGTGCTGCTGGCTTTATCAATTAATGCATACCCTTTAATATGGTCAGTTTTAGGAATTTAACTTTTTTGATAAATTAGCACAAAAATATTTTGAATGTTATCCACGAGGAAAGTCTGTCAGGAACAGCAAGTTGTAGATAAGTATGTATTTGTATAAGCTTAGAACCACATTGATATTAAGGTTTTAGAGAAGATGGTACTTGCAAAAACAAAAGGAATGTCTCACACCTCAAACTAACTTGACCAATAACTCACTCTACCAATTGCGACCCAGTCACATAGTAGATGAGTTTAAGAGCATATTTATGTGCAATATAAATTGAAAAGCAAGCAAGGCTCAAAATATGCCAACAACACTAGCCATTTGTAAGAACTTCACAAGTACTAACTGGCAAATGCTAAGAAGCACTTTAACAGGAGAGTTTCATTAGAAAAATCATGTAAAGAAGGTAAGAGGAAATTGTAAATTCTTGATTGAGGAAATAAAGGGACCCAGTAATTGCAGCAACAATGACATAGAGAAGAGAATATTGTGTAACCAACCAAACTACAATCAGATTACCTTCTCTCTCTCTCTCTCTCTTTGCTTTTCTTCCTCTTCCTTCTTCTTGCGTGCTCGCTCCCTAGAGGCCAATGAGTCATAAGACCAATATAAGGTTAGTTAATAGAAAATTGAGACCTATTAAATTTATACTCTCTCTAGATTAACCCCCAAAGAATGATCTTGAAGAAGCATCCAAGAACTTCAACTATTTTGCCTATTAAATACAACATTATGGAAGAACTTCAGGTATTGTTCAACTATCAAGGGATGAAAAACCTAGAGCCTAGCTTTGCCAAAATAATTTGAGTATGCTATGTCCTGTAACTAATAAGAATGCCCACAATCTAGATAGCTTGTTCTATTCAATTAACACACAAATGTTGAGAATTTTCCCACTTTATGCAATTATTATACACACAAACCTAAAATTTACATACAAGGAGTTGTATATGTGCATAATACGCAAGCAGGGAAAAAGTTCATGGGAAATGCAAACAAATGTATTCCTTCACAATCCCTCCATGTCATCCATCTCAGTCATTAATCTCACACTACAAGAATTTCACTATTTGCTGATTGAATTTGAAAATATGAAAAATCCAACCATTGCAACTAGCAATCAGCAGATACCCTGGAGGAAAGAAGAGAAAAATATTCCATGAAAGAGTAAGCAATTAACTAATATCATCATCTGGTACCTGAGTTCTTGTGCCTTGAGCTTCACTTCTTCCGGCGTAAGAGTAGGTTTTGGAGCTTCTACTTTGGTGTTTGCAGGCACCTGCAATGTACAAGCATATATATATGTATAGAGAGTCACATATGCAATGTTTTCAGTGTAGAACTAAGGAAAATATAAAAAGGGGCAAACAAAAAATAATAAGAATCTGATAAATATAGGCTTAAAGTAAGCTCTAGATTATAAAACCTATAAAAAATTGAAAATTCCATGCATTACTAGCATTACTAGATGCAGCAACAACTTGATAATCTCTGAAAGATACAAAAGAATCCTTTAAAACCAATACAATTTCCAAATACCACTTCAGATAAATGTTGTACCAGAAGGTCGAGCCTCAAAAAAAGGACTGTTTTCCAATAATTATACAGGCCATGTGACTTTGGAGTAATCTCTGAAAGATACAAAAGAATCCTTTAAAACCAATACAATTTCCAAATACCACTTCAGATAAATGTTGTACCAGAAGGTCGAGCCTCAAAAAAAGGACTGTTTTCCAATAATTATACAGGCCATGTGACTTTGGAGTAATGAAGCCACCTGACCAGTTACTTCCAAAAACCATCACTTGTTTGAAAGTTCATATGTGCAAACACATAAGATTTCACAAGGAAAGAAAAGAGAAAGTAGATAAAATGAGAATACAAGTGAAAAGTACATAATATGTCCATGCTCATAAAGTACTCCTCTATGAATGGAATTTAGTTAAAAAAAGTCGTACTATTCAATTAGATTATCATAAAAGAGTCACCATACAAGAGGCATCTGATCTATCTCTGGGTCATCTTCATGCTCAACCACCCAATTCACAGCAGCTTCGACACTGGCATTACCTGTAGAATAAACAGGGATCATTTCAGACAGCTGAACAAAACAATTATTCAGCTGGAGAAATGAATTCCAGAAAACTACTTACTAGATCGTGAAATTGTCACATTTTTCCATCTTGACAAAGTTGTCTCAAAAACTGAACACTTACATAATCCATTGGCTCAAAAAGAAACACCAGCCAAATATAAAATGGGACTAGAAGAATGACCAGTTGAACACAGTAATGGCTAGTAAAAAAATCTGTTGATGTTGCACAAATTTAAATCTACAATAAGTACAAAATCATTTTTACCAGACCAAAAGATATGGAACATCACCAGAAAAATGAAGTGCTCGTGTTGCTCTTGCTAGTGAAAAACCCATTGATTCAAGTTCCTCAAGTAGCTTCTTGTCAACCTCAGGCACAATCATCTCTGAAAAACAGCAACCTATCACTTGTAAGAAATTATGTAAAAAAATTTCCTAGCACTAATTCGGCCAAAAACCATAAAGAACTTGTACAATCAACATCCAGATGAAGATCTCAAGCTAAGTACCTTCTAGCTGGCTGCTATGACTTGTATCTGCATGTTCATCTAATTCTGCATCAGGTTTAGGCACTTCCATACTTATTGGTTTGGCAGATTCTAATGTTTTATCAACAAAATCAGTGTGCCCAGTTCTCTTTGTATGCAGATCGCTTTCCTTTACAATGACAACGTGAAAAAGAAAACCTACTATAAGAAATTGCAACTAGATTCCCCTTCACAAGTAAAAAGAAAATGAACTTCTCAACAGAACAAAAAAGAAATAGACAATTTTACTCTCAATTATACAAGTATTAGACTTACAAAGTTAAAGCTCATACATACAACATATTCAATTTACCTTTCACATTGAAAGACAGTAAATCCCACTATGCTCCTTTTATCCTACTAGTAAGTAATAATTTTAATTTAAGAGCAGAAATTAGTGAAAAGCTAAAGGTATGAAGCAAGAGGAAATGCATTTCTACGTGTAATACATTACACGATTTATCCTATCACTATTACGGTTCAATGATTAGACAGATGTCAAACTATTTGTCAATTCAGTAAGGCGAGAAAAAAACAATTACATGATATCAAGTTATGGTAAAAAGCCCTTCCAGTAGGTTTAAATTCCAGTACCAATAAGTAATAACATGGTCAAGGCGTATCACTTGAATATTAAGCTCAACTGAGGCGGCAATTCCAGCATCTATGCAGGCTTCATTGTTTTAGATGAAGCTCCAGATGATTAAAAATGCACCAAATTTAATTCATAAAGACATCCGTTCATGCATAAAAAAACTCGGTCATTTGGACAGGTTCAATTGTATGTCTTCACTAAAGACAGATTACCGTACACAAGAAACATGCACATGGCAACAGAATTTCATCTTGAAGCACGCACAAATCAAAAGGAGTGCATCCAATCGACTCGGAGGCCGTTTCACGCAACAAATCGTCAGATTCATAAACCCAAATCCTCGTAACCCACAACCTCCGATTGTCTCAACGGAAAAACAATGGACAGAAAGGGGATACCGTTTTAGATCGGCAAGGTTTGCCGCAAGTGGTGCAGACGATATTGAGAACGGCCTCGGTGGACTCGAAGAAGTTGGAATGAGAGGTGAGCTCGGCGTGTTCCCGAGCTTCCTCCGTGGACTTTAAAAGAACTCCGCAGTCGCCGCACTTGAGAGACAGACCCGCCATAGCCGATCAGCAAATAGAAATTCTCCGGCGCCGGAATAGGAAGTGCTCCGTTTAGAATGACGATCCCGGTAATACTTGCGGATAGGAGAACGTGAATCTCTCTTTTTATCTAGAAGCTTCGCTACAGTATCTGGTTCAAATGGGTTCTCGATTCGGTCAGTTTGATTTTGGAGTACCCTAACGTATTAACCATAAATAACATTTTTTAGTCCCAACTTACTTGTTAATATATCATTGCTATTTCATAAAATAAAAGTATTTAACAAAAATGGAGTATTTGTTATAGATATTTTAAAAAAATATTGAACAAAAATATATTATAAAATATTGTAAAATATTAATAATTATCTTGAATATGATCATATTTACTCCATATTTGTTAGGTCAAGTAGCATTCCCACCCTTTCGTACAAAATCCATAGAAATAATTACAACACTAGAAAGATCATGTTATCTATTCTACAAAGATTTTTATTGAGTAAATGATCTCACAAGGCAATAGACAATTTATTGAAATTGAGCATAATCTCATATTAATTTCTACTCAAAATATTAAAATTGAAAATTTTATTTTTATTTTTCAAATATTATCCACATATTTTTTAAATAAAAAATTATTGTTTAAAATTTAAAATTATCAAGTTCACATACATAATTATAATATTTATTAATATGTGGAGTTAGTATATATGGTAATTTTTCCTAATTAAAGTTTTTCCTCAAATAACGTTTTATTTAATTTACTACTAACATTATTTGTTTGATTTAATTAAATTTACGAAAATTTTCTAAAATTTAACAAAATAACTCAGTTTTATTATTCAAAAATTAGATCAAACTCTTCTATATTTAAAATTACTATTTTACTTTTATAATTGAAAATTACAATTTTACCACTTACAAAAATATTATTTTTACCTATTTACTTGTAAAATTATTATTTTTATCTTTTTAATTAAAAAATGACCATATTTCCCTCTATTATGGAAGGAGTGTTTTTGTAGTAAGTTATGTATGAGTGAATAATGATAGTCCAAATCTCCTTTTAAGTTGGAGATGACTTATTGTGCAAAAAAAAAAAGTTGGAGATGAATTGTGAGGATGGGAAAATAAGTTTGAGGGTTTTTTGTTTAAATTTTTAATGTAATAAAGCATGTATTATTATTTATGGATTAATAATAAAACATATTTTCTGTAATTTAAGTGTATACTTTGAAAGATTAATTGAGAATAAGTAGAGAGTGAATAATAAAAAAGAAGTTCAACACAAATATGTATTGAAGAAAGATGTACAGCATAACCTAACGAGTTAAAATAGATGATAAAATCATCATATATCCATTTGTGGAAATCTTAATGTATACAAAAAAAACTCATGAAGAATATAAGGGTATTTCCTGAGAAATGTCAGGGCAAAGATATTAAAGGGGATAGTAATTTTACATTTGATATAGTAAGAGATTCTACTTAAAGTTACAAGGGTAGGAAGATGAGATAATTATGCAAAAATTAAGGGTAAGAACCCGACATGAAGATATAGGTAAGAAGCTAATTATGATGAATAAAGTCAAAAAATATGTTGCTATAACTAGTCTTTGGGCAATATACTAATAAGGAGCGTATAATAGCCTTAGTGGATCTCGGAATAACAGTCTATAAGTACGATAGTGGAGTCAATTATATCAGAGGGCAAGGTATAACCATGACCATCAGGGAAATACGTATACAATATATATATATATATATATCATGAAATAGGTATATCGTTGGGTAGAGGGTGTGGTTATGAGAAAATTTTTAGGTAGAAACCAATAAAAATTTGGTCAAATATAGATGAACGAAGAACACTTTGTGAGTAAGGAATATATTTAATAGAAATATTCAAAGGACCTTCAATTAAGGAAGGCATCAATGTAGTTCATATGAAAGATGAACAAATATAATTATTATGGATAGGTGGGTGAGAATTCACCTGTCAATAGTAAAAGAAGAACTATGAGAAGACTGGGAGCGAAATGAGGTTTAATCTTATCTCACCAAGAAGGACTTATTTATGCTCCAAATGGTTGTATAAAAACGAAATTTGTGAACCCCAAGTGGATACGTAACACTAAAAATTTTGAAACTAGGAAGTAAGCCCAATTAGACCAGAAAATTAATATTGATCTAAGAATAAAAATCTGAGAATCGAGATTTGGAATTGAACTAGATTGGGAATCGTATGAAACCCTAAATTAGAACAATGTGTAAAGCTACGAAATTACCATTAGAGAACCTCCTTTGATCAGAAATAAAGGATCGGAAGAAGTACAAGTGAAAATCGATTCGAATCAGGATCAAACTGATTTAATGCAAAAGCCTTCGATTTTTACGAGGATTTGTCATGCCCTAACTCGATCGCTTCGACTGGCGACCTGTGTAGTCCTGTCAATTCCCCCCGATTTTTTTACAAAAATTGGATCTTTTGTCAAGTTTAAACCAATGGAACCCAAGCTTATAGTAGTAAACATATTTGCAAAAACAACATAAATTTAAAACTTTTTCATGGAAGAATGCGCACGAGAGCCCCTTTAATCCAAAACCCCGAGAATAACATCAACATGATAAGATTTTAACTTTGTGTTATGGTTACGATGTTACCTTTGGTAACTATGTGCCTCGAGAATGTGTTTCTCTTGTTCTCCTCGCACCTCTTGGCTACCTACAGAAATGTTTAGGGGAGTGGGTGAGCTCATAGATCAGTGAGTGGGAAATTAATATCATGTCACTACATGGTTCATGACCCAAATATTTCTCAGAAAGCACTTAGCATGGAATTTTATACCCTTTACTCGTAGTTCCCTTATGAGTCTTATGGTTTACTTTTGCCATCCGAGAATAGAGTCTCGAGTTGTCTAACCCATAGTCTAACTATGGTCGGGTTACTCTCGATCTCCCCTTTTCTATCCCATGCCTCTAGCATGTTCTATGCAAGCATTGGGACTTAGTCCCACACACAATCACGGTCTACGCTCAGGTGGCACATTTGGACTATTTACAACTTATGTCTAAGCCTGACAACTTAGGCCTGAATAAAAGTATTTGCAACTCATTGCCCTAAAGTAAACAATCATACACCTGAATTGTATTGCCACTCAAGTAATACCAAATTGGAAATTGGAGAATGAGAGACCCAAGGCACTCTTATCACAACTGGTACATCAATCGAACCATCTCTTAGTTTGGTTTCTTACCACCTCAAGATCCTAGCAAAACTCATGTCGCTCTTCTGTACACTTTGGGCACTCAAGCTCGCATACAAGTGGGATACTCGAGCCCTTCACACACACACACATACATACATATATATATATATATTACACCCCGAGAATGCACCACCCTTCTAGGACGATACCAGGCAAGGAATTTGTAAACCTCGTTCTCTCGGAATAAGGAACCGAAAAGGGGAACCATAAATTTTTTAGAGAAAACTAATAATCTAAGTGAGCTGAAATTGGTAAAGAATGGTCAAAATGGGAATTTGGAAAATCTCAAGTATCTAATAAATCCCTAAAATCATGGAAAAGAACCGTAAAGTGCATTGCATGTGAAAACCGGACCGGTTCATGGTGAATCGAGCCTAAACTAAATTGAACCATGAAGAACCTGTTCAAAGATTCATTTTTCCAAGTGGCTAAAAAATATTAAATTGAAAAATTGAAGCCACCATTAGATAGGAAATGAATTTAGAAATTTTTAATTTTTGGAAAACCGGTCAAATCGAGCTTGAACGGGCCAATTTTTTATTTCGAGTCATTGAACCTGATTGGACCAGACCGGTCAACGGACCGCTGCCAGGTTAGTGCCTAGTTAGTAGGCGTGACCAATCATAGCTTGACATGTGGTGAAGCACACCTAGTCAACCATTCAATCTCTCACGCCCTGACCCGATTTGGTTGGAGACTTGTGATCAACCCGCCACTCTTTCGGACCTCAAGAAGGATTCCTCATCGGGATCAAGAAGGGTCAGGCATAGTGCCTGTCATGTTTTCTTGGAACAACATTAAAAAAAACTAAAATTTAATTTGTACCTGATTTAGATTCTGGGGAGAGAAGCTTGCGCGTAGTTTTCTTCCTTCCTAAAAAAGGTTTAGAGAGAGGGGTGAATATGACACCTCGGTAAATGAGAGAGATCTTAGGGAAATATTTAATTAGGCAACTTTTAGGATTTTGGTATTTCACATTCAGTCCCTTCTCGGGTTTTGCACACAATCGTACACTCTTCCTATCATAGGAGGGATCAAACATTCGTAGAACCGTCCCCAACCGTTCCACTTGTGGATCGGAGCGCTTTTACCGTCCACCCTGATAGAGGTTAACTGCCTCTACTCAAAGTTTGAGTAGACCTTGCTCGTCCAACCCTCAAACCCTAATCAATTCATGGTGTTCACTTTGTTGGATGTGACCTCTTTCCCCCTACTGCCTCGATCTTAGTGTGCAGGAAGCTCCCCAAGCTTCTCGACATACTAGATGTCAAATTGCACTTATGCACCCTAGGTCATCCAACAACCCTTGGGATTCATCACTATCTCATGCCAGGTGTCATGATGGCTCCGTATCTCATAGTGAATGCACAATCAAAAAGTCTTTTCATGTATAGCCATTATCTTTGGCCCTCTAGTACAACAGTCTGTTGGCTTAGCTTCAACCCACGCATACTAGCCAAACAAGTTCAACGACCTAGCTTTGGCTTAGCAACGGTTTGGCCTAACAAGCCCAACATCCCAGACTTGCCTCGGTGGGTATCACACACAATTACCCATTAATTAGATCTTTTAGTAGAATTATCACATGTTGATTCTAGATGGGTCCATACTCGTGTCCATCGGCCTTGGGCCCACTTGTATTGTAAACCTCACACTTTTGAGTTAAGGAAAACCGGGAAAAGATCTGGTCAAACCGAGCCGATTTACAAACCCGATCATTTGGGAATAAGCAATTTTGAAATTTACAACTTTTGGGTGATTCAAAGGGTTCATTAAACCTTGAAAAAGAAACTTAAGACAAATTATAAGAGAAAAACGAAATTGGTTCAGGTGAACGAGAATCCATAAGAACTTTGAAGTTAAGTGTGCTTGCTCGAGAGTAGTGTGAGGATTGGTGAACAATAATTTAATACCTAAATTAAATTATTGTAATTAATACAAATAATTTAATACCTAAATTAAATTATTGAAATTAACACAAATAATTTAATACCTAAATTAAATTATTGAAATTAACACAAATAATTTAATACCTAAATTAAATTATTGAAATTAACACAAATAATTTAATACTGAAATTTAATTATTGAAATTAATACCAATAATTTATGGCAATATTAATACTAGTAATAAATCTCTCCCATTTAATACACGATTTTTACACATATATAAAGAGGTCATCCTCATTTATTCTCCTCACACCTGAACACTTCACTCTCTCTTTACTGCTCCATTTCTTGGTGAAGCTCGAACCAAAGCTTTGACTTGAACATTTTTCTTAACCTCGGAAGGAGAGGTCGGGCTCTTTAGAATCGGGGAGAAGACAACTATCTGATACCAAACTCTAGTCAATCCGAGAATCGCTGGAGAAGCGTCGACATGATGGAACAGTGAAGCAGCTCCGGTGGACCGCAGCTGCCCTATTTTGGCAAAGTTGAAATTGGCCATTTCGAGCCCTCCTCATGCAAACCAAGCCTTCCCAACACTTCCTCAGCCCTCCCACAACCGAATTAGGACTGAAAGGTAAGCCAATTTGGCTCCCCTCTACAATTTCTGACCGGTGCTAGAGAGAGAACTGATAGAATATCAATGATGAAATTCTAACTCAATTCGGTATCAATTGATGCAATTCTTGATTGTAGGATCAACCTCAGGATGAGAGCTATCTGTCCAAATCAAAAGATCGGACCGTTGTACCCTCAATGTGAGAAATCGAAGCTTTCTCTCTCTATAGTTAGTTTTTCGGCGAAGCTCCGTTTGAGCTCGTTTCGGTGTTAAAATCTACAATTCAAAGTTCCTTAGAATCGTATGAATATGTAGTAACTCAATTTTAACTCCAATTTCAACAATTAGAGGTGTTTGATCAGTCAATATGATGAAATCAAATTCGACAGTGTTGAAGGGTTGAAATTGGGGGGAAAATTGGGGAAATTTTGGGGATTTTCGAAATTCAAAGGACCAAAATATAATTTTTAAAGTTAAAGAGAAATAACTTTAGGGGACCTAATTACAAATAAATGAAAGTTTGACTTTCTCATCCATTTGGAATGAATGAAGGCGATTAGGTCGAATGATAATGAACCAAGATGTTCATATCGTGTAGGAACACAGAGTACCAACGCCAACAAGGACAAGCTCGCATGAATATAAAGAACCGGTCTAGTGGAATTCATGGCATTAACGGGTGAGTGGGTTTACTACCATCATACCCGTTTGGGATGATGAACACAACTTAAAATTAAAAACCACTTACCGGTTGTGAGTGGAAATTTTATATCATACCCGATTGGGAATGATAAGTACCTTGGTATGAAAACCCACTATTAAGTGGTATTTTAAACATCACTATTTAGAGAAAGTGATGTGAAAATCATGCTGAAAAACTACTTACCGGTTGTAAGTAGATCATACCCGGTTGGTATGATGAGATTTCCTCAAAGAAAGTTGAAAACACGTTTATCGGTTATGAACAGAGGTGTCATTATATCCAGGCGGTATAATGGATAGAGAAAACATATGTTTTGTCGGAAGTGCTCTCCCCTGACTGTGTGCCAATGCTTAAACAATTTGGAAGACTTTCTCGACGGGAGCTCGAATAGCTCTTATAGGCCGGGGGGCCTCGATTTTGGAACTTTGGGGCTAAATGCCCGATTTTGAAAATCTCGTACAGTGGGCCCAACGCTAGTTGGCATGAGAAGGAGCTCGTAAACAAACATGATATATGTGTCATAAAACTTAATAAATGAATTGTTTGGCCATAGTACCAAGATAGGACCAACAAACTCAGTCAACTAGCGGTAGTACGACATGACCAGTCGACGGACCAGTCAAGACAAACAACTGCGAGTTGAGTTGAGAGTCGGGGCCGTTGGACTAGTGACATCACAGATTACATGGCAATATGAGAAAATATTGTTTGTGCATGCACTATGAGTATGGGATCATCAAGATGCCCATGAGGGGTAGTGATGCGTCGTAAGGGCATTGGACGTCCTGATGGCTATAAGGGCAGTTCGTCATTCTAGCTGTCTGTGCGAAATTTGGAGTAGCACCAAGCGTATGAGACTGGGGTGGGGACATGATGAGGTCTTTGTCCTCATATGGACACGAAGAAGCGATTTCGGGATTGAGTGTTGGATGTCGCGAACATCCACTCATTCTCAGGGTAGAAGTGGTTGTGCTTCTATCTGGGTGGCAGGAAAAGTTGCTCCGAAGCCACTAGTGAGTTTAGTAGTGATACTGACTTGCAAATGTATGTAACCTTCATGATGAAGGATGTGTGTTGGGTGATGACACACCGGTAACTATGAAATAATGGAAAAACCCGAGAGAAATTTTAAATGAAAGGATTTTTGAAAAGAAAGGAGTTTGGCACACTCTATATAAATGTTTTTCTTAAAAGCTAAAAGTAGACCTTTGAAAACCCATTCACTGAGTAGTCGTACTCACCCCCTCCCTTATATCCTTTTCAAGAAATCTCGGAAAGCCTACCCTGAAAGACCATCAACTAAGATGCCTGTAAGATAGGTATTTAAAGTTTAAAATTTCATTCATTTTTTATTATGCTATTCCTGGAAATGGTACAGGTTTAATGGACATCTTACTCTTTATGGTTTATAATAAGGGGAAACCCTTTAATAAGCCGGGAGAGTGGCGGGTTGTTCACAAGGATCCGACCAAACCGGGTTAGAGCGTGACATGTATTACCGAGCCTAAGCCCGAAATTAGCTCCCAAACGGTTTAAGCAGAGTCATGCAATCAAGAGAGGCTAGTTCCTAGAAAAAAGTTTTCAGGCAGTTCGTCATTCTAACTGGAATCGATGTTATAGAGTTCCTACTCATCCGATAATCTTGACGGGGTTGCCCCAAAAGAACCTTGCTTTGCGGCACACTTCCTGTAGTCGATGCTTAGGCAATCTCCTCCTACACGGCACAAATACCAATATTAGGATGCTTTGCTTGAGGGGTGGCATATTTTGAGTATTTGCGCATAGGCCCTCAAATTATGCCTTAATTATGTTTAGGTCCCTAAGATTTGTCCTTTTTCCCAATGGGGTCCCCAATTATCCCTTTATTTCAATTAAGCACCTAGGATTTTCCATTATTCTTCTTGGCTCCTAAATTTTTTACCAAAACCTCCAATCGGCCCTTAATTTTTCCAAAATTGTCGATTGGTCCATAATTCCCCAAAAATTACCAATTTGCCCCTTTAACTTTCTCAAATTTTCCAATTAACCTTCCATTTTATCCAATTTAATCAATTGGACCTCAATTGGGAATGAATTTCACGAAATTGCCCTTAATTTCATCAACTTGCCATTCGACCCCCAATTTTCTAAAAATCCCCAACTTGCCCATTTTCTCAAAAATTGGAATTGGGTCCCTGAATCACAAATTCATTCAATTGACCCCCAAAACTTTGTTAATTACTTTCGTTCTTGATTGGAATCATCTTCCCTACATTTTTCTTGTCATTTCAAGCCTTGAACCGCTTCATTTGGCTTAGAATTGAGCTCAAACAGAGCTTTGCCGAAAAATGTAGTCTAGAGAGAGAAAGCTTCGATATCTTACCACTGAGGGTCCGGTGACCGGAGCTTTGGTCGACACTAAGTTGCTCTCTTCGTGGGGATCCTCTTTGGATCAAACCACACCTCAATTGATGACCTGAGTAGTGTGAATTTTTTAGCTAATGTTTTTGCAGAAATATGTTGTGAATAGTGTTTTCCAATGAAGGGCGATGGAGGGGACTTACCTCTTTAGCTCGGGGGTAGGTCGGGGCACCTCCAGGTGGAGTTTGGGGGGGAGGGTCTAACATGGCCGAGAGAAAGCTCGATTTGAGCTGCTGAAGCTCAGGCTATTTTCAGGCCGAGGAGCGACAACACTCTTTGAGCTCCCTCGCTCCTCCTTGGTGGTCCTCATGCTGAAAGGAGGGTGTAGCTAGGTGGAGAACTTCCTCCCGATTCCAAAGACACCAAATGTCTCTTCGGAGGTCAAGAAAAGTCTCGTCATTGGAGCTCTGGTTTGCTGCTTGTTGGAAACTAGCACACTTCTTCTTCTTTGCTCGATTGTGGGATGCTGAGAATGAATAGAGAGGTGCTCTTTATATAGGGAGCTCGACAATTGTTCAGGCTACCGGTCGGCGTGAGACTCGGCACCCGCCTCGCTCATAAGCGACCTAACTGGAGGAATTTTCGAGTCGCTGGAGACCCTTTCTTTCTTGGCCTCTCTCTCCTTTCTGTCAGCTGACTGAGGTTGAAGATGATGATGTGGCAGGCACGCCATGTGGCACCTGTGATTGGCCGATTTCTCTGACATGGTGATCCAACTCGGTCATCGTATCAACCATTGATCGGTTGACCAGACACATGGCATCATCCCATTGTTTGCTCGTGTGTGCATGGCAAGCTGACAGGTCGTCCGTTGACCGTTGCCTAAACACATGGTAGCCTCCCATTGGCTGCCCGTGTCTATGTGGCTGTTGATTAGGTGTTGTTGACCGGTTGGATCGTTGATCGGTCCGATCTGACAGGGTTCGATGACCCAGATTCAAAAATCGGCCAGTTCAGACCCAATTCGACTGGTTTTCTAAAATTTTAAAAATTTTAAATTCATCTAAATTTATTTTTTATCTAATGGTGGCTCAATTTCACAAATTGACATTTTTAAGCCACCTAGAAAAATGAATCATTGAATTGGTTCACTATGGTTCATTCTAGTTTAGTCCGGTTTGGGTCAGTTTCACCTCAAACCAGTCTGGTTTTCTCATTCAATTCACTTTATGGTTCTTTTCCATGACTTTTGTGAATTTTTGGTCACTTGGGATTTCTCAATCTCCCATGTTAACCCTTCTTTACTATTTTTCGTTCATTTATTGGCTCAGTTGTTGCCTATAAAAATTGGTCAGTTCTTTTCCTAGTTCTCCTTGGTCCCAGAGGATGGGTTTTACAAATCTCCCATCCTTTTAGGAGTTTTGTCCTTAAAACTATTACATACGATATCATTGCAGGTATCTACCCTTTACAACCGACTCGACCTCTCGTGTTTCCTCCTCTACTTGACCATTTCACTAGAGGATCTTTACCATGGGAATCCTCTTATTCCTTAGGTTTTTCTCGCGTCGGTCGAGGATTTTTATTGGCTCCACTTCGTAGACTAGATCTTCTTTGATCTCTAGTGGTAGTTGATCCATCACATGACTGGGGTAGAGCTCATAGTTTTGCAGCACCGACACATGGAAGGCGTCGTGAATCCTCCGCTGGTCCAGGGGTAACTCTAACTTGTATGCTACTAGTCTGACCCTTTTAGTTATGGCGTATGGACCTATGTACCTTGGTTTCAACTTTCCTTGCTATTGAAACCTGAGTATTCCCTTCCACGGTGACACTTTGAGGAATACTCGGTCCCCTACCTCGAACTCCAAGTTCTTCCACTAGTGGTTGGCATAACTCTTCTGCCGATCTTGAGCCACCATGAGTCAGCTCTTTATTATCTGAATCTTCTTGGTTGCATCCTCTATCAACTCTACCTTCTCGAGACTTCTTTCCCCCACCTCTTCCCAAAATAGGGGTGTCCAACAAGGTCATCCGTAGAAGGCCTAGTAGGGTGCCATCTAGATGCTGGCTTAATAGCTATTATTGTATGCAAATTCCATTAGGCATAGATAATCCTCCCAAACCTTGTTCATCATTAAGATGTGTAAAGCTCGTTCCTTCAAGAATAAGAAAACCGGGAAAAGAACTAGTCGATTCAAAAAGAGAAAATTGAGCCATACAACGAACCAAAACTGATAAATAAGGGTAAAATGGGAAATTGGAAACTCCCAAGTGACTAAAAGAGTCATGAAAATCATGGGTAAGAACCATGGAACCAATTGAAAGGGAAAATCGGACTGGTTTAGGGTGAATCGGACCTAAACTAGATTAAACTATACATGAACTAGTTTCTAAATTCATTTTTCTTGGTGGCTTAAAATGATCAAATTGGGAGATTGAGGTCGCCATTGAATAAAAAATGAATTTAAAAGAATTTATAAATTTTTAGATTTGAGAAAACCGGTCAAATTGGGCCTAAACTAGCTGATTTTCGCCATTCAACCTGGTCGGTCTAGACCAATATGGTCCGGAAAAGTGTCGTCTTCTTCCTTGGGATGACAACATTGTTCATCAGTTCAAAAACTTTCATTTTCCAGTGAAAGGAATATTCCTTCGATCATGGCATTTTCGGATGAGGATAAGCTCGAACCGAATAGAAACTGGTCGGGCAGAGGGTCCCCGAGCTCCCTATATAAAGAGCTCCATTCCATTCATCCTCCATGCACCTCAAATCGTCCTCCTCTCCTAAGTGCTCCATTTTTTGGTGAAGCTCAAACTAGAGCTTCAACTTGGACACTTTTCTTAGCCTTAGAAGGCAAAGTCGGTTACTACAGACACCAGAGGAAGTTAGCTACCTAACAACAACCTCCCTTCAACCCGAGGATCGCGGGAGAAGCGCCGACAGGATCAAACAGTGAAGTAGCTCTATTGGTTTGAAGCTGCCCTATTTCAGCAGAGCTAAAATCGGCTAATTCAGCCCTCCTACAGTTGAACTAAGCCTCACTAGAGCCCCCACGACCATCACACGAGCCTAACTGAGGTGAAAGGTTAGCCAATTCTGCCCTCCTCCGTTGTTGCAAATCAATACTAGAGAGAGAAAGTGCCGAACTTCACTAATGAAATTCCCTATGAAATGAACGTCAATTGTTGCGATTCTTGATCCTAGGAGGACCCTAAGGATGAGAGCTAGCTCCCCAGATCAAGAGCTTGGAGCGTCGCACCTCCAACAGTAAGCTTTCAAAGATTTCTCTCTTTATGAATAGTTTTCCGGTGAAGCTCCGTTTGAGCTCGTTTCAAACCCAAATTCTACAATTCAAAGCTCCATTTGATGGTATGGAAGTGTAGAAACCGATCCATGCCATCAATTAGAGTAATTAACCCCAATGGAATGACCAATTTGAAGAAATCAAATTTGGTTAGTAAAGGGGGTAGAAATTGGGGGAAAGTTAGTGTGGACTTGGAAATTGACTAGGGTCGAACACTTCACAATCAATAGGTGAGTGGAACTTTTATACATCATAACAGTTAGGATGATGAACTCACTTTTATGAACTAAAAGCCTACTTACCAGATTATGAGTAGGATCCTATAAATATCATATTCGGTTGTTATGATGAGTTCTAAAAGGAAAGGAAAAACCCACATACCAGTTGTAAGCTGACCTATCATCACACTCGGTTGGTGTGATGACTTAAAAAAGGATTTTATCAGAAGTGTTCTCCCCTAACTGTGTGCCACTATTTAAATCATTTGGGAGACCTTCTTGTTGTGAGCAATAATAGCTCTAACATGCCAGGGGTCTCTATTTTAAACTCATAGAGCTCAAGGCCTAATTTAATAAAAGCATGTGGAGTGAGCCCAAGGCTGGTGGACATGGGCTGAAGACCGTAAACAAACATAATTAGGAAGAGCCATGAAAACTCCCATTTAAAATGGAAAAATGATTGTATGATTCACCACGGTATCGAGTCAGGACCGACAATGCTCAATGGACTAGCGGCAGTGTGTCAGGGCCAGGTCGACGGACCGGCCTAAACAAACATCTACAGGTCAAGTTGAGTGTCGGGGCCATTAGACCGTTGCACCAAAAAGAATGGCTTAATCATGAAAAATTATTGTTTGTGCATGCATTCATGGATACAAGACCATCGAGATGCCCTTGGAGGTAGTGATGGGTTCTAAGGGCTACTCGACGACATGGTGGAGATAAGGGTAGTTCGTCATGCCAGTTAGTCATGAAGCTTTGAGAGCTTCTTGCGCATGAGACTGGGGTTGGGTCAAGATGAGGTCTCCGTCCTCATATGGACATGAATTGAATTTTGAGTTTGAGGGTCGGACGTTTGGGATGTACACTCAAACTCAGGGAAGAAGTCTGGGACTTCTATTAGGGTGGACAGCAAAGTCGTGTTGATCTCCAAGTGGGTGCAGTCTGGGACTGCCCTGCGAATGTTTGTACCCTTCATAATGAAGGGCGTGTGTTTGTTTGCTAAATGTCTCCCAAGGAAGGATGTGCTAAGAGAGCTAAACACACCTAATATGGAAGTGGAAAAGGTCGTGATATTTGAGAAAAATCTCTGAAAATGAATGTTGAACAATGGCATGATTTTGATAACATAAATGTTTTGAAAACTCACTCCCAACACCCACTCGCTATGTTGTAGAAACTCACCCCTCCCTTTAACTGAATACAAAGAACCGGTCTAGTGGAATTCATGGCATTAACGGGTGAGTGGGTTTACTAACATCATACCCGGTTGGAATGATGAGCACACCTTATAATTTAAAAACCACTTACCGGTTGTGAGTAGGTTTACTAACATCATACCCGATTGGGATGATGAGCACAACTTAAAGATAAAAACCACTTATCAGTTGTGAGTGGAAATTTTATATCATACCCGGTAGGGGATGATAAGTACCTCGATATAAAAACTCACTATTTAATGGGCCCAAGGCCAGTTTGCACGAGCAAGAGCTCGTAAACGAACATGATATATGTGCCATAAAACTTAATAAGTGAATTTTTTGGCCATGGTACCAAGATAGGACCGACATGCTCAGTCAACTAGCGGCAGTGCGACATGACAGGTCGATGGACTAGTCAAGACAAACAACTGCAGGTTGAGTTAAGAGTCGGTGCTGTTAGACCAGTGGCACCACATATTACATGGCTTGATAAGAAAACATTGTTTGTGCATGCACTGTGAGTACGAGATCATCAAGACGCCCATGAGGGGTAGTGATGCTTCCTAAGGGCACTGGACGACCTGGTGGCTATAAAGGCAGATCGTCGTTCCAAGTGTCTGTGCGAAATTTGGAGTAGCACCAAGCGCATGAGACCGGGGTGGGGACGGGATGAGGTCTCTGTCCTCATACAGACACGAAGTGATTTCGGGATTGTGGGTCGGATGTCACATACATCCACTCATTCCCAGGGTAGAAGTGGTCGTACTTCTATTCAGGTGGCAGGAAAACTCGCTCCGAAGCCACTAGCGAGTTCAGTAGTGATATTGACTTACGAATATGTGTAACCTTCATGATGAAGGATGTGTGTTGGGTGATGACACACCGTGGTAAATAAGAAATGGTGGAAAAACCTAAATTTTTAAATGAAGGGATTTTTGAAAATAAAGGAGTCTCGCACACTCCATATAAATATTTTTCTTAAAAGTCAAAAGCTTTTAAAAACCCATTCACTGAGTAGTCGTACTCACCCCCTCCCTTATATCCCTTTCAGGAAATCTCGGAAAGTCTCTCCTTAAAGACCGTCAACTAAGATGCCTGTAAGACAAGTATGTAAAGTTTTAAATTTTATGCAGTTTTGATTATGCTATTCTAGGAAAAGGTGTAAGTTAAAGGACGCCTTACTCTTTACGGTTTACAATAAGGGAAAATCCTTTAATAAATCGGGAGAGTGGCGGGTTGATCACGGGGATCCAACCAAACCGGGTCAGGGCGTGACACAAAGAGACTGGTATTGTTCTCCTAACCCAGCGAGAATTCTGTCTTTGATTTCAGATCCAGGTTTAGGAAGGTCAATCTGGGCATAGCTGGTGGCGAGATTGGCGATGGAAGTCAGGTAAACTCCCATTGTTCGATCTTCTGTAACCGTGTCACGCCATTGAGAGTCAAGGAGATCTTGATGAGCTTGGACTTGTTAAGCAAATAGAACTTCTAATTTCTCCCACATATCTATAGAATTATAAAACTTCAATTACCTGTAGATTAACTTGAGTGTCTAATGATTCTAAGATAGTGGTGAGACATAGTCTATCACAAATCTTCTAAGTCTTGTAGGAAGGGTTGAGAATAAAAGTAGATTCATCATCTTTTTGAGGAGGCAAGAACTCTGGCGGTACCGGGATAGTTCGATCGGCATACCCCATCAATTTATAAATTTCCAAGAGTGGTATCATATTGTTGCGCCATAGAAAATAGTTTGTTCCATATTGCTTGGAAGTTGAACTACTACAGCTAAATAACTCATGTTGATTATGTAGGTTTCGAAAAAAAATATAAAAGTGAGCAAGTGAGGTTGATGGTGAAATAATAATGGAGATATAGTAAGAACAGAAGAAATTTAGATAATCTTTTAATGTTAATAAGAACTGAAGAAAATAAATCTGATCAGTGTAGCTATAATGGAGTATCGAATTGCATTATTAATAATGCTCTAATACCATGAAAAAAATGAAAAAATATAGAATAAAAATAGCGCAAAACTAGAGAAATATAAAAGTGTAAATTGTATTGTTACATTTACAAAATCTACTTTATATAGAAATAAAATGATAAATAAATGTAAATAAATTAATGTAGAAATGTTAATATAATATAATTAATATACAATAAATTATAAGTTACAAACATTTAAATAACCATATTTAATCTAGTTATTAAAATCAATTACATGTTAATATTAATAATGATAATTGGTGGAGAGGTTAGTTATATAATATTTATATTATAAAGAAAATTTATACCTAGAATTGTATAGAAAAAATAAAAAATTTATAATGTACTTATAAAAATAATAAAAACTAATTAGATATATACTATAATTTAGCAATTAATAATGAGTATATTATTAATTACTTTTTGGGGCAAATATTATTAACTAGTTGAGAGAGCTTATAATTAGGCATACACTATAATTTAATTATTAATAATATGTAGACTATTAATTATTTTAGAGTACTTATGATTAGCTTAATTAATATATAAAAATTGAAGAAATGTTTATATGTTTATAAATAAAGTATGTAATTATGTAATTAAAAATAAATATTAATAATAAGCAATGCTAACAAGATAATATTTAAATTAAAAATTCAAGTTAGATAGCATGCAATTTATAATTAATATTAACTATACCTATAAATGAATCCATGCAATTGCATTTAAATGAGGTTGGAACAGTCCCATGTGTGTACATGCTGTGGTAAGTTCTTATTTTGATAAAAGGAATATTGAGTCAGTTTAAATATAAATAAAAATAAAAATATATTATAATGAAATACCATGTTAAAATTTTAAATAATATTATAAGTTACTATCTAAAATTTGGAAAAATTATAATAATAGTAGGATTATTTCTATTTACTATTTAATATAACAATAAATTTATAAAATATTATTTAACTATATTTTTTAATAAAATATTTATAATTGTATATTACTTATTTATTTTTATTTAGTATAACATTTCATAAATATTTTAAGATAATATATTATTATATAAAGTATTATAATTTATTATATTTATTTTTGACAAATTAAGTTAATAAATTCTCCTATTATTGATATCTTTTATAGGATATGAATTTATAAAAAAATATTTTCATTTAAATTTATCAATTATTTAATAGGGTAAATTTTTTAATTATATTTGTTATATGCAATTTGTCTTGCATCATCATTGTTTAACTTGTACTCATATATTCCTAATAAATGAATTTTATAATTGAAAATAATATCTCAATATAAAATATTATTTAAAAAATTTTATTATAATATTTTTTAAAATTAAATGTATTGTTAAATAACAAGTAAAAAATATACTACTATATAATCTTTTATAAAATAAATGTGTAATCAAATAACAAGTTTATTATATTTTAAAATATATTTTTTTATAGTTGATACAATCTTCCCAAAAATATAAGTAAATATATTAAAAAGTTACAACTATTAAGTCAAATCATTTTTTTATATTAGGTAGAAGAGTAGACATGACATATCAATTGAATGTATATATTAAATTATTATTATTAATTATATTTAGGTATAATATAATGGAGTTTTAAAATTTCTAATCATTATAAAATTTTAATTATATTTAATTTGATGTAATTTTTCCAAAAATATAAGTAAATAGATGAAAGTTATATATATATATATATTAGTTTTTTATAATATTTTTTTAGTTATATTGATGGCAAGAGTAGAGGTGTGCCATCAATACTATTTAACCATTAAATAAATAATTATTAATTATTTTAATTAGTAAATAATTCAATATTTTATTTATGTATAATATAATGAAATTTTGTAATGATTATAAATTTTTATAAATATTTAATTATTTTTATATTATAGGATAATGAATTTTTTTAGATAATATATTAAAATAAATATTATATCATTTTTTATTTTCTGTACAAAATTTATAAGTTTATAAGTATCTAGTTTTCTATCTATTTAATTACCCATATATAAAAAGTATATAAATTCATTATTTATTTAGTTTGAAATAATTATATATATTAATAAATAAAAATATATTATAATAAATTATGTATTTGGTGACACTTGTATTTAGTAGACCATTGAGGAGAGGAAAACATGAGGTGACACTTCATAAACATGACACTTCATAACTTGGAAGTTATGGATTTCTAAATGAGCTATTTTATGAGCCATTATGCTCAGCTATGATTCTAAACATGTACATCACATTTGTAATACAAATTAATCTTACATTCATATAATCTATTATAAATTTAATAGGTCGAATAATCTGATAATTGAGTAAATTATAATATTAGTATATAATTTTTTAATTTTAAGGTTTTTATAATTTTTTCAAAAAATTATGTTATATTATAAAAACTTAAAAAAAGAGTATTTCATATTATATTATATGACAATAAATCAATTACATGTTAATATAATAATGATAATTTGTGTATAGGTTAGTAATATAATATTAATATTATGAAAAAATTTATATCTAAAATTAGATAGAAAATAATGATTTTTTAGAATATACTTATAAAAATTAATTAGACATACAGTATAATTTAGTAATTAATAATAAGTATGCTATTAATAATTTTTTGCGCAAATACTATTAACTACTTGAAAGGGCTTATACTTAGCCTACTTAATAATTTAAATTTTGAATTTTTTATAATATAATACTAATAAAAATTAATTAGGACATACACTATAATTTAATTATTACTAATATGTAGACTATTAACTATTTGAAAATAATTTATGATTAGCCTAATTAATATATAAAAAATAGAGAAATGTTTATATGTTTATATATAAAGCGTGCAATTATGTAATTAAAAATAAACTTTAATAATAAGCAATGCTAACAAGATAATATTTAAACTAAAAATTCAAGTTAGATAGTATGCAATTTATAATTAATATTAACTATAACTATAAATGAACCCATGCAATTACATTTAAGTGAGGTTGGAATCCACATGAGAATTGTAACTAATGAGAAAGTATGGGTTCAGTGCCAACACAGTTCCCATGTGTATTCCTATGTATACATGTCGTGTCTCGTAAGTTCCCGTTTTGATAAGATGAACGGTGAGTCAGTTTAAATATAAATAAAAATGAGATAATTATAATATATTTTTATTAAAATATTTATAAAATTTTGTACTAAATAAAAAAAATAAGTAATATACAATTATAAATATTTTATTAAAAAATATAGTCAAATAATATTTTATAAATTTATTGTTATATTAAATAGTAAATAGAAATAATCCTACTATTATTATAATTTTCCCAAATTTTAGATACCAACTTATAACATTATTTAAAATGTTGACATAATATGTCATTATAATATATTTAATATATTATATAAAATATAATTTGACTATATTTATCGATAATTTAATAGGGTAAAATTTTTAATTATATTTGGTATATGCAATTATTGTTTTAACTTGTACTGTATATATTTTTAAAGAAGATTATTATTAAAATGTTTCATAAATGAATTGTATAATTGAAAATAATATCTCATCATAAAATATTATTTAAAAAATTGTATTATAATAAAATATTTAAAAAAAATAAATGAATTATTAAATAACAAGTAAAAATTTACCATCATACAATCTTTTATAAAATAAATGTGTAATAAAATAACAAGTTTATTATGTTTTGAAAAATATTTTTTATGGTTGATACAATTTTTCCAAAAATCTAAGTAAATAGGTTAAAAAGTTACAACTATTAAGTCAAATCATATTTTTTAAAGTTATGTTGGCCAGAAGAGCAGAGGTCACAAATTAATGGAATGCATGCAGTAAGTATTAAATTATTATTATTTTTAATTATATTTAGGTATAATATAATACAGTTTTGAATTTTATAATCATTATAATTTTTTTGTAGATATTTAATTATTTTTATATTACTGGATCATGAATTTTTTGTATAATTAATAAATTATTTTTTAGATAATATACTAAAGACAAATATTATATTATTTTTAATGTTTTCAATGAAAAAACCTCTTTTGGAGTATTTAGTTTTTTTATATATTTAATTGATGAAATATAAAAATTATATATCAACTTTTTCTTATAGACAATATTGTAAAATGGAGTACATCTCCAAACACATGTAGAGACTTATTTAATATTTCTAATAATGGGCATAGTGATATCATAGATGATGTCATAGGTGATCTCATTGTCTCTTGTTACCCATTAATAAAAAATATATAAATAATATAGAATTTATAAGCAATATTATTATCCTAGTTCTTCTTGTTCTCTCTTCTTACTCTTCCTCTTCTTCTTTTTCTTAATTCTTCCTCTTTCTTATTCTCCATTCTCTCCTATTTTTTTTAACCGGACGACTCTATTTATAGAGAAAATATTGTGCTCGCAAAATAATTTTTTAGTCCATATTATAGAATTTTTAGTAGATATTATATATATATATATATATATATTTAAGATAATATATTTATATAATATTATCTTTTTTATTATCTAAATAATAATTGATTTTAAATTATATTTTTAATAAATATTATATATATTCTAAGATATTTAGATAATATTATTTTTTATTATCTTAAATAATATTTTATAATTTTATCAATATTATTACATTTTATAAATATTATTAATATAAAATTTTATATTCATTTAAAAAATTTTAAGATTATCACAATACCGAGGTGCATTTCCCATTCCGTTTTTCTGGCTGAACACACTATCTGATTTCATGCATCCATCATATACAGGAAAAGATCTCAAATGAACTTCACTTTTCTTTGATGGCTCCAAATTGGCAGGACCCACCGGCTGGAAGTGGGATAGGTGCGCCTGCAAATTAGCATTAGTGACCATTCAAAGCCATGTGATTCCATTGATGGGAATCAGCAACCATCTTATAAATATTAGTGCTCAGTTCTCTCCCTATCTCTTTGCCAACCCACCATTTCATATATTCCTTTCAACTAAGATGAGCTCCCTTGCAGAGAACCAGGTCGCAGTCATCCCGTTTCCGGCGACAAGCCATGCTCGACCCCTCGCCAACCTCGTGCTCAAGCTAGCTGCCGAAGCTCCAAGGGTGCACTTCTCTTTCCTCGCAGACCCTGGCTACAACGACGTCCTCTCCGGCCATTCAAGTGCAGATGCACCGCCAGCCAACGTCAAAGTATTTGGCGCTATTACCTGGCCCTGGGTGAACCCCATGCCGGGGAAGTCCCAAGACAAGATGCTGCAGCTGTTCCTTGAGGAGGGGCCTAAAAACTTCGAGGCGGCCATCGAAGCTGCGGAGCAAGCCGTCGGAGTGAAGGTGAGTTGTCTCCTCGCTGACGCCTTCTACACGTTTGCATGCATGATCGCAGAGAAGATGCAGGTCAAATGGGTGCCTCTAGTTGTCTCTTCTCCGTACTTCGTCTCCGCTTACGTCCACTATGACGAAATCCGCAAGTGTCTCTTAGACGCCGCCGCCCACGAGGAGGTGAGCTCTCAACCTGACCGCCGGACAGTACTGGAGGGCATCCCCGGCCTCTCGAGGATGCGAGTGGAGGACTTGCCGGACGGCCCGGCCGTGTTCACTATTGACAGCCACGTGCTGTCCTCGTCCGAGGAGCTTGCCTTGGTGCGTTCTTTCTGTGAGCTCCGGAGCGTGCTCCCACGCGCCGCCGCCGTGGTCATGAGCTCCTTCGAGGAAGTGAACTCCAAGGACCTGTTGGAGGACCTCAGGTCGAGGTTCAAGGAGTTGCTCCTGGTGGGATCCCTCACGGCCTCCCTCACCCCACCACCGCCTCACGATTCGGCTGGATCTGGGTGTCTCCAGTGGCTTAACCGGCAGAAGCATCGCTCAGTGGCATACATATCTTTCGGTAGCGTGAACTCGCCTCCCCCGGAGGAGATCTCGGCCCTGGCCGATGCCCTAGAGGCTAGCAAGACTCCATACCTCTGGTCCCTCAAGGACGAGCTTAAGTCGAGCCTGCCACTAGGGTTCGAGGAGAGGACGTGCTCCCACGGAATGATCCTGCCGTGGGTGCAGCAGAATCAAGTCCTGTGGCACCCATCTACGGGGGCCTACGTGACCCACTGCGGATACAACTCCACCTTCGAGAGCGCTGGGGCGGAGGTGCCGCTGATATGCAGGCCGTTTTGGGCAGATAATAGAATCAACGCGGTGAAGGCGGAGGAGGATTGGGGCATCGGGGTGATGGTACAAGGAGGGGTTATTACCAAAGATAGGATGATTAAGTGCCTGCAGATGGTGATGGGAGGTGGTGAAGAGGAGAAGGAGATGAGGAAGAAGATCAAGGCCTTTAAGAAGGTTTTAGTGGATGCTACTGAGCCGGGGGGCAGTGTTCCTAGGAGCTTGAAGACCTTAGCGGACTTGATATCATCCTAGCCTAGCCTAGCCTAGCCTAGACTAGCCAATTTCTAATAAGGAGATGCATGATGTGTGTGTTGCACTGTTCGTAGTAATTGTACCACAACCTCTACTACCACAGTCACTACCTCTTTCTCTCTATTGTGTCTTCAATTCTTACTTCCAATAAACAAATTGCGAGTAACAACTTTGCAAGTAAGTCTTCTCTCAAGCTTCCATTGAGGTACTTGCCGTATTTGAACTTTGCCTTATTGAATTTTCTGCTCTACTCACTGTACTATTACACAACATGTTCACATGAAGATTATTCTAACATCTTGGGTATTGGGTACGGTATGGTATGCAAGTGAATTCTCTAGTTGGAGAGTGTTATTTTGATGAATCTTGGTAGGGGTCTCAATTATGTGTGGTCCTCACACTTGTCCTTTGGGATGTTACCTGCTATATCATCCATTGCGCTATAAATACTTGTGGGTACAGGTTTATCTCATCCGTCTTTATTTTATTTGCTTTTTCGATATTTACCCCACACGTGATCCTACTAACCATAATCACTCAAAAATAAACTAATTCATTTTCTTCATTAAATATCAAATTAAATGTTATTTTATTTATATTAATATTGACTATAAAAGAAGAGATGTAATAAGTAGGTAGAATTTACAATTATATTCTCATGCTATTTATTGGATACGATCACCGAAGATAATGGAGTAATGAAGTGGCTATGGTGGATACGGAAATGAGCTCCATGATATTGTAGTGGAGGACATGGAGTCTACCTTTAGATGGCCAGATAGCACTTGTGCTAATAAAGTTAATGGGAGGAGACCAACTCTGAACTTATATGGTAATTCTTCAAAGTGTGTACGACTTAGATCTTGGTGAGAATATCTTCGGCTTGATCGGTGATCGGTTGCGTTAATAAAGTGATTGGATGTATCACTTAAAGACACTTGTAACAAATGACGAGTAATACATTCAGGAATAAAATGATAATCGACTTAAATATATTTAGTATAATAGTGTACAAATAATTAAGGAAACGGTGTAATACTAATATAAAAAAAAAGTAGGGATGCAATCCAAAAAAAGTACTAATGAGTACTACTCAAATTTTTGTATTTGCATTTGTACTTGAGCAACCTATTGTGCATTACCAACAAAACTAACATAATTATTAACTAAGTATCCATTATTTAAATTGTGTGTAAATTCAGCGTGGGAAAAGTAATATAATTAAGGGAGTAATAATATCGATAATTAATTCTATTAACGGTTGAATTAGGTTAATATCAATCTAATATACATTAGTTGGTCAATTTAAAAATTGACCAACTTGATTAATAATAAAAGTTATAGGGACGTGTCAATTTTAAATATTTTAGTGAGCAAACCACTTTCCTGATGACTTTAGCATCACCTTTCTGCCGGTTCTTCCTCTTGTCATCGTCAGGTGCTTCGCTGGCTTCATTATGAACAATACTTGAATTCACCTCTTCTTCAATCTTCTCTGCCTTTTTGACGGCCACCCTCCTCGGTCCCTGTCTGAACATGGGTCCTGCTGGAGCTGTCTGTGCAAAAGATACAGACTTTTTGTACACAACATCGGCGTCCCACCAATACTCTTCCAAAATCATTGCAGCTCCATTCTCAATTGCTTGATTCAGAAGTAACAGGACTCCCTCACTTGCAGGGGAAACCACTCTTTCAGATTCCCGAGCAGCTTCTAATGTACACCGTGGTTTCTCAGCCTTTTCTAGAGTTCCGCTTTCTTCCAAGTCCGAGCTTGCAATTTCAGGTTCATCATCCCCTTTATCCGCTGATGAACTGCTCTCAGAAATAGCAGAAATGTTGTGAATAGTAATAATGCCATTCATGTTAATGCTCCTTGTATCTTCCCACTCATTTTGGCCAGCAATACTGATATCTGAATCAGTTTCATAATCAACGGCACTGCTTTCAGGCAGAGATTCTTTTTCAGATTCTTCTAAAATGTTGGGAAGACTAATAACATCATCCATGCTAATTCTCCTTGTATCTTCCAACTCATTTTGGCCAGCTATACTGATATCTGAACCAGTTTCATCAACAGCAGCTCCGTTTTCATTTTCAGATTCATCTAAAATGTTGGCAAGAGTAGAGGCATAATCAATGTTTACGGTCATAACTTCCACCTAGTTTTGCTCAGAAACACTGATATCCGAAGCAGTTTCCTCAGCAGCATCTATATCTTCTGACACATATTCATTTTCAGATTCTTCTAAATCCATGTCTTTAGAATTGATCGGCAACAGGTCCAACTCAATATATTCAACTTCTTCATTCTCGGACAATGACGGAGCAGAAGAAGACACTTCCTTGGGTTCAGAATTGCAGCCTGATGTTGGAAAGGAAGACTTCCAATCCCGGCCTCTCCACATTAGTATATGCTCATGTTCAAACGAGATCAGCACACAGGGAACTAAATCCTGGTATCAATGAAAAAATGACACTAATTCTCATAATAGTTCTATATTGATGAAACAATGACAGACAAAAACAAATTTAAATTTATAACGGACCTTGAGTTTGGCTCCGATTTTCCTGTAATCACTCCCATTCATCCCCTGACAGTTTATCCTTGCCAGCTCACACGCTTCAAAAGCCTCCCTAACATTCTTCACTAAGTCACAGTAGACTCCATTTTTACCTATTCAACACATACAAGCAGCAGAAATTAGATACTTGAAAATGGGGAAAAGCTGTAGTCTACCAATCCCTTCCCCCTTTTTGACATAGTAAAGAGTGTAGCAGTCTCCATACCCAGTTTGCAAATCGGTATTAGCTTTCGTCCCTTCTTGCGCATCTCAGTAGCTTCTTCAAGAGTTAGACCTTCGGGAACCCTCTTAACCAGCCTGGGGTAAACTGGAGAGACAGGTCTCCACAGCAATTCTGGTGGCGGATTCGAACCTGCGCTCGCGACGGATTTCGTCCTCGATCTCCTGTTAGGCGCGGCGGCGCTCATTGAAACGCTCGGGGTTAGCGTTGTTCCAGCGGGAGAATCGGATAATCGTCGGGGACCGATGGCGGCTTATTTCCTGATAAGGATTTGGAGTGCTGGGGCCGAACTTCTGGGGAGCGAAAATGGGGAAGGGAAGGGCGAATTTCAGGGCCATAGAAGCTCCTGCAGCTTTCAGCGAGGAGGAAAGAAGCAGCTAATCCCGCTGTGTAGATAAGACCATTAAACGACGTTGCTTCATCTTTTATGTGTTTTTTTGCCGAAATATAGAATTTTGGTTAAAATATATGGGAGGTGGCCCAGACTGTTATGGAGTAACTGAGCTGAGCTCCTCTACTGACTCACAGTCCGAGATGATCGACTCTCCTCTCCCCATTATTGCTCTCAGGGAAGCTCTCATAGACGCCGCAGATAATGGGCCTGAGCTCGGAATGCTCCTCCTCTGCCTCTGATAATCGCCACGCGCTCAGGTACTCGCTCTTATCGATCCGCTCGAAGAGTGGCAAAGCAGTAATCGAAGAGTGGTTACTTTTGTTTGTCTCCTTTCTGTTGAATTCAGTCCTTGAAGGATAGTCTTCCCCTTTATTCTATCTAGGTACTTGACCTAAAGCTTCGGAGGTCTCCTTTCTGAGCTTTGCTTGTCGGTGTTGTAAGTCAAGATTTGTCCGTGTCGGGCTTTGGTTTTCTGAATCTGTTCTAATTGGAGTATCTTCATTCACCATTTTGACGTCCTTTTGTTTTGGTTGGCCGATGTATGTTTGCCTGAAATGCTCTATCCTATTGGTTTACAACAGCGTGATCGGTATAGCTTCTGAATTTGGGCCTCAAGAGTGAAGTGTTTCTTTTGTTCATATGGTGGAACTCTATGCTTCTATCCTGAGGCTACGCCTCATAGATACCAAGAGACTGCTACTAATTGGCACAATTATGATCGCTATCATAGTCATAATCCAGGGTGTTATAGCTACTTATGACCAATCATTTAGATTATCATGGATCCTCCAAGAAAGGGGCACTGTTGCCATAGCCCGTGGCGGCGATCTTGATATCTCAAATGCCACTGGTTCTGATGTACCTCTCATACTTCCTCCTGGACTTGAAAGGAATTATGTTGATAATGGGGAAGATATTTTGGAAGTGAGTGATGGAATAGAGGGAACTAGTTTGGACAATGATGTGGAATCAGATGGTCTAACAGACACTCCATACATGGGTGATGAGTCCAATCTCACTAAGAAACTTGGGACAAATGGTGTCGTGAGTATAGATAATGATCCTACTAAAGAGTTGGATCAACACATGAATTTTTCCATGTTGGGGTCGGCTACCACCATATCTTTGGAGGCCAGTTTCAATGTAATAGGCCCTAACAAAAGCACCAATGTGAAGGAACCAAAAAATATCCATGCTGAGGCAAAGAGGACTGCAATGGTCAATAATGGATCTGCATTGAAGAGGTTGAATGCTCCAGCACTCTCAATTGCAGAAATGAATTTATTATTGGTTAACAATTCTGTTTCGTCAAAGTCCAGGGTATGACTCTTGCAAGCGAGGTACACTAAAGACTAATTTTCATGGTATTATATGCTGTTGAGGAGTTATTTTTTTGTAGTAGTCTACAGGAAAGAAGCGGCCTTCAGCTCGTGATCAGGAACTTCTCTCTGCAAAACTGGAGATAATGAAGGCTCCTGTGGAAATTGACACCCAAGGACTTCAGGGCTTTGTCTATCAAAACATTTCCCAATTTATTAGGTCACATAAACGCTCCCTCTAACTTAATAAATAAATGTTGCAATTCAAAATGTGTTGCAGCATACACTAGAAAAACAGAAATCTGTTACCCTAATTTGTTCTTTTGTATTCAGATCTTAGTTTCATCTTTCTATGCTCAACTTCTTTAAGGCGGTTAAATTACCTATATCTTTGGCATCTTCTATCTGCAGGAGCTACGAATTAATGGAGAGAATCCTTAAAGTCTATGTCTACAAAGAAGGAGAAAAGCCCATATTTCACAAACCAAAACCAAGGGGAATATATGCCTCTGAGGGATGGTTCATGAAATTAATGGAAGGAAACAAGAAGTTCCTGGTGCGGGATCCAAGAAAAGCTCACCTGTTCTACATGCCCTTTAGTTCACAGATGTTAAGGACAGCAATTGATTATGATCACAACTTCAAGAGTCATAAGGACTTAATGAAGTTCCTTAAGAGCTACATCGACCTTATTTCCCATAAATATCGGTTCTGGAATAGAACCAGCGGAGCTGACCATTTTCTTGTTGCTTGTCATGATTGGGTATGATTTCTGTTCCCTTCTAAAGATGGGATTTCCAATTTTCTTATCAATGCTAGCCTTTTCTGGGAATTATTTTGCCTCTTTGAAAGTTTTTCTCTGTAGGGGAGTTGGATGAAGAAATTTAAGTCAGTGCCTTTAAACTGAAAGTTGATGCTGTAGGCAACCCGAATCTCGCCTCAGGAAATAACAGGGAACTCCATCAGATCACTCTGCAACTCCAACGCTGCCAAAGGATTTCACATTGGCAAGGACACAACTCTACCTGTCACTTATGTCCGCTCCATGGAGGAACCTACAAGAGACCTCGGAGGCAAACCGCCATCCGATCGCCCCATCTTAGCCTTCTTTGCTGGTAGCATGCATGGCTATCTCCGCCCAATCCTCCTCCAGTACTGGGAAAACAGACACCCCGACATGAAAATCTTTGGTCCGTTGCCTCGTGATCTCGCAGGAAAGAAGACCTACAGAGAATACATGAAGAGCAGCAAGTTCTGTATCTGTGCCCGAGGGTATGAGGTCCATACTCCCAGGGTAGTTGAGGCAATCTTCTACGAATGCGTCCCCGTGATCATTTCAGACAACTATGTCCCACCATTCTTTGAGGTCTTGAAATGGGAAGAGTTTGCAGTCTTTGTGAAGGAGAAGAATGTCCCTAACTTGGGGAGGATTCTTAGCTCCATCTCGGAAGAGAAGTACCTGAGATTGCAGCGCGGGGTCAAGGCAGTTCAGAGGCATTTCATCTGGCACAAGAAGCCCATCAAGTTCGATTTGTTCCACATGGTTCTCCATTCTGTTTGGCACATTAGAATGCTCCAGCTGAAACAAGGATATTGAAAAATGGAATCCCTCGTTAACGTTTGTTGTTGTTGTTGCACTTTAGTTTCTTGTGTTTTTCCCATGTCCATCTTTTACTCCTCCTACTCAAAGGAATTTCCATCATGTAAATGCTTGCAAGGAGATGAGTTTGCTTTTACCTTTGTTCCCTTCATCTGTCATGCTTCAGTTTATTGCCCGTTGTCAATTAAGTAGCCCATATTGTCACGATAAGGCTAATGCTATAAATCTATCAGTTCCCATATTCTTGCTAATTCCATTATTGTAAGGCTGTGTGATGATCAAGATGATGATCCAACCCATCTGATGCACGGTCTGCCGACAGTACCGTTGTTGGCCCCCTCCCCTTGCTGATTCTTTTTGAAGATGGCACTGTTCTTGGCCCATCAATAATGGCCGTTTGCGAGTTTTCTATCCATTTGTTAATGTCTTATTTCTTGGACCCTTTCCCGCATTATTATTTACTGTAACACGCATATCAATATCAAGTGGGTAAAAGGTTCTTGCAAACTTGTTCGTCCTCAAGATAACTGTGGTCCTTCGTCTTTGACTGTTTTTGTGCTCTGAAGAAAAGGACACCTTGAAATCGTTCATCTGTTCTTGATCGTCCAATTGGTAAGTATTTTCCTAGGGTTTCGGTCGATTGTTCAGGCGCTCAATTTTAGCGTGCCCGTCTTCCGGGTCTCCCGGGGTTTTGGGCAACGGGTAAGGACGAAGTGCCCCTCAAGCTGAACGCTTTGGCTTTCTAAGCTCTCATCACTGTATGCAAGCTTGAATTTTTCTCTCGGGCTCTGTCTGTACGGTGAGATTTTTTGGTGCCGCCGAAATCACAGACTCTCGTGGTTTGACCGAGACCCCCGTTTGCTGTCTGAATTGTGTACCTACCTCTGTTTCTGAAGCCTTGCAGATTGCTCTTATCGCAGAGCAAGCTTATAAATTGCTGTAGCGGCGGCTTAGTAATGGGTTCTGATCTTTTCTACTTTTGAATTCTTTTCTAATATTATTCAGGCTGTACGTTCTATCCAGTTTACCATATTGTTGATATCTGCGATTTCCTTGGTCATGAAATAGGACAGAAGGATATGACTCTGCCCTTGTCGAAACTCTCTTGAGTTTCCAATGTTTATCTGGGAGTAGATCATTAATGGGAATGCTGTCATCTTTAAGATTGCAAGCTATTTTCCAGAAGAGAAATCGGAGATGGCTGTTTGTAGTATTTGCAGTTGCATTGACGCACTTACTGCTCCAGTCCCTGTTGCTTCCTTGGTCAAGCTCTCCAGTCCCTACTGCCGGATCGCCAAATGTCGGGTGAAGAAGAGGAGAATAGCTTCCTGCCTATACCTTCTTCAAAATCCTCTGTGGTTCGTAACCCTCTAACACTGGCCAACGTTCCAGAGATGAGCAATGTTTCTGTTTCTATCATGGTTGCAAGAACCTCTGTTGAACTTAATGATAGCATTCATATTCTTAAAACCAGCCTACTTGATGCTGATGAGAAGTCCAGTAGCATCTCTTCTACATCTAGAGATGGAGAGCATATTGAACCACTAGCTCTGGAAGGTCAGAATGAAAATATTATCCTTGACATGGGTGGTGATGACACCATACAGTTGAATGTGTCAAAAAATGCGAGCATGATATCAGATGGTTCCCCTTCATTCACTTCTCTAATTGTGGCTTCTCCACCCAACATCAGTTTTCAGGATGGCCTGTTGTTAAATGAAATGGGCACTGGTGTTTCTTCAAATTCCTCTATGAATGGTAAATCTGCTTCAAAGAAAGAATCATTGGTGATAACTTCTCCCACAAAGAAGAAGATGAGATGTGATCTGCCAGCAAAATTAGTTACCACAATTGAAGAGATGGAACGCATTTTTGCACGCAGTCTGGCTTCTCCGCGATCTATAGTATGAGCTTGATATCCATAACACTACTCTATCATAGCATTGACGAACTTCTTAAATTCATTGAACTTCGTGTTTGTAGAGACCAAGATGGTCCTCGGTGAGGGACAAGGAACTCTTAGCAGCTAGGAAGGAAATCCAGAATGCTCCAATTGCTTTGGGAGATCAAGAACTCTACTCTCCACTATACCGTAACATTTCCATGTTTAAAAGGTGATCAGGAATTGATCATATGGGACACCTGAGAATATAATGGCCTTACATTTCATAGTTCATCCGCCCTGGCTTCTGATGATTAATGGCAATTGGTTTTTCCAGGAGCTATGAACTCATGGAACGCATGCTTAGAGTATATGTCTATAAGAAAGGAAAGAAACCTATCTTCCATCAACCAATACTCAAGGGACTATATGGATCGAGGGATGGTTTATGAAGTTGATGGAGGGGAACAAACAATTTGTTCGAGAATTAATACCAAAATTATTAATACTGAAATTTAATTTATTAGAATTAATACCGAAATTAAATTATTAGAATTAATACTAATAATTTATGGTAATATTAATAATAGTAATAAATCTCACCCATTTAATACACGGGTTTTAGCCTGAACATTTCTCTATCTACTGCTCTATTTCCCGGTAAATCTCGAACCAGAGTTTCGACTTGAATAAAGGTCGGAGAAGACAGCTATCCGATAGCAAACTACAGTCAATTCGAGAATAGTTGAATAAACGCCGACATTATAGAATAGTGAATCAACTCCGACAGACGAAGCTGCTCTATTTCGGCCAAGCTAAAATCGGCCATTTCAAGTTCCCCTTATGTCAAACCAAGCCCTCCCAACACTTACTCAGCCTTTCCACGGCCGAATTAGGACCGAAATGTAACCCAATTTGGCTTCCCTTTACAATTTTCGATCGGTGCTAGAAAGAGAATCGACTGAATTTTAATGACAAAATTCTAATCTAATTCTGCATCAATTGATTCGATTCTTGATTATAGGATTAACTTTAGGACGAGAGCTATCTGCCTAGATTGAAAGCTCGAACCACCGTGCCTTCACCGATAAGTAATCGAAGCTTTCTCTCTATAGTTCATTTTTCGGTGAAGCTCCGTTTGATCTTGTCCCGACATTAAAACTTGCGATTCACATTTCTGAAGAATCGTATGAACATGTAGAAACTCAATTTCAACAATTGGAAACGTTTGATGGGTCAATTTAATTAAATCAAATTCAACAATTGGAAACTCAATTTGATGGGTGAAGCTCCGTTTGATCTTGTCCCGACATTAAAACTTGCGATTCACATTTCTGAAGAATCGTATGAACATGTAGAAACTCAATTTCAACAATTGTAAACGTTTGATGGGTCAATTTAATTAAATCAAATTCGGCTGTGTTAAGACATTGGAATTGGGGGAAAATTGGGAATTTTTGAAATTCAAAGGGCCAAAATATAATTTTGTGAAATTGAGGGTCAATTGGGCATGAAAATAATGTTGGAGGACCAATTGAGGAATTTTGGAATTTTGGGCAAAACTTACCATTTTTGTAAAACAAGGGCAAATGGTAATTTTGGAAAAATTGGGGGACCAAATTGAAAATTTGGGAAATTAAATTCCTTTATGGTGAAATTGAATAAATTGAGTTAACAGTATAAATTTTAAAAGTTATGGGACTCAATTTGAGGAAAAACTGAAATTAGGGATTTAAAGTTAAAGAGAAATAACTTTAGGCACCTAATTGCAAATAACCAAAAGATTGAGTTTTCTCATTCATTGTAAATGAATAAATGCTGTTATGCCGAGTAATAATGAATAACATTATTCATATCGTATAGGAACACGAAATACCGGGAACGCCAGCAAGAACAACCTCGCATGAATACAAAGAACAAGTCTAGTGGAATTCACGGCATTAACGGGTGAGTGGGTTTACTAACATCATATCCGGTTGGGATAATGAGCACAACTTAAAATTTAAAAACCACTTACCAGTCGTGAGTGGGTTTACTAACATCATACCCGGTTGGGATGATGAGTACAACTTAAAAATAAAAACCACTTACCAGTTGTGAGTGAAAATTTTATATAATACCCGGTAGGGGATGATAAGTACCTCGATATAAAAACCCATTGTTTAGTGGTATTTTAATCATCACCACTTAGAGAAAGTGATGTGAAAATCATGCTGAAAAACTACTTACCGGCTGTAAGTAGATCATACCCGGTTGGTATGATGAGACTTCCTCGAAGGAAGTTGAAAACCCGTTCATCGGTTATGAACGGAGCTGTCCTTATACTAGTTGGTATAATGGACGGTGAAAACCTATTTTGTCGGAAGTGTTCTCCCCTGAATGTGTGCCAATACTTAAACTATTTGGGAAACTTTATTGATAGGAGCTCGAATAGCTCTTATAGGCCCTCGATTTTGGAACTTGAGGGCTAGAATGCCCAGTTTTTTGAAAATCTCGTACAGTGGGCCCAAGGCCAGTTGGCACAAGCAAGAGCTCGTAAACGAACATGATTTATGTGCTATAAAACTTAATAAGTGAATTGTTTGGCCATGGTACCAAGATAGGACTGACATGCTCAACTAGCGGTAGTGCGACATGACAGGTTGATGGACTAGTCAAGACAAACAACGGCGGGTTGAGTTGAGAGTCGGGGCCGTTGGATCAGTGGCACCACATATTACATGGCTTGATAAGAAAACATTGTTTGTGCATGCATTGTGAGTACATGATCATCAAAACGCCCATGAGGGGTAGTGATGCGTCCTAAGGACACTGGACGACTTGGTGGCTATAAGGGCAATTCGTCGTTCCAAGTGTCTGTACGAAATTTGGAGTAACACCAAGCGCATGAGACCGGGGTGGGGATAGGATGAGGTCTCTATCCTCATACGGACACGAAGAAGTGATTTCGAGATTGTGGGTTGGATGTCACGTACATCCACTCATTCCCAGGGTAGAAGTGGTCGTACTTCTATTCGGGTGGCAGGAAAAGTCGCTCTGACGCCACTAGTGGGTTCAGTAGTGATACTGACTTGCGAATGTGTGTAACCTTCATGATGAAGGATGTGTGTTGGGTGATGACACATTGTGGTAACTAAGAAATAATGGAAAAATCTAAATTTTTAAATGAAGAGATTTTTTTGAAAAGAAAGGAGTATGACACACTACATATAAATGTTTTTCTTAAAAATTAAAAGTAGACCTTTGAAAACCCATTCATTGAGTAGTCATACTTACCCCCTCCCTTATATCCCTTTTAGGAAATCCCGGAAAGCCTACCTTGAAAGACCATCAACTAAGATGACTGTAAGATAGGTATGTAAAGTTTAAAATTTCATGCAGTTTTAATTATGCTATTCTAGGAAATAATACATGTTTAAAGGATGCCTTACTCTTTATAGATTATAATAAGGGGAAACCCTTTAATAAACCGAGAGAGTAGCGGGTTGTTCATAGGGATTTGACCAAACCGGGTCGGGGCATGACAAAATAGGCTGCCCCTCGTAGATGGTCGAATAAATTGTCTATCCTAGGGAGAGGGTATTTATTCTTAATTATCACCTGGTTTAATTTTCGGTAGTCGATGTAGAGCCTCATGCTTTCATCCTTCTTTTTGACGAATAGGATCGGTACATCCCGCGGGGATTAGCTCAGGTGTATGAAGCCCTTCTCCAATAGTTCATCTAATTGGTCCTTTAACTCCTTAAGTTCGGTGGGCACCATATGGTAGGGAGCTTGTTATATGGGGTGGGTTCCCGACACCACTTCAATTAATTTCCCAATTTGCCCTTTCTCTATCGGTTCTAGTTCTTGAACTGATCAATTCATAAACTGGTTCAATTCAGTTGGATCCGGTTCATCTAAACCGGTCTGATTTTTCTCGATTTGTCCTAAGGTTCTTTTCCAAGGTTTTATTAACCCTTTGGGTCACTCGGGAGTTGTAAATTTCCCAAATTGCCCATTCTATGATGATTGAGTTTGTGAACCGGTTTGGTATTTCTCAATCGGTTTGACCGTTACTTTTCCTGGTTTCCTTAACTACAAAGGGCGAGGTTTACATGAAATATGCATACTAAGCCATGAATTGAATTAATGATCGTGATGACATAAAAGAAAAACAGGGATTATGTTCCACAGGTGATTTTCTAAAGAAGACTAACATACCGAGATTTTCCTAAAAGGAAAATGGGATGTATTGAACCTCGTGAATAAAAAATATTTTGATGTATTGAATGTGATGCATAAGAAAATACTTATTATTATTATTATTGTTGTTGTTGTTGTTGTTGTTGTATGCCTCATCTTCCTTAAATAAAAGAATTAGGAATTAGAACTGGAAAATTTTGAAGGAAAACCGATGTTCCAATTGAACCGTGATTACATAAGATGATCAATGTGGGATGAAAAGCAACCTAAACATCGCCATTAGCAAAGGAACCAACCAATTTAGGCATGAATAGAACCCAATCGAGGTGAACCAAACCATAACTGGATAAAATCTTGTTGAACCAAGAGAAATCAATTTAAAGATTTATTTTTTTGGGTTACTAAAAAAGGGTAATTTGGTAAATTGAGGTTATTGCTATATAGAAAATGAATTTAGAATAATTTTTTAGAGAACTGATCGAATTAGGGTTGAAATAACTAGTTTACGTCTCAGGTCACCTAACCAATTAGGGAGTGAAATGTGGTGAAAGTCAACAGTGAGACTGGCCAAGACACACATAAGCAAAAGTGACCAATGAGAGGACGACACATGGAAGGTGTGCTGAGTCAACAAATGACTAGGACGTCCAAGAGAACTGACTAATCAATGGAGGACATGTGATAATCCGCAACAAACACCCAACCAATTCTAAGAGGCCACATTGCATGATCATATAGATTTTAGAGGGAATATTAAATTGTTTATATAAGTTAATTAGAGGATGACACGTGACAAAGCATCAGCGATCGAGATCTGGTCAACAACCATGTCAACCTCGGTGACCAATGGGAGGTCGCCAAGTGGCAAGTCAATGGTTAAAAGGTTGACCATAACCTTAAGTGAGATACCACGTCAGCCAGCCTAGCAAATCACTATGCACCATGTGGTAGCTCACACACGTGCACATAGTGATGTCTTCAACCTTCAGTCAAGAGCTCTATTGACATAACGAAAATTGAAAAATTTTCTTTCCATTTCAGGTGAGCAAATATTCACTCCAACATTAGGAATTCTAGTGTCGATAGGCTCGACCAATTTAGAAATTGGTAGAGTCAAGGGTCTTTGACCTCCCTATATAAAGAGCTCCTCTCCTATCATCCTCTACACACCTCAACCTTCGAATTCCCTTCATCATTCACTTTCCCAATGACCTCCATAGAAATGCTCCAACAAGGACCTTTTTCTTAATGAGAAAAGTCAGCACCAAGTCCAACCAATTTTAGAGGAATTTATCCACTCAGCACCAACCTCCCTTCAGTTCGAGGACGACTAGAGAAACCCCAAGACAATCACATAGTGAACTAACTCTAGCCCTGACTTTGCCCATATTTGATCAAGTCAAGTTTGAGCCTCACTATGGCTACCTATGACCAAACCAAGGTCCCCCACCATCACTCGTTATGCCCAAGGCCTCCATGCACCTTCTTTTTAAGTCCCTACCACCACCATTCTCTGAAAAATTCCAAAATTTTGTCAAATTTTAATTAGTTATTATCCCATCAAAATTTTTATGTTTCAAGTGACCATTTAAGTCGTCAATCGATCTAGGAAGGATCCTCTAGATGCGAGAAAGTTTCCCCCACCCTCAACTTAGGCCGCGTGCCCTCATCAGTAAGAAATCAAAACTTTCTCTCTCTAGAAATAATTTTCTAGTGAAATTCCATTTTCAGTCAATTTTATGCGAAATGAAGCGATTCAAAGCTTACAATGCTAATTGGAACTTGGGGTAGATGATTAATGGCATGATAGGACTTAATGGGGAAGATTTTAACCTACTTATGTACAAATCAATGTTCAAGGACTAAATTGTAATTTTTGGAAACTTTAGGGCCAAATTAAAAATAAGGGAAAGTTAAGGACATGAAAGGAAATAAGAGAATATTAGGGACCTAAATGAAATATTAGAAACCTTAGGAATCTAATTGTAAATAAGGAGATAATTAGGGTCCTAAAGTGGAGGGTTATAAACTTTAGTGACCTAATTGTAAATAAGGCATAACTTAGGATCCTTTGTGCAAATAGATGATTGTGTGGGGTCTTATATGCCAATTTCCCTTATATGTGTACTTGAAATGTGTAGGAACCATTTGTCAAGTACCTGTGCAATGGAGTACACTAAGGATAAAAAATCCACTCGGGATGAACACATCACGGTTACTGGGTGAGTAGAATTTTTTAGTATCGAGTCCAATTGTGCCAATGGCCCGTACCTATGATAGAATAAACCCTCAGATAACTTGAACCCCATAAGAGAATGAACCTTCCTTGATAGCATGTGTGAAACCCATCATCTCGGATCAAGAAAAATCAGGAAAGAACCGGTCAATTTAATGAGAAAACTGAAACACTTAAGGGTTCGACAATGATAAATAGGGGTTAAAATGGGGAATTGGAAAATTCGAAGTGACCCAAAAGTCATGAAAATAATGGGGAAGAACCACAATGTAAATTGGATTGAACCGTGTTGAACCATACATTAACCGGTCTATTAATTCATTTTTTTAAGTGGCTTAAAAAGATCAATTTGGTAAATGGAGGCCACCACTTAGTAGAAAATGAATTTAGACAAATTTAGAATTTTTTATTTTTGAGAAAACCTGTCGAATCGGGCATAAACCCACCTATTTTTGTCATTGAACCCGTTCAGACCAATTCGATTCGATCTAAAATAGCGTCGTCTTCTTCCTTGGGATGACGACACTGTTCATATGGCAGAAAAACTTTCCTTCACCAATGAGGGAATATTTCCTTTGATTTGGGAATTTTCTGAATAGGATAAGCTTGACTAATATGGAAACTAGAAGGGCCGAGAGTCCCGAATCTCCCGTTATAAAGAGCTTTTCATCCTCAACACACCTCAAATTGCCATTCATCCTTAACACACTGCAAATTCCCATTTCCTCTCAACTGCTCCATTTTTCGGTGATGCTCAAACCAAAGCTCTAACTTGGACATTTTTCTTTGCCTTAGAAGGCAAGGTTGGGTCCTATAGACTCTTGTGGAAGTTAGCTACCTGACAACAACCTTCTTTCGATCAGAGTACCGCTAAGAAGCGCCGACAGAATATAACAGTGAAGCAGCTCTGATGAATCAAAACTGCCATGTGTTGGCCGAGCTGAATTCGGCCAAATTCAGCCCTCCTTCGGCCAAATCAAGCCTTCCCCACACCCCACGGTCGCCACACGGCCTCAACAGAGCTGAAAGGTAAACCAATTCGACCCTCCTCCGTCGTTACAAATTAGTGTTAGAGAGAGAAAGTGTTGAATTTCACTAACCAAATTCACCCTTAATTAGACATCAATTGTAGTAATTCTTGATCATAGAAGGAACCTCAGGATGAGAGCTACCTCCCTCAATCGAGAGCTCAGACCACCGGACCTCCGACGGTAAGCTTTCGAAGCTTTCTCTTTCTACAAACAGTTATCTGGTAAAGCTCCATTTGAGCTCGTTTCGGACTCAAATTATGCAATTCAAAGCTCTCGAATTGTATGAAAGTGTAGGAACTAATCCATATCATCAATTGGAGCAATTAACTCTGATTGAATGGCCAATTTGAAAAAAAAAATCAAATTCGGTCAGTTTGAAAGGGAGAAATTGGAGGAATTTTTTTGGGAAAATTGGGGATTTTGAAAAATTGAGGGAGCTCTTTGCAATTTCCCAAAATTGAAGGTGAATTGGCCATGAGAAAGATGTTGATGGACCAATTAGTAAATTTCTGGAACAATTGGTGTTAATTTGTCATTTTTTGGAAAGTAGGGGCAAAATTATAATTTTTGAAAAGTTAGGGACCAAATTGGAAATTTGGAAAACTTGAGCCCCTTACACAATTTTGAGTAAATTAAGGACCCAAAGGGAATTTTGGAAGACTTGGGACTCAATTTGGGGAAAAGTTAGCATTAGGGGTCTAAAGTGAAAGAAAATGAACTTTAGGGACCTAAGTGCAATAAACCAACAATTTTGAGTCTAGTCGCTCATACGTGAGAAAACGATGAGTGTCATGACAAACCTTAATTGATAAGGATGCACCAATCATGTAGGGACATGAGAAACTGGAACGCCGACAAGGAGAAGCTAGCATGGACTTGGAAAACCGACTAGGGACAAACACAACACGGTTATTGGGTGAGTGCCAACTGGCCTTGGGCCAATTGTACGAGATTTTTAAAATCAAGCATATTAGCCCCCAAGTTCCAAAACTGAGGCCTACGGCCTATCTAAGCTATTTGAGCTCTTGTCAATAAGGTTTCCCAAAAAGTTTAAGCAATGGCACACAGTCAGGGGTGAGGATTGGCACAAAGTCTAACAAAAATAATCTTTTAGCCACCATCACACCACCGGGTGTGTAGACCTCTCCGCTCATAATCGATGAATAGGTTTTCTACTTCCTTTTAGGAAGTTCATCATACCAATTAAGTATGATCTAATTATAACAGGTAAATAGTTTTTTTCCGCGTAATTTTCACATCACTCCCTTCAGGTGTGATGTTTAAAATTCCACCTTATAGTGGGTTTTTATTTTTGAGGTGCTTGTCATCACAACCAGATATAATTTTAAAATCCCCCTCAACCGATAACGAAATGATTTCCTCTTAACTGGTTATTTGTTTTCACGCGAGCTCGTCCTTTCTAGCATTCCCAGTACTCCATGTTCCTACACAATATGAACATCCTTGTTCATTATCCCATGGCCTAATAGCCTTCATTAATCATGAATGGATGTAATACTCAAACATTTTAATTAATTTCAATTAGGTCCCTAAAATTCTTTTTCTTTAAATTTAGGTCCCCAATGCCTATTTTCCCCCAAATTGAGTCCCGAAACTTCTAAAATTCACCTTGGGACCTCAATTTATTAAGATCACAAAAAGGGGTTCAAGTTTCCCAAATTTCCAATTTGGTCCTCAATTTTTCCAAAATTACCATTTTGCCACTACTTTACAAAAATGGCAAATTTCATCCTATAAATTCCAAAAATTGACCAATTGATCCTCTAACATCTTTTCCATGCCCAATTGGCCTTCAATTTTATGAAATTGCATTATAGTCCTTCGAAATTTTCGAAATCCCCAACTTTCCCCCAATTTCAACCTTTCAACTTGATCAAATTTCATTTAATCAAATTGATTGATCAAACTAGGTTAATTGTTGAAATGGAAGGTAGATTTAAGTTCCTACACATCCATATGATTCAATTACACTTTGAATCGCATGAATTGATGCCGGAAAACTAAACGTAGAGAGAGTAAGCTTTTAAAGCTTACAGTGGGGGGCGCGGCGATCCGAGCTTTCAATTTGGGCATATAGCTCTTGTCTTAAGGTTACTCCTAGGATAAAAAATCACCTCAATACATGTCGAATTGAGGGAGAATTTGGTCAGTAAAGATATGTTGATTCTCTCTCTAGCATAGATCGGAATTTATAGAGGTGAGCCAAATTGGCTTACCTTTCCGTTCTAATTCAGTTGTATAAGGGTGGTGGAAGTGTTAGGAGGGCTTGGTTCGGCTTGAAAAGGGCTTGAATCGACCAATTTCAGCTTAACAAAAATATGGCAGCTTCGGTCCGTCGGAGCTACTTCACTATTCTATCACACCGGTGTTTCTCTGACGACCCTGGAGCAAATGGAGACTATCGTTGGGTAGCTGACTTCTCCCTGAATCTAATGAACCCGACCTCGCCTTCTTTGGCTTAGAAAAATGTACATGACATTCGACCCTCAATTCGGTAACAAAACTCCATGTTCGTATGAGGACAGAGACCTCATCCCGACACCACCCTGGTCTCATGCACATGAAGCTACGTCGAGCTTCCAAGACTGTTGGCATGACTAACTGCCCTTATCTTCACCATGTCATCTAGAGCCCTAGGACGCATCACTACCCCTATTAGGCATCTCGAAGGTCCCGTAACATTAGTGCATGCACAAATCAATAATTTTCCACATAAGCCATATAATTTGTGGTGCCGCTGGTCCAATGGCCCCGACTCTCAACTCGACCTGCAGCTGTTTGTCTCGACTGGTTCATAAACCTGTCATGTCGCATTGTCGCCAGTCCATCAAGTATGTCGGTCATGTCTTGGTACCATGGCCAAACAATTCACTCATTTAAAGTTTTTATGGCTTAAACATATGTTTGTTTACAAGCTCCTACTCGCGCCAACTGGCCTAGGACCCACTGTACGAGATTTTCAAGCTTCCAACACCACCTCGGTCTCATGCGCATGAAGCTACATCGAGCTTCCAAGACTGTTGGCATGACTAACTGCCCTTATCTCCACCATGTCATCTAGAGCCCTAGGATGCATCACTACTCCTATTAGGCATCTTGAAGGTCCCGTAACATCAATGCATGCACCAATCAATAATTTTCTACATAAGCCATACAATTTGTGGTGCCGCTGGTCCAATGGCCCCAACACTCAACTCGACCTATATCTGTTTGTCTCGATTGGTTCATAGACCTATCATGTCGCATTGTCGCCAGTCCATCGAGTATGTCGATTATGTCTTGGTACCATGGCCAAACAATTCATTCATTTAAAGTTTTTATGGCTTAAACACATGTTTGTTTACAAGCTCCTGCTCGTGCCAACTGGCCTAGGGCCCACTATACGAGATTTTCAAAATCGGGCATATTAGCCCCAAAGTTCCAAAACTGAGGCCTTCGGCCTATCTAAGCTATTCAAGCTCTCATCAAGAAGGTCTCCCAAAATGTTTAAGCATTGGCACATAATCAGGGGAGAGTACTTTCGACAAAATAATCTTTTAGTCGTTCATCACATCAACCGGGCATGAGGACATCTTCGCTTATAACCGATTAGCGGGTTTTCTACTTCATTCCAAGAAGTTTTATTATACCAATCTGGTATGACCTACTTACAATCGTTAAGTAGTTTTTCCGTATAATTTCCACATCACTCTTTGCAAGTGAGATAGTTAAAATACCACTTAGTAGTGGGTTTTCATTTCCGAGTTGCTTATCATCCCAATCGGGTATGATATAAAATCCCACTCACCCGATAGTGCAGTAAATATCTTATTACCCGACTTGCTGACTTCAAGCAAACTTGTCGTAGCTAGCGTTCCTAGTACTTGGTGTTCATCCATGATATGAACATCCTTGTTCATTATCCTTTGGCCTAATGGCCTTCATTCATCCCGAATGAATAAAATAACCAAACTTTTCATTTATTTACAATTAGGTCCCTAAAGTTATTTTTTCTTAAACTTTAGGTCCCTAATGCTGGTTTTCCCTCAAATTGATTCCTGAAACTCTAAAATTCACCTTATGACCTCAATTTATTCAAAATCACAAAAAGAGGTTCAAGTTTTCCAAATTTCCAATTTGGTCCCCAAATTTTCCAAAATTACCATTTTGCCCATATTTTACAAAAATGGTAAGTTTTGCCCCAAAAATTCCAAAAATCACCCAATTGGTCCTCCAACATCTTTATCATGCCCAATTGGCCCTCAATTTTATGAAATTGCACTTTAGTCCATCAAATTTTTGAAATCCCCAAAATTTCCCCAATTTCAACCTTCTAACTCAGCTGAAAGTGATTTCATCAAATTAACCGATCAAATGAGTTTAATTGTTAAAATTGAAGTTAAATTGGAGTTTCTACACCTTCATAAGATTCAATTGCACTTTGAATTGCAAGATGTGATGTCGGAATAAGCTCAAACAGAGCTTCGCCGGAAAACTGAACGTAGAGAGAGAAAGCTTCGAAAGCTTACTGTGGAAGGTGTGGTGGTCCGAGCTTTTGATATGGGCAGATAGCTCTCCTCCTGAGGTTCCTCCTAGGATTAAGAATTGCATCAATTGATCCTGAATTGAGGGAGAATTTAGTCATTGAAGTTCTGTCAATTCTGTATCTAGCACCGATCAGAATTTACAATGGAGAGCCAAATTGGCTTACCCTTCTGCTCTAACTCAATTGTAGGAGGGTTGTGGAGGTGTTGGGATGCCTTGGTTTGGCCTAAAGAGGGCTCGAATTGTTCATTTTCAACTCAGCCAAAATAGAGCAGATTCGGTTCGACGGAGCTGCTTCACTGTTCTATCACGCCGACGTTTCTCCAGCGACCCTCGGACCAAATGGAGACTACAGGCGTGTAGCTGATTTCTTCCCAAATCCAAAGAACCTGACCATGCCTTCATTGGATTAGAAAAATGCCCAACTCAGAGCTCTGGTTCGAACTTCACCAGAAAATGGAGTAATAGGGAGAAAGTGGAGTTTTCAGGTGTGAGGAGGATGAATGGGGAGGGTCTCTTTATATAGGAAGCTTGGGGAGTTTTTGGCCCTCCAATTGGCGCCTTAATGGCGGTCATTCATTTCATGAAACTCCCTAGCCAAAGACTTTTCATCTTCATCGGCACTGCTTGATTTTTCGGGAAGTGAACAGTGTTGTCATCTAAAAGAAGAAGATGACACTGTTTCGAACCAGACTAGATCGGTTCAAATGAGGTTCAAAGCTTAAACCGACCGATTTAGACTTGATTCAACGGAGTTTTTCAAAATTAAAAATTTCTAAATTCATTATATATCCAATGGTGGCCTAAATTGTAAAACCCGCCCTTTTTAGCTAAGGAAAACCAAGAAAAGAACTAGTCAAACCAAGTGACGATTCACAACCGGTTCACAAACCCGATTATTTCTGAACGGGCAAGTTGGGAATTTACAATTCTCGGGTGATACAAAGGGTTAATTAAACCTTGGAAAATAAACTTAAGACAAATTAGAAAACAAAAACCAAATTGGTTCAGGTGAACTAGATTCCATAAGAACTTTAAAGTTAAGCGTGCTTGCCTGAGAGTAGTGTGAGGATGTGTGACCTCCTGGTAAATATGAATTTTTTTGTAACCCGAAATTTCGGTCAAAAATTTGTATGTACGCCTTATCATAAATAACCATAAATTAATATATATTTAATTATTTTAATTAATACCAATAATTTAATACCTAAATTAAATTATTGGATTTAATACAAATAATTTAATACCGAAATTAAATTATTAGAATTAATACCAATAATTTATGGCAATATTAATACTAGTAATAAATCTCTAGTACACAGGTTTTACGCCTATATAAAGACGTCATCCCCATTTCATTCCCCTCACACCTGAACATTTCTCTCTCTCTCTTTCTATTGCTCCATTTCCCGGTAAAGCTCGAACTAGAGCTTCGACTTGAACAAAGGTCGGGCTCTTTAGAACAAGGGAGAAGACAACTATCTGATAGCAAACTACAGTCAATCCGAGAATCGTTGGAGAAGCTCCAACATGATGGAATAGTGAAGCAACTTTGGCGGACCGAAGCTGCCCTATTTCGGCCAAGCTGAAATCGGCCATTTCAAGCCCTACCCAGGCAAAACCAAGCCCTCCCAACACTTACTCAGCCTTTCCACGGTCGAATTAGGACCGAAAGGTAAGCCAATTCGGCTCCCCTTTACAATTTTCGATCGGTGCTAGAGAGAGAATCGACCGAATTTCAATGACAAAATTCTAATCTAATTCCACATCAATTGATGCGATTCTTGATTCTAGGATAAACCTCAGGACGAGAGTTATCTGCCTAGATCGAAAGATCGAAGCCTTCACCGTTGAGTAATCGAAGCATTCTCTCTCTATAGTTCATTTTCCGGCGAAGCTCCGTTTGAGCTTGTCCTGTCGTGCCAAGCTGAAATCGGCCATTTCAAGCCCTCCTCAGGCCAAACTAAGCCCTCCCAACACTTCCTCAGCCTTTCCACGGTCGAATTAGGACCGAAAGATAAGCCAATTCGGCTCCCCTTTACAATTTTCGATCGGTGCTAGAGAGAGAATCGACCGAATTTTAATGACAAAATTCTAATCTAATTCCGCATCAATTGATGTGATTCTTGATTCTAGGATAAACCTCAGGATGAGAGCTATCTGCCTAGATCAAAAGCTCGAACCGTCGTGCCTTCACCGGTGAGTAATCGAAACTTTCTCTCTCTATAGTTCATTTTTCGGCGAAGCTCCGTTTGAGCTCGTCCTGGCATTAAAACTTGCGATTAACATTTCTGAAAATAATGTTGGAGGACATGTAGAAACTCAATTTCAACTTCAATTTCAGCAATTGGAAACGTTTGATGGGTCAATTTGATAAAATCAAATTCCATTATGTTAAGAAGTTGGAATTGGGGGAAAATTGGGGATTTTTGAAATTCAAAGGGCCAAATTACAATTTTATGAAATTGAGGGTCAATTGGGCATGAAAATAATGTTGGAGGACCAATTGAGGAATTTTGGAATTTTGGGGCAAAACTTACCATTTTTGTAAAACAAGGGCAAAATGATAATTTTGGAAAAATTGGGGGACCAAATTGGAAATTTGGGAAATTAAACCCCTTTTTGGTGAAATTGAATAAATTGAGGTCCCAGTATAAATTTTAAAAGTTACGGGACTCAATTTGAGGAAAAATCGAAATTACGGACTTAAAGTTAAAGAGAAATAACTTTAGGGACCTAATTGCAAATAACTAAAAGTTTAGGTTTTCTCATTCATTGGAAATGAATGAAGGCTGTTATGATAATGAACAAGGTTGTTCATATCATGTAGGAACGTGAAATACTGGGAACGCCAGCAAGGATAAGCTCGAGTGAATACAACGAACCAGTCTAGTGGAATTCTCGGCATTAACGTGTGAGTGGGTTTACTAACATCATACCCGGTTGGGATGATGAGCATAACTTAAACTTAAAAACCACTTACTGGTTGTGAGTGGATTTACTAACATCATACCCGGTTGGGATGATGAGCACAACTTAAAGATAAAAATCACTTACCGGTTATGAGTGGAAATTTTATATCATACCCGATAACGGATGATAAGTACCTCGGTACAAAAATCCACTATTTAGTGGTATTTTAATCATCACCACTTAGAGAAAGTGATGTGAAAATTATGCGAAAAAAACTACTTACCGGTTGTAAGTAGATCATACCCGGTTGGTATGATGAGACTTCCTCGAAGGAAGTTGAAAACCCGTTCATCGGTTATGAACGGAGATGTCCTTATACCGGTTGGTATAATGGACAGTGAAAACCTATTTTGTCGGAAGTGTTCTCCGCTGACTGTGTGGCAATGCTTAAACAATTTGGGAGACATTCTCGACGGGAGCTCGAATAGCTCTGATAGGCCAGGGGCCTTGGTTTTGGAACTTGGGGGCTAAATGCCCAATTTTGAAAATCTCGTATAGTGGGCCCAAGGTCGGTTGGCACGAGCAGGAGCTCATAAATGAACATGATATATGTGCTATAAAACTTAATAAGTGAATTTTTTGGCCATGGTACCAAGATGAAACCGATATGCTTAGTCAACTAGCGGCAGTGCGACATGACAGGTCGACGGACCAGTCAAGACCAATAACTGCGGGTTGAGTTGAGAGTCAAGGCCGTTGGACCAGTGGCACCACATATTACATGGCTTGATAAGAAAGTGTTGTTTGTGCATGCACTGTGAGTACGAGATTATCAAGACGCCCATGAGGGGTAGTGATGCGTCCTAAGGGCACTGGATGACCTGGTGGCTATAAGGGCAGTTCGTCGTTCCAGCTGTCTGTGAGAAATCTGGAGTAGCACCAAGCGCATGAGACCGGGGTGGGGATAGGATGAGATCTCTGTCCTCATACAGATACGAAGAAGTGATTTCGGGATTGTGGGTCGGATGTCACGTACATCCACTCATTCCTAGGGTAGAAGTGGTCGTACTTCTATCCGGGTGGCAAGAAAAGTCGCTCTGAAGCCAGTAGCGGGTTCAGTAGTGATACTGACTTGTGAATGTGTGTAACCTTCGTGATGAAGGATGTGTGTTGGGTGATGACACATTGTGGTAACTAAGAAATAATGGAAAAACCCAAATTTTTAAATGAAGGGATTTTTTTGAAAAGAAAGGAGCATAGCACACTACATATAAATATTTTTCTTAAAAGTTAAAAGTAGACCTTTTAAAACCCATTCACTGAGTAGTCGTACTCACCCCCTCCATTATATCCCTTTCAGGAAATCCCGGAAAGCCTACCTTGAAAGACCATCAACTAAGATGCCTGTAAGACAGGTATGTAAAGTTTAAAATTTCATGCAGTTTTGATTATGCTATTCCAGGAAATGATGTAGGTTTAAAGGACGCCTTACTCTTTACAGATTATAATAAGGGGAAACCCTTTAATAAACTGGGAGAGTGGCGGCTTGTTCACGGGGATCCGACCAAACCGGGTCGGGGCGTGACATAAATTATCTAATTTTAATTTTCTAAGCCTTCTAGAAAAATGAATTTACCATCTAGTTCAATTATGGTTCAAATTGGTTCGGATCCGGTTCACTTGAACTGGCTTGGTTTTCATCTCCAATTCATTATAAAGTCCTTTTTCATGACTTTTGTGACTCTTCAAGTCACTTGGGATCCATAAATTTCATGGTTTGCCCTTTCTCTATTGGTTTCGATTCATAAATTGACTTGGTTCATAAACGGTTCAATCCGGCTCGGATCCGATTCACTTGAACAGGTCTAGTTTTCTCTCCCAAATTGTCCTAAGGTCCTTTTCCAAGATTTTTATAATCCTTTTGGGTCACTCGAGAATTGTAAATTTCTCAAATTGCCCGTTCTCTGATGATTGGGTTTATAAACCAGTTCGATTTTCTCACTCGCTTTGACCAGTTCATTTCCCAGTTTTACTTAACTCCAAAGAGTGAGGTTTACATTATTACTCACAATGTGAAATAATGCTCACTTAAAAAACATATTTTTCCATAAATATGATCCCCTAACTGTGTGAAACTACTCAAATGTTTTGGGACATATTTCTGAAGAAAGCATTAAGCATGTTAATAGGATTACCCTTGAATGGTGTATGGATACACTCCATGGGGATGATCTAATTCTAATTGTTGATGTAGGATATGGGTGAGGACCATGATCGACGAAAGAGTTAGATCTAGTTTTGTGAAAGTGGACCCAAGGCCACGATTTTGAAAAGTGAAGTGGGCATAAGGCCGTATTTTGAAAACTCATACAAGTGGGCCCAATGCCAAATGAAAATGGACCGAGTCCCATAGATAAAATTGGAGTTTTCATCCTAATAAATTTATCTCAAATGTATAATGTGTGGTTAAGCTGCTAAGCCAATGTCGGGTCGAAGCCCATTAGGTTGGCAACACAAAGAGAAAAGATCTATTTCCAAAATTACTATTATATGTGATTGCAATCTTGTACGGAACCAAGTAAACATACGTCATGGGCTAGTGTTGGTTCTAAGGGTTACTAGACAGCAAAGTTAGGACAAGGGAAGTCACTACTGGTCTAGTATGTCATGGGGCTCTCGGAGTCCATATGCACATTTGAAACCGAGGTGAAGGAGGAGAGGCCTCATCCCTCTATAACGGAAAAATTAATTCAAATAATGTTTGGGGGTTGGGTGATGGTGCTCACACAGACAGATGGTCGAGGTTGTAGCCTTATACCAAAGTGGTAGAGGTTGTATTCTCTCACCTGGATGGACGATAAAGGCGTTCTAGGCCACAAGTGGGATAGATCGAATTTGTAGCCTCACGGGTTTGTTCTGCGAATGTCTGACCCCTTTAATGAGAAAGGGTGTATGATTTGTTATTTGTCTAATACGAACCAATGGTAACATAACCATAAATAGATCATGAGAAATTCTTCTAATTAGGAAGGAATCTATTTGAACTTGTAAGATACAAGTAGTGGATTAAATTGAGAAATCCTTTTTCAATACTAAGTAGTAGCTTGTTTATTATTCAGTCAAACATATTTTGAGCTTGGGATATTCAAGTAATGGATTTAATCGAGAACTATTTTTATGAGAACTAAAGTGAACTGAGTAGTAGCTTGTTCATTGTTTATTATTCAGTCAAACATATTTTGAGTATGTGCTGAATCATGAACTGGAAGTCGCGATGTTAGTAGGACCACTCACTGAGTTGTAAACTCATCCCCTCCCTTACTCATTTACGTCTTAAATATGTCGAGAAGTATATTAGAAGACGAAATACCAAACCGGTACATTGTTAATTTTATAGATTTATGTACAACATTATATATTCCGACATATTTTCAAAAACATAATTTGATGCATTGTTTTCCGATGTTTTACGCTTTGCTCCTTCTAGTACTATGATTATGGAGGTAATAATTATCATAGTAATTGGTGGAGTGGCAAGTTGTTCATAGGGTCTGACCAAACCAGGTTGGAGTGTGACAATGGTTTGCTCATAGGGTTAAAAGAAAGTTTATAATTACTACCATTTTTGTTCATGGGTTTTGTGGGTTTAACTCCTTAGAAAAATGTTTTAATACTCCCCCTTGCTCGGGTTTAGTTTTACATACAACCACACTCACCCTTTATCAAAAAGGGTTCACACATTCGCAAAGCAGTCTCCGACTACTCCACTTGTGGACCGAAGAGTCTTTACCGTCCACCCAGATAGAAATCTGTAACTTCTACCCTAAGTCTGTGTCGGACACCTAGATGGTTCCGTGTCATAGCATGCACAAACAAAAGTCTTTTAATTTTAAACCTTTATCTTTGGTGCCACAAGCCCAACGAATTCGATGACCTAGCTTCGGCTCAGTAACAACCAACCCAATGAGTTTGACGACCCAGGTTTGATTCGGAAGCTACTTGCCCAACGAGTTATATGATCTGACTCCAGTTAGGTGGCTTTATCACACAATGTAACCATTTTTTTTTTTATGAATTTCCATAATGTTTATGGATTAAGATTTTAACTATGGGTTTAAGCCCGTTCCCATTAGCCTTGGGCCCACTTCACGATTTTTTCCAAAACTAGGCCTTGGGCCCTATTAGATTCAAAACCGAGACCTCATGTCCACTAGAGGAATTTTAGCTCTTATCATAAATATCTCCCACAAGGTTTAAGCAAGTTCACGCAGTCAAGGGAGACCATTCCTAGAAAACGGTTTTTAAAATCGAAAAGGTGCTCATCACCCCCAAGTGGTATGATGTTGAAAATCTCACTCACTCGGTATGACATGACTCATTTCCAATGGAATCTTGGTTGGCTATGTGCTGCTCTGTACATGTCTTGGAATCACCCATCCTACATGGTTCGAGCATTTACATTAGAAAAATTGAAACGAAGGGCCTCATACTTGCACATATGGGCACTTAAGTCCTTAATTATGCCTTAATTATAATTAGGTCCCTAAAGTTCATAATTTTGCCTTTAGGTCCCTTATGCTCAATTATCTTTAATTAAGTCCCTAAGGTTTCCAATTTCCCTCTTAGGTTCTTAATTTTTCTAAAATTACTAATTTGTCCTTAATTTCTTTAAATTTATCAATCGGTCCCAAATTTTCTTCAAAATCGCCAATTGGCCACAATTTCATCCAAATTGCCAATTGGACCTCAATTGGAAGTTAATTTCACAAAAGTTTTCCAATTTTTCTTTAATTACAATTCAGCCCCCAATTTTTCAAAAATCCCCAATTTTGCCCAATTTCCTCAATTCTTTGCATTTTACCCCCAAATCTAAGTTTCATCAAATTGACCACTCAAACTTAATTAATTGTCTCCTATCATGATCTTAATCATCTTCCATATGTCCCCTGATTAATTCCAAGCTTTGAAACACTAGATTTGACATATAAATAAGCTCAAACGGAGTTTTTCCGGAAAATCGTACTAGAAAGAGAAAAATTCGATTACTCACCATGAGGATTTGGTGATCGGAGCTTTTGCTTACACTGAATTGCTCACTTCCTGGGGATCCTCCCTGGATCAAATTGTGCCTCAATTGGTGGCCTGAGCAGTGCAAATTTATCAATTTATTTTTCAGGCAAAATGCATTGTGAATAGTCATTTCCGGTGAAGGGTGATGGAGGGGACTTACCAACGTAGCCTAGGGAAGGTCGGGGCTCCTCTACGGGTGATCTAGGGAGCTTGGCTTGGCTAGAGTTAGCCCGAGAGTGGCTCGAATTGAGCTTAACCAACTCAGTTTGTAGACTACCAATGGAGCGAAGCTACTATGCAAGCTTGCTGGTGCTTCTCCGAAGATACTTGAGCTGAATGGAGTATGCAGTCATGTAGGTGACTTCCTTGGGATTCTAGAAAACCTGAATTTACCTTCGGAGGCGGATAAAAGTGCCCATGTCGGAGCTCTAGTTCGTGCTTCGTCAGAAAAAGGAGCACTTCTTCTTTAGTCATTTGAGGGATGAGAAGGACGAATGGAAAGTAGCTCTTTATATAAGGAGCTCGGGAGGATTTTTAGGTCGTTAGAATTTTGGCAACCAACCTGTCGTTCTTATCTAGCTAGATTAGAGGTTAAAGGTGACACTATGTCACACGTGCAAGCTTCGCACGTGCAGACTTGCCACGTAGCGCTTTGTAATTGGTTGGTTTTATTGATGTGGCTTCCTACTGAGCAGCCTAGTCAGCCTTTGACTCGCTGATCGGACATGTGGTGGCCACCCATTGGCAGCTCATTCTAATGTGGCTGCTAACCGTGCTTGGTCAGCCTTTGACCATGACACGCAGCGTCCTCTGATTAGTTGTTTTAAATACGTCATATTTCCCTCTTAACGCATAGTTCCACTGCCACCTATCAGCTTCTGATTGGTTGAGGTCATCCAACATGGCTCTGCCATGTGTCGACTTTTGATTGGTCGGTCATTTTTTCGATATCCATGTCGGATGTTGGTGACGAGGCCTTTCCGTCATTGAGCATTGTTCGGGGACACATGTTATCTTCTAATTAGCCAACGCTTCTAGGTGCTAACTGAGCAGAGGACTGGGCGAGCTTCACCACATGTCAAGTGCTGATTGGTCATACCTGCGGACTGGGCATTGACCTGGTAGCGCTCTGTTGACCGGTTGGACCATTGACCAGTCCAGTCCGACTAGGTTTGGTGAAACCTATGAAATCAATTACATAATGTTCGAAAGAACACCAAGCTAAGGGTTTCAATGATTAACCGAATAACTAGACAAAGGAACGATTGGGCACCTTGGAACTCCCAATCTTGAAATCTTGAGTAAGAACCCCGAAGGGGAAGAATCTTGCCCTAAGTAAAGAAAGATGCAAACCTATGGATATATCTTTGGACCCACGGGCAAGACATACTAGTTATGATAAAACTCCATGGAAGGAGTAAATAATATAAAGGAAAAGAAATTTCTTAAGTGCGTGATTTAAGGTGGACTGAGTGAAAGAACGACTAAAGTATTAACATGTCTAAGTTGACATTAAGGGAAGTTAACCCAGAGTGAAATTCAGTTTTGGGGACAAAACTCCTAAAAGGAGGGGAGAGTTGTAAACCCCGCCCTTTGGAGTTAAGGAAAATCGGGAAAAGAACCAGTCAAACTGAATGAAAAACATTGAACCGGTTCACAAACCCGATCTTCAAAGAATGGGCAATTTGGAAAACTTACAACTGTTGAGTGACCTAAAGGGTTCATAAAACTTTGGAAAAGAACTTTAGGATAAATTAGAAGAGAAAAATCAAACCGATTCAGATGAACCAGATCCAACTAGATTGAACCGATTTATGAACGAGTCTGTTCATGAATCAGAATCGATAGAGAAAGGGCAAAGTGGGAAATTTATGAATCCTGAGTGACCTAAAGAGTCAAAAAAGTCAAGAAAAAGGACTTTAGGATGAATTAGAGATGGAAACCAAATCGGTTCATGTGAACCAGATCCGAACCGGATTGAACCGATTTGGACCACTATTGAATCGAATGCTAAATTCATTTTTCTAGGTGGCTTAGAAATTTTAAAGTTGAGATTTGAGGCCACCATTAGATAGAGAATGAATTTAGAAATTTTTAATTTTGAAAAACTCGGTCAAATCGGGCCTGAACCGGTCAGTTTAAGCTTTGAACTCAGTTCGAACTGATCTGGTTTGGTTCGAAACAATATCGTCTTCTTACTTTAGATGGTAACATTGTTCTACCACACCACAGAATTTCTCAATCCCCTAAGAGTCAACCAAGTACTTCATTTTGTTGTATTTACGGTCATCTCTTCTCCCATTATCTCTCTGGGTAACAATAATAGCCTTAATTGCGTACAAGATATCCTCTTTTGGTACATATCCCAAGGGTGTTAAGAGATGAGGGAAAGTAGTCTTCACCCTGTATGTTCTACCCATACCACCACCAACGTATAAATTAAATCCCTGAAGCTCTTCATTGTCATATGAGATGACAACAACACCTATATCATTTGTGAAGATATCAACTGAATTACTTGTTGGCATAGTTACAGCAATTTTGAACTTCCTAGGCAAGAATTGAGTCTCGTATATACGCTCGGGAGAATCAGGAAAGTTTTGTCATTACAGGCCTTCACAACCTCTCGAGGATCCTCTAGGGTATTTTTTTTCCCATTCACCCACATGTCAAAGTAGAAACCTAACTGTGAAGTAAGGAGTGTAGCAATGTTCTCTGCAGCCTGTTGGGCAAGGATGTAATCCTTTCTTATAAAGGGTGCAACAGGGGTGAGAACATTGCAATTAAGATCATCGCAGGCCCCAAGAGTTGAGCCCATATTTTCAATTATGGTACCCATTACTAACGAAGAGTACTGCTTTCAAACTGATCAGTAAGATCATCCATCACAAGATAGAGTCTATTTGGGACCTTCCCAAAAGGATTCTTCGTACGAATCATGAAAAAAATAATTCCTTGCGCCATGATCATCTCTATTATACTGCTGATAGCTCCCATGAAATTTAATAATTTGGGTCGCCAAGTCATTTATATTTGGGGCATCGATCAACAGTTCCTCATTGAGAGGATATCTTATGAAGTTGCTCTGCTCCTTAATTATCTCAACCTTGCTACGCTTAGTCTCAACTGCGCTGTCAGTCTTTATTGGAGTGGACACAGCCCAGACAACCGACTTCCCAAAAGGAAGAAGACAAAACTGTTCCAAACCGTATCGAACCGGTCTGAATCGGGTTCAAAGCTTAAAACGATCAGTTCAAGCCCAATTCGACCAAATTTTTTAAAATTAAAACTTTCTAAATTCATCTAAATTTATTTTCTATCTAATGGTGGCCTCAAATCTCAAATTTGAATTTTTTATGCCACATAGAAAAATGAATTTAGCATACGGTTCAATAGTGGTTCAAACTGATCCAAGCCGTTTCAATTTAGTTCGGATTCGGTTCACCTGAACTGGTTTGGTTTTCATCTCCAGTTCATCCTAAATTCCTTTTTCATGACTTTTGTGACTCTTTAGGTCACTCGAGATCCATAAATTTCCCGATTTGTCCTTTCTCTATCGATTCTAGTTCATTAACCGACTTAGTTCATAGACCGGTTCAATTCGGCTCGAATCCGGTTCTCCTGAATCAGTCTGGTTTTCTCTCCCAACTTGTCCTAAGATCTTTTTCCAAGGTTTTATGAACCCTTTGGGTCACTCGGGAGTTGTAAATTTCCCAAATTGTCCATCCTCTGATGATCGGTTTTGTGAAACGGTTCGGTGTTTCTCACTCGGTTTGACTGGTTATTTTCCCGATTTTCCTTAACTCTAAAGGGTGGGGTTTACAGTATGCTTCAGAAAAGATCAAATTAATTCGACACCGACTCAAGGTAGCAGAAGATCAGCAAAAGAGCTATATCGACCACCACATGAGGGAATTAGAGTTTGACGTGGGAGACAAAGTGTTCCTCAAAGTATCGTCATGGAAAGGTGTACTTCGATTCCAACAACGAGGGAAGCTGTAGCCAAAACATATAGGCCCCTACAAAATTATCCAAAGGATTGGACCTGTGGCCTACATACTAAAGCTTCCTCTAGAACTCTAGAGAATACATGATGTGTTTCATGTGTCCCTACAAAGGAAATACAAGTCCAACCCCAACCACTTAGTAGAACAACCACCACCCTAGCTGGAAGAAAACCTAAGATACAAAGTGGAACTCATCAGCATTACCGATAGGTAGGAGTAGAACCTCAGGAATAAGAAAATTTCTGTGGTGAAAGTATGGTGGCGCAACCACCATATAAAAGATGAATGTGTGGGAGAGTGGGTCCACAATGAAAACTAAATATCCTAATTTATTTACCATATAACGAATTTTGTGGAAAAAACTCCTAAAATGAGTTAAGTAGTTATAAGCTATGCTTTCTTTAAATAAAATATTCAGGATTTTGAAATGAAAAATTTCAAAAGAAAATCGAGGTCCCGATTGAACCATGATCACACCAAGTGATCAATGTGGGATGAAAATCAACCACAATACCCTAATTATCCAAGAATTCAACCAATTGAGACAGGAATCGGATCAAACTAGGGTGAATCAAACCCGAACTGAATAGAACCGTATCGAACTAAGAGTAACTAGTTCAAAGATTTATTTTTCAGAGTAACCCAAAAAGGACAAATTAGTAAATTAAGGTAACCACCATGTAAGAAATAAATTTAGATTAATTTAATTTAATTTATAATTTTTAGAAAATCGGTTGAATTAGGCATAAACCGTCAAGTTAAAGTTTCAAGTTTCCAAAATCTGGTTCAATTGTACCAGTCAATGGTCAAACTAGATCAACATACTAGATGCCACGTGGGCATCATGTCAGCTGAAGTGATCAATCTGCAAGCGACGCTTGGCAAGCGTGATTCATGAACTGCTCAGTTAACATATGGAAGTGTTGACCAATTAGAGAGTGACACATGCTAAAAATTAATGCACAAGTAAGTCATTCTGAAAGATATTGTATTTATTACTCAAATTTTAAATAATTTTATAGTTATACCATGTGAGCTAGTACCCATGATAACTAGTACTTCATCAAATTGTAACATCCTTCCTATTTTTTTTTATTAATAGCATTATTGTGAATAATATCAAATCAAATAAATGTAAGACTACCATAGCAATAGTCATTCACAACCATAATAAAATTACAAATATTTATATATTGTACACAAATTAATCAAATAAGATGATGAGACATTTAAAATTTTTTTTTATCATTTTGTGAAATCTTTCATGTTATGAGAACAAAAATCTTATGACATGCCTTATGAATAAAATATTTTCCACTTGATTACTCGCATCTACAATAACAATTTCACAAATAGATTTGCTAATCATTCATCACATCCGTATCAAATACAAAAATATTAAGTATCATATTTTATTCAAAGGTGCATGAGTTGAATATTGAATTTTCATTCGTTTTATCAACACTCATTCTCAACTAATAAATTTTCTCAATAAGTTATTTTATCTACTTTTTGGCATTTTATTTATTAAGCTCAATGTTCGATATTTATACTTAAAATTGTAGGATAATAATATAATTCTTATAAATAATGTCAAATCAAACACACGAATTATTACAATTGCATTAGTTATCCACCATAATAATAATTAAATTACAATTAAATTTATTATCCACAACCATAATAACTAAATCACAATTATCACAGTTAGATTGTATAGATTATAGGAATGTCACATAAATCCTAAAGTGTTATGTATTGTAAACAAACTAATAAAATCAAATATACCAATAATTTTTTAGAAATTCCTTCATTTGGTAAATCTTTGACTTATTAATCTAACTAATTTGTTTCAAAGTTACACTTTATCTTATTTTTTAAATATTTAATTACCACAATAATCATCGATATTATGATGATTCTACTTTTACATGGTAGTATATCACATAACTTATATTTATTTTGGTCACATCCAAAATATAACCTTTAACTTAGTTTTGATATCTCTTTAATAACATGGTTAATTTTTATTACATCCAAAATATAACCCTTTAACTCAGTTTTGATATCTTTTTAATAACATAGTTAATGAAATTTGTGAAAACATAAGTCTTATTAAAATAGAATGAATAATTAAAAGAAAAAATAACTTTAACATTATAATATTTCCCTCTATTTTCTTGTGATTGAGGATCTAAAACTTAATTGGATTAGAAAGAGGTATTTTATAAGAAAATTTATTATATCTAACTTTAAAATTTAATTATCTCATACACTTTAATAAATATGTAGCAAAAATCTAAGGTATGTGAGTTGATCATGTTAATTCGATAATCTAATTCAAAATTTGAACAATTACCTAACTCAAAATTTAAATATGAGATTAAGAAAATTATACTTTATTTTATGAGATTAACTTTCAAAATTACATTGGTACACTTGACAAGTTCAATCTTGAAATATTAGCTTTCAACTCCTCCATTGGATCACACAACCCTTTACTATTAAAATGCTTGTCATGTGAGGTAAGTAATCCAAGTGACTTGTCTCATAGGATCCCGTACATATAGAATAGAAAGGATGTTATGATAGAGCGTTCTAATCCACATGCACACAAACCAACTTAATCATCAACTCCAAAAGAATTTTATTGAACTCGAAGTATTAATACATAAAAAAATAGATAAAATTATTGACATTGTTTAAAAAGGTTTATACGTAGGTTAACCTGATTATTATAGTAAATATAAAATTATGCAATGTTGATGTCATTTTGTAATTTTCGCCAATCTCTGAAAATTGATGATGCATATTGAAAAAATGAGTTCATTCTTAGAGTACAAAGGCATGCATCTACATATTGAACTTCCCAAGATCAACAAGTTTGATTTTCTGATTGCAACTGACATGGCTATCCAATTATGTTGAATCTCTTGCCCCGTGGCTGTGTCTGATATCACTATACCATTTGATCTTTTACCATTTGACCTTTTATGGTAAGGGCTCATTTTGGCCATAAACTCCAAGCAAACTTCCAAATCTAGGCGTCATCCTTCAATGGAAAAAAGACAGACATCATCCTTACCTTTCTTACAGCAACATTTCCGCTTTCAGATGTACATTATGCATTACTCGGGCCCATTTTCATCCCCAAGAAAACCAACAAGGTACAGGCAAAACATTTCTGCATGTTTGCTAAGTTACAACAATGAACGGCATACTCACGCTTCAAAACCGTCCAAGGAATTCCAGACAAAAGTGATGCTATGAGCTCCGTTTGCACCCGCAAGTGCAGTTGTCAAGTTCTTGTTGAAGATTCTGTAGAAGCAAGCAGCAATATTTGAATGAGGTGGCTTGCTTTATGTTTCCCAGGAAAGGACTAGAATAAGTGGATGGAATTTAAAAAAAAAAAAGATACTTGATTACCAGGAAAAAAATCAATGTAAAATGGAAACTGTGTACTACAAGAACATAATACAAACTACAAAGATTCAATAGAACATTCTACTCTTTCTTTCCATAATTTTTTTGGGTGTTTGCATGGTGCATACCAAGCTTGTAGCTTTCTCCTCCACATTTTCATATCCCCTTGTAATGTTCAATATAGCATTCTGAACTATGAATCAAGGGAAACTCGCTCTAACTAAAGATATGGAACAATATTCAGGTTATCAACTAGATTTTGTTTCTACTAGGTGAAACCAGATCATTATCTTTCTCCTTGAGCAAATGTCTAAATAGTTGGTTAGGCGACTTTCCAAATCCTACCATTTGAAGACGAAGGCATGAGAAGCATGTATAAACTTACTTCTTTCATGGGCAGTCAAAGGAGCACTAACAAAGATATCATTTGCAATAACACAGTACCTGAACTTGAGTTTGGAGTGATTTAATGTGATGCACTGCCAGATCCAGCATGTCGGCATAGCTCGTTTGCTGCAGAAGAAAGATCTTTTCAGGGGCTTAATTCAACAGTGTCCAAAAAGAATCATAGCTGTAAAAGAATGTTGTAGTACCAAATAGATGATAGGTTATTAGATTTTTACAAAAAGAATCATGGCTTGGAATAGACATTGGGTCTCAGGAATTTATCAAGTATGAGGCACACAAACCCGTTCTATATACCATATTAAATTTTTTTCAACCAGTTTAGAGTCTGGTCTATTACAAAAGTTTAAGTTGATAGGTTATTGGTTCAATTATAAACCAATAAATTTTCTTTGAAACAAGTAATATAGGGCAATCTCATATAGGTCCCAGTGACCTCAAAGATGTTAATCTGCAGCACAGAGTATTTTTGGCACATTTACTATTGAAGTGAACCAAGAAATCCATTGGGGAAATCAGTCAGCATACAGCAGATTACATAATAATGTGATTACCTTGTCCATGTTAGGGACTAGCTCCTGTAACTTCTTCAGCCGTCCACTTATTCTAGTCCTCCTTTCCTGGTAAACATACAAACTTACATTTATATATCATTAGAGATTACCTGAGCTAGTCGTGAACAGAACTTTTGTTCTTTTTGCTGACTGTATTGAGATAGTTAACTTAGGAAAGCACTGCTCTCATGAAATACACAGAGACTATCATAACTTGGCATGATTCACTGTAGTGACCTTTATCTAATTAAGCACTTTGCTTGTTTTTGCTGCCTAAACATACAACAATGTCACTGGCTCTTAAAACCCCAATTAAAATCCCAACGTCAAGATTAAGTACATGAATTGCAAAACGCAGTAAGCAAAAGAGATGTCTTATTTTTTATAGTGAGTACTCACCCTTTCGGCAATACTCCGTGGATGAGTAGCACAGCCACGCTTGGCCCGAATTTTGCAGGGCACGGAATCTTCAGGGATGTGCAACAGCTTCTCCACCGTGGCCATCTCAAGACTTGTTTGTGGCATGCTAAACTGAAACAAATACCCAGTTAATATCACCAAAAGAGCATAGAAATGGAAGAGGATGAGATTTCTACATAAGTTCATGATAAGGATTCGGACAGAACTAGCAATGCTTGCTAATCTTTGCTTCTTACCTAATCAGTACTAAAAGAGAATTTCACAGGAATTATCATTGAACAGACCTTAGAATATATTGAGGAAACATATATGCATCGCTGCACAGAATTTCTTCATGGGATAGAAATGAACCACAAACTTGCTCATCAGAAAGAGAACATTGGGGATCTTGTGATACCTGAGTTTCCAGAGGGTGAAAGCTGTAGATACCTCCATCCATGTTCCTAGCTCGCTTGACTGATAGTGCTGAGAAAACAATGTTATTGTCGTTCTCCCAAGAGTCGATGCCAAAACTTGTAGTGGCATAAGAATGTGATCCAGTTGCTTGGCCATTTTCCTGACCGACTCGATCAACCATGTTTTCATTCATATCAGAAATCTGAGAAAAGTCTTGTGTAGTGAAGCTCAGCTGAGATTTCAACCTCGCTACTCCATGCCCACCGTTAGAGCTTCCACCCCCTCTGGTGAGCGAGAAAGCTAAAATGGCATTGTGCAAGGTTACTAATTTTATCGAGACTGTCTCATCAAACACATTACAGGAAATTCAGATAATTTTCATAGAAAAATGAAAGATTAGTTTTTGTTAGAGCCAAGAAAATGCACGTTGTACCCAGGGAAAAAAATGAATCACAGACGAACTAGAAATGTTTCTCAATAATCCTTGCCCTTTGCTTTGTGGATGGAGAAGGGAAAAGATGGGGAATCTTTTAACAAGCTTTTAACTACCCTCCTTCAATAATTTTTATGTGGGTTGAATGGTGCTATAGTAATTAAAGATAATCCAAGAAATATTTTTTAGGAAAACTTTGTTTTTTATCAAATAAATGAAAGGATTTAAACCTTTTTAGCCGTAATTACATGCTTTTAACAACTCAAAAGAAAACGGAGATTTGCCTTTCTTCAATTCCTTTCAAATCCAGATGAATCCAAGTGCTAGTCACTTCTCTTTCCCAGCCGACAAGTGCAAATGGGGAAATACAAATTAATTCAGAATAGGGAACAGAGAGCATCGATTCCGGATCAAGAAAAATCCATGTAATGCACCGAAAGCAACAAACCCAGTGAACCCACTTTCCCAAAAGAATAGCAACTTGATACTTTTATATTCCTATTCATTCAACGGGAAAAATAAGGTGATAAAACTTAATAATCACAATAAAAAAATCACGACATTAATATATATATTCAGCACCCATCTGACAATTAGTACGCATCATCTTTGGAGGCCAACTCATGCTCACGGCGATCCAAAATCTCAATAATCCCCTGACTCATAGCTCGCACGTGAAACGTGACCAACTTGCGCCAGGAAACAGCATTCCCTTTGTGCTTCTTTCTATTATTAAAAAGGAGGGCCCCGTTAACTGAAGGAGGTTGATTAATAAATGCAAGGTCACTTATTCCATAGTAGAGAAGTAGGGTTTTATATTGTGATCCCCTCTTCATCTAAGATCCACATATTAGTATTCGATTCTCACATGTTGACTCCCATATGCTCTTGATTCCCATCATTTTTTAAAAGTGCATCAGGCTTGAGATTTACCTTTTATTTTCAAGAAAAACCATTTTTTTAATTTGAAAAATAAAAAAGTATTTTGATTTCATATTATTATCAAACTAAGCCAATTCATATTTTTCTTCACGTGCTTTAGATTTTGAGAAGTTATGACTCCTCTTCCATTCAACATGTGACCAAGATAATGGGTAAAGAAATAAGGAAACTGATTTTTTTATTGTTTTTTGGTTTTGTTTTTTTATTTCCTTAACAATATTTTTGTTTTGACTTCAATCAAAGGCACTTGGATAATTGCAGTGTATGACGCAGAGTAAAATGTATGAATTGGCTCAATCAGAAATTCAAGCAATTTACTTTTTCAGATCCATGGTCTCTCCTCTACAAGAACCTTTTTGTCTGGGTGGTTGTCACGTGTTCTTTGGTGAAGTTAGTGAGTGAATCGATACATTGGATGGTGCAAAGAACCCTTACGAAAATCAGTGAAGGACTTGGCAATTACTAGTACATAGAGTTTAAATACTATCATCCAATTGACGATTTCTTAAATACCAACCTAAAATATAAGACTTGCCAAGAGAATCACGTTTTTCTTACGTTGTTTGGTAAAAACAATTTCCAAAAAAAGGTGCATAAATCATTAAGCATCCGGCATGCATTGAAGCACCCGGTAGTATCCTTCAACAAAGAAAAAAAAAAAGGTCACCAGACAGAATTTGGAACCCATCTCAGTCATTTTTCCTATAGGATATATACTCTTCCATGGCGTCTTATAAATTCTACGTGTACACGCTTGGAGATTATGCATCAAATCATTATCAGATTGAACACCTTTTCAGCTATATGGGTATAGGGCAAAAAAAAAAAAGTTATACAGGCATAATTACTTTTTAGGGATAATTAATTACAATTAAGTAGTTAAGTTCGTCATAGTTTCTTATAATTAAAATTTAACTACTTACCATATTTAGTAGTTATTTTATTCTTAAATATGTTAGAGTAAACTTATTGTTAGATTTTCAATGTCTTATCAAAACTCATAATGGATAATCTCGTTTGAGATTGAATTTTTGTGTATTCTAAAAAAAAGCAGAAAATGACTAATCTGGACTGACTAGGATCTAGATTGAATATATGGTTGTGGTTGAAATTTTCAGAAAATAATAATGTAAAAGAAAAATAGAGGATAAATTCGGAAGGACGATTACCATTTGCATCACTGAGATGGTCGAGGAATCCCGCGGGCGAACTCTTCTGCCTCACTAGAGGCGACGAGCTGGAAGATCCACCGCCAACGTTCATCTCGTTGACACCGAAGGAGCGGTGGAGGCCGCCTCCACCACCGTCCTTGGTGGAGTTGACCTTGCAGTTCGACTCAGCTGTGACGGAGGAGGAGTCCGCGGAGAAGTACTGGCCGAGCAGCGACGGCGCGTGCGGCGGCCTCTGCTGGTGCGGCGGGGGCGGGTGGTGGTGGTGGCCGGAGTGCGAGGAGGCGTGGAGGGCGGAGTCAAAGTCGCGGTGTGCGCCGATGACGGAATCGACGGCGGCGGTGAGGAGGGAGCTCGGGGCGGAGCCATACCGGCTCAGGCCGCCGGATGAAGACGGCACGGACTTGTGCGAAGAGGAAGACGAGGAAGTAGGATACATGGTGACAGCAACTACGATTAAATTAATAGCAACTGTATGTATTAAGAATCAGGAAGAGAGCTGGATCAAGAGTCTGAGGTGAGCTCCATGGCTGATGTGCTGCAAAAAAAAGTCATAAGCAACGGAGCTTAAGAGAGAGATATCTCAGGTTGGAAAGATGACAGTGGGGGAGTATGACTGGATAAATGAAAAGAAAAAAGTCGTAGGAGGGGTAATTGGGTCGCCGGTAGATGAGGGTTGTTGCGTCACAGATCTAGGGGAATGCTTTACACAATATTTGATCATTAAGTGACTTGCAGGCATCTAGGGTGTGGAAATTTGGTGAGGTGGAGTAATATTATTTTTATTATAATATTTTATTTAATATATATATAATATTTTATTAAATAATTATATTATATTAGTATATATCACATATATAATAAATATATTGCCTAAATTAGTGGAATAATGATATGTAAAGAGAAAATTTGGAATTTTTATACTAAGTTGGCCCTACATATGAGTTATTGATATAGGGAGTTAGTTATTGTATTAATTGTATATATAATATAAATAAGTAGAACAATTAGAGTTAGGATCAATAAAAATTGATCAAATAAAATTTTCACTTATTTCTTTAGAAACTAATTATAATGGAATTGACTTATTTTTTTATGCTATTAAAGCCATATAATAATATTAGGTTAAGAAAATGTTCAATTTGATTGTAATAGCTATTAATTGTTCGAATTCAAATCGAATAAAATAAGATAACTTTGTAGGTTTTAGTTAAATCATTTTTTTATTTTATCGGTATTTTTTGGAGTATACTTAGTTTAATATTTTTCGGAGTATATAGTAAGTTTTAGTCATTTAGCTAACTTTTTAGGTAGTCTATAAGATCGAGGGATTCTCTTTAGTAACTTTTTATCCGCATATTAATATGCCCATACTATTTATGAAAAACTGTCCCATGGTACTTTGTTTTGTGAAGGCATTGCTTCCCATGTTGGGAAGCATAACGGTTTGTCCAGATGATGTGTAACAAGAATATTGACCTTTGGGTTACATGGAAGGCCCTCTGGGTAACATATGGAATGTGAAAATGACAACAGAGTAACACGAAAAAAAACTCTTGTATCAAATGTTGATTCTCTTGCTTGTGGGGGTAAAACTATAGTGGTCTGACTATACTTGGCCATTTTGACATGCCATAGCATTTTTTAGTATGAATTAATTGTACAAAGGATTTATTTCATCGTAATTCTTGTTGGGTGTATTTTTTTCTTTTTGCTCTTATGTCAATCGTGTATGATTATCATAATAATTGACTAATTTATTGATGGTGTATTATATGATTTGTGATCCAATATTAAATCATATATACCCACATCAACAAACTCAAAACTACCATTATTAAAGATGTTGGAGTATGGGGTATAATTAACTCAATTTAAGCTAATAGTGGCATTATCCCCCTATAAAATTGCTTCTAATTATTTTGTGGAAGAATTAATTAAATGATACAATAATTTTTAATTATCCTATCTTGATTTGAATATTTAATTTAATTATATTAAGAGGTGGGTGAGCTTGAGATGAGAAAATAATTAATTCAATGGAATATAAATTCTCATAATACCACTTTAACGTATAATTTCATAATTGTTGATTTGTTTATAGTTGATAATGATTCTATATCACTACTAAAGTTTTTAACTTTTTAAGTATCCTCCATTTTAAGAGTTTTGGACATATTCCTATCTTATTATTAACTTATGGGTTTACCCAAAATAGTAATTTTACTGAATTAACATTTTAAACAACCTTAAGGTCATTTAAAGATTATACATTCTTCTCTAGCTATACAATATTAAAATTACTATTTGATTTCTGGATTACATGAAAAATATGCACATTAGCTTCCGTACAAACATTTGTCTCATTAGCTATATGAGCCACCTTCAATTTGTCAAATAAGTATAAGTGATTGTAATATCCACTCCATCACAATACTTCTCCATTCTTGTTGTAGAACATAGCTAACTCCTACCAACTTGGCATGAGCTTCAGTTTCATGTGGCGGATGACATTTCAATGTTGCTCTTCCTCCTCCCACCACTTGTCTATGTTCATCCCAAGTAATGAACTTATTACATACGAAATCTATAAACAAGCTATCACAATTGATTTTAATCTATTCTCGTAGGGTTGTCCATTTAGCTTTCCCTTTGGGGTGCTTTGAACTAGTCACTCTCACCTTATACCTCATAATAGAAAAATATTAATGTAAAACATGCATAATTTCCTTATAATGGTGAGCTTGAGATGAGGTATACCCACCATTATTACCAATGTCTATGTCATCCGACTAGTATAAATAATATTACTCAACATATAATTTTTATGTTTTTTATTAAGATTTTTAAACACTATACAACTACTCACTAGATCAATTGATTATGTAAATATATCAAAGAAAATATATTATATTAGACTAATGTAAGTGCATCCAAATAACATATGATATATAGTTTTAATATAACACCAAAACTTCTAGAACTAGAGTTTAACCTGATTGAACTAGAAACCTAGTTTAAACCGAGAATAAAAGTTTAATCACAGAATAAAATCTCAAACAAGAAATAAAAACCTAAATAAAGAATGGAATCCCGAATCATGAATAAAAATTTAAATTATGAATGGAACCCCGAACTGAAAATAAAAATTTAAACCAGGAATGGAACCCCAAACCAATCTTTGAAATCGAATTGTATAAAAAATCAAGGTTGAAAGTAGGAATGTGAACCTGAGCCAAGAATAAAAATCCAATTGGATTAGTGATCAATTTCCTGAGCAAAAAAAATTGAGCTTTTTGGAAAAAATCTAATTTTTTATTGATCGGGATCGAGATTTTGGGTTAAATTACCGAGGGGGACCAAGAAGGGCAAAAATGTAATTTAAATAAAAAAGAGAGAAGAAGGAAGGGATGTCACGTCTTAACTCCATTTTTCGGGTCGAGGTCCAATGAAAACCTGACATGTTCCCTCGATATTATAATGGTGGGTACCTTCAACAAAATAGTATCAACATGACAAATATTAAAATGTAAAATCTTATGAAATTTAGCAAAAATTTAAAACTTTCATAAAACAAGTAATGTGCTCAAAACAAATAAATATTTTACGTGAGAATTCAACAACTGATAAGCAAATATAAAACTTTTGTGCACACCTTTCGAGTTCCATACCTCGATTGTGTGTGAGAGGGAGGTGAGATACATATTAGTGAATAGGTTTATTAATGTCAAAGTCACAATATGGCTTACACATATTATTTAATGATTAACCCCGCTGTCTTTACTCATTGTTTCACATATTATTTAATGATTAACCCCACTGTCTTTACTCATTGTTTCACATATTATTTAATGATTAACCCCGCTGTCTTTACTCATTGTTTCACATATTATTTAATGATTAACCCCGCTGTCTTTACTCATTGTTTCACATATTATTTAATGATTAACCCCTTGCATATTTTATAGTTACATCATTGGCTATTTTACTACATAGTCTTTAAACTTGTCATTTTATCTCGGAAACTCAATTATCATTTCTTATATCACATATCAATGTACCATAATCATCCCCTAAATTCTCACACTTGAGAACTAGGGATACTATGGGTATATATATTATATACCACACTCTTAATTCACATTCTGAGATGATTATCCCCCTGCTAATATTGCCGATGATGCATACATCATCACAACTTCTCACTTGGTGGCCCATTCGCTGCCATATCCACTAAGATTTCACACGAGAAACTCAAGACTACGTGGGGTATGTGCATTATATACCGCACTCCCAAGGTACATCATATGATGATCGTCCCCCTCATAGTGATGATTATGATTTGCCATCTAACATCCCACACACTTTGATTCTCTCAGCCTACTCTGGATCACAAGTATGCATGGACCCCTTTTATACACCTCCATTCGAGTTAGTAGGAAGATTTGGAAACCATGACTCTCCTTATAACTCCACTTCCAGTCTCTCCTATACACCGACATCACCTCTAATACTAGGTGTCATGCCGACACAATCCTTGTCCATCCAATCAAATCATATCACACATATGATCACACAACAATATAATGATCATTCTTATTTGAGTGTGCGATATGCTATCTGATCATTCATGCTACTCATGTTCTTAAACCTGCATCATAAAGTAATACACATATAATGTAAACCCCATTCTTTGGAGTTAAGGAAAACCGGGAAATAACCGGTCAAACCGAGTGAGAAAACTAAACTGGTTCCCAAACTCGTTTATTGGGGAACAGACAAATTGGAGAAATTTCAACTCTCTTGTGACCCAAAGAGATTTATAAACCTTGGGAAGGAACCTTAGAACAAAGTGGGAGAGAAAAACCAAACCGGTTCGGGTGAACCGGACCTGAACTAGATCGAACTAGTTTAAGAACCGAGTCGGTTTATGAGCCAGTTTAAGAACCGAGTCGGTTTATGGACCCTAAGTGACCTAAGAAGTCATAAAAGTCATGAAAGACTTTAGAGTGAATTGGAGATGAAAATCAAACCGGTTCAAGGGAACCGGATCCGAACCAAATTGAACCGGTTTGGACCGGTTTGAACCACTATTGAACTAAATGCTAAATTCATTTTTTTCTAGGTGACTTAAAATTTTCAAATTTGAGATTTGAGGCCACAATTGGATATAAAATGAATTTAGATAAATTTAAAAAATTTTAGCTTTGAAAATTTTGGTCAAATTAGGGGTGAACTAGTTGGTTTAAGCTTTGAACCCAGTTCGGACCGGTCCGGTCCGGTTCAGAATAGTGTCGTCTTCTTCCTCCAGATGACAACATTGTTTACAACACCGATGAAGAAGAAATGTTTCTGTTCAGTACGTTTCATACCATCAATGTTTGTCATAAAGGTGCCAAATGAACGATCAACGAGTCTCAAGCTCCTTATATAAAGATCCCCTCTGTATTCATCCTCTCCACACCCGAAAAAGCTCACTTTCTCTTAGCTGCTTAGTTTTCTAGTCAAGCTCGAACCAGAGCTCCGAAATAGGGTCATTACCAAGCCAAAGAAGGCAAGATTAGGTTCCTTAGAACTTGGGAGAAATCAACTACACAGTGGTGACATCCATTTGCTTCGAGAGTAGCCGGAGAAGCGCCGATGTGATCAAACAATGAAGTAGCTCCGACCGAAGCTACCCTGTTTCGACCGAGCTAAAATCGACCAATTCGAGCCTCCTCAAGCTAAACCAAGCTATCACAACACTTTCTTAGCCCTTTCACGGCCAAATTAGGACTGCAAGGTAAGCCAATTCGGCTCCCTTGTGCAATTTCTGACCAATGCTAGAGAGAGAACCAATAGAATTTCGATGGCAGAATTCTAATTTAATTATGGATCAATTAATTTCATTCTTGATCCTAGAAGGATTCTCAGGAGAAGAGCTATCTGTCCAGATAGAAAGCTCAGACCGCCGCATCATCACTGGTGATCAATTGAAGCTTTCTCTCTCTATAGTATATTTTTCGGCGAAGCTCTGTTCGATCTCATTCCAACATTAAAACTTCCGATTCAAAGTGCTATTGAAACATATGAAAATCTAGGATCTCAATTTTAAATTCAATTTCAACAATTAGAAGTGTTTGATAGTTCAATTTGATAAAATCAAATTCAGATGTGTTAAGGAGTTGAAATTAGGGAAAAATTAGGGATTTTCAAAATTCAAAGGACAAAAATGCAAATTTGTAAAATTGAGTGTCAATTGAGCATGATAAAAATATTGGAGGGCCAATTGAGCAATTTTAGAATTTTTGGGGTAAAACTTACCATTTTTGTAAAGGAAGGGCAAAATGGTAATTTTGGAAAATTTGGGGGCCAAATTGGGAATTTGGGAAACTTGAACCCCCTTTTTATGAAATTGAGTAAATTGAGGCCCCAATAGGAATTTTAAAAGTTTTGAGACTCAATTTGGGGAAAAATTGACAATTTGGAGCCTAAAGTAAGAGGAAAAAATAATTTTAGGGACCAATTTACAAATATTGGAAAAGTTGTGAATCTAGTCATTCAAATCGAATGAGGTGATCGAGCTAAATGATGATGAACAATGATGTTCATTTCGTGTAGGAATATGAGATATCGGGAACACCAGCTGAAGTTAAGCTTGTTAAGGACAGAGACCGACTAAGTGGAATTTCACTGCACGATCAGGTGAATGTGATTTTTATATCATATCCGTTTGGGATGATAAGTACCTCGGTAATGAAAACCCACTACTTACTGGTATTTTAAATGTCACAACTTAGAGGAGTGATGTGAAAATGACACGTAAAAACTATTTACAGGATATAAGTAGATCATACCCGATTGCTATGATGAAACTTTCTCGGAGGAAGTGGAAAACCCGTTCATCGGTTATTAGCGAAGATATCCTCATTCCCGGTTGGTATGATGGATAGTTGAAAATATATTTTGTTGGAAGTGCTCTCCCCTGATTGTGTGCTACTGCTTGAACAATTTGGGAGACCTTCTTGACGAGAGCTCGAATAACTCTGATAGGCCGGGGGCCTCGGTTTTGGAACTTGGGGCTAATATGCCCAATTTTTAAAATCTCGAACAGTGGGCCATATGCTAGTGGTCACAAGCAGGAGCTCATAAACAAACATGAGTTATATGCCATAAAACTTTAAATAAATAAATTATTTTGCCATGGTACTAAGAAAGGACCAACATATTCAGTCAACTAGTGGTAGTGTGACATGACAGGTCTCTGGATTAGTCAAGACAAACAGTTGCAGGTTGAGTTGAAGGTCGGGACCGTTGGACCAGTTACACCACAAATTATATGGTATGATGTGAAAATACTGATTGTGCATGCACTGTGTTTATAGGACCTTCAATATGCCCAAGAAGGTTAGTGATGTGTCCTAGGGCCTTGGATGACCTGGTGGGTATAAGGGCAGTTCGTCAAACTAGGTGACCTTGCGAAGCTCAATGTAGCTTTAAGCTCCCGAGACCGAGGTGGGGTTGGGATGAGGTCTCTGTCCTCATACGAAAATGAAGAATTGATTATAGGATTGAGGGTCGGATGTCGCGTACATCCACTCATTCTCAAGGTTGAAGTGGACGTGCTTCTATCTAGGTTGCCGGTAAAGTCGTTTCGACGCCACAAGTGGGTTCAGTGGACATACTGGCTTGCGATTATGTGATTGACCTTCATGATTAAGGATGTGTTTTTGGAAAAATTGAGAATTTAATGTGGAGAAAATTTTAAAGGATTCAAGGAGTTTGGCACACTCCAATTTGAAAATATATTTTTTAAACTTCTATTTCTAAAATATCCATTCACTAAGTTGTAGAAACTCACCTCATCTTTTCTATCCCTTTTTAGGAAAAAAGAAAATGACTAGGAATAACACCGAGCCTTACCCTCTGTCAAGTATGCTTAATTTCTTTTAAGCTTGCATTTTATTTGATATATGTCTTTCTAGGGAACAAGGTTGAAAATATGCTTGGCTCCTCTCGAGTAAAAGAAGGGGAAAACTCCTCTTGAACCGATAGAACGGTGGGTTGTTCATGGGGATCCAACCAAACTGAGTTGGGGCATGACATATTATTTTATTAATTTTTGGGCCTTGGTAAGCTACTGATCGACCCTAATATCCGTGTTCTCAAAACACCTTTTTAAGTTGTTATGTGCTTAAGTTATAAATCAATGAGATTTGGTTCTCTAACCGATCCACCCTTCATTGTTCATTTCTTAAAACTTGCTTAATCAAAGCATATGGGAGACTAGCTTCATTTTCAATTTAGTTATCCTAGCTTTTAGCTCTACTTCTATGCCCAGTTTATGTCATAGCCTTTTTTTTGGAAAATCTCACATGGGTCATATACTCAGTTTTTCTTAAATATCATTAACGTGGGTTCATAGTCCATTTCTTATCTACACATGCTCCCATTTTTCATCATTCATTAAAGTAAGACTTATCACGATCTCCAGTTTCAATGGATTCAATAAAACTTATAAAGAAACACTATCACTCTAATATAACTCGCTGTTTGTAAACCCACTCACCCGAGTATTCGGAACTCGTTCATTCCGGTGTTTATTCAAGTATCTTTGATTGAGAATTCCCCTCGGCTATTCACAGAAATTCAAACTACACAAACATAGAGTACAATATAGGTTAGGTTTGGTTCTAAAGGGTATATTATAGTACTGCCTCATATCTTCTCAAAATTATGGTTTGGCCCTTCGAGTTGGGTTTGCTCAATTTGCGCATCAACAGCTTGTTTAGACGACTCTCACCCATATCTTCTAAGTTTCAATATTTCCCCCATTTATTTGCCATTATCACTCTAAAGCCCCAAGCTATTTCAATTCTTTCATTAAACCCCCTTAACTCTCTATTTATTACATATTAGTCCGTAAAATTTTCTAAAATTACACTTTGGTCCCAATACTTTCCACTTAGTCATTTTTGAAATAAAAATTTGGATATATCTTTATCTTAGGTCATCTAACCTTTAGTCACACCTTGACCTAGTTGGGTCGGAGTCTTGTGATCGACTAGCCACCCTTCCTAAAACCTTCCTGGCAATCCTACATTGATGGTCCAAAAAAGGTAAAGGCGTACACATACACGTTCCCATAATATGATCGAATTCCATAGTTGTGGGGCGTACCTTGAGGGTTTGAGCCTTCACCAAGACTTTGATTATACCTGAACCGACTTCCCCTAAGTGTTCCTGAAAGGGGTGAAAGGAGGGAAATGAGTATACTTACTGATTCATGCGTAGTGCCCCCTTTGTCCACAGTTGTAGTAGGTTACTTTCTTGCGTGGACCTTTATAGCTCCATCCTGAACCTTGGGGAATTTTTCTTGGTGGTTGTTGGTGGTTTCAGTGTTTCACTGTCCTTGGGTGCGTACATCCTACAGAACAGTTCCCCTTTCTAAGCGCGAAGCAAGGTTCCCTGAATACCTTGACAAATTCTTCGAAAAGTTTCCTTGGCTCAAGAGACATACTTGGCCTCGTGAGTTAAGTCCTCCTAGACTCTTGAACTCCCAAGCTAATCCCCTTGCATGAGGCAGGATTCCTTCCTGGTTTTGGGGTGGCCGAGATAGTGTGGGTTTGTTCGATTTCTCTAGGAGTGGTCATATATGTTCGATAGAAATTGATCGTGGGCTAGGGTTCTAGGGCTTTTAGTTTTGAAACTTTGTTTGGAAAATCATGCTCTAATACCACTTAAGTTGTCACGCCCTGATCCGGTTTGGTCGGAGTACTGTGATCAACCTGCCACCCTTCCTCGTACAAATTTAGTATTTCTACCAAATATACCAAGGAAGGTAAAGGCGTCGAAATGCACCTATTTTCCATAATAAAGTTTACAAAACGTCTAAGTAAAAGTTACATGTTTGTAGTATCTTTGGCTTTCTCTTCTAGCCTCGGCTCATCATGGCGATATGTTTCTCCTAAAAAAGATTTAATGGGAGGGGTGAGTTTCTACAACTTAGTGAGTGGGGGTTGGGAAGTGAGTTTTCAAAACAATCAGTCTATAAAAATAGTTTATATTTTTAGTTTATTGTAATATGAGTTCATCTCTTCTTTGAACCCTTCCCCTGGCTCGGGAGGCATTTCAGCAAGCATTCACATGCCCTTTCTATCATAGAAAGGGATTACATGTTCGTAGAATAGTCCCTGACTATTCCACTTGTGGACCGGAGCACCTTTACCGTCCACCTGAGTTAGAGTGGACATTAATAGTTTGACCCTCAAACCCTAATCATGTCCGCTTGGTGGGACAAGACCTCATTTCCCCTCTAGCCTCGGCCTCGAGGCCTCCTTTTCCCTCGACCATAGTCTCGATGCATCATCATGTCCGCTTTGTGGGATGAGACCTCATTTTCCATTCGATCTCGGTCTCAGTGCGCATAAAGCTATCAGAGCTTCTCGGCATACTGGACACCAAATCGCTCTTATGCATCCTTGGGTCATCCAGTAGCCCTTGGGACCCATCGACTACCCCTCTTGGGTGTCTAGATGCTCCCAGAATCTTCATGCATGCATAACAACAATTTTGAATCATTAGCCATGATCTTTGGTGCCAACTGTCCAACGACCCCGACACTCGACCTGGCCTACAATAGTTTGCCTTGACCGGCCCATCAACCTAGTCTGGGTGCACTACCACAAGCCCATTGAGCCTTGTCAGTCCTATCTTGGCCCCATAGCAAGTCACACAACATTTTCCAATTTTATGAGAGTTTTCATGGTTCTTATAATTCACGTTTGTCTACGAGTCCAACCCGTGCACACTGGCCTTGGGCCCACTTCACGAGTTTTCCAAAATCGGCCCCTTGACCCTGTCATTTTCAAATCCGAGGCCTCAAGACTGTTGGAGCAATTCTGGCTCCCATCAGGAACGTCTCCCAAAATGTTTAAGCAGTTTCATGTAGTCAGGGGAGACCATTCCTGGAAAAATGTTTTTCAAACGTAAAAATGGTTCTCATCACCCCTAACCTGATATGATGTTGAAAATCCCACTCACCACTACTGTGATGGATTCGTCCCAAGTGGATTTCCAATCTTCAATGCACTCTTGGCACTCATACTCGTATGACTCGTGCCTACATGGTTCGAGTATTCACATAAGAAGGGTTTGGCATTAAAGACCTCTTACTTCCATATATTTACATATAGGTCCTTGATTTATGCCTTACAATGATTAGGTCCCTAAAGTCCATAAATTTTGACTTTAGGTCACTAATACTCAACTTGTTTTTTTTATTTAAGTCCCTAGGACTTCCAATATTCCTCACTGGTCCTTAACTTTTTCAAAATTACAAATTGATGCTCAGTTTTTCCAAAATTACCAATTAGTCCTTAACTTCCAAAAAATTAACGATTGGTCATTGAACTTTCAAAAATTGCTAAGTGGCTCACCATTTCATCCAATTGCCCAATTGAGCCCCAATTGAAGTTAATTTCATGAAAATTCTTCTAATTTCCTTAAATTGCAATTCGGACCCCAATTTTCCAAAAATCCCCAAATTTCCCAATTTCTCAAAATTACAATTTGGTCCCTGAATCACAATTTTGTTCAATTGATCCCCAAAAATTTCTTAATTGTCTCTATTTGTGATATGAATTATCTTCCCTATGTCTCCCTCATCATTTTGAGCTTCGAACTGCTCGATTTGGCTAAAAAATGAGCTCAAACGGAGCTTCGCTGAAAAATTCAATCTAGACAGAGAAAGCTTTAATATCTTACAGGTGAGGGTCCAACGATTGGAGCTCTTGCTTTCTCTAAATTGCTCTCCTACAAGGGATCCTCCCTAGATCAAACCGCACCTCAATTGGTGGCTTGAGCAGTGTGAATTTCTTACTTTCAGTTTTCACAAAAATGCATCATGAATAGTATTTTCTGGTGAAGGGGCGGCGAAGGGGCTTAACGTATTAGCTTTGGGGAAGGTCGAGGCACTTCTAGGTGGAGTTTTTGGGGGTTTGGTTTGGCCAGAATTGGCTTGGGGACTACTTGAGTTAAGCTTGAGCAGGTCGGGCTGCTAACAGCCGAGGTGCAGTGTTACTGTTTAAGCTTCCTCACTCTTCTATGTTGACCCTCGGGAGGGTGCAACTAGGTAGAGGACTTCCTCCTGGTTCTAATGGCACTGAATGCAACTTTAGAGGTCAGAGCTCTAGTTTGCTGCTCGCCTGAAAATTGAGCAGTTCACCTTCTTCGATCGATTGTGGGATGTTGATAATGAATTGATGGGTGCTTCTTATACAGGGAGCTCGACAACTGTTCAGGCTACCGGCCAGTGTGAGACTTGACCTACGATTCGGCCGCCGGCGACCTGACCAGAGAGATTTTTGAGTCGCCGGAGACTCCAACTTTCCCAACCTCTCTCTCTTTTGTGTTCTCTCTGTCAGCAACTAGAGGTTAAAGACGATGATGTGGTGGGAGTGCCACATGGCACACTATGATTAGCCAGTTTTTCTATCGTGGAGGTCCAACTCAGCCACCATGTCAACCTTTGACTGGTTGACCGGACATGTTGTAGCCTCTCATTGCCTGCTCGTGTATGTGTGACAGGTAGGCATGTCAATTGGACCTAAGACTCGAGCCTTGGGTCCCTACTTGACCCGAACAAACCTGAGGTTCCTTGGGTCCTTCCTCGAGTCCCGTTGGCTGGACCCGAGGTTCAGTTCCTGTGGGCTCGGGTCCAAATGGACCCGTAGGGTTATCTCACTCTAAATATCTCCTTGTAGTGAAAAGAAAAATAAAAACAATACTTAAATCTACATATTCAAATAGCAGCTTCATAGATAACCCTAGTAGAGACCGACCCACCCAGCTGCTACCGCCCCTTGTCACCCCATCTACTGCCACTGCCCTTGCCACCCCATCTACCGCTGCTGCCCCTGTCGCCCACCGCCACCGAGCTTCCTTGTAGGTATGTATGTCGCTCGAGGACCACCTTATCTCCCTGTTGGTTTTCGTATCCCATTACTCTCATCTAGTCTCTATTGTTGTGCTGCTTGTTCTCTTAGAAGTCATTCTACTTGTTTAGTTTATTATCTTTATGAGCTAAACTTATTTAGCTATTTAAGTGCACAAATCTCTTAGATATTGTTTTTTACAGTTTTGAAGTTATTTTATTTTGGGTAGGCTTATCTTGTTGAGGTAAATAAGTATATATATAGATTTATCTTGGTGTAGCGTGTAGCTTAGTTTCCATATGTTTTTGGAGCTTTGCTAATGATATTGCGAATGAAATACACTATCCTTTTTAATATCTAAAAAGTTTCAAAATCAACGAATATTGAGAGAGCGAATATTAAGAAAGTAACTATACAACCATTGTATGGAAATTCTTCATTGGTTCCTTTAAAGAGAAAATATTAAATTTGAACTAAATAATAGTTTGGAGTGTTTGCCTTATTTTGTTTATTTGTAAATTGTATTTTTCTTTTTTATTTGTAATTATATTTATTATTGTTTTGTACAGTAATATACTATGAAAAATGATGATATGCCAACACCGACTAATGTACAATCGCAATCAGTAGTTGGATCTACCTACATCTAAGGGTGTTGTAGGTACCAGATATTCATATGGTAGTCCTAATACTGAAATCCAATATTCTCAATGGGGTATATTTACTTCTACTGTTTGGGACCATTACACTAGAGTTACAGTTGATGGAAGATTAAAAGCAAAATGCAAATAATGTGAAAACTTGTATGTTGGAGACGGTAAACAAGGTACAAGTTATTTAAGCAAACATATGGGAAAATGTTCAAGAAGGATAATACCCGATATTCGTCAACATTTTATGAGATATGTTAACGGAAGTTTACAATTGGAGAAATACCGTGTTGGGGACTAAATTTTTTATCAACTGAAATGTCGTTCATCACTTGCACAAATGTTTATACTTCATGGATATTCGATGAACACGGTAGAGTATTATAGGTTTAGAGAGTTTGTGAAGAATTTACAACCACAATTTAAGATCATGTCTTGTAATACAATTAGAAATGATTGCATTAAATTATATGTAGTTGAAAAAAAGGCATTACAAGAGATTTTGAAGAAGTTGAATAGTTGGATTGCTATCACTAGTGACATGTGGACTTTGAAGACACAGAAAAAAGGTTATATGATGATAACCGATCCTTACATTGATAATGATTGGATATTACAAAAATGTATATTGAGGTAATGATTCATACAATAATATGTATTTGTATTTTTTCGGTATTTGTTTGGAATAATTGATTTATTAATTTTTTTGTATTTATTTTGTTGTAGGTTATTTCATATATCGTGTCCACACATAAGTGAGGTATTGTGTGAAAAAATATCAACCTCTTTTATTGATTGGAATATTGATTCCAAACAGTCTATTATCAGTTTGGATAATTGTTCTACAAATGATAGTATGATACAACTTTTGACTGAAAAGCTGCCTTTTAATTCAATGATGTTGGGAGGACAGATATTACATATGCGGTGTTATGCACACATTTTGAATATAATTGTGAAAGTATGATTGAAAACAATTGTAGAAAACATTGAAGATATATGCGAAAGTGTATTATATTGGACTAGTATACCAAAGAAATGAGAAAAATTTGAGGAAACTGTCTGTCAACTACATATTGAATTAGTTAAGAAGATTACTCTTGATTCTAAGACCTGTTGGAACTCAACTTATAAGATGTTGTGGGTAGCATTAGAGTACAAAGATATTTTTTCTCGTTTGAAATTGCGTGACTCACAGAATAGATGTTTGCCTAGTAAATTAGATTGGTCATTGGCAAATGAGATTACTGGCAAGTTGAGTGTGTTCAATAACGCCACCAATATATTTTTTGGTAGAAATTATCCCATCCCTAATTCATACATGCCTATTATTTGTTCGATCAAAACTTTTGTTAGTGGATTGATGTATTGTGGTATATACTGCATTGCGGTCATGGCTACTGAAATGATGAAGAAAGTTGAGAAATATTGGTGGAAAGTTAGTGTTATATTAGAAATTGCAACAATTCTTGATCCACAATGGAAGGTGGATGGTTTGACGTATTATTTTGATAAAGAATCAAATGAAATGACAGATCAAGAAATAAGCACAATACATTTAAGATGCTATTTGCTGAATATGCTAAAACTGTAGAACAATACACTGGTCAAGTATTTGAGGATGAAGCTGCATGCACAAATAGTGAAAGTAATTTTCAGCAAATAAATCTATTTGATCCTTTTATCATATTTGAGCAAGATAAGAAGAAGAAGAAGCTAAAGAAAGTAAAGTTTGAGTTGGACTTATATTTGGATGAGTATGTGATCCACAATACAGATGGATTCAACATACTTTATTGGTGAAAAAATAATGTTGCTCGATATCCAATATTATTAGGGATGGCTAAGGATATATTTGTTATTCCGGTTACAACTATTGCTTTAGAATCAACATTTAGTATCGACGGTCGTATTATCAGTTCAACCCATAGTCGACTTGCCGATGAAGTAGTTGAAGCACTTATTTGTGCACAAAGTTGGATAAGAGAAAAGGCATCTGGTATGTCATTTTCTTAGTATTGTACTTTTCTAAATTTTTGTCGATATGTTCTCTTGTTATAATTTGTTTAATTTGTTAAAATTTTCAGCAAATACTAATATTGATAAGATTGATTATGATCTGGATGAAGATTTGTTGGTACAAATGATGTGTGCTGTTGATGATGATCAAGCCGGACCAAGTGGTGTTTAATTATTAATTGTATTTTTATTGTATTTTACAACATTGGTATGTATTTAGTATAATTTAATTAAATTTTGTAATGATTAAATATTTTAAGCATATTAAGGTACTTTTTATTAACTTTAATTATAATTGGTATTATGAATGAGGTGAAAATGCGGAGCTCATTTTGTTTAAAAATTGCAGTAACTAAACAATATTTTCTTTTTATTAATGTTCAATATAAATAATTTTTTTTATTAAAGTAAGTATGCATCCTTCGGCGACAAATAATATTTTAAATTTGATGTGCACTATTTTTTATTCGCAATGCTTAAGAAAATGGCGAGCATATTAGGCACGTGTACCATCATTGTAATGTATCATAATATAAATATAGAAGCTATTTTTGAAACTTTCATTTGTCTCATAGCAAACTTTTCTCTTATATTTGTATTCATTTTTTATTTTTTTGAGTAAATTTTATTTATGTGATAAAATTTTTTGGCCAATTCTATAAAAAAAAATCTTTTAAATTAAAAAAAATAATATAATAAATGTACAATATTACAATAATTTAAAATTTTTTATTATTAGTAAAAATTATATATTACAAAAATACAAATTAAAAAAAATGGACCCAACTCATGTCTAAATAGACCCGAGCAACGGGTTTGGGTCCATGTGAGTCTTGGGTCTAGGTGAGTCGGGTCTGGACCCGACTATGTGGACCCGAGTCTCGAATCCATTTGGGTGCGAATCCACTAGACCCAAGCTCGGGTTGGATGCAGGTCCGCTGAAACCTGTCCCAACCCGAGCTATTGACATGCCTAGTGACAGGCTGATCGGTCATCCATTGACCGTTGATGGATACGTGGTAGTCTCCCATTGGCTACCTGTGCTTGCGTGGTTGCTGACTACGCTCCATTGACCGTTGACCAGTCTGGACTATTGACCGGTCCAGTTCGTTGATTGGTTGGACCGTTGATTGGTCTGATCCGGTTCGACTGGGTTCGGTGACCCAAATTCAAAAATCGGTCGATTCAAGCCTGATTCGACTAGTTTTCCGAATTTTAAAAATTTCTAAATTCATTTTCTATCTAATGGTTGCCATAATTTCCAAAATTGACATTTTTAAGCCACATAGAAAAATGAATTATTGAACAAATTCACTATGGTTTAATCTGGTTCGGGTCTGGTTCACCCCAAATTGGTCCGATTCTCCCATCAAATTCATCTCATGGTTCTTCCCCATGATTTTTTTGTCCCTTGGTGTTTTCCAATTTACCATTTTAACCATTCTTTATTATTTTTTGTTACTTTTTCGACTCAGTTTTCTCAAAACCGCTAGTTATTTCCCTGGTTTACTTAGTCTGGGGGATGGGTTTCATATTTCGTGAGTTCATTTAGGTCCTTAACTTCTCATAAATTTCCTTTTTAGTCCTCTAACTTTTTTAAAATTATCATTTGGTCCCTAAATGTTTCTAAATGTTCCACTTAGGTCCTTAGCTTCTTTTAATCTTCAATTTAAGGTCCCTAAGTTTTCTCTAACTTTCATTTAGGTCCCTAAACTTCTATTGAGTCCCATTTGGGTCCCTATTTTATTGAAATCACAGTTTGACCCCTAAAATTTTGAAATAATATGATTTAATCCATGGACAAGTCAGGGGACCAACGATTTATCCCATGCCCATAGCTTGTCAGATGAGATCTCATAGACACCACTTTGCATTTACGGGACATGGTCAAGTATGATTTGGGTTATTTACGGGACAGGGTAGGGTATTCGGGTCTTAAGTTGGATGAGAAAGATGATCACACACACGCACATGCATGCACGCGTGCACGTGCATGCACCCATTGCAACACACTGCTCGGTTCGCACTGTATCAAACCGGTTTCTGGCAAATAAATCGATCGATTCAACCTTTTCTCGATTAGTTTGATTGTTACTTGATAGGTTCACTCCTAATTTGTCCGATTCTCGACCTAATTTATTTTTATAAATAAATTACATCCAATTCTCTACCACCTGGACTCAAGATTGATCATATTTCGATTTATATCACCCCTTCTAAAAATCTGGAAGTGGGTTACCGCTCCGAGTCGATTCGATCGATTTTGGTCACCTCTTGATCGATTCACCTTTGATCCGACTGGTTCTTACCCTAATTCTTTTTTCTAAATATTCTTCATCCATTGCCATATAATTTGGGCTTACGAATTCCCAGTTTTTAGTTGGTCCAATCTCTCTAAAAGAATTGGGGGCTTTTCACCCGGATCGATTCACTTTCAATTCGAACCACTTTTCACTTGGACTTTTTCCCATCTTTAATTTCCAATCAAATGGGGTCCTTTAAGGGTAATTACTTGGCCTTACCCATCTTTTAAGGTCATTGGTGTAATTCATTTCCTAATCTGGTGAATTTCTAATCCTGGTTTTATTTCCCTGTTCCTCATTTATAATCGATTTTTCTAATCCAAGTTAGGTTGTAACAGATTTTCAAAATTTCTAGTGTTACAACTTCTCACGTCCTTTTAGGAGTTTAATCCTCAAAACTTTAAAATCTCATTAAACAATGGTTTACATACTATATGCTACTTTCTAAATAATTTACATCCAATTCTCTACCACTTGGACTCAAGATTGATCATATTTCGATTTATATCACCCCTTCTAAAACTCTGGAGGGGTGTTACCGCTTCGAGTCGATTTGATCGATTTTGGTCACCTCTTGACCGATTCACGTTTGATCCGACTGGTTCTTGCCCTAATTCTTTTTTCTAAAGATTCTTCATCCATTGCTATATAATTTGGGCTTACGAATTCCCAGTTTTTAGTTGGTCCAATCCCTCTAAAAGAATTGGGGGCTTTTCACCTCGGATCGGTTCACTTTCGATTCGAATCAATTTTCACTTGAACTTTTCCCCATCTTTAAATTCCAATCAAATGGGATCCTTTAAGGGTAATTACTTGGGTTTACCCATCTTTTAAGGTCATTGGTGTAATTCATTTCCTAATATGGTGAATTTCTAATCCTGGTTTTATTTCCCTGTTCCTCATTTATAATCGATTTTTCTAGTCCAAGTTAGGTTGTAACAGATTTTTAAAATTTTTAGTGTTACAACTTCTCACGTCCTTTTAGGAGTTTAATCCTCAAAACTTTGAAATCTCATTAAACAATGGTTTACATACTATATGCTACTTTCCAAATAGGTTGGGGTATTTTCCCCCATGGCCACTTCAGACTCCCATGTTTCCTCTTCCACACTATTACTTTGCCATAATAGCTTCACCATGGTGATCATTTTCCTTTTGAGGTGATTTTCCTAGCGATCCATAATGCTCATTGACTTCACTTCATAGTTTAACATTTCTTCCAATGCGAGGGGGTGTCTTAGATTTCACTAGTAATTTTTCAGTGCGTTTGTCTATCTGGCATCCCAACTGACCAGTTTGACATTGTAGCTAACCTGTTTTCAGTGAATTTCTCGGTTGGTTTAGTGATTTTTTACCCAATTCACTCTTCTCTACCATTTCTTGAGAAAATAGAAATATCTAAAAATTCTACATTCAATTTTCTATTGAATGGATTAAAGAATCATTCCATTTGAATTTATTTTGACCTATTAAAAATTCAGAGGATTTTGTGATATTCCTCAGCTATAACCTAGTTTGAATCGATTTTCTTTCGATTTCTTTCAAATCATTTTCCTTGTGTTATGGGGCACTCTCAATTATTTCCCAAGCTCCAATTTACCCCCTCTTATATCCTCCATCGATCACTCTCTTCCATTCAGGCTCGCTTTCTTTCCTGGGTTGGACTTCTATCTCCTGGTTCTATCCTTTTTTTCCCTCCGTTCATCTCTTTCTAGTATTAATGTGCTAAATGACAACATGCAAGCGTTAAACTGAGTAGGCAGATGGCGTTCCTGACACCCGAGGACTGAAACCAATGACATCAAAGCTTCAATAGATAGGAAATTTCCTTTCAATGGAAGCAAAATGACTTCAGTAGAAGTTCCCAGAGGGATGAGTCCCACGCGGAGGAAGAGACTCCAATCATGATTTCTACGGACAATTAAGGGCGAAGGAAAAGTGCCAGCGGTATGCAGAGTTGAGGAAAATGACGCTTAATAATGGGCTCACGACGGACATTGGATGGCGCGCGGAAAATTACTCGGTAGTGATGTCTTCAGAGAAACAGTAGAGGGATACGCGACCTGCACGACCGTCAAAATTAACTTATGGGTTGGCCACACACTTTAGAGGTCCAATTCAATTTACTAATAAAACATTTATTTATTTTGGTTGAATCATGAAGTAACCAATTCAATTTGGCTGACCCATATTTGATGCAACATCAATGGCTACTCTTAATCGCTTCCATCGGAAGCTAATTATCAATTGAATCATGATCGGTCTAATTTTAGTCATGCCCACCAATAATAAAATATACATATTCTAATTCCAATGCTTTTTTATCATATAATTAAAAGTCAAGATCATATTCTATGAAAAAATATGCTTAATTATATATTACAATCAGTAATAGGTGGCCACCATTTTCTTTCAAATTGCATGGCATTTATGTTTGATCCTTTTTCTTCTCCCGTTCATTGTACATGTACATGAGTTAGCGTATCTCACATGCGTGAGCCTATCGACCATTTATCAGTGGTTGGACCGAAGACATTGACAGCCACGTGCGTCATTGGATGCATATCCCCACCACGAGTCTTTAAGTGAGCCGACACTTGACATAGTTGCACCATATAATATGTAGTAGTGATAGGTGGCTGTCGGGTCGGACCATTTTATTCGGTAGAGTGAAAAAAAAGTTGATGGCGTCTCCTATTCCTCATCTACATGAGGATATTATAACGTGGTCAAAATTAGGAGTCAAATAGTAAAAAAAAAATATGGATACCCAAACTCTAAAAATTCAACGCATTTATTATTTTTCTATCCTCACCCTTTTATGTTATCGAGGGAGCTATGCATATTTCATCACATATACTCAAAATAACGGTAATTATTTATCTATATCATATTGGATTACAGTACCTTTTTAATTTTGGACTGTTTTACTATTCTCTTATATCATGTTCATGATGTATAATACCTACACGCCAGTTATAAATTCAATATATCATTTCCCTTAATCTATTAATTCAGATCTAGTTCACAAGTATAATTACAACTACCAAGATAACTTATTTATTTATATATATAATGCTATAATATAATAATTTTTTTTCATATTTTCTTATAAAATTATAATAGGTTTGTATTCCAATTCACACATCTTTTCAAAATTGCTTATCTACATTGATTTTTTAGAATTTTCATATTTTAGTTTACTTAACATCCTTATAAGAATTTTAGGTGTAATTGGACGAAACTATTTACCCCATTTATCAACCTGTGATGTTTGAGACGGCCTCTTTCCAAGTCAGATTACTAGAGTTGGAAACTTTGTATTTCATAGAGTATTTTGGTCGATTTCCAATAAGAAAATACTTGATATTTATATGGATTGATTCATTACTCACATGACAATTCATTCATAATTTTCTTTAATCATTATATAGCATATAGCCATGTAAATAAATTAATTTTCTCAAGCATTAGAGTTTAGGTTGTCGACCGATGATTACCAGGTTTTTTTTAGCTATTCGGGTCCGGGGTTTTTTAGGGGTTGGGTGAAGGGAATGACACGCATGCATGTGGTCGCATGTGCATACATTCGGCATGGCACGTCGACCGGTTTGTACTATAGTGATCCGGTTGTCGACAAATTCAACGATATTTTACTCGATCCACCTATTTTCTAGCCAGTTCATGAGAAAATAAAATACCTAAAAATTCTATATTTATTTTTCTATTTGGATTTGTTTATCACCCTTTAAAATTTGTGGGGTTTTACCGCTCTAAGCTGTCAGATCGATTACATCCATTCAGAGGCAGATTCAACTTCGATTCGACTCTTGGCCTAATCTATTTTTCTAAAAATTCATATTCTAATTCTCTATTGATTGGACTCAAGATTCTCCATTTTTGAAATTGTTTAGATCCACTTAAAAATCAGGGGCATTTTCTCATAAATCGGTTTACCTCCGATTTGGGTCAATTTTCACTTGAACCTTTTTCACCGCTTAATTCATGCTCCTTAAGGATATTTTAAGAGCATTTCTAGTGGTCTTACCCACTTCTTTATATCTTTGGATTTGAATCGGTTTACAACTCGACTTTTACTCCAACCATTTATCCTCGGGTTTTTGTTCCCCATTCAATAATTATTTTTCAGTTCAAGCAGGTTTCACCCTAGATACGAAACTTCTAATGTTATAATTTCATCAATTCTATTAAGAGTTTTGTACTCAAAATTGTCATACGCTTAAAGGACACAATAGTCTCCTATTCAGTTCAACTCAGGTCTTTACTATTTCTCATCGATTCACCCGACTGAACCTTCCGTCACATATTCTCATTGTCCTTTCTTTACATTTACAACTGTTATCCTTTTATCAGACTTAGCTACAATATTTGCTTAGGACATCATGTCCATTAACACAATATCTACTAAAAATGGTAGCATGAAATATAATTTTTTTTAAAATATCTACAATACCTATATATCAGTGTCACAGCCTACTAGTGGGGTCACACTACTCTCTGCTAGTGTTGATTGATATGTCAAGCAACTCTCCACTAGCTTTCACTGAACTACCTCAAGAATAATGCCCTCTAATATATCAAAATTCAGGACTATCGGTGCCTTAGAGATATTACCACTATCTCCAACCACAGCTTGATCAATATTTGAACACCACCATATTACTCTCATGTCCAAGATATCTATGATAAAAGTGTCTACTCCTTATTACATCACTTCCTAAATATCCCTTTGTACCTGATATTACCCCTCTTTACATGCGTCTACCCATACTGTTTCACTTACGCCACAAATACAAGGAACACAAAACATCACAACATAATTGATACCGAGATTGACATGCTACCTAACCAACCCCTCTACAACACAATAATTATGTATATTGGTAAAGGGATTAACATGATATCTCACTAACCCATCTAAGTCCAAATTATAGCCAAATGGTTAGGTCACAGAAGGCTTCTTAAAAATCATACTAAAATCATGGACCGAGGTAATTATTTCCAACTTTCAGATAACTCATTTCTAAAAATGTGAGCCTACACCATTAGTTAAGAAAACATGGGTTATAACCCCTCTTTTGAAAACATGATAAAAACTTTGCTCATGTTTACGGAACATGAGCCACAACCCTACTTGCCAAAAATATGAGGCATATCTATTTCCACAAAATATGGACCATAGTCCCATTTTAGAAATAGGATATGAAATTTACGTTTCATAAAAATATGAGTCATAGTTTAGGTTCCAAAAATAGGAGCTGAAACTCACATTTTATCAAAATATTGGCCATCACCCTATGTTCCAAAATATGATATGTAACCACAAGTTCCAAAATATGTGCCAAATTCCGCATTTCATAAGAATGTTCTTAAGTGCCCCCATGCTAACCTCAGTTCAAGTAAGCAAATACAAAAACACACTATAAGCAATTCAAAAGCAAGTAACAAGCATAACATCAGTCTAATAAAACCTAATTCAAGAATCAAAATGCCTCTCACCTAGCTTGTGTCCCAATCCGTCAATGATCTCACGTATATCATATGTGCAAATGTTAACATTGTAATATCTAATCAATATTCAAGCAAGTCATTTCCAACTACATTATATTAGTATTCCTCTATATCAATTCCCGATTCCCCTTTTTTCTTGCCTTTTAGTCCCTAAGTTTATTTAGCATTTTGTTTAAGTCCCTAACATGATGATTTCTACTCTTAGTACCACTTATTCTTCTAATAGCTCTATTGAGTCCCCAAAATGTTTATTAATTGCATTCGGGTCTCCCCAACTTATTACTCATTTGCATACATACCCCTTGTTCGGTTTTCATCAATTCTAATTCTTTGAATTTTCCCTACATCTTCTCCTATTATGTCCCTCATCTCCTTAGGATCATTCTAAGCTTTTAATGGACTGATTTGGCCCCGTTTAGCCCATGAGTAGAGCTTCATCAAAAAATTACGCAGTCTATGCATCATTTCAAAATTTTGTTGTCGACAACGAGTTGCCCAGGGCCACCGACCGATAAAGCTAGCGAACCTACCATGTGATCTCCCTTGACTTAAACCTGCCTTGACCAGCCACATGAGTTTTCTAAAACTCCATCCGAACTACCCTCTTATAATTAAGTAGAAAAACTCTAAGGAAAAGAAGGAAAAGTTAATGCAAAGGCCTATCTCAAATACTGTACGATTGAGAATGATGAAGAAGAAGTTTCTAGGGACCTTGAGGCACCTTCCCCGATCAATTGGATGTTAGAGGATGCCGGAACTCATTAGCGAAGTTGATGCTCTATTTTTTATGTCACACTGACCCATTTCACTTGTTAGACTTATAGACAATCCGTCACATCCTCTCGGTATTAGAACAGTGGGGCCTCATCATTGTAATCACGACAAGACTTAAGTCTTAGAATATGAAAAATATATTAGAATATCTTTTAAAGAATATTCATTTGAAATATAGAAAACATGTTCAATAAAAAATATTGGTACTAAGTACTGAATGAGAGGCATAACTTTGGTTATCATGGCTTTCTATAACCTCGTTGCACATTCTCTATTCTTTAGTTTTCTGAAAGGGGATTGGAGGGGGATAAATTATAAAGCCCAATGATTAGGACTAACTAACACTTTGAATTCATGTTCATAATTCAAAACATACTCTAAAACATGAATATTTTTAGAAAAATAATTCACAGGGTTTAATTATAGAAACGATTAAGGTTGGAGCTTGTATTTGGCAAACATGTTTTATATCATAACATATATGTTCCATCATGGAAGTATCACACGTTTGTAGAACAGTACCCCCTTCTATTCCACTTGTGGCATAAAGCTCCTTTACTAACCACCTGTGTCACACCTCGGCCCGATTCCTCCCGACCGAGGACTCGTGAAACCCCCCGCCAATTCCCCCGATGTTACAAAGATGGGATCCTTCGCCAATGTAAAACTGACAAAACCCAAGCTTCGATCCATAAACCCTTCTTTAGAAGAAGTGGAAATTTCAACTTTTAATATATGGAAAGTAGCATGAGCCCCAAATTTCTATTTGTTATAATAAGCCCTGAGAATAATAGGGAAATGATAAGTAGTACTTTGTGCGTAGGTCATTGAGTTACCTGAGTAGCAGGGAGCCTCGGACGTAACCAATCGTCCTTTCTCTGAGTTCTCAAGTTTACTTGCAACATGGTTTGGGGTAGGGGATGAGCTCACAGCTTAGTGAGTGGGACGTTGACGTCGTGCCACTACATAGCTTACGACCCATACCTTTCCCATAAACCGCCTAGTATATAGTATCTACTCCTACTCCTCGTATTCCCCATAGGAGTCCAATGGTTTGCTTCCATCCATTTAAGACATAGTCTCAGGTCATCTGACCTACTGCAATCTTACGGCTGAGTATTCTCGGTCTCATCTTCACAAGGTATTTTCTTATCTAATTTATGTAATTCAAACAAGGGACATGGTCCCACACAATAAGAGGCCTTCGCTTGGGTGGAACTTTTGGCATAAAACCTGTCCCTCGGACCAAGTAAACTGGTGAAAGAACTGACGATTTTGAGAAAATTGAGCCAAAAAAGGGAACACAAATAATAAAGAAGGGTTAATATGGGAAATTGGAAAATCCCAAGTGACCAAAAATTCACAAAAATCATGGGGAAGAACCATGAAGTGAATTGGATAGGAGAATCGGACTAGAACCGAACCCGAACCGGACTGAACCATAGTGAACCGGTTCAATGATTCATTTTTCTAGGTGGCTTAAAAATGTCAATTTGGGAAATTGAGACCACCATTTGATAGAAAATGAATTTAGAAAATTTTAAATTTTAGAAAACTAGTTGAATCGAGTCTGAATTGACCGATTTTCAAATTCAAGTCACTAAACCTGGTTGGACTGGACTAGTCAACAGTCAAAGGTGCCTAGTTAGCAACCACGCAAGCACGAGTAGCCAATGGGAGGTTGCCACGTGTTTGGTCAACAGTCAACATATGACCGATCAGCCTACCAAGCGGTTGAGTTGGAACACCACGTCAGAAAAATTGACTAATCATAGCGCCATGTGGCACACCAGCCACATCATCGTCTTCAACCTCCAACCGCTGATAGAGTGAACATAGAGGGGAGAGAGAGAGTGAAGGAAGGGGAGTCTCCGGTGACTCAGAAATCACTCTGGTTAGGTCACCGGCGGTCAAGTCGGAGGCCAAGTCTTACCCCGGCTGGTAGCCCAGTCAGTTATCGAGCTCACTATATAAAGAGCACCCCTCCATTCGTTCTCAGCATCCCACAATCGACTGAAGAAGGAGAGGTGCTCAATTTTCCAGTGAGCAATAAACTAGAGCTCCGATGTCACACCCTGATCCGATTTGATCGGATCCGTATGAGCAACCCGCCACTCCCTTTGTTCCATTAATGGTTTTCACCTTTCTAAACCGCGAGGAGTAAGGCATCCTTTTTACCCGTCTTTCCTGGAATATCATTATACAAAACCGAGTATTTTAAAATAGACATACCTATCTTCTTACTATTCCAAATTAGAAAGGTCTCTATGAAGGGTGTTTCCTCAGTTACCTGAAATGGGTAAAAGGAGGGGGTGAGTTTTACAATTCAGTGAGCAAGTGTTGTGAGTGATTTTTCAAGAAACAACTTTATTCAAACCGTGACAAGATTATCATTTCCTTTAAGAAGGTTTTTCCTCAAATTTTGGTTTTCAAAACCCTTTTCCCTTTCCATTAGGTGTGTTTAGCTCTTTTAGCTCATAGCCTATCCACTGCACCCACTTGTGGATCGGAGCGTCTTTATAGTCCACCAAGATAGAAGCCCGTTCACTTCTACCCTGGGTCTAAGTGGATGTTCTCAACATCTGACCCTTAGAACCAAATGCCACTCCGTGTCTGTATAAGGATAGAGAACTCATCCCGATCCCACCCCAACCTCATGTGCAAGAAGCTACTCTGAGCTTCCCAACTGTTGATGAACTGCCCTTATCTCCACCATGTCGTCTAGTATCCCTTAGGACCCATCACTACCCCTCTTGGGCATCTTGATGGTCCTGTACCATAAGTGCATGCACAAACAACAATTTTCACATATAGCCATTATCTTTGGTGCTAATGGTCCAACGGCCCCAACCCTCAACCCGACTTACAGCTGTTCGTCTAGGCCAGTTCGTTGACCTAGCCTTGACGTGCTGCCACCAATCGATCGAGTATTGTCGGTCCTGACTTGGTACAATGGAGAAATCACACAACAATTTCATTATAAATTTTCATGGCTTTCCTTTACTCAAGTTTGTTTATGAGCTCCTGCTTGTGCCCACTAGCCTTGGGCCCACTGCACGTGATTTTCTAAAAACCGGGCATTTAGCCCCATGAGTTCAAACATCGAGGCCTCTGGCCTATTTGAGCTATCCTAGCTCCAATCAAGAAGATCTCCCAAATTTTTTAAGCATAGGCACACAGTCAAGGGAGAATACTTTTGACAAAATTTCATTTTGAACTTCATCACACCAACCGAATGCGATGATATCTCCGCTTACAACTAGTAAGCAAGTTTCTCCTTTCCTCAAGGAAGTTCATCATACCAACTGGGTATGATTATCTCTACTTATAACTAGTATAGTAGGTTTTCTTAGTTAAAGATGGTACACCTCATCCCAACCAAGGATGAAATTAGACAATTCAACTCACAATCGGTAAGTGGGTTTTAGCTACAATTGTCCATCACCCCAATCGGGTATGACATTAAAAGTCCCACTCACCCGATGACTATGACGTGTTCATCCCCAGTTGGTTTTCCAAGTTTATGCAAGCTTTGTCTTGCTGACATTCTGGTCACATGTGTCCCTGCATGATTTGGGCATCCTTATCAATTAAGTTTTGCATACATGAATGACTAGGCTAAAAAATTGTTAATTAATTGCACTTAGGTCCCTAAAGTTAATTTTCCTTAACTTTAGGTCCCTAATGCCAACTTTTTCCCTAAATTGAGTCCCAAGGCTTCCAAAATTCCCTTTGGATCCTCAATTTACTCAAAATTGTGTAAGGGGCTCAAGTTTTCCAAAATTCCAATTTGGTCCCCAACTTTTCAAAAATTATAAATTTTCCCCTACTTTTCAAAAATGTCATTTTGACCCCAAATGTTCTGAAAATTGACCAAATGGTCCCTCAACATCTTTCTCATGGCCAATTGGCCTTCAATTTTTGGAAATTGTAGAGAGATCCCTCAAAATTTTAAAATCCCTAATTTTCCCAAACTTTTCCCCAATTTCTCCCATTCAAACTGACCGAATTTGATTTTTTTTTAAATTGGTCATTCAATCAGAGTTAATTGCTCCAATTGAAGGTATGAGTTAGTTCCTACACTTCCATATAATTCAATTGAGCTTTGAACTACAAGATTTGGTTAGAATTGAGCTAAAATGGAGCTTCACTGGAGAACTGCTTGTAAAGAGAGAAAGCATCGAAAGCTTTCCATTGGAGGTGCGGCCGTCTGAGTTCTTGATCGGGGAAGGTAGTTCTTGTCCTGAGGTTTATTCTAGGATTAAGAATCTCTACAACTGAAGTCAAATCAAAGGTGAATTTATTTAGTGAAATTCGACACTTTCTCTCTCTAACCTTGATATGCAATGACTGAGGATGAACGAATTGGCTTACCTTTTAGCCCTATTGAGGTTGTGTGAGGGCTGTTGATGTGTTGGGGAGGCTTGGTTTGGTAGGAGGAGGGTTGAATTTGGCCAAATTTAGCTTGGCCAAAATAGGGCAGCTTCGCTCGGTCGGAGCTGTTTCACTATTTGATTCCGTTGGTGCTTCTCCGACGGTCCTTGGGTCGAAAGGAAGTTTCTCTTAGGTGCTGACTTCCCCCGAAGTCTATAAGACTCAACCTTGCCTTCTTAGGCTGAGAAAAAGGCCTATGTTGGAGCTTTGGTTTGAGCTACACCGAAAAATAGAGCAGTTGAGAGAGAATGGAGATTTGAGTTGTATTGAGGATGAATGGAGTGGAGCTCTTTATATAGGGAGCTCGACGACCCTTTACTCGACCGTTTTCCATTTTGGTCAAGCTTATCCTCACCCTAAAACGACCTAAATAGAGTGGTTTAAGCTTTGCCAGTGTTATCCATTTTCTGCATTAATGAACAGTGTTGTCATCCTAAGGAAGAAGATAACACTATTCTGAACCGGACCAGACCGATCCGACCGGGTTCAATGCGTAAATCGACCGATTCAGGACTAATTCGACCAATTTTCTCAAAATTAAAAATTTCTAAATTCATTATTTATCTAACGATGGCTTTAATTCCCCAATTTTATCATTTTAAGCCATCAAGATAATTGAATTTAAAAATCGGTTCAAGTATGGTTCAAACCGGTTCAATCTAGTTCAGGTTCGATTCACCCTGAACCGGTCTAGTTTTCTCTTCCCATTTGGCCCAATGTTCTTTTTCATGTTTTTATGACTCTTTGAGTCACTTAGGATTTGTCAATTTTTCCATTGTGCCCTTTTTTTATCGGTTATGTTTCATGAACCAACTCAGTTTTTTCTTTTGAAACGATTGGTTCTTTTCCTGGTTTTCTTATCTATAATGGGACAGGGTTTACATCCAACATCAAAGTTTTTCTATGCCTCTAAAGCTGCGTTTGGTCTCATTAGAACTGGGAGGAAGTCCTTTACCCAACTGTGCATTCCCTTCAGCCCGAGGGCTACCATAGAAGGGAGAGGAAGCTCAAACCGTAATGTCGCTCCTCGACTGTTAGCAGTCCGAGTTGCTCGAGCTCAAGTCAAGCCATCCCCTTGGCCAATTCCGGCCAAACCAAGCACCCCAAACTCCACTAGAGGTCCCCCAACCTTCCCTTAAGCTAATACGGTAAGCACCTCTACCGCCCATTTGCCGAAAAATACTATTCACAATGTAATTCTATAAAAGCTTAAACTAAGAAATTCACACTACTTACGCTACCAATTAAGGCCCGATTTTATCCAGGGAGGATTCCCGAAAGGAGAGAAATTCAAAGAAAGCAAGAGCTCCGGTTGCCAGATCCTCACCGGTAGGATATCGAAGCTTTCTCTTTCTATACTAAATTTTTTGGCATAGCTCCGTTTGAGCTCATTTTTTAACCAAATTGAGTGGTTCAAAGCTTGAAATGATGAGAAAAACATAGAGAAGATGATTGAAATCAAGAACGGGGGCAATTAACCAAGTTTTGGGGGGTAAATTGAACGAAATGGTTATTTAGGGACCAAATTACAAATTTTGAGAAATTGGGCAATTTGGGGATTTTTGAAAAATTGGGGGCCAAATTGCAATTTAAGGAAAATTGGGATGAGATTAACTTCCAATTGGGACCCAATTGAGGAATTGGATGAAATGGAGGGCCAATTGGCAATTTTTGAAAGTTCAAGGACCAATTGGTAGTTTTTGGGAAATTTAGGAGCAATTGGCAATTTTGTGAAAACTAAGGACCAATTAGTAATTTTGGAAAATTTATGGACCCATGAGGAATAATTGGAAGTCCTAGGGACTTAATTGAGATTAAATAAAAAATTGGGGACCCAAATGTATGGTTATTAACATTGAGGGACCTAAATGTAATTAAGGCATAGTGTGAGGACCTATGCGCAAATACCCAAAACTATGAGGTCCCTTATGTCGATTCTCTTGATAAGGGTACTCGAGCCATGCAAGAGCTGATTGTTCAAGTACATGTGCAAAGAAGTGCACCACAAATCAAGATCTCACCGGGATGGTCACATCACTATTAGAGGGTGAGTGAGATTTTCAGCATCATACCCAGTTGGGGGTGATGAGAACTGTTTTTAAATTTGAAAAACAAGTTTTTCAGGAATGGTCTCCCTTGACTGCGTGAAATTGCTTAAAGAGTTTGGGGGATGTTCTTGATGGGAGCTAGAGTTGCTCCAACAGGTATGAGGCCTCGAATTTGAAAATGATAGGGCCGAAGGCCCAATTTTGGAAAACTCGTGAAGTGGGCCCAATGACATTGGGCACGGGTTAGACCCATAGACAAAAATGAATTTTAAGAACCATGAAAACTCTTATGAAACCAGAATTATTGTGTGGCTTGCCACGAGGCCAAGATAGGACTGACAAGTCTCGATGGGCTAGTGGCAGTGTGCCTAGACTAGGTTGACGGGCCGGTCAAGGCAAATAGCCGTAGGCCAGGTTGAGTGTCGGGGGCATTGGAACGTTGACACCAAAGATCATGGATAATGATTCAAAATTGTTGTTATGCATGTATGAGGATTCTAGGAGCATCTAAATGCCCAAGAGGGGTAGTCGATGGGTCCCAAGGGCTACTAGATTACCCAAGGGCGCACAAGGGTGGTTTGGCATCCAATAGGCTGAGAAGATCTGATAGCTTCCCGCACACTGAGACCATGGCCGGATGGGAAATGAGGTCTCACCCCACAAAGTGGACATGATGAAGCACTAAGACCGAAGCCAGAGGGGAAATGATTTCTCGTCCCACCAAGTGGACATGATGTGAGTTTGTGGGTCAGACTATTGATGTCCACTCAAACTCAGCGTAGATGCAGTGTACCTCTATCAGCATGATTGTAAAGGTGCTCTAGTTCACAAGTGGAATGGTGGGGGATCATTCAATGAACGTGTGATCCCTTTCTATGATAGAAAGGGCGTGTGAATGCTTGCTGAAATGCCTCCCGAGCAAGGGGAAGGGCTTAAGAAGAGATGAAACTCACATTACAATAAACTAAAAGTATAAAATGTTTTGATACACTGATTGTTTTGAAAACTCACTTCCCAACCCCCACTCATTGAGTTGTAGAAACTCACCCCCTCCCATTAAACCTTTTTCAAGAGAAACACCTCGCTACGACAAGCCGAGGCTAGAAGAGACTGCCAAAGGTACTGCAAACAGATAACTTTTACTTAGATGTTTTCTAAACTTTGTTATGGAAAATAGGTGTTGTAAACCCTATTATTGAAGCATGGTTTTGATAAATAAACTAAAGTATGTTTTTTTGAAAACTTACTCCCAACACCCACTCACTGAGTTGTAGAAATTCACCCCTCCCTTTACCCCTTTTTTAGGCAAAAGAGGAAGACCAACCTTACCCCTCGTAGTTGAATCGTATGACATGTACGAAAGTTTTAGGACGAGGAAGGGTGACGGATTGATCACAGGACCCCGACTAGACTAGATTGGGGCGTGACAACTTAAGTGGTATCAAACCATGGTTTTCCAAACAAAGTTTCAAAACTAAAAGCCCTAGAATCCTATCCCATAGTAAACTCCTATCAAACATATATGATCACTCCTAGAGAAACCGAACAGATCCATGCTATGATGGCCACCCCAGGACCAGAAAGAAATCCTACCCCGCACGAGGGAGTTAGCTTGGGAGCTCGAGAGTCTAGGAGGACCCAACCCACAAGGCCAAGGGTATCTCTTGAGCCAAGGAGACTTTATGAAGAATTTTTCAAGGTATTCGGGGAATCTTGTGTAAACCCCGTCCTTTTTAAAGTTAAGGAAACCGAGAATAGAACTGGTTAAATCGAGTGAGAAAATCGAACCGGTTCACAAACCCGATCATTAGAGAACAGGAAATTTGGGGAAAATTACAACTTCCGATTGACCCAAAGTGTTCATAAAACCATGGAAAAAGACCTTAGGACAAATTGGGAGAAAAAAACCAGACCAGTTCAGGAGAACAAGATCCGAGCTGGATTGAATTGATTTATGAACTAAGTCAGTTCATGAACCAGAACCGATAGAGAAAGGGCAAATCGGGAAATTTATTGATCCCGAGTGACCTAAGTAGTCACAAAAATCATGAAAAAGGACTTTGGGATGAATTGGAGATGAAAACCAAATCGGTTCAGGTGAACCAGATCCGAATGGGATTGAACCGGTTTAGACTGGTTTGAACCACTATTGAACCGTATACTAAATTTATTTTTCTAAGTGGCTTAGAAAATTCAAATTTTAGATTTGAGGCCACCATTGGATAGAGAATGAATTTAGAAATTTTAATTTTGAAAAACTCGGTCGAATTGTGCCTGAACCGACCGGTTTAAACTTTGAACCCAGTTCGGACTAGTCTAGTCCAGTTCAGAACAGTGTCATCTTCTTCCTTCAGATGACAGCATTGTTCACTTGCAGGAAAATTGAGCAGTGCCGACGAAGCTGAAATGTCTCCGGCTAGGGAGTTTCAGGCAATGAATGACCGCCATTAAGGCACCAATCGGAAGGCTAAGAAGTCATTGAGCTTCTATATAAAGAGCCCCTCCTCATTTATCCTCTCCACACCTAAAAACTCCATTCTCTCTCAACTGCTCTAATTTTCGGTGAAGCTCAAACCAAAGCTCTGATATAGGGTCTTTTCTAAGCCAAATAAGGCATGGTATGGTTCTTTGGATTTTGGGAGAAGTCAGCTATGCATTTGTAGTCTCCATTTGCTTTGAAGGTCGTCGGAGAAGCGCCAACATGATCGAACAATGAAGCAGCTTCGACGGACCGAAGCTGCCCTATTTCGGCCGACCTGAAATCGGCCAATTTAAGCCCTTCTCAGGCCAAACCAAGCCCTCCCAACACTTCCACAACCCTCATACAACTGAATTAGAGCGAAAAGGTAAGTCTATTTGGCTACCCTCTGTAATTTTCGATCAGTGCTAGAGAGAGAACCGACACAACTTCACTAACCAAATTCTCCCTCAATTGATGCAATTCTTGATATATGAGAAACCTCAACACAAGAGCTATCTGCCCAGAATGAAAGCTTGGACCGTTGTGCCCCCGACTGTAAGCTTTCGAATATTTCTCTCTCTAAGTTTAGTTTTCCAGCGAAGCTCCGTTTGAGCTCATTTCGGCATCAAATCGTGCGATTCAAAGTGCAATATAATCGTATAAAAATGTAGGAACTCCAATATAACTTCAATTTCAACAATTAAACTCATTTGATTGGTCAATTTGATGAAATCAAATTCGGTTGAGTTAGAAGGTTGAAATTGGGGAAAATTTGGAGATTTTGAAAATTTGAGAGACTAAAGTGTAATTTCATAAAATTGAGGGCCAATTGGGCATGATAAAGATGTTGGAGGACCAATTGGGAAAATTTTGGAATTTTGGAGGCAAAATTTACCATTTTTTGAAAAGTAGGGGCAAAATGGTAATTTTGGAAAAGTTGGGGGACCAAATTAGAAATTTTGGAAACTTGAACCCCTTTTCATGGTTTTGAATAAATTGAGATCCTAAGGTTAATTTTAGAGTTCAAGGACTCAATTTTAGGGAAAACCGACATTAGGGGCTTAAAGTCAAAGAAATATAACTTTAGGCAGTTAATTGCAAATAAATGAAAAGTTTAGTTATTCATTGAGGATGAATGAAGGCTATTAGGCCAAACGATAATGAACAAGAATGTTCATATCGTGTAGGAACATGAAGTACCAGGAATGCCAACTAAGCAAGTTCGTGTGACTGCTACAAGCCGTATAAGAGGAAATTCACTACACTATCAAGTGAGTGGGATATTTAATATCATACACGGTTAGGATGATAAGCACCTTCGATATGAAAACCCACTGCTAATTTATATTTTAACCATGACACTTGAGAGGAGTGATGTGGAAATCACGCAAAAAAACTACTTACCGATTGTAAGTAGATCATACTTGGTTGGTTTGATAAAACTTTTGAGAAGGAAGTGGAAAACCCGTTTATCGGTTATAAGTAGAGATGTCCTCATATTTGGTTGGTGTGATGAACGAATGAAAAGTTTATTTTGTCAGAAGTGCTCTCCCCTGACTGTGTGCCACTACTTAAAATTTTTGGGAGACCTTCTTGATGGGTTCTCGAATAGCTCAGATAGGTCGGAAGCCTCAGTTTTGGAACTTGGGAGCTAATATGCCCAATTTTGAAAATCTCGCACAGTGGGCACTAGGCCAGTTGGCACGAGCTGGAGCTCGTAAACAAACATGATTCTAATCCATGAAAAATTAATGAATGAATTGTTTGGCCATGGTACCGAGACATGACTGACATACTTGATGGACTAGCATTAGTGCGACATGATAGGTCTTCGAACTAGTTAAGACAAACAATTGTAGGTCGAGTTGAGGGTCGGAGCCATTGGACTAGTGGCACCACATATTATATAGCTTATGTGGAAAAATTATTGATTTATGCATGCACTGTGTTACAGGACCTTTAAGACACCCAAGAGGGGTAGTAATGCGTCCTAGGGCTCTAGATGACCGGATGGAGATAAGGGCAATTAGTCGTACCAGAAGTCTTAAGAAGCTCGACGTAGCTTCATTGCGCATGAGACCGGGGTGGGGACGGGATGAGGTATATGTCCTCATATGAACATGGAGTTTTGTTACGGGATTGAGGGTTGGATGTCACATACATCCACTCATTCTTAGGGTAGAAGTGAATGTGCTTTTATCTAGGTGGTTGGTAAAGTCGTTCAGATGCTACAAGTGGGTATAGTGGACAGGTTGGCCTGCTAATGTGTTTTATCCTTCATGATGAAGAGCATATGTTAGTTGATAAACACACCATGGTAATGAGAAATGGCTATAAAAACCAAGATTTTTAAAGATGAATGGTTTTAAAAGAAAATAAGGAGTCTGGTATACTCCGATTCAAACATTTTTCCTAAAAGTCAAACTTTAAAAACCCATTCACTGAGTCATTGTACTCACCCCTCTCTTATATCCCTTTTCAGGTAACCTAGGGAAAACCTACCCAAAGACCCCAACTAACTACACCTGCAAGACAGGTATGTAAAGTTTAAAATTTTATACAGTTTTGATTATGATTATTCCAAGGATGGGACAAGTTTAAAGGATGCCTTACTCCTTACAGTTTAAAGAAGCGGAAAACCCTTAATAAACCGGGAGAGTGGCAGGTTGCTCACGATGATCCAACCAAACCGGCTCGGGGGGTGATAACTTGAGTGGTTTTAGAGCCTGTTTCCTCGAATACATTATCAAGACTAGAGAACATAGTAACTAATAGGAACAATTTTAAAATTTTTAGATGGCTCCCAAGAGAGGAACCAAGAGAACTAGAGACGTAGTCTCTGACACTGCCCAACCAACCCTTCCTATGGAAACCCCCTGAGGAGCCCAGATAACCCCACTCAGATTAAGCTCAGAACATCAGAGATTGTACAAAGAATTCTCCCCAGTGTTTGGACATCCTAATCTCACTTCCGACGTGGACACAAACTCTCGAGCCGATCCTGAGGAAGTATAATCTCATTCCCTTCCTGCTAATGTTCCTCCTCTAGTGGACATACGAGATCGAATGGGAGTACTAGGATGCCCCACAGATTTGGCTGCTCTCATCAGCATGGCCCATGAATGTGAGTGTCTGGTACAAATGAGATGTTGTCGGGTAGAACAGAACAGTAGGAAAGAGGAAGGAGGCCAAGACAGTCGAGGATGACAAAAGGAGCCAGATGGACAGAAATGGGGAATAAGAATGGGGTTCCCTAGGACAAAGGAAGGTTATCATACCCAAAGGGAGACAAATACAGCCCCACCAAGGAGAAACCCCTATTGTTCCAAGTGCTAGAAAACCATGAAGGACCATGTCGAATATGCTATGAATGTAAACAGCCTGGTCACTTTGCAAAGAGCTGACCAACTCTTCAGGGCAATACACAACGAAGTACCCACCTACCACTTCAAAGAAACCCAAGGGCACTAGACAGAGGACAAGACATCGCCACTACATCGAGGGTACCAACCATAGTATACAACCTCAACCAAGAGGAAATATGGAAGAACCCTATTATCATAGTTAGTACTTACCAAAATCCCCTTGAATAAATATAGCTAAAGACTGTAATTTGTTATCATCACAATAAATAAATAAATATATATATATATATATTAAGATAAACTTGTAATACAAGTAGGAGGAAATACAAAGGATGTACCCACTAAATTTCTAGGAGGAAACGGGAAAGAATGGCATCTAGGTATGTCATTTTGAGGATAGTTACACTCAAGGACATATAGAATTTTGGAAGAAAAGGGGAAGAATACTACCAAGGAAGCAAACCATGAGGAATCATATATATCCTAACTAAGAAGTAATGGACCAAGTGACGAAGGATGAGGAGATGAAGGGCACGCCAAAATGAAAGGATATTCGAAGAACCTTGGAGAAGTAAACCCTCCAATTCGAAAGTGGGTAAGGAGAAAACAACCAATGACATCAAGACTTGTCATAGACCACACTCGCTTAAATAGAGCCCAAGGATTGGATTGATGGACATAAAAAAGAGTGCTAGGAACCAACCCATGATTAGGAACTCCTCGAAGGAAGGATAAGAGACAAAAGGAATTGGATGGTGGGGAAGGATCAAGGGTAGATAATCATGTTGATATCAAAAGAGTGTAAGAAAAGAAAGAAGGAGAAGCCTTCAAGGAGCATTAGGGAGGTCAAACGTAAAACTCCCAGGAAAGAAGTCATTAGGTAGAAGGATAAAGATAGGAAGTGGGACCATAGAGAGGAAAATTTCCAAGACTAAGTAACTGACAGGTTGATCATAAGAGAACTAACCTGAAATAGGGAACTTCATTAAGGAGCATAAGTATTTAAGGTTGTACCAGGACAACCAAATGTGACTTGCTTTAGAAGAGTAGAGGAACTAAATAGGGATGTCAGAAAAAAACCTAATAGAGGGACGCAACTAGTAACAATTGGATGGTCAATGAGGATAAACAATGCCTTAAGAAGGACTAGGAAGTAGTAATTACTACACTTTAAGAAGGGCAATATGATTGGGCATAAAGAACGAATGAATTCTAGATACATCTACCCAAACTATTGAACAAGGAGAATAGTAGGAACGAGACAGTTAACAAACTGACCCTTGTGAAGGTTAAAACTTCAACAAAGAAAGAAAAGGTGGAAAGGCCAAAACAATTGGGAAATAAGGATGAAGGCAAAACCTTAAAGAGATCTGGAAATAAAGAGAATGTAAGCTCTCCCTAAAGGAAATAGACATGTACTGGAACAAAAGTGAGAATGAGGATGGGGTGCAAAAGAGATGTGCACGTAAGGTTTCAAAAGTAAAGGTAAGTAGGAGAAAACGACATCAAAGGATGTCATTCAAGGTGAGATGTCCTCAGTGGTAAACGAGAATAAAATTTTGAGAGAAAGGAGTATAAATCCTACCAAGAAAAGAAACCTTGGAGAAGTGAACCCTCCAGCTAAGAAATGATTAAAGTAAATGACCACTGATATTAGGACTGGTTGTGGTCCATACCCAAATGATTGGAACTGGAAAGACCCAATAAGGAAATTGAGAAATGACGAGTGGGTAAGGAAAATCAACATAGTTATGTAAGTTGATTGGATAACGGTAAAGGTAGTTAGAAATGTACTACCAGACGAAGTTACACAACTCCTAGAAGGTGGGAAGGTTGGGAACACCCAGTATGGAGGTGTTCTAAAATTTTAATGGTCAAGGATAGATTCTAGAGCATTGTCGTGCTATAAGGGACACACAAGCCCAACAACCTAGAGAATGATATGACTCAATTAAGGAAGGAATCAGTTAGTTAAGCATAATAAGATGAATATCGAATTTGGACCAAAGATGTAATAAATAACGGATGAAGAAAGGGTCAAAATCAGACAAAAAGGTGATAACATAGAAATCCATGAACACAAGTATGTAATGCTCGAAAGAACACTGAGCTAAGGGTCTCAACGACCAAGAGAATAACAAGACATGAGAACAATTAGGTATTTTGGAACTCCTGATTTTGAAATCTTAAGTAATAATCTCGAGATGGAAAAATTATACTTTAAGGAACGAAGGATGTGAATTTAAGCATATCTTAAACATTCTAGTGAGATATGCTTAGCTAAAGTAAGCTCCATGGAATGAGAAAGTGATGGGAAGGAAAAGAAAACCTTAAGCGTATGTGATATATGGAATAAATGGAAATAACAGAGAAGGTTGTATATCAATAGACTACAAGTTGATATCGAAGGGAAGTTCTTTCCAGTTTAAAGAACGTTGAATAAGTTTTGGGGACAAAACTCCTAAAAGGAGGGAAGAGTTGTAAACCCCGCCCTTTTTGATGTTAAGGAAAACGGGAAAAGAACCGGTCAAACCTAGTGAGAAAACCGAACCGGTTCACAAACCTGATCATCAGAGAATAAGCAATTTAGGGAAAATTACAACTCTCGAGTGACCCAAAGGGTTCATAAAACCTTGGAAAAAGACCTTAGGACAAATTGGGAGAAAAAAACAAACCAGTTCAGGAGAGCCACATCTGAGCTGGATTGAACTGGTTTATGAACCGAGTTGGTTCATAAACCAGAACCGATACAGAAAGGGCAAATCGGGAAATTTATGGACCCTGAGTGATCTAAGGAGTCATAAAAGTCATGAAAAAGAACTTTAGGATGAATTGGAGATTAAAACCAAACCGGTTTAGGTGAACCAGATCCGAATCGAATTGAACCGGTTTAGACTAGTTTGAACCACTATTGAACCGGATGCTAAATTCATTTTTCTAGGTGGCTTAGAAAATTCAAATTTTAGATTTGAGGCCACCATTGGATAAAGAATGAATTTAGAAATTTTTAATTTTGAAAAACTCTATCGAATCGTGCCTGAACCGACTGGTTTAAGCTTTGAACCCGGTTCCAACCAGTCCGGTTCGGAACAGCGTTGACTTCTTCCTTCAGATGATAGCACTGTTCACTCGCCGGAAAATTGAGTAGCGCCGACGAAGCTAAAAAGTCTCTGGCCTGGGAGTTTCAGGCAATGAATGACTGCCATTAAGGTGCCAATCGGATGACCAAGAAGTCCTCAAGCTTCCTATATAAAGAGCCCCTATTCATCTTCTCCATACCTGAAAACTCCATTCTCTCTTAGTTGCTCCAATTTCTAGCAAAGCTCAAACGAGACCTCCGATATAGGGTCTTTTCTAAGTCAAAGAAGGTGTGGTTAGGTTCTTTAGATTTGGGGAGAAGTCAACTACACGCCTGTAGTCTCCATTTGCTCTAAGGGTCGCTGAAGAAGCGCCAGCGTGATCGAACAATGAAGCAGCTTCGACGGACCGAAGCTGCCCTATTCCGACTAAGTTGAAATTGGCTAATTCGAGCCCTTCTCAGGCCAAACTAAGCCCTCCCAACATCTCCAAAGTCCTTCTACAGCTGAATTAGAGCTGAAAGGGAAGCCAATTTGGCCCCCCTCTGTAAATTCCGATTGGTGCTAGAGAGAGAACCGACAGAAGTTTGATGACTAAATTCTCACTCAATTCAACATCAATTGATGTAATTCTTGATCCTAGGAGTAACCTCAAGACAAGAGCTATCTACTCAAATTGAGAGCTCAGACCACCATGCTCCCAATGGTAAACTTTCGAAGCTTTCTCTCTCTAAGCCTAGTTTTTCGGCGAAGCTCCATTTAAGCAAATTCCGTCATCAAATCGTGCGATTAAAAGTGCAATTGAATTGTATGAAGGTGTAGGAACTCCAATCTAACTTCAATTTCAACAATTAAACTCATTTTTATCGGTCAATTTGATTAAATCAACTTCAGATGAGTTAGAAGGTTGAAATTGAGGGAAAAATTGGGAATTTCGAAAATTCGGGGGGACTAAAGTGCAATTTCATCCAATTGGGCATGATAAAGATGTTGGAGGATCAATTGGGCAATTTTTGGAATTTTGGGGCAAAACTTACCATTTTTGTAAAGAAGGGGAAAAATGGTAATTTTGGAAAAGTTGGGGAACCAAATTGGAAATTTGGTAAACTTGAACCCCTTTTCGTGGTTTTGAATAAATTGAGATCCTAAGGGGAATTCTAGAGTTCCGGGACTCAATTTGGGGGAAAACCGACATTAGGGTTTTAAAGTTAAAGAAAAAAATTAACTTTAGGGACCTAATTGTAAATAAATGAAAAGTTTGGTTTTCTCATTGATTCATGATGAATGAAGGCTATTAGGCCAAAGGATAATGAACAAGAATGTTCATATCATGTAGGAACATGAAGTACCAAGAACGCCAAATAAGACAAGTTCATGTGAATGCTTCAAGCCGTCTAAGAGGAAATTCTCTACTCTATCAGGTGAGTGAGATATTCAGTATCATATTCGGTTGAAATGATAAGTACATCAGAAATGAAAACCCGCTGCTAAGTTGTATTTTAACATGGAAGCAGAAATCGACTAAAGAAGGATATACTTTAGTTAACGGGTGAGTGGGTTTATTCACATCATACCTGGTTGGGATAGTGAGCACTTTAGAAATGAAAAACCACTTATATGTGGGATTTTAACATCACACAAGGTTGGAGTGATGTGTGAATTAAGCTAAAACCTAATTATCGATTGTAAGTAGAGGAAATCATACCTGATTGGTATGATGGACTTCCTTGAAGGAAGGAGAAACCCGCTTGTCTATTGTAAGCAGAGGTATCATCACACCTGGTTGGTGTGATGAAGAGAAAATTTTATTTTTGTCAGAAGTGTCCTTCCCTGAATTGTGTGCCAATGCTTAAACCTTTTGGGAGACCTTCTTGACGGGAGCTATAATTGCTCAGATAGGCTAGAGGCCTCGGTTTTTTAACTTGTGGGGTTGAAATGCCCAATTTTGGAAAATCACATACAATGGGCCCAAGGCCAGTGCGTCTGAGCAAGAGCTCATAAACAAACATGAGATATGAAAGCTATGAAAATTCTTAATGAAATGGATATGTGATTTCACCATGTTACCAAGACAAGATTGACAAATTATGAAAGTCGAAGTGCAGGATTATCAAGGGGAGCTGTAGGAGGTGATTAGAAGCAAGAATTGAAGAAAACAAGGACTTACAGGCCGCCAATTGGATGAGGTAAGATCTAAAGTGTCATATGCTCAAATTGGGGAAGAAGGAGGAGGCCAATATGGGGGGACTTTTGTGCAATTTTCAAAAATTGGAGGGTTGAACCGCAATTTCACAAAATTGAGGGTATTTTCATGAAATTCACTCCAATTGAGGGTTAATTGGGCAAATTAGACAAATTTGGGGCAAAATGAAAAATTTGCAAAGTTGGGGGACCAAACTGCAATTTTTGAAAAGTTTGGGAAAATTGAGGATTTTTCAAAAATTGGAGACCAAGTGGCAATTTGACAAAATTAAGGGTCTTTTTATGTAATTCCCTTCCAATTGAGGGTCCGTTGGACAAATTGGATCAAATGGAGGACCAATTTGTAAAATTTGAAAAGTTGGGGGTCAAATTGTAATTTTTGGAAAATTTAGGGCTAAATGATAGTTTTAAAAAATTTAAGGAAACCAAGGGCAGTGTTGATAAAATTAAGGAGCCAAAGGGAGAATTAGAAAATTTTGGGGTTGGATAAAATAACAGTAATTTAGATGGAAAAAATGAATGCACAAACCTCGAGGACTAAAGTGCAATTAAGGCCAAATATGAAGGCTTATACATAAATATGCCAAGAAGTACAATTCCTTATTTCAACGCCCTAACAAGGACATCCATGACATGTAGGGACTGACTATTTGAGCACCTGCTTCCGGAAGAGGAACTGCGAGGCTAGATTCCGCCGGTGCGACCCCACCAAAATCACCGAGTGAGTGGGAACCACTATAACGTCCATTCCGGTGGGAATGACAATTTAAGATTTGAAAATTTGTTTTCTCGGAATTAGCCTCCCCTGATGGGGTGACTCTGCTTAAAATATTTGGGAGCTAATTCCGGGCTTATGCTCGAGATGCTAGTGGGCCCAAGGTCGGTGGATACGGGCATGGACCCGTCCAAAACAGACATGTAACACATGAGGCTAAAATACTTGAATAATGGGAACTTGTGTGATACCCATCGAGCCAAGTTGAGTTGTCGAGCTTGTTGGGCCGAATCACTGCTCTACCGAAGCCGGGTCGTCGAACCTGTTGGGTAAGTACGTGTGGTAGGGTCGAAGCCAAGCTGACAAACCGTTGTGCAAGAGGGCCAAAGATAACGGTTATAACTTAAAAAGCTTATTGATTGTGCATGCACCCTATGGTTTGGGCCATCAAGACACCTGGCATGAGGTAGTGATGGGACCCAAGGACTGTTGGACGACCTAGGGAGTATAAGGGCAGTATCGTCATTCAGTAGGTCGTGAAGCCGAGGGCTTCCTGCACACGGAGACCGAGGCAGTAGGGGGAATGAGGTCTCGTCCGGTTGAGAGGACATGGTGGAAGAATTCGAGTTTGGGGTCGGACTACTGATATCCGCACAAACTCTGGGTGGAGGCAGCATCCCTCTATCAGGGTGGACGTTAAAGGTGCTCCGGTCCACAAGTGGCATGGTCGAGGACCGTTCTGCGAACGTGTGATCCCTCCTATGATAGGAGGGCGGTTGTTGATTCTATGAATGTGTGAAACGGAAATAAATTAAATATAAGATAAATTCAAGTAAACCGTTATAGTAAGTTTCCTCTCATTGAGTTGTCAAGCTCACCCCCCTCCCTCTAAACATTTTTCAGGAAGAAACACACTGCTTCAGTTTTATTTCCCCTCAGACCCAAACCAGGTACACCATTTCAAAAATTTCAGTTTTGTTAAATGTTATCTAGGGAAAGCATGACAGGTAATACACCTGACTCCCTTGACCCCGAGGAACCTTCCTTGAGGTTCGAGAGAGTGGCGGGTTGTCCATCAGACCTTAGGCCAAACCGGGCATGGGCGTAACAACTTGAGTGGTATCAGTGCCTGTACTCCCCGGATCTATTATCAAAACTTTATAACCTAAATACTAACTAAAGAAAACTTTAACCTAGGCATGGCCCCCAAACGAGGAGTCAAGAGAACAGGACGTGCAACTGTAGATTGCGTCGGAAACCCCGCCCCGGAAATAGAATTCCCAGGAACTACCTCTGCCCCGCAAGGCATCAGTTTTGAACACTAGCGACTGTATGAGGAATTCACTAAGGTATTCAGAGAACCCCACCTTAGCGACAAACCCCACCTGGATTCCAAGTCCCATACCCATCAAGAGGAAGTAGAATCTCAACCCCCTTCCACACCTATTCCACCCCTCCTCGACATTCCCAAATACTTGAAGACCCTCCGACAACTGGGATGTAAGCCCTTCTATGGGGAGAAAGAGGCCGAGACTGCCATGGACTGGTTGGCAAGCCTCAAGAAGTTCATGGGTATCATTCGGATACCCCCGGAGGAGAGGGTGACATTGGCTGAATTTTTCTTAGAGTCCAGTGCGAAAAGATGGTGGGACAATACAAGACACCTCTTCTCAATCCCACCTACTTGGGAAGAGTTCTAAGAAAGATACGCAGAAGAATACTTGGCTCCCCACCTCATCAATGAAAAGAAGGTGGAATTCTTCCAACTCCACCAAGGAGCCCACACGGTCTCAAAATATGAGACTACGTTCAACGAGCTGCGACCCTTCGCCCCCGACCTAGCAGGACCAGTCGACCTCTGCCAAAAGTTTATTAACGGTCTCAATATGGATATAATAGACCAAATGGGGGTTTTGGGATGCCCCACTAACTTAGCCGCCATAGTCGGCATGGCCCATGAATGCGAACGGCTAGTCCAGACAAGGCGACGTCAAATGGAAACGAGAGGACATAGAGCAGACATGGGACAAGGCAACCAAGGAGGCACGAGGGAACTAGGCCTACCTCGATGGAGGAATCCACCAAGATTCTTCTAGAGGGAGGAGGGTCATCGTGGCCACAAGGAAATAACTGCACTCCCTCAAAAAAGAAGCTCATATTGCCCTCGATGTCAGAGAAACCATGAAGGACCATGTGCCACGTGCTATGGGTGTGGGCAACCCGGGCACTACGTCAGGAGTTGCCTAAGGGCTCGAGAGAACGCCCCACCACTACCACCACCCAGGAACCCGAAACCAAACAACGGGGGACAAGAAGCACCCACGAGAGTTCCAGCAAGGGTCTACAACCTTACCCCAGGAAGAAGCCAGGAAGGACCCCAGCATGGTGGCTAGTATGTCCCAACCCTCCAACTCATAAGTCGAGTATGTAGCCAGAGTCCTGTAGTTCCCTTTTTAGAATCAATAAAATGCATTTCCTAAATATTTTTTATCAATTTCCACTCAGGTTACGTCCAAGTATTCAGAAAGGCAAGGTATACCCTCTTTGACTCTAGGGCAAAACGCTCTTTTATCAAGGAAACTCTAGTCCCGGAACTCCCTAAGGAAACCTCTCCTCTCCGGCCACCACTCCACATCCTCACCCCATTAGGTGAAAACATGGAAAGACACACGCATGTTAAAGCTTGTGAAGTGTAAGTCGGAAGAACAACCCTAGAAGCCGACCTAATTCCTCTTCCGCTCCAAGAAGTAGAGATCATTTTAGGGATGGACTGGCTAAGCATGCATCAAGCCCAAGTAGATTGTGGGAAAAAGAGGATAACCTTCCATGGTCCTGGAAAAGAAGAAACTGTGTTTGAAGGAGATAGTAGAGGAGCCGAAATACATCTAGTATCCTGTATGGAAGCTCAAGACTTGCTAAAGAAAGGATGTAAGGTCTTCCTAACACCGATCACTTGCAAAGACCCACTGGAGAAAGGTCTAGCAGAGATCCCAGTGGTCAACCGTTATCCAGAAGTTTGCCCGGAGGAACTACCTGGTCTACCCCCAGATCGCCAACTGGAATTCGTAATCGAGTTAGTGCTAGGCACCCACCCTATATCCCTAGCACCCACCGTATGGCACTCGCTAAACTAAAGGAGCTGAAAGATCTATTGGACGAACTTTTAGAGAAAAGGTTTATACGCCCAAGCTAGTCCCCGTGGGGTGCACCCATACTATTTGTCAAAAAGAAAGATGGAAGTATGCAACTTTGCATCAATTACCGGAAACTGAACCAAGTGATGATTAAGAATAAATACCCTCTCCCCAGGATAGACGACTTATTTGACCAACTCAAAGAAGCCACCTACTTCTCCAAGATCGACCTAAGGTCAGGATATCATTAACTGAAGATTTGTGAAGAGAACATACAGAAAACTGCTTTCCGATCACAGTACGGGCATTATGAGTTTAGAGTAATGACCTTCGGACTAACCAATGCACCCGCGACTTTCATGGACCTGATGAACCAGGTGTTCCAGCCATATCTAGATAAGTTCGTTATCGTATTCATAGACGATATTCTCATATACTCCCAGACTGAAGAAGAGAATTAGACACACTTGGAGATAATCCTGAGTACCCTGAGAGAAAACCGGTTGTATGTCAAATTCTCTAAGTGTGAGTTCTGGCTACAAGAAGTGGGCTTCCTAGGGAATATAGTGTCCAAAGAAGGAGTAAAGGTGGATCCAGCAAAAATAGAGACCATATTAAATTGGAAAGCCCCAACTAACCCGACAGAAATTCGTAGCTTCCTCGGCCTCGTCGGATACTACCGGAAATTCGTGGAAGATTTCTCCAGGATAGCAGCTCCCTTAACTCACCTCACAAGGAAAGGAGTGAACTACAAGTGGGATGCCAAGTGTGAAGAATCCTTCCAAGAGCTCAAAACTCGACTCACCACAGCCCCGGTACTAGCCTTACCCTATGCGGATGCTGGGGAATACACAGTGTATAGCGATGCGTCCAGACAAGGACTAGCATGTGTCCTGATGTAACAAGGAAGAGTCATTGCCTATACCTCACGACAGCTGAAGCCCCATGAGAAGAATTACCCCACCCACGATCTCGAACTGGCCGCAATAGTGTTCGCTCTAAAAATATGGTGCCACTATTTTACGGAGTAAAGTGTTGTATCTACACCGATCATAAGAGCCTGAAATACTTCCTAACCCAAAAGGAACTCAACCTGCGACAGAGAAGATGGCTAGAGTTAGTAGAGGACTATGATCTGACCATCGAGTATCACCCTGGTAAGGCCAACGTGGTGGCAGACGCACTAAGCTACAAATACTACACAGGAATGGCCTCCGTCTGTTCAAGCTATCTGCCTTTACTGAGCCAGCTGCGAAATTTAAGGGTAGCCCTCCACGTGGACAAGAGCCAAGGTAGCCTAGTAGCCAGCCTGGTAGTACGACCCGGTTTATTAGACCAAATATAGGCTTTACAAAAGGAAGACGAGGAACTCTGTCCCTATTGGGAGCCAAGTGAGAACAACGCAGTGTCAGACATTGCAGTCAGGAACGATGGAGTGATGACCTTCAAAGGGAGAGTGTGGGTACCAAATAGTCAGGAATTAAAGGGTGGGGGGGGGGGGGGGGGGGGGGGGGGGGGTACTGGAAGAAGCCCACGACTCGATGTACGCTATGCATCTGGCCAGTACGAAAATTTATCGCACCCTAAAACAAAGATATTGGTGGAAGGGAATGAAGAGAGACATCGTAGAGTACGTGGCCAAATGCCTATCATGTCAACAAATTAAGGCCGAACATCAGAAACCCTCTAGGCTACTACAGCCTCTCCCAATCCCGGAATGGAAATGGGAGCACATCAACATGGACTTCATGACCGGACTATCGACAACAAGAAGGGGACGAGATGCCATATGGGTAATCGTGGATCAACTGACCAAATCTTCACATTTCCTACACATACGGGTGACAAACCCGATAGGAAAACTTGCCGCCTTATATGTGGGGGAGATCGTACGACTCCACAGAGTACCGGTAAGCATCATATCGGACCGAGACCCGAGGTTCACCTCCCGATTCTAGCCCAGCCTCCAGGCAGCACTAGGCACCAAACTCCACATGAGCACAGCTTTTCATCCCCAGACAGACGGGCAGTCTGAATGGACTATCCAAACTTTGGAAGATATGATACGGGTGTGTGTTCTAACCATGAAGAGAAATTGGGAGGACCATTTGTGCCTCATGGAATTCGCGTACAACAATAGCTACAAAGCCAACATCCAAATGGCATCCTACGAAGCCCTCTATGGACGACCATGTCGCATGCCCTTGTTTTGAGAGGAAGTAGGAGAAAGAAAACTCGAAAGGGTAGAATTGATAGAAGACGGATCAGAGAAGATCTAGATCATAAGGAGCCGACTCAAGGCAGCCCAGGATAGGCAAAAAAGTTATGTCGATAACCAGAGGAATGATCTAGAATTTGAAGTGGGAGACCAAGTATTCCTAAAGGTGTCACCTTGGAAAGGGATACTCAGGTTTCAACAAAGAGGGAAGTTGAAACCCCGGTACATTGGCCCATACACCCTCATTCATAGGGTCAGACTTGTAGCCTACCAGTTGGAGTTGCCTCCAGACCTTCAGAGGATCCACAATGTCTTCCACGTGTCCCTACTATGAAAGTACGAACCCGACCCCAGCCACATACTAGATGAGTCGCCATCAGAAATCGAGGGAGACCTGACCTACCAAGTAGAACCTGTCCGGATCCTCGACTGGTGTGAGAAGAACCCCCGGAACAAAAATATTCCTATGGTGAGGATACTTTGGCAGAATGGCCAAGTAGCTGAAGAGACATGGGAGATCGAATAAAAAATAAGGGGACAAATATCCACATTTGTTTAATATGTAATAGTTTTGAGGACAAAACTCCTTAAAGGAGGGGAGAGTTGTAAAACCTGTCCAATTGGATGGAAGAGAAAAAAAAAAGAAGAAGAACAAAGAAGAAATGGCAGAGAACGGAAAGAGAGAAAGTCGCCGGAAAAGCTCGAGTCTCCGGCGAATCGAAAACTGCTCAGGTTAGGTCGCCAGAAGCCGCGTCAAAAGCTGAGTTTTACGTCGGCGGGTAGCCCGAGAAGTTGCCGACCTCCCTATATAAAGGGCACCCACTCATTCGTTCTCAACATCCCACAATCGATTGAAGAAGGAGAAGTGAGTTTTTCGATGAGCTTCAAACCACAGCTCCGACGACGGGCAAAACCTCCACCAAAGGAGCTCTGAAGGGTGGCATTGGAATCAAGAAAGAATCCTCTAGCTCCAGACCTCCTCAAAACAACCAGGGAGTGCTCAGGGAGGTGTGAGGGAGATCGCACAGTAAAGCTGCTTCAGAGCTCAAAGCAGCAAGCTCTTGCCCGACACCACCTCGCCTTAACCGGCCCTTCCACCACCCACCTTGGCCACCACTAACCGCCTACGGTCCCCTCCAACACCCCTACAGGCCCTGGTAAGCTCAATTTCGCCTCCTCTCACCGGAATTTCAAAATTTCAGAGTTGCACCAACCAAACTTCTCTCTTTAAATTCCCACAGTGCAACAACAAATTGTAGCAGAACTCAATCCTACTAGGTTCCCCTTGACTAGCTCTAGCCACCCCTACCCCAAGCTCCGACCACCGCCTCTCCGCCGATAAGAAATGCAAGCTTTCTCTCTCTATTGTAACTTTTCCGTCGGAGCTCCGACAAGGCACGAAACTTAGCCAAATTATGAAATTCAAAGTGTAGGATTATCGAGGGGAGTTGTAGGAGGTGATTAGAAGCAAAAATTGAAGAAAACAAGGACTTACAGGCCGCCAATTAGATGAGGTAAGATCTGAAGTCTCATATGCTCAAATTGGGGAAGAAGGAGGAGGCCAATTTGGGGGGACTTTTGTGCAATTTTCAAAAATTGGAGAGCTGAACCACAATTTCACAAAATTGAGGGTATTTTCATGAAATTCACCCCAATTGAGGGATAATTGGGCAAATTAGACAAATTTGGGGCAAAATGAAAATTTTGCAAAGTTGGGGGACCAAAATACAATTTTTGAAAAGTTTGGGCAAAATGAGGATTTTTCAAAAATTGGAGACCAAGTGGCGATTTGACAAAATTAAGGGTCTTTTTATGTAATTCCCTTCCAATTGAGGGTCCGTTGGACAAATTGGATCAAATGGAGGACCAATTTGTAAAATTTGAAAAGTTGGGGGTCAAATTGTAATTTTTAGAAAATTTGGGGCTAAATGACAGTTTTAGAAAATTTAAGGAAACCAAGGGCAGTGTTGATAAAATTAAGGAGCCGAAGGGATAATTAGAAAATTTGGGGGTCGGATAAAAAAATGGTAATTGAGAAGGAAAAGATGAACGCACAAACCTCGGGGACTTAAGTGCAATTAAGGCCAAATATAAAGGCTTATACACAAATATGCCAAGAAGTACAATTCCTTAGTTCAACGCCCTAACAAGGACATCCATGACATGTAGGGACTGACTATTTGAGCACCTGCTTCCGGAAGAGGAACTGCGAGGCTAGATTCCGCCGGTGTGACCCTACCAAAATCACCGGATGAGTGGGAACTGCTATAACGTCCATTCCGGTTGGAATGACAGTTTAAGATTTGAAAAATTGTTTTCTCGGAATTAGCCTCCCCTGACTAGGTGACTCAGCTTAAAATATTTGAGAGCTAACTTCTGGCTTTTGCTCGAGATGCTAGTGGGCCCAAGGTCGGTGGATACAGGCATGGACCCGTCCAAAACATACATGTGATACAAGCTCACCCTCTCCCTCTAAACATTTTTCAGGAAGGAACACACTGCTTCAGTTTTATTTCCCCTCAGACCCAAACCAGGTACACCATTTCAAAAATTTCAGTTTTTTTAAATGTTATCTAGGGAAAGCATGACAAGTAATATGTCTAACTCTCTTGACCCCGAGGAACCTTCCTTGAGGTTCGAGAGAGTGACGGGTTGTCCATCAGACCCCGGGCCAAACCGGACCGGGGCGTGACAGATATGCTCACGAACCAAGGCGGAACACGAAGAACACTTGGGAATTAGCCTAGGAGTCTTAAGGGAGAACCAGCTCTACGCAAATTTCCCGAAGTGTGAATTTTGGCTACAAGAGGTGAGCTTCCTAGGGCATATTGTCACTAAGGATGGGATTAAGGTGGACCCAACAAAGATAGAAATGATCTTCAACTAGAAAGCTCCCACCAACCCAATAGAAATGCGTAGCTTCTTGGGACTCACGGGGTATTATCAGAAGTTTGTAAAAGAATTTTCTAAGATTACAGCCTTGTTGATCCAACTAACCCAGAAATGAGTCGAGTATAAGTGGGATGAGAAGTGCGAGAGCTCATTCCAAGAGCTTAAAACTAGGCTAACTACGGCCTCGATACTAGCCTTACCCGACCAAAAAGCGGGGGAATATACAGTATACAATGATGCATCTAGACAAGGCTTAGGATGCGTCTTAATGCAACAAGGAAGGGTTATAGTGTATGCATCGTGACATCTAAAGACCCACAAAAGAATTTCCCCACCCATGACATGGAACTAACTGCCATAGTCTTCGCCCTTAAGATCTGGCAACACTATTTATATGGAGTCAGGTGTAAGATATTCACCGACCACAAAATCTTAAAGTACTTTCTAACCCAAAAGAATCTCAACCTTAGGAAAAAGAGGTGGCTAGAGCTGGTGAAAGAGTATGACCTGATGATAGAGTACCATCCCTACAAACCTAACGTAGTAGCCAATGTAGTCAGTCGCAAGTATTGCATCGGGGTGGCCTATGTGAGGGCGACTTACTTGCCATTATTGGAACAGATGGGCAAGCTAATAATAGACCTAGGTGTGGATAAGGAGAAGAAATGTTTAACGGCCAACATATTTGTAAGGCCTAACTTGATGGAACAAATCGGAGTTCAACAAAAGCAGGATGAAGAACTCAAGCCATTCTTCGATCAAGTAGCTGACTTGAGGCTCTAGGGACCGAACTCCACATGAGTACGACCTTCCACCCCCAAACTGACGGGCAATCTGAACGGACCATCCAAACACTAGAGGACATGCTTTGAGCATGTGTCCTCACGATGAATAAGGGATGGGAGGACTAATTATGCCTCATGGAGTTTGCCTACAACAATAGCTGCCAGGCCAACATACAGATGGCACCATGTGAGGCTTTATATGGGAGACCGTGTTGTACACCATTGTTCTAGGATGAAGTAGGGGAAAGGAAATTGGAAATGGTCGAGCTCATCAAGGATGCCACCGAAAAGATTAAGATGATAATGGCCCAACTCAAAGCCATCGAAGATTGGCAAAAGAGCTATGTTGACCAAAGGAGGAGAGAGTTAGAATTCAAGGAAGGAGATAAAGTATTCCTCAAGGTATCACCCTAAAGGGGCGTGCTAAGGTTTCCATAATGAGGAAAGTCCAAACCAAGATACGTCAGCCCTTACACCGTAATTCAAAGGGTTGGACTAGTGGTATACAAACTCGAGCTACCCTTAGACCTACAACAAGTACATGATGTGTATCACATATCGGTGCTAAGAAAGTATGAGCCCGACTGTAACCACATACTAGACCAGCCATTACCCAAACTGGAAGAGAACCTATCATATGAAGTGGAGCCAACCCAAATCCTCGATAGGCATGAGAGAAACCTCAAGAACAAGAAGATTCCAATGGTGAAGGTCCATTAGCAAAGTAGTCAAGTAGAGGAAGAAACATGGGAAATCGAGTCCATGATTAGGGAGAAATACCCCCATTTATTTAATGTATGAAGAGTTTTGGGGAAAAACTTCTTAAAGGTGAGGAGAAGTTGTAAACCATGTTTCTTCATAATGAGAAATCTGGAACAGGAAATGGGAAATTTTTCAAAGAAAAATCGAGGATCATAATGGCCTAGAATTTACGAATAAAGGTTAAAACGGGAAATTGGGAAGCCCCAAGGGGCCAACAAAGACCCAAATCTTAAGGAGAAGAACCATGAATGGAATTGGGTGTGAAAAAATTGGACCGGTTTAAATCATATTGAACCGTGAAAAATCGTTTCAAATATTTATTTTTCTAGAGGATTTAAAAATATAAAATTGGGAAATTAAAGTTACCACTAGGTAGGAAATGAATTTAGATTAATTTATAAATTTTTATATTTTAGAAAACCGGTCAAATCAGGCTAAACCGTCCAATTTTTTATTTCGGGTCATCGAACCTGGTCCAATTGAACTGGTCAATAGTCCAGTTGGTCAACGAACTGTATGCTAGGTTAGCACCCAATCAACAAACGTGACCAATCAATGAACAAAGAGTGGAGAAGCGCAACCAGTCAAAGCCACATCATTGACAATCGACCAATAGTGGAGTGACACGTGTCCTTTAGTCAACAGTAAACTAAGGAGCTGTCCCATTAGCCAAGCTAGCCATTCATCGGAATCGTAAAATTCTAGAGAGAGAAAGTGTTCAAACTGTACTAATCGAATTCTCCATGCTCATGACATCAATTGTAGAAATTATTGATCCTAAAAGGACCTTCTCAGCCGTGCTTCCCAAATTGAAAGCTTCAGCAACCAAGACCCTACTGGTAAGATTTCGAAGCTTTTTCTCTCTAAGGCCAGTTTTCCAACGAAGCTCTATAATAGCTTAATTTGAGCCTAATTAAGATGGTTCAAAGTAGGAATTGATCGTAAGAGTATAGGGAAGATGATTAGTAGCATGCTAAGAGACAATTAACGAATGTTGTATGGCCAATTTGATGGATTGAAGAATTGGAGGACTAAAATGTGAATTTGGTGAAATTTGGGCAATTTAGGGATTTTGAAAAATTGGGGATCATATTGTAATTAAAGGAAAATTGAGGATTTGAATGGAAATAAGAGAACCTTAGGGACCTAATTGAGGATAAAGTGGATATTGGGACCTAAATGCAAATGTATAAACTTTAGGGACCTAATTGCAATTAAGGTATAATTTAAGGATCTATGTGTAAATACATGAGAGAATGAGGTCTTTTATGTCAAATTTCCTTATATGAATACTCGGATCATATAGAAAATGGGTGTCCAAGTACTTGTGCAGATGAGCACATCGTGGATCGGAATCTAGCCAAGACGAATACGTAACAATTATTGGGTGAATGGGAATTTTCAGCATTAGTCCCAGTTGGGACGATAAGCAATGTTTTAGATTTGAAAACTATTTTTTTAGTAATAGTCGTCCCTGACTACATGAAATTGATTAAACATTTTGGGAGCTATTTATGAGAAGAGCTAGAGATGCTCTAGTGGACCAAAGGCCAATGGGCACGGGCTTAGGCCCATAGACAAGAAAATGAGTAGTGAGCATATGAAAACTCATAAAAGTGGTAGATTGTGCTTGATAGCTACCAAGCCATGACCAGTGTTGTCAAACTCATTGTACTGTTGGTTACCGAGCCGAAGTCGGTTTGTCAAACTCATTGGGCTGATAACACCAAGCCGAAATCAGGTTAGCAAGCTCATGGGGATGGTAGCAATAAAGATAAAAGGTCTTAAACTAAAAATACTTGTGTTTGTGCATGCATGAGATACATAACTATCGAGGCGCTTGGTATGAGATAATGCTAATTCCAAGGGCTACTGGACAACCTAGGGAGCATAAGGGAAGTTCATTGTCCAGTGAGTCAGGAAGCTCAGGGAGCTTCATGCACATTGAGATCGAGGAAGCAGAGGGAGATGTCTCATCCCACTATAGCGGACATGGAGAATATTGAGGTCTGAGGCTTGGGCAGTAAGGCTTACTCTGGCTTGTGGTAGAAGGTTACACGTTATACCAAGGGTGGTCGGTAAATGCGCTTCATACCACAAATGTAATAGTCGAGGACTACTCTGTGAACATATGAACCCTTTAATGATGAAGGGCAATTGTTGAAGTGTTAAAACTCTTTAAGAGAATGAAGACAAACAATAAAATAAATCCAACCAACTTTTTTTTAAAACCCCACTTACTGAGTTTTAGGACTCACCACCTCTCATTCTCCCTTTTTAGGAAGAGTGTACTTCGCCTTGACAGAAGACACCATCATCACCTAACACAAGGTACAGTGGGCATAAAACCCTTATTTTGAGTCAGTTTTGATAATATTATTCCAGGAGAACCAAGAAAAATAAATTATGCATGGCTCTTATCAGTGACTAAAGGAAGAGCATCTTTCTACACCGAGGAGAGTGGTTGGTTATTCATGGAGATCCAACGAAACTGAGTTGGAGCATGACACATTATTTTTCTCCTTGTCTTAAGCCTTACTTCTAACAATAATATGATAACGGGATGACTTCTATTATAGTATTGGGAGTAGTGACGGTTTGTTTATAGGGTTTCATTCGAACCGAGCTTCAGTGTGACATCCTAACTATATTCAAGGTTACTGCACTTATCTTTTTTTACATCCTTACCAACCAACTCTATCTCTTATGTATGGTATGGCATAAAACGGGTACTTTGTTCTTTTACATAGTAACTTATCGTATGGTTAAGACTTCCACCCCATATTATTTATATATATATATATATGGGTGTTCATCTTTTTATTACTTATTTACATAAGTACCTACTATTTAATTAATGTATTAAGTTATATTTGTGGTTTCATTTTGTATTTTCACTAATTTCTCACTAATTTATGTGATATTACTTTTTTCCAGGTATGAGTTGCTTATATACACTTATCATTAGAGTAATTGATCTAAATAATTTAAACCAATTTTTACTTAAAATTTTTATAATTCTTGATTTTCGATCAATTGAGACTATTTAAGTATAATTTCATGAATTTAAATTCTTGTATAAGTTTAAATTCTTCCCTGATTTTCAATATTTTTAATTCTAAAATTCGATTCTAGAGTTTTTTTAGTATTAATTTACGATATAATTAATGTTAAATCTCAATTTAAAAAATTTCAGTGTTAAATAGACCTAATCACTTTGGTTAAATCTACATTAGAAGTAACTTGATGACCATTAGTGTATCCTTGCACGGATGAATGAGTGACTATTATCTATGATTCTCATTTTTTTCATTACTCTTTCCCCTTCCTTGACAATGGACAACTTATTCTACTAACGAGTTTCGTGCTTTCAAGTAACTCAAGTTGTGAGTATGATATCATATTTGCTAATTCGAGGAAAAGTCCTAAATGATTATCATTCAATGGAATGAATTACAACTAATAATTGATCCAAAAATCGTAGTTATTTGGAGAAAATGGGTTGGCAAATAAAGTGAATAAGAAGTGAGAGAGAGGTATAGGGCGAACATCCAATTTCATTAAAATGATTGGCCACACTCTCATCCTATGTCCATCTTTTTGTACGCTTTACACTTAATTTTTAATATATTACATATTATTCAACTTGTAATCAGTATTTCATTTATTTCAAACCATAATATTTATATTTGAGTGGTAAATAATTATTAATAATATGATATAGCTACACAAGAGAAATTTATAAGTTTGAGTAAATATTGAGAAAACTATTTCAAATAAATTAAATTAAAAAAATATTTTACTTTAAAATTTTAAATACACTTCTTATCAATATAAATTTTAAGTAAATATTAATTTAATATTTTATACTAAAAAAAATTTTATCTGGTCTTTGCTTATTTTGATTTCAAATTTGAACATTGTAGAGTTAAATTATCTACAGCACGAGGCTTCCTTCATACTAATGAATTTCTCGAGGATATGATAACTTTTTCATCATTAAATAAGTCAGCATTTATTTATAATTAAAATCTTGCCAGCGTTGACCCTCTCGGCACCTGAGAGAATGGGTGGATTTATATTAGAGCTATGTGATTGTCAATTATTATAATATATGAAAAGGAAATTTATATGCATATCATATAATATTTTAGGGGTCACTAAGATGTCATTTATTGTAATTTATTGTATAATTAAATTATATTTAATAATATTAAATATTTGTAAAAATTAATAATTTAATATCAAATATAAAAAATTAAGTATTTGATAAAATAAAGTTATTTAATTTCATAAATATTTGTATTAAAAAGTTAACATTAAAAAGGTTTTTAAAATATTCAATAATAAACTATCATTTTATAAAAGTTTGGTATCATTAATATAATTTATCTTAATTAGTACTAAAATATTTTTAAAATTTGATATTTTTATAAATATTTGGCATTATTAATATAATTTAATATTATGCTAGTATTTTAATAACAAAAACATTAAAATTAACTGGTATTTCTTTTCTTACCAAGCATCAACATTTCACATAAGGCATTCCACGAAGGCATATGATGCCAATTCCATCTATGGCTGTCCTCCAAGTGGGAAAATTTTATCACTTTTTATCAATTTAAAAAGACCAATTGGACAACAAAGAAAAGGCCAATAACTAAAATAAAAGACCCAAGTGGATATTTGAATATGTAGGTTAAATGAATCTGGCCAATGAATCTAAAAATGAAATGATTCGGGTGTATGGTTCACTGGTTTCACAATATTGGCCCACCCAAAGAGGAGAGGATCGCATTAACTTTTGCATTCATGTCCATGGATCTAGAGTAACGTTTAATATTAAATCCAACCGGAATCGTCACGCTAAAACGACATGTGTAGCTCTCAGCAACCAGCAGGAGAGCGATAGGCAGCCCCGGCAAACTATTGTATGTATGTGTATATATATATATATATTCATATACTGAAAATGAAATTGTAATAATATTTTTATTTAATTATAGTAAAATTGGTAATAGATTCTATTTTTAACATTTTTCTAGTTGTATGCCCTCAATATTCCTTAATTATTTGTAGAAAATATTTATTTTATGATAATAAGAAGTGTATATAAAAATTGAATGAATTGTCACGAATTTTGTAACATAATTATTAAAAAATACTTTTAATTATTACTCTCATTGAATAATCATAATATATGTTTTTTTAATAATTTATTTAGCCTATTTTATGGGTGCTCAAAATTCCATATTTTAAATTAGATATATATATATATTAAAATTTAGATATATATAAAATTATAATAGTAATTTATTAGGTAAAGTAAATATAATAAATATTTAAAATATTAAATTTTTAAATAAATATTAAAAAAATTATATATTACAATAATTTAAAATTTTTTATTTTTAGTAAAAAATATAAGATAGAGCCCATATGGGTCTTGTGTTCAGTAGACCCAAGGACGGGTTGGTCTGGTGCCGACCAAGTAGACCCGATCTCGAGTTCACTCGGGCGTGGATTTGCTCAGCCCAAGCTCGGGTCGAGCGCAGTTCTATTAAAATCCACCCCGACCCGAGCTATTAACATCAATGTTCTAGTCTCGCCCCATCTAGTTCTTTACCATTTATTATATATTTAGATTGAGAGATTTGGAGAAAGGTAAAGTAAGTTGTTTAGAGAGTAGGAGAAGTGATAAATTTGAAAGTTTTAAAAATTTTTAATAATAAATAGAGTGGAAGTGAATATAAGTATTATTAATGAAAAAATAAGAAAGAAAATTTTACCATTTTAATTAAATTAAATAATTTATAAGCTATTATATATTATTAAATTATATTAAAAATATTTTTTATTTATAATATTGATATTATATAATTTTATATAAAATATTATTAATATATAAATTAATTTAAAATAAATAAATAATAATATAAAAAATAAATAAAAGTATTAAAGTAATTTAAGAATTAAATAAAACAATCGTTCCATTTCGTAACGAGTGATTATCAATCCTCTAAATCTCTCCATATGATGAGAAATTTTTTCACCACTATTAATCCATTTCCTTCTAATATCTTAATACAAATATAGCATTAAAGAAGGGATGAGGCTTGGCCTCCTTAAACCCTTGTGGGAGCAGTGCAAAAAAAATCCCTTGTAGGGCACTGGGGAAGAGTGGTTGGTTGGAGGAATGGCTTTTGTTAGCCTATTCCCTATTACACATTGTTTACTTTATTAAAAAAAATAATAATTGCTTACTTTAAAAGATTTTGTACAAAAATTACAATTTACCGTTTAAAAAATAATATAATCTTTATTTGGATAAGGCGATAGTTCATATTTAATTAAAAAATTGGCGTATCCTTTTTTCATAAAAAAATATATTCATTAATGATATAATAAAACATAAGTATGATTTGATATATCTAAAACATATGTACAAAAATAAAGATTTTATATTAGAAAATCTACTACTTGCCTCTCGTGGATAATGAGGTTCTATTACATCACACAAAAAATTATATTAACCATACTTATAATTTAATAAATTGTATTACAAATTCTCGTATAAAAGTATAAACTTACCATGATCATGTAAGATCATCATTGTTTTCACTAGGATGTTGTTCCATATTTGCTCTTTCTCAAACCTTATTCTTTCCTCCAATGCTCTTCAACCTCAAGGGTTGATTACACTTACGCATTATAAATAATAGGAATCTCACTTATGCATTACAAATAATAGGAATAACACCGCCATCAAAAAATATTTTAATATATTAAAGAAACTATAAGAAAAAATTGAATAAAATTCTATTCAATCCTCACGGTAAACTTTTGTTTACACATGACTATATTTATAGGTGCTATCAGCTATCTTTCGGGATATTTACGACTCATTCTTTAATATGTTGGTGGTGCTTATCTATAACTAAAGTTGAGTTTGGAACAGAGTATGAAGGCAAGTGGTCCATAATTCATGAGTGAAAATGTTACCTAACCCTACATTCCTATCAATAAAATGAATTAAATCAACTAATTACACACCAATTCATGGGTTATAATGAAATTATAATGGATTTTGTTATATTTTATGTGTACATAAAAAAATTTTGATTAAATTCTTATAAGTTTGAGTCTGGTATTTATTGAGATTTTATATTCTATTTAGATTCTAAAACGGACAATTATTGATTACTTTTTTACACTCAAATAAATTAGATTACATTAAAAAAATATAACAGAACCACCAATCCAATTGAACGACAATCATCCATGTTGTCTGCTCCTTAAAATCAAAATAGGATAAATTAGATGAAGAATCATGCTAGAGGCCATGCCATTATAAGTAATCTAGTGTAGATATTGTAAAATAGGTCTGACGACCATCCAATGCACAATAGTCGCATCGTGCATAAATCATAAGGATGTGGGTAAGACAATAATTCATGGTTGTGAAAAGAGGGACGAATGATAAATGTCACAAGAGTCTATAGGTGTTTGTTTGTAGGTTGTCATACCAACCTTATAAAGAAGATCATGTGTATCATCATTCCCTCAATTACCATATCAAACTATGATTTAGAAATAGAACAAGATTTAGGGAGGGTGAATAAAGCGATAAGGTTGAAATGAATTGTGAATTTATTTGAATAATGAAATTATAATCAAATAAGTTAAATTAAATTGGAAATGACCACTTGAACGAAAATAAATTATTTGATTTATACAATTGGAAATTGGGATAATTTGAGTTAAATTAAATTGATTTAGAGAATTTTTTTAAGTTAATAAGGATAAAATAGTAATTTTAGGTCTAAAAAATAAATATTTAAGATATCTAAAAAAGAATAAAATTAGAAAAATTTTCAACTTATCAAAATTCGATGGAAGGATTTAATTGTACCAAATCAGGTCAACGGATCGACCACAAGACTGTTATGAAATTGTCCCGGTCAATAAATTAGTCTAGGCAAGTTCACACATGTTGCATGTGCAACATACACACGTGAGACATAATGTGTAAACAATATCATGTTCTTCAACCGAGCAGGTTGGTCGGGTTGTCCAAGCTGCCATCACTTTACTACTCAATCCCTCTCTAGACTAGCAGCGCACTACCTCCTATCTTCTATCATTCATGAATAAACAATTGTATGATTACTTAATTTAAGTGTTATCTTATGGACAACAATTTCATGGACACGAATCAGCGTTCTACTCATACCGCACATAAATTTTACGAATATGCGCTTTGCTCACATTGCACATAAATTTTGTGATTCAAGCTCTGCATATAAAATTAGCAAATCTTAGCCCTACTTGCATCACTTATAAAAATACTGTTTTAAAAAATATTATATATTACATAAATCTTAAAATATTTAAGAAAGCATGACCGAGGCAATAATAAGGATCGGTCATGTCCAAACATTGGGAAAATGGGTCGAAATCCGAGTTCTAAGAAAGCACGACAACAATCATAATAATTTAAAATAAAAGACTTAATTAATATTTTTGAAAGACTACAATTTTTTAATTTATTATTATTATTATTATATTTTAATAATATTTTACAAAAAAAATTTATTTATACATTTACTCCAAAAATTACATTTTTACCCTTATATTATGTATTCCCATGTTCTAAATGCTTTTTGAAATCATATTGTTATAAGTTCCCTAATCTCTTAAAAATTTTATACTCAAAACTTTTTATAATAAAATAGATATGTACTTTCATTTCATAAAAGAGATAGCTTACATATCTTCTCTCCCACTTAATTATTATTTTATAAAATTTTGACCATGTTAATTTTTTTCACCTTCAGTATTTCTCTCTTTAATCCCAAAATTCATACGCATTTTACTTAATAGGTTAGCATGCTCTTTTATTTGTTAATGTAGAAGATGCTAAAAAATATGCCTCACATTTGGTTTCCCCTTTACATCATAATTCCAATATTCCATTTAAGGGCGATTTTTTAAAGAAGTATTACTCAATATAACTTCGACCTCTTTGTTACATCTTCTATAAGTCACTATCATTTTCCATTTTCGCTCATTGATATTTTCTAAAATAATAATGCCCTAAAACTTCTTTGCATGTGGGCTTATAGGTGGGATTCCATATGACAAAGAAAACAAAAAAGTCCAATTTTGATTAGCAACCATTCATGGTAGTTTCCTTACATTTTTATTCTTCACATTTTCTTATCCCTTCCATTGCCTTTTAGACATGTTTTATCCTTTTTAGTCCTTTTTTTTACCACCTACAACCTATTTTAAGTGTGTTCTACTCACCTTTACATACTACCATCAACATAAGGGTCATTAATATATCTAGTGTTGTGTCCAAACACTTGTTTGTGATTCATTTCTCACACTTCTTATTATTTAAATCACTTATATGGTTGGTAAATTTTCCTTAGGTCATTCATGAGATTTTCTTCACATTTATGGTACCTTTGCATTAATTAAGATAATCATTTGCATCTTATTTCTCAAGGTACATGTTCTAAGGAATTAAAATTTATTTAGAATTAAATTGGATTGAAAATAGGTAAAATCTTAAATTCAAACATAGATAAATCTAAGAATTACCATTTAAGAACTTCTTGATTTCAAAATGAAGGATTAAAAAAAGTTTGTTTAAAAACTAGTTTGAATAAGGATCCAACCATCAACGGACACAAAACCTACAAATTTTTAGGAAGGGTTATATATATATAGAAGGTATCAATTCTTGATTCTTATTAATATGGAATTAGATAAATATGTTTTAGAAAAATAACTTGGTCTAGGAACCAATAGAATTGGGTGTGAACCATCTAGAAGGATGTTATTGATTATATGTAAGAAAAAATGGATGTTATTGAACATAATTTATAGGAAATTGGAAAATAAAATTTGGCAAAAAAATAAGTTAAATTAGAAATTAACCATCCAACAAATTGCCAAAATTGGTGGAATAATTATTCGCCAAAAATTGTTCGCTACAATGTAAATAAGTAAGCATGTAAGTTTGACGCACAACAAAGGCAATGCTATCCTATATGTTAGAACACATATGTTGGGATTAGCTAGACAAATTCATTGGGGAGAAAAATGTTTAACATGGTCAATATTTTATGAAACAGCGACCGTGTGGAAGAGGAAACATGGGAGTCTCATGTCTAATTTTATCGACCATTCAGGCAAAACAACAAAAATTAGCTAAAATCCACCAAATTGAAACCACAAATAACCTAAGAGATATGAGATAATTGATTTGATGGACTATGAATATGATTAAATTTATTTTCAAAGAATATGGACTAAAATGTAAAATTTGATAAGTTTGGTTACTAGTTTTCATAAAGGAGAAACTTTGGGAAAAATACAATTCGAATGAAAGCTTGGGGACTATGTTGTGATGTGTGGAAGCTTTGAGAACTAATATGTGATTTTTAGAAGTCAATTGGTAGGGTATATTATTTTAGAACACCAAGAATCACATAATTTTTGGAAAGTTGAAAGCTTCAAATCATATTTTTGAAACTTTGAAATAAAAATACAAAATTTTTGGAACTTGATGTCTAAGTAAAGGATTTTATAAGTTAAGATACAAAATATGAGATTTTTGGAAAGTTTAGGGGCAAATATAAAGTTTTAAAAATATGAGGGGAAATATGTAATTTTTGGACGTATGAGGGAAAAGATAAAATGTTTTGGAAAGTTCTAGGGCAAATAAGAAATTACAAAAATATGATAAACAAAGATGAAAAATTTTAAAATTATGCAAATGATGTGATTTTTGAAAGTATGAGGTGAAAAAATGGAACATTTAGAATGTTTAGATGTAATTATAAAATTTGAAAATACGAGTGTAAAAAATGTAATTTTTGAAAGGGTAGACATGAAAATTTAAAAAGTAGTTGGTAGAATATGAAACTTTGAAAATATTAAGGGCAAGGAAATAACTTTTTAGGGATCTGAGGGCAAATATGTAAAGTTTGAAAACATTAGGAAAATGAAGTAACATTTTTGGAAACATAAATCAATGCTTAATTTGGAGGGGGAATGAAGGAATTTCATGTGGGAGAGTGGATCATAAATATTGAGCCATATATTGGCTAAGTAATTAGATGTGGATGAACCCTTAGGTAAAAAAATTTGCATTGTCCTCATCAAATGAAATTCACAAATAAGATGTAATTCAGTGTGCATTAATTATAGGTCGACCAAACAAAAGGTAAAATAGAACCCTACCCAAGACAAACACTCTTTTGAAAGACAAGAGCCAAGTACTAAGGTACTAAGTGTAGGTGAATGGGATTACAAATGTCGAGTTTAATTGGATCATTTGGAGGATATTTATATATTTGGAAAGTATTAGATGTTGGATGAAGTTTAAAATATTTAAGAAAGCATGATTGGGGTCATATTCGAGATTTTAAATTGAATAGATTAGTCTCATCCAAACTCTTAAAAAAATGGGCCATGACCAAAACTGAGTTTTCAAATTGAGCTACAACTCATAATTATTTTCAAAAGCACAAACAACACTCCTAATATTTTGAAACAAGGGGCAGAACCCAATATTTTTTTTTTGAGAAAATGGACTTAGGTTCGAATTGTTTAATGAATGGGCAAAGCCCGATATTTTTATAAGTGGTGTAGGTAGAGCTCTGATTTGAAAATTTTATGTGCGATGTGAGTAGAGTCCAAATTTGAAAATTATATGTGTGATTTGGGTAGATTCAAGATTCATGAAATTTACTTGCAATGTGAGGAGAGCGCAAATTCATATCCATGAATTGACAAATTTTGTTGGCTCTAAGTTGACACTTCAATTATGCATTCATGCAACTATTAATTCATGCATGGTGGAATCTAATTAAATTATATCTATGGTATTTATCTCGAGAACTTATGTTGCCATTATCTTTCCCTTGATCAAGACCTGAATTATCATGTCTCAACTCGATTTAGCCGGATCCCCGTGAACAAACTGCCACTCCCTTTGGTTTATGAAGGTTTTCCCTCTTTTAAACCAAGAGTAGTAAAACATCCTATTTTCCTGTTCTTCCTGGATTAACATTATATAAAACTAAAATATATTAAAATGACCATATCAGTCTTATAGTTCCACTACAAGAGGGTCTTTAAGGTGGGGTTTTTCTCTATTACCTGAAAATGGGTAAAGGGAGGGGGTGAGTTCTATAACTCAGTGAGCAGGTGTTGGGAGTGAGCATTCTAAAACATATTTAGTTTACCATGCCAAGGTTATCATTTTCTCTTTAAATGGATTTTTCCTTAAATTTAGGTTTCCAAAACATTTTTCCCATTTCCATATTAGGTGTCTTTAGCTCTCTTAGCCTATCCTCTTGCATCGGGAGGCATTTAGTAAACAAACACATGCCCTTCATTAGGAATGGTACACACATTCCCAAGTGTAGCCCGTCCACTTCACCCACTTGTGGATCGAAGCATCTTTACTGTCCACCAAGATAGAAGCCCATCCACTTCTACCTTGGGTCTGAGTGGATGTCCCAAATGTCCAATCCTTAGACCCGAATGCCACTTCATGTACATATGAGGACGAAGACCTTATCCCAACCCCACCCCATGTCATGCACAAGAAGCTTACAGAGCTTCAAAACTGATTGGCACGACGAACTGCTCTTATCTCCACCACGTCGTCCAATAGCCCTTAGCACCCATCACTATCCCTATCGTGTCTTAATGGTCCCGTACCACAAGTGCATGTATAAACAAAAGTTTTTCACATATAGCCATCATCTTTGGTGCCAACGGTCCAATGACTCTAACACTCAACCCGACCTGCAACTGTTTGTCTAGGCCGGTCTGTCGACCTGGCCCTGACACACTACCGCTAGTCCATCGAGCACTGTCGATCCTGACTCGGTACCGTGGTGAAATCACACAACCAATTTCATTAGAAATTTTCATGGCTCTTCTTAATCAAGTTTATTTATAAGCTTCTGCTTGTGCTCACTAGCCTTGGGCCCACTACATACATTTTTCCAAAACTGGGCATTTAGCCCCAAGAGTTCAAAAATTGAGGCCCCTAGTCTATTTGAGTTATTCTAGCTCCCGTCAAGAAGGTCTCCCAAATGTTTTAAGCATTGGCACACAATTAGGGGAGAACACTTCTGACAAAATTCATTTTTAACTCTTCACACCAACCAAGTGTGATGATATCTCCACTTACAACCGGTAGGAGGGTTTCTCCTTTCCTCAAGTAAACTTATCATACTAATTGGGTATGATGTGAAATAATCCACTCACAAGTGGTTTTTCATTTCTAATGTACTCACCATCCGAATCAGGTATGATGTATAATTAAGCCCACTTACGGTGGCTTTCAACTTAGAAAATGTGCTTATCATCCCAACTGGGTATGAAGTATAAATGGTCCCACTCACCCGGTGACTGTGACGCGTTCGTCCTGAGTTAGCTTCCAAATCCACACTATCTTTTCCTTGTTGGTGTTCCGGTCTCTCGTATCCCTACACGATTTGTGTATGCTTATCAAGTAAGGTTTGGTATGACAACCTTTGTTTTCTCACTTACGAGCGACAAGGCTCAAAACTCTTGGTTTATTGCACTTTGGTCCATAAAGTTCATTTTTCTTTACTTTAGGTCCCTAATACTAACTTTTCCTCAAATTGAGTCCCAAGGTTTCCAATATTCCCTTTGGATCCTAAATTTATTCAAAATTGTGTAAGGGGCTCAAGTTTTCCAAATTTCCAATTTGGTCCCCAATTTTTTAAAAATTATAATTTTGCCCCTACATTCCAAAAATAGCAAATTTACCCCAAATATTTAAAAAATTGACCAATTGGTCTCCCAACATCTTTCTCATTGTCAATTGGCCTTCAATTTTGAGAAATTGCATGGAGGTCCCTCAATTTTTTGAAATCCCCAATTCCCCCCTAATTTCTCCCATTTATACTGATTGAATTTGATTTCTTTAAATTGGCCATTCAATAGGGTTAATTGCTCAAATTAATGATATGGATTAGTTCCTACACTTCCATGCGATTCAATTGATCTTTGAATTACATGATTTGAGTATGAAACGAGCTCAAACAAAGCTTTGCTAGAAAACTGTTTATAGAGAGAGAAAGCTTCGAAAGCTTACCGCTAAAGATTTGGTGGTCCAAGCTCTCAATCTAGGGAGGTAGATCTCATCCTTAGGTTCATTCTAGGATCAAGAATTTCTACAATTGAAATCCATATGAGGGTGAATTTTTTTAGTGAAATATAACACTTTCTCTCTCTAACACCGATCTGTAATGATGGAGGAGGGTAGAATTGACTTACCATTCACCTCCGTGGAGGTCGTGTGAGGGCCATGGAGATGTTGGGGAGGCTTGGTTTAGATGGAGAAGGTCTGAATTTGGCCGAATTAAGCTCGGCCAAAACAGGGTAGCTTCGGTCTATCGAAGCAACTTTATTGTTTGATTCCGCCAGTGCTTCTCCGGCGGCCCTCGGGTCGAAAGGAGGTTGCTATCAGGTACTTGGCTTCTCCTAGAGTCTATAGGACCTGACCTTACCTTCTGAGGCTAAGAAAAATGCCCAAGTTGGAGCTCTGGTTCGAGCTTCACCAAAAAATGGAGCAATTGAGAGAGAATGGCGATTTGAGGTGTGGAGGATGAATGGAGAGTAGCTCTTTATATAGGAAGCTCGGGAACCCTTTATCCGACCACTTTCCATTTTGGTCGAGCTTATTTGCCCAAAAATTCCCTAATCGAAGTGAATATTCCTTCACCGCAGAAGGAAGGTTTCTACATTGATGAACAGTGCTGTCATCCTAAGGAAGAAGACGACATTGTTTCGAACTAGGCCGGACCGGTCCGACCGAGTTCAATGGCGAAAATTGACCAGTTCAGGCCCGATTTGACTAGTTTTCTCATAATTAAAATTTTCTAAATTAATATAAATTTATTTTCTATCTAATGGTGGCTTCAATTTCCCAATTTGAGCAATTTAGGCCACCGAGGAAAATGAATTTAGAAACTAGTTCATGTATGGTTCAAACTAGTTCAATCCGATTCAGGTCCGGTTCACCCTGAACTGGTCTAGTTTTCTCTTCCCATTTGTTCCAAGGTTCTTTTCCATGATTTTTAGACTCTTTGAGTCACTTGGGATTTTCGAATTCCCCATTTTACCCTTTCTTTATCGGTTATGGTTTGTTAACTGGCTCGATTTTCTCTTTTGAATTAGTTGGTTCTTTTCCCAATTTTCTTATTTTTTAAAGGACGAGGTTTACAACTCTCCCCTCCTTTTTAGGGGTTTTATCCACAAAACTAAGTCGGCAATCCTTTTCATTAGGAGTAACTTCTCTTGAGGTCCTCTTGGGGTTTGCTCGACATGTTACCACTTTGGTTATTTCCTTCACTTAGTCCTTTAGCCATGCATTTACGAAACCTTTCTTCCTTTCCATTTTCCACTCACTCCATTGAGTGTATCACGATCAATCACATCCTATCCACTAATCTTGAGGTACATCCTTAGGTCCACTTCTTACTCTACTTAGGGTAAGATTTTTCCTCTTAGGGGTGATAAAGATGTTGGAGCACCAATTGGGCAATTTTGGAATTTTTGGGGCAAAACTTACCATTTTTGTAAAGTAGGAGCAAAATGGTAATTTTGGAAAAGTTGGGGGACCAAATTGGAAATTTGGGAAATTGAACCCCTTTTTGTGAAATTTAACAAATTGAGGTCCCAAGGTGAATTTTAAAAGTTTTGGGACTCAATTTGAGGAAAAATTGACATTAGGGACTTAAAGTTAAAGAAAAATAACTTTAGGGACCTAATTGCAAATAAATGAAAAGTTGGTTTTCTCATTTATTTGGGATGAATGAGGGCTATTAGGCCAAAGGATAATGAACAAAAGTGTTCATATTGTGTAGGAACATGAAGTACCGAGAACGCCAACTAAGACAAGTTCGAGTAAGGACAACAAGTCGGCTAAGAGGATATTCACTACACTATTGGGTGAGTAAGATTTTTTATATCATACCCAGTTGGGATGATAAGTATCTCGAAAATGAAAATCCACTACTAAGTGGTATTTTAAACATCACACCTGAGAGGAGTGATGTGAAAATGACGCAGAAAAACTATTTATCAATTGTAAGTAGATCATACCCGGTTGGTATGATGAAACTTCCTTGAAAGAAGTGGAAAACTCGTTCATCGGTTATGAGCGGAGATGTCCTCATACTCTATTGGTATGATTGACAATTGAAAAATATATTTTGTCAGAAGTGCTCTCCCCTGATTGTATGCCACTGCTTAAACAATTTGGGAGACCTTTTTTTATAGTAGCTCAAATAGCTCTATTAGGCCAAAGGCCTTGGTGTTGGAACTTATGGGCTAATATGCCCAATTTTGAAAATCTCGAATAGTGGGCCCTAGGCCGGTTGGCACGAGCAGAAGCTCGTAAACAAACATGATTTATATGCCATGAAAAATTAAGTAATGAATTATTTGGCCATGGTACCAAGACAGGACCGACATACTCAATCAATTTGTGGCTGTGCGACATGATAGGTCTCTAGACTAGTCAAGACAAACAGCTGCAAGTCGAGTTGAGGGTTAGAGTCGTTGGACCAGTGGCACCACAAATTATATGGCATCATGTGAAAAATGTTGATTGTGCATGCACTATGTTTACGGGACCTTCAAGACACCCAAGAAGGGTAGTGATGCATCCCAGGGCCCTGGACGACCCGATGGATATTAGGGCAGTTAGTCATACCAGGAGCCTTGCGAAGCTCGACGTAGCTTCAAGCGCATGAAATTGGGGTGGGGTCAAGATGAGGACTCTGTCATCACACGGACATCGAGATTTGTTATGGGATTAAGGGTTGGATATCGCGAACATCCACTCTTTCTCAAGGTAGAAGTGGACGTGCTTCTATCTAGGTGGCCGGTAAAGTTACTTCGACGCCACAAGTGGGTTCAGTGGATGGGCTGGCCTACGATTGTGTGTTTGACCTTCATGATGAAGAATGTGTGTTGGATGATGACACACCGTGGTTAATAAGAAATGGTGATAAAAATAAGACTTTCAAATGAAAGGTTTTTAAAAGAGAATAAGGAGTCTTGTACATTCCAAATCAAACATTTTTCCTAAAAGATAAATTTTGAAAATCCATTCACTGAGTCATTGAACTCATCCCTCCCTTATATCCCTTTCAGGTAACCCTAGAAAGCCTACCCTAAAGACCACAAGCTAATACGCATGTAAGACAGGTATGATCAATTTAAAATTTTATGCAATTTTGATTTATGTTATTACAAGACAGGTGCAGTGTCACGCCCTGACCCGATTTGGTTGGATCCCCGTGAACAACCCGCCACTCTCCCGATTTATTAAAGGGTTTCCCCTTATTATAATCCGTAAAGAGTCAGGCGTCCTTTAAACCTGCACCATTTCCTGGAATAGCATAATCAAAATTGCATGAAATTTTAAACTTTACATACCTGTCTTACAGGCATCTTAGTTGATGGTCTTTCAAGGTAGGCTTTCTAGGATTTCCTGAAAGAGATATAAGGGAGGGGGTGAGTACGACTACTCAGTGAATGGGTTTTTAAAAGCTTTTGACTTTTAAGAAAAACATTTCTATGGAGTGTGCCAGCCTCCTTTGTTTTCAAAAATCACTTCATTTAAAAATTTGGGCTTTTCCACCATTTATTATTTACCACGGCATGTCATCACCCAACACACATCCTTCATCATGAAGGTTACACACATTCACAAGTCAGTATCACTACTGAACCCGCTAGTGGCTTCGGAGCGACTTTTCCTGCCACCCGGATAGAAGTATGAGCACTTCTACCCTGGGAATGAGTGGATGTATGTGACATCCGACCCACAATCCCGAAATCACTTCTTCGTGTCCGTATGAGGATAGAGACCTCATCCTGTCCCCACCCCGGTCTCATGCACTTAGTGCTACTCCAGATTTCGCACAGACACTTGGAATGACGAACTGCCCTTATAGCCATCACTACCCCTCATGGGCGTCTTGATGATCCCGTACTCACAGTGTATGCACAAAAAATGTTTTCTTATCAAGCCATATAATCTGTGGTGCCACTGGTCCAACAGCCCCGACTCTCAACTCAACCCGCAGTTGTTTGTCTTGACTGGTCCGTCGACCTGTCATGTCGCACTGTCGCTAGTTGGCTGAGAATGTCGGTCCTATCTTGGTACCATGGCCAAACAATTCACTTATTAAGTTTTATGGCATATATATCATGTTCGTTTACGAGCTCCAGCTCGTGCCAACTAGCCTTGGGCCCACTGTACGAGATTTTCAAAACAACTGGGCATTCTAGCTCACAAGTTCCAAAATCAAGGCCCCCGGCTTGTAAGAGCTATTCGAGCTCCCGTCAAGAAGGTCTCCCAAATAGTTTAAGCATTGGCACACAGTCAGGGGAGAACACTTCCGACAAAATAGGTTTTCACTGTCCATTATACCAACCGGTATAAGGACATCTCCGTTCATAACCGATGAACGGGTTTTCAACTTCCTTCGAGGAAGTCTCATCATACCAACTGGGTATGATCTACTTACAACCGGTAAGTAGTTTTTCCGCATAATTTTCACATCACTTTGTCGAAGTGGTGATCATTAAAATACCACTAAACAGTGGGTTTTTATATCGAGGTACTTATCATCCCCTACCGGGTATGATATAAAATTTTCACTCACAACCGGTAAGTGGTTTTTATCTTTAAGTTGTGCTCATCATCCCAACCGGGTATAATGTTAGTAAACCCACTCACAATCGGTAAGTGGTTTTAAATTTTAAGTTGTGCTCATCATCCCGACCGGGTATGATGTTAGTGAACCCACTCACAACCGGTAAGTGGTTTTTAAATTATAAGGTGTGCTCATCATCCCAATCGGGTATGATGTTTGTAAACCCGCTCACCCGTTAATGTCATGAATTCCACTAGACTGGTTTTTTGTATTCACGCGAGCTTGTCCTTGCTGGCGTTCCTGGTATTTTGTTTTCCTACACGATATGAACAACCTTGTTCATTATTACTCGGCATAACAGCCTTCATTCATTTCCAATGAATGAGAAAACCCAAACTTTTAGTTATTTTCAATTAGGTCCCTAAAGTTATTTCTCTTTAACTTTAAGTCCCTAATATCGGTTTTTCCTCAAATTGAGTCCTGTAACTTTTGAAATTTACCTTGGGACCTCAATTTATTCAATTTAACCAAAAAGGGGTTTAATTTCCCAAATTTCCAATTTGGTTCCCCAATTTTTCCAAAATTACCATTTTGCCCTTCTTTTACAAAAATGGTAAGTTTTGCCCCGAAAATTCCAAAGTTCCTCAATTGGTCGTCCAATTGACCCTCAATTTCATAAAATTGTATTTTGGCCCTTTGAATTTCAAAAATCCCCAAATTTTCCCCCAATTTCAACTCTTCAACACTACTGAATTTAATTTCATCAAATTGACCGATCAAACACTTCTAATTATTGAAATTGGAGTTGAAATTGAGTTCCTGCATGTTCATACAGTTCTAAGAAACTTTGAATCACATATTTTAACGCCGGAACAAGCTCAAACGGAGTTTCACCGGAAAATAGACTATAGAGAGAGAAATCTTCGATTACTCACCGGTGAAGGCACGGTGGTCCGAGCTTTCGATCTGGGTAGATAGCTCTCGTCCTGAGGTTCATCTTAGAATCAAGAATTGCATCAATTGATACAGAATTGAATTATAATTTCATCATTGAAATTGGGTCGACTCTCTCTCTAACACCGATCGAAAATTGTAAAGAGGAGCCAAATTGGCTTACCTTTCGGTCCTAATTCAGCCGTGGAAAGGCTGAGAAAGTGTTGGGAGGGCTTGGTTTAGCATGAGGAGGGCTTGAAATGGTCGATTTAAGCTTGGCCGAAATAGGACAGCTTCGTTCCGCCGGAGTTGCTTCACTATACCATCATATTGGTGCTTCTCCAACGAATCTCGGATTGACTGGAGTTTGCTATCAGATAGCTGTCTTCTCCCCAGTTCTAAAGAGCTCGACCTTTGTTCAAGTTGAAACTCTTGTTCGAGCTTTACCGGGAAATGGAGCAATAGAGAGAGAGAGAAGTGTTAAGGTGTGAGGAGAATGAAATAGGGATGACCTCTTTATACAGGGTAAAACCCGTGTATTAAATGGCCGAGATTTATTACTAGTATTAATATTTCCACAAATTATTGGTATTAATTCATATAATTTAATTTTGGTATTAAATTATTTGTATTAATTTTAATAATTAAATATATATTAATTTATGTTTATGGATAAGGCGTATATAAAAATTTTTTACCAAAATTTCGGGTTACAAAAAAATTAATACTTCCCAAGAGGTCACCCACCCTCACACTACTCTCAAGCAAGCACGCTTAACTTTGAAGTTCTTATGGAATCTAGCTCACCTAAACCAATTTGATTTTTATTTTCTAAAGTTTCTTAAATTTCTTTTCCAAGGTTTAATGAACCCTTTAGATCACCCAAAAGTTGTAAATTTTCATATTGCGTGTTCTCAAATGTAAACCGGCTCGGTTTTCTTACTCGGTTTGACCGGGTCTTTTCTCGTTTTTTCTTAACTCAAAAGTGCGGGGTTTACATGCAGGTTTAAAGGATACCTTACTCTTCATGGTTTATAAAGAAGGGGCAACCCTTAGTAAATTAGGAAAGTGGCTGGTTGATCACGAGGATCCGACCAAACCGGGATGGGGGTGACAATAATAATCATGTTTGTTTACGAGCTTCTGCTCATGCCAACTAGCCAAGGGCCTACTGTTCGAGATTTTCAAGATCGGACATATTAGTCCTCAAGTTCCAAAATTGAGGCCTCCTGCCTATCTGAGCTATTCGTACTCTCGTAAAGAAGGTCTCCCAAAAATTTTAAATAGTGGCACACACTCAGGGGGGAGCATTTCTAACAAAATAAACTTTTCAACTATCCATCATACCAACCAGGCATGAGGACATCTCCGCTTATAACCGATAAGCGGGTTTTCCACTTCCTTCCAAGAAGTTTCATCATACCAACCAAGTGTGATCTACTTACAACCGGTAAGTAGTTTTTCTGTGTGATTTACACATCACTCCTCTTAAGTGTGATGATTAAAATACCACTTAGTAATGGGTTTTCATTTTTGAGGTGCTTATCATCCTAACCGAGTATAATATTAAATTCTCATTTACTTGATAGTGCACTGAATATCCTCTTAGCCGGCTTGTTCTCCTTACTCGAACTTGTCTTAGCTGTCGTTCTCGGTACTTCATGTTCCTACATGTAAACCCCGCACTTTTGAGTTAAGAAAAACCGGGAAAAGAACCGGTCAAACCTATTAAGAAAACCGAGCCCGTTTACATTTGAGAACATGTAATATGGAAATTTACAATTTTAGGGTGATCTAAAGGGTTCATTAAACCTTAGAAAAGAAATTTAAGAAACTTTAGAAAATATAAAAATTAAATTGGTTCAGGTGAATGAGAGTCCATAAGAACTCTAAATTTAATCGTGCTTGCCTGAGATTTCGGTCAAAAAGTTTTATGTACTCCTTATCATAAATAACCATAAATTAATATATATTTAATTATTATAATTAATACCAATAATTTAATACATAAATTAAATTATTGGAATTAATACAAATAATTTAATACCAAAATTAAATTATTGGAATTAATACCAAAATTAAATTATTGAAATTAATACCAATAATTTATGGCAATATTAATACTAGTAATAAATCTCGCTCATTTAATACACGAGTTTTACGCCTATATAAAGAGGTTATCCCCATTTCATTCTCCTCACACTTGAACACTTTTCTCTCTCTCTATTGCTCCATTTCCCGGTAAAGCTCGAACCACAGCTTCGACTTGAACAAAGGTCGGGCTCTTTAGAACCGGGGAGAAGACAGTTAACTGAAAGCAAACTACAGTCAATCCGAGAATTATTGGAGAAGCGCCGACATGATAGAATAGTAAAGAAGCTCCGGCGGATCGAAGCTGCCCTATTTCGGCCAAGCTAAAATCAGCCATTTCAAGCCCTACTCAGGCCAAACCAAGCCCTCCCAACACTTCCTCAGCCATTCCACGGCCGAATTAGGACTGAAAGGTAAGCCAATTCGGCTCCCCTTTATAATTTTCAATCGGTGCTAGAGAGAGAGTCAACCGAATTTCAATGACGAAATTCTAATCCAATTCCGAATCAATTGATGCGATTCTTGATTGTAGGATAAACCTCAGGATGAGAGCTATCTGTCTAGATTGAAAGCTCAAACCGTCGTACCTTCACCGGTGAGTAATTGAAGCTTTCTCTCTCTATAGTTCATTTTCCGGTGAAGCTCCGTTTAAGCTCGTCCTGGCATTAAAACTTGCTATTCAAATTTCTGAAGAATTGTATGAACATGTAGAAACTCAATTTCAACAATTGGAAATGTTTGATGGGTCAATTTGATGAAATCAAATTCGGCTGTGTTAAGAAGTTAGAATTGGGGGAAAATTGTGGATTTTCAAAATTCAAAGGACCAAAATGAAATTTTATGAAATTGAGGGTCAATTGGTCATGAAAATAATGTTAGAGGACCAATTGAGGAATTTTGAAATTTTTGGGGCAAAATTTACCATTTTTGTAAAGGAAGGGAAAAATGATAATTTTGGAAAAGTTGGGGGACCAAATTGGAAATTTGGGAAATTAAAGCCCTTTTTGTGAAATGGAATAAATTGAGGTCCTATGATATATTTTAGAAGTTTCTGGACTCAATTTGAGGAAAAACCAGCGTTTGGAACTTAAAGTTAAAGAGAAATAACTTTAGGGACCTAATTGTAAATAAATGAAAGTTTGAGTTTCTTATTCATTTGGAATGAATGAAGGCGATTAGGCCGAAGGATAATGAACCAAGATGTTCATATCGTGTAGGAACACGAAATACCGGGAACGCCAGCAAGGACAAGTTCACGTGAATACAAAGAACTAGTGTAGTGGAATTCACGGCATTAACGGGTGAGTGGGTTTACTAACATCATATCCGGTTGGGATGATGAGCACACCTTATAATTTAAAAACCACTTACTGGTTGTGAGTGGGTTTACAAACATCATAACTGATTGGGATGATGAGCACACCTTATAATTTAAAAACCACTTACCGGTTGTGAGTGAAAATTTTATATCATACCCAGTAGGGGATGATAAGTACCTCGATATAAAAACCCACTGTTTAGTGGTATTTTAATTATCACCACTTAGAGAAAGTGATGTAAAAATTATGCAAAAAAAAAACTACTTACCAGTTGTAAGTAGATCATACCCGGTTGGTATGATGAGACTTCCTCGAAGGAAGTTGAAAGCCTGTTCATCGGTTATGAACGGAGATGTCCTTATACCGGTTGGTATAATGGACAGTGAAAACCTATTTTGTCGAAAGTGTTCTCCCCTAACTGTGTGCCAATGCTTAAACTATTTGAGAGACCGTCTCGACGAGAGCTCGAATATCTCTGATAGGCCAAGGGCCTCGGTTTTGGAACTTGGGGGCTAAATGCCCGATTTTGAAAATCTTGTACAGTGGGCCCAAGGCCAGTTGGCACAAGCTGGAGCTCATAAACGAACATGATATATGTGCCATAAAACTTAATAAGTGAATTGTTTGGCCATGGTACCAAGATAGGACCGACATGCTCAGTCAACTAGCGGCAGTGCAACATGACAGGTCGACGGACTAGTCAAGACAAACAGCCGCGGGTTGAGTTGAGAGTCGGGGCCGTTGGACTAGTGGCACCACAGATTACATGGCAATATAATAAAACATTGTTTGTGCATGCATTGTGAGTACGGGATCATCAAGACACCCATAAGGGGTAGTGATGCGTCCTAAGGGCACTGGACGACCTGGTGACTATAAGGGCAGTTTATCGTTCCAAGTGTCTGTGCAAAATCTATAGTAGCACCAAGCGCATGAGACCGGGGTGGGGACAGGATGAGGTCTCTGTCCTCATATGGACACGAAGAAGTGATTTCGGGATTGTAGGTCGGATGTCACGTACATCCACTCATTCCCAGGGTAGAAGTGGTTGTACTTCTATCCGGGTGGCAGGAAAAGTCGCACCGAAGCCACTAGCGGGTTCAATAGTGATACTGACTTGCGAATGTAACCTTCATGATGAAGGATGTGTGTTGGGTGATGACACACCAGTAACTAAGAAATAATGTAAAAACCCAAATTTTTAAATGAAGGGATTTTTTTAAAAACAAAGGAGTCTGGCACACTCCATATAAATGTTTTTCTTAAAAGTTAAAAGTAGACCTTTGAAAACCCATTCACTAAGTAGTCGTACTCACCCCCTCCCTTATATCCCTTTCAGGAAATCCCAGAAAGCCTACCTTGAAAGACCATCAACTAAGATGTCTGTAATACAGGTATGTAAAGTTTAAAATTTTATGCAGTTTTGATTATGCTATTCTAGGAAATGGTGTAGGTTTAAAGGATGCCTTACTCTTTACGGATTATAATAAGGGGAAACCCTTTAATAAACCGGGAGAGTGGCAGGTTGTTCACGGGGATCCGACCAAACCGGGTTGGGGCGTGACACTACATGATATGAACACTCTTGTTCATTATCCTTTGGCCTAATAGCCCTCATCCATCCCAAATGAATGAGAAAGTCAAACTTTTCCTTTATTTGCAATTAGGTCCCTAAAGTTATTTTTCTTGAACTTTAAGTCCATAATGTTGGTTTTCCTCAAATTGAGTCCCAAAACTTTTAAAATTCACCTTGGGACCTCAATTTATTCAAATTCACAAAAAGGGGTTTAATTTCCCAAATTTCCAACTTAGTCTCCAATTTTTCCAAAATTACCATTTTGCCCTTACTTTACAAAAATGGTAAGTTTTGCTGCAAACATTGCCCAATTGGTCCTCCAACATCTTTATCATGCCCAATTGGCCCTCAATTTTATGAAATTGCACTTTACTCCCTCGAATTTTCAAAATTCCCAATTTTTCCCTATTTTTCCCCTAATTTCAACCTTCAAACTCAACCAAATTTGATTTCATTAAATTGATCGATTAAATGTGTTTAATTGTTGAAATTGAAGTTAGATTGGAGTTTCTACACCTTCATATGATTCAATTTCACTTTGAATCGCACGATTTGATGTCAGAATGAGCTCAAAGGGAGCTTCGCCAGAAAATTGGACTTATGGAGAGAAAGTTTCGAAAGATTACCATCGGGGGCGCGGCTGTCTGAGCTTTCAATCTGGACAGATAGCTCTTGTCCTGAGGTTTCTCCTAGGATTAAGAATTGCATGAATTGATGCCGAATTAAGTGAGAATTTTATCATCAAAGTTTTGTCGGTTCTCTCTCTATGACCGATCGAAAATTACAGAGGGGAGCCAAATTGGCTTGCCTTTCAACTCTAATTCAGCTATAGGAGGACTATGAAGGTGTTGGTATGGCTTTGTTTGGCCCTAAAAGGGCTCAAATTGGTTGATTTCAACTTAGCCGAAACATGGCAGCTTCGGTCCACTAGAACTGCTTCATTGTTCGATCATATCGGCACTTCTCTGGTGACCCTTAGAGCAAACGGTGACTACATGCATGTAGCTAACTTCTCCCTGAATCCAAAGAACTCGACCACACCTTCTTTGGCTCAAAAAAGACCCTATATTAGAGCTCTGGTTTGAGCTTCACTAGAAATTGGAGCAGTTGAGAGAGAATGGAGTTTTCAAGTGTGGAGAGGATGAATGTGGAGGGGGTATATAGGAAGCCCGGGGACTTCTTGGCCGTCCGATTTGTGCCTTAATGGCGATCATTCATTGCCTAAAACTCCCTAGCTGGAGACTTTTTAGCTTTGTCAGTGCTGTTCGATTTTCCAGTGAGTTAACAATGCTGTCATCTGAAGGAAGAAGACGACACTATTTCAAACTAGACCGGACCGGGCCGAACTTGGTTCAAAGCTTAAACCATATGGTTTAGGCTTGATTCGACCAAATTTATTTCTAAATTCATTCTCTATTCAATGGTGGCCTAAATTGTCAAATTTGAATTTTCTAAGCTACCTAGAAAAATGAATTTAGCATTCGGTTTAATAGTGGTTCAAATCAGTCCAAACCGGTTCAATTTGGTTCAGATCTGGTTCACTTGAACCAGTTTGGTTTTCATCTCCAATTCATCCTAAAGTCCTTTTTCATGACTTTTGGGACTCTTTGGATCACTCGGGATCCATAAATTTCTCAGTTTGCCCATTCTCTATCAGTTCCGGTTTGTAGACCAAATCAGTTTTTAAATTGTAAATGACGAGTTCTTTCCTCGGTTTTCTTATTATCAAAGGACGGGGTTTACACTTGTTGTTATTCACCTCCCCTAACTACCCCTGCTCGTCCTGCACTTCTAATTTCCAAATTTGGCTAAGTTTTGAACTTCACCAGAGCTGTGTTAGAAAACAACAATAGAGAGAGAAGGCTTGCTAAGCTTTCCGATGGAGGGGTAGTGGCTAGAGCATGAGGTCTGGGCAATTAGTGCTCGTCGATGGGGTCCTACCAGGATTGGATTCTACCACAATTTGTTGAGTGGGAGGGTGCTCTATTTATAGGGAGCTTGGCAACTAACAAGGCTACCGGTCAGTAGTGGTTTTGGCATTTGACTCGCCCAATTCCGTCGGCGGCGACCGCCTTTCTAAAGGCGAAAGTTCCAGCCCTTCTTCGGCGGTCGCAGATCGCCCAACAGACTGAAGTGGAAGATGACACTATTCTATGTGTGCGAGCTTTGTACGTGTGAAAGTGCCACATGGTGCCTCATGATTGATTGGCTTCACTGACACGGTGTCCCACTTAGTGACCTTGTTAGCCTTTGACCCCTAACTAGACACGTGGTAGCCTCTCATTGGTTGCTCCAGCCTACGTGGCTATTGATCAGATTTCCTTTGATCGCTGACCATGACACATGATGCCCTCTGATTAGTTGTTTTAAATGCTCAGATTTCCCTCTTGGTGTACAATGTCACTGCCACGTGTCGACCATGGTCATCTGACGTGGCCCTGCCACATGTTGGCCTTTGAATGGCCGGTCATTTCTACGACATCCTTGTCGGATGCTAACGTGGCACTTTTTCCATGTGGCAGCTTCTCATTGGTCGGTCTTTGTTGACTAGGCCTTTTAGACATTGATAGTTAACTAAGACACGTGTTGCTCTCCTATTGGTCGGTCATCGCTGAGGTGGATTTTCTTCCTATGACCATTGACTAGGGACACGTGCAGTACTTGAATGGCCAACGCTTCTAGGCACTGACTGGATGGCTGGTTGGGCATGCTTCACTGTGTGTCACATGCTGATTGGTTGTGCCAACTAACTAGGCACTGACCTGGCAACGGTCCGTTGACTAGTTGGACCGTTGATCGATCAATCGTAAACCAACCAATTTAGGCCCAATTCGGCCGATTTTCTAAATTTTAAAAATTCATCTAAATTCATTTTCTATCTAATGGTGGCTTCAATTTCCCAATTTAATATTTTTAAACTACCTAAAAAAATGAATCATTGAACTGGTTATTCACGGTTCAATCCAATTCTCCCTGGTTCAGGTCCGGTTCACCTTGAACCGGTCTGATTCTAACACCCAATTCACTTCATGGTCCTTTGTCATGATTTTTGTGATTTATTGGCCACTTGAAAATTTTCAAATTCCCGATTTAACCCTTCTTTACAAATTTATGTTTCGATTAATCCATCAGTTTCTCTCTCTATTGAAGCTCTCAATTCCTCCTCCTGGTTCCCTTGGCCCTAGGGGATGGGGTTTACATACATCCTTACAATGGTTTTAAGCAGGGTTCACACAGTCACAGGGGAATATTTCTGGAAAATAGTTTTAGCATCTCATGTTATCAGTTTGAGTAGGTAATTAAGTCCCATTTGTCCCAATCGGACTCGATGTCAAAAAAATATTACTCACCCTAGGTTCATTACTTATTCATCTCAAATGGAATTCCAAAGTTTCATGCTTCTGTTTTCACAAATACATAGGAGATTTCATTCCTACATCATTTCAAATAATTGAGTTCTATAAAATACAAAATTTGCACTTAAGTCACTATATTTGCCTTTATATACATATAGGTCCCTAAGATTACTTTATTTACAATTAAGTCCCCAAAGTACCCAAATATCTTCTTTAGTTCATTAATTATTCTTTTATATCCTTTGGGTTCCTAAAATATCATTAATTACACTAAAAACCTCATCATTTCAAAAAATGCAATTTAGTTCCCAACTTTTAAAAAATTTTATTTTATTCATTGAATCTTTGATCTTTAAGAAACTATGTTAAACTCCCTCAATTCCATCCTTCATGATGCTAATTATCTTTCCCATGTCCCTACGATCATTCCAAGTTTTGCTTTATCAATTTTGGCCTAGAAATAACCCTAAACGAAGGTTCACTGGAAAATTATTCTAGGGAGAGAAAGATTTTTTTTCTTATTGGCGACGGTGTGGTGGCAAGAGTTCTTGGTGTAGGAAGTTAGCTCTCTATGTGAGAATCCTTCTAGAAGAAAATGGTGCCTCAATTCAAGCTTGAGTTATGAGAATTCAATTTAGAATGATTTCGATGAATTTGTTATGTAAATCGAATATTTCGTTGAAGGGCATTGGTAGGGACTTGCCACTAGAATCCAGGGAAGATGGGGCTAAGCTAGGGATGGTTAGGGGGGATTGGTTCGGCCTCGAGTGGTCTGAAGATGGCTCGAATTAAGCTCAAAGCATCAAGGCAAAATTCGTGCATTAAAGCTAGATTACTGTATGGGCATGCCAATGCTTTTTTGGTAACCTTCGAGTTGAACGAAGTATGTAGGTGGATAGAGAACTTCCTCCAGATTCTAGGGAGACTGAATATGTGATATGAGTTGAAGAAAAGGATCGATGTCGGAGCTCTAGTTTGTAGGTAGTCAAGAAATGGAGTAGCGCACTTTTGAGATGTGAGGAGGAAGGGGGGAGATCTTTATATATGGAGCTTAGGGATTCTCAGTCCTATCCATTTCATCATTTTCCAACCATTAATTCTCCAATTTATGGTCTTGTTGAAGCAATTTACTGCTCGTCAGAGTTATGACAACTCTCCCTCTCCTCTTCCGTTCAGGCGACTAAAGGTAGGAGATGACATTGTTTGTGTATGTGCAAGCTTCTTAAGTGAGCTTCCATGTGTAGTGCACTGTGATTGGTTAGAATTATTGACATGGCATCTGACTATGTGTCTAGGTCATTCATTGGCGTTCGTCCTGATACATGAAGACCTCTCCTTGGATGATTAATCCTACGTGGCAGTTGACCGAATCTGATCATCAGATGACCATTATGACTTTGTCATGTGGCATCCTTTAATTAGCTGATATATATAAGTCGGATTTCCCATCTAATGCATGTTCAATTCCACATGTCCTCTTAGGATCGGCTGATGGCTTCTAATGTGGCATGCCACATGTCATTCGCTAATTGATCGGTAGTCCTTCGACATCGAGTGGCTCATGACCTGGCATACCTACCATGTGTCACCCTCTTATTCGTCAATCCTATTAACATGGATTTTTGTTGGTTGACTATAGACATGTGTCAATCTCTAATAGGTCAATCCAGCCAATGTGGATTTTTAGTTGTCCGTCGATGACAGACATGTGTCGCATTCGGATTGGTCAGCGTTTCCAAACATTGACTCGTCTATTGACCGAGCGCACTCGCCACGCGTCACGAGCTAATTGGTCGCACATGCTGATTGAGCACTAACTTGGCAGGAAATCCATTGACCCAGCTAGACCGTTGATCGATTCAATTGAACCAGGTTCGGTGACCCGAACTCAAAAATTGGCCGACTAAGGGCTAATTTAACCAATTTTTGAAATATTCAAAAATTTCTAAATTTATTTTCTACATGGTGGTATCTCAATTTATTATTTTTCCATTTTCAGGTCACCAAAAAAATGATTCTTTGAATCGGTTCCTATTAGTTCGGTCTGGTTTAATCTAGGTCGGTCTTGGTTGCCACACCTCGACCCGATTTGGTCGGAACCCTATGATCAACCAGCCACCCCTTTATGTACCAAGATGGTATTTTCTACCATGATAGTCCAAATAGGCTAAAGACACGGAACATAAACATTTTCCATAACAACATTTACAAAACTAACTCTATAAAATTAGTATATTTCCTTTGTACTCTATTTGAGGAGTAGAAATATCCTTTCTCTTGGATTTAAGGATTTTCTGTAAGGGAATTAGGGAAAAGGAGTGAGTTTAAAACTCGGTGAGTATGGTCTTACTGACATATTGACTTTCTATCAACGATTCAACACATACTCAAAAAGGTATAATGATGCTTTTCCTTAAATCAAAGGAGTTTGGATGATCAAATAAACAATCTACTACTTGTTTCATCATTGAAAACTCTTCCTATTGATTTCTTGATTAAAATCATTACTTGTATCTCACAAGCTAAAAAGATATTCCTTCTTACCTAGAAGAACTTTCATAATTTGTTCAAGGTATAATTTCCATGGGTTTGCATTAGACAAACATTTAAACACCCTTTATATCATAAAAGGGATCATTCATTCACAAAACAAACCCTATGAGGCTACAATCTTGATATGACTCACTTGTGACTCAGAGCACCTTTATCATCCACCTTGGTGAGAGACTACAACCTCTACCACATTGGTGTGAGGCTACAACCACAACCATTCGTCAGTGTGAGCACCATGGCCTAACCCCTAGACATTTCCGAATGAAGTTGTCCGCTATTGAGGCATGAGACCTCTCCTCCTTCTACCTCGGTCTCAATGCTCATTAGGACTCCTAGAGCACTTCGACATAATGGACCGACAATAGCTTCCCTTGTCTAAACCTTGTTATCCAACAACCCTTAGAACCACCATTACCCCATACCAGTAATCTCATGGTTTCATAAGATTAAAATCACAAACAACATTTTTTTATTTTAGGACTTTCTCTTTATTTTGCTATCCCAACAGGCTCTAACCCGACTATGGCTCAGCAACTTAACAAACATTATTAATTTGTGATCATTTTTATCAGGTTTTTAAATCAAAATTTATTTACGGTATTTGACTCGTTCCTTTTGGCTTTGGGCCTAGGGTACAAGTTTTCAAAACAAGGCCTTAGGCCCACTTCTCTTTCAAAACTGTGGCTTTGAGCCCACTTTCACGGAACTAGATCTAACCAACTCTTGTAAACCATGGGTTCCACCCATATCCTACATCCATAGTTGGAATTAGATCATCCCCTTGAAGTGTGTTCACACACCTTTCATAGGTAGTCCTTGAATCATGGTTTATGCTCACTTCAAAAATAAATCCCAAAATGGTCTGAGCAATTTCACTCAGTCATGGGATTTTATTTCTGGAAAAGTGTTTTCTAAGAAAATCATGATGTTCAATTTGTGAGTAATATCGCACAATTAGTCCAATCCGACTCGATGCCAAAAATTTCACTTACCCGTATTCTGAGACTTGTTCACCCCCATGTGATTTACGCACCTTATGTGTCATTCCTTTACACAAACTTGTAGGTGATTGGTTCCTACAATAAATTGGGCAATTGAGTCCCAAATCATAAGGTATTCATACTTATGACCCTTAACTTTTTATTAATTATAATTAGGTCCTTAAGTTATATCTTATCTCTAATTAGGTCTTTAAGATTCTTAAATTTTCCCTTTGGGCCCCTAATTTCTCATTATTTCCAATTAGGTACTTGATTCCGCACTATTTGTAGTAAAATCACTATTTTTTTAAAATTGCAATTTGTTCCTAAATTTTCAATATTTAAAATTTAGTCATCCAACTTTGATTATCATCAATTGAATCTTAAACCTTCCTAATTGAGTCTAAACATGATTATAATCATCTCTCTATGTACTTAGGGTCATTTCAAGCTTTGAATAATCCAATTTAGCTTAGAAATCAGCTTAAACAGAGCTTCGTTGTAAAATCATTCTCGAAAAAGAGAGGTTTGATTATTTACCAGTGAGGGCCTGATTATAAACCCCATTCTCCCAAAATAAGAAGCACGAAATGAGAACTAGAAAGTTTCGAGGGAAAACTGAGGATTTAAGTGAACAGAAACTGGTATAGAGAATCCAAATGAGGAATTGAAAATTTTCAATTGGTCAATAAAGACCCAGAAATCATAGAAATGAACCATAAATGAAATTCCATGACGAAACCAGACCAATTCAGTGCGAACCAGACATAAATCGGGTAAAACCAGGTTGAACCACGAAAAATAAGCAAAACAATTCATTTTTGTAGGTGACTTAGAAATATCAAATTGGGAAATTAAAGTCACCATTAGATAGTAAATGAATTTATATGAATATAGAAATTTTTAGATTTTAGAAAACCGATTGGATCGGTCCTGAACCAACCAATTTTCGATTTCGGATCACCAAACCTAGTCCGACTGAATCGGTCAATTGTTTAGTTGGTCAACAAACCACCCACCAGGTCAGCATTCAATCAGTGAGCGCGATGCATGGCGAAGCATGCATCTAATCAGCCGCTCGGTCAGTGGTCAGATGAAAGAATATTCACATCACCGATGATCTACCAATAGGAGAGCAACATGTATCCTTAGTCAAAGGTCAACAAAGAAAAAGCCTCATCAGTTGGACTAGCCAATGAGGAGTTGACACATGGCAAAGATGCCACGTCAATGGCCAAATAGGATATTGGAAAAAATAGTCAACCAATCAGAGGTCGACAGGTGGCAGAGCCACGTCAGATGGCCCTAGCTAATTAGAGGCTGACACGTGGCATGGGCACAATACATCATAAGGGATATTTGACTTATTTAAAGCAGCCAATTAAAGAACACCACGTGTCATAGTTAAACGGCTAGTCGAATCTAGTCAATAGCCACGTTGGAATGAGCGACCAATGGGAGATTGCCACAAGGCCGGTTAACAAGTCATATGATGACTAGGATACTTAGTGGGAAGCCATGTCAGTAGAGCCAACCAATCACAGTGCACCACATGGTAGCTCACACGTACGCGCACAGTGTCATCTTCAACTGTTGAACACTAGTAGGATAAGGTCGACAAACTAGTTGTGTTTCCTCCACCGATCGAAAAGCCCTCCAATATGACCATGAATAGGAGAATTTGGGGCCAAGGGATGGACAAATGGATAGCCCTGTCAGTTGTTGAGCTCTTTATATAAAGAGTTACTCTCCATTTGTCCTCCTTATCCCTCAAACAACCGAAGAAGATGAAGTACTCCCTTTTCCCACAAAGCACGAACCATAGCTCCGACGTGGGCCTTTTCCTCATCTTTCGATAGTGAATTTAGGTTTCCTGGAATTGGGAAGAAGTCCTTTACCCCGTTGCAACCTTCCTTCAGCTCTAGGATCATAAGAGAAACGTCGAGGAGCTCACACAATACTGTCGCTCCAATGGTCGCAAGGTAGCAAAATCCTTCGAGCTAAGTTTCGGTCACCCCCGTCCTTCTACAACTAGGTCGACCCTCCCACATCCCTCTTCAACTGACCCTTGACCTCCTCAAACCTTTAAGGTAAGCCAATTTTGCCTCATTTCGACGGAATGGTAGAATTGCAGAACTCAGTGCACAAAAATTTCTCTCTTCGAATTTTCAATTCTCAGGCTACCAATTGACTTGCAATTTAATCCTAGGAGGATCCCATGGACAAGCACTAGCTGCCTCTTTACAGAGCTCCGACCACCGTCCTCTCACCAGTAAGAAAACGAAGCTCTCTCTCTAGAAGAATTTTGATGAAACTCTGTTTTAGCTCAATTTTGGCTCAAATGAAGTCATCCAAAGGCTAGGATACTCATAGAAAGATGGGGGAAATGATTAGTAGCATGCTAGGAGTGAATTAACAAGATTTCAGCCATTAATTTGATAAATCAAGAATTCAGGGCCAATATGCAAGTTTTGAAATTTGGGGATTTTTAGTAAATTGGGGATTTTTATGAAATTAACCTCAATTGAAGGCTAGTTAAGGATTTATATGAAATTAAGAACTTGATTGCAATTAAAAATAATTTTTAGGAATTTAATTACAATTAAAGGTATTTATAAGGATTTATTTGCAATTTAAATGATTTTACTACAAATTTTATAATGAGTGAAATTGAAAATAAATTAAACTAAGGATCTAAGTGAAAATAATTCGGATAAATGAATAATTCATTGTCCGTGATAATGTAGGTATGAAATAGAGAACTTTACTAACAGCGGCAAAACGATCAAGAGACTTTGGAATTCCATTCTGGACAAATAAGTCACAAAAAATGGGTGAGTGAGATTTCTAGCATCATGCTCATTTAGGGTAATGAACATGCTTTCGTTAAAAAATTATTTTCCAGAAATATTCTTCCCTGACTTTGAGAACTCGCTTAAACATTTTGGGAAATATTTATGATGAAACCATGAAACAGGTGTACTTAGAGCTAGAATTGCTCTAGTGGGCCCAAGACCTCAATTTTTTAAACCAATATGGACCAAGGCCAAGTTTTGGAAAACTCATGAAGTGAGCCCAAGGCTAATGGGAACGGGCATAAACCCATAGACAACTTTATATTTATAAGCCTATGAAAAATCTTCATAAATTGGTTAATTGTATGATTTAGCTATCGAGTTGAAGTTGGGTCGTCGAACCCGTTGGGCTGGTAGCAACAAAGATAACAGTCTTAATTAAAAAGACTTTTGCTTGTGAATGTTGAGATACAAAACCATTGAAGCGTACGATATGGGGTAGTGTTGGTTCTAAGGGCGACTGGACAACCCATGGAGCATAAGGGAAGCTTTGTCATCCAGTAAGTCAAGAAGCTTTGGGGGCTTCATGCGCATTGAGACCGAGGAAGAAGGGAGAGAGGTCTCGTCCCACTATAGCGGACATGAAGTTTCAATTTAAGTCTGGGGGATGGGCTATAGAGCTCACTAAGACTTGTGGTAGAAGGTGTGACCTCCTACCAAGGTGGTCGGTAAAGTCGCTCTGGACCACAAGTGTAACAAATGGAGATTGTTCCGCAAAGGTATGATCCCTTTGATGATAAAAGGCGCGTGTTTGATTGTGAAAACATCTAAAAGTGAATGGTGTAAAAATATTAACATTTTAAATAATTATCTTCTTGTCCACTCACTGAGTTGTTGCACTCACTCTACCCTCCCTTAAACCTTTAAGGGAAAATATGAAGAGGACCATGTAGGAAGACTACATCCCCTGGTAAGCCTTATGTTATAATTACATTTTGGTGTGTCTATTGGAAACACATACTTCCGAAAAAAAATTAATTGTTTTTAGGTTATGCCTGATTCATGTTGATACCACAGTGGTTGATATTTTGTATTGAAAGGAGTGGCGGGTTGATCATAGGATCCCAACCAAACCAAGTTGGGGCGTGACACCGGTGGTTAGAGCTTTTGGTACATGAAGATAGCTCTCCTTCTGAGGATCCTCCCTATATCAAACCGCACTTCAATTGGTGGTCTAAGCTGTGAAAATTTTATCTAATACATTTTCGGGTAAAACATACTATGAATAGTAATTTTTGGAAAAGAGCGGTGGTGGCGACTTACCACGGTGGTGCAGGGAAGGTGTGGTCTCTAATAGGGAAGGTATGGAGGGTTTGCTTCGGCCGTAAGTGGCTCGAGGATTGCTTGAATAAGGCTCGAGTTACTCTAGTTGTAGATGGTCGAAGGAGCAGTGGTACTGTTTGAGCTCATTGATGTTTATCTAGCGATCCTTGAGGTGAACGGAGAGTGTAGTTGTGTAGAGGACTTCTATAGGAATCTAGGGAACCCAAATTCACTTTTGGAGGTGAAGAAAACTACCCAAGTCGGAGCTCTAGTTCGCATGTGATCGAAAAATGGAGCAGTTTAGGTTCCTTGAGCTATCAAGGTGTGGATATGATGAATGCATGGGAGTTCTTTATATAGAAAGCTCAGGGACAAGTGTTCCTATCCATTCATCCATCGGTCGACCATTAACTCTCCTATTTAAAGCCTTGTCCAAGGGAGTTAATGGACACCGGAGTTAAAGCGATCTTTTGACCTTTCCTCTCTTCAACTAATCAAATATTGAAGACGACATTATGCACATGCGTATGAACTACGTGATGCACTATGATTGGATATTATTGTTGGCGCAACATCTTACTAAACATCCATGTCATTCGTTGACCCGTTGACTAGACATATGGTGACCTCTCATTGGTCACTTAGTCCGACAAGGCTGTTGACCGAATCTAACCATCAAATGACTGTTGTTGACTTTGCTACATAGTGTAATCTAATTGGTTGATTTAAATTAGTCAACTTTCCCACCTAACGTGTTGTTCCATTGCTAGGTGTCCTCTTCTAATTGGTTATGGTCATCGACATGGTATTGCTACGTGTTAACCCCTAATTGGTCGACGTTTCTTGGATATCCTAATTGGCTGCTAACCTGGCACATGTGCCATGTGTCAACATCTCATTGGTATGCCCTCATGACAAAGATTTTTACCTACTGACCGTTGATTGAGGACATGTGTCACGCTCTCATTGGTCATGACATGGATTTTTCTTCATCTAACTATTGATTGGGGACACGTGTCACACTCTCATTATTCAACACTTCGAGGTGCTAACCTAGCAGTTAGCAGGGCGCACTTCGCATGCTTTCATTAGTCGCATGCGATTATAGGGCGCTGACCTACCAGACTATCCATTGACCCAGCAGAACCATTGAATGGCTCAATTGGACTGGGTTTGGTGACCCAAAATAAAAAACTGGTTGGTTTATTCTCAATTCAACCAATTTTCTAAAAATTAAAATTTTCTAAATTCATCAAAATTTATTCTCTACATAGTGGTGACTTCAATTTTCCAATTTAACATTTTTAAGTTTTCTCTAAAAATTAATATTTGAACTGGTTATTCTCAGTTCAATTCGGTTCGGATCCGGTTCACCTTGAACTAGTTTGATTTTCACTTTCAATTTGTAATGGTGATAGAGAAACTGTTGTTGGAAAATCGAGATCTGAATATCCGACTAATTCGAGAAGATTATAACTTTTGGTTGTAGAAGATTTGAGATATTATTGAGTTAGAAAAATATTTTCAACTTTATAAACCTACAACACTTTTCTATTTTATCCAATTTTGGATTATATTATCATCGTACGCCCTCACGTGCAACGTGTATATATTTGTTATATGCAATTTTTAAACTTGCACTCAACAACTGTATACGATTCGGGTATTATTTTTAGCAATTGAACAAGAGTGGACAATTGTATCCAGTTGGGTATTTTTCCCCATACTCATGTAAACAACTAGTGAAGTTTCTAATATCAGATCAGGTACAGATACGAATTAATTGGCTATAATACTATGAAATAACTAATATATAGAAAAATATATAATTATAATTTATCTAATTTATTCAATATATATAATATACAATATATAGATAAATATTTAAATACGACATATTAATTTTACTTTAACCACTATATATTTATTTTTTTCATGGTAACTTCTACATCTTAATTTACTATTTTTATTTTAAATATTATCTATATTAAACTTGGTATAATTTGTATGATTCAATTTGTTTTAATTGTATATATTATTTCACACGTTCCAAAAATCATCCACAACTATCCCTTTCATATTCTCTCTCATATACTTTATTCTGCATCTCCCCTCTAGCAACCATGATTGTCTAGGATGAGAGCTCGATATTTGTCACTCGTTCTTCTACACTTACTTACTGATGAGATTTGCTCACCTATTTTGACTCTTTCTCAATGTGTTTCTTTTTTGATAAGGTCATTTCGGGTTGTGATGTAGTGTTGTGGGCAGATATTCACACTCACTAATGTGAGTCCAACTAAGGGTGTTGTCAATTTGTAAGGTACAATCACAAGGCCAACTAAGAGTGTTGTGATGCACCTATTTTGACTCTTTCTCGACGTGTTTCTTTTTCGATAAGGTCATTTCAAGTTGTGATGCAGTGTTGTGGGCAAACCGACATTCACACTCACTAATGTGAGTCCAACTGAGGGTGTTGTCAATTTGTAAGGTACAATCATAAGGCCAAGGGCCAAAAGAATTAAACAAGAAATGCATTGGCTAATTTGAGCGATTGTAGGAAGGCAAGCTGGGAGCACAACATAAGAGTACAATAAGAGCACTATAGAATGATACAATTCGAATGGGAGATTTATTAATATCATAAATCTTCTAAAAGATTAAATAAGGAAATAATATATTTTATAGATATATCTAAGATAATATGCGAAGTATAGAATATTTTATTATCTTAGACATTTCTAAATAAAGGAAAAAAATATATTAGCAATATTCTCTATATGGTTGGCATGATAACCATAATATTTTATTTCCTTATTTAGAGAATAACTAATATTAATAAGTGTCTATAAAAAACTAACTTCAGAGTATTAAAAAGACAGATCTTTAATTTCAATGTTATTGTAAGGTTTGTGTATTCTTTCTCTCTTAAAAGAACTTTTGAATTTATCAGGTTTTTACTTGTGGCATTCAAGTAATTAGACTTATCATCAAGTTTTTTATGAGCTCTTCTTAGAGAAGTTTAGTGTGGCGTCTACTTCTTTCCGTACCTTATTTTTCAATCGAATAAAGTATATTTCATTCTTTTAACTTAAGTTGTGAAAGTTTTGAGATCTATTCCATATTTGGTGTAGGGTATCGTTAGTATATTGGCGGGGTTCGTATCAGTTGGTATCAGAGCACACGGTTGCATGACAAGTTTCGTACTATCCTTTCAAATTTTGTTCTATTTTCCTTATCTTCTACCTATTTCTATTCAATATAAAAAAAATTACAAAAAAATCTTTCTTTCTCTTATATAGTTATATTTTCATTATCTTATTTCTATTTCTAGTCACTATAAAAAAAATCTCATCTTTTTTATCTACTTTCTTTATATTAAAAAAAGTAAAGAGGCAAAAAAAATTATTTAAAAAGCCAAAAAAACATAGAAAAGCAAAAAACAAATTAGTAAAAAATAGTAAAAAAAGGCGTGCAAAAAAAGAATTATAAAAAAAGGAATAAAAAGGTAAAAAAAATGCAAAAAAAAAGAACAAGTCTATACTCAATATCTTTTTCTTTCTACTCTATTATATTTATATTTTTTCTATATTATTTTAATTATATTCCTACCTTATACTTTGATCCTTTTTAGAATTGATTTTGAAACTTTGTTGATTTGTCTTGATTTTTCCTCAAGTTGAACTGCTTCATTAAAATGATTTGTTCTTGATTTCAAATAAAATTAAAAGATGGCATATGAGTGGAAAAAGGGAAGAGTATTTTAAATCTTTAAAAAAGTAATTTGAGTATGAAACATGAGTGTTTAAGAGAAATATGTGAGGGAGGGTTATGAAGTTCTTTTATTTTTAACAATTGGTAAGATTATAAGTCCCAACAACGAGGCAACACGTGGAAAGAAGATAGTTGCCCTTAGCCCATTCAAAATCTACACTAGAAAGCTATGATAAAAGAAGTTGTAAAGTTTGGATTTGAGCCATTTTACACGTGAATGGATCGCTTAGAGAAAGGTGTGAGACACCGTTCGCATCAATATACTTCCGTTGAACAACAACCTTGGGGTTTTCAATCTAGGTGTTTCGATACGCAAGGACTCGAGGAATTTGAAGATCTTCAAGTTAATTGTGATAGTATCGAGCACGATTCCATCAATCAATGTACTCCAAGTGAAAGGCCATGGATTGATGATATCATGGACAACCAGTGTGAGAATCTATTTCATACTTATTGTTATATGAAAAATAAGGTTTGTTATGTTATCATAGATGGGGAAGCTGCAGTAATATGGCTAACATTGAGCTTGTAGAGAAGTTAGCATTACCTACACTGAAGCATCTGAAGCCTTATCCAATTCAAAGATTGAACGATCAACACAAACTCGAAGTAACCAAGCAAGTGTTGGTTTCATTCTCTATTGGAAAATATAAGGATGAGGTATTATGTAATGTGGTGCCAATGCATGCATGTCATATTCTATTGGGACAACCATGGAAGTTTGATCATTAAGTTACATATGAAAGATTAACAAATAAGTACTCATTTGTAATGAATAATAGACCGATATCTCTTATACCTTTGACTCTACAACAAATACATGAGAATCAATTGAAAAGGAAAAAGGTAAATGAAAATAAAATTGTAAAAAAAAAAAGAATAGAGAAAAGCTATAATTGAAAAGGAAAATATAAAAGGCAAAGTTGAAATCAGAGTTGAAACAGAAGAGAGAAAATTCAAAATTGAAAAAGAAAATAATAAAGTCGTAATTGAAAAGAACGAGAGTAAAAATAATTTTATTACAAGAAAAAGTGAGATCAATATAAATCTATATGTTTTTACAGTACTTTTGTACAACGATATATTTTGTTAAATATTTTTCAAGCGATATTATATCTTTTTTGAATGAATTCAAGCATGTTTCAAAGAAGATATATCATGGTTTACCACTAACTCAAGGAATCAAGCATCAAAATCAACACCAAGAAGTTCATGCGTTTGTGCAAATACCCAAAAAAAAAGTAAAACTTGGTGAATGTTCATTGATTATTGAACTATCAATAGTAGCACGGTAATGTATCGTCACCTTATTCCTTATTTAGATCATATGTTAGATGGTTTGTATGGATATTGTTTGATTTAAAAAATAAACCTTAAAAGTGAATATAATAAAATTCGAATGAGAGATAAATATGAATTGAAAAATATATTAAAGACAAAACCTAGTTTATATAAATGGTTAATTATGATTTTTTGTTTAACTAATGCAACTAATATTTCTATTAGATTATAAAATTATTTATTACATGCTTTTATTGAAAATTTTATTAATGTATATTTTAATGATATAATAATATATAATATTTTCTTATATGAACGTGAAGAATATTTAAAATTTTTCTTAAATATTTTTAAGAAATATATATTATTTTATTATTTTAGTAAATATATATATATATTGTTAGAATAAAATTTTATTTCCTAAATATGTTGCAAGTTTTGAAGAAATTATCATTTAAAAGGAAATTAAAACAATTCAAGATTAGCCAACACCTTATTTGGTAAGTGAGATAAAAAGTTTTTTTTAGATCAACTTGTTTTTATACGCATTATATTCCTAATTTTATTAATTGTCCTACACCTCTTACAATAGTCTAGAAAAAAAATTTATTTAAATTGTGTGATATGTAAGGAAATACATTTAAATATTTAGAATATAAAGTAACTAATTTCCCTTTTATTGCATTACCTAATTTTTCTAAATCATTCAAACTTAATTTTGAAAAATTGAAAATAGGCATTGGAGATGTATTTATTATATATTTTAGTGAAAAGTTGAGCCAAGTAGCACTCAACTATCTTACCTATTTTGTGTTTTCTCAAACTCTACAAATATGGCAACAAAGGCTAAAAGAATTTGTCATTCACATGAATAATGTATTTGATTTGTACCATAAGAGGCAATACGAGTTGAACAAGCTTCATGTCAGTTGGGTGATTTTCATCAAAACTTTTCCATATTTGATCAAGTATAAACAAAATATGAAATATGTAGTTGTCGATGCACTATCACGAATGTATGTTATGTTTACAATCATTTATAGTAAAGTTTTTTATTTTGATTATATAAATAAATTATATACAAATAATCTTTATTTCTATGAAGTGATTAGAAATTGTAAAAAGTATATATTTGAAAAGTTTCACTTGCAAAATTAGTTTTTTTATCATGGTAAGAAATTATGCATCACTATATTTTCTTTGTATGAGTTATTTGTTAGAAAATCATATGTTGCACGACTTATTGGAAAATGTTTCATTCAAATTGTAATATCGCAAAATTATAGTGCTACTCTAGATTTTCAAATTGTAATATGGAGCAAAATTATATGCGATATGTAAAGAAGATTTATGATATTAATAAATATTTCATTCAAAATGTATCTTTTTATAGTGCTCTTATTGTACTCTTATGTTATGCTTTTAGCTTGGCTTACTACAATCACTCAAATTAGCCAATGCATTTATTTTTTAATTCTTTCGGCTCTTAACCTTGTGATTGTACCTTGCCAATTGGCAGCACCCTTAGTTGGACTCATATCACTCACTAATGAGATTGGCTCTCCTATTTCGACTTTTTCTCGAGGAGATTATTCTCCCATAATTGTTTTGAGGAAATTCCGACCCCATTGTAATATTTGTTTGTCTTCCCCATTCTACTCATTTTCAAATAATTATTCATGTTCTAATGCAATAATTCGAGAAGATGTTATTAAAATTTTCCTCTATTTCACCCTTGCAATTTTCCTCTATTTCACCCGACTCTAGAGCAAAATCTTGACTTCGCCATCAATTTTATACTTGTAGTTATTATTTTAGTTTAACTATTTTCAAATCTATTATTTTGACTCAATAACATCTCAGATTTCCTATAATCAAAAGTTGTCATCTTCTCGAATTAGTCATATATTTAGATCTCGATTTTCAGATAATAACTTCTCCATCACTATTTTTATATGTTGTGCATCTCCATCCACAAGATATCATTTTTATAATTAAGTCACATTAATCAACCTCTCCTCCTACATTAACTATTAGCCTATTTTTAAGTACCATTAAATCTCTATAACTTTTCTTGATTCAACTAGAATCTCTCATTTTTCCAATGTTATTTTCCTTTTTTCTACTCTTAATTTTGCCCCGGATTTCTTAGTTTCCCCATTTTTTCTTTGTATATTCATCTCGGTTGCACTTCATTTATACGAACAAACACTATTCATTCTCTGCAATACTCAAATCTCATATTTTTATTAATTATAAAATATATTTGACACATTTACTAATTAATTAGTAATATGTTTAATTTTATTTTGTATATCAAAATTATTTTAAGGATTTATGATGGTTTTATTAGATATATAGCCCACAAATCCAGTATATACATCGATATATCCTTTTATTAATTAGTACAATTTCAAGTTTCTCATTTACTTGTATTTTTATACACATCAATATGCAAAAAATTATTAGTGAGCAAATTCAACCAATTTTAAGTCGTTTCCCGATTTTAAATTAATATTAAATCTCAATATCACTATCTCTGAATAATAAAATAATATTAAAGAAAATAATAACAAATTAAAAGATAGCATGTAGCAAATAAAAACATAGTAGTTATAATATTATTAATTTATTATATTTAATTTATAAATATATATATTACACTATCTATCTTATATTAATAAAATAAATTATAATTTTATATTTTTTTATCTATCGATTCTTTCAAAAATCATTTCGGTATTATGTAATTATCCAATTATGCTTCCCCCGTTACTTGTTTCTTCTCCTCGACAACTTTGGCTAGCCGTTCAAAAATCATTCACGTCATTCGCGTGGCGTCTCGCACTCTGAATGGCAAACCGTAACTGCTCTTTTACTCATTCGTGTGACCAAGTTTCCGAGTTGCGACCGTCGAGTGATACCACTGGTGCCTGACCGATAGGGATGTGACCGTGAGTTCGAGCGGGGATGATGACTAGAGAGAATTTAGGATTTTTAGGAAGTGTGATGGCTGGGATTTTTCTGCTATACATGTTTAAAGGGTAAAAGTTGTCTCATTTATTAACTTAACAATTTATAATTGATAGGAGATATATTCTTACTATTTCCCCAAATACTTTTAGTGGACTGCGATTGTACTGAATTCTTTGGATAGGATTGATATACTACTAGTATCACTTAACTATTATCAGAAACATAATTCATATATATATATATATATATATTCATATTTGGGGATATTTAAAATTATTTTATTATTATATATAATCATTTTTTATATAAAAAGTAAGGAAAAAAAAAAATCTAAAAGTGTACCGTCCATAAAATGTAAAAAGTACCAATGTTCCTCCAAAAAAGGTTTAGGAAGAAATTGACACGAACGTTAAGATCGGGGATGAAAAAGTGAATTTCAATCATTTCTTTATTGGTATTATTTTAAACTGAGTTCAAACACATTAATCCAATAAATCAAGATACAACTTTAGCAATTTTTTTATAATTACTAAACTTAATATTAATTTTTGAATAACAGTTTGAATATAACTTTAGTATTATTAAAATATTTTTTATTACTAAAATTGTACTTATATATTTAATATTATCTAATGTCAACATTTTTGCTATTACTATAACTTGGTCTACTTTATTAATTAAATTAAATTAAATATGATAATTTACAACTTTATAATAAAAAAAATGTTAAATTTTGAACAAGTACCTAGATGAATATGATTTTAAATCTACAAATAAAATATAATTTCAATTAAAAACGATTATTTATTTAGAAAAAAATATGAAAATCTTGGTGCATCCATCATTGGATACATCCCGTTTATTTTTTACCTTATACTTACTATTTTTTGTTAATTATGTTCTATTATGATTTATTTATCATATTTTATTCATTAAAAATATTTATTAAATAAATTTTACTAGTATATAACATTTTTCAAAAAACACATTTTTTAATTAAATATCATATTATACATGTAATTAACTTTTGAACTAACGGAACAAACCAACATAATAAAATTTTTAGTTAGGCTAGTCCAACCCAATACCTTAATGGTCATATCTATACGCTATAATCCCTATTGAAACTTATAGGCCGATATTTGGCCCAAAAAACAATTCCAATAGACAAGTAGATGGAACAGATCACAAAAAAAAACATGACTTTCATTTATTGATACACACGCAACCAAAGTAATACCAACGTTTTGAAACATGTCCAGAAGAACCAGTCCAGCCATTCTCACAAGTATAACCAAGGCACAACTTACACAACTCAGCCATACAAGACCAATGGAAATGACAGTCTCAAGGATTACAAACACAGGGGAGTCAAATAAACACGCATTTGTGTGATATAGGAGCTGCACAAAAAATTATACAAGCAACCCAACCATCCAATGGAAAACAAATATATCAGCCTTGGCCAGCACCGTAGGGCATCATGTAGTCTCATACAAACTCGCAAAATGCACTACCGGTACGGGATACTAACTTGGGAGAAACTCCGGCCTATATCTGCCCTAGCATTTCATTCCGCCTTAACTTTATGGTCCATAAAAGAAACTTTGAAACTGGAAAGCTGATAGGATAAGTACCGCTTGGTAAATCAGTGGTATCCACCTCCATATGGTGGCTGTGTGTAACCATCTGAACCCATCACCGGGTTATAAGCTCTAGGCATCGCTGCACCTCGAGGTATACCAGGTTGTTGCATCATTCCTGGATTCATTCCCATACTAATGTTAGCATTCATCCCCATGCCTATGGATTGACCCATGGGTTGGCCCATTCCCCGGTAGCCACCCGTGCCCATGCCCATGCCCGTGCCCATTCCCATTCCCATTCCTGAACCTGACCCAACACCCATATTCATTCCCATGCCCATGCCAGATCCGATCATAGGGTTCATGGGAGGCCTCAGAGTACTAGTGCCAGAGCGGCCTATTCCACTACCAGAGCCCATAGCTTTACCCATGGTGACTGTGGATATTGGAGGATTGGCAGGGGCTTTCTCCATTCTCTTCTCCTTTCGATTCAAGGCATCAAAGTCAACTCCAATATCCACAAGAGGATTAGTTCTAGCTGCACCAAAGAAATAAGAAAGTAGTTAGCCTTCCAGAGATCTCATGGAGATGCATTGCCTAAAGTAGAACCCTTGAAAATTTTCCAATGCTGGAGACAAAAGATATAATCTTGGAAGTTAAAAGGCTACACAATTTTCCCTTTTCTGGAGTGGGAGGGGAGGGAAAGGGAAAGATTATGAAGACCAACTTACATCCAGATATGTTCAAGTTCACCAATCCACGGCTCAGAGTATCAGCCCACACAGTTGATTTGGTCTCAAACTTGTCCTTGCTGGGTTGCTGAGGAACTAGAGCAAGTGATCCAGGTGAAGATGAAACATTTGCCTGTGAAACCATGGATATAGTTCGCCCTGTCTGTGGAAATTGAGAGTTACTGTAGACATCATAGTTAGGCACTTGAATGGGGACTTGTGGAATCACCGGAGCAGAAGCCTGTGGAATAGTAAGAGCAGTTTGAGGAAGGACACCCCCATACATATTTGGATTTAAAGGAGGGACCCCTGAAGGAAGAGGTGGAAAACCAGGGGTCAAATCAGAAGGAACAGAAGATGGAGTCTCAGCCAGAGAATAAGTCATTCCAGAGACAGAGTTTTGGAGGCCAAAATTAGGGACTTTTTCTTCTGCAGATACTCCCATTTGTGGCTGTTCGGTAACTGGATTAAAGTTTGAGCCGATCGATGCAGATGGAGCAGGCTGAGGTATTGGGATATTCTCTGTGGAAGATACAACTTTGAAAGGGGAGTCACCAAATGGATCTTCAAATCCCTGTGACAGACAACAAATAATGTCAAAATTTTTATATCAAATTTGATCTATGAAAAATGTTGAAAATTGGTGCTAGGCTTGATAGGAAAACCAATGCTTGTGGGTATTTAGATCTTTGATCAAGATAGTTCATGCACAAGAAAGCTGGTAAATGAAACGAAACAACACTATGCACATTCTACATTTATCTTTGTGATATACTAACATTCTGGTAATAAGAGGCTAATCTGGAAACTGGACAGTGCTCAGAACTGGCCCATGCTGGGCTAATCAGAATCAGCTAGTCCATAGCACTGTGGCTATCAGTGTAATAAAAAAATAAAACAGTTGTAAAATTAACAGGAACAAAACCTAGCTGACCAAAAGAACCTACCTGCTGAGAGATAAATGTAGGGCCTCCAGCAGTACGAGGTCGGTCAACTTCTGAACTGGTGATTAAGGGTGTCAAAGGCATGATGGCTAATGGATTTGAAGAGAAAGAGTCCGACAGAGAGCCAAAGAGATCACCCTCAGCATTTTTTGAGGTGGATGGAACAACTGATAGAAATATTATGAGTTAAAATTTGAAAAAACAATTATAAAAACCAAGTGAATTGACCCAAGAAGTTGGCTTGAAGAATCAGGCAACATATGTGATGAAAACTGACAAGCAAAGTGTACATTTTATTCGCATCACTCTATCTTTAACCTGTACCACATACCAGAAACAGGAACACGAGGATCAAACTCATCAAACGTTTCAAAATCCTGGGCTGGAGGAGGTGGTGATGAAGCTGTAGGTTCTTGAGCAGTTGCCTTATTATTGATTACAGGAGGAGATAAGGGCAGGTTAGGAGCAGCAGCAGCTGAATTTCCCCCCTCCCTTCAGTAAGCATTATGTAAACATAATAATTAAGCACATGACAAGTGTAACATTGCTCATGGGAGAAATACAATAAACTCAATTGTACATTATACCTCTCTTTTAGATTGGGACTTTGCGATTCACTTACAGCTTCTTCATAATTAGGAGGAGCACTCAGATTTTGCTCTGAGAATTTCCTATCGAGCTTTCTGAGGCAAGTTAAATAAATTGTTTTAGTGATTGTCTAAAGATGACTTTTTAACCACTCAAGGAATCAATACAAAGGATTACCGTTCCCCATGAAAATTGTCATATTCCGAATCAGCTCTCCCACCCCTTTCCAAAGCACAAGTTCAAAATTATTAGCCCTTTGATCAATAAAAGTTTATTGAAGCATAAAACTACAAATTAAATAATGAATGTCTTGTAGATGGCATTTTTCATCCTCTCTTTATCTTTGTACAAATGGAAAACTCTGTTTTTTTAAAAATAAATCTAAGCTATAGTTACCCAGGCTTCTAAAGAGAAATCAAAACATTTTTGGCAGTATCAAATATCTCCAACCAAAGAGCTCCAGTAAGTTTTAAATTTCCAGTTATTTTCAGAAATCAAGAACTTTACTTGGTACTTTTCCTTCTATCTTATAACAAACTACGCTAAATACAGTAGTGCTATCTGCTCAGAATCCAAAACAAAGTCTTTTAAGTTTGTCTTTCTATTTCTAAGAAATGAGCAACACAAGGGAAAAATTACTATCTAGCACATTTTTCCAATATTTTCTTTAAATTTTAGGGAGAAAATGATATGGATAAACTTGTAAATCATATTTCAAAGCATGGAATGCCAGCAATTATGTAGTAAGAAAACAAATCAAAAGAAGATTAAACAAAGGATAAAGTTTATGATCACTGTGAGGTCATATATGTGGCAAATAAAACATGGTAATCATGTACCTAGATGAATATTGTCCATCATCATCAAAATTCCGATCCTGATTCCTATACTGGTCGGAGCTCCTGCTTCGAGAGCCATAATGATGATCATCAGTGCTGTAGCTCCTTCCCCTGTAGTCACCATCCCGATAGTTGTCCCTCCCATCACGATTGGAAGAATCCCCATCCTTGTAATAGCTCCCATCTCGGTCCCTACCATAGTCATAGTTTCGATCATCCCTTCCTCGATATTCCTCAAAACGATAATCATCATTTTTGCTGCCACCATATCCTCCAAAATCAGGGTATGATCCTGGCCTATACATTCCACCCGATGAAGACATGCTCCGGAACCTAATTTTTTAATTAAAAATGAGAAAACAATGAATTGATAAAATAAAAAAATGGATTCTAGTGAAATAAAATGTTCATGTTAATCCACAAGGACACCATAGTAGAAACTCTATCATCCATAGAAAGATTTTTCAGTTCTCTCATATAATACAAATATACTATTAGGGGGAATTTTTTAGGCAAAAATTGGACATGTTGGATCTCAAGGACAATAAAGAGTCTTGCAATTATTATTTACTTTTATAAGAAAATGAGAACATATAGGAAAAGTGTCATCACCTAAATATCATTTGGGTTACGCAAGTTTTAAGGAGTCTAAGTTAGCACATTGCTTTTCCCCCATGCTCTCCATTTTAAGAACAAAGTGATGGAATAATACAAAAAATCTTCCAGTTTTTTCTTAATGTGTTCCCTTGTATTTTGTAGTAGAGAATATATTGATCAGTTAGAATTTGGGGCTACGAGGCTAGTTGGATGCTATCCTTGAAGGGGAAATCAATGGATGTCATAGTCAAAGAGCTCCACTGGAAGCAGTACTATACATAATTTGGTTGGAACAAGAAAATAGAGAATTTTATATATTCATATGGAGATTTAAGTTTTTGATGCATGAAATAGTTGATGCAGAAAAGGTGAAGCTGCTTCCTTTGTCAAAGTTGCAGAACAATATACTTCCTAGTCCAGCAGGGGTAGGAAATGTACATACATAGTGAGCTGAGGTAATAAACTTTCACTGATGGAATAAAAAAGAAATTTCTATTTACAAAATAATAATTCATCAATTTTTCTTCCTCAATCCTGTTTGCTCAAGAGGAACAATGAAAAGCATATGATTGCTACTGCAAGTTGAAAATGTTCATAAGAATATTTTCAAAACGAAAATGAGAAAAGCAGATGGTTTATAGGCAAATAAGAAAGATGATTATTTTTCTTAAAAAGTTCTTAGCAAAGAAACCATCTTGTTGTAATTGTTCTTAATGTAGATGGGCATTCCACATTCATTCTTATGCTTGCTGAAGAGAGCAAAGATTTCCCAGGACTCAAGAGTGAACACCAAATTGGATTAGTTGGGGGTGGTTCAGCACCCCTTCTCCTTAGCCAAAGATATTGGGTTGAGTTTCTAGAAATGGAAAAAATTAACACCGGGAGATTTTTATCCCCTTAGTGGGCTGATATGACTCTAGCAAAATTAGTCAAGGCCCAACATGATTTCTAGATACAAGTAACCAAATTGAAAAAAAAATGAGTTGATGTGAACAAAGTATGTGCTTTGATAAACAAAGCCTCAAAGGGATACTAATAAAACCCAAAAATGAACTTCTGGAGTAAGGTTTATATGAATAAAATGATGATAATGAGATATGGCAGGAACATAGATAAAGATTACTGTTACTACTCACTTGTCACGATTAGCAGCAGCCTTTTGTCTTACTTCTTCTATTCGCTCTTTGTCATTTACAAGGACCACAAGAGACTGTGACTTCCTCCGAACATTGTTACCCTGATCCTTTCCACTTGAATCAATGTACTGGAAACTGTTTAATGTCTGATACAAGATACCATTATGAAAATTCAATGCCAATGAAGCATCAACTTGAGAAGGTTTCAAAAGATGTAGCTATCAAAAATAAGAGCCACCATGTAGCTAAAGAATTACTTGAATTTGATAGGCATGTTCCCTGATCTCATCTATCACACGTTCAGAACCATTGGCTACCATGTACTCCAAGACTATAAGTGCCTAAACAAAACAAACAGAAAAACAAAAGCCAGCTCAATGAGAATCAAGGCAATTTTTCACGAAAAAATACAAGAAATAGAATCAATAAGCAGCAAAATAGTAAATTGATCTCCATCAAGTGCAAACTTTTTAGAATGGAAAAGCTATAGAAGAAAAGGTTTCCAGTGGCTGATTACTTTGAAAAACATTCTTTACTATAAATTAGAAATAGAAAATTGCATTGGAATGTCAATGATTTTTTTTTTCTGGAAAATACCAGGTACGTTTTCTTCATACACACAAAGTGAAACAATATTTTGATCCGATTTAATTAAAAAATATAAAGTGGATCATTACTTCAACCATTTTAATAAAAATATTTCCTTTGCAGATCTTACCATCAAAGCTGAAATTGAAATAAGATCCTTCCATAATATAAATCTCTCCTAAAAGGATAATCAGACCTTGTAGACATGCCGCCAGTTCTTTCCAGTATCATTTACCCGCTTCCATATTATGCTCATTATCATCTGGTACTCATGGCTGCATAGACACTAGAAAGGTTCAGCTACCTTGTTTCAAATAATTATAGATATCATAGGTTAAAGTGAATAAAATGATAGAACTTACTAATTTCTTGAAGCTTGTGCAATGTCTGCCAGAAGCATTCCATGCGGTCCCCATGGTTCATTATTGGTAGCATCAAGTACCTAAAGAAAGAAGAAAAAACAACCATGACAATCCTGAAGAAGATGCAAAGAAAGAACAACACAGGTAAAGAGTATCTCATAATTCTATTAATTTTTAAACTTGGTTAAAATGCAGTCCAGAACATAACTCAACCTTTTGCTCTATTCCAGGAATCTTAAGTACTTTCTTGTTGACCTCTCTCTTGCTGCAAGTTGCAAAAATCAAATATTTAGCATCAAATTGAAATAAAGCAGTACAGTGTATAAGTCAGAAAAGAAAGAGCTGGTTAGGTCACATGCAACAAAGGCAGATAATGTGCTGCATCAGTCTAGAGAAGTAAAACCACTGTCTTTCAAGCATTACTGCAAATTAGGAAACAAAATCCTATAAGATCCAAAACTTACAGATCACGAACGGTTTGATCAAATGCCTTCTTCATTGTGGCGGATATTCAAGTTAAAATTCTCAATGAAATATCAGATATCCGCTACTCTTCAAGGTGAACACCAATATTTTGTTGGTTGACTCTCCTGGCAATGTAAGATTCTATAGTTTTCCTGAAAAGAAAAAGGGTAACAAAAGTAATCATAGATGCACGTGAAGAAATTGCATATGAAGAAGGCATGGGCCTGTTCCATGATCACAAGTGTAATATCAAGGTACCAAACAGCTAATAGCTTGAAGAAACAATTGTAATGAAGATAATCGTGATTAAGGCAGCAAAAAAAAATTTCAAAGAACAGAAATAAAGGATCACAGGAAGGAAACCAAGCGAAATATACATAGTAAGTTTTCTTTAGAAAACAAAAGACCAGAATGTATAGGAAAGGAACCTCACAAAATACTATTGTCTAATAAAATGACCAAATCTCAGCGTGGAACTTTTGTGTTACAAGGAAATTGGAGAAAGAGTCCTTACTTATAAGACAAGAAATGGATGGCAGCAATCAATTCTGGGGGACAAAGACAATATCAAGATGAGCCTAGCAAGAGATCCACCCAAATCGAGCAGGCTCAAGTGTCAAGAGAAAGCCAATTTCTGCACCAGAAACTATTGTTATAAAAACAAATAATACATAATTGCCTAAGAGAAACAGAAAGGGAAACTCATCGTAACCCAACAACTCAAGATGGCCGAAAAAGCGTGAAATTGAACCCATCATTATTCACACAAGATCATATCAGATATTGGCGAAGAGTATTTGGCATAGTCAGCAGGGAGTTCAAAGGAAGCGCAGTGAAATGCATATCAATAGACAAAAAGGAAAATTTTGGAAAGAGGAAATGAAGATGATCCAGACCCGACGGAGAGGAGGAGAGATCAAACCTCGAGCAATTGAGCCAGTCGATGGGTCAGAAGAAAAGATGGAGAATTTCTTCAAGGGGCCAAGATCTGACAGTGAAATCGAGGAATCGCTGGCGTTCGCCTACGGATAATCAAGAATGGAAGCAAAAATTGCCAAAATGGACCGTGATTGAATAATATTTTAGTGTTTTTCTCCCCCTCTGGAGAGAGAAAAGGAAAAAAAAGTAATTGTTTATTTTTTTCTTCTTCCAGAACTTAAATATGTAATTACAACTCATCAATATATACTTTCTTGATATTTGATATACATAAGTGATATTAGCTTTAAAATATTCAAATTTTAGAGTAATTTTAGTCATAATTTTAGTGTATATTTAAAATATAAACTTTAACCCTTATATTTATTTTAATTTTAAGGTATAAAATAACTATTTTTTGTAAAGTTAAAAAATATTTAAATTTTTAGTATAATTAGTGATCTCATTCCGTATGGATATAGCACACCCTCCATCTATTTTTTCTCCTATAGAGTAATTTTCCTATTATAAATATAATAGGAAATTTTTTATAATATCGATTAAGACATTTTTTTACTCATATGTATTTGATGAAAGAGATGGGATGAGTCTTTTTTTTTTTACTTTTAAGTACTCAAAATATATTTTTAACTTATAAGTATTCAAATACACTATAAAAAAAATAAAGTTAATTTTGTTATATTTTTAAAATATAAATATTATATAATAAAAATTATTTAAATTTTTTTAATTTTGAATAATTATATATTCATATCAACTTATATTTAAAAATACATTTTGGATTTATATCAATGCCAGTCCTTCCCTCCTATTGTTAGATTTTTTTTTATATTTTTTTCATCAATATTTTTAAAAATAATATTACATTATTTTATAACTCATTCTAAAATTAATAAACACATGAGTTAAGACATTTTTAAATATTTATATATTTTTTCTTAATATATGTTTGAATTGGGTAATTTGTATAAATTTAAAGTGCACTTCCCTTATTATAGACTTGAATTAAGTGATTTGTATGTAATTGTTAGTAGATATGGGAATGGGAATTAAATTAATAGATTTTAAATTTTTAAATTTTTTTAATAATAAATTATTTGAATATATTTAAAATAAGTTGAATAATTATTAATAAAAACAAAAAGAAATAAATTAACTTTTTTAATTAAATTAAATTATTTATTATGTATTTTATATAATTAAATTATATTAAATATGTTATATACTAAAATAATATATTGTATAAAATAATTAACTTATTATTATAATAAATAATTAATATTAATTATATAATAATTAATAGATATATATTTTATAATTATCATATAAATATACATAATAATTTATATTATATATATGTTATATTTATATTATATAATTTTATATAAAATATAATTAATATATAAATTTATTTAAATTATATAATAATAAAAATAAATAGAAAAAATATTTTATAAATCCTTCCAAACTTTGTATAAGGAATAAAATATAAGAAATTTTAGACCAACCAACAACGTTTATGCCATAATTAAAAAAAGTCTAAAGTTAAGGCTTTTTTTCCTACTTTCTCCCTATATAAAATAACTTATAGAACATCTCTTAGATAATGATTAAATTGTATTTATACTAGTATAGTTTTTGTAAGAACTAAATTACAATAGTATACCAATATAGTAATTATCACTTTTGTTATAAACTTTTGAAAGATAACAATTTATTATAAAATGTTTTGTAAAATTAATATATTTATATCAATTGTAATTTTTAAATGCAACATGTATTTTTTTCAGTGAAATTCAAGATCACTCCTCCAACATACTAACAATAACTGGAGCCATTTTGAATTTATAAGTGTTCTATAGATAGATATCATATTACTATATCAGATTGTTTTTATCATAATTTCTATTCAAAACCAATTTGAAATTTTTATAAATAAAATATAAATATTTACATTTGTCAAAAAATTCTGAAAAAAATACATAATTGAATTGTTCTCATCTTTTTTTATTTGAGAACTTATATTTTGATCTAATTATTATCAAAAAAAATTTTTGACACTTGTCCTTTTCTTATATTTAAATTCTCATGAAATTATTTAGCAAAACCAATTCTTGTAAAATAATAGATATGGATTTAAGAATTAATAATATAGGTAGGAAAACTAACATCAAATATTTATCAACTTGAACTTAATTTCTATTCAAAATAATAATATAAATATATTTTTTAAACATTCAATTTATTAATGCATTTCTTTTAAAATCTGTGTTTAGAATAATGTACATAATTGTTGAATGTGTAACATCAAATTATTAAAAATTGATATTCTTTTAAAATGCTTTATATTTTTAAAATATAATTATGTTTGAAATATATCATTTAACTATTTCAAACAAGATTTTGCTCAAAATATAACTTCGTCCTTGTTCGAAATTTTAAGCTTATTTTTCATAAATAAAAAAATTGAATAGGTGAGAGAAAATTTTTTAAACAATACTATACTCAAATTGAATAAATATATTAAAAATAATATGAAGTAATCTAATTTGAACTTAAATTACTGAAATTTCAAATGATATTGACCCGAACAATTAAAAGTGAAAATAGGATTGTATGAAAGTAAATCAGGATTGAAGTATATCAAATTAGATTGAACTAAAAGTTATCCGTTCGAAAATTTATTTTTTGGATGATACAAAAATGTAAAATGGTAGATTGTTGTTAATATCTTGTAAAAATTAAATTTAGATAAATTTAGACATTTTTTAATTTTTAGAAAACTATTAAATCGGGTCTGAATCGACCGACTTTTTATTTTGGATCACCGAACCTAATTTAATTGAACCGATCAATGATCAACGATCTAGTAAGGTCGACGAACCACCTACCATTTGAGTGCCCAGTTAGAACATGGAACTAATCAACGCATGACACGTGGCGAGCGCACTTAGTTAGCTGACAAATCAACGTCTAGAAGCGTTGACCAATCAAAGAACGATACGTGTCTATTGTCAATAGTTAACTACTAAAAATCCACATCGGCTGGAGTGATCAATAAGAGAGTGATAGGTGTTAATAGTCAACGGTTAACTAGTAAAATTTCACGTTAGTTTGATTAACTAATCAGAGAACGACACATTACAAGTAGTCCGGATTAGCAACCAACTCATACGTAGGAGAACTATTAACCAATCAGCAAACGACGTGTGGTATTGCCACATTAGAAACCCCTAGCCAATCTTGAGACATGTGATATTAACATAAGACGACATATGGGGAATCTGACTTATTTTAATAAGCCAATCAGAGAACACTACATGAAAGAGTCTTAAAGGTCGTCTAATGGTCAGATTCGATCAATTGTCACATGTCCATGTCATGGGGAATCAAACAATCAGAGTATGCCAATAAGGATCAGAGTAACAAGTGGTGAAGAGATCACTTAAGGAAGGGAAAACGATGGGTCATTACTAGTTAACCCAAACCTTTAAAGTAAAGTCTACCATACAAAGAAGGGAAAAATAAGACATAAAACTTGGCAAAGAAGAGACTACTTGAGTTCACCCAAGGAAGACAAATCCTAACTGAGGAAAGGAAGGAGAAGTCTGGAGCAAAGGAAGTAAGCACTAAAGGGTATGAGACTAGTGGAAGTCTAAGGAGTTAAGGAAAGACTCTATGGATAAAAGTAAGGAAACAAGAAGGATTAGACTATCCAAAGGAGAACCCAATGGAATGGAAGCTAACCAGGAAGGAAGTAAGAAAGATATGGGTGCATTGAAGATGTCAAGTCAATTGAGGTAGGACAAGGAGAAAGGAAATAAGTGCGATAGGAAGAAAACCCCAGGAATAATATCAGTACTTGGAAAGAGTAGGACACAAATTCTTAGGAACTCAATAATAATAAGGGGACTTCTTGGAAGCAAGGTTATGTAACAAAAAGGAATAGAAGATAGGGAAGAAATCCAGAGTGAATGACCATACAAAGATTAGGAAGCATAAGAAAAGAATAAAGGAAGAACTTTCAAGGAGAAGTAGAGAGAATGAAAATGAAAATCCCATAACATAAGTCCCTAGAAGAAGAATAAGGATAGGAAGTGGAACCGTGGAAAGGAGGAAGTTCCAAGCTCAAGTAACCAACAAACGAACTGTCATGGATGGCCAGGTGTAATCTATTTTCAAAAGAGTCGATAAACCAAATAAGGATTTCAGATGGACCTAGATGAAGGAAAAAACTTTGTAACAACAAGATAATCCGGTAGAATAAACGACGCCCTAAGATGGACCGGGAAGTAGTGAAGACTACGCCTAAAGAGGGAAAATGAGATGGATATTAAGGACAATACGACTTAAGAGACGACAGCCTCAAGATCATATGACAAGGAGAATGATAAGATCGAAGCAAGTAATGAACTGACCATCAAAAAGATTATAAATTTAAACTCCAATAAAGAAGGAGAGATGGAAAAGCAAACATGTGGTGATTAAAGATGAAGGCAAAATCTTTAAAGAGATCAACGACAAGACCGAATTAATGACCCAACTCAACACACGAAAAATTAGGTAAGCCTCTCATAGTATAATCATGAGATCTTAAAATAAGGAAGATGTGAATCCCATCTAAAAGAAATAGATGGATACAGGAAAGAAAGGAGAATGAAGACAAAGTACATGTAAGTTTCCAAGAGTAATGTAAGTAGGAAGGGATGGTATCAATGAATACCTTTTAAAGTTAAGTACTCTAAATAGCAAAACGGAAGAGAACCCGAGAGAAAAGAATATAAACTGCCAAGTAAGGAAACCTTTGAGGGACAAAAGGGTCCCAATTAAAAGTCAATGGGATCAATAGAAATGGAGATGAGATAAATTCATCCAAGATATACTGGTCGAGATGGGAAGACCAAGTACAAAGGAAAGGTACTCATGAGGACCCAAGGAGCAAGTCAAGTTCAAGTAATGTGTAAGTAGGAAAAATACACCAAAGGATGTTGTGCGAGTAAAGAGGGGGTGTGTCACGCCCCGACCCGGTTTGGTCGGATCCCCGTGATCAACCCACCACCCTCCCGGTTTATTAAATGGTTTCCCCTCGTTATAAACAGTAAAGAGTAAGGCGTCCTTTAAACCTGCACTTTTCCTGTAATAACATAAATTAAAACTGCATAATATTTTAATTTTTATCATACCTGTCTTGCAGGCGTCTGGGTTAATGGTCTTTAAGGGTAGACTTTCTGGAATTTCCTAAAAGGGATATAAGGGAGGGGGTGAGTACGACTACTCAGTGAATGGGTTTTCAATAAATAATTTTGAGGAAAAAAGGATTGTATTGGAGTGTGCTAGACTCCTTTCTTTGAAAAATCATTTCATTTAAAATCTCAGGTTTTACCACAATTTCCTTATTTAATCACAGTGTATCATCATCCAACACACAACCTTCATCATGAAGGTTGAACACATATTCGTAGGCCAACACGACCACTAAACCCACTTGTGGCTTCGGAGCGACTTTACCAGCCACCTAGATAGAAGTACATCCCCTTCTACCCTGAGAATGAGTGGATGTACATGACATTCGACCCTCGATCTCGAAATAAATTCTCCATGTCCGTATGAGGACAGAGACCTCATCCCGTCCCCACCCCCATCTCATGCGCTTGGTGCTACTCCAAATTTTGCACGGTCATCTGGTACGACAAACTGTCCTTATACTCACTGGGTTGTCCAGGGCCCTTATGATGCATCACTACCCCTCATGGGCATCTTGATGATCACGTAATAATAGTGCATGCACAAACAGTATTTTCTTATCATGCCTTATAATATGTGGTGCCACTGGTCCAACGGCCCCGACTCTGAACTCAACCCGCACTTGTTTGTCTTTACTGGTCCGGAGACCTGTTATGTCGCATTGCCACTAGTTGACTGAATATGTCGATCATGTCTTGGTACCATGGCCAAACAATTCATTTATTAAAGTTTTATGGCACATATCTCATGTTTGTTTACGAGCTCCTACTCGTGCTCACTAGCCTATGACCCACTTGTTCGAGATTTTCAAAACTGGGCATAATAGCCCTCAATTTGCAAAACTGAGGCCCCCAACCTATAAGAGCTATTCGAGCTCCCGTCAAAAAGGTCTCCCAAATAGTTTAAGCATTAGCACACAGTCAGGGGAGAACACTTTCGACAAAAATAAGTTTTTACTGTCCATTATACCGACCGATATAAGGAAATCTCCGTTCATAACCGATGAACGGGTTTTCAACTTCCTTTGAGGAAGTCTCATCATACCAACCGGGTATGATCTACTTACAACCCGTAAGTAGTTTTTCCGCATAACTTTCACATCATTTTCTCTAAGTAGTGATAATTAAAAAATACCACTAAGTAGTGGATTTTTATACCGAGGTACTTATCATCCCCAATCGGGTATGATACATAATCCCACTCACAACCGGTAAGTGGTTTTTATCTTTAAGTTGTGCTCATCATCCCAACCGAGTATGATGTTAGTAAACCCACTCACCCGTTAATGTTATAAATTCCACTAGACCGGTTCTTTGTATTCACGCGAGCTTGTCCTTGCTGGCATTCTCGGTACTTCACGTTCCTACACGATATGAACATCTCGATTCATTATCCTTCGGCCTAATCGCCTTCATTCATTCCAAATGAATGAGAAAGTCAAACTTCCATTAATTTGCAATTAGGTCCCTAAAATTATTTCTCTTTAACTTTAAGTCCCTAATGTCGGTTTTTCCTCAAATTGAGCCTTGAAACTTCTAAAATTTATCGTAGGACCTCAATTTATTCCATTTCACAAAAAGGGAATTATTTTCCTAAATTTACAATTTGGTCCTCCAATTTTTTCCAAAATTACCATTTTGCCCTTCCTTTACAAAAATGGTAAGTTTTGCCCTAAAAATTACAAAATTTCTCAATTGGTCCTCCAACATTATTTTCATTCCCAATTGGCCCTCAATTTCATAAAATTTCATTTTGGTCCTTCGAATTTCGAAAATCCCCAATTTTCCCCCCAATTTCAACTCTTCAATACTATCGAATTTGATTTCATCAAATTGACCGATCAAACACCTACAATTGTTGAAATTGGAGTTGAAATTGAGTTCCTACATGTTCATACGATTCTAAGAAACTTTGAGTCACATATTTTAATGCCAGAATGAGCTCAAACGGAGCTTCGCTAGAAAACAGACTATAGAGAGAGAAAGCTTCGATTTCTCACCGGTGAGGGCACAACGGTCCGAGCTTTCGATTTGTGCAGATAGCTCTCATCTTGAGGTTCATCCTAGAATCAAGAATCGCATCAATTAATGTCGAATTGAGTTAGAATTTCATCATTGAAATTCTATCGGTTCTCTCTCTAGCACCGGCCGAAAATTGCAGAGGGGAGCCAAATTGGCTTACCTTCCAGTCCTAATTCGGTCGTGGGAGGGCTGAGTAAGTGTTGGGAAGGCTTGGTTTGGCCTGAGGAGGGCTCGAAATGGCCGATTTCAACTCGACCAAAACAGGGCAGCTTCGGTTCGTCGGAGCTGTTTCACTATTTCATCACGTCAGCGTCTCGCCGGCCACTCTCGAAGTGAACAGAGACTACAAACGTGTTGTCACGCCCCGACCCAGTTTGGTCAGATCCCCATGATCAACCCACCACTCTCCCAGTTTATTAAAGGGTTTCCCCTTATTATAGACCGTAAAGAGTAAGGCGTCCTTTAAACCTACACCTTTTTCCAAGAATAACATAAACAAAACTGCATAATAATTTAAATTTATTATACATGTATCACAGGCACCTTAGTTGATGGTCTTTAAGGGTAGGGTTTCTGAAATCTCCTGAAAGGGATATAAGGAAAGGGGTGAGTACGACTACTCAGTGAATGGGTTTTCAAAGGTCTACTTTTAACTTTTAAGAAAAATATTTATATGGAGTGTGCCAGACTCCTTTCTTTTCAAAAATCCCTTCATTTAAAAAGATTCGAGTTTTTCCATTATTTCTTAGATACCGGAGTGTTATCACCCAACACACATCCTTTATCATGAAGGTTATACCAATTCGCAAGTCAGTATCACTACTGAACTCGATAGTGGCTTCGGAGTGACTTTTCCAACCACTCGGATAGAAGTATGACCACTTTTACCCTAGGAATGAGTGGATGTACTTGACATTCGACCCACAATCCCGAAATTACTTCTTCGTGTCCGTATGAGGATAGAGACCTCATCATGTCCCCACCCTGGTCTCATGCGCTTGGTGCTACTCCAAATTTCGCACATACACCTGGAACGACGAACTACCCTTAAGGCCACCAGGTCGTCCAGTGCCCTTAGGACGCATCACTACCCCTCATGGGTGTCTTGATGATCCCGTACTCATAGTGCATGCACAAACAACGTTTTCTCATATTGCCATGTAATATGTGGTGTCACTGGTCCAACGTTTTCTCAGTTCATTATCCTTCAACCTAATTACCTTCATTCATTCCAAATTAATGAGAAAGTCAAACTTTCATTTATTTGTAATTAGGTCCCTAAAGTTATTTCTCTTTAACTTTAAGTCCCTAATGCCGATTTTTCCTCAAATTGAGTCTTGAAACTTCTAAAATTTATCATAGGACCTCAATTTATTCCATTTCACAAAAAGGGGATTAATTTCCCAAATTTCTAATTTGGTCCTCCAACTTTTCCAAAATTACCATTTTGCCCTTCCTTTACAAAAATGGTAAGTTTTGCCCCAAAAATTCTAAAATTTCTCAATTGGTCCTCCAACATTATTTTCATGCCCAATTGGCCCTCAATTTCATAAAATTTCATTTTGGTCCTTCAAATTTTGAAATACCCAAATTTCCCCCAATTTCAACTCTTCAACACTGCCGAAATTGATTTAATCAAATTGACCAATCAAACACCTCTAATTGTTGAAATTGGAGTTGAAATTGAGTTCCTACATGTTCATACGATTCTAAGTAATTTTGAATCACAAATTTTAATGTCGGAACAAGCTTAAACAGAGCTTCGCCTGAAAATAGACTGTAGAGAGAGAAAGCTTCGATTTCTCACCGGTGAGGGCAGGCAGTCTGAGCTTTTGATCTAGGCAGATAACTCTTATCTTGAGGTTCATCCTAGAATCATGAATCGCATCAATTGATGCCGAATTGAGTTATAATTTCATAATTGAAATTCTGCCGGTTCTCTCTATAGCACTAGTCGAAAATTTTAGAGGGGAGCCGAATTGGCTTACCTTTCAGTCCTAATTCAGTCGTGGGGGGGGCTGAGGAAGTATTAGGAAGGCTTTGTTTGGCCTGAGGAGGCCTCAAAACAGCTGATTTCAACTTGGCCAAAACAGGGCAGCTCCGGCCAGGGCCGGAGCTGCTTTATTGTTTCATCACGCCAGTGACTCTCAGAGTGAACAGAGACTACAGACGTGTAGCTGACTTCTTCCCGGTTCTAAAGACCCTGACCTCGCCTTGTTTGGCTCAGAAAAGACCCCATGTCGGAGCTCTGGTTTGAGCTTTGCCGAAAAATGGAGCAGTTGAGAGATAATGGAGTTTGAAGGTGTGGAGAGGATGAATGGGGAGGGGCTCTTTATATAGGGAGCTTGGAGACCCATTGGTCGTCGGTTTGGCACTGTTATTGCTGACATTGAAGAATTGAAACGCCCTGAACAAAAGCATTTCTTCTTCACTGGTGTTTCTTCGGTTTCCCAGCGAGTGAACAGTGTTGCCATCCTGAGGAAGAAGATGACACTATTCCGAACCAGACCGGACCGGTTCGAACCAGGTTCAAAACTTAAACCAGCCGGTTCACCCCCCCCCCCCCCCCCCATTAGATCGAGTTTTTCAAACCTAAAAATTTCTAAATTCATTTTCTATCCAATGGTGGCCTCAAATCTCCAACTTGAATTAGTTAAGCCACCTAGAAAAATGAATTTACGATTCAGTTCAATAGTGGTTCAAACCGGTTCAGATCTGGTTCACCTAAACCGGTTTGGTTTTCTTCATCAATTCCTTCACAAGTCCATTTCCATGCCTTTTGTAACTCATTGGGTCACTTAGGGTCCATAAAATTCCTGGTTTACCCTCTCTTTATCGATTAGTTTCATAAACCGACTCGGTCCTTAAACCGATTCAATCCAGTTCGGGTCCGGTTCACCCGAACCGGTCTGGTTTTTCTCTCCCACTTTGTTCTAAGGTTCCTTCCCAAGGTTTATGAATTTCTTTGGAGTACAATGGAGTTGAATTCCTTTGTTTTGCCAGATCTCTATCAGTTTTGGTTCATGAACAAACTTGGTTCATAAACCGGTTCAATCCTGTTAGACCCGGTTCATCCAAACCGGTCTAATTTTCCTCTTCCAATTCTTCCTAAGGTTCTTCTCCATAGTATTTTGAACCCTTTGGATCACTTAGGAGTTGTAAATTCCTAAATTGCCCATTCCCAATTATCAGGTTTTCTCATTTGGTTTGACCGGTTCTCTTCCCTGTTTTTCCTTAGCTAAAAGGGGCGGGGTTTACAACCTAAGCGAAAAAACCGAACCGGTTCACTAACCCTAACCACTAGAGAAATGGCAAAATTGGAAAATTTACAACTCTTGAGTGACCCAAAGAGTCATAAAAACCCTGGAAAGAGACTTTATGACAATTTGGGAGAGAAAACCAAAGCGGTTTAGGTGAATCGAATATAAACCAGATTGAACAAGTTTGGACCGGTTTGAACCACTATTGAACCGGATGTAAATTCATTTTTCTAGGTGGCTTAAAAAATTCAAATTGGAGATTTAAAGCTATCATTGGAAAGAGAATGAATTTAGATAAATTTTGAAAATTATAATTTTGAAAAACTCGGTCGAATCGAGCCTGAACCGACCAGTTTAAGCATTGAACCTGATTCGAACCAGTCTAGTCCAGTTCGGAATAGTGGCGTCTTCTTCCTTCATATAACAACACTATTCCCTCATAGGAAAAATGAACAGCGCCGACAAAAAGGAAACGATTCTGTTCAGGATGTTTCATGCCATCAATGAGTGTCATAAAAGTGCCAAACGGATGGTCGGAGAGTCCCCAAGCTCCATATATAAAGAGCCCCACTCCATTCATCCTCCACATGCTTGAAAACTTCACTCTCTCTCAGCTACTCAGTTTTTCGATAAAGCTCGAACCAAAGTTCCGACATAGGAGTTTTTCTGAGCCAAAGAAGGCGAGGTCAGGTTCCTTAGACTCGGGGAGAAGTCAATACCCAACTGTGGTCACCATTCGAGCTGAGAATCACCGGAGAAGCGTGGGCATAATCAAACAGTGAAGTAGCTCTCACAGACTGAAGTTGCCCTATTTCAGCCTAGCTGAAAGCGGCCAAATTGAGCCCTCCTCAGGCCAAACCAAGCCCTCCCAACACTCCCTTAGCCCTCATACGACCGAATTAGAGCAGAAAGGTATGTCAATTTGGCTCTCCCCTGTAATTCCCAATCACTATTAGAGAGAGAACCGACGAAACTTCATTGACTGAATTCTCTTTCAATCCGACATGAATTGATGTGATTTTTTATCCTAGGAGGAACCTTAGGACAAGAGTTACCTTCCTCGATCGAAAGCTCGTACCACCACACCCTCGACGGTAAGCTTCCGAAGCTTTCTCTCTCTAAGTCCAGTTTTCCGATAAAGCTCCGTTTGAACTCATTCCGACATCAATTCATGTGATTCAAAGCTCAATTGAATTGTATGGATGTGTAGGAACTCAATTTTACCTTCAATTTCAATAATTAACCTCGATTGATCAGTCAATTAGATAAAATCAAATTTAGGCAGATTAAACGGCGGAAATTGGGGAAAATTTTGGGTGAAATTGGGGATTTCAAAAAGTTGAGGGACCAAAGTGAAATTTCCCAAAATTGAGGGCCAATTAGCCATGAAAAAGATGTTGGAGGACTAATTGACCAATTTTTAGAATTTATTAGGGTCAAATTGCCATTTTTTATAAAGTATGGGCAAAATGATAATTTTTGAAAAGGTGAGACCAAATTGGAAATTTGGGAAACTTGAACCCCTTAAGTGATCTTGAATAAATTGAGGACCCAAAGTGAATTTTAGAAATTTCAGTACTCAATTTGGGGAAAAAGTTTGTATTAGATACCTAAAGTTAAGGAAAAAGAACTTTAGGGAACTAAATGTCAATAATTAAAAAGTTTGGGCATTTTGCTCATACATGAGGAATTAAGGCTATTATGCCAAATGTTAATAAATGAGGATGTCCAAATCATGTAGGAGCATAAAGGATCAGAAACGCCAGCAAGGATCAGCTCGCGTGGAGGTAAAAAGGCAATCAAGAGGAATACACCGCACTTATCGGGTCCGTAGGATTATTGCATCATACCCGGTTGGGATGATATGAGAAATACGCTGAAAAACTACTTACCAGTTTTTCCTGGAAGAACTTCCTAGAAGGAAGTAGAAAACCCACTTACCGGTTATAAGCAGAGATGTCATCACACCCGGTTGGTGTGATGGACAAGTGAAAAAGTTATTTTGTCAGAAGTGCTCTCCCTTGACTGTGTGTCAATGCTTAAATATTTTGGGAGTACTTCTTGACAAGAGTTTGAATAGCTTAGATAGGCCAGAGGCCTTAGTTTTGGAACTTGGGGGCTAAAATGCCCGATTTTGAAAATCTTGTACAATGGGCCCAAGGCTAGTTGGCACGAGCGGGAGCTTGTAAACAAACATGATGATAAGCCATTAAAATTTTAATAAATGATGTGATTTGGCCATGGTACCAAGATAGGACCGACATACTCAATGGACTGGCAGTAGTGCGATAAGACTAGGTCAATGGACCGGTATAGACAAACAACTGTAGGTCGAGTTAAGGGTCGGGGCTGTTAGACTAGTGGCACCAAAGATTAATGGCTTATATGGAAAACTTTGTTTGTGCATGCACTGAGGTTCGAGACCATCAAGTCGCCCAAGAGAGATAGTGATGCGTCCTAGGGGCTACTAGACGACATGGTGGAGATAAGGGTAGTTTGTCATGCCAGCAATTAGGGAAGCTCGACGTAGCTTCATGGGCATGAGGCCGAGGTGGGGTCGGGATGAGGTCTTTATCCTCATATGGACATGGAGTTGCTTTATGGGTTTGAGGTTCAGATGTCGTGAATATCCACTCATTCCAAGGTTAGAAGTGGACGGGCTTCTATCTAGGTGGCCGGTAAAGTCGCTCTGACGCCACAAGTGGGCGCCGTGGACGGGCTGCCCTCCGACTGTGTGATCCCTTCATGATGAAGCGTGTGTATTGATTGTTAAACACATCGATTGTGAATAATGAGGAAATTGGTTTTGAAAACCAAGAATTTGAGGAAGAAACAATCTTAAAGGAAATAAGGAGTGTGACACACTCCAATTAAAAACTATTTTTATTTGAAATTGCTATTCAAACAACCATTCACTAAGTTATACAAACTCACCCACCCTTTCTATCCCTTTTTAAGAGTAGAGAAATGGCTAGGGATAATACCGAGATTTACCCTCTGTCAAGTATGCTTAATTTCTTTTAATCTTACATTTTTATTGATATATGTTATTATAGGGAACATTGTGGAAATTTCGCTTGGCTCCTCTTGATTAAGAAAAGGGGAAACTCTTCTAGAACCAAGGGAGCAGTGGGTTGAACACGAGGATCCGACCAAACCGGGTCGGGGCGTGATAGGAGTGATGTGAGAACTATGTGGAAAAACTACTTAACGGTTGTAATTAGATCATACCCTATTGGTAAGATCTGCTTACCACCGTTAAGTAGTTTTGAAGGAAGGAGAAAACCCACTTACCGGTTGTAAGCGGAGATATCATCATTCCCGGTTGGTGTGATGAATGGAAAGTTTATTTTATCAGAAGTGTTCTCCCCTGACTGTGTGTCAATACTTAAAAATCTTGGAACGAGCTCAAATGGATATTCGTCGGAAAATAGAACAAAGAGAGAGAAAGCTTCAAATGCTCACCGTCGAGGGTGCGGCGGTCCAAGCTTTCAATCTAGGCAAATATCTCTCCTCCTGAAGTTTTTCCTAGGATAAAAAATTGCATCAATTGATTCCGAATTGGGTGAGAATTTTATCATCAAAATTTTGTCGATTCTCTCTATAACACCGGTCAAAAATTACAAATTGGAGCTGAATTGGCTTACCTTTCAATTCTAATTCGGTCGTAGGAGGGCTAAGGAGGTGTTGGGAGAGCTTGGTTTGGCCTAAGGAGAGCTCGAATTGGCCAATTTTAGCTCGATAGAAATAGGGTAGCTTCGATCCGTCGAAGCTGCTTCACTGTTCGATCACGTCGGTGACCCTCGGAGCGAATGAAGACTACCACCGTGTAGCTGACTTCTCCCTGATTCTAAGGAACTTGACCATGCCTTCTTTGGCTCAAAAAAGACCCTATATCAGAGCTCTAGTTCGAGCTTCATCGAAAAATTGAGTAGTTGAGAGAGAATGAGGTTTTCAGGTGTAGAGAGGAAGAATGGAGAGGGGCTCTTTAAATAAGGAGCTTGGGGACTCATAGGCTGTCTGTTTGGAACCTTTATGACAGTAATTGATGGTCTAAAACATACTGAACATAAACGTTTCTCTTCGCCAGCGCTGCTTCATTTTTTCGGTGAGTGAACAGTGTTGTCATATGAAGGAAGAAGACGACATTGTTCTGAACCAGACCGGACCAATCCGAACCGGGTTCAAAGCTTAAAAAAGCTAGTTCAGACCCAATTCAACCAAGTTTTTCAAAATTAAAAATTTCTAAATTCATTATCTATCAAATGGTGGCCTCAATTCTTAAATTGTAATTTTTTAAGCCACCTAGAAAAATAAATTTATCATCTAGTTCAATAGTGGTCCAAACCGGTTCAATCCAATTCGAATCCGGTTTGGTTTTCATCCCCCATTCATCCTAAAGTCCTTTTTCATGACTTTTGTGACTTGTTAGGTCACTCGGGCTCCATAAATTTCCCAGTTTACCCTCTCTCTATCGGTTCTAGGTCATAAATCAGCTCGGTTCATAAACTGGTACAATTCGGTTCAGATCCAGTTCACCCGAACTGGTTTGGCTTTTCTCTCCCAATTTGTCCTAAGGTTCTTTTCCAAGTTTTATGAACCCTTTTGGGTCACTCGGGAGTTGTAAATTCTCCAATTTGCCTATTCCCCGATGATCAAGTTTGTGAACTAGTTCAGTTTTCTCACTTGATTTACCAGTTCTTTTCCAATTTTTCTTAACTCTAAAGAGCGTGGTTTACAGACATATTTGATGGGCTCGTGGTAGTGTGTCAAGGTTAGGTCGATGGACCAACCTAGATAAACAACTACAGGTCGAGTTAAGGGTCGGGCTCGTTAGAGCAGTGGCACCAAAGATAAATGACATTGTGGAAAACAATTATTGTTTATGTAAGCACTTGAGGTTCGGGACTATCAAGATGCCCAAAAGGGGTAGTGATGCATCCTAAGGGCTACTGGACAACATGGTGGAGATAAGGGCAGTTTGTTGTACCAATAGTCTGGGAAGCTCGACATAGCTTCATGCGCATGAGACCGAGGTGGGGTCGAAATGAGGTTTCTGTCCTCATACAGACACAGAGTTGATTTCAGGTTTAAGGGTCGGATGTCACAAACATCCGCTCATTCCAAGGGTAGAAGTGGACAAACTTCTATCTAGGTGGCCGGTAAAGTCGCTCCGACGCCACAAGTGGGTGCAGTGGATGGGATGTCCTGTGAATATGTGATTCCCTTCCTAATGAAGGGCGTGTGTTGATTATTAAACACACCTAATGTGAAAATGAGGAAAATGGTTTGAAAAATCAGAAATTTAAGGAAAGCATATTTTGAAAGAAATAAGGACTCTAGCACGCTCCGATTAGAGATGTTTTAATTATGAATACTCTCTCCCAACACCTATTCATTGAGTTGTCGAACTTACCCCCTCCCTTTACCCCTTTTCAAATAACTGAGGGAAAACCCACTTTAATACTTTCCGATAGCTGAACCTGCAAGATAGGTATGTAAGGTTTATATATTCAGTTTTGATTAATGTTATTACATGAAAGATACAGATGAAAAGGACGCCTTACTTCTCACGGTTTAGAGAAAGGGGAAAACCTTAATAAACCAAGAGAGTGGCGAGTTGCTCACGAGGATCCGACCAAACTAGGTTGGGGCGTAACATTGGTTTTCTCTTTCAATTCGTCCCAAGGTCCTTTTCCATAATTTTTATAACTCTTTGAGTCACTTGGTATTTGTCGATTTTCCATTTTGCTCTTTCTCTATTGATTAAGGTTCATAAACCAGTTCGATTTTCTCTCTTGAGTTGATCAGTTCTTTCCCTAGTTTTCTTACCTTTAAGGGTGAGGTTTACAACATAATTAAGGACCTAGGTGCTAGTACGTGCAAGTATGAGGCCCTTCATGACAACCTTTACTAATGTGAATGCTCAGACCATTTAAGACGGGAGATTCGAGGACTTGTGTAGAGGAGCACGTAGCAGGCCGAGATCCAGCCTAGAATGTGTCATGACGTACTAGGTGAGTGGGTTTTAGTATCATGTCCGGTTGGGCTGATGAAAGCATATTCCCGAATTGAAAATTATTTTGTGGAAATGCTCTCCCTTGACTGCTTGAACCATCTTAAAATTTTTGGGAGACTTTTTCAACGAGAGAATGAATCATGCAATAATTAGAGCTAGTATTGCTTGAATGGGCCCAAGGCTAATGGGCACGTGCTTAGGCCCATAGACAAATAGATGAGTAATGAATCTACAAAAACTTATAAAATGGGTAAATTGTGTGTGATAGCTACCGAACCAAGATTAGAATTGTCAAACTCGTTGGGCTGGTGATTTTCGAGCCAAAGCTGGGTCGTCGAACTCATTGGACTAGTAGTACCGAGCCAAAGTCGAGTTAGCAAGCTCATGGGGGTCGGTAGCACCAAAGATAAAATGTTTTAACTAAAAGACTGTTGATTGTGCATGCTATGTTACGAAATCATCAAGGTACCCGGTATGGGGTAGTGGTAGTTTTAAGGGCTACTGAATGATCCAGGGAGCATAAAGGAAGCTTTGTCATTCAATATGTCAGGAAGCTCAAGTAGCTTCATGTGCATTGAGACTAAGGTCGGAGGGTGAGAGGTCTCATCCCACATTTGCGGATATGAAGTATGAACTCGAATCATGGGATTGGGCGATTGACGCCCACATAAACTTTGGTAGAGGTTGTGAACTTCTACTAGTGTGGACGGTAAAGACGCTCCGATCTACAAGTGGAACGGTTGGGAACTGTTCTGCGAACGTGTGATCGCTTTTGATGATAAAAGGGTGGATGATTGTGTGCTAATTAAATGGGCAAACTAAATAAATATTATGAATGTTTAAGTACATTGATAGCTTAACCTCTCACTAAGTTATGAAAATCCATCCCTCTCCCTTACCCCTTTGGAAGCTTTGATACCAAAGAGGGGGAGAGGTTAAAGTTGGAATCCTACGCTTATAAGGTATGAGAATTTACTACAATTGTTTTGATTATATTTTTGGAAAACTAGCATGGATGGCGCAAGAAAAGGTGGCAGGTTGCTCACGGGGTTCCGATCAAACTAGGTCAGGGTGTGATAACTCCTCTAGTTAATGTGTGGATGGGATGGGAAGGAATTACATGAATAGTCAAATAGAAGAATCGTAAAAGATTAGAGAATGAAAGAGGTGAAGAGAAATCGGAACCCTCACACAAGAATTGGATTACCAATGGTGATCCTTAAAATGGACTTATTGGCCCAAGTCTCTAGGGATAAGCTTACGCCAATGGTACTCTCCTAGACCAATGTACAATGAATTCAAAAGCTCATAGATCATCGAGGGTACTACCCCGATATCCATACGAGTGGATGGACTTTTATTAGTGTCAAGTGAGTGTGGGCCGCAACTCACATACTCTCATATACACGATTGTGCGTTTGTGTGGCATTTCGGTACTTGGTGGGCCAAGTTTGGTTTGTTGGAACATATACTTGGTTGTTATATGTGTGGTGAGCTAGTGCTTCACCTTGATAAACCAAAATGTAAAATCCTAGGAGAAAGATCTAAATGCTAAGAACTTAGGAGATCAATATAATATGATATTTTTAAAAGAATCTTCCATTTATAGATATTTTGTATGAAATTTGGGGTCGAGACCATTAAGTAGCTTGACGTCAATACCCTAATTTACTAAGATGTGAACTCACTCCACTCCCCAAACAAATTCTAGGTGAAAGCAGAGGTTTGCGGAAGCTTAAAAAGTTGAACATCACCTACATCATTTGCGAGTATTTAAGGTATAGATCTTGAAGTACATGTACAAATATTTCCTTTATATTATTATTAGTTGTTGGATTCCCGTGAATGTTTGAACAAAATTTTGAGGTATACTACTTATTAAAGTAAGTTTAAATTTTTGTTATAAATTGTGAAATATTTTATTTTGAGTCTTGTTCATGTTAGTACTATATTAGTTTAAATTTTTGAGGTATACTACTTATTAAAGTTTAAATTTTTGTTATAAATTGTGAAATATTTTATTTTGAGTCTTGTTTATATTAGTACTATATTAGTGAAAGTACCGATAATTTTAGTATTAAGGAAATATGACGGGTTATTATTTGACATTCCCCCTAAAATTGAGCCTGTTTGATTATAAGTGAAGGTAGTAATTCAGGATCAAATGTTGTCCGAAGATATTGAGTGATTTTGAAAGGTTTTCTTAATGGTGGCATATATAGGAGGGTATGTTCTTTGGCGTTCTAGAATTCTTGTACACGGGAGTTATAGGGTGTGGACTATTATGATTGACTAGGTGTAGGTGGATATAATCTATGATTTACGTAATGGAAAAGCTTGTTTGAAGGTTTGTCATTTTAAACGATATTCAGATTAGTGGTCGGTAACTTATATTTATATAATAAATTATTGCTTTACTTGAGTGATGTGTGGGCCTTTCACTCAATCTTATTTATGATGCATTATCTGGATGTCATATTCGAGTTTTGTCCCACTCAGCAGTTTAGTAGTGAAGCCGGTAAAAGAGGTCATATTATAATAATACAGTTGTAATATTAGTTACACGCGAAAAGGTCAGATTGAATTATGATAATTATGGTCCCCATAAGGATTGGTAGCATGCTTACACTGAAGGGCAAATGGGCGATAATATGTGTCACAGAGTTGTTACTACAATGGTGAGGTGCGAAGTGTGACTCCCAGAAATCCAGACAATAATTCAAAAGATAAGTTCAGGACTACTCTTATAATTTTACTTCACTTCTTAGCTCAATAGGAGAGATTTAAGCTCGTCTATGAATATACGTTTGATGAGGTTTCCCAATATGTGGTACAAAGTCTCCCAACCATCCCCGAGGCCATCAATCTGATTATCTTTAACCTCTCCTTCAATTCAAATTTGGGTGAAATTGGTGGATAGTAGCCCCAATAGCCATGTAAGAGCCCATTAGGGTGTCTTCCTTAAGAGAGCTAAAGTTGGACTTTTTTCTTAGATAAAACATTTTTTCTTTATCATCTTTTTTCTGCAAGAGCTTGTAGATATGGAACTACGGTACAAAACTTGTCCCCTATTATCCTCATTCTTCCTTCTTGCCTTCTCTAAGCATTAAACAAAAAAAAAAACTAAGATGGGAAGGCAACCATTTCTTTCTCTATTGGTTAAAAACATTTCCAGGATTTTTTGTTGAGTCATAAGAGATACAATAACTCGGTCCATCACGATCGCTAGAATCGGTCACTTGTCAAGACAGAAATCATTGATGGGGTTTCAGTGGATGCAGTCGGGAAGGCTGAGGGCGGAGCCCCTGCCTCGTTGGCAGGGCCAAACAGCAGCTCGACACAGAAGGTATTGCCGCATATGGACCTGCCCTTGCTTCCGATCTTGTCCAGATCCCTCGAAGAAAACTGCCACTCCGAAAGAAGATTTAAAATTTATGGGATACAGAAGTGTTGATTAATGAATATCCCCTCTTTTTTATGAGTATCGCAAGGGACAGAGAATCGACCAGTCACCTGGAGCAATCCCTTTCTGACGAAGGCTGTGTTGAAGCAGACGTAGAAGAGGCGCCCGCCGTTCATCTTCTGGTAGAATATCACCCTCACATCCCCAGTAACCTTGACCGACCAAATCCGATTTTTCATCAGTGCAATGCTTACTCACAGGCGAAAACCGCAGTTTTCCGGTGAGCGGAATATTATATCCCATTCATCATGTTACTGACCTGCAGAGGCTTGTCAAAGTGATAGTCGAGGCAGGTCTTCTGGTAAAGAATGGGGCTCTCAGTGTCCATCTGGACGACAAGCCTTGGCTCGGATGTCGGGGATGTCGGGGACGTCGCATCATCGGCACCACCGTCGAAAGAGAGGTAGTAGCGAGGGCTGTTATTCCTCTGGTATCCCTTCTTTATTTGCCTGCAGCAGCCTCTCGATACCTCTATCGCCGGTCGATACATTTGGTTCGGAATCTGAGAATAGGCAAAAATAAAAGAAAAAAAGTTAACCCAAGGGCTCATGTAGCCAAATTTAACAAGCAAGCCAACTGACAAGAGCCTCTCTACCTCTTGTAGCTCCGACACCACGAAGTAAACCGAGTCGGCGTTGACAGTGTCGTAGAGCCTAATTCGACGCAACTCCCGGGTCTGAGGCAGCGGCAAGGACACCACCGGAGGCCCGCCAGCCGGAAAGGAAAGCATGCTCGCCCAGTACTCCACGTACCTTCGTTGGCTAGGTATCGACACCTGCTTAGATGGCAAATATATTTTTGAAAGCTAGGGTCATTGGCATGAACTATCTTATTCGCATAAAAGCACCTAAATCTGAGCAATATACTAATTTTAGCATGGATTTATTTCCTTTAAATTGACCTACTCCTTCGTTGTTGGTCGTTCGTCTTTGCGCATATAGCTGAAGAGCATCCTCTGATGACATGCCACCGTAGACAAGGTAGGAGCAAACCATCAGTCCCGTTCGACCTTTGCCCGCCTGCAAATCATACACAACACAAACCGGAAAACTTGGAGTGCTGTTCCACGTAGAAAACTGCAACAAGTTCAATATTTTAGCCGGTATGTTCAGGAAGACATGATGCCAGCGACACAAACGAGACAACTTCTCATCAATTTTTTGCTCCTGCGGGAGAAACTCTTCCGTGCATCAAGTATAGCACGTAATATATTCAACAAAAAAGGGGCTCAACGAGGAACACTACGAGAGTCCAATACTGACTCCCTGGTAAGAAAGCCTCTAACCATGACAGGCCAAAACACATCAAAATAGAGAGAAATCCGGTACCATGCAGTGGATGACGGCGATGTTTTTGGGGTCGGATGAGAGCCAAGAGGTGACGCTCTCGCAGAAGAGCTTCACCATATGAAGCGGGGGGACGTGGTTGTCGTCGAAGGGGAACCTCTCCACTCGGGCATGGAAATGCGTTGGATCATAAGCTTCTTCTATGCAAAGGTTGTATATCTACATCATCATCATCATCGGAAAAAAACCAAAAATAAAGAATTACACCCATTTCCGACAAAAATATAATATATTAAACAAAATGATTTTTTTTCTAATTATTTTAAAATAAATACAAACTTTAACAATTTTAGAGAATATATATTTTATTATTTAAGTCAAAAAATAGATATATGTGGAGATACAATTTTTTCATAAGATGGAAGTGGAAGAAGTTGGATGGGCAAACAATCGACCTTGTAATGCCCCTCATGCCTCATGTCTAGTACCGACTTGACCTGCCACAGCGGGTTCCGGTACATGGCTCGCATCCTCTCAGCCGGGAAAGACATGGCGAGGACCCGGTCAGTGATGTATGACATGTCGAGGTTGTAGCCGCCCACCGACAGCCGCCTCCTTTTCTTGGACACCAAGTTACGCACGAAGAAGTTTTTAACAAGGTAGTTTATGACCGCTTGCTCGTAGGCTTCAGCCTCATGGTCCACCTCCTGCTTTGTGAACTTCAATCCCATTTTTTTGCACCTTCTTCTCTAATTATGATGGATGGATGATGAAAATTATTAACTTCCGCGGTCGAACTTCAATGGTGATCTCCTCGCCCTCCAGATCTCTCCCATTTCACGAACCTCTCATGCTTCATTGGCGCGGTAATCAGAAGTGATTTCAAGGGGTTTCGAGCCAATGGAGAAACCCCAGAGAAAAAAAAAAACAACCTTTCAAATTGTCACTCTGGTTTTTATTTCCTGTGTTCTTTCCTCCTCTTTGAGATCGAAAGAAGAGGAGAGGAATAGGTAGGCAGGACAGATCATTTCCGGGGAAGCCCATTTGTCATTATTAGGGGGTGGGGTGGAGGGGCCATTGGCTACCGCTATAGCTATATCCGTCCACACCACAATTAGGAAGAGGGGAATGGAGGACTTACAGCCCATGTTCGCATCCTAACTGTTTCCTTTGCCAATTGAATTAACTGAAACTCAATTATCATTGATACCAATATACATGTAAAAGCTCCCAGGGCACCAATCCTTTCTCATCTAACCCGCGTCTAGGCCAAGTCCTTGTCATTCTCGTCAGGGGCATGTCCCACGTATACAGACATTTACAATTTCTTTTACAAGCCTAATACTAAGTATTACCTTGGTCATTGACCTGTTTTGGCCCTAAATTTTTTATTGAGTCAAGTTGGCACGAAATGCCAGCGATCCAACATCTTACAGGCTCGATCCAACATCTTACAGGCTCACAACGACCCCTGCCATAATTTTATATATTTATTTAAAAAAAATATCTAATTACACCTTTCATTATCAATCTATTTTATTCTAATCATTACTTTTTGGACATATTTAATCCTTAAACTTCTTAATAAAAACTATTTTTTGGCATGAAAATCATTGAAATTCTTAGTAAATATTGCCATTTTATTGTTAAAAGTATTAATAATAAAATAATTATTATTTAACATAAAAATGAGAAAAGATAGTGAAAAGATATTGCCAAACCTCAGAGAACTCGATGCAAAACAGAAAGAAAAGGGTCTTCCTTCAACCCTGTAAAAGACTGAATAGTGGAGAGAGCAGTGGTCTCAGTGAATGGAACTGTCCCCGGTGTGAAATTCAATTGAGCAACTAATACAGCTCTGACATAATTCATATACCAACGTGGATCAATTCGTAATCGTGAGCATATGACTTACAAGGATATAAAAAAGAATCTTACACGAAAGGATGGGAAAGCAGATGACAAAGCTAGGAATCAACATTATGATATGAGCTACAAGATCCCTATGGAGACAAGACTCATCCAAGCAAATATAGTCAGGTCACTGAAATAGGTTTCAGACGGGTGACATCTCTGTACAACAACAATTGCCTTTACCCGAGAATATCACCATTCACGCTCCCGAGGGAAGGTTCCAACCAAATGACAAAACCAAGAAAATGCTCATAAAGTGCTAGATAAGCGAGTGGACCAACCTTTGATATTTGTGGAATTCACATTATGACGCACCCACATTTATTTGGCTGGGATTGAGTTTTTGTTTTCTTCTCTGTCATGCCATAGAAAATTGATAACAAAAAATCGTCATAATCCAAATCCAGGGAATTTACATGTCAAGAAACTATGACAATTAAAAAAATGATAAGTAGAGTAAACTGAATCAGTTTTCCATATTATGTAATAGCCATTTGTTTCTGATCTAGCAAAATTTAGATTTTACTTTAGTTGTTGTGATTAATAGAAAATACAAACTTGTTTAATTGGGTGGGCTCCTTTTGTATTCTTGTTTAGTTATGTAATCATATAGAAACTTTAACCTTCCTTGAGGACCTTCAAAATGCAGACCATCAAATTTAGATGCATTATGAATGAAGCTTAGAGCATGCAACCAGACATTAACCCAAGAACACTCTTTCACTTCACTGTGATTTGAAGTTAAAACCAAAAGCTAGCAGGCCAAAATATTTGAGCCCAACTTACAACAGAGACAACAACTTTGACATACAGTTATATTTACTTAGCTACTAAATGCTAACCTACTATCTTACATAACAATAGAAATTTTGAAAAACACACCACAAAACTAAGGGAGATCAGAGAATTGGAGTACCTTTTTCTGAAGGTGGTTGGACAATAACATGCATAGTTGTGACTCCACCAGGGACATCATATAATGGGCTTCGACAGTCTGCCACTGTGCGGTTATTCTCTAGTATCCTTCCAGCACTAATTAATTTCAGATCTTTCACACTCTTAGGTCCATTCAACTTATCTTGACCAGACAAAAAAACACTAATTAATTTCAGATCTTTCACTCTTAAACAAAAAACAGCTCTCAGGAATGATACAAAAGCATCAGCATTATTGAATGGCCTGAATTTTAAGTCATGAAGAATTCCCCACTTCTCTGCTTGAGCATTCAGAAATTCTTTCTTTAGCCTCTCATTACAGTTTTGCAAATCAGCCTCTACAATTTTTATTTCAAATCAAATAAATATTTTACAAAGTATAATCTAACATCAGTCTTTTCCATCTTAGCATCCTTTTTTAATTATAAAAGATGAAATTGTTAAACAATGATCTATCAATTATCAACACTGATTTCAGCTGTGAGGAATAGAACAAATTTATTTATTTATCAAGAGTTTAAATTAAAACTTGTCAGGCCAAATTGCATGTGCGATATAAATCTTTGCAAAGTATATCATTTTTGTATAAATCTTTAAATTACAACAATGCAGTACACAACCTTTACTAAAGTGTAATACTATGAGACAAATCGTCAAATTCCCACAATCATCATTAATAGGTAGGTACTAATGAAATAATATATATATATATATATATATACACACACACACATACAAGTAATGGTCAGAGGACCCTCACTGGCCGCTCCATTGGGGTTGCTCATCCTTTGACAAGTCCCAGACCCCCCTGATGGTGCAGCTGGGGAGGGGCCCCTCCCACCATTTCTCTATTTTTTTTTTATAATTTTTTATGATTATTTCAGTGCCACACAACCCCCTATTAAGTAGGAGTTTGACAATTTGTATCAAAGTGTTATACATTTGTAAAGTTGTATAATGCACTGTTATAATTTGAAGATTTTGTACGAAAGCATTACATTTTACAAGGTTTTGTACTGCAAAAATTGGACTTATAGGCATGAATTTATTTTGAACCATGACATTTAGGATATAGTATTGTGCCCTCTATAGCCGGAGACTCACTTTGATTACTCCACTACATTTGTAGACTGGGCGCACATGATATAACAAAATCACCACAATGCATTAATTTTTCATCAATTCTATCGTCCAATATGATTATCCTATTTGTCCAGAATCAAAGAAAATATAAAAACTCATAGACCTAGTAGGAGAAGGATAGTACAGGTGAATGAACTCATGGGAAAGAGAGCCTCTAACCTCTGGGCCATTGAGAGAGGATGTTCTCCTTTAGAGAGGCAACACTTGTAGATACTGGGAAGCTTTTGGGGCCGATATCAGAGCCATCAATTAACCGAAATCTGATTTCTAATTGGTCTTGAACAGCAGCAGAAGCCATCTTAATGCATCAAAAATGCCCTCAAGATCCTTGTTTCTTGGTTTTAACAACAGTAACTGGATCTGACATGGAAAATCAAGAGACCATAAGCATTAATTGTTTCACAGCCAACCAAACTACAGACATCTACCACAATGCAAACATATTATTGCATCATAGCAAGAAAAAAAAAAAACATAGCAATGCATCTATTGGAAGAAGAAACGAGGATAAGGATAGATTCCCAAAAATTATATAAATGAGAAAAAAAAGGTATGTGATCTGTCCATATGAATTACTCGAAGAGTTCACTTCAGACCAAGAAACAAAAAATAAAAACAAGTACTGATGACCCTTTTTGCAAACTTAAAACTCTGTAGGAATTACAAATGATCTTGCGGATCCTCATATTATGTCTATTATCAAATCCAGAGAACCGACCAACTGATCTAGGTATTACAACCTAGCTGATTCCATCCTATTTGATTGCTTCAAAATTACTGGAGACCGCTGCAAAAGTCCCAAATAGAGCATAGAAACATAAATTAAGGGACTCAACAGAGTAAAGGCGAAACCTTTAACATCGAGAGAAGCAACAGATTACACCTCTTCGCACGGGTAAACATGAAATCACATAACAGCGTAGTTTACGAATCTGGGTCAGTCCAAAAGCACCAAAAGAGATTGGTTAACCGGGCGTGGAAAGAGGGAAAAAAATTCAATCGTCTTACTTATCGGGCTCTCAGCTGATCCGGATTTGACGCGAGCTCCCTTCAACTTCAATCCACTCAATCAGCCATTTTTCTCCATAATCTGAGCGAAACTGAAACAGCGATTCGGTCCAATTGCGGGTTTCGATGCTAAAGAGCGTCAAATGTGAAGGATCAGGAAGATCGGGAGAGAGAGAGAATTTGGTGAGATGTGTAAATAAAAGGAGAAAAAAGGAAAAGGAGTCGGGATCAATCGATATTAGTAATTACAATTGACGAAATCTCACTAGGGAAGAGACGAAGCGAAGCTGTTTCGGAGCATTCAAAGTCACTATGGTCAAATGAGCCGATTCTATTATTTTGCCTTCTTCTTCTCTCTCACTCCCCCTTCCTCTGCCTGCCCGAGAAATTTGACAGGTGCCGGCAGCGCTGCGCAGTCCATGTTGCAGAATTTTCCATGGGAATATCACAATTATGGACCCTACTTTTACATTTAGACTAATTCGGTCCCTAAATAAAGAGTAAATATACAATTTTATAAGAAATAATCAAACATTAGATTTTTTCACACAAACCAACCCTATTTCAATATTCAACCAAATTAAATACAAAATTTTGATCAACTTTTAAAATATTTATCTCAAGTTCCCTTTATAACTGTACATAGTATAGATTTCTTAAATAAAATATTAAAGGTATAAAATATAATTTTTAAAAATTTTGTGAGTTAGATTGTGATTTAAGGAAAATGATGGCTCAAATAAGACTAATTAAAAATGTAGAGAACTAAAAAGTTCAAGTACACGATAAAGTATTAGAATATGGTAGAAATCCAAATAAAAATTTTGAAAAAATTTAGTAGTTGAATGATAAATAAGGAAAAGTTTTGGATCTAAAAAGATATTTCTAATAACTTGAGTAACCAAAAGAAGTTATAGGAAGTAGGGAAAAGAGTTGAGAACTCTGTGATCCCAAATGTGAGAATTTCGGTGTGAAATGGTAAAATGATAATTTTTTCTTTTTTAAGTACTAAAATATAAAATTAGGAAAAATTAAGTAATTAAATGAAAAATTTAGAAAATTTTGAGTATTTTGGCAAATATGACCTAAAATGGATATAACCATAGTCAGATGAAAGGTATTAATTAATGGGGTTAGTTGAAACGAGTTTGTTGATACATGGTAATCGAGTGAAACGGGCATAAGGGGCAAAACTGTAATTTTGGAAAAAAAATTACGGGTAGTTGTAACACCTGAAAATACGAACCAGGACCTAAACCCGAGTGTAATAGAAAATCGAGATGGATACCGTTGAACCAATACATAAATCAAACCGTTGGAGAATTCGTACAAAAACCCAAACTTATAAGTGGGAAGTACCCCTAAACAACTTGCGTGCTCTACGTCTGTAGGATCTTCTAATTCCTACTGCCTATCTTCAAACTTTCCAAGGCCTGCCTCATGGTATCCAAGTTAAGAGAGAGAAATTGAACAAGTATGGTCGTCCCCTATTGGGATGTACTATGAAACCTAAATTGGGATTATCTGCTAAGAACTACGGTAGAGCGGTTTATGAATGTCTTCGTGGTGGACTTGATTTTACGAAGGATGATGAGAACGTGAACTCACCCCAAGCAAACACTCCCTAAGTACGGATAAAGGATTCGGAGAAGGCTAAACAAAAAAGCGGGCCAAAAAGGGCATATGAGGAATTAAGTAAAATAGCCTCCGATTTTTAAGAGGGATAAATTTAAAAATAAAATTTCTTGAACTCACTCAACTCAGAACATGACATAGTATTTTTAGAAAAAACATTGGACAAAAAATTGGTGGGATCAAAGGTGAATCAAGCAAAGGGAGGAAAAAAATCGATCGAATCGGCTTAAAGCAGTAAAACCCCCAATTTTTAGAAAAAAACTAATTAAATTTAAAGATTGACGTTCTTGAGCTAAAATAATAGCAAATTCAATAAGAAATTTAGTTTGGGCCAAGAATCGATCAAATTGGAGGTGAACCGACCAAGTAAAAACTAAAATTAGTCGAACCGATCGAGAAATTTGTTGGAAATCGATTTGCTACAGTGAAAATCGGTCAGCGTGCCACACTAGGAGCACACACGTGCATGTTGTCTTCTCCACCAGAGCGTCCGACCCGAATCGGATAAAACCCGGAAATAACTTGGGTGTCAGGGTAGATTTTCTAACTTTTTTTCCTATGAAGATAAAAAGAAAAGTAGGGTCTAGGGTGTTCCATCTGCTTAGCTATGAACATTGTCGAGTAGACAACTCGGTCCCTAACCTATCTATATAAGGATCGACCCTACTCTTTTTGGAGGATCATCAGAATTCTCTCTAAAATCCAGACACCTCCAATTTTCAGTGACCTTCGAACCAAACATTCTTGTATTCACTTCTGACCACCAAGCGTAGTGATCTAGGTGTCCTTAGAACCGTGCAATAGTCAGCTTTCGAACCTCACCTCTCTTGACCATCGTCGCTCTCTTTCTCGACAGCAAACCAACGAAACAGTAAGCTTACTCCATCGATCAGAAATAGAGCAAGAGCTTTTAGGGCCCACCCGACCTCTTAGACGACCAACACCGACCAGATCTTTTTTTGGATAACCCTTTCGGTCCCCTCTTTCCAACCACAATGTTCTTTTAGTTATAGGTAAGCCTCCTAACCATAAAAAATCTGAGAACCTCTGTTGGCCCTCCACTATTAATACCTCTTTAAAATTTAGACATTTTAGGCAGCTCCAGCCACCAAAAAATGAGATCCTGGTGTCCATAGATTCGTGGGAGAGTCAGTTACACGACCCTATCTCCCTCGATCCTTGTTACTTCCTCTCTAGTGAGTTTTCATCCAAAACCCAATTATGTATTTAAGTTATAGTGAGCATTTGATCGGGGTCAAAATGACATTGTTCTGGCCACGGTTGGTTGGACAGTGATCGTTGGACCTAAATATAAAATTTGAAGAGTCTTTAAATTCATACGCGAATGGTTAACTTGGAGGAAGGTGTGAGATGACAACGTTCACATCAATATACTACCATTGAACGACTATGGAGCATTCGATCTTGATGTTTTGATCCATACAAACTGAGGGAGTTCGATGATCCCCAAATTAATCGCGACAACCTCGAGGTTAATTCCTTCAATCAACACACTACTTGGGACAAACCATGGATTGATGATATCTTGGACAACCAACATGAGAATTTATTTCATACTCGTTTTTATGAAAAATAAGGTTTGTTCTATTATCATAGATGGGGAAAGCCGTACTAATTTTGCTAGTATCAAGCTTGTAGAGAAGTTGTTATTACATACAATGAAGCATCAAAAAGCCATGTCAAATTCAAATGTTGAATGATCAACCCAAACTCGAGGTAACCAAACATGTGGTAGTGTCATTCTCTATTGGAAAATATCAGGATGAAGAATTATGTAATGTAATACCAATGCATGCGTGTCACATTCTATTGAGAGAACTATGTAAGTTAGATCGCCAAGTTACATATGATAGATCAATAGATAATTACTCATTCGTGATAAATAATAGACCAATATCTCTTGTACCTTTGACTTTACAATAAGCTTTTCAGGATCAGTTGAAAAAGAAAAAGGTAAATAAAAAGAAAATAGCAGAAAAACAAGAAGAGAGAAAATACAAAATTGAAGATGAAGAGAGAGAAAGGCAATATTGAAAAATAAGAGAGAAAAATAAGAGTTGAAACAAAAGAGAGAAAAGCCAAAATTAAAAATGAAGAGAGAAAAGACAAGGTTAAAAAAGAAGAGAAAAAAGCCATAATAAAAAGAAAAGAGAGTAAAAATAATTTTATGGAGAGAAAAAGTGAGATAAAAAGAGATATAATTTCATAACATGTCATTACAGTACTTATTTACAAGGATTTATTTTTTTATTACTAACCAAATTGTCGGATATTTGCCAAGCAATATTATCTTTTTTATGCAGAAATTCAATTTTTTCATTCATAAGAAGATAACTCCTAGTTTACCACCAGTTCGAGAAATCAATAATCCAAGTCAACACCAAATTCTAAATTTGAACAAACTGAGATATGCACGGGATAATATAATTCCATTTTTTTTTTGCAAATATCTAAGAATAACAAACTTGGCGAATGTTTGTTAATTATCAAAGCATCAACACTATCAAGGTAATGTTTCATCACTCTATTCCTCGATTAAATATTATGATAGATTAGTTGTATGGATACTTTATTTTCAAATTTTGATCATAAGAGTGAATATTCTCAAATTTGAATAAAAGAAAATTATGGATTAAAAACTACATTAAAAGTAAAATATGGTTTATTTAAATGGTTGGTTATGATTATTTGTTTAACTAATGCAGCTAACACTTTTGTGAGTTTAATGAGTTGTGTCCCATGTACTTTTATTGAAAAGTTTGTTGATGTATATTTTGATGATATCATAATATACATATACTTAGGTGAAAATAAAGGATATTTTAAAATTACCTTACAAGTTTTTAGAAAATATCAGTTATTTGCCCGTTTGAAGAATTGCATATTGTGTTTGGATAAACTTATATTTCCTGGATATGTTATAAGTTCTGAAGGGATTGGCATTAAAAAGGAAATTAAGGTAATTTGAGATTGGTCAATGCATATTTCACATAATCTATAGTCGAAAGAGTTTGCGATTCACACAAATCATGAATCACTTAAGCACATCAAGGGGCAACACATGTTAAATAAACGTCATGCAAGATGGGTGGAATTCATTGATACATCCCCTTATGTGATCAATTGTAAACAACGTAAATAAAATATAGTTGGTGATAAATTATCTAGAAGGTACGTTTTGCTTACAATACTTGATACTAAATTGCTTAGTTTTCATTATATTAGGGAATTGTATGCAAATGGTCATAATTTTTGTGAAGTGATTGAAACTAAATTTGAAAAGATTTGTTTGCAAAATGAGTATCTATTTTGGGAAAATAAATTATGCATCCATCAATTTTCTTTATGTGAATTACTTGTTAGGGGATCATATGTTGTTAGACTTATTAGACAATTTGGAGTAGCTAAGTCTATTGCAATATTGCATTATTATTTTTAACAGTATATATGAAAAGAAATGTTAGGAAAATTTGTTTTCGATACATTACATGTAAAAAAGTTAAATTCAAGCAGCAATTTCATTTATTTAGCACTCATATTTCAATTTTTAAAGTACATTCATTGATTGATATCTATATTAATTTTGTTAAAGGATTACCTATGAATAATAGGAGAAGAGAATTATTGATTATGGTCGTGAACCGATTCTCAACAATCGCATATTTCACTGAAGATGAATAAAATGTTGTTGTTTTATTCTTTAGAAAACTTGTTATATTGCATGATATTCCTAGAATTATTTTATCTGATTGTGATTCTATGTTATTTATTTACTATTGGAATACTTTGTTGGGTACAAAACTTCTATTTTCAACTGCATGTTTACCACATATTGAGTTTGCATATAATCGTTATAATTATTTAGTGACTAAGTTATCACCATTGGAGATTATCTATGGTTTTAATCCATTGGATAGAAAATGACATACTAAAGAAAATATTAATCTAGCCAACAAAAGTTTAAAGAAAGTTATTTTTGATCCAAAGATTTGGATTAGCCTACATCTAAGGAATGAACGGTTTATGGAGAGAAAACTATTAAAATTCCTTATATTAGAGGGATAATTTAAAGTGTTAAAACTTATCAATAATAATTACAACGGGAAGTTATCTAACAAATATACTATTAACTATAGTTTAAATATTAATATAGACTAAAGAAAATTATTAATCTAGCCAACAAAAGTTTAAAGAAAGTTATTTTTGATCCAAGGATTTAGATTAGCCTACATCTAAGGAATGAACGGTTTATGGAGAGAAAACTATTAAAATTCCTTATATTAGAGGGATAATTTAAAGTGTTAAAACTTATCAATAATAATTACAACGGGAAGTTATTTGGCAAATATACTATTAACTATAGTTTAAATATTTGTAATTTAATGCATTTTAATGTAGGTGATAAATGAACTAAAGATTTGAGGACAAATCATTTTCAAGAGGGGGATAATGATGTGATTCCAACTAAAAAGATAATGAATTCACAAGTTCGATCAACCGTACCTACAAAAGAGGTGAATACTTTATTAGAAAATGAGTTAAAGTGTCATTTGATATTAGAAGAGGGTTCAATGACAAGGTTAAGAGTTAAAAGATTCAAAGAAACTTTATAAGGGCTAGTTAAAGAGATTGTAGAAAATGCAAGTGGAAACCCAGTATAAAAGCCCAAGAGAAGGTATATATTTAATTAATAAGGAGATATTTATTAATATAATAAATATCCTAGGATATTAAATGATAATATTATATATTTAATTAGTCAAATTCAGATTTTTCAAAGTAGTTATTAAAGTATCCTAGATATTTGCATTAGATGAGAAGTGATTGATTGTCATATAACTATAAGATATTTTTTCCTTGTTTTTAGGCTATTCATTTGTTATTTGTGCCTATAAAAGTCACACTCCACAACATTGTAAGAAGACACTTTTTGAAATTCAATTTTGTGAGGTTTTCTCTTCTTTCTCTCTTGAAATAACTTTTGAACTTATTAGGTTTTTACCTGTAGCGTTCAAGCAATCATACTTATCACCAGAGTTTTCTAAAAGTTCTTCTTAAAGGATTTGGGTGTGGCGTCTACATATCTCATACCTTGTTTTTCACATAAATAAGGTATATTCCATCTTTTCGTACTTGTGTCGTGAAAGTCTTGGAGAATTTTCCATATTTAGTGTAGGGTGTCGTTAGCATATTGACGAGGTTCACATCAACATGTGTGTAGAAGTGCCATGTACACGTGAACCAAAAGGGGACATTATATTAAGATTGGGAATACTATAAATGGAACAAGGTTTGGACTTAAAAATAAGCAGACATAGCTATGATAGTACTATAGGAAAAGAAACAAGAAGAAAACCTTGCACATGGATGCATGAGTATGCTAAGGAAAAAGGTACTAGGAGTGGACCTCATGTTAATTTTTCATAAAGAGTAGTAATTATCCCTTGTGTGAAGCATATACTGGAGAAGCACTGCCTCAATGAGGCTAATACAAGGAAAGATGGTGGTCTACATAGTAAAATGACCAAGGGAACGAACATGAACCGGGTTCGGTGTAAACCCCATTTTCCAATGACAAGTAAGCCAAAAAGGAGAACTGAAAATTTTTGAAAGAAAACCATGGATCAAAGTGAACCAAGAATTTGTAAAGAGAAATAAAATGGGAATTTGGAAGATCCCAAATGGTCAAAGAAGATCATAAAATCATGGAAAAGAACCATGAATTAAATTGGATGTGAAAATTTGACCAGTTCAATATGAAGGGAATTACCCAACTCATTACCTAGAGTTGGTGACCATTATATTTGCCCTCAAAATATGGAGGCATTACCTATATGGGTAATTTGTCAAATCTTCATGGATCATAAAAGCATCTAGTACCTTTTGACACAAAAGGAGTTGAATCTGAAGTAGATCCATGGAAAAGTCTCACTTGACTTACCGAATTATGTGTTGGTCACTGTTGAATTATCTTATTGTTTTATTTTTCCAATTTTAAAACCTTAATAACTTGTAACATATCCAACAAAAACAACTCTATCTAAACAAAAAATAAATATCTTCAAATTGTGAAATAACTTATCTTTCCTTGAATCTTCTAATACAAATTTTCAATATCCTACATGTTCATCTAAGGATTTGTTGTATTTTATGATTTCTTCAAAATATACATTAACAAACATTTCAATGAAAGCATGCAAGATATAATTAATTAACCTCATAGAAGTGTTAATTGCATTAGTCAAACAAAAAATCACAATTAACCATTCATATAATGTCACGCCTTGACTCGGTTTGGTCGGATCCCCGTGAGCAACCTGCCACTCTCCCAATTTATTAAGGGTTTTCCCCTTCTTTAAACCGTGAGAAGTAAGACGTCCTTTAAACATGTACCTTTCCTAGAATAACATTAATCAAAATTACATAAAATTTAGACTTACATACCTATCTTTCAAGTTTAGCTAGAGCTGAAGGTCTTTAGGTCAGTTTTTCCCTCGGTTTCCTAAAAAGGGGTAAAGAGAGGGGATGAATTCAACAATTCAGTGAATGGGTGATTGAAATATGAGTTTCAGAAAAATAGTTTGGATTGGAGTGTGCCAGACTCCTTATTTTCTTTAAAATCATTTCTTCCTCAATTTCTGGGTTTTCAAAATCATTATTTCTTCATTAACCATAGTCGGTGTGTTTAAGAATCAACACACGCCCTTCATCATGAAGGGATCACACATTCGTAAGGTAGCCCATCCACTGCACCCACTTGTGGCGTCGGAGCGACTTTTCTGGCCACCTAAATAGAAGCCTGTCCACTTCTACCCTTGGAATGAGTGGATATACGTGACACCTAACCCTCAATCCCGAAAAGAACTCCGTGTCCATTTGGGGACAAAGACCTCATCCCGACCCCACCCCGGTCTCATGCGCATGAAGCTACATCAAGCTTCCCTAACTACTGGCAAGACAAACTGCCCTTATCTCTACCATGTCCTCTAGTAGCCGCTAGGACGCACAACTACCCCTCTTGGGCGTCTTGATGGTCCCGAACCTCAGTGCATACACAAAACAAAAGTTTTCCTTATAAGTCATTTAATCTTTGGTGTCAATGATCCAACGACACCGACTCTCAACTCGACCTACAACTGTTTGTCTAGATCAATCTATCAACCTGGTCTTGTCGCACTATCGCCAGTCCATTGAGTATGTCGGTCATGTCTTGGTACCATGGCCAAACACATCATTCATTAAAGTTTTCATGGCTTAATCTCATGTTTTTTTACAAGCTCCTACTCGTGCCAACTAGCCTTGGGCCCACTATACATGATTTTTAAAATCGAACATTTTAGCCCCTAAGTTCCAAAACCGAGGCCTCCAGCCTATTTGAGCTATTCGAGCTCCTGTTAAGAAGGTCTCCCAAAATGTTTAAGCAGTGGCACACAGTCAGGGGAGAGCACTCCTAACAAAAAAAGAACTTTTTAGCTGTGAGGACATCTACGCTCATAACCGATAAGCAAGTTTACTACTTCCTTCCGGGAAGTTAATCATACCAACCGGGTATGATCTGCTTACAATCAATAATTAGTTTTTCCGTGTATTTTCTCACATTACCCCATCTAGGTGTGATGTTAAAATCCCACATAGTAGTGGGTTTTCATTACTGAGGTGCTCATCATCCCAATCGGGTATGATGTGAAAATTCTCACTCACCTGATAGTGTAATGAATTTCTTTTATGTGGCTTATTGCTTTCACACGAGCTTGTATTTGTTGGCGTTCCCAATACTTCATGTTATTACACGATATGAACACCCTTATTCATTATCCACTAGCCTAAAAGCCTGCATTCATCATAAATGAATAACACGACCAAATGTTTAGTTATTTGCATTTAGGTCCATAAAGTTCTTTTTCTTTAACTTTAGGTTCCTAATGCCAAATTTTCCCCAAATTGAGTTCTAAAACTTCCAAAATTCATCTTGTGACCTCAATTTATTCAAAACTAGAAATAGGGGTTCAAGTTTCCCAAATTTCCAATTTGGTCCCCAACTTTTCAAAAATTACCATTTTGTCCCTACTTCACAAAAATGGCAAATTTGACCCCAATAATTCCAATAATTGACCAATTGGTCCTCCAACATGTTTTACATGCCCAATTGGCCCTCAATTTTGGAAATTTCACTTTAGTCCCTCGAATTTTCGAAATCCCCTATTTCCACAAAATTTCCCCTTTTCAATCTGGCCGAATTTGATTTCATCAAATTGATTGATTAATCGAGGTTAATTGTTGAAATTGAAGGTAAAATTGAGTTCCTACACTTCCACATGATTTAATGGAACTTTGAATCACGTCATTTAGATCCGATTTGAGCTTAAATGGAGCTTCATCGAAAAATTGGACTTATAGAGAGAGCTTCGAAAGCTTACCGTCGGGGTGCGGTGGTCCGAGTTTTCAATGTGGGCAGATAGCTCTCGTCCTGAGGTTCCTCCAAGAATCAAGAATTGCACCAATTCATGTCGAATTAAGGGAGAATTTGGTCATTGAAGTTTCATCGGTTCTTTCTCTAACACTAATCGGAAATTACATAGTGGAGCCAAATTGACTTACTTTTTAGCTCTAATTCAGTTGTATGAGGGATGTGGAAGTGTTGGTAGAGCTTGGTTTGGCCTGAGAAGTGCTCAAATTGGCTGTTTTTAGCTCAGCTAAAATAGGGCACCTTCGGTCTGTCGGAGCTACTTCACTGTTCGATAACGCCGGCGTTTCTCCGGTGAACCTCAGAGCAATTGGAGACTACTGTTGGGTAACTGACTTCTCCCTGAATCTAATGAACCTGACCTTGACTTTTTTGCCTCAGAAAAATTCCCAAGTCGAAGCTGTCACACCCCGACTAGGTTTGGTTGGATCCCCGTGAACAACCCGCCACTCTCCCGGTTTATTAAAGGGTTTTCCCCTTATTATAATCCTTAAGGAGTAAGGCATCCTTTAAACCTGCATTATTTCTTGGAATAGCATAATCAAAACTGCATGAAATTTTAAACTTTACATACCTGTCTTACAAGCATCTTAGTTGATTGTCTTTCAGGGTAGGCTTTACAGGTTTTCCTAAAAGGGATATAAGGAAGAGAGTGAGTACGACTACTTAGTGAATGAGTTTTTAAAGTTCTACTTTTAACTTTCAAGAAAAACATTTATATGGAGTGTGCCAGACTCCTTTCCTTTCAAAAATCCCTTCATTTAAAAATTTGGGTTTTTCCATTATTTCTTAGTTACCGGTATGTCATCACCCAACACACATCCTTCATCATGAAGGTTACACACATTCGCAAGTTAGTATCACTACTGAACCCGCTAGTGGATTCGGAGCGACTTTTCCTGCCACTCGGATAGAAGTACGACCACTTCTACCTTGGGAATGAGTGAATGTACGCGACATCCGACCCACAATCCTGAAATCACCTCTTAGTGTTCATATGAGGATAGAGACCTCATCCCGTCCCCACCTCGGTCTCATGCGCTTGGTGCTACTCCAAATTTCGCACAAACACCTGGAATGACGATCTGCCCTTATACTCACCGGGTCGTCCAGGGCCCTTAGGACACATCACTACCCCTAATGGGCATCTTGATGATCCTGTAATCATAGTGCATGCACAAACAATGTTTTCTTATCAAGCCATGTAATATGTGGCGCCACTAGTCCAACAGTCCTGACTCTCAACTCAACCCGCATTTGTTTGTCTTGACTAGTCCATCGACCTGTCATGTTGCACTGTCGCTACTTGACTGAGCATGTCGGTCCTATCTTGGTACTATGGCCAAACAATTCACTTATTAAGTTTTATGGGACATATATCATGTTCATTTACGAGCTCCTGCTCGTGCCAACTGGCCTTGGGCCCATTGTACGAGATTTTCAAAAAACTGGGCATTCTAGCCTCTCTAGTTCCAAAATCAAGGCCCTCGACCTATAAGAGCTATTCGAGCTCCTGTAAAAAAGGTCTCCCAAATAGTTTAAGCATTGGCACAGAGTCAGGGGAGAACACTTCCGACAAAATAGGTTTTCACTATCCATTATACCAACCGGTATAAGGACATCTTCGTTCATAACCGATGAACCGGTTTTTAACTTCCTTCGAGGAAGTCTGATCATACCAACCGGGTATGATCTAGTTACCACCGGTAAGTAGTTTTTTTTTGCATAAGTTTGACATCACTTTCTCTAAGCGGTGATGATTAAAATACCACTAAATAGTGGGTTTTTATACTGAGGTACTTTTCATCCCCTATCGGGTATGATATAAAATTTTCACTCACAACCGGTAAGTGGTTTTAAGTTGTGCTCATCATCCCAACCAGGTATGATGTTAGTAAACCCACTCACCCGTTAACGCAGTGAATTATACTTGACCGGTTCTTTGTATTCACGCGAGCTCGTCCATGCTGGCGTTCCCGATATTTCGCGTTCCTACGCAATATGAACATCCTTGTTCAGTATTACTCGGCATAATAGCCTTCATTCATTTCCAATGAATGAGAAACCCAAACTTTTATTTATTTGCAATTAGGTCCCTAAAGTTATTTTTATTTAACTTGAAGTCCATAATGTCGGTTTTTCCTCAAATTGAGTCCCGCAACTTTTAAAATTTATCTTGGGACCTCAATTTATTCAATTTCACCAAAAAGGGGTTTAATTTCCCAAATTTCCAATTTGGTCCCCCAATTTTTCCAAAATTACTATTTTACCCTTGCTTTACAAAAATGGTAAGTTTTGCCCCAAAAATCCCAAAATTTCTCAATTTCTCATGAACAATTGACCCTCAATTTCATAAAATTGCATTTTGGCCCTTTGAATTTCGAAAATCCCTAAATTTCCCCCAATTTCAACTCTTTAACACTACCGAATTTGATTTCATCAAATTGACCGATCAAACACTGCTAATTATTGAAATTGGAGTTGAAATTGAGTTTCTGCATGTTCATACGATTCTAAAAAACTTTGAATCGCAGATTTTAACGTTGGAACGAGCTCAAACGGAACTTCACCGAAAAATAGACTATCGCGAGAGAAAGCTTTGATTTCTCACCGGTGAGGGTACGACGGTCCGAGCTTTCGATCTAGGTAGATAACTCTCATCTTGAGGTTCATCCTAGAATCAAAAATCGCATCAATTGATGCCAAATTGAGTTAGAATTTCATTATTGAAATTCTACCAGTTCTCTCTCTAACACTGACAGGAAATTGTAGAGTGTAGCTGAATTGGCTTACCTTTCAGTCCTAATTTGGCTGTGGGAGGGCGGAGGAAGTGTTGGGAAGGCTTGGTTTGGCCTAAGTAGGGCTCGAAATGGCCAATTTCAACTCAGCCGAAACAGGGCAACTTCGGTCCGCTGGAGTTGCTTCACTATTCCATCATGTCGACGCTTCTCTAATGATTTTCAGATTGATTGGAGTTTGCTATCAGATAGTTGAATTCTCCCAGGTTCTAAAGAGCCTGACCTCTCCTTCTGAGGTTAAGAAAAATTTTCAAGTCGAATCTCTGGCTTCACCAAGAAATAGAGCAGTAGAGAGAGAAGTGTTTGGGTGTGAGGAGAATAAATAGGGATGAAGTTTATATAGGTGTAAAACCGTATATTAAATGGGAGAGATTTATTACTAGTATTAATATTTCCATAAATTATTGATATTAATTACAATAATTAAATATATATTAATTTATGTTTATTTATGATAAGGCGTTCCATGAAAAGTTTTGACTGAAATTTCGGGTTACAAAAAAAATCATACTTCCCAGGAGGTCACCCATCCTTTTAGTACTCTCAGGTAAGCATACTTAACTTCAAAGTTTTTATGGATTCTTATTCACCTGAACCATTTTTTCTTAAATTTAATTTTTCTCTTCTAATTTTTCTTAAATTTCTTTTTTAAGGTTTAATGAACCCTTTGGATCACCCAAAAGTTGTAAATTTCCAAATTGCTTGTTCCCAAATGATCAGGTTTGTAAATCGGCTCAATTTTCTTACTCAGGTTTACCAGTTCTTTCCTAGTTTTCCTTAACTCAAAAGTGCGGGGTTTACAATTCTCTCCTCCTTTTAGGAGTTTTGTCCCCAAAACTTAATTTGCAACCTTGCATGAGGAACCATTTTCTTTGATGTCCATTTGTTATTTTCTTAACATGCAAACTCTTCTCTTGTTCTTTCAATTAGTCCTTTTTACATCATTCACTTAAGGAATTTTTTTCCTTTATATTATTTACTCCCTACATGGAGTTTATCATAACGAGACATACCTTACTTTAGGGTATATTCTTTGATTTATATCTTTGTTTGCTTAGAGCACATTATTCCCTTTGAGGTTCTGTATTCAAGATTGGGAATTCCAAGATAACTAACCATTCTCATGTCTTGTTAACCCCTTGGTCGTTGAAACCTTTAGCTCAATGTTCTTTCAGGCGTTACGTACTTGTTTCCACGGTTTTCTTTATTATCACTTTTTCGTCCTATTTTGACCCTTCCTCCATTTGTTGTCTATTATAACTTCGGTCCAAATTTTTATATTCGACCTCGTCATGCTTATTAGCCGACTCTTCCTTACTTTGAGTCATATTCTCCTCGGGATTGTTGGGCTTACATACCCCTTACAGCATGGCATTTTCTAGGACCTGTCTTTGTCCATTAGATTTCTTGAACATCTCCTTGAGGGCCTCTCTTTGCTTTTTTTTTTTTTTTTTTATCTTTCAGGGATCATATAACTTCATTCCTCTTTTCTTTTGATAACATTCCTCAACTATCCTTTTTATCGTTATCCTCTCATCCATCATGCCTTTGAAGTTATGTCTCACATAACCGCATGTATTTCTCTTACCTACTCATCCTTTCCAAACGTTTTTATTCGGTCCTTTCAATTCCAATTGTTGGGTTTCCTGATAATTATTGACATACGAGGATTTTTTCCCCTTCTTATGTCCTTTATCTTCTTTAGTGACATCCCTTATTCAATGACTTCCTTTTACCTTAATCCACTTTTACTTGCTCATAAATCACTTCATGATTCTTCATTCTACAATAATTGCTTTTGATCTATATGTCGATTATTTTGCTTGGGAAGGTTCACTCCTTCTAGTTTTGTTCTTTGCTATGTCTCTTACAATAGAGATTTCTATCTTAGGAGTTACATGCTCAACCTTCTTATCATTTATTGTATGGTTCTTTCTCCCTTTCTTTGCACCCTTATCTATGTTAGGGCATCTATTTGCTTTGAATCCTTCTCTATCCACAACTTTTGTTTTATCCCTTATTCCTTAGATGGGATACTCCTGATTATTGGTTTTATTCCGTGCATTCCACCCTATGCTCGATCATCCACTCTTTAAGCTTCATATGTGCGTGTGGACTATGACCCATCTTACCAATTGTGGTTATTCCTTCTTAGCCACATCTTATTTGGGGGATTTACTTTCACAATGTTTCTCGAACATTCTTTCCTTTATTACCTTAGTATGGGTTGTCCACTCATTCATACTTGTCACAACATCTTTTGGTGCTAATTTGTTAGATTATTTCCATTCAAGGAGGGTTCACATCCTCCTTATTTCAAACTCTCTTGTTCGCCCTTCGTGAGGCTCACTTAACCATCTTAAGTTTATAAACCCGGTTTTGGCCATCGATTGCTGTAAGGATTTTCCTTCGTTCTTCTTTTCCAATGTTTTGGCCTTTTTACTTCTCCCTTCTTTGTTGTGGTTTAAATCGATGGTTCTCTTGAAGACCAATTCTTTAACTGTCTCTTTCTCTTTATTTTTCTGGTCCTATCATCTGGGTAGCTGTATTCATGCCCATCCTATTGTCCATCATAGAGTGTAATCATTACTACATCTTATCATTTCTTGGGGTTTTGTTCATTATCTTTGGCTATCTGCCGTTACTAGTTTTTCTCTTTCTACATGGTTCTCCTATTCTCTCCAAATAGGTAACACTGGACCATTACAATACTTCTTTTCTTGGAAAATATTTCCTAAATAAGGGTTGGCTCCATTTCCTTTTAATTAGGATACGCATATCTTTTTGGGGCTTCCTTCCTTGGTAGGATTCTTTGCCTTTCCCCTAACATTCTTTTCTTACATTTGCTCTAGGGGATTTCTACCCTTAAATGACATCCCTTGATGTCGTCTTCTCTTATTTACCTTTACTTCTCAAATCTTGTAGGCACATCTTTTATGCTCTATTTGCATCCTTATTCGTACCTAGTACCTGTCTATTTCTTTAGGGAGCGTACAAATCTTCCTTGTTTCAGGATCATTGTGGGAGAGGCTTGCCTATTCCTTTCTTGGCTTGAGTTTAGTAGTTAATTGGCCTTTGGTCCTTTTAAGGATTTCTTGCATCCTTCTTTTCCCGAGTATTTGACCTTTCTGCTTCTCTCTTCTTTGTCGGAACTTACATTATGGCTTTCCTGAGTATTTTTTCGTTAACTACTTTGCCTCCACCATTTGTTTGGTCTAAGTTTCTTAGGGCAGCTGTTTCTCGAGTCCTCCTGTCCTTAACATCCATCTCACTGACTTTTTTAGGGTGTAGTCGTTTCTACCTCTCGGTCTTTCTTAGGGTGTCATTTATTCTCCTTGACCCTATTTGGCTTCATTACTTTTTCCATGGTGATTCATTCCAATACATCCTGTTATTTGGCTCTATTACTCTTTCAAGGTAGGTCATAATTGGCCTCCAATACATCCTTCCATCAAGAAGTTTCAAACAGTGGGTTGGTGCCTTGCACTTCACGTTATGTCCATCTGCCAATCCAATGATTCCTTCAAGGTACTTAGTTGTATGCGTCCCTCCAGAGTTCCCTTTCCCAGCGTAATCCTTCTCTTCTTCACTCTCATTGTGCCATTCTCTAGAGTTTCCAGAGGACATTTCTCTATGTTTGCCCCTTATGAGAGGGCTCTAGATATACTTCCCATGTACCTTATCCTTACTCTTGAGGTATCTTTCTCGGGTTGACCTTCTTAAGAAGAAATTTAAAATTTTCATTTACCTCGTCATTTCTTGACCTCTTGGTGAACCGCTTACTTAGCCAGCTCCATGGTTTCGATCCCTAGTCCTTCGTGGCCTTTGAGGAGTTATTGCCCTGAATTTATGAGGTGTGAAACATCTCTTCTTTCCTTACACCTATAATAGTTTATCTTGGTACTTGTCCTTAGTAGGGTTGGGCACTTCTTCAGGTAATGCCTCAATCGTTCATACTTGTAATAGGTTATTCCTTTACATGGATTGTTGTGGTCCCTTCTTTCCTTCGAGTAGGGCATTTCCAAGGTTACTATTGGTTTGTTGCTCTACAGTTCTTTGAGTCTGATCACTTTGACAGTTTTCTTACTAAATCTCCTTTGCTAAAGGGTCATGGTAAGAGTCTTCCTAGGTTTCTTAATTCCCTGATTTATCTTCCATAATCGGGATGTAACTTTTCCTTAGCTTCCAAGATAATGTGGGTTTGCTTTATTTTCCTTAGGCCATATTCCCAACAAAATTACATCATCAGTAGAGAGAGTTTTGAGAATTTGAGTATCTTATTAATAGGGGGATACAAAAGATTAGGCTTTTAGCCTTATCACAGGAAATGGTTGTAAAATAACTAAGGAGCTATGGAATTCTTGATAAACGTCTTCCTCCATACTTAGAGTTGTGCCACCAATAGGTCCTAGCACCGTTCTCCATGATACTTCCCCATTTGGTCTTTTGACATTTCAACCCGGTCTCAAGCATTTAGGAAGCTTCTAGGGTTGTCTCCCTACGGAGGTAGGGTGTTAAGTAGAGCCATTCCAAGTTTTTTTGGTTCCTCTCCTGGGAGCCATTTGAAAATTTTAGGATAAATCCTATTAGTTACTATATTTTCTAGTCTTAATTATGTATTCGAGGAAACAGGCTCTGATACCACTATAGTTGTCACGCCCCGACTCAGTTTGGTCAGATCCCCATGAACAACCCGCCACTCTCTCGGTTTATTAAAGGGTTTCCCCTTATTATAATCCGTAAGGAGTAAGGTGTCCTTTAAACCTGCACCATTTCTTGGAATAACATAATCAAAACTACATGAAATTTTAAATATTACATACCTGTCTTACAGGCATCTTAGTCGATTGTCTTTAAGGGTAGGCTTTCCGAGATTTCCTGAAAGGGATATAAGGGAGGGAGTGAGTACGATTACTCACTGAATGAGTTTTTAAAGGTCTACTTTTAACTTTTAAGAAAAATATTTATATGGAGTGTGCTAGACTACTTTCCTTTCAAAAATCCCTTCATTTAAAAATTTGGATTTTTCCACTATTTGTGAGTTACCGATGTGTCATCACCCAACACACATCCTTTATCATAAAAGTTACACACATTCGCAAGTCAGTATCACTACTGAACCCGCTAGTGGCTTCGGAGCGACTTTTCTTGCCACCCGGATAGAAGTACGACCACTTCTATCCTGGGAATGAGTGGATGTGTCCGACATCCAACCCACAATCCCGAAATCACTTCTTCGTATCCGTATGAGGACAGAGACTTCATCTCGTCCCCACCCCGGTCTCATGCGCTTGGTGCTACTCCAAATTTCGCACAGACACTTGGAACGACGATCTCCCTTATACTCACCGGGTCATCCAAGGCACTTAGGACACATCACTACCCCTAATAAATATTCTTTTAAAATTCGAATTTAAACTTTTTTCTAACTAATACTTGTATTTTTTACAATTGCTCTAATAAGTTCATTAAATATTTTTAAAATTTTTTATTCCTTAATTTTGTGATTGGATTATTTTATAATTTTAAAGTATTATTCAATTATTTTATTACAAAAATATTTATTTTTATTTCAATTCCCTTTACTACTTATTAAACATAACATGAGCGTCACTAGTGAGAGATTGTGCAATTAGTTTAGGACTATGTCCATTAGTTTCAACATTTGTTTAGCCCTCGTAAAGTTAGTTTTTTAGAGTGGTCTATTATATTATCTTAACTGAATGGATTATATTTGTGTAAAAATATACAATTTCATTCTTAAAATACAATTTGAACATCAATTAAGTCATTTTGAATATTAATTAAGTTGTTATAACATCAATTGGTCCTTGAAATAATTTTGTTCTTCCATTATCATTTATGTCATTTTCTTACCATTTGAAAATCATTTTCCTTCTTTATAATATCATTTTCCTCTCACCATCATTTAGACTATGGGAATATGGATTTATTTTTTTGACACTTTCAATTCTCTTACATTTGCCAATTAACCCATTAAAAGGATGAAATTGAACTTTAAAAGTCGTAAAAGTAATTGCATACTTATAAATACAAGGAAATATTTTATATTTAGTATATTTCTATGGACGCTATTGATGCTTGAGAGGATGAAAATGATGTCTAAATTTCCTAAAAATGGTGGAAACGATCTACAATAGATTAATTTGATTTGCAATGTCTATTACAAATCACATGGATGTTCAAATTGATTAAAAGGATATAAACGATATCTTAATATTTTATCAGTATTCAGATATTCAATCGTGCATGTACATGCACGGCAGCAACCTTATCTCGTTGTGCAAAAAAGAAAGTAGCGTTATATATTAATATTAAAAATAATAAAATTCATGTATAAAAATTTAATATTCATAAAATTAATATTTAGTGCGCTATAAATTTTATCTTTTACTTCTAAATGAAACCAAACTAGACATGTACTCGTCTTAAAATTTCCACCCATAATTTCATAATTTGGCCCCTATATCTATATTTTCTACGTATTTGATGCTATAATTCATTTTCGGATCGGTAGATTCAATAACTTTTTGTTCAGTCCCTACCTGATTTTTTTTCTGATAAACAGAAAACGGGCGAGAATATTTCTATGTATTTTCTCATGCTAATATTCATTCGTGCATCGCCTCACCCTCACCCTCACCCTCTAATTAACCCATAATAATTTGTTTCATGGACTATTTTTCACACAAGGTAGCCTAATGCCATTGTTGATGGATTTGCATTTATTGGTGCATCTCATATGTTAATCAAATTGGTAACATTGCATTCATGCTATGCTATGTTTGATGTAGGAATGAAAATTCAAAATATACTATTTTTTTTCTTAAATAAGGATTTATTTCTAACGCATATGTCTAAGCAGCTTAAAGGCATTATTCATTAGCAGATGCTGAGGAAAAGAAAAAAAGGACAAAAGCAGCGGTAACAGGAGGCAACAACAAAATCATTTCAGTACAATGTAAGACGATAGATAGTTTCCGTACTTTTGCCACGGAGATAATGGCAACCATTATCCCTGTTACAATGGCAAAAGTGGGATTGATGGCTTGGAAACCAAAAGAGCCCCATCAAAGGCAGGACCAGGGGACATTTTAAAGAAAAGAATAGAGAGGAAGGGTGCTATCGGGAATAACTGAATGGTGTTTTCTGCAAACATCTCCTAGGCAACGGCAGGCATGTCCTTGAGCCACGCATCAAGTGGCTTACCGATCGAGTATACGATGAACCCGATCTCGCGGAGCTTCTCAGCATCGACAACGTTACGCCCGTCAAAGACAAAGGCGGGCTTCTGCATGTTGTCATAGATCCTCTGGAAGTCGAGGGACCCGAACTCATCCCATTCTGTGAGGATGCAGAGGCCGTGGGCGTCTTTTGTGGCCTGGTACGCATCCCACACTACGGAAACCTGCTTGACCGATGTAGGAGACATTGGCTGGAGATGGACAGGATGGTCCCAGTCGAACTTGTTCATGGTCAGATCCCTCTGGATCTGGTCCTCAGTGACCTGAGGGTCGTAAATGCTCAGCCTCGCCTTGTCTCCAAGCAGCCCCTTGCACACGTCGATGGCAGGCGTCTCTCGGGTATCGCCTGTGTCCTTCTTAAAGGCGAAGCCGAGGATTGCAATCTTCTTGTTCGAGACAGTGTTGAACATGGAGGCCACCACACGGTTCACGAACCGGCTCTTCTGGTAGTCGTTGATCTTGATAACTTGCTTCCAGTACTCCGCAACCTCAGGGAGGCCATTGCATTCACAGATGTAGACAAGGTTCAATATGTCCTTCTGAAAGCAGGACCCTCCGAAGCCAACACTGGCGTTGAGGAACTTTGGCCCGATCCTCGAGTCCTTGCCCACAGCATAAGAGACCTGAGTCACATTCGCACCTGTGGCCTCACAAAGAGCTGACATAGCGTTCACTGATGAGATCCTCTGGGCTAAGAAGGCATTAGCAGCCAACTTGGAGAGCTCTGCAGACCAGAGATTAGTAGTCAGGATGCGGTCTTCGGGTACCCAGTGAGCATAGACATCCTTCAATGCCTTGACAGCCTTTTGGCCTTCAGGGTTTTCCCTTCCTCCTATGAGGACCCGGTCTGGGTTGAAGAGATCTTGGATTGCTGTCCCCTCTGCAAGGAACTCTGGGTTTGAGAGGATCTGGTACTTAATCCCCTTACTATTATGGGTCAGGATCTTCTCTATGGCTTCAGCTGTTTTCACAGGAACAGTAGACTTCTCGACCACAATTTTGTCGGACTTGGAGACATCCGCGATCATGCGAGCAGCACTCTCCCAGTAAGTCAGATCGGCAGCTTTGCCTGCTCCTAGACCCCGGGTCTTGGTTGGAGTGTTGACTGAGACAAAGATAATGTCAGCCTCTTGAACGTGTTTCTCCACATCAGTGCTGAAGAAGAGGTTCTTTCCTCTGCACTGCTTCACCACATCATCAAGACCTGGTTCATAGATAGGGAGTTGGTCACTATTCCAGGCGTTGATTCGGGCTACAGATATATCAACAACCACGACTTCAATGGATGGGCACTTGAGCGCAATTACAGCCATAGTAGGGCCGCCAACATATCCAGCGCCAATGCAACAGATCTTCACCATCTTTGTCGAATGATTAATGACCTGAACACAAGTTCAGAGTTTTATTCACTGATTGCACTCTATAGCTCATTCAAAGATCAAACAAGTATCTTTTATTTTTGAAAATTGAACAACTATCAGTAGCAAGGAATTTCAAGCAGCAGTTTTTCATAGGTTTACAGAAAATTAATATAGTCAGATATGGTCCCTTCTTGGTCCTGGGAGAGCAATTTTCTCGATTACAATTTACACCGCCATTATTTTCTATGACCATTCATTGAAAAGAAAATTAATTATAGCTAAAATGAGGATTGGCAGAAATGAGACTGACACAATTAGCAATATCAGAAACTGAGCGAGAATCTGATGGAATCGGGAAAAAGGGAAACTGATGAAACAATCTCGTAAGTGTACGAGCAAAAACTGAACGCAGACCAAATAATGAAACATTGAAAAGAACATAACTGTGCAATGATCCGGTTAGCTCAAGTACAAAGGCCTCTAAATCAAAAGACAGCGTCCGCTTGAGACCAAATCTCGAGCTCAACCAAACCCTGAGGCGAATCAGGAGTAATAAGGAGCAACCAGAACAGTCCGAATGATCATCAGATCTGCCGATCCAGAGCACAAAAAACGATAATTCGAATGAAACAGCTCCCAGCAAGGACAAAAAAGTCACGACAATTAACGAATCAAACGATCTGTCATAAGACAGCAATTTCAGCCTACGCACTCACGATTTGAAATAAGAAACTTGACAGAGTAGCGAGATTCTCTCTGATAGAGGAAAAAGAATCAATTACCTCCTCAAACAGCTCCCTTGCGCGTCTTAAAACAACGAGAGAGAAGGAATGAAAGAGGAAAGAGTTTTGCAGTGAAGGGAGAAGAGAGCGGAGGGCAATGGCTTTTATATGCGCGGTGAGGTGAGCGTTCGAGATCTACTCCGTCCGCTCCCTCCCCGCCCTTCCCAACGACTTCTTTTATTTTTTTTTTTCATTCTATTTAATTTAATTTTCTAATAGTTTTTTTTGCTAAAAATTTTTCCTATAGTTGATTAAATGTCATGTTAAAAAGTTTTATTTTTTAACGGATATTCTCCTAAAATATAAAGTAATTAAATATATTCATAATACTATATTTAAAAAAAATGATTTAGTGTGTATATATATATACCATAATGTTTTTATTAATTATTTAAATTAAAAAATAAATTATGAAATGATAAATTTTGATTGTTTAAAATATTAGTGTGTGATAAATTTATGAAATAAAATATCACTGTAATTTCTCCTTTTTTTTTCGTGTCCGTGGACGGATTTGCCCCCGTTATTGGACATGATTAACACATCCTGTCTAACTTTGGTGGACGCGGTTAATGAAAACATGGGGCCTGTTTGGCAGTACAGCTAACAAAAGTGACGGCTGGCACCGCGGGCGCACGTCGTGCCGTGTTAGTGAGAAAGTAACGAACCTTCCTTGGCGCTGCAGCGATTCGCACACGCACCACCCTGCAATTAACTTGGTAAAAAAGTGTTAGCCCAGTCGAATTAAAATAGGAACGGTAGATGGTATGTGAATGTATGTCTAAAGTTGCCTTAGACCTTGTCCATTTCTTAGACTTCTTAATAGTACATTGCAAAAATTGAATTTTCAAATGTTGAGTCCAATACAAGGACAAAAAGAGTTGACCCTATGAGCCTTTTTAGGGGAAACTCCACAAAATGAAGAATATTGTACCAGCCAATATGGACTATTTAGCTGTACAATTTCCCTGGGACTGAGAGGCTTGGGTCGAATATCTAGCTTACTCTTTCTCACGGACTTGTTATGGTTTTCTCTCCTATGTTTGTTGACTTTTTCACAAGTTTTATATAATTAATAATAGACTAAGTCATCAAGCAATATTATGGGATTTTTTTACCCCAAAATAAATTTTATATCCCCTAAAATTGGAATTTTTGTTTGTAGTGATGGTAGCCGTTGGTTTTTCATTATCTTTAGTAAAATGTAAATGGAGGAAGAGGACATTTTTTTTTCTTCTTAACGAGGGCCATTTATTTGTTGAGCTGTTTCATGAAACAGCTCTCATTCAAGAGGATAATTAACATCAAACTTTGACCTTTTGCTTGTTAAAAATGTCTCTGACTTTTGCTAGAAAAAAAAAGTTGGGCAATGATCTCTCTCCATCCAAACATTGGCACATGGTAGCGGATACATTAATGAGACACTAAATTTTGGCCTAATAAAATAATCAAAGTATACTATTTAATTATAATAATAGGAGACGAGGTTAAAAGGGAAATAAAAAATGCCTCTTTAAAAAATAATATTATTTAATTTATATGTGTAAAACTCAACATTAAATTTTCTTATTTAATTAATATAACAATAATAGGTTCCAATATAATAATTTATTATAGTAAATTTGTGGAATTTTATTTTAAAAATATATAGGTTGAAGCTTTGGATGCAAGAAGTAATGAACTTTGCTTTAGGATTCAGGAAATGGTAGAGTGGTCTTGAAGGCAAACGGAACATTTTCTTCTTATGAGTCAGAAACTATATGGCCCAATGATCATGACCAAACAAGACGAGCAACATCAATATTTACCTTTGTTACCTCTCATATTTGTAACAGATTAATATCCCTACAAATAAGTAAATAAATATGATCGGGGTTACAGTATTATTATAGCTACTTGAATATTAACCTACTACCAATACTCGTGTCCTATCACATTTGCACATAAATTATATGTTATTCTTATTAGGCTAATTCTAACATTCGGGTCTATCTCTAGTACTATATTGGGTATGGTGCGGTTCGATACCAGCGTGACGCCCATAAGCAGGGTTGCAACCTCTCCTTCAAGGGAATTGTTGCTTGCACGGGATTTGTTGGCCCTCCCACTACAATAGTACCATGATGTTGCCTCTTGTGATAATGCCTATTCCTATGTTTGCTCATCTACTAGAACCCGTCATCACAATTCACCTTTCACCCATTGGGTAGGTGACAGTTGAGTGGAGATCTCCCTATTCCTTTGCCTCATTGTGCTTCTTCTATATATGTATTTTCCATAAAACTTCTATTAGCATTCATTATAACACGATAGGTATTAGGGGTACTTACTCATATTTAGCATGTTTTTAGATATGCCAATAAGTTATGACCCGTTTTTCCTTTATTAGCCCGCTGAGATTTTAGCAACATAAGAATGTACTTCAATCTCTACCCACTTGCCAAACATGAAAATAGATAGAAATCTATACGCAAATAACATAATTTATACCAAATATAACTAGTACATTAGTATAATAAAAATATATGATCAATGGTATCAATCTCATCACAAAAAAGTACAAATCATGTAATTAATTAAACCTTTTTTATACGTATTGAGGTTTACACGAAGCTCGGTTTGAGTATAATTTGGACCCAAATGATGCGATTCAAATCTCCATTTAATTATGGATGTGTAGAAACTGATCCATACCTTCAATTGGATCAAATAACCTCGATTGAATGGTCAATTTGATGAAATCAAATTCGACCAATTTAAAAGGGGGAAAATTTGATAATTTCGTAAAATTGAGGGACCAAAGTGCAATTTCCAAAATTGAGGGCCAATTTACCATGAAAAAGATGTTGGAGAACCAATTGGTCAATTTTTGGAATTTATTGGTGTCAAATGGCCATTTTTGTAAAGTAGGGGCAAAATGGTAATTTTTGAAAAATTTGGAACCAAATTAGAAATTTGGGAAACTTGAACCCCTTAAGTGATTTTGAATAAATTGAGGACCCAAAGTGCATTTTAGAAGTTTTGTGACTCAATTTGGGAAAAAGTTTGCATTAGGGACCTAAAGTTATGGAAAAGAACTTTAGGGACCTAAATGTAAATATTTGAAAAGTTTGGGGCATTTTGTTCATACGTGAGGAATGAAGGCTATTATGTCAAATGTTAATAAACAAGAATGCCCAAATCATGTAGGAACATGAATGACTGAAATGCCAGAAAGGATAAGCTCGCGTGGAGGCAAAAAGTCGATTAAGAGGAATACACTACACTTATCGGACGAGTGGAATTTTTCACATCATACACGGTTGGAATGATGAGTACCTCAGAAAGGAAAACCACTACTAAGTGTAAATTTTAACATCACGCCTGGTTGGAGTGATGTGAGAAATACTCGGAAAAACTACTTACCGATTGTAAGTATATCATACCAGGTTGGTATGATGAACTACCTCGAAGGAAGTAGAAAACTCACTTACTGGTTATAAGTGGAGATGTCATCACACTCGGTTAGTGTGATGGACAAGTGAAAAAGTTATTTTGTCAGAAGTGCTTTTCCGTAACTGTGTGCCAATGGTTAAAAATTTTGGGAAACCTTATTGACGAGAGCTCGAATAGCTTAGATAGGCTAGAGGTCTCAGTTTTGGAACTTGGGGGCTAAAATGCCCGTTTTTGAAAATCTTGTATAGTGGGCCTAAGGCTAGTTGACACGAGCAAAAGCTCGTAAACAAACGTGATGATAAGCCATGAAAACTTTTAATGAATGAATGATGTGATTTGGCCATGGTACCAAGACAAGACCGACATACTCGATGAACTGGCGGCATTGCGACAAGACCCGTTCGATGGACCGGTCTAGACAAACAGCTGTAGGTCAAGTTGAGGGTTGGGGCTATTGGACCAATGAAACCACATATTAATGGCTTATGGAAAACTTTGTTTGTTCATGCACTGTCGTTCGAGACCATCAAGACGTCCAAGAGGGGTAGTGATGCGTCCTAAGGGCTACTAGACGACATGGTGGAGATAAGGGCAAATTATCGTGCCAACAGTCAGGGAAGCTCGACGTAGCTTCATGCGCATGAGACTGAGGTGGGGTCAGGATGAGGTCTCTGTCCTCATACGAACATGGAGTTGCTTTTTGGGTTTGAGGATCAGATGTCGCGAACATCCACCCATTCCCAAGGTAGAAGTGGAGGTGCTTCTATCTAGGTGGCCAGTAAAGTCGCTCCAACACCACAAGTGGGTGGAGTGGACGGGCTGCCCTGCGAATGTGTGATCCCTTCATGATGAAGGGTGTGTGTTGATTGTTAAACACACCGATTGCGGATAATGAAGAATTTTGGTTTTGAATAACCAAGAGTTCAAAGAAGGAATGATTTTAAAGAAAATAAGGAGTCTGATACACTCTAATTTAAACTATTTTATAGAAACTCATGTTTCAAACACCCATTCACTATGCTGTCGAACTCACCCTTTCCTTTTACCCCTTTTAGGTAACCGAGGGAAAAACCTACCTATAGACATTCCGCTCGGTAAACTTGCAAGACATGTATGTAAGTTTAAATTATTTAGTTTTTATTAATGTTATTTCAGGAAAGGTACATGTATAAAGGATGCCTTAGTCCTCACAGTTTAAAGAAGGGAAAACCCTTAATAAATTGGGAGAGTGGCGGGTTTCTCACGGGGATCCAACCAAATCGGGTTGGGGCGTGACATCCAACCTAATGACAAGTTTTGCCCAAATTGGGCGACCAAAACTTGACCACAAAATTAATGATAAACTAATTGATGGTCTAAATCGAGAATGGGAAGCACTGACTCCGACAATGTCACTGGTTCTCAAATCTAACACTTGATTCTCTCAATGCTTTTCTTATCACCTAGGATGCTCGTTGTGTTAAAAAATATGGCTCCGAAACTAGTGCCCCCCCTCTCTTCTTCTTAAAAACACTCAAGTGGTGCACCCTTTAGTTTCTTTAGTCTCTCGTGAAGCTCGTGACCTTCTTCCAGCTCTTGTCACTATGCGACCTACACATTTTGATCGCCTTGTCCCAGAGCTTCTCCCAACTCTCATCAAAGAATGAATGCAAATGAAAACTCCCGTGTATAGGGGCGAACAACTTCACCTATATGATTAGGTCTCACTCTCATTATCATTCTAGACATTCCTTACGATATTTCGGACCTAGGTCACATCAATATTTTAATTCACATAGTACGAACTTTAATCGAACCACTTCCTTTGGTCTCATTGGACAACAAACCACTCAACCCACTTCTAGGCCTTTGGAGCCCATATACCAACTTTGTGGCAAACATGTACATTCGACCCATTATTGTCCTTCCTATGAATTGAAGCCTCTCTTTCCACCCCTCAAGTTTACTCTACTTATGACAATGAACTAAGGGCAATTGAGGAATTTTGGAATTTTTGGGGAAAAACTTACCATTTTTGTAAAAGAAGGGCAAAATGGTAATTTTGGTAAAACTGGGGGGACCAAATTGGAAATTTGGGAAATTAAACCTCTTTTTGGTGAAATTGAATAAATTGAGGTCCCAAGATAAATTTTAAAAGTTACGGGACTCAATTTGAGGAAAAACCGACATTAGGGACTTAAAGTTAAAGAGGAATAACTTTAGGGACCTAATTGCAAATAACTAAAAGCTTGGGTTTTTTCATTCATTGGAAATGAATGAAGGTTGTTATGCCGAGTAATAATGAACAAGGTTGTTCATATTACTGGGAACACCAGCAAGGACAATCTCGCGTGAATACAAAGAATCGGTCTAGTGGAATTCACAGTATTAACGGGTGAGTGGGTTTACTAACATCATACCCGGTTGGGATGATGAGCACAACTTCAAAATTTAAAAACCACTTACCAGTTGTGAGTGAGATTATATATCATACTCGGTTGGGGATGATAAGTGCCTCGGTATAAAAATTCACTGTTTAGTAGTATTTTAATCATCACCACTTAGAGGAAGTGATGTGAAAATTTTGCGGAGAAACTACTTACCAGTTGTAAGTAGATCATACCCGGTTGGTATGATGAGACTTCCTCGAAGGAAGTTGAAAATCCGTTCATCGGTTATGAACGGAGATGTCCTTATACCAGCTGGTATAATGGATAGTGAAAACCTATTTTGTTGGAAGTGTTCTCCCCTAACTGTGTGCCAATGCTTAAACTATTTGGGAGACCTTCTTGACGGGAGCTCGAATAGCTCTGATAGGCTGGTGGCCTCAGTTTTGGAACTTGGAGGCCAAATGCCCAATTTTGAAAATCTCGTACAGTGGGCCCAAGGCTAGTTGGCACGAGTAGGAGCTCATAAATGAACATGATATATGTGCCATAAAACTTAATAAACGAATTGTTTGGCCATGGTACCAAGATAGGACTGACATGCTCAATCAACTAGTAGCAGTGCGACATGACAAGTCGATGGACTAGTCAAGACAAACAACTGCGGGTTGAGTTGAGAGTCGGGGCCGTTGGACCAGTGGCACCACAGATTACATGGCAATATGAGAAAATATTATTTGTGCATGTACTGTGAGTACAGGATTATCAAGACGCCCATGATGGGTAGTGATACATCCTAAGGGCACTGGACGACCTGGTGGCTATAAGGGCAATTCATCGTTCCAGCTGTCTGTGCGAAATCTGGATTAGCACCAAGTGCATGAGACCGGGGTGGGGACAGGATGAGGTCTTTTTCCTCATACGGACACGAAGAAGTGATTTCGGGATTGTGGGTCGGATGTCACGTACATTCACTCATTCCTAGGGTAGAAGTGGTCGTACTTCTATCCGGGTGGTAGGAAAAGTTGCTCCGAAGCTACCAGCGGGTTTAGTAGTGATACTGACTTGCGAATGTGTGTAACCTTCATGATGAAGGATGTGTGTTGGGTGATGACACACTGTGGTAAATAATAAATGGTGGAAAAATCTGAATTTTTAAATGAAGGGATTTTTGAAAACAAAGGAGTCTGGCACACTCCATATAAATGTTTTTCTTAAAAGTCAAAAGCTTTTAAAAACCCATTCACTAAGTAGTCGTACTCACCCCCTCCCTTATATCCCTTTCAGGAAATCCCGGAAAGCCTCCCCTTAAAGACCGTCAACTAAGATGTCTGTAAGACAAGTATGTAAAGTTTTAAATTTTATGCAGTTTTGATTATTCTATTCCAGGAAAAGGTGCAGGTTAAAGGATGCCTTACTCTTTATGATTTACAATAAGGGGAAATCCTTTAATAAACCGGGAGAGTGGCAGGTTGATCATAGGGATCCGACCAAACCGGGTCGGGGCGTGACAATGTTGATTCAAGAGCGACAACTTATATCACTAATGATATATCTCACATGTCTATTAAGGAGAATTAGATGCTTCATGAGCATTTTCAAATTGGAGACGAGATAGTTTACCCATTTTATCCCATGAATCTACTTTTCTTACCTCTTCTATCCATCGCTTTCATCTTAATAATATCTATTATGTTACTCAAAATTTCCTTAATTTGCTCTTTGTCTTCCAATTTACCAAAGATAATGGCTACTATTTTAAATTTTATCCTACTCACTTTCTTACAAAAAATATTATTTTTCAAGAGGAGCTAATACGTGGTAGTCATAAGAAAGGATTATACTGTCTTCGTACAAATCATATTTTTTCTAATTTGACTCCAGTTGCTTGTGTTACTTGTATCCATTTTGTTTCATTATGGCATCAACATTTAGGAAATCTCGAATTTCCAATTGTCACTAATGTGCTTTCTAAACAATTATTAATGAATGCTATCTCACCTTTATCATTATGTGATTCATGTTTTTATACCAAAATCTCTCAACATTCTTTCCCTTTAACTCACCATATCTCACTTAATCCAAGTACATTTGAGATTTATTATTTAAAGCCGCAATTGATACTTGTAAGTCCATATCTACGCTCGTTGCTCCTAGATCATTACTCCCCCTCAAGGCTGGAGCAACTCTTTCGGATCCCACTCTGTATCGTCAGATTGTGGGTTCCCTTCATTATCTCACTATCATTCATCCTGATCTTGCCTATGCCATTCATTAGATATGCCAATTTATGCATCAACCCACCAATATTCATTAGATTTTTGTCAAACACATCCTTCACTACCTTCAAGGGACTCTTCATCTTGGCCTTACCCTTTGGCGCCACTCCCTTACCACTCCCCATTAGTAACATTGGGAATCCCAAACCAGAAACCAAGCCAAACCAAACCAGGAACTAAAGCAAAGTTGAGAAGGAAAACCCGAATCGGGAATTGGAATCAAACTAATATTTGAATATGGTACAAAATTGAGATATAAGATAATGACGACAGTCATGAAATACCATTGGAGAACATCCCACGATCGAAAGTCAAGGATCAAGGAAAAATTTGAGGAAGAACTAGTTCAAATCAGGTTTGAACTAACTTAGGTCACAAAACCCTTTGATTTTTAGAGTAGGCTAAGCAAATCGAAATTTGGTGATTCTTGAGTCCATCCAATAGGAAATTGAACAAATAATTTTTAGAAATTTTATTGGGCCAAGAAATGACCGAATTGTGGGTGAACCGGTCAAAACAATTGAAAATTTTACTAGTACCTGTCACGCTTTGACCCGATTTAGTCGATTTACTATGAGCAACCCACCACTCTCCTACTTTATTAAGGGTTTTCCCCTTCTTTAAACCTTGAGGAGTAAGGCGTCCTTTAAACCAGTACCTTTACTGGAATAGCATTAATCAAAACTGTATAAAATTTAAATTTTCATGCCAGTCTTGCAGGTTTAGCTAGCTGAAGGTCTTTAGGTAGGTTTTTCCCTAGGTTAGCTGAAAAGGGGTAAAGGGGAAGGGGTGAGTTCGACAACTCCGTAAATGGGTGATTGAAAGATGAGTTTTCTTAAAATAGTTTGGATTTGGAGTGTGCCAGACCCCTTATTCTATTTAAAATCATTCTTTCCTTGAGTTCCTAGTTTTTCAAAACCATAACTCATCATTATCCACAATTAGTGTGTTTACACTCAACACACACCCTTCATCATGAAGGGTTTACACACATTCGCGAGATGCAGTTACGCCAATTGCACCCACTTGTGGATCGGAGCGTCTTTACCATCCACCCCGATAGAAGTTTCTAACTTCCACACGAAGTCTAAGTGAATGTCTCCGACGTCCTACCCTCACACCCAAAATAATTCGTGTCCATATGAGGACAGAGACCTCATCCCGACCCCACCCCAGTCTCATGTGCATGAAGCTACGTCGAGCTTCCTTGACTGCTGGCACAACAAACTACCCTTATCTCCACCATGTCGTCCAGTAGCCCCTAGAACGTATCACTATCCCTCTTGGGTATCTTGATGGTCCCAAACCTCACTGCATGCACAAACAATAATTTTCCATATAAGCCATTAATCTTTAGTGTCACTGGTCCAATGGCCCCGGCTTTCAACTCAACTTGCAGTTGTTTGTATCGACAAGTCCGTCGACCTATCTCGTCGCACTACCGCCAGCCCATTGAGTATGTCGATCCTGTCTTGGTACCATAGCTAAATCACATAATTCATTAAAAGTTTCATGGCTTAATCTCATGTTTGTTTAAGAGCTCATGCTCATGCCAACTAGCCTTGGTCCCATTATACAAGATTTTTAAAAATCGGGCATTTTAGCCCACAAGTTCCAAAACCGAGGCCTCTGGCCTATCTGAACTATTCGAGCTCCCATCAAGAAAGTCTCCTAAAATGTTTAAGTAGTAGCTCACAGTCAAGGGAGAGTACTTCTGAAAAAAATAACCTTTCAGTCTTCCATCACACCAATCAGATGTGAGGACATCCCCGCTCAAAACCAATAAACGAGTTTTCTACTTCCTTCTGGTAAGTTTATCATACCAACCGGGTATGATTTACTTACAACTGCTAAATAGTTTTTCCGCGTGTTTTCTCACATCACTCCAACCAGGTGTAGTGTTAAAATTCCACATAATAGTGGGTTTCCATTTCCGAGGTACTCATCATCCCAAACGCATATGATGTGAAAATTCCCACTCACCCGATATTCGCACTGTATCTTTCTTCTTAACTGGCTCTTTGCCTCATGCGAGCTTATCATTGCTGGCGTTCCTGATAACTCGTATTCCTCCACAATATTAACATCTTTGTTTATAAATCTTTGACCTAATAGCCTTCATTTATTGCAAATGAATAAAATGACCAAACTTTTAATTATTTGCATTTAGGACCCTAAAGTTATTTTCCTTTAACTTTAGGTCCCCTAATGCCAATTTTCCCCAAATTGAGCCCGAAACTTCTAAAATTCACTTTGGGACTTCAATTTATTCAAAATGACAAAAGGGGTTCAAGTTCTCAAATTTCCAATTTGGTCCCCAACTTTTCAAAAATTACCATTTTGCCCCTACTTTACAAAAATAGCAAATTTGACCTAAAAAATTCCAAAAATTGACCAATTGGTCCTTCAATATTTTTTTTATGGCCCATTGGCCCTTAATTTTGGGAAATTGCACTTTAGTCCCTTAATTTTACTAAATTCTCAAATTTCCCCCAATTCCCCCATTTTAAATTGACCGAATTTGATTTCATCAAATTGACCATTTAATTAGGTTTAATTGTTGAAGTTGAAGGTAAAATTGAGTTCCTATACTTCCACATGATTCAATAGAAGTTTGAATCACGTCATTTTGATCCGAATTAAGCTCAAATAGAGCTTTGTTGGAAAATTGGACTTTGAGAGAGAAAGCTTCGAAAGCTTTTCGTTAGGGGTGTGGCGGTTCAAGCTTTCAATCTGGACAGATAGCTCTCGTCCTGAGGTTTCTAGAATCAAGAATCGCATCAATTCATGCTCAATTGAGGGAGAATTTGGTCAGTGAAGTTTCGTGGGTTCTCTCTCTAATACTTATCGAAAATTACAGAGGTGAGCCAAATTGGATTACCTTTCCACTCTAATTCAATCGTATGAGGGTTGTGGAAGTGTTGGTAGAGCTTGGTTTGGTTTGAGAAGGGCTCGAATTGGCCATTTTTAGCTTGGTTGAAACAGGGCAGCTTCGATCCACGGGAGCTACTTCATTGTTTGATCATGACGGAGCTTCTCCAATGATCGTTAGAATAAATGGTGATTACCGTCGGGTAGATTACTTCTCTCCGAATCTAAAGAACTCGACCTTGCCTTCTTTGGCTCAAAAAAACCCCAATGTCAGAGCTCTAGTTCAAGCTTCACTGGAAAATGGAGAGGGAGTGAGAGGAGTTTTTAGGTGTGTGGAGGATGAATGTGGAGGTGCTCTTTATATAGGAAGCTCGAGAACTTCTTTGCCATTTGATCGGTGCCTTTATGGTAGTCATTCAATACCTAAAACTCCCTGAACAGAGGCTTTTCAGCTTCGCTAGCACTGCTCAATTTTCCGGTGAGTGAACAGTGTTATTATCTAAAGGAAGAAGTTGACATTGTTTTGAACCGGACTGGACCAAGTTCAATGCTTAAACCGGCCGGTTCAAGACCGATTCGATCGAGTTTTTCAAAATTAAAATTTTTTAAATTAATCTAAATTTATTCTCTATCCAATGGTAGCTTGAATTCTCTAATTTGAATTTTCTATGCCACCTAGAAAAATGAATTTACTATCCAATTCAATAGTGGTTCAAATCGGTCCAAACCAGTTCAATCCGGTTTGGATCTGATTCACCTAAACCAGTTTGGTTTTCTTTCTCAAATTGTCCTAAAGTCCTTTCCATGGTTTTATGACTCTCTGGGTCACTCGGGAGTTGTAAATTTCCCGATTTGCTCATTCTCTTGTGGTCGGGGTTTGTGAATCGATTCAGTTTTCTCACTTAGTTTGACCAGTTCTTTTTCTGGTTTTCTTTAATTCTAAAGGTCGAGGTTTACAACTCTCCTCTCTTTTTAGGAGTTTTGTCCCCAAAACTTATCCAACATCCTTCGTACTAGAAAGGACTTCCCTTGATATCAACTTATTGTTTATTGACATACAACCTTCTCGATTATTTCTATATAATCCTGGTATAACACACCCTTATAAATTTCTTTCCCTTCTCATTATCCATTCCATGGAGCTCACTTAGGCTAGACATACTTTACTCGAGGGTTTAAGGCTATATCCTTAATTTTGCGTCCCTCTGTCCTTAAAGTATAATCCTTTCTCTTGAGGTTCTTTACTCAAAAGTTTAGGATTTGGAGTTCCAAGATATCCAAGCGTTCCCATGTCTAGTTATTCTCTTGGTTGTTGAAACCCTTAGCTCAGTGTTCTTTCAAGCATTACGTACTTGTTTTCATGGGTCTCTATGTTATCACCTTTTTGTCTTATTTTGACCCTTCCTTCATCCGTTATTTATTACATCTTTGGTCCAATTTCAATGTTGACCTTATTATGCTAACTCTTCATTAGTTGAGTCATATCTTTCCCTGGTCTGTTGAGATTGCATGTTCCTTACAACATGACAATGCTCCTGAATCTGTCTTTGACCATTAAAATTTATGAACACTTCCTTATTGGGTGTTCCCAACCTTTCCACCTTTTAGGGATTGTATAACTTCAACCCACTTTTCCTCGAGTAGTATTCCTCGACTACCTTTACCGTTATCCAATCATTCTTCATGCCTTGACAAAATATCTTACATAATCGTGTCAGTTTTTTTTCCTTACCCACTTGTCCTTTCCCAATTTCTTTATTGGGTCTTTCTGGTGCCAATCATTGAATTTTCTGATGACTTACCGACACGCTGGGATTCTTCCCTTCTTATGTCTTTCTTCATTTCTGGCGACATCCTTTACTCAAGGATTTTTCTTTTTAAGGTTTCCCTTCCTACTTTTATCCTTCTACCTAGGGTCTATTGTCCTGGTTCAACCTCCTTAATGCTCCTTGGAGCCTTTTCCTTCTTTCCTGTATTTCCTTATTATAGGTAGCCCACCCATTCTTACTTTAACCACATCCTTTGATGCTATTTTCTACTTACCCGTTCCTTGGGTTTAACTTTCTCCTTTGGTTCTCCTAGTATGCTTCCCTTGATTCTTTCATTTTGGCATGCACCTCATCTCCTCATACTTCGTCACTTGATCCCTTACTTCTTAGTTGGGACTTGTATGCCTTCCTAGAGTTTCCTTCTTTAGGAGAATCCTTTCCCTTCTTTCTCAAAATTCCTTTTTATTTGTCCTTAAGGGTATCTAACCTTAACTTTCCTGATATCCTCGGATGCTATCCTTCCTATTTCACCTTTCTTTGGAGGTTTGGTGGGTACGTCCTTAGGATTTTATTTTACTTGTATTTCATCACAAGTTTTATAAGAAAATGAACTTTTGTTATAATGATAATGAATTACAATGTTTTTGGTTATATTAGTCTAGGGGAGCTAAGGTAAGTACTAGCTATAGCATTAAGTCATCTCGTGCTTCCTCCTGGTTGAGGTTGTATAATCAGGTTGGTACCTTTGATGTAGTGGCTATGTCTTGTCCTTCGTCTAGTGCCCTTGGATTTCCTTGAGGTGGTTGATGGTCACTTTGTTATGTATTACCTCGAAGAGCTAGACAACTCTTTGCAAAGTGTCCGAGCTGTCCGCTTTCGAAGCATGCTTGACACGACCCTTCATGGCTTTTTTGGCACCTAGGGAAATAGGGGTTTCTCCTTTATGGGGTTGTACTTGTCTCCCTTTGGGCATGGTAATCGTCATTTCTCCTAAAAGGCCCCATTCATGTCCTCCATTTTTTTCCACCAGGCTCCTTTTGACCTCTCTGGTTGTTCTATCCTTCCTCTTCCTTTCGGTCGGCTTACTCTATCCAATGGCGTCTTGTCTGTACTTGATGTTCACACTCATGGGCCATACTGATGATGGCAGCCAAATCCATGGGGTGTCCTAGTACTTCCATTTGGTCTCTTATATCCATGTTGAGACCATCCATGAACCGTTGACAGATATTTACCAGTCCGGCTAAATCTGGAGCAAAAGGTCTTAGCTCATTAAATTTAGTCTCATACTCTGATATAGAGTTAAGCCCTTATCGGAGTTGGAGGAAATCCTACTTCTTCTCATTAATTAGATGAAGTGCTAGGCACTCCTCCGTGTACCTCTCCTCAAACAGCTCCCAGGAGGGTGTGGAGGTATGTAGGCCTTGGACATTGTCACACCATCTTTTGGCTCTACCCTCCAAGAAAAATTATGTTAGGATCACCATATCCTCTGGTGATATCCTGACTATCCTCATTAGTTTCTTGATGTTAGCCAGCCAGTCCATGGTAGCTCCAACGTCTTTCTCTCCGAGAAAATGCTTACACTCCAGTTGACGGAGAGTCTTGAGATACTTGGGAATATCAACTGGAGGGGGATGATTAATAGAAGGAGGATGAGATTGTACTACCTCCCATTCAACCCGAGGGTTGGTGCATACCTCAGGGATGAGGTTAGATTGCCCAAATACTTGAGTGAACTCCTCGTACAACCTCTGGTGTTCTGAGCTTACTCTAGGTGGAACTATTTGGGTTTCTTGAGGAGTTTTTACTGGAAGGGGTTGTTGGGCAATGTAAAAAATTTTAGCTCTTGTTCTCTTGGTTCCTCTCTTGGGAGCCATCTGAAATTTTAAGATTTATTCCTCTTAGTTACTATGTTATATAGTCTTGATAATGTATTCGAGGAAACAGGCTTTGATACCACTCAAGTTGTCACTCCCGACTCATTTTGGTCAGATCCCCGTGAGCAACCCTCCACTCTCCTAGTTTATTAAGGGTTTTCCCCTTTTTTAAACTATGAGGAGTAAGACGTCCTTTAAACATGTACCTGTCTTGTAGGTTTAGCTAGCTGATGGTCTTTAGCTAGATTTTTCCATTGGTTACCTGAAAAGGGGTAAAGGGGAGGGGGTGAGTTCGACAACTTAGTGAATGGGTATTTGAAACTTGAGTGTTTTTTAAATAGTTTGGATTTGGAGTGTGTCAAACTCCTTATTTTCTTTAAAATTTTTCTTTCCTTGAGTTCCTGATTTTTTAAAACCATAACTCATCATTATCCACAATTAGTGTGTTTACACTCAACACACGCCCTTCATCATGAAGGGTTCACACACATTCACGAGATGCAGTTACGCTAACTACACCCACTTGTGGATTGGAGCGTATTTACCATCCACCCTAATAGAAGTCTCTGACTTCCACACGAATTTTAAGTGAACGTCTTTGACGTCCTACTCTTAGACCCAAAATACTTCGTGTCCATATGAGGATGGAGACCTCATCCCGACCCCACCCCGATCTCATGCGCATGAAGCTACGTCGAGCTTCCTTGACTGCAGACACGACAAACTACCCTTATCTCCACCATGTCATCCAGTAGCCCCTAGGATATATCACTACCCCTCTTGGGCATCTTGATGGCCCCGAACCTCAGTGCATGCACAAACAATAATTTTCCATATAAGCCATTAATCTTTGGTGTCACTGGTCCAATGGCCCCGACTCTCAACTCAACTTGCAGCTGCTTGTCTCGATAGGCCCGTCAACCTATCTTGTCACACTATCGCCAGCCCATCGAGCATGTCGGTCCTGTCTTGGTGCCATGGCCAAATCACATCATTCATTAAAAGTTTCATGGCTTAATCACATGTTTGTTTACGAGCTCCTGCTCATGCCAACTGGCCTTAGGCCCACTGTACGAGATTTTCAAAAATCGGGCATTTTAGCCCCCAAGTTCCAAAACCAAGGCCTCTGGCCTATTTGAACTATTCGAGCTCCCGTCAAGAAGGTCTCCTAAAATGTTTAAGTAGTAGCACATGGTAAAGATAGAGTACTTTTGACAAAAATAACTTTTCAGCTGTCCATCACATCAACCAGGTGTGAGGACATCTATGCTCAAAACCGATAAACGGGTTTTCTACTTCCTTCTAGTAAGTTAATCATAATAACCGGGTATGATCTACTTACAACTGGTAAGTAGTTTTTCCGCATGTTTTCTCACATCACTCCAACCAGGTGTGGTGTTAAAATTTCACATAATAGTGGGTTTTCATTTCCGAGGTACTCATCATCCCAACCGCATATGATGTGAAAATTCCCACTCACCCGATATTCGCACTGTATCTTTCTTCTTAACTGGCTCTTTGCCTCATGCGAGCTTATCATTGCTGGCGTTCCTGATAACTCGTGTTCCTCCACAATATTAACATCTTTGTTAATAAATCTTTGGCCTAATAGCCTTCATTCATCGCGAATGAATAAAATGTCCAAACTTTTAATTATTTGCATTTAGGTCCCTAAAGTTCTTTTCCTTTAACTTTTGGTCCCTAATACCAAAATTTCCCCAAATTGAGTCCCAAAACTTCTAAAATTCACTTCGAGACCTCAATTTATTCAAAATCACAAAAAAGGGTTCAAGTTCTCAAATTTCCAATTTGATCCCCAACTTTTCAAAAATTACCATTTTGTCCCTACTTTACAAAAATGGCAAATTTGACCTAAAAAAATCCCAAAAATTGACCAATTGGTCCTCCAACATTTTTTTTAATGGCCCATTGGCCCTTAATTTTGGAAAATTGCACTTTAGTTCCTCAATTTTATGAAATTCCCAAATTCCCTTAAAATTTTCCCCCAATTTCCCCCTTTTAAACTGGACGAATTTGATTTCATCAAATTGACTATTCAATCGGGTTTAATTTGGAAGTTGATGGTAAAATTGAGTTCCTACACTTCCACATGATTCAATAGAACATTGAATCGCGTCATTTGGATCCGAATTAAGCTCAAATGAAGCTTTGTTGGAAAATTGGACTTAGAGAGAGATAGATTCGAAAGTTTACTGTCGGGGATGCGGCAGTCCGAGCATTCGATCTAGCAGATTGCTCTCAAAGTTATTTTAAAGTTATAAAGTTATGAAGAAATTATTATATATAATAGTATTAAAGTAATTTTAACTTATAAATAAAATTACATCCAATTTAAAATAAATAAACAATTATATTTTTATGTAAATAAATTATTTTATGAAATTATCTAAAATCCTACATTTTTACCAAACAAGAAATTTATTTATAACTATTCATCATTTAATTGTGTTAAAATATTATGATAATACTTTATTTAATTATAATATATGATATACTTATATTAATTATAATATTATTTATTTATATATTTATATTATTATAAACGTATTTATTTTTACACAAATATTATGAGTATATAAATAGGTAAATTTATATTTAATTTATTAAGTTAATTATAAATAAATAGTTACTAGTATATAAACTTGACAATTTTACTGTCTATTTACAATTTAAATCAAGTTTAACATTTTAAAAATATGAAAAAATTTCTAGTTCATCGATATATAAAATATTTAATCTAGCGTAAGGAAATAGAAAACAAATTTGGTTGTTGTATGTTATAGACCTGAAATCGACTCAGGCTACTTGCCATAGGACTCGTATTTAGATGTATCCAAAATAAAAGTCACATCTTTGTATCCAAACTTGGGTGATTTGAATATAAAATTACGTTACTAATAGTCTCATGCCCCGACCTGGTTTGGTCGGTGTTCGTGATCAACCCGCCACCCTTGCTTGCGCCATTCAGGTACATCTACTCGAATGAGGCAATGAAGGTGAAGGCGTGTCCACATTCGAACCCTTACTTAAGTTGGGGGTAGGAAGCGTACCTTGAGGGCTTGAGCGTATTTGGAACTTCTTGTCGGGGTAATGTCCTGCAAAGGAGTTGAGGGAGGGGGGTGAGCTTGACAACTTAGTGAGGGGAAGCTTACTATAATGGTTTACTTGAATTTATTTCCATTTCACACATTCACAGAATTAACAACCGCCCTCCTATCATAGGAGGGATCACACGTTCGCAGAATAGTCCTCGACCGCGCAACTTGTGGACCGGAGCGTCTTTACCATCCACCCTGATAGAGGGATGATGCCTCTACCCGAAGTTTGGGCGGATATTAGTAGTCTGACCCCAAACTTAAATTCTTCCACCATGTCTGCTCAACGGGACGAGTTCTCATTCCCCCTACTGTCTCGGTCTCTGTGCGCAGGAAGCCCTCGGCTTCACGACCTATTGAATGATGATACTGCCCTTATGCTCCCTAGGTCATCCAGCAGTCCTTGGGTCCCATCACTACCACATGCTAGGATTCTTGATGGCCCGAACCTCACGGTGCATGCACAATCAATAAGCTTTTTAAGTTATAACCGTTATCTTTGGCCCTCTTGCACAATGGTCTGTCAGCTTGGCTTCGACCCTACCATGCGTACTAGCCCAACAGGTTCGACGACCTGGCTTCGGCAGAGTAGTGGTTCGGCCCAACAAGCTCAACAACTCAGCTTGGCTCGATGGGTATCACACAAGTTCCCATTATTCAGGTATTTTAGCCTCATGTATCACATGTCTGTTTTGGATGGGTCCATGCCCGTATCCACTGGCCTTGGCACCACTAGCATCTCGAGCATAAGCCCGGAATTTGCTCCCAAATATTTTAAGCAGAGTCACCCAGTTAGGGGAGGCTAATTCTGAGAAAACAAATTTTCAAATCTTAAACTGTCCTTCCAACCGAAATAGACATAGTGGTTCCCACTCACTCTGTGATTTTGGCGGAATCGCACTGACGGAATCTAGCCACGTAGTTCCTCTTCCGGAAGCAGGTGCTCAAATAGTCAGTCCCTACATGTCATGGATGTCCTTGTTAGGGCGTTGAACTAAGGAATTGTACTTCTTGGCATATTTGCGTATAAGCCTTCATATTTGGCCTTAATTGCACTTTAGTCCCCGAGGTTTGTGCATTCATCTTTTCCTCCTCAATTACCATTTTTTTCTTAATCCGACCCCCAATTTTCTAATTATTCCTTTAGCTCCTTAATTTTATCAACACTGCCCCTGGTTTCCTTAAATTTTCTAAAACTTCCATTTAGCCCCAAATTTTCCAAAAATTACAATTTGACCCCCCAACTTTTCAAAATTTACAAATTGGTTCTCTATTTGATCAAATTTGTCCAATGGGCCCTCAATTGGAAGGGAATTACATAAAAAGACCCTTAATTTTGTCAAATCGCCACTTGGTCTCCAATTTTCGAAAAATCCTCAATTTGCCCAAACTTTTAAAAAATTACATTTTGGTCCCCCCAACTTTGCAAAATTTCTATTTTGCCCCAAATTTGTCCAATTTGCCCAATTGACCCTCAATTGGGGTAAATTTCATGAAAATATCCTCAATTTTACGAATTGTCATTCAACCCTCCAATTTTTTGAAAATTGCACAAAAGTCCCACAAAATCGCCAAATTGGCCTCCACCTTCTTCCCCAATTTGAGCATATGACACTTCGGATCTTATCTCGTCCAATTGGTAGTCTGTAAGTCCTTGTTTTCTTCAATTCTATCTTCTAATCACCTCCTACAGCTCCCCTTGATCATCCTACACTTCGAATTTCATAATTTGGCTAAGTTTTGTGCTTGTCGGAGCTCCACTGGAAAAGTTACAGTAGACAGAGAAAGCTTGCATTTCTTACCGGCGGAGAGGTGGTGGCCGGAGCTTGGGGTAGGGGCGGCTAGAGCTAGTCAAGGGGAACCTAGTAGGATTGAGTTCTGCTATGATTTGTTGCTGCACTGCGGGAATTTGAAGAGAGAAGTTTTGTTGGTGAAGTTCTAAAATTCCAATGAGGGGAGGCAAAATTGTGCTTACCAGGGCCTGTAGGGGTGTTGGGGAGGACCTTAGGCGGTTAGTGGTGGCTAAGGTGGGTGGTGGAAGGGACGGTTGGGGCGAGGTGGTGTCGGGCGGGAGCTCGCTGCTTCGAACTCTGAAGCAGCTTCACTGTGCGATCTCCCTTGCACCTCCTTGAGCACTCCCTAGTTGTTTTGAGGATGTTTAGAGCTAGAGGATTCTTCTCCGGTTCCAATGCCACCCTTTGGAGCTCCTTTGGTGGAGGTTTTGCCCGTCGTCGGAGCTCTGGTTTAAAGCTCGTCGGAAAATGCACTCTTCTTCTTCTTCGATCGATTGTGGGATGTTGAGAATGAATGAGTGGGTGCCCTTTATATAGGGAGGTCGATAACTGCTCGGGCTACCCACCGGCGTAAAACTTGGCTTCTAATGCGGCTTCTAGCGACCTGACTGGAGTGGTTTTCGAGTCGCCGGAGACTCGAGCTTTTCCGGTGACTTTCTCTCTCTTTCTGTTCTCTTCCATTTCTTCTTTCTTCTTCTTCTTTCTTTCTTTCTTTCTTCTTTTTTTTTTTTTCCATTTTCTCTTTCGTCCAATTGGAGAGGTTTTACAACTCTCCCCTCCTTTTAGGAGTTTTGTCCTCAAAACTGTTACATATCAAACAAATGCGGATATTTGTCCCTTATTGTTGATTCGATCTCCCATGTCTCTTCAGCTACTTGGCCATTCTGCCAAAGTATCCTCACCATAGGAATATTTTTGTTCAGGGGGTTCTTCTCATGCCGGTCGAGGATCCGGACAGGTTCTACTCGGTAGGTCAGGTCTCCCTCGATTTTTGATGGCGGCTCATGTAGTATGTGGCTGGGGTCGAGTTCGTACTTTCATAGTAAGGACACATGGAAGACGTTGTGGATCCTCTGAAGGTCTGGAGGCAACTCCAACTGGTAGGCTACAGGTCCAACCCTACGAATGATGGTGTATGGGCCAATGTACCGGGGTTTCAACTTCCCTCTTTGTTGAAACCTAAGTATCTCTTTCCAAGGTGACACCTTTAGGAATACTTGGTCTCCCACTTCAAATTCTAGATCCTTTCTTCAGTTATCGACATAACTTTTTTGCCTTTCATGGGCTGCCTTGAGTCAGCTCCTTATGATCTGGATCTTCTCTGATGCGTCTTCTATCAATTCTACCCTTTTGAGTTTTCTTTCTCCTACTTCCTCCCAAAACAAGGGCGTGCGATAAGGTCGTCCATAGAGGGCTTCGTAGGGTGCCATTTGGATGCTGGCTTGGTAGCTATTGTTGTACGTGAATTCCATGAGGCACAAATAGTCCTCCCAATTTCTCTTCATGGTTAGAATGCATGCTCGTATCATATCTTCCAAAGTTTGGATAGTCTGTTTAGACTGCCAATCTGCCTGAGGATGAAAAGTTGTGCTCATGTGAAGTCTAGTGCCTAGCGCTGCCTGGAGGCTGGGCCAGAATTGGGAGGTGAACCTCGGGTCTTGGTTTGATATGATGCTTACTGGTACTCTGTGGAGTCGTACAATCTCCCCCACATATAGGGCGGCGAGCTTTCCTATCGGGTCTGTCACCTGTATGGGTAGGAAATGTGAAGATTTGGTCTGTCCATCCACGATTACCCATATGGCATCTCGACCCCTTCTTGTTGTCGGTAGTTCGGTCACAAAGTCCATGGTGATGTGCTCCCATTTCCATTCCGGGATCGGGAGAGGCTGTAGTAGCCTAGAGGGTTTCTGATGTTCAACCTTAATTTGTTAACATGATAGGCATCTGGCCATGTACTCTACGATGTCTCTCTTCATTCCCTTCCACCAATATCTTTGTTGTATGGTGCGATACATTTTCGTACTGCCCGGATGCATAGCGTACATCAAGTCGTGGGCTTCTTCCAGTATCCCCCTCTTTAATTCCCGACTATTTGGTACCCACACTCTCCCTTTGAAGGTCATCACCCCATCGTTCCTGAATGCAATGTCTGACACTGCATTGTTCTCATTTGGCTCCCAATAGGGACGATGTTCCTCGTCTTCCTTTTGTAAAGCATGTATTTGGTCTAATAGACCTGGTCGTACTACCAGGTTGGCTACTAAACTACCTTGGCTCTTGTCCATGTGGAGGGCTACCCTTAGAGGTCGACACGTGGCAGTGCCACGAATGACCTTATCCAATCAGAGGCTGACACGTGATAGTGACACTATGCATCAAGAGGGAAATCTGACACATTTAAATTAGCCAACCAGAAGATGCCACATGTCATGATCAACAATTAACATAAATTTGATTAACAGCCACATAGGAACGAGTGGCCAATGGGAAGCCGCCACGTGTCCGGTCAGTGAGTCAAAGGTTGACTAGGCTGTTGAGTAGGAAGTCGTGTCAACAAAGCCAGCCAATCACAGAGTGCCATGTGGCAAGTTCGCACGTGTGACATAGTGTCATCGTCTAGCTTCAGATTAATAGGAGAGAGAAAACCAAAAATGGATGCCCTTTCTTTAATGGCCAATAAACCCCTCCGACAAGGCCTTAAATCAGAGAGTTAATGGCTAATAAATGGAGAAATAGATAGAACGGTCAGTCCCCGAGCTCCCTATGTAAAGAGCTCCTCTAAATTCGTTCTCCACATCTCTCAAACGCTCGAAGAAGAAGAAGTGCTCAGTTTTTTTATAAAGCTTGAACCAGGGTGTAAACCTCAACCTTTTGAGCTAAGGAAAATCGGGAAGGGAACCGGTCAAACTGAGTGAGAAAAACTGGACCAGTTTACAAACCCGATCAATTGTGAATGGGCAATTTAAGAATTTACAACTCTCAGGTGATCCAAAGGGTTCATAATACTATGGAAAAGAACCTTAGGACAAATTGGAAGAGGAAAACTAGACTAGTTTGGATGAACCGGGTCCAACAAGATTGAACCGATTTATGAACCGAGTTGGTTCATGAACTGGAACCGATACAGATCAGGAAAAACAAAAGAATTCAACTCCATTGTACTCTAAAGAAATTCATAAACTTTGAGAAGGAACATTAGAACAAAGTGGGAGAGAAAAACCAGACCGGTTCGAGTGAACCAGACTCGAATCGGATTGAACCGATTTAAAGACCGAGTCGGTTTATGAAACTGAAATCGATAAAAAGATGGTAAACCGGGAATTTTATGGACCCTAAGTGACCCAAGGAGTCACTGTCACACCCCGACCTGATTTGATCGGATCCCCGTGATCAACCCGTCACTCTCCCGGTTTATTAAAGGGTTTCCCCTTATTGTAAACCGTAAAGAGTAAGACGTCCTTTAACCTGCACCTTTTTTCTGGAGTAGCATAATCAAATCTGCATGAAATTTAAAACTTTATATACCTGTCTTACATGCATCTTAGTTGACGGTCTTTAAGGGTAGGCTTTCTGGGATTTCCTGAAAGGGATAAGGGAGGGGGTGAGTACGACTACTCAATGAATGGGTTTTTAAAAACTTTTGACTTTTAAGAAAATAATTATTATTGGAGTGTTCCAGACTCCTTTCTTTTTCAAAAATCCCTTCGTTAAAAAATTTGGGTTTTTTCACCATTTCTTAGTTACTGGTGTGTCATCACCCAACACACATCCTTCATCATAAAGGTTACACATATTCGCAAGTCTACTGAACCTACTAGTGGCTTCGGAGCAACTTTTCCTGCCACCCGAATAGAAGTACGACCGCTTCTATCCTGGGAATGAGTGGATGTACGCGATATCCGACCCACAATCCCAAAATCACTTCTTCATGTCTATATGAGGATAGAGACCTTATCCTATCCCCACCCTAGTCTCATGCGCTTGGTGCTACTCCAAATTTTGCACAGACACCTGGAACGTCGAACTGCCCTTATAGCCACCAGGTCGTCCAGTGCCCTTAGGACGCATCACTACCCCTCATGGACATCTTGATGATCCTGTACTCACAATGCATGCACAAACAATGTTTTCTCATATTGCCATGTAATCTGTGGTGCCACTAGTCCAACGGCCTCGACTCTCAACTCAACCCGCAGTTGTTTATCTTGGTCGGTCCATCGACCTGTCATGTTGCACTGCCTCTAGTTGACTAAGCATGTCGGTCCTATCTTGGTACCATGGCCAAAAAATTCACTTATTAAGTTTTATGGCACATATATCATGTTCTTTTACGAGCTTTTGCTCATGCCAACTGGCCTTGGGCCCACTATACGAGATTTTCAAAATCAGGCATTTAGCCCCTAAGTTCCAAAACTGAGGCCCCTCGCCTATCAGAGCTATTTGAGCTCCCATCAAAAAGGTCTCCCAAATTGTTTAAGCATTGGCATACAGTCAGGGGAGAGCACTTCAGACAAAACATATGTTTTCTCTATCCATTATACCGCTTGGGTATAAGGACACCTCCGTTCATAACCGATGAACGGTTTTTCAACTTCCTTCGGGGAAGTCTCATCATACCAACCGAGTATGATCTACTTACAACCGGTAAGTAGTTTTTCCGCATGATTTTCACATCAATTCCTCTAAGTAGTGATGTTTAAAATACCACTTAATAGTGGGTTTTCATATTGAGGTACTTATCATTCCCAACCAGGTATGATATAAAATTTCCACTCACAACCGATAAGTGGTTTTTAATTTTAAGTTGTGCTCATCATCCCAATCGGGTATGATGTTAGTAAACCCACTCACCCGTTATTGCTGTGAATTCCACTAGACCGGTTCTTGGTATTCACACGAGCTTGTCCTTGCTGGCGTTCCCGATTCTTCGTGTTCCTACACGATATGAACATCTTGGTTCATTATCCTTCGGCTTAATCGCCTTCATTCATTCCAAATGAATGAGAAAGTCAAACTTTCATTTATTTGTAATTAGGTCCCTAAAGTTATTTCTCTTTAACTTCAAGTCCCAAATGCCAGTTTTCCTCAAATTGAGTTCTAAAACTTCTAAAATTTGTCATAGGACCTCAATTTATTCCATTTCACAAAAGGGGATTAATTTCTCAAATTTCCAATTTGGTCCTCCAACTTTTCCAAAATTACCATTTTGCCCTTCCTTTACAAAATGGTAAGTTTTGCCCCTAAAATTTCTCAATTGGTCCTCCAACATTATTTTCATGCCCAATTGGCCCTCAATTTCATAAAATTTTATTTTGGTCCTTCGAATTTCGAAAATCCCCAAATTTGCCCCCAAATTTCCCCCAATTTCAACTATTCAACACTGCTGATTTTGATTTCATCAAATTGACCGATCAGACACCTCTAATTGTTGAAATTGGAGTTGAAATTGAGTTCCTACATGTTACGATTCTAAGGAACTTTGAATTGCAGATTTTAATGCCGGAACGAGCTCAAACGGTGCTTCGCCGAAAAACTGATTGTAGAGAGAGAAAGGTTCTATTTCTCACCAGTGAGGGCACAATAGTTCGAGCTTTCGATCTGAGCAGATAGCTCTCATCTCGAGGATCATCCTAGAATCAAGAATTGCATCAATTGATGCCGAATTGAGTTAGAATTTCATCATTGAAATTCTGCCGATTCTCTCTCTAGCATCAGCCGAAAATTGCAGAGGGGAATCGAATTGGCTTATCTTTCAGTCCTAATTCAGCCGTGGGAGGGCTAAGGAAGGGTTGGGAGGGCTTTGTTTGGTCTGAGTAGGGCTCAAAATGGCCGATTTCAGCTTTGCCGAAATAGGGCAGCTTCAGTTTGCCGGAGCTACTTTCACTATTCCATCATGCCGACGCTTCTCCATTGATTCTTAGATTGATTGGAGTTTGCCATTAGATAGCTGTCTTCTCCTCGGTTCTAAAGAGCTCGACCTCTCCTTCTGAGGTTAAGAAAAATGTTTAACTTGAAACTCTGGTTCGAGCTTCACCGGGAAATGGAGCAGTACGCTTAACTTCAAAGTTCTTATGGAATCTCGTTCACCTGAACCAATTTGGTTTTTGTCTTTTATTTTTTCTTAAGTTTCTTTTCCAAGGTTTAATGAACCCTTTGGATAACCCAGAAGTTGTAAATTTCCAAATTGCTTGTTCCCATATGATCAGGTTTGTAAACCGGCTCAATTTTCTTACTCGGTTTGACCAATTCTTTTCTCAGTTTTCCTTAACTCAAAAGTGTGGGGTTTACACTCACAAAAGACATGAAAATAAACTTGTGAAGGAATTGGGGATGAAAACCAAACCGGTTCAGGTGAATCGGATCTGAACTGGTTTGGACCGGTTTGAACCACTATTGAACCAAATCAAAAATTTATTTTTCTAGGTGGCTTAAATAATTGAAATTGGAGATTTGAGGCCACCATTAGATAGAGAATGAATTTAGAAATTTCTATATTTGAAAAACTCGGTCAAATGGGGGGTGAACTTGCCGGTTTAAGCTTCGAACCCGATTCGGTCTAGCTGGTGCTAGAGAGAGAACCGTTAGAATTTCAATGATGAAATTCTAACTCAATTTGGCATCAATTGATGTTATTCTTGATTCTACGATGAACCTCAGGATGAGAGCTATCTGCCCAAATCGAAAGCTCGGACCGTCGTGCCCTCACCGGTGAGAAATTGAAGCTTTCTCTCTCTATAGTCTATTTTCCGGCGAAGCTCCGTTTGAGCTCGTTCCAGCGTTAAAATCTGTGATTCAAAGTTCCTTAGAATCGTATGAACATGTAGAAACTCAATTTCAACTTCAATTTCAACAATGAGAGGTTTTTGATTGGTCAATTTGATGAAATCAAATTCGACAGTGTTGAAGAGTTGAAATTGGGGGAAAAATTGGGGATTTTTGAAAATTCGAAGGACCAAAATGTAATTTTCTAAAATTGTGGGTCAATTGGTCATGATAAGAATATTAGAGGGCCAATTGAGAAATTTAAAAATTTTTGGGGCAAAATTTACCATTTTTATACAGAAGGGGTAAAATGGTAATTTTGGGAAAATTGAAGGACCAAATTAGAAAATTGGGAAATTAAACCCCTTTGTGTGAAATCAAATAATTTGAGGTCCTAAGATAAATTTTGAAAGTTTCGGGACTTGATTTGAGGAAAAACTGACATTTGGGACTTAAAGATAAAGAGAAATAACTTTAGGGACCTAATTGCAAATAACTAAAATGTTTGAGTTTTCTCATTTATTTGAAATGAATGAAGGCTGTTATGCCTAGTAATAATGAACAAGGATGTTCATATCCTTTAGGAACGCGAAGTACTAGGAACGCCTGCGTGGACGAGCTCGCGTGAATACAAAGAACCGGTCTAGTGGAATTCACTACGTTAACGAGTGAGTGAGTTTACTAACATCATACCCGGTTGGGATGATGAGCACAACTTAAAGATAAAAACCACTTACCGGTTGTGAGTGGGTTTACTAACATCATACTTGGTTGATGAGCACAATTTAAAGATAAAAACTACTTACCGGTTGTGAGTGGGATTATATATCATTCTCGGTTGGGGATAATAAGTACCTCAGTATAAAAATACACTATTTAGTGGTATTTTATTCATCACCACTTAGAGAAAGTGATGTGAAAATTTTGCGAAAAAACTACTTACCGGTTGCAAGTAGATTATACCCAGTTGGTATGATGAGACTTTCTCGGAGGAAGTTGAAAACCCGTTCATCGGTTATGAACGGAGATGCCCTTATACCGGTCGGTATAATGGACAGTGAAACCTATTTTGTCGGAAGTGTTCTCCCCTGATTGTGTGCCTCTGCTTAAACTATTTGGGAGACCTTCTTAACGGGAGCTCGAATAGCTCTTATAGGCTGGGGGCCTCAGTTTTGGAACTTGTGGGCTAGAATGCCCAGTTTTTGAAAAACTCGAACAGTGGGCCAATGGACATGAGCAGGAGCTTGTAAACAAACATGATATATATGTGCCATTAAACCTTAATATGTAAATTGTTTGGTTATGGTACCAAGGCAGGTCCAACATACTCAGACAACTAGTAGTAGTACTACATGTCCGGTCTTTGGACTAGTTAAAACAAACAACTACCGGTTGAGTTGAAAGTCGGGACTGTTGGGACTAATGGCACCACATATTATATGGCAATTTAAGAAAATTTTGTTTGTGCATGCACTATGAGTATGGGATCATCAAGACGCCCATGAGGGGTAGTGATGTGTCCTAAGGGCCCTAGATGACCCGGTGAGTATAAGGGCAGATCGTTGTTCTAGGTGTCTGTGCAAAATTTGGAGTAGCACCAAGTGCATGAGACCGGGGTGGGGATGAGATGAGATCTCTATCCTCATATGGACATGAAGAAGTGATTTTGGGATTGAGGGTTGGATTTTGCGTACATTCACTTATTCCTAGGGTAGAAGTGGTCGTGCTTCTATCCGGGTGGCCGGTAAAGTTGCTCTGAAGCCACTAGTGGGTTTAGTAGTCGTACTGACCTGCGAATGTGTGTAACCTTCATGATGAAGGATGTGTGTTGGGTGATGACACACCGTGGTAAATAAGAAATGATGGAAAAACCCGAATTTTTAAATGAAGGGATTTTTGAAAAGAAAGGAGTATGGCACACTCCATATAAATATTTTTCTTAAAAGTTAAAAGTAGACCTTTGAAAACCCATTCACTAAGTAGTCGTACTCACCCCCTCCCTTATATCCCTTTCAGGAAACCCCAAAAAGCCTACTCTTAAGGACCATCAACTAAGATGCCTGTAATACAGGTATGTAAAGTTTAAAATTTCATGCAGTTTTGATTATGCTATTTCAGGAAATGGTGCAGGTTTAAAGGATGCCTTACTCTTTACGGTTAATAATAAGGGGAAACCCTTTAATAAACCGAGAGAGTGGTGGGTTGATGATGGGGATCCGACCAAATAGGGTCGGGGTGTGACAACTAAAGTGGTATCAGAGCCTGTTTCCTTGAATACATAATCAAGACTAGAAAATATAGTAACTAATAGGATTTATCCTAAAATTTTTAGATGGCTCCCAGGAAAGAAACCAAGAAAACTTGGAATGGCTCTACTCAACACCTTACCTTCGTAGGGAGACAACCCTAGAAGCTTCCCAAATGCCTGAGACCTGGCATAAATTTTGAAAGACCAAATGGGGAAGTATCCTAGAGAATGGTGCTAGGACCTATTGATAGCACAACCCTAAGTATAAAAGAGGATGCTTATCAAGAATCCCATAGCTCCCTAGTTAATTTGTGACCATTTTCTTTGATAGGGCTGAGAGCCCAACCATTAGTATTCCCATGTTAATAAAATATTCAAATTCTCCCAAACCCTATCTTCTGAGAATGTGATCTTACTAGGAATATGCCATAAGGAAAATAAAACAAACCCACACTATCCTAGAAACTAAGGAAAAGTCACATCCTAGTGATGGTAGATGAATCAGGAAACCTAGGAGGACTCTTACCATGACCCTTAGAAAAGGTGATTCAGCAAGAAAACTATCAAAGTGATCAGACTCAAGAACGGTAAAGCACCAAACCGCTAGTAACTCTGGAAATGCCTTACTCGAAGGAAAGAAGGGACCACAACAATCCATGTAAGGGAAAAATCTATTACAAGTATGAACGATGGAGACATTACCTAAATAAGTGCCCAACCCTACTAAGGACAAGTATCAAGATAAACTATTATAGGTGTAAGGAAAGAATGGGTGTTTCACTCCCCATAAATTTAGGGCAATACCTCCTCAAAGGTCACGAAGGACTGAAGACCGAAACCATGGAGCTAGCTAAGTAAGCGGTTCACCAAGAGGTCAAGAAATGACGAGGTGAATGCAAAATTTAAATTTCTTCTTAAGAAGGTCAAACCAAGAAAGATACCTCAAGAGTAGGGATAAGGTACATGGAAAGTATATCTAGAACCCTCTCATAAGGGGCAAACACAGAGAAACGTCCTTTGGAAACTCTAGGGAATGGCGCAATGAGAGTTAAGAAGAGAAGGAATACACTAGGAAAGGGAACTCTGGAGGGATGCATACAACTAAGTACCTTGAAGGAATCATTGGATTGGTAGATGGACATAACATGAAGTGCAAGGCACCGACCCCCCCTTAGAAACTTCTTGATGGATGGATGTATTGGAGGCCAATTATGACCTGCCTTAGAAGAGTAATAGAGCCAAATAACGGGATGTATTGGAATGAATCACCTTGGAAAAAATAAGGAAGCCAAATAGGTCTACGCCCTAAGAAAGACCGGGAGGTAGAAAGGACTACACCCTAAAAAGGTCAGTGAGATGGACGTTAAGGACAGGAGGACTCGAGAAACAGCTTCCCTAAGAAACTTAGACCAAACAAATGGTGGAGGCGAAGCAGTTAACGAACAAATACACGGGAAAGCCATAACTTGAGTTCCAACAAAGAAGAGGGAGGCAGAAATGCCAAATACTCGGGAAAAGAAGGATGAAAGAAATCCTTAAAAGGATTAAAGGCCAATTAACGACTAAACTCAAGCCAAGAAAGGAATAGGCAAGTCTCTCACACAATGGTTAAGAAATCTTGAAAAAAGGAAGATTTGAACACTCCCTAAAGAAATAGACAGGTGCTGAGTACAAATGAGGATGCAGATAGAGTATAAAAGATGTGCCTACAAGATTTTTATGAGTAAAGGTAAATAGGAGAAGACAACATCAAGGGATGTTATTTAAGGGTAGAAATCTCCTAGAGCAAATGTAAGAAAAAAATGTTAGGGGAAAGGTTAAGAATCCTACCAAGGAAGGTAGTCTCGTAAAGACATGCATATCCCAATTAAGAGGAAATGGAACCAACCCTTAATTAGGAAATGTTTCCAAGGAAGGAAGTATTGTAATGGCCTAGTGTGACCTGTTTGGAGAGAACAAGAGAACCATATAGAAAGAGTAAAACTAGTAACGGTGGACAACCAAAGAGAATGAACAAAACCCTAAGAAAGGATGAGATGTAGTAAAGACTACACTCTATGATGGACAATAGGATGGGCATGAATACAGCTGTGCAAACGATAGGACCAGAAAAATAAAGAGAAAAAGACAGTTAAAGAACTGGTCTTTGAGAGAACCATGGATTTAAACCACAACAAAGAAGGGAGAAGTGAAAAGGGCAAATCATTGGAAAAGAAGAATGAAGGAAAATCCTTAAAAGAAATCAATGGCCAGAACTGGAACTATAAAGTCTTGAGATGGTTAAATGAACCTCTCGAAGGGTAATAAAGGGTTTTTTGAAACTAGGTGGATGCGAGCTCTAGACCTGTGCAGAGGTACGAGTGATAATGAGGATGGAGTATGAAAGATGTACCTGTAGGATTTCAAGAGTAAAGGCAAACATGAAAGAATAGCATCAAGGGACGCCATTTAAAGTAAGGTGTCTTCAAGGAGGTATGAAAAAGAAATTTCAGGAGAGAAGGGTAAGAATCCTCCCAAAATAAGGAAATCCTAAGAAAGGATACATGGCGTAATAAAGAATAAATGGAACCTGGTGATGAGAGGTGAGGAGACAAATTCAAAAATAAAAGGGCATGCTAAAGTGAAAGAAACCCAAGGAAGCATATTAAGAGATGTTGTGGCAAGTAAGAATGAGTGGACTATCCATAATAAGGTAAGGAATGAAAGAACGTATGAGAAACATTGGGAAAGTAAGCCCTCCAAATAAGATGTGGATATGTAGGAATAATCGTGATTGGTAAGATCGGTCGGAGTCCACACGTGTATAATAAAGCCTAAAGAGTGGACGACTGAGCATAATATGAAGTACCCAAAATAAGATTAATAAACTACTCAAATAAAGAATAAGGGATGGAATGGGAAACATTTAAGACAATGGAGGACTAAAAGTGGGCAAATGCCCCAATATGGAAAGGGTATAAGGAAATGAAAAAAAGGAAACCTTCAAGAAATGGTAAGAAGGTTGAACATGTATCTAATAAGATGAAAGTCTTTACCTTGAAGGAAATAGTAGATAATGAAATCGTAAAAAGGGGAAACTCCCAAACCAAGCAAACGATATGTAGATTGAAAGGAATCGACTCAATATAAAGAATGGTGAGATAATTACGAACAGGTAAGAGTGGATTAAGGCCAAAGTAAAATCCTTGAATAAAGGATGCTATTGGGAATGATGATGGATCTAATAAAGGACAAATACCAGCATGTCAGTATAACATTTGGAAATCAAATAATCGGAACCGAAATACTATAAGGAAGTAAAAAAAAAAGACGAGTGGGTAAGGAGAATTGACATAGTTGTGTAAATTGAGTTAATAACAGTAAAGGTAGTCGATAAATACTACCAGAAGAAAGGAGGGATGAAGTTATACAATTCCTGAGAGGTTGAAAAATAAGGAATAACCCTAAAAGAGGTGTTTTGGAGATCTAATGGATATAGATGCAAGATCTAGAAAATGTCATGCTATAAGGGAAAAGAAAAACCCAACAAGCTAATGAAAACATGACTAAGAATAAGGAAGAGTCGGTTCATAAGCATGACAAAGTCAAACATAATTTGGACTAATTTGTAATGAGCAACAAATGAAGAAAGAATCGAAATGGAATGAAAAAGTGATGATAAAGAAATCCATGAAAATAGGTACGTAATGCTCTAAAGGATGTCGAGTTAAGGGTTTCAATGACCAAGTGGTTAACTAGACACATAAATGGTTAGTTATCTTGGAATTTCCAATCTTGAGTACAGAACCTCAAGAGGAAGAATGTTACTCTATGCAAAGAAAGAGATAAAATCGAAGAACATACCCTGAAGTAAGGTATGTCTAGTTATGACAAACTCAATGGAGGGAGTAAATAATACAAAGGAAAAAGGAATTCCTTAAGTGAAGGTTGTAAAAAGGGCTAATTGAAAGAACGAGAGAAGAGTTTGCATGTTAAGCAAACACCAAAGGGGCATCAAAGAAGAAAATGATTCAGATCATGATAGGAGAAAATGGCCAAATTTAAGTGGTCAATTGAATGAAATGAGATTCGGGGGGCCAAAATGTAATTTTTTGGAAAATTGGGCAATTTGGGAAATTTTGAAAAGTTGGGGGCTGAATTAAAATTAAAGAGAAATTGGGAGACTTTTATGTAATCAACTCCTAATTGAGGGCCAATTGGAAATTTGGATGAAATTAAAGGGCCAATCCGCGATTTTTGGAAAATTGGGGACCAATTGGTAATTTTGAGGAAATTAAGGACCCATTGGTAATTTTGGGAAAAATTAAGGATCTAAGAGGAATATTGGATACCTTAGGGACTTAATTGAAAATAAATTGAGAATTAGGGACCTAAAGTCAAAATTATGAACTTTAGGGACCTTTGTGCAATAAGGCATAAATTATGGACATATATGTAAATACTTGGATGTAAGAGGTCTTCTATGCCAAATCTTCCTTAAGTACTCGAACCATGCAGGAATTGGTTATACAAGTACATGTGCAGAAAAGCACATCAAAGATTGGAGATCGAGCTGGGACAAATATGTCACAATTATCCGGTGAGTGTGATTTTCCAATATCATATCCGATTGGGGTGATAAGCAATGTTTTCACTTTTGAAAAACCATTTTTCAGGAATGTTCTTCCTTAAGTGTGTGAAACAACTTAAACGTTTTGTGAGATTTTTCTTATTAGATCTGAAATTACTCTTGTATGCCTGAGGCCTCAATTTTGAAAATAATAGGGCCAAAGGCCCAGTTTTAGAAAAACACGTGAAGTGGGCCAAAGGCCCAGTTTTGGAAAAACACATGAAGTAGGCCCAAGAACCAGTTTTGAAAAAACACATGAAGTGGGCCCAAGGCCAATCGGAATGGGCTCAAACCCATAGATAAACTCTTGATCTCTAACCATTATCAAAATTCACTAGAAATGGTTAAGTTGCGTGATGCAGCCATCTAGTTGAAGCCGAATCGCAATACTCCATTAGCTAGTAGTTACTGAGCCGAAGCCGAGTGGACGAACTCGTTGGACTGGTAGTTATCGAGCTTTAGTTGGGGTGTTAAATTCGTTCGGCTGGTGGCACCAAAGATAAATATCTAATTTCAAAAGACTTTTGTTAGTGTATTTTGAGATATGAAACCATCAAGGAGCCCAACACGGGGTAGTGTTGGTTCCAAGGGCTATTGGGTGACACCAGATGCATAAGGGAAGTTTGGTCGTCTAGTGAGTCTCAAAGCTTGGAGTAGCTTCCTGCACATTGAGACCGAGGTGGGGAAGGAGAGGTCTCGTACCTCAGCGGACACAAAGTATTTTCGAATCTAAGGGTCAGATAATTGATGTCCACTCAGACTTAGGTAGAGGTCACAGACTTCTATTAAGGTGAATGGTAAAGACACTCCGATCCACAAGTGGATGCAGTTGGCATACTGCATATGCGAATGTTTGAACCCTTTTTATTAAATGGTGAGTGATTGAATGCTAAACAAATCCCGAGTAAGGGGAAGAATTGAAATGTTTTTCAAGAATTCTTTTGAAAACTCACCCTAATACCTGCTCATTGAATTATAGAAACTCACCCCTCCCTTTATCCCTTTTTCACAAAAGAAGCCAACAATTAAGAAATCCTTATGCCAAGCCTATAAACTCAGGTAATTTATTTTGTTATTATTAGTTTTGTATAATGTTATTCCAGGGAACAATGACAGAAGGTATGCATGACTCCTCGCAGTCTTGGGAGTGGTGACTCTTCCTAGACCAACGAGAGTTGTGGGTTGCTCACGGGGTTTCGACCAAAATGGATCGGGGCATGACATGAATCGATCATAGAAAAGCCAAAATTGGTCAATTTATTCATCGAAAATTAGTTTTCTATAGTGCGAACTAGTCAACATGCTACGTCAAGTGCACTTACACGCCGTACACATGTGATCATCTCATTCACTTTACTGAAACCTGATTATTTGACCTAGAACTCGAAAATGACCCGATTTTAGCGTAATTTATGGCATTCCATTTTGGAGGAGAATTAAATGAAAAATGGAGTATATGGGGTCACATTTGATCAATTATGCACATGGGGTGATAAGGCACTGGTCCTCCGAGTTGGCCATATAAGACTCGATCCCACTCTTACCAACCGGTTGTGGGAATTCCCTTTCGATGTGAGAATGCTCATTTTTTTTGGTGACTTCCATACTAGAACATATAACATTAGTTTTCAACCGCCAAACTTCATCATTCCAGTGGGATTAGAATCGCGCTGAAGCAAGCTTTTAAACAACACCTCTCCTCAATGCTGACAGGTCGTATATTGGCACTAGCGTGATAAAATATTAACACTACTCCCTCAGCCAAAAATATAGTAGTTTCTTGTTGATATTACCTTGACCTTTCAATGGCCAACCATAGCCTAAAATAAATATGGAGACTTCTCTCAGTCCCCTCGAGTTAACAACATCATCTATTCAAGATGAAGGTAAGCTTAGTGGTCATGATAATTATCTAGAGCTCCAGTAAGACCCTTACTTAAGGACCATTTGTAGATAGTATTTTTCAAGTTGCTCATACCACCATTTGGGGGATTCAAGTGGCCATGAATGCGCAAAAGTAGTTAACTTTCCAACCCTCATCACATTGATGACTGACATTGTAAACCCTATTTTGCAATATAAGAAAGCCGAAAATAAGAACTAAAAATTTTCAAAAGGAAACCATGTATCAAAGTGAACCAAGAATTGTAAAGAAAAAAAAAAGGGAAATTGAAAAGTCAAAAGTGGTCAATGACAATAAAAAAATCATGGAAAAGAACCATTAATCAAATTGGAAGTGAGAACCAAACCGGTTCTAGGTGAATCGGGTTCAACTTGACCGAATCGGAGGGAGCCAGCTCAAAGATTCATTTTTTCGGGTGATTTAAAAAGATCAATTCGGGAAATTGAAGTAACCAATGTGTATAAAATTAACTTAGATACTTTTTTGAAATTTTTAATTTTTAGAAAACATGTAAACCCCATTACTTTAAAGATAAGAAAACTGAGAAAAGAACCAATCGATTCAAAAGAGAAAACCAAGTAGTTAACGAACCAAAACTAGTAAAGAAAGGGTAAAATGGGAAATTGGAAAATTTTAAGTGATTCAAAGAGTCATAAAAATCAAGGAAAAGAACCATGAAGCAAATTGGAAGAGAAAACTAGACATGTTCAGGGTGAACCGGATTGAACTGGTTTGAACCATACATGAACCAATTTCTAAATTCATTTTTCATGGTAGCTTAAAGTGATCAAATTGGAAAATTGAAGCTACCATTGGATAGGAAATGAATTTAGAAATTTTTAGATTTGAGAAAATTGGTTGGATCGGGCCTGAATCGATCAATTTTTGCTATTGAACCCGGTCGGACCGAACTAGTTCAAAATAGTGTCATCTTCTTCCTCATGATGACAATACTGCTCATCGGTTCAAAAACTTTCCTTCTCCAGCAAAGGAATATCCTCTCCGATCAGGGCATTTTTAGGTGAGGATAAGCCTGACCAAAATGGAAATTGGCTGGGCAGAGGATCCCCGAGCTCCGTATATAAAGAGCTCCTCTCCATTCATCCTCCAAACATCTCAAATCATCATTCTCTCTCAAGTGCTCCATTTTCTAGTGAAGCTCGAACCAGAGCTCTGACTTGGGCACTTTTCTTAGCCTCAAAAGGCAAGGTTGGGTCCTACAGACTCTGGGTGAAGTCAACTACCTAACAGAAACCTCCCTTTGACCAGAGGACTACTGGAGAAGCACCGACAAGATCAAATAGTGAAGTAGCTCCAACAGACTGAAGCCACCCTATTTTGGCCTAGCTGAATTCAGCCAAATTCAGACCTCCTCCAGCCAAATGAAGCCTCCCCACTGCCCCCCACGATTCTCACACGACCTCCAATGAGGTGAAAGGTAAGCCAATTCGACCCTCCTCCCTCATTACAGATTGGTGTTAGAGAGAGAAAGTGCCGAATTTCACGGATAAAATTCACCCTCATATGGACTTAATTGTAGCAATTCTTGATCCTAGAGAGAACCTAAGGACGAGAGGTACCTCCCTAGATCGAGAGCTCGGACCGCAACACCTTTGACAGTAAACTTTCGAAGCTTTCTCTCTCTACAAATAGATTTTTGGCGAAGCTCCGTTTGAGCTCGTTTCAGACCCAAATGCTATGATTCAAAGCTCAATTGAATCGTATATAACTGTAGGAAATGATTCATACCATCAATTGGAGCAATTAACCCTGATTGATTGGGAAATTTGAAGAAACCAAATTCGGTCAGTATAAATGGGTGAAATTAGGGGAAGAAATTGGAAAAAATTAGGGATTTCAAAAAATTGAGGGATCTCCATGCAATTTCTCAAAATTGAAGGTCAATTGGAAATGAGAAAGAATTTGGAAGACCAATTTGTTAATTTTCGAAAGAGTTGGGGCCAAATTGCTATTATTGGAAAGTAGGGGCAAAACTATAATATTTGAAAATTTTGGACCAAATTAGAAATTTGGAAAACTTGAGCCCCTTACACAATTTTGAATAAATTGTGGATCCAAAGAGGATATTGGAAACCTTGGGACTCAATTTGGGGAAAAGTTAGCATTAGGGACATAGAGTTAAGAAAAAAAATAAATTTTAGGGACCTAAGTGCAATAAACCAAGAATTTTGAGCCTAGTCACTCTTACATGAGAAAAAAAAAAGGTTATCGTGCCAAACTTTAATTGATAAGGATGCAAAAATTGTGTAGTGACATGAGAGATTGGAATTCCATCAAGGAAAAACTAGCATGGACTTGGAAGCTAACTAGGGACGAACACGTCACAGTCATCGGGTGAGTGGGATTATATAACGTTATACCTGGTTGGGATGATGAGCAATATTTTTAAAGAACAAAACCTACTCATTAGTTGTGAGTAGGAATGAACAAACCTCATACCCGGTTGGTATGATGAGTTTTATTGAGAAAAGGAGAAACTCGCTTATCGGTTGTAAAAGGATTTATCATCAAACCCGATTGCTGTGATGAGATAAAAAGTAAATTTTGTCAGAAGTGTTCTCCCCTAACTTTGTGACAATTGCTTAAACTATTTGGGAGACCTTCTTTATGGGAGCTAGAATAGATCAATAGGCCAGGGGCCTCGATTTTTGAACTCATAGGGCTAAATGCCCAATTTTGGAAAATATGTGTAGTGGGCCCAAGGCCAGTGGGCACGGGCAGAAGCTCGTAAACAAATGTGATTAGGAAGAGCCATGAAAACTCCTAATTAAAATGGAATTTATTGTGTGTTGTGCCATGGTACCAAGACAGGACCGACGATGTTCGATGGACTAGCGGCAATGCGTTAAGGCTCGGTCGATGGACCGACCTAGACAAACAACTGCAGGTCGAGTTGAGTGTCGGGGTTGTTGGACCGTTGGCATCAAAGAGGATGGATAACTATATGAAAACTCTTGTTTGTTCATGCACTTGTGGTACAAGACCATCAAGATACCCTAGGGGGTAGTGATGGTTCCTAAGGGTTGCTGGAGAACATGGTGGAGATAAGGGCAGTTCATTGTGCCAGTTAGTCATGAAGCTCTAGGAGCTTCTTGTGCATGAGACCATGGTGGGGTTAGGTTGAGTCTCCATCCTCATATGGACATGAAGTGGCATTCGGATTTGAGGGTCAGGCATCTAGAACATCCACTCAGACTTAGGGTAGAAGTGGATAGGCTTCCATCATGGTGGATGGTAAATATGCTTCGATCCACAAGTGGGTGCAATGGACGTGCTACACCTGCGAATGTGTGTACCCTTCCTGATGAAGGGCATGTGTTTGTTTGTTAAATGCCTCCCAAGGCAAGGAGATGGGCTAAGAAAGCTAAACACACCTAATATGGGAATGAAAAAGGGTTTTGGAAAAAGTTGAGTTTAAGGAAACCCTTTAAGGAAAGGTCAACCTTGGCATGGTTTTGAAAATATTTTAAAAATTCACTTCCAACACGCATTCATTGAGTTGTAGAGCTCACCCCTCCATTTTTACCCCTTTTTAGGTAACAAGGAAAAACCAACCTTAAAGATCCTTTGGTGGACAGGTATCACTACTTTAATATATTTAGTTTTGTATAATATTATTCTAGGAAAAATAGAAAAAATGACGACTTACTCCCTGCGGTTTAGAAAAAGGGTGAATCCCTTCATAAACGGAAGAGAGTGGGAGGGGGGTGTTCACGAGGATCCGACCAAACTAGGTTGGGGCATGAAAACTTGAGTGGTATAAGAGCCTATTTCCTCGAATCCATTATCAAGACTATATAACATAAGAACTAAGAGAAAATTTTTAAAATTTTTAGATGGCTCCCAAGAGAGTAACCAAGAAAACTAGGACTAACGTCTCCAACACCACCCAACACTTTGTTCTCTTAGGAAGACAACCCTAAAAGCTCTTCAATGCAAGGGGTATAGTAGAAATCCCAATGAATCAAGAGAAATTAGAGGGAAGTATCCAGGAGGATGGTACCAGGACCTGATGAGGTCACAACCTCGAGTACGAAGGGAGCCAAGCCTGAAGGTAGGAATGCTAGCAAGGGCTTATAACCTCACCAAGAAGGATGCTTATCAAGAATCCCATAACTCCCTATCTATTTCGTAACCACCTTTTTGTGGTAGGGCTAAGACCTCAACTATTATACTCCATCTCCATTAATGAAGAACTCTAAATTCCTAAAACCTCGTCTCTTAAATATGAAGTGATCTTGCTCCAAGAAAAGTAGCCAAACAAAACCGCGTTACCCTAGACACCACAGAGACCGAGGATAATCCCATCCCAAGTAAGGAAATCAACCAGGGGACTAAGGAGTTTAGAAGAACTCTTGGAGTGTCTACTCGACAAAGAAAACTCAACTAGAAAACCGTCAAGGTGTTCGAGCTTAAGGATTGTGAAACATAGAATCACAAGCAATGGCCCCTGATGCTCAAGGCATAGGAGGAAGCACAAAGGTCAACGTAAGGAATTGATCTATTACAGGTGTGGACAATAGGGACATTACGTAAGAAAGTGCCCAACACTACTTAGGACAGGTATTAAGATAATCTATTATGGGTGTAGGGTGTAGAGGGTTACGACATAAGGTGGAGGACTGTCCCACACCCCATTGATTAGGGCAATACCTCCTAAGAACCACCTCAACTACCAGAGTTCGAAAGGATGGAAGGCGAAAGACCACCTCAAGAACCATAGTTCCAACTAGAGATTTCAAGGAGAAGGCTCGTAAAAACCCTAGTGTAGTAGAGAGTACTTATCTTATCATCTCCCTCTTCGGGGACAAAGCCCAAACGTAATGTACTCTTATCAATTAATAGAGACTCCAAAATTTTAAAACTGTATCTCTCAGATAATGCAATCATATGCCTCAACTACATGAGGAAGGATCACGGGGAAAAGACCAAAGGTTGGACCTTGAGAAAACACAAACAGAGTAAAGTATAGATTAAAGGAAATTTTATGTAAGGAGAGTTACAAGCCATCTGGTAGCAAGAAAGTGCCTTCGCAAAAGAAAACCCGAATGTTGGATGCCAATGGAATGTCTCGGGATAGCAAAATGTGACCTACCTTGGAAGGATGGAGGAGCCAAGTAAGATTACAAACGAACCTAGCAATGGGAAGTGACTAGTAACCATGAGGTGATCAAGGAGTATAAATGATTCCCTAAGAAGGACGGTGAAGTAGTAATGACTAGATCATAAAAATGGTAATAGGATGGGCATCAAGGACAAGTAAACTTGAGAGACAACTACCCTAAGATAGTTGGACAAGAAGAATAATAGGGATGAGGCAGTTAACGAACTGACCCTCATAAGAAATCATGGATTTAAACCCAGGTGAAGAAGGGAGAAGTGAGAAGGCCAAACATTGGAAAAGAAGGATAAAGGAAATCCTTAAAGAAATCAATGGACGAAAAAGGATTCATGACCAAACTCAAGCCATGAGAAGGATTACGTACACCTCTCGCCAGGTGATCAAAAGACCTTGAAACAAGGAGAATTGGAACCCCTTCCTAAAGAAATAGATTTGTACTAGGGTACAAGTGGGAATGAGGATATGGTACAGAAGATGTGCCTACAAAATTTCGAAAGTAAGGGTAAGTAGGAGAGGATGAAATCAAAGGATGTTATTTAAGGTTAGATACTGCCAATAATGAATGAAAAAGGAATTTCGGGAGAAAGGGGAAGCGTACTAGGAGGGCATAGAGAGTAAGTTAAAACTGAGGAACAAGTAAGTGGGGAGATGCCATCAAAAGATGCCGCAACAAGTAAGAATGGGTGGAATACCCATAATAAGGAAATAAAGGAAGGTATATCTGAGAAACTTGGGAGAAGTAAGCTCTTCAATTAAGAAGTAATTAAAGAAAATAACCACAGACACCAAGACTGGTTGTGGTTCACACTCGCTTAATGGAGCCTAAAGATGTGAAAGGTTGTGCAAAGTGTGGAGTGCACAAAATAAGACCCGATAGTAAAAAGTTCTTTGGATAGGGAATAAGGGACGAAATGAGAATTTTAAGACAATAAAGGATTAAAAGCGAGCAATTGCCCCATATAAAAAGTGTGTAAGGAGATGAAGAAAGGAAACATTTAAGGAATGGTAAGAAGGTTGAACGTGTAACTCCTAAGGTGGAAGTCTTTACTTTGAATGACATAGTAGAGAATGAAACCATCAAAAGGGAACTCCCCAAACAAAGGAATCGACACGTAGACCAAAAGGGTTCAACTCGGAATAAAGACTCATGAAATGGTCACGAGCGAATAAGAGTGGATTGAAGAAAGGAAAGTCCTTGAGTAAAGAATGCCATTGGAAATGAGGAAGGACATGAGAAGGAAAAAATTCCAACATGTCGGTAAGTCATCGGGAAGCTCGATGGTTGGAACTGGGGGAAAACCAATGATGAAGTTGGTAAGGAATGAGTAGATAAGGAAAAATTGACACGATCACGATGTCAAAATGTAAATGGACGATTGGATAACGGTAAAGGTAGTCGAGTAATACTACAAAATGAAAAGAAGCGGCAAAATTATGTAATCCCCGAAAGGTTGGAAAGTTGAGAACAACCATCAAGGAAATGTTCTAGAATCATAATGGACAAAGATGAGTTCTAGAACATGTCATGCTATAAAGGACATGTAGGTCCAACAATCCCGAGAAAAATGTGACTCAAGTAGGAAAGAGTCTATTAGTTACACATGACGAAGTCAAACCTAAAAATTGGGACCGGAGTTGTAGTAAACAAAAGATGGAGTAAGGACCAAAATAAGATAAAAAGGGAATCCCATCAAAACCCACACGGTTAAGGACAAAAAGTTTGAAAGGATGCTTAGCTAAAGAGCATCAACGACCAAGGAAATAAATGGAAATGAGGATGATCAGACGCTATGGAACATTCAACCCAATGACCTGGATAAAACCCTCAAGAAGAAGAGTATAACCCTAAGTAGAGTAAGAAGTGGACCTAAGGGTGTACATTTAGATTTGTGGGTAAAACATAGCTAATCAAGATACACTCCATGGAGTGAGTAAATAATGGAAAGGGAAAGAAATTCCTTAAGCGTGTGGTTTAAAGGGCTACGTGAAGAAACAAAGAAAGGGGTAACATGTTAAGCAAACCCCAAGTTGACATCAAGGGAAATATATTCTCGATGCAAAGGATGCTGATTATGTTTTGGGGACAAAACTCCTAAAAGGAGGGGAGAGTTGTAAACCCCATTCCTTTAAAGATAAGAAAACCAAGAAAAGAACCGATCAATTCAAAAGAGAAAATCGAGCAGTTAATGAACCGAAACCGGTAAATAAATAGTAAAATGGGAAATTGGAAAATCCCAAGTGACTCAAAGAGCCATAAAATTCATGGAAACGAACCATGGAGTAAATTGGAAGAGAAAACCAGACTGGTTTTGGATGAACCAGATAGAACCGGTTTGAACCATACATGAACCAATTTCTAAATTTATTTTTCTTGGTGGCTTAAAATGATCAAATTGAAAATGGAAGCCACAATTGGATATGAAATGAATTTAGACGAATTTAGAAAATTTTAGATTTGAGAAAACCAATCAGATCGGGCTTGAACTGACTGATTTTCGCCATTGAACCCAGTCGGACCGGACTAGTTCTATTCGGAATAGTGTTGTCTTCTTCCTCAGTATAACAACATTGTTCATCAGTTCAAAAATTTGCCTTCACCGGTGAAGGAATATCCTCTCCGACCAGGGCATTTTCGGGCGAGGATAAGCTTGACCAAAATGGAAACTGTTCGGGCATAGGGTCCCTGATCTCCCTATATAAAGAAATCCTCTCCATTCATCCTCCACACACCTAAAATTGCCATTCTCTTTCAAGTGCTCCATTTTTTGGTGAAGCTCGAATAAGAGCTCTGACTTGGGCACTTTTCTTAGCCTCAGAAGGTAAGGTCGGGTCCTACAAGCTCTAGTGGAAGTTAGCTACCTGATAGAAACCTCCCTTCGACCTAAGGACCATTGGAGAAACACCGACGAAACCAAACAGTGAAGTAGCACTGACGGACAAAAGCTGCCCTATTTTGGCCAAACTAAATTTGGCCAAATTCAAACCTCCTATAGCCAAACCAAGCCTCCCCAATGCCCCCCACGACCCTCACACGGCCTCCATAGTGGTGAAAGGTAAGCCAATTTGGCCCTTATTCGTCGTTGCAGATCGGTGTTAGAGAGAGAAAGTACCAAATTTAACTGATAAAATTCACCATCATATGGACTTCAATTGTAGCAATTCTTTATCCTAGAAGGAACCTAAGGATGATAGCTACCTCCCCAAATCAAGAGCTTAAACCGTTGCACCTCCGATGATAAGCTTTCAAAGCTTTCTCTCTATAGATAGTTTTTTCTACAAAGCTCCGTTTGAGATCGTTTTGGACCCAAATACCGTGATTCAATTTCAATTGAATCATATGGAAGTGTAGGAACCGATCCATACCATCAATTGGAGCAATTAACCCCAATTGAATGGCCAATTTGAAGAAATTAAATTCGGTAAATATAAATGGATGAAATTGGGTAAGAAATTGGGATTTCAAAAAATTGAGGGACCTCCATGCAATTTCTCAAAATTGAAGGTCAATTGGCAATGAGAAATATGTTGGAGGACCGATTGGTCAATTTTTGAAAGAGTTGGAGCCAAACTACTATTTTTGGAAAGTAGGGGCAAAACCATAATTTTTGGAAAATTGGGGACCAAATTGGAAATTTAGAAAACTTGATTTCATTACACAATTTTGAATAAATTAAGGATACAAAGAGGACATTGGAAACCTTGAGACTCAATTTGGGGAAAAGTTAGTATTAGGGACCTAAAGTTAAAGAAAAATGAACATTAGGGACCTAAGTGCAATAAACTAAGAATTTTGGGCCTAATCGCTCATACATGAGAAAACGAAGGCTGTCATGCCAAAACTTAATCGATAAGGATACCCAAATCATATAGGGACAAGAGAAACCAGAACACTAGCGAGGAAAAGCTAGTGTGGACTTGGAAGTTGACTAGGGATGAACGCGTTACAATCATCGGGTGAGTGGGATTATCTAACGTCATACCCGGTTGGCCTGGTGAGTAATGTTTTTAATGAACAATACCTACTTACCAGTTGTGAGTAGGAATGAACAAACGTTATACCCTGTTGGTATGATGAGTTTCCTTGAGGAAAGGAGAAACTCGCCTACCAGTTGTAAGCGGAGTTATCGTCACACCCTGTGATGAGACAAGAATTGAATTTTGTTAGAAGTGTTCTCCTCTGACCGTGTGAAAACTACTTAAACTATTTGGGAGATCTTCTTGATGGGAGCTAGAACAACTCAATAGGCTAGGACCTTGGTTTTTGAACTCATAGGGCTAAATGCTAATTTTAAAAAACACGTGCAATGGGCACAAGGCCAGTGGGCATTGACCAAAGCTCATAAATAAATGTGATTAGGAAGATGCAAGAAAACTCCTAATTAAAATGGAATTGATTGTGTGTTACACCACGGTACTAAGATAGGACCAATAATGTTTGATGGATTGGCGGTAGTGCGTCAGGACCAAGTCGACGACCGACCTAGACAAACAAATGCAGGTCAGGTTGAGTGTCGGGGTTGTTGGATTGTTGACACCAAAGAGGATGGATAACTATATGAAAACTCTTGTTTGTGCATGCACTTGTGGTATAGGACCACAAAGATGCCTTAGAAAGTAGTAATTGGTCCTAAGGGTTGTTGGAGGATACGGTGGAGATAAGGGCAATTCGTCGTACCAGTTAGTCATGAAGCTTTGGGAGCTTCTTGCGCATGAGACCAAATTGGGGTCATGATGATGTCTCCATCCTTATATGGACACGAAGTGGCATGCGGGTCTGAGGGTTAGGCGTTTGGAACGTCCACCCAGACTCAGGGTAGAAGTGGACAAGCTTCTATCATGGTGGACGATAAATATGCTCCGATCCACAAGTGGGTGCAATGGACGTGCTACACTTACGAATGTGTCTACCCTTCCTGATGAAGGGCGTGTGTTTGATTGCTAAATGCCCCCAAGGAAAGGAAATGGACTAATAAAGCTAAACACACCTAATATGGGAATGAAAAAAAGTTTTGGAAAAATTGAGTTTGAGGAAACCCTTTAATGAAAGGTTAACCTTGGCATGGTTTTGAAAATATTTTAAAAACTCACTCCCAACATGCATTCATTGAGTTGTAGAACTCACCCCTCCCTTTTTTTATCCCTTTTTAGGTAAGAAGGGAAAACCAACCTTAAAGACCCTTTGGTACACAAGTATCACTACTTTAATATATTTAGTTTTGTATAATGCTATTCTAGGAAAAATGACTCCTTACTCCAAGCGATTTAGAAAAAGGGTGAAACCCTTCATAAATAAAAGGGAGTGGTGGGTTGCTCACGGGGATCTGACCAAACTGGGTCAGGGCATGACAAAACCGATCGAATCGGTCTTGAATCAACCAATTTTTTATTTCAGGTATTCGAATCTGGTCCAAACGAACTAGTAAATGGTCTAGCTAGTTAATGGACTGCATGCCTAGATAGCACCCGGTCAGTGCGTGCAACCAATCAATGCACGACACATGGCAAAGCATGCCCAATCAATCGCTTGGTCAGCATCTAGAAGCGCTGACCAATGAGAGAGTGACACATGTACTCAATCAATGGTCAACTTAGGTGAAGTCTCATCATTATGGCTGACTAATGAGGTGTTGACAAGTGGCAAATATGTCATGGTCAACAAGGATGTCAGAGAATGGTTGACCAATCAGAGGTTGACACGTGGTAGAGCCACATCGGATGGTCACAACCTATCAAAGGTGGAAAAACTGATAAATTTAAATCAACTAATGAGAGTATGACACATGTGATGGTTAATGGAGGGTTAGATTCATTCAGCAGCCACATTAGTTTAGACGACTAATAAGAAGCCACCACGTGTCCGGTCAATGGGTGACTCAGATGTGTAGTGAATGGCATCATTACCATCAGCCAATCACAGTGTGACACGTCGTAGCTTGTACATACGAAGCTCAAACACGCACTTACAATGTTGTGTTCTTCCTTCAGTTTTTTGAATAGGAATGGAGAAGGACCGATGTCATAACTCTGACGAGTGTTTAATGGCTTCGACAAGGCTTAAAATTAATGATTTAATGACTGATTGATGGGTGGATAGCTAGAGCGGTCAGTTCCCGGGCTCCCTATATAAATCGCTCATCTCCATTCGTCCTCTACACTCCTCCCTTGATCAGAGAATCCAAATAGCTCCATATTCCAACCATCCACGAACAAGAGCTCTGATATTGATCTTTTTCTCCACCTCTGATCACGTAATTTAGTTCTCTAAAATTATGAAGAAGTCATCTACCTCCCTGCACACTCCGTTCAGCCCGAAGGTTATAGAAAAAGCTGCCACAAGGTTGCATAGTACATCTACTTTGGTGATAGAATTTGAGCAAAAGCTTTTGAGCTAAAGTACGACTAACACCGACCCCTACGACCAGACTGACCTTCCCATAACTCCTCACGACTGAACCTTGCATCAATTTCGCCTTCCCTCGCTAGAATAGTAAAATTATAGAACGAAATCTTAAAATTTTTGCTAATGAAATTCTCCTTGCTCAGACACAAAATTGACGTGAAATTTGATCCTAGGAAGATCACCTTGATGAGCACTAGCCACCCATACCCAAAGCTCCCACAACCATCCCTTTGCTAGTAAGAAATTGAAGCATTCTATCTCTAGAAAGATTTTTTGGCGAAACTCAGTTTAAGCTCAATTTTGGGACAAATAAAGTAATTTAAACCTTAGAATGCTCGTAGGAAGGTGGAGAATATAATTAGTAGCATGTTAGGAATTAATTTACATGGCTTAAGCATTCAATTTAATAAATCAAGGATTCGAGGGCTAAAGGGCAATTTTTTTTGAAAAATTATGCAAATTGGGGATTTTTGAAAGTTTGGGGTTTTTTGTGAAATTGACATCAAATGAGTATTAATTCGCAAATAAGAAGAGTTTATGGAATTAATTGTAATTAAAAATAATTATATGGAATTATTTAAAGTTTTAAATAATTTTATTGTTATAAAATTATAAAATAGATGAAATTGCAGAAACAATTTTCACTGGCTTAGTTTGGTCTGAACTGGTCAAATTCTCACTCCCCCTTCCACCCATGGTTACTTCCTATGGCTTTAGGTATGTATTGACCACTTGGAGTCTTCCGATTTTCCATTTTCGAACGCATTATCGAATTTAGTTTGTTCTGCCTATTAGTTTTCCTTCAATTTTTTCGGTTCCCTAATCCAATTTTCTTGTGGTGTAGTGACGGGGTTTAAAACTTCTCTCATCCATTAGGGAATTTTGTCCCCCAAACTTTCCACACGTCTGACCATGGTGGAACTCTCCTTTCTCTAGTCCTAGCGTTTGCTTATCCTATTCTTTACATGGGTTTGATCCTTCCTTCCTAAGTGTCCATGACATACATTCCTAACGGCTTTGGATATTATGATATTTTGCACCTTATCTTTAACTTTACAGTGTCCTGCCCCCTTCTCATTTCCTCTCCCTAGAGTTTGATTCCCTTGAACTCCCCTTTTTCCTATCAGATCTTAGGGCATGGGGCATGATACGATCCTTCATGTGAATCTTAGATTATCATGGTACTAGTTGAAACCCTTTCGTCGAATGGATAGTGAAATTTCTAGGGCCCACTTCATTGTCTCCCTTCTTCGTCACGTCCTACCTTCCTAGGTGGTCACCCATCCTAGTACTACTCTTGCTCACACATCCTTTACTTAGGAATTTTTTATGAGATTTGGTGCATTAGTGTTGGTATGATCACACCCATTTATTTAGGGTTATGCCTCTAACGTTGGTCTCCATCCAAGGACAACCGTTCTTGATTTGGGATGACAGCTCTTGTCCAGATGGTCCTTCGAAGATCAAGAGCGGCTCCAATTCACGTCATGAGTAGTGGGAATTTGGTCAATGATGTCGAGGTACTTTCTCTCTCTAGAACTAAGCCACTCTGATGAGTGGATGTTGAATTAACTTACATGAGCACTTTGGGGAGTTGGGAGTAGGCTGGGAAGACTTGGGGAGGGCTTGGTTTGGCTGTAGGAGGTTAGGGATGGTCAAATTTGGACTTGGCAGAATTGAGCTGCTTCGAGTCCTTCAGAGTAGCTTCATTGTTTGGGCCCGCCGGTGCTTCACCGATAGTTCTTAGTTTGGGTGGAGGGTGCGGCTGGGTGGAGGACTCTCTCCTGGTTCCAATGAGTCTACTAGCAGCTTCTGTGGTTGAAAATTCACCCGACGTTGGAGCACTGGTTCAAACCTTGTCAGAAACTGACACTCCTTCTCTTCTTCACCCAATGGACAGGATGAGGGGAGGAGTGCTCTTTATATATGGAGCTTGCCAACTGTCCGAGCTACCGGCCGACGTAGGACTCAACCCTGCTTTGCTCGCCGACGATCAACCTGGAGCTTTTTCTGAGTGACTGGAGACTTTCTCCCCCTTCTTATACCCTTCTCTATCATCCAAATGAAGAAGATGACATTGTGCCACGTGTGTGAGCTTCGGACGTGCTAGCTTGCCACATGGCGTGTGATGATTGTCTCGCTTTGCTGACGCAAAATCCTACTCAGCAGCCTAGTCAGCCTTTGACTACTGACCAGACACGTGGTAGCCACCCATTGGTAGCTCATTCCAACATGGCTGCTGACCATATCCCTGTCGGTCACTGACCATAACACGTGGCATCCTCTGATTGGTCCTTTTTAAATACGTTAGATTTCCCTCCCGACGCATAGTGCCACTACCACGTATCAGCCTCTAATTGATCGGGGCTATCCAACGTGGCCTTGCCACGTGTCGACATATGATTGTTTGTTCATTTTTCTGACATCCTAGTCGAATGCTAACATGGTACTTTTTCCACGTGTTCACTTCACATTGGTTGTTCCAACGGATTGGGCTTTTTTGACATTGACTGCTGACCGAGGACACGTGTTGCTCTTCTATTTGATAGTTGTCACTGAGGTGAATTTCCTTCCTTGACCATTGACCGAGGACATGTGTCGTATCATAATTGGTTAGCACTTCCAGGCGCTGACTGTGCACTTACATGACACGTTCCGCCATGCATCGTGCGCTGATTGGTCACGCCTGCTGACGGGGCACTTGTTACGCCCTGACCTGGTTTGGTCGGAACCTTGTGAGCAACCCACCCTTCTTGTTGGTCTAGGAAGAGTCTCCACTTCCAAGACTGCGAGAAGTTAGGTGTATCTTCTATAATTGTTCCATAGAATAGCATTAAACAAAAGTAATAGCTTAAAAATTTTAAATACTTGAATTAGAGGCTTGGCAGCATGATACTTTAAGGGTTGTCTCCTTTCCTAAAAAAGGTTTAAAGGGAGGGGTGAATTTCTACAACTCAGTGAACGAGTATTAGGGTGATTTTTCAAAAATAACTTTTATATCATTAAATTAGTTCATCGGTATGTGATTTTAGCTCTTTTAACACTTCCCCTTGTTTGGAATATGTTTTGCAAACAATAACATGCCCTTTATCCTAAAGGGTTTAAGCATTCACGAGATGTAGTTACAACGACACCCCCTTGTGTATCGAAGCATTTTTACCATCAACCCGATAGAAGTCCTTGACTTCTACCCATACTCTAAGTGGACAGTAAATGTCCAACCCTCATACCCAAATATACTTTGTGTCCGCTATGTGGGACGAGACCTCTCCTAACCCTGCCTTAGTCTTAGTGCGCAAGAAGCTACTCTGAGCTTCATGACTTACTAGAAGACATATATCGCTCACATTTCATGGTCATCCAATTTTTACTAGTCATTCCCCACCTCCATGTTCATCCATGACCCCATCTTGTTTCTCCTTTGCCTTTCTAAAGTGAATTTCCCTTCGCCTCTCGAGACGTCTTGTCCCGCGTTTGACACAAGGGGGTTGCCTTCTCTTGTGAGGGCACTTCCTTCTTCGCACCTATATGGCATGTACCTACCAAGGGGTGGATTTTCCTTCATTCATCTATCTCTACATTCTGCTCCATTCGCGACTTCTCAAGGTCCTACCTTTAGCCTAGATTGCCTTCCGTGACCCCTCCTTAAATTGCTCACATCCCAGGCAGTTGGCGGATTGCCTTGCCTAGTGTCTAGTATCACCCATGTATGATGGGCGATCCCTTCTATTTGGCATTCTTAACTTTTCCTTATTATACTTTATCTTGGCCAGTTATCCATGGCACCTCAGGGCCTTTCTTGGTGTCAGCTTATCACATCTCCCATTCCTTTACTATGTTTGTTACCCCTTTTTGGGGTACATTCTTTTCATGTTGCTTTCTCTCATGTTGATTTGGATACTTTATCTGTTATGGTGATATCCCATATTGCTATCATGAGTTTACCCTTGGTACTTGGTTCCTCCTTTCATTCATTGTCCTATTGAGTTCCGAGCCTTCCTCGATCCTTATGGCTTGACTCCTCTTAGTGAGGGAGTTATTATTCCTATCATAGGCCAAACCTCCTTGTGGCTTGACTCCTCTTAGTGAGGGAGTTATTATTCCTATCATAGGCCAAACCTTTAGCCTTTGCATTCGTAAGCTCTTGATCCTTGACATATTAACCATTTAGAGGGAAGCCTATCTATTTTCCCTAGGTTTGATAGATTTGAGGCCTCTTTTGTCCTTCTTCCTTTTGCAGGAGGTTATTATTTAATTTTTCGCTGCCTTTTAATTAAGCTCACAATTTGACATAAACAACACTTTTTTTATTCATTCAAAGAAATTTGCCAAAACATGCTTATTACATGTACTCGTCCTACTCTCCTAATACCACATATTCACCGATTGGGAATCCACCTTCGGGTTGTTCCAAGACTCCTTGTTAGATGGTTTCGAGGATGACGAGCTTGTGTCCACGTAGTGTCCCTCGCATTCCTTGTACAGGTTTTGTAAACCCTGCCCTTTTGAGTTTAGGAAAACCAGGAAAAGAACTGGTTAAACCGAATAAGAAAACTGAATTGGTTCACGTATCCGATCAATTGGGAAAGAGAAATTTGGAAATTTACAACTTCCAGGTGATTCAAAGGGTTCATAAAACCTTAGAAAAGAACCTTAGGACAAATTGGAAGAGAAAAACCAGACCGATTTAGATGAACCGAATCCAATTGGATTGAACCAGTTTATTAACCGAGTTAATTCATGAATCAGAACTGATAGAGAATGGGTAAACCAAGAAATTTATGGATCACTTGTGATCCAAAGAGATTATAAACCTTGGGAAGGAACATTAGAACAAAGTGGGAGAGAAAAACCAGATCAGTTCGGGTGAACTAGACCCGAACCGGATTGAACCGGTTTAAGGACCAAGTCGGTTTATGAATCAGAATCGATAAAGAGATGGTAAATCAGGAATTTTATGGCCCTAAGTGACCTAAAGAGTCACAAAAGTCATGGAAATGGACTTGTGAAGGAATTGGGGATGAAAACCAAACTGGTTTAGGTGAACCGGATCCGAACTGGTTTGAACCACTATTAAACCGAATCCTAAATTCTTTTTTCTAGATGGCTTAAATAATACAAATTTGAGATTTGAGGCCACCATTGGATAAAAAATGAATTTAGAAATTTTTGGATTTGAAAAACTCGGTCGAATGAGGGGTGAACCGGCCGGTTTAAGCTTCGAACCCGATTTGGACTGGTTCAGTCCGGTTCAAAACAGTGTCATCTTCTTCCTCCAGATGAAAACACTATTCACTCGCCAGAAAATTGAAGCAACATCGACGAAGAAGTAATGTCTCTGTTCAATACATTTCCAGTCATCAATGCCTGTCATAAAGGCACCAATCGGACGGCCAAGGAGTCCCCGAGCTTCCTATATAAAGACCCCCTCCCCATTCATCCTCTCTACACCTAAAAAGCTCACTCTCTCTCAGTTGCTTAGTTTTTCGGTGAAGCTCAAACCAGAGCTCTGATATAGGGTCTTTTCTAAGCCGAAAAAGGCGAGGTTGGGTTCTTTAGAACTGGGGAGAAGTCAACTACACGCCTGTAGTCTCCGTTTGCTCCAAGGGTCATCGGAGAAACGCTGGTGTGATGGAACAATGATGTAGCTCCGGTGGACCGAAGCTGCCCTATTTTGGCCGAGTTGAAATCGACCATTTCAAGCCCTCGTCATGCCAAACCAAGCCCTCCCAACACTTCCTCAGCCCTCCCATGGCTGAATTAGGACTGAAAGGTAAGCTAATTCGGCTCCCCTCTATAATTTCTGACTGGTGCTAGAGAGAGAACCAACATAATTTTGATGATGAAATTCTAACTCAATTCGGTATCAATTGATGCGATTCTTGATTCTAGGATGAACCTCAGGACGAGAACTATCTGCCCAGATCGAAAGCTCAGACCGCCGTATCCTCACCGGTGAGTAATCGAAGCTTTCTCTCTCTACAGTTCATTTTCCGATGAAGCTCTGTTTGAGCTCCTCCCAGCGTTAAAACTTGCGATTCAAATTGCTAAAGAATCGTATGAACATGTAGAAAATCAATTTCAACTTCAATTTCAACAATTGGAAACATTTGATCGATCAATTTGATGAAATCAAATTCTGTTGTGTTAAGAAGTTAGAATTGGGGGAAAATTTGTGGAAAATTGGGAATTTCGAAATTTGAAGGACCAAGATGCAATTTTATAAAATTGAGGGTTAATTGGGCATGATAAAAATGTTAGAAGGCCAATTGAGGAATTTTAGAATTTTTGGGGTGAAACTTACCATTTTTGTAAAGGAAGGGCAAAGTGGTAATTTTGGAAAAGATGGGGGACCAAATTGGAAATATGAGAAATTAATCCCTTTTTTTGTGAAATGGAATAAATTGAGGTACCTTGATAAATTTTAAAAGTTTTGGGACTCAATTTGAGGAAAAACTGGCGTTAGGGACTTAAAGTTTAAGAGAAATAACTTTAGGGACCTAATTGCAAATAAATGAAAGTTTAACTTTCTCATTCATTTGGAATGAATGAAGGCTATTAGGCCAAAGGATAATGAACCGAGATGTTCATATCATGTAGAAACATGAAGTACTGGGAATGCCAGCAAGGATAAACTCACGTGAATACAAAAAAGTAGTGTAGTGGAATTCACTACATTAACAGGTGAGTGGGATTTTATATCGTACTCAGTTGGGGATGATAAGTACCTCGAAATGAAAACCCGCTATCAAGTGCTATTTTAAACATCATAACTTAGAGGAGTGATGTGAAAATCATGCAGAAAAACTACTTACTGGTTATAAGTAGATCATACTCGGTTGGTATGATAAAACTTCCTCGAAGGAAGTTGAAAACCCTTTCATCGGTTATGAGCGGAGATGTCCTTATACCCGGTCGGTATAATGTACATTTGAAAATATATTTTCTCGGAAGTGCTCTCCCCTGACTATGTGTCAATGCTTAAACTATTTGGGAGACCTTCCTAACGGGAGCTCGAATAGCTCTTATAGGTCGGGGGCCTCGGTTTTGGAACTTGGGGGCTAATATGCCCAATTTTGAAAATCTCGTACAGTGAGCCCAAGGCCAGTTGGCACGAGTAGGAGCTCGTAAACAAACATGAGTTATATGCCATAAAACTTTAAATAAAGGAATTGTTTGGCCATGGTACCAAGATAGGACCGACATACTCAGTCAACTAGTGGTAGTGTGACATGATAGGTCAACGGGCCAGTCAAGACAAACAACTGCGGGTTGAGTTGAGAGTCGGGGCCATTGGACCAGTGGCACCACATATTATATGGTATAATGAGAAAATATTGATTGTGCATGCACTGTGAGTACGAGACCATCAAGACGCCCAAGAGAGGTAGTGATACGTCCTAAGGGCACTGGACGACCTGGTGGGTGTAAGGGCAGTTCGTCATACTAGATGACCATGTGAAATTTGGAGTAGCATCAAGCGCATGAGACCGGGGAGGGGACGAGATGAGGTCTCTGTCCTCATACGGACATGAAGAATTAATTTCAAGATTGAGGGTCAGATGTTGTCACGCCCCGACCCGGTTTGGTCGGATTCCCGTGATCAACCCGCCACTCTCCCGATTTACTAAAGGGTTTTCCCTTATATTATAAATCGTAAAGAGTAAGGCGTTAACCTGCACCTTTTTCCAGGAATATCATAAATCAAAACTGCATAGTAATTTAAATTAGTTGTACCAATCTTGCAGGCGTTTAATTGCGCAAGTCCTTTAAGGTTCGGCTTTCCGGGACTTCCTGAAAGAGGTATAAGGGAGGGGGTGAGTACAACTACTCAGTGAGTGGGATTCAAATCTTTTAACTTTCAAGAAAAACATTTATATGGAGTGTGCCAGACTCCTTTGTTTTCAAAAAAATCATTTCATTTAAAAATTCATGTTTTTCCATTATTTCTTAGTTATCGATGTGTCATCACCCAACACACATCCTTCATAATGAAGGTTACACACATTCGCAAGTCAGTATCACTACTGAACCCGCCAGTGGCTTCGGAGCGACTTTTCCTGCCACCCGGATAGAAGTACGACCACTTCTACCCTGGGAATGAGTGGATGTACGAAACATCCGACCCACAATCCCGAAATCACTTCTTCATGTCCGTATGAGGACAGAGACCTCATCCTGTCCCTACCCCGGTCTCATGCGCTTAGTGCTACTCCAGATTTCGCACAGACACCTGGAACGATGAACTGCCCTTATAGCCACCAGGTCGTCCAGTGCCCTTAGGATGCATCACTACCCCTCATGGGCGTCTTGATGATCCCGTACTCATAGTGCATGCACAAACAATGTTTTCTTATATTGCCATGTAATATGTGGTGCCATTAGTCCAGCGGCCCCGACTCTCAACTCAACCCGCAGCTATTTGTCTTGACTAGTCCGTCGACCTATCATGTCGCACTGCCGCTAGTTGACTGAGCATGTCGGTCCTATCTTGGTACCATGGCACATATATCATGATCGTTTACGAGCTCCTGCTCGTGCCAACTGGCCTTGGGCCCACTGTACGAGATTTTCAAAATCGGGCATTTCGCCCCCAAGTTCCAAAACTGAGGCCCTTGGCCTATCAGAGCTATTCGAGCTCCCGTCGAGAAGGTCTCCCAAATAGTTTAAGCATTGGCACACAGTCAGGGGAGAACACTTCCGACAAAAATAGGTTTTTACTATCCATCATACTGACCGGTATAAGGACATCTCCGTTCATAACCGATGAACGGGTTTTCAACTTCCTTCCAGGAAGTCTCATCATACCAACCGGGTATGATCTACTTACAACTCGTAAGTAGTTTTTCCGCATAACTTTCACATCACTTTCTTTAAGTAGTGATGATTAAAATACCACTAAACAATGGGTTTTTATATCGAGGTACTTATCATCCCCAACCGGGTATGATGTTAGTAAACCCACTCACAACCGGTAAGTGATTTTTAACTTTATAAGGTGTGCTCATCATCCCAATCAGGTATGATGTTTGTAAACCCACTCACAACCGGTAAGTGGTTTTTAACTTTATAAGGTGTGCTCATCATCCCAATCAGGTATGATGTTTGTAAACCCACTCACCCGTTAATGCCGTGAATTCCACTAGACCGGTTCTTGGTATTCACGCGAGCTTGTCCTTGTTGGCGTTCCCGGTACTTCGTGTTCCGGTGAAGGCACGGCGGTCCGAGCTTTCGATCTGGGCAGATAGGTCTCATCCTGAGGTACATCCTTTCGGTCCTAATTCGGTCGTGGAAAGGCTGAGAAAGTGTTGGGAGGGCTTGAAATGGCCGATTTCAGCTTGGCCGAAATAGGGCAGCTTCGGTCTGTCGGAGTTGCTTCACTATTCCATCATGTCAGCGTTTCTCCAACGATACTCGGATTGATTAGAGTTTGCTATCAGATAGCTGTCTTCCCCCCGGTTCTAAAGAGCCCGACCTTTGTTCAAGTCGAAGCTCTCGTTCGAGCTTTACCGGGAAATGAAGCAGTAGAGAGAGAGAGAAGTGTTCAGGTGTGAGGAGAATGAAATGGGGATGAACTCTTTATATAGTTGTAAAACCCGTGTATTAAATTGGCGAGATTTATTACTGGTATTAATATTGCCATAAATTATTGGTATTAATTCCAATAATTTAATTTCGGTATTAATTCTAATAAATTAAATTTCAGTATTAATTATAATAATTTAATTTCGGTATTAAATTATTTGTATTAATTCCAATAATTTAATTTAAGTATTAAATTATTGCTATTAATTATATATTAATTTATGATAAGGCGTAAATACAAATTTTTGACCGAAATTTCGGGTTACAAAAAAAATTCATACTTTCCAGGAGGTCACCCATCCTCACATTACTCTCAAGTAAGCACACTTAACTTTAAAGTTCTTATGGAATCTAGTTCACTTGAACCACTTTGGTTTTTATTTTCCAATTTGTCTTAAGTTTCTTTTTCAAGGTTTAATGAACCCTTTGGATCACCCGAGAGTTGTAAATTCCCAACTTGCCCGTTCAGAAATAATCGGGTTTGTGAACCGGTTCTAAATCCTCACTTGGTTTGACCGGTTCTTTTCCTGGTTTTCCTTAGCTCAAAAGGGCAGGTTTTACAGATGTCGTGAATATCTACTCATTCTCAGGGTACAAGTACGATAAATTTAAAATATTATGCAGTTTTGATTTATGTTATTCCAGGAAAAGGTGTAGGTTGAAAGGACGCCTTACACTTTACGATTTATAATAAGGGGAAACCCTTTAATAAACCGAGAGAGTGGCGGGTTGTTCATAGGGATCCGACCAAACCGGGTTGGGGCGTGACAAGTTTAGATTGGGTTCCTTCGATTGGGGTGGGATTGCATCGTTGGACACTCCTCGGGCTCTGACTTCATGAGTCACTTCAATCCCGTACCTCTCTAGCACTACGACTTCATACTTGTAGGCTTGTTGCATCATGTTTACGAGTTCAGGGCTCACTCGGATGGGTGGGAGTTTATGGAAGACCCTCACATAGTTGACATATGCCTCCTAGTAGTTCTTCCATGCCTCCTCTTGTACAAGGGTTCATTTCGGTTGTTGGGGGTATCGGGGGGGAGGGAGGGGCGTTTGGTTCCTCTCAGGAGGTGCATTTTCTGCTAAGGGTTTACCCCCTTCCTAGGGATGGTTGGACTTATATTAAACATCTTTCTCAATTGTTCATAGGGGGCCTCTCGATCTACGGCCAATTCCACAGGTTGGTTCCGTTTGAGCACGGAGGTTCCCTCGCTACTCCCTTTGCTTGTAGTAGAAATTTGCATTGGTCGAGAGTTTGGACGAGTTTGTCTGGCTAACTATCTTGGTGCCATTTTCCTATAAGGCGGGGATGTTCGTTAGGTAGTGTTTTTGAGCTTGGCTTTTGTTACCTGCTCGAAAAAACCCAAGATTTGATACCACCAAAGTTGTCACGCCCCAACCTGGTTTGGTCAGAACCCCGTGAGCAACTCACTACCTTTCTTTATGCTATCCGAGTATTTCTACCAAGTTAGAACAAGGAAAGTAAAGGCATTTGTTTAACTAGGTTTTCTAAAGCAAAGATATCAAAGCAACGTAAGGGTGAGCTCATACCTGATGGAGTAGCGTTTTCCTTGCTTGTTGTTCCCTGTCCTCACAACTCGTGTACCTCCATAAAAAGGGTTATGGGCAGAGGTGAGTTTTATACTCAGTTATGGGCTAGCTATCAATGTACTTTAACTTTTATATTTGAAATTTAGCTATTAGTTAGATTTTATACATCATTCAATCACCATTTATCAAAGAGGGGTTCACACATTCGTAGAGCAGTCCTCGACTACTATACTTGTAGACCGAAGTTCCTTTACCATCAACCTAGATAGAAGCTTGTGATTTCTACTATGAGTCTGAGTGGACATCAGTTGCCTAACCCTCAGACTCGAACAATACTCCGTGTTCGCAATATGGGATGAGACCTCTCCCCCTCCGACCTCGATCTCAGTGTGCATGAAACTTCGTGAGCTTCTCGACATACTAGATGACAGACTTCTCTTATACTCCCTAGGTCATCCACCAGCCATTGGAGCCACTACTACCCCACAATAGGCACCTCAATGGCTCCAAACACATAGCATGCACAAACAATAGTTTTGCTCATTATGTTCGTTATCTTTAGGGCTACTGGCCCAATGGGCCCAACAATTCAGCCTCGGCTTTATGACCACTTGCCAAATGGGTTCGCCGACCCCGCTTCGGCTCAGCAATTACTAGCCCAGCAAGTTCGTTTACTCAGCTTCGATAAAGTAGCTGACACACCCACAATTATCCATTTATGAGAGTGTTATGATATATAAGTCTTAACTTGTAAACGGGCCTAAGCCTGTACCCATTGGCCTTGGGCCCACTCCAATACATCTAGACCTATTATCGAAGGGTTCATGCTCTCGTCAAGACCATCTCCCAAAATTTTTAAGCTTATCCAACCAGTCAGGGGAGAATGACCCTCAAAAATTATTTTCAATTCGGAAAACAAGTGCTCATTAGTCCAACCGGATGTGATGCTAAACCCACTCAGCCGGTGTGTAGTGACTCGTTTCTCTTGAGTTGGTTTGTCCATATTTCCGGGGTCTTTCACGGTTGTAGGTTAATGCGCTTCCTCTCGTACCTACATCGTTCCGGGTAGGGAACGTTAAGTCCTGGTTTATTTCAAAATTCCTAAATTCTACCCTCATGGTAATTAACTTCCCATTAAAAACCAACATTATAAATTGTTAACTTTGTAAATATTCACAAAATTCCCTTTTTGGACTTTGAAATCCAAACTTTTGCTTAATTTCACTTTAGTCCCCAATTTTCCCAAAATTACTAATTTGCTCCCAAATTTCCAAAAATACCAATTTGCCCAAATTTTCCCAAAAATGACCAATTGGTCCCCCAATTTCCTTAAAATCACCAATTGCCCCCCAATTTCCCCAAAATTGTTCATTAGCCCTCAATTTCCATAAAATTGCACATAGGTCCTTTAAATTTTGTAAAATTTCTGATTTTCCCCCAAGTCGTTCATCTTTTGTCCCAAGATTTGATTTCATCAAATTGACCCTTCAATCCTTGTTAATTACTTCCTTGCATGTTGCTAATTAGTTTCCTCACCTTCCTACGATCTGCCCAAACTTTAATTTGTCATTTTTGGGTCCAAAACAAGCTCAAACAGAGCTTTGTCGAAAAACTAGAGGTAGAAAGAGAAAACTTCAGAAGCTTACCAATGGGGTTGCAGTGGTCGGAGCTCTTTATTTGAGGAGCTTCCACTCATCAGTATGGTCCTCTAGGAATCATAAATTTCTCCAATTGGTAACCTGGGTAGGGGAATTCAGTCAGAGAAACGTCATCACTTTCTCTCTCTATTGCTTATAGCTTACGACGAGTGGAGGTCAAGAGGACTTATGTGGGCACTTTTGGGACTTGAGAATCAACCGTAAAGACTTGGGGAAGGTTTGGTTTGGCCGTAGGAGTTCGAGGGTGGCCGGAATTGGACTTGGCAGACTTGCGTCACTTCGAGCCCTTCGGAGCAACTTCATTGTTTGTGTCCACCGGCCCTTCTCTGGTGGTCCTTGGATCAAGTGGATGGTGCAGCTGGGTGGAGGATTCTCTCCTAGTTCTAATGGGTCCTTTGGTAGCATTAGTGGTTGAGAATTTTCCCGATGTCAGAGCTCTGGTTCGCGTCTCGTTGGAGACTAGTACACCTTCTCTTCTTTGCCCAATTGCTAGATGGACAGAATGAGGGGAGGGGTGCTCCTTATATAGGGAGCTCATCAACTGTCCAGGCAACCGACCGACGTAGGACTCGTCATCCTTCTCACTCGTCGGCGGTCAGGCCGGAGCTTTTTCCAAGTCTTTGGAGACTTTCTACTTTCCTTTATCCTCTTCTCTCTGTCATCTAACCAAAGAAGATGACACTGTGTCGCGTGTGCATGCATCGCATGTGCCAGCTTGCCATGTGGCATGATGTGATTGGATGGCTTGTTTATCCAACATCCTACTCAACAACCTAGTTAGCCTTTGACTTGTTGACCAAACATGTGGCGACCTTCCATTAGCTACTCATTCCAACATGGTTGCTAAGCGTATCTTTGTTGGCCGCTAATCATGACACATGGCATCCTCTAATTGATCATTTTAAATATGTCAGATTTCACTTCTAACGCATAGTGCCACTACCACGTGTCAACCTCTAATTGACTGGGGCTATCCGACGTGGCTCCACCACGTGTCGACCTCTGATTTGTTGACCATTCCTCAGACATCCTAATCAAATGCTAACGTGACACTTTTGCCATGTTTTTGCTTCTTATTATTCGGTCCAACTTACTAGGCTTTTCTGACATTGACCGCTAACCTAAGATACGTGTCACTCTCCTATTGGTCGGTCGTCGTTGAGGTAGATTTCCTCCATTGACCATTGACCAAGTACACGTGTCACGTCCTCATTGGTCAACGCTTCCAAGCACTGACTGTGGGCTTACAGAGCGTACCTCCAAGCATTGTGCACTGATTGGTCATGCCTACTAACTGGGCACTGACCTGGTAGTGGTCTGTTGACCGGTTCGGTCAGACCAGGTTCTGTGACTCGAAATAAAAAATCAGCCAGTTTAGGCCCAATTTGACCAGTTTTTTGAAATTTCTAAATTTCTCTAAAATCATTTCCTATCTAATTTTAGTCTCAATTTCCCAAATTGATGTTTTTATGCCACCTAGAAAAATAAATCTTTGAATTGGTCCCATACAGTTAATCCTGGTTCAATCTGGTTCAGATCCAGTTTCGATCTTGTTCGATCTGAACCGGTCCAGTTCTCACTCCCTCTTCTACCCCTGGTTACTTCCCGTGACTTTTGGGTATTTATTGACCACTCGAGATCTTCCAATTTCTTATTTTGGCCTGCATTACTGATTCTGGTTCGTTTTCCTTACCGATTTTCTCTCAATTTTTTCGGTTCCCTAATCAGGTTTACTCGTGGTGTAGAGACAGGGTTTATAATATCACTAAGAGGATATGATGGTTATTATGTTTGTCTAGCTTGTGGATTAGGTTGGGGCATGACAATTTGTATGATGGATTGGGCATTGACATGACACCTTTAGGAGGTAGTGTGAAGTGTTGGGGTTCGTTCACAAGGAATGGAGTAATAATGTTGTCGTGAGTGATATGAAGGTTCCCACATCGCCCAAGAAACTATGAGGGGTCAGATAGTGCCTTAGTGCGAGGTGGATAGTGGGTAGCTAAGGCACAAGTATACTTGTGTGCATGGATGGTGGGGAATACCTAAGTATACATGTATATTTTTGCATGGATGGCAGGGCTAGTCAAATTATACAAATGATTGAGTGCATTGCCTCAACATCCTCATGAGGAGATGAGCATATATGGTACCTTGGGACTGTAGTGGCACAAACATACATATCCTCATTGCATGGAGCCCTCAGATTTGAGGACTTGGGAGGACATGGTTGGACCATGATTGATTGTGATTTGAGTTATTTCAATTAAGAACAAAAGAATCCAAGGACAAACCAAATGATAGAAGTATATAAATAATTAATCCACAATAAATTGATACATTCACCCCTATGGTTAGATATAAAGTTTCCAACATGTATGATATTTTAGGTAAAGAACCGATGTTGGGAAATGAAGTGGATCAACGTTGGTAAGTCCATTCCTTGAGTGGGGAGTTCACCCCCTCCCAAAATGTTTTTCAGGTAATGAGAGAAAGTCATAAAGTGAAAAACACTCCATGCAAAAGTCATAAAGTGAACCGATGTTATCAATAATATTAATCCCTAGGATTTTCTATTTATTTTAAAATTTGTATTATCTTGAAAGAAATTTTTAAATAATGTTAATTTTTTATATTATGAGCCTTCCATCCACTCGCTTCTACAAGGGTGACAATGCCCACTTTTGTAGCATCGAGGGGACTTTTGGATTTTCATCGAATCGAACCAGGTACTCAGGACAGGACGTGACAACTTAAGTGGTATCATATCCCACAATTTCAAAACAAGGTGTTTTTGAAAATAGAAGTATTTTGGAAAGTGGAAAAATAGGAATAAAACTAATAAAACTTTCGTTTATTACATTAAATGAGCACCAATACATGGTATACTAATGAGGGAAATAAACATCATGTAGATATGATAAGAAGACTTACACTTGCTCGATCTGACGATGCCCATGAACCTCCATTGGAACACACTGATGGGGTGATTGGAGAATGTGGCCACATAAATGTGTGAAGTTAGATAGGGGGAGCTCACACGGGAGACTCCCGAGTACCCGTGAGGACCCTCAAGTAGCTTCAAGCATATCTGGACATTATGAGAGAACTCATAATGAACCCGGGATCTACAAGGGTGTAACAGCTAGTGGAACCCTATGAAATTAGGGTGTCTAAGGCTACCCGGCTAGAAGAAGTACCCCTACCCATATCAAGACTAGTACATGAATTTGATACCCTGGTAAATCTAAAAGCCCTGAGACAATTGGGATGTAAGGCTTTTTTGGGAGAGAAGGATGTGGTGATTTCTCTATATTGGTTGAGGAGCATGAAGATAATGATGGGCATAGTAAAGGTCCCCATGGATGATCGAGTAACTATGTTGAATTCTTCTTGAAGTAGAACACAAATCGGTGGTGACAAAATGTATGTGCCACATCCTCTTCTCCATTAGATTGGAAATAATTTGAAGCTATGTACACTAAAGAGTCCTAATCGACGTATATGATAAATGAGAAGAAAAAAGAATTTCTCCAAATTCATTAGGGCTTCGATTTAGTGACCCAGTATGAGAATAAATTCAATGCCCCATGGTTATTTGCACTAGAATTTTACAACACCGCTAATATATGATAGGGATTCTTATACGAGATATCTCCTGAGATCCGATATTATATAGGGAGCATTGAGCAACCCTTAGATCTAACAATAGTAATGGGCTTAGCATAGGAGTGTGAATGCATCTTAAAAACAATAGGACACTATGCAATCAGAGTTGAGAAGGGGAAAGAAGGTGAAGTGGCACTACCCACCCTAAGAAAGTGCAATCGAGAAGTTGGATACATGTTGCATGGCCACCCTCAAAGTGTGCTTGACTATTTCCCTCAAATGGGAGAGAAATAACCTATGATAAGTAGACGACCCTCAATGAGTAGAGAGTATTACCGTAAGAATGAAGCAGGAAGTAACACTCATGTGAAAGACGAATCATCCAACTGTAAAAAAAATATGGAAGGGCACATGAGGAGGTTGTTGGGCAGCAACATGTCATGCATGTGGGTATCTTGGAAATTTTGCTCACAAATACCCCAGTATCCACAGGATGACCATTTATGCATAAACTTCTACAGTCGGACCCCTACTACGCCCAAGATTTTGAATGTGATCTAACATTGCTTTATGAAGTAGGATGAACAAGGGTGGATCTAGATCTCCCTCAACCTAGTCAATATTTTGGCTAGAGTCTACAAACTAGTACATGGAGATGCTAGAGTATATTTAAAAATATTAGTTAGCGCATTTCAAAAATGTGGGTTTTTCCGTCATTACTTTTGATTTGGCAAGGTGACAATGCACTTTTTGTTATGGTTATTATGATTTTTGTTATTTTGTAAGTCTGAAAAGGATAGTGGTGTAATCTAATATAGACCATGAATTAATGAGAAATGATTGATACATGGAAATACAAGGTATATAACCTTATATGGAAACAAACGAGTATAAGTAATCAACGTGTTCAAAATCCTAATTGAATTAGAGAACAACTCAATAGAGAGTAGTAAAAGTACCATAAATGATCTTGGACTAGTATACCAATAGATGACAAAGACATTATAGGTGATACCTTATACGTGTTTGAAGTCTTGGTGTGATGATACTTTGAAGAAAATAGATGTGCTCCTATGTGGAAGCAAATGTAATGTGTAAGATTATGTAAAAGGTAATGGATGACATCGCGAAAACATGTGATAGCTCTAAACTAAATGGGAAATTTTGATAAAGGGGTGTTAAGGACATGATTAGAGATGTCCTCCTTAGGTTGAAAGATGACAAGATAGTTACCAAAAGGTGGAAAACTCGATGATGGGCAAATCTTTTATACCCCTAGTAAAGTGGACTAGAGTATATCTTAAAAATGATATGACTTAATTTGTGAATGCCATAGATTGCATCAATGTGAAGATGGAATCTTGGACAAAGTACTCAAATAAGTCAATTAGGAATGATTATGAAAATATAAGGTAACCTATGACATGTGAAAAAAGTCATAAATAAGAGTAAGGAGCTTGATGCTCATATTATGGAAATTGGAAAAAAGGATCCAAATTAGTTTGTCCCAAGGAAGTGGAGAAGCCTAATGATTATAAGGATATGGTTAATAGGGTGTTGGAAGGGATGAGACCTCTTATCATAAATACCAAGATATATATGGGATTAATGACTTAGAGATCGATACAAAGACTCACAACCCGTCTAGACCCCAAAGGATGTGCGAATTAAATCATCCATGGCAAAAGGTATGGTTTATTAGAGAAAATGGTAATTATGAGGACAACAATGCACATATTTGAAGCCGTAGGGTAGTCCCACCTCAAAGTATATTCCATCCTCATTTACTTTTAGGGAGGAATAATATGTACAATTAAAACACGAGTACTCTAAGGTTCTTGAGAAAGCAAGAACCAGGATGGTTAAGAAGAAAACAACCATAGATGCAATAGAAAACAAGACACCACCTGATAACAGGAGATAACAAGACAAATTTAAACATAAACGCACTTGGGTTAACGAAACTCACACCGTTAATGCGAATTGATCAAGAAGAATGAGAGATCTAAAGCCCCAAGGTAATTAAAGTCATTACATGACTGCACATTCAAAATGGGATTCTTACTAGGGTGAAAACCAACTCAAAATGTGTAAGCTGATGTAAGGAGACATTGGGTAATCCGGTCAAAATAAGGGGATAGTTCAAAAATAATTTTGATATCTTGATGTTTGAAAACCATGGGTGATAAGGACAAGGTGAGAACTATATTCTTTAAATCAAAAGATGACAATAGATTTACCAAAGTCTTAGGAACATTACCTAAGTAACGTTAGATGTAGTCATAAAAAGGGGTTCCTAAGACATGCCACACAAAAAATGGTCATAATGACAAATAAGAGATTTGACCGTCCGTCATGCAATAGAGTGAGACCTTATGGGAATGATCTTGGTGTCGGGAACCTAGTTAAAAGGTGCAAAAAACTTTATGACAATACAACAAGTTGAGTGAATATGGCATAATGACTAAGTGAAACAAATAATGTGGGAGGACCCAATTTAACTATGAGAGAAATTCATTTTCCCTAACAAATAAAAATTTTGCATATAAAACTCCTATAAGCAGGGGAGCAGTTGTAATTTCGAAATTTCCTAATAGTAGAATCTTGAATAGATGAACTGAAAATTAAATTTGAACCGAGAATGAGAATTCGAATAGGGAATTGGGATTGAATCAGATCAAAAGTCATTTCCTGAACAAAGAGGCATGATATTTTGGGAAACCAGTTTGAATAAGATGGGATGCGAAAGGGGCATGAATGAAATTACTGAGAGAACTCGAAGTTAGAAAAAGGTAATTTTATAAATATGTGAAATTATTGAAAGGGGGGTCATTGAGCTAGGTCAAGAGTCCAACAGGACTCTCCTACCCCCACCATTTACTCCTGTCAGAATTCTACAGCTAACAGATGACTAAAAATCTATCAAATCGACTTGATTATTTACAAAATTATATGCAATAAAGCCCATGACTTAGTAGACAGCTCTCACATAGGGCTCCTTGTAGAATTATTTGCATTTTCTCCTCATCGTCATATAGAATTTCACTACTAAAATTTGAAAAACCATTTCTAGAAATGCTCTTGACACTTGAATGGTCAACTGAGCAATACTCATTCATTTAAACAACAAATATTTAGATTTATGTGTCAAATTGTGGATAAGGGAGTCCTCTTGAAGTTTATAGTTGGGTCCTAATTTGCACGTAGCCGAAAAAATCACACAAGAGTCATTTTAGTTGACTCCGACTTAGAAAAAAAGAAACTACATTGCATTGTCACCCTTTTGGGGCTAAATTGGGCCAACTCCTACCACCTTTGTAAACCCCATCCATTCAAGAATGAGAAAAATCGGGAAAGAATCGGTCGATTCCAAAAAGAAAATTGAATTACTTAACGAACAAAAAAAATGGTAAGGAAGGGTAAAATGCAAAATTGGAAAATCACATGTGACCGAAAGAGTCATGAAAATAATGGGGAAGAACCATGAAGTCAATTGAAGGGGAAACCCGGACCGGTTCAGGGAGAATCAGATCTGAACCGGATTGAACCATAATGAACTGAATTAGGTAATTTAATTTTCTAGAAGGCTAGGAAATCTCAAATTGGGGAATTGAAGCCACCATTAGATAGAAAATGAATTTAAGCAAATTTTGAAATTTTTTATTTTGAGAAAACTAGGTGAATTAAGCTTAAACCGGCCAATTTTTGCCATTGAACCCAATTGGATCGGACTAGACCGGTCCGGTCCAGAACAGTGTCATCTTCTTCCTTGGGATGACAACATTGTTCATTGGTTCAGAAACTTTTCGTTCCCTACGAAGGAATATTAACTTCAATTTGGGCATTTTCAGGCGAGGATAAGCTTGACCAGTATGGAAACTGGTCGGGTAGAGGGTCCCTGAGCTCCCTATATAAAGAGCTACCCTCCATTCATCATCCACACTCCTCAAATCATCCTTCTCTCCAAAGTGCTCAGTTTTCCAGCAAGGCTTAAACCAGAGCTCTAACTTGGACACTTTTCTCAGCCTGTCATGCCCCGACCCAGTTTTGTCGGATCCTTGTGATCAACCCGCCGCTCCCTTGGTTTAAGAGGGGTTTCCCCCTTTCTTTAATTAAGAGGAGCCAGATGTAACTTAAACCTTCTTCCCTAGAATAACATAAATCAATAAAATGTAAGCTTAAAAAACTTTTAAGCATACTTGATAGAGGGTAGATCCTGGTGTTTTCTTTAGTCATGTTTTCCCATACTCCTGAAAAGGGATATAAAAAAGGGGGTTAGTTCTACAACTTAGTGAGTGGGGGTTGGAAGTAAATTTTCAAAATAGTTGTTTTAACTAAATTGTGCTAGGGTTGCTATTTTCTTTCAAAGAAAGTTCTTCTCATGTCCCGATTTTCAAAACCTTTTTCCTCATTTCCACATTAGGTGTGTTTAACAGATAACACATGCCCTTCATTAGGAAGGGAACACACATTCGCAGGTGCAGCTCATCCACTGCACCCACTTGTGGCTCGAAGTGTCTTAACCGATCACCAAGATAGAAGCCCGTCCACTTCCACTCTAGGTCTGAGTAGATGTTCTCGACATCCAACCCTAAGACCCGAATATCACTCTATGTCCTTACGAGGATAGATACCTCATGCCGACCCCACCCCGGTCTCAAGCGCAAGAAGCTACGTCGACCTTCCCAATTGTTGGCATGACAAACTACCCTTATCTCTACCATGTCGTCCAGTAGCCCTTAGGACGCATCACTACCCCTCTTGGGCATCTTGATAGTCCTGTACCTCAAGAGCATACACAAACAAAGTTTTCACATAGCCATTTATCTTTGGTGCCACTGGTCTAATGACCCAGACTCTCAACCTGACCTGCAGCTGTTTGTCTAGGCCGGTCCATCGACCTGGCCTTAACGCACTGTCGCTAGTCCATTGAGTATTATCGGTCATGTCTTGGTACCATTGCTAAATCACACATTCATTTCATTAGAAATTTCATGGCTTTATATATCTCATGTTTTTTTACGAGCTCTTGCTCGTGTTTACTGGCCTTGAGCCCATTGTACGTGATTTTCCAAAACCGGGCATTTTGCCCCACAAGTTCAAAAACCGAGGCCTCTAGCCTATCTGAGCTGTTCTCTCTCCTGTCAAGAAGGTCTCCCAAAAGGTTTAAGTATTGGAACACATTCAGGAGAGAACACTTTTGACAAAACATATTTTCACTTCATCACATCAACCAGGTGTGATGATATCTCCGCTTACAACTGGAAAGCGGGTTTCTTCTTCCTTCAAGGAAGATCATCATACCAACCGGGTATGATGTCCTCCACTTACAACTGCTAAGTAGGTTTTAGCTTATTTTGCCCATCATCCCATCTGGGTATGATGTTAGACATCCCACCGTTAAGTGGATTTTCATTTCTAAAGTGCTCACCATCCCAACCAGATATGATGTAAATCAGCCCACTCACGCGATAATTATGGTGTATTCTTCTTCAGTCGATTTTTGCCTCCACGCTAGCTTATCCTTGTTGGTGTCCCGGTCTCTCGTGTTCCTACACAATTTGGGCAATCTTATCTATTAATGTTTGGCATAACAACCTTCTTTTCTCACATATCAATGACTAGGCTCAAAATTGTTAGTTAATTGCACTTAGGTTCCTAAAGTTCATTTTCTTTGACTTTAGGTCCCTAGTGCTAACTTTTCCCCAAATTGAATCTCGAACTTCCAAAAATACTCTTTGGATCCTCAATTTACTCAAAATTGTTTAAGGGGCTCAAGTTTTTCAAATTCCCAATTTTGTCCCCAACTTCTAAAAAATTACCATTTTGCCCCTACTTTCCAAAAATGGCAATTTGACCCCAATTGTTTCAAAAATTGACCGATTGGTCCTCCAACATCTTTTTCATGCCCAATTTACACTCAATTTTGGGAAATTGCAAAGAGATCCCTCAATTTTACGAAATCCCCAATTTCCCTCTTTCAATCTAGCCAAATATGATTTCTTCAAATTGACCATTCAATCAGGACTAATTACTTCAATTGGAGGTGTGAACCAGTTCCTACACTTCCATAAGATTCAACTAAGCTTTGAATCACATGAATTGAGGTTGAAACGAGCTCAAATAGAGCTTCGCCAGAAAATAGTGCATAGAGAGAGAAAGTTTCAAAAGCTTATCGTCGGAGGTGCAACGGTCTAAGCTCTTTGTTGGGTAGGTAGCTCTCATCCTAAGGTTCCTCCTAGGATCAAGAATCGCTACAATTCATTTCGAATCAAGGGAGAATTCTACCAATGAATTTTCATAGTTTCTCTCTCTAATGTCAACCACAAATGACAGAGTGGGGCTGAATTGGCTTACCTTTTAGCTCTATTGTGGTCGTGTGAGGGCCGTGGGAGTGTCAGAAGGGCTTGGTTTGGCTAGAGTAGGGCTAAATTTGGCTGATTTCAGCTCTATTGAAGTAGGGAGCTTTGATCCTCTAGAGATGCTCCACTATTTGATTTCGTCGGTGCTTCTCCGACGGTCCTTGGATCGAACGGAGGTTACTGTCATATAGTTGACTTCCCTTAGAGTCTAAAGAACATGTCCTCGCCTTCTGAGGCTAAGAAAAATGCATATGTCGGAGCTTTGGTTTGAGCTTCATCGAAAAATGGAGCAGTTGGGAGATAAAGGAGATTTCAAGTGTGAGGAGGATGAATGGAGAGGATCTCTTTATATAGGGTGCTCGGGGACTCTATGCCCAACCATTTCACAACTTGGTCAAGCTTATCCTCACCCTGAAACGCCCTCAACAGAGCTGTTTTTCATTTGTCGGTGCTGTCTGTTTCTATATTGAATGAACAGTGTTGTTATCTGAAGGAAGAAGACGACACTGTTCCGAACCGGGTCGAACCGATCTGACCGGGTTCAATACTTAAACCGGCCGGTTCAGGCCTGATTCAACCGATTTTCTCAAAATTAAAAATTTCTAAATTCATTTAAATTTATTCTCTATCCAATGGTGGCTTCAATTCACCAATTTGAATATTTTAAGTCACCTAGAAAAATGAATTTAGCAATCGGTTCAATGATGGTTCAAATTGGTTCAAATCCGGTTCACCTTAACCGGTCTGGTTTTCTCTTCCAATTTGTCCCAAAGTCCTTTTCCATGATTTTTATGACTATTTGAGTCACTTGGTGTTTGTTGATTTCTCCTTTTTTTTCCCTTCTTCTACCGGTTAAGGTTCATGAACAGGTTCGGTTTTCTCTCTTGAGTTTACCGGTTCTTTCGTTGATTTTTCTTATCTTTAAGGGAGGGGGTTTACAACTCTCCCCTCCTTTTAAAGGTTTTATCCCCAAAAATAAGTCAACAATCATTTATTTTAGAAGTGACTTCCTTGCTATTCTCCTGAGGTTTGCTCGGTGTGCTATCTCTTTGGCTACTCCTTTCATATAATCCTTTAGCCACGTACTTGAGAAGTCTTTCTGTTTTTATATCTTCCATTCACTCCACGGAGTGTATCATGACTAGTCATGTTCGAATTACCTATCCCAAGTTACTTCCTTAGGTCTCCTTCTTACTCCACTTAGGGTACCACTTTCATCTTAAGGGTTCTTATTTGTATCATTGGGTTGGATGTTCCATATACATCTAATCGTCCCTATTTTCCCTTCATTTGCTATATTATTGATACTCTTCGTTTAGTATCCTTGCTGACCCTTCATCCTTAATCCCGTGGATTTGGACATACTTTCATTCTTATCTTAGTTTGGTCCTTCTTCCTTTTGGTTTAGCATAATTCTCGTTCCATTTCTTAGGTTTGACTATCAGACTCAATTCTACTTGGGTCACTTTACTTGGACTGTTGGCACCACATGTTACTCACAGTATGATATGTTCTGGAATTTCTTTTCTCCATTATGGTTTCCAAAATGTGTATCACAAATAACGGTTAATGCCCTACTACCTGTTCAGGAGTTGTTGGGTTTCGTTCCTTCCTACTACTCGGTAGTGTTTTCCAACTATTTCCTATGTAGTCCTAGTGTCCTTTAATTTCCTCAATATTGGAATCGTGTTGGTTCCCTTTATCTACTCATTCCTCACCATTTTTCTTATGGTTTACCTTGGTTCCAACCATCAATTTTCCAGCTTACCGACACATTGAGATCCTTTGTCACTTGTGTCCTTCCTCATTTACATTGATCTATTTTTTTTGTTCTCAAGACTTTCCTTTCCTTCATCCTTTCTTGCTTACTTATGACCATTCTCCATTTCTCATCCGAGTTGACCCTTTTTTCGGTTTACGTAATGTTTCCTTATTTTGGAAAGGTCTCCCTTTTAAGGTTTCCTTTCTCTACCATGTCCTTCAAGGTAGAGACTTCTATTTTAGGGTGATACCTTTGATCTCTTACCATTCCTTGAAGGTTCCTTCCCTTTACCTCCCTACACTCTCTTTATTTTGGGGCATTTGCTAGCTTTTAAATTTTCCTTAGTTTTAAATTCCCATTCTATCCTTCATTCCCTACCCAATGAACTTTGGGTTTTTGGGTCTTATTTCTTGTATCCCACACTATGTCAAACAACACAGCCATTATCCTTTAGGTTCCCTTAAGTGATTGTGGACCACGACAAGTCTTGATGTTTGTGGGTCTTATTTCTTGTATTCCACACTATGTCAAACAACACAGCCGTTATCCTTTAGGTTCCCTTAAGTGATTGTGGACCATGACAAGTCTTGATGTTTGTGGTTGTTTCCGTTATTTTACTTCTTAATTTGAGGCTTAATTCTCCCAAGGTATCTCAGTTAGCCTTTCCTCTATGTCCTTATTATGGGCAATGTACCCCATTTCTTACTTATACGACATCTTTCGATGCTATCTTCTTATCTACCCATTCATTGGGTTTTAACTTACTGCTTAGATTCTGGGAATTCTTCCCTTGTACTGGTCCTTTATTCCCAACTTGCATTCCATTTGAAACTTGTTTGCTCTCCTCTCCTCTAATTTAAAGCCTCTCCATAGTCCCCATGGCCATCACAGGACCTCCACAGAGGTGAAAGGTAAGCTGATTCAGCCCTCCTCCGTCGTTGCAGATCAGTTCTAGAGATAGAAAATGCTGAACTTCACTAATAAAATTCTCATTGATCTAGTCATCAATTGTAGTAATTCTTGATCCTAAAAGGACCATAAGTATAAGAGCTACCTTCCTAGATCAAGAAATCAAACTGCTGCACCTCCGATGGTAAACTTTCGAGGTTTCTCTTTCTACGTACAGTTTCCCTCCCAACACTTCCATAGCCCTCATACAGCTAAATTAAAGCTGAAAGGTAAGCCAATTTGGCTCCCCTTTGTAATTTTTTATTAGTGCTAAATAAAGAACTGACAAAACTTTACTAACCAAATTCTCCCACAAATCGGTATCAATTGATGCGATTCTTGATCCTAGAGTAACCTTAGGACGAGAGCTATCTGCCCAGATCGAAAGCTCAGTCTACCACACCCCCGGCGATAAGCTTTCAAAGCTTTCTCTCTCTAAGTCCAATTTTCAAGCAAAGCTCCATTTGAGCTCATTCTAACATCAAATCATGCGATTCAAAGTGCAATTGAATTGTATGGATGTGTAGGAACTCAAATTCACCTCCAATTTCAACAATTAACTTCGATTGATTGGATAATTTGATAAAATCAAATTTGGTTAGGTTGAAAGGTTGAAATTGGGGACAATTTGGGGATTTCAAGAATTTGAGGGACTAAAGTGCAATTTTCTAAAATTGAGGGGCTATTGGCCATGGAAATATGTTAGATGATCAATTGGTCAATTTTTGAAATTTTTGGGGTGAAATTTACCATTTTTATAATGTAGGGGCAAAATGGTAATTTTGGAAAATTTGGGCACCAAATTGGGAATTTGAGAAACTTGAACCCCTTTTTGCAATTATAAATAAATTGAGGTCCCAAGGTAATATTTTGAAGTTTCAGTGTAAACCCCGCCCTTTTGATTTAAGGGAAAAGAACCGGTCAAACCAATTAAGAAAATCGAACCGGTTCACAAACTTGATAATTTGGGAATGGGCAATTTGGAAATTTACAACTCTCGGGTAATCCAAAAGGTTCATAAAACCTTAGAAAAGAACCTTAGGACAAATTGGAAGAGAAAAACCAGACCGGTTTAGATGAACCGGATCCAACTGGATTGAACCAGTCTATGAAAGGGCAAATCGGGGAATTTATGGATCCCGAGTGACCCAAAGAGTACCAAAAGTCATGGAAACGGACTTGAGAATGAATTGGAGATGAAAACCAAACCAATTCAGATGAACTAAATCCAAATTGAATTGAGCTGATTTGGACTGGTTTGAACCACAATTGAACCAGATTCTAAATTTATTTTTCTAGGTGGCTTAAAAAAAATCAAATTTGAGATTTGATGCCACCATTTGATAGAAAATGAATTTAGAAATTTTTAGATTTGAAAATTTCAATTGAATGGATGGTGAACTGGCCGGTTTAAGCTTTAAACCCAATTCAGACTAGTCTGGTCCGGTTCAGAACAGTGTCGTCTTCTTCCTTCAAATGATTTCACTCACTAGAAAAATACGCAGCACCAATGAAGTTGAAAAGTCTCCAACTAGAGAGGTTCAGGCAATGAATGATCGCTATTAAGGTGCCAATTAGACGGCCAAGAAGTCCCCAAGCTTCCTATATAAAGACCCCCTCCTCATTCGTCATCTCCACACTTGAAAAGCTCACTCTCTCTGAGCTGCTTAGTTTTCCTGCGAACCTCGAACTAGAGCTCCGATATAGGGTCATTTCTAAGCCAATGAAGGTGAGGTTGGGTTTCTTAGAATCGAGGAAAAGTCAGCGATACGCTTGTAGTCTTCGTTTGCTCCAAGAGTTGTCGGAGAAATGCCGGCGTGATTGAACAGTGAAGCATCTCCGGCGGACTAGTAATTAATACACATAATTTAATACCTAAATTTAATTATTGGAATTAATATTAATAAATACCCATTAATTTCCAATTTAATGAGAATAATGGCAACATTAATACCCTAGTAATAAATCTTTTCCAATTCTGCACCTACCTATATAAAGAGCTCATCCTCATTCATTCTCCTCACACCTAAAAACTTCTCTCTTTCTCTCTACTGCTCCATTTTCCCGGTGAAGCTCGAAACAAAGCTTCGACTTGGGCATTTTTCTTAACCTTAGAAGGAGAGGTCGGGCTCTTTAGATTCCGGGGGAAGTCAGCTATCTTATAGCAACCTCCATTCAATTTGAGGATCGCCGAAGAAGCGCCAACATAATCAAACAGTGAAACAACTCCAGTAGACCGAAGCTGCCCTGTTTTGGCCTAGCTAAAATTGGCTGAATTCAGCCCTCATCTAGCCAAACCAAGCTCTCCCAATATCTCCAAAACCCTCATATGATCTCAGCGATGTTGAAAGTTCAATAGTAGGAATTCTTGATCCTATAAGGTACTTTAGGAAGAGAGCTACCTTTCTCGATAGAAAGCTCCAACAGGACAAGTGTGATCGGAACGCCAACAAGAGAAATCTCATGTCAACTTGGTAAACCAACTGAGGATGAACACGTCATAGTTAATAGGTGAGTGGGACTTTTAACATCATACCTGGTTGGGGTGATGAGCTAATTAAGCTAAAAACCACTTACCGGTTGTGAGTAGGCTTACTAACGTCATACCTGGTTGGGATGATGAGCATAGTTTAAAGTTAAAAACCACTTACCGGTTGTGAGTGGGATTTTATATCATATCCAGTTGGGGATGATAAGTACCTCGAAATGAAAACCCACTACTTAGTGGTATTTTAAACATCACAACATAGAGGAGTGACGTGAAAATGACACGGAAAAACTACTTACAAGTCGTAAGTAGATTATACCCAGTTGGTATGATTAAGCTTCCTTGGAGGAAGTGAAAAACCCGTTCATCGATTATGAGCGGAGATATCCTCATACCCAGTTGGTAGGAAGGATAGTTAAAATTTTATTTTTGTTGAAAGTGCTCTCCCTTGACTATGTGCCATTGCTTAAATGATTTGGAAGACCTTCTTGACGGGAGCTTGAATAGCTCTTATAGGCCGGAGGCCTCGGTTTTGGAACTTAAGGGCTATTATGCTCAGTTTTAAAAATCTCAAACAGTGGGCCATAGGACAATGGGCACGAGCAGGAGGTTGTTAAAAAAACATGAGATATGTGCCATAAAACTTTAATAAATGAATTGTTTGGCTATGGTACAAAGACAGGACCGACATACTCAATCAACTAGTGGAAATGCGACATGACAGGTTGATGGACCAGTCAAGACAAACAGTGCAGGTTGAGTTGAGGGTCTGGGCTGTTGGACAAGTGGCACCATAGATTATAAGGCATGATGTAAAAATACTGATTGTGCATGTACTATAATTACGGGACCTTCAAGATGCCCAAGAGGGGTAGTGATGTGTCCTAAGGGCCCTGGAAGACGTGGTGGATATAAGGGTAGTTTGTCGGACCAAGTGACCTGCAAAATTTGGAGTAGCATCAAGCGCATGAGACCGGGGTGGGGACGAGATGAGGTCTCTATCCTCATATGGACAAGGAGTATTTTTTGTCTAAGGGTAGGATGTCAAGGACGTTCACTCAGACTTCAGGTAGAAGTCAAAGACTTCAATTAGGGTGGATGGTAAAGATGCTCTGATCCATAAGTGAGTGTAGTCAACGTAACTGCATCTCGCGAATGTGTGTGTGTTTAACCTTCATGATGAAGGATGTGTGTTGGGTGATGACACACCATGATTAATAAGAAATGGTGAAAAGCTGAGATTTTTAAAGTGGAGAAAATCTAAAGGAAATTAAGGAGTTTGGCACACTCCAACTTGAAAATGTCACCCTCGGAAGGGTAAAGGTTTTAAAAACCAGTATTTGAGGAAAGAATATTCTTAAAGGAAATAAGGAGTTTGGCACACTTCGATTAAAGTTGTTTTGTTTATGAAAACTCATTCCCAACCCTCACTCACTAAGTTGTAGAACTCACCCCCTCCCTTATATCCCTTTCAGGAAACCAAGGGAAAATAAATTTAAAGACTTATGGGGATCTGACCAAACTAGGTATAATATCCGACTATAAAATCACGTATGTCTGTTTTTCTATTTTTTATAAAGTTATTCCAGGAAAGGTGCAGGTTTAAAGGACACCTTACTCTTTACAATTTATAACAAGGGAAAACCCTTAGTAAACTGGGAAGAGTGGCGGGTTGCTCACGGGGATCCGACCAAACTGGGTCGAGGCGTGACATCCACAGCCCTTCAACAACTGAATTAGAGCTGAAAGGTAAGCCAATTCGGCTACCCTCTGTAATTTTTTACTGATGCAAGAGAGAGAACTTCGATGATGAAATTCTCACTCAATTCGACATCAATTGATGCAATTCTCAATCCTAGGAGGAACCTCAAGACACGAGCTATCTGCCCAGATCGAAAGCTCGGACCGCCGCGCCTTCGATGATAAACTTTCGAAGCTTTCTCTCTCTAAGTCCAGTTTTACAATGAAGCATCATTTGAGCTCATTCCGACACCAAATCGTGCGATTCAAAGTGCAATTGAATCATATGAAGGTGTAGGAACTCCAATTTATCTTCAATTTCAACAAATAAACTCATTTGATCAGTCAATTTTATGAAATCAAATTCAGTAGAATTAGAAGGTTGAAATGGGGGGGGGAATTGGGAATTTAAAAAATTAGAGGGACTAAAGTTCAATTTAATAAAATTGAGAACCAATTGGGCATGATAAAGATGTTGGAGGACTAATTGGGAAATTTTTGGAATTTTTTGGGTAAAACTTACCATTTATGTAAAGTAGGGGCAAAATGGTAATTTTGGAAAAATTAGGGGACCAAATTGGAAATTTGGGAAATTGAACCCATTTTTGTGAAATTGAATAAATTGAGATCCCAAGGTGAATTTTAAAAGTTTTGGGACTCAATTTGAGCAAAAAATTGCATTAGGAACTTAAAGTTAAAGAAAAATAACTTTAGGAACCTAATTACAAATAAATAAAATGTTGGTTTTCTCATTCATTTGGAATGAATGAAGGCTATTAGGCTGATGGATAATGAACAAAGATGTTCATATCTTGTAGGAAAACGAAGTACCAGAAACACCAAAAAGGACAAGCTCGTGTGGATACAAATAACCGATCGAGAGGAATTCACTGCATTAATAGGTGAGTGGGATTTTTTTTATCATACCCGGTTGAGATGATAAGCACCTCGAAAATGAAAACCCACTACTAAGTAGTATTTTAAACTTCACACCTGAAAGGAATGATGTGAAAATCACGCAGAAAAACTACTTACCAGTTGTAAGTAGATCATACATGGTTGGTATGATGAAACTTCCTCGAAAGGAAGTGGAAAACCCGTTTATCGGTTATGAGTGACCTCAAAAAGGGAAGTTCCAAAGCTAAGGAAGCACCAGATGGATCCCAAGAGGCTTAAACTAACATAAAGAACCTTATAAAGGACCATAAGTGGTTAAGGGTATGTCGGGATAGCCAAGGTATTAACTGATTGGGAGAGCAAAGAAGCCAATTAGAGATTTTCGATGAACCTAGAAAAGAAGGAAGCAACTAATAGCAATCGGATAGTCAAGAAGAATAAATGAGACCATAGGAAGGACCGAGGAATAGTGGAGAGTACACTCTAAAGAAAGGACAGATGGGCATAGTGTGGAGTATGCGAAATAAGACTAATAATCGAAAGATCCTCAGATAAAGAATAAGGGATGAAATGGAATTTTAAGATGAGGAAGGATTCAAAGCAGGCAAATGCCCTAGTATAGAAGGAAAGGTAAGGAAAAGGAGGAAGAAACCTTCAAATAATGGTAAAAAGGTTGAGCATGTAGCTCCTAAGATGAAAGTCTCTACCTTAAGGGTCATAGTAGATAATGAAACCATAAGAAGGGAACTCCCCAAACAAAACAATCAACACATAGACCAAAAAGGGATCAACTCGAAATAATGAATCGTGAAATGATCACGAATAAGTAAGAGTGGATTAAGGAAAAAAGAAAATCCTTGTGTAAAGGATGTCACTAAGAATGAGGAAGGACCTAAGCAAAGGAAGATGTGAACCTAGAGAAATATCTTTGAACTCGCGGGTAAGACATACTAGTATGATAAACTGCATGAAAGGAGTAAATAATGTAAAGGAAAGGAACTTCCTTAAGCAAGAAATTTAAAGTGGCCTAAGTGAAAGAACAACCGAAGTGTTAACGTGTTCAAGTTAACATTGAGAGAAGTTTATTCTGGAGTGAAAAATGTTGATTTAGTTTTGAGGACAAAACAACTAAAAGGAGGGGAGAGTTGTAAACCCCGCCCTTCTGAATTAAGGAAAATTAGGAAAAGAACTGGTCAAACCGAGTGAGAAACATAGAACCGGTTCACAAACCTGATCATAGGGGAATGGGAAAATTGGGAAATTTACAACTCCTGAGTAACCCAAAAAGAGTTCATAAACCTTGGAAAAGAACCTTAGGACAAATTGGAAGAGAAAAATCAGACCGATTTGGGTGAACCGAATTGAACCAGTTTATGAATCGGAATTCAAAGAGAGAGAGCAAACTAGGAAATTTATGGATCCCAAGTGACCTAAGAGTCACAAGAATCATAAAAAAGGACTTTAGGGTGAATTGGAGATGAAAACCAAATCAGCTCGAGTGAACCGGTTTGGACCAGTTTGAACCACTATTGAACCAGATTATAAATTCATTTTTCTAGGAGGCTTCAAAAATTCAAATTTGAGATTTAAGGCCACCATTGGATAGAAAATGAATTTAGATTAATTTAGAAATTTTTAGATTTGAAAATTTTGGTCGAATTGGGGGTGAACCAGCCAGTTTAAACTTTAAACCCGGTTCGAACCAGTCCGGTCCAATTCGGAACAGTGTTGTCTTCTTCCTTCAAATGACAACACAGTTCACTCACCGGAAAATCGTGCAGTGCTGGTGAAGCTGAAAAGTCTCCAGCCAGGGAGTTTCAGGCAATGAATGACCGCCATTAAGGTGCCAATCAGATGACCAAGAAGTCCCCAAACTTCCTATATAAAGAGCCCCTCCTCATTCATCCTCTCCACACCTGAAAACTCCATTCTCTCTCAACTACTCCAATTTCCAGTGAAGCTCAAACCAGAGCTCCGACTTGGGCACTTTTTTAGCCAAACAAGGTGAGGTCGGGTTCTTTAGAACCATGGAGAAGTCAGCTACCCGACAATAGTCTCCATTTGCTCTTAGGATTGTCAGAGAGACGCCAGCGTGATAGAACAGTGAAGCAACTCTGGTAGACTGAAATTGCCCTATTTTGGCCAAGCTGAAATTGGCCAATTCAAGCCCTTCTCAAGCAAAACCGAGCCCTCCCAACACCTCCACAACCGTTCCACAGCTGAATTAGAGCTGAAGGTAAGCCAATTCGGCTCTTATTTATAATTTCTAACCGGTTCTAGAGAGAGAACCAATAGAACCTTAGGACACATGCTATCTATCCAGATCAGAATCTCAGACTGCCGCACACTCGATGGAAAGCTTTCGAAGCATTCTCTCTTTAAGTCCAAATTTCTGGCGAAGCTTTGTTTGAGTTCATTCCGGCACCAAATCGTGCGATTCAAAGTGTAATTGAATCATATAAAGGTGTAGAAACTCCAACTTAACTTCGATTTCAACAAACAAACTCATTTGATGAGTCAATTTGATTAAATCAAACTCACCAAAGTTAGAAGATTGAAATTGGGGGAAAATTCGGGGAAATTTGGGAATTTCAAAAATTAGAGGGACTAAAGTGCAATTTCATTAAATGGAGAACCAATTAGGCATGATAAAGATGTTGGAGGACCAATTGGGCAATTTTTGGAATTTTTGGGGTAAAACTTACCATTTTTGTAAAGTAGGGGCAAGATGGTAATTTTGGAAAAATTGGGGGGGCCAAATTGGAAATTTGGGAAATTGAAGCCCTTTTTGTGAAATTGAATAAATTGAGATCCCAAGGTGAATTTTAAAAGTTCGGGACTCAATTTGAGGAAAAATTGGCATTAGGGACCTAAAGTTAAAGAAAAATAACTTTATGGACCTAATTGCAAATAAATGAAAAGTTGGTTTTCTCATTCATTTGGAATGAATGAAGTCTATTAGCCCAAGGGATAATGAACAAAGATGTTCATATCATGTAGGAATACGAAGTACCAAAAACTTCAGCAAGGACAAGCTCGTGTGGATACAAAGAACCGGTCGAGAGGAATTCACTCCATTAACGGGTGAGTGGGATTTTTATATCATACCCGGTTGGGATGATAAGCACCTCGAAAATGAAAACCCACTGCTAAGTGGTATTTTAAACTTCACGCCTGAAAGGAGTGATGTGAAAATCATGTGGAAAAACTATTTACTAGTCCTAAGTAGATCATACCCGGTTGGTAAGATAAAATTTCCTCGAAGGAAGTGCAAAACCCGTTTATCGGTTATGAGTGAAGATGTCCTCATACTCGGTTGGTTTGATGGACAGTTGAAAAAATATTTTATCAGAAGTGCTCTCCCCTGACTATGTGCCACTGCTTAAACAATTTGAGAGACCTTGATGGGAGCTCAAATAGCTCTGTTAGGCCGGGGGCCTCGGTTTTGGAACTTTGGGGCTATTATGCCCAATTTTAAAAATCTCGAACAGTGGGCCCTAGTCCAATTGGCACGAGCAGGAGCTCGTAAACAAACATGATTTATATGCCATAAAAACTTAAGTAATTGAATTGTTTGGTCATGGTACCAAGATAGAATTGACAACTCAGTCACTTAGTGGCAGTGCGACATGACAAGTCTCCGAACTAGTTAAAACAAATAGTTGTAGGTTGAGTTGAGGGTCGGGGCCGTTGGACCAGTGGCATGACAGATTATGTGACATCATGTGAAAAATGTTGCTTGTGCATGCACTGTGTTTACGGGACCTTCAAGATGTCCAAGAGGGGTAGTAATGTGTCCTAGGGCACTGGATGACTTGGAGGATATAAGGGAAGTTAGTCGTACCAAAAGCCTTGTGAAGCTCGACGTAGCTTCAAGCACATGAGACTAGGGTGGGGTCGGGATGAGGTCTCTGTCCTCATACAGACTTTGAGAATTATTACAGGATTGGGGGTCGGATGTCGCGAACATCCACTCATTCTCAGGGTAGAAGTGGGCATGCTTCTATCTAGGTGGCCGGTAAAGTTGATCCAACGCCACAAGTGGGTTTAGTGGACGTACTGGCTTGCGATTGTGTGTTTGACCTTCATGATGAAGGATGTGTGTTGAGTGATGACACGCCGTGGTTAATAAGAAATGGTGATAGAAATAGAAATTTGAAGTGAAAGGCTTTTAAAAGAAAATAAGGAGTCTAGCACACTCCAAAACAAACATTTTTCCTAAAAAATTAAATTTTGAAAAAAATAACCCATTCATTGAGTTGTTGTACTCACCCCTCCCTTATATCCCTTTCTGTAAATCCTAGAAAGCCTACCCCAAAGATCATCAACTAATACGCTTGTGAGACATGTATGACCAGTTTAAAATTTTATGCAGTTATGATTTATGTTATTCTAGGAAAGGTGTAGGTTTAAAGGACGCCTTAATTTTATGCAGTTCTGACACACCGGGTGAGTGGGGACTTTTATACATCATACCTGTTGGGATGATAAGAATAATTTTTTTACAAATAAAACCTAATTACTGGTTGTGAGTAGGAATGAACAAACATCATACCTAGTTGGTATGATGAGATTCCTTAAGGAAAGGAGAAACATGCCTTCTTGTTGTAAACAGATTCATCATCACACCCGGTTGGTGTGAGGAAATAAAAAGTGATTTTGTCAGAAGTGTTCTCCCCTGACTGTGTGACAATTGCTTAAACTATTTGAGAGACCTTCTTAACGGGAGCTAGAGCAGCTCTAATAGGCCAGGGGCCTTATTTTGAACTCATAGGGCTCAAGGCCCAGTTTTGGAAAAACACGTGCAATGGGAAGGCTAGTGGGCACGGGCTGGAGCCCGTAAACAAACATGATTAGGAAGAGCCATGAAAACTCCTAATTAAAATGGATAATGATTCTTTGATTCACCACGGGATCAAGTCAAGACCGACAATACTCAATGGACTTGGTGGCAGTGCATCAGGGTCAGGTCGATGGACTGTCCTAAGCAAACAATTGTAGGTCGGGTTGAGTGTCAGGGTCGTTGGACCATTGGCACCAAAGAGGATGGCTTAATCATGAAAAACTATTGTTTGTGCATGCACTTATGGTACAGGACCATCAAGATGCTCTAGGGTATAGTGATGGGTTCCAAGGGCTACTGGACAACACGATGGAGATAAGGGTAGTTCGTCGTGTCAGTTAATCATTAAGCTCTAGGAGCTTCTTGCACATGAGACCAGGGTGGGGTCAGGATGAGATCTTCATCCTCATACGGACACAAAGTAGCATTCGGGTCTAAGGGTTGGACATCTGGGATGTCCACTCATACTCAGGGTAGAAGTGGATGGGCTTCTATCTTGGTGGACGGTAAAGACGCTCCGATCCACAAGTGGGTGCAGTGGGTGTGCTATACCTGTGAATGTGTGTACCCTTCCTAATGAAGGGTGTGTGTTTGTTTGCTAAACGCCTCCCGAGGAAAGGGGATGGGCTAAAAAAGCTAAACACACCTAATACAGAAATGGAAAAAGGTTTCGTAAATTTGAGTTTGAGGAATACATTTAAAAAAGAAATGTTAACCTTGACATGGTTTTAATAACTAAAAATGTATTGAAAACTCACTCTCAACACCCGCTCACTGAGTTGTAGAACTCACCCTCCTCCCTTTACCCTTTTTTTAGGTAATAAGGGAAAACCAACCTTAAGGTCACTCTTGTAGACAGGTATAATTATTTTAATATATTCAATTTTGTATAATGTCATTCCAGGAAAAACAAGAAAAAGGACGTCTTACTACTCGCGGTTTAGAAGAGGGTGAAACCCTTTATAGATCGAAGGGAGTGGCGGGCTGCTCACGGGGATTCAACCAAAACGAGTCGGGGCATGACAAAAGATATACACACCATTGGGTGAAACAATCATAAAGGATATCGTTATGCAGGGATGTGAGGTGACTAACGTAGGGGAGGTCCTTAAAGTCAACTTAATATCGCTACACTTAAAGGAAGTGGATCTCATCCTAGGGATGTATTAGTTATCCACCCACCGGTCCAAGCTGGACTGCAAGAATAAAATTGTAACTCTTATGGTCATGAATGCAAAGGAGGTAGTATTCCAAGGAGAGAAAAGCCTGACTAAGCCACACCCAATATCCAATCTAAAGGCCTAGATGATGATGCATAAAAGGTGTGAAGTGTTCCTAGCACAAATCACTAGTTCCAAGATAGAAGGAGCAACACCCAATGACACATCAATCATGCGAGAATACCTAGATGTATTGTTGGAGGACTTGCCTAGATTACCCTCAAATAGATAGTTCAACTTTTTTATTGACATTATCCTAGGGACTAAACTAGTATCGTAAGCGTCGTAACAGATGGCACCATTAGAACTCAAGCAGTTGAAGGAACAGCTCAAGGAGTTGATGGAAAAAGGATTCATCATACCAAGCTACTCTTCTTGGGGCGCCCAAGTCCTATTTGTAAAAAAAGAAGGATGGAAGCATGAGGATGTGCATCAACTATCGTTGACTAAACCATGCAACAGTCAAGAACCGATATTCACTCCACATGATCGACGACCTGCTCAATCAAATGATAGAAGCGTCCCACTTATCAGAGATTGACCTACGATCTAGGTACCAACAGTTGAAAGTCAAGGAGGGAGATATCCAAAAAATTGCCTTTCGAGTGAGGGACTGACATTATGAGTTTAGGGTAATGCCCTTTAGATTAACTAATGCATTAATGGCATTCATGGTCCAAATGAACTAGATCTTCCAACCCTACCTTTATTAGTTTACCATATTCTTATCGATGACATCCTAATGTAAACCCAGACATAAACAGACCACAAGGTACACCTCTAAATAGTGTTGGAAGTACTACAAAAGGACCACTTGAATGTGAAATTCACAAGATGTGAATTTTTGCTAAGAGAAGTGGCATTCCTAGGGCACGTGGTATTGGGGAAAGGGATTCAGGTAGACCCCGCCAAGATTGAGGCAGTATTCAATTGGGAAGCGCCTAAGAACCTTGCTAAGGCAATGAGTTTTCTAGGATTGGTTAGATACTACCGAATATTTGTGGAGGATGTCTCCATCATAGCAGCCTCAATGACACAACTTATGCGCAAAGGCATCAAGTCTGAGTGAAGCCTAAAATGTGAGACAGTATTTCAAGAACTCAAAAAAATACTCACATCGGCCCTCATAATTGATCTCCTAGATATGAACAAGGGAGAATATACCGTGTATAGCGATGCGTTAGGTCACGTGCCAGGATAAGTGCTGATGTAGTAAGGCAAAGTGATATCATATGTATCAAGGCAGCTGAAGAAGCATGAAGTGAATTACCCAACTCATGACCTAGAGTTGGCAGCCATAATATTCACCCTCAAGATATGGAGGCATTATCTACATGGGGTAATGTGTCGGATCTTCACAGATCATAAGACCCTCAAATACCTTTTGATGCAAAAGATTCTAAGCCTGAGGCAAAGGCGATAGTTGGAACTAATTAAGGACTATGACCGAATCATTGAGTGTCACCCGGGGATTGCATTAACCTCGATTGGGTTCTAACTTGGTGCTCAATCATAGTCCGTTCCAATTTCAACCTTCGTGATTTCATTGCTCCAAAAATATCGATCAATTCTCCTTGCCTCCTTTTAGTCTAACTCTTGACTTTTCGCTTCCAAAATTTGTCATGAATTATCCTTTGCATTTGAGGTGTAAATTTTAATTCATCATTGAGTGGATATATTTCTTGGTGTTGGGGTATGTATCATTGTTCATTGGTACCACTTGTTAATATGTCTATGTCACTCCTAAGGCGTGATTACTCATGTATGTCGCTCTTTAAATTAAAGTTGCACCTCTTTGGGGATATATTAATTTTATTCCAATCACTCATCTTATAACCTTATGATATGTTTTCTACTTTACAATGTAAGATGTTACTCCATTTTTGTTCTTGCCTCATTTCTTCACTGCTTCTGCGATAGTAGTATCTATTGATATGTTTGATTGTATATTCCATTTATTCTATCGCATTCCTCAAATGTGCATATCTCTATGACACCTCTTATTTGAGTTGGCCTTTTATTTTCATCCTCGACCTTCTTAGAATCACCTAAGTCCATCTCCTCGGTATAAACTCTCTTGGTCGTTATCATTCATTCTTACGGTGATGTATATGTTTTGTCTCATTACAAAATCATCCAAGCCACTGGTCCCAGTATGATTCTACATACGTAGTATGGTTCCTACGTTAATAATAATCACTTTTGATCATCCTTCTTTATACTTAGGAGCGTAACATGAATCCCCCATTTTAAGTCTCCATTCTTCCAAGTGGTATGGTGATTCCATGTGTGTAACATGTATTATGACAAGATTAATTTCATTATGCTTGTTCGCTCCATTCCTTATCTTATTTTACTTCTCCAAGTGATCTTCACTCTTTTAACGATTGGTTACCACATTAATGTCTTATCTTGAAATCATTCCCAATATCGGTTTCATATTTATTTATTTGTGACATTGATCCCAAATTTTTTCTCTTCTCGATATTTTTGTCACCAAACTCTATCATTCTACATCATTGATAAGATATATAGGATTTCTTACTTTAACATGAATCTTGTCTTGGCTTTATTCGACTTAGTCACCAATATTGCTACATCTACTATAACTATTTGTTTGATTGTATATATCTTCTAAATACTCAATTTCCTCTCTTCCCTTAGTTTCTTTTTTAGGTATTGCCCTTTTTCTAAGCCATTGTCAAGGTGTCTTGGCACATTCTATACTTGGTTATTCCTCTAGGGACTATATATTTAATTTAGTTGTATATTTTCTAAACTCATTATCCTCATTTCCCCTTTTTGTTCGATAACCATTATTCTTAATGACCTTTAACTGTACATTTCCTTTACTGAAGGGGGTCCCTCTTATGTAATCCACCATGATTATAAATTCTAGTTTCCCACCTCTTTTTATACTCTTATTCCCGATTCCATTGTAGGATTCCTCCATTCTCCTTGTTCTTATCATCTTTTTTATTTATTTCAACATTTCATATCCATTTCTGTACCGTGGGTCTTTCTCATTCACACATCAATTCGGTGGTACTTGCTTCTTGATAGGGTTATTGTCCATATAGGTCTCATTCACTCATTATTTATTTTCTTGTTGCCTCACGGCCTACATCTATATCTTCTTTTTGTCATACTCCTTAAACTTTATGTGTAGTCACTACATCATCAAGATCTTGTCCCGTGATCCAAGATTCAAATTATAACCAAAATCCATCATTATTACCTCCATTACAAATCATCAATGCTCCAAAACATTTTCATTATCTCTCTATTATACTTCTCATGTCTCACCCTATATGAGACCGAGACAGGGTGTGATCTAAATACTCTTTTCACACATATTTATTTAGTATTACACTTAAGGTCTTCACACTTGCATTCCCTTATGAATTTTATTAGGAACCCTTAATGCTTCTCATATTCTGATTTATGTTCTTCCACGATAAAATTTAACATCTTTTGTGTGCTTGGTGGCTTAAGTATTTTCCCAATCTTAAATATCTTGAAGAATATCATGGGTATAGATCATTTCTCCATTCTTATTGTCATCTTTTTCCATATATCTTTCACCATGCAATTCTTTGGACATGAAAGTATGTATGTGTAAATAAAATGCTTTATTAAAATTTTCCCTAAGTACAACTCTTATTTCTTATTAAATTATCTAACTTTCCATCACTAATATAGAATCTTATTTAAAACAGATAACTATTCCTAAAAACTCATACCTATGTTCCAGACTAATCAACCTTTAAGGGTCATTGGAATTTCCTCCATCTTCTTTTGCTTCATCCAATGGTGAGTTTTTGTCCCTATGACTCATTCCCCGTGAGCTCCTCTGCAACGATTTTTAGTCAATCCAATTGTGCAAGTACAGCATCCTTTTTGGAAGGCCAATCCTGCTAAGATTTCAGCTACATGCATTCTCATCTTAGGTGTCCTTGGCTCCTACAATGGTCACACAACACTTCCTCACTTGGCTCCTCTTGCCTATCGAGGGATTGTCTCCTGGGCATGGTTACCTCCCTTGAATCTTCTTATTCCATTATGTTTTTTTACCTCTGGGGTTTGAATATTCCTAAGGGAACAATTCCTAAGCATATGCCCTCGTTAAGCACATCCATAGAAGGTCCCCACATTTGGTGGGACTCTAGAAAAAGTTCTCTAAAGGTTTAGTGTCGCTCTCATATACACACTGTACAACCTCATCTGATCAAGATTCATTTCTTGTTGGAAAATTTCATCAACATGGAGAGTCTCATTAGGTATAATGGGTGTTGCCCAGCCCTAGGTCGTTACTCCCTTTAGGACTCTTAGGAAGGGTTGTCTAAGGTCCAAGGATCCACAATGGGACTAGTATGTCATACAATTCTGATTTTCTTAATTATCATTTCCTACAAAATTATAACTTGCATTAGATTCTAAGGTTTTTAGTCATTCATTTATGTTATATTGAAGTTCTCCAAGCATATTTTTTATATCCTCCTCTTTAAAATTCCTAACAATCCCTTTTTCAAAACATGTTAAAAATAGTGATTTGATGCCACTTTATTTGTAATGCTCCGACACAATATTTTAGGTCAAACCAACGTCACAACCTCCATGCCTTCTTAGTGCTACAATAGTGGGGCGCTCACTACTATAAGACTAGTGGGTCCTAAGGCACAAAAAACACTAAATACAATTTTAATTTAGTAAAAATTTTAAAAAAGTTTAAACAATCACAGTACTCAAATGATCTTTACAAAATAACCCATATTACAAAATTCTCTATTGCTTAGGAGACTCCTACAGTTATTATTAAGGTGGCTTACCTCGAATTTTGTATGCTAGCCTCTTAAGGATCATGTTGTGGTACTCGAACGGTACCTAAAAAGGGGTTAGAGAGAGGGGTGAGTTGCGATGATCAATAAATGGGGCACCAATACTAGTAATTCTTGTCCACGAGTGCAACCCCTACTAAAATATAAGCATGGATAAAGTCTTTTAAAAAATTATATTTTTAAAGCAAGTATTTTTTTCATCGTTGTTTATTAGGAGAACAAGTCCCCATCTACACAAGAACACTTCACAACATAACAATAACTCATGCATTGCTTCACAAATATTGTATTGTAACTAATAGCACAATACTCGATTATTAGTATCACAACCTAGTAGTAGGATCATGCCCCTCTCTATTGGTGCCTAATGGCAGTTCTCAGCCACTCTCCACTAGCCTTCACTAAACATATCAAGAAAAGTGCCCTCTTGTACCCTCTAAGGTTCAAACCCTCGACGCCTTAGGAATATTGTGACCATCTCCAACCATTGATTGATCAATCACTAGCACTGCCTTATGGCTCCCTTGTCTTGGGTATTTAGGATAAAATCATCCCCCTCTTATTACCTCACCTCCCAAATATTCCTTAGTACCCGACACCACCCCTCTATTGTGGTGTCTACCAGTATGGTTCCACATTCGTCATAAACACAAATAATGCATAACAACAATCACAATTACCATAAAGGTTCTCTTATTATATGATCAACCCCTCTATGACACAATAATTAAAAGACAGTATAGATGTCATGCCCCAACCCAATTTGGTCGAGGTCCTGTGATCAACCTACCACACTCTCAGACCTTGAAGAGGGACTACTCCATGTGATCAAAGAGAGTCGGGCATAGTACCTATCATGTTTTCCTTGGAAAACATTAAATAAAACTTGGAAATTTAAATCTTTATACTTGAAATACAATTTTATACCTCTTGAATTTCCTTGAAAAATCTTCATAGCTCTATGATCGATCAAGTCCGTTCCAATTTTAAACTAGTATGCCTTCCTATCGTTCCACAACCAGTATTCTAGGTTTCTTATCCTTATTTCACAACTCAATGATACTTCCTTGGATTTTATTCCTCCCATTCTTATTTCAATCTTTAACTTAATCCCTTATTAAATCTAATTTTCATTATTAGTTGTGTCATGGTCATGTTTTTAGCCTTATTTATAGCACCCGAGTAAGGTATTTCAGTCAAGGCATAGGTATACTTGTGTGTGTGGATGGAGGGGAATGCTTAGGTATACGAGTATACTTTATTCGTGAATGGAAAAAAATGCAAAAGTATATGGATGACCGAAGGGCACTACCTCTGATATCCCAATGAAAAAATGTGCTTATATGGTACCTTGGGAGTGTGGTTACGCAAATGCACATATCATCATTGCCCCATTTCACGCCCCGACCTGGTTTGGTCGGATCCCCGAGAACAACCCACCACTCTCCTAGTTTATTCAAGGTTTTCCCCTCTTCTAAACCGTAGGGAGTAAGGCATCCTTCTTACCTATACCTTTCCTATAATAATATTAATCAAAACTGAATATAAATTTTACATACCTGCCTTAAGGTTTGACTATCGATAAATCTTTAAGGTTGGTTTTTCCTTGGTTTCCTAAAAAGAGGTAAAGGAGGGGGTGAGTTCGACAACTTTCACAAACCACACACCCTTCATCATGAAAGGATCACACATATTTGCGAGATACAGTTACGTCGACTACACCCACTTGTGGATCGAAGCATCTTTACCATCCAACCTAATAGAAGTCTGAGTGAATGTCTCTAACGTCCTACCCTCAGACCCAAAATACTCTGTATTTGTATGAGGACATAGACCTCATCTTGACCCCACCCCAATCTCATGCGCAATGAAGCTACGTCGAGCTTCGCAAGGCTTCCTAGTACAACTAACTGCCCTTATATCCACCAGGTCGTCATGGGCCTAGGACACAACATTACCACTCTTGGGCATCTTGAAGGTCCCGTAAACACAGTGCATGCACAATCAATAATTTCACATCATTCCATATAATTTGTGGTGCCACAAGTCCAACGGCCCCGACTTTCAACTCAACTTGCAGTTGTTTGTCTTAACTAGTCCGAAGACCTGTCATATCGCATTGTCGCTAGTTGACTGAGTATGTTAGTTCTGTCTTGGTACCATGCTCAAACAATTCAATTATTCAAGTTTCCATGGCATATAATTCATGTTTGTTTACGAGCTCCTGCTCGTATCAACTAGCCTATACCCCATTGTTCGAGATTTTCAAAAATTGGGCATAATAGTCCCCAAGTTCCAAAACCGAGGCCCCCAACCTAATAAAGCTATTCGAGCTCCCGTCAAGAAGGTCTCCCAAATCGTTTAAGCATTGGCACACAGTCAAGGGAGAGCACTTCCAAAAAAAATAAATTTTCAACTATCCATCATACCAACCGAGTATGAGGATATCTTCGCTCATAATCAATGAATGGGTTTTCCACTTCCTCTGACGAAGTTTCATCATACCAATCGGGTATGATCTACTTACAACCCGTAAATATTTTTTCTATATCATTTTTACATCACTCTTCTAAGTTGTGATGTTTAAAATACCACTAAATAGTGGGTTTTCATTTCCGAGGTACTTATCATCCCAACCAGGTATGATATAAAAAATCCCACTCACCCGTTAATGCAGTGAATTCCTCTCGACTGATTCCTTGTATTCACACGAGCTTGTCCTTACTAGCGTTCCTTAGACTTCGTGTTCCTACACGATATGAACATCCCTGTTCATTATCTCTCGGCCTAATAGCCTTCATTCATTCTAAATGAATCAGAAAACTAAACTTTTTTATTTATTTTCAATTAGGTCCCTAAAGTTATTTTTCTTTAACTTTAAGTCCCTAATGCCATTTTTTCCTAAAATTGAGTCCTGAAACTTTTAAAATTCACCTTGGGTCCTCAATTTATTCAATTTCACAAAAAGGGGTTTAATTTCCAAAATTTCCAATGTGGTCCCCCAACTTTTCCAAAATTACCATTTTGCCCCTACTTTACAAAAATAGTATGTTTTGCCCCAAAATTTTCAAAAATTGCCTAATTGGTCCTCCAACATCTTTATCATGCCCAAGTGGTCCTCAACATTATGAAATTGCACTTTAGTTCCTCTAATTTTTGAAATTCCCAAATTTTCACCCAATTTCAACCTTCTAACTCTGCTGAATTTCATTTCATCAAATTGACCGATCAAATGAGTTTAATTGTTGAAATTGAAGTTATATTGGAGTTCCTAAACCTTCATACAATTCAATTGCACTTTGAATTGCACGATTTGGTGTTGGAATGAGCTCAAATGGAGCTCTATCGGAAAATTGGACTTAGAGAGAGAAAGCTTCGAAAGCCTACCGTCGGGGGTGCGGCAGTCTGAGCTATCATTCTAGATAGATAGCTCATGTCCTGAGGTTCCTCCTAGGATCGAGATTTGCATCAATTGATGTCGAATTGAGTGAGAATTTTATCATCAAAATCCTATCGGTTCTCTCTCTAGCACCGATCGGATTTGCAAGGGGGAGCCAAATTGGCTTACCTTTCAACTCTAATTCAGTTGTAAGAGGGTTGTGGAGGTGTTGGGAGGGCTTGGTTTGGCCTGAGGAGGGCTCGAATTGGTCGATTTCAGCTCAGCCAAAACGGGACAGCTTTGGTCTGTCGGAGCTGCAACCCTGTTCGATCACATCAGCACTTCTTCGGCACCCCTTGGAGCAAATGGAGACTACACGAGTGTAGCTGACTTCTCCCCAGTTCTAAAGAACCCTACCTTGCCTTGTTTGGCTTAGAAAAGTGCCCAAGTCAGAGCTCTAGTTCGGGCTTCACCGAAAAATGGAGCAGTTGAGAGAGAATGGAGTTTTCAGGTGTGGAGAGGATGAATGGGGAGGGGTTGTTTATATAGGAAGCTCTGGGATTTCTTGGTCATCCGATTGGCACCTTAATAGCGGTCCTTCACTGCCTGAAACTCCCTGGCCAAAGACTTTTCAGCTTCGTCGGTGTTGCGCAATTTTTCGGCGAGTGAACAGTGTTGTCATCTGAAGGAAAAAGACGACGACACTGTTCCGAACCGGACCAGACCAATCCGAACCAGGTTCAAAGCTTAAACTGGTCAGTTCACCCCCATTTATCAAATATAAAAATTTCTAAATTCATTTTCTATCCAATGGTGGTCTCAAATCTCAAATTTGAATTTTTTTAGCCATCTAAAAAAATGAATCTAACATCTGGTTTAATAGTGGTTCAAACCAATTCAATTCGGTTCACCTGAACCGGTATGGTTTACATCTCCAACTCATTCTCAATCCATTTCCATGACTTTTGGAACTCTTTAGGTCACTCGGGATCCATAAATTTCCCGGTTTGCCCTTTCTTTATCAGTTCCGGTTCATGAACCGACTCGGTTCATAAACCGGTTCAATCTAGTTGGATCCGTTTCATCTGAACCGATTTGTTTTCTCTCTTCCGATTTGTCCTAAGGTTTTTTCCAATGTTTTATGAACCCTTTAGATCACCTGAGAGTTGTAAATTTCCAAATTGCTCATTTCCTAATAATCGGGTTTGTGAACCAGTTCTATTTTCTCACTCGATTTGACCAGTTCTTTTCCCGATTTTTCTTAACTCAAAAAGGTGAGGTTTACACCCCCCAACCTTCAGGTGTAAGGACTCGGTGGGACATGGTTGGGCCATGATTAATTGTGATCTTATATGATTTGAGATTGCTTGTAAAAATATAATTTTAATTAAAAACGGATATGAGTTATTGTGAATAAAGATAAAAAAAAATCCAAGGATAACCAAAATGATAGAAATATATAAACAATTAGGCCACAATAAATTGATACATACACACCTATGGTTAGTTATAAAGTTTTCTCCATGTATGATATTTTGTGTAAATAACCGATGTTGGGCCATGAAGTGACTCAGTGTCGGAAGGTCCATTCACTAAACGGGGAGCTCCATTCACTACATGGTTTATTCATTCAATATTTTTGACATTGCATTCCTTTCTTTGATTAGTTTTCCAACCCTTAGGACTCATGTCTTGGGTTTATGCAATTCATGAACAAACAAAGCAGGGTACAAATTTGTTACTCATCATAACAATCAATAGTTCCTCACTATGATGAACATGACCCCATCATGTCCCAACCAGTCACATATAAAATAGTATTGATGTAGATTATGTGTCCTTGATACTCGATATATCATAATAATATCAAGGTTCCCAATGGGATGAATATGACCCTATCATGTTCCAACAAATCAAATATAGATGGTCTTAATATTAATGATGCTTACTTGATCATTAGTATATCATAACAAAAATCAAGGTTACTAATAGAATGAACATTACCCCGTCGTGTTCCAACCAACACACATGTGATTGTTTGGTTGTCAAGGAGTAACATCAATCATCTGTATACTTTGGTTGTCCATTCCTACCCTCCACTCAAGTATATCATATAGCTTAGTTGTCCCTTGCTGCCACACACTTAGGTATACAAGGATCCCTCTGCTTGAGATCTTGTACAACCTAGAAGCCCAATACCATCCCCCATTATGCAACACTTCCAGTAAATCCCTGACATTAACCCACACCCTCGAGGGTAGGCAGTTGAGTGCCCAAAATTTATAATAATGGTACATAGCAAATATGGCCAATATCAACATTTACCATATTACACATGTAATTTCCACTCACTGATTTATCTGGGACTTGTTCGTCCTTAGGTTTTTCCACGTGTCTTGTATCTAATGCTTCATTTGTGTATGTTGGATTTGATTTATATAAAATGACCAAATAATATTCAAGAATTTACACTTGATTCTCAATGGTGATTTTACCATCGTCCTCTATGTTTTTAAAAAAATTACGGTGTTGACCATTAGGTCAGGTTTGCTTGATTTATGTGTCATGAACCCGATCATATGAACCCCTTTTCCACCTCATTATAAGTTTCGCATCTTTTTCCCCCATTATTTGAACCTATTAATTTAAGTTCCCAAAGAATTTCAATATTTCATTAGACCCCTTAACTTTTTCCTTTTTTGCATTTTGGTCCATAACTTTCCAAAATTTACCAAAATGCCCTTGCAATTGTCATTCATTCTTTTTTAAAACCCTAATATTTTAATAAGTTCATTTATGATTCATTAACTTCCTCTAGTGTCTTTTGAGTCCCCACATTCTTAGAAATTTCCTTTTAGGCCCCAATTTCATAATATTTACTATTTTCCCCTAAACTTTTCAAAAATTTACATTTGGGTCCCTAGCTTTTCAAGCTCTCTCTTTGGGTCCCCAAGTTTTCTCATGATTCATTTCTTATCCCTAGACTTCTACTTAATCTCATTTGGGTTCTCATTTTCTAGAAATTGTACTTCATCCCCCAAACATTTCAAAAATTCCATTTTAATTCCTCACTTTCATCTTCTTTAAAACACCTCTTTAAGCTTCCCAAAACACTTTCTAGGTCCCTCATCTTAATCGCCAAGTCCCCATGGTCACGTTCCTGACAGGATTGATCAGAACAATTCCATTTTGGTCATGATTGGGCCTTCATCAAAAACCTAACACAGAGTCAGGTTTAGGGACATGGCTCATTTGAGAGAGAGTGGTGGTCGACACTGGTGGGGCTAGAAAGCTAGGGAGGATGGTGAGAAACGCTTTGTTAGTGTGAGGATCGATTATCGAGTCATTCATGGCCCGATGTCATATCTACTAAAAAATGGCTAACAAGTTTCATTTCAAAACCATTTAAGAGTTCCATACCCCACCATGTGGTATCTTACAAAATTGTTATCTATGATGTTTACTCAGATAACCCACATCAAAGGTTCAATTAACCATTAATATGTATTTTTTAGTATCATTTGATGGGAACTCATTTCTCGAACCAACTAATCGAGCGGCATCCACTAATGCCCATTCATTATCCATTTTTAGTCTTAATGCGTTTCATATCTGTGTTGGGTTTGTTTAAAAAGGATCTCACTATGCTCTTCTATTGCATATCATGTGACTTAATACACTTAAGAGGCGATGCTCGTATGGGTATTTGTCTCATCGGCCCTGATACTCAAAATCAAGTTGAATTCCCTAGTAGAAGTGTGACTCTCATGGGAATCAAATCAAACAACATAATGCAAAACATATATCTATATGGGCCTTCAAGTGTCACCCTTGTATCCCATACTCGCAAGCAACATAGATTCACCCCCTTCTTACAATCCTTGGTTTATAGGTATCATATATCCCTTGTATTTCAACTAGGTATGCAATATAATTATCCCATTGTGCCTACTTCAATGCAAATGACATGTACATGATATTACACTACATATCATAATAATTTAAGGATAACAAAAAAATATATAACTCATGATAGGCCTTCAAGCCCCACTTCACCGTGCATAGACAAATGTACATATCATATTTCACGAGGTGTTTAGTTGTGATTACTCTTTAACATTCTCTCGGGATTTATCCTGGTATTTTAGGACTTTCATGAACTACCATCCATTCTCACATTTAAACCATATTTTAATCATTGGTCTTATGTCTTAACTTATTTCACATAAATTACTCTAAGCCTTCGCCCAACTATCTAAACCCAAGGTTCCAATTTATTTTCTATCTTACCGTTCTCTAGTCCATGTTCTAACTCGGGCCCTAGCCTCTTTTTATAACTAGTGGAGTAGATCATCTTATAAATAAGAGGTCTTAATGCCATTCATGCACATTAGGTCTTATATTGATTTCATGATTAGTTGAAATAACAAACTTATAATTATAGGGCTTAGCTTCATTCATATCTATCGAGCCTTAGGCCCCTTTTGTAAACACATGGCCTAAGCCTTTTTGTGATCCTAGCTTTGGTCCCTTTTTCACGACCATCGGGCTTTGCATTCCATTCTTAAATATCATTCTATGTCATTTCTAAAACTCGGCTCTAGTCAAGTTCCATAATCTGACGAGCATTATGCTCCATTTTAAAATGGTGGACCTAAGCCATTTTTAAACATGAGCCTTCACTCATGGTCATAGTCTCATTTTCCTAGATAAGGCCTTAGCCTTGTTTACCCTAAGCTTATCCCCATTTTCATGAACATTGTAAAGGGTCAGGATCTCACCCATCTCTAACGCTTGGGTTCATACCTGTCCATACTATATTATCGGTTCTCCACTCGTTTTTCAAAACCATTCGAGATATTTCCCCATTTTTTGTATAAAATATATCATGTCATCTCTTCTCAATTTTTCATAATTATTTTCCAAATATTCACATCAGCATTTCATAAAATGAGAGCATATGGAACATCGGTTCAATTGGACATGAAATCGAAAATCTCACTCACTATTGTAGTGTAACTTATTCGTCTTAACAATATTTTCATTTGTCATGGAAGAAGTGGTTCACACATGCTAGTTATTGAGTTGATATAAATAAATCAACAAGTATTTTTTGTTTAGCCTCAACCTTAACTTGTGCTCATATGAAACCTCATAATTGTTTCAACAATTACGGTTTTACCACTCATGCTCAATTTGCCCGACTTTTGCATGTCAACAAACTTGTCACAATTAACCCATGTCTATTTTTTCTTTTCACCAACCTAGGGCTATACCTATGTTGAGTCACATTTACTAAAATTTCCCAAGGTCTCTAAGTTCTCACTTAGATTCTTAACTTTCTCATTTTTGCATTTTGGTCATTAAGCTTTCTAAAAATTACCAAAATACCCTTACAATTTTCTTTTGTCCATTTTGGAAAGTCTAACTCTTAAATGAGTTTATTTAAGGTCTATTAACTTCTTCTGGTCTTATTTGGGTTCTCACATTTACAAAAATACCATTTTTGGCCCAAACTTCTCAATATTTACTATTTTGCCCCTAAACTTTTCTAAAAATTTTATTTGGGTCCCTTGTCTCTTCCAAGTTATCTCTTTAGATCCTCAAGTTTTCTCATACTTTATTTCATGTCTCTAGACTTCTAATTAGTCTCATTTAGGTCCCCATTTTACTAAAATTGTAGTTTGACATTTTTTGAAAATTATGACTTTGTCTCCCAACTTTTATCTCTTTTGAAATGACTACATAAATCTTCCAAAACCTTTTATAGATCCCTCATCTTATTCCCCAATGTCATTTTTTGGCCATCCTCAGTTGAAATAGTGTCATCTTGGTCCTAATTGGACTATAACTGGAAAATAGATACATAATCGAGTTTAAGTCAGTAGCTCATCGGAGAAAGGGCAATGGAGATCTGTATCGGTGGGGTTAGATAAATGACTTCCCCATGAGTCTTTGGACACATTGATCACCCTCTGAGGTGGTTGGAGTTACCTATAACACATGATTTACAGAGCTTGGTGAAAAACATGGAGCTATCAGAGTTTCTCAGATTTTTCATGGCCACGAGACTTACATTTAGCCTAAATGACCATTCGTGTAAACCCCGCTCTTTTGAGTTAAGGAAAACCTAGAAAAGAACCGGTCAAACCGAGTGAGAAATACCAGACCGGTTCACAAATCCAACCATTTGAGGGTTCATAAAACCTTGGAAAAGAACCTTAGGACAAATTAGAAGAGAAAAACCAAATTGGTTCAGGTGAACGAGATCCCATAAGAACACTAAAGTTAAGTGTGCTTGCCTAAGAGTAGTTCCAGGATAGGAATTAATACCAATAATTTATGGCAATATTAATACTAGTAATAAATCTCCTCCATTTAATACACAATTTTACACCTATATAAAGAGCTAATCCCCATTCATTCTCCTCACACCTGAACCCTTCTCTCTCTCTACTGCTCCATTTCTCGGTGAAGCTTGAACTAGATCTTCAACTTGAGCATTTTTCTTAACCTCGAAAGGAGAGGTCGGGCTCTTTAGAACCAAGGAAAAGTTAGCTATATCCATGTAGTCTCTGTTTGCTCTGAAGGTCACCGGAGAAACGCCATCATGATGGAATAGTGATGCAGCTCCGGTGGACCGAATTTACCCTATTTCAGCCGAGTTGAAATCGGCCATTTCGAGCCCTCCTCAAGCCAAACCAAGCCCTTCCAACACTTTCTCAGCCCTCCCACGGCCGAATTAGGACTGAAAGGTAAGCCAATTCGGCTCCCGTCTGTAATTTATGGCTGGTGAAAGAGAGAGAACCGATAGAATTTTGATGATGATCTCACTCAATTCAACATCAATTGTTGTGATTTTTTATTCTAGGATGAACATCAAGATGAGAGCTATCTGCCCAGATCACCAAACAAACTCACGCTACCATAGTAACTAAGGAGAATCCCATTCTAGTCGAGAAAACTGAATCAGAGAAATTAAGAAGTCTTGGAGGATTGAGAGAGTGATCCTTTGCCAAAGAAGACCCATGGTATTTGACTCAAGGACGGTAAAACACTAAACCACCAACAATCCCCTAGAAAGACCTTGAAATGCTTGAAGTCAAGGAGGAACCACATCAGTCCATGCAAGAAATAACATAATATGGTATAAGGGAATAGGACAGGTAGTCAAGGACTATTCCATACCCCATGGACTGAGGGCAGTGCCACCTAAGGACTACGCCGACTATTGAAGTCCAAGGTCACAGAATACAGGCAAGACTAGAGGCCAAAAACTGTGGAGCGAGTTAAGTAAGATATTCACAAGGAGGAAGAGAAATAGCGAGGTAAAGGAAGGAAATTTGAACTTCTTCTTAAGAAGCTCAACCATAGAGGAATACCATAAGAATAGAGGTAAGGTATATGGGAGGTACACCTGGAACCCCCTCAGAAAGGGGCAAACACGGAAAACGTCCACTGGAAATTTTAGGGTAGGATACAATAAGAATGAAGAAGAAAAGAAAGGTGTTACAAAAAGGAACTCTGGAGGGATGCATACAATTAAGTACCCTCTTGAAGGGATCATTAATTGGTGGATGGACATAATGTGGAGTGCAAGGAACCAACCCATCGTTAGAAAATTCTTGAAGGAAGGATGTATCGGAGACAAAGTATGACCTACTTTGGAAGAGCAAAAGAGAAAAATAATGATTCTAGGATAAACTAGTAGAAAGAAGTAACTAGTAATAATAGGATGGGCATGAAAGACAAGAAATATAGCTATCTAGACAGTTGGACAAGAAAAATAGTAGGAACGAGGCAGTTAACGAACTGACCTTCAGGAGAACCATGGATTTAAACCATGACAAGGAAGGGAGAAGTGAAAAAGCCAAAGCATTGGAGAAGATAGATGAAGGAAATCCTTAAAAAGATCAATGGCCAAGACCGGATTTATGATCAAAAGCCAAGAGATGGTTAAGTGAGCCTCTCGAAGGATGATCAAGGGACTTTGAAACTAGGTGGATGTGAGCTCTCCCCATAAAGAAATAGACATGTTCTAGGATACGATTGAGAATGAGGATGGAATACGAAGGACATACCTGTAGGATCTCAAGAGTAAAGGTAAGCATGAAAGAATGGCATCAAAGGACATCATTTAAAGTTAGGTGCCTTCAAAAATGAATGAAAAAGAAATTACAGGAGAAAAGGGTAAGAATCCTCCCAAATAAGGAAACCTTGAGAAATGATACATGACCTAACAAATAGGAAATGGAACCAGGTGACGAGAGATGAGGAGACAAATTTGCAAATAAAATGCATGCTAAGATGAAAGGAACCTAGGGAACCATATTAAGAGAATCCAAGAAGTTAAACTCAAGAAAAGGGTAAGTTGGAAGATAACATCAAAAGATGTCGTATGAGTAAGAAATGGGTGGACTGTCCATAATAAGGGAATAGAGTAAAGCGCATCTAAGAAATCTTGGAGAGGTAAGTCCTCCAGTTAAGAAATGGGAATTTTAAGACAATGGAGGATTAATGGTGGGCAAATACCCAATATAAAAATGAGTGTGAAGAAAGGAAGAAAGAAATTTTCAAGGAATGGTAAGAAGGTTAAGCATGTAGCTCTTAAGGTTAAAAATCGCTACTTTGAAAGAAAAAGTAGTGAATAAAAATCATTGAAGGAGAACTCCCTAAAAACAACAGAATCATGAAATGGTCACAAGTAAATGAGAGTGAGTTTAAGGAAAGGGAAATCTTTGAGTAAAGGACGTCACCAAAAATGAAGAAAGACATGAGAAGAGAAGAATCCTAGCATGTCAGTAAGTTATCAAGAAGTTCGATGACTTGCACCAGAAAGATATAACAAGGAAGTTGAGAAAGGACAAGTGGGTAAGGAAAGCTGACACGGTTGTGAAAAACATTTTGTCAAGGCATGAGGGACGATTGGATAACGGTAAAGGTAGTCAAGGAATACTACCTGGTAAAAAGAGGGATGAAGTTATTCAATCCCTAAAATGTTGGAAGGTTGGGAACACCTAGTAAGGAAGTATTCTAAAATTTAAAATTGTCAAAGACATGTTCTAGAGTATGTCATGCTGTAAGGGGCATGTAAACCCAACAGTTTCGAAAAAAATGTGACTCAAGTAAGGAAGAGTTAGTTGATAAGCATGATGAAGTCAAAAACTTTTTTGACCAAAGTTGAAATAAATGACAAATGAAGGAAGGATCAAAATAGGAAAACGAAGTAATAACACCGAACCTTGTAAAAAACAAGTACGCAATGCTTGGAAGAACAACGAGCTAAGAGTTTCAATGATGCAAAGAATAACTAGATATATTAACAATTTGGCATCTTGGAACTACCAATCCAGAAATTTTGAGTAAGAACCTCAAGGGGAAGAATCTTGCCCTAAGCAAAGAAAGATGTGAACCTAGGGAAATACCTTTGAACTCACGGGTAAGACATACTAGTTACGATAAACTCCATAGAAGGAGTAAACAATGTAAAGGAAAGAAACTTCCTGAAGCGCATAATTTAAAGTGGTCTAAGTGGAAGAATGACCGAAGTGTTAACATGTTCAAGTTAACATTAAGGAAAGTTATCCCAAAGTGAAAATGCTGATTTAGCTTTGGCGACAAAACTCCTAAAAGGAGGGGAGATTTGTAAACCCTTCACCCCCCCCCCCCCCCTTTAGAGTTAAGGAAAACCGGAAAAAGAATCCATCAAACCGAGTGAGAAACACCGAACCAGTTCACAAAACTAATCACCAGAGAATGGGCAATTTAGAAATTTACAACTCCCAAGAGATCCAAAGGATTCATAAAACCTTGGAAAAGAACCTTAGGACAAATTTGAAGAGAAAAACTAGACTAGTTCAGATGAACCAGATCCAACTAGATTGAACCGGTTTATGAACCGAGTCTATTCATGAATTAGAACCGATAGAGAAAAGGCAAACTGGGAAATTTATGGATCCCGAGTGACCAAAAAAGTCATAAAAATCATGAAAAAGTCTTTAGGATGAATTGGAGATGAAAACCAAACCAGTTCAACTGAACCAGAGCCAAACCGGATTGAACCGGTTTGAACCACTATTGAACAGGATGCTAAATTCATTTTTCTAGGTGGCTTAGAAATTTCCAAATTGAGAATTAATGCCACCATTTGATAGACAATGAATTTATATGAATTTAGATATTTTTAATTTTGAAAAATTCGGTCGAATTAGGCCTAAACCGGCTGGTTTAAGCTTTGAATCGGGTTCGGACCGGTCCGGTCCGGTTCGGAACAATGTCGTCTTCTTCCTTCAGATGACAGCATTGTTCACTCGCCGGAAAATCAAACAACATGGGTGAAGATGAAAAGTCTCCGACCATGGAGTTTCAGCCAATGAATGACCACCATAAAGGTGCCAATCGGACGGCCAAGAAATCCCCGAGCTTCCTATATACAGAGCCCCTTCTCATTCATCCTCTCCACACTTGAAAACTCCATTCTCTCTCAACTGCTCCAATTTCTAGTGAAGCTCAAACCAGAGCTCCAATATAGGGTCTTTTCTGAGCCAAAGAAGGCATGGTCAAGTTCTTTGGATTTGAGGAGAAGTCGGCTAAACGCCGGTAGTCTCCATTTGCTCTGAGGGTCGCCAGAGAAGCGTTGGCGTGATAAAATAGTGAAGCAACTCCGACAGACTAAAGTTGCCTTATTTCTGCCAAGCTGAAATCGGCCAATTCAAGCCCTCCTTAGGCCAAAACAAGCCCTCCCAACACTTCTACAGTACTCCTACAGCTGAATTAGAGATTAAAGGTAAGCCAATTTAGCTACCATCTATAAATTCTCATCGGTGCTAGAGAGAGAACCGGTAGAACTTTGATAACTAAATTCTCACTCAATTCAGCATCAATTGATACAATTCTTCATCCTAGGAGTAATATTAGGACAAGATCTATCTGTTCAGATTGAAAGCTCGGACCGTCGCACCTTCAAAAGTAAGCTTTCGAAGCTTTCTCTCTCTAAGACCAATTTTCTGGTGAAGCTCCGTTTGAGCTCATTCTGACATCAAATCGTACGATTCAAATTGCAATTGAATTGTATGAAGGTGTAGGAACTCCTATCCAACTTCAATTTCAACAATTAAACTTGTTTAATCGGTCAACTTGATGAAATCAAATTTGGTATAGTTAGAAGGTTGAAATTGGGGAAAATTGGGGGAAATTTTAGGAATTCAAAAATTCTAGGGACTAAGTGAAATTTCATAAAATTGAGGGCCAATTGGGCATGATAAAGATGTAGCAGGACCAATTGGGCAATTTTGGAATTTTGGGGGCAAAACTTACAATCTTTGTAAAGTAGGGGCAAAATGGTAATTTTGGAAAAGTTGGGGACCAAATTGGAAATTTGTTAAATTGAATCCCTTCTTGAGAATTTGAATAAATTGAGGTTCCAAGGTGAATTTAAAAGTTTTGGGACTCAATTTGAGGAAAAACTGGTATTTGGGACTTAAAGTTAAAGAAAAATAACTTTAGGGACGTAATTGCAAATAAATGAAAACTTTGGTTTTTTCATTCATTTGGGATGAATGAAGGCTATTATGCCAAAGTATATTGAACAATGATGTTCATTTCATGTAGGAACACGAACAACCGAGAACGCCAGCTAAGACAAGTTCATGTAAAGGCAACAAGCCGGTTAAGAGGAAAATTCACTGCATTATCGGGTGAGTGGGATTTAATATCATACTCGGTTGGGATGATAAGCATCTCAAAAAATAAAACTCACTGCTAAGTGGTATTTTAATCATCACATCTGAGAAGAGTGATGTGGAAATCTCGCGGAAAACTACTTACCAATTGTAAGTAAATCATACCCATTTGGTATAACGAAACTTCCTAGAAGAAAGTGGAAAACTTGCTTGTCGGTTATAAGCGGATATGTCCTCTTGCCCAGTTGGTATGATGGACAGTTGAAAAGTTTATTTTGTCGGAAATACTCTCTTCTGATTGTGTGCCACTGCTTAAAATTTTTGGGAGACTTTCTTGACGGGAGTTGAAATAGCTCATATAGGCTCGAGGCCTGGTTTTGGAACTTGGGGGCTAATATGCCCGATTTTAAAAATCCCAGATAGTGGGCCCTAGCCCAGTTGGCATGAGCAAGAGCTTGTAAACAAACATGATTAATATGCCATGAAAACTTAATTAAATGAGTTGTTTGGTCATGGTGTTGGGCTGAAATCGGCCAATTCGAACCCAACTTAGGCCAAAACAAGCCCTCCCAACACCTCTACAGTTCTCCTACAGCTGAATTAGAGCTGAAAGGTAAGTCAATTTAGCTCCACTCTGCAAATTCCAATCGGTGCTAGAGAGAGAATCGACAAAACTTCGATAACTAAATTGTCACTGAATTCGGCATCAATTGATGCAATTATAATCCTAGGAGAAACCTCAGGACAAGAGCTATCTGTCCAGATTGAATGCTCAGACCGCTGCACACCCGACAGTAAGCTTTCTCTCTCTAAGGCCAGTTTTCTAGTGAAGCTCTGTTTGAGCTCATTTCGACATCAAATCATGCAATTTAAAGTGCAATTGAATCGTATAAAGGTGTAGGAACTCCAATCTAACTTTAATTTCAACAATTAAACTCATTTGATTGGTTAATTTGATGAAATCAAATTCGGTTGAGTTAGAAGGTTGAAATTGGGGGAAACTTTTGGGGAAACTTGGGGATTTTGAAAATTCTAGGGACTAAAGTGCAATTTCATAAAATTGAGGGCCAATAGGAAATGATAAAGATGTTGGAGGACCAATTGGACAATTTTGGAATTTTTTGGGGGTAAAACATACCATTTATGTAAAGTAGGGGCAAAATGGTAAGTTTTGGAAAAGTTGGGGACCAAATTGGAAATTTGGGAAATTGAACCCCCTTTGAGAATTTGAATAAATTGAGGTCCCAAGGTGAATTTTAAAAGTTTCAGGACTCAATTTGAGGGAAAATTAGCATTTGGGACTTAAATTTAAAGAAATTAACTTTAATTACCTAATTGCAAATAAATGAAAAGTTTGGTTTTCTCATTCATTTGGGATGAATGAAGGCTATTAGGCCAAAGGATAATTAACAAGGATGTTCATATCGTGAAGGAACATGAAGAACTGGGAACGCCAGCTAAGAAAAGTTCGCATAAAGGCAACAAGCCGGCTAAAAGGAAAATTCACTACATTATCGGGTGAGTGGGATTTAATATCATACCTAGTTGGGATTATAAGCATCTCAGAAAAGAAAACCCACTGCTAAGTGGTATTTTAATCATCACATTTGAGAAGAGTGATGTGGAAATCTCGTGGAAGAACTACTTACTAATTGTAAGTAGATCATATTCGGCTAGTATGATGAAACTTCCTAAAAGGAAGTGGAAAACCTGCTTGTTAGTTATAAGCGAAGATGTCCTCATGCCAGGTTGGTATGATGGATAATTGAAAAGTTTATTTTGTTAGAAATGCTCTCTCCTGGTTGTGTGCCACTGCTTAAAATTTTTGGGAGACTTTCTTCACATGAGTTCGAATAGCTCATATAGGTTAGAGGCCTCGGTTTTGGAACTTGGGGGTTAATATGCCCAATTTTGAAAATCTCGAACAGTGGGTCCTAGGCTAGTTGGTACGAGCAAGAGCTCGTAAACAAACATGATTTATATGCAATGAAAACTTAAGTAAATGAATTGTTTGGGGGTTAATATGCCCAATTTTGAAAATCTCGAACAGTGGGTCCTAGGCCAGTTGGTACAAGCAAGAGCTCGTAAACAAACATGATTTATATGCAATGAAAACTTAAGTAAATGAATTGTTTGGCCATGGTACCAAGACAGGACCAACATACTTAGTCGAATAGTGGCAGTGTGACATGAGAGGTCTCTGAACTAGTCAAGACAAACAGTTGCAGGTCAAGTTAAAGGTCGAGGCCATCAGACTAGTGGCACCACAGATTTTATGGCATTATGTGAAAAACTGTTGATTGTGCATGCACTATGTTACGAGACCTTCAAGATGCCCAAGAGATGTAGTGATGCGTCCTAGGGCTTTGGCGACCTGGTGCATATAAGGGCAGTTAGTCGTACTAGAAGTATTAAGAAGTTCGACGTAGCTTCATTGCGCATGAGACCGGGGTGGGGACAGGATGAGGTCTCTGTCCTCATATGGACATGAAGTATTTTTGGTCTAAGGGACATCAGAGACATTCACTCAGACTTCGGGTTTAAGCTAGAGACTTCTATCAGGGTGGATGGTAAAGACACTCCGATCTACATGTGGGTGCAGTCGGCGTAACTGCATCTCGTGATAATAAGAAAACTTGTGAGAACAGGTATGTAATGTTGTAAAGGACATCGAGCTAAGGGTTTCAAGTATCTTGGAATTCCCAATCCTGAGTACGGGACCCCAAATGGAAAAATGTTGCTCTAAGCAAAGAAAGATGCGAATCTAAAGATATACCCTTAAGTAAGATATGTCTAGGTATGAAAAACTCCATGGATGGAAAAAATAATATAAAGGAAGAGAAATTCCTTTAGTGAATGACGCAAAAAGGGTAAATTGGAAGAACAAGATAAGAGTTTGCATGTTAAGTAAATACCAAATGGATATAAAAGGAATTAGTTCCACATGCAAGGTTGCTAATTATATTTTGGGGATAAAACTCCTAAAAGGAGGGGAGAGTTGTAAACCCCACCCTTTTGAGTTAAAGAAAACTAGGAAAAGAACCGATCAAACCAAGTAAAAAAACCGAACTGGTTCACAAAATCGATCATTTGGGAATGGGCAAATTTGAGAATTTATTACTCCCATGTGACTAAAACTGAATAATAAAACCTTGGAAAAGAACCTTCAAAAAAATTAAAAAAGAAAAACTAGATCGGTTTAGATGAACTAGATCTCATCAAAACACCGAAGTTAAGCGTGATTGCGTGAGACTAGTGCTAGGACGGGTGACCTCTTAGGAAGTATGTTTTTTTTGTAACCTGAAATTTCAGTCACACACTTCTAATTTTAACTTCAATTTCAACAATTAGAAGTGTTTGATCAGTCAATTTGAAATTGGGGAAAATTGAGGATTTTCAAAATTTGAAGGACCAAAATGCAATTTAGTAAAATTGAAGGTCAATTGGGCATGATAAGAATGTTAGAGGGCCAATTGAGCAATTTTAGAATTTTGGGGGTAAAACTTACCATTTTTGTAAAGGAAAGGCAAAATGGTAATTTTGGAAAAGTTGGGGGACTAAATTTGGAAATTTGAGATATTAAACCCCTTTTGTGAATTTGAATAAATTGAGGTCCTAAGATAAATTTTAAAAGTTTTGTGACTCAATTTGAGGAAAAACTGGCATTATGGACTTAAAGTTAAAGAAAAATAACTTTAGGGACCTAATTGCAAATAAATAGAAAGTTTAAGTTTCTCATTCATTTGGAATGAATGAAAGCTATTAGTGTCACGCCTCGACCCGGTTTCGTCGGATCCTCGTGATCAACCCACCACTCTTCTGGTTTATTAAAGGGTTTCCCCTTATTATAAACCGTAAAGAGTAATGCATCATTTAACCTGCACCTTTTTCCTAGAATAGCATAATCAAAACTACATTAAATTTAAAACTTTACATACCTATCTTACAGGCATCTTAGTTGACGGTCATTAAGGGGAGTCTTTTCAGAATTTCCTGAAACGGATGTAAGGGAGGGGGTGAGTACGACTACTCATTGAATGGGTTTTTAAAATCTTTTGACTTTTAAGAAAAACATTTATATGGATTGTGCCAGACTCCTTTATTTTCAAAAATCCCTTCATTTAAAAAATTCAGGTTTTTCCATTATTTTTTAGTTACCACAGTGTGTCATCACCCAACACACATCCTTCATCATAAAGGTTACACACATTCGCAAGTCAGTATAACTACTGAACCCGCTAGTGGCTTCGGAGCGACTTTTCCTACCACCCGGATAGAAGTACGACCACTTCTACCCTGGGAATGAGAGGATGTACGTGACATCCGACCCACAATCCCAAAATTACTTCTTCGTGTCCGTATGAGGACAGAGACCTCATCCTGTCCCCACCCCAGTCTCATGCGCTTGGTGCTACTCTAGATTTCGCACAGACACTTGGAACAACGATCTGCCCTTATACTCACCGGGTCGTCCAGGGCCCTTAGAACACATCAATACCCCTCATGGGAATCTTGATGATCTCATACTCATAGTGCATGCACAAACAATGTTTTCTTATCAAGCCATGTAATATGTGGTGCCACTAGTCCAATAGCCCTGACTCTCAACTCAACCTGTAGTTGTTTGTCTTGACTCGTCCATCGACCTGTCATGTCGCACTGCTGCTAGTTGACTGAGCATGACAGTCCTATTTTGGTACCATGGCCAAACAATTCACTTATTAAGTTTTATGGCACATATATCATGTTCATTTACGAGCTCCTACTCGTGCCAACTGGCATTGGGCCCACTATACGAGATTTTCAAAAATCTGGGCATTGTAGCCCTCAAGTTTCAAAACAGAGGCCCCTAGCCTATATGAGCTATTCGAGCTCCAGTCAAGAAGGTCTCCCAAATAGTTTAAGAATTGGCACACAGTCAGGGGAGAACACTTCCGACAAAATAGGTTTTTACTGTTCATTATACCAACCGGTATAAGGACATCTCCGTTCATAACCGATGAACGGGTTTTCAACTTCCTTCGAGAAAGTCTCATAATACCAACCGGGTATGATCTACTTACAACCGGTAAATAGTTTTTTTCGCATAATTTTCACATCACTTTCTCTAAGTGGTGATGATTAAAATACCACTAAATAGTGGGTTTTTATACCGAGGTACTTATCATTCCTTACCGAGTATGATATAAAATTTCCACTCACAACCGGTAAATGGTTTTTATCTTTAAGTTGTGCCCATCATCCCAAATGGGTATGATGTTAGTAAACCCACTCACCCGTTAATGCCGTGAATTCCACTAGACTGGTTCTTTGTATTCACGCGAGCTTATCCTTGTTAGCGTTCCCGGTATTTCGCGTTCCTACACGATACGAACAACCTTGCTTATTACAACTCGACATAACAGCCTTCGTTCATTTCCAATGAATGAGAGAACTCAAACTTTTAGTTATTTGTAATTAGGTCCCAAAAGTTATTTCTCTTTAACTTTAAGTCCCTAATGTCGGTTTTTCCTCAAATTGAGTCCCGTAACTTTTAAAATTTATCCTGGGACCTCAATTTATTCAATTTCACCAAAAAGGGGTTTAATTTCCCAAATTTCCAATTTGGTTCCCCAATTTTTCCAAAATTACCATTTTGCCCTTCTTTTACAAAAATGGTAAGTTTTGCCCCAAAAATTCCAAAATTCCTCAATTGGTCCTCCAACATTATTTTCATGCCCAATTGACCCTCAATTTCATAAAATTGTATTTTGGCCCTTTGAATTTTAAAAATCCCCAAATTTTCCCCAATTTCAACTTTTTAACACTACCAAATTTGATTTCATCAAATTGACCGATCAAACACTTCCAATTATTGAAATGGGAGTTGAAATTGCGTTCCTGCATGTTCATACGATTCTAAGAAACTTTCAATCGCAGATTTTAATGCCGGAACGAGCTCAAATGGAGCTTCGCCGGAAAATAGACTGTAGAGAGAGAAAGCTTCGATTACTCACCGGTGAAGGCACGACGGTCCAAGCTTTCGATCTGGGCATATAGGTCTCGATCTGAGGTTCATCCTAGAATCAAGAATTGTATCAATTGATGCGGAATTGGATTAGAATTTCGTCATTGAAATTCGGTCGACTCTCTCTCTAGCACCGATCAAAAATTGTAAAGGGGAGCCGAATTGGATTACCTTTCGGTTCTAATTCAGCCATGGAAAGGCTGAGGAAGTGTTAGGAGAGCTTGGTTTGACTTGAGGAGGGCTTGAAATGGCCAATTTCAGCTTGGCTGAAATAGGGCAGCTTCGGTCCGCCGGAGTTGCTTCACTATTTCATCATGTCGGCGCTTCTTCAACGATTCTCAGATTGACTGAAGTTTGCTATTAGATAGCTGTCTTCTCCCTAATTCTAAAGAGCCCAACCTTTGTTTAAGTCGAAGCTCTGGTTCGAGCTTTACCGGAAAATGGAGCAGTAGAGAGAGAGAGAGAGAGAAGTGTTCAGGTGTGAGGAGAATAAAATGGGGATGACCTCTTTATATAGGGGTAAAACCCGTGTATTAAATGGACGAGATTTATTACTAGTATTAATATTGCCATAAATTATTGGTATTAATTCTAATAATTTAATTTCGGTATTAATTCTGATAAGTTAATTTCGGTATTAAATTAATTGTATTAATTCCAATAATTTAATTGTATTAATTACAATAATTAAATATATATTAATGTATGATTATTTATGATAAGGCATACATAAAAATTTTTGACCGAAATTTCGGGTTACAAAAAAAAATTCATACTTCCCAAGAGGTCACCCATCCTCACACTACTCTCAAGCAAGCACACTTAACTTTAAAGTTCTTATTTACTCTCATTCACCTTAACCAATTTGGTTTTTCTATTACATTTTGTGTTAAGTTTCTTTTACAATGTTTAATAAACCCTTTGGATCAATCGTAAGCTGTAAATTTCCAAATTGCTTGTTCCCAAATGATCGGGTTTGTAAACTGTCTCGGTTTTCTTACTCAGTTTGACCGGTTCTTTTCTTGATTTTCCTTAACTCAAAAGTGCGGGGTTTACAACTCTCTCCTCCTTTTAGAAGTTTTGTCCCCAAAACTTAACTAATATATTCCACATCGGGAATAATTTCCCGTAATGTTAACTCGGGTTTTCTTGACATGCTAACACTTCGATTGCTCTTTCACTTAGTCCCCGTAATCATTCATCTAAGGAATTTCTTTTCATTTATCATGCTTACTCCTTCCATGGAGTTATAATAACGAGGCATGTATGGCTCATTAATCCTAATATATATTGTTAGGTTTGCATCTCTCTTTATTTAGGAGAAGGTTCTTCCTTTTGGGGATTTTACTCAAGATTTTAGGATTGGAAGTTCCAAGGTACCCAATCTTTCCTTTTTCTAGTTATTCTCTTCATCATTGAAACCCCTAGCTCGACGTTCTTTTGAGCATTACATACTTATTTTCACATGTTTTTTTTTGTGTTATTATTCTTTCATCCCAATTTGACCCATCCTTCATCAGTCATTGATTACAACTTCAATCAAATTTATTTTTGAACTTGTTATGTTTACCAACTGACTCCTTCTTACTCGAGTTACATTTTACTCGGGATTGTTGGTGCTTATATGTCCCTTACTTACATGACATAGTTCTGAACTTGTCTTAGTTGATCAAACTCCTACAACACCTCTTTCAGGGTTGTTTCCAACTTTCCAGCCTCCCAGGTACTATATAATTTCATCCCTCCTTTAATTGGGTAGTATTCCTCAACTACCTTTACAGTTACCGAATTATCATTCGTATCTTTACAACATGTCTTACATAACCGTGTCGGTTTTCCTTACCCACACGTCCTTTCCCAACTTCTTTATTGAGTTTTTCTAGTGCCAATTATTTGGTTTCCCAATAGTTTACCAACAAACTAAGATACTTTCCTTCTTAAATCCTTGTCATTCCTTATTCAATGATTTTTCCTTTTTCCTTAATCCACTTTTATTTACTCATTATCACTTCATGATTCTTCATTCTACAATAATTGCTTTTAATCTATGTGTTGATTACTTTGCTTGGGAAGCTTCCCTCCTTCCGGTTTTATTCTCTACTATGTCCCTTACAATAGAGATTTCCATCTTTGGAGTTACATGCTCAACCTCCTTATCATTCATTGTATGGTTCTTTCTCCCTTTCTTCGCACCCTTATCTATGTTAGGGCATCTATTTGCTTTGGATCTTTCTCTATCCACAACTTTTGTTTTATCCCTTATTCCTTAGATGGGATACTTTCGATTATTGGTTTTATTCCGTGCATTCCACCCTATGCTCGGTCGTCCACTCTTTAAGCTTCATATGCGCGTGTGGACTATGACCTGTCTTACCAATTGCGGTTATTCCTCCTTAGCCACATCTTATTTGGAGGACTTACTTTCCCAATTTTTCTCAAACATTCTTTACTTTATTACCTTAGTATGGGTTGTCCACTCATTCATACTTGTCACAACATCTTTTTTATGCTAACCCGTTAACTTATTTCCGTTTAAGGAGGGTTCACATCCTTCTTGTTTCAAAATCTCTTATGCATCCTGAAATTATTGTTTGGTTCTCCTGCTCTCTCCAAGTAGGTCACACTGGGCCATCACGTTACTTCCTTCCTTTGAAACATTTCCCAATTAAGGGTTGGTTCCTTGCACTCCACATTATGTCCATCCGCCCATCAAAATTCCTTCAATAGTAGTTAGTCGTTTGCATTCCTCTAAAGTTTACTTTCATAGTGTATTTCTTTATGGAGCGTTCAAATCTTCCTTATTTCAAGATTTCTTGATAATTATGTGAGAGGCTTGCCTTTTTTTTTTCTTAGTTAATTTGGCCTTTGGTCCTGTTAAGGATTTCTTTCATCCTTCTTTTCCCAAGTATTTGTCCTTTTCGCCCCTCTCATCTTTGTTGGAACTCAAATTATGGTTTTCCCATGTATTAGTTTGTTAACTGTCTCACGTCCACCATTCCTTTGGTCTAAGTTTCTTAGGGTAGTCTTTTCTCGAGTACTCTTGTCCTTAACGTCCATCTCACTGACCTTTTTATTGTGTAGCCCCTTCTACTTCCCGGTCTTCCTCAGGGTGTCATTTGTTCCCTCTGACTATCTTATTGTAACGACTTGCTTTCTCTTGTCCTGTTGGTCCAAACTTCCTATTTGGCATAGTTGCTTTTTCCAAGGTGATTTATTCCTGTAATCCCAATACGTCCTGTTTGACATAAAATGTCCATCTTGTCTTCTCTTGTGGATGCACCCCTTTCTTTGCTCCTAAATTGTTTGGATTTTCTTCATAAAGAGGGAATTCTCTTTAGCTATCCTTTGTTCCGTTTGTGGTTTAATTGAGGTCCTACCTTTACCCCTTTTTCCTTCTTACCACTTTACTAAGATTTTGAAGAGTTTACTCTTATCTGTGGTTGCAAATGGAGTCATGTTTTTTGGGATAGTATCCTTTTGGATTTCCTATAGTTGTGGGGCGTTTATTCTTGGAAAATATTGTCCGAACTCCTGGTGATGTGGGACAGTTTTTCACTTCGTGTCCTATTTTCCTCTAGGTTAACTTGATTCCTATCCTTTGTAGGGTTGGGCACATCTCCACGTAGTGTCCCTATCATTCATACTTGTAATTAAATGAACATAAGTGGTTCCTCCTGACATTTTCTTGGGAATTGTTAGTTTTGGTGCTCCTTCGTCCTTAAGTCTAGATACCATAAGAGTTTTTTTTTTTTTAGTCTTCCTTGACAATCACATCATTTGAGGGACAGGGTTTTTAGGAATTTGGAGTACTTCATTAATAGAGTAATACAGTATGTTGGGGTTATTTTGGCCCTATTACAGAAAATGGTCACCAAATAACTAGGGAGCTACAAGATTCTTGATAAGCATCCTACTATGTAAGGTTATATGCCCCCTTTTATGGCTTCACACTTGGCTTCCTTTATACTTAGAGTTCTGCCTCAATAGGTCCTATCACCATTCCCTAGGATACTTCCTCATTTGCTCTTTTGAGATTTCTGCCATGCTTTAGGCATTTGGGAAGCTTCTAGGGTTGTCTTCCTACGAAGATAAGGTGTTGAGTATAGCCATTCCTAGTTTTCTTGGTTCCTCTCCTAGGCCCATCTGAAAATTTTAGGATAAATCCTATTAATTACAACATTTTATAGTCTTGATTATGTATTCGAGGAAACAGGCATTGATACCACTCTAGTTGTCACGCCCTGACCCAGTTTGGTCGGATCCTCATGATCAACCCACCACTCTCCCGGTTTATTAAAGGGTTTCCCCTTATTGTAAACCGTAAAGAGTAAGGTGTCCTTTAACATGCACCTTTTTACTAGAATAACATAATCAAAACTGCATGAAATTTAAAACTTTACATACCTGTCTTATAGGCATCTTAGTTGACGGTCATTAAGGGAAGGCTTTTCGGGATTTCCTGAAAGGGATATAAGGGAGGGGGTGAGTACGACTACTCAGTGAATGGGTTTTTAAAAGCTTTTGACTTTTAAGAAAAACATTTATAAGGAGTGTGCCAGATTCCTTTGTTTTCAAAAATCCCTTCATTTAAAAAATTCGAGTTTTTCCATTATTTCTTAGTTACCACGGTGTGTCATCTCCCAACACACATCCTTCATCATAAAGATTACACACATTCGCAAGTCGGTATAACAACTGAACTCGTTAGTGGCTTCAGAGCGACTTTTCCTGCCACCTGGATAGAAGTACGACCACTTCTACCCTAGGAATGAGTGGATGTACGTGACATCCGACCCACAATCCCAAAATCACTTCTTCGTGTCCGTATGAGGACAGAGACCTCATCCTGTCCCCACTTCAGTCTCATGCGCTTGGTGCTACTCCAAATTTCGCATAGACACCTGGAACGATAATCTGCCCTTATACTCACCGGGTCGTCCAGGGCCCTTAGGACACATCACTACCCCTCATGGGCGTCTTGATGACCACGTACTCATAGTGCATGCACAAACAATGTTTTCTTATCAAGCCATGTAAAATGTGGTGCCACTAGTCCAACGGCCCCGACTCTCAACTCAACCTGCAGTTATTTATCTTGACTGGTCTGTCGGCCTGTCATGTCGCACTACTGCTAGTTGACTGAGCATGTCGGTCCTATTTTGGTACCATGGCCAAACAATTCACTTATTAAGTTTTATGGCACATATATCATGTTCATTTACGAGCTCCTACTCGTGTCAACTGGCCTTGGGCCCACTATACAAGATTTTCAAAAATCTGGGCATTCTAGCCCTCAAGTTCCAAAACAGAGGCCCCCGACCTATAAGAGCTATTCGAGCACCCATCAAGAAGATCTCCCAAATAGTTTAAGCATCAGCACACAGTTTGGGGAGAACACTTCCGAATAAATAGGTTTTTACTATTCATTATACCGACCAGTATAAGGACATCTCCGTTCATAATCGATGAACGAGTTTTCAACTTCCTTCGAGGAAGTCTCATCATACCAACCGGGTATGATCTACTTACAACCGGTAAATAGTTTTTTTCGCATAATTTTCACATCACTTTCTCTAAGTGGTGATGATTAAAATACCACTAAATAGTGGGTTTTTATACCGAGGTACTTATCATTCCCTACCGAGTATGATATAAAATTTCCACTTACAACCAGTAAGTGGTTTTTATCTTTAAGTTGTGCTCATCATCCCAACCGAATATGATGTTAGTAAACCCACTCAACCGTTAATACAGTGAATTCCACTAGACTGGTTCTTTGTATTCACGCGAGCTTGTCCTTGTTAGCGTTCCTGGTATTTCACGTTCCTACACGATATGAACAACCTTGCTCATTATAACTCGACATAACAGCCTTTGTTCATTTCCAATGAATGAGAGAACTCAAACTTTTAGTTATTTGCAATTAGGTCCCAAAAGTTATTTCTCTTTAACTTTAAGTCCCTAATGTCGATTTTTCCTCAAATTGAGTCTCGTAACTTTTAAAATTTCTCCTGGGACCTCAATTTATTCAATTTCACCAAAAAGGGGTTTAATTTCCCAAATTTCCAATTTGGTTCCCCAATTTTTCCAAAATTACCATTTTGCCCTTCTTTTACAAAAATGGTAAGTTTTGCCCCAAAAATTCCAAAATTCCTCAATTGTTCCTCCAACATTATTTTCATACCCAATTGACCCTCAATATCATAAAATTGTATTTTGGCCCTTTGAATTTCAAAAATCCCCAAATTTTCCCCTATTTCAACTTTTCAACACTACCGAATTTGATTTCATCAAATTGACCGATCAAACACTTGTAATTATTGAAATTGGAGTTGAAATTGAGTTCTTGCATGTTCATACGATTCTAAGAAACTTTGAATCGCATATTTTAATTCCAGAACAAGCTCAAACGGAGCTTCGCGAGAAAATAGACTGTAGAGAGAGAAAGCTTCGATCACTCACCGGTGAAGGCACGACGGTCCAAGCTTTCGATCTGGGCATATAGGTCTCGATCTAAGGTTCATCCTAGAATCAAGAATTGCATCAATTGATGCGGAATTGGATTAGAATTTCGTCATTGAAATTTGGTCGACTCTCTCTCTAGCACCGATCAAAAATTGTAAAGGGGAGCCGAATTGGATTACCTTTCGGTTCTAATTCAGCCGTGGAAAGGCTGAGGAAGTGTTAGGAGGGCTTGGTTTGGCCTGAGGAGGGCTTGAAATGGCCGATTTCAGCTTGGTTGAAATAGGGCAGCTTCGGTCCGCCGAAGTTGCTTCACTATTCCATCATGTCGGTGCTTCTCCGATGATTCTCAGATTGACTGGAGTTTGCTATTAGATAGTTGTCTTCTCCCCGATTCTAAAGAGTCTGACCTTTGTTCAAGTCGAAGCTCTGGTTCGAGCTTTACCGGGAAATGGAGCAGTAGAGAGAGAGAGGTGTTCAGGTGTGAGGAGAATGAAATGGGGATAACCCATGTATTAAATGGGCGACATTTATTACTAGTATTAATATTGCCATAAATTATTGGTATTAATTCCAATAATTTAATTTTGGTATTAATTTTGATAATTTAATTTCGGTATTAAATTAATTGTATTAATTCCAATAATTTAATTTAGGTATTAAATTATTAGTATTAATTACAATAATTTAATATATATTAATTTATGGTTATTTATGATAAGGCATACATAAAAATGTTTGACCAAAATTTTGGGTTACAAAAAAAAATTTATACTTCCCAGGAGGTCACCCATGCTCACACTACTCTCAAGTAAGCACAATTGACTTTAATGTTCTTATGCACTCTCGTTCACCTGAACCAATTTGGTTTTTTTATTTTAATTTATGTTAAGTTTCTTTTCCAAGGTTTAATAAACCGTTTGGATCACTCACAAGCTGTAAATTTCCAAATTGCTTGTTCCCAAATGATCGGGTTTGTAAACCGTCTTGGTTTTCTTACTCGGTTTGACCGGTTCTTTTCCTGATTTTCCTTAACTCAAAAGTACGGGGTTTACAATTAGGCCAAGGGATAATGAACAAGCATGTTCATATTGTATAGGAATACAAAGTACTGGGAACACTAGCAAGGTCAAGCTTGCGTGAATACAAAGAATCGGTTTAGTGGAATTCACTGTATTAACGAGTGAGTGGGATTTTATATCATACCCAGTTGGAAATGATAAGTACCTCAAAATGAAAACCCTCTATTTAGTGGTATTTTAAACATCACAACAAATGAGTGATGTAAAAATTACACGAAAAAACTACTTACAAATCGTGAGTAGATCATACCTGGTTAGTATGATAAAGCTTACTTAGAGGAAGTGGAAAACCCGTTCATCGGTTATGAGCGAAGATATCCTCATACCCGGTCGATATGATGGATAGTTGAAAACTTATTTTTGTCAGAAGTGCTCTCCCCTGACTGTGTGCCAATGCTTAAATGATTTGGGAGACATTATTGACAGGAGCTCAAATAGCTCTTATAGGTCGGGGGCCTCAGTTTTGGAACTTGGGGGCTAATATACCCGGTTTTGAAAATCTCAAATAGTGGGCCATAAGCTTGTGGGCACGACCAGGAACTCACAAGCAAACATAAGATATGTACCATAAAACTTTAATAAATGAATTGTTCAGCCATGGTACCAAGACAGGACTGACATACTCAATCAATCAGCGGCAATGCGACATGATAGGTCGATGGACTAATCAAGAAAAACAGTTGCAAGTTGAGTTGAGGGTCGGGGCCGTTAGACCAGTGGCACCACAGATTATATGGCATGATAAGAAAATATTGATTGTGCATGCACTATGATTATGGGACCATTAAGACAACCAAGAGAGGTAGTGATGCCTAAGGGTCCTAGACGACCTGGTGAGTATAAGGGCAGTTTGTCGTACTAGGTGACCATGCGAAATTTGGAGTAGCATCAAGCGCATGAGACCATGGTGGAGACGGGATGAGGTCTCTGTCCTCATACAAACACGAAGAATTGATTTCGACATTGAGGGTTGGATGTCGCGTACATCCACTCATTCTCAAGGTAGAAGTGGACGTGCTTCTATCTAGGTGGCCGGTAAAGTCGCTTCGACACCACAAGTGGGTTCAGTGGACGTACTGGCCTACGAATGTGTGTTTGACCTTCATGATGAAGGATGTGTGTTGGGTGATAACACACCGTGATTAATAAGAAATTGTGGTAAAAATCAAGATTTGAAATGAAAGGATTTTTGAAAGAAAGGAGTCTTACACTCTCTAATACAATTCTTTTTTCTAAAGGTTAAAAATTTTGAAAACCCATTCACTGAGTCGTTATACTCACCCCCTCCCTTATACCCCTTTCAGGAAATTTGTGAAAGCCTACCCTTAAAGACCATCAACTAAGACGCATGTGAGTCAGGTATAATAAATTTAAAATATTTTACAGTTTTGATTTATGTTAGTCTAGAAAAAGGTGTACGTTTAAAGGACGCATTACTCTTTACGATTTATAATAAGGGAAAACCCTTTAATAAACCGGAAGAGTGGCAGGTTGATCACGGGGATCCGACAAAACCAAGTCGGGGCATGACAAGTTTCCACTCAGCATGTGTGACCAATTAATGTGTGACACATGACGAAGCACGCCTAGTCAACCGTTCGATCAGCACTTGGAAATGCTTACCAATTCGAGCATCACACGTATCCCTGGTCAATGGTCAGATGAAGAAAATCCATGTCACCGACGACTGACCAATGGAAGAGTGACACGTGTCCTTAGTCCGTGGTCAATAGAGGAGAAACCTCATCAATAGGGCTAACCATAAAGGAGATGACACGTGGAAAAGGTGTCACGCCAGTGACCGACTAGGATGTTAGAAAACAGTCGACCAATCAGAGGTCGACACATGGAAAAGCCACATTGGATGACCACAGCCAACCAGAGGCTGACATGTGGCAATGGAACAGTGCGTCAGGAGGGAAAGATGACGAATTTAAATCAACTAATTAGAGGACGCCATGTATAATGGTCAACGGATGGTCAAATTGGGTCAGCAACCACGTTGGAATGAGTGACCAATGAGAGGTCACCATGTGGCAAGTCAACGAATGACCGGGACGCTGAGTGGGAAGCCATGTTATCGAAACCAGCCAATCACAGTGCACTACATGGCAACTCACATGCGCACGCACAGTGTCATCTTCTTCCTTAAGAATTCTGAACAGTAGAGAAGGAGGAAGGTCGTCATTACTCCAGTGGTCAATAAATTTCTCCCACAAGTGAGTAAATCTGAGAGTTAATGGTTGACACATGGATGACTGGATGGGAATGGAAGTCTCGAGCTCCCTTCCATTCATCCTTTCTACACCCCAAAGGGGGAGAGAACATAGACTGCTCCTTTTTTCTGGTCAAGGGCGAACCAAATATCTTACTTGGGTACTTTTCTCCACCTCTAAATGTGAATTTAGAATCCCTAGAATCATGTGAAAGTCCGCTACACAACTGCATACTCCGTTCGCCTTGAGGATCGCTGGAGAAGCATCAGCGAGCTTGCACAGTGCCATCGCTCCCTTGGCAATCTATGACCAGATTTGATTGAGCTTCATTCGAGCCACCCTCGGGCAAATCATGGCTAAACCAAGCCATCCATACCTTCCTAAGAGGAGTCCACACCTTCCTCGAACCGTCATGGTAAGTCCCCTCCGTCGCCCTTCACTGAAATTTACTGTTCATAATGTGTTTTTACCCAAAAACTAAGATAAGAAATTCGCACTGCACATGCCATCAATTGTGGTATGGTTTGATCTAGGAAGGATCTTCAGAAAGAGAGCAACCCATTTGAATCAAAAGCTCCGATCATTGTACCCTCACGTGTGAGTAATCGAAGCTTTCTCTCTCTAGAATGATTTTCTAGTGAAGATCTGTTTAAGCTCATTTCTAAGCCAATTTTAGTGATTTAAAGCTTGAAATGATTCTTGGGGACATAGTGAAGATGATTAGAATCATGTTAGGACTCAATTGGGAAAGATTAAGGTTGAATTAATGATATTTATAGTTGGAGGACTAAATTGGATTTTTTAAAAGTTTGGGACTTAATTGCATTTTTTGAAAAATTGGGCATTTTCTATAATTAGTGACAAATATTGTATCCAATTGGAAATTTGAGAAATTAGGGACCCAAATGGAAGATTTGACAATCTTAGGGACCTAATTGGAATTAAGGTCAAACTTAAGGATTAAATCATAATTATTGGAAAGTTACGAGTCCTAAGTGTAATTACCTTATTACTTAGGACTTAATCACCCAATCTATTGTAGGAATGAATCACTGGCATGTTCGTAGAAAGGCTAAGGCACGCCAAGCTCAGAAATCCCCAAGATGAACAAGTCTCAGAACACAGGTGAGTAGGATTTTTGTCATCGGGACCAATAGAACCGATTATAAGCATACTTAAGATCATGCTTTATTTTGAAATGAGATTTTCAAAAATATAATCCCCTTACTTTGTGAAACTGCTTAAACTTTTTGGGATTATATTTTTGAAGAAACCATTAAGTATGTTATTAGTACAACCCATCAACGGTGTATAGATATACCTCAAGTGATATGGTCTAATCCGACCGTCGATGCCGAATATAGGTGAGGCCCATGGTCAACAAGGGTGGGCTAGATATAGTTGCTCGAGTTTCGGTGTTATCCCATTTTTTTCCTATATTGGTCCTTTATTCCGTTCCTACACCCCTTTCTTATTTGGCTTCCCTATTCCCAACTATTGGGTTTCCCCTCCACTCCTTAACCTACCCACATACTGGTGGGTTTCTTCCTTTCAGCCCTCCCTCATGACCAATTACATCCTCACTTAAGGACTCATTTTCTCAGGTCCATCCTTACTTGTTCGTGACCACTTCACAATTGTTTAATCCGAGTTGATCCCTTATGGCTTACTTTTACATTCCTTGGTTTCACTTGAAGGAGTTCCCTTCGTTAGTTTTTATCTCCTACTCTCTTACCTTGAAGTCGAGATTTTTCCATCCATTGAGTTGCACATTCATCCTTCTCATTCTTTCTTGAAGGTTTCCCTTAATCACCTTTTAGTTGAAGGGCACATTCTCCAAGGTTTTTTTGGATATCCTTCTCTTTATTTCCCTATTAGGGGTATTCCACCCATTCCCACTCATTACGGCATCATCCCGTTCCTTATGCTCCACTTTGCCCCTTGGGCTTTAGGTACACTTCCATTTGCATTCTTCCTTGAGGGTATTAGACCTTTAATCAACTTCGTGACATCCTTTGAGGTCGTCCTTTTCTGTTTACCCTTCCTTTGTACCATTTCTTTATTCCGACTTGTAATTATTACAAGTTTCCTTTGATTTGGGGAAAATCCAAATCATGTTTGTGTCGAGGTCTTCTAATCGCTTTACGAGAGGTTCACTTAGTCCTTCTCGCGACTCGAGGGTGGTTGCCAATTCTCTTTTGACCATTGATTATTCTAAGGTTTCCTTCATCCTCCCTTTTTCGACGTTTGGCCTTTTCACTTCTCCCTCCTCCATCAGGGTTTAAATCCATAATTCTCATGAGGGGTAGTTCGTTTAACCACCTCATTCCTACTACTCTCCTTGTCCAATCATCTTGAGATAGTTGTCTCTCAAGCTTACTCATCCTTGACGCCCACCCCAACACCCTTTTTAGGGTGTAGTCGTCATTACCTTCCGATCCTTCTTAGGGCATCGTTATCCTCCTTTGGCCATTCCATAGTTACTAGTGGCCTATTTTTACTAGGTTCATTTGTAATCCTACTCGACTCCTCTAGCTTTCAAAAGCAGGTTACACTTTGCTATCCTGAACTTCATGTTTCCCACTTGAGGAACTTCTAGTCTCAGCCCTTGTCTTGTGCACTTCATACTACACCCCGTCATTTGATCCTAAGTTCCCTCAAGTAGGTGCAGGTAGAGACCAGTGTTCACTGTTACTTAGTTAGTGGCATACTCTTTCAATATTCCTCTCTCTTTGGAAATTCGTTCCCTTGTTTCTTGGTTATGATTACCTATCCCAATTGGGTTATCGGCTCCTTTGTTGTTGGCTCCTCATTGGCCCATTCTTTGGATTTAGCTCTATACATGATCCTACCTTCCATCTTACATAGGCTTGCTTCTTTTGGGGAGGTCGGAGTACCTTGACCTCTTTGTCTGGGGGATTCAAAGGCGTTATTTGTTCTTCTAATGTCAAACATTAGGTTTGTCCTTCTTGTTCCTTATTTGTCCTAGGGCACGAGATTTCAATTGGACGCATTATGATTTGGGCAACAGAATTTTATGGGAACTTAAAATTCTTATTTATTGGGGACAGAGTACAATACATTTGGGACATGTTCCCTCTAAGTGAGATGGTTAAAAGAAAGGTCGGGAAGCTCCATGCTATAATTTTGAGGAACCCTCTCCGGGGTCAATTTGAAATCCTCATTGGGAGTTGTGACTCTTGGGGCGGCCTCCTGTCTTTCATCCTCTCGGACTCCGGTAGTTGAGGAGGTATTACCATCCATCTTGTGGTGTGGGACATCTCCTCATCATATGTTCTATTCCCTCACACCTATAACAAGTTATCCCAACACCAGCTCCTACATGGATCCTTTGGCACTGGTGCAGTGGAGAGATTGCCTTTTCCTTGTCTGCACTAGCTCGTAGAGGTAGTGATCTCGGGAGTGGGTGATACATTCTTTAGTGGTTTTGGGTGCTTTCGTGCATAGTGTCCCCTCTAGCCACAATTATAGCAGGTTGCTTCCTTTCATGGACCTTTATAGCTTCTTCTCCATCTCGAGCTTTGGAGAGTTTTTCTTGATGGTCGTTAGAGGCCTCTATGTTTCACCATCCTTGGGTGTGTACTTCCAACGGAACAGTCCCCTTTCCTAAGTGCGAAGTAAGGTTCCCTGAATACTTTGACAAATTCTTCATAAAGTTTCTTTGGTCATGAGACATCCCTAGTCTTGTGAGTTGGGTCCTCGTAGACTCTTGAGCTCCCTAGCTAATGTCCTTGCACAAGGCAGGATTTCTTCCGGGTCCTAGGGTGGTCGTAATAGCGTGGATTTGTTCGATTTCTCTAGGAGTGGTCATATCTGTTTGACAGACGTTTATCATGGGTTAGGGTTTTAGGGTTTTTAGTTTTGAAACTTTTTTTAGAAAACCATGCTCTGATACCATTTAAGTTGTCACATCCTGACTCGGTTTGGTCGAAGTCATGTGATCAACCTGCCACCCTTACTCGTACTAATTTAGTATTGCTACCACAAATAGACCGAGGAAGGTAAAGGCGTCGAAGTACACCTGTTTTCCATAACAAAGTTTACAAAACATCTAAATAATAGTTTGCCTGGTTGTGGTACCTTTGGCTTTTCCCCTAGCTTCTGCTCTTCTTGGAGTGGTGTTTCTCCTGAAAAAGGTTTAATGGGAGGGGTGAGTTTCTACAACACAGTGAGTGGGGATTGGAAAGTGATTTTTTAAAGCAATTTGTTTATTAAAACATTTTATACTTTTACTTTTGTTGTAATATGAATTTATCTATTTTGGAGCACTTCCCCTTGCTCGAGAGACATTTTAGCAAACATTCACACGCCCTCTCTACCATAGAAAGGGATCACACGTTCAAAGAATAGTCTCCAACTATTCCACTTGTGGACTGGTGTGCCTTTACCGTCCACCCGAATAGAAGTCTTAGACTTCTACCCTAAATTTGAGTGGACATCAATTGTTTGACCCCTCAAACCCCCTAAGTTTGAGTGAACATCAATAGTCTAATACTCAAACCCTAATCATGTCCGCTTTGTGGGACAACACCTCATTTCCCCTTAGGCCTTGGTCTTAGTGCTTCATCATGTCCACTTTGTGGGACGAGACCTCATTTCCCCTCCAGCCTCAGTCTCAGTGCACAGGAAGCTATTAGAGCTTCTTGACATACTGGACACCAAATCGCCCTTATTCATCTTGGATCATCTAACAGCCCTTGAGACCCATCGACTACCCCCTCTTGGGCGTCTAGATGCTCCAGGAATCCTCATGCATGCATACAATAGTTTTGATTCATTAACCTTGGTCTTTAGTGCTAACGGTCCAATGGCCCCGACACTCACTTAGCATGTAGTTGTTTGCCTTGACCGGCCCGTCGACCTGGTCTGGGCGCACTGCCACTAGCCCATCAAGCCTTGTCATCTTGGTCCCGTGGTAAGTCACATAATAATTCAAATTTTATGAGATTCTTCATTGTTCTTATGATCCTATTTATCTAAGGATTTCAACCCATGCACACTGGCATTGGGTCCACTTCACGAGTTTTCCAAAACTGGGCCTTCGGCCCTATCATTTTTAAATTTGGGGTCTCGAGCCTATTGGAGCAATCCTAGCCCCCATCAGAAACGTCCCCCAAAATGTTTAAGCAGTTTTACGTAATCAGGGGATATCATTACTAGAAAATTAATTTTTGAATTTAACAGCAATTCTCATCACCCCCAACCAGGTATAATGTTGGAAATTCCACTCACTCGGTAACAGTGACGTGGCCGTCCCGATGAGATCTTGATTTGTGGTGCACTCCCTTGTACCAGTACTTAAACAACCAACTCCCACATGGTTCGAGTACCCACATCAGGAGAATTGACATAAGTGACCTTATAGTTTCAAGTATTTACACATATGTTCTCACACTATGCCTTAATTGTCTTTAGGTCTCTCAATATTTATAACCTTACATTTGGGTCCCTACTCTTTATTTAATCTCAATTAAGTACCTAGAACTTCCAATTATCCCTCATGGGTCCTTAACTTTTCAAAATTACCAATTGGTTCTCAATTTTTCCAAAATTTCCAATTGATTCTAAATTTCCCAAAAATTTACAATTGGTCCTTGAATTTTTTAAAAATTACCAATTGGCCCTCCATTTCATCTAATTGCTCAATTTGGCCCCAATTAGAAGTTAATTTCATAAAAATTCCCCAATTTTCCTTAAATTGCAATTCGCCCCCAATTTTTAAAAAATTTCCAAATTGCCCAATTTTTTAAAAATTACAATTTTGTCATCGAATTACAATTTCGTTCAATTGACCCCCCAAAAATCAGTTAATTGCCCTTTCGTGAACTAAATCATCTTCTTTATATTTTCCTCGACATTTCAAGTTTTGAACCGCTTGATTTAGCTCGAAAATGAGCTCAAACGGAGCTTTGCCAGAAAATGTAGTTTAGAGAGAGAAAGCTTCAATATTTTACCAGTGAGGATCCGACGATCGAAGCTCTTGATTTATCTGAATTGCTCACCTCTTGTGGATCCTCCTTGGATCAAATCACGCCTCAACTGGTAGCCTGAGCAGTTTAAATTTATCTGTTTAAGTTTTTGCAGAATTATGTCGTTAAGAATATTTTTTGGCGAAGGGGCAACGGAGGGACTTACCATCTTAGCTTGGGGGAAGGTCGGGTCACCTATAGGTGGATCCAATTGGGTACTCAAGTTTACTTAAGTCATATTCTAGTTCTCAATATGCATTATAACATTTCTATGTCTTATTTCTTAAAATTTTAAAATGGTCCATAAGTTGGGCAAATTTACCATTTTGCCATTTTTCTTTACAACTTAACTTTTAGGACTCATTTGTTCCTTCATTTATTCATTTCAATCCCTTAACTTTCTTAAATTATGCTTAGATCCTTGTACTGTCCAAAAATTACATTTTGGCCGCACAATTATGTAGTAAACTAGTTTCCAATAAATTTATCGGTCGATTCGCCGGTTTCTTAGCCAATTCACCCATTTTCCGACTCATTCTTGAAAAAAATAAAAATACCTAAATTTTCTAAATTTAATTTTTTATTGAATGGATCTAACAACCGACCAATTCCGATTTATTTAGCCCCCTCTAAAAGTCATGGGTTTTGTGACCTAAGTTAGCCAAACTCTATTCGAACCCCTTCTTTCCCGAATTTTTCTAAATCCTTGATTTTGAATCACAAGTTATTTCCTATTATCTCTAATTATCAGTTTCATCATTTTAGAACTCTATCAAACCGTTTTCTCTTTTCGGTTCGATTTGTAATCCTAGTTCGTGTTTTCTTCATAGTTTAATTACATTTCTTAATTCGATTCGACTCGACTCGATTTTTAACTTAAAATTTTCTGATACTACACTAATGATATATATTATTGACCAATCAATTGTCAAATATTTCTGGTTAAACCTCAACCGAACTTGTACCTATAGTACCCGGGACTTATGGCTCGTCCTCAATTTTGAACTCAACAATCAAGTACTGGTTCAAAACATTTTCGGGGCATAATTGTTTTGCTCTTTTATGATAAAAAATTATGGTGTAAAAAAATTGTTCAAAAAAAGACTAAAACCCACACGATTTTATCAATGTAGGGACAATTTTTTTTCCGTCCGGCTAGATTTTGACGATGGAAGGTATCTTATCTAGGAAGGAGAGGATGGAATACCTTCTTGTCAATATATGACTGATGTGCCATTTAAGATCTTAGTCTGCACACATGAAATCCTAGCATCATAATTCAGTGGAGGGCCTCCATAACCACAGCATCTCATTAATGGTTGCTCAAACTTGCAACATTATTACAAACAAGTATTAGAGCTTCCCATATGTTTGTTCACCAGCTAACTTTCTAGCTGTCATGAAAGGGCTGACTTAACCAGACTTTACAATGGCGGGAGTAATTTGCAATCAAATCGAGTTTTATGGAGAAAATATCAACATAGGTGATGTTGGCATCGGGATACTCTCTGTGCAGTTTTATTGCAAGAAAACGAAGTTGCAGATTGAAGAGCTTGGCAGCCAGATTATAATCCCTGACACATCCAAACCCATCTGTGCCAAATGTAGCCACATTCTGTATTATGCAATCAAGAAGGGCTTGTCTTGTGTATCCAGAAATTCCTAGCCCCTTGGTCATATAATGTCTGCAAACAGTGGAAACGCCTATTATAAATCACATTCTTTCCTCGTCTACTATCACAGAAAACTTATGGAGAATATGCGAACCTTTAAAGTAGTTTCAAACTCTATTTGAAATAGAGGCAACAAGATCAAATTTTTTTGAGTAAAAAGCACCAGCAAGATCATTCTGTCCTATGTCAAACATGTAAAACCCCTTTGCAAAGTAATCTTCTTGGGGAAGATGCATAGCAGGATAGCAAAAAGAAACTGGACACAATATTACCAAAAAGAAACAGAGAATGGTGTACCCTTTGTAAGCAATTCAAGGACTCGAGCTTTGAAGCGAAGGAACTGATGAATTTGAATGTTGAATGAGAATGGACTAATAAAATTTGCAGTTGGAGGATGGATGGTTGATCCCGCTCCAGCAAAGTTGCAGCCTTTCCTGAAAATAGGAGTCCAATGGACCCGGGTTCGATTGAACCCAGCCGGACATGTATTTGTTTTTTTTTTTTTTGCAGAATTTAAAAATAAATTAAATATATAAAAAGGCCGGGAATATGCTGCCATGTTTGGCGTGTACCATCCATTTGATGAGCTCTCTGTATTTCAATCCCGTCTCTGTAACACGAAATTTCCGAACAACAGAGGGACATCGAGAGGGATAGGGAGAGAGAGAATGCGGTGATAGGCAACAGAAGAACATCCTTGAACGGTCATGATTGACGCTGCCAAGCCCTTCATTCCCAACTCAGCACGGTGGTGGAACCGCCGGGACATACCGATATACCCCTGAGAACTCGCTGCTGTTGTTGATCACCCTTATCGCCTTGAAACTTGAAACCTGAAACTGAATTCCCTTTCTCATTGGTCCTTTCTGGGTTTTGAGGATAACGTAGCAAGTCGACCGAAGAAGACGGTGAAGAAGGAATTGGCTGAGGTGGCCGTAGGAGGCCCGGATTGCTTTTTTTCAATACAGTCCATTGGATTCTCTTCACCTCCGTAGTCGCCATCATGTCTGATGGGTATTACAATAATTCCAAGAACTGTGATGAATTCTGCGACGAAATTTGTGGCGAGGTAATTTGGTCTTTCAATTGGTATCCTTTTTTTTTCTGTGAATTTCTCGCCACCCTGTGTTTAGATAGTATTGAAAACCCGCTATGCGCAATCTAATCGCCTTCGAAACCTAGGAGGGTCGTGTGATGGTGTATGGTTTGTGTTTTTCTGCAATGTTGCTGCGTAAAATTGGTTTCTGCTCTGGATTCTTTTGATGTTGGAATCGGTTTTCGTTGATTATGTCATCTGGGTTTTCTTTATTGGACAATTTATCGTATTTCCCTCTTCAATGTTTGAACAGGCAACTCGGGGTGCTCTGAGCATGTCTCGTGTCAAATGCTTCCTTCGAGGAATTGAAATGAGGACGTGCTTCATCGTCTTCTTCTTAATTCCTCTCTTCACCTTCACCGCCTATTTGCACGGACAGAAGATCTCCTACTTCCTGAGACCGCTTTGGGATTCCCCTCCCAAGCCTTTCCACATAATCCCTCACTACTATCATGAGAATGTCTCGATGGATATCCTGTGCAAGCTCCATGGGTGGAAGATCCGTGAGTTCCCCAGACGGGTATTCGATGCCGTATTGTTCAACAACGAGGTTGATATCCTTACACTCAGGTGGAACGAGCACTACCCTTATATTTCCCAGTTTGTGCTCCTCGAGTCGAACTCGACCTTCACTGGCATCCCGAAGAGGCTCATCTTTGCAGAGAACCGTGAAAAGTTCAAGTTTGTGGAGCCCCGCCTCACTTACGGGATGATCGGAGGCCGGTTCAAGAAGGGAGAGAACCCTTTCGTGGAAGAGGCTTACCAGAGAGTTGCATTAGACCAGCTCCTTAAAATTGCAGGTATCCAAGATGATGATCTGTTAATCATGTCTGACGTTGATGAGATTCCGAGTGCCCACTCAGTCAATCTCCTGCGTTGGTGTGATGATATCCCTCCATTACTCCACTTGCAGCTAAGAAATTATATGTACTCCTTTGAGTTCTACATGGACAGTAACAGTTGGAGAGCTTCTGTGCATCTATATCAGATGGGAAAAACGCGGTATGCTCATTATCGACAAACTGATGTCATGCTAGCAGATTCAGGCTGGCATTGTAGCTTCTGCTTCCGTTACATCAGCCAGTTTGTGTTCAAGATGAAGGCTTACAGCCACAGCGATCGGGTTCGGTTCTCCCATTACTTGGACCCCAAAAGGATTCAGGATGTGATCTGCAGAGGTGCTAATCTATTCGACATGCTCCCTGAGGAATATACTTTCAAGGAGATAATAGGGAAGATGGGGCCGATCCCTCACTCGTACTCCGCTGTCCATCTCCCCTCTCATCTCTTAAATCATGCAGACGAGTACAGATTCTTGTTGCCTGGCAACTGCAACAGAGAGAGCGATTGAAGTACCTGTTTTGTAATACAAAGATACAGGTAGACATCCGTGTACAAAGAAAGATGAGAAGAGGGCTTTTTCTCATCAATAGTTTTTAACACTGCTAGAAAGATCTTCTGGTATACTCTCATCTCCCAGAATGCGAGGGCGCTTGTTGGGAGGCTTGGAGAGGGGATACCAGCTTATTCAGCCCAGTGGGGAGATCTCCGCATGTGCTCTTGTTGGTGTTCTCTTCAGCCCACCATCTGATTTGCATTTGTCATTACACCACAAGCTATGGCGTAATGACATATTCCAGCGCCTTTTTCTCTGCTGCAGAATCAAACCTTAGGTTTTTAACCTGCACCAACAGAGCTTCATTATCTGACCGCCTTATATTATTTTGTCTGTATATTGCTGATTACATAGTAAATCTCTCTTTTACTCATTGTCCTTCCCATTCTCTGATCTTGAGACATGATACTCAGGTAGCCAGTGACCTGCATTCATGTAGTTGGAGAAGAACGACTCATACTGAATGAGGAAGCCTCCCTTTATACTTTTTTCTCATTCTCCATCCTCCAATTGTAGGGGGAATATTTCTACACTCCAGTTATACTTTTTTCTCCTTCTCCAAGTATGGAAACAAGTGAATAAAATTGATGTTCGCTGAAGTACTATAAAGGTGAGAAACTTGCATCATGCACATGCATGTGGAGATCTGCTTGAGATCATTCTCCTTGTTCTTCATATTCACGAGGGACTGCTGGGAGAATATTATTGCAAGCCAAGAGATCAGCATGTACTGTAAAACACCACGAAGATTGAATCAGAAAGATAATCGCAATCATAAATCCACGAGGAAAAACCAATTCAGGAATCGGAACTATGCTGGCAAAGTATCACAAAAATACTCAGAAACATGAAGCCCGGAAGAAGTCCCAGTAGTCAATCGGAAGCCACGGGCAGCTTGAACAGCCTCTCCGCCGACTGCTGACATGGATCGTTGGCGTTGTTCTGCGACACCTCTCCAAGCTGACATAGAGTTGGCCTTATATCATGTAACATTGCAAACCTGATTGATTCTATTGGAACTGAGGATAGTTTTCAGGTGTAGAGATTGCAAACTCACTGACAAGTTTACCCTCGGAGAAATGGACCATAAAGATCCTCAAGAATGCCACCCAACAAAGTGATAGACGACTAGCTTTGAAGCTGTCCATATCAGAAGTGGACAGAACACAAAAGTCTGAAACCTTTGCGCTAACTAGACAGCATGCCGGAGCTAACTGGAACATATCCGAGTCAGTCTCCTCCAGGAAAATCCCAGGTTAGGCATCTTATTCTTAAAGCACCCTTTAATAGGTAAACTGTATCTCATATGGGCACAAAAAACAAGTTAAATAATACTACATTAGCGGGACCTCTTGTAGAAGCTATATGCCACTGCAGCAGCAGCGACTGCTCCAACAACAGCAGCCGCCGTGAGGAGTTCATGTTGCTCCCACTTGCCGACCCAGCATGAGAGGTTGCAGAGACCCTTGGTTCCTTTTGGCCCAGATGTGTCATCCGAGTTCCCATCATTGCAGCATGATGTGCCCTTGGAGCCTTGGCAACAGCCAGAAGTAGGAGCTTTCTCCTTATCATCCTTAACAGTAGCTTCCTTGAGGTGCTTCTTGGCCTTCTTTTCTTTTCCTTTTGAAGGCTTCTCATCAGTCTTCTCACCTTCTGCCAGTGAAACTCCCATTTGCCCCCTGCATTTCATTCATTAATCCTTAGAGAGACAGAGATAAGATTTGCCCAAGCAGTGACCTAGGCTCAGAAATAAAATTACCTCTATTGTAAATGTCATATATAACATAACAGAACAGAAGCTAAACATTGTGCAATGATGAAAGCTGTTAAACATGAGAAAGTCCAGGGGGGGACACGCCTCACTGGTTCAAGAACTTAACCCATATAATGGAAAATCAACAAAATACAGCACATGGACTCTCAGATATAACCCATTGCCAAGATATATGCATTATAGCAATATCTAAGCAAATGACACACCTCCAGAGCCGCTCTATGACCTGCCCCTTGCTGATATGCTGATCCAGAAGTTCAGGAACATCATCAGGAGTAACATAACCGTACCTACAACAAGAAGTTGATCCAAATAAGAACTTCTAGCATCACAAGAGAAGAAACTTTGTTAGATAAGAAAAAAAAAGTGGACAGTAAGTACCAGTGCCCGGAAATTTTTCCCTCCGCATCAGGACTATAGATGATGAGGTTCCCGGCATACTTGTGGCCACCAATATGAGAGCATGGACTGACAAAAATCTCATTCTTTATTCCGCGCAGCTCTATCTCCTCCTCCAATTTTTCAATCAGAGCAGGGCCACAGAGACCACACCTCTTGTCACGACTACCGTGAGCGCATACAAACAGATGGGAACCAGTCAAAACCTCTGGTTGTACAGAATCCCATTGTTTACCATTCACAAGAACATCATCAACAAATTCATCAACAGTCAACTCGGTCAATCCCCTTCCATCAAAAAAAACAAAGATGGTGTTAATCATACTGATCTTATAGTTGACAAGTATATCAAAATTCAGGAATCATTGTGCATCTATCCAAGTAAAATTAAAAAAGTTATGAGCAGATCAATTAAATTTATCAGATTTCATACAATTTCCCAAGTGATAACACTGAAATGGAAAATATATGCATGAGGAGCGGGTGAATATAGATTGCACTCACTTGTATTTGACCATGTCAGGGAAAATCAATACATCCCCGTCTGAGCAGTTCGTTCCATTGCATCCACCACAAATCGTCAGCTTTGTCTATCAATCCACTGAACAAAGTGAGTACGTAGTGATATAGTACAATAACATCAAGCCTAATTTCATACGAACTGCGAATCTAACAGTAACTCCAGTCTCCTTCCCAATTATCAAGTGTAAAGCCTTATTCCTAAAAAGAGAAACTGACAAATACCAAGCATAGCCAGTATCGTAATTTTCTCGTACTAATTTTTTTTTAATAAAATCGAGCTACTTCTCTGCCTCATTATCGCTCAATTCTTTCACGCTAATACTCGGTCTCCGTTCTTACCCCAACATGAGGCTGAATTTCCCATTTAATCCGATCCATCCACACAAAACAACGTACTAGTACAATGAATAAACAAATAGCACGAGCTGATTCAAATGACCTTCAAATTGATGTCGTTCTTGCGAGCTTTGACGGCAGCGGAGAGCACCTTGGGGAGCGGATCCGCCTCGGAGTCCTCCAAGCGGGGGAGCCAATCCTTGGGACACTTGTAGCAGAGGAAGACGTGGCGATCATATGCGTCGACCGTATTAGCAAGGTTGCTGGAGTACATCTCGGGCCGCTGGAAGCCGAACTTCACGGCCTCTTCCTCAGCGTCCGGGACAGGAGAGCCATTCTCGGTGGCGGCCATTGGAGCTAGATCCCAAGCACGGGCGATGGGGAGAGCGAGAGCGAGAGAGAATGGACCAGCAGAGCAGAAGGGTTTCGCTGAGGGAGGAGGACTTGGAGGAGGAGTAACAGTAAGAGAGAATGGACCAGCAAGCAATAAATATGATTGGAATATATGATATGATCCCCATGGGAGAGTGATCTCCACGCGCCACGGACTATGGGGAAAGGCTTGCAGGATGATTTGGGAATTATGACATGTGATCGATTCTAAGAATATGGATTATAATTGGTTTAAGTGACAAAATTAAATCATCATAATCGGATTATGAGGGGTGGAGTGTACAAGTGTTCATGAATTTGCATTGTAAGAGGATATTATTAAATACAAATAGTTAATTAATAAAATAAATAATTATTTCTTATTCAAAATTTGGGTATAGCTAAAATTAATTAATAATCTATTGTAAATTGTGCAATTAATTTAAATTATACACCCTTTTATTTTTATTCATATTTATTAAAAAATTATCAATATTTCACTGCTTAAATATTTTAATTAAAAATGAATTTGACCTATTATTAACTAATAATAATTTATTATATTGTATTAGAGTGAATAAATTTACACAAATATGGAATAGAACTTATCTTTTACTCAATTATAAAAAAAAATAGACAAGGCCATTGTTCTCTAATATTACAAAAATATTATTTAATTTATAAATAGTTATTCATAATAAATTTAATTATACATTACAACTTATTCGCTTTATAAATTTATAAATTTCACTATTCTAAATGAGTTTTAGCCATTATTAATATAACAATATTACTATTTTATCCTTATTTATATGCAAGTTTTAAAATAATTTGTAAATTTATTCATATTTCTTTGTATGGAAAGAGACATTTGGTATGGTCTATTTTTTGAGAGAATAAAAATAAAATAATTTGGAATCAGCCCAATAATCCCATGGTTTAGTGACACACTGTGGGCGGAAGTTGTAGTGCATTTCGTGCGGGAACAGATTTGATCAACTGACGAACGCAACACTAAGTCAATATATAGAGAAACAATTTAGAGCTATTAGGTCAAAACATGGAATTTCGAGGGTAAATAATCCCTTCAACTTGTAGTTTTTTGCCAATATACCAACTACCAACTTTATCTTTTAACTGCCAACCATGTCAGATTTCTATGTAGATTTTTTTTCAAAATATATAACTAAGATACACGAGCTACTTAAGCGCGTGAAGCCAATCATTGGCATGGAATTCAGTTGAGCGAATTAGAAACTTCTGACGTATGGACTGACGACATACTTTTTGTCCACATGTACCATTGTTTTTTAAGTTATAATAATATATTATAGGTGAAATTATATTTTATATAAATATTTTAAAATAAATATCACTTTTGCATTAAAATAAAATATATATTATAAATTAAAAATAATTATGCGAAGAATAGAATGTATATTTTTTACTTAAAATATTAATATAATAGATATATTTAAAGTTTTTAATTAACTTTTATTTATAATTTAAAAAATTTTGCTATTAAAAATAAATTATGTTTTATAATTTTTTTAATATTTTATTTAAATTAAATTATATATTTAAAATAAACATAAATTAAATATATATTTTTATCTAATAAAATTATAATTAAAAATTATATATAATTAATATTTTTAATTGATTTAAAATAATAAATTAAATATTTTATACAAAAACATTATTATTTATATTAATATAATTTTGATAGTAAATTATATAATTTTAATATAATTAAAATGCTAAATTTAAGTTATGTATTTTTATAATATTATAATTTATATATAATATTTTATTATAACATTGTACAAATAAATAACTTAAATTTAATATTTTAGTGATATTAAAATTATATAATTTACTAACAAAATTCTATTATTATAAAATATGAGAGATTTATTTATTTAACATATTTAATTTATTATTTTTAAATTAATTATATATAATATTTACTTATAATTTTATTAAGTTAAAATATATATTTAATTTATATATTTTTTAAATATATATAATTTAAATTAAATAAAAGATTAAAATTTTCACAAAATATATTTTTATATAATTTCTATTAATAGTAAAAAATATTATAATATAAATAAAAATAAATTAAAAAGTTCAAGTATGATTAAAGTGGTTATAATATTAGCATTTTAAATAAAAAATTTAAGTTTAATTATATATATAATTTTATTTTAGAATTATATATTTTATTTTATATTTAAATTATAACGTCAATTTGACACTATTAATCTAATATAAGCATTATTTAAAAAATGTTAAAACTGATAGGGATATATAATTTAATCTCTTATTATAATATAGTTATTTGCACCTATTCTTTATCCCACAAAATTTAGGCACAAATTTAAGTTATAAATTAATTTAAATATAAATTATTTTTAATAAAAGGTACCCATATATTATTTAGACAAATTTATTAATAAATATTGCGTCCAGTATCTAATTTAAAAAAATAAATATTTAATCATGTAGCTCTATTATATGAATGGTTTAATTTAAAATTTATGGGTAATTTTAAAATTTGAGCCATTCACTTCCATTCATGGGATTAAAGAAAATGGACTACAAGTGGAGGTTAAGATTTCACATTATCTCTTGCCCCTTCCATTAAACTATTGGAATCAAACAAGGGGAAAATTTCACCTCATCTCCCATTTCCTCCTCCAATCACATTAAAACAAATAAGGGATTAGTGCATAGAATAAATATTCATTAATTTGCTTTTATATGGGTTATCTCAATTAATAATCATATTTTCATTTTATAATGTCCAATCTACCCATATACTCTTTCTAATAAATTATATAATTACTTGGAGCGTAAAATTATCCTTTTCTTTTTATGTTGGCATTCATGAAACAAACTAAGGGGCTTGATAATAGCATCGCGAAGAGTTATAGATGACCATAATTAAAGATAATTTATAATAGAAATTCTTTCTCACCTCCACTCCATTTGAGACTTTAGTGACTGGATACCATGAGGAAGAATAATAATAAAATCTATAAATAATACATAATGGGTAAGTCAAAATGTAGGAAAAGAGATGGTTTAATTTGAGTATGGAAATTTGTTCAACATCAATAATTTAGAAATTTATTTGTAAATAATATTTCATTTATATATAATTTGCTCGATAAATTATTATTTTTTAATAATAAATATAATATTAGAGCTTTTAAAACTTAAAAAAATCTAAAAACTCTATTTTCCAAAACTCTAATCTGAGTAATCACTCCTTCATCTGCCCAACCATCGCTCTCCACCATCAGATTTGATATCGAGCCCCCACACCCCACATGATGTTGCTTGAGAGATCTATGCTACCAACTACCACTATAGTTGGAAAAGAGAAGGAGGACAGGAGATTCTAGTAGCGCTTGTCACGGTGAGAAAGTCTCAGCACGATGACGTAGAAGTGGCCTTCGATGTTGGAGATATCAAGGAAAAACACCAGGGATGAAGTCGTCCGAGTCCGAGACTAAGTTGACGAGGAAGTCGAATGGGGGAGCCCAAGAGGCTTGGAATACGACGTAGTTCTAAGATTCATTGTGGTCAGGGAGCTACAACTAGGAGATCTTGAAGTGGAAAGGATTTGGGGAGACACAAACGGCAGAGAGAAGATAGTACAAAATTGACATTGCCCATTATGAAAACCAACCAACTTTGAGCTATTCATATTGACCAAAAACTCTAAGTATTTATTTATAATATTCTATTATTGCTAGAACATTTTCTAAAAGATTTTTATTAAAGTTAAGTATTTGAAGTTAGAGTCGGGTGAAGTGAAACCATATAATATAAAATGAAAAATATAAATAGTAGGTATTTTATTATATACAAAAATAATGTGATCAATTATATTCATATTAAATAAATAATAACGTGGATACACTTATATTTTTAATACTACAAAAGTTATATTATTAATTTTGTTACTTTAAGATGTATTACATGATCATTACAAAATGTTTATACATATTAAAATTATCTTAAAGTTGATAAAAGAATTATTCAAACAATAGATAAAAAGTTCAATCTATAAAAATAAATTACTATATTAGATTTATAAATTTGTTACATAAAATTTATAAAAATGAAGTTAGTAGGCGGAAGAAAGAATGAGAACCTAATCGGTCAGATAGAGCAAGATAACGATTAAAAATAAAGATTTTGAATGTAAACTCCGTTTTTAATAATAAGAAAGTCGAATTGGGGAATTAAAAAATTTCAAGTAAAAATTAAGGCTAAAACAAACTAAAACTCGTAATTAGAAGCAAATACAAGAATGTGAAAATTTTAAAATAATCAATAATTACCTAAAAATTATGGAAAAAAATAATGGGAATAATTGAATGTGAAAATCAAACCGATTCATGGTGAACCAGATTGAACTAAAATGAACGTGTAAACCCGGTTCAAAGATTTATTTTTCTAAATAGTTTAAAAATATTAATTTTAAAAATTGAAACTATAATCAAATAGAAAATAAATTTAGACAAATTTAGAAAATTTTAAAATTTAGAAAATCGTTCGAATTGAACCAAATGCTGTCGATTTTCGATTTCAGGTCACCGAACCCGGTCCGACCGAACCGATCAACAGTCGAGCCAATCAAGTTACCACTACCAGGTTAGCACCCAATTAATAGGTGCGACCAATCAACGCACGACGTGTGGCAAAACGCACTCAATCAATGCTCAGTAAATGTCTGTAAGCGCTAACTAATCAAAGCGCGACACGTACACTCGGTTAATGGTCAAAGTAGGAAAATCCACATTAACGATGACCACCCAATAGTAGAGTGACACGTGTACTCGATCAACGGTCAATAATAGAAAACCTTTAATTAGTCGATCGTTTCTCTGACATCCTTATTGGATGTTGACGTGCATCCTTGGCACATGTTAACTTTTCATTGGTTAGCCTGATGAGGTTTCTCCTCAATTGACCGTTAACTGAGTACACCGTCAACTGTTTAGTCAACACTTAGAAGCGCTAACTAATCTGAGCGTGACACGTGTCACTCTCCTATTGTTCGATTGTCACTGACGTGAATTTTCCTAATTTGACTGTTGACCGAGTACACGTGTCACGCTCTAATTAATTAGCGATTCTAGGCATTGACTAAGCGGTTGATCGGCTGGGTTGTTGATTGGTTCGGTCAAATCGGGTTCGGTGATCCAAAATTGAAAATCGACTATATTTGGCCTGGTTCGATCGGTTTTCTTAAAATTAAAATTTTTTAAATTTATCTAAATTTATTTCTACGTAATATTGACTTCAATTTTATAATTTAATGTTTTTAAGCTATATAGAAAAATGAATATTTAAACCGATTTTTCACTGTTTAGGTTCAATTCATCTTGAATCGGTACAATTTTCACATACAATTCACTTAATGGTTGTTTTCACTGATTTAGGTATTTATTAGCCAGTTCAAATTTTCTAAATTCCTGACCTAATCACTTTTTACCAATTCTAATTCACTTAAATACTCGATTTTTTTTCCAAAAATTTTTTATAATTCTTTTCAATTTCTTATTATAAGAGAAACATGGTTTACACACAATATTAATAATGATTTAGAAGAAAAACTAGTATGTTAAATCACTTTTATAGATTTATGTAAAATACTATATATATTTCGATATATTTTAAAAAATATAATATGATGTATTATAAGAAAAATATGATTTAAGTAAAGAATTAGAAAATAAACTATCAAATTAATACGTTAAATTACTTTTATAGATTTATCTAAAATATTATATATATTTCGATATATTTTAGAAAATATAATATGATATATTATTTTTCTTTTGTTTAAGAATACTATAATAATGGAGTTAATATCTATTATAGTATTGGTGTAATTTTTGAATTGTTTAAAAGGTTTTATTGAATTATTAAATTTTAAATAAATAATTTATTAATTAAAATTTTTATATTAAAAAAATAATTAAGTTAAGGTGACATAATAAATTTTCTACCAACACCAACAAAAATATAAAAAATGATTAATTTTTTTATTAAATAAAATTGATATATGGTAAAGTTATAATATATGAAAAATAGTGGATAATTAATCAATTTCTTAATTAAAATTTTAGTTTTTAAAATATAATATATTATTTATAAAAAATAAAAATTATAAATATTTATCATTAATTTTAAAAATAATATTTAAATTTAATAAATTAGAAATATATTTATAAATATTATAAGCATATTTTTTTATATAAACGTGATAATTAATCAATTTCTTAATTAAAATTTTAGTTTTTAAAATATAATATATTATTTATAAAAAATAAAAATTATAAATATTTATCATTAATTTTAAAAATAATATTTAAATTTAATAAATTAGAAATATATTTATAAATATTATAAGCATATTTTTTTATATAAACGTGATAATTAATCAATTTCTTAATTAAAATTTTAGTTTTTAAAATATAATATATTATTTATAAAAAATAAAAATTATAAATATTTATCATTAATTTTAAAAATAATATTTAAATTTAATAAATTAGAAATATATTTATAAATATTATAAGCATATTTTTTATATAAACGTGATTTAATTTATTTGATAGATTATTATTTTCCAATAATTAATAAAATGTATAGCATATAAAAAGGAGTAGGATTTAGTAAATGAAAGTAGTGAAAAATTATAATAATAGAGGGTGATACTCCGTTGTGTAACTAGCATACATAAACGTCAAATGTAAAAAAAAATTAAATGTACACGAACATCATTTCATATTATGCTTAAATATAGTTTTATTCTTTTAAAATACATTGAAAAATATTATCATATTATATCCACAAATTCTCAACTTAATTTCAACTTATTTTTTTTTATAACGAGTGTTATATTAATATGATTATAGTGTAAATTGGAGTTTACCAATATATTTTATTGTGATATATGAGAATATATTGTATATTAATAATGTGTAATTGTATATCGATAATTGATCGAATAAATTTCTATTTAAAAATTATTATTTATAAGTAGTAAAATATTTTTAATTTTATAAATTTACACTAATTCTTTATTTTATAAAATTTAAAATTTTATTCTCAACTTAAATATAATTAAAGGTAAAAGATCAATACTTTTATAAGTTATATACAAATCTTAGTTTAAGTTGGTGTATAATTATATATAAAAATGAGAAAAAAATTAAATTTGTGTTAGAAAATAATATTTTTTTCTAGTGAAAGATACATGCATAGATGGCCACGATCATTGTTTAGTTAGTAATTTTAATAAAAATCATTATATTTGATTTTATGTATACCATATCCCAGAGATTAATTGACGGTGCTCAACCAAGAATACTTTCAGGTTATCCTATAAAGAAAAAACTCACAATCCTGTTGAAGTACTACTGCGAGACAATGGAAGAGAAATGACATTAAGCTTGAAAAGACAACTGCAAAAATATTTCAATATAATGAAATTGTAGAAATAATGACGGGAAGATTTATTGAGAAAGTTTGATGCATAAAATGTCAGGCAAAACTTTCCAACCTGATTGATGGATGTAGATGCTGATAGAGAAGTATCTTACAAGCACCGGAGGGTTAAGATATTCCAAAGATTGATGCAAGACAAAACTGTGCATGTTCATGGGCTTAGATAATGATTGAAGTACAGACACTTGACTGAGCAATCCAACATCAAAGGACTGCACAATTAAAAGTTTCCTCATTCAGTCAAGAAGAAGCTTCCCAAATTGCCCAGATGGAACATGTGGAAAAGCATAGGAGTATGCTGATGAAAATCAAACCAATTCACACTTGGATGAACTGTCCAATCAATTGTGAGCAATGCTTTTTATCAGGAACGCAGACATTTCACGCTTACAGAATTGTAGGAACAGAAGAATACAATGCAGTGTTCCAGTCTCAGTAACAATGGTGAGAAGTCTGCATACAGCAAGCAACTGACAGTAGAGCAGGGACACCCCTCTTTTCAGCACAGGAGATACTCGATATCGAATCACAATACACACTTTGCTGGTACAACAAAAGCAAACTCGGGGCAACCGATGGACACGGTGAAAGATATCCCGCACATGAAGATGGGTCAAAAAAAGTCTATCTCGTAATAAATATCCGAAGGCTTCATGTCAGCGCCAGGGACTTCAGCTGGTACCAGTGCCTTGGCCTGTTGGAGAGGGCGGCCAACCAGTTGCCCAACAGGGATATCGACCAGCCTCGGCACATCGGGCGGCGATGCACATCGAATCAATGCCCAGTTCACGCTCTGGAAGAACGGGTGCTGCTTAATCTCTGTAGCTCCTCGACTGTAGGCCAGCCGGTGCTGGGGCTCCTTAACTAGCAGGCCCCTTATCAAATCCCGTGCAGCAAAGCTAACCGAGGGAGATTCTGGGAATCTCAATGGCTGCCCTACAACATTGAACAATGTAGCTCGGGTTCCCTGCCCCTTGAAAGGTGTCTTCCCAAAGAGAAGCTCATATAGGAATATCCCAAACGTCCACCAATCCACCGCGCTGCCATGGCCCTCGCCCTTGATCATCTCAGGGGCCAGGTACTCGTGGGTGCCGACAAAGGACATGGATCGGGCACTTGTGGGCTCTGCTATGAGCTCTGGAAGGGGCCTCACCTGATGGTTCACCTCATTCCTAGGCTTGGGTTTTGCCTGGGCCTTCTTGTTCTTCTTTGACTTGCCTGATAAGAAGCTAGGACCGAAGCAGGTGGGTTGGATGCAGTTGGGTTGCATGACACAAGTTGGGGGCTCGATACATGCAGGCTGGATGCAGTAGCCTGAGCCCTTCGGCTGGAGGGTAGAGCTGGAAGACTTGACCAGCGTTGGGCTGACGGTGCATCTGAGGGAAAGGTCAAAGTCGGAAAGCATTATGTGGCCATCTTCTCGCACGAGGACATTCTCAGGTTTTAGGTCTCTGTATATGATGCCGAGCATGTGGAGGTACTCTAAGGCAAGGAGGACCTCTGCTACATAAAACCTGATCAATTCATGAAGCCAAATTCAGTCATCTGGTCTACAGAGCAATGCAGGCAAATTATAGGGAAAACACAGAAGCAATTATGAGAAAGGTTTCTTGACCAGGGATGAATCCATGGCAAATCTAAACACAAACGGCAATAACAACCAGCAAGCTGCTTACTGAAATAAACATAAATATAAGGATGCCAAGAAAGTTCAATTTTAAATGACTGCAACTATTGGCAAGAGAACCGATATAAGTAGAGGAACATAGAGATTACCTAGCAGCATTTTCGGGGAAGTACTTCCCAGGCTGCCTCTGCCTGAGATTATGCAAGTCACCCCCAGGGCAGAACTCCATGACTAGACATGAATGCTTCTCTGTCTCGAAATGAGCGTACAAAGATGGAAGAAATGGGTGGTCAAGAGACTGCAAGATCTCCCTCTCTGTTCGCACCCTTAAGAGCTTCTTCCTTCTTGCTAGGGCAGCGTTGTCCATTACCTTCATTGCAAAATAACTCCTGGTACCTTTCAACTCAGACAAATATACGCTCCCAATGTCTCCACATCCCAATTTCTTGAGCAACCTGAAATGGTCCAATCCTAAAGCTCCGTAATGGGATCGAGCTAGTTTTATCACTTCCCACCTAATGTCATTGGCCTTGTGAGGCTTGTAGAATAAGCTGCTTAGGCTGCTATTGCTTTCATCACTCAGATCACTCCCCGTGCTTCCCCGATAAATGCTTGTCTTCCTGCTCTCCACAACATCAGATTTCTCAACATTGCTGAGCGAGTGACTGACTTCTGTGTTTGTGAAGCTCTCCTTGGTTTCTGTGGTTGCAGCAATCAAGCTGTTCTGAGGACTTTTACAATCTGGTAACTGCGGTTTCAAGTGCCCATTCCTTTCATGTTCTAGAAAGGTGCTCACATCAGAATTCTCTGAATCAATATTGCAGGACTGCTTAGACAAAAATTTAAACTTTTTCAGTAGGACGGAGTCTTTGAAAGAGTGCTCAGCAATTTTGCTGGGGAAGTCAGTTGCCAATCTGGGAAATTCTTGAAGATGAGAGGCATTGTGTGACTTATTTGGATGCTTCACGTTAAGGGAGGATTGATCTTCGCCCGGATGGTTCTCGTATTCTGACGCCATGATGAGGATGCTTCACTTTGCATTTGCCTAGGAGATGGAGGCAGAGAGGACCAAGGAGTGACCGCTGATGAAGGAGCCTTGTTAGAAGCTACAAAATTCTGAGATTTGGACGGCAATCCATCAAACAATTAGTCCGTTAGACTGCTGCCACATAAAAATATACACCAAGGAAACTGAAACAAATTGAAGTACTTAGTAAGGAGATCTTCAAGGAAGCTGCCATCAATTCAGAATGCAAGCCCTTAAATATGGCCTATATGAATCAAGGAAAAAAGAAAAACACATGTACCTCCTAAAGAGGGAGAGAGGGAGACATATAAAGACTCATGAAAGAAGACTGTCGTACAATACCATCAATGACCATACACAGTTAAGCAGAACCCAACAAGAGACCGCTACAGCTGACCAGAAAATCAAGATAGGGGATAATGCAGCCCAGTCAAAGTGAACACTGTCAGTATCCGACAAAGAGGAAACTATTAACGCTGAGGGGGGAGGGCCCCTTCAACAATTCAGGGAAGCAGTTCAGTTAGGAAATTACCCACTAATGGAACTCCGCACAAACAGCACTAAGAATACTGATTTCTTCTGTAGACTCCAACTCCAAGAACTCGGGAATTACAAACAAGACCTAGAAAACGCAAAAAGGAGAGATGCTAGAAGGGGATGAAAAGGAGGATGATGAGTATCTGAGCGGAGATGTCTAAGGAAAGTGCGGAGAAAGCAGAGTCCCATGATGGAGGAAGAGAGAGGAGAGGGCCCTTCAGGTTCAAAGGAACCTCAGATAACAAAGAGAAAGCGGAGCAGCTTTGTGTGATGTACTAAGACGGCAGAAGCTTTTTCTCTGTACAACCAACCTTTCCGCCTCTCAGCTCTTCAAATACGCTCAAAACAAGAAAAAGCACGGAATGACTCAATGAGAGCGATGAGCAGGGATAGGAGATTGATAGGCTGGATTAACGAAAGACAAAAATTGGGTTCTTGGGAAGACGAATGAATTTCTAATTTTTGTTTTGCTGTGGTTTTCATGGCCTATGCATCCTCTTTTTTTGTATTAATAAGTATTTGATGTTAAATTGGATCTCACTATTTTTTATTTAAGATAAAATATATTAAATTACTTCAAATTAAATCGAGGTAAGAGAAATAATTGACCACAACACCTACACCATTCATTGTATTATTTTTTCTCTCAATAATAATAATATTATTAAATATCCACGTATATTTAAAAAAAATACGAATATTTATGAGTTTATAGATAATTTACCCACTTGGATTTTATCATTATTATTAATATTGGGAAAATAAAAGCTGCAACAATTGTTTTGAATTTTTAATTGCACTGCCGTTTTCCAATAAATTTACTATTGAGTTTTCGTGGGAACCGCATTGCTAATAGAGCACTCCTTATTTTAATATTTATCTGATCTGAGTGTGTCAGTCCTAAATTATTGATGTCCCAACTTTTAATATATTTTTATTTTTTTGGCTACTTTTTATTACATTTCCCTATCCTTATCCACCTTTATATAATGAATGATATATATTGACTAATACTATACACGAGCAAGTATTCCGAATTTAAAATTTTATTTAAATAATTATGTAAATAATAATTGGAGCCTGATCAAACCAAACTGGCACACACGTATTCCTGTGTAAGTCAACACAAGATTATCATGGGTGTCTGTATTCTCGTTTGTAGTATAGTAATCATACGTGACCAATAGCTAAACTATTATCAGTTAAGCAAGATAGATTATTGGTATGATCTGAGTATAGTTAATCAGTTCAACTTTAATTGGCCACACCTTTGAATGTAAATGCCTTCTTGTGTCCAAAAAATTAATGGGAAAAAGTAATATGGCTAACTTTGCCCACTGCACAAATACAGACATACAGCTGCAGCTAAACAGCTCACATGAGAGGGTTTGAGTTTCAGCAAGATCACTTAGTGTCAACTAAACCTCTAAAAGAGAGCCAAAGTTTTGCTACACTTGCTAAACCCTTTTTTACTTCTGCTACACCTAATTCCTATGCTACGTAAAGACTCCTAAAATGTATAAAGGTACATATCAATCAAAACTTTCAACATAAATGATTTTATACAAAATTATCACCATTATTTAATATTTTGTCACGTACTGATTCGATTTGATCGGATACTTATAAACAATTAGCCGCTCTCTTAATTTAATCGTGTTTTCTTTTTTTAATTAAGAATATCGAGTCGTAATTTTAACATTATTAACTGGAATAATATAAATCAATAAAAATTAAAGATCAAAATAACTTTTAAACATATTTAACAAAAGGTAAGTACTAGTATTTTTCTTAGTAATTTTTCACACTACTGAAAATAAATATAAAATAGGGATGTGTATCTACAACTCATGTGGGTTGGGAATGAGTTTTCATAAAAATAGTATTTAATTGGAGGGTGTTAAACTTTTTATTTCCTTTAAAATCATTTCTTACTCAAATTTCGGTTTTCAAAATTTCTTTCTTCATTATCCACAATAAATGTGTTTAACGGTCAACACACACCCTTAAACAGGAAGGGATCAAACATTTGCAGGGCAGCCCATCTACTACACTCATTTGTGGCATCAGAGCGACTTTACCGACCACCTATATATAAGCTCGCCCACTTCTACCCTATGTATGAGTGGATGTTCACGACATCCGACCCTCAAACATGAAATCAACTCCGTGTTCATATGAGTACAGAAACCTCATCCCGACCCCACCCCGACCTCATGTGCATGAAACTACGTTGAACTTCCCATACTACTAGCACGACAAACTGCCCTTATCTCCACCATGTCATCTAGTAGCCCCTAGGATGCATCACTACCCCTCTTAGGTATTTTGATGGTCCTGAACCTCAAGTGCATGCATAAATAATAATTTTCTACAAAGCCATTTATCTTTGGTGCCACTAGTACAACGACCCCGACCCTCAACCCAACTTGCAGCTGTTTGTCTATGTCAGTCCGTTGACCTGGCCCTAACGCATTGCTACCATTCCATCGAGTATATCGGTCCTGTATTGGTACTATGACGAAAACACATATCCATTTTATTAAGAATTTTCATGGCTTTCATATCACGTGTTTGTTTATGAGCTCCTGCACGTGCCAATTGGCATTGGGCCCACTGTACGTGATTTTCCAAAATCGGGCATTTTATCCCCCACAAGTTCCAAAACCGAGGCTTCTAGCCTATTTGAGTTATTCCAGCTCTCGTCAAGAAGGTTTCCAAAAAATTTTAAGTATTGGCACATAGTCAGGGGAGAACACTTCTAATAAAATAACTTTTCAACTCATCACACCAACCGGGTGTGATTACATCTTCGCATACAGCTGGTAAGCAAATTTTCTCATTTCTTCTAGGAAGTCTATCATACCAACCGGGTATGATCTCTCTACTTACAACCTATAAGTAGTTTCTCTACTTAGTTCTCACATCACTCCAACTAGGTGTGATGTTAAAATCCTACATAGAAGTGATTTTTCATTTCTAAAGTACTCATCATCCCAACCGGGTATGATGTGAATAAACCCACTCATCCGATAACAGAAGTGTACTCTTCTTTAGTCGATTTCCATGTTCACGCTAGCTTGTCCTTGATGGTGTTCCGGTCCCTTGTGTTTCTAGACGATTTGGACATCCTTATCCATTAATATTTGGTATGACAGCCTTGGTTTCTCACATATGAACATCTAAGCTCAAAATTTCCAGTTAATTGCACTTAGTTTCCTAATGTTTATTTTCCTTGACTTTAGGTCCTCAATGCTAACTTTTCCCCAAATTGAGTCAGAAAACTTCCAAAAATTCACTTTGGGTCCTCAATTTATTCAAAATCGTTCAAGGGGTTCAAGTTTTCTAAATTTCCAATTTGTTCCACAACTTTTCAAAAATTACCATTTTGACCCTACTTTACAAAAATGGCAATTTGACCCTAATTATTTTTAAAAATCGACCAATTAGTCTTCCAACATCCTTTTCATGGCCAATTGACCTTCAATTTTGGGAAATTACAATTTGGTCCCTTAATTTTACGAAATCCCCAAATTTCCCCAAAATTTTCCTCCAATTCCCCCTTTTCAAACTGTCTGAATTTGATTTTATCAAATTAACTATTCAATCGGGGTTAATTGTTGAAATTAGAGGTATTATTCAGTTCCTACGCATTTATACGATTCAATTGAGCTTTGAATCGCATGAATTGAGGCCGAAATGAGCTCAAACGGAGCTTCCTCGGAAAACTATGCATACAGAGAGAAAGCTTCGAAAGTTTACCGTCAGAGGTGCGATGGCCCAAGCTTTCTATCTGAGCAGGTAGCTCTCATCCTGAGGTTCCTCCTAGGATCAAGAATTATAACAATTCATATCGAATTCAGGGGGAATTAGGTTAGTGAAGTTTTCACAGTCTCTCTCTCTGACGCCTATCAGAAATGATAGAGGGGGCCGAATTGGTTTACCTTTTAGCTCTAATTCGGTCGTGTGAGGGATGTGAGAGTGTTGTGAGAGCTTGGTTTGGCCCGGGGAGGGCTGAATTCGGCCGATTTCAGCTCGGCCGAAATAGGGCACTTCGGTACGTCGGAGTTGCTTCATTGTTTGATTGGGTTAGCGCTTCTTCGATGGTCCTCAGATCAAATGGAGACTACTATCAGGTAGCTAACTTCTCCTAGAATCTAAGGAACCCATAATTGCGTCATTGTGCTTGGGCTGTGAGGGCTCTCAGCACTCTGGCTGACTGTTTGACACCTTAATGGCGCTCATTCATAACTTGAAATGCGCTGAACAGAAATGTTTCACCTTCGTCGATGCTGTTTGTTCTTCCGGTGAGTGAACAGTATCGCCACCTGTAGGAAGAAGACGACACTGTTCCGAACCAGACCGGACCGATCCGAACCGGGTTCAATACTTAAACCGGTCGATTTAGGCACGATTCGACTAAGATTTTCAAACTTAAAAATTTCTAAATTCATCTAAATTCATTCTCTATCCAATGGTGGCTTCAATTATCCAATTTGAATATTTTAAGCCACCTAGAAAAATGAATTTAGCAACCAGTTCAATGATGATTCAAATCGGTCCAAACCAGTTCAATTTGAAACCCTTTGCTCGGTGTCCTCTCGAGCGCTACGTACTTGCTTTCATAGGTTTCGGTGTTAGCTCATTTTGTCCAGTTTTGACCCTTCTTATGTCTTTTCTCATTTTCAGCGGCATCTTTTCCTCAAAGACATTCTTTTCTCTTAATCCACTATGATCCGCTTGTGATCACTTCATGATTCTTTAATCTAAGTTAATCCCCTTCGGTCTATGTGTCGATTACTTGTTTGAGAAATTTCCCTTATTACAGTTTTGTTCTCTACTATGTCCCTCACAGTAGAGACTTTCACTTTAGGAACTGTATACTCAACCTTCTTATCATTCCTTTAAGGTTTCATTCCTTTCTTTCTTCATATCCCTTTCTATATTAGGGTATTTACCCATTTAAATTCTTTTCTAACTAAAATTTCAATTTCATCCCTTATTCTTTACTTGAGACACTTCTAATTCTCGGTATTATTATGTGTACTCCACACTATGTCTAGTCGTGCTCTCTTTAGGCTCCATCAATTGGGCATTGACCACCACCAGTTTTGATGTCAATGATCATTTACTTTAATCACTTATTAGCTGGAGGGTTTACTTTTCTGAGGGTTCTTAGATGTGCTTTCCTTTGTTTCCTCTTTTATGGGCAAGCCACCCCTTTCTTACTCGCACGACATCTTTTGATTTTGTTTTCCTACTTACACGTTACTTGGACTTATCTTACTCATTAGGTACTCTTGAGTACCTTTCCTTTGTACTTGATCTTTCCATCCCAACCAACATTATCTTTGATGAGTTTGTCTCGTCTCCACTTTTGTTGGTACCATTATCTCTTAATTGGGACATTTATGTCCTTCCAAGGTTTTCTTCCTGGGTAGTTTTATACTTTTTTTCTCCTGGGGTTCTCTTCTAGGTTTGCCATTGAGAACATCTAGTCTTAAATGGCATTCTCTGATGCTACCCTTTCCTTCTTACCTTTACTCTTGAAAACTTACATGTACTTCTTCTATACATCATCTTCATTTTCACTTATTTCTAGTACTCATCAAATTCTTTTAGGTAGAATTCACATATTCTTGTTTTAAGATCTCTTGATCATCTTGCAAGAGGTTTACTTAACCTTCTCATGGCTTTTCGGTCGTTACTCCCATCTAAGCCATTGATCTCTTTAAGGCTTTCCTTCATCCTTATTTCCCAAATGATTTTAGCCTTTCCACCTCTCCCTTCTTTACTGAAGTATTGACCTTCACAAGGGTCCGTTCATTAACCGCCTCGATCCTACTATTCTCCCTATCAAGTTATCTTGAGATCGTTGCCTCTTGAGTCTTCTTGTCCTTAATGTCTATCTTATTTCCCCTTTTAGGGCGTGGTCCTCACTACTTCCCGGTCCATCTTAGGGTGATGTTTATTCTCACTGGTCATTCTATTATTATTAGTTATTTCCTTCAACTAGGTTTGTCTGAAATCCTTATTTGGCTTCTCTACTCTTCAATAGTTGGTCACACCTAGCCATCTCGGTACATCCTTAACCACCTATATCTTTTAGTGAAGTCCTTATTTTAGTTCTATTTCTGATGGTTCATTTGTTGCTTACCTTAGCTTGGAACTTTCTCCTTCCTTGGTCTCTCTTCCTATCCTTATCCTTCTTTTTTGGGACTCCCGTCTTGGGAGTTTCACGTTCAACCAACCTAACGCTTCTTGAACGTATTTTTCCTCTATTCTTTTCTTACACCTTTCTGACATTAGTATGGTTATTCACCCTGGATTCTTCCCTATCCTCCAATTCCTTTTTATTCATTATCCTTCCTTTAAGAAGTCTCTTGATTGCTGTTGAGTTCCTAATAATTTGTGTCCTACCTATCACCAACTCTTTCAAGGTACTTGTATTATTCCTCTGGGTTTTCTTCCTACCATACTTCTTTCCCCTTTCCTTTCTCCTTGTTTTATCCCAAAGTGACTTAGCTTCTTCTGTGCTCCTATATCTTTCTTACTTTCCTCCTGGTGAACTTCCATTCCATTGGTTTCCCTTGGAACCGTCCAATCCTTCTTGGTTTCCTTATTTTTATCTATAGTGCCTTTCCTTAACTCCTTATAGTACTTAGAATTTCACTATTTGTGTACCCTTTAATGCTTACTTCCCTTGCACCGAACTTCACACTCTTCTTCTTCTTTCCCTTAGTTAGGGTATGTCTTCCTTGGTGAACTTTAGGTAGACTCTTCTTTGAATTTCTTTCCAAGTCTTGTTGTCTTGTTTCCCCATTCTCTGGGTAGGGCAAAACTTACTTGGCTATTTTAAATGTTTGGGTTAACTAGAAGTGACCCATACTTTTCCTTCTTTAGATGATCTTTTCTCTACCCGTAACTCTGATCCTTATTGGCATACTCCCATTTCTGTTGGTTGCATTTATCAAGGAGACTTAATTTTTAATCAAGGAAAAACTAGATTTTCATTCATTTAGGAAATAGTTTCTCACCATACTTGGCTTATTATAGAGATTTTGGGGTCATAGGCCGGGAGTTAACCTCAGAACGGTTGCGAGATTCATGGTCTAAAGGCTCTGAGGGACTGGTTGAAGTCCACCCATATTCCCTTTGGATTTCCCTTATAGGACAAACTTCGTGTATAGCCTCAAGTATGTACCGCCTTAACACCTCTGCCTCGCACTCATATGTCCACTTCATCAATTGAGAAGGATTGAAACTGAATTGAGCAGGTGGGGGTATTTGGTGGACTTTCATGAAGGTGGCCTAGGCATCCCATGTAAACCCCATCCTTTGATAATGAAAAAATCGAGAAAAGAACCGGTCACTTTCAAATTTTAAAACTGAATTGGTCTACACGTTCAATTATTAGGAAATAGGAAAATTTGAGAATTTTCAACTCCCATGTGACTCAAATGGTCCATAAACTTGGGAAAAGAACCTTAGGATGAAATGGGGAAGAAAAACTGGATTGGTTCAAGAGAACCTGGTCCGAACCGGATAGAACCGGTTTATGAACCGAGTTGATTCGTGATCCTGAACCGATAGAGAATGGGTTAACCAAGAAATTTATGGATTTCTTGTGATCCAAAGAGATTTATAAACCTTGGGAAGGAACATTAGAATAAAGTGGGAGAGAAAAACTAGATCGATTCAGGTGAATTGGACCCGAACCGGATTGAACCGGTTTAAGGACCGAGTCAGTTTATGAACCAGAATCGATAAAATCCTAGATTATGTCCATACGCCTAGATTTTTTATTTGGTAATTGAACCGGTTCTCCTAGATTTTTTATTTGGTTTTCCTACTCTCTCCAAACAGGTCACACTGGGCCATCACGACACTTCCTTCCTTTGAAACATTTCCTAGTTAAGGTTAGTTCCTTGCACTTCACATTATGTCCATACGCCTATCAATAATTCATTCAAGGGTAGTTAGTCGTATGCATCCCTCCAAAGTTTACTTTCATAGTGTATTTCTTTATGGAGCGTTTAAATCTTCCTTATTTCAAGATTTCTTGACAATTATGTGAGAGGCTTGCCTATTCTTTTCTTGGCTTGAGTCTAGTCGTTAATTTGGCCTTTGGTCCTTTCAAGGATTTCTTTCATCCTTCTTTTCCCGAGTATTTGACCTTTTCACCCCTCTCGTCTTTATTGGAACTCAAATTATGGCTTTCCTGTGTATTAGTTTGTTAACTGCCTCGCCTCCACCATTCCGTTGGTCTAAGTTTCTTAGGGCAGTTGTTTCTTGAGTACTCATGTCCTTAACGTCCATCTCACTGACCTTTTTAGGGTGTAGTCCTTTCTACCTCCCGATCATCCTTAGGTTGTCATTTATTTTCTTTGACTATTTTGCTGTCACAGTTTGCTTACTTCTGTTATGTTGTTCCGAATCTCCAATTTGACTTCTCTACTTTTTCCAAAGGAAGTTGTACTTGAAATCCCTAGACATCCCATTTGTCGTCAAATGCTCAGCTTGTCTTCTCTTGTGGATGCACTCCCTCTTTTTCTCCTAAATTATTGAAGGTTTCTTCTTTAAGGGAGAGTTCTCTTCAGCTACCTTTTGTTCTGTTTATGATTTTATCGAGGTCCTACCTTCAGCCCTTTTTCCTTCCTACCACTTTGTTGTGATCTTGAAAAGTTTCCTCCTGTCTATGGTTAAAATTACAAGCGGGAATCATGTTCCTTGGGATGGTATCCTTTCAGATTTCCTATAGTTGTGGGTGTTTATTCTTGGAAAGTATTGTCTTGACTCCTAGCAGTGTGGGACAGTTTTTCACTTTGCGTCCTATTCCCCTATAGGTTAACTTGATTCCTATCCTTAGTAGGGTTGGGCACTTCTCCATGCAGTGTCCCTATTGTTCATACTTGTAATTACGTGAACATAAGTGGTTCCTCCTGGTATTTTTCTTCGAAACTGTTAATTTTGTTGCTCCTTCATACTTGAGTCTGGATACCTTGAGAGTTTTTTTTTCTTATGGAGTCTTCTTTGTTAATTGATCACTCTAAGAGTCCTCCTAGATTTCTCGATTCCCTAATTCAATTTCCTTAACTTGGATGGGATTCTCCTTGGTATATATGGTAGTACATGCTTATTTGGTCACTTTCTTTGGGGCCACCTTCTTTGAAGATCACATCCTTTGAGCGACAGGGTTTTTAGGAATTTGGATTACTTCATTAATAGAAAAGTACAGGATGTTGGGTGTTTTGGGCCCTATTACAGAAAATGATCACAAAATAACTAGGGAGCTACGAGATTCTTGATAAGTGTCTCCTATGTAAGGTTATATGCTCCTTTGCTGGCGTTTATGGCTTCACGCTTGGCTTCCTTTATACTTAGATTTGTGCCCTCAATAGGCCTTAGCACAATCCTCCAGGATACTTCCCCATTTGGTCTTTTGAGATTCTTGCCATGCCTCAGGCATTTGGGAAGCTTCTAGGATTGTCTTCCTATGAAGATAGGGTGTTGAGTAGAGCCATTCCTAGTTTTCTTAGTTCCTCTCCTAGGAGCCATCTGACAATTTTAGAATAAATCCTATTAGTTACTATATTTTCTAGTGTTGATTATGTATTCGAGAAAACAGGCTTTGATACCACTCTAGTTGTCACGCCCTGACCCAGTTTGGTCGGATCCCCGTGAACAACCCGCCACTCTCCCAATTTATTAAAGGGTTTCCCCTTATTATAAACAGTAAAGAGTAAGGCGTCCTTTAAATCTGCACCTTTTCCTGGAATAACATAAATCAAAACTGCATAATATTTTAAATTAAACGTACCTATCTCACAAGAGTCTTAGTTTATAGTCTTTAAGAGTAGGCTTTTCCGGAATTTCCTAAAAAGGGATTTAAGGGAGGGGTGAGTACAACTAATCAGTGAATGGGTTCTCTTTCAAAGCTTCTAACTTTTAGAATAACATTTGTAAAACCCGCCCTTTTGAGCTAAGGAAAACCAGGAAAAGAACTGGTCAAACCAAGTGAGGATTTAGAACCGGTTCACAAACCCGATTATTTCTAAACGGGCAAGTTGGGAATTTACAACTCTCGGGTGATCCAAAGGGTTCATTAAACCTTGGAAAAGAAAGTTAAGACAAATTAGAAAATAAAAACCAAAGTGGTTCAAGTGAACTAGATTCCATAAGAACTTTAAAGTTAAGCGTGCTTATTTGAGAGTAATGTGAGGATGGGTGACCTCCTGGCAAGTATGAATCTTTTTTGTAACCCGAAATTTCGGTCAAAAATTTGTATGTACACCTTATCATAAATTAATATATAATTAATAGTAATAATTTAATACCTAAATTAAATTATTGGAATTAATACAAATAATTTAATACCGAAATTAAATTATTAGAATTAATACTGAAATTTAATTTATTAGAATTAATACCGAAATTAAATTATTGGAATTAATACCAATAATTTATGGCAATATTAATATCAGTAATAAATCTCGCCCATTTAATACACGGGTTTTACAACTATATAAAGAGTTCATCCCCATTTCATTCTCCTCACACCTGAACACTTCTCTCTCTCTCTACTGCTCCATTTCCCGGTAAAGCTCGAACGAGAGCTTCGACTTGAACAAAGGTCGGGCTCTTTAGAACCGGGGGGAAGACAGCTATCTGATAGCAAACTCCAATCAATCCGAGTATCGTTGGAGAAACGCCGACATGATGGAATAGTGAAGCAACTCCGGCGGACCGAAGCTGCCCTATTTCGGCCAAGCTGAAATCAGCCATTTCAAGCCCTCCCAACACTTTCTCAGCCTTTCCACGACCGAATTAGGACCGAAAGGATGAACCTCAGGATGAGACCTATCTGCCCAGATCGAAAGCTCGGACCGCCGTGCCTTCACCAGAACACGAAGTACCGGGAACGCCAGCAAGGACAAGCTCGCGTGAATACCAAGAACCGGTCTAGTGGAATTCACGGCATTAACGGGTGAGTGGGTTTACTAACATCATACCCGGTTGGGATGATGAGCACACCTTATAATTTAAAAACCACTTACCGGTTGTGAGTGGGTTTACTAACATCATACCCGGTTGGGATGATGAGCACAACTTAAAATTTAAAACCACTTACCGGTTGTGAGTGGGTTTACTAACATCATACCCGGTTGGGATGATGAGCACAACTTAAAATTTAAAACCACTTACCGGTTGTGAGTGGGTTTACTAACATCATACCCGGTTGGGATGATGAGCACAACTTAAAATTTAAAACCACTTACCGGTTGTGAGTGGGTTATTCAGATCATACCCGGTTAGTATGATGAGACTTCCTCGAAGGAAGTTGAAAACCCGTTCATCGGTTATGAACGGAGATGTCCTTATACCGATTGGTATAATGGACAGTGAAAACCTATTTTGTCGAAAGTGTTCTCCCCTGACTGTGTGCCAATGCTTAAACTATTTGGGAGACCTTCTCGACGGGAGCTCGAATAGCTCTGATAGGCCAAGGGCCTCGGTTTTGGAACTTGGGGGCGAAATGCCCGATTTTGAAAATCTCGTACAGTGGGCCCAAGGCCAGTTGGCACGAGCAGGAGCTCGTAAACGAACATGATATATGTGCCATAAAACTTAATAAGTGAATTGTTTGGCCATGGTACCAAGATAGGACCGACATGCTCAGTCAACTAGCGACAGTGCGACATGATAGGTCGACAGACTAGTCAAGACAAACAGCTGCGAGTTGAGTTGAGAGTCGGGGCCGTTGGACTAATGGCACCACATATTACATGGCAATATAAGAAAACATTGTTTGTGCATGCACTATGAGTACGGGATCATCAAGACGCCCATGAGGGGTAGTGATGCATCCTAAGGGCACTGGACGACCTGGTGGCTATAAGGGCAGTTCGTCGTTCCAGGTATCTGTGCGAAATCTGGAGTAGCACTAAGCGCATGAGACCGGGGTGGGGACAGGATGAGGTCTCTGTCCTCATACGGACACGAAGAAGTGATTTCGGGATTGTGGGTCGGATGTTTCGTACATCCACTCATTCCCAGGGTAGAAGTGGTCGTACTTCTATCCGGGTGGCAGGAAAAGTTGCTCCGAAGCCACTAGCGGGTTCAGTAGTGATACTGACTTGCGAATGTGTGTAACCTTCATTATGAAGGATGTGTGTTGGGTGATGACACATCGATAACTAAGAAATAATGGAAAAAGATGAATTTTTAAATGAAATGATTTTTTTGGAAACAAAGGAGTCTGGCACACTCCATATAAATGTTTTTCTTGAAAGTTAAAAGATTTGAATCCCACTCACTGAGTAGTTGTACTCACCCCCTCCCTTATACCTCTTTCAGGAAGTCCCGGAAAGCCGAACCTTAAAGGACTTGCGCAATTAAACGCCTGCAAGATTGGTACAACTAATTTAAATTACTATGCAGTTTTGATTTATGATATTCCTGGAAAAAGGTGCAGGTTAACGCCTTACTCTTTACGATTTATAATATAAGGGAAAACCCTTTAGTAAATCGGGAGAGTGGCGGGTTGATCACGGGGATCCGACCAAACCGGGTCGGGGCGTGACAACATTTATATTGGAGTGTGTCTGACTCCTTACTTTAAAAAAAAATCCTTTCATTTCAATTCTTGATTTTTGCCACCATTTCCTTATTAATCACGGTGTGTCATCACCTAATACACATCCTTGATCATAAAGGTCAAACACACATTCGCAGGTCAGCCCGTCCACTAAACCCACTTGTGGCTTCGGAGCGACTTTACCGGCCACCTAGATAGAAGCACGTCCACTTCTATCCTAAGAATGAGTGGATGTACGAGACATCCGACCCTCAATCCCAAAATCAATTCTTCGTGTCTATATGAGGACAGAGACCTCATCCCGTCCCCACCCCGGTCTCATGTGCTTGGTGCTACTCCAAATATCGCACGGTCACCTAGAACGACAAACTGCCCTTATACTCACCGGGTCGTCTAGGCCCTTAGGACGCATCACTACCCCTCTTGGGCGTCTTAATGATCTCGTACTCATAGTGCATGCACAATAAATATTTTCTCATTATGCCATATAATTTGTGGTGCCACTTGTCCAACGGCCCCGACTCTCAACTCAACCCACAGTTGTTTGTCTTGACTGGTCCATCGACCTGTCATGTCGCACTACCTCTAGTTGACTGAGTGTGTCGGTCCTATCTTAGTACCATGGCCAAACAATTCCTTTATTTAAAGTTTTATGGCATATAACTCATGTTTGTATACAAGCTCCTACTCGTGCCAACTGGCCTTGGGCCCACTATACGAGATTTTCAAAAAAATCGGGCATATTAGCCCCCAAGTTCCAAAATCGAGGCCCCGACCTATAAGAGCTATTCGAGCTCTTGTCAAAAAGTTCTCCCAAATAGTTTAAGCATTGGCACACAATCAGGGGAGAGCACTTTTGACAAAATATATTTTTAACTATCCATTATACTGACCGGGTATAAGGACATCTCCGCTCATAACCGATGAACGGGTTTTCAACTTCCTTCGAGAAAGTTTTATCCGAGTATGATCTACTTACAACCGGTAAGTAGTTTTTCCGTATGGTTTTCACATCACTCTTCTAAGTTGTGATGTTTAAAATACCACATAGTTGTGGGTTTTCATTCTGATATGATTATCATTCCCAACCGGGTATGATATAAAATCCCACTCACAACCGGTAAGTGGTTTTTAACTTTATATTGTGCTCATCATCCCAACCGGGTATGACGTTAGTAAACCCACTCCCTCGTTAATACAGTGAATTCCACTAGACCGGTTCTTTGTATTCACGCGAGCTTGTCCTTGCTAGCATTCCTGGAACTTCGTGTTTCTACACGATATGAATATCTCAGTTCATTATCCATCAACCTAATGGCCTTCATTCATTCGAAATGAATGAGAAAATTAAGCTTTCATTTATTTGCAATTAGGTCCCTAAAGTTATTTCTCTTTAACTTTAAGTCTCTAATGTCGGTTTTTCCTCAAATTGAGTCTTGAAGCTTTTAAAATTTATCATAGGACCTCAATTTATTCCATATCACAAAAAGGGGTTTAATTTCCTAAATTTCCAATTTGGTCCCCCAATTTTCCTAAATTACCATTTAACCCTTCCTTTACAAAAATGGTAAATTTTACCCCAAAAATTCTAAAATTCCTCAATTGGCCCTCTAACATTTTATCATGCCCTTTTGACCCTCAATTTTAGGAAATTGCATTTCGGTCCTTCAAATTTTTGAAAGTCCCTAATTTTCCCCAAATTTTCACCCAATTCCAACTTCTTAACATAGTTGAATTTGATTTCATCAAACTAACCGATCAAACGTTTCCAATTGTTGAAATTGAAGTTGAAATTGATTTTCTACATGTTCATACGATTCTTTAGCAATTTGAATCGCAAGTTTTAATACCGGGACAAGCTCAAATGGAGCTTCGCCGAAAAATGAACTGTAGAGAGATAACGCTTCGATTACTCACCGATGAGGGCATGGCGGTTAGAGCTTTCGATCTGGGCAGATAGCTCTTATCCTGGGGTTCATCCTAGAATCAAGAATTGTATCAATTGATGTTGAATTGAGTTTGAATTTTATCATCAAAATTTTGTCAGTTCTCACTCTAGCATCGGTGAGAAATTGTAGAGGGGAGCCAAATTGGCTTACCTTTCAGTCCTATTTCGGTCGTGGGAGGGCTTGGTTTAGCCTGAGGAGGGCTCAAATTGGTCGATTTCAGCTTGGCTGAAATAGGGCAGCTTCGGTTCGCCAGAGCTGCTTCACTATTACATCATGTCGGCACTTCTCCGGTGATTCTTATATTGATTGGAGTTTGCTATCAGATTGCTGACTTCTCCCCGATTCTAAAGAGCCTGACCTCTCCTTTCGAGGTTAAGAAAAATGCTCAATTCAAAGCTCTGGTTCGAGATTCACTAAGAAGTGGAGCAATAGAGAGAGAGAGAAGTGTTCAGGTGTGAGGAGAATGAATGGGAATGAGCTCTTTATATTGGTGTAAAATTGTGTATTAAATGGGAGAGATTTATTACTAGTATTAATGTTGCCATAAATTATTGGTATTAATTCTAATAATTTAATTTAGATATTAAATTATTGGTCTTAATTACAATAATTGAATATATATTAATTTATGGCAATTTATGATAGGGCGTAGGTTCGTATAAAATTTTTTTATTGAAATTTCAAGTTACAAAAAAAAAAACATACTTCCTAGGAGGTCACACATCCTCACACTACTCTCGAGCAAGTACGCTTAATTTCACAGTTCTAATGGGATCTTGTTCACCTAAACCAATTTGGTTTTTCTCTTCTAATTTGTCTTAAGTTTCTTTTCCAAGGTTTTATGAACCCTTTGGATCACCTAGAAGTTGTAAATTTCCAAATTGCTTGTTCCCAAATGATCGAGTTTGTAAACCAGCTTGGTTTTCTTATCGGTTTGACTGGTTCTTTTCTTGGTTTTCCTTAACTCAAAAGTGTGAGGTTTACACCGTGTTTGCTTGGTATCCCTCCCTTCTCCTATGGAACCTCACCTTTGTCCCCCACCATGGCCCACCTTTCTCATTTTGGCCTCCCCAGCTACTTTGGACTCTTCCCTCGTGCTGACTGGCCTGTTCCACCCTACGACATCTCGTTTGCACCAAACGCTTGCATTCATGGGCCATGCTGATGATGGTTGCCAAATCCGTGGTGTGTCCAAGTACCCCTATCCGGTCTCTCGTGTCCATACTAAGATCGTCCATGAATCTCTAGCAAATGTTTGTCAGTCCAACCAAGTTTGGAGCAAAAGGGCTTAGCTCATTAAACTTGGTCTCGTACTTCAAGATGGTGCTTGATCCTTGTCGGAGCCAGAAGAACTCATACTTCTTCTCGTTGATCAGACAGGGGGCCAAGTACTCCTCTAAATATCTCTTCTCTAATTCTTCCCATGTGGCCATAGTGGTGGAGAGGTTCCTCACATTGTCCTGCCACCTCTTGGCACTAGATTCCAAGAAGAACTCGATTAGGGTCACCATCTCCTTCAGTGGTGTCCTTATGATCCCCATGAACATTTTGAGGTTGGCAAGCTAGTCCATGGCAGCCCTAGCATCTTTCTACCCTTGGAATGGCTTACACCCCAGTTGTCGGAGTGTCTTCAGATACCTCGAGATATCACATAGTAGAGGGGCGGGGGCGGAGGTGGACTAGGATTGCACTTCCTTGGGCCTAGTATGGGACTCGGTATCCAAGTTGGCTTCGGGGTTAGGATTGGGTTTTCTGAACACCCTGGTGAATTCCTCATATAGCCTCTGATGCTCCAGCTTAGTCCCGATGGGGTTGGTTGGGCCTCTCTAGACTCTCCTTCTGGGATGGGGTTTCTGGCAAAGTCTGCAACTACTGCTCGGGTTCTCTTTATTCCTTTCTTAGGAGCCATTTCTGAGATTTTAGAGATTTTTAATTAATGTTTAGGTTATAAAGTCTTGATAATGTATTTGAGGGAATCAATGGCTCTAATACCACAAAAGTTGTCATGCCCCAACCTAGTTTGGCTAGAACCCCGTGAGCAACCTACCACTCCATCTGACCTAGAGGGGTTGCTCCCTCCGAAACCGTGGGGAGTCAAACTTACTTCTTACCATAGTTTCCCTGGAATTACGCTATCAAAACTGTTATATCAAACAAATCTTAATCAATAAAGTACATGGGTAGAAGGATCTGGCTATCAGGTTCTAGCGAGGCCTCCCTTCCTGGAAAAAAAAGGAAAAGGGGAGCGGTTGAGACTTTCAACTCAATGAGCAGGTATCATTGGGATGGGTCCATTTGGACTTTTTCATTATATTCATGCTTATGCTTTCTGTCTTTTCCTCATTATCATCGTGAAATGTTCTATTTGCAAAACTAGGTTGACAAGCAACACACGCCCTTTTATCAACAAAAGTGATCACACGTTCACGGAACAGTCTCTAACTGTCTCACTTGTGGACCGAAAAGCCTTTACCGTCCACCATGGTAAAAGTCCATGACTTCTACCAAGAGTTTGAGTGGGCATCAATTTCTTGACTCTCAAACACGTATCATACTTCATGTCCACAAATGTGGGATGAGACCTCTCCCCCTCCGACCTTGGTCTTAGTGCGCATGAAGCTCCCTGAGCTGCCCGACATACTAGACGGAAAACACCCCTTATGCTCCATGGGTCGTCCAGCAACCCATAGAACCACCACTACCCCATATCGGGTGCCTCAATGGTTCTGAACTCATGGCATGCACAATCAATAGTCTTATTAGTTATGACCATTATCTTTGGTGCTACTAGCCCAATGAGCCCAACAACCCGGCTTTGGCTCCGTAACTACAAGCCCAACGGGTTCAATGACCCAGCTTCGGCTTAGTAGCTACTAACCCAACGAGTTCAACGGCCCGACTTTGGCTCAATAGCTAAATTTCACAATCAACCAGTTATGGTAATCTTTTAAGCATATAGACTTAAACTTGTTTACGGCCTGAAACCCATTCCCATTGGCCTTGGGCCTACTTTGAGCAATCTAGCTCTATCATGGCATCATCCATGCGCATATCAGAAACATCTCCCAAAACATTTAAGCGAATTCACATGGTCATGAGAAATCATTTCCGAAAAAATAGTTTTCAATTTAAAATGGAGTGTTCACCAGTCCAAGCGAACATGATGTAAAAAATCCACTCACTTGGGGTGTCGTGACTTGTTTCCGACAGGATCTCGGCTGGCCACGCGTTCCTTTACACGATTCCTTGAACCGTTCGTCCGACATGGCTCGAGTGTTCACATCAGTACAATTGGCATGAAGGACCTCACACTTGCACGTATTGAAAACTCGATCCTTATTTATGCCCTAATTACGATTAGGTCCCTAAAGTTCATAATTTTGCCTTTAGGTCCCTAAGGTTTCCAATTTCCCTTTTAGGTCCCTAATTTCTTCTTATTTCCACTCAAGCACTCAATTTTCTTTAATTGTAATTTGGCCCCCAATTTTTTCAAAAATCCCCAATTTCCTCAATTCTTTGCATTTTGATCCTTAAATCTGTGTTTCATCAAACTGATCCCTCAAATTCACTTAATTGCTCCCTAGCATGATATTAATCATTTTCCTATCTTCCTACGACTTAATCATGCTTTGAATCATTGATTGTGACCCCAAAACAAGCTCAAACGAAGCTTTATCGGAAAACTGGACTTGGAGAGAAAAAGTTTCGAAAGCTTACCAGCGGGGATGCATGGAGCTCTAGATTTGGGAAGTTTTCTCTCGTCGAGGTGGTCCTTCGAGCATCAAGAATGACCTCAATTAACATCCTAGGTATGGAGAATTTGATCAGTGAAGTTCTATCACTTTCTCTCTCTAAAGCTTAAATGTTCCGATGAGTAGAGGCGGAGGGTAGTTACATGAAAGCTCCGGGGAGGTTGAGGGTTGACCGAGAGGAGTCGTAGAAGGGTTGTTTTAGCTGTAAGAGGTCGGGGGTGGTCGGAATTGGGCTCGACAAGGTTTCTTCACTTCAAACCAATTGGAGCAGCAGCACTATGCAAGCTTGTCATTTCTCCTCTAGTGGTCCTAGGGTCGAACTAAGGGTGTAGCTGGGTAGAGGACTTCCTCGAGGTTCTAATGACACCGGTGGAAGCTTCAGAGGTTGAGGAAAAGCCAGATGTTGGAGCTCTGGTTTACACCTGGTTGGAAAATTGAGTACCTCTCCTTTTTCTCTGACTGGTGGGATGAGGAAGGCGAGAGTAGAGGTGTTCATTATATAGGAAACTTGGCAACTAACAAGTTAACCGTCTGCCTAAGACTCAGTCGTTGTCGGTCATACCAGAGCATTTTCTAGGTCGTCGGAGACTGCCCCTCTCTCCCTTATCCCTTTATGTCACCTATCCTAAGGAGGAAGATGACTTTGTGCCACAATGTGAGCTTCACACGTGCGAGCTTACCACATGGCACATTGTAATTGGCTAGTTTTGCTAATGCGGCTTCCTACTAAGCAGCCTAGTTAGTCTTTGACTCGTTGATCGGACATGTGGCAGCCTCCCATTGGTCGTTTGTTCCAACGTAGTTACTGACCATATCTCTGTCAACCGTTGACCATGACACGTGAAATCCTCTAATTGGCCCATTTAAATGCATTAGATTTCCCCTGACGCATAGTGCCACTACCATGTGTCAGCCTCTGGTTGGTCGAGGCTATCCGACGTGGCTCTACCACGTGTCAACCTCTAATTGGTCAACCATTTCTTCAATATCACAGTCGGACATTGGCGTGGCACCTTTGCCACGTGTTCGCTTCTCATTGGTTGGCTCAGCTGAATGTGCTTCTTCGACATTGACTATTGAACCGGCACACGCGTCACTCCCCGATTGGTCAACGTTGAATGTGCACTAATTGGGCATGCTTCACCACGTGTCGCGTACTAATTGGTCGCACTTATTGACTAGGCGCTGACTTGGCAGCGGTGCGTTGATCGGCTGGACCGTTGACCAATACGGTCCGACCGGGTTTGGTGACCCAAAATAAAAAATCCATCGGTTCAGTCCCGATTCGGCCAATTTTCTAAATTCTTGTAAATTCATTTTCTTTCTAATGGTTGCTTCAATTTTCCAAATTGATGTTTTTATTCCACCTAGAAAAATGAATTTTTGAATCGGTTCTATACAGTTCAATCCGATTCAAGTCCAGTTGGATAGCCTCTGGTTGGTCGAGGCTATCCGACGTGGCTCTGCCACGTGTCAACCTCTAATTGGTCAACCATTTCTTCAATATCACAGTCGGACATTGGCGTGGCACCTTTGCCACGTTCTCATTGGTTGGCTCAGCTGAATGTGCTTCTTCGACATTGACTATTGAACCGGCACACGCGTCACTCCCCGATTGGTCAACGTTGAATGTGCACTAATTGGGCATGCTTCACCACGTGTCGCGTACTAATTGGTCGCACTTATTGACTAGGCACTGACTTGGCAGCGGTGCGTTGATCGGCTGGACCGTTGACCAATACGGTCCGACCGGGTTTGGTGACCCAAAATAAAAAATCCATCGGTTCAGTCCCGATTCGGCCAATTTTCTAAATTCTTGTAAATTCATTTTCTTTCTAATGGTTGCTTCAATTTTCCAAATTGATGTTTTTATTCCACCTAGAAAAATGAATTTTTGAATCGGTTGTATACAGTTCAATCCGATTCAAGTCCAGTTGGACATGAAACGGTCTGGTTCTCACCCCCCCCCCCCCCCCCCCATTTCATTCATGGCTCCTTCCCATGATTTTTGGGTTTTTATCGACAACTTGGGATCTAATTTTCCATTTTAACCCTCGATTATCGATTTCTGGTTAGGTTCAACCTCTATTTTTACTCGAAATTTCACGATACTCTAGCCCGACTTTCTCATTATGTAGAAACGGGGTTTACATAATCCCTCCAAATATCCACAAAAGTGGGGTATTGCATCGTAGTGTAAATGGAGAGGTTTGGAGGTGATTCTCCACCACTCCAAACCCCTTCATTTTATGTTACCAAATGAGAGATTCCTCCGCCACTCCAAATCTCTCTAAACCCCTCAATACAAACAAAGCATTAGGCTCAATTCATGTCCTCCAAATACCTTAGGACCTTCACTTAATCACATTTCCTCTTATTTACAATGTAGTCTCTCATTTTACCCTTATCCTTTAAACCAATCTTTTTGAGGCCCTAGATTTCTCAAAATTTTCAATTGAGTCCCTATACTTCCTTTAACCTCATCCATGTCCTTAGATTTTATAGAAATCACGTTTAGGCATGCAAAGTCCTTTATTTGCAATTTAGTCCCTAAACTTTTTATTTATGGCATTTAGGTCCTTTTTACTTTCTAGACATGCCATCCCATTTACCAAATTCAACTAAACTTTCCAAAAAGTTCCTAAACTTTATGCAGGCCCTTAGGAAAACCCCAAGAAAGCTTATTCTCAATTAGATCCTCCAACTTATCAATATTCATATTTTGGTCCCAAACCATTTCTTCCTAAGAAAATGACCCCCAAAAATTCTCAAACTTAGGTATGGGATCCCCCTAGCCTTCCCCAAGGCCATTGTGGTCTCTATTTGGTTGGGATTAGTCGAAATAGTGATGATCAAATTTAATTAGAACTACTTGACTTAGTGAATCGAAATTGGGTCAAGGCTGGGAACTCATGGGAGATGGTGCTTCAGTCACCAACACTAGTGTCGTTTGAAAGTTGGTTCCTAAAGGAGTTTGTGGGCACCAAGTTCATCTCCAATGGAGGTCTAGGTCACCTACAATTAAAATTTTACTAGTCTTTATTATTTTTGAAGCAAATTCAAACTTCATACATTTATTTCTATCTCTACACTTACCTAAAATTGGATGGTGGCATTGGAATGTTGAGACTTCAAGGAGTCTCCTAGATTTTTCCTAGCCTTAGTTGATCGTCGGGGCCACTAGAAATGGCCCTCGAAACAACTACTCTATTTTTTACCAGAGAGGATCCGATATTGTTTGATCTTGTCAATGCTGGTAGAGTGGTCATCGATGGTCAAGAGTGGTGGCATTGGAAAAGTAGTGGTCTTAGCTTTCCAAGTACACCAAGAACTCCAAGGTTGGTGGTCAGATGGAGTAGTAGTGCTCTCTACTAGCTCTCTCACCAAAAACTAGAGTTTTTTGAATTTCAGAACAAATTTCGATCCCAAAACTAATAGGGAACATTCAAGATTTATATGACCAGATTCTAGTCTTAGTGACTATCCAACCATAGTTTCATTTCATCATTCCATAACATGTGGCCCTCATGATGAGTTAATTCCCCAAGTGGTGGATTTTGGAAGTTAGTTGAAGAAATTAAGGTTTTATGCCTTCAGTTGGGTCGGATGCCGAGTGGGGAAGATGACACGCATGCGTGTGCCCACACGTATGTGCGCCCCATGCTCCGTGCATATGCCCAACATGGCATGCCGACCGGTTCGCACTTTAGCGAATTGATTTTCAACAAATTTCTCGATAGTTTTTTGGCTAGCTCACCTCTTTTCAGACTAATTCTTAGCCCAATAAAAATACCTAAATTTTTTTTATTCAATTTCTTATTGAATTGACTCAAGAACCGCTCCATTCTGTTTTATTTAGCACCCTCTAAAAATCGAGGGGATTTGTGACCTGAGTCACCCGAACCCGGTTCGAACCAGTTCTTTCCTAAGTCTTTATCGATCCTTGATTTCGGACCTTAGCCTATTTTCTAAGGTCTATTATGACCCTTCTCATCATCTTAAGGCTCATTGACAAACCCTTTTCTTAGTCGGGTTCATGCTTACTTTCGGTTTAGCCTTATTTTTCAATTTTTATATTCTTTATTTTACATTGTATGTATTCTAACCAACTCTCGGCTTCGATGTGACAGATGTAAGCACCAATTTTTTCTTCTATCTCACCATCGATCACATTCTAAATCATGGAGGAATACTACATTCATTTCATGACTTCACAGGTGGTACTCTTACATATCACCAATGTATTTTTCTCTTGCATATATTTGTGATCATCCTTTCATATGAATGTTTTATATTAAGATTTGTTTCTTAAGGTATTCATTGTCTTATACTTACGATTTTTGCCTTCCTCTAATTTTGACGCATTTCGCTACCATTTCACAATGTATATATTGATATATATATTTTCATAATCCTTCCTTTCGACAAGGTAAATTTGTCCACGCCCTACATTAGTGTGTTTTCTTAAGGTGGTTCACATCTTAATTAAATTGTATCTTTTTTTTCAGGATCATTAAATTGTTGTGGCACATTCTTAATTACTTAGGACCCCTAAAAGTATCTCTGCTTCTCATATTGCCTATCTCCTGATTTTCTAAACCATGTAATCCACTCACTCTACGGTGTAGTCCTCCTGGAGTTTCTATTAAGCAATGCATTACATATATCATAGTATTCATTTTTGGGTTTTTAAGGGGATTTTAAGTATTGATTATTACTTGTAATGCTTTAATATTATAAATGAAGACTATCATTTGTTATTCTCGTTTTCTCATTTTTCTAATTTTTTTTAAAACAACTTGTTTTGAAATAGTGGACTTTGATACCAATTAAGTTATTATAACCCGACTCGATTTTCCACTCAAATTCGATAATAATTTGCCACTTTTTCTCGGTTCAGCTAATTTTAAATATTTTTTATTCGATTCACCCATCGATTATTAACCTAATTTATTTTTTAAAAAAAATTTTAACTATTTTTTTTATTATAAAACCAAAAGTTATATTTTTACAACTTTTGAGTTTTTTCTAAAATTTTTATTGGTATATTATCAGTACGGTTCATTCTAATTACATCTCGATATTTATTTTAATCATTTTACAACTTGTATTTTATTTTTATAACTTGTATTTTATTTTAGGTTTCTCATAGTTAATATTAACCTAATGATAATTTTATTTACTTGTATTCTCTATTTTTTACGTTATGATCCAATAATTTGGATTTGACTTAATTTATTATTAAATTTAATTTTATTATCATTTTTATCTTATTCATAGTTTTTATATTTTATAAATAGTACCAAAATTTGGGTACTTAGTTAAGATGACCAGGGTCATGGATTAAATAAGTTGTAACCACACCCCATATTAAAAATGGAGAGACTGGATTAAATAATCGATAGTATTATGACTCTATTGAGAAGATGAAAGATGGTTGTAGGCTTATGGAACCCATGACCCTAAATATGTGGATGATGAATATGATGCATTGCAATATTTAATATATGATTAGAGTGGCGGGTAGAGAAAGTAACATATGATTAAATTGTTAGATTTGGTAACAAATCTTAATTATATTGTAATATTTTATAAGTGGGTTCAAACTGATCACTTAGAATGGTTGGAAAGTGTCCAGATACTATAACTAACGACATAAATTCCATTATAAAGAATTTGAAATTTATAAATCTTAACCTTATTAGTTTATATTGTGATAAAATGGTAATAATTTAAAGAGTGATGAGTTGAACCGCAACAAAATGTTAATTTGGTGAGAAAATACGGAAATCAAATATTATTTTTTGTTACATAATCCATAAATAATTAAGTATAATCTTAGTAAAGTAGTACTCTAAAGTGTTTGACTTAAAGGTTGTGAATTAGAAATAGGAATTGAAAGTTGAAATAAAAAAAAATAAACACATAAAATATAAATTTATATTATGTTCATATATATATATATATATATTTTGTAAGGTTAAAATAGTAACCGTAAGAGTGTTGGAAACTGAATTTTCTTTATCTGTATTTAGATTGAAAATAAATATATTGAAAAACATGGATATTATTTACTAATTTTATAACTATATTTTAAATTATGTGAATGAAAATATAATAATTAATTTACAAAAAAATAAAATAAAATAAACAAAATTTAGTGTACAATTCCCTCAAATATGAATTATTTTCTCTATTGTAAGTTTAAATAAGTATTAGAATGCCGTGGAACTTGGATGAATACTGAAATTTACATTTATCATATTTTATACAAATTAGAGAAGGTATAAGAGATCTGCATTTTATTGATCCATATTTTTATTTAATTGTAAAAGAATAAAATAAAGTGCGTTGCTTTTATTTAGTTTAATTATTGCTATTTTAAATTATAGAAAATGCCTTCCAATTAGGGTTGAATATGTAGATATCTGGAATGAGTTTGCATAAAATTTCATTTATCCTTTTTATATAAGAATTAGGGAAATTATTAGAAATATTTAATTTTTATTATTTTTACTATTCAAATTGTTATTTCACTGTAAAATTAAAATATTAACTAAAATATATTATTTTTATTTTATTTAATAATCACAAATTTAAATACATTTCAACTAATAGAATAAATTTATAATATTTTAAATATTATTTTAAAAATATATTGGATACTGATAATGAGTTTTTTTTAGATTATATCAATTTTTACTTAATTATACCCTTTTTATTTATAATTTTTAATTAACTATCAACAATTGTGTACAATTAGAATATGATTTGTGCGATTTTAGAAAAAAGGAAACAATAGTTTTAAAGTTGAGTATTTTTCTTATATATAATATGAGCCATTTAGTGAAAAGGTATTAGAAATTAGAAATTAATAATTGGTAGTACACATATTTACTTAAAATTATTACTTATATATAATATAATATTTATAATTTTATAACTTATAATACTTATTTATTTTATTTAATATATAATTTTATTCTCAATAATTATATTCCAACTAAATTTTAATAATCTACTACAAATTTTCTTATATTAATTTAGAGGAAAAGAGAAAATTGTATCTCTATTATATCTGCCATTGTGATAAAAAAAACAATTATTATATTCATCAATTATAAGTGAGACAAATAAATTGGTCATTAATCTCAATCACACTTCCATCAATTTTTTTTGTGTGGAAAATGAATGTATCAATGATGACAACCTTCTTCATAATACACCTGTTTCATATTTAATTTGCTAACTTATAAATGAATTAAATAATTAGTACCAAGTAGAGAAATAACAGTGGAGAGATTTAAATAAACACATTGAACCCACCAAACTATATTAGATTGAATTTAAACCATTCCTCCAAACAATGATAGATTGAATTTAAATTATTTGTCCGATTTTCAATCTATATATTTTTAATATATATTGAGTTGGTTTAGTGTTTAAATAGATATTTTTTATTATATCTAACATATTTAGTTATTTATTTGTTAAATAACTAAACTACTTTTAACCTTATTTTCTTTCTATACTTTAATCTTCCATTTATTATCGGTTATTAATTTACTTTATTTTTATTTCATATATACATTATTAAAATTGATTATATTTTATTATTCTTATTATATTATATAATTCTATCAACCAAAATTAGACTACTCAAAATGTATAAAATATTTTATACCAAAAAAATAATCGATGATAGATTATGCTTAAATTTGTAATTAATTAATAATTTTTGAATAATTAGTGTTTAACCCAACAAATGTGTATATATATATATATATGTTTTTTCATACGGTACTCGGTTTTTTTTTGCACGATGAAGTATCCGGTTTGAACCTCAGTAGGCTACCCGATCGGACCGGATATAGGAAGTTTGTTAGGGCAGTTTTTCTCGGGAGGGCGGTGGGACGGACTATAAAATGTGCACAGGAACCCTAATTGATAATTTGGGCTTAAAAGAAGATATTGAAGCCGCAAGAGAGGGCTCGGTCTCTCTTCACTGGAGTGAAGCTCATCATATCCGAATAGGAGATATCAAATTCCTCTAGTAAAAGGTCGAGCTTTCGATCCCTTCGAACCTTTAACTATCTCTCAACTTCGATTTTTCGTTGTTAGAAAGTGCTTCGGGTCCAGAAATGTGGTTCTTTCGGGCGAAATTCTGGTGCTGGGATGCTGAGATTTTTTGTCGTATATGTGTGATTTTCTCTTCTGCAGGGAGAAGATGGATCGGTATCAGAGGGTTGAGAAGCCGAGAGAGGAGACACCTATCGATGAGAATGAGATAAGGATTACGAGTCAGGGGAGGATGCGCAGCTACATCACTTATGCCATGAGCCTTCTCCAGGTTCGTTCTTCCGCTGTATTTTTTATTAGGGTTTTAAGTATCATCCTATGTAGATATTCTTTGCTGGTTTTTCAGTTCCTTCCGAGATTCTTCTCATAGGCATTTTTTCCAGTTGCGGGTGGCCCCCCTTGTGCAACTAAAACATTGCCGCTGTTTCAGAGAAAGCTCGAGGGAAACCTAAACCGTCCTAGGATTATTGGAAAATACGATGTCAGTAGTGCATGAGGTCCTGCATCGATTGTTATTGGGTTCATTTTGTGAACAGTAGATTTTCATCGTGCATACTGTTCTTGTGAAGTAAAATCATTGATATTTTGAGCCGCCGATTCTATTTGAAGTGTCAAATGTATACATGTAATGGCTTAGGTTTGAATGATAATGTCATCTACCATCAGATGTTTGCTTTTTATTGGTTATACTAGAAAACATACAATTGCTTGTGTTTAAATGTAAAGCATTGTATTCATTCATTTCCTTTGTGTAATTCCTCATCTCAGTTTGGTTTTGTCCCTTGTGTCTTTTAGGAGAAAGGATCAGATGAGATTGTGTTCAAGGCCATGGGAAGAGCTATCAACAAGACCGTCACTATTGTGGAACTTATTAAGGTTCACTTTCTAGGATGCTCTAGCATGTTACAGTGCTTCTAGTCTTTTATTGCCCCTCTTTCTTCCTCTCATTGTTTTGAGTTCAAATTTTATGCTTGCATGTGCATGCAGAGAAGGATTGTGGGTCTTCACCAGATAACCTCCATTGGATCCATAGACATAACGGATACATGGGAGCCCCTAGAGGAGGGCCTTGTCACGTATGATCTTTTTTTTTTTTTTCTTTTTTGCATTGTCTTTTATGATTAGTGTACTGATCCTTCCTCATTTGATTATATATTCCATTGATATTCTTGCTTTCACAGCCTGGAGACTACAAGGCATGTGTCAATGATTACAGTGACTCTTTCTAATAATGAATTGGACAAGGCTGCTTCTGGGTAGGTGGCTAGATTGTTGTCCTAATTTCCATCACATGATTTTGATTCTGAAATAGTCCATGAATTGATCTATATGTTTTATCATTCTGTTAAACCATGAAGAAGCAAATTTGAACTTGGTGATTCACAAATTCATTTTCGGGCTTTCAATTGCTGGTATAAGCTTCTTTATGTGTAATCAACATGAAAAGCTGATGTCTTGGAGGGCTATTATTTGGTTTGGAGATGCAAATAATTTTTTATTTTTTTACTTCAGATATCAGCCTCCATTACCAGCAGATCAAGTAAAACCTTCTACCGATTTTGAATATGGAGGTATGTAGGTCAATATGCTATGATACCTTGATAAATTGGAGTTTGCAATTTACCCTATTCACCAATTTACTAATTTTTTAAAATCCTTTTACTGAGAAGGTTCACCAATGAATGGCCGAGGTAGGGGCCGTGGTGGAAGAGGGAGACCAAGGCCTAGAGGCATGTGCATCATGTTCTACTGATTTTCTGTTTTTTTATTGTTGGGTGAGGGATCTATAACTGCTTTTGTGGATTTATTTTGGACATTTTAGGGAATGGATACATGAATCCTGGATATGGGAATGCTGAGTATGATGATGGAGGCTATGATCACAACCAAGGTTATGCTAGGGGTAGGGGCCGCGGCAGAGGTCGCAGCTTCCGTGGCCGTGGAAGGGGAGGATACAATGGACCTCAGGTTGATGCTCATCAGGATCGAGGATACAATTATGACCCGCCTGCACAGGGTCGTGGTAAATATCTAATACTCCTTATGTAGATGGAATAAGTTTCTGAAGTGCCATTGCTTCAGCAGTTTGCCTTTATGATTTAAGCAAACATTGAAAATTTGTCTTGAATATGTTCATCAATGATGAACCACTGCAAAATATCCTCCAAATTATTAGTTTCAGTAGTGCTTCTAGAGAATGCTTCAGTTTTCATGCTTAAAAATGTGAAGATATTATCCGGTCTAAAGACAGAACTAAGGGCTGATTTCTTAAATAGTTTGCAAATCATGTTTCTACAGTTATTAGTTTTCTTTGTATGATTTATAAGGTGAGCTTTGAAATATACCCTATTAAATCTTTTAACAGCCTTGGTATGCACCTCGCTGTTGAGGATATGGTTAGGCAAAATATTGCAGACTTGCCAGGTCATAATGCTGCATGTATGATTTCATGTAGGTCGTGGTGGTCGTGGAAGGGGAGGACCACGTGGTAGAGGCCGTGGTGGGTACAGATCAGATGGCCCAATGCAGTCCTCTGCTTGATTAGGTGGTGCTGTGCTTGACATAGGATTGCTCTGTCATCTCCTTGGTCACTGCTTGATTAGGTGGTGCTGTGTTTGACATAGGATTGCTCTGCCATCTCCTTGGTCATTGTGTCCTTCGTCCTTCTGCTTCTTTCAGTGGTTTTCCCTTTCGACTAATGTCTCTTTTTTAACTCATAGGGCATTATTGTGTAACCAATGGTTCCATCTCTCTTCTTTTATTCTATCCTTGTGATGATGAGAGAGGATATTTTCTTCTCAAATTCCTTTCCCTTCTTTTTCCCCCACCATGTTTGTAGTGAAATAGGTCGAGATAAAGATTAGCTGGAGACGAATTGACTCTCATGTTTAGTTTTTTGACCTCTTTAGATTTGCCCTATTAATTGCAATTCTTATTATTGTCTGAATCTTGGGACGTCTTGAATGATTTACTCCTTTAGCTTATCCTTAATGTTTAATATCCGTCATATCTGGTGCTGTAGAACATTTCTATATTTAAGATCATTCCCCATGGTATCTACTTTCCTTGTTTTTTTGCTAGTGACGTCGTTCAATCTGGATCTCTCCATACGTTGTGTTCTATTTGTATCAGCCGAGCCATTCTAGAGGAATATGAGTTTTTTTTAATATTAAGGATGCTCAATAATTATAATATTCAAGTAATTTTCTGCTATTATATGGTGTAGGATACCTACTCCTACGGACATTGTGTCTTGTCCCTTCTTCCTTCTATACGGCCATCAACTGTCACGGTCACGGGTGACCTTTCCTTGATTTATGACTTCCTGATCTCTTATTCTGTCTGTCGATAGCATAAAAGGTTTGGTAGGCTCAAGGGCTCAACTCCACCTTCCCGTGTGAAATTAAGAAATCCACCTTCCCGTTTGAAAACTAGATTAGATACTACGGTGAAAAAGGTTCTTTCACATGATATAAACACCCTTTCCAATCCCTCCCCTACAAATTCCTCCATCCAAACATAAACCACTTAATTTAAACAAATTCCTCAATCCAAACATAAACCACTTAATTTAAACATAAGGTTAAATAATACATTTTTGAGAGATTTTAAAGAAAAATATTTTTTTCCAAAACGATATTTATTCAAACTTTTTATATCTTATGTATAATTAACATAAATCCACATAAATTCAAAAGAGGATAAAGAAAATTTTAGTAAGTTGGAAAATTCGAATTTATAGTCATGCCCTTACGGTATTCCTCTTTTCCATCCGCTGCCCGACTTGCAGAGAAAGAAACGAACAGCGGCCAAGCCGCAGCATTGGGACTGTGAAAGAGCAAAACCCCACGATAAGTTTTTTCGTCTCCGACAGATACTCAGTCCCGGCCTTCAGATTCGTAAGTCCTCAGCCTTTATCATCATTGCTTAAGCTTTCCTTTGGTTTCTCCTTCACTTACCCAGTATCCAGAGCAAGCCTGATCTGGTTCCTTTTCTCCGTTGCAGCTCCTCAACAATGACTCGGGAAGTGGAAATGAAAGATCGCACCACCCCCTCTAATTCTGTCTCCTCTGCCATTCCTTCGACACTGCAGCGTAAGTGAATTCAAGTTGTGGGATTTACCAGCTTCAGATTATAGGGTTTTGTAGTGAGCTAATTTGGGAATGTACAGATTTGAAGGAGATTGCATCACTCGTCGAGACCGGGTCCTACAGCAAGGAGGTTCGACGTATTGCACGAGCTGTCCGCCTCACAATTGCCTTGCGCAAGAAGCTGACTACCCCTGTGATTGCGTCTTTTCTCGATCATGCGCTTGGGCAGGGGTCCGAGGCTCACATCCGGATCTCTGTTTATCTTCCAAAGGTAAAGTTTACGATTTTCTGGTTCTATGAATTTATTTCTGCAGTAATACTAATCGATTGGGAAAAGTTTGCGGTACGTTTGAAACACTCAGTGAGTTAGGAAGTGTAAGAGCTTAATTAGATAATTTTTTTCATGTATTTGGAGAATATTGGTTATAACTGTGCTATACGCTACTTGTAGATAATTTAAGATTAGATGGATCGATGCAGAGCTACATGAGGAAGTGCCTGATCTGACAATGTTAGGAAGAGTTTCCTGAAAGTTCCATTGCATATTGCTGCTCGTCTGGTTACATGTGATGTTATAATCTCATGGCATCCCACATTTTCGCAAATATGTGATAACTTGATTAAGAATAATCCAACATTTAGTTAATTGGCTGTATTAATGATGAGGTATATGGGCTTCTAACAGTTGGAGAGGAAAAAGATAAATAGATGGGCAGTCTTGCTATGAAAGGTAGTAGGTTCAAGAACAACATGATTGTATGAAAGAGTTTTGAGTAACTGAATCAGTAAATCGAGATGTGATTTAGAAGTACTTCTTTACTACATATAATCTTTGTTTTGGTGCTCATTGTCTTCAGTACATGAATATAGGATGATGAACATGACATGGAAGTTGATACTGCAACATCGGCTAATCTAGCTCCAGTGAAGCACCTGCTGCCTGAGCTTGAAATTTATTGCTACCTGCTTGTGCTTCTTTTCCTGATTGATCAGAAGCGATACAATGAGGTCTGTCTCTTTTAGACTTACACTTTTGGTTGCTTTTAGGTTATGGCTGAACAAGCTTGTTTATAATGTAAAATCTCTTCTTGTCTATTTATAGGCTAAGGCCTGTTCTTCTGCTAGCATTGCAAGGCTTAAGACCCTCAACAGAAGAACCATTGATGTTTTAGCATCAAGGCTGTACTTCTATTATTCATACAGCTATGAGTTAACGGGGGATCTTGCAGAAATTCGTGGGTAAGACTTGGCTGTTGTGGTGTTTATTTTTTGCTGGATATATCTAACAAGATGAAACAACAAAAATCTTTGAAACACGCACTGGTACATCTATTCATTGTCACGTATTATTGTATTGTACATGATATAACTTCATAGTTACTTTCAGACGTTTTTAGTTTTCCTGCATTACTATATTTTTTTTTACTTGTTATTGTTTTTAACTCAGGAACCTTCTTGCTTTGCATCGTATTGCAACCTTGCGCCATGATGAGCTTAGCCAGGTTTTTTTTCCTAACATTGACCAGAGTTCAGAGATTATGTATGTTGGAGATGAACCAGCTCATATAAAATGTATTTGGTGGTGCAGGAAACACTACTGAACTTGTTGCTTCGTAATTATCTACATTATAATTTATATGATCAAGCTGAGAAGCTGCGCTCCAAGGCACCTCGATTTGAAGCTCATTCAAACCAGCAGGTCAGCAAATATCACAATTTACTGAATTCCCTTATCCAAGGGATTGTGATTTTTACATATTCTGGGGTCCTTTTCTTGAAATTATGAATGAAAAAGCTTCAATCAATCACTTGTACCTGTTTCTTGATTGAATAATGCTTTGGCAGTGTTTTACTTATGTTGAAAAGAAATGAGACCATAGAACTCCTATTGTTATATTTGCTAACTGCTGGATCTGAGAGCTGTAACCAGGATTAACCCTAATTTTAGGATGTATGGTAATCTTTTCTACAAATAACACAATAATGCCTTCAACAATAATCTCCTCAGAAAACTTTTGATGGCATGAAGCTTCATATGTCATCCTAATGGGGAGTCTCATTATTTAACTCTGGACTTTAGACTGAGTAATCAACAGTAAGCTTTCACCACTTATTTAGTCTCATGTTCATGGCATATCATAAAGTAAGATAGGTTATACTTTTTTGCTTATGGAAGAATACTTCCATGTGCCAATTTTGGCTATGACCTTTTTTCCTCTAGACTTTCTTGTAGGTGATTTTTTAGGTGTATCCATGATAGATTATCCTTTTAGAAACCTCACAGTCTAGGAAATCTTGCATTATTATTTTCTAAAACTTGCACGGAGAATCGCCTTCGTTGTTATTTATATTTACTTTGTATTTGATAGTCAAAACAATAATTTATGTTGTTGACTACTTCCTTCTTATGGCAGCACACTTACTAATTCTATTGATCTCTCTCAGCAGGACCATTTGCTATACAAATATTTTTTACTTGCAATTTTTATTTATGTTTTATTTTTGTCTTCATACTTGTTAATATTATTATGTTCTTTCCTTGTTAATCTCTGCACATAGTATCTTATTTGGTTTATTGAGTGAACCGCCCTTGTCTGATTTCCAGAACCTCTAAAATCCTTCTGCTTTACAGTTCTGCCGATACCTATTCTACCTTGGTAAAATCAGAACAATTCAGTTGGAGTACACTGATGCCAAAGAATCTCTCCTGCAAGCTGCCCGAAAAGCCCCAGTTGCAGCCCGTGGTTTCAGAATCCAATGCAACAAATGGGCCATAATAGTCCGCCTCTTGCTTGGGGAAATACCAGAGAGGACGGTCTTCATGCAAAAAGGGATGGAGAATGCTCTGAGACCATATTTTGAACTCACCAATGTGAGTTTTGGCTATGATCTCTGTTTTATCTCATTTTCTTGGGAAAAAACATTTAAATGTGCATATTACAATTTTGTTGTAAGAAATATTAGGAAGTCATGGTACCACTTTGTTTGATTTATTCTTTTTTGTTCGCCATTATTGTGGCTGGAAAGGTTGAACTATATGTCATCTCTATCTGGAAAGGTTGAACTTCATTGTATAATACCTAACTTTTACTTGTTCAGGCTGTTAGAATTGGTGATCTGGAGCTGTTTAAATCAGTTGCAGAAAAGTTTGCCAACACTTTCAACACAGATCGGACCCACAATCTCATTGTTCGTCTCCGCCATAATGTCATCAGGACCGGGCTGAGGAACATCAGCATCTCTTACTCTCAAATCTCACTAGCTGATGTGGCTACAAAGCTGAGGCTCGACTCCTTGAACCCAGTGGCTGATGCTGAGAGCATTGTGGCAAAGGCAATCAGGGACGGGGCTATCGATGCTACCATAGACCGTGCAAAGGGATGTATGGTCTCAAAGGAGAGTGGGGACATCTACTCGACAAATGAGCCTCAGATTGCCTTCAACTCAAGGATCGCATTTTGCCTCAACATGCATAACGAGGCTGTGCGGGCACTGAGGTTCCCACCTAACACTCACAAGGAGAAGGAGAGTGCAGAGAAGAGGCGAGAGAGGCAACAGCAGGAACAGGAGCTAGCAAAGCATATTGCCGAGGAAGATGATGATGATTTCTAATTTCCTGGTGTCTGTTGAAAGTTGCAGATTCAATCATTTAAATTTATGTGTGAATTAATATGGATCTTATGCTTTTCTTCAGATCCTACCGCTTTCATCTCTTTTGGGGAGGACATTGGAAACAATCATTTTTCTCTATTGGGTTTTCTGCCAAAATCGAATGTGGGAAAATAATTAAATCTCGGTTGGTCCCTATTTTTTTTCATGTATGTGACCTTATTAGGGTAGCATGCGTCCCTCATTAATCTATTTGAGAGCATTAGAGTTACTCCCTTGAGATTGAGTATCAATTATTGCATTTGCGGCCTGTCATTTTTGTATAAACCACGTGGTCCAAGTGGTCTTTGAATAGCTTTAGGACTTCTGCGAGATCATTTTTTCCAAGTGGTCCTGTTGCCTGGTTCGGTTCCTAGGACTGAACTACGGCTCATAGTTTGGAGACAAAAATGGCAGAGGCTTGAGGTAAGGGATTGCATTTTATTTACAACACATTGGTAACAAACTTACAAGTTACTCGAATATTTCAAAATCATTATAATTGGGTATGGATTATTAAATTTTAATCAATGATATTATTTTTTATTAATATAATACTTGCTTGCTCAAATAATAACATATTACTTAAATTAATAATTAATAATGATGTGATCTATAATAATAATACCATTATTAAAAAAATTAAAATAATAAAAAATGGGAAAATATGATCTCATGACTTCCAAGGAGCCTCACATGTACGCATGACAAGTTCGTGTACTGATAGAGAGGATGGAACCCAAATTCGGTTGCACTAAGTTTCATAGGTTCTATGTTGGGATCGGAGTAAAATTTGAATTTGGGTTATATAAGTAGATCTAATATGAATATGAATTAGGTTGAATCATATATGCAGATTTGAATACAAGAGTTATAATGATCAAAATCTAAATTGCGTGAGTTGATAGATGGATATACAAATGGGGGATGTGTACGATGGATTGGTATATATATCGAATTGGGTTGTGTATCAGGATTCGAATTAAAACGGATCAAGTTAATCAAAACTTGAATTGGGGTGTATTGAACATATCCTAATAGTAGAATAAAAATGTATTTCACAAACATCTAAATCCAAATGCTATAATAATATTAATTAAATTGGATATATTTATAAAAATGAGACCATAAAATAAAAATAAATATTTTGCTAGAAATAGTTGAATCATCCCACAAAAATGAATCAATTACAAAGTTAAAAATTTAAGAAAATATTGCAGTGAGAAAAATTGTAGAAAATCAAATGAAAAGTCCAATACTATATCCTAACAAATACCCAATTGAAATACACTCCAAAATAAGGGTATATATATTTATTGTTTTAAATATTTATAAAACAATATATTATATCCAAATATTTCTAAAATAACCTAATTGTAAATATACTGGCACTGCTCGATTTTTCGACAAGTGAACAATGCTGTAATTTTAAGGAAGAGTAAAATACTATACCGAACTAGATCGGACCATTCTAAACTGGGTTCAATACTTAAACCGGTCGGTTGAGATCCGATTCAATCGAGTTTTTCAAAATTAAAAATTTGTAAATTCATCTAAATTCATTATTTATCAAATGGTGGCCTCAATTCTCCAATTTGAATTTTTTAAACCACCTAGAAAAATAAATTTAGGAATCGGTTCAATAGTGGTTCAAACCTGTTCAGGACCGATTCACCTGAACCAATTTGGTTTTCACATCCAATTCACCCTAAAGTCCTTTATCATGACTTTTGTAACTCTTTTAAGTCACTCGGGATCCATAAATTTCTCGGTTTGTCCTTTCTCTAACGGTTGAGGTTCGTGAACCGGTTCGATTTTTCTTATCCGGGTTGACCAACTTTTTTCCCCGGTTTCCTTGTCTTTAAGGGATGGGTTTACATGAGATTTTCCAATTTCCCATTTTAACCATTCTTTATTATTCTTTGTTCCTTTTTCGGATCAGTTTTCTCAAAACTGTCGGTTCTTTCCCTGGTTTACTTGGTCTAGGGGACGGGTTTCACATTAGAGGACATGCTCAAACCTTGTCTATGAAACTTTGGAAAAATGTGGGAAGACTACCTGTGCCTCATGGACTTCGCATACAAAAATTAGTATCAAGTCAGTATCCAAATAGCCCCATATAAGGTGTTATACGAGAGAAAATGCCAAACTACTCTATACTAGGACAAGGTGCGAGAATGTAGGTTGAAGAGAGTGGAGTTCATTAAGGAAGCAACAGAGAAGATTCGAATAATTCAATGTTGAACTCGTCCCCTCGGACCAAGGAAACCGAGAGGAGGACCGACACTATTATCGAAAGTCGAGCCAACTTAATGAATGGAAAATAGTAAAGAAGGGGCAACGTGAGAAATTGGAATATCTCAAGTGACCAAAAATTCACATAAATTGTGAGGAAGAACCAGGAAGAGGAATTCAGGATAGAACTGGACCGGTTCAGGGTGAACCAGACCTGAATCAAACTAAATTGGGATGAACCATAGTGAATTGGTTCAATAATTTATTTTTCTAGGTGGCTTAAAAAATGTCAATTTGGGAAATTGAGCCACCATTAGATAGAAAATGAATTTAGAAATTTTTAAATTTCAAAAAATCGGTTGAATCGGGTCCGAATCGACTGATTTTTGAATTAGGTACAGCGAACCTATTCGGACTGGACCGGTCAATGGTCAGACCGGTCAACAGTCAACGACACCCCGTTAGCAGCCACATAGACACGGGCAGCCAATGGGAGGTTGCCACGTGTCCGATCAATGGTCAGCAGGCGACCCGTCAGCATGCCACATAATCATGAGCAACCAATTGGAGGTTGCCACGTATCCGGTCAATGGGTCAACGACTGACGCAACAGTCGAGCCGGACCTCATGTTAGAAAAACTGGCCATTCACACCGTGCCACTTGGCACGACCGCGACATCATCATCTTCAACCTTCAAACACTGATAGAGAGAACGAAGGAGAGGGAAAGGTCGAAAAAGCTGAGGTCTCCAACGACTCAAAAAACTCTTCGGTTAGGTCGCTGACGGCTGAGTCGGAGGCCGAGTCTTACACTAGTGGGTAGCCTGAGCAGTTGTCGAGCTCGCTATATAATGAGCACCCCTCTATTCATTCTCAGCATCCAACAATCGAGCGAATAAGAAGAAGAGTGCATTTTTTGATGAGTAGCAAACCAAAGCACCAATGACGGGCAAAATCTCCACCAAAGAAGCTCTAAAGGATGGCATTGGAACCGGAGAAGAATACTCGAGCTCCAGACACTCTCAAAGCAACAAGAGATAGACCGGAGAAGTGTAAAAAGGATCGCTTAGTGAAGTTGATCCTAACCGCCCCTCCTCAACTCTTTTGGCCCTTCCGCCACCCGCATTGGCCTTCTGTGACTACCTAAGACCCTCTGCAGCCCCCCTTCAGACCCCGGTAAGCTCAATTTCGCCCCCTCCCCCTCGTCAGAATTTTTGAGTTTTAAAGTTGCACCCCCGAAACTTCTCTCTTCAAATTCCCGCAGGACAGCGACGAATTGCAGTGGGATTCAGTCCTCATAGGTTCCCCTCGACGAGCACTAGCTGCCCCACCTCAAGCTCCGGCCACCGCCCCTCCGTGGGTGAGATACGCAAGATTTCTCTCTCTAATGTAAATTTTTCGGCAAAGCTCCAACGAGGCTTAAAACTCAACCAAAACTAAAAATTCAAAGTGTAGGACGATCGAGAGGAGCTGGTGGGATGAATTAAGGTAAGAATCAAAGAAATTAAGCACTTATAGGCCATCAATTGGACGAGTTAAGATATGAACGTCCATAAGCTTAAATTGGGGAAGAAGAGGAAGTCCAATTTGGGGATTTTGGGGACTTTTGTGCAATTTTTGAAAATTAGAGGACCAAATAGAAAATTTATGAAATTGAAGGTGTTTTCATGAAATTCACCCCCAATTGAGGGCCAATTAGGCAATTTGGGCAAATTGGAAATTTTGAAATGTTGGGGATCAAATCGTAGTTTGTGCAAAAATTAAGGACTAAAGGGCAATTTTGGTAAATTAAGGGCCAATTGGTGAAATTAAAAGAGTTACCGACCCAAGAAGGATGATTGGAACCCCATGGACTTAATAGAGATTAAAGGTAAATTAGGGACCTAAGTGCAATTAAGGCAAAGTACGGGACCCTAGGTGCAAATATGAGAGAAGATGTGACCTCTTCGTCAACACGTCCTATTTCGGAGACTCGTGCCATGCATGAACGAACTACTTGAACGCCCCTCCCCGGGAGCACCCCAAAGAGATATACGTCGTTGGCACAACCCCACCGAGATCGTCGGGTGAGTGAAAATCGCTATAACGTCTATTTCAGTTGGAAGGTTAGTTCTTTTGAAAATGATTTTTTTCAAAATTAGCCTCCCTTGACTGGATGACTCTGCTTAAAACATTTGTGAGCTAATTTTGGGCTTAGGCTCGATATGCCAGTGGGCCTAAGGCCGATGGATACGGGCATGGACCTGTCTAGAACTAGTATATGATGAATGATGCTAAAAGATCCTAATAATGGGAAATTTGTGTAACACCCATCAAGCCAAGTCTGAGTTGTCGAGCTTGTTGGGCCAAACCACTGCTCTATCGAAGCTATGTCATCGAACCTATTGGGCTAGTACGCATGGGCCGAAGCCAAGCCGACATACCGTTGCACTATAGGGACAAAGATAAAGGATATAATTAAAAAGACTGTTGATTGTTCCTGCATTGTGATGTTCGGGCCATCAAGACACCTAGCATGAGGTAGTGATGGAGCCTAAAGACTGTTGGATGACCTAGGGTGCATAAGGGTGGTATGTCGTTCAGTAGGTCAAGAAGCTCGAGGAGCTTCCTGCGCATTAACATTGAGGCAGTAAGGGAAAGGAGGTCTCGTCCCATTAAGTGGACATGATGAAGTGATTAGGGTTTGAGGGTCGGATTATTGATGTCTACTCAAACTTCGGGTAGAGGTAGTGCACCTCTATTAGGGTGGGCAGTAAAGGCACTCCGATCGACAAGTAGAAGGGTCGGAGACCATTATGCGACATGTGACCCCTCCTATGATAGGAGGGCAGTATTTGACCATTTGAAATGTGTGATAAATGACAAAGGAATAATTTAAAGAACAAAAAAGATGAATTCAAGTAAATGTTGTAGTAATTTCCCTCAGTGAGTATTTGTACTCATTCCCCTTCTCTCACCCCTTTTAGTTTAGCACCAAGGTGGAAAGTTCTCAGACGTTCTTAGACCCTCAAGATACGTTTCCTACCCCCAATCTAAAGTAAGGGTTTGAACGTAAGCACACCTTCACCTTCCTTGTCTCATTCGGGTAAGAATACCCCTATGATGCAGGAAAGGGTGGCAGGTTGATCACAGACCTTGATCAAACTGGGTTGGGGCATGAAAACTTGAGTGGTATCAGAGCAAAACTTTCCTTGTAAACCCCATTCTTCAGAGTTAAGGAAAATCAGGAAAGAACCGGTGAAACTGAGTGAGAAAAACTGAACCGGTTCACAAACCTGATTATTGAGGAACTGGCTAATTAGAGAAATTTCAACTACCATGTGACCCAAAAAGATTTATAAACCTTGGGAAGGAACTTTAGGACCAAGTGGGAGAGAAAAACTAGATCGGTTCAGGTGAACCAGACCCGAACCAGATTGAACTGGTTTAGGAACCAAGTCGGTTTATGAATTAGAACCAATAGAGAGAGGGCAAACAGGGAAATCTATGGATCCCAAGTGACCTAAAGAGTCACATAAGTCATGAAAAAGGACTTTAGGATGAATGGGGGATGAAAACCAAACTGGTTCAGGTGAACCGTATCCGAACCGGATTGAACCAGTTTGGACCAGTTTGTACCACTATTGAACTAGATGATAAATTTATTTTTTTAGGTGGCTTAAAAAATTCAAATTTGATATTTGAGGCCACCATTGCATAGAAAATGAATTTAGAAATTTTTAGATTTGAAAAATTTGGTCGAATCAGTGGTGAACTGGTCGGTTTAAGCTTTGAACCTGATTTGGATTGGTTCGGTCCAGTTAGGAACAGTGTCGTCTTCTTCCTTTAGATGACAGCATTTTCACTCGCCGAAAAATTGAAGCAGCGCTGACGAAGAGGAAATGTTTCCATTCATTACATTTCAGGCCATCAATAACTCTCATAAAGGTGCCAAACGGACGACCGATGAGTCCCCAAGCTTCCTATATAAGGAGCTCTTCTACATTCATCCTCTCGACACCTGAAAACCTTACTCTCTCGCAGCTGCTTAGTTTTCCGGTGAAGCTCAAACCAGAGCTCTGATATAGGGTCTTTTCTAAGCCAAAGAAGGCATGATCGGGTTCCTTAGAACTGGGGAGAAGTCAGCTACACTGTGGTAACATCCATTCGCTCTAAGGGTTGTCGGAGAAGTGCCGGCGTGATCGAACAGTGAAGCAGCTCCGGCGAACCAAAGCTGCCCTATTTCGGTTGAACTGAAATTGGCCAATTTGAGCCCTCTTCATGCCAAACCAAGCTCTCCCAACACCTCTTTAGCCCTCCTACGGCCGAATTAGAACTAAAAGGTAAGCCAATTTGGTTCCACTCTATAATTTCCAACTGATGCTAGAAAGAGAACTGGAAGAATTTTAATGATAGAATTCTCACCCAATTTGGCATCAATTGATGCAATTCTTGATCCTATGAATAACCTCAGAATGAGAGCTATCTGCCCAAATTGGAAGCTCGGACCACCACGCCCCCGACGGTGAACAATTGAAGCTTTCTCTCTCTACATTTTGTTTTTTGGCAAAGCTCCGTTTGAGCCCGTTTAAAATTGAGGGTAATTGGGTATGATAAGAGTGATAGGGGACCAATTGAGCAAATCTTAGAATTTTTGGAGTAAAATTTACCATTTTTGTAAAGTAAGGGCAAAATGGTAATTTTGGAAAAATTGGGGGCAAAATTGGGAATTTGGGAAACTTGAACCCCTTTTTATGAAATTGAATAAATTGAGGTGCCAAGGGGAATTTTAAAAGTTTCAGAACTCAATTTGGGGAAAACCGTCAATTTGGGCCAAAAGTAAAGGAAAAATAACTTTAGGGACCAAATTGCAAATATTTGAAAAGATGAATATTTAGTCATTCATAATGAATGAAAGTGATCGAGCCAAATGATAATGAACAACAATGTTCATTTCGTGTAGAAACACGAGATATCAGGAACATCAACTGAGATTAAGCTCACAAGGGATGAAAACTGACCAAGAGGAATTTCACTGCACGATCAGGTGAGTGGGATTTTTATATCATACCTGGTTAGGATGATAAGCACCTCAAAAATGAAATCCCACCGGTAAGTGGTATTTTAAACATCGCACCTTAGAGGAGTGACATGAAAATTACATGGAAAATCTACTTAACAGTTGTAAGTAGATAATACCCGATTGGTATGATGAAACTTCCTCGAAGTAAGTGAAAAATCCGTTCATTGGTTATGAGCGGAGATGTCCTTATACTCGGTTGGTATGATGGATAATTAAAAAAGATATTTTGTCAAAAGTGCTCTACTCTGATTGTGTGCCACTACTTAAACAATTTGGGAGACCTTCTTGACCGAAGCTCAAATAGTTTTGTTAGATTGGAGGCCTCGGTTTTGGAACTTGGGGGCTAATATGCCCGATTTTAAAAATCTCAAACAGTGGGCCCGAGGCCAATTGGCACGAGTAGGAGCTCATAAACAAACATGATTTATATGCCATGAAAACTTAAGTAAATGAATTGTTTGGCCATGGCACCAAGATAGGACCTACATACTTAGTTGACTAGCGGCAGTGCGACATGACAGGTCTCTAGACTAGTTAAGATAAACAGTTGCAGGTTGAGTTGAGGGTCAGGACCATTGGACCAGTGGCACCACAAATTATATGGCATCATGTGAAAAATATTGATTGTGCATGCGCTGTGTTTATGGGATCTTCAAGATGCCCAAGAGGGGTAGTAATGTGTTCTTGGGCCTTGGACGACATGGTGGATATAATGGCAGTTAGTCATATCAGAAGCCTTGTGAAGCTTAACGTAGCTTCAAGTGCATGAGACTGGGGTGGGGTCAGGATGAGGTCTCTGACCTCATATAGACATGGAGAATTTTTATGGGATTGAGGGTCTGATGTCACAAACATCCACTCATTCTCAGGGTAGAAGTGGACATGCTTCTATCTAGGTGGGCAATAAAGTCGCTCTGATGCCACAAGTGTGTTCAGTGGATGTACTAGCCTACGATTGTGTGTTTGGCCTTCATGATGAAGGATGTGTGTTGGGTAATGAATCATCATGGTAATAAGAAATGTGTTTTGAAAACTGAGATTTGAAGATGAGAAACTTTAGAGTTAAGGAGTTTGGCACACTCCAACTTGAAAACTATATATTTTTTAAACTTTTTTTTTTTTAAATACCCATTCACCGAGTTGTAGAAACTCACCTTTCTTTTCTATCCTTTTTCAGAAAAATAAAAAATAACTAGGAATAACACCGAGCCTTACCCTCTGTTAGGTATGCTTAATTACCCTTAATCTTGGATTTTATTTGATATATGTCTTTCCAGGGAATAAGGTTGAAAATACGCCTGGCTCCTCTTGAGTTAAAGAAGGGGGAAACTCCTTTTGAACTAAGAGAGCGGTGGGTTGCTCACGGGGATCCGACCAAACCGGGTCGGCGGGTGACAACTAGAGTGGTATTAAAGCCAGGTTCCCTTGAAACATTATCAATATTATGCCCTAACATAAACTCAAATGTAAACTATCGTGTAGTAAGGAGAGTCCCTAGGAAATTTGCGGTGAAATCCAGTTCTCCACCTATAACCCTAAAAAAGACATCCAACCCAAGGGAGGAAGTTGTACAAAGGTTTCTAAAGGGTGAGAAATGAGTGCCCAAGGACATGGTGGAAGACTACTGAAAACTAGTAGGAGCCCTACTAGAGCCGGAAAGCATCATATACCCTCCTCCCAAACAAGAAGAACCGATATCACCTCGTAGGAGTCCAACACCTCCTTCTCCAGTTCCACAACAATCGGAGGAGAATCCAACCAAGAAGGAGGCCTGGGATAATTATTGGGATGTATATGCCACCTTCATGAAGGTCCACCAAGTACCTCCACCTACTCAACCTGGCTTCAATCTCTCTTAATGGGTGAAGTGGACCTATGAGTGTGAGGTTGAGGTACTAAGGCGGTACAGATTGAAGGCCATACATGAAATTCATCCTATTAGGGAACGCGAATGGACCCCAATCAATTCCTCAGAGCCTTCTGATCAAGAGTCTCACAACCGTTCTAGGGTTAATTCTAGTCCTATGACCCCAAGGGATTAGGGGTTATAAAATTTCTGTAATAAGCCAAAATATGGCAAGAAAAATATTTCTTGAATGAATGAAAGTAAAAGTTTTGCTAAAACTTCTATGTTATTCGATAAATTCAAAACAAAAGAGTATGATAATAAAAATCTAAATAAAAGGTAGGAAATCATCTAAGGAAAAAAATACAAGTAAACCTCAACCCTTAAGACTTACCCTTGGGAATACAATAAGGAAGAATCCATCTAAGGGAGATCTCAAGAAAAAGAAAAAAAAAGTGGAACAAAGGAAAGCAAACATCAAGGAAAGATGGGAAGAAAGTAGAATAACAGGAGGGCCCATGTGTGACAATTACTTAATAAATTAGGATACAATTCCTTAGAAACTTCGTAAGAGAGAAAGACTTGTGGAAGGCAAAGGTATGGATAAAAAGAGGAAGAAAAGTAGTCATGGATAAGCCTTACAAGACCCTTAAGTTAGGAGAAGATTTAAAGGAAAGAATTTCTAAGAAACGGTAAGGTGATTAAACAAAAAGGGAAGTTGGAGTGAGGAAGGAGAAAGCTCCAGGCCAAGACAATCAATCGAGGGAAGGTTACAAAAACTGGAGTTAAAATAAGGTCCTCAGTAAGACATACGAGTGACTAAGTGAGAGTGTTGGTAGGTTGAGCGTGATCTACTACAAGAAGACTTGGAAATCCAAATAGAAAATTTAGATGGATCCGATTTAAGGAAATAACTTATATGTACCAAACCATTCAGAGGAGTAAATGAAGTCTAATAAGAGATGGGGAGTAGTAAAAGAATACACCCTAACCAAGACAAAAGGGGAATACAAAGGACACGAAGATACAGAAAGGTTTGGACACAATAAGGAAGAGAGGTCCACCTCAAAGGAATAAATAAATGTTGGAGCAAGTGGGGATGAAGCGGGATAAACGAAAGGTACTCATGGATCCAAAGAGTAAGAATAAGTTGGTGAAGATATCGACAAAAGATACTCTGAAATTTAATGATTTCAATGGTAGAACTAGAAGGAAATACCAAGAGAAAGGGAATGTGAAGCTCACCAGAGAAAGGAATCTTGGGAAGACATGGGTGTACCAATGAAGAAGAAATGGAACCAACAGAATAAGAAAGCGAATAAGCTCATCAAGAACAAGATACTGGAGATGAAAGGATCAAGTACAAGGGGAGGGAAATCGTAAAGATGTAGGGAATAAGTCAAACCCAAATAATGTGTAAGTAGGAGGATGACATCAAAAATGCCATACGAGTGAGAAAGGAACTAACTCAGAATGAATAATAGTGGGAGTAACATTGATGAGAGTAAGAATAGATTTGGAAAGAGAAGAGATCTCAAAGAGAAAGGAAACCAGTGGGAATGAGGAATGAAGTAAGAGATCAAAAGTTTTACTATGTCAATGAGTATCATCAAGTTCAAGGAATTGAAGGTTGAATGACCAAATAAAGAAGTTTGGAAAAAGACGGGTAAGTACAGAAACCAATACGGCTAAAGGGACGAAAAATCAAAGACATCATGAAGAATGTCATACGGTAAGGGGCATGTAAACCCAACTCATTTAAGGAAATACGACTTGGGCAAGGAAAGTTCTATAAGTAAGGCATAATGAAGTCAAGCACAAAAGTGATAACCAAAGAATGAGGAAGGTATCCATGCAGGATGAAGAGGTGATAAATGCAAAAATCTGTGGAAGACAAATAACTGGAACTCGTAGTTCTAAAAGTTTTGGGTAAAATAAGCTTGGAATGGAAAATGGTGCCTTGGGAAGGAAGATGTAACTAAAGGAAATGATCCTTGTTCTTCAAGGAAGATATTCTAGGCTAAAGTAAATTCCAGGGAATGAGGAAAGGTTGAGAATGAGACAAAAATCTTAGGTATATGATGAAAGGGATGAATGGAAATAACCGAGAAGGTTGTAAGATGATAAAATAGAAAATATCATAACAATAAAAATTTTAAGCCAATATGAAAAAAAATTTAAATAAGTTTTGGGGACAAAACTACTAAAAGGAGGGGAGAGTTGTAAACCCCGTTCTTTGGAGTTAAGGAAAACCGGGAAAGAATTTGTCAAACCGAGTGAGAAAAACCGAACCGATTATTCAGAAATGGGAAAATTAGAGAAATTTCAACTCCCATGTGACCCAAAAAGATTTATAAACCTTGGGAAGGAACCTTAGAACCAAGTGGGAGAGAAAAATTGAACCGGTTCCTATGAACAGGACTAAAACTGGATTGAACCGGTTTAGGAACCAAGCTAGTTTATGATCCGGAACCGATAGATAGAGGGAAAACCAGAAAATCTATGGACCCCAAGTGACCTAAAGAGTCACATAAGTCATGAAAAAGAATTTTAGGATGAATGGGGGATGAAAACCAAACCGGTTCAGGTGAACCGGATCCAAAACGGATTGAATCGGTTTGAACCACTATTGAACCAGATGTTAAATTCATTTTCTAGGTGGCTTAAAAAATTCAAATTTGAGATTTGAGGTCACCATTGGATAGAAAATGAATTTAGAAATTTTTAGATTTGAAAAATTCGGTCGAATTAGGGGTGAAGTGGCCGGTTTAAGCTTTGAACACAATTCATATTGGTCTGGTCTAGTTCAGAATAGTGTCGTCTTCTTCCTTCAGATGACAGCATTGTTCACTCGCCGGAAAATCGAAGCAGATCCGATGATGAGGAAACGTTTTCATTTAGTACATTTCAGGCCATCAATGACTATTATAAAGGTGTGAAACGGACAGCCGATGAGTCCCCGAGCTCCCTATATAAAGAGCCCCTCTCCATTCATCCTCTCCACACCTGAAAACCTCACTCTTTCTGAGCTGCTTAGTTTTCCGATGAAGCTCAAACTAGAACTTTGACATAGGGTCTTTTCTGAGCCAAAGAAGGCGTGGTCGGGTTCCTTAGAACTGGGGAGAAGTCAGCTACACGGTGGTAACATCCATTCGCTCTTAGAGTTGCCAAACAAGCGTCGGCGTGATCAAACAGTGAATCAACTCCGGCGAACCAAAGCTACCCTATTTCGGCCAAGCTAAAATTTGCAAATTGAAGCCCTCTTCAGGCCAAACCAAGCTCTCCCAACACCTCCTCAACCCTCTTATGGCCGAATTAGAACTGAAAGTTAAGCCAATTCGGCTCCCCTCAACAATTTTCGACCGGTGCTAGAGAGAGAACCGATAGAATTTCAATGATAGAATTCTCACCCAATTCGGCATCAATTGATGTAATTCTTGATCCTAGGATGAACCTCAGGAGGAGAGCTATCTGCCCATGTTGGAACCTCAGGCCACTGCGCCTCCGACGGTGAGCAATTGAAACTTTCTCTCTCTACGTTCTATTTTCCGGCGAAGCTCCGTTTGAGCTCGTTATGACGTCAAAACTTATTATTCAAAGTGCTATTGAATCGTAAGAAGATGTAGAAACTCAAATTTAACTTCAATTTCAACAATTAGAAGTGTTTGATCGGTCAATTTGATGAAATCAAATTCGGCTGTGTTAGAAAGTTGAAATTTGGGGAAAATCGGAGATTTTCAAAAATTTGAGTGACCAAAATGGAATTTTATTAAATTGAGGGTCAATTAGGCATGATAAGATTGCTAGGGGACCAATTGAGCACATTTTAGAATTTTTGGAGTAAAATTTACCATTTTTATAAAGGAAGGGCAAAATGGTAATTTTGGAAAAATTGGGGGCCAAATTGGGAATTTGGGAAACTTAAACCTCTTTTTAGGAAATTGAATAAATTGAGGTCTCAAGGGGAATTTTAAAAGTTTCGGGACTCAATTTGGGTAATACCGTCAATTGGGGCCTAAAGTAAAGGGAAAATAACTTTAGGGACCAAATTGCAAATATTTGAAAAGTTGAATATTTAGTCATTCATAATGAATGAAAGTGATCGAGCCAAATGATAATGAACGACAATGTTCATTTCGTGTAGGAACACGAGACATCGGGAACACTAGCAGAGATTAAGCTCACAATGGATGAAAATCGACTAAGAGTAATTTCATTGCACGATCGGGTGGGTGAGATTTTTATATCATACCCGATTAGGATGATAAGCACCTCGAAAATGAAAACTCACTATTAAGTGGTATTTTAAACATCACACCTTAGAGGAGTGATGTGAAAATTACATGGAAAATCTACTTACCGATTGTAAGTAGATCATACTCAAATTGTATGATGAAACTTCATCGAAGGAAGTGGAAAACCCGTTCATCGGTTATGAGTAGAGATGTCCTCATACTCGGTTGGTATGATGGACATTTGAAAAAAGTTATTTTGTCGGAAGTGCTCTCCCCTGACTATGTATCACTACTTAAACAATTTTAGAGACCTTCTTGATAGGAGCTCAAATAGCTCTGTTAGGCTGTAGGCCTCGGTTTTGGAACTTTGGGGCTAATATGCCCAATTTTAAAAATCTCATACAGTAGGCCCTAGGCCAGTTGGCACAAGCAGGTGATCGTAAATAAACATGATTTATATGCCATGAAAACTTAAGTAAATGAATTGTTTGGCCATGGCACCAAGATAGGACCGATATACTCAGTCGACTAGTGGTAGTGCGACATGACAGGTCTCCAAACTAGTCAAGACAAACAGTTGTAGGTTAAGTTGAGGGTCGGGGCCGTTGGACCAATGGCACCACAGATTATATGGCATCATGTGAAAAATGTTGATTGTGCATGCACTATGTTTACGGGACCTTCAAGATGCCCAAGAGAGGTAGTGATGCGTCCTAGAGCCCTAGATGACTTGGTGGATATAAGGGCGGTTAGTCGTACCAGAAGCCTTGTGAAGCTCGAAATAGCTTCAAGCGTATGAGACTGGGGTGAGGTCGGGATGAGGCCTCTGTCCTCATACGGACACGGAGAATTGTTATGGGATTGAGGGTTGGATGTCACAAACATCCACTCATTCTTAGGGTAGAAGTGGACGTGCTTCTATATAGGTGGCCAGTAAAGTCGCTCCGATGCCACAAGTGGGTTCAGTGGATGTACTAGCCTGCGATTGTGTGTTTGACCTTCATGATGAAGGATGTGTGTTGGGTGATGACACACCATAGTAATAAGAAATGTATTTTGAAAACCGAGATTTGAAGATAAGAAAATTTAAAGGAATTAAGTAGTGTGGCACATTCCAACTTGAAAACTATATTTTTTAAACTATTATTTTTTTAAATACCCATTCACTGTGTTGTAGAAACTCACCCCTCTTTTATATCTCTTTTCAGGAAAAGAGAAAATAACTAGGAATAACACCAAGCCTTACCCTCTGTCAAGTATGCTTAATTACTCTTAAGCTTGCATTTTATTTGATATATGTCTTTCCAGGAAACAAGGTTGAAAATACGCCTGGCTCCTCTAGAGTTAAAGAAAGGGGAAACTCCTCTTGAACTGAAAGAGCGATGGGTTGCTCATGGGGATCTGACCAAAACGGGTTAGGGCGTGACATTCCTAATATGTTTTCCACAACCTATCCTAATCCTTGATTCCCGACAACCCTTGCAGAAAACATGAATGGGAACACCCCCGAAGAGTATATCCCCTGGATACATGCCATGGAAAAAAAGGGTAGAGACACTAGAAGAGCCCATCCCGTGGGATGCACCGAGAGATAGGACCCCTCCCTACTCAAAGGAGGACGAAGTATCCCCACCAAAGGAACCAAACTTGGCCCAGACTCAAGAGGATGCTAAGAAGAATTTTTTGGAGGCGTATGCAAATTATGTGAGGGTTTTTCATCGACTCCCCTCGATCCATAGCATTGCGTGTACTACGGGCCCCATGCAACACACCCATGATGTTGTTGTCTTACGCCGATATGCGATTGATATAGCGCCACCCGTACAAGCTAGGAGGGCCCCTAGCTTATCAACATCCACAAAGTTCAAGGAACCGAGCATGAACTTGTGCCCTTGGTGCAGAAGGTACCATGGAGGTGAATGCCCACATAGAAGGAGGAGGTACATCTAGACAACAGATGCAGAATCTCGCAACCTGCCTAGGATAACTCTAGGTTGATTAACTAGAGGAGATAGGAAAGGGATAATAAATTCTAGAAATTTTTATTGTAATAAACCTTGACCGAGGTTTTTCGATCCAATAAATAAAAGATTTTGAGTATTCTCAAGGGAAGAAACCAAACTTCTTGACCGACCCCTAAAACCTTAGAACTACTAAAGGGGGATACAAAGGAAACCCAGAGTACCGGGGAGCCCTAAGGGAGTAGGCAAGACCCAAAGCCATCTTTAGGTAGACTAGCCGTGCCCGTCCAACATCTGTACCCCACACAATAAGACTAGGTTGACAAGAACCCTAAGGGGAATCTTAAAGGACAAAGGAAAGTTGGACCTAATGGGGGTAGACCATAGTCAACCACGAAGGGAAAAATGAACCACTCAAATCTAAAGCTGGCCCTTTGGAGTTAAGGAAATCAGAAAAAGAACCACTCAAATTGAGTGAGAAACACCAAACTGGTTCACAAACCCGATCATCAGAGAATGGGAAATTTGAAAAATTTACAACTCTCGAGTGACCCAAAGGGTTCATAAAACTAGGAAAAGAACCTTAGGACAAATTGGAAGAGAAAAACTAGACTGGTTCAAATAAACCGGATCCAACTAGATTGAACCAGTTTATGAACTGAGTCGATTCATGAACTGGAACCGATAGAGAAAGGGCAAATCGGGAAAATTATGGATCTAGAGTGACCTAAAGAGTCACAAAAGTTAAGAAAAAGTACTTTAGGATGAATTAGAGATGAAAACCAAACCATTTTAGGACAACCAGATCCGAACTGGTTTGAATCACTATTGAACCAGATGCTAAATTCATTTTTATAGGTGGCTTAGAAAATTCAAATTTTAGATTTGAGGCCACCATTGGATAAAAAATGAATTTAGATGAATTTTAAAAAATTTGGTCGACTCGAACCTGAACCGGCCAATTTAAGCCTTGAACCTGGCTCAGATTGGTTTGGTCTGGTTCGGAATAGTGTCGTCTTATTCCTTCAGATGACAACATTGTTACCTCACCGGAAAATCGAACAGCGCTAGCGATGCTGAAAAGTCTATGGCCAGGGAGTTTCAGGCAATGAATGACCACCATTAAGGCACCAATCGGACGCCAAAAAATCCCTGAGCTTCCTATATAAAGAGCCCCTCCTCATTCATTCTCCTCACACCTGAAAACATCATTCTCTCTCAACTGCTCCATTTGTCGATGAAGCTCGAACCATAGCTCTGACTTGGGCATTTTTCGGAGCTAAAGAAGGCATGGTTGGGTTCTTTGGATTTGAGGAGAAGTCAGCTACACACCTGTAGTCTTCATTTACTCAGAGGGTCATCTGAGAGATGTCGACATTATAGAACAGTGAAGTAGCTCCGGCAGACCGAAGCTGCCCTATTTTGGCCGAGTTGAAATCGACCAATTCGAGCCCTTCTCTGTACAAACCAAGCCCTCCCAACACTTCCATAGTCCTCCTACAGTTGAAATAGAGCTAAAAGGTAAGCCAATTTGGCTCCACTCTATAAATTTAGATCGGTGCTAGAGAGAGAACCGATAGAACTTCGATGACTAAATTCTCATTCAATTCGGCATCAATTGATGCAATTCTTGTTCCTAGGAGAAACCTCAGGATGAGAGCTATTTGCCCAGATCCAAAGCTTGAACAATCGTGCCTCTGACAGTAAGCTTTCGAAGTTTCTCTCTCTAAGTCCAATTTTATGTTAAAGCTTCATTTGAGCTCATTCCAGCATCAAATTGCGCAATTCAAAGTGCAATTGAATCATATGAAGGTGTAGGAACTCCAATCTAACTTCAATTTTAACAATTAAACTCATTTGATCAGTCAATTTGATAAAATCAAATTCAACTAAGTTAGAAGGTTGAAATTTGGGAGAATTTTGGGGATTTCAAAAAGTCAAGTGACTAAAGTGCAAGTTCATAAAATTGAGGGCCAATTGGGCATGATAAAGATGTTGAAGGACCAATTGGGCAAATTTTGGAATTTTGGGGGCAAAACTTGCCATTTTTGTAAAGTAGGGGCAAATGGTAATTTTTGAAAAATTAAGGACCAAATTAGGAATTTGGGAAACTTGAACCGCTTTTTGTAAAATTGAATAAATTGAGGTCCCAAGGAGACTTTCAAAAGTTTCAGGACTCAATTTGGGGAAAAATCGGAAATTGGGACCTAAAGTAAAAGAAAAAAAACTTTATGGACCAAATTACAAATATTTGAAAAGTTGGATATTTTAGTCATTTATAATGAATGAAGGCTATCAAGCTAAATGATAATGAACAAAAATGTTTATTTTGTATAGGAACACGAGATATTGGGAATGCCAGCTGAGATTAAGTTTGCAAGGGACGAAAGCCAACTTAGAGTAAATACATTGCACGATCGAGTGAGCGGGATTTTTATATCATACTCGGTTGGGATGGCACCTCGAAAATGAAAACTCACCGCTAAATGATATTTTAAACATCACACCTAAGAGGAGTGATGTGAAAATCATGCGAAAAAACTACTTAACAGTTGTAAGTAGATAATACCCAATTGGTTTGATGAGACTTCCTAAAAGGAAGTGGAAAACCCGCTTATCAGTTATAAGTGGAGATGTCTTCATACCATGTTGGTATGATTGACAAATAAAAGGTTTATTTTGTCAAAAGTGCTCTCCCCTGATTGAGTACCACTGCTTAAAATTTTTGGGAGACATTCTTGAAAGGAGCTCAAATAGCTCATATAGGTCGGAGGCCTTGGTTTTGGAACTTGGGGGCTAATATGCCCGATTTTGAAAATCTCGAATAGTGGGCCCTAGGCCAATTGGCACGAGCAGGAGCTCATAAACAAACATGATTATTAAGCCATGAAAACTTAAGTAAATAAGTTGTTTGGCCATGGTACCAAGACAGAACCGACATACTCGATGGACTAGTGACAGTGCGACATGACAGGTCTTCGAACTAGTTTAGAGAAATAGTTGCAGGTCGAGTTGTGGGTCGGGGCCGTTGGACCAGTGGCACCATAGATTATATGGCTTATGTGAAAAACTATTGATTTGTGCATGCATTGTGTTACGAGACCTTCAAGACACCCAAGAGGGGTAGTGATGCGTCCCAGGGCTCTAAACGACTTGGTGGATATAAGGGCAGTTATTCGTACCAGAAGTCTTGTGAAGCTCAATGTAGCTTCATTGCGCATGAGACCGGGGTGGGGACGGGATGAGGTCTCTATCCTAATATGGACAAGGAGTTTTATTATGGTATTGAGGGTTGGATGTCACGAACAGCCACTCATTCTCACGGTAGAAGTGGATGTACTTCTATCTAGATGGTCGGTAAAGTCGCTCTGATGCCACAAGTGTGTAAAGTGGACGGGCTAGCCTACGAATGTGTGTTTCCTTCATGATGAAGGGCGTGTGTTGAGTGATAACACATTATGATGAGAAATAGCTAAGAAAATCGAGATTTTAATATGAAAAGTTTTAAAGGAAAATACGGAGTCTGGCACACTCTAATTCAAACTATTCTTTTTGACAATCAAGTTTTAAACCCCCATTCACTGAGTTGTCAAACTCACCCCCTCCCTTATACCCCTTTTAGGTAACTAAGGGAAAAACCTACCCAAGGACTTCCAGTTAACTACACCTCCAAGACAGGTATGGAAAGTTTAAATTTCATGCAGTTTTGATTAATGTTGTTCCAGGAAATGTACCGGCTTAAAGGATGCCTTAGTCCTCACGATTTGAAAAAGGGGAAACCCTTTATAAGCTAGGAGAGTGGCGGGTTGATCACGGGGATCTGACCAAACCGGGTTAGGGCGTGACATAACATGAGAAATTGGGAGATCTCAACTGACCAAAAATTCACAAAAATTGTAAGGAAGAATCGGGAAGTGGAATTGAGGATAGAACCAGACTAGTTCAGAGTGAACCGGACCCAAACCGAGATGAACCATAGTGAACCGGTACAATAATTCATTTTTCTAGAAGGCTTAAAAATGTCAATTTGGGAAATTGAGGCCACCATTAGATAGAAAATAAATTTAGAAATTTTTAAATTTCAAAAAATCGATCGAATCAGGTCTGAACCGGCCGATTTTCGAATTCGGGACAGTGAACCCGGTCATACCAGATCAATCAACGGTCCCACCCGACCGGTCAATGGTCTAACCAGTCAACGAACCGGACTGGTGAATGGTCAGACCGATATCAGACTAGACCAGTCAACGGTGCCCTGTCAGCAACCACGCAAACACGGGTAGCCAATGGAAGGCTACCACATGTTCGGTCAACGATCAACAGGCGACTCATCAACATGACACGTAGACACGAGCAGCCAATGGGAGGTTGCCACGTATCTGGTCAATGGGTCAATGGCTAACGCCGCAGCCGAGCTAGACCTCCACATTAGAAAAACTGGCCAATCACAATGCGCCATGTGGCACGATCACCACATCATCATCTTCAACCTTCAGACGTTGATAAAGAGAATGAAGGAGATGGAGAGGCCGAAAAAGATGGGGTCTCTGACAACTTGAAAATCTCTCCGGTTAGGTCATCGACGGCCGAGTCTTACGCTGGTGGGTAGCGTGAGCATTTTCCGAGCTCCCTATATAAAGAGCACCACTCCATTCGTTCTCAGCATCCCACAATCGAGCGAAGAAGAAGAAGAGTGCATTTTCCAATGAGCAGCAAACCAAAGCTCCGACGACGGGCAAAATCTCCACCAAAGAAACTCTAGAGGGCACCATTGGAACTAGGGAAGAATACTTGAGTGAACTCTAGAAGTGTAAAAAGGATCGCACAGTGAAGTTGCTCCAAAGCTCGAAATAGCAAGCTCCTGACCACCCCCTCCTCGACTCTTTTGGCCCTTCCATCACTCACATTGGCCTTCTCTGACCGCCTAAGACCCTTTGCAACCCCCCTTCAGACCCTGGTAAGCTCAATTTCACCTCCACTAGTCAGAATTTATGAGTTTCAAAGTTGCACCCCCAGAACTTCTCTCTTCAAATTCCCATAGGACAATGGCAAATTGTAGTGGGATTCAGTTATGGTAGGTTCCCCTCGATGAGCACTAGCTGCCCCACCTCAAGCACCGGCCACTCCCCTCCGTTTGTGAGATATGCAAGCTTCGACGAGGCTTAAAACTCAACCAAAATCGAAAATTCAAAGTGTAGGATGATTGAGGAAAGCTGAGGGAGACGAATTGAGGCAAGAATTGAAGAAATTAAGCAATTACAGGCCATCAATTGGACGAGGTAAGATCTGAATGTCCATATGCTTAAATTGGGGAAGAAGATGATGTTCAATTTGAGGATTTTGGGGACTTTTGTGCAATTTTCAAAAATTAGAGAATTGAATGGCAAATTTATGAAATTGAAGGTATTTTCATGAAATTTACCCCCAATTGAGGGCCAATTGGGCAATTTGGGCAAAAAAGAGGGAAATTGGAAAATTTAACAATTTGGGGACCAAATCGCAATTTGTGGAAAAATTAAGGACTAAAGGACAATTTTGGTAAATAATGGGCCAATTGGTGAAATTAAAAGAGTTAAGGACCCAAGAAGGATGACTGGAACCCAGGGGCTTAATAGAGATTAAACGAAAATCAGGGACCTAAGTGCAATTCAAACAAAGTACAAGGCCCTAGGTGCAAATACGAGAGAAGATGTGACCTCTTCATCAACACGTCATGATACGGACACTCATGCCATATAGGAACGAACAACTTGAACGCCGACCCCCCCTCCCCCCAAGAGCATGCCAAAGAGATATATGATGCTGGCACAACTCCGCTAAGATCGTCGGGTGAGTGAGAATTGCTATAATGTCTATTCTGATTGAAAGGACGGTTCTTTTGAAAATAATTTTCTCGAAATGAACCTCCCCTGACTAGCTGACTCTGCTTAAAACATTTGGCAACTAATTCTGGGCTTAGGCTCGATATGCTAGTGGGCCCAAGGTCGATGGATACGAGCATGGACTCGTCAAGAACTAATATATGATGAATGATGCTAAAAGATCCTAATAATGGGAAATTTGTGTGACACCCATTGAGCCAAGTCTAAGTTGTCGAGCTTGTTTGACCAAACTGCTACTCTACCAAAGCCAGGTCATCGAAGCTGTTGGGCTAGTACGCGTGGGTCAAAGCTAAGCCGAGAGATCGTTGTGCCGGAGGACCAAAGATAAAGGCTATAATTAAAAAGATTCTTGATTGTGCATGCATTGTGATGTTCGGGCCATCATGACACCTAGCATGAGGTAGTGATGGAGCCCAAGGACTACTGGACAACCCAGGGTGCATAAGGGCGATATGTCGTTTAGTAGGTCGAGAAGCTCGAGGAGCTTCTTGAGTATTGAAACTAAGGTAGTAGAGGAAAGGAGGTTTCATCCCACTAAGCAGGCATGATGAAGTGATCAGGGTTTGAGGGTCGGACTATTGACGTCCACTCAAATTTCGGGTAGAGGCAGTACACCTCTATTAGGAAGGACGGTAAAGGCGCTCTGATCCACAAGTGGAAGGGTGGGGGACCGTTCTGCGATGTGTGATCCCTCCTATGATAGAAGGGTGTTTGTTGACCATGTGAAATGTGTGAAAAATGACAACGGAATAATTTAAAGGATAGAAAAGATGAATTCAAGTAAACATTATAGTAATTTCCCTCACTTAGTATTTGTACTCATTCCCCTTCTCTCACCCCTTTCAAGCTTGCACTAAGGTAGAAAGTACCCAGACGCGCTTAGATCCTCAAGGTACGTTTCCTACCCCTAGTCTAAAGTAAGGGTTTGAATGTAAGCACGCCTTCACCTTCCCTCTCTCATTCGGGTAAGAATACCTGTATGATGCAGAAAATGGTGGTGGGTTGATCACAGACCCCGATCAAACTAGGTCAGGGCATGACATTCAGGATCAGCTTAAGGCAGCACAAGACCACATAAGTGCTATGTCGATAATCAATGCCAAGAGCTGCATTTTGAGGTGGGCGATCAGGTGTTCTTAAAGGTGTCCCCATTGAAGGGGGTAATTAGGTTTCAAAACAGGGGCAAACTAAACCCAAGATACATTGGACTATACTCAATCTCCTAGAGAGTCGAACTAGTGGCCTACAAGCTGATGTTGCCACATGAACTAAACCATATTTACAATGTGTTCCGTGTGTCTGTTCCAAATAAGTACGAACCCGACTCGGGGCACTTGTTGGATCAACCTCCTCTAGAGCTAGAAGATGCTCTAATGTATCCAGTGAAACTGGTAAGCCTACTAGACCAGCAGGAGAAGCATCTTTGAAACAATAAGTTGCCAATGGTCAAGGTCTTGTGGTATAACAACTAGGCGGGGGAGGAAACTTGGGAACCTCAGGCTAAAATGAGAGAGAAATATCCAAGACTATTGGGATTCTTCCTGGACACAGGCTTGTAATTAAACTTTGTAAAGTAAAATACTTAATAAATATACAGTGTAGATTTGAGGACAAAACCTCTAAAAGAGGGGATAGTTGTAAAATCGAGAATCCTTAAACCAATAAAAGGAAAATTCCAGAAGTAAGCACGAATTTGGAACTCGAATCAAACTGGGCTAAGAAAAGGGTTCAAGAAGGAGCCTTAATATGATGAGAAGGCTCATAATAGACCATATAAAACATCTTAAGGTTCAAAATCAAGGATCATGAAAGAATCTGTTTGAACGGTGTTCGGGAAAACTCAGGTCACAAAACCCCCAACTTTTAGAGTGGCTAAACAAATCGGAATGGGGTAGTTCTTAACTCTATTCAATAGGAAATTAAATGAAGAATTTTTAGGTATTTTTATTTGGCCAAGAATCAAATGGAAAAGGGATGAACCAGCCAAGAAATCATTGAACTAGCCAAGAAATTCACCAGAAATGGGTTCGCTAGAGTGTGAACTAGTCAGTATGCCACAATGGGCACACGCACGTGTTATACATGTGGTGTCACGCCTCGACCCGGTTTGATCGGGGTCTGTGATCAACCCGCCACGCTTACTTGCATCATTCGGGTATTACTACCCAAATGAGACAGGGAAGGTGAATGCATTTTTACGTTCAAACCCTTACTTTAAATTGGGGGTAGAAGACGTACCTTGAGGGCCCAAGTGCATTTGAGAACTTTCCATCTTGGTGCTAGCCTGAAAATAGGGTGAGGGAGGGAAATGAGTACAAAATACTTAGTGAGGGAAACTACTATAACGTTTACTTTAATATATTATTCTGTCCATTTATCCATGTATCATTATTCACCCATTTCACATGATCAACAATCGCCCTCCTATCATAGGAGTGATCACATATTCGCAGAACGGTCCCCGGACATTCCACTTGTGGACCAAAGCGCATTTACCGTCCACCCTAATAGAGGTACACTGCCTCTACCCGGAGTTTGAGTGGACATCAATAGTTTAACCCTCAAACCCTGATCACTTCATCATGTCCACTTAGTGGGATGAGACCTTAAGCTTCACAACCTTATGCACCCTGGTCGTCCAACAATCCTTGGGCTCCATCACTACCTCATGATAGATGTCCTGATGGCCCAAATCACAGTGCATGCACAATCAACAGTCTTTTTAATTATAACCATTATCTTTGGCCCTCTAGCGCAATGGTTTGTCGGCTTGGCTTCAACCTACGTGTACTGGCCCAACAGGTTCGACGACCTAGCTTTGGCAAAGTAGCATTTTGGCCCAACAAGCTCGACAACTCAGACTTGGCTCGGCGGGTATCACACAATTTCTCATTATTTGGATCTTTTAGCATTAATCCTCATATACTAGTTCTGGACGGGTTCATACCTATAACCAGCATACCGAGCATAAGCCCCGAAATTAGCTCCCAAACATTTTAAGCAGAGTCACCCAGTCAGGGGAGGCTAATTCTGAGAAAATCATTTTTAAAAGAACCGTCATTCCAACCGGAATAAACATTATAGTGGTTCCCACTCACCTTGTGATTTCGGCGGGGTTGTGCCGGCGGAATATAGCTCCTCGGTCTGCTTTGAGGGATTGGAGCTCAAGTAGTCCACTCCTACATGGCACAAGTGTTCGTGTCAGGGCATTTTTTACCAAGAGGTCGCATAATTTCTCATATTTGCGCATAGGGTCCCGTACTTTGCCTTAATTGCATCTAGGTTCCTAATTTCCCTTTAATCTCTATTAAGCCCTTGGTGTTTCCAATCATTCTTCTTAGGTCCTTAATTCTTTTAATTTTACCAATTGGCCCTTAATTTACTAAAATTACCCTTTAGACCTTAATTTTCAAAAAATTACAATTTGGTCCCTAACTTTTTGAAATTTCCAATTTGCTCTCTATTTTACCCAAATTACCCAATTGACCCTCAATTGGGGTGAATTTCATGAAAACACCTTCAATTTCATAAATTTGTCATTCGGTCTTCAATTTTTCAAAAATTGCACAAAAGTCCCCAAAATCACCAAATTGAACTTCATCTTCTTCTCCAATTTAAGCATATGAAACTTTAGATCTTACCTTGTCTAATTGGTGGCCTTTAAGTCCTTAATTTCTTTTATTCTTGCCTCAATTCATCTTCTCCAGCTCCCCTAGATCGTCCTACACTTTGAATTTTCGATTTTGGTTGAGTTTTAAGCCTCGTTAGAAAATTTACGATAGAGAGAAAGCTCGTGTATCTTACCAACGAAGGGGCGGTGGCCAGAACTTGAGGTGGGGGCAACTATTGCTCGTCGAGGGGAACCTACCAGGACTGAACTCCACTGCAATTTGTCATTATCCTATGGGAAATTGAAGAGAGGTGTTTCGGGGGTGCAGCTCTGGAAGTTAGAAATTCCGATGAGGTGAGGCAAAATTGAGCTTACCGGGGTCTGTAGGGGTTGTAGGGAGTCTTAAGCAATCAGAAAAGGCTAATTTGGGTGGTGGAAGGGTCGAGTGTATCAAGGATAGTTCGTTCTGAGAGTTTCTAGAGCTAGAGTACTCTTCCTTGGTTCCAATGCCACCCCTCGAAGCTTCTTTGGTTGAGATTTTTCCCGTCGTCGAAGCCCTGGTTTGCTGCTCATCGGAAAATGCACTTTCTTCTTCTTTGCTCGATTGTGGGATGCTGAGAACGAATGGAGGGGTGCTCTTTACATGGGGAGCTCGACAACTGTTCAGACTACCCGTCGGTGTAAGACTCGGTCGTCAGTGACCTGATCGGAGAGTTTTTCGAGTTGTCGGAGACTACAACTTTTCCGGCCTCTCTCTCCCCTTCGTTCTCTCTATCAACGTTTGAAGGTTGAAGATAATGATGTGGCGATCATGCCATGTGGCATGCTTGATTGGTTATTTTTTCTGACGTGGCTGTCTAGCTTGGCTGTCGTGTCAGTCGTTGACCCATTGACCGGACACGCGACAACCTCTTATTGGTTTCTTGTGTTTGTGTGGCATGCTAACGGATTGCTAGCTGATCATTGATCGGACACATGGCAGCCTCCCAGTGGTTGTTTGTGTCTATGTGGTTGCTGACGAGGCGCCATTGATCGTTGATCGGTCTGGTCTACTAACTAGTTCAACTGGGTTCGCTGTGCCGATTTTCGAAAATTGATTGGTTCGAATCTAATTCGACCAGTTTTTTAAATTTTATAAATTCATTTTCTATCTAATAGTGGCTTCAATTTCACAAATTGACATTTTTAAATCATCTAGAAAATGAATTATTGAATCGGTTCACAGTTCATCCTGATTCAGTTTGGTTCGGGTCCTGTTCACCCCGAACTGGTCTGGTTCTCTCCCCAATTCCACTTCTCAGTTCTTCCTTACAATTTTTTTAAATTTTTTATCAATTGAGATCTCCCAATTTCCCATGTTAACCCTTCTTTCCTATTTTCTATTTATTAAATTGACCCGATTTTTTGACAATGGTGTCAGTCCTCCCTTCCGATTTCCTTGGTCTGAGGGGACGGGTTCCACATGTAGAGCATGGGGTGAACAAATTTGTGGGCATGCGTGCATGTGTCATCTTCCCCGCTCGACGTCCGACCCGACTAAAGGCTTAAAAACATGAATTTCCCCAACTAACTTCCAAAATCCACTACTTGGGGAATTACTTCATACTGAGGGTCACACATTATGGAATGATGAAAAGAGACTATGGTTGGATAGCCACATAAGTTTAGAACCTAGGCATATAAAACTTGGATGTTCCCCATTGGTTTTGGGATTGAAATTCGCTCTAAAATTTGAAGAACTCTTGTTTCCGATGAGAGAGCTTGTAGAGAGCACTATTCCTTTGTCCGACAACAATCTTTAGAGTTCTTGGTGTCCCTAGAAAGCTTAGACCATCAACTTTCGAATGCCACCACTCTCGGATGTCAACAAATAATCCATTAGTAATACACGGTCTTCTCCGGTAAAAAAAAATGCAGTTGTTTCGAGGGTCATTTTCGATGGCCCCGACGGCCAACTAAGGTTAGGAAAAATTCAGGAGACTCCTTTAAGTCTCAACATTCCATTGCCAGTAGCCTTAAATGTTTTGGGTAAGTGTAGAGGTAGAATTAAATCATTAAAGCTTTAACTTTCTTCAAAAATAATAAAGACTGGTAAAATGCAAATTAGAGGTGGCTCAAACCTCTATTGGGGATAAACTTGATGTCCACGGACTCCTCTAGGATCTAGCCTTCAAACAGTACTAGTGTCGGTGACTAATGCACCATCTCTGATGAGTTCCCGACCTTGACCTAATTTTGGTTCACTAAGTCAAGTAGTTATAATTAAAGATCATTATCACTATTTTGGTCGAGCAAAGACCATGATGACCTTGGAGAAGGCTAGGGAGACCCCATAACTAAGTTTGGGAATTTGGGGGGTCATTTTGTTTGGAAGAAAAGGTCGGGGACCAAAATATAAATATTAATAAGTTGGAGGACCCAATTGAGAATAAGCTTTCTTGGGGGTCTTCCTAAGGGTTTGCATGAAATTTAGTGACCCTTTGGAAAGTTTGGTTGAATTTTGGAAATAGGATGGCATGTCTAGAATATAAAAAGGACCTAAATGCCATAAAGGAAAAGTTTAGGGACCTAAATACCATAAAGGAGTTTGCACGCCTAGAAGTGATTTTTAGGAGATCTAAGAAATTAGATGGGGGTTAAAGGGTGTATAGGGACCCAATTTGAAGTTTTGAGAAATCTAGGGCCCCGAAAAGAGTGGTTTAAATAATAGGTGTAAAATGGTAATTTTACCCAAAATGAGGGAGTCTATTATAAATAAGAGGAAATGTGATTAAGTGGAGGTACTAAGGTATTTGGAGGATCAAAATGTGACTCAAGGATACTTGGGGACCCAAATGAAAGGTTTATAAAATTCTAAATTCCAAAGATGAAAGGCTTTTATAGCATAAAGACAAAATGGTAATTTTGACCAACTTAGGGGCTCAATTGTAAATTTGGAAATTAAGGCCCCTATATGGTAAATAAGAGAATTTTAAGAAGTTAGGCAAGTGTAACTTTGAAGGATTATAACCTTAAGCCCTATGGACTAACCTTATAGAAGGTTAGTGAAGTGGGTTGAGTAAGCCGGGCCCGAAAGGACGAAATCATAAATTAAGAGAATTACAGAGTACCGGTTTAAGGGTACTAAGGTGCATGAAACTGATATCATTGTTTGCTTTAAACATTGTAGAAGAAATAAGAGATCGCTTAATTCATAACATCAATTGCTAGATCCATGGAGAACCATACTGGAATGAACAACTTCTGGAAATCACAATGAGTGGGAGTAATGATGATGGTTCGATTGGACCGACCAGAGAATTTTTTTATTTTAATGTGTTTAAAAACTCATATAAAAAGTGTAAATGACTTAAATGCATATCCACTAAATAAAATACAATTTAAGAGATTATGAGAATGGTAAAAGATCTTGAGAACCAAAGTGACAGATTTTAGTGGTGTGATATGATTGTGCATTGGGACCTTGTGCTCATTGTGTTTGATTAAGCAGAGTGTGTCGAGTAACAAACCAAAACTTTTGAAAATGATTTATATGTGAATTGCGTAATGATTTGAAAACAAATGGTCAGAATAAGAACCATGCTTGCAAGATATTGAGATATGCTAGAATATTGCCTATATACTTGATTGTTATGCTTTTATTATGATTTTGTAATACTGATATGAAGTAGTGCGGGCGTTGGTAGGACACCTACGGAGATAGTGTCGACGTCAAGGGAAATTGGAAAGTGAGTGTCACGCCCCGACCCAGTTTGGTCGGATCCCCATGATCAACCCGCCACTCTCCCGGTTTATTAAAGGATTTCCCCTTTATTGTAAACCATAAAGAGTAAGGCGTCTTTTAACCTGCACATTTTCCTGGAATAGCATAATCAAAACTGCATGAAATTTAAAACTTTACATACCTATCTTACAGGCATCTTAGTTGACGGTTTTTAAGGGGAGGCTTTCCGGTTTTTCCTGAAAGGGATATAAGGGATGGAGTGAGTACAACTACTCAGTGAATGGGTTTTTAAAAGCTTTTTACTTTTAAGATAAAATATTTATATGGAGTGTGCCAGACTCCTTTGTTTTCAAAAATCCCTTCATTTAAAAATTCAAGTTTTTCCACCATTTCTTATTTACCACGGTGTGTCATCACCCAACACACATCCTTCATCATGAAGGTTACACACATTCACAAGTCAGTATCACTACTGAACCCGCTAGTGGCTTCGAAGCGACTTTTCTTGCCACCCGGATAGAAGTATGACCACTTCTACCCTGGGAATGAGTGGATGTACGTGAAATCTGACCCACAATCCTGAAATCACTTCTTCGTGTCCGTATGAGGACAAAGACCTCATCCCGTCCCCACCCCGGTCTCATGCGCTTGGTGCTACTCCAGATTTCGCACATACACCTGAAACGACGAATTGCCCTTATAGCCACCAGGTCGTCCAGTGCCCTTAGGATGCATTACTACCCCTCATGGGCGTCTTGATGATCCCGTACTCACAATGCATGCACAAACAATGTTTTCTTATATTGCCATGTAATCTGTGGTGCCACTGGTCCAACGGCCCCGACTCTCAACTCAACCCGCAGTTGTTTGTCTTGACTGGTCCGTCAACCTATCATGTCGCACTGCCGCTAATTGACTGAGCATGTCAGTCCCATTTTGGTACCATGGCCAAAAAATTCACTTATTAAGTTTTATGACACATATATCATGTTCGTTTACGAGCTCCTGCTCGTGCCAACTGGCCTTGGGCCCACTGTACGAGATTTTCAAAATTGGGCATTTAGCTCCCAAGTTCCAAAACTAAGGCCTTCGACCTATCAGAGCTATTCGAGCTCCCATCGAGAAGGTCTCCCAAATTGTTTAAGCATTGGCACATAGTCAGGGAGAGCACTTCCGACAAAACATATATTTTCTCTATCCATTATATCGTCCGGGTATAATGACACCTCCGTTCATAACCGATGAACGGGTTTTCAATTCCTTCGGGGAAGTCTCATCATACCAACCAGGTATGATCTACTTACAACCGGTAAGTAGTTTTTCTACATGATTTTCACATCACTTCCTCTAAGTAGTGATGTTTAAAATACCACTTAATAGGGGGTTTTCATACCGAGGTACTTATCATTGCCCAACCAAGTATGATATAAAATTTTCACTCATAACTGGTAAGTAGTTTTTAAATTTTAAGTTGTGCTCATCATCCCAACCGGGTATTTCGCGTTCCTACACAATATGAACAACCTTGTTCATTATTACTCGACATAACAACCTTTATTCATTTCCAATTAATGAGAAAACCCAAACTTTTAGTTATTTGTAATTAGGTCCCTAAATTTATTTCTCTTTAACTTTAAGTCCCTAATGTCAGTTTTTTCTCAAATTGAGTCCCATAATTTTAATTTATCCTGGGACCTCAATATATTCAATTTCACCAAAAAGGGGTTTAATTTCCCAAATTTCCAATTTGGTCCCCCAATTTTTCCAAAATTACTGTTTTGCCCTTCTTTTACAAAAATGGTAAGTTTTGCCCCAAAAATTTCAAAATTCCTCAATTGGTCCTCCAACATTATTTTCATGCCCAATTGACCCTCAATTTCATAAAATTGTATCTTGGCCCTTTGAATTTCGAAAATCCCCAAATTTTCCCCCAATTTCAACTCTTCAACACTATCGAATTTGATTTCATCAAATTGATCGATCAAACACTTATAATTATTGAAATTGGAGTTGAAATTGAGTTCCTGCATGTTCATACGATTCTAAGAAACTTTGAATCGCTTAACGCCGGAACGAGCTCAAACGGAGCTTCGTCGGAAAACAAACTGTAGAGAGAGAAAGCTTTGATTACTCACCGGTGAAGACACGACGGTTCGAGCTTTTAATCTGGGTAGATAGCTCTCATCCTGAGGTTCATCCTAGAATCAAGAATCGCATCAATTGATGGGAAATTAGATTAGAATTTTGTTATTGAAATTCGGTCGACTCTCTCTCTAGCACCGATCGAAAATTGTAAAGGGGAGTCGAATTGGCTTACCTTTCGGTCCTAATTCGGCTGTGGAAGTTTTGGGAGGGCTTGGTTTGGCCTGAGGAGGGCTTGAAATGGCCGATTTCAGCTTGGCCAAAATAGGGCAGCTTCGGTCCGCCGGAGTTACTTCACTATTCCATCATGTCAGCGCTTCTCCAACGATTCTCGGATTGAATGTAGTTTGTATCAGATAACTGTCTTCTCTCCGGTTCTAAAGAGCTCGACCTTTGTTCAAGTCGAAGCTCTGGTTCAAGCTTTACCGGGAAATGGAGTAGTAGAGAGAGAGAGAAGTGTTCAGGTGTGAGGAGAATGAAATGGGGATAACCTCTTTATATAGACGTAAAACCCGTGTACTAAATAGGCGAGATTTATTACTAGTATTAATATTGTCATAAATTATTGGAATTAATACCAATAATTTAATTTCGGTATTAATTCTAATAATTTAATTTCAGTATTAAATTATTTGTATTAATTCCAATAATTTAATTTAGTTATTAAATTATTGGTATTAATTATAATAATTAAATATATATTAATTTATGGTTATTTATGATAAGGCATACATACAAATTTTTTACCGAAATTTCGGGTTACAAAAAAAATTCATACTTCCCATTATTTTCGAGTTGCTTCACTATTCCATCATGTCGGCGCTTCTCCAACCATTCTCGGATTGATTGTAATTTGCTATCAGATAGTTGTCTTCTCCCCGGTTATAAAGAGCCTGACCTTTGTTCAAGTCGAAGCTCTGGTTCGAGTTTTACAGGGAAATGGAGTAGTAGAGAGAGAGAGAGAAGTGTTTAGGTGTGAGAAAAATGAAATGGGGATAAATAACCATAAATTTCGGGTTACAAAAAAAATTCATACTTCCCAGGAGGTCACCCATCCTCACACTACTCTCATGGGCAAGCACATTTAACTTTAAAGTTCTTATAGAATCTAGTTCACTTGAACCACTTTGGTTTTTATTTTCTAATTTGTCTTAAGTTTCTTTTCCAAGATTTAATGAACCCTTTGGATCACCCGAGTGTTGTAAATTCCCAACTTGCCTGTTCAGAAATAATCGGGTTTGTGAACCGGTTCTGAATCCTCACTTGGTTTGACCGGTTCTTTTCCTAGTTTTCCTTAGCTCAAAAGTGCGGGTTTTACAGTGAGGATAAGAGGAGATTGACTAATTTCTTCCAGATTTCTCGGGACACCTGGTTAAAGTACGGGTACCATCTTAGTTGCACCATTGTGATGAGAATGAGGCAGAATTGAGTTGCATGTGTAAGGGGGAATTCGCAAGGTTGTCGATGAGAAAGTTGACCATGACCCTTGGATGCAAAGGCATCCCAATGAGAGACGAGTCAAAAGGCATCGATTGTGGAAAGGTACATGTGGCTCTCACACTCTCGTAGACTCGATCAATATCGTGAAATACCCTTTGGGAGTGAATTAGGGCAAGTGAGATGCCCAATATGAGGGTCATGAGTAGCCTATATGTGTGTGTGGACCAAGAGTGTCCAATGCGTGTTAAGTTTCTGCTATTGATGTGCAATATATTTGTTGGGCTATGTAGGGTAATTTGAGAGTGACTTGACTGTAAAATAGAGTACGGTTAGGGACAGCCTGAGATAGGAGCCTTAAGGAGCTAAGTGAACCGAATACATGAAATTGTTAAGGACCCATAAAAATATTGGTGTAGAAAGTTAGATTGAGTTATCTAAGTGGCAAGCTATGAAGTGACCCGATATTAAAGCCCAATTCACTAAGATTGTGAGCTCATCACATCCCCAAACGATTGCAAGTAACAGTCGAGAAGTATCAGGACACGAGTAGGAGAGCATCTTTAAGTAGAGTGTCATTTAAGGTAGTGCTCTTATTCTATGTACAAAGGTTGGAATATGTTATTATTAATTACTTTTTTCTTTTTAAAGAAAAACTCAATGTTTTTTACTACAAAAGATTATAGAAAGACAGAGAAGAAAATATTAGTACCTCTAATTTTACTATGGTTAATATATCCACTATGTTAACATCGAATGAATTGGAGTACACAGGATCACTAGCCGAGATAAATTAAATTACTGCATGATAAGTAAGGTTTACAATAAGTGTGAGAGTGTGTTGGCTCCTCTCAACTTTTTTTATACCAAGACTAATTCACAATGGCCTAAATAATAAACCCCTTGTTATTTGTTTTATGCCCTTATTAGGCTACTTAATATAATCGAGCTATCATTCTCCTTGTAAGAATAGGCTCGACTATTCCCACAAAGATGATGGCTTGATAATTAGTCTCCTGAAGAATAATCTAGTAAGTGCCAAACAAATGCCTCGGTCTAATGTTTATACTATTTCTTTAACTGGTGTATTTTATTTTAATGATTTTTTTCTAAATTTCTACCTTTAATAACCTCTTACCTTTATTAGGTATAATTTATTTTAAAGGTGGTGGTGTGAAGCAATTGAGTTATATTGTGGCTAGGATATTTAGGTGATTGTAGTATGAATTCTTTAACGTTTGATGTATTCATATAATTTTTTCTTGTTTATTTATGCTTTTAAAATTTTTAGACTTATTCTTACATTTTCCCTTTTTTTATTAAGAAACAATAATTATGTTAAATTTTCTTTACATTTTTAGGCTTTTGTATTTTAGGTCCATTTCTTGTTTTAATGTATGGGCTTTTTTCTGTATTTGATTGGAATTTATACACAATAAATTTATATTTGATATAATTAATACACCCCCTGCATGTATATATATATATATAGATATACATTTGTTTGTCTCCGATTTCAGCTTCCAAATATATATATATATACATATAGTTATATATATACACTTATTTATTTAATAATTATCTAATTTCTTTCAATTAAATTAGATCATTTTTATTTTAATTAACTGGACTCGATTAAATATAATTCAATTTGATTTATTTAAATAATGTTGTTTATATTTTATTTTTGTTCGAAATTTTTTAGTTACAAAATTCCAGTAATACACCCCAACATTATATCGAGTGTTAATAGATTTTACTAATTTAGTTAATTAATATAATAGTTTATACTCAACAATTTGTGCTTTGTATATCCTCCTAATTTTTATTAGTATATTAATAATAGATTTAGTGATAAATCACAAGTAAAATAATATATCAAACTTTATATAATTTATTTTTAATTACGATAATATCAAAAACTAATTATCCCCAAATTATTTTAGGTAGAGTAGTATAAATATTGAGTATTTTGTGGATAGATAAACTTGAAATAATAACACAATACAGGAATTCACTTCTCCGTATTTGATATATAATTTGTTGTGTAAATTAAAATAATATTTTCAAAAAAATATTAAATTATGAGCGAATTTTAAAACATTATATTAATTTTAATGAGAGTGGTGAATTATGTAGGGATGTGACCATTTATTTATATATGATGGTGTATAATGATCCTGAACTCCTTAACATACCTTACTAAGGTTACAAGAGCAGATAAGTTTTTGGCCAATAGAAAAGATATCAATAATTTTAAACGGTTTTAAAGGCAAATGATGTGTGTTAAAGAAATGATTTTTGCAATAGTTACAATCCTAAAATCTTCTTCCTCATATTTTGTGTACAAGGAATCATATTACAAGGCAAACAAGTACGTGCTTTTCTAGCCTATTCAGTCGTGCAAAAGAAAAGCCTGCCCAGTCCAAATTGCTAGCCTTAAAATATAGTATTTTTAAATTAAATTACAATGAAATATTTATATATGAATTATTTATTCACTAAAAAAAATTAGCCTTATTAAGGACTGTTTGGATACAGGATTTACACCATCCTGGAAGCGGGTTTAAAATCGATTCCTATCCTTCTAATTTACTATTTCATGCTTGTACACTTTCCCGGCCAAGTGCAAAACCCTTCTCTCTAGCCTCAAACCCTTCTAGTTGTGCCTCTCTCGCTCTCGCTCTCGGAATGGCTCCAAGTGTGATAGTTTCAACCGACGTGATAGAAGCCACCTCAACTTGCTTTCGTGAAGGGGATCCTTCATTCACTATTAGATCTCCTCGAGATCAGGAATTGGGGATTGGGTCTACGTCTAGCAACCTTATAGGAGCTCTGGCCCCGGAGAAGAATGATCAGACGGGTATTTCATCTGATTCTGCGGCGAAGGTGGGCTTCGAGGAATGCCAAGAATCTGAGAATTTCTGTGGGATTGTCGTTTCCGATGTAGACAGAGTTCAAGAAGTGCCGCTGGACCCTCCTGGACTTCAAAGGGCGCACCTCTTGAACGATCTTGAAGCGGGAAGTTCGTCAAAATTTGAGAAGTCATGGGTAGATGGGATGATTGATGCCAGCAATGGAGCTGAGTGCCTTCTTGAGGTTAAGAAGAAGCAGCTGCTTGATGAACTTGAAATGGGATCGATTTTCAAGGGTATTAGCCCGTCTGAGCATCCAGGTGAAAGAGCGCTGATCATAGAGAATTTTCCAGATCTCGGTTTCATGAGATCCTCTGAAGAAGTTGATGATTACCTGAGAAGTTCATTGAAGATTGAGGTCATTGACGACACTGCAGTGATTGAACCTATTGCTGGCTCCAGGATCCTGAATGAGACGAAAAGAAACTCAAGAGAGGATGCTGAGGGAAAGAATACAGCAAAACGGACTAGGAGAAAAGGACAGGTCAGGAAAACTGGCTCAGAGAAGGCTGAATATTCAGCCCAAGTATCTTGGAAGAGTGGAGGAGATGGGGCCAAGATTGTGTACTCGAGGGAGGAGATGGAGGCTCTTAGGTTTGTTGGGGTTGCAGAGCAAAAGAAGCTTTGGAAAGAGATCTACAATGCACTCGGTCCTGCTGTGGCCAAAGAGTACATGAGCCTCAGCGGCTCCAAGCATCACCAGCAGCAGGGGAAGTCATCTTCTGAATCATCAAGACCTCTCAGGAGGTCTACTCGCCCTGGTGTTCTTGGTGAGTATTGTTCATTTTTGTCAGTTTTGTTTTACGTTTTTGTTGCTATGCTACTGAAATCCGAGTGTAGGGAATTTGGATGAATGTAACTGTTGAATTCATGCCTACAGATTCTGACGAATTGATTATAATTCATCTGCTATATTTTATTTGTTCCCTTTGTGATGATTGATTTATCTTTGAAGCATTTTTTTGGTTTCTGTGGTAGCTTCCTTCCATCAACTTTATGATATTAATTTTTCTGGTTTAATTCTGCGTGATTTGGCTTAAGGGTAGTGTGACCTTGATATGTTTATGCATCACTTAAACAGTTTAGGTTGTTCTCTTAGCCACAGTGTTAATTCCTCTTCATGTTGGTCCCTTTCTCCTTTAAAAATGACAAATTTGCAAGTTTTTTAGCCTCAGAGTTGGTGGAAGCATCAATATATTTTTATCACTTGTTCTTGTTTTCAATTTGAGGTTTCTCCTTGATAGTTTGGAGCTATTTTGGACAGGTGCAATTGCTGGAACTGGAAGAGCCAACCCTTTGACTATTTTTGTTCTTCCCTATATGCTAAGTACCTCATATTCCACAAATTAGCTAATTGTGAATAGCAAGCCCTGGATGGTTGAACAGCTCTGGTCTCTTTTCTGAGTTCTTTTGTACATAAAAATGTTGTTTGAAGTTTGTACTTTTGGTTTGAATACAATGATGGTTGCAAACATTCTTCAGTTAGATACCAATAAAATCAATATGTCATGTTGATTGTACTGATTCTTTGATGAAATGGAATGGGTATTTTCTTCATTCATATTTTCTGTTTCTGAGTTGTGCCAAACACAGTGGGACTTCAGGAATTTATTCCATCCATATGCCAACCTGCCCTTAATATGACATGTGATTTCGTTTGATATTTTTCATTCATGGGATTCAGGCATTACAATTATCTATTTGTTCAGTTGTCTCAAACAAAGATTCTTTGAGGTTTCTCTATAACTACACATCTTATTGGAGCCATAAATTCTATCACAAACAATTTTTTTTTGTTGCATATTATCATCCTTGCTGAACCTGCAGCTTCCAAAAAAAATTCTGATATATCATTGATGGGTAACATTTCGCATTTGCTCCTTGGTGGCATTATTTTATTTGATGGTAGGTGATTACATGATGTGACAACATTACATAATCATTTGCTCTTTATAATTCTTTCCATTGGAAATTAATCATTTTTTTTATTTTACATTGTCTCACACAGATTGAACTTTATATTGCCTGACAGGTGATGATTCTGGTGAATTGAGCATTATACCAGAAACATGGGAAAGTAAGGAAATGAAAAACAGAAATCTTTCAGGTCCAGCCTCTGGACGGAGTGCTAGTTGTGAAATAGATTTTACGAACTTGGATGAAGATGATGGTGATGAAGATAGTGAGGATAGCGATGAGTATTATGCTAGCATCCAAAGGCCTGCTTTTGTGATCGAGGGAGAGCCGAATTTTGAAGCGGGCCCACCAGAAGATGGGCTTGAATACCTTCGACGAGTGAGGTGTTCTACTTTGTCATCTTTTTAGTCCAATTGGAGTTTGTTGCTCTTTACTATACATACACCCATATCCAACTCATTTTTTACTCTTCTTTCATCTTTGATCCATTTTAGGTGGGAAGCAGCACAGATCCCGAATGTGAGGGTGGCTAAGCTTGACAGGAGTAAATTGAACAAAGAACAGAGCGTGTACATGCCAGTGATACCTGAGATAGCAAAATGCCCGGAGCACTTGATGCCATCAAAGCAATGGGAAGAAGAGTTTCTTGCCGATTTTTCAAAGCTACGGCTGGTATGCCCAGTCTTCTTCTTTTATTGCTTTGCTGCATCTTGTTTCAATGACTTGTTTTCTGTTGAAACTTGCGGGACTAGCTTTAAAGTCTGAAGAGTTTTTGATAGCTGAATCTTTCAGTGTCATAATTGAAACTCTCTCGTTGTGCTTTCAAAATCATGAATCTTATTCATGTTTTGCACATGCCACTGTTTCTCCGTTCAAGTATTTATTTTTTATTGAAGAATGAAGATGCAATTCATTTTAATATGAAAATCTAACTGTAAAATACATTATTATGATTCATGGTCTCCATTGTTCAATAGTTGTTCCAGAAAATACATAAAGCTGAGTTGTGATTGATTCATTTGGTCTGTTGCTCACGCAACCTCTTTTCTACGCAAACTATTTTTTATTCAAATTGTTTTCAGTTTCACTTCCTTAGCCAATATCTGTACCATTTTCTTATGCAGGCCTTCTTTCAAGCAGAAGCCTCCAAACTCGATTCATCTAACAAGACACAGCTAAATTGTATTCTCGGGGTCAAAGAACACTCGGGCCACCTTGATATTCTTGGAAATCCTGAAATCCAGGAACCTGCAGTCGAAAAAAAAGCTGCAGAAAATTTGGAGGCCCCATCTTTGAATCCTCCCAGAACTGATTCAGCAACCTTGCTGCCTACAATGTCCCTGCTTCTCTCAATGGACTCGGTCTCTCGGGTATCAAACTTGAGGAAACGAATAAGAGCATTTGAGGCTATGACCACACCCACTAGGGATGACTGCCTTTGGATTTTTGCGCTATGTGCAGCCATAGATACTCCCCTTCATGCAGACACTTGCGCCTCTATACGCAGTCTGCTGAGGAAGTGTGCGAGCTTGCAAGCTCAGAAGGAGGAGATGGACGATGAGGTAATAATGTTGAACATACTGGTCTCCATTACGGGAAGGTTCTTCGGTCAGGCTGATTCTTGACATGCAAAATTGATGCTCTGGAACTTTTAAGTTATAGCACATGTTATTTATGACTTTGTCTCCTTTCCTAATGGGACGTTATATATCATCTTGATGTGGACTTGGAGCCACCGGAACTAAAAGTACTTTCAAAACTCTTTCTCTACGTGGATTGACATTATATCCACTATAATTCCTTTCTTTTTTTCCAACTTCATATTCAACTTAGAGCGCTACAGAAGTTAAAATTTAAAATGAAGGAATTCCCATCGACCTATGAGGGAAAAGATAACATTAGTTAGAGAATCCTCCACCACAGTTTATATATTACAGAGGACTTATGAGTAGGGATCCCAGCTTAGATCTGGGCTCAGAATGGATGAAAGTCGCCGTCCTCAACATCAAGAAAGGATAGAGTCCGATCACCATAGCGATCAACGAGATGTCGAAGCCCTGGCATTGGTGGCTTTCCAAGCGGGGGTGCATGTCTTCTTGGCGAAGAAGCTGCGGGTTTGGTTGCTCAGTACCCCGACAAGATTCACAGATAAGGGATCTAATTGGGAAACTACGCCAAACGCTTTCTGGACTCAGATGAAGTATACATCGAAGTGTTCAGCCTGGAAGACCAGGTAATACTTTGAGCATTGCCTAGTTTAATTCGGAAATCTGAAAATTGCCTAATTTATCTCATCTGATACAGGCTAGACTGCAAGTTTCAATAGGATTCCAAAACCAAAGACAAAGATGAAGAAACCTGCAAATAACGAAACTAAGGGAGACAAGTCTTCCTGACGAGTGATGGATGAGTCGGGGAAGGACGGCAACGCTGCAGGCGAGGGAAAAAAAGCTGCTAACAAAACCAAACCTGAGACTAGTGATTGGGCGGGTAGAGTTAATTAATTTCCGGACGGAGAGATCAAAGGGCATCCTTATAGATAAAAAAAAAAATTGTAATTAAATGGATTAGAACGTAACAATAAATTTGTTTTACCAACCAAATTAATATTAATTTTATTATATTTTTAAAATATAAATATTATATTATAAATGTTGATGGATATAAATTTAAATTTTAAAATTTTGTGTTGGGATTGATAAGATTTTTAAATTTTCTGCCTTAAAAATATTTATATTTTGAATAAATAATAAAAAATAATAATAGTTAAATTATAAATGTTTTTGATTGAATGTTTAAATACACTCGAAAATAAAAATATATTTTAGATAACCCATTCCATTGAAATTTTAATCCAATTTATCTAGTGGGTCAAAACACACCACTTTAACTTGATTATACAATTATAATTATATTCAATAAAAAATTATTAATAAAATTAATTTTCAAAATAAAATACTTAAAAATTTTAATAAAAATTAATTTTTTTCTTAAATTAAAGTAATATATTTAAAATAAATATAATTTTATATCGTTAATTTAGCAATGATAAGTGAAGTATATAAATTTTGAGTTATGTATTTTTATTTGCCTATGATAATTGGATACAATTAGAACTAATTTATATTTGTGCCCTAAAACACCTTAAATAATTTTAGAAATAAATTAAATTCACAAGTTAATACGTTGTTTAATGGCAAGCTAAAATATATCTTACAGAGTTGTGCTTAAAATATTTAATATGAGTTTTTAATATTAACAATTCACAAATCATGTTGTTGGGTGATTTAATTTTTTAAAAATTATCAATTATCAATTTGAACATATTTCTCGTATCTTATTTAATAATTTTGTCATCTTCAACTTGATTTGTTCAGTTTGAATTTATTAACAACGGTTATCATAATATTATAATAGTACTTATAGTAGTAAAAATTAAAATCTAGTAATTTAATTATGAGAATAATTTTAAAAAATATGTTAAAATATATAATATTATGCATAAAATTATAAGGGTGAAATATACAATAATATCAACTTCTAAAGTTTTATTTAAAATTTTATTATATGAAAGTGATAAGGGAAATAAGTAAATTCTATAACTGGGTGAGTAAAATTAACTGTAATCGTCATTTATACAACTTAATAATGGTTAATAAATATACTTTAAAAATTCAATATTATAGTTCAATAAAAAAACTTTAACATACGAAAAAATTAATAACTTATTTCTTATTTCAATCTTGCATACATTTTTATCTATTTGTTTTAAGCATGTATTTGACAATCATATAATATTCACTTCCTTACTACAATATATTTTTACATATATCTATTCAAGGTTTTAATTTATATATTGTATTAGAAAAATAATTAATATAATAAATATTTTTTTATAATAAAATAGATCACACCTTAATAAAAATAAAAATCTATCTATTCTAATTATTATTTAGAGTGTTTTTATCACCACTATTGCACGCGAATAACAATATTAATCATGTTAGTACGACACTATAATATCTAAATATGAGCACTATTGTAAAACCATATTTTAATAGCCCAAAAATTTCAATCGGGTATATAAATTAGGTATAAAAATTAAGAAGTAAACTTGAAATGATGGTGAAATTATTTTAAGATAAAAAATGGTAGTGAAATATTGAATTAAAAAAAATGTACTGAATATATTAGATTTAATATATTATAAATAAATAATTAAAAAAATATATATAAAAGATAAAGTTAAATTTAGAAAGTATAAAATGCTAAATAAATTATTATATTAAATAAGTGTTAAAAAGGATTATAAAAAAATGAATAGAATAAGTTATAATTTAACGAAAATGAATTAAAATTTAAATTTAAAATAATAAAATTCAAATAGAGGTCAATGGGCTATACCCTAGTCTCAGCTGTGTTAACACCACTGATGCTGAACCTTCAATTACAAGCCATGAGAAGATAAGCTCCGCTTCCCTACTGTCAATTACAAGCCATGAGAAGATGCTGCATTCTATACAAATATAAGACCGTTTCATCTCCTTTTCGAACCATCAGCCGAGCGGCATCTACTGGAGCTGTAGTCTGGACGATTGACGACGTCCATCCAAAAATCCTTAAGATCTTGATCGAGAAAGCATGTCGCTCTACCGTCTCCTCCTCTGCTCACTCAACCGCCGCTCAACTCCCGTCGCCACCCCAGCCGCGGCTCTTCTCCATGCTCACTTCAACCATCACCATGACTGCCAAGGCTTCGCCCCGTCTCTCATTTCCAGCATCGGATGATCGCCGATAGGCATTAGTGCTATGAGCCTTCAAACAAGCTCGTTTCCGGCGGCCTTTGCTAACTGGTGACTAGACTAGCTACAGCTAGAGGAAAGCGGACACACAGAGGATATTCGAGATCTCATGACGGAGGTTGTGCCGCCGCTGAACAAATGGCGCCTAGGGGGGGGTCAATACCCAGGTGAGATCTCTGCTCTTTGTTTCCTTCGCCTCCCTCCTCTATCATCCGTCTCCAGTCTACTTCTCTCCGGCTCTGGCTCCCAGGTGTTCGTGCACAACATTGAGTCCGGAGAGTTAATTCGTTCCTTCCATGTATTTGAAGGAATCCGTGTTCATGGAATCATTTGCTGTTCCGTTTCCTCCACTAAAGGATTGAATGGCTCGAGGTTTGCTTACAGTGTTTGCTTACAGTGTTGCTGTCTATGGGGAAAGGAGAGTGAAGCTTTTTTTAATTGTCCAGGTTGAAGGAAAACCCCGAGAAGAGGAAAGCGTGTCGGCCACTGGGATCTAGAAGTTCGCTTCTTGAGAAATGAAGCAAGTTCAGTTGACGAAAGCAACCTTGTTGCTGTAGGATGTAGTGATAACTCAGCAACCTTGTGGGACGCCACTCATTTGACCATCATTCACATCATTTCTTTAGTTAAGATGTAGGTAAGTAACGTTCCGATTCAGTTTGATAATATCCTCCTAATCTAACATTTCACTTTCTCAACTTATTAAGAGTTGTTCATTATTTTAAATCGATTCAATTTGATAAGATCTCCGTAATCAACCCGTCATTTTCTCAACTTATTAAGTGTTATTTTTTATTTTAAATCGTTAGTAGTAAAACGCATTTTAAACTTATACTTTTTCTATAATAACATAAATAAAAAATATATAAAATTTTAAACTTATCATATATATGTATTACAAGTGTATTAGCGGGTGGTGTTTGGGTAGGATTTAATGGGTTACCTGAAAATAATATAAAATAGGGGTGAGTTAAACAACTCAGTGAATAGGTGTTTAAGGTATAACTTTTAAAAAATATTTTGAATTGGAGTGTGCTATACTGCTTATTTTTCTTTTAAAATATTTCATTTTCAAATAAAAATTTTTATAATTATTTCTCGTTACAACGGTGTGTTTATCAACCAACACACGTAATTCATTATTAAGTAAACTCACATTCGCAGGTCAGCCCGTTCACTGTACCCACTTGTGGCGTCGGAGTAACTTTACCGACCACATATATAGAATCATGTCCACTTCTACCCGAGAATAAGTGAATGTACACGACATCCGATCCTCAATTCTGTAACAAAACTCCGTATCCATATGAGAACAGAGATCTTATCCTGTCCCTACCTCGGTCTCATGCACATGAAGCTACGTCGAGCTTCTCAATACTTATGGTACGACTAACTGCTCTTATTTCTACCAGGTCGTCTAGAGCCTTGGGACGCATCACTACCCCTCTTAGGCGTCTTGAAGGTCCTGTAATATAGTGCATGCACAAATCAACAATTTTTCACATAAGTCATATAATTTGTGGTGCCACTAGTCCAACGGCCCTGACTCTCAACTCGACTTTTAGTTGTTTGTCTTGACTGATCTGTAGACCTATCATGTCGCACTACCGCTAGTCCATCGAGTATGTCGATTTTGTCTCGGTACCATAACCAAACAACTCATTTACTTAAGTTTTCATGGTTTAATAATCATGTTTGTTTACAAGCTCCTGCTAGTGCCAATTGGCATATGGCCCACTGTTCAAAATTTTTAAAATCGGGCATATTAGGTTCCAAATTCCAAAACCGAAGCTGTAAACCCTGCACTTTTGAGCTAAGGAAAAATCGGGAAAAGAACTGGTCAAACCAAGTGAGAAAACCAAATCGGTTCACAAACTCGATCATTTAGGAACAGACAATTTGGAAATTCACAACTTTCATGTGATCCAAAGTGTTCATTAAACCTTGGAAAAAAAAACTTAAGACAAATTATAAGAGAAAAACCAAATTGGTTCAGGTGAACGAGATCCCATAAGAACTTTGAAGTTAAGCATGCTTGCCCGAGAGTAGTGTGCTAGGAAGTATGAGTTTTTTTGGCAATATTAATACTAATAATAAATCTCTCCCATTTAATGCATGATTTTACACCTATATAAAGAGATCATCCCCATTCATTCTCCTCACACTTGAACACTTTTCTCTCTTTTTACTGCTCCATTTCTCGGTGAAGCTCGAACCAGAGCTTCGACTTGAACATTTTTCTTAACCTTAGAAGGAGAGGTCGGGCTCTTTAGAACTGGGGAGAAGTCAGCTATCTAATAGCAAACTCCAATCAATATGAGAATCGCTGGAGAAATGTCGGCATGATAGAATAGTGAAGCAGCTCCGATAGATCGAAGCTGCCCTATTTCGACCAGGCTGAAATCGGCCATTTCGAGCCCTTCTTAGGCCAAACCAAGCCTTCCCACTTCCTTAGTGCTCCCACGGCTGAATTAGGACTGAAAGGTAAGCCAATTCGACTCCCCTTTGCAATGTCCAGCCGGTGCTAGAGAGAGAACCGACAGAATTTCAAGGATGAAATTCTAACTCAATTCGGCATAAATTGATGTGATTCTTGATTCTAGGATGAACCCCAGGACGAGAGCTATCTGCCCAAATCGAAAGCTCGGACTGCTGTGCCCTCACCGATGAGTAATCAAAGCTTTCTCTCTCTACAGTCTGTTTTCTGGTGAAGCTCCGTTTGAGCTCTTTCCGACCTTAAAACTCATGATTCAAAGTTCTATGGAATCGTATGAACATGGAAAAACTCAATTTCAACTTCAATTTCAAAATTAGAGGTGTTTGATCAGTCAATTTGATGAAATCAAATTCGACTGTGTTAAATAGTTGGAATTTGGGAAAAATTGGGGATTTTCAAAAATTCGAGGGACCGAAATGCAATTTCATAAAATTGAGGGTCAATTGGGCATGAAAAATGTTAGAGGGCCAATTAAGGAATTTTAGAATTTTTAGGGTGAAACTCACCATTTTTGTAAAAGAAGGGCAAAATGATAATTTTGGAAAAGTTGGGGGACCAAATTGGAAATTTGAGAAATTAATCCCCTTTTTGTGAAATGGAATAAATTGAGGTCCTATGATAAATTTAAAAGTTTCGGGACTCAATTTGAGGAAAAACCGGCATTAGGGACTTAAAGTTAAAGAGAAATAACTTTAGGGACCTAATTTCAAATAAATAAAAGTTTGACTTTCTCATTCATTTGGAATGAATGAAGACTATTAGGCTAAATGATATTGAACCGAGATGTTCATATCGTGTAGGAACACGAAGTACCGGGAACGCTAGCAAGGACAAGCTCGTGTGAATACAAAGAACCGGTCTAGTGGAATTCACGGCATTAACGGGTGAGTGGGTTTACTAATGTCATACCCAGTTGGGATAATGAGCACAACTTAAAGTTAAAAACCACTTACCGGTTGTGAGTGAGATTTTATGCCATACACGATTGGGGATGATAAGCTCATCGAAATGAAAACCCACTACTATATGGTATTTTAAACATCAAAACTTAGAGTAGTGATGTGAAAACCATGCGAAAAACTACTTAACAGTTGTAAGTAAATCATACCCGGTTGGTATGATGAAACTTACTCGAAGGAAGTTGAAAACCCGTTCATCGATTATGAACAGAGATGTCCTTATATCGGGTCGGTATAATGGACAGTGAGAACATATTTTTGTCGGAAGTGCTCTCCCCTGACTGTGTGCCAATGCTTAAACTATTTGGGAGACCTTACTGATGGGAGCTCGAATAGGTCTGATAGGCCGGGGGCCTTGGTTTTGGAACTTGAGGGCTAATATGCCCGATTTTGAAAATCTCATACAGTGGGCCCAAGGCCAGTTGGCCCGAGCAAGAGCTCGTAAACAAACATGAATTTATGCCATAAAACTTTAAATAAAGTAATTGTTTGGCCATGGTACCAAGATAGTACCGACATACTCAGTCAACTAGCGACATGACAGGTCGACGGACCAGTCAAGACAAACAACTGCGGGTTGAGCTGAGAGTTGAGGCCGTTGGACCAGTGGCACCACAAATTATATGGCATGATAAGAAAATATTGTTTGTGCATGCACTATGAGTACGTGATCATCAAGATGACCATGAGGGGTAGTGATGCGTCCTAAGGGCCCTGGACGACCTAGTGAGTATAAGGGTAATTCGTCGTTCCAGGTGACTGTGCAAAATTTGGAGTAGCACTAAGCGCATGAGACCGGGATGGGGACAAGATGAGGTCTCTGTCCTCATACGTACACGAAGAATTTATTTCGGGATTGAGGGTCGGATGTCGTGAACATCCACTCATTCTCAAGGTAGAAGTGGACGTACTTCTGTTTGGGTGGCCAGTAAAGTCGCTCCGACAAGTGGGTTTAGTAGACGTACTGACCCGCAAATGTGTGTTTAACCTTCATGATGAAGGATGTGTGTTGGGTGATGACACACTGTGATTAAATAAGGAAATGGTGATAAACCTGAGATTTGAAATTTAAAGGATTTTTGAAAGAAAGGAGTCTGACACACTCCAATAATAAGTGTTTTATTAAAAGTCTAAACTTTTGAAAAACCCATTCAATGAGTAGTCATACTTATCCCCTCCCTTATATCCCTTTCAGGAAATTTCGGAAAGCATACCCTTAAAGACCATCAACTAAGACACCTGTGAGATAGGTATGATACATCTAAATTATTATAAAGTTTTGATTTATGTTATTCCAGGAAAAGGTGCAGGTTAAAGGACGCCTTACTCTTTATGGTTTATAATAAGGGGAAATCCTTTAATAAACCGAGAGAGTGGTGGGTTGATCACGGGGATCCGACCAAACCGGGTCGGGGTGTGACATAAGCATTTGACCTATATGGGCTATTTGAGCTCCTGTCAAGAAGTTCTCCAAAAAATTTGAAGCAATGGCACACAGTTAGGGGAGAACACTTCCGACAAAATAAACTTTTCATTTGTCTATCACACTAACCAAGTATGAGAACATCTCCGCTTATAACCGATAAGTAGGTTTTCAACTTCCTTTTAGGAAGTTTAATTATACCAACCGGGTATGATCTACTTACAACCGATAAGTAGTTTTTTTGCGTGATTTCCATATCACTCCTCACAGATGTTATGGTTAAAATACCACTTAGTAGTGGGTTTTCATTTTCAAGGTGCTTATCATCCCAACCGGGTATGATATAAAATTTCCACTCACCCGATCGTGCAGTGTATTTCCTCTAAATTGGCTTTCGTCCCTTGTCAGCTTTGTATGAGTTGGCGTTCTCGATATCTTGTTTTACAACACAGTATAAACATTCTTATTCATTATCATTTGGTTTGATAGCCTTCATTCATTATGAATTACTAAAAATATCTAACTTTTCAATTATTTACAATTTGGTCCTTAAAGTTCTTTTTCTTTTACTCTAGGCCTCAAATGTCGGTTTTTCCCCAAATTTAGTCCCAAAACTTTTAAAATTCCCCTTGAAACCTCAATTTATTCAATTTCACAAAAAAGGGTTTAAATTTCCCAAATTCCCTATTTGGTCCTCAATTTTTCCAAAATTACCATTTTACCCCTCATTTACAAAAAGGTAACTTTTACCCAAAAAATTCCAAAGTCCTCCAACACTCTTATCATGCCCAATTGGCACTCAATTTTATGAAATTTCACTTCAATCCCTTGATTTTTCGAAATTCCCAAATCCCCCCCCCCCAATTTCAACCTTCTAACTCAACCGAATTTGATTTCGTCAAATTGACCGATTAAATGAGTTTAATTGTTGAAATTGAAGTTAGATTGGAGTTCCTACATCTTCATACAATTCAATTGCACTTTGAATCACGCGATTTGATGCCGTAATGAGCTTAAACAGAGCTTTGCTGGAAAATTGGACTTAGAGAGAGAAAGCTTCAAAAGCTTACCGTCGGGGGCGCGACGGTCCGAGCTTTTAATCTGGCCAGATAGCTCTCATCCTGAGGTTACTCCTAGGATATAGAATTGCACCAATTGATGTCGAATTGAGTGAGAATTTAGTCATTGAAGTTCTACTAGTTCTCTCTCTAGCACCAATCAAAATTTACAAATGGGAGCTAAATTGGTTTACCTTTCCACTCTAATTTAGCTATAGGAGGGTTGTGGAGGTGTTGGGAGGGCTTGGTTTGGCATGAGGAGGGCTCGAATTGGCCATTTTCAGCTTGGCCAAAATAGGGCAGCTTCGGTCTACCGGAGCTGCTTCATTATTCTATAACGTCGGTGTAAACCCCGTTTTAGGAGTTTTGTCCCCAAAACTTAATTAGCAACCTTTCATGAGGAATCATTTCCTTTTATATCTATTTGGTGTTTGCTTAACATGCAAACTCTTCTCTTGTTCTTCCAACTAGCCCTTTTTACATCCTTCACCTAAGTAATTTCTTTTCCTTTATATCATTTATTCCCTTCAAGGAGTTTATCATAACTAGATATACCTTACTTAAGGGTATATCCTTAAATTCACAGCTCTCTTTGCTTAGAGCAACATTTTCCCCTTTGAGGTCCCGTACTCAAAATTGGGAGTTCCAAGATACCAAACCATTCTTGTGTCTAGTTAACCTCTTGGTCGTTGCAACCCTTAGCTCGACGTCCTTTAGAGCGTTACGTACTTGTTTTCACGGATTTCCTTGTCATCACCTTTTTGTCCTCCTTTATCTGTTGCTCATTACAATTCAGTCCAAATTTTAGGTTTGACATTGTTATTTTTACTAACTGACTCTTCCTTATTTTGAGTCATGTTTTCCTCGGGACTATTGGTTTACTTGCCCTTTATAGCATGACGTTTTCTAGATCTTGTCTCTATGTCCATTAGATTTCTAGAACGCCTCCTTTAGGATTATTCCTAGCTTTCCAACCTCTCAGGGATTGTATAACTTCATCCCTCTTTTCTTTTGGTAGTATTCCTCGACTACCATTACCGTTGTCCATATCAACTTATAAAACGGTGTCGTTTCTCCTTACCCACTCATCCTTTTTCAACTTCCTTATTGAGTCTTTTCGGTTCCAATTATTTGATTTCCAGATGTTTTACTGACATGATGGGATTCATCCTTTCTTAGGTCCATCCTCGCTCCCAATAACATCATTTACTCAAGGATTTCCATTGGCCTTAATCCACTCTTACTTATTTGTAATCATTTCATAGTTCATTATTGTAAACCCCGTCCTTTAGTAATGAGAAAACTGGGGAAAGAACTGGTAAAATTGAATCTTTAAACCGAATTGGTCTACAAGACTGATTGTTAGGGGAGAGCAAATTTGAAAAAAAAAATTCTAACTCCCATGTGACTAAAAAATGTTCATAAACTTGGAAACAAAACCATAGGACGAAATAAGGAGGAAAGACTGAAACAGTTCAAGAGAACCAAGTCTGAACCGAATAGAACCGATTTATGAACTGAGTTGATTCATGAACCGGAATCGATAGAGAATGGGTAAACCAAGATGCTTATGGATCCCTTGTGATTCAAAGAGATTTAAAATCATTGGAAAGGAATCTTAGAACAAAGTGGGAGAGAAAAACCATATCGATTGTGGTGAACCGAACTCGAACCAGATTAAACCGGTTTAAGAATCGAGCTGGTTTATGAACCAAAATCGATGAAGAGATGGTAAACAGGGAATTGTATGGACCCTAAGTGATCCAAGGAGTACCAAAACCGGTCGGGTCTGGTTCGGAATAGTGTTATCTTCTTCCTCAGGATGACAACACTATTCACTCACCGAAAAATCGAAGCAGCACTGGCGAAAAAGAAACATTTTCGTTCGGTACATTTTAGGTCTTCAATTCTTGTCATAACAGTGCCACATGGACGGCCAACGGGTCCCCGAGCTCCCTATATAAAGAGCCCCTCTCCATTCTTCCTCTCCATACCTGAAAAGCTCACTCTCTCTCAGTTGCTTAGCTTTCCGGTGAAGCTCGAACTAGAGCTTTGATACAGGGTCAATTTTGAGCTGAAGAAGGCGAGGTCAGGTTCATTAGAACCAGGGAGAAGTCAGCTACACGGTGGTGACATCCGTTCATTCTGAGAGTCGCCGGAGAAGCGTCGTGTGATCGAACAGTGAAGCAGCTCTGGCAGGCCGTAGCCGCCCTGTTTTGGCCGAGTTGAGATCGGCCAATTCGAGCCCTCCTTAGGCCAAACCATGCTCTCCTGATACCTCCTTAGCCCTTCCACGGCCGAATCAGGATAGAAAGGTAAGCCAATTCGGCTCCCCTTTACAATTTTCAATCAGTGTTAGAGAGAGAGTCAGCCAAATTTCAATGACGAAATTTTAATCTAATTCGACATCAATTGATATCATTCTTGATCCTAAGAACCTCTGGAGGAGAGCTATCTGCTCAGTCTATAGTCTGTTTTTCGGCAAAGCTTCGTTTGAACTCGTTCTGGCGTTAAAACCTGTGATTCAAATTTCCTTAGAATCGTATGAATATGTAAAAACTCAATTTTAACTTTAATTTCAATGAATAGAGGTGTTTGATCGGTCAATTTAATGAAATCAAATTCGGTTGTGTTAAACAGTTGAAATTGGGGGAAAATTGGAGATTTTCGAAAATTCGAAGGACGAAAATGTAATTTTCTAAAATTTAGGTCAATTGGTCATGATAAGAATATTAGAGGGCCAATTGAGAAATTTTAGAATTTTTGGGGCAAAATTTCCCATTTTTGTAAAGGAAGGGCAAAATGGTAATTTTGGGAAAATTGAGGGACCAAATTGAAAATTTGGAAAAATTAAACCCTTTTCACGAAATTTAATAAATTGAGGTCCCAAGATATATTTTAAAAGTTTTGGGACTCAATTTGAGAAAAAACTCGACAATAGGGACTTAAAGTTGAAGAAAAATAACTTTAAGGACCTAATTACAAAATATTTATAAAGATGAGTTTTCTCATTCATTGGAATGAATGAGGGCTATTAGGCCAAAGAATAATGAACAACTATGTTCATTTCGTGTAGGAGAACGAGATATCGAGAATGCTAGTTGAGGTTTAGCGTGCAATGGACGAAACTCGTCTAAGTGGAATTTCATTGCACGATCGGGTGAGTGGGATTTTATGTCATACCTAGTTGGGGATGATAAGCACATCAAAATGAAAACCCATTACTATGTGGTATTTTAAACAACACGACTTAGAGTTGTGATATGAAAACCATGCAGAAAAACTACTTACCGGGTGTAAGTAGATCATACCCGGTTGGTATGATGAAACTTCCTCAAAGGAAGTTGAAAACCCGTTCATTGGTTATGAACAGAGATGTCCTTATATTGGGTCGGTATAATGGACAGTGAAAACATATTTTTGTAGGAAGTGTTCTCCCCTGATTGTGTGCCAATGCTTAAACAATTTGAGAGATTTTCTCGACGGGAGCTCAAATTGCTCTTATAGGCCGGAGGCCTCGGTTTTTGGATCTTAAGGGCTAATATGCTGGGTTTTTTTTGAAAATCTCAGATAGTGGGCCATAGGACAATGGGCACGAGCAGAACTTGTAAACGAACATGATATATGTGCCATAAAACTTTAATAAGTAAATTGTTTGGTCATGGTACCAAGGCTAGCCCGACATTCTCAATCAACTAGCAGTAGTGTGACATGACCAGTCTTCGGACCAGTCAAGACAAACAACTGTAGGTTGAGTTGAAAGTCAGGACTATTGGACTAATGACACCATAGATTACATGGCATAATATGAAAATATTGTTTGTGCATGCACTATGAGTACAAGATCATCAAGACACCCATAAGGGGTAGTGATGCGTCCTAAGGGCCCTGAACGACCCGCTGAGTATAAGGGTAGTTCATCGTTCTAGGTGACCGTGTGAAATTTGGAGTATCACCAAGTGCACGAGACCGGGGTGGGGACGGGATGAGATCTTTGTCCTCATATGGTCACGAAGAATCGATTTCGGGATTGAGGGTCGGATGTCACGTACATCCGCTCATTCCTAGGGTAGAAGTTGTCGTACTTCTATCTAGGTAGCTAGTAAAGTCACTCTGAAGCCACAAGTGGGTTCAGTGGTCATGCTGACTTGCGAATGTGTGTAACCTTCATGATGAAGGATGTGTGTTGGGTAATGACACACCGTGATAATAAGAAATGGTGGAAAAACCTGAATTTTTAAATAAAGGAATTTTTGAAAAGTGAGGAGTCTAGCACACTTCAATGTTGAACCAAAGGCAGTGCAATCCCACCCTCCTGCTAATCCAACCACTCCAATGGACATACCTAGAAATCTCAAAACCCTTCGACAACTAGGATGTAAACCTTTCCTCGGAGAAAAGGATGCTGGGATTGCCATGGATTGGATGGCTAATACCAAGAAGTTGATGGGAATTGTCTGGATACTGCCATAGGATAGGGTGATCCTGATGGAATTCTTCCTGGAAGGAAGCACTAAACGGTGGTGGGGCAATGTCCGAAACCTACATACCACCACCCCTACTTGGGAGCAATTTGAGGAAAGATACTCGGAGGAGTACTTGGCACCCCACCTAATAAATGAGAAGAAATAAGAGTTTATCTAGCTTCGACAAGGGCTTAGTTCCATAGCAGAATATGAAACAAAATTTAACGAGTTAAGACCCTTTGCTTTCGATCTAGTTGGACCAATTGACATATGCCAGAGGTTTGTGGACGGTCTCAACATGGACATTAGAGTCCGTATGGGAGTACTGGGATTCCCTAAAGACCTAGCAACTGTAATCAGTATGGCTCACAAATGCAAGCGACTGGTATAGGCCCGACGTCGTCAAGTGGAGCAGACAATTAGAAAGGGTGATAAGGATTCAAACCGTCAAGGAGGACAGAGAGAATATACCGGCCCAAGAGGAGGAAACAAAATGGTATTCCAATGGAGAAGGGTCATGCCTCCACCCCTTCCCAAATTTGTCCCTACCTTACCCCAAGGGAACCCTCGCTATCCCAAGTGTCAAAGGAACCATGAGGGAGCATGCCTGTTTCGCCTGCGGACAAGTGGGACACTTTGTAAAGGATTGTCCTACTCTTAGGGAGAACAGATAGAAAATTACTCTTGGACCACCTCAAGGGAACTTCAGGAACCCCAGACCAGAAGCTACATCAAGAGTACCGGCTAGAGTATACAACCTCATTCAAGAGGAGGCTATAGAAGACCCTAGCACTATAGTGGGTACATCCCAAAACCCTACCAACCAGTTCAAAAGAGTCATGTAAATTAAACGTCTTTTGTTTTAATAAACAGAATTCCTTCTAAAACATATATTCCTTAAATTAGGGTATATACAGTTGTGGGGACAACCAGTTTATGCTATTTTTTACTCTGGAGCAGAGCAATCATTTATCATGGAAGAGTTGGTTTCTAAGGTACCCCTAGAGCTCACTCCGCTAGTATAAAGCATTAACGTCTTTACACTCTTAGGAGAAGGTCTGAACATGAATGAATAATTAAAGGGATGTGAAATAGAAATTAGAGGAATCAAACTTGAAGTTGACTTGATCCCATTACCTCTAAGATAAGTGGAAGTAATTCTGGGGATGGATTGGCTGAGTAATCATCAAGCAAGGATGGACTATAGAAGGAAGATAGTAACTTTGCATACTTCCAAGACTAAGGGACTAAAGTTCCAAGGAGATAAAAGGAAAAGTGAAGTATAGGTGTCCCACCTGAAGGTTCAAAAGATGATACAAAAAGGTTGTACAATCTTTTTGGCCATGGTTGTAAATAAAGATTTTGAAGAAAAGAAACTGGAAAACACTCCGGTAGTAAGGAATTATCCTGAAGTTTTTCTAGAAGAGCTACCTGGACTACCTCTAAGTCGCCAAGTAGAGTTTACCTTAGAAATAACCCTGGGAACAAACCCCTTATCCCAAGCCCCATATCGCATGGCTCTGGCAAAGCTGAAAGAATTAAAGGAACAACTGGATGAATTATTGGAAAAGAATTTCATACATTCAAGTCAGTCTCCATGGGATGCTCCTGTTTTGTTCGTGAAGAAAAAGGACGGGAGTATGAGACTATGTATTGACTACAGGAAGCTGAATCAAGTCACTATCAAGAACTGATACCCACTCCCAAGGATATATTATTTGTTTGATAAGTTAAAAGGAGCAGCCTACTTCTCAAAAATAGATCTTTGATCAGGTTACCACCAACTAAGGATTAGAGAAGAGGACATTCCTAAGAAGACATTTTGATCTAGATATGGACACTATGAATTTAGAGTGATGCCGTTTGGGTTGATGAATGCCCCTACATCTTTCATGGATTTAATGAATCATGTGTTCCAACCTAATTTGGACAGGTTCATGCGGTAAGTAATCGAAGCTTTCTCTCTCTATAGTTCATTTTCCGGTGAAGCTCCGTTTGAGCTCGTCTCGGCATTAAAACTTGTGATTCAAATTGCTAAAGAATTGTATGAATATGTAGAAACCCAATTTCAACTTCAATTTCAATAATTGGAAGCGTTTGATCGGTGAATTTGATGAAATCAAATTCAATTGTGTTAAGAAGTTGGAATTGGGGGAAATTTGGGGATTTTTGAAAATTTGAAGGACCGAAATACAATTTCCTAAAATTGAGGGTCAATTGGGCATGATAAAAATATTAGAGGGCCACTTGAGAAATTTTAGAATTTTTGAAGTAAAATTTACCATTTTTGTAAAGGAAGGGCAAAATGGTAATTTTGGAAAAGTTGGGGGACCAAATTGGAAATTTGGAAAATTAAACCCCTTTTTGTGAAATGGAATAAGTTGAGGTCGTATGATAAATTTTAAAAGTTTTGGAACTCAATTTGGGGGAAAATCGGCATTAGAGACTTAAAGTTAAAGAGAAATAATTTTGGACCTATTTGCAAATAAATGAAAGTTTGATTTTCTCATTCATTTAGAATGAATGAAGGCTATTAGGTTGAAGGATAATGAACCGAGATGTTCATATCGTGTAAGAACACGAAGTACCGGGAACGCCAACAAGGACATGCTCGCATGAATACAAAGAACCGGTCTAGTGGAATTCACTATATTAATTTTATGAGTGGGTTTACTAACGTCATATCTGGTTGGGATGATGAGCACAACTTAAAGTTAAAAACCACTTACCGGTTGTGAGTGGAATTTTATATCATACCCGGTTAGGGATGATAAGTACCTCGAAATGAAAACCCATTACCAAGTGGTATTTTAAACAATACAACTTAGAGTAGTGATGTGAAAATCATGTAGAAAAACTAATTATTGGTGGTAAGTAGATCATACCCGATTAGTATGATGAAACTTTCTCGAAGGAAGTTGAAAACCCGTTCATTGGTTACGAGCAGAGATGTCCTTATACCCGATCGGTATAATGGACAGTTGAAAATATATTTTTGTTGGAAGTGCTCTCCCCTAACTGTGTGCCAATACTTAAACGATTTGGGAGACCTTATTGACGGGAGCACAAATAGCTCTTATAGGCCGGGGGCCTCATTTTGGAACTTGGGGGCTATTATGCCTAGTTTTGAAAATCTCGAACAAGTGGGCCATAGGCCAATGGGCATGAGCAAGAGCTCGTAAACAAACATGAGATATGTGCCATAAAACTTTAATAAATGAATTGTTTAGCCATGGTACCAAGACAAGACCGACATATTCAGTAAACTAGCGATAATGCGACATGACAGGTCTCTAGACCAGTCAAGACAAACAGCTGCAGGTTGAGTTGAGAGATGGGGTCGTTGGACCAGTGGCACCACATATTATATGGCATGATAAGAAAATACTGTTTGTGCATGCACTATTATTACGGGATCATCAAGACGCCCATGAAGGGCAGTGATGCATCCTAAGGGCCTTGGACGACCCGGTAAGTATAAGGGTAGTTCATCGCCAAGTGACTATGCAAAATTTGGAGTAGCACTAAGCACATGAGACCGGGGCGGGGACGAGATGAGGCCTCTATCCTCATATGGACACAGAGAATTGATTTCGGGATTGAGGGTCGGATGTCACGTACATCCACTCATTCTCAGGGTAGAAGTGGACGTACTTCTATCTAGGTGGCCAGTAAAGTCGCTTTGAAGCCATAAGTGGGTTCAGTGGTCATGCTGGCCTGGGAATGTGTGTTTGACCTTCATGATTAAAGTTGTGTGTTGGGTGATGACCATCGTGATTAAATAAGGAAATGGTGATAAAGCCCGAGATTTTAAATGAAAGGATTTTTTTAAAGAAAGGAGTCTAGCACACTCCAAAACAATTCTTTTCCTCAAAGTGAATTTTTGAAAACCCATTCACTGAGTAGTCGTACTCACCCCCTCCCTTATATGCCTTTCAGGAAATTTCGAAAAGCCTACCCTTAAAGACCATCAACTAAGATGCTGGTGAGATAGGAACGATAAATTTGAAATATTATACAATTTTGATTCATGTTATTCCGGGAAAATGTGCAAGTTTAAATGACGCCTTACTTTTTATGGTTTATAATAAGGGGAAACCCTTTAATAAATCGGGAGAGTGGCGGGTTATTCACGGGGATCCAACCAAACCGGGACGTGACGTGACAACTAGAGTGGTATCAGAGCCTATTTCCTCGAAGACATAATCAAAACTAGATAATATAGTAACTAATAGGATTTATCCTAAAATTTTCAGATAGCTCCCATGAGAGGAACCAAAAAAAATAGGAATGGTTCTACTAAACACCTTATCTTTATATGAAGACAACCCTAGAAGCTTCCCAAATGCCTGAGGCCTGGCAGAAATCTCAAAAGACCAAATGGGGAAGTATCTCGAAGAATTGTGCTAGGACTTATCGATGGCATAACTCTAAGTATAAAGTAAGCCAAGCATGAAGCCATAAATGCCAGCAAAGAGGCATATAACCTTACATAGGACGATGCTTATTAAGAATCCCGTAGCTCCCTAGTTATTTTGTGATCATTTTCTGTAATAGGGCCAAAATACCCAACATATTGTACTACTCTATTAATGAAGTACTCTCAATTCCTAAAAACCTTGTCTTCCAAAAGGATGTAATCTTGTTAGGAAGATGGCCCCAAGAAAAATAACCAAACAAAATTGCAATTCCCTAGACACCACGTATATCAAGGATAAATGAATAAATCAAGGAGATTACTATGTAAAGAAGGCATGACAAGAAAACCATCATGGTAAGGAGTGTAGGAGAATTTTGGGGTAACTAAGGAACAACCTATTATAAAGTACAAAGGAAATAGGACATGAAATGAAGGACTGTCCCACACCACTAAGATTTAGAATAATACTTTCTAAGAATAAACCCCCCACAACTATAGGAAATTTGAAATGATACCATCCCAAGGAACACAACTCCCGCTTGTAATTTCAACCACAAACAGGAGGAAACTTTTCGAGATCACAACAAAGTGGTAGGAAGGAAAAAGGGCTAAAGGTAGGATCTCGATAAAACCATAAACAGAACAAAAGGTAGCTGAAGAGAACTCTCCCTTAAATAAGAAATTTCTAATAATTTAGGAGAAAAGGAGGGAGTGCATCCACAAGAGAAGACAAGTCGAGCGTTTGACGACAAATGGGATGTCTTGGGATTTCAAGTACGACTTACTTTGGAAAAAGTAGAGAAGTCAAATTGGAGATTCAGAGGAACATAGTAGAAGTAAGCAAACTGTGATGAAAAAATAGTCAAAGAAAATAAATGACAGCCTAAGGAAGATTGGGAGGTAGAAAGGACTACACCCTAAAAAGGCTAGTAAGATGAACGTTAAGGATAGGAGTACTCGAGAAACAACTGCCCTAAGAAACTTATACCATAATTTGAGTTCCAACAAAGAAGAGAGGGGCAGAAAGGCCAAATATTCGGGAAAAGAAGGATGAAAGAAATCCTTAAAAGGACCAAAGGCCAAATTAACGACTAACTCAAGCCAAGAAAAGAATAGGCAAGCCTCTCACACAATTGTCAAGAAATCTTGAAACAAGGAAGATTTGAATGCTCCATAAGGAAATACACTATGAAAGTAAACCTTGGAGGGATGCATACAACTAACTACCCTTGAAGGAATTATTGATGGGCGGATGGACATAATGTGGAGTGTAAGGAACCAACCCTTAATTAGGAAATGTTTCAAAGGAAGGAAGTATCGTGATGGCTCAGTGTGACATGTTTGGAGAGAATAGAAAAACTAAATAATAATTCTAGGAGAACCAAGTAGAAAGAAGAAACTATTAGCAACATGGTAGCCAAAGAGAATAAACAAAACCCTAAGAAAGGCTGAGATGTAGTAAAGACTACACTCTATAAAGGACAATAGGATGGGCATGAAGAACGAGTGATATAGCTGCCCAGACGATTGAACTAGAAAAATAGAGAGAAAAAGACTGTTAAAGAACTGGTATTCGAGAGAACCATGGATTTAAACTATGACAAAGAAGGGAGAAGTGAAAAGGCCAAAATGTTGAAAAAAATGAAGAAAGGAAATCCTTAAAGAAATCAATGACCAAGACCGAATTTACTATCAAAAGGCCATAAGATGGTTAAGTGAGCCTCTCGAAAGGAGATCAAGTGATTTTGACACTAGGTGGATGTGAGCTCTCCTTAAGGAAGATATAGACATGTACTGAGGTACGAGTGATAATGAAGATGAAGTATGAAAGACATACCCGTAGGATCTCAAGAGTAAAGGTAAACATGAAAGAATAGCATCAAGGGACATCATTTAAAGTAAGGTGTCTTCAAGATGAATGAAAAAAAAATTACGGGAGAAAAGGGTAAGAATCCTCCCAAATAAAGAAATCTTGAAAAATGATACATGACCTAATAAAGAAGAAATGAAACTAGGTGACGAGAGGCAAGTAGATGAATTTGTAAATAAAATGCATGCTAAGGTGAAAGAAACGCAAGGAAGCATATTAAGAGAATCTAAGGAGTAGTTAAACTCAAGAAAATGGTAAGTAGGAAGTTAGCATCAAGAGATTCTGTGACAAGTAAGAATGAGTGAACTATCCATAATAAGGTAATAAAGGAAAGAACGTCCGAGAAACGTTAGGAAAGTGAACCCTCCAAATAAGACATGGTTAAGGAGGGATAACCACAATTGGTAAGATAGGTCATAGTCCACACGTACATACGAAGCTTAAAGAGTGGACGACAGAGCATAGTGTGAATTGTATGGAATAAGACCAAAAATTTAAAGTATCTCCAGTAAAGAATAAGGGATGAAACAGAAGTTGTGGATAAAGAAGATTTCAATACGAGTAAATGCCCTAACATAGATAGGGGTGCAAAGAAAGGGAGAAAGAACCATACAATGAATGATAAGCAGGTTGAGCATGCAACTCCTAATATGGAAATCTCTATTATAAAGGACATAGTAGAGAACAAAACCAGAAGGAGGAAACCTTCCCAAGCAAAGTAATTGACACATAGATCGAAAGCAATTATTGTAGAATAAAGAATCATGAAGTGATTATGAGTAAGTAAAAGTGGATTAAGGAAAAAAGGAAAAACCCTTGAATAAGGAATGCCAAGGACTTAAGAAGGAAAGAATCCCAGTTTGTTGGTAAACTATCGAGAAACCAAATAATTGACACCAGAAAGACCCAATAAAGAAGTTGGGAAAGGACGAGTGGGTAAGGAAAACTGACACGGTTATGTAAGAAATGTTGTCAAGATACGAATGATAATTGGGTAATAGTAAAGGTAGTTGAGGAATACTACCCGATGAAAGGAGGGATGAAATTATACAGTCCCTGGAAGGCTGGAAAGTTGGAAACAACCCTAAAAGAGGTGTTGTAGGAGTCTGATGGACAGAGAAAAGTTCAAAACTATGTCATGTCGTAAGGGACATATAAGCACCAACAGTCCCAAGTAAAATGTAACTCGAGTAAGAAGGAGTCAGTTGGTAATCATAACGAGGTCAAACATAAATTTGACCGAAGTTGTAATCAATGACAAATGAAGGATGGGTCAAATTGGGACGAAAGAATAATAACATAGAAACTTGTGAAAACAAGTATGTAATGCTCTAAAGAACGTCGAGATAGGGATTTCAACGATGAAGAGAATAACTAGACAAAGGAACGATTGGGCACCTTGGAACTCCCAATCCTAAAATCTTCAGTAAAAATTCCCAAAAGGAAGAACTATACTCTAAATAAAGGGAGATGCAAACCTAAGAATAAACATTAGGATTAATGAGCCAGACATGCCTCGTTATTATAACTCAATGGAAGGAGTAAGCATGATAAATGAAAAGAAATTCCTTAGATAAATGATTACGGGGACTAAGTGAAAGGGCAATCGAAGTGTTAGCATGTCAAGAAAATCCAAGTTGACATCAAGGGAAATTATTCCCGATGTGGAATATATTGGTTAAGTTTTGGGGATAAAACTCCTAAAAGGAGGGGAGAGTTGTAAACCCCACTCTTTTGAGTTAAGGAAAACCGGGAAAAGAACCGGTCAAACTGAGTGAGAAATACTAGACCGGTTCACAAACCCAACCATTTGAGGGTTAATAAAACTTAGGAAAAGAACCTTAGGAAAAATTAGAATAGAAAAACCAAATTGGTTTGGGTGAACGAGATCCCATAAGAACTCTGAAGTTAAGGATGGGTGACCTTCTGGAAAGCATGTTTTTTTTGTAACCTGAAATTTTGGTAAAAAAATTTATGCGAACGCTACGCCCTATCATAAATAGCCATAAATTAATATATATTTAATTATTGTAATTAATACCAATAATTTAATACCTAAATTAAATTATTGGAATTAATACAAATAATTTAATAAATAAATTAAATTATTAGAATTAATACCAATAATTTATGGCAATATTAATACTAGTAATAAATCTCCCCCATTTAATACATAATTTTACACTTATATAAAGAGTTAATCCACATTCATTCTCCTCACACCTGAACACTTCTCTCTCTACTACTTCATTTCCCGATGAAGCTCAAACTAGAGCTTCGACTTGAGCATTTTTCTTAACCTTGGAAGGAGAGATCGGGCTCTTTAGAATCGGGGAGAAGTCAACTACACACATGTAGTCTTTGTTTGCTTTGAGGGTCGCCGGAGAAACACTGGCATGATGGAATAGTGATGTAGCTCCGGTGGACCGAAGTTATCCTATTTCGACCGAGTTGAAATCGACCATTTCGAGCCCTTCTCAGGCCAAACCAAGCCCTCCCAACATTTCTTCGATCCTCCCACTGTCGAATTAGAACTGAAAGGTAAGCCAATTCGGCTCCCGGCTGCAATTTCTGGCCAGTGCTAGAGAGAGAACAACAGAATTTCGATGATGAAATTCTAACTCAATTCAGTATCAATTGATGCGATTCTTGATTCTAGGATGAACCTTAGGACAAGAGTTATCTGCCTAGATCGAAAGCTCGGACCACCGTGTCCTCACTAGTGAGTAATCGAAGCTTTCTCTCTCTATAGTTCATTTTCTGGCGAAGCTCCGTTTGAGCTCATCCCAACGTTAAAACTTGCAATTCAAATTGCTAAAGAATCATATGAACATGTAAAAACTCTATTTCAACTTCAATTTCAATAATTGGAAATGTTTGATCGGTCAATTTGATAAAATCAAATTCAGCTGTGTTAAAAAGTTAGAATTGGGGGGAAAATTGGGGATTTTCAAAAATTCGAAGGACCGAAATGGAATTTCCTAAAATTGAGGGTCAATTGGGCATGATAAAAATATTAGAGGGCCAATTGAGGAATTTTAGAATTTTTGGAGTAAAATTTACCATTTCTATAAAGTAAGTGCAAAATGATAATTTTGGAAAAGTTAGGGAACGAAATTGGAAATTTGGGAAATTAAATCCCTTTTTGTGAAATGGAATAAATTGAGGTCCTATGATAAATTTTAAAAGTTTCGAGACTCAATTTGAGGAAAAACCGACATTAGGAACTTAAAGTTAAACATAACTAACTTTAGGGACCTAATTGCAAATAAATAAAAGTTTAATTTTCTCATTCATTTGGAATGAATGAAGGCTATTAGGCCGAAGGATAATGAATTGAGATGTTTATATCGTGTAGGAATACAAAGGATGATAAAACTTTATCGAAGAAAGTTGAAAACCCATTCATCGATTTTGAGCGGAGATGTCCTTATACCCGGTCGGTATATTGGACAGTTGAAAATATATTTTTGTTGGAAGTGCTCTCCTCTAACTGTGTGCCAATGCTTAAACAATTTGGGAGACCTTCTTGACAGGAGCATAAATATCTCTCATAGGCTGGGGGCCTCAGTTTTGGAACTTGGGGGCTATTATGCCCAGTTTTGAGAATCTCGAACAAGTGGGCCATAGGCTAGTAGGCATGAGCAGGAGCTCGTAAACAAATATGAGATATGTGCCATAAAACTTTAATAAATAAATAAATTTTTTGGTCATGGTACCAAGACAGGACCAACATATTTAGTCAACTAGTAATAGTGCGGCATGACAGGTCTTCGGACCAGTTAAGACAAACAGCTGTAGGTTGAGTTGAAAGTCAAGGCCGTTGGACCAGTGGCACAACATATTATATGGCATGATAAGAAAATAATGTTTTTACATGCACTATGATTATGGGATCATCAAGACACACATGAGTGGTAGTGATGCATCCTAAGGGTCTGGACGACCTGGTAAGTGTAAGGGTAGTTCGTCGTACCAAGTGACTATGCGAAATTTGGAGTAGCACTAAGCGCATGAAACCGGGGTGGGTAGGAGATGATGTCTTTGTCCTCATACGGACACAGAGAATTGATTTTGGGATTGAGGGTCAGATGTCACATACATCCACTCATTCTTAGGGTAGAAGTGGACGTACTTCTATCTAGGTGGCCGGTAAAGTCGCTCTGAAGCCACAAGTGAGTTCAATGGTCGTACTGGCCTACGAATGTGTGTTTGACCTTCATGATGAAGGTTGTGTGTTGGGTGATGACACGCCGTGATTAAATAAGGAAATTGTGATAAAACTTGAGATTTTAAATGGAAGGATTTTTGAAAGAAAGGAGTCTGACACACTCAATACAATTCTTTTCCTCAAAGTGAATTTTTGAAAACCCATTCACTGAGTAGTCGTACTCACCCCCTCCCGTATTTTCCTTTCAAGAAATTCTAGAAAGCCTACCCTTAAAGACCATCAACTAAGATGCCTGTAAGACAGGTACGATAAATTTGAAATATTATACAATTTTGATTGAGGTTATTCCGGGAAAAGGTGCAGGTTTAAAGGACACCTTATTCTTTACGATTTATAATAAGGGGAAACCCTTTAATAAACTGGGAGAGTGGCGGGTTATTCACAGGGATCCGACCAAACTGGGTCGGGGCGTGACAACTAGAGTGGTATGTCCGCCAGCGGCCGAGTCTGGGGCCAAGTCATATGCTGGTCGGTAGCCCTATTAGTTGTCGAGCTCCCTATATAATGAGCACCCCTCCTCTCGACTTCCTCATCCCATAGTCGAGCGAAGAAGATGAAGTGCTCAATTTTCCAGTGAGGCATAAACCAGAGCTCCGACATCGGGCTTTTCTTCAGCCTCCGAAGGTGCATTTGGTGTCTTTAGAACTGGGAGGAAGTACTCCACCTTGCTGCAATCCCCACTTGGCTCGAGGACCACCGGTGGAGTGCTAGAGAGCTTGCACAGTGCAGCTGCTCCGGCAGTAAAAAAATAGCCAAATTACCTCAAGCTAAATTCCAGCCATTCCCGACCTCCTACAACCAAGCTGATCCTTTCCCAACCATGTACGACCAATACCCGACCTCCCCAAAGCTTAAGAGTAAGTCTAATTTGCCTTCACTCGTCGGTATAACAAAGTTCTAGAGAGAGAAATGCTTGAACTATACTAATCAAATTCTCTATGCTTAGGAAGTCAATTGGAGAAATTCTTGATCCTAAAAGGATCTTCTCGATGAGTACAAGCTTTTCGGATCGAAAGCTCCGACAACCTAGACTCAACCGGTAAAAATTTAAAGCTCTCTTTCTCTAAGTGTAGTTTTCCGGCGAAGCTCCGTTTGAGCTTAATTCAAGGCCGATTATGGTAATTCAAAGCATGGACTAATCGTGGGAAGATAAAGAATATCATTAGTAGCATGCTAGGAGGAAATTAACTAAGCATTGAGAATCAATTTGACTAAATTAGATCTCGGGACAAGGGTGGATGAATTCGGGGAAGAAATTGGGGAAATTAAGGATTTTTAAAATTTTGAGGACCAATGTGCAATTTTTAGAAATTCGAAGACCAATTAGCTATTTTGAGGAAATTGGGGGCCAATTGGTCATTTTACGAAATTTGGGGGCAATTTGGTAATTTTTTATAAAAATTGTGGGCCTAATTACAAATAAGGGAAAATTCAGGATTGGAATGGAAATAAGAGGATATTAGGGACCTAAGAGAGGTATTGGAAACCTTACGGACCTAATTGGAGATAAAATGAATATTAGGGACCTAAATGTAAAGTTATAAATTTTAGGGACCTAATTACAATTAAAGCATAATGTGAGAACCTATGCGCAAATACACAAAAGTATGAGGTCTTTTATGTCAATTCTTCTGATTTGTATACTCAAATCATGTAGGAGCTGGTTGTCCGAGTACCTATGCAATGGAGCACATCACAGATTGAGATCTCACGGGGACGACCATATCACTGTTACCGATGAGTGGGATTTTTAACATCATACCTAGTTGGATGATGAACACCATTTTTAATTTTGAAAACCATTTTCCAGGAATGGTTTCCCCTTACACGTTTTGGAAGACGTCTATGAGAGTTGGAATTGCTCTAGCAAGCTTGAAGCCTTAGTTTTAAAAATAATAGAGTGTAAGGCCTAGTTTTGGAAAACTTGTGAAGTGAACCTAAGGCCAATAAGTATAAACTGAATCTTGTAGATAAATTTAAGATTACATACTTTGATTGTGAAATTTTAGCTAAAATGCTGAAGCTGCACTAACAAACTCACCAAATCAATAGCTAACTGAAAACGGGTTGTCAAGCCTGTTAGGCCAAATAACGCCAAATGGATTAAACTTAATGGATAAAATTTTGTTTGTGCATGTAAAGGTAAGAAAAGAGAGAGAATGAAGGCACATAGGGACAAAAGATAGTGAGACACGAGAGGTGAGGTAGAGACGAGACACAGAACTGTACCATTTAGATGCTAAAGTAAAAACTAGGAGTTGGAAAGATAGTTCCACATAAACATATACATATCATAACGTTAGTTTCCACAATGGCAAATTCTTAGTGGCTATTCAAAACAATACAAACTAAATGCCTTTCGATAAGGGTATTGAACTCAAAACGGGCATTAACCAAAATGATGTGCTGTAGCTTGTCCGCCTTCTTTTTCATGTGAGATGTCCCTGTGAACTAGGAATTTGAATCAGAACCAGTTTGAAACACTGAAATCTCTGAGCTTCCGGAGATGTCTCTCCATCTCATTTCGAGTATTCTCCCACTCTTCTCTTTCGATCACTGTAGTTGGATCATCTTTCTCGCTCTAAAACACCAATGAAATAGCACAGGAAACAGCAACCTTAGCAAGGGATGCTAATAGCAAGAGCAAAAGGCCTAGGATGGAACTTTTCTAGGATTGTAAACATTGGGATCAAGAAAAAGGATTACCGCATGAACAATCTTGAAGGAAGTTCCTTTATCACGAATGACAAGCAAATCAGTCTTCCTATCACGATCTCTTCCACCGGGGACTGTAACCTATTAGATCAGTAGGATTAAGTAATGATTGTATCTACAAGGACAATAAACAAGTAAACTAGAGGTCATTCTTCTGTAAGAACCTTCTTAACCCATTTGGGTAGGTCTAATGACAGATTTTTCCAATATGAGATTTCCAAGTACTTCTGAAAGCATTTTCATACTAATTTTGGTGTATCCATCTGTTGCCTGAAAACTGTTTTAATTCAAAAAAAGTAATCTGAAAATAAATTCCTTGCAACTACTACCAGCATATGTCATATATATCATAACATTCTCACATACGAAATGATTGGGATGTTAACATCCGGATAATATTCATATATTCTTATCACCATCTAGTTATTTTTTGCAGAAGTAATGAGAAAACAAAATTGGAGAGAAATTGTCCTTACAATAACTTTGGCTCTAGTAATGGACTTTGTCTTTGAATCAATCACATAGATCTCCTCAAAATCAAGAACAAACTCTGGGTCACCTAACCTCCGGTTCCTGTAATGCTTTGTAAGGAAAACCTATAAACAAGAGCAGTGCCCACTTTGATTTATTCTTTTATTCTTCATAACAAATTTATTTGTTAGAAACATAAAAAGGGTAAAGCCAATAATTTCAATACCTTAGTAATCTCCCTGTCGGATTTATACATAGGATCACGAGGGGCATCAATGGGCGGTTCAGTAACATTGTAACACCCATAGTCACTCATGGCACATCGGATGTACTGTAATATTTTTTACAAGGAAAACCATTATGAAAATAAAGTAATGGGTTAGTTTTAAGCATAGGCCTATTTGAGAGACATTCCTTCTAATGTTATAGAATAATTGGTTGATAATTGTGATAATTTGTTGAGCAATCTACCATGAAAAACTTCATTTTATATGTTTTTAGTTATTGCATAAACATGAATTCATTATGGTTCATCCAAGTATTTTCTAGTTTACCACATGCTTGAAGTAATGAATGGTTAAAAAATTATGTATGCAAATAGAAAAGAGATAAGCATGAGATTAATGCCTTTCCCAAACTCCAAGTACCACCATAAAAGTGAACAAAGAGTAGAGATTGTAGATCAGAAAACTGAAATTAATGAAACTGCCATTTGTGCATTTCAAAGTTCAGACTAAGTTTGAGCAATGTGAAATGTCATTGTGGGCTCAGAATGACAGCTCATGCAGAGATATCAAGGTTTTTTTACAACAATGAAGTAAAAAAAAGTTGCAAAAAGCACTCATCCTCTATGGACAAATCCATGGAAGTATTAAGGATACCAAGATACTGCACACAAGTGCATCTTCACTAGCAACAGACCATGTACTCAACATTTTCAGAAACACAAACTACCAAGTCTTGTCAATATCATAACGGGACTGATACTTTGTGCTGCATATCTAATAGAAACATCAAGCATAGCACCACACACACAACATCAGCTTTTCTTGGAGTTTCCAGAGAGTCAGAATAAACAATCAGCTCCCCAAATTACCAGGAGATTAGTTAATTACCTTCTGAGGCATCGGTGCCAGCACTCTCGGGATTGAATAAACATCAGTGTCTGGTGGAGTCACGTACATCTGCATCAAAAACCACCAGCTCAAGACCTCAGTTCACTTATAGAAGCAGAAAAATGGCTAGAGACATCATCTTGTTCCACCATCCTTCGCCATGAAATAACCAATATGAAGTTTTGCAAGTAATCGTCAACAATATCTTCAAATGGGTATTCGGTCACATATGTTCACTTGAAAATACGAAATCTATTGAGCAAGGAAAAATACATTTTCATGCTCTTAATCTTACAATATTTATTATCCCATTTATTTGGGGCAAAAAAAAACGAATTAATCATTGTAAACCAACCTCTCTGAAATCATAGACATCATTGTCCGGGTCAGGGGGCTTCCTGATAAAGAAATCGCAGTCAAGCAATGAAATTTTATGGAACTCATCCTCGTTTATCCGGTAATCCACAACCATGTCAGAGTCCCACCCCTGGGTCGAGACGAAGCTCTTGCTCTGAGCTCCCATGGTGATATCCTCGTCCCCCGACTTGAGGGGGTCGTACTCAACCTCAAAATCCTTTTTGTTATCGACCTCCTCGACCTCATCCTCGTCCATGTCGTAGTCGTCGGGTCCGCCGCTGTCCCCGTCCCCATCATCGACGCGCACGAGAAAGGGGTTTCTCTTGCGCCGGCGACTGATTTGGATGCCGGGCTTACTCAGGAATGTAGTAGGCGTGAGACTGGTCGAGGATTGGGGAAGATAACGGGGGACTCTGAAGGTAATAACAGAGGGTTTCGCCAGGAAGAAGGAAATGCTGGTTATAGTGGACATTGATGGGGTTTTGGTGGGTTTTGAGAGGAGGAAGAAAGCAGACTCTGACTGGCAAATAGGATAACTTGGTTAGATTTTGCGCTTATTTTTATTTCTTGCAAATCCAACCCTCCTTGAGGACGGAAAGTAACAGTAAGGTGAAAGTGAATAATGTTGAAGTGAATAAGATTTAACCAGAAAATTTTCAGTTGAAGATTAAAAGACGAGAGGATTCACAATAAGTGATCAAACATGTAAAATAAGGTTTATGCTTAAATGATTATACTTTAAATTTTATAAACAATTTTGTATTCATTATTATATTAGGTCCTAAATTGTCTATGATCCCAATCCCATCTTTTAATTGAACTAGCTATAAAGAAGAGTTGAAAGAAAAGAAATAGTACATAGAGAAGAAAAGCTCATTGATGTATGATAGAGGAAGAAGTCCGTTTACAGAGTAGGTGAGAGAAGATAAAGGAATGCCATGAATGGAACGGGCTAGGAAGAAGTTTCAGAGTTAGAATTTTTTGAAGAGGCTGAATAGGAGAAAAAGCCTATATTGTCGAACAAATAGAGGTTGTCAAAATAAAGTTGGAAGACATGTTATTGGAGCATATGCTTCATATTTGCAGTTGTGCTTGTTGAAATCGTACATCGAGCTCGGCACAAATTGTAAGGTGATTGAAATGGCCCATATGAAAATTATTTATTTATTGTAATAACTTAATTAATTTGTGTACTGAAATTGTAATATATAATAAAGATGAAAATGGAGGGGTTATTACAACTATTTAGTGAATCGTTTTAAATATTTTAATTTTTTAAAAAAATATTTTTATTGGAGTGTGTCAAATTACTCACTTTTTAAAAATCTCTTTATTTAAAAATTCAGATTTTTTCTACAATTTCTTATTATCACGGTGTGTTGTTACACACATCTTTAATCATTAAGATTACACACAATTGTAGATCAGCATGACCATTGAACTCACTTGTGCCTTCGAACCGACTTTACCAGCCACCTAAATAGAAATACAACCACTTCTACCTAGGGAATGAGCGGATGTACGTGACATCCTACCATCAATTCCAAAATCGATTATTTGTGTCCATATGAGAACAGAGACCTCATCTTGTCCCCACCCTGGTCTCGTGTGCTTGGTACTGCTCCAAATTTCGCACGGTCACCTGGAACGACGAACTGCCCTTATACTCACCGGGTCGTTCATGGCCCTTTAGGACGCATCACTACCCCTCATGGGTCTTGATGATCCTGTACTCAGTGCATGCACAAACAATATTTTCTTATTATGCCATATAATCTGTGGTGTTATTAGTCCAACGGTCCCAACTTTCAACTCAACTTGTAGCTATTTGTCTTGACTGGTCCGAAGACCGGTCATGTCGCACTACTGTTAGTTGACTGAGAATGTCGAACTAGCCTTGGTACCATGACCATACAATTTACTTATTAAAGTTTTATGACACATATATCATGTTCGTTTACAAGCTTCCTCTCGTGTCCATTGGCCTATGGCCCACTGTTGGAGATTTTCAAAAAAAAAACTGGGCATATTAGCCCCCAAGTTCCAAAACCGAGGCCTAGGGCCTACAAGAGCTATTCGAGCTCCCGTCGATAAGGTCTCCCAAATTGTTTAAGTATTGGCACACAGTCGGGGGAGAACAATTCCAACAAAAAGATGTTTTTACTGTCCATTATACCAACCCGATATAAGGACATCTCCGTTCGTAACCGATGAACGAGTTTTCAACTTCTTTCGAGTAAGTTTTATCATACTAATTGAGTATGATCTACTTACAACCGGTAAGTAGTTTTTCCGTAAGGTTTTCACATCACTACTCTAAGTCGTGATCTTTAAAATAACACATAGTAGTGGGTTTTTATTTTAATATGCTTATCATCCCCAACCGGGTACGATATAAAATCTCACTTACCCGATAGTGCAGTAAAATTTCACTTAGTCGAGTTCCGTCCCTTGCGCGCTGGACCTCAACTAGCGTTTCCGATATCTTATTCTCCTACACGAAATGAATATAGTTGTTCATTATTATTTGGCCTAATAGATCTCATTAATTCCAATGAATGAGAAAACCCAACTTTATATATATTTGCAATTAGGTCCCTAAAGTTATTTTTCTTTAACTTTAAGTCCCTATTACCAGGTTTTTCCTCAAATTGAGTCCCGAAACTTTTAAAATTTATCTTAGGACCTCAATTATTAAATTCCCCCAAAAGGGGTTTAATTTCCCAAATTTTCAATTTTGTCCCTCAATTTTTCCAAAATTACCATTTTGCCCTTCCTTTACAAAAATGGTAAATTTTGCCCCAAAAATTCTAAAATTTCTCAATTGGCCCTCTAATATTCTTATCATGACCAATTGTCCCTCAATTTTAGAAAATTACATTTTGGTCCTTCAAATTTTTGAAAATCCCCAAAATTTCCCCAAATTTCAACTCTTTAACACAACCGAATTTGATTTCATCAAATTGACCGATCAAACACCTCTATTCATTGAAATTGAGTTTCTACATGTTCTTACTCTAAGGAACTTTGAATCGCATGTTTTAATGCTGGAACGAGCTCAAACGGAGCTTCGTCAGAAAACCCTGTAGAGAGAGAGAAAGTTTCGATTTCTTACCAGTGAGGGCATTGCGGTCTGAGCTTTCTTTATGGGTAGGTAGCTCTCCTCTAGAGGTTCTTCCTAGAATCAAGAATGACATCAATTGATGTCAAATTGGATTAGAATTTTGTCATTGAAATTCGGCTGACTCTCTCCCTAACACTAATCAGAAATTGTAAAGGGGAGCTGAATTGGCTTACCTTTCGATTCTAGTTCGGCCGTGGGAGGGTTGAGGAGGTGTCAGGAGAGCTTCGTTTGGACTAAGGAGGGCTCGAATTAGCCAATTTCAACTCGGCCAAAATAGGATAGCTTCAGCCCACTGGAGCTGCTTCACTGTTCGATCACGCCGACGCTTCTCCGGCGACTCTTGGAATGAACGGATGTTACTACCATGTAGCTGACTTCTCCCCGGTTCTAATGAACCCAACCTCGCTTTCTTTGGCTCAGAATTGACCCTATATCGGAGCTCTGGTTCGAGCTTCACCGAAAAACTAAGCAATTGAGAGAGAGTGAGCTTTTCAGGTGTCGAGAGGATGAATAGAGAGGGGCTCTTTATATAGGGAGCTCGGGGACCTGTTGGCCGTCCGTTTGGAACCGTTATGATAGGCATTAAAGACCTGAAATGTATCGAACGGAAACATTTCTTTTTCACCGGCGCTGCTTCAATTTTCTGGTGAGTGAACAGTGTTGTCATCCTAAGGAAGAAGATGACACTATTTCGAAAGAAACTGGACCAGTCCAAACCGGGTTCAAAGCTTAAACCAGCCTATTCACCTCTCATTTGATCAAGTTTTTTAAATCTAAAACTTTCTAAATTCATTTTCTATCCAATGGTGACCTCAAATCTCAAATTTAAATTATTTAGGCCATCTAGAAAAATAAATTTAGGATCCGATTCGGATTTGGTTCACCTGAACCAGTTTGGTTTTCATCCTCAATTCTTTCACAAGTCCATTTCCATGTCTTTTGTGACTCCTTAGGTCACTTAGGGTCTATACAATTCCTGGTTTACCATCTCTTCATCGATTCCAATTCATAAACCGGCTTGGTTCTTAAACTGGTTTAATCCGGTTCGGGTCCGGTTCACCCGAACAAATCTGATTTTTCTCTCCCACTTTGTTCTAAGGTTCCTTCCCAAGGATTTTAAATCTCTTTGAATCACAAGGAATCCATAAGCTTCTTGGTTTACCCAATCTCTATTGATTCCGGTTCATGAATCAACTCGGTTCATAAACTGGTTCGGACCAGGTTCTCTTGAACTGCTTCGGTCTTTCCTCCTTATTTCATCCTAGTGTTCTTTTCCCAAGTTTATGAACCTTTTTGAGTCACATGGGAGTTAGAATTTTTTTCAAATTTGCTCTCCCCTAACAATCGGTCTTGTAGACCAATTCGGTTTAAAGATTCAATTTTACCGATTCTTTCCCCAGTTTTCTCATTACTAAAGGATGGGGTTTACAACTCTCCCCTTTTAGGGGTTTTATCCTCAAAACAGTTACATGTTAAATAAGTGAGGATAACTATCCCTCATGATAGACTCGATTTCCCATGTCTCTTCCTACACGGGTTTGTTCTACCACAACACCTTAACGATAGAAATTTTCTTGTTCCTCAAATTCTCATCTCTTCGGTCAATGATTCATACCGATTCTGTCTAATAAGTCAGGTTCTCTTCTAGTTCCATTGGAAGTTGGTCTAGTACTTGACTAAAATCAGGCTGATATTTCCCAAGTACTGAAATGTGGAATACATCATGTATTCTCCGCAGATCAAGAGACAGTTCTAATTTATAAGCTATCGGTCCTATCCTTTGAATAATGGGATATGGGCCAATATATCTTGGTTTCAGCTTTCCTCTTTGTTGAAACTTAAATATTCCTCTCCATGGAGATACTTTGAGGAATACCTGATCACCCACTTCGAACTCCGAATCTTTCCTTCGATTGTTCGCATAACTCTTCTGCCTGTCTTGTGCAGTCTTAAGACGACTCCTTATTAATTTTATCTTCTCTGTGGCATCCTCTATTATTTCTATCCTTTCTAATTTTCTTTCCCCCACTTCTTCCCAAAATAAAGGGGTACAACAAGGTCCTCCATAAAGGGCTTCATAGGGTGCCATCTGAATACCGGCCTGATAACTATTATTATACGCAAACTCCATCAGGCATAAGTATTCTTCCTAGCTTTTTTTCATGGTGAGCACACATGCTCTCAGCATGTCTTCCAAAGTTTGGATGGTTCGCTCAGACTGTCCATCTGTCTGAGGATGAAATACCGTACTCATATGGAGCTTGGTCCCCATGGTGTTTTGTAAACTTGGACAAAACCTGGAAGTAAATCTTGGATCTCTTTCTGATACTATACTCATCGGGACACTATGGAGTCTTATTATTTCCTTCATGTATAGGACGACCGGTGTTCTATTGTGTTCGTCACTTTTATAGGGAGGAAATGAGCTGATTTGGTCAATTTATCCACTATTACCCAAATCGCATCTCGATCCTTTTTGGTCACCAGTAGGCCTGTGATGAAGTCCATGGTGATGTTCTCCCATTTCCACTCCGGAATTGGTAAGGGTTGTAGTAGTCCTGACGGTTTCTGTTGCTCTGCTTTTATCTATTGACAGACAAGCATCGAACTACATATTCCGCAATGTCCCTCTTCATACCCTTCCACCAGTATCCTTGTTTGAGGGTGCGGTACATTTTAGTACTGCCTAGATGCATAACATACACTGAATCGTGTGCCTCTTCCAATATTAATCTCTGCAACTCCTTATCTTGAGGCACACATACCTTACCCTTATAGGTCAGTACTCCGTCACCTCACATATTGTAGTCTGGTTTCCTTTCTCTGTTAGTTGAATCCATATAGGACTGTAGTTCTTTATCAATCTTTTGTTGCACCTTTATATGCTCGGTCAGACTGGGCCTTATTGCTACATTCGCCACCAAGCACTTTTTCTGTTTGTCCATCCTCAGACTCACTTCCATTCTTCTTAATTGTTGCAACAAAGGTAAGTAGCTTGTCTTGACTTGTGTCGCCTCAGTTTGATACTTGCGACTTAAGGCATTCGCTACCAAATTTGCCTTTCTGGGGTGGTATTCTATCACAAGATCATAATCCTTCACTAATTCTAGCCATCTCCTTTGACGAAGATTTGACTCCTTCTGAGTTAGGAAGTACTTAAGGCTCTTGTGATCTCTGTATATCTTGCACTTAACCCCGTAAAGGTAGTGTCGCCATATTTTTAGGGAAAACACTATTGTAGCTAGTTCCAAGTCATGAGTCAGGTAATTTCTCTCATGTATCTTCAATTGTCATGAGGCATACGTGATAACCTTCCCTTGTTGCATTAAAACACATCATAGTCCTTGTCCAGAGGCATCACTATAGATTGTGTACTCTCCCGCATTAGGATCGGGTAAAAAGAGTATTGGTGCAGTTGTTTGTCAGGTCTTTAACTCCTGGAAAGACTTCTCACAATCCTCATTCCATCTATACTCAACTCCCTTCCTGGTGAGTCGAGTTAGAGTAGTTCCTATTTTAGAAAAGTCTTGTACAAACCGCCTATAATATCCTACCAATCCTAAGAAGCTTCTAATTTCCGTAGGATTCCTTGGGGCCTTCCATTTTGATATTGTTTCTACCTTGGCTGGTTGTACTTTAACTCCGTCCTTAGTTATGATGTGCCCAAAGAATCCTACTTCTTGCAACCAAAATTCACACTTGGAAAACTTTGCATATCATCTATGATTTCCAATGTAATTGCCAGATGCTCTTCGTGTTCTAACCTGGTTCGTGAGTATATAAGGATAACTATGAATAGACTTATACTATGCCTCATGCATTGGGAAATTTTATAGGGTTGTCTTCCTATGAAGACAGGGTGTTGGGTTGTGTTGGTGTCATCAGTCCTATTTTTCTTAGTTACTCTCTTGGAGCTATCTGTAAATTATAAAACTTTCTCTTAGTTACTATCTTATATAGTCTTGATAATGTATTTGAGGAAAAAGGCTCTAATACCACTCAAGTTATCACACCCCGACCCGGTTTGGTCGGATCCTCATGAACAACTCGCCACTCTTCCAGTTTATTCAGGGTTTTTCCCTTTTCTAAACTATGGGGATTAAAGCATCCTTTTTACCTATACCTTTCCTGGAATAACATTAATCAAAATATAATATAAATTTTACATACCTGCCTTAAGGTTCAGCTACCAATAAATCTTTAAGGTTGGTTTTCCCTTGGTTTCCTGAAAAGGGGTAAAGGGAGTGGTTGATTTCGACAACTTAGTGAATGGGTGTTGGGTGAGAGTTTTCACAAAAATCAATTTCTTTAATTGGAGTGTGCCAGACTTCTTATTTCATAAAAATCCTTTTCTTCAAATTTTGATTTATCAAAACCTTTTTCCAAGGTTTCCCAATTCATTTCCAAGGATTCTCAAATCCTTTCCACGGTTTTTATAACCTCTTTCCCATTTCCATATTCGATGTGTTTAATATACAACACACACCCTTCATCATGAAGGGATCACACACATTCGCGAGATGCAGTTACACCGACTGCACCCACTTGTGGATCGGAGTGTCTTTACCATTCACCCTGATAGAAGTATCTAACTTCAACCCGAAGTCTGAGTGAACATCTCTAACGTCCCTTAGACCAAAAATACTTCATGTCCATATGAGGACAAAGACCTCATCCTGTCCCCATCCTGGTCTCATGCGCAATGAAGCTACATCGAGCTTCTCAATATTTCTAGTACGACTAACTGCCCTTATACCCATCAGGTCGCCAAAGCCCTATGATGCATCACTACACCTCTTGGACATCTTGAAGGTCTCGTAACACAGTGCATGCACAATCAATAGTTTTTCACATAATTCCATAAAATTTGTGGTGCCACTGGTCCAACAGCCCCGATCCTCAACTCGACCTGCAGCTGTTTGTCTTGACTAATCCGGAGACCTTTCATGTCGCATTGTCATTAGTCGATTGAGTATGTTGGTCCTGTCTTGGTACCATGGCCAAACAATTCATTTAATTAAGTTTTCATGGCATATAAATCATGTTTATTTACGAGCTCTTGCTCGTACCAAATGACCTAGGGCCCACTGTTTGAGATTTTCAAAATTGGGCATATAGCCCCTAAGTTCTAAAACCGAGGCCTCTAGCCTATATGAGCTATTCGAACTCCTGTTAAGAAAGTAACCCAAAAATTTTAAGCAGTGGCACATAGTCAGGGGAGAGCATTTCTGACAAAATAAAATTTTCAACTATCCATCATACCAACCAAGCACGAGAACATCTCCGCTTATAACCGACAAGTAGGTTTTGCACTTCCTTTTAGGAAGTTTCGTCATACCAACCGGATATGATCTACTTACAACCGGTAATTAGTTTTTCCACAAGATTTTCACATCACTCTTCTCAGATGTGATGATTAAAATACTACTTAGTAGTGGGTTTTCTTTTTCGAGATGCTTATCATCCCGACCGGGTATGATATTAAATCTCACTCACCTGGTAATGCAATGAATTTTCCTCTTAGCCGGTTTGTTACCTTTATGTGAACTTTTCTAAGCTGACATTCTCGGTTCTTCATGTTCCTTCACGATATGAACATACTTGTTCATTATCCTATGGCCTAATAGCCTTCATTCATCCCAAACGAATGAGAAAACCAAAGTTTTCATTGATTTGTAATTAGGTCCCTAAAGTTATTTTTCTTTAGCTTTAAGTCCCAAATGTCGGTTTTTCCTCAAATTGAGTCCTGAAACTTCTAAAATTCACCTTGGGATCTCAATTTTTCAAATTCTCAAAAAAGGGGTTCAATTTCCCAAATTTCCAATTTGGTCCCCAACTTTTCCAAAATTACCATTTTGCCCCTACTTTACAAAAATGGTATATTTTGCCCCAAAAATTCCAAAATTGCACAATTGGTCCTTCAACATCTTTATCATGCCCAATTGGCACTCAATTTTATGAAATTGCACTTTAGTCCCTCAAAATTTTGAAATCCCCAAATTTCCCTCAAATTTCCCTCCATTTTCAACCTTCTAACTCAGCCAAATTTGATTTCATCAAATGAGTTTAATTGTTGAAATTGAAGTTAGATTGGAGTTCCTACACCTTTATACGATTCAATTGTACTTTAAATCGCACGATTTGATGTCAGAATGAGCTCAAATGGAGCTTCACTGGAAAATAGGTCTTTGAGAGAGAAAGCTTACTGTCGAGGGCACAACGGTCCGAGCATTCAATCTGGACAGATAGCTCTTGTCTTGAAATTTCTCCTAGGATCAAGAATTGCATCAATTGATGCCGAATTGAGTGAGAATTTATTCATCGAAGTTTTGAGGGTTCTCTCTATAGCACCGATCACAATTTATAGAGGGGAGCTAAATTGGCTTACCTTTCAGCTCTAATTTAGTTGTAGGAGGAATGTGGAGGTATTTGGAGGGCTTTTTTTGGCTTAAGTAGGGCTCGAATTGGCCGATTTTAGCTCTGCTGAAATAAGGCAACTTTGGTCTGTAGGAACTGCTTCATTGTTTGATCACACCAGTGTTTCTGCGGCGACCCTCGGAGCAAATGGAGACTATAGGCGTGTAGCTGACTTCTCCCTGAATCCCAAGAAGTCTACCGCGCCTTCTTTGGCTTAGAAAAGACCCTATATCCGAGCTCCAGTTCGGGCTTCAATGAAAATTGGAGCAGTTGAGAGAGAATAGAGTTTTTAGGTGTGGAGAGGATGAATGAGAAGGGTCTCTTTATATAGGAAGCTCGAGGACTTCTTGGTTGTCTGATTGGCGCCTTAATGGTGGTCATTCATTGCCTGAAACTCCCTGGCTGTAGACTTTTCAGCTTCGCCGGCGTTGTTCGATTTTTTGGCAAGCGAACAGTGCTGTCATCTGAAGGAAGAAGACGACACTGTTTTGAACCGGTCCAAACCGTGTTCAAAGCTTAAACTGACCAGTTCAGATCTGATTCGATCGAGCTTTTCAAAATTAAAAATTTCTAAATTCAATATCTATCAAATGGTGGTCTCAATTTTTAAATTGGAATTTTCTAAGCCACCTAGAAAAATGAATTTAACATCTGGTCCAAACCGATTCTATTCGGTTCGAATCCGATTCACCTGAACCAATTTGGTTTTCATCTTTCAATTCATCATAAAGTCCTTTTTCATGACTTTTGTGACTCTTTAAGTCACTCAAGATCCATAAATTTCCCAGTTTTCCCTTTCTCTATCGGTTCGAGTTCATGAACCGACTCGTTTCATAAACCGGTTCAATCCAATTGGATCCGATTCATCTGAATAGGTCTAGTTTTTCTCTTCAAATTTGTCCTAAGGTTCTTGTAAACCCTGTCCTTTAGTAATGAGAAAACCGGGGAAAGAACAGGTCAAATTGAATCTTTAAACCGAATTGGTCTAAAAACCCAATTGCTAGGGGATGAGCAAATTTGAAAATTTCTAACTCCCATGTGACTAAAAATGGTTCATAAACTTGGGCAAAAGAACCCTAGGACATAATGAGGAAGAAAGACCGAAGCAGTTCAATAGAACCGGGTATGAACCGGATAGAACCGGTCTATGAACCGAGTTGATTCATTGAATCGGAACCGATAGAGAATGTGTAAACCAAGACACTTATGGATCCCTTGTGATTCAAAGAGGTTTATAGTCCTTGGGAAGGAACATTAGAACAATGTGGGATAGAAAAACCTGATCAGTTCGGGTGAACCGAACCCGTACCGGATTAAACCGGTTTAAGAACCAAGCTGGTTTACGAACCAGAATCAATTAAGAGATGGTAAACTGGGAGTTTTATGGACCCTAAGTGACCCAAGGAGTCACAAAAGACATGGAAATGGACTTGTGAAGGAATTGGGGATGAAAACCAAACTGGTTTAGGTGAACCGGATCTGAACCAGTTTAGACCGGTTTGAACCACTATTGAACCATATGCTAAATTCATTTTTCTAGGTGGCTTAAATAATTCAAATTTGAGATTTGAGGCCACCATTGGATAGAAAATGAATTTAGACGAATTTAGAAATTTTTAAATTTGAAAAACTCGGTCGAATGAGGGGTGAACCGTCCGGTTTAAGCTTTAAACCCGGTTCAGACTGGTTCGATCCGCTTCGGAACAGTGTCATCTTCTTCCTCAGGATAACAACACTGTTCACTCACCGAAAAATTGAAGCAGCATTGGAGAAAAAGAAATGTTTCTGTTTGGTACGTTTCTCGCCTTTAATGCCTGTTATAAAGGTGCCAAACGGATGGCCAATGGGTCCCCGAGCTCCCTATATAAAGAGCCCCTCCCAATCCGTCCTCTCCACACCTGAAAAGCTCATTCTCTCTCGTTTGCTTGATTTTTCCGTGAAGCTCGAACTAGAGCTTCAATAAAGGGTCAATTCTGAGCCAAAGAAGGCAAGGTCGGGTTTATTAGAACTAGGGGGAAGTCAGCTACACGGTGGTGACATCCATTCATTCCGAGAGTCCTTGGAGAAGCATCAGCGTGATCAAACAATGAAGCAGCTCCGGTGGGCCGAAGCTGCCCCGTTTCAGCCGAGTTGAAATCAGCCAATTTGAGCCCTCCTTAGGCCAAACCAAGCTCTCTCGATACCTCCTCAGCCTTTCCACGGCCGAATTAGGACCGAAAGGTAAGCCAATTTGGCTTCCCTTTACAATATCTGATCAGTGTTAGAGAGAGAGTCAATCGAACTTTAATGACAAAATTCTAATCCAATTCGACATCAATTGATGTCATGCTTGATCCTAGGAAGAACCTTTAGAGGAGAGCTACTTGCCCAGATAGAAAGCTCAGACCGTCAAGCCCTCATCATTGAGAAATCGAAGCTTTATCTCACTACAATCTATTTTCCGGCAAAGCTCCATTTGAGCTCGTTCTGGCGTTAAAACCTGCGATTCAAAGTTCTTTAGAATCGTATGAACATGTAGAAACTCAATTTTAACTTCAATTTCAACGAATAAAGGTGTTTGATCGGTCAATTTGATGAAATCAAATTCGACTATGTTAAAGAGTTGAGATTGGGGAAAATTGGGGAAATTTGGAGATTTTCAAAAATTTGAAGGACCAAAATATAATTATCTAAAATTGAGGGTCTATTGGTCATGATAAGAATATTAGAGGGTCAATTGAGAGATTTAAAAATTTTTGGGGGCAAAGTTTGCCATTTTTGTACAAGAATGGCAAAATGGTAATTTTGGGAAAATTGAGGGACCAAAATGAAAATTTGGGAAAATTAAACCCTTTTCACGGAATTTAATAAATTTATGTCCCAAGATAAATTTTAAAAGTTTCAGGACTCAATTTGAGGAAAAACTCGGCAATAGAGACTTAAAGTTGAAGAAAAATAACTTTAAGCACCTAATTGCAAAATATATATAAAGATGGATTTTCTCATTTATTGGAATGAATGAGGGCTATTAGGCCAAAGAATAATAAACAACTATGTTCATTTTATGTAGGAAAATGAGATATCGAGAATGCCAGTTGAGGTCTAGCGTGCAAGGGACGAAACTCGATTAGGTGGAATTTCACTGCACGATCGGGTGAGTGGGATTTTATGTTGCCCGATTGGGGATGATAAGCATATCGAAATGAAAACCCACTAATATGTGGTATTTTAAACATCACGACTTAGAGTTGTGATGTGAAAACCATGCAAAAAACCTACTTACCAGGTGTAAGTAGATCATACTTGGTTGGTATGATGAAACTTCCTCGAAGGAAGTTGAAAACCCGTTCATCAGTTATGAACGGAGATATCCTTATATTGGATTGATATAATGGACAGTGAAAACATATTTTGTCGGAAGTGTTCTCCCCTGACTGTGTGCCAATGCTTAAACAATTTGGGAAACCTTATTGACGGGAGCTCGAATAGCTCTTATAGGCTGGGGGCCTCGGTTTTTGGAACTTGGGGGCTAATATGTCCGATTTTTTTTTTAAAATCTCGAACAGTGGGCCATAAGCCAATGAGCATGTGCAGGAGCTCGTAAACAAAGATAATATATGTGCCATAAAACTTTAATAAGTAAATTGTATGGTCATGGTACCAAGGCTGGTCCGACATTCTCAATCAACTAGTAGCAGTGCGATATGACCGGTCTCTAGACCAGTCAAGACAAACAACTATAGGTTGAGTTGAAAGTCGAGATCGTTGAACTAATGACACCAGAAATTACATGGCATAATAAGAAAATATTGTTTGTGCATGCACTATGAGTACGAGATCATCAAGATGCTAATGAGGGGTAGTGATGCATCCTAAGGGCCCTAGATGACTCGGTGAGTATAAGGGCAGTTTGTGGTTCTAGGTGATAGTGCGAAATTTGGAGTAGCACCAAGCGCATGAGACTGGGGTGGAGATAGGATGAGGTCTCTGTCCTTATATGGACATGAATAATCGATTTCGGGATTGAGGGTCTGATGTCATGTATATCCACTCATTCTCAGGATGGAAGTGGTCGTACTTCTATCTAGGTGGCCGGTATAGTCACTCCGATGCCACAAGTGGGTTCAGGGGTTATGCTAGCCTATGAATGTATGTAATCTTCATGATGAAGGATGTGTGTTAGGTGAGACACACCATGAAAATAAAAAATGGTGGATAAACCCAAATTTTTAAATGAAGGGATTTTTGAAAAGTGAGGAGTCTGGCACACTCCAATACAAATATTTTTCTAAAAGTTTAAAGTAGACTTTTGAAAAACCCATTCAATGAGTTGTAGAAACTCACCCCTATTTTTTTTACCCCTTTTCAGGAAAAGAGAAAATGACTAGAAGTAACACCGAGCCTTACCCTTTATTAGGTATACTTAATTTTTCCTTAAACTTGCATTTTATTTGATATATGTTTTATAGGGAACAAAGTTGAAATCTTGCATGGCTCCTCTCGAGTAAAAAAAGGGGGAAAGTCCCATTAAATTGAGAAAGTATGGCGGGTTGTTCACGGGGATCCAACCAAACTAGGTTGGGGCGTGACAACTAGAGTGGTATCAGAGTATAGTTCCCTTAAAACATTATCAATAATATGCTCTGATATTAATCCAGCTCTAAACTACCTTGTAGGAATGATAATCCCTAGGAAATTCGCAAGAAAATCTAGTCCTTCACCTATAAGTGTGAAAAAGACATCCAACCCAAGGGAGGAAGCCATTTAGAGGTTCATAAGGGGCGAAAAATGAGTACCCAAAGACATGGTGGAGGACTACCGGAAGCTAGTTGGAGCCTTAGTGGAACCAGAAGGCATCATATTCCCTCCTTCCAGATAAGAGGAACCATCACCACCTCCTAGGAGTCCAACCCCTCCTCCAATACCACAACCACAGAAGAGAAACCCTACCAAGAAGGAGGCCTGGGATAATTATTAGGATGCTTATGCCACCTTCATGAAGGTCCACCAAGTACCTCCACCCACTCAACCTGACTTCAATCCATCTCGATGGATGAAATGGACATATGAGTGGGAGGCAAAAGTACTGACACGGTACGGGTTGGAGGCCACACATGAAATTTGTCCCATTGAGGAGCACGAATGGACTCCAATCAATTACTCAGAGCCTTCCAACCAATAGTCTCATAATCGTTTTTGGGTTAACTCTAGTCCTATGACCCCAAGGGATTAGAGGGTAGAGAAGTCATGTAATAAGCCAAATTTTTGGTAAGAGAATATTTCCCGAATGAATTAGAAGTTTATTAAAACTCCTGAGTTCCTTGAGAAAAATCTAAGTAGATAAAAGTTTAAGAGAAGAAAATCCTCCTAAGGAAGAATGACTTATGGATAGTTAAACTCAAATTTTAGTACTTAGAAAAGGAGAAATTTATCTGGTGGAGATCCTAAGGAAAGGAAAATGGAGTTGGAGGAGCAACCATTCAAGAGCACATAACTTTCGAGAGACCCAAGAGGAAGTATAACCACAAGAATAGAAGTTGATCGATAGGGGAAAAGAGATTAAGATTTCACCTGGCAAAGATGAAGAGAGAGTGCAACAACAGGAAGCCCCAAGTGTAACAAATTCCTTAGAAATTTAAGAAGATAAGAAACCTATGGAAGGTAAAGTGTGAGTCGAAGAAAAACAAGAGTAGATGAAGTGTACCAAGTCTACAAGTTAGGAGAAAATTTTTCAAAGAATAAGGTGATCAAACTCCAGAAAGTACGAGTGGTAAGAGTATTAGGAGGTTGAGCATGATCCACTACAAGAAGGCCTGGAAAACTCAAATTAGGAACGTCAAAGAAATATTATGTAAGGAAATAACTTAATTGGAGCAAACGATTTGGAGGTGTAAACGAAGTCTAATTGAAAATGGGGAATAGTGGGAGAATACACCCCAACCAACACAAAGAGGGAAACACTAAGGATATAAAGGTACAAAAGCTTTGAAAACGATAAGGCTAAGAGACCCACCTCAAGGGAGTAGGGGAATATGGAAGTGAGTGGAAATAAAGCAAGGTCAACTAAAGGTACTACTGGATCCAAAGAGCAAGAATAAGCCTAAAATTTAAGGAGTTCATTGGTAGAATTAGAAGGAATTACGGAGGGAAGGAGAATGGAAAGTTCATCGAAGAAGGAAATTACCCGACTCATGACTTAGAATTAGCTATGATAATGTTGGCCCTAAGGATATGGTGCCCCTACCTTTACGGGATTGAGTACAGGATATACACAGATCACAAGAGCTATAAGTACTTCCTAACTAAAAAGGAATTAAACCCCGTCAGGGGACACGACTGAAAATGATGAAGGATTATAATCTTGCAATAAAATACCACCCGGAAAGGCTAATGTGGTAGCATATGCTTAAAATCATGAGTATCGAACTGAGACGACATAAGTAAAGACAAGTTACATATCCTATTACAACAATTGAAAAGAGAGAGGCGGAAAGCCAAATACTCGGAAAAAAAAGGATGAAAGAAATCCTTAGAAGGACCAAAGGCCAATTAACGACTAAACTCAAGCCAAGAAAGGGATAGGCAAGCCTCCCACATAATGGTCAAGAAATCTTGAAACAAGGAAGATTTGTACACTTCCTAAAGAAATAGACATGTATTGAGTACGAATAAGGATACATATAGAGTATAAAACATGTGCCTGCAAGATTTGAAGAGTAAAGGTAAATAGGAGAAGACGACATCAAGGGGATGTCATTTAAGGGTAGAAATCCCCTAGAGCAAATGTTAAAAAAAAAATGCCAGGCGAAAGGGAAAGAATCCTACCAAGGAAGGAAGCCCCGGAAAGACATGCGTATCCCAATTAAGAGGAAATGGAACCAACCGAAATGGAAAGAACAATAAGTTCACAAATGAAATGTTGGTTGAGATGGAAAGATCGAATACCAAGGAAAAGTACTCATGAGGTCCTAAGAAGTAAATTAAACCAATGGAATGGATAAATAGCATGGTAGCATCAAAGAATGTCGTAACGAATAAGAGTGGGTGGACTACAATAATAAGAGAGTAAAAGAAAGAATATATGAGGGATCTTGGAGAAGTAAGCCCTCAATTAAGAAATCAATTAGTGAAAATGACCACTAACATCAGGACGGGTTGGGGTCTATGCTCACTTAATGGAGCCTAAAGAATGGACGCATGAGCATAGTGTAGAGTATATGAAATAAGACCAACAATAAGAAATATCTTAGATAAGGAATGAAAGGAAATTTTAAGACGGATAAGGATTCAAAGTGGGAAATTGCCACAACATAGAAGAAGGTGTAAGGAAATAAAGGAAGGAATCTCCAAAGGATGGTAAGAAGGTTAAACATGTAACTCTTAAGGTTAAAACCTCTATTTTGAGGAATATAGTAGAGAATGAAATCGTAAGAAGGGAATTCATAAAAAAAAAACTATCAATACATCGACAAAAAAGAGATCAACTCGAAATAATGAATCGTGAAATGGTCATGAGCAAGTAAGAGTGGATTAAAAAAAAGGAAGTCCTTTAATAAAGGATACCACTAAAGAAGAGAAAAGACATAAGAAGGAAAAAAAAATCCTCGTATGTCAATAATCATCAGGAAACCAAAATGATTAGAATCGAAAGGACCCAATAAAGAAGTTGGGAAAGGAGGAGTAGGTAAGAGGAATCTATGCGGATATGTGAGACATAACTTCAAAGGCATGATGGATGAGAGGATAGCGGTAAAAAGGATAGTTGAGGAATGCTATCAAAAGAAAAGAGGGAGGAAGTTGTATGAACCCTGAAAGGTTGAAAAGCTAAGAGAGACCCTCAAGGAGATGTTCTAGAAATCTAATAGACAGAGACCGGTCCTAGAAAATGCCATGCTGTAAGAGGCATGTAAGCTCAACAATCCCAAGAAGAATATGACTCAAAGTAAAGAAGAGTCAGCTAATAAGCATGACGAGGTCAAATATAAAAATTTGGACTGAAGTTATAATAGACAACAAATGGAGGAAGTGTAAAAATAGGATGAAGAAGTGATAATAAAGAAAACCGTGGAAACTAGTACGTAACGCTCGAAAGAACATCGAGCTAAAAGTTTCAATGACCAAGGGGTTAACTAGACACGGGAATGGTTAGGCATCTTGGAATTTCCAATCTTGAGTACAAAACCTCAAAGGGAAAAATGTGCTCTAAGCAAAGAAAGATATGAATCTAAGTATATACCCTGAAGTAAAGTATGTCTAGTTATGATAAACTCCATGGAGGGAGTAAATAATATAAAGGAAAATAAATTCCTTAAGTGAAGGATGTAAAAAGGGCTAATTGAAAGAACAAGAGAAGAGTTTTGCATATTAAGCAAATACCAAAGGGACATCAAAGGAAATGATTCCTCATGCAAGGTTGATAATTAAGTTTTGGGGACAAAACTCCTAAAAGGAGGGGAGAGATGTAAATCCCGTCCTTTAGTAATGAGAAAACTAGGGAAAGAACTGGTCAAATTGAATCTTTAAACCAAATTGGTCTAAAAACCCGATTGTTAGGGGACGAGCAAATTTGAAAATTTCTAATTCCCATGTGACTAAAAAAGGATCATAAACTTGGGCAAAAGATCCCTAGGATAGAATGAGGAAGAAAGATCGAAGCAGTTCAATAGAACCGAGTCTGAACCGGTTTATGAACCGAGTTGATTCACTAAACCGGAACCGATAGAGAATGGGTAAACCAAGATGCTTATGGATCCCTTGTGATTCAAAGAGGTTTATGATCCTTGGGAAGGAACCTTAGAACAATATGGGAGAGAAAAACCAGATCGGTTCGGGTTCGGTTCACCCGAACCGGATTAAACCGGTTTAAGAACTGAGCTAGTTTGTGAACCGGAATCGATTAAGAGATGGTAAACCGGGAATTTTATGGACCCTAAGTGACCCAAGGAGTCACAAAAGACATGGAAACAGACTTTTGAAGGAATTGAGGATGAAAACCAAACCGGTTCAAGTGAACCGGATCCGAACCGTTTTGGACCGGTTTGAACCACTATTGAACCAGATGCTAAATTCATTTTTCTAGGTGGCTTAAATAATTCAAATTTGAGATTTGAGGCCACCATTGGATAGAAAAATGAATTTAGAAATTTTAAATTTGAAAAACTTGGTCGAATGAGAGGTGAACCGACCGATTTAAGCTTTGAACCCTGTTCTGACCGGTCTGGTCTAGTTCGGAACAGTGTCATCTTCTTCCTTAGGATGACAGCATTGTTCCCTCACCGAAAAATCGAAGCAGCGCCGGTGAAAAAGAAACATTTCCAATCGGCACGTTTCAGGCCTCTAATGCCTGTCATAAAGGTGTCAAACGGACGGCCAACGGGTCCCCAAGCTCCCTATATAAGGAGCCCCTCTCCATTCGTCCTCTCCACACCTAAAAAGCTCACTCTCTCTTAGTTGCTTGGTTTTTCGGTGAAGCTTGAACCAAACCTCCGATATAGAGTCAATTCTAAGCTAACGAATGTGAGGTCAGGTTCATTAGAACTGGGGGGAAGTCAGCTACATGGTGGTGACATTCGTTCGTTTCAAGAGTTGCCGAAGAAGGATCGGCATGATCAAACAATGAAGCAGCTTTGACGGGCCGAAGCTGCCCTATTTTGGCCGAGTTGAAATCAGCCAATTCGAGCCCTCCTTAGGCCAAACCAAGCTCTCTCGACACCTCCTCAGCCCTTCCACAACCGAATTAGGACCAAAAGGTAAGCCAATTCGGCTCCCCTTTATAATTTTCGATTAGTGAGAGAGAGAGAGTCAGCCAAATTGGGGAAATTTGGGGATTTTCAAAAATTCAAAGGACAAATATTAGAGTATTCTCGATAAAAAAAGTTGGGCAGGCTACACATTTTAAATCATTTAGATTCCTACCTTATTTACCAAAAATATTAAATTATATGAGATTATATAATTTATTATATGTTTTAAATGATTAATTAATATTTTAGATATTACTTTTATAGGAGTGATATATGATGAAAATATGCCATATGAATGCTATATGTCTTCTTTAGTTGATTAGGTAGTTGACCTATTTTGAAACGAGAAAATAAATGGTAACTTCTCTATTAATTTATTCACAAATCTCAAATTAGGCTCTAGGTGAAATATATAAAAATAACTCTTAACTTTTTTGCTCTAATAAATTATTCTTTTAAAATTTTTTAAAAGAATATCTAATATTTTTATTATAATAGGATAATTATATTTTAAAATTTACCAAATACGGCTGATATTTTTTTGGTCTTGATATTTATTGAGAATAAAATTTAATATTTGATAAAATAGAGAAGTGTTATAGGTTTATAAAGTTAAAAATATTACATTATTTACACTTTTAAGTATAAATGAAACATTATCCTTTATTCGTTTGCAATTCCTTTTTTTAAATGGAAGAAAAATATTTAATTCGATACCATTATTCTACTCGTCCGAAACTAGAAAAATAATATCGGCTTGTATACAATTGTTGAGTGCAGGTTTAACATGGTAAATATATTAATGTTGTACGTGAGGGTGGGTGTTGAGAATAATATTTCATATTGGATAAAATAGATAAGTGTTGTGGGTTTATAATGTTATAAATGTTTTACTAATATCTTCGACCTTTATTAGTTCGCAATACCTTCTCTCAAATATAGACAATAAATTATATTAAATCCCTCCACTTTTTTCATTATCTATCTCCCATTCTTTTGTTCTTTATTGTATAATAGCCTTATTGAGGAAAACTCCTAAAATACGATCCTTTTAAGGGTCGGTTGACGGCAACCGATCCCAAATTCATTCGTCTTCATTATGTGTAACATTTCTCAACCCGAGATCTCTCTTATTTTATCACTTTCTGTTATTTATGATATTTATTCAATTTAGCCTAAATTCAGTCAAATATTAACGCAATCTATTTATTTCTCAATATGTTTATTTTTTTTATATTAATAGCCTATTTCTTTCTTATTTAAAATATTTATAATATTTAGCATATACATCAAAGTTATAATAAGTCAATTAAAATTTAGTTCAATTTTTTTTAGACGTAAACAAAAATGGTCTATCCCTATCCATCCATCTATATATATATATATATATATTTTATGTAGCTTTATTAAATTGTTGGTTCATTGGAAATAATAGAAAATAAATTATATTGAAATCATAATACACCACAATTTAAGATAAACACACACCAATAAACATTATCAATAGAGTACAAAATATGAATTCGTATAAGCTAAAAAGAGAAATAAGCCTAATCAATAGTATCAAAACAAATTAGCCTATTCAAATTCTATTATATTTTTCACAAATTCTATTTAAATATTATTAGATTATTTTAGTCATGTAAAAAATTTATTAAATTTATATAATATTACAATAATATTATATGTTTATTATATGTTTTAAATGATTAATTAGGAATTCTGGTGAAACTTTTTCATCTATATATGGTTATGGTATGCGCATTTGTTGTTGAATGAGTGAGGATGATAGACAGACAGAAGCACAAACCCAGAATTATTGCATTTTAAAAGAGAAAGAAACTAAAATGTGTTGCATCAATAAAATATTGATGACTAATGTGTAATAAAAAAAAGAGTTATAATGAAACTGATAAAATGGATAAAAGGGTATTTTATAAAAGTTGTTGGATAATAAAAATATTATAATTTGTAGTATATATAAAAAATTTAATATAATTTTAATCCTTGCATACTACTAAAATAAATTCTAGTTGGTTATTTCAGTTGAATTTCCATCAGAATGTTTATTTGAAGAAGGAAAATATTCCCAGATAAATAAGAAACAAATATTTTAGTATAAAAGTATTTATGGTAAATTATATTAATAATATCATTTTTATAAAAATTAACAATTTAATGTCATTTATTAAAAAAAGGATAAACTAGAATAATCATATCAACATTTGTAATAAATGGTAATTTTATTTTATATATTTTTAAAAATACTTTTTAGTTTCAAATTTTTGGTAAAATAATATTATCTAGTATTAGAAATAATTTTTACTTGTAATATTAAATAAATTTATTTTAACAAAGATTCCAAGAGAATCTTTAAAAAAATTAAAATTAGAAGTCAAAATATGGCGGACATATATTTATTTTCATTTTAAGTATAAGACATTTTTTTTCTTTTATTGGACGACCTTGGTATGAATTACTCGTGATATGCTAAATAAAGACCAGAAATAGGCTAAAATGCCTTCATATTTTTTCTTTGCCCCATAATAGTTTTGTCTTAACCTTTGTACGAGGCTTGGAAAGTGCAAATTGAAAAGATAATAGCGATGCAATGATACCCTTATTTATTTATTTACAATATTTTATTTACTTCATATATAATTTATTATATTGTCTTCCTACCAAATAAACCAGTCGACCTTGCTGCCAAAAGTGGCATGAGAGGGTGTAGACAGTCATGAACTCAATCCCGCGAGCCCATCCAGCCAGGCGGAACCGGCTGAGCCTCGACCCATCCCTCCTTGTCCATGAACAAACGGAGGCTAACCAAATGCAGCAACTCTGGCCCTTCTAGCTTCTTCATCCACGCGACCCGATGCGAGGTATCTGACCCCGGTCCACTGCAGGTACTGTCACAAAAAGTGGTGTCGTTCCTGTCCAATGGGCACGACCCAGTACAAGAAATAAATTATAGTATCCATAAATTCTGTACGTGGTCGGGTGGGTCATCTAATAACAGGTACAACAACAGCAAAACATTAACTAACAACTGTAAGCTTACTCTTCGCCCTTGGACTTCCAAGGGTCCCATCCCTGAGGCACTACATTGCCACCCAAGGAGCACTCGTAGAAGAGAACCCTAGCGTAGATAGAATAAGCCCTCCCGAGATAAGTCTTCCCGTCTCCAAGAATATTGCAATACTTGAACACGAATCCGCCGTCGTCCTGGGGGCTTTGCCGGCCCTGAGCAGTGATGTAGCCCGGGCCGCCGAGAAGCGCGCCTCTAGAGCGAATCGAACAGCTCTACTCACCAGAACCGGCATGCAAACTCCATTAGAGAACGAAAAATGGGCAATGCTGAATTAAGGTTTACAAAATTCGACAGCCACCACCTACATGGAACTGGGATTGCCCGAAGCCCCAGATGAAATCGACGGCACCCTCAATGTTGCACGTGTAGTAGAAATGTCGGCCTTGCATGTCCCCGAGCGTGTCTTGTATACCGATGAAGGCGCACTTATAGAATGACACCTTATCTCCGTACACCATCATCGTAGGCGCCTGCACTATAGGTCCATTGTAGGTGTTCTGGATCGACCATCAGAGATAAGCCCAGTTATTTCATAGATAAAACTTGTGATATATATATATATATATATATATATTAAGGGTATGGGAATTCATGGACAGCTACCGAAAACTTGTAGTTGTTGGTTCTATATAGAAATGAAGAAATATGTACTGTAAATCATTTCTAATTAATCTTAATATGTGATGGCTGACTCTATTAGTGCTGCATCTCACTAAATTGAATTATCTATAGAATATTTACACAAACATGGAAGGAAATATTCACAATGAAACAATTATTTATGATTTTGTAAGAAAATGATTGTTTTTATTGGACTGTATCCACTCAAATTTGAACCTTCAAACACAAATCTCAAGTTTATATCATTAAACATTCACCTATATTAATTTTAATGTAATTTTACAGAGAAACAAACAATATAATTGATATATATTAAGGTTTTTTTTGTATAAAGATTAGAATTTAGAACAAATAAATTACAAATATATTAAATTAATTAATTAATTAAATTAATTTACATAGTAATAAATAATAAAATTATTTGCTTAACCATTCCACCAACTTAACTTTAATACTATTTTACAGAATAATAAACAATATAATTATCTTATATTAAATTTTTTTTGTATTCATATAAATAAAACAAATATATATTTACAGTGATTTGAAGATGTAAAAGAAAATCAAACTTTATTTTTTATTCACATTAACTTTTATATAATTTTATATATTAATAAAAAATAAAATTGATTTATAATTTTTATTTTTATTTGTTTGAGTTCAAATAAATAAAACAAAAATTTATAAACGGATTTGAACATAAATCTATTATATTAATAGTTAAGCGCTCGGGCACGTTAACTTTAATATAATTTTACAGAGTGCGTTTTTTTTATTTTTTTTATTTAAATAAATAAAATAAATATGCATGTACAATAAGCAAAAATCAAATCTTTATCCTTAATCACTATGTCATATTTAATTTAATTTAATTTTACAGAAAAATAAACAATATAATTTATTTACATAAATAATTTTTTGGTATTGGAATAAATAAAAAAGATATATATACAGAATGCAGTAGGCAAAGTTTAAATATATCTAATTTATTATTTACCTATATTGCATTTGATACAACTTCACAAATTAATAAAAAATAGAATTAATCATCATTAATATTTTTTATTTTTATATTCAAATAAATAAAAATACGTACACAAATATTGGTTATTAGCAAATCTTAATTTTATGTAATTAATCACTCGGTTATATTAATTTTGATACAATTTTAAAAATTAATAATATATTTAAAATAAAAAATTAAAGTAATTTTTTTATATTTTTTTGAATTCAAAAAACTAAATAGAAAATGTCGCACAAACAAATTTTACATTTATGTGTTTTTAGCCACTCAGTTCATATTGAATTTTATTCAATTTTAAACAGTAATAATATATTCAAAATAAATAAATTAATCTCAAAAAAAATAAAATATATTTTTAATAAAACTGAAATTTGAGTATATTAAGGTTTTTTTTTATATAAATTCGATTAATTTAAATATATTATTAATATATAATATTGTATCAAAATCAATATAAATGAGTGATTAATAATATATATTAAAATTTTGATTTGTACTTTTAAATAAATGTGTATGCATGTTTTTTTTATTTATTTGAATAAAAAACCCATAATATAGATTAATTATATTGTATTGTTTATTATTTTTTAAAATTATATAAAAGTGAATATAGCGGAGTGGTTAAAAAATAAACTTAAAATTTGCATTTTAGAGATAATTTGTCTATTATTTATTACTATATAAATTTAAATTATGGAGGAATGGTTAATTACATAATCTAGTCTTTATTTGTACATTTTCAAATTTTGGTGGATAAATTTTTATTTTATTTAATTCAAAATAAAAAATATTAAATGAAACTAATTGTATTATTTATTAATATGTAATAAATGCATAATATTTAATATAGTCGAACGGTAAAATACATATATTTCGTATTTGGTAGTTAAGATTCAAATTATAGGGTATGTATCTTAATTTTACAATAAAAAAGGTTCTCATCCCACGGCGCCCGTCCGAATCCGAGCCGCGTGATTCGAGTCCAGGATCCAAAGTGCTTACTCTTCGATCTAGGAACCTTAACCCAAATCTCGAGTCCACGCGAATTCGTGTCCAATGGATCGGTGGGTCCAAGTTCAGCGTAGACCCGGGTCCAATAAATTCAATTATCGGGTCGTATTTTAATCCATTACGCGGACCCAAATCTCAGATTTACACCAACTCGGGTTTATAAAATATAGTTTCGGGTCAGGTAAAACCCGACCGACTAATTGACATCCCTATGTACATGATTATTCAATTAGAAAATATGCATTTTCAAAAGGCATGACTGGATTTTTGGGATATAATTATGCCACAGTGGGCCCTGGTTTGTATAGAATACTTTTTTTATCCAAAATTTTATATAATAACTCAATTTACATTTATATTTTATCTGTGAACCCGTTCACCTGCATCAAGTAAACCGGGAAAATAATCGAAAGTTTTGAGAAAATTGAGTAAAAAAAATAAAAAATGATAAATAATTGTTAAAATTAGAAATTGAAAAATTTCAAATTACTAAAAATTAATAAAAATCATGAGAAAAAACCGAGAAATAGAATTGATGAGAGACCCGGATCGGTTTAGGGCGAACTGTACTGAACCGTGATGAAAAATAGTGAAACGGTTCAATAATTCATTTTTTTAGCTGAATTAAAAATGTCAATTTGAGAAATTGAAACCATCATTAAATATAAAATAAATTTATAAAATTTTAAATTTCAGAAAACCGATTGAATCGGGTTTGAACCAATCAATTTTCGAATTCGGGTCACCGAACCCGGTCGGACCAGATCGGTCAACAGTCCTACCGGTCAAAGGACAACGGTAAACCCCACCCTTTTAGGATAAAAAAAAACCAGGAAAAGAACAGGTAAACCCAAGAGAGAGAAACGAACCGGTTCACGAACCCCAACCGTTAGAGAAATAGAAAATAGAGAAATTTACAAATTTCAAGTGAACCAAATAGTAATAAAAATCATGGAAATGGAGTTTGGGAAAAATTGGAATAGAAAACCAAACCGGTTTAGGTGAACTGGATTGAACCGGTTTCAACCATCATTGAACTGGTTTCTAAATTCATTTTTCTAGGTGGTTTAAAATATTCAAATTGGAGAATTGAAAACACCATTATTTAGAGAATGAATTTAAAAATTTTTAATTTTGAAAAATTCGGTCGAATCGGGCCTGAATGAACCAGTTTAAGCATTGAACTCGGTTCGGACGGGTTCGGTCCGGTTCAAACGGGTCCGATCCGGTTCGAAACAGTATTGTCTTCTTACTCTAGATGATGACACTATTCATTCACTAGAAGAACGGACAGCACTGACGAAGATGAATTGCCTCCGTTTAGGGCATTTCAGGCCATGAATGAGCACTATAAAGGTACCAAACAGACGGCTAGAGAGTCCCCAAGCTCCCTATATAAAGAGCTTCTCCCCATTAATTCTCCTCACACCTGAAAACACCATTCTCTCTCAATTGCTCCATTTTTGGTGAATCTCGAACCAGAGCTTTGACTTGGGCAGTTTTCTCAACCTTAGAAGGTGAGGTCAGGTTCTTTAGACTCTGGGGAAAATTAGCTATTTGATAGCAACCTCCGCTCGATCCAAGGATTATCGGAGAAGCGCCGACATAATTAAACAGTGAAGCAGCTCCGATGGACCGAAGTTGCCCTATTTTGGTCGAGCTGAAAATGGCAGAATTCAGCCCTCCTCTAGCCAAACCAAGCTCTCCCAACATCCCTACAACCCTTAGACGACCTCAAATGAATTGAAAGGTAAGCTAATTCAGGCCTTCTCAATTGTTGTAGGTCGGAGTTAGAGAGAAAAACTGTAGAATTTCACTGACGAATCTCCCCCTCAATTCGAGATCAATTGTAGGAATTCCTGATCTTAGAAGATACCTCAGGAAGAAAGCTATCTTCCCCTCTGGAGAGATCGGATTGCCGCACCTCCGACAGTAAGCTTTCGAAGCTTTCTCTCTCTAAGTTCAATTTTCCGACAAAACTCCGTTTAAGCTCAATTCGAACCCAAATGAAGTGGTTCAAAGCTCAATTGAATTGTATGGAAGTGTAGGAACTAATCTATACCTTCAATTGGAGCAATTAACCCCGATTGAATGGTCAATTTGATTAAATTAAATTCGGCCAGTTTGAAGGGGGAAATTGGGGGAAAATTTTGGGGAAATTTGAGGATTTTGTAAAATTGAGAGACCAAATTGCAATTTCCTAAAATTGAGGGCCAATTGGCCATGGAAAAGATGTTAGAGGACCAATTGGTCAATTTTTAAAAATAATTGGGGTCAAATTGCTATTTTTGTCAACTAGGGGCAAATGGTAATTTTTGAAAAGTTGGGGACCAAATTGGAAATTTGGAAAACTTGAGCCCCTTAAACAATTTTGAGTAAATTGAGGAAACAAAGTGAATTTTTGGAAGTTTCGGGACTCAATTTGGGGAAAAGTTAGCCTTAGGGACCTAAAGTCAAGAAAAATGAACTTTAGGGAGCTAAGTGCAATTAACTGAAAATTTTGAGCTTAGTTATTCATACATGAGTGACAAAGGCTATTATGCCAAATATTAATAGATAAGGATGTCCAAATCATGTAGGAGCACGGGGGATCGAAACGCCATCAAGAGAAGCTTGCGTCAACTTGGAAAACCAACCAAGGACGTACACGTCATGGTTAACGGGTGAGTGAGTTTATTCACATCATACCTGGTTGGGATGATGAGCACCTCAGAAATTAAAAACCACTTATATGTGGAATTTTAAACATAACACCCAATTGGAGTGATGTGAGAACTACGTTGACAAACTACTTAATGGTTGTAAGTAGAGAGATAATACCCAATTGGTATGATAGACTTCTTGGAAGGAAGGAGAAAATTCGCTTGCCAGTTGTAAGCGTAGAGGTCATCACACCCGATTGGTGTGATGAGTTGAAAGGTTATTTTGTTAGAAGTGTTCTCCCCTGATTGTGTGCCAATGCTTAAAAGTTTTGGGAGATCTTCTTGACGAGAGCTAGAATAGCTCAGATAGGCCAGAGGTCTCAATTTTGGAACTTGTGGGCTAAAATGCTCGATTTTGGAAAATCATGTACAGTGGGCCCAATACCAGTTGGCACGAGTAGAAGCTTGTAAACAAACATGTGATATGAAAGCCATGGAAAATTCTTAATGAAATGGATATGTGTTTTCGCAATGGTACCAAGATAGGACCGACATACTCGATGGACTGGCGATAGTGCATTAGGGCCAAGACAGGACCGACATACTCGATGGACTGGCGATAGTGCATTAGGGCCAAGACAGGACCGACATACTCGATGAACTGGCGATAGTGCATTAGGGCCAAGACAAGACCAACATACTCGATGGACTGGCGATAGTGCATTAGGGCTAAGACAGGACTGACATACTCGATGGACTGGCGGCAATGCATTAGGGCCAAGTCGACGGACCGGCCTAGACAAATACCTACAGCTCGGGTTGAGGGTCGGGGCCGTTGGACCAGTGGCACTAAAGATAAATGGCTTTGTGGAAAAATATTGTTTGTGGATGCACTTGAGGTTCATGACCATGAAGATACCCAAGAGGGTTAGTGATGCGTCTTAGGGCTAGACGACACACTGGAGATAAGGGTAGTTTATCGTGTTGGCAATCAGGGAAGCTCGATGTAGATTCATGAGCATGAGGCCGGGGTGGGGTTGAGATGAGGTCTCTATCCTCATACGGACACAGAGTTGATTTCGGGTTTGAGGGTCAAATGTTGTGAACATCCACTCATACCTAGGGTAGAAGTGGACGGGCTTCTATCTAGGTGGCCGATAAAGTCGCTCAGATGCCACAAGTGGGTGCAGTGGACGGGTTGCCCTGCGAATGTGTGTTCTCTTCCTGATGAAGGGCATGTGTTGATTGTTAAACACACCTAATGTGTAAAATGAGGAAAAAGGATTTTGAAAACTGGAACTTGAGGAAAGAATGTTTTAAAAGAAATAAGGAATCTAGCACACTTTGATTAAAGATATCTTGTTTTTGGTAACTCTCTCTCCCAACACCCATTCACTAAGTTGTCAAACTCACCTCCTCCCTTACCCCTTTTTAGGTAACCAAAGGAAAATAAACCTAAAGAACATCCTGTAGCCGAACTTGCAAAATAGGTATGTAAGGTTTAATGCGTTCAATTTTGATTAATGTTATTCCAGGAAAGATATAGGAGAAAAGGACACCTTACTACTCGTGGTTTAGAAAAGGGGAAACTCTTAATAAACTGGGAGAGTGGTGGGTTGCTCACGGGGATCCGACCAAATTGGGTCGGGGCATGACAACTTGAGTGGTATTAGATCCTGTTTCCTCGAATACATTATCAAGACTATATAACATAAGGATTAAACTAAAACTATCTACCTTGTAGGAAGATGCCCCCAAGAAAAGTAGCCAAACAAACCCGTACTATCTTAGCCACCCCGAAAACCGGGGAGATTCCCATCCCAAAGAAGGAATTGAACAAGGAGTATAGAAGGACTCTTGGAGTAACATCGGGTCAAAGGGGACTCGACAAGAAAACTTTCAAGGTGTTTGGGCTCAAGGAAGGTGAGGCATCGAACTACCAACAATCCCTTAGAAATGCCCCGCAATACTCAAAGAATAGGAGGAACCACAACGGTCCACACAAGGATAGCACCTGTTATGGATGTGGGCAATGGGGACGTTACATGAGAAGGTGCCCAACATTTTGGAGGATAAGACCCGAAAGAATCTGTTATGAGTGTAGAAGGGTAGAACACATAGTAAAGGATTATCCCACACTACAAAGAATCAAAGCGATACCTTCCAAAAAGGACACCTCCACCCGTACAGAAGTCTGAAGGGATAACACTACCACAATTCTAGTTTGGGATCCCATTCTCACTCAGGAAGAAATCCTTCTAGACCCTAGCATAGAAATGAATACTTCCCAAACCATCATTGTAACAATCTCCCTTAAGAGATGTTAAAACCCCAAACTGTATTCTCACTTATGTTATGAATAAGATTTTGAGTTTCTAAAAGTTTTTCTGTCCATCAATAATGCTATTTGTGTGCCTCAATTTCATGAGGAAGGATCATGGGAAAAAGACCAAGGGTAGGACCCTAAGAAAACCCAGAAAAAACAGAATGTAGATTAAGGGAATTTTCCCTTAAGAAGCTCTACAAGCCACCTAGAAGCAAAGAAGCACCTTCTTCATAGAAGACAAGCACCGAACGATGAAAGACAATTAGGATGTCCCGGGATAGCAAAGTGTGACCCACTTTGGAAAAGAAAAGGAGCCAAGTAGGGTGGTAGACTAACCTAGCAAAAAGGTGTAACTAGAAACTTTGGGAGAAGACGCCCTAGGAAAAACCAGAAAATAGTAAGCAGTATACCCTAAAAAGGACGACGGGATAGGCATCAAAGACGAGAAAAATCGAAGGACAACTATTCCGAGACAAGTGAACCAAGAGAGTAGTAGGATGAGGTAGTTAAAGAACTGACCCTCGAGAAGGTCATAAATTAAAACCCCAATAAGGAAGGGGGAGGTGGAAAGGCCAAAACAGTGTAAAAGAAGGATGAAGGAAATCCTTGAAGAAATAAATGGCCGAAAATGAAATGGTGACAACACTCAAGCCATAAGGAGGATTTAGTAAGTCTCGCACAAAGAGGTCTTGGAGCAAATAATGCTCGAACCCTTCCCAAGGAAGGAAATCCTGGGAAGGCACACATGTCCCAATTGAGAAGTAATGGACCAAGTGACGAAGGATGAGGAGATGAAGTTCATGATGAGGTGAAAGAACCAAGGGAAGCATACTAGAAGGACCCAAGGAGTAAGTTAAACCCAAGGAACGGGTAAGAATGGGTGGGCTAATCATAATAAGGAAATAAAGGAAGGAACATCTGAGGAAACCTTGGAAAAGTAAACCTTCCAAATCGGAAGTAATTAAAGGGAACAACCATTGACATTAAGGTTGGTCGTAGTCCACATTCGCTTACTAGAGCCCAAGGAGTGGACGACTGGATATAAAATAGAGTGCTAGGAACCAACATATCACCAGGAGTTCCTCGAAGGGAGAATAAGGAACAAAAGGGAGTTGGAGGACATGGAAGGATAAAGAGTAGACAATCGTACCGATCCTAGAAGGGTGTAAGAAAGGAATGAAGGAAAAGCTTCCAAGGAGCATTAGGGAGGTTGAACTAGGATAAAAGTCCCTAGGTAGAAGGATAAAGGAAGGAAGTGAAACCTTAAAAGGGAAATTCCCAAGCTAAGGACCCGATAGATGAATCATAAGAGGCTTAACTCGAAATGAGGAACCTCATGAAGAAGCATAAGTGATTGAGGGTATATCAGGACGATCAAGTGTGAGATATTTTAGAAGAGCAAAGAAGCTAAATAAGGATTTTAGATGAACCTAGTGGAAGGAAACAACTATTAACAATGGGATGGTCAAGGAGGATAAACGATGCTATAAGAAGGACTTGGAAGTAGTAGAAGAAAGGCAATAAGACGAGCATAATATAGAGTACATGAAACAAGACCTGGCAATTGGAGATACCTCGGATAGGAAGGAAAAAGGTGAACTGGGAAATTAAAGATGGTGAATGTGTAAACACCGTCCCTTTAAAACAAGGAAACTGGGGAAAGAACCAATCAACCCGAGTGAGAAAAACCAAACCGGTTCACAAACTCGATCATCAGGGAACGGGATATTTTGGGAATTTACGACTCCCGAGTGACCCAAAGGGTTCATAAAACCTTGGAAAAGGATCTTAGGATGATTTGGGGGGAGAAAACCAAATTGGTTCAGGAGAACCGGATCCAAACCAGATTGGATCGATTTATGAACCGAGTTGGTTCATGAACTAGAACCGATAGAGAAGGGCAAACTAGGAAATTTATGGATACTGAGTGACCTAAGGAGTCACAAAAGTCATAAAAAAGGACATTAGGATGAATTGGAGATGAAAACCAAACTAGTTCAGGTGAACTGAATCCGAACAGGATTGAACCAGTTTGGACAATTTGAACCACTATTGAATCGGATGCTAAATTCATTTTTCTAGATGGATTAAAATATTTAAATTTGAGATTTGAGACCACCATTGGATAGAAAATGAATTTAGATGAATTTAAAAATTTTTAGATTTAAAAAATTAGGTCGAATCGGGGGTGAACCGGCCAGTTTAAGCTTTGAACCCGGTTCAGTTTGGACCGGTTCGATCCAGTTCAAAATAGTGTCATTTTCTTTCTTTAGATGACATCACTGTTCACTCGTCGGAAAATGGCGCAGTGCTGACGAAGCTGAAAAGTCTTCGGCCAGGGAGTTTCATGCAATGAATGACCGCCATTAAGGTGCCAATTGGATGACCAAGAAATCCTCGAGCTTGCTATATAAAGAGCTACTCTTCATTCATCCTCTCTACACCTGAAAACTCCATTCTCTCTCAGTTGCTCCAATTTTCGGTGAAGCTCGAACTAGAGCTCCAACATAGGGTCTTTTCTGAGGTAAAGAAGGCATGATCAGGTTCTTTAGAACTAGGGAGAAGTCAGCAACACGCTTGTAGTCTCCATTTGCTCAGAGGGTTCTTGGAGAAGTGCCGGCGTGATCGAACAATGAAGTAGCTCCAGCGGACCGAAGCTGCCCTATTTTGGCCGAGTTGAAATTGACAAATTTGAGCCCTTCTCAAGCCAAACCAAGCCCTTCCAACACCTCCATAGTCCGCCTACAGTTGAATTAGAGATGAAAGGTAAGGCAATTTGGCTCCCCTCTACAATTTTTGATTAGTGCTAGAGAGAGAACCAACATAATTTTGATGATAAAATTCTCACTCAATTCGACATCAATTGATGCAATTCTTGATTCTAGGAGGAACCTCAGAACAAGAGCTATCTGCCAGATCGAAAGCTCGGACCACCGCGCCCCCAACGGTAAGCTTTCGAAGCTTTCTCTCTCTAAGACTAGTTTTCCGGCGAAGCTCCGTTTGAGCTCATTCCGGCATCAAATCGTGTGATTCAAAGTGGAATCGAATCATATGAAGGTGTAGGAACTCCACTCTAACTTCAATTCCAACAATTAAACTCATTTGATTGGTCAATTTGATGAAATCAAATTCGGTTGAGTTAGAATGTTGAAATTGGGGAAAATTTTGGTTAAATTTGGGAATTTTGAAAATTGGAGGGACTAAAGTGCAATTACATAAAATTGATGACCAATTGAGCATGATAAAGATGTTGGAGGATCAATTGGGAAATTTTGGGGCAAAACTTACCATTTTTGTAAAGTAGGGGCAAAATGGTAATTTTGGAAAAGTTGGGGGACCAAATTGGAAATTTGAAAAATTGAACCCCTATTTGTGAAATTGAATAAATTGAGGTCCCGAGGTAAATTTTAAAAAGTTTTAGGATTCAATTTGAGAAAAAATCGATAGAAGGGACTTTGAATTAAAGAAAAATAACTTTTAGGACCTAATTGTAAATAAATGAGAAGTTTGGTTTTCTCATTTATTTGGAATGAATGAAGGCTATTAGGTTGAGAGATAATGAATTAGGATTTTCATATCGTGTAGGAACATGAAGTATTGGGAACGCCAGCAAGGACAAGCTCGCGTGAATAAGAAGAACTAGTCGAGGGGAATTTATTACATTAATGGGTGAGTGGGAATTTAATATCATATCCAGTTGGTATGATAAGCACATCGAAAATGAAAAATCACTGCTAAGTGGTATTTTAATCATTACACCTGAGAGGAGTGATGTGGAAATCATGTGGAAAAACTATTTATCAGTTGTAAGTAGATCATACCTGGTTGGTGTGATGAAACTTCATCGAAGGAGGTGGAAAATCCACTTATCGATTATAAGCGGAGATGTCCTCATACTCGGTTGGTATAATGGACAGTAGAAAAATATATTTTGTTAGAATTTCTCTCCCCTGATTGTGTGCCACTGCTTAAACATTTTGGGAGACCTTCTTGATGGGAGCTTGAATAGCTCATAATGGCCGGAGGCCAGGGTTTTAGAACTTGGGGGCTAATATGCCTGATTTTGGAAAATCTCGAATAGTGGGTTCTATGTTAGTTGGCACGAGCAGGAGCTCGTAAACAAACATGATCAATGTGCCATGAAAACTTAAGTAAATCAATTGATTGGCCATGGTACTAAGACAAGACCAACATACTCGATGGACTAGCGATAGTGCAACATGACAGGTCGACGAACCAGTCGAGACAAACAGTTGTAGGTCAAGTTGAGGGTCGGGGCCATTGGACTATTGACATCAAAGATTAAATGGCTTTTGAGGAAAACTTTGTTTATTCATGCACTTGAGCTTCGGGACCATTAAGATGCCAAAGAGGGGTAGTGATGCATCCTAAGGGTTGCTGGATGACATGGTGGCGATAAGGGAAAAGAAAAGCTAATGGGTTTGTGTTTCTCATCATACTAGATAGTCATGGAGTTCTGTGTTTGTACTCTACGAAGTTTTTGTGTTCGGACTCCACGAAATTTCTGTGTTTGGAATTTCCTGAAGCTTTTGTGTTTGAGTTTCATGCACATGAGACTGGGATATGGTCTCTGTCCTCATACAGATACAAAGTTTTATTCTTGCATGTTCCCTTCATGATGAAGCACATGTGTTGGTTGATAAGCACATTGGTCATGATTGAGGAGTGAGTAATGGCTATGAAACCGATATTTTGAGGATGAATTATTTTAAAATAAAATAAGGAGTCTGACACACTCTAATTTAAATATTTTCCCTAAAAGTCAAACTTTAAATACCCATTCTTTGTTGAACTCGCACCCTCCCTTATATCCATTTTCAGGTAACCAAGGGAAACCTACCCAAAGACCTCCTATTAGTCATACTTGCAAGACAAGTATGTAAGTTAAAATTTTTATGATGTTTTGATTTATGTATTCCAGGAAAGGTACATTTTAAAAAGACGCCTTACTCCTCTTGGGTTTAAAGGAGGGGAAAACCCTTAGTAAACTAGGAAGAGTGGCGGATTGCTCATGGGGATCTGACCAAACTGGGTTGGGGCATGACAACTTGAGTGGTATCAGAGACTGTTTCCTTAAATACATTATTAGGACTAGAGAACATAGTAACTAATAGGAATAATTTTAAAATTTATAGATGGCTCCCAAGAAAGGACCCAAGAGAACTAGAGACGTAGTCTCCGACGCTGCCCAACCAACCCTCCCTATGGAAACTCCTTAAGGAGCCCAGACAACCCCACTTGGATTAAGCTTGGAAAATCAGAGACTATATGAACACTTCACCCAAGTGTTTGGACAACCTAACCTCACTCCTGAGGTGGACACCAACCCTCGAGCTGAGCCTAAGGAAGTACAATCCCATCCCCCTCTTGCTAACGTTCCTCCTCCAGTGGACATTCCCAAATACCTCAAAACTCTCTGATAATTAGGATGTAAACCATTCCTAGGAGAAAAAGATGCAGAGGCTACTATGGACTGGCTAGCTAACATCAAGAAACTCATGGGGATAGTTAGGATTTCACCAAAGGATATGGTGATCCTGATAGAGTTTTTCTTGGAAGCTAGTGCGAAGAGGTGGTGGGATAATGTCAGAAGCTTGTATGCCACCACCTCCACATGGGAGCTATTCAAAGAAAGATATACAGAGGAATACATAGCACCATATCTAATCAACGAGAAGTGTCACGCCCCGACCCGGTTTGGTCGGATCCCTACGATCAACCTGCCACTCTCCCGATTTACTAAGGGTTTCCTCTTGTTTAATAACCGTGAAGAGTAAGACATCCTTTAAACATGTACATTTCCTAGAATACATAAATTAAAATTGCATAAAAATTTTAACTTATATACCTGTCTTTGCAGGTGTGACTAATAGAGGGTCTTTGAGTAGGTTTCCCTTGGTTACCAGAAAAGGGATATAAGGGAGGGGGTGAGTACAACGACTCAGTGAATGAGTTTTCAAAATTTATCTTTTAGGAAAAATGCTTGATTCAGAATGTGCCAAACTCCTTATTTTCTTTTAAAATATTATTTTCCCAAATTCTGGTTTTCAACACCTTTTCCCAAGGTTTTCCAATTATTTTTCCAAGGATTCTCAAATCCTTTCCAAGGTTTCCATTACCCTTTCCCCCCATCCATATTCAGTGTGTTTCACAAATCACACACCCTTCATCAAGAAGGGATCACACACACATTTTCCAGATGCAATTACTCCGCCTGCACCCACTTGTGGATCGGAGCGTCTTTACCGTCTACCGTGATAGAAGTCCCTGACTTCTACCCAAAGTTTGAGTGAACATCGCTGACATCCTACCCTCAGACCAAAAAAATACTCCATGTCCATATGAGTACAGAGACCTCATCTTGACCCCACCCTGGTCTCGTGCGCAATGAAGTTACGTCGAGCTTCGCAAGGTCACTTGGCTCGACGAACTGCCTTTATACCCACCAGGTCATCTAGGGCCCTACGACACATCACTACCCCTCTTGGGAGTCTTGAAGGTCCTGAAAACACAGTGCATGCACAATAAGTATTTTCACATCATGCCATATAATCTATGGTGCCACTAGTCCAACGGCCCCTACTCTCAACTCAACCTGCAGCTGTTTGTCTTGACTATTTTAGAGACCTGTCATATCGCACTGCCAATTGTTGACTGAATATGTTGGTCTTGTCTTGGTACCATGGCTAAACAATTCATTTATTTAGAGTTTTATGACATATATCTCATGTTTCTTTATGAGCTTCTGCTCGTGTCCACTAACCTTGGCCCCACTGTATGTGATTTTCCAAAAACGGCATTTTAGCCATCAAGTTCCAAAACTGAGGCCTCCGGCCTATTAGAGCTGTTTGAGCTCCCATCAAGAAAGTCTCCCAAATCGTTTAAGTAGTGGCACACAGTGAGGGGAGAGCACTTCCAACAAAAATAAAATTTCAACTATCCATCATACCAACCGAGTATGAGGACATCTCCGCTTATAACCGATGAATGGGTTTTCCACTTCCTTCGAGGAAGTTTCATCACACCTATTGGGTATGATCTACTTACAACCGGTAAGTAGTTTTTCCACATGATTTTCACATCACTCCTCTAAGTTGTGATGTTTAAGATACCACAAAGTAGTGGTTTTCATTTTGAGGTACTTATCATCCCCAACCGGGTATGATATAAAATCCCACTCACCCGTTAATGTAGTGAGTTCCTCTCGCCCGGTTCTTTATATTCACGCGAGCTTGTCCTTGCTGGCGTTCCCGGTACTTCGTGCTCCTACACGATATGAACATTAATGTTCATTATCTCTCGGCCTAATAGCCTTCATTCATTCCAAATGAATGAGAAAACTAAACCTTTTATTTATTTGCAATTAGGTCACTAAAGTTATTTTTCTTTAACTTTAAGTCCCTAATGCCGATTTTTCCTTAATTCGAGTCCCAAAACTTTTAAAATTGATCTTAGGACCTCAATTTATTCAAATTCAGAAAAGGGGTTTAATTTCCCAAATTTCCAATTTGGTCCCCCAACTTTTCCAAAATTACCATTTTGTCCTTCCTTTGCAAAAATGGTAAGTTTCACCCCAAAAATTCTAAAATTCCTCAATTGGCCCTCTAACATGCTTATCATGCCCAATTGACACTCAATTTTATAAAATTGCATCTTCATCCTTCAAATTTTTGAAAATCCCCAATTTCCCCCCAATTTGATTTCATCAAATTGACTAATTAAACACTTCTAATTATTGAAATTGAAGTTGAAATTGAGTTTCTACATGTTCATACGATTCCATAGCACTTTGAATCGCAAGCTTAAACGCCGAAACGAGCTCAAATGGAGCTTTGCCAGAAAACAGACTATAGAGAGAAAGCTTCAATTGCTCACCGATGTTCTGATGGGATCTAGTTCATTTGAACCAGTCTGGTTTTTATCTTCTAATTTGTCTTAATATTTTTTCCAAGGTTTTATGAACCCTCAAATGGTCGGGTTTGTGAACCGTTCGGTATTTCTCATTCGATTTGTCTGGTTCTTTTCCCAATTTTCCTTAAAAGAGTGGGGTTTACGACTCTCCCTTCATTTTAGGAGTTTTGTCCTAAAAAATTAATCCGCATATTTCACATCTGGGTTAATTTCCTTTAATGTCCCCTTCCTCCTCTACTTAGGAAAAGATTTTTCCTCTTGAGTGTTCTTTCCCAGGATTTCAAGATTGAGAGTTCCAAAATACCCAACCATTCTCGTGTTTAATTATTCTCTTGGTAGTTGAAATCCTTAGCTCGATGTTCTTTCAAGCGTTACGTACTTGTTTTCACTATTTTCTTTGTTATCATATTTTCGTCCTATTTTGACCCTTCCTCCATTCGTTGTTTAGTATAACTTCGTCCAAATTTTTATATTTGACCTTGTCTTGCTTACTAGCTGACTCTTCCTTACTTTGAGTCATATTCTCCTTGGGATTGCTGGGCTTATATGCCCCTTACAACATGGCATTTTCTAGGAATTGTCTCTGTCCATTAGATTTCTAGAACATCTCCTTGAGGGTCTCTCTTAGCTTTCTGACCTTTTAGGGATCGTATAATTTCATCCCACTTTTCTTTTGATAGCATTCCTCAACTATCCTTTTACCATTATCCTCTCATCCATCATGCCTTTGAAGTTATATCTCAAATAATCGTATCGATTTCTCTTACCTACTCATCCTTTCCCAACTTTTTTTGGGTCTTTTCGATTCCAATAATTGGGTTTCCTGATGACTTATTGACGTACGAGGATTTTTCCCTTCTTATGTCCTTTCTCTTCTTTAGTGGCATCCTTTATTTAAGGACTTTTCTTTTTCCTTAATCCACTCTTACTTGCTCGTGATTATTTCATGATTCATTATTTCAAGTTGATCTCTTTTTGGTCTATGTATTGATTGTTTTATTTGGGGAGTTCCCTTCTTACGGTTTCATTCTCTACTATATTCCTCAAAGTAGAGGTTTTAACCTTAATAGTTACATGTTCATCCTTCTTACCATCCTTTGGAGATTCCTTCCTTCATTTCCTTACGCCTTCCTCTATGTTGAGGCAATTTCCCACTTTAAATCCTTATTCGTCTTAAAATTTCCTTTCATTCCTTATCTAAGGAATTTTTGATTGTTGGTCTTATTTCATATACTCTACACTATGCTCATCCGTCCATTCTTTAGGCTCCATTAAGTGAGCGTGGACCACGACCCGTCCTAATGTCAGTGGTTGTTTTCCCTAATTTATTTCTTAATTGGGGCTTACTTCTCCAAGATTCCTCATAAATTTTTCTTTTATTCTCTTATTATTTTAGTCCACCCACTCCTATTTGTTACGACATTCTCTGATGCTACCATGCTATTTATCCATTCTTTTGGTTTAATTTACTTTTTAGGCCCTCATGAGAATTTTTCCTTGGTACTTGATCTTTCCATCTCAACCAGCATTTCATTTGTGAGCTTATCATTCTTTCCATTTCTGTTGGTTCCATTTCCTCTTAATTGGAATACGTATGTCTTTTCGAGGCTTCCTTATGTAGTAGGATTCTTTCCCTTTCTCCTGAATTTTTTTATTTGCTCTAGGGAATTTCTACCCTTGAATGACACCCTTTAATGTCGTCTTCTCTTGTTTACCTTTACTCTTGAAATCTTGCGTGCACATCTTTTGCACTATATCCTCATCCTTACATGTACTCCAGTGCGTGTCTATTTCTTTTAGGTAGAGCTCATATCTTACTTATTTCAAGATCTCTTGATCATGTAAGGGGCCTACCTACTCCTCTCTTGGCTTATGTTTGGTCGTTAATTTGGCCATTGGTCTTTTTAAGGATTTTCCTTCATCCTTCTTTTCCCCAATATTTGGCCTTTCCACTTCCTCCTTCTTTGCTGGAGTTTAATCTATGACCCTTACGAGGGTTAGTGTGTTACCTGCCTCACCTCTACTATTCACCTTATCTAATTCTCTTGAGGCAGTTGTCTCTCAATTCTTCTTATCCTTAATGACTCTTCCAGTGCCCTTTTTAGGGTGTATTCCTTACTACTTTCTAGTCTTACTTAGGGCGTCGTTCATTCTCTTTGACTATCTTATTTTTATGGTTTGCTTACTTCTGCTAAGTTAGTTAGAGACTCCAATTTTGACTTCTCTACTTTTTTCAAAAGAAGTTGTACTTGCAATCTCAAGACATCCCATTTTTCGTCAAATGCTCGACTTGTTTTCTGTTGTGGATGTACTCCTTTCTTTGCTCCTAAATTGTTGGAATTTTCTTCTTTAAGGGAGAATTCTCTTCACCTGCCTTTTGTTCTGTGTGTGTTTTTATTGAGGTCCTACCTTTAGCCCTTTTTCCTTCTTGCCACTTCGCTAGGATCTTGAAGAGCTTCACCTCTGTCTATGGTTGAAACTATGAGCTGGAGTTACGTTTCATGGGATGATAACCTTTCGGATTTCCTATAGCTGTGAGGGTGTCTTTCTTGAAAATTATTGTTCTAAATCCTAGTGGTGTGGGACAGTCCTTCATTTCATGTCCTATTTCCTTTGTACCTTATAATAGGTTGTTCCTTACTTAGTGACCCCAAGGTTTCTCCTAGACTCCTTACCATGTCGGTTTTCTTGTCTTGCCTTCTTTGCATAATAATCTCCTTGATTCATTCATTTATCCTTAATCTCCATGGTGTCGAGGGAATTGCAGTTTTGTTTGGTTACTTTTCTTGAGGCCATCTTCCTAACAAGATTACATTATTTGAGAGATAAGATTTCTAGGAGTTGGGAGTACTTCATCAATAGAATAGTACAATATGTTGAAGTTTTTTGCCATATTACAGAAAGTGGTCATAAAATAAATAGGGAGAAACGGGATTCTTGATAAGCATCCTCCTAGGTAAGGTTATACGCCCTTTGCTGGCGTTTATAACTTCACGCTTGGCTTCCTTTGTACTTAGAGTTGTGCCCTCATTATGTCCTACCACCATTTTTCCTGGATACTTCCCCATTTGGTCTTTTAAGATTCGTACCATGCCTTAGACATTGGGAACTTCTAGGGTTGTCTTCCTATGAGGACAAAATGTTGAGTGGAGTCATTCCTAGTTTTCTTGGTTCCTCTCCTCAGAGCCATCTAAAAATTTTAAGATCAATCCTATTTGTTACTATATTTTCTAGTCCTGATTATGTATTCGAGGAAACATGCTCTAATACCACTAAAGTTGTCATGCCCCGACCTGGTTTGGTTGGATCCCCATGATCAACCTGCCACTCTCTCGGTTTACTAAGGGTTACCCCTTGTTTAATAACCATGAAAAGTAAGGCGTCCTTTAAACCTGTACATTTCTTGGAATACATAAATCAAAATTGCATAAAAATTTTAATTTACATACCTGTCTTTGCAGGTGTGACTAATAGGGGGTCTTTGGATAGATTTCCCTTGGTTACCTGAAAAGGGATATAAGGGAGGGGGTGAGTACAATGACTCAGTGAATGAGTTTTCAAAATTTATCTTGTAGAAAAAATGCTTGATTCGGAGTGTGCCAGACTCCTTATTTTCTTTTAAAATATTTTTTTCTCAAATTCTGGTTTTCAACACCTTTTCACAAGGTTTGCCAATTATTTTTCCAAGGATTCTCGAATCCTTTCCATGGTTTCCATAACCTTTTTCCCATTTCCACATTCAATGTGTTTCACAAATCGCACACCCTTCATCATGATGGGATTACACACACATTCGCGAGATACAGTTACGCCGACTGTACCCACTTGTGGATTGGAGCGTCTTTAACATCCACCCTGATAAAAGTCCCCGACTTCTACCCGAAGTCTGAGTGAACGTCCTTGACGTCCTACCCTCAGACCAAAAAAAAAAATACTCCGTGTCTGTATGAGGAAAGAGACCTCATCCTGACCCCACCCTAGTCTCGTGTGCAATGAAGCTACATCATGCTTCGCAAGGTCACCTGGTCCGACGAACTGCCCTTATACCCACCAGGTCATCGAGGGCCATAGGACACACCACTATCCCTCTTGGGCATCTTGAAGGCCTCGTAAACACAGTGCATGCACAATCAGTATTTTCACATCATGTCATATAATTTGTGGTGCCAATGGACCAATGGCCCTGACCCTCAACTCAACATGCAGCTATTTGTCTTGACTTGTCCAAAGACCTGTCATGTCGCATTGCCACTAGTTGACTGAATATGTCTGTCATGTCTTAGTACCATGGCCAAACAATTCATTTATTTAGAATTTTATGACATATATCTCATATTTGTTTATAAGCTTCTGCTCATGCCCACTAGCCTTGGGCCCACTGTACGTGATTTTCCAAAAACGACATTTTAGCCATCAAGTTCCAAAACCGAGGCCTCCGGCCTATTAGAGCTGTTCGAGCTCCTATTAAGATGGTCTCCCAAATTGTTTAAGCAGTGGCACATAGTCAGGGGAGAGCACTTCCAACAAAAATAAAATTTCAACTGTCCATCATACCAACCGAGTATGAGGACATCTACGCTCATAACCGATGAACGGGTTTTTCACTTCCTTCGAGAAAGTTTCATCATACCAACCGGTTATGATGTACATACAATAGGTAAGTAGTTTTTCCATGAGATTTTCACATCACTTATCTAAGTTGTGATGTTTAAAATACCACAACGTAGTGGTTTTCATTTCGAGGTACTTATTATCCCCAACCGGGTATAATATAAAATCCCACTCACCTATTAATGCAGTGAAATCCTCTCGACCATTTCTTTGTATTCACGCGAGCTTTCCTTGTTGGCATTCCTGGTACTTTGTGTTCCTGCATGATATGAACATCACTGTTCATTATCTATTGGCATAATAGCATTAATTCATTCCAAATGAATGAGAAAACTAAACCTTTTATTTATTTGCAATTAGGTCCCTAAAGTTATTTTACTTTCACTTTATGTCCCTAATGCCAGTTTTTTCTCAAATTGAGTCCCAAAACTTTTAAAATTTATCTTAGCACCTCAATTTATTCAAATTCACAAAAAGGGGTTTAATTTGCCAAATTTCCAATTTGGTCCTCCAACTTTTTCAAAATTACCATTTTGCCCTTCCTTTACAAAAATGGTAAGTTTCTCTCCAAAAATTCTAAAATTCCTCAAATGACCCTCTAACATTCTTTTCATGCTCAATTGACCCTCAATTTTATAAAATTGCATCTTGGTCCTTCAAATTTTCGAAAATCCCCAATTTGCCCTAAAATTTCCCCCAATTTCAACTTTCTAACACAGTCAAATTTGATTTCATCAAATTGACTGATTAAACACTTCTAATTGTTGAAATTGAAGTTGAAATTGAGTTTCTACATGTTCATACGATTCCATAGCACTTTGAATCGCAAGCTTAAATGCTGGAACGAGCTCAAATGGAGCTTCACTAGAAAACAGACTATATAGAAAGAAAGCTTCAATTGCTCACCTGTGAGAACATGGTGGCCTGAGCTTTCTATCTGGGCAGGTAGCTCTATTTCTGAGGTTCCTCCTAGGATCACGAATGACATCAATTGATGTCAAATTGGATTAGAATTCTGTCATTGAAATTCTACCGACTCTCTCTCTAACACCGGTCGAAAATTGCATAAGGGGGTCGAATTGGCTTACCTTTTGGTCTTAATTCAGCTGTAAGAGGGTTGTGGAGGTGTTGGTATGGCTTGGTTTGGCATGAGGAGGGCTCAAAATGGCCGATTTCAGCTCGGCCGAAACAAGGTAGCTTCGATCTGCTGGAGCTGCTTCATTGTTTGATTATGTTGGCACTTCTTCGGCGATTCTCAAATTGACTAGAGTTCGCTATCGGATAGCTGACTTTCCTCAGAGACTAAAGAGCCCAAACTCTCCTTCTGAGGTTAAGAAAAATGCCCAAGTCGAAGCTCTAGTTTGAGCTATTTAGGTGTGAGGAGGTTGAATGGGGGTGTGCTCTTTATATAGGTGTAAAATTGTGTATTAAATGGGGGAGATTTATTACTATTATTAATGTTGCCATAAATTGATGAGTATTTATTAGTATTAATTCTAATAATTTAATTTAGCTATTAAATTATGGGTATTAATTCCAATAATTTAATTTAGGTATTAAATTATGAGTGTTTATGATAGGGCGTACGATTAATACTAATTAAACCAAATTCGCATAAACATACTCCCTAGGAGGTCACCCATCCTCTCACACAAGCATGCTTAACTTTGATGTTTTGATGGGATCCAGTTCATCTGAACTAGTCTAGTTTTTCTCTTCTAATTTGTCTTAATATTTTTTCCAAGGTTTTATGAACCCTCAAATGGTTGGGTTTGTGAATCGGTTCTGTATTTCTCACTCGATTTGATCGGTTCTTTTCCTCTTTTTGCTTAACTCAAAAGAGCGGGGTTTACAAGAAGAAACAAGACTTCCTATCTCGGAGTATGAAACCAAGTTTAACGAGTTAAGATTCTTTGCCCCTAACCTTGCTGGACCTGCGGATGTTTGCCAATGATTTGTGGACGGTTTTAATATGGATATACGAGACCGAATGGGGATACTAGGATGCCCCATGAATTTAGCTGCTATCTTTAGCATGAACCATGAATGTGAGCGTCTGGTACATACGAGACACCGCCGGGTAGAACAGGTTGGTAGGAAAGAGTAAGGAGGCCAGGACATCCGAGGAAGATAAAAGGAGCTAGGTGGACTGAAATGGAGAACAAGAATGGGGTTCTCTAGGACAATGGAAGGTTATCATACACAATGGGAGACACATACAGTTCTGCCAAGAAAAAGCCCCTATTGTTCCAAGTGCCAGAAAACCCTAAAGGACCATGACGAATATGCTATGAATGTAGATAGCCTAGCCATTTTGCGAAGAACTGCCCAACCCTTTTGGACAATACACAACAAAGTACCCACCTACCACTTCCAGGAAACCCAAGGGCACTAGATAGAGGGTAAAACATTACCACTACATCGAGGGTCCCAATTAGAGTATACAACCTCACCCAAGAAGAAATAGGGGAAGACCCTAGTACTGTAGTTAGTACTTACCAAAATTCCCTTGAATAAATATAGCTAAAAATTATAATTCGTTATCATTATAATGAAAGTTATATTTCCTACAAAGATAAAATTGTGATACAAGTAAGAGAAAATACAAAGGACATACCCACAAAAAGGAGGAAATGGGAAAGGATGACATCTAAGTATGTCACTTTGAGGATATATACAATCAAGGACACTTAGAATTTTGGAAGAAAGGGGAAGAATACTACTAAGGAAGGAAACCCTAGGGAATCATACATACCCTAACTAAGAGGTGATGGAACTAAGTGATGATGGATAAGGAGATGAGGTTGCAAAGGAAGTGCATGCTAAGGTAAAAGAATTAAAGAAGGCATGTTAGGATGATCCGAGAAAGTTAAACCCAAGGGAACTGTCATGCCTCGACCCGGTTTGGTCGGATCCCCGTGATCAACTCGCCACTCTCTCGGCTTATTAAATGGTTTCCCCTTATTATAGAACATAAAGAGTAAAACATCCTTTAAATCAGCACCTTTTCCAGGAATAACATAAACAAAAATGCATAATACTTTAGATTTATCATACCTGTATCTCAAGCATCTTATACCTGAAAGGGGTATAAGGGAGGGGGTGAGTACGACTACTCAGTGAATAGGCTTTCAAAAGTTTAGACTTTTAAGAAAACATTTATAATTGGAGTGTGCCAGACTCCTTTCTTTCAAAACCATTTCATTTGAAATCTCGAGTTTATCATCATTTCTTTTTAACCAAGGTGTGTCATCACCCAACACACATCCTTCATCATGAAGGTTACACACATTCGCAGGTCAGCACGACCACTGAACCCACTTGTGGCTTTGGAGTGAATTTACCGGCCACCCGGGTAGAAGTACGTCCACTTCTACCCTAATAATGAGTGGATGTTCGCAACATCCGATCCTCATTTCTGGAATAAATTCTTCGTGTCTGTTATGAGGACAGAGACCTCATCCTGTCCCCACCCCGGTCTCATGCGCTTGGTGCTACTCCAAATTTTTGCATAGACATTTGGATCGACGAACTACCCTTATACTTACTGGGTCGTCTAGGGCCCTTAGGACGCATCACTACCCCTCTTGGGTGTCTTGATGGTCCCGTACTCATAATGCATGCACAAACAATGTTTTCTCATTATGCCATATAATCTGTGGTGCCACTGGTCCAACGGCTCCGACTCTCAACTCAACCCGCAGTTGTTTGTCTTGACTAGTCCGTCGACTTGTCATGTTGCACTGCCGCTAGTTGACTGAGTATATCGGTCCTATCTTGGTACCATGACCATATAATTCATGTTTGTTTATGAGCTCTTGCTCATGCCAACTGGCCTTGGGCCTACTGTACGAGATTTTCAAAAACCGGGCATATTAGCCCCCAAGTTCCAAAACCGAGCCCCCCGGCCTATTAGAGCTATTCGAGCTCCCGTCAAGAAGGTCTCCCAAATTGTTTAAGCATTGGCACACAGTCAAGGGAGAACACTTATGACAAAAGTATGTTTTCACTATCCATAACTGATGAACGGGTTTTCAACTTCCTTCGAGTAAGTTTCATCATACCAACCGGGTATGATCTACTTACCACACCGATAAGTAGTTTTTTCGCATGGTTTTCACATCACTACTCTAAGTCGTGATGTTTAAAATACCACATTGTAGTGGGTTTTCATTTTGATGAGCTTATCATCCCCAATCGGGTATGACATAAAATCCCACTCACAACTGGTAAGTGGTTTTTAACTTTAAGTTGTTCTCATCATCCCAACCGGGTATGATGTTAATAAACCCACTCACAACTAGTAAGTGGTTTTTAACTTTAAGTTGTGCTCATCACCCTAACCGGGTATGACATTAGTAAACACACTCACCCATTAATGCCGTAAATTCCACTAAATTGGTTCTTTGTATTCACACAAGCTTGTCCTTGCTGGTGTTCTCGGTATTTCGTGTTCCTACACGATATGAACATCTCGGTTCATTATCCTTTGGCCTAATAGCCTTCATTTATTCCAAATGAATGAGAAAGTCAAGCTTTCATTTATTTGTAATTAGGTAGCTAAAGTTATTTCTCTTTAACTTTAAGTCCCTAATGCCGGTTTTTCCTCAGATTGAGTCCCAAAACTTTTAAAATTTATCATAGAACCTCAATTTATTCCATTTCACAAAAAGGGGAATAATCTGCCAAATTTCAAATTTGGTCCCCCAACTTTTCCAAAACTACCATTTTGCCCTTCCTTTACAAAAATGGTAAGTTTCACCCCGAAAATTTTAAAATTCCTGAATTGGCCCTCTAACATTTTTATCATGCCCAATTGACCCTCAATTTTAGGAAATTGCATTTTAGTCCCTCGAATTTTTTAAAATCCCCAATTTCCCCCAATTCCAACTCTTTAACAGATCCAAATTTGATTTCATCAAATTGACCGATCAAACACCTCTAATTATTGAAATTGAGTTTCTCCATGTTCATACGATTCCATAGAACTTTGAATCACGAGTTTTAATGCCGGAACGAGCTTAAATGGAGCTTCGCCAGAAAATAGACTATTGAGAGAGAAAGCTTCAATTACTCATCGGAGAGGGCACCGCAGTCCAAGCTTTCGATATGGGCAGATAGCTCTCATCTTGAGGTTTATCCTAGAATCAAGAATCGCATCAATTGATGTCGAATTGAGTTAGAATTTCATAATTGAAATTCTACCGGTTCTCTCTCCAACACTAGCCAGAAATTGTAGAGGGGAGCCGAATTGGCTTACCTTTCAGTCCTAATTCGACCGTGGGAGGGCTGAGAAAGTGTTGGAAGGGCTTGGTTTGGCTTGAGGAGGGCTCAAATTGTCCAATTTCAGCTTGGTTGAAATAGGGCAGGTTTGGTCCGCCAGAGCTACTTCACTGTTCCATCATGCCGACACTTCTCCAGCGATTCTTGGATTGACTAGAGTTTTCTATCAGATAGCTGTCTTCTCCCCGGTTCTAAAGAGCTCGACCTCTCCTTCCGAGGTTAAGAAAAATGTTCAAGTCGAAGCTCTGGTTCGAGCTTCATCGAGAAATGGAGCAGTAGAGAGAGAGAGAGAGAGAGAGAAGTGTTTAGGTGTGAGGAGAATGAATGGGGATGACCTCTTTATATAGGTGTAAAATCGTGTATTAAATAGGAGAGATTTATTAGTAGTATTATTATTGCCATAAATTATTGGTATTAATTTCAATAATTTAATTTTAGTATTAAAATATTTTTTTATGAATTCTAATAATTTTATTTAGGTATTAAATTATTGATATTAATTACAATAATTAAATATATATTAATTTATGGCTATTTATGATAAGGCGTTCGTATACTTCGGCTTACCAAAAAAATTATCCTCGCACTACTCTCAGGCAAGCACGCTTAACTTCAAAGTTCTTATGGGATCTTGTTCACTTGAACCAATTTGGTTTTTCTCTTCTAATTTGTCTTAAGTTTCTTTTCCAAGGTTTAATGAACCCTTTGGATCACCTGGAAGTTGTAAATTTCCAAATTGCTTGTTCCCAAATGATCGGTTTTGTGAACCGGTTTGGTTTTTCTCACTCGGTTTGACCGATTCTTTTCCTGGTTTTCCTTAGCTCAAAAGGGTGGGGTTTACAAGAACGATTGGACAGCTTAGAACTTTAGACCTTGAAATTTTGAGCAAGAACCCTCAAGAGGAAGAAACAACCCTAGGTAGAGGAGGAAGTGAATCTAAAGATTTCCTTTTGGGCGTGTGGGTAAGACATGCCTAGTTATGATAAACTCCGGGAAGTCAGTAAACAACATAAAGGGAATGACATTCCTTAAGTGCGTGATTCAAAAGTGCTAAGTAAAAGAACAACGAAAGTGTTGCCATGTCAAGCAAATCCCAAGTTAACATTAAGGGAAGTTATTACTGATATAAAGGATGCTGATTTAGATTTGAGGATAAAAATTTTAAAAGGAGGGGAGAGTTGTAAAGTCCGTCCCTTTAAAACAAGGAAACCAGGGAAAGAGCCGGTCAACCCGAGTGGGAAAAACTAAATCAGTTCCTAAACCCGATCATCAGGGAACGGGCAATTTTGAGAATTTACAACTTCCAAGTGACCCAAAGGGTTCATAAAACCTTGGAAAAGGATCTTAGGATGATTTGGGATAGAAAACCAGACTGGTTTAGGAGAATTGGATTCAAACCAAATTGAACCAGTTTATGAACCGAGTTGGTTCATGAACCAGAACCGATAGAGAAAGGGTAAACCACAAAATTTATGGATCTCGAGTGACTAAGGAGTCACAAAAGTCATAAAAAAAAGACTTTAGGATGAATTGGAGATGAAAACCAAACAGATTTAGGTGAATTGGTTCCAAACCGGTTTAAACCAATTTGAATCGGTTTGAACCACTATTGAACTGAATGCTAAATTTATTTTCTAGGTGGCTTAAAAAATTCAAATTTGAGATTTGAGACCATCATTGGAGAGAAAATACATTTAGAAATTTTTAGATTTGAAAATTTTGGAAAAATTAGGGGTGAACCGGCCGGTTTAAGCTTTGAACCTGGTTAGAAACGATACAGTCCAACTTGGAATAAAGTCATCTTCTTCCTTCAAATGACAGTACTATTCACTCATCGAAAAATCGCGTTGCACCAACGAAGCTAGAAAGTCTTTTGCTAGGGAATTTTAGGCGATGAATAACTGCCATTAAGGCACCAATTGGATGGCCAAGAAGTCCCTAAGCTTCCTATATAAAGAGCCCCTCCCCATTCATCCTCTTCACTCCTGAAAACTACATTCTCTCTCATTTGCTCCAATTTCCAGCGAAGCTCGAACCAGAGCTCCGATATAGGGTCTTTTTTGAGCCAAAAAAAGGTGTGGTTGGGTTCTTTAGAACTGGGGAGAAGTCAACTACACGCATGTAGTCTCCATTTGCTATGAGGGTTACTGGAGAAGTGCCGACATGATCAAACAGTGAAGTAGCTTTGGCAGACCGAAGTTGCCATATTTTGGCCAAGCTAAAATCGGCCAATTTGAGCCTTACTCAAGCCAAACCAAGCCCTCTCAACACCTCCACAGTCCTCCTATAGCTGAATTAGAGCTGAAAGGTAAGTCAATTTGACACCCATATGCAATTTCTGACTGGTGCTAGAGAGAGAATCGACAGAATTTTGATGATAAAATTCTGACTGAATTCAGCATCAATTGATGCAATTCATAAGCTCAGATCGTCGCGCCCTCGACGGTAAGCTTTTGAATCTTTCTCTCTCTAAGACTAGTTTTCTGACAAAGCTCCGTTTGAGCTCATTTCGACATCAAATCGTGTGATTCAAAGTGCACTTGAATCGTATGAAGGTGTAGGAACTCCAATCTAACTTCAATTCCAACAATTAAACTCATTTGATCGGTCAATTTGATGAAATCAAATTTGGCTGAGTTAGAAGGTTGAAATTTGGGGAAATTTTTGGAGAAATTTGGGAATTTAAAAAATTAGAGTTACTAAAGGGCAATTTCATAAAATTGAGGACCAATTAGGCATGATAAAATGTTGGAGGATCAATTGGGAAATTTTGGAATTTTTTGGGCAAAACTTACCATTTTTTTTAAAGTAGGGGCAAAATGGTAATTTTGGAAAAGTTGGGGGACCAAATTGGAAATTTGGAAAATTGAACCCCTATTTGTGAAATTAAATAAATTGAGGTCCCAAGGTGAATTTTAAAAAGTTTTGGGACTCAATTTGAGGAAAAATTGGCATTTGGGACTTAGAGTTAAAGAAAAATAACTTTAAGGACCTAATTTTTAATAAATGAAAAGTTTAGTTTTCTAATTCATTTGGAATGAATGAAGGCTATTAGGTTGAGGGATAATGAACTAAGATGTTCATATCGTGTAGGAACATAAAGTACCGGGAACGCTAGTAAGGACAAGCTCGCGTGAATACAAAGAATTGGTCGAGAGGTATTCACTACATTAACGGGTGAGTGGGAATTTAATATCATACCCAGTTGGGATGATAAGTACCTCAAAAATGATAAACCACTGCTAAGTGATATTTTAATCATCACACCTAAGAGGAGTTATGTGGAAATCACGCAAAAAAAGTATTTACCAGTTGTAAGTAGATCATACTACGTTGGTGTGATGAAACTTACTCGAAGGAAGTGGAAAACCCGCTTATCAGTTATAAGCGGAGATGTCCTCATACTCGGTTGGTATGATGGATAGTAGAAAAATATATGTTGTCGGAGGTGCTCTCCCCTGACCATGTGCCATTGCTTAAACATTTTGGAAAACCTTCTTGACGGGAGCTCGAATAGCTCATAAAGGTCGGAGGCCTCGGTTTTGGAACTTGGGGGCTAATATGCCCGATTTTAGAAAATCTCGTATAGTGGGCCCTAGGCCAGTTCGCACGAGCAGGTGCTCGTAAACAAACATGATCAATAAGCCATGAAAACTTAAGTAAATGAATTGATTGGCCATGATACCATGACAGGAGCGACATACTAGATGGACTGGCGGCAGTGTGACATGACATGTCGACCAACCAGTCGAGACAAACAGTTACATGTCGAGTTGAGGGTCAGGGCCGTTGGACCAGTGGCACCAAAGATTAAATGGCTTTTGAGGAAAACTTTGTTTGTGCATGCACTTGAGATTCAAGACCATTAAAATGCCTAAGAGGGGTAGTGATGCATCCTAAGGGCTGCTAGATGACATGGTGGCGATATGGGAAAAGAGAAGCTATTGGGTTTGTGTTTATTGTCATACTAGTTAGTCATGGAGTTCTATGTTTGTACTCCATAGAGTTTTGTGTTTATACTCCACGAAGTTTCTATGTTTGGACTCGACGAAACTACTGTGTTTGGGATTTCCTGAAGCTTATGTGTTTGAGTTTCATTTGCATGATACCAAGATATGGTCTCTATCCTCATACGGACATAGAGTTTTATTCATGCATGTTCTCTTCATGATGAAGGGCGTGTGTTGGTTGATAAGCACACTGGTCATGGTTGAGGAGTGAGTAATGGCTATGAAACCGATATTTTGAGGATGAATTATTTTAAAAGAAAATAAAGAGTCTGACATACTCAAATTCAAATATTTTCCCTAAAAGTCAAACTTTAAATACCCATTCACTGAGTTGTTGAACTCACCCCCTCCCTTATATCCTTTTTCTGGTAACCAAGGGAAACCTACCCAAAGACCTCATGTTAGTCACACCTGCAAGACAAGTATGTAAGTTAAAATTTTATGTAGTTTTAATTTATGTATTCTATGAAAGGGACATGTTTAAAGGACACCTTACTCCTACCAAGTTTAAAGTAGGGGAAAACCCTTAGTAAACCAGGAAGAGTGGCGGGTTGCTCACGGGGATCTAACCAAACCGAGTTGTGACATGACAAAATGATTAAAGGTGGGCAAAAGCTCTAATTCAAACGGGTGTAAAAATGTGAAGGAAGGAAACCTTCAAGGAATAATAAGAAATTTGAAAGTATGGCGCCTAAAGGGGGAAGTTTCTACTTTGAAGGACATAGTAGATAATGAAAACCGTTAAAGGAGAACTCTCCAAACAAAGAAATTGTAAATGGTCATGAGCAAGTAAGAGTGGGTCATGGAAAAAGGGAAAATTCTTGAGTAAATGACGCCATCGGAAATGAGGAAGGACATAAGAAGGGAAGAATCCTAACATGTCGGTAAGCCTTCAAGAAACCCAATGATTGGAACCGAAAAGACCCAATAAAGAAATTTGGAAAAGACGAATAGGTAAGGAAAACCGATACAATTATGTAAGATATGACATCAAAGGCAAGATGGATGATTGGATAACAGTAAAGGTAATCGAGAAATACTAACAGATGAAAAGAGGGACGCAGTTATACTATCCCTAAAAGGGTGGAAGGATGAGAAACAACCATTATTGAAGTGTTCTAAAATTTTAAATGATCAAAGACAAGTTTAAGAGTATGTTATGCTGTAAGGGATAGGTAAGCTCAACAGTCCCGAGGAAAAATATGACTCAAGTAAGGAAGAGTCTGTTGGTAAGCATGATGAGGTCAGACATAAATTAGACCGAAGTTGTAATAAATAAGGGATGGATGAAGGGTCAAAATAGGTCGAAGGAGTAATAACACCAAAATCTGTGGAAACAAGTACGTAATGCTTGAAAGAACATCGAGCTAAAGGTTTAAATGATAAAGAGAATAACTAGACACGGGAACGATTGGGCATCTTGGAACTCCCAATCCGAAAATCTTGAGTAAGAACCTCAAGGGGAAGAATCTTGCCCTAAGCAAAGAAATATGTGGACCTAGGGATATACCTTTGGACTCACGGGTAAGACATACTAGTTATGATAAACTCTATGGAGGGAGTAAACAATGCAAAGGAAAAGAAATTCCTTAAGCACGTGATTTAAGGTGGGCTAAGTGAAAGAACGACCGAAGCATTAGCATGCCCGAGTTGACATTAAGGGAGGTTTATCCCAGAGTGAAAAATGCTGATTAAGTTTTGGGTACAAAACTTCTAAAAGGAGGAGAGAGTTGTAAATCCCGCCCCTTCAGGATAAGAAAACTAAGGAAAGAACCAATCAACCCAAGAGAGAGAACCAAACTAGTTCACGAACCCCAACTGTTAGAGAAAGGGCAAATAGGGAAATTTACAAATCCCGAGTGACCCAAAGAGTCATAAAAACCATGGAAAGTGACTTTGGGACAGATTGGAAGAGAAAACAAGACTAGTTCAGTTGAACCGGACTTGACCCCAATTGATCCGATTTGAACCATCATTGAATCGGTTCCTAAATTCATTTTTCTAGGTGGTTTAAAATATTCAAATTGGGAAATTGAAGCCACCATTGTATAGAGAATGAATTTAGATGATTTAGAAAATTTTAATTTTGAAAAAATCGGTCGAATCAGGCCTAAATTGGCTGGTTTAAGCATTGAACCCGGTTCAGATCGGTTTAGTCCTGTTTGGAATAGTGTAGTCTTTTTCATCCAGATGACACCACTGTTCATTCACCGGAAGAATAAACAGCACCGACGAAGATGAATAACCTCTGTTCAGGGCGTTTCAAGCCATGAATGAGTGCCATAAAGGTGCCAAACGGACGAACAGAGAGTCCTCGAACTCCCTATATAAAGGGCTCCTCCCTATTCATCCTCCTCACACCTGAAAATACCATTCTCTCTCAGTTGCTCCATTTTTTAGTGAAGCTCAAACCAGAGCTCCGACTTAGGCATTTTCTCAACCTCAGAAGGCAAGTTCAGGTTATTTAGACTATGGGGGAAGTCAGCTATCTCATAGAACCCTTCGCTCGATCCAAGGATTGTTGGAGAAACACCGGTGGAATCAAACAATGAAGAAGCTCCAACATACTGAAGCTGTCTTGTTTCGTTCGAGCTGAAATTGGTCGAATTCAGCCCTACTCATGCCAAACCAACCTCTCCCAACACCCCCATAGCCCTTAGACAATCTCAACTGAGCTGAAAGGTAAACCAATTTGACCCTACTCAGTCGTTGTAGGTCGGAGTTAGAGAGAGTAACTGCAAAATTTCATTGATGAAGTTTTCCCTCAATTCGAGGTCAATTGTAGGAATTCTTGATCCTAAAAGATACATCAAGAAGAGAGTTATCTTCCTCGATAGAGAGATTAGACTACCGCACCTTCGATAGTAAACTTTTGAAGCTTTCTCTCTCTACACTCAAGTTTCCGATGAAGCTCCATTTGAGCTCAACTCGGATCCAAATGATGCGGTTCAAAGCTCAATTGAATCGTATGGAAGTGTAGGAATTGATCCGTACCTTTAGTTGGAGTAATTAACCTCGATTGAATGGTCAATTTAATGAAATCAAATTCGACCAATTTGAAATGGGGAAATTGGGGGAAAATTGGGGATTTCGTAAAATTGATGGACCAAATTGCAATTTCCCAAAATTGAGGGCCAATTTGCCATGAAAAAGATGTTGGAGGACCAATTGGTCAATTTTTGAAAATAACTAGGGTCAAATTGCCATTTTTGTAAAGTAGGGACAAAATGGTAATTTTTGAAAAGTTGGGGACCCAAAGTGAATTTTTGGAAGTTTTGAGACTCAATTTGGGGAAAAGTTAGCCTTAGGGACCTAAAGTCAAGAGAAATGAACTTTAGGGACCTAAGTATAATTAACTGAAAATTTTGAGCTTAGTCGTTCATACGTGAGGAACAAAGGTTGTTATTCCAAATATTAATAGATAAGTATGTCCAAATCGTGTAGGAGCACGAGAGACCAAAATGCCAGCAAGAGAAGCTCGCGTCAAGTTGGAAAACCAACCGACAACGAACGCATCATGGTTAACGGGTAAGTGGGTTTATTCACATCATATTCGATTAGGATGACGAGCACCTCGGAAATGACAAACCACTTCTATGTGGAATTTTAACATCACACCTAGTTGGAGTGATGTAAGAACTACATGGAAAAACTACTTAACGGTTGTAAGTAGAGAGATAATACCCAGTTGGTATGATAGACTTCCTAGAAGGAAGGAGAAATCCCACTTGCCGGTTGTAAGCGTAGAGGTCATCGCACCTGATTGGTGTGTTGAGTTGAAAGATTATTTTGTTAGAAGTGTTCTTCCCTGACTATGTGCCAATTCTTAAAATTTTTGGGAGACCTTTTTAATGAGGGCTAGAATAGCTCATATAGGACAAATGCCTTGGTTTTGGAACTTGTGGGCTAAAGTGCTCGATTTTGGAAAATCACGTACAGTGGGCCCAAGGCCAGTTGGCATGAGCTGGAGCTCGTAAACAAACATTTGATATGAAAGCCATGAAAAATTCTTAATGAAATGGATATGTATTTTCGCCATGGTACCAAAACAGAACCGACTCAGTTTGGACTGGCGATAGTGCATGACATACATACTTGATGGACTTGTAACAATACGTTAGGGGAATAATACTACCAAGAAAGGAAACACTAGGGAATCATACATATTTCAACTTAGAAGTAGTGTAATCGAGTGACAAGTGATAAGGAGATGAGTTTTTCAAGGAAGTGCATGCTGAGGTGAAAGAATCAAGTGTGGCATACTAGGATGACCCAAAGAATCAAGTTGGACTAGTGACACCAAAGATAAATGGCTTTGTGGAACACTATTGTTTGTGTATGCACTTGAGCTTTGAGACCATCAAGATGCCCAAGAGGGGTAGTGATGCATCCTAGGGGCTACTGGACGAATGGTGGAGATAAGGGCAGTTTGTCCTGCCAGCAGTGAGGGAAGCTCGACGTAGCTTCATGCGCATAAGGCTGAGGTGGGGTTGGGATGAGGTCTCTGTCCTCATATGGACATGGAGTTGATTTTGGGTTTGAGGGTTGGATGTCGTGAACATCCACTCATACCCAAGGTAGATGTGGACGAGCTTCTATTTAGGTGGTCGGTAAAGTCGCTCTGATGCCACAAGTGGGTGCAGTGGACGGGCTGCCCTGCGAATGTGTGATCCCTTCCTCATGAAGGGAGTGTTTTTATTGTTAAACACACATAATGTGGAAAATGAGGAAAAAGGGTTTTGAAAACCAAAACTTGAGGAAATAATGTTTTAAAAGAAATAAGGAGTATGACACACTCTGATTAAAGATATCTTGTTTTTGGAAACTCTCTCTCCCAACACCCATTCACTAAGTTGTCGAACTCACCCTCTCCCTTACCCCTTTTCAGGTAACCAAAGAAAAATAAACCTAAAGAACTTCCTATAGCCGAACCTAAAAAACAGGTATGTAAGGTTTAGTGCATTCAATTTTGATTAATGTTATTTCAAGAAAGATACAAGAGAAAAGGACACCTTACTCCTCGCGGTTTAGAAAAGGGGAAACTCTTAATAAACTAGGAGAGTGGCAGGTTGCTCATGGGGATCCAACCAAACTGGGACGGGGCATGACAATAACTTTCAATGGTCAACGGTCAACGGTGCCTAGTCAGTGGCCACGCAAGTATGGGCAGCCAATGGGAGGCTGCCACGTGTCCGGTTAACGGGTCAACGACTGACGTGGAGGCTGAGTTGGACCTTCACATTAGAAAAACTGGCCAATCACAGCGCGCCATGTGGCATGCCCAACACATCATCGTCTTTAACCTCCAACCGCTGAGAGAGAGAAGAGAGAGAGGCCATAAAAGTTGGAGTCTCTGGCGACTCGAAAATCTCTCTGGTCAAGTCGCCAACGACCGAGTTGGAGGCTGAGTCTCACGCCGGCCGGTAGCTAGAACACTTGCCAAGTTCCCTATATAAACATCACCCCTCCATTTGTTCTCAACATCCCACAATCAATCGAAAAATATGAATTGCTTAGTTTTTTGGCGAGCAGCAAACTAGAGCTCTGACATCGGGGCTTTTCTCCACCTCTGAAGCTGCATTCGGTACTGTTAGAACTGGGAGGAAGTCATCTACATAGTTGCACCCTCCCTTTAGCCCAAGGGCCACCATAGAAGAACGAGAAAGCTCAAATAGTAACATTGCACCTCGGTTGTCAACAGCCCGAGCTGCTCGAGCTCAACTCGAGCCATACCCAGGCCAATTCTGGCCAAACAAAGCCCCCCAAACACCACCTAGAGGTGCCCCGACCTTCCCCCGAGCTAGCGCGGTAAGCCCCTCCCCTACCCCTTCGCTAGAAAACATTGTTCATTTCGAATTTCTATAAGAATTGTAACTAAGAAATTCACACTACTCAGGTCACCAATTAAGGTGCGGTTTGATCTAGTGAGGATCCTCAGGAGGAGAGCAATTGAGAGAAAGCAAGAGCTCTAGTTGTTAGACCCTCACTGATAAGATATAGAAGCTTTCTCTCTCTAGACTGAATTTTCCGACGAAGCTCCATTTGAGCTCATTTCTAAGACAAATCGAGTAGTTCAAAGCTTGAAATGATGAGGAAAACATAGAGAAGATGATTTAAATCAAGAATGAGGGTAATTAACTAAGTTTTGGGTGTCAATTGAATGAAATTGTGATCCAGGGACCAAATTGCAAATTTTGAGAAATTGGGTAATTTGGGGATTTTTGGAAAATTGGGGGTCGAATTGCAATTTAAGGATAATTGGGGCATTTTTATGAAATTTACTTCCAATTGAGACCCAATTAAGCAATTGGATGAAATGGAGGGCCAATTAGTAATTTTTTTTAAAGTTCAAGGACCAATTGGTAATTTTGGGAAAACTAAGGACTCGCGAGGAAAATTAGAAGTCCTAGGGACTTAACTGAGATTAATGAAGATCAAGGACTAAAATGTAAAGTTATAAACTTTAAGTGACCTAACTGCAATTAAGGCAAATTACAAGGACCCATGCACAAATACTGAAAAGTATAAGGTCCCTTAAGTCAATACTCCTGATATGGATACTCAAACCATGTAGGCACGAGTCATACAAGTACGGGTGCCAAGGAGCACATTGAAGATTGGAAATCTAGTTGGGACGAGTTTATCACATTACCGGGTGAGTGGGAATTTCAGCATCATACTTGGTTGGGGGTAATGAGAACCATTTTTACATTTGAAAATCATTTTTCCAGGAATGATCTCTTATGACTATGTGAAACTGCTTAAACATTTTAGGAGACATTCCTGATGGGAGCTGGAATTGCTCCAATAGGCTTGAGGCCTTGGATTTGAAAATGGTAGGGCCGAGGGCTCAGCTTTTGGAAAACTCGTGAAGTGGGCCCAAGTCCAATGTGCACGGGTTGGACTTGTAGACAAACGTGAATTATAACAACCATGAAAATTCTCAAAAAAAGGGAATTGTTGTGTGATTTGCCACAGGGCCAAGATAGGACTGACAAGGCTCGATGGGCTAGTGGCAGTGCGCCAAGACCAGGTCGACGGGCCGGTCAAGGCAAACAACTACAGGCCAGGTCGAGTGTCGGGGCCATTGGACCATTGTCACCAAAGAGTATGGTTAATGGATCAAAACTGTTGTATGCATGCATGAGGAATCTAGGAGCATCTAGATGCCCGAGAGGGGTAGTCGATAGGTCCCAAGGGCTGCTGGACAACCTAGATGCAGTAAGGGTGAGTTTGTCTTGCTAGTCAGCCATGAAGCTTTGATAGCTTCCTATGCACTGAGACCAAGGTCGGAGGGGAAATGAGGTCTTGTCCCACAAAGCGGACATGATGAAGCACTGAGACCGAGGCCGGAGGGGAAATGGGGTCTCGTCCCACCAAACGGACATGATGAGGGTTTGAGGGTCAAATTATTGATGTTCACTCAAACTTAAGAAAGAGGCGGTGCACATCTATTTGGGTGGACGATAAAGACACGCACTAAAGCACAAGTTGGATGGTCGATGACTGTTCTGCGAACGTGTGATCCCTTTCTATGATAGATAGGGCATGTGATTATTTGTTGAGACACCTCCTGAGCAAGGAGAAATATTAAGAAGAGATGAACTCTTATTATAATAAACTGAAAGTCTATAACATTTTGATAAGACTAATTGCTTACAAACTCGCTTCCCAACCCCCACTCAATGAGTTGTAGAAACTCACCCCCTCCCATTAAATTTTTTTCAGGAACAACACCTCGCTACAACGAGTTGAGACTAGAAGAAAAGCCAAGGGCACCGCGATCAGGTAACTTTTATGTTTTGTAAACTTTGTTAAGGAAAACATGTACTCCAACGCTTTTACCTTCCTTGAACTATTTGGTAGAAATACTAGATTAGTACAAGGAAGGGTGGTGGGTTGATCATAGGACTCCAACTGAACTGGGTCAGGGTGTGACAACTTAAGTTGTATTAGAGCAAGGTTTTCCAAACAAATTTCCAAAACTAAAATCCCAAGAACCCTAACCCATGATAAACTTCTATCTAACAAATATGACCACCCCTATAGAAACCGAATAGACCCACGTTGCCGTAGCCACCACAAAACCAGACAGAAATCTTGCCCCGCGCAAGGGAATTAGCTTGGGAGCTCAAGAGCCTAGGAGGACCCAACCCATGAGACCAAGGATGTCTCTTGAACCAAGGAGACTTTATGAAGAATTCATCAAGATATTCGGGGAATCTTGCTTCGCGCTTAGGAATGAGGACCGTTCCGTAGGAAGTGCACACCCGAGGATAGTGACACATGGAGGCCTCCAACGAGCACTGAGAGAAGCTTCCTAAAGCCCAAGATGAATAAGAAGCTATAAAGATCCACGTAGGGAAGTAACTTGTTACAATTATGGACAGAAGGGACACTACGCACAAAAGTGCCCAATACCACTAAGGAATGTGGTACCCAATCCTTGAAGCACTACCTCTACGGGCAGGGAAGGACATGAAGAAGGGAAAAGAATTTAAAAGAGGGTAGAGGAAGCCTCTCCACCACGTAAATACTGAAGGATCCATGTAGGAACCAGTGTCGAGATAACCTATTATAGGTGTGGAGGAGTAGGACACATAATAAGGAAATGTCCCACGCAACCAAGATGGATGGAAATACCTCCTAAGAATAATACCTCCCCGACTATAGAAGCCCAAGAGGATGGAAGACAAGAGGCCACCCCAGAAGCCACAACTCCAAATGAGGATTTCAAACCCACCCTAGAGAGAATTCCTCAAAATTCTAACATAGAGCTTCCCGACCTTTCTTTTAACCATCTCCCTTAGAGGGAAGAGGTCCCCAAGTGTATTGTATTCAATTCCTAAGAAATAAGATTTTAAATTCTCATAAAATTCTGTTGTCCCGACTCATAATGAGTCTAATATAAATCACGTGCCTCATGACAAATAAGGAACGAGAAGGACAAACCTAATAAGGACAAATAATGCCTTCAAAAGAGGTTAAGATACTCCAACCTTCCCGAAAGAGGCAAGCTTATGTAAGAGGACCATGCATAAGGCTAAACCCAAAGAACGGGCGAATGAGGAGACAAGAGCAAGGGAGATGACAACCCCTTTGGGATAGGAAAGGTAACCATGATTAGGAAACAAAGGAAAAAATTTCCGAGGAGAGAGGAAACTTGGAAGATGTATGTCGACTAACTAAAGAACGACGAACCTCAAACTAGTATCTAACCCCACCTACTTAAGGAAACCTACGATCATATGATGATTCGTAATTGGGAGTGTGCAAGATGAGGATGAGAACTAGAAGTTCCTCGAGTAGGAACATAAAGTTAGGATGGCAAAGTGTAACTTGCTTTGGAAAACCAGAGGAGCCAAGTAGAGTTACAAACCCACCTAGCGAAAGTAAACAACTAGTAACCATGGGATAACCAAAGGAGACTAAAACGACGCCCTAAGCAGGACCGAATGGGGTGGTGACAACCACTCCCTAAAGAAGGTGATAGGATGGGCATTAAGGGCGAGTGAACTCGAGAGATAGCTGTCTCGAGACAATTGGACAAAGAGGGTAATAGGAACAAGGCAGTTAAACAAACCGACCCTTGTAAGAATCACAGATTTAAACCCCGACGAGAAAGGAAATGTAAAAAGGGGCAAACGTTGGAAGAGAAGGGTAAAGGAAATCCTTAGAAAGACCCTTGGCCAAAAGGAATTTCCAACCACCCTCGAGCCACGAGAAGGACTAAGTGAACCTTTCGTGAGGCGATCAGAAGACCTCGATACAAAGAGGACTGTGACTTTCAGAGGAAACTTGTAATAATTACAAGTAGGAATAAGGAAAGGGTACAAGGGAGGGTAAGTAGAAAAGGATGACATCAAAGTATGTCACAAAATGGATTAAAGGTCTGAAACCCTCATGGATGAATGCAAAAGGAAAGTGTACCCAAAGCTCGAGGAGTAAAGCGAAATCTAGATAGTAGATAGTAGGATAATAAACTCAAGTAATGGCGTAACAAGTGGTAATGGATGGAATATGCATAATAAAGAAAAATTGGGAAGGGAGATCCGAAAAACATTAGAGAATGAGCCCTTCAACTAAAGGTGATTAATGGAAACCTTCAAGATAGGATGAGAAGGATGAACACGTGACATAAAGGATGAAACAAAATTCCGACTTCAAGGTACGAGAGTAGGAGATAAAACCAACAAGGGAACTCCTTCAAGTGAAATCAAGGAATAGACAGGTAAACCATAAGAGACTAATTCGGGATAAAAAAACTATGAAATGATCACAAGCAAGTAAGGGTGAATATGAGAAAAAGAAGTCCTTGAGTTAGGAAACCGTTGGATGTGAAGGAGTACTAAAAGGAGGAAACCCACCAGTATGTTGATAAATCAAGAAGTGGACAGGAAACTGATGGTTGGAAATAGGGAAGCCCAATATGTAACGGAATAAGGTACTAACTTAGGACAAAAAGGGATAACAATGAAACTTGTGGAAAGTAAGTGCAAAAGGCTCGATGGGACAACGAACTAAGTAGATTTGACTACCAAGGAAGTAAATAGACCTGGATACAATCAAACGTTTTGGAACTCCCAATTCCGGACAAAACCCTCAAGAGGAAAGGTCTGACCCCAAATGACGGGGATCATTAAACTTAAGAAAGTACTTGGACATAGGGGTAAGGCAAGTCAAAAGAACTATGTACGAAGGAATAAATGAATGAACAAAAAGGGGTAACTAGAGCAATAGGATGTCAAATCAAACCACGAGTTGACCGCAAGAGAATCAATTTACGATGTCAAGGATGGACGACTAAGTTTTCAGGACAAAACTCCTAAAAGGAGGGGAGAGTTGTGAAACCCGTTCCTCTGGACCAAGAAAACCGGGGAAAGAACTGACAATTTTGAGAAAATCGAGCCGAAAAAGGTACAAAAAATGATAAAGGTTAAAATGGGAAATTGAAAAATTCCAAGTGACCAAAACTTCATAAAAATCATGAGGAAGAACCGGGAAGTGGAATTGACGATAGAATCAGACAGGTTTAGGATGAACCGAACTAGAACCAAATTGAACCGGGATGAACCATAGTGAATTGGTTCAATGATTCATTTTTCTAGGTGGTTTAAAAATGTCAATTTGGGGAATTGAGGTCACCATTAGATAGGAAATGAATTTAGATGAATTTAGAAAATTTTCAATTTCAGAAAATCGGTTGAATCGGGTCCGAACCGGCCAAAATTTGAATTTGGGTCATCGAACCCGGTCGAACCAGGTCTATTAACGGTCTGACCGGTCAACAGACAATGGTCAAGGGTCAACAGTCAACGATGCCCAGTTAGTAGCCATGCAAGCACATGTAGCCAATGAGAGGTTGCCACATGTCCGGTCAACGACTAACGTGGCGGCTGAGTTGGACCTCCAGGTCAGAAAAACTGGCCAATCACAATGCACCATGTTGCATGCCCGCCACGTCATCGTCTTCAACCTACAACCGTGAAAGTGAGAAGTGAGAAGAGAGAGAGGCCAAAAAAGCTGGAGTCTCCGGCGGCTAAGAAATCTCTTTGGTCAGGTCACCGGCGGCCGAGTCTCACGCCGACCGGTAGCATGAACAGTTGCCGAGCTCCCTATATAGAGAGCACCATTTCATTCGTTCTCAGCATCCCACAATCAACTGAAGAAGACAAACTGCTCAGTTTTTTGGTGAGTAGCAAATCAGAGCTCTGACATCGGACCTTTTCTCCACCTTTAAAGTTGCATTCGGTACCGTTCGAATCAAGAGGAAGTCCTCTACACAGCTGCATCCTCCCTTCAGCCCGAGGGTCACTATAGAAGAATGAGGAAGCTCGAACAATAGCGCTACCCCAAGTTGTCAATAGCTCGAGCTGCTTGAGCTCAACTTAAGCCATCCATAGGCCAATTTCGGTCAAACCAAGCCCTCCAAATGCCACCTAGAGGTGCCCCGAGCTAGTGCGGTAAGCCCCTCCGCCGCCCCTTCGCTGCCCCTTCGCCGAAAAATATTGTGCATGGTGCATTTATGTAAGAACTAAAACTAAGAAATTCACACTGCTCAGGCCACCAATTGAGGCGTTGTTTGATCCCGTGAGGATCCCCGGGAAGAGAGTAATTCAGAGAAAGCAAGAGCTTCGGTCGTTGGACCCTCACCGATAAGATATCGAAGTTTTCTCTCTCTAGACTGAATTTTTCGGCAAAGCTCCGTTTGAGCTCATTTCCGAGCCAAATCGAGAGGTTCAAAGCTAGAAATGATGAGAAAAACATAGAGAAGATGATTTTAATCAAGAATGAGGGCAATTAAGCAAGTTTTGGGGGTCAATTGAATGAAAGTGTGATCCGTGGACCAAATTGCAATTTTTGAGAAATTGGGCAATTTGGGGATTTTTGGAAAATTGAGGGTCGAAATGCAATTTAAGAAAAATTTGGGCATTTTCATGAAATTAACTTCAAATTAAGACCCAATTAAGCAATTGGATGAAATGGAGGGCCAATTAGCAATTTTTGAAAGCTCAAAGACTAATTGGTAATTTTTTAGAAGTTAAGGACCAATTGGTAATTTTGGGAAAACTAAGGACTCATGAGGAAAATTGGAAATTCTTGGGACTTAACTGAGATTAATGAAGATCAGGGACTAAAATGTAAATTTATAAACTTTAAGAGACATAACTATAATTAAGGCATACTACAAGGACCCATGCGCAAATATAAAAAAGTATAAGGTCTCTTATGTCAATCCTCTTGATATGGATGCTCAAACCATGTAAACATGTGTCATACGATTACGGATGCCAATGAGCACATTGAAGATTGGAAATCTAGTTGGGGACGAATCCGTCATAGTACCAGGTGAGTGGGAATTTCAACATCATACCCAGTTGGGGGTGATGAGAACCGTTTTTACGTTTGAAAATTGTTTTTCCAAGAATGATCTCCCCTTACTGTGTGGAACTGGTTAAATATTTTGGGAGATGTTCCTGATGGGAGCCGAAATTTCTCCATCGGGCTTGAGGCCTCGGATTTGAAAATGGTAGGGTCAAGGGCCCGGTTTTTGGAAAACTCATGAAGTGAGCTCAATGCCAGTGTGCACGGGTTGGACCCGTAGACAAACATGAATTATAAGAACCATGAAAACTCTCAGAAAATTGGGAATTGTTGTGTGATTTGCCACGGGGCCAAGACAGGACTAACAATGCTCGATGAGCTAGTGGCAGTGTGCCTAGATCAGGTCGAGGGGTTGGTCAAGGCAAATAGTTATAGGCCAGGTCAAATGTTAAGGCCATTGGATCATTGGCGCCAAATAGCATGGTTAATGGATCAAAACTGTTGTATGAATGCATGAGAAATCTGGAGGCATCTAGATGCCTAAGAGGGGTAGTCGATGGATCCTAAGGACTGTTGGACGAATTGGATGCAATAAGGACGGGTCTATCGTGCTAGTCAGTTATTAAGCTCTGATAGCTTCCTGCGTAATGAGACTGAGACCGGAGGGGAAATAAGGTCTATTCCCTTCAAGTGTACATAATGTGTGTTTGAGGGTTGGACTATTGATTTACACTCAAACTCAGAGTAGAGGCAGTACACCTCTATCCAAGTGGACTGTAAAGACGCAACAAACCATAAGTGAAACGGTAGAGAACTATTGTACAAACATGTGATCACTTTCTATTATAGAAAGTACGTGTGATTGTTTGCTGAAACACCTCTCGAGTAAGGGAGAATATTAAGAATAGATGAACTCATATTAAAATAAACTGAAACTCTAAAACATTTTTATAAGACTAATTGTTTGAAAGCTCGCTACTTTCCAACCCAAACTTACTGATTTGTATAAACTTATTTCTCCCATTAAATTTTTTTTCAGGAAAAATACTTAGTTATAATGAGCTCATACTAAAAGAGAAAGTTAGGGAATAAAAAAAAGAAAGTTAGGAAACACCATTAAGTAAATTTTATGTTTTATAAATTTTATTATGTAAAATATATAATCTAACATATTTACCTAATTTGTATTATTTGGTAGAAATACTATTTTAGTATAAAAAATGGTATCGGGTTGATAACAATACTTTTGAACAAATTGATTGATGCATGATATTATCAATTTTAATTTATAATTTTTACTAATAAATTAATTTTAAAAATAATTTATTTTATATAATTTATCACACCATAATATATTAAATAATTTATCATATTAAATAATTTATCATAGCACCATAATAAATATGATATTATTTATTAATAATGTAATTAAAAATACAAATATAGCACAAAATATTATATTATAATTATAATATATTTTATGAATTTGATAGATATTTAATTTAGTTTGTTCTCTAATACAAATAATTGGATTGATAGTGCAATAGTAGTTTTGTGAGTGTAAAATCGACCCGATGGAGAAAATAGGAGAGCATGTTACAACTCTCAAGTAGCTGCAATTGGCACTAAGCTTGTGCTTGGGAACTCAATCATTAAAACTACTATGAGACTATAATAGACTAGTGAAGATAGTTTGCGCTGTGTAACCATCATGGCCAACTTGAGCTTCCGCGAACATGAACAATATGTGAAGTGCTGATAAGTAGAGGACTTCCAACAGGAGGCAACAACAGATCAGCACCGTGGGATTGAGTGCTAGAAAACATGGCGACAGGCAGATACTACAAAAGAAGTAGAGGCTGCATTACAAAAGGCAACTGAGAAAGAGCACAATAGTGGGCATATATTGCAAAAGATAGAGCCAGATATATAGGGGCGTGTTCTAGAAATCACAATAGCAGGCAAAGTCCGCAAAAAGTAGAGGACACCATAGATATGAATGTGCAGGGGTACCCGATATACCTAGATTTGGTTGAAGCCTAACATATTAGATAGGCTGTTGGTAAGTTGAAACCTCCTCCGTAAACCCAGTGATCGCATAAAATATTTTACGGAGGAGTTTAATGTTGTTATACAGGATCGGACATAGACTTTAGCCCTATCCACCTTTGTACTTCTAAAAGAATAAATGGAAGACATGATTTTGGTGACATACAAGTAACGCAGGAGCTCAAAAGTATGACTTGGTGATAGCTTCCTCCAGATCTTGGAACTCCCACGCATCATCGGCTGAATATTGCCCTGAAACAAAACCATGGTAAAACAAAACTACACTGAGCGCGTATGAGGAGAATTGTCATTAGCGCCCTGAGTTTTCTTGTACTCAAAGGAGACTGAAAATATGAATGAATAAGATGGGCCAACTAAACAAAACAGCTTCCGTGAGAAGTCATATCTTCTATGTGATTCTAATTATGGTTAATTTGTGGGGAGGACCAGGTTAATGATCCATTACAGTAACAAGGAAGTAAACAGCAAAGAGCTATTACCAATTGAGTCTCTCCGAAGGGCTGTCAAGTGAGCGCAGCTGCAAAGTTTTAGAGGGGCCACGTGTAGGTGAAGTCAGGAGATCAGTAAGCCAGAGAAAATATGGCATAGTTTCTTCATCCAATTGAAATAGGGGATAAAGGTGAGAGAGATAACCTGCCAAGAGCTTTTCCAAAATCTGCACAAAGAGAGCGGATATACGTGCCTTTGGAACATGTTACCCGGAATATCAGATTTTGTCTGCAAGAACATGAACTGCAGTAAGAAAGACTCTGACTGGCCTCCTATTACACCAGTTGAGTGAATGTTAGCAACAGTTCCGATATTCTTGTAAAAACATAGTTAGTGAATGGATCTTTACCAATATCGATCATAGAAAATAGAATTCTTCCTTTCCAAGATTTTTTTTAATGGGATTATTTGCTAAAACAGCATTTCCATTTCACTAGTTAAGACAAACCTGTCCTCCAAGCTACGTTCAATATCAAACTGGAATATTGAAATCCTTCTTGGTGAAAGTTCGATACTTTCCCCTCTCCTTGCTTTTTCATACATTTTTTCACCACCAACCTATCAGGAAAGAGAGAAATTGCTAGAAAAATGACTTTACACAAGCAAACTAACATTATTTTTTTTCATTCGTCACAAGGATAAGCTTATATTTAACTACTTACCTTGATGGCAGAAAACATTGGGGGGACTTGCCAGATTTCACCTGTAAAAGTTGCAGCAGCTTTCTTTATCTCTGCATCTTTAATATGTTCCCATGGTTCACGTTGGATGACCTATGAAAATTCCAATAGACATAAGTCAAACCACACTTGGGCGAGAATGCACACAGCATGGAGAATTTTGAATGACAAAAGATGGGAGGGAAACTAGTAGAGCTCCTTTCAGAATGCTTGGCACATAGGGAACTTGATTTACAAGTCGAGAGATAGAGCTGACCTAAGGCATCAAGGGCATCGTGTAGATGGGATCAGAGTGTAAAACAAATTACTAAGTTGAGGTTCAACCAAGGCTCAAGCACAAGCCTGACAATAACAGACTCATCATTGCCCAGTTCAATTATTACTTTAGGAGAGAAACTGCATAAAAGCAATTAGTCTAACAACAAGACAGTTAAAATCCCCATTTAAAGGTGTAAAACGTACTGGTGAATCAGCATCCCACGTTGATGTGGCCTCCCCCAAGCGAAAAACACCACTATAGCCCTTGACCATACCTTGATAACTGTAGAAGATAATAAAAGAAAAATTATGAGTCTAAAATTTAGAGGTTGTCAAGGAAATATCAATTTGATGAGTTTTTCTTGAGTTTTACTTGTCCACTATTTTTGTAGCTTTACCAACACATACAATCAACAAACCAGTTGCCATGGGATCAAGGGTTCCAGCATGCCCAACCTACAACAAGAAGGGAATAAAAAGTTCAGGGAAAAAATTAAGAATTATATCTTGTGGATTTTCTGCACAGATGCAAAGGCTACCTTCTTCACTTTGACCAGGCGCCGAAGCTTTCCACAGACAGTAAATGAGGTCCACCCTGCATTGCAATATACAGTCATGCATACTTCAACTCCAATCACACATATGACAGAATGTCCCGGTGATTTCATCATTGTCAGATATAAGATACTGGAGTTGCAATAGCCAATCAAGATTCTACAATATCTCTAAAAGAATCTGACATCAAAAATCCAAAAACTGAAGAAAGTTTTGTACATATTGAAAACCCAGCAATGTTGAATATGGCAGGAAGATGGCTCCATCGCAAAAAGATTCTCTATTCACCTTGATAAGCTAGAACTGATCAGAATCAACCATTTATCATTGCCAAAAGAATAGTGAGATTTAAATTATCTTCTTAAGATTCACTCAAGAAACTAAAGTTCTAGCACCAGAAGGTGAATCATCACTATGACTTCACCAGAAGTCTAAATTGAAGACAAATTAAGTCATTGATCCATCCAGAATCTACACCAGTGTAACAAAAGAAGCACTAATGCTATCATCACTGATTCCTGCACATGTTATTCCCTTAATCCAGGCCGTCATCCCAGCATAGAGGATGTTTCTACAAAGGAAATCCTCCCAATTTTTCAAGTCAAGTAGACCCTTTAACGCGAGGAGTTAGAATTCACAGGATTGTAGCCAAGTATTGTTTAAGATGAAAGTTCGCCTTGCAGATACAAGAGTGAGCTCACCTTTAGGCTTGTTCACCAAAACAACTGTCCCATGAGGGCCGTCCCATCTGGGAGGAAGCTCAGTGGTACGAGTCAAAACATAAGGCACTTCTTCCACATTCTCACTGGGGACTTTCTTCAAACACTTAAAGAACTCATCTACCTTCCTCTCCACCACATCCTTCTTCTCCCCTCCCTTCTCCTCCACCCCCTGCTCATCCTCCTCAAAGAAAACCCATCTCTTATCATCCCCGACTGCCTCAGTCCCTTGCTTATTCACATCCTTCATCATATTTGAACCTGAACTTGGCTGCCCGGGCTCGAGGAAGGCCTTGTCAAGGGAATATTCGGGGAAGTACTTCTTCTCCAACTGGTATACCATCTTGTAGTGCTTGTTCTTCTCCCATGGGTACGCAAATGCGTCGTAGAAGTAAAGTTCCTCTTCCCTCTTGTGCAGCCGGCTGAACTCCACTACCTCGGGCTTCAACTCGACGAACCCATAATCCCTTTCTCTCCTCCGCTCGTCCTCTGAATCGGAGCCGAACATCCTCTTCATCCTCTTTTTGTAGTACTTCCTCTTGGATTTGTCCATCCCCAAGCTCGGAGATTGCTGCCTTTGTTGTTCGGAGGAGAGCTTCCTATCAACCCAGTCATCGAAGCCAAGATCAACGTCGGGCTTATCGGGATCATCGGGCGATTCCGCGGAGGGATCCGAACGGCCGGGCCGAGACCGAGCAAGCCGGCCGGGTGGTGGCTGAGAAGGGCGGTTGATGATCATCTCGTATTGCAGAGGATACGGGGTAGAGGTGGTAGAGAGGAGTTTAACTGAAAGAGGGGAGGTGGGGAAGAGTATTGGGCGGAGGAATCGGAAGGATTTGTGGGTAAAAGAAAGTGATTTCAGCGAGACCGCCATTTGCCAAACTAGAACTTGTTCTGCACTGTATCACGCACGGCCTGTGGATATCAAGAGGGGTTCCTTCTCTTATATCGATGCCACAAAGATAACGATATAATCGAGAAGAGAAGAAGGACAGCAGATGCTCATCTTCTTCGGGATGTTGATGCTCCTCTAGGATGTCCCGTGGATGATCGTCTCTGAACAGTCCTCTTATAACATAACATGGGAGACTGCTCAGCAGTCAGCACTCCTCTCTGCCCTGAGGGATTGTTCGAGGCCGAGAAAGGGTAAATTAATTATGCATTGGAGTCTGACATTAACAATAAATAGACTTCGAGAATTTTAGATGGGTTCACTCAAACATAGTGGAAGGAGTGTGTCTATCTTTAGTTTTTGTTTGTAATAAGGAGACTTTCAATGGATTTTTGAAGGTGTTATAATTTATAAAATTCTACAAATTTATTATTTGGATTGACTGAATTATTAATGAAAATTTTAAAATATAAATTTATTTTTAAAATTAAATATAATAAGTTATTAAGTAATATATATTAAATTTATTATATATATAATTATAAAATACAAAATAATTATAAAGTAAATAATATATAATTATATTATATATGATAAATTATATGTATAAATTCTATTATATAATAAAGTTGTATAATATAATTGTGTTATTATTATAATAAAAAATAAATTAATATTAATTATATAATATTAGTTATATATAAATATTTTATATTATAACAAAAAAAATAATATGCATGCATATAATAAATTATATTATATATGTATATTATTCTTATTATATGATTTTATATAAAATATTATTAATATATAAATTAATTAAAATATATCATAAAAATAAATAAAAAATAATATTAAAATATTAAAATAATTTAAACAATAAATATGAGAGCCCATTTAAATATCCAAAAGTGTTTACGTATGTTTTTGTTTAAATAAAAACTTATCCCTTTATTTTATTTTATTTTATCAAACAATATTTTCTTCTATCTCCAAACATCTCACTTTTCCGATCAGTTCAACGTCCATAGTCTAAATGGAGAATATAGGTTGTTAATAAAAAAATTTTAAATAGGAGCTTACATTTTTAAATAAATTTAATAATTTATTAAGTAATATATATTAAATGTATAGTTTAATAATATAATAAAATATAATATTAAATAACAATATATAATTATATTATGCATAGTAAATTATACGTGTCAAATTTTATTATATAGTTAAATTATATAACATAAACAAGTTATTATTATAATAAAAATATTAATTATTTAATAATAATAGTATATATATTATAATTATAATAAGAAAAATAATATATATACATAATAAACTATATTATATATACATGACATATTTTTTATATATAATATGTTTATTATTTAATTATATTATATACTTTATGAAAATATTAATATATACATTTATTTTAAATATATAAAATTAAATTAAATTAAATAAGAAAATAAAAATGATTAACATAAATATATAAAATAGTATTAGAGTTATTTAAAAATAAAAGGTCACAAAAGATGTAATTCATCATACTCCATGCATGCCTCGTAGTGTTTAGAATGTTAAAAAAATGAATATATCAATTAGTTATTAAATTAAAAATGAAAAATTGTATAAAATGTTAAAAAATGAAAATTTAAATATTGTGGCATAAAATAAAAATACTAAATAAAGAAAAAAGTAAATTTTATACATTTTTAATAATTTATCCACATATTAATTATTGAAAATATTTTAATTTTATATTTTCTTTCATTTTTATTATTATAATAACTTTCTAAATTATTATATATTAGTAAAATATTATTAATTTTAAGCTGAATTAGTTAGCTTTTTAGTTGCATCGTCACCTTGTTTCGTGAGTTTATACTCTTTTTCCGATCTAGGCAAAATGTTAAATAAGGTTGAAATAACACTTTTACAATCGGGTTAATAGCAAATTTATCGTGTGGACTTAGTGAACATGATAAGTATCATATTAAGAATTTTTAGAAAGTTTATTAAAATAAAGTTAGGGAACTAAAATGTAATTTTTAAAAATTATGAGATTTAAAATAAAATTTTCAAGAAAAGGAGGTACGAATGAAATTTAATATAAGTGTAGATACCTAAAAAGAAATTGTAGAAAGTTCAAGGATCTGATGTGTAATACCGAAATTTCTGAGACTGAGATTTAGGCCAATTAAATAAGAAAATGATATTAAACTAGGAAGGTAACCCAAATTGAGAATGAGGATCGAAACCAAGAATGCAATTCTGAACGAAGAACGATATTGGAACCAGGAATGAAAATCTCTAAGCACAAAACTTAAACCGAGAATGAAATCTCGAACTAGGAATAGAGACCTGAGTCGGGATTTGGTAAGTTGATTGGATTATAACCCCATTATTTGATATAGAAAGGGAATTTGATACCGGAGAAAGAGATCCAAACAAATTTGAGATCGGAGTTCTCGGCATGCAAACCAAGTTCCTTGAAAAAAATTAGTTTTCGTCTAAATGAGACATACAACTCAACCAAATTTGGAAATTCGAAGTGTGAGACAATCGAGGGGAGCTAGAGTAGGCAAATAGAAGCAAAAATCAAAGAAATTAAGGACTTACATGTTGCCAATTGGACGAGATAAGATTTGAAGCTTCATATGCTTGAATTGGGGAAGAAGATGAAGTTCAATTTGGGGACCTTCATGCAATTTTTGAAAAATTGGAGGACTAAATGGTAATTTCACGAAATTGTGAGTGTTTTCATGAAATTCACCCTAATTGAGGGTCAATTGGGCAAAATGAGGGGCAAATTGGAAAATTTGAAAAGTTAAGGACCAAATTATTATTTTAAAAAAATTGAGAACTAAAGGGCAATTTTGGTAAATTAAGGGTCAATTGGTGAAAGTAAAAGAGTTAAGGAGCCCAAAAGAATAATTGGAAACTCAAGGGGCTCAATAGAGATTAAAGAGAAACTAGGGACCCATGTGCAATTTAAGCAAAGTACGAGGCCCTAGGTGCAAATATGAGAAAGCATGTGTCCCCTTCGTCATGTCGTCCTGATACAAACACTCGTACCCTGCAGGAATGAATTTCTTGAGCGCTAGCCCTAGAAGCGCACTGAGGAGAGAAATTCTGCCGGCACGACCCCGTCGAAATCATCGGGTGAGTAGGAATGCTATGACGTCAATTTCGGTTGGAATGACGGTTCAACTTTGAAAACTATTTTCTCGAAATTATCATCCCTTGATTAGGTGGCCCTACTTAAAATATTTGGGAGCTAATTCTAGGCTTAGGCTCGAGATGCTAGTGGGCCCAAGGCTGATGGATACAGGCGTGGACCCGTCCAGAACGGATATATGATATAAGATGCTAAAAGACCTGAATAATGGGAACCTAGGCTCGAGATGCTAGTGGGCCCAAGGCTGATGGATATAGGCATGGACCCGTCCAGAACGGATATATGATATAAGATGCTAAAAGACCTGAATAATGGGAACCTTGTGTGATACCCATTGAGCCAAGCTGAGTTGTCGAGCTTGTTGGGAAAAATCACTGCTCTATCAAAGCTAGGTCGTCGAACCTGTTGGGCCAGTGCACGTAGGCCAAAGCCAAGTTGACAGACTGTTCTGCTAGAGGGCCAAAGATAAAGGCTATAATTCAAAAAGATTGTTGAGTGTGCATGCACTGTGACGTTTGAACCATCAAGACACTTGGCATGAGGTAGTGATGGAGCCCAAGGACTACTGGACGACCCAAGGTGCATAAGGGCGGTTTTATCGTTCAGTAGGTTGTGAAGCCGAGTAGCTTCCTGCGCATGGAGACCGAGGCAGTAGGGGAAATGAGGTCTCATCCCACTAAGCATATATGGTGAAGTGATTAGGGTTTGAGTGTCAGACTATTGATGTCCACTCAAACTCTGGGTAGGGATAGTGCACCTCTATCAGGGTGGACAGTAAAGATGCTCTGGTCCACAAGTAGCACGATCGAGGACCGTTCTGCAAATGTGTGTTCCCTCCTATGATAGGAGAATAGTTGTTGATCACATGAAGTGTGTGAATAACGGCAAATGAAAAAATTTAATGGAAAGGTAAATGAATTAAAGCAAATATAGTAGTTTCTCTTACTGAGTATTTTTACTCACCTCCTCTCTCACCCCTTTTCAGGATAACACCTAGACGAAAAGTCCCAGACGCACTTGGGCCCTCAAAGTATGCTTCCTACCCCCAACTGAAAGTAAGGGTTTAAACGTAAACATGCCTTTACTTTCCCTATCTTATTTAGGTAGGAAATACCCGGATGATACAAGAAAGGGTGGCGGGTTGATCACGGACTCCGATCAAACCAATCAAGGCATGACACGACTAACCTAACTCGGATGACTCATCCTCGGGGCCCCCCTCCTCTCTAACAAAAAATTTGGACGCACACAATCATAAATGCCACCACAATTTATCAATTCATGATTAAATTGCATGCAACAAAATGTAGAGATCAGTATATAACTGAGTTAGCAGTCTTCCTATGAAGTTAATTGCATTAACTTCACCTGAATTTATTGACTTTTAAGTTTAAAATCAGATTTCCGATTCTTAGCTTCTAGACAGACCACCGATTGGAAAAACTTGCAATTCTCTCTTGTTTGATCACCAAATGAAGTGATTTTTGTGTCACAATGCTACTAATTGACTACTCTTGAAGTCTATAGCCAGGTCTCGATTTGTTATTGGCCGGAAAATGCCGCACGAATTTCACTTCCACCATCCCCGACCCACGACAAAACTTTTACTCATCGTCAGCAGCCTTGCGGTGCCAAATTCTTTGCCCTTCGTTAGCCACTGGTGCCAAAGTGACCGCATGCCTCCCCTCTACATCTCCATAGAAAGGGCCAACCTCCGTCAAAGGAGAAATTGACACGTAAGAGCCAAAAACCACTGCTATAACTATCGAGTTTAGTCCGATAGGGGCTATTCGATAACTAAATTCTCCCACCTCCAATGACCACTTGGCCGACCACCACCACCACATAAGCCTAAGCTTCAGCCACCTCCAGTGAGAAGTTCTGACAACTCCATAGATAGATCTATTTCAGTCAGTTTTGGAAAATGACAAAATTTGGCTATGGTCGGCTGGAGTAAGACCCCATACTCCGACCACATGCCCTTAGTAGTATAATGAGATCATTTGGGGGTAGAATGTGAATTTAGAAGTTTATTTGATTCAAGTTCTAAAGATTAGGGACCAAGATGTAATTATGAAAAGTTTGGGTTCCAAAGTTGCAAATATAGGAAAATTATTGAAAATGTCCCTAAGAGTTGCCTAAGGGGCTTAGGGGTGATTTTAAGACAAATGGAAATGTATAAAGTTATTTTACGAAGTACGAGTGGCAAAACGATAAATTTTTGTAAAAGGAGTAAATTGGTAATTTTACCCAAATAAGGGTAAAATGGTTATTTATGCCCAAATTGATATCAAATAGTTCATTTTAAATTATGGAGGGAAAAATTATAATTTTGCCAAAATAAATGTGCAAAAATGAGTATTTTGGAAAAATTGGGTTTTCTAAGTGGAGGAAACTTAGAAGCTTATGACATTTTAGTAAATAAGATCAAAATGACCTTAATCTATGATATGTAGAGTTAAATCATAGTTAAGAGCTAGTAGATCTATTGGTTCACTAACATAATGGTCAAAATAACCAAGCCCGTGGGGGCAAGAAATGTAATTGTGAAAAATTATGGGATGCTATATGATTACCGAGTTTAAATATGAAATGACTTGGATGAAACGATTTGGTTATGTAGAGCAATTACTGAGGCAAAATCATACGAGGATCCATAGTTTAGAGACAAGGAAAGATAGAGTTGGGACGAACATGTCCCAACAATATCAGTGAGTGGGATTACTGACTTTAAGTCCTATTGGACTGATGTCAACAATGCTTATTCATGTATTTGATTGTATGAATCAATTATATAGTGGTTTGGTAAGAAAACCGAAAGCATGCGAATTTGAAAAGTGTAGGGCATGGCCCCGACAAAATACTGATAATGCTTCTTGAGTATATATATATATATATATATATATATATATATATATATGTTGACGTTGTATGTGTTAAGATCAATAAAAAATTATTGTGGTGATGACAAGTAATGTGCCATCCTCCTTACTCAATTGATTGTTAGAGTATATATATATATATATACATTGACGTACCATATGAGTTAAGATCAATGAAAAATTATTGTGGTGATGATAAGTAATGTTTCATCCTCCTTATTCGATTGATTGTTAGATTATATATATATATATATATATACATTGACATACCCATATAGGTTAAGATCAATGAAAAATTATTGTGGTGATGATAAGTAATGTTCCATCCTCCTTACTCGATTGATTGTTATAGTAAGAGTTAGTTTTGATGATTGTACCCATCTAATATGTCAATCCCCAACACGGTTTGGTTGGAACCCCGTGATCAACTCGCCACCCTTCCTTAAAGTATATCCATCATCACAATTGAGGAAGGTAAAAGCTTAACAACTTGAGTGTTTTCCACAACAAAATTTACAAAACCAACATAAGGGTACCATTCTTCTTGAAAGAGATTGTTCAGCTCGTGGAATTCTCTCATCGTTTGAAGTGATAGTTTCCTTGAAAGGGGTTTAGGGAGAGGGGATAAATTTTTAATTAAGCGAGCATGGTTAAATGACATCGTGACTTTTTATCTATGATTCAACATATACTCAAACATAACTTTTTCCCTTTCTTTTAAAAATTAGCGAAATATAACATGATGAACAAGCCACCACTTGTCCTATATTTTAGAAATGGTTCCTTTAAGTTCATTGTTTGTTCCTACAAACTTAAGGTAGGTACCTTCCTAGTTGGAGGGATTTAATTATGTAACCCTACCGTGGTTTGTTTTGCACAAACACATAAACACCATTTTCAATAAGGGATCATACAGTCACAAGACATACCCTTAGAGGTTAAAACCTCGTTTTGTCCCACTAGTGTCTCGTAGCATCTTTACCGTCTACCCTGGTGAGATGCCACAACCTCCATCGCATTATCAGTGTGAGCAGCATTGCCTAACCCCCAAACATTATCGATTCTTTTATTTGCTATTGAGGGACAAGATCTCTCCCCCTTCTTCCTCGGTTTCAATGCGCAAGAATCTCCCTAAGCTTTATGACATACTAGAACAACATATCTGCCCTTGTGCCAACCTTTTTGTCCAACAGCTCTTAGAACCAACACTACCCCATACCAGACGTCTCTTTGTTTTTGCATGATTGCAATCACATATTATAGTCTTTTGATTTAAGACCATTATCTTTGCGTTGCTAGCTCAATAGACTGCGACTTGACTTCGGCATACTAGCTTCAACAAGCATTATCAAATTTTGATAACTTTAACAGACTCTTAAATCAAAACTTATTTACGAGACTGAACCCGTTTTACATTATCCTTAGGCCCACTTGTACGAGTTTTCAAAACATGACATTAGGCTAACTTGCACATAACTAGATCTAGCCCACCATTGTCGACCATGGGCCTTGCCCATTTCCTACATCGACAATCAGACTAGACCATTTCCCTTTTAGTGCATTCATACACAATACAAGGGTTGTTCTATTAACATACTTCATGCTTTTTTCAGAAATATAATTCCAAAAGGTTTAAGTGGTTTCACACAGTCAAGAGATTATACTTCTAGAAAATTGAGTTCAAAATAAAGCATAAGTTTACGTATGCATTATCGGTCCAATAGAACTCGATGTCAGTAATCCCACTCACCCGAGATCTGTGACTTTTTCGCCCCAGACAAAATTCCAATATCTCAAGTTGGATTCTTGATTGTAGGATAGGGCCTTTCTTTCACACCTACATGATTACAAATAATGTATTCATCAAGTATCCGATAATTATACTTATGTCACCATGTTTACTTTTATTTCACATAAGTCCCTAAGTATATTTTCTTGACAAATAAACTCCAAATTATTTGCCATAATTTTCTCAACTTAATTTCGTTGCAATTTTGTCCGTATAAAATTATTTAAAATTACAAATAAAGCATTTATTTATTTTTAATTGTAATTAAATTCCTCAAAAATCATTTTAATTACAATTAAACCTACAATTTCATTTAAAACCTCAATTGATCCTCAATTTAAGTCAATTGGACAAAAATTGCCAAATCACCTGATTTCTCTAAAATTTCACTTTAACCTCCAAAATCTAATTTTATCAAATTGATCGACTAAACTTAGTTAATTGCATCCTATCATACTATTAATCATCTCCTCTATCTCTCCACGATCATTTTAGACTTTGAATCATTCGATTTGGCCTAGAAACAAGGTCAAACGAAGCTTCACCGAAAAATATTTTTAGAGAGAGAAAGCTTCGAATTATTTCCGCCAAGGACACGATTGCCAAAGCTCTTGATTTGGGGAGCTAGCTTTTGTCGAGAGTATCCTCCTACGATTAACTTTTACCTTAATTAGTACCCTAAATAGGGAGAATTTGGTCAGTAAAATTTATGCAGTTTTCTCTCTATAAATTCACTATTCCGGCGAAGGTGGCACTAATTGCCTACCTTGAAGGTTCAAGAAGGACTAGGTTTGGTCGTGGAGAGTCATAGGAGGGTCGAATAAGCCTTAGGAGGTCTGAGGTTGCCGAAATTTTGCTAAAAAGATTTTGCTATTTCTTGGTAGTCGGAGCTACTGTACTATGCGAGCTCACCTACGCTTCTGCTGTGATCCTCTTCTTCCTAGTTCTAGGGAACCAAAATTTGTGTTAGGAGGTGGAGAAAAAGGGTTGATGTCAGAGCTCTAGTTCAGGGATGGTCAAAATTTTGAGTTGTACGAGTTCTCTGATTAATGGAGGAGTGTAGAGTACGAATGGAGAGCAGCTCTTTATATAGAGAGCTTAGGTGTTGATCGTTCTAACCATCCATCCATCGGTTGGCATTTAACTCGCCAATTTAAGGCCTTGTTGAAGCAATTTAAAGTTTTCCAAAGTTAAAGCATCGGCTTCTCTCCCTTCTTGTTCAGAAGTATGTAGGAAGAAGACGACATTGTACGCGCGCATGCAAGATTTATACGTGCGGGCTGCCATATGTCATGCTATGATTGACTAGCATTGCTGATGCGTTCTCATACTTAGCGTCTGGGTCACCCTTTGACCCATTAACCGAACACGTGGTGACCTCTCATTGGTCACCTAAACCGACGTGTCCGCTGATCGAATCTAGCCCTCTCTTGAACATGACACATGGCGTTCTCTGATTGGCTAATTTAAATTCGTCAGTTTTCCCTCCTCACATACTATGCCATTGATGTGTTCCTCCTCTGATTGGCTATGGTCGTCTAACGTGGCTATCCCACGTGTCGACCCCTAATTGGTCGACCTTTCTCGAACATCCTCGTTGGCTGCTGGTGTGACACCTTTTCCATGTGTCAGCCTCTCATTGGTTAGCCTAGCTGATGAGACTCTCCTCAGCTGATCGTTGATTAAGGACACGTGTCACGCTCCTATTTGTTAGTTTCCAATGACATGGCTTTTTCTTTATCTGAGTTGACTAGGGACATGTGTCACGTTCTAATTGGCCAACATTTTTAGACGCTCACCGAGTGGCTGACTGGGCATGCTGTGCCACACATTGCATACTAATTGGTTGTGCACGTTGACGGGGCACTGACCTGGCAGTCAGTCCATTGATAGGCTAGATCGTTGACCGATTCAGTCGGACCGGATTCGGTGACTCCAAATAAAAAATCGGTCGGTTCAGGCCAAATTCGACCGATTTTCCAAAAATTAAAAATTTCTAAATTCATTTTCTACACATTGGTGACTTCAATTTCCCAAATTGATATTTTAAGTCACCTAGAAAAATAAATCTTTGAACCAGTTATTATTAGTTCAAGCCAATTCAGGTTTGGTTCACTTTGAATCGATCTAGTTCTCATTACCATTCTACTTCATGATTTATTTCCATAGTTTTAGGATCTTGATCGATCACTTGGGATCGTTCATATTCTTGTTTTGGTTTCTCTTGACCAATTTCGGTTCCTTTTGAATAATAGTTTTCACATGAAATTTTTTTGGGTCTCATTTCTGGTTTACTTATTATGAAGAAACATGGTTTATAATTTCTCCCTCTTTGTAAGGCGTTTTGCCCCCAAAACTCACGATACATTAATTAACTAGGGATACTTCTCTTCCATGACAAACTTAGTTTCCCACGTTTCCTTCTCCATTTGGCTACTTTGCCATAGTATCTTTACCATTGGAATCTTCTGGTTTATGAGATTCTTTTCTCATTTGTCGAGGATTTGAATTGGCTCCACCTCGTAGGACATGTCCTCTTACAGTTCGGGTGGTGGGTGTTACAATACATGACTAGTGTGGGGCTCATACTTCCGTAGTACTGATATGTGGAATATGTCATGTATTCGTTGCAAGTCTAAAGGTAGTTTGAGCTTGTATGCCACTAACCCAACTCTTTAAATAATGGGATAAGGGCCAATGTACCTTGGTTTTAGTTTTCCTCACTGTTGGAACCTTAAAATCCCCCTCCAGGGTTATACCTTAAGGAACACTTTATCATCCACCTCGAACTCCAAGTCCCTTCACCTACGGTCGACATAACTCTTTTGTTGGTCTTGAGTCGCTTTAAGTCAATTTATTATCAACTTAATCTTTTATGTGACATCCTCAATAAGCTTGATCTTCTTGAGCTTCCTTTCTCCCACGTTATCCTAGAATAGAGGTTTATGACACGGTCTTCCATACAAGGCTTCATATGGTGCCATTTGTATACTCGCCAGATAAATGTTGTTATAGGAAAACTCCATATGGCATAAGTAATCCTCCCAACTTTTGTTTATAGTCAAAACAGATGCTCAGAGCATGTCCTCCAAAGTCTGGATGGTTCGTTCTGATTGTCCATCAGTTTGGGGATGAAAAGTCATGCTCATATGAAGCTTGGATTCTAAGGCATCTTGTAGGCTGGGCCAAAATCATGACACAAACCTTGGACTTCATCCCCTTGCCTATTCGGCAATGTCTATCTTCATCCCCTTCCACCAATATCCTTATTTTAGAGTATGATACATTTTTGTACTCTAGGGATGCATCACATATACTAAATCATGGGCTTTTCCCATTATCGCTCTTATGAGCCCTCCTAAATTTGGTACACATACCCTTCCTTTAATGGTTAGTAATTCATCTTCTCTTATAGAAAACCCTTATGCTACTCCATTGGATACTTGATCCATGTGATGCTTAAGTTCTCTATCCAAATTTTGTTGGATATTAATTTACTCCACTAAGCTGGGTCTCACTATTACATTAGCCAACAAACATCCTTCCTTGGAATCCACATCAAGTCCATCCTATTGTTTGCCCATATGCTCTGTGAGAGGTATGTATGTAGTCCTCTTGTAAGCTACTCCCGTTTGGTACTTCCGACTTAGTGCATCAGCTCCCACATTCACTTTACTGCGATGATACTCAATGATGAGATTATAATCCTTAATTAGCTCCAACCATCTCCTTTGGCTTAGATTAAGTTCCTTTTGGGTCATTAACTACTTTAAACTCTTATGATCTATGAATGTCCTACACGTAACCCCATATAAATAATGTCACCGAATTTTCAAGGCGGATACTATTACGGATAGCTCCAAATCATATGTAGGATAGTTCACCTCGTGTGTCTTCAATTGCCTTGATGCATACATGATTACTTTTCCTTGTTGCATTAAGACACAACCCAACCCTTATCCATATGAATCACTGTACATCATATATTCTCCCATGGTTGGATTCGATAATGCTAGTACTAAGGTTGATGTTAATCGAGATTTTAACTTTTAGAAGGAAGCCTCGCACCTTTCATCCCATTTATACTATGCTCTCTTCCTTGTTAAGCGAGTCAATTATGCGATAATTTTGGAGAAGTTTTGCATGAATTTCTGCTAGTATCCCACTAAAACTAAGAATCTACAAATTTCTATTAGGTTGATAGGGGCTCTATAGTTTGATATGACTTTTATTTTAGCTACATCTACTTTAACTCCTTCCTTGGAGACAATATGTCCTAGAAATCCCACTTCTTGCAACCAAAATTCACATTTCGAAAACTTGGCATAGAATTCATTTTCCTTCAAAATTCTTAAGGTAGTCTCCAAATGTTCTTCGTGTTCCTCCTTAGTCCATGAGTATATAAGTATATCGTCGATGAACACTATCACGAACGTATCCAAATAAGGTTTAAACACCTGATTCATTAGATCCATAAAAGCCACGAGAGCATTTGTTAGTCCAAATGGCATCACTCTAAACTCATAATGCCCATAACGTGATCGAAAAGCTGTCTTTTGGATATCCTCCTCCTTTATCTTGAGTTGATGATATTTAGATCATAGATCTATTTTCGAGAAATAAGCAACTCCTTTAAGTTGATCAAATAAATCATCAATTATTGGTAGGGGATACTTATTCTTGATGGTTACTTGGTTCAACTTCTAGTAGTCTATACATAGTCTCATGCTCCCGTCCTTTTTCTTCATGAACAATATTGGTGCATCCCATGAAGATTGGCTGGGTTGTGTGAAACCCTTTTCTAGCAATTCATCAATTTGTTAATTCAATTCTTTTAGCTCAACTAGAGCCATACGATAAGGTGCTTGCGATATGGGATGCGTCCTAGGTATAATTTCTTTAGAGAACTTTAATTGATGATCAGGGGGGAGTCTCGATAATTCTTCTGGAAATACTTCTGAATAGTACTTCACTATTAGAATCTCCTCTTGTTTCTTCTGCTCATGGGTCTCATTTTTTATCATTGCTAGAATTGACTGACATCCCTTTCTTAACATACTTTCAACTTTAAGATAAGATATCATATTCAATCCTTTCTTGTTCTTCTCTCCATTGAACACCACACCTTTAGCTTTATTGTAGTGAAATGTTACCATCTTATCTTGGTAGTACACCCTTGCATGTTTTAGAGATAGCCAATCCATCCCAAGGATCAACTCTACCTCTCTTAGGGGTAAGAGAATTAGATTTACTTCTAACTTTCTTCCCATGATCTCTACTTCACAATACTTCAAAACTTTATCACTAACCAACTCTTCTCCCAAGGGCATAAGGACTTTTATATTTAGATAAAGAAAAGTTGATCCTTGAGAATTTTTTGGATTAAGAATTCCTTGATAAAATATTTCTCGGCTCCAAAGTCGATGAGCGAAATATTTTTCTTCCGAGTAATTGGACATATGCTGATTAAGAGTCAAAGACTTGGGAACTTGGAAATTTAATTTATTATTATTTGAAAGGAGTACATTTCTTTCTGGGCTTTCATCCTAACTAAAAGAAGATATTCATAAGAAAGAGGTCGGGAAGTACCCGCTACTACACTAGTATCTTGACTAGCTTTATCTTGGGTGAGGTTATAAACTCTTAAAGGAATCATGGGTGTTGTAGTGGCTCATCTTCCTCTGCTTTCCTATCCTCTCATGAAGGTGCGTTATTCCTTTGAGATGTCACCACATTCCTCGGTGGTACTGGACAATTCCTTGAGTAGTGTCCCAATTAACCACAACTGTAGCAAGTTACCTCCTTACATACCCCTCATGATTCCTTTGGCATCTTGGACATTGAGAAATCTTCTTTTGTAAATTTCCATTGCCCCTTTCTTTGTTCAGCCTAGGGGGTTCCATCCGTTCCTCCATTCTTAGCTTGTGCCCCTTGTGGGTCCCTTTTCAGAATTTAGAGAAATATTTAGTTTCCTAGAGATGGTTACTTTGATCCTCCTTGCTGCCCAGGTCATCCATCCTTTGATGCCGTGCCATGACCAATCGATCACACTCGTGTGCCAAACTGATGTAGGCAGCCAAGTCGGTGGGTCTCCCAAGTACCCACATTTTGTCTCGTATATCTAAGTTGAGTCCATCCACAAATCTTTGGCAAATGTCTACAGGTCCAGCCAAATCTAGGGCAAAAGGTCTCAACTTATTGAAGCGAGTTTTGTACTCGGCCTTTATGGAGTCAGAAGAACTCCTGCCTTTTCTCATTTATCAAATAAGGAGCTAGATACTCATGTAAATCTCCTCTCGAACACCTCTCATTATGGTATAGTGGTGGTGAGGTTCCTCACATTCTCCCACCAACTCTTGGCACTTCCTTTAAAGAAAAATTATGTCATGGTTACCATATCTTCCAACGGAATTCTTATTAATCTCATAAACTTTTTGTTGTTGGCAAGTGAATCTGTAGGAGCTCTAGCATCATTTTCTCCCTTGAAGGTTTTACAACCCAATTGTTGGAGTATCTTTAGGTGCCCAGGGATATAAAAATGGAGTGGGGTTAAATTGAGAGTGATTTGGGATTTTACCTCATCCTCCTTGGGGTGTGAACTTCTCACAAGGCAAGTGCTCTCTTTTTGAGGAAGGTTAGGTTCTCCAAACACCTTGGCAAGCTCCTCTTGGAGTTTCTTTTGCTCATGAGTTACTCTAGGTGTAGTGGTTTGAGTCCCCCTAGACTCATGTGCTCCCAAGCTAATTCCCTCATTAGGAATAATGTTTTCCACTGGTTCAATGGTGGATGCGGCAACGCAGGTCCGTTTGGTTCCTCTCTTAGGAACCATATCTACAAAAAGGATGTTAATTATTTGTTGTATTTTTAGAGATTTAATTTTGGAAACTTTATTTGGAAAACTTGGCTCTAATATCACTTAAGTTGTCAAGCCCCAACCTAGTTTGGTTGGAACCCCGTGATCAACCTGCCACCCTTCCCTAAGTATATACACATAACAATCTAGTAAGGTAAAGGCTTAACAATATGAGTGTTTTTCACAACAAAATTTATAAATCCAACATAAGGGTACCTTTCTTTTTGAAAAGGGTTGTTCTATTCGTGGAATTCTCTACTCCTTTGAAGTGATAGCTTCCCTAAAAGGGGTTTAGGGAGAGGGGATGAGTTTTTAATTTTGTGAGCAGTGTTAAATGACATCCCGACATCCTGTCCCTGATTAAACATATACTAAAAAAAACTTTTTCCCTTTCTTTTGAAAATCAATGAAATATAACATGATGAACAACCCACCACTTATCGTATCTTTTAGAAAGGGTTCCTTTAAGTACATTGCTTGTTCCTACAAGCTTAAGGTAGGTACATTCCTAGTTGGATGGATTTAATTATGTAACCTTACTGAGGTTTGTGTCACACAAACACCCTTTTTCAGTAAGGGATCATAGAGTTGTAGGACAGACCCTCAAAGGTTACAACCTTGATATGTCCTACTAGTGGCTTGGAGCGTCTTTATTGTCCACCCTGTTGAGAGGCCACAACCTCGATCACATTGTATATGTAAGTACCATTGCCCAATCCCCAGACATTATTGATTCTTCTATCCACTATTGAGGGACAAGATCTTCCCTCCCTTCTTCCTCGGTTTTAATGCGCACTAAACTCCCTGAGCTTTATGATATACTGGAACAACATATTTTCCTTGTGCCAACCTTGTTGTCCAATAGCCCTTAGAACCAACATTACTCCGTACCGAATGTGTCTTTGGTTCCACATGATTGCAAGCACATACAATAGCCTTTATCTTCGCGCTGCTAGCCCAACACACTGTGACCTGGCTTTGGCATAGCAGCTTCAACAAGTATTATCAAATTGTGATAATTTTGACAGGCTCTTAAATCAACACTTATTTACAGGACTGAAGTTGTTTTTCATTGGCATTGGGCCTACTTGTATAAGTTTTCAAAACATGGAATTGGGCCCACTTCACTTTCCAAATCTGTGGCCTTGGGCCCAATTGTAGAGAATTAGATCTAACCCACCATTGTCGACCATGAGACACATGTTTCCAATGAACTCAGCCCACCATTGTCACCATTATCGATAATTACACTTAGGTCCCCATGTTTTCTTTAATTTCCATGTCATTGGAAACTTCAAATTATTTGCCATAATTTTCTCAACTTAATTTATTTGTATTTTTGTCCCCAAATTATTTTATTTAATATAAAATTATATAAAATTACAACTAAAGCATTTATTTTATCTGTAATTAAATTCCACAAAAAATTATTTAATTACAATTTAGCCTCCAATTTCATTTAAATTCTCAATTAACTCTCAATTTAAGCCAATTGCACAAAAATCCCTAAATTTCCAAAAATCTGTAAATTGCCGAATTTCTCCAAAATTTCACTTTAACCCCTGAAATCTCATTTTATCAAATTGGCCGACTAGACTGAGTTAATTGCCTCCCATCATGCGGCTAATTATCTTCCCTTTCTTTCCATGATCATTTCAAACTTCAAAAAATATTTGTATAGAGAGAAAGCTTCAAATTCTTATGGTTAAGGACGCGGTTGCTGAAGCTCTTGATTTGGGGAGCTAGTTCTCATCGAGAGAATCCTCATATGATCAAATTTAACCTAAATTGGTGCCCTAAACAAGGAGAATTCGATCAACAAAGTTTAAACAGGTTTCTATCTATAAATTCACTTTTTTCGGCGAAGGTGGCAGCAATTTCTTACTTCGAAGGCTCAAGGAGGACTAGGCTCGGTCATGGAGAGTCGTGGGAGGGTTGGCCTGGCCTTAGGAGGTCCAAGTTGGCTTGAATTCAGCTAGAAAGTTTTTGCTATTTCTCGACAGCTAGAGTTATTGTACTATGCGAGCTCACTAGCACTTCTCCGATGATTCTCGAGTTGGAGGGAGTATGCAACAAGGTAGAGGTCTTCTTCTCAATTCCAAGGAACTGAAATTCGTATTCAGAGGCGGAGAAAAGGGTCGATGTTGGAGCTTTGGTTCAGGGTTGCTCAAAATTTGGAGCTGTTTGGTTCTCTGATCAATAGAGGAGTGTAGAGGATGATGAAGAAAAGCTCTTTATATGAGAAGCTCAGGAATTGACCATTGTAGCCATCCATCCATTGGTCGACCATTAACTTTCTGATTTAAGGCCTTGTTAGAGTAATTTAAAGCTCATTGGAGTTAAAGCATTTATCTCTATGTCTTGTTTTTCAAAAGTCTAAAGGCATAAGATGACATTGTGTGTGCGCTTGCGAGATTCACACATGCAGTCTACCATGTGTCACGCTGTGATTAGTTGGAATTGTTGATGCGTCCTTCTACTCTGGGTCACCCTTTAAACCATTGATTGCACATGTGGTAGCCTCTCATTGGTTTCCAAAATTGATGTGGCCGTAGACTAAATCTAGCCCTCTATTCACCATGACACGTGGTGTCCTCTGATTGGCTAATTTAAATTCGTCAGTTTTTCCACCTGACGTGTTGTGCCATTGCCACATGTCCTCCTTTGATTGGCTTTGGTCGTCCGACGTGGCCTTCCCACTTGCCAACAATTGATTGGTCGACCTTTCTCGGACATCCTTGTTGACCGTTGATGTGGCATTTTTTCCACGTGTCAGCCTCTCATTGGTCAGCCTAGCTAATAGGGATTCTCCTCAGTTGACCATTGACTGAGGACACGTGTCACACGCCTATTGGTCAGTTTCCAATGACATGGCTTTTTATTCGTTAAACAAGAACACATGTCATGCTTTGACTGACTAGTATTTTTAGATGACGACCGAGAGATTAATTGGGTGCGTTGCGCCATGCGTCACATGCGTTGACTTGGCAGTTAGTCCATTGACCGACTCGATCGTTGACTGATTTAGTCGGACCGGGTTTGGTGACTTGAAATAAAAAATTAGTCGGTTATGGTCCGATTCGTCTAGTTTTTTAAATATTAATTTTTTTAAAAATTTATCTAAATTCATTTAATCACACCCACCCGATTTGATTGGAACCCTATGGACAACTCGCCACTTCTCCCAAAACCATAATAGGAACAATTCCATCTTCATAGTATTGACAGAAGCAAGGCTCAATACTGAGAAAAAAAATTGTATATCAGATAAGTTTCCCAAACACATGTTGGAATATATATTGTAGTGCACAAATATTTTGAAAAGGGATAATTACATACCAGGTTGGTAGATTGTTCTCTAACATTATTTGTGCCATTTTTGAATATGACCTCAAAGGGTTAAGGGAGAGGGGATGAGTTCAACAATTTAGTGAGCAGGGTTTACATGATATCATGACTTCCTATCCATGATTCATTATGCACTTAAGCAAAACCTCCTTTCTTGAAAATCAAATGAGAAACAAGCCACTACTTGTCTTATCTTTCATAAAAAGGTTCCTCATCAATTTCTTAGCTTATTTTATCAAGCTTAGGGTAGGTACCTTCCTAGTTAGATGGATTTAATTTAATAAACCTACCATGGTTTATTTCACACAAACACGCAAACAAACAAACACCCTTTTATTCATAAAGGGATCAAATAGTCGTAGAGCAGTCCCTAAGAGACAACAACCTCGATATGTTCCGCTAGTGGCTTAGAGCGTCTTTACCGTCCACCCTGGTGAGTGGCCACAATCTCAACCACTTAGTGTGTGTGAGCACTATTGCCCAACCTCCAAACCTCATCACTTCTTTTGTTCACTATTGAAGGATGAAAACTTTACCCCTTTCTTTCTCAAACTCAATGCGCACGAAGATCCCAGAGCTTCAAGACATATTGGAATAACATTTCTGCCCTTGTGCCAACCTTGTTGTCTAACAGTCCTTAGAACCAACATTACTCCGTACCGGACGTCTATTTGGTTACGCACAATTGCAATCACATATAAGTGTCTTTTGATTTATGACCTTTATCTTTTCACTACTAGCCCAACAGGCTGCAACATGGCTTGAGCATAGTAGCTTCAACAAGCATTATCAAATAGTGATAATTTTTGTCATGTTTTTAATTAAAACTTATTTATGGGATTGGATCCATTTCCATTGGCCTTGGGCCCACTTGTACGAATTTTCAAAACATGGCCTCGGGCGAACTTCACTTTCCAAAAATTTTGGTCTTGGGTCCACTTATGAAACGCTCGAATAGACACCAAGCTAAGGAGATTCAACGACCAAGGAAGTAAATAGACCCGAGTATGGTCGGACATTTTGGAACTCCCAATTCTTGACAAAACCCTCAAGAGGAAATGTGGAACCCATCTCCTCGGACCAAGAAAACCGGGAGAAGAACCGACACTATTATCGAAAAATCGGGACAATTTAACCAATAGAAAATAGTAAATAAGGGTTAACGTGGGAAATTAAAAAATCCCAAGTGAACAAAAATTCACAAAAATTACAAGAGTCAGGAAGTGGAATCGAGGATAGAACTGAACCGGTTCAGAGTGAACCTGACCCGAACCGGGATAAACCATAGTGAACTATTTCACTAATTTATTTTTCTTTGTGGCTTAAAATGTTAATTTGGGAAATTGAGGTCACCATTAGATAGAAAATGAATTTATAAAATTTTTAAATTTAAGAAAACCGGTCGAATTGGGTCAGAACCAACCGATTTTCGAATTTGGGATAGCGAACCTGGTTAGACTGGACAGGTCAACGGTCGGATTGGACCGGTCAATGAACCAAATCGGTTAACGATCAGACCGATTAGCGGACCAGACCGATCAACAGTCAACGACACCTCGTCAACGGCCACGCAGACACGAGCAGCCAATGGGAGGTTGCCACATGTCCGGTCAATGGTTAGCTGACAACACAAACACGAGCAACCAATGAGAGGCTACCATGTGTCCAATCAATGGGTCAACGACTGACACGACATCTGGGCTAGACCTCCACAATAGGAAAACTGGCCAATCACAATGCACCACGTGACACGATCGCCACATCATCATCTTCAACCTTTAGACGTTGACAAAGAGAATGAAAGAGAGAAAGATGCCGAAAAAGCTAGAATCTCTAGCGACTCGAAAAACTCTCCGGTTAAGTCACGGACGGTGAAGTTGGAGGTCGAGTCTTACGCTAGCAAGTAGCCTGAACAATTACCGAACTCCCTATATAAAGGGCACCCCTCCGTTCATTCTCAAAATCCCACAATCGAGAGAAGAAGAAGAAGAGTGAATTTTCTGGCGAGCTGCAAACCAAAGCTTTGGAAACGAGACTTTTCTCAGCCTTCAAAGCCACATTGGATGTCTTTGGAATCGGGAAGAAGTCCTCTACCCAGCCCTACTCTCAGTTTAGCCGGAGAGCCACCAAGAAAGAACGAGGAAGCCCGAATAGTACCCCTGCTCCTCGGCCAGGAAACTGCCCAACCCTCTGCCGCCACTTTGAGCTTCCCCCCGACCAATTGCAGCCAAACCCGACCCCCTACACCCCATCTAGAGGTGTCCCAACCTTCCCCCGAGCTAAGAAGGTAAGCTCCCTTCACCACCCTTCACCAAAAAACACTATTCATGGCCGATTTCTACAAAACTTTAACATTGAAATTCACACTGCTTAGGTCATCAATTGAGACGTGGTTTGATCAGGGAGAATCCACACAACGAGAGCAACGCATTGATAACCAAAGCTCCAGTCACCGAACACTCACTAGTAAGATATCAAAACTTTCTCTCTCTACATTGTATTTTTCGATAAAGCTCTGTTTGAGCTTAGTTCCAAACTAAATGAAGCGGTTCAGGGCTTAAAATGATGAGGATAACATAAAGGAAGTGATCCAAATCATAAATGGTGACAATTAACCATATTTTGATGGTCAGTTTGATGAAATTGAGATTTGGGGGCAAAAATGCAAATATTGAGAAATTTGGGCAAATTGGGGATTTTTCAAAAATTGAGGGTCGAATGACAAATTGATAAAATTGATGGCATTTTCATGAAATTCCCTCCCAATTGAGGGTCAATTGGGCAAATTAGATAAAATGGAGTATCAATTTGCAAAGTTTGAGAAGTTTGGGGTCAAATTGCAATTTTAAGAAAATTTGGGGCTAAATGGCAATTTTAGTAAATTGAGGGGCCTATTAGCAATTTTGATAAAACTAAGGACCCAGAAAAGATAATTGGAAAACCTAGGGTCTGAATTTAAAAGAAGGGGCAAATAAGGACTTTAAGGTAAATGCCTAAACCTTAGGCAACAAATCGCAATTAAGGCAAAATATCAGGGCCTATATACAAATACTCAAAGAGGTGCGGTCCCTTAGTTTAGTACCCTAATATGAATACTCGTGTCATGTAGGAACAACCTGCTCAAGCGCCGACTTTTGGGAGAATACCGCGAGGTCAAACTTCACCGGGACATCCCCGACAAGATTATCGGATGAGTGGGAACCGTTATAACATAAATTCTAATTGGAATGACGGTTCAACTTTGAAAACAAATTTTCTTGGAATTATCCTCCCTTGACTGGGTGACTCTACTTAAAATATTTGGAAGCTAATTCCAGGCTTAGGCTCGATATGCCAGTGGGTCCAAGGCTAATGGATACAGGATGGACCTGCCCAAAATAAGTATGTGTTGAATGATGCTAAAAGATCCAAATAATGGGAACTTTGTGTGATACCCATCGAGCCAAGTCTGAGTTGTTGAGTTTGTTGGGCCAAACCACTACTTTGCCGAAGCTAGGTCGTCGAACCGGTTGGGCTAGTACGCGTGGTCTGAAGCCAAGCCGACAGACTGTTGAGCTGGATGGCCAAAGATAAATGTTATAATTAAAAAGACTATTAATTGTGCATGCATTGTGATGTTCGGCTAGTACCCTAGACCCCATTCCAGGTATAAAGATTTTAAATTTCAGTTTTGCAAAATGTTATCTAGGGAAAACATGATAGGTACTACGCCCGACTCTCTTCGATCTCCTAGAGGAGTCCCTCTTCGAGGTTCGGAGAGTGGCGGGTTGTTCATAGGATCTCGACTAGACTGGGTTGGGGTGTGACAATAAAAGTCTGATCCCAAACCGCGGGAAGCATGGGACCTAAGAAATTACTTGGACATGGAGGTAAGACAAGTCAAAGGAACTAAGTCCAAGGGAGTTAATGAATGAGTGAAAAGGGTAATCGGAGTGGTAGGATGTCAAATCAAACCCCAAGTCGACCAAAAGAGAATTCATCCCCAATGTAAAGGATGGACACCTAAGTTTTGAGGACAAAACTCCTAAAGGGGGGGGAGGGGAGTTGTGAAACCCGTCCCTCAGACCAAGTAAGCCGGGAAAGAACCAACAATTTTGAGAAAACTGAGCCGTTGAAAGAACCAAAAATAATAAAGAAGGGTTAAAATGGAAAATTGGAAAATCCCAAAAACATGGGGAAGAACCATGAAGTGAATTTGTTAGGAAAATCGGACTAGTTCGGAGTGAACTGGACCCGAACTGTACTGAACCAGATTGAACCATAGTGAATCGGTTCAATGATTCATTTTTCTAGGTGGCTTAAAAATGTTAATTTGGGAAATTGAGGTTACCATTAGATAAAAAATCAATTTAGACGAATTTAGATATTTGTAAAATTTAGAAAATCGATCGAATCGGGCCTGAACTGGCCGATTTTCAAATTTGAGACACTGAACTCGGTTGGACCAAATGGTCAACAGTCTAGACTGGTCAACGGTACAAACCAATCAATAGACCGGACCGTTCAATAGCCAATAGAGCCTATTCAGTAGCCATGCAAGCATGTGCAACCAATGGGAGGTTGCCACGTGTCTGATCAATGGTTAGCAGACGATCAGTGTACCACCTAGACACGAGCAACAAATGGGAGGCTGCCACATGTCTGGTCAACTAGTCAATGATTGATGCGATGGTTGAGTTGGAACGCTACGTTAGAAAAATGGACCAATCACAGCATGTCACGTGGCACGCCCACTACATCATCGTCTTCAACCTTAGTCCACTGATAAGAAGGAGAGAGAGACCTAGAAAGAGGGAGTCTCCAGTGACTCAAAAATTATTTCGATCAGGTCGCCGGCGAGTGGGGTCGGGGCTAAGTCCTATGCTGGCCGGTAGCCTGAACAGTTGTCGAGCTCCCTATATAAAGAGCACCCTTCATTCATTCTTAGCATCCCACAATTGAGTGAAGAAGGTGAAATGCTTAGTTTGTTGGTGAGCAGCAAACCGGAGCTCTAACATCGGGGCTTTTCTCCACCTCTAAAGCTACATTCGGTCTCATTAGAACCGGGAGGAAGTCCTTTACCCTACAACACCTTCCTTCGGCCCGAGGACCACCTTAGAAGAGCAAGGAAGCTCAAATATTGCTGCCGCTCCTCAATTGTCAGCAACCCAAGATGCTCGAGCTCAACTCCAACCATCGCTAGACCAATTCCAGCCAAACCAATCCTCCCAAGCTAGAGGTGCCCCGACCTTCCCCCAAGCTAAGACGGTAAGCCCCTATGCTGCTTGTTCGCTAGAAAATACTATTCATAGCATAATTTTGCACAAAATTAAACGGAGAAATTCACACTGCTCAGGTTACCAATTGAGGCACAGATTGATCCAAGGAGGATCCTTAGGAGGAGAAAAATTCATAGAAAGCAAGAGCTCTAGTCACCGAGCCCTCATCGATAAGATATCAAAACTTTCTCTTTCTAGACTGCATTTTCCAGAGAAGCTCTGTTTGAGCTCATTTCCAAGCCAAATCAGGCGGTTCAAAGCTTGGAATGATGAGGCAAACATGGGAAGATGATTTAGATCACGAACGGGGGTAATTAACTAAGTTTTAGGGGTCAATTGAACGAAACTGTGATTCGGGGACCATATTGCAAATTTTAAGAAAATGGGCAATTTGGGGATTTTTGGAAAATTGGGGGTTGAATTACAATTTAAGGAAAATTGGGGTATTTTCATGAAATTAACTTCAAATTAGTGCCCAATTGAGAAATTGGATGAAATGGAGGGCCAATTGAAAATTTTTGAAAAATTCTAATTGGTAATTTTTGGGAAATTTAGGACCAATTGGTAATTTTGGGAAAATTGAGGACTAATTGGTAATTTTAGAAAAGTTAAGGACTCATGAGGGATAATTGGAAGTCCTAGGGACTTATTTGAGATTAAATGAAGATTTGGGACCCAAATGTAAGGTTCTAAACATTGAGGGACCTAAAGGCAATTAAGGCATAGTGTGAGGACCTATGTGCAAATGCCTAAAACTATGAGGTCCCTTATGTCAATTCTTCTGATGTGGGTACTCGAACCATGCAGGAGCTGATTGTTCAAGTACTGGTGCAAAGGAGCGCACCGTAAATCAAGATCTCACCGAGACGGCCATGTCATTATTACCAGGTGAGTCGGTTTTCCAGCATCATACCCGGTTGGGGGTAATGAGAACTGCTGTTAAATTCTAAAATAATTTTTCTAGTAATGGTTCCCCCTGATTGCATGAAACTGCTTATGGGAGATGTTCCTAATGGGGGCTAGAATTGCTCCAACTGGCTCAAGAACTCAGATTTGAAAATGATAGGGTCGAAGGCCCAGTTTTAGAAAACTTGTGAAGTGGGCCTAAGGCAAGTGTGCATGAGTTGGAATCTGTAGACAATAAGATCATAAGAACCATGAAAAATCTCGTAAAACTAGAATTATTGTGTGACTTGCCATGGGGCCAAGACAAGACTGACTAGGCTCGATGGACTAGTGGCAGTGCGCCCATACCAAATCGATGGGTTGGTCAAGGCAAACAACTGCAGGCCAGGTCGAGTGTCGGGGCCATTGCACCATTGGCACCAAAGACCTTGGTTAATGATTCAAAATTGTTATATACATGCATGAAGATTCCAAGAGCATCTAGATGCCCAAGAGGGGGTAGTTGATGGGTTCCAAGGGCTGTTGGATGACCCATGGTGCATTAGGGCAGTTTGGCATCTAGTATGTCAAAAAGCTATGATAGCTCCCTGTGCACTGAGATCGAGGCCGAAGGGGAAATGAGGTTTCATCCAACAAAGCGGACATGATGAAGCCCTAAGACCGAGGCCGGAGGGGAAATAAGGTCTCATCCCACAAATTGGACATGATTAGGGTTTAAGGGTCGGACTATTGATGTCCACTCAGACTTGGGGGTTTTGAGGGTTGCACAGTTGATGTCCACTCAAAGTTAGGATAGAAGTTTGGGACTTCTATTTGGGTGAATGGTAAAGGCGCTCCGGTCCACAAGTGGAATAGTCGGGGACTATTCTACGAACATGTGATCCCTTTCTATGATAGAAAGGGCATGTGAATGTTTGCTAAAACGCCTCCCGAGCAAGGGGAAGTGCTCTAGAAGAGATGAATTCATATTACAACAAAACTAAAATTATAAAACATTTTGATAAACAAATTTCTTTAAAAATCCACTTCCCAACCCCCACTCACTAAGTTGTAGAAACTCATCCCCTCCCATTAAACCTTTTGAGGAGAAACACCCCTCCAAGAAGAGTAGAAGCTAGGGGAAAAGCCAAAGGTATATGTGATGCCCCGAACCAGTTTGGTCGAGGTTCTGTGATCAACCCACCACTCTCCCATATTTTGAACATGGGTTTCCTCAAGGAGATCAAAGAGAGTTAGGCATTATACCTGTCATGTTTTCCCTGGACAACATTAAACAAAACTGAAACTTTGAATATTTATACCTGGGATATGTTATGGGGAGGGAGAGGCAGACATAGTCATGTTCCTTCCTGAAAATGTTTAGAGGGAGTGGGTGAGTTTGACAACTCAGTGAGTGGGAGAAATCTGAGGAAAAGTTCACTTTAACACTTTCAATTGTTTGATATTTCACAAGCAGTTCCTTCTCAAGTTTTTCTTTCACATGATCATCAACTGCTCTCCTATTATAGGAGGGATCACACATTCGTAGAACGATCCCAGACCATTCCACTTGTGGACTAGAGTGCCTTTACTGTCCACCCTGATAGAGGTGCACTGCCTCTGCCCTAAGTTTGAGTGGACATCAATATTCCAACCCTCAAACCCTGATCACTTCATCATGTCCGCTTTGTGGGACGAGACCTTCTTTCCCCTACTGCCTCGGTCTCAATACACAAGAAGCTCCCCGAGCTTCTCAACCTACTGGACGACATACCGCCCTTATGCAACCTGGGTCATCCAATAGTCCTTGGACTCCATCACTACCTCATACCAGGTGTCTTGATGGCTCGAATCTCACAGTGCATGCACAACCAAGAGTATTTTAAGTTATAGCCATTATCTTTGGCCCTTCAGCTCACAGTTTGTTGGTTTGGCTATGACCCACACGTGCTAGCCTAATAGGTTCAACGACCTAGCTTTGGCTGAGTTGTAGCTTTGCCCAACAAGCTCAATAACTCATATACAATTTCCCGTTAAATGGATCTTTTAGCATTTCTCATCACATGCTTGTTCTGGACGGGTCCATACCCGTGTCCATCGGCCTTGGGTCCACTTGCATACCGAGTCTAAGCCCAAAATTAGCTCCCAAATATTTTAAGTAGAGTCATCCAGTAAAGGGAGTCTAATTCCAAGAAAATTATTTTCAAAAGAATCCTCATTCCAATCGTAATGGACGTCATAGTAATTCCCACTCACCTGGTGAATTTCGACAAGGTTGTCCTGATGGAGTATGGCCTCACAGCGTGCTTCCAAGAGTCGACGTTCGAGTAGTCTATTCCTACATGGTACAAATATCCATATTAGGATGTTTTGACTAAGGGATTACATCTTTCTAGGCATTTTCACATAGGCCCTCACATTATGCTTTAATTGCAATTAGGTCCTTAACACTTGTACTGTCACCTTTTGGTCCTTATTTGCTCCTTATTCTCAATTAAGCCCCTAGGATTTCCGATTGTCCTTCTTGGGATGCAGGGGGTTTGGTTTGGCTGCAATTGGCTGGGGAAAAGCTCAAAGTGGCTACAGGGGATTGGGCAGTTTTCTGGCCGAGGAGCGGCTGTACTATTCGAGCTCCCTCATTCCTCCTCGGTGGCTCTCAGGTTGAATGGAGGGTATGGCTAGGTAGAGGACTTCCTCTTGATTCCAGAGACACCCAATGTGGCTTCGAAGACTAAGAAAAGTCTCATCGCCACATCTCTAGTTTGCTGCTCACTGGAAACTTGCACACTTCTTCTTCTTCACTCGATTGTGAGATGCTAAAAATGAATGGAGGGGTGCTCTTTGTATAGGGAGCTCGACAACTGTTCAGGCTACCGGCTGACGTAAGACTCGGCCTCTAACTCAGCTGCCAGCGACTTGACCAGAGAGTTTTTTGAGTCGTCGGAGACTCACACTTTTTCGGCCTCTCTCTCTCTTCTATTCTCTCTATCAGTGACTAAATGTTTAAGATAATGATGTGGCAGTCATGCCATGTGCCGCACTTTGATTGGCTAGTTTTTCTGACGTGGAGGTCTAGCTCGGCGCCTCGTCATGGTTGACTAGTTGACCTAACACATGGCAGCCTCTCATTGGCTGCCCGTGTCTGCATGGCATGCTGACAGGTCATCCACTAACCAATGACTGGACATGTGGCAGTCTCCCATTGGTTGCCCCTATCCGTGTGGCTGCTGATGGAGCATTGTTGACCATTGACCGGTTGGACCGTTGACCGGTCCGGTCCGACCGGTTTCGCTGTCTTGAATTCAAAAATCGACTAGTTCGAACCCGATTTGACCTATTTTTAAAAATTTAAAATTTTCTAAATTCATCTAAATTCATTTTCTACCTAATGGTGGCCTCAATTTCCTAAATTGACATTTTTAAGCCACCTAGAAAAATGAATTATTGAACGGGTTCACTATTGTTCATCCTAGTTTAGTTAGGTTCGGGTCTGGTTCACCTCGATCTGGTCCGATTCTCTTCTCAACTCCACTTTCTGGTTCTTTCTCATAAATTTTGTAAATTTTTGGTTACTTGGGATCTTCTAATCTCCCACGTTAACCCTTCTTTACCATTTTCCATTCATTAATTGGCTTAGTTCTTTACATGTAAATCTTTACCGGTTCTTTTTCCAGTTTTCCTTGGTCCAAAGGAAGGGTTTTATGGTGCCTCAACTAGGCAAACTATTATTTAGATGTTATGTAAACTTTGTTATGGAAAATCGGTGTACTCTGACGCCTTTACCTTCTTCGGTCTATTTGGTAGGAATACTAAATTAGTACAAGTAAGGGTGATGGGTTTATCACAGGACTTCGACCAAACCGGGTTGGGGTGTGACAGCCATGATGGCCTTCGCAAGTTAAGAAAAAATATGTGAGTTCCTTTAACCTCCAACTTTCCAAAGGCTCTGATTTTGCCTAATTTTAGTTATATTTGAGGATGAATTAAATCATCCAAAGTTTAAATCGTGATTCTAAGAGCCAAGCTGACTAAAACAAGGATTCTAAGAACTACATACCATCATTTAAGGTCATTCGAAATGCTAGAGGTTCCTAAGAGAGTCAGCTTTCCAACCACACTAACCTCAATGGCCGATATGCCATCTCCGGTAAGATCCCGACTACATTACATCTACATGCAAGCTTCTGATCATGTTTGATTAGAATACCTCTAACTGACCCTAGCCAAACCAATCTTGCGATGACTTAGAGGGAGGCCAGGGGGACCTCCCCATATAGTTTGGTAGTTTTTAGAGTTAATTTAATTTTGGGTCAAAGCTCTTGGGAAAAAATACAAATATTTGAAAGTTATGGGACCTAAATGCAATTGGGATTTTTATGGGATCTTCCTAAGGGGCAAAATAAATTCCTAAGGTTAATAGAAAAGTTTGAGGAAGGTTGGGGATCGGGGTTGTACATTTTTGAAGGAGTAGGAACCTATTTGGAAATATTGCAAAGTTAGGAACCTAAATACAAAAATATGGTTTTGCATGGCTAAAAGGAAACTTTTGGGAAATCTAAGGAGCCAAACATGGTTTAAAAGAGTTTGGAGACTTCAATGAGAAATTTGAAGGGTGGAGTAACCCCAAAACCTAAGTTTTAAAGAAGAAGGGCAATAGTATAATTTTGCTAAAACTTAGGGGCATTTTGGTAATTTCATTGAAGTATTCTTGAAATGTTTAAATTGGCCATCAAGGGGCCTTAATGGGACTCAAGGGAACTTGGGGGACCCAAAATAAAGACTTGAAAAAGTTAAAGGTCCAAAGAGGGAAAATTTTAAGATAAAAGGGCAAAAAGGTAATTTTTGCCAAATATGAAGACCAAATGGTAATTTGGTAAAATGAAGCCCTAGATGGCGGGTAAGGAGGTGGTAATGACTTAGTGCGTGCTCAATGGGATGAGCTCGAGTGTTGGGCCAAGGAGGTCCCATAGAAAAGGCTCAACCAAGATGTGAGCCATCGGTTATCGAATCGGTTAGCTGAAACTCCAGAAATGACTTGGACCTAAGACCGTATAAATGAGTATGGTAGGCTAAGTGTCGTGGTTAGAAGTGAACCTGACCTTGGTTGGCTACTTTACAGATTAAGCAAAGGTTATCAAGAGGGATTCTAGAGTGGGATTTCGGGATACCCCATGGGACAAACACGTACTGTGAATGGGTGAGTGGGCTTTGGTTTGATGCCATCATTGACAGCATATCCTATTGGACTAACTGAGTCGATTGTTTGTGGCCCTGTATGCTTGATATTTAAATTGCACTTTGATAACTGATATAAGAAGTGTGAACTGGTAAGGAGCATGCTCACTAAATCAAAGATCATTTTAAAAATTATGAAAGGAACCAATCATGAGAACTAAAGGCTAGATGAATGTCTATTTTTTAGGAACCAAGGAAAAGCATAGATTTGTCTTGTGCCTTATGTGATATTGGGGGTTGGGCCGAACTCTCGACATGTATGAACTAAGGGACTCCCAACACATAGTAACAAAGAGCCTACCTAGAAGGGGAGTAATCGGAAAGGACATGCCCTAACCAAGAGACAAAGAACTTAATTGAAACGAGAAAAGGAAAGAGTATGCTCATAAGAGAGCCGAGTGTAAGGGAAGCAATACTTCTATGGGGTCAAAGGATATGATAAACCTGGGGAAAGGGAAAGGAGAAGGCGGCATCAAGAGATGCAGTAGGAGTGAGAGGATTAGTACTAGAAAGAAAACCTAAGGACCAACAAGGGATTAAGCGAGCCCTTGTAAGGAGGCAAGAAATTTTGGAACAAAGGGGAATTGAGTTTGTCTCTAAGAGGGATAACTTGAAAGAAAGAGAACAAAGAATATGGAAACTAAGATGTACCCATGGGACTTCCGCAGAAAGGAGAAAACCTGGGAAATGACATCTAGAGGTTTTAGGATTGGTAGCCGCAGGAACAAGGAGAGGGAAATAAGTATTAAGGGAAGAAAGCCTAAAAAGGGTATGTATGACTCCAAGGAGTCACAATGGCACAATTAGACATAATACAGAATGTGTGAAAGGGATCCGACGCTCGAGAGTACATTGAAGGAGGAAGGAAGGACTGGGAAGTAATTATGACTTCACCCTAAAAAGGGGCGATGGGATGGACATCAAGGATAGGAGAACTCGAGGGACGACAGTCTTGACAAATTAAACAAGGAGAGTGGTAGGGATGACTATTAACAAAATGATCCTTGTAAGAGTTATGAAGTTAAACCCAAACGAAGAAGGGAGAAGTGAAAAGGGTCAAACATCGGGAAAGAAGGATGAAGGTAACCCTTAAGGAAATCAATGTCCGAAAACGGATTAACAACCAAACTCAAACCATGAAAAGGATTAAGTAAGCCTCTCGCAAGGTGATCTAAAGACCTTGAAACAAGAAGGATTTGAATGCTTCCCTAAAACAGATAAACTGGTACAGGGATGCAAGTCAGAATGTTGATAGGGTATAAAAGATATGCCCGCAAGATTTCAAAAGTGAGGGTAAGCAGGAGAGGACAACATCAAGGGATGTCATAAAGTTGCTCTAAGGTCGGGTACCGGTAAAGGCGAAGAAAGGAAGAAGTCTAATTGAAGTATGTGCCCCAACGAAGAGGTGATGGACCTCATTAAATTGGGAAGAGAAGATAAACTTGCAAATGCAATGCATGGTGAGGTGAAAAGATCAAGAACAAAGGAAACGTACTCATGAGGACTCGAGGGGTAAGTTAAACCAAGGAATGGGTAAGTAATAAAATAACATCAAATGATGTAGCAATAAGTGGGAAGAGGCGGTATACCCCAAATGAAGGAACATGGGAACAAATTCTGAAGGATGTACAACCTTGGGAAAGGATGTACTCCAGTTAAAATGTGATTTAAGGAAGTCTCGACAGACACTAGGACAAATTCCAGTCTTTACCCATGGAGCTTAAGATTAATTGTTGAGGCCTAATAATTAGACTCGACAATCGAAAATACCTAGGATGGGAAGTAAAGGGGTGAATTGGGGAATTGAGGTCGGTGGAGGATTAAAGGTGGGCGAAAACTCAAATTCAAAGGGATGTGAGAATGTGAAGGAAGGAAACCTTCAAGGAATGGAAAGAAGATTGAAGGTATAGCCCCTACGATGGAAGTCTCTACTTTGAAGGACATAATAGGGAATGAAAAGTGTGAAAGGAGAACTCCCCAAATAAAAGGAATTAACACGTAGGCAGAAAGGGGTCAACTCGAGATAAGGAATGGTGAAATGGTCATTAGCTTGTAAGAGTAGATGGAAGAAAGGAAAGTTCTTGAGTAAAGGATGCCATTGTAAATGAGGAAGGACATAAGAAAGGAAGAATCCCAATGTATTGGTAAGTCATCGGGAAACCCGATGGTTGGAACCAAGGAAAAAACCTATAAGGAAGTTGGTAAGGAATGAGTAGATAAGGAAAAAAAAACACAATCTTGATGACAAAAAAATTAAGGGACAGTTGGACAACACCGAAGGTAGTTGGGGAACAATACCTGGTAATAAGAACGAACGAAGCCACATGACTCCTAAACGGTGGGAAAGACATGAATCGTTATCGAGGAAAAAGGTTCTAGAACTATAATGGACAAAGACATTTCTAGAACGTGTCATGCTGTAAGGGACATATAATTCCAACACTCCCAGGAAAAGGTGACTCAAGCAAGATAGAGTATGTTAGTCAAACCTAAGAACTGGAATTGGAGTCATGGTAAATAAAAGATGGAGAAAGGACCAAAATTAGTTAAAGAGGAAATCATATCAAAGCCCATAGGGTTAAGGATGAAAAGTCTAAAAGGATGCTAAGCTAAAAAGCATCAACAACAATGGGAATGGTTGGAAACGGGGACGATCAGATATATATGGAACACCCAATCGAGTTATTTGGATAAGAACCCCCAAGAGGAAAAGTCTTACTGTAAAACTCGCCGTTTTGAGCCAAGGAAAACTAGGAAAAGAACCGGTCAAACCAAGTGAGAATTCAGAACCGGTTCACAAACTCGATTATTTCTGAACGGGCAAGTTGGGAATTTACAACTCTCGGGTGATCCAAAGGGTTCATTAAGCCTTGGAAAAGAAACTTAATACAAATTAGAAAACAAAAACCAAAGTGGTTCAGGTGAACTAGATTCCATAAGAACTTTAAAGTTAAGCGTGCTTGTTTGAGAGTAGTGTGAGGATGGATGACCTCTTGGGAAGTATGAATTTTTTTGTAACCCGAAATTTTGGTAAAAAATTTGTATGTACGCCTTATTATAAATAACTATAAATTAATATATATTTAATTATTGAAATTAATAAAAATAATTTAATACCAAAATTAAATTATTAGAATTAATACCAAAATTTAATTTATTGGAATTAATACCGAAATTAAATTATTGGAATTAATACCAATAATTTATTACAATATTAATACTAGTAATAAATCTCACCCATTATATAGGTTTTACGCCTATATAAAGAGGTAATCCCCATTTCATTCTCCTTACACCTAAACACTTCTCTCTCTCTCACTACTACTCCATTTCCCAGTAAAGCTCGAACTAGAGCTTCGACTTGAACAAAGGTCGGGCTCTTTAGAAACGGGGAGAAGACAACTATCTGATAGCAAACTACAGTCAATCCAAGAATCGTTGGAGAAGCGCTGACATGATGGAATAGTGAAGCAACTCCAGCGAACCGAAGCTGCCCTATTTTGGCCAAGTTGAAATCGACCATTTCAAGCCCTCCTCAAGCCAAGCCAAGCCCTCCCAACACTTACTCAGCCTTTCCACGATCGAATTAGGACCGAAAGGTAAGCCAATTCGGCTCCCCTTTACAATTTTCGATCAGTGCTAGAGAGAAAATCGATCAAATTTCAATGACAAAATTCTAAGAATCGTTGGAGAAGTGCCGACATGATGGAATAGTGAAGCAACTCCGGCGGACCAAAGCTGCCCTATTTTGGCCAAGCTAAAATCGACCATTTCAAGCCCTCCTCAGGCCAAACGAAGCCCTCCCAACACTTCTTCAGCCTTTCCACGGCTGAATTAGGACCGAAAGGTAAGCCAATTCGGCTCCCCTTTACAATTTTCGATCAGTGCTAGAGAGAGAATCGACCGAATTTCAATGACAAAATTCTAATCTAATTCTGCATCAATTGATGCGATTCTTGATTCTAGGATGAACCTTAGGACGAGAGCTATCTGCCTAGATCGAAAGCTCGAACCGCCGTGCCTTCACTAGTGAGTAATTGAAGCTTTCTCTCTCTATAGTTCATTTTTCAGCGAAACTCCGTTTGAGCTCGTCCCGACATTAAAACTTGCGATTCACATTTCTGAAGAATCATATGAACATGTATAAACTCAATTTCAACAATTGGAAACGTTTGATGGGTCAATTTAATGAAATCAAATGCGGCTGTGTTAAGAAGTTGGAATTGTGGGAAAATATGGGATTTTTGAAATTCAAAGGACCAAAATGAAATTTTATGAAATTAAGGGTCAATTGGGCATGAAAATAATGTTGGAGGACCAATTGAGGAATTTTGAAATTGTTGGGGCAAAATGGTAATTTTGGAAAAGTTGGGCGGACCAAATTGGAAATTTGGGAAATTAAACCCCTTTTTTGTGAAATAGAATAAATTGAGGTCCTATGATAAATTTTAAAAGTTTTGGGACTCAATTTGAGGAAAAATTGGCATTTGGTACTTAAAGTTAAAGAGAAATAACTTTAGGGACCTAATTGCAAATAAATGAAAGTTTCACTTTCTCATTCATTTGGAATGAATGAAGGCGATTAGGCCGAAGGATAATGAACCAAGATGTTCATATCGTGTAGGAACACGATGTACCAGAAATGCCAACAAGGACAAGCTCGCGTGAATACCAAGAACCGGTCTAGTGGAATTCACGACATTAACAGGTGATTGGGTTTACTAACATCATACCCGGATGGAATGCTGGGCATAACTTAAAATTTTAAAACCACTTACCGGTTATGAGTGGGATTATATATCATACCCGGTTGGGGATGATAAGTGCATTGGTATAAAACCCACTATTTAGTGGTATTTTAATCATCACTACTTAGAGAAAGTGATGTGAAAGTTATGCGGAAAAACTACTTACGCGTTGTAAGTAGATCATACCCGGTTGGTATGATGAGACTTACTCGAAGGAAGTTGAAAACCCGTTCATCGGTTATGAACGGAGATGTCCTTATACCGGTCGGTATGATGGACAGTAAAAACCTATTTTTGTCAAAAGTGCTCTCCCCTGACTATGTGCCAATGCTTAAATAATTTGGGAGACCTTTTCGACAGGAGCTCGAATAGCTCTAATAGGTCGAGGGCCTCGGTTTTGGAACTTGGGGGTGAAATACCCGATTTTGAAAATCTCGTACAGTGGGCCCAAGGCTAGTTGGCACGAGCAGGAGCTCGTAAATGAACATGATATATGTGCCATAAAACTTAATAAGTGAATTGTTTGGCCATGGTACCAAGATAGGACCGACATGCTCAGTCAACTAGTGGCAGTGCGACATGACAAGTCGATGGACTAGTCAAGACAAATAACTGCGGGTTGAGTTGAGAGTCGGGGTTGTTGGACCAGTGGCACCATAGATTACATGGCTTGATAAAAAAAAACATTGTTTGTGCATGCACTATGAGTACGGGATCATCAAGACGCCCATGAGGGGTAGTGATGCGTCCTAAGGGCACTGGACAGCCTGGTGGCTATAAGGGCAACTTGTCGTTCCAAGTGTCTGTGCAAAATCTGGAGTAGCATCAAGCGCATGAGATCGGGGTGGGGACAGGATGAGGTCTCTGTCCTCATACGGACACAAAAAAGTGATTTTGGGATTGTGGGTCGGATGTCAGGTACATCCTCTCATTCCCAGGGTAGAAGTGGTTGTACTTCTATCCGGGTGGCAGGAAAAGTCGCTCCGAAGCCACTAGCGGGTTCAGTAGTGATACTGACTTGCGAATGTGTGTAACCTTCATGATGAAGGATGTGTGTTGGGTGATGACACACCGTGGTAACTAAGAAATAATGGAAAAACTCAAATTTTTAAATGAAGGGATTTTTGAAAACAAAGGAGTCTAGCACACTCCATATAAATGTTTTTCTTAAAAGTCAAAAGCTTTTAAAAACCCATTCACTGAGTAGTCGTACTCACCCCCTCCCTTATATCCCTTTCAGGAAATCCCGGAAAACCTCCCCTAAAAGACCGTCAACTAAGATGCTTGTAAGACAGGTATGTAAAGTTTTAAATTTCATGCAGTTTTGATTATACTATTCAAAGAAAAAGGTGCAGGTTAAAGGACACCTTACTCTTTACGGTTTACAATAAGGGGAAACCATTTAATAAACCAGGAGAGTGGCAGGTTGATCACGGGGATCCGACCAAACTGGGTTGGGGCATGACACTTACCCTAAGCAGAGTAAGAAGTTGACCTAAGGATGTACTGTAAACCCCGCCCTTTTGAGTTAAGGAAAACTGGGAAAAGAACCGGTCAAATCAAGTAAGAAAATTGAATCGGTTTACAAACTCGGTCATTCGGTTTACAAACCGAATCGAGTAAGAAAACCAAAGGGTTCATAAAACCTTAGAAAAGAACCTTAAGAAAAATTAGAACAAAAAGACCAAATTGGTTCAGATGAACTGGATCCCATTAGAACTTTGAAGTTAAGCGTGCTAGAACATTTCTCTCTCTACTACTCCATTTCCTGATGAAGCTCGAACTAGAGCTTCGACTTGAGCATTTTTCTTAACCTCAGAAGGAGAGGTCGGGCTCTTTAGAATCGGGGAGAAGTCAGCTACATGCTTGTAGTCTCTGTTTGCTCCGAGGGTCGTCGGAGAAGCACCGACATGATGGAATAGTGAAGTAGCTCCAACGGACCGAAGTTGCCTTGTTTTGGCCAAGCTGAAATTGGCAAATTACAGTCCTCCTCAGACCAAACCAAGCCATCCCAACCCTTTCTCAGCCCTCCCACAAACGAATTAGAACGTAAAGGTAAGCCAATTCGGCTCCCCTCTATAATTTCCGGTCGATGCTAGAGAGAGAATCGGTAGAATTTTGATGATGAAATTCTAACTCAATTTGGCATCAATTGATGCAATTCTGGATTCTAGGATGAGAGCTATTTGCCCAGATCGAAAGCTTGGACCGCCGTGCCCCCGACAGTAAGATTTCTCTCTCTATAGTCTATTTTCCGGCAAAGCTCCGTTTGAGCTCGTTCCGACGTTTAAGCTTGCAATTCAAAGTGCTATGGAATCATATGAACATGTAGAAACTCAATTTCAACTTCAATTTCAATGATTAGAAGTGTTTAATCGGTCAATTTGATGAAGTCAAATTCGGTTGTGTTTGGAAGTTGAAATTGTGGAAAATTGGGGATTTTTTAAAATTCGAAGGACTAAGATGCAATTTTATAAAATTGAGGGTCAATTGGGCATGATAAGAATATTAGAGGGCCAATTGAGGAATTTTAGAAAATTTGGGGTGGAACTTACCATTTTTGTAAAGGAAGGCCAAAATGGTAATTTTGGAAAAATTGGGGGACCAAATAGGAAATTTGGGAAATTAAACCCCTTTTTGTGAAATTGAATAAATTGAGGCTCCAAGGGAAATTTTAAAAGCTTCGGGATTCAATTTGAGGAAAAACCGATATTAGGGACTTAAAGTTAAAGGAAAAAATATGTTTAGGGACCTAATTGCAAATAAATAAAAGTTTAGTTTTCTCATTCATTTGGAATGAATGAAGGCTATTAGGCCGAGAGATAATGAACTGAGATGTTTATATCGTGTAGGAACACAAAGTACCGGGAACGGTAGCAAGGACAAGCTTGAGTGAATACAAGGAACCCGTCTAGTGGAATTCACTGCATTAACGGGTGAGTGGGATTTTATATCATACCCGATTGGGGATGATAAGTACCTCAAAATGAAAACCCACTACTAAGTGGTATTTTAAACATTACAACTTAGTGGAGTGATGTGAAAATTATGCAGAAAAACTAATTACCGGTTGTAAGTAGATCATACTGGTTGGTATGATGAAACTTCCTCGAATGATGTTGAAAACCCATTCATCGGTTATGAGTGGATATGTCATTATACCTGGTCGGTATAATGGACAGTTGAAAACATATTTTTGTTGAAAGTGCTCTCCCCAACTGTATGCCAATGCTTAAACGATTTGGGAGACCTTCTTGATGGGGGCCCGAATAGCTCTTATAGGCCGGGGCCTCGGTTTTGGAACTTGGGGGCTAATATGCCCAATTTTTGAAAATATCGAATAGTGGGCCATAGGCCAATTGGCACGACCAGAAGCTCGTAAACAAACATGAGATATATGACATAAAACTTTAAATAAATGAATTGTTTGGCTATGGTACCAAGATAGGACTAACATATTCAGTCAACTAGTAGTAGTGCGACATGACCAGTCTCTGGACTAGTCAAGACAAATAGCTACATGTTGAGTTGAGGGTCAGGGCCATTAGACCTGTGATACCATAGATTATATGGCATGATAAGAAAATACTGTTTGTGCATGCACTATGATTACAGGATCATCAAGATGCCCATAAGGGGTAGTGATGCGTCCTAAGGATCTTGGATGACCTGGTGAGTATAAGGGCAGTTTGTCGTACCAGGAGACCGTGCAAAATTTGGAGTAGTACCTAGTGCATGAGCCGGGGTGGGAATGGGATGAGGTCTCTGTCCTCATATGGAAACAGAGAATTGTTACAGGATTGAGGGTCAAATGTTGCAAACATCCACTCATTCTCAGGGTAGAAGTGGACGTGCTTCTATCGTAGTGGTTGGTAAAGTCACTCTGACGCCATAACTGAGTTCAGTGGACGTATTAGACTACAAATGTGTGTTTGACCTTCATGATGAAGGATGTATGTTGGGTGATGACACACCATGATTAATAAGGAAATGGTGGTAAAAATCGAGATTTTATATGAAAGGATTTTTGAAAGAAAGGAGTTTGGCACACTCCAATACAAATCTTTTTTCTAAAAGTTAAAAGTTTTGAAAACCCATTCATTGAGTAGTCGTACTCACCCCCTCCCTTATATCCCTTTCAGGAAATTTTTGAAAGTCTACCCTTAAAGACCATCAACTAAGATGCCTGTGAGACAAGTATGATAAATTTAAAATATTATGTAGTTTTGATTTATGTTATTATAGGAAAAGGTGTAGATTTAAAGGACGCCTTACTCTTTACGGTTTACAATAAGGGGAAACCCTTTAATAAACTGGGAGAGTGGCGGGTTGATCATAGGGATCTTACCAAATCGAGTCGAGGTGTGACATGTACCTTGGGATTTGTGGGTAGGATATAACTAATCGTGATACACTCCATGGAGTGAGTGGAAATTGGAAAGGGAGAGAGATTACTTAAGTGCATGGCTAAAGGACTAAGTGAAGGAAACAACCAAAATGATAGCATACCGAGCAAATCCCAAGAGGATATCAAGGGAGGTTACTCCCAATGCAAAGGATTGCTAACATAGTTTTGGGGACAAAACCCCTAAAAGTAGAGGAGAGTTGTAAACCTCGTCCTTTAAGGATAAGGAAACCGAGAGAAGAACCGGTCAATTTAAAAGTGAAAACAAAGCCAGTTAGCAAACCCAAACCGGTAAAGAAAGGGAATGGGAAATTGGAAAATCCCAAGTGACTCAAATAGTTATAAAAATCATGGAAAAGAACCTTGGAACAAATGGGAAGAGAAAACCAGACCGGTTCATGGTGAACTAGTCTTGAACCAGGATGAACTAATTTGAATCATACATGAACCGGATTCTAAATTCATTTTTTATGGTGGCTTAAAGTGATCAAATGGGAAATTGAAGCCACCATTCCATAGAAAATGAATTTAGAAATTTTTATATTTGAGAAAACCGATCAAATCGGGTCTAAACCGGTTAATTTTTGCCATTGAACCCGGTCAGACCAGACTGGTCAGATTTGAAACATTGTCATCTTCTTCCTTAAGACGATAACATTGTTTACTAATGCAGGAACTTTCCTTCTCCAGTGAAGGAATATTCACTCCGATCAAGGAATTTTTGGGTGAGGATTAGCTCAACCAAAATGGAAAGTGGTCGGGAAGAGGGTCCCCGAGCTCTCCCTATATAACGAGCTCATCTCTATTCATCCTCCACACACCTCAAATCGTCATTCTCTCTCAACTGCTCCATTTTCTGGTGAAGCTCGAACTAGGGCTCCAACTCCAAGGGAAGTCAACTACCTAACAGCAACATTCTTTCGACCCGAGGATCACTAGAGAAGTGCCGGTGGAATTAAACAGTGAAGCATCTCCCATGAACCAAAGCTACCTTGTTTTGGCTGAGCTGAATTCAGCCAAATTTAGACCTCCTCTAGCCAAACCATGCCTCCCCGACACCCCATGACCCTCACACGGCCTCAATAGAGCTAAAAGGTAAGTCAATTTGGCCCTTCTTTGTTGTTGCTGATTGGTGTTAGAGAGAGAAAGTGTCAAATTTCACTAATAAAATTCACCCTCATTTGTACTTCAATTGTAGCAATTCTTGATCCTAGAAGGAACCTCAATTTGAGAGCTACCTCCTCCGATCGAGAGCTCGGACCGTCGCACCTTCGATAGTAAGCTTTCAAAGCTTTCTCTCTCTATATGAACAGTTCTTCGACAAAGCTCCATTTGAGCTCATTTCAGACCCAAATGTTATGGCTTAAAACTCAATTGAATCACATGGAAGTGTATGAACTGATCCATACCATCAATTGGAGAAATTAACCACAATTGAATGGCCAATTTGAAGAAATCATATTCAGTTAGTTTGAAAGGGAGAAATTGGGGGAAAATTTTGGGGAAAATTGGGGATTTCAAAAAAATTGAGGGATATTCATGCAATTTCTCAAAATTGAAGGCCAATTGGCAATGAGAAAGAAGATGGGGGACTGATTGGTCAATTTTTGAAACATTTGGTGCCAAATTGGAAATTAGGAAAACTTTAAACCCTTACACAATTTTGAGTAAATTAAGGATCCTAAGAGGATTTTGGAAACCTTGGGACTCAATTGGGGGAAAAGTTAGCATTAGTGGCCTAAAGTTAAGGAAAATGAACTTTAGGGACCTAAGTGCAATAAACCAATATTTGGGCCTAGTTGCCCATATGTGAGAAAAAGAACAGTTGTCATGTCGGACATTTCCTGATAATGATACCCAAACCATGTTGGGACACTTGGGATCGTAATGCAAGCTAGAGAGTTGGCGTGGACATGGAAAACCAATTGGGGACAAACATGTCATAGTAATCGTGTGAGAGGGACTTGTTAAATGTCATACCCTATTAGGGTGATGAGCAACTTTAAAGTTATAAACCATTTACCGATTGTGAGTGGGCTTAATTATACATCATACCTGGTTGGGATGGTGATCACTTTAGAAATGAAAAAACCACTTGTGAGTGGGATTATTTCACATCATACTCGGGTGGTATGATGAGTTTTCTTGAGGAAAGGAGAAACCCGCCTACCAGTTGTAAGCGGAGATATCATCACATCCGATTGGTGTGATGGGTTAAAAATGAATTTTTGTTAGAAGTGTTCTCCTCTTACTGTGTGCCAATGCTTAAAACATTTTAGAGACCTTCTTGACGTGAGCTAGAACAGCTCAAATTGGTCATGAGCCTCGGGTTTTTGAACTTATGGGGCTAAATGCCCAGCTTTAGAAAAACACATGCAGTGGGCCCAAGGCTAGTGGGCACAAGTAGAAGCTAGTAAAAAACTTGATTAAAAAGAGCCATGAAAATTTCTAATGAAATTGGTTGTATGATTTCGCCATGGTATCGAGTTAGAACCGACAATGCTCGATGGACTGACGATAGTGTGTCAAGGCTAGGTCGATGAACTGGCCTAGATAAACAGTTGCAGGTCAAGTTGAGCGTCGGGGTCGTTGGACCATTGACAACAAAGATGATGGCTATATGTGAAAAATTCTTGTTTGTGCATGCACTCGTGGTAGGGGACCATCAAGATGACATACGAGGTAGTGATGGGTCCCAAGGGTTGTTGGATGACATGGGAGGTGATAAGGGCAGTTTGTCATGCCAGTCAGTCATGAAGCTCTAGGAGCTTCTTACGCATGCAACCGGGGTGTGGTCAGGATGAGGTCTCTGCCCTCATACAAACACGAAGTGGCATTCAAGTCTGAGGGTCAGACGTCTGGGACGTTCCACTCAAACACATGGTAGAAGTGGATGGGCTTCTATCTTGGTGGATGGTAGAGACTCTTTGATCCACAAGTGGGTGCAGTGGACAGGCTGCACCTGCGAATGTATGTACCCTTCTTAATGAAGGGGATGGGCTACGAGAGCTAAACACACCTAATATGGAAATGACAAAAAGGTTTTGAAATCCTAAATTGAGGAAAAATCTCTTTAATGGAAATGATAACCTTGGCATGGATTGGATAAAGTAAAGCTAGTTTGAAAACTCACTCCCAACACCCATTCACTGAGTTGTAGAACTCACCCCCTTCCTTTACCCCTTTTCAGGAGTAAGGAGATAAAGTAAAAGAGAGCGTGAAGATGTACCCTCTGTCAGGTATGCCTAAAGTTCCTTTAAGCTTGCTTTAGTTTGATATATATGCTATTCCGAGGAATGAGGTTTGAATTTATGCCAGGCTCCTCTTGAATAAAGAAGGGGAATCCCCTCTTAAACCAAGGGAGCGATGGGTTGATCATGGGGATCCGACCAACTAGGTCGGGGCATGACATCGTCTATCTTCAATTGCCTTGATGCATATGCTATCAATTTTCCTTGATGCATCAAGACACAACCCAATCCTTGTCCAGACGCATCACTATACACCATATACTCTCCCATGGTTGGATTTGGTAAGGCTAGTACTAGGGTCAACGTTAATCTAGACTTTATTTCTTGGAAAGAAGCCTTACACTTTCTGTCCCATTTGTACTCCACTCCTTTCCTTGTTAGACGGGTCATCAGTTCAGCTTTCTTGGAGAAATCATCCACAAATTTATGGTAGTACCCTGCTAAACCTAGGAAGCTGCAAATTTTAGTTGGATTAGTAGGGGCTTTCCAATTTGATATTGCTTCTATCTTAGTTGGGTCCATCTTAACTCCATATTTAGAGACAATATGTCCTAAAAATCCCACCTCTTTAAGCCAAAATTTACATTTGGAAAAATTAGCATAGAGTTCATATTCCTTAAGAACTCTCAAGGTGGTATCCAAATATTCTCCATGTTCCTTCTTAGTTCGTGAGTATATAAGTATGTCATCAATGAATACTATAATGAATTTATCCAAGTAAGGTTGGAACACTCGATTTAGTAGGTTCATAAATGTTGCAGGTGCATTGGTTAGTCCAAAGGGCATCACCATAAACTCATAATGCCCATACCTTGACCGGGGAGCTGTCTTTTGGATATCCTCTTCCTTGATCTTAAGTTAATGATATCTGGATCATATATCTATTTTTGAGAAATAAACAGCTTATTTTAGTTGATCAAATAAATCATTGATTATGCGTAGAGGATATTTGTTCTTGATGATTACTCGATTCAACTTCTGGTAATCTATATATAGTCTCATGCTCTCGTCCTTTTTCTTCACGGATAACACAGGTGCACCCCACAAAGACTGACTTGGTCGTATAAAGCCTTTTTCTAACAATTCATGCAATTGCGCCTTTAACTTATTTAGTTCTGCGACAGACATCTGGTAAGGAGCTTGCGAGAGGGTGTGGGTTTCGGGAATTACTTCTATAGAAAATTCCAATTGACGATCCGGGGTAATCCCAGTAATTCCTCCATAAAAACTTTAGGGTAATATTTCACTACAGGAATTTCTTCTAGTTTCTTCCTTCCATGGGTATCATTGTTGATTAATGCCAAAAATGATTTGCACCCCTTCCTCATCATACTTTGAGCTTGAACATAGGATACCAAGTTGATCCCATTCTTGTTCTTGTCTCCATAAAATACTGCTCCTTTGGTCTTAGGGGAGTGGAATGTTATTGTTTTACTTTGGAAATTGACTCTTGCATGGTATAGGGATATCCAATACATTCCTAAGATCATCTCAACTTCTCTTAATGGAAGTGGAATTAAGTCTGCTTCCAATTCTTTCCCCATGATTTCTACTTGGCAACCTTGGAAGACTTTGTCTCTAACTAATTCTTCTCAAAGAGGTGGGAGAACATTTATAGTTGGAACAAGGGGAATTGCTTCTTTCACAATTTCTTTGATTGAATATGAAAATCCCACAATTTTGAGCTAAGGAAAATCGGGAAAAGAACTGGTCAAACCGAGTGAGAAAACCGAAGTGGTTCACAAACCCGATTATCAAGAAATGGGCAATTTGGAAATTTACAACTCTCGGATGATCAAAAGGGTTCATAAAACCTTGGAAAAGAACCTTAGGACAAATTGAAAGAGAAAAACCAAACCAGTTTAGATGAACCAGATCCAATTGGATTGAATCGATTTATGAACTAAGTCGGTTCATGAACCAGAATCGATAGAAAAAGGGAAAACACGAAGATTTATGGATCCCTTGTGACCCGAAGAGATTTATAAACCTTGGGAAGGAACATTAGAAAAAAGTGGGAGAGAAAAACCAGACCGGTTCGGGTGAATCATATTAAACCGTTTTAAGAACCGAGCCAATTTATGAACCATAATCGATAAAGAGATGGTAAACTGGGAATCTTATGGACTCTAAGTGACCTAAGGAGTCATAAAAGTCATGAAAATCGATTGGAGAAGGAATTGGAGATGAAAACCAAACCAGTTTGGACCGGTGTGAACCACTATTGAACCGAATCCTAAATTCATTTCTCTAGGTGGCTTAAATAATTCAAATTTAAGATTTGAGGCACCATTGGATAGAAAATGAATTTAGCTAAATTTAGAAATTTTTAGATTTGAAAAAATCGGTCGAATGAGAGGTGAACTGGCCGGTTTAAGCTTCGAACCCAGTTTGGAACAATGTCATCTTCTTCCTCCAAATGACAGCACTGTTCACTCACCGGAAAATTGAAACAGCGCTGGCAAAGAAGAACCATCTCCGTTCAATACATTTCAGGCCATCAATACCTGTCATAAAGACACCAATCGGATCACCAAGGTGTCCCCGAGCTTCCTATATAAAGACCACCTTCCCATTCATCTTCTCCACACTTGAAAAGCTCACTCTCTCTCAGTTTCTTAGTTTTCCAACGAAACTCAAACCAGAGCTCCGACATAGGTCTTTTCTGAGCCAATGAAAGTGAAGTCAGGTTCTTTAGAATCGGGGAGAAGTCAGCTACATGCATGTAGTCTACGTTTGCTCAGAGGGTCACCAGAGAAACACCGGCGTGATGGAACAGTGAAGCAGCTCTAGTGGACCGAAGCTGCTCTGTTTCTGCCGAGTTGAAATTAGCCATTTTGAGCCCTCCTCAAGTCAAACCAAGCCCTCCCAACACTTCTTCAGCCCTCTCACGGCTGAAATAGGACTGAAAGGTAAGCCAATTCGGCTCCCCTCTGCAATTTTCGGCCGGTGCTAGAGAGAGAACCAGTAGAATTTCGATGATGAAATTCTAACTCAATTCAGCATCAATTGATGCAATTCTTGATTCTAGGATGAACCTCAGGATGAGAGCTATCTGCCCAGATTGAAGGCTTGGACCGCCGTTCCCTCACCAGTGAGTAATCGAAGATTTCTCTCTCTACAGTTCATTTTCCGGTGAAGCTTCGTTTGAGCTCGTTTCGACGTTAAAACTTGCGATTCAAATTGCTAAAGAATCGTATGAACATGTAGAAACTCAATTTCAACTTCAATTTCAATGATTAGAAGTGTTTAATCGGTCAATTTGATGAAATTAAATTCGGTTGTGTTCGGAAGTTGAAATTGTGGAAAATTGGGGATTTTCAAAAATTCGAAGGACTAAGATGCAATTTTATAAAATTGAGGGTCAATTGGGCATGATAAGAATGTTAGAGGGCCAATTGAGGAATTTTAGAAAATTTGGGGTGAAACTTACCATTCTTGTAAAGGAAGGGCAAGATGGTAATTTGGGAAAAGTTGGGGACTAAATTGAAAATTTGGGAAATTAAACCCCTTTTTGTGAAATGGAATAAATTGAGGTCCTATGATAAATTTTAAAAGTTTCGGGACTCAATTTGAGGAAAAACTGGCATTGGGGACTTAAAGTTAAAGAGAAATAACTTTAGGGACCTAATTGCAAATAAATGAAAGTTTGACTTTCTCATTCATTTGGAATGAATGAAAGCTATTAGGCCGAAGGATAATGAACCGAGATGTTCATATCGTGTAGGAACACGAAGTACCAAGAATGCTAGCAAGGACAAACTCGTGTGAATACAAAGAATCAGTCTAGTGGAATTCACTGCATTAACGGGTGAGTGGGTTTACTAACGTCATACCCGGTTGGGATGATGAACACAACTTAAAGTTAAATACCACTTACCAGTTGTGAGTGAGATTTTATATCATACTTGGTTGGAAATGATAAGTATATCGGAATGAAAACCCACTACTATGTGGTATTTTAAACATCACAACTTAGAAGAGTGGTGTGAAAACCATACGAAAAAACTACTTACCGGTCGTAAGTAGATCACAATTGGTTGGTATGATGAAACTTTCTCGAAGGAACTTGAAAACCCGTTCATCGGTTATGAACGGAGACATTCTTATACATGGTCAGTATAATGGACAAGTTGAAAATATATTTTTGTCAGAAGTGCTCTCCCCTTACTGTGTGCCAATGCTTAAACTATTCGGGAGACCTTCTTGACGGGAACTTGAATAGCTCTTATAGGTCAGGGGCCTCGGTTTTGAAACATGAGATATGTTTCATAAAACTTTAATAAATGAATTGTTTGGTCATGGTACCAAGACAGGACCGACGTACTCGGTCAACTAGCAACAGTGTGACATGACCGATCTCCAGACCAGTCAAGACAAACAGCTGCAGGTTGATCTGAAGGTCGGGGCCGTTGGACTAATGGCACAACAAATTACATGGCATGATAAGAAAATATTGTTTGTGCATGTAATATGAGTACGAGACCTTCAAGACGCCCATGAGGGGTAGTGATGTGTCCTAAGGACCCTGGACGACCTGGTGAGTATAAGGGCAGTTTGTCGTACCAAGTGATCGTGCGAAATTTGGAGTAACACCAAGCGCATGAGACTGAGGTGGGGACGGGATGAGGTCTCTATCTTCACATGGACACGAAGAATCAATTTCGGGATTGAGGGTCAGATGTTGCGTACATCCGCTCATTCTCAGGGTAGAAGTGGACGTGCTTCCATTTAAGTGGTCGGTAAAGTTGCTTCGAAGCCATAAGTGGGTTTAGTCGTCATACTGGCCCGTGAATGTGTGTTAAACCTTCATGATAAAGGATGTGTGTTGGGTGATGACACACCGTCGTAATGATGGAAAAATCCGAGGTTTGAAATTGAAAAGATTTTTTAAAGAAAGGATTCTGACACACTCCAATACAATTGTTTTCCTTAAAGATATTTTCTTGAAAAACCCATTCACTAAGTAGTCGTACTCACCTCCTCCCTTATATCCCATTTCAGTAAATTCTAGAAAGCCTACCCTTAAGGACCATCAACTAAAATGCTTGTGAGATAGGTATGACAAATTTAAAATATTATGCAGTTTTGATGTTATTCCAAGAAAAGGTGCAGGTTTAAATGACACATTACTCTTTACAGTTTATAATAAGGGGAAACCTTTTAATAAACCGGAAGAGTGGCGGGTTGATAACTGGGATCCGACCAAACTAGGTCGGGGTGTGACAGAATATTCCTTGATAAAAGATCTATTGGGTCTAGAGTCAATGAGGGTAAATGTTTTCTATCCGAGTAATTTGACGTATCCTGATTTAAGAGACGGAGGTTTTTAGGAACTTGGAAAGTTTATTCATTACTTGAAAGGAGTACAATACTTTTTGTACTTTTATCCCCACTAAAAGAAGATAGTTAAGAATGAGGTTGGGAAGTACCCACTACTACACTAGGATCTTAATGAGCTGCCTCCTAGGTGAGGTTGTAATCTCTTGCTAGAATCTTAGGTGTGGTGGCAGCTCCTCTTCCTCCATTTTCTTGTCCTCTCGTGTTTGGGGAGTGTCGTTTCCTGGAGATGTTACTACATTCCTCGGTGGTACTACACAACTCCTTGAGTCGTGTCCCAATTATCCACACCAGTATCAAGTCACCTCCTTGCATGCCCCCTCATGATTCCTTCTACATCTTCTCTTTGTTTGGTCTAGGAGATTCCAACCTCTCCTCCATTCTTGGCTTGAACCCCTTATGGGCTCCCTTTCAACATTTAGAAAATTTCCACATTTCACAAGAACAATCATTTCGATCTTTCTTGTGGCCTAGGTCATCCATCCTTTGACGTCAGGCCATAACCAATCTCTTGCACTCATGGTGCCATACTGATGATAGCGACCAGATTAGTGGGTCTTCCAAGTACCCCCATTCAGTCTTGTATCTCCAAGTTGAGACCATCCACAAATCTCTAACAAATGTCAGCAAGTCCAGCCAAGTCTAGGCAAAAGTTCTCAACTCGTTGAAGCGAGTTTTGTACTCGGAGATAGAGCTCGAGCATTGACGGAGTCAGAAGAAATCCTACATCTTCTCGTTTATTAAATGAGGAGCTATATAATCCTTTGAAAATCTCCCTTCGAACACCTCCCATGAGGTTATAGTGGTGGTGAGGTTCCTTACATTGTCCCACCACCTCTTGGCACTTCCTTCTAATCAACATTTTTCCATAGTTACTATCTCCTCTTGCGAAATCCTCATTAATTCCATAAACTTTTTTATGCTAGCAAGCAAATCCATAGCAGGTCCAACATTTTTTTTCCTTTGAAGGTTTTACACCCTAATTGTCGAAGTGTAATTAGGTGCCTAGGGATATAAAAAAAGGGCGAGGTGAAATTGGTAGTATTTTGGGATTGTATCTCATCCTCCTTGAGGTTGCACTTCCTACTAAGCAATTTCCTCTCTTTGCAGAAGATTTGATTCCATAAACACTTTGAAAAATTCCTCATAGAGTTTCTTTTGATCGGTAGTTACTCTAGGTGTAGCGGTTTGAGTCCCCTTAGACTCATGAGCTCCTAAGCTAATTTTCTCATTTGGGATAATGTTTCCCACGGGTTCAGTGATGGACGTTACAGCGCGAGTCTATTTGATTTCTCTTTTAGGGGGCCATATCTATAAGATGGAGGTCTATTAGTTGTTATGTTTCCAGGGTTTTTATTTTGGAAATTTATTTGGAAAACTTTGCTTTGATGCCACTTAAAATGTCACGCCCTAACCCGATTTGGTTGGAACCCTATGATCAACTCGCCACCCTTTCCTGTACTAAATTGGAATTTCTATGAAAATATACCAGTAAAGGTAAAGGCTTATAAGCATATACATTTTCCATAACAAAATGACTTAATAAAACTTACCTTCTCATTGTAATCTTGACTTGTCGCTTTCAGTCTTCTTGGCATAAAAGCTTCTTTGAAAAGGGGATTAGGGAGAGACGGTGAGTTCAATAACTCAATGATTAGGGTTTACAAGACATCATTACTTCTTGTCCATTATTCAGTATGCACTAAAGCAAAATTTCACATTCTTAAAAATCACGTGATAAACAAGCCACTACTTGTCTTATCTTTCACAAAAAGTTTTCTCGCAAGTTTCATAACTTATTTCATCAAGCTTGGGGTAGGTACCTTCCTAGTTAGAGGGACATAGTTAATTAAACCTACCATGGTTTCTTTCATACAACAAACAAATACCCTTTATCCATAAAGGGATCAAATAGTCGCAGAACATACCCTCAGAGGCAACAACCTCGATTTGTTCCACTAGTGGCCCAAAGCAACTTTACTGTCCACCCTATGAGAGCCCATAAACCTCCACCACAAATATGTGTGAGCAGCATCACTCAACCCTCATATCTCATCGCTTCTTTTGTCCACTATTAAGGAATGAGACCTCGACCCCCTTCTGCCTCGGTCTCAGTGCGCATAAAACTCCTAGAGCTTCTTAACATACTAGAATAGCCTTTCTACCCTTGTGCCAACATTGTTGTCTAGTAGCCCTTAGAACCAACACTACCCTGTATCGGGCATCATGTTGGTTCCACATGATTGCAATCACATACAAGTGTCTTTTAATTTAAGACCTTTATCTTTACGCTACTATCCCAAAAGGTTGCGGCATGGCATTAACATAGTAGCTTTAGCAATCTTTTTTCATTTGTGATAATTTTTTACAGGTTCTTAAATGAAACTTATTTATGGGACTGGACCCATTTCCATTGGCCTTGGGCCCACTTGTTCAAATTTTCAATGCATGGCCTAAGGCCCATTTCACTTTCCAAAAATCGTGGCCCTAGGCCCACTTTCACAAAACTAGATCTAGCCCACCATTGTCGACTATGAGCCTCACCCATATCCTACATCGACAATCGTACTAGAGGGATGCCAGCTCATCCACCACGTCAACCATTGACTCATTGACCGAACACGTGGCAGCCTCTCATTGGTTGCTCGTGTTTGTGTGGCATGCTGACGGCACCACCTGTCCGTTGACCAGACATGTGGCAACCTCTGATTGGCTGACCATATTTATGTGGCAGCTGACGTGGCGCTAGTTGGCCATTGATTGTTGACCATTGACCGATCTAGTCAGATCGTTGATCGGTCCAGTCCAACCAGGTTCGCAGTCCAAATTTCAAAAATCAAACGGTTCAAACTCAGTTCGACCAATTTTCTCAAATTTAAAAATTTCTAAATTAATCTAAATTCATTTTCTATCTAATGGTGGTCTCAATTTTCTAATTTGACATTTTTAAGCATCTTAGAAAAATGAATTTGTGAACCAGTTCACAATGGTTCATGCCGGTTTGGGTCTGGTTCACCCCGAACCGGTTGAATTTTCTCTTCAATTCTACTTCCCGGTTCTTCCTTGAAGTTTTTGTGAAATTTTGGTCACTTGGGATTTTTAATTTTCCCACGTTAGCTTTTTTTCGTTCATTAAAGGATTTGATTCTTCATGTAGAAACCTATACCAGTTCTTTTTCCGGTTTCTTTTGGTCCAATTGGATGAGTTTTACAACTCTCCCCTACTTTTAGGAGTTTTATCCTCAAAACTGTTACATATCAAACAATTACGGATATTTTCCATTATTTTTTATTCGATCTCCCGTGTCTCCTTTGCTACTTGGCCATTCTTCCAAAGTATCCTCACCATAGGAATATTTTTGTTCCTGAGGTTCTTCTCATGCCGGTTGAGGATCCGGATTGGTTCTACTCGATAGGTCTGGTCTTCCTTGATTTCAAGTGATGGCTCATCTAATATGTGGCTGGGGTCGGGTTCGTACTCTCATAGTTACGACACGTGGAAGATGTCGTGGATCCTCCGCAGGTCTGGAGGCAACTCCAATTAGTAGGCTACAAGTCCGACCCTACGAATGATGGTGTTTGGGCTAATGTACCTGGATTTCAACTTCCCTCTTTGTTGAAACCTAAGTATTCCTTTCCAAGGTGACACCTTTAAGAATACCCTATCTCTAACCTGAAATTCGAGATCCTTCCTCCGATTGTTGGCGTAACTTTTCTGTCTATCCTAGGCTGCCCGAGTTGGTTCCTTATGACCTGGATCTTCTCCTATGCATCTTCTATCAATTCTACCCTTTCGAGTTTTCTTTCTTGCACTTCCTCCCAAAACAAGGGCGTGCGGCAAGATTGTCCATAGAGGGCTTCGTAGGGCATCATTTGGTTGCTGTTCTAGTAGCTATTGTTGTATGCAAATTCCATGAGGTATAGATAGTCCTCCCAATTCCGCTTCATAGTTAAAACGCACGCCTGTAACACGTCTTCCAAAGTTTGAATAGTTCGTTCAGACTGCCCGTCCGTCTAGGGGTGAAAAGTTGTGTTCATGTGGAGTCTAGTTCCTAGTGCCGCTTGGAGGCAAGGCCAAAATTAGGAGGTGAACCTTGGGTCTTGGTCTGAGACTATGCTTATCGGTACTCCGTGGAGTCGTACGATCTCCCCCACATATAGAGCGGTGAGCTTTCCTATTGGGTCTGTCACCTGTATGGGTAGGAAATGTGAAGATTTGATCAGCTGATCTACAATTACCCATAGTGCATCCCGATCCCTTCTTGTTGTTGGCAGTCTAGTCACGAAATCCATGGTGATGTGCTCAGATTTCCATTTTGGGATCGGGAGAGGCTGCAATAGCCCGAGGGGTTTCTGGTGTTCGGCCTTAATTTGCTGACATGATAGGCATCTGTCCACGTATTCTGCGATGTCCCTCTTCATTCCCTTCCACAAATATCCCTACTTTAGGGTGCGATACATTTTTGTACTGCCCGAATGCATATCGTACATCAAGTCGTGGGCTTCTTCCAGTATCCCCCTCTTTAATTCTCGGCTATTTGGTATCCACACTCTCCCCTTGAAGGTCATCACCCCATCATTCCTGACTACGATGTCTAGTGCTACATTTTTCTTGTTTGGCTCCCAATGGGGACAAAGTTCCTCATCTTCCTTTTGTAAAGCTTGTATTTGGTCCAATAAACTAGGTCATACTACTAGGTTGGCTACTAGGTTACCTTGGCTCTTGTCTACGCGGAGGGCCATCCTTAAATTTCACAGCTGGCTTAGCAAAGATAGATAGCTTGAACAGACGGAGGCCACTCATGTATGGTATTTACGGTTGAGTGCGTTTGCCACCACGTTGGCCTTACCAGGGTGATACTCGTTGGTAAGATAGTAATCCTTTACTAGCTCTAACCATCTTTTCTATCGTAGGTTGAGTTCCTTTTGGGTGAGGAAGTATTTCAGTATCTTATGATTGGTGTAGACATGACACTTTACTCCATACAAATAGTGGCACCATATTTTGAGGGCGAATACTATTGTGGCCAATTCGAGGTTGTGGGTGGGATAATTGTTCTTGTAGGGCTTTAGTTGTCATGAGGCATAGGCGATGACTCTTCCTTGTTGCATTAGGATACATCCTAGTCCTTGTCCAGATGCATCGCTATACACCGTGTATTCCCTAGCATCTTGGGCTTGATGCATGCTTAGCTAGTCCATCCCTAAAATGATTTCTACTTCTTGTAGCGGAAGGTTAATTAGGTTGGCTTCTAGGGTCGTGCTTCTGATTTGCACTTTGCAAGCTTTAACGTACATGCGTCTTTCTATGGTTTCACCTAATGGGGTGAGGATGTGGAGGGGTGGCTGGAGAGGAGAGGTTTCCTTTGGGAGTTTCGAGACTAGAGTTTCCTTCATGAAAGAGCGTTCCGCTCCAGAATCAAAGAGGGCGTACCTTTCCTTTCTGAATACTTGGATGAAGCCTGAGTGAAAATTAACAAAAATATTTCAGGAAAAATGCATTTTATTGATTCCAAAAGGGGACTAGAAGACTCTAGCTACATATTCGACTTAAGTGGAGGAGGGTTGGGACGTACTAGCCACCATGCTAGGATCCTTCCGGGCTTCTTCTCGGGTCAGGTTGTAGACCCTGGCTGGAACTCTTGTGGGTGCTTCCCGTCCCCCGTTGTTTGGTCTTGGGTTCCATGGTGGTGGTGGTGGGGCATTTTGTGGGGCATTCTCCCGAGCCCTCGGGCAACTCCTGATGTAGTGCTCGACTTGCCTACACCTATAGCACATTGCACATGGTCCTTCATTGTTCCTCTAACACCGAGGGCAATAAAGGCTTCATTTTGGAGGGAGTGCATCCATTTCCTTATGGTCGTGATGGCCCTTCTCCCCCCGGGATAATCTTGGTGGGTTCCTCCATCGGGGCCAACCTAGTTCCCTTGGGCCTCCTCGGCTGCCCTGTCCCCTATCTTCCCTACATACCCCCAATTTCCATCCGACGATGCCTTGTTTGGACTAACCGCTCACATTCATGGGCCATGCCCACTATGGCGGTTAGGTCTACAGGGCATCCCAAAACCCTCATTCGGTCTCTTATATCCATATTGAGACCGTCAATAAACTTTTGGCAGAGGTTGGCTGGTCTCGTTAGGTCGAGGGCGAAGGGTTGCAGTTTGTTGAACTTGTTCTCATATTCTGAGACCTGTGGGCTCCCTAGCAGAGTTGGAAGAATTCCACCTTCTTTTCATTGATGAGGTGGGGAGCCATGTATTCTTCCATGTATCTCCCTTCAAACTCTTTCCAAGTAGGTGGGGTCGGGAAGAAGTTTCTAGCGTTGTCCCACCATCTTTTTGTGTTGCACTCCAGGAAAAATTCAGCCAGTGTCTCCCTCTCCTTCGGGGGTATCCTAATGATACCCATGAACTTTTTGAGGCTTGCCAACCAGTACATGGCGGCCCCGGCCTCCTTCTCCCCGTAGAAGAGCTTACATGTAAACCCCGCACTTTTGAGTTAAGGAAAACCGGGAGAAGAATCAGTCAAACCGAGTAAGAAAATCGAGCCGATTTACAAACCCGATCATATGGGAACAAGCAATTTCTATCTAATGGTGGTCTCAATTTTCCAATTTGACATTTTAAGCCACATAGAAAAATGAATTTGTGAATCGGTTCACTATAGTTCATGCTGGTTCAGTCCGATTTGGGTCTAGTTCACCCAGAACCGGTTCGGTTCTCTTCAATTCCACTTTCCGGTTCTTCCTTGAAGTTTTGTTGAAATTTTGGTTACTTGGAATTTTTCATTTTCCCACGTTAGCTATTTTTCGTTCATTAAACGACTTGATTCTTCATGTAGAAACCTATACCGGTTCTTTTTCCCATTTCTTTTGGTCCAACTGGACAGGTTTTATAATGCGAGCTCGCCGGTGCTCCCCCGGTGATCTTCAAGCTGAATGATGTAGGTAGGAAGGTAGAGGACTCTCTCCTAATTCTAGGAAACCCAAATTTACCTTCGGAGGTGGAGAAAAGTGCCCAAGTCGGGGCTCTGGTTTGTGCTTCTTTGAAAAAAAGAGTTGTTCTTCTTATTCATGCTTTCGAGGGATGAGAAGGATGAATGGAGGGGAGCTCTTTATATAGGGAGGTTAGAGACCCTTGGCTCTACCAGTTTCCAAATTGGTCGAGCCTATCTCCTCCGAAATATCCATTGTTAGAGTGGATATCCCCTCGTCGGAAATAGAATGGAATTATTCCATTTTCTATTCTATGAACACTGTTATCATGTGAAGGTTGACAACATTGTGTCTTTGCCACGTGTCATGTCATGATTGGCTGGGGTCGCGTGTCTTCTCACTTAGCATCCAAGTCACCCGCTGACTCATTGACCATACATGTGGCTGCTGATTGAATCTATGCCTCCATTGACTATAACACATGGCATCCTCTAATTGGCTGATATTAATTTGGCATTTTCCACCTGATACATTATGTTAATGCCATGTGTCAACCTCTAATTGGCTGGGACCAACCGACGTGGCTTTACCATGTGTCAACCTCTGATTGGTCGATCATTCTCTGATATTCTAGTTGATCGTGGCACCATTACCACATGTCAACACCTCATTGGCCAGCCCTACTGAGGATATATCGCTCTTCCATTGGTCAGTCGTTGGTGACGTGGATTTTCTTTATTTGACCGTTGACCAATGACATGTGTGACACTTTGATTAGTCAGGTCTTCAAGGCGATAACCGAGCGGCTGACTGGGCACTATTTGCCACACGTCGTGCACTAATTGGTCACGTACGCTAATTGGGCATTAACCTGGCACATGGTCCATTGACCGACTAGATCATTGACCAATTCGGTCTGATCGGGTTTAATGATCCGAAATTGAAAATCAGTCGGTTCAGGCCCAATTAAACCGATTTTCTAAAATCTAAAAATTTCTAAATTCATTTTCTACACAATGGTGATTTAAATTTTCTAAATTGATATTTTTAAGTCACCTAGAAAATTAAATCTTTGATTTAGTTCTCTACAATTAAATTCGATTCAATCTGGTTTGGGTCTAGTTCACCCTAAACTGGTCGAGTTGTCACATCCAACTTGGTTCATGATCCATTTACATCACCTTTGGATCTTAATTGAACACTTGAGGTTTTCAAATTTCCCAATTTAACTCTTTTTTACCAATTTTCGGTTCACTTGAAAATGGTTTTCTCAATAAATGTTTCGGTTCTCATTTCCAGCTTTCTTATTATGAGGAAACAGGGTTTACATCTAGCCACATCCCCTATTGAGTTGGCTCAATGAAGAAGACGAGACTGAGCGCAAGCATACGAGCTACCACATGGCGCACAATTATTGGTTGACGTTGATCTGACATCTTACTTAGCATTTTAGTTGACAGTTAACTCATTGACCGGCCACGTGGCAATCCTCCATTGGCTGCTCTACCCGATGCGGTAATTGACTAAATATGACCGTTAGTTGACCATGACACATGGCCCCCTCTAATTGGCTAATTTAAATTCGTCAGTCCAACATGACATAGTGTGCCATTGCCATGTGTCGGCCTATGGTTGGTTGTGGTCACCCAATATGGCCTTGCCACGTGTCGACTTGTGATTGGTCGACCTCTTTGGGACATCCTTATTGGTCGTTGACTTAGCATCTTTGTCACGTGTCATCTTCTCATTAGTCAGCTCTATTGACGAGGATTCTGAGTTAATCATTGACTAAGGACACGTGTCACGCTCCCATTGGTCAGTCTCCAATGACATGGATTTTCCTCGTATGACCGTAGACCAGGGACAAGTGTCACACTATGATTAGTTAGCTCTTTCAAACGGTGACAGAGCGGCTGACTCGGCACGATTCACCATGTGTCGCATGGTGATTGGTCGAGTGTGCTGACAAGTGATCCGTTGACTAGTTCGGTCATACCATGTTTTATGACCCAAAATTGAAAATCATCTCGTTCAATCCCGGATCAACCAGTTTTATAAAATTTTAATAATTTTTAAATTCATTTTCTACATAGTGGTGACTTCAATCACCCAAATTTACATTTTTAAGTCAACTAGAAAAATGAATCTTTGAACCGGTTCTTCTCAATTCAATCTGGTTCAACCCTGTTCAAGTCATGCTCACTTTAAACTAGCCTGGTTCTCTCCTCTAATTTGATTCATGATCCATTTACATTATTTTTTATGCTTCATTGATCACTTGGGATCGCTTACATTCCCATTTTGATTTCTCTATACCAACTTTAGTTTAATTGAAACCTCAGGTTTCTTTCAAAAATTTTCAATTCTCATCTTCCATTTCTATTCTTGTTTTGAGGAAATGGGGTTTATCCAAGGTCCATGCGAAAATGACATCCAATTTTTATTCTTATTTTGAGTCGAAATTTCCAAATCCTGACTTGGGTCACTCTTCCCATTTCAAGGTTCCATTCTCGGTTTAGGTTTTTTGCTTAGTTTGGGATTTCCATTCCTGATTTTCAATATTGTTCTTTGTTGAGAATTTCATTCCTGATTTTGGTCCTTATTCTCAATTTGGAATCCCTTCCCAGTTTTATATCAATTTCCAATCCAACCGACCTAAATTCTAGTTTCAAAAATTCATGTGTTACAACTTGTCCCCTTCTCTTTAGGAGTTTTGTCCTCATGTTTCTTTCATGAACATTACCAAATTTCCAAAAATAACATTAGCATATAACTAAAATACATAGTGGTACTTCTCCCTCATGACTGCCTCAGGTTCCTAGGTTTCTTACTCTACCTAGTTGCTACGCCACAACACATTGACCATGGGAATCTCATTTTTTCACAGGTGTTTCTTCTAGTGATCCAAGATGCCTACCGATTCTACTAGGTAAGACAACATCTCTTCTAGTTCGAGTGGTGACTGATCTAGCACGTGTTTTGGGTCAGGTTCATACTTTCTTATAATAGACCCATGAAAGAAATTATGGATTTTTTCCAACTCAAATGGAAGTTGTAGTTTGTTGGCTACTAGGCAAACCCTTTGTACCACAGTGTAAAGGCCCAATATAGTGTGGGTTTATCTTCCTTTTGTGTTGGAACTGTAGTACACCCTTCCACAAGGATACTTTAAGGAACACATTATTCCCTACTTCAAAGTTTTGTTCCCTCTTTCGGTTATCGGCATAACTTTTCTGTCTATCTTGGTGACCTTGAATCTATCCTTGATGACTTTTATCTTCTTAGTTGCATCATCGATTAACTCATGCTTTTCCAATTTTCGCTCACCAAATTCTTTCCAATATAGGGGAGTCATACATTTCCTCCCATACAATGCTTCGAAGGGGGCCACCTCTATGTAGGCTTGATAGTTATTATTATAAGCAAACTCTATCAAGCAAAGAAATTCCTCTAACATTTCTTTCTAAAATTTATCATACATGCTTAGAGCATATCTTCCAAGGTTTGTATGGTATGTTCTGATTGTCTGTCTATCTAGGGTGGAAAGTTGTACTTAAGTGCAGTTTTGTCCCTAACAAGTCTTGCATACTTGTCCAGAATCGGAACGTAAATCTTGGGTCCCTATTTGAAACGATTGATATTGGCACCCCATGTAGTCGTAATATCTCTACAATGTACAACTTAGCCAACTTTTCTTTTATGTCTATCAACTTGATGGGTAGAAAGTGGGCAGTCCTGGTGAGTTGATCTACATTCACCCATATAGCATCATGTCCTTTTATTGACCGGGGTAATCCGATCATCATGTCCTTTTATTGACCGGGGTAATCCGATCATCATGTCCTTTTATTGACCAGGGTAATCCGGTCACCATGTCCATTGTGATCCTTTCCAACTTCCATTTAGGAATGGGAAGCAGTTGAAGCATTCTAGTTGGCTTCTAATGTTCTATCTTTATTTGTTGTCAGGACAAACGGCGGGCAACATACTCCGCCATCTCTCGCTTCATCACCGGCCACTAGTATCACCCATTTAATGTACGGTACACCCTGGTGTTGTCTAGGTGCATCGCATATACTGAGTCGTGCACTTCTTCTAGTATAGTATTCTTTAACGATGCTTCATTAGTCACCATGACTCATCCCTTGTAAGCCAATATTCTATCCTTTCTTATAACAAAGTCGATGGTTGTGGCATCCATAATATTGTCTAAGTATTTCTTCATACCAATGTCCAACCTTTGCTTTTCCATAATTTGCTTAACTAGGGTGGGTCAAATGGTCAGATTTTCCAACAAGTAGGTTGACCTTTCTCGTGTGCCGGAGCGATTTTTAGTCGTCCTAATTGTTCTAATAAGGGTATGTAGGTTGACGTAATATGTGCTAGGCTTACACTATGCTTGTGGCTCAAGGCATCTGCCACAACATTAGCCTTTCCAAGTTGGTATTCAATTACTAAGTCATAGTTTTGTATCAATTCCAGCCATCTCCATTGTCACAAGTTTAGCTCTTTTTGGGTCATTATATACTTTATACTCTTATGATCTGTGAATACTCGACACATGACTCCATAAAGTGAGTGTCGCCAAATCTTGAGAGAGAACACTATAGCTACCAATTCTAGATCATGCATAGGGTAGTTGCCTTCATGTTTCTTTAGTTATCAAGAAGCATATGCAATTACCCTATCTTTTTACATTAGTACAAATCCCAACCCTTGGTCGAATGCGTCACTAAACATAATGTACTCTCCTCCATTGGCATCTGGCAATCCTAGTACTAGTGATGTCATGAGTCTCCTTTTTAGTTCTTCAAAGACCTCATTGCACTTCCCATTCAAACTATATACCCTTCTGGGTTAACTTCGTCATCGAAGAAACTATTATGGAGAAATCTTTAACAAATTTCTGGTAGTACCCGACAAGTCCTAGGAAACTTTGAACTCCCGTGGGATTATTAGGTGATTCCCAGTTAGACTGCCTCAATATTTGAGGGTCGACCACAACTCCTTTTCCTGATATGACATGTCCTAGGAATGCCACCTCTCTTAACCAAAACTCACACTTCGTAAATTTTCTATATAATGGATTTCACATGCATTCAATGGTCTTCCTCTGACTTGGAATGGATGAGGATGTCATCTATAAATAAAGACCCTATTCATTAGGTCAATGAATGCAGTTAGTGCATTGGTTAGTCTAAATGGCATTACTCGAAACTCATAATGTCCATAACGAGTCTGGAAAGTTGTTTCTTTGGATATCCTCTTCCTTTATCCTTGATTGGTGATATCCCTATCATAAAAATCTTGGAGAAATATAATGCTCCTAGTAGTTGGTCAAACAAGTCATCTATCCATGGGAGATGGTACTTGTTATTTATTGTGGCTTGGTTCAACTGTCGGTAGCCCACACACAACCGCGTGCTCCAGTCCTTTTTCTTCACAAACAATACATGGGCACCCCAGGGAGAGTGGCTTGGGTGTATAAATCCTTTTTCAAGTAACTTGTCCAACTGTTCCTTTTACTACTTAAGCACTACTGGTGTCATCCTGTTTGGGGCTTGGGAAATAGGATGCCTTCCTGGAATTATATCTACCACAATGATCAAACTATCGTTCCAAAGGTAGTCTGGGTAGCTCTTCATGGAATACACTGGGGTACTCATTTACTACCGACACATCTTTTAAAGAGGGTCTTTCCATCTCTTCACTTGATATACGAGCCATAAAGTTTATACACCCTTTCCAAATTATCTCTTATGCCTTGAGGCTTGAATCATGTGTAGTTTCCTTGTACCCTTTTCCCCTCAGAACACTATTCTAGTCATGGCAACGGTATGGAATGTCACTTCCTTCTCTTAACAATCTACCTTGGCATGATGCCTTGCCAACCAATCCATTCTTAGGATTAGGTCTATATCCTTTAAGGGTAGTCAAATCAAGTATGCATCGAACACCCTTCCTTAGATTCCCACTTTATAAGCTCTTATCACTTCATCTCTTATTAACACTTCCCCAAAGGGTGTGTGTATCAATATTCCATGTTTTAAATGAGAGAGTGATAATGGTTCTCTTCATGTCATTCCTTCACTTAAATATGCCTTTATGCCTTATACTTCTAAATATGTTGTATTTCAAAATGAAATATTATATTAATCCTTTGTTCCAAAAAGACCTTAAAAAGGTCAAAGGTACATTAACTAGGAGGTGGATCCAACTCCTTCGTGGAAATTCAAAAGAGTAGCATCTATTCATTTTCCACTTCCTAGACAGTTAAGTTCTAGATCAAGAGTATCGAGATGTACCTACCACAACACTAGAGTCCATCCTAGCATCCTCTTGTGTTAGGTTAAAGACCCTTGTTACAATTCTAGGTGGTTATGAAGGTGCTCCTTTCTCTCCACTCCTTAAGCCACTTCTAAATGTTGCATTGTTTCCTCCAAAGTGACCACGAGGATTCTAAGACATAGTTGCTGTTAGGGGAGGTACATTTGTGTGGCAACTTTGGGCTAACTATCCCAGTTGATCACACTTGAAAGACACTAGAGGGAGTCATGGCCCAAAATGTATCCTCTTGAATGCTAGGCGGTACAGGATTTTATTCTACACACTAGCGTTACTCCTCGTATTATTCACATTAAAGTTGTTGGTCTTACCTGATCCATAAGGGCTCATAAAAGGCCTCTTTCCTTTTATTCCAAAGAGTTGGCTGGAAACATGAGATGGTTTCCCCATCAAGTGTTTCACTTCCACTCAGTTGTATCCCCATGGGACAAATTGGGGTTTGTTACCCTCCCTTCTAGGTCCAGTACTTCCTCGGTGGGCTTGAACCATTCGCTTGTAGTCGTATGCCATTCCAATTATTATCGCAAAGTTGGTAGGATGCCCTAGACTGCTCATACGGTCTTTGATGTCCAATGCAATCCATTGGCAAATTTTTGTAATATGTCCTCCAAGCTAGCGAAATCTGGTGTGAACATCCGGAGTTCATTGAATTTATCCTCATATTTAGTGATGGTGCCCAAACCTAGTCACAATCGAGAGAACTTGTGTTTCTTCTCATTGATTAGGTGGGGAGCCATGTACTTTGTAGTAAATCTCCATTCAAACTTAGCCGAAGAGGGTTGGTCTGGAGATGTAGCTCTTATGTTCTCCCACCATCACCATGTGCCTCTTAACTTCCTTTAACCAATCCATTGTCATTGCCACATTTTTCTCACCCTTAAACGCTAGGCATCCCAACTACTTTAGATCCTTTAGGCACCTCTAGACGTCAAAGTAGGGATGTCCTCAAGCAATTACAGGTAGCATTTCCTCAGCCTAGGAGGGTTCATACGACCCATTAGTGGTTGTTTCTTCTACAGATGCCATTCCCGTATTCATGTTCAATATTCCTAACACCATTACAAAATCTTCGTAAACCATTAGGTGTTATGGATTCATTTGTGGTTTAGGAGGTTTCTCAATTTGAAACACTCCTTGGGGCTCGGTAGTTTCCCCCTCCAAAGCCAAGGTCATAAATCCTACCAACTTCATGCTTGACTCTTTCAAGGGTCGTTGTCCCTCTATTGGTCAATCACGCCTTGTTCCTCACCTAGGGGCCATATCTGTAGAAAGTTTTGATGTTTGTGTACCACTTCTCCAGTGGAAATACTTTTTATATTATTTAGGTAATTCAAGTAGTACTTTTACCGGTATAATTCACCTCCTAGTGACTCATTTTCAAAAATATATTTCCTTTGAAAGTTAGGCTCCACTACCAATAAAGTTGTCACACCCTTGCCCGATTTCCCAGGCATAGATGTCGGTGCACAACCGTCATGTCCTCCTAGTGCTACTATAGTGCGTACCTCACTACTATAGTATCGACGGGCTAAAAGGCTTAGATACTTTAGACAGTGGAAATAACTCAGAATTTAATCTTTTTAAAACATCGTTTACTTTGAACATAGCCCAAAAACAAAAATACTAGGAACTAAGTTTCTGCTATGAATTCACCTATTGTATATTTGAATACCTTCTATCAAGTTTTTCACTTAGACTTGTGTTCTTATCCATGTGCTCCTTCCCCTTGTGTTCCTAAAATATTTTAAAAGGGAGGGGTGAGCTCATAGCTCAATGAGTGCAAAACCCGCTCATCGGGTCCTTCATGGCTTTGATGCAATTGCAACTCAAACTGCATATATGGTATTTATATTTTCTTTCCCTTTCTAAATTATTTCTTAACAAGGTTCCTTGGTGGACCTTCTATTTATGTACTAGGATATATACTCCTATCCTAACACACGATCGTTGGATGAGTACGTGTCATCCGAAACAAAAATGGGATCATGGACTGGTATAGTCTTCTGATCCAATGTGTCACCTTCAAATATAATGGGTACTACCATCGGACAATGGACGAGTACAATCTTTTGAACCAAACGTCCGAGAACATTGGACGAGCACTAACCCTCCACATGGGTACTTCCTATTAAAGATGGACATGTACACTCCTCCGAACCAAACGTTTGGGATCTATTGTGTAAACCCTCTTTCCTCATAATAAGAAAACTGAAAATAAGAACCAGAAATATTTCATGGGAAAATCATTGTTCAAAGTGAACCGGAATTGGTTAAGAGAAACCTAAATGAGCATATAAATTATCCTAAGTGATCAATCAAGATCCTAAAACAATGGAAATAAATCATGAAGTAGAATGGTTATGAGAACCAGATCGGTTCAGTATGTACCGGGCCTGAACCGGGAAGAACTGGTTCAAATATTCATTTTTCTATCTGATTTTAAAATATCAATTTGGGAAATTAAAGTCACCAATGTGCAGAAAATGTGTAAACCCTATTCTTTCAAAATAAGAATCCCAAAATGAGAACCGAAAAATTTCAAGAGAAAATCGAGTATAAAAGTGAACCATAATTGGAAAATAGGAGCAAAATGGGAAATTAGAAAACCCAAAGTGTTCAAATAAGATACAAAGACAATGGAAATGGATCTTGAACCAAATTGGATGTGAGAACTAGTGTAAACCCCGCCCTTTGGAGTTGAGGAAAACCAGGAAAAGAACCAGTCAAACCGAGTGAGAAACACCGAACCTGTTCACAAAACTGATCACTAGAAAATAGGCAATTTAGAAATTTACAACTCTTGAGTGATCGAAAGGATTTATAAAACCTTGGAAAAGAACAGTCACGCCCCAACCCAGTTTGGTTGGATCCTCGTGAACAATCCACTGCTCTTTCTCGGTTCAAGAGAAATTTCCCCCTTCTTTTACTCGAGAGGAGCCAGGAAAAATTCCAACCTTGTTCCCTGGAAGACATATATCAAATAAAATGCAAATTTTAGAGAAAATTAAGCATACCTGATAAAGGGTAAGGCTCGGTGTTACTTCTAGTCATTTTCTTTTTTCCTGAAAAGGGGTAGAAAAGAGTGGTGAGTTTCTACAACTTAGTGAATGGGTTTTTCAAAATTCTATATTTAACTTTTAGAAAAATATTTTGTATTGGAGTGTGCCAAACTCCTCACTTTTCAAAAATCCCTTAATTTAAAATTTCAGGTTTTTCCACCATTTCTTATTTTCACAGTGTGTCATCATGCAACATATATCCTTCATCATGAAGGTTACACATATTTGCATGCCAACATGACCACTGAACCCACTTGTGGCTTCAGAATGATTTTACCGGCCACCTAGAGAGAAGTACGACCACTTCCATCCTGAGAATGAGTGGATGTACGTGACATCCAACCCTCAATCCCGAAATTGATTCTTCGTGTCCATATGAGGATAGAGACCTCAGCCCATCCCCACCTCGGTCTCATGTGCTTGGTGCTACTCCAAATTTCACACGGTCACCTAGAACGACAAACTGCCCTTGTACTCACCAAGTCGTCCAAGGCCCTTAGGATGTATCACTACCCCTCATGGGCGTCTTGATGATCTCGTACTCATAGTGCATGCACAAATAATATTTTCTTATTATGCCATGTAATATGTGGTGTCATTAGTCCAACGGTCTCGACTTTCAACTCAACCTGTAGCTGTTTGTCTTGACTGGTCTAGAGACCAGTCATGTCACACTGCTACTAGTTGATTGAGAATGTCGGACTTGGTACCATAACCATACAATTTACTTATTAAAGTTTCATATAACATATATTATGTTCGTTTACGAGCTACTGCTCGTGCCCATTGGCCTATGGGCAACTGTTCGAGATTTTAAAAAAAAAGCCGAGCATATGAACCCCCAAGTTCCAAAAACTGAGGCCCCCAGCCTATAAGAGCTATTCGAGCTCCCGTCAATAAGTTCTCCCAAATTGTTTAAGCATTGGCAAATAGTCAGGGGAGAACACTTCCGACAAAATATGTTTTCACTGTAAACTATATTGATTCGATATAAGGAAATTTTCGTTCATAACTTATGAACGAGTTTTCAACGTACTTCGAGCAAGTTTTATCATACCAACCGGTTATGATCTAATTACACTGATATTACTAAAAATTGCATTAGATCACCGCACACCATAGGTGACTCATGTAGGAATAATAAAAATTAACCGTGACTTGGGGTTTTTTTTTAGAAAACTGAATTATTTTAATTATTTTAGAATAGTTAAAAATATAATACTAAATTAGATTAAATAAATTTTTATATATATTTATAAGTTTAAAAAATTTATTTAAAATATATATACTAAACTTATTATCGATTTATAATATTTTTTCGTAATATTATATATGAGTTCGCATTTTTGTACAAATAAATTCGAATATATTATTTCCATTCATAATATACTAGAAAAATAATAACGAGTGTAAATTTAAAATTATAAGTAAAAAATATATTTACATTTAAAGGTAGTAATGTTAAAAATGTAAATTAAATAAGATAAACAAAAGTGATAGATTTATAACATAAGTGTAATATTTATAATTAATTATTTTTAATTAATATATTAAAACCCTTATTGTTGCAAAATAAATTCTGATAGCACCAGATAATAGGTGCTCAACTTTTGTGAGGGGCGGTGCAAAGATTAGATACTATCATCCTTATGAACCACTCTAGGAAATAGCCTGCAACATCACAGTTCTAGAGACAGATGTCAAAACATTGTTATTGGATGACCTTACGTCGAAAAAAGGAAGAGGACGGTGGCAAATCAACCCATACACATATTAAGTTGGTCATGCAACCAAAACTTGTGTAAGAATAAAAATCATTTTAGCTAGTTGAAATGTAAATTGTTGTGCTAACGCATATTTCAGAATAAGAAGGGCTTTGATAGGGTTTGGGAATAGCAAAGATTGATGTATTGCCGTATTTGAATTAATATATTATTAACAATGAGCAAAAAAATGCGCACTTTGATGGCCAAAAAAATGATGGCCCTCCCAAACAAAGCCTGAGATTCCAAAGCTTGAAATTACCCGACCCATAAAATCGATGATTCCAATGATTCAATGGATTGGTGGCGATGGCTTAGAAGGCGCAAAAGCGGATGAGGAAGGAAGTGACCTGGTGGGCCAGCCCACCTTCACAGAGCTTCCGAACGGCCGCTTCCGCTGCGTCGAGACTGGCCACGAGATGGTAGCCGGAGATGTGGAGCCGTACTCCCGCAGCAAGCGCTGCCGTTTGGGCCTCATCGACTTCGCGCTTCACCACAATAAGCCTCCTCTCAATATGTTCAAGCAAGATCCCCTTTGCCGGTAAGGTCGCCAAAGTTCCGATGAGTCTATCCTCATTATGTTTGATTGATATGAATTTGCCCGATTCAATTTTCTTATACCTCCAGCCCTTTTTGACCATTAAAACAAACAAATGCGATTCTTTTCATAATTGATTTGTGATGATTATGACACAACTTAGGAACTTCGTGCATTTGTATTTTTCTCTTTCTTGTAGTGATTCTTTTCATAATAGTTGGTGAAAAGCGTAGCTTCATTAGCTCACAAGAACCGTGATTGAAGGAATCCTTAGAATGATTGCACGATGTAGACCCAAATTTTGCTAAATGCTTGAATCTAATGAAGAAATAACTTTTTAGGGTTCCTGTTTCTGAATGATAACAAGGGAGCGAACATGAGCTGGAAATTTCAGTATCTAGCTTTGTTCCTGTTGGATTTTCTGTGTAAAGAACTGATGAGTTTATATGGCAATCAAATTCAATTTGCAGTTCAAAGTTGATCTGCAAGTTAACGGAGGACAGATTGAATAAGTCAGAGCAGCATATATGGAAACACATAAATGGCAGAAGGTTCCTCAACAAACTAGGTTTGTGTCTTCCATGTCCCATTTCTTGTACTCTGCTATCTCATTCAGGACAATCGGCAATTTGGTAGCTTCAAAGACTTCTGTTCCGACTGGCAATCTTAAACAGTTCAGAAAGAAGTAGAGGAGGCTCCATCAAAGCAGTTGGGGGTTATGAATAAGAAGAAGCAGGAGATGAAGATGAGGAAGTCAGTCGATGAGATCAGATCTGAAGTGAGGGATCCTTCTGCAAAGGATGGAAATCTCCATAAAGATTCAAGAGATCATGATATTGGCTCTAGTGCAGAGTCAGAGCAAGACACTGATGAGATCAGTGGAACAGGTTAGTTTCTTTTTTAGTACTTGGTTGAAACTTTTACTGGGATAAGTGAAGGATATCTTGTTGTCTTTATTTTCTTATTTCAGGTTTTTCTTCATAGATGTAATTCTCAATTTTGTTCAGAAAAAATAGAGAAAACCTACAATGTAGTCCTTATTTCACCTGACCAACAATTTGATCCATACTGTTTTTTCTTGCCATTAAAAATGGGCCAACATCCCACCATTTAGATTAATCCATAGATGAAAGTAAAAGAAGATTACATTTCCTATGTAGCCACTAGTCCTATATGAATATTATTTGCTGCTAAGTGGCAATGAAAGCTCACCAGCTACATGGGAAAAACTAACTAGTGGCCATGGATCGGGCCGATAGATTGAGTAAATAAATGGGTCTGGATATATTTTCACCCCTAACTACTTTGCAGGTTTCCTCACAAAAACACTTCTAATAATATATTTTCCAATGGATGATACCCTCCATGGGTGAAGAATTTTTATGAAGTGGATAGTCTATTCTATAGAATATAGAACTCCAAACATTGAGAAAGGTCTTGGGATGACTGGACTTCAAAGAGTTAAATAGATCCATTTTATGAAATTCTGTAGCTTATGAGGTTAGGACTTCAGACTTCTATGATTGAAGGTATTGCAGAATCATATCTGTTATTGAACATATCACAGAATCATGTCTGTGATTGCTCTGATAGTGACTACAGGCCATTTAAGACAAACACAAATTCTCAATACATTGCGAATGAACTTTCTGATTGAGCGAACTTATTAACTTATTTTCTGCAAATGTAAAAATGTTCTGAAAAGGTTCCCTTTCTAGAAGAACATGGAAGTTATACGGGTAAGCATTGTGTGATATATTCATTTATTTTTACTACACTTTTCACTGTAGAAATTTTATGCTGTGAACCAGATATTCCTCTTGGAGAAGATTATTGTGAGGAATTGGAAGATATTTCTATACGGTAAATTCCCAACTTTGATAGTACCACATCAATTTCTATAGAAAAGGGCAATTGTAAGTTTATTTATTCAAGAGTTTACCCGCATCATGCTTTTCCTGGCAGGACCAAGAGAATGTCCATTGCAATTGGACCCAGTAGCTTTGCCTCAAGGAAGAAGAAACCAAAAACCTAACAAGGATGCATCCTATGAAGATTCACTGATGCAGCCTCATCTAGTAAGTTTTTCACATATGTTTTTTGGGGAAATTACATCTTATTGATTGCTGCTGGTTTTTACTATGAGAAACGATGTTCTTCCTGGCTAGTAATAGTGAACTAGTAGTTGTATCTTTCAGAGTCTTGTTTTCTGAAATTGGTTCTAGCTTTTGTGGAGAAAGTTTTGAATATATCAAATTGAGGTGCCCACTAGATGTTGCTCAAGTATGATTGTAATATTATCATTGAATATACATAAGCTGAAAGTCCATTGGAAGAATGGAAAAAATTCTCTGTGATTCATTTATTGAATTTGGACAATTTATAGAAACTAGCAGCTATATGAGTTTGCTGAGTACAGCCAAGTTCAAAGATTCCGCTTCTAATTTGTGAAACTAAAAAACCAAGTCTTTGAACTTCTGGTATACTGGAATTATATTTAATTAGCCATGTCATATCTTATTTTGGCTCCTCATATATGCTAAACATCTTCCCTTGCCTCTTTCAATCCCTGCCAGACTGAGGGGGTCGAAGCAGATAACCTCACGATTGCTGTCCAGCAAATTTGTGGTGCACATCTCCAATTCTTCACTAGAAACAAAACTAGTTTCTTAGAGTGCTGAAAAGTAACTCGTTCACTAGTAAATGATTGTATAGTTTATTAGTATTCTATTGATGTGCTTGAGAAATATGATCCACAGGCATTAAGGCAAATGCATTTTGTGGCAGAATGGTTAACATTGCGGGAAGAGAAAGGGCAGAAGACCACCTAGTTCAATAGTTGCCTTCATCGCTCGGTTTTTTTTCACTGAACCTTGGAAGGAAAAAGGTGATTATAAGGTTGGAAGTTTCATTCCAAGGAGATGGTGGATAAAGTTAGAGAGCCGGCCGTCTCTTTCAAGATGGGTTGGTATACTTACTTTCATTCAATTTATATGATCTATTCCTGGCCGTTTCAAGATGGGTTGGTATAATATATTATCATGTGTAGGGGTGAATGTTGCCGCCTATGTGCATGTGGATCCACTCTTTTAGGCTTATTTTTAGATATAAAAGTTTGGATAGATAAATGTGAATGGAATTTGTAGAAGGGATTTTGAGAATTTACAAGAAATAATTAGTTTAGGATTATTATTTGATCAATTAATTTAATAATAAATAAATATTTAAATAATAACAATATTTTATCTACCTACCTACCTATCTTATCAAAGTAATTCATAAAAAAAGGAATATTTCTAACCATTTTAATAACTTTTGCTACTGTTCACTTTTGCTCATCATTCAAGGGTGGTCTGCAATGGGAATGAAACTCCTTGGTTGGGAATACACATATTTTAGATTTCACTTCTTGTATTTTAATTATAATTAACAATGATGAGTTTCAAGCAGTATGTGGGCATGTGACTCCTTTTATTAGCACTAGATCAAATACTCATGTCTTAGTAAAATATGAACAGTAAAAGAGGGAACCAAAAGTAGAACGTTTGTCTGAGCCCGGGTTCGAACCGGGGACCTCTAGTGTGTGAGACTAGCGTGATAACCGACTACACCACCCAGACGCTTGTTAGATATGAAACTAATAATCATTCTAATTATTATAGATCTAAGAGAAGTGATATTTTTTAACCCTCAACTTCCTATTTTAAGGGATAAATCAATTAGTCATTTTCGGAAGCCAATGAGGATTGAAAAAGATAACAGGTTAGATAATAAAGAGGTACATGAAATTTCTTGATAAAAAATGAAACCTTTTAGACTAATGTTTTATATATATATATATTATTAGTAGAAATAATTTGAAAAGTTGGATATCATCCTCGTTTAATTTTCTAAAATTCTTATAAATAATTAAGAAATAATTATTTTATAATAGTAAGTAAATAGTTTATTCCAATGGACAGAAAAGTTATTAAAATCTTATTTCAAATTTATTAAACAGTACCTCTTGGGTCAAATTGTAGACAATAGTGGGAGCCATGTTCCCATGCACTTTGGTTACTCTACCGAGAGCCCATGTTTCTCATGCTGATCATATATTATACTTCGAGTTTTTTTAGGTAGGATTCTTTTCTTGGTATATTATATTCAACCTTTCTTTCTTTTTTTATGTCCTCTTTTAGACATCCTCCTTCATAGGCCATTTTTTTGCTTAGGTTTTTGTGTGTGTTTCGATTGGGTTTCCTTATTTGACTTCCTAATCATCCTACTTGTCATATTTCGTTGTGGTTTGGGTTATAGGGTATTTTATTCCTTAGGTTTATGATTTTTATAAGTTTTTCATATTAGGCTTGCTAATCATGACTTACAATTTTGGTCCTTTTATGGTCTCTAGTTATCATTGATCGGACTCTATTTCTCTATCCTTCCTTTAAAATGGTAAGTTGTAGGTTTACTAAGTGTTCCATTTTCTTATTGAGATTCCTTAGGATTGGTTCTCGGTTTTTACTTGGGTTATGCACTTATTTCCTTTTTCTCATATCAAATATTTTATAGGATCTTGTTAAATTCGTAAGTGACTTGTGTTGGGTCTTCATGGTCCATGTTACAGGTTGGGGTATTCTTGCATCTTACTTATATACTTGATTCTTCATTGATGTCCTTTTGAAGAATTTTGATACTTTTAGGATTTTCCACTTTAAGTAAGATCTCCTTAGGCACATCTTTCCCTTGGCTTCCTTTGGGTTTTAGGTAGACGTTCCGTTTGGGTTTCTGTCCTTCCTTGCCAAGAACTATAGTAAGGATTCTTCCCTTAGCTTCACTACTCTTCTTTACTATTAGCTTGGGGGTCTTTTCCTTTTATGATTTTTTCTTTAGTAAGATTCCATTTTGTGGTATGGAAGTAATATCAAGTAATAGGTTATAATAGGTTATAAGTGAATACCGATCCAAGTATGTCGGAAAACCTAAAGTGGAAAATCTCCATAAGAATAATATTAGTGATACTAAGAAAGTCACATGAAGATTTTAGGGAGAAATCAAGAAAGAATACTTAAAAAGGATTCACAAAAAATTTAGAAAGTTGAAAGGATATATAAGAAATCTTATGAATAATGTTTGGTAAAGAAGCTAGAGGAAATTGAATGGAACATCCAACTTCCTTACCTTAAACCATTACATATGGAACACCACAAATATAAGGACTTTCACTTGAAATACATGAATTATGTACTAAATAAAACTAATTAAGGAGAATTTTACTGTAAGTAATGAGTAACTTGCACGACTACCAATGATACCCATAAGGATGTTGTAAAAAATTTATAAGGCCCTAACCAAGTGAAGGAACCGTACAAATTATGTTCATGAGTCTCGAGTGAATTGAGATAGAGACCTAAGAAAAGATAAACTAAATACAAATACGGTACCCAAAGAGTACTTTGATTTGGACCATTGGACCCGACTAACTACCAACTAAGTGACAAAAGGAGTTGTCTGGAGAGTTTAAATGGACTTGAAGAAAATCCTCAAAGATCAATAAAATTAGTTTTTTAAGTGGAAAAATGCCTTGGGTGGGCATAAAAAAAGTGGATCAAATTTAACCAAGATAAAATCTCCTAAAGCAATTAACTCAATTATACAAAAGATGCCAAAAAATATAAAAATCTTTAAATAAGGAATGAATTATATTGGAATAAGTTGTGATGGATAACTATGAAATGGTTATAACAAGTACCCCAATACAAAGAGTAAGTGGGACAATCTAAAAAAATATATACTTGCATGTCATGCTGATATAAAGCATGATGATAAATGATGTGATAAATAAAAAAGTACATGATATGGTAGACCCACAAAGACACTACAATATTTATGAAAAAAGACTCCTGAAATGGGAGTAAATAAACCAATGATAGATGCATGAAACAGTGAAAAAATTGTTAAAGCTTATTTTAGGACCTTCGATGGATTAGAAGGCATTAAATAAATTTACTAATGGAAAGAAATAACTAATAGAAAAAAAGATTCTTTGATTACGAAACATCAATTCTCAGATGGAAGTTAGGTATTTGAAGATACCAAGAAAGTTATAAAGGATTTTTCTTTTGAATGGTGTAAGCCAGTACACACAATAAAGGGTATAATTTTATGCAAATACTAATGAGTTCAATTAAGATTAGAAGAGACTATCAACTTGGTGTACAATACAACCTCATAAAGGGAGCCCCAATAGAAAAAAAATCAAAACAATAAAAATATGTGGTTGGACACTCAAATGGTTTTGGGTGAATTGAGCAAGACAACCTAAGTAAACTTATGTCCCTCTAATATAACAAATACCTTGAGAAAATACAACACTTTTTGGTGTAGTTATTGTTAGGAAAGTGAGTAAGTGACTCTATAGAAAGTTACTAATTAGATGAAGAGGAAATAACAAAATGTTCAAAGGGGAAAAGATTGAACAAAACCTTGCAAGACAAAAGGTTAAATCGCTAATATGAATTTGAAAACCTTTGCTTTGAGTAGAAACTCACAATAATTCCCTCAAGGGCATATTATAAACCTTGTCCCTTGAAGATAAAGAAATCGGGGAAAGAATTGGTCAACTCGAGTGAGAAAACCAAACTGATTCACAGACCCCGACCATTAGGAAACGGGTAAAATGGGAAATTTACACATCCTGAGTGACTTAAAGAGTAATAAAAACCATGGAAAGAGACTTTAGGATAATTTGGGAGAGAAAACAAGACCAGTTTGAACCATCATTGAACTAGATGCTAAATTCATTTTTCTAGGTGGTTTAAAATATTCATATTGGAGAATTGAAGCCACCATTGTATAGAGAATGAATTTAGAAATTTTTAATTTTGAAAAACTTGGTCGAATCAGGCTTGAACCAACTGGTTTAAGCATTGAATCAGGTTCGGATCGACCCGGTTCGGTTCTGGACAGTGTCGTCTTCTTCCTTCAGATGACATCACTATTCACTCGCTGAAAAAATGAACAGCGCCGATAGAAAGGAAATGTTTTTGTCTAGGATATTTCAGGCCATCAATGGATGCCATTAAGGTGCCAAACGGATGGCCGGAGAGTCCCCGAGCTTTATATATAAAGAGCTCCTCTCCATTCATTCTACTCACACCTGAAAACTCCACTCTCGCTCAACTAATCAGTTTTTTGACGAAGCTCGAACCAAAGCTCCGACATAGGGGCTTTTCTGAGCCAAAGAAGGCGAGGTCAGGTTTCTTAGACTCGGAGAGAAGTCAGCTACCCGATGGTGGTCACCATTCGATTCGAGAATCGCCGGAGAAGCGCCAATGTAATCAAATACTGAAGTAGCTCTTGTGGACCGAAGCTGCCCTATTTTCGCCGAGCTGAAAATGGCCAAATTGAACATTTCTCAGGCCAAACCAAGCTCTCCCAACACTCCCTCAACCCTCATACGTCCGAATTAGAGCGAAAAGGTAAGCCAATTTGGCTCCCCTCTGTAATTTTTTATTAGCATTAGAGAGAGAAACGGTGAAACTTCACTAACCAAATTCTCACTTAATTCGACATGAATTGTTGCAATTCTTGATCCTAGGAGAAACCTCACGATGAGAGCTACGTACCCCAATCGAAAGCTCGGACCTCCAATGGTAAGCTTTCAAAGCTCTCTCTCTCTACATACAGTTTTCCGGCGAAGCTCCGTTTGAGCTTGTTTCGGCATCAATTCATGCTATTCAAAGCTCAATTGAATCGTATGGATGTGTAGGAACTCAATTATACCTTCAATTTCAACAATTAACCTCAATTGAAGGGTCAATTTGATAAAATCAAATTCCACCAGTTTAAAAGGGGAAAAATGGGAATTTCGTAAAATTTAGGGACCAAAGTGCAATTTCCCAAAATTGAGGGCCAATTGGCCATGAAAAGGATGTTGGAGGACCAATTGGTTATTTTTTTTATAATAATTAGGGTCAAATTACCATTTGTGTAAAGTAGGGGCAAAATGGTAATTTTTAAAAAGTTGGGGACCAAATTGGAAATTTGGGAAACTTGAACCCCTTAAGTGATTTTGAGTAAATTAAGGACCTAAAGTGAAATTTAGAAAGTTTGGGACTCAATTTGGGGAAAAGTTAGCATTATGGACCTAAAGGCAAGGAAAAAGAACTTTAGGGACCTAAATACAATTAACTAAAAAGTTGGGTATTTTGTTCATATGTGAGAAATTAAGGCTATCATGCCAAATGTTAATAAATAATGATGTCCCAATCATGTAGGAACACGAAGGACTGAAACCCTAGCAAGTATAAGCTCATGTGGAGGCAAAAAGTCGATTAAGAAGGAAATACTCGAATAACAGGTGAGTGGGTTATTCACATCATATCTAATTGGGTTGATGATCAACTCGAAAATGAAAAACCACTAATATGTGTAATTTTAACATCACACTTAGTCGGAGTGATGTGAGAACTACGCAAAAGAACTACTTATCAGTTGTAAGGAGATCAAACTCGGTTGGTATGATGAACTTCCTAGAAGGAAGTAGAAAACCCGTTTAACGGTTGTAAGCGGAGATGTAAACTTCACTTTTTGGAGTTACGGAAAACCAGGAAAGAGTTCTGTCAAACCGAGTGAGAAAACTGAACTGGTTTCCAAAACCGTTTATGGGGGAACAAACAAATTGGAGAAATTTCAATTTACATGTGACCCAAAAAGATTCATAAACCTTGGAAAAGAACTTTAGGACAAATTGAGAGAGAAAAACCAAACCAGTTCGGGTGAACCAGACTCGAACTGGATTGAACGATTTAAGAACCAAGCCGGTTTAGGAACCGAAACCGATAAAAAGAGGGCAAATTGGGAAATTTATGGACCCTAAGTGACCTAAGGAGTCATAAAGTCATGAAAAAAGGACTTTAGGGTGAATTAGAGATGAAAACCTTGGAAAAGAACTTTAGGACAAATTGAGAGAGAAAAACTAGATCGGTTGGGGTGAACCAGACCCGAACCGGATTGAACCGGTTTAAGAACCAAGCCGGTTTAGGAATCAAAACCGATAAAGAGAGGGCAAACTAGAAAATTTATGGACCCTAAGTGACCTAAGGAGTCATAAAAGTCATGAAAAAGGACTTTAGGGTGAATTAGAGATGAAAACCAAACCGGTTTAGGTGAACCAGATTGAACCAGTGTGGACTAAATTGAGCTACTATTGAACCAAATGCTAAATTTATTTTTCTAGATGGCTTAAAAAATTCAAATTTAAGATTTGAGGCCACCATTAGATAGAAAATAAATTTAGAAATTTTTAGATTTGAAAAATTTGGTCAAATTGGGGGTGAATCGACCGGTTTAAACTTTGAACCCGATTCGGACCGGTCCGGTCTAGTTTAGAATAGTGTTGTCTTCTTCCTTCAGATGACATCACTGTTCACTCGCCGAAAAATCGAAGCAGCGCTGGCGAAGAGGAAATGTTTCCATTTAGTACATTTCAGGCCATCAATGTCTATCATAAAGGTGCTAAATGGACGACCGACGAGTCCCTGAGCTCCTTATATAAAGAGCCACTCTCCATTCATCCCATCCACACATGAAAAGCTCACACTCTCTCAACTATTTAGTTTTCTGGTGAAGCTCAAACCATAGCTCCGATATAGGGTCTTTTCTGAGCCAAAGAAGACGAGGTTAGGTTCCTAAGAATCGGGAAGAAGTCAACTACATGGTGGTGGCATCCATTCGTTCTGAGAGTCACCGGAGAAGCGCCAACGTGATTGAATATTGAAGCAACTTTGGCAGGCCAAAGCTACCTTATTTTGGCTGATATGAAATTGGCCGATACGAGCCCTTCTCAGGCCAAACCAAGCTCTCCTGACACTTCCTCAGCTCTCCCACGACCGAATTAGGAATGGAAGGTAAGCCAATTTGACTCTCCTCTACAATTTCTGACCGGTGCTAGAGAGAGAACCGATAGAATTTCGATGTCAAAATTCTAATCCAATTCAACATCAATTGATGCCATTCTTGATCCTAGGAGGAATCTCAAGAGTAGTGCTATCTGTCTAGATAGAACGCTTAGATTATCACGCCCTCACCAATGAGCAATTGAAGCTTTCTCTCTCTCTAGTCTATTTTCTGACAAATTTTCATTTGAGTCGTTCTAACGTTAAAACATACGATTTGTGCTATGGAATTGTAGAGACCATATCCTAGTCTCGTGCGCATGAAACTCAAATGCAGTAGCTTCAAGAAGCCCCAAACACAGTAGCCTCGTGGAGTTCAAACATAGTAACTCCATGGACTCCAAACACAGCAACTCCATGACTAACTAGTATGACGAGAAACTCAAACACAGTGGCTTCTCTTTCCCTTATCACCACCATGTCGTCCAGTAGTCCTTAGGACGCGTCATTACTCCTCTTGGGCGTCTTAATGGTCCCGAACCTCAAGTGCAGGCACAAACAAAGTTTTTCTCAAAAGCCATTTAATCTTTAGTGCCACTGGTCCTGCAACTGTTTGTCTCGACTGGTCCGTCGACCTGTCATGTCGCACGACCGCTAGTTCATCGATTGTGTCGATCATGTCTTGGTACCATGGCCAAACATATCATTTATTTAAAGTTTTCATGGCTTAAACTCATGTTTCTTTACGAGCTCTTACTCGTGCCAACTGGCTTTGGGCCCACTGTACGAGATTTTCAAAATCAGGCATATTAGCCCCCAAGTTCCAAAATTGAGGCCTCCGACCTATATGAGCTACTCGGGCTCTTATCAAGAAGGTCTCCCAAAATGTTTATGCAGTGGCACATAATCACAGGAGAGCACTTCCGATAAAATGAACTTTTAATCGTCCGTGTGTTTTCCACATTACTCCTCTTAGGTGTGATGGTTAAAATACCACTTAGCAGTGGGTTTTCATTTCTGAGGTGCTTATCATCCCAACCGAGTAAGATATTAAAAATCCCACTCACCCGATAATGCAGCGATCTCCTCTTGACGGTTCTTTGTCTTCACGCGAGCTTATCCTTACTGGCGTTCCTAGTATTTCGTGTTTGTACACAATATGAACACCATTGTTCATTATCTCTTGGCCAAATAGCCTTCATTCATCGTGAATGGATGAACTACTCAAACTTTTCGATTAATTGCAATTAGGTTCCTATAGTTCTTTTTCTTTAACTTTAGGTCCATAATGCCAATTTTTCCCAAATTGAGTCCTGAAACTTATAAATTTCACCTTATAACCTCAGTTTATTCAAAATCACAAAAAGGGGTTAACGTTTCCTAAATTTCCAATTTGGTCCCCAATTTTTCCAAAATTACCATTTTACCCCTACTTTACAAAAATGGTAAAGTTTGCCCCAAAAATTCCAAAAATTGCCCAATTGGACCTCAAACATCTTTATCATGCACCCTCAATTTTATGAAATTGCACTTTAGTCCCTCGAATTTTTGAAATTCCCAATTTTACCCCAATTTCAACCTTCTAACTCAGCCAAATTTTATTTCATCAAATTGACCGATCAAATGAGTTTAATTGTTGAAATTGAAGTTAGATTGGAGTTCCTACATCTTCATACAATTCATTGCACTTTGAATTGCACGATTTGATGCCGGAATGAGCTCAAATGGAGCTTCATCGAAAAACTAGACTTATAGAGAGAATGCTTTGAAAGCTTACCGTCGGGGGTGCGACGGTCCGAGCTTTCAATCTTGGCAGATAGCTCTTGTCCTAAGGTTTCTCCTAGGATTAAGAATTGCATCAATTGATGTCAAATTGAGTGAGAATTTAGTCATAAAAAATTTGCCTGTTCTCTCTCTAGTACAGATCAAAATTTATAGAGTGGAGCCAAATTGGCTTACATTTATGCACTAATTCAGTTATAGGAGGGTTGTGGATGTGTTGGGAGGGCATGGTTTGGCCTGAGAAGGGCTCGAATTGGCTGATTTTACCTCGGTTGAAATAGGGCAGCTGCGGTCCGCTGGAGCTGCTTCACTATTCGATCACGTCAACACTTCTCTGGCGACCCTCAGAGCAAATGGAGACTACAGGCGTGTAGCTGAGATGAGGATCCCTACCACACCTTCTTTAGCTTAGAAAAATGCCCAAGTCAGAGCTCTGGTTCGAGCTTCACCGAAAAATGGAGTAGTTGAGAGAGAATGGAGTTTTCAGGTGTGAGGAGGATGAATGAGGATAAGCTCTTTATATAGGAAGCTCGGAGACTTCTTGGACGTCTGATTGATGCCTTAATGGCGGTCATTCATTGCCTAAAACTCCCTGGCCGAAGACTTTTCATCTTCGTCGATGCTGCATTATTTTTTGGCTAGTGAATAGTGTTGTCATCTGAAGGAAGAACACAACACTGTTTCGAACCGGAACAAACTGGGTTCAAAGCTTAAAATGGTCAGTTTAGGCCCAATTCGACTGAATTTTTCAAAATTAAAAATTTCTAAATTTATTCTCTATCCAATGGTGGTCTCAATTATCCAATTTGAATTTTTTAAGCTACCTAGAAAAATCAATTTAGCATCTGGTTGAATAGTGGTTCAAACTGGTCTAAATCGGTTCAATCCGGTTCAGATTTGGTTCACCTGAACCGGTTTGGTTTTCATCTCCAATTCATCCTAAAGTCCTTTTTCATGACTTTTATAACTCTTTAGGTCACTCGGAATCCATAAATTTCTCAGTTTTCCCTCTTTCTATTAGTTCCAATTCATAAATCGATTCAACTAAACCAGTCTAGTTTTTCTCTTCCAATTTGTTCTAAGGTTCTTTTCCAAGATTTTATGAACCCTTTGGGTCACTCAGGAGTTCTAAATTTTCCAAATTGCCAGTTCTCTTAATGATCGAGTTTGTGATCCGGTTAAGTTTTTCTCACTCGGGTTGACCGGTTCTTTCTCCAGTTTCCTTGTCTTAAAAAGGTGTCCAAACTCAAGGACGGCGCAGCACCAAACCACCAGCAACCCTAGAAAGGCCCCGCAATGCTCGAAGTAAAAGAGGAACCACAATGATTCACTCCTGGGAATAACCATTATATATGTGAAAGATGGGGACACTACGTGAAGAATTGACCAACCCTACTAAGGACAAGCACCAAGACAAACTGTTATAGGTGTAGGGGAGATAGGATAGGTAAAGAAGGATTGTCCCACACCTCATAGATTTAGGGCAATACTTTTTGAAAAGTCATGAAAGACAGGAAGGACTGGTGATTAAAACCATGAGGCAGGTTAATGGTTTGCCAAGATATCAAGAAATGGTGAGGTAAAACGAAATTTAAACTCCTTCTTAAGAAGATCAAACAAAGAGGGATATCACAAGAATAGAGGTGAGGTACATTGAAAGTACACCTAGAACCCACTCTGGAGGGACAAACACGGAAAATGTCCTCAAGAAACTCCAAGGCAGGACATAGTGAAGAAGAGAAGAAATACGCTATGAAAAGAAAACTTTGGAAGGATGCATACAACTAAGTACCCCTTGAAGGGATAATTGATGGACGGATGGTCATGATGTGGAGTGCAGGAAATCCACCCTTAATTAAGAAATTTTCCAAGGAAGGATGCATCAGGATGACCCAACGTGACCTGCTTGGAGAAAAACAAAAGAGCCAAATAACAACTCCAGGTAAACCTAGTAGAAAGAAGGTAGTTAACGAACTGGCCTTTAGGAGAACCATGGATTTAAACCACGACAAAGAAGGGAGAAGTGAAAAGGCCAAAATATTGGAAAAGAAGGATGAAGGAAAATCCTTAAAGAAATCAATAGCCAAGACCGGATTTACAATTAAAAGTCTTGAGACGGTTAAGTGAGCCCCACGAAGGATGATCAAGAGATTTTGAAACCAAAAGGATGTAAACTCTCCTTAAAAGGAAATAAAACCTAATGACGAGGGATTTGGCAACAGATTTGTACATAAAATGCATGTTAAGATGAAGGGAACCCAGGGAAGCATAATAGGAGGTAATGAGAAGAACAACCAATGATATCAAGACGGGTCATGGCCCACACTCACTTAATAGAACCCAAAGAGTGTATAGCTAGACATAAAAGGTGCTAGGAACCAATCTAACAATAGGAGCTCTTCGAAGAGAGGATAAGGAACAAAAAGGAAATGGAGGACAGTGAAGGATAAAGAGCAGGAAATAATACCGACCTCATAAGGGTGTAAGAAGGGAAGATGAAAAGCCTTCAAGAAGCATTAAGAAGTTGAACCAAGATGAGAATCCTTAAGTAGAGGATACAGGTAAGAAGTGAGACCTCAAAAAGGGAAGTTCCAAAGCTAAGGAACCACCAGATGGATCCTAAGAGGCTTAAACCGACATAAAAAACCTCATAAAGAACCATATGTGGTTAAGGGTATGTCAGGATGGCCAAAGTATTACCTGATTTGGAAGAGCAAAGAAGCCAATTAGAGATTTCTGACGAACCTAGAAAAGAAGGAAGCAACTAGTAGCAACATGATGGTAAAGGAGAATAAGCGAGACCATAGGAAGGATCGAGGAATAGTGGAGACTACACTCTAAAGAATGGACAGATGGACATAGTGTGGAGTACACAAAATTAGATCAATAATAAAAAATTTCTCAGATAAGGAATGAAATGAAATTTTAAGATGAAGGAGGATTCAAAGTGGACAAATGCCTCAATATAGAAGAAGGTGTAAGGAAATGAAGGAATAAGTTTCCAATGAATGGTAAAAAGGTTGAACATGTAACTCTTAAGGTTAAAATCTCTACTTTGAGGAACATAGTAGAGAATGAAGCCATAAGAAGGAAACTCCCCAAACAAAACAATCAACATAGAGACCAAAAAGGGATCAACTTGAAATAATGAATCGCGAAATGGTCACGAGCAAGTAAGAGTGGATTAAGGAAAAATGAGAATCCTCGAGTAAAGGATGTTACTCGGAATGAGGAAGGCCCTAAGAAAAGGAAGATGTGAACCTAGGGAAATATCTTTGAACTCACGGGCAAGACATAGTAGTTATGATAAACTGTATGGAAGGAGTAAACAATGTATAGGAAAGGAACTTCCTTAAGCGCGAAATTTAAAGTGGTCTAAGTGAAAGACGACCGAAGTGTTAACATGTTCAAGTTAACATTAAAGGAAGTTAATCCTGGAGTGAAAAATGTTGATTTAGTTTTGGGGCAAAAACTCCTAAAAGGAGGGGAGAGTTGTAAACCCTGCCCTTTTTAGTTAAGGAAAACTGGGAAAAGAACCAGTCAAACTAAGTAAGAAACACTGAACCGGTTCACAAACCCGATCATCAGAGAACGAGCAATTTGGAAATTTAGAACTTCCGAGTGATCCAAAGGGTTCATAAAACAATGGAAAAGAACCTTAGAAGAAATTTAAAGGGAAAAACAAAAATCGATTTAGATGAACCAGATCCAACTGGATTGAGCCGATTTATGAACCGAATTGGTTCATGAACAGGAACCGATAGAGAAAGGGTGAACTAGGAAATTTATGGATCCTGAGTGACCCAAATGGGTCACCAAAGTCATGAAAAAAGAGTTTAGGATAAATTGGTGATGAAAACCAAATCGGTTCAGGTGAACAGGATCCAATCTAGATTGAACTAGTTTGGACCACTATTGAATCGGATGCTAAATTCATTTTTCTAAATGGCTTAGAAGATTCCAATTTGAGAATTGAGACCACCGTTTAATAGATAATGAATTTAGAAATTTTTTATTTTAAAAAATTCAATTAAATCAGGCCTGAACCGGTCGGTTTAAGCTTTGAACCCGGTTCTGTCTGGTTCAGAATAATGTCGTCTTTTTCCTTCAGATGACAACACTGTTCAGTCGCCGAAAAATTGTGCAGTGCCAGTGAAGCTAAAAAGTCTCTGGCCAGGGAGTTTCAGGCAATGAATGACCACCATTAAGGCTCTAATCAGATGACCAAGAAGTCCCCGAGCTTCCTATATAAAGAGCCCCTCCTCATTCATTCTCTCCACACCTGAAAACTTAATTCTCTCTCAATTGCTCCATTTTCCAGCAAAGCTCAAACCAGAGCTCTGATATAGGTTCTTTTTTTAGCCAAAGAAGGTGTGGTCAAGTTCTTTATAACCGGGGAGAAGTCATCTACACGCATGTAGTCTCCATTTGCTTCGAGGGTTGTCGGAGAAGCACCGGCGTGATCGAACAGTATACTAACTCCGACAGACCGAAGCTGCTCTATTTCGACTGAGTTGAAATCAGCAAATTTGTGCCCTTCTCAGGATAAACCAAGCCTTCCAACACTTCCATAGACCTCCTACAGGTGAATTGGAGTAGAGAGGTAAGCCAATTCGACTCCCCTTTGTAATTTCCAACCGGTGCTAGAGAGAGAACCGACAGAAGTTCAATAATAAAATTCTCACTCAATTCGGCATCAATTGATGTAATTCTTGACCCTAGGAGGAACCTCGGGACACGAGCTATCTGCCCAGATCAAAAGCTCGGACCATCGCGCCCCCGACAATAAGCTTTTGAAGCTTTCTCTCTCTAAGTCTAGTTTTTCGGCGAAGCTCCGTTTGAGCTCATTCTGACACCAAATCATGCGATTCAAAGTGTAATTGAATCATATGAAGGTGTAGGAATTCCAATCTAATTTCAATTTCAACAATTAAACTCATTTGTTCAGTCAGTTTGATAAAATCAAATTTGGTTGAGTTAGAAGGTTGAAATTGGGGAAAATTTGGGAATTTCAAAAATTCGAGGGACTTAAGTGCAATTTCATAAAATTGAGGACCAATTGGGCATGATAAAAATGTTGGAGGATCAATTGGGCAATTTTTGGGGCAAAACTTACCATTTTTGTAAAGTATGGGAAAATGGTAATTTTGGAAAACTTGGGGGACCAAATTGGAAATTTGGGAAATTAAACCCCTTTTTTTGTGAAATTGAATAAATTGAGGTCCCAAGGTGAATTTTAAAAGTTTTAGGACTCAATTTGAGGAAAAACCGACATTAGGGACTTAAAGGTAAAAAAAATAACTTTACTAAGATAATTGCAAATAAATGAAAAGTTTGGTTTTCTCATTTATTTGGAATGAATGAAGGTTATTAGGTCGAGGGATAATGAACAAGGATGTTCATATCATGTAGGAACACGAAATACCAGGAACGCCAGCAATGACAACCTTGCGTGAATACAAAGAACCATTTGAGAGGAATTCATTGCACTAATAGGTGAGTGAGATTATTATATCATGCCAAGTAGGGATGATAAGCACCTCGAAAATGAAAATCCACTATGAAGTGGTATTTTAATCATCACACTTGAGATGAGTGATGTGGAAATCACGCGAAAAAACTACTTACCGATTGTAAGTAGATCATACCCGGTTGGTATGATGAAACTTACTTGAACGAAGTAGAAAACCCGTTTATCAATTATAAGCGGATATGTCCTCATACTCGGTTGGTATGAGGGATAGTAGAAAAATATATTTTGTCAGAATTACTCTCCCATGACTGTGTGCCACTGCTTAAACCTTTTAGGAGACCTTCTTGAAGGGAGGTCAAATAGTTCATAAAGGTCGGAGGTCTCAGTTTTGGAACTTGGGGGCTAATATGCTCGATTTTGAAAATCTTGAACAATGGGCCCTATGTCAGTTGGCATAATAGGAGCTCATAAACAAAAATGATTAATATTCCTGAAAACTTAAGTAATGAGTTGTTTGGCCATGGTATCGAGATAGGACCGACATACTTAGTCAACTAGCGGTAGTGCGACAAGACAGGTCTCTGGACTAGTCAAGACAAACAGATACAGGTTGAGTTGAGGATCAGGGCCATTGGACTAGTGGCACCACAGATTATATGGAATTATGTGAAAAATGTTAATTGTACATGCACTATGTTACGAGACCTTCAAGATGCCCAAGAGGGGTAGTGATGCATCCTAGAGCTCTAGACGACCTGGTGGATATCAGGGCAGTTAGTCGTACCAGAAGTCTTGTGAAGCTCAGAGTAACTTCAAGCGCATGAGACCGGGGTGGGGACATGATGATGTCTCTGTCCTCATATAGACACGGAGATTTGTTATGGGATTGAGGGTCAAATTTCGTGAACATCCACTCATTCTTAGGGTAGAAGTGGGCGTGCTCCTATCTAGGTGGCCGGTAAAGTCATTCCGACGCCACAAGTGGGTTCAGTGGATGGGTTGGCCTACGATTGTGTGTTTTACCTTCATGATGAAGGATGTGTGTTGGGTGATGATACACCGTGGTAATAAGAAATAGTGATAAAAATCAAAATTGAAAATGAAAGGTTTTTAAAAGAAAATTAGGAATTTGGCACACTTTGAATCAAACATTTTTCCTAAAAGTTAAATTTTGAAAACTCATTAACTAAGTCGTTGTACTCACCCACTCCCTTATACCCCTTTCAAGTAACCCCGAAAAGCTTACCCCGAAGACCCCAAGCTAACACACTTGTAAGGCAGGTATGATAAGTTTAAAATTTTGTGCAGTTTTGATTTATGTTATTCCAGGAAAGGTGCAGGTTTAAAGTACATCTTACTCCTCACGATTTTAAAAGAAGGGGCAAACCTTAGTCAATCGAGAGAGTGGCGGGTTGATCATGGGAATCCAAGCAAACTAGGTTGGGGTGTGACACATGGTCGGTGAACCGAGTAGAGATTGAGGAGCCAATGGTGGAAACTAAGGATGTGACCACAAAGGAGGGTGCGAAGATTCAAGGGGAGGCCACTGGCCAAGGATGACAATAGGGTGGGTGCCTGGTCATGAAGGTGGAAATCTTAGCCCCATATACACAAGTAGAAATTGGGGCAGGCCAAAGACCCCTCCTAAGGACCAATAAAAAAGGGGCTTCCTCGCCCCAAAGGAACCCTCGTAAGTAACAATAGAGACAATCATAAAATGGCAACGAGACATCTAACCGAACGGAGAAGTAAGAGGTGAGTTAAGCCAGTGGTGAAGTGATAGGGAACCCTGGTAGTAGAAAGTCAAGAAAAATCCATTGAGAGATGAGTAAAAGAGTAGGCAAATAATTCATGCATGGGATTTTGAGACACCCAAAAATGTCTATAAAATGACGAGGGAGATTTGGGAGAACAAGCACGAAGCCTACCATAGAGCTTGGTTAAGGTGTGATATAAGGGAGGCAAAGAGGAGAAATTCGATACTTAAGGAGAACACGTTACAAGAAACAAGGTAGGAATGGTATCCTACATACGTAAGGAGGAAAACGTAGGAAGTTACCCTCTAATGAAAGAAACGGTAAATATTAGATGCTAAAAAGCTCGAATTTCAAGAAATGGACACCTACGAGGTAAGGGAGAAATAATCAAATCATGGATGTATGCATTGGGTAATTGGATGACCCCCAAGGTAGTGGAGGAATGCTATCAGGTGATAAGGAAGGGCAGAGCCCCAAGATCCCTAGTAAATTAGAGGATTGTGGAAGGGATGTCCCAAAAGTATCATGGATGAGGACAAGTCTAGAACATGTCAGAATACTAGGGGCAGGTAGGTCCTGAGTCTCCAAAAAAGGGCATGACTTAGGGAAAGAAGAGTCACCTATCTAAGCATGACAAGGTCAAATAAGGGAGTGGATGGACCCAAGAAATGAATGGACAAAAGGAGCGATCAAGGAAAAAGCGGGAACCTTACTCAAAGCAACATAAGAATTGGATCCAATATAGTATTTGGGGACAAATGGGTAACTCCAGAAAATCAGAGTAAGTTTCATGGAGTAGGTAGATGTTTGAAAGGAGGAGAAGTTCCTCGATGACACAATAAATAGGGGTTAAGCGAAGAAGTTTAAGAGGTGAACTCCAAATCTCACCATTTAGATCAATGGAAATTTAAGCCCCAAAGAAACATGATTGCAGGGGACAGGCTGGTAGGATGGCCTAAAACAGGGGAGGAAGAGAGGAAAAAAAGAAAAAAGTGAAAACCCTTTGCTAGTCGAAGGATGCCATTGGACATGAGGATAGGCAGAAGGGAGGAAAACCCTCTGTATATCGGTAAGTCAAAAAGTCGATGGGAAACCCAATAATTGGAAGTGAGAAAGCCTAATAAGGAAGTGGTGTAGGACGAATAAATACGAAAAATCCAAACGCTTATGAAAAGCATGACGTCAATATTAAAAGAACATTAGGTCCATGGAAGAGACACATGAACTGGAATCGAGTAATGAAGCATTCCGACAATGCAAGAGGAAGAATAAGGGAATACACTCTAAGGAGGGGAGTGGAAGAATTCAGTTCAAACCTCAAAGTAAGAAGGACTTCGAGTCTAAAGAGCAATAACCAAATGCAAGAGTCATGCTACAAGGGACATGTAGGTCCAACAGTCCCAATAAAAGGGGGACTCAACTAAGAAAGAACGAATTAACGGACCTAAAGGGGGACAACACCAAAACCCATGAAAAATAAGTATGAAAAGCTTGAAGGGACGACAAGCTAAGGAGTTTCAACGACCAATAGAATAAATAGACCCGAGTACGGTCGAACATTTTGGAACTCCCAATTCTGGACAAAACTCTCAAGAGGAAAGGTCTGGCCCCAAACGGCAGGAAGCATTGGATCTAAGAAATTACATAGACATGTGGGGTAAGACAAGTCAAAGGAACTAAGTTAAAGGGAGTAAATGAGTGAGTGAAAAGAGCTACCAAGGCGGTAGGGTATCAAATCAAACCCCAAGTTGACCACAAGGTAATGCATTTCTGATGTAAAGGATGAATAGCTAAGTTTTGGGGACAAAACTCCTAAAAGGAGGGGAGAGTTGTGAAATCCATCCTCTTGGACCAAGGGAAACCGAGAAAAGAACCGACAATTTTCATGAGAAAATAGAGTCATTAAGTGAACTAAAAAAATGGTAAAGAAGGGTTAAAATGGGAGGTTGTCAAATTGGACCAAGTAACCAAGAAGTCATAAAAATCATGGGGAAGAACCATGAAGTGAATTGGATGGAAAAACTAGGCCGGTTTGGGGTGAATCGGATCTAAACCAAATTGAACCATGGTGAACTGGTTCAATGATTCATTTTTCTAGGTGGCTTAAAAATGTCAAATTGGAAAATTAAAGCCACCATTAGATAGAAAATGAATTTAGAAAATTTTAATTCTTAGAAAATTGGTCGAATTAGGCCTAAACCAGTTGATTTTTAAATTCGAGTCACCCAACTCGGTCGGATCGGACCGGACCGTTCAACGATCTAGCCGATTAACAGACCGAACCAATCAACAATCAGCGGACGCCCAGTAGCCATGCACACACGAGCAGCCAATGGGCGGTTGCCATGTGTACGGTCAACATGCAACGTAGACACGAGCAGTCAATGGGAGGCTACCATGTGTTCGGTCAATAGCTCACATGGCGGTTGAGTGGGAATGCCATGTCAGTAAAACCAACCAATCACAGCATGCCACTTGGCACATCTGACACGTCATCATCTTCTTCCTCAGTCAACTGATAGAAAGGATAGAGAGGGAGAAGGATGGTCCTCCGATGACCCAGGAAAAGCACTAGTATGACCGCTGGTGGCCAAGTCCGGGGTCGAGTCCTATGCCAGTCGGTAACCCGGTCAGTTGTCGAGCTCACTATATAAAGAGCACCCCTCCACTCATCTTCCCCATCCCACAAATGAGCGAAAAAGGTGAAGTGTTCCATTTTCTAGCAAGCAGCAAACCAGAGCTCTGACAGCGGGGCTTTCTTCAACCTCTAAAGCTACGATTGGTGTCCCTAAAACTAGAAGGAAGTTTTCTATCCAACTACACCCTCCTTCAGTTCGAGAACCACAAGAGAAGAGCTTGAAAACTCGCACAGTGCCACCGCTCCTCAACAGCCAACAACCCGAGTGGCTCGAGCTCAATTTGAGCCATCCTTAGACCAATTCCAATTAAACCAAGCTCCCTACACCACACCTAGAGGTGTCCCAACCTTCCCTAAGCTAATATGATAAGTCCCATCCGCCGCCATTCGCCAAAAATTACTATTCATAGTGCATTTATGAAAAAATTTAAATTGAGAAATTTGCACTGCTCAGGCCACCAATTGAGGCGTGGTTTGATCCAGGAAGGATCCCCATGAGGAGAGAAATTTAGAGAAAGTAAGAGCTTCGATCGTCGAATCCTCACCGGTAAGATATCGAAGCTTTCTCTCTCTAGACTAAGTTTTCTGTCGAATCATCATTTGAGCTCGTTTCTAAGCCAAATGAAGTGTTTTAAAGCTTGAAATGACGAGGGAAACATAGGGAAAATGATTCAAATCACGAATGGGGACAATTAACCGAGTTTTGGTGATCAATTGAACGAAATGATGTTTCGGGGAATAAATTGCAATTTAGGAAAAATTGGACAATTTGGAAATTTTTGGAAAATTGGGGGTCGAATTGTAATTTAAGGAAAATTAGGGCATTTTTATGAAATTAACTCCCAATTGAGGCCCAATTGGGCAATTAGATGTAATGGAGGATCAATTGGCAAGTTTGGGAAATTTAAGGACCAATTGGCAACTCTGGAAAAATTGAGGGCCAATTGGTGATTTTGGAAAAACTAAGGACCATGAGGGATAATTGCAAGTCCTAGGGACTTAATTGAGATTAAATTAAAATTAGGGACCTAAATGAAATTAAGGCATAATGTGAGGACCTATGCGCTAATACATGAAAGTATGAGGTCCCTTATATCAATTCTTCTGATGTGGATGCTCGAACCAAGTAGGAGCTAGTTATCCAAGTGCCTATGAAAAGGAGCGCACCACAAATTGAGATCTCACCAGGATGGCCACATCACTGTTACCAGGTGAGTGAGAAACCTATAATATCGGTTCCGATTAGTATGATGGCTTTGCCTCTAAATTGGTTTTCTCGGAATTAGACTCCCTTAACTAGATGACTCTGCTTAAAATATTTGGGAGTTAATTATAGGACTTAAGCTCGATAATATAAGTGGGGCCAAGGCCGATAGGCACGGGTACGGACATGTTAAGAATGAGCATGTTATGAATTGCTAAAAGTTCTGATAATGGATAATGTTGTGTGATACCCACCGAACTAAGGTTGGGATGTTGGGCTTATTGGGTCGAATAGTTGATAAGCCGAAGCCACATCGTTGAACCCATTAGGCTGGTGCACATGGGTCAAAGCTGAGCCAATAGAACCTTAGACTGGAGGGCCAAAGATAATGGCTATAATTGAATAAAACTCTTGATTGTGCATGCATGTGATGTGAGATCATTAAGACACCCAATATAAGGTAGTGGTGGTCCCAAGGGCTACTGGACGACCCAAGGAGCATGTGGTCTGTCGTCTAGTATGTCAAGAAGCTCTAGGAGCTTCCTGCACACTAAGACCGAGGCAGTAGGGAGAAAGAGGTCTCATCCCACAAAGTGGATACGAAGTGTGATTGGGGTTTGAGGGTTAGATATGTGAGGTCCATTCAAACTCAAGGTAGAGGTTTTTAACCTCTATCAGGGTGGACGGTAAAGGCACTATAGTCCACAAGTAAGACAGTCGAGGACTTTCTGTGAACGTGTGATCCTTTTCTATGATAGAAAGGATGGTTGATAAGTGGATGCGATGCGAATGATGGCTAATGAATTAAGCAACTAAATTAAAAGAAGTGATCATTTAAAAATTTTCCTCACTGAGTATATATATATATAGTCACTCCCATGCTCTCACCGTTTTAGGAATATTTACTAGGATCAGGACAAGAGAGAGACTTAAAGCTCTAAGTAAAGGTTGGGACCCTTAAGATACATTCCCCATCCTAAACTTATATTAAGGGAACGAACACGAATACACCTTCACCTTCTTCGGACCACCAAGATAGGAATGTTAGGATGGTTTAAGAAAGGTGGCAGGTTGATCACAAGCCCATAACCAAACCTGGTCAAGGTGTGACACGATTGATGGGGCTTCTCCGTCGTTGGTCGAGGACACGCGTCACTCTCCTTTTGGTCGGTCATCGCTGATATGGAGTTTCTTCCTTTTACCATTAACCAAGGACACGTGTTGCGCTTTGATTGGCCAACGCTTCCAAGCACTAACTGGATGCAGTTTGCGAGATGTCATGCGTTGATTGGTCGCACCTGCTGACTGGTTGCTGACCTCGCAGCGGTCTGTTGACCGATGACCGGTTCTCTCAGACCGGGTTCAATTATTTTTAATCGAAAATTGGTCAGTTCAATCCCGATTCGACCTATTTTCTTAAATTTAAAATTTTCTAAATTTGTCTAAATTCATTTTCTATCCAATAGTGAGTTCAATTTTTCATTTTGATGTTTTTATGTGACCTAGAAAAATAAATTTTTGAAATATTTATCCATAGTTTATTCCAGTTCAAGTCTAGTTCACCCTGAACTGGTCCGATTTTTACCTCAAATTCTTCTAATGGTTTTATTCCATGATTTTTAGGTACTTATTGGCCACTTGGGATTTTTCACATTCTTATGTTTGCTTCTAATTACAAGTTTGGGTTCATTTTAACCTTGGTTTTCACTTGAATTTTCCGATTCCTCAGTCCATCATTCTTATTATTAAAAATAGGGTTTACATAGTGTGTGTGAGCACCATTCCCCAACCCTAGACATCATCAATTCTTCTGTCTGCTATTAAGGGATGAGACCTCTCCCCCTTCTTCCTCAGTCTCATTGCTCATGAATCTCCTAGAGCTTCATGACATATTAGAACATGATAATTACACTTGTGCCAATCTTGTTATCCATTAATCCTTAGAACTAACATTAGCACTTAGAACCAATACAATCTTGCAGGAAAGAGTTCCCGCCAAAAGATGACCTAAAAGTATCTTAGGATAACTAAGTAAACATTAATGGTGGGTTCAAAAAGGAACCACCATAGGTAATGGCGTTTATAAGATACCCATGGTGGGATACAAATCCTAAAATGATTTTGAATGAAAATTAAGAAATGATATGAGTCCAACTAAGGGTGCTGCCAATTTGCAAGGTCCAATCACAAGGTCAATGGCCAAAAGAATTAAAGAAGAAATGCAAGGGCTAATTGGAGCGATTATAGGAGGTCAAGCTAGGAGTACAATTGAAGAGTATAATGAGAGCACTAAAGAAGGCAATAATTTGAATGGGAGATTTATTAATATCATAAATCTTCTAGAAGATTAAATTAGGAAACAATATATATTTTAGATATGTCTAAGAAATATATTAGTAATATTCTTTATTTGGTTGGCATGTCAACCACAATATTTTATTTACTTATTTAGATTCTCAATTGCGTATAAAAGGCTAGCTTCATAGCATTATAAGGACAGATCTTTGATTTCAATATTATTGTGACGTTTATGTCTTCTTTCTCTTTTGAGAGAACTTTTGAACTTATCAGGTTTTTACTTGTAGCATTTAAACAATCAAACTTATCACCAATGTTTTCTAGGAGCTCTTCTTAGAGGATTTGGGTGTGGCGTCTACATATATTCGTACCTTGTTTCTTAACCAAACAAGGTATATTCCATTCTTTTTTACTTGCGTCGTGAAAGTCTTGGGGTCTATTCCATATTTGGTGTAGGGTGTCGTTAGTATATTGGCGAAGTTCGCATCAGTTGGTATCAGAGCACACGGTTGCACAGCGAGTTCCATACTATCCTTTCAAATTTCTCTTTACTTTTCTTATCTTCTACCTATTTCCATCCAGTATAAAAGAAATCACAAAAAATATCTTTTTTTCTCTTATCTAGTATATTTTCATTATTTTCTTTCTACTTCTATTCTCTATAAAAAAAAATCTCATCTTTTTCATCTACTTTCTTTACAATAGAAAAAGCCAAAATAAAAAAAAGCCAAAAAAATTTCGTGAAAAAAAAAGAAAAAAAGGCATGCAACAAAAAGTTAAAAGAATAAAAAAAGGAAAAAAAGGATTATAAAAAAATGCATAAAAAAGGTAAAAAAAATTAAAAAAAATACAAAAGTTTATATTCAATATCTTATCCATTCTACTCTATTAGATTTTTACTCTTCTTCCTATACTTTTTTAATATCCTTATACCTTACACTTAAATCCTTTTTTAGAATTACTTTTTGAAACTTTGTTGATTTGTGTTAATTGTTCCTCAAGTTGAACTGCTTCCTAAAAATGATTTTTTCTTAAGTTTAATTAAAATTGAAAAGAAGACATACGAGGGGAAAAAGGCAAGAGTGTTTGAATTCTTAAAAAAGCCAATTAAGTGAAACACAAGTATTGCGAGGTTTTTTTCATTCATAGGAACACATGGCTCAACGAAGAGGAGACGACCCAAATGAAGAGGAGCCCCTACAACTCATTCCAAATTTACAAGTGCAAGCTATAATAAGTGAGATGAGACGGTTATTGAAGATTGAATTGGAGCCACTTCACGTGTGAATGGATCAATTGAAGGAAGGAGTGAAGGGTTCACGTCAACATACCCCTACTGAACAACGACCTCGAAGTTTTCAATCTAGGCATTTTGATCCACAAGATCTCGAGGAGTTCGATGAAATCAAAGGTAATCGCAACAGGCTCGGACGCGATTCCATCGATTGATATGCTCATAGAGAGTAACCACGGATTGATGACAACTTGGACAACATCAAACTGAATATACCCTATTTTAAAGGAAAAACTGACCTAGAAGCCTACTTTGAATGGGAAAGGAAGATTGAGATGGTTTTTGAATGCCATAATTACTCTGAGATGAAAAAGGTACGACTTGCTGCTGTCGAATTTACTGATTATGCTATAATATGGTGGGATTAGTTGGTGAATGAGAGGAAAAGAAATCATGAACACCTTGTGGAATCTTGGGATGAGATGAAAGCAATCATGCGACGATGATTTGTTCCCAGCCACTACCATTGAGAGTTGTTCAATAAAATTCAAAGGCTTACCCAATGATCCAAAAGTGTCAACGAGTACCTCAAGGAGATGGAAATTACTATGATTCGAGCTAATGTGGAAGAAGATAGAGAGGCTACAAGGGCCAGATTCTTACATGGCCTAAACCATGAGATAGCTGATGTGGTGGAAATGCAATATCATGTTAAGCTTCAAGATATGGTGCACCAAGCTATCAAAGTTGAACAACAACTGAAGATGAGGAATTTACACAAAGAGGGGATTAAACAATGGTCACACAAACACATGGAAACCAACCCTTAGGCAAGTTGAGAAGTCATCTACTCAATCTCAGCCCAACCTTCCAAAGGAGACAACCAAGCAAGTTGTGACCCCAAAACAAGGTAACACTCATATCACAACTCCCAAAAATCATGATATTAAGTGTTTTCGATGCCAAGGCAGGGGTCACATAACAAGTCAATGCCCGAATAAGCAGGCCATGGTGATCAATGTTGATGGGGAGATCGAGATTGAGGATGAAGAAGAAGAAAACGATTCTGATATGCCACCACTTGAGGATGCTAGTGAGTATGTCGAAGAAGGAGAATTATTAGTAGTAAGGCGAAGTCTCAGTGCTCATACCCAATAAGAAGAAAACAACCAGCGTTAGAACTTATTCCATACTCATTTTTGTGTGAACAACAAGATTTGTTGCGTTATTATAGATGGAGGAAGCTACACTACGTAGCTAGCACTAAGCTTGTGGAGAAATTGGCATTACCAACAATAAAACATCCAAAGCCATATTGACTTCAGTGGTTGAACGATCAAGGAAAACTCAAGGTAACCAAGCAAGTGTTGGTTGCATTTTCCATTGGAAGATATCAAGATGAAATATTATGCAGTGTTGTACCAATGCAAGCTTGTCATATTCTTTTGGGACAACCCTGGCAATTTGATCATCAAGTTAAGCATGATGGATTCACCAATAAGTACTCATTTGTGATGAATGAAAGGCCAATATCTTTCGTACAATTGACTCCAAAGCAAGTTTTAGAGGATCAAGTAAAAAGGAAAAAGGCAAATGAAAAGAAAAAAGAAGAAGAAAAGAAGAAAGAAAAGAAGAAGGAAGAAAAGAATATAGAGTTGAAAAAAAGAGAGAAAAGCCTAAATTTGAAAAAAAAGAGAGTAAAAATAATTTTATTGCTAGAAAAAGTGAGATTAAGGGAGCTATACATACACAACAATCTTTTATTGTACTTATCTACAAGGATGCCTTTTTTAGTACTAACGACCTTGTCGAATCTTTGACAAGCAATATTATTACTGTTTTGCAAGAATTTATGGATTTTTTTTCCAAAGAGATACCACCAGGTTTACCACCAATTCGAGGGATTGAACATCAAATTGATTTCATCCCTGGAGCGACAATTCCGAACCGGCCTGCATATAGAAGTAACCCTGAGGAAACAAAGGAACTTCAATGCCAAGTTATGGAACTAATGGAAAAATAGTATGTTCGAGAGAGCATGAGCCCATGTGATGTGTCTGTGCTACTTGTCCCTAAAAAGGATGGAACGTGGTGAATGTGCGTCGATTGTCGAACTGTTAATAATATCACGGTAAAGTATCGACACCATATTCCTCGTTTGGATGATATGTTAGATGAGTTGCATGGATCTTGTTTATTTTTGAAAATAGATCTTAAAGGTGGATATCATCAAATTAGAATGAAAGAAGGAGATGAATGGAAAACTGCATTTAAGACAAAACAAGGATTATATGAATGGTTAGTTATGCCCTTTGGATAGACTAATGCACCTAGTACGTTCATGAGATTAATGAACCATGTTTTGCATACTTTTATTGGGAAGTTTGTAGTTGTATATTTTAATGACATTCTAATCTACAGCAAGACCATGGATGAACATATAAGACACTTAACAACTATTTTAGAAGCCTTAAGGAAAGATAAGTTGTTTGCCAATTTTAAAAAAAGTGTCATTTGTTTAGATAAACTTGTGTTTCTTGGGTATGTTATAAGTTCAAAAGGGATTGGAGTTGACGAGGAAAAGATTAAGGCAATCTGAGATTGTCCAACACCTAATTCGTAAGTTAGGTAAGAAGTTTATATGGATTGGCTAGTTTTTATAGACGTTTTGTTCCTAATTTTAGTACCTATATTGCACCTCTTACTGCTATTATAAAGAAGAATGTAGCATTTAATTGGGGAGTTGAGCAACAAAATGCATTCCAATTGATAAAGGATAAACTAACAAGTGCCCCATTGCTTGCCTTACCTAATTTTTCTAAAAAATTTGAAATTGAGTGTGATGCATCAAGGGTAGGTATTGGAGGTGTATTAATGCAGGAGAGAAGGTCAATTGCATATTTCAGTGAAAAGTTGAGTGTAGCAACCCTCAACTATCCTACCTATGACAAGTAGATGTATGCTCTAGTTTGAACACTACAAACATGGCAACATTATCTATAGCCGAAAGAGTTTGTGATTCACACTGATCATGAATCTCTTAAGCACCTCAAGGGGCAACACAAGTTGAACAAGTGTCATGCTAGGTGGGTGGAGTTCATTGAGACATTCTCATATGTGATCAAGTACAAACAAGGTAAGGAAAATATAGTTTCTGATGCACTATCCCAAAGGTAGGCTATGCTTACAATCCTTGATTCTAAATTAGTTGGGTTTGATTATATTAAGGAATTGTATGCAAAAGACCCAGATTTTTGTGATGTGATTAAAAATTGTACAAATGGTGGGTTTGGAAAATTTTATTTGTAAAATGGATTCATTTTTCGAGAAAATAAATTGTGCATCCCTCAATTCTCTTTGCATGAGTTACTTGTTAGGGAAGCACATGCTGGAGGACTTATGGGACATTTTGGGATAGCTTAGACTATGGTAATATTGCATGAACATTTTTTTTGGCCTCACATGAAAAAGGATGTTGAGAAAATATATTCTCGATGCATTACATATAAGGAGTCTAAGTCTAGGCAACAACCTAATGGTTTGTATACACCTCTTCCAATTCCTAGTGCACCTTGGATTGATATATCAATGGATTTCATTTTAGGATTACCAAGGACTAAAAGAGGGAGTGATTCTGTGTTTGTGGTTGTTGATAGGTTTTCTAAGATGGCACACTTTATTCCTTGTTATAAAACTGATGATGCCTAGTATGTTGCCAATTTGTTCTTTAGATAAGTTGTTAGATTGCATGGTATGCCTATAACTATTATTTCTAATCGTGATTCTAAATTCTTGAGTTACTTCTAGAAAACTTTATGGGGTAAATTGGGAACAAAACTTTTATTTTCAACAACTTGTCACCCACAAACTGATGGTCAAATAGAAGTAGTTAATAGAATATTAGGTACTTTATTACGTTCTCTGATAAAAAAGAACTTGAAATCATGGGAAGATTGTTTGCCACATGTTGAGTTTGCTTATAATCGTTCTGTTCATTCTACTTCTAAGTTTTCACCATTTGAAATTGTATATGGTTTTAATCCATTGACCCCTCTAGATTTAACTCCACTTCCAGTTGGTGAGTTAGTAAATTTTGATGGAAAGAAAAAGGCAGAGTTCGTGAGACAAATGCATGAGAAAGTAAATATGCATATTGAAAGACAGACTAAATCATATGAAAATCAAGCAAATAAAGGTCATAAAAATATTACATTTGAACCCGGAGATTGGGTTTGGCTTCATCTGAGGAAGGAACGATTTCCAAAACAAAGGCGGTCAAAACTTCTTCCAAGAGGAGATGGACCATTTCGAGTATTGGAGCGCATCAACAATAATGCTTATAAGTTAGATTTACCATGTGAGTATGGTGTTAGCACAAGTTTCAATGTCACTGATTTAATGTCTTTTGATGTAGGTGACGAGAACACCGAAGATTTGAGGACAAATCATTTTCAAGAGAGGGAGAATGATGTGAGTCCAACTAAGGGTGCTGCCAATTTGCAAGGTCTAATTACAAGGTTAAGGGCTAAAAGAATTAAAGAAGAAATGCAAGGGCTGATTGGAGCAATGAGGTCAAGTTGGGAGCACAATTGAAGAGTATAATAAGAGAACTAAAGAAGGCAATAATTCGAATGGGAGATTTATTAATATCATAAATCTTCTAGAATATTAAATTAGTAAATAATATATATTTTAAATATGTCTAAGAAATATATTAGTAATATTCTCTATTTGGTTGACATGTCAACCATAATATTTTATTTACTTATTTAGATTTTCAAGTGCCTATAAAAGGCTAGATTCATAGCAGATCTTTGATTTCAATTTTATTATGAGGTTTATGTATTCGTTCTCTTTTGAGAGAACTTTTGAACTTATCAGGTTTTTACTTGTGGCATTCAAGCAATCAGACTTATCACTAGGATTTTCTAGTAGCTCTTCTTAGAGGATTTAGGTGTGGCGTCTACATCTATTTGTACCTTGTTTCTTAACCAAACAAGCTATATTTTATTCTTTTTATTTGCGTCGTGAAAGTTTTGGGGTCTATTCCATATTTGGTATAGGATGCCGTTAGTATATTAGTAAGGTTCGCATCAAGAAATAAAAGAAAAAAAATAAGAAAAAACTTTGTATTAGCCATATTTGAGTAGAGATAACATTGGAGCCATGAACAATTTAATGATTAGTCATCGCATTCATTGAGTATTGCTCACCACCCCAATACATTTTAGAGACATACAAAGGAGTGGAGCGCAAGAGAACAGTATCATTGCAGAGAAAAAAAATCCAAGATAAAGCACTTGGGCTATTAAGAGGTGGTCCAAGGTAGCTACTCACTTTTTGTGATTTGATTTATGGTCTATTATTATTATTATATTTACAAAATAAAAAGTTATTTTGTAAAAAATTTAAATTCATAAATTATTATTATTAGATTTATAAAATGAAAAGTTATTTTATAAAAAGTTTAAATTTCTAGTAAATTTTAGATAAATTATTGTACTTAATCTAAGTGTTTCCATCTATCGATTCAATTGTAATGAGGTACTCATTACTATAATGTTGAGAGAATTTGGTAGTTGTTACAATCGTCCGATCACCTATAAATCGGATCGGAGTGTGACAAATAAAAAAGAGGGGATAATTGCATAAACCTTCCTAGCTGATGTGGAAATAATGTAATAGAGTCAAGCAAACCTATGATGAGTGATAACACCAAACACGACTTGGAGGTTGAAAGAATGAGAACAATACAGGAAAAAGAGTTACCCCACCAACGAGAAAATAGAAGTAAGCACAGTCACCCTATTGGCATGATTAATATTAATTGTGACAAGATTACAAGATGAGCAGTGTAAATTATAACTCCGGAATTATAGCATGGGATTAGGAGGGGAGATTTTTTAGGGTTTTTTTAGGGAAGGTAAATAAATACAATTTTGAGAGAGTGCAGAAAAAGAGGCATCAAGAATGATTTTCGGTGCTTAATTAGCCCGGAAAAGAAAACTAAGTGATATCATCTTTGAAGCATGAGTCGAATAAGTTTTACACAACTTTGGAGGAAATAAAAATACCAAATGGGCTTTATACCCCTTTAATGAAGAATTTACAACCTACATACAAAGTATTCATCATCTTAGACTAAACTTGGTAAATACGAATGGTAATATCAATGGGGACTATAGAGAAGTAATCAGCGAGTACAAAGAAGATCAGGACTTAACTAGATGTTTTTTTTACTGTACCCTATTACTTATCAATATTCTATTATAATGGATATTAAACTTATTTTGACTAGAACCATATATCTACACGAGTTGAATTATTTTTGCAAAAAAAAAACCTTTTAATTAGACTCCCAATTAGGGTTCACAAAAGTCGCTAGTTCAGGTGGTGCTACGGGGTTGTGCACACTGGTCAAAGAACTGCCAAAGCTGGACCCTAGCCTAGCCGGTAGACCAGATAGTGTATGTATATACTCTTAGACCATTTGGAAATAACATCCACTACCAACCATTGTGCCCTTTTAGGAATATGAATAATGAACACTCGCTAGCAATGAGAACCTCTACGACAGGCAAGCGCACCGGCAGTAGCCGTCATGGATCCGACCAGAGCCGATGGCCTTGCGCTGAGGCTGGAGGCTCGGGCATAGCTCGAGGACCCGCCGGCGCCCGACTGCCGGAAATAGGCGCCGTTCAGCATCAGGTCTCCTTCCGATCTCCAGTTCCAACTCCTCCACTCGCTTTCGAGGGCATGTTCGTGCTTGGTGACCTGCAACGACCGGACAAATGACTTAGGTTGGTATGAGAATGTAGTGGAAAATGTTATTGGATATTTTGTGTATATACCTCTTTGCTTGATCTATCATCTGGTGCTAGGAACCTGTTGCCCTGGCTGTAGATAGTGGGGCTGGCGCTTCCACCAATTGCGTACATTTCCCAGTGCGTATAGTCATTGTTCACCACGTGGAAATGCCCATGTCTACACCTGCATGTTACAGATAGGGGAATTTGGGCATTTCTTTACAAAGGGGGGATAAAACAAGAAAAAGGAATGTGGAAAAAGCAGTTCCGTTCTTCTTCGTGTAAATGTGAAGAAGAATTTTACCTGGGCATCCTCTGCACCAGCCCTTCCCCAAAATGGTTAAATGCGATAGTGACCTGCATGTTCTTGTCTTGCGTGTACGAGTCACTGTGCCCTAAGAGCATCACCTTATCATGATGCGTCATGTAGTTGTTCGAGATCGTGATAGCCGTCGACCCATGTATGGCATCAATGAGCCCGTCCTTGCAGTTGGACAACGAGCAGTGGTCAACCCACACGTGCTGGCTATTGAATATCGAGACCCCATCGCCGTCCGATACCCTCCACCTCCCGTAATGCCTAGGCGAATCCCGTATCATCGAGTACGTGCCGGGCCTGCAATCGTGGATGTGGAGCCCGTGGATGATGATGTTGGTGACGTAGTGGATCGTGATGCATGGCCCCCCGGCGATGTGGACGCTGGCACCGCGGCCATCAATGGTCTTGTACGAGTTCATCACCAGCTCCTGCTTCAGCCGGATCACCATGTCGCGGTTGAACACGATCCACAGCGGCTCGTCCTGGATCACCGCGTGCCGGAGGGTCCCGGGCCTAGGATTTACCGGGTCGTCGTCGCCAGAGTTGCTGACCACGTAGATCCGGCCGTGCTTGCCCCCGATCGCCTCCCTGCCAAACCCAACGGCGCAGTCGGCTAGCCTCTGGCGGTTTGTGTCCCAGTTCGGGTCGCACCGCCAGCAGTCGTCGATGGGATTGCCGGTGCCGCAGGAGAGGTACCCTCGGCTCCTCCTAGACGCATTGATCCTCCTGCACCATTCCCACAAATTTATCAACATCTGTATCTCAATATACAAAATAATATTGGACTTTCTTGGTGGGCAGTAGGTTGATGTGTTGTATATTCACTCAAAATACAATACAATGTTGATGTATGGTAATGTCCAATGAAATTTTTGTATAAGTAAATTTTAATAATTAATGAAACTAATAAAAAGGTAAAAATATAGGAAGAAAATTATAAAAAATAATAATTTTATAATAGAAAATAAATACTCATTTAAAAATATGCATATATTTGGATCCTACTCTATGGAAAATTTAAGGGATATGAGAAATATAAAAAGGAAAAAGGAGACAATGGAAATTGTAAGATAAAAAATTGACGCCAATTCACAACTTCTATATCACTCTCTTTCTCTATGTCAAATTCATATCGTGAGATTCACGCGAATTCAAGCATAAACCTCTAGGAGGAATACAGAATCAGGAGGTCCTCTACTTACAAGTGAACATCTTCAACGACAGCCTCAGGATCACGAAATGCTGATGAGAACGAAGCGTTCAGAGCAGAATGTGGATGGACAATGGAGATGAATACGATGAACAGAAAGAACGACGACATCAGAGTATCCGCAGAAGAGATCGACATTCTCCCTCTCTCTCACTCTAGAGTTACGAAGGGTAAAAGAAGAAGAGGAAGAAATGGGGATATATAAGTGAAACAGGAGCCGAAGACGTGAAGGAGGTGGGCCCCACAGAACCCTCAGAGTGGTTGAATCTTTTTCTGTCTTATCGTTGATGCTCTTCTTCTTCTTCCTCATGCAACAAGTAGGCCTTTCTCCATCGTAATTTCTTCTCTTCCCTTCACACAAGAAAGTGTTGGGGTTGGGGATTTGGTGGTAGTATACAAGTAAGGATGGCAAAGGACATGTATAAAGAGGGTTGGAATTTTAGGTGCAGTTTCTCTTATTAAATGGAATTCATATGACATTCTCTCTTTAAAATGAGCAAGTACCATTGCTAATAGCTAAAGGCATGTAGATCAAGATCCCCTCTCATGGTTTCCACATGGTAATAGTAATGTGATCTAGAAAAAGAATGGTTGATGTGTATGGAGTTGCATGTTAGGGTTTCTTGATCTACAATTACATTAACTAATGAGCATACTCACACGAATTGCCACCCGTACCAAAATGCAGGAGCCATTTATTTTAAGGGATGAAAGAGCAATTAAAGGCCGAGAAATTCGCTCAATTTTGAAAATTGTCCTATAAATTTTATAATATTTTGTTTTAATCGCAATATTTTTAAAATTTTCTTATTTTATTAGGAAAAAAATTGAAATTGAACTTTAATCCAAAAATGATCTTAAAAGTGTAACATGATGTATAAATGCGTAATCGCTCATCAACTTAACTTCCAAATGAAAATAAATTCAATTTTTATAAGTTCATAATATTAAAAAAATTATACCATAGTATAATTTGCCCAATTTTTTTATAAATACTATTTTTTTAAAATTAATAAATTACATAAAAAAGAATTAATCATAACAATACCACAGAAATTATTTTGTATAACCAGGCAGAGGGGCTCGACCAGACATAGCCCTGGTGGAAGTAAGCAGGAGAAAAATCACGCGTGACTATGATTTGCATACTCTTATCTCCGATATGGCATAAAATGGACCAGCATCAGACATAAGTGAGGATGCTCTATTTCCAATCTGACATCAAATGGACCAGAAGCAGACATAAGACACAAGTTGATTGAATTTCAATGTGTATGGGTAGATGGAGAGGAGCCAGTCTATCACCAAATCTGTACCAGCACCTATGGATATGCAGAATTAGCATGGTAAGTAGATGTGTGAGTCTGAATGTCATATCCATTAAAACCTTATCTAACAATGAACCCATATAAACGTACCTTGCTGCTTCAGCTTTCTGCATATGGTTTTGTTTTGGCTGGATTCTGGAATATGGTTTCAGCTTCATAATATTGTGTTCTTTCTTAGGATTAGCAGTCTATGAAGCCAAACAATGAGAAGAGAAAATTAGAGACAAAAACTCAACTACATTAACCAGTAGTTCACCAGTCTCTTGTGAAAAAAGAAAAGGATCCATAAACAGATGCAAATATGATTTCGATATAGAAAAATATAAAGGCATTCTGTTTCCGAAACATACTTCCATTAGTCAGATAGCAAATTATAGGGGTCAACTATGTGATATGAATTTCAGGCAAGGTAGAAAGCCTTGAAAGTAAAAGATGATACCATTGATGCAATGAACTTCCTATCATGACTTGACAATTTTTCTTACCCATTAGTATTGACCAATAAAATGGCATCACAGGTATTTTAATTCTGCATTTAATGTTTGAAATAAAAGAACACACTCCATCATAGATGTACCAATTGTGGTGAGGAGAAAAGAAGAGGGCTTTACATGAAATCGTATACTCATAGCATCTTCCCATTGTGATAGTTGAGTCAACAGCAAAGACCAGAAAGTGTATTTATCATCCAGATTTGATGATATCCTCTGGAGAGTAATAGATGAATTGGAAAACCATCAAACTTTTATGACAATCTGAAACTTCAGCTGGAAATTATGGAGTTCAAAGAATTCATCTGACTATGAGATAAGAGTCGAACCCTTCTCTTGATCAATTCCACAATTTCTATGGCTCTACCAATCTGCCCATTCTTCTTAAGTCCCTGGAGAAGTGCACTAATTGTGTCAACATTTGGAAACCAATTTCTCCCCATGGAGTCTACACATATTGTATATGCTAGTCCAAATTTACCCCCCTTGCAAAGATAATGAATCATAGTTTGATAAATCTTCATATTCAGCTTATAACCACACTGATGAAGAGCAGAGAAAAGCAGCTTGGCCATTTTAAGATTTCCAATAAGGCAGAAACTTTTAATCACCAGATTGTAAGTAACATCATCAGGTTTCATCCCAACCTTTTTCATCAATGCCAAAAACCAATAAGCCTCCCATGCTCTATACCTGTTAACCAAATACTGAACCCTAACATTGAAAGTCGCCAAATTTGGGCTGCATCCCTTAAGCACCATTAGATTCCACAATCCATTGCACACTTCCCACCGGTTACCCTTATAAAATGCAGACATAAGTGTAGTGTAAGTAATAACATCAGGTCTTATACCCACCCTCCCCATCTCCACCATGATAAGATAAGCCCAATCAAGTACACACATCTCACAAAGTGCTTTAATAACAATGTTCAAAGAAATCACATCAAGCTCAATACGAGACATGGAAGGCATTTCCCAAATGAATGACTCAATGGCACCCAAATCCTGGGTTTGGGCCAAGACCCCTGGTGTGGCATTGAAAGATTTCACGGTCCTCCTGCACCCCAAGAGATGCATATTACTGGAAGTGTCAACAGCCTGTTTTACCATCCCAGCCTTTCCATATAGCATTATGATCCTAATTATAAAACCTTCTCGGCGGTAATCGAGTTGGCCAGCACCGGCCAGCCGTGAAACAGTATCCTCAAATGCAAACTGGTTCTCGACAACCAAACTGTTGTGTGCATTGGCCTTGAAGAGGTGAAATAACTTATCCGCATGTCGCTCAGATTTAAGCTTGATGAGGGCGGGCTTTTCAATGAGTTTTGGGTTCTGAACGGGTCTATAAGCAGCAGTAGAAGAGTTCATAGAAGAAGTTGCAATAGCTGAAAAGTTGCATAATCTGCGAATTTGTCGCAGACAAAGCATGCTCCTCAAAGTGAAACATTAACACACCCATGAAGCAAAGCAGCTAACTTCTGGGATATTCCTACCAATTCTTCAATATTCATGAAGTGATCGCCGGAGCTGGAACCTCGAGATCGCTGGAGGCAGCTGGGTGACTGGGCAGCTGGGAGGAGGCCGAGGAGAGGACAAAATCAGAGCCGGAGGAGACGGAAGTGATCAAGGTGTAGCCGCCGGTTGCTGAAAGGCCGAATATGTCCAGTTGAGCAGGAAGGGACGTTGGCGGTGCTTATGACCGCCGGAGTCGGATGTGACGGAGGTGCTGCTGGTGTGATCGGAAAGGGACCGTCGAGAAGTGACGCTATAGTTGGGCTGGTAGCTTCTCCGGCAGGAGATATTGTACTGCGGCTGCCTAAATCAGCCGCGCCCCTCTTTTTTCCCCCAAAAGCGGCTGCCCCTTTGATACGTGGCTGCTTTTCTTGTTGCCCTAACCGAAACTTATGAAGACAGAGGTACCGGCTCGTCTTTGGTTCGGCTCCTCCGACCCTACCAGACCTGATCCATTTTTCTCTTCCATCTTTTTTCTGTTTATACTTTTCAATACCAATCCCTGATTGTGCAAAAAAAAAAAAGTACCAATCCCTGGTGTTTATATTCTTCTGTCATATTTAAGTTCGAATAGCCCAGAAGTTTATCTTTTTGCATTTGAGTACTTCAATAGTGTCTGTTTTTGCGGTTAACTTTACTATTTTGTATTTTAGTCTTTAAAATTGATGCATTTATAATTATCTTCTTGTACTTCACCTCTTTTGCATTTATTTAAATATTTGAACTTCACTCCCTTTTCATACAAGTCCTCAAGATTCCATTTATTTATATCTAAATCCTTGCACTTACATTTTGTCATATTTAAATCCGAATAACTACAAATACGGTCATTTAAATACGGTCATTTAAATGAGTAACTTTATTTTTTTCCATTTAAGTCAAAATTTATGCATTTATAATTATTTTCTTGGACTTCACCTTTTTTTGCATTTAAATATTTGAACTTCACTCCCTTTCCATCCAAGTACTCAAATTCCATCTATTTATATTTAAGAACTTGTACTTCCATATATTTGCCTTTACTTCCTTTGGGATGTCCGGGAATTAACGCCAGCTATAAAAATAAAATGGAAAACTTTAGAATGTTTTTTTACCACATTAATTAATTAGGCGGGTGGGTTCTTTTTTTACCAGCATAGCACACAAGTGCAGTGCAGACAAGTGGCATCGGTATAGTACATACACCTAAAAATTATTATTAATAGTTCAATTGATCCAAAATTATATATTTATATTAGATTTTATTTTAGTTAATTTAATTTTAATTCTCTTTAAAAAAACTCTGACGCGCAATTATAATTTTAAATAAAATACAAGATAAATATAATTTTTCTCTAATGAAATAGTAATAAATATTAATATTGAATTTAATATATTTTTTTATATTCATATATATTAGGAATCAATTTTGTACTCTAATAAAATACAAAATATCATATTATAAATTATTATGTGGTAGTTTATTTATTTAAAAGTGAAATTTTTACACAATATTACTATATTTTATCTAATATATTAATGTTATTTCTAAAATGCAATAGGAAAATTGCTAATATGTAATTGTAATTGGATTTCTTATATACAGACTATTTCGTTGGAAAAATTGAAAGGTTAAAAGGGATGGAAAGCAAATGGCAATAAGTTTCAATAAAGACGTATATAGATGCAGCTAGAGAAGGTAAAACACAGTGGTTATGACCAAAGTAAATAAAGTTTTCCTAACTATTATCAATTCACATGTGGCCATGACCAAAGTAAATAAAGTTTTCCTAACTATTATCAATTCACAAGTGATCATGACCAAAGTAAATAAAACACATGATTTTTTATATGAATGGGGAATATTATTACAAATAAAATAAAATAAAAATTATTTATTTATAATAATAGAAAAATTACATTAACCCATAATTAATTTGATGTATATATGGGTTCCACTGTTAATAAGTCTATAATATTCTATCAAATATCATTAGGGTGAGTAGACTTGCATACCTATTCAATTTAATAATTAAAATTTAACTCGGATTCTACTAGAATATTTAATAAAAATATTAAATATGATACTATTGTTCATTATTGTACGAGTATACTAATAATAGACAATTATTAATAGTTAACTTAAATTATATTTAATAAGTGTATTCACATTTTATCATGAAAATATAATATTAAATTAGATAAAATGGAAAAATATTATAAATTTAAAAATATTTCACTTATTATAAATAATTATTTTTATTAAATAGTATCCAACTTATTATCAATAAATAATATTTTATTGATTATTTTTTTAAACAAAATGTCTTTTAAGTTTTTATATATAAATCATATTTGCATTTGTTCATGAATCTCTTTCTTTATTCACTTTAGGTGTGTTTAGCTTTCTTAGCCCGTCCCCTTGCCTTGGGAAGCGTTTTAGTAAGCAACACACGCCCTTCATGAGAAAGGATATACACATTCGTGAGATGCAGTTACGATAACTGCACCCACTTGTGGATCAGAGCGTCTTTACCATCCACCCTGGTAGAAGTCCCTAACTTCTACCCGAAGTCTGAGTGAATGTTCCAGTCATTCGACCATCATACCCAAAATACTTTGTGTACGTATGAGGACGGATACCTCATCCTGACCCCATCCCGGTCTCATGCGCAAGAAACTACTCCGAGCTTCAAGACTAACTGGCACAACTAACTGCCCTTATCTCCACCATGTTGTCCAGTAGTCCTTAGGACCCATCACTACCTCTCTTGGGCATCTTGATGGTCCTGTACCACAAGTGCCTGTACAAACAATAATTTTTCACATATGGTCATTATCTTTGGTGCACTGGTCCAACGACCCCGAACCTCAACCCGACCTACAACTATTTGTCTAGGCTGGTCTGTCGATTTAGCCTTGACGCACTGCTGCCAGTCCATCGAGTACTATAGGTCCTGACTTAGTACCATGGTAAAATCACACAACCATTTCATTAGAAATTTCATGGTTTCCTTAACTCAAGTTTGTTTACAAGCTTCTGCTCGTGCCCGCTAGCCTTAGGTCTACTGCATGTGATTTTCCAAAACCGAGAAATTAGCCCCCATGAGTTCAAAAATTGAGGCCTCTGGTGTAAACACCGGACCTTTATAGATAATAAAACCAAGAAAACTAGACCGATTCATATGAACTTGACTTGAACCAAATTGAACTGGTTTGAACCATCATTGAACCGGTTTCTAAATTTATTTTTCTAGGTGGCTTAAAATATTCAAATTAGGGAATTGGAGCCAAATTGGATAAAGAATGAATTTAGATGAATTTAGAAATTTTTAATTTTGAGAAAAGCGGTCGAATCGGGCATGAACCGATCGGTTTAAGCATCGAACCTAGTCGGACCAGTCCGGTCTGGTTCGAAACAATGTCACCTTCTTCCTTCAGATGACGACACTGTTTATTCAATGCAGAATGGACAACGTCGACGAAGAGGAATCGTCTCTATTTAGTCTGTTTCAGGCTATGAATGAGCTTGACCAAGATGCCAAATGGCCGAAAGAGTGTCCCCGAGCTCCCTATATAAAGAGCTCCTCTCCATTCATCCTTCTCACACCTGAAATCTCCATTCTCACGTGTAAACCATTTTCCGGTGAAGCTTGAACCAGAGCTTTAACTTGGACAGTTTTCTTAACCTCAGAAGGCGAGGTTGGGTTCTTTAGACTCCGGGGGAAGTTAGCTACCTAGCAGTAACCTCCATTCGATCCGAGGACCGCCGAAGAAGCGCCAACAGAATCAAATAGTGAAGCAGCTTCGAAGGACCGAAACTGCCCTGTTTCGGCCGTGCTGAAATCAGGCTGTAAACCTCGCACATTTGAGTTAAGGAAAATCGGGAAAAGAACCGATCAAACCGAATAAGAAAAACCAAACCGGTTTACATTTGGAAATAAACAATATGAAAATTTACAATTTTCGGTTGATCCAAAGAATTTATTCAACATTGGAAAAGAAATTTAAGACAAAATAGAAAACAAAAACCAAATTAGTTCAGGTGAACTAGATTTCATAATAACTTTAGAGTTAAGTGTGCTTACCTTAGAGTAGTGTGAGGATGGGTGACCTCTTGGGAAGTGTGATTTTTTGTAACCCGAAATTTCGGTCAAAAATTTTTATACGAACGGCTTATCATAAATAGCCATTAATTAATATATATTTAATTATTGAAATTAATACCAATAATTTAATACCTAAATTAAATTATTGGAATTAATACCAATAATTTATGGCAATATTAATACTAGTAATAAATCTCGCCTATTTAATACACGGGTTTTACGACTATATAAAGAGGTCATCCTCATTTTATTCTCCTCACACCTGAACACTTCTCTCTCTCTCTTTACTACTCCATTTCCTAGTAAAGATCGAACCAGAGCTTCGACTTGAACAAAAGTCGGGCTCTTTAGAACCGGGGAGAAGACGCTATCTGATAGCAAACTCCAGTCAATCCGAGAACCGTTGGAGAAGCGCCGACATGATGGAATAGTGAAGCAACTCCGGTGGACCGAAGCTGCCCTATTTCGGCCAAGCTGGAATCGGCCATTTCAAGCTCTCCTCAAGCTAAACTAAGCCCTCCCAACACTTCCTCAGCCTTTTCACGGCCGAATTAGGACCGAAAGGTAAGCCAATTCGGCTCCCCTTTATAATTTTCGATCGGTGCTAGAGAGGGAATCGACCGAATTTCAATCACGAAATTCTAATCCAATTTCGCATCAATTGATACAATACTTAATTTTAGGATGAACCTAAGGACGAGACCTATCTGCCCAGATCGAAAGCTCGGACCGTCGTGCCTTCACCAGAACGTTAAATACAGGGAACGCCAGCAAGGACAAGCTCGCGTGAATACAAAGAACCAGTCTAGTGGAAATCACGACATTAACGGGTGAGTGGGTTTACTAACGTCATACCCAGTTGGGATGATGAGCACAAATTAAAGTTAAAAACCACTTACCGGTTGTGAGTGGGTTTACTAACATCATACCCGGTTGGGGATGATAAGTGCCTCGATATAAAAACCCATTGTTTAGTGGTATTTTAATCATCATTACTTAGAGAAAGTGATGTGAAAGTTATGCGGAAAAACTACTTACTGGTTGTAAGTAGATCATACCCGGTTGGTATGATGAGACTTCCTCGAAGGAAGTTGAAAACCCGTTTATCGGTTATGAACGGAGATGTCCTTATACCGGTCGGTATGATGGACAGTAAAAACCTATTTTTGTCGGAAGTGCTCTCCCTTGACTGTGTGCCAATGCTTAAACAATTTGGGAGACCTTCTCGATAGGAGCTCGAATAGCTCTAATAGGCCAAGGGCCTCGGTTTTGGAACTTGGGGGCTAAATGCCCGATTTTGAAAATCTCGTACAGTAGACCTAAGGCCAGTTGGCATGAGCAGGAGCTCGTAAACGAACATGATATATGTGCCATAAAACTTAATAAGTGAATTGTTTGGCCATGGTACCAAGATAGGACCGACATGCTCAGTCAACTAGTGGTAGTGCGACATGACAGGTCGACGGACTAGTCAAGACAAACAGCTGTGGGTTGAGTTGAGAGTCGGGGCCGTTGAACTAATGGCACCACAGATTACATGGCAATATAAGAAAACATTGTTTGTGCATGCACTGTGAGTACGGGATCATCAAGACGCCCATGAGGGGTAGTGATGCGTCCTAAGGGCATTGGACGACCTGGTGGCTATAAGGGCAGTTCGTCGTTCCAGGTGTCTGTGCGAAATTTGGAGTAGCACAAAGTGCATGAGACCGGGGTGGGGACAGGATGAGGTCTCTGTCCTCATACGGACATGAAGAAGTGATTTCGGGATTGTGGGTCGGATGTCACGTACATCCACTCATTCCCAGGGTAGAAGTGGTTGTACTTCTATCCGGGTGGCAGGAAAAGTCGCTCCGAAGCCACTAGCGGGTTCAGTAGTGATTATGACTTGCGAATGTGTGTAACCTTAATGATGAAGGATGTGTGTTGGGTGATGACACACCGTGGTAACTAAGAAATAATGGAAAAACTCAATTTTTAAATGAAGGGATTTTTGAAAACAAAGGAGTCTGGCACACTCCATATAAATATTTTTCTTAAAAGTCAAAAGTTTTTAAAAACCCATTCACTGAGTAGTCGTACTCACCCCCTCCCCTATATCCCTTTCAGGAAATCTTGGAAAGCCTCCCCTTAAAGACCGTCAACTAAGATGCCTATAAGACAGGTATGTACAGTTTTAAATTTCATGCAGTTTTGATTATGTTATTCCAGGAAAAAGGTGCAGGTTAAAGGACGCCTTACTCTTTACGGTTTACAATAAGGGGAAACTCTTTAATAAATCGAGAGAGTGGCGGGTTGATCACGGGGATCCGACCAAACCGGGTCGGGGCGTGACACAGGCAAACTCAGCCCTCCTCTAGCCAAACCAATCTTTCCCGACACTCCCACGACCTTCATACGACCTCAACTGAGCTGAAAGGTAAGCCAATTCGGCCCTCCTTAGTCGTTGCTTGTTGGAGTTAGAGAGAGAAACTACGAAATTTCACTAACGAAATTCTCCCTCGATTCGAGGTGAGTTGTAGAAATTCTTTATCCTAGAAGTTACCTCAGGAAAAGAGCTACCTACCCCGATAGAGAGCTCGAACCACCGCACCTCTGACGGTAAGCTTTTAAAGCTTTCTCTCTCTACGTACAATTTTTCGGTGAAGCTCCGTTTGAGCTTGTTTCGGCCTCAATTCTTGTGATTCAAAGCTCCATTGAATTATATGGAAGTGTAGGAACTGATTCACACCTCTAATTAAAGAATTAACCCCGATTGAATGGTCAATTTGAAGAAATCAAATTCAACCATTTTGAAAGGGTAAATTGGGGAAAAATTTTGGGATTTCATAAAATTGAGGAACCATTTTGCAATTTCCAAAAATTGAGGGCCAATTGGCCATGGAAAAGATGTTGGAGGACCATTTTGTCGATTGTTTGGAATAATTAGGGCCAAATTGCCATTTTTGGAAAGTAGGGGCAAAATGGTAATTTTTAAAAAGTTGGGGATCAAATTGGAAAATTAGAAAACTTGAACCCCTTATAAAATTTTGAGTAAAATGAAGACTCAAAAGAAAATTTTAGAAATCTTGGGGCCCAATTATGAGTAAAATGAACCCCTTATACAATTTTGAGGACGAACACATTACAATTATCAGGTGAGTGTGCTTATTCACATCATATCTAGTTAGGATGATGAGCACTGTAGAAATGAAAAACCACTTATATGTGGGATTTTAACATCACACCCAATTGGAGTGATGTGCGAACTAAGCTAAAAACTATTTTTCGGTTGTAAGTAGAAGAAATCATACCTGGTATGAGATATTGTGATTATAATATCATCCACATAAACTAGAATAAAGACGACAAATTGAGTTGTTCTATAGATGAATAGTGGTGTATCATCTATTGAAGCCTCATACCTAAGTGTAAGTAAAAATGTGCTTAAACGAAGAAAACATGCCAGGGTAGTTTGCTTGAGACTATACAAGGTCTGACAAAGATGATAAACATGGTGTGGATATGAATGATTGTGATAGTTAGGTTGTAAACACCGCACATTTGAGTTAAGGAAAACTGGGAAAAGAACCGGTCAAACCGAATAAGAAAACCAAACCGGTTTACATTTGGGAATAAGCAATATGAAAATTTACAATTTGCGGAAGATCCAAAAGATTTATTAAACATTGGAAAAGAAACTTAAGACAAACTAGAAAACAAAAATCAAATTGGTTCAGGTGAACTAAATTCCATAAAAACTTCAAAGTTAAGCGTGCCTACCCCGAAATTTTGGTCAAAAATTTTTATGCGAACGTACGGCTTATCATAAATAGCCATCAATTAATATATATTTAATTATTGAAATTAATACCAATAATTTAATACCTAAATTAAATTATTAGAATTAATACAAATAATTTAATACCGAAATTAAATTATTAGAATTAATACCAAAATTAAATTATTGGAATTAATATCGAAATTAAATTATTGGAATTAATACCAATAATTTATGGCAATATTAATACTAGTAATAAATCTCGCCCATTTAATACACGGGTTTTACGACTATATAAAGAGGTCATCCCCATTTTATTCTCCTCACACCTGAACACTTTTCTCTCTCTCTACTGCTCTATTTCCCGGTAAAGCTCGAACTAGAGCTTCGACTTGAACAAAGGTTGGGCTCTTTAAAACTGGGGAGAAGACAGCTATCTGATAGCAAACTACAGTCAATCCGAGAATCGTTGGAGAAGCGCCAACATGATGGAATAGTGAAGCAACTCCGGCGGACCGAAGCTGCCCTATTTCGGCCAAGCTGGAATCGGCCATTTCAAGCCCTCCTCAGGCCAAACCAAGCCCTCCCAACACTTCCTCAGCCTTTCCACGGCCGAATTAGGACCGAAAGGTAAGCCAATTTGGCTCCCCTTTATAATTTTCGATCGGTGCTAGAGAGAGAGTCGACCGAATTTCAATGACGAAATTCTAATCCAATTCCGCATCAATTGATACAATACTTAATTTTAGGATGAACCTCAGGACGAGACCTATCTGCCCAGATCGAAAGCTCGGACTGTCGTGCCTTCACCGGTGAGTAATCGAAGCTTTCTCTCTCTACAGTCATTTTTTCGGCAAAGCTCCGTTTGAGCTCGTTCCGACGTTAAAATCTGCGATTCAAAGTTTCTTAGAATCGTATGAACATACAGGAACTCAATTTCAACTCTAATTTCAATAATTAGAAGTGTTTGATCGGTTAATTTGATGAAATCAAATTCGGTAGTGTTGAAGAGTTGAAATTGGGGGAAAATTTGGGGTTTTCGAAATTCAAAGGTGCCAAAATACAATTTCATGAAATTGAGGGTCAATTGGGCATGAAAATAATGTTGGAGAACCAATTGAGGAATTTTGGAAAATTTGGGGAAAAACTTACCATTTTTGTGAAAGAAGGGCAAAATGGTAATTTTGGAAAAATTAGGGAACCAAATTGGAAATTTGGAAAATTAAACCCCTTTTTGGTGAAATTGAATAAATTGAGGTCCCACGATAAATTTTAAAAGTTACAGGACTCAATTTGAGGAAAAACCGACATTAGGGACTTCAAGTTAAAGAGAAATAACTTTAGGGACCTAATTGTAAATAACTAAAAGTTTGTGTTTTCTCATTCATTAATGAATGAAGATTGTTATGCCGAGTGATAATGAACAAGGTTGTTCATATCGTGTAGGAACGTTAAATACTGGGAACGCCAACAAGGACAAGCTCGTGTGAATACAAAGAACCAGTCTAGTGGAATTCGCGGCATTAACGGGTGAGTGGGTTTACTAACATCATACCCGGTTAGGGATGATAAGTACCTCGATATAAAAACCCACTGTTTAGTGGTATTTTAATCATCACTACTTAGAGAAAGTGATGTGAAAGTTATGCGAAAAAAAAAACTACTTACGGGTTGTAAGTAGATCATACCCAGTTGGTATGATGAGACTTCCTCGAAGGAAGTTGAAAACCCGTTCATCGGTTATGAACGGAAATGTCCTTATACCGGTTGGTATGATGGATAGTAAAAACCTATTTTTGTCGGAAGTGCTCTCCCCCGACGGTGTGCCAATGCTTAAACAATTTGGGAGACCTTCTCGACGGGAGCTCGAATAGCTCTGATAGGCCGGGGGCCTCGATTTTGGAACTTGAGGGCTAGAATGCCTAGTTTTTTGAAAATCTCGTACAGTGGGCCCAAGGCCAGTTGGCACGAGTAGGAACTCGTAAATGAACATGATATATGTGCCATAAAACTTAATAAGTGAATTGTTTGGCCATGGTACCAAGATAGGACTGACATGCTCAGTCAACTAGCAGCAATGCGACATGACAGGTTGACGAACTAGTAAAGACAAACAGCTGCGGGTTGAGTTGAGAGTCGGGGCCGTTGGACCAGTGGCACCACAGATTACATGGCAATATAAAAAAACATTGTTTGTGCGTGCACTGTGAGTACGGGATCATCAAGACGCCCATGAGGGGTAGTGATGCGTCCTAAGGGCACTGGACGACCTGGTGGCTATAAGGGCAGTTCATCGTTCTAGGTGTCTGTGCGAAATTTGGAGTAGCACTAAGCGCATGAGACCAGGGTGGGGACAGGATGAGGTCTCTGTCCTCATACGGACACGGAGAAGTGATTTCGGGATTGTGGGTCAGATGTCACATGCATCCACTCATTCCCAAGGTAGAAGTGGTTGTACTTCTATCTGGGTGGCAGGAAAAGTCGCTCTGAAGCCACTAGCGGGTTCAGTAGTGATACTGACTTGCGAATGTGTGTAACCTTCATAATGAAGGATGTGTGTTGGGTGATGACACACTGTGGTAACTAAAAAATAATGGAAAATTCTAAATTTTTAAATGATGGGATTTTTGAAAACAAAGAAGTCTGACACACTCCATATAAATGTTTTTCTTAAAAGTCAAAAGCTTTTAAAAACTCATTCACTGAGTAGTCGTACTCACCCCCTCCCTTATATCCCTTTTAGGAAATCCCGGAAAGCCTCCCCTTAAAGACCGTCAACTAAGATGCCTGTAATACAGGTATGTAAAGTTTTAAATTTTATACAGTTTTGATTATGCTATTCCAGGAAAAAGGTGCAAGTTAAAGGACGCCTTACTCTTTACGGTTTACGATAAGGTGAAACCCTTTAATAAACCGGGAGAGTGGCGAGTTGATCACGGGGATCCGACCAAACTGGGTTGAGGCGTGACATAGGTGGTTGAGCCATGTAAATTTACTCTTTCAAATTACCATGGAGAAAAGCAATGCCAACATCAATATGGGGAATAGGTAAATTGGGAGAGATATCATTGGAGAGAATAACATGAATAGTGACATTTTTAATGAATGGGTTGAAAGTATCGTCATAGTCAATCCTTGCTTGTTGAGAGAATACTTGAGCTACTAGGCAGACCTTACATTATGTAAGGGAACCACCCAGATGGTGTTTTAACTTATAAATGCATTTGCACCCCGATAATTTGTCTACCAGTGGGAGGTGGGACAATATCCCAAATGTGATTTTTTAAAAGTGTAGTATTGTCACGCCTAGCCCAATTTCCAAGGTCAAGATCCAATAACAACCTATCATATCCCTTCGATGCTATAATGGTAGGTACATTCACCATTGAAGTACCAATGAGATGAAAACTCAGAATATAAAACGTACAAATTTCAATAGAATTTTGAACTTTCCTAGAATATAAAGTGTGCCAAAAAAATCTTAAAAAATATTACTAGAATATAGAAATTGATAAGAAAAATATTTAAACTATGAAATCCGTCCTCTCGAACCCAGGAAAAGTCGGGAAAAGGACCGGTAATCTCATGAGAAAATCGAGCCATTTAATGAACCGAAAATTGTAAGGACGAGTTAAAATGGGAAATTGGAAAATCTCAAGTAACCAAGAAGTCATAAAAATCATGGGGAAGAACCATGAAGTGAATTGGATGAGAAAATCGGATCAGTTCATGGTGAACCGGACATACACTAGATTGAACAATGGTGAATCAAATTCGATAATTCATTTTTCTCGGTGGTTTAAAAATGTTAATTTTTGAAAATTGATGTCATGCCCCAACTTGGTTTGGTCGGATCCCCATGAGCAACCTGTCACTCCCTTTGGTCCATAAAGGGTTTCACCTTTTTTAAACCATGAGGTGTAAGGCGTCATTCTTTCATGGTATAGCATTATACAAAACTGAATATCTTAAAACTGACATACCTGTCTTATAGGGAGGTGTTTAAGTTTTGGTTTCCCCTTGGTTACTTGAAAGGGGAAAATGGAGGCGGTGAGTTTTATAACTCAGTGAGCGGGTGTTGGGAGTGAGTTTTCAAAATAACCTCAGTTTAACCAAAGCAAGCCAAGGTGATCATTTACATTAAAAAATGATTTTTTTTCTCAATTTCAGCTTTCAAAACCTTTTTCCATATTCACTTTAGGTGTGTTTAGCTTTCTTAGCCCATCCCCTTGCCTTGGGAAGCGTTATAGCAAACAACACACGCCCTTCATTAGAAAGAGTATACACATTCATGAGATGTAGTTACGAAGACTGCACTCACTTATGGATCAGAGCGTCTTTACCATCCACCCTGGTAGAAGTTCCTAACTTCTACCTGGAGTCTGAGTGAACGTCCCAGTCATTCGACAATCATACCCAAAATACTTTGTGTACGTAGTATGAGGACGAATACCTCATCCCGACCCCACCCCGGTCTCATGCACAAGAAGCTACTTGGAGCTTCAAGACTAACTGACACGACTAATTTCCCTTATCTCCATCATGTCGTCAAGTAGCCCTTAGGACACATCACTACCCCTCTTGGGCATCTTGATGGTCCTATACCACAAGTGCATGTACAAACAATAATTTTTCATTGGTCCAATGCAATTCTCCCTTGATTCAAGGTGAGTTGCAGAAATTCTTGATCCTAGAATTTACCTCAAGAAGAGAGCTACCTATCTCGATAGAGAGCTCGGACCACCGCACCTCCAATGGTAAGCTTTTGAAGTTTCCTCTCTCTACGTACAATTTTCCGGCGAAGCTCTGTTTGAGCTTGGTTTGGCCACTATTCTTGTGATTCAAAGCTCCATTAAATCGTATGGAAGTGTAGGAACTGATTTACACCTCCAATTGAAGCAATTAACCCCGATTGAATGGTCAATTTGAAGAAATCAAATTTAGCCATTTTGAAAGTTGAAATTGGGGGAAAAATTTAGGGAAATTTGGGGATTTCATAAAATTGAGGGACCATTTTGCAATTTTCCAAAATTGAGGGCCAATTGGCCATGAAAAAGATGTTAGATGACCAATTGGTCGATTTTTTTGGAACAATTGGGGCTAAATTGTCATTTTTGGAAAGTAGGGGCAAAATGGTAATTTTTAAAAGTTGGAGGACCAAATTGGAAAATTGGAATACTTTAACCCCATATACAATTTTGAGTAAAATGAAGAATCAAAAGAAAATTTTGGAAATCTTGGGGCCCAATTATTAGTCAAATGAACCCCTTATACAATTTTGAGGACGAACACATCAATCGCACATCAAGTGAGTGGGCTTATTCACATCATAGCTTGTTAGGATGATGAGCACTTTAGAAACGAAAAACCACTTATATGTGGGATTTTAACATTACACTTAGTTGGAGTGATGTGCGAACTAAGCTAAAAACTATTTATCGGTTGTAAGTTAAGCATTGAACCCGGTTCGGACCAGTCCGATCCGGTTTAGAACAGTGTCGTCTTCTTCCTTCAGATGACAGCACTGTTCACCCGCCGGAAAATCGAGCAGCACTGGCGAAGATGAAAAGTCTCCATTCAGGGAGTTTTAAGCAATGAATAACCACCATAAAGGCACCAATCGGACGGTCAAGGAGTCCCCGAGCTTCCTACATAAAGAGCTCATCCTCATTCATCCTCCTCACACCTAAAAATTCCTCTCTCTCTACTACTCCATTTTCCAGTGAAGTTCGAACGAAAGCTCCAACATTGGGGTTTTTCTGAGCCAAAGAAGGTGAGGTCGGGTTCTTTAGATTCGAGGAGAAGTTAGCTGCCCAATGTAGTCTCCATTTTCTCAGAGGATCGTTGGAGAAATGTCAGCGTGATCGAACAGTGAAGCAGCTTTGGTGGACCGAAGTTGACCTGTTTTGGTCGAGCTTAAAATGGCCAATTTGAGCCCTTTTAAAGCCAAACCAAGCTCTCCCAACACTTCCACATCCCTCATACGACTATGTCACGCCCCGACCCACTTTGATTAGATCCCCGTGAATAACCCGCCACTCTCACGGTTTATTAAAGGGTTTCCCCTTATTATAAACCGTAAACAATAAGGCGTTCTATAAACCTGCAGCATTTCCTGGAATAGCATAATCAAAACTGTATTAAATTTTAAACTTTACGTACCTGTCTTACAGGCATCTTAGTTGATAGTCTTTCAGGTAGCCTTTCCAAGATTTCCTGAAAGTGATATAAGGGAGGGGTTGACTACTAGTACTTAGTGAATGGGTTTTCAAAGATCTACTTTTAACTTTAAGGAAAACATTTATATGGAGTGTGCCAGACTCCTTTCTTTTGAAAATCCCTTCATTTAAAATTTCTCTTGGGTTTTTTCATTATTTCATAGTTACTGGTGTGTCATCAACCAACACACATCCTTTATCATGAAGGTTACACACATTTGCAAGTCAGTATCACTACTGAACCCGCTAGTGGTTTCGGAGCAACTTTTCCTGCCACCCAAATAGAAGTACGACAACTTCTACCTTGGGAATGAGCGGATGTGCGCGACATCCGACCCGCAATCCTGAAATCACTTCTTCATGTCCGTATGAGGACAGAGACCTAATCTTGTCCCCACTCCAATCTCATGCGCCAGGTTTTTCCTAAATTTGACTCCTGAAACTTTTAAATTTTATTTTAGGACCTCAAATAATTTAATTTCACACAAAGGGGTTTAATTTCCCAAATTTTCAATTTGGTCCCCCAACTTTTCCAAAATTACCATTTTGCCCTTCCTTTACAAAAATGGTAAGTTTTGCCCCAAAAATTACAAAATTCCTCAATTGGACCTCCAACTTTATTTTCAAGACCAATTGACCCTCAATTTCATAAAATTGAATTTTGGTGCTTTGAATTTCGAAAATCTCAAATTTTCCCCCAATTTCAACTTTTCAAAATTATCGAATTTCATTTCATCAAATTGACCAATCAAACACCTCTAATTGTTGAAATTGAGTTCCTGCATGTTCATACAATTCTAAAAAACTTTGAATATCAGATTTTAACGCTAGAACGAGCTCAAACGGAGCTTCGCCGGAAAATAGACTATAGAGAGAGAGAGCTTTGATTTCTCACCGGTGAGGGCATGACGGTCCGAGCTTTCAATATGGGCAGATAGCTCTCGATTTATCCTAGAATCAGAATCGCATCAATTGATGCCGAATTGAATTAGAAATTCATTATTGAAATTCTGCCGATTCTCTCTCTAACACCGGCCGAAAATTGCAGATGAGAGCCGAATTGGCTTACCTTTCAGTCCTAATTCGGTCGTGGGAGGGCTGAGGAAGTGTTGGGAAGGCTTGGTTTGGCCTGAAGAGGGCTCAAAATGGCCAATTTCAACTCGACCGAAATAGGGCAACTTCGTTCCGCCAGAGCTGCTTCACTGTTCCATCATGTCAACGCTTCTCTAGTGATTCTTGGATTGACTGGAGTTTGCTATCAGATAGCTGACTTCTCCCCGGTTCTAAAGATCCCGACCTCTCCTTCTGAGGTTAAGAAAAATGTTCAAGTCGAAGCTCTGGTTTAAACTTTACTGGGAAATGGAGTAGTAGAGAGAGAGAGAAGTGTTCAAGCGTGAGGAGAATGAATGGGGATAACCTCTTTATATAGGTGTAAAACTATGTATTAAATGGAAGAGATTTATTACTAATATTAATATTGTCATAAATTTGGTATTAATTTCAATAATTTAATTTCAGTATTAAATTATTAGCCCTATTACAGGAAGTAATAGGAGGAGTATAATTAGCCCTATTACAGGAAGTGGTCACAAAATAAGGGCAATAGGGTTCCTGATAAACACTTAGGTAACGTTATACACCATTTACTGACATTTGTAGTTTCACGCTTGTCTTCCTTTATACTTAGAGTTGTGCCCTCAATATGTCTTAGCACATACTCCAGGATACTTCTCCATTTGGTCTTTGGAGATTTCTACCATGCCTCAGGCATTTGGGAAGCTTCTAGGGTTGTCCTCCTACGAGGATAGGGTACTGAGCTGAGTCATCCCTAGTTTTCTTGGTTCCTCTCCTGGGAGCCATCTGAAAATTTTAAGATAAATCCTATCAGTTACTATATTTTCTAGTCTTGATTATGTATTCGAGGAAACAGACTCTAATACCACTCTAGTTATCACACCCCAACCCGGTTTGGTCGGATCCCCGTGAACAACTCGTCACTCTCCCAGTTTATTAAAAGGTTTCCCCTTATTATAAACCGTAAAGAGTAAGTCGTCCTATAAACCTGCACCATTTCTTGGAATAGCATAATCAAAACTGCATGAAATTTTAAACTTTACGTTCCTGTCTTACAGGCATCTTAGTTGATGGTCTTTCAGGGTAGGCTTTCCGAGATTTCCTGAAAGGGATATAAGAGAGGGGGTGAGTAGGACTACTCAGAGAATGGGTTTTCAAAGGTCAACTTTTAACTTTAAGGAAAATATTTATATGGAGTGTGCCAGATTCCTTTCTTTCAAAAATTCCTTCATTTAAAATTTTTATCGGGTTTTTCCATTATTTCATAGTTATCGACGTGTCATCACCCAACACACATCCTTCTTTATGAAGGTTACACACATTCGCAAGTCAGTATCACTACTGAACCCGCTAGTGGCTTCGGAGTGACTTTTCCTGCCACTCGGATAGAAGTACGACCACTTCTACCCTAAAAATGAGTGGATATACGTGAAATCCGACCTACAATCCCAAAATCACTTCTTCATGTTTGTATGAGGACAGAGACCTCATCCTGTCCCCATTCCAGTCTCATGCGCTTGGTGCTACTCCAAATTTCGCACAGACACCTGAAATGACGATATGCTCTTATACTCAACAGGTCGTCCAGAGCCCTTAGGATGCATCACTACCCCTCATGGGCATCTTGATGATCCCATACTCATAATGCATGCACAAACAATGTTTTCTCATATTGCCATGTAATCTTTGGTGCCACTGGACCAATGGCCCCGACTCTCAACTCAACTTGTAGTTGTTTGTCTTGACTAGTCTGTCAACCTGTCATGTCGCACTGTTGTTAGTTGACTGAGCATGTCGGTCCTATCTTGGTACCATGGCCAAACAATTCACTTATTAAGTTTTATAGCACATATATCATGTTCGTTTATGAGCTCCTACTCATGCCAATTGGCCTTGGGCCCACTGTACGAGATTTTCAAAATCGAGCATTTAGCCCCCAAGTTCCAAAAATTGAGGCCCCTGGCCTATTATAGCTATTCAAGCTCTCGTCGAGAAGGTCTCCCAAATTGTTTAAGCATTAGCACATAGTCAGGGGAGAGAACTTCCGACAAAATGTATGTTTTCTCTATCCATTATACTACCCGGGTATAAGGACACCTCTGTTCATAACCGATGAATGGATTTTCAACTTCTTTCGAGGAAGTCTCATCATACCAACCAAGTATGATCTACATACAACTGGTAAATAGTTTTTCTGTATGATTTTCACATCACTTCCTTTAAGTTGTGATGTTTAAAATACCACTAAATAGTGAGTTTTCGTACCGAGGTACTTATCATCCCCAATCAGGTATGATATAAAATTCTCACTCACTCGATAGTGTAGTGAAATTCCAGTTAGTCGGGTTTCGTCCTTAGCAAGCTAGACCTCGATTGGCATTCCCGATGTCTTATTCTCCTACACAAAATAAACATAATTGTTCATTATTCTTTGGCCTAATAGCCCTCATTCATTCCAAATGAATGAGAAAACCCAACTTTACATATATTTGTAATTAGGTCCCTAAAGTTATTTTTCTTTACCTTTAAGTCCTTATTGCCGGGTTTTTCCTAAATTTGAGTCTTAAAACTTTTGAAATTTATCTTAGGACCACAAATTATTTAATTTCGGAGTTTAATTTCCCAAATTTCCAATTTGGTCCCCCAACTTTTCCAAAATTACCATTTTGCCCTTCCTTTACAAAAATGGTAAGTTTTACCCCAAAATTCCAAAATTCCTCAATTGGTCCTCCAACATTATTTTCATGCCCAATTGACCCTCAATTTCATAAAATTAAATTTTGGTCCTTTGAATTTCGAAAATCCCCAAATTTTCCCCCAATTTCAACTTTTCAACACTACTGAATTTCATTTCATCAAATTGACCGATCAAACACCTCTAATTGTTGAAATTAGAGTTGAAATTGAGTTCCTGCATGTTCATACAATTCTAAGAAACTTTAAATCGCAGATTTTAACGCCAGAACGAGCTCAAACGAAGCTTCATCGGAAAATAGACTATAGAGAGAGAAAGCTTCGATTTCTCACCGGTGAGGGCATGACGATCTAAGCTTTCAATTGGGCAGATAGCTCTCATCTTGAGATTTATCCTATAATCAAGAATTGTATAAATTGATGCCGAATTGAGTTAGAATTTCATTATTGAAATTCTATCGGTTCTCTCTCTAACACCGATCGGAAATTGCAGAGTGGAGCCGAATTGGCTTATCTTTCAATCCTAATTCGGCCGTGGGAGGGCTGAAGAAGTGTTTGGAAGGCTTGGTTTGGCCTGAGGAGGGCCAGTGTTAGAGAGAGAACCGACAAAACTTCACTGACCAAATTCTCCATCAATTCGACATGAATTGATGAGATTCTTGATTTTAGGAGAAATCTCAGAACAAGAACTATTTGCCCAGATCGAAAGCTAGGACCACCGCGCCCCCGACGGTAAGCTTTCGAAACTTTTTCTAAGTACAGTTTTCCGGCGAAACTCCTTTTAAGCTCATTCCGATATCAATTTATGCGATTAAAAGTGCAATTGAATCGTATGGATGTGTAAAAACTCAATTTTAATTTCAATTTCAACAATTAAACATAATTAAATGTTCAATTTGATTAAATTAAATTTGGTTAATTTGAAAGGGGGAAAATTTTGAGGAAATTTGATAATTTTCTAAAATTAAGTGAATAAAGTGAAATTTCCTGGAACAATTGGCCATAAAAAAATGTGTTGTGTTATAAGACAATTGGTCAATTTTTAAAATTATTAGGATTAAATTTACTATTTTTGTAAAATAAAGGTAAAATGATAGTTTTTAAAAAGTTAAGAACCAAATTAAAAAGTTGAAAAACTTGAATCCAATAAATAATTTTGAATAAATTAAATATATAAAAAAAATTTTAACTCAAATCAAGCAAAAGTTTGCATTAGATAGCACAAATTCCTGATGGGAGTATCTTCCCTCTCCGTTGCCCTACACACCCATGCTCGTTCCTACGGGCCTCCCTCACGAAACGATGGTCGCCTTCCAGCTCTTAGGGATGCAATATACAGGGAAACATGCTGAAAAGGGCTACTAAATCCATAATCGATAGGGATTTGGGGCAAAAATTGACGATGGACAGTGTCCAAAAACTCTAATTCATCCTCTTCTTTATGGTAGTAGAGTGAAATCCCGTTCCAAAACACAGGGCGGTCGAACTAAATTTTTTCAAAAGGGCACATGGAGTAATTAAGAGGTATTTCGATAGCCAATTCTCATGTTAAGCTTACCTCTCTCCCACAATCATGGAGGAACGTGGGATGTCGGTGGGGCCTTGTTCTAACGACTTATATTCACATAACTTCTCACGGAAACCTGTTGGTGAAGCTTGATGCCTTCTTCGTCTCCCTCACAATCTTACAATTAGAACGCCCTTTTCTCTCTCTCTCTCTCTCAACCTCTCTTTCTTCCCTCCTCTCCTTACATTTCTCCCGCCTCGTCCTCTGCTCCACTCGCCCCCGCCATCTCTGCATATTTGCTTCCTCTTCTCCTCCTTTTCTATCCCCCACTTCTCGTTTCTCTACACGTCCTTTGATCCTCTACAATGTCTCAGACCATTAAATCCCAGCAGCAACCTCCCTTGGAGCTGCAGGCCGGTAGAGAGTGCCCGGCCGTGAACAGCAATGACGGTCACAAATCGAGGGTGACGGTGATCGGCAGCGGCAACTGGGGCACTGTCGCTACAAAGCTGATCGCCTCCAACACCCTCAAGCTCCCATCTTTCCATGGTTCGTCCCACCATCTCTCCCTCCTTTTATAGTTTTCTCTTACTCGCCCTTTTCGTAGATTTGCATGGATCCCACGTGGAACGTGGCACATAGAAGATTCCCTCTTTTTGTCAATAATATGAGATTCTCTTTATGACATCTCTGATTTGATATGCCAAATCATTGTGTTTGAAACGTAAGAGCCGGTCAAAATATGGTGGATTGTACAAGTTTTCAGGAACAATGTCAACAAATGGCTTTTTGTTGGTCGTTATACATCACATATGGTGGAACCATCAACTGAGTTATATCCCACATCAGTGGCATCGACTCCAGGGACACTTTCAGTAGGTAATCAAAATTCTAAAAGGGCGAGAAACTGAGCTAATCAAACTATTTCTTTCTACTGGCCTATCTATAAAAGGAAAATTTCTTTGGAGAAATGCGCCTCTTTCTTCTCCCGGGTATGCTGTCAATTCGAACGTAATGAATTATCTTTTCTCAAAAACTGTAAATTTCTCCGTAGATATATGTATTTGTATTGTAATATGAATAAAGGCAATGCAATCTCGATTTCCAGCACTAGTTCTTCCGAGTATTGTTGAATCGATCATGATTTTATTTCCTGATTTGGCTTCTTTTTCCTTAACATTTTTTTGGGGGGAAAATTAATCTTCAGATGAAGTGAGGATGTGGGTGTTTGAGGAGACACTACCCACTGGCGAGAAACTTACTGATGTAATCAACAAAACCAATGTAAGGAAGTACACTTGAACAATCTCGCTTTGCTGTTCTATTGTAGTAGATCTGTTCGTGTTTTCCTCCCCCGGTTAAATTCCAATAAACATATTTACAGGAAAATGTTAAATATCTCCCTGGAATTAAGCTTGGTAAAAACATTGTTGCTGATCCAGACCTTGAAAATGCAGGTATAAATCATTATGTCGAAATCTTGCCATTTTTTCTCTATTATTTTTAACTTTATGGCAAGGAGGCTGAAATGCCATTTTTCATGTGTTCCTCGGTAGAGGACAACCCTATATCCTTTATTAACAATGTGAACCCTATGCAACTGGTTTTTTTCTTGTTGTTATAATTTCTGAATGGTTCTGAGCAGTTAAGGATGCAAACATGCTCGTGTTTGTTACGCCGCATCAGTTCATGGAGGGGATCTGCAAGAGACTCGTGGGGAAGATAAAGGAAGGAGCAGAGGCTATCTCCCTTATAAAGGGCATGGAGGTCAAGACGGAGGGGCCCTGCATGATCTCGAGCCTCATCTCAAATCAACTGATGATCAACTGCTGCGTCTTGATGGGGGCAAACATTGCAAATGACGTAAGTGTTTATGTCAGATCATGTGAACATTTCGGAAGATTTCAGGTTGTTTCTCTTGTTACTTCTTAGGCGAAGTAAAATTGTTTTGGCAGATTGCTGTGGAGAAACTCAGCGAGGCAACAATCGGGTACAGAGAAAAGGGAGAGATTGCTGAGAAGTGGGCTCAGCTATTTAGCACTCCATACTTCATGGTCTCAGCTGTGAGTGCCACTGTGTTTTCTTATTCTGCAACTGTAACTTTTAAGGTCACAAATATGTGCTGCTGCTGTAAGTATTACTTTCATCTCTGAGTTTACTGCTGTAAAACACAAAGATTCTTCTAATTAATATCCCCAACTTCTCTCATAAAACAACAGGTTGAGGATGTGGAAGGAGTTGAACTTTGTGGGACATTGAAGAATGTTGTGGCAATAGCTGCTGGTAAGAAATTGATACCACCAACGGCTTCAGTCTTCTTAAACACAAAGAGATGCTCATCTCTTTGCAAGTGACTTTTCACTATCTCCTGAACTTCAATGGATTGTGACCCACACTTGATTAGTAGAGATCTGATGTTTCAGGTCTGGTGGACGGATTAGAAATGGGAAACAACACCAAAGTAAGTTCAACGTTCGAAGGGCATTTTTTCCCTCTTTTGGCTTCTGAGATAGTATTTTAAATGTGCTGTCATTGTATACCTTTAATGTTCTTATTACTGAATATATATATATACACATATGTATAGGCTGCAATTATGAGGATTGGGCTGAGAGAGATGAAGACATTCTCAAAGCTTTTGTTTCCATCTGTCAAGGACAGCACCTTCTTCGAGAGCTGTGGGGTGGGCGACCTCATAACTACTTGCTGTAAGGAAGCAACCGAGTCCCCAAAATTTGAAAATCCCATCTGCACTAATTCTGTAATTCGAATTATAACTGATTGAATTTGGCAGTGGGAGGACGAAATAGAAAAGTTTCTGAGGCTTTTGCTAGGAATGGTGGGCGAAGGTCGACTTTCCTTTTTCCCCGTTCTTTCATCTTTTGCATTCTTAATGCATAACTTTGGTCCATAGTGATCGTCAAGCCAACTCTTTCATCATATTCAGGTCATTTGATGATCTTGAGGCAGAGATGCTGCAAGGACAAAAATTGCAGGTAGACAGACATACGTCCAATTTAGCCTTCTCATCTTTGAATTCTCCCAAAGACTATAGAAGTCCTGTCAAAACCTGCGAAACTCCTCCATGTTTGTTTCTATCGATGGAATGAGACCTCCATCAAGCAAAAAACATTATGATATTCTTACTAATATGTTTTTTCTTGAAGGGTGTATCGACTGCAAGAGACATTTATGGGGTCCTGAGGCACAGGGGCTGGCTCGAGCTCTTCCCCCTCTTCTCGACTGTCCATGAGATCTCCACATGTCGCCTCCCTCCTTCAGCCATTGTCAAGTACAACTTGCAGAAACCCGTTCTCACTTGATAGATGAAAGGCACCTTAAAGACACAAACCCGAGATACTTTCAAGGAAGTTTTAGTTATGGGAAAGCTCGAGAAATTGTGCAAGAGGCACAATAAGGAGATGCATTTTATGAGTCAATGAATGGCTTTCATGAGTCACTCTTAGGACACTTTTGGTTCGCTGTAATATTTGATTAAAATATAATGGTATTTTAATAGGTGGAATTATCCTATAGTTTAATATCATGTACCCCTTTATTATCTTACATGTTATTGTTTCATCCTTAAGATAAAAAAGTTGTTGATAAATGGTCTCTCTCTTTGACCTATAAGGAATAGTGCAATCAATACTTTAAAATTTATTAAATGTATGGGTAGTTCATCATTGACCTTTGTAGTGTTCCTATAAAGGCATGTACCTACATGTAGATGATAGGTGGGGATGAATATGAAATTTAACCATGTTAGACAATGGAGTGAGAATTTACAAAAACACATTAAGACTAGATGGGTGTATAATGATGGGAGATGTAGAGGTGTAGATTGTGAATATTAAAAGAGTGGTTTAAAATGATTTGTTTTAAATTAGGGAAAATGACTAATGGATAAATAGATATGTAAAAAAAAAAATATTAAAATGAATAATAGTATAAAAACGTTTGGATATATTAGATATAAAATAGGTGAGTTATTATTAAAATACAAATAAAAAGTTGACATCTAGTAAAAAAATGGTAGATAAGAAATAATGATAAAAATATAAAAAGTAGCTCTAGGGAAGAAAAGTCTATAGTGACAATAAAGGGGCGATAAGTATTAGGACCTCAAACAGGTTTAGGACCTCAAAGGCATGAAAGTAAATTCTAAAGTTATTGGGCATTACATGATACTCATGTTATTTGTGTTGATCAACTCGAGGCAATAAAGTATACATGTGTGAAGTGTCAAGAGTCCCTAGAAGTTGAAAGACAAAAAGGGATATGATGAAAAAGATGGACCGTAATACAAAGTTGAACACATAGGGAACCAATAAGGAGTGAAGTACCATAAGAAATAAGGCACCGACCAAATTCCCTTAAAATCTCAAATAATGGATCCAAGGGATACCAAGAAAAGAATGTTAGTCATTTGAAATTGCTAGGGACACGAAGGAGGTAGGAATCATTAACTATTAAAGAGATAAATAGGGGCATATACCTTGGATGGAAAGATACAGGTGAAACCCCTATGGCACACCAGAAATTATATTATTGGAATCCCGAGTTAGGAATGAAAATGAACCCTACATATGGATGTATGGAGTCTAATGGAGAGAGAGGTACTAGAAGTAGCCCTTAAATAGAATTGTCCACATGAAATGGAATAGTACCCAAGTGATGGGTGGATGGTAAATGTATCACCCCAAAGATCAATACCAAGACCTTACAAAGAAACATGGGGAAGATGGGACAATGGGGTTAGAAAATAGCATAGAATGAGATAAGATTATTGGACCTAAAGCAGGTCTATTTGAAGCATAAATCATGAGAAATATGGGGTAAGGAATTTAAAGGATAAACGAGTAATTTCATAGGAATGAACAAATGGTCATCGTCACAATCCTACGAGGATCCAAGCACGAATTAAAAGGATATGTTAGAAGTGTACACATCCTAACATAGTACCTAGTGGGCTTGTACCCTTCAGACCCATAATAGTTTCAACAGAAAGCTATCAGACAAAGGTGTGTTAGCCTTGAGTAAGTGAGTGAGGTGTATCCAATGACAAATATCACAAAAAAGGGATGGGACATACAAAGATAGATGATGCGAACCTCGCCAATATGCTGACGACACCCTACACCAAATATGGCAACGATCCCAAGACTTTCACGACGCAAGTAAGAAAAGATGGAATATACCTTGTTTATGTGAGAAACAAGGTATGGGATATGTAGACGCCACACCCAAATCCTCTAAGAAAAACTCTTAGAAAACCCCGGGTGATAAGTCTTGATTGCGTGAACGCCACAGGTAAAAACCTGATAAGTTCAAAAGCTCTTTCAAGATAGAAAGAAGACAAAACCTCACAAGATATAAATTCCAAAGTGTGTGTCTCCAATGCTGTGGAGTATGCCTTTTATAGGCTCAGAAAACAACCGAATGACCCACATAATGAGGAAAATATCTATTATGGTTATAAGCTAACCTTATCTAATCTAGCTACCTAATATTATCCTAAGAGATTTATTATATTTATAAATCTCTCCTTATTAATTAAATCTGGACCTTCTCTTGGGCTCATCTTGGGCTCTTCATTTGGGCTTCTATTTGAATATGCAGCAATCTCTTTAATCAGCCCATATGAAGCTTCTTTGAATCTTTTAGCCATTTACCTTGTGATTGGGCCCTCTTGAAGTCTCAAGTGATCATTTATCCCAATTGGTGACAAAGTGTTCAGCTCCATTGCAAGTATGGTTTATTGAACTTGTGAATTCGTACTCTCATTAGTCGGATTCACATCATTCTCCCCCTCTTGATAATGATTTGTCCTCAAATCTTCTGTTCCTTCATCACACCTACATCAAAAGACATTAACTTATAACTATTTATGCTATTACTAACAATATATTTGCTAGATAACTTATTGTTATAATTATTACTACCGAGTTTTAACACCTTATATAATCCCTCTAATCTAAGAAATTTTGGTAGTTTTCTATTCATAAACCATTCATTCCTCATATGTAAACTAACCCAAATCCCTGGATCAAAAACAACTTTCATGAAACTCTTGTTGTAAACATTAATATTTTCTTGAGTCTACTGTTTTCTATCCAATGGATTAAAATCATGGATAATCTCCATTGGTGATAACTTAGTTACTGAATAAATATAACGATTATATGCAAACACAATATGTGGTAAACATGCAGTTGAAAATAGAGGTATTGTAACCAACACAGTATTCCAAGAAAAATTAAACAAGTTAGTATCAATGATTGTAGACAAAATGTACCTTTCAGATAATGTATGAGAAACTACATTTTTCATACCTTGCTTACACTTGATCACATAACCAGATGTATAAATAAATTCTACCCACCTTGCATGATACTCATTCAGCTTGAGGGCTACTCCGCTGAACTTTTCATTATAATATGCAATTGATTTTCTTTCTTGACTTACCAAGTAAGGTGTTTGCCAATCTTGAATTACCTTAATTTCCTTGTCAATGGCAATCCCTTCAAAACTTATAACATATCCAGGAAATAGAAGTTTATCCGAACAAATGATAAATATCTTAAAATTCTCAAACAATTTATCTTTTCTTAAAAGTTCTAACATCATTTCCAACATCATTTTCAAATATTCCATAAGTTCATATACCAGGACGTCATCAAAATATATATAGTCAAACTTTAAAATGATAACATGCAAGATATCCTTCATTAATATCATGATAGTGCTAAAGGTACTGGTCAATCCAAAAATCACAACTAACCAATTATATAGACCTGGTTTTGTTTCAGATGTTGTTTTCAAATCGTCTTTTTCTTTAATTTGAAATTGATGATATTGACTTTTAAGATCAAGTTTTGAAAACAAATAGTATCCATGCAACTCAATAATAATATCATATAAATGAGAAAGATGTTCCCGATACTTTACCGTGATATTGTGAATGGCTCGATAATCGAGGCATATTTGCCAAGTTTCATCCTTCATGGGTACAACACATGGTCGCTTGCTCTTACGTATATACCTCCTTTCCATCAGTTTTAGTACTTGGTGTTGACTTTGATTATTGTTTCCTCGATCAGGTTGCAAACCAGACATTTTCTTCTTAGGAATGACATGATTGAACTCCTGCATAAGAGAAATACTAATGCTCGGAAAATATCCGACAATATGGTTAGTAAAATATAAATCCTTGTACATAAGTACTGTAAGGATACGATATGGAATTATATCTCTCTTGATCTCACTTTTTCTCTTACTCTCTTTTCTTTTTATTATGGCTTTTCTGTCTTCTTTTTCAACCTTGCCTTTTCTCTCTTCATCTTTAATTTTGGCTTTTCTCTCTTCTTTTTCAATGTTGCCTTTTCTCTCTTCATCTTCAATTTTGGCTTTTCTCTCTCGGATTTTTCTCTGTTCTTTTTCATTATTGCCTTTTGTCTCTTCCTCTTCAATCATGGCTTTTCTCTCTTGTCTTTCTGCTATTTTCTTTTCATTTGCCTTTTTCTTTTTCAACTGATCCTGAAAAACTTGTTGTAAAGTAAGAGGTACAAGAGATATTGATCTATTATTCATCACGAATGAGTACCTATCTGTTAATCTATCATATGTAACGTGACGATCTAACTTCCAAGGTTCTCCCAATAAAATATGACATGCTTGCATTGGTACTACATCACATAATATTTCATCCTGATATTTCCCAATAGAGAAGGACACTATCACCTGTTGGGTTACCTCGAGTTTGGGTTGATCACTCAGCCTTTGAATTTGATATGGCTTTGGATGCTTTGTTGCATGTAATGCCAACTTCTCCACAAGCTCGGTGCTAGCAAAGTTAGTGCAGCTTTCCTCATCTATGATAACAGAACAAACTCTATTTTTCATAGAACAACGAGTATGAAATAGATTCTCACGTTGGTTGTCCATTACGTCATCAATCCATGGCCTTTCACTTGGAGTACATTGATTGATGCAATCGTGTCCGGCGCTATCACAATTAACTTGAAGATCTTCAAATTCCTTGAGTTCTTGAGTATCAAAACGCCTAGATTGAAAGCACCAAGGTTGTTGTTCAACGGAAGTATGTTGATGTGAACGACGTATCACACCTTCCTCCAAGCGATCCATTCGCGTGTGAAGTGGCTCGAATCCAGACTTTACAACTTGTTTCATCAAGGCTTTCCAATCTAGATTTTGAACTGGTTGAGGGAAACTGGCTTCTTTCCATGTGTTTTCTCTTTGTTGGAAATTGTAATCCTGCCAATTGTTAGAAACAAAAGAACCTCGCAACTCTCCCTCACATGTTTCTCTCAAACACTCCTGTTTAAAACTCAAATGGCTTTTTCTTAAAGATTTAAAACACTCTTGCCTTTTTCCACTCATATGTCTTCTTTCAATCTGAATTGAACTTTAAAAACAAATCGTTTTTTTACGAAGCAATTCAACTTGAGGGACAATCAAGACATATCGATAAAGGTTTCCAAAAAGTAATTCCAAAGAATTTAAATGAGAAGAAAGAAATTAAGATGGAATGAAGTAATAGACTTAGATATAGCAGAATAAAAATGAGATATAAGATATAATTGTGTGCCTCCTTTTTTTTTCTTTTGCCTTTTTTTTCCACGATTTTTTTTTGCTCTTTTTTTTTAGCACGAACCTTTTTTTGCTCTTTCTTTTTTGGCACGAATTTTTTTTTGGCTTTTTTTTCTCCTTTTTTTAACCTACAGAAGAGAAGATTAGTAGAAGAATATGATAATTTTTTTATAGAGAAAAGAAATAGGTAGAGAAGATAAAAAAAGAACTAGATAAAAAGATGGGATGGAACTTGTCGTGCAACCGTGTGCTCTGATACCAACTGATGCGAACCTCGCCAATATGCTGACGACACCCTACACCAAATATGGCAACGATCCCAAGACTTTTACGACGCAAGTAAGAAAAGATGGAATATACCTTGTTTATGTGAGAAACAAGGTGTGGGATATGTAGACGCCACACCCAAATCCTCTAAGAAAAACTCTTAGAAAACCCCGGGTGATAAGTCTTGATTGCGTGAACGCCACAGGTAAAAACCTGATAAGTTCAAAAGCTCTTTCAAGATAGAAAGAAGACAAAACCTCACAAGATATAAATTCCAAAGTGTGTGTCTCCAATGCTGTGGAGTATGCCTTTTATAGGCTCAGAAAACAACCGAATGACCCACATAATGAGGAAAATATCTATTATGGTTATAAGCTAACCTTATCTAATCTAGCTACCTAATATTATCCTAAGAGATTTATTATATTTATAAATCTCTCCTTATTAATTAAATCTGGACCTTCTCTTGGGCTCATCTTGGGCTCTTCATTTGGGCTTCTATTTGAATATGCAGCAATCTCTTTAATCAGCCCATATGAAGCTTCTTTGAATCTTTTAGCCATTTACCTTGTGATTGGGCCCTCTTGAAGTCTCAAGTGATCATTTATCCCAATTGGTGACAAAGTGTTCAGCTCCATTGCAAGTATGGTTTATTGAACTTGTGAATTCGTACTCTCATTAGTCGGATTCACATCATTCTCCCCCTCTTGATAATGATTTGTCCTCAAATCTTCTGTTCCTTCATCACACCTACATCAAAAGACATTAACTTATAACTATTTATGCTATTACTAACAATATATTTGCTAGATAACTTCTTGTTATAATTATTACTACCGAGTTTTAACACCTTATATAATCCCTCTAATCTAAGAAATTTTGGTAGTTTTCTATTCATAAACCATTCATTCCTCATATGTAAACTAACCCAAATCCCTGGATCAAAAACAACTTTCATGAAACTCTTGTTGTAAACATTAATATTTTCTTGAGTCTACTGTTTTCTATCCAATGGATTAAAATCATGGATAATCTCCATTGGTGATAACTTAGTTACTGAATAAATATAACGATTATATGCAAACACAATATGTGGTAAACATGCAGTTGAAAATAGAGGTATTGTAACCAACACAGTATTCCAAGAAAAATTAAACAAGTTAGTATCAATGATTGTAGACAAAATGTACCTTTCAGATAATGTATGAGAAACTACATTTTTCATACCTTGCTTACACTTGATCACATAACCAGATGTATAAATAAATTCTACCCACCTTGCATGATACTCATTCAGCTTGAGGGCTACTCCGCTGAACTTTTCATTATAATATGCAATTGATTTTCTTTCTTGACTTACCAAGTAAGGTGTTTGCCAATCTTGAATTACCTTAATTTCCTTGTCAATGGCAATCCCTTCAAAACTTATAACATATCCAGGAAATAGAAGTTTATCCGAACAAATGATAAATATCTTAAAATTCTCAAACAATTTATCTTTTCTTAAAAGTTCTAACATCATTTCCAACATCATTTTCAAATATTCCATAAGTTCATATACCAGGACGTCATCAAAATATATATAGTCAAACTTTAAAATGATAACATGCAAGATATCCTTCATTAATATCATGATAGTGCTAAAGGTACTGGTCAATCCAAAAATCACAACTAACCAATTATATAGACCTGGTTTTGTTTCAGATGTTGTTTTCAAATCGTCTTTTTCTTTAATTTGAAATTGATGATATTGACTTTTAAGATCAAGTTTTGAAAACAAATAGTATCCATGCAACTCAATAATAATATCATATAAATGAGAAAGATGTTCCCGATACTTTACCGTGATATTGTGAATGGCTCGATAATCGAGGCATATTTGCCAAGTTTCATCCTTCATGGGTACAACACATGGTCGCTTGCTCTTACGTATATACCTCCTTTCCATCAGTTTTAGTACTTGGTGTTGACTTTGATTATTGTTTCCTCGATCAGGTTGCAAACCAGACATTTTCTTCTTAGGAATGACATGATTGAACTCCTGCATAAGAGAAATACTAATGCTCGGAAAATATCCGACAATATGGTTAGTAAAATATAAATCCTTGTACATAAGTACTGTAAGGATACGATATGGAATTATATCTCTCTTGATCTCACTTTTTCTCTTACTCTCTTTTCTTTTTATTATGGCTTTTCTGTCTTCTTTTTCAACCTTGCCTTTTCTCTCTTCATCTTTAATTTTGGCTTTTCTCTCTTCTTTTTCAATGTTGCCTTTTCTCTCTTCATCTTCAATTTTGGCTTTTCTCTCTCGGATTTTTCTCTGTTCTTTTTCATTATTGCCTTTTGTCTCTTCCTCTTCAATCATGGCTTTTCTCTCTTGTCTTTCTGCTATTTTCTTTTCATTTGCCTTTTTCTTTTTCAACTGATCCTGAAAAACTTGTTGTAAAGTAAGAGGTACAAGAGATATTGATCTATTATTCATCACGAATGAGTACCTATCTGTTAATCTATCATATGTAACGTGACGATCTAACTTCCAAGGTTCTCCCAATAAAATATGACATGCTTGCATTGGTACTACATCACATAATATTTCATCCTGATATTTCCCAATAGAGAAGGACACTATCACCTGTTGGGTTACCTCGAGTTTGGGTTGATCACTCAGCCTTTGAATTTGATATGGCTTTGGATGCTTTGTTGCATGTAATGCCAACTTCTCCACAAGCTCGGTGCTAGCAAAGTTAGTGCAGCTTTCCTCATCTATGATAACAGAACAAACTCTATTTTTCATAGAACAACGAGTATGAAATAGATTCTCACGTTGGTTGTCCATTACGTCATCAATCCATGGCCTTTCACTTGGAGTACATTGATTGATGCAATCGTGTCCGGCGCTATCACAATTAACTTGAAGATCTTCAAATTCCTTGAGTTCTTGAGTATCAAAACGCCTAGATTGAAAGCACCAAGGTTGTTGTTCAACGGAAGTATGTTGATGTGAACGACGTATCACACCTTCCTCCAAGCGATCCATTCGCGTGTGAAGTGGCTCGAATCCAGACTTTACAACTTGTTTCATCAAGGCTTTCCAATCTAGATTTTGAACTGGTTGAGGGAAACTGGCTTCTTTCCATGTGTTTTCTCTTTGTTGGAAATTGTAATCCTGCCAATTGTTAGAAACAAAAGAACCTCGCAACTCTCCCTCACATGTTTCTCTCAAACACTCCTGTTTAAAACTCAAATGGCTTTTTCTTAAAGATTTAAAACACTCTTGCCTTTTTCCACTCATATGTCTTCTTTCAATCTGAATTGAACTTTAAAAACAAATCGTTTTTTTACGAAGCAATTCAACTTGAGGGACAATCAAGACATATCGATAAAGGTTTCCAAAAAGTAATTCCAAAGAATTTAAATGAGAAGAAAGAAATTAAGATGGAATGAAGTAATAGACTTAGATATAGCAGAATAAAAATGAGATATAAGATATAATTGTGTGCCTCCTTTTTTTTTCTTTTGCCTTTTTTTTCCACGATTTTTTTTTGCTCTTTTTTTTTAGCACGAACCTTTTTTTGCTCTTTCTTTTTTGGCACGAATTTTTTTTTGGCTTTTTTTTCTCCTTTTTTTAACCTACAGAAGAGAAGATTAGTAGAAGAATATGATAATTTTTTTATAGAGAAAAGAAATAGGTAGAGAAGATAAAAAAAGAACTAGATAAAAAGATGGGATGGAACTTGTCGTGCAACCGTGTGCTCTGATACCAACTGATGCGAACCTCGCCAATATGCTGACGACACCCTACACCAAATATGGCAACGATCCCAAGACTTTTACGACGCAAGTAAGAAAAGATGGAATATACCTTGTTTATGTGAGAAACAAGGTGTGGGATATGTAGACGCCACACCCAAATCCTCTAAGAAAAACTCTTAGAAAACCCCGGGTGATAAGTCTTGATTGCGTGAACGCCACAGGTAAAAACCTGATAAGTTCAAAAGCTCTTTCAAGATAGAAAGAAGACAAAACCTCACAAGATATAAATTCCAAAGTGTGTGTCTCCAATGCTGTGGAGTATGCCTTTTATAGGCTCAGAAAACAACCGAATGACCCACATAATGAGGAAAATATCTATTATGGTTATAAGCTAACCTTATCTAATCTAGCTACCTAATATTATCCTAAGAGATTTATTATATTTATAAATCTCTCCTTATTAATTAAATCTGGACCTTCTCTTGGGCTCATCTTGGGCTCTTCATTTGGGCTTCTATTTGAATATGCAGCAATCTCTTTAATCAGCCCATATGAAGCTTCTTTGAATCTTTTAGCCATTTACCTTGTGATTGGGCCCTCTTGAAGTCTCAAGTGATCATTTATCCCAATTGGTGACAAAGTGTTCAGCTCCATTGCAAGTATGGTTTATTGAACTTGTGAATTCGTACTCTCATTAGTCGGATTCACATCATTCTCCCCCTCTTGATAATGATTTGTCCTCAAATCTTCTGTTCCTTCATCACACCTACATCAAAAGACATTAACTTATAACTATTTATGCTATTACTAACAATATATTTGCTAGATAACTTCTTGTTATAATTATTACTACCGAGTTTTAACACCTTATATAATCCCTCTAATCTAAGAAATTTTGGTAGTTTTCTATTCATAAACCATTCATTCCTCATATGTAAACTAACCCAAATCCCTGGATCAAAAACAACTTTCATGAAACTCTTGTTGTAAACATTAATATTTTCTTGAGTCTACTGTTTTCTATCCAATGGATTAAAATCATGGATAATCTCCATTGGTGATAACTTAGTTACTGAATAAATATAACGATTATATGCAAACACAATATGTGGTAAACATGCAGTTGAAAATAGAGGTATTGTAACCAACACAGTATTCCAAGAAAAATTAAACAAGTTAGTATCAATGATTGTAGACAAAATGTACCTTTCAGATAATGTATGAGAAACTACATTTTTCATACCTTGCTTACACTTGATCACATAACCAGATGTATAAATAAATTCTACCCACCTTGCATGATACTCATTCAGCTTGAGGGCTACTCCGCTGAACTTTTCATTATAATATGCAATTGATTTTCTTTCTTGACTTACCAAGTAAGGTGTTTGCCAATCTTGAATTACCTTAATTTCCTTGTCAATGGCAATCCCTTCAAAACTTATAACATATCCAGGAAATAGAAGTTTATCCGAACAAATGATAAATATCTTAAAATTCTCAAACAATTTATCTTTTCTTAAAAGTTCTAACATCATTTCCAACATCATTTTCAAATATTCCATAAGTTCATATACCAGGACGTCATCAAAATATATATAGTCAAACTTTAAAATGATAACATGCAAGATATCCTTCATTAATATCATGATAGTGCTAAAGGTACTGGTCAATCCAAAAATCACAACTAACCAATTATATAGACCTGGTTTTGTTTCAGATGTTGTTTTCAAATCGTCTTTTTCTTTAATTTGAAATTGATGATATTGACTTTTAAGATCAAGTTTTGAAAACAAATAGTATCCATGCAACTCAATAATAATATCATATAAATGAGAAAGATGTTCCCGATACTTTACCGTGATATTGTGAATGGCTCGATAATCGAGGCATATTTGCCAAGTTTCATCCTTCATGGGTACAACACATGGTCGCTTGCTCTTACGTATATACCTCCTTTCCATCAGTTTTAGTACTTGGTGTTGACTTTGATTATTGTTTCCTCGATCAGGTTGCAAACCAGACATTTTCTTCTTAGGAATGACATGATTGAACTCCTGCATAAGAGAAATACTAATGCTCGGAAAATATCCGACAATATGGTTAGTAAAATATAAATCCTTGTACATAAGTACTGTAAGGATACGATATGGAATTATATCTCTCTTGATCTCACTTTTTCTCTTACTCTCTTTTCTTTTTATTATGGCTTTTCTGTCTTCTTTTTCAACCTTGCCTTTTCTCTCTTCATCTTTAATTTTGGCTTTTCTCTCTTCTTTTTCAATGTTGCCTTTTCTCTCTTCATCTTCAATTTTGGCTTTTCTCTCTCGGATTTTTCTCTGTTCTTTTTCATTATTGCCTTTTGTCTCTTCCTCTTCAATCATGGCTTTTCTCTCTTGTCTTTCTGCTATTTTCTTTTCATTTGCCTTTTTCTTTTTCAACTGATCCTGAAAAACTTGTTGTAAAGTAAGAGGTACAAGAGATATTGATCTATTATTCATCACGAATGAGTACCTATCTGTTAATCTATCATATGTAACGTGACGATCTAACTTCCAAGGTTCTCCCAATAAAATATGACATGCTTGCATTGGTACTACATCACATAATATTTCATCCTGATATTTCCCAATAGAGAAGGACACTATCACCTGTTGGGTTACCTCGAGTTTGGGTTGATCACTCAGCCTTTGAATTTGATATGGCTTTGGATGCTTTGTTGCATGTAATGCCAACTTCTCCACAAGCTCGGTGCTAGCAAAGTTAGTGCAGCTTTCCTCATCTATGATAACAGAACAAACTCTATTTTTCATAGAACAACGAGTATGAAATAGATTCTCACGTTGGTTGTCCATTACGTCATCAATCCATGGCCTTTCACTTGGAGTACATTGATTGATGCAATCGTGTCCGGCGCTATCACAATTAACTTGAAGATCTTCAAATTCCTTGAGTTCTTGAGTATCAAAACGCCTAGATTGAAAGCACCAAGGTTGTTGTTCAACGGAAGTATGTTGATGTGAACGACGTATCACACCTTCCTCCAAGCGATCCATTCGCGTGTGAAGTGGCTCGAATCCAGACTTTACAACTTGTTTCATCAAGGCTTTCCAATCTAGATTTTGAACTGGTTGAGGGAAACTGGCTTCTTTCCATGTGTTTTCTCTTTGTTGGAAATTGTAATCCTGCCAATTGTTAGAAACAAAAGAACCTCGCAACTCTCCCTCACATGTTTCTCTCAAACACTCCTGTTTAAAACTCAAATGGCTTTTTCTTAAAGATTTAAAACACTCTTGCCTTTTTCCACTCATATGTCTTCTTTCAATCTGAATTGAACTTTAAAAACAAATCGTTTTTTTACGAAGCAATTCAACTTGAGGGACAATCAAGACATATCGATAAAGGTTTCCAAAAAGTAATTCCAAAGAATTTAAATGAGAAGAAAGAAATTAAGATGGAATGAAGTAATAGACTTAGATATAGCAGAATAAAAATGAGATATAAGATATAATTGTGTGCCTCCTTTTTTTTTCTTTTGCCTTTTTTTTCCACGATTTTTTTTTGCTCTTTTTTTTTAGCACGAACCTTTTTTTGCTCTTTCTTTTTTGGCACGAATTTTTTTTTGGCTTTTTTTTCTCCTTTTTTTAACCTACAGAAGAGAAGATTAGTAGAAGAATATGATAATTTTTTTATAGAGAAAAGAAATAGGTAGAGAAGATAAAAAAAGAACTAGATAAAAAGATGGGATGGAACTTGTCGTGCAACCGTGTGCTCTGATACCAACTGATGCGAACCTCGCCAATATGCTGACGACACCCTACACCAAATATGGCAACGATCCCAAGACTTTTACGACGCAAGTAAGAAAAGATGGAATATACCTTGTTTATGTGAGAAACAAGGTGTGGGATATGTAGACGCCACACCCAAATCCTCTAAGAAAAACTCTTAGAAAACCCCGGGTGATAAGTCTTGATTGCGTGAACGCCACAGGTAAAAACCTGATAAGTTCAAAAGCTCTTTCAAGATAGAAAGAAGACAAAACCTCACAAGATATAAATTCCAAAGTGTGTGTCTCCAATGCTGTGGAGTATGCCTTTTATAGGCTCAGAAAACAACCGAATGACCCACATAATGAGGAAAATATCTATTATGGTTATAAGCTAACCTTATCTAATCTAGCTACCTAATATTATCCTAAGAGATTTATTATATTTATAAATCTCTCCTTATTAATTAAATCTGGACCTTCTCTTGGGCTCATCTTGGGCTCTTCATTTGGGCTTCTATTTGAATATGCAGCAATCTCTTTAATCAGCCCATATGAAGCTTCTTTGAATCTTTTAGCCATTTACCTTGTGATTGGGCCCTCTTGAAGTCTCAAGTGATCATTTATCCCAATTGGTGACAAAGTGTTCAGCTCCATTGCAAGTATGGTTTATTGAACTTGTGAATTCGTACTCTCATTAGTCGGATTCACATCATTCTCCCCCTCTTGATAATGATTTGTCCTCAAATCTTCTGTTCCTTCATCACACCTACATCAAAAGACATTAACTTATAACTATTTATGCTATTACTAACAATATATTTGCTAGATAACTTCTTGTTATAATTATTACTACCGAGTTTTAACACCTTATATAATCCCTCTAATCTAAGAAATTTTGGTAGTTTTCTATTCATAAACCATTCATTCCTCATATGTAAACTAACCCAAATCCCTGGATCAAAAACAACTTTCATGAAACTCTTGTTGTAAACATTAATATTTTCTTGAGTCTACTGTTTTCTATCCAATGGATTAAAATCATGGATAATCTCCATTGGTGATAACTTAGTTACTGAATAAATATAACGATTATATGCAAACACAATATGTGGTAAACATGCAGTTGAAAATAGAGGTATTGTAACCAACACAGTATTCCAAGAAAAATTAAACAAGTTAGTATCAATGATTGTAGACAAAATGTACCTTTCAGATAATGTATGAGAAACTACATTTTTCATACCTTGCTTACACTTGATCACATAACCAGATGTATAAATAAATTCTACCCACCTTGCATGATACTCATTCAGCTTGAGGGCTACTCCGCTGAACTTTTCATTATAATATGCAATTGATTTTCTTTCTTGACTTACCAAGTAAGGTGTTTGCCAATCTTGAATTACCTTAATTTCCTTGTCAATGGCAATCCCTTCAAAACTTATAACATATCCAGGAAATAGAAGTTTATCCGAACAAATGATAAATATCTTAAAATTCTCAAACAATTTATCTTTTCTTAAAAGTTCTAACATCATTTCCAACATCATTTTCAAATATTCCATAAGTTCATATACCAGGACGTCATCAAAATATATATAGTCAAACTTTAAAATGATAACATGCAAGATATCCTTCATTAATATCATGATAGTGCTAAAGGTACTGGTCAATCCAAAAATCACAACTAACCAATTATATAGACCTGGTTTTGTTTCAGATGTTGTTTTCAAATCGTCTTTTTCTTTAATTTGAAATTGATGATATTGACTTTTAAGATCAAGTTTTGAAAACAAATAGTATCCATGCAACTCAATAATAATATCATATAAATGAGAAAGATGTTCCCGATACTTTACCGTGATATTGTGAATGGCTCGATAATCGAGGCATATTTGCCAAGTTTCATCCTTCATGGGTACAACACATGGTCGCTTGCTCTTACGTATATACCTCCTTTCCATCAGTTTTAGTACTTGGTGTTGACTTTGATTATTGTTTCCTCGATCAGGTTGCAAACCAGACATTTTCTTCTTAGGAATGACATGATTGAACTCCTGCATAAGAGAAATACTAATGCTCGGAAAATATCCGACAATATGGTTAGTAAAATATAAATCCTTGTACATAAGTACTGTAAGGATACGATATGGAATTATATCTCTCTTGATCTCACTTTTTCTCTTACTCTCTTTTCTTTTTATTATGGCTTTTCTGTCTTCTTTTTCAACCTTGCCTTTTCTCTCTTCATCTTTAATTTTGGCTTTTCTCTCTTCTTTTTCAATGTTGCCTTTTCTCTCTTCATCTTCAATTTTGGCTTTTCTCTCTCGGATTTTTCTCTGTTCTTTTTCATTATTGCCTTTTGTCTCTTCCTCTTCAATCATGGCTTTTCTCTCTTGTCTTTCTGCTATTTTCTTTTCATTTGCCTTTTTCTTTTTCAACTGATCCTGAAAAACTTGTTGTAAAGTAAGAGGTACAAGAGATATTGATCTATTATTCATCACGAATGAGTACCTATCTGTTAATCTATCATATGTAACGTGACGATCTAACTTCCAAGGTTCTCCCAATAAAATATGACATGCTTGCATTGGTACTACATCACATAATATTTCATCCTGATATTTCCCAATAGAGAAGGACACTATCACCTGTTGGGTTACCTCGAGTTTGGGTTGATCACTCAGCCTTTGAATTTGATATGGCTTTGGATGCTTTGTTGCATGTAATGCCAACTTCTCCACAAGCTCGGTGCTAGCAAAGTTAGTGCAGCTTTCCTCATCTATGATAACAGAACAAACTCTATTTTTCATAGAACAACGAGTATGAAATAGATTCTCACGTTGGTTGTCCATTACGTCATCAATCCATGGCCTTTCACTTGGAGTACATTGATTGATGCAATCGTGTCCGGCGCTATCACAATTAACTTGAAGATCTTCAAATTCCTTGAGTTCTTGAGTATCAAAACGCCTAGATTGAAAGCACCAAGGTTGTTGTTCAACGGAAGTATGTTGATGTGAACGACGTATCACACCTTCCTCCAAGCGATCCATTCGCGTGTGAAGTGGCTCGAATCCAGACTTTACAACTTGTTTCATCAAGGCTTTCCAATCTAGATTTTGAACTGGTTGAGGGAAACTGGCTTCTTTCCATGTGTTTTCTCTTTGTTGGAAATTGTAATCCTGCCAATTGTTAGAAACAAAAGAACCTCGCAACTCTCCCTCACATGTTTCTCTCAAACACTCCTGTTTAAAACTCAAATGGCTTTTTCTTAAAGATTTAAAACACTCTTGCCTTTTTCCACTCATATGTCTTCTTTCAATCTGAATTGAACTTTAAAAACAAATCGTTTTTTTACGAAGCAATTCAACTTGAGGGACAATCAAGACATATCGATAAAGGTTTCCAAAAAGTAATTCCAAAGAATTTAAATGAGAAGAAAGAAATTAAGATGGAATGAAGTAATAGACTTAGATATAGCAGAATAAAAATGAGATATAAGATATAATTGTGTGCCTCCTTTTTTTTTCTTTTGCCTTTTTTTTCCACGATTTTTTTTTGCTCTTTTTTTTTAGCACGAACCTTTTTTTGCTCTTTCTTTTTTGGCACGAATTTTTTTTTGGCTTTTTTTTCTCCTTTTTTTAACCTACAGAAGAGAAGATTAGTAGAAGAATATGATAATTTTTTTATAGAGAAAAGAAATAGGTAGAGAAGATAAAAAAAGAACTAGATAAAAAGATGGGATGGAACTTGTCGTGCAACCGTGTGCTCTGATACCAACTGATGCGAACCTCGCCAATATGCTGACGACACCCTACACCAAATATGGCAACGATCCCAAGACTTTTACGACGCAAGTAAGAAAAGATGGAATATACCTTGTTTATGTGAGAAACAAGGTGTGGGATATGTAGACGCCACACCCAAATCCTCTAAGAAAAACTCTTAGAAAACCCCGGGTGATAAGTCTTGATTGCGTGAACGCCACAGGTAAAAACCTGATAAGTTCAAAAGCTCTTTCAAGATAGAAAGAAGACAAAACCTCACAAGATATAAATTCCAAAGTGTGTGTCTCCAATGCTGTGGAGTATGCCTTTTATAGGCTCAGAAAACAACCGAATGACCCACATAATGAGGAAAATATCTATTATGGTTATAAGCTAACCTTATCTAATCTAGCTACCTAATATTATCCTAAGAGATTTATTATATTTATAAATCTCTCCTTATTAATTAAATCTGGACCTTCTCTTGGGCTCATCTTGGGCTCTTCATTTGGGCTTCTATTTGAATATGCAGCAATCTCTTTAATCAGCCCATATGAAGCTTCTTTGAATCTTTTAGCCATTTACCTTGTGATTGGGCCCTCTTGAAGTCTCAAGTGATCATTTATCCCAATTGGTGACAAAGTGTTCAGCTCCATTGCAAGTATGGTTTATTGAACTTGTGAATTCGTACTCTCATTAGTCGGATTCACATCATTCTCCCCCTCTTGATAATGATTTGTCCTCAAATCTTCTGTTCCTTCATCACACCTACATCAAAAGACATTAACTTATAACTATTTATGCTATTACTAACAATATATTTGCTAGATAACTTCTTGTTATAATTATTACTACCGAGTTTTAACACCTTATATAATCCCTCTAATCTAAGAAATTTTGGTAGTTTTCTATTCATAAACCATTCATTCCTCATATGTAAACTAACCCAAATCCCTGGATCAAAAACAACTTTCATGAAACTCTTGTTGTAAACATTAATATTTTCTTGAGTCTACTGTTTTCTATCCAATGGATTAAAATCATGGATAATCTCCATTGGTGATAACTTAGTTACTGAATAAATATAACGATTATATGCAAACACAATATGTGGTAAACATGCAGTTGAAAATAGAGGTATTGTAACCAACACAGTATTCCAAGAAAAATTAAACAAGTTAGTATCAATGATTGTAGACAAAATGTACCTTTCAGATAATGTATGAGAAACTACATTTTTCATACCTTGCTTACACTTGATCACATAACCAGATGTATAAATAAATTCTACCCACCTTGCATGATACTCATTCAGCTTGAGGGCTACTCCGCTGAACTTTTCATTATAATATGCAATTGATTTTCTTTCTTGACTTACCAAGTAAGGTGTTTGCCAATCTTGAATTACCTTAATTTCCTTGTCAATGGCAATCCCTTCAAAACTTATAACATATCCAGGAAATAGAAGTTTATCCGAACAAATGATAAATATCTTAAAATTCTCAAACAATTTATCTTTTCTTAAAAGTTCTAACATCATTTCCAACATCATTTTCAAATATTCCATAAGTTCATATACCAGGACGTCATCAAAATATATATAGTCAAACTTTAAAATGATAACATGCAAGATATCCTTCATTAATATCATGATAGTGCTAAAGGTACTGGTCAATCCAAAAATCACAACTAACCAATTATATAGACCTGGTTTTGTTTCAGATGTTGTTTTCAAATCGTCTTTTTCTTTAATTTGAAATTGATGATATTGACTTTTAAGATCAAGTTTTGAAAACAAATAGTATCCATGCAACTCAATAATAATATCATATAAATGAGAAAGATGTTCCCGATACTTTACCGTGATATTGTGAATGGCTCGATAATCGAGGCATATTTGCCAAGTTTCATCCTTCATGGGTACAACACATGGTCGCTTGCTCTTACGTATATACCTCCTTTCCATCAGTTTTAGTACTTGGTGTTGACTTTGATTATTGTTTCCTCGATCAGGTTGCAAACCAGACATTTTCTTCTTAGGAATGACATGATTGAACTCCTGCATAAGAGAAATACTAATGCTCGGAAAATATCCGACAATATGGTTAGTAAAATATAAATCCTTGTACATAAGTACTGTAAGGATACGATATGGAATTATATCTCTCTTGATCTCACTTTTTCTCTTACTCTCTTTTCTTTTTATTATGGCTTTTCTGTCTTCTTTTTCAACCTTGCCTTTTCTCTCTTCATCTTTAATTTTGGCTTTTCTCTCTTCTTTTTCAATGTTGCCTTTTCTCTCTTCATCTTCAATTTTGGCTTTTCTCTCTCGGATTTTTCTCTGTTCTTTTTCATTATTGCCTTTTGTCTCTTCCTCTTCAATCATGGCTTTTCTCTCTTGTCTTTCTGCTATTTTCTTTTCATTTGCCTTTTTCTTTTTCAACTGATCCTGAAAAACTTGTTGTAAAGTAAGAGGTACAAGAGATATTGATCTATTATTCATCACGAATGAGTACCTATCTGTTAATCTATCATATGTAACGTGACGATCTAACTTCCAAGGTTCTCCCAATAAAATATGACATGCTTGCATTGGTACTACATCACATAATATTTCATCCTGATATTTCCCAATAGAGAAGGACACTATCACCTGTTGGGTTACCTCGAGTTTGGGTTGATCACTCAGCCTTTGAATTTGATATGGCTTTGGATGCTTTGTTGCATGTAATGCCAACTTCTCCACAAGCTCGGTGCTAGCAAAGTTAGTGCAGCTTTCCTCATCTATGATAACAGAACAAACTCTATTTTTCATAGAACAACGAGTATGAAATAGATTCTCACGTTGGTTGTCCATTACGTCATCAATCCATGGCCTTTCACTTGGAGTACATTGATTGATGCAATCGTGTCCGGCGCTATCACAATTAACTTGAAGATCTTCAAATTCCTTGAGTTCTTGAGTATCAAAACGCCTAGATTGAAAGCACCAAGGTTGTTGTTCAACGGAAGTATGTTGATGTGAACGACGTATCACACCTTCCTCCAAGCGATCCATTCGCGTGTGAAGTGGCTCGAATCCAGACTTTACAACTTGTTTCATCAAGGCTTTCCAATCTAGATTTTGAACTGGTTGAGGGAAACTGGCTTCTTTCCATGTGTTTTCTCTTTGTTGGAAATTGTAATCCTGCCAATTGTTAGAAACAAAAGAACCTCGCAACTCTCCCTCACATGTTTCTCTCAAACACTCCTGTTTAAAACTCAAATGGCTTTTTCTTAAAGATTTAAAACACTCTTGCCTTTTTCCACTCATATGTCTTCTTTCAATCTGAATTGAACTTTAAAAACAAATCGTTTTTTTACGAAGCAATTCAACTTGAGGGACAATCAAGACATATCGATAAAGGTTTCCAAAAAGTAATTCCAAAGAATTTAAATGAGAAGAAAGAAATTAAGATGGAATGAAGTAATAGACTTAGATATAGCAGAATAAAAATGAGATATAAGATATAATTGTGTGCCTCCTTTTTTTTTCTTTTGCCTTTTTTTTCCACGATTTTTTTTTGCTCTTTTTTTTTAGCACGAACCTTTTTTTGCTCTTTCTTTTTTGGCACGAATTTTTTTTTGGCTTTTTTTTCTCCTTTTTTTAACCTACAGAAGAGAAGATTAGTAGAAGAATATGATAATTTTTTTATAGAGAAAAGAAATAGGTAGAGAAGATAAAAAAAGAACTAGATAAAAAGATGGGATGGAACTTGTCGTGCAACCGTGTGCTCTGATACCAACTGATGCGAACCTCGCCAATATGCTGACGACACCCTACACCAAATATGGCAACGATCCCAAGACTTTTACGACGCAAGTAAGAAAAGATGGAATATACCTTGTTTATGTGAGAAACAAGGTGTGGGATATGTAGACGCCACACCCAAATCCTCTAAGAAAAACTCTTAGAAAACCCCGGGTGATAAGTCTTGATTGCGTGAACGCCACAGGTAAAAACCTGATAAGTTCAAAAGCTCTTTCAAGATAGAAAGAAGACAAAACCTCACAAGATATAAATTCCAAAGTGTGTGTCTCCAATGCTGTGGAGTATGCCTTTTATAGGCTCAGAAAACAACCGAATGACCCACATAATGAGGAAAATATCTATTATGGTTATAAGCTAACCTTATCTAATCTAGCTACCTAATATTATCCTAAGAGATTTATTATATTTATAAATCTCTCCTTATTAATTAAATCTGGACCTTCTCTTGGGCTCATCTTGGGCTCTTCATTTGGGCTTCTATTTGAATATGCAGCAATCTCTTTAATCAGCCCATATGAAGCTTCTTTGAATCTTTTAGCCATTTACCTTGTGATTGGGCCCTCTTGAAGTCTCAAGTGATCATTTATCCCAATTGGTGACAAAGTGTTCAGCTCCATTGCAAGTATGGTTTATTGAACTTGTGAATTCGTACTCTCATTAGTCGGATTCACATCATTCTCCCCCTCTTGATAATGATTTGTCCTCAAATCTTCTGTTCCTTCATCACACCTACATCAAAAGACATTAACTTATAACTATTTATGCTATTACTAACAATATATTTGCTAGATAACTTCTTGTTATAATTATTACTACCGAGTTTTAACACCTTATATAATCCCTCTAATCTAAGAAATTTTGGTAGTTTTCTATTCATAAACCATTCATTCCTCATATGTAAACTAACCCAAATCCCTGGATCAAAAACAACTTTCATGAAACTCTTGTTGTAAACATTAATATTTTCTTGAGTCTACTGTTTTCTATCCAATGGATTAAAATCATGGATAATCTCCATTGGTGATAACTTAGTTACTGAATAAATATAACGATTATATGCAAACACAATATGTGGTAAACATGCAGTTGAAAATAGAGGTATTGTAACCAACACAGTATTCCAAGAAAAATTAAACAAGTTAGTATCAATGATTGTAGACAAAATGTACCTTTCAGATAATGTATGAGAAACTACATTTTTCATACCTTGCTTACACTTGATCACATAACCAGATGTATAAATAAATTCTACCCACCTTGCATGATACTCATTCAGCTTGAGGGCTACTCCGCTGAACTTTTCATTATAATATGCAATTGATTTTCTTTCTTGACTTACCAAGTAAGGTGTTTGCCAATCTTGAATTACCTTAATTTCCTTGTCAATGGCAATCCCTTCAAAACTTATAACATATCCAGGAAATAGAAGTTTATCCGAACAAATGATAAATATCTTAAAATTCTCAAACAATTTATCTTTTCTTAAAAGTTCTAACATCATTTCCAACATCATTTTCAAATATTCCATAAGTTCATATACCAGGACGTCATCAAAATATATATAGTCAAACTTTAAAATGATAACATGCAAGATATCCTTCATTAATATCATGATAGTGCTAAAGGTACTGGTCAATCCAAAAATCACAACTAACCAATTATATAGACCTGGTTTTGTTTCAGATGTTGTTTTCAAATCGTCTTTTTCTTTAATTTGAAATTGATGATATTGACTTTTAAGATCAAGTTTTGAAAACAAATAGTATCCATGCAACTCAATAATAATATCATATAAATGAGAAAGATGTTCCCGATACTTTACCGTGATATTGTGAATGGCTCGATAATCGAGGCATATTTGCCAAGTTTCATCCTTCATGGGTACAACACATGGTCGCTTGCTCTTACGTATATACCTCCTTTCCATCAGTTTTAGTACTTGGTGTTGACTTTGATTATTGTTTCCTCGATCAGGTTGCAAACCAGACATTTTCTTCTTAGGAATGACATGATTGAACTCCTGCATAAGAGAAATACTAATGCTCGGAAAATATCCGACAATATGGTTAGTAAAATATAAATCCTTGTACATAAGTACTGTAAGGATACGATATGGAATTATATCTCTCTTGATCTCACTTTTTCTCTTACTCTCTTTTCTTTTTATTATGGCTTTTCTGTCTTCTTTTTCAACCTTGCCTTTTCTCTCTTCATCTTTAATTTTGGCTTTTCTCTCTTCTTTTTCAATGTTGCCTTTTCTCTCTTCATCTTCAATTTTGGCTTTTCTCTCTCGGATTTTTCTCTGTTCTTTTTCATTATTGCCTTTTGTCTCTTCCTCTTCAATCATGGCTTTTCTCTCTTGTCTTTCTGCTATTTTCTTTTCATTTGCCTTTTTCTTTTTCAACTGATCCTGAAAAACTTGTTGTAAAGTAAGAGGTACAAGAGATATTGATCTATTATTCATCACGAATGAGTACCTATCTGTTAATCTATCATATGTAACGTGACGATCTAACTTCCAAGGTTCTCCCAATAAAATATGACATGCTTGCATTGGTACTACATCACATAATATTTCATCCTGATATTTCCCAATAGAGAAGGACACTATCACCTGTTGGGTTACCTCGAGTTTGGGTTGATCACTCAGCCTTTGAATTTGATATGGCTTTGGATGCTTTGTTGCATGTAATGCCAACTTCTCCACAAGCTCGGTGCTAGCAAAGTTAGTGCAGCTTTCCTCATCTATGATAACAGAACAAACTCTATTTTTCATAGAACAACGAGTATGAAATAGATTCTCACGTTGGTTGTCCATTACGTCATCAATCCATGGCCTTTCACTTGGAGTACATTGATTGATGCAATCGTGTCCGGCGCTATCACAATTAACTTGAAGATCTTCAAATTCCTTGAGTTCTTGAGTATCAAAACGCCTAGATTGAAAGCACCAAGGTTGTTGTTCAACGGAAGTATGTTGATGTGAACGACGTATCACACCTTCCTCCAAGCGATCCATTCGCGTGTGAAGTGGCTCGAATCCAGACTTTACAACTTGTTTCATCAAGGCTTTCCAATCTAGATTTTGAACTGGTTGAGGGAAACTGGCTTCTTTCCATGTGTTTTCTCTTTGTTGGAAATTGTAATCCTGCCAATTGTTAGAAACAAAAGAACCTCGCAACTCTCCCTCACATGTTTCTCTCAAACACTCCTGTTTAAAACTCAAATGGCTTTTTCTTAAAGATTTAAAACACTCTTGCCTTTTTCCACTCATATGTCTTCTTTCAATCTGAATTGAACTTTAAAAACAAATCGTTTTTTTACGAAGCAATTCAACTTGAGGGACAATCAAGACATATCGATAAAGGTTTCCAAAAAGTAATTCCAAAGAATTTAAATGAGAAGAAAGAAATTAAGATGGAATGAAGTAATAGACTTAGATATAGCAGAATAAAAATGAGATATAAGATATAATTGTGTGCCTCCTTTTTTTTTCTTTTGCCTTTTTTTTCCACGATTTTTTTTTGCTCTTTTTTTTTAGCACGAACCTTTTTTTGCTCTTTCTTTTTTGGCACGAATTTTTTTTTGGCTTTTTTTTCTCCTTTTTTTAACCTACAGAAGAGAAGATTAGTAGAAGAATATGATAATTTTTTTATAGAGAAAAGAAATAGGTAGAGAAGATAAAAAAAGAACTAGATAAAAAGATGGGATGGAACTTGTCGTGCAACCGTGTGCTCTGATACCAACTGATGCGAACCTCGCCAATATGCTGACGACACCCTACACCAAATATGGCAACGATCCCAAGACTTTTACGACGCAAGTAAGAAAAGATGGAATATACCTTGTTTATGTGAGAAACAAGGTGTGGGATATGTAGACGCCACACCCAAATCCTCTAAGAAAAACTCTTAGAAAACCCCGGGTGATAAGTCTTGATTGCGTGAACGCCACAGGTAAAAACCTGATAAGTTCAAAAGCTCTTTCAAGATAGAAAGAAGACAAAACCTCACAAGATATAAATTCCAAAGTGTGTGTCTCCAATGCTGTGGAGTATGCCTTTTATAGGCTCAGAAAACAACCGAATGACCCACATAATGAGGAAAATATCTATTATGGTTATAAGCTAACCTTATCTAATCTAGCTACCTAATATTATCCTAAGAGATTTATTATATTTATAAATCTCTCCTTATTAATTAAATCTGGACCTTCTCTTGGGCTCATCTTGGGCTCTTCATTTGGGCTTCTATTTGAATATGCAGCAATCTCTTTAATCAGCCCATATGAAGCTTCTTTGAATCTTTTAGCCATTTACCTTGTGATTGGGCCCTCTTGAAGTCTCAAGTGATCATTTATCCCAATTGGTGACAAAGTGTTCAGCTCCATTGCAAGTATGGTTTATTGAACTTGTGAATTCGTACTCTCATTAGTCGGATTCACATCAATAGAGCACATGAAAATATTTACAAATAAATTCATATATTCGTGCTAAGATACATGGCATGGTGTGCTAACCAAAGTAGTTTGTAAATACTCAGACGCTATCAAGATAGGTGCAAGGATGTGCAAGTAATCGATGGTGATGATCTAATGGGATAAGATGAAATATCAAAGACATCATAAGAAGTATCCGAAGAGGGGACATAAGGGGAATGGCATGGTAATCCTTAGACAGGTAGAGAAAAAAGCTTTCAAGTTATGTCATGAGCCTAATACGAACAAGAAATGGGAAAAAAAAAAGAGTTCTAAAAAGGGTAAATGGGAGATGTCAAGAATCCACAATAGAATGTGTGAAAACTAGGAAGGTGTGAAGATTGAGTTGGCTAGGAGAGAAGTTACTCTTCTATAACCAATAAAAGTTTTGAGAACAAAACTTATAAAATGAAGGGAAAAGTTATAACATTGGCATTTCCCCAACAGTATAAATTGACACAAATGGACATAGAATCCCAGTTGTACCAAGAATGGGAATCTAATCAGGGAGTTATGATCAGATTGAATCATAATTCGTTATCCAAAAAAGAAGCCGAGATGTAAACCTTACCCTTTGGAGTTAAGAAAAAACGGGAAAGAACTAGTCAACCCAGGAGAGAAAACTGAATCGGTTCACGAACCCCAACCACTAGAAAATAAGCAAATTGAGAAATTTACAACACCCGAATGACCCAAAGAGTTATAAAAACCTTGAAAAGGGACTTTAGGACAATTTGAGAAAGAAAACCAGACCGGTTCAGGTGAACCAGATCCGAACCGGTTTGAACCATCATTGAATTGGATGCTAAATTCATTTTTCTAGGTGGCTTAGAAAATTCAAATTTGAGAATTTATGCTACCATTGGATAGAGAATGAATTTAAATAAATTTAGAAATTTTTAATTTTGAAAAACTCGGTCGAATCGGGCCTGAACCGACTAGTTTAAGCATTTAACCCTATTTGGACTGGTATAGTCCGGTTCGGAACAATATTATCTTCTTCCTTCAAATGACAGCACTGTTCACTTATCGAAAAATTGAGTAGCACCGATAGAAAGGAAACATTTCTGTTCAAGACATTTCAGGCAATCAATAACTGTCATTAAGGTGCCAAACAGACGACCGGAGAGTCTCCGAGCTCCCTATATAAAGAGCTCCTCTCCATTCATCCTCCACATACCTGAAAACTTAACTCTATCTTAGCTACTCAATTTTCCAACAAAGCTCAAACTAGAGCTCCAACATAGGGCTTTTTCTGAGCCAAAGAAGGTGTGATCAGGTTCCTTCGACTCAAGGAGAAGTCAGCTACCCAACAGTATTATCCAATTGCTCTGAGGATCGCCAAAGAAGCACCAGCGTGATCGAACAGTGAAGCAGCTCCGGCGGACCGAAGCTGCCCTATTTTTATTGAGCTGAAATCAGCCGATTTGAGCCCTCCTCAAGTCAAACCAAGCTCTTCCAACACTCCCTCAACCCTCATACAACCGAATTAGAGCGGAAAGGTAAGCCAATTTGGCTTCCCTCTGTAATTTTCGATCAGTGTTAGAGAGAGAACCTATGAATTTTCACTGACCGAATTCTTCATCAATTCAACATGAATTGATGCAATTCTTGATCCTAGGAGGAACCTCAGTACGAGAGCTATCTGCCCAGATCGAAAGCTCGGACCACCACACCCCCGACGGTAAGCTTTCGAAGCTTTCTCTTTCTAAATCCAATTTTTCGACGAAGCTCCATTTGAACTCGTTCCTTGTGATTTAAAGTTCAATTGAATCGTATGGATGTGTAGAAACTCAATTTTACCTTCAATTTCAACAATTAACCTCTATTGATCGGTCAATTTAATGAAATTAAATTCGTTCAAGTTAAAAGGGGGAAATTGGAGATTTCAAAATTTTGAGAGACTAAAGTGTAATTTCCCAAAATTGAGGGCCAACTAGCAATGAAAAAGATGTTGGAGAATAAATTGGTCGATTTTTAGAATTTTGGGGGGGGGGGGTCAAATTGTCATTTTTGTAAAGTAGGGGCAAAATGGTAATTTTTGAAAAGTTAGGGACCAAATTGGAAATTTGGAAAACTTGAACCCTTTTTGGGATTTTGGATAGATTGAGGACCCATAATGAATTTTTGAAAGTTTTGGGACTCAATTTGTGGAAAAAATGGCATTAGGGACCTAAAGTTAAAGAAAAAGAACTTTAGGGACCTAAATGCAAATAACTAAAAGTTGGGTATTTCATTCATTCGTGGTGAACGAAGGCTATTAGGTCAAATGTTAATAAACAAGTATGTTCTATCGTGTAGGAACACGAAGTACCAGGAACGCCAGCAAGGATAAGCTCGTGTGAGGCAAAGAGTCTGGTAAGAGGAAAAGTAGCACTTATCGGGTGAGTGGGAACTTTCACATCATACCCAGTTGAGATGATGAGTACCTCGGAATGAAAAACCACTACTAAGTGGAATTTTAACATCACACCTGGATGGGGTGATATGGAAACTACGCGGAAAAACTACTTATTAGTTGTAAGTAGATCATACTCGGTTGGTTTGATTCTTGGAAGGAAGTGGAAAACTTGTTTACCGGTTGTAAACGGAGATGTCATCACACTCGGTTTGTCACGCTTCGACCCGGTTTGGTCAAATCCTCGTGAACAACCCGCCACTATCTTAGTTCAAGAGGGATTTCCCCCTTCTTTAATTCAAGAGGAGCTAGGCATAATATCAACCTTGTTCCCTGGAATAACATTTATCAAATAACATTTCCCTAATAGAGTGTAAGGCCTGGTGTTATCCCTAATCATTTCTCTATTTCTTGAAAAGGGATAAAAAGGATGGGTGAGTGTTTCTACAACTTAGTGAATGGGTATTTTAAAAAAATAAACTTTCAACAAAATGAGTTTTAAATTGGAGTGTGTCATACTCCTTATTTTCTTTAAAATTCCTTCTTCCTTGTTTACTCGATTTTCAAAGCTATTTCTTTATCATCAACCACAAACAGTGTGCTTAGCAACCAACACACACCCTTCATCATGAAGGGATCACACATTTGTAGGGCAGCACATCCACTGCACCCACTTGTGGCATTAGAGCGACTTTACCAGCCACCTAAATAGAAGCACATCCACTTCTACCCTGAGAATGAGTGGATGTACGTGACATCCGACCCTCCATCCTGTAAAGAAAACTCAGTGTCCATATGAGGACAGAGACTTCATCCCGATCCCACCCCGGTCTCATGCACATGAAGCTACGTCGAGCTTCCCTAACTACTGGCACGACGAACTGCCCTTATCTCCACCATGTCGTCCAGTAGCCCCTAGAATGCATCACTACCCCTCTTGGGTGTCTTGAAGGTCTCGTACCTTAGTGCATGCACAAAACAATAATTTTCTATATAAGCCATTTAATCTGTGGTGCCACTGGTCCAACGGCCATGACCCTCAACTTGACCTACAGTTGTTTGTCTCGATTGGTCCATCGACCAGTCATGTCGCACTACCACCATTCAATCGAGTATGTCGGTCTTATCTTGGTACCATGGCCAAACATATCATTCATTTAAAGTTTTCATGGCTTAAACTCATGTTTGTTTACAATCTCCTGCTCGTGTCAAGTGGCCTTAGGCCCACTGTACGAGATTTTCAAAATCGGGCATATTAGCTCCCAAGTTCCAAAACCGAGGCCTCCGGCCTATTTGAGCTATTCGAGCTCCCGTCAAGATCTCCCAAACTGTTTAAGCAATGGTACATAGTCAGGGGAGACCACTTCCGACAAAAAAAATATTTTGATCGTCCATCACACCAACCGAGTGTGAGGACATCTCCGTTCATAATTGATGAACGGGTTTTATACTTCCTTTTAGGAAGTTCATCATATCAACAGGGTATGATCTATTTACAACCGGTAAGTAGTTTTTTTTCTGTGTAATTTTCACATCACTCCATTCAAGTGTGATGTTTAAAATTTCTACTTAGTAGTGGGTTTTCATTTCCGAGTTACTTATCATCCCAGCTGGGTATGATATAAAATCTCACTCACACTTGAATGCGTAAATTTTTCTTAATCGGCTTTCGTCTCCTCGTGAGCTTTGTCTTAGCTAATGTTCCCGATACCTCATGTTTCTACATGGTATGAACATCCTTGTTCATTATCCTTTGGCTTGATAGCCTTCATTCATTATGAATGAATAAAATACCAAACTTTTCAAATATTTACAATTTGGTCTCTAAAGTTCTTTTTCAATTACTTTAGGTACCAAATGCCAATTTTCCATTAAGTCCCGAAAGTTCAAAATTATACTTTGATACCTCAATTTATTCAAAATTACATAAAGGGTTCAAGTTTCCCAAATATCCAATTTGGCCCCCAATTTTTCCAAAATTACCATTTTACCTCTACTTTACAAAAATGGTAAGTTTCACCCCCAAAAATTGTCCAATTGGTCCTCCAACATCTTTATCATGCCCAATTGGCCCTTGATTTTATGAAATTGCACTTTAGTCCCTCAAATTTTTGAAATCCCCAATGTTCCCCCAATTTCAACTTTCCAACTCAGCCGAATTTAATTTTATAAAATTGACCGATCAAATGAGTTCAATTGTTGAAATTGAAGTTATATTAGAGTTTCTACACCTTCATACGATTCAATTGCACTTTGAATTGCACGATTTAACATTAGAACGAGCTCAAATGGAGCTTTGTCGAAAGACTGAACGTAAAGAGAGAAAGCTTCGAAAGATTATCGTCGGGGGCACGACGGACTGAGCTTTCGATCTATGCAGATAGCTCTACTTCTGAAGTTCTTCCTAGAATCAAGAATCACCTCAATTGATGTCGAATTGAGGGAGAATTTAGTTAGTAAAAATTTGTCGGTTCTCTCTCTAGCACTGATCGGAATTCATAGAGAGTAGCCAAATTGGCTTACCTTTTTACACTAATTAGGTCGTAGGAGGGCTGAGGAGGTGTTGGGATAGCTCGGTTTAGCCTCAAGAGGGTTCAGATTAGCTAATTTCAGCTCAACAAAAATAGGGCAGCTTCGGTCTGCTAGAGTTGCTTCACTGTTCGATTACGCCGGTGCTTCTCCAATGACCCTCGGAGCAATTGGAGACTTCCATCGTGTAGCTGACTTCTCCCCAAGTCTAAGAAACCCGACCATGCCTTCTTTGGCTTAGAAAAGACCCTATATCAGAACTCTGGTTCAAGCATCATTGGAAAACTGAGTAGCTGAGAGAGAGTGAGATTTTTAGGCATGTGAAGGATGAATGGAGAGAGGCTCTTTATATAGGGAGCTCGGGGACTCGTCGGTCGTCCATTTGGCACCTTAATGACAGTCATTGATGGCCTGAAATGTACAGAATGAAAATGATTCTTCTTCGTCGATGCTGGTTCAATTTTTTGGCGAGTGAACAATGTTGCCATCTGAAGGAAGAAGATTACACTATTCCGAATCGGACCAAACCAGTCTGAACTGGGTTCAATGCTTAAACCGATCGGTTCAGGCCTGATTGGACCAAGTTTTCAAAATTAAAAATTTCTAAATTTATCTAAATTCATTCTCTATCAAATAGTAGCATCAATTATCAAATTTTAATTTTCTAAGCCACCTAGAAAAATGAATTTAACATTAGGTTCAATAGTGGTTTAAACCGGTTCAATCCAGTTCATGTCCGATTCACCTAAACCGATTTGATTTTTACCTCCAATTCACCCTAAAGTCCTTTTTCATGACTTTTATGACTCTTTAGGTCACTCAGAATCCATAAATTTCTCGATTTTCTCTTTCTCTATCGGTTCCGATTTATAAACCGACTCGGTTTTCTCTTTGGAAATGACTGGTTCGATCTGGTTCAGATCCAGTTCACCTAAATCGATCTGGTTTTCTCTCCCAAATTATCCTAAGATCCTTTTCCATGGTTTTTATGATTCCTTTGGGTCACTCAGGAGTTGTAAATTTCCCAATTTTCCCATTCTATGATGATTAGGTTTGTGAACCAGTTCGGTTTTCTCACTCGGTTTGACCAGTTCTTTTCCCAATTTTCCTTAACTCCGAAGGGCGGGGTTTACACGGTTGGTGTGATTAATGAATGAAAATATATTTTGTTAGAAGTGTTCTCCCCTGAATGTGTGCCACCGCTTAAAGATTTTGGGAGACCTTTTTTTACGAGAGCTCAAATAGCTCAATTACGCTAGAGGCCTCGATTTTGGAACTTGGGGGGCTAAAATGCTCAATTTTAAAAATCTCGTACAGTGGACTCAATGCCAATTGACACGAGTAGGAGCTTATAAACAAACATGATGTTAAGCCATGAAAATTTTAATGAATAATGTGATTTGGCCATGGTACCAAGACAGGACCGACATACTCGATGGACTAGTGGCAATGCGACAAGACTCGGTCAACGGACTAGTCTAGACAAACAACTATAGGTCGAGTTGAGGGCCGAGGCCATTGGACCAGTGGCACCAAAGATTAATGGCTTATATGGAAAATTATTGTTTGTGCATGCACTGAGGTTCGTGACCATCAAGACGCCCAAGAGGGGTAGTGATACGTCCTATGGGCTACTGGAGGACAAGGTGGAGATAAGGGCAATTTATCGTGCCAGCAGTCAGGGAAGCTCGACATAGCTTCATGCGCATGAGACTGGGGTGGGGTCGGGATGAGATCTCTGTCCTCGTATGGACACAGAGTTTCTTTTCAAGTTTGAGGGTTAGATATCGCGTACATCCACTCATTCCTAGGGTAGAAGTGGTCGAGCCTCTATCTAGGTGGCCGATAAAATCGCTCCAATGACACAAGTGGGTGTAGTGGACAGGCTGCCCTACGAATGTGTGATCCATTCATGATGAAGGGTGTGTGTTGGTTGCTAAACACACCATTTGTGGTTAATAATGAGTAATGGTTTTAAAAACTGATAAATTGAGGAAGAAATCATTTTAAAATAAATAATATCTGGCACACTCCAATTCAAAACTATTTTATTTAATTTTTTTTATACTCATTCATTGAGTTGTAGAAACTCATCCACCATTTTTATCACTTTTCAGGAATAGAGAAATGACTAGGGATAACACCAGGATTTACCCTCTATCAAGTATGCTTAAATTCCTTTTAAGCTTGCATTTTACTTGATATATGTTATTACAAGGAACATAGTTGTAAATTTTGCCTGGCTCCTCTTGATTAAAGAATGGGGAAAACACTTCCTGAACCAAGGGAGCGGTGGGTTGATCATGAGGATTCGACCAAATCGAGTCGGGGTGTGATACGAGATATTTGGAAAGCCACTTCGGGTGAGTCCAAATTGGAAAGAAGGATAATTTAAATTACCGAAAGGACCTAAAGGGGCAAAAGTGTAATCTTTATAAAGGATGAGAATGATGGTCACCAAATCGGATCAGATCCGACCCAATTTCCACCACCCGACACGACTCGTGTATACCTGACCTGATTCCACCCCTTCAACCACTTCGGCATGGATTCTACAATTGGAATTTTATGGAAACACATATAATTTATCCGAATATTAAACAAATTTCATGAAATTAGACCCAAGAATGCATTGACAACTTGCTGAATGGCCTTCACATTAAATTAATTACATTTTCACCACTCCATCATGTAACATCGGAACCCAGGTTATGCCTAAGTGGATCGGAAACCCAATGTAAATCAGGAATAGGATCCTAAAGCCGGGAAATGGGATCTTGAGTTAAAAGAGAGAATGAAAACTGAGACCAAAATTATAAACCCGAGATGGAATCAAAAATCCGGAAGGAAATCCCGAACGAGACAAAAATTAAAACTAAGAACAGAACCCCGTAAATGGACTCTGAGTTAGGATTTGGAAATTTAAGTTTGAATTAGAATCCCATATTGGAAATGGGATAGGAAACTCAGTGTTGCAACTAGGGATCTTATTTGGTTTGGGATTGTGTTCCTAGGCATGAAAATCGAGGTTTTTAGGGAAAGCTAGTTTTTGCCTTTGCCTAAACAAGGTCGAGATTTCGAATTTAATTACCGAAAGGAACAAAAAAGGGAAATGGTAATTTAGAGTTCAAAAACAAAAAGAAAAAGAAGGGAAGTCGGGATTAATGGGACTGAGTCAGGTCAACCCGACTCACTCGCAATCCACCGCTCACCGCCTGATAACTCTCTACTGCATTACTTCAAATTTTGCTCTAATTGAGTTAATTGTTTATCAAATTGAGTGCAAACAATTGTAGAGATCAACTATGAGATGAGCTACCGGTCTCCCTATGGAGTTAATTATATTAACTCATCCTGGATATTCCGAATTTGGTATTCAAAGTCGAAAATCTCGATCTTAGACAACTCTCGGACCTCCCTTCACTCAAACGAGCAATTCTCTCTCATCTGATCACCAAATGAGGTGATCTTGGTATCAAAATGCAGCTAATGGACTCCTCTTGAGAGCTATTTTGGTCCCCAACCTTCTAGTGACAGAAAAATGTCGCACAAGTGCCATTTTGGCCAATCCAATTTTGGGATAGAAAGTTTGATCGCCACTAATGGCCTTGATGATTCAAATTCTCCAAACTCTGACCACCACTCAGGCGACCATTGATGCCAAAGTGACCGCATGCCTCCCTTCTACCCCTCCATTTAGGCAAAATTGGCCACCACAAAAAAAAAAAAAACTTTGCATAGACTTAGGCTATAAAATACCGAAGCTCTAACCACCTCCGATGAGAATTTCCGACAACCCACTTAGTTGCTCAGCTTCGGCTAGTGTCGGAAAATGACCAAATTAGGTCATGGGTGGCCAGGGTAAGGTACCCCACTCCTTCCATGAGTCAGGATATGATAAGATCAACTAGGGGTCAATTGTGAATTTAGAAGTTAATTTGATTTGAGTTCCAAAGTTTAGGGACTAAAATACAATTATAAAAATTTTGGGGACCAAATTGCAAATATGAGAAAATTGTAAAAAAAATGTCCCTAAGAGTAGTATAAAGGGGCTTAGAAGTGATTTTAAAACATATAAGGATGTCTAAAGTCATTTTGTGGAATTAAGGGGCAAAATTGTAAATATTATGTAAATAAGGGGTAAAATGGTAATTTTTCCCAAATAGGGACAAACTTGTCAATTATGCCCAAAGAGATATCAAATTATTAATTTTGAACTATAGAGGACATATTGGTAATTTTTTCCAAAGTAAATATGTAAAAATAGATATTTTTTGTAATTAAGGGGCAAAATGGTAATTTTGCCCATTTTAGGGACCAAAATGTAATTAATACATTTTGGGACCCAATTGTATTTAAAGGAGTTGTGAGGACCCAAATGAGAGAATTGGGAAGTCTAGGGTCCAAATTAGGGAACTTTTGATGAGTAAGGGTAAAATGATAATTTTGCCCAACTTAAGTATCAAAATGCAAACTTTGGAAAACTTAGGTTATCTAAGTAATGGACTTCGAAACTTTTTGGGTATTGGTAAATAAGACCTAATATGGGTTAACCTTAATTTGGAAGGAAATCATAGGTGGGATTAGTGATTATGAAGCTTCATCGACAGGTTAATCGAGAGAACAAAGCTCGAGGGGCAAAACTATAATTTGTGGGAAATTACAGGATAGTAGCTATAGGTGTTTAGTAGATATTTAAACTATCCCGATTGTGCAATTTGATTCCTATAGAATGAATTCTGTAGTGGATCACTAAAGGATCGCACAACCTGAGATAGAGAAAATAACAATCGGGACGAACAGGTCCTGATGAAAATAGTGAGTGAGAGTAATGATGATGAGTCTGATTGGACTGACTGAAGTATTGCACAGTTTTTTATTGATGCTCTAAAATAACTGTTATGCTGAGTTTGAAACTCGTATAAAAAGTGTAAAACGACATAAATACATATTCAATAAAGAAATGCACTCTTAAAAGTTAAGAAACAGTGTAATGGTCTTTAAAACTGTGATAAATATACCATAGTTGTATGCTAGGGCTATGAAATTGGGGCTTCCTGCATGTCATATTTGATGAAGGAAGTGGGTCAATAAATGGACAAAACTCTAGATGTGCATTAAGTTGCCTTATATTTTGCTAAGGGGAGTTGGTTGAATGAAGGACCAAACTCTCAACATCCATTGAACTGCATTATGATTGTTAAGGGGGGTTGGTCGAGAGATAGGCCAAACCCCTAGTATAAATTGAGTTTGCATAATATTTGATGAATTATGCTTGTTCTTACATAGATATGGTAAAAATAAGGATCATACTCAAGAAAATGTGATATGCATGAATATGGCTTGTTAATATGATACTTGACTACTAAATTAATATATACATGTTGGTTGTGAATATGGGCATCGTTAGAATGCCTAACGAGTTAGTAATGATTTATGAAAGAAAATGGGGCATTAGTTGTCCATGTGTGCAGGCCATGAGTGCCCGAGTTTATGTTGCATTGTGTATGCCTTGCATTTTATTGTTGTTTATGGAAAAGAGAGTTGGACCCAATGTAATGTGGACTTACGGTTCCTAGGTGGCCCGAGATAGGAGTCTCAAGGGGCTTAATGACTCTATAAACATAGAAAGGCCCGAATTAAGAGTCTCAGTGGACAGTATGGGTCATTCGACATGCAAACTTTTAAACTTCAGAAAATTGGGCCTTAACCGGCCAATTTTCAAATTTGGATCACCGAACCAGTAACGGTCTAATCGATCAACGAACCGCTGTCAGTTCAACACTCAGTTAGTAGGCGCGACCAATCAGCGTGTGATGTGTAACGATTGTAAGCATCGATCAATTGGAGCGCAACACGTGTACTCGGTTAATGGTTAAATGAAGAAAATTCAATTTAACGATAATCGATAAATAGAAGAGCAACATGTGTCGTATTGTATAATATATTTAATTTATTATTTCAAATTATATAATTTACATAAAATATATATTTGTATAATACATTTAATTTATTATTTCAAATTGATTAAATAAATTTTCAATTATATATATTATTTTATAATTTTATAAAGTAAACATTATATATAATTTATATTCTTTAATATATATTTTAAATAAAATAAAATATTTATATTTAAATTAAGATATTAAATGTTGATAAGAAAGTTATTAGAATTGAATTACATATTTTAATTTAATAATGTAATAGAGTTGTTATTAAATGTTGATAGGATAGTTCTCTCATAGCTCTTTTTAATGAGAGTACTTCTCATCATTTGGGTTATCTGTCCTGTCCATTTTCATATCATATGTTTACTCCTACTTTCTTCTACAGAGTACACAAGACATCTATTAATACTTTTATTATATTCAATTTTAAATATATTTTTATTGTATATTATTATTCCGTTATTGAATAAAATAAATAATTATTTTTAGTTTAATATTTTTTTATACTCAACAAATCATAAGTTAAATTTTCTGTCTTGTTAGTTACGAGTACGAAGTTATTGATTATAATACTATTTAATAAAATATTATATATTGATAAATATCAAATTTATATTTATTTAAAAAGTTATAATTATAAGTAATAAAACGACATAATAATTTTTTATTTTATAAAATATTTAATTATATTCCTAATATTTACAATTTATTGTATCATAGACCCTTATAATGATATGATCATGAGTACTTTTATTTCTTTGAAAAAATCCCTAGTGATCGTCAAACTTCCGGCGCTTGCATACTTCACTGGATCTAGTCTCATGTATCGTGCCTTAAGGTGGCGCCAATTATTGGCACTAAAATCCACAAATGTCTATCAACGTATCATTATTCAACCATAATGTCAATATGGAAGAAGAGAGTACACCGTAGAGAAAGAACAAAAGTGGGAGCACTAAAAAGGATTAGCCTCTTTTATTAGTTTTATTTATTTTATATGCGCTTAAATTATAATTTTATATAAAAATTTTATAATATAATAATTTAAATACAAAATAATGAAGAATCGAACCTTTTATTTTATATTTAAAATACTAATATTATAATTATTATATAATAAAAATATATTTAAAGTTTTAATAATTTAACTTTTTTTGTTATCAATACAAATTATATTAAAAATAATTTGTTTAAAATTTATAATATTATATATTTAAAATAAATATATTTTTACTTAATAAAATTATAATTAAAATTATATATAATTAATTTTTTATTTAATTAATTTGAAATAATAAATTAAATATATTATACTAATATTTTTATTATTTATAATAATAAAATTTTAGTAGTAAATTATATGATTTTATTATAACTAAAATATTAATTTTAAATTATATATTTATATAACATCATAATACATATGTTTTTATTATATAATTTATATTTAATAAATTATTATAATTACTATAATTTAAATAATTTATTAAATGTAAATTATATAATAAAAAATTTATAAATAAATTATGATATTATATAAATATATAATTTAATATTTAATATTTTAATAATATTAAAATTATATAATTTACCATAAAATTATATTATTATAGATAATAAAATATGTATTTGTATAATATATTTAATTTCTTGTTTTAATTTATTTAAATAAAATATTAATTATATGTAATTTTTACTTGTAATTTTATTAAATAAAAATATATTTAATTTGTATTTATTTTAAATATATACATTATTTAAGTTTTCACATAATTATTATTTTATATTTAAAATGTTAAATACATATCAGTATAAATTAATGAAAATTTAAATTGTTATTAAAATATATATTTTATTAAAAGTTTAATGATGAAGTATAATATTTGAAATATTTAATATAAAAATAATATTGAATTGAAATATTTTATAAAAAATTATAATTTAAGTTTTAGATTTATGATATTACTCATCTTAAATGTTTCTTTTAGTGTTGTAGGCAAACCCTTATTCTTTTTTTTGCTCAACAAATCATTATTACTTGAAGTTTTGTTCCTTAATCCTAATAATGACCTAAAAAAGCCAAACTTTACAGGCCTGTCTATCACATCTTATGGCCCTGAAAGCCCAAGTTTGACTTTGAACTAGGAACCCTCTCCTTGTCGGCCGTACTTGCGCAGTTGAGAGCAGTTATCACGGCTGCCGGAGAATCAGCAGAGACGCAGAGCTTCAGTCCTTGGCCGGCTAAAGTGGGAAAATCTGCCTCCTTCGGCGGTTAGATTCTATATGAAACCCGAAGCTTTAGGAGGGTCGGGGGTCGGAGATAGCTTGGTTCAAAATACTGAAGGGGAAGAGGAGGGAGGACTAGGACCGGTGATCATGGAGGAACGCCGAGAGGGATGTATTTATGGAGATGATGATGAGTTGAGGAGGCTACTGGTTCCTGACGTACACACGCTGCCCATCACTCCAACCTCTTCCATGGAAGCTAATTTCGACATCTACTTCGCACCAGGTATGATGGTCTATAGTCTTGTTTCCAAGTCGTTTACTTTGAGCTTATTTTTGACATCCAAGTTTTTTGAATGATTTGAATGCCATTGGTGTTCTATTCTTTTCTTCTCGCTTTGCCGGTATTGTTTGTTCATTGTAGCAGCTATTGTCTGAGGGCGTATCTCTGTCATGCGAATTCTTGAAATTCATGTGAAAAGCTATTCGTTCTATTCTATGGTTCTTGTTTTGCCGGCATTATTTGTATGCAGTGTTTACCTGCAAAATGTGACCGTTTTCTTCTTATGCGTGAGCTTGCAGATTTCATTAAGCCCGGACATGATCAATATGTCTACCGGCATCCCAATGGGTAGGATTCAAACTCAACCTATGCTAATTCTTATGAACTTGTGTGAAGTACGTTTTCCAGTGTAAAATTTTATGGAGCATGAAGGTGATGCTTTGGACTTTTTTCTGGGTTTGTTTTGGTGAAGAAAAGCTTGTGTGCGTAATAGGCTTGGCTTGTTAGGATTCAAACTCAACCTATGATAATTCTTATGAATTTGTGTGAAGTACCTTTTCCAGTATAAAATTTTATGGAGCTGTGAAGGTGATGATTTGGACTTTTTTTCTGGGATTGTTTTGGTGAAGAAAAGCTTGTGCGTAATAGGCCTGGCTCCGTGTCATCTAGCCTTTAAAGATGATGGTGGGATCGTGACTGTTGATTTCAATGTGGGCAAGTCTGATCGGAGCAGCATCAAGGTCACTGGGAAGCGCAAACGGGTACACTTTTGAGCTAGCTCTTGCTGATGTTGTATCTATTACATTCTCTGTGGTTGTGCTTTTTATGGTGAGTACAAGCACTTCTGCACCCTTTTATCAATTGTAAGGTACTCTTTGCTGAAGTGTAGTGCTTCCACAAAAGTGAACTTCTTGGGGTGAGTTGAGATGGATCAGTTGAGGCATTATTTTGTACAAAAAAAGTATATATTTGATAACTTTGTGGCCCTTGTGGTAATGGATTGTCTATTGGTTTCCGAAAGTTGCAAGTACAGGCTATGTTTGATCTTGGTCATTGGTCCAATTTGTGAGACAAGATCCAATGGTATGAATTTTCTTACTTAAATTCAATGGTCAACAAAGAGCCATCCAAGAAAGGATGGCCTATTATATGCATGTCAAGCTTTTAAATGCATAGTTCAACTAAAATTTACACTTTTGTTCCATATGGAAGAGTGTGTTTTTCAAACTGCTATTGCGCATCTGGGTAAAAATAACAGCTCTGTTTACTTTCAGAATGCACAGCACTTTGAGTCCAATACAGCTCTGTGCAAAGTTAGTACTGGCAAAGATTCTTATACAGTAAGGTATATAATTTATCAATTATTTTTGCATCCTTATACGGACTTGCCTTTAACTGTTTTGATGGGCGTTTGGTCAGGTGCTGTGTTAAAGGCTCTCTACTGGAAGTGAATGATAAGCTAATAAAACAACCTGCGCTTCTCAATTCATCTGTAAGAACGGTCTGACTGTAACTTCATCATCCATGCTTTGCTTTCTACATTTCTTGTAGATATCTGTTGGATATGAACTCTGATGATGCTACATTTTTCATCCGACCAACTTGCACCAATCTGATGAAATTCAAGGCTGATCGAGAAGGATATGTTGCTATAATCATGCCAAAGCCACTAGATTGGCTCAAGGTGAAAGGCACATTACTGGGCCTTGAAGAATACAAGAGATTGAGGGACCCGAGTTGAACTGAACTCCAGAAACCATGCAAGTGCACTAGCATTTTAAGGGCTTCCCAATAATTATCCCCATGGTCACACCACCATCAGCACAAGACCCAGGACAAGTCAACTGCTTGGTGAACTTTGTTATAGGTTAATATGCCTTTGATGTTCTGACTTGTTTCACATCATTTGTTCTTTGAATAATCCTTTTATAAGTTCAGCATTTGGTAAAAGGTTCTTGCTGGTTGGCGTTGGTTTAATCTTGCTTGCCTTTTGATGGGTCTTAGGGCTATTTCTTCTTGACCAAACATAAACTTGTTGTAGCTTTGTTGACTCGCCAAGGGAACCAATATGCCCGTTATAGTGACTAGTTGAATTCCAGAATGCAGTTTTAGCAAATTAGAAATGGAACCAGAATATATTAAATTTATTTATGGTTAATTATACAATAAAATATTAAATTATATTGATGGTATTGTATTTAAAAAATTATAGTTTATTATTATTTTTTAAAATATATTTTAATTTCAAAAGGTTAAATTATGATATTTAATATATTAAAAATAATTTTATGCATTCAATATTTAATAAAATAAGCTTATTTAATGTTATAAATAATTTTCACTAAATTAATTGTTTTTATACTAAATTAATAAATTTTATTAAATATTGAATAATAAACTATCAAATTTTATAAATATTTTGTATTAAAATAGTTTTTTAATTTGATTCAAAATTATGGTTTTTTATAAATGTTTGTTATTATTAATGTAATTTAGTATATTGCTAATGTAAATTCTTAATGGATTAAAAGCAACCCGACTAGTTTTGTAACTATTTATATCCCTCTATTAATTAATTGATACATGATTTTTTTTTGCTCAAAATTGATATATGATTTTCAACCCCATGACTCAGCCCCTATAATTAAGTCCTATATTTTTTAAATTAAATTGCATTTAATTTAAATAATGTTTTATATTTATACCAAATTCTAGAAAATAACAAACTGCATTTAATTTAAATAATGTTTTATATTTATACCAAATTCTAGAAAATAACAAACAATGGATTTTTTTGTCGTTGACACTATCAACAAACACGAGATTCGTGCCTGCACTCACTCGACCACTACTCGGGTCATGGGTACGGATTTGTTTATTGAACTCGTACCCTATAGATTACGCAGGTATATATCCAACAATAGACCCGAGTTAGTTTGTTTTTATATTGATTAATTTCGGGTCTATTGGGTGGGTTAATTTACATTGTTTTTATATTGATTAATTTGAAAAAATTTGGAATGAGAGTTGTTTGCAGTGGTAAAAAAAATTATTTACAATAAAATCTAATATTACACTTTTTAGAATATTTGAAATAATTATATAATTTATTTATTAAATTATTATTATTTATTTATTTTTATTTTATATATTAATAATATTTTATATAAAATTATATAATATAAATATTATATATATATAATTAACCATACAAAATATATTTAATATAATTTAATTATATATTAATTAATAAATTATTTAATTTAATTAAAAATATAAATTTATATTAAAAAATTTTAATTAATAATTTTTAACCTTATTATACCACCCTACAAAATATAAATTATTTAAAAAAATTAACAAGTTAAATCTATTATTTCACTCCCACTCCAAAACAGTCAATTGAAATATAGCCTTAATTTTTTTCTGATTCGGAATGTATCTTTGATGGATGGAATCAATACACTTCTTTATATTGCAGGTTCAGATGGAACGCCGGAACTCAAACCAATCGTCTAAGTGGCTGGGGATATTGGCTGCGTCCATGAGAAAGGTGCTGGTTTGTAAGATAAGGATGAAATTCCCCAGCTTACACTGAAAACATGGTTGAATTTAACTTCTAGGGTTCGGGGGCTTGTTCTACAAACGTGCAGCTGCTTTGCAGATTAAGCCAGGAGACGTTATGGAGGCAAGGCAAAGGGTTTATCTACCTGTCTCAGTAGCCGAGTCGAAGATCTCCAATAGGTTTGACACTATTCCAAGTGGGACTCTCAATCCTAACGCTGATGAGATCGATTACTTGAGGAGGCTTGTCATGTACAAGGTGAACCTTTTATCCTTTTTTATTTAAAGAGAAGAACGAATCCATTTAGAGGGACGAGCTAAGTGGGAGTTAGTTTCTTGAGAGATTCTACACGATTTGTTGTTCTTCCCTTTCGAGATGTATTTGTGTGAATTTATGTTATTCATTGAAATGAATGTCCAGGACTCCGCAATAATTGTGCTGAACAAGCCCCCTGAGACCGCCTGTCAAGGTTACAAGATTCTCTATTTTACAATTATAATTTTCTCAAACTACTTCTTGTTGGTGCTTATCATTATGATCAAGTTTTCAGGGAAACTTGCCTGTTGACAATAGCATGGGTGCTTTAGCTGCTGCAGCACTGCATTACGATTATGAGGAAGGTCCTAATCTGGTAAAGCTTCTTCCTGAATCACCTGAGATACTTGCATAAAAATAAAGGCCAGTCAGTCCATCTGTATTGTTTGGAAATACAATGGGAATTATCCTGCATAATCATTGTATTCTTGAAAGGTTACTGCCTTTTTCTTTACTTAGGATCAAGATCTTCAATGGCTGATTTGAGAGCTTTATCAGGTACATGGGCTTGACAGAGAAAGCAGTGGCATTATCTTAATGGGAAGAACACGGGAAAGTGTCTCTCTTCTTCAATAGCTCTTCAGCAACATTAATAAAGCTAAATCCTCGTTTAAGGTACTAGCATGAGATACATTGACTATAGTTTCCTTATGAGACAGGATTACCATAGATGACACTGATGAAATTGCATTCTGATATGAACCTGACTCAATATTTCGCCCATCCTGATATGATTAAGGTCTGGAATGATGCATGTCAAGCAACTTACCGGAGGTACTGGACATTAGTGATAGGAAAAGGAGGGGTTGACTCTCTCAAAGGTTCTTTCTCCTCCCTTTCTCATTGTGTAAATGATGTGTCTTATGGGTTGTGAACAAATAAATATTCAGGTGAGTGTCTAATTGCTTAGGTGTTTCTTGATGATGGAAAACCAAAAGGGTTATCTTGGGTGGTCAGTCAAGTTTATAAGCCTGTCAACGGGCAATCACACAGTACCGTGTTTTGGGTCCAACAGTGAATGGATGTTCGTGGATTGAACTCCAGCCTCTTTATAGCTGCAAGCACCAGGTAGCCTAGCATAGTCTTATCTTCCAAGCTGATATCGTTTTCTTTTAAGTTGCATGTACTCTTATTCACAAAAAAAAAGGAAGTGAATTGAGAAGGAGAGAAAGGAAATGAAAGTTATCTGGCTTGTATGGATGATGCTAGTAAGGAGAGAATGTTTGTTTGTAGATTTAGGATTTGAAAAAGGAAAAAGAAATTGATATTTTTTCTTATAATTTTGTGAGAAGATACGGTGGATTATAAATAATACTATCAATAAGTATGGAAATCTTTACAATATTATAAATTTATAATATTTATTTATTTTATTTAATATTTAATTATATTCTCAACAACTATTTACTATTTATAAGTAAATTTATGCTCAATAATTATTTACTATTCAGTTATTATTATTTACTATATTGTACTTAACACATGAGAATATATTATTTATTAATAAGTAGTTGAATTATATTTAGTAAAAAATTATCAACTTTATAAATTAATAATAATTATTTATTTTATTATATTTTTAACAATTTTGAAGTATATTCTCTTTTCAAATTAATTTATAAATTTATATGTTAGCAAGAAATAAGAGATATAATTCACACTATTTTTTATCGATATAGATGTTCGAACCCAGGACCTCTGTACCTGCTCACATAGACTCGTATATGTGGTTAGCTCAGGCTAAATTCGACGGGGACTTCACAATATTAGATATATTGTATGTTAATTGGTTTAATTATTAAATAAAAAATAATTAATATTATTTTTAAATACATAAAAATATTAAATAAGTTATTTGATAAAATAATCAATCTTAAAACTGGTCTTAAAGTTTTTTATCTTCATGCAAGTCTACTAAGTTACTAGTTACAAACTTGGCTTCATCCTCCCCGTGGATGGCTCATAATCAACTCGGATGGATGAGCAATGGTCAGCGTGGAAAAGTGGGGTGGGGCTGTTCCGTGGGACAACTGACAAGTAAGGGATAGCAGATACGAGAGGTAGCCAGAGCTCTCCGCATTGCAAATAGCTTATTGGCGGAGTCATGAGATGTAAGAGATGGTCTTGCCATTGCCAGAAATTTAAACTTAGATTCCTTAATTGCGAACTAGATGCTAAAGCTACTGTCCCACTTTTGTAAAATTATGATGAGATTATTACTTAAAATTAATTATTTCATTAATTAAATAATAATTAATTAAATTATATAAAACACCTTTAAAAATAAATTCTAAATTTTATTTTGTAAAATCAGTCACTCATAAAATATAGGAGACTTCTTCGAATATCATTTTTTTATGCTCTAAAAACTTTTTCTAATCTCCTTAATTTATAAAATATCATTTTGATAGCACTAAATATTTATAAATTATAATAATTTAACTAAATTACATTGATATTCTAAATAATTTATGAAAGTGATAGATTGATATTAAATATTTTTAAATAATTTTTTGTACCACAGATTTTCATATTTAGAAAACTCCATTTTTCTACCCAAAAAAAAAAGAAAACCATAACTATAATGACATAAAATAATGGGCTTCACTTCAGTAGGTTAGGAGTGAACTTAGTGCAGTTAGGTGAACTTTTTTCTACCTATAATGGGACTACAAGTTATTTATTTTTTATTAGGCGACATTATTATTTATAATAATTTTGAACTAATTTAAAATATAAATTTCTAATTTTATATCAAAATATATATTATAGCTTATATATAATTACTAAATAAAGTTTTAAATATACTTGTTAAATATTCGACCCTAAATAATTTTTGGTGGTTTAATTATCTAGAAAATTGATGAAATTTTAAATAAGGTATAAAATTTCAACTTATGTAATTAATTTTGGTGAATTTTTTTAGTTCAGAATTTTCTTGGATTTTACTTGCCCTAATTGATATAACTAATGTTTTTATAGGCTTTAGAGGTAAATTTGTTTTAAATTATATAAAAAGTGTTTATCTCAGCTTTAAATAGAAAAAAATCTAATTAGTCAGATTGAAGATATAAAAAATAATATATATGTTCAAAAAAATGTAAAAATAATAATAAAGGAAACAAAAAAGAAAAGGCAGACATAGAAGAAAACCCTAGGCAGGCGGTGCCCCCTCGGAGCGAAGCAGGGCAGGGCAGGGTAGGGGAGGCTTTCAGTTTTGGCGGCTGCCTCTCCGGTAATCGGTTGTTCTTTGATCGGCAGCTCTCACTCCCTTCTGAAATCGATTATGAAACCCTAATTCTTAGCCGCTCCATTTTCCTCCCCTATACTCCTTCATCCACGCTGATCGATGGCGCTATTTTGTTTTTTTGTCCTGATCAGCTGATACAATTTTTGACGGTTTCGCTTCTGCTAGCCCCAGAAGTTTGAGATTTTTTTTCCAATGGCGATGACGGCGGATTGCTCCTCCAACCACCACTCTACCCGCAGTGGCGGCGGCGACGTCAACAGTCCCCGCGTACAGCGCAAGCAGCTCTCTTCTCCGTGGGCTCAGGTCGTCCGCGGTGAGATCGAGGCCACACCAGCGGCTAATCAACCGTGGTCTCCTCCCCCGCAGGAATCCGCCTCTCCGCCGGAGCAAACTTCATCATTGCCGGTCGAGGACGTGGATGCGGTGCCAGAGACCGACGATCAGAACGCCAGCAATACAGCATCTGTAGGGCCGAAGAAGCCTGCTTGGAACAAGCCGCCTCTGAATGAAGGCACTGCTGCTACCGCCGATGCTAGGCCGCTGATCGGAGACGCTGTATCTTGGCCTGAACTGTCAAAGTCGTCGTCTAAACCTGCCTCAAGAGTAGGGCCTGCTGATGCTTCATATCCTTCGAGAGCAGTTGCACAAGGATCTAACTCCATTGCCCAGGTCTGCTTTCTAAATTTCTTTTTCTGATCAACACTTTACATTTTTTCCACCATGTTTGATCGCCCGGAAAGTAGATTCATTGGAACTGAGACAACGAATTATCCAGTTGACGTATGTTGCTCTATTGCTATGTGTCGCTTTACTTATCTCACATCACGAGTTTGTCACACAAAAGGGACATATTCTTAGCGCCGTTTCTGTCCTTCGTTTGCATGCATGTGTCCTCCAGAGCTCTGCTGCTGTATCGTATCCCTCTAGAAAACAGGTCCTTCCTGGAAATAATCCGAATCCAAGTCCAGCACCACATTCCACAGTGCCATCGCGGCCGAGGCAGAATAAGCGTAATGGTGGAAATTTCCATTCTCCAGCAGTGGCGCGTGTTCCTACACCCCCTCCTCTACCGCCTTATCCCATTTACCAGATGGCTCCTAACACCTATCCAAATATGCTTATGGCTGATCCTTCCATGAGAGAGCACCGAGCGGGAAGGTATCCCTCTCAGCCACGGAATCCCTCTCACAGGAGTAACTTTGTTCCCCATCCACGGGGAGATGGCCATAGATGGTATGGGACTGGCAGAGATGTTAATGTGCAGTCACATAGAGGCTATACAAGAGGCTTTATGAGATCTCCTTCACCTCCCAACCCTCCCTCTACCCCATTCCGTCACCCTGTTGCACACAGTAGACCTTTCATGACACATGTGCCTTATCATGGTAAGTTCAGCTCTTTATAATAAGATTGTGTTTTATGATGTGCCTTAGATCTAGCTGACTGTACTTTTATTTCGCAGAAATGGCTCCTCTATATTACCCTGGAGTCCCTGTGGTTTATCCCAATGGACCAGCCTTTCCTGTATTCTATCCTGTTCCACAATCTGTCTTGGAGTCATTGGTTAGCCAGATAGAATATTACTTCAGGTTATATAATTGGAATTTGATTTCATTCATATGGTGAACCTCTCTTTCTGGTCAAATACTCTCATATTTGTTTTGCGGACTGCAGTGATGACAACTTGGCAAAAGACGAATATTTGAAGTCAAACATGGATAATGAGGGATGGGTTCCAATCAGCTTGATAGCAGGCTTTCCCCGAGTGAGTTATTTAATTGCATTATGCGAGCCATTGGCATTTTCTGCTTGCAGTCAATTGTGTGAAAGTTTCAGCTAATTATGCTCTGTTACATATTCGATAACACTTAATTAATCAGGTATACTCCTATCCATTTTCATAGAAAAATTGAAAACTTGATTATGCCTTTTGCATTTAGGAATCTAGGGTCCTTTTCTTTGTTACATTGGACTGACATCCTTGGTGCCCCCTTTGACCTCACGGGACATGTCAAACTCACTTGTTAGCTTAGACTAACTTGCATGAGTGAAAAACAATATAAATGCACTCTCAATTGTGATTATGGATATATTTTTCTGCTAGTATTCTTATAAAATTGTCACTGGTTTCATGTAGTGCTATTGCAGTTTATAGTCTATGGGATTTCCTGTCACTGCCCTCTGTTAGTTTTTTCAAAATTTTCCATACCAGCAAATTTAAACGTGTGTTTGTACCATTTTGCAATAAATTATCCCAGTTGGTATGATCTCCAAGGGCATTCCTGTATATACTTGAACTGGTGCTATCTTTACAGCTGTGCTTTTTGCAGGTTAAGAGTATAACTGGCGATGCTCAGTTAATCTTAAATAGCTTGACAACTTCCAAGGTTGTGGAAGTGCAGGTGACTTGCACCTCATTAACTATTTTTTTGGGTTTACCTTTTGTATTATATTTAGCATAGCTATTAGAACCAGACCTCACATGGTTCTGCTTTGTTTCGGGATCCAATTACACAATGGACTGTTTAAAACCCAGGGGAACTTACAAGAATCTAGCCAACCCATAAGAACTGGGTGTTGAATGGGTCCAAGAAACACATCTTATTATTCTTTATATAATAGAATGATTAGTATTATTTTGTTGAAATTTTGAGTTAGTGTTAATATATATTATTAATTTTATCTATTTTATTATTAATGCTATATATAATTTTTTAATAAAATGCAGTCCAATTTGACATAACCCATGAATTTCATGTCTGGTTCCCCAACCAGGCCAGTTTTGATAACTATGATATTTTAGTGCATCTAATCAAGCCTTAGAACTGCTTTCCATGGTTTCAGTAAATCTTAAAAACCACTGATTCACCATTGATGAAGTTTGATGAGATCTACTTAATGAGCAACTCTTCTATACAACTGCAGGATGGGAGGATAAGGAGGCGAAGTGAATGGATGAAATGGGTTTGGGCTTCTGGTCTGTCTTCATCTGATGACGGCTCACCATCTGTTGCAGCATCTAGTCAAAATCCCCTTACTGCTTCTCTCCAGAACATGGCACTGGTTGAAACCACTTCTAACTCGAGTCATACAGACCAACCTGAGCATCCAGATGGACACAGCATCGACAATGCGAAGCCCAACCACGGCTGATCAATTTATTCTGGGAATTGAGAGACATTTATTTATGCCTTTAATTTTCTTCTTTTTTGTTTTGCATGGGGGAAGACAAAATGATATGCTGGGATCTGGACGAGGAAAATAGATGGAAAAAAGAAAAAAAATAAGGCTTATAGAGGTTGCCCTTACAGACGGCAAAGAACAACTATAATCTGTGCTTATCTTTAAGCACATTTGGATAGGCGGATTTGTATAGTATGCTTTAAAGACTCTTTGGTTGTGGGGATTTTCTTTTTCTTTTACCTTTTACGTTTTCCCTTTAGTTATCTCTCTTCATCCCATTTATTTGGCTGGAATTATTTTATCACAGGCACCAGGCGGTTTTAGATATTGAAAGGGGCATGAAGTTTTGGCCTATAGTACAAGGATAATAGGAAATGCCTACTGTCTTGTGGACCCACAAGAAATCCATTGCCCAATGTGTTGATGAATATATGTGGAGAGCGCTGTGGTTGCTCTGGTTCATCAACCTTTGGATTTGGGGTTTCTGATGATTATGAATGCTGTGCATGACATTTTTTTATCATTATTTCTTGATTGGGGCATATCTTCTTTTTTTTCATATGAAGTCCTTTCTTTTGCTATAGCTTGATGACTAGGAGCAGCCACCATTGCACACATATAGGAATTATATCTCTTATCTGCTAGTGTGAGTTTTGTTAACTTATATTTTCTCTAAGTTGTGACAGGTAATGGTAGTCCACATTCCATGGAGTAAGTCAAAGTATTACCTCTGTGTTTGAGTGGAAACTGCTTGCCCTTCTTTTTTTCCACACCCAACAATCTAACATGGATCTTGCATGATCTATTTGTCCTCAGCTTAAACTTGTGTTTCCTCCAACATATATGCCCCCTCGTCCTGTCAACATCCTTCTATTGTCTCCCTTCGTTATTGTCTTTGTTGTGGATTATATGAGACATAATGGCTCATTATCCTCCTGAGTCAGTCAGCAGACCATACAAACAAGTCAACAATATGCTGTTGATGTATGAACTTGCACAATTGGAGCCTCTATAATGTGTTGATACCCCATAAGTATATTCATGAAAGAGGATTTGAAAAAAGTATATTCATAAAAGAGGATTTGAAAAATCATCACAGTGCTGTAATCATGTATGTAAAAGTAAATTACACTTTACTACAGTATGGTATTGGTATTGGTATTGGTGGACTATCATCTTTTTCATCCTTTTGTTTTTAGTCAAAGGTCCATATGCTCCTCTCTCCGCCCGGTGGCATCTTCTTCCTCGGCTGCAAAATCGTTCTCGCCTTTGAATGTCTTCCTTAACTTCTTCACGGTCATGTCCGCCCTCGTCTGGCATGCGAGCTCCAACGGTCCCTCCATGTTCAAGTAATTTGCAGCCCAAATAAAAGGAAACCAAAACCAAAACCAAAGACTAAACCTCTTTAATATATTGTACTATGGGCAACCAATAGCACTCGAATTAGATCGTTCGTGTTCATGAAAACCCTAGGGTAGACTGACTCCCTAGTGCTTCGTATGGCCCAAAACTAACAACACCCGAGAGTGCAACTTTGAGAAATGTACTGTTAATCGTGTGGTGTAATATAACTAAAACCAAAATGTGATTTCAGCGAATAAGAAGTAAGGATTCAGCTCCTACTCACCAAGATGTGATCGTCGAGAGTATGTTGGTCGTATTCTCAAACGGTAGGCATTAGCGCTTAATGAGTTGCACATTAGCCATCTAAATGTTGTGGTCTGTGTATTTCAACGACCCTAGTGGAAGTTTAGCTTATGTATTAAAATATATAAACATATATATATATATAGTCGAAAAATTAATAATTTCATTTTAAATTTATTAATAATTTTGTAATTAATTTTATTTTTTAATAATTAAGTTTCTCAATAAAACTCTCTTTAAAATTTCAAGCCTCCTCTCAAATAACAATTAGAAAAGTATTAGATATGATTAAAATTGGAATATTAAATTATTGAAAATAAAAATTGATGAATCAAAATATTATGCTAAGTAAAATTGAAGGATGAAATTGTTAAAAAATAAAATAAATTGATTAAATTATTAATAAAAAATAGATGAGTGAATAACTATAACTTCGTGAGACGACCTTTTTCTTACAAAAAAGCTACACAAAAAAAGTTTCACCCTAATCATATATAAGTAAAAGAGTTGCTTTTTATTATAAATTTGCTCTGATGAAAACAATTAATATTTGTTGTTGGTGAATTTGTTACTTTTTCATGTACATTAATGGAAGAAAATGGTTAGTAGTACATGTTTATTACTCTTCTGCAATTGAATGAAAGAGTCTCTCGTATTCAATTTGGATATTAAAAAGGTGAACAGGATATTTAAAATCTATTTAATGGGAAGGTTAGTACCAATAAAATGAATATATAAAATTTTTTGTTGAACTAATTTTACGGATTAAATGATAGTTAATTTCAATATAGTTGGTGCTAGTATAAAAAATTAGTCTAATAGTAAAATAGATGACAAATAGATTATCAGCCCAAATTTAGTAGAAGCTTGAGAGATTGATAGTCCAAAGTATTGGATAAAATACTGAATCTAAATGAGTTCTATATTATCATTGGTCATATTCTTATATTTTGCTTTAATATTAGAACGAGTCATAATTTTTTTACCTTTTAAAGTTATTAAAGTTACGATCAAAATATATAGCAAATTCACTAACGGAACGATAATCATCGATATTACCCTTCAATTAGTATTAGATAAGTAGTTAATAGAATGAAAAGAATCTCTTCAAATAAAAAGTGAATGAGTAGAAGTATTATGAAGATAATACAAAATGCATTTAATAGTGATTGAGTTATGGTGGGATGATACATTAATTGATAAACCTGATTTACAACAGTAAGCATACAGTTTAACTGTATATCGTGAGATCCGATAGTGGAGTCCCATCATAAAAAGAAAGCTGAAATTCGACAGCCATGAAAGTGCTCAAAGGTTTGCAAGTGCAAATGGAGGATTGAGCAAGAATATCCATAATTTGTTTGTGTTGAGTGAGAAATAGTCACTTAGAATACGAATGAACCTCTATGTCAAGAAAATGATACGGCTAAAGTTCTTCATGGAGAGCAGTAATGACATGCTTGAGAGGTGCATTGGGAGAGTCGGTGATGATAATGAATCGGCATAAACTAGGAGAAAGATAACATTATTGTGATGTTGATGCATGAATAAAAAGGTGTCAGTCACACAAGTATAAAATCACAGGTGGAACAAAAAAGTACTAAAACAAAGAAACCAAGCGCTTGGAGACTATAGAGCACGACGAATGCAACATACATGATGAGCATATATACTTTCTCATTGAAATAACCATACAAGAACACATCATTGACACCAAGATGACAAATGGACCACCTTTGAGAAACTTCAATTGCTAGAATAAGGTGAATGGTGACCGATTTAATCAGTGGATAAAATGTCTCATCATAGTCAAGACATGTCTGTTGAAAGAAACCTTAAGCAACCAAACAAGCTTTGTACCGAGCAGCTGAGCTATCAGGGTATTGTTTGACTTTGTAAGCCTATTTGCAACTGATAACATGACGAGTTGTGGGAGCCGAAATAAGGTACCAAGTGTGATTGGCGAGAAGAGCCAACTATTTTTTATGCGAGGACAAGCTTGAGCAAATGTGTGAGGTTCCTATAAATGATCGGCAATAACACATACAGTTAGATTATCAATAATGGTAAAGTGCTGAGGAAGAGAGTTATCTTAAAAATGAGTAATCATACAGGAAGAGAGATCTAGGTGATGAGCAGTCAAGATGGGAGGGAGAGGGAGATTGATAAGGGATGAGGTTGGAGGAGTGTCTAAAGTTAGGAAAGAGAGTGAAACACATACTCATTAAATGTGAATGTGTAACAAATGAAAATGTGACCCAAATGAAATTTGTGAGTATGATAGGGTCGGATATAAGGAAAATATTAACACCCAAACACATGAAAAAGATGATAGTTAGGGGAGGATTGATCAAATTACCTAATAAGGAGAACGATACTGAAGAGCAAGCATGAAGAGACAATTGATGAGAAACACAAATGTTTCAAAAGTAAAATCCCAAAATTTTATAGTAAGATTAACATTAGCGAGGAGAGTGAGACTCATTTCTACAATATGACAATGTTTACGCTAAGCTGCTCCATGGTGTATATGTGCATGAAAGACAATGATAAATGCCATTAATTTGGAGTTCATGTTAAAAATGAGAGAATAAAAATTATTTAATCCCAAGAGATTAATTTTGAGCCCAAAAAAATTTTCAACACAAGTCGAAATGCATGAAAAATGGAGATAAGATTAGTGCGTATTTTCATAACAAATTACCAATAAAATTTACTATATTCATTCAAAAAATGAATATAATAATGATGTCCGGTGGTAAGAGGAGATATCCAAATATGGGAGTAAATAAGTTGCAATTAAGATATACTAATATGATGAGTGAAATAAAATGATAATTAGATAATTTTTTCCACACAAAAAAAGGTATAAAAATAGAATAAAAACACATATTTTATTAGATCTCCAAAGGATAATACACGCTTAACAATAGAAGAGTTTGAATTTCTCATCGGTTGATGGTAGCTAACCAAAGTATGAGAATACGAGTTTTTCACATGATTGATGGAAACGTATTTCTCGTATCAACTCCTGATAAGTGTGAATATCATTAATAATAAAATAATGATTGGTAAAATTTAAAGTAAAATGAGTTATTCTAAGTGAATTTAGAGATAAAAAAAGATTAAAGGAAATGAATAGAAAATAATAAACGTGATTAAGAGCAAGTTGACTAATGGGTATAATAAGAGTGAAAAAATAAAAGGATTTTATAGGTATATCTTAGATATCACCGATCAAAAGATGATATTTGAATACTACTACAAACTGAAATTAGAGAAAATAACAGTAATAATATTAATAACTCTTGAATTAATATACCAATCTAAATTATAAGTGCTAGAGTCGATAATAAGGCAAAATAAGTTTGTGGAGATTGTAAATAATGTAATTGCAGACAAATGATAGTTTTGTCACGTATAATAGTAATGTGATACTAACTTGAAATATAATTGAACAACTCGGTAAATATGTGAGAGTTTATTAAAATTTATAATGTTGATAATGGTGTTAATGTATAAAAATATGTGAGAGTTTATTAAAATTTATAATGCTGATAATGGTGTGAATGTATAAAAATTTATTGAAAAAAATAAGTGTGTGAAAGTTTATTGTTATTATTAAATAGAACATGATATTAACTCAGATTTATATAAAAATTTATTGCAATAAATAAAAGAAGTTGTACCTAATAATTGATAAAATGTGAATGATAGTGGTATAATATAATAAAGAGTGAGAAAGAGTATAATATAATATAAAATATTAATTTTATATTTTATAATAATAGTAATATAATGTTTAAATAAAATAAAATAAAATTTATATTAATAACTATTAAATGAAGGTATATTATGATGTGTTATTTTTATGTTTGTATTAATTAGTAGATATTTATTTTAAAATATTTTATTATATTATTTTTTTATAGATTGTAATATTATTTTTATTATTGATAAAATTTTCTTACAAGTAAATAAATCCAAATGGAACCCAATCTCATTTAAAGAATTGAATAAGCGTAAACAATGTCAGAGGTCGCAAAATGGAACCGTCTAGAACAATGTTAGAAGTTTGTACACCACTCAGGAACCAATAAACCGCGGCCACGTGGCTGAATGAGCCACCGTCGTGCCACGTTGGATAAGCGGTGGCCAGCCACTTAACGCCGTAGAGCTCACTCTCCGGGTCTTCCTCGTGGGGCGTTTACATCATTTCTATTTTTTCCACGTCGAATGAAGGAACATCACCCAATGAGACCACACCACGTAGAAATCAAGCAAAGCTCCTCCGTCGGATCTTCCACGTTAGACAAACGGACCAATCAGAAGTAGTTGGCTTCGCCTCAGTCAAGGCTCCGGCGTAGTGTATTATATCTCGGACATATAAATATCGTGAGCTCGGATACGGTGGTGGAAGGAGAAGATCCATAAACTGAGCTCTGAAGTGAAAAAGGTAATTACGCCGCCGACGAGAATCGCCGCCGATGAGGAAGTGGACGGTCCCTTCCGCTCTTCTCCTACTCTGTATCATCTTCCTTCTTCCAGATCAAGGTTTACCGTTCTCTCAAACTTAAGAGCTTCCTCTTGCGCAGATCTCATAATCTGTCGTATTCGTACTACTGGAATATTGTGATTGTTAGCTAATTGTTTTTAGTTGTTTGTTTTCCATTCAAATCAGTTTAGAGTTCAGTCTTCTGTTAATCAAGAAAAGTGAAGTTGACATGGATATGTAACATTTTTTCAGGAAGGAAGCTGCACGCAAGTGCGGTGGGAGATTCGGATGAACTCGTAGATCCTCCAAAGGTTGAAGAGAACCTCGGCGCTATTCCCCACGGTTTATCGACTGATTCTGACGTAGCTAAGAGGTGTGCATCATTGTGAATTGTGATCCATTCGCTGCATGCGCATTAGTTGATTAAGTGCTTCTTGATGATTAACTAACTGTTTAAGTGGATCTTTTTTTTGCAGGGAATCAGAGTCGATCTCTAAGAGATCACTCCGAAGTAATGCGGAAAAGTTTGAATTCCAAGCTGAGGTCTCTCGGCTTATGGACATCATCATCAACTCTCTGTACAGTAACAAGGACATCTTCCTCAGGGAGTTGATATCCAATGCTTCAGATGTAAGATCTTCAACTATCTGTTATCTGCTCGGTGGTCTTCATTTTCTTTCTGACTGTTATCACATATGGTCTACTAATTCGTCGTAAATATCGCTTCTTCAGGCACTGGACAAGATTAGGTTCCTTTCCCTTACTGACAAAGAAATTTTGGGTGCGGGCGACAATGCTAAGCTTGAGATTCAGGTCAGTATGAGTAGAGCCCATGAAAAAAAATCATAATTTCAGTGTTAGTCTTAATCGCTACAGATTTTTTATTATTTGCAAGTGATCTTTCAGTTGTGTGTACTGTGGAATGTGTTGCATCTACCTTATAATAAAAAAGCTTATTACGCATGGGCCAAATGCAGTACGTGAGACAAATGATATGTGTTACTTACAATGCAGATTAAATTGGACAAAGCCAAGAAAATCCTTTCAATCCGTGACAAAGGTATTGGCATGACCAAAGAGGACTTGATCAAGAACCTTGGAACGATAGCTAAATCTGGAACTTCAGGTTACCCTTTCATGATTTTATCTCTAAATGCTTTTTACAGTGAGATGGAATGGTCCGTCCTCCTTTTTCATAGAATGCTTAGTATTGATTCTTTGTGGTGCTTTGTTCAGCCTTCGTTGAAAAAATGCAGACCAGTGGTGATCTTAATCTCATTGGACAATTTGGTGTTGGGTTTTACTCGGTATATCTTGTTGCTGACTATGTTGAAGTCATTAGCAAACATAACGACGACAAACAGTATGCTATTGGAGCTCTGCTTAGTTGACATTTACTCCAGCAACTTAATGCTTCATTAATGACCCTCAAATCATTTCCTTTTCAGGTACGTATGGGAATCAAAGGCTGATGGGGCATTTGCAATTTCCGAGGATAGTTGGAATGAACCACTTGGACGTGGTACTGAGATTAAGCTTCATCTGAGAGAGGAGGCTGGTGAATACTTAGATGAAAGCAAACTGAAGGTGCATATCTTATCCATAATTGGCCTTCGTTCACTCATCATTTGTTCATAATTGTTCTTTTAACATTACTTGGGCAAAAAAATCCTTTTAAACTTAACATCATCTATCTGACATATAAAAAATACCATTCTTTATGAATGCCTTGTTAAAAGTTTTGGCCTATTATAAATGCCAGTTTACTAGGCCTTCAAATGTACAGACATTAAGTATAATCATCATCCCATTGAGTACATTATGCAAGATACAGTAGCGTTTTTCCAGTACACTTCTCCAGCTATAATCATTTCCCTATCTTGCTTAGTAGAATGTGTGGTTTTTTGCTTTCATGACGAGGTGCCCTTTTGTTGCTCTAAGCTACCTGGAGTTCTATTGAACCTACGTACTTGTTATTTAATTCATTACTAGAAATTGATTTCCTTTTATCACTATATTCAAAATTGTGAAGTTTCGTGCTTTTTGTATGGTAAGTACTGGAATACTCAATTGCATTTCCATTTTTCCCCTTTTGTCCTATCTCCATGTTATATGAAGTAAAAGTATCTTCCCGCATTGTCCTCATTTTATTTCTTGCATAGGATTTGGTAAAGAGATACTCTGAATTTATCAACTTCCCTATCCATCTCTGGGCAAGCAAAGAGGTTGATGTAGAGGTTCCTGCAGAGGATGATGAATCAAGTGATGAGGAAGATTCAAGTAAGCAGTTTTATCTACTTGTTCAAACAGTTCTGGTAGTTTTATGTATTAAAGCAGATTGTATTCTACATATTTTCATAATTTCTCTGTGATAAATAGGTGAAAGCAGCCCATCAGAAGAAGGAGAAGATGATTCTGAGAAATCTGACGATGGGGAGAAAAAACCCAAGACAAAAACAGTGAAGGAGACCACATATGAATGGGAACTCCTTAATGATGTCAAAGCCATCTGGTTGAGGAATCCAAGGGAAGTCACGGATGAAGAGTACACTAAATTTTATCACTCTCTGGCTAAGGTAATAGATTGCATCATTCTGTCTTGTTGGCTTGAAGACCTTGTATCTCTGAATTTTCTCTTACAGACTTTATTTTCTTCTACTTGATTCTTGCAGGATTTCAGTGAAGAAAAGCCAATGGCATGGAGCCATTTTACAGCTGAAGGTGATGTGGAGTTCAAAGCTGTCTTGTTTGTGCCTCCTAAAGCACCTAGTGATTTATACGAGGGCTACTACAACACAAAGAAATCCAACTTGAAGTTGTATGTTAGACGAGTGTTCATCTCTGATGAATTTGATGAGCTCTTGCCCAAGTATCTGAACTTCTTGAAGGTATCAACGTGTGACTGCAATGCTATTTAGTTAAATCTTATTATTTGTGGATAATTCTGAAATGATTTGATCCTTATTTGCAGGGTCTCATTGATTCAGATACTTTACCACTCAACGTCTCCCGGGAGATGCTTCAGCAACACAACAGTCTGAAAACAATTAAGAAGAAGCTTATCAGGAAGGCCCTTGATATGATCCGTAAGATAGCTGAGGAGGACCCAGATGAATCTACTGACAGGGACAATAAAGGTATCTATGATGCTTTTTCTATTTCCTTAGGAAATGATCACAATCTTGTTTTGTTAGTGCCAGTGGCATATTTCATGGCTTCTTGCCGCCCTGGTAGCAAGACAAGACATTAGGCATCATTTATGTTTTGTTGTAATGCTGATATTTTATTACTTGTGGGTGCAGATGTTGAAAAATCTGGTGAGGAAGATGAGAAGAAAGGCCAATATACAAAATTCTGGAATGAGTTTGGGAAGTCCATTAAGCTTGGCATTATTGAAGATGCTACAAACAGGAACCGGTTGGCTAAGCTTCTGAGGTTTGAAACGTAAGTGACACTGAATTGGAATTCCCCATCAATCTGTTGCTTCAAAACGATGCTGTCTATAGTCTGGCCAGATTACTACCAAAACTAAACCTTATTATAATTGTTGGTGCCTACGTTTGTTTCCATTACAGCACCAAGTCGGATGGTAAATTGACTTCATTGGATCAGTACATTTCACGAATGAAATCGGGCCAGAAGGACATTTTCTACATAACTGGATCTAGCAAGGAACAGCTGGAGAAATCACCATTCCTTGAGAGGCTCAAGAAGAAGAACTACGAGGTCTGTCAATTCCCTCTTTGTTTCACATGAAGTTCTCCTGTAAGATTTTCCTAACGAGAACTTGCATGTTTAATCTTTTTTTCCATTATTGCAGGTAATCTTCTTCACCGACCCTGTTGACGAGTATCTGATGCAATATTTGATGGACTACGAGGACAAGAAGTTCCAGAATGTCTCCAAGGAGGGCCTTAAACTTGGGAAGGACTCGAAGGACAAGGACTTGAAGGAATCCTTCAAGGATCTGACCAAGTGGTGGAAAACCGCCCTTGCAAAGGACAATGTTGATGATGTGAAGGTCAGCAACCGCCTGGACAACACCCCGTGTGTTGTTGTGACGGCGAAATACGGCTGGAGTGCAAACATGGAGAGAATCATGCAGTCGCAAACTCTATCAGATGCGAAGCAGCAAGCCTACATGCGCGGGAAGAGGGTTCTCGAGATAAACCCTAGGCACCCGATCATTAAGGAACTTCGTGAGAGAGTCGTGACAAACCCTGAGGTACTAACTATTGTGACTGCACGAGGTTATTTAATCAGTTACGCTGTACATGCTAATTGAGATCCTTTGTTTGTTTCCAGGATGAGAATGTCAAGCAGACTGCGCAGCTCATGTATCAGACAGCACTCATGGAGAGTGGCTTCCTGCTGAATGACCCCAAGGACTTTGCGTCCCGCATCTATGACTCTGTCAAAACGAGCCTCAACATCAGTCCGGATGCCACTGTAGAGGAGGAAGACCTTGAAGAAGCCGAGGTGGAGACCGAGACCGAGACCAAAGAGGAAGCCAAAGTCGAAGAAGATATCCCAGCTTCCGAATTGAAGGACGAGCTGTAGGCTGTACAAGGGTCGGTTTGGAATCTCTACCAACGGAGGACAAACTCTTTCCATTTCTCCAAATTCCTTCTGCTAGGAGGTTTTTTTTTTTTTTTTTCCTTCCGAGTAGGGTATGTAGTCAGTCAATGTCAATTAGAGATTAATGTATGCAACCTAATCGAATTATGAGGATTTTTTGCTCTATAACATTACCTAATGGAGAAAACGTTTTTATCCTTGTTTGTTTGACTCGTTATAATCTTGAAAACCAACATTTTAACTAATTCATATATAAAAAAATGTATCTGCTTACTAATTCATATATAAATTGGGGTGATTTGTTCAAGGGGTAAACTCTTCTTTTCATCATAAATTCTTTTTATTTGCAAATTAAAGATTCAATTTAAGGTGAAAATGTTACATATTCTCACATATTTCTTTCAGCCTAACACTCACCGAATATATGCAAGAAAAATAGTCAACTTTTAGTGATGTGTAAAAGGGCTACATTCTTTCTACGTTGTTTCACTTTATGCCAAATATTTCTGTACACATACTGATACACTAACACAAACTTTGAGTCGTCATCTGGACTGGAGAGCTTATAGGGAGAGCTGTGTGATCACCACCAATAATTTGGGACTATTGTGGCCTGCTATGGCATAACAACAATACCGTGCTACTACGCTATACAGCACCAGGAAAGAGCTTCTTTTTTATGATAAGGGATGAAATCTAGAAATCCCTTTCACACATTTTATCCTTACTCCTCCATTAGGTTCAAAACATTAGTTTCAGAGTGGACTTTTCCCGTACTCTTCTTAGAAGCTGCTAGCTAGTTCATCATGAGGTTCCTTATTTTCTTCCGGTAGTTTGACTCGGGCAGGTTTTAGCGAACTAGGTTTCAGAATGCTGCTTTTGGTGTGAGGAATCTTCTGCACTTTTGGGTGGATTTTTTGGCCATTGCGGTTGGACCGAGAAGACCCGAGAGCCAAGGGTGTCATCGAATTGACCCGCTGTTTCACAAGGCTGATCAGGTGATGAAGCCATACCAGTAGGTCAAGGATGTAGAGATCCATCTTCTCCTTATCTGCGTGGTATAGAGTCTCAAGGCGGATTGGTTCCCTGCCCATAGATGTGCTGCTGCTCTTCGAGGACTCCTCCTTGCTGTGAAATTGAAAATGTAAGCAGGTTATTAAGTTTTGATTTTCTTCAAGTTTTCGCTCCCCAATAAATTGAAGCCATGAAGGAAGAAAATGGACTCACTCACCCAGCATTTGCCCAATCTCCCACCCACCCCAACTTTTGATGAGCTCTGTTTGACATTACAAAGAAGTAGATGATCATATCAATCACTGAAGAGCAGTCCAAAAGTGTGACAGAAAGTTGAACGAAATGAAAGCTTTAGGCAAATGAAATGAAGCAGCAAAGTTGTATGAATAGAAGAACAATATTCAGACACGCTATGAACACTGATTCAACATACTTGATGGTGCTTGTTGCAAAGGGTACAAGCCAGCTCGATGTCTTCTCCATCTCGGTCTTGACACGAGAAATCAAAAGCTGCAGCAACAACAAGACAATCTCAAGTCTTCACAGTGACAGCAGAAGATAACTTGGAACACAAGATTCGGGTCTCTTTGCACAATACCTTTTCTCTGAGATCTTCGGCTTGCTGCAACCGCGAAGATAGAGCTTTCTTAATACTACTTGGCAGAGAATGATATAACGAGTCTCGAACGTTACGAGGGAGGCAAGCCGGCCGAGAAGCCTGGGAGGCAAACAACAATGTCATTAGCTCAGAGCATATCTATCTTTCTGGGTATATGGCCCAAAAGGAGCAAAAATCCAACAAGGGAATCTTCTGAAACATACGATTGTGTCGATCTGGACAATCATGTTGGCGTAGTGTAGCGCAAGGCCGGTCGGGCCTAATCTTCGATCATCCTTACATTCTTCAGCACCCTGATTGCTCACCTCTGCACCCATACCTGGAAACATCACACGCATATGGTCTCTGCTTACTATGAAGAAACAACAGTAGTCTATTTTTCAGAAGGTAAACCACCCTGATCTTAACTTCCATACCGTTGCTTCCAAATGCATCCATGATTCTTTGGTGAATACCTGTTGCAACTTCTACAAGCTTCACCATGATCTGCAATGGCAGCACATCAAAAGCTTGTTGAAAAGGCAGATATAAAGTAAGTCTTTTTAATTTCTGCAGAAACCACAGGATTGATTAGCTCTTAATCATCGTATACCTCATCCATATTCCTCGACCAGAGAGACTTCCTCTTCAGACCCTTCACGGCCTTCCTCTGATTCTTCAGCTCGTTGCGTAACATCATGAGCTCCCCTCCTGCAATTTGGCAGAGAGATAAATTAAAATACCATCAATCTGTACTTCTTAGGAGTAAAGCAGTTGCAGGATAAGCATGAGCATTTTGGCTCTGACCATTATGGGGGAGATTGAAGCGTTCTGCTTCTTCGAGTTTCTGTTTGTAATCTTTCTCGAACCGATCCAAAACATTCAGCTCATGGTACAACTGCTGCAAATATGCAGACCCACTCAATATTTTTTCAAGATGTCCCTCTCATTTCAAAGCTGACTCTCATGGAGCTAACTTACACAGGTACACCGAGCTAGAAGGCTCAACTCTCCTATGGCTGCCATGGCTTCTTCTCTCGAGGACTCAAGGCTCGAGATGCCCAAATCCAATCTGCAACCCCACAAAAAAAAAATCAGTGTCTTCTTCATGTGTAAGTAGAACCAACGCCCTGTAGATAGATGGCTTCTGGGTAAATGCTTATATACTTGGAAAAGTGCTGGCCCAAGTTGTGCCATTGGGGATCCTTGCAAAGATCTCCGAACCGTATCACTTCTCCAAGGAAGACATCAAGTTCCTCCCTGCAGAATCAAAAGAACAACAGTAAACACATTTGCTTCTCCAATCTCTGTCATCATGAAATTAAAACCCCAGAAAAAAAATACAGAACCTTTTGTCTGAAGCAGCAAGCCTCATCAACTCGTTCATGTCTGTGGAAACTAAAGACTGGACCCCTTTGGAATGCAAAGTTTCCGTCAGGGACTGGATGCTGCTCTCAGATAGGGATTGCAGCAAGCTTTCGCCTTTAACTATTGTATTGGCAACCTCGAAGGCGAGAATGGATATCGTATTCCCTCTCGGCACCAAGACCTCCTTGCTCAAGTCCGGAAGGCTCTTACCGATGGAGTTCAAGACTTGCACGGTCTGCTTGATGCCTGAGATCCGTGCCCTTTCCAAAGATATGATCTTCTCCACAAGCTAGAAAGAAAATCGTATACCTCAAATTAAGTTACTATCCAAACTAATAAGCCGAATGTAAGTGGAGAAACTACCTTGCTGGGTCCTCTCTTGGTGGATGAAGATGGCTTCAAGTTTGGTGATTCGCCTGCATCCAACCTTTTCAGAGCTTTCCAGCTCTCACGGTCGTGTTTACGATCAGACAATGAGACTCCCTTCTCTTTCGTGATCCTGCTGGCTGAGCTCCGGCCTCCCGGGGATCCCAAACCCTCCTTTATGCTGCTGCCATCTCTAGCATCTTGTATGACCGAAGCTCCTCCGCCTGGACAGACGCCTCCCATGGCCTCTCAAGGTGGCGACTGGCCAGATCACCCAACACAATGGAAGAAGATTCGTATTCGTTTCACTGCATCGTCATCGAGAGGAGGAGAAGGATCAAAGAGCAAGAGGATGAAGAAGTCAACTATCAAGCCAGGTACTTCGTCCCAAGAAGTAACGGGAAGTACAAAGGGTCAACTGCTATGCCAGGAGATAGAGAGGAAGGAGGGAAGTCATTCAAAGGGACCAGAAAAGAACAAGGGATGATGCATATATAATATACACGGAATAGCATGGCAACAGCACTCACTTGAAAAACATCTCAAAGTTTCAACCCTTGGGTGACCTCATCGGGGTTGTGTTGTCTGCCGATATTATTCCCTATCTACCCCTGCCTCCCCACAAATTTCAAAATATTGCCCTTTATTTTATTACTTATTATTGAATAAATTAAGGAAACAATACGACAAGTGTCTAACATTCAAGTAATATTACACTTCAGTGCCTAACTTTTAAAAATATTCCATTAAATGTCCAACTTTTGAGTAAAGTTATATATCAAATGGGTCCATGGATAAAAATTAGGCATTTAAATATAGCAATTACTAAAATGTTAGGCTTTTAATGCTTACGTACTTAAATATAAATAATTATAATATCAGGCACTTAATCAGATAGTTTTAAAAAGTTAAACTAAAGTGGAACATTTTTCAACAGTATTAATTCAACTTGAATAAGATTTTGAATTATAAACATTAATTATACTAATTAAAAACCTAAATCGGTACATAATTGAGGGTTCAAATCTACCAATTTACCTATAACTCTAAACGTGACAATACAACTCAAACTAGTAACTCGAATCTAGTAATCAATTGAATATCAAAATTTTAAATTGGATTAATCCAACTCAAATTGAGAATTTTATAGATCTAACCTTCCTTCAGAAACTGAGGAGTTGTGGTTGGTTTTTCGTGGTGCCTCCCATAAAATATAAAATATAAAATATATATAATAATATGCAAATACAATAATACTATATAAATATAACATATAAATTATTGAATAAATTATACTTATTATTATCTTTAATTCCATAAATTACACTTGAGTATTATCTTTAATTCACTTATTATATAAATATTAATACTGATGTTACACATGGTTTCTATGAGTCTATAATCCATCCTGAGTTGACTTTTCATCCACATTCTCCTAGGCTGACCTCCTCCTTACAATTATCCAATTAGCAAACTAGCAAAAAGTCAGCCACCACCCATTGAATGTGCCCCCAAAAAGATGAATGTCAAACTAGGGAAGAAGCCAACAAACATTTCGTTAGATCCTCATTTAAACTCTACAAATGCTTTCATTATGTCATACCCATCTACTAATTTTCATTTCTTTATCAAATAGTTAGACTTCCACTCGGATTAATTAGAATTTTCAAACTCTATTGGACATTTGGTAGACTTTATTTCTGGGGGAAAATCAGTTCCATTGATCAAAAGCTAACTTGGCCTTTTGATAGTCATAGTCTATACACCAAGTTCTTATTTCTGACATGTGTTGGAGATTGGGCATGGCTACCACCTTAGACTTACCTAGTGATACTCAGGTGCTCTGTTTGTAAAAATTGAAGTTCCGTATGACTGCAGATGAAGATGCGGCCTCAAATTGTCATAAACCTGATGCTAAGATCTTCCATTCGGCCTCCCCCATCTCCCACCGCCTTGGCCGAGCTTGAAATGCTCAGGAAAGCCCCCAAATTCCTCCTGATTTGCATGCCATGTTCTTAGCTAAACCTCGACTCTGTTTCTCGAGCTCCATCTGAGCTTCGGTTCGACCCCGACGAAGTCTGGGCAAGGGTGGAAACGACCCCTTGGCTACCTCGCGACCTTCCCCAAGCTCTTCTGGGCGCCACTTCGGTCGTTAGGCCAACTGAAGTCAAGTTTTCTTACCGGGCACGAACTCCCCTGTTTTTTTTGCAGTTCCGAAGGCTTGTGGACTCCTCTTAACTCCTCGGTTTCTGGTGAAGGTTGATGTCGTCCCGACCAACTCGCGACTCTAGATGCTCCTAAGGAGTTCCTCAACTTTCCTCGTTCGATCTTGCTGCCGTCCAGTAAGCTTCCGACCAATTTTGGGACGACCACCCGATTTTTAGCATGAGAAGTTCGGATTAAACTGATGGGAAACCGATCAGGCCATGCTAGGGAAGCGATGAAGGACATGTGGGGGTGATTTACTGATCTCATACGGTTTATTTTGAGTGCCAATTTAAATGTAGGGACAAAATTGAAAATGTCTGAAAGTGTAGGATTTTTTATAAATTATAAAAAGTTGAGGATTAAGTTACAAAAAATAATAAATGGGACCCTTTATAAATAACAAAAGTTATGTGCTCGTAAAAATCCGGAAAATTCGGGAGGGGTGGGGGGCGAGATTCTTTAAGACCGAGACATTGCCTTTTTGGTAAATTTTTGAATGAATGAGAATGAGATACTAGGCCCATGGGCCTAGATCAATATAACTGATATAAATATATATGAGCAATAAATAATTATACAAGATTGGGTAAAGGTAGATGAGCAATAAATAATTATACAAGTTTGAATAAAGGTTGATTATGATTTTTGACTCTCCACTCATAAGAAAAACACTCACCTCCATTGGTGCATAGTGAATCATGTTAGTAAGTTTAATAATATTATATTCGATTGAATTTTATTGATTCTAACCCTTATATTAAAAGTTAAACATTTATATATGATAATATTTAAAAATAATCCGAATTTTATAGGATTTGTTCTACTTTTTATTAAAAGTTAATATTTTACCTTGATTTTAATTGTAGTGCAATAAAATTTAAAAATGATCATTAATAAATAATAGTAAAAAATAAAAAAATTTAAATTCATACTTATTATTTTCATACTTTGTTAGGGATTTTATGCAACCCAAATTAATCGCTTCTTTGTGAATGGTAAAGATATCGTTTGATGTGTTTGTGAAGGGTGGAGATATCATTAAACATTTGATGCGTTTTGTCGGGTACATGTCATGGATGTACTAGACAAGTGAACAACCTCTAGTGTCAATTGTTGTCATGGAGAGATCCTCTACTAATTTTGTCCCGTGAGTGATGCTAATATGTTTTTGGGTAAAAAAATTAAGATAAGTCTTTTCAAAAAATTTTGAAATGAAGTGATTTTGTGATTTAATGGGTAATAATACCCTAAATTTTAGAAATATATTTTATGAGCTATAGTACGCACTATAATTTTTCTGTTTAAATAAGTTATAAAATATCAAGTTAGGATAAACTAATATTGAGTCGTTGGGTACTTAATGTGTCAAGATACAACTTGATTTTATGGCCGAAATCCAATAACAACCCGTTACTTACACTCGATACTACAATTGTTGTTACCTTCACCGAATTAGTACTGACATGATAAAGCTCATTATAAAATATTTTTTAATTTTCAACAGTAATTTAAACTTTCTTTTATAAGTAATGTGACTTAAAACTCGTACAAAAATACACGGGAATACAAGATTTGATAAAAATATAAATAAAACATTCGTATACGTAATTGGAGATATATACCTCAAACATTCACAAATTATAAACCATGTACTTTAAGGATAATAAAATCGGGAAAAGAACTAGTTGTTTCAAAAGAGAAAATCGAGCCAGTTCATGAACCATAACCAGTAAAAAGAGGATAAAATGGGAAATTGACAAATTCAAAGTGGCTCAAATAGTAATAAAAATAATCGAAAAGAACCTTGGGACAAATGAGAAGAGAAAACTAGATCGGTTTAAGGTGAACCGGATTAAACTGGTTTAAAATAATACTTGAACTAGTTTCTAAATTTATTTTTTTGGTAGCTTAAAATGATCAAATCGGGGAATTGAAGCTACAATTAGATAGAGAATGAATTTAGATAAATTTAGAAAATTTTAATTTTGAGAAAACCATTCGAATCAGACATGAAACAACCGATTTAAGCATTGAACCCGATCGGACCGGTCCGGTTCAGAACAGTGTCATCTTCTTTCTTAGGATGACAACACTGTTCATTAATGAAGAAAACAGATAACACCGGTGAAGGAAAAATGGCTCCGATCAGGCTGTTTTAGGGCGAGGATAAGCTTGACCAAAATGAAAAGTTGTCGAGTAGAAGGTCCCCGAGCTCCCTATATAAAGAGCTTCTCTCCATTTATCCTTCATACACCTGAAATCTCTATTCTCTCTCAATTACTCCATTTTTTGATGAAGCTCGAACTAGAGCTCCGATATAGGCATTTTTCTTAGCCTTCGAAGGCAAGGTCGGGTCCTACAGATTCCGGGGGAAGTTAGCTACCTTATAGTATCTTACTTTTGACCTGAGGACTGCCGTAGAAGTGCCGGCATAATCAAACAATGAAGCAGCTCTGACGGACCTAAGTTGCCTTGTTTTGGTCAAGCTGAATACGACCAAATTCAACCCTCCTCTAGCCAAACCAAGCCTCCCCAACACCCTCACAACCCTCACATGACCTCAACAGAGCTGAAAGGTAAGCTAATTAGGCCCTCCTTAGTCGTTGTAGGTCGGAGTTAGAGAGATAAAGTGCTAAACTTTACTGATAAGATTCTCCCTCGATTGGACATCAATTGTAGCAATTCTTAATCCTAGAAGGAAACTCAGGACAAGAGCTACGTCCCCAGATTGAGAGCTCAGACTGCCATACCTACGATGGTAAGTTTTTGAAGCTTTCTCTCTATATGAGCAGTTTTCTGGCGAAGTTTCGTTTGAGCTCAATTCGAACTCAAATAATGCAGTTCAAATCTCAATTGAATCATATGAAAGTTTAGGAACTAAACCATATCTTCAATTGAGCAATTGACCCATATTGAATGGCCAATTTAAAGAAATCAAATTCGATTAGTTTAAAGGGGAGAAATTAGGGGAAAATTTTGGGGAAAATGAGGGATTTCAAATAATTGAGGATCCTCTTTGCAATTTCTCAAAATTGAAGACCAATTGGCCATGAGAAAGATTTTGAGGGAACAATTGGTTAATTTTTGGAACATTTGGGGTCAAATTGCCAATTTAAAAAAGTAGGGGCAAAACAGTAATTTTTGAAAAGTTGGGGACCAAATTAGAAATTTGGAAAACTTGAGCCCCTTATACAATTTTGAGTAAATTGAGGACTCAAATGGAATTTTGGAAGCCTTGGGATTCGGGGGGGAAAAGTTGGCATTAGGGACCTAAAATTAAGGAAAATTAACTTTAGGGACATAAGTGCAATTAATTAACAATTTTGAGCCTTGTCACTCATACGTGAGAAAACGATGGCTGTTACGCCAAACCTTAATTGATAAAGATGCCCAAATCGTGTAGGAACAGGAGAGACTGGAACACCAACAACGAAAAGCTAGTGTGGAGTCAGAAACTGACTAGAGATGAATACGTCACAATCATCGTGTGAGTGTATATATTTACATCATACTCGGTTGGGATGGTGATTACTTTAAAAACAAAAAACCACTTGTGAGTGGAACTTTTAACATCATACCCGGTTGGGGTGATGAGCGATTTAAGCTAAAAATCTACTTATCGGTCGTAAGTACAGGCATTCGAGTCTAAGGGTTAGATGTCGAGAACATTCACTCAGACCCAGGATAGAAGTGGACGAACTTCTATCTTGGTGGCCGGTAAATATGCTCCAAGCCACAAGTGGATGTAGTGGACGGGCTGCACCTGCGTGTAAACCCCGCCCTTTTGAGCTAAGGAAAACCAGGAAGGGAACTGGTCAAACCGAGTGAGAAAACTGAACCGGTTCATAAACCCGATCAATTGTGAATGGGAAATTTAGGAATTTACAACTCCCAAGTGATCCAAAGGGTTCATTAAACCTTGGAAAAGAAACCTAAGACAAATTAGAAGAGAAAAACCAAATTGGTTCAGGTGAACAAGATTCCATAAGAACTTTGAAGTTAAGCGTGCTTACCCGAGAGTAGGTGTCATGCCCCGACCCGGTTTGGTCGAATCCCCATGATCAACCCGCCACTCTCTTGGTTTATTAAAGGGTTTCCCCTTATTGTAAACCGTAAAGAGTAAGGCGTCCTTTAACTGTACCTTTTTCCTGGAATAGCATAATCAAAACTGCATGAAATTTAAAACTTACTATCTTACATGCATCTTAGTTGACGGTCTTTAATGGTAAGCTTTCCAGGATTTCCTGAAAGGGATATAAGGGAGGGGGTGAGTACGACTACTCAGTGAATGGGTTTTTAAAAACTTTTGACTTTTAAGAAAATTATTATTATTGGAGTGTGCCAGACTCCTTTCTTTTTCAAAAATCCCTTCATTTAAACATTTGGGTTTTTCCACCATTTCTTGGTTACCTGTGTGTCATCACCCAACACACATCCTTCATCATGAAGGTTACACATATTCGTAAGTCAGTATCACTACTAAACCCGCTAGTGGCTTCGGAGCGATTTTTCCTGCCACCTAGATAGAAGTATGACCACTTCTACCCTGGGAATGAGTGGATGTACGCGATATCCGACCCACAATCCCGAAATCACTTCTTCGTGTCCGTATGAGGACATAGACCTCATCCTATCCCCACCCTGGTCTCATGCGCTTGGTGCTACTCCAGATTTCACACAGACACCTGGAACGACGAACTGCCCTTATAGCCACTAGGTCATCCAATGCCCTTAGGACGCATCACTACCCCTCATGGGCGTCTTGATGATCCCATACTCATAGTGCATGCACAAACAATGTTTTCTCATATTGCCATCTAATCTATGGTGCCACTGGTCCAACGACCCCGACTCTCAACTCAACCCATAGTTGTTTGTCTTTACTGGTTCGTCGACTTGTCATGTTGCACTGCCGCTAGTTGACTGAACATTATTTTCATGCCCAATTGGCCCTCAATTTCATAAAATTTCATTTTGGTCCTTCGAATTTTGAAAATCCCCAAATTCCCCCCCCCCCCCCCCCCCAATTTTTCCCCCAATTTCAACTCTTCAACACTGCCAAATTTGATTTCATCAAATTGACTGATCAAACACCTCTAATTGTTGAAATTGGAGTTGAAATTGAGTTCCTACATGTTCATAAAATTCTAAGGAACTTTGAATCACAGATTTTAACACCGGAACAAGCTCAAACGGAGCTTCGTCAGAAAACAGATTGTAGAGAGAGAAAGCTACGATTTCTCACCGGTGAGGGCACGACGGTCCGAGCTTTCGATCTGGGCAGATAGCTCTCATCTTGAGGATTATCCTATAGTCAAGAATCACATCAATTGATGCTGAATTGAGTTAGAATTTCATCATTGAAATTCTGTCGGTTCTCTCTCTAGCACCGGCCGAAAATTACAGAGGGGAGCTGAATTGGCTTACCTTTCAGTCCTAATTCAGCCGTGGGAGGGCTAAGGAAGTGTTGGGAGGGTTTGGTTTGGTCTGAGGAGGGCTCGAAATGGTCAATTTTAGCTTTTCCGAAATAGGGCAGCTTCGGTCTGCTAGAGTTGCTTCATTGTTCCATCATGCCGGCGCTTCTCCAGTGATTCTCGGATTGACTGGACTTTGCTATTAGATAGCTGTCTTCTCCTCGGTTCTAAAGAGCTCGACCTCTCCTTCTGAGGTTAAGAAAAATGTTCAAGTTGAAATTCTAGTTCGAGCTTCACCGAGAAATGGAGTAGTAGAGAGAGAGAGAGAGAAGTGTTAAGGTGTGAGGAGAATGAATGGGGATGACCTCTTTATATAGGTGTATAATCATGTATTAAATGGGAGAGATTTATTACTAGTATTAATATTGACATAAATTATTGGTATTAATTTCAATAATTTAATTTCGGTATTAAATTATTTGTATTAATTACAATAATTAAATATACATTAATTTATGTCTATTTATGATAAGGCGTACACTACTCCAGGAGGTCACCCATTCTCACACTACTCTCGGGCAAGCACACTTAACTTCAAAGTTCTTATGGAATCTCGTTCACATGAACCAATTTGGTTTTTATCTTCTAATTTGTCTTAAGTTTCTTTTTCAAGGTTTAATGAACCCTTTGGATCACTTGGGAGTTGTAATTTCCTAAATTGCCCATTCACAATTGATCAGGTTTGTGAACCGATTTGGTTTTCTCGCTCGATTTGACCGGTTCCCTTCCCAATTTTCCTTAGCTCAAAAGGGCGGGGTTTACAACTTTCCCCTCCTTTTAGGAGTTTTGTCCCCAAAACTTAGTTAACATCCTTGCATGAGCAATCATTTCCTTTGATGCCCCTTTGGTGTTTGCTTAAAATACAAACTTTTCTCTCGTCCTTGAAATTAGTCCGTTTACAACCTTCACTTAAGAAATTCCTTTTCCTTAATATTATTTACTCCCTCCATGGAGTTTGTCATAACTAGACATACCTTACCTCAGGATATGTTCTTAGATTTTATCTCTCTCTTTGCTTAGAGAAACATTCTTTCCCTTGAGGTCCTGTACTCAAGATTGGGAATTCCAAAATAACTAACCATTTCCGTATCTAGTTAACCGCTTGATCATTGAAATCCTTAGCTTGTCGTCTTATAGAGCATTTCGTACTTATTTCCACGGATTTCTTTATTGGGCATTTCGTACTTATTTCCACTGTGCTAAGGAGTTGAAATTGGGGAAAATTGGGGATTTTCGAAATTCAAAAAACCAAAATACAATTTTATGAAATTGAGGGTCAATTAGACATGAAAATAATGTTGGAGGACCAATTGAGGAATTTTAGAATTTTTAGGGCAAAACTTACCATTTTTGTAAAGGAAGGACAAAATGGTAATTTTGGAAAAATTGGGGGACCAAATTGGAAATTTGGGAAATTAAACCCCTTTTTGGTGAAATTGAATAAATTGATGTCCCAAGATAAATTTTAAAAGTTACGGGACTCAATTTGAGGAAAAACCGACATTAGGGACTTAAAGTTAAAGAGAAATAACTTTAGGGACCTAATTGCAAATAACTAAAAGTTTGGGTTTTCTCATTCATTTCCAATGAATGAAGGCTGTTATGCCGAGTAATAATGAAAAAGGATGTTCATATCATGTAGGAACGCGAAATACCAGGAACGCCAACATGGACGAGCTCGCGTGAATACAAAAAACCGGTTTAGTGGAATTCACTACATTAACGGGTAAGTGGGTTTACTAACGTTATACCTGGTTGGGATGATTAGCATAAATTAAAGTTAAAAACTACTTACCGGTTATAAGTGGGATGTTTATATCATACCCGGTTGGGAATGATAAGCATCTCAGAATGAAAACCCACTATTTCGTGGTATTTTAAACATTACAACTTAGAAGAGTGATGTGAAAACTATACAGAAAAAACTAATTACCGGTTGTAAGTAGATCATACCCGGTTGGTATGATGAAACTTTCTCGAAGGAAGTTGAAAACTTCTTCATCGGTTATGAGCAGAGATGTCTTTATACCCGGTCAATATAATGGATAGTTGAAAATATATTTTGTCGGAAGCGCTCTCCCCTAACTGTGTGCCAATGCTTAAACTATTTGGGAGACCTTCTTGACGGGAGCTCGAATAGCTCTTATAGGCCGGGGGCCTCGGTTTTGAAACTTGAGGGCTAATATGCCCAATTTTGAAAATCTCATAGAGTGGGCCCAAGGCTAGTTGGCACGAGCAGGAGCTCGTAAACAAACATGAGTTATATGCCATAAAACTTTAAATAAAAGAATTGTTTGGCCATGGTACCAACATAGGACCGACATACCCAGTCAACTAGCGGTAGTGCGACATGACAGGTCGACAGACCAGTCAAGACAAACAATTGTGGGTTGAGTTGAGAGTCAGGGCCTTTGGACTAATGGCACCATAGATTGCATGGCATAATAAGAAAATATTGTTTGTGCATGCACTATGAGTACGGGATCATCAAGATGCCCATGAAGGGTAGTGATGTGTCCTAAGGACCCTGGACGACTCGGTGAGTATAAGGGCAGATCATTGTTCTAGGTGTCTGTGCAAAATTTGGAGCCAAGTGCATGAGACTGGGGTGGGGGACAAGATGAGGTCTCTGTTCTCATATGGACACGAAGAAGCAATTTTGGGATTGAGGGTCAGATGTCGCGTACATCCACTCATTCCTAGGGTAGAAGTGGTCGTGCTTCTATCCGGGTGGCCGGTAAAGTCGCTCCGAAGCCACTAGTCTGTTCAGTAGTCGTACTGACTCGTGAATGTGTGTAACCTTCATGATGAATGATGTGTGTTGGGTGATAACACACCGTGTTAACTAAGAAATGATGGAAAAACTCAAATTTTTAAATGAAGGGATTTTGAAAGGGAATGAGTTTGGCACACTCCAATACTAATTATTTTCTTAAAAGTCAAAAGCTTTTGAAAACCCATTCATTGAGTAATCATACTCACCCCTCCCTTATAATCCCTTTCAGGAGATTTCGGAAAGCCTACCTTTAAAGACCATCAACTAAGGCGCTTGTGATGCAAGTATAATAAATTTAAATTATTATGCAGTTTTGTTTATGTTATTCTTGGAAAAGATGCAGGTTTTGTTTTGTTTATGGTGTATAATAAAGGGAAACCCTTTAATAAACCAGGAGAGTGACGGGTTGATCACGGGGATCCGACCAAATAGGGTCAGGGTGTGACACTGTGAATGTGTGTACCCTTCCTAATGAAGGACGTGTGTTGTTTGTGAAACACACCTAATATGGAAAATGGAATTGTTTTTTGAAAACCTTGGAAAGGATTTGAGAATCATTAGAAAAATGAATGGTAAACCTTGGAAAAATGTTATGGAAAAGAAATTAAAATTGAGGAAACCCTTTTGAAAGAAAATGTCACCCTTGGCAGGTTAAAGATTTTGTAAGCCAAATTTTGAGGAAAAATCCTTTTAAAATGAAAATGATAACCTTGGTGTGGTTTAGATAAACTAAGGCTATTATGAAAACTCACTCCTAACACTCACTCACTGAGTTGTAGAACTCACCCCCTCCCTTTTTACCCCTTTCAGGTTACAAAGGGAAAACCAAACTTAAAACCTCCTTGTAAGATAAGTATATTAGTTTTAAGATATTCAATCTTGTATAATACTATTACAGGAAATACAGAAAAGAAAGACACCTTACTCCTCGTGGTTTAAAAAAAGGGTGAAACCCTTGATGGACCAAATGGAGTGGCGGGTTGCTCACGGGGATCCGACCAAACCAAGTCGGGGTGTGACAACTTGAGTGGTATCAAAGACTGTTATCTCAAATACCTTATCAAGACTATATAACATAGTTACTAAGAGAAAGTTTCAAAAATTTTTAGATGGCTCCTAATAGAGGAACCAAGAAAACTAGGGCTAGCATCACCAACACCACCCAACACTTTATCCTTATAGGAAGACAACCCTAGAAGCTCTCCAATGCTTGGGGCATAATAAAATTACCAAAGGACCAAATGGGTAATTATCCAGTACCACCAAGGGCTGTGATGCCAGGATATGTTGGGGTCACAACCCCAAGTATGAAGAGTAGCCAAGCCTGAAGCCAGGAACGCCAACCTTACATAGGGAAAATACTTATCAAGAAACTAGTAGCTCCCAATCTACTTTATGACCACCTTTTTGAAATAGGGTTAAGACCCCAACGTATTGTACTCCTTCTCCATTAATGAAGAAACTCCAAAATTCCAAAAACTGTGTCTCTAAAAAAAATGATCTTGTGCCTCAGCTGTAGGAAGATTGCCTCAAGAGTAACCAAACAAACCCACGCTGCCCTAGACACCTCAGAGACCAAGGAGATTTCCATCCCAAATAAAGAAATGAACCAGGAGAATTATTAGGTAAAGAAGGCACGCAAGAAAACTGTCAAGGTGATTAAGGAGTCTAGGAGAACTCTTGGAGTAAACAATTAGATAAGGAAATGACATGTTACAAGGTGGGGATAATAAGAACACTACTTGAGAAAATGCCTAAACACTACTAAAGACAAGTATCAAGATAACCTATTATAGGTATAAGGGAAATGGGGTATGAAGTGAAGGACTATCCCACACCACAAGGATTTAGATACTTTCAAAGATGAATGAAAAAGGAATTCCGAGAGAAAGGGGAAGAATCCTACCAAGGAAGGAAACCCTGGAAAGACATACATATCCCAACTGAAAGGTAATGGAACCAAGTGAAGAGGGATAAGAAGATAAGCTTGCAAATAGAATGCATGTTGAGGTGAAAAGACCAAGGGAAGCTTGCAAATATCGGGGCCCAAGGAGTATGTTAAACCCAAGGAATAGGTAAGTGGGAAGATAGCATCAAAAAATGCTGTACGAGTAAGAAATGGGTGGATTGTCCATAAAAAGGAAATAAGGTAAAACAGATATAAGAAATCTTAGAGAAGTAAGGCCTCTCGTTAAGAAGTGATTAAAGGAAATGACCACTAACATCAAGACTGGTGGTGGTCCATGCTCACTTGATGGAGCCTAAGGAGTGGACACTTGATCATAGGGTGGAGTACATGAAATAATACCAATAATCAGAAGTTCCTCATATAAGGAATAATGGATCTAATGGAATTTTTAGATAAGGAAGGATTCAAAGCGGGCAAATGCCCCAATATAGAAAGGGGTGTGAGGAAATGAAGAAAGAAACCTTCAAGGAATGGTAAGAAGGTTGAGCATGTAGCTTTTAAGGTGAAAGTCTCTACTTTGAGGGATATAGTAGAGGGCGAAACCGTAAGAAGGGAACTCCTGAAACAAAAGAATCGACACATAGACTGAAAGGGATCAACTCGGAATAAAGAATTGTGAAATGGTCATGAGCGTGTAAGAGTGGATTAAGAAAAGGGAAAGTCCTTGAATAAAGGACGCCACATGAAATGAGGAAGGACATAAGAAGGGAAGAATCTAGCTTGTCGGTAAGCAATCGGGAAACCCAATGATTGGAACTAAAAAAACCTAATAAGGAAGTGGGAAAGGACAAGTAGGTAAGGAAAACCAACACAATTATGTGAGACATGGAGTCAAGGGCAAGAAGGATGATTGGATAACGATAAACGTAGTCGAGGAATACTACCAGACAAAAATAGGGATGAAACTATACGATCCCCGAAAGGTTAGAAAGTTGAGAACAACCATCAAGGAAGTATTCTAAAATCATAATTGACAAAGATAGGTTCTAGAACATGACGTGCTGTAAGGAACATGTACGTCCAACAATCTCGGGGGAAAAATGTGACTCAAGTAAGGAGGAGTCAGTTAGTAAGCATGACAAGGTCAAATATAAAATTTGGACCTAAGTTGTAATAAACAACAGATGGAGGAAGGGTAAAAAATAGGACAAAAAGGTAATAACACTAAAACCTGTGAAAACAAGTACATAACGCTCGAAAGAACATCGAGCTAAGGGTTTCAATGATTAGGAGGATAACTAGACACGAGAATGATTGGGCATTTTGAACTCCCAATCCTAAAATCCTAGGCAAGAACCCTCAAGAGAAAGAATCTTGCCCTAAGTAGAGGAAGAAGTGAACCTAAGGATGTACCTTTGGACTAGTGGGTAAGACATGCCTAGTTATGATAAACTCCATGGAGTGAGTAAACAATTGAAAGGAAAAGAAATTCTTTAAGTGCATGACTTAAAGGGGGCTAAGTGAAAGAACAACCAAAGTGTTAGCATGTCAAGCAAACCCCAAGTTTACATCAAGGGAGATTATTCCTGCTGCAAGAGATGCTGATTAAGTTTTGGGGACAAAACCCCTAAAAGGAGGGGAGTGTTGTAAACCCCGTACTTTAAGGATAAGAAAACCGGGAAAAGAACCGTCCGTTTCGAAAGAGAAAACCTAGCCGGTTCACGAACCATAACCAATAAATAGAGGATAAAATGGGAAATTGACATATCGCAAGTGACTCAAAGAGTCATAAAAATCATGGAAAAGAACTTTGGGACAAATGGGAAGAGAAAACTAGATAGGTTCAAGGTGAACCAAATTGAATTGGTTTAAAACCATACTTAAACAGGTTTCTAAATTCATTTTTCTTATTAGCTTAAAATGATCAAATTGGGGAATTGAAGCCACCATTAGATAGAGAAAAAATTTAGATAAATTTAGAAAATTTTAAATTTGAGAAAACCGGTCGAATTGGGCTTGAATCGACCAGTTTACACATTGAACTTGGTCTGACCGGTCCGCTTCGGAACAATGTCATCTTTTTTCTTAGAATGATAGTAGTTCATTAATGCAGAAAATGGATAACACTAGTGAAGCAAAAGCAACTTCGATCAGGTCATTTCAGGGTGAGGATAATCTTGACTAAAATAAAAAGTTGTTGGGCATAGGGTCCCCGAGCTCCCTATATAAATAGATCCTCTCCATTCATCCTCCACACACCTAAAATCTCCATTCTCTCTCAACTACTCAATTTTCTAGTGAAGCTTGAACTAGAGCTTTGATATAGGCATTTTTCTCAGCCTCAAAAGGCAAGATTAGGTCCTACAGACTCCAGGGGAAGTCAGCTGCCTGATAGCATCTTCCTTTCGACCCAAGAACTGCTAGAGAAGCACCGGCGGAATCAAATAGTGAAGCAACTCCGACGGACCGAAGCTGCACTATTTTGGCTGAGCTGAATTTGACCAACTTTAGCCCTCCTCCGTCCAAAACAAGCCTCCCCAACACCTCCACGACCCTCACATGACCTCAACAGAGCTGAACAGAAAGCTAATTCAGCCCTCCTCAGTCGTTGCATGTTAGAGTTAGAGAGAGAAAGTGCTAAACTTTACTGATAAAATTCCCCCTCGATTGGACATAAACTTTAGCAATTCTTGATCATAGAAGTAACCTTAGGACAAGAGCTACATCCCTAGATCAAGAGCTCGGACCGTCGGACCTTTGATGGTAAGCTTTAGAAGCTTTCTCTCTGTACAAACAATTTTCCGGTGAAGCTCCATTTGATCTCAATTTGGACCCAAATGATGCGGTTCAAAGCTCAATTGAATTGTATGAGAGTGTTGGAACTGATCCATACCTTCAATTGAGCAATTAAACCCGATTGAATGGCCAATTTGAAGAAATCAAATTTGGTCAGTTTGAAGGGGAGAAATTGGAGATTTTGAAAAATTGAGGGAACTCTTTGCAAATTTCCAAAATTGAAGGCCAATTTGCCATCAGAAAGATGTTGTAGGATCAATTAGTCAATTTTTGGAACATTTGGGGTCAAATTGCTATTTTTGGAAATAGGGGCAAAATTGTAATTTTTGAAAAGTTGGGGACTAAATTGGAAATTTGGAAAACTTGAGCCCTTATACAATTTTGAGTAAATTGAGGACTCAAAGGGAATTTTGGAAGTCTTAGGACTCAATTTGGGGGTTAAGTTGGCATTAGGGAACTAAAGTTAAGGAAAATGAACTTTAGGGACCTAAGTGCAATTAATTAACAATTTTGAGCCTAGTCTCATATGTGAGAAAACGATGGCTGTTATGCCAAACCTTAATTGATAAAGATGCCCAAATCGTGTAGGAACACGAAAGACTAGAACCCCAACAAGGAAAAGCTAGCGTGAAGTCGAAAACCGACTAGAGATGTATACGTCACGATCATCGGGTGAGTGGACATATTTACATCATACCCCGTTGGGATGGTGATCACTTTAGAAACGAAAAACCACTTGTGAGTGGGACTTTTAACATAATACCTGGTTGGGGTGATGAGCGATTCAAGCTAAAAACCTTCTTATCGGTCGTAAGTAGAGGCAATCATACCCGATTGGTATGATAAACTTCCTTAGGGAAAGGAGAAACCCTCTTACCAGTTGTAAGCATAGATATCATCACACCTGGTTGGTGTGATAAAGTTGAAAATGTTCTTTTTGTCAGAAGTGTTCTCCCCTGACTATGTGCCACTGCTTAAACTATTTGGGAGACCTTCTTGATGGGAGCTAGAATAGCTCATATAGGCTAGAGGTCTTAGTTTTTGAACTCATGGAGGCTAAATGCTCGGTTTTGGAAAAATCACGTGTAGTGGGCCCAAGGCCGGTGGGTACGAGCAGGAGCTTGTAAACAAACCTGATTAAGAAAGCCATAAAATTTCTAATGAAGTGGTTGTGTGATTTCGGCATGGTACCAAGTGAGTATTGATAGTGCTCAATGGACTTGCAGCAGTGTGTCAGGGCCACGTTGATGGACCGACCTAGAAAAATAGTTACAGGTCGAGTTGAGAGTTGGGGCCGTTGGACTAGTGGCACCAAAGATAATGGCCATATGTGAAAATTATTGTTTGTGCATGCACTTGTGGTATAGGACCATTAAGACGCCCAAGAGGGGTAGTGATAGGTCCTAAGGGCTACTGGACGACCTAATGGATATAAGGGCAGTTCGTTGTGCCAGTCAATCAGGAACCTCGTAGTAGCTTCATGTGCATGAGATCGAGGTGGAGTGGGGATGAGGTCTCTATCCTCATACGGACACGGAGTGGCATTCAGGTCTAAGGGTTGGATATCAAGAACATTCACTTAAACCTAGGGTAGAAGTGGACGTGCTTCTATCTTGGTAGCCGGTAAAGATGCTCCGAGCCACAAGTGGGTGTAGTGGATTGGCTGCTACTGCGAATGTGTGTACCCTTCCTGATGAAGGGCATGTATTGTTTGTGAAACACAATATGGAAATGGGAAAAAGTTCTTGAAAACCTTGGAAAGGATTTGAGAATCCTTGGAAAAAGGTTATGGAAAAGAAATTGAAATTGAGAAAACCCTTTTGAAAGAAAATGTCACCCTTGGCAGGGTAAAGGTTTTGTAAACCAAAGTTTGAGTAAAAATCCTTTTAAAAAGGAAATGATAACCTTGGTGTAGTTTGGATAAACTAAGACTATTATGAAAACTTACTCCCAACTCCCGCTCATTGAGTTGTAGAACTTACCCCTCCCTTTTTACCCCTTTCAGGTAACCAAGAGAAAACCAAACTTAAAGAGCTCCCTGTAAGACATGCATGTTAGTTTTAATATATTCATTTTTGTTATAATGCTATTCCAGGAAAGAAAAAAGGAAAGAAGGACGCCTTACTCGTCGCGGTTTAAGAAATGGGTGAAACCCTTGATGGACCAAAGGGAGTAGTGATTGCTCACTGGGATTCGACCAAATTGGGTCGGGACGTGACACAAATGATGTAGGTGATTTCCCACTATGCACTTCCAACTAATTGAATGAGTTTACTAGCGTTAAACCACTACCCTAAACTTTACTCAAAATGTATATACATGGAGAATTCTTTAATAATTTTTATATCATGTTATTTTTCATATTTCTCTAGCCTTTAGGTCTTTGCCTTAGGGTTTTACGTTCTAGTTCATGCATGTAGAGCAAACATGGCCTAACTATACCCTGAAAGTCACATATAGGCACAATTAGGTTTATGAGTGGTTGTGAGATGCCTGCACGCGTACACTCGACACCCTAGGGTTTGTTCTCTCATATAGATGTTGACACATCATGAGGTTTATAACCTTCTCTCCAACTGCTTGTCATGCCTCTGTACACTTACGACAATCACCCACCAACCCCTCATCTACACTGAGCTACCCCTCTCATGGGTCATATGGTTCCCTAAGATTCTCTGTTCATTTGTCATAGGGGTCCCAAGTGATCTGTAAGCATAATTAAAGCTCCCCTTATTCGTCCTTTCCAATATACCCCTAACATCGATTCAACCTTGATAGATGTTCTGATGATATCATTTCTTACACAATCAGTATATACGAAACAAACAAGCAAACAAAAAGCATAATAGATCTAAGTTTATGAGAGTTCAGTTCTTTATTGATTGACTCTATTACCCATGTTACTTAGGTCATCATTCTCTAAATTTATATTGTCATGCCCAACCCGATTCATCGACCGACGGTCTCGTACAACCCGCCAATCCCGTCAATGTTACCATGGTGGTTACCTTGACTATAGTAAAATCGGATTGACTAAGGCTTTCGATAAAATCATCCTCTATGTTTTCAGCGGGAATTTGAATTTTTGTTTTGCAATATAAAGAGCAAGCCCAAAAACTGATTTAAAAAATATCATTGGAAAATAATAGTTGATAAGAAACAACTTGAAAATTTTGTACGCAGGTCAAGAGGACTACCTTAAGCAGTGCTCGGCAGGGAGATGCTCTCCTACTCGCGTTTCGAGACTCCTTGGCTATTACTTGTAATCGTTTTGGGGGAGAGGGTGAGCTCACAACTAATTGAATGGGGGTATTGATAGTGGACTACTAAATGACTTATGATCTCATACATCCCACTTAAACCTACTAACACAAATCTTATTGTGGTTTTTTAACCTTTTCAAATCATTATGGTTTATCTTGCCCCTAGAGACTACTTATGTATTGGGTTGCACGTAATTGTAGTCTACTCTATGGTCGAACCACTCTCAGTTTCCCCCAAACAAAATCGTAAACATATTTCATATCAACCACATCTTAACACACACCGACACTCATGGCTTATACACAAATGGGAAACTCATGGCCCCCATACATGGATAATATATTTGTGAAAACCCTATGCTCTTGGAATAAGGAACCGGAAAGGAGAACCAAAAAATTTCAAAGGAAAATTGAGAATCAGAATGACCTAAAATTAGCAAATAAAAACCAAACATGGAAATTGGAAAATCCCTAGTAGCCAATCACAACCACAAAATTAAAGGAAAGGAACCATAAATGAAATTGGATAAGAAAATCGGACTAGTTCAGGGTGAATTGGAGTGAACCGTGAATAACTAGTTAAAAGATGCATTTTTTTAGGTGGTTTAAAGATGTCAATTTGAGAAAATTAAAGTCACTATGGGATAGAGAATTAATTTAGACAAATTTAAAAATTAAAAATTTTTAGAAAACCGGTTGAACTGAACAATTTTCAATTTCGGGGCATCGAACCTGGTTTGACCGAACTGGTCAACGGACCGCCAGCCAAGTCAACACCCAATCAGCAGACGCGATCAATGAGAGTGTGACACATGGCGAGACCTGTCCAGTCAGCCACATGGTCAGCGTATGGAAGTGCTGATGAACTAGAGAGTGACACGTGTATTTGGTCAATAATCAAAACCACGTCATCGATGACTGATCGATAAGAGAGTGACATGTGTACTTAGTCAATGGTCATCTAAGGAGGAGCCTCATCAGCTAGACTGCCTAATAAGGTGCTGACACATGGCAAGAATGCCAAGTCAACAATTGAGTAGGACATGAGAGAAACGACTAACCAATCAGAGCGAAACACGTGGCAGAGCCTGGTTGGATGACTTTAGCTAATTAATGGCGGACACGTGGTAGTTGCATAATGCGTCAAGAGAGATATCTAATTTTTTAAATCCGCCAATCAGAGGCAAACATGTAGCAGCTGCACTATCATGCTCCAACCCTGTTTGGTTGAAACCCTATTATCAACCCACTACACTTTTATTGTATTATTCATGTATAACTAACACGATAGTACATGAAAAGTAAAAGCGTACAATTGACATATTTTCCATAACATAGTAAACAAAATAAAATTATAACAATTACCTATTATAGGGCACTTCGACTTCCATTTTTCTTGTTGTAGAAGGTTTACTGAAAAAAAAAGTTTTAGGGGAAGATGGACACCCGCTACATCAATTGACTAGAAGAAGTCAAGTGGTAAGTAATTACAATTCATGTTTATTATCATTATCACGTCTACGCGTTCGATTAGTCACCTACACAACATGTGATAGTGAGGGTTAGACAGTGGTGGGTGATATTTAATGAAATAGATTAGAGCTTTATATTATGTTATTCCACTAGTCGCATTATGGTCCTCTTTTAGAACTCACAGGTCGGTCAGAACCTCAGCTTCTACACCCGTGTCATGGGTTTGGGATGAGTCCGGACCTCCCGTTACACTTTTGCCATCCATAGACTAAGAAATGAGCCCCGTGTGCTTGGGCGCCCTAATTTAGCCTATGCTATAATTCTACCTCTCATTATCAATGAAGTGTGATTTCTAACTCAAATTTTGGTGTTTTTGAGAAAAATTCTCTCTTTCTTAATAGAGTAAACATATACAGTAGAAAAAAGAACTTTTAGATAAAGGGATCCAACTGTTTTCCTTTACCTAATCCAACAACTAGTGAGAATTGCATATGTAATCTGTTTGATGGCATACACCAGATGATAAGACGCTAATAACTTAGGACGCTTATGATTAACTTAATGAATAATCAACCTAGGTTTTTTAATGCCATATGCTCCTTGGATTACTCGGATAATAATATATTGTATGGTATGGATATAATTAATATTAAAAAGTTTTATTATATAATATATTATTCAATTAATTCTCAATATATTATAATATTTAAATACCATAAAAATAAAAATAAAAGATAAATTTCACAATACATGCATGTTATAGAATATTTGTATATTGATAAGGGAAAAACTCATATTCATTATGACGTGTGACTCTTTTAATATATAAATAATAATATTTCTATCTTTCAATATATAAATAATATTTATATATTTTACTTAATGTAATAATTTTTTTAATAATGTTAAATTTTGTAGCTAACATTATCTCCTGTATAATTAGTTATAGATGATTTTTTATAGGGTTTTTTTTAGCTTTAATACATTAAAAATTATAGATGATCGATAAAAATGACATTTTAGTTATGTATTTTTGGGAGTAATTTTTTAATTTTATTTAATTATTTTAAAAATAATATTTGAGTCATATTTTTATTTGCTCAAAAGTCACATTTATTAAATAAAGTAAAAGCGAATCAAGATAAGAAAGGACTGGTCCATGGTCGTGAGATATGCACGTCAGATATTTTGGTTTTGATATTTGATTGTTGTTCCTATTTGCTCTTAAATGACAAGTTTAAGACAATATTATTCTACACGTGTGGCACGTACGTGGGTACGTGCCACGTGATAACTTGTGATTGACTGTATTTGCTCATACGACTTCTGATTCAGCAGCCTAGTCAGCTTTTGATCTATTAACCATATACATGGTAGCCTTCTATTGGTTACCCGTCTCTAGGTGGCTATTGATAGTATTTTTGCTGACCATTGATTGTGACACGAATCACTCCCCTATTAGTCGGTCGTTACTGATGTGAATTTTCCTACTCTAATAGTTGACCAAGTACTCATGTCATGCGTTAATTGGTTAGCACTTCCACAGATTGATTGGCCAGTGCTTCCATGCGCTGACTGAGCGGTTGACTGGGCATGTTTCACCACATGTCACACTCTAATTGGTCGCACCTGTTAACTGATCGCTGACCTAGCAGCGGTTTGTTAACTGGTTGGACCGTTGACCGGTTCGGTCCGATTAGGTCCAGTTACCTGAAATCGTAAATCGGTCAATTTAGACCCGATTCGACTGGCTTTCCAAAAATTAAAAAATTATAAATTTATTTTCTATCTAATGGTGACTTCAATTTCCCAAATTGATATTTTTAATTCACCTAGAAAAATAAATTTTTGAACTAGTTATTCATGATTCAACCTGATTCAATATAGTTCAGGACTGGAACACCCTGAATCGGACTAGTTTTCACATCCAATCCACTTTATTATTACTCTCCATAATTTTTGTGATTTATTGGCTACTTGGGATGTCAAAATTCCTGTTTTAAATTCTTATTTACCATTTCCAGTCCAAATGGATACTTGGTATTCTTTTGGAAATTTGTGGTTTTTTTTTTCGGTTTCTTTTTTTTTTTTTTTTTTTTTAATTTTTTATTTTGAAGGAACGGGGTTTACAACTCTCCCCACTTTTTAGGAGTTTTGTGCTAAAAACTTTTACATGTTGAACAATTGAGTGTGCCTATTCCTCATGATAGACTATATCTCCCATGTCTACTCTTCCACTTGGCCGTTTCGCTAAAGGACCTTGACCATGGAGATCCTCTTCTTCCTTAGGTTTTTCTCTCGTCTGTCAAGGATTTGTATCAGCTCCATCTCATAGACCAAGTATTCCTCTAGTTTGAGTGTTGACTGATCTAGTACATGGCTGAGGTCAGGCTCATATTTTTGAAGTACTGACACGTGGAACACGTCGTGTATTCTTTGCAAATCTAGAGGCAACTCCAGCTTGTATGCCATCGGTCCAAGCCTTTGAATTATAACATATGAACCAATGTACCTTAGTTTCAACTTTACTTTCTGTTGAAACCTAAGTATCCCTCTCCACAGGGATACCTTGAACATCTAAACCCCGTCCCTTTAAAGATAAGAAAAGTGGGAAAAAAATCGGTCATTTCAAAAGAGAAAACTGAGCTGGTTCACGAACCATAACCGATAAGGAAAGGGAAAAATGGGAAATTGAAAAATCTCAAGTGACTCAAAAAGTTATAAAAATCATGGAAAAGAATATTGGGACAAATGGAAAGAGAACTAGAACAGTTCAGGGTGAACCGAACTTGAACCAGATTGAACCATACTTGAACCGGTTTCTAAATTCATTTTTCTTGATGACTTAAATTATTCAAATTGGGAAATTTAACCACCATTAGATAGAGAATGAATTTAGATTGATTTATAAAATTTTAATTTTGAGAAAATCGGATGAATCAGGTCTGAACCAGCCGATTTTCGCCATTGAACCCGACTGGACCGGTCCGTTCCGGTTCGGAATAGTGTTGTCTTCTTCCTCAGGATGACAACATTGTTCATTAATATAGAAAATTTCTTTCTCCAGCGAAGGTGTAACTGCTTCGATGAAGCCATTTTCGGGCATGGATAAGCTCGATCAAAATGGAAAGTGGTCGGGCAGAGGGTCCCCGAGCTCCCTATATAAAGAGCTTCGCTCCATTCATCCTCCACACACCTCAAATCACCATTCTCTCTCAATTGCTCCATTTTCTGGTGAAGCTCAAACCATATCTCAGACTTGGGCAGTTTTCTTAGCCTCAGAAAGCAAGGTCGGGTCCTACAGACTTTGAGGGAAGTAAGCTACTTGACAACAACCTCCTTTCGACCAAGGGAGCACCGACATAATCAAACAGTGAAGCAGCTCCGACGGATCGAAGCTGACCTATTTTGGCTGAGCTGAATTCAGCCAAATTCAACCCTCCTCCAGCCAAACCAAGCCTCCCCAACACCGTCAGGCCCTTACACGACTTCAATAGAGCTGAAAGGTAAGCCAATTCGGTCCTCCTTAGTCGTTGCAGATCGACGTTAGAGAGAGAAATCCTGAATTTCACTAATTAAATCCACCCTCAATTGGACTTCAATCGTAGTGATTCTTGATCCTTGAAGGAACCTCAAGACAAGATATACCTCCCCCGATCGAGAGCTCGGACTGTCGCACCTCTGACGATAAGCTTTCAAAGCTTTCTCTCTCTACGAACATTTTTCCAACGAAGCTCTATTTGAGCTCAATTTAGACCCAAATGTTGCGGTTCAAAGCTCAATTGAATCATATGGAAGTGTAGAAACTAATTCATACCATCAATTGAAGCAATTAACCCCGATTGAATGGCCAATTTAAAGAAATCAAATTCAGTCAGTTTGAAGGGGAGAAATTGGGGGAAAATTTTAGGAAAAATTGGGGATTTCGAAAAATTGAGGGACCTCTATGCAATTTCTTAGAATTGAAGGCCAATTGGTAATGAGAAAGATGTTAGGGGACCAATTGGTCAATTTTTGAAATATTTGAGGCCAAATTGCTATTTTTGGAAAGTAAGGAAGAAATCGTAATTTTCAAAAAATTGGGGACCAAATTTGAAATTTGGAAAACTTGATTTCCTTAAACAATTTTGAGTAAATTGATGACCCAAATGGAATTTTCTAAGCCTTGGGACTCAATTTGGGGTAAAGTTAGCATTTGAGCCTAGTTGCTCATACGTGAGAAAACGATGGCTGTCATGCCAAAATTTAATTGATAAGGATGCCTAAATCATGTAGGGACACGAGAGACCGAAATGCCAGTAAGGAAAAGTTAGCGTGGACTTGGAAAACTGACTAGGGACTAATACGTCACGGTTATCGGGTGAGTAGACTAATTTACACATCATACTGGTTGGGATGATGAGCATTATCTTTAAACAAATAAAACCTACTTACTAGTTGTAAGTAGAGATAATTATACCTGGTTGATATGATAAGTTTCCTTGAGAAAAGGAGAAACCCGCCCATCGATTGTAAGCAGAGATATCATCACATCCGGTTGGTGTGATAAAGTTGAAAATAAATTTTTGTCAGAAGTGTTCCCCTATAACTGTGTGCCAATGCTTAAAATATTTGGGGGGACCTTTTTTACGGCTAAAGCAACTCAAATAGGCTAGGTGTCACACCTCAACTCGGTTTGGTCGGATCCCCGTGAGCAACCTGCCACTCTCCAAGTTTATTAAGGGTTTTCCTTTCTCTAAATCGCGAGGAGTAAGACGTCCTTTTTACCTGTATTTTTCCTAGAATAACATTAATCAAAATTGAATACCTTTAACTTTTCATACCTGCCTTGTAGGTTCAATTACATGAAAGTCTTTATATGGGTCTTCCCTTGGTTACCTGAAAAGGGGTAAAGGGAGGGGGTGAGTTTGACAACTCAGTGAATGGGTGTTGGGAGAGAGTTTTTATAGTTGAAATATCTTTAATCGGAGTGTGCTAGACTTCTTATTTCCTTTTAAAAATATGCTTTCCTCAAATTTTTTATTTTTCACAATTTCTTTTCCTCATTTCCACATCAGGTGTGTTTAACAATCAATACATGCACTTCATAAATGAACTCCGTGTCCATATGAGGACAAAGATCTCATCCCGACCCCACCCTGGTCTTATGCGCATGAAGCTACATCGAGCTTCCCTGACTACTGACACAACAAACTACCCTTATCTCCACCATGTCGTTCAGTTGCCCCTAGGACGCATCACTACCCCTCTTGGGCGTATTGATGGTCCCGAACCTCAAGTGCATGCACAAATGGAAGTTTTCCACAAAGCCATTTATCTATGGTGTCACTAGTCCAAAGACCCTACCCTCAACTTGACCTACAGCTGTTTGTCTAGGCCGGTCCATCGACTTGGCCTTGAAGCACTACTGCCAGTCCATCAAGTATGTCGGACCTATCTTGGTACCATGGTGAAATCACATAATCCTTTCATTAAGAACTTTCATGGATTTAACATACACTATTTGTTTAAGAGCTCCTACTCGTGCTAAATGGCCTTGGGCCCACTATATGTGATTTTCAAAATCGGGCATTTTAGCCTCACAAGTTCCAAAACTGAGGTTTTTAGCCTATCTAAGCTATTCTAGCTCTCGTCAAGAAAGTCTCCCAAAAATTTTAAGCATTGACACACAGTCAGAGGAGAACATTTCTCACAAAATAATTTTTCCATTCATCACACCAACTGGATGTGATGACATATCCGCTTACAACCGTAAAGCGGGTTTTCTCCTTCCTTCCAGGAAGCCCATCATACCAACGGGGTATGATCTCTCTACTTATAACTGATAAGTAATTTTTCTGCTTAGTTCTCACATCACTCCAACTGGGTGTGATGTTAAAATCCCACATATAGGTGGTTTTTTTTTTATTTCCGAGGTGCTCATCATCCCAACCGGGTATGATGTGAATAATCCCACTCATCCGATAATCACAATGTATTCCTTCTTAGTCGATTTTTGCCTCCACGCTAGCTTATCCTTGCTGGTGTTCCAGTCCTTCGTGTTCCTACATGATTTGGAAGATTCTTATATATTAATTATTGGCATAATAGCCTTCATTCCTCATGTATTAATGACTAATCCCAAAATTTTCAATTATTTACATTTAGGTCCATAAAAGTCCTTTTCCCCTAACTTTAGGTCCCTAATACTAACTTTTCCCCCAATTGAGTCTCGAAACTTCCAAAAATTCACTTTGGGTCCTCAATTTACTTAAAATTGTTTAAGGGTTTAAAGTTTTCCAAATTTCCAATCTGGTCTCCAACTTTTAAAAAATTACCATTTCCCCTACTTTAAAAAAATGGCAATTTAACCCCAATTATTTTAAAAAAAATTGATCAATTGGTCCTCCAACATCTTTCTTATGGCCAATTGGCCCTTAATTTTTGGAAATTACAATTTGGTCCCTCAATTTTACGAAATCCCCAAATTTCCTCCTTTCAAATTGGCCGAATTTGATTTCATCAAATTAACCATTCAATCAGGGTTAATTGCTCCAATTGAAGGTATGGATCAATTCCTACACTTTCATATGATTCAATTGAGCTTTGAACGACACCATTTGGGTTCGAATTAAGCATAAACAAAGCTTCGCCAAAAAATAGAGCATAGAGAGAGAAAGCTTCGAAAGCTTACCGTCGGAGATGCGGCGGTCCGATCTCTCTATCGGGAAAGATAGCTCTCTTCTTGAGGTATATTCTAGAATCAAGAATTCTGACAATTGACCTCGAAATGAGAGAGAATTTCGTCAGTGAAATTCTGTAATTTATCTCTCTAAATCTGACTTGCAACGACTTAGTAGGGCCGAATTGGATTAACTTTCAGCTTAGTTGAGGTCATCTAAGTGCTGTGGAGATGTTAGGAAAGTTTGGTTTGGCCAGAGTAGAGCTGAATTTGACCAATTTCAGCTCGGTCGAAATAGGGCAGCTTTGGTGCATCAGAGCTGCTTCATTTTTTTATTATGCCGGCGTTTCTCTGGTGATCCTTGGATCGATTGGAGGTTGCTATCAGATTGCTGACCTCCCCTCGAGTCTAAAGAACCTAACCTCGCCTTCTGAGGTTGAGAAAAATGCCCAAGTCGGAGCTCTAGTGCGAGCTTCACCTAAAAATGGAGCGGTGAAGAGAGAGAGAGAGAGAGGAATTTTCAGGTGTGAGGAGGATGAATGGGGAGGAGCTCTTTATATAGGGAACTCGAGGACTCTCTAGTCATCCATTTGGAACATTTATGATGCTCATTCATGGCCTAAAATGCCCTGAACGTAGATGATTCAGCTTCACTGGCACTAGTCATTTTTCCAGTGAGTGAACAGTGCTGTCATATGTAGGAAGAAGATGACATTGTTCTAAATCGGACTGGATGGGTTCGAATCGGTTTGAGCCAGGTTCATTGCTTAAACCAGCTGGTTCAAGCCCGATTCGACCGTGTTTTTAAAAATTAAAAAGTTCTAAATTCTTCTAAATTCATTCTCTATCCAATGGTGGATTCAATTCCCCAATTTGAATATTATAAGCTACCTAGAAAAATGAATTTAAAAACCGGGTTAATATAGTTCAATCCGGTTCAGGTCCAATTCACCTGAACCGATTTGATTTTTCTTTTCCAATTCATCCCAAAGTCATTTTCCATGATTTTTATGACTCTTTAGGTCACTCGGGATTTGTAAATTTCCATTTTTTCCCTTTCATTATCGTTTGTGGTTTGTGAACCAATTTGGTTTTCTCACCCATGTTGACCAGTTCTTTCCCCAATTTTCTTACCTTTAAAGGACGGGGTTTACACCAGGGGCCTCAGTTTTCTAACTGATGGGGCTAAATGCCTAGTTTTGGAAATATGCATGCAATGGGCCTAAGGCCAGTGGGCACGAGGTAGAGCTCGTAAACAAATTTGATTATGAAGAGCTATGAAAATTTCTAATGAAATTGATTATGTAATTTCATTACGGTACCAAGTTATGACCGACAGTACTTAATGGAGTGGCGATAGTTCGTCGGGGCTAGGTTGACGGACTAGTCTAGACAAACTACTGTAGGTTGGGTTGAGCGTCATGGTCGTGTTGGATCTTTGGCACCAAAGATAATGGCTTTATGTGAAAAACTTTTCTTTGTGCATGCACTTATGGTATGTGTCCATCAAGACACCCTAGGAGGTTGTGATGGGTCCCAATGACTGTTAGATGACATGGGGGCGTTAAGGGCACTTTGTCATGCTAGTTAGTGATGAAGTTGTGGGAGCTTCTTGCGCATGAGACCAAGGTGGGGACAAGATGAGGTCTCTATCCTCATATGGACACGAAGTGGCATTCAGGTCTAAGGGTTGGACATTTGCTATGTTCCGGTCAGACCCAAGGTAGAAGTGGACATGCTTCTATCTTAGTGGACGGTAAAGACGCTCCGATCCACAAGTGGGTATAGTGGACGAGCTGCACCTGCGAATGTGTGTACCCTTCCTGATGAATGACGTGTATTTGTTTGCTAAATGCCTCCAGAGGTAAGGGGATGGGCTAAGAGAGCTAAACACACCTATTATGGAAATGGAAAAAGGTTTTGAAAATCAAAATTGAGGAACAATCCTTTTTAAAGGAAATGATAACCTTGGCATGGTTTGGATAAAGCAATATTGGAAACTCATTCCCAACACTCACTCATTGAGTTGTAGAACTCACCCCCTCCCTTTTAACCCTTTTAGGTAACCAAGGAAAAACTAAACTTAAAGACTTTCTTGTATTGGAAATATGAGACAAGTATGTATGTTATAAGATGTCCAGTTTTGTATAATGCTATTCTAGGAAAGACATGAAAAAGGATGTCTTACTCCTCGTAGTTTAGAAAAGGGTGAGACCCTTCATGGACAAAAGGGAGTGGCGGGTTGCTCACGGTGATATGGCCAAACTAGGTCGGGGCATGGCATACCCGGTCTCCTACCTCAAATTCTTTGTCTTTCCTTTGATGGTTGACGTAGCTCTTTTGTCAATCTTGGGCCACCTTAAATCGACTCCTTATTCTTTGGATTTTCTCCATTGCATCCTCTATAAGCTCGACCTTCTCAAGTCTTCTCTCCCCTACATCTTTCCAGAATAGGGGCTTACAACATGGTCACCCGTAAAGGGTCTTGTATGATGCCATTTGTATGCTGACCTGATAACTGTTATTGTTACGCCCTGACCCGACTTGATTGAAGTCCATGATCAACCCGCTGATATGAATCAAATTGGGCACTCTGTGATTCACAAGTTAAGGGCCAAAAGATTTGATAAAGAACTAATTGGAGCAATTGAAGAAACCCAAGTTAAAGCCCAAACGAAGAGTCCAATAAGATCTCAAGCCCAAAAGGAAGAGTCCAATAAGGTCTCAAGCCCAAAAGAAGAGCTCAATAAGATATCAAGCCCAAAAGAAGAGCCTAATAAGATCTCCAGCCCAAAAGAAGATCTCAAGAAGATAATTCAAATTTGAATTTAAAGTGGGAGATTTATCATAAATTTTCTAGAAGATTAAATTAGGAAACAATATATTTTCTAGATATAATCAAGAAATATATTAGCAATATTTTCTATATGGTTGGCATGTCAACCCCAATATTTTATTTCCTTATTTAGATAATTGCTAATATTCTTAAGTTCCTATAAAAGGCTAACTTTAGACTATTGTAAACAGATCTTTGATTTCAATTTTTATTGTGAGGCTTATGTCTTCTTTCTTTTTGGAGAGAACTTTTGAACTTATCAGGTTTTTACTTGTGGCGTTCAAGCAATCAGACTTATCACGAGGGTTTTTTAGGAGCTCTTCTTAGAGGTGTTGGTGTGACATCTACTTCTATCCATACCTTATTTGAAACAAGGTATATTCCATTCTTTTTACTTGCGTCATGAAAGTCTTGGGGTCTATTCCATATTTGGTGTAAGGTGCCGTTAGTATATTGGCGGGGTTCGTATTAGTTGGTATTAGAGCACACGGTTGCACAGCAAGTTCCATACTATCCTTTCAATTTTCGTTCTATTTTCTTATCTTCTACCTATTTCTATCCGGTATAAAAAAATCACAAAAAAATCTCTTTTTTTTCTCATATTAAGTTATATTTTCATTATTTTCTATCTATTTCTAGTTAGTATAAAAAAATCACAAAAAAAAATCTTTTTTTCTCCTATCTAGTTATACTTCTTTCTACTTCTAGTCTCTATAAAAAAATCTCATCTTTTTTATCTACTTTCTTTATAATAGAAAAAGCCAAGAAAAAAAGGCAATAAAAAAAGCCAAAAAAAATTCGTGATAAAAAAAAGGAGTGCAAAAAAAAAAGTTAAAAGAAAAAGGAAAAAAAAGAATAATAAAAGGTAAAAAGGAAAAAAAAGGCACAAAAGTATATATTCAGTATCTTATTCATTCTACTTTATTAGATTTTATTTTTCTTCCTATATTTGTTTAATATTCCCATACCTTACATTGAAATCCTTTTTAGAATTGCTTTTTGAAACTCTGTTGATTTGTCTTGATTGTTCCTCAAGTTGAACTGCTTCATGAAAACGATTTGTTCTTGAGTTCAATTAATATTGAAAGAAGACATATGAGTGGAAAAAGGCAAGAGTGTTTTAAATCTTTAAGAAAAAGCCATTTGAGTGTTAAACATGAGTGTTTGAGAGAAATATGTGAGGGAGAGTTGTGAGGTTCTTTTGTTTCTAACAATTGGCAGGATTACGATTTCCAACAAAGAGAAAACACATGGAAAGAAGCCAGTTTCCCTCAGCCCGTTCAAAATCTAGATTGGAAAGCCATGATGAAACAAGTTGTAAAGTTTGGATTTGAGCCACTTCACACGCGAATGGATCACTTGGAGAAAGGTGTGAGACGTCGTTCATATCAACATACTTCCGTTGAATAACAACCTTGGGGCTTTCAATCTAGGGGTTTCGATACTCAAGAACTCGAGGAATTTGTAGATCTTCAAGTTAATTGTGATAGTGTTAGACACGATTCCATCAATAAATGTACTCCAAGTGAAAGGCCATGGATTGATGACATCATGGACAACCAACATGAGAATTTATTTCATACTCGCTATTCTATGAAAAATAGAGTTTGTTGTGTTATCATAGATGGAGGAAGCTACACTAATATGGCTAGCACCGAGCTTGTGGAGAAGTTGGCATTACCTACACTGAAGCCTTATCAAATTCAAAGATTGAACGATCCACACAAACTCGAGGTAACCAAGCAAGTGTTGGTTTCATTCTTTATTGGAAAATATAAGAATGAGGTATTATGTGATGTGGTGCCAATGCAAGCATGCCATATTCTATTGGAATAACCTTGGAAGTTTGATCGTAAAGTTACACATGATAGATTAACAAATAGGTACTCATTTGTGATGCATAATAGACCAATATCTCTTGTACCTTTGACTCTACAACAAATACATGAGGATCAATTGAAAAGGAAAAAGGCAAATGAAAAGAAAATAGCAGAAAAAAAAGAAGAGATAAAAGCCATAATTGAAAAGAAAGATACAAAAGGCAATGTTGAAAAGGAAGAAAGAGAAACAGAAGAGAGAAAATCCAAGTTTGAAAAAGAAAAGAAAAAAGTCATAATTGAAAAGAAAGAGAGTAAAAATAATTTTATAAGTTTACATGTTCTTACAGTACCTATGTATAAGGATATATTTTTAAATACTAACCCCATTATTGGATATCTGCCGAGTAATATTATATCTTTTTGGCAAGAATTCAAGCATGTTCCAATGAAGATATCTCATGGTTTAGCACTAACTCAAGGAATCAAGCATCAAATCCAAGACCAAGTCCACACGTTTGTGCAAATACCCAAAAAAGGTAAAACTTGGTGAATGTGCGTTGATTATCAAACTATTAATAGTAGCACGGTAATGTTTCATCACCCTATTCCTTACTTAGATCATATGTTAGATGATTTGTATGGATCTTATTTAATTGCAAAAATAAATTTTAAAAGTGAATACAATAAATTTCGAATTAAAGATAAATATAAATTGAAAAATGCATTAAAAACAAAACCTAGTTTATATGATTGGTTGATTATGATATTTTGTTTGAATAATGCAACTAATACTTCTATTAGGATATTTAATTATTTATTAAATACTTTTATTGAAAATTTGCTTGATATATATTTTGATTATATAATAATATATAATATGTCCTCATATGAATATGAAAAATATTTTAAAATTGCCTTAAATATTTTTATGAAATATATGTTATTTTCTAATTTTAGTAGATATATATATTGTTGGAATAATCTTATATTTTCTAAATATGTTGCTATTTCTAAATTGATTGTAATTAAAAAGAAAATTAAGGCAACTCAAGATTGGCCAACACCTTATTTGGTAAGTGAGATTAGAAGTTTTCTTAGATTTACTTATTTTTATATGGATTATGTTCCTAAATTTAATAGTTGTCATATACCTCTCACTATGTTTTTAGAAAAGAATATTTTATTTATATTATGTGATGTGCAAGGAAATATATTCAAATATTTAGAGGATAAACTAACTAGTTTCCATTTTACTACATTACCTAACTTTCCTAAATTATTCAAACTTAATTGTGAAGTATGAAAAATACGCAATTTAGATATATTGGTTATATATTTTAGTGAAAAGTTGAGCAAAGTAGCATTCAACTATCATACCTATAATAATGAGATATTTGTGTTTTCTCAACCTCTACAAATATGGCAACTAAGGCAAAAAAAATCTATTATTCACATGAATCATGTATTTGATTTGCATATTAAGAGAAAGTATAGGTTGAAGAAGCGTCATGCAAGGTTGGTGGTTTTCATCAAGACTTTTCCATATGTGATCAAGCATAGACAAGGTATGAAATATATCGTTGTCAATTCACTATCATGAAGGTACGTTGTGTTTATAATCCTTGATAGTAAATTTCTTAGTTTTGATTATATAAAGAAATTATATGCAAATATTTTTTATTTCTATGAAGTGATTAAGAGTTCTAAAAATGATATGTTTGAAAAGTTTCACTTGCAAAATTGGTATATGTCTCAGGAAAATAAATTATTTATCTCTCAATTTTATTTGTGTAAGTTACTTGTTAAGAAATCATTTATCTTAGAACTTATTGGACAATTTATGGTAGCTAACATTATTACAATATTGCATGAGTATTCTTTGGATCCATATATGAAAAGAAATATTAGGAAATTTTGTTTTCAATGCATTACATATAAACAAGGTAAATCTAGCCAACAATTTCATATTTTGTATATTTATATTTTAGTTTCTAAAATATTTGCTTGAAATAATTTATTCATGGAATTAATCTATAAATTACTTAGGATTAAAAGGGGGAGATATTTTATGTTTCTCATAGTTAAACAATTTTTTAAAATTGAGGGTGCATCAAATGTTACTTAATTATTATTTAGAGAAGTTATATCGCATTATATTCCTAGAATTATTAAAGTTAATTATGATTATAAATTCTTGAGTTACTTTTGGAATATTTTGTGTAGTAAATTGGAAAGAAAACTTTTATTTTTAACTGAATATTTACATGATGTTTACTTTACATATAATGGTTATATTCCTTATACAATTAGGTTTTCATTATTAAAAGTTGTTTATTGTTTTAATTCATTGTCTCATTTAGATTTAATATTATTTAATAATGCAGAGTTAGTAAGTTTAGTTTGGAAGAGGAAGGATAAGTTTCTAAAACAAATTCAGAAGATAGCATATGAAAATCAAGTCAATCAAGGCTTTAAGAAAATTATTTTTGATCCAGGAATTTGGGTTAAACTCTGTCATAGAGTTGGTTTATCTATTGAAGTGTTAAAGCTAATCAATTACATTTTTAATATATTTTTTTATGTAGGTGACAAGGAGATCTAAGATTTGAGAACAAATCATTTTCAAGAGGGGGAGAATGATATGAATCAAATTGGGCACTCTGTGATTCACAAGTTAAGGGCCAAAAGATTTGATAAAGGACTAATTGGAGCAATTGAAGAAACCCAAGTTGAAGCCCAAAGAAAGAGTCCAATAAGATTTCAAGCCCAAAAGGAAGAGTCCAATAAGGTATCAAGCCCAAAAGAAGAGCCCAATAAGATCTCAAGCCTAAAAAAAGAGCCTAATAAGATCTCAAGCCCAAAAGAAGATCTCAAGAAGATAATTCAAATTTTTATTTAAAGTGGGAGATTTATCATAAATTTTCTAGAAGATTAAATTAGGAAAAAATATATTTTCTAGATATAATTAAGAAATATATTAGCAATATTTTCTATATGGTTGGCATGTCAACCCCAATATTTTATTTCCTTATTTAGATAATTGCTAATATTCTCAAGTGCCTATAAAAGACTAACTTTATACTATTGTAAATAGATCTTTGATTTCAATTTTTATTGTGAGGCTTATGTCTTCTTTCTCTTTTGAGAGAACTTTTGAACTTATCAGGTTTTTACTTGTGGCGTTCAAGCAATCAGACTTATCACGAGGGTTTTCTAGGAGCTCTTCTTAGAGGTGTTGGTGTGGCGTCTACTTCTATCCATACCTTGTTTTCTCAACCAAACAAGGTATATTCCATTCTTTTTACTTTTGTCATGAAAGTCTTGGGGTCTATTTCATATTTGGTGTAGGGTGCCGTTAGTATATTGGTGGGGTTCGCATTACTCGCCACCCTTTCCTACATCGTACTAGTATAGCTATCTAACTGAGATATGGAAGGTAAAGGCATGTTTATGTTCTAATCCTTATTTTAAGTTGGGGGTAGGAAACGTACATTTAGGGTCCAAGCTGGTCTGAGAACTTTCTGTCTTGGCACTATAACTAGGAGGGTGAGAGGAGGGGAATGAGTACATAATACTCAGTGAGGGAACCTACTATAATGTTTACTTTAATTCATTTATATGTCCATTTAAGCTTTTCCATTTGTTATTATTCACACACTTCTCATGATCAACAACCGACCACATATCATAAGAGGAGGGATCACATGTTCGTAGAACGGTCCTCGACCATGCCACTTGTGGACCGGAGCGCCTTTACCGTCCGCCATGATAGAGGTGCATTGTCTCTACCCAGAGTTTGAGTGGACATCAAAAGTCTGACACTCAAACCTTGATTACTTCACCATGTCTGCTCAGTGGGACTAGACCTCATTTCCCCTACTGCCTTAGACTCTATGTGTAGGAAGCTACTCAGCTTCATGACCTACTGGATGATGAAACCGCCTTTATGCACCTTGGGCATCTAACAGTTCTTGGGCTCCATCACTACCTCATGCCAAGTGTCCTGATGGCCCGAACATCACAGTGCATGCACAATCAATAGTCTTTTTAAATTATAACCTTCATCTTTAGCCCTCCAGCGCAATAGTCTATCAGCTTGGCATTCGGCCCACGTGTACTGGCCCAACAGGTTTGACGACCTAGCTTCGGCAGAGTAGCAGTTCAGCCCAATAAACTCGACAACTTAGACTTGGCTCGATGGGTATCACACAAAGTTCCCATTATACAGGTCTTTTAGCATCATATATGACATATCCATTCTAAACAGGTCCATGCCCGTATCCATCGACTTTGGGCCCACTAGCATCTCGACCCTAAGTTCGGAAGTAGCTCTCAAATGTTTTAAGTAGAGTCACCCAGTCAGGGGAGGCTAATTTAGTGAAAATGGTTTTCCAAGTTGAACCGTCATTCCAATCAGAATTGACATAATAGCAGTTCCCACTCACCTAGTAATCTCGGCGGGGTCGCGCTGGCAGAATCTCTCTCCTTGGTGCACTTCTGGGGGCCGACGCTTGAGTAATCCGTTCCTATAGGGTATGAGCGGTCATATCAGGACATGGTGACGGATAGGTCACACACTTTCTCATATTTGCACCTAGGAGCCTGTACTTTACTTAAATTGCACTTGGGTCCCTCATTTCTATTTAATCTCCATTAAGCCCCCTAGGTTTCCAATTATTCTTGTGGGGCAATTAACTCTTTTGATTTCACCAATTTGCCCTTTAGTACATAATTTTCCAAAATTTGCAATTTGGTCCCCAACTTTTCAAAATTTCCAATTTGCCCCTATTTTGCCCAATTGACCCTCAATTGGGGTGAATTTCATGAAAACACCCAAAAATTTCATGAAATTGTCATTCAGTCCTCCAATTTTTGAAAATTGCATAAAAGTTCCCAAAATCTCCAAATTTCACATCATCTTCTTCCCTAATTCATGCTTATTAATGTTCAAATCTTACCTCATCCAATTGACGGCCTGTAAGTCCTTAATTTCTCCGATTCTTGCTTCTATTCGTCTCCTCCAACTCCCCTCAATCATCTTGCACTTCAAATTTATGAATTTGGTTGAGCTTTTTTGCCTAGTGGGAGCTTCGCTGGAAAATTTACAATAGAGAGAGAAAGATTGCGTATCTTATTGATGGAGGGGCGACAGTCAGAGCTTAAGGTGAGGGCAACTAGTGCTCATCGAGGGGGACCTAGTAGGACAAACTTCCACTAAAATTCACCGTTGTCTTATGAGAATTTGAAGAGAGAAGTTTCGGATGGTGCAACTTTGAAACTTAGAAATTCTGACGTGTGGAGGTGAAATTGAGCTTACCAGGGTCTGTAGGAGTGTTGTGGAGGGTTTTATGTGGTTAGAGGTGGCCAATGTGGGCGGCGGAAAGGGCTGAGAGGATCGAGGTTGGGTTGGGCAGGAGCTCGCTATTTCGAGCTCCAGAGTAGCTTCATTTGCAATCCCTTGTACACTTCTCCGGGCGCCCTTTGGTCGTTCTGAGAGTGTCTGGAGCTAGAGCACTCTTCCCCAATTCTAATGCCATCCTTTAGAGCTCCTTTGGTGGAGATTCCCCTCGTTGTCGGAGCTCTCATTTGCAGCTTGCCAGAAAATGTACTCTTCTTCTTCTTCGATCGATTGTGGGATGTTGAGAATGAATGGAGGTGTACTCTTTATATAGGGAGCTCATCAACTGCTCAGGCTACCCGCTGACGTAAGAATCAGCCTCTGACTCGACCGTCGATGACGTGACCAGAGAGTTTTTTGAGTCGCTAGAGACTCAAGCTTTTGTCGTGGCTCTCTCTCCTCCCTTAACTCTATCAAAGTCTGAAGGTTGAAGACGATGACACGACGATCATGTCACGTGGCACACTATGATTGGTTAGTTTTTTCTAACGTGGAGTGCCAGCTCGGCCGCCGCGTCACCCATTGACCAAATATGTGATAGCCTCTCATTGGCTATTCGTGTCTATGTGGCATGCTGACGGACACAAACTAACCATTGACCGGACACATGTCAGCCTTCCACTTGCTATTCATGTTTGTGTGGTAGCTGATGAGGCGCCAGCTGTCCGTTGACCGTTGATCATTGACGTTGTCTATTGTCTGTTGTTTGTTGACCGGTTCGTTGACTAATTCGGTTGAATTGTTGACTGGTTTGATCCGACCGGATTCCCTGTCCAAAATTCAAAAATCAGCCAGTTCGAACCTGGTTCGACCATTTTTCTAAAATTTAAAAAATTTAGATTCATCTAAATTCATTTTCTATTTAATGGTGGTCTCAATTTCCCAAATTAACATTGTTAAGCCACATAGAAAAATGAATTTGTGAATCGGTTCATTATGGTTCATCCTAGTTCAGTCCACACTGATAGAGGTGCACTGCCTCTGCCTGGAGTTTGAGTGAATATCAATAGTCAGACACTCAAACCCTGAACACTTCACCATGTCCGCTTAGTAGGATGGAACCTCATTTCCTTTACTGCTTCGGTCTCCATGCGTAGGAAGCTACTTGGCTTCACGACCTACTGGATGACGAAACTGCCCTTATGCACCCTAGGTCATCAGTAGTCCTTAGGCTCCATCACTACCTCATGCAAGGTGTCCTGATGGCCTGAACGTTACAGTGCATGCACAATAAACATTCTTTTTAATTTGTAGCCTTTATCCTTGGCCCTCCAGCGCAATGGTCTATCGGCTTGGCTCTGGCCCACGCATATTGACCCTAGAGATTTGGCGACCTAGCTTCGACAGAGTAGCGGTTCAACCCAACAAGCTCGACAAATCAGACTTGGCTCGATTGTTATCACACAGAGTTCCCATTATTTAGGTCTTTTAGCATCATATATCACATATCCATTCTAGACGAGTCCACACATGTATCCATTGGGCTTGGGCCCACTAGCATCTTTTGCCTAAGCCCGGAATTTGCTCCCAAATATTTTAAGCAGAGTCACCCAGTGAGGGGAGGCTAATTCCAAAAAAATGGTTTTCAAAGCTAAATCGAACCGGAATGTACATTATAGCGGTTTCTGCTCACCCGGTGATTTTGGCTGGGTCGCGTTGGCGGAGTTTCTCTCCTTGGTGCACTTCTAGGGGCTGGTGCTCGAGTAATCCATTCCTGCATGGTACCTACGTTCGTATCAGGACGTGGTAGTGGAGAGGTCACATACCCTCTTATATTGTGGCTAGGGCACCGTACTTTTCTTAAATTATGCATAGGTCCTTGATTTCTCTTTAATCTCTATTAAAACCCTTGGGTTTTCAAGTATTCCTTTTGGGTCCTTAACTTTTTTTATTTCACCAATTTGCCCTTAATTTACCAAAATTGCCCTTAATTCCAAAAATTGCAATTTGGTCCCTAACTTTTCAAAATTTCCAATTTGCCCCTATTTTACCCAAATTGCCCAATTGGCCCTCAATTGGGGTGAATTTCATGAAAACACCCTAAATTTTGTGAAATTGTCATTCAGTCTTCAAATATTTGAAAATTACATAAAGGTCCCCAAAATCCTCCAATTGCACTTCATCTTCTTCCCCAGTAATAGCTTATGAATCTTCAAATCTGACCTCATCCAATTGATGGCCTGTAAGTCCTTAATTTCTTTGATTATTGCTTCTATTCATCTCATCCAGCTCCTCTCGATCGTCCTATACTTCAAATTTATAAATTTGGTTGAGTTTTTCGCCTCGTCACAACCTCACCAAAAAAATTCACAATCGAGAGAGAAAGCTTGTGTATCTTACCATCGAAGGTGCGATGGTCCAATCTCTCTATCGAGAAAGATAGCTCTCTTCCTGAGGTATCTTCTAGAATCAAGAATTTCTACAATTAACCTCAAATAGATGGAGAATTTCTTTAGTAAAATTCTATAGTTTCTCTTTCTAACTCCGATCTGCAAAGACTCAGTAGGGCCGAATTGACTTACCTTTCAACTTAGTTGAGGTCATCTAAGGGATGTAGGGATGTTGGGAGATCTTGGTTTGGCTGGAGAAGGGCTGAATTTGGCCGATTTCAACTCGGCCAAAACATGGTAACTTTGGTCCGCCAAAGCTGTTTCACTATTTCATTATGTCGGCGCTTCTCCGACGGTCCTCAGATCGAACAGAGGTAGCTCTTAGATAGCTGACTTCCCCTAGAGTCTTAAGAACCCGACCTCGCCTTCTGAGGTTGAGAAAACCACCCAAGTCGGAGCTCTAGTTCGAGCTTCACCAGAAAATGGAGCAGTTGAGAGAGAATGGAGTTTTCAGGTGTGAGGAGGATGAACGGAAAGGGGCTCTTTATATAAGAAGCTCGGGGATTCTCTGGCTATCCACTTGGCACCTTTATGACACTCATTAATGGTTTGAAATGCCCTGAACAGAGGTGATTCAATTTTTCCAACATGGTCCGTTCTTCCAATGAATGAACAGAGTTGTCATTTGGAGGAAGATGACAACACTGTTCTAAATCAGACCGGACCCGTCCAAATCGGGTTCAATGCTTAAACCGTCCGGTTTAGGCCCGATTCGACCGAGTTTTTCAAAATTAAAAATTTATAAATTCATTCTCTATCCAATGATGGCTTCAATTCTCCCAAATTGAATATTTTAAGCCGCCTAGCAAAAAGAATTTAGCAACCGGTTCAATGATGGTTCAAACCGGTCCAAATCGGTTCAATCCGGTTTAGATCCAGTTCACTTGAACCGGTCTGGTTTTCTCTTCCAATTCATCCCAAAGTCCTTTTCCATAATTTTTATGGCTCTTTGGGTCACTCGAAATTTGTAAATTTCCCAATTTTCTCTTTCTCTAACGGTTGGGGTTCTTAAACTGATTCAGTTTTCTCCCTTAGTTTGACCGGTTCTTTCCCCGATTTTCTTATCCTTAAGGGATGGGGTTTACAACTTTCCCCTCCTTTTAGGAGTTTTGTCCCAAAACTTATTCAGCATCCTTTGCATAGGAAATAACTTTCCTTGATGTCAATTTGGAGTTTGTTTGACATGCTAACATTTCGACTATCTTCAGTTAGCCCCTTCATAACACGCACTTAAGGAATTTCTTTCCCTTACATTATTTACTCATTCCATGGGGTTTATCATAACTAAGCATATCTTACTTGCGAGCTCAAGGGTATATTCTTAGGTTCACATCTTCCTTTGGTTAGGGCAAGATTCTTCCCCTGGAGGTTCTTACTCAAGATTTCAGGGTTGGGAGTTCCAAGATACCCAATCATTGAAACCCTTAGCTCGGTGTCCTTTCGAGTGCTAAGTACTTACTTTCATAGATTTCGATGTAATCATCTTTTTGTCCAATTTTTACCCTTCATATGTCCTTCCTCATTTCCAATGACGTCCTTTCCTCATTTTCAATGGCATCCTTTCCTCAAGGACTTTACTTTTTCTTAATCCATTCTTACTTGCTCGTGATTGTTTCACAATTCTTCATTCTGAGTTAATTCCTTTTGATCTATGTGTCAATTACTTTGTTTGGGGAAGTTCCCTTCTTATGATTTTGGTCTCTACTATGTCCCTCATAGTTGAGACCTCCACATTAGGGGCTACATGCTCTACCTTCTTACTATTCCTTGAAGGTTTCCTTCCTTCGCATTCTTACACTCTTTTAAATTAGAGCTTTTGCCCACCTTTAATCATTCCCCAACCTTAATTTCCTAGTTTACCCTGTACTTTCCTATCCGAGGTATCTCCAATTGTCGGGTCTTATTTTGTGTACTCCACACTATGCCTACCCTATTGTCCTTCTTCGAGTGTAGTCCTTACTACTCACAGTCCTTCTTAGGGCATCATTTATCCTTCTTGACCATCCCATTGTCCCTAATTGCTTCCTCCTATTGGGTTCATCTGAAATCCCTATTTGGCTTCTTTGTTCCTACGAAATAGGTCACACTTGGCCGTCCTGATATACCCTTAACCACTTATGCTTGTTTATGAGGTTCTTTAGCTTGGAAATTTCCCTTTTATGGTATCACTTCCTACCTATATCGTCTACCTAGGGACTCCCATCCTAGTTCAACCTTACTATTGCTCCTTGGAGGTTTTTCTTTCTTTTATTTCCTTATTATGGGTAGCCCACCCCTTCTTACTTGTCATGACGCCCCTTGATGCTATCTTCCTACTTTTCATTCCTTGGGTTTAACTTATTCCATGGGTCCTCCTAGTATGCTTCCCTTGGTTCTTTCACCTTAGCATGCGCTTCATCTTCTCATCCTTCGTCACTTGGTCCTTTACTTCTCAGTTGGGAAATGTATACCTCCTCGAGTTTCTTTCCATGGGGGAATCCTTCCTCTTCTTTCCTTGAATTCCTTTTTATTCGCCTTGCAAAGCATCTAACCTTAAATTAACTTTTTCTGACATCTTCGGATGTCATCCTTCCTGTCACGTCCTGACCCAGTTTGGTCAGATCCTCGTGAGCAACCCGCCACTCTCCTAGTTTATTAAGAGTTTTCCCCTTTATAAACCGTGAGGAGTAAGGCATCCTTTAAACTTGTACCTTTCTAGGAATAACCTTAATCAAAACTGCATGAAATTTAAACTTTGCAAACCTATCTTGCATGTGTAGTTAACTAGAAGCCTTTGGGTAGGTTTTCCCTTGGTTACTTGAAAAGGGGTATGGGGGAGGGGCTGAGTTCAATGACTTAGTGAATGGGTGTTTAAAATTTGACTTTTAGAAAAATAATTTGAATTGGAGTGTGCCAAACTCCTTATTTTCTTAAAATCATTTTCTCATTTTCTCGATTTTCAAAACCATTATTCCTCATTAACCAGAGTTAGTGTGTTTAACAATCAACACACGCCCTTCATCATGAAGGGATTACACATTCGCAGGGCAGCTCGTCCACTGCACCCACTTGTGGTGTTGGAGCTATTTTACTAGCCACCTAGATAGAAGTCCGTCTACTTCTACCCTAAGAATGTGTGGATGCACGCAACATCCGATCCTCAATCCCGTAAAGAAACTACATGTCAGTATGAGGATAGAAATGTCATCCCGACCCCACCCCGGTCTCATGCGCATGAAGCTACGTCGAGCTTCCCTGACTGCTGGAATGACAAACTGCCCTTATCTTCACCAGGTCATCCAATAGCCCCTAGGACGCATCACTACCCCTCTTGGTTATCTTGAAGGTCCCGTACCTTAGTGCATGCACAAAACAATAGTTTTCCTCATAAGCCTTTAATCTTTGGTGCCACTGGTCCAATGACCCCAACTCTCAACTCGACCTGCAACTATTTGTCTCGATTGGTCCATTGACCTGTCTTGTTGCACTATCGCTAGTCCATCGAGTATGTCAATCCTGTCTTTGTACCATGGCCAAAGAAATCATTCATTTAAAATTTTCATGGCTTAATCTCATGTTTGTTTATGAGCTCCTGCTTGTGCCAACTAGCCTTGGGCCCACTGTATGAGATTTTTAAAATTGGGCATTTTAGCCCCCAAGTTCCAAAACCGACGCCTTCAGCCTATTTGTGCTATTCGAGCTCCCGTAAAAAAGGTCTCCCAAAAAGTTTAATTAGTGGCACACAGTAAGGGGAGACCACTTCTAACATTAATAACTTTCTAGCAGTCCATCACACTAAACGGGTGTGAGGACATCTACGCTCATAACTTATGAACGAGTTTTCTACTTCCTTCCAAGAATTTTATCATACCAACCAAGTATGATCTACTTACAATAGCTAAGTAGTTTTTGCGTGCATTTTCTCACATCACCCCATCTAGGTGTGATGTTAAAAATCCTATATAGTAGTGGGTTTTTATTAATGAGATGCTCATCATCCCAACCGGGTATGATGTGAAAATCCTACTCACTCGTGAATGCAGTTAATTCTAGTCAATCGACTTTTTGCCTCTACGCGAGCTTATCTTGGTTTGCATTCTTGGTACTTCGTGTTCCTCAAATCACAAAAAAGGGTTCAAGTTTCTCAAATTCCCAATTTGGTCCCCAATTTTTCCAAAATTACCATTTTTGCCCCTAATTTACAAAAATGCTAAAATTGGCGCCAATAGTTCCAAAAATTAATCACTTGGTCCTCCAACATCTTTTTCATTCCCAATTAGCCCTCACTTTTAGGAAATTGCACTTTAGTCCTAAAATTGAGGGCCAATTGGGCCAAAATGAACCCGTGAAGTTCTAAAAATTGTTCAATTTTCATTTTGCCAATGAACTTTGACCATGGGAATCCTCTTATTCCTTAAGTTCTTATCCCTCGGGTCGATGATTCGTACCGGTTTTGTTTGATAGGGCAAGTTCTCTTCCAGCTCTGGTGGAGGTCAGTCCAATACATGGCTAGGATCAGACTGGTACTTCTGAAGTACCGAGATATGTAATACGTCATGTATTTTCTGCAAGTCTGGAGGTAGTTCCTATTTATAGGCCACCGGTCCTATCCTTTGAACGATGGGATATGGACTGATATACCTCGTTTTCAACTTGCCCCATTGTTGAAACCTATGTAATCCCTTCCGTGGGGATACCTTGAGAAATACTTGATCTCCCACATCAAACTCCAGATCTTTCCTCCGTTGGTCTGCATAACTCTTTTGCTTGTCCTAAGTGGTCTTAAGGTGACTCCTGATTAACTTTATTTTCTTTGTGGCATCCTCGATTAGCTTTGCCCTTTCTAGCTTCCTTTGCCGCACTTCTTCCCAAAATAGAGGTGTATGACATGGTCGTCCATAAAGGGCTTCATAAGGAGCCATTTGAATACTGGCATGATAGCTATTATTGTAAGCAAATTCCATTAGGCACAAGTATTCCTCCCAACCTTTGTTCATGGTGAGTATGCATGCCCTTAGCATGTTCTCCAAGGTTTGAATCATCCGCTCAGACTGTCCATCTGTCTGAGGATGAAACGTCGTGCTCATGTGGAGCTTGGTTCCCATGGCACTTTGTAAGCTTGGCTAGAATCGTGAAGTGAATCTGGGGTCTCTATCTGATACTATACTCACCGAGACACCATGGAGTCTTACTATCTCCTTCATGTATAAGACAACCAGTTGTTCCACTGTATCTGTCACTCTTATAGGGAGAAAATGAGCAGATTTGGTCAATCTATCCACGATGACCCAAATTGCATCTCGACCCTTCCTTGTCACATATAGTCCTGTGACAAAGTTCATGGTAATGTGCTTCCATTTCCATTCTGAAATTGGTAAGGGTTGTTGTAGTCCTAATGGTTTATGATGCTCGACCTTTATCTGCTGATAGGACAAGCATTGGTCTATGTATTCCGCAATGTCCCTTTTCATTCCCTTCCACCAATATCCTTGTTTGAGGGTGCTGTACATCTTGGTACTGCTCGGATGCATTGCATACACTGAATTGTGTGCCTCTTCTAGAATTAACCTCTTCAGCTCCTTATCTTGAGGCACACATGCCCTACCCTTGTAGGTTAGTACTCCATCACCTCGCAAGTCATAGTCCAGTTTCATTTCTTTGTTAATCGGGTCCAAATAAGGATGGAGTTCCTTATCAGCCTTTTGTTGAGCCTTAATCTGCTCGGTTAGACTGGGTCTTACCACCACATTAGCCAACAAGCATTTCTCCTGCTTGTCCATCCTCAGATCCAACTCCATTCTCCCCAGCTATTGCAACAAGGGTATGTAAGTCATCTTTATTTTTGCTGCCTCTATTTAATATTTGCGACTTAAGGCATTTTCCACCACATTCACCTTTTCGGGGTGATACTCTATCGCAAGGTCATAGTCTTTCACCAATTCTAGCCATCTCCTCTTGCGGAGATTTAACTCTTTATGAGTTAGGAAGTATTTAAGACTCTTATGATCAGTGTATATCCTACACTTAACCCCATAGAGGTAGTGTCACCAAATTTTTAAGGCAAACACTATCACAGCTAATTCAAGGTCGTGGGTTGGGTAGTTTCTCTCATGTACCTTGAGTTGTCGCGAGGCATATGTGATAACCTTTCCTTGTTGCATCAATACACATCCGAGTCCTTGTCCGGATGCATTACTATAGACAGTGTACTCTCTCACACTTGGGTTAGGAAGGGAGAGTATCAGTGCGGTTGTCAATCAAGTCTTCAACTCTAAGAAGGATTTCTCACAGCTTTCATCCCATTTATACTCAACTCCTTCTTTGGTGAGTTGAGTCAGAGGGGCTGCTATCCTAGAAAAGTCTTGCATGAACCGTCTATAGTATCTTGTCAGACCTAAGAAACTCCATATCTCTGAAGGATTCATGGGTGCCTTCCAATCTGATATGGCTTTCATCTTTGTTGGATCTACCTTGACTCCATCCTTGAACACTATATGTCCTAAGAACCCTACCTTTTGTAGCTAGAACTCACACTTGGATTATTTTGCATACAAGTTGTTTTCCCTCAATATCTCTAAGGTGATTGCCAAATGTTCTTTGTGCTGCAACCTAGTTTGTGAGTATATGAGAATATCATCTATGAATACGATCACGAATCTGTCCAAGCGTGGTTGGAACACACGATTCATTAAATCCATGAAGGCTGCAAAGGCATTTGTTAATCCAAATGGCATCACTATAAATTCGTAATGTCCGTATCGGGACTGAAATGTTGTCTTAGGAATGTCCTCCTCTCGGATTCTAAGTTGATGGTAGCCCGACCGAAGGTCTATTTTAGAGAAGTGAGCTGCTTCTTTTAATTGGTTGAATAGGTCATCAATCTGTGGAAGTGGGTATCTGTTCTTAATGGTGACCTAGTTCAACTTCCTATAGTTTATGCACAGTCTCATGCTTCCATCCTTTTTCTTTACAAATAGGACGGGTGCACCCCATGGAGACTGGCTAGGACATATAAAATCTTTCTCCAATAGTTCGTACAATTGCTCCTTCAATTCCTTCAGTTCTGCTAGAGCCATGTGATAAGGGGCTTGGGATATGGGGTTTGTTCCTAGGATAATTTCTATGGTGAACTCCACTTGCCGACCTGGAGGTGGTCCAGGTAATTCTTTCGGAAATACTTTTGGATAGTGTTTAACCACCAGAATGTCTTCGAGTCTCTTCTCCTTTGACTCTTCGTTGATGACCATGGACAAGAAAGTCATACAACCTTTTTGTATCATCTTTTGTGTCTTCATATGGGACACCATCTGTACTTCACCCTTTCTGCGGTCTCCTTAAAATTTTAATCCATTTGTCTTGGGAGTGTGGAAGGTCACTGTCTTCTTTCCCTAGTCCATCCTAGCATGATGGTTACTTAACCAATCCATTCCAAGGATTACTTCTACTTCCTTCAGGGGCAATGGAATCAAATCCGCTTCAAGTTTGATTCCCTCAATCTTGATCTCATATCCCTTTAATTCATTGTTCCTATTTAACCCTTCTCCTAAGGGTGTGAGGATGTTGAGACTTTGTCCTAGAGGAGTGAGTTCTAGGGGTAAACTTGGAATCAAATCTTCCTTGATGAAGGATCTCTCATCTCCTAAGTCGAAGAAAGAATAGACTTGTTGTCCCCATAATTGCACATACCCTAATTTAAAGAAACGTATATTTTTAGAGGAAAGACTTTTCTTTATTGGATAAAAATTTTAATTACAAGATTCTCTTGAACAAGTTGGGAGGGTTTTGGTATGTACCCGCTGCAGTACTAGGGTCTTTCCTAGCCTCTTCCTGGGTGAGGTTGTATACCCTAGCTGGTACTCATGCTGTAGTGTCTGGCCTGGGGAGACTGGGACTCTAGTTCTCTTGGATCCTTTCTTGGGAGCCATTCTAAAAATTTTAAAATCATCCCTATTAGTTACTATGTTCTCTAGTCTTGATAATGTATTCGAGGAAACAGACTCTGATACCAATAAAGTTGTCATGCCCCGACCCGGTTTGGTTAAATCCATGTGAGCAACCTGCCACTCTCCCAGTTTATTAAGGGTTTTCCCCTTCTTTAAATCGTGAGGAGTAAGGTGTCCTTTAACCTATACCTTTCCTAGAATAACATTAATCAAAATTGCATGAAATTTAAACTTTACATACCTGTCTTGAAGGTGTAGTTAACTAGAGGTTTTAGGTAGGTTTTCGCTTGGTTACCTGAAAAGGGGTATAAGGGAGGGGGTGAGTTCAACGACTTAGTGAATGAGTGTTTAAAACTTGACTTTCAGAAAAATAGTTTTAATTGGAGTGTGCTAGACTCCTTATTTTCTTAAAACCATTTTCTCAATTTCCCAATTTTCAAAACCATTATTCCTCATTATCCATAGTCGATATGTTTATTAATCAACACATACCCTTCATCATGAATGGATAACATATTCACAGGGCAGCTCCTCCATTACACCCACTTGTGGTGTCAGAGCAACTTTATTGACCACCTAGATAGAAGCCCATCCAATTCTACCTTGAGAATGAGTGGATGTACATGACATCGGACCCTCCATCTTGAAAAGAAACTCTATGTTCATATGTGTACAGAGACCTCATCCCGACCCCACCCCGGTCTCGTGCACATGAAACTATGTTGAGCTTCCCTGACTACTGGCATGACAAACTGTCCTTGAGGTCATCCAATAGCCCCTAAAATGCATCACTACCCCTCTTGGGTATCTTGAAGGTTACGTACCTTTGGTGCCACTGGTCTAATGGCCCTGACTCTCAACTTGACTTGCAGCTGTTTGTCTCGATTGGTCTGTCGACTTGTCTTGTCGAACTGCCGCCAGTCCATCAAGTATGTTAGTCCTGTCTTGGTACCATTGCCAAACACATCATTCATTTAAAGTTTTCATGGCTTAATCTCATGTTTGTTTATGAGCTCCTGCTTGTGCCAACTGACCTTAGGCCCACTGTACGATATTTTCAAAATCGGGCATTTTAGCCCCCAAGTTCCATAACCGAGGCCTTTGGCCTATCTAAGCTTTTCGAGCTCCCGTCAAGAAGGTATTTCAAAAAGTTTAAGCAGTGGCACACAATAAGGGGAAAGCACTTCTAACAAAAATAACTTTTCAGCTGTCCATCACACCAACCGGGTGTGAGGACATCTCCGCTTATAACCGATGAACGGGTTTTCTACTTCCTTCCAAAAAGTTCATCATACCAACCGGGACCTACAACAAGTAAGTAGTTTTTTCGTGCGTTTTCTCATATCACCCCATCCAAGTGTGATGTTAAAATCCCACATAGTAGGGGGTTTTTATTATCGAGGTGCTAATCATCCCAACCAGGTATGATATGAAAATCCCACTCACTCGTGAACGTACTGAATTCCTCTCCACTGGTTTTTTGCCTATATGCGAGCTTTGTCTTAGCTGGTGTTCCCAATACCTCGTGTTCCTACACAGTATGAACACCCTTGTTCATTATCCTTTTGCTTGATAGCCTTCATTCATTATAAATAAATAAAAATATCTAATTTTTCAAATATTTGCAATTTGGTCCCAAAAGTTCTTTTTCTTTTACTTTAGGTCCCAAATGCCGAATTTTCCCAAATTGAGTCTCGAAACTTCTAAAATTCACCTTGGGACCTCAATTTATTCAAAACCACATAAAGAGGTTCAAGTTTCCCAAATTCCCAATTTGGTCCTAATTTTTCCAAAATTACCATTTGCCCCTACTTTACAAAAATGGTAAAATTGACCCCAATAATTCAAAAAATTGACCAATTGGTCCTCCAACATCTTTTTCATGCCCAATTAGCCCTCAATTTTAGGAAATTGCACTTTAGTCTCTCAAATTTTCAAAATTCCCAATTTTCCCCCAATTTCAACCTGTCTAGATTTGATTCCATCCAATTGTCTAATCAATCGAAGTTAATTGTTGAAATTGAAGGTGGATTTGAGTTCCTACACATCCATATGATTCGATTGCACTTTGAATCACATGAATTGACATTGGAACGAGCTCAAATGGAGCTTCGCCGAAAAATTGGACATTGAGAGAGAAAGCTTACCATCAGGGGCGTGTCGGTCTGAGATTTCGATCTAGGCAGATATCTCTTTTCTTGAAGTTCCTCCTAGGATCAAGAATCACATCAATTCATGTCGAATTGATGGAAAATTTGGTCAATGAAGTTTTGTCGGTTCTCTCTCTAACACTGATCGAAATTTACAAAGGGGAGCCAAATTGGCTTACCTTTCTGCTGTAATTCGGTTGTTTGAGGGCTGAGGAAGTGTTGGGAGAGCTTAGTTTGGCTTGAGAAGGGCTCGAATTGGCCGTTTTCAGCTCGACCAAAATAGGGCAGCTTCGGTTCGCCGAGCTGCTTCACTATTCTATCATGTCAACGATTCTCTAGTGATCCTTGGAGCAAATGGAGACCACTGTCGTATAGCTGACTTCTCCTCGAACCTAAAGAACCCAACCTCACCTTATTTGGCTTAGAAAAGTGCCCAAGCTGGAGCTCTAGTTCAAGCTTCATTGGAAAATGGAGTAGTATGGAGAGAGTGGAGTTTTCAGGTATGAGGAGGATGAATGAGGAGGGGCTGTTTATATAGGAAGCTAGGGGACTTCTTGGTCATCCAATTGGTGGTGGTCATTCATTGCCTGAAACTCCCTGGTTGGAGACTTTTTATCTTTGTCGGTGTTGCTCGATTTTTCGGCGAGTGAACAGTGTTATCATCTGAAGTAAGAAGATGACACTGTTTCGAACCAGACTGGACCGGTCTAAACTAGGTTCAACGCTTAAACTGGCCGGTTCAAGTCGAACTTGATCGAGTTTTAATAAATTAAAATTTTGTAAATTCATCTAAATTCATTCTCTATCAAATGATGGCCTCAATTCTCAAATTTGAATTTTCTAAGCTACCTAGAAAAATGAATTTAGAAATTGGTTCAATAGTTGTTTAAACTTGTTCAAAGGATTTTTAAATATGAGGATGGAAACCTCATCCCGACCCCACCCCAGTCTCATGCGCAAGAAGCTACGTCAAGCTTTTCGACCATTGGCACGACAAACTACCCTTATCTCCACCATGTCGTCCAATAGCCCTTAGGACGCATCACTACACCTCTTGGGAATCTTAATGGTCCTGAACCTTAAGTGAATGCACAAGCAATAATTTTACCACAATGCCATTTTTCTTTGGTGCCACTAGTTTAACAGCCCCAACTCTCAGCTCGACATGCAACTGCTTGTCTAGGCCAGTCCATCGACCTGGCCTTGACGCAATGCCGCGAGTCTATCGAGTATGTCGATCCTGTCTTGGTACCATGGTGAAATCACACATTTCATTCATTTAGAATTTTCATGGCATAAATATCACATGTTTGTTTACGAGCTCCTGCCCATGCTTGCAGGGCAGCCTATCTACTGCACCCACTTGTGGCATTAGAGCGATTTTACCAGCCACCTAGATAGAAGTCCGTCCACTTCTACCCTATGAATGAGTGGATATTTGTGGCAACCAACCCTCAAACCCAAAATCAACTTCGTGTTCGTAGAGGACAGCGACCTTATCCCGACTCCACCCTAGTCTCATGCGCATGAAGCTACGTCGAGTTTCCCTGACTGCTGGCATGACAAACTACCCTTATCTCCACCATATCGTCCAGTAGCCCCTAGGACACATCACTACCCCTCTTGGTCATCTTGATGGTCCCAAACCTCAAGTGCATGCAAAAAAAAGTTTTCCACAAAGCCATTTATCTTTGGTGCCACTAGTCCAACGACCCCGACCTTTAACTCGACCTGTAGCTGTTTGTCTAGCCCGGTCCCGTCACACTGCTGCCAGTCCATCGAGTATGTCAGTCCTATCTTGGTACCATGACCAAATCACATAAATCATTCATTAAGAATTTTTATGGCTTATCATCATGTTTGCTTACGAGGTCCTGCTCGTGCCAACTGGCCTTGGGCCCACTGTACATGATTTTCCAAAACTGGGCATTTAGCCTCACAAGTTTCAAAATCGAGGCCTCTGGCTTATCTGAGCTGTTCTAGCTCTGGTCAAGAAGGTCTCCAAAAAATTTTAAGCGTTGGCACACAGTCAGGGGAGAACACTTCTGACAAAATAATCTTTCCACTCATCACACCAACCGGGTGTGATGATATCTCTACTTACAACTGGCAAGCAAGTTTTCTCCTTCTTTTTAGGAAGTCCATCATATCAATCGGGTATGATCTACTTACAACCAGTAAGTAGTTTTTCCGCCTAGTTCTCACATCACTCCAACCGGGTGTTATGTTAAAAAAAATTACACATATAAGTGGTTTTTCATTTCCGAGGTGCTCATCATCCCAACCGGGTACAATGTTAATAAATCCACTCACCCGATAATCGCAGTGTATTCCTTCTTAGTTGGTTTTCGCCTCCACGCTAGCTTGTCTTTACTGGCGTTCTAGTCCTTGGTGTTCCTACATGATTTGGACATTCTTATCCATTAATATTTGGCATAACAGCCTTCGTTTTCTCACGTATGAACTGTTATGCTAAAAATTTCCAATTAATTGCACTTAGGTCCCGAAAGTTCATTTTCCTTGACTTTAGGTCCCTAATGCTAACTTTTTCCCAAATTGAGTCTCAAAACTTCCAAAAATTTACTTTGGGTCCTCAATTTACTCAAAATTGTTTAAGGGGCTCAAGTTTTCTAAATTTCCAATTTGGTCCCAACTTTTCAAGAATCACCATTTTGCCCCTACTTTCCAAAAATGGCAATTTGACACCAAATATTCCAAAAATCAACCAATTGCTCCTCCAACATCTTTTCCATTGCCATTTATCCCTCAATTATAGGAAATTGCAATTTGGTCCCTCAATTTTATGAAATCCCCAAATTTCCCTAAAAATTTCCCCCTTTCAAACTAGCCGAATTTGATTTCATCAAATTGACTATTCAATTAGGGTTAATTACTGCAATTGAAGGTATGGATCAGTTTTCACACTTCCATATGATTTAATTGAGCCTTGAACCACATCATTTGGTTCTGAATTGAGCTCGAACGTAGCTTGACTGGAAAACTAAACATTGAGAGAGAAAGCTTCGAAAGCTTACTATCGAAGGTGCAATAGTCTGATCTCTCTATCGGAGTAGACAGCTCTCTTCCTGAGGTATCTTCTAGGATCAAGAATTCCTATAATTGACCTCGCATCGAGGAAGAATTTCATCAACGAAATTTTGTAGTTTCTCTCTCTAACTACGACTTGCAACAGTTGAGGAGGGTCGAATTGGCTTACCTTTCAGCTCAGTTGAGGTCGTATAAGGGTTATGGGGATGTTGGGAGAGCTTGGTTTGGCTAGAGGAGGATGAATTTGGTCGATTTCAACTCTATCGAAATAGGGCAGCTTCAGTCCACCGGAGCTGCTTCACTGTTTGATTATGTCCGCGGTACTCGAATCGAACGGAGGTTACTATTAGATGGCTGACTTGCTAATGAGTCTAAAGAACTTGACCTCGCCTTCTAAGGTTGAGAAAACTGCCCAAATCGGAGCTCTAGTTCAAGCTTCAACGAAAAATGGAGCAGTTGAGAGAGAATGAAGTTTTTAGGTGTGAGGAGGATGGATGGAGAGAGGCTCTTTATATAGGGAGCTCGGGGACTCTTTGGTCGTCCGTTTGCCACCTTTACGGTGCTCATTCATGGTATGAAACGCTTGAACAGAGGTGATTCAACTTTGTCGGCACTGTTCGTTCTTCCAGTGAATGAATAGTGTCGTCATCTTTAGGAAGAAGACGACTCTGTTCCAAACCAGACGGGACCGGTCCGAACCAGGTTCAATGCTTAAATCGGCCGATTTAGGCCCGATTCGACTGAGTTATTCAAAATTAAAAATTTATAAATTTATCAAAATTTATTCTCTATCCAATTGTGGCTTTAATTCCCCAATTTGAACATTTTAAGCCACCTAGGAAAATAAATTTAACAACTGGTTCAATGATGGTTTAAATTGGTCCAAACTAGTTCAATCTGGTTCAGATCCGGTTCACCTGAATTAGTCTAGTTTTCTCTTCCAATTCACCACAAAGCTTTTTCCATGATTTTTATGGCTTTTTGGGTCACTCAGTATTTGTAAATTTCACAATTTTCCCTTTCTCTAACGGTTGGGGTTCGTAAACCGGTTCAGTTTTCTCCCTTAGTTTAACCGGTTCTTTCCCCAATTTTCTTATCCTTAAGGGACCAGGTCTTCAATTTAGGTATTTTAGCATCATATATCACATATCCATTCTGGACAGGTTCACGCACATATCCATCAGCCTTGGGCCCTTTAGCATCTTGAGCCTAAGCCCGAAATTAGCTCCCAAATGTTTTAAGTAGAGTCACCTAGTCAGGGGAGGCTAATTCCAAGAAAATGGTTTTCAAAGCTGAAGCACCATTCCAATCGGAATGGACATTAGAGCGGTTTCCACTCACTTGGTGATTTCGGTGGGGTCGCGTCGATGGAGTCTCTCTCCGTGGTGCGCATCTGGGGGCCGACACTCGTGTAATCTGTTCCTACATGGTACAAGGGTTTGTATCAGGACATGGTAGTAGAGAGGTCACATACCCTCTTATATTTGTGCCTAGGGCCCCGTACTTTGCTTAAATTGCGCTCGAGTCCCTAATTTCTCTTTAATCTCTATTAAGTCCATTGGGTTTTCAAGTATTCCTTTTGGGTCCTTAACTCTTTTTATTTCACCAATTTGCCCTTGATTTACCAAAATTGCCCTTTTGTCCTTAATTTCCAAAAATTGCAATTTGGTCCTCTCAAGCCTCCGCGCACTAGTGCACGTGTAGTTTTCTCGTTCGCTAGCGCGCTCTACGTTTTCTCGCTCCCCGAGAGTTATTTGTTTCGATCGCTATCCTTCTACCAATAATAGGTATCGGTATTTATCCGGATTTCATTCTTTCATTATCAGTTGACAAGGTCGAAGCTATTATATCTAATTATTTTTATCGATAGTTTTTAGGAAAAAATTTTGATTGAGGATTTTTTTATCTACCTTACTTTCGTCATTTTTATCGTATATCAATTATCAATAATAATATAAATATATTATTATATTAACTCAATCAAAATACAATTATCTCCAAGTCCAATAAAAAAAATGTTTGTTATGCTTAATATCTTTAGTTTGATCGATATCTGTCTTAATTCCGCCCTTTATTCGAATAGATTTCCAATTTACCCCCTATTTTGACCAAATTGCCTAGTTGACCCTCAATTGGGGTGAATTTCATGAAAACACTCTCAATTTCGTGAAATAGTCGTCCAGTCTTCAAATTTTCAAAAATTACATAAAGGTCCCCTAAATCCCCAAATTTCACTTCATCTTCTTCCCCAATTCAAGCTTATGAATGTTCAAATATTACCTCATCTAAATGATGGCCTGTAAGTCCTTAATTTCTTTGATTCTTTCTTCTATTCATCTCCTCCAGCTCCTCTTGATCTTCCTACACTTTGAACATATGAATTTGGTTGAGTTTTTCACCTCGTCGAAGCCTCACTGAAAAATTCATAGTAGAGAGAGAAAGCTTGCATATCTTACTGACAGAGGGGTGGTGGTCGGAGCTTGAGGTGGGGTAGCTAGATCTAGTCGAGGAGGACCTAGCATGACCGAATCCTACTGCAATTCACTGTTGTCCTACGGGAATTTGAAGAGAGAAGTTTTGGGTGGTATAGCTCTATTCCGATGAGGGGAGGTGAAATTGAACTTACTAGAGTCGTAGGGGTGTTGTGGAGGGTCTTAGGCAGACAAAGAGGGCCAATGCTGGCAGCAAAAGGGCAGAGAGGGTCGAGGTTGGGTTGGGCAGGAGCTCGTTGTTTTGAGCTCCAGAGCAACTTCATTGTCTGATCCCTTGTGCAGTTCTCTTGGCGTACTCTGGTCATTCTAAGAGTGTGTAGAGCTAGAGGACTCTTCCCCGGTTCCAATGCCATGCTTTAGAGTTCATTTGGTGGAGATTTTACCCGTCGTCGGAGACTTGCTTTGCAGCTTGCCGGAAAATATACTCTTCTTCTTTGCTTGATTGTGGGATGCTGAGGATGAATGGAGGGGTGCTCTTTATATAGGGTGCTCGACAACTGTTCAGGCTACCCATCGGTGTATGACTCGGCCTCCAACTCAGCCATCGGCGACTTGACCAGAGAGTTTTTCGAGTTGTCATAGACTATAGCTTTTTTGGCATCTCTCTCTCCTCCCTTCTCTCTATCAGTGTCTGAAGATTGGAGACGATGAGGTGGTGGTCGTGCCACGTGGCGTGCTATGATTGATTAGTTTTTCTAACATGGAGTGCAAGCTCGACCGTTGAACGGACACGTGGCAGCCTCTCATTGGCTACTCGTGTCAGCACGCCAACCGACCATTGACTGGACACGTGGCAACATCCCATTGGCTGCCCATGTCCCAGCTGTCCGTTGACCATTGACCACTGTCTCTTATCCATTGACCGGTTCGGTCCGATCGGGTTTGTTGTCCAAAATTTGAAATTCGATTGATTCGGACTTGGTTCAGCCATTTTTTTGAAATTTAAAATTTTATAAATTCATTTTCTATACAATGGTGGTCTCAATTTCCCAAATTGACATTTTTAAGCCACCTAGTAAAATGAATTTGTGAACCAATTCACTATGGTTCATGCCGGTCAGGTCCAGTTCACCCCGAACCGGTCCAATTCTATCTTCAATTCTACTTCCCAATTCTTCCTCATGAGTTTTGTGAATTTTTGGTCACTTGTGATTTTCCAATTTCCCATTTTAACACTTCTTTATTATTTTCTATTGATTAAATTGGCTCGGTTTTTCGGTAATGATGTCAGTTCTCCTTCCGGTTTCTTTGGTCCAAGGGAACGGGTTCCACAACTCTCCTCTCCTTTTAAGAGTTTTGTCCTCAAAACTCTGTCGTCACTCTTCGCTCTTCGAAGAGATCTGTAGCGGTTTCCTTAGGGCGTGAGTTGATATCCTATCGGTTTGGGTCATTCTTTTGCCTCACTTCCTCTACTCTCCTAGATTCGGTCAGTTTGCCTCACTTTTCGCCGGCGTTCACGAAGCCTCACCGGTTCGATACTTCGGGTAGCTTGGGGTCTACCTTTCATCCTGGAGGTGTTGTTTGGACTCGAGGTTTCGGTACATCCTATCGCATCTAGGTTTGTTTACTCGTTTGTTGGTTTGGTTCCTTATCCTGTCGGTTATTGCATTTGCCCTTCTCGCGTTACTTCCCTTTTCTTGGTCATCTAGTCTCTCATTTAGTACTCGAGTTCCCTCCTCATTGGCGATTGAATTTAGTTGTCCCGAGCAGTACAACTCCTATGCCATGTGGTTCTACCTTGGGCCTCAAACCTAGCTTGTCTTGTGGTTGGAACCGCGTCCTTTCGCTCTTGTCCTTAGAGTGTACTCTCTCTTATCTCATCCTTTACATTATCTAGGTCACTTCGTTGCTTGACTCTTTTACTCCTTGGGTTCTGATGCTCCGATGTTCCTGGGAATATAGATGTCTGGCTCCTTATGTGAGTTTGTGGTTTTCCTTGATTTATTTGTTCTATTCCATTTCCCTTTATTGTGCCTGACCATCCCCAACTATCGGGTCTCCAGGCCCGGTTGGATCCCATCGACTCACTGGTCTTCCTGCTTCTGTCTATTCGTGCATTTGCTGACATTCTCCGACTAGTGAGGGGTCCTTTTTTTCGGTCCTTCTCTTCTCTCTTGGCCTAGGGGTCATTACGCTTGCCGATGTGTAATGGTTGTACTCCTTCAGATTTATCTCTTTCTCATCAAAGTCGTCCTTGAGGGACTTCTCCCTTTTGCAAAGTTCACTTCCCACGTGAGATTGGTTTCCGGAGGTTTCCCTTACTTGTTCCGAGGTGTGGTCTCAGGTTTTGCTCTCAAGGACCCGGGGGTCCTCCCTTGTTGGTCCTCAGTTGCTTTGTCTGGATCATCATCTTATTTCAACTCATCCTATTACCCACTCATCACTTGGGGTGGTCGGGGCTATGCATCGATCCTTCCTACTTGGGTTTGTGTTCCTCTTCGTATGTTGGGGTTCGTGCCTCTCTCCTGCTTTTCCTCACACGGGTTGATTTGTCCTTCCCATTCAGTGTCCTTCTCGAATTCTGAGTCCCTCGATATAACTCCATTATGTACTACCTAGTTTGACTTTAGAATTTCCATGCTTGACTACTCCTTCCTTTTTTGCCTTTCCTTGGTCTCTAGTGTCGGGATGTTTCGTTCCATCGTCATGGGCTTGCTTCTCTGTCCCTTGTCCTTGGGGTACTATGTTGTCATCCTTTGGTTATCTTGGCTATCTCTTGCTAGGGTCCTATGGGGCGGTTAGGTCTATCCTCGGGTTGTTCTTGGCCTGTCTACTGTTTTTCTCGGGTCCCCATCTATAGGCAACTCAAATCGAGCATTTGCCCTGCTGCCATTCCCGGTCCGTGTCCTTATTTTGATATCCCTTTGGGGTTGCCTCCCTCTCTCTTGATATGGCTCTGCTTTGGGTCATTGAACCTATCTTAGGGTTCTTGTTGGCTTGTCTATGGTACCTATTGTGTCCTTTGGGCTAGCCATGGTTTACCCCAACTTTCCTTTGTCCTTTAAGGTACTCCTCGGGGTCTCTTGTCATCCTAGCCCCGTTATGTGGGGTATAGAGGTTGGAAGGGGGATGGCCAACCCATCCAAAGTGAGCCTTGGTTCTTGTTTACTTCCTTAGGGGTCCTAGGTATTTCGGGTGCTTCTGTAATTCCATTGTTTCGAGGATTAGTTAAGAAATTTGGGTTCTTTCTTTGATAAAATTCTTTATTCATTGGATCGGAAAACCTCAATTAGGGTTTATTACAATTGATATTTCGAGAATTTACTACCCTTTTTTCTACCCCCACCAGTTAACTGACCTAGAGTTATACCTATGCGGGTTGCGAGATTCTGCATCTAATGTCTATATGTACCTCCAACTTTTGGGTGGGCATTCGTCCCCATGGTACCTTCCACAGTGAAGGCACGAGTTCATACTGGGCTCTTCGAACTTCGTAGATGCTGATAGGCTAGGGGCCCTCCTGACCTGCATGTGTGGTGCTATGTCTACCCCGTACCAGCATAAGACAGCGGCATCATGGGCATCTTATGTGGGGCCTATGGTACACGTTGTGCTATGGATCGGGGGGAGTCGGTAAAAAACTCTCACATAATTAGATTATGCCTCCCAGAAATTTCTTTTAGCTTCCACTTGAATATGGGCTAGGTCTGGCTCCCAAGGTGGGGACACTTCGTCTTCCACTGAGTAGTGAGGGATCCTATCTCAAGGTGCATCCCATGGGATGGGCTCCTCTAGCACCTCTACCCATTGTTCCATGGCGTGTATCCATGGAATATACTCTTCGGGGGCGTTTCCGTTTATGTTTTCTACAAGGTTGTCGGGAATCAGGGATTATGATGGGTTGGGGGAAAACTAATCAGGAAAGTTATGCTTTGATATCACTGAAGTTGTCATGCTCGACCCAGTTTGACCGAGGTCCGTGATCAACCCGTTACCCTTTCATGCATCATCTGGATATTCCTACCCTAATGATGCAAGGAAGGTAAATGCATGTCTACATTAAAACCCTTACTATAAGTTGGGGTAAGAAGCATAGCTTGAGGGTCCAAGCTGGTCCAAGAACTTTCTGTCTTGGTGCTATACTTGAAAGGGTGAGAGGAGGAGAATGACTATAAAGTTTACCTTAATTCATTTATCTGCCTATTAAAGTTTTTCATTCATCATTATTCACACACTTTACATGATTAACAACCGCCCTCCTATCATAGGAGGGAACACACATTTGCAGAACGGTCCTTGACCGTGCCACTTGTGGACCGGAATGCCTTTACCATCCACCCTGATAGAGGTGCACTACCTCTACCCTGAGTTTAAGTGGACATCAATAGTCAGACACTCAAACCTTGATTACTTCACCATGTCCGCTCAGTGGGACGAGACCTCATTTCCCCTATTACCTCGGTCTCCATGCGTAGGAAGCTACTTGGCTTCACGACCTACTAGACGATGAAGTTGCCCTTATGCACCATGCGTCCTGATGGCCCAAACATCACAGTGCATGTACAATCAACAAGTTTTTTTAATTTATTGCCTTTATCTTTGGCCCTCTAGTGCAACAGTCTATCGGCTTGGCTTCGACCCATGTGTACTGACCCAATAGGTTCGGCAACCTTGCTTCGGTAGAGTAGAGGCTTGGCCCAACAAGCTCGATAACTCAGACTTGGCTCGATGGGTATCACACAAAGTTCCCATTATTCAGGTCTTTAGCATAATATATCACATATCCATTCTGAACGGGTTCATGCCCGTCGGGCCCACTGGCATCTCGAGCCTAAGACTGAAATTTGCTCCCAAATGTTTTAAGTAGAGTCACCCAGTCAGAGGAGGCTAATTCCGAGAAAATGGTTTTCAAAGTTGAACCGTCATTGCAACCAGAATAGACGTTATAGTGGTTTCCACTCACCCAATGATTTTGGTGGGGTCGCGCTGGCGGAGTCTCTCTCCTTGGTGCGCTTTTAAGGGTTGGCGTTCGAGTAATTCGTTCCTATAGGGTACGAGGGTTCGTATCAAGATGTGGTAGTGGAGAGGTCACATACTCTCTTATATTTGCGCCTAGGGCCCCGTACTTTGCTTAAATTGCGCCTAGGTCCTTGATTTCTTTTTAATCTCTATTAAGCCCCTTGGGTTTTCAAGTATTCTTTTTGGATCCTTAACTCTTTTTATTTCACCAATTTGCCCTTAATTTACCAAAATAGCCCTTTAGTCCTTAATTTTCCAAATATTACAATTTGGGCCCCAACTTTTTAAAATTTCCAATTTGCCCCCTATTTTGCCCAAATTGCCCCATTGACCCTCAATTGGGGTGAATTTCATTCAAACACTCACAATTTTGTGAAATTGTCGTTCAATCCTCAAATATTCAAAAATTGCATAAAGGTCCCCAAAATCCCCAAATTGCACTTCATCTTCTTCCCCAATTCAAGCTTATGAATGTTCAAGTCTTACCTTGTCCAATTGATGACCTGTAAGTCCTTAATTTCTTTAATTATTGCTTCTATTCATCTCCTCCAGCTCCTCTAGATCGTCCTAGACTTCGAATTTATGAATTTGGTTGAGTTTTTTGCCTCGCCGAAGCCACATCGAAAAATTCACGGTAGAGAGAGAAAGCTTGTGTATCTTACCGATGGAGGGGCAGTGGTTGGAGCTTGAGGTGGGGCAACTACAGCTAGTCAAGGGGGATCTAGCAAGACTAAATCCTACTGCAATTCACTGTTGTTCTGCAGAATTTGAAGAGAGAAGTTTTGGGTGGTGCAGCTCTGCAACTTAGAAATTCCCATGAGGGGAGGTGAAATTGAGCTTAGTGGGGTCTGTAGGGGTGTTGTGGAGGGTCTTAGGCGGTTAGAGAGGGCCAATGCTGACGGCGGAAGGGCTGAGAGGGTCGGGGTTGGGTCGAGCAGGAGCTCGCTATTTCAAGCTCCGGAGCAACTTCACTATGTTATCCCTTATGCACTTCTCTTGGCATCCTCTGGTCATTTCGAAAGTGTCTAGAGCTAGAGCACTCTTCCTCAATTACAATGCCACCCTTTAGAGCTCCTTTGATGGAGATTTTGCCCATCGTTAGAGCTCTGGTTTGCAACTCGCTAGAAAATATACTCTTCTTCTTCTTCACTTGATTGTGGGATGCTGAGGATCAATGGAGGGGTGCTATTTATATAGAGAGCTTGGCAACTGTTCAGGCTACCTGCTGTTGTAAGACTCGGCCTTCGACTCAGCCGCCAGTGACCTGACCGGAGAGTTTTTCGAGTCACCGGAGACTCCATCTTTTCCAACGTCTCTCTCCTCCCTTTTCTCTGTCAGTGTCTGAAGGTTGAAGACGATGACATGGTGGTTGTGCCACGTGACATGCTGTGATTGTTTAGTTTTTCTAACATGGAGTGCTAGTTTTGCCGCCGCATTAGTCGTTGACCCATAGACCGGACACGTGGCAGACTGTCATTGGCTACTTGTGTCTGCATGTGTTGACGGGCGCCAACTAACCGTTGACCAGACATGTGGCAGCCTCCCATTGGTTCCCCGTGTCTACCTGGCAGTTGATGGAGTACTAGTTGTCCATTGACCATTGACCGTTGACCACTATGTGTTGTCTGTTGACCGATCTGATTGGGTTCGCTGTCCAAAATTCAAAATTCGCCCAGTTCAGACCTAGTTCGGCCGTTTTTCCAAAATTTAAAATTTTCTAAATTAATTTTCTATCCAATGGTGATCTCAATTTCCCAAATTGTCATTTTTAAGCCATCTAGAAAAATGAATTTGTGAACTGGTTCACTATGGTTCATGTCGGTTCGATCCGGTTCACCCCGAACCAGTCCAGTTCTATCCTTAATTCTACTTCCCGGTTCTTCCTCATGAGTTTTGTGAATTTTTGGTCACTTGGGATTTTCCAATTTCCCACTTTATCTCTTCTTTATTATTTTCTATTGATTAAATTGGCTTGGTTTTTCAATAATGGTGTTGGTTTTCCTTCCGGTTTCTTTGGTCGAAGGGAACAGGTTCCAGATGCCGCGTCTTTTCGCTCTTATCCTTAGAGTGTAATCTCTCTACTCTTGTCCTTTGCATTATCTAGGTCACTTCGTTGCTTGACTATTTTACTCCTTGTGTTCTGATTCTATATGTCCCGCCCATGCTCCGATGTCCCTAGGAATATAGATGTCATGTTCCTTATTTGAGTTTTGGGTTTTCTTGGGATTATTCATTCTATTCCATTTCCCTTTATTGCATCTGCTCGTCCCCAACTGTCGGGTTTCCAGGCCCAAGTGGATCCCATCAACTCACCTGTCTTCCTGCTTCCATCCGTTTGTGCATTTGTTGGCATTCTCCGGCTAGCAAGGGGTCCTTCCTTTTTGCGGTGCCTCTCTTCTCTCTTGGGTTAGGGGTCATTACGCATTGCAATGTGTAATGGTTATACTCCTTCAAATTTATCTCTTTCTCGTCGAAGTTATCCTCAAGGAACTTCTCCCTCTTGCGAAGTCTGTTTCCCATGGGGGGCTAGTTTCCGAAGGTTCCCCTACTTGTTCCAAGGTGTGGTCTCAGGTTCTACCCTCGAGGACCCGGGAGTCCTCCCTTGTTGGTCCTCGGTTGCTTTGTCTAGATCATCGTCCTATTTCAACTTGTCCGACTACCCACTCCTCACATGAGGTTGTCGGGCCTATGTGTCCTTCCTCCTTAGGTTTGTGTTCCTCTTCATGTGTTAGAGTTCATGCCTCTCCCTTACTTTTTGTCTTACAAGTTGATTTGTCCTTTCGATTTGGGGTCCTCCTCGAATTCCGAGTCTCTCGATATAACTCTCTTATGTAATTTCCCTATTTGACTTTAGAATTCCCATGCTTTCCAACTCCTTCCTTTTTGCCTTCCCTTGGTCTCTAGTGTCGGGATCATTCATTCCCTCGTCATAGGCTTGCTTCATCCTTTGGTTATCTTAGTTATCTCTTGCTAGGGTCCTATGGTGATGTTAGGTCTATCCTTGGGTTATCCTTGGTATGTCTACTATTTTTCTCGGGTCCCGGTCTCCAGGAAATTCGAGTCAAGTCGAGTCGAGCCTTTGCCCTGCTGCCATTCCCGGTTCGTGTTCTTATTTTCCACTTTGACATCCTTTTGGGGTTGCCTTCCTTTCTCTTGGTATGGCTATCATTGGGTCATTGGTCCTATCTTTGGGTTCTTGTTGACTTGCCTGTGGTACTTATTCCGTAAGGTTCCCTACTCCACTCTTTGGGCTGGCCATGGTTTATCTTAGCTTTCCTTTGTCTTTAAGGTTCTCCTCGGGGTCTCTTGTCATCATAGCCCTGTTACATGGGGTATAGATGTTAGAAGGCGACGACCAACCCATCCAAAGTGAGATTCGATCCTTGTTCACTTCCTTAGGGGTCCTTGGTATTCTAGGTGCTTTTGTAGTTCCATTGTTTCAAGGGTTAGTTAAGAAATTTTAGTTCTTTAGTTAAGAAATTTTAGTTCTTTCTTTGAGAAAATTCTTTATTCATTGGATCGAAAAACCCCGGTCAGGGTTTATTACAATCGATATCCCTAGAATTTATTGTCCCCTTTTCTACCCCCACTAGTTAACTGACCTAGAGTTATACCTATGCGGGTTGTGAGACTCTACATCTGGTGTCTGGATGCGCCTCCTCCTTCTGGATGGGCATTCGCCCCTATGGTACCTTCCACAACAAGGGCATGGGTCATATTGGGCTCTTCAAACTCCATGGATGCTGATAGGCTAGGGACCCTCTTGGCATGTTTTTTGCAAGATTGTCAGGAATCCTAGATTAGGATTGGTTGGGGAAAAACTAATTAGGAAAATTATGCTCTGATACCACTCAAGTTGGCACACCCCGACCTAGCTTGATTGATGTTCATGATCAACCCACCACCCTTTCCTGCATCATATGGGTATATCTACCCGAATGAGACAGAGAAGGTAAAGGCATGTTTATGTTCAAACCCTTACTTTAAGTTGGGGGTAGGAAACATACCATGAGGGTCCAAGCTGGTCCGAGAACTTTCTATCTTAGTGTTATACTTGAGAGGGTGAGAGGAGGGGAATGATTACATAATACTCAGTGAGAGAAACTAATATAACGTTTACTTTAATTTATTTATCTATCCATTTAAGTTTTTCTATTTGTCGTTATTCACACACTTCACATGATCAACAACTGCCCTCCTATCATAGGAGGGATCACACGTTGGCAGAACGGTCCTCGACCGTGCCACTTGTGGACTGGAGTGCCTTTACTATCCACCCTAATAGAGTTGCACTGCCTCTACCCAAAGTTTGAGTGGACATCAATAGTCTGACACTCAAACCCTGATTACTTCACCATGTATAGTAAGTGGGACGAGACCTCATTTCCCCTATTGCCTCGATCTGTATGTGTAAGAAACTACTCGGCTTCACGACCTATCGGACGACAAAATCACCCTTATGCATCCTAGGTCATCTAATAGTCCTTGGGCTCCATCACTACTTCATGTCAAGTGTCCTGATAGCCCGAACATTACAGTGCATGCACAATCAACAGTCTTTTTAAATTATAACCTTTATCTTTGGCCCTTCAGCGCAATGGTCTGTCGACTTGGCATTCGGCCCATGCGTACTAGCCCAACTGATTTGACGACATGGCTTCGACAGATTAGCAGTTCAGCCCAACAAGCTCGATAACTCAGACTTGGCTCGATGGGTATCACACAAAGTTACCATTATTAAGGTTTTTTTAGCATAATATATCACATATCCATTCTGGACGGGTCCATGCCCGTATCCATCGGCCTTGGGCCCACTGGCATCTCGAGCCTAAGCCCAGAATTAGCTCCCAAATATTTTAAGTAGAGTCACCCAATCAAGGGAGGCTAGTTTTGAGAAAATGGTTTTCAAAGTTGAACCATCATTCCAACTACAATTGACGTCATAGTGGTTCCCACTTACCAGGTAATCTCGGTGGGGTCACGCTGATGAAATCTCTCTCCTCGGTGCGCTTCTAGAGGTCGACACTTGAGTAATCCATTCCTGTAGGGTATGAGCAGTTGTTTCAGGACGTAGTGATGGATAGGTCACCCACTTTCTCATATTTGCACCTAGGACCCTATACTTTACTTAAATTGCACCTAGGTCCCTAATTTCACTTTAATCTCAATTAAGCCCCCTGGGTTTCCAATTATTCTTTTGGGGTCCTTAACTCTTTTAATTTCACCATTTGGCCCTTAATTTAATAAAATTGCCCTTTAGTACTCAAATTTTCAAAAATTGTAATTTGGTCCCCAACTTTTGGAAATTTCCAATTTACCCCCTATTTTGCCCAAATTGCCCAATTGACACTCAATTGGGGTGAATTTCATGAAAACACCCTCAATTTCATGAAATTGTCGTTCAGTCCTCCAATTTTTGAATGTTCAAATCTTACCTCGTCCAATTGACAACCTATAAGTCCTTAATTTCTTCGATTCTTGCTTATATTCGTCTCCTTCAGCTCCCCTCGATCGTCCTACACTTCGAATTTATGAGTTTAGTTGAGTTTTTCACCTCGTCAGAGCTTCGCTAGAAAATTCACGGTAGAGAGAGAAAGATTGCGTATCTTACCGACGGAGGGGCGATAGTCAAAGCTTGAGGTGGGGGCAACTAGTACTCGTCAAGGGGGACCTAGCAAAACTGACTTCCGCTGCAATTCACCACTGTCCTGCAGGAATTTGAAGAGAGAAGTTTTGGATGGTGCAGCTCTGAAACTTAGAAATTCTAATGAGGGGAGGAAAATTGAGCTTACCAGGTCTGTAGTGGTGTTGTGGAGGGTCTTAGGCGGTTAGAGGTAGCCAATGTGGGCAGCGGAAGGGCCGAGAGGGTCAAGGGTGGGTCGGGCAGGAGCTTGCTGTTTTGAGCACCGGAGCAGCTTCCCTGTGAGATCCCTTGTACACTTCTTTCAGTGTCCTTTGGTCGTTCTGAGAGTGTATGGAGCTAGAGCACTCTTCCCCAGTTCTAATGCCAACCTTTAGAGCTCTTTTGGTGGAGATTTCGTCCGTCGTCGGAGCTCTGGTTTGTAGCTTGTCGAAAAATGTATTCTTCTTCTTATTCGCTCGATTGTGGGATGCCGAGAATGATTGGAGGGGTGCTCTTTATATATAGAACTCAACAACTGCTTAGACTACCCACTGGCATAAGACTCAGCCTTTGACTTAGTTGCCGACGACCTAACCAGAGAGTTTTTTGAGTCATCGGAGACTCTAGCTTTTCTGGCGGCTCTCTCTCCTCCCTCTTTGTCAACATTTGAAGATTAAAGATGATGATGTGGCGTCATGCCACGTGGCGCACTATGATTGGTCAGTTTTTTCTGACGTGGAGTGCCAGCTTGGCTGCCGCGTCAACCGTAGAACCGTATTGGTTGTTCGTGTATGTGTGGCTTGTTGACGAGGTGCCAACTAACCGTTAACCAAACCTGTGGAAGCCTCCCATTGGCTGCCCGTGTCTATGTGGAAACTGATGGGGCACCAGCCGTCTGTTGACCATTGTTTGTTGTCCGTTGATCGGTCTAGTCTGACCGGGTTCAATGTCCAAAATTCAAAAATTGGCCGGTTCGGACCCGGTTCGGCCATTTTTCTAAAATTTAAAATTTTCTAAATTCATTTTCTATCTAATGGTGGTCTCAATTTTCCAAATTGACATTTTTAAGCCATCTAGAAAAATGAATTTGTGAACCGGTTCATTATGGTTCATCTCAGTTCTGTCCAATTCGGTCTGATTCACATTGAACCGATCCGGTTCTATCCTCAATTCCACTTCTCGGTTCTTCCTTATAATTTTTGTGATTTTTTGGTCACTTGGGATTTTCCAATTTCCTATGTTAACTATTTTTCTTTCATTAATCTACTCGTTTCTTCATGTATAAATATATATCGGTTCTTTTCCTAGTTTTTTTTATCCCAAAGGATGGGTTTTACGGTTATTATAGGCGAACTCCATGAGGTACAGAGACTCCCCCTAGCCCTTATTCATTGTTAGAACACATGCCTAGAGCATATTCTCCAAGGTCTGGATTATCCGCTTGGAATGCTGATCCGTTTGAGGATGGAAAGCGGTGCTCATATGGAATTTGGTTCCTAGGGCATCCTGCTGGCTGGGCCAAAATCGAGAGGTAAACCTCAGATCTTGGTCCGATACTATGCTTACTAGAACCCCATGGAGCCTCACGATCTCTCCTATATATAGGGCGACCAAATTTTCTATGGAGTCAGTCACTTCATCGGTAGGAAATTGGCGGACTTAGTTAGCTGGTCTATGATGACCCATATCGCATCTCGTCCCCTTCTTGTCATGGGCAATTCCGTCACAAAGTCCATGGTGATGTGTTCCCACTTTTATTCGGGGATTAGTAGGGGCTGCACAATCTAGATGGCTTTTGATGTTCGACCTTAATATGTTGGCACGATAGGCACCTTGCCACACGTATTTCGTGATGTCCCTCTTCATTCCCCTTCACTAGTACCCTGATTTTAGGGTACAGTATATTTTCGTATTGTCGGGATGTATGGCATATATCGAATCGTGCACCTCTTCCAATATCAACCTCCTCAACTCCTTGTCGTTCGTTACACAGACCCTCCCTTTGAAGGTAATCAACCCGTCTTTTTTTACTATAAAGTCTTGGGTCAGCTCTTGGGCAGTCTGGTCCCAATGTGGACGGAGCATCTCATCCTTCCTTTGTAGGGTCCTTATTTGGTCTACTAGGTTGGGTCATACGACCATGTTGGCCACTAAGCATCTCTTACCCCCATCCAGGTTGAGGTTCACCCTCAAGCTACACAATTGATTTAGCAAGGGCAAATAGTCCATCCTTATCGAAGCCACTCCTGTGTAATACTTGTAGCTAAGTGCATCCGCCACCACATCAGCCTTGTCGGGGTAATATTCTATTGTTAGATTATTATCTTTCACCAACTCTAGCTGTCTCCTTTGTAGTGGGTTAAGCTTCTTCTAGGTCAGGAAATACTTAAAGTTCTTGTGGTTGGTGTATATACGACACTTGACCCCATATAAGTAGTGTCACCAAATCTTGAAGGTGAACAGTATTACCTCTAACTCCAGGTCGTGGGTGAGGTAGTTTCTCTCATGTATCTTTCATTGTCGAGAGCCATAAGCGATGACCCTTCCCTGCTGCATCAGAATGCATCCTAGTCCTTGTTCGTACGCATCATTGTACACTGTATACTCCTCCACATTTGGGTCAGGTAATGCTAGTATCAGGGTTGTCGTCAAATAAGAATTAAGTTTCTAGAAGGATTTTTCACACTTAGCGTCACACTTGTATTCTATCCCTTTTTGTGTGAGACGGGTCAACAGAGCTACAATTTTGAAAAGACTCTCTACGAACTTACAGTAGTATCCCACAAGTCTAAGTAAGCTACATATCTGAGTTGGGCTGGTGAGTGTCTTCCAATTGCATATCATTTCTATCTATGTTGGGTCCACATTTACTCCATATTTTGACATGCTATGCCCTAAAAAGTCAAATTCTTGCAATCAAAACTCGAATTTTGAGAGTGTAGATTCTCAAAATGGTCGATTTTTTCGTAAATGCTCAGGGTGGTCTCTAAGTGTGCCTCGTGTTCCTCTTCAATTTGGTAGTGTAGATTCTCTAAGTTAATTACAAATTTTTTAATTTAGTCTAAGCATGATTTATTAGCAAAATTCAACCCATTTCAATCTTGTTATTTCAAATATTAAAAATTCGACTAATTTCTTCTCACACCTATTTAAATAGATTTAAAACACTTATTATTTTTATTATATTTATTTATTTAACCCAAATTCAATCAAATATCTACACATTTACCATTTTTCCCAATATTATTCTTCCTTACAATTCCTATTTACACGGAATACTTTTTCTAACATATTACTTTTTTTTATTTTAATTCTCTTATTTATAATACTTATTTTATTCAACCTATATTTATTCCAATTCTTTATTTTTATATCTCAATAAAAATAATCAATTTCTATATTAATTATTTTTTTTAGTTTTCTTAATATATTTTTTTATTTGATCAATTTTATTTTCAATAACCTTATTTTTCTATTTTTTATTACGATAATATTTAATTTATTTAAATATTTGTTCGAGCATAATTTACTAAATATGAATTTTTCTTAAATTTTTAATAGTGGGTGACATTTTTTTAAGTACAAATAATTTCATGCACAATAAATTAAAATTTCAATTATTTTATTAAAATTCAATCTCAAGTTCTATTACTCCTTTTAACTGTACGGAGAACTTTGGAGATAGAAGAAATGTATTCCTACAAGTTAAAAAGTATAAGTTCTATTGGATTCTGCAAAATGACACTAGCTATGGGCCTATGGTTAGATTTATCTCCTATTATTTTTAAATATTGATAAATTATTTTCGTGATATTTTAATACATTATTTTTATTAATATAAATAATTCGTTAAACCTTTATAAAAGTATAAATATATCATTTAATTATTGCAATAATATTTAATACATTATTTTCCTAATTTATTTTTTGTTTTTAGTTATAACCCAAAATTATTTAGGAATAAAAAAGTGATAGTATCATCAATAATGTGTGTGGACTAATGTCTTGAATGTTATATAAGATAGAATTAATGTATTAATGTATCAATATTAATATTAATGAAGGGTACTAATTGATATATATAGTTTTATATACACAACTCTCCAAAACTTATTTGATATTTAAGAATAATTTATTTTATATAAATATAGAAATATTGGATCCATGAAAGATTTATAAATAATAACTTACAAATTTTTTAATGAAGTAATAATATATAGTGATAGCTCAATCTTTTTTTTTTTGCACAATTTGTAGCTCAACCTCAATGGTCTATCATGCATGTACTTTAAAATATACTACTAATCGGCCCACTAAGGCCCAATAGCATTGTTGGGGGTATGTCAGAGCATTAAAATAAGACTGGTCCGATAAATCCTTACTCACGCACAGCCTTATTGGGCTGAGGGGGCCCATTGATGGGGAAGAATGATCCTGCGCGGTTTCCGTTTTCTCCACAGCTAGTTGGGGCTTTCCGTTTTCGGGTTTACCCCGGCTGTCCAAATGGCAAGTGCGACTGAGATTATTTTTAGATTATTATTTATCTATTTTTATCATATTTCGATTTTTGATTATTAGGAAGCATGCCGCATACCTTCAAAAATGGCAAGTGTGGGTCCCACGTGCGGTGGTCACGTGACTCCCCATCACGGAATTCAGAGAGTGATGAAGATGACTGCCGCCGCGTGAGTGGGCGTAGCTGCAACTATCAACCCTGACTTGATTTTAATAATAAATTTGCTGTCACATTCAATCTGCAACTGCAACCGTCTCTCTCTCATAAAATTTTCTCATAAGGGCGACCTCCCTCAGCCTCTCCATTCCATAGGTTGCTCTTCTCTCTCTCTCTCTCACTCAGGCTTTGTATCTCCGTTGGTGAATAATGAGGGAGATCCTCCACATCCAAGGCGGCCAGTGCGGGAACCAGATCGGTTCCAAGTTCTGGGAGGTGATCTGCGACGAGCACGGCGTCGACCCCACCGGCCGCTATAAGGGCGGCTCCTCCAACCCCTCCGACGCCGACATCCAGCTGGAGCGCATCAATGTCTACTACAACGAGGCATCCGGCGGCCGCTACGTCCCCCGCGCCGTCCTCATGGACCTCGAGCCTGGCACCATGGACAGCATCCGCTCTGGCCCCTACGGCCAGATCTTCCGCCCTGACAACTTCGTCTTCGGCCAGTCCGGCGCCGGAAACAACTGGGCTAAGGGTCATTACACCGAAGGTGCCGAGCTCATCGACTCCGTCCTTGATGTCGTTCGCAAGGAAGCCGAGAACTGCGACTGCCTCCAAGGTATCGTCGAATCATAATCCGCATTTTAGTTTCTCCGGATCTGATTTCCTCCGAATGAGATTCAAATATATATTTATATAATTCGTTCTAATTAGTGTATTTTTTCTCGATACTGATCTTTGCTTCTTCAATTTTTGTTCTCTTTGAGATCATCATTCTTTTCTATCATCTCATTTCCATTGCTTAATCTATATCTGCTATTTGTTCCGTGTCAGATCTCTGGATCTGATCTTTCATCTGTTCATAAAACCTAATCTTCGGGCTCAACGAGAGCTACACACTCTTGCATTTATGAACGTAATATTCTTTTGTGTAATATGCTTGACGTAAATGTTACTGTTTGGCTCTGTCGTCTCTCTCAATTCCATTGAATAGTTAATCTCGTGAATTACATATTAATATGGAACAGGAGCCATAACCGATACTGAACAAATGAGAATGCAGTCCAAGTATCATGCGATTTCTTAGATTAATCTGAAGGGGAAAAATGTTTCTTCCTTTTAATCTGTGGATTGATGAGATGAGAAGAAATGCAATTATGCTAATTCGATTCATTTGCCCAGAGAAGGCATTTCATTGTCCTTAATGTCGCTTAAGATGCTATTTCTTGACTTGTCTTCATGGCCTTTTAGGGTAAACTATAGTTTTAGCTGGATAGATATTGGCTCTTGGGTATGTCCTACCCTTTTCTGTTGCTGGTAAGTTGCATGCCATGAGAATCTAGATCTATCTTCTTGGGATGCATAATTTTACTCCCTGAAAGGTCCTACTATGTGATATGTTTCCAGGATGTCATGACTGTGACCACCCAACCATAGTTTATCCCTAAGCTGGCAATTAGATAGGAATAGTTAGCCCTAAATGTGCCTTATTATGATTAATTGTGTGGTTTTAAACATAATGATGTTGGTAATGGTTTCTTTACCCATTGGAGAATAGTTTGTTTATGATATTTATAATGTCTGACATTACAATCTGGGTCATCAGCCTTGTTTCCCATTGCTGGCATACCAGAACATCTGAAAAACATTATCCAGCCTGATTGTCTGAGTCAAATTCTTGGAGAAGGAAAACTTGAATGAGGCAGTCACTAATTCTCCTTATCTGGGCAGATCTTAATGCATGCTTTGGTAATGTTTGTGCTCACTGATGATTCTAAATAGCATGGGGACCAAATAATACCCTTTCCGAGAAAATGACAGATAAAGTTACATCATGCACTCTAAGTTAGGCTTCATAGCTGAAGAAGTGCGATCTTATTTTGTTGATAATGATTGCTGAGTACTACTATTAACAGAGAAGACATTGGATTGCATTCATATACAATATATAACTAGTTCTTATTCAGTCTGCTGCTGCTGCTGCTGCTAATTTACTTCAAAAAATTTTCTGAATCCATTGGAAAAGTTGTATTCTTGAGCCTGTCATCGACATTTTTGTCACAAATATTTGTGTGAGAGGTTATAGATCATCTTCCTGTTGTTGTCTCAAATAGTTTCATGCTGGGGATAGAAATGTGAATTCTTTTTGTCATTCCATCTAATATATCGTGGACTTTCTTGGCAGGTTTCCAAGTCTGCCACTCGCTTGGAGGAGGCACTGGCTCGGGTATGGGAACCCTCTTGATCTCAAAGATCAGGGAGGAATACCCAGACCGAATGATGATGACATTCTCCGTCTTCCCTTCCCCCAAGGTCTCTGACACAGTTGTGGAACCATACAATGCCACCCTATCAGTGCATCAGCTGGTCGAAAATGCTGACGAGTGCATGGTCCTTGACAATGAAGCCCTTTATGACATCTGCTTCAGAACATTAAAGCTTAGCACCCCAAGCTGTAAGGGATACCATTATTTCAATCAACCTATTCTTTTGTTCTTTTTCTCTAATGGTTGCCACCTTGAATGAGAGCTAATGTAAGAAGATTTTGTGAAATTGGAGAGACTCACCTGGATGTTCTTGTTGAACTTACTAACATGTCTGTTGTGACTATGCTTGCAGTTGGAGATCTCAACCACTTGATTTCTGCTACCATGAGTGGTGTGACCTGCTGCCTTCGATTCCCCGGACAGCTGAACTCAGACCTCCGAAAGCTTGCAGTCAACCTCATTCCATTCCCGCGACTCCATTTCTTCATGGTCGGATTTGCCCCACTAACCTCCCGGGGTTCCCAGCAGTACATCTCCCTCACAGTGCCTGAGCTGACCCAGCAGATGTGGGATGCAAAGAACATGATGTGTGCTGCTGATCCTCGTCATGGCCGCTACCTCACGGCCTCAGCCATGTTCCGTGGGAAGATGAGCACCAAGGAGGTGGATGAACAGATGATCAATGTTCAGAACAAGAACTCCTCCTACTTTGTTGAGTGGATCCCCAACAATGTGAAATCTAGCGTGTGTGATATTGCCCCCAGGGGCTTGAGAATGGCCTCGACATTTGTTGGAAACTCCACATCAATCCAGGAGATGTTTAGGCGGGTCAGTGAGCAGTTCACAGCCATGTTCAGGAGGAAGGCCTTCTTGCACTGGTACACTGGTGAAGGAATGGACGAGATGGAGTTTACAGAGGCTGAGAGCAACATGAACGACCTCGTAGCAGAGTATCAGCAGTACCAGGATGCCACTGCTGATGATGAGTATGAGGATGAAGCAGAAGAGGAGGAGCTGGAGGGTTGAGAAATGTGCATTTTACTTTGAGGGATCCCATTGTTTCCAACCAAGGTATCGTTCACCCTGGCTTGTTTTCTTCAGCCATGATTCTATTATATATCGTGTTCTTTTTATCTTATTTGGGGTGAGACTTTGGCCTTTAGACCTGTTATCCTCTTATTCTTTTTCTTTAATCAGATACTCTCTTCTTCAAGTAATTCATAATTTAGAGTTGATGGTTCATTCTCCCTAATATCATATGATATTGCATCTCCCTTCACAGAAGAACCTGACTTTTCCAGGGAACTTAGCCTCTTGTGCCTGAGCTCTTATTTGCTTCATCTAGAAGATTTTCTTGGCATTTTCCTTAGGAAGAAGCCGAGACTCCACCCTGCATGCAGTAAATACAATAAATGATTATATAGTTACAAACAAGAAATCAAAGGAAAAAAGGGTTCAAGCATTCCGCTCTAAAATTGCAGTCAAGGTTTTCCTTAAGCAAAACTATCATCAACTCAACTCCCACTACCCTTTAACATGAGCAAGGAGCAAATGCCTCACAACAATTGTGCAATGTATAGTGAAATAAGTGGAGGAAGGTAAGGTTATGTGAGGAGAAAAAGAATGTAAAGTTATTATTTTGGAATTTTGTACACTTTATTTATTCTATCGTAGTGTGGTTTTATACAAAATATTTAATAACTATAGGAATATGTAAATTTGCAGTTATAAATGGTAGTTGTTGTCCTTTTGTAATACTTAGGTGATAGTATTGGTAGATGTGGCCCCAATTTGTTTGGACTTAGTTGAGATGGAGATGACTGAGTTAGGTGAATTGGTGACCTAGTTTTTACTCCCCAAAGGTAGGTCACGTATATTGAGCTTGGATCGCAAGAGAAGAAAGTGAGTAAATGAGAGACTCTTAGTGAGGATATTAGTCAATTAAGTGTAAGTACCAATAAACCGAATAAGTTGACTAGAACTGATTTGTTCATGAATAAAGTGGTAATTAATTTCGATATGTTTAGTTCAGGAATGAAAGACGAGATTGACAATAAAATAGATAGTAGATAGATTATTACACTAGAGGATGGGTGGTTGGGAGAGAGGAATACGAATTTTTCGGAGAAGAGATTGGAGCCAGATCAACTTAGCTATGGCGGTTCCAATACTTTTGTATTTAGACTCGATGCTGGAGTGAGCAACGGTGTGTTGCTTTTTGGAGCACTAGTAAATCATGTTACGACAAAAAAAGATAATAAAACCACTAGTAGAGCAACGATTATCAGAGTTACCAGTCTAGTCAGTATAAAAAAAATAGTGAATATCAAGGGTGGAGTGACGCCAAAAGGTGAGACTAAGATGTGAAGTACCTTGAAAATAATAGAGAATACGTTTGATGGTAATCTAATGGACATAATTGGACTGATGCATAAACTGGCAAGCCTGGATATTGTAAAGAGCCCACAATCTAACGGTACTAAGTGGGATCACAGAGAAGGGCTCCAGTATGAGCAGATAGGCGAGGAGTGTAGAAATGAGTTTGTAAGTAGACATGGTAGGCTTGGAGAGAAGGTGGGTTTGTAAGTAGACATGGTAGGCTTGGAGAGAAGGTCTTGAATATATTTGCGCTGTATAAGATGAAGGCCCATAGAGGAAGTGGTAGCTTCAATACTGAGTAATAGTAAGATCATCAACATATACAAGGAGAAAGATAGTGAAGTCCGAGCTATGATATATAAAAAGAGAGCTATCCGAGATAGAGTCACAGAAGCTCAACTGTTGAAGAAACGAACTAAGACGGAGAAACCACGCATGTGGAGCTTGTTTGAGGCCATAAAGGGAGCGATGAAGTCAACATACATAATCAGGAAAATAGATGTTAGTCAAGCTCAACAGTTGAGTCATGTATACTTTCTTAGTAAAATAACCATGTAAAAATGTATTGTTTACGTCTAACTGATGAAGATCTCAGTGTAGAGAGACAACAATAGAGAGAATAACTCAATGGTAACCGGCTTGACAATAGGACTGAAGGTGTCATTATAGTCAATGCCAAGTTGTTGAGAAAAACCTTTGGCAACAATACGAGTTTTATACCGAACAAGTGACCCATTAGGATGCTTTTTTATTTTGTAGACCTATTTACAACCAATGATATGATGGTTTGGTGACGCATGAACAAGATCCCAGATGTGATTGAGATGTAGAGCGAAAAATTCAGCACGTATGACATCCATCCAGTGGGGGTCACGACGAGCTTGAGCAAATGTGCGAGATTACTGAGACGAAGCCACAAACATTGGAGTGATGGTAAAACGTCATGGGGATAAAGTATCATCATGAGAATGGGTAATCATACGAAGGGTCGACGGAGCATCAACTACAGGCACAAGAGAACCAGTAGACATAACCTTAAGAGAAGAGGTCTCATGTGTATATAAAGAGGAGTTAGGTACCATACCTGAGCCTGAGGAGGGAGCTGAGATAAGTGAAGGAATTGGGAGGGATGGTGGGGAGTGTGCGGCGGGAGCAGGGGAGATTGAAGTATTTTAAAAAAAAGGAAAAATAGATTCATGAAAAATAATAGTGCGACAAATTAAGATGCGCCCGGTGTGAGGGTTTAGGACATGATATTTGATAAAATTGAAGGAGTAACCAAGAAAAACACAAGGAAAAGAGTGAGGCTAAAGTTTGTGAGAGAGGTAGGGACGCAAGTAAACCAAAAACACGAAGAGAAGAATAATCGGGAGATTCACTAGTGTGTACCTAAAGAGGGGAACGAAAGTTAAGAGATTTAGTATGAAGATGGTTGTAGTTTCGAATGTAAAATCCCAAAATTTGGCAAGGGCATGTGAGTGATGAAGGAGGGTGAGCCATGTGTCAACAATATGACGATCTTTGCATTCAATAGAGCTATTTTGTTGAGGTGTGTGAGGGCAGGAAATACGATTAATAATACCTGCATAATGTAATTAAGATTGAAAGGAATGGGGCAAAAATTCCTTGGCGCCATCGGATTGTAAGTGTTTAATGGTGTAACCAAGTAAATTTTTTACTTGGAGGCGTAAAGCTCAGAAGACAGAAAGAATATCAGAGCGGTACTTCATAACAAAGAACCAGGAGAACTTACTATAGTTCTCAAGGAAATGAACGTAATACGTATGGCCTGTGTGAGATAGAATAGGTGACGGTCCCCAAATATCTGTATGAACCAAGTTAAGGGGTGAGACTTTTATGATTAGTTAATGTAAAAAGTGCCACAAACACAAAATTCGCAAAAGGGTAAAAGAGAAATATTTTTCATTGAAATATGTTGAGAAAGCACACGATGCCACATAGGAACATAGACAAAATGACTAACACATGTAGTAGGTAAAATAGGAAATGATGAAGGACATGTACGAAGACTATAAAACCCATCCTTTGGGATCAAAGAAAATCGGGAAAAGAACCGGTATAGATTTATGTGCAAAAAACAAGTTGGTTAATGAATGAAAAATAGTTAAAATGGGAAAATTGGAAAATCCCAATTAACCAAAATTCACAAAAATTACAAGGAAGAACTCGGAAGTGAAATTGAGAATAGAACTGGGCTGGTTCAAGGTGAACCATATTTGAACCGAACTAAATCGAGATGAATCATAGTGAATCAGTTCACAAATTCACTTTTCTAGGTGGTTTAAAAATATCAATTTGAGAAATTGAGACCACCATTAGATAAAAAATGAATTTATATAAATTTCAAAAATTTTAAAATTCAGAAAAACAGTCAAATCAGGTTCGGACCGACCGATTTTCTAATTTTGGACAATGAACCCGGTCGAATTGGACTGATTAACGAACTGGTCAGTGGTCAACGAACAGCCAATGGGATGCTGCCACGTGTCCGGTCAACGGACAACTAACACCTCGTTAGCATGCCATACAGACACGAGTAGCCAATGAAAGATTGTCACGTGTATGGTCAACGAGTCAACGATTGATGCGACAACCAAGCTGGCACTTCACGTTAGAAAAATTGGCCAATCACGGTGCGCCACGTGGCACGACTTCCATATCATTGTCTTCAACCTTCATACATGAACAGAGAGAAGGGAGGAGAGAGAGACGCCAAAAAAGCTGGAGTCTTTGGTGACTCAAAAAACTCTCCTGTTAGGCCGTTAACAGCCGAGTCGGAGGTCGAGTCTTATGTTGGTGGGTAGCCTAAACAGTTGCCGAGCTCCCTATATAAAAAGCACCCCTTCATTCGTCCTCAGCATCCCACAATCAAGCGAAGAAGAAGAAGAGTGCATTTTTCGGCGAGTTGCGAACTAGGGCTTCGACGATGGGACTTTTCTTAGTCTCTAAAGATCACATTGGGTGTCTCTGGAATTAGGAGGAAGTACTCTACCTGACCATACCTTCCATTCAGATTAAGAGCCATCGAGTACTAGCGAGGAAGCTTGAATAGTATCGTCGCTCCTCGGCCAGAAAACTACTCAGCCCCCTACAACCTCTTCGAGCCTTTCCACGGCCAATTGCGACCAAACCAGACCCCCTACGCCCCACCTAGAGGTGACTCGACCTTCCCTCAAGCTAGGAAGCTAAGCTCTCTCTGCCGCCATTAGCTAGAAATCATTGTTCATGACCGAATTCTGCAAAAAGTTTAATAGTAAAATTCACATTACTTAGGTCATCAATTGATGCGTGGTTTGATCTAGGGAGGATCCCCACAATGAGGGCAACATAGTGGTAGTGAAAACTCCAATCACCGGACCCTCATCGGTAAGATATCGAAGCTTTCTCTCTCTAGAATGTATTTTTCAGGGAATCTCCATTTGAGCTCATTTCTGAGCCAAATGAAGCAGTTCAGAGCCTAAAATGATGAGTGAAACGTAAAGGAAGTGATCCAAATCATGAATGAGGACAATTGAGCATGTTTTGATGGTCAATTTGATGAAATTGAGATTCGGGAACCATAATAAAAATTTTGAGAAATTTTGGCAATTTGGGGTTTTTTTCAAAAAATTGGGGGTCGAATGACAAATTGAGAAAATTGAGTTGAGAATTTAGTGTCAAATTGCAATTTTGGGAAAATTTGGGGCTAAATGGTAGTTTTAGAAAATTGAGGGGCCCATGGGTAATTTTGATAAAACCAAGGATCAGAAAAGATAATTGGAAAACCTAGGGACTAAATTGAAGAAAAAGGGCAATTAAGGACTAAAAGGTAAATGCACAAACCTTAGGGAATAAAGTGCAATTAAGGTAAAATATGAGGGCATATACACAAATGCTCAAAGAGATGCGACCCCTTAGTCTAATACCCTAATGAGGATATTTGTGCCATGTAGGAGTAGACTGCTCGAGCGCCGACTTCCGAAAAGAGACCGTGAGGCCAGGTTTCGTCAAGACAACCCCGCCGAGATTACTAGGTGAGTGGGAACTGCTATGGCATCAATTCCGGTTCATCTTTGAAAACTATTTTCTCGAAATTAGCCTCCTTTGACTGGGTGACTCTACTTAAAATATTTGAGAGCTAATTCTAGGCTTAGGCTCGAGATGCCAGTGGACCCAAGGCCAATAGATATGGGCGTGGACCCATTTAGAACGGATATGTGATATATAATGCTAAAAAGACTTGAATAATGGGAACTTTGTGTGATACCATCGAGCCAAGTCTAAGTTGTTGAGCTTGTTGGGTCGAACTGCTACTCTACCAAAGCAAGGTCGTCGAACCTATTGGGTCAGTACACGTGGGCCGAAGCCAAGCCAACAGACTGTTGTGCTAGAGGGCCAAAGATATAGGCAATAAATTAAAAAAAAATGGTTGATTGTGCATGCACTGTGATGTTCGGGCCATTAGGACACCTAGCATGAGGTAGTGATGAAGCCCAAGGACTACTCGATGACCCATGGTGCATAAGGGCAGTTTCATCGTCCAGTAGGTCGTGAAGCTGAGTAGCTTCCTGCACATGTAGACCGAGGCAATAGGGGAGATGAGGTCTCATCCCACTGAGTGGACATGGTGAAGTAATCAAGGTTTGAGTATCAGACTATTGATGTCTACTCAAACTCAGGGTAGAGCTAGTGCACCTCTATCAGGGTGGATGGTAAAGGTGTTCTGGTCCACAAGTGGCATGGTCGAGGACTATTCTATGAACGTGTGTTCTCTCCTATGATAGGAGGGTGGTTGTTGATTTGACAAATTTGAGAAGAAAATGTTGAAATATCAAACAATTAAAATTACTGAATTGAACCTTCCTAAAAGATTTTTCCCCACTCATTGAGTTGTTGAACTCACCCCCTCTCTCTAAATATTTTTAGGAAGGAACGCGAATACACCGACTTTTACTCTCCAGACCCTAACCCAGGTACACAAATTTTAAAGTTTCAGTTTTGTTTAATGTTGTACAGGGAAAACATGACATGTACTACACTTGACTCTCTTAATCTTCTAGAGGAGTCCCTCTTCGAGATTCAGGAGAGTGGTGAGTTATTCACAGAATCTCGACCAAATCGAGTCGGAGTGTGACAACTTTGGTGATATTAGAGCCTATGTTTTTTCACGGATACATTATCAAGACTTTATAACATAAATACTAATTAAAGAAAAAAATTTAACCCAACTATGGCACCCAAAAGAGGAGTTAAGAGAATAAGGGCGTCAACTGCCGACTCCACAGGAAACCCCCTCCCGGAGGCAGAATTCCCGGGAGCGCCCTCAGCCCTACAAGGCATCAGCTCTAAACACCAAAGACTATATGAGGAGTTCACCAGGGTGTTCGAGGAACCCCACCTCAGTGATAAACCTCACTTGGACTCCAAGTCTCAAATCCACCAAGAGGAGGTCCAATCCCAACCCCCTTCTACACATATTCCACCCCTCTTCAATATCCCCAAATACTTATAGACACTTCGACAATTGGGGTGCAAACCCTTCTACGAGAAGAAGGGGGTTAGGGTCACCATGGATTGGTTGGTGAGCCTCAAGAAATTCATGAGTATCATCAGGATACCCCTAGAGGAGATGGTTACGCTAGCAGAATTCTCTCTAGAGTCCAGCGCAAAGAGATGGTGGGATAATGCAAGAAGCCTTTTCCCGACCACACTTACCTGAGAAGTGTTTGAAAGGAGGTACACGAAAGAATATTTGGCTCCCCACCTCATCAACGAGAAGAAGGTGAAAATTTTCCAACTCCACTAGGGAGCGCGCACAGTCTCAAAATATGAGACCAAATTCAACAAGCGCTAGATGGAGATGAGTGGGCAAAGGGAGGACAAGAGGCAAAGCAGCAGAGGAGGCCCGAGAGAACAGGGTCGGCCTCGATGGAGGAACCAACCAAGATTCCCACAAAGGAAGGAGGGTCACTATGGCCATAGGGAGATGGACGCACTCCCTCCGAGGAGAGGCCTCTACTGCCCTCAGTGCTAGAAAAACCATGAACGGGCATGTATAACATGCTATGAGTGCGGGTAGTCCAAGCACTACATCAAGAATTGCCCAAGGGCATGAGAAAATGCCCTGTGAAACACTCCACCACCACCGCCCGGAAATCAGAGGGCACCCAACATGAGAGGAGAAGTACCCACGAGAGACCCAGCCAGGGTCTACAACCTAACCCAGGAAGAAGTCTGAAAGGACCCTAGCATGGTGGCCGGTACGTCCCAACCCTCTTCATAAATCGAGTATGTAGTTTGGAGTCTTGTAGTCCTCTTTTGATTTAATAAAATACATTCCCTTAAAAGTTCCGTTAATTCATACTCAGGTTTCATCTAAGTGTTTGGAAAGGAAAGATACACCCTCTTTGACTCAGGGGCGAAACGATCTTTCATCAAGTAAGCCCTAGTTTCAAAACTCCTAAAGGAAACCTCCCCTTTCTTGCTACCCCTCCACATCCTCACACCTCTAGGGGAAACACTGGAGAATCACATATAAATTAATGCCTACGAAGTATGAATAGGAAGGACCACCCTAGAAGCCGACCTGATTCCTCTTCCGCTATAAGAAGTAGAAGTAATCTGTGGAATGGCTGGCTAAGCATGCATCAAGCCCAAGTAGACTGTGGAAATATGAGGATAACCTTCCATGCTCTTGGGAAGGAAGAGGTTGTATTAGAAGGGGATAGGGGAAGAATCGGAATATACCCGGTGTCTTGTATAGAAGAACATGACTTAATGCGAAAAGGATGTTAGGTATTCCTCACACAGATCATTTGCCAGTCGTTACTCAATCGTTACCCCAACATTTTCCTAGAAGAACTACCTAGCCTACCCCCAGATCGTCAACTAGAGTACCTAGATGGGTCCTAATGGCTATTGGATGACATGGTGGAGATAAGGGCAGTTCGTCGTGACTGTTAGTCTTGAAGCTTTGTAAGCTTATTGTGCATGAGATTGGGGTAGGGTCGGGAGAAGGTCTCTGTCCTCATACGGACATGGAATGACATTCGAGTTTGAGGGTCGGATGTCAAGAACATCCACTCAGACCCAAGGTAGAAGTGGATGAGCTTCTATCTTGGTAGACGGTAAAGACGCTCTGATCCACAAGTGGGTGAAGTGGACGGGCTGCACCTACGAATGTGTGTACCCTTCCTGAAGAAGGGCGTGTGTTTGTTTGCTAAACGCTTCCTAAGGTAAGGGGATGGGCTAAGAGAGTTAAACACACCTAATATAGAAATGGAAGAAGGTTTTGAAAACCAAAATTGAGGAAAAATCTCTTTATAAAGAAAATGATAACCTTGAATGGTTTGAATAAAGCTATTTTAAAAACTCACACCCAACACCCACTAACTGAGTTGTAGAACTCTCCCCCTCTCTATCACGCCCCAACCCGGTTTGGTTGAATCCCTGTGAGCAACCCGCCACTCCTTTTGTTTCATAAAGGGTTTCACCCTTTTAAATCGCGAGGAGTAAGGCGTCCTTCTTTCTTGTATTTCCTAGAATAACATTATAAAAAACTGAATATCTTAATGATGATATACCTGTCTCACATGGAGGTTTTTAAGTTTGGTTTCCCTTGGTTACCTGAAAGGGGTAAAAGGGAGGGGGTGAGTTGTACAACTCAATGAGTGAGTGCTGGAAGTGAATTTTAAGAATAGACACACTACGATTATCATTTCTTTAACCAGAAGGTTTTACCTCAAAGTTTGGTTTTCAAAACCTTTACCCTGCCAAGGACAACATTTTCTTTTAAGAGTTTTTCCTCAATTTTCAATCTATTTTTCCAAGATTTATCAATTCTTTTTCTAAGGATTCTCAAATCCTTTCCAAGGTTTTTAAAACCTTTTCCCCATTTTCATATTAGGTGTGTTTCAAAAACAACACACGCCCTTTATCACGAAGGGTACACACACATTCGCAAGATGCAGTTACGTCGACTGCACCCACTCCGGAGTCTAGGTGAACATCCCAGATGTTCAACCCTAGACCCAAAATAATTCGTGTCCGTATGAGGACGGAGACCTCATCCTGACCCCACTCCGGTCTCATGCGCAAGAAGCTTTATCAAGCTTCAAGACTGACTAGTACAACGAACTACCCTTATCTCCACCATGTCGTCAAGTAGCCCTTAGGATGCATCACTACCCCTCTTGGGCATCTTAATGGTCTTGTACCTCAAGTGCATGCACAAACAATAATTTTCCACATATAGCCATTTATCTTTGGTGCTACTCGTCCAACGGCCCCGGCCCACAACCCAACCTGTAGCTGTTTGTATAGGCCGATTCGTCGACCTGACCTTAAAGCACTATCGCTAGTCCATCAAGTACTGTCGATCCTATCTTGGTACCATGGCAAAATCACACATTCATTTCATTAGAAATTTTATGGCTTTTTATAACTCATGTTTGTTTACGAACTACTGCTCATGCCCACTGGCCTTGAGCCCACTGCACGTAATTTTTCAAAACCGAGCATTTAGCCCCACAAATTCAAAAATTGAGGCCTCTAGCCTATATAAGCTGTTCTAGCTCTCGTCAAGAAGGTCTCCCAAATAGTTTAAGCATTGGCACACAGTCAGGGGAGAACACTTCTCATAAAACATACTTTCCCTTCATCACACTAACCAGGTGTGATGATATCTTTTTTTACAACCGGTAAGCGGGTTTATTCTTCCTTTAAGGAAGTCCATCATACCAACCGGATATGATTTCATCTATTTATAATTGGTAAGTTAGTTTTAGCTTAGTTCGCTCATAACCCCATCTGGGTATGATATTAAAATCCCACTTACAAGTGATTTTTCATTTTCTAAAGTGCTAATCATCCAAATCAGGTATGTCATTAGATAATACCACTCACTTAATAATCGTGATGTGTTCATCCTCAGTTGGTTTCCAAGTCCATGCTAGTTTTTCCTTATTGGCATTTCGGTTTCTCGTGTCCCTACAAAAATTGGGCATTCTTATCAATTAAGGTTTGGCACGACAACCATCGTTTTTCTCAAGTATGGGGAACTAGATCCCAATTTTTGATTTATTGCACTTAGGTCCCTAAAGTTCACACCTTTTGACTTTAGGTCCCTAGTATTAAAATTTCTTCAAATTAAGTCCCGAGGACTTCCAATATCCTCTTTGGGCCCTTAATTTACTTTAAATTGTGTAAAAGGCTCAAGTTTCCCAATTTTCCAAAATTACATTTTAGCCCTACTTTCCCAAAATGGCAATTTTACCCCAAATGTTCTAGGAATTGACCAATTGGTCTCTAAACATCTTTCTCATGACCATTTGGCCTTCAATTTTGGGAAATTGTAAAAAGGTCCCTCAATTTTACAAAATCCCCAAAATTTCCCAAAATTTCGCCCAATGTCTCCCCTTCAAACTGACCAAATTTGATTTCTTTAGATTGGCCATTCAATTAGGGTTAATTGCTCCAATTGAAGGTATGGATCAGTTTCTACAATTCCATATGATTCAATTGAGCTTTGTACCGCATCATTTGAGTATGAATTGAGCTCAAACAGAGCTTCACTAGAAAATTGTGCGTAGAGAGAAGAAGCTTCAAAAGCTTACCGTCGAAGGTGCGATGGTTTGAGCTCTCTATCGGGAAGGTAGCTCTCTTCCTAAGATACATTCTAGGATCAAGAAATCCTATAATTGACCTTGAATCGATGGAGAATTTTGTCAATGAAATTTTGTAGTTTCTCTCTCTAACTCCGATCTACAATGACTAAGTAGGGTTGAATTGGCTTACCTTTCCGCTCAGTTGAGGTCATTTGAGGGCTGTGGGGATGTTGGGAGGGCTTGGTTTGGCCGGTGGGGGCTGAATTTGGCCAATTTCAGCTTGGCCGAAATAGGGGAACTTTGGTTCACTGGACCTGCTTCATTGTTTAATTCCGTTGGCGCTTCTCCAACGGTCCTCAGATCAAACGGAGGTTGCTGTTAGGTAACTGAATTCCCCTGGAGTCTAAAGATCCCGACCAAACCTTCTGAGGCTGAGAAAACTGCCCAAGTCAGAGCTCTGGTTTGAGCTTCACCGAAAAATGTAGCAGTTGAGAGAGAATGGGGATTTCAAGTGTGAGGAGGATGAATGGAGAGAAGTTCTTTATATAGGGAGCTCGGAGACTCTTTGCCCAACCGTTTCACATCATGGTCAAGCTTATCCTCACCCTAAAATGCACTGAACGAAGATGTTCTCTCTTTGTCGGCGCTATTTGTTCATGCATTGAATGAAAAGTGTCGTCATCTGAAGGAAGAAGACGACACTGTTCCGAATCGAACCGGTCCAACCGAGTTCAATGCTTAAACCGGCCAGTTCAGGCCCGATTTGACCGATTTTCTCAAAATTAAAAATTTCTAAATTCATCTAAATTCATTCTCTATCCAATGGCAGCTTCAATTCCCTAATTTGAATATTTTAAGGCACAGAGAAATGAATTTAGCATTCAATTCAAATCGGTTCAATCCGATTCAGGTCCAATTTACCTGAACCAGTTTGGTTTTCTCTTCCAATTCGTCCTAAAGTTCCTTTCCATGGTTTTTAAGACTTTTTGGGTCACTCAGGATTTGTAAATTCCCCATTTTTCCCATTTCTTTCTTGGTTAAGATTCACGAACCAGTTCGGTTTTCTCTCTTGAATCGACCGGTTGTTTTCCCAATTTTCTTATCTTTAAGGGACGGTGTTTACACTCTCTTTTACCCATTTTCAAGAGTAAGGGATAGAATGAAAGAGAGTGTGAAGATGTATCCTCTATTAGGTATGCTTAAAATTTCTTTCAAGCTTGCATTAGATTGATTTATATGATTACAGGGAACAAGGTTTGAATTTATGCCTGACTCTTATTGAATAAAAGAAGAGGGAAACCCCTCTTAAACCAAGGGAGTGATGAGTTGATCACGGGGATCTGATCAAATCGGGTCGGGGCATGATAGAGCATGTGGCTCGGCATCAACTACCAAAAATTGAACTAGGTAATGATTAAGATTAAGTACCCTCTCCCTAGGATAGATGACTTATTTGATCAACTAAGAGGGGTAGCCTACTTCTCCAAAATCGATATGCGGTTGGGATATCATCAACTGAATATTTGGGAAGAGGACATACAAAAGGCAATTCTCTTTTACCCATTTTCAAGAGTAAGGGATAGAATGAAAGAGAGTGTGAAGATGTATCCTCTATTAGGTATGCTTAAAGTTTCTTTTAAGCTTGCATTAGATTGATTTATGTGATTACAGGGAACAAGGTTTGAATTTATGACTGATTCTTATTGAATAAAAGAAGGGGGAAACCCCTCTTAAACCAAGGGAGCGGTGAGTTGATCACGAGGATCTGACCAAATCCGGTCAGGGCATGATAGAGCATGTGGCTCGGCATCGACTACCAGAAATTGAACTAGGTAATGATTAAGAATAAGTACCCTCTCCCTAGGATAGATGACTTATTTGATCAGCTAAGAAGGGCAGCCTACTTCTCCAAAATCGATCTGCGGTTGGGATATCATCAACTGAATATTTGGGAAGAGGACATATAAAAAACCACCTTTTGATCACGATATGGGCATTATGAGTTTAGGGTAATGCCTTTTAGGCTAACAAACGCACCTGCGATCTTCATGGACCTGGTGAACCGAGTGTTTCAGCCATACTTGGACAAGTTCGTGATTGTATTCATAGATGACATCCTCATCTACTCTCAAACCAAAGAAGAGCACCGAGCACACCTAGGGATAACCCTAAGTTCCTTGCGAGAAAACCGATTATATGCCAAGTTCTCTAAGTGTGAATTTTAGCTACAGGAAGTGGGCTTCCTAGGGCATATAGTGTCCAAGGACGGAGTGAAGGTGGATCTAGCCAAGATAGAGACCATTTCAAATTGGAAAACTCCCACCAACCCAACTAAGGTACGTAGCTGATCTCATCGCCTTCTTTACCCCTTTTCAGGTAACCAAGGGAAAACCCACTTAAAAACTTTTCTATAGCTGAACCTGCAAAATAGGTATGTAAGGTTTAATGTATTGAGTATTGATTAATGTTATTCTAGGAAAGATACAAGTAAAAAGGATGCCTTACTCCTCGCGGTTTAGAGAAGGGGAAAGCCCTTAATAAATCGGGAGAGTGGCGGGTTGCTCACGGGGATCCGACCAAATCGGGTCGGAGCATGACAACTTGAGTGGTATCAGAGTATGTTTTCTTGAATGCATTATCAATACTATATGACATAGTAACTAATAGGAATAAATTTAAAAATTTCAGATGGCTCCCAAGAGAGCAACCAAGAGAACAAGAGTCGTAGTCTCTAACACTGCCCAACCACCCCTTCCTGTAGAAAACTCCCTGAGGAGCCCATACAACCCCACCTAGACTAAGCTCAGAATGCCAGAGGTTGTACAAGGAGTTCACTCAAGTATTTTAGCAACCTAACCTCGTCCCTGAGGCAGGCACCAACTCTCGGGTTGAACCGAAGGAAGTACAATCTCATCCTTCTCGTGTTAACCATCACCCTCCAGTTGACATTCCCAAATATCTCAATACTCTTCGCCAACTAGGGTGTAAGCCTTTTCTCGAAGAGAAGGATGCAAGTGCTGCCATGGACTAGCTAGCTAACATCAAGAAGCTGATGGGGATAGTTAGTATATCACCAGAGGACATGATGATCCTAACATAATATTTCTTGGAGGGTAGTGCCAAAAGATGGTGGAATAATGTCCGAAGCCTGCATACCTCCACACCCACCTAGGAGCAATTTGAGGAGAGGTATGCGAAGGAGTACTTGGCTCCTCATCTGATTAATGAGAAGAAGTAGGATTTCCTCCGACTCCGACAAGGGCTTAACTCCATATTAGAGTATGAAATCAAATTCAATGACTCAAGACCCTTTGCCCCAAACTTGGTCAGGTCGGCAGACATATGCCAACAATTCGTGGACGGTCTCAACATGGACATACGAGACCGTATGGGAGTACTAAGACACCCCACGGATCTGACGACAGTAATCAGTATGGCTCATGAATGTGAGCAACTGGTACAGACCTGACGCCATCGAATGGAGCAAACAACTTGGAAGGAGGACAAGGGACAAAACCATCATGGAGGACGAAATGAGCATAATGGTCCAAGATGGGGAAATAAAGTAGGATTTCAAAAGAGGAAGGATGTGCCACCACCTCCCCAAAGAATAATCCTCACCCTACCATAAGAAAACCCTCGATGTCCTAGGTGCCAAAGGTACCACGAAGGAGCTTGCTTGTCCTGTTTTGCATGTGGACAAGTGGGGCACTTTGCAAATGAATGCCTCACTCTAAGGGAGAACAAGCAATAGAATACACTTGGACTACCCCAAGGGAACACCAGGAATCCTAGGTAGGATGCCACGACTAGAGTACCAGCTAGGGTATACAACCTCACCCAAGAAGAGGCTAGGAAAGACCCTGGTACCATGGTGGGGAAGGTACAATTGTGGGGACGAAAGGTCTACACCCTCTTCGACTCGGGAGTAGAAAGATCTTTTATCAAAGAGGACCTAATCCTAAGTCTACCCCTAGAACACACCCCTCTAGGACAAAGTCTCAACATCCTCACACCCTTAGGAGAAGGGTTAAATAAGGACAAACAACTGAAGGGATGTGAGATAAAGATTGGAGGAATCAAACTCGAAGCAAATTTGATTCCATTACCTCTAAAGTAGGTAGAAATAATCCTTTCAACACTCCCAAAACAATGGGACTGAAATTTAAAGGAGACCGAAGGAAGAGTCAAGTACAAGTGGTGTCCCATATAAAAGCCTAAAAGATGATATAGAAAGGGTGTAGGGCTTTTATGGTAATGATCATCAACGAAAAGTTTGAAGAGAAGAGACCCAAAGATATTCTAGTAGTTAAACACTATCCAGATGTATTCTCAGAAGAATTACCTAGATTACCCCAAGCTGACAATTAGAGTTTACCATAGAGATCATCCCAAGAACAAACCTCATACCCAAGCCCCTTATCGAATGGCCCCGACAAAACTAAAGGAATTGAAGGAGTAACTGGACGAACTATTGGAGAAGGACTTCATACGTCCTAGCCAGTCTCCATGCGGTGCACCAGTCCTATTCGTAAAGAAAAAGGATGGGAGCATGAGACTGTGCATAGATTATAGGAAGTTGAACCAGGTCATCATTAAGAACAAGTATCCACTTCCATAGATTGATGACCTATTCGATCAACTAAAAAGAGTAGCCTACTTATCCAAGATAGACCATTGGTTGGGCTATCACCAACTCAAAATTCGAGAGGAGGATTTTCCTAAGACCGCATTTTGGTCTTGATATGGACATTATGAGTTTAGGGTGATGCCGTTTAGTTTGACAAATGCCTCTACAGCCTTCATGGATTTAATGAACCGAGTGTTCCAGCCACACTTGGACAAGTTCGTGATAGTATTTATATATGACATTCTTATATACTCATGAACCAGACTAGAGCACGAAGAACACCTTGCGATCACCTTGGAGATACTATGGGAAAATCGCTTATATGCAAAATTCTCTAAGTGTGAGTTCTGGTTGCATGAGGTAGGGTTCTTAGGACACGTAGTGTCCAAGGATGGAGTCAAAGTAGACCGGACAAAAGAGGAAGCCATATCCGATTGGAAGGTACCTAGGAATCCCTCGGAGATACGAAGTTTCTTAGGGCTAGCAGGATACTACAGATGATTTATGTAGGATTTCTCTAAGATAACTGCTCCTTTGACTCATCTCACTAGGAAAGGAGAAGAGTATAAATGGGAAGAAACATGTGAGAAATCTTTCTTGGAATTGAAGACTCGTTTGACAATCGCGCATATACTCTCTCAACTTGACCCAAGTGCAACGGGTACACCATCTATAGTGATGCATCCGGACAAGGACTCAGATGTGTACTAATGTAACAAGAAAAGGTTATCGCCTACGCCTCTCAACAACTTAAGGTACATGAGCAGAATTACCCTACCCATGACTTGGAATTAGACGCAATAGTGTTCGCCCTAAAGATTTGGTGACACTACATGTACGGGGTTAAATGTAGAATATACAAAGATCACAAGAGTCTCAAGTACTTCTTAACTCAGAAGTAGTTGAACCTCTGCCAGAGGAGATGGCTACAGTTGGTTAAAAACTATGACCTTGTGATAGAGTATCACCCAAAAAAGGCAAATGTAGTGGCAGATTCCCAAAGTCGCAAGTACCAAATTGAGGCGACACAAATATAGACAAGTTATTTACCCTTATTGCAACAATTTGGAAGAATGGAGGTTGACCTTAAGATGGACAAGAGGGAGAAATGCTTGCTGGTTGACATAGTGGTGACACCTAGCCTAACAGAGAAAATTAAGGTCCAAAAAAAAGCGGATAAGGAGCTCTAACCCTATTTGGACCCGGTCAACAGAAGGACAAAACCGGACTATGACATTCGAGGTGACGAAGTACTAACTTACAAGGGTAGAGTATGTGTGCCTCAAGATAAGGAATTGAAGAAGTTAATTCTGGAAGAGGCACATGATTCTATGTATGCTATGCATCCGTATAGTACTAAGATGTACCACACCATCAAACAAGGATATTGGTGGAAAGGAATGAAGAGGGATGTACTGCACCCTCAAATAAGGAGTTGAACCTCCGCTAGATGAGATGGTTGGAGTTGGTTAAAGACTATGGCCCTGTGATAGAGTATCACCCCAGAAAGACAAATGTAGTGGCATATGCCCAAATTCACAAGTACCAAACCGAGGCAGCACAAATAAAGACAAGTTATTTACCCTTGTTGCAACAATTGGGAAGAATGGAGGTTGACCATAAGATGGACAAGAGAGAGAAATGCTTGCTGGCTGATGTAGTGGTGAGACCTAGCCTAATAGAGTAAATTAAGGTCTAGTAAAAAGCAGATAAAGAGCTCTAACACTATTTGTACCTGGTCAACAGAGGGACAAAACTGGACTATTACCTTCGAGGCGACGAAGTACTAACCTATAAGGGTAGAGTATGGAAGAGGCACACGATTATGTGTATGCGATGAATTCGGGCAGTACTAAGATGTACCGCACCCTCAAACAAGGATATTGGTGGAAAGGAATAAAGAGGTATGAAGAAGTTAATTCTGGAAGAGGCACACGATTCTATGTATACAATGCATCCGGGCAGTACTAACATGTACCACACCCTCAAACAAGGGTAAAGTATGTGTGCCTCAAGATAAAGAACTGAAGAAGTTAATTTTGGAAGAAGCACATGATTCTGTGTATGCGATGCATCTGAGTAGTATTAAGATGTATCGCACCCTCAAATAAAGATATTGGTGGAAAGGAATAAAGAGGGATATTACGGAATACGTAGCCCGATGCTTATCATGTCAACAGATTAAAGTTGAGCATCAGAAACCATTAGAACTGCTACAACCCTTGCCAATCCGGGAATGGAAATGGGAACACATCACTATGAACTTTGTCATGAGACTACCTGTGACAAGGAAGGGATGAGATGCAATTTGGGTCATTTTGGACAGATTAACCAACCCCCCATTTCTGACCTGATAAGAGTGATGGATTTAGTGGAACAATTGGTCGTCTTTTAAATGAGGGAGATAGTAAAACTCCATGGCGTCCCAAAGAGCATAGTATTGGATAGAGACTCTATATTTAACTCGAGGTTCTAGCCTAGTTTGCAAAGTGCCTTGGAAACCAAGCTCCGCATGAGTATGACATTCCATCCTTGGACTCATGGACAGTCTGAGCGAACAATCCAAACCTTGGAGGACATGCTAAAGACATGCATACTCACTATGGATAAGGGTTGGGAGGAATACTTGTGCCTAATGGAATTTGGGTAGAATAATAGTTACCAGGCCAATATTCAAATGGCCCCTTATGAGGCCCTTTATGGAAGACCATATCGTACCCCCTTATTTTGGGAAGAAGTGGAGGAAATAAAGCTGGAAATGGTAGAATTAATCGAGGATGTCACAAAAAAGATCAAGATAATCAAGAGTCGACTAAAGGCCGCTCAGGACAAGCAAAAGAGCTACGCTGAATATTGGAGGAGAGATCTGGAGTTTGATGTTGGAAAGCAAGTGTTCCTAAAAGTATCTCCATGGAGGGGAATACTTAGGTTTCAACAATGAGGGAAGTTGAAACCAAGATACATCCGTCCCTACATAATAGTCCAAAGGGTAAGACCGGTGGCATATAAACTGGAACTGCCTCTGAACATACAGAGAATACATGTTGTATTCCATATCTCAGTACTCCAAAAGGACCAGTATGATCCTATCAATCAGAACCAGTGCGAATCATCAACTTGAGAGATAAGAACTTAAGGAATAAGAGAATTCCTATGGTCAAGGTTCTTTGGCAGAACAGACCCGTACAAGAGGAGACATGGGAAACTGAGAGTAATATGAGGATGGGTACCCTTAATTATTTGACATGTAATGGTTTTGGGGACAAAACTCCTAAAAGGAGGGGAGAGTTGTAAACCCCCATTCTTTTATAATAAGAAAACTAGGAAAAGAATATGTCATTTCCAAAGAGAAAATTGAGTCGGTTCATGAACCTCAACTGATAGAGAAAGGGTAATTTGGGAAATTTACAAATCCCGAGTGACTAAAAAATCATAAAAACCATGGAATGGGACTTTGGGATGAATTTGAAGAGAAAACCAAATCGGTACAGGTGAACCTAATTGAATCGGTTTGGACCGATTTGAACCATCCTTGACCAAGTTGCTATATTCATTTTTCTAGGTGGCTTAAAATATTCAAATTGGAAAATTGAAGCCACCATTGGATAGAGAATAAATTTAGAAAAATTTAGAAATTTTTAATTTTGAAAAACTCTATCGAAACGGGCCTAAACTTGCAGGTTTAAGCATTTAACCCAGTTTGGACCAGTACGATCCAATTCAGAAGAGTGTCATCTTCTTCTTTGAGATGACGACACTGTTCATTTGCCGGAAAAATGAACAGCGCTAATGAAGGTGGAACATCTCTAGTCAGGGCATTTATGCCATAAAGGTGCTAAACAGAAGGCCAGTGAGTCCCCGAGCTCCCTATATAAAGAGCTTCTCCCCATTCATCCTACTCACAACTAAAAACTCCATTCTCTCTCAATTGCTCCAATTTTTGGTGAAGCTCAAACTAGAGCTCTAACTTGGGCATTTTTCTCAACCTCAAAAGGCAAGGTTGAGTTCTTTAGACTCTAGGGAAGTCACCTACCTGATGGTAATCTCCGTTTGATCCTTGGACCGCTAGAGAAATGATGGCGAAATCAAACAATGAAGCAACCTTAACGAACCGAAGCTACCCAATTTTGGCTGAGCTGAAATCGGCCGAATTCAGCCCTCATCAGGCCAAACCAAGCCCTCCCAACATCCCCATAGCCATTAGATGATCTCATCTGAGCTGAAAGGTAAGTCAATTTGGCCCTCTTGAGTCATTGTAGGTCGGAGTTACAAAGAGAAACTACAAAATTTCACTGACGAAATTCTCCCTCAATTCAAGGTCAATTATAGGAATTCTTTATCTTAGAAGATACCATAGGAAGAGAGATATCATTCCCGATAGAGAGATCGGACCGCCGCACCTCCGACGGTAAGCTTTTGAAGCTTTCTCTCTTTACGCTCTATTTTCCGGCGAAGCTTCGTTTGAGCTCAATTCGGACCCAAATGATGCGGTTCGAAGCTCCACTTAATCATATGGAAGTGTAGGAACTTATCCATCCATTGGAGCAAATAACCTCGATTGAATGGTCAATTTGATGAAATCAAATTCAACAAGTTTGAAAGGGAGAAATTTGGGGATTTCGTAAAATTAAGGGACGAAATTTCAATTTCCCAAAATTAAGGGTAAATTGATCTTGAAAAAGATGTTGGAGGACCAATTGATCGATTTTTTTAAATAATTAGGGTCAAATTACCATTTTTGTAAAGTAGGGGCAAAATGGTAATTTTTTAAAAGTTGGGGACCAAATTGGAAATTTGGAAAACTTGAACCCCTTAAATGATTTTGAGTAAATTGAAGACCCAAAGTGAATTTTTGGAGGTTTCGGTACTATATTTGGGGAAAGGTTTGCATTAGGGACCTAAAGTCAAGGAAAATGAACTTTAGGGACCTAAGTGCAATTAACTGGAAATTTTGAGTTTAGTCGTTTATACGTGAGGAACTAAGGTTGTTATTTCTAATATTAATAGATAAGGATGTCCAAATCGTGTAGGAGCATGAGGGACCGAAATGGTAGCAAGAGAAGCTCGCGTCGACTTGGAAAACCAATTGAGGACAAACACGTCACGGTTAACGAGTGAGTGGGCTTACTAACATCATATACTAGGTTAAGATGATGAGCACCTCAAAAATGAAAAACCACTTATATGTGGAATTTTAACATCACACCCGATTGGAGTTATGTGAGAACTACGTGGAAAAAAAACTATTTATCGATTGTAAGTAGAGAGATCATACCTGGTTGGTATGATGGAGTTCCTAGAATTAAGGAGAAAACCTACTTGTTAGTTGTAAGCGGAGATGTCATTTCACTTGGTTGGTGAGATGAAGGGAAACAAATGATTTTTGTCAAAAGTATTCTCCCTTGACTGTGTGTCAATGCTTAAAATTTTTGGGAGACCTTCTTAACGAGAGCTAGAACAGCTCAGATAGGCCAAAGGCCTCGGTTTTGGAACTTTTGGGTTAAAATGCTCGATTTTGGAAAATCACATACAGTGGGTCCAAGGCCAGTTGGTATGAGCAGGAGCTCGTAAACATGATGATTAAGCCATGAAAATTCTTAATGAATAAATTATGTGATTTCGCCATGGTACCAAGACAAGACCGACATACTCAATGAACTGGCAGCAGTGCGACAAGACCAGGTCGACAAACCAGTCTAGACAAACAGCCGCAGGTCGAGTTGAGGGTCAGAGCCGTTGGACCAGTGGCACCAAAGATAAATGGTTTTATGAAAAACTTTTGTTTGTGCATGCACTTAAGGTTCAAGACCATCAAGATGCCCAAGAGGGGTAGTGATGCATCCTAGGGGCTACCAGACGACATGGTGGAGATAAGGGCAGTTTGTCATCCCAGCAGTCACGGAAGCTCGATGTAGCTTCATGCGCATGAGACCAAGGTGGGGTCAGGATGAGGTCTCTGTCCTTAAATGAACACAGAGTTAATTTTTGGGTTTGAGGGTTGATGTTGCGAACATCCACTCATACCTAGGGTAGAAGTGGATGACCTTCTATCTAGGTGACTGGTAAAGTCGCTCTAACGCCACAAGTGGGTGCTGTGGATGGACTGCCTTGTGAATGTGTGATTCCCTTCCTAATGAAGGGCATGTGTTGATTGTTAAACACACCTGATGTGGAAATGAGGAAAATGGTTTGAAAAACTAGAATTTGATAAAAGAATATTTTAAGGAAAATGAGAAGTTGGCACACTCTGATTAAAGATGTTTTGATTATGAAAACTCTCTCCCAACACCCATTCATTGAGTTGTCGAACTCACCCCCACCCTTTACCCCTTTTTAGGTAACCAAGGGAAAACCCACTTAAAGACTTTTCTGTAGCTGAACTTGCAAAATAAGTATGTAAGGTTTAATGTATTCAATTTTGATTAATATTATTCTAGTAAAGATATAGTTAAAAAGGACGTCTTACTCCTTGTAGTTTAGAGAAGAGGAAAGCCATTAATAATCTGGGAGAGTGGCAGGTTACTCAGAGGGATTCGACCAAACCGGGTCAGGGCATGACTACTTGAGTGGTATCAGAGCCTATTTCCTCAAATGCATTATCAAGACTATATAACATAGTAACTAATAGGAATAAATTTTAAAATTTCAGATGGCTTCCAAGAGAGGAACCAAGAGAACAAGAGTCATAGTCTATGACACTGCCTAACCACCCCTTCCGGTGGAAACTCCTTGAGGAGCCCATACAACCCCACTTAGACTAAGCTCAGAACACCAGAGGTTGTACGAGGAGTTCACTCGAGTATTTGGGAAACCTAACCTCGTCCCTAAGGCAGGCACCAACTTTGAGGTTGAACTGGAGGAAGTAGAATCTCATCCTCCGCATATTAACCATCCCCATCCAGTTGACATTCCCAAATATCTCAAGAATCTTCATCAATTGAGGTGTAAGCCTTTTCTCATAGAGAAGGATGCGGGAGCCACCATGGACTGGCTGGATAACATTAAGAAGATGATGGGCATAGTTAGGATATCACTAGAGGACATGGTGATCCTTATAGAATATTTCCTAAAGGGTAGTGTCAAAAGATGGTGGGACAATGTTGGAATTTCCTTCTTTAAGGGAGAATTCACTTTAATTAAAAAACTCCATGCATCATATATAAAGATTCATTCCTAGTTTTCTCTAATACATAATCAAGACTAGAAAATATAATAACTAATAGGATTGATCTTAAAATTTTCAGATGGCTCAAAGGAGAGGAACCAAGAAGTCCCTGAGCTTCCAGAGCCCTTCCCCATTCATCCTCTTCACACCTGCAAACTCCATTCTCTCTCAACTGCTCCATTTTTTGGTGAAGCTCGAACTAGAGCTCTGACTTGGGCACTTTTCTAAGCCAAACAAGGTGAGGTCAGATTCTTTAGAACCGGGGAGAAGTCAGCTACACGCCTGTAGCCTCCGTTTGCTCCGAGGGTCACCAGAGAAGCACCAGTGTGATGGAATAGTGAAGTAGCTCTAGTGGACCGAAGCTGCCCTGTTTCGGTCGAGCTAAAATAGGCCAATTCGAGCCCTCCTCATGCCAAACCAAGCTCTCCCAACACTTCCTCAGCCCTCCCATGGCCAAATTAGGACTGAAAGGTAAGCCAATTTGGCTTTTCTTTGCAATTTTCGATCGATGCTAGAGAGAGAATCGATAGAATTTTGATGACAGAATTCTAATCCAATTCGGCATCAATTGATATCATTCTTGATCCTAGGAAGAACCTCACGAGGAGTGCTATCTACCAACGTAGAAAGCTCAGACCACCATGCCCCCCGACAGTGAGTAATTGCCCACATAGAGCTATTTGTTTTCCAGCGAAGCTCCATTTGAGCTCGTTCCGGCATCAAAACTTGTTATTCAAAGTGCTATTGAATCGTATGAAGATGTAGAAACTCAATTTTAAATTCAATTAAAACAATTAGAAGTGTTTGATATGTCAATTTGATAAAATCAAATTCGGTTGTGTTAGTAAGTTGAAATTGGGAAAAATTGGTGTTTTTCAAAACTTCAAAGGACTAAAATGTAATTTTATGAAATTAAGGGTCAATTGGGCATGATAAGAATGTTAGAGAGCCAATTAAGAAATTTTAGAATTTTTGGGGTGAAACTTACCATTTTTGTAAAGATAGGGCAAAATGGTAATTTTGAAAATTTTGGGGGCCAAATTGGAAATTTGGGAAACTTGAACCCCTTTTTATGAAATTGAGTAAATTGAAGTACCAAGAGGAATTTTAAAAGTTTTAGGACTCAATTTGAGGAAAAACTAGCATTAGAAACATAAAGTTAAAGGAAAATAACTTTAGAGACCTAATTGTAAATAATGGAAAAAGATTGGTTTTCTCATCCATTTGGGATGAATGAGGATTATTAGGCCAAATAATAATGAATAAGAATATTCATATCGTGTAGCAACATGAAGTTCCAAGAAAGCCAGCTAAAACAAGTTCGAGTAAGGACAACAAGCCGGCTAAGAGGAAATTCACTACATTAACGGGTGAGTGAGATTTATATATTATACCCGGTTGGGATCATAAGTACCTCGAAAATGAAAACCCACTACTTAGTGGTATTTTAAACACACAACTTAGAGGAGTGATGTGAAAATGACACAAAAAAACTACTTACTGATTGTAACTATATCATACTCGCTTGGTATGATGAAACTTACTCGAAGGAAGTGGAAAACCCATTCATCGATTATGAGCGAAGATATCCTCATACTCGATTGGTATGATGGATAGTTAAAAATATAATTTTGTCGGAAGTGCACTCGCCTGACTGTGTGCCACTACTTAAACGATTTGGGAGACCTTCTCGACGAGAGCTCGAATAGCTCTAATAGGTTGGGGGCCTTAGTTTTGGAACTTGGGAACTAATATGCCCGATTTTGAAAATCTCGAACAGTGGGCCATAGGACAGTTGGCACTAGTGGGAGCTCATAAACAAACATGAGTTATATGCTATAAAACTTTAAATAAATGAATTGTTTGGCCATGGTTCTAAGATAGGACCAACATATTCAATCAACTAGTGGCAGTACGACATGACAGGTCTTCGGACTAGTCAAGACAAACAGCTGTAGGTTGAGTTGAGGGTCGGGGCCGTTGGACCAGCGGCACCACTAATTATATGGCATGATGTGAAAATATTGATTGTGCATGCATTGTGTTTACGGGAACTTCAAGACACCCAAGAGGGGTAGTGATGTGTCCTAGAGCCCTGGACAACCTGGTGGGTATAAAGGCAGTTCATCGAACCAGGTGACTTTGCGAAGCTCTAAGTACCTTCAAGCACACAAGACTGGGGTGGGGACGGGATGAGATCTTTGTCCTCATACGGACACAGAGAATTATTATAGGATTGAGGGCTGGGTGTCACGAACATCCACTCATTCTCAGGGTAGAAGTGGACGTACTTCTATTTAGGTTGTCGGTAATGTCGCTCCAATACCACAAGTGGGTTCGGTGGATGTACTATCCTATGGTTGTGTGATTGACCTCATGATGAATGATGTGTGTTGGCTGATGACACACCATGATTAATAAGAAATGGTGATAAAATAGAGATTGGAAATGAAAGGATTTTTGAAAGAAAATAAGGAGTTTGACACACTCCAAACAAATCTTTTTCCTAAAAGTTAAACTTTAAAAACCCATTCACTGAGTTGTTGTACTCACCCCTTCCCTCATATCCCTTTTTAGGAAATCCCGGAGAGCTTACCTTCAAGGACCACCAACTAATACGCCGATGAGACTGGTATGATAAATTTAAAATTTTATACAGTTTTGATTTATGTTATTCTAGGAAAGGTGCAGATTTAAATGATGTCTTACTCTTTACAGTTTATAACAAGGGGAAACCATTAAATAAACTGGGAGAGTGGCGGGTTGATCATAGGGATCTGACCAAACTAGGTCGCGGCATGACAACTTGAGTGGTATTAGAGTCTATTTCCTCGAATACATAATAAAGACTAGAAAATATAGTAACTAATAGGATTGATCTTAAAATTTTCAGATAGCTCCATGGAGAGAAACCAAGAAAACTAGGAATGACTCTACTCAATACCCTGTCTTCGTAGGAAGACAACCCTAGAAGCTTCCCTATACCTAAGGCATGGTAGAAATCTCAAAAGACCAAATGGGGAAGTAGCCAAGAAGATGGTGCTAGGACCTATTGAGGGCACAACTCTAAGTACGAAGGAAGCCAAGCATGAAGCTATAAACGCCAGCAAAGTGCGTATAACCTTACCTAGGAGGATGCTTATTAAGAATCTCGTAGCTCCATATTTATTTTGTGACCACTTTCTGTAATAGGGCAAAAAACCCCCAACATATTGTACTACTCTATTAATGAAGTACACCCAATTCCTAAAAACCCTCTCTCTCAAAGGATGTAATCTTGTTAGGAATATGGCCCTAAGAAAAGTAACCAAACAAAACTGCGATTCCCTAGACACCACGGAGATCAAGGAAAAAGGAATGAATCAAGGAGATTATTACGCAAAGAAGGCATGACAAGAAAACTGTCATGGTAAGTAGTCTAGGAGAACTCTTGTAGTAACTAAGCAAGAAATAACCTATTATAAGGTACAAAGGAAATAGGACATGAAGTGAAGGACTATCCCACACCACTAGGATTTAAACAATACTTTTCAAGAAAGACGCCCTCACAGCTATAGGAAATCCGAAAAGATACCATCCCTAGAAACACGACTCTAGCTCATAGTTTCAACCACAAACAGGAGGAAGCCCTTCAAAATCTTAGTGAAGTGGTAAGAATGAAAAAGGGCTAAAGGGAGGACCTCAATAAAACCACAAACAAAACAAAAGGTAGGGTTCTTACGACACATAGTGTCCAAGGATGGAATCAAAGTAGACCCGGAAAAAGTGGAAGCCATATCCGATTGGAAGGCACCCAGGAATCCCTTAGAGATACGAAGTTTCTTTGGCTTGGCAGGATACTACAGATGGTTTGTGCAGGATTTCTCAAAGATAGCTGCCCCTTTGACTCGTCTCACTAGGAAAGGAGAAGAGTATAAATGGAAAGAAAGCTATGAGAAATCTTTCTTGGAATTGAATACTCGTTTGACAACCATGAATGTACTCTCTCAACCTAACCCAAGTGCGGGGGAGTACACCATCTATAGTGATACATCCGGACAAGGACTCGAATGTGTATTGATGCAACAAGGAAAGGTTATCGCCTATGCCTCCTGACAACTTAAGGTACACGAGCAGAATTACCTTACCAATGACTTGGAATTAGCTGCAATAGTGTTCGCCCTAAAGATTTGGCGACACTACCTGTACAGGGTTAAGTGTAGAATATACACAGATCAAAACAGTCTCAAGTACCTCTTAAAGTTAAACCTTCGCTAGAGGAGATGGCTGGAGTTGGTTAAAGACTATGACCTTCTGATAGAGTATCACCCCGAAAAGGTAAATGTAGTGGCATATGCCCTAAGTCGTAAGTACCAAACCGAGGTGGCACAAATAAAGATAAGTTATTTACCATTGTTGCAATAATTTGGAAGAATGGCAGTAGACCTTAAGATGGACAAGAGGGAGAAATGCTTTTTGGCTGATGTGGTGGTGCGACCCAACTTAACAAAGCAAATTAAGGAACTAGGACCAATTTATTTCTGTTTTCATGTTCCAATTAAAAACTTTCCATTTTTTATTATTCTCAAAGGAGAATATTCCAGCAAAAAGTGGATAAGGAGCTCTAACCCTATTTGGACCCGATAACACAGGGACAAAACCAGACTATGACCTTCCAGGCGACAGAGTACTAACCTACAAGGGTAGAGTATGTGTGCCTCAAAATAAGGAACTAAAGAAGTTAATTCTTGAAGAGGCACATGATTATATGTATGCGATGCATCCAGGCAGTACTAAGATGTACCGCACCCTCAAACAAGGATATTGGTGGAAAGGAATGAAGAGAGATATTGCGGAATACGCAGCCCGATGCTTGTCTTGTCAGCAAATTAAAGCTGAGAATCATAAACCATAAGGACTGCTACAATCCTTGCCAATCTCGAAATGGAAATGGGAACACATCACTATGGACTTTGTCACAAAACTACCTGTGACAACGAAGGGACGAAATGCATTTTGGGTCATTGTGGATAGGTTAATCAAGTCCACCCATTTCCTACCCATAAGAGTGATGGATTCATGGGAACAAATTAATCCTCTCCTGGGAGCCATCTGAAAATTTTAGGATAAATCCTATTAGTTACAATATTTTATAGTCTTGATTATGTATTCGAGTAAACAAGCTCTGATACCACTCTAGTTGTCATGCCCCAACCCGGTTTGGTCTGATACTTGTGAACAACCCGCCACTCTCCCGGTTTATTAAAGGGTTTCCCCTTATTATAATCTGTAATGTAAAACCCGCCCTTTTGAGCTAAGGAAAACCAAGAAAAGAACCGGTCAAACCAAGTGAGGATTTAGAACCGGTTCACAAACCCGATTATTTCTGAACGGGCAAGTTGGAAATTTACAACTCTCGGGTGATCCAAAGGGTTCATTAAACCTTGGAAAAGAAACTTAAGACAAATTAGAAAATAAAAACCAAAGTGGTTCAAGTGAACTAGATTCCATAAAAACTTTAAAGTAAAGCGTGCTTACTTGAGAGTAATGTGAGGATGGGTGACCTTCTAGGAAGTATGAATTTTTTTTGTAACCCGAAATTTCGGTCAAAAATTTGTATGTACGCCTTATCATAAATTAATATATAATTAATAGCAAGAATTTAATACCTTAATTAAATTATTGGAATTAATAGCAATAATTTAATACCTTAATTAAATTATTGGAATTAATACAAATAATTTAATACCGAAATTAAATTATTAGAATTAATACTGAAATTTAATTTATTAGAATTAATACCGAAATTAAATTATTAGAATTAATACTGAAATTTAATTTATTAGAATTAATACCGAAATTAAATTATTGGAATTAATACCAATAATTTATGGCAATATTAATACCAGTAATAAATCTCGCCCATTTAATACACGGGTTTTACAACTATATAAAGAGTTCATCCCCATTTTATTCTCCTCACACCTGAACACTTCTCTCTCTCTCTACTGCTCCATTTCCCGGTAAAGCTCGAACGAGAGCTTCGACTTGAACAAAGGTCGGGCTCTTTAGAACCGGGGGGAAGACAGCTATCTGATAGCAAACTCCAATCAATCCGAGTATCGTTGGAGAAACGCCGACATGATGGAATAGTGAAGCAACTCCGGCGGACCGAAGCTGCCCTATTTCGGCCAAGCTGAAATCGGCCATTTCAAGCCCTCCCAACACTTTCTCAGCCTTTCCACGATCGAATTAGGACCGAAAGGATGAACCTCAGGATGAGACCTATCTGCCCAGATCGAAAGCTCGGACCGCTGTGCCATCACCGGAACACGAAGTACCGGGAACGCCAGCAAGGACAAGCTCGCGTGAATACCAAGAACCGGTCTAGTGGAATTCACGCCATTAACAGGTGAGTAGGTTTACTAACATCATACCCGGTTGGGATGATGAGCACAACTTAAAATTTAAAACCACTTACCGGTTGTGAGTGGGTTATTCAGATCATACCCGGTTAGTATGATGAGACTTCCTCAAAGGAAGTTGAAAACTCGTTCATCGGTTATGAACGGAGATGTCCTTATATCGATTGGTATAATGGACAGTGAAAACCTATTTTGTCGAAAGTGTTCTCCCCTGACTGTGTGCCAATGCTTAAACTATTTGGGAGACCTTCTCGACGGGAGCTCGAATAGCTCTGATAGGCCAAGGGCCTCGGTTTTGGAACTTGGGGGCTAAATGCCCGATTTTGAAAATCTCGTACAGTGGGCCCAAGGCCAGTTGGCACGAGCAGGAGCTCGTAAACGAATATGATATATGTGCCATAAAACTTAATAAGTGAATTGTTTGGCCATGGTACCAAGATGGGACCGACATGCTCAGTCAACTAGCGGCAGTGCGACATGACAGGTCGACGGACTATTCAAGACAAACAGCTGCGGGTTGAGTTGAGAGTCGGGGCCGTTGGACTAGTGGCACCACAGATTACATGGCAATATAAGAAAATTTTGTTTGTGCATGCACTATGAGTACGGGATCATCAAGACGCCCATGAGGGGTAGTGATGCATCCTAAGGGCACTGGATGACCTGGTGGCTATAAGGGCAGTTCGTCGTTCCATGTATCTGTGCGAAATCTAGAGTAGCACTAAGCGCATGAGACCGGGGTGGGGACAGGATGAGGTCTCTGTCCTCATACGGACACGAAGAAGTGATTTCGGGATTGTGGGTCGGATGTTTCGTACATCCACTCATTCCCAGGGTAGAAGTGGTCGTACTTCTATCCGGGTGGCAGGAAAAGTCGCTCCGAAGCCACTAGCGGGTTCAGTAGTGATACTGACTTGCAAATGTGTGTAACCTTCATTATGAAGGATGTGTGTTAGGTGATGACACATCGATAACTAAGAAATAAAGGAAAAAGATGAATTTTTAAATGAAATGATTTTTTTTGAAAACAAAGGAGTCTGGCACACTCCATATAAATGTTTTTCTTGAAAGTTAAAAGATTTGAATCCCACTCACTGAGTAGTTGTACTCACCCCCTCCCTTATACTTCTTTCAGGAAGTCCCGGAAAGCCGAACCTTAAAGGACTTGCTCAATTAAACGCCTGCAAGATTGGTACAACTAATTTAAATTATTATGCAGTTTTGATTTATGATATTCCTGGAAAAAGGTGCAGGTTAACGCCTTACTCTTTACGATTTATAATATAAGAGAAAACCCTTTAGTAAATCGGGAGAGTGGCGGGTTGATCACGGGGATCCGACCAAACCGGGTCGGGGCGTGACATGTAAAGAGTAAGGCGTCCTTTAAACCTGCACCATTTCCTAGAATAGTATAATCAAAACTGCATGATCTACTTACAATCGGTAAGTAGTTTTTCCGCATAATTTTCACATCACTTTCTCTAAGTGGTGATGATTAAAATACCACTAAATAGTGGGTTTTTATACCGAGGTACTTATCATTCCCTACCGGGTATGACATAAAATTTCCACTCACAACCGGTAAGTGGTTTTTATCTATAAGTTGTGCTCATCATCCCAACCGGGTATGATGTTAGTAAACCCACTCACAACTGGTAAGTGGTATTTAACTTTAAGTTGTGCTCATCATCCCAACTGGGTATAATGTTAGCAAACCCATTCACAACCGGTAAGTGGTTTTAATTTTAAGTTGTACTCATCATCCCAACCAGGAATGATGTTAGTAAATCCACTCACCCGTTAATGTCGTGAATTCCACTAGAATGGTTCTTTGTATTCACGCGAGCATGTCCTTACTAGCGTTCCCGGTATTTGGTGTTCCTACATGATATGAACAACCTTGTTCATTATTATTCGGCATAACAGCCTTCATTCATTTCTAATAAATGAGAAAACCCAAACTTTTAGTTATTTGCAATTAGGTCCCTAAAGTTATTTCTCTTTAACTTTAAGTCCCTAATGTCGGTTTTTCCTCAAATTGAGTCCCGTAACTTTTAAAATTTATCATGGGACCTCAATTTATTCAATTTCACCAAAAAGGGGTTTAATTTCACAAATTTCCAATTTGGTTCCCCAATTTTTACAAAATTACCATTTTACCCTTCTTTTACAAAAATGGTAAGTTTTGCCCCAAAAATTCTAAAATTCCTCAATTGGTCCTTCAACATTATTTTCATGCCCAATTGACCCTCAATTTCATAAAATTGTATTTTGGCCCTTTGAATTTTGAAAATCCCCAAAATTTCCCCCAATTTCAACTCTTCAACACTACCGAATTTGATTTCATCAAATTGACCGATCAAACACTTCTAATTATTGAAATTGGAGTTGATATTGAGTTCCTGCATGTTCATACGATTCTAAGAAACTTTGAATCGCAGATTTTAACGCCGGAACGAGCTCAAACGAAGCTTCGTCGGAAAACAGACTATAGAGAGAGAAAGCTTCGATTACTCACCGGTGAAGGCACGACTGTCCGAGCTTTCAATCTGGGCAGATAGGTCTCGTTATGAGGTTCATCCTAGAATTAAGAATTGCATCAATTGATGCGGAATTGGATTAGAATTTCATCATTGAAATTTGGTCGACTCTCTCTCTAGCACCGATCGAAAATTGTAAAGGGGAGCCAAATTGGCTTACCTTTCAATCCTAATTCGGCCGTGGAAAGGCTAAGTAAGTGTTGGGAGGGCTTGGTTTGGCCTAAGGAGGGCTTGAAATGGCTGATTTCAGCTTGGCCAAAATAGGGCACTTCGGTCCGTCGGAGTTGCTTCACTATTCCATCATGTCGGCGCTTCTCCAACGATTCTCGGATTGACTGGAGTTGGCTATCAGATAGTTGTCTTCTCCCTAGTTCTAAAGAGCCTGACCTTTGTTCAAGTCAAAGCTCTAGTTCGAGCTTTACTGGGAAATGGAGCAATAGAGAGAGAGAAGTGTTCAGGTGTGAGGAGAATAAAATGGGGATGACCTCTTTATATAGGCATAAAACCCGTGTATTAAATCGGCAAGATTTATTACTAGTATTAATATTTCCATAAATTATTGATATTAATTCTAATAATTTAATTTTGGTATTAATTCCAATAATTTAATTTCAGTATTAAATTATTTGTATTAATTCCAATAATTTAATTTTAGTATTAAATTATTTGCATTAATTTCAATAATTTAATTTAGATATTAAATTATCAGTATTAATTACAATAATTAAATATATATTAATTTATGGTTATTTATGATAAGGTGTACATAAAAATTTTTAAGCGAAATTTCGGGTTACAAAAAAAAAATTCATACTTCCCAAGAGGTCACCCAACCTCACACTACTCTCAGGAAAACACGCTTGACTTTAAAAATCTTATGAAATCTAGTTCACCTGAACCAATTTGGTTTTTGTTTTCTAAAGTTTCTTAAATTTCTTTTTCAAGGTTTAATGAACCCTTTAGATCACCCAGAAGTTGTAAATTTCCATATTGCATGTTCTCAAATGTAAATCAGCTCAGTTTTCTTACTCGGTTTGACCGGTTCTTTTCCCGATTTTTCTTAACTCAAAAGTGCAGGGTTTACAACTCTCCCCTCCTTTTAGGAGTTTTATCCCCAAAACTTAACCAATATATTCCACCTCATGAATAATTTTCCTTAATATCAACTTGGGTTTTCTTGACATACTAACACTTTAATTGCTCTTTTGCTTAGTCCCCGTAATCATTCATCTAAGGAATTTCTTTTCATTTATCATGCTTACTCCTTCCATGGTGTTATAATAATGAGGCATGTATGGCTCATTAATCCAAATGTATATTCTTAGGTTCACATCTCCCTTTATTTAGGATAAGGTTCTTCCTTTTGGGAATTTTACTCAAGATTTCAGGATTGGGCGTTCCAAGATGCCCAATCGTTCCTTTGTCTAGTTATTCTCTTCATCATTGAAACCCCTAGCTTGATGTTCTTTCAAGCATTACATACTTGTTTTCACAGGTTTTTGTGTTATTATTCTTTCGTCCCAATTTAACCCATCCTTCATCCGTCATTGATTACAACTTCGGTCAAATTTATATTTGACCTTGTTATGTTTACCAAATAACTCCTTCTTACTCGAGTTACATTTTACTCGGCATTGTTGGTGCTTATATGTCCCTTATGATATGACATAGTTCTGAACCTGTCTCAATCCATCAGACTCCTACAACACCTCTTTTAGGGTTGTTTCCAACTTTCCAGCCTTACAGGGACTGTATAATTTCATCACTCCTTTCATCAGGTAGTATTCCTCAACTACCTTGACTGTTACCCAATTATCATTCGTATCTTGACAACATGTCTTACATAATCGTGTCAATTTTCCTTACCCACTCGTCCTTTCCCAACTTCTTTATTGGGTCTTTTTGGTGCCAATTATTTGGTTTCCCAATAGTCTACCAATAAACTGGGATTCTTTCCTTCTTAAGTCCTTGGCATTCCTTATTCAAGGGTTTTTCCTTTTTCCTTAATCCACTTTTACTTACTCATAATCACTTCATGATTCTTCATTCTATAATAATTGCTTCCGATCTATGTGTCGATTACTTTGCTTGGGAAGGTTCCCTCCTTCCGGTTTTATTCTCTACTATGTCCCTTACAATAGAGATTTCCATCTTAGGAGTTACATGCTCAACCTCCTTATCATTCATTGTATGGTTCTTTCTCCCTTTCTTCACACCCTTATCTATGTTAGGACATCTGTTTGCTTTGGATCCTTTTCTATCCACAACTTTTGTTTTGTCCCTTATTCCTTAGATGGGATACTTCCGATTATTGGTTTTATTTCGTGCATCCCACCCTATGCTCAGTCATCCACTCTTTAAGCTTCATATGCGCGTGTGGACTATGACCTGTCTTACCAATTGTGGTTATTCCTCCTTAGCCACATCTTATTTGGAGGACTTACTTTCCCAATATTTCTCGAACATTCTTTACTTTATTACCTTAGTATGGGTTGTCCACTCATTCATACTTGTCACAACATCTTTTTGATGCTAACCCGTTAACTTTTTTCCGTTTAAGGAGGGTTCACATCCTTCTTGTTTCAAAATCTCTTGTTCATCCTTCGTGAAGATCACTTAACCGTCTCAACACTTTAAACTAGAAATCCAATTTTGGTCATTAATTTCTTTAAGGATTTTCCTTCATTCTTCTTTTTCCAATGCTTTGGCCTTTTCACTTCTCCCTTCTTTGTCGTGGTTTAAATCTAGGATTCTCTCAAAGACCAATTCTTCAATTGTCTCCTTCTCTCCATTTTTTTTATCCAATCATCTGGGCAACTGTATCACTCGTCCTTCATGCCCATCCTTTGTCCTTCATAGAGTGTATTCTTTACTACATCTCAGCCTTTCTTAGGGTTTTGTTTATTCTCTTTGGCCGTCCCATTGTTACTCGTTTCTTCTTTCTACTCTATTCTCCTGAAATTATTGTTTAGTTCTCCTGCTCTCTCCAAGTAGGTCACACTAGGCCATCATGATACTTCCTTCCTTTGAAACATTTCCCAATTAAGGGTTGGTTCCTTGCACTCCACATTATGTCCATCCGCCCATCAAAATTCTTTCAAGGGTAGTTAGTCGTATGCATCCCTCTAAAGTTTACTTTCATAGTGTATTTCTTTATGTAGCGTTCAAATCTTCCTTATTTCAAGATTTCTTGATAATTATGTGAGAGGCATGCCTATTTTTTTTCTTGGTTAATTTGGCCTTTGGTCCTGTTAAGGATTTCTTTCATCCTTCTTTTCCCAAGTATTTGGCCTTTTTGCCCCTCTCTTCTTTGTTGGAACTCAAATTATGGTTTTCCCCTGTATTAGTTTGTTAACTGCCTCACCTCCACCATTCCTTTGGTCTAAGTTTCTTAGGGCAGTTGTTTCTCGAGTACTCTTGTCCTTAACATCCATCTCACTGAACTTTTTATGGTGTAGCCCCTTCTACTTCCCGGTCTTCCTTAGGGTGTCATTTGTTCCCTCTGACTATCTTGTTGTAACGACTTGCTTTCTCTTGTCATGTTGGTCCAAACTTCCTATTTGACATAGTTGCTTTTTCCAAGGTGATTTATTCATGTAATCCCAATACGTCCTGTTTGTCATCAAATGTTCGTCTTGTCTTCTCTTGTGGATGCACTCCTTTCTTTGCTCCTAAATTGTTTAGATTTTCTTCTTAAAGGGGGAATTCTCTTCAGCTATCCTTTGTTCCGTTTGTGGTTTTATTGAGGTCCTACCTTTACCCCTTTTTCCTTCTTACCACTTTGCTAAGATTTTGAAGAGTTTCCTCTTATCTGTAGTTGCAAATGGAGTCACATTTCTTGGGATGGTATCCTTTCGGATTTCCTATAGTTGTGTGATGTTTATTCTTGGAAAATATTGTTTTAACTCTTGGTGATATGGGACAGTTTTTCACTTCGTGTCCTATTCCCCTCTAGGTTAACTTGATTCCTGTCCTTTTTTAGGGTTGGACACTTCTCCATACAGTGTCCCTATCATTCATTCTTATAATTATATGAACATAAGTGGTTCCTCCTGGTGTTTTCTTGGGAATTGTTAGTTTTGGTGCTTCTTCGTCCTTAAGTTTGGATACCGTGAGAGTTTTTTTTTCTTTTTGGAGTCTTCCTTGAAGATCACATCATTTGAGGGATAGGATTTTTAGGAATTTGGAGTACTTCATTAATAGAGTAGTACAGTATGTTGGGGATTTTGGTCCTATTACAGAAAATGGTCACCAAATAACTAGGGAGCTACGAGATTCTTGATAAGCATCCTCCTATGTAAGGTTATATGCCCCATTTTATGGCTTCACGCTTGGCTTCCTTTATGCTTAGAGTTGTGACCTCAATAGGTCCTGTCACCATTCTCTGGGATACTTTCTCATTTGCTCTTTTGAGATTCCTGCCATGCTTTAGGCATTTGGGAAGCTTCTAGGGTTGTCATCCTACGAAGATAAGGTGTTGAGTAGAGTCATTCCTAGTTTTCTTGGTTCCTCTCCTGGGAGCCATCTGAAAATTTTAGGATAAATCCTATTAGTTATAATATTTTATAGTCTTGATTATGTATTCGAGGAAACAGGCTCTAATACCATTCTAGTTGTCATGCCTCAACCCGGTTTGGTCGGATCCCCGTGAACAACCCGCCACTGTCCTGGTTTATTAAAGGGTCTCCCCTTATTATAATCCGTAAAGAGTAATGCATCCTTTAAACCTGCACCATTTCCTGGAATAGCATAATCAAAACTGCATGAAATTTTAAACTTTACATACATGTCTCACAGGCATCTTAGTTGATGGTCTTTCAAGGTAGGATTTCCGGGATTTCCTAAAAGGGATATAAGGGAAGGGGTGAGTACGACTACTCAGTGAATGGGTTTTCAAAGGTTTACTTTTAACTTTTAAGAAAAACATTTATATGCAGTGTGTCAGACTCCTTTCTTTTCAAAAAAAATCCCTTCATTTAAAAATTTGGGTTTTTTTCCATTATTTCTTAGTTATCGGTGTGTCATCACCCAACACACATCCTTCATCATGAAGGTTACACACATTCGCAAGTCAGTATCACTACTGAATCCGCTAGTGGCTTCGGAGCAACTTTTCCTGCCACCCGGATAGAAGCACAACCACTTCTACCTTGGGAATGAGTGGATGTACGTGACATCCGACCCACAATCCCGAAATTACTTCTTCGTGTCCGTATGAGGACAGAGACCTCATCTTGTCCCCACCTCGGTCTCATGCGCTTGGTGCTACTCCAGATTTTGCACAGACACCTGGAATGATGAACTGCCCTTATAGCCACCAGGTCGTCCAGTGCCCTTAGGACACATCACTACCGCTCATGGGCGTCTTGATAATCCTGTACTCATAGTGCATGCACAAATAATGTTTTCTTATCAAGCCATGTAATCTGTGGTGCCACTGGTCCAACAGCCTCGACTCTCAACTCAACCCGTAGTTGTTTGTCTTGACTGGTCCGTCGACCTGTCATGTCGCACTACCGCTAGTTGACTGAGCATGTCGGTCCTATCTTGGTACCATGGCCAAAAAATTTACTTATTAAGTTTTATGGCACATATATCATGTTCGTTTACGAGCTCCTGCTCGTGCCAACTAGCCTTGGGCCAACTATATGAGATTTTCAAAAAACTGGGCATTCTAGCTCGCAAGTTCCAAAATCGAGGCCCCTGGCCTATAAGAGCTATTCGAGCTCCCGTCAAAAAGGTCTCCTAAATAGTTTAAGCATTGGCACACAGTTAGGGGAGAACACTTCCGACAAAATAGGTTTTCGCTATCCATTATACCAACCGGTATAAGGACATCTCCGTTCACAACTGATGAACGGGTTTTCAACTTCCTTTGAGGAAGTCTCATCATACCAACCGAGTATGATCTACTTACAATCGGTAAGTAGTTTTTCCGCATAATTTTCACATCACTTTCTCTAAGTGGTGATGATTAAAATACCACTAAATAGTGGGTTTTTATACCGAGGTACTTATCATTCCCTACCGGGTATGACATAAAATTTCCACTCACAACCGGTAAGTGGTTTTTATCTATAAGTTGTGCTCATCATCCCAACCGGGTATGATGTTAGTAAACCCACTCACAACTGGTAAGTGGTATTTAACTTTAAGTTGTGCTCATCATCCCAACTGGGTATAATGTTAGCAAACCCACTCACAACCGGTAAGTGGTTTTAATTTTAAGTTGTACTCATCATCCCAACCAGGAATGATGTTAGTAAATCCACTCACCCGTTAATGTCGTGAATTCCACTAGACTGGTATGAACATCCTTTTTCATTATTATTCGGCATAACAGCCTTCATTCATTTCCAATGAATGAGAAAACCCAAACTTTTAGTTATTTGCAATTAGGTCCCTAAAGTTATTTCTCTTTAACTTTAAGTTCCTAATGTCGGTTTTTCCTCAAATTGAGTCCCGTAACTTTTAAAATTTATCCTGGGACCTCAATTTATTCAATTTCACCAAAAAGGGGTTTAATTTCACAAATTTCCAATTTGGTTCCCCAATTTTTCCAAAATTTCCATTTTGTCCTTCTTTTACAAAAATGGTAAGTTTTGCCCCAAAAATTCTAAAATTCCTCAATTGGTCCATCAACATTATTTTCATGCCCAATTGACCCTCAATTTCATAAAATTGTTTAACGCCGGAACGAGCTCAAACGGAGCTTCGTCGGAAAACAGACTGTAGAGAGAGAAAGCTTTGATTACTCACCGGGGAAGGCACGGCGGTCCAAGCTTTCAATCTGGGCAGATAGGTCTTGTCCTGAGGTTCATCCTAGAATCGAGAATTGCATCAATTAATGCAGAATTGGATTAGAATTTTGTCATTGAAATTCGGTTGACTCTCTCTCTAGCACCGATCAAAAATTGTAAAGGGGAGCTGAATTGGCTCACCTTTCGGTCCTAATTCGGCCGTGGAAAGGCTGAGTAAGTGTTGGGAGGGCTTGGTTTGGCCTAAGGAGGGCTTGAAATGGCCGATTTCAACTTGGCCAAAATAGGGCAGCTTCGGTAACGATTCTCGGATTGACTAGAGTTTCTATCAGATAGTTGTCTTCTCCCCGGTTCTAAAGAGGACGACCTTTGTTCAAGTCGAAGATCTGGTTTGAGCTTTATCGGGAAATGGAGCAGTAGAGAGAGAGAGAAGTGTTCAGGTGTTAGGAGAATGAAATGGGGATTAATTTATGATTACTTATGACAAGGCGTACATAAAAATTTTTGACCGAAATTTCGGGTTACAAAAAAAAATTCATACTTCCCACGAGGTCACCCATCCTCACACTACTCTCAGGCAAGCATGCTTAACTTTGAAGTTCTTATAAAATCTAGTTCACCTGAACCAATTTGTTTTTTGTTTTTTAAAGTTTCTTAAATTTCTTTTCCAAGGTTTAATGAACCCTTTGGATCACCCAAAAATTGTAAATTTCCATATTGCGTGTTCTCAAATGTAAACCAGCTCAGTTTTCTTACTCGGTTTGACCGATTCTTTTCCCGGTTTTTCTTAACTCAAAAGTGCGGGGTTTACAAACTCAACCACGCCTTCTTTGGCTTAGAAAAGACCCTATATCGGAGCTTTGGTTCAAGCTTCGACAGAAAACTGAGTAGTTGAGAGAGTGTGAGGTTTTCAGGTGTGTAGAGGGGCTCTTTATATAGAGAGCTCGGGGACTTGCCGACCGTCCATTTGGCACCTTTATGACAGTCATTGATGGTCTGAAACATACTTAATGGAAATGTTTACTCTTCTTCGGCGCTGGTTCAATTTTTCGGCGAGTGAACAGTGTTGTCATCTAAAGGAAGAAGACGACACTATTCCGAATTGAACTAGTCCAAACCGGGTTCAAAGCTTAAATCGGTCCGTTTAGGCGCGATTTGACCGAGTTTTTCGAAATTAAAAATTTCTAAATTCATTCTCTATCCAATGGTGGCCTCAATTCTCCGATTTGAATTTTCTAAGCCACCTAGAAAAATGAATTTAGCATTTGGTTCAATAGTGGTCCAAATCGATTCAATCTAGTTCGGATCTTATTCACCTGAACCGGTTTGGTTTTCATCCCCCATTCATCCTAAAGTCCTTTTTCATGACTTTTGTGATTCTTTAGCTCACTTGAAATGCATAAATTTCCTAGTTTGCCCTTTCTCTATCGGTTCCGGTTCATAAACTGACTCGGATCATAAACCGATTCAATCCGGCTTGGATCCGGTTCACCTGAATCTGTCTGGTTTTTCTCTTCCAATTTGTCTAATGTTCTTTTCCAAGATTTTATGAACTCTTTGGGTCACTTGGAAGTTGTAAATTTCCCAAATTGTCTATTCTCTAATGACTGGGTTTGTTAACTGGTTTGATTTTCTCGCTTGATTTTACTGGTTCTTTTCCCAGTTTTCCTTAACTCCAGAGAGCGGGGTTTACAACTCTCCCCTCCTTTTAGAAATTTTGTCCCCAAACCTTGTTTCACACTTTTTTTGTACTGGAATAAATTTTCATTGACTTATTTTTCTAGTTTATAGACCTACAACCTTCTTAGTTGTTTCTGTTCATCCCTTACATCACATACCTAACATTTTCATTTCATTCACATCCCTTCCTCATTCCATGGAGCTTACTTTAACTAAGTATATCTCCCTAGAAGACTTAGATTCATATCCTTTAGTTTACATCCTTCTTTTCCCAAGGCACCATTTCTCCATTCCAAACTCCTTTACCTAAGATTTTAGGACTAGGAGCTTCAGTCATTTTCTTCCATAGGTTTTGGCGTTTATCACCTTTTCATCCTGCATGGATCATTTCCTCATTCTTTGGTTATTACTTATTTGTTCTACATTTTAACGCTCGACTTTATCATGCCTTAATCATAGACTCTTCCTTACCTAAGTCATATTTTCCATGGGACAGTTGGGCTTACATGTCCCTTATTGCATGACATTCTTCGGAACTTGTCTTTGACTTCACATCCCTATAATCGTATTAGTTTCCTTACTTATTCATCTTTTTCAGACTTCTTTATTCTGTCATTCAACTTTCAAGTTCTTGAGCTTCCCGATAACTTACTAGCATACCAAAACTCTTCCTTTCTTACTTCATTCCCCATTCCCACTAGCGTCCTTTCTTTTTAAGGTCTCTTCACTTTCTTAATCTATTCTTACTCACATCGTGATCATTTCACGATCCTTTATTCCAGTTAGTTCCTTTCTTACCCGTATGACATCTTTTGATGTTGTTTTCCTACTTACCTGTTACTTGGGTTTGATTTATCACTTGGATTTTCATGATTACTTTCCCTTTATACTTGATCCTTTCATCTCCAATAGCTTATCTTTGAGGAGCTTATTTTCTTTCCAATTCCATTGGTTCCACTTCCTCCTAATTGGAACACTTATGTTTTTCCAAGATTCCCTTCCTTGGTAAGTTCTACACTCCTTGTCTCCTGAAATCTCCTTCCAGTTTTATCGTTGTGAATGTCGAGCCTTAAATGACATTCCTTGATGTCATTCTCTCCTGCTCACCTTTACCTTGTGGCCCTATGTATATTTCTTGCATATATATCGTTCTCATTCTTACTCCTTTTTCCAGTACTAAGTTTTTTTCCCTGAGGTGGAGTTCACATTCCCTTATTTTCTCCATCTCTTGATCGCCCTTCTTAATGCTTATTTAGCTCTTTCATGGTTTTCGATTAAATTACTCTTGTCTTAATCATGGGTGTCTCCATGACTTTCTCTGCCCTTATGTCTCAAAGGTTTTTACCTTTCCTTCTTTACTGGGTCTATGACCTTCACAAGGATCGATTTGTTGATTGTCTCGTTCACTTTATCCTCTTCGTTACTTATTTTAAGAGAATTATTTCTCAAATACTCTTATCTTTGGTATCCATCCCTTTGCCCTATTTTGGGTATGATCCTTATCATTTTTTAATCCTTCTTGGAGTGTAGTTTTTTTCCTAGCTAATTTGGTTGCTATGGGTTATTTCCTTCAATTTGGTCCGTCTAAAAATCCAATTTGGGTTTCCATGCGTTCTTGCAAGTAGATCATTCTTAACCTTCCAAAACACTCACTTAGCCACTCATACTTCTTACTGAGGTTCTTAATGCAGCTCTAGTTTCTGCGACATTTCCTCAATTAATTTTTCTTAACTTGGAGTTTTCTCCTTTCACGATCTGACTTCCTATTCTCATCCTTCTTCTAGTGTCTCCTGTTCTGGGATTCTTACATTCGATCTCCCTACTATTCCTTAAAGGTTCTTCTTTTATTCTTCACTTTACACTTAAGGATCTTGTATGGTTCATTCACTCTGGCTTTTCTCACTTTTTGTTTCCATATCTCTATTTCCCATGAGTCTCCTTATCTTATGGAGTTCCTAAATAATTGTGTCCTCGTTCTTTACAAATAGGTGTTATACTTGAGCTTTCTTGTTATCCGATTTTCTTCTCATCCTACCTTAGTGGTCTTGACATCCTTGGTGTTTCCCCCACAACTTACTTCCTTTCTTCCTGATCAGCTTCCATTCTTGTGGTTCCCTTTGAAATATTCCACTCCTTGTTTTTCCTTATTCTTATTCTTTGAGCCTTTCCCTAACTCCTTGAACTTCTCCATAAGTCCATACTCTTTGATGTTCACTTCCCTTTGTTCCAACTTCTTCTTCCTTTTCTTAGTTAAGATCTCCCTTGGATGAACTCTTCCTTATTGTACTTCTAAGGGAAAGTCTTAATGGTTGATCTTAACTATAAATAACCCATCTTTTCTTCTTTAGGTGATCACACTCTTTTTCTTTGAATTTATCAAGGAACTTAGAAGTTTTATCAAAAATTTTACTTTCATTCATTCAAGAAAATAATTTCTTGCCATACTTGGCTTATTACAGGAATTTTCTACCCCCTAATCCCTTGGGGTCATAGGCCAAGAGTTAACTCTAGAGCGATTGTGAGATTCTTGATTAGAAGATTCTAAGGAACTAGTTGGGGTCCACTCGTATTCCCTTATAGGATGAATCTCATGTATGGCCTCTAATCTGTACCGCCTTAGTACCTCGACCGCACACTCATAGGTCCAATTCATCCATTGGGAGGGATTGAAGCCAAGTTGAGTAGGTGGAATTACTTGGTAGACCTTCATGAAGGTCGCATACGCATCACAGTAGTTATCCCAGGCCAAATTCTTGGTTGGATTCCTCTCCGGTTATTGTGGGGCTAGAGGAGGGGTTGGGCTTCTAGGAGGAGATATCGGTTCCTCTTGTCTTGGAGGAGGGTATGTGATGCCTTCTAGTTCCAATAAGGCTCCTACTAGTTTCCAGTAGTCTTCCACCATATTTTTTGGTACTCTTTTCTTGCCTTTTAGGAATCTTTGTACAACTTCCTCCCTTGGGTTGGGTGTCTTTTTCAAGGTTATGGGTGGAGGGCTAGATTTCACCGTGAATTTCCTAGGAATTCTCCTTACTACATGATAGTTTAAAGTTTGTTTAATGTTAGAGCATAATATTGATAATGTTTCAAGGGATCTTAGCTTTAATACCACTCAAGTTGTCACACCCTGACCCAGTTTGGTTAGATCCCCGTGAACAACCCGCCGCTCTCTTGGTTCAAGAGGGGTTTCCCCTTCTTTTATTCAAGAGGAATCAGGCGCAATCTCAACCTTGTTCCCTAGAATAACATATATCGGATAAAATAAAAGCTTAAAAATATTAAGCATACCTGACAGAGGGTAAGGCTTGGTGTTATCCCTAATCATCTTTCTATTTCCTAAAAAGAGATAAAAAAAAAAAGGTGAGAGAGTTTCTACAACTCAGTGAATGGGTATTTTAAAAAAATGAAGTTTTAATAAAATAGTTTTTAAATTGGAGTGTGTTAGACTAATTAATTTCTTTAAAATATATCATTCTTGAAATCTCAATTTTTATAGCCATTTCTCAACAGTCAATCAATACTAGTGTGTTTATCAACTAACACACGCCCTTCATCATAAAGGGAACACACATTCGTAGGCCAATACGTCCATTGTACCCACTTGTGGCGTCAGAGCGACTTTTCCGGCTACCTAAATAGAAGCACGTCCACTTCTACCCTAAGAATGACTAAATGTACGCGACATCCGACCCTCAATCCTGTAACAAAACTCTGTGTTCGTATGAGGACAGAGACCTCATCTCAACCCCACCCCGGTCTCATGCACATGAAGCTACGTCGAGCTTCCAAGACTACTGGCATGACTAACTACCCTTATCTCCATTATGTCGTCCAATAGCCCTAGGATGCATCACTACCCCTCTTGGGCGTCTTGAATGTCTCGTAACTCAATGCATGCACAAATCAATAATTTTCCATATAAGCCATATAATTTGTGGTGCCACTGGTCCAACAGCCCCATCTCTCAACTCGACCTGCAACTATTTGTCTTGACTGGTCCGTAGACCTGTCATGTCACACTGTCACCAGTCCATTGAGTATGTTGGTCTTGTCTTGGTACCATGGCCAAACAATTCATATATTTAAGTTTTCATGGCTTAAAATCATGTTTGTTATGAGCTCCCACTCATGCCAACTAGCTTAGGGCCCACTGTATGACATTTTACAAAATCGGGCATATTAGCCCCCCAAGATACAAAACTGAGACATTCGGCCTATCTGAGCTATTCGAGCTCCTGTCAAGAAGGTCTCCCAAAAATTTTAAGCAGTGGCACACAATCAAGGGAGAGCACTTCCGAAAAAATAAAATTTTCATATGTCCATCACACCAACCGGGTATGAAGACATCTCCACATATAACCGATAAGCGAGTTTTCTACTTCCTTCAAGGAAGTTTATCATACCAGCTGGGTATGATCTACTTACAACCGGTAAGTAGTTTTTCCACGTAATTTTCACAACACTACTCTCAGGTGTGATGGTTAAAATACCACTTATTGGGTTTTCATTTCTGAGGTACTTATCATCCCAATCGGGTATAATATTAAATTTCACTCACCCGATCGTGCAGTGAATTCCTCTTATTTAGCTCTTTGCTTCCACACGAACTTGTACTTGCTGGCGTTCCCGATACCTCATGTTCCTACACGGTATGAACATTTCTGTTCATTATCCCTTGGCTTGATAGCCCTCATTCATTATGAATGAATAAAAATTTCTATGTTTTCAAATATTTTCAATTTGGTCCCTAAAGTTCTTTTTCTTTTACTTTAGGTCCCAAATGCCGATTTTCCCCCAAATAAAGTCTCAAAAATTAAAAATTATACTTTGAAACCTCAATTTATTCAAAATTACATAAAGGGGTTCAAGTTTCCCTAATTCCCAATTTGGTCCTCCATTTTTCCAAAATTACCATTTTGCCCCTCCTTTATAAAAATGATAAGTTTTACCCCAAAATTTTCCCAATTGGTCCTCCAACATCTTCATCATGCCCAATTGGCCCTCAATTTTATGAAAATGCATTTTAGTCCCTCAAATTTTTGAAATCCTCAATTTTAATTTTCCAACACAGCCCAAATTGATTTCATCAAATTGACCAATCAAATGAGTTTAATTGTTGAAATTGGAGTTCCTACATCTTCATACGATTCAATTGTACTTTGAATCACACGATTTGACATCGAAACAAGCTCAAATGGAGCTTCGCTGGAAAATTGAATGTAGAGAGAGAAATCTCTGAATGCTTATCGTCGGGGTGCGGTGGTCCGAGCTTTCAATATAGGCAGATAACTATCGTACTGAGGTTCCTCCTATGATCAAGAATTGCATCAATTGATGCCGAATTGAGTGAGAATTTAGTCATTGAAAATTTGTCGGTTATCTCTCTAGCATTGATCAGAATTTACACAAGGAAGCTAAATTGGCTTACCTTTTTGTTCTAATTTGGTCGTAGGAGGGCTGAGGAGGTGTTGGGAGAGCTTAGTTTGGCCTGAGAAGGGCTCAAATTGGTCAATTTTAGCTCAATAAAAATAGTGCAGCTTTGGTCTGCAGGAGCTACTTCACTGTTCGTTCACATTAGCGCTTCTCCGAAGACCCTCAAAGAAATTGGAGGCTACCACCATGTAGCTGACTTCTCTATGAGTCTAAGGAACCCGACCACACCTTCTTTGGCTCAGAAAAGACCCTATATCGAAGCTCTAGTTTGAGCTTCGTCAAAAAATTTAGTAGCTGAGAGAGAGTGAGGTTTTTAGGTGTGAAGAGTATGAATGGAGAGGGGCTCTTTATATGGGGAGCTCGGGGCCTCGTCGGCCATCCGTTTGGAACCTTTATGGAAAATCATTGATGGCCTGAAACGTATTGAACGGAAACATTTCCTCTTTGTTGGCGTTGGTTAGATTTTTCGACGAGTGAACAGTGTTGTCATCTGAAAGAATAAGACGACACTATTCCAAACTGGTCCAAACTAGATTCAAAGCTTAAACCAGCCAGTTCAGGCCCGATTCGACCAAGTTTTTCAAAATTAAAAATTTGTAAATTCATTTTCTATAAATGGTGGCTTCAATTCTCTAATTTGAATTTTCTAAGCCACCTAGAAAAATAAATTTAGCATCCGCTTCAATAGTGGTTCAAATTGGTCCAAACCGGTTCTATTCGATTTACTTGAACTGGTTTGATTTTCATCCTCCATTCATCCTAAAGTCCTTTTCATGACTTTTATGACTCGTTAGGTCACTTGAAATCCATAAAATTCCCAATTTACCCTTCCTCTATCGATTCCGGTTCATAAGCCGACTTGGTTCATAAACTGGTTCAATTCGGCTTGGATCCGGTTCACCTGAACCGGTCTGGTTTTTCTCTTCCAATTTGTCCTAAGGTTCTTTTCCAAGGTTTTATGAACCCTTTGGGTCACTCAAGAGTTGTAAATTTCCCAAATTGCCCATTCTCTAATTATCGAGTTTGTGAACCGATTCAATTTTCTCACTCATTTGATCGGTTCTTTTCCCGGTTTTCCTTAACTTCAGAGAGAGGGATTTACAATTATCATTTCAACTAGAGTTGCCCCTGGACCTAGAGAGGATTCACGACATCTTCCACGTGTCAATACTGCAAAAGTACGAGCCCAACCCCAGCCATGTGCTAGATCAACCTCCGCTGGAGATCGAGGAAGACCTGACCTATGAAGTAGAACCCATTCGGATCCTTGACCGATGTGAGAAAAACCTCTGGAACATCCCCATGGTAAAGATCCTCTAGCAAAATGGTCAAGTGGAGGAGGAAACGTGGAAGGTTAAGTCAACTATAAAGGGTAGGTACCCGCAACTATTTAATATGTAACAGTTTTGAGGACAAAACTCCTAAAAGGATGGGAGAGTTGTAAAACCCATCCTTTGGGACCAAAGAAAACTAGGAAAAGAACCGATAGAGATCTATATGCAAAGAAACGAGCTAATTAATGAACAAAAAATAGTTAATGCGGGAAATTGGAAAATTCCAAGTGACCAAAAATTCACAAAAATTTGCAAGAATCGAGAAGTGAAATTGAGGATAGAACTGGTTCGGTTCGAAGTTAAGAAGGTAAGCTTCCTCTGACGCCCTTCGCCAGAAAACACTATTCATGTCCAAATTTTGCAAAAACTTTAAACACTGAAATTCACACTATTCAGGTCATCAATCGAGGTATGGTTTGATCTATGGAGGATCAACGCAATGAGAGCTACACAGTGGTAGCAAAAGCTTCGGTCACTAGACCCTCGCCGGTAAGATATTGAAGATTTCTCTCTCTAGATTGTATTTTCTGGCAAAGCTCCGTTTGAGCTCATTTCTGAGCCAAATGAAGCAGTTTAAGACTTAAAAAGATGAGGAAAACATAAAGGAAGTGATCCAAATCATGAATGGGGACAACTAACCAAGTTTTGATGGTCAATTTGACAAAATTGAGATTCGGGGGCTAAAATACAAATTTTGAGAAATTTGGGCAAATTATGGATTTTTTAAAATTGGGGACTGAATGGAAAATTGACAAAATTGAGGGCATTTTCATGAAATTCCCTTCTAATTGAGGGCCAATTAGGCAATTTGGATAAAATGGAGGACCAATTTGTAAAGTTTGATAAGTTTGGGGTTAAATTGCAATTTTGGGAAAAGTGGGACTAAATGGCAATTTTAGAAAATTGAGGGACCTATGGGCAATTATGATAAAAATTAAGGACCTAGGAAAGTTAATTAGAAAACCTAGGGGCTGAATTGAAAAGAAGGGGTAAGTAAGGACTCAAAGGTAAATGCACAAACCTTAGGAACCAAATTGTAATTTAGGAAAAATATGGGGGCCTATATGCAAATACTCAAAGAGATGTGGTCCCTTAGTCCAGTACCCTGATATGGATATTTGTGTCATGTAGGAGTAGACTGCTCGAGTGCCAGCTTCCGAAGAACACTGCGATGCCAAACTCTGCCAGGACTACCCTGTCGAGATCACCAGGTGAGTGGGAACCACTATAACGTCTATTCTGGTTGGAATGACGGTTTAACTTTTAAAATGATTTTCTCTAAATTAGCCTCCACTAACTGGATGACTCTACTTAAAATATTTAGGAGCTAATTTCAGGGATTAGGCTCGGTATGCAAGTGGGCCCAAGGCCAATGGATACGAGGGTGTACCCATCCAGAACTAGCATGTTATGAATAAATGCTAAAATATCCAATTAATAAGTTATAATAATTAGTTAATATGTCAAATATATATAATATAATTTTTATATACATTTATATTATTGTTTTCATTATAATTATAAAATATGTATATATATTAATTATTATAGAATTAATATTAATTTTTATTATTATAATAAATTAATTATTTTATTTAATATATTATTTTTATTATATAATTTAATTTAATTATATATTATTTAATAAATTATTTAATTTAATTAAAAATATATAAAACTATATTTGTAATATTTTATTAATATTAATATAACTTAATCATAAATTATTAAAAAAAATAATATCTCCAAATCTATTATTTCAATTTCACTCTAAATAGTTTTAAAAATCTCAATACAAACAAATGTAAAGTGATTTCAGTTTGGACAGAATCTAAATTTTACTTAGATTGAACGGTATAAAGTGATTGATAAATTATTTATTTTGTAAAATAAAAATTAGTAATTTGGAAGGATGGATAAACAAATTGAGATCCCTCCAAAATAGTGATTTCAGTTAGATTTGAACCTAATTTTTTACTAGAATTCAGGTTTGTTTAGTATTTTTAAGGTTTTTAAGAATTTTTTAGTATACAGTATTTTGTACTCAAACATATATTAAATTATTAATAATAAATTATAAAAATAAAAAAATTTAATAATTTAGTATAAAGGTGAATTATTATTAATAAAAAATTATAAAAATAATTCTATATTTTTAATAAAATTAAATAATTTATTAGATAATATAAAATTAAATTAAATATATTATATTAAATAATAAAATAATATACTATATAAAATAATTTATTATTATTATTATAATAAATTAATATTAATTATATAATGATTAACCTATATACATATTTTATAATTATAATAGGAAAATTAATATAAATGTATATAATAAATTATATTATATATATTCAACATATTATTTTTTATGTATAATATTTATTATATAATTATATCATATAATTTTATATAAATTTATTTTCAAAGTATATAATAATAAAATAAATAAATATATAAACAAATAATAATATAAATATATGAAAATAATTTAAATAATAAATAATAAAACTCTTACAAAATTAGAGCTTTTTATTTTAAATATACCATACAAACCAATTATTTTTATTTGAACAAATTAATAATTTTTACAACCGCAACCAATACTCCAAATTCTTCGATCCAAACATAAGCATCATAATTTTCTCATTGTACTCCTCCAAATCCTTCAATAACTTGGTATCTAGTACATACATGGATTAGGTTCTATTGCCATCCTTATCAATAAACGCACCATTTTGTCATATTTTAGGTCATGCCCTACTCTAGCCGACATGACATGAGTTTATTCTCTCTTTATCTGATCCATTTTTTAATAGTAATGATGAGCTAGGATTGTGCAAAGAGGAGAGATGAGATGGTGTGGCATCCAAGATTGAGTTTGGTTCAATAGCTCTACATGGTCTGGTTTGGTAAATAATTATAGAACTAATCTCTTTTTTAGTTATAAGTTGACGGTTGGGGTGGATAGAATAATAAAATATTACTTTTTAAAAAAAGATTAAGAATTTAATTATAGATATCTTTTTTTAGTTTATTTTTTAACAAAAATTAATCAAAAATCAATAGAATTAAATTCCCGGCGCCCCCGCCTGGAATTCGTAGGGTTTCACAACACGGAAGGCGCAAAACTCCCACAGCTGGTCCCTCCTGGTGGCCACATCGTCTGGCTGATCCGATCCACGAGCACCTCATCGCAGTACCTCCCCATGCCGACGAGTTGTAGGCAGCACTCCTCGCCAGGTGGCAGCGCCTCGACAAAAATCATCCACGCCGAGACCACAAGCTCGCAGTACTCGTTGACTCCCGCCAGGCAACTGTACAGTTCGACGTCCTTGCTCTCGGCGGGCGTTGCTGCTTCAGCCTCATCAAGGGCGATGCAGATTGTACCGATCGTGATTACGACGAGGGCCGGAATGGTGAATCTCCTCACCACGGCCATTTTAGAGACCGGAATATCGGAAATTGGTGATTAGAGGAAGAGAGATTATTCATTTGTACGGAGATTCAGGTAAAACAGCTTATCTTTCATTAATTTTATCAATGTAATATATATTCTTAATGATCCTTCTCTTAATGATCCAATTTTGTCTATGAATAATAATATGGTTCATGAATATCAAATTCAGTTTCAAAATAAATAACACCAAGTTTGGTGTTTGTGAAAATTTAATAATTAAGTTTTTTAACTTATAAAGAACTTAGTATGAGGGATTAATTTACTGAGATGAAAACTCTTTGGAATAAACTTGAAATTTATCAAATTAATTTTGAGTACCAACAACAATGACCAAGTGTGCTATTTTTTATGGGTCTCAATGATTTCTTTTCTAGTGTAATAAATCAGATTTTATTGATGGATCCTATCTTTTGTCTATCTACCATACTCAATTTTGTGGCACAAGCAAATGAAGAAAGAACCAATGTCTTAAGGATGCTCTAAATAGCTCATTGGCATTTGAAGTAAATCTAATGCAAGAAAGAACCAATGACATTAAGGATGTTCTAAGTAGCTCATTGGCATTTGAAGTAAATCTAATGCCAATATAACCCTCGACTTCTATATTTCGAGGAAGAATCATGTCACCCACGCTACCGATGACAATTCAGCTGTAGCCCTTTATACTACTATGGAACACACAATTATAGTACACCAACACCATAAAACTATTAAATCTAATTAAACACATATATCAACAAATACAATTTATCATAATTTTTATAAATACAATTTTGTTACTTACAATCCAAATGTTAATAAAAAAAGATAAATTCTAACAATTCTAAGGAGCATACATCTATTAACTTAGAATACTCTAATTACACTACCCTCGAGGTCATCCCATAGATCTCTATAAAGTTTACTTGTCTCTTAATTTATCGACAATATACCTAATTCTTGATTTTGTATTAACCTCTTATTTTTTTACGGGTCAACTATCATACCATAGCCTGATTTTCCCATCTGACTTATAGATGATCGTCATATACTCTCGGTATTACAATAGTGAGTATCTCATCATTCTAAATTTGGCGGCACTTAAGGTCCAAAATAAGAAAAGTACATTAATATCCCTTTCAAATTTAGAAAATACCTTTAGTAGAAAACGTCAAGACTAAGTCCTAATGGAGGCATACCTTGGTTTTATTCAGATTCTTAGCATATTAGGTTCCCTTCAAAGTCTAATTACATGAAATTGGAAAATTGGAGAGGTGGGCTCGACAATCCAATGTATAGGATTAACTAATATTGTGAACTGTGCAAAAAAAAAAAACTGACATTGTGACGTCATGTACACGAGTCAGTATATGCTCAAGACAACATAATTTTTAGGAAATAGCCATAGGGTTTAATCAAGGTACCTTGGGGTTCTCATATATGGGTTTGGGTATTTAGCACACTTTCACCATAATCGCTCCATCTAGGAGGGATATCACATGCTTACATTATTAAGCAGTTGATAAGGTTTATTCCATAAGGTTTAGGGGTTTAAGCATGGAGTTTATATCACATCACGATCCGTTTTGGTCGGAACCCTTTAAACAACCAGCCACACTTCTATGTGCCATAATAGTATTATCTACCATGATGGTCAATAAAACATCAATACGTAAATATTTTTCTAAAAAAATAGTCATAAAACAATCAAATTTATTGAATTATATCAGCTTCCCTTACCTTGCTTTAGAATTTGAGATGTCATTTTTCTTGTAGGTTTTCCTAATTTTTCTTATGGGAATTTGGGGAAAAGGAGTGAGTTCATAACTCAGTGATTAGGTTTCAAGGTACAAGACTTGAAGAGATATTAGAATATCCTCATATCACCAGGTTATTAATTTGGCGAGTTTATATTAGACAACCAATCACACACCTTTTTTCTCATAAAGAAAAGATCACTCATTCGTAGAACAAACTATGTGATGCTTCAACCTCAATTTGTCCAACTTGTTACTTGAAGCATCTTTACCGTCCACCTTGGTGAGAGACTACAATCTTTACCACATTGGTGTGAGCCTACAACACTGACCATTTACCTGTATAAGTACCATTGCCCAACCCCTGACATTTATCGAAAGAAAGTGTCCGCTATAGAGGAATGATACATCTCCTACTTCACCTTGGCCTTAAATGTGCACAGGGACTCCAAAGCCCCATGACATATTGGACCAGCAATTACTTCACTTGTCCCAATTTTGTTGTCTAGCATCCCTTAAAACCAACACTACCCCGTACAAGGCATCTCTTTGGTTTCGTAAAAGATCGCAATCACATACATAAATAGTTTTGGATATTAGATCATTTCTCTAGGCTGCCAAACTAATGGGCTCCAACCCAACTATTGGCTTTGCAACTTAAACACATATTATCCATTTGCGATAATTTATCATGATGAAAACTCAAGTTTATCTATGGGACTAGGCTCATTTCCATTAGACTTGGACCCACAATACGAGTTTTCAAAAATGTGGCATTAAGCCCACTTCTCTTTTCAAAATCGTGGCATTGGGCCCATGGGAATAAAATATGTTTCTAAAAATTGAATATATAGGTTTCATGCTTCATACTTCCAAAAAAATAACTCCTAAAAATTATTTTGAGCAATTTCACACAGTCAAGGGAGATTATTTTCTAAAAAAAATGGTTTATAAGCTTTTAATCGGCATTACATCATCCCAAATGAGCCCAATGTTGAAAATATCACTCACCCGAAATCCATGAATTATTCGTCCCGGATTGATTTTTGTTGGTCACTAAATGGTCTTGCGATTGTATGTATAAGTCTCTTTTTCACAACTACATTATAACAAATAATGAATTTACTCAAATATCCGAATTTTCTACTTATATCAATATGTTTTCTTCTAATTAAATACAAGTCCCTAAATTTATTTTTTATTGACAATTAATTACCATAATTTCCTAAGTTCACTTTATTTACAATTTCACCCCTTATATAATTTTATCAAAATAAAATTATTTAAAATTGTAAATAAATCCTTATGCTTTTTTCTTAATTATAATTAAATTTCCAAAAATTATTTTTAATTATAATTAAGTCCTTAAAACTCATTTTATTTGAAAATTGACCTTCAATTGATTTCAATTTCACAAAATCCCCAAAATATAAATTCTCATTTTGCTCAAATTTCCAAAAACTTCACTTTAGCCCCCTGAATTCTTAATTCGCCAAATTGTCCATCTAAACATTGTTAATTTCCTTCTATCATTCTACTAATCATCTTATACATCTTCCTACGAGCATTCTAAAATTTGAATAACTTAATTTGACCCAGAATTGAGCTAAAACGGAGCTTTACCGAAAACATCTTTCTAGAGAGAGAATGTTTTAATTTCTTACCGGTGAAGGGTCAATTGTCAAAACTCTAGGTATGGGTGGCTAGTGCTCGTCACAAGAATTCTCCTAGGATCAAATTTCACGTCAATTGATAGCATAGGCAAGGAGAATTTCTTTAGGAAATTTTTTCGTGATTTTGCTTTATAATTTCACTATTTTGACGAAGGGAGACAAAATTGGTTTACCACAAAGGTTCAGTGAGGTGTAAGTTTGGTTGTGAGGAGTCGTGGGAGGGTCGGTCTCGTCTCATGGGGTCGATGATGGTCGACATTTAGCTTGAAAGCTTATGCATGAATTCTGTTGTCCAAGTGTTGGTATTATGCGACCTCACCAAATCTTTTTCGCTAATCTTCGAGCTGTATGAAGTATGCAGGAAGGCGGATGACTTCTTTAGAATTCTAAAGAACTAAATTGCGTGATCATAGGTGGAGAAAAAAGGTCGATGTCAGAGCTCTATTTCGAGGATGGTCAAAATGTGGAGCAATTCAGATTCTCTGATTAATGGAGGAGTGTAGAGGACGAATATAAAGTAGATCTTTATATAGTAAGTTCAAGGACAGACCATTCTAACCATCCATCCATCAATCATCAATTAAATCATTGATTTAAGGCCTTCTCGAAGCCATTAAAGACTCGTCAGAGTTAAGGCATTCAGTTCTTCTCCCTTCCTGTTCAAAAAATTGAAGGAATAAGATGACACTATGCACGCGTGCAAACTCTACACGTGCGAGCTACCACGTGACACACAGTGATTGGATGGCATCGCTGATACAGCCACTCACTCAGCATCTAAGTCACTTGTTGACCCGTTGACCGGACACGTGGCAATTTTTCATTGGTCGCCTAAGTAGACGTGGTCGTTGATCGAATATATCCCTCCATTGACCAAGACACGTGGTGTACTCTGATTTGTTGATTTAAATTCGTCAATTTTCCCACCTAGTACATTATGTCATTACCACATATCAATCTCTAATTGGCTGTGATCATCTAACGTGGCTTTGCCACGTGTCAAGCTCTGATTGGTCGACCGTTCTCTAACATCCTAGTTAGTCGTTGATGTGGCACCTTTGCCACGTTTTAGCTCTTCATTGGTCAGCCATACTCACGAGACTTCTCCTCAGTTAACTGTTGACTGAGTACATGTGTCGTATCCTCATTGGTTAGTCTTCGGTGATGTGGTTTTTTTTCATGTGACTGTTAACCAAGGATACATGTCAAGCTCTAATTGGTCAACACTTCTAGATGCTGACCAAGCAGCAAACTCGTCGTGCTTCGCCACGTGTTGTGCACTGATTGGTAGCTCGTGGTGATTGGGTAGTGACCTCGTAGGCAGTTCATTGACTCGCTAGACCATTTACTGGTTCGGTCAGACCAAGTTCAGTGACTCGAAATAAAAAATCAGCTGGTTTAGACCCGATTCGACCCATTTTATAAAAATTAAAATTTTATAAATTCATCTAAATTAATTTTCTACACATAGGTGACTTCAATTTCTTAAATTGACATTTTAAGTTAGCTAGAAAAATAAAATTTTGAATCGATTGTTCCTGGTTCAGGTCCGATTCACCCTAAACTAGTGGACAAAATCAGGGAAGAGCACTTCCAACAAAAATTAATTTTCAAATATCCATCATACCAACTGATATGAGGATATCTCCGCTCATAACCAATGAACGGATTTTTCACTTGCTCCGAGTAAGTTTTATCATACCAACTGAGTATGGTCTACTTACAACCGGTAAATAGTTTTTTCGCGTGATTTTCACATCACTTCTCTAAGTTGTGATGATTAAAATACCACTAAATAGTGGGTTTTTATTTCGATGTACTTATCATCCCCAACCGGGTATGATATAAAATTTCACTCACAACCGGTAAGTAGGTTTTATTTAAATAAAAGTGTTAATCACCCCAACTGGGTATGAAGTGTAAATTAGGCCACTTATCCATTAATGCAGTGAATTACACTCGACCAGTTCTTTGTATTCACACGAGCTTGTCTTTACTGGTGTTACTCGTACTTTGTGTTCCAACATGATATGAACATTCTTGTTCATTATCACTCGGTCTGATAGCCTTCATTCATTCCAAATGAATGAGAAAACCAAAATTTTTATTTATTTGTAATTTGGTACCAAACGTTATTTTTCTTTAACTTTAAGTTACTAATACCAGTTTTTTCTCAAATTGAGTCCTAGAACTTTTAAATTTTATCTTTGGACCACAATTTATTCAAATTCACAAAAAAAAGGTTTAATTTCCCAAATTTCCAATTTGATCCCCTAACTTTTCCAAAATTACCATTTTGCCCTTCCATTACAAAAATGGTAAGCTTTACCCCAAAAATTCTAAAATTATTCAATTGGCCCTCTAACATTCTTATTATGCCCAATTGACCCTCAATTTTACAAAATTGCATATTGGTCCCTTGAATTTTCAAAAATTGACTTTGGACCCATTAAAGAGTAATTTCAAAACATGGCATTGGGCTCACTATGATATCATGTAATAGGGTTTTCATGATTCATGCATAGAACATGAATAATTCTTGAAAAAGGTTTTATAATAGTTTTACACAGTCATGGGAATCCATTTCTGAAAAAAAAGGGATTTAAATTTAAGAGCAATAGAGCGTCATTAATCCAATTGGAGGGATTCCCGAGATGACTTATCGTAATATTTCCAAAATTACAATTTTGCCACGTAATTCTAATTAAATTGAAATGGGGAAAATCTTATTAATTTTCTAATTGTTATACCTTCTCGTCCTGTCTAACACTTCGGTAAATCTAGGGCCGGTCGTGAGGGCATCCAATCGTGTCCTTCAATTCTATAGTATTTTTGTAATTTTCCCTTCTACTTATCCAACCGGCCAAACGCAATCTTAAGGCATGTTATTTTTATGTCAGCTAAACATGACCTTAAGGTCGGGTATTTTCTGTTAACCAATAATGTCCTTGGGGCAGTTTGTAAATTCACCCTAAACTAAGGGCACTTTGTTCATTTATCCTTACCCCTCCTATAAATGACCTCGACTAGTTGCTCCTTCAGCACATGTCATTTTCCAAAGCACTTCTCTCAATTTTGTAGGTTCTATAAGGCGATCGTCGATAATTTGACCCACCACTAGCGTTCCCTCTGCCAATGTCACTAGGTGTGGGTCCTAAGGGAGGCTCCATATCCGTCATTTCTCCAACCTTCGTCTCCGACAAATCGTCCCTCCCTAGCAAGTATGTCCTTCTCCTTCTAGGTATTTTATGTCCATTTGCAGGTGTTCCCATAGTGGTTTTAAGATCTTGAGACCCCATCGCCCGCCATTTCATCCTCGGCACTGCTCCTCCCAATGCCCACATCTCCTCCCCACGTCCTTGGTAGTTCAATTGCGTTGTTTGAGATCTCTAGTAAGTGCCATGATCTTTAGTTTCCAGAAGTCGAGCTTCATTCATCAATCTTTGAATGCTCTAATAGGATTGTTGGGTCTAACTTTTAGTTCCATGAAGGCTAAGTGCCCTTAGAACCTCAATTTCATCCATTTTCCTCCCCAAGTGAGCTCTCTCTCTTTCCTATTTTACTCAGATCATATAATGAGTTTGATGGACAGTTGCTTGGCTATCAGAGTTGAAGAAGTTGATTTATTTCATTTTCTTTGTCACTAAGAATTCAAACAAGATTTTCTTTGAATCGATCCAGTAAGAATGAAATAATTTTCTATTGATACGACATGCTATTTTTTCCATTCATTCCTTTTAGGATCAGTCGTGGTCTTACAAACTCTACCAGAGATAGAAATGAATTTGTTACTTCATACAAATGTGTAAAAGATGCTAGCTGCACTTAAAAGCCGAGTACTCTACCGTTGAGTTAGCAACCCTAATAAAAAAAATTAGAATGTGTGATACAACAATCGGAGTAAAAATAATAAAGGGATAAAATTGCACGACACAATCAATCAAAATACTGAACTATCAAGAAATCTACGAATACAAAATGTGTCTTGTAGGATGTCTAGGCTGATTTGTTTTTAGGCCCTAGACCGATATACTCGCTATATCCTCCCGACACCATCACTATAACAAAATCCACAAAACCAAGACTCATAATATAAGTCACGCATAATTTTACAATAAAAATTTAAAACTTTTACAAATGATCTACTTCTCATAAGTAGAATTATTTAACACTATGGAAAGCAATAACTTAATAAAAAATTCTCATGCCCTTCCTCCTAAGGTTCTCTTCCTTGATTGCTAACTCCACCGAAGCTACTTCCCGATGTACGGGACATTCCTCTCCTCCTTCGTTCTTCCCTAACAGCAAGGAAAATGTATTGTGGGAGTGGGTGAGCCAACGCTCAGTGAGTGAGAGGACCGCTTATCGAGTCTTTCAGGGCTCAATGTTGCCTCTACTCAAAACACTGATTAATACTTTAATAAAATTATCTTGGGCCTCGTGCCCTTCCGACTCCAGAGGATTTTACCACCCTCTTAGATCGTGTTCAATTTCACTCAAAATGTGTTATATGGAGAATTCATTTATAAATATTATATCGTACTAATTCGCTAAATTTTCAACCTTTAGATCTTTTGCTTTAGGGTTTTATATTTCGATTTATCAAGATGAAGTTCTAGATCATCATATATAAAACAACTAAGTAAATATAAAAAATAAACCAAACATTTCCCAACCATGTTCCTAAATGTCGCACACACGAACAAATTGGCTATATGACAATACGTGAGTTGAATGTTTGCACACACTCGATATTATAAAATTTCAAACACTCATAAGGATGTTGAGGTCATTCTTTCTATAATCCATATACTTTGGCATTTTCTGACATCCATGTTATAAGTATATATATACATCGATATTCCCCATCATTCATGCTCATATATATACTTGGACACTCAATCAGGTCTAGTGATTTGGAAGTTATAATGTCATTGCCCCTTATACCCCTTATAATGGCATAACCTATAAATGTGTGTCTTATTGACGTCTCATCACACATCATAATCATATACATTAAGTATATTGTTATGTATCCTTTCATAACAAAATTAAATTTTCGTTCGATCATCTATTGACTGACCTCGATATTCATGTTATTTAGGAAGTTCATGCCCAAAAATTATTTAGCGTTGGTTCAAATTAATGTTAATCACCATGGGATTAAACCTTCATTTTTATATTTATAATATGACATTAATCATCTCACTTTTATAAAGTATACCTCCATTTAGTTTTTCTTAAATATACTCCTTTTTCAAAATTATACACATATTCATGGAATTCATGGAATGTTGTAAAGTGTAGAAATCAATCCAATGAGACTCATCCTCAATAAACTCACTCATTGTTTTATCCTATACTTATTCGTTCCCATAAATTTTCAATTGTCTTGATAAGCGTGATTCTCATAGGTTAATGTGATATTTTACTTTATATAAATCAAATCACATAACTATGGTCAGATTTGTTTCATCTCTTATATTGTCCTGTAATTTTTTAAAAATTACGGTTTTTGCCACTTGGGCCTAATTTGCTCGATTTTCATATCGACGAACCTACTTATACTAAACCATTTTAAAATTATTCATAAATCTAAGGTTTCCACAATATTTGATCATATTTACCCTAATGCCAAAAAATCTCTAAGTTTTCCACTTAAACACTTAAATTTCTTAACATTTAAATTTTGGTCCTAAAAGGTAAATAGTTTTCCACACATATTCCTAGACTTTCTTTTGTCTTATTTGGGTCCCAAAGTTTTCAATAATCACCTTTTAGGACCCAACTTTAACTATTTACTATTTTGCCCCAAAACTTTTTCTAAGATTCCACTACACCTTTAAGTTTTCAAAACTTATCATTTAAGTCCCAAATATTTTTCATCCTTTTATTTGGGTCCCTAGATCTTACTCAGACCTTAGAGTCTCTCAAAATTTCTCATTCCCAAATGGGTACTCTAACTTTTTCAAATTTATATTTTGGTTCTCGACCTCTATACCCCATCCAAACATATTCCAAAAATTATGAACGACTTATGACATGTCCTTAAGGACACCCTAGGTTGTTATGGATCCTAACTAGTCGGGGTTAACCGAAATAGTACCATTTAGGGCAATTCTCTAAAACTTTCCAAAATATGATATAAATCGAGTCAAGGTTGGTATCTTACTAGAGATGGTGACTTGACTAGTGACACTAATTCAATTGAAAAACTGATTCCTAGAGGAGTTCGTGTACTCTTAAATCACCTTAAACAGAGGTAAGAGTCACAAGCAAATGACATTTTACTATACTTTGTTATGAAAATATACTAATTGAGATTTTTATAAATTTATTTAGTCTCAGTACTTACCCAATGCTCAAGAGATTTGGAGTTGGCTAGCCGGCACCAAGAGAAGTTAATAAAATGTCTATCGATCATGTTTGGTCATTTGGGGCATCATAAATAACTAGAGAAGTCAATAATTACATTTTCATCAGGGGCTATCATGTGTCATGTTGTGGTTGCCTTGAAAATCTAACTTAAGTGATATTCTAATGAACTTGAATCACTTGATTTGGTGATTGAAAAATAATGTTATGTTATTTGCAAGTCTGATTATTGAAAAACAGAGCAAGCTCACTTCCATAGAGAATTTCGATTAGTCGTTGATGAGAGGGAGGCCAAGCTCTACATGGTCGTCTTTAGGACCAAAATGGCTACTTGACCATACTTCCCTTATCCATTCGTAGTTCCTATAGTTCTACAAGAATTAATATCCACTAGAGTTCATATTTTTGGTTTACGACGAAGATAAGATCCGATTTTTTATCTGAGGGATGGCGCGTGCGATGCATGGCAATGTCACATGCTCGTTCATGTCACACGTCCCTCAATTCAACAAATTTTACATTGTTTCGTACCAGTTTCTACCTATATCTTGTGTTAGTTCCACTAATTTTGGATATTTATGGATCAGTTCAACTCCAATTTGATAGATTATTTGTGCCATTTATTTTTTTAAAAATCTTTTGATCTATTTCCTAACATCTAGTATCAAGAATTCATGTTTTTTTTCATTTTTGATACTTTTTGGAAAAATTATGTACAAATTAATTCAATCTCGATTTGTACTAATTATCAATCAGATGTTTACCAATTATTGGTTACCCATTAATTAGGTACTTTGAAATTAACTCAATTCACTTTACTAAATGTCTATTCACAGTTAAATCCTATTTATTAGTCCAATTAAATCAAATTAAATTTTCTAAAATTACTTATTACATATTGAATTAATATTAAATTGGAAAACTACCAAAAAAATTACTAATATATAATAATGCTTTAGAACTTAAGTTTGAGATTTTTTTAAAAAAGAATTTGCTGGTTCCATTCATGATGAAAATACCATAACAAAATTGGTTAGTAGAGGGGAAGCATATACACTTGTTAAATGTTACTCCTACTTTTAATGTTTGAATTTGATGCCTCTTATGTATATTATAGTGATTGTATACTAATTGTTGCATATCTTATTAATATGATTTATTCATCTATATTAGATAATCAAACTTCAAGTGCCAATGTTAAGTATGATTTTATAGAATATTGGTTGACTTAGAATTAAATATGACAATTAAACTACTATTTATATTACCAATAAGTTTATTTATATATCATGAATGTAATAAATATATTTATTTGAATTGTAAAAGAAAAATGATATATGTACACAGTCAAAATATCAATGTTAATACTAACTATACTTGCCCAGATGTATGTTCAAAATTTGTACGACCCATCTTGACGAGGAATATAAAGTTGAGGAGAACAAGCTCATTCATATGTTGAGGGTCTGGCAGCTTACAAGATCCGTTGAGAAGGCAACCTTCCTTGCAATCACCTTCCATAGACCCGTCTCTCATCCTGATCCTGATCCTGATCCTGCAGCAGAGACAGGCGAGCTTTGGCTAAACGGGCATGAATTTGTTGATTGAAAGGGGCATATATTATGCTGAACGTCCGTTTTCATTACCACGATATTGCTCCTGTCATCCATGGTGATCACATGGAGCTTCCCAAGCAGCCCAGACACCAAGTACGAGTGCTCTGATTCCATGAAATCAGGAACCAGTACCTCCTCTGCAATGACCTTCCAAGCATCATCCTGGTGGTCATATACCTTGATCTTGGCACTCTCAGAGGAGTTAGAGGGGTACAGAGAGTAAAGCTCTCCTTCCACAGTGACACTCAGCTTAGTCCCTCCCTTCCTCGCAGGCCAACCCTCGCCCATCCCCAAGGGCATCTCATCCCATGACCCTGCCTGAGGATCGTAGACTTCTCCACCTACATAGACAAATAATGGCCAGCTGTAGAGGCTCTGGGCAACAAACAGCCTTCCTCGGTAAGAAATCAAGCCCGAGGCAAAGGGCTTGAGGTCAGCCAAGAAGGCTGCCGCGAGCACCTTGGCCTTTGAGAACGGTATGCTTGGAAGCTGGATCCACGAGCCAGTATAGGGATCGTAGGCCTCGGCTGACTGGAGAGGGTTCAGGCCCCCACCAACACCTCCAACCACGTAGAACTGCCTTGCAGTGGGCTCGGCCAGCTGACATAGGACTAACCTCCGACCATTTGTTAAGGGTCGGGTCATATCGCCACACACTTGTCAGTGCCAAGGCCTGTGCAAAACCACCCAAGACATAGAGGGAGCCATCTAGAGCACCGACAGAGCATCCAGTGTAGGGCATTCGATCCATAGTGTCCTTCCTTCCGAGCCAACCCCTTATGACATGGGCAATCCAGATACTTGAGCCAATTGCATTCAACATCCTTATGGTTGAACCCAGGCCCTTCTTCCTCCCCTTATCCCCATGAGAAACCATTGGCATCAGCAGCAATCTCTGCCACTTAGTCGATAATGGGTCAAAATCATACCACAAGAGCTTATCCCCATCTACTTTGGTTAGTATGTAAAGCCACTCCTCCGATGCAGCAAGTTCTTTCCTCAACCTGTACAACTCAGAACCCGTGATGCCATTCTTCCACGACCGCGACACCCTCTTAATGTTTAAATAGTGTATCCGAGGAATCCGAGCAAGTATCTGAAGGGCTATCCCATCTGGAAGGCAAGGTATGAGCCTTGTGTCTTCCTCAAAAGTACCTGAGGATATCTTCCGCGTCTTGCAGCGTTCACCTTCTTTTCTTTTAGGGTTATCTAAGCTCAAAATTCCACCCATCTAGATGAACCCTACTTTCTGAAGTTTTGTGTCAAATGATACCCAAGGGCGATAGAAGCAAGCTATATTAATCCAGACAGAAAGATCAAAGTCCCCATCAATCTTGAGCTGGAGAAACTGCAGAAATATCATGACTTATAAGATGTATGACAGAAGTGCAGAAGAAACTAAAAGAGAAAGGGACTGACATAGGATAAGCACAGAGAATCCTCATCAAAGCAGGAAGAACTGCAAATCAAACAGCTATCAGCATCGACAAAATTATTATACGAGACTATTTGACTCCGGATGGTGCAGAGACTCATCTGATAAAATCCAGGTTGTCCTTCCTAAACTCAAATTCGGAGCAACTACTTTTTAATCCTATTTCACCCACCATAAAGAAATTGACAAGTGTCCATAAACGGATGAACCAGATCAGCACCATCCCCGACACGAGCCCAGAAATCAAATTGAGGTCACCAAAGATGGTAAATCGGGCAGGGGGTTTCAAAATTCATCAACCCAGAAGAAAGCCTAAACAGGACATCAGTAAAAATATGCGAACGATCACACAGCCTGGAACAAAGAACTTAACCATATGATCAATATGTCAATATCAAGAGGGGTCGAGAAGGGAAGGTACCTGAGGGTGTTAGAGGTGGGCAGATGAACCATGAGGGCGAGAGAGAAGGCAGAGATGGTGAAATCAGATGGTATTCGAATAATCTCGCATATTATTGCCTTTAACAGTATCTTGGAGGAGATACTCTGGAGTCAACCCTTGTTTTGGAAATTTTTTGGAGGGAAGTTGAAGGTTTTTTAGGGTTCTTCAACCCTTTATTTAAATAAAATTCAATCCTTACTTAAAATTAGTATACTCTGCTCTTTTATTTATATATATATATATATATATATTCCTTTTTATGTTTTTAATATTATAAATTTATATTTGATATAATGTTTTTATAAATTTATATAATAAAAATATTTATGGTGCATAGATAATATAATTTATAATATACATATATGTTATTTTATTATTGTTATTATGTATATATTATATAATTAACATTAATTCATTTATAATAATAGTAGTAATTCATGTTATATAATATGATTAATAATAATAATTTGATAAAAAATATATGGTGTATAAATAATATATTTTATTATATACATATATATTTATTTATTAGTATTATAAAATATTTATATGTAAAAATTATTATATAATTAATATTTATTCATTTAATAGTAAAAATAATCCTTTTTTATTATATGATAAAAAAATATAAATAAATAAGATAAATCATGCATATATAATAGAATTTATTATATATACATATTATTTTTCTTATATAATATGTAAATACTAGTATGGTAAAACCACTAAAAGTATATTATAATTCACTTATAATGAAAATTAAGTTTGAAAAGATAATTATGATCTTGAAAATCATTTTTTGCACAAGAAAACAGAGTTTTTTTGGAGAGTCAATGTAGATTATTCTCGAAACCAAGGATGAAAGAATTAAATTGGGAAGCGGACCTAAACATAAAAATGTAATCTTAGAAAAAAAATAGAAAATAAAAAAAAAGGAAAAGGGGGTGTCAACTCGAGTCACGTTAATTCTTCCGGCTTTCTAGTTTTGTTACATCCATTAGATTGAAACATGCATAATTAATTTAATTTTTTATCAAATTATATATAAAAACTTGTGATTACGACTCTTATATTAGTGTATTTATAAAATAAAATAAATTATTTATCAAATTAAATTTATCTATTAAAATTAAAAAAACTAATTATTAGATATAATAATAACAATAAGTGATCGATTCTAAAATTCTAATTCACTTTACTACTAACTAAAGTGATTTTTATGTTAAAATTCTGTTAATAGATTTTTCTCGAGGCTGAAAAATGTCACATGAGAGTCATTATTATTAACTTCAATTAGTAACTGAAAAGTGTGTGGTTACATCGGCCAAATTCGGCCACTTCCGGCCGCCACTGCAGTCGTCATCAGTATCAAAAGAATTTATTGGTTATGCTCTACCTCCCATAAGACTTGGTCGACCTCTGACAATACAACTTTCGACCAACACATATCGATTTTCAGTGATGAGTATGTTCTAGAACTTTAGACCATAGTCGTTCAAGGACAAAATTTGCCCAATTTTAGCAATCGCTTGTTGGGCCAATAGCTACTACGCCAAAGTCGGGTCGTTAAACCCGTTGGGCTGGTGGGTAAGGGGCCAAAGCCGGGTTAACAGACTCGTGGGGCTGGTAGCCCAAAGATAAAGGTATTAATTTAAAAAACTTGTACTTGTACCCAAAGATAAAGGTACTAGACAACACAGGGAGCATATAGGAAGTATGTCGTTCAAGGAGTTTCATACGCACAGAGGTCGAGGTCGAATGGGGAAAGGTCTTGTCCCAAATTGCGGACATGAAGTATAGTATGAGTTTAGGTCGGGTAATTGATGTATATTTAGACTCTTGGTAGAGATTGTGAACTTTTACCAATGTGGTCGATAAAGGCGCTACAGATTACAAATGAAGCAGTCAAATACTACCCTGCGACTAAGTGAACACTTTTATGAAAAAATGACGAATGTTGAATGAAAATAACACAGGCCATGATTACAATCAAATAAAAATGCTTGACTAAATTTTTGCTGGGAAAATTTCATCTCACTGACTAATTCACTCATTCCCCTCTCTTAAATCCCTTTTCAGAAGCGGTCAAGCCAAGTATAATTAAAGTCCGAATAAATGATCGAACCATCAATGTAAGCCCCATATTATAACATCTTAAGTAAATTGTTATGGAAAACATAAGTACCGATGTTATTACAGTGCTTCTACTAAACTGGATCTGTTCTGGTAAAACCTATAATATATTTTTCAGTTTCTCATATTCTTAATTGGATTGGAGGTTGAGAAATTTATTTTTGTTATTAGTGTTGTATTTGTTAGTTTTTACCAAAACCATGTAAGTATGAATGAAAATTAAACCGTCTATAGCCTAGTAATTTGTATTATTCAAGAGTAGTAATTTTCTTCATCTAATTTTATTGCCAATGTAGGCAGAATAACAAACTATTGAAGAAGATTACTAATGTTTAACACTAATATACTATTAGAAGGGAGCTGCCTTATTTGTGGCCCAATGTTCTAATGACGTATAAGACGTTTGCTTCTAGTGAGACTACAGTATTTGAGATAGGATTGTAGAATGATGTTTAGTAGTGAGGGTGTCGTTCTATGATAGAAATACTAATGTTAGAAGTAGAGAAAAGATGATAATACAAAATAATTTTACAATTATTATAATTAAAATATTTTAATATTTATATGGTTAGTTAATAGTAATTTTAAAATAAGTGATCAATGAGATGGAGTGTTAGGATTTCTCTAGGTTCATAACCTATTCATGATAAAATAATATTTTTGTAAGATTTTGTTAATATATAATTTTAAATTAAATAAAATAAAAAAATAATATAAGTTTATAAATTTATAAATATTTTATTACTTAAAAATAATAACTTTTAAATAAATATAATTTTAATAATTTATCGATTCATAATATATTATTATATTTTATTAGAGTTAGTGATTACACCCACCTAATCTAAAACTGAAAATTCAATTCAAATATTCGATAGAGGGTTAAGTGTAAATATATTGTGGTGAGAACTAATATTAAAAATATAATTATATATTAAATATAATTTTATTTAAATAAATATAAATTTCACTATTTATTAATCCATAATAAATTCTTACAATATTTATAACATGTTACTTCATAATATCTAATGATTTCTCCATTTTATAATTTTTAATTATTTATTTAATGATATTCTAATATTTTTTTCAATATCAAAGCCTCATCCCTTCGTTGTCCGGTTGGATAGGCAGAAAGCGCAGTAGAGTTATTAGAAAGTCTTACGGGTCTGATAAGTATTGAGGCCCGATTGAAAATTTGCATTGCAGTCCTATCCCATTAGCTGACATTATTCAATTGCGAGCGATGGGATGCCGTCAATAGCTCCTGCAACATCATTAATTGATAGTATGCCATTTAAAGAGGGGTAGTATATATATTTGGGAGAATATATTATGGAGGTATAAATATTTATATTAATTTATATTTAAAAGTTATAAATTATAAGTAGTGAATTATTTTTAATTTTATAAATATATAATATTTGTTTATTTTATTTAATTTAAAATTTTATTCTCTGCTTTTATGTACAACGTGATATACTTGATATGTGCAAATTTTAAACTCACTATTAAAAACGGTTTAAAAGCCGGATATTATTATTTTAGTATTGGACGAGAGGGAAAGTAGAGTAAGATCTCGTGCTTTTATTAGAGAGAATTGAAAAGGGAGAAAAATTAAATAGATAGTATGATGGAAGATAATAAATAATAGGAGAACAATTAGACCACTTATATCAGATACGAGAAAATATTATGTACCGATAAGAGATAGTACCCATATTTACCTAAAAATTATAACTTGTAAGTAGTCAGGTTTTTTCTAATCTTGAGTCAGTTACGAGGCTAGCCCACTATGTTTAATATCATGTGAAAGAAAGTATTATGTATTGAAAATGGTTTGTGTATATATTTACTTAAAAGTTATAACTTCAAAGTAGTGAAACTTTTTCAATCTTATAAATCTATCATATTTCTTTATTTTATTCAATTTGGGATCTTATTCTCAACATTACTATCTGACGAGAACAGAGTATTGCCTCCCATCATCGATCATTGTCAATCGAGTATCGACATCCTTGTCTTTGTGTTGTGTCCATTTTTTCAAAATTCATGCTCTAATCTTGTGCACATTAGTGTTTGTGGTTTAGGATATGGAATGGTTGATCTTTCCTGTCATGACTTTCCTATACCCCGAATTCATTTGTATACTCCGTACCGTGTTGTCTCCATTTGTTCCCGTAGGCCTTGGTTAGTCGGCATGTTGAATAGAACCTGTTCAAAATTAAATGCGAAAGGAATTAGGGTGAACAAGTAATTAATGAAAGAATGTCGTTCTTAATTTAAATACCTCAAGAAGAAATGTTGTGTTGCTGGGTCTGAGCAAAAAGTAAATTCGGGCTTCCCCATAAAAAATGAGTATTTGGAAATATGTTAGCCCATCAATATCTGAAAATATGTTTAGTTTTGATTTTGACGACCCAAGTGTGGCGGCATGTAATTTGGCAATAGATGGAAATTTTAAATAATTATTGGAAGAATTCGTCATTATTTATGAGACTGTGAGTTAAAATTTCAATTGATAATCTTTACTAGGTGGAGTATGGAGTACAAAGTGTCAACCTTAAAAGTGAAGACATTTTATTGCAGTTCACCTATAAGAGATTATTGTATTTGTGTTTAAAATGTGGTAGGATTAGTCATACAATCAAGTTCTGTAAATAGAAATTAAATGATTCTCAAAAGACAGTGGTTATTAATAGCAGAGCTAAGAAGGACCATCAACTCATTCTATCGAGGTAGAATGAGGGACTAAAGGTGTGTTTGATTCCACCACAAAAGATAGTCATCAACCTTCAATTGGATGGGAGACCCCTCATCATGTCTAAACAAACGCAAGAGTAACTCTATCTTGTTAGTAGTGATAAATTACAAACATATCCCGTAGACGTGTTAGACTACCATACTCTAAAGTTGGAATAAACTCTGTATTACTTGGTAGAATATGTGTGTCTGTCCGATTGCCAGAAGAAGAGTATTAAGAATAAAAAAATTTTAATGGTGAATGTCATATAACAAAATAATCTGGTAGACGAATAGATTTGGGAATTCAAAACAAAGATAATGAAAAAGTATACAAGATTGCTTGGACTCTTCCTTGATCTGATAATATAAATGAGAATTATATAAAGTGAGTTTAATGAAATAAATACAACTATTTTTTAGGACAAAACTCCTAAAAATGAGCGGATGGTTGTAAGATCGGGAAATCTCAATTCGATAGCTAGGCTAAATTGAATCGGAAAGTGAGATTGAATCGGGATAATAAAGTTAAATTGAGAAGCAAAATCAAACCGAAATGAGGAAAGTGATCGATGGAGAGGCCATGAAGGGTGAGAAGGGGTCATAAGAAACCCTTGGTAGTGTCTCAGAACATAAAGTCAAGTATTGAGAGAAAATCGGGAGAAAATCGGTTTGAACTGGGTTTGGGCTGAGGGAAGTCACAAAACTCTCTGAATTTTTAAGAGTGCAAAACAAATTCAAATCGAGCGGTTATTGTGTCCATTCAATAGGAAACTGAATATATAATTTTTAAAAATTTTTATTTTCCCAAGGACCGACAAGAAAAGGGGTGAATCATGTCAAACATAGCTGAACTAACAAGAAATTCGCCGAAAACTAGTTCGCTACAGTATAGTCCAGTCGACATATAACACCGGGTGCCGCACGCATGGCCACACATGTCATCTTCTTCACCCGAACAAGGGATCCAGATCCCTTATTTTACTTGATAATCTTTGGCCGACAATCAAACTCCACCATTTGAAGAAATTAATTTATTGCCAACACCACAGACTATGAATTATTGAAAAAAGGCTATGGATAAATAGCCACACAAGTCTAGATTACAACCATATAAATTTGGGTTGTTCCTTCATAGAATTTTACTCAGAATTCTCTCTCAACCTCATACTACTCCCAACTCCGGTGACCTTACTACTAGAGAGCATAGCTCCTTCGTCCGACCACCTCTGATGACCACCCTGGTACCTTTGGAAAACTGAGTACCTCGCTTTCCATTATCACCTCTCTTGACCCTCAACTCTACCTCTACAGTCTCTGGTGAGATTGCACAGCACGTGATCTATATCTACCAAAAACATGCCAATTGTTTCAGAGGCCAATTTCGATGACCTCGATGGCCCTCATGAGCTGATAAAAAATCACTGAGTCCCTTATACCACTAACTTTTCATAAACTCTAGCTTTACCCGATTTAAGTACGATTTAGATATGAATTAAATAATATGTCTCAAATCACGGGTTAAGTGTCGAGCTGACTAAAACATGAATTGTAGTAGCTACAAACCATAAATTGAGATGATTCAAGTGGTCACAGACTCCTTGAGTAGTAAGCTTTTAAACCTCACTAGCCTAGATAATTGATGTGTTGTCTTTAGTGAGTTCACGACTTTGACCTGACTCTTACTCGTCTGCATGTATGTTTCTGATTAAACTTGATCGGAGCAATTCTGCAGACTCCGACCAAACTAAATTTATGATGACCTAGAGGAGAGCAGGGGGATTGTAAGACCTATTCTTTGGGAAAAAGGAAAACCGACAAAAGAACCGGTAGAGATTTACATGTGAAGAACCGAGCCAATTAATGAACAAAAAATGGTAAAGAAGGGTTAACATGGGAAATTGGAATATCCCAATTGACCAAAAATTTCCAAAAATTGTGAGGAAGAACTGGGAAGTGTAATTGAGAAGAGAACTAGACCTGTTCGTGGTGAACCGGACTCGAACCGAACTAAACCGAGATGAACCATAGTGAATCGGTTCAATAATTCATTTTTCTATGTGGCTTAAAAATGTCAATTTGGGAAATTGAAGCCACTATTAGATAGAAAATGAATTTAAAATTTTTTTAAATTCAGAAAACAGGTCGAATCGGGTTCGAATTGGCCGATTTTTGAATTCGGGATAGCGAACCCAGTTAGACTAGACCGGTCAATGGCGCCTCGTCAGCCGCCACGCAGACATAGGCAGCCAATAGGAGGCTGCCACGTGTTCGGTCAATGGTCAGCGGGCACCCGTTAGCATGTCACATACACAAGCAGCCAATGATAGGTTGTCACATGTCCAATCAATGGGTTAACGGCTGACGCGGCAGCCGAGCTAGACCTCCACATCAGAAAAATTGGCCAATCACAGCGCGTCATGTGGCACGTCATCATCTTCAACCTTTAGCTACTAACAGAGAGGATGGAGAAGAGAGAGAGGCCATAAAAGCTAGAGTCTTTGGCGACTCAAAAAATTCTTCGGTCAGTTCACCGGTGACCGAGTCTTATGCCGGTGGGTAGCCTGAATTGTCACGCCCCGACCCGGTTTGGTCGGATCAACGTGATCTACCCACCACTCTCCCGGTTTATTAAAGGGTTTCCCCTTATCGTAAACCGTAAAGAGTAAGGCGTCCTTTAACTTGCACCTTTTTCCTGGAATAGCATAATCAAAACTATATGAAATTTAAAACTTTACATACCTGTCTTATAGGCATCTTAGTTAACAGTCATTAAGGGGAGGCTTTCCAGGATTTCCAGAAAGGAATATAAGGGAGGGGGTGAGTATGACTATTCAGTGAATGAGTTTTTAAAAGCTTTTGACTTTTAAGAAAAACATTTATATGGAGTGTGCCAGACTCCTTTGTTTTCAAAAATCCCATCATTTAAACATTTGGATTTTTCCATTATTTCTTAGTTACCACGGTGTGTCATCACCCAACACACAACCTTCATCATGAAGGTTACACACATTTGCAAGTCAGTATCACTACTGAACCCGCTAGTGGCTTCGGAGCGACTTTTCCTGCCACCCGGATAGAAGTACGACCACTTCTACCCTGGGAATGAGTGGATGTACGTGACATCCTACCCACAATCCCGAAATCACTTCTTCATATCCGTATGAGGACAGAGACCTCATCCTGTCCCCACCCTGGTCTCATGCGCTTCGTGCTACACCAGATTTCGCACAGACACCTGGAACGACGAACTGCCCTTATAGTCACCAGGTCGTCCAGTGCCCTTAGGATGAATCACTACCTCTCATGGGCATCTTGATGATCCCGTACTCACAGTGCATGCACAAACAATGTTTTATTATATTGCCATGTAATTTGTGGTGCCACTAGTCCAACGACCCCAACTCTCAACTCAACCCGCAATTGTTTATCTTGACTAGTCCGTCAACCTGTCATGTCGCACTACCGCTAGTTGACTGAGCATGTCGGTCCTATCTTGGTACCATGGACAAACAATTCACTTATTAAGTTTAATGGCACATATATCATGTTCGTTTACGAGCTCCTGCTCGTGCCAACTGGCCTTGGGCCCACTGTACGAGATTTTCAAAATCGGGCATTTAGCCCCCAAGTTCCAAAACCGAGGCCCCTGGCCTATCGGAGCTTATTCGAGCTCCCGTCGAGAAGGTCTCCCAAATAGTTTAAGCATTGGCACACAGTTAGGGGAGAACACTTCTAACAAAATAGGTTTTCACTGTCCATTATACCAACTGGTATAAGAACATCTCCGTTCATAACCGATGAATGGGTTTTCAACTTCCTTCGAGGAAGACTCATCATAACCCACTCACCCGTTAATGCCGTGAATTCCACTAGACTGGTTCTTTGTATTCACGCGAGCTTGTCCTTGTTGGCGTTCCCGGTATTTAACGTTCCTACACAATATGAACAACCTTGTTTATTATTACTCGGCATAACAGCCTTCATTCATTAATGAATGAGAAAACCCAAACTTTTAGTTATTTGCAATTAGGTCCCTAAAGTTATTTCTCTTTAACTTTAAGTCCCTAATGTCGGTTTTTCCTCAAATTGAGTCCCGTAACTTTTAAAATTTATCGTGGGACCTCAATTTATTCAATTTAACCAAAAAGGGGTTTAATTTTCCAAATTTTCAATTTGGTTCCCCAATTTTTCCAAAATTACCATTTTGCCCTTCTTTCACAAAAATGGTATGTTTTTCCTCAAAATTTCCAAAATTCCTCAATTGGTCCTCCAACATTATTTTCATGCCCAATTGACCCTCAATTTCATAAAATTGTATTTTGGTCCCTTTGAATTTCGAAAATCCCCAAATTTTCCCCCAATTTCAACTCTTCAACACTACCGAATTTGATTTCATCAAATTGACCGATCAAACACTTCTAATTATTGAAATTGGAGTTGAAATTGAGTTCCTATATGTTCATACAATTCTAAGAAATTTTGAATCGCAGATTTTAACGTCAGAACGAGCTCAAACAGAGCTTTGCCGATAAATAGACTGTAGAGAGAGAAAGCTTCGATTACTCACCGGTGAAGGCACGACAGTCCGAGCTTTCGATCTGGGCAGATAGGTCTCGTCCTGAGGTTCATCCTAAAATCAAGTATTGTATCAATTGATGCGGAATTGGATTAGAATTTCATTATTGAAATTCGGTCGATTCTCTCTCTAGCACCGATCGAAAATTATAAAGGGGAGTCGAATTGGCTTACCTTTTGGTCCTAATTCGGCCGTGGAAAGGCTGAGGAAGTGTTGGGAGGGCTTGGTTTGGCTTGAGGAGGGCTTGAAATGGCCGATTTCAGCTTGGCCGAAATAGGGCAGCTTCGGTCCGCTGGAGTTGCTTCACTATTCCATCATGTCAGCGCTTCTCCAACGATTCTCGGATTGACTGGAGTTTGCTATCAGATAGCTATCTTCTCTCCGGTTCTAAAGAGCCTGACCTTTGTTCAAGTCGAAGCTCTTGTTCGAGCTTTACTGGGAAATGGAGCAGTAGAGAGAGAGAGAGAGAGAAGTGTTTATGTGTGAGGAGAATGAAATGAGGATGACCTCTTTATATAGTCGTAAAACCCGTGTATTAAATGGGCGAGATTTATTACTAGTATTAATATTGCCATAAATTATTGGTATTAATTCCAATAATTTAATTTCGGTATTAAATTATTTGTATTAATTCCAATAATTTAATTTAGGTATTAAATTATTGGTATTAATTTCAATAATTAAATATATATTAATTGATGGCTATTTATGATAAGCCGTAGGTTCGCCTTAACTTTGAAGTTCTTATGGAATCTAGTTCACTTGAACCAATTTGGTTTTTGTTTTCTAGTTTGTGTTAAGTTTCTTTTCCAATGTTTAATAAATCATTTGGATCAACCGAAAGTTGTAAATTTTCATATTGCTTATTCCCAAATGTAAACCGGTTTGGTTTTCTTATTCAGTTTAAACGGTTGTTTTCCCGGTTTTCCTTAACTCAAATGTGTGGGGTTTACATGAATAGTTGTCGAACTCCCTATATAAAGAGCACTCCTACGTTCATTCTCAGCATCCCATAGTCGAGTGAAGAAGAAAAAGTGTGCAAGTTTTTGACAAGCAAAAAACTAGAGCTCTGATGACGGGACTTTTCTTAGTCTCCGAAGCCACATTGGGTGTCTCTGGAATTAGGAAGAAGTCCTCTACCTAGCCATACACTCCATTCAGCTTGAGAGCCACCAAGGAGAATGAGGAAGCTCGAACAGTACTGTCGCTCCTTGACCAGAAAATTGCCTAACCCTCTACAGCCTCTTTGAGCTATCCCACGACCAATTGCGACCAAACCAAACCCCCTACACACCACCTGGAGGTGTCCCACCTTCCCGAAGCTAAGAAGGTAAGCTCCTTCTATCGCCCTTCGTTGGAAAACACTATTCATGGCCAAATTATGCAAAAACTTTAACATTGAAATCCACATTGCTCAGGTCATCAATTGAGACGTGGTTTGATCCAGTGATGATCTCCACGATGAGAGCAACGCAGTGGTAGCCAAAGCTCCGGTTACCAGTGCCCCACCCGTAAGATATCAAAGCTTTCTCTCTCTATATTGTATTTTCTTGTGAAGCTCTGTTTAAGCTCATTTTTTAGACAAATAAAGTGGCTTAGGGCTTAAAATGACGAGGAAAACTTAAAGGAAGTGATCCAAATCATGAATGGGGACAATTAACTACATTTTGATGGTCAATTTGATGAAATTGAGATTCAGGGGCCAAAATGTAAATTTTGAGAAATTTGGGCAAATTGTGGATTTTTCAAAAATCGGGGGCCGAATGGCAAATTTATAAAATTAAGGGTATTTTCATGAAATTCCCTCCTAATTGAGGGCTAATTGGGAAATTTGGATAAAATGGAGGAACAAATTACAAAGTTTGGGGCCAAATGAAAATTTTGGGGAAATTAGGGACTAAAGGGCAATTTTGAAAAATTGAGGTGCCCATGGGCAATTTGATAAAATTATGGACACAAGAAGGATAATTGGAAATCTTAAGGGGCTTAATTGTCACACCCCAACCCGGTTTGGTCGGGTCGTCGTGATCAACCCGCCACTCTCTCAGTTTATTAAAGGGTTTCCCTTTTTATAAACCGTAAAGAATAAGGCATCCTTTAAACCTGCACTTTTTTCCTGGAATAATATAATCAAAACTGCATAACATTTTAAATGCATCATACCTGTCTAACAGGATTCTTAGTTGATGGTCTTTAAGGGCAGACTTTCTGGGATTTCCTAAAAGGGATATAAGGGAGGGGGTGAGTACGACTACTCAGTGAATAGGTTTTCAAAATCTCGGGTTTTATCACCATTTCCTTATTTAATCACGGTGTGTCATCACCCAACACACATCCTTCATCATGCAGGTTAAACACACATTTGTAGGTCAGTACGTCCACTGAACCCACTTGTGGCTTCGGAGCGACTTTACCGGCCACCCCGTTAGAAGTACGTCCACTTCTACCCTGAGAATGAGTGGATGTTCACGACATCAGACCCTTATTGTAAACCCCGCACATTTGAGTTAAGGAAAATCGGGAAAAAAACCGGTCAAACCGAATAAGAAAACAAAATCGGTTTACATTTGGGAATAAGCAATATGAAAATTTACAACTTTCGTTTGATCCAAAGGATTTATTAAACATTGGAAACGAAACTTAAGACAAACTAGAAAATAAAAATAAAATTGGTTTAGGTGAACTAGATTCCATAAGAACTTCAAAGTTAAGCATGCTTACCTTAGAGTAGTGTGAGGATGGGTGACCTCTTCGGAAATATGATTTTTTTGTAACCCGAAATTTCGGTAAAAAATTTTTATGCGAACGTATGACTTATCATAAATAGCCATCAATTAATATATATTTAATTATTAAAATTAATACAAATAATTTAATACCGAAATTAAATTATTGGTATTAATTTATAGCAATATTAATACTAGTAATAAATCTTGCCCATTTAATACACGGGTTTTACGACTATATAAAGAGGTCATCCCCATTTCATTCTCCTCACACCTGAACACTTCTCTCTCTCTCTCTACTGCTCCATTTCCCGGTAAAGCTCGAACCAGAGCTTCGACTTGAACAAAGGTCGGGCTCTTTAGAATCGGGGAGAAAACAGCTATCTGATAGCAAACTCCAGTCAATCCGAAAATCGTTGGAGAAGCGCCGACATGATGGAATAGTGAAGCAACTTTGGCGGACCGAAGCTGCCCTATTTCGGTCAAGCTAAAATCGGCCATTTCAAGCCCTCCCAACACTTCCTCAGCCTTTCCATGGCCGAATTAGGACCGAAAGGTAAGCCAATTCGACTCCCTTTTATAATTTTTGATAGGTGCTAGAGAGAGAGTCGACCGAATTTCAATGACGAAATTCTAATCCATCCAATTCTGCATTAATTGATACAATACTTGATTTTAGGATGAACCTCAGGATGAGACCTGTCTGCCCAGATCGAAAGCTCGGACTGTCGTGTCTTCACCGGTGAGTAATCGAAGCTTTCTTTCTCTATAGTCTATTTTCCGGCAAAGCTCCGATTGAGCTCGTTCCGATGTTAAAATTTGTGATTCAAAGTTTCTTAGAATCGTATGTACATACAGGAACTCAATTTCAACTCCAATTTCAATAATTAGAAGTGTTTGATCGGTTAATTTGATAAAATCAAATTCGGTAGTGTTGAAGAGTTGAAATTGGGGGAAAATTTGGGGATTTTCGAAATTCAAAGGGCCAAAATACAATTTTTTGAAATTGAGGGTCAATTAGGCATGAAAATAATGTTGGAGGACCAATTGAGGAATTTTAGGGAAAAACTTACCATTTTTGTGAAAGAAGGGCAAAATGGTAATTTTGGAAAAAATTGGGGAACCAAATTGGAAAATTGGAAAATTAAACCCCTTTTTGGTGAAATTGAATAAATTGAGGTCCCACGATAAATTTTAAAAGTTACGGGACTCAATTTGAGGAAAAACCGACATTATGGACTTAAAGTTAAAGAGAAATAACTTTAGGGACCTAATTGCAAATAACTAAGAGTTTGGGTTTTCTTATTCATTAATGAAAGAAGGCTGTTATGCCGAGTAATAATTAACAAGGTTGTTCATATCGTGTAGGAACGTTAAATACCAGGAACGCCAACAAGGACAAGCTCGCGTGAATACAAAGAACCAGTCTAGTGGAATTCACGGCATTAACAGGTGATTGGGTTTACTAACATCATACCCGGTTGGGGATGATAAGTGCCTCGATATAAAAACCCACTATTTAGTGGTATTTTAATCATCACTACTTAGAGAAAGTGATGTGAAAGTTATGTGGAAAAACTATTTACGGGTTGTAAGTAGATCATACCCGGTTGGTATGATGAGACTTCCTTGAAGGAAGTTGAAAACCCGTTCATCGGTTATGAACGGAGATGTCCTTATACCGGTCGGTATGATGGACAGTAAAAACCTATTTTTATCGGAAGTGCTCTCCCTTGACTGTGTGCTAATGCTTAAACAATTTGGGAGACCTTCTCGACGGGAGCTTGAGTAGCTCTGATAGGCCAGGGGCTTCGGTTTTGGAACTTGGAGGCTAAATGCCCGATTTTGAAAATCTCGTACAATGGGCCCAAGGCTAGTTGGCACGAGCAGGAGCTTATAAATGAACATGATATATGTGCCATAAAACTTAATAAGTGAATTGTTTGGCCATGGTACCAAGATAGGACCGACATGCTCAGTCAACTAGCGGTAGTGCGACATGACAGGTCGACGAACTAGTCAAGACAAACAGTTGCGGGTTAAGTTGAGAGTCGGGGCCGTTGGACTAGTGGCACCACAAATTACATGGCAATATAAGAAAACATTGTTTGTGCATGCACTGTGAGTATGAGATTATCATGATGCCCATGAGGGGTAGTGATGCGTCCTAAGGGCATTGGACGACCTGGTGGCTATAAGGGCAGTTTGTCGTTCCAGGTGTCTGTGCGAAATCTGGAGTACACGAAGCGCATGAGACCGGGGTGGGGACAGGATGAGGTCTCTATTCTCATACGAACATGAAGAAGTGATTTCGGGATTGTGGGTAGGATGTCACGTACATCCACTCATTCCCAGGGTAGAAGTGGTCGTACTTCTATTCGGGTGGCAGGAAAAGTCACTCCGAAGCCACTAGCGGGTTCAGTAGTGATACTGACTTGCAAATGTGTGTAACCTTCATGATGAAGGATGTGTGTTGGGTGATGACACATCGTGGTAACTAAGAAATAATGGAAAAATCCAAATTTTTAAATGATGGGATTTTTGAAAACAAAGGAGTCTGGCACACTCCATATAAATGTTTTTTTCTTAAAAGTCAAAAGCTTTTAAAAACCTATTCACTGAGTAGTCGTACTCATCCCCTCCCTTATATCCCTTTCAGGAAATCCCGGAAAGCCTCCCCTTAAAGACCGTCAACTAAGATGCCTGTAAGAAAGGTATGTAAAGTTTTAAATTTCATATAGTTTTGATTATGCTATTCCAGGAAAAAGGTGCAAGTTAAAGGATGCCTTACTCTTTACGGTTTACGATAAGGGGAAACCCTTTAATAAACCGGGAGAGTGGTGGGTTGATCACGGGGATCCGACCAAACTGGGTCGGGGCGTGACACTTATTCTCGGAATAAATTCTTCATGTCTGTTATGAGGACAAAGACCTCATCTCGTCCCCACCCCGATCTCATGCGCTTAGTGCTACTACAAATTTCGCACGGTCACATGGTACGACGAATTGCCCTTATACTCACCAGGTCGTCTAGTGCCCTTAGGATGCATCATTACCCCTCTTGGGTATCTTGATGGTCTTGTACTCACAGTGCATGCACAAACAATGGTTTCTTATCAAGATATGTAATCTTTGGTGCCACTAGTCCAATGGCCCGATTCTTAACTCAACCCACAGTTGTTTGTCTTGACTGGTCCGTCGACCTGTCATGTTGCACTGCCGCTAGTTGACTGAGTATGTCGATCCTATATTGGTATCATGGTGAAACAATTTCTTTATTTAATGTTTTATGGCATATAATTCATGTTTATTTACGAGCTTCTGCTTGTGTCAACTAGCCTTGGGTCCACTGTACAAGATTTTCAAAATCGGGCATATTAGCCCCCAAGTTCCAAAACTGAGGCCCCTGACCTATCAGAGCTATTCGAGCTCCCGTTAAGAAGGTCCCCAAAATAGTTTAAGCATTGGCACACAGTCAGGTGAGAGCACTTCCGACAAAATTATATTTTCAACTGTCCATTATATTGACCGGGTATAAGGACATCTCCGCTCATAATCGATGAACGGGTTTTCAAATTCCCTCGAGGAAGTTCCATCATACTAACTAGGTATGATCTTGTAAACCGCACACTTTCGAGATAATGAAAATTGGGAAAAGAACCTGTCAAACCAAGTAAGAAAACTGAGCCGGTTTACATTTGGGAACAAACAATAAGGAAATTTACAACTTCCGGGTGATCTAAAGGGTTCATTAAACCTTGGAAAAGAAATTTAAAAAAATTTATAAGATAAAAATGAAATTGGTTTAGGTGAACAAGATTCCATAAAAACTTTGATGTTAAGCATTTTTGCCCGAGAGTAGTGTGACAATGGGTGACCTTCTAGGAAATATGAATTTTTTTGTAACAAAAAATTTCGGTAAAAATTTTTTATCTACGCCATATCATAAATAACCATAAATTAATATATATTTAATTATTGTAATTAATACAAATAATTTAATACCTAAAATAAATTATTGAAATTAATACAAATAATTTAATACCGAAATTAAATTATTGGAATTAATACCAATAATTTATGCCAATATTAATACTAGTAATATATATCGCCCATTTAATACATGGTTTTACGCAGAGGTCATCCCCATTTCATTCTCCTCACACCTGTACACCTCTCTCTCTCTCTACTGCTCCATTTCCCGGTAAAGCTCGAACCAGAGTTTCGACTTGAACAAATGTCTGGCTCTTTAGAACCAGGGAGAAGACAACTACCTAATAGCAAACTCCAGTCAATCCGGGAATCGTTGGAGAAGCGCCGACATGATGGAATAGTGAAGTAACTTCGGCGAACCGAAGCTGCCCTATTTCGGCCAAGCAGAAATGGGCCATTTCAAGCCCTTCTCAGGCTAAACCAAGCCCTCCCAACACTTCCTTAGCCTTTCCACGGCCGAATTAGGACTGAAAGGTAAGCCAATTCAGCTCCCCTTTACAATTTTTGATCGGTGTTGGAGAGAGAGTCGATCGAATTTCAATGATGAAATTCTAATCCAATTCCACATCAATTGATGCAATTCTTGATTCTAGAATGAACCTTAGGACGAGACCTATCTGCCCAGATCGAAAGCTCGGACCGTCTTGCCTTCACCGGTGAGTAATCGAAGCTTTCTCTCTCTATAGCCTATTTTCTGGTGAAGCTCCATTTGAGCTCGTTCCGGCGTTAAAATTTGGGATTCAAAGTTTCTTAGAATCGTATGAACATGCAGGAACTCAATTTCAACTCCAATTTTAATAATTACAAATGTTTGATTGGTCAATTTTATGAAATCAAATTCGGTAGTGTTGAAGAGTTGAAATTGGGGGAAAATTTGGGGATTTTCGAAATTCAAAGGGCCAATATACAATTTTATGAAAATGAGGGTCAATTGTGCATGAAAATAATGTTGGAGGACCAATTGAGGAATTTTGGAATTTTTTGGGGCAAAACTTACCATTTTTGTAAAAGAAGGGCAAAATGGTAATTTTGGAAAACTTGGGGGACCAAATTGGAAATTTGGGAAATTAAACTCCTTTTTGGTGAAATTGAATAAATTGAGGTCCCAGGATAAATTTTAAAGGTTACGAGTCTCAATTTGGGGAAAATCGACATTAGGGACTTAAAGTTAAAGAGAGATAACTTTAGGGACCTAATTGCAAATAACTAAAAGTTTGGGTTTTCTCATTCATTGGAAATGAATGAAGGCTGTTATGCCGATTAATAATGTACAATGTTGTTCATATCGTGTAGGAATGTGAAATACCTGGAATGCCAACAAAGACAAGCTCGTGTGCATACAAAGAACCAGTCTAGTGGAATTCATGGCATTAACGGGTGAGTGGGTTTACTAACATCATACCCGATTGGGATGATGAGCACAACTTAAAGATAAAAACCACTTACCAGTTGTGAGTAAAAATTTTATATCATACCCAGTAAGGGATGATAAGTACCTCGGTATAAAAACCCACTGTTTAGTGGTATTTTAATCATCACCACTTCGAGAAAGTGATGTGAAAATTATGCAGAAAAACTACTTACCAGTTGTAAGTAGATCATACCTGGTTGGTATGATGAGACTTCCTCGAATGAAGTTGAAAACCCGTTCATCGGTTATGAACGGAGATGTCCTTATACCTATCAGTATAATGGACAGTAAAAACCTACTTTGTCGGAAGTGTTCTCCCCTAACTATGTGCTAATACTTAAACTATTTGGGAGACCTTCTTGATGGGAGCTCGAATAGCTCTTATAGGCCGGGGCCTCAGTTTTGGAACTTGAGGGCTAGAATGCCCAGATTTTTGAAAATCTCGTACAGTGGGCCCAAGGCCTGTTGGCACGAGCAGGAGCTCCTAAATGAACATGATATATGTGCCATAAAACTTAATAATTGAATTGTTTGGCCATGGTACCAAGATGGGACCGACATGCTCACTCAACTAGCGGTAGTGTGATATGACAGGTTGAAGGACCAGTAAAGACAAACAACTGCGGGTTGAGTTGAGAGTCGGGGCCATTGGACCGGTGGCACCATAGATTACATGGCAATATAAGAAAACATTGTTTGTTCATGCACTGTGAGTACAGGATCATCAAGATGCCCATGAAAGGTAGTGATGCGTCCTAAGGGTACTGGATGACTAGGTGGCTATAAGGGTAGTTCGTTGTTCTAGGTGTCTGTGCGAAATCTGAAGTAGCACCAAGCGTATGAGGTCTCTATACTCATTCGGACACGAAGAAGTAATTTCGGGATTGTGGGTCGGATGTTGCATACATCCACTCATTCCCAGGGTAGAAGTGATCGTACTTCTATCCGGGTGGCAGGAAAAGTCTCTCCGAAGCCACTAGAGGGTTCAGTAGTGATACTGACTTGTGAATGTGTGTAACCTTCATGATGAAGGATGTGTGTTGGGTGATGACACACCGATAACTAAAAAATAATGGAAAAACCCAAATTTTTAAATGAAGGGATTTTTGAAAAGAAAGGAGTCTGGCACACTCCATATAAATATTTTTCTTAAAAGTTAAAAGTAGACCTTTGAAAACCCATTCACTGAGTAGTCGTACTCACCCCCTCCCTTATATCCCTTTCAGGAAATCCCGGAAAGTCTACCCTAAAAGACCATCAACTAAGATGCATGTAAGACAGGTATGTAAAATTTAAAATTTCATGCAGTTTTGATTATGCTATTCTAGGAAATGGTGAATGTTTAAAGGACGCCTTACTATTTATGGATTATGATAAGGGGAAACCCTTTATAAACCGGGAGAGTGGCGGGTTGTTCACGGGGATCCGACCAAACCGGGTCGGGGCGTGACAGCTAGAGTAGTATCAGAGCCTATTTCTCGAATACATAATCAAGACTAGAGAATATAGTAACTAATTGGATTTATCCTAAAATTTTCAGATGGCTCCCAAGAGAGGAACTAAGAAAACTTGGAATGGCTCTACTCAACATCCTACCTCCATAGAGAGACAAACCTAGAAGCTTCCCAAATGCTTGAGACCAGGCTGAAATGTCAAAAGACCAAATGGGGAAGTATCCTGGAGAATGGTGCTAGGACCTATTGGTGGCACAACTCTAAGTATGGAGGAAGACGTTTATCAAGAATTCCATAGCTCTTTAGTTATTTTGCAACCATTTCCTGTGATAGGGCTAAAAGCCTAATCTTTTGTATCCCCCTGTTAATAAAATACTAAAATTCTCAAAACTCTCTCTCCTAATGATGCAATCTTATTGAGAATATGGCCTAAGGAAAATAAAGCAAACCCACACTATCCTGGAAGCTAAGGAAAAGTTACATCCCGGTTATGGAAGATGAATGAGGGAATTAAGAAACCTAGAAAGACTGTTATCATGACCCTTTAGCAAAGGAGATTCAGTAAGAAAACTGTCAAAGTGATCAAACTCAAAGAACGGTAGAGCACCAAACCAATAGTAACCCTAGAAATGCCCTACTCAAAGGAAAGAAGGGACCACAACAATCCATATAAAGGAATAACCTATTACAAGTATGAACGATTGAGACATTACCTTAAGAAGTGCCCAACCCTACCAAGGACAAGTACCAAGATAAACTATTATAGGTGTAAGGAAAGAAGGGGTGTTTCACACCTCATAAATTCAAGGCTATACCTCCTCAAAAGTCACAAAGGGCATGAAGGATTGAAGACTGATACCATGGAGTGGGTTACGTAAACGGTTCACCAAGAGGTCAAGAAATGACAAGGTGAATGCAAAAACTTCTTGAGAAGGTCAAACCAAGAAGGATACCTCATGAAAAACTAAAGAGCTAGTAGCATACTTAGGACTCTCTCATAAGGGGCAAACACAGAAAAACGTCCCCCGGAACTCTAGGGAATGACATAATGAGAGTGAAGAAGAGAAGGAATACGTTGGGAAAGGAAACTCTGGAGGGATGCATACAACCAAGTGCCTTGAAGGAATCATTGGTTGGCAGATGGGCATAACGAGGAGTGCAAGGAGCCAAACCCTCATTAGAACCTACTTGAAAGAAGGATGTACCAGAGGCCGAGACTAACCTACTTTGGAAAAGTGATAGAATATTAGGTACAACTTCCTTTGGAAAATATAGAGAATTCAAAGTGGAGATTCGGAACAACATAACAGAAGTAAGCAAACTATGATAACAAGATGGTCAAAGAAAATGAATGAACCCTAAGGAGGACCGAGAAGTAGTAAGGAATACACCCTAAAAAGGGCATTGGAAGGATCATTAAGGATGAGGACATTAGAGAGACAACTGTCTCAAGAAAACTAAACAAGGTGAAAAGTAGGGTGAGACAGGTAACGAATTACTCTCGTAAGGGTTATAGAGTAAAACCCAACAAAGAAGGAAGAGGTGGAAATGCCAAGTATTGGAGAAAAGAAGGATGAAAGAAATCCTTAAAAGGAACAAGGGCCAATTAACGACTAAAACTCAAGCTAAGAAAGGAATAGGCAAGCCTCTCACATAACGGTCAAGAAAACTTAAAACAAGAAAGATTTGTACGCTCCATAAAGAAGTAGACAGATACTGGGTACGAATAAAGATGCGGATAGAGTATACAGGATGTGCCTACAAGAATTGTGGAGTAAAGGTAAACAGGAGAAGATGATATCAAGGGATGTCATTTAAGGGTAAAAGTCCCCTTGAGCAAATGCAAAAAGGAATGTCAAGAGAAAAGGAAAGAATCCTACCAAGGAAGTATTGTGATGTCCCAATATGACCTGTTTGGAGAAAGAGCAGGAGTATAAAGAAATAATTCAAGAAGAACCGAGTAGAAAGAAGAAACTAGTAACTGTGGATAGCCAAAGAGAATGAACAAAACCCTAAGAAAGGATGAGATGCAATAAAGACTACACTCTCTGAAGAAAAATGGGATGGGCATGAAGAACGAGTGATACAGCTGCCTAGACAATTAGACCAGAAAAATAAAGAGAAGAAGACAGGTAAAGATATAGTTTTTGAGAGAACCATGGACTTAAACCACAACAAAGATGGGAGAAGTGAAAAGGCCAAAATGTAGGAAGAGAAGAACGAAGGGAAATCCTTAGAGAAATCGATGGTCAAAACTAGATTTATAGTTTAAAGTCTTGGAACGATTAAGTGAGCCACAAGAAGGGCGAACAGGAGATTTTGAAATAAGGAGGATGTGAACCCTCCTTAATATAAATTATTTAATGGGTTAGCATCAAAAGATGCTTTGACAAGTATGAATGATTGGACAACCCATACTTGGGTAATAGAGGAAAAATGTTCGAGAAGATGTTGGGAAAGTAATTTCCCTAATAAGGTGTAGCTAAGAAGGAATAACCACAATTGGTAAGACATGTCATAGCCCACACACGCATATGACGCTTAAAGAGTAGATAACCAAGCCTAGTGTGGAATGCACAGAATAAAACTAATAATTAGAAGTGTCCTATGTAAGGAACAAGGGATAAAACAAAAGTTGTGGATAGAGAAGGATCCAAAGAAAACGGATGAACTAACGTAGATAAGGGTGCGAAGAAAGGGAGAAAGAACCATACAATGAATGATAAGGAGGTTAAGCATGTAACTCCTAAGATGGAAATTTCTATTGTAAGGGATATAGTAGAGAACAAAACCGGAAGGAGGAAACCTTCTCAAGCAAAGTAATTGACACATAGATCGAAAGCAATTATTGTAGAATAAAGAATCATGAAGTGAATATGAGTAAGTAAAAGTGGATTAAGGAAAAAGGAAAAACCCTTGAATAAGGAATGCCAAGGACTTAAGAATGAAATAATCTCAGTTTGTTGGTAAACTACTAGGAAACCAATTAATTGGCACCAGAAAGACCCAATAAAGAAGTTGGGAAAGGACGAGTGGGTAAGGAAAATTGACACAATTATGTAAGACATGTTGTCAAGATACGAATGATAATTGGGTAACAGTAAAGGTGAGAAAACTACAAGCTACGCACCCGATTAAAGGAGTGGTGAAATTATATAGTCCCTGGAAGGCTGGAAAGTTCGCAACAACCCTAAAAGAGGTGTTGTAGGGGTCTGATGGACTGAGACAGGTTTAGAACTATATCATATCATAAGGGACATATAAGCACCAACAATCCCGAGTAAAATGTAACTTGAGTAAGAAGGAGTTAGTTGGTAAACATAACAAGGTCAAACATAAATTTGACTAAAGTTGTAATCAATGACGGATGAAGGATGGGTCAAATTGGGACAAAAGAATAATAACACAAAAACCTGTGAAAACAAGTATGTAATGCTTAAAAGAACGTCGAGCTAGGGGTTTCAACGATGAAGAGAATAACTAGAAAAAGGAATGATTGGACACCTTGGAACTCCCAATCCTGAAATCTTGAGTAAAATCCCCAAAAGGAAGAACCTTATCCTAAATAAAGGGAGATGTGAACCTAAGAATATACATTAGGATTAATGAGCCATACATGCCTCGTTATTATAACTCCATGGAAGGAGTAAGTATGATAAATGAAAAGAAATTCCTTAGATGAATGATTATGGGGACTAAGCGAAAGAGCAATCAAAATGTAAGCATGTCAAGAAAACCCAAGTTGACATTAACGAAAATTATTCCCGATGTGGAATATATTGGTTAAGTTTTGGGGACAAAACTTCTAAAAGGAGGGGAGAGTTGTAAACCGCACACTTTTGTGATAATGAAAATTGGGAAAAGAACCGGTCAAACCGAGTAAGAAAACCAAGCCGGTTTACATTTGGGAACAAACAATATGGAAATTTACAACTTCCGGGTGATCTAAAGGGTTCATTAAACCTTGGAAAAGAAATTTAAGAAAATTTATACGACAAAAACCAAATTAGTTTAGGTGAACAAGATTCCATAAGAACATTGAAGTTAAGCATCTAGGAAGTATTAATTTTTTTGTAACCTAAAATTTCGGTAAAAAATTTTTATCTATGCCTTATCATAAATAACCATAAATTTAATTATTGTAATTAATATCAATAATTTAATACCTAAATTAAATTATTGGAATTAATACAAATAATTTAATATCGAAATCAAATTTTTGGAATTAATACCAATAATTTATGCCAATATTAATATTAGTAATAAATCTCGCCCATTTAATACATGGTTTTACGCAGAGGTCATCCCCATTTCATTCTCCTCACACCTGAACACTTCTCTCTCTATCTACTGCTCCATTTCCCGGTAAAGCTCGAACCAGAGTTTCGACTTTAACAAAGGTGTGGCTCTTTAGAACCAGGGAGAAGACAACTATCTGATAGCAAACTCCAGTCAATCCAGGAATCGTTGGAGAAGCGTCGACATGATGGAATAGTGAAGCAACTTCGGCGGACCGAAGTTGCCCTATTTCGTCCAAGCAGAAATGGGCCATTTCAAGCCCTCCTCAGGCTAAACCAAGCCCTCCCAACACTTCCTCAGCCTTTCCACAGTCGAATTAGGACTGAAAGGTAAGCCAATTCGGCTCCCCTTTAAAATTTTTGATCGGTGCTAGAGAGAGAGTCGACCGAATTTCAATGACAAAATTCTAATCCAATTCCACATCAATTGATGCAATTCTTGATTCTAGGATGAACCTCAGGACGAGACCTATCTACCCAGATCAAAAGCTCGGACCACCGTGCCTTCACCGGTGAGTAATCAAAGCTTTCTCTCTCTACAACCTATTTTCTGGCGAAGCTCCGTTTGAGCTCGTTTCGGCATTAAAATTTGGGATTCAAAGTTTCTTAGAATCGTATGAACATGCAAGAACTCAATTTCAACTCCAATTTCAATAATTACAAATGTTTGATCGGTCAATTTTATGAAATCAAATTCGGTAGTGTTGAAGAGTTGAAATTGGGGATTTTCGAAATTCAAAGGGCCAAAATGCAATTTTATGAAATTGAGGGTCAATTGTGCATGAAAATAATGTTGGAGGACCAATTGAGGAATTTTGGAATTTTTTGGGGCAAAACTTACCATTTTTGTAAAAGAAGGGCAAAATGGTAATTTTGGAAAACTTGGGGGACCAAATTGGAAATTTGGGAAATTAAACTCCTTTTTGGTGAAATTGAATAAATTGAGGTCCCATGATAAATTTTAAAGGTTACGAGACTCAATTTGAGGAAAATCAACATTAGGGACTTAAAGTTAAAGAGAGATAACTTTAGGGACCTAATTGCAAATAACTAAAAGTTTGGGTTTTCTCATTCATTGGAAATGAATGAAGGCTGTTATGCCGAGTAATAATAAACAATGTTGTTCATATCGTGTAGGAATGTGACATACCGGGAACGCCAGTAAAGACAAGCTCGCGTGAATACAAAGAACCAGTCTAGTGGAATTCACGGCATTAACGGGTGAATGGGTTTACTAACATCATACCCGGTTGGGATGATGAGCACAATTTAAAGATAAAAACCACTTATCAGTTGTGAGTGAAAATTTTATATCATACCCGGTAAGGGATGATAAGTACCTCGGTATAAAAACCCACTATTTAGTTCACCACTTAGAGAAAGTGATGTGAAAATTATGTAGAAAAACTACTTACCGGTTGTAAGTAGATCAGACCCGGTTGGTATGACGAGACTTCCTCGAAGGAAGTTGAAAACCCGTTCATCGGTTATGAACGGAGATGTCTTTATACCTGTCGGTATAATGGACAGTAAAAACCTATTTTGTCAAAAGTGTTCTCCCCTGACTGTGTGCCAATGCTTAAACTATTTTGGAGACCTTTTTGACGAGAGCTCGAATAGCTCTTATAGGCCGGGGCCTCGGTTTTGGAACTTGAGGGCTAGAATGCCCAGATTTTTTAAAATCTCATACAATGGGCCCAAGGCCAGTTGGCACGAGCAGGAGCTTGTAAATGAACATGATATATGTGCCATAAAACTTAATAATTGAATTGTTTGGCCATGGTACCAAGATGGGACCGACATGCTCAGTCAACTAGTGGTAGTGCGATATGACAGGTCGACGGACCAGTCAAGACAAACAACTACGGGTTGAGTTGAGAGTCGGGGCCGTTGGATCGGTGGCACCACAGATTACATGGCAATATAAGAAAATATTGTTTGTGCATGCACTGTGAGTACGGGATCATCAAGACGCCCATGAGGGGTAGTGATGCATCCTAAGGGTACTGGACAACCTGGTGGCTATAAGGGCAGTTCGTCATTCCAGGTGTCTGTGTGAAATCTGAAGTAGCACCAAGCGCATGAAACTGGGGTGTGGACAGGATGAAGTCTCTGTACTCATACGGACACGAAGAAGTAATTTCGGGATTGTGGGTCGGATGTCGCGTACATCCACTCATTGCCAAAGTAGAAGTGATCGTACTTCTATCCGAGTGGCAGGAAAAGTCGCTCCAAAGCCACTAGCGGGTTCAGTAGTGATACTGACTTGCGAATGTGTGTAACATTCATGATGAAGGATGTGTGTTGGGTGATGACACACCGGTAACTAAGAAATAATGGAAAAACCCAAATTTTTAAATGAAAGGATTTTTGAAAAGAAAGGAGTCTAGCACACTCCATATAAATGTTTTTCTTAAAAGTTAAAAGTAGACCTTTGAAAATCCATTCACTAAGTAGTCGTACTCACCCCCTCCCTTATATCCCTTTCAGGAAATTCGAGAAAGTCTACCTTGAAAGTTCATCAACTAAGATACCTGTAAGACAGGTATGTAAAGTTTAAAATTTCATGCAGTTTTGATTATGCTATTCTAGGAAATGGTGCAGGTTTAAAGGACGCCTTACTCTTTATGGATTATGATAAGGGAAAACCCTTTATAAACTGGGAGAGTGGCGGGTTGTTCATGGGGATCCGACCAAAATCGGGTCGGGGTATGACAGATCTACTTACAACCGATAAGTAGTTTTTTCGCATGTTTTTCACATCACTACTCCAAGTTGTGATTTTTTAAATGCCACATAGTAGTGGGTTTTCATTCCGATATTTTTATCATTCCCAACTGGGTATGATGTTAATAACTTTAAATTATGCTCATCATCCCAACCGAGTATGATGTTAATAAACCCACTCACCCGTTAATGCCGTGAATTCAACTAGATCGGTTCTTTGTATTCACGCAAGCTTGTCCTTGCTGGTGCTCCCAGTACTTCGTGTTCCTACATGATATGAACATCTTGATTCATTATCCTTTGGCCTAATAGCCTTCATTCATTCCAAATGAATGAGAAAGTCAAACTTTCATTTATTTGCAATTAGGTCCCTAAAGTTATTTCTCTTTAACTTTAAGTCCCTAATACCAGTTTTCCCTCAAATTGAGTCCCAAAAATTTTAAAATTTATCATAAGACCTCAATTTATTCCATTTCACAAAAAGGGGATTAATTTCCCAAATTTCCAATTTGGTCCCCCAATTTTTCCAAAATTACCATTTTACCCTTCCTTTACAAAAATGGTAAGTTTCACCCCAAAAATTATAAAATTCCTCAATTGGCCCTCTAACATTTTTATCATGCCCAATTGACCCTCAATTTTAGGAAATTGCATTTTGGTCCCTCAAATTTTTGAAAATCCCTAATTTCCCCCAATTTCCCCCCAATTCCAACTCTTTAACACAACCAAATTTGATTTTATCAAATTGACTGATAAAACACCTCTAATTATTGAAATTGAAGTTGAAATTGAGTTTCTCCATGTTCATATGATTCCATAGAACTTTGAATCGCGAGTTTTAACGTCGGAACGAGCTCAAACAGAGCTTCACCGAAAAACAGACTGTAGGGAGAGAAAGCTTCGATTACTCACCGGTGAGGGCACGACGGTCTAAGCTTTCGATCTGGACAGATAGCTCTCATCCTTAGGTTCATCATAGAATCAAGAATTACATCAATTGCTGCTAAATTGAGTTAGAATTTCATCATTGAAATTATGTCGGTTCTCTTTCTAGCATCGGCCAAAAATTGCAGAGGGGAGTCGAATTGGCTTATCTTTCAGTCCTACTTCGGTCGTGGGAGGGTTGAGGAAGTGTTGGGAAGGCTTGGTTTGGCTTGAGGAGGGCTCGAAATGGCCGATTTCAACTCAGCCGAAACAGGGTAGCTTCGGTCCACCGGTGCTGCTTCACTGTTTCATCACACCGACATTTCTCCAACGACCCTCGGAGCAAACGAAGACTATAGGCATGTAGTTGACTTCTCCCCGGTTCTAAAGAACCTGACCTTGCCTTGTTTGTCTTAGAAAAGACCCCATAACGGAGCTCTGATTTGAGCTTTCCTAGAAAATGGAGCAATTGAGAGAGAATAGAGTTTTCAAGTGTGGAGAAGATGAATGGGGAGGGGCTCTTTATATAGGGAGCTCGGGGACCCGTTGGCCGTTCGTTTGGCACATTTATGATAGCCATTGATGGCTTGAAACGTACCAAACAGAAAAGTTTCTTCTTCATCGGTGTTTTTTCGATTTTTCGGCGAGTGAACAGTGTTGTCATCCTAAGGAAGAAGATGACACTATTCCGAACTGGACCGCACCGGTATGAACCGGGTTCGAAGCTTAAACCTGTCGATTCACCCCTCATTCGATCAAGTTTTTCAAATCTAAAAATTTCTAAATTCATCTAAATTCATTTTCTATCCAATGGTGACCTCAAATCTCTAATTTTATTTATTTAAGCCACCTAGAAAAATGAATTTAGGATTTAGTTCAATAGTGATTCAAACCGGTCCAAACTGGTTCGAATCCGGTTCACATGAACCAGTTTGGTTTTCATCCCCAATTCCTTCAAAAATCCATTTCCATGTCTTTTGTGATCCCTTGGGTCATGTAGGGTCCATAAAATTTCCGGTTTACCATCTCTTTATCGATTTCGATTTATAAACTAGTTTAGTTCTTATACCGGTTTATTCTAGTTCGGATCCGATTCACCCGAACCTGTCTAGTTTTTCTCTCCCACTTTATATTAAGGTTCCTTCCCAAGGTTTATAAATTTCTTTGGGGCACAAGGGAGTTGAATTTCTCTGATTTGTCCATTCTCTATCAGTTCCGGTTCATGAACTAACTCGGTTCATAAATTGATTAAATCCCATTGGATTCGGTTCATCTAAACCTGTCTGGTTTTTCTCTTCCAATTCATCCTAAGGTTCTTTTCCATGGTATTATGAACCCTTTAGATCACCCAGGAGTTGTAAATTCTCAAATTTCCCATTCACAAATGATTGGGTTTGTGAACCGGTTCCGTTTTCTCACTCGGTTTGGCCAGTTCTTTTCTTGGTTTTCCTTAGCTAAAAAGGGTGGGGTTTACATTAATTGAATCTAAGGGGAAAATAAGGACCTAAAGGTAAAAGCACAAGCCTTAGGGACCAAATTGCAATTAAGGAAAAATGTGAGGGCATATGTGCAAATGCCGAGAAAGATGCGACCCCTTAGTCAAAGCATTCTAATATGGATATTTGTGCCATGTAGGAGCAGACTAATCGAATGCCGGCTCCCGGAAGCACGCCGCGAGGCCATACTCCGCTGTTACATCCCCGTAAAAAATTACTAGTTGAGTGGGAATGCTATAATGTCTCTTCCGATTGGAATGAGGTTCAATTAAACGATTTCGATTGGAATTAGCCTCCCATGACTAGGTGACTCTACTTAAAATATTTGGGAGCTAATTTCGAGGCTTAGGCTTGGAATGCTAGTGGGCCCAAGGCCGATGGACATGGGTATAGACCCGTCCAGAACTAGCATGTGATAAGTGATGCTAAAATTTCCAAATAGTGGGAAATTGTGTGTGATACTCGCTAAGCCAAGTCTGAGTTGTTGAGCTTGTTAGGCCAAACCGCTGCTCCACCAAAGCCAGGTCATCAAACCTGTTAGGCCGGTACATGTGGGCTGAAGCCAAGCTAATAGACTGTTGTGCTGGAGGGATAAAGATAAAAGCTATGATTAGAAAACTGTTGATTGTGCATGCACTGTGAGATTAATACCATCAGGACACTTGGCATGAGGTAGTGATGGAGCCCAAGGATTGTTGGACGACTTAGGGTGCATAGGGGTGATACGTCATCCAGTAGGTTGAGAAGCTTGAGGAGCTTCCTACGCACTAAGACCGAGGCAGTAGGGGAAAAGAGGTCTCATCCCAAAAAGCGGACATGATGAAGTGATTAGGGTTTGATAGTTGGACTATTGATGTCCACTCAAACTCAAGGTAGAGGCAGTGCATCTCTATCAGGGGTGGATGATAAAGGCACTACGGTCCACAAGTGGAATGGTCAGGGACCGTTCTGTGAACGTATGATCCCTCCTATGATAGGAGGGTGGTTGATGATCATGTGAAAAGGAAAACTTGAGAAGGAACTACTTGTGAAATATCAACTATTTGAAAGTGTTAAAGTGAACATTTCCTAAAAGATTTCTCCCACTCACTAAGTTGTTGAACTCACCCCCTCCCTCTAAACATTTTTGAGGAAGGAACGTGACTACGTCGGCCTCCCTCTCTCCAGAACCCATCCCAGGTATAAGAAATTACCATTTCAGTTTTGTTTAATGTTGTCCAGGGAAAACAAGACAGGTACTATGCCTGACTCTCTTTGATTTCTTGGAGGAGTCCCTCTTGGAGGTCTGGGAGAGTGGCGGGTTAATCACAAGGCCTCGACCAAACCGGGTCGGGGCATGACAGGGACCGCTGCACTTAGTTTGGTAATTTTTAGAGATAATTTGGTCATAAATACAATGATTTGAAAGTTAGGGGATCTAATTGTAATTGAGATTTCTATGGGGTCTTTCTATAAGACAAAATAAAGTATTGTGGATGATGGAAAATTGGGTGAAGGTTGGAGATTGAGTTTGCCTATTATGGAAGGTATAGGGACATATTTGCAATAAAGATAAATTTAATGACTAAAATACAAATATGAGTATTTGTTCAGCCAAAAGGTAAGTTTTGGGTAGTACATATACCTAAACTTAATTAAAGAAAGTTTAGGGACCTAAATGAGAAATAAAGGAGTCAAAAGAATCATTAATCCTAAGTTATCAAGAAAAATGGACAAAATGGTAATTTTACTAAAACTTAGGGGGGCTTTTGACAATTAATGAGAAGTAGAGATTGGAGTTATTCCACTGCCTATTTGGGACCATAATAGGACTCAAGGTAACTTGAGGGACTCAATTGAAAGACTTGGAAAAGTCTAAGGTCCAAAAAGAGGAAGTTGTAAAGTTTAAGGCAACATGATTTTGCCCAAAGTAAGGACCAAATGGTAATTTTGGGAAAGTTGGACACCTAGGGGGTGAATAAAGAAAATATGGCCACTTCAACAAGTGCTAGTGAAAAGATAACAAGCTTAAGCTTGAGAGGTTAACCTTAGAGAATGTTAGACCAAGGGTCGAGTTACAAATTAATGAGTCGGGTAACCGAGACCCAAAAGGGCTAAATTGTAAAATTGTAGGAAGATTATGGTAAGTTAAATATCTAATGGTCAAAAGTGAAAATAACCCTATTATTACAAAACCTTGCATAAAATGTAAGAGGCACTCGAACGGAACCGAGAGCAGATTTCTGAAAACCCCACAGAACAAAGAAGTTCCATGTAGTGAGGTGAGTGAGTGTTAACAGTGAGTCTGATTGAACCGACCGAAACATAAGTTAATATGCTTGAGTGATTATGTGGAAATGAGCAGAAAGTTAGTCTTATAGCTCATATAAGAAGTGAAAAATGAATAAGTTCACACCCACTAATGAAAATGCAATTTTAAAGGCCAAAATAAAAATCGGTCATGAGACTAGGGCATGTGGCGTGAATATGATTATGAGGAATCGAAAAATGGTTGGGCCTTGAGCTATAAACGTGTGCATATCACTTGGAGAGGTGGCCTAGTGACAAGCTAAGATCCCAATGAGTGTCATTACTATGCTTATATGTCATGAGACTGAGTCTAGGGCATAATGCCCAACTACGCGATATGGTGAGACAATCCAGTGATGGGCCAGTCTCCCAAGAGTTATTTAATTGTTTGGGGAGTCGTTCTAGTGAAGGATGAGACTTACAAGTATATCCATGTTATAACTATGTTGAATTGATGCATGGTAGTGTATTTTGGGGAACCGGACGAGAGATACACCAACCTCCCGGTAATAAGATGCATTATACACCATATGTGACCTAACCATGAGCGCCATGGGTATGACCACATGTTATGATATTTCTTATTGTGAATACTGTTATAGGAGATGGCGTGATGGGTGGACACCTCATGAGGTTGAACCATCGCCCAAGGGAAAATGAAAAGAAGATTAGGGAGTGTTTTGTGTAATCTTCCGTGTTTCTCAGGACTCCGATTGATGTACAGGTACCGTCCCAGTACACCGCTGCGACAAGATGATGGTGGAATTGAGTCGCGTGTGTAAAGGGTATGTGCTGGTGAGTGGCAGTAATGCAGTCATGACCTCGGATGTGAAAACCGGTCCGGTTCAGGGTGAACCAGACCTAAACTAGATTGAACCGTGAAGAACTAGTTCAAAGATTCATTTTTCTAGGTGTCTTAAAATATCAAATGGGAAAATTGAAGCCATCATTAGATAGAAAATAAATTTATATAAATTTAGAAATTTTTAATTTTAAGAAAACCAGTCAAATTGAGCCTAAACCGACTGATTTTCGATTTTGGGTCACCGAATCGGTCAACGGTCCGACCGATCAATGGGCTGCCCACCATGTAAACCCCATCTTTTAAAGGTAAGAAAATTGAGAAAAGAACCAATCAATTCAAAAGAGAAAACTGAGTTAGTTCATGAACCTTAACCGATAGAGAAAGGGTAAAATGGGAAATCGACATATCCCGAGTGATCAAAGAGTCATACAAATCCTGGAAAAGAATCTTGAGGCAAATGGGAAGAGAAAACCAGACCGGTTTAGGGCAAAATGAACATGAACCGAATTGAACTAATTTAAACCATACTTGAACCGGTTTCTAAATTCATTTTTCTGGCTATCTTAAAATGATCAAATTAGGGAATTGAAGCCACCATTTGGCTCCAGTTAGGACTGAAAGGTAAGCCAATTTGGCTCCCCTCTACAATTTTTGGCCGGTGCTAGAGAGAACCGGTAGAATTTCAATGATGAAATTCTAACTCAATTTGGCATCAATTGATGCGATTCTTGATTCTAATATGAACCTCAGGATGAGAACTATCTGCCTAGATCGAAAGCTTAGACCGTCGTGCCCTCACCGGTGAGTAATCAAAACTTTTTCTCTCGACAGTATGTTTTCCGGTGAAGCTTCGTTTAAGCTCGTTTTGGCATCAAAACTTGCGATTTAAAGTGCTATTGAATTGTAAGAGGATGGAGAAACTCAATTTTAACTTCAATTTCAACAATTAGAGGTGTTTGATCGATCAATTTGATTAAATCAAATTTGGTTGTGCTAAGTAGTTGAAATTGGGGGAAAATTTGTGAAAATTTTGGGATTTTCAAAATTTAAAGGACCAAAATGTAATTTTATGAAATTGAGGGTCAATTGGGCATGAAAATAATATTGCGGGACCAATTGAGGAATTTTGGAATTTTTGGGGCAAAACTTACTATTTTTGTAAAGGAAGGGAAAATTGGTAATTTTGGAAAAGTTGGGGGACCAAATTGGAAATTTGGGAAATTAAACCCCTTTTTGGTGAAATTGAATAAATTGAGGTCCCAAGATAAATTTTAAAAGTTTCAGGACTCGATTTGAGGAAAAATTGACATTAGAGACTTAAAGTTAAAGAGAAATAACTTAGGGACCTAATTGTAAATAACTAAAAAGTTTGGATTTTCTCATTCATTTGAAATGAATGAAAGCTGTTATGTCGAGTAATAATGAACAAGGATGTTTATATCGTGTAGGAACGTGAAGTATCGGGAACGCCAGCATGGACAAGCTTGCGTGAATACAAAGAACCAGTCTAGTGGAATTCACTACGTTAACGGGTGGGTGGAAATTTTATATCATACCCAGTTGGGGACGATAAGTACCTCGATATGAAAACCCACTATTAAGTGTTATTTTAAATATAACAACTTAGAGGAAGTGATGTGAAATTCATGCGAAAAAACTACTTACTGGTTGTAAGTAGATCATACCTGGTTGGTATGATGAGACTTCATCGAAAGAAGTTAAAAACCCGTTCATCGGTTATGAACGGAGGTGTCCTTATACTCGGGCGGTATAATGGATAGAGAACACATATGTTTTGTCAGAAGTGCTCTTCCCTGACTGTGTGCCAATGCTTAAACAATTTGGGAGACCTTCTCGACAGGAGCTCGAATAGCTCTGATAGGTCGGGGGCCTCGGTTTTGGAACTCAGAGGCTAAATGCCCGATTTTGAAAATCTCGTACAATGGGCCCAAGGCCAGTTGGCATGAGAAGGAGCTCGTAAACGAACATGATAGGTCGACGGACCAGTCAAGACAAACAACTGCGAGTTGAGTTGAGAGACAGGGCCATTGGACCAGTGGCACCACAGATTATATGGAATAATGAGAAAATATTGATTGTGCATGCACTATGAGTACGGGATCATCGAGACACCCAATAGGGGTAGTGATGCATCCTAAGGGCCCTGGACGACCCGGTGAGTATAAGGGCAGTTTGTCGATCCAGGTGTCTGTGCGAAATTTGGAGTAGCACCAAGCGCATGAGACCGGGGTGGAGACGGGATGAGGTCTCTATCCTCATAACGGACTCGAAGATTTTATTCTGGGAATGAGGGTCGGATGTCACAAAAATCCACTCATTCTTAGGGTAGAAGTGGACGTACTTCTATCCGGGTGGCCGGTAAAGTCGCTCTGAAGCCACAAGTGGTTTTAGTGGACGTATTGACCTGCGAATGTGTGTTTATCGTTCATGATGAAGGATGTGTATTGGGTGATGACACACCGTGATTAAATAAGGAAATGGTGATAAAACCCGAGATTTTGAATGAAAGGATTTATGTAGAAAGGAGTCTGGCACACTCCAATAATAAATGTTTTCTTAAAAGTCCAAACTTTTAAAAACCCATTCACTGAGTAGTCATACTCACCCCCTCCCTTATATCCCTTTCAGAAAATCCCGGAAAGCCTACCCTTAAAGACCATTAACTAAGAAGCTTGTGAGACAAGTATGAGGAATTTAAAATGTTATGCAGTTTTGATTATGTTATTCCAGGAAAAAGGTGCAGGTTTAAAGGACGCCTTACTCTTTACGATTTATAATAAGAGAAACCCTTTAATAAACCGAGAGACTGGCGAGTTGATCATGGGGATCCGACCAAACTAGGTTGCGGCATGACACTGGGGTGGGGTCAGAATGAGGTCTTTATCCTCAAACGGTCACGGAGTTTTTTTCAGGTTTGAGGGTCAGATGTCGTGTACATCCACTCATTCTAAGGGTAGAAGTGGACAGGCTTCTATCTAGATGGCCGGTAAAGTTGATTCGATGCCACAAGTGGGTATAGTGGATGGGTTGCCCTATGAATGTGTGATCCCTTCATGATGAAGGGTGTGTGTTGATTGTTAAACACACTGACTGTGGTTAATGAGGAATGATGGTTTTTTAAAACCAAGAAATTTAGGAAATGGTTTAAGAAAATAAGGAGTTTAGCATACTTCAATTCAAACTATTTCTTTGAAAATCAAGTTTTAAACACCCATTCACTGGGTTGTTGAACTCAACCCCTCCCTTATACCCCTTTTTAGGTAACCAAGGGAAAACCTGCCTAAAGACCTCCAGTTAGCTACAACTGCAAGACATGTATGTAAGTTTAAAATTCATGGAGTTTGTATTAATGTTATTCTAGGAAAGGTACATGCTTAATGGACGCTTTACGCCTTACCCCATGGCAGGTTGCTCACGGGGATTCGACCAAACCTGGTTGGTACGTAACAACTTGAATGTATCAGAGCCTATTTCCTCGAATAAATTATCAAGACTATATAACATAGTTACTAATAGTAATAATTTTAAAATTTATAGGTGGACTCAAGAAAAGAAGCTAAACAAACCCGCACTACCTTAGCCATCCCGGAAGCTAGGAAGAATCCCGTCCCAAAGGAGGAAATGAACCAAAAGTATAGGAGGACTCTTGGAGTAATCTCGGGTCAAAGAGGACTCGACAAGACAACCCCCAAGGTGTTCAAACTCAAGGATGGAAAAGCACCGAACCACTAGGAATCCCTTAGAAAAGTCCCACAATGCTCAAAATATTGGAAGGACCACAAAGGTCCACACAAGGAGATGATATGTTATAGATGTGGGCAATGGGGACACTATATAAGAAGATGCCCAACATTACGGAGGACAAAACCCAAGAGGATCTATTATTAGTGTAGGAGGGTGGGACACATAACAATGGATTGCCCCACGCTGCAAGGAATCAAAGCAATACCTTCCAATAAGGATACATCCACCTCTATAGAAGCCCAAAGGGATAACATTACAAGGACCACAATTCCGACTAAGGATCCCAATCTCACCCAAGAAGAAATCCTTCTAGACCATAGCATAGTACTGAGTACTTCCCAAACAATCATTGTAACAATCTCCCTTAAGAGATGTTAAAAATCCAAATTGTATTCTTACATCAATAATGAATAAGTTTATGAGTTTCTAAAAAAAAACTTTTTGTCCCTCAATAATATGATTGTGTGCCTCAATTACATGAGGAAGGATCACAGGAAGAAGACCAAGGGTAGAATCTTAAGAAAACCTAGAAAAAGTGGATAAAGGGAATTTTTCCTTTAAGGAGCGCTACAAGCCACCTAGAAGCAAATAAGGAATCACCTCCTCTATAAAAGACAAGCCCCTAATGATAAAAGACAGATAGGATGTCTTGGGATAACAAGGTGTGACCTACCTTGGAACAACAGAGGAGCCAAGTAAGGTTGTAGATTGATCTAGTGAGAAGGTGCAACAAGAAACTTTGGGAGAAGACACCCTAGGAAGAACCAGAAATTAGTAAGGACTACACCCTAAAAAAGGATGACAGGATTAGCATCATGATGAGTAAAATCAAAGGACAACTATTTCGAGACAAGCAAACCAGGAAAGTAGTAGGGATAAGGCAGTTGACTAACTGACCTCTAGTGGGTTATAAATTTAAACCTCAACAAATAAAAAGGGGAGATGGAAAGGCCATAACAGTGGAAAAGAAGGATGAAAGAAATCCTTAAAGAAATAAATGGCCAAAAACAAAATGGTGATCACACTCAAACCATAAGGAGGATTTAGTAAGTCTCACACAAAGAGGTCTTGAAGCAAATAGTGTCTGAACCCTTTCCAAGAAAGGAAACCCTAGGGAGGTGTACATATTCCAACTGAGAAGTAATGGACCAAGTGATGAAGGATGAGAAAATGAAGTGCATACCAAGGTGAAAGAACCTAGGGAAGTATACTAGGATGACCCAAGGAGAAAGTTAAACCCAAGGAGCAGGTAATTTGAAAAATAGCATCAACAGACGCAGTGACAAGTAAAGATGGGAGGGATACCCATAATAGGGAAATATAGGAGATAACATCCGAAAAACCTTGGAGAAGTAAGCCCTCCAATTCGAAAGTGGTTAAGGGGAAACAACCAATAACATTGAGGCTGGTTGTAGCCCACACTCGCTTAATAGAGCAAAGGAGTGGACGACTGGACATAAAATAGAGTGTTAGGAACCAACCTATCAGCATAAGTTCCTCGAAGAGAGGATAAGGAACAAAAAGGAGATAGAGGACAAGGAAGGATAAAGAGTGGACAATAATATCGATCTCAGAAGGGTGTAAGAAAGGAAAGAAGGAAAAAGCTTCCAAGGATCATTAGCGAGGACAGAAGTCCCTAGGTAAAAGGATAAAAGTAGGAAGTGAGACCCTAAAAATGGAAGTTTTGAAGCTAAGGAACCGCCAGATTGATCATAAGAGGCATTACCCGACATAAGGAACCACATAAAAAACCCTAAATGGTTGAAAGAAGCTAAGTGGTTGATAATGGATAATGGTAAAAAACCCTAAATTGATCATAGGAGGATAATGGTAAATGTAGTCGAGGAATACTACCAAACGAAAAGAGTAATAAAGCTAGACGATCCCTAAATGGTTGAAAAGCTTAGAACAACCCTCATGAAGGTGTTCTAGAATTCTAATGGACCAAGACAAGTTCTAGAAAATGTTATGCTATAAGGGACAAGTAAGCCCAACAGTCCTGAGGAAAATGTGACTCAAGATAAGGAAGAGTTGGTCAGTAACCATGACAAGGTCAAATATAAAATTTGGACCGAAGTTGTAATAAACAACGGATGAAGGAAGAGTCAAAATAGGATGAGGAGGTGATAACAAAGAAGCCCGTGAAAACATGTATGTAACGCTCGAAAGAACATCAAGCTAAGGGTTTCAATGACCAAGAGAATAACTAGACACGTAAATGGTTAGGTATCTTGGAACTCCCAAATCCTGAATACTAGAACCTCAAGAGGAAAAATGTTGCTCTAACCAAAGAAAGATGTGAATCTAAGGATATACCCTTAAGTAAGGTGTGTCTAGTTATGATAAACTTTGTGAAAAGAGTAAACAATAGAAAGGAAAAGAAAATCCTTAAGTGAATGCAAAAAGGCTAACTGAAAGAACAACTGAAGAGTTAGCATGTCAAGCAAACACCAAGTGGACACCAAAGGAAATTGTTTTTGATGCAAAGGTTACTAATTAAGTTTTGGAGACAAAACTCCCAAAAGGAGGGGAGAGTTGTAACCCCATCTCTTAAAGACAAGAAAACCGAAGAAAGAACAGGTCAACCCGAGTGAGAAAACTAAACCGGTTCATGAACCCCAAACATTGGAGAAAGGGTAAAACGGAAAATTTACAAATCCCGAGTGACCTAAAGAGTCATAAAAGTCATGGAAAGGGACTTTGGGATGAATTGAAAGTGAAAACTAAACCAGATCAGGTGAATCGAACCTGAACCAGAATGAATCGGTTTGAACCACTATTGAACCGATTTCTAAATTAATTTTTCTATGTGGCTTAGAAAATTCAAATTGGAGAATTGAGGCTACAATTGGATAGATAACAAATTTAGAAATTTTTAATTTTGACAAAATCGGTCGAATCGAGCCTGAACCGGCCAGTTTAAGCGTTGAATCCGATTTGTAATAGTGTTGTATTCTTTCTTCAGATGACAACACTGTTCACTCACAGGAAAATCGAACAGCACTGGTGAAGATAAAAAGTCTCTAGTCAGGGAGTTTCAGGCAATGAATGATCACCATTAAGGCAACAATCGAATGGCTAAGAAGTTCCTGAGCTTCCTATATAAAGAGCCCCTCCTCATTCATCCGTCTCACACCTGAAAACTCCACTCTCTCACCACTGCTCAATTTTTCGGTGAAGCTCAAACCAGAACATTGACTTAGGCATTTTTCTGAGCCAAAGAAGGCAAGGTCAGGTTCATTAGATTCAGGAAGAAGTCAGCTACCCAACGGTGGTCTCCATTTACTCCGAGAGTCGCTGGAGAAACGCTGGCGTGATAGAATAGTGAAGCAGCTCCAGCGGACCGAACATGCCCTGTTTCGGCCGAGCTGGAAACTGCCAATTTGAGCTCTTCTCCAACAAAACCAAGCTTTCCCAACACTTCCTCAGTCCTCATACTACCGAATTAGAGCGGAAAGGTAAGCCAATTTGGCTCCCCTCTGTAAATTCTGATTAGTTTTAGAGAGAGAATCGACAAAACTTCACTAACCAAATTCTCCATCAATTCGACATGAATTGATGTGATTCTTGATCCTAGGAGGAATTTCAGGACAAGAGCTATCTGCCAAGATCAAAAGCTCAGACTATCACACCCCCGATGGTAAGCTTTAGAAGTTTCTCTCTCTACGTCTAATTTTCTAGCGAAGCTCCATTTGAGCTCGTTCCAACGTCAATTCATGCAATTCAAAGTCATATGGATGTGTAGGAACTCAAATCCACCTTCAATTTCAAAAATTAACTTTGATTGATCAGGCAATTTGATGAAATCAAATTCGGTCAGGTTGAAAGGTTGAAATTGGGGTAAATTTGGGAATTTTGAAAATTCGAGTGATTAAAGTGCAATTTCCCAAAATTGAGGGCCAATTGGGCATGGAAAAGATGTTGGAGGACTAATTGGTCAATTTTTGAAATTTTTGGGGTGAAATTTACCATTTTTGTAAAGTAGGGGCAAAATGGTAATTTTTGGAAAGTTGGGGACCAAATTAAAAATTTGGGAAACTTGAACCCATTTTGTGATTTTGAATAAATTGAGGTCCCAAAGTGAATTTTAGAAGTTTCGGGATACAATTTGGAAAATTTGGTATTAGAGATTTAAAGTTAAAGAAAAAGAACTTTAGGGACCTAATTGTAAATAATTGAAAAGTTTGGGTATTTAATTCATTCATGGTGAATGAAGGATATTAGGCCAAAGGATAATGAACAAGGATGTTCATATCCTGTAGGAACATGAAGTATCGGGAACGCTAGCCAAGACAAGCTCGCGTAGAGGCAAAAAGTCGATTAAGAGGAATTCATTGCATTAACAAGTGAGTGAGAATTTTTACATCATGCACGGTTGGGATAATGAGTACCTCGGAAATGAAAACCCGCTACTATATGGGATTTTAACATCCCATCTGGATGGGGTGATGTGAGAAAACACGCAGAAAAACTACTTAACAGTTGTAAGTAGATCATACCCGGCTGGTATGATGAACTTCCTAGAAGGAAGTAGAAAACCTGCTTATCGGTTATGAGCGGAGATGTCCTCACACCCGCTTGGGTGTGATGGATAGATGAAAATTTATTTAACTGTGTGCCACTACTTAAACATTTTGGAAGACCTTCTTGATGTGAGCTTGAATAGCTCAGATAGGTCGGTGGCCTCAGTTTTGAAACTTGGGGGCTAAAATGCCCGATTTTGAAAATCTCGTACAGTGGGTCCAGGTCCAATTGACACAAGCAGGAGCTTGTAAACAAACATGAGATTAAACCACAAAAGCTTTAATGAATGATGTGTTTAGCCATGGTACCAAGACATGACTGACATACTTGATGGACTAGCGGCAGTGCGACAAGATAGGTCGACGGACCAGTTGAGACAAATAGCTGCAGGTCATGTTGGGGGTCGGGGCCGTTGGACCAGTGGCACCAAAGATTAAATGGCTTATGAGGAAAACTATTATTTTGTGCATGGACTGAGGTTCGGGACCATCAAGAGGCCCAAGAGGGGTAGTGATGCGTCCTAAGGGCTACTGGACAACATGATGGAGATAATGGCAGTTTGTTGTGCTAGCAGTTAGGGAAGCTCGACGTAGCTTCATGTGCATGAGACCAAGGTGGGGTCGGGATGTGGTCTTTGTCCTCATATGGACACAGAGTTTTTTTTCGGGTTTGAGGGTTGGATGTCACGTACATCCACTCATTCCTAGGGTAGAAGTAGACGGGCTTCTATCTAGGTGGCTGGTTAAGTTACTCCGATGCCACAAGTGGGCACAGTGGACGGGCTGCCCTGCGAATGTGAGATCACTTCATGATGAAGGGCGTGTGTTGATTATTAAACACACTGACTGTGGATAATGAGGAATGATGATTTTTGAAAACCGAGAAATTGAGGAAGTGGTTTTAAGAAAATAAGGAGTCTGGCACACTCCAATTCAAACTATTTTCTGAAAATCAAGTTTTAAACACCCATTAACTAAGTTGTCAAACTCACCCCCTCCCTTATACCCCTTTTCAGGTAACAAAGGGAAAACCTACCTAAAGACCTCCAGTTAACTACACCTACAAGACAGGCATGTAAGTTTAAAATTCATGCAATTTTTATTAATGTTATTCTAGGAAATGTACATGTTTAAAGGACGTCTTACTCCTCACGGTTTAAAGAAGGGGAAAACAATTAATAAACTAGGAGAGTGGCGGCTTTCTCATTGGGATCCGACTAAATTGGGTCGGGACATGACAACTTGAGTAGTATTAGAGCCTATTTTCTCGAATACATTATCAATACTATATAACATAATAACTAATAGGAATAATTTTAAAAATTTACAGATAGCCTCAAGAAAAGAAGCTAAACAAACCTGTGCTACCTTAGCCACCCTGAAAGCTAGGAGGAACCCCATCACAAAGGAGAAAATGAACCGCAAGTGGCCTCTATCGGGTACTAGTCTACGATGGTGTGATCCTTCTTATGATAAGAAGGGCGGTTGTTGTGTGAATGCTATGCGAACTTTGGATAATGAATTGGGTAACTAAATAAATCGATCGTTGTAGAAATTTTCTCTCATTGAGAATATACTCATTTCCCTCCTCTCACCCTTTTAGGAACATTTAAGAGGGCTCAGGTCAGGAGAGATTAAGGCCCCAAGTGAAGGCTCTAACCCTAAAGATACGTCCCACATCACAAAATTTCAATCATATTAAGGGAACGTATGTCAGTAAGCCTTTACCTTCTTTGGACCATCAAGATAGGACTGTTAGGATGGTTCGGGGAAGGGTGGCGGGTTGATCACCGAACTCCGACCAGACCATGTTGGGGTGAGACAAGGGTGGTCGATAAAGTCGCTTTGGGCCACAAGCGAAGTAGTTGGGGATTACTTTGTGAATGTGTGAATCCCTTTTTGATAAAGGGTGTGTGTGATTGTATGTTAAACCAAACCCGAGCAGGGAAAAATGTTAAAATATTTTTCTAATGAGGAATTAAACTAGCAGACAAGAATAGTAGTATTTATAAACCTTTTCTCTTTTTATGAAAAGTTACCATATCACCCACTCATTGAGTTGTAGAACTCACCCCCTCCCCTAAACTTCTTCTTGAGGAAAACCTTCTTTCAAGAAAAGTGGAAGCTAGAAGAGCAAGTTGTAGGTACCATTAGAAGGTAAACTTTTATTTAGTTATTTTGTTAAACTTTGTTGTGGAAAATATGTGTACTCATGAGCCTTTACCTTCCTCGGCCTATTTTGGTAGAGATACCGATTTAGTACAAGGAAGGGTGATGGGTTGATCATAGAGTTCCAACCAAACTAGACTAGGACATGACAAGCAGGGTCGGTCAGATATTATATTGCACACCCAAGTAAGAATGGTCATTTCATTGTGTTTATGTGACCATATTTGTGATTGTAATTGATATGGGTGGATAAGTTATGATGCTAGCATGGTACCTGATATTAGAGGTGATATCAAATGTACAGGGAATAATGGAAGTAAGGATACAAGGGAAGAGTGGCTTCCGGAAATTCCTAAGACCCATAGAAGTTTATGGCTGGGGTCCATACATCACTTGTGATCTAGGAGATGGGTCGATTTGGATCAAAGGATGTAAGATATCAAATGATACATCATCGACATTCGTGTGAGGGGGGTGGTCCATCAAGGATGTTCCAAGTGAGTGTTGTTATATAACACACATTACCCCTTATAGCCATGAGATGCTCATGTGTGAGATATTAGGGGATACGGTGGCAAGGCCACCATGTGTGATGTTGTGATGGCATGAGTTCAATCAATAACGATATGTGGGAGAAGGGCATTTGAGAATGTCCTTTTAAGTGTGAAGTAGTACGCACATTACCCCTCATACCCTAGAGTCACATGTGTACAAACTCCAAGGATGATTATTTTACATTAATGTGTGATACTATGTTATAAATGGGGAAGTAAGTACTTATGAATAAGTAAGAATGTGAATAGGCCTTAATAATCAAATTGTGTGGTGACTGAGTCATAAGCCACGTCATGGCTTGACGTCAATAAACACATTCCCTACATTGTGAGCTCACTCACTCCCCCAAACCAACATGTGTGAAGGAGCATAGAAGGCCCTACAACAGTTGCAACACCCAAAGGCATGCAACAAGGGAATGGACTCGAAAGGTATGCACGAAAGATAATTTTTTTAATTATCACTTGCTATATTTATAGGATATTTTTGTAAAGTTTTAGGCATACTACTTGTTCCATAAATTTTTTAATTTTCACTTATTTTTTTAAGTGTTTATTTTGAATCTTTTATCCTATGAGTACTACTTTGGTGAACGTACCCACCGTTGTAGAATCGAGTGAATGTGGTGGGTTGTCATTAGCTTCCCGACCCAGAGATCGGGCTGGGGCGTAACAGCCCCAAAGTATTTTCAAATATGTCCATAGACTCTTAATTTTATACCTTTTTACACTTTAGTCCTTAAACTTTCCCAAAATTACAAAAATGCCCTTACACCTCTTATTCATTTTGAAATCATTAACTCCTATATATATTTATTTTAGGTCCCCTAACTCCCTCTACATTCATTTAGGTCCTCAAACTCTTACAAAATTACCTATTTGGCCTAAACTTAAAAATATTTACCATTTGCCCCCTTAAACATTTCAAAAAGTTTCACTTTGTCTCTAACTTTTTTCAAGCTATCTCTTCATGTCCTTAGGTTTTTCCATATTTTATTTTAGGTCCTTAAACTTCTATTGAGTCTCATTTGGGTCTCCATTTTCTTGAATTGTATTTTGGCCCTCAAACTTTTTAAAATTTACATTTTAGTCCCCAAACTTTCCTCTTTTTTAAAACACATCTATAAACCTTCCAAAAATCTTTTTTATGTATCCCATCTATAAGCCTCAATCAGAAGAGTTATGTTTTGGCCACAATCAATCCTTCGCCAGAAAACTAACAAAGATTTGGGTTTAGGTCAGTAACTCACTAAAGAGATGGTGGTGGTGGTCAGAATTGGTGGGGCTGGAGAGCTGACTTCCCCACAAGTATTTTGACATCTTGATCACCCTTTGAAGTGGTTGGAGTCGCTTGTAACACTTGATTTACAGAACTTAGTTAAAAATATGGAACTATCAAAGGTTTCAAGAATTTTCACAATCACGAGGCTTGCCTACAATTCAAACGACCATTGGTGTTGACTAGAGGGAACCAAGAGAAGTCTCCAAAATTATTTTGAGTCATGGTTGGTCATCAAGGAGATCAAGGTAGGCTTTGGAAGACTCTACTATTTTTTTTTTGTTAATAGAGCGGGGTTACTATTTGATCACGACATGCGATTGGAAAGTTGACTTCCACACGGTTCTAAGGCCACTATAATGGCTAAATTTTGTGGTCGAGAAAAAAATTTATGAGCTCTGGTATGGAGGTCACCAGAAAACTAAGTATTCTCATTTTTAAAGAGAAATTTGGCCACCAGTCGATGAGAGAAAGGTCGAGTTATAGCCAACTCAATGGATTAAATATTTATAACTCTATATGCATATCTAGTTGGATGTTACCCCATAAACCCCACATTTTATTTAATTTCTCTAATTGATAGTATGCCCGAAATTGCAATGAAATCGGGTTAGTGTGCGGGTCCGAGTCAGTTTTTTGGATCTTCAATCGGGCGAAGATGATGACCACGTGTGTGTGCATAGTGCAACATGTTGGCCGATTTGTACTATAGTGAACCAGTTTCCAGCGAATCAATCGGTTGGTTCGGTAAATTTTTATCATTTTTTGGTTAGTTCACCCCCAATTCGGTTGATTCTTAGTCCAATTTATTTTTCTAAAAATTTCTTATTTAATTTTCTATAAATTCAACTACATAACAATTATTTTCTTATTTATCTAGCCATTTCTAAAAATTAGGGTTTTACCGCTATGAGTCAGTTTAATCGGTTTTTGTTGTTTTTTAGTTGGTTCACCTCCTATTCGATCGGATCTTGGCCCAATTTTTTTTCTAAATATTTTTCATCATATTCAATATTAATTGTGCTAAATAATTAATATTTTTTATTTGTCTAATACCTTTTTAAAATCAGAGGCTTTTCTTCTCAAGTTGATTCGATCCTGATTCGAACCGATTTTTACTTAAATTTTTTTCGATCCTTGATTTATTATCAATTGAGCTTCTTTGAGGCTAATTACATGAACTTACCCATCGTCTAAAGTCATAGTCTAAATTGATTCCGAATTCGATTTGATTTCTAATTATGGTTTAGTTTTCCGTTCCTCATCCATCATCGATTCCTAGTCAGGTTCGATTTAAATACTAATTTAAAAAAATTTCGATGTTACACCTATGATAAGAGGTAGTATCGATATTTAAGATAGATTAGAAGCAATGGAATAAATGGGTGTTTATAGCTTCTAAATTATCCCACGTACATGAGATTTATGTATAAATATATTTATAATTCGAAAGTGGTGTGACTCGATCATAAGTATACAAATATTCAATGGTATGACATGTAAATCACTCTAAGGGGGAAAATAATATTATGATGTAATTTGTGAGTGAAAACTATGGTAAATATATCCTAATAGCCTCAATTGATTGTATGTAAGACATTTTGATTATAGTTAAGTTATGACAATTATTTAGTAATATTTCTTTTATATATATATAATATAATTTAAATTTTCGGAAGAAACCTCCTCATTCCAAATCATTAAAGAGTAATATTTTTTAATAAATTATTTTAATTTTAATTTTAAAAAAACTAATGGAAATTATTAGCATCTCAAATGGTCTAAAAATAAAAAATTATAAATTATAAATTATATATTAACCATTTTAACTGGACATAATATCGATATTCGAACTCAATAAATATTGCCCTATCACTCCTCCAACCTATTTTTAATAAATATGATAAAAAAGAAATAAAGTGCAGAAGAACATGAGCATCCAAATGTATCTTCGACCGAGTTTGATATTGAAATAGAAATTTTTAAAGTGAATTAATTAATTAAAATATTTTGAATATCTTATATTGTAAATACTATATTAGTGAAAGAGTCGGTTGTTATATAATTGATAATATTGCGTCCATTTGTTCACGATAAAGTTGTCATTGGTACGATAGAATGGATCTAGCTATATTCTTCTGGTAAAATTGTCATCTGCTAGTATGGAATCCAGTACGTCTAACTTACTTCGATTTCTTTTTATCCAAATGGCTCGTCCATGTTATATTAGAAGCATACCACTTTATCCAATTTTTACTTGAATTTTTATTTTGTATAGTTTAGTCCTTTTCACCAAATGTTTGATTAGGATATTCATACTTTTTAAATAAAAATAGGCTAAAATCTTAAGTACAAATTTTATGTGATATTCAATTTAGGGCATATGCCCAAATCTTTTATTTAGCTCAACTTACCTATAATTATTTTAATAATTGTTCAATTCACATATAAAAATATTAAGCTTACATAATTTAAATAAAAATATTATGTTCCAATATTTTAGCCTTAGATTATTATATTCATAATTTTTTATAAAAATTATGCTAAAATCTTAAATTAGGTGCACATTTTTATAGTTTAATTTAAATATAAATCTTTTATTTGGATACATTTACGTATAATTTAAATATCTTTCTAATAACTCGATTTTTATGAAGTGTGTCTTGAAATTAAGTTATTAATAAAATATTTGTATATAACTTTACTCAAATGAAATATTTACATATATATTGAACTATCACAAAAACGTTTGTACAGTATTTGAAATTTTAGCCTAAAAATATGATATAGTACTAATATAATGCTTATATAGTACTGATGTGTTACCTAAATCTTTTATAAATTATTTTAATGAAGAACCTCCTAAGAAAAATAAATGGTCTAAATTATTGGAATTTAATATTAAAGAACTGAATAATTGGCCTTAACCTAAAGGACCAAACAAATAGTGAACTCTAAAATTGAATATACCAATTTAAGACAACTCAATAAATGGACAACAAGAAAAAGTGCAATAGAACCTTTTGAGAGAATCCTTCAAGATACATGACAATTGAGATTGGATTATCCAATTAATTATAAAAAATTCTACAATTTTTCAAAAATATTAATAAATTATCAAAAAATTTAATCATTTTAAAACTTTAAAAAAATTCTAAAATAATAAAAGTTTAAATAATTTTAATAAACCCTTGAAAATTCTAACAAAATTAAAAAAAACCCTAAAAAGGATAAAAAAATCTTAAAATCTTAAAAAATCATTAGATTATTATCAATTACCTTCTAAAAGTTGAGATGGTTTATTTACTTTTAATAAAATTTCTTACTAAATAATTACAGAACTATCTAAGAACAAAGCTCATTAAAAACGAAATTAAATCCATCAACTATTCATTCCACTGTACTCCTACCAACTTAATTTCAATTTCATTCTATCCATGCACTCCTACCAACACAAGAGGTAATTGTATCATCATCTCTCGGAGCCAATCATGCAACAAGGTCCAAGAGAGTTCCATCGGAAGGTTATCCCAAAAGTTAACTCCAAGCAGGTGTGTCGTGCCATTATGCCAGAAGGGATCAACCTTGGATGGAATAACCCCTTACTGGTTGATAATTAAGAATATGACAGACTCTCTAGCAGTTATAGAGTTCAGTGTGAAGTAATTATTGCGCGAATTGACTAGCAAATGAAAGCATTAGCATAAACAGCTGCTCCATTATCAAATAACAACAAATTATCAGCAAGCATTAAGCGGAAGATTTTCAGGCAGCCCCAACTTAAACTGGATAAATCTCAAGAGCAACTATTGAGCATGGTCCAACAGAATCTACATGCCTCTCACATGAAGCCAAATGTTACAAAGGCCTAAATATCCACTTGCTGTGGATTTGTTTCCAATTTTGCATGGGATTTTATTAAGGAAATGTTTTAAAGGGATACATGTTTAGGACAACATATATGGAAATGATTTTGGTAAACCATAAATGGTTGGATTTTCAAGGATGTTCCCATTTTATGAGCGCTCGGATACCCAGAAAACTTGATTTCATGAGAGCATGCATCATCAGGCCTAGTAACCTAGTCTAAGATTCTATGAGTTCCCACTTCCAAACAGTCTGGAGAAAATTATTAACTAGTGTATCAAGAAACAAAGAGCACATGATAGGTATCATCAACATAGAAATGTAAACAAAGCACATCAATTCTTGTAATAAATGAATGGCATTGATCAGCCAATACATGAACCTATATGTGTTTCACTAGGACAAAAGAGATTGTAAACATACAAAGCTCATCTGTATGCTGAGTTTAAGGTGCAAATGCACACCAGTAGACAACATAATCAAAGGAATCTAACCTGCTGCTCTCCTTTCCTTTCTGTTCGTCAAACTGTCTGTTGAATGTGTGCTAAGATAAGGGCATCATCTAGGCTATGAAGATTCCCTGCCAACAACTTCACAACCTGCAATGCATGACATGTCCACATAAAACTACAAGAAAAAAAATTGTCCAACTGCAAACAATTGAGCAATCTTCTGGGAATAATTTTGGGAAAAGTAATGAACTACATTTTTATCCAGAGATCATTATAATGAACAGGAGATCTAACAACTCTAAAGTGACATGAAGTTCTACTTGGAGACTTTAGAAATTTTTAGTGACTAAATGGGTAACTAATTACATGAATCCATGTATAACAACACTACAGTAAACCAAGTAGAATTGTATGTTAAGAAGTTTCTTCTTACTCCATTGCTCATTAAATAGGTAATTTATGAAAATAATCATTGGCATATATATGGTAAATACAAAACAACTGAAAAGGGAGCTTCGGATAATCCCTCGTGCAACTGGAAGTACCTTATTTCTTCATAGAAAATATAAGCCATGCTTTCATAAGTTGTCTGGGCCCAGCTCATCAATTCACTACACAAGAAAATTGAATGGGATATAACTATAAATAATACTCCAATAAAAGTGTGGGGGTCAACTTCAAAGCAGCATAACTGTCATTAGGACAATGGACACAATATAGCCCCATTATCTTCAGTATAAATTACTGAAAAGATTCCACAGGCCAAACAAGTAAAGTAATGTACACATCTTTTAGGCTTCTGCTTGAAAACAAAACAGTGAAACATTTAGGATACTAATCTTCCATCTTGCTTCCTTGATATATTTTAGTATGAGTTAAAATGACTTTAAAGGACACTGTAGGATGCACATCAAATGAAGTACGCCATTTATGAGTTAAAATAAACACCATACAGATGCATGCCATGGCCAAAAGATTAGCAATAGACAAGACCTTGGAGACCAACTGCATAGATCGACGAGGAAGAGTCTCCCCAGTGAGGTGACTCGATCTTCTAAAATTTCCAGCCTCTGGGTTACTAAAGCAATATCCAGCCACATCATTGGTGCTTTGTCTATTGGGGAAACTACCATTTGATTCAAAATCATCAGCTATCATTGTATTTCTGTCACAAGGCTTCTTAAAATGGGACAATCTGAAAGAAGATATGCATAATATAACTGAGCTGAAAATTAAAAAAAAATAGAAAAATGGTTCCATTTTAATTCAAAGTGAGATTACTCTGAGTTCTCCATTCCATTAGCAATGCTACTCCGCTCCTGGTGAACAAAAGGACAAGGTAATTCTGTAAGAGTAATCTACTGCATTTGAGATCCTTGATAAGAAAATCCCTAATCCAATAAAAAATTTAACCTAGACTTCAACGTCCACAAAATATTAGATTAACCGCAATTACTTCAGGCCAGTTCCCTTGTCAATAGAAATTTCAAAATCTGTAGCAGCTTATATTCTACAGCCTATATTCTACGCCAAGAAAACTAAGATTGGTTAGCTAAAAACTAGCGCATCCCAATGAACAGATAAAAATCAACAATTTTCCTTTTAAGTTCTTTTGGTTAATTCACAAAATATCAATCCAGTAAAGCATAATCCATTGATGCAAGGGGATACTTTATTAGCTGCTAAAAAAATCAGGGGCCGGAGGAATAAAATGTTAGTCATAGTACCTGGTTCTCTGAACATAGGAAATGGTTCCTTTTGGTCTGAAAATCAAGTTGACTCAAGTTAACTGATTCACCATGATCTAATACTACGCCATTCTCATCAATTCCATAAGGTGAAGCTTTATCTTTTTGAAGATCAGCAACTTCTGACAGATGTTTCTCTGAAGAAGCAGTAGTGGAGAATCCATTCATGACCGAACCCAAGTTAGGGTGACCGTAATCATATCGTGCTTGGGAATTTCCACATTGCTTGGTAATCACCTTCATTGGTTGCTCAGTTGTAAGGAAATTAATTGCATCATCTGATAGTGAGTTTGTTACAGGATCAGCAGTGTAATCTAACTTTGGCTCATAAATTGATGCTGAAACAGGAGTTTGGCTTGGTGTGCAGGAACCAGATTTGGGCAACACGAGAGCCCCATTTTCTGATACATGCCTAGAGAATTCTACATCTGTCATGGGAAATACCCCAACTGAAGGCGTCAGGAAAACATCACTTCTACCTGAAGAAACAATATCTTTACAGCTGTTTTCTTTGTTTGCTGAATTTGGGGCTGTTCCAGATAGCAAATGCTCAAAATTGATATTTCCAACAGTGGTTGGAGAGGAAGCTTTCAAATGGCTAGAACTCTTGTCCAATTGCCCTAAATCTTCATGCAACCATGGAGAGTTTAAGCAGACATTGCTCTCTGGAATACATATATTCTTTTTCAAACTATCAGCCCATTCAGTAATGGTTGAGTTCAAATCAACATAGAGTTTTATTCCCCCTTCCGATCTTGCATGAAACTCAAATGTAGGGTTCCTAACTTCCACACATCTCACAGATTCAATACGTGCAGTTTCTGCTGACACTTTGCTTGTACCAACTTCCTTGATATACATGTAATTCTTACCAGATGATGCACTGTTGCTGACATGTTCAATAGAGTTTGGGCAAGACGCATAACCAAACTTATCCTTCAGGCCCTTGAGCTCAACATTTTCCTGCATTTTTTCAGACAAGCAGAAGGAATCATGTACATTGTTAGAATAGTATTATTGCTAATTATGATATATTATATAATCTTATTGGTTAAAATTATATTATTATATTTTAATATTATTTGTTTCTACATTTATGTTATTTTTAGCCTATAAATAGGGGTCTTGCTTATTTAATACATTGAGTCACTTATTAATAAAGTGTTCTCTTCAGTTTAGCAGAAGTTATACTGACAAGTTTACTACTCACATGTTACAACTAAAGTCAAAACTGTCCACTATGCCACCAAAATATAAAATGACTTTTGATTGATGTATGCTATGCCAACGAAATAGAAAACAGCTTCTAGTGTTTTTTCTATGTCAGTTGTGCCAATGGAATAAAAAACTTTTGATGTCTTTCGATGTCCATTATGTGAGGGGAATATAAAACGGCTCCTGGTTGTTTGGTCTCAAATTAGTATTGAATAGTTTGCGTTTATGAATTTTTAAAATTAACATTTTATATTTGTGTAAAAAAAATTAACATTTACTCCATGTTCATTTTGAGTGAAAGTGTTGAAATATTATATTATTAAAATATTATTTTAAGTAATTATAATATATAATATAATTTTATTTGTTAAGATTATATTATAATATTATTTATTTCTATATTTATGTTATTATTAACCTATAAATAAGTATTTATCTTATTTAATACATTGAGTTACTTATCAATATGATATAATAGCTAACAAAACTCGAAAACACCAGTAAACTCTAACCCTAGTCGTAATTATAAAGGAGAAATAGTGGGGATGAAGTTATTCCAAACTTGGAGCCCAAGAAGGGTCTGGACACGACATAGCTGAATTTTCGCAAGAGGCAAATGGAGCTATGATTCATAGCCCTTGGGGAGTCGTGACCAAGTGACAAAAGCTCATTAGTCTAGACCTCTTCATATTCGTTGAACAAGATTGACCTTGAGTGTTTCTTTCTGGAATTCTATTATAACTATAGTTTTTTATAAAATATAATTATTTTGTGTAATTTATCAGGTTATTTATCAATATTATCATATTAATCTAAATTAATAAAATAATATTTGAAATTTGAAATAATTAGTTAAATTTACAACTATTATAGCAATTATATATATTGTTTTGAATAGATATTATATATATGAATTACTAAAATATTCCAAATTAGTAATAAATAGTTGATAAGTCAACTATAATATATTATTTCCTTTTTATATTATTATTAGCCTAAAATTAAGAGTGATGTGTGCAAATAAAAGACTACTTACAAAGTCTTGTAAAAATACAACTTTTATATAGAAAAATATGTGTGACTTTATTTCTTATGATAATTTTTAAACTTGTGGAGTGTTTACTTGTGATATTTAAGTAATTAGACATATAGTCACGTATTCTAAGAGTTCTTCTAAGAAGATTTGGTGTGCCATCTACCACTAATGCCTTGCTTCTTCTTAATCAATGTTACATTTCACCCTCATTATATCATGAAAGTTTTGGATTTTTTCATATTTGGTTTGGGGTTTCATCGCTTTTCAATCAATTGATATTAGAAGTTGGTATCAAAGCACTAGGTGACATGACAAGTTTGGATCAATCATTTCATACTTTGTCTTAATTTCATTATTTTCTATGTATTTTTTATTTCATATAAAAATTTAAAAAAAAACTCATTATTTTCTATCTATCTACTATTTCATACAAAAAAGGGAAAATGTCATTATTTTCCATCTATCTTCTCTAAATCATACCCTAAAATAAAAACTTCAAAATATGTGTTCTTTTTATCTTATTCTTACATTTTATTCTATATTATTTTCATTCTTTCTATAGTTCATTTGAGTTTATCATTATCATTCAATTACACTTAAATCCTTCTTTAATTCCTTTTGAAATCATGTTGATTCATATTGATTATTCCTCAAGTTGAACTTCTACAAAAAAATTACTTGTTTTTAAGTTCACAATAAAATTGAAAGCATACAAGAGGAAAAGGATAAGAGTGTTATGAATTAAAAGAAAAGGTCATTTAACATGTGAAATATGAGTATTTGAGTCATGTTCTTGAGAGAAACAAGTGAGAGAGAGTTGTGAAGTCCTTTATTTGAAAATTTGCATATAAACATTGCCTAACAATGAAGAGGATTCACTATAACACATTCTGAACCTACAATTGCAATATTTTCTAGGTGAAATGAAATGGTTGATGAGGTTAGAATTTGAGTCACTTCACAAGATAATAGCTTGCTTGGAGGAACAAAAGACACTAAGTTGCATCTACAAACTCCTAGAGAAAGGTCTAAGATTGATGACAACTTGGACACCATTCACTTAAAGATACCACCTTTTTAAGATTCAAAAGCATATATTGAATGGGAAAAGAAGATGAAAATGGTCTTAGTGAATTTTGTGATTATGCTATAACATGATGTGATCAATTGGTGAGAGATAGGAGAAAAAACGATCAATGCCTTGTGGAGTGGAGTTGTGTAGTGAGAGAAAAGGAATCATGTGACATTGAGTTGTTCCTAGTCAGGAGAGTTGATCACTAAACTCAAAAGGTTGACTCAAGGATCTAAGAGATTAATACTTTAAAGAGATGAAAAATCTTTTGATTCAAACAAAGTGGAAGAAGAGCGAATGAAAATTATGACTAGATTTTTGTATGGTTTAGATCGTGATATAGTCGATGGGGTGGAAATGCAATATTACGTTGAGCTAGAAAATATAGTGTACCAAGCTATCAAAGTTGAACAATAATTGAAGGGAAAGAGTGTAGTGAAGGAGATTAAAAATTAGTCTATTGAACTCATGGAAACCAACCCCTAGGCGTGTTGATACTTCTTTGACTCAACTTCATTATGGTCTATTAAAGGAGATTGTCCAGAAATATTTCCTTATTAAAGGAGATTGACTCAACCAATTATTTTTTACTCAACTTCATTATGGTCTATTAAAGGAGATTGACTCTTAATAAGGAAATATTTAAAATTTGAAATAATTAATTAATTTATAGCCATTATAATTATATATATTGTTTTGAATAGATATTCCATGTATATATTACTTCAGATAAATAATTCAAATTAGAAATAATTGGTTGGCATATCAATCATAATGTTTTATATACTTTATAAGATTATCCTGGTCCAAAATTAGGAATCATATGTGTTTTAATAGTATGCTAAAGACAACTTTTATGCAGAAATATATGTGAGGTTATGTTTTCTTTCTTTTATTAGAGAACTTTTGAACTTATTAAATTTTTATATGTAACGTAACCATCATACTTATCATTAGAGTTTCTAAGAGTTATCTACTACTATAAGAGTTTTGTTTCATCTCAAACAAGGTTATATTTCACCATCCTTATGTCATGAAATTCTTGAGGTTTTTTCCATATTTGATATTGGTAGGGTTCACAATACCCTTGCACAAATAAATCAATAGCTTTCCTTTTATTAACTTTAAAATAAGGAATTTTCATTCTCAATAGACAAAATTCAATTTATATAACTTAAGTAATTTTCAAGGAAACAAAATCAATTGACTTTTAATGAAATTGTAACTAATCTAAAATTACACATAAAAAGAAATTGTAGTGATTTCTACCAATAGGAGGAAATTGAAATATTACATAGTAATGACCACATCAAATAATACTAGTGAAATCATCAAATAGAGATGCAACAAAAGTAAGGTATGACTATGATGAATAAGAGCAAGCTTTAAGTTCCTATTCCTTTAAGAAGAAAATATTAAAGGGGAGCACTTACTGGTAGTAAAGAAGACAATGACTCTGCTAGATCGGGTTTTGTTTTATATGTTGGTAAGCCATACTTCTTGCAAAGCATCTGGAGTTCTTTCTTTGAAAGCGTGAGGAAGAAATTACGTTTCTTCCTATTCACCATCTGCATCACAGATAAGATATTCGGTAACAACATGCCTGAAAATTAAAAGAGTAATCAAGGCTAGGGTCAAAGTATGCAGTTTAATGGTATTTTTTTTATTACTTTGAAGGAGCAAAACATAGAATAGAGCCCCATTACCTTATCTAATAAGACATCTAAAGTAGTTACCAGGGGACTTTGAAATTATAGAAGGCATTCATTGGTTCTTTTTTTCTCCATTGAAACAATCATCCATATCTTTAACTAGGTATAGACTGAGACTTGCAACCAAAATTTGCAAAACATAGTATATAACAGTTATATGTATATAAGTTTGTTGTTAGAGTGAATGCTTACAAAACATTACATGAACATTCCAAAAAATGAATAAATAAAATTGCAACTTGCCAAGAGAAACCTGGTGATAAACAATTTGTGAATTAATTCAAAGATAGGCATATTTGTAAGCACTATGAAATGATCCTCCATTGATTCAAATCCATACCAAATTTATGAATATTATAGTCAGCGTCAACCTTTGAATATAAAATGCACTTAATGCCAACATACTGATGAATAACTTCCACACAATCCGATCCACATATTTCCATCTCTTTCATTGTTGGCACTTATTCCTATATTTGGACTTCGTATCTCTCACAGATTACCATGTTCATAAACAGATTAAGGGATTCCACACGAGATCAGGCCAACAGAAAAGGTTAACATTCACGTTGGAATAAAATAAAAAGATCAGCTGAAAGCACGATAATCCCGTCGGCAACCTAAATAGGAACTAACCCCTTCATGTTGCATAGAGCTCGAAAGCTCTTCTTAAACCAACCACGCTTCATCAGAGCACTGTGTCTAACTCAGCTTACGAAAACTCGAATTACATGATCTAATTCCGACATTTCACGACACCAACCTAGAGCACCGCACGAGGAACAGATGAGGACCTTGTGAATTGGGCTGTGAAGCCTCACTCTACTTCACAGGCAAGGGTGAAGAACAAAACAGAGTAGGGCGATTCAGAAGCTGGAGGAGCTGAGCTTACCTGAGAAGATAACAGTATTCACACTCCTCCGGAAGTCTCCCCGAAAAATCCGCAGGTAGAGAGAGAAAAAGATAGAAAAAGTGTGAGGAGTTGAAAATTTCGGCCTTCTACTATATGGGCGGGGTTTCAAACAATGAGACAGACGACGGTGGTGGGAGAAGATGGTAGTTTCGTAAATATAGTGAACTCTCTGGGCGGTCACTTCCAAGAGAAATTGGAAATAAATAACAAAAGGACGCCGCTCCTGGACCTGAGTTGGCGCAGTGGTGAAAATGGTGCAGTAATGTTGATTTTTTCCCATTAAATCCCGAGTTATTTAGTATAATTTTTTCATGATAAAAAATATTTTGAATAATATTTTAAAATTTTAAAAATCACCCATTTTAAGTGTATTATTTTATTGGAGAAAAGTGTAATATTTTGGATCTTAATTTGTATTTAAATTATTATTATAACATTATCATTTAAAATACTTATAAACTAGTTTAGAATAAAATATTATAATTTCGTATTAAATTATTAATAAATATGAATAAGTATATAATTAGAAAAAACTATTATAAAAAGTGTATATAATATAAGTATGAGAACGTAAATAATTAGATAATATATATATATATATATTTTTTTTTTAAAATTAAAATTTTAAATTCACATTTAATAAATTTATACCAATTTAATGTCGAATTAAGTATTTTATTATATAATTATGCCGAATACGAAATAAATTTTTACTATTTGTATTTTTATTATATAATGGTATAAAATACGAGATAGGTTTTCATTAATATTCAATTGATGCGAAAAATATATTTTATACAAATAAATTATAATACTTATTTTTAATTAAAAGTAATAATTTATTAATAGTAAAAAAAATTTTAAATTATATAACTAAAACACTGGTTTATTTTATGCCCCTCTCTACGGGTCAGCGTTTCCCACCACCTCAGCTTCTTCATCAAATCTCACTTTACTTTGATTTTCTTTTAATATTGAAGTGTTTATACTTCATTGTTACACCGTTGAATAATTGTTAAATGAAATTAAACTTAACATTATAAGTTAAAAATAATAGTAAGAATAAATATAAAATATGCACATTCCTCTGGTTCATTTTATATTTATATAAATATTATGCGACATTACCGTCCACCATAATAGAAGTTCGTGATTTCTACACTGTGTAAACCCCGTTTTTTGGAGTTAAGGAAAATCGAGAAAAGAACTGGTCAAACCGAGTGAGAAAACTGAACATGTTCACAAACCCGATTATTAAGAAATAGGCAAATTGGAGAAATTACAACTCCCAAGTGACCAAAAAATGTTCATAAACCTTGGAAAAGAACTTTAGAACCAATTGGGAGAGAAAAACCAGACCGGTTCGAGTGAATCGGATTCGAACCAGATTGAACTAGTTTATAAACCAAGCGATTTATGAACCGGAACCGATAGAGAGAGGGAAAACCAGAAAAATTATGGATCCCAAGTGACCTAAAGAGTCACATAAGTCATGAAAAAGGACTTTAAGATGAAAGGGGGATGAAAACCAAACCGGTTTAAGCTTTGAACCCGATTCAGAACAGTGTCATCTTCTTCCTTCAGATGACATCACTGTTCACTCACCGGAAAATCGAAGTAGTGCCGACGAAGAGGAAACGTTTCTATTCAGTACGTTTCAAGCCATCAATGACTGTCATAAAGGTGACAAACGGGCGGCCGACGAGTCCACGAGCTCCCTATAGAAAGAGTCCCTCTCCATTCATCCTCTTTACACTTGAAAACCTCACCCTCTCTTAGCTACTTAGTTTTCCGGCAAAGCTTGAACCACTTCGATATAGGGCCTTTTCTGAGCTAAAGAAGGTGTGGTTCGGTTCCTTAGAACTGCGGAGAAGTCAGCTACACGGTGGTAGTATCCATTCACTCCGAGGGTCGCCGGAGAAGCGCCGGCGTGATCGAATAGTGAAGCATCTCCGGCAAACCAAAGCTGCCTTGTTTCGGTTGAGCTGAAATTGGCTAATTCGAGCACTCCTCAAGCCAAACCAAGCTCTCCCAACACCTCCATAACCCTCCTACAACTAAATTATAATTGAAGGTTAAGCCAATTTGACTTCCCTCAATAATTTTCAACTGATGCTAGAGAGAGAACTGGTAGAATTTCCATGATAAAATTCTCAGGAGGAGAGCTATCTGCCCAGATTGGAAGCTTGGATCTCCACGCTCCCGACGGTGAGCCTTTGAAGCTTTCTCTCTCTACGTTCTATTTTTGAACAAATCTTCGTTTGAGCTCGTTCTGGCATCAAAACTTGCGATTCAAAGTGCAATTGAATTGTATGAAGATGTAAAAACTCTAATTTTACTTCAATTTTAAAAATTAAACTTGCTTGATCAGTAAATTTGATAAAATCAAATTCGACTATGTTGTATAGTTGAAATTGGGGTTTCAAAAATTCGAGGGACCAAAATGTAATTTTATAAAATCGAGGACCAATTGGGCATGATAAGAGTGTTAGAGGACCAACGGAGTAAATTTTAGAATTTTTGGGTTAAAACTTACCATTTTTGTAAAGGAAGGACAAAATGGTAATTTTGGAAAAATTGGGGGCCAAATTGGGAATTTGGGAAGCTTAAACCCCTTTTTATGAAATTGAATAAATTGAGGTCCTAAGGGGAATTTTAAAAGTTTCAGGACTCAATTTGGAGAAAAATCGGTAATTAGGGCCTAAAGTAAAGGAAAAATAACTTTAGGCACGAAATTGCAAATATTTGAAAAGTTGGATATTTTAGTCATTCATAATTAATGAAGGTTATCAAACCAAAAGATAATAAAGAAAACTGTTTATTTCGTGTAGAGACACGAGATATCGTGAACGCTAGTTGAGATTAAGCTCGCAAGGGACAAAAACCGACTTAGAGGAAATACACTGCACGATCGGGTGAGTGGGATTATTATATCATACCCAGTTGGGATGATAAGCACCTCAAAAATGAAAACCCACTGCTAAAGGGTATTTTAATCATCACACCTGAGAGGAGTGATGTGAAAATCATGTGGAAAAACTACTTATCAGTTGTAAGTACATCATACCCAATTGGTATGATGAAACTTTCTCGAAGGAAGTGGAAAACCTGCTTATCGGTTATAACTGGAGATGTCCTCATACTCGGTTGGTAAGATGGACAGTAGAAAAATATATTTTGTCAGAAGTGCTCTTCTCTGACTGTGTGCCACTACTAAAACATTTTGGGAGACCTTCTTGACGAGAGCTCGAATATCTCATAAAGGTCGGAGGCCTCGATTTTGGAACTTCGTGGCTAATATGCCCGATTTTAAAAATCTCGAACAGTGGGCCCTAGGCCAGTTGGCACGAGCAGGAGCTCGTAAACAAAAATGATTAATATGCCATGAAAACTTATATAATGAGTTGTTTGGCCATGGTTCCGAGATAGGACCGGCATACTTAGTCAACTAGCGGCAGTGCGACATGGCAGGTCTCTGAACTAGTCAAGACAAACAGATGCAGGTGGAGTTGAGGGTCGGGGCCGTTGGACCAGTGGCACCATACATTATATGGCATTATAAGAAAACTATTGATTATGCATGCATTGTTATGGGACCTTTAAGACGACCAAGAGGGGTAGTGATGTTTCACAGGGCTCTGGACGACCTGTGGATATAAGGGTAGTTAGTCCTACTAGAAGTCTTGCGAAGCTTGGAGTAGCTTCAAGCACATGAGACTGGGGTGGGGACATGATGAAGTCTCTATCCTCATAGGGACATGGAGATTTGTTACGGGATTCAGGGTCGGATGCCATGAACATCCACTTATTTTCAAGGTAGAAGTTGACAAACTTCTATCGAGGTGGCCGGTAAAGTCGCTCTGACGCCATAAGTGGGTTCAGTGGATGGGCTGACCTGTGATTGTGTGTTTTACCTTCATGATGAAGTATGTGTGTTGTGTGATGACACACCATGGTAATAAGAAATTATTTTTTTCCGAAAATTGAAGATGGTAAAATTTGAAGAAATTAAGGAGTCTGGCACACTCCATTTTGGAATACTATTTTTCACCGAACTTAAAATTTTTTTATAAACCCATTCATCGAGTTGTAGAAACTCATCCCTCTTTTTATCCCTTTTTAGGAAATAAAGAAAATGACTAAGGATAACTCTAAACCTTACCCTTTGTCAAGTATACTTGATCTCTCTTAAGCTTTCATTTTATTTGATATATGTCTTTCCAAGGAATAAGGTTAAAAGTACGCTTGGCTCGACTTGAGTTAAAGAAGGAGGAAACTCCTATTGAACCAAGAGAGCAGTGGGTTGATAACGGGGATCCGACCAAACCAGGTCGGGGCGTGACACCATGAGTCTAAGTGGACATCAATTGTTCGACCCTCGGACCCGTAATTCTCCATGTCTGTTATAGTGGGATGATAACTCTCCCCCTTCCACCTCGACCTTATTGTGCAAGAAGCTTGTCACGCCCCGACCCAGCTTGGTTGGAGTCTTGTGATCAACCCGCCACCCTTCCTCGTACTAATTTAGTATTTCTACCAAATAGACCGAGGAAGGTAAAGGCATCAGAGTACCTGCTTTTCATAACAAAGTTTACAAAACAACCAAATGAAAGTTAACTGCTTATGGTACCATTGACCTTCTCGTCTAGCCTCTGCTCGTCGTGGTGAGGTGGTTCTCCTGAAAAAGGTTTAATGGGAGGGGGTGAGTTTCTACATCTTAATAAGTGGGGATTGGGAAGTGAGTATTCAAGACAATTAGTTGATCAAAACTTTTTATGCATTTAGTTTGTTGTAATATGAATTCATCACTTCTTGAGCAATTCCCCTTGCTCGGGAGGTGCTTCAGCAAACATTCACATGCCCTTTCTATCATAGAAAGGGATCACACATTCATAAAATAGTCCCCAACTACTCCACTTGTTAATCGAAGCACCTTTTTCGTTCACCTGTGTCTGAGTGGAAATCAATAGTCCGACCCTCAAACCTTAGTCATGTCCGCTTAGTGGGACGATACCTCATTTCCCCTCTGGCCTTAGTCTCGAGACCTCATTTCCCCTCCGACCTCGGTCTCGCTACTTCATCCTGTCTGCTTTGTGGGACGAGACCTCATTTCCCCTCTGTCCTCGGTCTCAGTGCGTAGGAAGCTATCATAGTTTCTCAACATACTAGATGCCAAATCACCTTTATGCACCCTTGGGTCGTCCAACAACCCTTGGAATCCATCGACTACTCCTCTCAGATGTCTAGATGCTCCCGGAATCCTCATGCATATATAACAATAGTTTTGATTCATCAACCATGATCTTTGGTGCCAATGGTCCAACGACCCTGACACTCGACCTAGCATGTAGCTGTTTGCCTTGACCGACACGTCGACCTGGTCTGGTCGCACTACCACTAGCCCAACGAACCTTGTCAGTCTTATCTTGGTCCCTTGGAAAGTAACACAATAATTCCAGTTTCATGAGAGTTTTCATGGTCCTTAAAAATCACGTTTGTCTATGGGTCCAACTCGTGCACACTAGGCCCTCGATCCTATCATTTACAAATGTGAGGCCTCAAGCTTATTGGAGCAATTCTAGCTCCCATCAGGAACGTCTCCCAAAATGTTTAAGCAGTTTCACAAGGGAGACCATTCGTGGAAAATTGATTTTTGTCTTCACGCGAGCTTGTCCTTGCATGATATGAACATACTTGTTCATTATCTCTTAGTCTAGTAGCCTTCATTCATCGTAATTGGATGAAATACTCAAACTTTTCGATTTATTGTAATTAGGTCCCTAAAGTTCTTTTTCTTTAACTTTAGGTCCTTAATGCCGATTTTCCCCAAATTGAGTCCCAGAACATCTAAAATTCACATTAGCAACTCAATTCATTCAAAATCACAAAAAGGTGTTCAAGTTTTCCAAATTTCCAATTTGGTCCCCAACTTTTCCAAAATTACCATTTTACCCCTACTTTACAAAAATGGTAAGTTTCACCCAAAAAATTCCAAAATAGACCAATTGGTCCTCCAACATCTTTATCATGCCCAATTGGCCCTCAATTTTATGAAATTGCACCTTAGTCCCTCGAATTTTTGAAATCCCCAAAATTTCCCCCAATTTTAACCTTCCAACTTAGCTGAATTTGATTTCTTCAAATTGATAGATCGTATGAGTTTAATTGTTGAAATTGAAGCTAGATTGGAGTTCCTACACCTCCATACAATTCAATTGCACTTTGAATCGCACAATTTGACGTTGGAACGAGCTCAAACCGAGATTCGCCGAAAAACTAAATGTAGAGAGAGAAAACGTCGAAAGCTTACCGTCGAGGCGCGACGGTCCGAGCTTTCAATTTGGCCAGATAGCTCTTGTCTTAAGGTTATTCCTAGTATCAAGAATCACCACAATTCATGTCGAATTGAGACAGAATTTTATCAGTAAAGATCTGTCTATTCTCTCTCTAGCACCTATCGGAATTTACATAGGGGGGGTTAAATTGGCTTACCTTTCCGCTCTAATTCAGTTGTAGGAGAGTTGTGGAGGTGTTGGTAGGGCTTGGTTTGGCCTAAGAAGGGCTCGAATTGGTCATTTTCAGCTCAGCCAAAGTAGGGCAGCTTCAGTCCGCTGGAGCCGCTTCACTGTTCTATCACGCTGGCATTTCTCCAGTGATCCTCGGAGCAAATGGAGAATATAGGCGTGTAGCTGACTTCTCCCCAAATCCAAAGAACCCAACCGCGCATTCTTTGGCTCAGAAAAATGCCCAAGTCAAAGCTCTGGTTCGAGCTTCACCAGAAAATGAAGCAGTAGGGAGAGAGTAGAGTTTTCAGGGGTGAGGAGGATAAATGAGGAGGGGCTTTTTATATAGGAAGCTTGAGGACTTCTTGGTCGTCCGATTTATACCTTAATGGCGGTCATTCATTGCCTAAAACTCCCTTGCCAGAGATTTTTCATCTTTGTCGGCACTACTCGATTTTCCCACGAGTGAATAGTGTTGTCATCTAAAGGAATAAGACGACAATGTTTCGAACTGGACCGGACCGGTCCGAATCGGGTTCAAAGCTTAAATCGGCCGGTTTAGGCCCGATTCGAATGAGTTTTTCAAAATTAAAAATTTCTAAATTCATTCTCTATCTAAGGGTGGCCTCAATTCTCCAATTTGAATTTTCTAAGCCACCTAGAAAAATGAATTTAGCATCTGGTTCAATAATGGTTCAAACCGGTTCAATAGTCGTTCAAATCGGTCCAAACCGATTCAAACCGATCCAAACTGGTTCAATCCAGTTCGGAGCAAGTTCACTTGAACTGGTTTGGTTTTCATCTCCAATTCATCCTACAGTCATTTTTCATGACTTTTATGACTCTTTAGGTCACTCGCGATCCATAAATTTCTTTATTTGCCCTTTCTCTATCGGTTCCAATTTATAAACCGACTCAGTTTTCTCCTTGGAAATGATTGGTTATTGCCCCAGTTTTTCTTATTATTAAAAGACAGGGTTTACACGTGACCATGACACATGAAGTCCTTTGATTGGCTGATTTAAATACTTCAGTTTCCCTCCTAACGCACAGTGCCACTGCCATGTGTCAGCCTCTAATTGGATGAGGTCATCCAACATTGCTCTGCTAGGTGTCGACCTCTGATTGGTCATGGTACCAAGATAGGATCGACATGCTTAGTCAACTAGTGGCAGTGCAACATGACAGGTCGATGGACCAGTCATGACAAACAACTGCGAGTTGAGATGAGAGTCGGGGCCGTCGAACCAGTGGCACCACAGATTACATGGCAATATGAGAAAACATTGTTTGTGCATGCACTGTGAGTACGGGATCATCAAGACGTCCATGAGGGGTAGTGATGCGTCCTAAGGGCCCTGGACGACCCGGTAAGTATAAGGGCAGATCATCATTCTAGTTGTCTGTGTGAAATCTGGAGTAGCACCAAGCGCATGAGACCGTGGTGGGGATAGGATGAGGTCTCTGTCCTCATACGGATACGAAGAAGTGATTTTGGGATTGTGGGTTGGATGTCACATACATTCACTCATTCCCAGGGTAGAAGTGGTCGTACTTCTATCCGGGTGGTAGGAAAAGTCGCTCCGAAGCCACTGGCGGGTTCAGTAGTGATACTGACTTGCGAATATGTGTAACCTTCATGATGAAGTATGTGTGTTGGGTGATGACACATCGGTAACTAAGAAATAATGGAAAAACCCAAATTTTTAAATGAAGGGATTTTTGAAAAGAAAGGAATCTGGCACACTCCATATAAATGTTTTTCTTAAAAGTTAAAAATAGACCTTTAAAAACCCATTCACTGAGTAGTCGTACTCACCCCCTCCCTTATATCCCTTTCAGGAAATCCCGGAAAGCCTACCCTAAAAGACAATAAACTAAGATGTCTGTAAGATAGGTATGTAAAATTTTAAATTTCATGCAGTTTTGATTATGCTATTCCAAGAAATGGTGTAGGTTTAAAGGACGCCTTACTCTTTACGGATTATAATAAGGGGAAACCCTTTAATAAATCGGGAGAGTGGCGGGTTGTTCACGGGGATCCGACCAAACCGGGTCGAGGCGTGATATGAAACATACCAAACTGAAGCGTTTCTTCTTCGCTGGCGCTGCTTTAATTTTCCAGTGAGTGAATAGTGTTATCATCTTGAGGAAGAAGATGAGACTATTTCGAACTAGACCGGACCAATCCGAACGGGTTCGAAGTTTAAACTGGCCAGTTCACCCCTCATTCGACTGAGTTTTTCAAATCTAAAAATTTCTAAATCCATCTAAATTCATTTTCTATCCAATGGTGGCCTCAAATCTCCAATTTGAATTATTTAAGTCACCTAGAAAAATAAATTTAGGATTCGGTTCAATAGTGGTTCAAACAAGTCCAAAACGATTCGAATCTGGTTCACCTGAACCGGTTTGGTTTTCATCCCCAATTCCTTCACAAGTCCATTTTCATGTCTTTTGTGCTCCTTGGGTCACATAGGGTCCATAAAATTCCCATTTTACCATCTTTTTTATCGATTCCGATTCATAAACCGGCTCGATTCTTAAACCGGTTTAATCCAGTTCGGGTACGATCCACCCGAACCGGTCTAGTTTTTCTCTCCCACTTTGTTCTAAGTTTCCTTCCCAAGGTTTATAAATTTCTTTGGGGCACAAGGGAGTTGAATTTCTCTTATTTGCCCGTTCTCTATCGGTTTCGGTTCATGAACCGACTCAGTTCATAAACCGATTCAATCTCGTTGGATCCGGTTCATCTAAAGCGGTCTGGTTTTTCTCTTCCAATTCATCCTAAGGTTCTTTTTCATGGTATTATGAACCCTTTGGATCACCTGGAAGTTGTAAATTCTCAAATTGCCCATTCACAAATGATCGAGTTTGTAAATCGGTTTGATTTTCTCACTTAGTTTGACCGATTCTTTTCCTGGTTTTTCTCTTAGCTAAAAAGGGTGGGGTTTACAACATGTATCACTCTCCTATTAGTCGGTCATCACTGGGTGGATTTTTCCTCCTTTAACTAGGGGCACATGTCTCCTTTTGATTGGCTAGCACTTTTTAGGTGCTGACTGAGAGACTAACTAGGCGCTCTTTGCTACGTGTTGCACGCTGATTAGTCGCGCCTGCTGACTGGGTGTTAAGCTGACAGTGCTCCGCCGACCGGTTCGGTGATCTGAAATAGAAATCAGTCAATTTAGGCCCGATTCGATCGGTTTTCCAAAAATTAAAATTTTCCAAAATTTTCCAAGTTCATTTTCTATCTAATGGTGGACTTAATTTCCCAATTTGATATTTTAAAACCAACTAGAAAAATAAATCTTTGATCTGGTTCTTCCCGTTTTAGGTATGTTCACCTTGAACCAGTCTATTTTTCCCATCCAATCCACTTCATGGTTCTCCTCCATGATTCTAGGGACCTATTGGCCATTTCAAATTTTCTAAATTTTCATTCCAATCCTTCTTTACTCATCTCGGTTCACTTAGATCCTCGATTTTCTTTTAAAAATTTATAGATTCCCAAACCTGACTTTCCTATAACCAGAGATGAGGTTTACACGCTAATTGGGCACTAACCTAGGAGGCGGTCTGTTAATCGGCTAGACTATTGACTGGTTCGATTGGACTGGATTTAGTGATTCAAAATCAATAATAGGTCGATTTAGGCACTATTCATCCATTTTTCTAAAAATAAAAAAATTATAAATTCATCTAAATTTATTTTCTACATATTTGTGAATTCAATTTTCCAAATTGATATTTTTAAATCACCTAGAAAAATGAATATTTGAACAGATTATTCTTGGTTCAACCCGGTTCAGATCTAGTTCACCCTAAATCGGTACGATTCTTATATCCAATTTGGTTCATTATTCATTTTCAATATTTTTGGATCTTAATTAAACATTTAGAATTGTAAATTTTCCCTTTTATTTTCTTTTTACCAAATTCATTTCAATTTGAACAATAGTTTTCTCAAGAAATTTCTCATTTCTCTTTTCCAACTTTATTATTATGAGAAAATAGGGTTTATATAATTTGTCTTAATAGGGTTCGTTTACTTGAATGGGTTGTCGTGATCATAAAACATTCAATTAAGGGAATTGTGTGGTTCATAAAGATCATATGATATATCAGTTCACCTGTCATGGTGGTACTAGGGGACCTAATTGTATCCTCTTGATCGTTCAAAAGTTGGTCGTGGTAAAAAAAGTTTTAATGGGAAATGATTGTTTCATTGTGAACATAAAAACCCTAGTTATATGAAATATGAAAATGCTATATTATTTGTGATAAATATTGTTTACATGAATTATTGTCTATAAATTTTTATTATTTTTCTATGAGAGAAAATATATGTTTTTAAAAAATATTCATCTTTTAAAAAAGAAAGAAATAATAAAATATCTCATTTTTAGAAATTTTAATAATAATCTATTTAGAATATTAAGTAAATGTTAAGATGGAGTACATGAATACTCGATTTTCAATAATATCACTTATTAGCCAATAGTTCACCATCCCCTCATTTTAGGAAATCAATAAGAAGATGAGAACTGCAAGGGTAAAAGACCCAATTAGCAAAAGTGTATTAAGGTGAAATCACCCTAGATAATTCAAGAATATCTAATACAGTTCCTACAATTTTGAAATTTTGTAAACACTTTATTTGACTTATAAAAATTTTAAATATTGGATAAATTTTAGTATTTTTATTTTGAGTGTTATGTGAAGTTGATTCTAAGATAGTATAAGGCTAACTATTATAATATTGAAAAGGTGTGACTATTTTTACATTAGTTCGACTTAGAATTGGAGGGAATATGACAAGGAGTGGTCCATTGATTCTACATTGAGAATAGCTCATTTTGTTGTTTGTTTAATGGGGTTTCATGATTGAGATGATGCGATGGATGCAATGCAAAGAATAAGTTAGAATGTGGTGTCAAAGTTGCAACTGATTTGGCATTGGATGGCGATGCACAAGGAGTCATGATAGAAGAAGGGTTGAAGGGAGATAGACAAGGCTTCACTTGTAATCTTTCTTGGGCTCTATTAAAAAGAAGGCAATTGAGGTTATCAATGATCATATGTCAATGACTTGTTTCCAATCATAATAGCAATTAATGATTTTCTCAGTTATATTACTGTGTAATTTTCCTTGATTCCTTTAGCAAATAACCTGTATAATTAAATACCATACATTTCTATTATATAGTTCTCTTTCTAAGTAGTTATTAATTTGGCTAAATTTATTCAACCGTTTTAGATTGTAATGATTTAGGTTTGTTAAATCTTCTAGAATATATTTATGTTTTGTAAGGGAGGAATTTATTTTTTTATTTATTTCGGTTTTAATAATGTGAAGGTTTTAATAAGGGTTTATTAATTACTGATTAATGGGTCCTAAATAAAAATAATAAAATAAACATAATGAGATTAATTAAAAATAAATATGTCAAATATAAAGCACGTGATCAGATATTAGAGGGACCCAAGCTTTCTATCGTCTCTGAAATGATAAAAAATATCTGTGCACCATAGAGCAAATTTAGATTCAATTCGCTAATACTAAACGGCTCCCGTCTTAATTAAGCTAGCAATGAATCACCAATAGGGATAGTCGATATCTATAATACTTCTCACTTGGTATCATATCCTTCATTCTAATTGATGCTCAGGTTTTCCGTCTCATGGTAAGTCGGAACACCGAACAGCTTTCCTTTTACAAGAGCCGGGATGGCTCTCTCTTCTCATTCATGAAACTGAATGCTCCACAAAACCCTCCGTTCATCTTCCTCGCATGACCCTTGATTTCTCTTCTTCTCTGTTTCTGTTTCTCTTTCTCTCTCACTCTCTCTCCCCCTCACTATAATTTACTTTAATCGCATTGGCCAACGCCGTCGACTTGACTGCCGTGTTTGCCATCTAGCTACAGCCACCTCGGATATAGGTTGATAAACTCTGGATCTCGGAGCCACTTCCAGCTTCCTCGAGATTGAAAGATCTCGGCCATGGAAACGGAGATGGCAGATATCGAGGCTCAGACACGTGTTGCAACCAACGGAGACACCGTCCGGAATGCCGACTCCGCTGCAAGTTTCAGGAAGGCGAATCGGCCTGTAACGTTGAAGGTACGTGTAGCTTTCATCGCTGTGGTGGTTCAAATACTCTATTCCTATTTTCATTCGAATTAGACGCTGCCAGTTAACGCGTCAGTGATTTGAGAACATTAGCTTGTTTGTGATCAAGATGAGCAGTGACTATTTCTCCGTCCTATTTCTTGTGGCTCATGGTTGATCTGATTCATTTCAAAGGCTACGTTTTTTTTGTCTATCCATCAATTCAAAGGCTATACTTTCTCTTTCTGGTTGAATGTTCATGACTTACTTATGGAGGTGACACTAAAGAACGGAATTTCCTCCGTCTTTTTTCTTTTTAAAAAATTTTCCAGTTTGAAGACGTCGTGTACACAATAAAGCTCAAGAAGGGAACATTGATAAGGATGCCAAAGAATGGAGAAGGAGAAGCAGAGAAGGTGATACTAAAGAAGGTGTCCGGAATGGTTAGGCCCGGCGAGATGCTGGCCATGCTAGGGCCCTCTGGTAGCGGCAAGACCACCCTCCTCACGGCCCTGGGCGGCCGGCTCAGCGGCAAGGTACAGGGCTCCATAACCTATAACGGACAGCCCTTCACCCACGCGATGAAGCGAAACACGGGATTCGTGACACAGGACGACGTGCTCTACCCCCACCTGACAGTAGCCGAAACCCTAAACTTCACGGCCTTGCTAAGGCTGCCAAATACCTTCTCCAAGGAGGAGAAGAGGGCCCACGCGGAGGCGGTGATAGCGCAGCTAGGGTTGGCCAAGTGCAAGGACAGCATCATCGGGGACTCGCTGCTGAGAGGGGTTTCTGGGGGAGAGAGGAAGCGGGTCAGCATCGGGCAGGAGATGCTCATAAACCCTAGCATCCTCTTCCTTGACGAGCCCACCTCGGGGCTCGACTCCACCACGGCTCAGAGGATTGTCTCAACACTGTGGGAGTTGGCTAAGGGCGGCAGGACCGTGGCCATGACCATCCACCAGCCGTCGAGCCGGATCTTCTACATGTTTCATAAGGTGCTCCTTCTATCCGAAGGGAGCCCTCTCTATTTCGGTGACGGAGCTTCCGCCATGGACTACTTCTCCAGCGTCGGGTACTCGCCTTCCGTGGCGATGAATCCTTCTGACTTCCTGTTGGATCTTGCAAACGGTACCCATTTAAAGTATCTAATTTTAGCAAGGATTAATAATGAGTAAACAGTTTTCTCAGGAATTTGTCAATGACTAACTAGTATCTATTTCTACTTGTTTATTATCCGATCTTTTGGTAGGTGTTTCCGAGGACTATTCCGGGGAGGGCCGACTCCAGAAGGTTAAGGACGATCTGGCCGTGGCTTACATGTGCCATATCGAAGAGAACCTGAAGGCAGAGATGAAGAGAACGGACGAGGACACAAAGCTGTCCAAGTGCAATCAAGTTATCAGATCTCATGCAGGCAAGGAAGACAAGCAATTCGCGCGCTGGCCTACGACGTGGGGACAGCAGTTTGGAGTCTTGCTCAAGAGAGGCATCAAGGAGAGGAAGCACGAGTCCTTCTCCGGCCTTAGGATCGCGCAGGTTCTTGCTGTGGCTCTGATCTGTGGACTCCTCTGGTGGCAATCCAATGCCGACAATTTGCAAGATAAGGTACGTGCCTACCTCTAAACAATTGTTTTCATCTCCATCAAATAAAATATTTAAACCTAAATTCGGTTATTCCACTATTTTTCTATAAAGTTTATGCTGTCTACTTTCCCTTGCAGATAGGGCTTCTTTTCTTCTACTCGGGATTCTGGGGCTTCTACCCGCTATTTCAGGCCCTCTTCACCTTCCCCCAGGAGCGGCTGATGCTGGCCAAGGAGCGGTCCTCGGGCATGTACCGCCTCTCCTCCTACTTCATGGCCCTCACCCTCGGTGACCTCCCCATGTGCCTCGTCCTTCCCACCGTCTTCGTCACGATAACCTACTGGATGGCCGGTTTCAACCACGCCGCCTCCAGCTTCATCTTCACCCTCCTGTCTGTCCTCTACAGCGTTCTCGTCTCCCAGGGCCTCGGCCTCGCCCTTGGAGCCCTCCTCATGGACCTCAAGTCGGCCACCATCCTCGGCTCCGTCCTCATGCTCACCTTCCAGCTCGCCGGCGGGTACTATGTCCACTACGTCCCGCCCTTCATCGGGTGGATCAAGTACATCTCTTCCAGCTACTACACCTACAAGCTCCTGCTCCGGTCGCAGTTCAGCCCTGATGATACCTACGCTTGTGGTGGGGGTGACACCGCGGTGGTGTGTCTTGTCAGGGAGTATCCGGGCATTGAGAAGGTCGGGCTTGGAGGGCAGGCTGTGGCCGTGGTGGCACTTGGGATTATGTTGGTAGGGCTACGGCTGATCGCTTACATGGCCCTCACAAGGGTTGGGGTGACCAGAAGATAGAGGGAGCGTTCTTATAGTTCTCTAGCTGGCCGATAATTTTCATTTCTTCAATAAAAAAAAATGTTCGATTATTTTGGGCAGAGAGATTATGTTTATTAACATTTGACTCAATATATAGCCTCCTTCAACATGAAACTTATTGAAATAGAAGAATATGAAAGTTTGCATAGGTTAATTTTGTTATTTTATTTGTGTTTTAAGTATTAATCACTCACACACTATAAATATGGTACAACTGATATTATTTTCTAATCATAAAAACACAATATATATAAATTTAAATTCCTATACTTTTCTTCAATTTTCCATTTTTTATTTAATTTTTATAGTATTAGAGCTAATTGGTTAAATCTATTTATTTAAGAAAAGTAGTGAGTTATTTAAAAATAGTTACTTTATTTAATTTGTCGTTATCTGAAGGAAGAAGATGAGACAATTTCGAACTGGACCGGACCGGTTCTACCAAGTTCAATACTTAAACCGGCTAGTTCAGGCCTGATTCGACCAATTTTCTCAAAATTAAAAATTTATAAATTCATCTAAATTTATTCTCTATCTAATGGTGGCTTTAATTCTCATATTTTAATATTTTAAGCCACCTAGAAAAATGAATTTAGCAATCGGTTCAATAATGTTCAAACCGGTTTAGGTATGGTTCACCTGAACCGGTCTGGTTTTCTCTTCCAATTTGTCCCAAAGTCCTTTTCCATGATTTTTATTGCTCTTTAAATCACTCAAGATTTGTAAATTTCTCATTTTTCCCTTTCTCTACCGATTAAGGTTCATAAACCGGCTTAGTTTTCTCTTTGGAAATGACCGATTCTCTTCCCGGTTTTCTTATTTATAAAAGGACGGGGTTTGCAACTCTCCCCTCCTTTTAGGGGTCTTGTCCGCAAAACAATTACACATCAAATAATTGAGCGTACCCATCTCTCATAACGCTCTCAATTTCCCATATCTCGTCTTGCATGGGTCCATTCTACCAAAGGATCTTGACCATAGGAATTCTCTTATTCCTCAAGTTCTTGTCCCTCCAGTCAATGATTCATACTAGTTCTACTTGATAGGTCAGGTTCTCTTCTAGCTCTGGTGGAGGTCGGTCCAACACATGGCTAGGATCAGGCTAGTACTTCCAGAGTACCGATATATGGAATACATCATGTATTTTTTCTATGTCCATAGGCAGTTCTAGTTTATATGCCATCAAACCAATCCTTTGGACTATTGTGTAAGGACCAATGTATCTTGGTTTTAACTTCCCCGTTGTTGAAACCTAAGTATTCCCCTCCATGGAGATACTTTTAGGAACACTTGGTCTCCCACATTAAACTCAAGATCTCTTCTCTGATGATCCGCATAGCTCTTTTGCCTGTCCTAAGTGGCTTTAAGTTGACTTCTTATTATCTTATCTTTTGTGAAGCATCCTCTATTAGTTCGACCCTTTCCAGCTTCCTTTCTTCCACTTCTTCCCAAAATAAAGGGGTACGTAATGGTCATCCATAAAGGGCCTCATAAGGGGCCATTTGAATACTGGCTTGATAACTGTTATTGCACACAAACTCCATCAGGCACAAGTATTCCTCCCAGCCCTTATCCATGTTGAGTGCGCATGCCCTTAGCATGTCTTGTAGGGTTTGGATTGTTCGCTCAGACTGTCCAACGTCCTGAGGATGAAATGCTGCATTCATGTAGAGCTTGGTTCCCAAGACATTTTGCAAACTAGGATAGAACCTCGAGGTAAATCTAGGGTCTCTATCCGACACAATGCTCACTAGGATGCCATGGAGTCTCACTATCTCTCTCATGTATAAGACGACTAGATGTTCCACTAAACCCGTTACTCTTATTGGTAGGAAATGGGTGGACTTGATTAATTTGTCCACAATGATCCAAATTGCATCTTATCCCTTCCTAGTCATAGGTAGTCCCGTGACAAAGTCCATAGTGATATGCTCCCATTTCCATTCCTAGATTAGCAAGGGTTGTAGCAGTCCTGAGGATTTCTGATGCTCGACTTTAATTTACAGACAGAACAAGCATCGGACTACATATTCCGCAATATCCATCTTCATCCCTTTCCACCAATAACCTTGTTTGAGGGTGCGGTACATCTTAGTACTGCCCGGATGCATCGCAAAAACAAAGTCATGTGCCTCTTCTAGAATTAACCTCTTTAGTTCCTTATCTTGAGGCACACACTCTACCTTTGTAGGTCAGTACTCTATCACTTCGAAGGTTATAGTCTGGTTTTGTCCCTCCATTGACCAGGTCCAAATAGGGTTGGAGTTCCTTATCATTTTTGTTGGACCTTAATTTTCTCTATTAGGCTGGGTATTACCTCCATGTTAGCCAACAAGCATTTCCCCTCTTGTACACCTTAAGGTCTACATCCATTTTTCCCATCTTCTGCAACAAGGGTAAGTAGCTTGTCTTTATCTGTGCTGCCCCGGTTTGGTATTTGCGACTTAGGGCATCTGCCACTACATTAGCCTTCCCGGGGTGATATTCTATCACAAGGTCATAGTCTTTAACCAATTTCAACCATCTCCTCTAGCCGAGGTTCAACTCCTTCTAAGTTAGAAAGTATTTAAGTCTCTTGTGATTAGTATATATTCAACACTTAACCCTGTATAAGTATTGTCGCCAAATTTTGAGGGCGAACACTATTGTGACTAACTCCAAGTGGTGGGTAGGGTAGTTCCTATCATGTACCTTAAGTTGTCACGAAGTGTAGGCGGTAAATTTTCCTTATTGCATCAATACACATCCGAGTCCTTGTCCGGATACGTCACTATAGACGGTGTACTTCCCTGCACTTGGGTCAGGTAGAGAGAGTACATGTACTATTGTCAAATGGGTCTTCAACTCCAAGAAGGACTTCTCACAGCTTTCATCCCATTTATACTCTACTCCCTTCCTTGTGAGATGAGTCAAAGGGCCAACTATCTTAGAGAAATCCTGTACAAATCGTCTGTAGTACCCCTCCAAGCCCAAGAAATTACGTATATTAGAGGGATTCTTGGGTGCCTTTCAATCGGATATGGCTTCCACCTTTGCCGGGTCTACCTTGACTCCATCCTTAGACACACTTTGTCCTAAAAACTCTACCTCCTACAACCATAACTCACACTTGGAGAATTTTGCATATAAGCAGTTTTCCCGTAGTATCTCCAAGGTGATCGCCAGATGTTCTTTGTGCTCCAGCAGAGTTCGTGAGTATATAAAAATGTCATCTATAAATACTATCATGAACTTGTCCAAGTGTGGCTGGAATACTTGGTTCATTAAATCTATGAAGGCTTCAGGGGCATTTGTTAAGCCAAAGGGCATCATCCTAAACTCATAATATCCATATCGGGATCGAAGTGTGGTCTTAGGAATATCTTCCTCTCGGATCCTGAGTTGATGATATCCTGACATAAGGTCTATCTTGGAGAAGTAGGTTGCTTATTTTAGTTGGTCGAATAGGTCATCAATCCGTGGAAGTGGATACTTGTTCTTTATGGTCACCTAATTCAACTTTCAATAGTCTATGCACAGCCTCATGCTCCCATCCTTTTTATTTACGAATAGGACTAGTGCATCACATGGAGACTGACTAGGGCATATAAAATCATTCTCCAATAGCTCGTCTAGCTGCTCCTTTAACTTCCTTAACTCTGCTAGAGCCATGCGATAAGGGGCTTGGGATATGAGGTGTGTTCCTGGGATAATCTCTATGGTGAATTCCAATTGTCTGCTTGGGGTAATCCATGTAATTCTTTCCGGAATACATCTGGGTAGTGTTCAACTACCGGAATACCTTCGGGTCCCTTCTCTTCAGACTTCTCGTTGATGACCATTGCCAGAAAAGCCTTACAACCTTTCTGTATCATCTGTTGGGCTCTTATGTGGGACATCATTTGCATTCCTCCCTTCCTCATGTCTCCTTGGAATTTTAGTGCAAGTGTTTTGGAAGTGTGGAATGTTACTATCTTCTTCCCGCAATCCATCCTAGCTTGATGGGTACTTAGCCAATCCATTCATAATATTATTTCTACCTCCCTTAGAGGTAATGGAATCAAATCTGCTTCTAGTTTGATTCCTCCAATCTTAATCTCACATCCCTTCAACTATTTATCCCTATTTAACCCTTCTCCTATGGGTGTGAGGATGTTAAGATTTTATTCTAGCGAGGTAAGTTCTAGGGGAAGAGTTGGGATTAGATCTTTTTTGATGAAAGATCTTTCTACTCCCAAGTCGAAGAGGGAGTAGATCTTTCTTCCCCACAAGTGTACGTACCCTGATTGCTGAAATACATATTTTTAGAAGAAAAATATTCCTTTATTGAATGAAATTCAAATTACAAGTTTATCTAAATCTTAGTTGGAAGGGTTTTGGGAAGTACCCTCTCCGGTACTAGTGTCTTTCCTAGCCTCTAGGGCGAGGTTGTATACCCTCGCTAGTACTCTCATTGTGGCGTCCTACTAAAGAGTCCTCGGGTTCCCTTGGGGTGGTCCAAGTGTATTCCATTCCTTGTTCTCCCTAAGAGTGGGGCATTCCTTTACAAAGTTCCCTAGTTGTCCACATGCAAAACAGGACAAGCAAGCTCCCTCATGGTACCCTTGGCACCGTGAAGATAAAAACGCCTCACTAATGCCAAAATTGTTGTCTCTAGTTTATGTAAGATCAAAACCGGAAGGCCTTATTACTCAAGTTTTTATCTTTTGTATCTATTACCCTTGTTGATTCACTTTATCAGTTCAAAGTTATTGGCACTCACTAAATTATACATTGCCTCGTCTATTTTCTTCAAGAAAAATAACAAAATTAACCTTTCAATTGCACCTTCATATATATCTTCCTATATACCTCACTACCAGATAGCATCCAAGCCTCCTATCAAGCTCGATTGTAACAATTATTTTCTTTAGTGCAATAATATGGTCTCACCAGTGGAGACGTACAATATGTTGGGATATGTAGACGACTCGGTCAATCCCACTCTATTGACCTACACATAAGCAACTTCGACTGAGTTTGAATCCCGACTAAATTGCGTGGAAGGTCCATGATCGTTTATGCATCGCTAGAATCATTAGTTCCTTATCAAATAATGTTAATTTAAATGTTATGTCATGTCCCGATTCAAGTTAATACCTTAATAACTCGCCACATAAATAATTAAAATGTATAACACAACCATTTGTATAAAAAATGGAACTTTTCACAAATATAATATACATTTTTACAAAAACATTTGAAAACATGAAAAAATATATAGTACTGAATTGAATGTTTTTGTTAATTCTCTTTGAGCATATCAATCTTGATCTCAAACTCGGTTAGAGAAATAGTTTTATAGGAGTGGATCAACAATGCTCAGTTAGTACAAAAATCGATCATCAGCTCATCAATAGTCTCGATTTAGTAACTACTCAAAATCACTTTTATAAGTTTTTTTCTTTCCATATTTAAATAATAATTTAAAAGTTGATAGTCCCCATTATGGGTTATTTTCAAACCTTGTAATCCACATATTTTGTATTACCAATAAATCTCAATTTGATAACTAAGTTGAATTTAAACTGAGAGCGGAATCGAACTAGAATAAGGGAAGAGATCGATGGAGAGACCATGAGAGGTGAGAAAGGGTCATTAGGAACCCTTAGGAGTGTCTCGAAATACAAAGTAAAGAATTAGGAGAAAATCGGGAGACAACTGGTTTGAACTGGGTTCGGGCTGAGGGGAGTCACAACCCCACCACTCGAATTTTTAAGGGTGCAATATAAATCTAAATTGAGTGGTTCTTGGGTCCATTTAATAAAAAATTGAATGTAGAATTTTTATCTATTTTTATTTTCCCAAGAACTAGTCGAAAAAGGGGTGAATTGAGCAAAAAGTCGTTGAACCAATCGAGAAATTTGTTAGAAACCAGTTCGCTAAAATGCATATCGATCGACATGTAGCACCAGGCGCACGCATGCATGGCCACGTGCATACGTGTCATCTTCTTCCCCCGATAATTAGATTTGGATTGCATATTTTAGTCCGACAGCGCACGACAGACAACTCGACTCCACCACTTGGGGAAATTAATTCATTCCTAGCACCACGTGTTATGAATTATTGAAAGAAAGCTATGGATAGATAGTTATGCATGTCTAGATTACAACCATATAAATTGGAGTTATTCCCTCATCAGATTTTACTCAGAATTCTCTCCCAACCTCAGACTGCTCCCAACTCGAGCGACCCTAGAACCAAAGGACTTCCTAAGAGACTAAATAATGTATTAGAACTATGGAAAATATTGGTGAATGTTGGGGACTGGGTTTGTGTCACGCTCTGACTCAGTTTAGTCGGAACCCCGTGAGCAACCCACCGGCTCTCCTTGTATGTGCCAGGTACCTTGACCCAGATAAGACAAGAAAAGTAAATGCGTCATGTTAACTAGTTTTTCCAGAGCAAAGAAATATAAATAATGTATGGTTAAATTCATACCTTAGCAATTGAAGGCTTCTTGCTTGTTGCTCTTCTCCTCCTAGTGTATGTCTTTCCATGAAAGTTGTTAAGGGATGGGATAAGTTTCTACAACTCAATAACTGGTTATTAGGGTGAATTTTCTTAAAGACAAAATTTTTTCTATTCATAGATTTTCTTCTGTTATTCTCAGAAAACATTTTAATTCTTCCCTTGCTCGGGAGTAGTTTAACATACAATCACACACCATTTATCAAAAAGAGTTCATATATTCGCAGATACAGTATGCCGACTGCATCCACTTTCGCAGAGGTGGGGGTGGTTCTGGAGTCAGGAAGCTCAGTCGAGGCAGTTGGGAGATGGGATGTTAGGCAGAAGAAGTGGCCAAAAGCAGCCATCGTTGCACAGAAAATGAAAGTGGAGACGATGGAGCCCGAGCTTGTCAAAGACGCATGCGTCACCTCACCGGCTCCGTGTAGGATGTGCCCAGCCCAGCCCATCTACTTAGATTAATAAAATATTTTTATTAATTTTCACTTATAATTTCGCTATCAAAATAAATTATATTAAAAATAATTGATAATATTATATTTAAATTAAATTATGTATATATTTAAAATAAATATATTATAAGTTATACTTACGAGTTATACTATTAAATTATGCAAAATAAGTTATACTTACGAGTTTTACTATTTAAATTGTACAACTCAACTTAATAATAGATTAGGAAATGGACTCGGTCGAGTTCTAGTTCATTGGGTTGATCGATACTCAATTTGAGCACATTTGAGCATAATATTTCTAATTTAATTCGATTTTAGACATTCAATGTAATATCATAATTTTTTGAAACAAAAGTAAAACTCAATTTAATAAAAAATCGAGGTTTAATAAAAAATGGAACTCGATCATTAACTAAAAACTGAATTAGATTAAAAATTAGTTTGAATAGAAATTTTAGAAATTTAGTAAAGTAAACATGATCACTCCCAAAAGACCATGTTGATAAAAAAAACAAAGATCGAGAAATACATAATTGATAACAGGATTGAATTATCATCAAACCAAACCAGAACCGAAACAAAATAAATTTTCCAAGTGGTCTCAAAAGGTGAAAAATTAAAAATTTTGGCACTAAATTGAAGAAAATTAATTGAAAATTTTTTAGAAAAAAATTAGGCCAAAAATCGATCGAAGTAGAGGTAAAATGACTAATAAATAACTAAAATTTGTTGGAATAGACAATTTATTTGTCGGAAACTGGTTTGATACGGTGCAAACTAGTAAACAATAAGTAGGGTGGGAGAAACACACAACTCATCCACACACGCATATGCATCATCCCCTTCATTTGACTAATGACCTGGAACCCAGTCCGCAACTCGATTTCAGTTGATTTATCAATGCAATTTCTAGCATCTGACTCTCGAGAAAATTAAATGCAAAGCATTCTTATGGGTACCTAATAAGACCAAGGTAGGCCATGGACTAATGGTCTGTCGACCCCTGGAGCTCCTTCCCATATACAACCCATCAACTCCCTCATCGACGTATAATTGGAATTCTCTCTAAAGGTTACGTGTATTCATTTTCCAACGACCTAAATTTTAGAGATCATAACTTTTAATTTTGACTATCAATCTTAGTGATTCCAATGGCATTGAAACCATTGTTAAGTTAACTTTTCAGCCCCACCTTGATTAGATATCGATAACCACTCTACTGATGTTGATAGGATGAAACAATAACACTACTCTAACTACCGAAAATAAAGTACTCCCTTCCCAAGCTACTACTGATGCCCCCAACGACCAAACACATGCAAGAAAATTTTCACTGACTTCTCACAACCTCCTTTAGTAAACTCCACCAACCTCTCAAGAGGAAGATAAGTCTTGTGACTACAAAAAATTATGAAAGTTCAGGCAAGTATATTGTTTCAACTAAGCTATGTAAATAATGATTTTTAGACCTCTGTTTGAGGTAATTCAAGTGGCTATAGAAGCACTTAAGAGTCAACTTCATAAGTGCTGCTAAACAACTTGTCATCTTAGGTGAGTAATCCATGTTTTCCCAAAATTGTACAATTTATTAATGAGGGCCCTAAACGGGCCAAAATGACACTATTCTAGCCAAGTTAGGCTGAAAAATGATCGTGGGAAATGAAGAAGATGTGTAGTGGCAAGTTAGAGTTTATTTCTAAGCTTAGAAATATGTTTTAGGGGAAAAGTAAGATCATGGACCAAAATGATGTTTTTAGAAAGTACGTGGGTCAAAATGTAAATATGGGAAGATGTGGACTCAATTGAGGCTCAAGGAAAGTCTAGACACCCAAAAAGAAGCCTTAGAAAGCTTAGGGATCAAAAGTAGTAATTTGGGCAAGAGTAAGTGTCACACACCGGTCTGATCTCTTCGACTAGGAACTCGTGCAGTCCTGTCGATTCCCTCGATGTTATAAAGGCAGGATCATTCGCCATAGTAAAACTGACGTAATCCATGCTTAGAATAGTAAACACCATTTGCAAAAGCAGCATAAATTTTAAACTTTTTAATGGAAAAGGCACACAAGACCCCCAAACTAGATTTCATCCAAAACCCCGAGAATAATTGTAACATGATAAGAATTTAACTTCGTGTACATGATACGGGGTTACATTAGGCAACCTTGTGCCTCAAGAATATGCTTCTCTTATTCTCCTTGTGCCTCTTCGGCTACCTGCAACAAATGTTGAGGGGAGGTGTAAACCCCATCCCCTAGGACCGAGAGAACCGGGAAGGAGAACCAGAATCATGAGAGAGAGAAATCGGAGGGGGGAGGGGGGCTTAATCGAAACGGAATTTGATAAAGAAGGGTCAAATAGGGAATTTGAAAAATTCCAAGTAGCCAATAAATCACAAAAATCATTCCAAGGGACCATGAAGTCGATTGGGAGCGAGAACCATACCGCTTCATGGTGAACCGGACTTGAACCAGATGAAATAGAAGTGAATTGGGTTGAACCGTGAAGAACTGGTTCAAAGATCCATTTTTCTATGGGGCTTAAAAATAAAAAATTGGAAAATTGAAGTCACCATTAGATAGAAAATGAATTTAGATTAATTTATAAAATTTTAATTTTAAGAAAATCGGTCGAATCATGCTTGAACTGACCAATTTACCATTTCGGGTCATCGGACCCGGTCGTATCAGACTGATCAATGGACTGCTTCCAGGTGAGTGCCCAGTCAGTAGGCGTGACCAATCAACACACGAAACGTGGCAAAGCGTGCCTAGTCAGCCTCTTAGTCAACGTTGGCCAATCAGAGCGCACCATATTTCCCTAGTCAACGGTTAAAGGAGAAAAATCCACCTCAGCAACGACCGACTAATAGGAGAGCGACACGTGTTCCGGTCAACGGTCAATGTTTGAAAGGCCTAGTCAACAAAGACTGACCAATGAGAAGCTCACACATGGCAAATGTGCCATGCCAGCGTCCGACAAGGATGTTGGAGAAACGATCGGCCAATCAGAGGCCGACACGTGGTAGCACCACGTCGGATGACCCTGGGCAATCATAGGCCGACACTGGTAGTGATACTGTTCACTAGAAGGGAAATCTGACACATTTAAAACAGTCATTCAAAGGGAGCCATGTGTCATGGTTAGCGGTCAAAGGAAATTCGATTGGCAACCACGTAGGCGGAAGAAGCCAATGGGAGGCTGCCACGTGTCCAGTCAACAGGTCAAAGGCTGACAAGGCCACTGAGTAGGACGCCGCGTCAGCAAAGCTGACCAATCACGAGGCACCACATGGCACTTTCACATGTACAAAGCTCGCACACTCAGAACAGTGTCATCTTCAACCTCAGTCTGATGAGCAATTTGTGACCGCTAGAGGAGAACTGGAACTCTCGCCTCCAGAAAAAAGGGTCACCGTCGACGGAATCGGGTGAGCCAGACATTGAAACCATCGCTAGTTGGTGGCCCTGTCAGTTGCTGAGCTCTTTATAAATAGAGCACCCTCCCACTCCACCTCCCCATCGCTCAAGCATCCTCTAAAGACAAATAGTCACATTCCTGACGAAGTGCCAACCAGAGCTCCGACGATGGACGTTTCATAACCAAAGGAGCTCCTACTAGTGGCAACGAAACCGGAGAGAAGTCCTCCAGCTAGCAGATACCTCAACCGGACCTGAGGACTTCCTAGAGAGTGTCGAGGCAATCACACAGTGAAGCTACTCTAAAGACTCAAAGCAGAGCAATTCTGACTAGTTGAAAACAGGACTTCTCCGACCTCCTCCAGCCAAATTCGACCTTCTCGACTCCCGTGAGGTGCTTTCCGACCTCTTCCCGTCCCTATGTAAGTCACTTGATCCTCAATTCACCTAAGTCCGACATTCCTATAGAGAGAAAATGGTCGGAAATTTCTGACCAAAATTCACCAACCTAGGACATCTGTGAAACCCGTCCTCTTAGACCAAGAAAACTAGGAAAAGAACCGGTCGTTTCATAAGAACCAAATCCATAAATGAACTAGAAAATGAAAAATAATGGGTTAAAATGGGAAATTGGAAAATCCCAAGTGACCAAAAATTCATAAAAATCATGGGGAGGAACCATGAGCCAAATTAGATGGGAAAACTGAACCAGTTCAAGGTGAACCTGACCTGAATCGGATTGAACCAAGATGAACCATGGTGAACCGGTTCAATAATTTATTTTTCTAGGTGGCTTAAAAAGATCAATTTTGAAAATTGAGGCCATCATTAGAAAATAAATTTAGATTAATTTAGAAAATTTTAATTTTTAGAAAACCGATTGAATCAGGCCTAAATCGACCAATTTTCATTTTTGTGTCACCAAACCCGGCTGGACCGGACTAGTCAAATGGGAGGTTGCCACATATCTAGTCAACCAGTCAACGGTTGACACGATGGCTGAGTAGGATCGTTGTGTCAGCCGTACCAGCCAATCACATGCTGACACGTGGCCGGTCCGCATGTGCAAAGCTTGCACATGTAGAACAATGTTATCTTCCTCCTCCGTTCGATGACATTGTTCATCGAGGAAAGATTTTTCTTTCCTTTTCTAGCGAAGGAAATTTCCTCTGATTTGGGTAATTTACGATCAGAATGAGTACGACCAGTATGGAAACTGGTAGAACGAAGGGTCCTCAAGCTCCCAATATAAATAGCTCCGCCCATTAATCCTCTACACACCTCAAATCTCCTCTTCCTCTAAAGTGCTCAATTTTCCAGCAAAGCTCAAATCAGAGCTCTGACTTGGGCACATCCTTCAACCTTAGAAGATGAATTCAAGTCCTACAAACTCAAGAGGAAGCCAACTACCTAACGCCCACCTCCACTCGACCTAAGGAACATCGGAGAAGCGTCGGTGAGCCCAAATAGTGAAGCAGCTCCGTCAGTCCGAAGCTGCCCTATTTTGCCCAATTTGAATTCGACCAATTTAGATCTCCTGTGGCCGAATCAAGTCATCCCTTAGCCCCCACAGCCATCAGCGACCTCACTAGAAGAAAAAGGTAAGTCAACTCAGCCCTTCTTCATCGGAACAATCCGGTTCTACAGAGAGAAAATGCTAGATTTCATTGACCAATTCCCACTGATCCTGATACTAATTGTACTAATTCTTGATCCTATAAGGGCCTTAAGGATGATAGCTACCTTCCTAGATCAAGAACTCGGGTCATCGCGTCTCCGACGGTAAGCTTTTGAAGGTTTCTCTCTCCACGTCTAGTTTTTTGGCAAAGCTCTATTTGAGCTTGTTTCTGACCCAAAATCTGTAATTCAAAGCTCAATTGGATTGCATGGAAGTGTAGAAACTGATTCACACCACCAATTCAAGCAATTAACCCTATTTGAATGGCCAATTTGAAGAAATCAAATTTAGTTAGTAGAAAGGGGTGAAATTGGGTGAAATTTTAGGGGAAATTGGGGGTTTCAAAAAATTGAAGGACCTTAATGCAAATGTTCAAAATTGGAGTTCAATTGGCAATGAGGAAGTTGTTGGAGGACCAATTGGTCAATTTTTGAAAGAATTGGAACCAATTGGCCATTTTTGAAAAGTTAGGGGCAAAACGGTAAGTTTTGAAAAGTTGGGGACCAATTGGCACTGTGATTAGGAAAAATGTTTATTTTGGTGTGTGTCAGACTCCTTATTTTCCTTCAAGAACTTTTCATTTCAAACTTCAGTTTTTATCACCATTTCTTATTAATCACGGTGTGTCATCACCCAACACACATCCTTTATGAAGGTCAATCACACAATCATAGGCCAGTACGTCTATTGAACCCACTTGTGGTGTCAGAGCGACTTTACCGGCCACCTAGATAGAAGTATGTCCACTTCTACCCTAAGAATGAGTGGATGTTCGCGACACTCGACCCTCAATCCCGTAACAATTCTATGTGTTCGTATGAGGATAGAGACCTCTTCCTGTCCCCACCCTGGTTTCGTGCGCTTGAAGCTACGTCGAGCTTCACAAGGTCACCTGGTACGACTAACGGCCCTTATATCCAATAGGTCATCCAGGTCCCTAGGACACATCACTACCCCTCTTAGGCATCTTGAAGGTCCCGTATACACAATGCATGCATAATCAGTATTTTCACATCATGCCATATAATATGTGGTGTCACTGGTCCAACGGCCCCGACCCTTAACACAACCTGCAACTGTTTGTTTTGACTAGTCTGGAGACCTGTCATGTCGCACTATCACTAGTTGATTGAATATGTCGGTTCTGTATTGGTACCATGGCCAAACAATTCATCTATTTAAAGTTTTATGGCATATAACTCATGTTTGTTTACAAGCTTCTGCTCATGTCAATTGGCCTTTGGCCCACTATTTGAGATTTTCAAAATTGAGCATATTAGCACCCATGTTCCAAAATCGAGGCCACCGGCCTAATAGAGTTATTCGAGCTACCGTCAAGAAGGTCTCCCAAATCGTTTAAGCAGTGGAACACATTCAGGGGAGAGCACTTCCGACAAAAATATATTTTCAACTATCTATCATACCAATCGAGTATGAGGATATGTCCACTCATAACCGTTGAACATGTTTTCCACTTCCTCCGATTAAATTTAATCATATCAATTGGGTATGATCTACTTACAACCAGTACGTATTTTTTTTCGTGTCATTTTCACACCACTCCTTTAAGTTGTGATGTTTAAAATATCACTAAGTAATGAGCTTTCATTTTCGAGGTACTTATCATCCCAATTGGGTATGTTATAAAAATCCCACTCACCCGATCGTGCAGTGAAATTACACTTAGTCGGTTTCCGTCCCTAGCAAGCTTAACTTCAACTGGCATTCATGATGTCTCGTGTTCCTACACAAAATGAATATTGTTGTTCATTATCATTTGGCTTGATCACCTCATTCCGTATGTATGATTAAATTCAACACTTTTCCAATATTTACAAATTGGTCCATAAAGTAATTTTTCCTTTTACTTTAGGCCCCAATTGCCTGAAACTCCCTGGCCCGAGACTTTTCAGCTTCGCCGGTACCGCGCAATTTTCCGACGAGTGAACAGTGCTGTCATTTGAAGAAAGAAGACGACACTGTTCTGAACCGGACCGGACCGGTCTGAACTGGGTTCAAAGCTTAAATCGACCGGTTCACCCCCAATTCAACCAAATTTTTTAAATCTAAAAATTTCTAAATTCATTTTCTATCCAATGGTGGCCTCAAATTTCAAATTTGAATTTTTTAAGCCACCTAGAAAAATTAATTTAGCATATGGTTTAATAGTGGTTTAAACCGGTCCAAATCGGTTCAATCCGATTCGGATCCGGTTCACCTGAATCGGTTTTGTTTTCATCTCCAATCCATTCATAAGTCCGTTTCATGACTTATATGACTCTTTAGGAAACTTGGGATCCATAATTTCTCCGGTTTGCCCTCTCTCTATCGATTCTGGTTCATAAATCGGTTCAATCCTGTTGAATCTGATTCATCTGAACCGGTCTGGTTTTTCTCTTCCAATTTATTCTGAGGTTCTTTTCCAAAGTTTTATGAATCCTTTGGGTCACTCGGGAGTTGAAATTTTCCAAATTGCTCGTTCTTTAATAATCGGGTTTTTGATCTGGTTTGGTTTTCTCACTCGGTTTAACCGGTTCTTTTCTAGGTTTTCCTTAACTCCAAAGGGCGAGGTTTACAACTCTCCCCTCCTTTTAGGAGTTTTTTCCCCAAAACTAAATCAACATTTTTCATCCCGGGATAAACTTCCCTTAATGTCAACTTAGACATATTGATACTTTGGTCGGTCCTTCACTTAGTAATCACGCGCTTAAGGAATTTCTTTTCCTTTATATGGTTTACTCCTTCCATGGAGTTTTATTGTAACTGGTATATCTTCCCTGTGAATCCAAAGGTATATCCCTAGGTACACATCTCCATGTGCTTAGGGCAAGATTCTTCCTTCATCCATCATTGATTACAACTTTAGTCTAAACTATGTTTGACCTCATCATTCTCATTAACTAATTTTTCCTTACTTGAGTCGCATTTTTCCTCGAGACTGTTGTGCTTACATGTCTCCTACAACATGACATATTCCAAAATTTGTCTCAGTCCATTAGATTCTCATAACACTTCTTTTAGGGTTGTTTGCAACTTATAACCTTCCAGGGATCATATAAGTTCATCCCTCTTTTTGTTTAGTGGTATTCCTTTAATACCTTTACCATTATCCAATCAACTTACATAACCGTTTTGATTTTCCTTACCCACTCGTCCTTTTCCAACTTCCTTATTGGGTCTTTCCGATTCCAATCATTTGGTTTCCCACTAGTTTACGGACAAGCTGGGATTCTTTCCTTCTTAATTACTTGGCATTATTTATTCAAGAATTTTTCCTTTTTCCTTAATCCACTTTTACTTACTCATGATCATTTAATGATTTTTCATTCTAAATTAATCACTCTCAGTCTATGTGTCAATTCATTTGCTTAGGAAGGTTACCTTCTTCCGGTTTCGTTCTCTACTATGTCCCTCACAATAGAGACTTTCATATTAGGAGCTACAAGTTCCAACCTTCTTATGATTCCTTGTAGGGTTCTTTCTTCTTTTCTTCGCACCCTATCTATGTTAGGGCATTTGCCCATTTTAGATCTTTCTTTATCCACTATTTCTATTTCATCCCTTATTCCTTACTTGAGATACTTCCGGTTATCAGTTTTTTATTCCGTGCATTCCACACTATACTCATCCGTCCACTCTTTAGGCTTCATATGTGCGTGTGGACTATGTCCCATCTTACCAATTGTGGTTATTCCTCCTTAGCCACATATTATTTGGATGGCTTATTTTCCCAACATTTCTCAGACGTTATTTCCTTTGTTACCTTAGTATGGGTAGTCCACTCATTCTTACTTATCACAACATCTTTTAATGCTAACCTCCTATATACCTGTTACTTATTACCTTTTAGTCACTAGTCCTTCCTGTCTTTCGTGACTTTTCAGAAGGTATTCCCTTAGTTTATGAGGTATGGGACAATCCCTTTTTACCTATCATATTCCCCTACACATATAACAAATTATCTTGGTGCTTGTCCTTAGGTTTGGTCAATTCTTCACGTAATGTCCCCATGTGTAATGGTTATTCCCAGGCGTGAGTCGTTGTAGTTCCTCCTTTACCTCGAGCATTGTGAGGCCCTTCTAGAGTTACTGGTGGTTTGGTGTTTCGCTGTCCTTGAGTTTGAACACCTTGATAGTTTCCTTACTGAGTCTCCCTTGCTAAGGGTCATTCTGGTATTCCTTCTAGGTTTTTAATTCCCTGACTCAATTTCCTTAACTGAACTGGAAATTTTTCCTAATTTTTTTTATGGTAATGTGGGTTTGTGCATGCACTATGAGTACGGGATCATCAAGACGCCCATGAGGGGTAGTGATGCATCCTAAGGGCACTGGACGACCTGGTGGCTATAAGGGCAGTTCGTCGTTCCAGGTGTCTGTGCGAAATCTGGAGTAGCACTAAGCGCATGAGACCGGGGTGGGGACAGGATGAGGTCTCTGTCCTCATACGGACACGAAGAAGTGATTTCGGGATTGTGGGTCGGATGTTTCGTACATCCACTCATTCCCAGGGTAGAAGTGGTCGTACTTCTATCCGGGTGGCAGGAAAAGTCGCTCCGAAGCCACTAGCGGGTTTAGTAGTGATACTGACTTGCGAATGTGTGTAACCTTCATTATGAAGGATGTGTGTTGGGTGATGACACATCGATAACTAAGAAATAATGGAAAAAGATGAATTTTTAAATGAAATGATTTTTTTGAAAACAAAGGAGTCTGGCACACTCCATATAAATGTTTTTCTTGAAAGTTAAAAGATTTGAATCCCACTCACTGAGTAGTTGTACTCACCCCCTCCCTTATACCTCTTTCAGGAAGTCCCGGAAATCCGAACCTTAAAGGACTTGCGCAATTAAACGCCTGCAAGATTAGTACAACTAATTTAAATTACTATGCAGTTTTGATTTATGATATTCCTGGAAAAAGGTGCAGGTTAACGCCTTACTCTTTACGATTTATAATATAAGGGAAAACCCTTTAGTAAATCGGGAGAGTGGCGGGTTGATCACGGGGATCCGACCAAACCGGGTCGGGGCGTGACAGTTGGGGTTTTAGCCCTATTACAAAAAGTAGTCACATAATAGATAGGAAGTTATGATTTTCTTGGCAAGTATCCTCCTTGGTAAGATTATACGTCTGTACTGGCTTTAGGCTTGGCTCCCTTTGTACACAGGACTGTGACCCTAACTTGTCTTGGCACCGTACTCCTTGGTGGTATTGGATACTTCCCCATTTTGTCCTTTGGGGATTTTACTATGTCTTGGGCATTAGGAAGCTTCTAGAGTTGTCTTCCTACGAGGACAGGGTGTTGAGTAGAGTTATTCTTATTTTTCTTAGTTCCTCTCCTGGGAGTCATATGAAAATATTAAGATCAATCCTATTTGTTACTATATTTTATAGTCATAATTATGTATTCGAGGAAACAAGCTTTGATACCACTCAAGTTGTCATGCCCCAACCCGGTTTGGTCAGGTCCCTATGATCAACCCGCCACTCTCCCGGTTTACTAAGGGTTGCCCCTAGTTTATCAACCATGAAGAGTAAGGCGTCCTTTAAACCTGCACCTTTTCTAGAATAACATAAATCAAAACTAAATAAAATTTTACACTAATCATACCTATATCACAGGCGTATTAGTTAGTGGTCCTTGGGGGTAGGCTTTATGGGATTTACTAAAAGGGATATAAGGGAGGGGTGAGTACAATAACTCAGTGAATGAGTTTTCAAATTTATCTTTTTAGGAAAAATATTTATTTTGTAGTGTGTCAAACTCCTTATTTTCCTTTAAGAACTTTTCATTTCAAACTCCGATTTTTATTACCATTTCTTATTAATTACAATGTGTCATCACCCAACACACATCCTTTATCATGAAGGTCAATCACACAATCTCAAGCCAGTACGTCCATTGAACCCACTTGTGGCATCGGAGCGACTTTACCGGCCACCTAGATAGAAGTACACCATTTCTACCTTGAGAATGAGTGGATGTTCACGACACCTAACCCTCAATCCCGTAACAATTCTCCATGTCCGTATGAGGATAGAGACCTTGTCTCGTCCCCACCCCGGTCTCGTGCACTTGAAGCTACGTTGAGCTTCACAGGGTCACTTGGTACGTCTAACTGCCCTTATATCCACTAAGTCTTCCAGTGCCCTAGGACAAATCACTACCCCTCTTGAGCGTTTTGAAGGTCCCGTAAACAGAGTGCATGCACAATCAATATTTTTCATCATGCCATATAATCTGTGGTGCCATTGGTCCAATAGCCCCGACCCGTAAATCAACTTGCAACTATTTGTCTTAACTAGTCCAGAGACCTGTAATGTTGCACTGCCACTAGTTGACTGAATATATCGGTCCTATCTTGTTACCATTATAAACCCCGCCCTTTTGAGTTAAGGAAAATCAGGAAAAGAACCAGTCAAATCGAGTGAGAAAAATCGAACCAGTTCATAAAGCGATCATTATAGAATAGGCAATTTGGGAAATTTAAAACTCTCGAGTGACCCAAAGGGTTCCTAAAACATTGGAAAAGAACCTTAAGATGAATTGGAGATGAAAACCAAACCAGTTCAGGTGAACCGGATCCAAACAAGATTGAACCAGTTTAAACCACTATTGAACAAGATTATAAATTCATTTTTCTAGATGGCTTAAAATTTTCAAATTTGAGATTTGAGGCCATCATTGGATAGAAAATGAATTTAGATAAATTTAGAAATTTTTAGATTTAAAAAATTTGGTCGAATAAAGGGTGAACGGGCCGGTTTAAACTTTGAATCCTGTTTAAACCGGTCTAGTCCAGTTCGGAACAGTGTCGTCTTCTTCCTTTAGATGACAGCATTGTTCACTCACCAAAAAATCGCGCAACACTGGTGAAGCTGAAAAGTCTCCAGCCAGGGAGTTTTAGTCAATAAATGACCATCATTAAGGCACCAATCGGATGGCCAAGAAGTGCCCAAACTTCCTATATAAAGAGCCTCTCCTCATTCATCCTCTCCAAACCTGAAAACTCTATTCTCTCTCAGCTGCTCCAATTTTCGGTGAATCTCAAACCAAAGCTCTGACTTGGGTTCTTTTCTAAGCCAAAGAAGGTGTGGTCGGGTTCTTTAGAATTGGGGAGAATTCATCTACATGCCCGTAGTCTCCATTTGCTTCAAGGGTTGCTGGAGAAGCGCCGACGTGATTAAACAATGAAGCAGCTCTAATGGATTGAAGCTGCCCTGTTTCAGCCAAGCTGAAATTGGCCAATTCGAGCCCTTCTCAGGCCAAACCAAGCCCTCCCAACACCTCCACACCCAACTACAGTTGAATTAGAACTAAAAGGTAAGTCAATTCGGCTCCCCTCTATAAATTCTGATCGGTTTTATAGAGAGAATCGATAGAACTTCGATGGTAAAATTGTCACTTAATTCACCATCAATTGATGCAATTTTTGATCCTAGGATGAACCTCAGGATGAAAGTTATCTGTCCAGATCGAAAGCTCGGACCGTCGTGCTCCCGACGATAAGCTTTCGAAGCTTTCTCTCTCAAAGACCAGTTTTCCGGCGGAGCTACATTTGAACTCATTCCGACACCAAATCGTGCAATTCAAAGTGCAATTGAATCGTATTACGGTGTAGTAACTCCAATTTAACTTCAATTTCAACAATTAAATTGATTTGATCGGTCAATTTGATTAAATCAAATTCGATAGAGTTAGAAGGTTGAAATTGAGGGAAATTTGGGGATTTTGAAAATTAGAGGGACTAAAGTGCAATTTCATAAAATTAAGGATCAATTGGGCATGATAAAGAAGTTGGAGGACCAATTGGGCAATTTTGGAATTTTGGGTCAAAACCTACCATTTTTGTAAAATATGGGCAAAATGGTAATTTTGGAAAAGTTGGGGGACCAAATTGAAAATTTGAGAAATTAAACCCCTTTTTGTGAATTTGAGTAACTTGAGGTCCTAAGATAAATTTTAAAAGTTTCGGGACTCAATTTGAGAAAAAAATCAGCATTTGGGAACTTAAAGTTAAAGAAAAATAACTTTGGGGACCTAATTGCAAATAAATGAAAATTAGTTTTCTCATTCATTTGGGATGAATGAGGGCTATTAGGCCAAAGAATAATGAATAAGAATGTTCATATTGTGTAAGAACATGAGGTACTCAGAACGCCAACTAAGACGAGTTCAAGTAAGGACAACAAGCCGGCTAAGAGAAATTTCACTGCACGATCGGGTGAGTGGGCTTACTAACCTTATACCCGGTTAGGATGATGAGAACAGCTTAAAGTTAAAAACCACTTACCGGTTGTGAGTGAGATTTTTATATCATACCCGGTTGGAATGATAAGTACCTCGGAAATGAAAACTCACTACTAAGTGGTATTTTAAACATCACAACATAGAGGAGTGATGTGAAAATGACACGGAAAAACTACTTAACGGTTGTAAGTAGATCATACCCGGTTGGCATGATGAAAACTTCCGCGGAGAAAGTGGAAAATCCGTTCATCGGTTATGAGTGGAGGTGTTCTCATACTCGGTTGGTATCATGGATAGTTGAAATTATATTTTTGTCGAAAGTGCTCTACTCTGACTGTGTGCCACTGCTTAAACGATTTGGGAGACTTTCTTGACGGGAGCTCGAATAGCTCTGTTAGCCCAAAGGCCTCAATTTTGGAAACTTAGGGGCTATTATGCCCAATTTTGAAAATCTTGAACAGTGGGCCCTAGGCCGGTTGGCACGAGGAGGAGCTCGTAAACAAATATAAATTTATATGCTAGGAAAACTTGAGTAATTGATTTTTTTAGCCATGGTACCAAAACAGGACCGACATACTCAGTCAACTAGCGACAGAGCGACATGACAAGTCTCTAGACTAGTCAAGACAAACAGCTGTAGGTTGAGTTGAGGGTCGGGGCCATTAGACCAGTGGCACCACAGATTATATGCTATGATGTGAAAATACTAATTGTGCATACATTGTGTTTACCGGACCTTCAAGATGCCCAAGAGGGGTAGTGATGTTTCTTAGGGCCTTGGACGACCTGGTGGATATAAGGGCAGTTAGTCGTACTAGATGACCTTGTGAAGCTCGACGTAGCTTCAAGCGCACGAGACTGGGGTGGGGTCGGGATGAGGTCTCTGTCCTCATATGGACACGGAGAATTATTACGGGATTGAGGGTTAGATGTCGCAAACATCCACTCATTCTTAGGGTAGAAGTGGACGTGCTTCTATCTAGGTGGCCGGTAAAGTTGCTCCGATGCCACAAGTGGCTTCAGTGGACGTACTGGCCTGCGGTTGTGTGTTTGACCTTCATGATGAAGGATGTATGTTGGGTGATGTCACACTGTGGTAACAAGAAATGGGTATAAAAATTAAAGTTGAGAATGTAATGTTTTTCAAACAAAATAAGGGGTTTGGCACACTCCGATTCAAACATTTTTCTTAAAAATCATATTTTGAAAACCCATTCACTGAGTCATTGTACTCACCCCCTCCCTTATATCACTTTTTTAGGTAAACAAAGGAAAATCTGGACCTCCTGTTAGTTACACCTGCATGACATGTATGTAAAGTTAAAATTTTATACAAGTTTTGATTTTTGTTATTCCAGGAAAGGTACAGGTTTAAAGTACAACTTGCTTATCCCAAGTTTAAAAGAGAGGAAAACCATTAGTAAATCGGGAAGAGTGGAGGGTTTCTCATGGGGATTCGACCAAATTGGGTTGGGGCGTGATAACCATGGCCAAATAATTCATTTATTTAAAGTTTTATGGCATATAACTCATGTTTGTTTACGAGCTCTTGCTCGTGTCAATTGGCTTATGGCCCACTGTTTGAGATTTTCAAAATTGGGCATATTAGCCCTCAAGTTCCAAAACCGAGGCCTCCGACCTAACAGAGCTATTCGAGCTCCCATCAAAAAGGTCTCCCAAATTGTTTAAGTAGTAGCACATAATCAGGGGAGAGCACTTTCAACAAAAATATATATTCAAGTATCCATCATATCAGCCAAGTATGAGGATATCTCCGCTCATAACCGATGAACGGGTTTTCCACTTCCTCCGAGGAAGTTTCATCATACCAACCGAGTATGATCTACTTACAACCAATAAATAGTTTTTCCATGTCATTTTCACACCACTCCTCTAAGTTGTAATGTTTAAAAAACTACTAAGTAGTGGGTTTTCATTTTCGAGTTACTTATCATCCCAATCGGGTATGATATAAAAATTCCACTCACCCGATCATGTAGTGAAATTCCACTTAGTCAGTTTTCATCCCTAGCAAGCTTAACTTTAGCTGGCGTTCCCGACGTCTCGTGTTCCTACATGAAGGAAGAAGATGACATTGTTCCAAACCGGTATGAACCGGGTTCAAAGCTTAAACCAACCGGTTCACCCCCAATTCGACGAAATTTGTCAAATCTAAAAATTTCTAAATTTATCTAAATTCATTTTCTATCCAATGGTGTCCTCAAATCTCAAATTTGAATTTTTTAAGCCACCTATAAAAATGAATTTAGCATCTAGTTCAATAGTGGTTTAAACCGGTCCTAACCGGTTCGGATCTGGTTCACCTGAACCGGTTTGGTTTTTATCTCCAATTCATCCATATGTCCTTTTTCATGACTTATGTGACTTTTTAAGTCACTTGTGATCCATAATTTCCTCAGTTTGCCCTCTCTCTACCAGTTCTGGTTCATAAACCGGCTCGGTTCATTAACCGGTTCAATGCATTTTGGATCCGGTTCCCCCGAACTGGTCTAGTTTTTCTCTCCCACTTAGTTCTAAGGTTCCCTCCCAAGGTTTATGAATCTTTTTGGTCACATGGGAGTTGAAATTTCTCCAATTTGCCTATTCCTCAAAAATCAGGTTTGTGAATCGGTTCGATTTTCTCACTTGGTTTGACCGGTTATTTCCCGGTTTTCCTTAACTCCAAAGAGCGAGGTTTACAACTCTCCCCTCCTTTTAGGAGTTTTGTCTCCAAAACTTATTTCACACTATTTGTGTATTAGCTTAAACTTTTTATTGTTATGAATTTTCTATTTTATCGTTTTACAACCTTCTCGGTTGTTTCTATTCATCCCTTTCAACACATACCTAAGATTCTCATCTCATTCTCATCATTTCTTCATTCCATAGAATTTACTTTAGCCTAGAATATCTTCCTTGAAGAACTAGGATCATGTCCTTTAGTTACATCTTCCTTCTTGAGGCACCATTTCCCATTCCAAGCTTCTTTTACCCAATAATTTCAAAACTGTGAGTTCTGGTCATTTTTCTACCATAAATTTTGGCATTCATCACATTTTCATTCTGCATGGGTACCTTACTCATTCTTTGGTTATCACTTTTGTGCTTGACTTCGTTATGCCATACTTATAGAACTTCCCTTGCCCAAGTCGTATTTCCTTGGGTCAGTTGGGTTTACATGCCCCTTATTGTATGACATTCATCATGATGTCTTTGACTTTACCTCCCCATAACCTTATTGGTTTCAGTTCTTACACATCTTTTCCAAACTTCCTTATTCGGTCATTCAACCTTCAAATCCTTGAACTTCATGATCCTCGTTAACACATTTACAACTCTTGATCTTATATTTCATTCTTCATTCTCACTAGTATCCTTCCTCTTTAAGATCTCTTCTCTTTCCAAATCCATTCTTTCTCTCATCAATGTTCCTCCCACTATTATTCATTCTGAGTTAGTTCCTTTCTTACTCTTATGGCATCTTTTGTTGTTGTCCTCCTACTTACACATTACTTGGGTTTGACTTATCCCTTGAATCTTTACGATTTCCTTCCCCTTGTACTTGATCCTTTCATCTCCAGCATATCGTTCTTGAGGAGCTTATTCTCTTTCTTATTTCGTTGGTTCCATTTCCTCTTCATTGATACATCCATGTTTTTCTCAAGATTCCTTTCTCTGGTGAACTTCACATTTCCTCTCTCCTAGGATTTCCTTCTAGTTTTGACACTGCAATTATTTAATTCTAAAATGTCTTTTGTCGTCATTTTCACCAGCTTACTTTTTACTCTTCGGATCTATGAAAATTATTCGTTCATCTTGTTTCATATCCACTTGTTCCAATATTTGTTTATCCCCTTGAAGTGGACCTCTTATCCTTATTGTGTCCATACTTTCCGTATCTTCATGTCCTTGGTACTCCTCCCTTTGTCTTGATTAGAGTGTATTCTTTACTACTACCCATCTCTTATTAGGACTTTGTTTACTCCTCCGAATGATTTGATCCATAGAAGTTATTTCCTTCGATCGGATTCGTCGAAAGTTTCTATTTGGGCTTCCAGGTCTTCTTGCAGTAGCTCACACTTAACCTCCTAAAATACTCACTCAACCACTTGTAATTCTTACTGATATCCTTATTTCTGCTCCGATTTTGCGACGTATCCCCGTTTGATTTTCTTGACCTAGAGTTTTCTCTTCCTCAATCCAACTTCTTACTTTCATCCTCCTTCTAGTATCTTCCATACTGAAATTCTTTTTGTTCAATCACCTTACCAATCTTTAGAAATTCTCTCCTTTAAATCTTCTCCTAACTTAAGAGTCTTGTATGACTCATACACTCCTGTTTTTCTTCCTCCTTTGGTCCATACCTTTGCCTTCCTGTTATTCTACTTTCTTTCCATCTTTCCTTGGGGGTCTCTATACTCATTTCTTTTACTTCTTGATTAGCTTCTATTCTTATGGTTCCTTTTGGAATGTTCTACTCCTCCTTGTTTTTCCTTACTCTTCATTCTCTGTGCTTATTTTTTAACTCCTTTGACTTTCCATGATTCTTTACTCCTTGATGATTACATTCCTTTATTCCACCACTTTTTCTTTTTTTCTTTAGATCTCCCTTAGATGGATTCTTCCTTATTGTATTCCCAAGGGTAAGTCTTAAGAGTTTAGATTTACTTGTATTTTCTTCCTTAGATGATTTCCTACCTTTTTACTTATATTTTTATTATCATACTATTTTGTTTTGAAATTATCAAATAAATCAGAAGTTTTACTTTCATTCATTCAAGAAATATTTTTCTTGCCATACTTTGACTTATTACAGAAATTTTCTACGCCCTAATCCCTTTGGGTCATAGGACTAAAATTAACCATAGAATGGTTGTGATACTCTTAATTAGAAGGCTCTAAGGAATTGATTGGGGTCCATTCGCACTCCCTAATAGGACAAATTTCATGTATGGCCTCAAATCTATACTGCCTTAGTACCTCAACCTCACACTCATAGGTCCATTTCACCCATTGGGAGGGGTTGAAGCCAAGTTGAGTAGGTGGAGGTACTTGGTGTACCTTCATTAAGGTGGCATACACATCCCAATAATTATCTCATGCCTCCTTAGTTGAATTCACCTCCGGTTGTTGTGGGACTGGAGGAGAAGGGTGGGACCCCTAGGAGTTGATACCGATTCTTCTTGTCTAGGAGGAGGGTATAGGATGCCTTTCGGTTCTAGTAAAGCTCCCACCAGTTTCCGGTTGTCTTCCACCATGTCCTTGGGTACTCATTTTTTGCCCTTTAGGAACCTTTATGCGGCTTCCTCCCTCAGATTAGGTGTCTTTTTCAAGGTTATGGGCAGAAAACTTGATTTCACCGCGAACTTCCTAAGGACTCTCCTTCATATATGATAGTTTAAAGTTGGATTAATGTCAGGGCATAATATTGATAATGTTTCAGGGTCCTTAAACCGGTTCAATCCGGTTTGAGTCTGGTTCATTCGAACCGGTCTGGTTTTTCTCTCCCACTTTGTTCTAAGGTTCCTTCCTAAGGTTTATGAATTTCTTTGGAGTACAATAGAGTTGAATTCCTTTGTTTTGACCGATCCCTATCAGTTTCGATCCATGAACCGACTCAGTTCATAAACCGGTTCAATCCAGTTGGATTCGATTCATCTAAACCAGTCTGGTATTTCTCTTCCAATTCATCCTAAAATTCTTTTTCCATGGTATTATGAACTCTTTGGATAACTCGGGAGTTGTAAATTCCCAAATTGTCCGTTCACAAATGATTGGGTTTGTGAACCAGTTCGGTTTTCTCACTCGTTTTGACCGATTCCCTTCCCGGTTTTCCTTAGCTCAAAAGGGCGGGGTTTACAACTCTCCCCTCCTTTTAGGAGTTTTGTCCCCAAAACTTAGTTAACAACCTTGCATGAGCAATGATTTCCTTTGATGCCCCTTTGGTGTTTACTTAAGATACAGCTCGCCCCTGTGGTGCCACTAGTCCAACGGCCCTGACTCTCAACTCAACCTGCAGTTGTTTGTCTTGACTGGTCCGTCAACATGTCACGTCGCACTGCCGCTAGTTGACTGAGCATGTCAGTCCTATCTTGGTACTATGGCCAAACAATTCACTTATTAAGTTTTGGGCCCACTGTACGAGATTTTCAAAATCGGGCATTTAGCCCCCAAGTTCCAAAACCGAGGCCCCAATCCTATCAGAGCTATTCAAGCATCCATCGAGAAGGTCTCCCAAATTGTTTAAGCATTGGCACACAGTTAGGGGAGAGCACTTCCAACAAAATATATGTTTTCTCTATCCATTATACCGTCTGGGTATAAGAACACCTTCGTTCATAACCGATGAACGGGTTTTCAACTTCCTCCGAGAAAGTCTCATCATACCGATCGGGTATGATCTACTTACAATCTATGAGTAGTTTTTTCGCATGATTTTCACATCACTTCCTCTAAGTAGTGATGTATAAAATATCACTTAATAGTGGGTTTTCATACTGAGGTACTTATCATTGCTCAACCGGGTATGATATAAAATTTCCACTCACAACCGGAAAGTGCTTTTTAATTTTAAGTTGTGCTCATTATCCCAACCAGGTATAATGTTAGTAAACCCACTCACCCATTAATACCGTGAAATCCACTAGACCGGTTCTTTGTATTCACTCGAGCTTGTCCTTACTGGCGTTTCTGGTACTCCGTGTTCCTATACGATATGAACATCTCGGTTCATTATCTTTCGACCTAATCGCCTTCATTCATTCCAAATGAATGAGAAAGTCAAACTTTCATTTATTTGCAATTAGGTCGCTAAAGTTATTTCTCTTTAACTTTAAGTCCCTAATTTCGATTTTTCCTCAAATTGAGTCCCAAAACTTCTAAAATTTATCATAGGACCTCAATTTATTCCATTTCACCAAAAGGGGATTAATTTCTCAAATTTCCAATTTGGTCCACCAACTTTTCCAAAATTACCATTTTTCCCTTCCTTTACAAAAATGGTAAGTTTTGCCCCAAAAATTCTAAAATTTCTCAATTGGTCCTCCAACATTATTTTCATGCTCAATTGGCCCTCAATTTCATAAAATTTCATTTTGGTCCTTCAAATTTCAAAAATCCCCAAATTTCCCCCAATTTCAACTCTTTAACACTACCGAATTTGATTTCATCAAATTAACCGATCAAACACCTCCAATTGTCGAAGTTGGAGTTGAAATTGAGTTCCTACATTTTCATACGATTCTAAGAAACTTTGAAATCGCAGATTGATGCGGAATTGGATTAGAATTTCATCATTGAAAATTGTAGAGGGGAGCCGAATTGGCTTATCTTTCGGTCCTAATTCGGCCGTGGAAAGGCTGAGGAAGTGTTGGGAGGGCTTGGTTTTGCCTGAGGAGGGCTTGAAATGGCCGATTTCAGCTTGGCCGAAATAGGGCAGCTTTGGCCTGCTGGAGAAGCTTCACTATTCCATCATGTCGGCACTTCTCCAACGATTCTCAGATTGACTAGTGTTTGCTACCAGATGGATGTCTTCTCCCCGGTTCTAAAGAGCCCGACCTTTCTTACTTTGAGTCATATTATCCTCGAGTTATTTAGCTTACATGCCCTTATAGCATGGCATTTTCTAGGACCCGTCTCTGTCCATTTGATTTCTAGAACATCTCCTAAAGTGTCTCTCTTAGCTTTTAGACCTTTTAGGGATCGTATAACTTCATTCCTCTTTTCTTTTGATAGTATTCCTCAACTATTCTTTTTTTTACCATTATTAACTCCACTTACTCAATTGTGTTGGTTCTCCTTACCCACTCGTTCCTTTTTGACTTCCTTATTGAGTATTTCCGGTTCCAATTAATTAAATTCCCAGATGTTTTACCGACAGGTTGGGTTTCGTCCTTTCTTAGATCCATCATCATTCCCAATGATATCCTCTACTCAAGGGTTTTCCTTTGGCCATAATCCCCTTTGATTTGTTCATAACCATTTCACAATTCTTTATTTTTCTGCTCCAATCGTCTGGGCAGCTGTATCGCTCGTTCTTCATGCCCATGCTATTGTCCATTATAGAGTGTAGTCTTTACTACATCTCATTCCTTCTTAGGGTTTTGTTTATTCTATTTGGATGTCTGTCGTTATTAGTTTTCCTCTTTCTACTTGGTTCTCCTGTTCCCTCCAAACAGGTCATCCTGGGCCATTACGATACTTCCTTCCTTGGAAACATTTCCTAATTAAGGGTTGGTTCCTTTCACTCCACATTGTGTCCATCCGCACATCAATAATTCCTTTAGTTTAATTCCCTTCTTAAGACATCATTTTTCCTTGGTACTCAACTTTTCCATCTCAACCAACATTTCATTTGTGAGCTTATCGTTCCTTTTATTTCGGTTGGTTCCATTTTCTCTCAATTGGGATACACATGTCTTTTCGAGGCTTCCTTCCTTTGTAGATTTCTTTCCCTTTCTCTAGACATTCCTTTTTACATTTGCTCTGGGGGATTTCTACTCTTGATGATGTCTTCTCTTGTTTACCTTTACTCCTCAGGTCTTGCAGGACATCTTTTATACTCTATCCGCATCCTCATTCATACCCAATACCTGTCTATTTTCTTAGGGAGCGTACAAATCTTCCTTGTTTCAAGATTTCTTGATCATTATGTGAGAAGCTTGCCTATTTCTTTCTTGGCTTGAGTTTGGTTGTTAATTTGGCCTTTTAGTCCCTTTAAGGATTTCTTTCATCCTTCTCTTTCAGAGTATTTGACCTTTCTGCCTCTCTTCCTTGTCGGAACTTACATCATGGTTCTTCCACGTATTAGCCAGTTAACCACCCCACCTCCACCAGTCCCTTGGTTTAGGTCTTCTTAGGGCAGTTGTCTTCTCGAGTACTCATGTCCTTAATGTCATCTCACTGACCTTTTTAGGGTGTAGTCCTTTCTACTTCCCGGTCTTCCTTAGCTATGTTGGTCAGAGACTTCGATTTTTTTACTTTTCTGCTTTTTCCAAAAAAGGTAGTACTTTAAAATTATATCACTTATCCAAAGCAGGTTAGTCTTGTCCATTATACCATCCGGGTATAAGGACACCTTCGTTCATAACCGATGAACGGGTTTTCAACTTCCTTCGAGTAAATCTCATCATACCAACTAGGTATGATCTACTTACAATCTGTGAGTAGTCTTTTCGCATGATTTTCACATCACTTCCTCTAAGTAGTGATGTTTAAAATACCACTTAATGGAGGGTTTTCATACCAAGGTACTTATCATTGCTCAACTGGGTATGATATAAAATTTTCACTCACAACCGGTAAGTGCTTTTTAATTTTAAGTTGTGCTCATCATCCCAACCAGGTATTATATTAGTAAACCCACTCACCCATTAATACCGTGAATTCCACTAGACTGGTTCTTTGTATTCACTCGAGCTTGTCCTTGCTAGCGTTTCTGGTACTTCGTGTTCCTACAGGATATGAACATCTCGGTTCATTATCTTTCGGCCTAATCGCCTTCATTCATTCCAAATGAATGAGAAAGTCAAACTTTCATTTATTTGCAATTAGGTCGCTAAAGTTATTTCTCTTTAACTTTAAGTCCCTAATGCCGATTTTTCCTCAAATTGAGTCCCAAAACTTCTAAAATTTATCATATGACCTCAATTTATTCCATTTCACTAAAAGGGGATTAATTTCTCAAATTTCCAATTTGGTCCTCCAACTTTTCCAAAATTACCATTTTGCCCTTCCTTTACAAAAATGGTAAGTTTTGCCCCAAAAATTCTAAAATTTCTCAGTTGGTCCTCCAACATTATTTTCATGCCCAATTGGCCCTCAATTTCATAAAATTTCATTTTGGTCCTTCGAATTTTGAAAATCCCCAAATTTCCCCCAATTTCAACTATTCAACACTACCGAATTTGATTTCATCAAATTTGCTGATCAAACACCTCTAATTGTTGAAGTTGGAGTTGAAATTGAGCTTCTATATGTTCATATGATTCTAAGAAACTTTGAAATAGCAAATTTTAATGCCGGAACGAGCTGAAATGGAGCTTCGTCGAAAAACAGATTGTAAAGAGAGAAAGCTTCTATTTCTCACCGGTGAGGGCATGGTGGTCCAAGCTTTCGATCTGGGCAAATAGCTCTCTTCTTGAGAATCATCCTAGAATCAAGAATCACATCAATTGATGCTGAATTGAGTTAGAATTTCATCATTGAAATTCTGCCGATTCTCTCTCTAGCACCGGCCGAAAATTGTAGAGGGGAGCCAAATTGGCTTACCTTTTAGTCCTAATTTGGCCGTGGGAGGGCTAAGGAAGTGTTGGGAGGGCTTGGTTTAGTCTGAGGAGGGCTTGAAATGGCCAATTTCAGATTCGTCGAAATAGGGCAGCTTCAGTCCACCAGAGCTGCTTCACTGTTCCATCATGCCAGCGCTTCTCTAGCGATTCTCGGATTGACTGGAGTTTGCTATTAGATAACTGTCTTCTCCTCAATTCTAAAGAGCTCGACCTCTCTTTCTGAGGTTAAGAAAAATGTTCAAGTCGAAACTCTTGTTCGAGCTTCACCGGGAAATGGAGTAGTAGAGAGAGAGAAGTGTTCAGGTGTGAGGAGAATTAATGGAGATAACCTTTTTATATAGGTGTAAAAATTGTGTATTAAATAGTAGAGATTTATTACTAGTATTAATATTGTCATACATCACAGGAGGTCACCCATTCTCACACTACTCTCAAGTAAGCATGCTTAACTTCAAAGTTCTTATGAGATCTTGTTCACCTAAACCAATTTGGTTTTTCTCTTTTATTTTGTCTTAAGTTTAAACCCTTGGGATCACCCGAAAGTCGTAAATTTCCAAATTGCTTGTACCCATATGATTGGGTTTGTAAACCGGCTCGATTTTCTTACTCAGTTTGACCGGCTCTCTTCCTGGTTTTTCTTAATTCAAAAGTGCGGGGCTTACACCGCCGCTCTCTTGGTTCAAGAGGAGTTTCCTCCTTCTTTAACTCAAGTAGATCTTGACGTATTGTCACTCTTGTTCCCTGTAAAGAAATATATCAAATAAAATGCAAGTTTAAGAGAAATTAAGCATACATGATAGATGGTAAGGGTTGGTGTTATCCCTAGTCATTTTCACTAATTCCTGAAAAGGGGATAAAAAGAGGGGTGAGTTTCTAAAACTCAGTGAATGGGTTTTATTAAAAATTTAAGTTCGATGAAAATAGTTTTTAAAAAAATGGAGTGTGCCAAACTCCTTAATTTTATTATGTTTTCCCATCAGCAATATCGGTTTTCAAAAATCATTTCTTCTTACCACTGTGTGTCATCACCCAACACACATCCTTCATCATGAAGGTCAAACACACAATCGTAGGTCAGCCCGTCCATTGAACCCACTTGTGGCGTCAGAGTGACTTTACCGGCCACCTAGATAGAAGTACGTCCACTTCTACCCTAACAATGAGTGGATGTTCTCGACATCTAACCCTTAATCCCGTAACAAATCTCCGTGACTGTATGAGAACTGAGACCTCATCCCGACCCCACCCCGGTCTCATGCGCTTGAAGTTACATCAAGTTTCACAAGATTTATGGAACGACTAACTGCCCTTATATCCACCAGGTCATCTAGTGCCCTAGGACGCATCACTACCCCCTCTTGTGAGTCTTAAAGGTCCCGTAAACATGGTGCATGCACAATCAACATTTTTCACATGATGCCATATAATTTGTGGTGCCACTAGTCCAATGGCCTTGACCCTTATCAAAACCTGCAATTGTTTGTCTTGACTAGTCCGGAGACCTATCATGTCGCATTGTCGCTAGTTGACTTAGTATGTCAGTACTGTCTTGCTACCATGGACAATTAATTCATTTACTTAAGTTTTCATGGTATATTGATCATGTTTGTTTACGAGCTCCTACTTGTGCCTACTGGCCTAGGGCCCATTGTTCGAGATTTTCAAAATTGGACATATTAGCCCCCAAGTTCCAAAAACAAGGCCTCTAACCTAGTAGATCTATTTGAGCTCCCGTCAAGAAGGTCTCCCAAATTGTTTAAGTAGTGGCACATAATCCGGCGAGAGCACTTCCGAAAAAAATATATTTTTCAACTGACCATCATACCAACCAAGTATGAGAACATCTCTGCTCATAACCAATGAACGGGTTTTCCACTTCCTTCGAGAATGTTTCATCATACCAATCGGGTATAATCTACTTGCAACCGGTAAGTAGTTTTTCCGCATGATTTTCACATCACTCCTTTCTGGTGTGAAGTTTAAAATACCACTTAGTTGTGGGTTTTCATTTTCAAGGTATTTATCATCTCAATTGGGTATGATATAAAAATCCCACCCACCTAGTCGTGTAGTGAAATTCCTCTTAGTGGGTTTTCGTCCCTTGCGAGCTTAATCTCAGCTAGTGTTCCCAATATCTAATGTTTCTACACGAAATGAACATTGTTGTTCATTATCATTTGGCTTGATCACCTTCATTTATTATGAATGACTAAATATTCAACTTTTCAAATATTTGCAATTTGATCCTGAAAGTTAATTTTCCTTTACTTTAGGCCCCAATTGACGGTTTTTCCCCAAATTGAGTCCCGAAAGTTTTAAAATTCCCTTTGGGACCTCAATTTATTCAATCTCATAAAAAGGGGTTCAAGTTTCCCAAATTCCCAGTTTGGCCCTCAATTTTCCAAAATTACCATTTTGCCCTTCCATTACAAAAAATGGTAAGTTTTACCCCAAAAATTCTAAAATTTGCGCAATTGGTCCCCTAACAGTCTTATCATGCCTAATTGACCCTCAATATTATAAATTTGCATTTTGATCTCTCAAATTTTTGAAAATCTCCAATTTTCCCCTAATTTCACAATTGAATTTGATTTCATCAAATTGACTAATCAAACACTTCTAATTCTTGAAATTGAAGTTAAATTTGAGTTTCTACGTCTTCGTATGATTCACTTGCACTTTGGATAATAAGCTTTGACATCGGAACAAGCTCAAACAGAGCTTCACCGGAAAACAAAACATAGAGAGAGAATGCTTCAATTACTCACTGTTGGGGGCACGACGGTCCGAGCTTCCAATCTAAGCAGATATCTCTCCTTCTGAGGTTACTCCTATGATCAAGAATTGCATCAATTGATGTCGAATTGGGTGAAAATTCTCTTATCGAAATTCTATCGATTCTCTCTCTAGCACTAGTCGGAAATTATAGAGGGGAGCCAAATTGGCTTACCTTTCTGTTCTAATTCAGCCGTGGGAGGGCTAGGGAGGTGTTGGGAGAGCTTGGTTTGGTCTAAGAAGAGCTTGAATTGGCCAAATTAGGGCAGCTTCGATCCGTTGGGGCTGCTTCATTGATCGAATCACATTGGCACTTCTCCGACGACCCTCGTTGTGAATGGATGTTATCACCGTATAGCTGACTTCTTACTAGTTCTAAGGAACCCCACCACACCTTCTATGGATTAGAAATGACCATATATCAAAGCTCTAGTTCGAGCTTCATCGAAAAACTAAGCAGTTGAGAAAGAGTGAGGTTTTCAGGTGTGAAGAGGATGAATAGAGAGGGGCTCTTTATATAGGAAGCTCGGGGACTCGTCGACCGTCCAATTGGCACCTTTATTACAGTCATTGATGGCATGAAACATACTGAATGAAAATGTTTCCACTTCGGCGTTGCTGCTTCAATTTTTTTGCCGAGTGAACAATGCTATCATCTGAAGGAAAAAGACGACACTGTTCCAAACCGGACCGTACCGGTACGAACCGGGTTCAAAACTTAAACCGGTCGGTTCACCCCCAATTCGACCGAAATTTTCAAATTTTCAAATCTAAAAATTTCTAAATTCATTTTCTATCCAATGGTGGCCTCAAATCTCAAATTTGAATTTTTTTAAGCCACCTAGAAAAATAAATTTAGCACCCGGTTCAATAGTGGTTTAAACTGATCCAAACTGGTTCAATCCGTTCCGGATCCAGTTCACCTAAACCGGTTTGGTTTTCATCTTATTTTCATCCATAAATCCTTTTTCATGACTTATGTTACTCTTTAGGTCACTTGGAATCCATAATTTCCCCAGTTTGCCCTCTCTCTATCAATTTCGATTCATAAACCAGCTCGGTTCATTAATCGGTTCAATTCAGTTCGGATTCAGTTTACCCAAACCGGTCCGGTTTTTCTCTCCCACTTGGTTCTAAGGTTCCCTCCCAAGGTTTATGAATCTTTTTGGGTCATATGGGAGTTGAACTTTCTCCAATTTGTCCGTTCCTCAATAATCGGGTTTGTGAACTGGTTCGATTTTCTCACTCTGTTTGACCGGTTCTTTCCTAGTTTTCCTTAACTCCAAAAATCGGGGTTTATAGGGTACCATGGAAAAATCAAACAATCATTTCATTAGAAATTTTCATGGCTTTCATAACTCAGGTTTTTTTACAAGCTCCTACTCGTGCCCACTAGCCTTGGGCCCCCACTGCACGTGATTTTCTAAAACTGGGCATTCAGCCCCATATGTTCAAAAATTAAGGCCTTTGGCCTATTTGAGTTGTGCTAGCTCACGTCAAGAAGGTCTCCCAAATAGTTTAAGCATTGGTACACAGTCAGGGGAAAACACTTCTGACAAAATATATTTTCACTTCATCCCACCAAGCGAGTTTCTCCTTCCTTAATGGAAGTTCATCATACCTATCGGGTATGATTTCCTCTACTTACAACTGTTAAGTAGGATTTAGCTTAAATTATCCATCACCACAACTGAGTATGATGTTAAAGTCACACTTACAAGTGGTTTTTCATTTCGAAAGTGCTCACAATCCTAACTGGGTATGATGTTAATATGCCCACTCACTCGATAACTATTACGTGTTCGTCCTCGGTCGGTTTTCAAGGTCTATGCAACTTTTCTCTTACTTGCGTTCCGGTCACACTTATCCCTACACGATTTGGGCAGCCTTATCAATTATGGTTTGGCATAAAAACCGAGGTCACAAATTATCAATAAATTGCACTTAAGTCCCTAAAGTTTATTTTTCTTAACTTTAGGTCCCTAAAGCCAACTTTTTCTCAATTTGAGTCCTAAGGTTTCCAAAATTTCCCTTTGAGTCCTCCATTTACTCAAAATTGTATAAGGGGCTCAAGTTTTCCAAATTTTCAATTTGGTCCCCAAGTTTTCAAAAGTTACCATTTTGCCCCTACTTTCCAAAAATGGCAATTTGACCCTAATGTTTCAAAAGTTGACCAATTGATCCTTCAACATCTTTTTCATGGCCAATTGGTCCTCAAATTTTGGAAAATTATAAAGAGGTCCCTCAATTGTACGAAATCCTCAATTTCCCCCAAAATTTCCCCCCTTTCAAATTGGTTGAATTTGATTTCTTCAAATTGACCATTCAATCAGGGTTAATTGCTTCAATTGGATGTGTAAATCAGTTCCTACACTTCCATATGATTCAATTGATCTTTGAATCACATGAATTGAGGCCAAAACGAGCTCAAATGGAGATTCGTCAAAAAACTGTGCATAGAGAGAGAAAGCTTCGAAAGCTTACCATCAAAGGTGCGGCGGTCGGAGCTCTCTATCGAGGAAGGTAGCTATCTTCCTGAGGTAAAGCATGCTCCCTCGTGGTGCCTTTGGCAACTAGGACAGCGAGGGTTTCCTTAGGGCAAGGTGGGGATTACTCTTTGGGGAGGCGATGGCATGTCCTTCCTCTTTTGAAATGCCACTCCATTTCCCCATCTTGGACCATTATGCTCTTTCCGTCCTCCCTGACAATTTTGACCCTTATCTTCCTTTCAGGTTGTCTGCTCTATTCGATGGCGTCAGGTTTGCACTAATCGCTCACACTCATGAGCCATACTGATTACCGCTGACAGGTCCATGGGGCGTCCTAGCACTCCCATACAGTCTCGTATGTCCATATTGAGACCATCCATGAACTGCTGGCATATATCTGTTGGCCCAACTAGGTCAAAAGCAAAGGGTCTTAACTCGTTAAATTTTGTTTCATACTCCGATATGGAGTTAAGCCCTTGCCAAAGTCGGAGAAAATCCTGCTTCTTCTTGTTAATCAAATGAGGAGCTAGATATTCCTCCGCGTACCTCTCCTTATTGCTCCCAGGTGGGGATGGAGGTATGCCGGTTTCGAACATTGTCCCACTGCCTTTTGGCACTTCCCTCCAAAAAAATTATATCAGGATCACCATGTCCTCTGGTGGTATCCTGACAATTCCTATCAGCTTCTTTAGATTTGTGAGCCAATCCATGGTGGCACCAGCATCTTTCTCTCTGAGGAAAGGCTTACACCCCAGTTGATAGAGAGTCTTGAGATTTCTAGGAATTTCTACTGGAGGGGGATGGCTAACAGGAGGAGGATGGGATTGTACTTCCTTTGGTTCAACCTGAGAGTTGGTGCTTGTCTCATGTACAAGGTTAGGCTGCCCAAATACACGGGTGAACTCCTCATACAACATCTGATATTCCGAGCTCATTCCAGGTGGGCTTGTTTGGGCTCCTCAGGGAATTTCCACAAGTAGGGGTGGTTGGGCAGTGTTGGAGACTGCGACATTACTTCTCTTGGTTCTTTTCTTGGGAGGCATTCTGAAAATTTTAAAATCATCCCTATTAGTTACTATGTTCTCTAGTCTTGATAATGTATTTGAGGAATTAGGCTCTGGTACCACTCAAGTTGTCACTCCCCGACCCTTTGGTCAGTTCCCCGTGAGCAACCCGCCGCCGCTCTCCTAGTTTATTAAGGGTTTTCTCCTTCTTTAAAACATAAGGAGTAAGGCGTCCTTTAAACATGTACCTTTTCTGAAATAACATTAATCAAAACTACATAAAATTTGAACTTACATACCTATCTTGCAAGTTTAGCTAGCTGAAGGTCTTTAGGTCAGTTTTTCCATCGGTTTCCTAAAAAGGGGTAAAGGGAGGGGGTGAGTTCGATAACTCAGTGAATGGGTGTTTAAAATATGAGTTTTAGAAAAATAGTTTGAACTAGAGTGTGTCAGACTCCTCATTTTCTTTAAAACCCTTTTCTTCCTCAATTTTCTCACTTTTTCAAAACCATTATACCTCATTAACCATAGTCGGTATGTTTAATAATCAATACACACCCTTTATCATGAAGGGATCATACATTAGCAGAGCACCCGTCTACTGCACCCACTTGTGGAGTCAGAGCGACTTTACCGGCCACCTAAATAGAAGTTCATCCACTTCTACCTTGGAAATGAGAGGATGTACGCGACATCCGACCCTCAAACCCGAAAAGAAACTCCATGTCCATATGAGGATAGAGACCTCATCCCGACCCCACCCAGGTTTCATGCGCATGAAGCTATGTCGAGCTTCCCTAACTGTTGGCATGACAAACTGCCCTTATCTCCACCATGTCGTCTAGTAGCACCTAGGACACATCACTATCCCTCTTGGGTGTCTTGATGGTCCCGAACCTCAATGCATGCACAAAACAATAATTTTTCTCATAAGTCATTTAATCTTTAGTGCCACTGGTTCAACAGCTCCGACCCTCAACTCAACCTACAGATGTTTGTCTCGACTGGTCCGTTGACCTGTCTTGTCGCACCGCCACTAGTCCATCAAGTATGTTGGTACTGTCTTAGTACCTTGGCCAAATCACATTATTCATTAAAGTTTTCATGGCTTAGCATAATTTTTGTTTATAAGCTTCTGCTCGTGCCAATTGGCTTTGGGTCCACTGTAGGAGATTTTCAAAATCGGGCATTTTAGCCCCCAAGTTCCAAAATCGAGGCTTACGACCTATGTAAGCTATTCGAGCTCCTGTCAAGAAAGTCTCCCAAAATATTTAAGTAGTGGCACACAGTAAAGGGAGAGCACTTCTAACAAAAATAACTTTTTATCTGCCCATCACACCAACCAAGTGTGAGGATATCTCCGCTCATAATCGATAAGCGGGTTTTCTACTTCCTTCCAGAAAGTTCATCATACCAACCAGGTATGATCTACTTACAACCGATAAGTAGTTTTTTCGTAAGTTTTCTAACATCACCCTATCTACGTGTGATGTTAAAATGTCACTTAGTAGTGGTTTTTTATTATGAGACACTTATTATCCCAACCGGGTATTATGTGAAAATTCCCACTCACTCAATAATGTATTGAATTCCTCTTAATCGGTTCTTTGCTTCCACACGAGCTTATTTTTGCTATCGTTCCCGGTATTTCATGTTCCTACACAATATAAACATCCTTGTTCATTATCCTTTGGCCCAATAGCCTTTATTCATTACGAATGAATAAAATGTCAAAAATTTTAGTTATTTGCATTTAGGTCCCCTAAAGTTCTTTTTCTTTAACATTAGGTACCAAATGCCAATTTTCACCCAAATTGAATCCCGAAACTTCTAAATTTTACTTTGGGGCCTCAATTTATTCAAAATCACAAAAAGGGATTCAAGTTTCCCAAATTTTCAATTTGGTTCCCAACTTTTCAAAAATGACCATTTTACTCCTACTTTACAAAAATGGTAAATTTGACCCCAATAATTCTAAAAATTGACCAATTGGTCCTCCAACATCTTTTCCATGGCCAATTGGCCCTCGATTTAGGAAAATTGCACTTTAGTCCCTCGAACTTTTTAAATCCCCAATTTCCCCTTTTCAACCTGGCCAAATTTGAATTCGTCAAATTGATCGATCAATCGAGGTTAATTGTTGAAATTAAAGATAAAATTGAGTTCCTACACTTCCATACAATTCAATGGAACTTTGAATCGCGTCATTTGGATTTAAATTGAGCTCAAACGGAGCTTCGTCGGAAAACTGAACTTAAATAAAAAAAAAAAAGCTTCGAAAGCTTACCGCCATGGGTGCGACGATCCAAGCTTTTGATCTGGTAGATAGCTCTCGTCCTGAGGTTCCTCCTATGATCAAGAATCATATCAATTCATGTCGAATTGAGAGAGAATTTGGTCAGTGAAGTTTTGTCGGTTCTCTCTCTAACACTAATTGGAAATTAGAGAGTGGAACCAAATTGGCTTACCTTTCAGCTCTAATTCAGTTGTATGAGGGTTGTGGAAGAGTTGGAGGAGCTTGGTTTGGCTTGAGAAGGGCTCGAATTGGTCATTTTCAGCTCGGCTGAAACAAGGCAGCTTCAGTCCACTGGAGCTGCTTCATTGTTCAATCACGCCAGCATTTCTTCGGTGATTCTCAAAGCAAATGGAGACTACCTTCGGGTAGCTGACTTCTCCATGAATCTAAAGAACCCAACCTCGCCTTCTTTGGCTCAAAAAAATGCCCAAGTCAGAGCTCTGGTTCAAGCTTCACCGGAAAATGGAGCAGTAGGGAGAGAAAGAAGTTTTCATGTGTGAGGAGGATGAATGAGGAGGAACTCTTTATATAGGAAGCTTGGGCACTTCTTGGAAGTCCGATTGGCACCTTTATAGTGGTCATTCATTGCCTAAAACTCCCTGGCTAGAGAATTTTCATCTTCATCGGTGCTGCTCGATTTTCCGACAAATGAATGGTGCTATCATCTAAAGGAAGAAGACGACATTGTTCCGAACTAGACTGGACCGATCCAAACCGAGTTCAATGCATAAACCGGTCGATTCATGCCGGATTCGACTGAGTTTTTCAAAATTAAAAATTTATAAATTCATCTACATTCATTATCTATCCAATGGTGGCTTCAATTCTCCAATTTGAATTTTTTAAGCCACCTAGAAAAATGAATTTAGAAACCGGTTCAATCAGGTTTAGGTCTGGTTCACCTGAACTGGTTTGGTTTTCACCTCCAATTCATCCTAAAGTCCTTTCTCATGATTTTTGTGACTCTTTAGGTCACTCGGAATCCATAAATTTCTCGGTTTATCCTTTCTCTATTAGCTTCAGTTTATAACCCGACTCGGTTTTCTCCTAAAAAATGGCCGATTCTTTTTCCAGTTTTCTTATTATCAAATAATGGGGTTTACATCCTAGTTGGACGCTGACTTGGCACTTTTGCCACATGTGAGCCTCTCATTGGTTAGCCCTAATGGTGGAGATTTTTCTCAGCTGACCATTGACTGAGTACACGTGTCATGCTCTCATTGGTCAATTCCTCATTATGTGGATTTTTCTTCGTCTTATTGTTGACTGGGGACACATACTATGCTTTGATTGGTCAGCTCTTCCAGACTCTGACCTAGTGGGTGATGGAGTGTGCTTCGCCACGCACCACGTACTAATGGGGTGCTAATCTAACAGGTGGTTCATTGACCTGGATGGACCATTGACTAGTTCAATTGGACCGGGTTCGGTGACCCAAAATCGAAAATTGGCAGGTTTAGGCCCGATTCAGTTGGTTTTCTAAAAATTAAAATTTATCTAAATTTATTTTCTACATAGTGGTGACTTTAATTTTCCAAATTGACATTTTTAAGTCAGCTCAAAAAATGAATCTTTGAACCATTTCCACTCAGTTCAGTTTCATTTCACCCCGAACAGGTTCGGTTCTTATTTCCAATTTGTCATATGATCATTTTACTTGATTTTTAGATCTTAATTTATCACTTGGAATCATTTAAATTCTCATTTTTATTTATCTTTACTAATTCTAGTTCAGTTTTAACCATGGTTTTCTTTCAAAATTTTCCAGATCTCCATTTCGAATTTCTTATTTTGAGAAAACGGGGTTTACATATATATTGATATGTATATGGACGTCGTTAGAACGACCTATCAAGTTAGTAATGACGCATAGGGTAAGACTGGAAGTAGTGGATAAGGAGGATATAAGTTATGCTTCCAGATCATCTCGGGTTCCATTTGTACTTATGTGTATAGTAGTAGTGGACAGCCATGATATATATATACTTGAATACGTAGTTGGAGTGAACAACCAGAGTATGCAAATGATCGAGAACACATCCTCGACATCCACATGAATCATGTATGTGGTTTGAAACATGGTGAGATCATGTTCGTTCAATTAGGAACTTGTTAAATGATTAATTGTGTGTTGTGGTAAATTATGAAACCCTAATGCAAAGTGATAAGGGTCGATGAAATAAAAAGTTACCTAAATATAAGAAATATGAAATAATTATCCACGTGTAGATTTTTATGTGAAATATGAAGTTGTAAGCAATATAATGGTATGATCTAAGTAACTCATTCACTAAATTGTGACATCACCTACTTCCCAAATAATTACAAGTGAAACCTAAGTTTTTGTGAGAGTAAATCATCTATAAAACAAATGCGACTTGAAATATATCTGAAATTAATATACGAAAAATTGTAATTATTACTTATTTATTGCTATATTATCGAGTTATCTTTATAATTTTTATTGCACAATATTTATTAAATAAAATTTTAAATTTCTAATGAAATTCGAAATAATATTTTTTTATTTTAAAACTTATTCACTCCAATTTTACCTTGGTAAAAATACTAACTATTATAAAATTGAGAGAATTTACAAACTGCACATGTTTCGGTTGAATTGGATTGGGATATGATAAATAATTTTTTATTTTTTCTAAAATTATCTTTTTTTAATTATACATTCTCTCGTTACTTTAAATCATGTTTCACTAATCCCAATTAGTGTAAACCGAATTTTAAAAAAAATTATTAGTAAAATCGATTTAGAAGTTTTTTAGGGTTTTACAATCTGATCACATTCTATTTTGGATTATTATTTTCAATTTAACCTAGATTTTTATTTCAATTGAGTTTAAATTCACTCTTATAAATTCTAGTGTTAAATAAGTGATTAATGAAAACTCAACCTAAGTCTCTCTTTTTCCCGCTTTTTAGGTGAGTATTTTTTATTTCCTTCTCAATCATTTTTCTTTCTATTAAAGTTACACCTGAAGTGTTTTTCCAAAAGTGCACGGATTCACAAAATTTTCATTTAAGGTATTTGGGTTTGTTGGGTTTATGAAGGGAGACTTGAATCTGACCATACTCGACCACCACGTCTTATGATGGTAGGGATTTGAGCATCGAGGCTCGGGTCTATCCCACGTAGACAAGTACGATATCTAGACTTGGTGTGATACACATAGGTCCGGTTGCGAGGTCCGACTGCGAGCTCTATTTAATACTCTCTATTTTATGTTATTAAAATATAAAATAACTTATTATATTAGTTAAAAAATCATTTTTAGTTTTCGTTATACGGGCAAAACATAACTTTTGGTGTACTATATGTAATTGAAATATAAACTAATCGCTTACTTCGCATTGAGTACATCGTGTTTATTATTTTTTTAGATTAATATTTTATGTTATTACATGTTCATTATAAAATATATTGTTAAAAATAATAATTTATATATTTAAAATATTTAATATAATATTATATTATTTATTTTATATTTATATTATTTTAAATTTATAATTGTGTATATCTTATATAATTTTTTAAATAACTTATAAATAAAGTTATTTTCTTATGATGTAATATCTCATCACACCTATTTGTCAATATATTTTAATTTTTATTGAGAAAAGAATATATTTTATTTTTCATTTGTCGATTTATTTTAAATTTAACACAGGAAAAACTGAGCTGATTTTTGTCAAGGAGAGTTTATGGCATTCAAGAAGATACATGTTTATGGCAAAAGCACCGAAAACCCGAAAAGACGAGCTGGGTCATGCGCCAGTACCACCTCGGAGACAACGAATAAGAGAAAGATGGTGCCTTTGTGGCTCCAAGTATTCTAGGCCGTCGGGCTAACAGAAAGAAAGAAGAACGAGTCTCCACCGAAAACAAAGAGGCACTGCCCGACCTAGGATGTCCACGCCCCACCAGACCACCGCCACCGCCTAGCTATCCCGGACCCACGAGACCCCACGAATGGGCTTATATCATATGTATTGTATATTATATATGTATTGTTATATATATATATATATATTTATGGCATAATTCTTAAATGCTAACATTTATAATTTTTATATTATGATGATATATGTATTTTATTTAGATAATATTATAAATGGACAACGAAATAATTTATATATGAAAATATTATTATATTTTGATATTATTAATTATATATTTATAAATTCCTTGAAATACTTGGTAACTTAAATACCTATATTAATAAACTCCTTTATAATTTAGGCTATCTCCCAAATATAGCCTAAAATAATAATTATTATTATTATTGGAAAAAAAACAGTTTACTTAATATAACAAATATCAGCATTTCAGTCTAATTTTTACTTTGTAAATTAGCCCCCGAGACCCTCGTCCTCTCTATTTAGCCGCCTCTTGTAAGAGTTTCCCCTCTCGATTAGCAATTTGCAGTCAATCTACCAGCAGCAATGACATCCAACGGCAGTTCCAGCGGCCTCGTCGTAAGCTTCGGCGAGATGTTGATCGACTTCGTTCCCACGGCCTCTGGCGTGTCCCTGGCCGAGGCTCCGGGTTTCCTGAAGGCCCCCGGGGGCGCACCGGCGAACGTGGCGATCGCCGTTACTAGGCTCGGTGGGAGGTCCGCCTTCATCGGAAAGCTCGGTGACGACGAGTTCGGTCACATGCTCGCCGGAATCCTGAAGCAGTACGGCGTCATCGCCGAGGGAATCAACTTCGACCAGGGCGCCAGGACCGCCCTCGCCTTTGTGACACTCCGCGCCGACGGCGAGCGCGAGTTCATGTTCTACCGGAATCCCAGCGCCGATATGCTGCTTAAGCCCGAGGAGCTCAACCTCGAGCTCATTAGATCTGTACGAACTCTCTCTCTATCTATCCATCTATCTATCTATCACTCTCTCCAGTCTTCAATCTCTGCTATTTCTTCTTATATTACCACTGCGATAATAGAGGCGTAGACTGCTAGCTACAACGATGAGGCAGAGGCCTCTCCCTACCAATTCGATGCTGCCGCCATGTGCGGCTGCGGCGGCCTCGTTGATTCCGCAAAGTCGGACGCTGTGGGCCCGGTGGTAGATTTGAGGTAGAGGATCCCGCAGCATGCTTCCGCCATGTTTCTCCTCGATCCAATTAATTTTTTTGTCAAGATCCAATTGAAATTTCTAGCTTGTTTTATGTGTCAATAAAAATTGAAGTAAATCATTTTTATGCATCGTTTTTTAATATTTAGTGATTTTAATTGCCATATAAAAGAAAATAAAACATAATTTGTGGGGTGCGTGCTTTGTATCTTTTAATATACATATAGGAATAAAATAAAAATTGAAATGGTTTTACTCTTATAACCTTATTCCTCTTCAATTTATTAAAATTTCCCAACCATTTAGGATTTGTCCAATTCTGTGTTATTTGATAATTCTTATAAGGTTTCTTCAAGCAACTTTTTTGGATCGATTTCTGGAATTTCTTCCTCAATCAGAAACCACAAATGGAAATATCTGTAATGAGAAAATTAATTTTATGGGTGTGAAAGATGCCATCCTACTTTTTTTTTTTGCAAATAAGGACGTCATCCTATTCGAGGACTTGGCGCAAAAAAATCCTATTCGAGGAGCGATTAGATGTGGGGCCCATATAACTGATTTTTTCCCATAGGCAAATTTTAGTTTTTTTCAGTCCTTTGGGGTGGGAGGTTTTAAAACTGAGAAAAGGGGAGATTTTTCGGGTACGGTGCATTATTTCAAGACCAAATCTTGAGTCATTTAACTGAAAAAAGGCTTCAGCCTTTTCGGCATTGTGCAAAAAAAAGCTGTTCGCCCAGATATAATCTCAAGCTTGTTGTTTTGTGTCAGTTCTTAATTCAAAAATAAAATAAATACACTACTATGTACATCCATTTATAACTCTTATCTAATTCGACATCTAGTAATTATGATTCTTTTCCTAAGCAAAATAGTATTATGGATTTTGAGACAGCTGGCTGGAACCACACAGTGGGTGGGTGGTGGTTTATTTTTTGACATACAGATTCAGAAAACAATGAGAACTTTAATGCACAAACCCCCCCTTTATTTTTTTGGTCATAAAAATATGAGAATTCAAAAGAAGCCCACAGTTACTGTTCTGATTTTCATGATATTATTGTGAATTCGGTCTATTTAAAAATAAGGCTGCTACCGCCGCCACAATGGAGTCTCCGCTTACTTTGAACATGGCATTGTTCTCGGTCAAAAACTGGTGGAGGACCCTTTGCAAATCTTTGAGAGCTTAAGTTGTCTAACCGCACGCGCCTTTTGTAGGAAAGATAAATTCCACTCGCCCATCGGATTGAAACAATAAAGTTTTGAAGGGAATGATGTCATGCTTTGCGATTTGCTTGTTCCACTTTCCATGTTTTTTTGGGAATTGCTTGTTCGCACAGGCACTTAAAATGTCTTTTAAAATCTAGAGAAGCCGCTAAAACTGTTAGGACACCTAGGTAGGCGCCTTTTTATACAGATCTCGGGACACCTAGTTTTTTTGCACAACATTTTCTATGGCTAGTTGTTCATATTTGGGAGTATTTTGGTTAAGCCTATGCCATGGCAACTCGCAGGATATGAAGCAGCTGTATTATCTTCTGTGTATCCTGCCCTCTCCAACGATGTTCTGTGTGTCCTGCATTGATCCTTTTGAGTCATTTTCTTTTGTAGGCCAAGGTGTTCCATTACGGCTCTATCAGCTTGATTGTACAGCCATGCAGATCAGCACATCTGATGGCCATGCAAGTTGCCCGAGATGCTGGGGCCCTTCTGTCCTACGACCCCAACCTCAGGCTCGCTCTTTGGCCATCAGTGGAGGAGGCCCGTGAGCAGATCATGAGCATCTGGGACAAGGCAGACTTGATCAAGGTCAGTGACGAGGAGCTGAAGTTCCTCACTGGGAGTGACGAGATTGATGATGCATCTGCCATGTCTTTGTTGCACCCTAATCTTAAGCTTCTCCTTGTTACCCTGGGTGAGAAGGGCTGCAGATACTACACCAAGGCGAGTTGCTTTATGTTAACATTTTCTATTATGTTATTTTTTGCATTTTCTATTAAGTTTTATGTACATCATCAAACCATACTCGTTTTTTTCATGTTGGAGCAAACTACAAGTCACTGTCACTCAATCATTAAAAACGTACGAGTTTAAACCATTTTTTACGTTGTTTGTAAGCATTTAGAATAATGCATGGTTAAGAGCTGCTTATGCTTCATTTTTCTTCTATCATGGAAAAACAGCATGTTAAACAACTTCCCCTTAATGATAAATCAGAGCGATTATTTTTATAAACTATAAACATTTACCTCTTTATGTTCCTAGTAACATTTATCATGGAAAAACAGCAAGTTAAACATTTACCTCTTTATGAGTTTGCAAATGAAAACTGAAAAAGTATGACATGGCCTGGAGACCTGTAAATTGGATCATTATGACTTAGTTGGATGCACTCTTTGATGCATAATGAGCAGAACTTACAAGATTGTGCCTGCTATTTTCATGCTTCTAAAACAGCCAAGCCTCTGTCATCCATCTCCATCTGATATTATGCTGACATTTGCTTCTGTGGTTTTTTTTCTCTATTGATTATCAATCTCGAGGGCAGAACTTTCATGGACATGTTGAGGCTTTCCATGTAACTGCAGTGGACACGACTGGTGCTGGTGACTCCTTTGTGGGCGCTCTTCTCTGCAAGATTGCTGATGACCGTTCCCTGATCGAGGTAAGGAGGACCTTCATATTTGTGTCATTAGAGAATTCAGTGAGAGGTGGAAAGTTCTATGTGGTATTTTTTACTCATGTCATTTTCCTGCAAGTTCAGGAAGAGGTGAGGCTGAGGGAGGCAATTAAGTATGCGAACGCTTGTGGGGCCATCACAACAACCAAGAAGGGAGCGATCCCCGCCCTTCCTTCTCATTCTGAAGTCCTTAGCCTCATGAAGGGGTCCCAGTGAACAAACTGTTCACTTCCCACTTACCTGAGGCTTTGTACCTTCTTCTTGGTCAGGAATTTGCATGCATTTTCAAATTTTAAGAGTCTCTCGAAGGGTCTTGCCTTTCTCTTTTTTTCCGTTGGCGTGTATTGATTTGAAACATCCCAAGAATTCTTTAAAGCTTATACGGTTAAATCTCTACTTGTATGCACGCTCATAAACCGAAATTAAAGATGTTACTTATCACAACAAGAGTAACAAGTCACATCATTTTCATTGTTTTGAAATCAAAGGAGAGTTTCCTATATGTGCACCTAATAGGTTAGACATGGCTAGAGATATATGTCTTACAAAAATCCAAGGAGAGTCTCCTATATGTGCACTGCTTGGGCGATGTAGAGATATCCAGTGTTAAATGATTATTCTATCTTTTCGAATTTTGAGAATGGTTTATATTATTTATAGGAGGGAGAGGTAGTGGAAAGGGGAGGGTACTTCTTGGTCGGCCATTGGTGACCCCTTATAAAAGGGCTCATAAATGATTCGTCATAGTAAGTGTGTTGTAACATCCAACCTAACCATCCATATGGATCCTAACCTTTCATGCTTACTCGTGTGTCATCCTATGCTCTATCTCGTGCTACGACCATCGTCTAACCTCGCGTTACATTCCATCATATGTGAATACCATAAGGACTTACTCGCTCTCAGTAAGACATTTTTGGTAAAAATTCTCCAATGCACATACAGAATTTTTTTTTACCCTGAGTACATATTTTTGAAAAGTGATTTTTTAATTCGTGTAAAAAAGTGATTTTGTAAGACATCTTTCAATTCCAAACTTATAGAAGTTGAAGGTATGTGAATTTATTTACGTGGCAAATATCGGTCCAAGGGAGCACGTAATTGGAGAGGCAATCAAGAAGTAGGCGGTGCTGCTTACTACTTAGCTTGTTCGCATGGGGGGAGCACTCGGCAGTGTATATTCATACTTTTTTATAATTAAAATAATCTCTTATTAAACTATTAAATTTGATCTAAAATATGTATATGCAATAGATTAATATAATATATATATATTTAATAATAAATCTAATATTATCGAGTAATATAGTATCCAAATCGATTTATAATCAATTTTTGCAAAAAAACATATCAATAATATATAGTAGTTGATTAATTATTTTATATTATCTCACACTCTAAAAATCTCAACATATAATATAACAATTTATTAATTTAAGTGCAAAAAATTACTAAAATTCTTATTTATACTTCTAAATTATGGTAAATAGTGTACTAGAATCAAATTAAAGTATATTTATAAGCCAACCTTATATTTGTGATAGCTTTAAACTTTTTAATGGAGGATTTGCCTTTAATTTCAATTTACAATGCGTATGTGCAATAAAATTAGAAATAACTAGCCCACAATAAAGTACACTGTTCATTTTTAGCGATAATTCTTGTCCCTTACTTATAAGTGAATCAAATGAATTATTCACATTAATTTTTACAATACCACTTAACAGATACTTCCATGATCCCTTAGATTTCGTAGGTGGATTTGACTCGTGTCTAGTGCAACATTGACTCTCATTGCTACATGTGAAATATCATACTCTGATCTGTTTTAATCGGAACCCTATAAATAATCTGCCACTACTACTAATACTATAATAAATATTATATTCCTTATCATAGTATTAGCAGGAGAAAGACATGAAATAACAAAAAATAATGCATCAGATTCTGTTTTCAAAAATATGCCAGAAAGTGTACCTTGTTTTACATAAACTTGTAAAATAATTTCAAGTACCAATTTATAGTTATTCTTCTAATGTACTACTCGGTATTATATGACTTGAAAGGCGTAAGTGAGGGAAGTGAGTCTATAACTTAATGAGAGTGTTAGCTGACAACTTGACGTCATGTACACGATCCAACACATACTAAAACGTTTACGAGTTTCATTTCCCTTAACTTAAAAAGTTTGAAAAATAAACAAGTTTCAACTTATTTTATCATTTAAAGATAAATTTCATGATTTAGGCTATTTTGGATTGAGGGGTTTAGAGTGATTTAGATGTGAATTGTTAGGAAAAGAAGTGAAGTGATTGATTTGGAGTTGTTAAAATTTTTTAATAATCTATCATTTGGATGGAGTTAAAGTGAGTGAAAGGATTATTAATGAAAAAAATTAGAAATATAAATTTATAATTTTAATTAAATTAAATAATTTATTAACTATTATATATACTTAAATTATATTAAAATATTTTGTACAATAATTTTTTATTTATAATATTTCTATTATATAATTTTATATAAAATATTATTAATATATAAATCTATTTAAAGTATATAAAAATAAATAAATAATATAAACAATAAATAAGTGTATTAAAGTAATTTAAGCAATAAATGACACAATCCCTCCAAATACCTCGATTTTTAAAGGGATTGTGTCCTAAGGTAAATGGAGGGGTTTGAAGGTGATTATCCACCCCTTCAAACCCCTCTAAATCCCTCCATTTTTTAACCAAATCAGGGATTTTTTCACCACTCCCCCTCCAAACCCCTCAATCCAAACATAACATTAAACTCACTACTTGTATTCCACAAGCTAAAACTTAGTTCTTTACTATTTGGAAGAAATTTTATGGTTTATGATGTTTGTATCAGACAAACAACAATCGCCCTTTCAGTTAAAGGGGTTTTCACGACTCATGTCTTACAAGCTAAAACTTAGTTCCTTTCTACCCATGTGAACCTTTCACGGTCATTATAGTTTGATTTCCATCGGTTTGTATCACACAAACTCACAAAAACCATTTCTCAATAAAAGGGATCAAACAGTTGCAGAAAACACACTCAAATGCTACAACATCGATTTGTTCCACTAGTGGCTCGTAGTGTATTTACCGTCCACCCTAATGAGAGTCCACAACCTCCACCACATCGTCTGTGTGGGCACCTTGGCCCAAACCAGAGACTTATCGATATGTCGATCCCCATATGTAGGGATGATACCTCACTCTTCTATCCCATCGATCTCAATGCGCACAAAGCTCCCATAGCTTCAAGACATACCAAAATAGCATATCTTCCCTTGTACCAACTTTGTTGTCTAGTAGCCCTTAGATCCGACACTACCCCGTACCATACATTTTTTTGGTTCTGAATGATTGCAATAACATACATAAGTATTGAGATTTAAGACCTTTATTTTTGCATTGCTAGCTCAATGGGCTATATAACCCGACTCAGCAACATTAACAAACATTATACAATTGTGATAATTTTTATAAAGCTCTTAAATAAAAAACTTAGTTACAGGTTTGTATCATTCCCATTGGCCTTGGGCCCACTTCACTTTTCAAAATCGCGTCCTTGGGTCCACTTTAAAAGTGCTAAATCTAGTCCACCATTGTCGACCATGTGTCTCACCCATTTCTTACATCAAGAGTTGGAGCTAGACCATTCCCCTTGAAGTGTATCCATACACCATCAAGGATTTGTTCTAATATCATAATTCATGCTTTCTTCAAAAGTATAATCCCAAAAAAGTTTATGTGGTTTCATACAGCCATGGGATTATACTTCTGAAAATTTGGTTTTCAAAGTAAGACATGACCCTAAGTACGCATTATTGATCCAATCAAACTCAATGACAGTAATCCCACTTACCCGAGATTCGTGATTTGTTCATCACTAACATAATTTTAATTCCTCTAGTTGGATTCTTGGTTGGAGGTAAAGGCCTTACTCTCACACCTACATGTTCAGTGATAACCAATCCATCAATTATCCAATAACTACTCTTAGGTCCTTATGTTTTCTTTAATTGCACATAAGTTCCTATTTTATTTTCTTGACAAATAAACTCCAAATTATTTGCCATAATTTTCACAACTTACTTTATTTGCAATTTTATCCCAAAATAATTTTATCTAATATAAAATTATTTAAAATTACAAATAAAACATTTATTCACTTTTAATTACAATTAAATTCCCCAAAAATTATTTTAATTGCAATTAAGTCTCCAAATTCATTTTAATCCTCAATTGACCCTTAATTTATGTTAGTTTCACAAAAATCCCCAAATTTCATAAAAAATCCCCAAATCGCCCAACTTCTTCACAAATTGCAATTAAGCCCTAAAATCACAATTCACTAAATTGGCCCATCAAACTTGGTTAATTGCCTCATATCATGCTGCTAATCAACCCCCTACCTCTCCACTATCAGTTTAAGCTTTAAACTATCCAATTTGGCCTAGAATTGAGCTAGAACGTAGCTTCCTCGGAAAATATTTCTAGAAAGAAAAGCTTCAAATTCTTACTGGTAAGGACACAATTGCTAGAGCTCTTGATTTGGAGAGCTAGCTCTCATTGAGAGGATTCTCTTAGGATCAAATTTCACCTTAATTGATTCCATGAATAGGGAGAATTTTCTTAACAATATTTTAGTAGTTTTCTCTATGTAATTTCAATATTCTGATGAAGGGCGACATCAATTGCTTACCTCGAAGGCTCAAGGAAGACTAGGCTCGATCATGGAGAGTCGTGGGAGGGTTGGCCTAACCTCAGAAGGTCTAAGGATTGGCCAAATTCAACTCGAAAGTTTCTACTTAAACTCAATAGTTAGAGCGATGATACTGTGTGAACTCATTGTCGCTTCTCCAATGATCCTTGAGTTGAAAGGAGTATGCATCAAGGTGGACTTCCTTAGGATTCTAGAGAACTAAATTGCATAGTGGAAGGTGGTGAAAAGGGTTGATGTTGGAGCTCTAGTTCAAGGATGGTCGGAATGTGGAGTTGTTCGAGTTCTCTAATCAATTGAGGAGTGTAGAGGACAAATGAAGGGGAGCTCTTTATATAGGGAGCTCATGGACTCATTGTTCTAGCCATCCATCAATTGGTCGACCATTAACTGTCCGATTTAAGGCCGTGTCGGAGCCATTTAAGACTTGCCATATTTAAGGCATTAGTCTTTCTCCCTTCTTATTCATAAATTAGAAGGAAGAAGACGATATTGTGCGCACGTGTGGGTAGCCACGTGCCACGCGACGACCCGATTTGGTCAGATCTCCGTGAGCAACCTGCCACTCCTTTTGGTTCATTAAGAGCTTCACCCTTTTCTAAACCGAAAGGAGCAATGCGTCCTTTTTCCCATCTTTCTTGGAATAACATTAATCAAAACTGAATAAATTTAACCTTACATATTTGTCTTGCAGGTTCAACTATAGGTAGATTTTTAAGTAGGTTTTCCCTCGGTTACCTAAAAAGGGGTAAAGGGAGGGGGTGAGTTTGACAACTCATTGAATGGGTGTTGGGAGAGAGTATTCAAAACATCTTTAATCAAAGTGTGTCAGACTCCTTATTTCTTTCGAAAATATTCTTTCCCTTAAATTCCCGGTTATTCAAAACCATTTTCCTCATTATCCACAATCGGTGTGTTTAACAATCAACACACGCTCTTCATCATAAAGGGATCACACATTTGTAGGACAGACCGTCCACTACACCCATTTGTGGTGTCGGAGTGACTTTACGAGCGAACTAGATAGAAGTCCATCCACTTTTACCCTAAGAATGAGTGGATGTTCGCGACATCTGACCCTCAAACCCGAAATCAACTCTGTGTCCGTATGAGGACAGAGACCTCATCTCGACCCCAACCCGATCTCATGTGCATGAAGCTACGTTGAGCTTCCTTGATTGCTGGCACGACAAACTACCCTTATCTCCACCATGATGTCTAGTAGCTCCTATGACACATCACTACCCCTCATGGTGTCTTGATGGTTCTAAACCTCAAGTGCAAGCACAAACAAAAAGTTTTCCACAAAGCCATTTATCTGTGGTGCCATTAGTCTAACAGCCCCGATCCTTAACTCGACTTGCAGCTCAATTAAGAGTCTTTTTCATTTATAATCATTATATTTAGCCCTCCAGCTCAAGTGTTTGTTGGCTCAGCTTTGGCCCACATGTACTGGCCCAACAAGTTCGACGACCTGGCTTCGATTTAGTAGCAGTCTAGCCCAACATCCCAAACTTGGCTTGGTGGGTATCACATACAATTACCCACTATTAGAACTTTTAGCAATATTTATCACATGTTGATCATGGACAAGTTCATACCCGTGTCCATCGGCTTTGGGCCCACTTGTATTACCGATCCTAAGCCCTGGAATTAACTCTCAAATATTTTAAGCAGAGTCATCCAATCAGAGGAGGCTAATTTCGAGAAAATTATTTTTTTCAGGTAAGTCGTCGTCCTATTTGGAACCGACATTATAGGGTTCCCACTCACTCGGTAATCATGACGAGGTTGTCTCAGCGAAACCTTACTTTGCGGCACGTTTCCTGGAGTCGGCGCTTGGGTAGTCTGCTCCTACATGGCACGAATATCCATATTAGGATGATTTATCGATGAGGCCGCCTATCCTTGAGTATTTGAGCATAGGCCATCACAATATGCCCTAATTAAGTTTAGGTTCTTAAACTTTGTCCTTTTACATTTAGGTCCCTACTTACCCTTTTATTTCAATTAAGGCCCTAAATTTTCCAATTATCCTTCTTGGGTCCTTAATTTTACCAAAATTGCCAATTATCCCTCAAATTTTCCAAAATTGCCATTAGGTCCCTAATTTCCCAAAAAATACCAATTTGGCCCCTTTAATTTCTCAAAAATGTTCTAATTGGCCTTCCATTTTATCCAATTTGCTCAATTGAACCTCAATTAGGAGTGAATTTCATGAAATTGCCCTTAATTTCATCAATTTACCATTCGACCCCCAATTTTCTAAAAATCCTAAAATTCCCCAAATTTCTTAAAATTGCAATTTGGTCCCTGAATCACAATTTCATTAAATTGATCTTCAAAACTTTGTTAATTGCCCCTATTTGTGATTTGGATCACCTTTCTTATGTTCCCCTCATCATTTCAAGCCCTGAATTGCTTCATTTGACTAAAAAACGAGCTCAAGTGGAGCTTCGTCGGAAAATGCAATCTAGAGAGAGAAAGCTTCAATATCTTACTGGTGAGGGTCTCATGACTGGAGCTTTGGCCGTCACTGAGTTGCTCTCTTCGTGTGGATCCTCCCTAAATCAAACCATGCCTCAATTGGTGACATGAGTCGTGTGAATTTCTTAGCTAAAATTTTTACAGAATTACGCTGTGAATAATGTTTTTTGGCGAGGGGCGGTGGATGGAACTTAACTTCTTAGCTCGGGGGAAGGTTGTGACACCTATAGGTAGAGTTTAGGGGGTCTAGCTTGGCTGGAATTAGTCAGGGGATGGCTCGAATGGAGCTTCAGAGGTTCGAGCTGTTGTCTAGCCGAGGAGGGACAGCACTGTTTGAGCTTTCTTGCTCCTCTGTGGTGGTCCTTGAGCTGAAAGGAAGGTGTAACTAGGTAGAGGACTTCCCCTCTGGTTCTAACGACACTGAATGTGGCTTCTAAGGTTGAGAAAAGTCTCGTTGCTGAAGCTCTAGTTCGCTGCTCGTCGGGAACTGGTACACTTCTCCTTCTTCGCTCAATTGTAGGATGCTCAGAACGAATGGAGGGGTGCTCTTTATATAGGGAGCTCAGCAACTATTTAGGTTACCAGCCGGCATAAGACTCGGCCCCCACCCCGCTCCCTAGCGACCTGACCAGAGCAATTTCTAAGTCGTTGGAGACTCCCCCTTCCCTCGCTCTCTCTCCTTTTTATCAGCGGACTGAGGTTGAAGATGATGATGTGGCGGTGCATGGCACATGACGTGCTGTGATTGGTCGATTTTTCTGATGTGGTGATCCAACTCAGCCCCACGTCAATCGTTGACCAGTTGACCGGGCACGTGGTAGCTAGGCATGTCAATAGCTCGGGTCGGGGCAGGTTTTGGCGGACCCACGCCCGACCTGAGCTTGGGTCTAGCGGACCCACGCCCGAATGGACCTGAGACTCGGGTCCACATACTTGGGTCCAGACCCGACCCGCCTAGACCCGAGGCTCGGGTCTAGAAGTTGGACCCGAACTTGCTGCTCGGGTCCATTTTTTTTAATATGTATTTTTGTAATATATATTTTTTTACTAACAATAAAAAATTACAAATTATTACAATATTGTACATTTATTATATTATTTTTTCATTTAAAAGATTTTTTATATATAATTGGCCAAAAAATTATATCGTATAAATAAAATTTACTCAAAAAAATAAAAAATAAATACAAATATAAGAGAAAAGTTCGCTATGAGATAAATGAAAGTTTCAAAAATAGTTTCTATATTTATATTACAATAATGGTGCAATATGCTCACCATTTTCTTGATCATTACGAATAAAAAAGAGTACACATCAAATTTAAAAGATTATTTTTCGCCGAAAGATACATACTTAATTTAATTAAAAAATCGTTCATATTGAAGGTTAATAAAAATTAAATATTATTTACTCATTGCAATTTTTAAACAAAATTGGCATGAGCTCTACATTTTCACATCATTCATAATACCTGTTATAATTAAAGTTAATAAAAAGTAACTTAATGTGCTTAAAATATTTAATCATTATAAAATTCTACCAAATTACTAAATACATACAAATGTCGTAAAACAAAATAAAAATACAATTAAACACCACTTGGTCCCGCTTGAACATCATCAGCAGCACACATCATTTGGACCAACAAATCTTCATCTGGATCGTAATCAATCTCATCAACATTAGCATTTGCTAAAAATTTTAACAAATAAAATAAATTATAATAATAGAACATATAGACATAAATTTAGAAAAGTACAATACTAAGCAAATAACATAGTGAGTGCCTTTGCTCTTATCCAACTTTGTGCACAAATAAGTGCTTCAACTACTTCATTGGCAAGTCAACTACGGGATGAACTGATAATGCGACCGCTGATACTAAATGATGATTCTGAAGCAACAGTTGTAACCAAAATAGCCAATATATCCTTAACCATTCTTGATAATATTGGATATTGAGCAAAATTATTTTTCCACCAATAAAATATGTTGAAGCCATCTATATTGTGGATCACATCCTCATCCAAATATAAGTCCAGCTCATACTTAGCTTTCTTTAGCTTCTTCTTTTTCTTATCATGCTCAAATCTGATAAAAGGATCAAATAGATTTATTTGCTCCAAGTTACTTTCACTACTTGTGCATATAGCATCATACTCAAATACTTTACCAGTGTATTATTCTACAATATAGTTATATTCAGCAAACAACATCTTGAATGTATTCACTATTGTGCCTATTTCTTGATCTGTTATTTCCTTTGATTGTTTATCAAAACAATACGTCAAACCATTCACTTTCCATCGTGGATCAAGAATTGTTGCAATTCCTAATATAACACTGACTTTCTACCAATATTTCTCAACTTTTTTCATCATTTCAGCAGCCATGACCTCAATATAGTATATACTACAATACATCCATCCACTAATAGTAGCTTTGATTGAACAAACAATGGACTGTATGAATTAGCGATGTGATAATTTCTACCAAAAAATTTATTGGTGATGTAAACCCCGTACATTTGAGTTAAGGAAAACCGGGAAAAGAACCGGTCAAACCGAATAAGAAAACCAAACCGGTTTACATTTGGGAATAAGCAATATGAAAATTTACAACTTTCGGTTGATCCAAAAGATTTATTAAACATTCGAAAAGAAACTTAAGAGAAATTAGAAAACAAAAACCAAATTGGTTCAGGTGAACTAGATTCCATAAAAACTTTAAAGTTAAGTGTGCTTATGTGAGAGAAGTGTGAGGATGGGTGACCTCCTAGGAAGTATGATTTTTTGTAACCCAAAATTTCGGTCAAAAATTTTTATGTGAACGTACGACTTATCATAAATAGCCATTTTATTCTCCTTACACCTGAACACTTCTCTCTCTCTCTCTCTACTGCTCCATTTCCCGGTAAAGCTCGAACTAGAGCTTCGACTTGAACAAAGGTCGGGTTCTTTAGAATAGGGGAGAAGACAGCTATTTGATAGCAAACTCCAGTCAATCCGAGAATTGTTGGAGAAGCGCCGACATGATGGAATAGTGAAGTAACTCCGGCGGACCGAAGCTGCCCTATTTCGGTCAAGCTGAAATCGGCCATTTCAAGCCCTCCTCAGGCCAAACCAAGCCCTCCCAACACTTCCTTAGCCTTTCCACAGCCGAATTAGGACCGAAAGGTAAGCCAATTTGGCTTCCCTTTATAATTTTCGATCGGTGCTAGAGAGAGAGTCGACCAAATTTCAATGACGAAAGTCTAATCCAATTCCGCATCAATTGATACAATACTTGATTTTAGGATGAACCTCAGGACGAGACCTATCTGCCCAGATCGAAAGCTCAGACTGTCGTGCCTTCACCGGTGAGTAATCGAAGCTTTCTCTCTCTACAGTCTGTTTTCCGGCAAAGCTCCATTTGAGCTCGTTCCGACGTTAAAATCTACAATTCAAAGTTTCTTAGAATCGTATGAACATACAGGAACTCAATTTCAACTCCAATTTCAATAATTAGAAGTGTTTGATTGGTTAATTTGATGAAATCAAATTCGGTAGTGTTGAAGAGTTGAAATTGGGGGAAAATTTGGGGATTTTTGAAATTTAAAGGGGCCAAAAATACAATTTTATGAAATTGAGGGTCAATTGGGCATGAAAATAATGTTGGAGGACCAATTGAGGAATTTTGGAAAATTTGGGGAAAACTTACCATTTTTGTGAAGGAAGGGCAAAATGATAATTTTGGAAAAAGTGGGGAACCAAATTGGAAATTTGGAAAATTAAACCCCTTTTTGGTGAAATTGAATAAATTGAGGTCTCATGATAAATTTTAAAAGTTACGGGACTCAATTTGAGGAAAAACCGACATTAGGGACTTAAAGTTAAAGAGAAATAACTTTAGGAACCTAATTGCAAATAACTAAAAGTTTGGGTTTTCTCATTCATTAATGAATGAATGCTGTTATGCCAAGTAATAATGAACAAGGTTGTTCATATCGTGTAGGAACATTAAATACCGAGAACGCCAGCAAAGACAAGCTCGCGTGAATACAAAGAACTAGTCTAGTGGAATTCACGGCATTAACGGGTGAGTGGGTTTACTAATATCATACCCGGTTGGGGATGATAAGTGCCTCGATATAAAAACATTTATATGTAGTGTGCCAGACTCCTTTGTTTTCAAAAATCCCATCATTTAAAAATTTGGATTTTTTCATTATTTCTTAGTTACCACGGTGTGTCATCACCCAACACACATCCTTCATCATGAAGGTTACACACATTCGCAAGTCAGTATCACTACTGAACCCGCTAGTGGCTTCGGAGCGACTTTTCCTGCCACCCGGATAGAAGTACGACCACTTCTACCCTGGGAATGAGTGGATGTACGTGACATCCTACCCACAATCCCGAAATCACTTCTTCATGTCCGTATGAGGACAGAGACCTCATCCTATCCCCACCCCGGTCTCATGCGCTTCATGCTACTCCAGATTTCGCACAGACACCTAGAACGACGAACTGCCCTTACAGCCACCAGGTCGTCCAGTGCCCTTAGGACGCATCACTACCCCTCATGGGCGTCTTGATGATCCCGTACTCACAGTGCATGCACAAACAATGTTTTCTTATATTGCCATGTAATATGTGGTGCCACTAGTCCAACGGCGCCGACTCTCAACTCAACCTGCAGCTGTTTGTCTTGACTAATCTGTCGACCTGTCATGTCGCACTACCGCTAGTTGACTGAGCATGTCGGTCCTATCTTGGTACCATGGCCAAACAATTCACTTATTAAGTTTTATGGCACATATAGCATATTCGTTTACGAGCTCCTGCTCGTGCCAACTGGACTTGGGCCCACTGTACGAGATTTTCAAAATCGGGCATTTAGCCCCCAAGTTCCAAAACCGAGGCCCCTGGCCTATCAAAGCTATTCGAGCTCCCATCAAGAAGAACTCTCAAATAGTTTAAGCATTGGCACACAGTCAGGGGAGAACACTTCCGACAAAATAGGTTTTCATTGTCCATTATACCAACCGGTATAAGGACATCTCCGTTCATAACCGATGAACGGATTTTCAACTTCCTTTGAGGAAGTCTTATCATACCAACTGGGTATGATCTACTTACAACCGGTAAGTAGTTTTTTTTCACATAATTTTCACATCACTTTCTCTAAGTGGTGATGATTAAAATACCACTAAACAATGGGTTTTTATACCGAGGTACTTATCATCCCCTACTGGGTATGATATTAAATTTCCACTCACAACCGGTAAGTGGTTTTTATCTTTAAGTTGTGCTCATCATCCCAACCGGGTATGATGTTAGTAAACCCACTTACAACCGGTAAGTGGTTTTTAACTTTAAACTGTGCTCATCATCCCAACTGGGTATGATGTGAATAACCCACTCACTACCGATAAGTGGTTTTTAACTTTAAGTTATGCTAATCATCCCAATTGGATATGATGTTAGTAAACCCACTCACCCGTTAATGCCGTGAATTCCACTAGACCGGTTCTTGGTATTCATGCGAGCTTGTCCTTGCTGGCGTTCCCGGTACTTCGTGTTCCTACACGATATGAACATCTTGGTTCCTTATCCTTCGGCCTAATCACCTTCATTCATTCGAAATGAATGAGAAAGTCAAACTTTCATTTATTTGCAATTAGGTCCCTAAAGTTATTTCTTTTTAACTTTAAGTCCCAAATGCCGGTTTTTCCTCAAATTGAGTCTCAAAACTTCTAAAATTTATCATAGTACCTCAATTTATTCCATTTCACAAAAAGGGGTTTAATTTCCCAAATTTCCAATTTGGTCCCCCAATTTTTCTAAAATTACCATTTTACCCTTCCTTTACAAAAATGGTAAATTTTGCCCCAAAATTTTCAAAATTCCTCAATTGGTCCTCCAACATTATTTTCATGCCCAATTGACCCTCAATTTCATAAAATTTCATTTTGATCCTTTGAATTTCAAAAATCCCCAATTTTCCCCCAATTCCAACTTATTGACATAGCCGAATTTGATTTTATCAAATTGACCCATCAAACATTTCCAATTGTTGAAATTGAAGTTGAATTTGAATTTCTACATGTTCATACGATTCTTTAGAAATGTGAGTCGCAAGTTTTAACGCCGGGACGAGATCAAACGGAGCTTCGCCGGAAAATGAACTATAGAGAGAGAGAAAGCTTCGATTACTCACTGGTGAAGGCACGGCGGTCCGAGCTTTCGATCTGGGCAGATAGGTCTCATCCTGAAGTTCATCCTAGAATTAAGAATCACATCAATTGATACATAATTGGATTAGAATTTCATCATTGAAATTCGGTCGACCCTCTCTCTAGCACCGATCGAAAATTGCAAAGGGGGCCGAATTGGCTTACCTTTCGGTCCTAATTCGGCCGTGGAAAGGCTGAGGAAGTGTTAGGAGGGCTTGGTTTGGCCTGAGGAGGGCTTGAAATGGCCGATTTCAGCTTGGCCAAAATAGGGCAGCTTCGGTCCGTCGGAGCTGCTTCACTATTCCATCATGCCGGCGCTTCTCCAACGATTCTTGGATTAACTGGAGTTTGCTATCAGATGCTATCTTCTTCCCAGTTCTAAAGAGCCTGACCTTTGTTCAAGTTGAAGCTCTGGTTCGAGCTTTACCGGGAAATGGAGCAATAGAGAGAGAGAGAGAGAGAAGTGTTCAGGTGTGAGGAGAATGAAATGGGGATGACCTCTTTATATAGTCGTAAAACTCGTGTATTAAATGGGCGAGATTTATTACTAGTATTAATATTGCCATAAATTATTGGTATTAATTCCAATAATTTAATTTCGGTATTAATTTCAATAATTTAATTTCGATATTAAATTATTTGTATTAATTTAAATAATTTAATTTAGGTATTAAATTATTGGTATTAATTTCAATAATTAAATATATATTAATTGATGACTATTTATGATAACTTGTACGTTCGCATACTCACACTACTCTCAGATAAGCACGCTTAACTTTGAAGTTCTTATGGAATCTAGTTCACCTGAACCAATTTGGTTTTTATTTTCTAGTTTGTCTTAAGTTTCTTTTCTAATGTTTAATAAATCCTTTGGATCAACCGAAAGTTTTAAATTTTCATATTGCTTATTCCCAAATGTAAACCGGTTTAGTTTTCTTATTCGGTTTGACCGGTTCTTTTCCCTATTTTCCTTAACTCAAATGTGCGGGGTTTACAACTCTCCCCTCCTTTTAGGAGTTTTGTCCCCAAAACTTAGTTAACATCCTTGCATGAGCAATCATTTCCTTTGATGCCCCTTTGGTGTTTGCTTAACATGCAAAGTCTTCTCTTGTTCTTTTAATTAGTCCTTTTTACATCCTTCACTTACGGAATTTCTTTTCCTTTATATTATTTACTCCCTCCATGGAGTTTATCATAACGAGACATACCTTACTTTAGGGTATATTCTTAGATTTATATCTTTCTTTGCTTAGAGCACATTCTTCCCTTTGAGGTTCTATACTCAAGATTGGAAATTCCAAGATACCTAACCATTCCCATGTCTAGTTAACCCCTTGGTCGTTGAAACCTTTAGCTCAATGTTCTTTCGGGCGTTACGTACTGGTTGCCACAGTTTTCTTTATTCTCACTTTTTCATCTCATTTTGACCCTTCCTCCATTCGTTGTCTATTATAACTTCAGTCCAAATTTTTATATTTGACCTCGTCATGCTTATTAGCCGACTCTTCCTTACTTTGCGTCATATTCTCCCACTTCTTTGGTGTACTAGTCCAATATAATACGCTATCGCATATATTCTCAATGCTTTCTACAATTGTTTCCAATCCTGCTTTCACAATTATATTCAAAATGTGTGCACAACACCGTATATGTAATATTTGTCCTCCCAACATCATTGAATTCAAAGGTTGTAAAATACTATCATTTGTAGAACAGTTATCCAAAGTGAGAGTAGACAGTTTGAAATCAATATTCCAATCAATAAGAGAAGTTGATATTTTTTCACACAATACCTCACTTGTGTATGGACACGGTATATGAAATAACCTACAACAAAAGAAATACAAAAAAAAAATAATAAATCAATTGTATCAAACAAATACTGAAAAAATACAAATATACATTATTGTATAAATCATTACCTCAATATATGGTTTTGTAATGTCCAATCATTATCAATATAATGACTGGTTATCACCATATAACCTTTTTTCTATATCTCTGAAGTCCACATGTCACTAGTGATTGCAATCTAAGTATTCAACTTCTCCAAAATCTCTTGTAATGCATTCTTTTAAACTACATATAATTTAATACAATCATTTCTAATTGTATTACACGACATGATCTTGAATTGTGGTTGTAAATCTCCACAAACTCTCTCCAAAATCTCTTGTAATGCATTCTTTTCAACTACATATAATTTAATACTATCATTTCTAATTGTATTACACGACATGATCTTGAATTGTGGTTGTAAATCTCCACAAACTCTCTAAACTCGTAATGCTCTATCGTGTTCATCGGATATCCATGTAGTATAGATATTTGTGCAAGTGATGAATGACATTTCTATTGATAAAAAATACAGTCTCCAATACGATCTTTCTCCAATTGTAAACTTCCGTCAACATATCTCATAAAATGTTGACGGATATCGGGTATTGTCCTTTTTGAACATTTTCCCATATGTTTCCTTAAATGACTTGTACCTTGTTTACCATCTTCGACATACAAGTTTTCACTTTGCATTTTACTTTTAATCTCTCGTCAACTGTAACTCTAGTGTAATGGTCCCAAATAGTAGAAGTAAATCTACCCGGTTGAGAATTTTGGATTTCAGTACTAGGACTACCAAATTCATATCTGGTATCTACAACACCCATAGATGTAGATCCAACCACTAATTGCTATTGCACATTAGTCTTAGTCGGTGTTGGCTTATTACCATCTGCTATAATGTATTATTGTACAAAGCAATAATAAATATAATTACAAATAAAAAAGAAAAATATAATTTACAAATAAATAAAATTATAAGTTAAAGGCAAACACTCTAAACTATTATTTAGTTCAAATTTAATATTTTCTCTTTAAAGAAACCAATTAAGATTTCTATAGTTGTATAGTTACTTTCTTAATATTCGCTCTCTCGTTAATTCTCAAACTTTTTAGATATTAAAAAGATAGTGTATTCCAAAACTGTAGCTCCATAAACATATAGAAATTTTCAAATTTTTACAGGATAACTCTATATATACACTTATATAAGCCTACTCAAAATAAAATAAATTTCCAAAACCTTACAAAACAATATAGAAAGATTCGTGCACTTCAATAATATACTAAATAAGTTAAGCTTATAAAGATAATAAACTAAATAAGTAAAATGACTTCTAAGAGAATAAGATGTGGAGCAACAGGATACGAAAACCCTATAGAGAAGCTCGATGGCAGCAGGCGACAAGGGTAGATAGGGCGACAGGAGGACGGCGACAACTGGGTGGGTCAGTCTCTGCTAGGGTTGTTTGTGAAACTACAATTTAAATATGCAGATTCAAGTACTGTTTTTATTTTTTTTCACTATAGGGAGATATTTAGATTGAGATAACCTTTCGGGTCCATTTGGACTCGAGGCTCAGGTCCAGCCAGCAAGACCCAAGCCTGTAGGAACTGAACATCGGGTCCAACCAGTGGGACCCGAGGCCCGAGTCTCGGGTCCAATCTATAGACCCGAACCCGAGCAAACCCGAGGTTCCTCGGATCTCGGGTCCCATTGACATGCCTAGTGGCAGCCTCCCATTGGTTGCTTGTGTCTGTGTGGCAATCTGACACGTCATCCGCTGACCGTTGACAGACACGTAATAGCCTCCCATTGGCTGCTCGTGTCTGCGTGGCTACTGATTGGGTGTCATTGACTGGCTGGACAGTTGACCGGTTGGATCGTTGACCGGTCCGGTCCAACCGGGTTAAAAAATTAGCCAATTCAAACCTGATTCGACCAGTTTTCTAGAATTTAAAATTTTCCAAATATATCTAAATTTATTTTCTATCTAATGGTAACCTCAATTTTCCAAATTCATATTTTTAAACCACCTAGAAAAATGAATCATTGAACCGGTTCACTATGGTTCATTCCGATTAAATCTAGTTTGGTTCCGGTTCTCTCATCCAATTCACTTAATGGTTCTTACTCACGATTTTTGTAAATTTTTGGTCACTTGTAATTTTCCAATTTCACATGTTAACCCTTGTTTACTATTTTTCGTTTATTAATTAGCTCGGTTTTTACATAAAAATTTTCCGGTTCTCATTGGTCGAAGAGTACGAGTTTTATAGATTTAGTATTTCTACCAATTAGACCGAATGAGATAAAGACATAGAAATATGCATATTTTCCCTAACAAAATTTATAAAACAACTAATTAAAAGTTTACTTGTTTGTAGTTTCTCTCGCCCCTAACTTCCACTTTGCTTGACTAGAGGTTATTCTTGAAAAATAGGTATCGAGGAGGGAGCATAAGTTGGGATAATTTTTCATAATGACAAAAGAGGTTTATAATTTTTTCCCTTTTTTATTTACGGTTTTAGCTTCTCATTATAATGATGTTTCAACCTTTTCCCTTACTCGGGTTGATTTAGCATATAATCACACACGTTATTTATAAAAAAGGGTAAAATATTTACAGAGCAGTTTACTACTACTACACTTGTTAATTGGAGCATATTTACTATTGATAAAAAATACAGTCTCCAATACGATCTTTCTCCAATTGTAAACTTCCGTCAACATATCTCATAAAATGTTAACGGATATCGGGTATTGTCCTTTTTGAACATTTTCCCATATGTTTCCTTAAATGACTTGTACCTTGTTTACCATCTCCGACATACAAGTTTTCACTTTGCATTTTACTTTTAATCTCTCGTCAACTGTAACTCTAGTGTAATGGTCCCAAATAGTAGAAGTAAATCTACCCGGTTGAGAATTTTGGATTTCAGTACTAGGACTACCAAATTAATATCTGGTATCTACAACACCCATAGATGTAGATCCAACCACTAATTGCTATTGCACATTAGTCTTAGTCGGTGTTGGCTTATTACCATCTGCTATAATGTATTATTGTACAAAGCAATAATAAATATAATTACAAATAAAAAAGAAAAATATAATTTACAAATAAATAAAATTATAAGTTAAAGGCAAACACTCTAAACTATTATTTAGTTCAAATTTAATATTTTCTCTTTAAAGAAACCAATTAAGATTTCTATAGTTGTATAGTTACTTTCTTAATATTCGCTCTCTCGTTAATTCTCAAACTTTTTAGATATTAAAAAGATAGTGTATTCCAAAACTGTAGCTCCGTAAACATATAGAAATTTTCAAATTTTTACAGGATAACTCTATATATACACTTATATAAGCCTACTCAAAATAAAATAAATTTCCAAAACCTTACAAAACAATATAGAAAGATTCGTGCACTTCAATAATATACTAAATAAGTTAAGCTTATAAAGATAATAAACTAAATAAGTAAAATGACTTCTAAGAGAATAAGATGTGGAGCAACAGGATACGAAAACCCTATAGAGAAGCTCGATGGCAGCAGGCGACAAGGGTAGATAGGGCGACAGGAGGACGGCGACAACTGGGTGGGTCAGTCTCTGCTAGGGTTGTTTGTGAAACTACAATTTAAATATGCAGATTCAAGTACTGTTTTTATTTTTTTTCACTATAGGGAGATATTTAGATTGAGATAACCTTTCGGGTCCATTTGGACTCGAGGCTCAGGTCCAGCCAGCAAGACCCAAGCCTGTAGGAACTGAACATCGGGTCCAACCAGTGGGACCCGAGGCCCGAGTCTCGGGTCCAATCTATAGACCCGAACCCGAGCAAACCCGAGGTTCCTCGGATCTCGGGTCCCATTGACATGCCTAGTGGCAGCCTCCCATTGGTTGCTTGTGTCTGTGTGGCAATCTGACACGTCATCCGCTGACCGTTGACAGACACGTAATAGCCTCCCATTGGCTGCCCGTGTCTGCGTGGCTACTGATTGGGTGTCATTGACTGGCTGGACAGTTGACCGGTTGGATCGTTGACCGGTCCGGTCCAACCGGGTTAAAAAATTAGCCAATTCAAACCTGATTCGACCAGTTTTCTAGAATTTAAAATTTTCCAAATATATCTAAATTTATTTTCTATCTAATGGTAACCTCAATTTTCCAAATTCATATTTTTAAACCACCTAGAAAAATGAATCATTGAACCGGTTCACTATGGTTCATTCCGATTAAATCTAGTTTGGTTCCGGTTCTCTCATCCAATTCACTTAATGGTTCTTACTCACGATTTTTGTAAATTTTTGGTCACTTGTAATTTTCCAATTTCACATGTTAACCCTTGTTTACTATTTTTCGTTTATTAATTAGCTCGGTTTTTACATAAAAATTTTCCGGTTCTCATTGGTCGAAGAGTACGAGTTTTATAGATTTAGTATTTCTACCAATTAGACCGAATGAGATAAAAACATAGAAATATGCATATTTTCCCTAACAAAATTTATAAAACAACTAATTAAAAGTTTACTTGTTTGTAGTTTCTCTCGCCCCTAACTTCCACTTTGCTTGACTAGAGGTTATTCTTGAAAAATAGGTATCGAGGAGGGAGCATAAGTTGGGATAATTTTTCATAATGACAAAAGAGGTTTATAATTTTTTCCCTTTTTTATTTACGGTTTTAGCTTCTCATTATAATGATGTTTCAACCTTTTCCCTTACTCGGGTTGATTTAGCATATAATCACAAACGTTATTTATAAAAAAGGGTAAAATATTTACAGAGCAGTTTACTACTACTTCACTTGTTAATTGGAGCATATTTACTATTTACCCTAATAGAAATTCATGATACTTATCACGAGTGTAAGTAATCATCAATTACTCGAGCCCGCTAATGTGGAATGAGAACTCTCCCCATATTAGTATTAGTGCACGTAAATATTCTCCAATATTCGATAGTTACTTGAATATAAAACTTGAATATACTAATACGTGTGTAATTATCCATTTTTTTGTATTTCATAATATATAATTTTATTTTTTAAATTATAAATTTATATTTGATAACTATAGTTCAACGAATTTAATTACTCGACTTTAGCTTATTAACTACCAAAATAACGAGTTCAACAACACGAATTTAGCTAATTAGTTACTAGAGCAACAATTTCTAATATCTGGATTTAACTATTTAACTTTATCACACAACTTAATTATTTTTTTATGTTAGTGGAGAAAATAGTTAGTTTTAAGCGGTACAGAGAGAAAACGGCGCAGCAAAGGTAGCAGCCCCTAAATAGCTGAGGGCCGCCGAAGGAGAGTGAATGATCGTCGGTCCCGGAGGGAGTGAAGAATCGCCGGTGTTTGAACGATACTGAATAGTGAAATTTTTAGGTAGAAGCCGTAATTTTTACTTTACGGTTCCGGTTTACTATTTCGATTCTGGTTCGTTATTCGAACCGGAATTTCTTTGAACCGGCCTACCATTTCGTTTGTTTCATTTGGTAAATGACGCCAAGCTACTCATGTATAGGGTTTGAAACTTTTGAGTCCCAAATTGAATCGCAGTCTCGCAGACGGAGGTGCAGCCGGCGACATTCTCCGACGATAGGAGCCTCCGTCAAGCTTCAAAGTTTAGGGTTATATTGCGTCTCCTTTCGACTCTATCTTCTTTCGTATAGCAATGCCTCGGTATGATCTCTTACGCTAGATTCCCGTACTTCTATTGGTTTTCTTGATCTACATCTAGGCGTTCTCGAGGTTTCATGTTGCAGAGCAGCGATTCTGACTTAGTCTATTTTTTTGGTGATTTTCAGGTACTACTGTGACTACTGCGATACTTACCTGACGCACGACTCCGTAAGTTCCTCTTTTTCCATCTTCCATTTCTCCTTATGGTTGATAGTGCGATACATGAAGCTGCCTCCCCATGAAACTGTTTATATTAGGTTGAATTAATGGATCATGCATTAGAATGCAGTTCTATTCCTCAGCTGCGATGCCTTGTTTCAAATTCGTGGTCGCCTAGAAACGTTTCTTACGTTATTTTCTGGGAAATTCCTAAGAAATGGCTTCTTGAACTGGCCTACGTGTGCGATTTGAATTTTGAAATAGTCTCTGATGCATATGAGCGAATTGCTTTCATCTTGTCATTCTTATTGTAAGCTGAGAATTGGTCAGATATGCTCATATAGGATAAAGTAGTAACAATCTTATGCAATTCAATTACTTGGTTCTAGAACAATGAGTTGCACTGTTTTGCAGTGCCATAAGATGTCTTTTTGGTTTACCCATAGTCTGGGTTCTTTGCATTCTTAAGTTGTGAGGAGATCAGGTTTTTGTTTGATATTTTTTTCCGTTTTCTCTTCCTGCCAAGTGAGAAATGGTTTGGAGCTTCCACTAATTGATGATTTCTTGTCCTCCTTGTGTTTGATCTTTTTAAACCAGCCCTCTGTCAGAAAGCAGCACAATGCAGGTTATAAACACAAGGTACTCTTCTGTGGAAAGCATCTATTTCATTCCGGATTTTACTAAAATATATGTTGCAGCCTCAGGCATGGGGATCATATTATAAATTTATGTTCTTTCGTACCTTTGTTTTAATACATATATGTATATTGAAATTGTTTAATTTATGAAAATCATCTTTAGGCAAATGTACGTCTTTATTACCAACAATTTGAGGAACAACAGACACAAAGTTTGATTGACCAAAGGATCAAAGAACATCTGGGACAAACAGCAGCTTTCCAACAGGTTGGTGCAGCTTATAATCAGCATCTTATGGCTCAAAGGCCTCGTTTTCCTGTACTGCCAACACCCATGATGCCTATGGGAGGCCAATTGCCAGGAAATTCACCTTTAATTCCTGGAATTAGGCCACCTGTTTTGCCAAGACCAGCTCCTGGTGCCCCAGGTAACACATTCATTCTGCAATGCATAAATGAGTTACATGCTCATGAAGAAGTAGCTACCTGTTTTTACTCTATCTGTGATTTCGTTTTCTACTTAAATTTTCCTGGAACTGTTTTTAAGAGCTCTGTTCTTCTAATCTTAGATCCAGATTGCGATCTTTATTTATTAATTATCAGTTGGGGATAACATTCTTTATTGGTTTAAAGGTCCTTTTGAGTCTTACACTTGATATTCTGTAGTTATGGCTAGTCAATGATTAGCTCTGACACTTTTTTGATGTTATTCGATTAACTTCTTACAAGGACCTGAATGTCTTTCATACTTGATATCTGCCAAGCAATCTATCTTTGGCTTGTAATGGTCATAATTATTGCATGAACAAATACCATGATATGATCAATAATCTTAATTGGCTTTCAATGTGCTTTACAGTTTCTCTGCATATATTTAAGTTGGAGGATTGATCATTTAACTCTTAGGTTATCCACAAAACAAGTGATAAATTAAGACACTGAGTTCCGATTTGCTTACCATGCCCATAGGTTATGCCCCTCCAAATATGCCACCTATGATGGCACCACCTGGTGCTCCCGGGTTGACTCAGATGAATGGTTTGCCAAGGCCCCCTACATTAAGCATTCCACCTACTGATCCTAGAGCTTCAGGGACCCCAACTTCTGGGGGTATTCCTCCAACATTGCTGCCCTCTTCTTATCAACCTAATGCAGCTGCACCACCTAGTGGTGGCTTTGATAGTTTAAATGCCAGCTCCAAGACACCAGATGGTTATCATTAATTTTGTGGTGAAGGTTTGTCATTTCATATGGAATTATTTTCATTATGGTTTCATAGGGATGTTGCCAAGTTTCTTTTCTACCCAATATTTGGAATGCCCAAGTTTCAGAGACAGGGCAGTTTGGAACTGTTAATGGATGATATCAACTGTACAATAGTTATAAAACAGCTTAGTACTCATTTTGTAACCCTCCAAGTTTTAGTATTTGTTTGGATTGAGGTATTGGGAGGAATTTGCATGGATGGGTTTGTAGAAATTTGGAGTGGAAGTTGACTCAAGGTTTGTAGGGTTTATACATTCTTTCAAATCAACTTTTGAATGAAGTTGACCTATTTTTAATAAAAAAATAAAAAGATAAATTTATTTTTTAAATTAAATTTAATAAATTATTAAGTAATATATTATATTATATTAAATGTACTATATGATAAAATATTAATATAAAATGAAAATATATAATTATTTTATATATGATGAAATTGTATCTATTAAAATTTATTATATAATTAAATTATATAAAATAATTGAGTTGATATTATAATAAAAAAATTAATTAATATTAATTATATCTAAATGTTTTATAATTATAATAAAAAATAATATATATGTATATAATAAATTATATTATATAATATATTATTTTATGTAAAAAAATTTATTATATAATTATATTATATGATTTTATATAAAATATTATTAATATATAAATTTACTTAAGATATATAGAAAATAAATAAAAAATAACATAAATATAAAAAATTGTAGTAATTTAAAAAAATTACAACCCTTTTAAATCTTTTTAAAATTGAATATATTATGTTTGAGTTTGCGCGAAAGTGTTGTATTGGTTCAATCATCTTCTCTAAAATGCTATATTTTATTTTACTAAAGAGTATTTTTTTCACTCTTCTAATTCCTAACCTCCGAATCACTCTATACAGTCAATACAATAATAAGTTAAAAAGAATGATGAATGATTACTTATCTAGTTATTACAAGTAAAATGGGGCGGTGATATCTTCCAGCCCATCGCCCAATCAAATGATATCTTCCAAACCCATCCCCACATGGTAGATAAACCAAAATTATAATAATTAAAGGATTTCACGGATGCATCTATAGGTAGGTGTTAGAAACAAAAATGTGAAAACGGAAAACCCTAAAGCCAACTAACCCAAGCTTTGGAGAAAAAAATTAACCCCCTTGAAAATCCGCTTTTTAGGGATCCCATTAATAATTTAGATGATTTTTTGTATTTATATTATTATTTATTGCAATTTAATTAAAATTTTACTCAATTTCAATAATTCAATTTTTTTTATAACTGTATAATATTTTAAAAAATAATTTTAATATGTGTTTATTCACAAAAAAGAATTATAAATATTTAATCAATATATTTATTTTTACTAATAATTATATATATATATATATATATATAAGAATTACAAATTTTAAATATATCATTATTAGAAATTTAAGATAACAAAAAATCATGGAAAAATCTATGATCCATTTTATAATAATAATATATTGAATTTAACATAATATTTATATTAAAATAACTCAAACACCCAAAGAAAATACCTTATACCAACCACTTTCTTGCATACTCCTAAATGGAATATTTGTAACCTTTATAATTTGAACATTTTCAAATTTTTATAAAAAATGTAATTAATTTTATATTATAAATTTTACATTCACTTGTACACTAGTATTGAAACACACTCTCATGAATTAGGGATCCGGTAATGGAGTTCGACCTTAATATAGGTGATGGGAATCGCTTGGCAGCAAGAACCACACTAGATGTTGTTGCCGGAAGGGACGAGGTCGGGTGGGGATCACCCTGTTGATCGACGGACTGAAAAACAATCACCAAAGGGGACTAAGTCTAGCATTTAGGTGGATTCGACAATAGAAGGTCAATTCCATGTGATGCAATCCAGTTTCTGGTTCAAAACGACCCGTGATCGATCGGGCCGATCCAAAAAAAGCCACAAACAACCAAACAAATGGGTGAGCTTTACGCTGAAACCTCATCATTCCTTCCTCCCTCTCTCTTGCACAGACAGCTCTTCTTCATCTCCACTTGGCTTGATCCTGCAGTTCGGTTCGACGAAGCTGGTACACTCCGGCGCCGCGGCCTCGGGATCTTCGATTTGGAGAATCCAGTACACTTCGGCCCCGGGCTGATTGACTCGATAAAGCTGCTGCGATCCCTCGCCTCGGCCATCCGATTTGAGAAATCCCGCACGTGATATCATCACAGAGCTGTTGCGCGTCCGCACCCAGGCTAAGGTGATGCTCTCCTCAAATCGATTCAACTTATGTAGAGTTGAAGTTTGGCGACGTGAAAAGTTTCTCAATTTTTTCGGGATTTTTGTTTTTCAATGTATTGTGTAGGAAGACGTTCTTGCTACAGTACAATGCCAAGCATCCTCATAATAAAATCATTTATTGTTGCATGTGATATCCAAAAATTTGTTGTTATTTGTGTTAATTTTCCTTCCATTTTATCTTATATGCAGTTGTGCCCATTGTTCAGTTTGAGGAAGTAACTATCGTATTGATGTGTTGAATTGCTCATTTCGATAAATATTTTGCATTTATTTTTACTGATTCTCTTTTTCTGAGTCTTTTGCTGGGAATGAAAGTCATTTCTACAGGATTGAATGGGTGGGAGGTACAATGGTAAAATTACTAAATTTGAAGATGAATGTCCTAAATAATTTTGAAGTGCATTTTTGCATTGGGTTTATATTATATGTACTGGATAGATCACACATAATATCTGCATGGATGATGAATTGTTCCCCGTATCACTCAAATATAGTCTAATGAGATTTCCTCGCCTCCATTCATATTTCCTTTCGTTCATCTAGCTGGCTCAGAATTCCCGGTCAAAAGATTGACAAGTGATGGCAACACCAAGAGCTGGAACCGCTAGTTGGTTTCACCAGAAAATTGTTGATCCCCTTGTCCAAATCCTCCGTAGGTTCTTACAAACTTTCTAGAAATTCGTGTATTTCTATTATTTCCCTGAGTAGTAATTTTATTTTTCCTTCATATTTCCATGGTTTTAATTCGCAGATGTCAATTATAATATCTTCCTTCTGTACTTTGAGAATCATTATAAGTTAGTCATATAGAAGAGGCTGAACTAAATGTTTTTATTTTTCTGCAACTAAAAGAAACCTTTTGGTGATACAGGAGGAGGGATGATTTGAGTTCAGCTTTCATTTTCCGAAATTCTTGTTGTCATGGACAAATTTGATAGTGATTATTAATTATTTAGTTCAATCTGCAAGATATAGAGCTGATCTATGTGGCATTCATTCATCAGTTAATCTGATAGTCTTGGCATTAGTAAAAGCAGGATTAGAGAAATCTATTTTGTATTCCTTTACCTGTCACCCAAATCGTGTTCACAAATCACGCCTTTATCAAAATCCATGGACCTCTCAATTTTTCTCCTGTTTGAGTGAATGGCTCTCCTGCTATCTCTTGCACATTTCCGATATACTATGGGAGGATCCTGATGTTGTTTTTGAATCATTTAGTATTATCTACTGAAAGCATATGCTATACTAATACTCTATCATCACTGACTGGCTTCAATGCTTATGGGTAAATAATGATATTGTCATATTTATCAAATCTCAGGGGTGCGGAGCCCAGGCAGTTAGCATTCTCTTCAGCTCTTGGCATTACACTCGGGGTTTTTCCAATATGTGGTATGCAGTGAACTTTTTCAAAAGGATTACACCTTGAAGAAATATTTTTATTCTCCAATATGTGGTGCAACTAGCATATGCACCTGCTATTAGCCTTGTTAGTATTATTTCATGTATTCGTTGATCCTTCCATATTTATTTCAGATAATGCTAAAAAGGACCTTGTTGGGATATTCACCCTCGTGTATATACATAATAGATTCAGATTCTGTAAGTTGGATCCCGTAAAAATGTTGAAAGTGTTGTGCAATTTAAATGCATTATTTTTTATTAGTAATTGTTAAAAGAACTGCATTCGTAACTGGATCTTTGATTTTCTACCCTCTGAAATAAGATAAGGCACTAGTGGCTACCAAAAAGATTTCCAAATGAACAAAACTGATTTTCATGATAAGATGGAAGAACCTGTACCTGCACTGATAACCTGCATAGATGCAGCCAAAATGTGTCCCTTAACATTCTCTGTCTGTATATTTCTTGTTAGCGAATTTGTTAAGAATTCTTCAAATTATCCTGTTTGAGAACAGTTTGAAATGCAACCATGAGATGAATGTATTTTTGACGGGTGTCACTGTTTTTCTCTGTGGGATGGCCATTGCCCTGCTGGGAAACCACTGTCATTCTCCCAGTGTGATGCTCTTTAACTTTATTGCTACCTCTATAGAACTGAGGTTAGTAAATTATCCTTTTGAGCCTGTTCATTCTTATAGTGGTATGCTGGTGTCATTTTGTTCATATCATTATATGGTCTGAATACTATTGTTGTTCTAATGCTCTGAAATACACAATTATTAGTTGTGTAGTCCATGGAGAAAATGCAAATCCATGGTCAATACAAATATTAGATCAAGAAGTTTTGTATTTCATATGTAGATTAGATTTGAAAAAAAGGTGAATAGAGAATAGTACACACTTTTACTTCAATGAGGAAGATTAAGTTTTACTGTAATTTGAGATGGATAGATGGATCGGTACTAACGCATCATGACTAAGTACCTCAGTATCTTACCGATCTTTTGGTTTTTGTTGCCTAAATATCTTAGGCCAAGTCATATATTTTCTTTAGAAATACTCTTTCTGTTTCCATAACTGGGAATGAGTTATCCGAAAGTGTTTGTACCTACCCTGTGAAATTTTGAATACATCATTAAGGAGATCTGGTACATCTCATTGAAGGAAGATGCCAAATGTAGCCTTTTCTTCTGTGATAAGGAAGAAATCAGGTTTCTTTTGGGAAAATGACTCTTTTCACAGTATGGCTTTTGTCTTCGGTATATCCTCTGCATATGCTAGCTGTTAATATGTCGTCTCTTTCTTGCTCAAGTTTGACGAAGAATTTTCATTTGAAGCCTCATAGTCCCATTTTTGTGCCTTGGAGAAGCCTTATTTGGTGGTCCCCATTTTCCCCTAACCCCTGATGCACTCAAGAGAGTCTTGACTGGTCAAGCTTCACAGGAAGTGCTGTTGAGTATTCTCCATGCGGTAAGAACTAGATGGCCATCCAACATTGCCCCAATAAAATGTAGATGAAGGTAGAAATATATTGGAAAAAAATAATTTATTAGGATCTGATGAGAATCAAACAGTGAAATGCTACTTTAGGAACACCATTTAAAATGTCTTTATAACTACTGAAGGAGTTTTTCCATATATTTGTGAAATATAATTTGTTGTGATACATGTGAGTAAAGTAGGATGACAAACTTTGTAGTGCATGCATATCTTGGATAACTTTTAAATGATATTCAACCTTTGAAAATATATGGCTATTTTAGCATGGAAATGGATGATGTATATTATGCTTGGATGAAACTTATATTGGGGAGAGAATTGCAGTCATATATTGACAGCTATGTGAATGTCTCAGAAATGATTTTCAAAAGGTTTTGAGGTTGAGCTATTTAGGTAAATTAGGCTTGATCATAATAGTTATGATATGAGAAGATCATTATTTTTTAACTTTTAGTTATGGTTTTGAAGTATCTACCCTCTCAATCTTCTGTAGATTATAGGATAGACTGTCCCAGCACCCTTTATCAATGCCACACTTTTTGTGATACTCCTGCCATGTTTTAAGCTTCTGATTAGCAAGTTCAGCGCACTTCCATCCAGCCCCAACAAGACTATTCAGTCACCCCGTCAAGATCAAGGTAAGGGATGTGTGACTAACTTGCTTAATGCAGGGATTGCTATTGTCTGTACATAAAACTTAAAAGCAAGGCTGAGATTTTATGTGACATACTTCATAAAATGCTTCCTATTATGTTTCAACAACAATGCATCTTCTTGTTCTTTTAATCCTTGATGAACTGATTGCTTCCAATGCTACACAATAGCAATGCGGCTGTCTAGTTGCCTATATATTATGCCCAGCCATGTGCTGACTTTAGCAGGACCTTAACTAAATCTATATTCATTTATAATATTGCAGTTAGCCCACTAAGGAAATGGAAGATCTTACTCTTAACTATTCTAGAGGATCGGTTTTATTATGATAAGTTATTTATTCTTTACCATTTATATCAATTTAAAAGGGTAGAAAATGTGTTTTGGAGGCACATGCGGGGATTGATTATTTATCCCTCTAAAACATTCCATAACCCCATCTTCCTCCGTAACATTCCCCTCCTAATTCCTGTAAACATGGCAAGAATTTGATGCATGGCATAAAATAATCTTGAATCAACATTCATTAGCCCATCAGTTTATTGATTAAATCCATAGATTGGGTATCTTGTTCCCTTACCTCTTCTCTATGATTTTCAACTTATTTATCATGTATAGGAAAAAAGGCCACTTCCTTGATGGGCAACAAATCTACAAAGAACAGGAAGCTCTAGACTCCAATTTTAACTCTTTCCAAATACATGTGGTCAAAATGAAGCATATCTTGTTTGAAGGCAACCTAGAGCTGGCAAGGGTTGGGTCTAAGTTTATGACCAGGACCAAAACCTATACGGACCCAGTCACCCGGTCCAGATTAGATAGTCCAGACTCGACCACTGTCGGATATTGAGTCTAAATCCATAAACCCGGAACTAGAAGGTAGTCGAGCAACCCCTCCGTACCTCCCACAACTATTCTTGCTCCTCCCGTGACCAGTACAACTGATCAAGCCTGAACTCTTAGCCATAGCAGCCTCCTCCATCCGCCCAATATTTTTTTTGCGCAGAAAACAGGGCAGACATCTTCTCCCTCACTGTCCTAACTGCACAAGCAGCTCCGGCGGTCCCACTAGATCCTCCGACGACCCCTCACTACATCCGGTCCCATCAACTAGAGTGTCAAAAGAGAAAGTAACTTTGTTTTGTAAATTAAAGGAGTAATTGGTCACAAAAACAATCTTCCAAATATTCAATTGTTGAATAACTTGTGGAATGCATAAAATAGTCCGATAAAATAATTATATTAATTGATAAAAATAAGTATAATATTTGAAAATTTTAATACATTAAGATTATAATCTAGTTTTCCTTCTTACTAAGCTCGATCATAGTTGAAATTAAGGCCAAAATCAAATGGTTTAGGAGTTACTAAGAAATTGATCCAGGGAAGTGAATGTCATTCCGGACAAGAGATTGATGTCCTAATTTAATTCTTGGAAAAGTGGTTGAGACTTGTTTTGGCCCACAAATCTTAAGATCAAGGAGCCACTACACTCAAAACCTCCAAGCATATATTTGGACAAATTTCAAGAGAATTTCAATAAATCTTAAATTCAAGATAGATTACTCACTCCAAAAATCATATACGTTATAGCAAGGCTCTATGATGATCCAATAATTACTGTTCAATTAAAATTAATTTAGATTATCCATTTTGACTATAGTGAGAAATTATATATATTAGAACTTAACTAAAAAATTATTAAGAATGAGAATTTATATGAGGGCGTATTAAGATTTATATTTTTTTAAAAATGATTTAATTAATTATATATTTACTTTTTGAATTATATGATGAAATAAATAAATAAAATAAAATAAAAAATGGTAATCAATCCACCCCATCAAAAGATCTGACTGTTTTGACGTAACCTATACTTGACCAATTATCTTCTTTCTTGACTGTCTCGTGTCCTTTTTGTGCTCTAAATTTACCATATGAAATATACGTGGTAACATTGATGATTTTAATTATTTTTGTCCAAACAAAATGCAAGAATTGACAATAACTTCTTATACTATGTACATAAAGTTTCTATATTTTGTACAACTTCCAGAAAATTTTGTACAACTTGGGAAATAGAGAGGCCGTCTCTTTTGCTCGAAATCACATTATCTAACTTTGTTAGAAATATTTCACGATCAAGTAACTCATGTCAATTTTCAAAGAGTAGAATAATGTATAAAATATTTTTAACTTCATATATTACAACAAATTTTAATATACTCTTTCAAATAGTATAATAAAAATTATATTAATAATTATTAAATAATTTAATATTATAAATATAAAATTTATTATCTCGTAATAAGAAAGTTAAAAATAAAAAGAAAAAAAATTTTGAGAGAAAATTAAAATTCAAATTGAATCAAAATTAGTAAAAACAAGTGAAACGGAAAATTTGAAAATCATAACTTTTTAACAAAAATTAAAAAATGATGGAAATTGATGATTAACCAAGTTGGATGTGATAAGTAGATCGGTTCAAGGTTAATCGTACCATAACCGGGTTGAACCGATTCAAAATTTTATTTTTTAGTTGACTTTAAAATATTAATTTGAGAAATTAAAATCTCCTGTGCAGAAAATAAATTTAGATAAATTTATAAATTTTTAATTTTGAAAAAACCAGTCAAATTTGATCTGACCGAATCGGTTAACGGTACAACTTATCAACGGACCGGCTGCTAGGTCAGCGCCCAGTCAACGCGCACAACCAACCATCGCACAACACGTGGCGAAGCGCGAAGCACTATCCAATTAGAGTGTGACACGTGTTATTAGTCAACGGTAAGACAAATAAAATCCACATCATCGAAAACTAACCAATAGAAGAGTGACATATTTCCTCAATCAATGGTCAACTAAGGAGAAGCCTAGTTAGTGGGGCTGACCAATGAGAGGCCGACATGTGGCAAATGTGCTAGATTAGCGATCGAGTAGGATGTCAGAGAATGATCGAACAATCAGAGGTTGACACGTGGCAATGACATAGTGTGTTAGGTAAAAAAACTGACAAATTTAAATCAACCAATTAGAGCACGCCACATGTCACGGTCAATTGAGGGTTAGATTTGGTCAATAGTCACGTAGGAGAGAGCGACCAATGGGAGGTCACCATGTGGTCGGTCAATGAGTTAACGGATGACTTGGACGATGAGTCAGCGAATCCAATCAATCACAGAGCACCAGGTGTCTTGCACGTGCGAATCTCACACACGCGCGCATAGTATTATCATCTTCTTCCTTCCGAAAGTTGAATAGTGAGAGAGGCCAAAAGTCACCTTAACTCCTATAACCAATAAATCTCTCTGACAAGTGAGTAAATCGAAGAGTTAATGGTCAACCAATGGATTGATAGATAGGAATAGAAGTTCCCGAGCTCCCTATAAAAAGAGCTTCCCTCAATCCATCCTCCTCATCACTTGAAAGCTTGAAAAGACAAACTAATCTAGTTTCCGACCAATCCTGAACCAGAACCCCAACACCGACCCTTTTCTCCACCTCCAAATGTGAATTCAGGTTCCCTAGAACAAGGAGTAAGTACTCTACCTTGCTATAGACTCCCTTCAACTTGAGGACCACTGAAGAAGCGTTGGTGAGCACTTACAGTATAATTGCTCCGATTGTCGAGACATAGCAGAAATTTTTTAGTTAAATTCTGACCACCTTGGACCTCCTAATGTGAGCTCGACTCTTCCACAACCCTTCACAACCCTCCATGACCCTCCACAACCAAGCCTATTCCTTCTTGAGCCTTGAAGAACCTTCGCCGAAATAGTGAGTTTATAGAGAGAAAAACTGTTTAAACTTGTTGATCGAATTCTCCTTGTTCATGGCACCGATTAAGGTGAAATTTAATCCTAGAATGATCCTCTCTATGAGAGCTAGCTTCTCAAATCAAGAGCTCCGACCGCATCCTTTCCAGTAAGAATTTAAAGCTTTCTCTCTCTAGAAATATTTTTCAGCTAAACTTTGTTTGAGCTTAATTTTATGCCAAATTGATTGATTCAAAACTTGAAATGATCGTAGATGATTAACAGTATGATAGAAGGTAATTAACTGAATTTAAGCAGTTAATTTAAATGAGATTTCGGGGGAGGCAAAAGTGCAATTTTGGAGAAATTATGCGATTTGAGAATTTTTGAAAATTTGGAGATTTTTATGCAATTGATATAAATTGAGGGTCAATTGAGGATTTAAATGAAATTGTAGTCTTAATTGTAATTAAAATAATTTTTGGAGAATTTATTTCTAAAATGTAATTAAAACACTTTATTTGTAATTTAAATAATTTTATATTAAATAAAATTATTTGAGAAGAAAATTACAAATAAAGTAAATTGAGAAAATTATGGAAAATATTTTGGAGATTATTTATCAAGAAAATATACTTAGTGACTTGTGTGTAATTAAAAATAATATAAATAACTAAGTGTAAATATTGGATAATTGATGGATTAGTTATCCGTTAATAGACAATAAATTACATTGAAACCATAAGAAACCAGTCCGCATAAGTCAAGAGACACGAGCTACAACTGGCATTACCAAGAGTCATAATCATAATGGAGCCACAACACATGATTATTTACACTATTTAAAGAAAAAGAACGGATATTATAACAAAAGCGATAAAATGAGAGAGATCTCGGGTTGAGAAGTGATATACATAATGAAGACGAACGGATTTGAGGATGGGTGATGGCACCCGACCCCGTAGGATCGTATTTCATGAGTTTTTATCAATAAGACTCGGATACCATAAAAAATAAATAAAAGAATAGATAGAAAATGTGTATAATATTATTATAATACTTGATTAAATATGTGTATAATATCATGGGTTTATATAGGTTTAATGAAATGTTTACATAAATAGATACAATAGATTGAAATGATACAAATAGAATCTAAGAATATCTAAATACAATGTGGGGAAAATCTATCAGTATCAAAATAGTCTCGTGTCTATTGCTAATGTTCGTTGGGGCTTGTGTCTTTTGACTTATGCGTACTCATGTCTTGTGACTCAAGTATAATTATGTCTCTTGGTAATTTTGGTTAGTGCTTGTGTCTTTTGAATTGTGCGGACTAGTTTCTTGTGGTTTCAATGTAATTTATTGTCTATTATCTGTGATTATGTAGGCACAAAAGGAAGGTATTGACCTACAATCGAGAATCCAACCCGAGTTATTGGAATTTTGTCCGTGATGAACAAGTCGCAGATTTTAGGTGAGTGAGATTAGTGGCATCAAGTATAATTGGACCAATAGCACATACTTGAAGTCATACTTTATTTTAAAATTAGATTTCTAGAAATATAATCTCTTAATTGTGTGAAACCGCTCAAACCCTTTGTTATTATATTTTTGAAGAAAACATAAATCATGATTATATGACTAACTCGAGTAAGTGTATGGATATAATTCAGGGGAATAATCTAACCTAGACAACTGATAAAAATATGGGTGAGTCCCATGATCAACATAGGGACGGTTAGATCTAATTATGTGAAAGTGGGCCCAAGGCCACAATTTTAAAAAGTGAAGTGGGCTCAAGTTAATGTTTTGAAAACTCGTACAAGTGGTCCTAAGACCAATAAAAAACAGATCTAGTCCCATAAATCACTTATGATTTAAGAACCTTATAAAAATTATCACAATTTGATAATGCTTACTAAAGCTGCTAAGCCGAAGTCGCATACTGTTAGTTCAACAGTACAAAGATAAAATGTCTTAAATAAAAAAAATCTTTTTGTAATTGCAATTGTGTAGAACTAAAGATACGTTCGGTATGGGATAATATTGATTTTAAGGGCTACTAGATAGTATAGGGAGCATAAGAGAAGTATTGCTGGTCCAATATGTCAAGAAACTCTAGGAGCTTCATGCATATTAAGACAGAGTAATAAGGAGGAGATGTCTCATCTCTCAATAGCAGATAGGAAAAAGCGATGATGTCACGTCTCGACCCAGTTTGGTCGGATTCCCGTGAACAACTCGTCACTCTTCCCGGTTTACTAAGGGTTTTCCCCTATTTTAAACCCGAGAGGAGTAAGACGTCCTTTAAACCTATACCTTTCTTGGAATAACATTATACAAAACTAAAAAACAGATATACTTGATTTTATAGTTCCTATACAGGGAAGTCTTTAAGATTGGTTTTCCCTTGGTTTATTGAAAGGGGTAAAAGGGAGGGGGTGAGTTCTACAACTCAGTGAACGAGGGTTAGGAGTAAGTTTCCATAAATAAAACAACTTTAATTGGAGTGTGCCAAACTCCTTATTTCCTTTAAGAATATTCTTTATTCAAATACTGGTTTTTAAAACCTTTACCCTACCAAGGCTGACATTTTCAAGTTGGAGTGTGCCAGACTCCTTAATTTTCTTTAGATTTTCTCCACTTTAAAAATCTCAGTTTTTCAGCATTTCTTATTAATCACGGTGTGTCATCACCCAACACACATTATTTATCATGAAGGTCAATCACACATACATTCTTGAGATGCAGTTATGCCGATTGCACCCACCTGTGGATCCGAGCGTCTTTACCATCCACCTTGATAGAAGTCTTTGACTTCTACCCGAAGTCTAAGTGAATGTCCCTGATGTCCTACCCTCAGACCAAAAAGACTTCTTGTTCGTATGAGGACAGAGATCTCATCCCATCCCCAACCCGATCTCATGCACTTGATGCTACTCCAAATTTCGCATGGTCACCTGGTTCAATGAATTGCCCTTATACCCACCAGGTCGTCCAGGGCCCTTAGTACGCATCACTATCCCTCTTGGGCGTCTTGATGGTCCCGTAATCATAGTGCATACACAATTAGTATTTTTACATCATACCTTATAATTTGTGGTGCCACTAGTCCAACGGCCTTAACCCTCAACTCAACCTGCAACTGTTTGTCTTGACTGGTTCGTTGACCTGTAATGTTGCACTGCCACTAGTTGTTTAAATATGTCGGTACTATCTTGGTACCATGACCAAACAATTCATTTATTTAGAGTTTTAAGGCATATATCTCATGTTTATTTACGAGCTTCTACTCATGTCCACTGGCCTTGGGCCCACTGTATGTGATTTTCCAAAAATGGCATTTTAGTCATCAAGTTCCAAAACCGAGGCCTCCACCCTGTCAGAGCTATTCGAGCTCCTGTCAAGAAGGTCTCCCAAATTGTTTAAGTAGTGGCACAAAGTTAGGGAAGAGCACTTCCAACAAAATAAATTTTCAACTATCCATCATACCAACCGAGTATGAGGATATCTCCGCTCATAACCGATGAACGAGTTTTCCACTTCCTCAGAGAAAGTTTCATCATACCAACCGGGTATGATCTACTTACAATCTGTAAGTAGTTTTTTCACATCATTTTCACATCACACCTCTAAGTTGAGATGTTTAAAATACCACTAAGTAGTGGGTTTTCATTTCAAGTTACTTATCATCCCTAATCGGTTATGATATAAAATCCCACTCACTACTGGTAAGGGGTTTTTAACTTTAAATTGTGCTCATCATCCCAACTAGGTATGAAGTGTAAATTAGCTCACTCAATCGTTAAACGTGACGTGTTCATTCACGGTTAGTTTTCCAAGTTGATGCGAGCTTTCTCTTGTTGGCGTTTCGATCACATTTGTCTCGTCGGAGGTGTGATGGTCCGAGCTTTCTATCGGGAAAGGTAGCTCTCTTCCTAAAGTATTTTCTAAGATTAAGAATTCCTACTATTGACTTTTCAGCATTGTTGAGGTAGTATAACGGTTGTGGGGATGTTGGGAGAGTTTAGTTTAGTGAAAGTAGGGCCGAATTCGCCCAATTTTAGCTAGGGCAAAACAGGACAGCTTCTTAGGCGATCCTCGGAACGAATGGAGGTTGCTGTGAGATAGTTTACTTCCCTAGAGTTTAAAGAGTTTGACCTCTCCTTCTTAGGTTAAGAAAAATGCCCAAGTTAAAGATATGGTTCGAGTTTCACCGTGAAATGGAGTATTAGAGAGAGTAGTTTTCAGGTGTGAGAAAAATGAATGGGGATGAGCTATAGTAGAATTGTATATTAAATCGGGAAGATTTATTACTAGGGTATTAATGGTGCCATTATTTTTGAGGAATTAATGGATATTTATTAGTATTAATTTCAATAATTAAATATAGATATTAAATTATTGGTATTAATTTCAATAAATAAATATAGGTATTTATGATATTTACGGTAGGGACGGAAGATTAATACTAATTAAACCAAATATATATATATATATAATCATATTATTATTTTCACCTAAATTAATTTATTAGGTATTTATTTATTTTGGTCAAAACAACACTTTTCATTTTATTTATTCCAATTATATCAATTGAATTTTAAACTTATAATATAATTCTATAAACTACTTTTGACCAAAATTTTAAGTTACTAAAAAAATAACTTCCCAAGGCACCCATCCTAGCATTACTTTCACCTAAGCACATTTAACTTTGATGTTTTAATAGGATTTGATGCATTAGTGCTAGCATGTTATTTCATTTTAGGTTACTAAAAAAATATGGTTTGACAACTATTGAATGAATGCAATATGAATACTTCCCAATAGTCACCCATCTTAGCACTATTCTTACCAAGTACGCTTAACTTCGAAGATCTAAAGGGATCTGGTACATTTGTGGGAGTATTTTTTTTTAGTTACTAAAAACACGGTGTTAAATATAATGTTTGGGGGTTAGACGATGGTGCTCATACAAACAATGTGTTAGATAGAATTCACTAGTTGAATAGATCGAGATTGTAACATCTTAATGTCTGTTTTACCATTATTTGATCCATTAAATGAAAAGGGTGTTTATAAGTTTGTGTGATATAAATGACTATAATAGTTATAAAAACTTTTTACAGGAAGGAAGGAACCAAGTTGTATCTCGTGAGACTCCAAATATGAAAACTCATTTAATATGAAAGGACAATTATTATTTAATTAATACAAAACTTATAAATTATAAAAGTTCTAAAAGTAAAATAACTAAGTTTTAAGCTTATAAAATACAAGAATTATATTAAATTAGAAAATTTATTTTTTAATGATAAAACAAGTTAAAACTTATTTATTTTTTCAAACAGGTTAAAATTAAGAAAAATAAGAAATATATAATTTTTTTGAATAGATGTTGCCTAGTGAATATAACATCACCCTAATTTTTTCAGTAATTTGTATACCTACCCATTTTAAGTATTAAATATGTAAATAACATTAGAAGATATTACCAAACTGTATAAAGACATTAGAAAATATACTACCAAATTATTATTTAAATTATTATTAAAATGTTACAAATAACATTATATATTATAGCATATTTTAAAAAATATAATTTAATTTACTATTTTTCATTATTTTACACCTTACTCGATTATTTACCCGTTACTATTAGTATTGGTAATCTATTATTAATAGTATTCTAACCAAATCACAGCAGAGGTAACATATACCTACCAACTTCTTTTCATCTTACGTTATATCATTATCTACAAATTACCTACAACTTCTTTTCATCTTACGTTATATCATTATCTACAAATGCACATCACCACCACAAGTATAACATTAAAATCCAACTCTAGTTTGAAACATTAGTAATAATTTAATACTAATATATAACATTAAAATCCAACTCTAGTTTGAAACATTAGTAATAATTTAATACTAATATATAACATTAAAATCCAACTCTAGTTTGAAACATTAGTAATAATTTAATACTAATATATATTAAAGTGATAGTTAATAAATAATCGATCATATTGTAAAATTTTAACATTAAGAGTTTGAAATTTATGGTCAGATTTTATGTTCAATCTAAAGCATAATGCCACTCAAAAGATTGGTTAATGCTGGTGAGGTGGGGGATATGCTATTGCATCATCGTGGTGAGGGATATGCAATTGCATCATCCTGAGATACTAACTATAGCTTTGAAATATCCAGTTAGAACCACTGAATCAAAGACAAAGTGCAGCACAAAACCTTGAACAATTGGGTTGCTGAGAAGGCAACCAATTCTCTCTTGGGGGTGGAATCAAGCTCAGCATTTCAACTGGCTCTGAAAACATAGAATGCTAGCAGCCGAAAGCCATGATCATTCCTCTTGTTGATTAAACAAGCCAAACAGAAAAATATAGATTTGTTATCACTTGAGTAATAATTTATAGTTATTTTCAGCAACTGTCGCATAATTCTAATTATTAACGGAACGAAGCACAAACTTCAAATCAATAATACCTACAAAAATATTATTAGCATAGCATCTTTCAAAGGAAAAAAAAAAGGAAAACTCATTTAGTGCTTGATCAAGAACCATTTTTAAATCATATGATGCATAAACATTCATTTGCATTTCCAATAACCCCGACATTTGATTCTCCAAGGCATGCCAATCACAAACACCATGAAAACCAGCTGCAAGATGGGATTGAAGAAAGAAATTATATTTTTTCAAGCAACAACCAGATTACCCAGTAGCATCTCTAAGATGTGACTTTTACATTCAAGAAGGTAAAGATAGCAGATTATACTGGTTCCGATTACCAATAGGTAAGCAATAGATAATCATCAATTACACAATGAAGACACCACATCCTCCAAGAAACTAACCAGAAAAATCTGAAGAGCTCATAGAACACCTGAATTTTAAGAAGGGATGCAGCTTATACCTGTCTGTCTGTCAACCACATACTGAAACAAAAAGTTAACATGGTGATGCAGCTCAGTTTACAACTAATCCCCAGTCATCAAATAAACACATTCCCAGCTAGTTCTTGGCCTTGAGAGAGTTGTTCTCCTTGATCCTTGCTCGGTTGTCCAACTTAACAAAGCGTTTCAGGTCTTCGAAAGGAAGAATTTCAACATTTTTTCTCTTTAGTTCACTCAGAGGAGGGCGTTTAGCAAGGAGATGCCACAACCAGTCAGGGTATTCTGAGTCAGGGAGGATCTTGGGGTCTGCTCCTTCCTTCAGTATATTAGCACCAACCACAGTGGTGGATTTAACCTCCTTGCTGAGTTTGGAACTAGGGGCATCACCTCCCTTGCCACCTTTAGAGCCCTTCTTCGATTTGGCTCCCCCAGTGGCAAAACTTCGTTGAAATAATATCCTAACTGCTTCCTTGTTGCCCATAGAACCTTTCAGCAGCATTGTCTGTCTTGCTGCCATATTTATACACCTACTAAGTTCACATCCATGATCACGGTATATCCATCAAATAAAGAATAAAAACATACTAGCAAATATTGATATGCGCATACATGCATGGAAGCTCAAAATTAGACATTCTACATTGCTGAACCAAAGGCAAACATGGCAAGGACTCTCCTGGCTCTGTTATATATCGTTAAGCTAAAAAAGATTTGAGCCCAATTCGAGTTGGGCTATCCTTTTAAACTCCATTGACAAGAAAACATAGAGCACTATTTCTTCTGAAATAACATTTTTCCTCCGACTTCATTCCCCCTTTTCCATATATGTAGAGAAGAAGAGCGATCAATCTTTAAATTCCATAAGTATTTCCACAATTCCATTCAGTACTGCACGCACACATATTTTATATACAGTCTGAAATCAACGAGGCAGAAAACTTTCAACGAACTGGATGACAGAAAAGAAACTGAAGAGACCAAATGCAGTCAAACTCAGAAACATAACTGGACTAAATAGCAGAACCATTCCTCTGGGCATGGCAACAAAGCATCTGTTTAACCTAAAATAGATTCAACAAGGCAGGCAGCAAGCGCAACAAAGAAAAAGAGAAATGGCAGCAGTGAAGCACCAGAGCCAGCAGAGAGGAGTGTGGAAATGGGATGTCGGAGAGAGGAGGTGCAAGGAGATATCATTAATCGGAGACTCGCTATGCAGGAAAATAAAAGTGAAAAGGGGAAATTGCTGAGAGCTACCGTCTAAACCCTACCAACTTTCTGCCCATTCATCTCTAAAAAAAGGGAAAGGATATGGGCCGTTGGATTTGCACATATTCTAATAGAATAAAAAATAGTAAATATTATGAAAAATTATATCTTATATTTTTTTAATATTATAATATACATATATATTACTTAATAATATATTTTTTTTACAAAATATTACTTGTTAGTACATTTCTTTTATAAAATATGGCACATTTAATTTTTCACTTATTATTTAATAATAAAACTCTTTTATTAAAATATTATGCTTCATTTATTTTTCACTTATAATTGAAATTATATATATTTTACAAAATTTTTTATTGAATTATATAACTCTTTTCTTCCAAAGATTCCTCCAATGGTGACACCTACACAACAAAAAAACCATATATTCCAATAAAGATTGAAATATCTATAGTCACAACTATTATTATAAAGATGTAATAAAATTATAAGAAAGATGCAATATATTGTAAACTAAGAATTTGTTATTGCTTGATGATCATGTTTAATATAAATATAATATAATTTATGAGAAATATATACTTATAAAAAAATAATATCTTATAATAGTGTGATTTGATGTAAAAAATTTTATAATTACGCAATTAGTCTAAAATGCTAAAATTTAACTTTGTAATAGTAGATTCAACAAAAAAATTATACTATTATTATAATTTTTTGTAATATCTTAAATAAAGCTTATTTATGGGATTATACACGTTTCTATTTACATTTTCTTACATCTAGTCCATTGTTGGAGCTCACTTATGTACTGATAATCGACTATATCATACCACTTAATATGTATTCATATACTCTTCATTAGTTGTTCTAGTAACATGCTTAATGTATTTATTAGAAATATAATCTAAAAATGTTTAAACAGTTTTACACAGTAAATGTATTATATTTTTAAAAGTTCATTTTAAAAGTAAAGTATGTGCATAATTGGTGCAATCGTTCTCCATGTAATAAATCACACTCACCCGTATTTCGAAACTTGGTTATTCCAGGGATTTTTAATCTTGACGTGACTTTCCTTTACACGAACTTGTAAGTGATTCGTTTATACAATAATTTTGAAAATTATGTCCCACGTAATAAGGTAATTGTACTTAATACCTCTAACTTTCCCAAAAATTACAATTTGACCCTTAAGTTATACCTTAATTCTAATTAGGTACTTAAGATTTTCAATTCTTCCATTTGTTATTAAAACCCTTAGTTCGGGGTCCTCTCGAGCACCACCTACTCACTTTATACGTTTCGGTGTTAACTACTTTTATCCTGTTTTGACCCATCTTGTCCTTCCTTGGTTTTTGTGGTGTCCTTTTATCAAGGAATTTTTCTTCTTTTAATCAACTCTTATTCTCTCGTGATCACTTCAAAATTCTCATAAGAGTTAATCTTCTTCAGTCTTAAGTATCGATTGCTTACTTGTGATAGCTCCCTTATTTCGGCTTTGCTCTCTACCTTGTCCCTTACATTAGAGATATTCACCTTGGGAACTATACGTTCAACCCTCTTATGATTTCTTTGAAGTTTTCATTCATTCCTTTCTTCATACCCCTTCCTATAATAGGGTATTCGTCCTTTTGATTCCTTCTCTAACTGAAATTTCGGTCTCTTTCCTATCCTTTACCCGAGACATTTCCAATTATCGATCCCATTCCGGGTATTACACATTATGTCTAATCTTTCTCTCTTTAGGCTCTATCAATTTGAGCATTGATCACTACCAGTCCTGATGTCAGTGATCCTTTACTTAAATCCCTTCCTAACTGAGGGGTTAACTTTTCCAAGGGTTTTTAGATGTATTTTCCTCTGTTTCCTCTTTTATGGGCAATCCACCCCCTCCTTACTCGCTCGATCTCCTTTGACGTGTTTTCCTACTTACACATTGCTTGGAGTTAACTTGCTCCTTGGGTCCTCCTGAGTACCTTTCCTTTGTACTTGATCTTTCCATCTCAACTAGCATATCATGGATGATTTTATCTCATCTCCATTTCTGTTGATCCTATTACCTTTTAATTGGGCCACTTTTATACTTCCAAAGTTACCTTCCTTGGTAGCTTATATACATTTCTCTCAGGTTCTCTTCCCATTTTTCTATTTAAAATGTTTAACTTTAAAAAGGTATTCCCTAATGCCATCCTCTCCTGCTTACATTACTCTTGAGGTTGTCTTCATTCTCCTTTTCATATGATCTTGAGGCTGTCTCCTCTTGAGTCATATTGTCCCTAATATCCATTTCATTTCCCTCTTTAGGGCGTAGTCTTCACTACTTCCCGGTCTATCTTAGGGCGTCATTCATTCTTACGGATTATCTTGTTGTTACACATTTATTTCCTTCAATTGGGTTTGTCTAAAATCCTTATTTGATTCTCTACTCTTTTTGAAAGTAGATCACACCTGGTCATCCAGGTATATCTTTAGCCACCTATGTCTTTTTGATAAGGTCCCTATTCCGCCTTTAGTTTTATGGCGGTTCGTTTGTTAGTTACCTGCGCTTAGAACTTCCTCCTTCCACTATTCCTCTTTCTATCCTTATCCTTCTTTTAAGTACTTCCGTTCTGGGATTTTCACTTCAATATCCCTACTGCTCCTTGAAAGTTCTCCCTTTATTCTTTTCTTATACTTCCTAACCTTTATATGGTTATTCACTCTAGATTTCTTCCTTATCTTCTATTCCTTTTTATTCCATCTATTTGCTTCAATAAGTTCCCTTATTATTATTGAGTTCCTAAGAACTTATATCCTAATTCATTCCAAGTACTGGTATTATTCCTAGGTTTTCTTCCTATTACACTTCTTTCCTTTCTCCTTGTCTTATCTCAATTGACTTAACATCTTCAGTGCTCCCATTTCTTTCTTACTTTCGTCCTAGTTAGCTTCCATTCCTTTGGCTTTCCTTGGGATAGTCTAATCCTTCTTATTTCTTTACTTTTATCCATAGAGTCTTTCCTTAACTCCTTAGACTTTCACCAGTCCCATACTCCTTGACTCTCAATTCCCTTGCTCCAGACTTCTTCTTCCTTTCCTTAGTTAGGATTTGTCTTCCTTGGGTGAACTCTAGTAGTCTCTTCTTTGTCTTGTTTTTCCCTTCTCTGGATATTAAACTTACTTTAAAGGTTTGGGTTAGCTAGAAATGACCCGTTTGTTTTTTTTCCTTTCTTAGGTGATTTCTTCCCTACCCTTTACTCTGATCCTTATTAGCATACTATTATTGTTTGAATTCATCAAAGAGACCCAAAATTTTTATCAAAAAATTAGACTTTCATTCATTTAAGAAATAGTTTCTTTTCATACTTGGCTTATTACAGAGATTGTCTACTCTTTAGTCCCTTGGGGTCATAGGTTGGGAGTTGGCCTTAGAACGATTGTGGGATTCATGATTAGATGGCTCTGAGAAACTAGTTGGACTCCATCCATATTCCCTTATGGGATGAACTTCATGTATGGCCTCCAGTCTGTATCGCCTCAATTCCTCAACCTCACACTCATATGTCTACTTCATCCATTGAGAGGGATTGAAGCTGGACTGAGTATGTGGGGAGTACTTGGTAGACTTTCATGAAGATGGCATACACATCCCATTAGTTGTCCCAAGCCTCCTTTTTGGTGGGATTTCTCTCTGGTTGTTGTGAGGTTGGAGGAGGGGTTGGTCTCCTAGAGGAAGGAACATGTTCCTCTTGCCTTGGAAGAGGGTATGTAATGTCTTCTGGTTTTATTAAGGCTCCCACGAGTTTTCGATAATCCTCCACCATATCTTTGGGCAATCTCTTCTCGTCCGTTAGGAATCGTTGAACAGCTGCCTCCCTGGGGGTAGGCATCTTTTTTAGGGTCAGGTGTGGAGGATTGGATTTCACAAAGAACTTTCTAGGGATTTTCCTTCCTACATGGTAGTTAAAGTTTTATTAGTGTCAGGGCATAGTATTTATAATGTTTCAAGGGAAATTAGCTCTAATACCACTCAAGTTGTCACACCCCGACTTGATTTAGTCGGATCCCTATGATCAACCCGCTGCTCCCTTGGTTTAAGAAGGGTTTCCCCCATTCTTTAATCAAGAGGAGCTAGGCGAAATTACCAATGTGTTCACCGGAATAACATATATAAATAAAAATGCAAGCTTAAAAAGGAAATTTAAGCATACCTGACAGATGGTAAATCCTGGTGTTATCCCTAGTCATTTCTCTATTCTTGAAAAGGGATAAAAAAGGGTGTGTGAGTTTCTACAACTTAGTGAATGGGTGTTTAAAAAAATTCAATAAAATAGTTTTGAATTTGAGTGTACCAGACTCCTTATATCCTTTAAGATTATTTCTTTCTCAAATTATTGATTTACAAAACCATAATTCATCATTATCCACAATCGGTGTGTTTAACAATCAACACACGCCCTTCATCATGAAGGGATCACACATTCATAAGACAGCCCGTCCACTGCACCCACTTGTGCCGTCAGAGCGACTTTATCGACCACCTAAATAGAAGCCCGTCCACTTCTACCCTAGGAATGAATGGGTGTTCGCGACATCCGACCCTCAAACCCGAAAAGCAACTTCGTGTCTGTATGAGGACAGAGACCTCATCCCGACCCCACCACGGTCTCATGCGCATGAAGCTACGTCGAGCTTCCCTGATTGCTGGCACGATAGTCTGCCCTTATCTCCACCATGTCGTCCAGTAGCCCTTAGGACGCAACACTACCCCTCTTGAGTGTTTTGATGGTCCCAAACCTCAGTGCATGCACAAACAAAGTTTTTTTTTTTATAAGCCATTAATTTGTGGTGTCATTGATCCAACGACCTCGACTTTCAACTCGACCTATAGCTGTTTGTCTAGATCGGTCCGTCGACCAGATCTTGTTGCACTGCCACTAGTCCATCGAGTATGTCGGTCCTGTCTTGGTACCATGGCCAAATCACATCATTCATTCACTAAAAGTTTTCATGGTTTATCATTATGTTTGTTTATGAGCTCTTGCTTGTGCCAACTGGCCTTGGGCCAACTGTATGAGATTTTCAAAATCGGGCATTTTAGCCCCCAAGTTCCAAAATTGAAGCCTTTGGCCTATCTGAGCTATTCGAGCTCTTGTAAAGAAGGTTTCCTGAAAATTTTTAAGCATTGGCACACAGTTAGAGGAGAGCGCTTCTGACAAAATAACTTTTTCACTTGTCCACCACACCAACTAGGTGTGATGACATATCACGCCTCGACCCAGTTTGGTCAGATCCCCATATAAAACCTGTCACTCTCCTAGTTCAAGAGAGGGTTCCCCCTTCTTTAACTTAAGAGGAGCCAAACGTAATTTCAACCTTATTCCCTAGAATAACATATATCAAATAAAATGCAAGCTTAAAAGAAATTAAGCATACCTGATAGAGGGTAAGGCTTGGTGTTATCCCTAGTAATTTCTCTATTTCCTGATAAGTGATAAAAAGGGTGGGTGAGTTTCTACAACTTAGTGAATGGGTATTTTAAAAAAAAAAATGAAGTTTCAATATAATAATTTTAAAATTTGAGTGTGCCATACTCCTTAATTTCTTTCGAATTTCTCATTTTCAAAATCTCATTTTTCATAGTCATTAATCAATCCACAATCATAACCAGTGTGTTTATCAACCAACACACGCCCTTCATCATGAAGGGAACACACATTCGCATGCTAGCACGTCCATTATACCTACTTGTGGCGTCGGAGCAATTTTACCAGCCACCTAGATAGAAGCACTTCCACTTCTACCCTGAGAATGAGTGGATGTACACGACATCCGACCCTTAATCCCATAAATAAAACTCCGTGTTCATATGAGGACAGAGACCTCATCCTGATCTCATATGCATGAAGCTACATCGAGCTTCCAAGACTGCTGGCATGACTAACTGCCCTTATCTCCACCATGTCATCCAGTAGCCCTAGGACGCATCACTACCCCTCTTGGGCGTCTTTAAGGTCCTGTAACTCAGTGCATGCACAAAACAACAGTTTTTCAACATAAGCCATTTAATCTGTGGTGCCACTGGTCCAATGGCCTCGACCCTCAACTCGACCTATAGCTGTTTGTCTCGACTAGTCCGTAGACCTGTCATATTGCATTGCTGCTAGTCCATCGAGTATGTCAATTCTATCTTGGTACCATGGCCAAACAAATCATTCATTTAAAGTTTTCATGGCTTAAACTCATGTTTCTTTATGAGCTCTTGCTTGTGCCAACTGGCCTAGGGCCCACTGTACAAGATTTTCAAAATCGTGCATATTAGCCCCCAAGTTCCAAAACCGAGGTCTCCAGCCTATCTGAGCTATTCGAGCTCCTATCGAGAAGGTCTCCCAAAAAGTTTAAGCAGTGGCACACAGTCAGGGGAGAGCACTTTTGTCAAAATAAACTTTTAGCTATCCATCACACCAACCGGGTATGAGGACATCTCCGCTTATAATCGATAAGCGGGTTTCCTACTTCCTTCTAGGAAGTTTCATCATACTAATCGATTATGATCTACTTACAACTGATAAGTAGTTTTTCTGCACAATTTTTTTATCACTCCTCTCAGGTGTGATGATTAAAATACCATTTAGTAGTGTGTTTTCATTTCTGAGATGTTTATCATCCAACTGGGTATGATATAAAAATCCCACTCACACCATCATGCAGTGAATTCCTCTTATTTAGCTCTTTGCCTCCACGCGAGCTTGTACTTTCTGGAGTTCCCGATACCTCATGTTCCTACATGGTATGAACACTTTTGTTCATTATCCCTTGGCTTGATATTTTTCATTCATTATAAATGAATAAAAATTTCAACTTTTCAAATAGTTGCAATTTGGTCCCTAAAGTTCTTTTACTTTTACTTTAGGTCCCAAATGCCGATTTTCCCCCAAATTGAATTTTGAAAATTCAAAATAATACTTTTAGACCTCAATTTATCCAAAATTACATAAAGGGGTTCAAGTTTCCCAAATTCCCTATTTGGTCCTCAATTTTTCTAAAATTACCATTTTGCCCCTCCTTTACAAAAATGGTAAGTGTTACCCCAAAAATTCCAAAGATTGCCCAATTAGTCCTCCAACATCTTTATCATGCCCAATTGGCCCTCAATTTTATGAAATTACATTTTAGTCCCTTGAATTTTTGAAATCCCCAAAATTTTCCCAATTTTCCCCCAATTTCAACTTTCCAACACAACTTAATTTGATTTCATCAAATTGACCAATCAAATGCATTTAATTGTTGAAATGAAAGTTAAATTGGAGTTCCTACATCTTCATATGATTCAATTGCACTTTGAATTGCATGATTTGATGCGGGATTGAGCTCAAACGAAACTTCACCGAAAAACTAAACATAGAGAGAGAAAGCATCGAATGCTTACCGTCGGGGACGCGACGGTTTGAGCTTTCGATGTGGGCAGATAGCTCTTATCCTGAGATTCCTTATAGGATTAAGAATTGCATCAATTGATGTTGAATTAAGTGAGAATGTAATCATTGAAAATTTTCCGATTCTCTCTAGTATAGATTGGAATTTACAAAGGGGAGCCAAATTGACTTACCTTTTTGTTCTAATTCGGCCGTAGGAGGGCTGGGGAGTGTTGGGAGAGATTTGTTTGTCCTGAGTAGGGCTAGAATTGGCTGATTTCAGCTTGATAGAAACATGGTAGCTTCGGTCCGCCGGAGTTGCTTCACTATTCGATTACGCCGACTCTTCTCCGGCAACCTTCAGAGTAATTGGAGACTACCACCATATAGTTGACTTCTTCCTGAGTTTAAGGAATCCGACCACGCTTTTTTTAGCTCAGAAAAGACCTATATCAGAGCTCTAGTTCGAGCTTCACCAGAAAACTAAGTAGCCGAGAAAGAGTGAGGTTTTTAGGTGTGGAGAAGATGAATGGAAAGGGGCTCTTTATATAAGGAGGTCGGGGACTCATCGGCCGTCCGTTTGGCACCTTTATGGTAGTCATTGATGGCCTGAAACGAACTGAACCGAAACATTTTCTCTTTGCCAGCGCTGGTTCAATTTTTTGGCAAGTGACAATGCTATCATTTGAAGGAAGAAGACGACACTATTCCGAACCAAACTGGGTTCAAAGCTTAAACCGACCGGTTCAGGCCCAATTTGACTGAGTTTTTCAAAATTAAAAATATCTAAATTCATCTAAATTCATTCTCTATCCAATGACGGTCTCAATTCTCCAATTTGAATTTTTTATACCATCTAGAAAAATGAATTTAGCATCCAGTTCAATAGTGGTTCAAATTGGTCCAAACCAGTTTAATCTGGTTCGGGTCTGGTTCACCTAATCCAGTTTGGTTTTCATCTCCAATTCATCCTAAAGTCCTTTTCATGACTTTTGTGACTCTTTAGGTCACCCGAGATCCATAAATTTCCCGGTTTTCCCTTTCTCTGTCGATTTTAGTTCATAAACTGACTTGTTTCATAAATTGGTTCAATCTTGATCGAATTCGGTTCACCTGAACCGGTCTGGTTTTTCTCTCCCAAATTGTCCTAAGGTCCTCTTCCAAGGTTTTATGAACCCTCTAGTCACTCGGAAGGTTTAAATTTCCTAAATTGCCCATTCCCTAATGATCTGGTTTGTGAACCAGTTCGATTTTTCTCACTCGGTTTGATTGGTTTTTTTCCCGATTTTCCTTTACTCCAAAGAGCGGGGTTTACAACTCTCCCCTCCTTTTAGGAGTTTTGTCCCCAAAACTTATTTTATACTTTTTGTGTATTGGAATAAATTTTCATTGATATAATTTTTTTTCTAGTTTGTCGACCTATAACCTTCTCGATTGTTTCCATTTATCCCTTACGTCACATACCTAAGATTTTTGTTTCCTTCATATCCCTTTCTCATTCCATGGAGCTTACTTTAGCTAAGCATATCTTCCTGGAAGACTTAGAATCATATCCTTACGTTTGCATCCCTCTTTTCCCAAGGCACCATTTCTCCATTCCAAACTCCTTTACCTAAGATTTCAGGACTAGGAGTTTCAGTTATTTTCTTCCATAGGTTTTGGCGTTATCACCTTTTCATCTTGCATGGATCGTTTCCTCATTCTTTGGTTATTACTTCTTCGTTCCACATTTTAATGCTTGACCTCATCATGCTTTTAATCATAGACTCTTCCTTTCCTAAGTCATATTTCCCTGGGACAGTTGGGCTTACATGTTCCTTAACACATGACATTCTTCAAAACTTGTCTTTGACTTCACATCCCTATAACCATATTAGTTTCCTTACTTACTCGTCTTTTTTAGACTTCATTATTTGGTCATTCAACTTTCAAGTCCTTGAGCTTTTTGATAACTTACTGACATACTAAAACTCTTACTTTCTTACTTCATTCTTCATTCCCACGGACGTCCTTTCTTTTAAGGTCTCTTCTCATCTTAATCCATTTTTAATCACTCGTGATCGATCTACGTATGACACCCTTTGATGTTGTCTACCTACTAACCCATTACTTGGGGTTTAACTCATCTTTAGTACCTTCATGATCTCTTCCCCTTTTTGTACTTGATCATTTCACCTTCAGTAGCTTATCCTTGAGGAGCTTATCTTCTTCTCAATTTTTTTATTGGTTCCATCTCCTCTTAATTGGTACACATGTGTTTTTTCCAAGGTTTCCTTTCTTAGTAAGTTTTTACACTTCTTTTCTCCCAGAATTCCCTTCTAGTTTTATCATTGCAAATATTCAATCTAGAATGTCCTTCTTTGCCATTATCTTCACCAACTTACCTTTACTCTTGAGAGCCTATGAGCACTTTTCGTTTATCTTACCTCATTCTCACTTGCTCCAACATTTGTTTATTCCTTTGAGGTGGACCTCACATCCCTCCCGTGTCAAAATCTTTCGTATCTTCATGTACTTGGTATTCCTCCATTTGCCTCGTTTAGGGTGTATTTCTTACTACTCCCTAGTTCTTTTACTTCTCCGGACAATTTGGTCAATAGGAGTTTTTTTTCTTTCAATCGGATCCATCTAAAATTCCTATTTGGGTTTCCATGTCTTCTTGCAAGTAGATCATACTTAACCCCCCCCAAACACTCACTTAGCCATTCGTACTTCTTACTCAGGTTCTTATTTCAGTTCCAGTTTTGCGACATTTACTCAATTGATTTTCTTAACCTGGAGCTTTCTCCTTCCTCGATCCAACTTCCTATTCTCATCCTTCTTCTAATGTCTCTCATTTTGGGATTCTTACATTTGATCTCCCTACCATTCCTTAGAAGTTCTCCCTTTTTATTCTTCACTTATACTTAAGGATCTTGTATGGTTCATTCACTTTAGCTTTTCTTCCTTTTTTGTTCCATACCTCTACTTTCCACAAGTCTCCTTATTTTATGTTGTTCTTAATAAATTGTGTCTTAGTTCTTTTACAAGTAGGTGTTATACCTGGGCTTTCTTGTTATCAGATTTTCTTCTCATCCTACCTTACTGGTCTTGACATCCTTGGTGTTTCCCCATAATTTACTTCCTTTCTTCCTGACCAGCTTCCATTCTTGTAGTTCCCTTTGGAATATTCCACTCCTTCTTATTTTTTTCCTTACCTTATTATTTGAGTCTTTCCCTAACTCCTTGAACTCTCCATAAGTCCATACTCTTTGATGTTCACTTCCCTTTATTCCAACTTCTTCCTTTTCTTAGTTAAGATCTCCCTTGGATGAATTCTTCCTTATTGTACTTTTAAGGGAAAGTCTTAAGGGTTGAGGTTAACTATAAATAACCCATCTTTTCTTCCTTATGTGATTTCCTACCTTTTACTTTAATCTTTATTATCACACTCTTTTTGCTTTGAATTTATCAAGGAACTCAGAAGTTTTATAAAAAATTTTACTTTCATTCATTCAAGAAAATATTTTCTTTCCATACTTGGCTTATTATAAGAATTTTCTACCTCCTAATCCCTTGGGGTCACAGGCCGAGAGTTAACCCTAGAGCGATTGTAGGATTCTTGATCAGAAGGTTTTGAGGAACTAGTTGGAGTCCACTCGTATTACCTTATAGGACGAATCACATGTATGGCCTCCAATTCGTACCACCTTAGTACCTCAACCTCACACTCATAGGTCCACTTCATCTATTGGGAGGGATTGAAGCCAGGTTGAGTAGGTGGAGGTACTTGGTGGACCTTCATAAAGGTGGCATACGCATCCTAATAGTTATCTCAAGCCTCCTTCTTGGTTGGATTTCTCTTCGGTTGTTGTGGGATTGGAGGAGGGATTGGGCTTCTAGGAGGAGATACCAGTTCCTCTTGTCTTGGAGGAGGGTATGTGATACTTATAGTTCCAATAAGGCTCCTACCAATTTTCGGTAGTCTTCCACCATGTCTTTGGGTACTCTTTTCTCGCCTTTTATGTATCTTTGTATGTTTTCCTCCCTCGGGTTGGGTGTTTTTTTCAGAGTTATGGGTGGAGGGCTAGATTTCACTATGAACTTTCTAGGAATTCTCCTTCCTAAATGATAGTTTAAAGTTTGATTAATGTTAGGGTATAATATTGATAATATTGATAATATTTCATGGGAATTTGGCTCTGATACCACTCAAGTTGTCAAGCCTTGACCCAATTTGGTCGGATCCCCGTGTACAACCTGCCACTCTCTTGGTTCAAGAGGGTTTTCCCCCTTCTTTAACTTAAGAGAAGCCATGCATAATTTAAACCTTGTTCCCTAGAATAACATATATCAAATCAAATGCAAGCTTAAGAGAAATTAAGCATACTTGATAGAGGGTAAGGCTTGGTGTTATCCCTAGTCATTTCTCTATTTCTTGAAAAGGGATAAAAAGAGTGGATGAGTTTTTACAACTTAGTAAATGAGTATTTTAAAAGAAATGAAGTTTAAATATAATAATTTTAAAATTTGAGTGTGCCAGACGACTTAATTTCTTTCGAATTTCTCATTTTCAAAATCTCATTTTTCATAGCCATTTCTCAATACACAATCATAATCGGTGTGTTTATCAACCAACACACACCCTTTATCATGAAGGGAACACACATTCGCAGGGCAGCATGTCCACTGGACCCATTTGTGGCGTCAGAGTGACTTTAGCTGCCACCTAGATAGAAGCCCGTTCACTTCTACCTTGAGAATGAGTGGATGTACGTGACATTTGACCCTTAAATCCCGTAAAGAAAACTATGTGTCTGTATGAGGACAGAGACCTTATCCTGGCCCCACCCCGATCTCATGTGCATGAAGCTACATCGAGCTTCCCTGACTCCACCATGTCGTCTAGTAGCTCCTAGGACGCATTACTACCTCTCTTAGGCGTCTTGAAGGTCCCATACCTTAGTGCATGCACAAAACTACAATTTTCCTTATGAGCCATTTAATATTTGGTGCCACTGGTCTAACAGACCCGTTACTCAACTCGACCTGCAACTGTTTGTCTCGACTAGTTCGTCAACCTATCATGTCGCACTGCTGCCAGTCCATCGAGTATGTCAGTTCTGTCTTGGTACCATGGCCAAACATGTCATTCATTTGATGTTTTTATGGCTTAAACTCATGTTTGTTTACGAGCTCCTACTTGTGCCAACTGGCCTTGGGCCCACTATACGAGATTTTAAAAAATCGGGCATTCTAACCCCCAAGTTCCAAAACTGAAGCCTCCGACCTATATGAGCTATTCGAGCTCTCATTAAGGTCTCCCAAAAAGTTTAGGCGGTGGCACACAGTCAAGGGTGAGAACTCCTGACAAAATAATCTTTTAGCCATCCATCACACCAATAAGGTGTGAGGACATCTCCGCTCATAATTGATGAACGGGTTTTCTACTTCCTTCCAGGAAGTTTATCATACCAACCGTGTATGATCTACTTACAACCGTTAAGTAATTTTTTCGTGTAATTTCCACATCACTCCATTCAGGTGTGATGTCTAAAATTCTACTTAGTAGTGGGTTTTCATTTCTAAGGTGTTTATCAGCCCAACCGGGTACGATATAAAAATCCCACTCACCCGATAACAAAGTGATTTCATCTTAACCGGTTCTTTGTCTTCACGCGAGCTTGTCCTTGCTGGCGTTCCTGGTACTTCGTGTTCTTGCACAATATGAACATCCTTATTCATTATCCCTTGGCCTAATAGCTTTCATTCATCATGAATGGATGAAATACTCAAACTTTTCAATTAATTGCAATTAGGTCACTAAAGTTCTCTTTCTTTAACTTTAGGTCCCAAATGTCGTTTTTCCCCAAAATTGAGTCCCGAAACTTCTAAAATTCAACTTTGTACTCAATTTATTGAAAATCACAAAAAGGGGTTCAAGTTTCCCAAATTTCCAATTTGGTCCCCACTTTTCCAAAATTACCATTTTGCCCCTACTTTACATAAATGGTAAATTTCACCCCAAAAATTCCAAAAATCGACCAATTGGTCATTCAACATCTTTTCCATGCCCAATTGACCCTCAATTTTATGAAATTGCACCTTAGTCCCTCGAATTTTTGAAATCCCCAAAATTTCCCCAAATTTTCTCCTAATTTCAATCTTCCAACCTGACCGGCTTTGATTTCATCAAATTGACCGATTAATTGAAGTTAATTGTTGAAATTGAAGATGTATTTGAGTTCCTACACTTTCACACAATTCAATTGCACTTTGAATCACACGGTTTGACATTGGAACGCGCTCAAATGGAGCTTCGTCGAAAAACTGAGCGTAGAGAAAGAAAGCTTCGAAAGCTTATCGTCGAGGGTGTGGCTGTCTGAGCTTTCAATATATGCTGATAACTCTTGTTTTGAGGTTTCTCCGAGGATCAAGAATTACTTCAATTCATGTTCAATTGAGGAAGAATTTGGTCAGTAAAGATCGGCCGATTCTATCTCTAGCATCGATTGGAATTCACAGAGAACCAAATTGGCTTACCTTTCCACTCTAATGGACTTATAGGAGGGTTGTGGAAGTGTTGCGAGGGCTTGATTTGGCCTGAGAAGGGCTCGAATTGACCATTTTTAGCTCGACCGAAATAGGGTAGCTGACTTCTCCTCGAATCCAAAGATCCCGACCACACCTTGTTTGGCTTAGAAAAATGCCCAAGTCGGAGATCTAGTTAGAGCTTCACCAGAAAATGGAGCAGTAGGAAGAAAGTGGAGTTGTTAAGTGTGAGGAGTATGAATGAGGAGGGGCTCTTTATATAGGAAGCTTGGGAATTTCTTAGTCATATGATTGGTGCCTTAATGACAGTCATTCATTGCCTGAAACTCCCTGTCTAGAGACTTTTCATCTTCATTGGCACTGCTCGATTTTTTGGCAAGTGAATAGTGCTGTCATCTGAAGGAAGAAGCCGATACTGTTCTGAATCGGGTTCAAAGATTAATCTGGATGGTTCATGCCTGATTCAACCGAGTTTTTCAAAATTAAAAATTTGTAAATTCATCTAAATTCATTCTCTATCAAATGGTGGCCTCAATTCTCCAATTTAAATTTTCTAGGACACCTAGAAAAATCAATTTAAAAATCGGTTTAATAGTGGTTCAATTCGGTTTAGATCCGGTTCACCTGAACCAGTTTGGTTTTTATCTCCAATTCATCCTAAAGTCCTTTTTCATTACTTTTGTGACTCTTTAGGTCACTCGGGATTAATAAATTTCCCTATTTGCCCTTTCTCTATATGTTCTGATATATAAACTGACTTGGTTTTCTCTTTGGAAATGGCTAGTTTTTTCCCGGTGTTCTTCTTATCAAAGGACGAGTTTACAAGTATGAACAAAATGCTCAAAATTTTGATTATTTGCATTTATGTCCTTAAATTTTTTTCCTTTAACTTTAGGTCCCTAATACCAAGTTTTCCCCAAATTGAGTCCTAAAACTTTCTAAAATTCACTTGGGTCCTCAATTTATCCAAAATCCCAACAAGGGTTCAAGTTTCCCAAATTTCCAATTTGGTCCCCAACTTTTCAAAATTTACCATTTTGCCCGTACTTTACAAAAATGACAATTTGACCTCAACAATTCCAAAAATCAACCAATTGGTCCTCCAACATCTTTTTCATGGCTAATTGGCCCTCAATTTTGGAAAATTGCACTTTGGTCCCTCAATTTTTTGAAATCCCTAATTTCCCCTTTCAAACTGGACGAATTTGATTTCATTAAATTGACCAATCAATAAGGTTAATTGTTGAAATTAAAGGTAAAATTGAGTTCCTACACATCCATATGATTCAACTGAACTTTAAATTGCATGAATTGACGTCAGAACGAGCTCAAACGGAGTTTCGCCGGAAATGTGAACTTAGAGAGAGAAAGCTTCGAAAGCTTACCGGGGGTGTGGCGTTCCGAGCTTTCGATCGGGGCAGGTAGCTCTCATCCTGAGGTTACTCCTAGGATCAAGAATCACATCAATTCATGTCGAATGGAAGGAGAATTCAGTTAGTGAAGTTTTGCTAGTTCTCTCTCTAATACTGATAAAAAATTATAGAATGGAGCCAAATTGTCTTACCTTTTTGTTCTAATTCAATCGTATGAGGGCTGAGGGAGTGTTGGGAGAGCTTGGTTTGGCATGAGTAGGGCTCAATTTGGCCACTTTCAGCTCGGTCGAACAGGGTAGCTTCAGTCCACTAGAGCTGCTTCACTATTTGATTACGTCGACGCTTCTCTGACGATCCTCGGCTCGAGTGGTGACACCGTCAGGTAGTTGACTTCTCTACGAGTCTAAGAAACCCGACCACACCTCCCTTGGCTCAGAAAACACCTATGTCAGAGCTCTGGTTCGTGATTCATCAGAAAACTGAGTAGCTGAGAGAGAGTGAAGTTTTCAAGTGTGTAGATGATGAATGGAGAGGGGATCTTTATATAGGGGGCTCATGGATTCTCCAGCTGTCCGTTTGGCACCTTTATTACACTCATTGATGGCTTGAAACATTCTAAACATAATCGTTTCCTTTTTGCTGTCGTTGTTCATTTTTTCGGTGAGTGAACAGTGTTGTCATCTAAAGGAAGAAGGCGACATTGTTCTGAATAGGACCAGACTGGTCCAAACTGGGTTCAATGCTTAAACCGCTGGCTTAGGCTCGATTCGATCGGTTCAAGCCTCCTAGAAAAATGAATATTTTAAGTCTCCCAGAAAAATGAATTTAGCATCTAGTTTAATGGTGGTTCAAGGCAGTCCGAACTGGTTCAATCCGGTTTAGATCTGGTTCACTTGAACAAGTTCGATTTTCTTTCCTAAATTATCCTAAAGTCCCTTTCCGTGGTTTTTATGATTCTTTGGGTCACTCGAAAGTTCTAAATTTCCCAATTTGTCCATTCTCTAGTGGTTGGGGTTTGTGATCTGGTTCAGTTTTCTCACTCGGGTTGAGCAGTTATTTCTCGATTTTCCTTAACTCCAAAGGACGGGGTTTACATCTAAGGAGTATTGGAGGACTCTTAGAGTAACCCCTGGTAGAAGGGGACTCAACAAGAAAACCTTCAAGGTGTTCGAGCTCAAGGATGGTGAAGCACCAAACCACTAACAATTCCTTAGAAAAGCCCCACAATGTTCAAAGTATAGAAGGAACCACAAAGTTACACACAAGGAGATTACCTATTATAGATGTGGATAATGAGGACACTACATGAGAAGTTGCCCAATGATACGGAGGATAGGTCACAAGAGAACCTATTATGTGTGTAGTAGAGTTGACATATAGCAAAGGACTGCCCCACACTGCAAGTAATTAAAGCGATACTTTCCAATAAGGACACCTCCTCAGCTATCGAAGATCAAAGGGATAACACCACAAGAACCACAACTTTAGCTAGGGATTTTAACCTCATTCAGGAGAAAATTCTTCTAGACCCTAGCATAGTAGTGAGTGCTTTCCAACTCGTCATTGTATCAATCTCCCTTAAGAGAAGTTAAAACTCCAAACCATATTCCTACTTCAATGATGAATAAAGAAAATTCTGAGTTCCTAAAGGTTTCATTTTTTTATCTCTCAATGATGCAATTGTGTGCCTCAATGACATGAGGAAGGATCACAAGAAGAGAACCAAGGATAGGACCTTAAGAAAACCCAAATGGGGCCGAACGTAGATTTTCCCTTAAGGAGAGAGAGTCAAGTAAGCTGTTTGCAAAGAAGTCAAGAAATAGCAAGGTAAAGAGAAAAATTCGAACACTCTTCTTAATAAGGTCAACCAGAGAGGAAGTAAGATACATGGGAAGTGCATCTAGAACCCCTCAAGAAGGGAAAACGCAGAAAGCATCATCCGGTAACTCTTGGGTAGGACACGGTAAGAAGGGAACTCTAGAGGGATGAGAAAGTACGCTCGAAAGGACCATTGATGGACAGCTAGACAAGAAAAGGAGTGCTAGGAACCAACCTATAATTAAGAGTTTCTCGAAGGGAGGATAAGGAACAAAAAGGGAATTGGAGGATAGGGGAGGATAAAGAGCGGACAACCACATTGATATTAGAAGGGTGTAAGAAAGGGAAGAAGGAAAAGCCTTTAAGGAGCATTGGGGAGGTTGAACGTGAAACTCCCAGGATGAAAGTCCCTAAGTAGAAGGATAAAGGTATGGAGTGAGACCATAAAATAGAAATTCCCAAGCTAAGGAACCAACATATGGATCATAAGAGGCTTAACCTAAAATAAAGAACCTCATAAAGAGGCATAAGTAATTAAGGGTGTATTGGGATGGCCAAGGGTGACATACTTAGGAAGAACAGAGGAGCCAAATAGGGATTTCAGATGAACCTGGCAGAAGGAAATAATGAGTAACAATGGGATGATCAAGGAGAATAGACAATACCCTAAGAAGGACTGAAAAATAGTAAAGACTACATTCTAAGAAGGACAATAGAATGGGCATCAAGGATGAGTAAATTCTAGTGACAACTGCCTTAGACAGTTGGATAAGAAAATAGTAGAGGTGAGGTAGTTAACGAACTAACCTTCGAGAGAACCATGGATTTAAGCCCTGGCAAAGAAGGGAGAAGTGAAAAGGCCAAAACATTGGAAAGGAAGGATGTAGGAAATCCTTAAAGAGATCAATGACCAAGATTGGATTAATGACCAAAAACCATGAGATGGTTAAGAAAGCCTCTCGCATGATGATCAAGGGATCTTGAGACAGGGAAGGTGTAAGCTCACCCTAAACGAAATAGACATGTACTGGGGTACAGAAGATGTGTCGAAGGTTTCAAGGGTAAAGGTAAGCAGGAAAGGATGGCACTAAAGGTTATCACTTAAGGTTAGATGTCTTCAAGGGCGAATGAAAAGAGAATTCTGGGAGAAAAGAGTAAGAATCCTCCCAAGGAAGGAAACCCTAGATAGGAATACATGTCCCAACAAAGAGGTAATGGAACCAAGTAATGAGGGAAGAGGAGATGAACTTGCAAATGAAGTGCATGCTGAGGTGAAAGAACCAATGGAAGCATACTAGAAGGACCAATGAGTAAGTTAAACATAAGGAACGGGTAAATAGGAGGATAGCATCAAAAGATGTCGTACGAGTAAGAAAGGGGTGTGAGGAAATGAAGAAAGAAACCTTCAAGAAATGGTAAGAAGGTTGAGCATGTAGCTCCTAAGGTGAATATCTCAACATTGAGGGACATAGTAGAGAATGAAACCATAAGAAGGGAACTCCCCAAACAAGGCAATCAACACATAGATCGAAAGGGATCAACTAGGAATAAAAAAATTGTGAAATGGTCATGAGTGAGTAAGAGTGGATTAAGGAAAGGGAAAGACCTTGAATAAAGGATGCCACTAGAATTGAAGAAGGATATAAGAAGGGGGGAATCCCAAAATGTCGGTAAGTCATCGGGAAACACAAATGATTGGAACCGGAAAAACCCAATAAGGAAGTTGGGAAAGGACAAGTAAGTAAGGAAAACTAACACGATTATGTATGACATGGCTTCAAGGGCAAGAAGGATGATTGGATAATGGTAAGGGTAGTCAAGGAATACTACCAGATGAAAAGAGGGACGAAACTATACGATTCCCGAAAGGTTGGAAAGTGAGAACAACCAGTAAGAAAATGTTTTAAAAATTCTAATGGATAAAGATAGGTGCTAGAGCATGTCATGCTGAAAGGGGCATGTAAGTAAAAAAATGTGACCCAAGTAAGGAAGAGTCGGTTAGTTAAGCATGACAAGGTCAAACATAAAATTTGGACCAAAGTTGTAATAAACAACGAATGGAGGAAAGATTAATATAGGACAAAAAGGTAATAACACTGGAACCCATGAAAACAAATACGTAACACTCGAAAGAACACCAAGCTAAGGGTTTCAATGATTAGGATGATAACTAGACATGGGAATGATTGGGCATCTTGGATCTCCCAATCCTGAAATCCTGAGCAAGAACCCTCAAAAGGAAGAATCTTGCCCTAACCAAAGGAAGATGTGAACCTAAGGATATACCTTTGATCTCGCGGGCAAGACATATTTAGTTACAATAAACTGCATGGAAAGAGTAAGCAATGGAAAGGAAAATAAAATTTCTTAAGTGCGTGTTATAAAGGGGCTAAGTGAAAATAATCGAAGTGTTAACATGTCAAACAAACTCCAAGTTGACATAAAGGGAAGTATTTTCCTATGCAAAGGATGCTGAATAAGTTTTGGGGACAAAACTCCTAAAAGGAGGGGAGAGTTGTAAACCCCGCCCCATAAAGATAAGAAAATCGGGGAAAGAACCGATCAACCCAGTGGAGAAAAATGAACCGGTTCACGACCCCAAGATGCCAAATGGTCGGACAGAGAGTCCCTTAAATCTTCATTCTCTCTCAACTACTCAGTCTTTTGATAAATATCAAACCAGACCTCCGACATTGGGGTTTTTCTAAGCCTTAGAAGGTGAGGTTGGATTCTTTACATTTCGGGAGAAGTCAACTACATAGCGGCAATCTCCATTCGATCAAATTGGTCAAATTCAGCCCTTCTCCGACCAAACCAAGCCCTCCCAGCATCCCCATAGCCCTCCAACGACCGTAATACAGCTGAAAGGTAAGTCAATTCGGCCCCCTCTGTCATTTCTGGTTGGCATTAGAGAGAGAAACTGTAAAACTTCACTAACAGAATTCTCACTCAATTTTGGGTGAATTGTATCGATTCTTGATCCTAGGAGGAACCTTAGGATGAGAGTTAATGCCCCATATAGAAAGCACAGACCGCCGCACCTCCGATTGTAAGCTTTCAAAGCTTTCTCTCTCTATGCTCAAGTTTTTGGCAAATCTTTGTTTGAGCTCAATTCGAACCCAAATGGCGGGATTCAAAGCACAATTGAATCATATGAAAGTGTAGGAACTGATTCATACCATCAATTAGAGCAATTAACTCCGATTGAATGGTCAATTTGATGAAATCAAATTCAGCCAATTTGAAAGGGGGAAATTGGGGAAAATTTTTGGGGAAATTTGGGGATTTCGTAAAATTGAGGGACCATTTTGCATTTTCCCAAAATTAAGGGCCAATTGGCCATGGAAAAGATGTTGGAGGACCAATTGGTCGATCTTTGGAACATTTGGGGTCAAATTGCCATTTTTGGAAAGTAGGGGCAAAATGGTAATTTTTAAAAAGTTAGGGACCAAATTGGAAATTTTGGAAACTTGAGCCCCTTATACAATTTTGAGCAAAATGAGGACTCAAAGGGAATTTTGGAAACTTTGGGAGTCAAATTGGGCAAAGGTTTGCATTAGGGACCTAAAGTTAAAGAAAAATAAATTTTAGGGACCTAAATGCAATTTATTGATAAATTGTGAGGCTAGGCTTTTATGCCAAACCTTAAGTGAAAAGACTGCCCGATTTGTGTAGGGACAAGTGTGATTGGAACGCCAACAAGAGAAAGCTCGTGTCAACTTGGAAAACCAACGGAGGACGCATACGCTATGGTTAATAGGTGAGTGAGTTTATTCACATCATACCCGGTTAGGATGATAAGCACCTCGAAAATGAAAAACCACTTAAATGTAGGATTTTAACATCACACCTAGTCAGAGTGATGTGAGAACTAAGCAGAAAACTACTTACTAATTGTAAGTAGAGAAAACCATACCCAGTTGATATGATGTACTTCCTTGAAGGAAGAAGAACACTCACTTGTCAGTTGTAAGTGGAGATATCATCACACCCGATTGGTGTGATGAATTGAAAGATGATTTTGTCAGAAGTGTTCTCCCTTGACTATGTGTCACTGCTTAAAATTTTTGGGAGACGTTCTTAATGAGAGCTAAAACAGCTCAGATAGGCTAGAGGCCTTAGTTTTAGAACTTGTGTGGCTAAATGCCTGATTTTGGAAAATCACTACAGTGGGCCCAAGGCCAGTTAGCACGAGTAGGAGCTTGTAAACAAACATGAGATATTTAAGCCATGAAAACTCTTAATGAATGGATTATGTGATGTCACCATGGTACCAAGACAGGACTGACACACTCGAAGGACTAGCGATAGTGCATCAGGGCCAGGTCGACGGATCGACCTAGATAAACGGCTGTAGGTCAAGTTGAGGGTCGTGGTTGTTGGACCAGTGGCCCCAAAGATAAATGGCTTTGTGGAAAAATTGTTGTTTGTGCATGCACTTAAGGTTTAAGACCATCAAGATGCCTTAAGAGGGGTAGTGATAAGTCCTAAGGGCTACTGGATGACATGTGGAGATAAGGGTAGTTTGTTGTGCCAACAGTCAGGGAAGCTCGACGTAGCTTCATGCGCATGAGACTAGGGTTGGGTCGGGATGAGGTTTTATCCTCATATGAACATGGAGTTGATTTCGGGTTTGAGGGTCAAATGTCACGAACATCCACTCAGACCCAATGTAGAAGTGGACGGGCTTCTATCTTGGTGGCTAGTAAAGTCGCTCCGAGCCACAAGTGGGTGCAGTGGACGGGTTGCCCTGCGAATGTGTGATCCCTTCCTGATGAAGGCCATGTGTTAACTGTTAAACACATCTAATGTGGAAATGAGGAAAAAGGGTTTTGAAAACCAGAATTTAAGGGAAAAAATATTCTTAAATGAAATAAGAAGTTTGGCACACTTCAATTAAAATTGCTTGGTTTATGAAAACTCTCTCCTAACACCCATTTACTGAGTTGTCAAACTCACCCCCTCTCTTTACCCCTTTTCAGGTAACCAAGGGAAAATAAACCTACAAACTTTTCTATATCCAAACCTGCAAGGCAGGTATGTAAGGTTTAATGTATTCACTTTTGATTAATGCTATTCTAGGAAAGATATAGGTGAAGAGGATGCCTTACTCCTCACGGTTTAGAGAAGGGGAAATTCTTAATAAATTGGGAGAGTGGCGGGTTGATCACGGGGATCCGACCAAACTGGGTCAAGGCGTGACAATATAAGTATGTCGTCTATAAACACTATTACAAACTTGTCCAAGTGCGGCTAGAACACTCAGTTCATTAAATCTATGAAGGTTGCAGGGGCATTCGTTAGGCCAAAAGGCATTACCCTAAACTAATAGTGTCCATATCAAGATTGAAAGGTGGTCTTAGGGATATCTTCCTTTCAGATCTTGAGTTGGTGGTATCCCGACCGAAGGTCTATCTTGGAGAAGTATGCTACTCCTTTTAATTGGTCAAACAAGTCGTCGATTTGTGGAAGGGGATATTTTTTCTTTATGGTGACCTAGTTCAATTTTCGATAATCTATGCATAGAGTCATACTCCCGTCCTTCTTCTTCACGAAGAGTACTGGTGCACCCCATGGAGACTAGCTAGGGCATATGAAACCCTTTTCCAATAAATTGTCCAACTGCTCCTTTAACTCCTTTAACTCTACTGGAGACATTCGATAGGGGGCTTGGGATATGGGATGTGTTCTAGGGATTACCTCTATGGTAAATTCTAGTTGTCGGCTTGGGGGTAATCTGGATAGTTCCTCCGGGAATATGTCCGGGTAGTGTTCAACCACTAGGATGCCTTCTGGTCCCTTCTCCTCTAACTTCTCGTTGATGGCCATTGTGAGAAAAGCCTTACAACTTTTTTATATCATCCTTTGAGTCTTTATGTGGGATACCAATTGCACTTCTCCCTTCCTCCTATCTCCATGGAAACGTAGTTCGAATGTGTTGGTAGTGTGGAAAGTTATTACCTTCTTCCCACAGTCCACCTTGGCGTGATGGTTACTTAACCAATCTATTCCCGGTATTATTTCTACCTCCCTTAGAGGTAATGGGACCAAATCCGCCACTAGGTTAACTCCTCCAATCATGATCTCGCATCCCTTTAATTGTTTGTCCCTATTCAGTCCTTCTCCTAATGGGGTGAGGATGTTGGGATTTTGTTCTAGGGAGGTAAGTTCTAAGGGAAGACCTTGGATTAGATCTTCCTTGATGAAGGATCTCGCTGCTCCTAAATCAAAGATGGCATAGACTTTTCTCACCCACAAGTGTATGTACCCTGATTGAAGAAACACACGTCTTTAGAAGGAAAATCTAAATTCTTTATTGAATAGAATCAAATTATAGGTTTTGTCTCAATTTTGGTTAGGGAGGTTTTGAGAAGTACCCGCTACGGTACTAGGGTCTTTTCTGGCCTCTTCTTGGGTGAGATTGTATACCCTAGCTGGTGCCCTTGTCGTGGTGTCCTACCTCGGAGTCCTTGGTTTCCCTTGGGGTGGTCCAAGCATGTTTCATTGCTTATTCTCCCTAAGAGTGGGGCATTCCTTTGCAAAGTGCCCCACTTGCTCACATCCAAAACATGATAAGGAGGCTTCCTCGCGGTATCTCTGGCATCTAGGACATCGAGGTCTCCCTTGTAGTATGGTGGGGATCACTCTCCTTTGAGGTGGTTGTATGTTCTTCCTCTTTTGGAAACCCACCCTATTTCCCCACTTTGGCCCATTTTGCTCCTTTCGTCCTCCATGATGGCCTTGGCCTTTGTCCTCCTTTCGGTTGGCCTGCTCCATCTGGTGGCGTCGAGTTTGCACTAGACGCTCACATTCGTGGGCCATACAAATTATAGTTGCTAGATCCGTACGACATCCAAGTTGTCACGCCTCGACCCGGTTTGGTCGGATCCCTGTGATCAACCCACCACTCTCCCGGTTTATTAAAGGATTTCCCCTTATCGTAAACCGTAAAGAGTAAGGCGTCCTTTAACTTGCACCTTTTTCCTGGAATAGCATAATCAAAACTGTATGAAATTTAAAACTTTACATACCTGTCTTACAGGCATCTTAGTTGATGGTCTTTAAGGGGAGGCTTTCCGGGATTTCCTGAAAGGGATATAAGGGAGGGGGTGAGTACGACTACTCAGTGAATGGGTTTTTAAAAGCTTTTGACTTTTAAGAAAAATATTTATATGGAGTGTGCTACACTCCTTTGTTTTAAAAAATCCCATCATTTAAAAATTTGGATTTTTCCATTATTTCTTAGTTACCACGGTGTGTCATCACCCAACACACATCCTTCATCATGAAGGTTACACACATTCGCAAGTCAGTATCACTACTGAACCCGCTAGTGGCTTCGGAGCGACTTTTCCTGCCACCCGGATAGAAGTATGACCACTTCTACCCTGGGAATGAGTGGATGTACATGACATCCTACCCACAATCTCGAAATCACTTCTTCATGTCCGTATGAGGACAGAGACCTCATCCTGTCCCCACCCCGGTCTCATGCGCTTCGTGCTACTCCAAATTTTGCACAGACACCTGGAACGACGAACTGACCTTATAGCCACCAGGTCGTCCAGTGCCCTTAGGACGCATCACTACCCCTCATGGGTGTCTTGATGATCCCGTACTCACAGTGCATGCACAAACAATGTTTTCTTATATTTCCATGTAATATGTGGTGCCACTAGTCCAACGGCCCCGACTCTCAACTCAACCCGCAGCTGTTTGTCTTGACTAGTCCGTCGACCTGTCATGTCGCACTACCGCTAGTTGACTGATCATGTCGGTCCTATCTTGGTACCATGGCCAAACAATTCACTTATTAAGTTTTATGGTACATATATCATGTTCATTTACGAGCTCCTGCTCGTGCCAACTGGCCTTGGGCCCACTGTACGAGATTTTCAAAATCAGGCATTTAGCCCCCAAGTTCCAAAATCGAGGCCCCCGGCCTATTAGAGCTATTCGAGCTCCCATCGAGAAGGTCTCCCAAATTGTTTAAGCATTGGCACATAGTCAGGGGAGAGCACTTCCGACAAAAATAGGTTTTTACTGTCCATCATACCGACCGATATAAGGACATCTCCGTTCATAACCGATGAACGGGTTTTCAACTTCCTTCGAGGAAGTCTCATCATACCAACCGGGTATGATCCACTTACAACCCGTAAGTAGTTTTTTTCGCATAACTTTCACATCACTTTCTCTAAGTAGTGATGATTAAAATACCACTAAACAGTGGATTTTTATATCGAGGCACTTATCATTCCCAACCGGGTATGATGTTAGTAAACCCACTCACAACCGTAAGTGGTTTTTAAATTTTAAGTTGTGCTCATTATCCCAACCGGTTATGATGTTAGTAAACCCACTCACTCGTTAATGCCGTGAATTCCACTAGACTGGTTCTTTGTATTCACGCGAGCTTGTCCTTACTGGCATTCTCGGTATTTAACGTTCCTACACGATATGAACAACCTTGTTGATTATTACTCGGCATAACATCCTTCATTCATTAATGAATGAGAAAACCCAAACTTTTAGTTATTTGCAATTAAGTCCCTAAAGTTATTTCTCTTTAACTTTAAGTCCCTAATGTCGATTTTTTCCTCAAATTGAGTCCTGTAACTTTTACAATTTATCGTAGGACCTCAATTTATTCAATTTCACCAAAAAGGGGTTTAATTTTCCAAATTTCCAATTTGGTTCCCCAATTTTTCCAAAATTACCATTTTGCCCTTCTTTCACAATAATGGTAAGTTTTCCCCAAAATTTTCCAAAATTTCCTTAATTGGTCCTCCAACATTATTTTCACACCCAATTGACCCTCAATTTCATAAAATTGTATTTTGGCCCCTTTGAATTTCGAAAATTCCCAAAATTTCCCCCAATTTCAACTCTTCAACACTACTGAATTTTATTTCATCAAATTAACCGATCAAACACTTCTAATTATTGAAATTGGAGTTGAAATGGAGTTCCTGTATGTTCATACAATTCTAAGAAACTTTGAATCGTAGATTTTAACGTCGAAACGAGCTCAAATGGAGCTTTGTCGGAAAACAGACTGTAGAGAGAGAAAGCTTCGATTACTCACCGGTGAAGGCACGACAGTCCGAGCTTTCGATCTGGGCATATAGGTCTCATTCTGAGGTTCATTCTAAAATCAAGTATTGTATCAATTGATGCGGAATTGGATTAGAATTTCATCAGTGAAATTCGTTCGACTCTCTCTCTAGCACCAATTGAAAATTATAAAGGGGATCTGAATTGGCTTACCTTTCGGTCCTAATTCGGCCGTGGAAAGGTTGAGGAAGTGTTGGGAGGGCTTGGTTTGGCCTGAGGAGGGCTTGAAATGGCCGATTTCAGCTTAGCCGAAATAGGGCAGCTTCAGTCCGCCGGAGTTGCTTCACTATTCCATCACGTGGGCGCTTCTCCAACGATTCTTGGATTGACTGGAGTTTGCTATCAGATAGCTGTCTTCTCCCCGTTTCTAAAGAGCCCGACCTTTGTTCAAGTCGAAGCTTTGATTCGAGCTTTACCGGGAAATAGAGCAGTAGAGAGAGAGAGAAGTGTTCAGGTGTGAGGAGAATGAAATGGTGATAACCTCTTTATATATTCGTAAAACCCGTGTATTAAATGGGCGAGATTTATTACTAGTATTAATATTGCCATAAATTATTAGAAATTTCGGGTTACAAAAAATCACACTTCCCAGGAGGTCACCCATCCTCACACTACTTTTAGTAAGCACAATTAACTTTGAAGTTCTTATAGAATCTAGTTCACCTAAACCAATTTGGTTTTTGTTTTCTAATTTGTCTTAAATTTATTTTCCAATGTTTAATAAATCTTTTGAATCAATTGAAAGTTGTAAATTTTCATATTGCTTATTCCCAAATGTAAACCAGTTTGGTTTTTCTTATTCGATTTGACTGGTTCTTTTCCCTGTTTTCCTTAACTCAAATGTGCGGGGTTTACACAAGTACTCCCATTCGGTCCCATATGTCCATGTTGAGACCATACACATGTCTATGAATCGTTGGCATATATCTGCAGATCTAGCTAGGTTGGGGGCAAAAGGTCTTAACCCGTTAAACATGGTTTCATACTCTAAGATAGAGTTAAGCCCTTGTCGGAGTCGAATGAAGTCTTGCTTCTTTTCATTAATCAAATGTGGAGCTAGGTATTCCTTCATATACCTCTACTCGAATTGTTCCTAGGTGGGGGTGGTGGTATGCAGGCTTCTAACATTGTCCCACCACCTTTTTGCGCTGACTTCCAGGAAAAACTCTGCCAGGATCACCATATCCCTTGGTGAAATACTGACTATCCCCATGAGTTTCTTGATGATGGCCAGTTAGTCCATAGCAGCTCCCTCATCCTTCTCTCCTAGGAAGGGCCGACATCTCAATTGACGGAGGGTTTTGAGGTATTTAGGGATGTCATTAGAGGGGGATTGTTAGCAGGAGGAGGATGAGATTGTACTTACTCAGGTTTAGCTCATGAGTTGGTGTCCACCTCGGGGGTGAGGTTAGGCCATCCAAACACTTTAGTGAACTTCTCGTATAGTCTTTGATGTTCCGAGCTTTGTACAAGGGGAACTACCTAGGCTTTTTGGGGAGTTTCCACAAGGAGGGGTGGTTGGGTCGTCTCAATAACTACGACTCTTCTTCTCTTGGTTCCTCTCTTGGGATCCATCTGTAAATTTTAAAGCTTATTCCTCTTAGGATAATGCATTCAAGGAAATAGGCTCTGATACCACTCAAGTTGTCATGCCTCGACTCGGTTTGGTTGGATCCCCGTGAGCAATCTGCCACTCCCTTGGTCCATGAAGGGTTTTCACCCATTTCTGAACTACAAGGAGTAAGACATCCTTTTACCTATCATTCTTGGAATAGAATTATACAAAACTGAGTATTTTAAACAGACGTACATGTCTTATAATTCCAATATAGGAGAGTCTTTAGGTAAAATGTTTCCCTCGGTTACCTGAAAGGGGTAAAAAAATGGGAGGGTGAGTTCTACAACTTAGTGAGCGGGTGTTGGGATTGAGTTTTCAAAATAGCTTTATCTAGACTATGCCAAGGTTATCATTTCCTTTAAAAAGGATTTTTCCTCAAATTTAGTTTTCAAAACCTTTTCCATTTCCATATTAGGTGTGTTTAGCTCTCTTAACCCATCCCCTTGCCTTAGGAGGCATATAGCAAACAAAAACACGCCCTTCATCAGGAAGGGTACACACATTTGAAGGTGTAGCCCGTTCAATGCACCCACATGTGGATTGGAGTGTCTTTACCATCCACCAAGATAGAAGCCCATCCACTTCTACCCTGGGTATGAGTGGATGTTCTCGACATCTGACCCTCAGAACCGAATGCCACTCCGTGTCCGTATGAGGATATAGACCTCATCTCGACCCCACCTCGGTCTCATGCGCAAGAAGCTACTCCGAGCTTCCAAATTGACTAGCACAACGAACTGCCACCATGTCGTCCAGTAGCCCTTAGAACGCATCACTACCCCCTAGGGTGTCTTGATGATCCCGTACCACAAGTGCATGCACAAACAAGAGTTTTCACATATTAGCCATCGTCTTTGGTGCTAATGGTACAACGGCCCCGACGCTTAACCCAACCTGCAACTGTTTGTCTAGACCCGTCCTTCAACCTGGCCCTAACGCACTGGCACCAGTTCATCGAACACTATCGGTCCTGGCTCGATACCATGGAAAAATCATACAGCCAATTTCATTAGAAATTTTCATGGCTCATTCTTAAATAAGTTTGTTTACAAGCTTCTGCTCGTGCCCACTAGCCTTGGGTCTAGTGCATGCAATTTTCCAAAATCGGGTATTTAGCCCCATGAGTTAAAAAATCAAGGCCTCTGGCCTATCTAAGTTGTTCTAGCTCCTGTCAAGAAAGTATCCCAAATGTTTTAAGAATTGGCACATAGTCAAGGGAGAACACCTCTGACAAAAAATTATTTTCCATTTCATCACACTAACTGGGTGTAATAATATATTTGCTTACAACTGGTAGGCAGGTTTCTCCTTTTCTCAAGGAAACTCATCATACCAATCGGGCATGATTACCTCTACTTACGACCAGTAAGTAGGTTTTATCCGTTTAAAAGTAGTGCTCATCATTCTAATTGGGTGTAAAGTAAAAATGGCCCCACTCACCCAATGACCATGAGGTGTGCATCCCGAGTCGGTATTCCACTTCCACGCTCGCTTTTTCCATGCTGGCGTTTCGGTCTCTCATGTCCCTATACGATTTGGGCATCCTTATCAATTAAAGTTTGGCATGACATCCATCATTTTCTCACGTATGAGTGACTAGACTCAAATTGTTGGTTTATTGCACTTAGGTCCCTAAAGTTCATTTTCTTTAATTTTAGGTCCCTAATGCTAACTTTTCCCCAAATTGAGTCCCAATGTCATGCCCTGACACAGTTTAGTCAGATCTCCGTGAACAACCTACCACTCTAACAATTTATAAAAGGTATTTCCCCTTCTTTAAACCGCGAGGAGTAAGGCGTCCTTTTCACCTATATCTTTCATGGAATAACATTAATCAAAACTTTAATATAAAATTTTACATATCTGTCTTAAGGTTCAACTACAGACAGATCTTTAAGGTTGGTTTCCCTTGATTTCATGAAAATGGGTAAAGGGAGGGGGTGAGTTTGACAACTCAGTGAATGGGTGTTAGGTGCGAGTTTTCACAAAAATAACCTTAATCGGAGTGTGCCAAACTCCTTATTTCCTTTAAACATATTCTTTATTCAAGTTTTGGTTTTCAATACCTTTTTCCTAGGTTTACCAATTCTTTCCAAGGATTCTCAAATCCTTTCCAAGGTTTTCAAATCACTTTCCCGTTTCCATATTTGGTTTGTTTCACAAACAACACACGCCCTTCATCAAGAAGGGTACACACACATTCACGAGATGTAGTTACGCTGACTACATCCACTTGTGAATCAGAGTGTCTTTACTATCCACCCTGATAGAAGTTTCTGACTTCTACCCGAAGTTTGAGTGAATATCTTCGATGTTCAACCCTGAGACCCAAAATGAGTCATGTCCATACGAGGACAGAGACCTCATCCCGACCCCACCCTGGTCTCATGCGCATGAAGCTACGTCGAGCTTCCCTGACTATTGGCATGACAAACTATCCCTATCTCCACCATGTCGTCTAGTAGCCCTTAGGATGCATCACTACCCCACTTGGGCATCTTGATGGTCCCAAACCTCAATGCATGTACAAAACAATAATTTTCCATATAAGCCATTTAATCTTTGGTACCACTGGTCCAACGGCCCCGTCCCTCAACTTGACATGTAGTTGTTTGTCTAGACTGGTCCGTCGACCTATCTTGTTGCACTACCGCCAGTCCATCTAGTATGTCGGTCATGTCTTGGGACCATGGCCAAATCACATCATTCATTAAAATTTTCATGGCTTAACATAATATTTGTTTACGAGCTCCTGCTCATGCAAACTAGCCTTGGGCTCACTGTACAAGATTTTCAAAATCAGGTATTCTAGCCCCGAAGTTCCAAAACTAAGGCATCTGACCTATTTGACCTATTCAAGCTCTCCTCAAGAAGGTCTTCCAAAATCTTTAAGTAGTGGCACACAGTCATGGGAGAGCACTTCTGACAAAAATAAATTTTCATCTGTCCATCTCATCAACCGGGTGTAAGGACATCTCCGCTTATAATCGATAAGCAGGTTTTCTAATTACTTCCAAGAAGTTCATCATACCAATAGGGTATGATCTACTTACAACTGGTAAGTAGTTTATCTGCATTTTTCTCACATCACCCCAACCCGGTGTGATGTTAAAATCCCACATAATAGCGGGTTTTCATTTCTGAGGTACTCATCATCCCAACCGAGTATCATGTGAAAATTCTCACTCACCCGTTAATGTAGTGAATTCCTCTTAATCGGCTTTTTGCCTCCACACGAGCTTGTCTTGGCTGGCATTCCTGGTACTTCGTGTCCCTACACGATATGAACATCCTTGCTCATTATCCTTTAACCTAATAGCCTTCATTCATCATTAATAAATAAAATACCCAATTTTTCAATTATTTGCAATTAGGTCCCTAAAGTTATTTTTCTTTAACTTTAGGTTCCTAATGCTAATTTTTCCCCAAATTGAGTACCGAAACTTCTAAAATTCACTTTGGAGCCTCATTTTATTCAAAATTACAAAAGGGGTTCAAATTTCCCACATTCCCAATTTGGTCCCTAACTTTTCAAAAATTACCATTTTGCCTCTACTTTACAAAAATGGTAAATTTCACCCCAATAATTCCAAAAATTGACCAATTGGTTCTCCAACATCTTTTTCATGGCCAATTGGCCCTTAATTTTGGGAAATTTCACTTTAGTCCATCGAATTTTTGAAATTCCCAAATTTCCCAAAAAATTTCCCCTAATTTCCCACTTTCAACCTGGCCGATTTTGATTTCATCAAATTGATCGATCAATCAAGGTTAATTGTTGAAATTGAAGATAAAATTAAGTTTGTACACTTCCATACGATTCAATGGAAATTTGAATTGCGTTATTTGGATTCGAATTGTGCTCAAACGGAGCTTTGTCGAAAAAATGAACTTAGAGAGAGAGCTTCAAAAGCTTACTGTCGGGGGTGCGACGGTTCGAGTTTTTGATCTGGGCAGATAGCTCTTATCTTAATGATACTCCTAGGATCAAGAATTGCATCAATTCATGTTGAATTGAGGGAGAATTTTGTTAGTGATGTTTCGTCAGTTCTCTCTCTGACACTAATTGAAAATTACAAAGGGGGGCAAAATTGGCTCAACTTTCAGCTCTAATTCGGTTGTCTGAGGGCTGTGTAAGTGATGGGAGAGCTTGGTTTGGTCTGAGAAGGGCTCGAATTAGCCATTTTCAGCTCGGTTGAAATAGGGCAACTTTGGTCCACCGAAGTTGCTTCATTGTTCAATCACGCCGACGTTTCTCCAACGATCATCGGAGCAATGGGAGACTACTGTCAGATAGCTGACTTCTCCTCAAATCTAAAGAACCCGACCTCACCTTCTTTGGCTCAGAAAAATCCCAATGTCGGAGCTTTAGTTTGAGCTTCACCAGAAAATGGAGCAGTAGGGAGAGAGAGGAGATTTTAGGTGTGAGGAGGATGAATGAGGTGGAGCTCTTTATATAGGAACCTTGGGGACTTCTTGATCGTATGATTGGCACCTTTATGGAGATCCTTCATTGCCAGAAACTACCTAGCTGGAGACTTTTCATCTTTGTCGGCGTTGCTCGATTTTCCGGCGAGTGAACATTATTGTCATCTAAAGGAAGAAAACACTGTTCTGAACCGAATTGGACCGATCCAAATCGGATTTAATGGTTAAACGGATCGATTCGGGCCCGATTCGACGAAGTTTTTCAAAATTAACAATTTCTAAATTAATCTAAATTCATTCTCTATCAAATGGTGGCCTCAATTCTCAAATTTGAATTTTCTATGCCACCTAGAAAAATGAATTTAGCATCTGGTTCAATAGTGGTTCAAACCAGTCCAAACCGGTTCAATCTGGATCGGATCCAATTCACATGAATCGGTCTAGTTTTCTCTCCCAAATTGTCCTAAGGTCCCTTTCCATGGTTTTTATGACTCTTTGGGTCACTTAGGAGTTGTAAAATTCCCAATTTGCTTGTTCTCTGGCGGTTGGGGTTCGTGAACCGGTTCGATTTTTTCACTCTGGTTGACAGGTTCTCTCTTGATTTTCCTTAACTCAAAAGGGTGGGGTTCAATACTCGCCCCCCCCCCCCCCCCCCCCCCCCCCCCCCACCCACCCACCCTTTTAGGAGTTTTGTCCCCAAAACTTATTCAGCATCCTTCGCACTGAAAAGAACTTCCCTTGATTTCAACTTGTCATTTATTGACATACAACCTTCTCGGTTATTTCCATCTATCCCTTATATAATGTACACTTAAGATTTTCTTTTCCTTCCCATCACTTTCTCATTCCATGGAGCTTACTTTAGCTAAGCATATCTCACTAGAAGATTTAAGGTCATATCCTTAAATTCACATCCTTCGTTCCTTAAAGTACAATTTCTCCATCCTGAGATTCTTTACTTAAAATTTTAGGATTAGGAGTTCCAACATGCCCAATCATTCCTATATCCAGTTATTCTATTTATTGTTGACCTCCTTAGTTTAGTGTCCATTCAAGCACTACGTACATGCTTCAATAGGTGTCAGTGTTATCACATTTTCGTCCTACATTGATCCTTTCCTCATTTGTTGGTTATTTCAACTTCGCTCCAAATTTAATGTATGACATTGTCATGCTTAACTAACGGATTTTTCTTGGGACATATTTCTCTAGGATTGTTGGGCTTACATGTCCCTCATAGCATGACATTCTCTAGAATCCATCTTTAACCTTTAATTTTTAGAACACTTCTATAATGGTTGTTCTCAACCTTCCAACCTTTCAGGGATCGTATAACTTCGTCTTTTTTTTCATCTGGTAGTATTTCTTGACTACCTTTACCGCTATCCTCTCATCCATATTTCCTTTGACGTCATGTCTTACATAACCGTGTTGATCTCCTCACCCACTCTTGTTTGTTCATGACCTTTTCATGATTCTCTTATTTGGGGAGTTCTCCTTTAACGATTTTCTTTTTCTACTATGTCCTTCAAGTTAAGATTCCCTCTTGAAGGTTCCCTTCCTATGCATTCTTACACCCTTTAGAGCTTTTGTACACCTTTAATCATTCGTCGACCTTAATTTCTCAGTTCACCCTTTACTTTCCTATCCGAGTTATCTCCGATCACCAGGTCTTATTTCGTGTACTCCTCACCATGCCCATCCTATTGCCCTTCTTAGAGTGTAGTCTCTACTACTCCTGGATCCTTGTTAGGACATCCTTGATCATCCCGTTGTTACTAGCTTCTCTCTTATGCTAGGTTCGTCTAAAATCCTTATTTGGCTTTTTCACTCTTCCTAAATAGGTCACAATTGACGATCTCAGTATACCCTCATTCACTTATACTTCTTTGTTAGGTTCCCTAGCTTGGGAACTTCCTTTTTAAGGTCTTCCTTCCTACCTTTATCCTTCTACCCAGGGACTCATGTCCCAGTTCAAACTCCCTAACACTCCTCGGAGGCTTTTTCTTTATTTCCTTATTATGGGTAGTCCACTTGTCATGACATCCTTTGATGCCATCTTCCTACTTACCCGTTCCTTGGGTTTAGCTTACTCCTTGGGTCTTCCTAGTATGCTACCTTTGATTCTTTCACCTCAGTATGCACACCATCTCCTCATCCTACCTCACTTGGTCTATTACTTCTTAGTTGAGATATGTATGCTCCTTCAGGGTTTCCTTCTTTAGAAGAATCCTTTCCCTTCTTTCCCGAAATTCCTTTTTATTCGTCCTTGAGGGTATCTAACCTTAACTTTCCTGACATCCTTGGATGCCTTCCTTCCTGCTTCACCATTCTTTGGAGGTTTGGCGGGTACGTCCTTAGAATTTTCCTTTACTCGTATTTCATCACAAGTTTTATAAGAAATGGAACTTTTATTATAATGATAATGAATTATAGGTTTTTTGGTTATATTGGTCTAGGGGAGCTATGGTAAGTACTAGCTATAGTACTAGGTTCATCTCGTGTTTCCTTCTGGTTGAAGTTGTATACTCAAGTTGGTACCCTTGACGTAGTGGCTATGTCTTGTCCTCCATCTAGTGCCCTTGGGTTTCCTTCAGGTGGTTGATGGTCACTTCGTTGGGCATTACCTCGAAGGGCTGGACAACTCTTTGCAAAGTGTCCAAGCTGTCCACATTTGAAGCATGCTCAACATGACCCTTCATGGTTTTTCCGGCACCTAGGGAAAGAGGGGTTTCTCCTTTGTGGGGTTGTACTTGTCTCCCTTTGGGTATGGTAACCACCATTTCTCCCAAAAGGCCCAATTTTGGTCCCTCATTCTTTCCCACCATGCTCCTTTTGACCTCTCTAGTTGTTCTGTCCTTCCTCTTCCTTCCGGTTGGCTTGCTCTATCCGACGACGTCTTGTTTGTACCAGACGTTCACACTCATGGGCCATGCTGATGATGGCAGCCAAATCCGTGGGGCATCCTAGTACTCCCATCTGGTCTCTTATATCCATGTTGAGACTGTCTATGAACCGTTGGAAGATATCTAACGGTCCGGCTAAGTCTGGAGTAAAAGGCCTTAGCTCATTAAATTTTGTCTTATACTCCGATATAGAGTTAAGCCCTTGTCGTAGTTGGAGAAAATCCTGCTTCTTCTCATTAATTAGATGAGGGGCCAAGTACTCCTCCGCGTACCTCTCCTCAAACTGCTCCTAGGAGGGTGTGGAGGTATGCAGGCTCCAGACATTGTCCCACCATCTTTTGGCACTACCCTCCAGGAAAAATTCTGTCAGGATCACCATATTCTCTAGTGATATTCTGACTATCCCTATCAGCTTCTTGAGGTTAGCCAACCAGTCCAAGGTGGCTCTCGCATCTTTCTCTCCAAGAAAAGGCTTACACCTCAGTTTATGGAGAGTCTTGAGATACTTGGGAATATCAAATGGAGGGGGATGATTAATAGGAGGAGGGTGAGATTGTACTTCATTCGGTTCAGCCCGAAAGTTGGTGCTTGCCTTAGGGATGAGGTTAGGTTGCCCAAATACTCGAGTGAACTCCTCGTACAACCTCTAGTGTTTTGAGCTTAGTCTAGGTGGAACTATTTGGGTTTCTTGGGGAGTTTCTACAGGAAGGGGTTGTTGGGCAGTGTCAGAAACTTTGACTCTTATTCTCTTGGTTACTCTCTTGGGAGCCATCTGAAATTTTAAGATTTATTCCTCTTAGTTACTATATTATATAGTCTTGATAATGTATTCGAGGAAATAGACTCTGATACCACTCAAGTTGTCACGCCCTGACCTAGTTTGGTCGTATCCCCGTGAACAACTCGCCACTCTCCCGGTTTATAAAAGGTTTTTCCCCTTGTCTAAACCGCGAGAAGTAATACATCCTTTTCACTTTTATCTTTCCTGTAATAATATTAATCAAAACTTGAATATAAATTTTTACATACATGTCTTAAGGTTTAGCTATATATAGATCTTTAAGGTTGGTTTCTCTTGGTTTCCTAAAAAGGGGTAAAGGGAGTGGGTGAGTTCAACAACTGAGTGAATGGGTGTTAGGTGCGAGTTTTCATAAAAAACAACTTTAATCGGAGTGTGCCAAACTCCTTATTTCCTTTAAAAACATTCTTCCCTCAAGTTTTGGTTTTCAAACTTTTTCCTAGATTTACCAATTCTTTCCAAGGATTCTCAAATCCTTTCCAAGGTTTTCAAACCACTTTCCTGTTTTCATATTAGGTGTGTTTCACAAACAACACACGCCCTTCATGAGGAAGGGTACCACACGTTCGCGAGATGCAGTTACGTTGACTTCACCCACTTGTGGATCAGAGCGTTTTTACCATCCACCCTGATGGAAGTTTCTGACTTCTACCCCAAGTCTGAATGAACATCTCCAATGTTTAACCCTCAGACCCAAAATTCTTTGTGTCCATATGAGGAGAGGGACCTCATCCCGACCCCACTCTGGTCTCATGCGCAAGAAGCTACGTCGAGCTTCCCTGACTACTCGCACGATAAACTACCCTTATGCACAAAATAATAATTTTTCATATAAGCCATTTAATCTTTGGTGCTACTAGTCCAATGGCCCCGACCCTCAACTCGACTTGCTGCTATTTATCTAGACTGGTTCGTCGACCTGTCTTGTCACACTACCAACAGTCTATCGAATATGTCGCTCCTGTCTTGGTACCATGGCCAAATCACATTATTCATTAAAATTTTCATGGCTTAACATAATTGTTGTTTACGAGCTCCTGCTCATGCCAACTAGCCTTTGGCCCACTATACGAGATTTTCGAAATCGGGCATTCTAGCCCCAAAGTTCCAAAACCAAGGCCTCTGGCCTATTTGAGCTATTCGAGCTCTTGTCAAGAAGGTCTCCCAAAATCTTTAAGCAGTGGTACACAGTCAGGGAAGAGTATTTCTGACAAAAATAACTTTTCATATGTCCATCTCATCAACCGAGTGTGAGGACATCTCCATTTATAACCGATAAGCGAGATTTCTACTTCCTTCCAAGAAGTTCATCATACCAACCGGGTATAATCTACTTACAACTATTAAGTAGTTTATCTGCGTTTTTCTCACATCACCCCAACCCAATGTGATGTTAAAATCCCACATAGTAGTAGGTTTTCATTTTCGAGGTACTCATCATCCCAACCGGGTATGATGTGAAAATTCTCACTCAACTGTTAATGTAGTGAATTTCTCTTAATCGGCTTTTTGCCTCCACACGAGCTTGTCTTGGCTGGCATTCCAAATACTTCGTGTCCCTACATGATATGAACATCCTTGCTCATTATTCTTTGGCCTAATAGCCTTCATTCATCCTGAATAAATAAAATACCCAACTTTTCAATTATTTATAATTAGGTCCCCGGAGTTATTTTTCTTTAACTTTAGGTTCCTAATGCCAATTTTTCCCCAAATTGAGTACCAAAACTTCTAAAATTCACTTTAGGGCCTCATTTTATTCAAAATTACAAAAGGGGTTCAAATATCCCAAATTCCCAATTTGGTCCCCAACTTTTCAAAAATTACCATTTTGCCCCTACATTACAAAAATGGTAAATTTCACCCCAATAATTCCAAAAATTGACCAATTAGTCCTCCAACATCTTTTTCGTCGCCAATTGGCCCTCTATTTTGGAAAATTGCACTTAGTTCCTCAAATTTTTGAAATTCCCAAAAATTTACCCTAATTTCCCCCTTTCAACTTGGTCGAATTTGATTTATCAAATTGACCGATCAATCAAGGTTTGTTGAAATTGAAGGGAAAATTGAGTTCCTACACTTCCATACGATTCAATGGAACTTTGAATTGTGTCATTTGGCTCCGAATTGGGCTCAAATGGAGATTTGTGGAAAAACTGGGCTGAGAGAGAGAAAGCTTCGAAAGCTTACCATCGGGGGTGTAGCGGTTCAAGCTTTCGATCTGGACAGATAACTCACATCCTCAGGTTCCTCCTAGGATCAAGAATCGCATCAATTCATGCCAAATTGAGGGAGAATTTGGAAAGTGGAGTTTTGTTGGTTCTCTCTCTAACATTGATAAAAAAATTATAGAGGGAAGCCAAATTGGCTTACCTTTCAGCTCTAATTCAATTGTATGAGGGCTATGGAAGTGTTGGGAGAGCTTGGTTTGGTTTGAGAAGGGCTCGAATTGGCCATTTTCAGCCCGGCCGAAATAGGATAGCTTCGGTCCGTTAGAGCTACTTCAGTGTTCGATCACGTTGGCATTTCTCCAATGATCCTCAGAGCAATTGGAGACCACCTTCAGGTAGCTGACTTCTCCTCGAATCTAAAGAACCCAACCTTGCCTTATTTGGCTCTAAAAAACCCCAATGTCGGAGCTTTGTTCGAGCTTCACTGGAAAATGGAGTAATAGGGAGAGAGAGTAGTTTTCACGTGTTAGGTGAATGAATGAGGAGGAGCTCTTATATAGGAAGCTTGGGGACTTCTTGATTGTTCGATTGGCACCTTTATGGTGGTCATTCATTGCATGAAACTCCCTGGTGGATACTTTTCATCTTCACCTCTCAGTATAGTTAAAAAATACAATGATGGCTCCGTTGCTTTTTTTATATATATATTTTATCTCATTTGTGATTCAGCAATCCAAAAGTTTTTTCCTAATCTTTCTTTCATAAGAATACCATAAATATTGTTAAAAGTCTTCGAGGTGAAAACAAAAAAGTTTGTGACACTGAAAAAAGGGCCTCGAATAAAATCAGAAATACCCTTTATTTTATACTAATTTCATACTCCTCTTTCGATATATAATCTATGTTAAAAAAATGCATATCAAATTCGAAATGCCATGCTATTACTTAATATTCATATTCATATTTTATATGGCGAAGGCATAGTCTTTTTTTTTCTTAAAAAACTCATTGGCGCCAAGCGTGAGGGAAGGCTAGGCGTTTGGTAATCTCCCCTCCAACTAGGATAAAGGATCCCATTGAAGTGGCTAATCCCATGCATATTGTATGCACATCAGGTTTCACAAATTGCATAGTATCATAAATAGCATCCGCTCAATTTTCCAGCAAGGGAACTGTGTTGTCATCTAAAGGAAGAAGACAACACTGTTCCGAACTAGATCGGACCGGTCCGAATCGGGTTCAATACTTAAACCGGCCAGTTTAGGCCCGATTTGACCGAGTTTTTCAAAATAAAAAATTTCTAAATTCATTCTCTATCAAATGGTGGCCTCAATTCTCCAATTTGAAATTTCTAAACCACCTATAAAAATGAATTTAGCATTCGGTTCAATAGTGCTTCAAATCGGTCCAAACTGGTTCAATCCAGTTCACTTGAACCGGTCTAGTTTTCTCTCCCAAATTATCTTAAGGTCCATTTCCATTGTTTTTATGACTCTTTCGTTCACTCGAGAGTTGTAAATTTCTCAATTTGCACATTCTCCAATGGTCGGGGTTAGTGAACTAGTTCGATTTTCTCACTAGGGTTGACTGGTTCTATCTTGATTTTCCTCATCTCCAAAGGATGGGGTTTACACCCAAGGCTTCAAAAATTCCTTTTGGGTACTCAATTTACTTAAAATTGTGTAAGGGCTTAAGTTTTCCAAATTTCCAATTTGATCCCCAATTTTCCAAAAATTACAATTTTGCTCCTACTTTCCAAAAATGGTAATTTAACCCCAAATGTTCCATAAATTGACAAATTGGTCCCTAAACATCTTTCTCATGGCCAATTGGCCTTTAATTTTGGGATATTGCAAAGAGGTCCCTCAATTTTTTGACATCCCCAATTTTCCACAAAAATTTCCCCCAATTTCTCTTCTTCAAATTGATCGAATTTGATTTCTTCAAATTGGCCATTCAATCAGGGTTAATTGCTCCAATTGATGAGATGGATCAGTTCCTATACTTCCATATGATTCAATTGAGCTCTGAATTGCATGATTTGGGTCCAAAATAAGCTCAAATGGAGCTTCGCTAGAAAATTGTTCATAGAAAGAGAAAGCTTTGAAAACTTACTGTTGGAAGTGTGGTGGTCTGTGTTCTCGATCGGGGGAGGTAGGTCTTGTTCTGAGGTTCCTTCTAAGATCAAGAATCACTACAATTGATGTCAAATTGAGTTTGAATTTAATCAGTGAAATTCAGAACTTCCTCTCTCTAACCCCGATCTACAACAACTAAGAATGGTCGAATTGGCTTACCTTTCAACTCAGTTGAGGTCATGTGAGGGTCGTGGGGGTGTCAGGAAAGCTTGGTTTGGCTAGAGAAGGGCTGAATTTGGTCGTGGGGGTGTCGGAGCTACTTCATTGTTTGATTCCATTGGCGCTTCTCCGGTGGTCCTCGGGTCGAAAGTAAGTTGCTATTAGGTAGCTGACTTCCCCTGGAGTCTGTAGGATCTAACCTTGCTTTTTAAGGCTAAGAAAACTGCCCAAGTTGATAATATGGTTTGAGCTTCACTGAAAAATGAAGTAGTTGAGAGAGAATGGCGATTTGAGGTGTGTGGAGAGAGAGGGTCTCTTTATATAGGGATCTCAGGGGCCCTCTGCCCAACCACTTTCCATTTTGGTCAAGCTTATCCTCATTCGAAAATGGCATGATCGGAGCAGTTACATCTTCGTTGGAGAAGGAAGTTTTCTGCATTTATGAATAATGTTGTCATCTTGAGGAAGAAAATGATACTGTTTTGAACCGGAATGGACCGGTCCGACCGGGTTTAATGGCATAAATTAGCTGATTCAAGCCCAATTCGACCATTTTTCTCAAAATTAAAAATTTCTAAATTAATCTAAATTCATTATTTATCTAATGGTGGCTTCAATTTCCCAATTTGAATATTTTAAGCCACCAAGAAAAATGAATTTAGAAACCAACTCAAGTATGGTTCAAACTGGTTCAATCCAGTTCAAGTCTGATTCACCCTAAGCCAGTTTGGTTTTCTCCTCCCATTTGTCCGAAGGTTCTTTTCCATGATTTTCATGACTATTTGAGTCATTTGGGATTTTCTAATTTCCCAATTTACCCTTTCTTCATCGGTTTTCTCTTTTGAAATAACCGATTCTTTTCCCGGTTTTCTTACCTTCAAACGGATGGGGATTACACGTTGACTCATTGACCATACATGTGGCAACCTCTCATTGGTCACATGAACTGACATGGCAGCTGACCTAATCTCTGCCTCCATTGACCATGACACGTAGCATCCTCCAATTGGCTGATTTAAATTTGGCATTTTTCCAAATGACAAACTATGATAATGCCATGTTTCAGCCTCTAATTAGTTGGGACCATCCGACGTGGCTTTTCCATGTGTCAACCTTTGATTGATCAACCATTTTTTGACATCTTAGTCAACCGTTGGCATGGCACCCTTGCCACATGTGAGCACCTCATTGGTCAACCCTGCTAATAGGCTTCTCCTTAGTTGATCATTGACTAAGGACACGTATCACTCCCACATTGGTCAATCTTTGGTGACTTGGCTTTTATTCGTTTGATCGTTGATCGAGTATGTGTGTTGCGCTCTGATTGGTCAGCACTTCCAAGCACTGACCGAGCAGCTGACTTGGTGCAATTCGCCATGCGTTGCACACGTTGAGTGGATGCTAATCTCATTGGCGGTCTGTTGACCGAGGGGACCATTGACTGGTTCTGTCGAATTGGATTCGGTGGCCATAAATAAAAAAATTGGTCGGTTCAGGCTCTATTCGATTGATTTTTAAAATTTTTCTAAATTAATTTTCTATCTAATGGTGACTTCAATTTCCCAAATTGATGTTTTTAAGTCACCTAGAAAAATGAGTTTTTGAAACAATTTTTTCATGATTCAATATTGTTCAATCTAGTTCAAGTCTGATTCACACTGAACCAGTCCAGTTTTCACATCCAATTCACTTCATGGTATTTTTCATTGATTTTGGATCTTCAATGATTTTGACTCTCTTTTACCAATTCTTGATCACTTTTATCCTTGGTTTTCTTTCAAAAATTTCTAATTCTCATTTATGGCTTCTTATTTTGAAAGAATATGGTTTACAACTACTCCCCACCTATTAAGTAGTTATGTCCAAAAATCGTTATAAATCGATTAAATGGGGAATACATTCTCTTCCACCCCATTAGTTTCTCCTCGTTTCTTGCTCCATTTTGGCCACTATGACAAAAGACCTTTATTATTAAAATCATTTTGGACCTCATATTCCTTTACTGTCGACTTGTGATTTGAACATACCATACATCATAGGATAGGTTCTCGTCCTAACTACATCTAATAGGTCCAATCTTTTCATTAGTCTCATCAATTTTACCTTAGGGATTTTCCCTATGCCCTTTTTCTTTGGGGTTACTTTAAGATTTTGAAGTTTATTCCTCCCAGGAACATTTCATATTTCCTGATCTCCTACTCGTTTTAGGATCCTACTTTCGAACTTGTCTAATATTTTCATGTGAGTGTAATCTGCATACTTAAATCCATCTGAGTTGCATCCCATTAGCTCATACCATCATAATGATGGTGTTATCCTTAACAAATGTTTGGGATTCCTTCCCTTCAGTTTTTCACTCACTTGGTGCAACCAAAAATCTTATTTACTATTGATCAATTTGAATAGTTCATTTTCATAAACCTTTTTATTCGAATATCCTTTTTTCAGGAACTCGAAATCACAATTTTGCTCATTTATAGCTTCTTTGCTTATAGGCATCCTTTCTTTCTTATAATACAGACCTACCCAAGGGATCCATTTGACATTATCATGCTTTGATAATGATTCTTTTCTCCATGTTTCATCTTTTGTTAAAAAATTTAACCTCATATGAAGTAACCAATTTCATTGAACGGAAGAAGTTCCTTTATGACTTATTCTTATTAACTCCTTGCTCCCATTATATACCCATATGTTCTAGGTGGTTAGTAACTATTTCTTGTAATCATTTTGGTTAGAATATTTTGACGGCTTCATGCCATTTCCAATTAGCACCACCCTTACCATACTCCATATCTTCGTTATATATTTTGGGAGCATCATTTGTGCCATTACTCCATTTGGACATTTAAACCCTTCCTCTCCATATCTTGGGTATGACCATTTTTCATCAATTATTTTACCGTCGTTCTTAATAGCATGATTAGGCATTCAAACTCGAGGTGAAAATCTCTTAGCAATCTCACCTCCCATTTCCTTTTCCTTGAGCACTTCCTCACTCATATGATTAACTTGGACAATATGTAACTATGGACAATATTTTACTTTGTCCTTTAGGTAACGTCCTTGAGGTTTTCCATCCCCTCCATGAATCCACTTCCTTCATGTAATTTATTATGATTGGCTTGTCTTACCCATCTACCCAAGGGTATTTTCTTAGGTCCAAACATTATGCCACTTATGGTTAAAACTCTCACTCTTGAGATTTTCATTCAAACGTTAATTCAGATCACTTGTGTTGGTCCATGAGTCCATCCTTAACTCTCTTGTCGATACAATTATAAAATGATCCTTATAAGTATCATATGATCATTCTATGACACTCCTTTCACTTCTTTATTTCCTTTGCTTTTGATCTCTCCATGGAACATTTTAAGAACTCAGTCCCCCAATTCCTTTCCACAGTTTTTATCCTCTACTTGGTCTAATGAAGACAATATAGATTCCCTCTACTTCCCATGTCTTCATTATTTCCTTTTTATTGACAATGGACTTGTTTATAACTTCATTGTCACTATATTTTGGATGTGGTATCCATTGACTAGGTATTACTTGTCTCCTTCAGTTAGTGCAGTCTTAACTAACCTCTCTTGGTAATGCACCATCCTTACATCTTTTTCCTTTGCTCAAATGTCATGCCTTTCATGACCATTTAGATTTCTTTATTTACTTGTCATTTACCCATTTTCTTATTGGTCATTCTTGGTTCCAACTATCAAGTTTTCCAATCACTTCACAACTTGTCTCTCGACATACTCATGGTTATTCTCCATCATACATTTCCCTTTGTTGGAGGTATCCTTCCTTATGGGTTTCTTTTCCTTAGTCTATTTGTACTTGTTCGTGACCTTTTCACGATTATTCTCTCCTTACTCATGATTGATCCCTTATAGAAGTATTTACCTCCCCATGCTTTTCTTTAGGATTTCCTTTTGTTTGTCACATTCTTTACTCCCATACTTTGAAGTAGAGACCTCCATCTTTGGAACCATACATCTAACTTTCTTATCACTCCGTGAAGGTTTCCTACCTTCATATCCTTACACCCCTTTTTTATCGGTTCATTCATCCATATCTAATCATTTGTCACATTTAAATTATCTATTTAAAATTTATTTGCTATCTAAGAAATTCATGTTAATGGGGTATTATTCCGTGTACTTCACATTATGCCCCGTGACTTAAATTAAGTTTACTTAAGGTGGAGATGGAACTTTACCAATCCTCCTCGACCTCCATAATTATTTATCTTCCTTGTTTTTTCATTGGATTGGTTTGACTCCTTTGTTGGTTACTCACATCCCCAAGTTCCTTTACCTGGACACGTCTCTTCCTTTAATCCATCACCATGTGTTTTTTTTTCAATCCATCGAAGGTTTTATGGCTCTTTTAATGTCTTTCTTTCGTTTACCCATTTTTTAGGTTTAACTTTCTTTTTTGAAATCCCGTGAGTACACTTCCTTTCCCCCTTTACTGGATCCTTATCTCAACTTGTATTCCATGTACAAGTTTATTTGTTAAACTGAGGGTTTTAATGACTACTCATAACTCATAATGCTATTCCAGTTTTTCCATCCATCCCAAAATAATTTCATTTTAAAATATCTATTTTCAAGAACATTGGCTCTAATAACACCCAAGAGGGGTTGTCACACTCCGGCTCGATTTTGTTGGTCGGAGACTCGTGAATCCCTCTGTTTGTCCCCATTAATAAACAGTGGGCATTAGGGACCTAAAGTTAAGAAAAATGAACTTTACGGACCTAAGTGCACTTAATCAAAAATTGTGAGCATAGGCTTTTATATCAAACCGTAAATGATAAGGCTGTCCAAATCATGTAGGGATAAGCATGATCGGAATGCCAGCAAGAGAAAGCTTGCGTCGACTTAGAAAACTAACCGAAGACAAACACGTCACGGTTATCGGATGAGTGGGCTTATTCACATCATACTCGGTTGGGATGATGAGCACTTTAGAAAAGAAAAACCAATTGTAAGTAGAATTTTGACATCATACCCGGTCGGGGTGATGGGCAAACGAAGTTAAAACCAACTTACCGATTGTAAGTAGAGGAAATCATACCTAGTTGGTATGATGGACTTCTTTAAAGGGAGGAGAAACCCGCTTGCCAGTTGTGAGTGGTGATATCATCACACCCGGTTGGTGTGATAAAGTGAAAATGTGTTTTGTTAGAAGTGTTCTCCCCTAACTATGTTCCAATGCTTAAACTTTTTAGTAGACCTTCTTGACGGGAGCATGAATAGCTCAGATAGGCTAGAGGCCTTGGTTTTTGGAACTTGTGGGGCTAAATGCTTGGTTTTTGGAAAATTGCATGCAGTGGGCCCAAGGCCAGTGGGAACGAGCAAGAGCTCGTAAACAAACATGAGTTATAAAAGCCATGAAAACTCTTAATGAAATGGTTGTGTGTTTTCGCCATAGTACCAAGTCAGGATTGACAATACTCGATGGACTGGCGGCAGTGCGTCAGGGCCAGGTCGACAGACCAACCTAGACAAACAGTTGTAGGTCAGGTTGAGGGTCGGGGCCGTTGGACCAGTGGCACCATAGATAAATGGCCAAATGTGAAAATTATTTTTTTGTGTATGCACTTGAGGTACAGGACCATCAAGATGCCCAAGAGGGGTAGTGATGTGTCATAAGGGCTACTGGACGATATGGTGGAGATAAGGGCAGTTCATCGTGCCAGCAGTCGGGAAGCTCGACATAACTTCTTGCGCATGAGACTGGGGTGGGGTTGGGATGAGGTCTCTGTCCTCATATGGATACAGAGTTACTTTCAGGTCTGAGGGTCGGATGTCATGAACATCCACTCAAACCCAGGTAGAAGTGGACGGGCTTCTATCTTGGTGGCCGGTAAAGATGCTCCAAGCCACAAGTGGGTGTAGTGGACAGGTTGCACCTGTAGATGTGTGTTCCCGTCCTGATGAAGGGCGTGTGTTGTTTGCTAAACACACCATATGGCAAATGGAAAGAGGTTTTGAAAAATTGGAATTTCAGGAAAGATCACTCTTAAAGGAAATAAAGATTTTGGCACACTTTGATTAAAGCTATTTTTTTATAAAAACTCACTCCCAACACCCATTCACTAAGTTGTAGAACTCACCCCCTCCCTCTATCACTTTTCAAGTAACTAAGGGAAACCAACCCTAAAAACCTCTATGTAGTCGAACCTTAAGACAAGTATGTAAGACTTAATATATTCAGTTTTGTATAATGCTATTCTAGGAAAAACAAGAAAAAGGACGCCTTACTCCTTACTGTTTAGAAAAGGGTGAAACTTTTTATAAACCAAAGGGAGTGGCGGGTTGCTCACAGAGATCCAACCAAATCAGGTCAAGGCATGACAGTGCAGCCATGTAGAGGACTTTCTCACAGTTCTAATGGTACCGAATGTAGTTTCAAAGGTGGAGAAAAGCCCCGATGGCAAAGCTCTGGTTTGCTACTCGTCGGAAAACTAAGTACTTCTCCTTCTTCAGTCGATTGTGGGGTGTTGATGATGAATGGAGTGGTACTCTTTATATAGGGAGCTCGACAATTGTTCAGGCTACTAGCGGGCATGAGACTCGGCCTCCAACTCGGCCACCGACAACCTGACCTGAGAGTTTTTTGAGTCACCAGAGACTACAATGATTCTGACCTCTCTCTCTCTCCTCTATTCTCTCTAACAGTGGCTGAAAGTTGAAGATGATGATGTGGTTGGTGTGCAACGTAGCATGCTATGATTGGTCAGTTTTTCTGACGTGGAGATCTAACTCAGCTACCATGTCAGTTGTTGACCAGACACTTGTTAGCCTTCTATTGGCTGCCCGTGTCTGCGTGGCATGATGATCAGTCATCCATTGACCATTGACCGGACACGTGGCTGCCTCTCATTGGTTGCCCGTGCTTACATGGCAGCTGAATGGGCTTCGTTGATCATTGACCGGTCTAAACCATTAACCGGTCCGAACCGTTGACCGGTTAGACCATTGATCGGTCTGGTCTAACATGGTTCGGTGACCCAAATTCGAATATTGGTCGGTTCGAACAGGATTCGACCGATTTTCTAAAATTTAAAATTTCCTAAATTCATCTGTCATGCCCTAACCCGGTTTGGTCAAATCCCTGTGATCAACCCGCCACTCTCCTGGTTTATTAAAGGGTTTCCCCTTGTTATAAACCGTAAAGAGTAAGGCGTCATTTAAACCTGCACTTTTCCTGGAATAACATAAATAAAAACTGAATAATATTTTAATTTTATCATACCTGTCTCGCAAGCGTCTAGGTTAATGGTTTTTAAAGGGTAGACTTTTCAAAATTTCCAGAAAGGGATATAAGGGAGGGGGTGAGTACAACTACTTAGTGAATGGATTTTCAAAAATTCACTTTGAGGAAAAGAATTTTATTGGAGGGTGCTAGACTCCTTTCTTTCAAAAATCCTTTCATTTAAAATCTCGAGTTTTATCACCAATTCCTTATTTAATCACGGTGTGTCATCACCCAACACACAACCTTCATCATGAAGGTTAAACACACATTCGCAGGCCAACACGTCCACTGAACCCACTTGTGGTGTCAAAGCGACTACATCGGCTACCTAGATGGAAGTACATCCACTTCTACCCTGAGAATGAGTAGATGTACGTGACATCTGACCCTTAATCCAAAAATCAATTCTCTGTGTCTGTATGAGTACAGAGACATCATCCCATCCCCACCCAGGTCTCATGTGCTTAGTGTACTCCAAATTTTGCACGGTCACATGGTACAACGAACTGCCCTTATACTCATTGGGTCGTTTAGGGCCCTTACGATGCATCACTACCCCTCATGGGCATCTTGATGATCCCATAATCATAGTGCATGCACAAATAGTATTTTCTTATCATGGCATATAATATGTGGTGCCACTGGTCTAATGGCCCCGACCCTCAACTCAACCTGTAGTTGTTTGTCTTTACTGGTCTGGAGACTTGTCATGTCACACTACCACTAGTTGACTGAATATGTTGGTCCTATCTTGGTACCATGGACAAACAATTCATTTATTAAAGTTTTATGGCACATATCTCTTATTTGTTTATGAGCTCTTACTCATGCCCACTGGCCTATGGCCCACTTGTTCGAGATATTAAAAACCGGGCATAATAGCCCCCAAGTTCCAAAACTGAGGCCCCCCGACCTATAAGAATTATTCGAGCTCCCATCAATAAGGTCTCCCAAATCATTTAAGCATTGGCACACAGTCAGGGGAGAGCAATTCCGACAAAAAATTATTTTCAACTTTCTATTATACCGAGCGGTTATAAGGACATCTCCGCTCATAACTAATGAACAAGTTTTCAACTTCCTTCAAGGAAGTTTCATCATACCAACCGGGTATGATCTACTTACAACAGGTAAGTAGTTTTTCCGCATGATTTTCACATCACTCCTCTAAGTTGTGATGTTTAAAATACCACTTGGTAGTGGATTTTTATTTTGAGATACTTATCATCCCCAATCAGGTATGATATAAAATCCCACTCACCCATCAATGTAGTGAATTCCACTAGACAGGTCCCTTGTATTCACATGAGTTTGTCCTTGCTAGCATTCCTGGTGCTTCGTGTTCCTACACGATATGAATATCTTGGTTCATTATCTCTCGGCCTAATAGCCTTCATTCATTCCAAATGAATGAGAAAACCCAAACTTTTATTTATTTGCAATTAGGTTCCTAAAGTTATTTTTCTTTATATTTAAGTCCCAAATGCCGGTTTTTCCTCAAATTGAGTCCCAAAACTTTTAAAATTCCCATTGGGATCTCAATTTATTCAATTTCACAAAAAGGGGTATAAATTTCTCAAATTTCCAATTTGGTCCCCAAACTTTTCCAAAATTACCATTTTGCCCTTTCTTTACAAAAATGGTAAATTTTATCCCAAAAATTCTAAAATTCCTCAATTGACCCTCTAACATTTTTATCATGCCCTTGACCCACAATTTTAGGAAATTGCATTTTGGTCCTTCAAAATTTTGAAAATTCTCGATTTTTCCCAATTTTTCTCCCAATTCCAACTTCTTAACACTACCGAATTTGATTTCATCAAATTAACCGATCAAACGTTTCCAATTGTTGAAATTGAATTTGAAATTAAGTTTCTACATGTTCATACAATTCTTTAGCAATTTGAATCACAAGTTTTAATGTCGGAACAAGCTTAAACGGAGCTTCGCCGGAAAATGAACCGGAGAAAGAGAAAGCTTCGATTACTCACCGGTGAGGGCTTGGCGGTCCGAGCTTTCTATCTGTGTAGGTAGTTTTCCTCCTGAGGTTCTTCCTAGAATCAAGAATGACATCAATTGATGTCGAATATGATTAGAATTTCGTCATTGAAATTCGACCGACTCTCTCTCTAACACCAATCAGAAATTGTATAAGGGAGCCAAATTGGCTTACCTTTCTATCCTAATTTGGCCGTGGGAGGGTTGAGGAAGTGTTGGGAGGGTTTATCTTGAGAAGGGCACGAATTGGCCAATTTCAACTCGGCCAAAATAGGGTAGCTTCGGCCCGCCGGAGTTGCTTCACTATTCGATCACACTAGCGCTTCTCCGGTGCCTCTCGGAACGAGTGTATGTCACCACCTATAGCTGACTTCTCCTCGGTTTTAATGAACCCAACCTCACCTTCTTTGGCTCAGAAATGACCCTATATCAGAGCTCTGGTTCAAGCTTCACCGGAAAACTAAGCAACTAAGAGAGACTGAGTTTTTCAAGTGTGGAGAGGATGAATGGAGAGGGGTTCTTTATATAGGGAGCTCGGGGACTCGTCGGTTGTCTGTTTGGCATCTTTATGACAGGCATTGATGGCCAAAAATGTATTGAACAAAGATGATTCTTCTTCACCGGCGCTGCTTCGATTTTCCGGTGAGTGAATAGTGTTGTCATCTAAATGAAGAAGACGTCACTGTTCTGTACCAGACCGGACCTGTCCGAACCAGGTTCAAAGCTTAAACCGGCCGGTTCACTCCTCATTTGACTGAACTTTTCAAATCTAAAAATTTCTAAATTCATTTTCTATCTAGTGATGGCTTTAAATCTCGAACTTGAATTCTTTAAGCCACCTAGAAAAATGAATTTAGGATCCAGTTCAATAGTAGTTCAAACCGGTCCAAATCGGTTCGGATCTGACTCACCTGAACTGGTTTGGTTTTCATCTTCAATTCCTTCTCAAGTCCATTTCCATGACTTTTAAGACTCTTTGGGTCACTTGGGGTGCATAAATTTCCCGGTCTACCCTCTCTTTATCGATTCCGATTCATGAGTCGATTTGGTTCATAAACTGGTTCTATCCAGTTCGGACCCGGTTCACTTGAACTGGTCCAGTTTTTCTTCCCCAATTCATCCTAAGATTTTTTTCCAAGATTTATGAACCATTTTGAGTCATATGGAAGTTGTAAATTCTAAATTTGCCCATTTCCTAATAATCGAGCATGTAGACCGATTCGGTTTAGAATTCCAAATTGACCGATTCTTTCCCCGATTTGCTCATTATCAAAGGACAGGGTTTACAACTCTCCCCTCATTTTAAGGGTTTTGTCCCCAAAATAGTTACACGTTAAATAATTGAGGGTAACTATCCCTCATCATAGACTTAGTTTCCCATGTTTCTTCTTGCTTGGATCCATTCTGCCACAACATCTTGACCATAGGAATTTTCTTGTTCCTCAAATTCTTGTCTCTCCGATCAATGACTTGTACCAACTCTGTCTGATACGTCAGGTTCTCTTCTAGTTCCATTGGAGGTCAGTCCAATACATGACTAGGATCAAGCTGATATTTCCGAAGTACTGAGATATGAAATACATCTTGTATTCTCTGCAAATCAGGAGGTAGTTCCAATTTTTAAGCTATCAATCCTATCATTTGAATGATGGGATATGGACCAATATACCTTGGTTTCAACTTTCCTCTTTGTTGGAACCTAAGTATTCCCCTCCAGGGGCACACATTGAGGAACACTTGATCTCCGACCTCGAACTCCAAATCTTTCCTTCAATTGTCCGCATAACTCTTTTGCTTGATTTTAGCGATCTTAAGATGACTCCTTATTAATTTTATCTTCTCGGTGGCATCCTCAATTAATTCTGCCCTTTCTATTTTCCTTTCTCCCACTTCTTCCCAAAATAGAGGGGTACGACATGGTCATCCATAAAGGGCTTCATAGGGAGCCATCTGAATACTGGCTTGATAAATATTTTTGTAAGCAAATTCCATCAGACACAAGTATTCCTCCCAGTTTTTATTCATGGTGAGTACGCACACTCTCAACATGTCTTCTAAGGTTTGGATGGTTCGCTCCAACTGACCATTTGTCTATGGGTGAAATGTCGTGCTCATATGAAGTTTAGTCTCCATGGCATTTTGTAAACTTGGCCAAAACCTGGAGATAAATCTCGGATCTCTATCCGATACTATACTCACCGGGACACCATGGAGTCTTATGATTTCATGTATAGGACGGTCAGCTGTTCTATCGTGTCCGTCACTTTTATAGGAAGGAAATATACTGATTTGGTCAACCCTTAATTAGGAAATGTTTCCAAGGAAGGAAGTATCATAATGGCCTAGTGTGATATGTTTGGAGAGAACAAGAGAAGCATGTAGAAAGAAGAAACTGGTAGTAGAGGGCGGCCAAAGAGAATGAACAGAATCCTGAGAAAGGTTGAGATGTAGTAAAGACTACACTCTATGAAGGACAAAGGATGGGCATGAAGGACGAATGATACAGCTGCCCAGATATCATAAAAAAAATGGAGAGAAGGAGATAGTTGAAGAGCTGGTCTTCGAGAGAACCCTAGATTTAAACCATGACAAAGAAGGGAGAAGTGAAAAGGCCAAAATATTAGAAAAAGAAGAATGAAGGAAAATCCTTAAAGAAATTAATGGTTAAAATCGGATTTCTAGTTTAAAGTCTTCAAACGGTTAAGTGAGCTTCACGAAGGATGAACAAGAGATTTTGAAACAAGGAGGATGTCAACCCTCCTTAAACGAAAATAAGTTAACGGGTTAGCATCAAAAAGATGTTGTGACAAGTATGAATGAGTGGACAACCCATACTAAGGTAACAAAGTAAAGAATGTTCGAGAAAAATTGGGAAAGTAAGTCCTCCAAATAAGATGTGGCTAAGGAGGAATAACTGCAATTGGTAAGACGGGTTATAGTCCACACGCGCATATGAAGCTTTAAGAGTGGACGACCGAGCATAGTGTGGAATGCACGGAATAAAACCAATAATCGAAAGTATCCCATCGAAGGAATAAGGGATAAAACAAATGTTGTGGATAAAGAAGGATCTAAAACAAACAAATGCCCTAACATAGATAAGGGTGCGAAGAAAGGGAGAAAGAACCATACAATGAATGATAAGGAGGTTAATCATGTAACTCCTAAGATGTAAATCTCTATTGTAAGGGACATAGTAGAGAACAAAACTAGAAGTAGGGAACCTTCCCAAGCAAAGTAATCGACATATAGATTGAAAGCAATTATTGTAGAATGAAGAATCATGAAGTGATTATGAATAAGTAAAAGTGGATTAAGGCCAAAGGAAAACCCTTGAGTAAAGGATATCATTGGGAATGAGGATGGAACTAGGAAAGGACGAAACCCAGCATGTCGGAAAAACATTTGGAAATTTAATTAATTCGAACCGGAAATACTCAATAAGGAAGTTGAAAAGGAATGAGTGGGTAAGGAGAACCGACACAATTGTGTAAATTTAGTTAATAACGGTAAAGGTAGTCGAGGAATACTACCAGAGGAAAAGAGGGATGATGTAAAACCCACCCTTTTGAGCTAAGGAAAACCAGGAAAAGAACCGGTCAAACCAAATGAGGATTCAGAACCGGTTCACAAACCTGATCATTTCTGAATGGGCAAGTTGGGAATTTACAATTCTCGAGTGATCCAAAGAGTTCATTAAACCTTGGAAAAGAAACTTGAGACAAATTAAAACAGAAAAACCAAATTGGTTCAAGTGAACGAGAGTCCATAAGAACTCTAAAGTTAAGCGTGCTTGCTCGAGAGTAGTGTGAGGATGGGTGATCTCCTGGGAAGTATGAAATTTTTTGTAACTCGAAATTTTTAATTTTTATTCGAATGTACGGCTTATCATAAATAGCCATATTTAATATATATTTAATTATTGGAATTAATACCAATAATTTAATACCGAAATTAAATTATTGGAATTAATACCAATAATTTATGGCAATATTAAAACTAGTAATAAATTTGGCCCATTTAATACACGGGTTTTATGCCTATATAAAGAGGTCATCCTCATTTCATTCTCCTCACACCTGAACACTTCTCTCTCTATCTCTACTGCTCCATTTCTCGGTAAAGCTCGAACCAGAGCTTCGACTTTAACAAAGGTTGGACCCTTTAGAACCGGGGAGAAGACAGCTATCTGATAGCAAACTCCAATCAATCCGAGAATTTGTTAGAGAAGCGCCAACATGATGGAACAGTGAAGCAACTCCGACAGACCGAAGCTGCCCTATTTCGGCCAAGCTGAAATTGGCCATTCCAAGCCCTCCTCAGGCCAAACCAAGCCCTCCCAACACTTCCTCAGCCTTTCCACGGCCGAATTAGGACCGGAAGGTAAGCCAATTCGGCTCTCCTTTATAATTTTTGATCGGTGCTAGAGAGAGAGTCGATAGAATTTCAATGATGAAATTCTAATCCAATTCCGCATCAATTGATGTAATTCTTGATTCTAGGATGAACCTCAAGATGACACCTATCTGCCCAGATCGAAAGCTCGGACCGCCGTGCCTTCACCGATAAGTAATCGAAGCTTTCTCTCTCTACAGTCTGTTTTCTAGCGAAGCTCCATTTGAGCTCGTTCCGGTGTTAAAATCTACGATTCAAAGTTTCTTAGAATCGTATGAACAGGCAGGAACTCAATTTCAACTCCAATTTCAATAATTAGAAGTGTTTGATTGGTCAATTTGATTAAATCTAATTCGGTAGTGTTGAAGAGTTGAAATTGGGGGAAATTTGGAGATTTTCCAAATTCAAAGGGCCAAAATACAATTTTATGAAATTGAGGGTCAATTGGGCTTGAAAATAATGTTGGAGGACCAATTGAGGAATTTTGGAATTTTTGGGGCAGAACTTACCATTTTTGTAAAAGAAGGGCAAAATGGTAATTTTGGAAAAATTGGGGAACCAAATTGGAAATTTGGGAAATTAAACCCCTTTTTGGTGAAATTGAATAAATTGAGGTCCCATAATAAATTTTAAAACTTACGGGACTCAATTTGAGGAAAAACCGATATTAGGAACTTAAAGTTAAACAGAAATAACTTTAGGGACCTAATTGCAAATAACTAAAAGTTTGGGTTTTCTCATTCATTGGAAATGAATGAAGACTGTTATGCCGAGTAATAATGAACAAGGTTGTTCATATCGTGTAGGAACGCAAAATACTGGGAACGCTTGCAAGGACAAGCTCGCATGAATACAAAGAACCAATCTAGTGTAATTCACGACATTAACGGGTGAGTGGGTTTACTAACATCATACCCGGATGGGATGATGAGCACACCTTATAATTTAAAAACCACTTACCGGTTGTGAGTGGGTTTACTAACATCATATCCGGTTGGGATGATGAGCACAACTTAAAGATAAAAACCACTTACCGGTTGTGAGTGGAAATTTTATATCATACTCGATAGGGGATGATAAGTACCTCGATATAAAAACCCACTGTTTAGTGGTATTTTAATCATCACCACTTAGAGAAAGTGATGTGAAAATTTTGCGGAAAAAAACTACTTACCGGTTGTAAGTAGATCATATCCGGTTGGTATGATGAGACTTACTCGAAGGAAGTTGAAAACCCGTTAATCGGTTATGAACGGAGATGTCCTTATACCAATTGGTCTAATGGATAGTGAAAACCTATTTTGTCGGAAGTGTTCTCCCATGACTGTGTGCCAATGCTTAAACTATTTGGGAGACCTTCTCAACAGGAGCTCGAATAGCTCTGATAGACCAGGGGCCTCGGTTTTGGAACTTGGGGGCTAAATGCCCAATTTTGAAAATCTCATACAGTGGGCCCAAGGCCAGTTGGCACGAGCTGGAGCTGGTAAACGAACATGATATATGTGCCATAAAAATTAATAAGTAAATTGTTTGGCCATGGTACCAAGATAGGACTGACATGCTCAGTCAACTAGTGGCAGTGCGACATGACAAGTCGACGGACTAGTCAAGACAAACAGCTGTGGGTTAAGTTGAGACTCGGGGTCGTTGGACTAGTGGCACCACAGATTACATGGCAATATAAGAAAGCATTGTTTGTGCATGCACTGTGAGTACAGGATCATCAAGATGCCCATGAGGGGTAGTGATGCGTCCTAAGGGCACTGGACGACCTGGTGGCTATAAGGGCAGTTCATCGTTCCAGGTGTTTGTGCGAAATCTGGAGTAACACCTAGCGCATGAGACCGGGGTGGGGACAGGATGAGGTCTCTATCCTAATACGGACAAGAAGAAGTGATTTCAGGATTGTGGGTCGGAAGTCACGTACATCCACTCATTCCCAGGGTAAAAGTGGTTGTACTTCTATCCGGGTGGCAGGAAAAGTCGCTCCGAAGCCACTAGTGGGTTCAGTAGTGATACTGAATTGCGAATGTGTATAACCTTCATGATGAAGGATGAGCGTACGCCTTATCATAAATAGTCATAAATTAATATATATCTTGGTCATCCCCATTCATTCTCCTCACACCTGAACACTTCTCTCTCTCTCTCTCTCTACTGCTCCATTTCCCGGTGAAGCTTAAACCAAAGCTTCGACTTGAACATTTTTCTTAACCTTGAAAGGAGAGGTTAGGCTCTTTAGAACTGGGGGAATTCAGCTATCTGATAGCAAACTCTAGTCAATCCGAGAATCACTGGAGAAGCGCCGACATGATGGAACAGTGAAGCAGCTCCAGCGGACCGAAGCTGCCCTATTTCGGCCGAGTTGAAATTGGCCATTTCGATCCCTCATCAGGCCAAACCAAGCCTTCCCAACACTTCCTCAGCCCTCCCACAACCGAATTAGGACTGAAAGGTAAGCCAATTCGGCTCCCCTCTGCAATTTCCGGCCGGTGCTAAAGAGAGAATCGGAAGAATTTCAATAATGAAATTCTAACTCAATTAGATAACAATTGATGTGATTCTTGATTCTAGGATTAACCTCAAGATGAGAGCTATCTGTCCGGATCGAAAGCATGGACCGTCGTGCCCTCACCGGTGAGAAAACGAAGCTTTCTCTCTGTATACTCTATTTTCCGGCGAAGCTCCGTTTGAGCTCGTTCCGGTGCTAAAATCTGTGATTTAAACTTCCTTAGAATTGTATGAACACGTAGGAACTCAATTTTAACTCCAATTTCAACAATTATTGGTGTTTGATTGATCAATTTGATGAAATCAAATTCGGCAGTGTTGAAGAGTTGAAATTGGGGAAAAATTGGGATTTTTGAAATTCAAAGGACCAAAATGCAATTTTATGAAATTGAGGGTCAATTGGGCATGAAAATAATGTTGGATGACCAATTGAGGAATTTTGGAATTTTTGGGGCAAAAATTACCATTTTTGTAAATGAAGGGCAAAATGGTAATTTTGGAAAAGTTGGGGGACCAAATTAGAAATTTGGGAAATTAAACCCCTTTTGTGAAATTGAATAAATTGAGGTCCCAAGATAAATTTTAAAAGTTTCGGGACTTAATTTGAGGAAAAATTGGCATTTGGGGACTTAAAGTTAAAGAGAAATAACTTTAGGAACCTAATTGTAAATAACTAAAAAGTTTGAGTTTTCTCATTCATTGGAAATGAATGAAGGTTGTTAAGTTGAGTTATAGTGAACAAGGATGTTCATATCATGTAGGAACATGAAGTATCGGGAACGCCAACATGGACGAGCTCGCGTGAATACAAAGAACCGGTCTAGTGGAATTCACTACGTTAACGGTTGAGTGGGTTTATAAATATCATACCCGATCGGGATGATGAGCACAACTTAAAATTAAAAACCACTTACCAGTTGTGAGTGGGATTATATATCATACTCGATTGGGAATGATAAGTGTCTCGGTATAAAAACCCACTATTTAACGATATTTTAATTATCACCACTTAGAGAAAGTGATGTGAAAATTATGCGGTAAAAACTACTTACCAGTTGTAAGTAGATCATACCCGGTTGGTATGATGAAACTTCCTCGAAGGAAGTTGAAAACCCGTTCATTGGTTATGAATGGAGATGTCCTTATACCGGTTGGTATAATGGACAGTGAAAACCTATTTTGTCGGAAGTATTCTCCCCTGACTATGTGCCAATGCTTAAACTATTTGGGAGACCTTCTTGACGGGAGCTCGAATAGCTCTTATAGGTCGGGGCCCTCGGTTTTGGAACTTGGGGGCTAAATGCCCAATTTTGAAAATCTCATACAGTGGGCCCAAGGCCAGTTGGCATGAGCAGGGGCTCGTAAACGAACATGATATATGTGCCATAAAACATAATAAGTGAATTGTTTGGCCATGGAACCAAGATAGGACCGACATGCTCAGTCAACTAGCGGCAGTGCGACATGACAAGTCAACGGACCAGTCAAGACAAACAACTACGGGTTGAGTTGAGAGCCGGAGCCGTTGAACCAGTGGCACCACAGATTACATGGCAATATGAGAAAATATAGTTTGTCCATGCACTATAAGTACGGGATCATCAAGACGCCCATGAGGGGTAGTGATGTGTCCTAAGGGCCCTAGACGACCCGGTGACTATAAGGGCAGATCGTGCGAAATTTGGAGTAGCACCAAGTGCATGAGACCGGGGTTGGGATAGGATGAGGTCTCTATCCTCATACGGACACGAAGAAGTGATTTCGGGATTGTGGGTCGGATGTCACGTACATCCACTCATTCCCAGGGTAGAAGTGGTCGTACTTCTATCCGAGTGGCAGGAAAAGTCTCTCCGAAGCCACTAGTGGGTTTAGTAGTGATACTGACTTGCAAATGTGTGTAATCTTCATGATGAAGGATTTGTGTTGGGTGATAACACACCAGTAACTAAGAAATAATGGAAAAAAAAACCTGAATTTTTAAATAAAGGGATTTTTTTAAAAGAAAGAAGTCTGACACACTCCATATAAATGTTTTTCTTGAAAGTCAAAAGATTTGAATCCCATTCACTGAGTAGTTGTACTCACCCCCTCCCTTATACCACTTTCAGGAAGTCCCAGAAAGCCGAATCTTAAAAGACGTGCGTTTAAACGCCTGCAAGACAGGTACGATTAATTTAAATTATTATGAAGCTTTGATTTATGATATTCTTGGAAAAAGGTGCAGGTCTAAAGAACGCCTTACTTTTTACAGTTTATAATATAAGGGGAAACCTTTTAGTAAATCGGGAGAGTGGTGAATTGATCACGGGGATCTGACCAAACCGGGTTGGGGCGTGACACCAGCCATCTCCTCTAACATAGATTTAACTCCTTCTGAGTCAGAAAGTTCTTAAGGCTCTTGTGATCTGTGTATATCCTGCACTTAATCCTATAGAGGTAGTGTCGCCATATCTTTAGGGAAAACACTATTACAGCTAATTCCAAGTCATGAGTTGGGTAATTTCTCTCATGTACCTTCAGCAGTTATGAGGCATATGCAATAACCTTCCCCTATTACATTAGGACACAACCAAGCCCTTGACTAGAGGCATCACTATAGACTGTGTACTCTCCTGCATTAGGATCAGGTAAAGAGAGTACGGGTGCGGTTGTTAGTCGAGTCTTTAACTCTTAGAAGGATTCTCACAACACTCATCCCATTTATACTCAACTCCCTTCCTGGTGAGTCGAGTTAGCGGAGCTACTATTTTAGAAAAATCTTGCACAAATTGCCTATAGTATCCTGCCAATCCTAAGAAACTTCTTATTTCTGTAGGATTCCTTGGAGCTTTCCAATTTGATATGGCTTCCACCTTAGCCGGATCCACTTTAACTCTGTCCTTAGATACAATGTGCCCTAAGAACCCTACCTCCTACAGCCAGAACTCACACTTGGAAAATTTTGCATATAATTGGTTTTCCTTCAATATTTCCAATGTAATTGCCAAATGCTTTTCATGTTCTGACATGGTTCATGAGTATATAAGTATGTCATCTATTAATATTATCACGAACCTATCCAAATGAGGTTGGAACATGCGGTTCATTAAGTCCATGAAGGATGCAAGGGCATTTGTCAATCCAAACAGCATCACTCTGAACTCATAGTGCCCATATCTGGATCTAAATGTCGTCTTAGGGATGTCCTCTTCTCTAATCCTGAGTTGGTGATAGCCCGACCGAATGTCTATTTTAGAGAAGTAAGCTGCTCCCTTTAATTGATCAAACAAATCATCTATCCTTGGGAGTGGGTATCAATTATTGATGGTGACCTGGTTCAGCTTTTTATAGTCAATGCACAGTCTCATGCTTCCATCCTTTTTCTTTACAAATAGAATAGGAACACCCCATGGAGACTAACTTGGACGTATGAAATTCTTTTCCAATAATTCATCCAGCTATACTTTTAATTCCTTCAGCTCTGCTGGAGCCATACAATATGAGGCCTAGGATATGGGGTTTGTTCCTGGGGTTATTTCTATAGTAAACTCCACTTGTCGACTGGGAGGTAGTCCGGGTAGCTCTTCTAGAAAAAGCTCTGGATAATGTCTGACTACCCGAATGTCTTCCAGTTCTTTTTCTTCAGACTTCTCACCTATAACCATGGCCAGAAAGGTTGTACATCCTTTTTGTATCATCCTTTGAGCTTTTAGGTGAGACACCAATTGTACTTCTCCTTTCCTTCTATCTCTTTGGAACTTTAGTCCTTTCATTTTGAAAGTGTGAAAAGTTACTGTCTTCCTTCTATAGTTCATCCTTGCTTGATGATTACTCAGCCAGTCCATTCCTAGAATTACTTCAACCTCCATTAGGGGTAACGGGATCAAGTCAGCTTCAAGTTTGATTCCTCCAATTCTTATCTCACATCCCTTTAATTGTTTATTCCTGTATAAACCTTCTCCTAAAGGGGTAAGGATGTTATGGCTTTATACTAGTGGATTCAGCTCCAGGGGTACTTTTGAAACCAACTCTTCCTTGATAAATGATCTCTCTGCTCCGGAGTCAAAGAGGGTATAGACTTGTTGTCCCCATAGCTATATATACCCTGATTTAAGAAATGTATGGTTTAGAAGGAATTCTCTTTTATTAAATCAAAAGATTTTTAGTTTACATGACTTCTTTGGACTAATTTGTAGGGTTCTGGGATGTACCCACTACAGTGCTAGGGTCTCCTCTAGCCTCCTCCTGAGTGAGGTTGTATACTCTAGCTGGTACTCTTGCTATAGCTTCTGGTCTAAGGTTTTTGAGATTCCCCTAAGGTGGTCTAAGAGTATTCCTCTGTCTTTTCTCCTTAAGGGTGGGACAATCCTTTACGAAGTGTCCCACTCGTTCGCATGCGAAACAGGTATGGCATGCTCCCTCATGGTTCCTTAGGCACTTCAGGCTGCAAGGGTTTCCTTGGGGTATGGTAGGGACTATTCTGGGAGGAGGTGGTGGCATGCCCCTTCTCCATTGGAATACCATTTTGTTTTCTCCTCTTGGGCCGGCATATTCTTTTTGTCCTCCTTGATGGTTTGGATTCTTATCTCCCCTTCTAGTTGTCTGCTCCACTCAACGGCGTCGGGTTTGTACCGGTCGCTCACATTTGTGAGCCATACTGATTACAACTGTCAGGTCTACGCGGCATCCTAGTACTCCCATACGGTCTCTAATGTCCATGTTTAGACCGTCCACAAACCTCTGGCATATGTCAGCTAGCCCAGCTAGGTTGGGAGCAAAGGGTCTTAACTAGTTGAATTTTGTTTCATACTCTGATATGGAGTTAAGCCCTTGTCGAAGTCAGATGAACTCTTGCTTCTTCTCATTTATTAGGTGGAGTGCTAGGTACTCCTCCGAATACCTCTCCTCAAGGTGTTCCCAAGTTGGGGTGGTGGTATGTAGGTTTCAGACATTGTCCCACCACCGTCTAGCGCTTCCTTCTAGGAAGAACTCCATCAGGATCACCTTATCGTCTGGTGGTATCCAAACAATTCCCATCAACTTCTTAGTATTGGCCAACCAATCCATGGCAGTTCCAGCATCCTTTTCTCCGAGCAAAGGTTTACATCCTAGTTGTCAGAGGGTTTTGAGATTTCTAGGAATGTCCATTGGAGCGGTTGGATTAACAGGGGGAGAGTGGGTTAGGTTGGCCAAATACATGGGTGAATTCCTCAAACAATCCTTGATGCTCCCTGTTGAGTCCAAGAGGGGTTGTCTAGGATGCTCTGGGAGTTTCTACAGGTAGGGGTGGTTGAGTGGTGTTGGAGACGGAAGCCCTAGTTCTCTTGGTTCCCTTCTTTGGAGCCATTTCTGTAAATTTTTAAAATGACTTTTATTAGTTACTATATTTTCTAGTCTTGATTATGCATTCAAGGAAACAAGCTCTGATACCACTAAAGTTGTCACGCTCCCACCCAGTTTGGTCGGATCCCCATGATCAACCCGCCACTCTCTCAGTTTATTAAAGGGTTTCCCCTTGTTATAAACTGTAAAGAGTAAGGTGTCCTTTAAACCTGCACTTTTCCTAAAATAACATAAATCAAAATTGCATAATATTTTAATTTTATCATACCTATCTCGCAGGCATCTCGGTTAATGGTCTTTAAAGGGTAGACTTTCTAGAATTTCCTAAAAGGGAAATAAGGGAGGGGTGAGTATGACTACTTAGTGAATGGGTTTTCAAAAATTCACTTTGAGGAAAAGAATTTTATTGAAGGGTGCCAAACTTCTTTCTTTCAAAAATCCTTTCATTTAAAATCTCAGGTTTTATCACCATTTCCTTATTTAATCACGGTGTGTTATCACCCAACACACAACCTACATCATGAAGGTTAAACACACATTCGCAGGCGAGCACGTCCACTAAACCCACTTGTGGTGTAAACCCCGCACTTTTGAGTTAAGGAAAATCGGGAAAAGAACCGATCAAACCGAATAAGAAAACCGACCGAATTACATTTAGGAACAAGCAATATGGAAATTTACAACTTCCAGGTGATCCAAAGGGTTCATTAAACCTTGGAAAAGAAACTTAAGACAAATTAGAAAATAAAAACCAAATTAGTTCAAGTGAACTAGATTCCATAAGAACTTCAAAGTTAAGTTTGTTTGCCGAGAGTAGTGTGAGGATGGGTGACCTCCTAAGAAGTATGAATTTTTTTTGTAACCCGAAATTTCCAATAATTTAATTTGGGTATTAAATAATTGGTATTAATTACAACAATTTATGGCAATATTAATACTAGTAATAAATCTCTCCCATTAAATACACGGTTTTACACCCAAACACTTCTCTCTCTCTCTCTCTCTACTGCTCCATTTCCCGATGAAGCTTGAACTAGAGCTTCGACTTGAACAAAGGTCGGGCTCTTTAGAACTGGGGAGAATACAGCTATCTGGTAGCAAACTCCAGTCAATCCGAGAATCGTAGGAGAAGTGCCGGCATGATGGAATAGTGAAGTAGCTCTAGCGGACCGAAGCTGCCCTATTTCGGCCAAGCTGAAATCAGCCATTTCAAGCCCTCCTCAGGCCAAACCAAGCCATCCCAACACTTCCTCAGCCTTTCCACGGCCGAATTAGGACTGAAAGGTAAGCCAATTTGACTCCCCTTTACAATTTTCGATCGGTGCTAGAGAGAGGATCGATCGAATTTCAATGACGAAATTCTAATCCAATTCCGCATCAATTGATGTGATTCTTGATTCTAGGATGAAACTCAGGATGAGAGCTATCTGTCCAAATCGAAAGCTCGGACCGTTGTGCCTTCACCGGTGAGTAATCGAAACTTTCTCTCTCTATAGTTCATTTTCCAGCGACGCTCCGTTTGAGCTCGTCCTGGCGTTAAAACTTGCGATTCACAATTCTAAAGAATCATATGAACATATAGAAACTCAATTTCAACTTCAATTTCAACAATTGGAAATGTTTGATGGGTCAATTTGATGAAATCAAATTCGGCTGTGTTAAGAAGTTGAAATTGGGGGAAAATTGGGGATTTTCGAAATTCAAAGGACCAAAATAAAATTTTATGAAATTGAGGGTCAATTGGACATGAAAATAATGTTGGAGGACCAATTGAGGAATTTGAAATTTTTGGGGCAAAATTTACCATTTTTCTAAAGGAAGGGCAAAATGGTAATTTTAGAAAAGTTGGGGGACCAAATTGGAAATTTGGGAAATTAAACCCCTTTTTGTGAAATGGAATAAATTGAGGTCCTATGATAAATTTTAGAAGTTTCAGGACTCAATTTGAGGAAAAACCGGCAGGAACTTAAAGTTAAAGAGAAATAACTTTAGGGACCTAATTGCAAATAAACGAAAGTTTGACTTTCTCATTCATTTGGAATGAATGAAGGCGATTAGGCTGAAGGATAAAGAACCAAGATGTTCATATCGTTTAGGAACACGAAGTACCGGGAATGCCAGCAAGGACAAGCTCGCGTGAATACCAAGAACCGATCTAGTGTAATTCACGACATTAACGAGTGAGTGGGTTTACTAACATCATACCCGATTGGGATGATGAGCACAACTTAAAATTAAAAACCACTTACCGGTTGTGAGTAGAAATTTTATATCATACCTGGTTGGGAATGATAAGTACCTCGGTATGAAAACCCACTATTAAGTGGTATTTTAAACATCACTACTTAAAGGAAGTGATGTGAAAATCATGCGGAAAAACTATTTACCAATTGTAAGTAGATCATACCTGTTTGGTATGATGAGACTTCCTCGAAGGAAGTTGAAAACCCGTTCATCGGTTATGAACAGAGGTGTCCTTATATCGGGCGGTATAATGGATAGAGAAAATATATGTTTTGTCAGAAGTGCTCTCCCCTGACTATGTGCCAATGCTTAAATAATTTGGGAGACCTTCTCGACGAGAGCTCGAATAGCTCTGATAGGCCAAGGGCCTCAGTTTTGGAACTTGGGGGCTAAATGCCCGATTTTGAAAATCTCGTACAGTGGGCCCAAGGCTAGTTGGCACGAGCTGGAGTTCATAAATAAACATGATATATGTGCCATAAAACTTAATAAGTGAATTGTTTGGCCATGGTACCAAGATAGGACCGACATGCTCAGTCAACTAGCGACAATGCGACATGACAAGTCGACGGACTAGTCAAGACAAACAGCTACGGGTTGAGTTGAGAGTCGGGGCTGTTGGACAAGTGGCACCACAGATTACATGGCAATATAAGAAAACATTGTTTGTGCATGCATTGTGAGTATGGGATCATCAAGACACCCATTTGGGGTAGTGATGCATCCTAAGGGCACTAGATGACCTGGTGGCTATAAGGGCATTTCGTCGTTCCAGGTGTCTGTGCGAAAGCTGGAGTAGCACCAAGCACATGAGACCAGGGTGGGGACAAGATGAGGTCTCTGTTCTTATACAGACACGAAGAAGTGATTTTGAGATTGTGGGTCGGATGTCGCGTACATCCACTCATTCCCAGGGTAGAAGTGGTCGTGCTGCTATCCGGGTGGTAGGAAAAGTCGCTCCGAAGCCACTAGCAGGTTCAGTAGTGATACTGATTTGCGAATGTGTGTAACCTTCATGATGAAGGATGTGTATTGGGTGATGACACACCTTGGTAACTAAGAAATAATGGAAAACCCCCAAATTTTGAAATGAAGGGATTTTTGAAAAGAAAGGAGTCTGGCACACTCTATATAAATACTTTTCTTTAGTCAAAAGATTTGAATCCCATTCACTGAGTAGTCGTACTCACCCCCTCTCTTATATCCCTTTCAGGAAATCCCGAAAAGCCTACCCTTAAAGATTGTCAATTAAGATGCCTGTAAGACAGGTATGTAGAGTTTTAAATTTCATGCAGTTTTGATTATGCTATTCCAGGAAAAGGTGCAGGTTAAAGGATGCCTTACTCTTTACGGTTTACAATAAGGGGAAACCCTTTAATAAACCGGGAGAGTGGTGGGTTGATCATGGGGATCCAACCAAATTGGGTGGGGGCGTGAAATGTGGCGTCAGGGCGACTTTACTAGCCACCTGGATAGAAGTACGTCCTCTTCTACCTTGAGAATGAGTGGATGTACATGACATCCGACCCTCAATCCCGAAATCAATTCTCCATGTCCGTATGAGTTTAGAGACCTCATCCCGTCCTCACCCCAGTCTCATGTGCTTAGTGCTACTCTAAATTTTGCATGGTCACCTGGTACGGCGAACTGCCCTTATACTCACCAGGTCGTCAAAGGCCCTTAGAACACATCACTACCCCTCATAGGTGTCTTGATGATCCTATAATCATAGTGCATGAACAAACAGTATTTTCTTATCATGCCATATAATCTATCGTGCCACGAGTCCAATGGCCCCAACCCTCAACTCAACCTACAGCTGTTTGTCTTTACTGGTCCAGAGACCTATCATGTCACACTACCACTAGTTGACTAAATATATCGGTCCTATCTTGGTACCATGGCCAAAAAATTCATTTATTAAAGTTTTATGGCACATATCTCATCTTTGTTTATGAGCTCCTGCTCGTGCCCACTGGTCTATGGCTCACTTGTTCAAGACTTTTGAAACCGGGCATAATAGCCCCAAGTTCCAAAACCGAGGCCCCTGGCCTATAAGAGCTATTCGAGCTCCCATCAAGAAGGTCTCCCAAATCGTTTAAGCATTGGCACACAGTGAGGGGAGAGCACTTCTGACAAAAATATATTTTCAACTGTCTATTATACCGACCGGGTATAAGGACATCTCCGCTCATAACCGATGAACGGGTTTTCAACTTCCTTCGAGTAAGTTTCATCATACCAACCGGGTATGATCTACTTACAACCGGTAAGTAGTTTTTCCGCATGATTTTCACATCACTCCTCTAAGTTGTGATGTTTAAAATACCATTTGGTAGTGGGTTTTCATTTCGAGATACTTATCATCCCCAATCGGGTATGATATAAAATCCCACTCACCCGTCAATCTAGTAAATTCCACTAGATCGGTCCCTTGTATTCACGTGAGCTTGTCCTCGCTAGCGTTCCCGGTGCTTCATGTTCTTACATGATATGAACATCTCGGTTCTTTATCTCTCAGCCTAATAGCCTTCATTCATTCCAAATGAATGAGAACAACCAAACTTTTATTTATTTGTAATTAGGTCCCTAAAGTTATTTTTCTTTAATTTTAAGTCCCAAATGTCGATTTTTCCTCAAATTGAGTCACAAAACTTTTATAATTCCCATTGGGACCTCAATTTATTCAATTTTATAAAAAGGGGTTTAAATTTCCCAAATTTCCAATTTGGTCCCTAAACTTTTCCAAAATTACCATTTTGCCCTTTCTTTACAAAAATGGTAAATTTTACCCCAAAAATTCTAAAATTCCTCAATTGGCCCTCTAACATTTTTATCATGCCAATTGACCCTCAATTTTAGGAAATTGCTTTCAATTCTTTCTAAATTTCAAAAATTCCTATTTTTTTTCCCAATTCCAACTTTTAAACACAGCCAAATTTGATTTTATCAAATTGACCGATCAAACGTTTCCAATTGTTGAAATTGAAGTTGAAATTGAGTTTCTACATGTTCATACGATTCTTTAGCAATTTGAATCGCAAGTTTTAACGCCGGAACGAGCTCAAATGGAGTTTTGCCGGAAAATGAACTGTAGAGAGAGAAAGCTTCGATTACTCACTGGTGATGGCACGGTGGTCCGAGCTTTCTATCTGGGCAGGTAGTTCTCCTCCTGAGGTTCTTCCTAGGATCAAGAATAACATCAATTGATGTCGAATTAGATTAGAATTTCATCATTGAAATTCGGTCGACTCTCTCTCTAACACTAATCGAAAATTGCAGAGCGGGTCCAAATTGGCTTACCTTTCCATCCTAATTCGGCTGTGGAAGGGTTGAGGAAGTGTTGTGAGGACTTTGTTTGGGCTGAGGAGGGCTCGAATTGAATAATTTCAACTCATCTGAAACAAGGCAGCTTCGGTCTGCCAGAGCTACTTCACTATTCAATCACGCCAGGACTTCTCCGGTGTCTCTCGGAATAAATGGATGGAACCGTCATGTAGCTGACTTCTCTCCAATTCTAATGAACCTGACCTCACCTTCTTTGGCGTAGAAATGACCCTATATCGGAGCTCTGGTTTGAGCTTCATCGAAAAACTAAGCAACTAAGATAGAGTGAGCTTTTCAGGTGTGGAGAGTATTAATGGAGAGGGGCTCTTTATATAGGGTGCTCGGGGACTCGTCAGCCGTCTATTTGGCATCTTTATGATAGGCATTGATTTGCCAAAAATGTATTGAATGGAGACAATTCTTCTTCATTGACGCTGCTTCAATTTTTCGGTGAGTGAACAGTGCTATCATCTGAAGGAAGAAGACAACATTGTTCAGAACCGGATCGAACCAAACCGGTCCGAACTGAGTTCAAAGCTTAAACCAGCCAGTTCACCCCTCATTTGACCGAATTTTTTAAATTTCAAAATTCATTTTCTATCTAATGGTGGCTTCAAATCTTGAATTTGAATTCTTTAAGCTACCTAGAAAAATGAATTTAGGATTCGGTTCAATAGTAGTTCAAACCGGTTCGGATCCGGTTCACCTGAACCGGTTTGGTTTTCATCTCTAATTCCTTCTCAAGTCCATTTCCATAACTTTTAGGACTCTTTGGGTCACCTGGGGTCTATAAATTTTCCGGTCTACCCTCTCTTTATCTATTTGGTTCATAAACCAATTCTATTCAGTTCGGACCCGGTTCACTTGAACTGGTCCAGTTTTTCTTCCCCAATTCGTCCTAAGGTTTTTTTTTTCCAAGATGCCATTTTGAGTCACATGGAAGTTGTAAATTCTCAATTTGCCTGTTTCTTAATAATCGAGCTTGTAAACTGATTTAGTTTAGAATTCAAAACTGACCGGTTCTTTCCCCGGTTTTCTCATTATCAAAGGACGGTGTTTACAACATCTAAATTCATTTTCTATCTAATGGTGACCTCAATTTACCAAATTGACATTTTTAAGCCACCTAGAAAAATGAATCATTGAATTTAGATGTTGTAAACATCTAAATTCATTTTCTATCTAATGGTGACCTCAATTTACCAAATTGACATTTTTAAGCCACCTAGAAAAATGAATCATTGAATTTAGATGTTTACAACATCTAAATTCATTTTCTATCTAATGGTGACCTCAATTTACCAAATTGACATTTTTAAGCCACCTAGAAAAATGAATCATTGAATTGGTTCACTATAGTTCATCCCGATTCGGGTTCGATTCACCCCAAACCAGTTCGATTCTCTCATCAATTCCACTTACCAGTTCTTTCTCATGATTTTTATGAATTTTTGGTCAATTGTGATTTTTCCAATTTCTCATTTTAACCCTTCTTTATCATTTTTTCCTTTTTCGGCTTGGTTTTCTCAAAACCATCGGTTCTCTCTCTAGTTTACTTGGTCCAGGGGACGGGTTTCACATTACTTTTCCAAATTACCATTTGGTCCTTTACTTGGGAAAATTACCATTTTGCCCTTATACATTTAAACTTCCTCTTTTCGGACCTTAAACTTTCCCAAGTCTCTCAATTGGGTCTCTCAAGTTTATTAAGTCTCATTCTAGTCCCAAATAGACATTTGAAAATTTTCAAGCTCTATTTCTCATTAATTGCTTAATAACCCCTAAGTTTTGGCAAAATTACCATTTTGACACACCTTTAATTAAGTTTAGGTCATTGATTTTCTCAAAACCATCGGTTCTCTCTCCAGTTTACTTGGTTTGAGGGACGAATTTCACATTACTTTTCCAAATTACCATTTGGTCATTTACTTGGGAAAATTACCATTTTTCCCTTATACATTAAAACTTCCTCTTTTCAGACCTTAAACTTTCCCAAGTCTCTCAATTGGGTCTCTCAAATTTATTGAGTTCCATTCTGGTCCCAAATAGACATTGGAACAATTTCAAGCTCTATTTCTCATTAATTGCCTAATGACCCCTAAGTTTTGACAAAATTACCATTTTGTCACTCTTCTTTATAACTTAGATTTCAAGCTTCATTTAAACCCCATTTTTCTCATTTAGGTCCCTAAACTTCCTTTAATTAAATTTAGGTCATTGTACTATCCAAAAGTTACCTTTTGGCCACACAAATGCTCTTATTTGTACTTTAGTTCTTAATTTTACATTTATTGCAAATAAGTCCCTAGACCTTCCAAAGTAGGCAAACCTAGTCCCTAAACTTCACCAAATTTTCTAATCAGTCCCAAAACTTTATTTAACCCCTTAGGAATACCCACAAAATGCTCATTTACATTTGGGTCCCCTAACTTTCAAATATTTTCATTTTAGTCCATGGCCTTTGACTTAGAACAAAAGTATCTATAAAAATTCACAAATTTAGTGTCAAGGTCCCCCTAGCCTCCCTCTAGGCCATTGTAAACTTATTTTGGTCGAAGTTAACCGAAATTGCTTCGATCGGGCTTGATCGTAAACTTGCATGTAAACGAGTAATAGTAAGGTTAAAGTTGGGAACTCATGAGAGATGATACGTCGGTTATCGAGGCCAATGCAATTTGAAAGCTAACTCCTCAAGGAGTTAGTGGCCACTTGAATCACCTTGATTGGTGGTCTGTAGCACCTAGAATGTCCATTTTAGCCAACTCGGCTATTTAACTCGAGATCTAAAATTTTAAAGATTTAATTCATGTTTGAAACTTACTCAAATTGGGCAAGGATGGTGGCTATGGAAAGTTGGTGGTACGAGGGACTTATTAAAATTTTCTTAGCTCATGAAGGTCATCGAGGTCGTCTAAAATAGCCTCTAAAACAGTTGCTCTGTTTTGGTTGTCGAAGATCGTGTATTTTGCAATCTCGCCAAAAACTGTAGAGGTTGGGCTAAGGGTCGACAGAGGTGGCAATGGAAAGCTAATGTCCTCAACTTTCAAGAGGTACCAAGATCGTCATTGGAGGCAGTCAAACGGAGGAGCTATACTCTCTAGTAGTTGAGTTATCGGAGTTAAGAGCAATCTGATTTTCAGATAGAATTCATAACAATTTATGATGACAAAACATCCAAGATTTTTATGGATGTGTTATAGACTATCTTGATTAACTATCCATAGCTTTCTTTCTTCATTACATGGCATGTGACTTTGTGAATGAATTTATTTCTCTAATCGGTGGAATCAAGTTGTTTGTCAAGGTTTATCGGGTAAAATAGGGCAATCAGGTTTGATCTTGGGACGAGGAAGATGACACACGCTTGCCTGGTCGTGCGTGTGTGTGCCTCGCGCTTCACACTGACCAGTCTACACTGTAGCAAACTTATTTTCAATGAATTTCTCGACTGATATGGTAATTTTTTGCCTAGTTCACCCCTTTTCTAATCATTTTTTTAGAAAAATAAAAATATCTAAAAATTATATATTCAATTTCTAATTGAATGGATACAAAAACAACTCAATTTGAATTTATTTAGCACCCTTAAAAATTAAGGAGTTTTATAACTCCCCTAGCCCGAACCTAGTTCAAGCGAGTTTTCACCTTGTTTCTTCCCAATCCTTAACCTCGTGTTCCGAGACATTCCTAAGGGTTACTCTAGTCCCCTTTTCTCCCTTCTTAGCATCTCCATTGATACCCTCTCTCATTCCGGTTCGATTTCACTTACAGATTTAGTTTTACTTTCCTAGTTCGATCCCATTTCCTAGTTCAACTTAGTCCAGTTCTTGAATTGGAATTTTTTGGTGTTACACATATATTGATTAACTAGTTCTTTCAAACATCCAAGTTTTCTACTAGCTCAATACACTTTCCACTTGATACTCTATGATTGGATAATGTAGTTGACGTAGATTACTTCCTATTAATAGTTAACGACTGTCATGTGTCGCACGGTAATTTGTCAATACTTTAGACCGCTTGTCTAACAACTTACTAGTTGCGCTTTCCATGTGCCGCCCACTAGTTGGTCACGACTGTCGACATGGTGCTAAGCTAGAAAATTGGTCCGCTCACTGATTTTGTCGTATTGACCTGGTTAGACCGTTGATCAATTTAATCGAATATGATTTCGGTGACCCAAAATCGTTTGATGGTTGGTTCAACCTTAATTCGACTAGTTCTTTAATTTCTAAAAAAATATAAATTTATTTTATACATGGTAACAACCTCAATTTACCTTTTTCCACTTTTGAGTCACCCTAAAAATAAATATTCAAGCTGGTTCTTCTTGGTTTGGTATGGTTAAGTCTAGTTTAACATCGGTTCACCTCGATTAAGTCCGATTTTCACTTCCCACTTTAAGTTGGATTAATTTCATTTGAAATTTGGTAAATCTTATCTTACTTTGGATCACTTGCAATCCAATATTAATTTATTTTCGTGATTCTGGTTCATATTGAACCTCGGTCTTCTTTGAAACTTTTCTGGTCCACTTTTGTTTTGTTTAATTTCTTTATGAAGATCGAGGTTTAAAGGTAGAAGATCACTTTGGTACCGGTGTCCACTAGAGTAATGGTCGAAGGTAGACAAATTTGACTATGAAATGGTGATAACCACCAATAATTGTTTTAAACTAGGGTTAGCCAAAATCGCCCTCATCCCGTATTTTTTAGCCACTTTCAAGTCAAATCTAACTAAATAACTTAGGAGGAGTTTCTTAGTGTCATTTTAATATAAAAATCACCTTAATTAGTAGTTAGGTGAGAAAAAATACTGATTTTTTCGCATTTGGAAGAGAAATTTGATATATCGAGTAATTAATGTTATAGGGATATATATATATATATAAAAGTTATCATCTTATACCTACATTTTGTTATATTTTATTTGGTCAAAATTTTACTAAATTGATATGTTCACAATTTGGGGCTAAAGGTGGTCACAAATCTAGGGCATGGTTTGGAATAAGGTTGACTCGACTGGAAATTATGCAAATGACACCCTTTTCCTTTTTTAATTTAATTAAATTATATTTTTTTATATTCTCGGATCCATTCAGTAATTTAACTTAAAATTTTAATAAGTTAAAACTAAAATCCTCATTATTCGATTTTTAATTCGAATCGAACTTTTATACTTTAAATAGTATTTTCCCATGTAATTAAGTTTTATTTTTAAAAATTTTGGTATTATAATTAAAATATTTAACCTTAACACTCATCCACTACAATATACTGAAAAGCAGTCAAATACATTATACAATATCTCAAACGGATGTTAACCATAGATCTCGATATTCAATCGAAATGAGAGATGAATAAATTATTTTTTAATAAAATCTAAATCAACAATTCTAATTATCAACGTTTAACTTGTTATACTATATTTATTTGTTAAAATCTTATTTTGTGAAGTTTAAATAAGCAACAAAAAAATTACTTGATAAAAAAAAGTAGCAAATAATTGCTCAATCTAAAAGTGAGTATAAAAATATTAGTAACGCAGTAGTTTCTTCTACAAGAAATTGACATTATTACAACTTATTCTATTAAATTAGGTGGTGAGGTTATTTCAACCATATATCTAATAATCCGATTTTTTATACTTTATTAAAATTATTTAAATAAATTATCGTTTGGTTCACTAATACAACCATCCTCACCAACTTCATTTTTGTTTTATTAACACGAATTTTCACCCACGGAAGTACTCAAAAAAAGCCTTCCTTAAGTCGTTTCCAACATTTTAATTTCATTTTCAAAGTGTATACACGTTTTATGTTAGACCAAATAATAAAAATATGGTAAAATATTGTATAAAATAAAAAAAAATATTTTGTATTATAAAATTAATTTTTTAATTAATAAAATTTAAATAGAAATGAATTATTTTATTTAGTATTTTCTATTTTTTTGGCCGAAGAATCCTGTCGTGTACGTCGGCTATTCGGATTAACGAAGTTAAAGTTAATATCAGTTCATAATTATATTGGTACACAGTTATTTAGAGAGTTTTTTAAATTGCAATATTAAATGTATACACGTTGTGTTAGAGTAAATAATGAAAATATAATAAAATAAAATTAGAAATATTTTTTAATTTAATAAATTTTAAATAAACATAAATTATTTTGTTTGGTATACTATTTACTATTTTTTTGACGGAAGAATCCTTCCGTCATCTACGTCGTCGCTCGGATTGAGGAAGTTGAAGTTAATAGAAGTTCATAATTATATTGGGTTTGGATGATAGAATAGTTCATATTTATAGAATCACCGAACGGTAGAAGGCGTCAAAAAAAATCTCTAACTACGCCGAGTTTTTTGCAGTTTTTCGGAGGTATTTCAATGCAATAAAATGGTAACAAGAGCGAAGCAGAAAAACTTGAACACGGTACGGCAGGTTGAAAAGTCGACCTGTGTCAGGAGTATCATCATATTTTTGTTAGTAAATTTCATCTATACTACTCCAAACCTTATTTTTAGCCTAGACTCTAATTAATTAATTTAATGCGAATAATCTACCTAAAATATTTTCTTGATATTTTTTGATTAATCAGATTTTAATTGAAGATCCTATTTAAAATATATATGTGCAAAATAATCTCAACATATTTATTTTGTAATTATTTTATCAAGAAGCAAACATATTGGACACGTCACATGTACACATACGTGACCTACCGCCCACTAAAACGCGTAGGTGTAAGGCGCGTCTCCCTATATAGCTTTCAGCCGTTTTGCTTTCCCAAATACACGCACATTTCTATTTATCCTGGATAGGCAAAAATCTGACCTTTCTTCTTTGGTTGCGGCAATCTCAATCTCTATCTTTGTTGATTTGGTATGAGTTTCTCCCTTTCACCGCTATCATCTGCTATCCTCTGATGGATGTTTGCGTTTTCTTTTTCGCAACTTTTTTCAGTTTGGGGTGCGTTATTGGTTCCTTTCCTTTTTTATGATTTATGGTTGAATGATCATTGTCTCCCAGTATGATTGTATCAGAATTTCATGATGAAGCTGTGGTATGAGGATTGACTTTTTTGAGGAATTGCATCGACCATATTGGAATGTCCTGATTTCCTGTTCTTCATCATATTTTTGTGGAGTTTATTACGGTGCAATTGAGACTTATGAGGAAACGGATGAAATTGTGATTAGAGGTGTAGTGGGAGGGTTATCCTCTCAATGTGTAATAGAGGGGAGATCTTGTTGAGAGTTGCCTCCATTTCTACAAGGATCAAAGTATTGGTAGAAAATTTCTGCTGATTTTTTTTGTTGAAGTTCATGTCATTATTTTGTTCAAGTTGTTAGATACGATTTGTTGAATATAAAATAGGGGAAGATGAAGGGGAAAGACTTTAAAAGATAGTGATGATAGATCATATAATGATCTAATAAGATTATATCATAACAATATAATATTTCAACACCATTTAATACCTTAATAATTTGGCTATTGTGGTTTAGGTCTAACCTTAATATTATAACCAGTAATTTCATATTTTTATCTCTATTAGTGTTATTTAAAGTGTAAAGCTATATTTTTTTTTTCATTTGAAAGGTGAAAGTGTAAGGTTATAAATTATTTATTATTGAACCTCTTGTCAAGCTTATGGTTTAGATTGTGATGAATAGAACTCCATATGAATTTGAAATATTTATAGAAATATTACAGCTCACCTGCTTCTTCTGATTGAGTGAACATAATAACGGGTTCTGAGGAATGATAAGGACCTAAGCGTTCTTCTAATTTCAGTCTTTATTCATCATATTTTTTTGTTAGGCTTGTGCTATCTCTCCAACTAATCTGCTAAACACTGATATTCTTTTAATTCCGTGCTAATTTTGGTGACCTGTAGATTGAATTTTTGTGGAGTAAACAATGGATGATGGAAACAACAATAATCCCAGAAATGAGTCGACTGACAAGGGGCTGTTCTCGCATCTTGCTGGATATGCTGCTGGGCACTACCCTCATTCACACGGGGCATACCCTCCTGCATATCCCCCTCCCCATCAAGGTTATGGATATCCTCCACAGGGTTATCCACCAGCCAGTTATCCTCCTGCAGGGTATCCACCAGCAGGCTATCCACCCCCAGCAGGATATCCACCACATGGAGGATATCCTCCTGCAGGTTATCCTGGTCCTTCAGCTCCACCTCATTTAGGTAAGCTGTTAGAAGCACTTCTAGTAATTTTATAATCCATTTCAACTTATTTTACACTCTGAGGCTGTTTATATGTGGTTTTACTGTGATCCCAAAGATAAGCATAAGTAATTGATGAAGCATGCAGTTGGGCCTAAGTTCCCCTGCAGATATACAATCAGTCTGATACTTGTGTACTGGTGTGTACTATCATATGTTTTTGTATTCATTTTTGGAACAGAAAAAACCAATACGAGGATATGAAACTTGACTGCTGGAGCTTCATATATGATTTAGGCTGACGACAGTCATTCAGTGGATAATTTATCTGATAATTGGGGAGATACTAGCTTCTTCTATTCCCTAGAATGTCTTGTGCATAAATCCTGTTGTTTAATGGGGCAACCATATAATGTGGATTTAGGCGGCCATTCTGGTCCTGGTATGGGAACAATGGTAGCTGGGGGACTTGCAGCAGCTGCTGCTGCTTATGGCGCTCACCACCTAGCTCACGGTGGTCACCATATGATGCACGGGGGCCACTACGGCCACTTTGGCCATGGGAAATTTAAGCACGGGAAATTCAAGCACGGCAAGTTTGGGAAGCGCTGGAAGCATGGCATGTTCGGGAAACACAAAGGCCACTTCTTCAAGAGATGGAAGTAGAGACCCTGTTCTTCTTCCTCAGCTTCAGATATCGTTACTGACTTTGTAGCACTTACCTGCTGATTTTCTCTGAAGGATATGTATGTACTGTCTTTGTGTCCTCAACATGAATATGATTTTTTTTCTTTTTTCTTGTGTTGTGTGTTTGTTCGTCATGGATATACTCTGGTTTGATTGAAAATATGGGGATGGTTCTCCTTGATGGGTATGTTGTCTCTCAAATTGAAATCCATATAATTTGTAGTGTTATAGCCTATACTATTGGCACGCACAAATGAAATGCATGAAGGGGCAACTCTCAACATAGATGAATTGCAAACTGAAGAAAATATAGGAGTGTGTATTATGCTGGGAAGAAGTTGCATTGCATGTGCAAGAATCAACCCATTGTGATCCTTTTCTCCACCGATTCTAAGTACCTATCTGCCCATACCTGTCAAGACATTTGGGTCATAAGCAATATAATTTCTATTGTGATAATGTCTAAACTATCAAATTCTCTTAGAAATTCAATTACGTATCGATCGAACATGCAAGTACAGACACCATATAGATTATTGGTATAAAGAATTGCTATAAATAAGATTAACTAATAGATATACCTTTACTAAAATACTTAATTTGTAACTATTATTGAAATTAATAAAAATATTGATGATAAAATTAGGAATTTTGAAAAATTAAAATGGTAACATTAAATGCAAATAAGTTAAAATAATTAGATTGTTAATGGTTAGAAGTTATTGTGTGATATGAGGTAAATATTTACTTAAAAATTAAAAATTATAAATTGTAAATAATAAATTTTTTTAATTTTATAAATTAATAATATTTTTCTATTTTATTTTAAAAGATAATATTTTCAATATTTATTTTCGTATTCAATTTATATATATTTGTTACCCATACAATTTTAAATTTACAATAACTAGATAAAAGATGGGTATAAATTTTTTAATATCGAACCAGTGTTAACAATAAATTCGAGTTATTTATTTTTTCTACTTAGTCGTATAAATAAATCTTATACTTACAATTTTAAATTTACACTCAAAACTAAAAACTGTATACAAGATAAATATAAATTTTTCGGTATCGAATAATTAAGAACAATAAAATTGAGTTATATATTTTTTCTACACAAATAAATAGGTTTTGTCTTAATCCACATTAATACCATATAATAAGATATTATTTATGGATAATAGGTAGTACTTATATATATTTAAAAATAGTAATATGTAATTAATAAAACGTTTCAAAATTTGTAAATAAATAAAAATTTTCTATTTTATTAATATTTTTTATTATATTCTTAATATTAATAAAACTAAATTTACAACTATTTAATGTTGGTACAAGAGATTTGGATTTTACGGTGTGCTGCAATATTGTGTATTGAACCTAAAACTAACGAAATGTAAGAGAAATTTTGTTTGACGAGAGATAAATACAGTGATAGTAAATAGTGCATACTTTTCTATTAAGATGTAAAAACAATAATTTATCTCCAATGAGATTTGAATGGGTGATAAATGGACCTCTAAGATTAAAATTACGTCAACCGGAGATCGCACTAAAAGCCCGCATGAGTCAACAAATGTGTCAATCAAAGAAGACGCTAGTAAAAGATATGCATGTGGATTTTTTATAATATGACTCAAATATCATATTAGTTATTGGAGGAAGAAAAATGATATATATATACACCAATGAATTCTCACACATATTATACCTACTTTATCAAATTAAATGAAGATAACCATTCTAATAACTCACTGGATCAAATAATAAGAATTACAAAAAAAATCTTAATTTTATATTTAAATTGAGTGATTTGATATAATTTTAATCTATAACAACAAATAAAGAGAAAGCTTAATTTTATATTTAAATGAAATGATTTGAAATAATTTGTACCGTATATTTTAGAAAGATTTATTAATTTATAATTTCGTAACATAGTGATTTAGAATGGGAGAACTCTTTCATTTACATGAATAGTTAATATATATTGTATTATTTATTACTTAAATTAATTTAATATTTTCATGGTTTATATTATTATTTTTTATTTTAATTTATTTTTATTCTTATATAGTTTAAATAAATTTATATATTAACATTATATTATATAAAAATTATATAATATAAATATATAATAAATATATTATTTACGGTACAAAATATATTTAATATAATTTAATTATATATATATTAGTTAATAAATTATTTAATTTAATTAAAATAATAAATTTTTATTTTTATTTTTTATTAATAATTTTTTATATTAATTTAAATCCTTTCAAACAATAAATTATTAAAAAAATTTAACAAAACCAAATTCACAACTTCACTTCTATCCAAAAAATTTTATCTCCAAATCTCTTAAAATTATTTAATCCAAATATAGCCTAATTACATTTGTTACCTTTTAAGATTTTTCCAGAGTTTGAGGTTATGCTATTTGAAGTCATTTTCACTATATTGAGGATATTTTACTTTGAAACTCAGAGGATTGGAAAAAAATTAGTTTGCTAATTCTTTAAATATGATTTTAACTATCGGTTGTATAAGGTAATTTTCTTTGAGTTTAATGAGACTAATGAGGATATGAAGTTGATAATTGCCTATTATATATATATATATATATATGATAGGTAGATGTGTAAAGTATGTGCATTTTGTGCAGTTATATTATCTGTTTACTTTAACAATTATGGCTACAACATTGTAAGAAAAGTGGTAGAGGATGGGGTCCTTGAGTTTAAGAGCTACTCTTCATTCATTCTCCACACAAGTTAAATCCTCTCCTCCTTCAAACTAGAGCTTTGACTTGGACACTTTTCTCATCCTTAGAATGCAAAGTTGGTTCCTACATACTCTGGGGGAAGTCAGCTACCTGACAGCAATCTTCCTTCGACCCAAGGATTGCTGGAGAAGCGCCGGCGGGATCGAACAGTTAAGCAGCTCCGTTAGTTCGAAGCTGCCCTATTTTGGCCAATCGAAATTCAACTAATTCAGCCCTCCTACGGCCAAACCAAGCCCTCCCATAATCCCCACGACCTCTATAGAGGTGAAAGGTAAGCCAATTCAACCCTCGTCCATTGTTGCAAATCGGTTCTAGAGAGAGAAAGTGCTAAACTTCACTAACCAAATTCACCTTGATCCTGACATCAGTTGTAGTGATTCTTGATCCTAGAAGGATCCTAAGGACGAGAGCTACCTTCCTAGATGGAGAGCTCAAACCGCCGCACCTCCAACGAACCGAATTCATATAAGGACGTGAGCAAAGGAGCTCAAGTAGGACTTGGGAAAACTAACTGGGGACGAACGCGTCACATTCATCTGGTGAGTGGGATTATCTAACGACATAGCTGGTTGGGGTGATGAGCACTTTTATTAAATGAAAAACCTACTTACTGGTTTTAAATGGAATTATCTAAACATCATACCTAGTTGGTATGATGAACTTCTTTACTAAAAGGAAAAACTCGCATACCAGTTGTAAGTGGACCTATCTTTATCATCACACCCGGTTGGTGTGATGAGTTAAAAGGAGATTTTTGTCAGAAGTGTTCTCCTCTGACTTTGTGTCATTGCTTAAACTATTTGGGAGACCTTTTTGATGAGAGCTAGAACAGCTCTAACAAGCTAGGGGAGAACTAGTTTGAACCAGTTTCAAGGCCCAGTTTTGAAAAATGCGTAAAGTGGGCCCAAGGCCAGTGGGCACGGGATGAAGCCTGTAAAAGACATGAATAGGAAGAGCCATGGAAAATATGATTACAAGTGGAAATAATTGTGTGATTCACTACGGTACCAAGTTAGGACCGACAAAGCTCGATGGGCTAGCGGTAGTGCATCAGGGCCAAGTCGACAAACCGACCAGACAAATAGCTGCATGCCGGGTTGAGTGTCGGGGCCGTTGGACCGTCGACACTAAAGAGAATGGATAAGTATATAAAAATTATTGTTTGTGCATGCACTTTGTTTCGGGACCATCAAGATGCCCAAGGTGGTAGTGATGGGTTTCAAGGGCTTCTAGATGACATGGTGGTGATAAGGGAAGTGAGGAGCTACTTTTTTGGGGCTTCTCGTCGTACCAGTTAGTCATGAAGCTACTATGTTTGGGCTTCATGCGCACGAGACCGGGGTGGGGTCAGGATGAGGCTCTATTCTCATATGAACACAAAGATATTTTGGGTCTAAGGGTCGGACGTCTGGGACGTCCACTCAAACTCAGGGTAGAAGTTAAGGACTTTTATCAGGGTGGCTAGTAAAGACGTGTCGATCCATAAGTGGATGCAATCATCGTAACTACATCTCATGAATGCTTGAACCCTTTATGAGAAAGGGCGTGTGGTTGTTTGATAAACACCTCCCTAGCAAGGAGAAGTATTAGTTTGGAACCTTTATGATAAAGAGCCAAATAAATGGTTAATGAAAACCAAATCTCGAGCAAGAAGAAAATGTGTGAACCCTTCTGATAAAGGGGCACATACGGTTGTACGTGAAATACTTCCCGAGTAAGGGGAAGTGTTAAAGGAGTTGAACTCACATAATAGTGAAGGAATTTAAAAAGATGAAATGTGTTGATAAACTTTATTTTTAAAACTCACTCCCAATACCCGCTCATTGAGTTGTAGAAACTCATCCCTTCCCTTTAACCCTTTTTAGGAAAGGAGAACACCCACAAGGAAATCTAGAGAATAAGCCTTAAGTCATGTATGTAAAGATTTTAAGCTATTGAGTTTTGTATAATGCTATTCTACGAAACAAAGTCTGAATTTACGCTTGACTCTTTGCAGTTTAGAAGGAAGAGAAATCCTTCTTAGACCAAAGGAAGTGGTGGGTTGTTCATGGGGTTCTGACCAAACTAGGTCAGGGCGTGACACAGACCCTCCCCTTGAAGGACATCAACCCATCTTTTATGACCATAAGGTCTTGGGTTGGCTAGCTGGCAGGCCACTCCCAATGCAGACAGAGCTCCTCCTCAATTTGTAGGGTCCGTATTTAGTCTATTAAGCTGGGTCGCATGGCTATGTTGGCCATTAGGCCTCTCTAGCCCCTATCCAGGTTGAGGTTTACCCTCGGGCTATACAATTGTCTTAGTAAGGATAAGTAGTCGGTCCTTGTTGAGGCTACTCCCGTGTGATACTTGCAGCAAAGTGCATCCACTACCACATTAGCCTTGTTGGGGTGGTATTCAATCATTAGATCGTAATCCTTTACCAAGTCTAGCCACCTCCTCTATCGTAGATTGAGCTCCTTTTGGGTCCAAAAATACTTGAGGCTCTTGTGGTCTGTGTATATGCGACACCTAACTCCATACAAGTAGTGACGCCAAATCTTGAGATCGAACACTATTGCTGCCAACTCAAGGTCATGGATGGGGTAATTCCTCTCATGTGTTTTCAATCGTCGAGAGGCATATGCGATGACCCTTCCCTGCTGCATTAGAACACATCCCAATCGTTGTCTTGATGCATCACTATACACCATATAGTCCCTCGCATTCGAGTCGAGTAATGCCAATACCAGGGTCATCGTTAATCGGGACTTAAGCTCCTAGAAGGACTTCTCACACCTAGCATCCCACTTGTAATCGACCCCCTTCCTTGTAAGGTGGGTAAACGGAGCTGCAATTTTGGAAAAATCCTCTACGAACTTCCGGTAGTATCCTGTAAGTTTGAGGAAGCTACATACCTCGGTTGGGCTGGTGGGTGCCTTATAGTTGGATATCATTTCTATCTTTGTTGGATCCACCTTTACTCTATCCTTTGACACTATATGCCCTAAGAAGCCCACCTCCTGCAGCCAAAACTCGCATTTTGAGAATTTGGCATAGAGTCGATTTTTCTGTAACGTGCTCAGCGTGGTCTCTAAGTGTGCCTTGTGCTCCTCTTCTGTTCGGGAGTATATGAGGATATCGTCTATAAAAATTATCACAAACTTATCCAAGTATGGTTGGAACACCCAGTGCATCAGGTCCATAAAGGTTGCAGATGCATTTATCAACTTGAAGGGCATCACCCTTAACTCGTAGTGTCCATATAGTGATCGGAATGCGATTTTCTGTCTGTCCTCCTCCCAGATCTTCAATTGGTGATACCCCGATCGCATGTCAATCTTGGAAAAGTATGCGGCTCCCCGTAGTTAGTCAAACAAATCATCTATCTTGGGGAGAGGGTACTTATTCTTTATGGTTACCTGGTTCAACTTTTGGTAGTCGATGTAGAGCCTCAAACTCCCATCCTTTTTCTTGACGAACAAAACTAGTGCACCCTACAGGGATTGGATCGGGCATATGAAGCCCTTTTCTAATAATTTGTCCAATTGTTCCTTAAGCTCCTTAAGTTTTGCGGGTGCCATACGATAGAGAGCTTGCTATCATGCACTAAACCGGTTTGGTTGGATCCCCGTGAGCAACCCGCCACTCCCTTTGGTTAATGAAGGGTTTTTCCCTTTTCTAAACTGTGAGGAGTAAAGCGTCATTTTTTCTGTCTTTCCTAGAATAACATTATACAAAACTAAAAAACTTCTAAACAAACATACCTGTCTTTATAGTTCCCACACAGGGATGTCTTTAAGTTTGGTTTTCCCTTGGTTACTTAGAAGGGATAAAAGGGAGGGGATGAGTTCTACAACTTAGTGAGCGGGTGCTGGGAGTGAGTTTTCAAAATAGCCTTAGTTTATCCAAACCACATTAAGGTTAACATTTCCTTTAAAAAGAATTTATTCCTAAATTTTGGTTTTCAAAACTTTTAACCTACCAAGGGTAACATTTTCTTTCAAAAGGGTTTTCCTCAAATTTAATTTCCTTTTCAAAACCTTTTTCCAAGGTTTACCATTCGTTTTCCAAGGATTTTCAAGTCTCGAAAACCTTTTTCCCATTTCCATATTAGGTGTGTTTAGCTTTCTTAGCTTATCCACTTGCCTCGGGAGGCCTTTAACAAACAAACACATGCCATTCATCAGGAAGGGTACACACATTCACAAGTGCAGCCCATCCACTGCATACGCTTGTGGATCAGAGCGTCTTTACTGTTTACCAAGATAGAAGCTCGTCCACTTCTACCTTGGGTTTGAATGGATGTTCTCAACATCTGACCCTCAAACCTGAATGCCACTTTGCATTCATATGAGGACAAAGACCTCATCTCGACCCCACACCGGTCTCATGTGCAAGAAGCTTCAAGACTGACTGGCACGACGAACTGCCTTTATCTCCATCATGTCGTCTAGTAGCCCTTAGGACCCATCACTACCCCTCTTAGGCGTCTTGATGATCCTTTACCACAAGTGCATGCACAAACAACAATTTTCACATATGGCCATTATCTTTGGTGCCAATAGTCCAACAACCCCGACCCTCAACCCGACCTACAACTGTTTGTCTAGGCCGATCTGTCGACCTGGCCCTGACGCATTGCCACCAGTCCATCAAGTACTATCGGTCCTGACTCGGTACCACAGCGAAATCACATAACTATTTCATTAGAATTTTCATGGCTTTCTTTACTCAAGTTTGTTTACAAGCTCCTGCTCATGCCCACTAGCCTTGGGCCCACTACACGTGATTTTCCAAAACCAAGCATTTAGCCCCATGAGTTCAAAAATCAAGGCCTCTGACCTATTTGAGCTATTCTAGCTCCCGTTAATAAGGTATCCCAAATCTTTTAAGCATTGGCACACAGTCAGGGGAGAACACTTCTGACAAAAAGATCAATTTCAACTTCATCACACCAATCGGATGTGATGATATCTCCACTTACAACCACTAAGTGGGTTTCTCCTTATCATAAGGAAGTTCATCATACCACTTGGGTATGATGTTAGATAATCCTACTCATAACCGGTAAATAAGTTTTTAACTTTTAAACTTACTCATCACCCCAACTAGGTATGACGTTAAATATGCCCACTCACAAGTGGTTTTTCATTTCTAAAGTGCTCACCATCCCAACCGGGTATGATGTATAATTAAGCCCACTCACCTTTTATCCAGAGACATGTTCATCCTGTAGGGATTCCTAGGTAACCGTCTCTAATTGGTCTTATTGGTGTTTCTCTGCTTCGATACTTCCCAATTTTTCTTAAATTTGGTTGTTGCATGGTGGATGCTGAGATTGAGAATTTCATATGTATGGAGTATTAATCTGGTAGATCTAATGTGATCATGGCAAAGATGATGTTTGAGGTGTGAACAAGGACTAGTGGACCAGCTAGCTTTCTTCTACTCGAATTACTCTCTTAGCTCAGTTGGTGTCGCTTTGATCAATTGTTCTAAGCTCTTTATATAGCTGTAAAATTGTTTGTTAAATGAGAAAGATTTATTACTACATTATTTCTATTTCTGATTGATATATTGGTTGTATTCTCATGGAATTCCAACCTTTATTATCATAAATGAGAAGGAACTATAACTCTTTCTCATTCTCATTCATGATACCCTAATCACTACTCTCATTAACTCGACTTTTGATTCCTTATGCACACATCAAATACCCATCGTTATTATATAACATGGATAATTCTCACTTAATTTACATTTACTTAAATGTTTTACATTAAATAGCCCATGTTAAATGGGGCATCCAACTTTAGTCACATTGATTTTAAGCGTTAAAACTGATAACCAATTACCCCTTTGAATAACTAGGACATTATATAAATTTATGGGTTGGGAAAATGTACCATATCTAGGAAATTCTATGTCTTTTTCTCTTCATTCCAATAATTATTATGTGTTTTATTATACTTAAATATTGTCACCTGTTCTCATTAAATTAGAAAATTAATAGGTATTAATTCCAATAATTGAATATATGTATTAATTTATTAGTATTTATGGTAGTGGTGTAGGACTAATAGTTCCCTAAAACCAAATTCATATAGTTCGTAAACCAAATTCATATAATGATTTCATTATTTTCACTTAAAGGAATTTGCTAGTTATTTATCATATTCATTCTATTTCGATATGTTAAAATAAAATTATAAATGTGTATGGTTGGATTTTCACACGGCCTAGGCTCTTTAGAACCCTTTTAATTCCATAACTATTATTTTATATAGTCAAACATTATATGAATCTATATTTTATATCAGTATTCACTTAATAGTATGATGGAGTGAAATTATTATTTAAATTCCTCATGTATACTTGAGTTTTATTAATTTTTGTATAACATAACTATATTGGTACTTTGAACATCTTAATAAAATTATATATCTATTTATTTGACAATGGTACAATCTCAACTCTCAAATCTACCTCTCTTCAAAATATATATATATATAATATTTAATTTCTACTTAAATTCAACGGACTTAACCTGATTCTATCAAGATATTTATTTCGATCAAAACAACACTTTTCATTTTATTTTAAATCAAATTTATTCCAATTATATGAATTAAATTTTAAACTTATAATACAATTCCGAAAAAATTTATGACCGAAATTTCATATTACTAAAAAAAACATGGTGTGACACTTGCGATATGGGGTGTGTCCCTAGCACCACCTCAATTACGAACAGGGTAGTCCTAGTAGTTCTTCCGAGAACACATCTGGGTAACGGTTCACTATCGGGATCTCCTCCAATCCTTTCCCCTGTGAATCCTTGCAAATGATCTGTTCGATGAACAACTTATATCCCTTGTCCCCTTTGAATAGCGCCCCCTCCTTCCCCAGAGCGTGAAACGTTATCTGCTTATTCCCATAGTCCACCTTGGCCTAGTGCGTGCTTAGCCTGTCCATCCCCGGAATGACTTCAACTTCTCTTAGTCGTAGGGAAATTAGACCCACTTACAAGGTTATTCCCCCTATCTGGATTTTGCATGCCTTGAGGTGTTCGTGTCGAGCTAGCTCCTCTCCTAAAGGTGTAAGGATGTTGAGGGGTGGCGTAAGAGGTATGAGCTTCCTAGAAAAGACTGGAACCAAGGTCTCCTTGACGAAGGACCACTCGGCCCCTGAGTCAAAGATAGCGTATATCTCTTTTTCAAATACTTGTACATGACCTAAGTGAGATTTAACAAGATTTCTTGAGAGAATGGACTTTATTAATTCAGAACGAGGGACTACACGACTCAGGATTACATACTCATCTTAAGAGAGTGGTTGGGACGTACTAGCTACTACACTAGGATCCTTTTGGGTTTCTTCCAGAGTGAGATTGTATACTCTGGTCGGGACTCGGGTGGGCACTCCCTCCCCCCGTTGGATGCCCTTTGATTTTTGGGCGGTGGTTGCGGGGCGTTTCGTTGGGCGTTGCCTTGTAGTGTCGGGCAGTTCCTTATATAGTGCCCAAGCTGTTCGCACCCAAAATATGTTGAACACGCCCCTTCATGGGTCCTCTGGCACTTAGAGCAATAGGGGCCTTTTCTCTACGGGGTGTGTTCACCTCCCTGCGGGTTTGATAACCCTCCTCCCTTCTTGGAAACCTTGTCTTGTTCCCCCATCGCGACCCACCTTTCTCTCTCCAGCCTCCCTTGCTACTCTAGTCTCTCTCCTCCCTTTGCCCGATTTGCTCCATCTAGTGGCGTCTCGTTTGTACTAGATGCTCGCACTCGTGGGCCATGCTGATGATGGTGGTCAAATTTGTGGGGCGTCCCAATACCTCCATTCAGTCACTCACGTCCATAGTGAGTATGTCTATAAACTTTTGGTAGATATATGTTGGTCTGGCCAAGTCGGGGGCAAATGGCCTTAACTCATTCAATTTGATCTCGTACTTCAAGACTGTATTCGCTCCTTGTCGAAGCTGGAAGAATTTCAGTTTCTTCTCATTGATTAAGTGGAGGGCTAGGTACTTCTCCGAGTACCTTTCTTCGAACTCCTCCTAGGTGGGTGTGGCGAAGTAAAGTCTCCTCACGTTGTCCCAACATCTCTTGGCGTTGGACTCCAAAATGAATTCGGTCAGCGTCACCATCTCTTCAGGGGGCGTCCTTATGATCCCCATAAACTTTTTAAGGCTAGCTAGCCAATCCATAGCTGCCCTAGTATTCTTCTTTCCCCTGGAAGGGCTTGCACCCCGATGTCGGAGTGTATTCAAATACTTAGGAATGTCAAAGAGGGGCAAGGCAAGGACGAAAGTAGACTGTGACTGTACTTTCTCGGGCTGGGTGTAGGACTCGGAGTCCAAGTGGGGTTTGTTATTGTGGTGAGGTTCTCCAAACACCCTGGAGAACTACTCATACAGTTGGTGTTTCGAGCTAAGTCCTTGTGGGGTTGACTAGGCCCCCGGCCCCCGAGGATTCTTCCTCTGGAAGGGGGTTGCCGATGGAGTCCTCAACTGCCGCCCTAGTTCTCTTGGTTCTCCTTCTAGGTGTAATGGCTGGGTTTACAAATTTTTTATTAGCATTTAGGTTATAAAATTTGGATAATGTATTCGGGGAAACACATACTCTGATACCACCTAAGTTGTCACGTACCGACCCGCTTTAGTTGGAACCTCGTGATCAATGCGCCACTCTCCTGGACCTCAAGGAGTTGTTCTTCCCCTAGATCGTGAAGAATCAGCGCACTACTATCAGGTTTCCTAAAATAGCATTATACAAAACTAAAAGTGTAATTCATACCTGGGTTTGAGAGTTGGCCAAAGAAACTTTTGGGTGATCTTTTCATTTTTAAAAAAAAGTTAAGTAGAGGGGAATGAGTTTAACAACTCAATAAGTGAGGGGTATCTTAGGGATGTACTTATTTATGTGTTCGTGATATTCGTAGTATTCCATTATCTACCACTTCTCGGGTAGGCACATAATCACATGCCCTTTCTATTATAGAAAGGGATCACACGTTCGCAGAACAGTTATCGACTATTCCACTTGTGGACCGCATTTCCTTTACCATCTACCCTGATAGAGATTAGCAACCTCTATCTTAAGTTTGAGTGTACATCAATTATCCGACCCTCAAACCCTATTCATACTCCGTATCCGCTTTGTGGGATGAGACCTTTTTCCCTCATGCATCGATTTTCATGCGCATGAAGCCTCCATAGCTTATTGATATATTGGACGACGAACCGAACTTATGTTTAGTGGGTTGTCTAATAGCCCTTGGAACCACCACCTACCCCATACTGAGTGTCTCACCATGCTACGCATCTCATGCATGCAAAAACAAAAATATAGTTTTTGTTTATTATTACCATCATCTTTAGTGTTACTGGTCCAACAAACTCGACAACCCGAATTCGGCCCGATAACTATTGGACCAACAAATTCGATGACCCGATTTCAACTACACAGCTACTAACCCATGACTTCGAGGTTGTAACCAATACACAATTCACTAATTATTACGAGAGTTTTTCAAACACATCCCTTCAAATCACTCCCCCAACCCAAATTTCTTAAGTTTAACTCAAAGTTGATTATTTTCTCCACCATCCACTAGGTTCTTGGAGGGCTTGTTAACTAAACTTGTATGGTTTTCTGGAGGGAATCTTGAGAATAGATGTACTAGAATTATTTGTTTTGATGGGCAACTTAATGGTGGGTGGGAGAAGTAATCCAATGCTCGAGAGAACAGTTCAGAACTGAGGAGGTATGCATGTCAGCTAGAATGCAGCTGAGAATGGTTGAATATAATCTTTAAGACTGATTTTGAGATCTTATTCACAACACTTGGGGATGATTGTGATATGTTTGAAGCATACCTTACTAATAGCTATTGTGATGTTGAGTATGATCTTCCAACTCATGTACAATAGAGGAATTTCTTTGTTGAGCAAAAAAGTTCACTAAATGGTCAAAGCCAAAAAGCCTTCCCAATCCAATGAATAACTTAACCAAATGCAACAAAATAAAGTTATGGCGAAATGCCCAGTAGCTAAAAGTCAGATCTGCAGGCACCATCCTTTCACTATTGCCTAAAAATGGAAGACCTTTTGTAAAGCTTACAACACAATGATAAGTTATAAGGTACACCATCAAGTAGATAGAGAGGTTTTGTCTGTTCAATGATGCTTCCTCTCCCACTTGCCTTCCCGTCGACTCTCCCTCTCCCTCTCCCTTTCCCTTTCCCTTTCCCTTTCTCTTGCCTGCTGCCTGGACTTGCTGCCCCGAGATCCACCGTGCCTCTGGGAAGCCTGCCCTTCGAAAGCGGACATCAGCTCAGGATCCCCCATGCTGTTTGCATCACCAGAGTCCTTGCTCCCATCGAGAGTTTCATCATAGCCACTCCCGTACTCATCAGCTCGTTCGCGGGACTGTAAGATAATTGGAGGTTGACCAGAGTAGGACCTAGCAAGCATAGATGGTTCTGTTGCTCTACCACTTGATTCAGTAACAGATCGTGCACCCTCCCTCTCCCTGTACCTATCTCGAGAACGGCTGGTGGCCAGAGGACAAAGTATCAGATTGGCAATCCTCAAATAGTCAGCAAATCTCTGGAATTATAAGAATGCAAACTCATGTATATATGAAGTCCTACATTAAAACTTTCTCCAAAATGTTGACTATGTTTAATATAACCACCAAGGGCATGCACTATGAATGATCTGCATCATGCTGTTTAAGGAATGAGAGTTCTATCCACTATTGGAGTTGTAATCCTTCCCTTTCTAAAAACCTTGTGCATTGGCAGACAGTCACTCATAAAATGTGTGAGCATTTGGATCTTACCCAAAAGACTAAAAATGTTGAATTTTCACAATGCCAGATAGATAATTTCAAAATGATTAATCATGACCTGATGAAATATTTCGGTTCATTAGAAAATTCCCGGGACCAAAAGATCATGCCCCACTCATGATCACTTATTTGTCTGCCCCTCATCTCAGCAGGAAAGTCCAATCCTAGCTAATGGATAACTATTAGAAGGCAAGTGTTGAATGAATGTGGTAGTGTAGCAATGTTGCCATGTGATAACAGGTTTTGTGCTTCTACAATCTCACATCATAATTTCAAAAAGATTGATCTTGCTTACAAATCCACTATCCTAGCTTAACGGTTTGAGATAATAACAAGTCAGATCTATATATAAACAGCTCAAAAAAACTGATATCAACAGAAGACAATTAGGCAAAGAGAAATACAATAGATAACATGTTACCTTGTTTGACTGGAGGAAGGAATCTCACGCCGTGAAGAGCGCCCCAACTCCATCTGTTCCATCTCACGCTGGAGTTCTCTCTATGCATACAACATGTAAGAACATTATAATAGACTCAGAAACGCCAGTAATTGTTCCTTAAATTAAACAGTACTCGAGCAAGTGAAATGTCCCCAAACAAGAACCCGGAATACCCCAAGTGTAGGGAAAATAGGATATCCACCTGAGCTTGCCTCTCCCTTTCCAAATCAACATTAAGCTGCAGTTCTCTTGTTTTTGCACGCTCTATTTCCAGTAGCCGCTGTCTCTCAATCTCCTTTTCCACCTCAGCTACCCTCTCTCTGCCATAAAGAATGGCAATAATTTCCACAGCTACTCTTTCTTATATTACTACAGATAAATGACTGGAAGGATAAAAACCTATCAAGCTCTTCCAATAGTTTTGCTTCTCGTAGTGCAGCCTCTTCGAGGAACTTCTGACGGGTGTGCCTTGCAAGAAGCTTCTTCTGCCGCCGGGCTATAATTTCTTCTCTAAGTCTAGACTTCTCACTGTTAGGAAAAGGAAAGTTGAATATAACTCTAACAAAAAACTATGAAACCTACTGACACTTAACCACATTGTATAATTATATCTCATCTTAAAAAGTGAAAACAGTTATATACTATTAATAAAGTGTTTCTTTCATTTTGAAAGGACCAACGGTTACAATCTCAGTTACAATATGTATACAAGATTTATGGCAGGCTAAATAAAAATGCAATTTCCAAGCTTCAATGGATGATTGCATAGTAATATTAGCATGGAAACAGAACTAGAGCATTCTCAAATATTGCCATCACAGGATTCTTACACAGTTCAATGAATCTTGGAAGAGCCTACCAAGAACAAGTAGATAACCTTGAGACATAAGATAATTAAAAGTGGAGATAAATTAAATTGGCTGAGCTGTAAAAGAATTACATACATAGAAACAATTTGTTCCTTGATTTGTTTAATGCGGCTTTTGTCCTTGGGAGAAACTGAACAAAGAAAATTGCTAATCAAAAGAATGTCGTGTAAACCAACACATCTATATCTAGTCATCTGAGATAAAAATAAGAGGATATTAAAAGTTACCAGCAGGAGATGCAATTTGGTGGTTCTCTTTTGAATCTTTCACGGGTTCTGAAGAATACTCATTTTGAATAATATCTAGCTCTATTTCAACCTCTTGATCCTGCAATTTATGTTCAGTAAGAAATGAACATACAGACAGAATCCTGGAAGACGAGAAATAGAAAGAAGTATATAGTTTCTTACTGTAAGATTTTCCATCCCACCAGAGAATACATCAAAATAAGATTGAGCAGAAGTTAGATTAGCTAGTACCTGAAATAAGCAAGGACAATTTAATATCCACATCCCAGCAAGAGTTGGGTTTGAGTAGTGTTTTTGCTGAACTACACAAAAATTGGTAGATGCAATTCAATTAATAAACTCTCTTCTTAGAAACATGAAATGAGCACTCCCAGATTATTTGTAGGAATGCTCATTTCATAATACCAAGAAGAGAATTTATTAAAATGGAAACAACCTTTGTGATGCAGTTAACAAAAATACTCTTCAAATCTTATTCCAATTTCATTCTTTGCCATCAAACTGAACAAAACAGTCTAACAAATGTACGTATCTAATGAAGACCATCTGCAAGATCCTATACATAGTCCTCACCTAGAAATACTCATTTTAATAGGGAGAGAACCACAGTCTGATTAACTACCAACAAGTGCACACAAACCCATCAAGATATGCACAAACCCTTGAAAAGCTATCACTCATGTATGGTTAAACTATACATATTTCCACACAAAAAATTGCAACTCAGAGACTTTATTTTGGGAACTGGGAACTCAGAGATGCCGCATAAAATTCATCACATCAGTAAAGTCTTCTTTGTAGATGTAAATAAACATGAGCTAGTTTTCACTGCATGTAGGAAGACCAAAGAGAGATTTGTTACCTGAAGAATTGCTTCACGAGTACTTCCAAAATCAGGATCTGATTGTTTTACCATACTTGACGAAAGAGCTTCTTGCAGAGCCTTTTCCATAAATTCATGGTTGAGAAAGTTAGACAACAGCTACAATGTATAAGATATGCAGTTACAAGTTTTCTTGTTTTTTTTTTTTTAATTCTGAGCATTATAAGCAGTTATAAGTTTTCATTTTCTTTAGTTTCCCCCAGAAATACATGTACAAACAAATGAACACTTGTTTCAAAATATAGAAACCTAAATAGAATTAGCAAAAATTATCAACATTACTAATCACATCAAACATCCAAAATTCACCTCTTTCTCCTCATTGGGTTTGTTTCTTAATCTACATAGAACCTGACAAGTTCTCCATTCCACATCCCCCATCCTATTTTCTGAAGTATAAGGGGCCAAAGAGACAGTCATTCTTTAGTTTATACAATATAAGAATCACAAATGAACATAGGACTGAAAAGGACAGAAATAAATTGTAGATGCTTAAACAATTGTTGGACTTAGCACCAGAAGAATAACACTACCATTTTTCGTGGATCCCAATGTTTCAATATTCATCCAGATGTTCTCAGGAATCAAGCGAATATCTTCTTCTGAAGAATATAGGCAAGCACATGCAATGAGAGCCAGTGAAAGTTGGAAGAGAGGGCCATCAAGTGATGGTTGTGACAATTTCCCCAAATCATGAATAACAGTATCTAAGCACGCCAGAAATGTTTGCAGCTGATCTCGGTTCACAAATGGAATATAATCTACAAGAAGGGCCATAGCACGAGTCCTTAATGGAAAAGATGTCTCAGAAGTTGCCAACAAGGTGACATAGTCCCAGGTGCTTGAAATAAGAGATGAGAGAATTGACTCAGGAATTGAAGTTATGGTTGTAGGAGATACCAACTTATTACAAGTTTTAGAAAAAACTACAACAGCATCTCCACCCACATCTTGGCCAACTAATTTACCAAGATGCTTTAGTGCAATTAATCGTTGCTCTGGTTCATGATGAGTAAGCATCACAGAAAACAACTCCACAATTGAAGTCTCAATTTCATGAAAGTTGTAGGCACCTCTAGTGAAAATAATGTTCAACCACTTATCAGTTTGCAACCGCCAAGAAATCTTTGGAGCAGAGATGGAAAATCTCATGATTGCCAAACATATGTTTCCAATGATTGCATTCATGGGAAATCCATTAGGAACTGCAAGTAGGCAATTAAGCATCAATGATGCAACAACCCAGCAACTGCTCTGTAAAATCACCAAAAGAAGTTCACCAAGACCATGTAAACCAACCCTCCAACTCTCTAAATGCTGATCAACTGACTTGAAAGCTTCAGGATCAGCATTAACTGCATATTCACTATGATGACTATTTTCAATAAGTGAAGACAAACATCTTGAATATATGAAGCATTCTGCTGCTAAGATAACCAGCTTCTTGGTAAGTTGATGATGAAACATCCAGCAGTTCTCTACTGTTAGACAGAGTTTCTCTATGAGGTACTCCAAGTGCTTAGTGAATTCCTTTATTTCCTCCACAGACAGATTATTGATCTTCTTCCCAAGGGTGAGAGCATTAGTTCCAACATCTTCAGCAGCCTCAATAGGAAGCTCCACACATAGTATATCATTGAGAAACCACATATTTGATTTTGAGCTGCCATCATCTGATAAACTTGTACCAGTACCAACAGTTTCAGGCAGCTGAAGTGGAATTGTCCCATACTTGCTCAAACTCTGGGACAACAAAAGTTTGCAGCGGTCCAACATACATTGAAAAGCACAAAGGTAATCATGGAAACTTGCAGTTGATTCTGAAGCAGTAAAATCAGCCCACACAAGTAAAAACTGCAATGCATCTTTTCGTCGTTGGAGTGAAAAGTCAGGCAAAAGAGAAGCCAACACAAATATAATCAGAGGTCTTTTGCATAATTTACCAGAAGAATGAGCACCAACTTCTCGTTCCTCTGCAATTTCATTGAAAAGCTCACCAAAACATAAAGACTCAAAATTAACACATGAGTCATCAGTCAGCAAAGCCTCTTCAGAGAACTTCTTCATGGAATACAAAATTATTGGATTTAATAGTCGCATGACAGAATCAAGAAATAACACATCAGAGTAAGCAGCCTTGCAAAGTGATATAAGCACATGCACCAGCCTGGGAATCTCATGGACCATTGCATGCATGTGCTCAACCACAATAGACTCAAGTATATATAGGATGATTGATTTGGCATTTTTTCCAATATAGCCCTTTAAACTGTTGGCATAAGTCGGAGAGACACTTGAATCTTTTTGGCAAAATGGTGACAAACATGACTCAGAAAACCAACACAAAATATCAGGTAGAACAGCTGATGAGAGAGATCTCAGTTGCAATGAAACGGCTTCCAGAATGGTTTCTCCAAATGATTCAAACTGCTTTCTTATATTTGGAAACCATCTGCATAGATCAGGATAAATTGCATCCAAGGACTGAATCCCATTTTGATCACCACCATCACACACCTTGATTGTGCTTTCTAGACTTATAGGAGAGTCACCAATATTCACATCATCCTCTTTCTTGTTAACAAACTTACTAACTGTTGAGAGATCATCAGCAAAAATGGCCAACAAGCATGTCAATTGTGACAGCTCTGAAGCAAGGAAACTTTGGCCCTTCACGTACTGTCTTGCGTAACGTGATACAGCCATCCATCCAAGAAATCTTACAAGAGGTACGGCAGAAACAGAGAAGGTAGATATTCTTTGTATCCAAGCTGAAAATGGTACCAGACAACTAGTATGATGACCACTACTAAGACTAAATTTTAACTCTGAATGTTGTCCACATCCACTTGAAGCTATTATCAATTTCTGAAGCAATATCCAATGTCTTTGTACCTGACGGATCTTTTCAAGGTTTGACTGTGAATTCCATTCCTTGGAGTGATGAGAGGACATAATCACTTCATTCAAGGACTCAGCTGATCTAAATATTATATCGATCACATTGTCAGGGTCACAGCTTAATGTGGTAGCGGACTCCAACAGAAATAGGAGGCATTGCATCAGAACTTCATGCATCATGTGTTGATCCTTTTGTAGTTGCCGTATGAGAAATTCACATAGCAAAGCCTGATTTAGCCTAACTAAGGTAATTGCATCAGTAGATTTTATGTCAGCAGGAAATAACTTGATGAATCCATCAGATAATTCAGAATATTTATACCCAAGTTCATTGCCTGATAACTTTTCCCAATAGTTCCTGTCCAGCTGTGCAGCCTCAAGAAGTAACTGTAGCACTACCTTGTCTCTTTTCTTCTCAAGATGAGCCATACTTTCCAAGTTACTCGAATTGCTCAGAAGTTTCTTTGATTCTAAAACATCATTAGATTCATTGATCTTGATTCTGCTCATGTCCATGCTCCTTGGAATTTTAAAAGTGGCCCTGGAAGATGTCATAAAGAATGGGTTGATATAGCACTCTGCAGCCAAGAGTAAAGCATCAAGGGCAGCATCATGACACTCAATAGATATTTCATGCTTTGAGTGTAAATCTGAGGCCAAACGCTGAAATTCAGATGCTCTGAGCTCACATTCTCTGAAGTTAGCAAGTTGAAAATAATCTGCCTGCAAGTTAAAAAATTCTGCTCCAAAGCTATCATCCAAAGCTGAAGTAATCTGAAAGCGATCAAAGTTTCTCTCAGACACAAGTTTATGTTTGGCACTCACATCAACAAGCTTATCATGCTGACGGCTTTCTTCTTGAATGCTAGGACCAACTGTCAGAGACATGTTCCTCACTTCAGGAGGAGCAAAAAATGAACTGGCATCTTCAAAATTCTCCAATTTAACAACTGCATCAGACATGTCTATCTTTGCATCTGTTTCCTCTTCACCACTTGATTTCAGAGAAAACTCACCATGCCCAGCAGAAGGGAAAGAAAATGCAGCTGAAGGCACATCTTGAACCATATGAGAGGTAGGAGATCTGCGAGAGTCAACTTCTGCAGGCAACTGCAAGCGAGGTTCCAATACAGAAAGAAGAGCCCTGCATAGATGTTTGTACAACCAGTTATTAACAGTCTGATCCAAAAGAAACAACTTGAAACCAGAAAATGAAATCTCTACCATGGCAGATGTAGGTAGACAAAAAAGAATTTGTACCAAGAAAGCAAAATATAAAAGAACTGACCATCAGAAACCTGGAAACTAAAACCATATATCAGCTACTTTAGTGTAATTAAAAAAAATGATATATCAGCTATATACTCAGTTATATAGTAGATGATTCTATGCATAACAAAAGTGGATATCTAGCAAAATACACTAGTCAAGTTTAAAATGTTCCAACCAGTCAAAGATACTAAGTTTGTCAGTGTTATCAACCCCACAATTAAGAAAATAATCCTAATTTCACATCCGAAAGATGACAAGAATATGAAAATGATTATTAACAGATGGTAATTAGTGAAATAAATAACAGAAAAGATAGGTGTTCTGTTAAGACTATATTTTGAAAAATTAAAGGGAGGGAGCACTTGATAAAGGCGTCATCTGATCATTTTCTTCAATCAGAGTTAAAGCATCAATGAAAACAAACTCCTAAGGCAAATGACAGATATTCAACCATGAAACTTCAAGGCAACATAACTAGTGAATCAACTAGAAAGAAAAATAAATGCAGTTGAAATAATCGTAACGGGGTGGTTAACAAGACGGTTTATGTGCGGATGAAAGAGATATTAAGGACCAAATTCCATAAAAAGGGAGCAGTTCTGGCATGTGCAGTGCAACTTCAGATTGAAAATTAAATATGGAATAGATCACATTACCTTCTCATTTAAAAAAAAGTCCATATTGTAGATAAAATGTTCAAAAGCTTCTTTACTACGAGCCTAAGAAACATAAAAATGTAAGAACTATGAGAGATATTGGCTACTTTGATTATCAGAAAATTATCTTATATGCATGCTTACACTAAGATTATAAAAACACTACTGCTTTTGACTGAAACCACATTTGAAGCTTAAAACCCATAACAGAAACATCATGAATGATGGAAAATATCCTCTTCTATATCAGAAAGAAAATAAATCCAAGCAAGAGTGAGAGAGCAAGAGAAGCCCTGTGAAAGTCTCTACACTTAAAATAGAAGTATGGAAAAGATTATCACCTTGGAGTGACTGATCCACTGCGCCACTCATATTCCAGAGAAGGCAGCACAGCTGGCTTCCTTATGGCTGTACGTATGACATTAAGAGCAATGTTGCAATCCTGATCCTTTTCAGGAATCTTTAAGCTCACATCTTCAAAAGCTATAGTGCTTTTAAATATTATTAAAACAGGATCCAGGAAAGGCTCCAGCATTTCCAGCAGAAAAAGAATTCTGAGTTTAACATCCTGAATGGAAACAAAACTTTATTAGCATCATCAACAAACAAACAAGAAAATCAAAATATATTTTTAACCCATAGAAAGGAGAGCACAGCTTGAGTTGCACTCACAGAATACAGATCATGAAATCTACCCTGGTTGTAATTTATCGGGGAAAGATAAGCAGCATGGAGAGGAAAAAACCACTCAGATGAATAGACAACTATTCATATAAATAATAAGATACCTTGAACCTCCCAAGCAAATCATCCATGTGCCCAGATAGAGCCAGCAAAATGCATTTGAGAGCAGCACGTGCATGGGAAAGAGAACAAGAGGCACTCTGAATATGTATCAAAGGAACAGTCATTTTGTACCCATCAGAATAATAAGATTAAATGGGAAATTATCTTAACAAAGAGGCAATATGGCAAGAGCAATGTTCAACCTACTTTGCCAATTCATTGTAATATGCAAATCTATCCTCATAAGAAACACATTTTGATGCAAGTAAAAGAAAGTTGAACAGAAAACCTCCAGCATGTTTCCCACTTAATATATATTACTCAGCAGGTACCATATTATAACAATTGTAAATATTTTTAGTTTAACAGATAAACTGTGTGTTTTTTTAAATGTCTGAATATTTCTGGAAATCTGATCAAAATTATATATTTGGAACTAAGAATGTCAGAGAATACAAACGTGAATTATGCCCAAGAGGTCCTCCAGAAGTTCCAAAACAAGATCAACCTGCCAAAGGCAGAGACCACTGAAATGGTTAGAAGATACGAACAAATTTCAAAGAGTGAGCCAGCATATAACCAAGCATGTGAATATTCCTCAGATAGACCTTGGCAATCACATGAGTCATCCAAGGGGCAAAAACACTTGAACATAAATCAATCAACACGCAAGCAGCTTTCACCTGCAGAAAAAGATTGCCAGTAATATAGTAGTGGGTCACAAAAATGAGTAAATTATTTCAAGTTATAGTGAACATAATGCTTAAAGTCCCCAACCAAAAAAGTTCCCTAGTCATTACAAAAATAGGAAGATATCCACTTGCACAACTAATGAGGAATTTTCTGTGTGATGATAATTAAATAAAATGATGGGAAATAAAAAAAAGAGCATGAAAATCTAGGGGTCAATTATGCTGAATAAAATATATCAAACCACTTAAACTACTACGGCCACTTATTATTTCCAAATGGCCTGAATTTCAAACACCATGTTTTTCCACAATAGATAAACTGTGTCAACTTATGGTGCTCTTTAGCATATTTATAATTAATAAAGAAAAAAGTACATGGTATATCTTTAGAATTCATCAGATGATGCTTAAACTTCTGTAATTTTGGGGGAATGGAAGATTAGTATAAAAGAAACGGGTTCAATAATTAAAGAATATGAAGCAATATAAAAGTATTAAATAGAAACATTATATGAACATATTAATACTATCAAATATATGCATGTCACAGTTGACGATGTTGCTACCAGAGGAACCTACATGTGATTGAGAAAATGATGAGAGATATCCAGCAGTGGCATGAAGAAGCGGTCGGTACACTGATGAAGATGTTGTCATTACAATCTGCAGATTCAATTATCTAAGTGGTGCAATCCAAAATTTATTTAACAGAAAGAAAAGAATATCAGCACCTGAGACAAAGCTTGTTGAACAAAGGGTTGCCTCCATGCAGAAAAACTTTCATCAAGATAATCAATACTGTTCCCAGAGGGACGAAGTGCTACAAAATATATTCAAGAAATCAACTCATTTGTCAATATTCTCACAATTCAAGCCAGATTAACAGAATGTTGGCCACACTATCTGATTTAATAAAAGGAAACAAGGCTCAATTAATAGAATGTTACTTGAAGTGGTAGATAAATTAAAAAAAAAACAGATTGATCAATTATGTTATATACAATGAACATTAAACAAATTCTGGAATAAATTGTTATTTATGGAAGGGGACAAGATGCTCAAATATGAATACAGATATTAACCTGGTAAGAGCGCTTGTACAAGTGGCAATGCAGACCAAAACTCAGAAGAATTCTCCGCCAATTTGTGGCAAAGTGCCGGCTATTAAGAATTTATTACTGAGTGAAACTACAGAAACATGCAATGGCATGGGGAAATCACAAATATAAGAAAATTCTTAGTAGCATCAAATAAAACATATTGCCTTTTGACCTGAGATGCACATGCATAAAGTACTTGCAAGATTCCTTCTTCCACTGCCCGTAAATCCAAAATATTGAAATAGCTGCAGTCCCATTCATCATCTGGAAGGTGGAATTCTTCCCCAAACAAGCCTGAGTAATCTACTATAGAGAAATGATTCACTGGCACAAGCTTTGCAGTCTTATCCTCACTAGGTGTTTCACTAATGGTGGTAATAGTAGTTTGTTGACCTACAACAGGCTCGATTAGCCGTCGAAGCATTCTGGAAGCCTGAACCAGAAACATAAGGGGACTTGTATTACCATATTTAAGTCTTTCATAATTAAGGGGTGGGGTGAGGAGTAATTTGTACCATTTTGCAGACTACACTAAGATCAGTATCCCTATATGCTTTCCTGAGAAGCATGAAAACAGCATCTGCCCGAAAAGCAGTTGAGCCAGTTGCTGTTGAAAAGGATGATGTGTTGCAGGATCTCTGAGGCTGCCAAAGCACGTAGAAGAAATTAAATTACTGGGAAATTTTACCATGCCAACACATTTTTTGTTCAGCAAACAAATACATAGCCTCCCTAAGACATAAGACAATACTGTATGTTAACCAGGAATCTTCAAGGCCCACCAGGAACAAGTAGGCAACATGTCATCTTAAAAACACAATTCTTTATCTACCAAAATGTAATGATGCTCCTGACAGTGATTATTACATATGGTAAAAATTTCATGATACTTTTCTCATTCCAATCTAGCATACATTGCTCATATAAAAATATAGGGAAGGAGATAGTTTAGGAAATTTGTCTTATTGATATGCCATCATATTAAAACAATAGAATTGGGAAACGGAGAATCTTGAGCAATAAATATTTGTGAGAAAAGATATGACACCTCAAAATTTGAAGACACAGTTAATGCTGAAGGTTGAGAGCTCTTAGAAACTTCAGAATCTGGCATAAAGGACAAAGACCTTGTAGTTTCTCTGCATGAGCATCCATCTAAACTCATCATGTAAACCTCCATGGTATTTTTCTTCCATGGTGATGGAATAGAATTTATATTAATGTACCATGAATTAACATGATAAAAGACAAACAAAACACTGGCAGGGGAATACATAGACAAGTGAACTTTCATCTCAGAGTCATTGAATGAATTACCAACTAAGCATACCTTAATGTAGAGATTACAAGTCCTATTTTATATATCATACCAACAGCCTCAATCATGTGTAAGATCATGCTTATGCACCTTGCAGAGATTACAAGTCCTATTTTAGTCCTCAAATTTGTCACTTGTTGATACTTAAGTTCTTGAATTTCAAAATCCAACAATTTAGTCAAACCATTTTGGTTTTGTCTAGCACTTTAGTCGCTCACTTAAACTTATCAATGAAAAATTGACATGACATGATGATACATCAGCCCCATATCATTTCTATATCAACACCATATCATCATCATTAGCACCAGGATACGAAGGGCTCTTATTCCACAAGAATTTTGTGTTTGAAAGTTGAACAAAATGACTAAAATATTAGACAAAAGCAAAATGTTTGGATAAATTGTTGGATTTTGAAGTATCAATGAGTGACAAATTCGATAATCAAATTGTCAGGCTAATCTCTAGTAAACTAAAGACTAAATTTAACTTCCAGTAGCCTGACTTTCCCAAAAGTTAGTTTAATTATTGTTGCCAATAAGACATTCAAGAATTGACAAAATATGAATATCAGAAATTATGTAATCCTAGAAGGGTATTTTTCCATTAATACGATTTTATACATAGAAAACGTTTTTGAAGAAACAAGAAATGTGTTGAACCAAAAAAAAAGGAAACAAGAAATGGCAGATAAAACTTTTGACCAGCAAGAAATCCTTAAGACATCAACAATGAATACATAATCAGACCATAATGAGATTGGCAGAAAATCACAAGCAAATGAGAGTTTGTGGTCCTAATGTCTCCTCCTCGTTTACTTTCCCGTTAGTATCAAAACATTATGACCTAGCCATAATATGATCTAATTTTATGCTTCCAAGTCCAAAAGTAAAACCCAAAGACACTGTATAAGAATAAAGAATATGATTATAACATGTTGAGGACTTCACCTGTCATTCAGAATGTATAAAATGGGATATAATGGTCCAGTAAGCATAGCAAGGAAATGCAGATTTGCCTCAGAGTCATCTGTAAAGCCTGATAGATCCACCTGCTTAGTGATTTGTTGACAGTTACAAACTTGGAGAATAACAAAAGCATGCACCAAATAGTTGGATTAAAGGTACCTCAAGTTGTGGAAGGAAAACAACCAGCTTTTTTGTCATGTCTTGCAGTAACTGCAAACTAAAGTTTATCAGAAGTGCACAACTAAGAAAATATATATCACATAAAATATCAGAGTGACAACCATATGTCATCTACCTGAAGATGCATATCATGAATATCATGTTTGTGAGCTATAATTTGGGGCAACAAATGAGTGACAACAGGTTGGAATTCAGGCTCAAGTCCAACGACAGGAACTCCAATAAGCTGTAATGCAGAAATCATAGTTCAAATCAAGCTATAGCATAATAGTCAAATAAGTTAAAAACCATAACTTGGCAAAGTATATATCAGCACCTAAAAAGTTTATTCGTGTAATTCAATAATGTAAATTCTTGAAATTATTATCAATGATTTCATTTCCTAAGATTGTAAGGCAATTCTTTCATGTGTTGTCAAATTTAGTGACCACAAGCCTCATGTAGATATTACATAGACAAAACTATGAACTGGCCAATCAAGAAGAGAAAATTAATATGAAACAACTAATAGAAAAAATGCAAAACAGGACAATGTACTAGAAGATAACATACATAACCAAAACTGGTAAAGTCCAGACAACAAAAGTGCAAACAGAACAATGTATTTCCTTAGGTTAACTAAAGGAAAAGAAAATACGGCTTTTACCAGGTTAAGAAGTTGTAAATCAACTAACATTTCAGAAATAAACCAAGACATGTTAAAGATACATCCCCACTTGAATAATAATTATTTGTATTCAATAAATATACCTGAATAAAAAATACTGCTATTGGATTTCCCCTCAAGCAAGATATGCGGACATAGCGACACGGTGTGTAATTCATGTGGTACATGATTTCACGGCGTGGAGCTTCACAGCGAGGCCGAACTCTTGTGAACGACTCTGGCTGGTAAGAAATTCAAAAGCTTACTATAAACTAAATTCATTTCCACAGATTGTGATAGAATATAATCTTCATCAAAGATCACTAGATAAGATCTCCCATGAATAAAAAGCCAAAACATATTATGAAATTGATGAACCCCAATAATTCTTCATGAAGAACAGGGTGTGCCTTTCAGTTCACGTTGACGTTAAATGTGGTTTTTGTCTAAAAATATCAAACAAATAAATATTTATACATAATTGGGATTCTCCATAAATATCGAACACCAGAAGGTCCACAATAGTTGCATTGAGCAAAGATGATAATTGTTATCTTTTATTAATATTCAATAAGGAAAATTCATTTATATCACGTAAGAGGATGGGAAATATCATATACAAATTTTATCGAACAGATTAAATTGGAAAATTATTGTGATATTAAACAACAATATTCATTTTTTCCTGAAAAGTAGGATAAATTATCATTATGTGATCAAATAAGGGAACACAAAATGTGAGTCTAATATCTCAGAAAGAACCGCTTCTAAGTTGAAATTGTTCCTCTATTTCAGTAACAAATAAATAATTCCATTCATCTTGAATAATTGAGCGCCAAACATCATATACAAAAGCATTGATACTATACAAAAAATCCATGAACACGAAATACAATCAATCATGTCCACAAAAATGAGTCCCACCACCATCCATTGTCTATACCAACAATATATAATTAAATTCATGAACATGATTCAAGAACCTTTTCATCAAGTTCAAGGAAAATCATGATTATGAAAGTATATGCATGTCTCCCTTTGCCTACCTACTCTGACCAACTCTTCACACACCAACTCCCCTTCATTACCTCCATTAACCACAGAGAGCCCTTTAAGGCATCAGAATGTTGTTCCCTTCACCTATGTTATCCACAGGAGTGGTCTAAATTTAATTGGCAACAAGAAACTCTTAATTTTGGTGGTAAAAGAGGAGGTAATATCATATAGGTCTCTCTCTTACAAATTTGACACAAGCATATATATACTATGGAGAAAGAGACCAATATTTAATATGCAAAATTATGGGAATTCCTTGATGTTCAATGAATTAGGAGGCAACAGATACAACAAAAAACAGGAGAGGAAAGTGATAATTGAAGACAACCTTAAGGACTTTACAGCACTAAATTAAGCTACTCACAATGTTCTTCTACTGTTAATTATGCGTTATCAAGCAAAATGGAAGTTAATCACAACAGTATATATAGAGGAAAAAAGGCAAGTTCTTACTGATAGTTCTGGGAAACAAGTTTGTAAACAACAAACAACTTCAAAAACCCACCTCTTGGAAAATATTTCCATTCTCTACATTTCTCAATGGCTGAAGCGTGGAAAAGACAATACATGTGCCAAACACCAGTGAATAATAGTCAAGATATAAAATAAGGATAGTTTTAGAACATTAGCTGGTAGAATTTACATTAAAGAACGTATTTCTCACATGCATAAGAAGTATTTGGCCCATAAACACTTACCCAAGTAAATCTTCAAAATGGTTGGTTATCTATGAAAGATTCACTTTGTTGTCATCAACAAATTAGTTTATACGTCATTTTTAAAATATAACTACTTATCTCCCTTGGCATGAACAACTTTCAAGGTTCCATCATATATGACACCCATATAGTTAATATATCAATCAACCTGTAATTTCTAGAATGTAGCTCATATTTTGACAAAGTTCATGTTTCAAAAATGTGAGGAATTGCATGCAAGAAAATTATTCCAGTTCACCAAGTCCAAACAACAAAAAATGATGATCATTCATTTTTCAATCTAAAAGGATTACCTAAAAGCCATACAAAATCATGAGCATGCCCATTAACCAATAAGTATTCCCTATAATCCCATATACACTTGACTATACCAGAAATTGCAATTTGCTAGACACTTCTCCAAAAACATAAGATCTTTTGATCACACTCACCCAAACACCAGTCTACTCATCCCTTCAAGACAAACCAAAAGACGGAAAGTGGTATCACTGTAATCAAATCCTTTTCTCCTTCCTTATTGCCTATTAGACAATTCTCTAACCTCCCGTTCACAGTACCTCCCATAACCCAATTCACTCCTACTAACTCAAGAGCCACAACCACTTAACACAAAGCATAGGCATGTCTTCTTTCAGGAAATATAGCAAACCCAAGATCATGTGAACCTCTTGAATCAGTCTGTGAAGATAAAAAGTTGAAAAACTTCACAATGCAAAGAAAATTCAAAGCAGAATTGCCTACAATACTTCCTCTTTCCTGAAAAGAAACTGATCCAACTTATGAAGCCACTCTACAAATCAATCCACCATAAGCCTCACTTCTTCAAGCTCATTAGCTTGTTAATGCATACTCTATCTATAATTGCATTGTCAATATCCTAGTGAAAATAGAAATAATAAAAAAGATTGTATTCCTTAGGGCTCATGCTAAACTTGTAAGTAGGAAATCACCCCAAAAGAATTATAGAGAAAAAGGGAAAAAAACCTTGTACCAGCATCCTGTCTTTCAATCCCAAATCAGAAACTTCATTCACAAAACACATCATAAGGGGAGCATAAATTGCATTGACTATAAATTTATTGTCCATTTGCATTTGGAAACTAACAGTACATCTTCACTGAAAGATTGATGAAACTGAACATCTTTACAGTTCAGGTACTCAACCTTGAATCGCAAGCCAACTGCAATTTCCCACTCAAGTACAGACTTGTTGTAGATCCTTATATGTGATAAAAGACAAGGTTCCTGAAATAAAAATATTTAATAAATTAATAAAATCTCAATAGGATTAAAATATCAACAAAACAATTATAAAAATCACCAAAACAAAATGTTAATCCCAAAGTCAGATAGACAAGAGAGGAAAAAATGATCTCCTGATTTTAAAGAAAATGCAAAAAAAAAAAATTCATTACCCGTTCTAAAATATCACAATAGATTCGCCTCTTTATGCAATTTAAATACAACTTTTTTCCTTTTGACAATTAAAAAAATAATAACTGGAAACAATCTTCTCCATTAATACTTATAAAACCTTTGGATAATAGAACATCTGATCCAATCCACCAATATAAATATTAGCCTAGATTCTCCATCTAAAATCATATGCCTATAGCAGGTGCTTTAACAAAGATAAGAGCATACCCCTTTCTCTCATTAAGTTCTATGGAGTTTATCGAGCACCATTATGATGTCAGAAGAATACTTCATAAAGAAACTTGGTGGAATCCATACTAACTAGTTGCTCTAGCTCTGTCCAGTTTCATGTTACAGAAGAAACACTTGAAAATTATATAAATTGGAGAGAATATATATATATGGGGATGGATTTCACCACCAATAAAAAAGATATATTTCACCTCAATTTAGTTCAACTAGGTTTGAACTTCAAAGACCCCAAACCCCACTTTAAACACCCATGGAAACACAGAAGAAAGATTTCCATAGCTAGGCTAAACATGTAAATTAATTCACGAGACAAGAGTGCACTCATAGGGAAGCAAAACAAAATGGAATCAGAACCCCGCCAAGCGACATAGCGTTGGCTGATTAAAGGGGCAAGGATATTAATTTGCTCATCAACATGGCAACCACAATACAGACACAGAGACAGAGAGAAAGAGGTAGAGCATAGAAATACATCGAGCTCCAGTAAGATCCACTCTTTGGTGTTGGTTCCGGTGGACCAATGTGACCGAAGGTCCAGTTCGAGGATTTGAGACGCCTTCTGAGATGGCGGGGATTCTCTAGAAGCGGCCTTCACTTTGTAGGACAGAGGTTTTACACCTGGCTCCAGTTCCCCTTCCATCATCTCCTCCTACAGTCCTCACTCTCTCTCAAGTCCACCCACTGGAAAGCGAAGCTATCAAACTGTCATGCTAGGGTTTAAGTTTTGAACTGAAGTGGTGTTTGATCTGAGAACTTGTCTGGTCGGTTCTCCGCAATTTACAATCTAAATTCCGAAGACTTGTGCTCGTCTTTTTTCCCCAAGTGTTATTTTTCCACATTAATGCCACTTTTTTATTTTTTTTTATTGTGGCTATAAGTCCGCCACCATGAAAATAATATGAATAACTTCAAAATGATTATAATTATAGCATACTATTTTCTAATATACCATCCGCCTCTCAACAATAAAATAGTAGGTGAGTAATTTCGTATAATCAATATTTTTTATAAAAATATAAATTTGGTCAATTTTTCTAATAATTTAATTTTTTCATAAAATAAATTTTAAATGTTTACGAATTATATAAAACCCAAAAAATAATAAGTTATTGAAAATAAATGTTTTATTAATTTTTTTCTAGTAATATATCTCGATAATGGTTAACCCTAAACTTATTCCGTCTACCTTCCACACTTTGAAAGTGATTGAGAATTAGAATAAGTAGATGCTCATGGTGGAGTGAGACAATTCTCACCTATTATTATTTAATCTGATTTTATTTTTTACCCAAAATTAATATATATAAATTTTATTTTATTAGTTCAAAATATTAAATGGTTTATGAAAATATTTTTTTTCTTTTTCACGCAAAACTATGTTATCATAACACTTCACAAATGCCATTTATTAATACTCAACTGGATGAGTGTAGGTGACATCGATTAATAGGATACTAAAATAATTAATATTTATAGTTTGATATATGGATATCCATGTCATCAAATCATTTCACATTGTTTTAATTGGCTTATTAGTTATTTATTTACTCATTATTTGGATGATACTTCATTCTATAATTTGGATCAATTCCTTTAGTATTAGGTTTGAGTTGAGAGAATTAATAAATATATTCTCGTAAACTATTCTTTCTAAGTAACCCATTTTGAAATAATTCTACCTGTTATTTAGGTAACTAATTAAATTAAAAAAAATTACCTTTAGTGATATATGTAAATAAAGTAATGTGCACATACAACCATACCGACATTTATTTAGTGGATCAAAAGAATGCATCAAACAATATTGGTAAGGCTTTCTAGCACATTACACGCATACTGAAGGGGTGGCAATGGGATCCGAACCCGATTGAGTTTTAGAAGGAAAGGGGCTGGGGTCCCTGGGGATAGAACTAAGACTCAATGATTCGATCTCGACCATCTTGGCTAGACCTGATGAGTAGGTTCGGGCCTAGGGGATGGAGCCGGTGGTTGGGTCTAGTGGAATCCAAGTAAAGGAGGATAGGGTCGACTTTTTTCCTTAAAAGGGATCAAATTACATTGTTTCATCTCTCTATTACAAAAAAAGCCCTATTCGCATAAATTTTCAAGTGGCTAGTGTTTTTCCAAGTTTTCTAATTATATGTTGTATTATAAATTTTATATTTTAAATAAATAATAAAATTGATCATAACTCAATTGGTAAAACGACATTGTATGTATCCTTTAATCGCTAGTTCGGACAGATCCAAATTGGACTATGGACTAAGGGCATGGACCCGATCGAATCCACTGCCACCCCTAATATTGGGACTCAACCCTTATAAAATTGTGGGGACCATCTTCATATAAATGTTGGGTTCTCTACTCGTATTTAAAAAATATAATGGACTCAACCCTTATTTCATAATAAATAACCCTTAACTCTTATCATATAATTATTTGAGTTATAGCTCATTTTTTATAAACGTTCAAGAATTAGCATGTTTTTTAAAAGGTTTGGAACTTGATCCATCTTTCTAAATATTTGGGACTTCAGATATCTTACCAAAATATTCAAGTCTTGGCTCATCTTTTAAAATGGATCGGGATTTCGTTTGTCTTTTTAAACTTTCAGAATTTCTTCCATCTTTCCAAAATATTTGGGTTTTAGCCCGTCTTTCAAAATTGTATGAGACTTTGTTTGTATATCTAAATATTCAGGACTTTACCCATCTTTCCAAAATATCCAAGTCTTATTTCATCTTTCAAAAGGGTTCGAACTTTGCCTGTCTTTCCAAAATATTCAGATCTTGCACCGTCGTTTAAAAGGGACCGAGACTTTACTCATCTTTCAAAACATTTAGAACTACGCCCATCTTTCTAAACTTTCATAGCTTCATCCGTCTTTCCAAAATATTCAGGTATTGGCTCGTCTTTTAAAAGGGTTTGGAGCTTCGTCTTTCTTTCTAAACATTTGGGATATCACTCGTCTTTCTAAATATATTTTTGTATTAGCTTGTCTTTTAAAAGGGTTCGATAATTTGTCCTTATTTCTAAATGTTCGAGAGTTCGTCAGAGCCGAGGGTAGGAAAATATAGTTGACTTCTTGAGCAACTCATCTTCTTAAGCGGTGCCTCAAATAGTGATCAGATGTACCCGAAATTCACACTTTATCGAGCTCGGCCAAAACTAATTGGAAAAGTGAGCTTTCACATTGGTTTGCAACTGCTCGACTTACTTTTGGTGCACAATGGATGAAGGATGGCTAGAGCACATCGTGAGGAGTCCGTAGCATTTCTTCTAGTCATTTTTTGTCAAGCTCCGATTCGATTTCCTATGTTGAGGAAAACTTAACAACCTATTACACCCTTTCAATGTTACATGAGTGATATCTTTCACTACCATAGAATCATAGGATGCAATGTTCAAAATATAAATATAAAACATGTACATCAATTTCATTTAAAATTTAAACTTTCATAAATAAAATATATTTTTCACTACTATGCATGGCTCAAAATATGAAACATGTACTATTCACTCAAAATTTAAACTTTTATAAATTAAATGTAAATTTTTATAAATTATATGAAAACTCCATCAAAGATAGCATAAGCTAATAAGCAAGTGCTTTCGTGATATTATCTTCGAGGTTATACATCGCTAATTACTAGGTTATTACTCTCATTCGGACTAACTTCTTCTTACAAGCCTTCTCACACTCACATGGGTCTAGAAATGAAATAATGCTAGGCCCCAATCTCAACAACCTCTACTAAAAAATTAATACAAATGGTTTTCTCCTTTTTATAATTTTCTAAAGTATACACATATTTAATATGAAAAATCAAGTGTTATCATAACTCATCAAACATCTTTTCTTTTACATCAATCTTGTTATCATAACATGTCACAATGTTCGGAGATTCAATTATTGAACCAACATGGTTTGAGTGTATGTGTGTATGTGAAGACACTCAAAGAATAAGAGGTGGTGGCTATGTGTCCATGTTTACTCAATAATTAATAGGGCATTAACAAGATAACAACCAACTCCATTATTCAACCCCAAGGACCAACTCCGCATAACTTTTTAATATGGGATTCTAGAAGATAAAAACATATACTCATAATCACCTTCTTCTAGAAACCCCTTCAAAACATTTCAACTTCTTATGTAAGTGTTTGACTAGTCTTGATATCAATATTTGGTCACACATAGTGTCAAAGAGAAACTCCTTGTCACATTGTAGCATCGCTATTTCAGAAAAACCCGATTTGTCCCAATTGAATTGGAAAATAGAGTCGAACCAAGAAATTAGAAAATAAAATTAGGTTTAGAAGATCAAATTGAATTTGTTATTATTTTAAAAATGGGATTTGGGCATTTTATAAAGTGCTATAAATTATCCCCAAAGAAACCTCTTTAATCAAGAATTAAAGAATATAAACGGTCAATTGAAAATTGATTCGAATTAGTATTGAACCGGTTGAGGCAAAAAAAACTCTACAATTTTTACAAGGAGTTACATGAATGGGAATATGGAAATTCTTAAATTCAAATAGTATGGAATTAGATAAGGTATTTTTAAAAAAATAAATTATGCCAAGAACGGGTCAAATTGGAAGTGAACCAAACAAGAAATGCAATGCCTTGTCCCGAATTCCTAGTTTGGCTCGCTTATAACCCGTCACACCCCCTTGCCAGTATAAAGGTGAGTACCATCACTCTTGTAATAACAACTGGATGAAATACTCGCAATATAAAAATGATCACATTGCATAACATAAATCTTTAAAACTCTTTTCAAAATGATATAAGGTTTCAAAATACAATTAGGAAGTCCTAGGGAAATAACAATCTTGATAAACGTCTTCAACATTCGGGTCGAATTTTTTGATATGCACAATCATCCCCCAAATTTCTTCATGTTACCTGAAAAATATTTGGAAAGGGGTGAGCTCCCGACTTGGTGAGTATACTTCCCGACGTCGAGTCACTTCATAGCCAAAACCCTAGTTCTCTACCCAAATTTTAGTATATAAAATGTTTTTATTTTTTCACCCCTATCATTCCTAATTGTTGTAATTATGATTACTTGGCTTACTTCTTGGGTAAATATGATATTTATTCAATTTGCATGCTTTCACACATTCTACATGGTCCTTAAACTTTCTTTAATTACATTATGGTCATTGTACTACCTAAAAGTCACCTTTTGGCTGCACAAATACCATTATTTGCACTTTAACACTTAACTTTCCTTCTATTGCAATTCAACCCCTAGGCATTCCAAAGCATGCCAACCTAATCCCCGACAATCATTAAACTTTTCATTTGGCTCCAAAGAGAGCTTATTTACTTTTTGGTCCTCTAACTTTCACTTATTTGAAACTTAGTCCCCAACTTTTGGCCCTCCAAAAATTCTTAATCTAAGTTAGGGATCCCCCTATCTTCCCTCTGGGTTATCGTAAACTCTTTTTGGTTAGAGTTGGTCGTAACAGTGTCGATCATGCTTGATCGTGAATTGAAAGAAATATGAGCAATAGATATATTAAGGCTGGGAACTCACCAGAGATGACATCTCAGTCATCAAGACTAGTGTAGTTTGAAAGATGACTCCTCAAGGAGTCAATGGCCACTTGAATCACGGTGATTGATGGTCTAAAGCTCCTGTAGTGTCCATTTTAGTTAGCTCGGTCATTTTTCCTGAAAACTAAAGCTTGAAAGATTTAATTCTACTTCTATACTTACTCAAATAGTGTAAGGTCAGTCAGTGGCTATTGAAAGTTGGCAAGGAATCTACTAATTTTGTCTTAGTCTTTGAGGGCCGTTGAGGCCATCGAAATTAGTTTATGAAATAGATGCTCTATTTCCGGTTATTGGAGGTATGATAGTGTGCAATCTCACCATAAACTATAGAGAAAGTGTTGAGGATTGAGAGAGGTGGCGATGGAAAGCTAACGTCCTCAGCTTTCCAGTGATACCAAGATCATCGAAGGTGGTGGTTAGATGTAGGAGCAAGGCTCTCTACAAATTGGATCTTTGGAATCAGTAGCTACTTGGCTTTTAGAGAGAATTCTGAGATAAAACCGACAAGGGAACATCCAAGCTTTATATGACTAGATTATAAACTTGTGTGGCTATCTATCCATAACTTCTATGTGTCATTTCATAGCTTGTAGCTCTACGAATAAATTAATTCCCTAAGCAATGGGCTCTGGGATGTTGGAAGAGCCTTATTGGGTAAATGTTGGAAATTTAGGTCAGAACTCGGGCGAGGAAGATGACATGTGCATGTGTGGATGCATGTGCATGTGCTCGGCATGGCACGCTGATTGGTTTGCACTGTAGTGAACCAATTTTTGGTGAATTTCTCGCCTAGTTTAGTGATTTTTGGTTTGGTTCACCACTTTTTCAGTCAATTCCTAGAAAAATAAAAATACCTAAAAATTCTACATTCAATTTCTGATTTGTTTATGGACTCAAGAATTGCCTCATTTTGATTTGTTTAGTTCCTCTAAAATTTGGGTGATTTTGTGGCTTGAGTTAGTCCAAACCCGGTTCATGTTAGTTCTTTCCCAAGTTTTTCCGATCCTTGATCTTGGATCATGGGACATTTCCCAAGGTCCCTTGTGGCCCGCTTTATCCCTCTAGGACTTTCTATCAAACATTTTTCTCAATCTAATTCAATTTAAATTTCCGGTTCAGGTTTTCCTTTCCGATTTTACCCCATTTTTAGGTTCAATTCAACCCGATTTTCTAATTGGGATTTCCCTGTGTTATACAAGCCATCTCTCATATACTTTTTTATGATTCCTTTTTGGTTCAATTACTTGTTCGTTCCTACCCCATTACGTACCTTAGGCTTGGGGTAGCTTTTCCCTCTACAAGTCTCTAGAATATTTTGTCATTCCCTATATATCCATCCTTGAGTCACCATTTAGGATGTTACTTACATTTGTCTCAACCTGTCACCTATCACTATCGGTTACTCACCTATCTTGATAACGTCCATATCCTCATGACCATCCTTGGGTAGTATACCTCATCATAGCCTTAGTGTGATCTATGAGATTATCCGTATATACCTTCATGTGATGAACCTCTTGTGGTTCCTCCCCTTTATGTCATATCCATCATAGGTTATACCTCTCTCATTTATCTATGGTTGTCACCCCTTTCTCCGAGAACTTCCTGTTGAACATTATTTTATGGATCTGGGAGAGTATGAGCCCACTCGATTGTGCTAGTGCTAGAATGTGTACTCTTCTAACACACCACTTTTACTTCATCCTTGGCCACTCATAGCATTTTGATGATGACCATATGGTCTTTCCTATGACATTACTCATTTATCCATTAACCTTCTCTCCCTTCAACTTTTAAGCTCGAACGTGTGATACCTCATACTAGTTATTCTTAGTCTTGTTCCATCGGTGTTAATAACCCTTAGGTTTTAGTACTGAAATGATCATTATTTGTCTTGATACCAATCTCTGCGTGGTGCTTTTACCACTCATCTATCACTTAGGAATCTGGGTTGTGCCTATGGCATCACTTTATTCCATTTGGACAATTCTTTTTGAGGGTTGTGTTTAGCACCTCTCTCTATCAAACTCTATACATCCTTGTGTAGGGTTCCTCTTCATTCCTAATTTGGTGGTTACTACAACAAAATTATTGGTGTGCTATAGGGGTTCCCCTCGCATCTTTCCACTTGAGGCACATTGTCACGCCCCAACCCGGTTTGGTTGGAGCCCCATGATCAACCCGCCACATTTCCTTGTACTAAATTGATATTTTTATCAAATAGACCGGGGAAGGTAAAGGATTAGAAGCACACATTTTTTCCATAACAAAATTTACAAAACTAAATAAAACTTTACCGCCTCACGGTACTCCTGGCTTGCTCCTCTAGCTTTCACTTTTCTTGACAGGAGGATTTTCCCTGAAAAAGGGTTTAGGAGAGGGGGTGAGTTCTTCAACTCAATGAGGGGTAAATTTTGCGGCATACTTTAGGTAAATATTTTTTATAGTTTATTTATTTACAACCATTATTTGTGTTGGTTTATCACGCAAACACTCGCTCTTTTTTCATCAAAGGGTTCACACATTCGCAGAGCAGTCTCCGACTACTCCACTTGTGGATAGGAGTGATTTTACTGTCCACCCTTGGTAGGAGGTTACGCCTTCTACCACAAGTTTATGTGAGTATCAATTGCCCAATACCCAAACTTAGATTTCCTTTGTGTTTGCTATTGTGGGACGAGACCTCTCCCCCTACTTCCTCAGTCTCAATGTGCATGAAGCTCCTATAGCTTCTTGACTCACTAGATGAAAAATTTCCCTTATGCCCCCAGGTCATCTAGTAGCCCTTAGATCCAACATTACCCCATATCGAGTGCCCTAATGGTTTCGTATCCCATGCATGCACACACACAAGTCTTTTTAGTTAAGACCTTTTATCTTTGGTGCTACCGGCCTCCATGAGCTTGCTAACCCGACTTCGGCTTGGTGCTACTAGCCCAACGAGTTCAACAACCCCACTATGGCTTGGTAACCACAAACTCAATGAGTTTGACAACCTTGGTCATGATTTAGTAGCTATCACACACAATTTACCACTTTTATGAGTTTTCATAGGCTAATTACTCGACTAATTATCAACGGGCTTGAACTTGTGCCCATTGGACTTGGGCACACTGGAGCAATTCTAGCTCTTCTCAGAAATGACTCCCAAAAAGTTTAAGTAGGTTTACACAGTCAGGGGAGACTATTTTTGGAAAACGGTTTTTAATCCAAAAATGTGATCATCACCCCAAACGGGTTTAATGCTGGAAAACTCACTCACCTGTATTTCGATACTTAGTAGTCCTGGGGGTTTCCCAGCTTGACGTGCCTTTTCTTTCCACGTACTCATAGGTGATTGGTTCCTACAATTAATTGGGCAATTAGGCCCCAAACAATAAGGTACTTGCACTTAATACTTGTTACTTCCCAATAATTATGTTTTAGTCCTTAAGTATACCTTATTTCCAATTAGATCCCTAAAATGATCAAATCTTTCATTTGGGTCCCTAATTTCTTTAAATTTCCATATGGGACACCATAATTCTCATAATTATAGAAAACCCCAATTTTTTGAAAATTGCAATTAAATCCCCAAACTTTCCAAAAATTGCAATTTGGTCCTTAAACCTGAATTTCATCAATTTGACATGAATTCCTACCAATTGAGTCCAAACATGGTACTAATCATCTTCCTCACGTCCCCTGGTTCATTTAGAGCTTTAAAACACCCAGTTTGGCTTAGAAATGTGCTCGAACGAAGCTTAGCTAGAAAACGGTCCTAGAAAGAGAAAGGTTTGATTACTCACTAGTGAGAAGTCGACGATCGGAGCTTTAATTTCCACAGGATTCCTATCTTCCTAGGGATCCTTCTTTGATCAAACCTTGACTCAATTGATGGCCTAAGTAGTGAGAATTTCTAACTTTAGTTCTTGGGAAAGGTACATTATGAATAGTGAATTTCGGTGATGGGCGGCGGAGGGGACTTTCCAAAACGGCTCAGGGAAGGTTAGGGCTCCACTAAGGGAGGTATGGGGTGCTTGGTTTAGCTATGGTTGCTCTAGGGATAGCTCGAATGCAGCTTGACCGATTCTGGTCGTAGACTGCCTATCAGGCCCTGACCCGGTTTGGTCGGAGTCCTGTGATCAATCTGCCACCCTTCCTCGTACTAATGTATTATTCCTACCAAATAGTATGAGGAAGGTAAAGGCATTGGAGTACCTGTCTTCCATAACACAGTTTACAAAACATAAAATTTACCTGATGGTGGTACCCTCGACTTTCTCTTCTAGCCTCATTTCATCGTAGTGAGGTGTTTCTCCTAAAAACGTTTAATGAGAGGGGTTGAGTTTCTTCAACTTAGTGAGTGGGGGGTTGGGAAGTGAGTTTTCAAAATAATTAGTCTATAAAAAATGTTTTATGCTTTTAATTTATTGTAATATGAGTTCCGCTCTTCTTGAGCCCTTCCCCTTGCCTAGGAGGCATTTCAACAAGCATTCACATGCCCTATCATAGAAAGGGATCACACATTCATAGAACGATCCCCAACCATTCCACTTGTGGATCGTAGTGCTTTTATCGTCCACCATTATAGAGGTACACTGCCTCCACTGATAGAGGTACACTACTTCCACTAATAGATGTACACTACTTCTACCCCGAGTTTGATTGGACATCAATAATCTGGCCCTCAAACCCTTATCATGTCCGCTTGGTTGGATGATACATCATTTCCCCTCCGGCCTCGGTCTTAGTGCGCAAAATCTATCAGAGCTTCATGACTGACTGGTACTGTCACGCCCTGACCCGGTTTGGTTGGGTCCTTGTGATTAACCCGTTGCTCTCTTGGTTCAAGAGGAGTTTCCTCATCCTTTAACTCAAGTGTAGCCAAACGTACTTTTAATCTTGTTCCCTAGAAAGACATATATCAAATAAAATGCAAGCTTAAGAGAGATCAAGCATACCTAACAGAGGGTAAGGTCTAGTGTTATCCCTAGTCATTTTCTTTATTTTCTGAAAAGGGATAAAAAGAGGGTGAGTTTCTATAACTTAGTGAATGGGTATTATAAAAAAAATTAAGTTTGATGAAAATCATTTTCCAAAATGGAGGGTGCCAGACTCCTTAATTTCTTCAAATTTTCCCATCTTCAAATTTTCGATTTTCAAAAAAAATTATTTCTTACTACCACGGTGTGTCATCACCCAACACACATCCTTCATCATGAAGGTAAAACACACAATCGCAGGCCAGCCCATCCACTGAATCCTCTTGTGGCATTGGATTGACTTTACTGGCCACCTAGATAGAAGCACATCCACTTCTACTTTGAGAATGAGTGGATGTTCGCGACATCCGACCCTCAATCCCGTAATAAATATCTGTGTCTGTATGAGGATAGAGACCTCATCCTATCCCCACCCTAGTCTCGTGTGCTTGAAGCTACTTCGAGCTTCGTAAGACTTCTGGTATGACTAACTGCACTTATATCCACCAGGTCGTCCAGAGCCCTAAGACGCATCACTACCCTTCTTGGGCGCCTTGAAGGTCCAGTAAACACAGTGTATGCACGATCAACATTTTTCACATAATGCCATATAATTTGTGGTGTCACTGGTCCAATGACCCCGACTCTCAACTCAATCTGCAACTGTTTGTCTTGACTAGTCCGAAGACCTGTCATGTCCCACTGCTGCTAGTTGACTGAGTATGTCGGTCCTGTCTCGGTACCATGACCAAACAAATTATTTGCTTAAGTTTTTATTTATATTGATCATGTTTGTTTACGAGCTCCTGCTCGTGCCAACTAGGCTTGGGTCCACTATTCAAGATTTTCAAAATTGGGCATATTAGACCCCAAGTTCCAAAATCGAGGCCTCCGACCTAACATAGCTATTCAAGCTCCCGTCAAGAAGGTCTCCCAAAATACTTAAGCAGTGGCACACAGTCAGAGGAGAGCACTTCCGATAAAATACTTTTTAACTGTCCATCATACCAACCGAGTATGAGAACATCTTCGCTCATAATCGATGAATGGGTTTTCCACTTCCTTCGAGAAAGTTGCATCATACCAACTGGGTATGATCTACTTACACCAGTAATTAGTTTCTCCATGTGATTTTCACATCACTACTCTTAGGTGTGATGTTTAAAATACCACTTAGCAGTGGGTTTTTATTTCCGAGGTGCTTATAATCTCAATTGGGTATGATATAAAAGTCACACTTACCCAATTGTGCAGTGTATTTCCTCTAAGTCGATTTTTGTTCCTTGCAAGCTTAATCTTAGTTGGCGTTCCGGATATTTCATGTTCCTACATGAAATAAACATTTTTGTTCATTATCGTTTGGCTTGATTACCTTCATTTGTTATGAATAAAATATCCAACTTTTCAAATATTTGTAATTTGGTCCCTAAAGTTCTTTTTCTTTTACTTTAGGCCCCAATTGCCGGTTTTCCCCAAATTGAGTCCCGAAACTTTTAAAATTTTCCTTGGGACCTCAATTTATTCAATTTCATAAAAAAGGTTTCAAGTTTCCCAAATTCCTAATTTGGCCCCTAATTTTTCCAAAATTACCATTTTTCCTTTCATTTACAAAAATGGTAAGTTTTCCCCCCAAAATTCTAAAATTTGCTCAATTGTTCCTCTAACACTCTTATCATGCCCAATTGGCCCTCAATTTAAAAAAAATGCATTTTGATCCTTTGAATTTTCAAAATCCCCAATTTTCCCCCTAATTTCAACTTCTCAGCTCAACCGAATTTGATTTCATCAAATTTACCGATCAAACAAGTTGAATTGTTGAAATTGAAGTTAAATTATAGTTTCCACATCTTAATATGATTCAATTGCACTTTGAATCACAAGTTTTGATGCAGGAACGAGCTTAAATGGAGCTTCGCCGGAAAATAGAATATAGAGAGAGAAAGCTTCAATTACTCACCGTCGGGGGCGACGACGGTCTGAGTTTCCAATCTGGGCAGATGGCTCTCCTACTAAGGTTTCTCCTAGGATTCAAGAATTGCATCAATTGATGGTGAATTGGGTGAGGATTCTATCATCAAAATTCTGTTGGTTCTCTCTCTAGCACCGGTAAACAATTATAGAGGGGAGCCGAATTGGCTTAACTTTTAGTTCTAATTCGGCCGTAGGACGACTAAGAAGGTGTTGGGAGAGCTTGGTTTGGCCTGAGGAGGGCTCGACTTGGCCAAATTCAGCTACCTAGAAAAATGAATTTAACATCCGGTTCAATAGTGGTTAAAATCGGTCCAAATCAGTTCAATCCGGTTCGGAACCGGTTCACCTAAACCGGTTTGGTTTTCATCTCCAATTCATCCATAAGTCCTTTTTTTATGACTTATGTGACTCTTTAGGTCACTTGGGATCCATAATTTTCCCGATTTACCCTATCTCTATCTGTTTTGGTTCATAAACTGGCTCGGTTCCTAAACTGATTCACCCAAACCAGTCTGGATTTTCTCTTCCAATTGGTTCTAAAGTTCTTTTCCAAGGTTTATGAACCTTTTTGGGTCATATGGAAGTTATAATTTCTCCAATTTGTCCATTTCTCAATAATCGAGTTTGTGAAACGGTTCAGTTTTTTCACTCGGTTTGATTGGTTCGTTCCCGTTTTCGTTAACTCCAAGGAGCGGGGTTTACAACTCTCCCCTCCTTTTAGGAGTTTTGTACCCAAAACTTTTTACACACTTTTTGTGTATTGGCTTAAACTTTTATTATTATGTAAATTTTCTATTTTATCGTCTTACAACCTTCTTAGTTATTTTCGTTCATCCCTTTCATCACATACCTAAGATTCTCGTCTCATTCTCATCCTTTTCCTCATTCCATGGAACTTACTCTAGCCTAGAATATCTTTTTGGAAGATCTAGGATCATTTCCTTTAGTTACATACTTTCTTCCCAAGGCACCATTTCCCATTCCAAGCTTCTTTTACCCAAAATTTCAATACTATGAGTTCCGATCATTTTTCTTCCATAGATTTTGGCATTTATCACCTTTTCATCCTGCATAGATGCCTTCCTCATTTTTTGGTTATCACTTTTATGCTTGACTTCTTTATGCCTTACTTATAGACCTTTCCTTGCCCAAGTCGTATTTCCCTGAGTTAGTTAGGTTTACATGCCCCTTACTACATGACTTTCTTCGTGATGTCTTTGACTTCACGTCCCTATAACCGTATTGGTTTCCATACTTACTCGTCTTTTCCAAACTTCTTTATTTGATTTTTCAACCTTCAAATCCTTGAACTTCCTGATACTCACTAACATATTAAAACTCTTAATCTCTTACTTCATTCCTCATTCCCCCTGGCGTCCTTCCTCCTTAATATCTCTTCTCTTTCCAAATCTATTCTTACTCTCATCAATGTTCCTCCCACTATTCTTTATTATGAGTTAGTTCCTTTCTTACTCGTATGGCATCTTTTGATGTCGTCCTCCTACTTACATGTTACTTGGGTTTGACTTATCCCTTGGATCTTTACAATTTCCTTTCCCTTGTACTTGATCCTTTCATCTCCAACATCTTGTTATTGAGGAGCTTATTGTCTTTCTTATTCCATTGGTTCCATTTCCTCTTCATTGATACACCTATGTTTTCCCAAGATTCCTTTCTCTAGTGAGCTTCACATTCCCTCTCTCTCAGGATTTCCTTATGGTTTTACCACTGCAATTAGTTAATTCTGGAATGTCTTTAACAGTCATTTTCACCAGCTTACATTTTACTCTTCGGATCTATGAGTACTTTTCATTTATCTTGCTTCATTCCCATTTGCTCTAGCATTTGTTTATTCCTTTGAGGTGGACCTGTCATCCTTATTGTGTCCAAACCATCCGTATCTTCGTGTCCTTGGTACTCCTCCTCTTATCTTAATTAGAGTGTATTTTTTTACTACTCCCCATCTCTTATTAAAACTTCATTTACTCCTTCGAATGATTTGGTACATATAAGTTATTTCCTTCAATCGGATCCGTCTAAAGTTTCTATTTGGGTTTCTAGGTCTTCTTCCAGTAGATCACACTTAACCTCCCAAAATACTCACTTAACCACTTGTAATTCTTACTAATGTCCTTATTTATGCTCCTATTTTGCGACCTTTCCCCTTTTGATTTTCTTGACCTAGAGTTTTCTCCTTCCTTGATCCAACTTCCTATTTTCATCCTCCTTCTAGTATCTTCCATCCCGGGATTCTTTTTGTTTAATCACCTTTCCATTCTTTAAAAATTCTCTCCTTTAAATCTTCATCTAACTTAAGGGTCTTGTATGACTTATCCACTCCTGCTTTTCTTCCTCTTTTGGTCCATACCTTTGCATTCCACAAGTCTTTCTATCTTATGGAGTTCTTAAGGAATGGTATCTTAGTTCTTTATTAAATAGTTGTTACACCTGGGCCTTCCTGTTATTTTACTTTCTTCCCATCTTTCCTTGATGGTCTCTATACTTATTTCTTTTTCTTGTGGCTCCCTTTGGAATATTGTACTCCTTGTTTTTCCTTACTCTTCATTCTCTGAGCTTATTTTTAACTCCTTAGACTTTTCATGATTTTGTATTCTTTGATGGTTGTTTCACTTTGTTCCAACTTCTTTTTCATTTTCTTAAGATCTCCCTTAAATGGATTATTTCTTATCGTATTCCTAAGGGTAGGTCTTAAGGGTTGAGAATAATTATAAATAACCCATATTTTCTTCCTTAGGTGATTTCCTACCTTTTGCTTAGAGTTTTTATCATACTCTTTTGTTTTGAATTTATCAAAGAACTCAGAAGTTTTAACAAAACTTTTACTTTCATTCATTTAAGAAATATTTTCTTGCCATACTTGGATTATTACAAGAATTTTCTACCCTGTAATCTCTTGGGGTCATAGGACTAGAATTAACCCTAGAACGTTCTAAGACTCTTGATCAGAAGGCTCTGAGTAATTGGTTGGGGTCCATTCGTGTTCCCTAATAGGACAAATTTCATGTATGGCCTCCAATCCGTACCGCCTAAGTATCTCAACTTCACACTCATAGGTCCACTTCACCCATTGGGTGTGATTGAATCCGGATTGAGTAGGTGGAGGTACTTGGTGGACTTTCATGAAGGTGGCATACACATCCCAATAATTATCCCATGCCTCCTTCTTGGTTGGATTCCCCTCCGGTTGTTGTGGGACTAGAGGAGGAGGGTTTGGGTTTCTAGGAGGTGATACTGGTTCATCTTGTCTGGAAGGAGTGTATATGATGCCCTCCGGTTCCAGTAGGGCTCCTACAATTTCCGGTAGTCTTCTACCATGTCCTTGGGCACTCATTTCTCGCCCTTTAGAAACCTTTGTACGACTTCCACCCTTGGGTTGGGTGTCTTTTTCAAGGTTATAGCTAGAGGACTAGATTTCAAAGCGAATTTCCTAGGAACTCTCCTTCCTACACGATAGTTTAGAGTTGGATTATTGTTAGGGCATAATATTGATAATGTTTCAAGGGAAATTGGCTCTAATACCACTCTAGTTGTCACTCCCTGACCCAGATTGGTCGAATCCCCGTGATCAACTCGCCACTCTCTTGGTTCAAGAGGAGTTTCCTCCTTCTTTAACTCAAGTGGAGCTAGACATACTTTTAACCTTGTTCCCTAGAAAGACATATATCAAATAAAATGCAAGTTTAAGAGAGATCACACATACCTGACAGAGGGTAAGGTTTGGTGTTATCCCTAGTCATTTTCTTTATTTCCTGAAAAGGGATAAAAAGAGGGGTGAGTTTCTACAACTTAGTGAATGGGTATTACAAAAAAAATTTAAGTTTGATGAAAATAGTTTTCCAAAATGGAGTGTGCCATACTTCTTAATTTCTTTAAAATTTTCCCTCTTCAAATTTTTTATTTTCAAAAAAATCATTTCTTATTACCACGGTGTGCCATCACCCAACACACATGCTTCATCATGAAGGTAAAACACACAATCGCAGTCCAACCCATCCACTGAACCCATTTGTGGCGTTAGAGCGAATTTACTGACTACCTAGATAGAAAAACGTCCACTTCTACCCTAAGAATGAATGGATGTTCGCGACATCCAACCCTCAATTCCATAATAAATCTTTGTGTCCGTATGAGAACAGAGACCTCATCCTGTTCCCACCCCAGTCCTGTGTGCTTGAAGCTACTCCGAGCTTAGCAAGACTTTTGGTACGACTAATTGCCCTTATATCCACCAGGTCGTCTAGAGCCTTGGGACGCATCACTACCTTTCTTGGTCATCTTGAAGGTCCTGTAAACATAGTGCATGCCCAATCAACATTTTTCACATAATGCCATATAATATATGTTGCCACTGGTCTAACAGCCCCGACCTTCAACTCAATCTGCAACTGTTCATCTTGACTAGTTCGGAGACCTATCATGTTGCACTACTGCTAGTTGACTGAGTATTTCGGTCCTTTCTCGATACCATGGCCAAACAATTCATTTACTTAAGCTTTCATGGCATATTGATCATATTTGTTTACAAGCTCCTACTCGTGCCAACTGGCCTAGGGCCCACTATTTGAGATTTTCAAAATTGAGCATATTAGCCCCCAACTTCTAAAATCGAGGCCTCTAGCCTAATAGAGCTATTCGAGCTCCCATCAAGAAGGTCTCCCAAAATGTTTAAGCAATGGCACACAGTTAGGGGAGAGCACTTCCGACAAAATACTTTTCAACTATCCATCATACCAATCGAGTATGAGGACATCTCCGCTCATAACCGATGAACGGGTTTTCCACTTCCTTCGAGAAAGTTTCATCATACCAATTGAGTATGATCTACTTACACTAGTAAGTAGTTTTTCTGCGTGATTTTCACATCACTCCTCTCATGTGTGATGTTTAAAATACCAATTAGCAGTGGGTTTTCATTTTCGAGTTGCTTATCATCCCAACCGGGTATGATATAAAAGTTCCACTCACCCAATCGTGGAGTGTATTCCTCTAAGTTGATTTTCATCCCTTGTGAGCTTAATGTCAATTGACGTACCCGATATCTCATGTTTCTACACGAAATGAACATTTTTGTTCATTATCATTTGGCTTGATAATCTTCATTTGTTATGAATGACTAAAATATCCAACTTTTCAAATATTTGCAATTTGGTCCCTAAAGTTCTTGTTCTTTTAATTTAAGCCCCAATTGCCGATTTCCCCCAAATTGAGTCTCGAAACTTTTAAAATTCCCATTAGAACCTCAATTTATTCAATTTCATCAAAATGGGTTCAAGTTTCCCAAATCCCCTATTTGGCCCCCAAATTTTCAAAATTACCATTTTGCCCTTCCTTTACAAAAATGGTAAGTTTTACCCCAAAAATTCTAAAATTTGCTCAATTGGTCCTCTAATACTCTTATCATACCCAATTGGCCCTCAATTTAAAAAAAATGCATTTTGGTCCCTCGAATTTTCAAAATCCCTAATTTTCCCTAATTTTTCCCCAATTTGAACTTCCCAACTCAGCCGAATTCGATTTCGTCAAATTAACCAATCAAACAAGTTTAATTGTTGAAATTTTAGTTAAATTAGAGTTTCTACATATTTATACGATTCAATTGCACTTTGAATAGCAAGTTTTGACATTGGAATGAGCTCAAATGGAGTTTTATCGGAAAACAGAACGTAGATAAAGAAAGCTTCAATTGCTCAACATTGGAGGCACGGCAATCTGAGTTTCCAATCTGGGCAGATTGCTCTCCTCCTGAGGTTTCTCCTACGATCAAGAATTGCATCAATTCATGCCAAATTGGGTGAGAATTTTATCATCGAAACTCTATTGATTCTCTCCCTGACACCGGTTAGAAATTACAGACTGAAGCCGAATTGGCTTACCTTTTAGTTGTAATTCGGTCGTAGGAGGGCTGAGGAGGTGTTGGGAGAGTTTGGTTTGGCCTAAGGAGGGCTCGACTTGGCCGATTTTAGCTCGAACAAAATAGGGCAGCTTTGGTCCACCTAAGCTGCTTCACTATTCGATCACACTAGTGCTTCTCTAGCGACCCTCGAAGCGAATGGATGCTACCACCGTGTAGCTGACTTCTCCCTAGTTCTAAGTTACTTGACCACACCTTCTTTGGCTCAGAAAAGACCCTATATCAGAGCTCTGGTTCAGGCTTCACTAGAAAACTATGCAGCTGAGAGAGTGTGAGGATTTTAGGTGTGAAGAGGATGAATGGAGAGGGCTCTTTATATAGGGAGCTCGAGGACTTGTTGGCCATCTGTTTGGAACCTTTATGACAGTCATTGATGGCCTGAAATATACTGAATAGAAATGTTTCCTCTTCGCTGGTGTTGCTTCGATTTTCCGGCGAGTGAACAATGTTGTCATCTGAAGGAAGAAGATGACACTATTTTTAACCGGACCAGACTGATCCGAGCCGGGTTCAAAGCTTAAACCGGCTGGCTCACCCTATGATTTGACCAAAATTTTCAAATCTAAAAATTTCTAAATTCATTTTCTATTTAATGGTGGTCTCAAATCTCAAATTTGAATTTTTTAACCCACCTAGAAAAATGGATTTAGCATCTGGTTCAATAGTGGTTAAAATCGGTCCAAACTGGTTAAATCCGGTTCACCTAAACCAGTTTGGTTTTTATCTCCAATTCATCAATAAGTCCTTTTTCATGACTTATGTGACTCTTTAGGTCACTTGGGATCCATAATTTCCCTGGTTTACCCTTTCTCTATCAGTTCCGCTTCATAAAATGGCTCGGTTTATAAACTGGTTCAATCCAGTTCAGATTCAGTTTACTCGAACCGGTCTGACTTTTCTCTTCCAATTGGTTCTAAAGTTCTTTTCTAAGGTTTATGAACCTATTCGGGTAACATGGAAGTTGTAATTTCTCCAATTTGCTCGTTCCTCAATAATCAGGTTTGTGAACTGGTTCGGTTTTCTCACTCGGTTTGACCGGTTCCTTCCCGTTTTCCTTAACTCCAAGGAGCACAGTTTACAAGTACGACAGACCCTCCCTTATGCACCCTTAGGTCGTCCAGTATCTCTTGGGACCCATCGACTACCCCTCTTGGGCATCTAGAAGCTATGGGATTCCTCATGCATGAATACAATAGTTTTGATCCATTAACCATGCTCTTTAGTGCCAATGGTCCAACGACACCGACACTCGACCTAGCATGCAGCTATTTTCCTTGATCGACCCATCGACCTAGTCTGGGCGCACTACAACTAGCCCATCAAGCCTTGTCAGGGTTGTCTTGGCCCCGTGGTAATTCACACAATAATTCTAGTTTTTCTGAGAGTTTTCTTGTTTCTTATAATTCACGCTTGTCTATGGGTCCAACTCGTGCCCACTAGCCTTGGGTCCACTTCATAAGTTTTCCAAAACTAGGTCTTCGACCCTAACCCTTTTTCAAATTCGAGGCTTCGATCCTATCAGAGTGATTCTTGCTCCCATCAGGAACGTCTCCCAAAATGTTTAAGCAGTTTCACGCAGTCAAGGGAGACCTTTCCTATAAAAATGGTTATCATCACCCCCAACCGGGTATTATGCTGAAAATCTCACTCACCTGATACTGTGATGTTTTCGTTCCGTCTGTATTTCCAAATCTTCAATGTGCTCCTTGGCACCCATACTTGTATGACTCGTGCCTACACGATTCAAGTATTCGTAGCAAGATGGTTGGGCATAAAAGACCTCTTACTTCCATATAAGCATATAGGTTCTTAATTTGTGCCTTATTAGGATTTGGTCCCTAAAGTTCATAAATTTTGACTTCAAGCCCCTAATGCTCCACTTACTTTTAATTAAGTTCCTAGGATTTCCTATTTTTCCTCACGGATCCTTGGATTTTCCAAAATTACCAATTGGTCCTCATTTTTCCCAAAATTGCCAATTGATCTTTAATTTTCCAAAAATTACCTATTGGTCCTTGAACTTTCAAAAATTGCCAATTGGCTCTCCATTTCATCTAATTGCTCAATTGGACCCCAATTGGAAGCTAATTTCATTAAAATGCCCCAATTTTCTTTAAATTACAATTTGGACCCCAAATTTCCAAGAATCCCCAAATTGCCCAATTTCTAAAAAATTTCAATTTGGTCCTTGAATCATAATTTTGTTCAATTGACCCCCAAAACTTGGTTAATTGCCCTCATTCTTGATTTGAATCATCTTCTCTATGTTGTTCTCATCATTTCAAGCTTTGAACCGCTCAATTTGGCACGGAAATGAGCTCAAATGGAGCTTTGCCGAAAAATTCAGTCTAGAGAGAGAAAGCTTTGATATCTTACCAGGGAGGGTCCGACGACCAAAGCTCTTGCTTTCTATGAGTTGTTCTCCTCTTAGGGATCCTCCCTAGATCAAACCATGCCTCAATTGGTGGCATGAGTAGTGTGAATTTCTTAGTTTCATTTCTTACAGAAATGCATCATGAACAGTATTTTTCGACGAAGGGGTGGTAGAGGGGCTTACCGTATTAGCTCGGGGGAAGGTATGGGCACCTCTAGGTGGAGTTTGGGGGGCTTGGTGTTGCTAGAATTGGCCTAGGGATGGCTCGAGTTGAGCTCGAGTAGCTCAGGCTGCTGACAACCAAGGAGCAATGTTACTATTTGAGCTTACTCGCTCTTCTACGGTGGCCCTCAAGCTGAAAGGAGGGTGCAGTCGTGTAGAGGACTTCCTCCGGGTTCTAATGGTACTGAATGCAGCTTCATAGGTGGAGAAAAGCCCCGATGTCGGAGCTCTAGTTTGCTGCTCACTAGAAAACTGAGCAATTCATCTTCTTCGATCAATTGTGGGATGCTAAAGACAAATGGAGGGGTGTTCTTTATGGGGAGCTTGCCAACTATTTAGGCTGCGAACCAGTGTGAGACTCGGCCTTCGACTCGGCCACCGGTGACCTGGCCAGAGAGTTTTTCGAGTCATCTGAGACTCTAGATTTTCCGGCCTCTCTCTCTCTCTTTCGTTCTCTCTATCAGTGGTTGAAGGTTGAAGATGATGACGTGGTAGACATGCCACGTAACGTGCTACGATTGGCTGATTTTTCTAACACGGAGGTCGAACTCGATCGCCATATCAGTCATTGACCCATTGACTGGACACGTGGTAGCCTCCCATTGGCTGCTCATGTCTGCGTGGTATGTGGCTGGTCATCCATTGACCGTTGACCGGACATGTGGCAACCTCCCATTGGCTATCTGTGCTTGCATGGCTGCTCACTAGGTTCTATTGACCATTGACCGGTCTAGTCTGTTAACCGGTTTGGATTGTTGGACAGTCCAGTCCGTCTAGGTTTGGTGACTTGAATTCAAAAATCGGTGGTTTGGACTCAATTCGACCGATTGTCTGAAATTTAAAAATTTCTAAATTCATTTTCTATCTAATGGTGAATCAATTTTCCAAATTGACATTTTTAAGCTAGGTAGAAAAAATGAATTAGTGAACTGGTTCACTATGGTTCAACCCGGTTCAGTCCGATTCACTCCGAACCGTTCCGATTTTCCCATCCAATTCACTTCATTGTTCTTCCCCATGATCTTTGTGGATTTTTGGTCAATTGAGATTTTCCAACTTCCCACTTTATCCATTCTTTATCATTTTTGGTTCCCTTTTTTTGGCTTGGTTTTCTCAAAACCGCCGGTTCTATCCCTAGTTTACTTGATCCAGGGGATGAGTTTCACACTATCGGGGTGCAAGTTCACTATGCGAGCTTGCCGATGCTTCTCCGATAATGCTCAAGTGGAAAAGAGGTTGAAGTGAGGTGGAGGACTTCTCCCTGGTTTTAGAGAACCCAAATTCGATTTCTGAGGTTATAGGAAAGGCCCACACAGGAGCTCTTGTTTTGCCTCGCCAAGAAATGGAGTACTTCGCTTTCTTTGATCATTTGAGGGATGACGAGGGCGAATGGGGAGGGGCTCTTTATATACGGAGCTTGGCAACTAACAGGGCTACCATCTGGCATAAGATTCGACCCAATCATGCTCGTCGTTTGTCTGACTAGAGAGGTTTTTGGGTTGCCGAAGACCAAGCAATTTACCCATCTTTCTCTCTCCTAGATTTTCTAAGGTTGAAGATGACACTGTGCGTGCGTGTGCGAGCTTTGCTTATGTGAGCCACCATGTGGCGCACTGTGATTGGCTATCTTCGCTAACGTGACTTTCCACTCAACGTATGAGTCTCCCTTTGGCTCATTGACTGGCCACGTGGCAGCCTCCCATTGGTCGCTCGTTGATCTTGACACGTGGCATCCTATGATTAGCTAATTTAAATTATTTGAATTTCTTTTTTGGTGCACTATACCGCTGCCACGTGTTAGCCTCTGATTGGCTGGGGCCATCTAACGTGGCTTTGCCACGTGTCGACCTCTAATTGGTTAACCATTTCTCCGACATCCTTATCGGCTACTAACGTGGCATCATTACCACATGTCAGCTCCTCATTGGTCAACCTTACTGATGAGGATTCTCCTCAATTAATAGTTGAATGAGGATACATGTCGCTCTCCTATTGATCGATCATTAGTGATGTGGCTTTAATCGTTGACCAGGGACACGTGTCACACTATGATTGGTCAGCACTTCCAAGCGTTGACAGAGTGGTTGACGGGGTGCGCTCCCCCACGGGTTGCTTGCTGATTGGTCATGCCCGCTGATTGGGCGCTGACCTGGCAGGCGGTCTGTTGACCGGTTGGACCATTGACTGGTTCAGTCAGACTAGATTTAGTGACCTGAAATAAAAAATCGGCATGTTGAGGATCGATTTGACCGATTTTCTAAAAATTAAAATTTTCTAAATTTGTCTAAATTCATTTTCTATCTATCTGTGGCTTCAATTTCCAAATTGTTGTTTTTAAACCACCTAGAAAAATGAATTTTTGAATCGGTTATTCACAATTCAATTTGGTTCAGGTTCGGTTCTCCCTAAACCGGTCTAGTTTTTACATACAATTCACTTAATGGTTCTTTTCTGTGATTATTTTTTTAGGACTTTATTGGTCACTTGGAATTTTCCAAAATCCCATTTTGTCCATTATTTACCAATTCTGATTCACTTAGATCCTTGATTTTCTCTCGAAAATTTCTGGTTACTTATTTCGAGCAGATGGGGTTTACACACATGCCCCTTTTGATCTTTTTAATATTGAATAGATTTCTACTTCTTCTGGTCCACTAAAATTTTAGGTGTCTAATATATCTTTCTTAGTAACTCTTGGGTCCTATTGTTCGATCTTTGATTGGGTTTGGTTAGTCCTTGTCTTTTATGGGTACATCAACTCCCTTTTAGTTCCCTCTACTTTCAAATTCATACTACGATCCATCCTAGTCATCAATTGCCCTTCTTATGTCTTCTAAGCTCTAGGGAAACTTGAAACTTCTCACACCTTACATCTCTTGGCGAATACTTCCTTTCCTTAACTTGATCGTCATTGGTAATATAGACGTTACTAAATTCTTGATGATACTCAAAATCTGCTTTCCACACCTTCGAGATCCTAAGCATTTATTCCTTAGATTTGCTTGCTCCATTTACTCAAACTTGTTGTACTTTTTGTAATGGCTTTAGGCTCTTCTTCAATAAGCTTCACTTTCATGTTTCTATCATTGTTCCTTATCCACCCTTCCTTTAGTAAGGTGTTAGACTTTTCATTTTTAACTCAACGAGTGCTCACTTATTTCTATGTCAAGTGTGTTTAATTATCTTCATGGTCTTGTTCCTTTTGACAATTACTTACAAGCATCATTTTACTCGTTAGGATTCTCCCCTCCTTTTAAGGCAAGTTTACTTTGAACATATGTCCAAACAATTATAAATTGGGCCTCAAACATCTAAATATTTCTAGAGACCCACTCCTACTCCATAAATTGGTGCGGTGCCTCGGATGCCCTTTCCTTCCTAGGATGCTGCCTTTGTTTGTGACAACATTTGTGCATGGCCGATCTTAGGCACTTCTAATGTAACTTAAGCGGGTGACTCCTTGGTGTTCCTCCATGTAAAGTTTAAAATTTTTAATAAATGTATAGATAGTTTTGAGGAGAAAACTCCTAAAAAGTTAGGGATAGTTGTAACACCGAGAATTCTTGAACCGGAAACCAAGTAGAAGTGAACTAAGAAATAATGCTAAAGCGAAATAAAATAGGACTCAGGATTTCAAATCAAACTGGGTTAAGAATATGGTTTGGAAAGGGGACTTAAGGTGAGGACAAGGGACAAAATAGGACATAGAGAACTTCATGTGGTCCGAAATCAAGGATGAGGAAAAACCCATGGAAAAATCGACTTGAATTGGGTTTAGACTAGCTCAGGTCACAACCTCTCCCCTCCTAATTTTTAGAAGGGGTTAAACAAATCTGAATGGGGCAGTTCTTGTGTTCATTTAATAGGAAATTGAACAAATAATTTTTAGATATTTTTATTGAGCCAAGAATTGGTCGAAAAAGGGGAGAACCAACCAAGAAATACCAAATCAGATGAGCAATTCATCGAAAATTAGTTCGCTACTGTGCGCACTTGTTGGCACGTGACACACACACACATGGTCACACGCGCGCATGTTATCTTCCTTGCTTGATTTGGTGACACTTGACCTAGTAAGCCGCCTCCTTCAATCCAAAATCCACTACTTGAGAAATTAATTCATTTAGAGAGCCACTTACTAAGGAATGATTCAAGGAAGCTATGGATAGATAGTCACATAAGTCTAGAATCCATCCATATAAAGCTTAAATCTCCCCTTGTCAATTCTGGATTATAATTGTTACACCTCGACCTGGTCTGGTCAGAGTTCGGTGATCAACCCGCCACCCTTCCCCGAACCATCCTAACAATCATATATTGATTGCCCGAAGACGGTAAAGGCGTACCATCGTACGTTCCCATAATATGATCGAGATTTGGGCTATGGGACGTACCTTAAGGGTTCGAGCCTTCACCTGGGGCTTAAATCTCTCCTGACCTGACTACTCTTAAGTGTTCCTGAAAAGGGGTTAAAGGAGGGGAGTGAGTATGCATTCAATGAGGGAAAATTTCTAAAACGATCGATAGTTTTGATTATGTTGTTAATCTCATTATCCTAGAATTCACACAGTATTCGCACATCAATTGCCCTTTTGTTATAAAAAGAGATCACACCATCACAGACCGGTCCCCGACTGGTCCACTTGTAGATCGGAGCACCTTTACTGTTCACCTTGATAGAGGCACCTTGATAGATGGTGCCACATCTCATGCATGCACAATCAAGTAATTTCATTCATTATGCCCGTTATCTTTGACCCTCCAGCCTCAAGGGTATGTTGGCTTGGATTCGGCCCTATGCGCACCAGCCCAACGGGTTCATCAACCCGGCTTCGGCTTAGCAACTCCCTGGCCCAACAAGCCTAACGACCTGCTCTTGGCTTGGTGGGTAAAACACACAAAGTTATCCATTTTGGGAAAGTTTTAACAGACTCGTTATTTGTAGATTCTCAACGGGCCTGTGCTAGTACCCACTGGCCTTGGGCCCACTCGTATCATCTTGCCCAAGTCCTAGAATTTCCTCCCAAAAAGTATAAGTTGAGTTACCAGTTAAGAGAGGCAAATTCTAAGAAAATGATTTTTGAATGCAAGGCCATCGTTCCAATCATAACCGATATTGTAAATTTCTCACTCACTCAGTAGTCGTAACGCGTTTACCTGACTAGGGTCCAATCGGGGGTGTGTTCTCCTGCACAGGTCCTTGTGGGGTGTGTTCCACCCAATCCGAGCTTCCAATTCCTCATAACTGAAATTAAATCTTAACTTGTCCCAATTTATCAAGATTTCCCAAATTGCCCCAAAAGTTTTCCAAAATTACTGAAATGCCCCTACTTCGTGAAAATGGGCAGTTTGGTCCTTATAGTCCTTTAAAACCGCCATTTGCCCAAGGATTTCTTATTTTGCCAATTGGCCCTCATATTTTGGAGGATTTTCACAAAAGCCCTTGTATTTTAAAAAATCCCCAAATTGCCCCCAAACTTCCAAAAATTATTAGATTGCCTCCAAACTCTTTCAAAATGACTAATTGGTCCCCTGATTTCTTCGTAATTGCTCATTAGTCCTCATAATTTATGAAATTTTCACTTAGGTTCTCTAATTTCCGAAAACTGCCAAATTTTTCTAATTTCTTCCCAAAATAAGCTCTTGGATCATCGATTCTTACCTCGTCCAATCGACCACCTAAACTTCCTCAATTTCTTCCTTTGATGCTTTTATCCACTTCCTCCAACTCCCCACGACCATCTCACACTACGAATTTTTAAATTTTGTTGAGTTTCAAGCTTCATTGAAAAAAGGCTGTAGAGAGAGAAAGCTTCTCGTTCTTACCAAGGGAGGGTTGGTTGTCCGAGCTTTAAGTTTGTGAAGTTAGCCTTCATCGGATGGATCCTTTAGGAATTAGAGTTCGCCCCAATTGATGTCCTAGACTAGGGAATTTTTGGTCAGAAAGTTTTGACCCAATTGAGGGTCAAGTGGCTTACCTAGGAATGAGAAGAGGTCGGAAAGCACTTTAGGTAAGTCGAAGAGGGTTGGTTCCAACTAGAGGAGGTTGGAGAAGCCTTGGTTTCAGCTGGTCAGAGTTTCTCTACTTCTAGCTGTCGAAGCAACTTCACTGTGCGATTGCTCCGATGCTTCTTATTGAGTTCTTAGGTCTGGTTGAGGTGTCTACTAGCTGGAGGACTTCTTCCCATTTCCGTTGCCACCAGTCGAAGCTCCTTTGGTTGTGAAAAGGCCTATTGTCGGAGATCTGGTCAGCACTTCATTGAGAAAGGGATTATCTATTTTTAGAGGGCGCTTGAGTGGTGGAGAGGTCAAGTGGGAGGGTGATCTATTTATAGGGAGCTCGACAATTGACAAGGCTATCGACCGGCGGTGGTTTTAGCATTTGACTTGCTCGATTCTATCGGCGACAATCGATTTTCTAGAGGCGGAAGATCTGGTCTCCCTCCGGTGGTCGCGAATCACTTGTCAGACTAAGGTTGAAGATGACACTGTTCCGTGCGTGCGAGCTTTGCACTTGCGGAAGTGCCACATGGTGCCTCGTGATCAACCAACTTTGCTGACGTGGCGTCCCACTCAGTGGCCCTATTAGCCTTTGACCCGCTAATTGAAGACGTGGCAGCCTCCCATTAGCTGCTCTAGCCTAGGTGGCTACTGACTAGATTTCCTTTGACCGCTGATCATGACATGTGGCATCCTTTGATTGGTTGTTTTTAAATGCGTTAGATTTCCCTCCTAACATACAATGCCACTACCACATGTTGGTCTCTAATTGGCTGGTCGTTTCTCTGACATCCTCGTCGGATGCTATCATGGCACTTTTGCCAAGTGTCAGCTCCTCATTGGTCGGTCCTTGCTAACGAGGCCTTTCCCACATTGATCGTTGACCGAGACACATATGGCTCTCCTATTGGTCAGTCGTTGCTGAGGTGGATTTTCCTCCTCTGACCATTGACCGGGGACACATGTTATGCTCTGATTGGTCAATGCTTTCAAGCGCTAATTGAGCACCTGACTGGGCATTTCTCGCCATGTGTCATGCACTGATTGGTCGCACCTGCTGACTGGGTGCTAACCTAGCAACGGTCTGTTGACTAGTCCAGTCCGACCGAGTCCGGTGACTCGAAATCATAAATTGGTCTGTTTAGGCCCGATTCGACTGTTTTTTCTAAAAATTAAAAAAAATTCTAAATTTATTTTCTATCTAATGGTAGCTTCAATTTGCCAATTTGATATTTTTAAGCTATCTATAAAAATGAATCTTTGAACCGATTCTTCATAGTTCAATCCAATTCACTCTGGTTCATTTCGGTTCATGTTTAGTTCACCTTGAACTGATATGATTTTCACACCCAATCCACTTCACGGTTCCTTCCCATGATTTTTGTGATTTATTGGCTACTTAGGATATTTTTTCCAAATTCCCATTTTGGCCCTTATTTACCAAATTCCGTTTTGTTTAAGCCCCCATTTTCTCTCTCTCTCTCTCTCTCTCTCTTGGAAGCTTTGAGTTCTCTTGGTCCTAGAGGACGGGGTTTACAACTCTCCCTACCTTTTAGAAGTTTTGTCCCCAAAATTGCTATGCGTCCCTTAAATATTGAAGGATGCCCCCCTTCTCTTTTCCTCCTTTCCTTTCCCTTTCTGTCCATCGAGACGGCATGTCTTTTTCCAATTAATTTTCTTTGGGCTTAAATTTCCCTTTAGGTCACTTGTGACTCGATCTTTATATGATATCATAGGACATGCCCCATCCTAGTTGCATCGCTTTTGGGGCATCTTTTGTTTCCATGTCTTGGGGTGTTTGGTGTTTTATTAAATATCTTTTCATCACTCTTAATGGCGTGATTTGATATTCCCACCTCCTTTTCTTTAAGCGTTCTTTTGCTCATATGATTCTTCCCTGGGTAAAACGTCATTATGGTCACCACTTAACTTAGTCCTTTAAATAACGTCCTTAAAGCATTTCCCGTCCCCACGAATGTCCTCGTACTCCATTGGACTTATAGTAATTAGCTTGTCTAACTCATTTGCCCAAAGATATTTTTCATAGATCCATCCTTATGTCACCTAGGGGTAAGATTCTAACTCGTGAGGTTCTTGTCCAGACGTTGATCAATATTATAGGGTGGAAACGTTCAACTGTCCCATCATTTGGTTATTTTTTCCTTGGTTGTTAGAAGGTTTAGCTCGACTTCCTTTCGAGCTTTTCAATATTATTTTGTGGGTTTTGGCTTATTTTCCTTCACCCTCTTCATGTCTTGTAATGATCTTTTAATCCCTTATTTATTTATTACTACACGGGTCCACCCTACCATTCACTCGTTCCTTTTTTAACTTGGTCTCCTAGAGCATCGAGTTACTTCTCATTGTCTCTTTTATTTCGTACTTCAACCAAACTCTATCATGGGCTCCTTGCTTGTTTCCCCCAATCTATCCTTTTCGTGGTGAGGATATTTTGGGTTCTCCAAGAAACCCACACATGGATTATCTACCAACCCTTTACCAATTTCCTAAGGGGTCATTCTTGATTCCAATCTGTCGGGGTTCTCGGTCAGTTCTCCACTGGCTTAACTCGTCTCTTACTTCTCCATTGGTTTGGAGTATTCCTCCTTCAAGGATTTCCACTTGTTAGTACACTCGTACTAGTTCTTGGTCGTTCCGCGATCTTCTCTCCCTATTTCATATGAGGGTCCTCCATGGCAAGTATGTCCCTTCCTTGGGCTTGTTATGGGGAAGTATATTTTGCTTCTCCAATTCCTCGTTGGGTATCCTAAGGTTGAGACTCCCTCCTTTATAATTAGGCAGCTACCTTATTGTCACTCCTAGAAGGCATCCTTCCTTCACACCCTCACACCCCCTTTTTACGGGTGTCGTCTTAGTCCCGACCATTGGCTCCTCTACCCCTACTCAATTTACTGACAATGCCACATACTTCCTTCATGTTGATGGAATCCTTACCTAACGATCCTCATTCCCTAGTCCACTGCCGCCTGCTTGATGTTGGCTATGGTACTTTATTCCAAGTGGTCTCTTAAGGCTTACCCATCGACTCCTTAGGCCCACAGTAAGGGGTTCCTTTCGTTGATCTTGTCTTCTACCCCTGCCTTCCAAAGTAGAGGTTTATATCCCTATAGTTCTCATGTTTGAGTCCCCTTTTTGCCAATCCTAGGGAATCTCTCCCAATGTCCTCTTGCCCCATTCAGTCTTACTATCCTAAGGAACCTTCAATTCCTAGAGTCTTCTTTTGGGCACTCGGTACTACATCCAGCCATTATAAGGTTCATGAAGCTAGGGATGAGCTAATCCATCTTAAGTTTGTTTCTTGACCGATGTTTTATACCCCCCCTTCTTGCTTCCTAGGGGCTTCGTGGCACCCCATGCCACTTCTCTTGCCTCCTTTGTATGGGGAATGTATTTCTCCTTAAACCTTGCAAGCACCTCCCCATACTTATTCCCTACTTTCGTGCTCCTATTGTTCTAGGGTTTTCTTTGTCTAGGAGTACCTTGTAGGCCAAGTTTGTTCTAAAGAATTTCAGCTTCCAGTTCCTTCGTCCTTCCACGGGGTATTTTGACTTTTCAAGAGAATTCTCCTACTGAGGGTTACTTATTTTCTTTTGTGCGAGCGTGTAATCAAATGGAAATTTTATTCATTAACCAGTGGTGCCCCAGTTATGACTTATTACAACAATTAAAAATGAAGATTTCGCCTATCATCCCTAACTTAGTCTCTCATGTTAACCGACCTAGAGTTTAACATGGGTGGATTGTGAGATTCTGCATCAGTTGTCCTAATGTGCCTACTCCTTCACCTAGGTGGGCTATAAATTCCATCTTTTCATGGATGGAAAAAACTGGGAAAGAACCAGTTATTTTACAAAAAAAACTGAACCATTTAATGAATCAAAAATAATAAAGAAGTGTGGAAATGGAAAATTGGAGAACCCCTAGTAACCATGAAGTCATAAAAGTCATGAGAAAGAACCATGAAAGAAATTGGATGAGAAAACCGGACCGATTTAGGGTGATTTGGACCTGAACCAAATTCGATAATTCATTTTTCTAGGTAGCTTAAAAATGTAAATTTGGAGAATTAAGGCCACCACTAGATAGAAAATAAATTTAAATTAATTTAGAAAATTGGTCGAATCGGGTCTGAACCGACCAATTTTCGTCACCGAACCCGGTCGGACAGGACCGGTCAACGGTCCGACCAGTCAATGAACAATGTCATCATCTTACTTAGAATGACAACACTATTCATCAAGGCAGAAACTTTCCTTTTCTGGCGAGGGAATATTCCCTCTGGTTCATACATTTTCTGTTGAGGATAAGCTCGACCAATATGGAAACTAGTAGAGCAGAGGGTCCCCAAGCTCCTTATATATAGAGCTCCTCCCCATTCCTTCTCCACACACCTCAAACCTCCTCCGAAGTAGAAGTGGTCAGTTTTTAGGTGAAGCTCAAACTAGAGCTCCAATGTGGGCACTTCTCCAAGCCTTAACGCAATTTTAGTTCCTATAGACTCCGGAGGAAGTCAGCTACCTGACGAATGCCTCCACCCGACCCAAGGATTATCGGAGAAGCGCCGACGAGCCCAAATAGTGAAGTAGCTCCACCAGTCCTGGAGCTGCCCTATTTTGGCCGATCTAAATTCGGCCAATTTAGACCTCCTACGACTAAATCGAGTCCTCCTTTGGCCCCTACAGCTGTCACACGACCTTTTTAGAGGAAAAAGGTTAGCCAATTCGATTATTCTTCATCGGAGTAGTTCGGTTCTAGAGAGAGAAATTACTGGATTTCATTAACTAAATTTGTCGCACCCCAACCCAGTTTGGTTAGAATCCCATGATCAACCCATCACTCTCTCGGTTTAAAAAGGGTTTTCCCTTCTTTTAAACCGTGAGGAGTAAGGCATCCTTTAACCTATACCTTTCTTGGAATAACATAAATCAAAACTGTATGAAATTTAAACTTTATCATATCTGTCTTACATGTGTGATTAACTTGTGGTCTTTGGGTAGGCTTTTCTCTAGGTTACCTGAAAAGGGGTATAAGGGAGGGGGTGAGTTCAACGACTGAATGAATGGGTGTTAAAAATATGACTTTCAGAAAATAGTTTGAATTGGAGTGTGCCAAACTCCTTATTTTCTTTTAAAACATTTCATCCTCAAATCTTGATTTTCATAGCCATTTTTTTATCATTAATCCCAACTGGTGTGTTTATCAATCAACACACGCCCTTTATCATGAAGGGAATACACATTCGCAGGGCAGCACGTCCACTACACCCGCTTGTGGAGTCGGAGCGACTTTAATGGCCACCTAGATAGAAGCCTGTCCACTTCTACCCTAAGAATGAGTGGATGTACGAGACATCCGACCCTCAATCCCATAAAGAAAACTTCATGTTCATATGTGGACAGAGACCTCATCCCAACCCCACCCCAATCTCATGCGCATGAAGCTATGTCTAGCTTTCCTAACTGCTGGCACAACAAACTGCCCTTATCTCCAACATGTCGTCCAATAGACCCTAGGACACATCACTACCCTCTTGGGCGTCTTGAAGGTCCCGTTCCTTAGTGCATGCACAAAACAATAGTTTTCCTCCTAAGCCATTTAATCTTTGGTGCCACTGGTCCAATGACCCTGACCCTCAACTCGACCTGCAGTAGTTTGTCTAGACCGGTCCGTCGACCTAGCCTTGTCGCACTACCGCCGATCCATCGAGTATGTCGGTCCTGTCTTGGTACCCTGGCCAAATCACATAATTCATTCATTAAGAATGTTCATGGATTAACATCATGTTTGTTTACGAGCTCTTGCTCGTGCCAATTGGCCTTGGGCCCACTGTACTAGATTTTCAAAATCGGGCATTTTAGCCCCCAAGTTCCAAAATTGAGACATCTGGCCTATCTGAGCTATTTGAGCTCTCGTCAAGATGGTCTCCCAAAATTTTTAAGTATTGGCACATAGTCAAAGGAGAGCACTTCCAACAAAATAAACTTTTCATTTATCTATCACACCAATTGGGTATGAGGACATCTCTGCTTATAACCGATAAACGAGTTTTCTACTTCATTCTAGGAAGTTCATCATACCACCTGGGTATGATATACTTACAACCGGTAAGTAGTTTTTTTTTTCTCGTAATTTCCATATCACTTCCTCTCAAGTGCGATGGTTAAAATACCACTTAATAGTGGGGTTTCATTTCCAAGGTGCTTATCATCCCAACCGGGTATGATATTAAACCCCACTCACCTGATCGTGCAGTGTATTTCCTCTTTAATTAGCTTTCATCTCCTTGTCAGATTTGTTTTAGCTGGCATTCTCGATACCTCTCTAGCACCGATTTGTCCTAATATGCTTGATTATTCTTTAAAATCTTAAACAGTGGATCCTAGGCCAGTTGGCATGACCAGGAGCACGTAAACAAACATGAGATAAGCCATGAAAACTTTAAATGAATGATTTGTTTAGCCATGGCACCAAGACAGGACTGACATACTCGATGGACTGGCGGTAGTGCGACATGACAGGTCGATAGACCAATCAAGACAAACAACTACATGTCAGTTTGAGGATTGGGGCCGTTGGACCAGTGGCACCACAAATTAAATGGCTTCTGTAGAAAACTATTGATTTGTGCATGCACTGATGTTACGAGATCTTCAAGATGCCCAAGAGGGGGTAGTGATGCATCCTAGGGCTCTGGATAACATGGTGGAGATAAGGGCAGTTAGTCGTGCTAGTAGTCTTGGAAGCTCGACATAGCTTCAAGCGCATGAGACCAGGGTGGGGACAGGATGAGGTCTCTATTCTCATACGAACATGGAGTTCTGTTACGGGATTGAGGGTTAGATGTCGCGTACATCCACTCATTCTCAGGGTAGAAGTGGACGTGCTTCTATCTAGGTGGCCGATAAAGTCACTCCAACGCCACAAGTGGGTACAGTAATATGCTGGCCTGCGAATGTATGTTCTCTTCATGATGAAGGTCATGTGTTGGTTGATAAACACACCAGTTTTGATTGAGGATTGAGTAATGGTAAAGATAAATCGAGATTTTGAAAATGAGAAATTTTAAAGAAATTAAGAAGTCTGACACACTCCAAATTAAAAACTATTTTATTGAAACTTAATTTTTTGAAAATACCCATTCATTGAGTTGTAGAAACTCACCCACCCTTTTTTTATCCCTTTTAAGGAAATAGAAAGATGACCAGGGATAACACCAAGCCTTACCCTATGTCAATATGCTTAATTATTCTTAAGCTTACATTTTATTTGATATATGTTATTCTAGGGAACAAGGTTGAGATAACGCCTGGCTACTCTTGAATAAAAGAAGGGGGAAACCCCTCTTGAACCAAGAGAGCGGCGGGTTGTTCACGGGGATCTGACAAACTGGGTCGGGGCGAAACAACTTCTGACAAAATAACTTTTCCACTTGTCCATCATACCAACTAGGTGTGATGACATCTCCGCTTACAATTGGTAAGTGGGTTTTCCACTTCCTTTTGGTAAGTTCATCATAATAACTGGATATGATCTACTTACAACCAGTAATTAATTTTTTTCGTGTAGTTTCCTCATCACTCTAACCAGGTGCGATGTTAAAATTCCACATAGAAGTGGTTTTTCATTTCAAAGTACTCATCATCCCAACCAGGTATGAAGTTTAAATTAGCCCACTCACCTGATAAAGCAGTGATTTCCTCTTAACTAGTTATTTGTCTTTACACGAGCTTGTCCTTGTTTGCGTTCCTGGTACTTCATCCTTGTTCATTATCCCTTGTCCTAATAGCCTTCATTCATCATGAATGGATGAAATACTCAAACTTTTCAATTAATTGCAATTAGGTTCCTAAAGTTCTTTTTCTTTAACTTTAGGTCCTTAATGCTGATTTTCCCCCAAATTGAGTCCTGAAACTTCTAAAATTCACCTTGTGACCTCAATTTATTCAAAATTACAAAAAGGGGTTCGAGTTTTCCAAATTCCCAATTTGGTCCCAAAAATTTCCAAAATTACCATTTTGCCCCTACTTTACAAAACCGGTAAATTTCACCCAAAAAATTCCAAAAATCAACCAATTGGTCGTCCAATATATTTTCCATGCCTAATTGGCTCTCAATTTGATGAAATTGCACTTTAGTCCCTCAAATTTTTGAAATCTCCAAACTTCCCCCCAATTTTAACCTTCCAACCTGACCGGATTTGAGTTCATCAAATTAACCGATCAATCGAAGTTATTTGTTGAAATTGAAGGTGAATTTGAGTTCCTACACCTCCATATGATTCAATTGCACTTGAATCGCATGAATTGTCGCCAAAATGAGCTCAAACGGAGCTTCGCCGGAAAACTCAACGTAGAGAGAGAGAAAGCTTACCGTCGGGGGTGAGGCGGTCTGATCTTTTGATCTGGGCATGTAGCTCTTGTCCTGAGGTTTCTCCTAGGATAAAAAATTGCATCAATTCATTTCGAATTGATGAAGAATTTGGTCAGTAATGATCTGCCGCTCTCTCTCTAGCACCTGATCATAATTCACATAGGGGAGCCAAATTAGCTTACCTTTCCGCTCTAATTCAGTCATATGATGGTTGAGGAAGTATTGGGAGAGCTTTGTTTGGCATGAGAAGGGCTCAAATTGGTCATTTTCAGCTTGGCCAAAAGAGGGCAGCTTCGATCCATCGAAGCTGCTTCACTGTTCTATCACGCCGACGTTTCTCCAGCGACCCTCAGAGTAAATGGAGAATATCGTTGGGTAGCTAACTTCTCCCCGAATCTAATAAACTCAACCTCACATTCTTTCTCTCAAAAAAATGCCCAATTCAAAGCTTTGGTTAGAGCTTTATTAGAAAATGGAGTAGTGGGGAGAGAGTGGAGTTTTCAGGTGTGAAGAGTATGAATGAGGAGGGGCTCTTTATATAGGAAGCTTGGGGACTTCTTGGCCATCCGATTGGCACCTTAATGGCGGTCATTCATTGCTTAAAACTCCCTGGCCGGAGACTTTTCATCTTCATCGGCACTGCTCAATTTTCTGGCAAGCGAACAGTGCTGTCATTTAAAGGAAAATGATGACACTATTCTAAACCGGACCAAATCGGTCTGAACCGGGTTCAATGCTTAAACTGGTCGGTTCATGCCTGATTCGACTGACTTTTTCAAAATTAAAAATTTGTAAATTCATCTAAATTCATTATCAATCAAATTGTGGCCTAAATTCTCAAATTTGAATTTTCTAAGCTACCTAGAAAAATGAATTTAGAAACTGGTTCAATAGTGGTTCAAACCAGTTTAGGTCTGGTTTATTTGAACCAGTTTGGTTTTCACCTCCAATTCATCCTAAAGTCCTTTTTCATGAATTTTGTGACTCTTTAGGTCACTTAGGATCCATAAATTTTTCAGTTTGCCCTTTCTCTATTGGTTCCAATTTATAAATTGGCTCGGTTTTCTCTTTGGAAATGACAAGTTCTTTTCCTGTTTTTCTTACTGTTAAAGGACGGGAGTTACAAAATTCCCACTGATCCTAACATGAGTTATAATAATTATTGAACCTAGAAGTGCCTTGAGAGCAAGAGCTATCTTCCCAAATCAAGAGCTCAAACCGCCGCGCCTTCGACGGTATGTTCTTAGAGCTCTCTCTACCTTCAATTTTCCAACGAAGCTCTATTTGAGCTCATTTTGGACCCCAAAATAGTGTTTCAAAGCTTGGTCTGATCATATGGAAGTGAGGAAATCGATTAGCACCATGATAGGGGACAATTAACATGAATTGAATGGTCAATTTGATGTGATCAGATTCGAGTCAATGAAAAGGGTGAAATTGGAGGAAAATTGGGGATTTTGAAAAATTGAAGGACCTTAGTGAAATTCATCAAAATTGGTCAATTGGTAAAGAGTAAGATGTTAGAGGACCAATTGGTCATTTTTGAAAGAATTGGAACCAATTTGGCCATTTTTGAAAGATTAGGGGCAAATCGGTAATTTTGGAAAAGTTAGGGATCAATTGAAATATAAATTGTGTCCCATTTGCAATTTTGAGAAAAATTATGGACCCAAGGAGGATAATAGATATCCATGGGACTTAATTGGGAATAAATGATGACTAAGGAACTAAAGTCCAAGAGTATGAAATTTAGAGACTTAATTGCAATAAAACCAAGAAATCAAGGGCCTAGTTGCCAATACATGAGAACAAGAATACGTTCATGTCGAACCCTTCTTAATAAGGATACCCAAACATTTTAGGGACACTTGGGATCAGAACGTGAGCAAAGGGAGAAAGACTTGGATTTGGAAAACTGACTGGGACAAACGTGTCACGGTCATCGAGTGAATGGGACTTTTAATATCATACCCGATTGGGGTGATGTGCACACTTTAAATTAAAACCCATTTACCAGTTGTGAGTGGGCCTATTTCTACTTCATCCCCGATTGGTATGATGAGTGCCTTTTTGGAACTTTAAATTCATTTTTTTCACAAATGATCTCCCCTCACTGTGTGCCTAAGCTTAAAATATTTGTGAGACTTTTCTAATGAGAGCTAGGACAGCTCCAACAGGTCGGGGCCTCGATTTTGAACTTATAGGGCTCATGGCTCAGTTTTGAAAAACTAGTGAAGTGGTCCTAAGGCCATTGGGTATGGGCTGAAGCCCGTAGACAAACATGAGTGAAAGAGCCTTGAAAACTGAGTTAGGACTGACAAGGCTCGATGGGTTAGTGGTAGTGCGCCAGGACTAGGTTGACGGATTGGTCAGGCAAACAACTACATGTCAACTCGAGTGTTGGGGCTAGACTTAGTGTAGAAGGGGTTAGACTTCTATTAGGGTGGACATCAAAGTCGCACTGATCCCAAGTGGGTGCAGTCTAGGACTGCCTTGCGAATGTGTGTACCCTTTATGAGAAATGGCATGTGTATGTTTGCTATATGCCTCCTGAACAAAGGGAAGTGCTAAAAAGAGCTAAAACACACATAATAATGGAAAAGGATGAGAAGACTTTGAAGAATGATGGGTTAAATGGTTTTTTCATAAACTAATTGTTTTAAAAAATTTACTCTAAACACCTGCTCACTGAGTTGTAGAAACTCACCCCTCCCTTTATTCCTTTTTCAGGGAAAAGGAGACAAATCTTAGAGAATCCACGAAAATGAATCCTAAGTCAAGTACGCTTAAATTTCTTTTAAGCTATTAAGTTTTTGTACAATGCTATTCTAAGGAATATGTAAACCCCATCCCTTTAAAGATAAGAAAACTGGAAAAAGAATCGGTCGTTTCAAAAGAGAAAATCGAGCCGATTCACGAACCATAACCGATAAATAAAGGGTAAAATGGGAAATTCACAAATACCAAGTGACTCAAAGAGTCATAAAAATCATGGGAAAGATCCTTGGGACACATGAGAAGAGAAAATCACATTGGTTTAGGGTGAACTAGACTTAAACTAGATTGAACCGGTTTGAACCATACTTGAACTGATTTCTAAATTCATTTTTCTTGGTAGCTTAAAATGTTAAAATTGGGAAATTGAAGCCACCATTAGATATATAATGAATTTAGAAAATTTTATTTTTGAGAAAACCGGTTGAATTAGGCCTGAACTGACCGATTTTCGCCATTGAACCCGATCGGACCGGTTTGGTCAAGTTCGGAACAGTGTCATCTTCTTCCTTAGGATGACAACACTATTCATTAATGTACAAAACTTCCTTCTCCATCGAAGGTGTAACTGCTCCAATTAGGCCATTTTCAAGTGAGGATAAGCTTGACCAAAATGGAAAGTGGTCAGGCAAAGGGTACTTGAGCTCCCTATATAGAGAGCTACTCTCCATTCATCCTCAACCCACCTCAAATCGCCATTCTCTCTCAATTGCTCCATTTTTCGGTGAAGCTCAAACCAATGCTCCAACTTGGGGCAGTTTTCTTAGCCTTAGAAGGCAAGGTCAGATCTTATAGGCTACGGAGGAAGTTAGCTACCTGATCGCAACCTTCTTTCGACCCGAGGACCGCCGGAGAAACGCTGGCGGAATCAAATAGTGAAGCAGCTCTAACGGATTGAAGCTGCCCTATTTTAGCCAAGCTGAATTCGGCCAAATTTAGACCTCCTCTAGTCAAAACAAGCCTCGTTGACACCTCCATGGCCCTCACATGACCTCAACAAAGCTGAAAGATAAGCCAATTCGGCCCTCCTCTGTCTTTGTAGATTGGTGATAGAGAGATAAAATGTTGAATTTCACTAATTAAATTTACCCTCAATTGGACTTCAATTGTAGCGATTCTTGATCCTGGAATAAACTTCAGGACAAGAGATCCCTCCCTCGATCGAGAGCTTGGACCGCCGCACCTTCGATGGTAAGCTTTTGAAGCTTTCTCTCTCTACTAACAATTTTTCGACGAAGCTCCATTTGAGCTCATTTCAGACCCAAATGCTACGGTTCAAGGCTTAATTTAATCGTATGGAAGTATAGGAACTAATCCATACCATCAATTGGAGCAATTAACCCCAATTGAATGGCCAATTTGAAGAAATCAAATTCGCTCAGTTTGAAGGGGAGAAATTGGGGGAAAATTTTGGTGAAAATTGGGGATTTCGGAACATTGGGGAGACCTTCATGCAATTTCTCAAAATGGAAGGCCAATTGGCAATGAGAAAGATGTTTGGGGACCAATTGGTCAATTTTCGAAACATTTGGGGCCAAATTTCCATTTTTAGACTATAGGGGCCAAATTATAATTTTTTGAAAAGTTGGGGACCAAATTAGAAATTTAGAAAACTCGAGCACCTTACAAAATTTTGAGTAAATTGAGAACCCAAAGGGATTTTTGAAAAGCCTTTGGACTCAATTTAGGGAAAAGTTAACTTTAGGGACCTGAAGTTAAGGAAAATGAACTTTAGGAACCTAAGTGCGATAAACCAACAATTTTGAGCCTAGTTGCTCATATGTGAGAAAATAATGGTTGTCATGCCAAACCTTAATTGAGAGACCGAGAGACTGGAATGCCAACAAGGAAAAGCTAGCATGAACTTGGAAAACCCACTAGGGACGAACACGTCACAGTCATTGGGTGAGTGAGCTAATTTACACATCATAATGGTTGGGATGATGAGCACTATCTTTAACGAATAAAACTTTCTTACTGGTTGTAAGTAGAGATAATCATACCCGGTTGGTATGATGAATTTCCTTGAAGAAAAGAGAAACCCGCCTACCAGTTGTAAGCGTAAATATCATTACACCCGGTTGGTGTGATGAGTTAAAAATGATTTTTTTCAGAAGTGTTCTCCCCTGACTGTGTGCCAATGATTAAAACATTTGGGAGACCTTCTTGATGGGAGTTAGAATAGCTCATATAGGCTAGGGGCCTTGATTTTTGAACTCATGGTGCTAAATGCCCAATTTTTTAAAAACACGTGCAGTGGGGCTAAGGCTAGTGGGCACGAGTAGGAGCTCGTAAACAAACTTGATTAAAGAGAGCTATGAAAATTTCTAATAAAATTGGTTGTGTAATTTTGCCATGGTACCGAGTCAGGACCAAAAATGCTCAATGGACTGGCGGCAGTGCGTTAGGGTCAGGTTGACGAACTGGCCTAGAGAAACAGCTGCATATCGGGTTGAGCGTCGGGGCCATTAGACCGTTGGCACCAAAGATAATGGCTATACGTGAAAAAATTTTGTTTGTGCATGCACTTATAGTACAGGACCATCAACATGCCTATGGGGTAGTGATGGGTCCTAAGGGCTACTATACGACATGGTGGAGATAAATGCATTTTGTCGTACTAGTCAGTCTTGAAGCTCGGAGTAGCTTCTTGCGCATGAGTCTGGGGTAGGGTCGAGATGAGGTCTCTATCCTCATACGGACATAGAGTGGCATTTAGGTATGAGGGTCAAAGGTCTAGGACATCCACTAACACTCAACGTAGAAATGGACGGGCTTCTATCTTGGTGAACTGTAAAGACGGTTTGATCCACAAGTGGGTGCAATGGACGGGCTATATCTGCGAATGAGTGTACTCTTCCTGATGAAGGGCATGTGTTTATTTGCTAAACGTCTCCCGAGGTAAGGGGATGGGCTAAAAGAGCTAAACACAGCTAATAAGGAAATGGAAAAGGTCTTTGCAAGCCAAAATTGAGGAAAATTCTTTCTATAAATAAAATGATAACCTTGGATGGTTTGGATAAAGCTATTTTGAAACTTACACCTGCTCACTAAGTTGTAGAACTCACCACTCCATTTTACCCATTTCAGGTAACCGAGGAAACACCAATCTTAAAGACCCTTCTATATTGGAACTTAAGACATGTATGTCTGCTTTAAAACTTCAGTTTTGTATAATGTTATTCCAGGAAATACATGTAAAAGGACACCTTACTCCTCGTTGTTTAGAAAAGGGCGAAACCCTTAATGAACCAATGGGAGTGTCGTGTTGTTCACAAGGATCCAACCAAACCGGGTTAGGGCATGACAACTTGAGTGGTATCAGGGCCTATTTTCTCGAATGCATTATCAAGACTATATAACGTATTAACTAAGAGGAATAAGCTTTAAAATTTACAAATGACTCCCAAGAGAGGAACCAAGAGACCAAGAGTCATAGTCATTGACACTACCCAACAACCCCTTCCTATGGAAACTCCCCGAGAAGCCTAGACAGTTCCACCTGGACTAAGCTCGGAGCATCAAAGACTATACGAGGAGTTCACCTGAGTGTTTGGACGGCCTAACCTTGCCCCTAAGGTGGACACCAACTCTCGAGCTAAGCCCAAGGAAGTACAATCTCATCCCCTCCTGCTAACATTCCTCCTGCCATTGACATCCCTAAATACCTCAAAAATCTCCGTCAACTAGGATGTAAACTTTTCCTAGGAGAGAAGGATGCTGGAGTTGCTATGGACTAGCTGGCCAGCATCAAGAAACTTATGGGGATAGTCAGGATTTCACCAGAAGACATGGTAATCATGGTAGAGTTTTTCTTGAAAGCTAGTGCAAAAAAGTGGTGGGACAACGTTAGAAGCTTGCATACCACCACCCCCACCTGAGAACAATTCGAGGAGTGGTATACATATGAATACCTAGCTCAGCATTTGATCAATGAGAAGAAGCAAGAATTCCTCCGATTCCAATAAGGGCTTAACTTGATCTCAAAGTATGAAACCAAGTTTAATGAGTTAAGACCCTTGGGGAAACAGGGTGGGTTTCCAAAAGAGGAAGGATGCACAACCTCCTCAAAGGAGGGTGATCCCTACCATACTATAAGGGAACCCTTACTGTCCTAGATGCCAAAGGTACCACGAGGGAGCTTGCTTATCTTGTTTCGGATGTAGGCAAGTGGGGCACATTGCAAAGGAATGCCCCACTCTTAAGGAGAATAAGCAACGAAATACACTCGAACCACCCCAAGGGAACCCAAGGACTCCAAGGTAGGATGCCACAACAAGGGTACTAGCTAGGGTATATAATCTCACCCAATAAGAGGCCAGAAAAGACCCTAGTATCGTTACAGGTACTTCCCAAAACCCCCCTAACCTAAATTAAGACAAAACCTATAATTCGATTCTATTCAATAAAGAAATTTAGATTTTCCTTCTAAAAATGTGCACTTCTTCAATCGGGGTACATACACTTGTGGGGGAGAAAAGTTTATGCTCTCTTTGATTCGGGAGCCAAGAGATCCTTCATCAAGGAAGATCTAGTTCCAGGTCTTCCCTTAGAACTTAGCTCCGTGGAACCGAGTCTCAACATCCTCACACCCTTAGGAGAAGGACTGAAGAGGGACAAATAGTTAAGGGGATGTGAGATTATGATTGGAGGAGTTAAACTAGAGGCGGATTTGATCCTGTTACCTATAAGGGAAGTAGAAATAATTCTGGGAATGGATTGGTTAAGTACCCATCAAGCCAAAATGTAATGTGGGAAGAAAGTAATAACTTTCCACACTCCTGGAACACTCGGACTACACTTCCAAGGAGAGAAGAAGAAGGGAGATATGTACTTAGTGTCTTATATGAAAGCCCAAAAGATGATACAAAAGGGATGCTTGGCTTTCCTTGTAATGGTAATCAACGAGAAGACGGAGAAGAAGGGACTAGAGAACTTCCCAGTGTTGGAACACTACCCGGATGTATTCCTCGAGCAATTACCAAGATTACCCCAAGCCAACAACTAGAATTTACTATAGAGGTAATCCTCAGAACACATCCCATATCCCAAGCCCCTATCACGTGGCTCCAACTGAACTGAAGGAATTAAATGAGTAGCTGGACGAGCTATTGGAAAAGGGTTTCATACGCCCTAGTCAGTCTCCATGGGGTGCACCAGTACTATTTGTGAAGAAGAAAGATGGGAGTGAGGCTGTGCATCGACTATTAGAAGCTGAACTAGGTCACTATAAAGAATAATTATCCACTACCACGTATTGATGACATGTTCGGCCAACTAAAAGGAAAAGCCTACTTCTCCAAGATAGATCTTCGGTCAGGATACCACCAACTCAAGATCTGAGAGGAAGATATCCCTAAGATCGCCTTTCGGTCCTGATATGGACACCATGAATTCAGGTTGATGCTTTTTGGCTTGACAAATGCCCATAAAGCCTTCATGGATCTGATAAACTGAGTGTTTCAGCTGCACTTGGACAAGTTTGTGATTGTGTTTATAGACGACATACTTATATACTCACGAACTAGGATGGAGCACGAAGAACATATGGCTATCACCTTGGAGACACTATGAAATAATCGTTTATATGCGAAATTCTCCAAGTGTGAGTCCTAGATGCAGGAGGTAGGGTTCTTAGGGTACGTAGTGTCCAAAGATGGAGTCAAGGTGGATTTGACAAAGGTGGACGCCATATCTGATTGGAAGGCACGCTAGAATCCCTCCGAGATATGCAGTTTCTTGGGATTGGCAGGGTACTATAGACGGTTTGTGCAATATTTCTCTAATATAGCTTCCCCTTTGACCCATCTCACAAGGAAAGGAGTGGAGTATAAGTCGAATGAAAAGTTTGAGAGATCCTTCCTGGAGTTGAAGACCCGCTTAACAATGGCATTCGTACTCACTCTACCTAACCCAAGTGCGGGGGAGTATATAGTCTATAGTGACACATCCGGACAAGGACTCAGATGTGTATTAATGCAACAAGGAAAGATCATCGCCTATGCGTTATGTCAACTAAAGGTACATGAGAGGAACTACCCTACCCATGACTTAGAGTTAGCCGCAATAGTGTTCACCCTCAAGATTTGACGACACTACCTATATGGGGTTAAGTGTAGGATAGATATCGATCACAAGAGTTTGAAGTACTTCCTAACTTAGAGGGAGTTGAACCTCTGCCAAAGAGATGGCTGGAGCTGGTAAAGGACTACAACCTTGTGATAGAATACCACCCCGGGAAGACTAATGTGGTGGCAGACACTCTGAGTCACAAGTATCAAATCGAGGCATCACAAAAAAAAAATGAGCTACCTGCCCTTATTACAACAAATGGGAAGGATGGAAGTGGACCTTAAAATGGATAATGGAGAAAGATGTCTATTGGCTGACATTGTAGTAAAACCCAGCCAAATAAAGCAAATAAAGGTCCATCAAAAAGGGGATAAGGAACTCTAGCCCTTTTTGGATATGGCTAATGAAGGGACAAAACCAGACTACAGCCTTAGAGACGATGGAGTGCATACCTATAAAGGTAGTGTATGTGTGCCTCAAGACAAGGAACTGACGAAATTAATACCATCACATTGGCCAACAAGCACTTCTCTTGCTTGTCTATCCTCAAATGCACCTATATTGTTCCTAGCTATTGCAACAAGGGTTTGTAGCTCATCTTTATTTGTGCCGCCTCGGTCTTATATTTGTGACTTAAGGCAACTACCACCACATTCCTCTTTTTGTGGTGATATTCTATCAAAAGATCATAATCCTTCACCAATTCCAAGCATCTCCTCTGGCAGAGATTTGACTCTTTATGAGTAAGGAAATACTTAAAACTCTTGTGATCGGTGTATATCCTACACTTAACCCTTTAGAGGTAGTGTCGTCAAATTTTCAAGGCAAACACTATCGCAACTAATTTAAGATCATGGGTTGGGTATTTTCTCTCATGTACCTTAAGTTGTCGCGAGGCATAAACTGTCACACCCCGACCCAATTTGGTCGGATCCTCGTGAACAACTTGCCACTCTCCCGGTTTATTAAAGGGTTTCCCCTTATTATGAACCGTAAATAGTAAGGCGTTCTTTATACTTGCACCTTTTCTAGAATAACATAACTCAAAACTGCATTAAATTATAAATCAAATGTACATGTCTCACAAGCGTCTTATTGATGGTCCTTAAGGGTAGGCTTTCAAAAATTTACTGAAAAGGGATATAGGGGAGGGGTGAGTATAACTACTCAGTGAATGGGTTTTCAAAAGTTTGGACTTTTAAGAAAATATTTATTATTGGAGTGTGCCAGACTCTTTTTTTTTTTCAAAAATCCCTTTATTAAAAAATCTCGGTTTTTCCACCATTTCTTATTTAACCACGGTGTGTCATCACCCAACACACATCCTTCATCATGAAGGTCAAACACACATTTGCAGGCCAGCACACCCACTGAACCCACTTGTGGCTTCAGAGTGACTTTACTGGCCACCTAGATAGAAATACGTCCACTTCTACCTTGAGAATGAGTAAATGTACGTGACATCCAACCCTCAATCCCGAAATCGATTCGTCATGTTCGTATGAGGACAGAGACCTCATCTCGTCCCCACCCCAGTCTCATGCGCTTGGTGCTACTCCAAATTTTACATGGTCACCTGGTACAACGAACTGCCCAAATACTCACCAGGTCATCTAGTGCCCTTAAGACGCATCACTACCCCTCTTGGGCGTCTTAATGGTCTCGTACTCATAGTGCATGCACAATCAATATTTTTGCATTATGCCATATAATTTGTGGTGCCACTAGTCCGATAGCCCCGACTCTCAACTCAACCTACAGTTATTTGTCTTGACTGGTCCGTCGACCTGTCATGTCGCACTACCGCTAGTTAACTAAGTATGTCGATCCTATCTTGGTACCATGGACAAACAATTTCTTTATTTAAAGTTTTATGGCATATAGTTCATGTTTGTTTACGAGCTCCTGCTCATGTCAACTGGCCTTGGGCCCATTATACGAGATTTTCAAAATTGGGCATATTAGCCCCCAAGTTCCAAAACCGAGGCCCCCGACCTATCAAAGCTATTCAAGCTCCCATCAAAAAAGTCTCCCAAATAGTTTAAGCATTGGCACACAGTTAGGGGAGAGCACCTCCGACAAAATTATATTTTCAACTGTCCATTATACCGACCGGGTATAAGGACATCTCCGCTCATAACCGATGAACGGGTTTTCAACTTCCCTCGAGGAAGTTTCATCATACCAACTAGGTATGATCTACTTACAACCGGTAATTAGTTTTTCCACATGTTTTTCACATCACTACTCCAAGTTGTGATGTTTAAAATGCCACATAATAGTGGGTTTTCATTCCGATATATTTATCATTCCCAACTGGGTATGATATAAAAATCCCACTCACAACCGGTATGTGGTTTTTAACTTTAATCTGTGCTCATCATCCCAATCGGGTATGATGTTAGTAAACCCACTCACCCGTTAATGCAGTGAATTCCACTAGACTGATTCTTTGTATTCACGCGAGCTTGTCCATGATGGCGTTCCTGGTACTTCATATTCCTACACGATATGAACATCTCAGTTCATTATTCTTTGGCCTAAAAGCCTTCATTCATTCCAAATGAATGAGGAAGTCAAACATTCATTTCTTTGCAATTAGGTCCCTAAAGTTATTTATCTTTAACTTTAACACCCTAATGCCAGTTTTTCCTCAAATTGAGTCCTAAAAGTTTTAAATTTTATCATAGGGCCTCAATTTATTCCATTTCACAAAAAGGGGTTTAATTTTCCAAATTTCCAATCTGGTCCCCCAACTTCTCCAAAATTACCATTTTGCCCTTCCTTTACAAAAATGGTAAATCTTACTCCAAAAATTCTTAAATTCCTCAATTAGTCCTCTAACATTTTTATCATGCCTAATTGACCCTCAATTTTAGGAATTTGCATTTCAGTCCTTCGAATATTTGAAAATCCCCAATTCCAACTTCTTATCATAGCCGAATTTGATTTCATCAAATTGACCGATCAAACGTTTCCAATTGTTGAAATTGAGTTTCTACATGCTCATACGATTCTATAGCAGTTTTAGCGTCGGGACGAGCTCAAACGAAGCTTTGTCGGAAAATGAACTATAAAGAGAGAAAGCTTCAATTACTCATCGGTGAAGACATGACGATCTGAGCTTTCGATCTGGGCAGATAGCTCTCATCATGAGGTTTATCCCAGAATCAAGAATCACATCAATTGATGCCGAATTGAGTTAGAATTTCATCATTGAAATTATGTCAGTTCTCTCTCTAGCACCAACCAAAAATTACATAGGGGATCCGAATTAGCTTACTTTTCAGTCCTAATTCGGCCGTGGGAGGGCTGAGGAAGTGTTGAGAGGGCTTGGTTTGGCCTAAGGAGGGCTCAAAATGGCCAATTTTATCTTGGCCAAAATAGGGCAACTTCGGTCCACCGGAACTGCTTCACTATTCCATCATGTTGGCGCTTCTCCAGCGATTCTCGGGTTGACTGGAGTTTGCTATCAGGTAGCTGACTTCTCCCTGGTTCTAAAGAGCCTGACCTCTCCTTCCGAGGTTAAGAAGGTCCCCTATCTTTGCACTACTCTCGAATAAGTACGCTTAACTTCAGAGTTTTTATGGGATCTCGTTCACCTGAACCAATTTGGTTTTTCTCTTCTAATTTGTCTTAAGTTTCTTTTCCAAGGTTTAATGAACCCTTTGGATCACCCGGAAGTTGTAAATTTTCAAATTTCTTGTTCCTAGATGATCGGGTTTGTAAACCAACTCAGTTTTCTTACTTAGTTTGACCAGTTCTTTTCCCAGTTTTCCTTAACTCAAAAGTGTGGGGTTTACATAAGCAATAACCTTCCCTTGTTGCATTAATACACATCTAAGTCCTTGTCCGAATGCATTATTATAGATGGTGTACTCTCCTGCACTTGGGTTAGGAAGGGAGAGTACTAATGTGGTTGTCAATTGAGTCTTCAACTCTAAGAAAGACTTCTCACAGCTTTCATCCTACTTATACTCAACTCCTTTCATAGTGAGCCGAGTCAGAGGAGCTGCTATTTTAGAAAAGTCTTGCACGAACCATTTGTAGTATCCTACCAGACCTAAGAAACTCCGTATCTCTGAAGGATTCATTGGTGCCTTCCAATTTGATATGGCTTCCACTTTTGCTGGATCTACTTTGACTCCATCTTTGGACACTATATGTCCTAAGAATCCTACCTCCTGCAGCCAGAACTCACACTTGGAGAATTTTGCATATAAGTGATTTTCCTTCAATCTCTACAAGGTGGTTGCCAAATGATCTTCATGCTCCAACCTAGTTCGTGAGTATATGAGGTTGTCATCTATGAACACTATCATGAACCTGTCCAAGTGTGGTTGGAACACACAGTTCATCAAATCCATGAAGGCTGCAGGGGCATTCATTAATCTGAATGGCATCATTCTGAACTTGTAATGTCTGTATTGGGATTAGAATGCCATCTTGGGCGTGTCCTCCTCTCAGATTCTGAGTTGATGGTAGCATGATCGAAGGTCTATTTTGGAGAAGTAAGTTGCTCATATTAATTGATCGAATAGGTCATCAATCCACGGAAGTGGGTATCTATTCTTGATGGTGACCTGATTCGATTTTCTATAGTCTATGTACAATCTCATACTTCCATCCTTTTTCTTTACAAATAAGACGGGTGCACCCCATGGAGACAGGCTAGGATGTATGAAATCCTTCTCCAATAGCTCGTCCAGTTGTTCTTTAAATTCCTTCAGTTCTGCTGGAGCCATATGATAGGGGGCTTGGGATATGGGTCGGTTCCTAGTATAATCTCTATGGTAAACTCCACTTGTCGACTTAGAGGTAGCCCAGGTAGTTCTTCTGGAAATACTTCCAAGTAATGTTTAACCACCAGAATGTCTTCGATTCTCTTTTTTTCAGACTCTTCATTGATGACCATAGCTAGAAAAGTCGTACAACCTTTCTGTATCATTTTCTAGGCTTCCATATGGGACACCATTTGCACTTCACATCTCCTTCAATCTCCTTGGAACTTTAGTCCGATTGTCTCAGGAGTGTGGAAGGTCACTGTTTCCTTTCCATAGTCCATCCTAGCTTGATGGTTACTTAACCAATCCATCCCCAGGATTAATTCTACCTCCTTCAGGGGTAATGGAATCAAATCCACTTCAAGTTTGATTCCTCCAATATTTATTTCACATCCTCTTAATTGCTTATTCCTATTTAACCCTTCTCCTAAGGGTGTAAGGATATTGAGACTTTGTTCTAATGGAGTAAGTTCTAGGGGTACACTTAGAATCAAGTCTTCCTTAATGAAGGTTCATTCAGCTCTTGAGTCGAAGAGGGCATTGACTTGTTGTCCCTATAATTACACATACCCTGATTTGAAAAAACGTATATTTTAGAGGAAAGACTTTTCTTTATTGAATAAAATTTCAATTATAAGATTCTCTTGAACTAGTTGGGAGGGTTCTGGGATGTACCCGTTACGGTGCTAGGGTCTTTTCTAGCCTCTTCCTAGGTGAGGTTGTATACCCTAGCTAGTACTCGTGTTGTAGCATCGGTTTGGGGTTCCTAGGGTTCCCTTGAGGTAGTCCAAGGGTATTCCTCTGATTGTTCTCCCTAAGAGTAGAGCATTCCTTTTCAAAGTGCCCCACTTGTCCGCGTGCAAAGCAAGTCAAGCATGCTCCCTCGTGATTCCTTTGACACCTTGGATAGCGAGAGTTTCCTTGGGGCAAGGTGGGGATTACTCTCTGGGGAGGTAGTGGCATGTCCTTTCTCATTTGAAATGCCATTTTATTTCCCCATTTTGGACTATTATGCTCTTTATGTCCTCCTTGATGGTTTTGACCCTTATCCTCCTTTCGGGTTGTTTGCTCCATCTGACGACATCGGGTCTGCACCAATTGCTCACACTTATGAGCCATACTGATTACTACTGCCAGGTATGTGGGGCATCCTAATACTTCCATACAATCTTGTATGTCCATATCGAGACCGTCCACGAACTGCTGACATATGTCTACCGACCCAGCTAGGTAGGGAGCAAAGGGTCTTAACTCGTTGAATTTTGTTTCATATTCCGATAAGGAGTTAAGACCTTGCCAAAGTCAGATGAACTCCTGCTTCTTTTCATTAATTAAATGAGGCGCTAGGTACTCTTCCAAGTACCTCTCCTCAAATTGTTCCCAGGTGGGGGTGGAGGTATGTAAGTTTCGGACATTGTCCTACCACCTTTTGGGACTTGCCTCCAGGAAGAATTCTGAGGATCACCATGTCCTCTGGTGGTATCCTGATGATTTCCACCAGCTTCTTAACATTTGCCAACCAATCCATGGCAACACCTGTATCTTTCTTGTCGAGGAAGGGCTTACACCCTAGTTTACAGAGAGTCGTGTGATTTATGGGAATGTCTACTAGAGGGGGTGGTTAACTAGAGGAGGATGAGATTGCACTTCCTTTGGTTCAACCTGAGAATTAGTGTCTGCCTTAGGGACGAGATTAGGTTGCCCAAATACACTGGTGAACTCCTCGTACAACCTCTGGTGTTTCGAGATAAGTCCAAGAGGAGTTGTCTGGGCTCCTCGGGGAGTTTCCACACATAGGGGTGGTTGGGTAGTGTTGGAGACTACGACTCTAGTTCTCTTGGTTCCTTTCTTGGTAGCCATTATCAAATTTTAAAATCATTTCTATTAGTTACTATGTTTTCTAGTCTTGATAATGTATTCGATAAAATAAGCTTTGATACCACTCAAGTTGTCGTGCTTCGACCCAGTTTGGTTAGATCCCTATGATCAACCCGCCACTCTCCCAGTTTGTTAAGAGTTTTCCCCTTCTTTTAAACTAAGAGGAGTAAGGCGTTCTTTACGCCTGTAACTTTCCTGGAATAACATTAATCAAAACTACAATAAATTTAAACTTAACATACATGTATCACAAGTGTGGTTAGCTTGGGGTCTTTAGGTAGGCTTTCCCTTGGTTACTTGAAAAGGGGTATAAGGGAGGGGGTGAGTACAACGACTTAGTGAATGGGTGTTTTAAAATTTGACTTCCAGAAAATAGTTTGAATTGAAGTGTGCTAGACTCCTTAGTTTCTTTAAAACATTTCATCCTCAAAAACTAGGTTTTCATAGCCATATATCATCATTTATCACAACCGGTGTGTTTATCAATCAACACACACCCTTAATCATTATGGGAACACACATTCATAGGGCAACACGTCCACTGCACCCACTTGTGGCATCAAAGCGACTTTACCAGCCACCTAGATAGAAGTCTGTCCACTTCTACCCTAAGAATGACTGGATGTACGTGACATTCAACCCTCAATCTCGTAAAAAAATCTTCGTGTCCATATGAGGACAGAGACCTCATCCCAACTCCATCCTGATCTCATGCGCAAGAAGCTACGTCAACCTTCCCTAACAGCTGGCATGACAATCTGCTCTTATCTCCACCATGTAGTCTAGTAGCCCCTCTTGGGCATCTTTGAAGGTCTCGTACCTCAGTGCATGCACAAATCAATAGTTTTCCTCATAAGCCATTTAATCTTTGGTGCCACTGGTCCAATGTCCCCAACCCTCAACTCGATCTGCAGCTATTTGTCAAGACTGATCCGTCGACCTATCTTGTCACACTGCCGCCAGTCCATCGAGTATGTCGGTCCTGTCTTGGTACCATGGCCAAACATATCATTCATTTAAAATTTTCATGGATTAAACTCATGTTTTTTTTTACAAGCTCCTGCTCATGCCAACTAATCTTGGGCCCATTGTACGAGATTTTCAAAATAGGGCATATTAACCCCCAAGTTCTAAAACCGAGGCCTCTGGCCTGTCGGAGCTATTCGAGCTTCTGTCAAGAAGGGGCACTTCCAAAAAAATAATCTTTTTATCTGTCCATCACACCAATTGGATGTGAGGACATCTTCGCTCATAATCGATGAACGGGATTTCTACTTCCTTCTAGGAAATTCATCATACCAATCAGGTATGATCTACTTACAACCAGTAACCAGTTTTTCCAGGCAATTTCCACATCACTTATTCCAGGTGTGATGTTTAAAATTCCACTTAGTAGTGGGTTTTTATTTCTGAGGTGCTCATCATCCCAACCGGGTATGATGTAGAAATCCCACTCACCCATGAATGCCTTGAATCCTTATTAGCCGATTCTTTGTCTTCACGCGAGCTTGTCCTTGTTGGCGTTCTTGGTACTTCATGTTCCTACATGATATGAACATCCTTGTTCATTATCCCTTGGCCTAATAGCCTTCACTCATCTCGAATGAATAACAAACCCAACTTTTCAATTATTTTCAATTAGGTCCATAAAGTTCCTTATCTTTATCTTTAGGTCCCTAATGCCAATTTTCCCCCAAATTGAGTCCCAAAACTTCTAAACTTCACCTTGGGACCTCAATTTATTAAAAATCACAAAAAGGGGTTCAAGTTTCCCAAATTCCCAATTTGGTCCTTGACTTTTCCAAAATTACCATTTTGCCCCTACTTTACAAAAATGGTAAATTTCACCCCAAAAATTCCAAAAATTGACCCATTGTTCCTCCCACATCTTTTCCATGCCCAACTTACCCTTAATTTTATGAAATTGCACTTTAGTCCCTCAAATTTTCAAAATTCCAAAACTTTTCCCCAATTTCAACATTCCAACCTAATTAGATTTGATTTCATTAAATTGACGGATCAATCGAAGTTAATTGTTGAAATTGAAGGTGGATTTGAGTTCCTACACCTCCACACGATTCAAATGCACTTTGAATTGCATGAATTGACGCTTTAACAAGCTCAAACAAAGCTTCACTGGAAAACTGAATGTGGAGAGAGAACGATTCGAAAGCTTACCGTCGGAGGCGCGACGGTCCAAGCTTTCGATCTAGGCAGCATGCTCTTATCCTGAGGTTACTCCTAGGATCAAGAATTACATCAATTCATGTCGAATTGATGAACAATTTGGTCAGTAAAGATCTATCGGTTCTCTCTCTAGCACCGATCGGAATTCAGAGAGGTAAACCAAATTGGCTTACCCTTTCACTCTAATTCAGTCATATGAGGGCTGACGAAGTGTTGGGAGAGCTAGGTTTGGCCTGATAAGGGCTCGAATTGGACATTTCCAGCTCGGCCAAAATAGGGCAGCTTCGGTCCGCCGGAGCTACTTCACTATTCTATCATGCCAGCGTTTCTCCGACAACCCTCAGAGCTAATGGAGACTATCGTTGGGTAGCTGACTTCTCCCTAAATTTAATGAACCCGACCTCACCTTCTTTAGCTCAGAAAAATGCCTAAGTCGGAGCTCTGGTTCGAGCTTCATCAGAAAATGGAGCAATGGGGAGAGAGTGGAGTTTTCAAGTGTGAGGAAGATGAATGAGGAGGGGCTCTTTATATAGGAAGCTCAAGGACTTCTTGGCCATCTAATTGGCATCTTAATGGCGGTCATTCATTTCCTGAAACTCCTTGGCCAGAGACTTTTCATCTTTGCCGGTGCGGCTCGATTTTTCGGCGAGTGAATAGTGTTGTCATCTGAAGGAAGAAGATGAAATTGTTCCGAACCAGACTGGTCTGAACTGGGTTCAACGCTTAAACCGACCAGTTCAGGCCCAATTCGACCAAGTTTTTCAAAATTAAAAATTTGTAAATTCATCTAAATTCATTCTCTATCAAATGGTGGCCTCAATTCTCCAATTTATTTTTTCTAAGCCACCTAGAAAAATGAATTTATAAATTGGTTCAAAAGTGATTCAAACCGGTTCAATCTAGTTCAGGTCCGGTTTTTCACACTCGGTTTGACCGGTTCTTTTCCCAGTTTTCCTTAACTCCAAAGGGCGGGGTTTATAGCTAACCTACAAGGATAGGGTTTTCGTGCTTAAAGATAAGAAGTTTATGAGGTTAATCCTAGAAGAGGCACACGATTCAGTATGTGTGATGCATCCGGGTAGTACTAAGATGTACCGCACCCTCAAACAAGGATATTGGTGGAAAGGAATGAAGAGAGAGATTGTGGAATATGTAACCCGATGTTAGTCCTGTCAATAGATTAGAGCCGAGCATCAAAAACCATTAGGACTGCTACAACCCTTACCAATCCCAGAATGGAAATGGAAGCACATCACTATGGACTTTATCACGGGATTAACCGTGACAAGAAAAGGACAAGATGCAATTTGGGTCATAGTGGATTGATTAACCAAGTCCACCCATTTTCTACCAATAAGAGTGACGGATTCAGTCAAACAACTAGTCATTCTATATATGAGAGAGATAGTAAGACTACATGGTGTTCCGGTGAGTATAGTATCAGATAGAGACCCGAGATTCACTTCAAGGTTCTGGCCAAGTTTACAAAGTGCCATGGGAACCAAGCTCCACATGAGCACAACGTTTCATCCTCAAACTGATGGACAATTTGAGCAAACTATTCAAACCTTAGAGGACATGCTAAGAGCTTGCGTACTCACCATGAACAAAGGTTGGGAGGAATACTTGTGTCTAATGGAATTTGCTTACAATAATAGCTATCATGCTAGAATTCAGATGGCTCCTTATGAGGCCCTTTTTGCATGACCATGTCATACCCCTCTATTTTGGGAAGAAGTGGGGGAAGCAGGCTAGAAAGGGCAGAGTTAATCAAGGATGCTACAGAAAAATAAAGTTAATCAGAAGTCATCTTAAGGCCACTAAAGACAAGCAAAAGTGATGTGAATAAAATTGGACATGTTGTGATTCACAAGTTAAGGGCTAAGAGATTTGAAGAAGTATTGAATGTACTAATTGGAGCAATTGAAGAAACCCAAGTGGAAGCCCAAAGGAAGAGTTCAATAAGATCTCAAGCTCAAAGAAAGAGCCCAATAAGATCTCAAGCCCAAAGAAAAAACCCAATAAGATCTCAAGCCCAAACGAAAAGCCCAATAAGATCTTAAGAGAATAATTCAAATTTGAATTTTAAATTTGAATTTCAAGTGGGAGATTTATTAACATAATAATTCTTCTATAAGATTGTAGAATAAAATAATATATTTCAAAATATGTCTAAGATAATATACTAAATTTAGAATATTTTTTATTTTAGATAACTATAAATAAATATATATCAAATATATTAGGAATATTTCTATATAAATAGTTATATGGTTGGCATGTCAACCACAATATTTTATTTCCTTATTCAGATAATAGTTAATATTCTTAAGTGCCTATAAAAGGCTAACTTTAGAGCATTGTAAAGACAGATTTTTAATTTCAATTTTTTTGTGAGACTTATGTCTTCTTTCTCTTTTAAGAGAACTTTTGAACTTATCAGGTTTTTACTTGTTGCGTTCAAGCAATCGAACTTATCACCAGGGTTTTCTAGGAGCTCTTCTTAGAGGAGTTTGGTGTGGTGTCTACTTCTATCCATACCTTGTTTTTTAATTGAACAAGGTATATTCCATTCTTTTTACTCGCATCGTGAAAGTCCTGGGGTCTATTCCATATTTGGTGTAGGGTGTTGTTAGTATATTGGCGAGGTTCGCATCAAAAAAGAGTTATGCGGACCATTGAAGAAAAGATCTGGAGTTTGATGTGGGAGATCAAGTGTTTCTCAAGGTATCTCCATGGATGGGAATACTTAGGTTTCAACAATGGGGAAAGTTGAAACTGAGGTATATTAGTCCATATCCCATCATTTGAAGGATAGGACTAGTGGCCTATAAATTGGAACAACCTCCAAACTTGCAGAGAATACACGACGTATTCCATATCTCTGTGCTTCGAAAGTATCAACCTGATCCTAGCCATGTATTGGACAGACCTCCACCAGAGCTGGAAGAAAACTTGACCTACCAAACAGAACCGGTACAAATCATCGACTGGAGGGATAAGAACTTAAGTAATAAGAGAAATCATATGGTCAAAGTTCTGTGGCAAAATGAACCTGTGCAAGAAAGAGACATGGGAAACTAAAAGTGTAATGAGAGAAGGTTACCCTTAATTATTTAACATGTAAATTGTTTTGGGGACAAAACCCCTAAAAGGAGGGGAGAGTTGTAAACCCCGCCCTTTGATAATAAGAAAACCACGAAAAGAATCGATCATTTCCAAAGAGAAAATCGAGTCGGTTTATAAACTGCAACCAATAGAGAAAGGGAAAACCAGGATATTTATACATCTTGAGTGACCTAAATAGTCACAAAATTCATGAAAAAAGACTTTATGATGAATTGGAGATGAAAACCAAATCGATTCAGGTAAACCGGACCTAAACCGGTTTGAATCACTATTGAACCCATTTCTAAATTTATTTTTCTAGGTGGCTTAGAAAATTCAAATTGGAGACTTGAGGCCACCATTTGATAAAGAATGAATTTAGATGAATTTACAAATTTTTAATTTTTAAAAACTCAGTTGAATCGGGTCTGAATCGGCCAGTTTAAGCGTTGAACCCGGTTCGGACTGGTACGGTCCGGTTTGGAACAGTGTCATTTTCTTCCTTCAGATGACAGCTCTAGAGAGAGAAAGTGACAGAGTTCTTTGATCAATTCCCACTAATCCTAACAACAATTATCCAAATGCTTGATCCTAGAAGGACCTTGAGGATAAGAGATAACTCCCTAGATCAAGAACTCGAATCGATGCGCCACCAACGATAAGCTTTCAAATCTTTCTATCTCTACATCCAGTTTTCTTGCAAAGCTCTATTTGAGCTCGTTTCGGACCCAAATCTGGCAATTAAAAGCTCAATTGGATTGTATGTGTAAACCCCGCCCTTTTAAGTTAAGGAAAACTGGGAAAAGAACTAGTCAAACCGAGTGAGAAAAATTGAACCGGTTCACAAACACGATCATTAGAGAACGGGCAATTTAGAAAATTTACAACTCATGAGTGACCCAAAGGGTTCATAACATCTTGAAAAAGAACTTAGGACAAATTGGAATAGAAAAACCATACCAGTTCAGATGAACCGGATCCAACTAGATTGAACTAGTTTATGAACCGAGTCGGTTCACGAACCAGAACCGATAGAAAAAGGGCAAAATAGAAAATTTATGGATCTCAGATGACCTAAAGAGTCACAAAAGTCAAGAAAAAAGATTTTAAGATAAATTGGAGAGGAAAACCAAACCGGTTTAGGTGAACCAGATCCAAACCAGTTTGGCTCGGTTTAAACCACTATTGAACCGGATGCTAAATTCATCTTTCTAGGTAGCTTAGAAAATTCAAATTTGAGATTTGAGGCCACCATTGGATAGAAAATAAATTTAGATGAATTTAAAAATGTTTAGATTTGAAAATTTTGGTCAAATTGGGGGTGAATCGGTTGGTTTAAGCTTTGAACCCAATTTGGTCCGATTCGGAACAGTGTCGTCTTCTTCCTTTAGATAACAGCACTGTTCACTAGCCAGAAAATCGTGCAGCGCCAGCGAAGCAGAAAAGTCTCCGGCGAAGGAGTTTTAGGCAATGAATGACCACCATTAAGGTGTCAATCGGACAGCCAAGAAGTCCCCGAGCTTCCTATATAAAAAGCCCTTCCTCATTCATCATTTTCTCACCTAAAAACTCCATTCACTCTCAGTTGCTCCAATTTTTGGTGAAGCTTAAACCAGAGCTCCGATATAGGGTCTTTTCTGAGCCAAAGAAGGTGTCGTCAGGTTCTTTAGAACTGGGGAGAAGTCAGCTACACGCCTGTAGTCTTCGTTTGCTCCAAGGGTCGCCAAAGAAGCGCAGGCATGATCGAACAATGAAGCGGCTCCGGTAGACCAAAGTTGCCCAATTTCGGCCAAGCTGAAATCGGCCAATTCGAGCCCTTCTCAGGTCAAATAAAGCCCTCTCAATACCTCCACAGTCCTCCTACAGTTTAATTAAAGCTGAAAGGAGGAACCTCAAGATAAGAGCTACCTGACCAGATTGAAAGCTCGGACAGTTGCGCCCCCGACGGAATACGAACTACCGGGAACGCCAGCAAGGACAAGCTCGCATGAATACAAAGAATCGGTCGAGAGGAATTCACTGCATTAACGAGTGAGTGGGCTAATTTACACTTAATAATTGGTGGGATGATGAGCACCTTTTCTAAATTGGAAGCCACCATGAGTGAGAATTTAATATCATACCCAATTGGGATGATAAGCTTCTCGAAAATGAAAACCCATTGCTAAGTGGTATTTTCATCATCACACTTGAGAGAAGTGATGTAGAAATCAAGCGGAAAAACTACTTACTTGTTGTAAGTAGATCATACTCGGTTGGTATGATGAAACTTCATCGAAGGAAGTGGAAAACCCGTTCATCGATTATGAGCGGAGATGTCCTCATACTCGGTTGGTATGATGGACCGTTGAAAAGTATATTTTGTTTGAAGTGCTCTCCCTTGACTATAAGCCACTGCTTAAACATTTTGGTAGACCTTCTTGATGGGAGCTCGAATAGCTCTGTTAGGCCGAAAGCCTCGGTTTTAGAACTTGGGGGCTAAGATGCCCGATTTTGAAAATCTTGAACATTGGGCCCTAGGCCAGTTGGCACGAGTAGGAGCTCGTAAACAAACATGATTAATATGCTATGAAAATTTAAGTAATGAGTTGTTTGGCCATGGTACCGAGATAGTACCGACATATTCAGTCAACTAGCGGCAGTGTGACATGACAGGTCTCCAGACTAGTCAAGACAAACAGTTGCAGGTCGAGTTATGGGTCGGGGCCGTTGGACCAGTGGAACCACAGATTATATGGCTTATTCAAAAAAATTTTATTGTAATGTATTTTGTTTACGGGACCTTCAAGATGCCCAAGAGGGGTAGTGATGCGTCCTAGGGCTCTGGATGACCTAGTGGATATAAAAGCAGTTAGTCGTACCAAAAGTCTTGCAAAGCTCGGAGTAGCTTCAAGCGCATGAGACCGGGGTAGAGGATAGGATGAGGTCTCTATCCTCATATGGACATGGAGTTTTGTTACTGGATTGAGGGTCAAATTTCGTGAACATCCACTCATTCTCAAGGTAGAAGTGGACATGCTTCTATCAAGGTGGCCGGTAAAGTTGCTTCGATGACACAAGTGGATTCAATAGACGGGTTGGCCTGCGATTGTGTGTTTTGCCTTCATGATGAAGGATGTATGTTGGGTGATGACACACTATGGTAATAAGAAATGGTTATAAGAAACCGAAATTGAGAATGAAAGGTTTTTAAAAGAAAATAAGGAGTCTGGCACACTCTGAATCAAACATTTTTCTTAAAAGTTAAATTTTGAAAACTCACTCACTGAGTTGTCGAACTCACCCCCTCCCTTTACCCCTTTTCAGGTGACCAAGGGAAAACCTACCAACAGACATTCCGCTAGCTAAACCTGTAAGATAGGTATGCAAGTTTAAATTATTTAGTTTTGATTAATGTTATTCCAGGAAAGGTGTAGGTATAAAAGACGCCTTACTACTCACGATTTAGAAGAGGGTGAAACTCTTCATAGACCAAAGGGAGTCGCGAGTTGCTCATGAGGATCTAACCAAACTGGATCGGAGCGTGACAGTATGAAAGTCTAGAAATTGATTCATGCCACCAATTTGAGAAATTAACCATATTTGCATGGCCAATTTGAAGAAATCAAATTCAATCATTGGAAAGGGGTGAAAATTGGTGGTAAAATTGGGATTTCAAAAAATTTAAGGACCTCCATGCAATTTCTCAAAATTGAAGTCAATTGGCAATGAGAAAGATGTTGGAGGACCAATTGGTCAATTTTTGAAAGAGTTGGGACCAATTGGCCTTTTTTGGAAAGTTAGGGGCACAACAGGAATTTTTGAAATGTTGGGGACCGATTTGGAAATTTGGAAAATTTGAGCCCCATTTACAATTTTAAAGAAATTAAGGGACCAAGGAGGATATTGGAAGTCCTTGGGACCTGATTGGGAAAAAATTTGAACATTAGGGACCTAAAGTCAAGAAGTATGAACCTTAGGTATGTAAGTGCAATAAAACCAAGATTTGGGCCTAGTTTCCAATAGGTGAGAACAAGAAGGCTTTCACATTGAGCCTTCCCTTATATGGATGCTCAAACCATGTAGGGACACGTTGGACCAAGAAGTGAACCAAAAGGAAGCACAGCTTGGACTTGGAAAAATCGAAAAGGGATGAACACGTCATAGTCATCGGGTGAGTGAGACATTTTAAACGTCACACTCGGTTGGGGTGATGAGCACATTCTAAATATTTAAACACCACTTACCGGTTGTGAGTGGTATATTTGTACATCATACCCAGTTGGTATGATGAATACTATTTGAAATAAAACCCACTTACCGGTTGTAAGTAGACATACGCTCTATCATCATACTCGGTTGGTATGATGAATGCATTTGAGCTAAAAGTAAATTTTGTTGGAAATATTCTCCTCTGACTGTGTGTAAATGCTTAAACTCTTTGGGAGGCTTTCCAAATGAGAGCTAGAACAGCTCCAACAAGTCGAAGCCTCGATTTTGAACTCATAAGGCTCAAGGCCCAATTTTTGAAAAACTCGTGAAGTGGGCCCAAGGCCAGTAGGCATGGATTGGAGCCCGTAGACAAACATAAGTAAAAGGAGCCATGAAAACTCTCATTAAAATGGAAATGTTGTGTGTTTTGCCATTGTTCCAAGTCCGAACTAACAAGGCTCGATGAGCTAGTGGCAATGCGCTAGGACTAGGTCGACGGACCGGTCAAGCAAACAACTACATGCCAAGTCGAGTGTAAGGGTCATTGGACTGTCGGCACCAAAAATAAAGGATATTATGTGAAAACTATTGTTTGTGCATGCACTCTGATTCAGAACCATCAAGATACCCAAGAGGGGTAGTGATGAGTTTTAAGGGATGACGGACAACCTAGTTGTGATAAGGACAGTTTGTCGTGTCAGTTAGTCATGAAGCTACTATGTTTAGGCTTCTTGCGAATGAGATCGGGGTGGGGACAGGATGAGGTCTCCATCATCATACGGACACAAAAAGATTGTTGGATCAGAGGGTCGGGCGCTGAGGGCATCACTAAGACTCAAGGTAGAAGTCGAGGACTTTTATCAAGGTGGACGGTAAAAACGCTCTGATCCACAAGTGGGTGCAGTATACATACTGCATCGGCGAATGTTTGTACCCTTTATGATAAAGATCATGTGATTGTTTGTTAAACACATCCTGAAGAAAGGGGATGTGCTAAAAGAGCTAAACACACATAATAAGTGAAAATGGTGAAAGGTTTTGAAAATAGTGAAAGCTTTTGAGAATGATTTTTATAAACTTAATATTTTTTTTGAAAACTTACTTCCAACACCTGCTCACTGAGTTTTAGAAACTCACCCCCTCCCTTTTTCCCTTTTTCAGGAAAAAGGAGACCAAACCTAGAGAACCCACGAATATGAACCCTAAGTCAGGTATGCTTAAAGCTCTTTTAAGCTTTTATTGAGTTTTGAGTAATGCTATTCCAAGGAACAAGTTCAGAAATTACGCCTAACTCATCTTAGTCTAGAGAATGGGTGATCCTTCTTAAACCAAGTGAGTGGTGGGTTGCTCACGGGGATTTGACCGAATTAGGTCAGGGCGTGACACAACGGGCATGTGTCCATGCCCACTGGCCTTAGGCCCACTCGTATCATCTAGCCCAAGTCCCAGAATTTGCTCCCAAAAAGTTTAAGCATAGTTACGGGAGGAAAATTCTGAGAAAAAAATTTTTGAATGCAAGACCATCATTCCAATAGGAACCGATATTGTAAATTTCTCACTCACCCGTTAGTTGTGACGTATTCAATAGACTAGGACCCAATTTATCAAGAATTCCTAAATTGCCCCAAAAATTTTCTAAAATTTTAGAAATTCCCCCATTTCATGAAAATTAGCAATTTGATCCTTATAGTCATTTAAAACTGCCAATTGGCCCATGATTTCTTATTTTTCCAATTGGTCCTCAGATTTTGGAGTATTTGCACAAAAGCCCACGTATTTTGGGAAATCCCCAAATTGCCCCCAAACTCTTCCAAAATGGCTAATTGGCCCCCAGTTTCTTCGAAATTGCTCATTAGTCCTTAGAATTTCTAAAATTTTCACTTAGGTCTTCTAATTTCCAAAAACCCCCAAATTTTCCCAATTTCTTCCCAAAATAAGCTCTTGGTCATCGATTCTTACCTCATCCAATCGACCACCTAAACTTCCTCAATTGCTTCCTCTGATGCATCTATCCACTTCCTCCAACTCCCCACGATCGTTCTACACTTCAAATTTTTTAATTTGGTTGAGTTTCGAGCTCAATCGGAGCTTAGTCAAAAAAAGGCTATAGAGAGAGAAAGGTTCTCATTTTTACCAAGGGAGGGCTGGTTGTCCAGGATTCGAGTTCATGAAGTTACCCTTCATCGGAAGGATCCTCGGGGAATTGGAGTTCACTCCGGTTGATGTCCTAGACTGGGGAATTTTTTGTCAGAATGTTTCGACAACTTTCTCTTTCTAGGAATGTTGGACTCAGGCAAATTGAGGGTCGAGTAGCTTACCTGGGAATGGGAAGAGATTAGAAAGCACTTTAGGGAAGTTGGGGAGTGTCGGTTCCAGCCGCAGGAGGTCAGAGAAGCCTTGGTTTCAGCTGGTTGGAGTTTCTTTGCTTCTAGCCTTCGGAGTAGCTTCATTGTGCGATTGCTCTGGCACTCCTCAAGGAGTCCTCAAGTCTAGTTGAGGTGTTTGCTAGCTTGAGGACTTCTTCCTAGTTCTGTTGCCACCAGCCAGTGCTCCTTTGGTTGCAAAAAGGCCCGTTGTTGGAGCTCTGGTCAGCACTTCATCAAGAAAGGGACTATCTGTCTTTAGAGGGCACCTGAGTGGTGGGGAGGCCGAGTGAGAGGGTGCTCTATTTATAGAGAGCTCAGAAACTAACAAGGCTACCGATCGACGGTGGTTTCAGTGTCTGACTTGCCCTATTCCGTCGGCTATGACTGATTATCCGGAGGCAAAAGATCTGGTCTTCCTCCGGCAATCGCGGATCGCCTGCCACAGTGAGGTTGAAGATGACACTGTTCCATGCATGCAAGCTTCACATGTGTGGATGTGACACATGGTGCCTTGTAATGATCGGCTTTGCTGACGCATCATCCCAATCAGCAGCCCTATCAACCTTTGATTTGTTGATTGGACACATGGCAGCCTCCGTTTGGCTACTCCAACCCATGGGGCTACTGACCAACTTTCATTTGACAGTTGACCGTGACACATGTCATCCTCTAATTGGTTGTTTTAAATGTGTCAGATTTCCCTCCTAATGCATAGTGCCACTACCACGTGTCGGCCTTTGATTGGCCAGGGTCATCCGACATAGCGCTGCCATGTGTTGGTCATTGATTGGCTGATTGTTTCTCCGACATCCTTATCGAATGCTAACTTGGCACTTTTGCCATGTGTCAGCTTCTCATTTTTCCGTCCTTGCTGATGAGGCCTTTCTGGCATTAACCGTTGACCAGGACACGTGTCGCTCTCCTATTGATCGATCGTCGTTCAGGTGAATTTTCCTCCTCTCACCGTTGATCAGGGACACACGTCATGCTCTAATTGGTCATTGCTTTCAGGCATAGACTGAGCAGCTGACGGGGCACGCCTCACCACATGTCGTGCACTAATTGGTCATGCCTGCTGACTGGGTGCTGGCTTGGCCTGGTCCGACCGGTCTGGTGACCCGAAATTGTAAATTGGTTGGTTCAGGCCTGGTTCGATCCGTTTTCTAATAATTAAAATTTTCTCATTTTATATCTAATGGTGGCTTCAATTTTCCAATTTGTTATTTTTAAACTACCTAGAAAAAAGAATATTTGAACCGGTTCTTCACGATTCAATCCAATTCGTTTCAGTTCAGGTCTGGTTCACCTTGAACCGGTCTAGTTTTCACACCCAATCCACTTCATGATTCCTTCCCATGATTTTTGTGATTTATTGGCTATTTGGGATTTTTTTTTCCAAATTCCCGTTTTGACCCTTATTTATCAAATTTTGTTTTGTTTAAGCCCCTAGTTTCTCTCTCTCTCTCTAGGAAGCTCCCAGTTCTCTTGTTCCTAGAGGATGGGGTTTAAAATAATTGTCTCTAAAATTAGAAGAGCTCCAATTTCAAGTGAGAACAGTTGCAAAGATCATCGTGCCTTTATCTGACTCCAAAACTTGGTGTTCTTGGGGTCCTTGGAAAGCTACGAGTGTCATCTTTCAATTGCCACCCCTCTTGACCCTCTATGCTCTCTTTATCATCATCAATGAGATCACACAGTACTAGACCCATGCCGATTAGAAAGAGAACAACTCTTTTGGGATCGAATTCCGGTGTCCTCAACGGCCAACAACGGCTAAGAAAACTTCAGTAGACTCCTTATGGTCTTAGCTTTCGAATTCCACCAACTCACACGATTTGGGAGAGTGTGGATGTAGAATTAGATATGTGAAGTTCAAGTTTGCTTCAGAAATTAAAAAAAAAAAAAGCTTAGTAAAACGAATATCGCAGGTGGCACAAACCTCCATTTGAGGTGTGTCAAGTTGCTACGGACTACTTGGATAGTCGGCTTTCGAACTCCATTGGTGCCATTGACCGAGGCATTATCTCCTGTGTGTTCCCAGCCTTGACTTTACTCGTGCTCGTTAAGTTCTGAGCTTGGAATTAAGCCCAATCATTACTATTTTGGTCGACCCTAGCCAAACAAAGTCTACGACGACCTTGGGGAAGGTTAAGGGATGTAGTACCTATGTTTGAGAATCTTTTATGGAATTTTGTTAGAAAGCAAAGATCGGGGAATTAAATGTAAATAAGGAAATGTTAGAGGACCCAATTGTGAATAAGTTTTATGTAGGGTTTTTTAAGGGTCTAAATGAAGTTTTACGACCATTTGGAAAGATTGGTGAAGTTTTTGAACTAAGTTGGCATATTTGGATTGCTTAAGGACCTAAATGTAACAAAGGAGAAAGTTTAGGGAGTAAAGTGCAAATAAAGAAGTTTGTGCACCAAAAAGTGATTTTTGGTGCACAAACTAAGAACCTAAATGAGACTAAAGAAATTCTAGGGACCTAAAAGGAAGAATTGAAGAACAAAAGGCCCTGAAAGAATACGTGTTAATGAATAGGGGCAAAATGGTAATTTTACCCAACTTAATGATCATTTTGAAAATTGTGAGAAATAAAGCTTAGAAAATATTTTAAGGCATTTTGGGGATCATAATGAGACTCAAGCAGTCTTGGGGACCCAAATGAAAGACTTTGAAAAGTCTATAACCCAAAAATGAGAGACTTTAAGGCATAAAGGGTAAAATGGTAATTTTGCCCAACTTAGGGACCAAAATATAATTTTGGGAAAGTAAAGCACCTAAGTGGTAAATAAGGAAATTCTAAGCCCAAAAACAAGCATAATATTGAAGGGTTAAGAGCTTAAGAAAATAGTGACTAACCTTAGAGGAAGGTTGGTTAAAGAACAATTTTCGACAAGTGAGTCGAATAAATCGAGCCTGGGGGGCAAAAATCGTGACTCATTAGGGAAGTTACAAAATAATAATTATAAAGAAATTTGGGGTATTTGAACTAATCTCTGTACTATACTCTTAACTTTTTAGAAAGACTAAGAGATCACTCAAGCTAGGATCTCAAGGCAGGATAGACGGAAAACCTATCGAAACAAATAGTTTTTAAAAATCTAGGGTTTCTCAACTTCCTTGTTAAGGAGTAAATTATAGCCCAAGTTTTGACCTTTGCATTTGTGGGCCTCAAACTCCCAAAACTTAGTATTTCTCCTTGGGTTACTTGACTTATTTTCGTCTCTCTCTTCCTATGGCTTATTAGTACTAAGGATCTTCTCAACCCTTCCCTTTCCTTGGCTTTCATTCCTTTACATCGATTCATTTTGTATGAGCTTATAACCAAGGAATTTTTATTCATCAATTTCATTTGCCACAACTATGGCTTATTACATAGGTTAAGTAAGATATCATACCCATCGGCTATTGATCTAATCCCCCAATTGACTGACCTCGAGTTTAGTACAGGTGGGTTGCAGGACTCTGCATCTACAACACCGATGCGCCTAGCCGATCTCCTGGGTGGGCAAGCACCTCTGCGGTACCTCTCACACCGCATGGGTTCATACTTGGTTCTTCATACTCTCATGAAAATGATTCGCTTGGTGCTCCTCTGAATCTAACTTCATGAGTGATGTCGACCCCAAAATTTTCCCGGACGGTGGCCTCGTACTCATAGGCGTGTTACTTTTGGTCTCATCTTCCACCAAATGTTGAGGGATTCTCCTCTGGGAGTTCCTCCAAGGGATGTATTCCTCATTCGCATCTCCCCTCCGATCGTTAGCGTTCTTCCAGGGGATGTACTCTTTTCTCATGTTTATGTTCATATTTTTTTGAAAAGGCTATGGGTGGTTAGGGCCTATGGTTTTGAGAATTTGTTAGGAAAATTGTGCTTTGATACTACTCAAGTAGTCAGACCCTAACCCGATTTGGTTGGGTCCCCATGATCAACCCACCACCTTTCCCTGAGCCACAAGGGTATTTCTACCAAGATGGTTCAAGAAAGGTAAAGGCGTACTAGTACATCATTTTCCATAACAAATTTCACAAGATGACATAAAATAGAAGTACCTTTGAGGTTCTATGTAAACCCTGTCCTTTAGTAATGAGAAAACCGGGGAAAGAACAGGTAAATTTCAATCTTTAAACTGAATTGGTCTACAAGCCCAATTGTTAGGGGATGAGAAAAAATTGAAAAAAAAATTATAACTCCCATGTGACTCAAAAAGGTTCATAAACTTAGGAAAAGGACCATAGGACAAAATAAAGCAGAAACCCAAAGTAGTTCAAGAGAACCGGGTCCGAACCAGATAGAACCGGTTTATGAACCAAGTTGATTCATGAACCGAAACCGATAGAGAATAAGTTAACCAAGAAGTTTATGGATTCCTTGTGATTTGTAATCCTTGGGAAGGAACCTTAGAATAATGTGAGAGAGAAAAACCAAATCGGTTCGGGTGAACCGGACCCAAACCGGTTTAAGAACCGAGCCAGTTTATGAACCGAAATCGATTAAGAGGTGGTAAACCGAGAATTTTGTGGACCCTAAGTGACCCAAAGAGTCACAAAAGACATGAAAATGGACTTGTGAAGGAATTGGGGATGAAAACCAAACCGGTTCAAGTGAACCAGATCCAAACCGGTTTAGACCGATTTGAATCACTATTGAACCAAATCCTAAATTCATTTTTCTAGGTGGCTTAAATAATTTAAATTGGAGATTTGAGGCACCATTGGATAGAGAATGAATTTAGATGAATTTAGAAATTTTTATATTTGAAAAACTCGGTCGAATGCAGGGTGAACCGGCCGGTTTAAGCTTTGAACCCGGTTCAGACCGGTTTGGAACAGTTTCATCTTCTTCCTCAGGATGATAGCACTGTTCACTCATTGAAAAATCGAAGCAGCACCAGCGAAAAAGAAACATTTCCATTTGGTATGTTTTAGGCCTTCAATGCATGTCATAAAGATGCCAAACGGACAGTCAACGGGTCCTCAAGCTCCTTATATAAAGAGCCCCTCTCCATTCGTCCTCTCCACACCTAAAAAGCTCTCTCTCTCAGTTGCTTAGTTTTCTGACAAAACTCGAACCAGAGCTCTGATATAGGATCAATTCTGAACCAAAGAAAGTGAGGTCGGGTTCATTAGAACCGGGGAGAAGTCAGCTGCACGTTCGTTCTGAGAGTCGTCTAAGAAGCGCCGACGTGATCGAACGGTGAAGCAACTCCAGCAGACTGAAGCTGCCTTGTTTTGGCCGTGTTGAAATCAGTCAATTCAAGCCCTCCTCGGGCCAAACCAAGCTTTCCCGACACCTCCTCAGCCCTTCCATGGTCAAATTAGGACCGAAAGGTAAGCCAATTCATCTCCCCTTTACAATTTCCGATCAGTGTTAGAGAGAGAGTCAGCCGAATTTCAATGACGAAATTCTAATCCAATTCGACATCAATTGATGTCACTCTTGATCATAGGAAAAACCTCTAGAGGAGAGATACCTTCCCAAATACAAAGCTCGGACCGTCGTGCCCTCACCGGTGAGAAATCGAAGCTTTCTCTCTCTACATTTTGTTTTCCGGCGAAGCTCCGTTTGAGCTCGTTCCGTCATTAAAATCTGCGATTCAAAGTTCCTTAGAATTGTATGAACATGTAAAAACTCAATTTCAAGTTCAATTTCAATGAATAGAGGTGTTTGATCGGTTAATTTAATGAAATCAAATTCGGTTGTGTTTAAGAGTTGAAATTAGGGGAAAATTGGGAAATTTTGGGGATTTTCAAAAATTCGAAGGAGCAAAATGTAATTTTATAAAATTTAGAGTCAATTGGTCATGATAAGAATATTAGAGGGACAATTGAGAAATTTTAGAATTTTTGGGGCAAAATTCACCATTTTTGTAAAGGGCAAAATGGTAATTTTGGGAAAATTAAGGGACCAAATTGAAAATTTCAGAATTTAAACCCCTTTTTGCAAAATTTAATAAATTGAGGTCCTAAGATAAACTTTAAAAGTTTCGGGACTCAATTTGAGGAAAAACCCAGCAATAGGGACTTAAAGTTAAAGAAAATTAACTTTAAGGACCTAATTACAAATATATATAAAGTTGGGTTTTCTCATTAATTAGAACAAATTAGGGCTATTAGGCCAAAGAATAATGAACAACCATGTTCATTTTATGTAGGAGAACGAGACATCAAGAACACCAGTTGAGGTCCAGCGTGTAAGGGACAAAACTCGACTAAGTGGAATTTTACTGCACAGTCGGGTGAGTGGGATTTTATATCATACCCGGTTGGGGATGATAAGCACATTGAACTAAAAACCCACTACTACGTGGTATTTTAAACATCACAACTTAGAGTAGTGATGTGAAAACCATACGGAAAAACTACTTACTGGTGGTAAGTAGATCAAACCCGGTTGGTATAATGAAACTTCCTCGAAGGAAGTTGAAAACCCGTTCATCGGTTATGAACGAAGATATCCTTATATCAGGCCGGTATAATGGATAGTGAAAACTTATTTTTGTCGTAAGTGTTCTCCCCTAACTATGTGCTAATGCTTAAACAATTTGGGAGACCTTCTCGACAAGAGCTCAAATAGCTCTTATAAGCTGGAGGCCTCGATTTTTGGAACTTGGGGGCTATTATGCCCGGTTTTTTTGAAAATCTCAATCAATGGGCCATAGGCCAATGGGCATGAGCAGGAGCTAGTAAATGAACATAATATATGTGCCATAAATCTTTAATAAGAGAATTGTATGGTCATGGTACTAAGGCTGGTCCGACATCCTCAGTCAACTAGCAGCAGTGCGACATGACCGGTCTCCGGACCAGTCAAGATAAACAGCTACAGGTTGAGTTGAAAGTCGGGACCGTTGGACTAATGACACCACTGATTACATGGCATAATAAGAAAACATTGTTTGTGCATGCACTATGAGTACAGGATCATCAACACACCCATGGGGGATAGTGATGCGTCCTAAGGGCCCTGGCAGACCCGGTTAGTATAAGGGTAGTTTGTCGTTCCAGGTGACCGTGCGAAATCACCAAGTGCATGAGACTGAGGTGGGGATAAGATAAGGTCTCAGTCCTCATATGAACATGAAGAATCTATTTCAAGAATGAGAGTCGGATGTCACGAACATCCACTCGTTCTTAGGGTAGAAGTGGACGTACTTCTGGCTTACAAATGTCGCTCCGAAGCCACAAGTGGGTTCAGTAGTCGTGCTGGCTTACAAATGTGTGTAACCTTCATGATGAAGGATGTGTGTTGGGTGATGACACACCGTGATAAGAAGAAATATGGAAAAACCCGAGATTTTAAATGAAATGATTTTTTTTTTGAAAAGTGAGGAGTCAGGCACAATCCAATATAAATGCTTTTTTTAAAAGTTAAAAGTAGACCTTTGAAAAACCCATTCACTGAGTTCTAGAAACTCACCCATCTTTTCTACCCCTTTTCAGGAAAAGAGAAAATGACTAGAAGTAACATCGAGTCTTACCCTTTATCAGGTATGCTTAATTTTTCTTTAAGATTGCATTTTATTTGATATATGTCTTCCAGGGAACAAGGTTGAAATTTTGTTTGGCTCCTCTCAAGTAAAAGAAGGGGGAAACTCCTCTTGAACCGAGAAAGAGCGATGGGTTGTTCACGAGGATCCAACCAAACTGGGTTGGGGCGTGACATTCTATCTGTGTCTAAGGCTTTGACTCTACTTGGTGCGACTTTTCCTGAAAGGGATTTAAGGGAGTGGGAATGAGTTCATAACTCGGTGAGAGGAAATCTTTACAGCCACAAACTTAGCTTGGCCAAAGTCAGTCGGAGTTGCTCCGATCAGGTTTGATTAGAAACTCACGTATAGAGGGGTAAATTTTAGATCAAAGCAGGAAACTCACCGGAGAAGGTTCATCGGGCATCCAAGCATGTGGAGTCTGAAAGCTGACTCCTCAAGGAGTCTGTGACCACTTGAATCACCTCAATTGATGGTTTATAGCTCCTGCAATTCAAATTTTAGTCAGCTCAGACACTTAGACTGAAATTTGATATTTAAACAATTTAATTCTCACTCAAGTCTTGCTCAAATCGGGCAAAGCTAGAGGCTATGGAATGCTAGAGGTACAAGGGACTCACTAAAGTTTTCTCGGCTCGTGAGGGTCATCAAGGCCATCAAAAGTGTGCTCTGAAACAACTGCCATGTTTCGGGTTGACCGAGATCGGTTAGTGTGTGATCTCGCCGATGCTAGTAAACGTAGAGTTGAGGGTCAAGAGATATGGCAATGAAAAGTTGAGGTTCTCAGCTTTCCATAGGTACTAGGATGGTCATCGGAGGTGGTCGAACAGAGGGAACTATACTCTCTCCTAGCAAGGTCACCAGAGTTGGGAGTAGTCAGTGGTTGAGAGATAATTCCGAGCAAAATCTAATGAGGGAACAACCCTAATTTATATGGTTGAGTTCTAGACTTGCATGCTATCTATCCATAACATTCTCTCATTAATCCATAGCATGTAGTGCTAGCAACGAATTAATTTTCCCAAGAGGTGGAGTTAGTGATCAGTGATGCGATGTTGGGTTAAAATAGGGGATTCGAGTCTGAGAGTCTGAAATGCTTGTCAAATACAAGTAAATAGCTAAAGCTTAGTTATGAATAAAATCAAAGTTGAGTTCCTTCTGATGGTTTAAATAGATTAAAAACTTGTCATATACAAGTTTATTTCATTTAAGATCTAACCTTATTTACAATAAACCCTTATTTTACCAATCTCTTTAGAGTATGTGTTGAATCGGGGTCATGATGTCAACTAAACACTCTCACTAAGTTGTGAACTCACTCCCCTCCAATACCCATTTCAAGAATGGAATTACTTTCCAAATACACGAAGAATTGGAAACCTTCATATAACTCTCAAGTATGCATTATATTAAAGTACATGGTCTCGGTGTGGTTTCTAATGTTTATTTTCCAAAAGTTGAATTTATTATTTTTGTAAAATAATGAGTTTTTATGTTTTGAGACTTGCACCCTATCGGGCTTATAATGACGAGGTGTCCATTATTGTAAAATCAAGATAATGTAGCGGGTTGTCTACAAATTCAACTAGGGAAACTAGGTCGGGGTGTAACACCCTCCCCTAACTCTTTTTAGGATAGTACCAGGAGCACAGATATTCGCAACTACCCTGACTCCTATAAGCACGCAACTGAGGTATGATACTCGATAAGCGTGCATGAATGTTATGTTATCATATTCTTAATTCCTGAAGGAAAGTTTGTAAATGTATTTGGCTTACTACATGTTTTTAGAAAGTTTCAAATTTTCGTTGAAATCTATATTTTTATTTTTACGCTATATGTCATATCAGTTCTACTTGATTGAAAGTACCCACCTTAGTAGTATCGAGGGGACATGGTGGGTGGCCATGAGATCAAGTCAGGGTATGACAGCTTTATTTCATTTGAGTCATATTTCTCATTTTTTATATTTGGATCCCCATTCTTTTCAAAATTTTCAAATAAGTCCTCAAACATTCAATTTCCTTAAAACTCAATCTTAACTCATAAATTTCGGCCATATCATGATAATAATCGACTTTCTAATGTCCGCATGATCATTCCAAGCTTTAAACCAATATATTTGGCCTTGAAATGACCTAAAACGAAGTTTCACTAGAAAAATAATCTTGAGAGAGTGTCGATATCTAGTTGGTAATGGCACATTGACCAGAGTGGAGGGTATGAGCAGTTAGCTTTTCTTTTTGATGGTATTTTAGGATCAAGTGCAGCCTTAATTAGTCATTGGAGGTGCATAAAATCGTGTTTGATCAAAATTCAATAAAAGATGTAGAATTCTAATTTTTTCGGTGAATGGTGGCGAAGTAACTTACTAAGGTTAGAGAAGGCTTGAGCACAACTTAGGGGTCTCTAGGAACTTGTCTTAATCATGTTTGACTAGTAAGGAGGTCGGAATTACCTTAGGAATGAGATACACACTTTCGGGTCAGTGGAGTAGTGGTATTATGCGATTTTGTTATCACTCCTCTAGACATCGAGCTCGAGCAAGGTTGGAATTATGTGGAAAATGTCTATAGGAACTATAAAACCAAAAACCATCTCGTTTGGTTACCAAAAGACCCATTGTCAGAGATTTGGTTCGCAACTCACCGAAAATTGGAGAGGTTGGTGATTCGAGAGAAATTGCAGTGTGTAGAAATGAGGGGATGTATTGATTTTTATATAAGGAGCTTACGGAGTAAAAAATATGTCCATCCTCGCCCCTACCAGCTTGTGATTTGCCCTAAATCACAGTGTAGGGATAATTTTTTCCTCATTGGAAAATTTATGTGTCACCATTAGCACATCCCTCGTCAAATTCTAGAGAAAACAACATTATGTATGCATACGCATACGCATTCGCACATGTGAACTATCACGTGGTATACAATAATTGGTCGTGTTTTATAATACTTTCATCTTCACTAAGCGTATAAGTTGTCACGTGACCATATAACGTAGCATGTCTGGATTACTGAATTCACTTCTAATTTACCGTTTGAACTTATCATGTAACGTGCAATGATTGGTTAGTTCAACCTTATTGGATTTGATCTCGACTAAGTGTTTGTTTTCTACGCATGCATCATCTGACATAGTCATTTGATTGTGTTATCGATCGATTTTGACTAGTTTAAATCTTGTTAACTCGATTTAGACTCGCTAGTCGATCTGATTCAATCGGGTTTCAATGATCTGACTAGTTTTATGGTCAATTTAATTGCTTTGCTAATTTCTTTTATTTTTATATTTTTTAATATATTTACTTGTATTTGATAATCAAAATTAAAATTTTTTCTATTTTTTATCTTTCCAAAAAATTATTTTTTGAACTAATTGGATCTTGTTTGATTTAGTTTAAATTTAATTTTTTATAAATTTCTCAATTTAAATATCTTAAATATTTAACTAATTATTTGATTACTACTTCTGAAATTTGACAAATTCAATTGATTAATTTTCAGGAACTCCATTCCATTGAGTTTAGATCACCACAAGTTTGGCCGTTAAATTTACTTTAATATGAGAATGATATCTTACGTCTTATTTATTTATTTAGTAGAAATACATATAAATTAAAAAAAATATTATTATCTATAGTATCTAGATAAAATATTAAATTAAATAAATAATTTCATACTAAAAATCGGTCGTACACTTTACTCCATACACAATTAGGAAATTATCGGACAAATATCATGTTTTATCGATTTTATGGGTACCACTCAAGAAATGTATTTTGTCTTCCTCAAAGAAAAGGTTACGAGGAAGCTGCAAGTATGAATATCACCATATTTATCACAAAATGACATGTAAGTTATAATTAAATTAATTTTATGTATTATATAGTTTTTTTTCACAATAGGGTCAAAATATAAATGTTAATATAGTCTAATTCTGGTGAGACAAAATAATTCATTCTGATGAAATAGAAGAAAATCATAAAAATAAAGGAATGCATAAGCATGGAAATTAAGGAGATACACTCTTTCAATAGAGCTATTGTGAACAATAGTCTGTTGGCACTTTACGTAGTCCAAAATTTTACAAGTTAGATAATCTCCTTATAGTGACTTTTTATATGTATCGTACTTGCAGTTCTCAGCTTTAGCATAGTATACATACATGAAAAGAACTCATCAAGACAAGTATGGTTTAGAAAGTAGGTAGTGGGGGAAATCATGGTCTAAGTGGATACCTCTTGCTCAACTCAAAAAGAATCACCACCTCACCTCACCTCTTGAAGAAACAAGTAATCCACTTGGACCCGATTCAGAATTGCATTTTGGAAGAAGAAATTATATTAGCTATCACCATTATTACTGCAAAACCTGCAAAGAACTAAGTTACCTTAGGAGAAGACATGTATAGTCATAGTGCGCTCGGCTTATATGATTGTTCGGGAACGCACTAGTAATTTGAATCAACAGGTTAAGGACTCATTACCAAATGAATTAGCAAACTGCGATAATAGTTCAATTAGTTTATTTACATGGTGAATTAATTATTGAAGTATTGGTGGACAAAAAAATAACAACAATTCCCTAAACTACAATTATACAATTGATTGTGTCATTTGTTCAATATTGTTCAATGTGTGTATGGAAGGATGTATATACCCATTTACCAGATGGTTTTTTTTTCAAAGTTGCACTTTGAATCTAGTATACTCATTTCATGATCAATTTCTGTCCTAATTCTAACGGTTAGCTTAGCTGGCATGATGCTTTACCCTATCACAACATGACGATGTAAGAAGTTTCCGTCTTGACAAATTCATGGGATACTGTAATATTTGAATATTGTTGTAAAAAAAAAAGGACACAATTGACAGTCGTTTGCTTCCTTCTCGAGAGTCTAAATTAATTCTCCCGCCTCCATCTCTTATTTTGCCCGTTTTGAATCCAGTGGTTTGCCCGTTTTGAATCCAGTGGTGGTGGCTGTGGGACTCTCTGCAAGTCAGTCGAGTCAGTCCACTGCCATTTGAGAATGGGCCACACTTGCCACAAGTATCTGGTCCCACCTTGTCTAATAGTACACACTCTTTGGTTCACTTATCTTGTCCCTCTATTATATAGTAAATACAAAATTTCACACCCGCCCTTTTAAGATCTTGTACATTCCACTTTATTTCTTTCAATTATCAAGTAGATTCTTATGGGACCATTATATAGTCCTCCTTAGGTAGGCACTTCACTTTTGTATCACGTCTACTTTATAAAAACAAATGCTTGTTATTTTATCTTGTTTGTCCTATTATGTGTGTGATACTACAAAGTGAAATAAATGTGTTTTGAGAGGTTATTGTTTATAAATGTATTTTCTAATTGATCGGGTTGATATTTAATTAAAAAATATTACTTATAATTTATATAATATTTTTAACATTATAATTTCATACTATTTTTTTATTTTAATTTAATTTCATATAATATTATCAATTGTGTAACGAATATATTTATAATATGTAATTTTAAAATATATATAATAAGTATTATTATTACGCTATCGAATTAGGATAAATAAAATTATTAAGTTTGTAATTTTTCTATATACTAATACATAAATATTGTAATTATTATTTTTTCGATTACGAGTTAGGTAAGAGTATTAGTCACTCAGTTAAATAATATATTGTAAACTAATAATAAATTGAATAAATATTTATTTAAAATTAATAATTTATAATTAGTGAAATATTTTTAATATTATAATTGATGATATTTATTCTATTTTTATTTTTATTAAATTTAAAATTATATTTTCTAACAATTATATATATATAAGATTGAGAAGTAGAAGAGAAGTATCATAGGCAAAATTTCCTTAAATAGAAGGGGCAAATTGACTATGCGGAGATAGAGTCATCACTAAAGGATTAAATTGATATCCCAATCTATCAAGAACTATTTGTGAACCATTATGAGAAATTGATGTTTAGAATGACGCTTCCAAGAACCAGATCATGCACATAATTTAAACAATTCAAAAATAACAAAATTGATACTCACTCCATCAATATCTTTAAAACCTATTTAATTTAGACAATGGAAATGCCAAAATTAATTTCTATAAATATCTAAAAATGTTGACATTCATCATATTCAAGCTTGATTGAGCAAAAAAAATCATATTCAAGTTTGAGTTTGAGGTTCTTCCCATTACATAGAACTATAAGATCATCACCTACAAAAGAAAGAGAAGTAATTCTTATAATAAAAAACTAACTTATAATATCTTAATTATTATATTGAAAGCATGATGATGCCCTTCTTTCCATGTTGGAACAACATTTATTTAAAATATAATATAATTCAAATAGTATAACAAATTACATTTCTTATTATGCATACTTTTTGGGCAAAAAATTGGATATGAAATTCTCACTTATTATGCATACTGTTTTAAAAAAATTAATGTGAGATTATATATATATATATATATAATTTCATAGCACTCAACCCAAATATGTCCATGGTGCAATTCCAACCTATACATATATCTACCGCTTAAAATAATAATAAGTTAGATCCCAAAACGAGATATAGTAGCAACAAAATGACATGCTAATAAGTACAATAATGATTCATGATTCCATGGTACCTGTATAATTAAACCAAATGAAGTGTCCTTGAAGGAATGAAATTACTCAATGCAAGAACAACATTCAATATGCCTTGATGGGATCCGTTCAATTTAAATGAACTTCATATAATCATTGTCCTTGTCCATATAGATTAAATCCAGAAAAATTGGCAAAGCAAGAAGAGGAAAAAGATATAAGAACAGATTAATTAACACTTCTATGTGATTAACTCACCTGCTTACTCTCTAACCCTAACCCTAACACTTATTAACCATAATAATAGGATTTTAGTAGAACTAAAATGGTAGGGAAGATGATGACCCATTTGTCCCCATGTGATGCTGCCTCGAGTGATCCTCGCCTGGGCTACGGCTGCTCCCACCGACGGCGGCGTCCCTGTTGCCGCCCCCTTTGGCTGTATCTTGATTAGTATCTCTTTTCGCCAAGGTGTTCTTGTTATTGTGCATCCAGACTTTGAAGACGGTGCGTTCTACGCCGACTTCACTGCAGAACTCTTGGATTAAGTCCTCGTCTCTCTTGTGGATCTTCCACCCGACTCGTTCAGCGAACTCGAACATCCTCTCTTTCTGGGTCTGGCTGAATTTTGTCCTGAAGCGCTTCCGGCTGCTGGATCCGGGGTTGATCATAGCGGTGAGGTGCGGCTGAGGCAGGTTGTCCAGGGCGGAGGGCAGACAGGAGGAAAGGGCCAGGAGCATATGGGGAGCGTACGAGGAGGAGATCGGCGGCGGAGAGGCGGAGCTGGGACTCCGCGGAGGCGGCGGGGGCTGATGGTGGTACTCCAAGGCGGGCGTGATGGGAGGAGGGTACAGCCTGTCGTCGGGGTGGCGGCGGTGAAAGTTGCGGTGGCAGCCGCAAGCGGCGCATTTGAGGGAGGTATGATCGGTGACGGTGGTAGTGGCGGTGGCGGCCGGGGAAGGCATGAACTCCCCACAGCCGTCCAGGGCATGGCCGCCGATGCCGACCGCGTGGTTCTTCATACACTCATGGTAGGTCACCACCTCTGCCGCGGGCGCCGGCTGCCGGTGCCGCTTCAGGGTTCCATTCGAGAAGGGTATCATGGGCTTCCCCGTCTGGATCCGGGTCGGTGTGTCGGGCTCGTGTTCCGGCGACTTCGAGGTATGATCCCCTGTAGAAATTATATCCATGGCACATAACATATGGGAAACCACCAAAGAAAGACAAAAGATAAGAGAGAGAGAGAGTAAGAGAGAGAGATTATACAAAGGTAAAAAAGAACTTTGGAGGAATGGCTTAGAAAGAGATTTGTTATGACAGGGATTCTAATCCGAGAGATAACTGGTCTTCATGTTTCTGCTAAGCCATCAAAGATCACAGAGATCAATAAGATCTATGGGAGGTGAAGACGATGATGGTGAAGGCGAAGAGGTGGAGAAATGAAGATTGATGATAACCATAGAGGAGGTAAAAATTCGAGGGTTTGGTGGTTCTCTCCTTCACAACCCACCTTGTCTTTTTTTTTTTTTTTTTCCGTTGGCACTTTCATTTCAGTCCCACTAAACTAATAATTAGTAATTACCGACATAAGTTTACACAGATGGTTGTATGACTCATTTACTTGCGTTATTTAGCCGCTTAATTCTTTGATTTTATATTTATTAATACTTTCATATTTAAATATTATCCTTCTTAATAATTTATTTTTTCAATTTTATTTCTGTCAAATACTTTGGGCCAATTATTTAAATTAGACGGAAAAATGGTTCCTATAACAATTAAATGCAAACTAAAATATTAGACTAATATTGGATAGCTACAATCATATCTCTCTCCCGTTTTTTGCTTGGAGTATTGTTCCTTTCCGCTAAATTAATTATACTAAAATTATATAATTTGTACTAAAATTTTATTATTATAAAAAATAAAATTTTTATTTATGTAAAATAATTAATTTATTAAATTAAATATTGATTATATATATTTACTTATAATTTTGTTAAGTAAAAAATATATATTTATTTATTTTTTATTTTAAATATATACCCAATTTAATTTAAATAAAATGTTACGAATTATTTTTAATGTAATTTATTTTGATAGCAACTAATAATAAATTATAAGTCAAATTTAATTAAAATTTTTAATTATATTTATAATAGTATATTTTTATGAGTTTAGTATTTTATGTAAAAATACTAAATTCGATTGAGTTAATATTTCAAATCGTTAAATAACATTTCAAATGTTTTCATGCAAAAGTGTAATTTAATTTATTTTTATTTGATTAAAATTACAATTAATATATAAAATAAATCTCTTTCATACATGAAAAAGTTTACTGTCAGTGTAAGGCTTTATTTTAATTTTTTGGTCATATTATCATCCAATAAATCAAAATATCACTTTATAATTAATAGTGTTAGTTATTATCTTTGATAGCTAAATGTGATATTTAATAATTCAACTGATAAATTACTGAAAATTACAACTAATAATTCGAAAAAAAATTCGAAAAAAAATTCGAAAAAAAAACAAATATAGATTATATCATATACAATTGGATTAAGTGAAAGTAGAAATAATTTTTTTTGTAATTTAACTTGAAATTATAATATAATATTAAAATATTGTTGAATTTAAATTAATATAATTTATAATATTAATTGAAAAAATTAATTAAGAGATGATTAATAAGTTGAACTATTTTAATTAAATTATATATAACTCATGATTTTTTTTCTGAAATTAAATAACCTTTTATATTTAAATTATTATTTATAAAGACTCAAATTATTTTATTTTATTTTATTTTTATTACTGAAAATTATAACTAATTATTTATTGTGAAGATAAATACTGAATATCAAGTAATACCTGCAGCATTCAGACGCGGACATAAACCACCGCCCATTTGCATTGTTAGTAGCCGGAGACCATTTTACCATTATTGCACCAATTGATTTATTTTCCAATTTGTCCCTCGGGGTTCCTTATTTTGATAGAATCGCCCCTGTCATATGACTCTTCTCTGTGTAAATGGACCAAGTTGTCCTCGGTGGTACACGCCAAACAGCAGGACGGGCAAAGGGGGTCTAAAGGTCATTCCGCAGGGATGGCTGGTTGGGGTTTAATGGTATGTCTGGCGGATTGAGTGAATATCCGACCGTTGAACCGAAACAATGTCATGGATTACTCTGTTAAATTGCTATGAAGTCCCTGTATTACGATAAAGTTGATAAAATTACACGTAGGTTTTCACTAATAAGCACTTATTCGTATCAGTAAATAAATATGAGCGACATCTTAGAAAGAGAACCATCGAGTTTCCACGGTTCATTCGGAAATCAAGGAGGGAATCGAGAGAATAGTTTGGGGGACTATCTACGAAATAAGGATTCTTGAAGGGCATCTCTCTTAAGTTGACGAGACGACATCGTTCAGGTACGAATTTATGTCGTATGGGCAGTGTGTTAGCCAGTTACGACAGTTATTTTACGATCAGACGTAAAAGCCCTTGGGGTTGTGGAGAAATTTACTACGCTGCCCCCACTTTTTGGTCTCGCTAATTGGATTCCTTCGTCGGTTCATTAATCAATCATGTTTAACACGTGGACAGGCATGGGAAAATGGGCATTTTATTATGAACGAAATTAAATCGCGGTTTCCGCGAAAAGCAAGCGTGCTTGTACATGACACGTGTAGCATTTTACACGTGTCTTGCCTGTGCTTCAGTTGGAGGCTGCACGTGTATACTGTCAATAATAGATTATTAGGTATGAGTCTTCAACATTAAAAATATTTACATAAATAAATAAATAATTAATTATAAATTAGATCCATTATAGGGATCGATTCCTAAAAACTATGTCCGCATTCTAGAAAAGTTTAATGGACTATTCCTATTATTAGCGCATCAATGTGGAGCATCAAACGAGGCGTAGGCTCCACCAATCCTGGCCGTGTACGGCCACCCGTTAGCCCAAGACTACTAGCTATACCACCCTTTGCAAGGCCGAGGCCAGCCTCCAAAAGGCCCAAGCGGGGCAAGGAAGTGATTGATTTAGTGACGACCATAGATAGTGCTAAGCTTAGGGAAGGAAGTCGGGATCCCAAGACCTAGTCATGTACCAATGATTTTGGGACCACGTGACCGACCACTAGGGTCTGGCCATGGCCCCGGTCAGTTAAAAAAATAGCCAAGTCATTCAACTGAAGAGTTCGTGCCATGGTAAATAGCAAAATGACATGTATGAAAATATTGATTTATCTTTGGATTATTTATTTATTTTTCAAGCGAAATTAATTAAATCTAATGAATTTTGTGCCCTATTATCACATTGAGAAGAAGAAAATTAATCTTTGGTTTTTTAGATTTGTTTGGCCAAACAATTATTTTTGTTGCCCCTACTCTATATAAAGGCCATAGGCAGTCACAATCAAATGCTAATGGATTACTCCGTTTGTGCATTGCACTAAGTCGTATCCATGTTTCTACGGAGCTCCGGGGTGGATTCCCAATTAAGTTTTTTTTTTGTTCTGCCCTCTATTTATCTTCAATTCTAATATTTTGGTTATTACTTTTATATTTTCATTTGGTTTACTAGTAGTATCGGCAGATAATATGTCACGTATTATTAATTTTATAATTATTGATACTTTATTATTATAATCCCAACATTATTTAAATTTCAAAATAAAACTTATCAGATTTTTTTAAATGTTTGTTTAAAATAAAAAAATAAATTTAATAAATAATAGTTGTACCAATTACTGAAATTACAACATAATTTTAATTTATCACGATTTTTATAAATTCGACTTATTATTTATACAACTTGATTCATTACAAAATGTATTGAAGAATAGTGAGTTAATATGTGAGTAGAATTTTTTGACACAATATCCATTATTCCGCATATATTATAAAATAATTATAATAAGTATTTTAAAAAATATTTTACAATATTAAATCACGAAATATTACGAATATGTTTAAAATTTTAATATATAATACTTATATTTAAAAAATTTACAATACGTTCATTCTATTAGGTAATAACCTTTTACGGGATTTATTCTTATAAAAATATAAAATTTTAATTTATAAAATTTATATTGGACAAAAATATAATAGATCATACAAATTTTTTCAAAAAAAATTATAAATTCGCAAAGCAAAATTCTCGTATATTCCCCTTGTTGTTTGAAGTGAATTTACCAATTAACAATACGTCACTTTTTTTTATCTTTTATAAAAAGATTATCATAAGCTTCTTTTATAAGATTTTGGTAAATTACTTGTAAATACCGTTCTCTTCAACTAAGGAATCGGAGATGGGAATCAAAAAATTTTAAAAAAAAATTAAAAATTAAATCAAACCGAAATTGGTAAATAAGAGTTAAAACAAAAAATTTAAAAGTTGAAAGTGAAAAATGAATACCTAAAACTATGTAAAGGAATAATAGAAGAAATTTGGTGTGATAATCGAACCGGTTCATGGTGAACCGTACCTGAACCGAATTAAACCGGGATGAACCGTAGGGAATCGGTTTAAAGATTCATTTTTATAAGTGGCTCAAAAACATCAATTTAGGAAATTGAAACAACCATTAAATATAAAATAAATTTACACGAATTTAGAAAATTTTAAATTTTAAAAAATCGATTACCTTTACACTTACCCAAATCGTGTGACGCTGATGGCAATGTAAAGATGGTGCCACAATGATTTTGGTGAATTGTTTTCAACCTTCGAGTGTCATAGAGGCCATCGAAAAACTCTCTCAAAGCAGATGCTCTATTTCTAGTCAAAGTGGGTCTAGTACTTTGTTATTTCGTCGACACCTATAAAAGGATAGTTGAGGATCAAAAGAGGTTGTGATGGAAAGTTGACGTCCCTATGTTTATAGGGATACCAAGATCACCTGAGGTGGTGGTTGGACGGTGACACAATGACCGCTACAAGTCTGATCACTAGAAATGGGAGCTGTGAGAGAATTTTAATCCAAAAATGACAAGTGAACATGCATGCTTTATATGGATAAATTCTACAATTGTGTGGCTATATATCCATAGCTTCCTTATGTCATTCATAAAATTTAGATTTGTGAATGAATTAATTTTTCAAGTAGTGGTTTTGTATTGTCGGATGTTGTTTATTGGGTTATTTCCTAGTTGGTGAGTCTAAAGATGGATGAAAAAGATGACACGTGCGCATTTGGTCGCGTGTGCATGTGTCCAATATGGTATGACGACTAGTTTGTACTGTAGTGAACCGGATTCCGGTGAATTTCTCAATCGGTTCAGTGGTTTATTGGTTAGTTCACCCCTTTTCCAACTTGTTATTGGGAAAATAAAAATACCTAATAATTATATATTCAATTTTCTAATGAATAAACCCAAGAAACGCCCCATTTTAATTTGTTTAGCCCCCTCTAAAAATCGGGGGGGAGGAGGAGGGAGGGGGGAGTGGGGGGGGGGGAGGGGGGAGGGGAGGTATTGTGACCTAAGTTAGCTCGAACCCGGTTTAAATGGGTTATTTCCCTGATTTTTCTCGATCCTTGATTTTGGATCTCAGGACATTTCCTAAGGTCTCTTATGATCCGTTTCACCCCTCTTGAATCATATGGAAGTGTAGTAACTAATCCATACCTTCAATTAAAACAATTAACCCCGATTGAATGGATAATTTGAAGAAATTAAATTTGGTCAGTTTGAAGGGAAAATTTTGGGAATTTCAAAAAATTGAGGGATTTCTTTGCAATTTTCCAAAAATTGAAGGCCAATTGGGACGAACATGTCATGGTCATCGGGTGAGTGGGACTTTTATAAATTCGGTCAGTTTGAAGGGAAAATTTTTGGGGAAATTTTGGGAATTTCAAAAAATTGAGGAATTTCTTTGCAATTTCCCAAAAATTGAAGGCAAATTGGGACGAACATGTCACGGTCATCAGGTGAGTGGGACTTTTATACATTATACCAGTTGGGATGATGAGCTCACTTTTATGAAAAGAAAACCTACTTACTGGTCATAAGTAGATATAATTATACTTGGTTGGTATGATGAACTTTCTTGAGAAAAGGAGAAACCCACTTACCGGTTGTAAGCGTAGATATCATCACACCCGGTTGGTGTGATAAATTTGAAAATGTACTTTTTGTCAGAAGTGTTCCCTCCTAACTGTGTGCCAATACGTAAAAGATTTGAGAGACCTTATTGACGGGAGCTAGACAGCTTAGATAGGCCAAAGGCCTCAGTTTTGAACTTATGGGGCTAAATGCCTGGTTTTGGAAAAACACGTGCAGGGGGCCCAAGGCCAGTGGGCATGAGCAGGAGCTCGTAATCAAACTTGAGCAAAGAAAGCCATGAAAAGTTCTAATGAAATTGTTGTGTGATTTCGCCATGGTACCAAGTCAGGACCGATAGTACTCGATGGACTGGCGGTAGTGCGTTAGGGCCAGGTCGACGGATCGGCCTAGACAAACAGCTGCAGGTCGGGGCTATTGGACCATCAACATCAAAGATAATGGACATATGTGAAAACTGTTGTTTGTGCATGCACTTGTGGTATAGGACCATCAAGATGCCAAAGAGGGGTAGTGATGGGTCCTAAGGACTATTGGACAACATGGTGGAGATAAGGGCAATTCGTCGTGCTAGTCAGTCTTGAAGCTCGGAGTAGCTTCTTGTGCATGAGACTAGGGTGGGGTCAGGATGAGGTCTCTTTCCTCATACAAACATGGAGTGGCATTCGGGTTTGGGGGTCGGATGTCGAGAACATCCACTCATACCTAGGGTAGAAGTGGACGAGCTTCAATCTTGGTGGACGGTAAAGATGCTCCGATCCACAAGTGGGTGTAGTGGACGGGATGCACCTGCGAATGTGTGAACCCTTCCTGATGAAGAGCATGTATTTGTTTGCTAAATGCCTCCTGAGGCAAGGGAATGGGCTAAGAAGAGCTAAACACACTTAATAAGAAAATAAAAAAAGGTTTTGGAAACCAAACTAAGGAAATCCTTTTTTCTAAAGGAAACGATAACCTTGACATGTTCTAGATAAACAAAAACTATTTTTAAAGAAAACTCACTCCCAACACCCGCTCACTGAGTTGTAGAACTCATCCCCTCCCTTTTACCATTTTTTTTAGGGATAAAAAGATATAATAAAGAAAACGTAAAGATGTATCCTCTGTCAAGTATGCTTAAAATTTGGTTTTTAAGCTTGCATTTGATTGATTAATGCTATTCCAGGGAACAAGGTTTGAAATTATGTCTAGATCCTCTTGATTAAAAGAAGGGGAAACCCCTCTTTAACCAAGGGAGCGACAGGTTGATCACGGGGATCCGACCAAATCGGGTTGGGGCATGACAACTTGAGTGGTATCAGAGCCAAGTTCTCTTAAAAGCATTATCAATACTATGCCTTAACACTAACAAAAACTTAACTACCCTGTAGGAAGAAGAGTTCCTAGAAAATTCACCGTGTGAACCAAATCCACACACGAGATCGTGAAAAAGACACCTATCTCTTGAGAGGCAGTCATCCAAAGGTTCGTAGAGGTCGAGAAGAAAGTAACTCAAGATATGGTTGGGGACTATAGAAAACTTGTTGGAGCATTATTAAAGCCAGAAGGCATCACATATCGTCCTCCAAGGCAGAAAGAACCTCTCCCTCCCCCAAGGAGCCCGACAGCCCCACCAGCTCCATGACAGCCAAAAATGACTCCAACTAAGAAGGAGGCATGGGATAACTATTGGGACGCCTACGCCACCTTTATGAAAGTCCACTAGGCACCTCCACCAGCTCAATACAACTTTAACCCTTCCTAATGGATGAGGTGGACCTATGAGTGCGAGGTTGAGGTGCTAAGGAGGTACGTACTAGAGGTATTCCATGAAGTTCGTCCTAGCATGAAAGCCTGAAGGGAGTATGGATGGACATCTACTAGTTCATCAGCACCCTCGGACCACGAATCTCAAAACCATTCTAAGGCTAATTCCCGACCTATGACTCCAAGGGACTAGGAAGTAGTGAGAAAATTCCTGTAATAAGCCAAGTACGACAAGAAACTACCTCATTGAGTGAATAAACATCATTTTTCTTAAAAGTTAGTCTCCTTGATAATGACAAGTACAACTAACAGATTGGAGTATACCAATCATGATTTGAGGTAATAGATGGAGAGAAGGCCACCTAAGGAGAAAGATTACAAGTCACCTCTAGTTAACACTAACCTTGAGATAGCCACTCTAAATAGTTCCCCCACAAGAATTAGGAAACGTAGGGTAACAAGGCAACAAGACAAAAGACTAGGAAAGAAGGAACAAAGAGCCTGCCTAGAAAGGGAGTCATCCGAAATGACATATCCTAAACCAAGGATAGGAAAAAGGAAAAGAGTGAGTTCATAAGGGGTCTAGTATAAGGGAAGTAGAGTTAGAGAATAGGATGAATCTGGGGAAAAAGAAGGCAACATCAAAGATGTAGGAAGAGTGGAGGAAAGCCTAAGGACCATAAGAGGTTGAGCAAGCCCTCACACAGGAGTTAGGAAAATAAGAGGAATTAAGTTGCCTCTGAATGTAAGATGACAAAGAAGAGAGGTAAGGTACAAGAACCCCTCAAAAAGGGCAAACATGGAAAAACATCCTCCGACAACTCTAGGATAGGACACGGCAAGAGTAAAGGAGAAAAGCATGCACTTGGAAAGGGAACACAAGAGGAATGTATAGGACTAAGTACCTCTTGAAGGAACCATGGATGGGCGGTTGGACATAACATAAAGTTTTAGGAAATCACCCATAAATAGGAGCTCTCGAAGGAAGGATAAGGAACAAAAAGGGAATTAGAGGATAGAGAAGATTAAAGGTGGATAACCCTACTGATATTAGAAGGGTGTAAGAAAGAAAAGAAGGAAAAGCCTTCAAGGAGCATTAGGGAGATTGAACGTGAAAATTCCATGACGAAAGTCCCTAAGAAAAAGGATAAAAGTGGGAAGTGAGACCATAAAAAGGAAATTTCCAAGCTAAGGAACTAACGGGTGGATCGTAAGAGGCGTAACTCGAAGTAAGGAACCTAAAAAGGGGCATTAGTGGTTAAGAATGTCTTATGATGGATAATGTGACCTGCTTTGGAAAAAGGAGAGTAGTCAAGTAGGAAGCAACTAGAAACAACGGAATGACTAAGGAGAATAACCGACGTCCTATAGAAAATCGGAAAATAGTAAGGACTACACCCTAAAAAGAATAACGAGATAAGCATCAAGGACGAGTAAACTCAAAGGATAGCTATTCCAAGACAAGTGAACTAGGATTATAGTGGGGACGAGGCAATTAACGAACTGACCCTCGATAAGACCATAAATTTAAACACCGACAAGGAATGGAAAGGTGTTAAGGCTAGAACATTGGAAAAGAAGGATGAATAAATCCTTGAAGAAATAAATGGCCGAGAATGAATTGACGACCAAACTCAAGCCACAAAAGGGATAGAGTAAGCTCTTAGAAAGAGATTAAGAAACCCCGAAAGGAAAAGATAAAAAACCCTTCCCTAATAGACATAAAATTATAGTGAGTACAAGTTTGAGTAAATACAAGGTACAAGGAATGTGCCAACAAGATTCCTCAAAGTTAGGGAAAGTAGGAGAGAATGACATCAAAGGATGTCATAAAATTGACGTAAAGATAGATACCCAAGAAGACGAAGGAAAGAGGAAATCCGGGAAAAGAGGATAAAGCCTACTAAGGAAGGGAGCTCTAAAGAGGCATACATATTTCAACAAAGAAGAAATGAACCCAACTAAAGTGGAATAGAAGGTAAAGTTGAAAATGGAATGCAAGTCGGGAATAAATGACCAGTTACAAGGGAAGTTTACCCATAACTTAAGGAGTAAGTGAAACCCAAGAAATGGGTAGATAGGAAGATAGCATCAAAAGATGATGTATAAGTAAGAAAAGGGTGGATTGCCCATAATAAAGAAATAGAGTTAAGACTACCAAAGAAACCTTGGAGAAGTAAGCCCTCCAATTAAGAAATTGATAATGGAAACGACCACTAACATCAAGACAAGTCGTTGTCCATACTCACTTAATGGAGCCTAAAGGATGACGATTGGGCATAGGGTGGAATACACTAAATCATACCCGAAAACCAAAAGTTCATTAGGGAATAAGGGAATTTTAAGACAAATGAGAATTAAAAGCGGGCAAATGTCCCAAAATAAAGAGAGTGTATGGAGGTAAATGGAAGGAACCTTCAAGGAATGGTAAGAAGATCGAAGGTATAACCCTAAAATGGAAGTCTCTACTTTGAAGGACATAGTAGAGAATGAAAACCATAAAAGGGAGACCTCCCCAAACAAGGAATCAATATGTATACCGAAAACCATGTAATTTATGGTGCCACTGGTCCAACGGTCCCGACTCTCAACTCAACCTGCAATTGTTTGTCTTGACTGGTCTGTCGACCTGTCATGTCGCACTACCGCTAGTTGACTGAGCATGTCGATCCTATTTTGGTACCATGGCCAAACAATTCACTTATTAAATTTTATGGCACATATATCATGTTCATTTACGAGCTCCTGCTCGTGCCAACTGGCCTTGGGCCCACTATACAAGATTTTCAAAATCAGGCATTTAGCCCACAAGTTCCAAAATCGAGGCCCCTGGCCTATCAGAGTTATTCGAGCTCCTGTCGAGAAGGTCTCCCAAATTGTGTAAGCATTGGCACACCGTCAGATGAGAGCACTTCCGATAAAACATATGTTTTCTCTATCCATTATACCGCCCGGGTATAAGGACACCTCCGTTCATAACCGATGAACGAGTTTTCAACTTCCTTCAAGGAAGTCTCATCATACCAAGCGGGTATGATCTACTTACAACCAGTAAGTAGTTTTTCCGCATGATTTTCACATCACTTCCTCTAAGTAGTGATGTTTAAAATACCACTTAATAGTGGGTTTTCATACCGAGGTACTTATCATTGCCCAACCGGGTATGATATAAAATTTTCACTCACAACTGATAAGTAGTTTTTAAATTTTAAGTTGTGTTAATCATCCCAACTGGGTATGATGTTAGTAAACCCACTCACCCGTTAATGCAGTCAATTCCACTATACTGTTTCTTTATATTCACGCGAGCTCGTCCATGTTGGCATTCCCAGTACTTCGTATTCCTACACGATATGAACATTCTTATTCACTATTACTCAACTTAACAACCTTCATTCATTTCTAATGAATGAGAAAACCCAAACTTTTAGTTATTTGCAATTAGGTCCCTAAAGTTATTTCTCTTTAATTTTAAGTCCACAAATGCCGATTTTTCCTCAAATTGAGTCCCGAAACTTTTAAAATTTATTTTGGAACCTCAATTTATTCAATTTCACAAAAAGGGGGTTTAATTTCCCAAATTTCCAATTTGGTCCCCCAACTTTTCCAAAATTACCATTTTGCCCTTCCTTTACAAAAATGGTAAATTTTGCCCCAAAATTTTCAAAATTCCTCAATTGGTCCTCCAATATTATTTTCATGCCCAATTGACCCTTAATTTCATAAAATTTCATTTTGGTCCTTTGAATTTCGAAAATCCCCAATTCCAACTTCTTAACACAACCGAATTTGATTTAATCAAATTGACCCATCAAACATTTCCAATTGTTAAAATTGAAGTTGAAATTGAGTTTCTACATGTTCATACGATTCTTTAGAAATGTGAATCGCAAGTTTTAATGACGGGACGAGCTCAAACGGAGCTTCGTCGGAAAATAAACTATAGAGAGAGAAAGCTTCGATTACTCACCAGTGAAGGCACGGCGGTCCGAGCTTTCGATTTGGGCAGATAGCTCTCATCCTGAGGTTCATCCTAGAATCAAGAATCGCATCAATTGATGTGGAATTGGATTAGAATTTCATCATTGAAATTCAGTCGACTCTCTCTGTAGCACTAATCGAAAATTGTAAAGGGGAGCCAAATTGGCTTACCTTTCGATCCTAATTCAGCCGTGGAAAGGTTGAGGAAGTGTTGGGAGAGCTTAGTTTGGCCTGAGGAGGGCTTAAAATGGCCGATTTCAATTTGGATGAAATAGGGCAGCTTCGGTCCACCGAAGCTGCTTCACTATTCCATCATGCTAGCGCTTCTCCAATGATTCTCAGATTGATTGGAGTTTGCTATCAGATAGTTGTCTTCTCCTCGGTTCTAAAGAGCTCGACCTTTGTTCAAGTCGAAGCCCTAGTTCGAGCTTCACCCATCCTCACACTACTCTCAAGTAAGCACGCTTAACTTCAAAGTTCTTATGGGATCTTGTTCACCTAAACCAATTTGGTTTTTTTATTTTATTTTGTCTTAAGTTTCTTTTCCAAGCTTTAATGAACCCTTTGGATCACCCGGAAGTTGTAAATTTCCAAATTGCTTGTTCTCATACGATCAGGTTTGTAAACCGGCTCAGTTTTCTTACTCGGTTTGACCGGTTCTTTTCTTGGTTTTCCTTAACTCAAAAGTGTAGGGTTTACAGATTTCATACGTCCAAGTCAGTCTCCATGGGTTGCTCCTGTCCTATTAGTAAAGAAAAAAGACAGAAGTATGAGACTGTGCATAGACTACAGAAAGCTGAACCAGGTCACCATCAAGAATCGATACCCACTTACGAGGATAGACAATTTATTCAATCAATTAAAAGGAGCAGCTTACTTTTCCAAAATAGACTTTCAGTCGGGCTATCATCAACTCGAGATTCGAGAAGAGGACATCCCTAAGATGTCATTTCAATCCAGATATGGACATTATGAGTTCACGGTGATGCCATTCGGATTGACAAATGCCTGTGCAGCCTTCATGGACCTGATGAACCGTATGTTCCAACCTCATTTGGACAGGTTCATGATAGTATTCATAGATGACATCCTTATATACTCACAAACCAGGTTGGAACATGAAGAGCATTTGGCAATCACCTTGGAAATATTAAAGGAAAATCAATTATATGCAAAATTCTCCAAGTGTGAGTTCTTGCTACGGGAAGTAGGATTCTTAGGGCATATCGTATCCAAGGATAGAGTTAAAGTAGATCCAGCCAAGGTAGAAGCCATATCAGATTGTAAGTCTTCAAGGAATCCTACATAAATAAGAAGTTTTTTAGGTTTGGTAGGATACTATAGACGGTTCGTGCAAGACTTTTCTAAGATACCAACCCCTCTATCTCAACTCACCAGGAAAGGAATCGAGTATAAGTGGGATGAAAGCTATGAGAAGTCTTTCCAGGAGTTAAAGACTCGATTGACAACCACACTTGTACTCTCCTTACTTGACCCTAATGCGGAAGAGTACACCATCTATAGTAGTGCATCCGGACAAGGACTCGGATGTGTCTTGATGCAACAAGGGAAGGTTATCACTTATGCCTCACGACAACTAAAGGTACACGAAAGAAACTACCCAACTCATGATATAGAATTAGCTGTAATAGTGATTGCCCTAAAGATATTGCGACACTACCTTTATGAGGTTAAGTGTAGGATATACACAAATTACAAGAGTCTTAAGTACTTCCTAACTCAGAAAGAGTTGAATCTCCGCCAGAGGAGATGGCTGGAATTCGTTAAGGAATATGACCTTGTGATAAAATATCACCCCGAAAAGGTAAATGTACTAGTAGATGCCTTGAGTCTCAAGTCCCAAACTAAGGTAACTCAAGTAAAGATGAGTTACATACCCCTGTTGCAACAATTGGGAAGAATGGAGATAGACCTGAAAATGGACAAGCGGGAAAGGTGCTTGGTGGCTAACGTGGTAGTAACACCTAGTCTAACTGAGCAGATCCAGGCTCAACAAAAGACAGATAAGGAGCTTCAACTCTACCTGAATCCGATTAATAGAGAAACTAAACCAGACTACGACCCGTGAAGCGATGGAGTGTTGATCTACAAGGGTAGGGTATGTGTGCCTCAAAGTAAGAAACTAAAGAGGTTAATTCTAGAAAAGGCACACAATTCGGTATATGTTATGCATCTAGGCAGTACCAAAATGTACCACACCCTCAAACAGGGATATTGGTGGAAAGGTATGAAGAGGGACATTGCGGAATATGTAGCCCGATGCTTGTCCTATTAATAGATAAAAGCAGAACATCAGAAATTGCCAAGACTGCTACAACCCATACCAATTCCGGAGTGGAAACGGGAGCAAATCACCATGGACTTTGTCACGAGACTACCAGTGACAAGAAAGGGTCGAGATGTGATTTGGGTCATCGTAGATAGATTGACCAAATCAGCTCATTTCCTTCCTATAAGAGTGGCGGACACAGTGGAACAACTGGTTGTCTTATACATGAAGGAAATAGTGAGACTCCATGGCGTTCCGGTGAGTATAGTATCAAATAGAGATCCAAGATTTACTTTAAGGTTCTAGCCAAGCTTACAAAATGCTATGGGAACCAAGCTCCACATGAGCACGGTATTTCATCCTCAGACAAATGGGCAGTTTGAGCGAACCATCCAAACCTTGGAGGACATGCTAAGAGTGTGTGTACTCACCATGAACAAAGGTTGGGAAGAATACTTGTGCTTGGGAAGAGACATGGGAAACCGAAAGTGTGATGAGGGATAGTTACCCTCAATTATTTACCATGTAACTGTTTTGGAGACAAAACCCCTAAAAGGAGGGGAGAGTTGTAAACTCTATCCTATGATAATAAGAAAATCGGGGAAAGAACTGGTTAGTTTCAATTTAAAAACCGAGTTAGTCTACAAACTGGAACCGATAAGGAAAGGGCAAATCAGGAAATTTATGGATCCCAAGTGACCCAAAGAGTCCCAAAAGTCATGAAAAAAGGAGTTAAGGATGAATTGGAGATGAAAACCAAATAGGTTTAGGTGAACCGAATCCAAAGCGGTTTGAACCACTATTGAACCAGATGTTAAATCCATTTTTCTAGGTGGCTTAGAAAATTCAAATTTGAGATTTGAGGCCACCATTGGATAGAAAATGAATTTAGAAATTTTTAGATTTGAAAATTTTGGTCGAATTGGGGGTGAACCGGCCAGTTTAAGCTTTGAACTCGGTTCGGACCGATCTGATCCAGTTTAGAACAGTGTCCTCTTCTTCCTTTAGATGACAACACTATTCACTCACCGAAAAATTACGCAGCACCGGCGAAGCTAAAAAGTCTCTGGCCAGGAAGTTTAAGGCAATGAATAACCACCATTAAGGCACCAATCGGACAGCCAATAAGCCCCCGAGCTTCCTATATAAAGAGCCCTTCCTCATTCATCCTCTCCACATCTAAAAACTCCATTCTCTCTCAACTACTCCAATTTCCAGCGAAGCTCAAGCCAAAGCACCGATATAGGGTATTTTCTGAGCCAAAGAAGGCATGGTCGGGTTCCTTAGAACCGGGGAGAAGTCAGCTACATGGTTGTAGTTTCCATTTACTCTGAGGGTCACCGGAGAAGTGTCGGCGTGATGGAACAATGAAGCAGCTACGTTGGACCAAAGCTGCCCTATTTCGGCTGAGCTGGAATCGACCAATTTGAGCCCTTCTCAGGCCAAACCAAACCCTCCCAACACTCCACAACCCTCCTACAACTGAATTAGAGATAAAAGGTAAGCCAATTCGGCTCCCCTCTGTAATTTCTGGCTAGTGCTAGAGAGAGAACTGACAGAACTTCGATGATAAAATTCTCACTCAATTTGGCATCAATTGATACAATTCTTGATCCTAAGAGGAACCTTAGGACATGAGCTATCTGCCCAGGTTAAAAGCTCAGATTGTCATGCCCTCGACGGTGAGCATTTGAAGCTTTCTCTCTCTAAGTCTAGTTTTCCGGTGAAGCTTCATTTGAGCTCATTCCGGCACCAAATTGTGCAATTCAAAGTGCAATTGAATTATATGAAAGTGTAGGAATTTCTATCTAACTTTAATTTCAACAATTAAACTCATTTGATCTATCAATTTGATGAAATCAAATTCGTCTGAGTTAGAAGGTTGAAATTGGGGGAAAATTGGGAATTTTGAAAATTCGAGGGACTAAAGTGCAATTTCATAAAATTGAGGACAATTGGGCATGATAAAAATGTTGGAGGATCAATTGGGCAATTTTTGAAATTTTTGGGGCAAAACTTACCATTTTTGTAAAGTAAGGGCAAAATGTTAATTTTGGAAAAGTTGGAGAACCAAATTGGAAATTTGGGAAATTAAATAATTTTTTGTGAAATTGAATAAATTTGGATCCCAAGGTGAATTTTAAAATTTTTGGGACTCAATTTGAAGAAAAACTAGCATTATGGACTTAAAGTTAAAAAAAATAACTTTATGTACCTAATTGCAAATAAATGAAAAGTTTAGTTTTCTCATTTATTTGGAATGAATGAAGGCTATTAGGTCGAGGGATAATGAACAAGGATGTTCATATCGTGTAGGAACACGAAGTACCGGGAACTCTAGCAAGGAAAAGCTCGCGTGAATATAAAGAACCGGTCGAGAGGAATTCACTACATTAATGAGTGAGTGAGATTTTTATATCATACCTGATTGGGATGATAACCACCTCGAAAATGAAAACCCACTGCTAAGTGGTATTTTAATCATCACACTTGAGAGGAGTGATGTGGAAATCAAGCGAAAAAACTACTTATCGATTGTAAGTAGATCATACTTGGTTGGTCTGATGAAACTTTCTCGAAGGAAGTGGAAAACCTGTTCATCAGTTATGAGCGGAGATATTCCCATACTCAGTTGGTATGATGGACAGTTAAAAAGTATTTTGTCGGAAGTGCTCTCCCTTGCTTATGTGTCATTGCTTAAACAGTTTGGTAGACCTTCTTGATGGGAGCTCAAATAGCTCTGTTAGGTCAGAGACCTCGATTTTGGAACTTGGGGGCTAATATGTCCAATTTTGAAAATCTCAAACAGTGGGCCCTAGGCTAGTTGGCACGAGTAGAAGCTCGTAAACAAACATGATCAATATGCCATGAAAACTTAAGTAAATGAATTGTTTGGCTATGGTATCGAGGCAGGACCGACATACTCAGTCAACTAGTGGCAGTGCGACATGACAGGTCTCCGAACTACTCAAGACAAACAGCTGCAGGTTGAGTTGAGGGTCAGGGCCGTTGGACCAATGGCACTATAGATTATATGGAATTATGTGAAAAATGTTGATTGTGCATGTACTGTGTTACAGGACCTTCAAGACACCCAAGAGTGGTAGTAATGCGTCTCAGGGCTCTAGACGACATGGTGGATATAAGGGCAGTTAGTCGTACCAAAAGTCTTGTGAAGCTCAGAGTAGCTTCAAGTGCAAGAGACTGGGTGGGGACAGGATGAGGTCTCTGTTCTCATATGGACATGGAGATTTGTTACGAGATTGAGGGTTGGATGTTGTGAACATCCACTCATTCTCAGGGTAGAAGTGGACATACTTCTATATAGGTGGCCGGTAAAGTCGCTCCGATACCACAAGTGGGTTCAGTGGACGGGCTGGCCCGCGATTGTGTGTTTTACCTTTATGATGAAGGATGTGTGTTGGGTGATGACACATCGTGGTAATAAGAAATGGTGATAAAAACTGAAATTGAAAATGAAAGGTTTTTAAAAGAAAATAAGGAGTTTGGCACACTCCGAATCAAACATTTTTCCTAAAAGTTAAATGTTTAAAACCCATTCACTAAGTCGTTGTACTCACCCCCTCCATTATATCCCTTTTAGGTAAGCCCGAAAAGCTTACCCCAAAGACCACCAGCAAATGCACCTATAAGATAGATATGAATAGTTTAAAATTTTGTGTAGTTTTTATTTATGTTATTCTAGGAAACGTGTAGGTTTAAAGGACGTCTTACTCCTCACGGTTTATAAACGGGGGAACCCTTAGTAAATCGGGAGAGTGGCGGGTTGATCACGGGGATCTGACCAAACCGGGTTGGGGCGTGACAACAAATCTTACAGGAATCATGCGTCCAGATTTAAAGGGGAAACCATTCAGGCAAACACATCTCCACTACAACGGTGAGTGAGATTCTTTACTTCATGTCCGCTTTGGCCATTGTTATCAATTCTAACCAATTTATTCAAGTTTCTAGTATCAATGCTTTCGAAAACTCTTTTAAGGTAAACCCACATAAAAGTTATATGGAACAATATTATTAAAAGTCGTGAATACCAAATGATTTGAGTAGTGGGTCGTGACCCGATGACTTCTAAAAAATATGGGTGTGAACCCGAAAGGTTTCAAAATAAGTGAGAACAATTCCTTAAAACCAGCTAGGAACAAAAAGGGCTAAGGCTTATATGTACAATGAAGGGTTGGTACCTGATATTGATAAACTATTTTCACACCGCTTTTGGGAAATATATTACAAGCATGTAATTTTGAAAGAAGAGCGATTACCTGGTAAATTACAAGAAATACTCATGTGATGAATAATTATCTGTACGAATTAACTTAATAATAAAATCAATAGTGGGGATGGCCAGTTAGCATGCCATCCTTAACACTCGACTGATTATATGAGGGAAAGTTGGCTTGGATGATAGTTTTCATCCAATAATTTAAATACGCTTCCCATTACGAATATGGAATATTATGAAAAAAGGGAAATATACTTTCACAATATTGAGTGTGCATCAATAGATGGCACTCGAGCGTCGAGTTTGGATGGAAGTTCACATCCATCGTCCATAGTTGTTCCCATAATATATATGAAATATTGTGTTGATGAGAGACCTTAGCATAATACTAAGTATACATCGATAGATGACACTTAGATAGTTAATTTAGATAATAGTTCTCATCCAACGTTGTGTGTATAGTATAGGAGGATAACTCGTACTAGTGAAATGATATGTTCATTAGTGAACCCTGTATAAAAGTGAGAATGAAAAACTATATAAACTATTTTGAGTTATGGTAGTATCAAGGCCATGCATGACCCGATGAGTGGCTTTCACACTCACTGGACATTGCTCACCCCCTCTCCTTAATACATTTCAAGAACTACAAAGGAGAGGAGCACGAGGACAAAAGAACCTCCACATAGCAAAATACTCAAGACGGTGCACTTGTGTTAACAACAAATATTTTCACAGTAGTTACTCACTTCTCGGTATTTGATTGTTGGTCATATTTCAAATTAGACATTTATACAAGTTTAAATTTTGAGTGGTTTTGTTAGAGGTAATAATCTGAGTCTTTCAAGCTGTCGATCCTATCGTAGTGAGGTACCCACTATTGTAGTGCCAAGAGGACGTGGTGGTCGTTACGTTAGTCAAACCCGTGGATTAGATAGAGGCGTGACACTATTAGTTTATGTTGATGACATTATCATTACTAGCTCGCCTAATTCCCCTACCACTTTGGTCCTTTCGACCCTTCAACGAGAATTCTCCATCAAATACTTAGGCCTGCTTCATTGTTTCCTTGGTATTGAGATCCATTATCATCTTGATAGTATTTATCTTACCCAGCAGAAATATATTTATGGTATCCTCTCTAAGGTTACTATGAGTTTTTTAGGGTTTTTTAGGTTACTATGAGCACCTATAGACCCATCTCTAATCTTGTGCTTGTTGGGGCTCGTCTCTCTCCCATTGATGACGCTCATCTCCCTAATTTCGTCAAATATCATCAAATTGTTGGTTCTTTTCAATACATGACTTTCACTCACCCGGACCTTGCTTACGTTGTTCACCAAGTATGTTTGTTCATGCATCAATCGACCTTTGCACATTGGATGTCTATCAAGCGCATTCTCAGTTATCTTCAATGTACTCTTTATTACGACTTGTTTCTCTAGTGTGCTTTCTGCACTACCCTTTATTGCTTTTTCAATGTTGACTGGGTTGGGAACCCTGATTATCGTTGTTCCGTAAGTGGATTTGTCATATACTTGGGTCATAACCTCATTTCTTGGAGCTCCAATGAACAACGGACTTTCATGCACTCTAACACCGAAACTAGGTATAAAAGTCTCAGTAATGTCACTCTTGAGCTCATCTAGCCTTAGTCTCTCCTTTAGGACATTGGTATTTCTCTTCTCGCCTCACCAAAGGTGTGATAATCTATATGACATCTATTTCACTATCAATCCTATCTTTCATACCCGACAAAACGTAAAGGTTAATTATCATTTTGCACAGTAGTATGTTTGGCATTGTCGCTTGATTACTTATTTTATTAACACTAACATCTCACTAACGGAATAACAACTTCCCGTTTTTGCATTTTACGTTCCAAATTCAATTTCTATGAACTCTAATTGAGTTTAAGGTGGAATATTAAAATAAAATAGACAATAAACATTGCCCATCATTTATAATAGGTAATAGGCATATTCCAATTTTTTTGACTTTTTTTAATATAAAGAAAGTATATAAAAAAGGATGAGATTTTTTATAAATACTAAAAATAGAAGAAGATAATAAAAATAGAACTAGATAGAACAAAAAAGAGATTTTTTATTGGTTTTTATATAATAGATAGAAATAGGTAGAGGATAAGAAAAATATAAAGAAATTTTAAAGGATAATATGGAACTTGTCAAACAAATATGTGTTTTTGAAGTAATGAATTTGAAGTTAATAAATTTTTTTAATAATATATCATTTGTATAAGTGGAATAATTATTAATGAAAAAAAATAAAAATAAAAATTTATCATTTTAATTAAATTAAATATTTTATTAACTATTATATATAATTAAATTATATTAAAAATATTTTATAAAATAATTTTTATTTATAATATTTGTACTATATATTTATATTATATAATTTTATATAAAATATTATTAATATATAAATATATTTAAAGTATATAAAAATAAAAATAAATAATATAAACAATAAATAAGGATATTAAAATAATTTAAGCAATAAATAAAAATCGTGTTTTAATGTAAATTAAGAGATTATAGGGGTTTAGAGGTTATTATACACTCCTCCAAACCTCTCCATTCTTTTACCAAATAAGTAATTTATCAACTACCTATAAAACGACTCCCCTACAAACCCGTCAATCCAAAAATAGTTAACCTCCATATTCCTAAAAATTCTTAATAAAAACGTAGCTTTTTAGAACATGGTACGAATTTTATTAGTTAGTGATTATCTTTTTTTTTACTGATAAATTTAAAATATATTTTATAATAAATTAAATTAAAAATATAATTTTATTAATAAAATAATATATTTTTTGTTATATATTTAAAATAGAAATATTATATTATAAAATTTATTTTATATAAATAATTTAAATTTTTGGGTAAAAATTTTCAAATAATTATAATTTTTAAATTTTTTACCTAAATAATTATTTTATATTATAATATTTATATTTTAAATGAATAATAAAATTAATAATAATTTATTACTATTCCTTTATTTTTTATATAATTACTATTTATTTATTTAAAAGTTCAAATATATTTAAATTTTTTAGTAAAATAACGAGTGCAATAGAACAAGTAAACACGAGTTGAGTAATAGTAGACGATGTAAGTCTACTTGTTTATTGTCTTGTTCTTAATATATTTTTATTTGATATTAAGCTGAATTAAAATAATTAGCTATCTACATAAGTATGATTCATTAATTATATTTTTCAACAAATCTTAAGCTTGAGACAAGACGTGCTCCTTAATATTAATTACCTAGAAATAAAATATTATAATATAATCTTAGAAATATGATATAAGTAACAGTTTAATCAATTGATTTTATTGTTATATAATTATAAAATAATTTTTATAAAAATATATTATATATCGTGATTGGGTAAATTTATATTTAAAAATTATAATTCAAATTTATAAAATACAACAATTATTTATTTTATAAATTGTATTATTATATTTTTAAAATTTACTATTATATAAAATATGTATATAATAACTATCTATAGTATAAGTATTATTATTCCGATCTCGAACTATTGGAAATAATTAACTCGACTTGATTATTTTTTTATCAATACTTAATTAAAATATTAAATATAATTGCAATCTTAGTTCAGTGCAAACCCACTAACTATAATATAATTTTATAAAGTATTATTATTTAAAAATTATAAATTATAATTAGGGAAAATTTTATAAATATATAAATTAAAAATAATTTTCTATTTTTTTTATAATTTGAGATTATATATTTTAAAAAATTTCAAATTAAAACACTATTACTCCATGCACTGAGAAGTAAAGGATATGAAATATGAGACGGGATTTTATGATATGTTTGTATTAAGAAATTTGGAGGAATTTGAAAGGGAAGTAGTTTTTTAGGATTACAGGGATTTAAAAAGGGAGTGATTTTAAATAATGGAGAAATCACTAATTTATTAAAAAAATGAAGGGGGCTTAGAATCACCGTTCCCTTTATTTATATTACCACACCATCACTCAAGTGCAGGGGTGTGTAATTTAATGTTTAAATTATTTTAATATTCTCATTTTTTTTATATCATTATTTATTTTTATTTTTATATATGTTAAATAGATTTATATTTTAATAATATTTTATATAAAATTATATAATACAAATATTATAAATAAAAATTTATTGTAAAAAATATTTTTAATATAATTTAATAATATATAATAATTAATAAATTATTTAATTTAATTAAAATAATAAATTTATATTTCTTATTTTTCATTAATAATTATTAACTTCACTTACCCTCTATCCAAACCATAAATTATTAAAAAATTTTAATAATTCTAAATCAATCATCTAATCTACCCTTCAAACCCCTTCCTTCACCTACACTCCAAATTCCACCAAACCCCTCAATCCAAAAACCATAGGTACGAATTTTTATGAGTAAATAATAATTTTTTTATGGATAAATTTAAAATATGTTTTATAATAAATTAAATATAAAATATAATTTTATCAATAAAATAACATATTTTTATTATATATTTAAAATAAAAATACTATATTATAAATTTTATTTTATATAAATAATTTAAATTTTTGTGTAAATTTTTTTGAATAATTATAATTTTGTTACCTAAATAATTATTTTATATTATAATATTTATATTTTAACTAAATAATAAAAAAATAATAATTTATTACTATTCCTATATTTTTATATAATTAGTATTAATTTATTTAAAAGTTCAAATATATTTTAAATAGTAGTAGACATGCACATTTGAGTTCCGCTGGGTTAAGATCACTTGGCAAGTACCCTAAATTGGGTACGGGTTTACCTCTGTCAGAATCGGACCGGGTGGACTGCCATAGCTCGTGCCAAATTTCTAGGTTTTGTTTTTCATCCATTGGTATATTAGGAAGTAACCCTATCCGCCGGCCCTTTCTAGTTTGTGCATCATTCGGACTTCACCACGGTCTTGCGACCACTCGCTTCCCTTTCCCCTGCGGTGATTACTTTCCCTCCATGCATGTATTGGTGCGGTAACAAAATCTTTTCCTGCCTCAAACCGCTGCTCCCGTCCTCTAGGGATTCTTCCAGCATCTCCGGCCGGTTCCTCCTCCTTCTGTACTCGCACATCAATACTCATCCAATCAAGCCAACGGTAGGCTTCCTGCCTTTCACCCTCAGCCGCTTCTCCTAAGGTATATTGTTTGCTTTTGGTGGGTTCATTGATGCAGTGAATGACTGATCAACTGAGGCTTTCTGGGAGTATCTCAAATGAGTATCTCCCACGTGCTTCCTAGAAAGGTCAAAGAAAACTGATATTAACTCGATTTCTCTTACAATTTTCGGCGTTCTATTGTGGCCAAAGTTGCACCAGAGGGGAATACCTGTTGCATTGAATGCGCATTCTTTAGCCATTTCCGCACTATCTTCGTCTGAAACTGAGTTGAAGATGCCATGTTTTGCTTGGTACTGATGTCTTTTTTGTCAAGTTTGTGGAGTTCAGAGATCCATACCAGCACGAAAAACATTGAGTTGATTTTACGACGTTTGCCTATCTCAGTCGTGCATGTTCAATTCTGAAGAAAAGTAATTAGTAGATTTTTGCATCTGTCTCTATATTGCTATTGAATGTTAGAATCGTCATAGGGAGGAGAAAGAAAAAGTTACAACACCATATTTCTCCAAAAAAGATGATGCCATTTTTTTGGTGAATGGATAAGTTTGAATTATATGTATTGCAATTTCAATTCTCGTCTCTTCATATAAAATCATAGTTAAAAGCATGTAATCCCTTTTAGATGTTGAAATCTATGCATGATCTTACCATGTATTGCAACAAACTACTTTCTACTTAACTAGCTTTGTGGTTGATGAATTACATATTTTATCTTACATTATTTCAATTCATTTGATGCCTTTTCATTTTTGCCTTCACAAACCATTTCCTCGAATCATTGTGTGTTGTTTTCAATTATTTCAACAGTCCATTTATTAATGAATTATGCTCAAATCAACTGAATGAATATATTTTTAATTAGAATTTTTGTTTCTTCTGTGCATTGCCTGGGTCCTATGACTAGTTTCAGTTAAAAAGGACCGCTTTTCTAAAAGAGAGTAGAAGAAAAATAGAATATAAGAGCTTGAGGTTAGAATCGTGAGATTGAACTATAGACCTCTTGATTCTAGGTAGGTTAGGTAGCGCAACTACATTAAAACTCTTTTTTGTGCCCATATAGTTTATATCCATAATGTCTTAATAGCTTTCTTTTTTCCATGTAAATTCCATATATGGTTCTTATTCTCTTTCTCTACCCCTCTCTCCAGCCACATAGTTATTCTTGCGATGTGTTTTCAACTCTTCTCTCTGTTTTCTAGTTTTCATATTCCGATTGAAATTTCACTTGCTGCTGTGATTTTTCTGAATTTAGATGATGCTTTCAAGCTAGATTGTTCTGGGTTTCAACCATTATGTTCATTCCCCGTCTTTCAAGAGTTGCATTTTGGCTTGCTCAGGAGCTTTCTAGAGGTACCCCCTCTTCTGTTCCCATTCTGCATCTCAATAAGTTTGACATTTTGTAACCGTCATCTATTAATCTATTTTTTAGAATTTGTGATCGTAATAAAAGATTCTGTTCATAATGGCCTTTGGCTCTATTATGGGTTAAGTAAATTCATTTGAATTTTCTCATGGTCCTATTTCTTCCATTTTGCAGGCAAATGTCCATCACAAGCCATAAGTGGCTATGTACAAAGACCTTTTAGTCAATTCATGCAATGCCAGGTTAATTTGTGTTTTTCTGCTCTAGAATTTGTTCTTGAAGCTCATCCAAATGTGGTTGTTAGGCCTGAGCAATACATTTTAATTTTCATGATTAATTTTGCTTCTAAGTCAGTTCTTATAATTTGATCTATGAAACATGAAGATAGAGTTGTGCTAATTTAACCTTTCATATCTGGCTTTGTTTGAAATATTTCTATGATTTTGTTTTTCCCTGATAATAATTTAATGTTAATTTATTGTATCAATTCTCATGGGGAATTTGTAATATTGTCAGACACATGCCACCACCCTTGAAGTCTTTGTTTTCGATTTTAAGTTTGACTAGTTGCGATGTGGTAGGATCTTCATTACACCTTCACTCTTGCTGTTGTCCATTGTGTGATTTTCTACATTTATGAACAATATATACTGTCAAAACTCCAGACTTGGATAATTATCATGCAAAGACCAAGGGGCTTTCACTTGTATGTGCTATTGAAGATTGAATAGGTAATTGTCAGGATTGAGAATCTCATTAAAATAAATAAACAATTCCATTGCTAACTTCTGTATGGAAAGTGCTAATATGCTAATAAGATATATTCCTTTTATTGGGTTAAGATTATGCCTTTGGAGTGGTAGCTTAGACACTTAATTTAAAGAGACTACTGATAAAAAAATTTAAGTGAATCAGTATCTGAGTAGATACTTGACTTAATTTTTTTTGCCCAAAATACTTGACTTAATTTAAAGTGAATCAATAATATAAACTAGACCAAGTGCATAGCTTCTAGCTGGGATAGATATATGGTACCGATTAGAGTATTTTACTTGTTTCTTTTAGTTTTGTAAATTCCTAATTTTGCAATAGCACATAGTGGGGCATTTTCTTGATTGCTTCAGTGCACTAGATGTGATATAAATCTAGCACTAGATTATTTTTTCTGAAAGCTATTGATTTTTTATGTCATTATTGTGGCAATGAAGACAATTATTTAATGATAGGCACTTTATTGTTTGCCTTAAATGCACTAGATTATTGAAATCATTATTGTGGCAATAAACACAATTATTGTTGAGTTTCATCAAAATTATTTAATGGTAGGCTTACCTGCTGCTTACAACATAGGCCTTAATGCTTCTTTATCCATATGGGAAGCTATCATTTTGATACTCAGTTTCACATCCTCTTTAAGACTATTTTTCTTTTTATCTATACTATGATATGAGCTTGTTTAGTGTAATATTATGAATATTTCTCTTCACTATTTTATTATTTCTCCTGGAAATGAATTTGCAATGTGAAACAGGTCGGACATAGGATGGAGAATAATATGTTCCATGCTAGTATTATGCAGAAAAATTGCCTATATTCTACCACATTTTCTAATGATGCTAGTGGTGAGGAAGCAGAGCAGAAACAGAAGTGAGCTCTAAAAGCAGCATCAATGCACTTCCTTAAATGAAGTTTTCATTAACATTATATTTATATAATGGTTTGGAAATCCTCTTGCAGGATTTCTGTGACTTTTGTTGACAAGGATGGAGAAGAAAAACATATTAAGGTCCCCATTGGAATGTCAATGTTAGAAGCTGCACATGAAAATGATATAGAACTTGAAGGTTAATGTGTTGATACAACTATCATTATTTCCTTGGAGGTGCCTTTTCATATTCAAGAATTAACTTGTCTTAGGTGTGATCTTTTTGAATGACAGAATTCTGTTTTTTTCACTTTATGTTATTTTCTTGTAAGACAACTATTCTTTCTATTCTTTTGAAGAATTCATTTTGCAAAGATTCTTAAGATACTTGTTTCTCCATACTACTGAGTAGATAAGAATCATTACAACGTTTGGTAGATTTTTGGAGTCATGCTTTTCTGAAGCCTAATGCTATGCTGCTGCTTTGATATCAGGAGCTTGTGAAGGTTCACTTGCTTGCTCTACATGTCATGTAATTGTGATGGTATGTTTTTGGATGATTGAAATTCAAAACTAGATTCACTGCATAGTCGCCAGATTTGCTATGGAATTTGAGATATTAAACCTTGTGGCAGAATATGGAGTATTACAATAAATTGGAGGACCCCTCAGATGAGGAAAATGATATGCTGGATCTCGCCTTTGGGTTGACAGAAACGTGAGCACTTTGCTGCTGCTTCTGACCTGGACTTAATTCTACCTTTGCTGCTCTCACGAAAACTAAAGTGAGTTTTTGGTATTTTGCAGGTCGCGTCTGGGGTGTCAAGTAATTGCTAAACCTGAGCTTGAAGGGATCCGCTTGGCAATTCCAGTTGCAACTCGAAATTTTGCTGTTGATGGGTATGTACCAAAACCACATTGAGATTGATAGGACTCACAATATAGTGTTTAAAGGATGTGTTCATCTGAATTACGTCCGACCGTAGCACTTGACTTTTACTGCAGAAAAAATCGAGTAATGATTTTTCATTGAATATTGCGCATCACACTTTGTAGACGATGACCACATCCCCTCTGTTGGTATTGATGTAAAACAAAAAATCCTATCATCGGCTAGAAAAAATTCAGTTAGAATGAACATTCTTTATTCATAGAAAGAGGGTTACTTCTCCATTCTTGACTGTCCATATTCACTGCCTCACTGGGACTGATTAGTTCAATCCAGTTCACAGTTTGCTATGACTGCCCATTCTTATCATTCTTCTCAAAGCCTCAACTTGTTCACAATTTGCAATTCCATGAAATACCAAGCATACAAATACTTCTCTTGCTTGTAGATGCTACCGACAAGAAGAAGCTCGCATCTAAATGAAAGTCCCAAGTTCACTAGCCTCACTTTCTTAAACAGCATGAGCTAGCTCTTGACTCTTGAGATGTGTAAATAGTTGACCAATATTTAGAAACAATGAACAAAAAGTTTCTACTCTCTTTGAAAATCAGTTTTCAAACAAAGATCTCAATTACAATAAACAGATGTCTATGTTCATGTTTGTCTATTTATTAAATAACATCCCTCCCATTTGGAGTGGCCCATCTTCTTCAGCCCAGCCTTCAGTTCCCGGCAATGGTCTTTGGGCAATTGTAACAACAGGCCACTGCTCGACCCTTCCTGGGTCAAGTTTGAACCCTTCAAAGCCTTCGTTTCCACTTGAATCAAACTCCACCGCTTTCCTAAGACCCCTACAGTTTTGATCCCTGCATTTGTAATGCAGATAATGAGACACATACCCATATGCACCAGCAAACCAGTGGTTCCTCACAGATTTCCTCTTTGACTATGTTATGCAATTGCCCCTGTGAGTCCTACTATGTATGTACAAGGGTATAGCAAGAACCCGAGTTTTAGATCACGGCGATCACGATCTGGCAGCCCATTGGAACCCACAACACGGCTGAGGCTTCGGGGCCGCGTTTCTTCTGGTCCTGGATGACTTATATATCGGATTCACGGGGCTGCCCATGAGGGTGAATTGGCCAACAGAGATTGAACTCTTTAAATGTACCATTTCAAGGATTTGAGTCCCTCTTTCTCAACCCGAAACCCTAACCACAATCAGATCAAAACCCAAAAAGGAGCAGCCTTTATGGGATTCTACCACATCCGGAAATCAGCTTGAGATTTCAAGGACGGAGGTGATGGATCCAAGGCGAAAAGAACCCAATCACCAGAAAGAACCACCGTGCAGTTCAATCACAAGTCCGATAAAATCATATATAGCAATAAGTAAAAGTTCCAAGCCGTCGGGATGACTGGAAATCAAGTTTCCATGAACAAATAGCAGAATCCCGATTAAGCAGAGGGGATGAATTCAATCAAGAATTAGATCCGGGAAATCGGGTTGAGAAGGTGGCCGTGCATCGGAGCGTGGAATGTGGAGTGAGGATCGGGTAAAAGAACCGGCGGTGAATAGGTTCTATATGTGGACAAAGAACGAGGAGGAGGAGAGCCATCAGAACCATGGTAGATCAACACAGCAATCCTCCAATATTCCGTCCTCTATCACAACTTCACATAGATGGAGAGACTATTATAGGGATAGCCCATGTACAATGATTCGACACAACTCATTATGAATGGAATTCGAAGGACATGGAATAATTACTTACACCTTTATTACACCAACTTCTAATATAACCCTATAATGTTTCTCGCTTTATTGGTTCAAAAGTGTTTTTTCACTTTTTTAACTTAAAATAAATCAGCCATAATTTTAAAATTATTTTTTATAATAACATATATCAAATAAAATATAAAATTAAAAAAAATTAATCGAGATTAAAAAAATTGAACTTATATAGGTAAAAATTGTTGTTATCCTTATTAATTTCTCTATTTCCTGAAATAGATAAAAATGGTGGATAAGTTTCTATAAATAAGTAAATTTGTATTTTTAAAAAAATAATTTTTAAATTAAAGTGTGTTATACTTTTTAATTTATTTTCTTTTAAAAGCTTTTATTCTCAAATCTCGATTTTTCATAGTTATTTCTCATAACAACGGTATGTTTATCAACTAACACGCACCCTTTATAATTAAGGTAATACTCATTCGCATATCAGTTCATTCGTTTTACCCACTTTTGGTTTCGGAGCAACTTTACCAGCCATTTAAATAGAAAAACATCCACTTCTACTTTTATAATTAATGAATTTACGCGACATCCGACCCTCAATCCCGTAAATAAACTTAGTGTCCGTATGATAATAGAGACCTAATCCCAACCTTACCCCAGTCTCATGCGTATGAAGCTATATCGAACTTCCAAGACTGTTCGCACAACTAACTACCCTTATCTCCACCATGTCGTTCAGTAGCCCTAGTACACATCACTACTCCTCTTAGGCATCTTGAAGGTCTCGTCAGTGCATGCACAAATCAATAATTTTTCACATAAGCCATATAATCTTTAGTACAGTCCAACAGCCCCGACCCTCAACTCAACCTGCAGTTGTTTGTCTTGATTGGTCCGTGGACCGGTCATGTCGCACTACTATCAATCCATCAAGTATATCGGTCTTGTCTTGCTACAATGGCCAAATAATTCATTAATTTAAAGTTTTCATGGCTTAAACTCATATTTGTTTACGAGCTCCTGCTCTGCCAACTCGCCTAGGGCCCACTGTATAAGATTTTCAAAATCGGGCATAATAGCCCCCAAGTTTCAAAATCGAGGCCTCTGGCCTATCTGAGCTATTCAAGCTCTTATCAATAAGGTTTCCCGAAAATTTTAAGCAGTGGCACACAATAAAGGGAGAGCACTTCCGAACAAAACAAACTTTTAGTTATCCATCACACCAACCGGGTATGAGGACACTTCCGCTTATAACCGATAAGCGGGTTTTCTACTTCCTTCCCCGAAGTTTCATCATACCAACCAGGTATAATCTACTTACAACCGGTAAATAGTTTTTTCACGTAATTTTCATATCACTACTCTCAAGTGTGATGGTTAAAATACCACTTAATAGTGGGTTTTCATTTCTGAAGTGCTTATCATCATAACCAGATATGATATAAAATATCACACTCACCCGATCGTGCAGTGAATTCCTCTAATTTGGCTCTTTGCCTCTACGCGAGCTTTGTCTTAGCTGGCGTTCCCAATACCTCATTTTCCTACACGGTGTGAACATTTTTGTTCATTATCCCTTGGCTTGATAGCCTTCATTCCATTTGAATGAATAAAATTTTTCAACTTTTCAAATATTTACAATTTGGTCCCTAAATTCTTCTTCTTTTACTTTATATATCAAATACCGATTTTCCCTCCAATTGAGTCCTAAAAATTCAAATTTATACTTTGATACTTCAATTAATTCAAAATTAAATAAAGGAGAACCCCCAAAAATTTCAAAAATTGCCCAATTGGTCCTCCAACATCTTTATCATGTCCAATTGGCCCTCAATTTTATGAAATTGTATTTTAGTTTCTCGAATTTTTTAAATCCCCACATTCTCCCCAATTTCAACTTTCCAACACAGCCGAATTTGATTTCATCAAATTGACCAATCAAATGAGTTTAATTGTTGAAATTGAAGTTAAATTGGAGTTCCTAAATCTTCATACGATTCAATTTCACTTTGAATCATACGATTTGACATCGGAACGAGCTCAAATGGAGCTTCACCGAAAAATTGAATGTAGAGAGAAAAAGCTTCGAATGCTTACTTTCGGGGGCGCGGCGGTCCAAGCTTTCAATCTGGGCAGATAGCTCTCATCCTGAGGTTACTCCTAGTATTAAGAATTGCATCAGTTGATACTGAATTGAGTGAGAGTTTATTCATTGAAAATCTATCGGTTCTCTCTCTAACACTGATCAGAATTTATAAAAATAAGCCAAATTGGCTTACCTTTTCGTTCTAATTCGACCGTAGGTGGGTTGAGGAGATGTTGGAAGAGCTTGGTTTGACCTGAGAAGGGCTCGAATTGGCCAATTTTAGCTCGACAGAAATAGGGCAGCTTCGGTCTACCGGAGCTGCTTCACTGTTCGATCATGTCGACGCTTCTCCGATGACCCTCGGAGCAATTGGAGACTACCACCGTGTAATGGACTTCTCCCCAAGTCTAAGGACTTGTCTGCACCTTCTTTGGCTCAGAAAAGACTCTATATCGGAGCTCTAGTTCGGGATTCATCGAAAAACTGAGTAGCTGAGAGAGAGTGAGGTTTTCAGGTGTGGAAATGATGAATGGAGAGGGGCTCTTTACATAGGGAGCTCGGGGACTCGTCGGTCGTCCGTTTAGCACCTTTATTATAGTCATTGATGGCCTAAAATGTACTGAACGAAAACGTTTCCTCTTCGCCGATGCTGGTTTGATTTTTCGGCGAGTGAACAGTGTTGTCATATGAAGGAAGAAGATGACACTATTTAGAATCGAACCGGACCGATCCGAACCGGGTTCAAAGTTTAAACCGGCTAGTTCAGAATTGATTCGACCGAGTTTTTCAAAATTAAAAATTTCTAAATTCATTCTCTATCAAATGGTGGCCTCAATTCTCCAATTTGAATTTTCTAAGCCACCTAAAAAATGAATTTAGCGTCCGGTTCAATAGTGGTTCAAACCGGTCCAAATCAGTTCAATCCGGTTCGGATTTGGTTCACCTGAACCGGTTTGGTTTTCATCCCCCATTCATCCTAAAGTCTTTTTTCATGACTTTTGTGACTCTTTATGTTACTTGATATCTATAAATTTCCTAGTTTGCCCTTCCTCTATCGGTTCTTGTTCACAAACTAACTCAATTCATAAACTGGTTCAATTCGGTTTAGATCCAATTCACCTGAACCAGTCTAGTTTTTCTCTCCCAATTTGTCCTATGGTTCTTTTCCAAGGTTTTATGTACCCTTTGAGTCACTCGGGAGTTGTAAATTTCCCAAATTTCCCATTCTCTAATGATCGAGTTTGTGAACCAGTTCGATTTTTCTTACTTAGTTTGACTGGTTCTTTTCCCGATTTTCCTTAACTCCAAAGAGCGGGGTTTACAACTCTCCCCTCCTTTTAGAAGTTTTGTCCCCAAAACTTATTTCACACTTTTTGTACTATAATGAACCTTCATTGATATGAGTTTCATAGTTTATCAAGCTATAACCTTCCCGATTATTTCCTTTTATCCCTTACATCACATACCTATGATTTTCGTCTCATTCACATTCATTTCTTATTCCATGGAGCTTACTTTAGCTAAGCATATCTCCCTGGAAGACTTAGAATCATATCCTTAATTTTACATCCCTCTTTTCCCAAGACACCATTTCTCCATTCTAAACTCATTTACCAAAGAGTTCAGGACTAGGAGTTCCGGTTATTTTCTTCCATAGGTTTTAGCGTTATCACCTTCTCATCCTACACGGATCCTTTCCTCATTCTTTGGTTATTACTTCACCGTTCTATATTTTAACGCTTGACCTCATCATGCTTTAATCATTGACTCTTCCTTTCTTCATTCCTCATTCCCACTGGCATCCTTTCTTTTTAAGGTCTATTCTCTTTCTTAATCAATTCTTACTCACATCATGATCATTTCACTATCCCTTATTCCGGTTATTTCCTTTATTACTCGTATGAAATCTTTTGATGTTGTCTTCCTCCTTACCTATTACTTGGGTTTGACTTATCCCTTGGATCCTTCACAATTACTTTCCCTTTGTACTTGATCCTTTCATCTCTCGGAGCTGCCTTTGAGGAGCTTATTTTCTTTCCAATTCCATTGGTTCCATTTCCTCCTAATTGGTACACCTATGTTTTTCCAAGATTCCCTTCCTTGGTAAGTTCTACACTCCTTTTCTCCCGAAATGTGATTCTAGTTTTATCGTTGTGAATGTCGAGCCTTAAATGGCATTCCTTAATGCCATTCACTCCTGCTCACCTTTACCCTTGTGACCCTATGGACACTCCTTTTTCCAGTATTTAGTTTATTTCTCTGAAGTGGAGTTCACATTCCCATACTTCCCCCCATCTCCTTATCACACTTCTTAGTGCATATTTAGCTCTTTCATAGTTTTCGATTAAATTACTCATGTCTTATCCATGGGTGTCTTCACGGCCTTCCTCTGCCCTCATGTCTCAAAGGGTTTTTACCTTTCCATCATTTCCTTCTTTACTAGGTCTATGACCGTCACAATGATTGATTTGTTGATTGTCTCATTCGCCTTATCCTCTTCGTTATTTATTTTGAGAGAATTATTTCTCGAATTCTCTTGTCTTTGGTATCCATCCCTTCTCCCTCTTTTGGGTATGATCCTTAGTATTTTCCAATTCTTCTTGGAGTATAGTTTATTTCCTAGATGATTTGGTTGATATTGTTTATTTCTTTCAGTCAGGTCCGTTTAAAATTCCTATATAGGTGTCCATGTCTTCTTGCAAGTAGATCATACTTAACTTCCCAAAACACTCACTTAGCCACAAGTACTTCTTACTGGGGTCCTTATTTCGACTCCGATTTTGCGACATTTCCTCAGTTGATTTTCTTAACCTGGAACTTTCTCCTTCCCCGATCCAACTTCCTATTCTCGCCCTTCTTCTAATGTCTCCCATTCTGGGATTCTTACGTTTGATCTCCCTACTGTTCCTGAGAAGTTCCCCCTTTTTAGTCTTCACTTACTTGGGCTTTCTTGTTATCCAATTTTCTTCTCATCCTACCTTAGTGGTCTTAACATCCTTGGTGTTCCCCCACAACTTACTTTATTTCTTCCTGATCAGCTTCCATTCTTGTGGTTCCCTTTGAAATATTCCACTCCTTGTTTTTCCTTACTCTTATTCTTTGAATATTTCCCTAACTCCTTGAACTCTCCATAAGTCCATACTCCTTGATGTTCACTTCCCTTTGCTCCAACTCCTTCTTCCTTTTCTTATTTAAGATCTCCCTTGGATGAACTCTTCCTTATTGTACTTCTGAGGAAAAGTCTTAAGGGTTGAGGTTAACTATAAATAACCCATCTTTTATTTCTTAGGTAGTTTCCTACCTTTTACTTTAATCCTTATTATGACACTCTTTTTGCTTTGAATTTATCAAGGAACTTAGAAGTTTGATAAAAAAATTTACTTCCATTCATTCAAGAAAATATTTTCTTGCCATACCTGGCTTATTACAGGAATTTTCTATCCCCTAATTCCTTGGGGTCATAGGCCGAAAGTTAACCCTAGAGCGGTTATGGGATTCTTGGTCAGAAGACTCTGAGGAATTAGTTGGGGTCCATTCGTATTCCCTTATAGGATGAATCTCGTGTATGGCCTCCAATCCGTACCATCTCAATACCTCAACCTCACACTCATAGGTCCACTTCATCCATTGGGAGGGATTGAAGCCAGGTTGAGTAGGTGGAGGTACTAGGTGGACCTTCATGAAGGTGGCATATGCATCCCAGTAGTTATCTCAGGTCTCTTTATTGGTTGGATTCCTCTTAGGTTGTTGTGGGGTTGGAGGAGAGGTTGGGCTTCTAGGAGGAGATACCAGTTTCTCTTGTCTTGGAGAAGGGTATGTGATGTCTTCTGGTACCAATAAGGCTCCTACCAATTTCTGGTAGTTGTCCACCGTGTCTTTGGGTACTTTTTTCTCGCCTTTTAGGAAAATTTGTATAGCTTCCTCCCTTGGGTTGGGTGTCTTTTTCAGGGTTATGGGTGGAGGGTTGGATTTCACCACAAACTTCTTAGGGATTCTCCTTCCTACATGATAGTTAAAGTTTGATTAATGTTAGAGCATAATATTGATAATGTTTCATAGGAACATAACTCTGATATCACTCAAGTTGTCATGCCTCGACCGGTTTGATCAAATCCTCGTGAACAACCCATCGCTCTCTTGGTTCAAGAGGGGCTTCCCCCTTCTTTAACTCTAGAGAAGCGAGGTGTAATTTCAACCTTATCCCCTTGAATAATATATATCAAATAAAATGAAAGTTTAAAAGAAATTAAGTATACATGATAGAGGGTAAGGCTTGGTGTTATCCCTAGTCATTTCTCTATTTCCTGAAAGGGATAAAAATGATGAATAATTTCTACAACTCAATGAATGAGTATTTTTGAAAAGATAAAATTTAAAAAAAATTAATTGTAGTGTGCTAGACACTTTAATTTATTTTTCTTTAAAAACTTTTCACTATCAAATCTCGGTTTTTCATAGCCATTTCTCATTACAGCGGTATGTTTATCAACCAACACACACCCTTCATCATGAAGGGAACACTCATTCATTGGCCAACCCATCCACAGTATCCACTTGTGGCATCGGAGCGACTTTACCGGCCACCTAGATAGAAGCACATCCATTTCTACCCTGAGAATGAGTGGATGTATGTGACATCTGACCCTCAATCCCGTAAATAAACTCCGTGTCCATATGAGTACAAAGACCTCATCCCGACCCCACCTCAGTCTCATGTGCATGAAGCTACGTTGGGCTTCCAAGACTGCTGGCATGACTAACTGTCCTTGCCTCCACCATGTCATCCAGTAGCCCTAGGACACATCACATCCCCTCTTTAGCGTCTTGAAGGTCCCGTAACTCAATGCAAGCACAAATCAATAATTTTTCACATAAGCCATATAATCTTTAATTCCACTGGTCCAACAGCTCCAACCCTTAACTCAACCTAAAGCTGTTTGTCTCGACTAGTCCATAGACCCGTCATGTCGCACTGTCATCAATCCATCGAGTATGTCAGTCCTATCTTGGTACCATGGCCAAACAATTCATTCATTTAAAGTTTTCAGGGCTTAAACTCATGTTTGTTTACTAGCTCCTGCTCGTGCTAACTGGCTTAGGGCCCATTGTACGAGATTTCCAAAATTAGGTATAATAGCCCCCAAATTCCAAAATTGAGGCCTCCGGCCTATCTGAGATATTCGAGCTCCCGTAAAGAAGATCTCCCAAAAATTTTCAACAGTGGCACACAGTCTGGGAGAGCACTTTCGACAAAAATAAACTTTTAGTCATCCATCACTCCAACTGGGCATGAGGACACCACCGCTTATAACCGATAAGCGGGTTTTCTACTTTCTTCCTAGAAGTTTCATCATACCAACCGGGTATGATCTATTTATAACCGGTAATTAGTTTTTTTGCGTAATTTCCACATCACTTCTCTTAGGTGTGATAATTAAAATACCACTTAGTACTGGGTTTTCATTTCTTAGGTGCTTATCATCCCAACTGGATATGATATAAAATATCTCACTCACCCGATCGTGCAATGAATTCCTCTTATTTGGCTCTTTGCCTGCACGCGAGCTTTGTCTTATCTGGCGTTCCCAACACCTCGTGTTCCTACATGGTATGAACATTTTTGTTCATTACCCCTTGGCTCGATAACCTTCATTCAATTTAAATCAATAAAAATTTTCAACTTTTCAAATATTTGTAATTTGGTCCTAAAGTCTTTTTATTTTACTTTAGAACCCAAATGCCAATTTTCCCCCAAATTGAGTCTCAAAAATTCAAATTTATACTTTGAGACCTTAATTTATTATTACATAAAAGGGTTCAAGATTCCCAAATTCCCAATTTGGTCCTTAAATTTTCCAAAATTATCATTTTGCCCCTCCTTTACAAAAATGGTAAGTTTTACCCCCAAAAATTCCAAAAATTGCCCAATTGGTCCTCCAACATCTTTATCATGCCCAATTGGCCCTCAATTTTATGAAATTGCATTTTAGTCCCTCAAATTTTTGAAATCCCTAATTTTTCCCCCAATTTCAACTTTTCAACACGGTCGAATTTGATTTCATCAAATTGACCAATCAAATGAGTTTAATTGTTGAAATTGAAGTTAAATTGGAGTTCCTACATCTTCATACAATTCAATTGCACTTTGAATCACACGATTTGATGCCGTAACGAGCTCAAATGGAGCTTCGTTGGAAAATTTAATGTAGAGAGAGAAAGCTTCGAATGCTTACTATCGGAGGCGCGACGGTCCAAGCTTTCGATCTGGGCAAATAGCTCTACTCGTGAGGTTACTTCTAGGATCAAGAATTGCATCAGTTGATGCCGAATTGATTGAGAATTTATTCATTGAAAATATGTCGGTTCTCTCTTTAGCGCTGATTAGAATTTACAGAAAGGAGCCAAATTGGCTTACTTTTCCGTTCTAATTCGGCTGTAGGTGGGTTAAGGAGGTGTTGGGAGAGTTTGGCTTGGCCTGAGAAGGGTTCGAATTGGCCAATTTTAGATCGACGTAAATATGGCAGCTTCAGTCTGCCGGAGCTGCTTCACTGTTCGATCACGCCGACGCTTCTCCGACGACCCTCAGAGCAATTGGAGACTACCACCGTGTAGCTGACTTCTCCACGAGTCTAAGGAACCAGACCACACCTTCTTTGGCTCAGAAAAGACTCTATATCAAAGCTTTGGTTCGAGATTCATCGAAAAACTAAGTAGCTGAGAGAGTGTGTGGTTTTCAGGTGTGGAAAGGATGAATGGAGAGGGACTCTTTATATAGGGAGCTCGGGGACTCGTCGGCCGTCCGTTTGGCACTTTATGATAGTCATTGATGGCCTAAAAGGTACTGAATGAAAATTTTTCCTCTTCGTCGGTGCTGGTTCAGTTTTCCGGCGAGTGAACAATGTTGTCATGTAAAGGAAGAAGATGACACTTCTCTGAACCGAACCGGTTTGAACTGGGTCCAAAGTTTACACCGGCCGGTTCAGACCTGATTCGACCGAGTTTTTCAAAATTAAAAATTTCTAAATTAATTCTCTATCAAATGGTGGCCTCAATTCTCCAATTTAAATTTTCTAAGCCACCTAGAAAAATAAATTTAGCATCTGGTTCAATAGTGGTTCAAACCGGTTCGGATTCGGTTCACTTGAACCGGTTTGGTTTTCATCTCCCATTCATCATAAATTCCTTTTTCATGAATTTTGTGACTCTTTAGGTCACTTGAAATCCATAAATTGCCCGGTTTGACCTTCCTCTATCAGTTCCAGTTCACAAACTGACTTGGTTCATAAATTAGTTCAATCGAGCTTTGATCCGATTCACCTAAACCGATCTGATTTTTTTCTCCCAATTTGTCATAAAGTTCTTTTCCAAGGTTTTATGAACCCTTTGAGTCACTTGGGAGTTCTAAATTTCTCAAATTGCATGTTCTCTAATGATCGAGTTTGTGAACCGGTTCAATTTTTCTTACTCGATTTGACCGGTTCTTTTCCTAGTTTTCCTTAACTCCAAAGAGCGGGGTTTATACTATGCATCGCTACTATTCAATTGGGTGTGCTAACAACGGTGCCCATATTCACACTCACTCGTATATATATCAATACAATAATAAAGCACATATTACAACAACATGGTGCACAATTACACACACATGTGATTCTCGGGAGTCTGGTCTATCACTAGATCGTCTCACCTTGTCACATTGTCATCCATTACATCCCTAGACTCTGATCTCACAACATGTTCCATTCCTTATCACAATTCAGCATATGACACATATTTGGGAGCCCAACCAATCATTAGCCATCTTCCCAAATCACACAAATGATCTAGACCATACAATTATCTCGGTTTCTCAAAACCTATTTCACATCACTCACATGCCTCTGTCTTATGATTGGCCCTTGTTTAACTTTTCAAAACATGTTTGTTTTAGTGGGCTTGAACTTATTCATTTTTGCACTACTTACATGAGTTATAATTCTATCTTTCTAGTTAGAATCACACAATCACACACGCATCATAATTAATTGTCTCGGTTGATCCAATAGAACTCACTATTAAACCCACTCACATTAAGTCTCGAAACTTGTCCGTTCCGAGGATCTCGGAGATCCCGCTCCCGGTTCCACTAAGGTGACCTCTTGCTTTTTCTACAATATTTAGCAAACAGAGGGGTTAGTTCCCTCTTGTCATTTCATAAATCACTACATCATAATTCACTTAACAATTTACGATTTTCTCACACATGCTCGGGCTCACCAACTCACTAGTCGGTAAGTGGGCACATACCCTAACCTTTTTCTAATTTTAGTCACTTGAGCTCAAGAACATTTTCTGTCACACCTCGACCCGATTTGGTTGGATACCCATGAACAACCTGCCGCTCTCTCGGTTTAAGATGAGTTTCCCCCTTCTTTAACTCAAGAGGAGCTAGACATATTTTTGACCTTATTCCCTCAAAAGACATATATCAAATAAAATACAAATTTAAGAGTAATTTAAGCATACTTGATAGAGGGTAAGGCTCGGTATTATTTCTAGTCATTTTCTCTTTTCCTAAAAAAAGGATAGGAAAGAGGGGTGAGATTCTACAACTTAGTGAATGGGTATTTTTAAAATGGAGTTTCAAAAAGAATAGTTTTTAAGTTAGAGTCTACCAGATTCCTTAATTCATTTAAAATTTTTCTTCTTCAAGATCTCGATTTTCAAAGTCTTTTCTTATTACCATGGTGTATCATCACCCAACACACATCCTTCATCATGAAGGTCAAACACACAATCGCAGGCCAGTACGTCCATTGAACCCACTTGTAGCATCTAAGCAACTTTACCGACCACCTAGATAGAAGTACGTCCACTTCTACCTTGAGAATGAGTGGATGTTCGCGACATCCAACCCTCAATCCCGTAACAATTCTTCGTGTCCATATGAGGACAAATACCTCATCCCGACCCCACCTCGGTCTTATGCGCTTGAAGCTACGTTGAGCTTTGCAAGGCTTATGGTACGAATAACTACCCATATATCCAGCAGGTCGTCCAGGGCCCTAGGACACATCACTACCCCTCTTGGGCGTCTTGAAGGTCCTGTAAACACAGTGCCTGCACAATCAACATTTTTCACATGATGCCATATAATTTGTGGTGTCACTTGTCCAACGGCATTAACCTTCAACTCAACCTGCAGCTGTTTGTCTTGACTAGTCCGAAGACCTTCCATGTCGCAGTGTCGCTAGTTCACTGAGTATGCCTGTCCTGTCTTGGTACTATGGCCAAACAATTCAATTACTTAAGTTTTCATGGCATATAATTCATATTTTTTTACGAGCTCCTACTCGTGCCAACCGGCCTAGGGCCCACTGTTCGAGATTTTAAAAATTGGGCATAATAGCCCCCAAGTTCCAAAATAGAGGCATCCGACCTAATAGAACTTTTTGAGCTCCCGTCAAGGTCTTCCCAATTGTTTAAGCAGTGGCACATAGTCAGGGGAGAGAACTTCTAACAAAAAATACATTTTTAAATGTCCATCATACCAACCGAGTATGAGGACATATCCGCTCATAATCAATGAACGGATTTTCCACTTCCTTCAAGGAAGTTTCATCATACCAGCTGGGTATGATCTACTTACAACCAGTAATTAGTTTTTCCGTGTGATTTTCACATCACTCCTCTCAAGTGTAATGTTTAAAATACCACTTAGCAGTGGGTTTTCATTATCGAGTTGCTTATCATCCCAACCGGGTATTGTATAAAAAAATCTCCCTCACCCGATCATGTAATGAAATTATACTTAGTCGATTTTTGTCCCTTGCGGGCTTAACTTCAGCTAGTGTTCCCGATGTCTCATGTTACTACAAGAAATGAACATTGTTGTTCATTATCATTTGGCTTAATCACTTTCATTCAGTATAAATGACTAAATTCTCAAATTTTTAAATATTTGCAAATTGGTACCTAAAGTTATTTTTCCTTTTACTTTAGGCCCTCAATTGCCGGTTTTTCTCAAATTGAGTCTCGAAACTTTTAAAATTCCCCTTGGGACCTCAATTTACTCAATTTCATAAAAAAAAGGGTTCAATTTTCTAAATTTGGCCCCCAAATTTTCCAAAATTACCATTTTTCTCTTCCTTTACAAAAATGGTAAGTTTTACCCCAAATTTTCTAAAATTGCTCAATTGGACCCTAACACTCTTATTATGCCCAATTGAACCTCAATTTTATAAAATTGCATTTAGGTCCTTCAAATTTTTGAAAATCCCCAATTTTCCCCCAATCAACATCCTAACACAACCGAATTTGATTTCATCAACTTGACCGATCAAACACTTCTAATTGTTGAAATTGAAGTTAAATTTGAGTTTTTACTTCTTCATATGATTCAATAGCACTTTGAATTGTAAGTTTTGACATCGGAACGAGCTCAAACAGAGCTTCGTTGGAAAACAGAACGTAGAGAGAGAAAGCTTCAATTGCTCACCGTCGGGGGCACGACGGTCCAAGTTTCCAATCTGGGTAGATAGTCCTTCTCCTGAGGTTTCTTCTAGGATCAAGAATTGCATCAATTGATGTTGAATTAGCTTACCTTTCAGTTCTAATTCGGCCGTAGGAGGACTAAGGAGGTGTTGGGAGAGCTTTGTTTAGCCTGAGTAAGGCTCGAATTGGCCAATTTCAACTTCGCCAAAATAGGGCAGCTTTGGTCTGCCGGAGCTACTTCACTGTTCAATCATGTCGGCGCTTCTCCGGTGCCCTCGGAGTGAATGGATGTTATCACTATATAGCTGACTTCTCCCCGATTCTAATGAACCCCACCATGCCTTCTTTAGCTCAGAAAAGACCCTATATCGAAGCTCTGGTTTGAGCTTCACCGGAAAACTAAGCAGTAGAGAGAGAGTAAGATTTTCAAGTGTGGAGAGGGGCTCTTTATATAGGGAGCTCGGGGACTCGTCGGCCGTCCATTTGACACCTTTATGATAGTCATCAATGGCCTGAAATGTACTGAATGGAAACATTTCTTCTTCGTCGGCGCTGCTTCAATTTTTCAGCGAGTGAACAGTGTTGTCATCTGAAGGAAGAAGACGACACTATTTCGAACCGGACCGGACCAGTCCGAACTGAGTTCAAAGTTTAAACCGGTCGGTTCACCCCTCAATTTGACCGAATTTTTTAAATATAAAAATTTATAAATTCATTTTCTATCCAATAGTGGCCTCAAATCTCAAATTTGAATTTTTTACGCCACCTAGAAAAATGAATTTAGGACTCGGTTCAATAGTGGTTCAAACCTATCCAAGCTAGTTCAATCTGGTTTGGATCCGGTTCACCTGAACCGGTTTGGTTTTCATCCTCCATTCATCCTAAAGTCCTTTTTCATTCCTTATGTGACTCTTTTAGGTCACTTGGGGTCCATATATTTCCCAGTTTGCCCTCTTTCTATCAGTTCCAATTCATAAACCGACTTGGTTCCGAAACTGGTTCAATCCGGTTCGGGTCTGGTTCACCCGAACCGGTCTAGTTTTTCTCTCCCAATTTCTCCTAAAGTTCTTTTCCAAGGTTTATGAATCTATTTGGGTCACTTGGAAGTTGAAATTTCTCTAATTTACCCATTCCTCAATAGTTGGGTTTGTGAACCAGTTTGATTTTCTCACTTAGTTTGACCGATTCTTTCTCGATCTTAACTCCGAAGAGTGGGGTTTACAACTCTCCCCTCATTTTAGGATTTTTTCCCCAAAACTTATTTCACATTATTTGCATATTGGCTTAAGCTTTTTATTGTTATGAAAGTTTTTATTTTATCATCTTACAACCTTCTAGGTTGTTTCTGTTCATCCCTTTCATCATACACTTAAGATTTTCATCTCATTCTCATGCTTTCCTCATTCCATAGAATTTACTTTGACCTAGAATATCCTCCTTTATGAACTGGGATCACTTCCTGTAGTTACGTCTTCCTTCCCAAGGCACCATTTCTCATTCCAAGTTTCTATTACCTAAGATTTTAGAACTATAAGTTCCAGTCACATTTCTTCTGCATGTTTTGGCATTTATCACTTTTTCATCTTGCATGGATCCCTTCTTCATCCATTGGTCATCATCTTTATGATTAATTTTGTTATGACTTACTCATAGACTATCTCGGTTTAACTTATATTTCCTTGAGTTAGTGGGGTTCACCTGCCCCTTACTGCATGGCATCCTTTGTGATGTCTTTGACTTCACGCACCTATAACCTTATTGGTTTCCTTACTTACTCGTCTTTTCCAAACTTTCTTATTCAGTCATTCAACCTTCAATTCCTTGAACTTCCTGATATTCGCTGTCATATTTAAAACTCTTAATTTCAAATCTCATTCTTCATTCCCACAAGCGTTTTTTCTCTTTAAGATCTCTTCTCTTTCCGTATTCATTCTTACCCTCATCAATGTTCCTCCCACTATGATTCCTTCAAAGTTAGTTCCTCTCCTACGCATATGGCATCTTTTGATGTCGTTCTCCTACTTACACATTACTTGAGTTTAACTTATCCCTTGAATCTTTACGATTTTCTTCCCCTTGTACTTGATCCTTTCATCTCTAGTATATTGTTCTTGAGAAACTTATTCTCTTTCTTATTCTGTTGGTTCCATTTCCTCTCCATTAGTACACTCATGTCTTTCTAAGATTCCTTTCAATGGTGAGCTTCACATTCCCTTTCTCTTAGGATTTCTTTCTAGTTCTACCATTGAAATCATTAAACTTTGTAGTGTCTTTTGCCAATATCTTCACTAGCTTACTTTTACTCTTTGGATCCATGAGTACCTTTTGTTTATTTTGTTTCATTCTCACTTGCTCCAGCATTTGTTTATTCTTTTGAGGTGGACCTCGCATCCTTATTGTGTCGAAACCTTCTGTATCTTTATGTCCTTAGTATTCCCTTTTTTTCTTGGTTAGGTGTATTCTTTTACTACTCCCCATTGTTTATTAGAATTCGTTTACTCCTCCGAATGATTTGGTCCATATAAGTTATTTCCTTAAATCGGATCCGTCTAAAGTTTCTATTTGAGTTTCTAGATTTTCTTGCAGTAGATCACGCTCAACCTCCCAACACTCTCACTTAACCTCTCGTACTTCTTACTAAAGATTTTATTTCAACTCTAGTTTTGTAACCTTCCCTCAATTGATTGTCTTGACCTGGAGCTTTCTCCTTCCTCGATCCAACTTCCTACTCTCATTCTTCTTCTAGTGCTTTCCATTCTATGATTCTTTTGTTTGATCACCTTACCATTCTTTAAAAGTTCCCTCTTTTTAAATCTTCACTTATACTTAACGATCTCGTGTGATTCATCCACTTCGACTTTTCTTCCTTATAGTATTCTAAAGGTAAGTCTTAAGAGTTGAGATTTACTCATTTTTTTACTTAGATGATTTCCTACCTTTTACTTAAATTTTTATTATCATACTCTTTTGATTTGAATTTATCAAATAACTCAGAAATTTTAATAAAACTTTTATTTTAATTCATTCAAGAAATATTTTTCTTGCCATACTTTGGCTTATTACAGAAATTTTCTACCCCCTAATCCCTTGGGGTTATAGGACTAGAATTAACCCTAGAACAGTTGTGAGACTCTTGATCAGAAGGCTCTGAAAAATTGATTGGGGTCCATTCATGCTCCCTAATAGGACGAATTTCATGTATGGCCTCCAATCCCTACCGCTTTAGTACCTCAACTTCACACTCATAAGTCCATTTCACTCATTGGTAGGGATTAAAGCCTGGTTGAGTGGCTGGAGGTACTTGGTGGACGTTCATGAAGGTGACATACGCATTCCAATAATTATCCTAGGCCTCCTTCTTGGTTGGATTCCCTTCCAGTTGTTATGGGGTTGGAAGAGGAGGGGTTGGACTTCTGGGAGGTGATATTGGTTCCTCTTGTCTAGGAGGAGTGTATATGATGCCTTCCGGTTCCAGTAAGGTTCCTACGAGTTTCTGGTAGTCTTCCACCATATCCTTGGACACTCGTTCCTCGCCCTTTAGAAACCTTTGTATGGCTTCCTCCCTTGGGTTAGATGTCTTTTTTAGGGTTATAGGTGGAGGACTAGATTTCACCGCGAATTTCCTAGGGACTCTCCTTCCTACACGATAGTTTAGAGTTATGTTAATGTCAGTGCATAATATATAATGTTTCAAAGGAACTAGACTCTGATACCACTGTAGTTGTCACGCCCCGACCCGGTATGGTCGGATCCCCGTGAACAACCCGTCGCTCTCCCGGTTCAAGAGGAGTTTTCCCCTTCTTTAACTCGAGAGAAGCCAGGCATATTTTCGAACTTGTTTCCTAGAAAGACATATATCAAATAAAATAAAAGCTTAAGAGTAATTTAAGCATACCTGACAGAGGGTAAGGCTCGGTGTTATTCCTAGTCATTTTATCTTATCCTGAAAAAGGGATAGAAAAGAGGGGTGAGTTTCTACAACTCAGTGAATGGGTATTTTTAAAATGGAGTTTCGAAAAAAATAGTTTTCAAGTTGGAGTGTACCAGACTCCTTAATTCCTTTAAAATTTCTCTTCTTCAAAATCTCAATTTTCAAAGTCATTTCTTGTTACCACGATGTGTCATCACCCATTACACATCCTTCATCATGAAGGTCAAACACATAATCGTAGGCCAGTACGTCCACTGAACCCACTTGTGGCATCGGAGCAACTTTACCAGCCACCTATATAGAAGTATGTCCACTTCTACCCTGAGAATTAGTGGATGTTCGCAACATCCAACCCTCAATCCCATATTAATTCTCCGTGTCCGTATGAAGACAAAGACCTCAACCCGACCCCCACCCTAGTCTCATGCACTTGAAGCTACATCGAGCTTCACAAGGTTTATGGTACGACTAATTGCCCTTATATCCACCAGGTCGTCCAGGGCCCTATGACACATCACTACCCCTCTTGGGCATCTTGAAGGTCCCGTAAACACAGTGCAGGCACAATCAATATTTTTCACATGATGCCATATAATTTGTGGTACCATTGGTCCAACACCCCGACCCTCAACTCAACATGCAGTTATTTGTCTTGACTAGTCCGAAGACCTGTCATGTCACACTGCCGCTAGTTGACTGAGTATGTCGGTCCTGTCTTGGTACCATGGCCAAACAATTCAATTACTTAAGTTTTCATGGCATGTAATTCATGTTTGTTTACGAGCTCCTGCTCGTGCCAACCAGCCTAGGGCCCACTATTCGATATTTTCAAAATTGGGCATAATAGCCCCCCAAGTTCGAAAATCGAGGCCTACGGCCTAATAGAGCTTGTCGAGCTCCAGTCAAGAAGTCTCCCAAATTGTTTAAACAGTGGCACACAGTCAGGGGAGAGCACTTCCAACAAAAATATATTTTTAACTATCCATCATACCAATCGAGTATGAGGACATCTCCGCTCATAACCGATGAACGGGTTTTCCACTTCCTTCGAGAAAGTATCATCATACCAACCGGGTATGATCTACTTACAACCGGTAAATAGTTTTTCTGCGTGATTTTCACATCACTCCTCTTAGGTGTGATGTTTAAAATACCACTTAGCAGTGGATTTTTATTATCGAGGTGCTTATCATCCCAACTGGGTATGATATAAAAAAATCCCACTCACCCAATCGTGCAATAAAATTCTACTTAGTCGGTTTTCATCCCTTGCGAGCATAACCTCAGCGGGCATTCCTGATGTCTTGTGTTCCTATACGAAATGAACATTGTTGTTCATTATCATTTGGCTTAATTACCTTCATTCAGTATAAATGACTAAATTCTCAACTTTTCAAATATTTGTAAATTGGTATATAAAGTTATTTTTTCTTTTACTTTAGGCCCCCAATTGCTTGTTTTTCCCCAAATTGAGTCCCAAAATTTTTTAAATTCCCCTTTGGACCTCAATTTACTCAATTTCATAAAAAGGGGTTCAAGTTTCCCAATTTGGCTCCCAAATTTTCCAAAATTACCATTTTCCCCTTCCTTTACAAAAATGGTAAGTTTTACCCCCAAAATTCTAAATTTTGCTCAATTGGTCCTCTAACACTCTTATTATGCCCAATTGACCCTCAATTTTATAAAATTACATTTTGGTCCTTCGAATTTTTGAAAATTCCCAATTTTCCCCCAATTTCAACATCCTAACACGGCCAAATTTGATTTTATCAAATTGACCGATCAAACACTTCTAATTGTTGAAATTGAAGTTAAATTTGAGTTTCTACTTCCTCATACAATTCAACAGCACTTTGAATCGTAAGTTTTGACGCCAGAACGAGCTCAAACGGAGCTTCGTCAAAAAACATAACGTAGAGAGAGAAAGATTCAATTGCTCACTATCGGGGGCACGGCGGTCCGAGCTTCCAATCTAGGCATATAGCTCTACTCCTAAGTTTCCTACTAGGATCAAGAATTGCATCAATTGATACCAAATTGGGTGAGAATTCCATCATTGAAATTTTGTCGGTTCTCTCTCTAGCACCGGCCGGAAATTGTAGAGGGGAGCTAAATTGGCTTACCTTTCAGTTCTAATTCGGCTTTAGGAGGTGTTGGGAGAGCTTGGTTTGGCCTGAGAAGGGCTCGAATTAGCCAATTTCAGCTCGGCCGAAACAGGGCAGCTTCAGTCCGTCGAAGCTGCTTCATTGTTCAATCACGCCAACGCTTCTCCAACAACCCTCGAAGCGAATGGATGTTACCACCGTATCGCTAACTTCTCCTCTATTCTAAGGACTCAACCATGCCTTCTTTGGCTTAAAAAAGACCCTATATCGGAGCTCTGGTTTGAGATTCACCGGAAAACTAAGCAGCTGAGAAAGAGCTCGAGGACTCGTCGGTCGTCCGTTTGGCACCATTATGACAATCATTGATGGCCTGAAACATACTGAATAGAAACGTTTCTTCTTCATCGTCGTTGCTTCGATTTTTCGATGAGTGAACAATGTTGTCATCTCAAGGAAGAAGATGATACTGTTCCGAGCCGGGTTCAAAGCTTAAATTCGTCGGTTCACCCCCAATTCGACCGAATTTTTCAAATCTAAAAATTTCTAAATTCATTTTCTATACAATGGTGGCCTCAAATCTCAATTTGAATTTTTTAAGCCATCTAAAAAAATGAATTTATCATTCGGTTCAATAGTGGTTCAAATCGGTTCAATCTAATTTGGATATGATTCACCTGAACTGGTTTGGTTTTCATCCCCCATTCATCCTAAAGTCTTTTTTCATGCCTTATGTGACTCTTTTAGGTCTCTTGGGGTCCATATATTTCCTGGTTTGCTCTCTTTCTATCGGTTTCGGTTCATAAACCGACTTGGTTCCTAAACCGGTTTGGGTCCGGTTCACCCGAACCGGTCTGGTTTTTCTCTCCCAATTTATCCTAAAGTTCTTTTCCAAGGTTTATGAATCTATTTAGGTCACATGGAAGTTGAAATTTCTCTAATTTGCCCGTTCCTCAATAGTCGGGTTTGTGAACCGGTTTGATTTTCTCACTTGGTTTGACCATTTCTTTCCCAGTTTTCCTTAACTCCAAAGAGCGGGGTTTACATTTTCTCTTCACTTCCATATTGAAGTGTTTGACATTCATTTATTTACCATCTAGTGGTCCTACTTTTCCCAATTTACCATTTGGTCTTTGACTTGGGCAAAATTATCATTTTGTCCTTATACTTTACAACTTGTCTTTCTTTGGACATAAAACTTTCCCAAATCTCCAATTTGTGTCCCTCAAGTCCTCTTAAGTCCTATTTAGGTCCCAAATAGGCATTGGAATATTTCCAAGCTCTATTTCCCCAAAATTACCGAAAGGCCACGAAGTTTTGGAAAAATTATCATTTTGCCCCATTTCATGAGAACTTAGGTTTTGGGATCTATTTAACCCCAAATTTACTTATGCAAGTCCCTAAAATTCATAAATCATGTTTGGGTACTTGGACTACCCAAAAGTTGCCTTTTGTCCATGCAAATATTTATATTTGCACTTTAATCCCTAACTTTAACTTTCACAATAGGTAAACCAAGTCCCCTATCCTCACCAAACTTTCCAATCAGTCCCACAACTTCAGTCCGCCCCTTATGAAAACCCCATAAAAAGCGCATTCCTATTTGGATCCCCTAAGATACACTTATTTGCATTCTAGTTCCCAACCTTTGACCCATGGCCAAATTATCTAAAAAAATTCTCAAACTAAGTGTCAAGATCCCCATATCCTCCCTCCGGCCATCGTAAACTAAGTTTGGTTGGAGTCTACGAAATTACTTTGATCGGGTTTGATTGGAAACTTAATAGAAAATGAGTAAAAATTAGGTCAAAGCTGGAAACTCACTGGAGATAGTACGTTGGCCATCCAGGCTGTCAGGATTGAAAAGCTGACTCTCCAAGGAGTTTGTGGCCACTTGAATCCCCTTGAATGGTGGTTTGTAGCTCTTGTAACTCAAAAATTAGAACTTCGATTGTTTTAATTCTCATTCTATACTAACTCAAATCGAGCAATGTCAGTGGATATGGAAAGTTGGTGGTCTGAGGAATCTACTGAATGTTTCTCAACTATTGAGGGTAGTCGAAATTGGCCCTCGAAGCAACCGCTCTATTTCTAGCCGTTGGAGCTCTAGTATTGTGTGATCACGCTGACACTAGAAAACTAAAAGTTGAGAGTCAGAAGAGGTGGCGTTGGAAAGCTGACTTCTCAACTTTCTAAGGACATCAAGATTGGCTTCTGAGGTGGCCAGATGGTGGATATAGGCTCTAAGCAAGTTGGGTCATCGGAGTTGGGAGTTGTCCCTATTCTAGAGAGAATTTCGGTCGAATTTTAATGAGGAAATACCTGATATTTATATGGTTGGATTCTAGACTCATGTGAAAATCCAACCATAGCTCTCTTTCATCAATACATAGCATCTAACCCTAGGAATGAATTAATTTCCCTAAGTGGTGGCCACCAAGTTATCTGCCAATGTTTATAGGTTTTTTAGGTGAAATTTGGGTCAGGGGTCAAGCGAAGGAGACAACACGTGCAAGGTGGCCACATGTGCATGCACCTCGTGCTCTACATGTGTCGCACGTGTGTGTGCACCCAACGTGGCGCGCCGACCAATCTATACTATGGCGAACCAATTTCTGTCAAATTTCTCAGTTGGTTAAGTGGTTTTTGGCCTAGATCACCCCTTTTTCGGCCGATTTTTTGAAAAAATAAAAATATCTAAAAATTCTACATCAATTTCCTATTGAATTTACTCATGAACTGCCTCAATTGAATTTTTCTAGCACCCTAAAAAATTCGGGGAGTTTTCCCGCTCTAAGTCGGTTCGATCGCTTCCGACCATTCTGATATTGTTTCACCTCTGACACGACCGGTTCTTGAGTCAATCTATTTTTTTCTAAAAACTCCTCTTTCTATACCCCATTGATTTGGCTCAAGAACCTCTATTTTTGGAGTTATTTCGATCTCCTTAAAATTTGGAGGCATTTTCCTGTAAACAGGCTTGTCTCCAATTTGGGTCATTTTCACTTGAGCCCTTTTCCACACCTCAATTCTTATCCTTAAGAATCTTTTGAGGGTATTTCTAGTGGTCCTAACCACTTCTTCATATCTTTGGGTTTTTTGAACCGATTTATAACTCAATTTTTACTCAAATCCTCTATTATCGGGTTTCGAGTTTCAGGTTTCGGGTCCTGGCTCTATGACGGTTTCCCAGTCTAAGTGGGTTTAACCCTAGATTCAGAATTCCTGATGTTATAACTTAACCCCCTTGTTTTAGGAGTTTTGTCCTCAAAATTATTATACGTTGAGAAACATTAGTCTCCTCTTTGGGTCAACTCAATCTTTACTACTTATTATTTCACCCAACTGATCATTCCATTACGTATTCTTGTTGTCCTTTCCTTACATTCTCAAATGATGCCCTTCTCAAGTATCCTTTTTATTTGACTTAGCCTTAATATTTGCTTGGGCTAGAAAGAATTCCTTTCTGGTTTTCCACCATTAGTGAAAACTTGAGTGCCCCTTAAGGATACACCTTATCACACAACTTTCCCTCCTATAATTTCTCTACAACCTTATTTATTTTGTGTTAGCTTGTCTGACCCTCATGGCCATGTTGCTCCATCCCATTTCAACCTTAAAATTCATGGCCGTAGTGTTTTATCTCTACTTTGGGAACGATTCGAATTCCTTTCCTAGTTCTTGAGATTTTATTCCTTGTTTTTCTCTACATAACTTTTAGTAATGAATGCTCCACTTGTTTGTTACTTGTTTATACCAAACAACCTCATTTACTAGCCATGTTTCAAAAATGTCCACTTTCTCCTTGTTTTCATGGCATAGTTTCCTTACAACAATGGTTTATTCCACCCTTCAACAAAACCTACTTACAATGGCGTATCTTATTCGTACGCCTTTTGGCGTACATCTCATTGTTGTACCCTCATTTTCGGATACGAGTATCAGACTTTTTCAATGGTACTTAACCTGTTCATGTACCCATATGGTCCTACAAACGATCACACACCCTTTCACGGTAAAGGAATCAAGCAATTGTAGAACATACACTAAGAGACTACAACCTCGATCTATTCAACTAGTGGCTAAGAGCATCTTTACTGTCCACCCTAGTAATAGGCTACAAACTCTACCACATTGTCTATGTGAGCACCATTTTCCAACCACCAGACATCAACATTACTTATGTCCGCTATTGAAGGGCGAGACATATTCCACTTCTTCCTTGGTTTCAATGCACATGAAGATCCTAGAGATTTATGACATACTAGAACACCATAACTTCTCTTATACCAATCTTGCTATACACTAGCCCTTAAAACCAATATCATAACTTCTCTTATACCAATATTTCCTTATATCAATCTTGCCCATACCAATTTATCTTGAAAGTAGAAGTGTATTTTCAGATTATTAAGTAAGGTTACTATTTAAGATCGACCATGCTAAAGTTATCATCCACATCGTGCAAAGGTATGGGCATACAAAAATCTTGTATAGTAATGAAACATCACCAAGAATAGGTTTTTTAATGAATAAAAAGAGTTTAATCAGATTTTAATTTAGAAACTATGGGAAATTAGAGTTATTAATCTTTGAGAGAGAAACTCTCCTTAAAAAAGAAAAAAAATTTCACCCTTTCATAACAGCGAAGAACAAAGGGTGGATATATCACACCTTTGGTTGAATTTGATTAGACCATAATTAGAATTTTCTATTTATTTCTCTTTACCAGTTGTTGAATCAGATGGGGATGTATCATACTTTGGTTGAATTTGATTAGACCATAATTGAAGTTTTCCATTTATTTCTTTTTATAAGTTGTTGGCCAAGTCGTGCGTCCAAAACTGTGATATATCAAATGTGTGTACAAAAAAAATGACATTGTTCACCTATGGTCCCATGACCATTCAACAATATGGTCATGTGACCTCTATCGTTGACTTGATTCAATTTAATTGAATATGTTATCTTGATAATAAGATAATAAGTTGGATAAAATAAATAAATGTGGTATATTTATAAGATTGAAAATATTAAATTACTTATTAATAATGACTTTTAAATAGATATAGATCTTATACCTTATCGGTTAATAATACCTTATAACATGTTATTAGATCTCGTGAGCTTGCACCCGTACCTGACCCGATATTAGAAATTTGGCTCGTGGTCTGCATAAGTATAGATGAAAAATACCCGACTCGAGATAATTGATCTCACTCGTACGAAACCGTAAAAATAATACATAGCTCGTAAACAATTGTTGAGAGCGGATTTGAAATTGCACGTGTAAAGTGTATTTATGTTGCATATGTGCGGGTCTTGAAAATAAGATTTCAAAATTAATAAAAATAGAGAATATTATGAATTTATAAGGTTAAAAATGTTAAATACTTGCAAATCATAACTTTTAAGTAGATATATACTCGACACCTTATCTTCTAAAATGGTATTAGATTGAGTAGCCTTATATTTCGTACCTAACCCAATACAAAAAATTTTGCTTGTGGTATATGCTTGAGTATAGAAAAAAAAATACCCAACCTCGAGTACATTATTCCCAATAGTTCGAGGCCGGAAAAATAATACTCGACTCGTAAACACTTGTTGAGTAAGGGTTTAAAATTAAACGTGAAAATTATATCAACGTTGAACGTGAGTGCGGATATTAAAAATAAAATTATAAATTGGATTAAATAGAGAAGTGTTATAAATTTATAAAATTAAAAATATTACATTATTTACAATTAATAAATTTTAAATAGATATAAATCCAAAATTTTATTAATTGAATTTCAACGCGTATAAATCTAGTTTAATTGGTTTTCTAATTTTTATTTTTATAAAAATTTCTAAAAAAATTATTTATACTTAACATTACAAATTTACCATTTTAGTTTTTTTTAATAATTAAAAATAATAATACTATAAATGGGTCTAATTTAATTTAGCTCAATTATTCAAATTTTTAAGTGGATGAATTTGTTACTAGATTTATGATCAAACTACTTTTCAAATTAATTTAACTTGACTAATACTAAATTTTTAATTGGAATCACTTCCCAATTAAATTCCATCCAGGTAAACGAGAGGAAGCGGTGAGACGAGCATCATGTTGAGGGTGGTGATCTTTTGATTGATTCACCAAACTCTGCCTAGTAGGTGACACGATGGGCTTTCTTCCATTCACCTAAAAGCCCTGAAGTGAAAAACGAGAAAAGAAGCACCTTCTTATAGTGAGAACATGCTTAAATCACCTGAAACTTGGAATTAATATGAGCTATGTTTACTACTAAAAAATAAAAGACGCTGACTGAGTACTTCGCTCCAAGTTCTCTATCAACGGCTTGATGTGGCAGAACATCATGGACCAATGCAAATAGCAGATTTGGAGCAATCAATTGAAACAGTTACTCAATAGAAGAAAAATAAAATAAAGGCATGAATTTGTTTATGAGTGAATTTGCTGGAAGACCGGACAGACAGCTAGACGGAACATGAGTGAGTACGGGTCATGGATTAGGATTGTGTTTACGACAAGGCCATTGAAAGAAGGATGTGTCGCACAGTCCTCAAGGATAATAGATGAATATTAGCTAAGTGATCATTTTCAAATCTATCCATTTTTAAATAAAAATTTAAACTTATTAAGTGTTTTTTTAATTAACTTTATTAGGTAATTAAGTATTTATTTATTTATATATAAATTAAATATATTATATTATTAAAAATAATGTTAAATAATAACATATTAATATAAATTAAAAATATAGAATAAATTATAACATTTTTCTTATATTTTAAATAAATTATTGTTATATAATAATGTGTATAAATAATGTATAATATCAACAAAAATATATGTATATAAACTATAATATATGGTTGGTATATTTTTATGGATTATACAATTATATTATAGAATATAAATAAATTATTATTATTAACATAAAAATAATTAATATTAATTATATAATACTATTTATACATAAATATACCGGTCGGATCTAAATCTATCCGACCAGACTCGTTGGAAATTGTTGTCTCCAATTGTATTATTTTTACTTTGAAAACCATAAAAAGTCTATGTAATAAATCATATTATATATCAAATTTAAAAAATTTAATCATATTAAATAATATATACATAATTATAATATTTTTAATAATATAAAATATTTATTTTATTATAATTTGATATATGGTAAATAATTAAACTAAATTATTTAATTTACATAAATTAATATTAATCACGTAAAATTACGTAGTTTACTTCATATATGATTATATAATTATTCTAAATTATTTAATTTAAATAAATTAATTCTAGTACACATATAGTTACTGTACATAAATTAAAAAATAATTATAACAAATTATATAAATTAATATTGTTATAAATAAAATTATAATTTTTCTATCTATTAAAATTATTTATTGTATTTTAAGTTAATATATTATAAATAATTATATTAAATTATTTAATTTACATAAATTAATTTTATTATACATAAAATAACTATTATACATAAAATTAAAATTTTTAATTATAATAAATTATTTTATGTTTATAAAATATCTTTTATATAAATTACACAATTTTTATTATATATAATATATTTACTTAAAAAAGTTGATATATGATAGTATTGTGAATAAAATGTTTATTTAACTGTACATAATTATATTAAATTATTTTATTTAAATAAATTAATTTTTTACAAATAATTATTTAAAATAAATTAATTTATTGTAAATAATTTGTTATATAACTATAATTATTTAAAATAAAATTAATAAATTATTTATGATAAATAAATTAATATTACGCTATATAAAATGACTATTTATTAATTTTTTACATAAAAATAATAAATTTTAATACTAAATTTTGCTAATTATATAATTAATAAAATATATCTGCAAAAATAAATCAACAATTATGAAGTTATATATAATTATTTTATAAAATTATAAAAATAATTATTTATAAATTAATATATTTTTAAAATAATTATATTCACTCAAGTCACATTTGCCAATTGTTCAAAAGAGAGTCTGTGTCCAATCAAGTCACATCTGGTGGAATCGGACGAAAAAACTCAAATGAACTCCAGACAAATTGGACCTGACTGCTATGGCAGGGACCCAGCGTCAAATCCTGGTCCATTGCCAATTGAATGGTGGTAATGCAATGTTAAATACCCTTTATAATTTTAAGATGTGATGTTGCAAATGCCATTAGCAGCCATCTTGAAGCTCTATTTGGCTCATCCATCTAGTAGTGAGTTCCTTGTATACTATGAAATTCTATCAGGTAGGCCATCAAAAGGCTTTCAATGTAAGAGTTTTAAATGCTTCAGATTCAAATTATAATGTTCTAGGGCCGTAACCAATCCACACATTTGAACTAAAAATGAACCTACACATTCTGCTTATGCGGTCATCGCACTAGCACAATCTAACATGGCAGAAGGCAAAACTGCCTCTCTCCCAAAACAAATGGATGCTCAGAAGTTCCCATTGGCAACTAAAACCCAAATCCAGCTGCAACTCGGCAATCTAAACTGCAGTCAACCTGCAAAGCCACCCAATTCATTTTATCACATATTCTCCAATATCAACACTCCTACCAACAAATCAGAAATAACTTTAGTTTTACAAGTTCCCTTTCAGTATGAGGTGGTCCAAAAATAATTGAAATCAAAGTAGTAACAACCATCATGGCATTATAAGCAGGAAACCCCCACATAACAATTGATATAAGTTATAATCTCATGTGAGAAATAAAATGCTACAGAATTACTTATAGAATTGTTAAATATGTCAGCCAAATATGCATTAAAGCTTGAAATTATGTATTTCAACCTGAATGATAAAAAAGAACATGAAATTCTACTAAAGCATAAAAGTCTAGCATCACTAATCTTGTTATATCAATTCACAATAACTTTTAGACAGAGAGAAGAAATCATGTAACCCAATTTGTTTGCATCACATTCATAGGCACTATAAAACAAAGAAAATAGAGAAGTTTAACTAGGAAAAGTTTTACAAGATGCTAGGTCAATATTACCACAAGGAATCACAAATATGAGAAAAGGTCAATAACAGACCTCCACATGACAGCTGCAAGATGGATATCCATATAGAACTAAAAGGGCATCAGGCAACCTTGAAATTGAAGTATGATTCTTCAGCAACACATCTTCTACTAGTTTATACACTCATTTACAAAGCATGTTTAATTATGTCATCTGCATCTCCCTCCACATAATCTAAATCCAAATCCAACTTATTTTCAATGTTAGTGCAACTGCTATTTGCTCTCCTGTTCTTTAAAATAATTTTGGAGTCCTCCATCAACTTAATGTATTTCTTCCTTACACGTAATAGAGGATGTCTAGCAATAGTGTTCTTGTCATTATAAGGCTCTTTCAGTATTGCAGTACAAGTTTTATTCTGGAAGGACAAATAAAATATGTGAGGATGCCGCTCAAATGCCTTGTGGACTTTCTGAGGCAAACCTAGATACTTTTTCAGGCAAAAAAGTTTCTTCCTTTCTGCAGAATGATCTACAAAAATAGAAAGCAGTTCATGAAGAAGCCCAACAATCCTCTTCTCCGCTATGTCACTGGTTGGATTCAAATTTGAGAAATCCTCATAAGGTGAAACATAAGGGAGCCTTTGGAAGTCATTCAACCAACTACTAATTTTCTTTCTCAGCCTCAAACCCTTCGACGGAAAGAGGGGAAACGCAATCACGTCTCCAAAGCACAACCCCCTCTGGATTGCATTCTTTTCCATGATAGACAATAATTTCTCGTTACAATTAACAGTTAATCCCTTCAATCCATCTCCGATCTCCACAATACTAAAAGACCCATCGAGATATCGCTCAAGATTCTGCAATAAATCTTCTGGCAACCCCAAGTACCAGAGCATCCCTTGGACAATGTTCAAAGGCAACACATTATCTTTACTCATTAATACCAACTTCTTCAGTCGTTCCACAATTTCAGGCTTACTTTCTTCATAGACCCTTTTCTCCTCACTATCAGTCTCAATGGCTTCTTGGGTTAACCTAAACCAAGGTAGACTATATTTAGGGCCTGTAAACTCCTCAAAAATCGATGGATATTGTCTCAAGAAAGTGGCTACCCTAATAGGTACCTCAAATTCTCTTCCTCTCTTTGAAATGTCAGAAATAGGAATACAACCAATGGGGTTCTTTAAGATGCAGTTCTTGAGAGAAATGATGCGTTTGAGCTCAATTGAATGGTGGATGTGATCAATTTTCTCATAGTACGAGTCCCTTTTCCATTTCATATAGACATCTACATAGCTGGCTCTTTGAGTGTAGTGATATGGGACCTTTTGTGCTTGAAAATGAAATGGAAAGAGATTGTTTTTCAGAAAGCGGCAAGTGCATCTAAGGTAGCTATCGGCGTGCATTGCTGCCATTACCTGATATAAAAAAGGAAATTGAATAGAGTAAATGAACCTTTTATTTGGAAAATAGCCAACTTAATTTCAGGGTTTCAATGTCAACCACACAAAAATTAATAAAACCATCTTCTATTACCTAAGACAATTGGTTGAATTGTAAATATTAATCACCTATAAATGCATTTAATCTTATCTTATTAAGTGTTGTCCAAAGCAATTGGGAACCTCATGGCACTAGGCCCAGCCCAAGAAGACTACTACTTTGCAAAGTAAAGGAACAGTAGTTTTAGTTAGACCCATGTATCCGGAGTACCTTCTAAAGCTTTATTCATGCCTTTTGAGGCTATAGGTGCATATGTGACCCACTAAGTTGTTGCATAATAATATAAGGGGTTGTCTAAATATGATTTTAAACATCATGCTGAGTTTCTGAAATATATACAGGGTATGGTCAGAAGCAATGAATTTTCCAGAATAAAAACACTATCAAGTGGAATTTGTGATCTATGTAGAGATATTTCAATTTTGTGCATCTAGACAAGATGCACATGTTCAATTCTTCTATCTTACAGGGAATTTTGCATTAGTTAATTGATTTTAAACATGTATTTTAAATAGAACCGTTTGTTACCCTATTCTAGCCAAATGATCACAAAACAAAACAGAGAAAGCAATGAAGATGAGGATTTTGTTTTAAAAAGTTGTGCCCTCAAGCAAAAACAAGGAACCTTTGTGCCTTGAATGCACCTTCTAACAACATACTATCCACCTTAGTGATCAATCAGCTACCAGTAGATGAATAACAAAGACCACTGATATTGATAGACGATCTCATATTTAAGAGAGCAATCTAGCAAACAATTAAGATTAATTTGTAAACATCATAACTAGGCATATGATAAGAACCATTCATCAGAACCAAAACAAAGTTACACATATTCTAAAATACAAAAGAATCAACTGAAAGAGTGATTGATATTAACAAACATACCATATAATCTTGAGAAGCTATCCTCCAAAAGAGTAAGGAAAGTGTTTCTTCACCCAGCTCCCCAGCTGTGAAATCACCTCGTCACTTCAAGACCCAGGCTAGAAGTATTATGGCCAGATTCATGTTGAGGCATTAGGATCACAAAATATAAAATTGAATCAAGATAACATTGTAAAAACTACAACAATATTCTGCAAATTTCCCATATTTGGCTTGCAGCATAACAATGTAATATATATAAAAGCAAAGAATTATGTGCAAGTTGTTCCCCAAATATTATCTACTGTTTCATGTCATCAAAGCAGTAATTTGAGAAAGCCGTAATCACTATTCATTGTTTCAGCATCATTCAGATAGATTCACACTTAATCCAAAAGAAGTGAACATAAACTAGCCAGAATCCAGAGCAGCAATACTGCCATTCTAACTGTCAGAAAGATAGAAGCTAAAACAATTAATTAGTACAAAAAAAATAACAATAGAGAAGATAAATGAATGATGAGAGCATCAGAGCTAGGGCTAGCTTGCTGGGAAATGAGAAAGAAACCTGTAATTAAGGAAGATTCCGGTGATCAGAAGGTACAACCAAGAGGAGGAGGGCGTCAGATTGGCAAAACGGTGTATTGGCAAAGTAGCAAGAAGGAGTTGAACTGGCGGTTGCCGGAACTGTAACAGAAGAGGAGAAACGAAGAGACAGCCGACCTCCGGCCAACGTAGATTCTTCGTGCGGACAACCTCCCGAGGAAGACGACAGATCTGATCCTCCAATAAACAAATATGGTGGTTGCCGGAAATGACGAAGCTGACGGAGAAATTGTGGGCTTCCTTGCACACGGCCGGCGGTGAAAAACCGAAGGGGGTCGGGAAACGCGAAGGCGGGACGAATCTTGACACCAACAGAGAGGACTCGCGGTCCTCCTTGCGCGCGGCTCCTAATTTCTAATTTGATATAAAACAACGTACAAAGTTCTGTGAAAAAAACAACTTATCAATTTTACCCTTAAATTATAGAGCAAAAAATATATTACCCTTAAATTTAAATCATATACTCGATTATATGGAAATAAATAAACCATCTATTTTATCAAATTCCTATGCATTCTTATCAACAAACTATTATTTACATAGATAAGAATTTGTAGGTTTATTTGAAATATATGACAAACTGCTCTAAGGGAGGCAAGTTTTTTTTTTATGTTTTCTATAATATAACTCATAAGAGTGAGTTAAAAGATTCATTTAATACAGAGTACTCATTTTCCTTTAATACGAAAAAAAATTAGTATGGTTGCTTATTCTCAACCATAACTATAGGTAGAATATCCAATTTTTCAAGAAATAATTATAATACACATTTTTGTGAAAGCACATCCAAATAAAAGGTGATCTAGTAAATAAATTTTACTTAATTTAGTGTTAAAAAATGATGATATACATTTTGCTAATACATAAAAAAAAACTTTATGTAACTCTTCCTTACCTATAGTTTTATATTATTTAATCATTGAGCTCTTAAGTATAAAATAATCTTATATTTCATTTTTGATATCGTTACCATATTTATCCCATTAAAATATATTATGATTGTTGACTTTTTTTAATTTTCAAAGAATTTTAATTTTTGAATGGGTTTTTAATGTAGTAAGTCATTTCCACACTCCATGATATAGTATGTCTTCTACTCGTATATTGGACTTTTAAGGAATGAAATGAATTATACTTCTAGTAATTACTCATTATGGTATCATGTTAAAGTGTCCATAAAAAATATTATTGCGACTAATGGGTAGTAAAACATCAAACCATCCAATGTAAAGATGGTTTTAGATGATGGTTATCCAATTACAAAAACGAGCTCACTCACTTTAGCTTTTAGCTTTTGTGTCTCCCTAAAATTATAGTAATAGTATATTATTATTTTATTTAATTATTAGTTATTTCAAACACATAAATTCTTTATAAATAAGAAATAGATGATTGAGAGTTTAGAATTAATAAAATTTATATTATGTAGAGGTAATTAAGAAAGTCAAATAAATGAATATATAACTTTATAAATGTGGGAATAATTCAATCAATCTTACTTGTACAAATAATCCCTAGTTTATTTTTATATCGTATCAAATTGGCTACTCCCTTATAAGCAAATCAATTCTTGCCAATATAAAATTAATTTTACAAAAAAAACATAACTTCTAGTAATATTCTAAAAAACATGAGAATTTGAATACAAAAAAAAAAATCAACCCTCAAATAATATTTTTTTCATAAATTTGATAGTGTACTCATAATATTTCATGCAATTAGATTTTTTAATCACAATATGCTTTTTTGTTTACTTATGTACTCTCATGTGAATTGGTTCCTAAGACTTAGTAATATCTACCGTTCATAAAAAAAAAGTTTACAATATTTGATTTATTTGATAAATTTATCAATTATATTTTTTGAAAGTTAGAAGTGAGCAATTTTTTTGAAAGTAAGAAATGAGCAATTGTATATCATGTTATTTTATATAGTACCAATTTGACTAATTGATTACAACATTCTTTCACATTCATTACGAAAAGAAGGCCGATTTTAGATCATTACTAATCAACTTATTGGTTTATTATACCATCTAAAATTCTCATTTGCTTAAATGGAGGAATGAGTTGGGCTATGAGTGAGAAACGCTTAGGATAACCGGCGACAGTGATATAATAGGGGAGAGGTTGAGTTGTGATTGGTCTGATGGGGTTTACGCCAACCCAGAACCTAATCCGAACTCATATCCTATAGATTTGAGTCGTGCGGAGTCGAGATTCGGGTCCGCGCAATAGGACTCGAACCCGACCCAATGGTCGGATCCATTGCACTTGAATCCGTGCGAATCCGATATTCAGGTCCATGCAAATGGGCCTGTATCCGAACACGAGTTTCGGGTTCTGAACCCGGCTACGGGTGTCGTGGGATCCGAACCCAAGTTTAGTCTGACGGAAGCGTGTTCTAAAATTAAGATTCGTTCATAAAAATTTAAAAATATACAGATAAAATTAAATTTTATGTACTTACTCAATCGATTATATTAAATTTGATATAATTTTATAAAATAATAAATAATAAAATTAATCTCGTTTAATATTTTTTTGGATTCGAATAAAATGAATCCACAAAAAAAAAATTAAACATCTACCGGCAAAACTAAAATTTATGTTCTTAATTACTCAACTATATTAATTTTAATACAATTTTAAATAGTAATAAATAATAAAATTAGTTTTTATTAATAATATTTTTTATTTTTTAAATTTGAATAAATAAAAAAAGATAGAGTATAGAAGAATTAGAACTTAAAGAAGCAAAAATTCAAGTGTATGTACTTAATCAATAGAATATATTGACTTTTCTACCATTTTACATAATTAAGTAATATTTTTAAATTTTTTAAATTCGAATAAATAATAAAAATATATGTACACGTAGATTTGAATATGCAAAATAAATTTTAAGTTTATGTACTTAATCGCTCAACTATATTAATTTCGATATAATATTATATATAAATACAAGTCACAGCCAAATTGCCAAGGCTAAAACTAACCAATTTTAAATCCTCAGGCCTTGAAAGTTTAAACCATAAGATCCATCAGCAGTGAATACTTCCCCCTAAGTCACTAGCCAATTTCCCACCTATGCCCCGTTCTTTATATTAATGATGTAATATTTAGGAAACATAATAGACACAGCAATGTTCTTGTTACTTCGGTTGACTTTTTTGGACACCATCTTCATCAAATGATCATATCTAATGAAGGTGGCGTCCGACCTGACTCGGGTTCCTAATAAAATAACACTAACACCCTAATAAGATATAAATACTTGGCCATTAACTTTCAAACCTCTATTTTGCCGAAAGAAATGTTGGCCTACTTCCTTCCCATATATATCGTATAATTATTTTAGTGTCGGTGGAATATAATAAAACATTCATTTTTTTCTCTAAATAAATTGAACTTGAAAAATAATTATTTAATTCAATACTTTTTTATTTAATTAATTTAATTTTCTATTTTAGATACTAAATAATCACAAAATATTTTAAGTTATTTGGATTTATTTTATAACATTCAAGAGTAGTAACTGAATGTATAAATATATAGAGTTTAAAAAAGAATTTATTACTTTTGTTATTAATCAATGATTTCGTGTAATACACTCACAAATTAAGAATACTAATTTATTAAAAATTAATTAAATTAAATATATAGAATATGAAATCAAAATACAATATCAAGTTAATAGTTTGTATCAATTAAATATTACGTACATATATATTTGTAAGTGAGTTAATTCTATATTTATGATAGTTGCGCCTCTTTTTTAAAAGAATGGTGAATTTCTTCATTTTTTTTCTCGATTCTCAAGTGATTGAACTTTTGAATTCTGGTTTGTGCACCCTGACACTATTTATTAAATAATGACACGTAACCTTTATTATATCTCAAATATCGGGTTTTGAACTCGAATCCTCCATTATTACATCTCAAATATCGGGTCCTGAACTCGAATCCTCCCGCTGGAGTCTAATGGATCCGACCATCGGGTCGGTGACGGGTTCCATTACACGGAGCCGTATCTCGGGTCCACGCAAACTCGAGTCTGTACCACCCGACATGAGCAATTAACATCCCTAGCTATAAGGAACCGACTATGCATCCAGAAGGGAGGTTGTGAGCCACCACCTTGGTTAGCCAATGGAGTGAATTTAGCCAATGGAGAGCAGAACTCATAGTTCGTTATAAGTTTATGTATCGAGTGAATAAAGATGGTAAAATCCTTCCCAAGTGCATGATCTTCTTCAGGTCCGTCTTCTTGCCCACAACCATCGATTCGCCCATTATGCTGCCACAAACTCCGACTTTTCTCGCTTCGAATGGATTTTTTTTTGGCATGCACCGCCGTCCCCGTCGACCCAAAGAGCCACTTCTTGGTGCGGCAGCCAGCGGAGGGGTAGAAGAACACGCGGAATGTGTAGGGTCTAGGGAAGGAAGAGGACAAGAAGGAATGGAAAAATGGATTTGGAGAGGAACTGATCACATGGCTTTATGCAGAATGCCATTCGCATCTTTTTCAGAGCACCACTGAGAGGGTGCTGCCACTGATATTGTCGGGTTCTCTCGCGTATGTTGTGTATGCAGCAATCTCGACTGAGAGTCTTTCTTCTTTGAACCCCTAGGATTGACTATTTTCCCTTCCTCGAGAGTAGGTCTTAGGGAGAGAGCGAGGGAGGAGGAAGCGGCCACAAACAACTCGACAAAAATGGGATTTGACTGTGGAAAATACGGAGATGAAGCAACCTCCGTAACGGTTAGTTAGGGTTTTTTAGGGTTAGTTCGTCTAGTTTCCTAATAGGCGAGTTAGCCTAACATCCTGTTGCCCTGAAGGAGCTGAAATCATGATGTCCAACAAGTACTTTGCAAGCTTCCTGCATGGCCTTGACATCTAACACTTATCGTACATGCCATGCTCGATCTTTCTCAAAACTTACAGAGGTCTTGACCCCGACAACAAGCGATAGAAGTACGTTCTTTCACCAGCTTTATATCGGTCATGAAAATCATAAGGGACAGATCGAACCTCAACTACCATTATATCTCTTCCATCTTTCTGTAAGAATTGGTTGATAGCTCTTTTAACCACAGCGGGTTCATGAGGTGATAACACTTCACCAGGTTTCCGTTTGCTGATGCGCTCCACATATACATGATAAACGTTTGCTAAGGCATGGACTCCTGCATCAACCTGACGCCCTCCATTTTGAGAAGAATGAAGGGGAGCTGGAGATGGTGGAAGGAGCTACCAGTAGATTTTCTCTTTTTTTTTTGCCACAATAAGTATATAGTATTATCAAATCTTGCTCATAAAATTTCTCAATATTTCTTCATTGGTTATTTTTTGTGCATAATACTCTCGCTGTAATCACTCTTGAGATTTCACATTTATGTGGAAAGCTGTGTAGCTATGTAGGAACTCAATAAGCTAAAAATGAGGATTTTCGTTAGTCAAATGAGCAAATGAAACGTTCTGGTTCGATGGTGATAAAAAATTGGACCGGTGGGGCTTCAATGAAGTGATTGGAGGTGTGGATGAGAGGTGCAGGTTAAGAATTTATAAGAAGCTCGGGATGTTGCTTGGGCTTCGATTGAATCCATTAGGTTGCTTAAATTTGGTCTTATTTATTTGTAAGAATTAAATTTCTATCTCCCGAGTTCTTATATGAATGTATCACGCGCTAATGGCATGTGTCTATCATACATGTGTTGGGTTTGAGTAGATCTTTTTTACTTGAGAGATGTCTTTGACCCTTTGACCCTCGTTAATTCGGGTATTTAATCCACTTTAATTCAGACTTATTTTTTTGAAAATTAATTAATTAATTAATTTTAATTTAACTAAAAAATTAAATTTATTTATTTTTACTTTTAGATTTAAAATTACAATTTTGTCATTTTAGATATTTTTTGAAAAAATAATATAATTTAACTTAAATTTCCATCTTATTCTCGCTTGTATGGTTCTTAAATTCCAATTCCATATCCCAAATATTATTTTAGTTTCATTCTATATTAATTTTATCATTTCTTAAATTATGAATTTAAAGTGATCTTGGATGGATTTAATTTAATTATTTAAATTATAACTTATGGTAATAAAATGACAGTTATTAGTACACTACAATTTTCCTTTGAATTCACGTTCATCAATTTTTCTAGTTAACCACACAAGAGTGTTCCCATAAGCCAATTTTTGGAATGCAAACTAATTATTTTTTAATCCGTGTCTCCTCTACACAACAATAGTTTTGTTTGTGCAAAGAAGTCACCTTGGTCAAACAATACCCTTTCCCAAGATTACATAAGCAAGATATTTTATTGACTCTTGGTTGTCCTCCCAAAGCAAGCGCCCTAAGAATCACATTGAAGCATTTAAGTCTTATCCACAGCTTCCAGATGACTTGGTAAGCCACTCCATTCTTGACCACAAAGAAGTTTAAGTTTTTATATAATTTTAGTATATTTTAATTAAAATTGATTTGAGACATTTACAATAATTAATCGAGACATCACTTAATTATAAAACCACTTAATTCTAAAAGTTTGAGTTCAACTATATTCTAAAATTTTCGTTTTATTGCATATACAAAATAGTTTCTAATATTTTCTATTATTTTCTATTATTTTGATTTTATAATTATTAAGAATATAATTTTAAATTAAATAAAAAAGTGTTATAAGTTTATAATATTAAAAAATATTTAATTAGTTATAATTGGTAACTTTTAAGTAAATATTAGTTCAATAACTTATCGTTTCACAATAGTTTCTCACATTATATTAGAACGAGTGAATTTTTACTTATAACTTACCCGATATTAGAAATCTAATTTGTAATATATTTGAGTTTGAAGAAAAAATATCTAACTTAATATCATTTTTACTATCGTACGTAATAATGTAAATGTTAAGAATATAATATCAAATTTGATAAAATAGAGAAATGTTATAATTTTATAGCTTTAAAAAGTTTTAACTATTTACCCGTTAAATATATATAAATTTAAGTAATTATTTGTAAATATTTAAATATCAAATATGTAAATGATGGTGAATATATAAAACCCCTTTAACATAACTTTTTATAAAAAATTTCAAATAAAAAAGATATCTTTACTTTAAATCTATTAAGAATTTGATTATATTACTATAAACTTTCTATTATAGCTTCATAGAAACAATATAGTATAATTTTTTAAATGAAGTTTTACCATTAAAATTAAGTAAATGAATAAGAGGATTTTAGAGGAATAATTCACAGGAGTTCAAGGAAAATGGTGAAAAAGTTTTTTGGTCAGAGCTTATGGGTATATGAATTTTAGGGGAATAAGAACTGAACTCCAACAAAAAAAAAAAGAGTAAATGAAACATGACACTCTTTTGGAAGAAAAAGATCGGAATAGTTAGCATATTTGTGTCAATGTAGCTTGGATGGGATTAACTGAATTGGATGGAATCATCTCGTGAAATTATAATTTTTTTAATATTTATTTATTTATATATTTTAAAAATAAAAATATATTTAGTTTTTATTAATTTATATATTTTAATTACATTTTATTTGGATTAAATAATTTGAAAGGAGGAGTTTATAGGGCTGAAAAAATCTCTTATTTAGTAAAAAAATGAATGGGTTTAGAGTGATGGAGAATCACTTAAAAACTATTAGAACCAATCTATTTATAAAAAATCTCTCAAAAAATAATAGAATATTTGGAATAATTATGTTATTTATTACTTAAATTATTTTAATATTCTAATTTATTATTTATATTATTATTTATTTATTTTTATTATAATACACTTTAAATAAATTTATATATTAATAATATTTTTTATAAAATTATATAATAAAAAATTATTATACAAAATATTTTTAATATAATTTAATTATATATAATAGTTAATAAATTATTTAATTTAATTAAAAAAATAAATTTGTATTTCTAATTTTTTTCATTAATAATACTTCATTTCATTAACTCCTATCCAAATATTATTAATAATTTTTAACAACTTTAAATTTATAACTTTACTTATTTTTAAACTCCGAATATTACACCAATAAATCATTACAAACTACTAAATATAAACATAACTTTAAGTATATTTATAAATTATTACGAACCACTAATACAAAAATAACTTTAAATACATTTATAAGACAAATGACCTATTTTCATTTAAGAGGGAGGAGAGATCCGCTCAATTCAGTGCAAGTGCTTAAGAATAGAGTTAGTTGTCAGTGAACTAGTCGACAGGTTTAGCATCAAACTTTTAAATTTGTATAAAATGTTCACTTTTTATTAAAATATGATAGCAAGATAAATTTGTACTAATATCACATAATATAAATGGTATATCTTTATTATTTCTCCTAATATTGATAATTGGACCAATTAATAATTTTATATTACGAGCATAACTTCAATTAGTGAATATAATACTTTAAAAAATGAAATGTACGATACTTTTGGTAATTACTCATTATGGTATCATGTTAGAGTGATGTAATAGCACCAGAAATAATATTGTTGTGATTAATGGGACACCTAACCTTTCGATGTAAAAACGATTTTAAATGTTGGTTATCCAATTACAAAAATCAGCTCACACACTTTAGCTTTTGTGTCCCTCTAAAATTGCAGTAATGATAAAATATTGATTTATTTAATTATTAAGTACTCCAAACAAATAAATTCTTTATAAATAATAAATAAATAATTGAGAGTTTAGAATTAATCAAATTTTGGAGAGGTAATTAAAAAAGTTAAATAAATGAATATATAACTAAGCTAATAATAACTTAAGAAAAGTGAGTTAATTCAACTAATGGACAAATATTACTAGTTTATTTTTTTATCGTATCAAATTCGCTATCCGTTAATGATCAAATCAATAATTGTCTATATAAAACTAATTTTATAAAAAAATATAATAATATTATAAAATTTTAATATCTTAGTTAAACTATACGATATTGTAGATGAGAATTTGTATATAAAAAAATTCAACGCTCAAATAATATTTTTTTTCATAAATTTGATAGTATATTCACAATATTCTATGCAATTAAATTTTGAATTACAATATACTTTTTTTATTTGCTTATGTACTCTCATGTCAATTGGTTCATAAGACTTCGTACATAAAAAGGCTTATTATATTTGATTTATTTGATAAATTTATTAATTATATTTTTTAAAAGTAAGAAATGAGCAATTTTTTTTTAAGTTAGAAAATTAAGTAGCACCAATTTGACTAAATGATTACAACATTCTTTCACATTCATTACGAAGAAGGCCAATTTTAGATAATTACTAATCAACTTATTGGTTTATTATACCATCTAAAATTCTCATTTGTTTAAATGGAGAAATGAGTTGGCTATCAAGGAAAACGCTTAGGATAATGGGTGAGTTGATCTAGGCGGAGCTTTATTTATACAAATAAAATGAGAGGGACGAGGTGAATTGGTCTTGTCGGATTTTGGCCAACTTGAACCCAATCCGAACTCGTATCCTATAGATTTGAGCCCGTACGGAGTCAGATTTGGGTCCGTGCAATAGAACTCGTACCCGACTCAATGGTTGGATCCATTGCACCTGAATCCGTGGGAATTCGATATTCGGGTCCGTGCAAATGGCCCCGAATCCAAACACGAGATTCGGGTTCTGAACTTGGCTACGGGTGTCGCGGGATCTGAACCCGAGTCTAGTCTCGTACCGGACGTGATGGAATTGCATTTTTTAAAATTAAGATTTATCCATAAAAATTTAAAAATATATAGATAAAATTAAATTTTATCTACTTAATTACTCGTTTATATAGAATTTAATATAATTTTATAAAATAATAAATAATAAAATTGATCTCGTCTAATATTTTTTTTTGAATTCGAATAAAATGAATCCACAAAAAAATTAAATATCTACAAGTAAAACTAAAGTTTATGTTGTTAATTATTCAACCTTATTAATTTTAATACAATTTTAAATAGTAATAAATAATATAATTAATTTTCATTAATATTTTTTTTTATTTTTTAAATTCAAATAAATAAAAAAAAGATATGTATAGAAGGATTAGAACCTACACAAGGAAAAATTAAAAGTGTACTTAACGAATAGAATATATTGACTTTTTTGTAATTTTATATAATAATAAATAATATAATTAATCTAAGTTATTCAAAAAAATAATAAAAATATGTGTACACATAAATATGAATATGTAAAATAAATTTTAAATTTATGTACTTAACCAGCTCAACTATATTAATTTTAATATAATATTAATATTATTAATATATTCAAAACAATCGAATTAATATAAAAGTAGAAAATAATTTTAATATACCTGAATTTTAGGTGTATTAAAATTTTTTTGGGAGATTAATTCAAATTGTTAATCAGCTTAAGTACACATATTTAATATTTACTGATTCAAATTGCACCTTTTCTATTTTATTTATTCTAATTTAAAAAATAAAAAATTTAATCATGAATAATAATTCTATTTTTTATTAATTTATAAAATTATATCAAAATTAATGTAAGTGAGTTGTAAATTACGTAGAATTAATATTAACATTAGGTTCAAATAGTTGTGGATATATCTTTTTTATTTATTTAAATGAAAAAATAAAAAAACTATTAATAAAAATTAATTATATTATTTATTATTTTATAAAATTATATCAAATTTATTAGAGTGGATGGGTTAAGAAAATAGACTTAGATTAAATCAATTATATTATTTATTATTTTATAAAATTATATCAAATTTATTAGAGTGGTTGGGTTAAGAAAATAGACTTAGATTAAATCAATTATATTATTTATTATTTTATAAAATTGTATCAAATTCAATATAGTGTAGTGATACATTTTGACATTTGCTCGTGCACATTTAAATGGTTTTATACGCATCTTTTTGTATTAATTCAATTTTAAAAAATAAAAAATATTTAATAGAAATAAATTTAATTGTTTATTAGAGTTTTTTAGTGTATAAAATAGACTTGAATTTTACTCCGCTTCAAATCATTTAATATACATTTTTTATTTATTCAAATAAAAAATACTTAATATAAATCAATTCTACTAGTTATTATTATATAAAATTATATTAAAATTTTCGCTTCAAATCATTTAATATACATTTTTTTATTTATTCAAATAAAAAATATTTAATATAAATCAATTCTACTAATTATTATTATATAAAATTATATTAAAATTAATGTGTGCAGTAATACTTCATCAATTAATCATTGGTTATAATTACATTCTTATTTTTTAAAAATTTTAGATGATTTACACGTCATTTTCTATATTTTATGACTTAACTTTAAACTTAACATGTAATATAAAATTTGAAAGTTGGAGAAAATCGTAATCAATCTAATATAATCGTAAAAATTCACTCAAATAAACTAGTGTATAATTCATATATTAAGTGTTAACTTTAATACAATCAACATTTAACTATTATATAATAATTAGTATATTTAATTACAAATTTATCCAAGTATATTAATTGATTCCATTGACATTTTCTTATATTATCCCACTCCTTCTTATTACTTTTACATCCATAAATTTTTACTATTTACATTTAGATACCACCTATCTACATGTTTAAATATTCAACATCATCCTCTAAATATTCTAATATTTTTTTGTGTTCTTAAAATTTTAATTATTAAAATTAAATCCTATAATTTATTAGAATTTATGTAATTACTTTCAATTTCAAACTTTATTCAAAGTTGGCTAAGAAACCTTAAATTAAATCATATAATGTCTCTAATCAACTCACTCATTTTTTTAAAATTTATCAAAATTTTGAATATATTAATTTTACTTATTTTAGCCTCATAATCAGAATTTTACCGGAAAATTGCGTTCTTTACGCAATTTATTAGAATATCGTCGAAACATGCTAATTAGTTGACATCAAGTGCACAAGAAGGTCGGGTTCCATGGGAATCTCCCTCTATCAATACCCACTCCAATTGGTCAGAGTTGCCTAATTCTGTGACCAACCTAAACAACTAAAATTGAATGAAAAAACTAATGAAAACGAAGAATCTGGAGTGGATTTACTTACCTCCAATGAATCCAAGCTACGAAAAAGGATGAAGACGACGTAAAGGATCCTAAGAAAACTTCTTTGATCACTTTTAACGGCTAGGGGAGGTCATGGAGCCTCGACAAAGTTGGACTAAATTTCCTATTAGTGGGCACCATTGTTGATGTGAACCCAGCTCAAAGTCAAATACTTTAGATTTGAGCCCGCGTGAAATCGAGATTCGAGATCCGTGCAATAGGACATGTACTAGATCCAATGGTTGAATATATTAAACTTGAACTCGCACAAAACCCCGATTTGAATACGAGTTTTGAGTCCATTATACCTTAGCGAGATTTGAGCACGAGTAAAGTAATATATTTGTGTGTTATCAAATAAGAACATTTATTCTAAAATTAAGATAGATCTTCTAATATTTGAACATTTATAGAGAAAACTAAATTTTATACACTTAATCACTGGCTTATATATTGAATTTAATATAATTTTATAAAATAATAAATAATAAAATTAATCTCCTTTAAGGTTTTTTTTTTAATTTTTTGGATTCAAATAAATTAAATAAATATACATCCACAAATATTTAAACATATACAAGCAAAACTCAAGTTTATGTCCTTAACCATAATTATAATAACTTTAATACAATTTTACAGTGTAATAAATAATAAAATTGGTCTCAATTAATATATTTTTTTATTTTTTGAATTCAAATAAATAAATAAAAGATATGTGAAGATTAACCATATAAAGTAAAGATTAAGTTTATTTACTTAACAATTGGATCATATTAATTTTGATCAAATATTAATTATTAATAATATATTGAAAACAACCGAATTGGTATAAAAAATAAAAAATTAAATTTCGAATTTATTATTTTAGGTATATTAATTCAATTGTTTTGAATACATTATTAATCATTAAAATTGTATAAAATTCTATGGAGTCTATCGATTAAGTACAAATATTTAAAATTTGTCTATTTAGGTTCAAATCACATATTTTATATTTATTTATTCGAATTTAAAAAATAAATAAGCTTTAAGAAAGAACAATTTTGTTATTTTGAATATATTATTAATTTATAAAATTATATCAAAATTAATATAGTTGAATGGTTAATTAAATAAAGTTAATGTTTGCGTGAGATGCTTGAATCTCTTTGTAAGATTTTTTTTTATTTGAATTTAAAAAATTAAAAAAATCATTATAATTTTTTAAAAATTTATCACATATTGATGAAAGTTTTAAAACTTAGCTGAAGTATATATTATTATTTTAAAAAATATAGTTTGTATGAATTAATCATTTAATACATTTCATTAAATAATGCTAAGTAATTTTGGTAGATTTTTTTTCTTATATGAATTTTTATTTTTCAAAATACTAATAATTTAAATATAATAAAAATCTATTTAATCCATTCAATCAAATTCGATTTTATAATCCCACCAAACTTGATTATAGTGTAGGTTAAGCATTTTTTTATATCTCATTAATTATTAACCTCACTCATTCATCCTACAAACATTTGATATTTCGCTAAATCTCATTTTATACCGAGGATAATAATATATATAATTTCTATTTTACCATTTTCCTTTATAAATTCTACTTTTTAAATTAATTTATATATTACCCTATTTTTATTACTTATATCTAGAATAAATTCTAACCATTGATTATATTTATTTATTATTTAATCTAAACTACCATTAAGTTACTAATTTTTATTATTAAAGATTTACCCTTAACTTTCTAATTATTCATCATTTAATTACTTAAGCTAAGTTTAATACCTTTATTTTCTCTTAAATGCAATAACACACCTAAATTTCCTAAACTTTTATTTTTATCCTTTATATTTTCCTTTATTATCCTTTTTATCATTTATTTCTTCCTATTTTTTATTTTGTCCTCCATACTTTTAATTTTTTTACAATTTAGTCCCATTGATAGCATTCACCCTAATATTCTTCATTGACCTTGGAAATACATCCCACCACATTTATATTTAACTCACCTCAAATCTACCAATAATTTCAAGCCTAATTAGATCAATTTTGACAGTTATTTAGTATGATTATGACTTTTTGATGATAGGTACAATGTGTCTTAATATTTGGGTGCCAGTGCTATTTAAATTTTAATCACAACCCATTAGTTTTTAATAAAATATGGTGTATACAATTTACATAATCTATGAGTTTGTTGAAATGATATCCAAAATATTATTTTAATTTAATTCTAAATTAATTTGATCGTTTCTTAAATTATTGTTTCAAAGTGATCTTCAATTAATTTACTCTATTTAATTTAATTTTTCAGCTCAAACTTATTATAATAAAATTATAGTAATTAATACCCAACAATTTTCCTTTGAATTCACAATAATATTCTTGTTGGTGTGCAACTATTAATATAAAAAAAGTGATAAGGTAATCAAATAATAACATTTTATAAGATGAAATAAAAAATATATTTTATTCCCCATTGATTCCAACCTCTAACTGCCAACCAACCACCTTAGGAATCATATTAAAGCACCTAGGTTTTATTCACAACTTTCAGGTGAATTTGGTAAGCCACCTCCATTACTGAACAGCATGAAATTTAAGTTTTTATCTAATTCTAATATGTTTTAATCAAAATTGATCTAAGACATACAATAACCAATTAATTAAGACATTACTTAATTTTAAAAGCTCCAAATAGTCTAATTATCTTACAAAATTCTCAATTCACGCCGACACTAGTTTCTAGTATTTTTCCATTATGTTAGTTTTATAATAATTCTCAAATCTACTTAAATGAATTTCCAAATAATTGTGAATGCGTAGAAAATTTTTAACACAACCTTTTATATAAAACCTCAAAAAGAGAAAGATATTTTTATTTTAAAGCTTTTAAGGATTTGATTCTATTACATGTAAACTTTTTATTTGATACTAACAATATAGTATAATTTTTATAAGAAGTTTCACCAAAACAAAGTAAATGAATAACATGAGATTTTAGAGAAATAATTTATAGTAGTTCAAGGAAATTGGTTGAAAAATTTTTTGGTCAAAGTTTTAGGGCAATATTGATGTTTACCAACATGAATAAGGACTAAATTCCAACAAAAGAAAAGAGAAAATGAAACATGACACTTCATTTTGGAAAGAAAAAGATTGTTTGGAATAGAGTGACCTTGGCATATTTGTGTTAACCCAACTTTAGATTAGATTAACTGATTTGGATTGAATCATCTCATGTGGAGTTATAATTTTTATTTATTTACTTATTTTTAAAATGTACCATCCTTTTGGTAATGGCTTAACTAAACTATTATTATAGTGCTTATACTTATCATGTATGATGTGGGTAGAAAATTAATTTTACAAAAAAAACATACTTCTAATAATATCTTAAAATTTTAATATCTCACCCCAACTATATGAGGTTCTAGATGAGAATTTGAATATAAAAAATTTTTGACATTCAAATAATATTTTTTCATAAATTTGACAAAATATTCCATACAATTAGATTATTTAATCATAATATGTTTTTTATTTAGTATATTTGATTTATTTTAAAGAAAATGAAGAAATATAAAAGAGAAAAATTGCACTAGAGAGATATGCGATTGTAAATTGTATTGTATTGTTCACTTTATTATCTCATTCTATTTATATACAATTTAATAATAAATAATAAGTATTTACAAAAAATTGACAATTACTACATTAATTGGTGTGATAAATCTATAAATTAAATGGTGTGATAAATCCATATGAATATAAATAGTGATTAAGTGATATTTTGGTTGTTACTCCCAGCAAGCTCAAGGGAAGTTCACGGATGTTGAGCTTGTCTCTTAAAAGAAAGAGATGGGTAGAAGGGAGACTTTTAGTGAGCAAATCCGCAAATTGAGCAGTAGTACTGATAAAACGGACACTGACTAAACCTTGACGGACTTGTTAATGAACAAAATAGAAATCAATCTCAATATGTTTGATGCGAGCATGGAAGACGGGGTTGGTAGTGAGATAAATGGCTGAAAGATTATCGCACCATAAGACTGGAGAATGAGTGGAAGAGATGCCGAGTTCTTTAATAAGAGACTGAAGCTAGATTAGCTCAGCGGTTGCATTGGCAAGACTTTTGTACTCGGCCTCAGTGCTAAATTGAGCAACTGTTCGTTGTTTCTTAGAGCTTCATGAGATAAGGTCATGACCAATAAAAATTACAAAACCACTAACAGAGTATCGATCATTTGGATTTTTGGCCTAGCCAGCGTCAGAAAAAACAATGAAGACCAGAAGGAGGATGTCGCGAGAGAGTAAGACCATGATGAAGTGTCCCTTTAAGATAGCGGAGAAGGTACTTAACGGCAGTCCAATGGGTAGTGGTGGGATGATGCATAAATTGACAAACCTGATGAACCGCAAATGCGATTTCAGGTCGAGTTAGAGTAAGATACTGTAGAAAGCCCACAAGTTGACGATATTCAATAGGATATGGAAGAGGAAGTCCATCATATTGTGAAAGTCGGGGACCAGATGCAACTTGTGTAGAAATGGGCATACAAGTACTCATGGCGGCCCAGGAGAGAAGATCGCAATTATACTTCTACTGGGTGAGATATAAATCATGAGAGTAAGTAGTAACATCAATGCCCAAAAATGATGAAGTAGACCAAGATCCTTAATAGAGAATTCTCTATGAAGGGCATGAAGGATGTTCCCAATGGGTGCAACAAAAGAGCCAGTGAGAATAATATCATAAACATAGATAAGCAGAAAAATAACAAACCCACTCATGCGGTAGATAAATAGAGAGCTATTAGCAGCAGAGCTACAAAAACCAAGGTGATGAAGGTAGGAACTTAGGTGGAAAAACCAAGCACGAGAAGCTTATTTGAGACCATAAAGAGATTTGCGGAAGAGATAAACATGGCTAAGAAAGCAAGGATCAACAAATCCAGGGAGTTGATCCATATAGACTTCCTTATTGAGATAACCATGAAAAAAACATTATCCACATCAAGTTGATGAATGGGCTAATTGAAAGATACAATATGGGAAAGAATTATCGGATTGTCACGCCCCGACCCGTTTTGGTCGGATCCTCGTGAGCAACCCGCCACTCTCCCGGTTTATTAAGGGTTTCCCGTTCTTTAACCCGGTAGGAGTAATGCGTCCTTTAAATCTGTACCTTTCCTATAATAACATAAATCAATTCTAAATAAAATTTTAACTTTACATACCTGTTTTACAGATGTAACTAACCGGAGGTCTTGGGTAGGGTTCCCTAGGTTACCTATGAATGGGGTTTTAAAGTTTGACCTTTAAGAAAAATGTTTGAATCGGAGTGTGCCAAACTCCTTAATTTCTTTTTAAAATAATTCATCCTTAAAATCTTGTTTTCATAGCCATTACTCAATCTTTAATCATAACCGGTGTGTTTATCAATCAACACACGCCCTTCATCATGAAGGGAACACACATTCACAGGCCAGCCTGTCCACTGTACTCACTTGTGGCGTCGGAATGGCTTTATCGGCCACCTAGATAGAAGCACTTCTACTTCTACCCTAAGAATGAGTGGATGTACGTGACATCCGACCCACAATCTCGTAAATAAAACTCTGTGTCCGTATGAGGACAAAGACCTCATCCTGTCCCCACCTTGGTCTTATGCCCATGAAGCTACGTTGAGCTTCCAAAGACTACTGGCACAAGACACTGCCCTTATCTCTACCATGTCGTCCAGTAGCCCTAGAACACATCGCTACCCCTCTTGGGCATCTTGAAGGTCCCGTAACATCAGTGCATGGAAAAACCAATAATTTTCCATAAAAGCCATATAATCTGTTGTGCCACTAATCCAACGGCCCCGACCCTCAACTCGACCTGCAGCTATTTGTCTCGACTGGTCGGTAGACCTATCATGTCGCACTGCCGCCAATCCATCGAGTATGTCGGTCCTGTCTTGGTACCATGGCCAAATAATTCATTTATTTAAAGTTTTCATGGCTTAAACTCATGTTTGTTTACGAGCTCCTCCTCGTGCTAACTGGCCTAGGGCCCATTGTACGAGATTTTCAAAATTGGGCATATTAGCCCCCAAGTTCCAAAACCGAGGCCTATCTGAGCTATTTGAGCTCCCGTCAATAAGTTCTCCGAAAAGTTTTTAGTAGTGGCACATAGTCAAGAGAGAGCACTTCTAACAAAATGAACTTTTCAGCTGTCCATCACACCAACCAAGTATGAGAACATCTCTGCTTATAACCGATAAGTGGGTTTTCTACTTCTTTCGAGTAAGTTCATCATACCAGCCGAGTATGATCTACTTACAACTAATAAGTAGTTTTTCCGCGTAATTTTCACATCACTCCTCTCAGGTGTGATGGTTAAAATATCACTTGGTAGTGTGTTTTTATTTCCGAGGTGGTTATCATTCCAACTAGGTATGATATTAAATCCCACTCACCCGATAGTGCAGTGAATTTCCTCTTAACCGAGTTGTTGCCTTAACGCGAATTTGTCTTAACTGACATTCCCAGTACTTCATGTTCCTACACGATATAAACATCTTTGTTCATTATCCTTTGACCTAATAACCTTCATTCATCATGAGTGAATAAAAAAGCCAAACTTTTCATTTATTTACAATTAGGTTTTTAAAGTTATTTTTTTTTAACCTTAGGTCCCCAATGCCAGTTTTCCCCAATTTGAGTCCCGAAACTCTAGAATTCACCTTAGAACCTCAATTTATTCAAAATCACAAAAAGGGGTTCCAGTTTTCCAAATTTCCAATTTGGTCCTCAATTTTTCCAAAATTACCATTTGTCCCTACTTTACAAAAATGGTAAGTTTTACTCCAAAAATTCTAAAAATTGGCCAATTGGTCCTCCAACATCTTTATCATGTCCAATTGGACCTCAATTTTATGAAATTGCACTTTAGTCCCTCAAAATTTTGAAATTCCCAAAATTTTCCCCCAATTTCAACCTTCCAACACAGACGAATTTGATTTTATCAAATTGACCAATCAAATGAGTTTAATTATTAAAATTGAAGTTAGATTGAAGTTCTTACACCTTCATATGATTCAATTGCACTTTAAATTGCACAATTTGATGCTGGAATGTGCTCAAATTGAGCTTCGCCGGAAAACTAGACTTAGAGAGAGAAAGTTTCGAAAGCTTATTATCGGGGGTACGTCGGTCTGAGCTTTCAATATGGGCAGATAGCTCTTGTCTTGAGGTTCCTCCTAGGATGAAGAATTGTATCAATTGATGCCGAATTGAGTGAGAATTTAGTCATAAAAAATATGTCGGTTCTCTCTCTAGCATCAATCGGAATTTATAGAGAAAAGTCAAATTGGCTTACCTTTCCGCTCTAATTCAGCTGTAGGAGGGCTTGGAGGTGATGGGAGGGTTGGTTTGGCCTTAGAAGGGCACAAATTGGCCAATTTCAGCTTGGCCAAAATAGGGCAGCTTTGGTCCGCTGGAGCTACTTCACTATTTGATCACGCCGACGCTTCTCCGGCGACCCTCAAAGCAAATGGAGACTACAAGCGTGTAGTTGACTTCTCCCCGAATCCAAAGAACCCGACCATGCCTTCTTTGGCTCAGAAAAATGCCCAAGTTGGAGCTCTGGTTTGAGCTTCACCGAAAATTGGATGAATGAGGAGGAGCTTTTTATCTAGGAAGCTCAAGGACTTCTTGGCCGTCCGATTGACACCTTAATGACGGTCATTCATTGCCTAAAACTCACTGGCCATATACTTTTCATCTTCATCGACGCTGCTTAATTTTTTGGCGAGTGATTAGTGCTGTCATTTGAAGGTAGAAGACGACACTATTCCGAACTGGAGCAGATCGGTCCAAACCGGGTTCAAAGCTTAAACTGGTTGGTTCAGGCTCGATTCGACCAAATTTTTCAAAATTAAAAATATATAAATTCATTCTCTACCCAATGGTGGCCTCAATTCTCCAATTTGAATTTTCTAAGCCACCTAGAAAAATGAATTTAGCATCCGGTTTAATCGTGGTCAAAGCGGTCCAAACTGGTTTAATCTGGTTCACCTGAAGTGGTTTGGTTTTCATCTCCAATTCATCCTAAAGTCCTTTTTCTTGACTTTTGTGACTCTTTGGGTCACTCATGATCCATAAATTTCAGGTTTGCCCTTTCTCTATCAGTTCCATTTTATAAATCGACTGGGTTTTCTCTTTGGAAATGACCGTTTTTTCCCCGATTTTATTATTATCAAAGGACGGGGTTTACATAAGCCTTATATTTAGCCACTGAGCCATCATAATTATGCTTGATTTTGTAAACCCATTTGCACCCCACAATAAGCCAACTAGGTGGAGTGGGCACGAGATCCCAAGTTTGGTTGTGAAGAAGTGCGGCGAATTCAATATGCAAAGCCTTAACCCAAAAGGAGTGACAAGAAGCTTGTGAATAAGTACGAGGTTCCATAGAGACAATGAACACTGTAGGATCAATAGTGAAGCGTCGTGGGATAGACTGCTATTTTGAGAGCGAGTCACTGTACACGAAATTGGAGGTGGAGCAGGAGCATGATCCAATGTAGGAGTGGAAGATGTTGCAGCATGATCATCCTTAATAGAAATAACAGGTGAGTCAACTTGGAGATTGGGGCAACATACCTGAGTCTGGAGGTGGAGACGGGATAGGTGTTGGGAGATGCACCATAGGAGGATGCAAAGCAGGAGGAGGAGAAGGCATACATGTGGAACTCGAGGAGGCAAATGGAAAAACAGATTCATCAAAATGGAATGTGTGATAGAGAAATATGCGTATTGTGTTAGTATTAAGACAACGATATCTAAGATAATTGGAGGGATATCCAAGATACACACAAGTAGTAGAACGAGGTTGAAGTTTGTGAACAAGATAAGGGCGTAGATATGGAAAGCAACGGCAACCAAAAACTCGAAGTAACTCATAATCAGGAGTAGAATGGTAAAGTAACTCATAGGGGGATCAGAAGTGGAGAGATCTTGTAGGAAGGCGGAAGACAACGATCTCAAAGGTGAATGACCGATATTTGGTGGGAACATGAGAGTGAATAAGAAGAGTAATACCCATATCAATAATGTGACGATGCTTACATTCAACAGAACCATTTTGTTGAGGTGTATGTGGATAGGAGATCCGATGAAGAATGCCTGCGGTGTAACTCAGATTGGAAAGAACTAGAAAGAAATTCTTTAGCACCGTCATATTGGAGAGATTTAATCCGTTGACCAAGTAAATTTTTAACTTGTAAACGAAAGGCATGGAAAATAGGGAGAACATCAGATCCTTGTTTAATAACAAAATACCATGAAAATTTTCTATAATCATCCATGAAATGAACATAATAGCGATGACTTGTAGAGGAAATAATGGGGGATGGTCCCCAAATATCTGTGTGAACTAATTCGAGAGGATGGGTACTCTTATGGTGAGTGACTGGAAATGGTTATTGAGTAATTTTACCACAAGAGCATGAGTCACAAAATGGTAAGGGAGAAATATTACTCATTGATAAATGATGGGAAAGCACACGACTCATAATTTTAAAAGAAGGGTGACCCAAACATTGATGCCAGCGAGAAATAGACCTTATTCAACTAATACAAGCAACATGAGAAATATTATGACGAGTGCGCAAATAATAGAGATCGTTCCTACGACTCCTACGGAGTAGCTCTTGATGAGAAAAGAAATCTTTGATAAGAAAATAAGTGGAATAGAATTCAAAATAGCATGAATTGTCTTGAATGAAATGAGATACATATAATAAGTTGAGAGAAATTTTGGGAACATAATAAATATTAGTAAGTGAGAAAAGTTAGGAATGTGAGGTTAAATAGGCAGATCCAATAGAGATAATAGGTAAACCTGTCCTATCTCTGATCGTGAGATGCTTAGGGAGTGTCGAATCATCTTGAATAGACAAGTGTGACAAATCATTAGTAATATAACTAGTAGCACCTGAATCCACATATTGGTCCAGATGATGTGAACTGGGTTCATATCACTTCTTGACCCGGTTTGATCGGAGTCCGTGATCAATCCGCCACCATTTCCTGCATCATTCAAGTATACCTACCCGAATGAGACAAGGAAGGTGAAGACGTGTTTACGTTCAAACCCTTACTTTAAGTTGGGGGTAGGAAGCGTACCTTGAGGGCTTGAGCGTGTTTGGGAACTTCCCATTTGGGTGTTATCCTGAAAAGGGGTGAGAGAGGGGGTGTGAGTAAAATACTCAATGAGGTAAACTACTATAACGTTTTACTTGAATTCATCTTTTCTATCCTTTAAATAATTTATTTGTTCTTTCATACATTCCACATGATCAACAACCACCCTCCTATTATAGGAGGGATCACACATTCGTAGAACGGTCCTCGACCGTGCCACTTGTGGATCAGAGTGCCTTTACCGTCCACCTTGATAGAGGGATACTGCCTCTACTCGGAGTTTGAGTGGACATCAATAATCTAACTCATCAAACCCTAATTACTTCATTGTGTCCGCTTAGTGGGATGAGACCTCATTTCCCATACTGCCTCGATCTCCGTGCACAAGAAGCTACTCAGCTTCATGACCTACTGAACGACGAAATCGCCCTTATGCTCCCTAGGTCGTCGAGTAGTCCTTGGGCTCCATCACTACCTCATGCCAGGTGTCCTGATGGCCTGAACATCACAGTGCATGCACAATCGACAATCATTTTGAATTATAGCTTTTATCTTTGACCCTCTCGCACAACGGTCTATCGGCTTGGCTTCGACCCACGCGTACTGGCCTAACAGGTTCCACGACGTGACTTCGGCAAAGCAGCAGTTCAACCTAACAAGTTTGACAACTCAACTTGGCTCGAAGAGTATCACACAAGGTTCCCATTATTAAGATATTTTAGCATTATATATCACATGTCTGTTCTGAACGGGTCCACACCCGTGTCCATCGGCCTTTGGCCCACTGGCATCTCAAGCCTAAGCCCGGAATTAGCTCCCAAATGTTTTAAGCAAAGTCACCCAGTCAGGGGATGCTAATTCCAAGAAAATAATTTTCAAAGCTTAATCGTCATTCCAACCGTAATGGATATCATAACGATTCTCACTCACCCTATGATCTCGGTGGGCTCACGCCAGCGGAGTCTCCCTCATTAGTGCGCTTCAGGGGGTCGGCGCTCGAGTAATCCGTTACTGCAGGGTACAAGTGTTCGTATTAGGAAGAGGTCACGCCCTCTCTTATGTTTGCACCTAGGGCCCCATACTTTGCTTAAATTGCGCATGGGTCCCTGATTTCTCTTAAATATCTATTAGGCCCCTTGGGTTTCCAATTATTATTTTAGGGTCCTTAACTCTTTCAATTTCACCAATTGGCCCTTAATTCATCAAATTTGCCCTTTAGTCCTTAATTTTCCAAAAAAATTACAATTTGGTTCCCAACTTTTCAAAATTTCTATTTTGCCCCCAAATTTGTCCAAATTTCCCAATTGACCTTCAATTCGGGTGAATTTCATGAAAACACCCTCAATTTCATGAAATTGTCATTTAGTCCTCCAATTTTTGAAAATTGCACAAAAGTCCCCCAAAATCTCCAAATTGCCCTTTATCTTCTTCCCAAATTCAAGCATGTGGAGTTTTGGATCTTAGCTCATTCAATTGGTAGCCTATAAGAACTTATTTTCTTTGATTCTTGCTTCTATTCGCCTCCTCCAACTACCCTTGATCACCTACACTATGAATTTAATAATTTGGTTGAGTTTTTCACCTTGTTGGAGCATTGTTGGAAAGTTCACAATAGAGAGAAAACTTGCGTTTCTTACTGACGGAGGGGCGGCGACCGAAGCTTGAGGTGGGGGCAGTTAGAGCTTGTTGAGGGGGATCTAGCAGGACCGAATCCCGCTACAATTCGCTGCTGCCCTACGAGAATTTGAAGAGAGAAGTTTTAGGTGGTGCAACTCTGAAATTTAGAAATTCCGACGAGTGGAGTTGGAATTGAGCTTACCGGGGCCAATAGGGGTGTTGTGAAGGGTCTTAGGCGGTCAAAGATGGCCAATGTGGGTGGTGGAAGGGCTGAGAGGGTTGAGGTTGCATCGGGTAGGAGCTCGTTGCTTCGAGCTTCGGAGCAACTTCATTGTGCAATCCTTTGTGCACTTCTGTGAGTGTCTTCTGGGTTTTCTGAGAAGGTCTAGAACTAGAGTACTCTTCCCCGGTTCTAATGCCACTCTTTAGAGTTCCTTTGGTGGAGATTTTGCCCGTCGTCGGAGCTCTGGTTTGCAGCTCGTCAAAAAATGCACTCTTCTTCTTCTTTGCTCGATTATGGGATGCTGAGAAGGAATGAGGGGGGTGCTCTTTATATAGGGAGGTCGACAACTATTCAGGTTACCCGCCGGCGTAAGACTCGACCTCCGACTCGATCACCAGCAACCTGACGGGAGAGTTTTTCAAGTCATCGGAGACTCTAGCTTTTTCGATGACTCTCTCTCCTCCCTCTTCTCTGTTAGCGTCTAAAGGTTGAAGTTGATGACATGGCGGTCGTGCCACGTGGTACGCTGTGATTGGTAAGTTTTTCTGACGTGTAGTGCCAGTTCGCCCGCCGCGTCAGCCGTTAACCCGTTGACCGGACACCTCACAGTTTCTCATTCGCTACTTGTGTCTACGTGACGGGCTCACAAGGTACCAGCTGACTGTTGACCGGACACGTGGCAACCACCCATTAGCTACCCGTGTTTGCGTGACAGCTGACGGGGTGCCAGTTGACCATTGATCGTTGATCGGTTTGTTGATCAGTTCGGTCGGACCATTGACCGGTCTGGTCCGACCGGGTTTGCTGTACACAATTCAAAAATTGGCTGGTTCGGACCCAATTTGACCATTTTTTTGAAACTTAAATATTTCTAAATTTATTTTCTATCTAATGGTGGTCTTAATTTTCCAATTTGACATTTTTAAGCCCCATAAAAATGAATTTGTGAACTGATTCACTATGGTTCCTACCGGTTCGGGTCCAGTTCACCCGATCCGATTCGGTTCTATTCTCAATTTCATTTCTCGTTTCTTCCTCATAATTTTTATGAATTTTTTATCACTTAGGATTTTCCAATTTCCCACGTTAACTATTTTTCGTTCATTAAACAACTCGTTTCTTCTTGTATAAACCTATACCGGTTCTTTTCCCGATTTTCTTTGATTCTAGGAGATGGGTTTTACAATTCTCCTCTCCTTTTTAGGAGTTTTGTCCTCAAAACTCTGTCGCCTAACTTTCTCTTTGAAGAGATCCTTATGCGGCTTCCTTAGGGTGTAAGTTGATATCCTATTGACTTGAGTCGCTCTCTTACTCTCCGAGATTCGGTCAGTTTGGCTTGTCCCCTTTTTCCCGATGTTCACGGAGCCTCACTGGTCCGATACTTCTAGTAGCTTGGGTTTGGACTTTCGTTCTGGGGGTTGTCTAGGTTTGAGATTCTGATACCTCCTATCACACCTGAGTTTGTACTCCTTCGTCGGTTTGGCACCTTATCCAGTCGGCTATTGCGTTTCCCATTCTCGGCATTACTTCCCTTTTGTTGGTCCTTTAGCCCCTCCTTTGTTACTCGAGTTCTTTCCTTGTTGGCGATTAACTTAGTTGTACCTAGCAGTGGGACTCCTAAGCCGTGGTTCCATCCTAGGCCTCGAGTCCGGCTTGCCTTGTGGTTGAAACCATGCCCTTTCAGTCTGGTCCCTAGAGTGTACTCTCTCTTATTCTCGTCCTTTGCATCACCTAGGTCACTTCGTTGCTTAACTCTTTTACTCCTTGGGTCCCGATTCCATATGTCCCACCCATGCTCTAAGGTCCTTGAGAATATTGATGTCCAACTCCTTATGTGAGTTTGGGGGTTTTCCAGGGTTTATTCGTTGTATTCCGTTTTCCTTTATTGCGTCTGTCCGTCCCCAACTATCAGGTTTCTAGGCCCGAGTGAATCCCATCAACTCACCGGTCTTCCTACTTTCGTTCATTCGTGCATTTGTTGGCGTTCTCTGGCTAGCAATGGGTCCCTCCTTCTTCCTGTCCCTCTCTTCTCCCTTAGCCTAGGGGTCATTACGCTTGCCGATGGCGGTACTCCTTCAGATTTATCTCTTTCCCCTTGCAGTTGTCCTTCGAGGGACTTCTCCCTCCTATGAAGTCCGCTTCCCACATGGAATTGGTTTCCGGAGGTTTCCTTTACTTGTTCGGGGGTGTGGTCTCAGGTTCTGCCCACGAGGACCCAGGGTCCTCCCCTGTTGGTCCTTGGTTGCTTTGTCTGATAGTCACTTTATTTCAACTTGTCCTACTACCCACTCCTCCCATGGGGTTGGCGGTTCTATGTGTTGATTCTTCCTTCTTGGGTTTGTGTTCCTCTTCGTGTGTTGGGGTTTGTGCCTCTCCTTTGTTTTTCGTCTTATGGTTGGTTCGTCCTTCCAATTCGGTGTCCTTTTCGAATTCTGAGTCTCTCGATATAACTTTCTTACGTAACTGTCCCGCTTGACTTTAGAATTTCCATGCTTGCCAGTTCCTTCCTTTTGCCTTTCCCTAATCTCTGGTGTCGGAATGTTCCATTCCTTCGTCACTGACTTGCTTTTCTGTCACTCATCCTTGGGGTACTATGTTATAACCCTTTGGTTATCTTGGCTATCTCATGTTAGGGTCTTATGGGGCGGTTAGGTTTGTCCTTGGGCTATCCTTGGCCTGTCCATGGTTTTTCCCAGGTCCCCATCTCCAGGCAATTCGACCTTTTGCCCTGCTGCCCTTCTTGATCCGTGTTCTTATTCTATTTTAACATTCCTTTGGGGTTGCCTTACTCTTTCTTGATGTGGCTCTCCTTTGGGTCATTGGTCACCTCTTAGGGTTCTTGCTGACTTGCCTGTGGCATCTAGTCCATTAGGTTTACTACTCTACCCTTTCGGCCGGCCATGGTTTGCCCCAACTTTCCTTTGTTCTTTAAGGCACTTCTTGGGCCTCTTGTCATCCTAGCCCCGTCCTATGGGGTATAGGTGTTGGAAGGGGATGACCAACCTTTCCAAGGTGAGCTTCGATTTTACTTCCTTAGGGTTCCTTGGTATTCCGGAGGCTTCTGTAGTTCCCTTGTTCCGAGAATTTGTTAAGAAATTTGGGGTTTTTTCTTTTGAATTTTTTTCTTTATTCATTGGACCGAAAAACTTCGGTCAGAGTTTATTACAATTGGCATCTCTAGAATTTACTATCCCATTTTCTATACCCACCAGTTAATAGACCTAGAATTATACCTATTCGGGCTGCGAGACTCCGCATATGGTGTCTGGAGGTGTCTTCTCCTTCTGGGTGGGCATTCACCCCCATGGTACCTTCCGCAGCGAGGGCACGAATTCATGCTAGGCTCCTCGAACTCTACGGATGATGATAGACTAGGGGCCCTCCTAGCCTGTATGGGGGGTGCTATATTTATTCCGTACTAACATAAGACAGCAGTATCATGGACGTGTTGGGTGGGGCCTGCGATGCACGCACTACTGTGGATTGGGGGGAGTTGGTGAAAAACCCTAACGTAGTTGGCGTATGCTTCCCAGAAATTCCTTACAACTTCTGTTTGAATCTGGGCCAGGTTTGGTTCCCTAGGTGGGGACACTTCATCTTCCATCGAGTAGGGAGGGGTCCTATCTCAAGGTGCGTCCCAGAGGATGGGCTCCTCTAGCGCCTCTACCCATTGTTCCATAGCGTATATCCAAAGAATATATTCTTCGGGGGCGTTCTCATTCATGTTTTCTGCTAGGTTATCGGGAATTGGGGATTAGGATGGGTTGGGGAAAAAACTAATCAGAAAAGTTATGCTCTGATACTACTCAAGTTGTCACGCTCCAATTCGGTTTAATCGGAGTCCATGATCAACCCGCTACCCTTTCCTGCATTATTCGGGTATACCTACCCTAATGAGACAAAGAAGGTGAAGGCGTGTTTACATTTAAACCCTTACTTTAAGTTGGGGGTAGGAAGCGTACCTTGAGGGCTCGAGCGTGTCCGATAACTTTTTGTCTGAGTGTTATCCTAAAAAGGGGTGAGAGAGAGAGCGAGGGGTTGATTAGAATACTCAGTGTGGGAAACTACTATAATGTTTTACTTGAATTCATCTTTTTTATACTTTAAATAATTTCTTTGTTATTTTATACATTCCACATGATCAACAACCGCCTTTTTATCATAGGAGAGATCACACATTCGTATAACGGTACTCCACCGTGCCACTTGTGGATCAGAGTGCCTTTACCGTCCACCCTAATAAAGGGATACTGCCTCTACTCGGAGTTTGAGTGAACATCAATAGTCTGACATATCAAACCCCAATTACTTCACAGTGTCTGCTCAGTGGGACGAGACCTCATTTCCCTTACTACCTCGGTCTCCGTGCACAAGAAGCTACTCGACTTCGCAACCTACTAAACGATGAAACCGTCCTTATACTCTCTGGGTCGTCCAACAGTCCTTGGGCTCCATCACTTTCTCATGCTAGGTGTCCTGATGGCCCGAACATTACAATGCATGCACAATTAACAATCTTTTTGAATTATAGCCTTTATCTTTGGCCCTCTAGCACAATGGTATGTTGGCTTGGCTTCAGCCCACACATACTAGCCCAACATGTTCGATGACTTGGTTTCAGCAGAGCAAAAGTTCGGCCCAACAAGCTCGACAACTCAACTTGGCTCGATGGGTATCACACAAGGTTCCCATTATTTAGGTCTTTTAGCATCATATATCACGTCTATTCTGGATGGGTCCATGCCCATGTCCATCGACCTTGGGCCCACTAGCATCTCGAGCCTAAGCCCAAAATTAGTTCCCAAATATTTTAAGTAGAGTCACCCAGTCAAGGGATGCTAATTCTGAGAAAATAGTTTTCAAAACTAAACCGACATTCCAACCTGAATGGACGTCATAGCGGTTCCCACTCACCCAATAATCTCGGCGGGGTTGCGCCGACGGAGTCTCCCTCCTTGGTGCGCTTCAGGGGGTCGACGCTTAAGTAATCCGTTCTTGCAGGGTACGAGTGTTTGTATTAGGAAGAGATCACACCCTCTCTTATTTTTACACCTAGGGCCTCGTACTTTGATTAAATTGTGCATGGGTCCCTAATTTCTCTTTCATCTCTATTAGGACCCTTAGGGTTCCCAATTATTCTTTTAAGGTCCTTAACTCTTTCAATTTCACCAATTGACCCTTAATTCACCAAATATGCCCTTTAGTCCTTAATTTTCCAAAAATTGTAATTTGGTCTCCAACTTTTCAAAATTTCCAATTTGCCCCCAAATTTGTCCAAATTGCCTAATTGACCTTCAATTGGGGTGAATTTCATGAAAACACCCTCAATTTCATGAAATCATCATTCAGTCCTCCAATTTTCAAAAATTTCACAAAAGTCCCCCAAAATCCCTAAATCACCCTTCATCTTCTTCCCCAATTCAAGCATGTGGAGCTTCGGATCTTATCTCATCCAATTGGTGGCTTATAAGTCCTTAATTTCTTCGATTCTTGCTTCTATTCACCTCCTCCAGCTCACCTCGATCGTTCTACACTTCGAATTTATGAATTTGGTTAAGTTTTTCGCCTTGTTGGAGCTTCGCTGGAATGTTCACAAAAGAGAGAGAAAGCTTGCGTTTCTTACCGATGGAGGGGCGGCGGCTGAAGCTTAAGGTGAGGGGCAGCTAGAGCTAGTGGATGGGGATCTAACAAGATCGAATCCTGCTGCAATTTGCTCCTGCCTTGCATAAATTTGAAGGGAGAAGTTTCGGGTGGTGCAACTCTGATATTTAGAAATTTTAATGAGGGGAGGTGGAATTGAGCTTACCGGGGCCTGTAGGGGTGTTGTGGAGGATCTTAGGCGGTGAGAGATGGCCAATGTGGGTGGTGGAAGGGTAGAGAGAGTTGAGGTTGTGTCAGACATGAGCTCACTACTTCGAGCTCCAGAGCAACTTCACTGTAGGATCCTTTGCGCACTTCTCTAAGTGTTCTTTGGTTATTCTAAGAAGGTCTGGAGCTAGAGCACTCTTCCACGGTTCCAATACCACTCTTCAAAGCTCCTTTGGTGGAGATTTTGCCCGTCGTCGGAGCTCTAGTGTGCATCTCATCGAAAAATGCACTCTTCTTCTTCTTCTTCGCTCGATTGTGGGATGTTGAGAATGAATGAGGGGGTGCTCTTTATATAGGGAGGTCGACAACTGTTCAGACTACCCACTGGCATAAGACTTAGCCTTCGACTTGACCGTTGATGACCTGACCAGAGAGTTTTTCGAGTAGTCGGAGACTCCAACTCTTCCAGCATCTCTCTCTCTCCTCCCTCTTCTATGTTAGCTTCTGAAGATTGAAGAGGATAACATGGCGGTCATGCCACGTGACTCGGTGTGATTGGTCAATTTTTCTAACATGTTGTGCCTGCTCGGCCGCCGTGTCAGTCGTTGACCGGACACGTGAGAGTCATTGGGTGCTTGTGTCTACGTGGTAGACTCACGGGGCACTAACTGATCGTTGACCAGACACGTGGCATCTGATGGGGTGCGGTTGGCCGTTGACTGTTGACCACTGTTTGTTGTCTGCTGACCGGTTGATTGACCAGTTCGACCGTTGACTGGTTCGGTCCGACTGGGTTTGCTGTTGAAAATTTGAAAATCAACTGGTTCGGACCAGGTTCAACAGTTTTTTTTCTAAAATTTAAAAAATTTTAAATTCATCTAAATTTATTTTCTATTTAATGGTGATCTCAATTTCTCAATTTGACATTTTTAAGCCACCTAGAAAAATGAATTTGTGAACCGGTTCACTATGGTTCATGCCGCTTTGGTCTAGTTCGGGTTCGGTTCACTCCGATCTGGTTCAGTTCTATTCTCAATTCCACTTCCCAGTTCTTCATTGTAATTTTTATGAATTTTTTGTCACTTGGAATTTTTCAGTTTTCCATGTTAACTATTTTTCGTTCATTAAACGACTCGTTTCTTCACGTATAAACATATACCGATTTTTCCTCGTTTTCTTTGATTCTAGATGGGTTTTACAATTCATGTCCATAAGAAAAGTGGGTTTGAACAGTATAGGATGTGGGCTTTAATTCGAATGACGAAAAGTGATGGGCCTAGTGGCCGGTGAGCCCACATAACTGGCATATCACACTAAAGGACGATGTGATCTTAGGAGAAGTGGGCCGAATTGTAAAATGTATAAAAGGTTGGACATCTGTGTGACGTGGGCTAAAACATGGTCCAAATTCACGCGATTTAAATTCCTAAAGAGAAAAATTCACGCGATTTTCAAGAGACTTTCCCCGACCTCTATTAGTTCCTCCATGCGTCCTCCTCTTCAATGTTGTTGAGATATTGGGCGATCACTGAAGTGAGGACGGGATAGAGTTGGAAAGAGTCCCCGTGGTCCGTGACTGGAGTAGGCAGCGGTAAGAGAAGCATACTTAGAAAAATCTCTTAGTAGGCCAGAGAGGGGTGCACTGTTGGACACAGAGTTAGAACCATATTTTTGAAGGATTAATGCGGTAGATAAACTTATTTTTATAGAGAATGATAAGAATATTGATACTATACATAGAGAATATTGATTTTTGTTCAAAATAACTTGTAAGCGTGTTCTGAATTTTTAAAGAAGGAATAATGTTACGAATATTTAAATTGGCTGTAATACAATAAAAAAAATAAAATAAATTTAAAAGATGAATAGTGTAATTGGAAGTTATGAAATTGTAAATTGTATTGTATAATTTATTTTACTATCTCATTCTATTTATATATAATTTATTAATAAATAATAAGTAATTATAAAAAAATAGACAATTACTACATTAATTTATGCAATAAATTTATATATTAAATGGTGTGATAAATATATATTAATATAGGTAGTTATAAAGTGATATTTTAGTTATTATATTTCATAAATTTATCAATTATATTTTTTGAGAGTAAAAAATGAGCAATTATATATCATAATATGTAGACATCATTTCACGTTCATCAAAGATCATTACTAATTACCTTGTCACCCAACCATACCATCTAAAATTCTCATTTGCTGAAATGGAGCATTCAGTTGACCTACCAGTGAGAACCCTTAGGACGACTAGTGAGAAAGGCCACTTATTTCTTTTCATTTTATTAACTTAACTTATTTTCCTATTGATTGGAGCGGGAGTTAAATTAGCATGAGAGCCCTCTATAGATGTGCTATTGATATAATAGGGCATAGGTTGGGTTGTTAATTGGTCGGGTTAGGTTTTGGCTGACGTGAACCCGACCTAAAGTCGGATCCTATAGATATGAGCATGCGTGGAGTCGAGATTCGAGTTCGTGCATTAGAACTCGAACCCGATCCAATGGTCAGATCCATTGACTTAAACTTGAACAAATCCAATTTTTAGGTTCGCGTAATGAAACTTGGAACTGAATATGAGCTTTGGGTCCATTAGACTCGAGCTCCGGATCCTCAATCCGGGACCGAATGTCGCAAAATCCGAACGGGAATCTTGTCCCGTACTCGGGCGCCGCGAAACCAGAACTTGTGTTCTAAAATTAAAATATGTTTACAAGGATTTAAATATAAAAAATTAAATTTTATTTACTTAATCACTAGCTAATATTAAATTTAATATAATTTTACAAAATAATAAATAATAAAACTAATATCGTTAAGATTTTTTTTTATTTTTTGGATTCGAATAAATTAAATAAATATGTATTTACAAAAATTTGAATATATACAAGCAAAAACTAACCTGCAAAATTTAAGTACTTGTATTTAACCAATGAGCTATATTATTTTTTTTTATAATTTTATAAAATAATAAATAATATAATTGATTTGCATTAAAAGTTTTTTTAATTTTATGAATTTAAATAAATAATAAAAATATGCGTATACAGTTGCAAAGTAAATATTAAATTTATTTTCTTAACCACTTGATTATATTGATTTTAATATAATATTACATATTAATAATATATTTAAAATAAACGAATTGATATAAAAAATAAAAAAATTTATATACTCAAATTTTAAGTTTATTAAATATTTTTGTAGATTAATTCGTTTATTTTGAATATATTATTATTATTTAAAATTATATATAATTTAATATAATTAATCGATTAACATATTTAAATTTTGTTCGTACAGTTTCGAATCACACATTATTTATTTATTTATTTATTTAAATTTAAAAAAATAAAAAAACTATTAATATACACCAATTATGTTATTTTAAATATATTATTAATTTATAAAATTGAATCAAAATCAATATAATTAAGTGGTTAACAGTTAACTATCTCTTAAATCTCTATTTATATATTTTTATTTTATTTATTTAAATATAAAAAATAAAAAATTATTAATAGAGAACTATTATATTATTTATTATTTTATAAAATTTTATAAAAATAAATATAGTTGAACGGTAAAGTAAATAGACTTAATATTGATATAGGTTTGAACCAATTTGAATAAATTTTTTTTATATATATTTAAATGTAAAAGAATAAAAAAATTATTAATGAATTGGGTGGTTAATAACATAAATTTGAGTCTTACGTGTGGTTATTTAAATATTTTTAGATGCATTTTTTGTTTATTCAAATTTAAAAAATAAAAAAATTCTTAATAAAAACAAGTTATATTGTTTATTACTATATAAAATTTTATAAAATTTATTATTTCCGAATTGTTAAGAGTATGCACTTGAAATTTACTTGTCCGAATTGGGGACCCCACTCAAGTCTAAGCCCCTCGAGTCGGATCTAGTAACCCACTCGGGTCCAGGACCCCAATTCATTTCCAGGATTGGACCTGAACCCGAATTTCGGGTTCACGATTGGACTCTGATCTGAAGATTTTATAGGGTACTGGTGCAAAATCTAGACCCAAATCCAATTCTATACCAGAGTATTTCTAATATGCCTATTAATTGTTCCATTTTACCCAACTTTTTATCCAATTTTTAATATATATTTATATATATTAATTTTATTACTTACTATCAAAATTGTACTTGCTAGTTTAAGATTCAAGATTGATTAATTAACGTGAAATTTGTTTAATATCAATTAAAAATTTTCAAATGCATATAAACACGATCAACTTATACTTTCAAAATAATAAATTATATTAGATCACACTTATAAAATTTTTTAATTTATTTCAATATCAATAAATTAATTTATTTTATCAACTAACTTTTAAAGCTATTTGAGGGGTAAGTACCACATTTTGAACAATTTCATTAGGTTACACTAATACACTCAAATCAAGAAACCATTATTAGCCTAGTTCATTCTCATTAGTCGTTTATAGTTATTCAGAATGATTTATCTCGCCTAATAGTCATAATCTCGATCCAATATTGTGCAAAAAAAAAAAAAATCTCGACCCAATGGACGTAACTCTATCAAAAATTTCTAATTTCTAACTAAGTTTACAACACAATATGTTAATACTAATTTATTAAAACTCACTCAACGAAAGGTATAATTCCCATTAAATTAATTACCTTTATTTAGCTCAAAAGGCCCATGAAAAAGGGAGGGGATGTCCACCACCCTTAGCCACAAAGGCACCCACCATGCATCCACAAGGGTGGTTGTGGGTGTCCCTTTTGTAGCCATATGCCCCATATCCTTGAAACTCAATTACATTCAATGTTTTTCTTTCCCACACAATAACACATAATCAAGTTTGTTCTACATGGCATTAGGGTTTCCCTTATTTACATCTACATTAATATTAACATGCAAATGCAATGTAAGTGGATGATTAAATGAAAAATAAGTATGATGCATGCTAAATTTGATAAGCAACGGAAAAAAGGTTGATGTATGATTCCTTGTTCTATGAATACCCTCCTCATCCTTTAGCCATACATATGTTTTAGAAACTTGAAACTGACAGCTTATTTGGGCACAAGATGGATGATTATTGGAGCTTTGAAACTGTCCTAAAACAACTTATAATGTTTTAAATAGGAAAACTTATTACAAATACTCGATCAATAAATATAAAATTGACTGTAGATTTCACCAATAATAAAGAAAAAAAAAAGAAAACATTGGGAACATGGAATGGAATGGAAGAGAATGGATGGAAAAAATGGAGAACCTAAAATTATTAATATTTTCTTGATGCATTCAATAAATGCAAAGGGGTTGGTCTTGGAGAGACCATCATCCCTCTGTAGCGGTAGCATTATTGGAACAGTTTAATGAATGAGGAGCTCAATATTGGAACACAATGTAAGAGATGATGGTTCACGTCCTGTTATTCACCATTCATCCAATTAGTAGATATCTGTTGTATATGTAAAAACTGACACATTTTAAGGTAATACATTTCCAATTTGTTATTTTTGAAAAATAAGTTAAATAAAATTAAACCAGAAATTTACAAAGTATTGAAAATTAAATTGAAATGTAATTTTGAACTAATATACAGTAAATTTTGTAATTTGGCATAATTTAGAATATATGGAAAATGGAGATAAAAAATCATCACACTAAAAATAATATTAAAATCGGTATAAATTAGACCGAATTGATTTATATCAAATGGGAATTTAATTTTTTTTAATTATATTCAATTATGAAAAAATGGTAATTTTAATTTTAAAATATGAGTAAATAATTTTATAAAATTTTAGAAAATAAAAAATAGAAAATAGATTAAATATACCTTAAATCGATCATAGAATCCATTGAACCGTCAAAATTTGATCAAATAATCAATCAAACAAGATCACTCCATATGAAAATTGAATCGGTCAATAAATAAGGGAGGAAGACAGGCATGACAGGCACACATGTCGTGTGATTTATATGTTTGACACGTGATCGTATTTCTCGATTCACTTCTATCATTATCCATATTAGATAGTATGTGTTTTAATCATTTTCTCAAGCAAAACAAAAAAATTGATAAACATAATAAATTAGTTAATTTTATCTCCCTAACGGAAATAATGATTGTCCCTATTTCCAACTTATTTTTTTTGATACTACCAATTTTATAACAATGGAGTTCACACTATTATAATACCAACAAAATTTAATACACCAATAAATAAAGATAGTGATCATTTATTTATTTTATAATCCATGAGCATAAGCTCATACTCGTTTTTCATAAGTATTAGATGACTTTTATGTCATTTTTTATATTTTAGAATACAATTTTAAACTACACATAAGTGTTATAAATTTTGAAAGCTACAAAAAAACCGTAGTTAAACTAATTAAACTCGATACTCATAAAAAAAAACCATTCAAATGGACTAGTGTCTAATTTATATAGTGAATGTTGACTTTGCTCCTTAAGATGCGATTTACATTTAACTATCATACAATAATTTATATATTTAATTATTATTTTTGTAAATCTCGTCCTTTAAAATTAAGGAAAATTAGGAAATAACTGATCAAAACGAGTGAGAAAATCGAACCGGTTCACGAACCCCGACCACTAGAAAACGAGCAAATTGGGAAATTTATAACTTTTGAATAAATCAAAAAGTTGTAAAAACTTTGTAAAGTGACTTTAGGACAATTTGGGAAAGAAAACTAGATCAGTTCATGTGAACCAAATCCAAACCGGATTGAACCGATTTGGACCGGTTTGAACCATTATTGAACTGGATGCTAAATTCATTTTTTTAAATTGCTTAGAAAAATTCAAATATGAGAATTGAGGCCAACATTATATAGAGAATGAATTTAGAAATTTTTAATTTTAAAAAACTCATTCGAATCAGGCCTGGACTGACCAGTTTAAGTGTTGAACTCGGTTTGGACTGGTCCAGTCCGGTTCGGAACAATGTTGTCTTCTTACTTCATATGACATTACTGTTCACTCGCCGAAAAATCGAATAGCGCTGGAGGAGAGGAAACATTTCCGTTTAGGACGTTTTAGGCCATCAATTACTGTTATTAAGGTGTCAAACGGACGACTGGAGAGTTCCTGAGCTCCCTATATAAAGAGCCCCTCTCCATTAATCATCCAAACACCTGAAAACCTCACTCCCCCAGCTATTAAGTTTTCTGACTAATCTCGAACCAGAGCTCCGACATAGGAGTTTTTCTTAACCAAAGAAGGCATGGTCGAGTTCCTTAGACTTGGGGAGAAGTTAGCTACTCGATGGTAGTCTACAATTGCTCCGAGGATCGTCGGAGAAACGCCGACGTGATCGAACAGTGAAGCAGCTCTGGCGAACTGAAGCTGCTATGTTTCTATCGAGCTAAAATTGGCTGATTCGAGCACTACTCAAGCCAAACCAAGCTCTCCTAACACTCCCCGACCCCTCATACAACTGAATTAGAGCGGAAAGGTAAGCCAATTTGACTCCACTCTATAAATTTCGATCGGTGTTAAAGAGAGAACCGACGAAACTTTACTAACAGAATTCTCCCTCAATTTGACATGAATTGAGGTGATTCTTGATTATAGGAGTAACCTCAGGACGAGAACTATCTGCCTAGATCGAAAGCTCGGATCGCCGCACCTCCGACGGTAAGCTTTCGAAACTTTCTCTCTTTAAGTCCAGTTTTTCAACGAAGCTCCGTTTGAGCTCATTCTTGCATCAATTCATGGGATTCAAAGTGTAATTGAATTGTATCGATGTGTAGGAACTCAATTTTATCTTCAATTTTAACAATGAATCTCGAATGATCGGTCAATTTGATAAAATCAAATTTGGCCAGGTTAAAAGGGGTAAATTGGGGGAAAATTTTGGGGAAAATTGGGGATTTTGAAAATTCGAGGGATTAAAGTGCAATTTCCCAAAATTGAAGGCCAAATGTCCACAAAAAAGATGTCGGGGGACCAATTGGTAAATTTTTGGAATTTTTGGGGGTCAAATTGCTATTTTTGTAAAGTAGGGGTAAAATGGTAATTTTTTAAAAGTTAAGGAGCAAATTAGAAATTTGGGGAAATTGAACCATTTTTTGGATTTTGAATAAATTGAGAACCCAAAGTGAAATTTTAAAAGTTTCAGAACTCAATTTAAGGAAAATTAGCATTTAGGGACCTAGAGTTAAAGAAAAGGAACATTAGAGACCTAAATGTAAATAATTAAAAGTTTTGACATTTTGTCATTCATGAGAAATGAAGGCTATTAGGCCAAATGATAATTAACAATGATGTTCAAATCTTGTAGAAACACTAGGGACCGAAAAAGTCAGAAAAGACAAGCTCGTGTGGAGGCAAAGAACCAAATAAGTGAAATTCACTACACTATCGAGTGAGTGGGAATTTTCACATGATACTCGATTGGGATGATGTGTACCTTAGAATGAAAGACCACTACTATGTAGAATTTTAAATCACACCTGGATGGAGTGATGTGAAAATATGTGAAAAAACTACTTACCGGTTGGGAATGGAAAGCCCGTTTACTGGTTGTAAGTGAAGATGTCATCACATTCGATTGGTGTGATAGATGAGTGAAAAGTGATTTTTGTCGGAAGTGTTCTCCCCTAACTGTGTGCCACTGCTTAAAGATTTTTGTAGATCTTATTGACGAGAGCTCGAATAACTCAAATAGGCCGGAGGCCTCGATTTTGGAACTTGGGGGCTAAAATGCCCGATTTTGAAAAATCTCGTATAGTCAGCCCAAGGCTAGTTGGCATGAGTAGGAGCTCGTAAACAAACATGAGATTAAGCCATAAAAATTTTTAATGAATGATGTGATTTGGTTATGGTACCAAGACAGTACTGACATACTCAATGGACTGGCAGTAGTGTGATGAGACAGGTCGACAGATCAATAAAGACAAACAGCTGCAGGTCGAGTTGAGGGTCGGGGCCGTTGGACCAGTGGAACAAAAGATTAATGGCTTATATGGAAAATCATTATTTGTGCATACACTGAGGTTCGGGACCATCAAGATGCCCAAGAGGGCTAGTGATACGTCCTAGGGGCTACTGGACGATATGGTGGAGATAAGAGCAGTTTTTCGTGCCAGCAGTCAGGGAAGCTTGACGTAGCTTCATGCGCACGAGACTGGGGTGGTGTCGGGATGAGGCCTCTCTCCTCATACGGACACAGAGTTTCTTTTCATGTTTGAGGGTTGGATGTCGTGTACATCCACTCATTCACAGGGTAGAAGTGGATGGGTTTCTATCTAGGTGGCCGATAAATTTGCTCTAACGCCACAAGTGGGTGCAGTGGATGGGCTGCCCTACGAATGTGTGACCCCTTCATGATGAAGGGCATGTGTTGATTGTTAAACACACCGACTGTGGTTAATGATGAGTAATGATTTTGAAAACCAAGAAATTGTGTAAGAAATGGTTTTAAAAAAATTAAGAAGTCTCACACACTCCAAATTATTTTATTGAAACTCTTTTTCAATTACCCATTCATTGAGTTATAGAAACTCACCCATTATTTTTATCCTTTTTCAAGAATAGAGAATGACTAGAGATAACACTAAGATTTATCCTCTATCAGGTATGCTTAATCTTCTCTTAAACTTGCATTATTATTGATATATGTTATTCTAGGGAACAAGGTTGAAATTACACATGGCTCCTCTTGAATTAAAGAAGGGGGAAACCCCTCTTGAACCAAGGGTGCGACGGGTTATTCACGGGGATCCGACCAAACCAAGTCGGGGTGTGACAACTTGAGTGGTATCAGAGTCAAATTTCCTTGAAACATTATCAATACTATACTCTGACATTAATAAAACTTTAACTATTGTGTTGGAAGGAGAATCCCTAGGAAGTTCGCTGTGAAATCCAATCCTTCACACATAACCCTGAAAAAGACACCTACCCCAAGGGAGGCAACCATTCAACGATTCTTAAAAGGCGAGAAAAGAGTACCCAAGGATATGGTAGAAGATTACCGAAAACTTGTACGAGGCTTACTAGAACCAGAAGGCATTACATACCCTCCTCCAAGGCAAGAGGAACTTGTACCTCCTCCTAGGAGCCCAACCCCTCCTCTAGCCCCACAACAACCTGAGAGGAATCCAACGAAGAAAGAGGCTTTGGATAACTACTCGAATGTGTATGCCACCTTCATGGAGGTCCACCAAGTACCCCCACCTACTCATTCCAGCTTTAATCCCTCCCAATAGATGAAGTGTACATATGAGTATGAGGCAGAAGTATTGAGGTGGTATGGATTGGAGGCCATACATGAAGTTCGTCCCATAAGAGAATACGGATGGACTAGTTCCTTAGAGCCATCTAATCAAAAGTTCCACAACTGTTCTAAGGCTAACTCCCGACCCATGACCCCAAGGGAATAGGGGGTAGAAAATGTTATAATAAGCCAAGTATGGCAAGAAATACTTCTTGAAGTAATGAAATTATAATTTTTTTTTTTTGATAAAATTTCTAGGTCTCCTTGATGAATTCAAGCACTAAGAATATGTGAATAAAGATCAAAAGTAAAGGTCATCACCTAAGGAGAGAAAAACAGGTCATTTCTAGCTTAAACTCAATCTTTAAAGTGAGATTTCCCTCAAAGGGACAATAAGATTTGGCAAGGAAGAGACTCCTAGAGTTCACCCAAGGGAGACAAATCCTACATAAGGAAAGGAATGAAAAGTTTGGAGAAGGGGAAGTGAGTATTAAAGAACATGAGATTAGTGAGAGTCTAAGGAGTTAAAGAAAGACTCAAAGAATAAAAGTAAGGAAACAAGAAGGAATAAACTATTCTAAGGAAAAACTAAAGGAATGGAAGCTAACATGAAGAAAGAAAGAAGGTTATGGGGAGCACTGAAGATGTTAGGACAATTATGACAAGACAACGAGAAATGAAGAGGGAAAGAGATACAATAGAAAGGAAGCCCCAAGAATAATACCTACTTGGAAAGAGTTAGGATACAAATTCTTAAGAACTCCATGAAAATAAGGGGACTTGTTGGAAGTAAGGATATGGAACAAAAAGGGAGGAATCTAGTGCGAATAACCATAGAAGGTCAGTAAGTATAAGAAAGGAATCAAGGAAAAACTTTCAAGGATCGGCAGGGAGATTGAAGTGAAAAATCCCAGAAATAGAGGTCCCTTAGAGGAAGGGTAAGGATAGGAAGTGGAACCATGGAAGGAGGAAGTTCTAAGTGTAGGTAACCAACAAACAAACCGCCATCAAATTTAGGGTCGGAATAGGGACCTTATTAAAAGAGACATGGGTGGCTAAGAACATACCTGGATGGTCAGGTGTGATCTACTTTAAAGAGTAGATAATCAAATAAGGATTTTAGACAGACCCAATTGAAGAAAATAACTCATAACAACCAAATAATCTAGATGAGTAAACGACGCTATGAGATGGACCAGAAAAGTAGTGAAAAACTACGCCATAAAGAGGGAAATAAATGGATTATTTAGAACAATACGACCCAAGAGATGATGGTCTCAATATCATATGATAAGAGAATGATAAGGTCGAGGCAATTAATGAACTGACCCTCGGGGGAATTATAAAATTAAAACTCCAGTGAAGAGGGGAGAGATGGAAAGACCAAACAGTTAGTATTTAAGATGAAGGCAAAATTTGTAAATGATCAACTGCCAAGATGGAATGAACGACCAAACTCAAAATAGGAGAAAATTTAGTAAACCTCTCACAGGATGGACGTTAGATCTTAAAGTAAAGAAAATGTGAATACTATCTAAAAGAAATAGATGAAAACAAGAAAGAAAAGGAAATGAAGATGAGATACAAGCAAGTTCTCAAGAGTAATGTAAGACATAAGGCATGGCATCAGGAAATACCTTTTAGATTTGATATTCTAAAATGGCAAAACGGGAGGAGAACTCAAGAGAAAAGAGTATAAACTGCCAAGGAAGAAAACCTTGGAGGGACAAAATTTTCCCAAATTAAAAAGTAATGGCATTAACATAAATAGATATGTGATAAATTTATCTAGGATATGCCATACAAGATGAAAAGATCAAGTACAAAAGAAAGGTACATAGGAGGACCCAAGGAGAAAGTTAAGTTAAATTAATGAGAAAGTAGGAAAAACATATCAAACGATGTCGTGTGAGTAAAAAGGGAGTGGATTGCCCATAAAAGAGAAAATAGAGGAAAACACATCTAAGAACCCTTGGAAAAGTTAATCCCTTAGTTAGGAAGGGATTTAAGTAAAGAATCACTAACATCAGGGTTAGAAATGATCAACGCTCAAGTTGATAGAGCCTAAGGAGAGAATGGCTAGACATAGCATGGAATGGGATCGAGAATTTAAAATGTCTCGGGTGAAGAATAAGGAGGAGACTGAAATTTCAGTTAGAGAAGAATTAAAAAGGGCGAATACCCTATCATAGGAAGGGGTATGAAGAAAGGAAGGAATGAAAGCTTTAAAGAAATGATGAGGGGGTTAAATGTGTAGTTCCCAAGTGAATGTCTTTCAGGTAAGGGACAAGGTAGAGAGAAAAATCGAAATAAGAGAACAATCACAAGTAAGCCATCGATACTTAAAACCGAAGGAGATTAATTGTTATAAGAATTTTGAAGTGATCACGAAAGAATAAGAGTTGACTAAAAGAAGAGAAAGTCATTGAGAAAAGGATGCCACTGAAACTAAGTAAGGACATAGAAATGGTCAAAATTGGATAAAAGGAGTTAACTTCGAAACCTATGATGTGAGTAGATGGTGCTTGAGAAAACCCTGAACTAAGGGTTATAATGACGAAGGAAGTGATTTTACAGGAATGAGTGGGTATCTTGGAACTCTCAATCTTGGAATCCTAAGTAAAGAACCTCAATGTGAAGAATTATGCATCATGGAACGAAGAATGAGAATTTAAGGATATAGCCATAAACTCTCGAGTGAGGTATGCTTAGCTTAAGTGAGCTCCATGTAATGGATAATGAGAAGGAAAAGAAAGTTATCAAAGAGTGTTACACCGGGACTAAATAGAAATAACCGAGAATATTGTATGCCAATAAACAACAAGTGATATCAAGGGAAATTCCTTTCAGTACGAAGGATGTGGAATAATTTTTGGAGACAAAACTCCTAAAAAGAGGGGAGAGTTGTAAGCCCTACTCTTTGGAGTTAAGGAAAAACCAGGAATGAACCGGTCAAACCGAGTTAGAAAACCGAACCGATTCACAAACCCGATTATTGAGGAACGTGCAAATTGGAAAAAATTCAACTTCCATGTGACTCAAATAGATTCATAAACATTGGAAAAGAACTGTAGGACAAATTGGGAGAGAAAAACCAGATCAGTTCGGGTGAACTGGACCCAAATCAGATTGAACCAGTTTATGAACCAAGCCGGTTTATGAACCTGAACCAATAGAGAGAGGGAAAACTGGGAAACATATGGACCCCTAGTGACCTAAAGAGTCACATAAGTCATGATAAAGGACTTTAGAATAAATGGGGGATGAAAACCAAACCGATTCAGGTGAGCCAGATCCGAACTAGATTGAACCGGTTTGAACCATTATTGAACCGGATGATAAATTCATTTTTCTAGATGGTTTAAAAAATTCAAATTTGAGATTTGAGGCCATCATTGGATATAAAATGAATTTATAAATTTTTATATTTGAAAAATTCGGTTGAATTGGGGGTAAACTGACTGGTTTAAGCTTTGAACACGGTTCGGATCGGTTTGGTCCAGTTCGGAACAGTTTCATCTTCTTCCTTCAGATGACAACACTATTCACTTGTTGGAAAATCGAATTAGTGCTGCCAAAGAAGAAACGTTTCCATTTAGTATGTTTTAGGCCATCAATGACTATTATAAAGGTGCCAAACGGATGATCGATGAGTCCCCGAGATCCCTATATAAAGAGCCCCTCTACATTCATCCTCTCCACTCCTAAAAATCCCACTCTCTCTCAACTGCTTAGTTTTCTAGGGAAGCTCGAACCAGAGCTCTGATATAGGGTCTTTTCTAAACCAAAGAAGGCATGGTCGGGTTCCTTAGAACTTGAGAAAAGTCAGCTACACAGTGGTAACATCCATTCGCTCCGAGGGTCGCCGACATGATCGAACAGTGAAGCAGCTCCGGCGAACTGAATCTGCCCTTTTTCAGTCGAGTTGAAATTGGCTAATTCGAGCCCTCCTCAGGCCAAACCATGCTCTCCCAACACCTTCTCAACCCTACTATGGCCTAATTAGAACTGAAAGGTAAGCCAATTCGACTCCCTCTACAATTTTCGACCGGTGCTAGAGAGAGAACCGATAGAATTTAAATGATAGAATTCTCACCCAATTCAGCATCAATTGATGCAATTCATGATCCTAGGAGTAACCTCAGTAGGAGAGCAATCAGCCCAGATTGGAAGCCTGGATCGCCGTGCCTCCGACGGTGAGCAATTAAAGCTTTCTCTCTCTACGTTCTATTTTCCTACGAAGCTCCGTTTGAGCTCATTCCGACATCAAAACTTACTATTCAAAGTGCTATTGAATCGTATGAAGATGTATAAACTCAAATTTAACTTTAATTTCAACGATTAGAAGTGTTTGATTGGTCAATTTGATGAAATCAAATTCGGTTGTGTTAGGAAGTTGAAATTAGGGGAAAAATTGGGGATTTTTGAAAATTTGATGGACCAAAATGCAATTTTATAAAATTGAGGGTCAATTAGGCATAATAAGAGTTTTAGGGGACACATTAAGCAATTTTAGAATTTTTGGGGTAAAACTTACCATTTTTGTAAATGAAGGGCAAAATGGTAATTTTGGAAAATTTGGGGGCCAAATTGGGAATTTGGGAAACTTGAACCCATTTTATGAATTGAATAAAATGAGGTCCCAAGGGAAATTTTAAAAGTTTTGGGACTTAATTTGGGGAAAAACCGGTAATTGGGGGCCTAAAAAAAAAGGAAAAATAACTTTAGGGACCAATTTGTAAATATTTGAAAAGTTGAGAATTTAGTCATTCATACTGATTGAAGGTCATTAAGCCAAATGATAATGAACAACAATGTTCATTTCGTATAGGGACGAAAATCGACTAAGTGGAATTTCACCGCACGATCGAGTGAGTGGGATTTTTGTATCATACCTGGTTAGGATGATAAGCACCTCGATAATGAAAACCCACTGCTAAGTGGTATTGTAAACATTGCACCTAAGAGAAGTGATGTGAAAATCATGCGGAAAAACTAATTTATTGTAAGCAGATATGTCCTCATACTTAGTTGTTGTAATTGATAGTTGAAAATATGTTTTTGTTGGAAGTGCTCTCCCCTGACTGTGTGCCACTGCTTAAAAAATTTGGGAGACTTTCTAAACGGGAGCTCGAATAGCTCAGTTAGGCCGGAGGCCTCAGTTTTGGAACTTAGGGGCTGTTATGCCCAATTTTGGAAATCTCGAATAGTAGGCCCTAGGCCAGTTGGCACGACCATGAGCTCGTAAATAAACATGATTTATATGTTATGAAAACTTAAGTAATTGAATTGTTTGTCCATGGCACCAAGACAAGACCGACACACTCAATCAACTAGTGGCAGTGCGATATCATAGGTCTCTGAACTAGCCAAGACAAACAGATGTAGGTTGAGTTGAGAGTCGGGGCTGTTGGACCAGTGGCACCACAAATTATATGGCATCATGTGAAAATTTTGATTGAGCATGCACTATATTTACGAGATCTTCAAGATGCCCAAGAGGGGTAGTGATGCGTCTTAGGGCCCTGGACGATCTGGTGGATATAAGGGCAGTTAGTCGTACTAGAAGCCTTGTGAAGCTCGACGTAGCTTCAAGCGCATGAGACTGGGGTGGGTTCAGGATGAGATGTCTGTCCTCATATGGACACGCAGAATTGTAGAAACTCACCCACCGTTTTTATCCATTTTCAGGAAATAGAGAAATGTCTTGGAATAACACCGAGCCTTACCCTCTATTAGGTATGCTTAATTACTCTTAAGCTTGCATTTTATTTGATATATGTCTTTCTAGGGAACAAGGTCGAAAATACGCCTGACTCCTCTTGAGTTAAAGAAGGGGGGGAACTCCTCTTGAACCAAGAGAGCGACGGTTTGTTCACGGGGATCCCACCAAACCGGGTCAGGGTGTGATAGGTCTGGTTCGGAATAATGTTATCTTCTTCCTTGGGATGATAACACTGTTCATCGGTTCAAAAACTTTCCATTTCCGACAAGATGAATATTTCTTTAATCAGTGCATTTTTGGGTGAGGATAAGCTCGACCATAATGGAAACTAGTCGGGAAGAGGGTCACCGAGCTCCCTATATAAAGAGCTCCCCTCCATTCATCCTCCACACATCTCCAATTGTCCTTCTCTCCAAAGTGCTCTATTTTTCGGTGAAGCTCAAACCATAGCTCTGACTTGGGTACTTTTCTCAGCCTTAGAAGGCAAAGTCGGGTCCTATAAACTCTGGGGGAAGTCAGCTACCTGACAGCAACCTCCCTTTGATCCGAGGATCACCGGAGAAGCGTCGACGAAATCAAACAGTGAAGCAACTCCGTCGGTTTGAAGCTGTCATATTTTGGCCGAGCTGAATTCGGCCAAATTCAGACCTCTTCCGGCCAAACCAAGCCTCCCCAAAGTCCTCACGGCCCTCACACGACCTCCACAGAGGTGAAAGGTAAGCCAATTTGGCCCTCCTCCATAATTGCATATCGATGCTAGAGAGAGGAAAGTGTCACATCCCGACCCGGTTTGGTCGGATCCCCGTGAACAACCCGTCGATTTCTTGGTTCAAGAGGGGTTTCCCCCTTCTTTAATTCAAGAGGAGCCAGACGTAATCTCAACCTTGTTCCTTGGAATAACATATATCAAATAAAATGCAAGCATAAGAAAAATTAAGCATACCTGATAGAGGGTAAGGCTTGGTGTTATCCCTAGTTATTTCTCTATTTCTTGAAAAGGGCTAAAAAGGGTGGGTGAGTTCAATGACTTAATGAATGGGTGTTTAAAGTTTGACTTTTAGAAAAATAGTTTGAATAGAAGTGTGTCAGACTCCTTATTTTCTTTTAAAACAATTCATCCTTAAAATCTCAGTTTTCATAGTCATTTCTCAACCATTAAACACAACTGGTGTGTTTATCAACCAACACACACCCGTCATCAGGAAGGGAACACACATTTGCAGGGTAGCACATCCACTACACCCACTTGTAGCGTCGGAGTAACTTACCGACCACCTAAATAGAAGCACGTCCACTTCTACCCTGAGAATGAGTGGATGTACGCCACATCCGACCCTCAATCTCGTAAAGAAAACTCTGTATCCGTATGAGGATAGAGACCTCATCCTGACCCACCCCGGTCTCATGTTTATGAAACTACATCAAGCTTCCCTAACTGCTGCATGACAATATGCTCTTTTCTCCACCATGTCGTCCAGTAGCCCCTAGGATGCATCACTACCCCTCTTGGGCGTCTTGAAGGTCTCGTACCTTAGTGTGTGCACAAAACAACAGTTTTCCACATAAGCCATTTAATATGTGGTGCCACTAGTCCAACGGCCTCAATCCTCAACTCGACTGGTAGTTGTTTGTCTTGACTGGTCTGTTGACTTGTCATGTCGCATTGCCGCCAATCCATCGAGTATGTCGGTCTTGTCTTGGTACTATGGCCAAACATATCATTCATTTAAAGTTTTCATGGCTTAAACTCATGTTTGTTTACGAGCTCCTACTCATGCCAACTGGCCTTGGGCCCACTGTACGAGATTTTCAAAATCAAGCATTTAGCCCCCAAGTTCCAAAACGAGTCCTCTAGCTTATTTGAGCTATTCGAGCTCCCGTCAAGAAGGAATCCCAAAAAGTTTAAGCAGTGGCACACAATTAGGACAGATTACTTTCGAAAAAAATAATCTTTTAGCTGTTCATCATACCAACCTGGTATGAGGATATCTCCGCTCATAATCGATGAACCGGTTTTCTACTTCCTTCGAGGAAGTTCATCATACCAACCGGGTATGATCTACTTACAACCGTTAAGTAGTTTTTACATGTGTTTTCTCACATCACCCCCATCGAGGTGTGATGTTAAAATCCCACATTATAGCGGGTTTTCATTTCTGAGGTTCTTATCATCCCAACCGGGTATGATATAAAGATCTCACTCACCCGTGAATGTCGTGAATCCTTCCTAACTAGCTTTCGTCTCCTTGCGAGTTTTGTCTTAGTTGGCATTCCCAATACCAAGTGTTCCTACACGGCATGAACATCCTTGTTCATTATCATTTGACTTGATAGCCTTAATTCATTATGATTGAATAAAATATCCAACTTTTCAAATATTTGCAATTTGGTCCCTAAAGTTCTTTTTTTTTACTTTAGGTCCCAAATATTGATTTTCCTCCAAATTGAGTCCTGAAACTTCAAAAATTTACTTTGAGACCTCAATTTATTCAAAATTACATAAAGGGGTTCGAGATTCCCAAATTCCTAATTTGGTCCCTAATTTTTTCAAAATTACCATTTTGCCCCTACTTTACAAGAATGGTAAGTTTCACCCCAAAAATTCCAAAAATTGGCTAATTGGTCCTTTATCATGCCTAATTGGCCCTCAATTTTAAAATTGCACTTTAGTTTCTTGAATTTTCAAAATTTCCCCTAATTTCAACCTTCCAACCAAACCGGATTTGATTTACACCTTCATATGATTTAATTTCACTTTAAATCACACAATTTGACGTCGGAACGAGGTCAAACAGAGATTCACCGAAAAACTAAACGTAGAGAGAGAAAGCTTATTGTTGGGGGCGCGGCGGTCTGAGCATTCAATCTAAGCAGATAGCTCTCGTCCTGAGGTCCTTCCTAGAATCAAGAATCACCTCAATTCATGTTGAATTGAGGGAGAATTTAGTCAGTAAAGATCTGTCGATTCTCTCTCTAGCATCGATTAGAATTCATAGAGTGGAGCCAAATTGGCTTACCTTTCCATATTAATTCGGCCGTAGGAGGGCTGAGGAGGTGTTGGGAGATCTTGGTTTGGCTTGAGGAGGGCTCGAATTGGCTGATTTCAGCTCGACAGAAACAAGGCAGCTTCGGTCTATCGGAGCTGCCTCACTATTCGATCATGCCAGCGTTTCTCCGGCGACCCTCGAAGCAATTGGAGACTACCACCGTGTAGCTGACTTCTCCCTAAATCTAAGGAACCCGACGATGTCTTCTTTGGCTCAGAAAAGACCCTATATCAGAGCTTTGGTTTGAGCTTCGTCGAAAAACTGAGTAGCTGAGAGATAATGAGGTTTCAGATGTGTGAAGGATAAATGGAGAGGAGCTCTTTATATAGGGAGCTCGGGGACTTGTCGATCGCCCGTTTAGCACTTTTATGACAGTCATTGATGGCCTGAAACGTACTGAACAGAAAAGTTTCCTCTTTGCTAGCGTTGGTTCGATTTTCTAGTGAGTGAACAGTGCTATCATATGAAGGAAGAAGATGATACTGTTCCAAACCAGACCGGACCGGTCCGAACTGGGTTCAACACTTAAACCGGCCAATTCAGGCTCGATTCGACCGAGTTTTTCAAAATTAAAAATTTTTAAATTTATCTAAATTAATTTTATATCCAATGGTGGCTTCAATTCTCCAATTTAAATGTTTTAAGCTACCTAGAAAAATAAATTTAGCATTCGATTCAATAGTGGTTCAAAATGGTCCTAACCGGTTCAATCCGGTTCACCTGAACTGGTTTGGTTTTCTCTCCCAAATTGTCCTAAGGTCCTTTTCCAAGGTTTTTATGACCCTTTGGGTAATTCGGGAGTTGTAAATTTCTCAATTTGTCCATTATCTAATGATCGAGTTTTTTGAACCGGTTCGGTTTTCTCACTTGGTTTAACCAGTTCTTTTCCCAATTTTCCTTAACTCCAAAAGGCGAGGTTTACAGAAAGTGTTGTACTTCACTAAAGAAATTCCCATCTGTATATACGTCAATTGCAGCAATTCTTCATCCTAAGAGTACCTAAGGACGAGAGCTATCTCCCCCGATCAAGAGCTCAAACCGCCGCACCTTCGACGGTAAGCTTTCGAAGCTTTCTCTCTCTACGAACAGTTTTTCGGTAAAGCTACATTTGAGCTCGTTTCAGACCCAAATCCTGCAATTCAAAGCTCCATTTGCTCGTATGTAAGTGTAGAAATCGATCATCAATTAGAGCAATTAACACCAATTGAACGACCAATTTGAAAAAATCAAATTCGATTAGTAAATGGGGTAGAAATTGAGGGAAAATTGGGGATTTCAAAAAATTGAGGGTCCTCCATACAATTTCTCAAAATTTAAGATCCATTGGAAATGAGAAAGATGTTGGGGACCAGTTGGTCAATTTTTGAAAGAATTGTGGGTCAATTGGCTATTTTTGGAATGTAGGGGCAAAATCGAAATTTTTAAAAAATTGGAGTCCAAATTGGGAATTTGGAAAACTTGAGCCCCTTACACAATTTTAAGTAAATTGAGGATCCAATGAGGATATTGCTAGTCTTGGGACTCGATTCGGGAGAAAGGTTAGCATTAGGGACCTAAAGTCAAGAAAAATAAACAAAGAATTGAGTCTAGTCGCTCATACGTGAGAAACGAAGGTGGTGATGCCAAACCGTTGGCCTCCAAATCCCAACTTAGGTTCCCTTCCCATCTTGGGGTTCCATTATTGGCTTAGGTTTGCATCATTGATTTGGGATTTCATTCCCAATTTAAGTTCTCATTCTCTATTTGAGTTTTCATTCTCGGTTTAACATTGGTTTTTTGATCTGGTTCGACTCCTAATCTCGTTTTAAAGTTCTATTCCCGGTTCTCATTCTCGGTTTTCAATATATGCGAGTTAAATCCAATTTTTTGAAAATCTGGTGTTACAATCCATATCTTGAAAAAAAAGAAGAGATTTGACCCATTTTGTGAAAAAGGGGACTCGAACCATATTTTTAAAAGAATGGCTTTGACCCGTATTTTAAAAGTGAGTTTCAACCCATATTTTATGGAATAAGTGATTTGACCTATATTTTGAAAACGAGACTATGAATCATGAATTAAGAAAAAGGGATTTCGATCTTCAGTTATATAGAAAAGGAACTTCCATTCATATTTATGAATATTATATTATATTAGTTTTAAAATGCACTCCATAACCCTCTGAATTTAATATCCTTAAGTTAATGTGATAAAGTATTAGAGTAATTAGATATATAACAAGTCAAACTCTATCTTATTGTATATATATATATATGTTTGTTATGAAATAGAGTGGTTGATCATATAGGATGACAATCTTTGAGTCTATTGTATTTACTCAATATATTATTTGTTAGTACTTTAAGGTAACTGAGGGTAGATAATTTTTGTTTTAGTATATTCAAGATACATGAGTTATAAGATAATTTACTAGTACTGACTAGGCACTAGTAAAATATGCTCACAATATGTCTAAAGCAGGGTACAATATACTACTCTTCTAACATTCAGATATTTAAATTGAAAGCTTCAGATAAGTTAGAATTGACACTCCATCATAATTAAAAATTGTATCACTCGTTCATAAATTAGATATTTATAATTTTATAAATATATTATAATTAGTCAAAGTGAGCTTTTAGCATAATTTTATAAATAAATTCTAATTCATCCAAATGAGCTTTTTAGCCTTGTAAAATATGTATATGTACTAATTGAAAGAACTTTCTTAATTCATCATTGATAAGATTTGTTTATTGGTGAGACATAGAATGACCTGTACGCATAAGGATGTGTAGGATCTGCTTCCATTTGATCTTGTTCGATTAAAGTTTGAAAAGTATTGGTTGACTGTTGTACTGAAGAATCCACTCCTCCCATTTTGTACCCTTCTTTTTCTTGGCCATTGTTGATGTAATCTTGAATCACCCATGAGATGTTGATGACGACGATTCTTGAATTGTGATCGTCCATTTGAGGGTTGTGCAACGTTCTACACTACTCTTGTTATAATATGTGAAAAACTTGATTAAGCTAAGTGAATCGGGACGAAATCTCTAAAAACTATGAGAGATTCTGATGTATGGATAAGAGGAGAATATACCGTTGAAGAAATTTGTAAAATTTTTATTATATACAAAATTATACTTATATTCCCTCTATTTATAAACATATCCCATAACTAACTTCTTTGACACCTTCTACAACTAATTACAAAATAACCCTCTTAACTTTGAATTTTGTCACAAATATATCAAATTAATTTTATAATTTTTTTATAAATATGATGTATTTGATTTGGGGTATATATGAATTTAGATGAATAAAATATTTGTAACCCCTTATATTTATATTTGAGATTTTAGCCCACTCGTTTTACCATCTATATATATATATACATATATTATTAAATCCAGTTTGCATTACCTTGAATCGTTACGTCTTGCGATTGACTCATCCAAATGCTTGATTGATTCCTCCACACGGCCATTTCACTTTCATGCCTTTGTTCTCTGAAACAAATTTAATTGACTGTGGCCCAGATTTTAAATGAGTTGATCTCAAGTTGAAGTTTGGGATGATAATGCACATGCTATGCTAGAGACCAATAAATAAATAGCATGGCACAAGGAGTGGGATGGAAAGAAAGAGTAGATCATCGTAAATACCAGCAAGCAATTACTTCTCAAATAGGAAGAAAAATATTAATACTAAAAAAATTATTTAAGAATAATTTTTAAATAATTGATAGTTAAAAATATAATTATAAATGTAATAAAATAGAGAAATATAGTAATTTTATAAAATTGTAAATATTTTATTATTAATAAGTTATAACATTTAAGTAAATATAAATACAATTATTTAGTATATAATACTTTATTATATGTTATTAGAGTAATTAAGTTAATATTCGTATTTGCACCCGACTTGAAATAAAATATATAGTTCGTGATCTTGAGTATATAAGAAAAATAATTAATTTGATATTATTTTTTTCTAAAAAAATTATAAATTATAAGTGTATTTTCATGTTACGTAGAATATTAAGTATAATAAAAATATAATTATATATTAAATAAAATAAAATAAATATTATAAAAATGATATTATTTTTAATTAATAACTTTTAAATAAACATATTAACTAAAACGTGTTAAGATACCATTCATTCTAAAAAATAATAAATATAAGAGGAAAACAAGGATGAAAATGTTCCTTTCAATAAGGGAAATGTTTGCATATGGGTTGAATTTTCCTCTAGGCAATTCCACCCATAATTTTCAAGACAACCTGTCTCTACGACCTATCTTCATTTTATAATGAGAAAATAACTCTCAATGTCATGCCCACTGGAAAAATCTTTTTTTTTCTTCTCTCATTTTTCTACCAGTTATTTTTATTCGACCGATAGACATGTGGGGTCTTTACTTGTCCGGTCACCATATGCAACTAACAATCAAAACATGTTCCATTTCCTATCCATTTCCTTTCAAGAAAGAATCAAAGAGCAAAGGTGAACTTTATTATTAATTTGAGTAACCATAATATTTATTAAAAATTAGTAAATTACATGAAAATACATTATTTAGTTTATTAGGACACAAAATTTTCCATAAACTTACTCATATTTAATTTTGTATTATATTTGCAAGTATATTTTTTTAATTCTAAACAAAATAAAATAGATAAATATTGTATTTTTATAATATTGTAAAATTTATATTAATTATAATTCATAATTCTTATGTACATTAATTCGATTACTTACTAGTTTATAATAATTTTTTATTTTATTAAATATAAGATAATATTATCAACAATTATAACCATAGTAAAAGATTTTTAAAATAGTATTAAAATAATTATAAATAATAAATTTTAAATAAATAATAAATTTATAAGTTTGAAATGTTTGTACTAATTTAATCACATTCTCAAAAAAACTTTATATGTTATATTGAAAGAAATATGTGACATTGTTCACTTTTGCTAATTAGAGACTTATCACTTACTAAATAAAATTTGTTATTGAGTTAACATATTGAAAATTTTCTAAATTGTGTAATGAAGGTCTTATATTAGAAAATATAATAATAGTGTCATCTTCTATGTTAGGTATATTATATTAGTTAATTAAACAAGTTGGATAGGTATTTTATATGATATGAGTTTACTATATTGGATAAGTATTTAAAATATAATTATAATTTGGTAGATTAGTCTAATAATATAAAATTATACTACTAACCATGTAAACAAAAAATGAACTGTCAGTCATATCATATGGGCTTTTTCGATGATGCTTTCTTTTCTGACCGTTCATATGAGAGAAAGTGACGTATAACCAACGGAAATAAATCATGCCATTTAATAGTATGGGATGATGATTAGGGCTCCCTACTCGTGAGGATGCTCCTCATTAATTAGACTTTCTAGGAGATGAGATTCATATATCTATTATATATATATATATATATATATTTTGTAGTCAATTCACACTACACTTAGTATTATGAATATTTGCTTACAACAAAATAAGTTAATATTATTTATGTCAATTTTAAATTGTTCTTTGTTTATAAAATTGTAATAGTTATAATATTTATAAATAATAATTAGAAATATGTTCAACTAATTATCAATTTATAATAATTTTTCATATATTATTAGAGTAAATTGACTCGAATATGTAATCAACCCGATAATAAAAACTCAGTTTGTTATTTGCTCGATTATTGAGAAAAAATAATTAACTTTAAGTCTATTGTTTTCATTCGCATAATACCTAAAAAATAATACCCACCTCATATATAAGTATTGAGTGCAGGTTTAAAATTATAATTAATGTTAAGTATAAGTTGTAAGTTAATACAAATTTAAAATTTTTATAAATTTATAAATATTACACTAATTACAATAATTTTTAAATAGAAGTGGACAAAACTTTCATAATAAGTATAAAAATGGCTAATTATACTAGAAATTAAATGATGGTATCAAAATGTCATAATACCCACTAACACATTGCTTATTAAATAGCATGGAAATGTAATTATTAAGACTAAATATATGAATTAAAATAGTATATTCAGTATATTTACCGTGGTTGATAATATAATTAAATGTGATAAAAAAATATTATATTTTAATAAATTAAAAAGTTTTCACAAGTTATAATTTATAAATTTTCAGTAATTATTAGCTCGAGTTACTATTAGTTAATAATAATTTATCAAATAATATGAGAATACTTATACCATTATCAAACTTGATATTTTAAATTTAATTTATTTTGTTACCGATTATTAAGAAAGGATAACTAACTCGATATTATTATTTACACTTATTTGAAATAAAAAAAAATAATACCTAATTTATATATAAGGGTGGATAATAGATTTAAAATTATATTAAATATTGAAAATATGATATAATATTTAATAAAATAAAAAATATTATTAATTTATAAATTAATAATATATATATTATTTACTATTAATGAATTTTAAATAAATATACTAAAATTTAATTATAAATTTATAATATTTTTTATCATAATACAAATTAAATGTAAAAAAAATACAAAGTTCAAGTATTGGTACTTCAAAAAAATATAGAAAGGAGTTTGCTGAAACTCGATGATTTCATTTTCTTCAACGAGACACCTCTCAACTTCAGCAGTTTGCCTCGTGCCTTTTCGGAAACATACTGAATCATCTATCAATAATTTAAAAATGATGGAAATTCTAAACATTAGCAAGAGAAAATGACGAGCACACGACCGACCTTTCCAGATTTAATTTTTCCTAAATTATACTTTTTATAATGTGATACTATAATATTAAATCTTTTATAAAATTATTATTTTTATAATAATTAATTTATTATCCAGCCTAGGTATGTTATTAATACAAATTATATTAAATAAATAAATAAATTTTGTAATCTTTTATTTAACTCAAATTACATATTTATTTTAAATAAATATAATTTCATTAAATAAAATTATAAATAAAAATTATATGTAATTAATTTTAAAAAATAGGTTAAATATTTTACACATAAATATATAATTATTTATAATTATATAATTTTATTATTAAAATATCAAATTTAAAATATGTATTTATACAAAATCATCATTTATATATAAGTATTTTACTAATATTAAATTACATATAATTATTACTAATAACTATTATATACATAAATTTTCAATATTTTATTAAGTATAAATTATATATAATTAAAATTTTGTATAATCTAACACTAATGTATATTTTCTTGTTATATAATTTTTTAAGTAAATTATATAATTTTAGTATTACTAAATTATATATATTATTTTAAAAAATACAAATTATATATAATTTTTAATTAATAAAATTATAAGTGAAAATTACATTTAATAAAAAAATTATTTAATCAATTTAAAATAATAAATAAAAGATTTTATACAAATATATCTTAAATTCTCTATAATTATAAAATTTTTAGAGAAAATTATATGATTTTATTTCACTAAAATATCAAATTTAAATTACATATTTATATAATACCATAATTTATAAATAAATATTTATTTAACTTAAATTAGGTATATTTTTTATTATTAAGTGAAATATATATATATATAATTAAAATTTTGTTTAGATTATCCCATAATTATATAACTATTGAATATATATTTGTGTGAAACTATATAAAATTTTTAATTATATATAGTTTTCACTTAATAAAATATTTTGAAAATTATATACATTTATTAAATTATTTGTAATTTATTTTAAATAAAAATATTTATATATAAATTATAATATTGTATACATATATAAATTATAATATTGTATACATATATAAATTATAATATTGTATACATATATAAATTAAATTTAATATTTTAGTTATATTAAAATTATATATTTTATTAACAAAATTTTATTACTATAAAGAATAAAAAATGTATTTAGATAATATATTTAATTTATTAGTTCATATTAGTTATATCAAATATTAATTATATATAATATTATTAAGTAAAAATATATTTAATTTATATATTTTTTAAATATATATGTTAAATAAAATATAACTTATTTTTTAATATAATTTATATTAATAGTAAAAATTATTAAATTAATTATTAAAAATATGATTACTCATTTGATAAAATAAATATTTATGGTGGATTTATAAAATTTTAATAGTTTCACTAATTAAAAATTATTATATTTAAGAACATAATACTTTTTACATACTATCAATATTAGTAATTTTATACGCCTATTATATTCAAGTTTATAAACCTAACTTGATATATTCACGAGTATAAAAAAAATATAACTTTAGTTAATTATTCTAACTCGTACTATATTAAATAATAATATATGATTCGTATATAATTATTAAATACAATTTTAAAATTAAATGTAATAAATATATTCATTAATATGTGTTAAAAATATTATCATATATTAAATAAATTAGAAAAATATTTTATATTTATAACATTAAAAGGTTTTATTATTTAAAAATAATAAATTTTAAGTATACATGGCTCGAATTAAACTCTTACATTAATAATTTAATAGAATTAAAATTTTTAATTATATATGTTATTATACGATAATTATAATGGTCTAAGTTAGCAAATATGACATTAGTAAATATTTTAGATAAAATTTGAAATATTTTATGCAAAAATGTAATTTAACACCACTATTTAAACGATGATTGTTCTTAAATACTATATACTTGAGGAAATGGACTGGCTTACATGACATCAATATCAATACGCTCACCATTTTGATGAAACACACACTTAAAAACGATTATACTCCAGAAAGAGATAGCTGGCCATGGCCGGCTAGAATAGTGGGGAATGGGATGGGGATGAATTCACCAAATTAAGGATGCTATTCCAATAATTCTTGTTGTCCTCCAAGTAGTCCCTGCGGCTGCTGCCGCTCTCACCGCCATTCTCGGACGACTCCCCACCGCAGTTGCCGCTACCCTCCAACAGGCCACTCTGCTCGCCGGAGCTGTTGAGGAGAAGCTCGGTAAATCCCTCGGCCTCCATCTCGTTTTCTAGACTGCTGCAGTGACCGCTCGTGCTCGTTTTGATAGGAGAATCATGGGCAGTCCAGGAAGCAGCTTCAAGGGCCATGGGCATCCAGGTGTCGTGGTGGAAGCCGATCGATGTGAAGGGCAATGTGTGGCTTCCAACACCTTCCTTGAACTCTCCGAGATTCGGCATATAACTCTTCCAATCATGCTCACTTTCTTCCTTGATGATGCTGCCGCTTTGTTGGTCCGATGATGTGCCGAGAAACTCGATCATCTGCTGCTTGGAATTCTCCAAGAATGTGAGAGTCGAAGTCGGGGACTCGAAGTGGTCGCCGCCAATCCCGGCAGTCTTGGCCAAGAGCTGTCCAGAGGCCACAAAAGTCGAAGCCCGGGAGAACCCCAAAGAGGAGGAGTTGCAGCCGCTGCAACCACCATTCCCGACTTGGTTGAAGGAGTGAGACCTGAGCTTTGACTCCCTCACGAGCCGGGCCTCGGCCTCAAGACGGGCGCTTTCCCACTGAGCCATGTGGCTCAGCTTGGCATCACTCTTGTTGGACTGGCCATCTCTAGATAGCATCGCATCGTTTTTTGGCTTGTGGGTCACCGGATCGAACCCCATTTTAGCCAGCCGCTTCTTCAGGTGGGTGTTCCAGTAGTTCTTGATCTCATTGTCCGTCCTTTTTGGCAGGTGGTTTGCGATTGCCGACCACCTAGTGTACAAGCCAAATAGGCTCAGTCACCATACCGAAAGCCCTAGCACAGCACTCACCGACACAGGCAAAAGAGGGTTTTTTGAGAGAAGCCTGTCTAATTACCTGTTACCTAGAAGGGCATGGAGTTGAATAATGGTTTGCTCTTCCTGCAAGCTGAACTTTCCCCTCTTGATATCAGGTCTCAAGTAGTTCGTCCACCTCAGCCTACAACTCTTACCACACCTGTGCAGACCTGCAAATATGCAGAATATAGGTCAAATGGTGACTTAGATGGTCTTAACAACTGAACTGTGTGGGACATATACACGGACAGGAATTCACATCGAACAGCCAGAGTTAGGTGCGGTGGTGTAAATTTTACCGGCTTTAGCAGGCAGAGCTCGCCAGCTTCCATGACCATGCTCTTCAATGTAGGCCAGCAGCTTCTGGTCTTCCTCGGGAGTCCATGGCCCCTTCTTCAGCCCGACTTTATCGCAGCAAGGTGATCTCCCCATGTTTTTCTGGCTCGAGATCGTGAAAGAGAATCTCCACCCAGATTTGCAGAGCGAGTAATAAGGCTCTTATATATTCCCGATTACCAGTGAAATATAGACACATGGAGGAGAGAGAGAGGAGATGGAGCAGAAGAAGATGAATCAGAAGAAAGATCAAGCCTCAAGACACCGAGACATAAATGGGGTGAGGGGACAGTGGAGTGGAGGAGTGAAGTGGGAAGTGACCAGTGTACTTCATCTGAAGCCTTCTAGTAAATACAATAAATATATATTAAACATAAATCCTTAATTGTTTTTACTCGTTTTATAAGGATTTGATTAAAAAATATATTAATTGATAATTCTTATAGGCCAAATAATTTTAATGCTTTATTACTAACTCACGGCTTCAAACTTTCAGATAACATGTTCTAGAAGTCCAATTGGCTGAACAAAAAAAAAAAAGTCCCATTCTCACCAAAGGCCTTGATGTCAATTTATTACATTTCCTCTTTCTAGGCTCATGTCCTTTCATACACGTGAAAGATAACTTTTTATTTTTAAAATTAAAATTTAATATATTATATTTTAATTATTTCAATTCGATATATTTAGTGTTTAATACATTTAAAATCATAACATTAAAAGTGCACCCATTTCGCCATTACTTCTTGAAGAATACCACTTATCATGGAATCAACCAACATGGTAGAAAAAGTAAAAAACATATATATGACTCATATTTGAAAATTTGATAAACGTGCAAGACTTCCCTTCTCTTGATTATGAATTTGAGTAATGTTGAAATTAAGTTGAACCAGCTCATACTAAAGATTTTAGAGAATATTGCAAAAAGTTTCAAAATGATAAAATCATAATTTTGGCTCTAAAATTAAGAAAATAAGCTAAATTTTTTTTAGAAAATTAAATTAGGTTAAACATCGATCAAATTGAAGGTAAACCAACAAAAAAAATAAAAAATAGTTGAACCAATCAATTTAATCATCGAAAATAAGTTCACTATAGTGCGCACTGATCAAAATTGGTCAAACCAAACGGGGAAACACACTGCACAAGCTCCAACCTAAAACTCAACTTTTTACCAGATTCTTTTGCCAAAGGTTGTAATCCAAGTTTCGAGGAGAAATAAATTCCTTCTAGGCATATGAGGCCATATTTTGATCGGAGAAAGCTATGGAACGATGGTACTTGAAGCCATGAAACTCTCGATATAAATCCAGACCAACCATTCCATGACAATTGGTTAGAATTCTCTTTGAAACTGATTACCTAAGCTTTCCGACGAGCTTGTTACCAGAAATCATAACTTTTGATTCCATCCATCAAATCGAGTGTTTCAAGTGGTGTTAGAACCATAGTTGAGCCAACTTTTATTACCTATCCAATTCAAATGGTCATTGTGCCAACGCTGACGCAATCAAACATTATATGCTCAATCTATAGAAAATAGATCTCTTCATTCCCAAGCCATTTCCAACTTCCTTGACAACCAAGCATAACAAATAAAAATTTCAGACTCCTTTTAGCCCAACTAACAAATTCTATCGGTCTCCCAAGCTCAGAGTAAGTATGAAGGTAGAATTAATGCTTGAAATTCCCGACTAACTTTCAATAATGGATAATCTTAGTACATCTTCTTTTTTAGGTGACCCAGACCTCCACTCGAGATGAGTCAAGATCCCACGAACTCCTCTAGAAGACAACTTCCCAATTCCACTAGTGCCACCACCCGAGTCACCGTCTCTGGTGAGTTCCCACTAATTTATTGATTTATGTCTATTTTTTGGTGAGCCTTAGAATTTGGGAAAAAATGCACTATTTTGGTCGACCCTTATTGAAAAATGACCATGGTGACATAGGGGATGTGTCTATGGACATGATAGAAGTTATTCATAATTTTTGAGATATGTTTTGATGGGTTATGAAGCTTGGGGGCCAAAATATAAAATTGAAAAAGTTAGGAAACCTATTCGGGAATGGTGGATCTTAGTTGTAACACCCCAATTTGATTTGCGGGTCAGTTGTATATTACAATTGTCATGCCCTTCCAATATTATAATAGTAGGGGTCTGCATCACAGTAGTACCAATATATCGTAAGGCTCTAATAACACAAAATATTACAATTCTAGAAAGAATTTAAACTTATTATATAAAGTTCAAAATTTATAAAAATCATTTCACAATCCCCAAACGAGAAACTACGTGAAATTATTATTAAGGTAATTACATCGAAAAGACATCTCTAGTGCTAGTAAGCTTTTCTCATAGTCCTTACCTACAGTGGAATAGAGAGAGAGATGAGTAGTAAGGTTCAATGAATGGGGTAGTGATATCAGTATGTCATCTCCACGATTACAACCCCTACAAAAATATCAAGTGTGGAGTTGTAAAGTTTTCAAAAAGTTTTACTTTCATAACTTATCATTATTGATGGGAATTCATATTAGGATGATCAACTCTAACAAGCATATATCACAAAAAACAACATATCAAACATTTCATAGCATGAACGCATGAGGGTCACAACCGTACAACGATGACACACCCCTCTTTGCTAGTGCCTAGTGGCAAGAACATACCTCTCTCCACTTACCTCCTCTAAATATCAGATGGACTGACTCTTAAGGGAGAGTGCAACTCTAACAAGCATATATCACAAAAAACAACATATCAAACATTTCATAGCATGAACGCATGAGGGTCACAACCGTACAACGATGACACACCCCTCTTTGCTGGTGCCTAGTGGCAAGAACATACCTCTCTCCACTTACCTCCTCTAAATATCAGATGGACTGACTCTTAAGGGAGAGTGTCCTATTATATTCTCTAAATGCTGGATGGATCGACTCCTTAGGAATATAGTAACCATATTATATTCTCTAAATGCTAGACAAACTGACTCTTTAGAAATAGTGACCATATCCAACCACCGCTCGATCAAAATTGGACACTGCCTTGTAATTCCCCTATCCTGGATACTAGGATAAACAATCTCCCCTTATTCACTCTCATCCTATATATCCCTTGGTAACTAACATAACCTCTCCATGTTAGCATTTATGGGATAAAATACCTCAATCACTTCAATCATAATCAATGCAACATGAAATCAACAAAGCAATAGAGGTTGGCTTGTTGTTTGACCAACTCCTCTAAAGTAGTACAAGCATCAAATTATCGACCATCAATGTCCCATAATGTCATGGAAGGCATTACTTTATTTTGAGTCACAAATATTATACTTATACTCCTTTTATAAACATGGACTGAATCCCTCTTCACAAAATACAAATCGAAGTCCATCATTAATAAAATATGGGTCGAAGCCCTACTTCTAAATAATAAGGACCGAAATCCTACATTCATAATATCACGTCCTGACCCAATTTCTTGACCGGCGGTCCCATGCAACTTACCAATCCAGTTGATATTATAGTAGTGAGATCTTGCACCAAAATAAAACCGACAGGACTAAGACTCAGAACATAAAACACTTCTTTATTTTTCAGCAAAAATTTGAAAGTTTTCTTTAAAGCATGGTGCCCCAAAAATGGCTTAATAATCACCCATGAATAGAATAGTTGATAAGAAGTAAATTTCAATATTCGTAACATGGAAGAGGGCTATCTTAGACGATAATCTGGAGAGATCCTCCCACTTCTGCCTCTAGCTTACTCAACTTTCACCTGCAATAGTTTGGGGGATGAGTGAGCTTACAACTCAATGAGTGGGACACTAACGTCGTGCCACTACATGGCTTAAAATCCATATTTTTTTCCATAAACCACCTATCATGATTCTATATTATATTAATTGTACTAAACCTTCCGAGTCCTGTGGTTTACTTTACCACTAGAGACACTAGTCTCGGTCCATCTGACTTGTAGACTACCCTATGGTCGAGTTATCCTCAATTTCCCACTTTGCTTTTACATATATAGCAGTTTATATGCAAACATTGGGACTTAATCTTGCATAGATAAGCATGGCCTATGCTCGGGCAACACTTTCAGGCTATTCATAGCCTACGCCTCGAACCGACTACTTAGGCCCCAAATAGTGGGCTTCTCAAGGCCTTAGCTATCACGTCCTGACTTAGTTTGGTCGGAACCCCGTGAGCAACCCACCACTCCATCCGACCCAAAGGAATCACCTCCTCTAAAACTGTAGGGAGTCAGACATACTTCTTCTCATTGTTTCCCTAGGATGAGATTATCAAAACTATTATATCAAGAAAATCTTAAGCATAAAGCACCTGAGGTTGGTTGGAGGTTACGACTAGCGGTTCTAGAATTTCTTCCTTCTTGATAAAAAGAAAAAGGGAGGGGTGAGTTTTTCAACTCAGCGAGCAGATTTCATAGGGGTAGGTTTGTTTGGACTTCCTCATTTTATTACATCTAGGCTCATGATTTGGCCACATTATCCTTTTACCATTTCCTCTTTATCACTGTAAAGGTATTCAGTTCATATAATTGGTTTGACATGGCAACACGTGCCCTTTTATCATAAAAACGGATCATACGTTCGTAGAACAGTTCCCGACTATTCCACTTGTGGACCATAGCGTATTTATCATCCACCCTGGTAGAATTTCACAACTTCTACAAAAGTTTGTGCAGGCATCAATTGCTTGATCCCCTAACTCGAGTTTGTACTTCGTGTCCGCAAATATGGGATGAGACCTCTCCCTCTCTTAACTCGGTCTCAATGCGCATGAAGCTCCTAGAGCTTCTTGACATACTGAACGACAAAGCTTCCCTTATGCTACTAGGGTTGTCCAGTAGCACTTAGAACCACCACTACCCCATACCTGACACCTCGATGGTTCCGTAACACGACATACACAATCGACAGTCTTATATTTATTGACCATTATCGTTGGTGTTACCAACCCAACGATTTCGACGACTCGACTTCAACTCGGTAGCTAATTCACTTAATTAATTGATTATGAAAGTCTTTTAAGTATATAGACTTTAACTTGTTTACAAGCCTAAGCCCGTGCCCATTGGCGTTGGGACCACTCAAGCAAGTCTAGCTCTAATATTGCATGATTCATTCCCTCTTTAGAAAAGTCTCCCAAAGAGTTTAAGCTGATTCAAGTAGTTATGGGAGATCTTTTCTAGAAAAACAATTTTAAATTCTGAAAAGTGAGTCCATCAACCCAACTGGACGTGATGCTAAAAAACCCACTAACCCGGTTCATCGTGACCTATTTTCGGCTAGATCTCAGCCGTCTATGTGCTCCTCTGCACAAGTCCTTAAATCGCCCGTCCTACACGGTCCAAGCGTTCACATCAGTAAAATTGGCATGAAGGGCCTCATACATGCACATATTAGCACCTAGGTCCTTAATTATGTCTTAATCACAATTAGGTCACTAAAGTTCTTAATTTAGCTTTAGGTCCCTAAGGTTTCCAATTTCCCTCTTAGGTCCCTAATTTCTTCTTATTTTCACCAAAGTCCTCAATTTCCCCTTAATTTCAATTCGACCCCCAATTTCCCAAAAATTCCCAATTTTGCCCAATTTTCCTCTAACATTGCACTTTGATCCCTAAATCTTTGTTTCATCAAATTGACTATCCAAACTTGGTTAATTATCCCCTATCATGCTGCTAATCGCTCCCCCTTCTCTCTACGAATATTTAGGCCTTTGAATCACTTCATTTGGCAAATATTCGAGCTCAAATGGAGCCTCGTCGGAAAAAGTTCTTAGAGAGAGAAAGCTTAGTTTTTTTACCAGTGAGGGGGCGGTGGTCGGAGCTCTCGATGTGGGTGGATAGTGCTCTCCCAAGGGGTCCTTCTAGGATCAAATTACTGGTCAATTGCCTGTCTTAACATAATGAATTTAATGAGAGAAATTCATGCATTCTAGCTTTTGTGACTTTAAAATTCTTACAACACATGGTGGAATTGGCTTACCTCGAAGGTTGCAGGGAGTTAGGGATTGGTTGAGGAGGGCTAGGGAGGGGTTGGCCTAGCTGTAGAAGGTCGGGGGAAATTGAAGTACAACTTGGAGAATCTCATTTTCCTCATGACCAAAGGAGGAACAATACTATTTTAGCTCGTCGGTGCTGTGGCGGTGGTCCTTAGGCCAAACTGAGGTTATAGTGGGGTGGAAGACTTCTTCCTAGTTCCAAGGAGTCCAATTGCGATGTTAGAGGTTAAGGAAAATGTTGATATCAAAACTCTGGTTTACGCCTTGGCGAAAAACTGAGCACTCTCTCTTCTTCGATCATTTGCACGATGAGCAAGACGAGTGGGGAGGAGCTCTTTATATAGGGAGCTCGATAACTGACTAGTGAACCGTCTGCCCAAGACTTGGCCTGCCATGCCCTTACCTAGTTTGGTCAGAACCTTGTGAGCAACCCACCACTCCCTTTGGTCTAAGAAGAATTTCCCTTCTTTTAAACCGTGAGGAGTCAGACGTCCTTTTGACCTGGTTTCCTGGAATAGCATTATACAAAGCTTGAGAAATTAATAAGGATTTTTTTAGGCATACCTAGCTTAGGGTTCAGCTTCGAGGAATTCTTTAAGGGTTTGTCTCCTTTCCTAAAAAGGGGTTAAAGAGAGGGGTGAGTTTCTATAACTCAGAGAGTGGGTGTTGGGAGTGAGTTTTTCAAAATAATTTATCAAAAACCATCATTCAACTGCCCTTATGGGCGTCTCGATGGTCCTGAACTAGATTGCATGCACAAACAATAGTTTTCACATAATAGCCATCATTTGTGGTGCTAACGATCCAATGGCCCCGAAACTCAATTTAGACTATAGTTATTTGCCTGACTGGTCTGTCGACCTAATCCTTGCGCACTGCCACTAATCCATCGAGTCTTGTCAGTCATGACTTGGTACCGTGGTAAATCACCCATAATTTTTAATTTAATGAGATTTTTCATGGCTCTTTTACTCATGTTTGTCTACGGGCTCTAGCCCGTGCCCACTGGCCTTGGGCCTATGTCACGCCCTAACCCGGTTTGGTCAGATCCCCGTGATCAATCCACCACTCTCCCGGTTTATTAAAGGGTTTCCCCTTATTGTAAACTGTAAAGAGTAAGGCATCCTTTAACCTGCACCTTTTTCCTGGAATAGCATAATCAAAACTGCATGAAATTTAAAACTTTACATACCTGTCTTACAGGCATCTTAGTTGACGGTCTTTAAGGGGAGGCTTTTCGGGATTTCCTGAAAGGGATATAAGGGAGGGGGTGAGTACGACTACTCAGTGAATGGGTTTTTAAAAGCTTTTAACTTTTAAGAAAAACATTTATATGGAGTGTGCCAGACTTCTTTGTTTTAAAAAATCCCTTCATTTAAAAATTCAGGTTTTTCCATTATTTCTTAGTTACCACGGTGTGTCATCACCCAACACACATCCTTCATCATGAAAGTTACACACATTCGCAAGTCAGTATCACTACTGAACCCGCTAGTGGCTTCGGAGCGACTTTTCCTGCCACCCGGATAGAAGTACGACCACTTCTATCTTGGGAATGAGTGGATGTACGTGACATCTGACCCACAATCCCGAAATCACTTCTTTTTGTCCGTATGAGTACAGAGACCTCATCCTGTCCCCACTCCGGTCTCATGCACTTGGTGCTACTCCAGATTTCGCACAGACTCTTGGAACGACGAACTGCCCTTATAGCCACCAGGTCGTCCAGTGCCCTTAGGACGCATCACTACCCCTCATGGGCGTCTTGATGATCCCGTACTCACAGTGCATGCACAAACAATGTTTTCTTATATTGCCATGTAATCTGTGGTGCCACTAGTCCAACGGCCCCGACTCTCAACTCAACCCGTAGCTGTTTGTCTTGACTAGTCCGTCGACCTGTCATGTTGCACTGCCGCTAGTTGACTGAGCATGTCGGTCCTATCTTGGTACCATGGCCAAACAATTCACTTATTAAGTTTTATGGCACATATATCATGTTCATTTACGAGCTCCTGCTCGTGCCAACTGGCCTTGGGCCCACTGTACGAGATTTTCAAAATCGGGCATTTAGCCCCCAAGTTCCAAAATTGAGGCCCCCGGCCTATTAGAGCTATTCGAGCTCCCGTCGAGAAGGTCTCCCAAATTGTTTAAGCATCGGCACACAGTCAGGGGAGAGCACTTCCGACAAAAATAGGTTTTTACTGTCCATCATACTGACCGGTATAAGGACATCTCCGTTCATAACCGATGAACGGGTTTTCAACTTCCTTCGAGGAAGTCTCATCATACCAACCGGGTATGATCTACTTACAACCCGTAAGTAGTTTTTTCACATAACTTTCATATCACTTTCTCTAAGTAGTGATGATTAAAATACCACTAAACGTGGGTTTTCATATCGAGGCACTTATCATCCCCAACTGGGTATGATGTTAGTAAATCCACTCACCCGTTAATGCCATGAATTCCACTAGACTGGTTCTTTGTATTCACGCGAGCTTGTCCTTGCTGGCGTTCCCGGTATTTCGTGTTCCTACACGATATGAACATCTTGGTTCATTATCATTCGGCCTAATCGCCTTCATTCATTCCAAATGAATGAGAAAGTCAAACTTTCATTTATTTGCAATTAGGCCCCTAAAGTTATTTCTCTTTAACTTTAAGTCCCAAATACCAGTTTTTCCTCAAATTGAGTCCCGAAACTTCTAAAATTTATCATAGGATCTCAATTTATTCCATTTCACAAAAAGGGGTTTAATTTTTCAAATTTCCAATTTGGTCCTCCAACTTTTCCAAAATTTACCATTTTGCCCTTCCTTTACAAAAATAGTAATTTTTGCCCCAAAAATTTTAAAATTCCTCAATTGGTCCTCTAACATTATTTTCATGCCCAATTGACCCTCAATTTCATAAAATTATATTTTGGCCCCTTTGAATTTCGAAAATCCCCAAATTTTCCCCCAATTTCAACTCTTCAACACTATCGAATTTGATTTCATCAAATTAACCGATCAAACACTTCTAATTATTGAAATTGGAGTTGAAATTGTGTTCCTGTATGTTTATAAGATTCTAAGAAACTTTGAATCGCAGATTTTAATGTCAAAACGAGCTCAAATGAAGCTTTGCCAGAAAACAAACTGTAGAGAGAGAAAGCTTCGATTACTCACCGGTGAAGGCACGACGGTTCGAGCTTTCAATCTGGACAGATAGCTCTCATCCTGAGGTTCATCCTAGAATCAAGAATTGCATCAATTGATACGAAATTGGATTAGAATTTCGTCATTGAAATTCGGTCGACTCTCTCTCTAGCACCAATCCAAAATTATAAAGGGGAGCCGAATTGGCTTACCTTTCGATCCTAATTCGGCCGTGGAAAGGCTGAGGAAGTGTTGGGAGGGCTTGGTTTGGCCTGAGGAGGGCTTGAAATGGCTGATTTCAGCTTGACCGAAATAGGGCAGCTTCGGTCCACTGGAGTTGCTTCACTATTCCATCATGTCGATGCTTCTCCAACGATTCTCGGATTGACTGAAGTTTGCTATCAGATAGTTGTCTTCTCCTCGGTTCTAAAGAGCCCGAATTTTGTTCAAGTCGAAGTTTTGGTTCGAGCTTTACCGGGAAATGGAGCAGTAGAGAGGGAGAGAGAAGTGTTCAGGTGTGAGGAGAATGAAATGGGGATGACCTCTTTATATATTCGTAAAACCCGTGTATTAAATGGGCGAGATTTATTACTAGTATTAATATTGCCATAAATTATTGGTATTAATTCCAATAATTTAATTTAGGTATTAAATTATTGGTATTAATTTCAATAATTAAATATATATTAATTGATGGCTATTTATGATAAGTTGTACGTTCGCTTAAAAATTTTTTACCGAAATTTCGGGTTACAAAAAAATCATACTTCCCAGGAGGTGAGCACGCTTAACTTTGAAGTTCTTACAGGAATCTAGTTCACCTGAACCAATTTGGTTTTTGTTTTCTAATTTGTCTTAAGTTTCTTTTCCAATGTTTAATAAATCCTTTGGATCAACCGAAAGTTGTAAATTTTCATATTGTTTATTCCCAAATGTAAACCGGTTTGGTTTTCTTATTCGGTTTGATCGGTTCTTTTCCTGGTTTTCCTTAACTCAAATGTGCGGGGTTTACAGCCTACTTCACAAGTTTTTCAAAAACTGGGCCTTGAGCCCTATAAGTTAAAAAATGAGGCCTTTGGCTTGATGAAGCTCTCCCAACTCTCGTTAGAAAAGTCTCTCAAATGTTTTAAGCATTGACACACATCCAGGGGAGATCATTTCTGACAAAATGGTTTTTTTTTATCTTAAATGTATTTATCATACCAACCGCGTGGAACCCATCCTCTCGGACCAAGGAATCTGAGAAAAGAACCAACAAAATTTTTATGAGAAAATCGAGTCAATTAATGAACCGAAAATAGTAAGGAAGGGATAAACTAGGAAATTGGAAAATCCCAAATGACTAAAAAGTCATAAAAATCATGGGGAAGAACCATGAAGTGAATTAGATAGGAAAACTGGACTAGTTTGGAGTGAACTGGACATGAACCGGATTGAACCATCGTGAACCTATTCAATGATTCATTTTTCTAGATGGCTTAAAAATATCAATTTGGAAAATTGAGGACACCATTAGATAGAAAATGAATTTAGATAAATCTAGAAAATTTTAATTTTGAGAAAATCGGTTGAATAGGGCATTAACCGACCGATTTTTGAACTCGGGTCACTGAACCTGGTTGGACTGGACTTGTCAACTGTCCAGCTGGTCAATGGTCAACGATGCCTTGTCAGCTACCACACAGACATGGGAAACTAATGGGAGGCTACCATATGTCCGATCAACGGTCAATGAACAACCGGTTAGCTTGCCACGTGGACATAAGCAGCCAATGGGAGGCTGCCACATGTCCGGTCAACGATTGACACAACGTTTGAGTTGGAACGCCACGTTAGAAAAACCAACCAATCACATCGTGCCACGTGGCACACCTACCATGTCATTATCTTTTTCCTCAATCAGCTGATAGAAGGGAAGGAGAGAGAGGGAGGGTGATTCCTCCATTGACCCAGGAAGAGCTCTAGTATGACCATCGGTGGCCGAGTCGGAGGCCGAGTCTTATGCTGGCCGGTAGCCCGGTCAGTTGTCGAGCTCCCTATATAAAGAGCACATCTCCATTCATTTTGAGCATTCCATAAACGAGCGAAGAAGGTTAAGTACTCCATTTTCCTGCAAGCAGCAAACCAAAGCTTCGAGATTGGGACTTTTCTCAACCTCTGTAGTTGTATTTAGTGCCTTTAGAACTGAGAAGAAGTCCTCTACCCAGCTACACCCTCCCTTCAACTCGAGGACCACCAGAGAAGAGCTTGGAAGCTCACACAGTACTGTCATTCCATGGTGGTCTACAACCCGAGTGATTTGAGCTCCATTCGAGCCATCCCTAGACCATTGTCAACCAAACCAAGCTTCCTAGATCACTCTTAGAGGTGCCCTGACTTTCACTAAGCTAGGACGGTAAGTCTCCTCTGCCGCTCCTCACTGGAAAACACTATTTACAATGTGTTTTTACAAAAAATTAAATTGAGAAATTTACACTGCTCAGACCAGCAATTGAGGCGTGGTTGATCTAGGAAGGATCCACACGAGGAGAGCACTTAGAAAAATCAAGAGCTTCGGTCGTCGGTCCCTCGCCGGTAAGATATCGAAGTTTTCTTTCTCTAGACTTAGTTTTTTAGTGAAGCTTCATTTGAGCTCATTTTGGAGCCAAATGAAGTGATTCAAAGCTTGAAATGACGAGGGAGACATGGGGAAGATAATTTGGATCTCGAATGGGGACAATTAATTGAGTTTTGATGATCAATTTAACGAATTGATGTTTCAGGAACCAAATTGCAATTTTTGAAAAATTGGGCAATTTGGGCCTGAATTGGAAATTAAGGAAATTCATGAGATTTTCATGAAATTAACTCCCAATTGAGGTCCAATTGGGCAAATTGGATGAAAGGGGGGACCAATTGGGAATTTTTAGAAATTTAATGACCCATTTGGTAATTTTTGGGAAATTTAAGGACCAATTAGCAATTTTGACAAAATTATGGACCAATTGGTAATTTTGGGAAAAACTAAGGACCCATGAGGGGGATAATTGGAAGTTCTAGGGACTTAATTGTGATGATAGGAAGATTAGGGATCTAATTATGATGTTACAAACGTTATGGGACCTAAATGAAATTAATGCATAACGGGAGGACCTATGCACAAATACACGAAAGTATGCGAACTCTTATGCCAATTTTCCTAATATGGATACTTGTACCATGTAGGAGTGGATTGCCCAAGTATCGGTGCAAGGAAGCATACCACGAAATTAGGTCTCACCGAGAGGACCACATCACTATTATCGGGTGAGTGGGATTTTCAGCATCATACCCGGTTGGAGGTTATGAGAACCGTTTTAAGTTTGAAAATCATTTTCAAGAATGATCTCCCCCGATTGCGTGAAACTACTTAAACATTTTGGGAGACGCTCTTGATGGGAGCTAGAGTTGCTCTAATATGCTCGAGGCCTCGGATTTAAAAATAATAAGGCTAGAAGCCCAGTTTTGGAAAACTCGTGAAGTGGGCCCAAGGCCAATGTGCACATGTTGGAGCCCATAGATAAATATGATTGTAAGAACCATGAAAAATCTCATAAAATTGGGAATGTTGTGCGACCTGCCATGGGACCAAGACATGACTGACAAGGCTTGATGAGCTAGTGGCAGCGTGCTAGGACTAGGTTGATAGGCCCATCAAGGCAAATAACTATAGGTCAAGTCGTGTGTCGGGGCTGTTGAACCATTGGCACCAAAGATTATGGTTAATTATTCAAAACTATTGTTATGCATGCAAGAGGATTCGGGAGCATCTAGACACCTGAGAGGGGTAGTTGATGGGTTCTAAGAGTTGCTGGATGACCTGGATGAAATAAGGGTGAGTTTGTCTTGCTAGTTAGTTATGAAGCTCTAGGAACTTCCTACGCACTATGACCAATGCAGCAGGGGAAAGGAGGTCTCGTCCCACAGAGCGGACATAAAGTATGATTTGGGTTTGAGGGTCGGACAATTGATGTCCACTCAAACTCATGGTAGAGGTCCGAGACTTATATTCGGGTGGATGGTAAAGATGCTCTGAACCACAAGTGAAACAATCAGGGACTGTTCTACGAACATGTGATCCCTTTCTATGATAGAAAGGGTGTGTGAATTGTTTGTTAAATGCCTCCCGAGCAAGGGGAAGTGCTAAAGAAGAGATAAACTCATATCACAATGAACCAAAAGGATAAAATGCTTTTATAAACTATTTGTTTTGAAAACTCTCTCCCCAACCCCTGCTCACTAAGTTGTAGAAACTCACCCTATCACGCCCCGACCCAGTTTGGTCAAATCCTTGTGAGCAACCCGCCACTCCCTTTGGTCTATGAAGTATTTCACTTGATTCTAAACCGTGAGGAGTTAGACGTCCTTTTACCTAGTTTTCCTAGAATAGCATTATACAAAACTCAATATTTTAAAAACTTTACATACCTGTCTTAAGGGGTTCAACTTTGAGAAATTCTCAAAGGGTTTGTCTTCTTTCCTGAAAAAGGGTTAAAGGGAGGGGGTGAGTTCCTACAACTTAGTGAGCAGGTGTTGGGAAATGAGTTTAAAAAAATATATATAGTTGATCAAAATACTTTAACACACTATTCTTTAAAACCGTTCATCCTTTTTAAGCCTTTGTGTGTTTAGCTCTTTTAGCACACCCCCTTGCCTCGGGAGGCATTTAACAAACAAACACACGCACTTTATCATAAAGGGAACACACATTTGCTGATGCAACATGCCCACTACACCTACTTGTGGATCAGAGTGTATTTACCATCCATCCATCGACTTGTCCCTCACGCATTGTCGCTAGCCCATCGAGCCTTGTCGGTCTTGACTTGGTACCATGGTGAATCACACAATTATATCCACTTTTATTGAGAGTTTTCATGGCTCTTCCTATTCATATTTGTTTATGGGCTTCAGCTCGTACCCACTTACCTTGGGCCCACTACACGCATTTTTTTTCAAAACTAGGCCTTAAGCCCTATGAGTTCAAATTCAAGGCCCCTGGCCTATTAGAGCTGTTCTAGCTCTTGTCAAGAAGGTCTCCCAAATAGTTTAAGCAATAACACACAGTAAGGAGAGAACACTTCTGACAAAATCTCCTTTTAACTTATCGCATCAACCGAGTGTGATGATAAAGATAGGTCCGCTTACAACCAATGTTCGAGTTTTTCCTTTCAGTAAAGAAGTTAATCATATCAAGCGGGTATGATGTTTAAAAGGTCCCACTTACAAATGGTAAGTAGGTTTTTTATTTAATAAAAGTGCATATCACCCCAACCGGCTATGCCGTTAGATAATCCCACTTACAGTGGATTTTCAGTTCAAAACGTACTCATCACCCCAATCGGAATGACGTTTAAAAGGTCCCACTCACCCGATGACTGTGACGTGTTCATCTCCAGTCAGCCTCCCAAGTCTTGTTGGAGCTCATTTGCTCACTTCCTTATCCGAATTCATTCCTACATGGTTTGAGTATCCTTGTTAGGAACATCTTGGCATTAATAGCCCCTCTATTTTCATGTATTTAAATTTAGGCCCATATTTTCACATTTTTGCAATTAGGTCCCTAAATTTCATAATTTTAGACTTTAGGTCCCAAATGCTCATTCGTTTTAAATTAAGTCCCCAGGGCTTCCAATATCTCTCTTGGGTCCTTAATTTTCTCAAAATGGTATGTGAATCATATTTCCCAAATTTTCAATTTTGTCCCCCAACTTTTCCAAAAATACCATTTCCCCCTAAGTTCCAAAAATGACCAATTGGTACCAATTCTTTCTAAAATTGACCAATTGGTCCTCCAACATCTTTCTCATTGCCAATTGACCTTCAATTTTAAGAAATTGCATTTAGGTCCTTCAATTTTTTGGAATTCCCAATTTTCCCCAAAATTTCCCCTAATTTTCACCCTTCTCTACTGATCGAATTTGATTTCTTCAAATTGGCCATTCAAATGGGGTTAATTGCTCCAATTGATGGCATGGATCAATTCCTACACTTTCATATGATTCAATTGTGCTTTGAATTACAACATTTGAGTCCAAAGCGAGCTCAAACGAAGATTTGCCAGAAAATTGTACGTAGATTGAGAAAGCTTCGAAAGTTTACCGTCGAGGGTGTGATAGTCTGAGCTCTCGATCTGGGAATGTAGCTCTCGTCCTTAGGTCCTTCTAGGATCAAGAATTGATACAATTGATGTCAAGATTAGTGTGTTTCACAAACAATACACGCCCTCCATCAGGTAGGGTATACACATTCGCGAGATATAGTTACACCGACTGCACCTAGTTGTGGATTGGAGCATCTTTACCATCCACCTTGATAGAAATCTCTGACTTCTACTTGAAGTATGAGTGAACATCTCCGACGTCCTACCCTCAGATCTAAAATACTTCATCTCCATATGAGGATGGAGACCTCATCCCGACCCCACTCCAGCCTCATGTGCATGAAGCTACGTTGATCTTTCATTATTGCTAGCACGACAAACTACCCTTATCTCCACCATGTTGTCCAGTAGTGTCACGCCCCGACCTGGTTTGGTCGGATCCCCGTGATCAACCCGCCACTTTGCCAATTTTTGAAAGGGTTTCCCCTTATTGTAAACCATAAAGAGGAAGGCATCCTTTAACCTGCACCTTTTTCCTGGAATAGTATAATCAAAACTGCATGAAATTTAAAACTTTACATACCTGTCTTACATGCATCTTAGTTGACAGTCTTTAAGGGTAGGCTTTCCAGGATTTTCTAAAAGGGATATAAGGGAGGGAGTGAGTACGACTACTCAGTGAATGGGTTTTTAAAAACTTTTGACTTTTTCAAAAATCCCTTCGTTTAAAAACTTGGGTTTTTTCACCATTTCTTAGTTATCGGTGTGTCATCACCAAACACACATCCTTCATCATGAAGGTTACACATATTCGCAAGTCAATATCACTACTGAATCCGCTAGTGGCTTCGGAGTGACTTTTCCTACGACCTGGATAGAAGTACGACCACTTCTACCCTAGGAATGAGTGGATGTCCGCGACATCTGACCCACAATCCCAAAATCACTCCTTCGTTTCCGTATGAGGAAAGAGACCTCATCCTATCCCCACCCTAGTCTCATGCGCTTGGTGCTACTCTAGATTTCGCACAAACACCTGGAACGACGAACTGCCCTTATAGCCACCAGGTCATCTAGTGCCCTTAGGACACAGCACTACCCCTCATGGGCGTCTTGATAATCCCGTACTCACAGTGCATGCAGAAACAATGTTTTCTCATATTGCCATGTAATCTGTGGTGCCACTAGTCCAACGGCCCCGACTCTCAACTCAACCTACAACTTAAGAAAAATGTTCAAGTCGAAACTCTGGTTCGAGCTTCATCGGGAAATGGAGGAGTAGAGAGAGAGAGAAGTATTCAGGTGTGAGGAGAATGAATGGGGATGACCTCTTTAAATAGGTGTAAAAATTGTGTATTAAATAGGAGAGATTTATTACTAGTATTAATATTGCCATAAATTATTGGTATTAAATTATTTGTATTAATTCCAATAGAGGTCACCCATCCTCACACTACTCTCGGGTAATCACGCTTAACTTCACAGTTCTTATGGATTCTCGTTCACCTGAACCAATTTGGTTTTTCTCTTCTAATTTGTCTTAAGTTTCTTTTCAAAGGTTTAATGAACTCTTTGGATCACCCAAGAGTTGTAAATTTCCAAATTGCCTGTTCAGAAATGATCGAGTTTGTGAACCAGTTCTGAATCCGCACTTGGTTTGACTGGTTCTTTTCCTGGTTTTCCTTAGCTCAAAAGGGCGGGTTTTACAACTCTCCCCGCCTTTTAGGAGTTTTGTCCCCAAAACTTAGTTAACATCCTTGCATGAGCAATCATTTCCTTTGATGCCTCTTTGGTGTTTGCTTAAGATACAAACTTTTCTCTTGTCCTTGAAATTAGTCCCTTGTAGAACCTTCATTTAAGAAATTCCTTTTCCATAATATTATTTACTCTCTCCATGGAGTTTGTCATAACTAGACATACCTTACCTCAGGGTATGTTCTTAGATTTTATCTCTCTCTTTGCTTATAGAAACATTCTTCCCCTTGAGGTCCTATACTCTAGATTGGGAATTCCAAGTTAACTAACCATTTTCGTGTCTAGTTAACCACTTGATCATTGAAACCTTTAGCTCAATGTCCTTTCGGGTGTTACGTACTTGTTTCCATGGTTTTCTTTATTATCAATTTTTCGTCCTATTTTAACCCTTCCTCTATTCATTGTCTATTATAACTTCGGTCCAAATTTTTATATTCGACCTCGTCATGCTTATTAGCCGACTCTTCCTTGCTTTGAGTCATATTCTCCTCGGGATTGTTGGGCTTACATACCCCTTATAGCATGGCATTTTCTAGAACCTGTCTTTGTCCATTAGATTTCTAGAAAATCTCCTTGAGGGTCTCTCTTAGCTTTTTTTTTTACCTTTCAGGAATCATATAACTTCATCCCTCTTTTCTTTTGATAGCATTCCTCAACTATCGTTTTTACCGTTATCCTCTCATCCATCATGCCTTTGAACTTATGTCTCACATAACCGCATGGATTTCTCTTACCTACTCATCCTTTCCAAACATTTTTATTGGGTCCTTTCAATTCCAATCATTGGGTTTCCTGATGATTATTGACATATGAGGATTTTTTTCCCTTCTTATGTCCTTTCTCTTCTTTAGTGACATCCCTTACTCAATGACTTCCTTTTTCCTTAATCCACTTTTACTTGCTCATAAATCACTTCATTATTCTTCATTCTACAATAATTGCTTTCGATCTATGTGTTGATTACTTTGCTTGGGAAGCTTCACTCTTTCTAGTTTTGTTCTCTACTATGTCTCTTACAATAGAGATTTCCATCTTAGGAGTTACATGCTCAACCTCCTTATCATTTATTGTATGGTTCTTTCTCCCTTTCTTTGTACCCTTATCTATGTTAGGGCATCTGTTTGCTTTGAATCCTTCTCTATCCACAACTTTTGTTTTATCCCTTATTCCTTAGATGTGATACTTCTGATTATTGGTTTTATTCCGTGCATTCTACCCTATGCTCGATCGTCCACTCTTTAAGCTTCATATGCGCGTGTGGACTATGACCCGTCTTACCAATTGTGGTTATTCCTTCTTAGCCACATCTTATTTGAGGGATTTACTTTCACAACGTTTCTTGAACATTCCTTCCTTTATTACCTTAGTATGGGTTGTCCACTCATTCATATTTGTCACAGCATCTTTTGGTGCTAATTCGTTAGATTATTTCCGTTTATGGAGGGTTCACATCCTCGTTTGAAATTCTCTTGTTCACCCTTCTTGAGGCTCACTTAACTGTCTTAAGTTTATAAACCCGGTTTTGGCCATCAATTACTTTAAGGATTTTCCTTCGTTCTTCTTTCCCAATGTTTTGGCCTTTTCACTTCTCCCTTCTTTGTTGTGGTTTAAATCAATGGTTCTCTTGAAGACCAGTTCTTTAACTATCTCTTTCTCTTTATTTTTCTGGTCCTATTGTCTAGGGAGCTATATTCATGCCCATCCTATTGTCCATCATAGAGTGTAGTCTTTACTACATCTTATCCTTTCTTAGGGTTTTGTTCATTATCTTCGGCTGTCTGCCGTTACTGGTTTTTCTCTTTCTACATGGTTATCCTATTCTCTCCAAATAGGTCACATTGGCCATTACAATACTTCTTTCCTTGGAAAATATTTACTAAATAAGGGCTGGTTCCATTTCCTTTTAATTGGGATACACATGTCGTTCTAGGGCTTCCTTCCTTGGTAGGATTCTTTGCCTTTCCCATGACATTCTTTTCTTACATTTGCTATAGGGGATTTCTACCCTTAAATGACATCCCTTGATGTTGTCTTCTCCTATTTACCTTTACTCCTCAAATCTTGTAGGCACATCTTTTATGCTTTATTTGCATCCTTATTCGTACCCAGTACCTGTCTATTTCTTTAGGTAGCGTACAAATCTTCCTTGTTTCAGGATTATTGTGGGAGAGGCTTGTCTTTTCCTTTCTTGGCTTGAGTTTAGTCGTTAATTGGCCTTTGGTCCTTTTAAGGATTTCTTGCATCCTTCTTTTCTCGAGTATTTGACCTTTCTGCCTCTCTCTTCTTTGTCGGAACTTACATTATGGCTTTTCCGAGTATTTTTTCGTTAACTACTTTGCCTCCACCATTTGTTTGGTCTAAGTTTCTTAGGGCAGCTGTTTCTCAAGTCCTCTCGTCCTTAACATCCATCTCACTAACCTCTTTAGGGTGTAATCCTTTCTCCCGGTCTTTCTTAGGGTGTCATTTATTCTCCTTGACCCTATTTGGCTTCATTACTTTTTTCAAGGTGATTCATTCCAATACATCCCGTTATTTGGCTCTATTACTCTTCCAAGGCAAGTCATAATTGGCCTCCAATACATCCTTCCATCAAGAAGTTTCTAATGGTGGGTTGGTGCCTTGCACTTTAGGTTATGTCCATCTACCAATCCAATGATTCCTTCAAGGTACTTAGTTGTATGCATCCCTCCAGAGTTCCCTTTCCCAGCGTATTCCTTCTCTTCTTCACTCTCATTGTGCCATTCCCTAGAGTTTCTAGAGAACGTTTCTATCATGCCCCGACCCGGTTTGGTCAGATCCCCGTGAACAACCCGCCACTCTCCTAGTTTATTAAAGGGTTTCCCCTTATTATAATCCGTAAAGAGTAAGGCGTCTTTTAAACCTGCACCATTTCCTGGAATAGCATAATCAAAACTGCATGAAATTTTTAACTTTACATACCTATCTTACAGGCATCTTAGTTGATTGTCTTTCAGGGTATGCTTTCCGGGATTTCCTGAAAGGGATATAAGGGAGGGGGTGAGTACGACTACTCAATGAATGAGTTTTTAAAGATCTACTTTTAACTTTTAAGAAAAATATTTATATGGAGTGTGCCATACTCCTTTCTTTTCAAAAACCCCTTCATTTAAAAATTTGGATTTTTTCATTATTTCTTAGTTACCGATGTGTCATGAAGGTTACACACATTTGCAAGTCAGTATCACTACTGAACCTGCTAGTGGCATCGGAGCGACTTTTCCTGCCACCCGGATAGAAGTACGACCACTTCTACCCTGGGAATGAGTGGATCTACGCGACGTCTGACCCACAATCCCGAAATCACTTCTTCGTGTCCGTATGAGGACAGAGACCTCATCTTGCCCCCACCCCGGTCTAATGCGCTTGGTGCTACTCCAAATTTTGCACAGACACCTGGAACAACAATCAGCCCTTATACTCACCGGGTCGTCCAGGGCCCTTAGGGACACATCACCACCCCTCATGGGCATCTTGATGATCCCGTACTCATAGTGCATGCACAAAACAATATTTTCTCATATTGCCATGTAATCTGTGGTGCCACTAGTCCAACGGCCCATCTCTCAACTCAACCCGCAGCTGTTTGTCCTGACAAGTCCGTCGACTTATCATGTCACACTGCCGCTAGTTGATTGAGCATGTCGGTCCTATCTTGGTACCATAGCCAAACAATTCACTTATTAAGTTTTATGACACATATATGATGTTCGTTTACGAGCTCCTGCTCGTGCCAACTGGCCTTGGGCCCACTATACGAGATTTTCAAAAAAAATGGGCATTCTAGCCCTCAAGTTCCAAAATCGAGGCCCCTGGCCTATAAGAGCTATTTGAGCTCCCGTCAAGAAGGTCTCCCAAATAGTTTAAGCATTGACACACAGTCAGGGGGAACACTTCCGACAAAATAGGTTTTCACTGTCCATTATACCAACCGGTATAAGGACATCTCCGTTCATAACCGATGAACGGTTTTTCAACTTCCTTCGGGGAAGTCTTATCATACCAACCGGGTATGATCTACTTACAACCGGTAAGTAGTTTTTTCGCATAATTTTCACATCACTTTCTCTAAGTGGTGATGATTAAAATACCACTAAGTGGTTTTTAATTTTAAGTTGTACTCATCATCCCAACCGGGTAAGATGTTAGTAAACCCACTCACCCGTTAATGCCGTGAATTCCACTAGAACAGTTCTTGGTATTCACGCGAGCTTGTCCTTGCTGGCGTTCCTAGTACTTTGTGTTCCTACACGATATGAACATCTTGGTTCATTATCCTTTGGCCTAATCGCCTTCATTCATTCCAAATGAATGAGAAAGTCAAACTTTCATTTATTTGCAATTAGGTCCCTAAAGTTATTTCTCTTTAACTTTAAGTCCCAAATGTCGGTTTTTCCTCAAATTGAGTCCTGAAACTTCTAAAATTTATCATAGGACCTCAATTTATTCCATTTCACAAAAAGGGGTTTAATTTCCCAAATTTCCAATTTGGTCCCCCAATTTTTCCAAAATTACCATTTTGCCCTTCCTTTAAAAAAATGGTAAGTTTTGCCCCAAAAATTCCAAAATTCCTCAATTGGTCCTCCAACATTATTTGCATGCCCAATTGATCCTCAATTTCATAAAATTTCATTTTGGTCCTTTGAATTTAAAAAATCCCCAATTTTTTCACCAATTTCAACTCTTCAACATTACCGAATTTGATTTCATCAAATTGACCGATCAAACACTTCTAATTGTTGAAATTGGAGTGAAAATTGAGTTCTTGCATGTTCATATGATTCTAATAAACTTTGAATCGTAGATTTTAATGCCGGAACGAGCTCAAAAGGAGTTTCATCGGAAAATAGACTCTAGAGAGAGAAAGCTTCAATTTCTCAATGGGGAGGGCACGACGGTCCGAGCTTTCGATCTAGGCAGATAGCTTTCATCTTGAGGTTCATCCTAGAATAAAAAATCGCATCTATTGATGCCAAATTGAGTTAGAATTTTATTATTGAAATTTTGACGGTTCTCTCTCTAGCACCGACCGAAAATTATAGAGGGGAGCCGAATTGGCTTATCTTTCAGTTGTAATTCGACCGTGGGAGGGCTGATGAAGTGTTGGGAAGGCTTGGTTTGGCCTGAGGAGGGCTCGAAATGGCCAATTTCAACTTGGCCGAAATTGGGCAGCTTCGGTCTACTGGAGCTACTTCACTTTTCTATCATATCGACGCTTCTCCAGTGATTCTCGGATTGACTGGAGTTTTCTATCAGATAGCTGACTTCTCCTCGGTTCTAAAGAGCCCGACCTCTCCTTTCGAGGTTAAGAAAAATGTTCAAGTCGAAACTCTAGTTCGAGCTTCATGGGATATGGAGTAGTAGAGAGAGAGAGAGAGAAGTGTTCAGGTGTTAGGAGAATGAATGGGGATGACCTCTTTATATAGGTGTAAAAATTGTGTATTAAATAGGAGAGATTTATTACTAGTATTAATATTACCATAAATTATTAGTATTAATTACAATAATTAAATATATATTAATTTATGGCCACTTATGAGAAGGCGTACGTTCGCATAAAAATTTTTTTGACCAAAATTTCGGGTTACAAAAAGAATCATACTTCCTAGGAGGTCGGTCACCCATCCTCGCACTACTCTCGGGTAAGCACGGTTAACTTCACAATTCTTATGGATTCTCATTCACTTATGAACTCTTTGGATCACCTGAGAGTTGTAAATTTCCAAATTACCCGTTTAGAAATGATCGGGTTTGTGAACCGGTTCTGAATCCTCACTTGGTTTGACCGGTTCTTTTCCTGGTTTTCCATAGCTCAAAAGGGCAGGTTTTACAAGTAGCCCCTAGGACGCATCACTACCCCTCTTAGGCATCTTGATGGTCTCATACCTCAAGTGCATACAAAAATAAAGTTTTCCATAAAGCCATTAATCTTTGGTGCTATTGGTCCAACGACCCCAACCCTTAACTCAACATGCACCTGTTTGTCTATACCGGTCCGTCGACCTAGTCTTGTCGCACTGCCGCCAGTCCATCGAGTATTTTAGTCCTGTCTTGGTACCATGGCCAAATCACATCATTCATTCATTTATAATTTTCATGGCTTATCATCCTATTTATTTGCGAGCTCCTACTCATGTCAACTGGCCTTGGGTTCACTGTACGTGATTTTCCAAAATTGGACATTTTAGCCCCATGTTCCAAAACTAAGTCATCTGGCCTATCTGGGCTATTTGAGCTCTTATCAAGGTCTCCCAAAATTTTTATGCATTGGCACACAGTTAGGGGATAGCACTTCTGACAAAATAACTTTTCAACTTGTCTATCACACCAATCAGGTGTGATTACATCTCCGCTTACAATCGGTAAACGGATTTTCTATTTCCTTCCAAGAAGTTTATCAATCAAGTATGATCTACTTACAACCGGTAAGTGGTTCTTCCGCGTAGTTTCCACATCACTCCAACCAGGTGTGATGTTAAAATTCCACGTAATAGTGAATTTTCTTTTCCGAGGTGCTCATCATCCCAATTGGGTATGATATGAATAACCCACTCACCCAATAAGTGCAGTGTATTCCTTCTTAGTCATGTTTTACCTCCACGCTAGCTTATCCTTGCTGGTATTTCAGTACTTCGTGTTCCTACACGATTTGTACATCATTATCTATTAATATATGGCATAATAGCCTTCATTCCTCACGTATGATTAAAATGCCCCAAAATTTTTGGTTAATTGCATTTAGGTCCCTAAAGTTCTTCTTCCTTGACTTTAGGTCCCAAATGCTAATTTTCCCCAAATTGAGTCCCGAAACTTCTAAAAATTCACTTTGGGTCCTCAGTTTACTCAAAATCAATTAAGGTGTTCAAGTTTCCCAAATTTCCAATTTGGTCCCGAACTTTTCAAAAATTACCATTTTGCCCATACTTTACAAAAATGCCAATTTGATCCAAATTATTTCCAAAAATCAACCAATTGGTCCTCCAATATCTTTTCTATGGCAAATTGGCCATCAATTTTGGGAAATTACAATTTGGTCCCTCAATTTTATGAAATTCCCAAATTTTCCTTCTTTCAAACTGATCAAATTTTTTTTCATCAAATTAACCATTCAATCGGGGTTAATTGCTTTAATTGAAGGTATGGATCAGTTTCTACACTTACATACGATTCAATTGAGCTTTGAACCACGTCATTTGGATCCAAATTGAGCTCATACCGCGTCATTTGAAAGCTTACCATCGTAGATGCGGCAGTCTGATCTCTCTATTGGAGAAGATAACTCTTTTCATGTGGTATCTTCTAGGATCAAGAATTCCTACAATTGATCCCAAATTGAGGGAGAATTTCATCAGTGAAATCTATAGTTTCTCTCTCTAACTCCGACCTAAAACGACTAAGACGAGCCGAATTGGCTTACCTTTCTGCTCAATTGAGGTTTTCTAAGGACTGAGGGGATGATGGGAGAGCTTGGTTTGGCTGGAGGAGGGCTGAATTCAGCCGATTTCAACTCGACCAAATAGGGCAGCTTCAGTCCGCCGAAGCTACTTCATTGTTTGATTACACCGATGATCCTCAGAGCAAATAGAAACTAGTATCGAGTAACTGACTTCTCCTTGAATCTAAGGAACCCAACCTCGACTTCTAAGGCTTAGAAAAATGCCCAAGTTGGAGTTCTGGTTTCTAGCTTCACCAGAAATTAGAGTAGTAGAGAGAAAGAGAGGAGTTTTCAGGTGTGAGGAAAAGGAATGGGGAGTAGCACTTTATATGGGGAGCCCGGGGATTCCTTGGTCATTTAATTGGCGCCTTTATGGTGCTCATTCATGCCTAAAATGCCTTTAATGGAGACTTTTCACCTTCGTCGACGCTATTCAATTTTCCGATGAGTGAATAGTGCTGTCATCTGATGGAAGAAGACAAAGCTATTTTGAATCGAACTGGACCGGTCCGAACCGGGTTCAATGCTTAAATTGGCCGGTTCAGGCCTGATTCGAATGAGTTTTTCAAAATTAAAAATTTCTAAATTCATTCTCTATCCAATGATGGCAATTCTCCAATTTGAATATTTTAAGCCACCTAGAAAAATGAATTTAGAAATTGGTTCAATAGTGGTTCAAACCGATTCAATCCGGTTCAGGTTTGTTTCACATGAACTAGTCTGGTTTTCACTTCCAATTCATCCCAAAGTCCTTTTCCATGACTTTTATGACTCTTTAGGTTACTCGGGATTTGTAAATTTCCCATTTTTCCATTTCTCTAACGGTTGGGGTTCATGAACCGATTTGATTTTCTCACATGGGTTGACTAGTTTTTCCCTAGTTTCCTTGTCTAAGGGATTGGGTTTACAACTCTCCACTCTTTTTAGGAGTTTTGTCTCCAAAACTTAATTAGCAACCTTTGGTTTAGGAATAATTTCCTTTGGTGTCAACTTGGGGTTTGCTTGACATGCTAACTCTTCAGTTGTTCTTTTAGTTAGCCCATTTTTATATCATTCACACAAGTTATTTCTCTTCCTTTCCATTGTTTACTCACTCCATGGAGTTTATCATAATTAGGCATGTCTTACCCATTACTCCAAGGTACATCCTTATGTTCACTTCCTCCTCTACTTAGGGCAAGATTCTTTCTCTTGAGGGTTCTTGCTCAGAATTTTAAGGATTGGGAGTTCCAAGCTGCCCAATTGTTCTCTTGTCTAGTTATTCTCTTGGCCATTGAAACCCTTATCTCTATGACATCGCGAGTGCTACATACTTGCTTTCATGGGTTTCGGTGTTATCACCTTTTTGTATTATTTTGACCCTTCCCTCATCCGTTGTTTATTACAACTTCGGTCCAAATTTTATATTTGACATTATCATGCTTACTAACTATCTCTTCCTTAATCGAATCACATTTTCCTTGAGACTGTTGGTCTTATATGCCCCTTATATTCATGACATTTTCTAGAACATGTCGCTCTCCACTAGATTTCTAGAATACTTCCTTGAGGGTTGTTCTAATCTTTCCAACCTTTCAGGGATCGTATAACTTCATCCCTCTTTTCGTTTGATAGTATTCCTCGACTACCTTCATCGTTATCCCCTCATCCATCTTGCCTTTGACGTCTTGTCTCACATAACCTTGTCTTACCTACTTGTCCTTTCCCAACTTCTTTATTGTGTTTTTCCAATTCCAATCATTGGGTTTTCCAATGACTTACCGACATGCGAGGATTCTTCCCTTCTTATGTCCTTCCTCTTCTTTAGTGGCGTCCTTTATTCAAGGGCTTTCTTTTTCCTTAATCCACTCTTACTCGCTCATGACAATTTCACGATTCATTAGTTTGAGTTGATCCCTTTTTGGCTTATGTGTTGATTATTTTGTTTGGGGAGTTCCCTTCTTACAGTTTCATTCTCTACTATATCCCTCAAAATAGAGATTTTTAACCTTAGGAGCTTCATGCTCAACCTTCTTACCATTCCTTGGACGTTTCTTCCTTGATTTCCTGTCACCTCCTTTTATATCGAGGCATTTGCTCAATTTGAATACTTCATCGTCTTAAAATTCATTTTCATCCCTTATTCCTTATCTAAGAAACTTCAAATTATTGGATTTATTTCGTGTACTTTACACTATGCCCAGTCGTCCACTCTTTAGGCTCCATCATTTGAGTGTGGACCACAACCAGTCTTGATATCATTGGTTATTTACTTTAATCACTTCTTAATTGGAGGGCTTACTTATCCAAGGTTTCCTTTTTATGGGCAGTCCACTCCTTTCTTACTCATACGACATCTTTTGATGCTATCTTCATACTTACTTGTTACTTGGGTTTAACTTACTCCTTGGGCCCTCATGAGTACTTTTCCTTTGTACTTAATTTTTCCATCTCAACCAGTATATCATTTATGAGCTTATCTTCTTTTCCACTTTTGTTGGTTCCCTTACCTCTTAGTTAGGATACGTATGTCTTTACAGGGTTTCCTTTCTTGGTAATATTTATACTCTTTTCTCTTGGAATTCTCTTCTCATTTGCCATTGAGGACATCTCACCTTAAATGACATCCTTTAAAGCTATCTTCTCCTGCATGCCTTTATTTTTGAAAGCTTACGTGCACATCTTTTGCACTCAATCCTCATTCTCATTGTATCCCAGTACATGTCTATTTCCTTTAGGGAGAGCTTACATCCTCTTTATTTCAAGATCTCTTTAAGGTTTTTCCTTCATCTTCATTTCCCAATTGTATTGGCCTTTCCACCTCTCCCTTCTTTGCTGAAGTTTTAACCTTCACGAGGGTTAGTTCATTAACTGCCTCGTTCTTACTATTCTCCTTATTCAATTGTTTGGGTAGTTCATCCCTATCCTTTAATTCCTTTTTGTTCCTTATCCTTCCTTCGAGAAGCTCCTGATTATGGGTTGGTTCCTATCACTACACGTTGTGTCTAGCCGCCCATCAGTGGCCCCTTCGAGGGGTACTTAGTTGTATCCATCCCTCCATAGTTCCCTTTCCTAGCATACTTCTCTTCTTCACTCTTATCGTGTCCTTACCCTAGAGTTGCCGAGAAATGTTTTCTGCGTTTGCCCTTTCTGAGGGGTTCTAGGTGTATTTCCCATGTACTTTACCTTTATTCTTGTGGTACTCCTCTATGGTTGACCTTCTTAAGAAGAAGTTCAAATTTCTTTCCTTTACCTTGCTATTTCTTGTCCTTCTTGTGAATAACTTACTTAACTTGCTCCACAGTTTTGGTCTCCGGTCCTACCTATATTCCGTAACCTTGGACTTCGATAGTCGGCGTGGTTCTTAGGAGGTATTGCCATTAGTCCATGGGGTATGGAATAGTCCTTGACTACTTGTCCTATTCCCTTATACCTATAACAAGTTATCTTGGTACTCATCCTTAGTAGGGTTGGGCGCTTCGTAACATAGTGTTCCCATTGTCCATATATGTCATAGGTTATTTCCTTATGTGGATTGATGTGGTTCCTCCTTGACTTTGAGCATTGGTGGGTCTTTCTAGGGGATTGTTGGTGGTCTAGTGCTTTGCAATCCTTGAGTCAAAACACCTTGAGTCTTCTTTGTCAAAGGATCACTCTCAGAGTCCAAGATTTCTTAATTTCTCTAATTTAGTTTCCTCAACTTGAATGGGTTTCTCCTTAGTTTCTATGGTAGTGCGAGTTTGTTTGGTCACTTTTCTTGGGATCATCTTCCTAATAAGATCACATCATTTAATAGACAGGGTTTTAGGAATTTTGTGTACTTCATTTATAGAGTAGTACAAAATGTTGGAGTTTTAGCCCTATTACAAAAAGTGGTCACAAAGTAGATAGAGAGGTATGGAATTCTTGATAAGTATCCTACTTGGTAAGTTTATACGCCCTTGCTGGCGTTCATGACTTTAGGCTTGGCTCTAGGGATGTCAATAGCTCGGGTCAGGGTGAGTTTTAGCGGACCCGCACCCAACCCGAGCTTGGGCCCAGCAGACCCACGCCCGAGTGAACCTAAGCTCGGGTCTACTTGGTCGGGCCCAGACCCGACTCGACCTTGGGTTTGCTAGACCCAAGACCCGACTGGACCCGAGCCTCGGGTCCAGAAGTTGGATCTGAACCCGCTGCTTGGGTCTATCTTATATTTTTTTAATATATATTTTTTACTAAAAATAAAAAATTTTAAATTATTGTAATATATAAAATTTTTAATATTTATTTAAAAATTCAATATTTTAAATGTTTATTAGATTTACTTTACCTAATAAATTACTATTATAATTTATATTAAATTTAATTTATAAATAATGAAAAAAAAATGATCTAACAATATTAGAAAATTAGGATATGAGAATGAATTAAATATTGATATTTATTTATATACATAAAAATAAAAAGGATAATAGTGTGGGTTATATGCCTATTATGTATGTGGGTGGTTACATATTAACACTTTTTATTCATTTGACATTTTTTTGTATAATTATTAATATATACAATTTTATTTATATAATTTAAATTCAATTTTTTAGTTAAAAATAAATTATAAATCTCTTAATTATCTTAAAATTTTGAATATAAGTTACATATTATTAAATAATACAGTTAATTAGAAATATAACTTAATATAATATAAAATTTTCAATTATAATTATTTGAAGTATTTATAAATTTATTAAGATTTAAGAAAGGAAAGATAATCTATTAGGGTCTAATAAAGGAAAAATAAGTAATATAGTATGGTAATAAGATATTTATAAATATATTATGTTATAATGAAGAAAAAATAATTTATTAATGTTTAATAAAGGAAAAAAAGAATACGAGAATATTAATGATAGAAAAAAATAGAATAATTTTTAAATAACATTTTTTATTAAAATTTTCTAATATTTTTTCCTAAATTTAATTAAAAAATAAAAAAACTCGAAAGTACTGTGGGCCCACCTTCGGGTCTAATCAGCGGGACCCGAGCCCTCAGAAACCAGCCATGCGTGACCTGAGGATCAGGTCTCGAGCGCAATTTATGGACCCGAACAGACTCGAGACTCCTCGGGTCTGCTTGGGTCGGGTAGGGACCCGAAGCTTGGGTCTCGGGTCCCATTGACATGCCTACTTGGCTCCCTTCGTACTTAGGACTGTGAACCTAATATATCCTGGCACCATACTCCTTGGTGGTACTGGATACTTTCCATTTCATCCTTTGGGGCATCTTCTATACCTCGACATTAGGGACCTTCTAGGGTTGTCTTCCTACGAGGATAAAGTGTTGGGTGGTGTTAGTGACGTCATCCATAGTTTTCTTGGTTCCTCTATTGTGAGCCATCTGAAAATTTTTGAAACTTTCTCTTAGTTACTATGTTATATAGTTTTTATAATGTATTCAAGGAAATAGGCTCTGATACCAGTCAAGTTGTCACGCCCCGACCTAGTTTGGTCGGGTCCCCGTGAAAAACCCGCCACTCTCCTAGTTTATAAAAGGTTTTTCCCATTCTCTAAACCGCGAGGAGTAAGATGTCATTTTTATCTATATCTTTCATGGAATAACATTAATCAAAACTGAATATAAATTTTACATATCTTGTCACACCTTGACCCAGTTTGGTCAGATCCTCGTGATCAACCCACCACTCTCCCAGTTTATTAAGGGTTTTCCCTTCTTTAAATAGTGATAAGTAAGACATCCTTTAAACCTATACGTTTCCTAGAATAACATTAATCAAAACTACATGAAATTTAAAATTCCAATACATGTCTTGTAGGTGTAGTTAACTGGAAGTCCTTGGATAAGTTTTCCCTTGGTTACCTGAAAGGGGTATAAGGGAGGAGGTGAGTTCGACAACTCAGTGAATGGGGTTTAAGATTTGATTTAAAAAAAAAAGTTTGAATTGGAATGTGCCATACTCCTTATTTTCCTTTAAAACATTACATCCTCAAATTGCGATTTTCATAGCCATTTCTCATCACAATGATGTGTTATTCACTCAACACACACCCTTAGTCATGAAGGAAACACACATTCGCAGAGTAGCATGTCCACTGCACCCACCTATGGCATTAGAGCGACTTTATCAGCCACCTAGATAGAAGCACGTCCACTTCTACCATGAGAATGAGTGAATGTACACGACATCCGACCCTTAATCTCGTAAAACAAACTCTGTGTCCGTATGAGTACATAGTCCTCATCCCATCCACACCTCGGTCTCATGCGCATGAAGCTACGCCGAGCTTCCAAGACTATTGACATGATTAACTGCCCTTATCTCCACCATGTCGTCCAATAGCCCTAGGACACATCACTATCCCTTTTGGGCAACTTGAAGGTCCTATAACTTAGTGAATGCACAAAATAACAATTTTTTCACATAAGCCATTTAATCTGTGGTGCCACTGGTCCAACGGCCCCGACCCTCAACTCAACCTGTAGCTATTTGTCTCATTTGGTCCGTTGACTTGTCATGTCGCACTACCGCCAACCCATCAAGTATGTCGGTCCTATCTTGGTACCATGGCTAAATAAGTCATTCATTTAAAGTTTTCATGGCTTAACTCATGTTTGTTTACGAGCTCCTACTTGTGCCAATTGGCCTTGGGCCCAATGTACGAGATTTTCAAAATCGAGCATATTAGTCCCCAAGTTCCAAAACCTAGGCCTCCGGCCTATCTAAGCTATTCGAGCTCCCAACTAGAAGATTTGCCAAAAAGTTTAAGCATTGGCACACAGTCAGGGAGAGCACTTGTGACAAAAATAAACTTTTAGCCGTCCATCACACCAACTGGGTATGAGGACATCTTCGTTTATAACCGATAAGCAGGTTTTCTACTTCCTTACATGAAGTTAATCATACCAACCGGGTATGATCTATAGATAATTTTTACTTACAATCTATAAATAATTTTTTCGCGTAATTTTCACCCCACTCCTCTTAGGTGTGATGGTTAAAATACCTTTTAGTAGTGGGTTTTTATTTCTGAAGTGCTTATCATCCCAACCGGGTATAATATAAAAATTTCACTGACCCGTTCATGTAGTGAATTCCTCTTATTTGGCTCTTTGCCTCCACGTGAGCTTGTACTTGCTAGAGTTCCTGGTATTTCGTGTTCCAACATGATATGAACATTCTTGTTCATTATCCTTTGGCCTATTAACCTTCATTTACCACGAATGAATAAAATACTCAAACTTTTTGGTTTATTGCAAATAGGTCCCTAAAGTTCTTTTTCTTTAATTTTAGGTCCCTAATGTCATTTTTCCCCCAAATTGAGTCCTGAAACCTCTAATTTCACCATAGGACCTCAATTTATTCATAATCACAAAAAGTGGTTCAAGTTTCCCAAATTTCCAATTTGGTCCCCAACTTTCCCAAAATTACCATTTTGCCCCTACTTTACAAAAATGGTAAGTTTTGCCCCAAAAATTCCAAAATTTGCCCAATTGATTCTCCAACATCTTTATCATGCCCAATTGGCCCTCAATTTTATGAAATTGCACTTTAGTCCCTTAAATTTTTTAAATCCCTAATTTCCACCAATTTCAACCTTCCAACTCAGCCGAATTTGATTTCATCAAATTGATCGATCAAATGAGTTTAATTGTTGAAATTGAAATTATATTGGAGTTCCTACATCTTCATACGATTCAATTGAACTTTGAATCGCACGATTTGACATTGAAACGAGCTCAAACGGAGCTTCACTAGAAAACTGAACTTAGAGAGAGAAAGCTTCGAAAGCTTACCGTCGGGGCGTGACGGTCGAAGCTTTCAATCTGGGAAGATAGCTCTTGTCTTGAGGTTACTCATAGGATCAAGAATTGCATCAATTAAAGTAGAATTGTGGGAGAATTTGGTCAGTAAAGTTTCACTGGTTCTCTCTCTAGTACTGATCAGAAAATACAGAGTGAAGCCAAATTGGCTTACCTTTCCACTCTAATTTATCTGTAGAAGGTCTATGGAGGTGCTGGGAGGGCTTGGTTTGGCCTGAGAAGGGCTTGAATTGGCCGATTTCAGCTTGGCCGACACAGGGCAGCTTCGGTCCGCTGGAGCTGCTTCACTATTCTATAACGTCGACGTTTCTCTAGCAACCCTCGGAGTAAATGGCGACTACAGGCGTATAGCTGACCTCTCCTCGAATCCAAAGAACTCTACCACACCTTCTTTGGCTTAGAAAAAAACCCTATATGGGAGCTTTAGTTTGAGCTTTGCCGAAAAACTGAGTAGCTGAGAGAGAGTGAGGTTTTCAGGTATTCAAATCGGTCCAAACCAGTTCAATTCGGTTCGGATCTGGTTCACCTTAACTAGTTTGGTTTTCATCTCCAATTCATCCCAAAGTCCTTTTTCATGACTTTTGTGACTCTTTAGGTCACTCGGGATCCGTAAATTTCCTAGTTTTCCCTTTCTCTATCTCTTTCAGTTTATAAATAGACTCGGTTTTCTCTTTGGAAATGACTGGTTCAATCCGGTTCAGATACGGTTCACTTAAAGCAGTCTGGTTTACTCTCCCAAATTGTGCTAAGGCCCTCTTCCAAGGTTTTTATGACCCCATTGGGTCACTTAGGAGTTGTAAATTTCCCAAATTGCCCATTCTCTTGATGATCGGATTTGTGAACCGGTTTGATTTTCTCACTCGTGTTGACTGGTTCTTTCCTCGGTTTCCTTGTCTTAAAGGGACATGTTTTACATACCCGTTGTCACGCCCCGACTCGGTTTAGTTGGATCCCTATGGTCTTTAAGGGTAGGCTTTCCAGAATTTCTTAAAAGGGATATAAGGGAGGGGGTGAGTATGACTACTCAGTGAATATATTTTCAAAACTTTTAACTTTTGGGAAAAAGATTTGTATTGAAGTGTGTCAGATTCCTCTCTTTCAAAAAAATTCTTTCATTTCAAATATCGATTTTTACCACCATTTCTTATTAATTACGGTGTGTCATCACCCAACACACATTCATAGGTCAGTACTTCTACTGAACCCACTTGTGGTATCGGAGCAACTTTACCGGCCACCTAGATAGAAGCACGTCCACTTTTACCCTGAGAATGAGTGGATGTATGCGACATACGACCCTCAATCCCAAAATCAATTCTTTGTGTCTGTATGAGGACAGAGACCTCATCCTGTCTCCACCCCGGTCTCATGCGCTTGGTGCTACTCCAAATTTTGCACGGTCACCTGGTATGTTGAACTGCCCTTATACTCGCCAAGTCGTCTAGGGCCCTTAAGACGCATCACTACCCATCTTGTGTGTCTTGATCGTTCCATACTCACAGTGCATGCACAATCAATATTTTCTTATCATGCCATATAATCTGTGGTGCCACTAGTCCAACGGCCTCGACGTTCAACTCAACCTGCAGCTGTTTGTCTTGACTGGTTTGGAGACCTGTCGAGTCGCACTGCCACTAATTGACTGAATATATTGGTTCTGTCTTGGTACCATGGCCAAACAATTCATTTATTAAAGTTTTATGGCACAAATCTCATGTTTGTTTACGAGCTCCTACTCGTGCCCACTGCCCTATGGCCCATTTGTTAGGGATTTTCAAAATTGGGTATAATAGCCCCCAAGTTCCAAAACCAAGGCCCCCGACCTATAAGAGCTATTCGAGCTCCCGTCAAGAAGGTCTCCCAAATCGTTTAAGCATTGACACATAGTCAAGGGAGAGCACTTCTGACAAAAAAATATATTTTTTCAATTGTCCATCATACCAACTGAGTATGAGGACATCTCCGCTCATAACCGATGAATGGATTTTCTACTTCCTTCGAGGAAGTTTCATCGTAACAACCGGGTATGATCTACTTACAATGGGTAAGTAGTTTTTTCGCGTGATTTTTGCATCACTTCTCTTAGTTGTGATGTTTAAAATACCACTAAATAGTGGGTTTTCATTTCAAGGTACTTATCATTCCCAACCGGGTATGATATAAAATCCCACTCACCCATTAATGTAGTGAATTCCACTCGACTGGTTCATTGTATTCACGCGAGCTCGTCCTTGCTGGCGTTCCCGGTACTTCGTGCTCCTACACGATATGAACATTTTTGTTCATTATCCCTCGACCTAATAGCCTTTATTCATTCCAAATGAATGAGAAAACCAAACTTTTTATTTATTTTCAATTAGGTTTTTTAAGTCATTTTTCCTTTAACTTTAAGTCCCTAATGCCGGTTTTTCCTCAAATTGAGTCCCGAAATTTTTAAAATTTACCTTAGGACCTCAATTTATTCAAATTCACAAAAAGGGGTTTAATTTCCCAAATTTCCAATTTGGTCCCCCTAACTTTTTCAAAATTACCATTTTTCCATTCCTTTACAAAAATGGTAAGTTTCACCCCAAAAATTCTAAAATCCCTCACTTAGCCCTCTAACATTTTTATCATGCCCAATTGACCCTTAATTTTATAAAATAGCATCTTGGTCCTTCGAATTTTTGAAAATCCCCAATTGTCCCCCAATTTCAACTCATTAACATAATTGAATTTGATTATATCAAATTGACCGATCAAACACATCTAATTGTCGAAATTAGAGTTAAAATTGAGATCCTACATCTTCATACGATTCAATAGCAGTTTGAATCATAAGTTTTAACATCAGAACGAGCTTAAACAAAGCTTTGCTGGAAAACAGACTATTGAGAGATAAAGCTTTGATTTCTCACTAGTGAGGGCGCGACGGTCTGAGCTTTTTATCTGGGCAGATAGCTCTCGTCCTGAGGTTCATCCTAGAATCAAGAATTGCATCAATTGATGCCGAATTGAGTTAGAATTTCATCATCGAAATTCTGTCGGTTCTCTCTTTAGCACCAGTAGGAAATTGCAGCGGGGAGCCGAGTTGGCTTACCTTTCAGTCCTAATTCAGCCATGGTTTGGCCTGAGGAGGGCTCAAAAGAGCCAATTTCAGCTCAGCCAAACCAGGGCAGCTTTGGTCCGCTAGAGCTGCTTCACTGTTCCATCATGCTAGCCCTTCTCGAGCGACCCTCGGAGCAAATGGAGACTACAAGCGTGTAGCTGACTTCTCCCTGGTTCTAAAGAACCTAACCTCACCTTCTTTGGCTCAGAAATGACCCTATATCAAAGCTCTGGTTCGAGCTTCACCGAAAAACTAAGTAGTTGAGAGAGAGTGAGCTTTTCAGATATGGAAAGGATGAATGGAAAGGGGCTCTTTATATAGGAAGCACAGGGACTTCTTGGCTGTCCAATTGGCACCTTAATGGTGGTCATTTATTGCTTGAAACTCCCTTGTCAGAGACTTTTCAGCTTCATCGACGCTGCACGATTTTTCGGCGAATGAACAGTGCTATCATCTGAAGGAAGAAGATGACACTATTCTGAATCAAGTTTTTCAAATCTAAAAATTTCTACATTCATCTAAATTCATTTTCCATCCAATGGTAGCCTCAAATCTCAAATTTGAATTTTTTAAGCCACCTAGAAAAATGAATTTAGAATTTGGTTCAATAGTGATTTAAATCGGTCCAAACCAGTTCAATTCGGTTCGGATTCGGTTCACCTGAATTGGTTGGGTTTTCGTCTCCAATTCATTCTCAAGTCCATTTGCATGACTTTTAGGACTCTTTGGGTCACTCGGGATCCATAAATTTTCTAGTTTTCCCTTTCTCTATCGGTTCCGGTTAATGAGTTGACTCGGTTCATAAACCAGTTCAATCCAATTGGATCTGGTTCATCTAAACTGGTCTGGTTTTTCTATTTCAATTTGTCCTAAGGTTTGTTTCCAAGGTTTTATGAACCATTTGGATCACCCTGGATTTGTAAATTTCTAAAATTGCCCATTTCCAAATGATCAGGTTTGTGAATCGGTTCGATTTTCTTACTCGGTTTGACTGGTTCTTTTCCCTGTTGTCTTTAACTCAAAAGGGCGAGGTTTACACCTGTCTTAAGGTTCAACTACATACAAATCTTTAAGTTTGGTTTCCCTTGGTTTCTTGAAAAGGGGTAAAGGGAGGGGGTGAATTCGACAACTTAGTGAATGGGTGTTGGGTGCGAGTATTCTCAAATCCTTTCCATGGTTTTCAAAACTCTTTCCCATTTCCATATTAGGTGTATTTCACATACAATACACGCCCTTCATTAGGAAGGGTACAAACACATCCGTGAGATGCAGTTATGCCGACTGCACCTACTTGTGGATCAGAGCGTCTTTACCATCCACCCTCATAGAAGTCTCTCACTTCTACCCAAAGTCTGTATGAACGTCTCCGACGTCCTACCCTCAGACCCAAAATAATCTGTCCATATGAGGACGGAGACCTCATCTCGACCTCACCCCGGTCTCATGCCCATGAAGCTACGTCGAGCTTCCCTGACTACTGGCACGACAAACTACCTTATCTCCACCATGTCGTCTAGTAGCCCCTAGTACACATTACTACTCCTCTTGGGTGTCTTGATGGTCTCGTACCTCAAGTGCATGCAAAAAAAAAATGTTTTCCATAAAGCCATTAATCTTTGGTGTCATTGGTCCAACGGTCCTGACCCTCAACTTGACCTGTAGCTATTTGTCTAGATCGGTATGTTGACCTGGTCTTGTCGCGTTGTTGCCAGTCCATCGAGTATGTCGGTCATGTCTTGGTACCATGGCCAAATCACATCATTCATTCATCTAGAATTTTCATGGCATATCATCATGGTTGTTTACAAGCTCCTGCTCGTGCCAACTGGCCTTAGGCCCACTATATGTGATTTTCCAAAATCGGGCATTTTAGCCCCAAGTTCTAAAACCAAGGCCTATAGCCTATCTTAGCTATTCGAGCTCTTATCAAGAAGGTGTTCCAAAATTTATAAGCATTGGCACACAATTAGGGGAGAGCACTTCTGACAAAATAACATTTTAACATGTCCATCACACCAACCGGGTGTGATGACATCTCCCCTTACAATCGGTAAACGGGTTTTCTACTTCCTTCCAAGAAGTTCATCAACAGAGTATGATCTACTTACAACCGGTAAGTAGTTTTTCGGCGTAGTTTCCACATCACTCCAACTAGGTGTGATGTTAAAATTACACATAATAGTGATTTTTCTTTTCCGAGGTGCTCATCATCCCAATCGGGTATGATGTGAATAACCCACTCACCCGATAAGTGCAGTGTATTCCTTCTTAGTCATGTTTTACCTCTACGCTAGCTTATCCTTGTTGGTATTTGGTACTTCATGTTCCTACATGATTTGGACATCCTTATCTATTAATATCTGGCAAAATAGCCTTCATTCCTAACATATGAATGAAATGCCCCAAAATTTTTGGTTAATTGCATTTAGGTCCCTAAAGTTTTTCTTCCTTGACTTTAGATCCCAAATGCTAATTTTCCCCCAAATTGAGTCCCAAATCTTCTGAAAATTCACTTTGGGGCCTCAATTTACTCAAAATCACTTAAGGGGTTCAAGTTTCCCAAATTTCCAATTTGGTCCCTAACATTTCAAAATTTACCATTTTGCCCCCATACTTTACAAAAATGGCAATTTGACCCCAATTATTTCCAAAAATTGACCAATTGGTGCTCCAACATCTTTTCTATGGCCAATTGACCCTCAATTTTTGGAAATTACAATTTGGTCCCTTAAGTTTATGAAATTCCCAAAATTTCCCTTTCAAACTGGCCGAATTTGATTTTATCAAATTGACCATTCAATCGGGGTTAATTGCTTCAATTAAAAGGTATGGATCAATTTCTACACTTCCATACGATTCAATTGAGCTTTGAATCGCGTCATTTTAGGTTCTAATTGAGCTCAAACGAAGCTTCACCGGAAAATTGAACTTAGAGAGAGAAAGCTTCGAAAGCTTACCGTTGGAGGTGCGTCGGTTCGGTCTCTCTATCGAGGAAGATAGCTCTCTTCCTGAGGTATCTAAGGGCTGAGGGGACACTAGGAGAGCTTGGTTTGGCTGGAGAAGGGCTAAATTCTGTCAATTTCAGCTCGGCCAAAACAGGGCAGCTACGGTACGCCAAAACTGCTTTAATGTTTGATTACGACGACGCTTCTCCGGCAATCCTCGGAGCAAATGGAGACTACCTCGGGTAGCTGACTTCTCCCCGAATCTAAGGAACCCGACCTGGCCTTCTAAGGCTAAAAAAAATGCCCAAGTTAGATCTCTGGTTCGAGATTCACCGAAAATTGGAGCAGTAAAGAGATAAAGGAGTTTTCAGGTGTGAGGAGAAGGAATGGGGAGGAGCTCTTTATATTGGGAGCTCGGGGACTACTTGTCCATCTGATTGGCGCCTTTATGGCTCTCATTCATGGCCTGAAATGCCCTGAACGGAGACTTTTCACCTTCACCAATGCTGTTCAATTTTTCGATATCATCTAAAGGAAGTAGATGACACTGTTCCAAACTGGACTAGACTGATATGAACTGGGTTCAATGCTTAAACTAGCCGGTTTAGGCTCGATTCGACCGAGTTTTTCAAATTTTAAAATTTCTTAATTCATCTAAATTCATTCTCAATCCAATGGTGGCTTCAATTCTCCAAATTGAATATTTTAAGCCACATAGAAAAATGAATTTAGAACCTTGTTCAATAGTGGTTCAAACCGGTTCAGGTACGGTTCACTTGAACTGGTCTGGTTTTCACTTCAAATTCATCCCAAGTCCTTTTCCATGACTTTTATGACTATTTAGGTTACTTGGGATTTGTAAATTTCCCATTTTACCCTTTGTATAATGGTTGGTGTTTGTGAACTGGTTTAGTTTTCTTACGAGGGTTGACCGGTTCTTTCCCCGATTTCCTTGTCTTTAAGGGACAGGGTTTATAGGTCTGGTCCAGTTCGAAACAGTGTCGTCTTCTTCCTTCATATGACAACACTGTTCATTCAATGTAGAAATTGATAACATTGGCGAAGCTTAAATTGCTCCCATCAGGTCATTTTAGGGTGATAATAATCTCGACCAAAATGGAAAGTGTTTGAACAGAGGGTCTCCAAGCTCCCTATATAAAGAGCTCCTCTCCATTCATCCTCCACACACCTCAAATCTTCATTCTCTCTCAACTGCTCTAGTTTCTAGTGAAGCTCAAACCAGAGCTCCGATATAGAACTTTTTCTTAGCTTGAGGAGGCTAGGTCGAGTCCTATAGACTCCGGGGAAAGTCAGCTACCTGACAGTAACCTCCTTTCGACCTGAGGACCATCAGAGAAGCATTGACAAAATCAAGTAGTGAATTAGCTCTGAAGGACTGAAGCTGCCTTGTTTTGGCCAAGCTGAATTCAGACAAATTCAGCCCTCCTCCAGCCAAACCAAGCCTTCTCGACACCTCCACGACCCACCTCCGATCAGAGTAAGAGAGGGAGAAACTACGAAACTTCACTAATGAAATTCTCCCTTGATTCAATGTCAATTGTAGAAATTCTTGATCCTATAAGGAACCTTAGAAAGAGAGCTACCTTCCTAGATAGAGAGCTTAGATCGCCGCACCTCTAACGATAAGCTTTCGAAGCTTTCTCTCTCTACGAACGAATTTCTGGCAAAGCTCCATTTGAGCTTGTTTCAACCTCAATTCATGCAATTCAAAGCTCAATTGAATTGTATGGAAGTGTAGGAATTGATTTACACCTCCAATTGAAGCAATTAAGCCCAATTGAATGGTCAATATGAAGAAATCAAATTCGACTAGTTTGAAAGGGGAAAATTGGGGGAAAACTTTTGGGGAAAATTGGGGATTTCATAAAATTGAGGAACCTCTTTGCAATTTTCAAAAATTCAAGGCCAATTGGCCATGAAAAAGATGTTGGAGAGGACTAATTGGTCAATTTTTGAAACATTTGGGATCAAATTGCCATTTTTGGAAAGTATGGGCAAACTAGTAATTTTTGAAAAGTTGGGGACCAAATTGGAAATTTAGAAAACTTGAGCCCCTTATACAATTTTGAGTAAAATGAGGACTCAAAGAGTATTTTGGAAACCTTGGGACTCAAATTTGGAAAAAGTTGGCATTAGGGACCTAACGTTAAGAGAAATGAAATTTAGGGACCTAAGTGCAATTAATCGATAATTTGTGAGCGTAGGCTTTTATGCCAAACCATAATTTATAAGGCTAACCAAATCATGTAGGGATAAGTGTGACCAGAACATAAGCAAGAGAAAGCTTACGTAGACTTGGAAAACCAATTGAGTACGAACACGTCACAGTTATCGGGTGAGTGAGCATATTAACATCATACCTGATTGTGATGGTGAGTACTTTAGAAATGAAAAACCACTTGTAAGTGGAACTCTAACATCATACCCGGTAGGGTGATGGGCAATTTAAGCTCAAGCCTACTTATTGGATGTAAGTAGAGGAAATCATACCAGGTTGGTAGAGAAACCCGCTTGCTAGTTGTAAGCAGAGATATCATCACACCAGTTGTTGGTATGAAGTGAAAATATATTTTGTCAGAAGTGTTCTCCCCTGACTGTGTGCCAATGCTTAAACTATTTGGGAGACTTTCTTGACGTGAGCTAAAATAGTTCATATAGGCTAGAGGCCTCGACTTTTTTTTTGGAACTTGTGGGGCTAAATTGCAAGTTTTGGAAAATCACATACATTGGGCCCAAGGTTAGTGGGCACGAGCAGGAGCTCGTAAACAAACTTGAGTTATGAATGCCATGAAAATTTCTAATGAAATGATTGTGTGATTTTTCCATGGTACCGAGTCAAGACCTACATTACTCGATGGACTGGCGACACTACGTCAAAGCCAGGTCGACGAATCGGCCTAGACAATCAGTTGCAGGTCGGATTGAGGGTCGGGACCGTTGGACCAGTGGCAACAAAAATAAATAGCTAAATATGAAAATTGTTGTTTTGTGCATGCACTTGTGGTATAGGACCATCAAGATACCTAAGAGGGGTAGTGATGAGTCCTAAGGGCTATTGGACGACATGGTGGAGATAAGGGCATTTCGTGATGCCAATTAGTCACGAAGCTTGGAGTAGGTTCTTGCACATGAGACCGAGGTGAGGTCGGGATGAGGTCTCTGTCCTCATACGGACACAGAGTTACTTTCGGGTCTAAGGTTTGGATGTTGAGAACATCCACTCAGACTTAGGGTAGAAGTGGACGGACTTCTATCTTGGTGGTTGGTAAAGACACTCTAAGCCACAAGTGGGTGCAGTGGACGGGTTGCACCTATGAATGTGTGTTCCCTTCTTGATGAAGGGTGTGTGTTGTCTGCTAAACACACCTAATATGGGAATGAGAAAAAAGGCTTTGAAAACTAAATTTTGAGGAGAACTTCTTTTAAAAGAAATGATATTCCTTGGCACAATGTAAAATGAAGCTATTTCTCTTAAAAACTCACTCGCAATACCCGCTCAGTGAGTTATAGAACTCACCCCTCTTTTATACCCCTTTTCAGGAGTAATCATGATAAAAGAAAACACAAGGATGTACCCTCTGCTAGGTATGCTTAATGTCACTTTTAATTTATGCTATTCCAGGGAATAAGGTTTTAATTATGCCTGACTCCTCTCGATTAAAAGAATGGGGAAACCTCTCTTAAACCAAGGAAGTGGTGAGTTGATCATGGGGATCTGACCAAATTGGGTCGGGGTGTGACAACTTGAGTGGTATCAGATCATTGTTCTCTTGAAAGCATTATCAATACTATGCCCTGACACTAACAAAAACTTAACTACCCTGTAGGAAGAAGAGTTCCTAGGAAGTTCGTTGTGCGAACCAAACCCCCACATGAGATTGTGAAAAAGACGCATACCTCTAGAGAAGCAGTTGTTCAACATTTCTTGGAGGGTAAAAAGAGGGTGCCCAAGGATATGTTCGAAGGCTATAGGAAACTTGTTGGAGCCCTATTAGAGCTTGAAGGCATCGTATATCCTCCTCCAAGGCAGGAAGAACCTATCTCTCCTCCAAGACACCTCCAGCCTCACAACAACCAAAAAGGACTCCAACTAAGAAGGAAGCCTAGGACAACTATTGGGATGCCCATGCCACCTTTATGAAAGTCCACCAAGTACCCCCACTAACTCAATCCAACTTCAACCCTTTCCAATGGATAAGGTGGACCTATGAGTGCGAGGTTGAGGTACTAAGAAGATATGGACTAGAGGCAATTCTTGAAGTTCGTCCTATGCAGGAAGCCCGACGGGAGTATGGATGGACATCAACTAGTTCATCAGAGCTCTCGGACCATGAATCCCGAAACCATTCAGAGGTTAACTCCCGACCTATTACGCCAAGGGATTAGGCAGTAGTGACAAATCCTTGTAATAAGCCGAGTACAGCAATGAACTACCTCCTTTAATAAATAAAGACGGTTTTTATTTAAAATATAGATTTCTCTAATAAAGATTATGCCACGCCCCGATCCGGTTTGGTCGGATCCTAGTGAACAACTCGCCACTCTCGTAGTCTATCAAGGGTTTCCCCTTTCTTAAACCACGAGGAGTAAGGTGTCCTTTTACTTGTCTTTCCTAGAATAGCATTATACAAAACTGAGTAATTTAAAATAGACATACATGTCCTTTTCCAAATTAGTAAGGTCTTTAGAAAGAGGTCTTTCCTCGGTTACCTGAAAGGGGTAAAAAGGGAGGGGGTGAGTTCTACAACTCAGTGATGAGGGGGATGTGAGTGGGTTTTCATGAAACAACTTTAATAAAAGTAAGCCAAAATCCTTATTTCTTTTAAGAATGATCTTTCCTCAAATTTTGGTTTTTCAAAATATCTTTCCATTTGCCATTTGGTGTGTTTAGCAAACAACACACATTGTAAACCTCGTTCCTTATGGATAAGAAAACTAGGAAAAGAACCAGTAGTTTCCAAAGAGAAAACTGAGCCGGTTCATTAACCTTAATCGATAGAGAAAGGGCAAAATGGGAAATTTACAAATTTCGAGTGACCTAAAAAATCATAAAAATCATGGAAAAGGACTTTGGGACAAATTGGAAGAGAAAACTAGACCGGTTCAGGTAAAACAAACCCGAATTGAATTGAACCAGTTTGAACCATCAAATTGGGGAATTGAAGCCACCATTGGATAGAGAACGAAATTAGAAATTCTTAATTTTGAGAAAATTGGTGAAATCGGGCATGAACCGGTCGATTTAAGCATTGAACCCGATCGGACTAGTCTAATCAGGTTTGGAACTATCACGCCCCGACCCGGTTTGGTCAGATCCTTGTGAGCAACCCGCCACTCTCCCAGTTTATTAAGGGTTTTCCCCTTTTTTAAACCATGAGTAGTAAGGCATCCTTTATATTTGCACCTTTCCTAGAATAATATTAATCAAAACTAAATAATTTAAACTTTACATACCTATCTTGCAGGTGTAGTTATTTGGGGTCTTTGGGTAGGTTTTCCTTGGTTTACCTGAAAAGGGATATAAGGGAGTGGGTGAGTTCAATGACTCAGTAAATGGGTTTTCAAAGGTTTACTTTTAGAAAAATAGTTTAAATTGGAGTGTGCCAGACTCCTTATTTTTCTTTAAAATATTTCATTCTCAATTCTTGATTTCCATAACCATTTCTCAACATCACGGTGTGTTCATCAATCAACACACGCCCTTCATCTTGAAGGAACACACAATCGCAGGCCAGCCTGTCCACTGTACCCACTCATGGCGTCGGAGCGACTTTACCAGCCACCTAGATAGAAGCACGTCCACTTCTACCCTAAAAATGAGTGGATGTTCGTAACATTCGACCCTTAATCGCGTAACAAAACTTTGTGTCCGTATGAGGAAAGAGACCTCATCCTATCCCCACCCCGGTCTCATGCGCTTGAAGCTACGTCAAGCTTTGCAAGACTTCTGGTACGACTAACTACCCTTATACCCACCAGGTTGTCTAGAGCCCTAGGACGTATCACTACCCCTCTTGGGCATCTTGAAGGTCCCGTAACACAAGGCATGCACAATCAACAATTTTTCATATAAGCCATATAATTTGTGGTACCACTGGTCCATCGGCCCCAACCCTCAACTCGACATGCAGTTGTTTGTCTTGACTAGTCCGAAGACCTGTCATGTTGCACTACCGCTAGTCCATCAAGTATGTCGGTTCTATCTCAGTACCATGGCTAAACAACTCATTTACTTAAGTTTTCATGGCTTAATATTCATGTACCAGCACGAGTTTATAACCTCACCTAGGAGAAAACAAATCAAGACCCTAGCATAGGAGCAGGTACTTCCTGAACTCATGCTTAGATTTCCTTTCATAGGGGATTCTAGCCCTAGGAACCTTGTACTCCTTTGATATTGCAACTAAAAATTTCAAATTCTAAGAATTCCTAGTTCTTCAATCAGGATACGTTCGGTTACTTGGAGGGAGACCTTTGCCCTCATCGATTCAGGAGCCGATAAATCTTTTGTCAAGAAGTATGTAATTCAAGAAATTCCTAAGGGAGCAACTTGGCTTTTTTCTATTAAAAATGTTCTCTGCTTGGAAAATAACTAGTAAAAGATAAAGTATTCAAGGGGTGCAAACTGGAAATCATGGGGAGAGAATTGAAAGTCGATTTAATCCGGCTACCTCTAAGGGAAATCGAAGTGATCAAGAATGGACTGGCTATCCTTGCACCATGTGAGAGTTAACATTCAGGATAAAATAATGATGTTTCACTCCCTTAAGGCCTAAAGAAAGATATTTTACATTAATAGGAACTAAAAGGGAGGCAACATGGTATCATATGTACAAGCACAAAAGATGATGAGGAAGGGGTGCAAATCAATCCTTGCACCGATCCATAATGAGGCACACAAAAGGAGAAAATAAAAGAAATTCCTATAGTAAAGCGTTATTATGAGGTTTTCCCGGAGGAGCTGCCCTAACTACCCCTAGAACGCTAACTGGAGTTCTCTATAGAACTAATTCTCGGGACTCATCCTCTTTCACAAGCCCCTTACCGAATGGCTCCCATAAAATTAAAGGAGTAAATGAGCAATTGGACAAATTGTTGGACAAGGGCTTTATACGACCAAGTCAGTCCCCGTGTGGTGCACGCCAGTGCATCAGGACGCATGGTCGGAGCATGTCTTCTAGCGTATGAATGGTCCGCTTAGACTATTCATCTGTTTGAGGATGAAAAGTAGTGCTCTTATGAAGTTTAGTTACCAGATCATCTTATAAGGTGGCCCAAAATTGGAAGGTGAACCTCGGATCTCAGTCCAATACTATGCTCACTAGGACCCCATGTAGTCGTGCGATCTCTACCACGTAGAGATTGGCTAACCATTCCACGGAGTCAGTCACCTTTATTGGTAAGAAATGGGCAAACTTGATCAATTAGTACACGATGACCCATATAGCATCATGTCCCTTCCTTATCACTTGTAACTCTTTTATGAAGTATATGGTGATATTCCCTCACTTCCATTAATAAGTAGGGGTTGCAATAGTTAAGAGGGCTTTTGATGCTCTTCATTAATTTGTTGGCAGGATAGACACTTCACCCCGTACTCCGCAAATTTCAATGTTCATCCACTTTTACTAACTAACATCTATGTTTTAGGGTACGATATATTTTCATATTAACCGGATGCATAGGCTGGATTGTGGGTCTACTCCACCAATATTGACATTATCAACTCATTTTCATTCGGTACACATACCCTCTTTTAGTTTAATGCGTAATTTAATTTGACCGTTCAAATACTAGGTTTGGATTGAAAACTTTGAATAAATTGAAGTAATTAATAAATTTCTAATAAATAAATTATTTTATAGGGTTTTGAAATGATTAATAAAAGTAATATTACAAGTAATTTATTTGAAAAATGCTCCTTTCACAAGATTTTATTCTAAAAATTTGTTTTAGCAATTTATAGTTATAAATTTAAAAAGAAAATTATATATAAGGTCACATGTCCTAAAAGCAGAGTTGAGTACACAAGTAGTTAATGATATGAAGTGCGAGTAGGACCCGCCTTGAGGAGTAAGGAGTCTTACAATATATATATGTGTTTAGATGACAGCTGAATCTAGTGGGGGAAAAAGAAGATTTGAAGGCTTTGTAGCATCCAACATTAATGATAATAGGTGCCTTGGTTATCAATATGCAGGTGTAAGGCATAATAAATGGAAGGTCCCCACAAAGGCGGTTTGTCTCTATTGGTTTTTGCAATTCCTTACTATGTTTCCGTAAGCATATGTATTCCAAACAAATGAGAGCGAGACTAATAAGAAAAGTAACCTTATGAGAACTGATTGTGTGGTTCATCTTATGCCACTCAACATCACAAGATGTTCGATTCTATGCTAGTGGCCTTACTGACTGACGTGAGAACTGTGGAGTATGCCGTCTGAAGGAAAAAAAAGGACATGAATTTTGGAGGTGCGGGGGATCGAACCCCGTGCCTCTCGCATGCAAAGCGAGCGCTCTACCATTTGAGCTACATCCCCTTTGTTAAGCACTTAAAATTATATATAAGTAACAATAACACCCAAATGGTGGAAGAATTCTTGACCAGTTATTTCCAATGGCTCATGTGGGCCAAAGACTGATGTATATAACTTCTGCTATGATTTTGACTTCTATTAGGCAAATTACTTCACCAAACAAACCAAATCAGATGACTTGATTCTTACTCATGTTTAATTCGAAAGCTAAATATTTTAGAACATCCACTCAATGTGGAAGAGGTGGTAATATACAAGGCCCACCAAGATCAACAACTGCTTAGTAAGTAGGCCTCTTTTTACTGTTAAGAGGTCTAGTACAAGATATCAGTCAGGGAGTCATCCCTCTCAGACTCCACCAGTAGGGCGCAGAACCGAACAATATACCCAGTGATTTGGAAAATTCCTTCTTCCATCTCGAGACCTCCCATGAAAATTACCCATACAAAAAAAATGAGAAAAAGAGAACATGGAAAGACAGCAACAAAAGAGAAGCTGAAAAGTCGTGTTATGTACACTTTCTTCTTGATTTATGTGCAGGCATAAGAACTTAAGGGAGAGAGTATGGCTGGCTCAGTCATTCTTATTATGAGCATCCGTGTCCTTCATAGGACCCGGAGCTGAGCGAGAAAAGCGGCACAGAGGTCCAGGAACAGGAACTGTGGGCCATGAAGTCTCTGCAGATCCAGAAGATACTTCTCTTCCGTGGTTTTGTACAGCTGGGGAACCCAAAAATCAGCACCAAATTTAAGCCACCATAAAAATATAACCGCATGAATATTAGGCAAGGTACAAGTGGAACCGTTTGATTGCATTATATGATTAAAATTGACCATGAATTTTCACTCTATCCAGCATCAGTTCATGTATGAAATAATGATCCATAGGGTTCATTTTTCAAAGAGCCTTCATTTCTAGTCTATGCATGAATTCAACTTGTATTTGGCATGCTTTACTACTGCTTAAACTTCGCTTTTTTCCATTAACTATATGTTAAGACAGAGCAAGATTGAATAGAATGAAACTGGACAAAAGAGAATACTGCAGATTCTGATTATTCAGCTTTACAATGAAAAAAGTTCACACAAACTCTGTCAATTTTGATCATATTTAAATTTCCCAAGAAAGTTTACTTTTAAATCAATTCTTTGCAAGATTTGATTATACTTGAAAAATAGTGATAGTCTGTAGATATATCATCCTATTCAACCAAAAAAAAAAGAATAGCATCACAGTACATACCTGCACTTCAAACTTGACCACAGTTTTCATCTTTTTGGTATCATTCTCAATGATTCTTGATTCATCACCAAAACAATGATTCCCATGAATAACATCATTAGCCATGCCTTCATGACCAATTAGGCCAGGATTCCACATGCACTTCATGTTATAGTGCCCAATCTTCTTCCAACCCACATTCAGCTCTTGAAGAGCCTTTAGGACTTCGGTCATTATTTCACGAGGATGTGCTCGAGACTTGAAAAAAAAAGATGTAGACAAGATAAATTAGAAGTTAATAAAAAGTAGGATTTGCAGACGAAATTAACCAACATTATGTTTAACATTTAGAATCATAAAGAAATCAGAACAGAGTAATCAGAAATAGGACAAAAATTGACTGAACTAACACTTTAGGGCCTGATGTTTTGATAAGTCAGCAATTGGGGATCTCACTTTTATTTTCATTAGTTTTGTCCTCAAGGTTTTCATTTCTCTTACTAATGTCCTTTGATCCTACATAGCATTCACATGGCATTTATTTATTGGACCACATAGGACAGAAAAGCATTAGTACACAAGAAATGTAATGTCCAAATTAACATAGAAGAAATAAAGCTGAGGTTTCCAACTATTGATTCGTCACAATGTTTGTTCCCAAAGCATTAATTTACTCAGAAGAGTTTATATGTCTAAATTAGTGGCAAAAAACAAAGGCATAAGACAGCATGAAATTAGCAAGATGGACAACCACTCAAAGGAAAAATCTCACAATGTCTTTTTCCTTAAAATTCCAAAGGTCATCATAAAGAATTGCAGTTCTAGAATTTCATGTCTTGTGGAAACATCAATTTTCAGTCAAACATCACTACATCAACAAACATCAGAAGATGTAAATCTAGTTCTCAAAAACTTTTGTTGCACTATGATTTATTCTAGCCACTTTTGAGGACAGGAGTATAGAAAATGTCCACAGAAACTGCAATTTCTCTTCTCATAATGTTGGGAAATAGGCTTCTACTTTAATTTTGCTGGACCTAGTATAATTTTGCTTCCTCTTTGGGTATTCAGGAGCAAAGATGTATAGTAGATTGACAAACTTTTACACCTCTAATAGAAATGAAAAGTTTCATTTCCAACTCTTAAAAAAGTAAATCTGACTAAATCTAACCTGGAGTCCCAGTGCCCATTTCTTCTCTACACCAGAATATGCTGCAACTTTTCCTTGATAGTCCATCTGCCCTCCATGGCCAGGGTATCGATGTATAGCTGCTGAGACAGCCATCTCATTTTGGTGGGCTTGATTATATTCCTAAGAAAAATATTTTGAAAACAAGACAAATATGAATTTGAAAGATTTACTGGGGACTGTTACATAATTTAGGAACAACTTACAGCCATCCACCAACACATCTTGAAGAATCTATTGGATGCCTTTCTAATTTCATTAGCCCAATCTTTTCATGTTCTCATTAGACCAAAGAACAAGAACAGAGTAAATACCATAGATTCTCGGAACTCTGATCCAAGATAGCCACTTGAAACACGGAATCGGTTGTCCAATAGAAGGTAATATGCAACAGTAGCCTGAAAATTGGGTGCAATTAACAAATATCCCCCCTGAAAAAGATATAATGGCACAGAATGATGCATAAATAGGGTCTGAGGATACTTACCTCATCTTGAATTCTATTGCGCAGTGATTCAATCAGTTGATTGCGATCAAATCCCCTCTTAACTACTTCTTGGAGAATTTCTTCATCAATCTAAAACAACTCATGTCAATAGTTAAGCCATTAGTATATATCCAGTCACAAAAGCTAGCACGTTGTATATATTTAACTAATTATTAATTGTCCTCAACAAGAGAAAGTAATAAAGCAAAAAATTTAACAATTCACATATCAGATGTCAAAGGACCATTAAAAGACCTTCTTGGCTTGCTGCATTGTATCTGGAGGTGGAACAGCCAAGTAGCGTGGAAGATGAGCCTGAAACCAAGGATGCTGACGGATTTCTGGTATGGTGATCCGTTTCATTGGATCAACTATAAGCATCCTAGGGATCAAATCTCTTGCACCTGGAGATAAGTGACTGGGAAGAGTATACATTCCACACTGGTAGCAAAGATGGCAAGAGACAGAAATATTAGCAGTGGGTCCATCATGTGACACTAATTTACATCTTATGTATTAATTTCATGTGACACTAATTTACATTTTGTGCATTCATTAAAAGGGGAAATGAATCACTTCTTACACACAAATATTAGCAATGAGTTTTACCCTAACAAAAAGAAATCAACTTCTGTGCATCTCTCAATTTGTTTCAAAGTGAAGCACCTTTATCTTCTTGAATAGATTGGGAATGTTTTCATCATCAAAAGGTAGAGTACCACAGAGAAGAGCATAGAGTATTACTCCACAGCTCCAAACATCTACCTCAGGACCAGCATACAGTTTTCCAGATATAACCTACAAATAATAATAAACTACAGATTACATCCATAGTAGATCCATCAAAAAGGAGAAAAAATAGACAGAGAACTCAGTCGGGGGGGGGGGGGGGGGGGGGGGGGGGGGGGTGATGTAATTTCCACCTCTTCTATGATAAATGTGACAGATATTATTCATTTGCTAATTATTAGTTTTTAAAGGGAAAAAGAACTAAATACCAGTCTTCATTAATAAAGATTTCACCAAAAAACAATCGGATCATAGTTCATATTATTGTTAAAGAATAAATAAAAGCAAGAAATATGGAATATCATTGCAATGTTCTACCTCCGGTGCAGCATAATTTAGGTTACCACAACTAGTCTTGAGAAAATGACCATCACACATAATATTGATTAGACCAAAATCAGGACATAATAAATATTTCACCCAAATTCAATAGATCATAATTCATATTATTATTAAAGAATAAATAAAAAGCAATAATATGGATTATCATTGCAATGCTCTACCTCAGGGGCAGCATAATTTGGACTACCACAACTAGTCTTAAGAAAATGGCCATCTCGCATAATATTGCTTAGACCAAAATCAGCAATCTTCACATTGCATTTAGAATCCAACAACAAATTCTCCGGCTTCAAATCTCTATGCACCACCATATTGCGATGACAGTATTCTACACCAGAAATTATCTGCCGAAACAAAGTTGAAAGAATAGCAAAAAAAATAAAACATCAAAAAAGTTGGCAGGAATGTGAAGGTCTAATAGATACACATCAAAATTAAATCCCACCTGCTGAAAGAAACTACGAGCTTCATCTTCTTGCAGCCTACCCTTTTCAACAATATAATCAAAGAGCTCACCAGATTTCACATATTCCATCACAACAAAGATATCTGATGTTGTCTCAATGACTTCATAGAGTCGTATGATGTGAGGATGCATAAAAAGTCTTAAAATCTTGATTTCTCGCCTAACTGCAGTGGGACGTGAACATAAATAAAGGAATAAACTGACTATGCAATCATAACTTTAAGGAATGTTGGGATTGTCGCACATTGACCACTTCAAAGAAATAACACTGGATTATGAAAAACCACAATCCTCGTGGTAAGTGTAGTCATGTTGCGTGAGTCAAAGACCAACCATTTTGAGGAGAATCCCTCAGTTTATAATATACCAGAATCTACTACCTACCAACTTAATGTTTAAGGGTATACCGATTAGGTCTCTAATCAAACACCAAAGTGTATATATATACACACACATGATAATAAAGATTCAATGCACCGATTTCTTTTATCTACAAGTGTAGGATTACTACATTGAAGTCGAACAGCCTCAACTCATATCATAAACATAAGCACGAGGAACTGAGTTTCAAACATAGTATGAGACATAATTGGATTTTCAACATTGCACAAGACTGAATAGAAGACAGAACATCAATGAGAAAAATGCAAGACTCCTATGAGAAAATGATGGTCATAAACAAATATTAAGAATTTTCTTTGGGATCTAAAAAAGTACGCTGCATTTGATTAATTTATGTTCCAGGTACTGTTCATGATTCAAAAATGTATAGTAATAATGAAAGAATGACTACAACATATCTAGAATCCTCTTTGCCTAAGTACAACTTGAAGAAGCTAATATTTAACATCACAGCATAATCCATCCAGATTTAATATTTAACAGTCAAATACTGAGCTGAAACAAATGGAAAGCATTGAAACAGATGGGGCAAGAAATCACCCTTTTCCTCCATATCCATGTTCTTTATCTTGCGCCTGTTGAGGATCTTAATTGCGACTTTATGCTGAGTCAAAACATGCTCTGCTACCTTCACTTTGCCGAAAGAGCCAATACCGAGGGTCTTACCGAGCTTGTAGTTGCGCAAGTAATTGTCCGCCTGGCTACTCCCCCGGTTCGCCGCATCCATTTATTTTGGTAATACTTCAAAACAGAAACAATCTTAAGGACAAAAATATCTACAGGACCTATCTCTTTTATAATCAGATAACCGATAGTGTAGATTCGCATTAAAAGGGGAAAATAGATAGAGCGAAAGAAAGGGTGTCTCCAAATTCAATCCAATAGACGCAGCCACATGTGGAAAACCCAGAAATTCAGACGAGGAACATTAAAATGGAGATCCCTTTAGGGTAAAAAAATCAGGAAAAATTTTCAACCACCGAGAAATTTAGTGGCTTGGATCTCTGATGTGGAAGGAATCGCCACAACGAGCTGCAGAGCCCGATCACATAAAAGAGGCATGAAAACAAAGACAAACTGATGCAGAGATCAATAGAGAGGAAGGAAACCATGAGAGCGAGCAACTCACCAAGAAAGAGAGCGAGAGAAAGGTAAGATGGGGATTGGAGGAGGAAGAAAGAAACTGGAGTGGAGAAGCCCGTCGCACCATGGTTTCGATCATATTCTGAACTTCTCAAAAATACAGAAATACCCCGCAAGTGTCATCTATTTATCAACTACTCCTCTGCCCTTACAATAATATAAAAATAATTTAAAAGACTCTAAAATGTTCATTATGGGATGAGAAGGATTTTCTGACATGAGGGGCAATTTGGGACGAAGGTTAAATTGATGGCAATATATAGGGAACAATACAGGTTTGACGAGGAGGAAGGTGGCAAAATTGGCAATTCAAGAAATTTCAACATGTCTGTGACCATGAGCTGTTTCAAGAAAGGTGGCACACGTTGATCTTTTGAATAACAAAGCCAACTTGACTTTAATCCCGTCCGATTAAAGAAAATTGGGATGGAAGAAAAAAATAAAAAAAAAAACATACAGAGAGAAAATCTACAAACTGAAAATGGAATGGAAAAAGAAAAGTAAGCGAGAAATTTTGATAGTTAAAAGGTAAAGTTAATTAAATATTTTTATTACTTCGAAGAAAAAAATGAAAAAACAAATTGCACCTTGGCATATAATATAATAAAACTAATAAAGTATTACGTTGTAATAAATTATATAAGTAAAAATATAATGAAATAAATTAATTAATAGAACAATAAATGAAGAATTAGAGTAAAAAATTAAAATAATATAGGTGATTAAAACTTAGTAACATGTATTATATATAATGGTTCAAAGTTTTCTTTTAAGAGATTATATTAGTTGAACTTAACACCAAATTGAAGTTAAAATTAATTTTATGAGTTAAAAATGGTAACTAAAATTATAAATTTTAGTATTTATTTTATTTATAAAATAAAATAAGGGTGTTTGATATATAATATAATATTAGTATTTATTTTATTTATAAAATAACTATAAATAGTATGAATAAAAATATGAATATTTTAGAGATTAGAGAAAGAATGTATGACAAAAAAAAGTGAAATGTTTTGATATATTTTTTAGTAAATATTTTATTATTTGGTGATAACTACTTTTTAAATATAATTTTAGTTTTGATAAAAATATTTTTTTATAATTTTAATAAGTTGAATCATATAAATAACATTACGAGAGATTATAATATTATTAGGTGATCCTATAAATTTTAGGATTATAATATTATTAGGTGATTCTATTCGTTTTATTAATTATTTTATATATTTTTATAATTTTATTAAAAAATTAATAATCTTTAATTAGATAAAACTAAAAGAGAGTGAAAATAAAGCACATATTTCATCTATTATTACAGTAATTAAATAAGATAAACTAATAACATAATTAATGCATTGATTTAGTTTTCGGTTCATACAAACATCCTATTATACCAATTCTAGTGCTATATAATACTATATATATATAATGTAAATTATATTTCTATAATAATTCGAAACTTTTTATATAGGAACAAGTCAGATATAAAATAAATAAATAATAATAACTAATAAAAATAAAAATATTTGTGAATAATTTTGGGATTTATACCTATTTAGAGTGTGATAAAAGAGATAATTGGCTTTGTATTTTTTCTATAATCTTTACTTCTACTTGAAAGTAATTTAAGGACTATATAAGCTTATAAAATAATTTTTTTAATGTCGAGAGTTTATGATTTTGACTAGAATTTTATAAGGTTTTCGAACATTGTTTATACATTCTTTAAAAGAATAGTCATTTTTAAAGTTTGACCTTATCAAATTTTTTTTAATAAAATTCCAATTCACATCACACATAACCTAACCTCAACATATATCATAGCTCAACCATCTATTTGAATGTTTCACACACATGATTAATGAGTGTTATGAGGAGTATGTGAGCAACATGCGCACACTAACTCGCAAAACACATCCTAAGATTATTGTCCCGTTTATAGTGATATCAATGTCGTTTTATCAAACATTTGTACACTTATGAACGAATCTTGCCACATTCGGGCCATAAGTATACCTAAACCTCACCATATGTCTCCATCGGGTTTGTGGGTAGATCTAACAGCTACACGGTCCTTTATCTCTTCCTTTCCAATCTACCCTATAGGATCGATACAACCTCTTGACATAGGTGCCATGTCGATCATCAAAATGCGTCAAGCCAAATAGCAATCAAAGATAAATAATGCACACAACAATTAATTCAACATAGTTAAGTCATTAGTCGAGGCTCATCTTACTAACTGGCTAACTCCACTACTCAAAATTCTTAAAGAGAAATACATCATATTCCCATGGAGTGGTTTATTTTTTCACAAGAAAACTTGGAATAGTTACCCATTTTCTCAAAATGTGGACTATTACCCATTCATTATAAACAATTGGATTAGCTCATTTCTTACAAATATTTTATATTTTAGACCATTTTCGCAAAAGAGATTGACATGCACCCATTTTCGCAAGACAATTCCTTCATGTAGTTTTTCTATAAATTTTATAATAGTTTCAAATACACACATATGTATGACATCTTATAAAACTATAAATTGTAGTAGTCGGTTCACTCATCGTGTTCTCCGACGCTTGTTCATCTAGGGGGTTTTCCATTTTTCTTTACACTCCTCCGCATACTTAATTACGGAAAATAAGCTTACATGTACATATTTTATATATAAGTGGTGTTAGACCTTGAGTTCCTTCAAGTTTTCTTCTTCATCTTCCTTAGCTAGTGAGGATCTGAGTTTAGATAATTCAACCTTAATCCTTCATTTTTCCTTATGTTTGTTGCTTAGGTTTTTGGTAGGTACTCTAGTGAGAGTTTTAGACAACTCTGGTGATAGATTAGGGTGGGGGTTGATCCATAATGGTCACCTAGGAAGTTCCCGAGCTTTCCCAACTCGTGGCCCAGGCCAACCCTCGTTGGCGAGATTACGACAATTGCACCAACTCTACATTTTTTCGGCAAAGCTCCAATGAGAGGCTAAATCAAGCAAAATCAGTTTGTTCAAAACTTGGATGGATTTTAGGAGGATAGGGAAGATAAGAGGCTTTGTGGGAGTAAATTTGAAGCACTTAGGGTGAATTCGAATGAAATTCTAAGTTGGTAAAAAATGTGTAAAGTGTTATAAATTGGGGTACCTAAATGCAATAAATGTAAATTTAGGGACCCAAATGTTCATATTAGAATGATTATAAGCTTGATGTTGAATTTGGACACTAATAGGGATTTGTGCATAAGATGAGTGAAACTTAGGGACCTAATATTAATTTTAGCATGATATTGGGAAATATTGATGAAACAAAAATAAAATACTCAGATTGTGGATTAATTTGGATATGTGGATAATTGTTATTAGTTCGACAAAAATCAATAGCAAGAAGTCAAGACGGAACTCATTACAAAAATTGGACATAATGTCATCAATGACTTTATGGGACCTTGATGGTCAATAATTGGATGCTTGTAGTGCCTTAGAGGGGTTGGCCATATAACAGGCTAAGCTCTGTTAATATGTTGATTCCATTGATTGTGATTGAGGCATACGAGGTTTGGTATCGATTGATGCTTACATGTAGAGGTTGTATCACTCACCAAAGGATATCTAGGATGAGAGGTTATAAGGGGGAGATTGTGTCACGTCCCAACCCTTTTTGGTCGGATCCCCGTGATTAACCCGCCGCTCTCCCGGTTTATTAAAGGGTTTCCCTTTATTATAGACTGTAAAGAGTAAGGCGTCCTTTAAACCTGCACCTTTTCTAGGAATAACATAAGCAAAACTGCATAAAAATTTAGATTTATCATACCTATATCACATGCGTCTTAGTTGATGGTCTTTGAGGGTAGGCTTTCCGAAATCTCCTGAAAGGGATATAAGGGAGGGGGTGAGTACGACTACTCAGTGAATGAGTTTTTCAAAAGTTTGGACTTTTAAAAAAAACATTTATCATTGGAGTGTGCCAGACTCCTTTCTTTAAAAAATCCCTTGATTTAAAAAAATTTAGGTTTTATTACCATTTCCTTATTTAACCATGGTGTGTCATCACCCAACACACATCCTTTATCATGAAGGTTACACACATTCGCAGGTCAGCACGATCATTGAACCCACTAGTGGCTTTGGAGCGACTTTACCGGCCACCCGGATAGAAGCACGACCACTTCTACCCTGGGAATGAGTGGATGTACGTGCATCTGATCCTCAATCCCGAAATTGGTTCTTCGTATCTGTATGAGGACAGAGACCTCATCCCGTCCCCACCTCGGTCTCATGTGCTTGGTGCTTCTCCAAATTTTGCACAGACACCTGGAACGATGAACTGCCTTTATACTCACCAGGTCGTCCAGGGCTCTTAGGACGCATCATTACCCCTCATGGGCGTCTTGATGATCCCTTACTCATAGTGCATGCACAAACACTATTTTTTTTTATTATGCCATGTAATATGTGGTGCCATTAGTCCAATGGCCCCGACTCTTAATCAACCCGTAGTTGTTTGTCTTTACTGGTTCGTCAACCTGTCATGCCACACTGTCGCTGGTTGACTAAGTATGTCGGTCCTATCTTGGTACCATGGCCAAACAATTCCTTTATTTAAAGTTTTATGGCATATAACTTATGTTTGTTTACGAGCTCCTGCTCGTGCCAATTGGCCTTGGGTCCACTCTACGAGATTTTCAAAATCGGGCATATTAGCCTTCAAGTTCCAAAACTGAGGCCACCGACCTATAAGAGCTATTCGAGCTCCGGTCAATAAGGTCTCCCAAATAGTTTAAGCATTGGCACACAGTTAAGGGAGAGCACTTCCGACAAAATATATTTTCAACTATCTATTATACCGACCAGGTATAAGAACATCTCCGCTCATAACCGATGAACGAGTTTTCAACTTCATTCGAGGAAGTTTCATCATACCAACTGGGTATGATCTACTTACAACCGATAATTAGTTTTTTTTCGTATGATTTTCACATCACTCTTCTAAGTTGTGATGTTAAAAATACCACGAAATAGTGGGTTTTCATTCCGAGATGCTTATCATTCCCAACTGGGTACAATATAAAAATCCCACTTACAACTAGTAAGTGATTTTTAACTTTAAATTATGCTCATCATCCCAACTGGATATGATGTTAATAAACCCACTCACCCGTTAATGTCGTGAATTCCACTTAGACCGGTTCTTTGTATTCACGCGAGCTTGTCCTTGTTGGCGTTCCCGGTACTTCATGTTCCTACACGATATGAACATCTCGGTTCATTATCCTTAAGCCTAATAGCCTTCATTCATTGCAAATGAATGAGAAAGTCAAACTTTCATTTATTTGGAATTAGGTCCCTAAAGTTATTTCTCTTAAACTTTAAGTCCCTAATGCCGGTTTTCCCTTAAATTGAGTCCCGAAACTTTTAAAATTTATCAAGGGACCTCAATTTATTCTATTTCACAAAAAGGGGATTAATTTCCCAAATTTCCAATTTGGTCCCCCCAACTTTTCCAAAATTACCATTTTGCCCTTCATTTACAAAAATGGTAAATTTCACCCCAAAAATTCTAAAATTCCTCAAATGGGTCCTCTAACATTTTTAACATGCCCAATTGACCCTCAATTTTAGGAAATTGCATTTCGGTCCTTCGAATCTTCGAAAATCCCCAATTTCCCCCAATTCCAACTTATTTATGCAGCCAAATTTGATTTCATCAAATTAACCGATCAAACGTTTCCAATTGTTGAAATTAAGTTTATACATGTTAATACGATTCCATAGAACTTTGAATTGTGAGTTTTAATGTCGAAACGAGCTTAAACGGAGCTTCGCCAAAAAATGAACTATAGAGAGAAAGCTTCGATTACTCACATGTGTTGGCATGACGGTCCGAGCTTTCGATCTGGTAGATAGCTCTCGTCCTAAGGTTATTCCTAGAATCAAGAATCGCATCAATTGATGCTGAATTGAGTTAGAATTTCATCATTGATATTCTGTTGGTTCTCTCTCTAGCACTAAATGAAATTTGCAAAGTGGAGCTGAATTGGCTTACCTTTCAGTCCTAATTTGGTCATGGGAGGGCTGAGGAAGTGTTGGGAGGGCTTGGTTTAGCCTGAGGAGGGCTGGAAATAGCCAATTTCAACTTGGCCAAAATAGGGCAGCTTCGATCAGCCGAAGCTGCTTCACTGTTCCATCATGCCGACACTTCTCTAGCGATTCTCGGATTGACTAGAGTTTGCTATCAGATAGCTGACTTCTCCCCGGTTCTAAAGAGCCCGACCTCTCCTTCCGAGGTTAAGAAAAATGTTCAAATTGAAGCTTTGGTTCGAGCTTCACCGGGAAATGGAGCAGTAGAGTGAGAGAGAGAGAGAGAGAGAGAGAGAGAAGTGTTCGGGTGTGAGGAGAATAAATGGGGATGACCGCATAAAATTTTTTTTGACCGAAATTTTGGGTTACAAAAAAAATCATACTTCTTAGGAGGTCACCTATCCTCACACTACTCTTGAGCAAGTATGCTTAACTTCAAAGTTCTTATGGGATCTTATTCACTTAAAATAATTTGGTTTTTCTCTTTAATTTGTCTTAAGTTTCTTTTCCAAGGTTTAATGAACCCTTTGGATCATCCAGAAGTTGTAAATTTCCAAATTGCTTGTTCCCAAATGATCGGGATTGTAAACCGGCTCGATTTTCTTACTTGGTTTGACCGGTTATTTTTCCCGGTTTTCCTTAACTCAAAAGTGTGGGGTTTACAGATTGTGTGTCCTAGTATCTAAGATAAGGGAGTTAAAAGGTGGTGTCCATGTATTTGCCAGGTAGTGGGAGGAGATGATCAATATTCTCGAAGAGATGATTCATCCAGCCTTCAATGGTTATATTTGGGCACTCTTCCTAAAGAGTTAATTTGTCCAACATTTAGAGGATGTCAGTGAAGAGACATGTATCCTCGCTACTAGGCACCTGTAGAGCGAATCGTGCCCTCATTGCTAGGTTGTGATGTTGGATGTGTGATATGTAATGTCTAAGAACACTGTTCTTGTGTGGTATATGCTTGATGAGGGTTCATCCTTCTAATAAGAATGCCTTGAAAATATTACCACTCCAAGCTGATATTTTTGGTAGGGGCTATGCCTGTGGACATGATGTCCTAATGCTAGTATCCCATTCACATAGCCTTACATCTCACTACTCTCCTTAACCCCTTTTAGGTACTATAATCGGTGGACATGATCGGTTTTCATTATTTCTTAGTTACCGGTGTGTCATCACCCAACACATATCCTTCATCATGAAGGTTACACACATTCATAAGTCAGTATCACTACTGAACCCGCTAGTGGTTTCGGAGCGACTTTTCCTACCACCCGGATAGAAGTATGACCACTTCTACCCAGGGAATGAGTGGATGTACGCGACATCCGATCCACAATCCTGAAATCACTTCTTTTTGTCCGTATGAGTACAGAGACCTCATCCTGTCCCCACTCCGGTCTCATGCACTTGGTGCTACTCCAGATTTCGCACAGACTCCTGGAACGACGAACTGCCCTTATAGCCACCAGGTCGTCCAGTGCCCTTAGGACGCATCACTACCCTTCATGGGCATCTTGATGATCTCGTACTCACAGTGCATGCATAAACAATGTTTTCTCATATTGCCATGTAATTTGTGGTGCCATTGGTCCAACGGTCCCGACTCTCAACTCAACCCGTAGTTGTTTGTCTTGACTGGTCCGTCGACCGGTCATGTCGCACTGCCACTAGTTGACTGAGCATATCGGTCCTATCTTGGTACTATGGCCAAACAATTCATTTATTAAGTTTTATGGCACAAATATCATGTTCGTTTATGAGCTCCTACTCGTGCGAACTGGCCTTGGGCCCACTGTACGAGATTTTTAAAATCGGGCATTTAGCCCCCAAGTTCCAAAACTGAGGCCCCCGGTCTATCAAAGTTATTTGAGCTCCCGTCGAGAAGGTCTCTCAAATTGTTTAAGCATTGGCACACAGTCAGGGGAGAGCACTTCCGAAAAAACATATGTTTTCTCTATCCATTATACTGTCCGGGTATATGGACACCTTTGTTCATAAACGATAAACGGGTTTTCAACTTCTTTCAAGGTAGTCTCATCATACCAACCATGTATGATCTACTTACAACCGGTAAGTAGTTTTCCCGCATGATTTTCACATCACTTCCTCTGTCACGCCCCGACTCGGTTTGGTCAGATCCCCGTGAACAACCCGCCACTCTCCCGGTTTATTAGAGGGTTTCCCCTTATTATAATTCGTAAAAAGTAAGGCATCCTTTAAACCTGCACCATTTCCTGGAATAGTATAATCAAAATTGCATGAAATTTTAAACTTTACATACCTGTCTTACAGGCATCTTAGTTGATGGTCTTTCAAGGTAGGCTTTTCAGGATTTCTTGAAAGGGATATAAGGGAGGGGGTGAGTACGACTACTCAGTGAATGGGTTTTTAAAAGCTTTTGACTTTTAACAAAAACATTTATATGGAGTGTGCCAGACTCCTTTGTTTTCAAAAATCCCTTCATTTAAAAATTCAGGTTTTCCCACCATTTCTTATTTACCACAGCATGTCATCACCCAACACACATCCTTCATCATGAAGGTTACACACATTCACAAGTCAGTATCACTACTAAACTCGCTAGTGGCTTCAGAGCGACTTTTTCTGCCACCCGGATAGAAGTATGACCACTTCTACCCTGGGAATGAGTGGATGTACGTGACATCCAACCCACAATCCTGAAATCATTTCTTCGTGTCCGTATGAGGACAGAGACCTCATCCTGTCCCCACCCTGATCTCATGCGCTTAGTGCTACTGCAGATTTCACACAGACACCAGGAACGATGAACTGCTCTTATAGCCACCAGGCCATCCAGTGTCCTTAGGACGCATCACTACCCCTCATGGGCGTCTTGATGATCCCATACTCACAGTGCATGCACAAACAATGTTTTCTTATCAAGCCATGTAATCTGTGGTGCCACTGGTCCAACGGCCCCGACTCTCAACTCAACTCGCAGTTGTTTGTCTTGATTGGTCCGTCGACCTATCATGTCGCACTGCCGCTAGTTGACCGAACATGTCGGTCCTATCTTGGTACCATGGCCAAAAAATTCACTTATTAAGTTTTATGGCACATATATCATGTTCGTTTACGAGCTCCTACTCGTGCCAACTGGCCTTGGGCCCACTGTACGAGATTTTCAAAAAACTGGGCATTCTAGCCCGCAAGTTCCAAAATCGAGGCCCCCGGCTTGTAAGAGCTATTCGAGCTCCTGTCAAGAAGGTCTCCCAAATAGTTTAAGCATTGGCATACAGTCAGGGGAGAACACTTCCGACAAAATAGGTTTTCACTGTCAATTATACCAACCGGTATAAGGACATCTCCATTCATAACCGATGAATGGGTTTTCAACTTCTTTCGAGGAAGTCTCATCATACCAACCGGGTATGATCTACTTACAACTGGTAAGTAGTTTTTCCACATGATTTTCACATCACTTTCTCTAAGTGGTGATGATTAAAATACCACTAAATAGTGAGATTTTATACTGAGGTACCTATCATTCCCTACTGGGTATGATATAAAATTTCCACTCACAACCTGTAAGTGGTTTTTATCTTTAAGTTGTGCTCATCATACCAACCAGGTATGATGTTAGTAAACCTACTCACCCGTTAATGCCGTGAATTCCACTAGACTGGTTCTTTGTATTCACGTGAGCTTGTCCTTGCTGGCATTCCCGGTATTTCGCGTTCCTACACGATATGAACAACCTTGTTCATTATTACTCGGCATAATAGCCTTCATTCATTTCCAATGAATGAAAAAACCCAAACTTTTAGTTATTTGCAATTAGGTCCCTAAAGTTATTTCTCTTTAACTTCAAGTCCCTAATGTCGGTTTTTCCTCAAATTGAGTCTCGTAACTTTTAAAATTTATCCTCGGACCTCAATTTATTCAATTTCACCAAAAGGGGTTTAATTTCCCAAATTTCTAATTTGGTTCCCCAATTTTTCCAAAATTACCATTTTGCCCTTCTTTTACAAAAATGGTAAGTTTTTCCCTCCAAATTCTTCAGTTGGTCCTCCAACATTATTTTCATGCCCAATTGACCATTAATTTCATAAAATTGTATTTTGACCCTTTGAATTTCGAAAATCCCCAAAATTTCCCCCAATTTCAACTCTTTAACACTACTGAATTTAATTTCATCAAATTGATCAATCAAATACTTCTAATTATTGAAATTGGAGTTGAAATTAAGTTCCTGCATGTTCATACAATTCTAAGAAACTTTGAATCGCAGATTTTAACATCGGAACGAGCTCAAACGGAGCTTCGCCGGAAAATAGACTGTAGAGAGAGAAATCTTCGATTACTCACTGGTGAAGGCACGGCGGTCCGAGGTTTCGATATAGGTAGATAGCTCTCATCATGAGGTTCATCCTAGAATCAAGAATTGCATCAATTGATGCTGAATTGGATTAAAATTTCGTCATTGAAATTTGGTCGACTCTCTCTCTAGCACCGATCGAAAATTGTAAAGGGGAGCCGAATTGGCTTACCTTTCGATCCTAATTCGGCCGTGGAAAGGCTGAGGAAGTGTTGGGAGGGCTTGGTTTGGCTTGAGCAGGGCTTGAAATGGCTGATTTCAGCTTGGCCGAAATAGGGCAGCTTCGATCTGCCGGAGTTGCTTCATTATTCCATCATGTCGGCGCTTCTCCAACGATTCTCGGATTGACTGTAATTTGCTATCAGATAGTTGTCTTCTCCCCGGTTCTAAAGAGTCTGACCTTTGTTCAAGTTGAAGCTCTTGTTCAAGCTTTACCGGGAAATGGAGCAGTAGAGAGAGAGAGAAGTGTTCAGGTGTGAGGAGAATGAAATGGGGATGACATCTTTATATAGGCGTAAAACCTGTGTATTAAATGGGCGAGATTTATTACTAGTATTAATATTACCATAAATTATTGGTATTAATTCTAATAATTAAATATATATTAATTTATGTTTATTTATGATAAGGCGTACATAAAATTTTTTTACCGAAATTTTGGGTTACAAAAATATTCATACTTTCTAAAAGGTCACCCATCCTTACATTACTCTCAGGCAAGCACGCTTAACTTTGAAGTTCTTATGGAATCTAGTTCACCTGAACCAATTTGATTTTTATTTTCTAAAGTTTCTTAAATTTCTTTTCCAAGGTTTAATGAACCCTTTAGATCACCCGAAAGTTGTAAATTTCCATATTGCGTGTTCTCAAATGTAAATCGACTCGGTTTGACCGGTTTTTTTCCCGGTTTTTCTTAACTCAAAAGTGCAGGGTTTACATCATCGAAGTAGTAATGTTTAAAATACCACTTAATAGTGGGTTTTCATACTGAGGTACTTATCATTCCCAACCGGGTATGATATAAAATTTTCATTCACAACTGGTAAATGGTTTTAAATTTTAAGTTGTGCTCATCATTCCAACCGGATATGATGTAAGTGAACCCACTCACCCATTAACGCAATTAATTTCAATAGACCGGTTCTTTGTATTCACGTGAGCTCGTCCATGCTAGCGTTCCTAGTATTTTGCGTTCCTACACGATATGAACATACTTGTTTATTATTACTCGGCATAACAGCCTTCATTCATTTCCAATGAATGAGAAAACCCAAACTTTTAGTTATTTGCAATTAGGTCCCTATAATTATTTCTCTTTAACTTTGAGTCCCTAATGTCGGTTTTTCCTCAAATTGAGTCCTGTAACTTTTAAAATTTATCTTGGGACCTCAATTTATTCAATTTCACCAAAAAGAGGTTTAATTTTCCAAATTTCCAATTTGGTCCCCCAATTTTTCCAAAATTACCATTTTGCCATTCCTTTACAAAAATGGTAAGTTTTGCCCCAAAAAATTCCAAAATTCCTCAATTGGTCCTCCAACATTATTTTCATGCCCAATTGACCCTCAATTTTATAAAATTGTATTTTGGTCCTTTGAATTTTGAAAATCCCCAATTTTCCCCAATTTTTCCCAAAATTTCCCCCAATATCAACTCTTCAACACTATCGAATTTGATTTCATCAAATTAATTGATCAAACACTTCTAATTGTTGAAATTTTAGTTGAAATTGAGTTCCTACATGTTCATACGTTTCTAAGAAACTTTAAATCGTAGATTTTAATGCCTAAACGAGCTCAAACGGAGCTTCAACGGAAAACAGACTGTAGAAAGAGAAAGCTTTGATTTCTCACTGGTGAGGGCACAACCGTCCGAGCTTTTAATCTAGGTAGATAGATCTCACCTTGAGGTTCATCCTAGAATCAAGAATCGCATCAATTGATGCCGAATTGAGTTAGAATTTCATTATTGAAATTCTACCAGTTCTCTCTGTAGCACCGATTGGAAATTGTAGAGGGGAGCTGAATTGGCTTACCTTTCAGTTGTAATTCAGCTGTGAGAGGGCTGAGTAAGTGTCGGGAAGGCTTGGTTTGGCCTGAGGAGGACTCGAAATGGCTAATTTCAACTCGACTGAAACAGGGCAGCTTCGGTCCACCGGAGCTGCTTCACTGTTCCGTCATGTCGGCGCTTCTCTAGTGATTCTTGGATTGACTGGAGTTTGCTATCAGATAGCTAACTTCTCCCCGGTTCTAAAGAGCTCAACCTCTCCTTTCAAGGTGAAGAAAAATGTTCAAGTCGAAGCTTTGGTTTAAACTTCACCAAGAAATGGAGCAGTAGAGAGAGAGAGAGAGAAATAAGTGTTCGGGTATGAGAAGAATGAATGGGGATAACCTCTTTATATAGGTGTAAAACTATGTATTAAATGGGAGATATTTATTATTAGTATTAATATTGCCATAAATTATTGGTATTAATTCCAATAATTTAATTTTAATATTAAATTATTTGTATTAATTCCAATAATTTAATTTAGGTATTAAATTATTGGTATTAATTACAATAATTAAATATATATTAATTTATGGCTATTTATGATAAGGCTTCACATAAAAATTTTTGACCGAAATTTCGGTTTACAAAAAAAATCATACTTCCTAGGAGGTCTTCAAAGTTCTTATGGAATCTTGTTCACCTGAACCAATTTGGTTTTTGTCTTCTAATTTGTCTTAAGTTTCTTTTTCAAGGTTTAATGAACCCTTTAGATCACCTGGGAGTTGTAAATTCCTAAATTTCCCCTTTCACAATTGATCGGGTTTATGAACCGGTTCGGTTTTCTCACTCGGTTTGACTGGTTCCCTTCCCGGTTTTCCTTAGCTTAAAAGGGCAAGGTTTACACCACTATTATAACATTAGGTGGGTGTAGTGGTTGTGACAGTAGTTTAACCCAATAATTGGGTTGGGGCATTACACTTGGTCTTGTTGATACAACAAGGGTGAAGTTAGCTACCATTGTAGCATCAATGGGATGTAGTAGGTTGTTATTGATCCTAGCTTGGGTAATCGGATTGGGGCATCACAATTTGAGCTATGACTCATGTACAAATTTGGTGGAGCAAGTTCAAACACAATCTTTGAAGAATATCTCACACCACACTTGATAAATGAGAAGCAACATGAAGTCTTCCAATTTCACCAAGAGGTAGGAACCCTGGTCGCGCATGAGGCAAGATTTAAAGAACATTGCTTGTTTGCCCCTTATTTTTCCAACTCAAATGATATTTGTCAAGTAAGGCTGAAAATAGGTTGAATTTTGAGTGAATCAGATAAAGGGAAGCCAAAAGTTTCCAAATCGAATGAAAATTTTGTCAGAAATCAGTGCAAACAGTGTCAACTGACATTCGTAGTTTGTCTATCATGTCACTAAATGCGAGCAATTGTTGCATGTTGTGTGACAAGGTGGTGCAGTCACACCGAGCAAGTTATGTTAGTAAGTGCGACCAATTATTGTGCAAAATGTAGCAAACCGACACTGTAGGAAATAGTTAAACCACGTCACCAGAGCACAACCAATCGTTGAACACCATGTGGCAACGATTACACAGTTAGTAGATGACTTAATACAATTGGGAGAGTGTAACGAATTGTGACATGCCACGTGACAACAAACACAATCAACATTTTTTTATCAAGTCATCTAACCATGATCGTGTCCATCAACTAATTAGAGTGTGACTTGTGGCGTCTCACACATACGAGTGTGCACATTGTCATCTTTCCCTGTGAACCTTGAGAGAAAAAACATAGCAACTTCACAAGAACATTTTAGGAAAGTTCAAGTGAAGCTTAACACACAGTGGCAAATCACAACCAACTAGGTTGAATCCCACATTCTTGGATTCCATCTTTGACCTAGGGAGCTTCCCACTATAAAACTGATTCCATATTTGACCAAATGCATGAGAATCTCTCTTCCAAAGTTAGTAGCCCAGTTTTTGGGTGACTAGATTTTCAAGCTTATCCTCAAGCTCTACAAGGCACAAGACTGAGTCCACCATAGTTCAAAAGTTTCCTTAGAACCCCTCTACATGAAGGCCATCTTAGTTTTCGGTCCAATTTAATTAGATTTTATTTTTTTTTTCAGAATTTCTAGTGTTACACATAAGCTTAGCAACACATGTTCAACATACATCATCTCTCGGTCATGTCCTCGAATATCTCACATATGATCAACCAAGGCTATGAAGAGTATGTGTATCACATACAAACACTCGCAAAGAACATCCTAAGATGATAGTCCTTCATAATGATGTTAATGTCATGTCATTGAACATCAATACACTTATGATCAAATCCCGCCAACTTTGGGACATAAGTATACCTGGACTCTACCATATGCCTCCCTTGGGTTCGTGGGTAGATTTGGAAGCTACAATCTCCCCCTTATGCCCCCACTTCTAGTTTACTCTATACGATCAATATAAATTTTGATAATAGGTGTCATGTCAATTGTGATAATGTGTCCACCCAAACAATAGTCAAAGATATATGCCATGCACACAATAACCAATTCAGCATAGTTAAGTCATCATTTGATGCTCAACTTGCTAATTGGCTAACCACGCTACTCGAATTTTTTAAAGAGAAACACATCATATTTCCATGGAGATATTTACTTTTTCACTGGAAAATTTAGAGTCATTACCCATTTTCACAAAAATGTAGGTCACTGCTCGTTCATTATAAATAGTTGGGTCTTATCCTATTTCTTACAAATAATTCAGATCATAGACCCTTTTTTCTCAAAAGAGTTGGGCATGAGCCCATTTTTGTGTAAAAGAGTTGGGAAAGAGCCCCTTTTCACTAGAGAATTTCTCCATGTAGTTTTTTTTCTATGGATTGCATAATAGTTTCAAACACATATATATGTCATCTTATAAAATTTTAAAGTGTATTAGTTGGTCCAATCTTACTCACAGTAAACAAAACCACATGGAGTGTTCTTTGAGACTTGTTTGTTCCGTGAGGGGAGAGGGAAAGGGATGTTCTGATTTCCTTTATGCTCCTTATTGTACTTGTGAAACTTGTAAGCTCGGATCAAGGAAAACTGGCAAATAACTGGTCAATTATATGAGAAAATCGAACCACTTAAGGAATCGAGAATGATAAAGAGGGGTAAAAATAGGAAATTGGAAAATCCCTAGTAACCAAAAAGTCATGAAAATCATGGGGAAGAAACATGAAATAAATTGGATGGAAAAATCGGACCGGATTAGGGTGAACCAGACCTGAACCGGATTTAACCGAGTTTAACCATAATGAATCAAATTGGAAAATTTATTTTTCTAGGTGGTTTAAAAATCTCAATTTGGCAAATTGAGGCCATCATCAGATAAAAAATGAATTTAGACAAATTTAGAAAATTTTAATTTTGAGAAAATTGGTTGAATTGGTCCTAAACATGCCGATTTTTGCCTTTGAACCCGGTCGGACGGTCCGGTCCAGAACAATGTCATCTTCTTCCTTGGGATGACAACACTATTCATATGGCAGAAAAACCATTCTTATCCTGTGAGGGAATATTCCCTTTGATTTGGGCATTTTCTGAAGAGGATAATCTCTACCAATATGGAAACTAGTAGAGCAGAGGGTCCCTAAGCACCCCATATAAAGAGCTCCACTTCATTCATCACCCATACACCTCAAATCCTCTCCATCTCCGAAGTGCTCCATTTTTCGGGGAAGCTCAAACCAAAGCTCTGAATTGGGCACTTTTTTCGGCCTTAGAAGGCAAACTCGGGTCCTATAGACTCCAAGAGAAGTCAGCTACCTGACAACAACCTCCCTTCGACCCAAGGATCGCTAGAGAAGCGTCGGCAGGATCGAACAGTGAAGCAGCTCCATTGGTTCGAAGCTACCATATTTTGGCTGATCAGAATTTGACCAATTTAGACCTCCTACTGCCAAACCAAGCCTCCCCATAGTCCCCACAACCATCACACGACCTCCACAAAGGCGAAAGGTAAGCCAATTCAGCACTGCTCTGTTGTTGCAAATCAGTTCTAGAGAGAGAAAGTGTTGAACTTCACTAACCAAATTCACATTGATCTTGACATCAATTGTAGCAATTCTTGATCCTAGAAGGACCCTAAGGATAAGAGATACCTTCCCAGGTTGAGAGCTTAGACTGCTGCACCTCCGACGGTAAGCTTTCAAAGTTTTCTCTCTTTACATACAGTTTTCCTGTAAAGCTCCGTTTAAGCTCATTTCGAACCTAAATTCTATAATTCAAAGCTCCATTGGATCGTCTGGAAGTGTAGAAACCGATCCATGCCATCAATTGGAGCAATTAACTGGCCAATTTGAAGAAATCAAATTCGGTCAGTGTAAAGGGGTCAAATTGGGGAAATTTGGGAATTTTAAAAAATTGAAGGACCTAAATGAAATTTCTCAAAATTGAAGGTCAATGGACAATGAGAAAGATGTTGGACAACAAATTGGTCAATTTTTGAAATAATTGGGGCCAATTGACCATTTTTGGAACTTATGGGCAAAATGGTAATTTTGTAAAGTTGGGGGACCAAATTGGAAATTTGGGAAATTTGAGCTTCATATGCCATTTTGAGAAAATTAAGGATCGAAGAGGGATATTGGAAGCTCAAGGGACTTAATTAAAAATAATTGAATGTTTGGAGACCTAAAGTCCATGATTTTGGACTTTAGGGATTTAAGGGCAATAAGGTGGAAATAAGGGTCTAAATGTAAATACATGAAAATAGAGAGGCTATTAAGGCCAAGCCATTCCTAACGAGGATACTCAAATAATGTAGGAATGAATTCGAATATGGGCGTGAGCAAAGGAGCTCGAACAAGATTTGGAAGGATGATTGTGGTCGAACACATCACAATCACAAGGTGAGTGAGACAGTTTAAACGTCATACATGGTTGGAGTGATGAGCACCTTCAATAACTAAAAACCTACTTGCCGGTTGCAAGTAGAGCTTTTTATACATCATGTTCGGTGGGGATGATGGGTACTTTTAAGAAAGGAAAAACCTACTTATCAGTTATAAGCAGACCTACCTCTACCATCACACTCGGTTGGTGTGATAAGTGCCTTATGCTAAAAAAGGATCTTTTTGACGAGAGCTAGAACAACTCTAATAGGCTAGGGGCCTCGAATTTGAACTCATAGGGCTCAAGGCCTAAGTTTTGAAAAATACGTGCAGTGGGCCCAAGGCCAGTGGGCAGGGGTTAAAGCCCATAAACAAACACAAATAGGAAGAGCCATGAAAACTCTGATTAAAAGAGAATTTAATTGTGTGATTCGCCATGATACCAAGTTAGGAATTTGAACTCATAGGGCTCAAGGCCTAAGTTTTGAAAAATACGTGCAGTGGGCCTAAGGCTAGTGGGTAGGGGTTGAAGCCCATAAACAAACATGAATAGGAAGAGCCATGAAAACTCTGATTAAAAGAGAATTTAATTGTGTGATTCGCCAGGATACCAAGTTAGGAATGACAATGCTCTCTGGGCTGGTGTCAGTGCATGAGGGCCAGGTCAATGGACCAGCCAGACAAACAACTCTAGGCCGGGTTGAGTGTCGGGGTCGTTGGACCGTCGACACCAAAGAGAATGGCTAAAATATGAAAACTATTATTTGTGCATGCACTTTTGATTCGAGACCACATGGTGGTGATAAGGGAGGTGAGGAGCTATTGTGTTGGGGCTTTCTTGTCGTGCCAGTTAGTCGTGAAGCTACTATATTGGGGCTTCTTGCGCATTAAGATTGGGAAGGGTGTGGGATGAGGACTCGTCATCATATGGACACGAAGTTATGTGGAGTTTGAGGGCTTGGTGCTTGAGGTGTCACTTAGACTCAAGGTAGAAGTGGGCATGCTTCTATCATGGTGGACGATAAAGATGCTCCGATCAACAAGTGGGTGTAGTGGGCGTGCTGCATCAACGAACGTGTGTACCCTTTATGATAAAGTGTGTGTATTTGTTTGCTAAATGCCTCCCAAGGCAAGGGGATGTGCTAAGAGAGCTAAACACACATAATAATTGAAAATGGTGAAAGGCTTTGAGATTGGAGAAAATCTTTGAAAATGATGATAAACTTTGAAATAGTTTTGATGAACTAAATATTTTTGAAAACTCACACCCAACACCCACTCACTGAGTTGTAAAAACTCACCCCTCCCTTTAACCCCTTTCAGGAAAAAGGAGACCAACCTTAGAGATCTCTAGCAACTGAACCCTAAGTTAGGTATGTAAGTTTCTAAGCTATTAAGTTTTGTATAATGCTATTCTTGGAAACCAGGTAAAAAGGACGTTTGACTCCTCACGGTCTAGAAGGAAGAGAAATCTTCTTAAACCAAAGGGAGTGGCAGCTTGCTTACATTATCAGGTTTCGACCAAATCAGGTCGGGGCATGACAACTTGAGTGGTATCAGACCCTATTTCCTCAAATACATTATCAAGACTATATGAATTAAACAAAAATTACCTACCTTGTAGGAAGATGTCCCCAAAAAAAGTAGCCAAACAAATCTGTGCTACCCTAGCCACCATGGAAACTGGGAAGAATCCCTTCCTAATTAAGGAAATGAACCAGGGAACTAAGGAGTTTGGGAGGACTCTTGGAGTAACCCTTGGTCAAGGAAGACTCGACAAGAAAACCTTCAAGGTGTTCGGGCTCAAGGACTGTGAAGCACCGAACCACCAGCAATCCCCTATAAAGGCCCCACAATGCTCTAAGTATAAGAGGGACCACATAGGTCCACGTAAGGAGATAACTTGTTATAGGTGTGAAGGAATAGGACATATGGAGAAGGACTGCCCCACATGTAAACCTCACCCTTTGGAGTTAAGGAAAATCGAGGAAAGAACCGGTCAAACTGAGTGAGAAAATTGAACCGGTTAACAAACCCTGATCACTAGAGAATGGGCAAATTGGGAAATTTACAACTCCCGAGTGACCCAAAGAGTCATAAAAACCTTGGAAAGGGACCTTAGGACAATTTGGGAGAGAAAATCAGACCGATTCAGGTGAACTAGATCCAAACCGGATTGAACCGGTTTGGACTGGTTTGAACCGGTTTGGACCGGTTTGAACCACTATTGATCTAGATGCTAAATTTATTTTTCTAGGTGGCTTAGAAAATTTAAATTGGAGAATTGAGGCCACATTAGATAGAGAATATATTTAGATAAATTTAGAAATTTTTAATGTTGAAAAACTTGGTCAAATCGTGCATGAACCGGCTGATTTAATCGTTGAACCCGGTTTGGACTGGTCCGGTCTGGTTCGTAATAGTGTCATCTTCTTCCTTCAGATGACAACACTTTTCACTCACTGAAAAATCAAACAATGCCAATGAAGAGTAAACATTTTTGTTTAGTACGTTTCAGGCGATCATTGAGTGTTATTAAGGTGCCAAACAGACCGCTGGAGAGTCCCCGAGCTCCCTATATAATGAACCCCTCTTCATTCATCCTTCACACACCTAAAAACCTCACTCACTGTCAGCTACTCAGTTTTCCAATGTAGCTCAAACCAAAGCTCTGACATAGGTTTTTTCTAAGCCAAAGAAGGTGTGGTTAGGTTCTTTAGACTTGGGGAGAAGTTAGCACTTGACGGTGGTCTCCAATTGCTCTGAGGATAGTCGGAGAAGCGCCAACGTGAATGAACAGTGAAGCAGCTCTGATGGACTGAAGCTGCCCTATTTCTATTGAGCTAAAATTAGATAATTTGAGCCCTACTCAGGCTAAACCAAGCTCTCTCAACACTCCCTCAACCCACATATGACTGAATAAGAGCGGAAAGGTAAGCTAATTTGGCTCACCTCTGTAAATTCTGATCGGTTTAACCGATGAATCTTTACTAACCAAATTCTCCCTCAATTCAACATGAATTAAGGTGATTCTTAATTCTAGGAGTAAACTCAAGATGAGAGCTATCTTCCCAGATCTAAAGCTCGGACCGCCGCACCCCGACGATAAACTTTCAAAGCTTTCTATCTCTATGTCCAGTTTTTCAGCGAAGCTCCATTTGAGCTCATTCCGACGTTAATTCATGCGATTCAAAGGGCAATTGAATCGTATGAATGTGTAGGAACTCAAATCTACCTTAAATTTCAACAATTAACCTTGATTGATCGGTCAATTTGATAAAATCAAATTCAGCCAGGTTGAAAGGGTGAAATTGTGGATAATTTGGGGATTTAAAAAATTTAGGTACTAAAGTACAATTTCACAAAATTGTGGGCCAATTGGCTATGAAAAAAATGTTGGAGGACCAATTGGTCAATTTTGGGAAATTTGGGGGGTGAAATTTACCGTTTTTGTAAAGTAGGTACAAAATGGTAATTTTTGAAAAGTTGGGGACCAAATTGGGAATTTGGGAAACTTGAATCCCTTTTTGTTATTTTGAATAAACTGATGTCCCAAAGTAAATTTTAGAAGTTTCGGGACTCAATTTGGGGGAAAATTGGCATTAGGGACCTAATGTAAAAAAAAGAACTTTAGGGACCTAAATGCAAATAATTAAAAGTTTCGACATTTTATTAATTCGTGATGAATAAAGGCTATTAGGCCAAAGGATAATGAATAAGTATGTTCATATCGTGTAGGAACAAAAAATACCGAGAATGCCAGCAAATACAAGCTCGTGTGGAGGTAGAGAGCCACTTAGGAGAAATTCACTACATTATTGGGTGAGTGAGAAGTTTTACATCATACTCGGTTGGGATGATGAGTAGCTCGGAATGAAAAACCACTATCATATGAGATTTTTAACATCACACCTAGATGGGGGTGATGTGGAAAGTACGCGAAAAAACTACTTACTAATTGTAAGTAGGTCATACCCGGTTGGTATGATAAACTTCCTAGAAGGAAGTGGAAAACCCGTTTACAGATTATAAGCGGAGATGTCATCACGCCCGATTGGTGTGATCGACGAGTAAAAACTTATTTTTATCAAAAGTGTTCTCACCTGACTGTGTGCCATTGCTTAAACTTTTTGGAAGACCTTATTGATTGGAGCTCAATAGCTCAGATAGGCCGGAGGCCTCAATTTTGGAACTTGGGGGCTAAAATGCCTAATTTTGAAAATCCCGTACAGTGGACCTGTAAACCCCGCACTTTTGAGTTAAGGAAAATCGGGAAAGAACCGATCAACCCGAGTAAGAAAATCGAGCCGATTTACAAACTCGATTATATGGGAACAAGCAATTTGGAAATTTCAACTTCCGGGTGATCCAAAGGGTTCATTAAACCTTGGAAAAGAAACTTGAAACAAAATAAAGACAAAAACCAAATTGGTTCAAGTGAACGAGATTACATAAGAACTTTGAAGTTAAGCGTAACCTCCTGGGAAGTATGAATTTTTTTGTAACCCAAAATTTCGGTAAAAATTTTTTATGTATGCCTTATCATAAATAACCATAAATTAATATATATTTAATTATTGTAATTAATACCAATAATTTAATTCCTAAATTAAATTATTAGAATTAATATAAATAATTTAATACCAAAATTAAATTATTGGAATTAATACCAATAATTTATGGAAATATTAATACTAGTAATAAATCTCGCCCATTTAATACATGGGTTTTACACCTATATAAAGAGGTCATCCCCATTCATTCTCCTCACACCCGAACACTTCTCTCTCTCTCTCTCTCTCTACTACTCCATTTCTCGGTAAAGCTTGAACCAGAGCTTCGACTTGAACAAGGGTCAGGCTCTATAGAACCGAGGAGAAGATAGCTATGTAATAGCAAACTCAAGTCAATCCGAGAATCATTGGAGAAGCACTGACATGATGGAATAGTGAAGCAACTTCGGCGGACCGAAGCTGCCCTATTTCGGCCAAGCTGAAATCGACCATTTCAAGCCCTTCTTAGGCCAAACCAAGCCCTCCCAATACTTCCTCAGCCTTTCCACGGCCGAATTAGGACCGAAAGGTAAGCCAATTCGGCTAACCTTTACAATTTTTGATCGATGCTAGAGAGAGAGTCGACTGAATTTCAATGATGAAATTCTAATCCAATTCAGCATCAATTGATGCAATTCTTGATTCTAGGATGAACCTCAGGACGAGGCCTATCTACCCAAATCGAAAGCTCGGACGGCCGTGCCTTCACCAGTGAGTAATCGAAGCTTTCTCTCTCTACAATCTGTTTTCCGATGAAGCTCCGTTTGAGCTCGTTCCGGTGTTAAAATCTGCGCTTCAAAATTTCTTAGAATCGTATGAACATGCAGGAACTTAATTTCAAATCCAATTTCAATAATTAGAAGTGTTTTATCGATCAATTTGATAAAATTAAATTTGGTAGTGTTAAAGAGTTGAAATTGGGGAAAAATTTGGGGATTTTCGAAATTCAAAGGGACAAAATACAATTTTATGAAATTGAGGGTTAATTGGGCATGGAAATAATGTTGGAGGACCAATTGAAGAATTTTGGAATTTTTGGGGCAAAACTTACCATTTTTGTAAAAGAAGGGCAAAATGGTAATTTTGGGAAAATTGGGGGACCGAATTGGAAATTTGGGAAATTAAACCCATTTTTGGTGAAATTGAATAAATTGAAGTCCCAACATAAATTTTAAAAGTTACAGGACTCAATTTGAGGAAAAACCAACATTAGGGACTTAAAGTTAAAGAGAAATAACTTTAGGAACCTAATTGCAAATAAGTAAAAGTTTGGGTTTTCTCATTCATTGGAGATGAATGAAGGCTGTTATGCCGAGTAATAATGAACAAGGTTGTTCATATTGTGTAGGAACGCGAAATACCGGCAATGCGAGCAAGGACAAGCTCACGTGAATACAAATAACCAGTCTAGTGGAATTCACGGCATTAACGGGTGAGTGGGTTTACTAACATCATACCCGGTTGAGATGATGAGCACAACTTAAAATTTAAAAACCACTTACTAGTTGTGAGTGGGATTATATATCATATCCGATTAGGGATGATAAGTGCCTTGGTATAAAAACCCACTATTTAGTGGTATTTTAATCATCACCACTTAGAGGAAGTGATGTGAAAATTTTGCAAAAAAACTACTTACCGGTTGTAAGTAGATCATACTCGGTTGGTATGATGAGACTTTCTCGAAGGAAGTTGAAAACCTGTTCATTGGTTATGAACGGAGATGTCCTTATATCGGTTGGTATAATGGACAGTGAAAACTTATTTTGTCAGAAGTGTTCTCCCCTAACTATCTGCTAATGCTTAAACTATTTGGGAGACCTTTTCGACGGGAGCTCGAATAGCTCTGATAGGCCGGGGGCCTTGGTTTTGGAACTTGGGGGCTAAATGCCCAATTTTGAAAATCTCGTACAGTGGGCCCAAGGCCAGTTGGCACGAGCAGGAGCTCATAAATGAACATGATATGTGTGCCATAAAACTTAATAAATGGATTGTTTGGCCATAGTACCAAGATAGGACTGACATGCTCAGTCAACTAGCAACAGTGTGACATAACTGGTCGACGGACCAGTCAAGACAAACAACTGCGGGTTGAGTTGAGAGTCGGGGCCGTTGGACCAGTGGCACCACAGATTACATGGCAATATGAGAAAGCATTGTTTGTGCATGCACTGTGAGTACGGGATCATCAAGACGCCCATGAGGGGTAGTGATGCGTCCTAAGGGCACTAGACGACGTGGTGGCTATAAGGGCAGTTCGTCGTTTCAGTTGTCTGTGCAAAATCTGGAGTAGCACCAAGTGCATGAGACCGAGGTGGGGACAGGATGAGGTCTCTGTGCTCATACGGATACGAAGAAGTGATTTTGAGATTGTGGGTCGGATGTCACATACATCCACTCATTCCCAGGGTAGAAGTGGTCGTACTTCTATCCGGGTGGCAAGAAAAGTCGCTTCGAAGCCACTAGCAGGTTCAGTAGTGATACTGACTTGTGAATGTGTATATCATTCATGATGAAGGATGTGTGTTGGGTGATGACACACCGTGGTAAATAATAAATGGTGGAAAAACCCGAATTTTTAAATGAAGGGATTTTTGAAAACAAAGGAGTTTGGCACACTCCATTTATATGTTTTTCTTAAAAGTTAAAAGCTTTTAAAAACCCATTCACTGAGTAGTCGTACTCACCCCCTCCCTTATATCCCTTTTAGGAAATCCCGGAAAGCCTCCCCTTAAAGACCGTCAACTAAGATGCCTGTAAGACAGGTATGCAAAGTTTTAAATTTTATGCAGTTTTGATTATTCTATTCCAGGAAAAGGTGCAGGTTAAAGGATGCCTTACTTTTTATGGTTTACAATAAGGGGAAATCCTTTAATAAACCAGGAGAGTGACAAGTTGATCACGGGGATCCGACCAAACTGGGTCAGGGCGTGACAACTAGAGTGGTATCAGAGCCTATTTCCTCGAATATATAATCAAGACTAGAACATATAGTAACTAATAGGATTTATCCTAAAATTTTTAGATGGCTCCTAGGAGAGGAACCAAGAAAACTGGGAATGGCTCTACTCAACACCCTACCTCCGTAGGGAGACAACCCTAGAAGCTTCCCAAATGCTTGAGACCGGGCTGAAATGTCAAAAGACCAAATGGGGAAGTATCCTGGAGAATGGTGCTAGGACCTATTGGTGGCACAACTCTAAGTATGGAGGAAGACGTTTATAAAAAATTCCATAACTACTTAGTTATTTTGCAACCATTTCTTGTGATAGGGCTGAAAGCCTAATCTTTTGTATCCCCCTGTTAATAAAATACTCAAATTCTCAAAACTCTCTCTCCTGATGATGCAATCGTGTTAGGAATATGGCCTAAGGAAAATAAAACAAACCCACACTATCCTGGAAGCTAAGGAAAAGTTACATCCCGGTTATGGAAGATGAATCAGGGAATTAAGAAACCTAAGAAGACTCTTACCATGACCCTTTAGCAAAGGAGATTCAGTAAGAAAACTGTCAAAGTGATCAGACTCAAAGTACGGTAGAGCACCAAACCAATAGTAACCCTGGAAATGCCCTACTCGAAGGAAAGAAGGGACCGCAACAATCCATGTAAAGGAATAACCTATTACAAGTATGAATGATTGAGACATTACCTGAAGAAGTGCCTAACCCTACTAAAGACAAGTACTAAGATAAACTATTATAGGTGCAAGGAAAGAAGGGATGTTTCACACCTCATAAATTCAGGGCAATAACTCCTCAAAGGCCACGAAGGACTGGAGACCGAAACCATGGAGCTGGCTAAGTAAGCGGTTCACCAAGAGGTCAAGAAATGATGAGGTAAATGCAAAAATTTAAATTTCTTCTTAAGAAGGTCATCCCGAGAAAGATACCTCAAGAGTAGGGATAAGGTACATGGGAAGTATATCTAGAACCCTCTCATAAGGGGCAAGCACAGAGAAACGTCCTCTGGAAACTCTAGAGAATGGCATAATGAGAGTGAAGAAGAGAAGGAATACGCTGGGAAAGGGAACTCTGGAGGGATGCATACAACTAAGTACCTTAAAGGAATCATTGGATTGGCAGATGGACATAACATGAAGTGTAAGGCACCGACCCACCGTTAAAAACTTCTTGATGGAAGGATGTATTGGAAGCAAATTATGACCTGCCTTGGAAGAGTAATAGAGCCAAATAATGGGATGTATTGGAATGAATCACCTTGGAAAAAGTAATGAAGCCAAATAGGGTCAAGGAGAATAAATGACACCCTAAGAAAGGATGAGATGTAGTAAAGACTACACTCTATGATGGACAATAGGATGGACATGAATACAACTGCCCAGACGATAGGACTAGAAAAATAAAGAGAAAGAGAGTTAAAGAACTGGTCTTCAAGAGAGCCATCGATTTAAACCATAACAAAGAAGGGAGAAGTGAAAAGGCCAAAACATTGGGAAAGAAGAACGAAGGAAAATCCTTAAAGCAACTGATGGCCAAAACTGGGTTTATAGACTTAAGACGGTTAAGTGAGCCTCACGAAGGGCGAACAAGAGAATTTGAAACATGGAGGATGTGAACCTCCTTAAATGGAAATACTCAAACAAATTAGCACCAAAAGATGTTGTGACAAGTATGAATGAGTGGACAAACCATACTAAGGTAATAAAGGAAAGAATGTTTGAGAAATGTTGTGAAAGTAAATCCCCCAGATAAGATGTGGCTAAGAAGGAATAACCACAATTGGTAAGACGGGTCATAGTCCACACGCGCATATGAAGCTTAAAGAATGGACGACCGAGCATAGGGTGGAATGCACGGAATAAAACCAATAATCAGAAGTATCCCATCTAAGGAATAAGGGATAAAACAAAAGTTGTGGATAGAGAAGAATTCAAAGCAAATAGATGCACTAACATAGATAAGGGTGCAAAGAAAGGGAGAAAGAACCATACAATAAATGATAAGAAGGATGAGCATGTAACTCCTAAGATGAAAATCTCTATTGTAAGAGACATAGTAGAGAACAAAACTGGAAGGAGTGAACCTTCCTAAGCAAAGTAATCGACACATAGATCGAAATAAATTATTATAGAATGAAGAATCATGAAGTGATTTATGAGCAAGTAAAAGTGGATTAAGGAAAAAGGAAGTCATTGAATAAGGGATGTCACTAAAGAAGAGAAAGGACATAAGAAGGGAAAAAAAAATCCTCGTATGTCAATAATCATTAGGAAACCCAACGATTGCAATTGAAAGGACCCAATAAAAATGTTTGGAAAGGATGAGTAGGTAAGAGAAATCCATGCGGTTATGTGAGACATAACTTCAAAGGCATGATGGATGAGAGGATAACGATAAAAAGGATAGTTGAGGAATGCTATCAAAAGAAAAGAGGGATGAAGTTATATGATTCCTGAAAGGTAAAAAAAAAAAGCTAAGAGAGACCCTAAAGGAGATGTTCTAGAAATTAAATGACCTAGAAAATGCCATGCTGTAAGGGGTATGTAAGCCCAACAATCCCGAGGAGAATATGACTCAAAGTAAGGAATAGTCGGCTAATAAGCATGAGAGGCTGAATATAAAAATTTAGATCAAAGTTATAATAGACAACGAATGGAGGAAGGGTCAAAATAGGACGAAAAAGTGATAATAAAGAAAACCGTGGAAACAAGTACATAACACCCGAAAGAACATTGAGCTAAAGGTTTCAATGACTAAGGGGTTAACTAGACACGGGAATGGTTAGGTATCTTGGAATTCCCAATCTTGAGTATAGAACCTTAAAGGGAAGAATGTGCTCTAAGCAAAGAAAGATATAAATCTAAGAATATACCCTAAAGTAAGGTATTTCTTGTTATGATAAACTCCATGGAGGGAGTAAATAATATAAAGGAAAAGAAATTTCACAAGTGAAGGATATAAAAAGGACTAATTGAAAGAACAAGAGAAGAGTATGCATGTTAAGCAAACAACAAATGGACATCAAAGAAAATGGTTCCTCATGCAAGTTTGCAAATTAAGTTTTGGGGACAAAACTACTAAAAGGAGGGGAGAGTTGTAAACCCCGCACTTTTGAGTTAAGGAAAACCAGGAAAGAACCGGTCAACCCGAGTAAGAAACCCGAGCCGGTTTACAAACCCGATTATATGGGAACAAACAATTTGGAAATTTCAACTTCCGGGTGATCCAAAGGGTTCATTAAACCTTGGAAAAGAAACTTAAAACAAAACAAAGACAAAAACCAAATTGGTTCAAGTGAACGAGATTCCATAAAAACTTTGAAGTTAAGCATGTTTGCCTAAGAGTAGTGTGAGGATGGGTGACCTCCTGGGAAGTATGAATTTTTTTGTAATCCAAAATTTCGGTCAAAAATTTTTATGTAGGCCTTATCATAAATAACCATAAATTAATATATATTTAATTATTAGAATTAATATAAATAATTTAATACCGAAATTAAATTATTGGAATTAATACTAATAATTTATGGCAATATTAATACTAGTAATAAATCTCGCCCTTTTAATACACGGGTTTTACACCTATATAAAGAGGTCATCCCCATTCATTCTCCTCACACCCGAACACTTCTCTCTCTCTCTCTCTCTCTCTCTCTCTCTCTCTACAGATCCATTTCCCGGTAAAGCTTAAATCAGAGCTTCGACTTGAGTAAAGGTCGAGCTCTTTAGAACCGGGGAGAAGATAGCTATCTAATAGCAAACTACAGTCAATTCGAGAATCATTGGAGAAGCACCGACATGATGAAATAGTGAAGCAACTCCGGCAGACCGAAGCTGCCCTATTTCAGCCAAGTTGAAATCGGCCATTTCAAGCCCTCCTCAAGCCAAACCAAGCCCTCCCAACACTTCCTCAGCCTTTCCACGGCTGAATTAGGACCGAAAGGTAAGCCAATTCGGCTCCCCTTTACAATTTTCGATCGGTGCTAGAGAGAGAGTCGACCGAATTTGAATGATGAAATTCTAATCCAATTTCGAATCAATTGATGCAATTCTTTATTCTAGGATGAACCTTAGGATGAGGCCTATCTGCCCAGATCGAAAGCTCGGACCGTCGTGCCTTCACCGGTGAGTAATCGAAGCTTTCTCTCTCTATAGTCTATTTTTCGGTGAAGCTCTGTTTGAGCTCGTTCCGGCGTTAAAATATGCGATTCAAAGTTTCTTAGAATCGTATGAACATGCAGGAACTCAATTTCAAATCCAATTTCAATAATTAGAAGTGTTTGATCGATCAATTTGATGAAATCAAATTCGGTAGTGTTGATGAGTTGAAATTGGGGGAAAATTTCGGGGATTTTCGAAATTTAAAGGGCCAAAATACAATTTTATGAAATTGAGGGTCAATTGGGCATGAAAATAATGTTGGAGGACCAATTGAAGAACTTTGGAATTTTTGGGGCAAAACTTACCATCTTTGTATAAGAAGGGCAAAATGGTAATCTTGGGAAAATTGGGGGACCAAATTGGAAAATTGGGGGACCAAATTGGAAATTTGGGAAATTAAACCCCTTTTGGTGAAATTTAATAAATTGAGGTCCCAACATAAATTTTAAAAGTTACGGGACTCAATTTGAGGAAAAATCGACATTAAGGACTTAAAGTTAAAGAGAAATAACTTTAGGGACCTAATTGCAAATAACTAAAAGTTTGGGTTTTCTCATTCATTGGAGATGAATGAAGGCTGTTATGCCGAGTAATAATGAAAAAGGTTGTTCATATTGTGTAGGAACGTGAAATACCGGGAACTTCAGCATGGATAAGCTCGCGTGAATACAAATAACCAGTCTAGTGGAATTCACGGCATTAACGGGATCATCAAGACGCCCATGAGGGGTAGTGATGCGTCCTAAGGGCATTGGACGACCTGGTGGCTATAAGGGCAGTTCATCGTTCCATCTGTCTGTGCGAAATCTGGAGTAGCACCAAGTGCATGATACCGAGGTGGGGACAGGATGAGGTCTCTATCCTCATATGGACACGAAGAAGTGTTTTCGGGATTGTGGGTCGGATGTCACGTACATCCACTCATTCCTAGGGTAGAAGTGGTCGTACTTCTATTCAGGTGGCAGGAAAAGTCGCTCCGAAGCCACTAGCGGGTTCAGTAGTGATACTGACTTGCGAATGTGTGTAACCTTCATGATGAAGGATGTGTGTTGGGTGATGACACACCGTGGTAAATAATAAATGGTGGAAAAATCTGAATTTTTAAATGAAGGGATTTTTGAAAACAAAGGAGTCTGGCACACTCCATATAAATATTTTTCTTAAAAGTCAAAAGTTTTTAAAAACCCATTCACTGAGTAGTCGTACTCACCCCCTCCTTTATATCCCTTTGAGGAAATCCCAAAAAGCCTCCCCTTAAAGACCGTCAACTAAGATGCCTGTAAGACAGGTATGTAAAGTTTTAAATTTTATGCAGTTTTGATTATTCTATTCTAGGAAAAGGTGTAGGTTAAAGGACGCCTAACTCTTTATTATTTACAATAAGGGGAAATCCTTTAATAAACTGGGAGAGTGGCAGGTTGATCACGGGGATCCGACTAAACTGGGTCGGGGCGTGATAGGGCCCAAGGCCAGTTGGCACGTGTAGGAGCTCGTAAACAAACATGAGATTAAGCCATGAAATTTTTAATGAATGATGTGTTTGGCCAAGGTACCAAGACAGGACCGACATACTCAATAGACTAGCAATTGTGCGACAATAGAGGTCGACAGACCAGTCGAGACAAACAGCTACAAGTCAAGTTGAGGGTCGGGGTCGTAGGACCAATGACACCAAAGATTAAATGGCTTATGAGGAACAATGTTGTTTTGTGCATGCACAGAGGTTCGGGACCATCAAGACACCCAAGAGGGGTAGTGATGCGTCCTAGGGGCTACTGGACGACATGGTGGAGATAAGGGTAGTTTGTCGTGCCAGTAGTCATGGAAGCTCGACTTAGCTTCTTACGCATGAGACCGAGGTGGGGTCAGGATGAGGTCTCTGTCCTCATACGGATACGGAGTTTTCATTTTGGGATTGAGGGTCGGATGTCGCGTACATCCACTCATTCTCACGGTAGAAGTGGATGGACTTCTATCTAGGTGGTCGGTAAAGTCGCTCGGACGCCACTAATGAGTGTAGTGTATGGGCTGCCCTACGAATGTGTGATCCCTTCATGATGAAGGGCGTGTGTTGGTTGCTAAACACACCATTTGTGGTAAATGATGAGTAATGGGTTTAAAAACTGAGAAATTGAGAAAAAAATAGTTTTAAAAGAAATAAGGAGTCTGACACATTCTAATTCAAAAACTATTTTTTAAAAATACTCATTCGCTGAGTTGTAGAAACTCACCCACCCATTTTATCTTTTTTCAAGAATAGAGAAATGAATATAGATTACACCAGGCCTTACTCTCTATCAGGTATGCTTAATTTTTTTTATCTTTCATTTTTATTGATATAAGTTATTCTAGGGAACAAGGTTGAGATTACGCCTTACTACTCTTGGATTAAGTAAGGGGGAAACCCCTCTTGAACCAAGGTAGCAGTGAATTGTTCATGGGGATCCAACCCAACCGGGTCAGGGCATGACAATTTGAGTGGTATTAGAGCTAAGTTCCCTTGAAATATTATCAATATTATGCCCTGACATTAATCAAACTTTAACAATCATGTAGGAAGGAGAATCCCTAGGACGTTTGTTGTGAAATCTAGTCCTCCACCCATAACCCTGAAAAAGACACCTACCCCAAGGGAGGCAGCCGTTCAACGGTTCTTAAAGGGCGAGAAAAGAGTACCCAAGGACATGGTAGATGTCATGCCCCGACCTAGTTTGGTCGGATTCACGTGATCAACCCATCACTCTCCCGGTTTACCAAGGGTTGCCCCCTTTCTTTTTTTAAACTGTGAAAAGAAAGGTGTCCTTTAAACCTACATCTTTCCTGAAATAACCTAAATCAAAACTGTAAACAATTTTAAGTTGGCTATACCTGTCTTACAGGCGTATTAGCGGGTGGTCTTTTGGGAAAGCTTTTCGGGGTTATCTAAAAGGGATATAAGGGAGAGGGTGAGTATAACGACTCAGTGAATGGGTTTTCAAAATTTATCTTTTAGGAAAAATGTTTAATTCGGAGTGTGTCAATCTATCCATGATGACCCAAATCGCATCTCAACCCTTTCTTGTCACTGGTAGTCCCATGACAAAGTCCATGGTGATGACCTACTCTTGTAGGTCAACACACCGTCATTGCACAGGTTGTAGTCTAGTTTAGTTTCTCTATTAACCGGATCCAGATAGGGTTGAAACTCCTTATTTACTTTTTGTTGAGTCTGGATCTGCTTAGTGAGACTAGGTATTACTACCACATTTTCCATTAGGCACCCTTCCCACTTGTCCATTTTCAGGTCCATCTCCATTCTTCCCAATTGTTGCAACAGGGGTATGTAATTTGTCTTTACTTACGTCGCCTTAGTTTGGTACTTATAACTCAAAGCATCTGCTACCACATTTGCCTTTTTGGGGTGATATTCTATCACAAGGTCATAATACTTAAACAATTCCAGCCATCTCTTCTGGCGGAGATTCAACTCTTTGTAAGTTAGGAAGTACTTAAGACTCTTGTGATCTGTGTATATCCTACACTTAACCCCGTAAAGGTAGTGTCGCCATATCTTTAGGGCAAACATTATTGCAGCTAATTACAAATCATGAGTCGGGTAGTTTCTTTCATGTATCTTCAGTTGTCGTGAGGCATAAGCGATAACCTTCCCTTGTTGCATCAAGACACATCCTAGTCCTTGTCCGAATATATCACTATAGACAGTGTACTCTCCTGCATTAGGGTCAAGGACTAGGATGTGTCTTGATGCAACAAGGGAAGGTTATCGCTTATGTCTCGTGACAACTGAAGATACATGAAAGAAACTACCTGACTCATGATATGTAATTAGCTGCAATAATGTTTGCCCTAAAGATATGGCGACACTACCTTTACAGGGTTAAGTGTAGGATATCCTAGTCCTTGGACACTGTGTCCTAAGAATTTCACTTCCTGCAACTAGAACTCTCTCTTGGAGAATTTTGCATATAATTGATTTTCCTTTAATATTCCCAAGGTGATTGCCAAATTCTCTTTATGTTCCAATTTGGTTTGTGAGTATATAAGGATGTCATCTATAAATAGTATCACAAACCTATCCAAATGGGGTTGGAACATTTCATTAGGTTCATGAAGGCTGTAGGGGCATTCGTTAATTCGAACGACATCACTCTAAACTCATAATGTCCATATTTGGATTGGAATGTCGTATTAGGGATGTCCTCTTCTCAAATCCTGAGTTCATGATAGCCCGACTGAAGGTCTATTTGGAGAAGTAAGCTGCTTCTTTTAATGGATCGAACAAATCATCTATCCTCGGAAGTGGGTATCGATTCTTGATGTTGACCTGATTTAGCTTTCTATAGTTGATGCACAGACTCATACTTCCATCCTTTTTCTTTACGAATAGGAAAGGAGCACCCCACGGAGACTAACTTGGATGTACAAAATCCTTCTCCAGTAATTCGTCCAATTGTTCCTTCAATTCCTTCAACTCTGCTAGAGCCATGCGATATGGGGCTTGAGATATGGGGTTTGTTCCTGGGATTATTTCTATGGTGAACTCCACTTGCCGACTTGGAGGAAATCCGGGTAGCTCTTCTGGAAATACCTCTAGGTAGTGTCTAACTACCGGAATGTCTTTCAGTCTCTTTTGTTCAAATCTTTCGTCTATGACCATGGCCAAGAAAAATGTACAACCTTTTTATATCATCTTTTGAGCTTTCAGATGGGACACCATTTGTACTTCACTTTTCCTTCTATCTCCCTGGAACTTTAATCCTTTCATCTTAGGAGTGTGGAAGGTTACTGTCTTCTTTCCACAGTCCATCCTCACCTGATGGTTACTCAGTCAATCTATTGCTATGATTACTTCAACCTCCTTTAAGGGTCACAGGATCAAGTCAACTTCAAGTTGGATTCCTCCAATCTTTATCTCACATCCCTTTAATTGCTTATTCCTATTAAAATCTTCTCCTAAAGGTGTAAGGATATTAAGGCTTTATTCTAGTGGAGTGAGCTCTATGGGTACTTTTGAAACCAACTCTTCCTTGATGAATGATCTCTCAGCTCCGGAGTCAAAGAGGGCATAGACTTGTTGTCCCCATAGTTGTATATACCCTGATAGAAGAAACGTATTGTTTAGAAGAAAATTTCCTTTATTAAATCAGAAAGGTCTTCAATTTACATGACTCCTTTGAACTAATTTGGAGGGTTTTGAGATGTACCCGCTACAGTGCTAGGGTCTCTTATAGCCTCCTCCTAGGTGAGGTTGTATACCCTAGCTGGTACTCTTACTGTAGCGTCTGGCTTAGGGTTTCTGGGATTCTCTTGAGGTGGTCCAAGAGTATTCCTCTACCTATTTTTTCTGAGGGTGGGACAATCCTTTGCAAAGTATCCCACTTGCCCGCATGCAAAGCAGTTAAGACATGCTCCCTCATGGTTCCTTTGACACTTTGGACAACAAGGATTTCCTTGAGGTAAAGTGGGGACTACTCTGAGGGAGGTGATGGCATGTCCCTTCTCCTTTGGAATGCCGTTTTGTTTCCCCATTTTGGACCGTTATGCTCTTTCCATCCTCCCTAACAGTTTGGACCCTTATCCTCCTTTCGGGTCGTCTGCTCCATTCGACTACATCAGGTTTGCACCAGTCGCTTACACTCGTGAGCTATACTAATTACGGCTGCCAGGTCTGTGGGGCGTCCTAGTACTTCCATACAGTCTTGAATGTCCATATTGAGACCGTCCATGAATCTCTGGCATATGTCTGCCGGCCCAGCTAGGTCAAGAGCAAAGGGTCTTAACTCGTTGAATTTTATCTCATACTCTGATATGGAGTTAAGCCCTTGCTGAAGCCGGATGAACTCAAATGAATTGTTTGGTCATTGTACCAAGATAGGACTGACATACTTAGTCAACTAGCAACAGGGCGACATGACAAGTTTCCGGACTAGTTAAGACAAACAGTTGCAAGTCGAGTTGAGGGTCAGGGTCGTTGGACTAGTGGGACCAAAGATTATATGGCATCATGTGAAAAATGTTGATTGTGCATGCAGTGTGTTTACGGGACCTTAATGATGCCCAAGAGGGGTAGTGATGTGTCACAAGGCTCTGACCTGGTGGATATAAGAGCAGTTTGTCGTACCAGACATCTCACAAAGCTCGACGTAGCTTCAAGCGCATGAGACCGGGGTGGGGTCAGGATGAGGTCTCTGTCCTCATATAGACATGAAGATTTGTTATGCGATTAAGGGTCGGATGTCTCAAACATCCACTCATTCTCAGGGTAGAAGTGGACGTGTTTCTATCTAGGTGGCCGGTAAAGTCGCTCTGACGCCACAAGTGGGTTTAGTGGACGAGCTGGCTTGCAATTGTTTGTTTTACCTTCATGATGAAGGATATGTGTTGGGTGATGACACACTGTGGTTAATAAGAAATGGTCATAAAAACTGAAATTTGAAATGAAAGGTTTTTGAAAGAGAAAAAGTAGTCTGGCACATTTCCTTCCTATAAAGAGTGACAGACAAATAGAACAACTGACTGCATTATACATGAAGGAAATCGTAAGACTCCATGGTGTTCTAGTGAGTATAGTATCAAATAGAGATCCGAGATTTACTTCAAGGTTTTGGCCAATTTTACAAAGTGCCATGGGAACCAAGCTTCACATGAGCACGAAATTCCATCCTCAGACATATTGGAAATATGAGTGAACCATCCAAACCTTGGAAGACATGCTAAGAGCATGCGTACTCACCATGAACAAAAGCTGGGAGGAATACTTGTGCTTGTTGAATTTGCTTACAATAATAGTTATCAAGCCAGTATTCAGATGGCTCCCTATGAAGCCCTTTATGGACGACCATGTTGGGGAAAGAAGGCTAGAAAGGGTAAAGCTAAATGAGGATGCCATGGAAAAGATAAAACTAATCAGGAGTCGCCTTAAGATCACACAAGACATGCAAAAGAGTTATGTGGACAATCGGAGGAAAGATTTGGAGTTTGAGGTGGGAGATCAAGTATTTCTCAAAGTTTCCCCATGGAGGGGAATACTCAAGTTTCAGCAAAGAAGAAAGTTGAAACCAAGGTATATCGGTCCATATCCCATCATCCAAAGGATAGGACCAATGGCCTATAAATTGGAACTACCTCCAGACTAGTAGAGAATAAATGATGAATTCCACGTCCCAGTGCTTTGGAAATACTAGCATGATCCTAGTCATGTATTGGACCTACCTCTATTAGAGTTAGAAGAGAACTTGACCTATCAAACAGAACCAATACGAATCATCGACCGGGGGGACAAGAATTTAAGGAATTTAAGGAATAAGAGGATTCCTATGGTCAAGGTTCTGTAGCAGAACAGACCCGTGCAGGAAGAGACATGGGAAACCGAAAATATGATAAGGAATAGTTACCCTCGATTATTTAACATGTAATTGTTTTGGGGATAAAATCCCTAAAAGGAGGGGAGAGTTGTAAACCCTGTCCTTGGATAATAAGAAAACCGGGGAAAGAACCGGTCATTTTCAATTTGAAAATCGAGTCGATCTACAAACTGGAACCGATAGAGAAAGGGCAAACTGGGAAATTTATGGATCTTGAGTGACCCAAAAAGTCTCAAAAGTCATGGAAATGGACTTAAGAATGAATTGAAGATGAAAACCAAATCGGTTCAGGTGAACCGGTTTGGATCGATTTAAACCACTATTGAATAGGATGCTAAATTCATTTTTTTCTAGGTGGCTTAAAAAAATTCAAATTTGAGATTTGAGACCACCAGTGGATAGAAAATGAATTTAGAAATTTTTAGATTTGAAAAATTCAGTTGAATTGGGGGTGAATCGGCTGGTTTAAACATTGAACCTGGTTCGGACCGGTACGGTCCAGTTCGGAACAATGTCATCTTCGTCCTTCAGATGACAGCACTGTACACTCGTCCAAAAATCGCACAGCGCCGACAAAGCTGAAATGTCTCCGGCCAGGGAGTTTCATGCAATAAATGACTATCACTAAGTGCTAATCGAATGATCAGGAAGTCCCCACGCTTCCTATATACAAAAACCCTCCTTATTCATCCTCTCCACACCTGAAAACTTTATTCTCTCTCAATTGCTCCAATTTCCGACGAAGCTCGAACAAGAGCTCCGACTTGGGCATTTTTTAGCCAAACAAGGCGAGGTCAAGTTCTTTAGAATCGAGGAGAAGTCACCTACATGCCTATAGTCTCCATTTGCTCTGAGATTTGCTAGAGAAGCATCGGCGTAATCGAATAGTGAAGCAGCTCTGGCGAACCGAAGCTGCCCTATTTCAGCCAAGTTGAAATCGGCCAATTCAAGCCCTTCTCAGTCCAAACCGAGCCCTCCCAACACCTCCATAAACCTCCTACAGCTGAATTAAAGCTGAAAGGTAAGCCAATTCGACTCCCCTCTATAATTTCCAACCGATGCTAGAGAGAGAACCAGCATAATTTTGACAAAGAAATTCTCACTCAATTTGGCATCAATTGATGCAATTCTTCATCCTAGGAGGAACCTCAGGACACAAGCTATCTGCCCAGATCGAAAGCTCGGACCGTCGCACCCCCGACGGTAAGCTTTCGAAGCTTTCTCTCCCTAAGTTTAGTTTTTCAACAAAGCTTCGTTTGAGCTAATTTCGACTCCAAATCGTGCTATTCAAAGTGCAATTGAATCGTATGAAGTTGTAGGAACTCCAATTTAACTTAAATTTTAACAATTAAACTCATTTGATTGGTCAATTTGATAAAATCAAATTCGGTAGAGTTAGAAGGTTGAAATTGGGGAAAAATTAGGAATTTTGAAAATTTGAGTGACCAAAGTGCAAAATTCATAAAATTGAGGACCAATTGGGCATGATATAGATGTTGTAGGATCAATTGGTCAATTTTGGAATTTTTGAGGCAAAACTTACTATTTTTGTAAAGTATAAGCAAAATGGTAATTTTGGAAAAGTTGGGGGACCAAATTGGAAATTTGGGAAATTAAACCCCTTTTTGTGAATTTAAATAAATCAAGGTCCTAAGATTAATTTTAAAATCTTTGGGACTCAATTTGAGAAAAAATCGGCATTAGGGACTTAAAGTTAAAGAAAAATAACTTTAGGGACCCAATTGCAAATAAAGGAAAATTTTAGTTTTCTCATTCATTTGGGATGAATGAGGGTTATTAGACCAAAGAATAATGAATAAGAATGTTCATATCGTGTAGGAACATGAAGTACCGAGAAAGCCAGCTAAGACAAGTTCGAGTAAGGACAACAAGCTGACTAAAAGGAAATTTCATGCATTAATGTGTGAGTGAGATTTTTATATCATACCCGGTTGGGATGATAAGCAACTCAAAAATGAAAACCACTACTAAGTGGTATTTTAAACATCACATCTGAGAGGAGTGATTTAAAAATCATGCAAAAAAATTATTTATCAATTGTAAATAGATCATACCCAGTTGGTATAATGAAACTTTCTAAAAGGAAGTGGAAAACCTATTCATCGGTTATGAGCAGAGATCTCCTCATACTCGGTTGGTATGATGGACAGTTGAAAATTTTATTTTGTTGGAAGTACTCTCCCCTAACTGTGTGTCAATACTTAAACAATTTGGGAGACCTTCTTGATGGGAGCTCGAATAGCTCTGTTAGGCCGGAAGCCTCGGTTTTGGAACTTGGGGTCTAATATGCCCAATTTTGAAAATCTCTAACAGTGGACCCTAGGCCGGTTGGCATGAGCAGGAGCTCCTCTGCCTTAGAAGGCAAACTCGGGTCCTATAGACTCTAGGGGAAGTCAGCTACCTGACAACAATAGCCCTTTGACCCAAGGATCGTCGGAGAAGCGCCAGTGGGATCAAATAGTGAAGTAACTCTGTCAGTTCGAAGTTTCCCTATTTTGGCCAATCAGAATTCTGACAATTCAGACCTCCTACGGACAAACAAAGCCTCCCCATAGTCCCCATGACCTCCATAGAGGTGAAATGTAAGCCACTTTAGCCCTCTTCCATCATTGTAGATTGGTTCTACAGAGAGAAAGTGTTGAATTTCACTAACCAAATTCACATTGATCTTGATATCAATTGTAGCAATTCTTGATCCTAGAAGTACCCTAAGGACAAGAGCTACCTTCTCAAATCGAGAGCTCAGACTACCGCACCGACGACGGTAAGCTTTTGAAGCTTTCTCTCTTTACGTACAGTTTTTCGGAAAAGCTCTGTTTGTGCTCGTTTCAGACCCAAATTCTACAATTCAAAGCTCCATTGAATCGTATGGACATGTAGAAACTGATCCATGCCATCAATTGGAGAAATTAACCCCATTTGAATAGCCAATTTGAAGAAATGAAATTCGGTCAATGTAAATGAGTGAAATTAGGGGGAGAAATTGGGTCAAATTGGGAATTTCAAAAAATTGAAGGACCTAAATGAAATTTCTCAAAATTGAAGGTCAATTGGAAAGGAGAAAGATGTTGGAGGACCAATTGGTCAATTTTTGAAAGAATTTGGCCCAATTGACCATTTTTGGAACTTCGGGGCAAAATGGTAATTTTGTAAAAGTTGGGGGACCAAACTGGAAATTTAGGAAATTTGAGGCCTATGTGCCATTTTGAGAAAATTAAGAACCCAAGAGAGATATTGGAAGCCTAGGGGACTTAATTAAAAATAATTGAATGTTTGGGACCTAAAGTCTAAGATTTTGGATTTTAGGGACCTAAGTGCAATAATGTGGAAATAAGGGTCTAAATGCAAATACATGAAAATAGAGGGGCTATTAAGGCCAAGCCATTCCAAACGAGGATACTCAAATCATGTTGGAACGAATTCGTATAAGGATGTAAGCAAAGGAGCTCAAACAAGATTTGGAAGGCTGATGAGGGCGGACACGTCAAAGTTATCGGGTGAGTGGGACAGTTTAAACATCATACCTAATTGGAGTGATGAGCATCTTCAATAATTGAAAACCTACTTATCGGTTGCAAGTAGAGCTTTTTATACATCATGCCCAGTAGAGATGATAGGTACTTTTAAGAAAGGAAAAACCTACTTACCGATTGTAAGCAGACCTACATATACCATCAAACTCGGTTGGTGTGATGAGTGCCTTTGGCTAAAAAGGGATTTTTGTGAGAAGTGTTCACTCCTGGCTATTTTCCATTGCTTAAACTCTTTGGAAGACCTTCTTGACGAGAGCTAGAATAGCTCTAATGGGCCAGGGGCCTCGAATTTGAACTAATAGGGCTTAAGGCCCAGGTTTTGAAAAACACATGCAGTTAGCCCAAGGCCAGTGGGCATGGGCTAAAGCCCATAAACAAATATGAATAGGAAGAGTCATGAAAACTCTAATTAAAAGAGAATTTAATTGTGCGATTTTCCACGGTACCAAGTTAGGATCGACAATGCTCGATGGGCTGGCAGTAGTGCGTCAGGGTCAGGTCGATGGACTAGCTAGACAAACAGCTACATGACGGGTTGAGTAATGGGGCCGTTCGACCGTTGGCACAAAAGAGAATGGATAAATTTTGAAAACTATTGTTTGTGCATACACTTTTGATTTGGGACCATCAAGACGCCCAAGGGGTAGTGATGGGTTCCAAGTGCTGCTAGACGACATGGTGGTGATAAGGGAAGTGAGGAGCTTCTGTGTTGGGGCTTCCTCATCATGTTAGTTAGTCATGAAGCTATTGTGTTTGGGCTTCTTGCGCATTAAGACCAGGGAGGGTATGGGATGAGGTCTCGTCCTCATATGGATACAAAGTTATGTGGAGTCTAAGGGCCTAGTGCCTCGGGCGTCACTCAGACTCAAGGTAGAAGGTGGCATGCTTCTATCATGGTGGACAGTAAAGACACTCCGATCCACAAGTGGATGCAGTGGGCATGCTACATCGACGAACGTGTGTACCCTTTATGATAAAGGGCATGTGTTTGTTTGTTAAATGCCTCTCAAGGCAAGGGGATGTGCTAAGAAAGCTAAACATACATAAAAATTGAAAATGGTGAAAGGCATTGAGATTGTAGAAAATCTTTGAAAATGGTGATAAACTTTGAAATAGTTTTGATGAACTAAATATTTTTGAAAGTTCACACCCAACACTCACTCACTAAGTTGTAGAAACTCACCCCCTCCCATTAACCCCTTTTAGGAAAAAGGAGACCAACCTTAGAGATCTCTAGCAACTGAACCCGTGGTCAGGTATATAAGTTTCTAAGCTATTAAGTTTTGTATAATGGTATTTTAGGAAACTAGGTAAAAAGGATGCTTGACTCCTCGCAGTCGAGAAGGAAGAGAAATCATTCTTAAACCAAAGCGAGTAGCGGGTTGCTCACGGGGTTCCGACCAAGCCGGGTCAGGTTGTGGCAGTACTTAATAATGGAAAATATCCCTACAAGCACATATTTTATGTATGGGTTTAGTATTGGAATACCCCAAAATTTTTCATTGATTGGAAAAATTACTATTTTTGCCCATTTTAGGTAAAATTATCGTTTTTCAAATCTTTGGGCAAAAATTATTGTTTTGCCCATATTTGGGCAAAAATTACTATTTTGTCCATATTTTGGAAATTTTTCTATTTGGACTCATAGTATAAACCTCATTCTCTTGAAATAAGAAACCGGAAATAGGAACCAGAAAATTTCGAGAGAAAACCAAGGATCGAAGTGGACCAAAATTGGTGGAGAAGAGTCAAATCGGTAATTAGGAAAGCCCTAAATGGTCAATGAAGGTCCAAAATCAATAGAAAAGAATCATTACGCGAATTAGATGTGAAAACCGAACTGGTTCACGGTGAACCAAACCATAATTGAGTTGAACTAGACCAAACCGAAGGGAACTGGCCGGATCCTCACCAGTGAATAATCGAAGTTCTCTCTCTAGAATGATTTTCCAGCGAATCTCTATATAAGCTCATTTCTAAGCCAAATCTAGGGTTTTAAAGATTGAAATGAATCAAGAGACATAGGGAAGATGATTAGTATCTTGTTATGACTCAATCATGAAGAAATAAGTTTGAATTAATGAAATTCAAGTTGGAGGACTAAATTACAATTTTTGAAAATTTGGGGACTTAATTGTAATTTTCGAAAAATTGGGTATTTTCTGCAATTAACGAGAATTTCTTTACCCAATTAGAAAGTTTTGAGGAAATTAAGGGCCCAAATGGAAGATTTGAAAATCTTAGGGACCTAATTGGGATTAAGGTACAACTTAAGGACTAAAATATAATTATGAAAAGTTACGGGTACAAGATCTTACAAAGGAAAGGCACACCAAGCTCGAAACCCTCCTAGGGACGACCAAGTCTAGGAATACGGGTGAGTGGGATTTCCAGCATCATGCCTGTTTGTGGTGATGAACGTACTATCAAAGTTAGAAAACCATTTTCCAGAAATAGTCTCCCCTGATTGCGTGAACCTACTCAAACTTTTTGGAAGATATTCTGATGAGAGCATGAATCATGTATTACTAAGAGCTAGAACTGCTCTAGTGGGTCCAAGGCCTTGGTTTTTTAAACTAATATGGCCCAATGCCAAGTTTTGAAAAAACTCGTGAAGTGGGCCTAAGCCCAATGGGAACAAGCTCAAACCTGTAGACAAATTAATAATTATGAGCCTATGGAAAACTTTCACAAATGGTTAATTTGTGTGAAAAATCTACCAAGTCGAGGTCGAGTTGTCAAACTCATTGGACTAGTAGCTACCGAGTCGAAGTCAGGTCGTCGAACTTGTTAGGCTGGTAGTTACCGAGTCGAAGCTAGTTCATCGACCTCACTAGGATGGTAGCACTAAAGATAAATGTCTAAATTAAAAAGACTTTTGATTGTGCATGCTGAGATATGAAACCATTGAGGCATCCGATATGGGGTAGTGTTGATTCTAAGGGCTGTTGGACGACTTAGGGAGTATAATAGAAGTTTCGTCATGCTAGTATGTCAAGAAGCTCTAGGAGCTTCATGCACATTGAAATTGAGGAAGAAGGGGGAGATATCTCATCCCAAAATAGTAGACAAGAAGTTTCGAATTAAGTCTGGGAATGGGCAATGGGGCTCATAGAGACTTGTGGTAGAGGTTGCAGCCTCTTACCAAGGTTGAATGGTAAACTCATTCCAATCCACAAGTTGAACAGTCGTGTACTATTCTTAGAAATTATTATTGCTTTGATGATAAAGGGTGTGTGTGATTGTATGCTAAACCAAACCCAAAAAGGTAAATGATAAAATAACCCTTTCTTGATAAAGGATGGGGAGATAAACCCATAAAACCCTTAAACAAGAATGATGTTATATGTTAACAAATGAATAACCCTTTTTCATACTTGAGAAGTCACCTTATTATCAACTCACTAAGTTGTAGAACTCACTCCCTCCCTTATCCCCTTTAAGGGAAGCTTTTACAGAAGGAGAGTGAAAGCCTGAGAAGTAAGTCAGGCTTACCACAAAGAGGTAATGGGAGTTAGATGGATGAGTAGTCAATCAAATCTTTTGTTTCATGAGATTTGATAAAAAAAAAATTGGGGTTTCTAACTAATTACTTTTCATGTATCACATAGGAAAAAAATAAATCAGTCGGTGATTGGAGGGGGAACAATGTCGGGTCGTCAAGTCGAGTTTGGGCATTGAGTCCCACAAGAAACATGACACATGTCACACCTCGACCAGATTTATGGATGAGACCCTCTAAACAACCTGTCACTTCTTCCAATACTATAATATGAATAATTCTATCTTCATAGTATTGATATAAGCAAGAGTCAAGATCAAAAGGAAAATGGTGTATCAGATAAGTTTAAAAAAATATGTCGGAATAGATATTGTAGTACACAAATATTTAAAAGAATTTAACACATACCATGTAGGTAAATTGTTCTCTAGCATTCTCTACACCATTTTAAAACCTGAATGGGGTAAGGGAGGGGGTGAGTGTACAACTCAGTAAGTATGATCTAATAACATCATAACTTCTTATCCGCAAGTTATTTCGTACTCTAGAGTTTTATCCTTTTCATAATATCATAATTAAAATATCATGATAAACCAGCTACAACTTGTCTTGTAATTTTTTAAAAGGTTTTTCCCCAAATAAATCCACCACTTGTCTCACACGAATCTAAAAGAAAGTTTTCTCCTCAGTTGGAAGAATTTCTCATATTTTCATATTTAGTGGATCTTCATAAGTTCATTTCACGTAAACACACAAGCACAATTTTCAGTAAGGGATCATATAGTTGTAGGACAGACACTAAGATGTTATGACCTCGATCTGCCCCACTAGTGACCCAGAGCATCTTTACCGCCCACCCTTATGAGAGGCCACAACCTCCACCATATAATTTGTGTGAGCACCATTTTCTAGCCCCTAGACTTTTCCAAAACTTCTTGTCCGCTATTGAAGGACGATACCTCTACCCCTTCTTCCCCAGTCTTAATGTGCATAAAGCACCCAGAGCTTCACGACATACTGGAACAACATAACTGCCCTTGTGCCAATCTTGTTGTTTAGGAGCCCTTAGAATCAACAATACCCCATACCGGGCATCTCTTTATTTTCGCACAATTGCAATCACACACAATAGTCTTTTGATTTAAGACCTTTATCTTTGCGTTGCTAGTCCAATAGGTTGTGACCTAGCTTCAACATAGCAACTTCAATAACATTATCAAATTGTAATCATTTTAACATGCTCTTAAAGTAGAACTTATTTACGGGGCTAGAGCCGTTTTTCATTGGCCTTGGGCCCACTTGTACGAGTTTTCAAAACTTGGCCTTAGGCCAACTTCACTTTCCAAAATTGTAGCATTGGACCCACTTGCATAGAACTATATCTAACCCACCATTGTCGACCATGAGCCTCACCCATTTTCTGCATTGACGGCCGTACTAGACTATATCCCCTGAAGTGTATCCATACACCAACAAGGGTTGTCCTATAAACATACTTTATGTTTTCTTCAAGAATATAATCCCAAAAGGTTTAAGCGCTTTTACACTATGAGGGGATTATATTTCTGGAAATCTATTTTCAAGATAAATCATGCTTCTAATTTTGCATCATCGGTCTAATCAAACTATATATCAGAAATCCCACTCACCAGTATTTCGAGACATGTTCGTCTTGGAGATTTCCAAGCTTGGCGTGCCTTTCCTTTGCACGAACTTGTAGATAATTCATTCCTATAATAAATTGGGCAATTAAGTCCCAAGTAATAAGGTACTTACACTTAAAACCCGTAACTTTCCAATAATTACGATTTGGCCCTTAAGTTATACCTTAATTCCAATTAGATCCCTAAAATTCTCAAATCATCCATTTTGGTCAATAATTTCTCAAATTTCCAATTAGGTACATAATTTCTTACTAATTACAGAAAATTCCCAATTTTTCAAAAATTGCAATTAAGTTCTCAAACTTTCAAAAATTGTAATTTAGTCCTCCAACTTGAATATCATCAATTCAATCTTAATCCTTCCTAATTGAGTCCTAACATGATTCTAATCATCCTTCCTATGTCACCATAATCATTTCAAGCTTTAAATCACTAAATTTGGCTTATAAATGAGCCTAAACGAAGTTTTGCCAAAAAATTGTTCTAGAGAGTATCTTTGATTACTCACCATTAAGGGTCTGACTATTAAAGATTTTGATTCCACTGGGTTGCCCTCTTCCTAGGGATCCTTCCTGTATCAAATCGCACCCCAATTGGTGGCCTAAGCAGTGTGAATTTCTTGTCTTAGTTTTTGGGCAAAAATGCACTATGAACAGTAAATTTCAGTGAAGGGCGGCGAATAGGACTTACCACGACGATTCAGGGAAGTGTGGACTACTCTAAGGAAGGTTTGGAGGGTTTAGTTTGGTCATGGTTAGCACAAGGGTTGCTCGAATTGAGCTCGATCAACTCTGGTCACAGACTGTTGAGGGAGCGATGGTATTGTGCGGGCTCGTTAGCACTTCTCTAACGATCCTCGAGGTGAACGGATTATGGAGTTGTGTAGAGGACTTCCATAGGAGTCTAGAGAACCCGAATTCACCTTCAAAGGTGGAGAAAAGTGCCTAAGTTGGAGCTCGAATTCACGATTGATTGGAAAAATGAGAGATCCATGTTCTCTCAACTTTCAGATTATGGAGAGAATGAATGGAATGAAGCTATTTATATAGGGAGCTCAGTGATTTCTGTTCCTATCTGGCCATGCATCGATTAGCCATTAACTCTCCGATTTACTCATTTGCTGGAGAGATTTATTGGCCGTTGGAGTAATGGCGACCTTCCTCCTCCTCTACTTTTCAGAATTCTAAAGGAAAAAGACGACATTGTGCGCGCGCATGCAAGTTGCGATGTGACGCACAGTGATTGGTGACTGGGCCCCACGTCACACAAGTTACGATGAGATGCACACTTCACTGACGCGGCTTCCTACTCAGTGTCTGAGTCATCCGTTGATTGGCTATGTGGCGACCTCCCATTGGTCGCTCTCTCCAAAATGGTCGTTGATCGAATCTAGCCATCCGTTGACCGTGGTACATGGCATCCCGTGATTGGGTGATTTAAATTTGCCAGTTTTCTCACCTGACGCACTGTGTCATTGCAACATGTGAGTCTCTTATTATCTTTGGCCATCCAGCGTGGACTTGCCACGTGTTAACCTCTAATTGGTCGAGCATTTTCTAACATCCTAGTCAGACACTGAAGTGGCATATTTGCCACATGTTAGCTCCTAATTAGTCAACACTACTGACAAGGCTTCTCCTCCATTAACCGTTGACTGAGTACACGTGTAACTCTCCCATTGGTTAGCACTGTCAAAGACTGGGCGCGCTACGCCACTCGTCCCACATTGAAGGGGCGATGATCTGGCAAGCAGTCCATTGACCAATTAGACCATTGATCGGTTCGGTTGGACTGGGTTCGGTGACCCAAAATCTAAAATCGGTCGGTTCAACCCGATTTAACTGGCTTTTTAAAAATAAAAAATTTATCAATTCATCTATATTAATTTTCTACACATTGGTAACTTCAATTTACCAAATTAATATTTTTAAATTATCTAGAAAATTGAATTTTTGAACCGGTTATTCTTGATTCATCCCGGTTCAACCCGGTTTATGTCTAATTCACCCTAAACTGGTCTGTTTCTCATATCCAATTTGGTTTATGATCCATTTCCATCATTTTTTTTATATTTATTAAATAATTGAGATTTTTTAATTTATTATTTTTGTTTATTTTTATCAATTACAGTTCAATTTAAACCGCGATTTTCTCTTAAAATTTTTCAGTTCTCATTTTCAATTTTTTTATTACAAGAGAACGAAATTTACAACACGCATGTGGCAGATATGTGCATCTCGACGCCTACACACGCATACTACTCGTGTGATGTGGGGCCAGTTTGGTAACTGTATTGATTGATTTGCAATGTAATAAACTATTCTGTAGTGAAGTAAATTGGTTAGTTTGATTAATTTGATATTTTTATTGGTTAAATCATATTTAATTCGACTAGTACTTAGAATCAATTTAATTTTATAAAAAAATTTCAACTTATTTTCTTATAATTGGAGTCTAGGGTTCAGTTCTAATTATTTCTCAATCTTAAATTCTTGATTAATAAGATCATTTGAGGTTGATTTAGGTAATTCTAACAAATTTCTAAAATTCTGATTTGTGTTCTCCTTCACAATTAAATCTTGATTTCCAGCACAACTAAAATTAATCTCACTATTAAAAATCCATTGATATTAAGTGAGTCTATCATACTAAATTCTCCTCACTTTGGCGATCTCTTGTTTTCTCTTAAAAGTGAAGAAATACCAATATTATATGGTTTAAATACTCACCCATGCGTCACTATGCTCATTGTTCAATCATGTCGAAAGCACATGGTGGAAATAGTTAATGGAGATACTAATCAGCCCATAACAATATTGTTTTCTCTCAAAGAGAACAAATGCCAACATTGTATCATTTAAACACTCACACATGCCCGACTATGCTCATTGTTCAGTCATGCGGAAAGCATATGGAAGGTCGAGTTACTCGAGATACTAATCATAACAATAGGCAATCAATCTAATAAATACCAATCATTCCGTCTAACAAAGAAAAAGAAAATAGCCCCATCTCAACTTCGAAAAATATGGGCAAGTGATTGTAGGTTCCGCTTAAACATGTTTTAGGGATCAAGAAAGCATGGACGCCTCTTCCTCTTCCTCACCACCAAAACATGTATGGACTTATATCTCCCTTGTCAACGAAAAGAAAAACAGTGTACTCACACCCGAAATAGAAAATAATGGTTACATATTAGTGAATCTGGAAATAGTACATTAGAGCACCATCAACATCAATTATTGACCAGTTGTTTTTGGGACATGGAATACTTTAAAGTAGTTGGCTTCACACCCAAGAGCACCATCAACATCAATTGTAATATCTTTTTCATTAGCCTTTAGAATGGCCATTACAACAGATAATTATGAATAACAAGTGGAGTGTAGCCTGTCGCAGTTAGCAAAATAATAGAGCTTACATAATATAATGCTAGAATCAATCAATCAAACATTAGAATACTCACTTTTGTGACTTCATGTCACCAACATATATGATCCACAAGTCAGAATTAACATAACTTAATGAATACGGAATGCAACCAGTGTGCTGATTCTTAACTTAGTGAATAAGGAATGCAACCAGTGTGCTGATTCAAAAGATCGCATATATGTAGTCAATTGGCTTTAGTTACTAAGCCCATGATGCAAGCTACTCGTACTTTCTCTACAAACTCTGGATGTAGTTACGATGTATCCAATTAATATAGAAGTTTCATAGGTGAAAAAAACAAGCCTCGCCCATGGAGTAAAAAGCATAAAAGTTCAGAGACACCAGCCATATGCTGCCTCTGCTTGGTCACTTTATACTGGCACATCTGATCATTACAATAAAAATTTGACCCACCAAGAAACGGATATGTAATACGGTTTCTGCATCTTCTCTTACCTTGTGTGAGACAACTCAGATAGAGCAAGTGGGCTTTTAGTAATCAGGAATCTGAGCAAACCGGTATCCCTTAGATCCTCTCCAAGCGTAATATGCAACTCGAGTTTCATAAAAGCCTGCAATAGGGAAGACAATAGCTAACATTCCAGAAGATTGCAAATACTTTCATTGGGTTAAAACATAAAAACATAAAACTGAATGAAGATAATTTATTTATGCATATTACCTGGTAGAAAGGTTATCACTCCAAGTCCTAAGAGACCGTAGGCCTGTGACTTTTCCCCGCCCATGTGACCCGTCAAGATGAAGAACCCAAGAAAGAGAAGCAACGACCCAAGGGAGAGGAGGAAGAGTGCAAGGGCAATGGATTTCCACGGAATTTTATCAATGGACCCTGGCATGTAATCAAACCGGGGATCATATTTTCCATCATAATCATCATCCACATCATCTGTAGGAAGATGACTATAACGAACTTGTCGTCTTGAAGCCATATCTGGTAGGAACACACACTCTTCGATATGCCTCTAGCCACACAAGCTCCTGCAACAAAAGAAAAAGGATCATTCTGGATATAAATTTGTTCCAGAAAATCTTCTTGAGGTAATTATAAATGCACAAGGAATATGTAGATTTCTTATCAGCTACTTATCCCCCCAAAGGAAAGAAGACATCCTGCTTTCTTTACCTGCTCATTTGGTTCTGGCATGCAGCATATAAGGCTAAAAGCTACCTTTCTTGAAATACAGAAATCCTAATCCCAGATTCACAGAGCCAAATGGAACATGTGTAGTACGTTAATTGCATCCTAAAAATTGCTTTGCCACAAATCAAAATCAGCTTTGGCGAGGCCTTATGATTTACAAATTTAGAAAGTTGATCAGAATTTCTGCTAGGCCTTATGGTTCACAAGAGTAAGCTGTGCATTCATCAAATACTTAATACACTATAATTGAAATCCTTCATGATGATGCCAACAAGCAACTGCACTAACTTTCATAATGCCAACAGAAAGTGGCCACAAGCCCTTCGTTTTGGAAATTTCTTCAGCATTCTATCCTTCATTCAAAATTGTTGTTTGTCCAAAGGAAAAATCAATCCATCTACAAAATTCAAGCAGTGAACTATCATTTCAGTTACATTTTATCCTTCTGAACGAACGAATCTCCCTACTTCAAGGATTATCATTAAAGCAAACACCAAATCCGCATTAGAAATTCAAAGCCGAGAAGAACGTTACTCCATGATCATAATCTGCCATAACAAAATTAGAGTGAACGGCCCCTAACTATTGACCGGAAATTTTGAATCAGCAATCTATACGCTAATATATATTCCGTGGATACCAGCATGAAATCGCACGATGTCTATCTGATTAGACATATAAATCAACCACTTTTTTTTGCACAATATAAATCAACCACTTTGGGTTCTATAAGTACATCAACAGATGAACGACAAACAGGAGAAATATCTAGCATGAGAAGGTTATATAACCCAATTGATATCAAAATTGGAATTAGATGCCGCCATCATCAAATCAATCCAAATAGTACCTGAAAAGAGTGATGATTCGGAAAAGATCCGTCACTGCTTGTTCTCCCGCGGTGATTCAGGCTGCGAGGGAAATTCCGTCGGTTTGGGATGGGAAAGCGGTGACGCAGCTCTTAGCCACATACTGTGCTCTTAGCCATGTGAAATGCACATGACTTGGTCCTGGTCAGAGAAGCAATCACAGCCCTCCGATCTCCCCCACCGTACAGTCTCGTTTAGGGAAATGTTAGGACATTTCTAAAAAAAATTCAAATATTTTTAAAATAATTGTTAATATAAAATATTTAATAAAATAAATTGATTTAATATTATAATTAATTTCAGTAGATTTTTGTGTATGTGCATTTGACGGGTTGTCAAATAAATTTTCACTTAATTTATTTGTTGATGTTATTAATGGATGAACTTGAATTTTATATCCAATTTTTGAAAAAAATTATAAAAGAAAAATATATCTTTTATTTTAGTCCTAAATACCTAATTTCCTCCACCGTGGTAGTATCTATTAGATGACAATGGACAAGTTTGTGACATATGAGGTGACCTATATTCGTAAACTCCTAGCATTGTGTTCGATTAGTTTTAGGTAATTGATTATGGGTTGGGTTAGGTTGGATTAATAATAAATTTTGAATTTTGGTCGGGTTGATAAATACTTAAATTAGGTCAGATGGATGAAGACGAATTAAGCTGATAGAGATTTAAATCAAAATGAGTCGGGTGACATAATGTTCAAATTTGAGTGGTTCAATTTGGTTAAAATATCAATTAAATTATGTGTATCGAAATACAAATGGAGGTGAGTAAAATATATTATGATCTGATTTGGGGGAGGGGTAAGTGGATGGAGATCTGAATTAGGATACATCAATTAAATTGATATACAAATTGAGGTAACTCGATTAAATGAGAATCTCAATTGGAATAAATTAGAATATGAATCTATGTAGGTTGGGTGGATTAAAATCTAATTTGGAATGAGTTAACTGGATTAGAATTTGATTCGGGGTAGATTGAGATTTAAATCAAGACGTATTAGATGAATTAAAATTTAAATTAGGATAAGTCGAGTGGTGGATTGAGAACTGAATTAAAACGGATCAACTTAATCAATAGGAAAATTAAGGTGAGATGAATGGATTAATATGAAAATAACGATTATTTATATTAATCAAGATTTAAATAAGTACAAATTGTGTGAATTAAAATTTAAATAGAGACTAGTTAGATTGACAGTGATTCCAACTAGTGTGAATTAGTTTTAAGGATTTTTATATTTTTTAAGTGTTTAAAAAAATTATTTAATTTTTTAACCTTTTGTCAAAATAGGATGTGAGCACTTACGCTTACCTGTAACTCACATAACACAATGAAGGGACCATTATCGGATTGGATCAGAAATGCAACCAAATGATTATTTGAGGTTGATATTGCAAGTGAATACATTTTGGAAAGTGAGGAATAAGATTGAAATTAAAAGGTTTAAGAACTAATTAAATTATTGTTTGGTATATATATATATATATATATATTTATTTATTTATTTATTGATATTTCTAAATGATGCCCACACATACATCACATCATATAAACTATATCATACTTGTAAATAAGAAAGGTAAGAAAAAATATAAGAAAGGTAAGAAAAAATATATTACACTAGTGTATAAAATTTTTTCATACTATTTTATTAAATAATAAAATTTAAATATATATACAATTGTAGTATACTAAATAATAAATTAAATAAAACAAATAAACATAACTTGAAAATATAATGTCATCAATTGCTAGCAATAGTTATTCGAAGGGGTGTGTCGTCATTCACATAATAGTTGTCTGAATATATAGCATTTGAGTTTTCTTATCATAGAGGTGATGTCATTAATTATAGGCACTATTCATTCGAGTAGAGGTGATGACATTAGTTGCAGTAGTCATTCAATGGGAGATGACGTCATTGACTTAGGAGTGTATGAATTTGTAGCAGATCAGATAATATTATATTTTGGTTTAATACTCTCTCTCGCGAGTATAAGGGGAGTTCACAGATATTGAATTTGGACCGTAGTAGATAAAATCAAGAAGATGACATTTTGGTTTAGTGAGCAAATTAACAAGTTGGTTATTAGTACTAATGAAATGAACTCGAAAAAGTTGTTGACTAATGCGCTCCAAACGAAATGATAATCAATTTCAATATGTTTGGTCCGATTATGAAAAACGAGGTTTACAGTAAGATATATGGTTGAAAGATTGCCACACCACAATATGGGAGGTCGAGAGATTGAGAGCCCAAGCTTCTAAGCAAGCATTGGATCCATATAAGTTCAGTTGTCGCATTGGCAAAACTTTTATATTCAAACTCAGTACTGGAGCAAGCGATGGTGAGCTACTTCTTAGAACTTCAAGAAATAAGGTTGCAACCAAGAAAGATAGCGAAACCACTGACAGAGCGATGATTATCAAGGTTACCCGCCCAATTATCATTTGAGAAACTAGCTAGAGTAATAGTTGAATCACGCCAAAGAAAAAAAAACCAAGGTGAGAAGTCCCTTGAAGGTAGCACGAAATATGCTTGACAGTAGTCCAGTGAACAGATGTAGGTTGATGCATGAACTTACATACTTAATGGACATTGTAAGCAATGTTAGGCTGAGTGAGAGTGAGATATTGAAGAGAACCCACAATCTGATGATAATGACATGAATATTGGAGTGGATCATCCTGAGTGAGAGACAAGCAAGGGTCGGTCACAACGAGAGTGGAGATGAGTCGATAGGTAGACATAAAAGCCCTAGAGAGTAGGTCATGAATATACTTTTGTTGAGTAAGATATAACCCGTCAGGATGAGAGGTGACTTCAATACCAAGAAAGTGATAAAGAGGTCTCAGGTCTTTGAGAGAGAATTCTTGATGGAGAGAACAAATGACTTGCTCAATAGGAGCATGGGACAAGCCAGTAACAATAATATCATTAACATAAACCAACAAAAACATAATAAATATTGAGGTGTGATAGATAAACAAGGTAGAGAAAGGGAAAACCGAGAAATTTATAAATCTCAAGTGACCTAAAGAGTTACAAAAGTCATGAGAAAGGACTTTATGATGAATTGGAAGTGAAAATCAAACCAGTTCAGGTGAACCGGTTTGAACCACTATTGAACTGGTTTCTAAATTCATTTTTTTAGGTGGCTTAAAAAATTCAAATTGGAGAATTTAAGCCACTATTGGATAGAGAATAAATTTAGATAAATTTACAAACTTTTAATTTTGAAAAACTTGGTCGAATCGGGCCTGAATCGACCGATTTAAGCATTGAACCTGTTCAGACTGGTTTAGTCCGATTCAGAACAATGTCATCTTCTTCCTTCAGATGAAAGCACTGTTCACTTGCTGGAAAAGCGAGCAACGCCAGTGAAGATGAAAAGTCTCCGTTCAGGGCATTTTTAGCCATGAATGATCGTCATAAAGGCACCAATTGGACAACCAAGGAGTTCTTGAGCTTCCTATATAAAGAGCCCATTCTCATTCATCCTTCTCACACTTGAAAGCTCGTCCCACTCTCTCTATTGCTCCAATTTCAAATTAAGCTTAAACCAGAGCTTTGACTTGGACATTTTTTTTGAGCCAAATAAGGTGAGATCAGGTTTCTTAGATTCGGGCAGAAGGCAGCTACCCGATGGTAATCTCCATTTGTTCTGATGGTCGCCCGAGAAGCGTCGACGTGATCGAATAGTGAAGCAACTCTGACGGACCGAAACTGCCCTGTTTTAGTCGAGCTAAAAATGACCAATTTGAGCCCTTCTCAGGCCAAACCAAGCTCCCCCAACACTTACACAACCCTCATATGACTGAATTAGAGCTGAAAGGTAAGCCAATTTGTCTCCACTCTGTAAATTTCAATTAGTGTTAGAGAGAAAACTGACAAAACTTCCCTGACCGAATTCTCCTTCAATTCGATATGAATTGATACAATTCTATATCCTAGGAGGAACATCAGGATGTGAGCTATCTGCCCATATCAAAAGCTCAGACAGTCGCACCTACAATGGTAAGCTTTCGAAGCTTTCTCTCTCTAAGTCCAGTTTTTTGACAAAGCTTCGTTTGAGCTCAATTTGGATCCAAATGACGCGATTCAAAGTTTCATTGCATCATGTGGAAGTGTAGGAACTCAATTTTACCTTCAATTTCAATAATTAAACCCAATTGATTGGTCAATTTGATGAAATCAAATTCGGCCAGTTTGAAAGGGGAAATTGGGGGAAATTTTTGGGAAAATTTGGGAATTTGGAAAAATTGAGGGACCAAAGTGCAATTTCCCAAAATTGAGGGCCAATTGGCCATGAGAAATATGTTAGAGGATCAATTGGTCAATTTTTGGAATTTATTGGGGTAAAATTATCATTTTTGTAAAGTAAGGGCAAAACGGTAAATTTTAAAAAGTTGGGGACCAAATTGGAAATTTGGGAAACTTAAACCCCTTAAGTGATTTTGAATAAATTGAGGATCCAAAGTGAATTTTAGAAGTTTCGGGACTCAATTTGGGGAAAGATTTGTATTAGGGACCTAAATGTAAATAATTGAAAACTTTAGGGTTATTATGCTAAATGTTAATAATCAAGGATGTCTAAATCGTGTAGGAGCACGACGGACCAGAAATGCCAACAAGGATAAGCTCGCGTAGAGGCAAAAAGTCAATTAAGAGGAATACACTGCACTTATCGAGTGAGTGAGATTTTTCACAACATACCAGTTGGGATGATGAGTATCTTGTAATGAAAAACCACTATTATGTATAATTTTAAACATTACACCTAGTCGGAGTGATGTAGAAACTATGTGAAAAAACTATTTATTAGTTGTAAGTAAATCATACCCGGTTGGTATAATGTACTTCCTGGAAGGAAGTGGAAAACCTATTTATCAGTTGTCAATGGACCGGTCTAAACAAATAGGTGTAGGTTGAGTTGAGTGTTGGGGTCGTTGGACCAATGTCACCAAATATTAATGGCTTATATGGAAAACTTTGTTTGTGTATGCACTTGAGGTTCGGGACCATCAAGACGCCCAAGAGGGGTAGTGATGCATCCTAAGGGCTACTTGACAACATGGTGGGGATAAGAGTAGTCTGGCGTGCCAACTGTCAGGGAAGCTCGACGTAGCTTCAGTCGCATGAGACCAAGGTGGGGTTGGGATGAGGTCTCCGTCCTCATACGTACACAAAGTATTTTGGGTATGAGGGTAGGACATCGGAGATGTTCACTCAGACTTCGGGTAGAAGTCAGAGACTTCTATCTGGGTGGATGGAAAAGACTCTTCGATCCATAAGTGGGTGCAGTCGGCGTAACTGCATTTCGCGAATGTGTGTGATCTCTTCATGATGAAGGGCATGTGTTAATTGTTAAACACACCGATTGTGGATAATGGGTTTAAAACCTCTGAAAGGATTTGAAAATCCTTGGAAGAGAATTGGTAAACCTTGAAAAAATGTTTTAAAAACTAGAACTTTAGAAAATGATGTTTTTTTAAGAAATAAGGTGTTTAGCACACTCCGATTAAAGTTGTTTTTGTGAAAACTTGCACCCAACACCCATTCACTAAGTTGTCGAACTCACCCCTTCCCTTTACCCCTTTTAAGGAAACCTAGGGAAACCGACCTCAAAGATTTTTCGGTAGCTGTACCTTAAGATAGGTATGTAAGGTTAATATATTCAGTTTTAATTAATGTTATTCTAGGAAATGTGCAAGTAAAAAGGATGCCTTTTTCCTCACGGTTTCGTGTAGGGGAATACCCTTAATAAACTGGAAGAGTGGCAAATTGTTCACGGGGATCCCACCAAACCGGGTCGGGGTGTGACAACTTGAGTGGTATCAAAGCCTATTTACTCGAATGCATTATCAAGACTATATAACATAGTAACTAAGAGAAAATTTTAATAATTTTCAGATGGATCCCAGGAGAGTAACCAAGAAAACTATGACTGGCGTTACCAACACCACCCAACACTTTGTCCCCATAGGACGATCACTCTAAAATACCTGAGAAGTCCCAAAGAACTAAGAGACGTTAGTGGGAAGTATCTAGAAGGATGGTGCCAAGACCTGTTGAGGTCACAATTCTGAGTACGAAGGGAGCCAAGCCTAAGGCTAGGAACACCATCAAGGGCTTATAACCTTACCAAGGAGGACGCTTGTCAAGAACCCTGTAGCTCCCCATCTATTTTGTAACCACTTTTTATAATGGGGCTAAAACCCTAACGTGTTGTACTACTTCTCCACTAATAAAGAATTCCAAGTTCCTAAAAACTATATCTCTAAAAAATAATGTGACCTTGCGCCTCAATTGTAGGAAGATTGCCCAAGAAAAGTAACCACACAAACTCGTGTTACCCTAGACATCACGAAGACCAAGGAGATTCACATACCAAATAAAGGAATGAATCAAGGGAATTATTGGACAAAGGAGGCATAATAAGAAAATCGTCAAGGTAATTAAGGAGTCTGGGAGAACTCTTGGAGTAACAACTTAGTAAGGAAATGGCCTATTATAAGGTGTAAGGGAAATGAGATATGAAGTGAAGGACTGTCCCACACCACCAGGATTTAAAACAATATTTTCCAAGAAAAACAACCCCACAACGATATGAAATCCTAAAGGATACCATCCCTAGAAAAATGACTCCTGCTCGAAATTTCAACCACATCTAGGAGGAAGCTCTTCAAGATCCTAGCATAGTGGCAGGAAGGAAAAAGGACTGAAGGTAGGACCCCGATAAACCGCAAATAGAACAAAGTGTAGCTGAAGAAAATTCTCCCTTAAGATGCCCTAAGGTGTAGTGATGGGTCCTAAGGGCTATTGGACAACATGGTGTAAATAAGGGCAGTTCATCGTGCCAGCTAGTCTGGAAGCTTGGAGTAGCTTCTTGCGCATGAGACTGGGGTGGGATCGGGATGAGGTCTTTGTCCACATACGGACATGGAGTTGCATTTTGGTCTGAGGGTCAAGAACATCCACTTAGACCCAAGGTAGAAGTGGACGGGCTTCTATCTTGGTGGACAGTAAAGACGCTCCGATCCACAAGTGGGTTCAGTGGACAGGTTGCACCTGCGAATGTGTGTACCCTCCTTGATGAAGGGCATGTGTTGTTTACTAAACGCCTTCCGAGGTAAGGGGATGGGCTAAAAAAGCTAAACACACCTAATATGGTAAATGGGAAAAGGTTTTGAAAATCAAAATTTGAGGAAATGATATCCTTGGTATGGTGAGATTTGAGAATCCTTGGAAAAAGAAATGGTAAACCTTGGAAAAAGGTTTTGGAAAAAAAATTGAATTTGAGGAAACCCTTTTGAAAAGAAAATGTTACCCTTGGCTGGGTCAACTAAAATTATTTTGAAAACTCACTCCCAACACCCGCTCACTGAGTTGTATAGCTCATCCCCTCCCTTTTACCCCTTTCAGGTAACCGAGGAAAAATCAAACTTAAAGACTTCCATGTATTGGAACTGTAAGATAGGTATGTCTATTTAAGATATTCAGTTTTGTATAATTCTATTCCAAGAAAGACAAGAAAAATGATGTCTTACTTCTTATGGATTAGAAAAGGGTGAAACCCTTTATGGACCAAAGGGAGTGGCGAGTTGATCATGGAGATCCGATCAAAACGGGTCGGGGCGTGATAACTTGAGTGGTATCAGATCGTGTTTACTCGAATACATTATCAAGACTATATAACATAAAGATTAAGAGAAATTTTAAAATTTTCAGGTGGCTCCCAAGAGAGAAACCAAGAAAACTAGGACTGATGTCGCCATCACTACCCAACAATCTATCCCCGTAGGAAGACCACCCTAAAAGCTCTCCAATGCCTACGGTGTAGTAAAGCCCAAGAGACATGGGGAAGCATCCAATGCCACCAAGGAATGTGGTGTCATCACCTGTTGAGGTCACATCCACGAGTAGGAGGATAGCCAACCTAATGCTAAGGACACCGTAAGAAACTTATAACTAAGAAGGACGCTTACTAAGAACATAGTATAATAGCTCCACAAGCTAAAACTACTTCTTGTAATGGGTTATCGCTAAAAATGTATTGTACCCTTTAATAAAAAAAATTCTAATTGCTCCTAAAACTCTATCCCTCAAGCAAAGTCACATTCTCACACCAACTATATGAGGAGTGGTCACGGAAGATAAGAAGGACCGGAGGAAGAAAACACAACGAAGCAAAGTATAGATAAAAGGAAAAGATAAGTACAAGGAATGTCTTTGATGAGAAATGCAAAGATCAAGGAAGGACCGGTGACCAAAGCCATGGTGCAAGTTAAGTAGGTAGTCGTGAAGAGGTCAATAAATAGCGAGGTAAAGAAAATTTTAAAATTCTTTTTAAGAAGGTCAAACAGAGATGAATACCATAATAATAGAGGTAAGCTACATGGGAAGTACACCTAGAACCCCTCAGAAAGGGCAAACACAGAAAACGTTCTTCGACAACTTTAGGGTAGGACGCAAAAAGAGTGAAGAGGAGAAGAAATGTGCTAGGAAAGGGAACTCTAGAGGGATGTATACAACTAAGTACCCCATGAAGGGATAATTGATGGGTGGTTGGATATAACGTGGAGTGCAAGGAACCAACCCATAATCAGGAGCTCCTCGAAGGAAGGATAAGGAACAAAAAGGGAATTGGAGGATAGCGAAGGATTAAGGGCGAGTAACCATACTGATATCATAAGGGTGTAAGACATGAAAGAAGAAAATCCTTCAAGGAGCATTAGGGAGTTTGAACGTGAAACTCCTAGAAGGGAAGTCCCTAAGTAGAAGGATAAAGGTAGGAAGTGAGACCATAAAAAAAGGAAATTCCCAAGCTAAGGAACCGACATATGGATCATAAGAGGCTTAACCTGAAATAAGGAACCTCATAAAGGGGCATAAGTGGTTAAGGATGTATCGGGATGCCCAAGTGTGACCTGCATTGGAAGAGTAGAGAAGCTAAATAGGGATTTCAGACGAACCTAGCAAAAGAAGCACTAGTAATAACGGGATGGTCAAGGAGAATAAACGATGCCCTAAGAAGGATCGGGAAGTAGAAAATACTACACTCTAAGAAGGGCAATAGGATGGACATCAAGGACGAATGAATTTTAGAGACAGCTGCCCCAGACAGTTGGACAAGAAAATAGTAGGGATGAGGCAGTTAACAAACTGACCCTTGGGAGAACCATGGATTTAAGCCCCAGGGAAGAAGGGGGAAGTGAAAAGGCTAAAGCTTTGGAAAAGAAGGATGAAGGAAATCCTTAAAGAGATCAATGACCGATAATGGATTAACGACCAAACTCAAGCCATGAGAAGGCTAAGTAACCTCTTGCAAGGTGATCAAGAGACCTTGAAACAAGAAGGATTTGAATGCCTCCCTGAAGAAATAAACTAGCACTGGGTACAAGTGGGAATGAGGATAGGGTACAAAAGACGTGCTCGCAAGATTTCAAGAGTAAGGGTAAGTAAGAGAGGACGACATCAAAGGATGTCATTTAAGGGTAGATATTCCCAAGGACGAATGAAAAAAAAATTCCAGGAGAAAGGGGAAGAATCCTACCAAGGAAGGAAACCCTAGAAAGGCATAAGTATTCCAACTAAGAGGTAATGGAACCAAGTGAAGAGGAATAAGAAGATAAGCTTGCAAATAGAATGCATGTTATGGTGAAAAGACTAAGGGAACCGTACTAGGAGGGCCTAAGGAGTAAGTTAAACCCAAGGAATGGGTAAGTAGGAAGACAACATCAAAAGATGCCTTACAAGTAAGAAAGGGGTGGACTACCCATAATAAGGAAATAGAGGAAAGAACATCTGAGAAATCTTGGAGAAGTAAGCTCTCCAATTAAGAAGTGATTAAGGGAAATGACCACTAACATCAAGACTGGTCGTGGTCAATGCTCACTTAATGGAGCCTAAAGAGTGGATGGCTAGGCATAGTGTGGAGTAAACAAAATAAGATTCAATAATTGGAATCCCAGCGTGTCGATAAGTAATCAGGAAATCTAATGATTGGAACCGAAAAAGCCTAATAAGGAAGTTGGGAAAGGACGAGTGGGTAAGGAAAACCGACATGGTTATTTAAGACATAACATCAAAGGCAAGAAGGACGATTGGATAATGGTAAAGGTAGTCGAGGAATACTACCAAACAAAAAGAGGGAAAAATTATACGATCCTTGAAAGGTTGGAAAGTTGAGAACAACCATCAAGGAAGTGTTCTAGAATTATAATGGACAGAGACAGGTTCTAGGACATGTCATGCTGTAAGGGACATGTAAGCCCAACAATCTCGAGGGTAAATGTGACTCAAGTAAGGAAGAGTCAGTTAGTTAAGGGTGATAAGGTCAAACAAAAAATTTGGACCAAAATAGTAATAAATAACGAATGGAGTAAGGGTCAAAATAGGACAAAAAGGTGATAACACTAAAACCCATGAAAACAAGTACGTAATGCTTGAAAGAACACCAAGCTAAGGGTTTCAATGATCAAGAGAATAACTAGACACGGGAACAATTGGGCATTTTGGAACTCCCAATCCTGAAATCTTGGGCAAAGAACCCACAAGAGAAAGAATCTTACCCTAAGCAGGGGAAGAAGTGAACCTTAGGATGTACTTTTGGACTAGTGGGTAAGATATGCCTAGTTATGATAAACTCCATGGAGTGAGTAAACAATGGAAAGGAAAAGAAATTCATTAAATGTGTGATTTAAAGGGGCTAAGTGAAAGAACAACTGAAGTATTAGCATGTCAAGCAAACCCCAAGTTGACATCAAGAGAAATTATTCCCGACACAAAGGATGCTGAATAAGTTTTAGGGAAAAAACTCCTAAAAGGAGGGGAGAGTTGTAAACCCCGTCCATTAAAGATAAGAAAATCAGGAAAAGAACCGGTCAATTAAAAATAGAAAATTGAGCTGGTTAACGAACCCAAACTGGTAAAGAAATGGTAAAATGGGAAATTGGAAAATCCCAAGTGACTCAAATAGTCATAAAAATCATGGAAAAGAACCCTGTAACAAATGGAAAGAGAAAAATAGACCGGTTCAGGGTGAACCAGACTTGAACCGGATTGAGCCGTTTTGAACCATACATGAACCAGATTCTAAATTCATTTTTCGTGGTGGCATAAAGTGATTAAATTGGGAAATTGAATCCACCATTGGATAGGAAATGAATTTAGAAATTTTTAATTTTGAGAAAACTAGTCGAATAGAGCCTGAACCTGCCATTTTTTTCTATTGAACCTGGTCGATCTGGTTCGGAACAGTGTCATCATCTTCCTTAGGATGACATCACTATTCATGAATGTAGAAAACATATATCTTCGGCAAAGATGTAACCGCTCCGATGAAGCCATTTTCAGGCAAGGATAAGCTTGACCAAAATGGAAAGTAGTCGGGCAGAGGGTCCCCGAGCTCCCTATATAAAGAGCTACTCTTCATTCATCCACCACACACCTCAAATCATCATTCTCACACAACTACTCCATTTTACGGTGAAGCTCGAACTAAAGCTTCGACATAGGCCTTTTTCTCATCTTCAAAAAGCAAGGTTGGGTCCTATAGACTCCGGAGGAAGTCAGCTACCTAACAGCAACGTCCTTTTGACTCGAGGACCGCTGGAGAATCACAAGCGAAATCAAACAGTGAAGTAGCTCCAAAGGATCGAAGCTACCATATTTTAGCCGAGCTGAATTTGGCCAAATTGGGCCCTTCTATGGCCAAACCAAGCCTCCCTGACACCCCCACGGTCCTCACACAACCTCAACAAAGCTGAAAGATGAGCCAATTCGGAACTCCTCCGTCATTATAGATTGGAGTTAGAGAGAGAAATTATTAAACTTTACTGATAAAATTCACCCTATATTGGACATCAATTGTAGCAATTCTTAATACTAGAAGGAACTTTAGGATGAAAACTACCTCTTCATATCGAGATATCGGACTGTCGCACCTTTAACGGTAAGCTTCCAAAGCCTTCTCTCTCTACGAACAATTTTCTGGCAAAGCTCCATTTGAGCTCGTTCTGGACTCAAATCTTGCAATTCAAAGCTCAATTGAATTGTATGGAAGTATAGGAACTGATCCATACTTTCAATTTGAACAATTAACCTTGATTGAATAGCCAATTTGAAGAAATCAAATTCTGTCAGTTTGAAGGGGAGAACTTGGGGGATTTCAAAAAATTGAGGGACCTTTATGCAATTTCTCAAAATTGAAGGCCAAATGGCCATGAGAAAGATGTTGGGGAACCAATTGGTCAATTTTCAGAACATTTGTAGCTAAATTGCCATTTTTAGAATGTAGGGGCAAACTTATAATTTTTGAAAAGTTAGGGACCAAATTGGAAATTTTGAAAAATTGAGCCCCTTATACAATTTTGAGTAAATTGAGGATGCAAAGAGAATTTTGGAAGCATTGGGACTCAATTTGGGGAAAAGTTAGCATTAGGGACCTAAAGTTAAGGAAAATGAACTTTAGGGACCTAAGTGCAATTAACGAATAATTTTGAGCCTAGTCGTTCATGCGTTAGAAAACGAGGGTTGTCATGCGAAATCTTAATTGAAAGAGATGCCCAAATCGTGTAGGGACATAAGAGACCGGAACACCAGCAAGGAAAAGCTAGCGTGGAATTGGAAAACTGACTGGGGACGAACACGTCACTATCATTGGATGAGTGGGATTATCTAACTTCATACCCAGTTGGGATGAGAAGTAATATCGTTTACTGATAAAACCTACTTACTAGTTGTAAGTACAGATAATCATACCCAGTTGATGTGATGAAGTTGAAAATAAATTTTTTGTCAAAAGTCTTCTCCCCTAACTATGTGTCAATGCTTAAAATATATTGGAGACCTTCTTGACGGGAGCTCGAATAGCTCAGATAGGCTAGGGACCTCAGTTTTTGAACTCATGGGGCTAAATGCCCAGTTTTGCAGAAATAGGTATAGTGGACCCAAGGCTAGTGGGCACGAGCAGAAGCTCATAAACAAAATTGATTAAGAAAGAGCCATGAAAATTTCTAATGAAATTGGTTATATGACTTCGCCACAGTACCGAGCCAGGATCGATAGTGCTCGATGGACTGGTGGTAGTGCATCAGGGCAAGGTCGAAGGACCGGCCTAGATAAGCAGCTGCAGGTCGGGTTGAGCGTCGAGGCCGTTGGACCGTTGGCACCAAAGATGATGGCTATGATATGAAAAACTCTTGATTGTGCATGCACTTATGGTACGAGATCATAAAGATGCCCTAGGGGGTAGTGATGGGTCCTAAAGGGTACTGGATGAAATGGTGGAGATAAAGGCAATTTGTGGTGCCATTGGGTTTCGAAGCTCGGAGTGGCATTCGGGTCTGAGGGTCAGATGTCGAGAACATCTACTCAGACCTAAGGTAGAAGTGGATAGGCTTCTATCATGGTGAAAGGTAAAGACGCCTCGATCCACAAGTGGGTGCAGTGGATGGGTTGCATCTACGAATGTGTGTACCCTTCTTGATTAAGGGTGTGTGTTGTTTGCTAAACGCCTCCCAAGGCAAGGGGATGGGCTAAGAAAGATAAACACATCTAATATAGTAAATGGGATTTGAAAACCGAAATTTGAGGAAATGATATCATTGGCATGGTGAGATTTGAGAATCCTTGGAAAAAGAAATGGTAAACCTTGGAAAAAGGTTTTGGAAAATAAATTGAATTTGAGGAAACCCTTTTGAAAAGAAAATGTTACCCTAGGCAAGGTAAACTAAATTTAGTTTGAAAACACACTCCCAACACCCGCTCACTGAGTTGTAGAGCTCATCCCCTCCCTTTTACCCCTTTCAGGTAATCGAGGAAAAACCAAACTTAAAGACTTCCCTATGTTGGAACAGTAAGACTAGTATCTCTGTTTAAGATATTCAGTTTTGTATAACGATATTCCATAATAGACAGGAAAAAAGGACGCCTTATCCTCGCGGTTTAGAAAAGGGAGAAAACCTTCATGGACTAAAGGGAGTGGCGGGTTGATCACAGGGATCCAACCAAACCTTGTCAGGGTATGACAGTTGTACTATCAAGATTTCCTCTGGTCCCTTCTTCTTCTAGCGTACGCTCGTCACCATAGCGAGGAATGACCTGCACCCTTTTTGTAGCATGCTTTGGGCTTTACCACACAATACCAAGTGCATTCCATTCTTCTTCATATCTCCTTCAAATACTACTCCTTGTGCCTTCGGGCGTGTAATGTCACCTTCTTATTTTGACTGTTTACCTTTGCTTGATGTGCGGACAGCCAATCCATTCCCAAAATCATATCCACTTCTCTTAAAGGAAGTGGAATTAGATCGGCCTCCAAATTGGTCCCCATGATCTTTACCTCGCATTCTTTTAAGAGTTTGGCCCTGGCTAGTTCTCCCCCCAATGGTGTGAGGATGATGAGATTTTGTTCTAGAGGTGAAAGTTCTTGGGATAGAGTTTGGACTAAGATTTCCTTGATGAAGGATCATTAGGCTATAGAGTCAAAGAGGACGTATGTTTTTTCTCCCAAATAATTGCACATACCCTTGTGGAAGGACAATTAATAAATTTTATTAGGCAGAAAGTGTATTTTTATTAGTTCAAAAGAAAAATACAACGTTGGGGAGGTTACATTTCCCTTAAATGAGGATTTGGGAAGTACCAGCCACCACACTAGGTTCCTTTTTGGCCTCCTCCTATGTAATGTTATACACCCTAGCTGGAACACTTAATGTTGTAAGCATTTCCCCTCATCCATTATTTGCCTTTTGGGCTCCAGGTGGTGGTTGAGAGGTGTCCCTTCAGAGGTTTCCTTGTAGGGCTAGGCAACTCCTAGCAAATTGTCCAAGCTTCCTACAATCGAAACATGCTTGTGATGTTCCTTCGTCATTCTTCTTGCACTTAGGGCAATAAGGGCACTTCCTCTGGGAGTCATATTCACCTCCATACCCAATCTATAGGATTCCCCCTCTTCATAAACCATGTTCTTCCTCCCCATGGAGAAACACCTTGGTCCTTCCAGTTCGCTCGGTCATTATGGCTCCTTTCCTCCTTCTCACTGGTTTGTTCCATTTTTCAATGTCTTGTTTGCACTAGACATTCGCACTCATGTGCCATACTAATAATCGCTGCCAAATCTGTGGGTCATCCTAATACCCCCATTCGGTCTCGTATATCCATATTGAGACCATTTAGGAACTTTTGGCAAATATCAGTATGTCCAGCTAAGTCCGGAGCGAAGGACTTATCTCATTAAACTTAGTCTCGTATTCCGATATGGTACTCAAGCCTTGCTAGAGCCGGAAGAATTCTTGTTTCTTCTCATTGATCAATTGGAGAGCTCAGTACTTGTAAATGTTGTCCTTTTATAATAAGAAAAACTGGGAAAAAAACCAGTCATTTCCAAATAGAAAACCGAGTCGGTTCATAATCCTTAACCAAGAGAAAAAGAGCAATTTAGAAAATTTACAAATCCTGAGTGAATCAAAGAGTCATAAAAGTCATGGAAAAGCACTTTGGGGTGAATTGGAAGAGAATCAAATCGGTTCAGGTGAAATGGACCTGAATCGGTTTGGACCACCATTGAACTGGTTTCTAAATTCATTTTTCTATTTGGCTTAAAGTATTCAAATTGGGGAATTAAAGCCACCATTGGATAGAAATGAATTTAGATAAATTTAGAAAATTTTAATTTTGAAAAACTCGATCGAATCGGGTCTAAACCGACAAGTTTAAGCATTGAACCTGGTTCAGACTAGTCCAGTGCAGTTCGGAACAGTGTCATCTTCTTCCTTCAAATGACAGCATAGTTTACTCGTCGAAAAAAATGAACAGTGCCGGCTAAGGTGAAAAGTCTCTATTCAGAGTATTTTAGGTCATGAATGAGTGTAATAAAGGTGTCAAACGTATAACCAGAGAGTCATCGAGCTCCCTATATTAAGAGCTACTCTCCATTTATTCTCCTAACACTTGAAAACTCCATTTTCTCTCAACTGCTCTAATTTCTGGTGAAGCTCGAACCAAAGCTCTAACTTGGGCATTTTTCTCAACCTTGGAAGGTGAGTTTAGGTTCTTTAGACTCTAGGAGAAGTCAGTTATCTGATAGCAATCTCTATTCGGTCCGAGGATAGTCGGAGAAGCGCCAGCGTAATCAAACAGAGAAGCAACTCCAGCGGACCAAAGCTGCCCTGTTTTAGCCGAGTTAAAATCGGCCGAATTCAGCCCTCCTCTTGCCAAACCAAGCACTCCCAACCTCCCCACATTCCTTAGAAAACCTCAACTGAGCTGAAAGGTAAGCCAACTCAGCCCTCCTCAATTGTTGCAGGTTAGAGTTAGAGAGGGAAACTACATATATTCACTTGCGAAATTCTCCCACAATTTGAGGTCAATTGTAGGAATTCTTGATCCTCGAAGATATCTCAGGAAGAGATCTATCTTCCCCGATAGAGAGATTGGACCGCTGCACCCCCGACAATAAGCTTTTGAAGCTTTCTCTCTCTATACTCTATTTTTCGGCAAAGCTCCGTTTGAGCACAATTCAGACCCAAAAGACGCGATTCAAAGCTCAATTGAATCATATGGAAGTGTAGGAAGTGATCCATAACTTCAATTGGAGCAATTAACCCCAATTGAATGGTCAATTTGATGAAATCAAATTTGGCCAGTTTGAAAGGGGGGAATTGGGGAAATTTGGGGATTTCGTAAAATTAAAGAACCAAATTGCAATTTCCCTAAATTGAGGGCCAATTGGCCATGATAAAGATGTTGGAGGACCAATTGGTCAATTTTTTAAAATAATTGGGGCCAAATTGCCATTTTTGTAAAGTAGGGGCAAAATGATAATTTTTGAAAAATTGGGGACCAAATTGGAAATTTTTGAATAGTTGGGGACCAAATTGGAAATTTGTGAAACTTGAACCCCTCAAACAAATTTGAGTAAATTGAGGACCCAAAGTGAATTTTTTAAAGTATCAGGACTCAATTTGGAGAAAAGTTAGCATTATAAACCTAAAGTCAAGAAAAAAGAATTTTAGGGACCTAAGTGCAATTAATTGGAAATTTTGAGTTTATCATTCATACATGAGATAACGAAGGTTGTTATGCCAAATATTAATAGATAAGGATGTCCAAATCGTGTAGAAACATGAGGGACCGAAATGCCAACAAGGACGAGCTAGCGTGTACGTGCATACCGACTAAAGAAGAGTACACTTCAGTTTTCAAGTGAGTGAGATTATTCACATCATATCTGGTTGGGATGATGAGTAATTCGTAAATGAAAAACCACTTCTATTTGTGATGTTAACATCACACCCGGTTGGAGTGATGTGATAACTAAGAGGAAAAATTACTTATCGGTTGTAAGTAAAAAGATCATACCCGGTTGGTATGATGAAAATCTTAGAAGGAAGGAGAAAACCTGCTTATCTGTGGTAAGCGGAGATGTCAGTACACCCAATTAGTGTGATGAGTGAAAAGATTATTTTATCAGAAGTGTTCTCCCCTAACTGTGTGCCAATGCTTAAAGCTTTTGGTAGACCTTCTTGACGAGAGCTGGAATAGCTCAAATAGGCCAGAGGCTTCGATTTTGGAACTTGAGGGCTAAAATGCCCGATTTTGGAAAATCACGTACAGTGGGCCTAAGGCTAGTAGGCACGAGCAAGAGCTCGCAAATAGAAATGTGATACTTAGGCCATGAAAATTCTAAATGATTGGAATGTGTGATTTTGCCATGGTACCAAAACAAGACCGACATACAAGATGGACTGGCGACAGTGTGTCAGGACCAGGTCGACGGACCAGTCTAGACAAATTGTTGCAGGTCGAGTTGAGGGTCAGGGCCATTGGACTAGTGGCACCAAAGATAAATGGCATTATGAAAAAATTATTATTTGTGCATGCACTTGAGGTTTAGGACCATTAAGACACCCAAGGGGGGTAGTGATGCATCCTAAGGGCTACTGGACGACATAGCGGAGATAAGGGCAGTTTGTCATGCGAGTAGTCAGGTAAGCTCGACTTAGCTTTATGCGCATGAGACTGAGGTGGGGTCGGGATGAGGTCTCTGTCCTCATATGGACACAAAGTTGATTTTCAAGTTTGAGGGTCAGATATCATGAACATCCACTCATACCTAGGTTAGAAGAGGATGGGCTTCTATCTAGGTGGTCGATAAAGTTGCTCCGACGCCACAAGTGGGTGCAGTGGACGGGCTGTCCCGCGAATGTGTGATTCCCTTCCTGATGAAGGGCGTGTGTTATGTGGAAACAATGAAAGGAAATTGTGAAAAACAGGAATTTGAGAATATTTTTAAAAGAGATAAGTAGTCTAGCACACTCCAATTAAAGATATTTTATAAAAACTTTCTCCCAATACCCATTCACTGATTTGTCGAACTCACCCCTCCCCCTACCCTTTTCAGGTAACTAAGGGAGACCCACTTAAAAACTTTCTGATAACTAAACCTACAAGACAAGTTTGTAAGGTTAATATATTTAGTTTTGATTAATGTTATTCTAGGAAAGATACAAGTGAAAAGGACACCTTACTCCTCACGGTTTTGAGAAGGGGAAAACCCTTAATAAATCGAGAGAGTGGCAGGTTGCTTATGAGAATCCAACCAAACCGAGTCGGGGTGTGACAACTTGAATGGTATCATAGCGTGTTTTCTCAAATACATTATCAAGACTAGAGAACATAGTAACTAATAGGGATAATTTTAAAATTTTCAGATGGCTCCCAAAACCAAGAGAACTAGAGTCGTAGTCTCCGACACTGCCCAACCACCCCTTCCCATGGAAACTCCCCAAGGAGCCCAAACAACCCCATTAGGACTAAGCTCGGAAGATCAGAGGTTGTATGAGGAGTTCACTCGGGTATTTGGATGACCTAACCTCGTCCCTGATGCAGGTACCAATTCTCAAGCTGAACCGGAGGAAGTACAATCTCATCATTCTCATGTTAGCCATCCACCTACAATTGACATCCCCAAATATCTCAAAACTCTCTATCAATTAGGGCGTAAGCCTTTCTTGGGAGAGAAGGATGCGGTAGCCACCATGGACTGGCTAGCTAACATCAAGAAATTGATGGGGATAATGAGGATATCGATAGAGGACATGGTGATCCTGACCGAATTCTTCTTAGAGGGTAGTGCCAAAAGATAGTAGGACAATGTCTGAAGCTTGCATACCTCTACACCCACCTAGAAGCAGTTTGAGGAGAGGTATGTTAAGGAGTATCTAGCTCCTCATTTGATTAATGAGAAGAAGCAGGATTTCCTCCGACTTTGAGAATGGCTTAACTTTATATCAGATTATAAGACCAAATTCAATGAGTTAAGACCCTTTGCCCCTGATTTGGCCGGATTTGCAAACATATGCTAGCAATTCATGGACGGTCTAAATATGAATATATGACACCGTATGAGAGTACTAGGACGCCCCACGGATCTGGCGGGAGTGATCAGTATGGCTCACAAATGTGAGCGACTGGTGCAAACCCGACGCCATCGAATGGAGTAGATAACCTGGAAGGAAGACAAGGGCCAAAGCCATCATGGGAGACGGAAGGAGCAAAATGTCCTAAGATGGGGAAACAAGGTAGGTTTCCAAAAGAAAAAGGAAGTACCATCACCAAGAATGTTTCCCACCCTACCACAAGGAAACCCTCGTTGTCCTAGGTGCCAAAGGTACCACGAGGGAGTGTGCTTATCCTGTTTTGCATCTGGACAAGTAGGGCATTTTGCAAAGGAATACCCCACTCTTAAGGAGAACAAGCAAAGTAATACGCTTGAACCACCCCAAGGAAACCCAAGGACTCCCCGACAGGATGCCACAGCCAAAGTACTAGCTAGGGTATACAACCTCACCCAAGAAGAGGCTAGAAAAGACCCTAGTACCGTAGCGGGTACTTCCCAAAACCCCCTCAACTAGATTAAGAAAAACCAGTAATTTGAAATTTTAGTCAATAAAAGAAATCTTTTTCTCTAAACATGCATTTCTTCAATTATGGGGACCAAAGGTCTACGCCCTCTTTGACTCGGGAGTAGAAAGATCCTTCATCAAAGAGGATCTGATCTCAAGTTTACCCTTAGAACTCACCTCACTAGGACAAAGTCTCAACATTCTCACACCCTTAGGAGAAGGGTTAAACAGGGACAAACAGCTGAAGGGATGTGAGATAAAGATTGGGGAAATCAAACTAGAAGCAGATTTGATTCCATTACCTCTAAGAGAGGTAGAAATAATCCTTGGAATGGATTGATTAAGTACTCATCAAACTAGAATGGACTATGGAAAGAAGACAGTGACCTTTCACATTCTCGAGACAATTGGACTAAAATTCCAAGGAGACTGGAGGAAGAGTGAAGTATAGATGGTGTCCCATATAAAAGCTCAATGGATGACACATAAAGGTTATAAGGCTTTTCTAGCAATGATCATCAACGAGAAGTCTGAAGAGAAGGGACCCAAAGATATCCCGATAGTTGAACACTACCCAGATGTATTTCTGGAAGAATTGCCTGGATTATCTCCAAGCCGACAATTGGAGTTCACCATAGAGATTATCCCAGGAACAAATCCCATATCCCAAGCCCCTTATCACATTACTCCAATAGAGCTAAAGGAATTGAAAGAACAACTAGATGTGTTGTTGGAGAAGGACTTCATACGTCCAGCCAGTCTCCATGGGGTGCACCAGTCCTGTTCATAAAGAAAAAGGATGGGAGCATGAGATTGTGCATAGATTATAGGAAGTTGAACTAGGTCACCATCAAGAACAAGTATCCACTTCCATGGATTGATGACATGTTCGATCAACTAAAAGGAGCACTCTACTTCTCTAAGATAGATCTTCGATCGACTATCACCAACTCAGAATCCAAGAGGAAGATATTTCTAAGATCGCATTTCAGTCTCGATACGGACATTACAAGTTTAGGGTAATGTCGTTTGGATTAACAAATGCTCCTGTAGCCTTCATGGATTTAATGAACCGAGTGTTCCAGCCACACTTGGACATGTTCATGATAGTATTTATAGATAACATTCTGATATACTCACGAACTAGGCTGGAGCACAAAGAATATCTGGCAATCACCTTGGAGATACTATAGGAAAACCACTTATATGCAAAATTCTCCAAGTGTGAGTTCTAGTTGCAGGAAGTAGGGTTCTTAGGACACATAGTGTCCAAAGATGGAGTCAAGGTAGACCCAGCAAAGGTGGAAGCCTTATCCAATTGGAAGGCACCCAAGAATCCCTCGAAGATACGAAGTTTCTTAGGCTTGATAGGATACTACAGACGGTTTGTGCAGGATTTCTCTAAGATAGCTGCCCCTTTGACTTGGCTCACCGGGAAAGGAGTAGAGTATAAATGGGATGAAAGTTGTGAGAAATCTTTCATAGAGTTGAAGACTTGGAAAATGATGTGAAAAAACTACTTATAGATTGTAAGTAGATCATACACTGTTGGTATGATGATACTTTCTCGGAGGAAGTGGAAAACCCATTCATTGTTTATGAGTGGAGATATCCTTATACTCGGTTGGTATGATGGATAGTTGAAAATTTATTTTGTCGGAAGTGCTCTCCCTTAATTGTGTGCCACTACTTAAATGATTTGGGAGAGCTTCTTGATGGGAGCTTGGATAGTTCTGTTAGGTCGGAGGCCTCGGTTTTGGAAATTGGGGGCTAATATGCCCAATTTTGAAAATCTCGTACAGTGGGCCCAAGGCTAGTTGGCACGAGCAAGAGCTCATAAACAAACATGAGTTATATGCCATAAATCTTTAAATAAATGAATTGTTTGGCAATGGTACCAAGATAGGACTGACATAATCAATCAATTAGAGGCAGTGCGACATGACAGGTCTCTAGACTTGTCAAGATAAATAGCTGCAGGTTGAGTTAAAGGTCGGGGCTGTTGGACCAGTGGCACCATAGATTATATGACATGCTATGAAAATACTGATTGTGCATGCACTATGTGTACGGTACCTTCAAGATGCCCAAGAGGGGTAGTAATGTGTCCCAGAGCCCTAGACGACCAAGTGGATATAAGGGTAGTTCATACAAACATTGAGAATTGATTTCAGGATTGAGGGTCGGATGTTGCGTGCATCCACTAATTCTCAGGGTAGAAGTGGACGTACTTCTATTTAGGTGGCCGGTAAATCGCTCTGACGCCACAAGTGGGTTCAATGGACGGGCTGGCCTACAATTGTGTGATTGACCTTAATGATGAAGGATGTGTGTTAGGTGATAACACACTGTGATTAATAAGAAATGGTGATAAAAATAGATATTTGAGATGAAAGGATTTTTTAAAGAAAATAAGGAGTCTAGCACACTCCAATACAATTTTTTTTCTAAAAGTTAAATTTTGAAAACTCATTCATTGAGTAGTCATACTCACCTCCTCACTTATATCCCTTTCAAGAAATCCCGGAAAGCCTACCCTTAAAGACCATCAACTAAGACACTTGTGAGATAGGTATGATAAATTTAAAATATTATGCAGTTTTTTTATTTTTGTTATTCCAGGAAAAGGTGCATGTTTAAAGGACACCTTACTCTTTACGGTTTATAATGAGGGGAAACCTTTTAATAAACCGGGAGAGTGGCGCGTTGATCACGGGGATCCGACCAAACTGGGTCGGGGCGTGACAGTTGGAGCTCCCTCGCTCCTCTTCGGTGCCTCTCAAGCTAAACGGATGGTATAGCTAGGTAGAGGACTTCCTCCCGGTTCCAATGAGACTGAATGCATCTTGAGAGGTGGATAAAAGCCTCGATTTCGGAGCTTTGGCTTGCTACTCACCGAAAAACTGAGCAGTTCGTCTTCTTCGGTTGATTGTGGGATGCTGAGGATGAATGGAAGGGTTCTCTTTATATAGGGAGCCTGACAGCTGTTCAGGCTATCGGCTGGCATGAGACTCGGCCTCCAACTCGACCGCCGGTGACCTGACCAGAGAGATTTCCGAATCGCCAGAGACTCTAGCTTTTCTAGCCTCTCTCTCTCCTCTCTTCTCTTTGTCAGCAGCTGGAGGTTGAAGATGATGATGTGGCGGGCGTGCCACGTGGTGTGCTGTGATTGGACGATTTTTCTAACATGGAGGTCTAGCTCGGCCTCCACGTCAGTCGTTGACCCATTGACCGGACATGTGGCAGCCTCCCATTGGCTGGCTGTGCTTGTATTGCTGTTGACTGGTGTCATTGACAGTTCACTGGTTCGATCTGTTGACTGGTCAGGGCATTGACCGATTTGGACCATTGACCGATTTGGACCGTTGACTAGTCCGGTTCATTGACTAATCGGACCGTTGACTAGTCCGGTTCGACCAGGTTCGGTGACCCAAATTTGAAAATCGGTCAATTCAGACCCGATTTGACCGGTTTTCTGAAATTTAAAAAATTTTAAATTCATCTAAATTCATTTTCTATCTAATGGTAGCCTCAATATCTCAAATTGATATTTTAAAGCCACCTAGAAAAATGAATCATTGAATGGGTTCACTATGATTCATCCCGATTCAGGTCTAGTTTACCTTAAACCGGTCCGGTTCTCTCATAAATGCCACTTCCCGGTTCTTCCTCATGATTTTAATGAATTTTTGGTCATTTGGGATTTTCCAATTTCCTATTTTAACCCTTCTTTATCATTTTTGGTTCTTTTTTCAGCTCAGTTTTCTCAAAACCGCCGGTTCTTTCCCCGGTTTACTTGGTCCGGGGGATGGGTTTCACGAGCAATCCCAAGAAAGGGGGACTTAAGTATGAAAGAATGAATTAAAGGACTAAGTGAAAGGGGTAACCAAAGTGGTAGGGTATCAAATCGAACCCCATGTTAGTCTCAAGGGAACTTACGTCCGAGGTGAAGGGGCAAATGACTAAGTTTTGGGGATAAAACTCCTGAAAGGAGGGAAGAGTTGTGAAACCAGTCCACTTGGACCAAGGAAACCTGAAAAAGAACCGACGATTTTCATGAGAAAATCGAGCCATTAAGTGAAACAAAAATGGTAAATAACGGTTAAAATTGGAAATTGGAAAATCTCAAGTGACCAAGAAGTCATAAGAATCATGGGGAATAACTTTGAAGTAAATTGGATGGGAAAACCAGATCGGTTCGGGGTGAACCAGACCTGAACCGGATTGAACCATGGGGAACCAGTTCATTGATTCAATTTTCTAGGTGGCTTAAAAATGTCAATTTGGAAAATTGAGGCCACCATTAGATAAAAAATTAATTTAGAAAATTTTAATTTTCAGAAAAATGGCTGAATCGAGCCTGAACCGGCTAACTTTCGAATTCGGGTCACCGAACCCGGTCGGACCAGACCGGTCAACGGTCGAGCGAGTCAACAATCTAACCAGTCAACGGTCAGCAGATGCTCGATCAACAGCCACACAGACACGTGCAGCCAATGTGAGTCTAACACATGTCCTGTCAATGATAAGTGGATGCCCGGTTAACATGCCACACATACCTAAGCAACCAATGAGAGGCTTCCACATGTCCAGTTAATGACTAATGTGGCAGCTGAGTGGGAATGCCATGTCAGAAAAACCAACTGATCACAACGCACCACATGGCACGTTTGACACGTCATTGTCTTCTTCCTCAGTCTACTGATAGAAAGGAGAGAGAGATAAGTGGATAGCTATTCCTCCAACGACCCAGGAAAAGCTTCGGTATGATCGGAGGTGGCCGAGTCGGGGATCGAGTCCTATGTCGGCCAGTAGCCTGGTCAGTTGCCGAGCTCCCTATATAAAAAGCATCCCTCTACTCATCTTCCCCATCCCACAAATGAGCGAAGAAGGTGAAGTACACCATTTTCTGGTGAGGAGCAAACTAGAGCTCCAATAGCATGACTTTCTTTGACCTCTAAAGTTGTAATTGGTGTCCCTAGAACTGGGAAGAAGTTCTCTATCCAGCTGCACCCTCCCTTTAGCTTGAGTACCAATGGAAAAGAGCTAGAAAGTTGCACAATACCGCCGCTCCTCGACGATCAACAACCCGAGCTTCTTGAGCTCAATTCAAGCCATCCCCAAACCAATCCCAGCCAAATCAAGCTCTCTAGATCACACCTAGAGGTGTCCTGACCTTCCCTAAGATAAGACGGTGAGTCCCCTCTGCCGCCCTTAGCCGAAAAATACTGTTCACAGTGTGTTTATGCAAAAATTTAAACTAAAAAATTTGCACTGCTTAGGCCACCAATTGAGGCGTGGTTTGATGCAAGAAGGATCTCCAATAGGAGAGCAATTCAGAGAAAGCAAGAGCTCTAACCGTCGAACCCTCACCAATAAGATATCGAAGCTTTCTCTCTCTAGACTAAGTTTTCTAGCAAAGCTTCGCTTGAGCTCATTTCTAAGCCAAATGAAGTGTTTCAAAGCTTGAAATGACAAGTGAGACATAGGGAAGATGATTTAGAACACGAATGGGTACAATTAACCAAGTTTTGGTGATCAATTGAACAAAATGATATTTTGAGGACCAAATTGTAATTTTCGAAAAATTGGGCAATTTGGGGATTTTTGGAAAATTAGGGGCCAAATTGTAATTTTAGGAATACTGGGGCATTTTTATGAAATTAACTAGCAATTAAGGCCCAATTGGTCAATTGGATGAAATGGAGGGCCAATTGGAAATTTAAGGATCAATTGGCAATTTTGGAAAAATTGAGGGCCAATTGGTGATTTTGGAAAAATTGAGGACCCATGAAGGATAATTGGAAATCCTAGGGACTTAATTGAGATTAAACAAACATTAGGGACCTAAATGTAAAGTTATAAACTTTAAGAGACTAAATGTAATTAAGGCATAATGTGAGGACCTATGCATAAATACATGAAAGTATGAGATCCCTTATATTAATTCTCCTAATGTGGATACTCAAATCATGTAGAAGCTGGTTTTACTAGTACATGTGCAAAGGAGCACACCACGAATCGAGATCTCACCGGGACGGCCACGTCACTATTACCAGGTGAGTGAGATTTTCAGCGTCATACCCAGTTGGGGTGATGAGGACCGTTTTCGATTTTTCCAGGAATGGTCTCCCTTGACTACGTGAAACTGTTTAAACATTTTGAGTGAAGTTTCTGATGAGAGCTAGAATACACAAATAGGCCTCGAGGCTCAATTTTTGAAAATAATAGGGCCTAAGACCTAGTTCTAGAATAACTCGTGAAGATAATTCAGTCCACAAGAGGTACATATGAATTTTTGTTGTCATGCCCCAACCCGATTTGGTTGAAATTCTGTGATCAACCCACCACCCCTTCCTATACTAGAACAGTATTTCTACCATGATATTCCAAGAAAGGTAAAGACTTATAAACATAAGTGTTTTCCATAACAAAATTTACCAAACAAACTTAATAATGATTACCTTTTCTCAATAACTTGACTTGCTCATTCAGTTGTCTTTCTTCCTAGAGTGAAAGCTTCCCTAAAAGAGGTTTAGGGAAAGAGGGTGAGTTTATAACTCAGTGAGCAGTGTTTTAATGATATCGTAACTTCCTGTCCACAATTCAACATCTACTCAAAATAGAACTTTTCCTTTTCTTTTAAAACAAAGAGGTTTATATGACATGATAAACAAGCTACAACTTGTTTTATCTTTTAGAAAATGGTTATAATTTAAGTTTACTACTTGTATCCCTCAAGCTCAAGGTAGGTTCCTTCCTACTTGGAAGAATTTTCATAATTTATTTATGGTGGACCTACCATGTGTTTGTATTACACAAACACCATTTCTCAATAAACGAATCAAACATTCATAGAATAGACCCATAGAAGCTACAACCTTGATTTGTTCCACTAGTGGCCCAGAGCGTTTTTATCGTCCATCCTCGTGAGAGGCTTCATCCTCTACCACATCGTCTGTGTGAGCATCGTGACCCAACCACAAGACATTATTGATACTTCTATCCATTATTGAGGGATGAGACCTTTCCCCTTTCTTCCTTGGTCTCAATGCGCACGGATCTTCCAGAGCTTCACGACATACTAGAATAGCATAACTTCTCTTATGTCGGCCTTGTTGTCCAACAGCTCGTATAACCAACACTACCTGATACTAGACGTCTCCTTGGTTCCGCACAATTACAATCACACATAGAAGTCTTTTGCTTTAAGACTTTTCTCTTTGCATTGCTAGCTCAACGGGCTTTGACCTAACTTCGACTCAGCAGTTTAAGCAAAAATTATCAAATTGTGATAATTTTATCAAACTCAATTAGAATTTATTTAAGAGATTTGACTAATTTTCCATTTGCCTTATGTCACACCCTGACTTGGTTTGGTCGGATCCCCGTGATCAACTCGCCACTCTCCCAGTTTAATTAAAGAGTTTCCCCTCGTTATAGACCGTAAAGAGTAAGGTGTCCTTTAAACTTGCACCTTTTCCTGGAATAACATAAAACAAAATTGCATAATAGATTAATTTCATCATACTATCTCACATGCATCTTAGTTAATGGTCTTTAAGGGTAGGCTTTCCGGAATTTTCTGAAAGGGATATAAGGGAGGGGTGAGTACAACTACTCAGTGAATGGTTTTTTTTCAAAACTTTTACTTTTATGAAAAAGATTTGTATCGGAGTGTGCCAGACTCCTTTCTTTAAAAAATCCTTTCAATTCAAATCTCAATTTTTACCACATTTCCATATTAATCATGGTGTGTCATCATCCAACACACATCCTTCATCATGAAGGTCAAACACACATTAACAAGCCAGCACGACCACTGAACCCACTTGTGGCTTCGGAGCGACTTTACCAACCACCTAGATAGAAGCACGTCCACTTCTACCCTGAGAATGAGTGGATGTACAGGACATCTGACCCTCAATCCTGAATTCAATTCTCTGTGTCTGTATGAGGACAGAGACCTCATCTCGTCCCCAACCCGGTCTCATGTGCTTAGTGCTACTCCAAATTTTGCATAGTCACCTGGTACAATGAACTGCCCTTATACCCACCAGGTCGTCTAGTACCCTTAGGATGCATCGACCCTCTGACCGAATGGTGACCACCATCTGGTAGCTGACTTCTCCATGAGCCTAAGGAACCCGACCACGCCTTCTTTTGCTCAAAAGAAAACCCCTATGTTGGAGCTCTAGTTCGAGCTTCGTTAGAAAACTAAGTAGTTGAGAGAGAGTGAAGTTTTCATGTGTGTGAAGGATGAATAGAGAGGGGTTCTTTATATAGGGAGCTCGGGGGCTCTCCGGTCGTCCATTTGGCACCTTTATGACACTCATTGATGGCTTGAAATGTCCTGAATAGAAACATTTCCTTTTCATTGGTGCTATTTGATTTTCCAACAAGGGAACATTGTTGTCATCTGAAGGAAGAAGATGACACTGTTCCAAATTGGACCGAACGGGTCTGAACCGGGTTCAACTTTAAACCGATCGGTTCAGGCCCAATTCGACTGAGTTTTTCAAAATTAAAAATTTCTAAATTCATTCTCTATCCAATGGTGGCCTCAATTCTCCAATTTGACTTTTTCTAAGCCACCTAGAAAAATGAATTTAACATTTGGTTCAATGATGGTTCAAACCGGTTCAATCCGGTTAGGATATGGTTCACCTGAACCAATATGGTTTTCTCTCCCAAATTGTTCTAAGATCCCTTTCCAAGGTTTTTATGACTCTTTGGGTCACTCAGGAGTTGTAAATTTCCCAATTTACCCTTTATTTAGTGGTTGGGTTCATGAACCAGTTCGGTTTTCTCACTCAGGTTAACTGGTTCTTTCCTAGTTTTTCTTAACTACAAAGGGCGGGGTTTACAGACCGCCTTTCAGTCTTGATATGGACACTATGAGTTTAGGGTGATGCCTTTTGGCCTGACAAATACCCCTGCAGCTTTCATGGATTTGATGAACTGAGTGTTCTATCCATACTTGGACAAGTTTGTGATAGTATTTATAGACATACTTACATACTCATGGACTAGGCTGGAGCATGAAGAACATTTGGCTATCACTTTGGAGACACTATGAAATAATTTTTTATAAGCGAAATTCTCCAAGTGTGAGTTCTGGTTACAGGAGGTAGGGTTCTTAGGGCACACATTGTCCAAAGATGGAGTCAAGGTAGACCCGATGAAGGTGGAAGCCATATCCGATTGGAAGGCACCCAAGAATCCCTCTAAGATACGTAGTTTCTTGGGCTTGGTAGGATATTACAGACGGTTTGTGTAGGATTTCTCTAAGATAGCTACCCCTTTGACTCATCTCACAAGGAAAGGAGTGGAGTATAAGTGGGATGAAAGTTGTGAGAAATCATTCTAGGAGTTGATGACTGGTTTAACAATGGCACATGTACTCTCTATGTAGGATTCAAGTACAGGGGAGTATACTGTCTACAGTGATGCATCCAGAGAGGGACTCAGATGTGTATTAATGCAATAAAGAAAGGTTATCGACTATGCCTCATGACAACTAAAGGTACATGAGAGGAACTACCCTACCCACTACCTATATGGGGTTAAGTGTAGGATATATACTGACCACAAGATTTTTAAGTACTTCCTGACTAAGAAGGAGTTGAACCTCCGCCAGAGGAGATGGCTGGAGTTAGTAAAATATTATGACCTTGTGATAGAATATCACCCCGATAAGGTCAACGTGGTTGCAGATGCTCTAAGTCACATATCAAACCGAGGTGGCATGGATAAAGACAAGCTACTTGCCCTTGTTGTAGTAGTTGGGAAGAATGAAAGTGGACCTTAAGGTGGACAAGCAAGAAAAATGCTTATTGGCTGACGTAGTGGTAAGACCCGGCCTAATGGAGCAAATAATGGTCCAACAAAAAGGGGATAAGAAACTCCAGCCCTATTTTGACCCGGTCAACGAAGGGATGAACCCAGACTACAACCTTTAAGGTGATGGAGTGCTAATCTATAAGGGTAGAGTGTATGCACCACTAGATAAGGAACTGAAGAGATTAATCTTGGAAGTGGCACATGACTCTATCTATGCGATGCATTCGGGCAGTACCAAGATGTACCGCGCCCTCAAACAAGGTTATTGGTGGAAAGGGATGAAGAGGGATATTGCGAAATACGTAACTCGATGCTTGTCTTATTAATAGATTTAAGCCGAGCACCAGAAACCTTCAGGATTGCTACAACCCTTACCAATCCCCAAATGAAAATGGGAAAACATTACTATGGATTTTGTCACTAGACTACGTGTGACTAGGAAATAACAAGATGCCATTTGGGTCATTGTGGATAGATTGACCAAGTCCACCCACTTCTTACCAATAAGAGTGACAGATTCGGTGGAACAATTAGTAGGATTATACATGAGGGAAATTGTGAAACTCCATTGCATCCCAGTAAGCATAGTGTTGGATAGAGACCCTAGATTTACCTAGAGGTTCTGGCCTAGTTTGCAAAATGCCTTGGGGAGCAAGCTTCACATGAGTATGACATTTCATTCTCAAACCGATGGACAGTCTGAGCGGACAATCCAGACCTTGGAGGACATGCTACGAGCATACGTACTCACCATGAATAAGGGATGGGAAGAATACTTCTACCTAATGGATTTTTCCTATAATAGTAGTTATCATGCTAGTATTCAAATGGCACCTGAGGCCCTTTATGGATGACCATATCGTACCCCGTTATTTTGGGAAGAGGTCAGAGAAAGGAGGCTAGAAATGGACAAATTAATAGAGGATGCCACAGAAAAGATTAAGATTATAAGGAGTCGACTTAAGGCTGCTCAAAATAGGCAGAAGAGCTCTGTGGACCATCGGAGAAGGGACTTAGAATTTGAAGTGGGAGACCAAGTGTTTCTCAAGGTATCCCCATAGAGGGGAATACTTAGGTTCCAGCAATGGGGGAAGCCGAAACCTAGGTACATCAGTCCCTACACCATAGTCTAAAGGATAGGCCTAGTGGCCTATAAATTAGAACTACCTTTGGACTTACAAAGAATACATGATGGATTTCATATATTGGTACTCTGGAAGTATCAGCTTAATCCCAGCCATGTACAGGACCGACCTCCACCGGAGTTAGAAGAGAACCTGACTTATCAAGCGGAACCGGTGAAAATCATCGATCGAAGAGATAAGAACTTGAGGAACAAGAAGATTCCTATGGTCAAGGTTCTCTAGCAGAACGAATCCGTGCAAGAGCAGACATGGGAAACCGATAGTGTTATGAGGGATGGGTACCCTCAGGTATTTGACATGTAAACTGTTTTGGGGACAAAACCCCTAAAAGGAGGGGAGATTTGTAAACTCCATCCCTTTATAATTAATAAAACCGGGAAAAGAACCAGGCATTTTGAAAGAGGAAATCAAGTCGGTTCACACACCATAACCAATAAGGAAAGGGTAAATTGGGGAATTAACAAACTCGAATGATTCAAAGAGTCATACAAATCATGGAAATGAACCTTGGGATAAATGGGAAGAGAAAACCAAATCGGTTCAGGGCAAACCGGACCTGAACCGATTTGAACCATACTTGAACCGGTTTCTAAATTCATTTTTTTTGGTGGCTTAAAATGATCAAATTGGGAAGTTGAAGTCACCATTAGATAGAGAATGAATTTAGATGAATTTAGAAATTTTAATTTTGAGAAAATCGGTCAAATCGGGCCTAAACCAGCCAATTTATGCATTGAACCCGGGCAGACCGATTTGGTCCGGTTCGGAACAGTGTCATCTTCATCCTCGGGATGACAGCACTGTTCATTCAATGTAGAAAAGGCATAACACCAATGAAGGAAAAAAGGCTTCGATCAGGCCGTTTCAAGGCGAGGATAAGCTTGACCAAAAAGGAAAGTTGTTGGCCAGAGGGTCCTCGAGCTCCCTATATAAAGAACTCCCCTCCATTCATCCTCCACATACCTAAAATCTCCATTCTATATCAACTTCTCCATTTTTCGATGAAGCTTGAACCAAAGCTCCGATATATGCATTTTCTTAGCCTCAAAAGGCAAGGTCGAGTCCTACAGACTCTAGGGGAAGTCAACTACCTGATAGCACCTTCCTTGCAACCCGAGGACCGCTAGAGAAGCGTCGGTGGAATCAAACAGTGAAGCAACTCCGATGGACCAAAGCTGACCTATATTGGCTGTCACGCCCCAACCCAATTTGGTCGAATCCCCATGAGCAACCTGCAACTCTCCTGGTTTATTAAGGGTTTTCCCCTTCTTTAACCTGGGAGGAGTAAGGCATCCTTTAAACCTGTACCTTTCCTGGAATAACATTAATCAAAACTGCATGAAATTTTAAACTTTACATATTTGTCTTGCAGGTGTGACTAACAGGAGGTCTCTGGGTAAGTTTCCCTTGGTTACCTGAAAAGGGATATAAGGGAGGGGGTGAGTTCAATGACTTAGTGAATGGGTGTTTAAAGTTTGAATTTCAGAAAATAGTTTGAATTGGAGTGTGCCAGATTCCTTAGTTTCTTTAAAATATTTCATCCTCAAAATCTTGGTTTCCATAGCCATTTCTCAATCATTATCACCACCGATGTGTTTATCAACCAACACATGCCCTTCATTATGAAGGGAACACACATTCATAGGGCAGCATGTCCACTGCACCCACTTGTGGCGTTGGAACAACTTTACTGGCCACCTAGATAGAAGTGCATCCGCTTCTACACTGAGAACTAGTGGATGTACTTGACATCTGACCCTCAATCCCATAAAAAAAACTCCATGTCCATATGAGGACAGAGACCATATCCTGATCTCGTGCGCATGAAACTCAAACATAGTATCTTCAAGAAGCCACAAACACAATAGCCTTGTGGAGTTCAAACACAGTAACTCTATGGAGTCTAAACACAGTAACTCCAATGACTAACTGGTACAACGAGAAACTCAAGCACAATAGCTTTTCTTTCCCTTATCGACACCATGTCATCTGGCAGTCCTTAGGACGCATCACTACCCCTCTCGGGCATCAAAATGGTCTCAAACCTCAAGTGTATACACCAATAATAATTTTCCAAATAGCCATTATTTTTGGTGCCTATGGTCCAACAGCCCCGACACTCAACTCGACCTATAGTTGTTTATCTGACTGGTCGGTCGACATAGTCTTAACGCACCGCAGCTAGCCCATCGAGCCTTGTCGGTCCTTTCTTGGTACCATGGCCAAAAACATCATTCATTAAAGTTTTAATGGCTTAATCTCATGTTTGTTTACAAGCTCCTACTCATGCCAACTTGCCTTAGGCCACTGTATGAGATTTTCAAAAAACCAGCCTTTTAGCCCCCATGAGTTCAAAAACCGAGGCCTCCCACCCATATGAGCATTTCGTGCTCTTGTCAAGAAGGTCTCCCAAAAGTTTTAAGCAGTGGCACATAGTTAGGGGAGAGCACTTCCAACAAAATATTTTTTTTCATCTATCCATCACACCAACCAGGTGTGAGGACATCTCCGCTTATAACCGATAAGTGGGTTTTCTACTTCCTTCTAGGAAGTTCATCATACCAACTATGTATGAGCTGCTTACAACTGATAAGTAGTTTTTCCGCGTAATTTCCACATCACTCCATTCACATGCGATGGTTAAAATTCCACTTAGTAGTGGGTTTTCATTTTCGAGGTGCTTATCATCCCAACCGGGTATGCTATAAAAATCCAACTCACCCGATAGTACAGTGAATTTCCTCTTAACTGGCTTGTTTCCTTCACGCGAACTTGTCTTAGTTGACGTTCCTAGTCCTTTGTGTTCCTACACAATATGAACATCATTTTTCATTATCCTTTGGCCTAATAGCCTTCATTCATCTTGAATGAATAAAATAACCAAACTTTTCATTTATTTGCAATTAGATCCCTAAAGTTATTTTTCTTTAACTTTAGGTCCCTAATGCCGGTTTTCCCCCAAATTGAGTATCAAAACTCTAAAATTCACATTAAGACCTCAATTTATTCAAAATCACAAAAAGAGGTTCAAGTTTCCCAAATTTCCAATTTGGTCCCCAACTTTTCCAAAATTACCATTTTTCCCCTACTTTACAAAAATGGTAAGTTTCACCTCACAAATTCCAAATATTGGCCAATTGGTCCTTTACCATCTTTATCATTCCTAATTGTTCCTCAATTTTATGAAATTGCACTTTAGTCCCTCGAATTTTTTAAATTCCTAATTTTCCCCAAATTTCAACCGTCCAACACAGCTGAATTTGATTTCATCAAATTGACCGATCAAATGAGTTTCATTGTTGAAATTGAAGTTAGATTGGAGTTCCTACATCTTCATACGATTCAATTGTACTTTGAATCGCACGATTTGACGTCGAAATGAGCTTAAACAGAGTTTCGCCGGAAAACTAGACTTAGAGAGACAAAGCTTCAAAAGTTTATCGTCGGGGGCACGATGGTTCGAGCTTTCAATCTGGGTAGATAGCTCATGTCCTGAGGTTTCTTCTAGGATCAAGAATTGCATCAATTGATGTCGAATTGAGTGAGAATTTAGTCATTGAAAATCTGTCGATTCTCTCTTGAGCACCGATCAGAATTTACAAAGGGGAGCTAAATTGGCTTACTTTCCACTCTAATTCAGCTATAGGAGAGCTATGAAGGTGTTGGGAGGGCTTGGTTTGGCCTAAGAAGGGCTCGAATTGGCCAATTTCAGCTTGGCTGAAATAGGGCAGCTTCGGTCTGTCGAAGCTGCTTCACTATTCTATCACGTCGGCATTTCTTTGGCGAACCTTGGAGCAAATGTAGACTACATACGTGTAGTTGACTTCTCCCTGAATCCAAAGAACCCAACCACACCTTCTATGGCTCAAAAAAATTCCCAAGTCGGAGCTCTGGTTCAAGCTTCACCGGAAAATGGAGTAGTTGAGAGAGAATGGTGTTTTCAGATGTGAGGAGGATGAATGAGGCGGGGCTCTTTATATAGGAAGCTCGGGGATTTCTTGTCTATTCGATTGGTGCCTTGATGGTGGTCATTCATTGCCTAAAACTCCCTGGCTGGAGACTTTCCATCTTTGTCGGTGCTACTTGATTTTTCAGCGAGTGAACAGTTTGTCATCTGAAGGAAGAAGATGACACTGTTCTAAACTGGATCGAACTGGTCTGAACCGGGTTTAACGCTTAAACCAGTCAGTTCAAGCTCAGTTTGATCGAGTATTTCAAAATTAAAAATTTCTAAATTCTTTCTCTATCCAACGGTGGCCTCAATTCTCAAATTTGAATTTTCTAAGCCACCTAGAAAAATGAATTTAGTATCCGGTTAAATAGTGGTTCAAATCGATCCAAACTAGTTCAATTTGATTTGGATCCGGTTCAGATGAACCGGTCTGGTTTTCTTTCCCAAATTGTTCTAAAGTCCCTTTCCAAGGTTTTTATGACCCTTTGGGTCACTTAGGAGTTGTAAATTTCCCAATTTGCTCATTCTCTAATGATCAGCTTTGTGAACCAGTTTGGTTTTTTCTCACTTGGTTTGATTGGTTCTTTCCTTGATTTTCCTTAGCTCCAAAGAGTGGGGTTTACAACTCTCCCCTCCTTTTAGGAGTTTTGTCCCCAAAACTTAATTAGCAACCTTTGCATCAGGAATAAATTCCTTTGGTGTCAACTTGGAGTTTGCTTGACATGCTAACTCTTCGGTTGTTCTTTCAGTTAGCCCTTTTTATATCATTCACTTAAGGAAATTCTTTTTCCTTTCCATTGTTCACTCATTCCATGGAGTTTATCATAATTAGGCATGTCTTACCCACTATTTCAAGGTACATCCTTAAGTTCACTTCCTCCTCTACTTAGAGCATGATTCTTCCTCTTGAGGGTTCTTGCTCAAAATTTCAGGATTGGGAGTTCCAAGATGTTCAATCATTCTTGTATCTAGTTATTCTCTTTATCATCGAAACCCTTAGCTTAGTGTCCTTTCAAGCGCTGCATACTTATTTTTCACAAGTTCCGGTGTTATCATATTTTAGTCCTATTTTGACCCTTCCTCCATCCGTTGTTTATTATAACTTCGGTCCAATTTTATGTTTGACCGACTAACTCTTCTTGGGACTATTGGGCTTACATGTTCCTTACCGCATGACATATTCTAGAACCTACCTTTTGTCCTTGGCGTCATGTCTTTCATAATGGTTTCAGTTTTCCTTATCTATTCGTCCTTTACCAACTTTCCTATTGGTTCCAACCATCAGGTTTCCTGATGACATGCTGGGGTTCTTCCCTTCTTATGTCCTTCCTCATTTAAAAATTCCATTATATCCTTTATTCCTTAATTGAGGAACTTCTAATTAGTGGTTCCGTGCACTCCACCCTATGCACAATCGTCCACTACTTAGACCCCATCAAGGGAATGTAGACCACAACCAATTTTGATGTTAGTGGTTATTCCACTTAACTACTTTTTAATTTGAGGGTTTATTCCTCTAAGGTTTCTTGGACGTTCCTTCCTTTATTTTCTTATTATGGATAGTCCATCCATTCTTACATGTCATGGCATCTTTTGATGCTATCTTCCTACTTACATGTCCCTTGGGTTTAATTTATTTCCTTGGGTCATCTTAGCATACCTCCCTTGATTCTTTCACCTCAACATGCACTTCCTTTGCAAGCTCATCTCCTTATCCCTCATCACTTGGTTCCACTATCTCTTAGTTAGGATATGATTCCTCAGGATTTCCTTCCTTGGTAGTATTCTTCCCCTTTTCTTCCAGAATTCTATGTGTCCTTGAGTGTATCTATCCTCAAAATAACACACTTAGATTCCATTCTTTCCCGTTTCCTCCTTGAAATTTAGTGGGTGCGTCCTTTGTATTTCCTCCTACTTGTATCACAAGTTTATCTTTGTAGGAAATATAACTTTAATTTATTATGACGATAATGACTATGGTACTAGGGTCCTTCCGTGTTTCTTCTTGGGTGAGGTTGTATACTCTAGTTGGGACGCTCAATGTAGTGGCGATGTCTCGCCCTCTATCTAATGCTCTTGGGTTTCCTTGAAGTGGTTGGTGTGTACTTCATTGTGTATTGCCCTGAAGGGTTGTGCAGTTCTTCGCAAAGTGGCCAGGCTGTCTACATTCAAAGCATATTCGGCATGGTCCTTCATGGTTTTTCTGGCACTTGGAATAATAGGGGCTTCTACTTGGCTGGGCTGTATTTGTCATCCTTTGAGTTTGATAACCTTCCATTGTCCTAGGGAACCCCATTCTTGTTCCCCATTTCTATCCACCTGGCTCCTTTTGTCTTCCTCGATTGTCCTGGCCTCCTTCCTCTTTCCTATCGGTCTGTTCTACCTGGCAGTGTCTCATCTGTACCAAATGCTCATATTCATTGGCCATGTTGATGACAACAGCCAAATCTGTGGGGCGTCCTAGTACTCCCATTCAGTCATGTATGTCCATATTAAGATCGTCCACAAATCGTTGACAAACATTCGTAGGTCTGACTAGGTCAAGGGCAAAGGGTCTTAACACGTTAAACTTGGTTTCATACTCTGAGATAGAGTTAAGCCCTTGTCGGGGTCGGAGAAAGTCTTGTTTCTTCTCGTTGATTAGATGTGGAGCTAGGTATTCCTCTGTATATCTTTACTCAAATTTCTCCCATGTGAGGGTGGTGGCATGCAAGCTTCTGACGTTATCCCACCACCTCTTCACACAAGCTTCCAAGAAAAACTCTGTCGGGATCATCATATCCTCTGGTGAAATCCTAACTATCCCCATGAGCTTCTTTATGCTAGTTAGCCACTCCATAGCAGCCCCCACATCCTTTTCTCCTATTAATGGTTTACAACCTACTTGTCAGAGGGTTTTGAGGTATTTGGGAATGTCCATCGGAGGAGGAACGTTAATAGGAAGGGGATGAGATTGTACTTCCTCAGGCTCAGCTCAAGGGTTGGTGTCCCCTCAGGAGTGACGTTAGGTCATCTAAACACTCGAGTGAATCTTTGTAGAATCTCTAATGTTCTGAGCTTAATCCAGGTGGGGTTGTTTGGGCTCCTCGACAAGTTTCCATAGGAAAGGTTAGTTGGGCAGTGTCGAGGACTGCGTCTCTAGTTCTCTTGGTAGCCATCTGAAAATTTTAAAATTATTCCTATTAGTTACTATATTCTCTAATCTTGACAATGTATTCGAGGAAACAAGCTCAAATACCACTCAAGTTATCATGCCACAACCCGATTTGGTTGGATCCCTGTGAGCAACCCGCCACTCTCCTGGTTTATTAAGGGTTTTCTTTCCCCTTCTTTAAAATTTTAAACTTTACATACCTGTTTGGCAGGTGTGACTAACAGGAGGTCTTTGGGTAAGTTTCCCTTGATTACCGAAAAAGGGATATAAGGGAGGGGTGAGTTCAACGACTTAGTGAATGGGTGTTTAAAGTTTGACTTTCATAAAATATTTTTAATTGGAGTGTGTCAGACTCCTTAGTTTCTTTAAAACATTTTATCCTCAAAATCTCAATTTCCATATTCATTTCACAATCATTATCACCACTGGTGTGTTTATCAACCAACACACGTCCTTCATTATGAAGGGAACACACCCTCGTAGGGTAGCACGTCCACTGCACCCACTTGTGGCGTCAGAGCAACTTTACCGGCCACTTAAATAGAAGCACGTCCACTTCTACCCTGAGAATGAGTGGATGTATGCGACATCCGACCCTTAATCCTGTAAAGAAGACTCTGTGTCTGTATGAGGACAGAGACCATATCCCGATCTCGTACGCATGAAACTCAAACACAATAGCTTCAAGAAGCCCCAAACACAGTAGCCTTGTGGAGTTCAAACACAATAACTCTGTGAAGTCCAAACACAGTAACTTCATGACTAACTGGTATGACGAGAAACTCAAACACAGTAGCTTCTCTTTCCTTTATCGACACCATGTCATCCAATAGTCCTTAGGACGCATCACTACCCCTTTTGGGCGTCTTAATGGTCTTGAACCTCAAGTGCATGCACAAACAATATTTTTCCAAATATCCATTTATCTTTGGAGCATATGGTCCAACTACCCCGACACTCAACCCGGCCTGCAATTGTTTATCTGACTGGTCCATCAACCTAGTCTTGACATACTGCAGCTAGCCCATCGAGCCTTGTCGGTCCTGTCCTGGTACCATGGCCAAACACATCATTCATTAAAGTTTTAATGGCTTAATCTCATGTTTGTTTACGAGCTTCTACTCATACCAACTAGCCTTGGGCCCACTGTACGAGATTTTAAAAAAAATTGGGCATTTAGCCCCCATGAGTTCAAAAATCAAGGCCTCCCACCTATATGAGCATTTCGAGCTCCTGTCAAGAAGGTTTACCAAAAATCTTAAGTAGTGGCACACAGTTAGGCAGAGCACTTCTAACAAAATAATTTTTTTATCTGACCATCACACCAACCAGGTGTAAGGACATATCCGCTTATAACCAATAAGCGGGTTTTCAACTTCCTTCTAGGAAGTTCATCATACCAACCTGGTATGAGCTACTTACAACCAATAAGTAGATTTTCCACGTAATTTCCACATCACTCCATTCAGGTGTGATGGTTAAAATTCCACTTATTAGTGGGTTTTCATTTTTGATGTGCTTATCATCCCAACCGGGTATGATATAAAAATCTCACTCACCCGATATTGTAGTGAATTTCCTGTTAATCGGCTTGTTGCCTTCAAGCAAACTTGCCTTAACTAGTGATCTAGGTACTACGTGTTCCTACACGATATGAACATCCTTTTTCATTATCCTTTGGCCTAATAGCCTTCATTCATCTCGAATAAATGAAATAACCAAACTTTTTCATTTATTTGCAATTAGGTCTCTAACGTTATTTTTCTTTAACTTTAGGTCCCTAATGCCGGTTTTCCTCCAAATTGAGTGTCAAAACTCCAAAATTCACCTTAGGACTTCAATTTATTCAAAATCACAAAAAGGGGTTCAAGTTTCCCAAATTTCCAATTTGGTCCCCAACTTTTCCAAAATTACCATTTTTCCCCAACTATACAAAAATGTAAGTTTCACCCCAAAAATTGGCCAATTGGTCCTCTAACATCTTTATAATGCCCAACTGGTCCTCTATTTTATGAAATTGCAGTTTAGTCCCTCGAATTTTTGAAATTCCCAAAATTTCCCCCAATTTCAACCTTCCAACATAGCCGAATTTGATTTTATCAAATTGACGATCAAATTAGTTTAATTATTGAAATTGAAGTTAGATTGGAGTTCCTACATCTTCATATGATTCAATTGCACTTTGAATCGTACGATTTGACACCGGAATGATCTCAGACGAAGCTTCGCTAGAAAACTAGACTTAGAGAGAGAAAGCTTCGAAAGCTTACCGTTGGGGGCGCGGCGGTCCAAGCTTTCAATTTGGGCAAATAGCTCTTGTCCTGAGGTTTCTTGTAGAATCAAGAATTCCATCAATTGATGCCGAATTGAGTGAGAATTTAGTCATTGAAAATCTGTCAGTTCTCTCTCTAGAATCGATCAAAATTTATAGAGGGAAGCCAAATTGGCTTACCTTTCCGCTCTAATTCAGCTATAGGAGAGTTGTGGAGGTGTTAGAAGGGCTTGGTTTAACATGAGAAGGGCTTGAATTGGCCTATATCAGCTCAACCAAAAGAGGCCAGCTTCGGTCCGTCCATCTCAATCATGAAACCCCATTAAACAAACAACAAAATGAGCTATTCTCAATGTAGAATCAATGGACCACTCCTTGTCATATTCCCTCCAATTCTAAGTCGAACTAATGTAAAAATAGTCACACCTTTTCAATATTATAATAGTTAGCCTTATACTATCTTAGAATCAACTTCACATAACACTCAAAATAAAAATACTAAAATTTATCCAATATTTAAAATTTTTATAAATCAAATAAAGTGTTTACAAAATTTCAAAATTATAGGAACTGTATTAGATATTCTTGAATTATCTAGGGTGATTTCACCTTAATTCACTTTTGCTAATTGGGTCTTTTACCCTTGCAGTTCTCATCTTCTTATTGATTTCCTAAAATGAGGGGATGGTGAACTATTGGCTAATAAGTGATATTATTGAAAATCGAGTATTCATGTACTCCATCTTAACATTTACTTAATATTCTAAATAGATTATTATTAAAATTTCTAAAAATGAGATATTTTATTATTTCTTTTTTTTTTAAAAGATGAATATTTTTCGAAAATATATATTTTCTCTCATAGAAAAATAATAAAAATTTATAGACAATAATTCATGTAAACAATATTTATCACAAACAATATAGCATGTTCATATTTCATATAACTAGGGTTTTTATGTTCACAATGAAACAACCATTTCCCCATTAAAACTTTTTTTACCAGGACCAACTTTTGTACGATCAAGAGGATACAATTAGGTCCCCTATTACCACCATGACAGGTGAACTGATACATCATACGATCTTTATGAACCACACAATTCCCTTAATTGAATGTTTTATGATCACGACAACCCATTCAAGTAAACGAACCCTATTAAGACAAATTATATAAACCCTATTTTCTCATAATAATAAAGTTGGAAAAGAGAAATGAGAAATTTCTTGAGAAAACTATTGTTCAAATTGAAATGAAATTGGTAAAAAGAAAATAAAAGGGAAAATTTACAATTCTAAATGTTTAATTAAGATCCAAAAATATTGGAAATGAATAATGAACCAAATTGGATATAAGAATCGTACCGATTTAGGGTGAACTAGATCTGAACCGGGTTGAACCAAGAATAATCTGTTCAAATATTCATTTTTCTAGGTGATTTAAAAATATCAATTTGGGAAATTGAATTCACAAATATGTAGAAAATAAATTTAGATGAATTTATAATTTTTTTAGTTTTAGAAAAATGGATGAATAGTGCCTAAATCGACCAATTATTGATTTTGAATCACTAAATCCAGTCCAATCGAACCAGTCAATAGTCCAGCCGATTAACAGACCGCCTCCTAGGTTAGTGCCCAATTAGCGTGTAAACCTCATCTCTGGTTATAGGAAAGTCAGGTTTGGGAATCTATAAATTTTTAAAAGAAAATCGAGGATCTAAGTGAACCGAGATGAGTAAAGAAGGATTGGAACGAAAATTTAGAAAATTTGAAATGGCCAATAGGTCCCTAGAATCATGGAGGAGAACCATGAAGTGGATTGGATGGGAAAAATAGACTGGTTCAAGGTGAACATACCTAAAACGGGAAGAACCAGATCAAAGATTTATTTTTCTAGTTGGTTTTAAAATATCAAATTGGAAAATTAAGTCCACCATTAGATCGAAAATGAACTTAGAAAATTTTGGAAAATTTTAATTTTTGGAAAACCGATCGAATCGGGCATAAATTGACTGATTTTTTATTTCAGATCACCGAACCGGTCAGCGGAGTACTGTCAGCTTAACACCCAGTCAGCAGGCGCGACTAATCAGCGTGCAACACGTAGCAAAGAGCGCCTAGTTAGTCTCTCAGTCAGCACCTAAAAAGTGTTAGCCAATCAAAAGGAGACATGTGTCCCTAGTTAAAGGAGGAAAAATCCACCCAGTGATGACCGACTAATAGGAGAGTGACACATGTTGTAAACCCCACCCTTTTTAGCTAAGGGAAAAACCAGGAAAAGAATCGGTCAAACTAAGTGAGAAAATCAAACCGGTTTACAAACTCGATCATTTGTGAATGGGCAATTTGAGAATTTACAACTTCCAGGTGATCCAAAGGGTTCATAATACCATGAAAAAGAACCTTAGGATGAATTGGAAGAGAAAAACCAGACCGCTTTAGATGAACCGGATCCAACGAGATTGAATCGGTTTATGAACTGAGTCGGTTCATGAACCGGAACCGATAGAGAACGGGCAAATAAGAGAAATTCAACTCCCTTGTGCCCCAAAGAAATTTATAAACCTTGGGAAGGAAACTTAGAACAAAGTGGGAGAGAAAAACTAGACCGGTTCGGGTGGATCGTACCCGAACTAGATTAAACCGGTTTAAGAATCGAGCCGGTTTATGAATCGGAATCGATAAAAAAGATGGTAAAATGGGAATTTTATGGACCCTATGTGACCCAAGGAGCACAAAAGACATGAAAATGGACTTGTGAAGGAATTGGGGATGAAAAACCAAACCGGTTCAGGTGAACCAGATTCGAATCGTTTTGGACTTGTTTGAACCACTATTGAACCGAATCCTAAATTTATTTTTCTAGGTGACTTAAATAATTCAAATTGGAGATTTGAGGCCACCATTGGATAGAAAATGAATTTAGATGGATTTAGAAATTTTTAGATTTGAAAAACTCAGTCGAATGTTTGGTGAACTGGCCAGTTTAAACTTCGAACCCGTTCGGATTGGTCCGGTCTAGTTCGAAATAGTCTCATCTTCTTCCTCAAGATGATAACACTATTCACTCACTGGAAAATTAAAGCAGTGCCAGCGAAGAAGAAACGCTTCAGTTTGGTATGTTTCATATCACGCCCCGACCCGGTTTGGTCGGATCCCCGTGAACAACCCGCCACTCTCCCGATTTATTAAAGGGTTTCCCCTTATTATAATCCGTAAAGAGTAAGGCGTCCTTTAAACCTACACCATTTCCTGGAATAGCATAATCAAAACTGCATGAAATTTAAAATTTTACATACCTGTCTTACAGGCATCTTAGTTTATTGTCTTTTAGGGTAGGCTTTCCGGGATTTCCTCAAAGGGATATAAGGGAGGGGGTGAGTACGACTACTCAGTGAATGAGTTTTTAAAGGTCTATTTTTAACTTTTAAGAAAAACATTTATATGGAGTGTGCCGGACTCCTTTCTTTTCAAAAATCCCTTCATTTAAAAATTTGGGTTTTTCCATTATTTCTTAGTTACCGATGTGTCATCACCCAACACACATACTTCATCATGAAGGTTACACATATTTGCAAGTCAGTATCACTACTGAACCTGCCAGTGGCTTCGGAGCGACTTTTCCTGCCACCCGGATAGAAGTACGACCACTTCTACCCTGGGAATGAGTGGATGTATGTGACATCCAACCCACAATCCCAAAATCACTTCTTCGTGTCCGTATGAGGACAGAGACCTCATCCTATCCCCACCACGGTCTCATGCGCTTGGTGCTACTCCAGATTTCGCACAGACAACTAGAATGATGATCTGCCCTTATACTTACCGGGTCGTCCAGGGCCCTTAGGACGCATCACTACCCCTCATGGACGTCTTGATGATCCCGTACTCACAATGCATGCACAAACAATGTTTTCTCATATTGCCATGTAATCTGCGGTGCCACTGGTTCAACGGCCCCGACTCTCATCTCAACTCGCAGTTGTTTGTCTTGACTGGTCCATCGACCTGTCATGTTGCACTGCCACTAGTTGACTAAGCATGTCGATCCTATCTTGGTACCATGACCAATCAGAGGTCGACACCTAGCAGAGCAATGTTGGATGACCTCATCCAATTAGAGGCTGACACATGGCAGTGGCACTGTGCGTTAGGAGGGAAACTGAAGTATTTAAATCAGCCAATCAAAGGACTTCATGTGTCATGGTCACGTGTAAACCCTGTCTTTTAATAATAAGAAAAACTGGGGAAATAACCAATCATTTCCAAGGAGAAAACTGAGTCGGTTTATAAATTGGAACCGATAGAGAAAGGGCAAATAAAGAAATTTATGGATCCCGAGTGACCTAAAGAGTCATAAAAGTCATGAAAAATGACTGTAGGATGAATTGGAGATGAAAACCAAACCAGTTCAATTGAACTTGCTCCGAACTGGATTGAACCAGTTTGGATCGGTTTGGACCGATTTGAACGACTATTGAACCGGTTTGAACCACTATTGAACCAGATGCTAAATTCATTTTTCTAGGTGGCTTAGAAAATTCAAATTGGAGAATTGAGGCCACCCTTAGACAGAGAATGAATTTAGAAATTTTTAATTTTGAAAACCTCGTTCGAATCGGGCCTAAACCGACCGATTTAAGCTTTGAACCCGATTTGGACTGGTCCGGTCCAGTTCGAAACATTGTCGTCTTATTCCTTTAGATGACAACACTATTCACTCGTGGGAAAATCGAGTAGTGCCGACAAAGATGAAAAATCTCTGGCAAGGGAGTTTTAGGCAATGAATGACCGCCATTAAGGTATAAATCGGACGACCAAGAAGTCCTCAAGCTTTCTATATAAAAAGCCCCTCCTCATTTATCCTCCTCACCCCTGAAAACTCTACTCTCTCCCTACTGCTTCATTTTCTAGTGAAGCTCGAACCAGAGCTTTGACTTGGGCATTTTTCTGAGCCAAAGAATGCGCGGTTGGGTTCTTTGGATTTGGGGAGAAGTCAGCTACACGCCTATATTCTCCATTTGCTCCGAGGATCACTGGAGAAATGCCAGCGTGATAGAACAGTGAAGCAGCTCCAGTGGACTGAAGCTGCCCTGTTTTGGCTGAGCTGAAAATGACCAATTCGAGCCCTTCTTAGGCCAAACCAAGCCCTCCCAACACCTCCACAACTCTCCTACAACTGAATTAGAGCGGAAAGGTAAGCCAATTTAACCCCCCCTATGTAAATTCCGATAGGTGCTAGAGAGAGAATAGACAGATCTTTACTGATAAAATTCTGTCTCAATTCGACATGAATTGAGGTGATTCTTGATCCTAGGAATAACCTTAAGACAAGAGCTATCTGGCCAAATTGAAAGCTCGGACCGTCGCGCCTCGACGGTAAGCTTTCGACGTTTTCTCTCTCTACGTTTAGTTTTTCGGCGAACCTCTGTTTGAGCTCGTTCCGACGTCAAATTGTGCGATTCAAAGTGCAATTGAATTGTATGGAGGTGTAGGAACTCCAATCTAGCTTCAATTTCAACAATTAAACTCATACGATCTATCAATTTGAAGAAATCAAATTCAGCTAAGTTGGAAGGTTAAAATTGGGGGAAATTTTGGGGATTTCAAAAATTCGAGGGACTAAGGTGCAATTTCATAAAATTGAGGGCCAATTGGGCATGATAAAGATGTTGGAGGACCAATTGGTCTATTTTGGAATTTTTTGGGTGAAACTTACCATTTTTGTAAAGTAGGGGTAAAATGGTAATTTTGGAAAAGTTGGGGACCAAATTGGAAATTTGGAAAACTTGAACACCTTTTTGTGATTTTGAATGAATTGAGTTGCTAATGTGAATTTTAGATGTTCTGGGACTCAATTTGGGGAAAATCGGCATTAAGGACCTAAAGTTAAAGAAAAAGAACTTTAGGGACCTAATTACAATAAATCAAAAAGTTTGAGTATTTCATCCAATTACGATGAATGAAGGCTAATAGACTAAGAGATAATGAACAAGTATGTTAATATCATGCAAGGACAAGCTCGCGTGAAGACAAAAATCAATTTTCCACGAATGGTCTCCCTTGACTGCGTGAAACTGCTTAAACATTTTGGGAGACGTTCCTGATGGGAGCTAGAATTGCTCCAATAAGCTTGAGGCCTCACATTTGTAAATGATAGGATCGAGGGCCTAGTGTGCACGAGTTGGACCCATAGACAAACGTGATTTTTAAGGACCATGAAAACTCTCATGAAACTGGAATTATTGTGTTACTTTCCAAGGGACCAAGATAAGACTGACAAGGTTCGTTGGGCTAGTGGTAGTGCGACCAGACCAGGTCGACGTGTCGGTCAAGGCAAACAGCTACATGCTAGGTCGAGTGTCAGGGTCGTTGGACCATTGGCACCAAAGATCATGGTTGATGAATCAAAACTATTGTTATATATGCATGAGGATTCCGGGAGCATCTAGACATCTGAGAGGAGTAGTCGATGGATCCCAAGGGTTGTTGGACGACCCAAGGGTGCATAAACATGATTTGGCATCTAGTATGTTGAGAAACTATGATAGCTTCCTACGCACTGAGACCGAGGACAGAGGGGAAATGAGGTCTCGTCCCACAAAGCAAATAGGATGAAGTAGCGAGACCGAGGTCGGAGGGGAAATGAGGTCTCGAGACTAAGGCCAGAGGGCAAATGAGGTATCGTCCCACTAAGCGGACATGACTAAGGTTTGAGGGTCGGACTATTGATTTCCACTCAGACACAGGTGAATGAAAAAGGCGCTTCGGTTAACAAGTGGTGTAGTTGGGGACTATTTTATGAATGTGTGATCCCTTTCTATGATAGAAAGGGCATGTGAATGTTTGCTGAAGCACCTCCCGAGCAAGGGGAATTGCTCAAGAAGTGATGAATTCATATTACAACAAACTAAATGCATAAAAAGTTTTGATCAACTAATTGTCTTGAAAACTCACTTCCCAATCCCCACTTATTAAGATGTAGAAACTCACCCCCTCCCATTAAACCTTTTTCAGGAGAACCACCTCACCACGACGAGCAGAGGCTAGACGAGAAGGTTAATGGTACCATAAGCAGGTAACTTTCATTTGGTTGTTTTGTAAACTTTGTTATGAAAAGCAGGTACTATGATGCCTTTACCTTCCTTGGTCTATTTGGTAGAAATACTAAATTAGTACGAGGAAGGGTGGCGGGTTGATCACAAGACTCCGACCAAGCTGCGTCGGGGCGTGACAAGCTTCTTGCACAATAAGGTCGAGGTGGAAGGGGGAGAGTTATCATCCCACTATAGCAGACATGGAGAATTACGGGTCCGAGGGTCGAACAATTGATGTCCACTTAGACTCATGGTGTCACGCCCCGACCTGGTTTGGTCAGATCCCCGTTATCAACCCACTGCTCTCTTGGTTCAATAGGAGTTTCCTCCTTCTTTAACTCAAGTGGAGCCAAGCGTACTTTTAACCTTATTCCTTGGAAAGACATATATCAAATAAAATGAAAGCTTAAGAGAGATCAAGTATACTTGACAAAGGGTAAGGTTTAGTGTTATCCTTAGTCATTTTCTTTATTTCCTGAAAAGGGATAAAAAGAGGGATGAGTTTCTACAACTCAGTGAATGGGTTTATAAAAAAATTTTAAGTTCGGTGAAAAATAGTATTCCAAAATGGAGTGTGCCAGACTCCTTAATTTCTTCAAATTTTACCATCTTCAATTTTCGGAAAAAAATAATTTCTTATTACCATGGTGTGTCATCACACAACACACATACCTCATCATGAAGGTAAAACACACAATCACAGGTCAGCCCATCCACTGAACCCACTTATGGCGTCAGAGCGACTTTACCGGCCACCTCGATAGAAGTTTGTCAACTTCTACCTTGAAAATAAGTGGATGTTCATGGCATCCGACCCTGAATCCCGTAACAAATCTCCATGTCCCTATGAGGATAGAGACTTCATCATGTCCCCACCCCAGTCTCATGTGCTTGAAGCTACTCCAAGCTTCGCAAGACTTCTAGTAGGACTAACTACCCTTATATCCACAGGTCGTCCAGAGCCCTGTAAAACATCACTACCCCTCTTGGTCGTCTTAAAGGTCCCATAACACAATGCATGCATAATCAATAGTTTTCATATAATGCCATATAATGTATGGTGCCACTGGTCCAACGGCCCCGACCCTCAACTCCACCTGCATCTGTTTGTCTTGACTAGTTCGGAGACATGCCATGTCGCACTGCCGCTAGTTGACTAAGTATGCCGGTCCTATCTCGGAACCATGGCCAAACAACTCATTATATAAGTTTTCATGGCATATTAATCATTTTTGTTTACGAGCTCCTGCTCGTGCCAACTGGCCTAGGGCCCACTGTTCGAGATTTTTAAAATCGGGCATATTAGCCACGAAGTTCCAAAATCGAGGCCTCCGACCTTTATGAGATATTCGAGCTCCCGTCAAGAAGGTCTCCCAAAATGTTTTAGTAGTGGCACACAGTTAGAGAAGAGCACTTCTGACAAAATATATTTTTCTACTGTCCATCTTACCAACCGAGTATGAGGACATCTCCAGTTATAACCGATAAGCAGGTTTTCCACTTTCTTCGAGAAAGTTTCATCATACCAATTGGGTATGATGTACTTACAACTAGTAAGTAGTTTTTCCACATGATTTTCACATCACTCCTCTGAGGTGTGATGATTAAAATACCCTTTAGCAGTGGGTTTTCATTTTTGAGGTGCTTATCATCCCAACTGGGTATGATATAATAATCCCACTCACCCGATCGTGCAGTGTATTTCCTCTAAGTCGGTTTTTGTCCCTTGCGAGCTTAATCTCAGCTAGCGTTCACGATATCTCGTGCCTCTACACGAAATAAACAGTTTTCTTTATTATCTTTTGGTTTGATAACCTTCATTCATTATGAATGACTAAAATATCCAACTTTTCAAATATTTGCAATTTGGTGCCTAATGTTATTTTTCCTTTACTTTAGGCCCTAATTACCGATTTTTCTCCAAATTGAGTCCTAAAACTTTTAAAATTCCCCTTAGGACCTCAATTTATTCAATTTCATAAAAAGGGGTTTAAGTTTCCCAAATTCCCAATTTGGCCCCCAATTTTTCCAAAATTACCATTTTGTCCTTCCTTTACAAAAATGGTAAGTTTTAACCCAAAAATTCTAAAATTTACTCCGTTGGTCCTCTAACACTCTTATCATGCCCAATTGGTCCTCGATTTTATAAAATTACATTTTGGTCCTTCGAATTTTCGAAACCCCAATTTCAACTATACAACATAGTCGAATTTGATTTTATCAAATTTACTGATCAAACAATTTTAATTTTTAAAATTGAAGTTAAATTAGAGTTTTTACATCTTCATACAATTCAATTGCACTTTGAATCGCAAGTTTTGATGCCAGAACGAGCTCAAACGAAGATTTGTTCAAAATTGGAACGTAGAGAGAGAAAGCTTCAAAGGCTCACCGTCGGGAGCGTGGAGCTCCAAGCTTCCAATCTGGGCAGATAGCTCTTCTCCTGAGAATTTTATCATGGAAATTCTACCAGTTTTCTCTCTAGCATCAATTGAAAATTATTGAGGGAAGTCAAATTGGCTTAACCTTCAATTATAATTTAGTTGTAGGAGGGTTGTGGAGGTGTTGGGAGAGCTTGGTTTGGCTTGAAGAGGGCTCGAATTAGCCAATTTCAGCTCAACCGAAACAAGGCAGCTTTGGTTTGCCGGAGATGCTTCACTGTTCGATCACGCCGGCGCTTCTCCGGCGACCCTCGGAGTGAATGGATACTACCACCGTGTAGCTGACTTCTCCGCAGTTCTAAGGAACCGAACCACACCTTCTTTAGCTTAGAAAAGGCCCTATATCGAAGTGGTTCAAGCTTTGCCGGAAAACTAAGTAGCTAAGAGAGGGTGAGGTTTTCAAGTGTAAAGAGGATGAATGGAGAGGGACTCTTTCTATAGGGAGCTCGTGGACTCGTCGGCCGCCCGTTTGTCACCTTTATGACAGTCATTGATGGCCTGAAACGTACTGAACAGAAACGTTTCCTCTTCGTCGGCACTACTTCAATTTTCCGGTGAGTGAACAGTGATGTCATCTGAAGGAAGAAGATGACACTGTTCTGAACCGGGTTCAAAGCTTAAACCGGTTTGGTTTTCATCCCCCTTTCATCTTAAAGTCCTTTTTCATGACTTATGTGACTCTTTAGGTCACTTGGGATCCATAATTTTTCTGGTTTTCCCTCTCTCTATCGGTTCCGGTTCATAAATCGCTTGGTTCATAAACTAGTTCAATCTGGTTCGAATCCGATTCACTCGAACCGGTCTGGTTTTTCTCTCCCAGTTGGTTCTAAAGTTCTTTTCCAAGGTTTATGAACATTTTTTGGTCACTTGGGAGTTGTAATTTTTCCAATTTGCCTATTCCTCAATAATCGGGTTTGGGAATTGGTTCAGTTTTCTCACTCGGTTTGACCAGTTCTTTTCTCGATTTTCCTTAACTCCAAAGAGCGGGGTTTACACAGGGTAGAAATCATGAACTTCTATTAGGGTGGACGGTAAAGTCACTATGGTCCAAAAGTGGATGTAGTCGGCATACTGTATCTGCGAATATATGAACTCTTTTTGATAAAGGGTGTGTGATTGTATGTTAAACTACTCCCGAGCAAGGGAAGAATTGAAATGTTTTCTAAGAATAACAGAAGAAAATCTATGAATAGAAAAAATTTTGCCTTTAAGAAAATTCACCCTAATAACCAGTCATTGAGTTGTAGAAACTTATCCCATCCCTTAACAACTTTCATGGTAGGACATACACTAGGAGGAGAAGAGCAACAAGCAAGAAGCCTTCAATTGCTAAGGTATGAATTTAACCATACATTATTTATATTTCTTTGCTCTGGAAAAACTAGTTAACATGACGCATTTACTTTTCTTGTCTTATCTGGGTCAAGGTACCTGGCACATACAAGGAGAGCCGGTGGGTTGCTCACGGGGTTCCAACTAAACCGAGTCGGAGCGTGACACAAACCCAGTCCCCAACATTCACCAATATTTTCCATAGTTCTAATACATTATTTAGTCTCTTAGGAAGTTCTGTGGTTCTAGGGTCGCTAGAGTTGGGAGCAGTCTGAGGTTGGGAGAGAATTCTGAGCAAAATCTGATGAGGGAATAACTCCAATTTATATGGTTGTAATCTAGACATGCATGACTATCTATCCAGATTGGAAGCTTGGAGCTCCACATTCCCGACGGTGAGCCTTTGAAGCTTTCTCTCTCTACGTTCTATTTTTGAACAAATCTTCGTTTGAGCTCGTTCTGGTATCAAAACTTGCGATTCAAAGTGCAATTGAATTGTATGAAGATGTAAAAACTCTAATTTAACTTCAATTTTAAAAATTAAACTTGTTTGATCAGTAAATTTGATAAAATCAAATTCGACTATGTTGTATAGTTTAAATTGGGGTTTCAAAAATTCGAAGAACCAAAATGTAATTTTATAAAATCGAGGACCAATTAGGCATGATAAGAGTGTTAGAGGACCAACGGAGTAAATTTTAGAATTTTTGGGTTAAAACTTACCATTTTTGTAAAGGAAGGACAAAATGGTAATTTTGGAAAAATTTGGGGCCAAATTGGGAATTTGGGAAACTTAAACCCCTTTTTATGAAATTGAATAAATTGAGGTCCTAAGGGGAATTTTAAAAGTTTCAGGACTCAATTTGGAGAAAAATCGGTAATTAGGGCCTAAAGTAAAGGAAAAATAACATTAGGCACCAAATTGCAAATATTTGAAAAGTTGGATATTTTAGTCATTCATAATGAATGAAGGTTATCAAACCAAAAGATAATAAAGAAAACTGTTTATTTCGTGTAGAGGCACGAGATATCGTGAACGCTAGCTGAGATTAAGCTCGCAAGGGACAAAAACCGACTTAGAGGAAATACACTGCACGATCGGGTGAGTGGGATTATTATATCATACCCAGTTGGGATGATAAGCACCTCAAAAATGAAAACCCACTGCTAAAGGGTATTTTAATCATCACACCTCAGAGGAGTGATGTGAAAATCATGTGGAAAAACTACTTACTAATTGTAAGTACATCATACCCAATTGGTATGATGAAACTTTCTCGAAGGAAGTGGAAAACCTGCTTATCGGTTATAACTGGAGATGTCCTCATACTCGGTTGGTAAGATGGACAGTAGAAAAATATATTTTGTCAGAAGTGCTCTTCTCTAACTGTGTGCCACTACTAAAACATTTTGGGAGACCTTCTTGACGGGAGCTCGAATATCTCATAAAGGTCGGAGGCCTCGATTTTGGAACTTCGTGGCTAATATGCCCGATTTTAAAAATCTCGAACAGTGGGCCCTAGGCCAGTTGGCACGAGCAGGAGCTCGTAAACAAAAATGATTAATATGCCATGAAAACTTATATAATGAGTTGTTTGGCCATGGTTCCGAGATAGGACCGGCATACTTAGTCAACTAGCGGCAGTGCGACATGGCATGTCTCCGAACTAGTCAAGACAAACAGATGCAGGTGGAGTTGAGGGTCGGGGCCGTTGGACCAGTGGCACCATACATTATATGGCATTATATGAAAACTATTGATTATGCATGCATTGTGTTATGGGACCTTTAAGACGACCAAGAGGGGTAGTGATGTTTTACAGGGCTCTGGACGACCTGTGGATATAAGGGTAGTTAGTCCTACTAGAAGTCTTGCGAAGCTTGGAGTAGCTTCAAGCACATGAGACTAGGGTGGGGACATGATGAAGTCTCTATCCTCATAGGGACATGGAGATTTGTTACGGGATTCAGGGTCGGATGCCATGAACATCCACTTATTTTCAAGGTAGAAGTTGACAAACTTCTATCGAGGTGGCCGGTAAAGTCGCTCTGACGCCATAAGTGGGTTCAGTGGATGGGCTGACCTGTGATTGTGTGTTTTACCTTCATGATGAGGTATGTGTGTTGTGTGATGACACACCATGGTAATAAGAAATTATTTTTTTCCGAAAATTGAAGATGGTAAAATTTGAAGAAATTAAGGAGTCTGGCACACTCCATTTTGGAATACTATTTTTCACCGAACTTAAAATTTTTTTATAAACCCATTCACTGAGTTGTAGAAACTCATCCCTCTTTTTATCCCTTTTCAGGAAATAAAGAAAATGACTAAGGATAACACTAAACCTTACCCTTTGTCAAGTATACTTGATCTCTCTTAAGCTTTCATTTTATTTGATATATGTCTTTCCAAGGAATAAGGTTAAAAGTACGCTTGGCTCCACTTGAGTTAAAGAAGGAGGAAACTCCTATTGAACCAAGAGAGCAGTGGGTTGATAACGGGGATCTGACCAAACCAGGTCGGGGCGTGACACCATGAGTCTAAGTGGACATCAATTGTTCGACCCTCGGACCCGTAATTCTCCATGTCTGCTATAGTGGGATGATAACTCTCCCCCTTCCACCTCGACCTTATTGTGCAAGAAGCTTGTCACGCCCCGACGCAGCTTGGTCGGAGTCTTGTGATCAACCCGCCACCCTTCCTCGTACTAATTTAGTATTTCTACCAAATAGACCAAGGAAGGTAAAGGCATCAGAGTACCTGCTTTTCATAACAAAGTTTACAAAACAACCAAATGAAAGTTACCTGCTTATGGTACCATTAACCTTCTCGTCTAGCCTCTGCTCGTCGTGGTGAGGTGGTTCTCCTGAAAAAGGTTTAATGGGAGGGGGTGAGTTTCTACATCTTAATAAGTGGGGATTGGGAAGTGAGTTTTCAAGACAATTAGTTGATCAAAACTTTTTATGCATTTAGTTTGTTGTAATATGAATTCATCACTTCTTGAGCAATTCCCCTTGCTCGGGAGGTGCTTCAGCAAACATTCACATGCCCTTTCTATCATAGAAAGGGATCACACATTCATAAAATAGTCCCCAACTACACCACTTGTTAACCGAAGCGCCTTTTTCATTCACCTGTGTCTGAGTGGAAATCAATAGTCCGACCCTCAAACCTTAGTCATGTCCGCTTAGTGGGACGATACCTCATTTGCCCTCTGGCCTTAGTCTCGAGACCTCATTTCCCCTCCGACCTCGGTCTCGCTACTTCATCCTATTTGCTTTGTGGGACGAGACCTCATTTCCCCTCTGTCCTCGGTCTCAGTGCGTAGGAAGCTATCATAGTTTCTCAACATACTAGATGCCAAATCATGTTTATGCACCCTTGGGTCGTCCAACAACCCTTGGGATCCATCGACTACTCCTCTCAGATGTCTAGATGCTCCCGGAATCCTCATGCATATATAACAATAGTTTTGATTCATCAACCATGATCTTTGGTGCCAATGGTCCAACGACCCTGACACTCGACCTAGCATGTAGCTGTTTGCCTTGACCGACACGTCGACCTGGTCTGGTCGCACTACCACTAGCCCAACGAACCTTGTCAGTCTTATCTTGGTCCCTTGGAAAGTAACACAATAATTCCAGTTTCATGAGAGTTTTCATGGTCCTTAAAAATCACGTTTGTCTATGGGTCCAACTCGTGCACACTAGGCCCTCGATCCTATCATTTACAAATGTGAGGCCTCAAGCTTATTGGAGCAATTCTAGCTCCCATCAGGAACGTCTCCCAAAATGTTTAAGCAGTTTCACGCAGTCAAGGGAGACCATTCGTGGAAAATTGATTTTTGTCTTCACGCGAGCTTGTCCTTGCATGATATTAACATACTTGTTCATTATCTCTTAGTCTATTAGCCTTCATTCATCGTAATTGGATGAAATACTCAAACTTTTTGATTTATTGTAATTAGGTCCCTAAAGTTCTTTTTCTTTAACTTTAGGTCCTTAATGCCGATTTTCCCCAAATTGAGTCCCAGAACATCTAAAATTCACATTAGCAACTCAATTCATTCAAAATCACAAAAAGGTGTTCAAGTTTTCCAAATTTCCAATTTGGTCCCCAACTTTTCCAAAATTACCATTTTACCCCTACTTTACAAAAATGGTAAGTTTCACCCAAAAAATTCCAAAATAGACCAATTGGTCCTCCAACATCTTTATCATGCCCAATTGGCCCTCAATTTTATGAAATTGCACCTTAGTCCCTCGAATTTTTGAAATCCCCAAAATTTCCCCCAATTTTAACCTTCCAACTTAGCTGAATTTGATTTCTTCAAATTGATAGATCGTATGAGTTTAATTGTTGAAATTGAAGCTAGATTGGAGTTCCTACACCTCCATACAATTCAATTGCACTTTGAATCGCACAATTTGACGTCGGAACGAGCTCAAACAGAGGTTCGCCGAAAAACTAAACGTAGAGAGAGAAAACGTCGAAAGCTTACCGTCGAGGCGCGACGGTCCGAGCTTTCAATTTGGCCAGATAGCTCTTGTCTTAAGGTTATTCCTAGGATCAAGAATCACCTCAATTCATGTCGAATTGAGACAGAATTTTATCAGTAAAGATCTGTCTATTCTCTCTCTAGCACCTATCGGAATTTACATAGGGGGGGTTAAATTGGCTTACCTTTCCGCTCTAATTCAGTTGTAGGAGAGTTGTGGAGGTGTTGGGAGGGCTTGGTTTGGCCTAAGAAGGGCTCGAATTGGTCATTTTCAGCTCAGCCAAAACAGGGCAGCTTCAGTCCACTGGAGCTGCTTCACTGTTCTATCACGCTGGCATTTCTCCAGTGATCCTCGGAGCAAATGGAGAATATAGGCGTGTAGCTGACTTCTCCCCAAATCCAAAGAACCCAACCGCGCATTCTTTGGCTCAGAAAAATGCCCAAGTCAAAGCTCTGGTTCGAGCTTCACTAGAAAATGAAGCAGTAGGGAGAGAGTAGAGTTTTCAGGGGTGAGGAGGATAAATGAGGAGGGGCTTTTTATATAGAAAGCTTGAGGACTTCTTGGTCGTCCGATTTATACCTTAATGGCGGTCATTCATTGCCTAAAACTCCCTTGCCAGAGATTTTTCATCTTTGTCGGCACTACTCGATTTTCCCACGAGTGAATAGTGTTGTCATCTAAAGGAATAAGACGACAATGTTTCGAACTGGACCGGACCAGTCCAAATCGGGTTCAAAGCTTAAATCGGTCGGTTTAGGCCCGATTCGAACGAGGTTTTCAAAATTAAAAATTTCTAAATTCATTCTCTGTCTAAGGGTGGCCTCAATTCTCCAATTTGAATTTTCTAAGCCACCTAGAAAAATGAATTTAGCATCTGGTTCAATAGTGGTTCAAACCGGTTCAATAGTCGTTCAAATCGGTCCAAACCGATCCAAACTGGTTCAATCCAGTTCGGAGCAAGTTCAATTGAACTGGTTTGGTTTTCATCTCCAATTCATCCTACAGTCATTTTTCATGACTTTTATGACTCTTTAGGTCACTCGGGATCCATAAATTTCTTTATTTGCCCTTTCTCTATCGGTTCCAATTTATAAACCGACTCAGTTTTCTCCTTGGAAATGATTGGTTATTTCCCCAGTTTTTCTTATTATTAAAAGACAGGGTTTACACGTGACCATGACACATGAAGTCCTTTGATTGGCTGATTTAAATACTTCAGTTTCCCTCCTAACGCACAGTGCCACTGCCATGTGTCAGCCTCTAATTGGATGAGGTCATCCAACATTGCTCTGCTAGGTGTCGACCTCTGATTGGTCATGGTACCAAGATAGGATCGACATGCTTAGTCAACTAGTGGCAGTGCAACATGACAGGTCGATGGACCAGTCAAGACAAACAACTACGAGTTGAGATGAGAGTCGGGGCCGTTGAACCAGTGGCACCGCAGATTACATGGCAATATGAGAAAACATTGTTTGTGCATGCATTGTGAGTACGGGATCATCAAGACGTCCATGAGGGGTAGTGATGCGTCCTAAGGGCCCTGGACGACCCGGTAAGTATAAGGGCAGATCATCATTCTAGTTGTCTGTGCGAAATCTGGAGTAGCACCAAGCGCATGAGACCGTGGTGGGGATAGGATGAGGTCTCTGTCCTCATACGGACACGAAGAAGTGATTTTGGGATTGTGGGTTGGATGTCACATACATCCACTCATTCCCAGGGTAGAAGTGGTCGTACTTCTATCCGGGTGGCAGGAAAAGTCGCTCCGAAGCCACTGGCAGGTTCAGTAGTGATACTGACTTGCAAATATGTGTAACCTTCATGATGAAGTATGTGTGTTGGGTGATGACACATCGGTAACTAAGAAATAATGGAAAAACCCAAATTTTTAAATGAAGGGATTTTTGAAAAGAAAGGAGTCCGGCACACTCCATATAAATGTTTTTCTTAAAAGTTAAAAATAGACCTTTAAAAACTCATTCACTGAGTAGTCGTACTCACCCCCTCCCTTATATCCCTTTGAGGAAATCCCGGAAAGCCTACCCTAAAAGACAATAAACTAAGATGCCTGTAAGACAGGTATGTAAAATTTTAAATTTCATGCAGTTTTGATTATGCTATTCCAGGAAATGGTGTAGGTTTAAAGGACGCCTTACTCTTTACGGATTATAATAAGGGGAAACCCTTTAATAAATCGGGAGAGTGGCGGGTTGTTCACGGGGATCCGACCAAACCGGGTCGGGGCGTGATATGAAACATACCAAACTGAAGCGTTTCTTCTTCGCTGGCACTGCTTTAATTTTCCAGTGAGTGAATAGTGTTATCATCTTGAGGAAGAAGATGAGACTATTTCGAACTAGACCGGACCAATCCGAACGGGTTCGAAGTTTAAACTGGCCAGTTCACCAAACATTCGACTGAGTTTTTCAAATCTAAAAATTTCTAAATCCATCTAAATTCATTTTCTATCCAATGGTGGCCTCAAATCTCCAATTTGAATTATTTAAGTCACCTAGAAAAATAAATTTAGGATTCGGTTCAATAGTGGTTCAAACAAGTCCAAAACGATTCGAATCTGGTTCACCTGAACCGGTTTGGTTTTTCATCCCCAATTCCTTCACAAGTCCATTTTCATGTCTTTTGTGCTCCTTGGGTCACATAGGGTCCATAAAATTCCCATTTTACCATCTTTTTTATCGATTCCGATTCATAAACCGGCTCGATTCTTAAACCGGTTTAATCTAGTTCGGGTACGATCCACCCGAACCGGTCTAGTTTTTCTCTCCCACTTTGTTCTAAGTTTCCTTCCCAAGGTTTATAAATTTCTTTGGGGCACAAGGGAGTTGAATTTCTCTTATTTGCCCGTTCTCTATCGGTTCCGGTTCATGAACCGACTCAGTTCATAAACCGATTCAATCTCGTTGGATCCGGTTCATCTAAAGCGGTCTGGTTTTTCTCTTCCAATTCATCCTAAGGTTCTTTTTCATGGTATTATGAACCCTTTGGATCACCTGGAAGTTGTAAATTCTCAAATTGCCCATTCACAAATGATCGAGTTTGTAAACCGGTTTGATTTTCTCACTTAGTTTGACCGATTCTTTTCCTGGTTTTTCCCTTAGCTAAAAAGGGTGGGGTTTACAACATGTGTCACTCTCCTATTAGTCGGTCATCACTGGGTGGATTTTTCCTCCTTTAACTAGGGACACATGTCTCCTTTTGATTGGCTAACACTTTTTAGGTGCTGACTGAGAGACTAACTAGGCGCTCTTTGCTACGTGTTGCACGCTGATTAGTCGCGCCTGCTGACTGGGTGTTAAGCTGACAGTACTCCGCTGACCGGTTCGGTGATCTGAAATAAAAAATCAGTCAATTTATGCCCGATTCGATCGGTTTTCCAAAAATTAAAATTTTCCAAAATTTTCTAAGTTCATTTTCGATCTAATGGTGGACTTAATTTTCCAATTTGATATTTTAAAACCAACTAGAAAAATAAATCTTTGATCTGGTTCTTCCCGTTTTAGGTATGTTCACCTTGAACCAGTCTATTTTTCCCATCCAATCCACTTCATGGTTCTCCTCCATGATTCTAGGGACCTATTGGCCATTTCAAATTTTCTAAATTTTCGTTCCAATCCTTCTTTACTCATCTCGGTTCACTTAGATCCTCGATTTTCTTTTAAAAATTTATAGATTCCCAAACCTGACTTTCCTATAACCAGAGATGAGGTTTACACGCTAATTGGGCACTAACCTAGGAGGCGGTCTGTTAATCGGCTGGACTATTGACTGGTTCGATTGGACTGGATTTAGTGATTCAAAATCAATAATTGGTCGATTTAGGCACTATTCATCCATTTTTCTAAAACTAAAAAAATTATAAATTCATCTAAATTTATTTTCTACATATTTGTGAATTCAATTTCCCAAATTGATATTTTTAAATCACCTAGAAAAATGAATATTTGAACAGATTATTCTTGGTTCAACCCGGTTCAGATCTAGTTCACCCTAAATCGGTACGATTCTTATATCCAATTTGGTTCATTATTCATTTCCAATATTTTTGGATCTTAATTAAACATTTAGAATTGTAAATTTTCCCTTTTATTTTCTTTTTACCAATTTCATTTCAATTTGAACAATAGTTTTCTCAAGAAATTTCTCATTTCTCTTTTCCAACTTTATTATTATGAGAAAATAGGGTTTATATAATTTGTCTTAATAGGGTTCGTTTACTTGAATGGGTTGTCGTGATCATAAAACATTCAATTAAGGGAATTGTGTGGTTCATAAAGATCGTATGATGTATCAGTTCACCTGTCATGGTGGTAATAGGGGACCTAATTGTATCCTCTTGATCGTACAAAAGTTGGTCCTGGTAAAAAAAGTTTTAATGGGGAAATGGTTGTTTAATTGTGAACATAAAAACCCTAGTTATATGAAATATGAACATGCTATATTGTTTGTGATAAATATTGTTTACATGAATTATTGTCTATAAATTTTTATTATTTTTCTATGAGAGAAAATATATATTTTCGAAAAATATTCATCTTTTAAAAAAAAAGAAATAATAAAATATCTCATTTTTAGAAATTTTAATAATAATCTATTTAGAATATTAAGTAAATGTTAAGATGGAGTACATGAATACTCGATTTTCAATAATATCACTTATTAGCCAATAGTTCACCATCCCCTCATTTTAGGAAATCAATAAGAAGATGAGAACTGCAAGGGTAAAAGACCCAATTAGCAGAAGTGAATTAAGGTGAAATCACCCTAGATAATTCAAGAATATCTAATACAGTTCCTACAATTTTAAAATTTTGTAAACACTTTATTTGACTTATAAAAATTTTAAATATTAGATAAATTTTAGTATTTTTATTTTGAGTGTTATGTGAAGTTGATTCTAAGATAGTATAAGGCTAACTATTATAATATTGAAAAGGTGTGACTATTTTTACATTAGTTCGACTTAGAATTGGAGGGAATATGACAAGGAGTGGTTCATTAATTCTACATTGAGAATAGCTCATTTTGTTGTTTGTTTAATGGGGTTTCATGATTGAGATGATGCGATGGATGCAATGCAAAGAATAAGTTAGAATGTGGTGTCAAAGTTGCAACTGATTTGGCATTGGATGGCGATGCACAAGGAGTCATGATAGAAGTAGGGTTGAAGGGAGATACACAAGGCTTCACTTGTAATCTTTCTTGGGCTCTATTAAAAAGAAGGCAATTGAGGTTATCAATGATCATATGTCAATGACTTGTTTCCAATCATAATAGCAATTAATGATTTTCTCAGTTATATTACTGTGTAATTTTCCTTGATTCCCTTTAGCAAATAACCTGTATAATTAAATACCATACATTTCTATTATATAGTTCTCTTTCTAAGGAGTTATTAATTTGGTTGAATAAATTTTAGATTGTGATGATTTAGGTTTGTTAAATCTTCTAGAATATATTTATGTTTTGTAACGGAGGAATTTATTTTTTTATTTATTTCGGTTTTAATAATGTGAAGGTTTTAATGATGGTTTATTAATTACTGATTAATGGGTCCTAAATAAAAATAATAAAATAAACATAATGAGATTAATTAAAAATAAATATGTCAAATATAAAGCACGTGATCAGATATTAGAGGGACCCAAGCTTTCTATAGTCTCTGAAATGATAAAAAATATCTGTGCACCATAGAGCAAATTTAGATTCAGTTCGCTAATACTAAAAGGCTCCCGTCTTAATTAAGCTAGCAATGAATTACCAATAGGGATCCTCGATATCTATAATACTTCTCACTTGGTATCATATCCTTCATTCTAATTGGTGCTCAGGTTTTCCGCCTCATGGTAAGTCGGAACACGGAACAGCTTTCCTTTTACAAGAGCCGGGATGGCTCTCTCTTCTCATTCATGAAATTGAATGCTCCACAAAACCCTCCGTTCATCTTCCTCGCATGACCCTTGATTTCTCTTCTTCTCTCTTGACTCTTTAGCTCTCATACTCTCTTTCTGTTTCTCTTTCTCTCTCTCACTCTCTCTCCCCCTCACTATAATTTACTTTAATCGCATTGGCCAACGCCGTCGACTTGACTGCCGTGTTTGCCATCTAGCCACAGCCACCTCGGATATAGGTTGATAAACTCTGGATCTCGGAGCCACTTCCAGCTTCCTCGAGATTGAAAGATCTCGGCCATGGAAACGGAGATGGCAGATATCGAGGCTCAGACACGTGTTGCAACCAACGGAGACACCGTCCGGAATGCCGACTCCGCTGCAATTTTCAGGAAGGCGAATCGGCCTGTAACGTTGAAGGTACGTGTAGCTTTCATCGCTGTGGTGGTTCAAATACTCTATTCCTATTTTCATTCGAATTAGACGCTGCCAGTTAACGCGTCAGTGATTTGAGAACATTAGCTTGTTTGTGATCAAGATGAGCAGTGACTATTTCTCCGTCCTATTTCTTCTGGCTCATGGTTGATCTGATTCATTTCAAAGGCTACGTTTTTTTGTCTATCCATCAATTCAAAGGCTATACTTTCTCTTTCTGGTTGAATGTTGATGACTTACTTATGGAGGTGACACTAAAGAACGGAATTTCCTCCGTCTTTTTTCTTTCTAAAAAATTTTCCAGTTTGAAGACGTCGTGTACACAATAAAGCTCAAGAAGGGAACATTGATAAGGATGCCAAAGAATGGAGAAGGAGAAGCAGAGAAGGTGATACTAAAGAAGGTGTCCGGAATGGTTAGGCCCGGCGAGATGCTGGCCATGCTAGGGCCCTCTGGTAGCGGCAAGACCACCCTCCTCACGGCCCTGGGCGGCCGGCTCAGCGGCAAGGTACAGGGCTCCATAACCTATAACGGACAGCCCTTCACCCACGCGATGAAGCGAAACACGGGATTCGTGACACAGGACGACGTGCTCTACCCCCACCTGACAGTAGCCGAAACCCTAAACTTCACGGCCTTGCTAAGGCTGCCAAATACCTTCTCCAAGGAGGAGAAGAGGGCCCACGCGGAGGCGGTGATAGCGCAGCTAGGGTTGGCCAAGTGCAAGGACAGCATCATCGGGGACTCGCTGCTGAGAGGGGTTTCTGGGGGAGAGAGGAAGCGGGTCAGCATCGGGCAGGAGATGCTCATAAACCCTAGCATCCTCTTCCTTGACGAGCCCACCTCGGGGCTCGACTCCACCACGGCTCAGAGGATTGTCTCAACACTGTGGGAGTTGGCTAAGGGCGGCAGGACCGTGGCCATGACCATCCACCAGCCGTCGAGCCGGATCTTCTACATGTTTCATAAGGTGCTCCTTCTATCCGAAGGGAGCCCTCTCTATTTCGGTGACGGAGCTTCCGCCATGGACTACTTCTCCAGCGTCGGGTACTCGCCTTCCGTGGCGATGAATCCTTCTGACTTCCTGTTGGATCTTGCAAACGGTACCCATTTAAAGTATCTAATTTTAGCAAGGATTAATAATGAGTAAACAGTTTTCTCAGGAATTTGTCAATGACTAACTAGTATCTATTTCTACTTGTTTATTATCCGATCTTTTGGTAGGTGTTTCCGAGGACTATTCCGGGGAGGGCCCACTCCAGAAGGTTAAGGACGATCTGGCCGTGGCTTACATGTGCCATATCGAAGAGAACCTGAAGGCAGAGATGAAGAGAACGGACGAGGACACAAAGCTGTCCAAGTGCAATCAAGTTATCAGATCTCATGCAGGCAAGGAAGACAAGCAATTCGCGCGCTGGCCTACGACGTGGGGACAGCAGTTTGGAGTCTTGCTCAAGAGAGGCATCAAGGAGAGGAAGCACGAGTCCTTCTCCGGCCTTAGGATCGCGCAGGTTCTTGCTGTGGCTCTGATCTGTGGACTCCTCTGGTGGCAATCCAATGCCGACAATTTGCAAGATAAGGTACGTGCCTACCTCTAAACAATTGTTTTCATCTCCATCAAATAAAATATTTAAACCTAAATTCGGTTATTCCACTATTTTTCTATAAAGTTTATGCTGTCTACTTTCCCTTGCAGATAGGGCTTCTTTTCTTCTACTCGGGATTCTGGGGCTTCTACCCGCTATTTCAGGCCCTCTTCACCTTCCCCCAGGAGCGGCTGATGCTGGCCAAGGAGCGGTCCTCGGGCATGTACCGCCTCTCCTCCTACTTCATGGCCCTCACCCTCGGTGACCTCCCCATGTGCCTCGTCCTTCCCACCGTCTTCGTCACGATAACCTACTGGATGGCCGGTTTCAACCACGCCGCCTCCAGCTTCATCTTCACCCTCCTGTCTGTCCTCTACAGCGTTCTCGTCTCCCAGGGCCTCGGCCTCGCCCTTGGAGCCCTCCTCATGGACCTCAAGTCCGCCACCATCCTCGGCTCCGTCCTCATGCTCACCTTCCAGCTCGCCGGCGGGTACTATGTCCACTACGTCCCGCCCTTCATCGGGTGGATCAAGTACATCTCTTCCAGCTACTACACCTACAAGCTCCTGCTCCGGTCGCAGTTCAGCCCTGATGATACCTACGCTTGTGGTGGGGGTGACACCGCGGTGGTGTGTCTTGTCAGGGAGTATCCGGCCATTGAGAAGGTCGGGCTTGGAGGGCAGGCTGTGGCCGTGGTGGCCCTTGGGATTATGTTGGTAGGGCTACGGCTGATCGCTTACATGGCCCTCACAAGGGTTGGGGTGACCAGAAGATAGAGGGAGCGTTCTTATAGTTCTCTAGCTGGCCGATAATTTTCATTTCTTCAATAAAAAAAAATGTTCGATTATTTTGGGCAGAGAGATTATGTTTATTAACATTTGACTCAATATATAGCCTCCTTCAACATGAAACTTATTGAAATAGAAGAATATGAAAGTTTGCATAGGTTAATTTTGTTATTTTATTTGTGTTTTAAGTATTAATCACTCACACACTATAAATATGGTACAACTGATATTATTTTCTAATCATAAAAACACAATATATATAAATTTAAATTCCTATACTTTTCTTCAATTTTCCATTTTTTATTTAATTTTTATAGTATTAGAGCTAATTGGTTAAATCTATTTATTTAAGAAAAGTAGTGAGTTATTTAAAAGTAGTTACTTTATTTAATTTGTCGTTATCTGAAGGAAGAAGATGAGACTATTTCGAACTGGACCGGACCGGTCCTACCAAGTTCAATACTTAAACCGGCTAGTTCAGGCCTGATTCGACCAATTTTCTCAAAATTAAAAATTTATAAATTCATCTAAATTTATTCTCTATCTAATGGTGGATTTAATTATCATATTTTAATATTTTAAGCCAACTAGAAAAATGAATTTAGCAATCGGTTCAATTATGTTCAAACCGGTTTAGGTATGGTTCACCTGAACCGGTCTGGTTTTCTCTTCCAATTTGTCCCAAAGTCCTTTTCCATGATTTTTATTGCTCTTTAAGTCACTCAAGATTTGTAAATTTCTCATTTTTCCCTTTCTCTACCGATTAAGGTTCATAAACCGGCTTAGTTTTCTCTTTGGAAATGACCGATTCTCTTCCCGGTTTTCTTATTTATAAAAGGACGGGGTTTGCAACTCTCCCCTCCTTTTAGGGGTCTTGTCCGCAAAACAATTACACATCAAATAATTGAGCGTACCCATCTCTCATAACGCTCTCAATTTCCCATATCTCGTCTTGCATGGGTCCATTCTACCAAAGGACCTTGACCATAGGAATTCTCTTATTCCTCAAGTTCTTGTCCCTCCAGTCAATGATTCATACTAGTTCTACTTGATAGGTCAGGTTCTCTTCTAGCTCTGGTGGAGGTCGGTCCAACACATGGCTAGGATCAGGCTAGTACTTCCAGAGTACCGATATATGGAATACATCATGTATTTTTTCTATGTCCATAGGCAGTTCTAGTTTATATGCCATCAAACCAATCCTTTGGACTATTGTGTAAGGACCAATGTATCTTGGTTTTAACTTCCCCGTTGTTGAAACCTAAGTATTCCCCTCCATGAAGATACTTTTAGGAACACTTGGTCTCCCACATTAAACTCAAGATCTCTTCTCTGATGATCCGCATAGCTCTTTTGCCTGTCCTAAGTGGCTTTAAGTTGACTTCTTATTATCTTATCTTTTGTGAAGCATCCTCTATTAGTTCGACCCTTTCCAGCTTCCTTTCTTCCACTTCTTCCCAAAATAAAGGGGTACGTAATGGTTATCCATAAAGGGCCTCATAAGGGGCCATTTGAATACTGGCTTGATAACTGTTATTGCACACAAACTCCATCAGGCACAAGTATTCCTCCCAGCCCTTATCCATGTTGAGTGCGCATGCCCTTAGCATGTCTTGTAGGGTTTGGATTGTTCGCTCAGACTGTCCAACGTCCTGAGGATGAAATGCTGCATTCATGTAGAGCTTGGTTCCCAAGACATTTTGCAAACTAGGATAGAACCTCGAGGTAAATCTAGGGTCTCTATCCGACACAATGCTCACTAGGATGCCATGGAGTCTCACTATCTCTCTCATGTATAAGACGACTAGATGTTCCACTAAACCCGTTACTCTTATTGGTAGGAAATGGGTGGACTTGATTAATTTGTCCACAATGATCCAAATTGCATCTTATCCCTTCCTAGTCATAGGTAGTCCCGTGACAAAGTCCATAGTGATATGCTCCCATTTCCATTCCTAGATTAGCAAGGGTTGTAGCAGTCCTGAGGATTTCTGATGCTCGGCTTTAATTTACAGACAGAACAAGCATCGGACTACATATTCCGCAATATCCCTCTTCATCCCTTTCCACCAATAACCTTGTTTGAGGGTGCGGTACATCTTAGTACTGCCCGGATGCATCGCAAAAACAAAGTCATGTGCCTCTTCTAGAATTAACCTCTTTAGTTCCTTATCTTGAGGCACACACTCTACCTTTGTAGGTCAGTACTCTATCACTTCGAAGGTTATAGTCTGGTTTTGTCCCTCCATTGACCAGGTCCAAATAGGGTTGGAGTTCCTTATCATTTTTGTTGGACCTTAATTTTCTCTATTAGGCTGGGTATTACCTCCACGTTAGCCAACAAGCATTTCCCCTCTTGTACACCTTAAGGTCTACATCCATTTTTCCCATCTTCTGCAACAAGGGTAAGTAGCTTGTCTTTATCTGTGCTGCCCCGGTTTGGTATTTGCGACTTAGGGCATCTGCCACTACATTAGCCTTCCCGGGGTGATATTCTATCACAAGGTCATAGTCTTTAACCAATTTCAACCATCTCCTCTAGCCGAGGTTCAACTCCTTCTAAGTTAGAAAGTATTTAAGTCTCTTGTGATTAGTATATATTCAACACTTAACCCTGTATAAGTATTGTCGCCAAATTTTGAGGGCGAACACTATTGTGACTAACTCCAAGTGGTGGGTAGGGTAGTTCCTATCATGTACCTTAAGTTGTCACGAAGTGTAGGCGGTAAATTTTCCTTATTGCATCAATACACATCTGAGTCCTTGTCCGGATACGTCACTATAGACGGTGTACTTCCCTGCACTTGGGTCAGGTAGAGAGAGTACATGTACTATTGTCAAATGGGTCTTCAACTCCAAGAAGGACTTCTCACAGCTTTCATCCCATTTATACTCTACTCCCTTCCTTGTGAGATGAGTCAAAGGGCCAACTATCTTAGAGAAATCTTGTACAAATCGTTTGTAGTACCCCTCCAAGCCCAAGAAATTACGTATATTAGAGGGATTCTTGGGTGCCTTTCAATCGGATATGGCTTCCACCTTTGCTGGGTCTACCTTGACTCCATCCTTAGACACACTTTGTCCTAAAAACTCTACCTCCTACAACCATAACTCACACTTGGAGAATTTTGCATATAAGCAGTTTTCCCGTAGTATCTCCAAGGTGATCGCCAGATGTTCTTTGTGCTCCAGCAGAGTTTGTGAGTATATAAAAATGTCATCTATAAATACTATCATGAACTTGTCCAAGTGTGGCTGGAATACTTGGTTCATTAAATCTATGAAGGCTTCAGGGGCATTTGTTAAGCCAAAGGGCATCATCCTAAACTCATAATATCCATATCAGGATCGAAGTGTGGTCTTAGGAATATCTTCCTCTCGGATCCTGAGTTGATGATATCCTGACATAAGGTCTATCTTGGAGAAGTAGGTTGCTTATTTTAGTTGGTCGAATAGGTCATCAATCCGTGGAAGTGGATACTTGTTCTTTATGGTCACCTAATTCAACTTTCAATAGTCTATGCACAGCCTCATGCTCCCATCCTTTTTCTTTATGAATAGGACTAGTGCATCACATGGAGACTGACTAGGGCATATAAAATCATTCTCCAATAGCTCGTCTAGCTGCTCCTTTAACTTCCTTAACTTTGCTAGAGCCATGCGATAAGGGGCTTGGGATATGAGGTGTGTTCCTGGGATAATCTCTATGGTGAATTCCAATTGTCTACTTGGGGTAATCCATGTAATTCTTTCCGGAATACATCTGGGTAGTGTTCAACTACCGGAATACCTTCGGGTCCCTTCTCTTCAGACTTCTCGTTGATGACCATTGCCAGAAAAGCCTTACAACCTTTCTGTATCATCTGTTGGGCTCTTATGTGGGACATCATTTGCATTCCTCCCTTCCTCATGTCTCCTTGGAATTTTAGTGCAAGTGTTTTGGAAGTGTGGAAGGTTACTATCTTCTTCCCGCAATCCATCCTAGCTTGATGGGTACTTAGCCAATCCATTCATAATATTATTTCTACCTCCCTTAGAGGTAATGGAATCAAATCTGCTTCTAGTTTGATTCCTCCAATCTTAATCTCACATCCCTTCAACCATTTATCCCTATTTAACCCTTCTCCTATGGGTGTGAGGATGTTAAGATTTTGTTCTAGCGAGGTAAGTTCTAGGGGAAGAGTTGGGATTAGATCTTTTTTGATGAAAGATCTTTCTACTCCCAAGTCGAAGAGGGAGTAGATCTTTCTTCCCCACAAGTGTACGTACCCTGATTGCTGAAATACATATTTTTAGAAGAACAATATTCCTTTATTGAATGAAATTCAAATTACAAGTTTATCTAAATCTTAGTTGGAAGGGTTTTGGGAAGTACCCTCTCCGGTACTAGTGTCTTTCCTAGCCTCTAGGGCGAGGTTGTATACCCTCGCTAGTACTCTCGTTGTGGCGTCCTACTAAAGAGTCCTCAGGTTCCCTTGGGGTGGTCCAAGTGTATTCCATTGCTTGTTCTCCCTAAGAGTGGGGCATTCCTTTACAAAGTTCCCTAGTTGTCCACATGCAAAACAGGACAAGCAAGCTCCCTCATGGTACCCTTGGCACCGTGAAGATAAAAACGCCTCACTAATGCCAAAATTGTTGTCTCTAGTTTATGTAAGATCAAAATCGGAAGGCCTTATTACTCAAGTTTTTATCTTTTGTATCTATTACCCTTGTTGATTCACTTTATCAGTTCAAAGTTATTGGCACTCACTAAAGCATACATTGCCTCGTCTATTTTCTTCAAGAAAAATAACAAAATTAACCTTTCAATTGCACCTTCATATATATCTTCCTATATACCTCACTACCAGATAGCATCCAAGCCTCCTATCAAGCTCGATTGTAACAATTATTTTCTTTAGTGCAATAATATGGTCTCACCAGTGGAGACGTACAATATGTTGGGATATGTAGACGACTCGGTCAATCCCACTCTAGAGACCTACACATAAGCAAATTCGACTGAGTTTGAATCCCGACTAAATTGCGTGGAAGGTCCATGATCGTTTATGCATCGCTAGAATCATTAATTCCTTATCAAATAATGTTAATTTAAATGTTATGTCATGTCCCGATTCAAGTTAATACCTTAATAACTCGCCACATAAATAATTAAAATGTATAACACAACCATTTGTATAAAAAATGGAACTTTTCACAAATATAATATACATTTTTACAAAAACATTTGAAAACATGAAAAAATATATAGTACTGAATTGTATGTTTTTGTTAATTCTCTTTGAGCATATCAATCTTGATCTCAAACTCGGTTAGAGAAATAGTCTTATACTCTTGAGCTTCTTCCATTCCTTTTTTTTATTCTCTCTTTCCTAAAAATTGTATTATAGGAGTGGATCAACAATGCTCAGTTAGTACAAAAATCGATCATCGGCTCATCAATAGCCTCGATTTAGTAACTACTCAAAATCACTTTTATAAGTTTTTTCCTTTCCATATTTAAATAATAATTTAAAAGTTGATAGTCCCCATTATGGGTTATTTTCAAACCTTGTAATCCACATATTTTGTATTACCAATAAATCTCAATTTGATAACTAAGTTGAATTTAAACTGAGAGTGGAATCGAACTAGAATAAGGGAAGAGATCGATGGAGAGACCATGAGAGGTGAGAAAGGGTCATTAGGAACCCTTAGGAGTGTCTCGAAATACAAAGTAAAGAATTAGGAGAAAATCGGGAGACAACTGGTTTGAACTGGGTTCGGGCTGAGGGGAGTCACAACCCCACCACTCGAATTTTTAAGGGTGCAATATAAATCTAAATTGAGTGGTTCTTGGGTCCATTTAATAAAAAATTGAATGTAGAATTTTTATCTATTTTTATTTTCCCAAGAACTAGTCGAAAAAGGGGTGAATTGAGCAAAAAGCCGTTGAACCAATCGAGAAATTTGTTTGAAACCAGTTCGCTAAAATGCATATCGATCGACATGTAGCACCAGGCGCACGCATGCATGGCCACGTGCATACGTGTCATCTTCTTCCCCCGATAATTAGATTTGGATTGCCTATTTTAGTCCGACAGCGCACGACAGACAACTCGACTCCACCACTTGGGGAAATTAATTCATTCCTAGCACCACGTGTTATGAATTATTGAAAGAAGGCTATGGATAGATAGTCATGCATGTCTAGATTACAACCATATAAATTGGAGTTATTCCCTCATTAGATTTTGCTCAGAATTCTCTCCCAACCTCAGACTGCTCCCAACTCGAGCGACCCTAGAACCACAGAACTTCCTAAGAGACTAAATAATGTATTAGAACTATGGAAAATATTGGTGAATGTTGGGGACTGGGTTTGTGTCACGCTCCGACTCGGTTTAGTCGGAACCCCGTGAGCAACCCACCGGCTCTCCTTGTATGTGCCAGGTACCTTGACCCAGATAAGACAAGAAAAGTAAATGCGTCATGTTAACTAGTTTTTCCAGAGCAAAGAAATATAAATAATGTATGGTTAAATTCATACCTTAGCAATTGAAGGCTTCTTGCTTGTTGCTCTTCTCCTCCTAGTGTATGTCCTACCATGAAAGTTGTTAAGGGATGGGATAAGTTTCTACAACTCAATGACTGGTTATTAGGGTGAATTTTCTTAAAGGCAAAATTTTTTCTATTCATAGATTTTCTTCTGTTATTCTCAGAAAACATTTCAATTCTTCCCTTGCTCGGGAGTAGTTTAACATACAATCACACACCCTTTATCAAAAAGAGTTCATATATTCGCAGATACAGTATGCCGACTACATCCACTTTTGGACCATAGCGACTTTACCGTCCACCCTAATAGAAGTTCGTGATTTCTACCCTCTGTAAACCCCGCTCTTTGGAGTTAAGGAAAATCGAGAAAAGAACTGGTCAAACCGAGTGAGAAAACTGAACCTGTTCACAAACCCGATTATTGAGGAATAGGCAAATTGGAGAAATTACAACTCCCAAGTGACCAAAAAATGTTCATAAACCTTGGAAAAGAACTTTAGAACCAATTGGGAGAGAAAAACCAGACCGGTTCGAGTGAATCGGATTCGAACCAGATTGAACTAGTTTATGAATCAAGCGATTTATGAACCGGAACCGATAGAGAGAGGGAAAACTAGAAAAATTATGGATCCCAAGTGACCTAAAGAGTCACATAAGTCATGAAAAAGGACTTTAAGATGAAAGGGGGATGAAAACCAAACCGGTTTAAGCTTTGAACCCGGTTCAGAACAGTGTCATCTTCTTCCTTCAGATGACATCACTGTTCACTCACCGGAAAATCGAAGTAGTGCCGACGAAGAGGAAACGTTTCTGTTCAGTACGTTTCAGGCCATCAATGACTGTCATAAAGGTGACAAACGGGCGGCCGACGAGTCCACGAGCTCCCTATAGAAAGAGTCCCTCTCCATTCATCCTCTTTACACTTGAAAACCTCACCCTCTCTTAGCTACTTAGTTTTCCGGGAAAGCTTGAACCACTTCGATATAGGGCCTTTTTTGAGCTAAAGAAGGTGTGGTTCGGTTCCTTAGAACTGCGGAGAAGTCAGCTACACGGTGGTAGTATCCATTCACTCCGAGGGTCGCCGGAGAAGCGCTGGCGTGATCGAACTGTGAAGCATCTCCGGCAAACCAAAGCTGCCTTGTTTCGGTTGAGCTGAAATTGGCTAATTCGAGCCCTCCTCAAGCCAAACCAAGCTCTCCCAACACCTCCACAACCCTCCTACAACTAAATTATAATTGAAGGTTAAGCCAATTTGACTTCCCTCAATAATTTTCAACTGATGCTAGAGAGAGAACTGGTAGAATTTCCATGATAAAATTCTCAGGAGGAGAGCTATCTGCCCAGATTGGAAGCTTGGATCTCCACGCTCCCGACGGTGAGCCTTTGAAGCTTTCTCTCTCTACGTTCTATTTTTGAACAAATCTTCGTTTGAGCTCGTTCTGGCATCAAAACTTGCGATTCAAAGTGCAATTGAATTGTATGAAGATGTAAAAACTCTAATTTAACTTCAATTTTAAAAATTAAACTTGTTTGATCAGTAAATTTGATAAAATCAAATTCGACTATGTTGTATAGTTTAAATTGGGGTTTCGAAAATTCGAGGGACCAAAATGTAATTTTATAAAATCGAGGACCAATTGGGCATGATAAGAGTGTTAGAGGACCAACGGAGTAAATTTTAGAATTTTTGGGTTAAAACTTACCATTTTTGTAAAGGAAGGACAAAATGGTAATTTTGGAAAAATTGGGGGCCAAATTGGGAATTTGGGAAACTTAAACCCCTTTTTATGAAATTGAGTAAATTGAGGTCCTAAGGGGAATTTTAAAAGTTTCAGGACTCAATTTGGAGAAAAATCGGTAATTAGGGCCTAAAGTAAAGGAAAAATAACTTTAGGCACCAAATTGCAAATATTTGAAAAGTTTGATATTTTAGTCATTCATAATGAATGAATGTTATCAAACCAAAAGATAATAAAGAAAACTGTTTATTTCGTGTAGAGGCACGAGATATCGTGAACGCTAGCTGAGATTAAGCTCGCAAGGGACAAAAACCGATTTAGAGGAAATACACTGCACGATCGGGTGAGTGGGATTATTATATCATACCCAGTTGGGATGATAAGCACCTCAAAAATGAAAACCCACTGCTAAAGGGTATTTTAATCATCACACCTGAGAGGAGTGATGTGAAAATCATGTGGAAAAACTACTTACCAGTTGTAAGTACATCATACCCAATTGGTATGATGAAACTTTCTCGAAGGAAGTGGAAAACCTGCTTATCGGTTATAACTGGAGATGTCCTCATACTCAGTTGGTAAGATGGATAGTAGAAAAATATATTTTGTCAGAAGTGCTCTTCTCTGACTGTGTACCACTACTAAAACATTTTGGGAGACCTTCTTGACGGGAGCTCGAATATCTCATAAAGGTCGGAGGCCTCGATTTTAGAACTTCGTGGCTAATATGCCCGATTTTAAAAATCTCGAACAGTGGGCCCTAGGCCAGTTGGCACGAGCAGGAGCTCGTAAACAAAAATGATTAATATGCCATGAAAACTTATATAATGAGTTGTTTGGCCATGGTTCCGAGATAGAACCGGCATACTTAGTCAACTAGCGGCAGTGCGACATGGCATGTCTCCGAACTAGTCAAGACAAACAGATGCAGGTGGAGTTGAGGGTCGGGGCCGTTGGACCAGTGGCACCGTACATTATATGACATTATATGAAAACTATTGATTATGCATGCATTGTGTTATGGGACCTTTAAGACGACCAAGAGGGGTAGTGATGTTTCACAGGGCTCTGGACGACCTGTGGATATAAGGGTAGTTAGTCCTACTAGAAGTCTTGCGAAGCTTGGAGTAGCTTCAAGCACATGAGACTGGGGTGGGGACATGATGAAGTCTCTATCCTCATAGGGACATGGAGATTTGTTACGGGATTCAGGGTTAGATGCCATGAACATCCACTTATTTTCAAGGTAGAAGTTGACAAACTTCTATCGAGGTGGCCGGTAAAGTCGCTCTGACGCCATAAGTGGGTTCAGTGGATGGGCTGACCTGTGATTGTGTGTTTTACCTTCATGATGAAGTATGTGTGTTGTGTGATGGCACACCATGGTAATAAGAAATTATTTTTTTCCAAAAATTGAAGATGGTAAAATTTGAAGAAATTAAGGAGTTTGGCACACTCCATTTTGGAATACTATTTTTCACCGAACTTAAAATTTTTTTATAAACCCATTCACTGAGTTGTAGAAACTCATCCCTCTTTTTATCCCTTTTCAGGAAATAAAGAAAATGACTAAGGATAACACTAAACCTTACCCTTTGTCAAGTATACTTGATCTCTCTTAAGCTTTCATTTTATTTGTGTCTTTCCAAGGAATAAGGTTAAAAGTACGCTTGGCTCCACTTGAGTTAAAGAAGGAGGAAACTCCTATTGAACCAAGAGAGCAGTGGGTTGATAACGGGGATCCGACCAAACCAGGTCGGGGCGTGACACCATGAGTCTAAGTGGACATCAATTGTTCGACCCTCGGACCCGTAATTCTCCATGTCTGCTATAGTGGGATGATAACTCTCCCCCTTCCACCTCGACCTTATTGTGCAAGAAGCTTGTCACGCCCCGACCCAGCTTGGTCGGAGTCTTGTGATCAACCCGCCACCCTTCCTCGTACTAATTTAGTATTTCTACCAAATTGACCGAGCTAGGTAAAGGCATCAGAGTACCTGCTTTTCATAACAAAGTTTACAAAACAACCAAATGAAAGTTACCTGCTTATGGTACCATTGACCTTCTCGTCTAGCCTCTGCTCGTCGTGGTGAGGTGGTTCTCCTGAAAAAGGTTTAATGGGAGGGGGTGAGTTTCTACATCTTAATAAGTGGGGATTGAGAAGTGAGTTTTCAAGACAATTAGTTGATCAAAACTTTTTATGCATTTAGTTTGTTGTAATATGAATTCATCACTTCTTGAGCAATTCCCCTTGCGCGGGAGGTGCTTCAACAAACATTCACATGCCCTTTCTATCATAGAAAGGGATCACACATTCATAAAATAGTCCCCAACTACTCCACTTGTTAACCGAAGCACCTTTTTCATTCACCTGTGTCTGAGTGGAAATCAATAGTCCGACCCTCAAACCTTAGTCATGTCCGCTTAGTGGGACGATACCTCATTTCCCCTCTGGCCTTAGTCTCGAGACCTCATTTGCCCTCCGACCTCGGTCTCGCTACTTCATCCTGTTTGCTTTGTGGGACGAGACCTCATTTCCCCTCTGTCCTCGGTCTCAGTGCGTAGGAAGCTATCATTGTTTCTCAACATACAAGATGCCAAATCACGTTTATGCACCCTTGTGTCGTCCAACAACCCTTGGGATCCATCGACTACTCCTCTCAGATGTCTAGATGCTCCCGGAATCCTCATGCATATATAACAATAGTTTTGATTCATCAACCATGATCTTTGGTGCCAATGGTCTAACGACCCTGACACTCGACCTAGCATGTAGTTGTTTGCCTTGACCGACACGTCGACCTGGTCTGGTCGTACTACCACTAGCCCAACGAACCTTGTCAGTCTTATCTTGGTCCCTTGGAAAGTAACACAATAATTCCAGTTTCATGAGAGTTTTCATGGTCCTTAAAAATCACGTTTGTCTATGGGTCCAACTCGTGCACACTAGGCCCTCGATCCTATCATTTACAAATGTGAAGCCTCAAGCTTATTGGAGCAATTCTAGCTCCCATCAGGAATGTCTCCCAAAATGTTTAAGCAGTTTCACTCAGTCAAGGGAGACCATTCGTGGAAAATTGATTTTTCAAACATAAAAACGATTCTCATCACCCCCAATCGGGTATGATGCTGAAAATCCTACTCACCCGGTAATAGTGACATGGCCGTCCATGTGAGATCTTTATTTGTGGTGCACTTCCTTGCACTGGTACTTGAAAAATCAGCTCTTGCATGGTTCGGGTACCCTTACTAGGAGAATCGATATAAGGGACCTAATAGTTTCGGGTATTTGCGCAGAAGTCCTCACACTATACCTTAAATGCATTTAGGTCCCTCAATGTTTATAACCTTACATTTGGGCCCCTAATCTCTATTTAATCTCTATTAAGTCCCTAGTACATCCAATTATCCCTCATGGGTCCTTAACGTTTCTAAAATTACAAACCGGTCCTCAATTTTCCCAAAATTGCCAATTGGTCCTAAATTTCCCCAAACATTATCAATTGGCCCTCTATTTCATCCAATTGCTCAATTAGGTCCCAATTGGAAGTTAATTTCATGACAATGACCCAATTTTTCTTAAATTGCAATCCGACCCCCAATTTTCCAAAAATCCCCAAATTGCCCATTTTCTCAAAAATTGTAATTTGGTCCCTAAATCACAATTTTGTTCAATTGATCCCCAAAACTTGGTTAATTATTGCCATTCTTGATTTGAATAATATTCTCTATGTTTTTCTCATCATTTCAAGCTTTGAAACACTCGATTTGACTAAAAAATGAGCTCAAATGGAACTTCATCGAAAAATGTAGTCTAGAGAGAGAAAGATTTGATATCTTACAGGTGAGGGTCCAATGATTGGAGCTCTAGCTTTCTCTGAATTGCTCTCCTCCTAGGAATCCTCCCTAGATCAAACTATGCCTCAATTGGTGTCCTCAGTAGTGTGAATTTCTTAGTTTAAGTTTTTTACAGAATTGCATCGTGAATAGTATTTTTCGGCGAAGGGAAGTCAGAGAGGCTTATTGTATTAGCTTGGAGGAAGGTCAGGGCACCTCTAGGTGGAGTTTGGGGGGCTTGGTCTGGCCGAAATTGTCCTAGGGACAGCTCGACTTGAGCTTGAGTAACTCGGGCTGCTGACAGCCGAGGAGCAGCATTATTGTTTGAGCTTCCTCGCTCATCTATGGTGGAACTCTAGCTGAAGGGAAGGTGCAGTTGGGTAGAGGACTTCCTCCCGGTTCTAATGAGATCGAATGCAGCTTCAGAGGTGGAGAAAAACCTCGATGCCGAAGCTTTGGTTTACTGCTAGCCGAAAAATTTAGCACTTCCCCTTCTTTGGTCGATTGTGGGATGCTCTTTATATAGAGAACTAGACAACTGATCGGGCTATTGGCCGATGTAGGACTCGGCCTTCGAGTTGGCCGCCGGCAACCTGATCGGAGTGATATCTGAGTCGATAGAGACTCCCCTTCCTTCAATCTCTCTCTCCTCTCTATTCTCTTTGTTAGCGGCTGGAGGTTGAAAATGATGACATGGCAGATGTGCCATGTGGTGCACCGTGATTGGTTAGCTTTTATGACATGACGTTCCAACTCAACCACCACATCAGGCGTTGAGCGGACACGTGGCAGTCTGCCATTGATTTCTCGTGTCTACATGGCAAGTTGGCCAGTCATCTGTTGACTGTTGACCGGACACATGGCAGCCTTTCATTGGCTACCCATGCTTGTGTGGCTACTGACTAGGCTCCATTGACTAGTCTTGACCATTGATTGGTCTAGTTTGTTGACCGACTGAACCGTTGACTGGTCCGATCAGACCAAATTTAGAGACCCAAATTCAAAAATCGCCTAGTTTAGGCCCAATTCGTCTGATTTTCTAAAATTTTAAAATTTCTCAATTCATTTTCTATCTAATGGAGGCTTCAATTTCCTAAATTGACATTTTTAAGCCACCTAGAAAAATGAATCTGTCACACCCCAACCCGATTTGGTCGGATCCCCGTGAGCAAGTCGCCACTCTCCCAGTTTATTTAGGGTTTTCCCCTTCTTTAACCCGTGAGGAGTAAGGTGTCCTTTAAACCTGCACCTTTCTTGGAATAACATAAATTTAAACTTATAATACCTTTCTCATAGTTATAGTTTAACTCGTAGTCTTTGGGTAGGCTTTCCTCGGGTTACTTGAAAGGGTATAAGGGAGGGGGTGAGTTCAATGACTAAGTGAATGGGACTTCAAGTATGACTTTCAAAAAATAGTTTGAATTAGAGTGTGTGAGACTCCTTATTTTCCTTTAAAACATTTCATCCTCAAATCTAGGAAGTTCATCATACAAACCGCGTATAATCTACTCACAACCAATAAGTAGTTTTTTCGCGTAATTTCCACATCATTCCATTCTGGTGTGATGGTGAAAATTCCACTTAGTAGTGGATTTTCATTTTCGAGGTGCTTATCAACCCAACCAGATATGATATAAAAATCCCATTCACCTCAGCTTGTGCTTCATTTGTAAGTTTATCTCTTTGTCCCTTTCACTTGGTTCCATTTGCTCTTCGTTGGGATACATACACCTTTCCATGGTTTCCTTCCTCAGTAGTACTCTCCCCTTTTTCCTTGGTTCTAGGGAATATCTATCTTTAAATGGCATCCTTTGATGTCGTCCTCTTCTGTTTATCCTTGCTCTTGAAATTTTGTGGGTATATCTTTGGTACTCTATCCTCATCCCCACTCATACCACAATACACATCTATTTCTTTTAGGGATAGTTTAAATTTTCCTTGTTTCAAGATTTCCTAACCATTATGTGAAAGGCTTACCTACTCCTTTCTTGGCTTGAATTCCGTCGTTAATTTGGTCATTGACCCTTTTAAGGATTTCTTTCATCCTTTTTTTCTCCAATATTTGGCCTTTCCATCTCTTCCTTCTTTGCTAGAGTTTACTTTATGACCTTCACGAGGGTAGTTCATTACCTGCCTCACCCCTACTATTCCCTTTATCTAATTCTCTTGAGGCAATTGTCTCTCGAATCTTCTTGTCTTTTATGATCCTTCTAGTGCCCTTTTTAGGGTGCATTCCTTACTACTTCCCGGTCCTCCTTAGGGCATCGTTCATTCTCCTTGACTATCTTGTTATTATATTTTGCTTACTTCTGCTATGTTGGTCAGAGACTCCAATTTTGACTTCTCTGCTTTTTCTAAAAAAAGTTGTACTTGCAATCTTAGGACATCTCATTTATCGTCAATTGTTAGGCTAGTCTTTTCTTATGGATGTACTCCTTTCTTTGCTCCTAAATTGTTGGAATTTCTTCTTTAAGGAAGGATTCTCCTTAGCTACCTTTTTGTTCAGTTTGTGGTTTTATTGAGGTCCTACCTTTAGCTTTTTTTCCTTCTTGCCACATCGCTAAGATCTTGAAGAGCTTCCTCCTGTCTGTGGTTGAAACTACGAGCTGGAGTCGTGTTTCTTGGGATGGTATCCTTTTGGATTTCTTATAGCTGTGAGGGCGTCTTTCTTGTAAAGTATTGTTCTAAATCCTAGTGGTGTGGGACAACCCTTCATGTCCTATCTCCTTTGTACCTTATAATAGGTTGTTTCTTGCTTAGTTACTCCAAGAGTTCTCTTATACTCCTTACCATGACGGTTTTCTTGTCATGCCTTCTTTGCCTAAAAATCTTTTTGATTCATTCCTTTATCCTTGATCTTCGTGGTGTCTAGGGAATCGCGATTTTGTTTGGTTACTTTTCTTGGGGCCATCTTCCTAACAAGATTACATTCTTTGAGACACAAGGTTTCTTGGAATTGGGAGTACTTCATTAATAGAAGAGTACAATATGTTGGGGGTTTTCGCCCTATTACAGAAAGTGGTAATAAAATAAATAGGGAGCTATAGGATTCTTGATAAGCATCCTCCTAGGTAAGGTTATACACCCTTTGTTGGCGTTTATAGCTTCACGCTTGGCTTCCTTTTTACTTAGAGTTATGCCCTCAATAGGTCCTCGCACCATTCTTCGAGATACTTCCCCATTTGGTCTTTTGAGATTCCTACCATGCCTCAGGCATTTGGGAAGCTTCTAGGGTTGTCTTCCTACGAGGACAGGGTGTTGAGTAGAGCCATTCCTAGTTTTCTTGGTTACTCTCCTGGGAGCCATCTAAAAATTTTAAGATAAATCCTATTAGTTACTATATTTTCTAGTCATGATTATGTATTCGAGGAAATAGGCTCTGATACCACTCTAGTTGTCATGCCCCGACCCGGTTTGGTCGGATCCCCATGATCAACTTGCCACTCTCTCAGTTTATTAAAGGGTTTGCCCTTATTATAAACTATAAAGAGTAAGGCGTCCCTTAAACCTGCACCTTTTCCTAGAATAACATAAATCAAAACTGTATAATATTTTAAATTTATCATACCTATCTCACAAGCATCTTAGTTGATGATCTTTAAGGGTAAGCTTTCCGAAATTTCTTGAAAGGGATATAAGGGAGGGGGTGAGTACAATGACTCAGTGAATGGGTTTTCAAAATTTTTAAACTTTAGGAAAAATAATTGTATTAGAGTGTGCTAGACTCTTTTCTTTCAAAAATCCTTTCATTTCAAATCTCGGTTTTTACCACCATTTCTTATTAACCACGGTGTGTCATCACCCAACACACATCCTTTATCATGAAGGTCACACACACATTAGTAGGCCAGTACTTCCACTGAACCCACTTGGGGCATCAGAGCGACTTTACCGACCTCCTAGATAGAAGCACATCCACTTCTACCTTGAGAATGAGTGGATGTACACAACATCTGACACTCAATCCCAAAATCAATTCTCTCTGACCGTATGAGGACAGAGACCTCATCCCGTCCCCACCCCGGTCTTATGTGCTTGGTGCTACTCAAAATTTCGCACGATCACCTTGTACGACGAACTACCTTTATACTCACTAGGTCGTCCAAGGCCCTTAGAATGCATCACTACCCCTCTTGGGCATCTTGATGGTCACGTAATCACAGTACATGCACAAATAGTATTTTCTTATCATGTCATATAATTTGTTGTGCCATTAGTCCAATGGCCACGACCTTCAACTCAACCTGTAACTATTTGTCTTGACTAGTCTAGAGACCTATCATGTCGCACTGCAACTAGTTGATTGAATATATCGGTCCTGTCTTGGTACCATAGCCAATCAATTCATTTGTTAAAGTTTTAGGGCACATATCTCATGTTTGTTTATGAGTTCCTGCTCATGCCCACCAGCCTATGGCCCACTATTCGAGATTTTCAAAACCGGGCATAGTAGCCCCCAAGTTCCAAAACCAAGGCCCCTGGCCTATAAGAGTTATTCAAGCTCTCATCAAGAAGGTCTCCCAAATCGTTTAAACATTGGCACATAGCCAGGGGACATCACTTCTGACAAAATATGTTTTCAAATGTCCATCATACCAACTGAGTATGAGGACATCTCCGCTCATAACTGATGAACGGGTTTACCACTTCTTTCGAGGAAGTTTTATCATACCAACTGGGTATGATCTACTTACGACCGGTAAGTAGTTTTTCCGCATGATTTTCACATCACTTCTCTAAATAGTGGGTTTTTCATTTTGAGGTACCTATCATTCCCAACCGAGTATGATATGAAATCTCACTCACAACCAATAAGTGGTTTTTAACTTTAAACTGTGCTCATCATCCCAATCGGGTATGATATTATTAAGCCCACTCACCTGTTAATGTAGTGAATTCTACTAGACCGGTTCGTTGTATTCATGCGAGCTTGTCCTTGTTGGTGTTCCCAGTAGCTCATGTGCCTACACGATATGAACATCCACGCTCAATATCCCTCGGCCTAATAGCCTTCATTCAATCCAAATGAATGAGAAAACCAAACTTTTATTTATTTGCAATTAGGTCCCTAAAGTTATTTTTCTTTAACTTTAAGTCCCAAATGCTGGTTTTTACTTAAATTAAGTCCCAAAACTTTTAAAATTCCCCTTGGGACCATAATTTATTAAAATTTCACAAAAAGGGCTTTAATTTCCCAAATTTCCAATTTGGTCCCCCAACTTTCCCAAAATTACCATTTCCCCTTCCTTTGCAAAAATGGTAAGTTTTACCTCAAAAATTCTAAAATTCCTTAATTGGCCCTCTAACATTCTTATCATGCCCAATTGACCCTCAATTTTATAAAATTGCATTTTGGTCCTTCAAAATTTGAAAATCCCCAATTTTCCCCCAATTTCAACTCCTTAACACAGCCGAATTTGATTTCATCAAATTGACATATCAAACACTTCTAATTGTTGAAATTGAAGTTAAAATTGAGTTCCTACATCTTCATACGATTCAATAGCACTTTGAATTGCAAGTGTTGTCGCTGAAACGAGCTCAAACGAAGTTTCGCCGGAAAATAGACTGTAGAGAGAGAAAGCTTCGAAAGCTTACCGTCGGGGGCACGTCGGTCCGAGCTTTTGATCTGGGCAGATAGCTCTTGTCCTGAGGTTCATCCTAGAATTAAGAATTGCATCAATTGATGGCAAATTGAGTTAGAATTTCCTCATCGAAATTTTACTGGTTCTCTCTCTAACACTAGTCAGAAATTATAGAGGGAAGCCGAATTGACTTACCTTTCCATTCTAATTCAATTGTAGTAGGGTCGAGGAAGTGTTGGGATGGCTTGGTTTGCTCTGAGGAGGGCTCGAATTGGCCAAGTTTAGCTTGGCAAAAATAAGGCAGCTTCGGTCCGCTGGAGTTGGTTTATTGTTCCATCATGCCGGCGCTTCTCCGGCGACCCTCAGAGCAAATAGAGACTACATGCGTTTAGCTTACTTCTCTCTGGTTCTAAAGAGACCGACCTCTCTTTCCAAGGTTAAGAAAAATGCTCAAGTTGAAGCTCTGGTTCGAGCTTCACCGGGAAATGGAGAAGTAGAGAGAGAAGTGTTTAGGTGCGTGGAGAATAAATGGGGATTAGCTCTTTATATAGGTGTAAAATAGTGTATTAAATGGGGGAGATTTATTACTAGTATTAATGTTATCATAAATTGATTAGTATTTATTAGTATTAATTCCAATAATTTAATTTACATATTAAATTATTGGTATTAATCCTAATAATTAAATTAGTTATTAAATTATTGGTATTAATTCCAGTAATTATATATATATATATATTAATTTATGGCTATTTATGATAGGACGTAGGTTCACATAAAATATTTTTACCAAAATTTTGAGTTACAAAAAAAACATACTTCCTAGGAGGTCCTTGCACTACACTCACATAAGCACATTTAACTTTGGTGTTATGATGAGATCCAGTTCATCTGAACCAATCTAATTTTTCTATTCTAATTTGTCTTAAGGTTCTTTTCTAAGGTTTTATGAACCCTCAAATGGTTGGGTTTGTAAACCAGTTCAATTTTTTTACTCGATTTGACCGCTTCTTTTCCCGATTTTCCTTAACTCAAAAGGGCAGGGTTTACAACATCAATACACATTCAAGTCCTTATCCAGATGCATCACTATAGACGGTGTACTCTCCCTCATTGGGGTTGGGAAGGGAGAGTACTGGTGTGGTAGTCAATCAAGTCTTCAACTCTAAGAAGGACTTCTCACAGCTTTCATCCCACTTATACTCAACTTCTTTCCTAGTGAGTCGAGTTAGAGGGGCTGCTATCTTAGAAAAGTTTTGCACGAACCGTCTGTAGTATCCTGCCAGACCTAAGAAACTTCTTATCTCTGAAGGATTCCTTGGAGCCTTCCAATCTAATATGGCTTCCACCTTGGCTAGATCTACATTGACTCCATCCTTTGACACTATATCCTAAGAATCTTATCTCTTGCAGCCAGATCTCACACTTGGAGAATTTTGTATATAAGTGATTTTCCTTCAATATCTCCAAGGTAATTGCCAAATGTTCTTCATGTTCCAACCTAGTTCGTGAGTATATAAGAATGTCATCTATGAACACTATCACGAACCTATCCAAGCGTGGTTGGAACATACAGCTCATTAAAACCATGAAGGCTGCAGGGGCATTCATTAATCTGAACGACATCACTCTGAACTTTTAATGTCCATATCGGGATCGGAATGCCATTTTGGGAATGTCCTCCGCTCGGATCCTAAGTTGATGATAGCTTGACCTAAGGTCTATTTTGTAGAAGTAAACTGCTCCTTTTAATTGATTGAATAGATCATCAATTCATGGAAGTGAGTATCTGTTCTTGATGGTGACCTGGTTCAACTTTCTATAGTCCATACATAGTCTCATGCTTCCATCCTTTTTCTTACGAATAGGACGAGTGCACCCTATGGAGAAAAGCTAGGACGTATGAAATCCTTCTCCAATAATTTGTCTAATTGCTCCTTCGATTCCTTCAGTTCCACTGGAGCCATACGATATGGGGCTTGGGATATGGGGTTTATTCCTGGGATTATTTCTATGGTGAACTCTACTTGCCGACTTGGAGGTAGTCTGGGTAGTTCTTTTGGAAATACTTCTAGATAGTGCTTAACTACTAGAATGTCTTTAAGTCTCTTCTCTTCAGACTCTTCGTTGATGATCATGGCCAGGAAAGTCGTACAACCTTTATGTATTATCTTTTGGGCTTTCATATGGGACACCATCTGTACTTCACTTTTCCTTCGGTCTCCTTGGAACTTTAATCTGTTTGTCTCAGGAGTGTGGAAGGTCACTATCTTCTTTCCATAGTCCATCCTAGCCTGATGATTACTTAGCCAGTCCATCCCAAGGATTACTTCTACATCCTTCAAGGGCAATGGGATCAAATCTGCTTCAAGTTTGATTCCTCCAACCTTTATCTCACATCCTTTTAATTGTTGATTCCTCCAACTTTGTTCTAGGGGAGTAAGTTCTAAAGGTAAACCTGGTATCAAGTCTTCCTTGATGAAGGATCTCTCAGCTCCTGAATTGAAGAGGGCATAGACTTGTTGTCCCCATAATTGTATATTCCCTGATTGAAGAAACGTGTATTTTAGAGGAAAGGCTTTTCTTTATTAAATAAAATTTTCAGTTTACAAGATTCTCTTGAACTAGTTGGGAGGATTTTGGGATGTACCCTCTATAGTGCTAGGGTCTCTTCTAGCCTCTTCGTGGGTGAGGTTGTATACCCTAGTTGGTACTCGTGCTATAGCATCTGGCCTAGGGTTCCCTTGAGGTGGTAAAAGGGTATTCCTCTACTTGTTCTCCCTGAGAGTGGGGCATTCATTTACAAAGTGCCCCACTTGTCTACTTGCAAAGCAGGTCAAGCATGCTCCCTCATGGTTCCTTTGACACCTTGGACAGCGAGGGTCTCCTTGAGGTAAGGTGGGGACTACTCTCTAGGGAGGTGTTGGCATGTCTTTTCTCCTTTGAAATTCCATTCCATTTCCCCACTTTGGACCATTATGCTATTTTTGTCATCCCTAATAGCTTTGACCCTTATCCTCCTTCCGGATTGTTTGCTCCATTCGACGACATCAGGTTTGCAATAGTCGCTCACATTCATGAGCCATACTGATTACCGTCGCCAGGACCGTGGGACGTCCTAGTACTCCCATAAGGTCTCGTATGTCTATATTGAGACCGTCCATGAACCTCTGGCATATATTTGCTGGGCCAGATAGATCAGGAGCAAAGGGTCTTAACTCGTTGAATTTCATTTCGTTCTCCGATATGGAGTTAAGCCCTTGCCAGAGTCGGATGAATCTTGCTTCTTTTCATTAATCAAATGAGGAGCCAGGTACTCCTCCATGTACCTCTCCTTAAAGTGCTCCCAGGTAGGGGTGGAGGTATGCAAGTTGCAGATATTGTATGACTTTCACAGGTGTAGTTCAACGACTGAGTGAATGGGTGTTTAAAGTATGACTTTTAGAAAATAGTTTGAATTAGAACATTTCATCCTCAAATCTTGGTTTTCATAGCCATTTCTCATCACAATGCTGTGTTTATCAATCAACACACGCCCTTCATAATGAAAGGAACACACATTCGTAGGGCAGCACGTCCACTGCACCCACTTGTGGCATCGGAGTGACTTTAACGGCCACCTAGATAGAATCACGCTTACTTCTACCCTGAGAATGAGAGGATGTACGAGACATCCGACCCTTAATCCCATAAAGAAAACTCTGTGTCCGTATGAGGACAGAGACCTCATCCCGACTGCACCCCGGTCTCATGCGCATGAAGCTACGTCGAGCTTCTCTAACTGCTAGCATGGCAAACTGCCCTTATCTCCACCATGTCATCCAGTTGCCCCTAGGACGCATCACTACCTCTCTTGGCTATCTTGAAGGTCCCGTACCTCAGTGCATGCACAAAACAACAGTTTTCCACATAAGCCATTTAATATGTGGTGCCACTAGACCAACAATCTCGACCCTCAACTCGACCTACAGCTGTGTTGTCTTGACTGGTCCGTCGACCTGTCATGTCTTACTGCCGCTAGTTCATCGAGTATGTCGGTCTTGTCTTGGTACCATGGCCAAACATATCATTCATTTAAAGTTTTCATTACTTAAACTTATGTTTGTTTATTAGCTCCTGCTTGTGCCAACTGGGCTTGGGCCCACTGAATGAGATTTTCAAAATTAGATATTTAAGCCCCCAAGTTCCAAAACTGAGACCTCCAGCTTATCTGAGCTATTCGAGCTCCCGTTAAAAAGGTCTCCCAAAAGGTTTAAGCAGTGGCACATAGTCAAGGGAGAGCTCTTCCGACAATATAAACTTGTAGCCATCCATCACACCAACCGGGTGTGAAGACATCTCCGCTTATAATCGATAAGCGAGTTTTCTACTTCCTTCTAGGAAGTTCATCATATGAACCGGGTATGATCTATTTACAACTGGTAAGTATTTTTTTTTTGTGTAATTTCCACATCACTCCATTATAGTGTGATGGTTAAAATTCCACTTAGTAGTAGATTTTCATTTTCGAGGTGCTTATCATCCCAACCAAGTATGATATAAAAATCCCACTCACCCAATAGTGTAGTGAATTTCCTCTTAACTGACTTGTTGCATTCACGCGAACTTGTCTTAGTTGGCATTCCCGATACTTCATATTCCTACATGATATGAACATCCTTATTCATTATCATTTGGCCTATAGCCTTCATTTATCACGAATGAATAAAATACCCAAACTTTTCATTTATTTGCCATTAGGTCCCTAAAGTTCTTTTTCTTTAACTTTAGAACCTAATGCCAAATTTTCCCCAAATTGAGTCTCGAAACTTCTAAAATTCATTTGGGACCTCAATTTATTCAAAATCACAGAAAAGGGTTCAAGTTTCCAAATTCCCAATTTGGTCACCAACTTTTCCAAAATTACCATTTTGCCCCTACTTTACAAAAATGGTAAATTTCACCCGAAAAATTCAAAAAATCAACCAATTAGCCCTCCAACATCTTTATCATGCACAATTGGCCCTAAATTTTATGAAATTTCCCATTAGTCCCTCAAATTTTTGAAATTCCCAAAATTTCCCCAATTTTCCCCCAATTTGATTTCATCAAATTAACAAATCAAATGAGTTTAATTGAAGCTTCATACATTTTCATACGATTCAATTGCACTTTGAATTGCACGATTTGACGCTAGAATGAGCTCAAATGGAGCTTTGCCGGAAAGCTGAACAAAGATAGAGAAAGCTTCGAAAACTTATCGCTGGGGTGTGGTGGTCCGAGCTTTCAATCTGGGCAGATAGCTCTTGTCTCGAGGTTCTTCCTTAGATCAAGAATCACCTCAATTCATGTCAAATTGAAGGAGAATTTGGTCAGTAAAGATCTGCCGATTCTCTCTCTAGCACTGATGGGAATTTATAGAAGGGAGCCAAATTGGCTTACCTTTCCACACTAATTCAGCTTTGAGAGGGCTTGGTTTGGCCTGAGGAGGGCTCGAATTGGCCATTTTCAGCCCAGCCAAAATAGGGCAAGTTTTGATCCGCGGGAGCTACTTCATTGTTCTATCACGCTGGTATTAATCTGACGATCCTCAAAGCAAATGGAGACTATAGGAGTGCAGCTGACTTCTCCCTAAATCCAAAGATCCTAAACACACCTTCTTTGGCTCAAAAAAATGCCCAAGTTGGAGCTTTGGCTCGAGCTTCATTGGAAAATGGAGAAGTCAGGAGAGAGTGGAGTTTTCAGGTGTGAGGAGGGGCTCTTTATATAGGAAGCTCAAGGACTTCTTGGCCGTCCAATTGGTGCCTTAATGGTGGTCATTCATTGCCTGAAACTCCTTGGTTGGAGACTTTTCATCTTCGCTGGTGCTACTCGATTTTCTGGCGATTGAACAGTGATGTCATCTAAAGGAAGAGGACGACACTATTCTGAATCGGTCGGTTCAGGCCCAATTCGACCGAGTGTTTCAAAATTAAAATTTTTTAAATTCATCTAAATTCATTCTCTATCCAATGGTGGCCTCAATTCTCCAATTTGAATTTTCTAAGCTACCTAAAAAAATGAATTTAACATTTGGTTCAATAATGGTTCAAACCGGTTCGGATCTAGTTCACCTGAAGCGATCTGGTTTTCATTTTCAATTTATCCTAAAGTCATTTTTCATGACTTTTATGACTCTTTAGGTCACTCGGGATCCATAAATTTTACGGTTTGCCCTTTCTCTATCAGTTCTAGTTTATAAATGACTCGATTTTCTCTTTGGAAATGACCGGTTCTTTTCCCGATTTTTCTTATTATCAAATGACGGGGTTTAGAGAATCATTGAATCGATTCACTATGGTTCAATCCAATTCAATCTGGTTCAGGTCTGGTTCACCCCGAACCGGTCTAGTTCTCCTGTCCAATTCACTTCATGGTTCTTCCCCATGATTTTTGTTAATTTTTTATCACTTGGGATTTTCCAATTTCCCATATTAACCCTTCTTTCTTATTTTTGGTTCCTTTTTTCTACTCGATTTTCTCAAAATCGCCAGTTCTTTCCCCGATTTACTTGGTCTGGGGGACGGGTTTCACAAATCTCCCATCCTTTTAGGAGTTTTTTTCTTGGAACTTAGCTGTACATCCTTTACATCGGAAATAAATTATCTTGTGGTCAACTTGAGGATTGATTTGACATCCTATCGCTCTCGTTACCCCTTTTTGCTCATTCATTTATTCCCTTGGACTTAGTTCCTTTGACTTGCCTTACCCCCGTATCCAAGTAATTTCTTAAGTCTAATGCTCCCCACCGTTTGGGCTCAAACCTTTCCTCTTGAGGGTTTTGTCTGAACTCGTGAGTTCTAGAATGTCCGACTGTCCCTGGGTCTATCTGTTCCCTTGATTATTGGAACCCTTAGCTCAGTTTCCATTCGAGCATTTCATACTCACGTTCATGGGTTTCGGTGATATCCCCTTCCTGTCCTGTGTTGGTCTTTTATTCCATTTTTTTTTATCACTTTCTTGTTTGGTTTCTCCATTTCCAATTATCGGGTTTCCCATCCAATCCTCGACTTACCAATATACTGCTGGGTTTCTTCCTTTCAGTTCTCCCTCACGTCCAACAGCGTCCTTACTCAAGGACTTCTTTTTATCAGATCCATCCTTACTCGCTCGTGACCATTTCACGGTTCTTTTATTCCGAATTTATCTCTTATGGCTTAATTGTCCATTCCTTGATTTCACTTGAAGGAGTTCCCTTCATTGGTTTTATCTCCTACTCTGGTACTTTGAAGTTGGGATTTCTTTCCATCCTTTGAGCTGTGCATTAATCCTTCTCATCCTTTCTTGAAGGTTTCCCTTAATCATTTCCTTGTTGAAGGGCGCCCACTCAAAGGTTTCGCAGATATCCTTCCTTATATTTCCTTATTAGGGTATTTCGCCCATTCCCACTTGTTACAACATCATCTGAGGTTATCATCCCACTGCCCGTTCTTTGGGCTTTTCTTTGCTCCTTGGGCTATGGGTACACATTCCTTTACGTTTGTTGTTGAGGGTATCAAACCTTTAATCAACCTCGTGACATCCTTTGATGCATGTCCTTTTCTACTTACCCTTCCTTTATACCCTTTCCTTATTCCTACTTGTAATTTCTACAAGTATACTTGATTTGGGGAAGTTCAAATCCTCCTTGTGTCCAGGTTTTAGGATCGCCTTACGGGGGCTCACTTAATCTTTCTTGTGGCTCGAGGGTGGTCGTCAATCTCTTTTGACCATTGATTTCTCTGAGGATTTCCTTCACACTTCTTTTTCTAACGTTTGACCTTTTCACTTCTCCCTTCTCCATCGGGGATTAAATCCATGATTCTCACGAGAGTTGGTTCATTTAACCGCCATATTCATATTGCTCTCTTTGTCCAATTTTCCCGAGACAGTTGTCTCTTGAGTTCACTTGTCCTTAATGCTCATCCTATTGCCTTCTTTAGGGTGTGGTTGTCACCACTTTTTTGGTTCTTCTTAGGGTGTTGTTTATTCTCCTTTGATAATCCCATGATTACTAGTTCCCTACTTTTGCTAGGTGGGTTTGTAATCCCTACTTGGCTCCTCTACTTTTCTAATGCAGGTTACACTTTTCCATTCCCAACTTCATGTTTCTAGCTGAGGAACTTCTGGTTCTCGTCCTCATCATGTGCACTCATAGTTACACCTCATCGTCTGATCCTTGTTTTCCTTAAGTAGGTGGGGTTAGAGACTAGTCTTGATGTTCACCATTTGTTAGTTAGTGGCGTACTTTTCTAAGATTCCTCTCTCCTTGGAAATTTCTTCCTTTGTTTCCTAGTTATGGTTACCTTACCCATCCCAATTGGGTTATCTTCCCAATGGCTGTTGTCTCCTCATTTGCCCATTCTTTGGGTTTAACTCTATACATGGTCCTACCTTCCCTCTCTCTTTCGAGGAGGTCGGAGTACCTTGACCTCCTAGTCTAGGGGATCCAAAGGTGTTATTTGTCATTCCAAAGTTTTAAATAGGTCGGCAAAATCTTTGGGTCTTAGTTCTCCAACCCTTCTAATATGAGGTTTGTCCTTCTTGTTCTTTATTGGTTATGAGGCACAAGGTCTTGATGGGACACATTTCGATTTGGGCGATAAAAGTTTATGTAAACTTAGAAATTTTTATTTATTGGCAAAAAAATATAGTACATTTGGGGACCTCATTCCCCCTAAGTGAGATGGTTAAAAGAAAGGTCGTGAAGCTCGATGCTAGAATTTTGAGGAACCCTCTCCTGGGTGGGTTTGAAATCCTCATTTGGAGTTGTGGCTCCTGAGGCGGCCTCCTATCTTCCATCTTCTCGAACTTCGGTAGTCGAGGAGGTATTACTCTTAGGAGGTATTGCCACCCATCCTTGTGGTGTGGGACATATCCTCACCATATGTCTTATTCCCCCACACCTATAACAGGTTATCCCGACACCGACTTCTACATGGATCCTTTGGTATTGGCGTAGTGAAGAGATTTACATTTCCCTGTCTGCCCTCTTTTCCTTTCTCTTCCTTTTATCATGTCCTTCCTCGCTCGTGGAGGTAATGCTCCCAAGAGTGGGTACCACATTCCTTAGTGGTTTTGGGCACTTTCGTGCATAGTGTCCCCTATGTCCACAATTGTAGCAGGTTACTTCATTGCGTGTACCTTTATAGCTCCATCCTGGACCTTGGGGAATTTTTCTTAGTGGTTGATGGTGGTTTCTGTGTTTCACTATCCTTAGGTGCGTACATCCTATGGAACAATCCCCCTTCCTAAGCGCAAAGCAAGGTTCCCCGAATACCTTAACGAATTCTTCGCAAAGTCACCTTGGCTCAAGAGGAATCCTTGGTCTCGTGGGTTGGCTGCTCCTAGATACTTGAGCTCCCAAGTTAATTCACTCACGCGGGGCAGGATTTCTTCCCGGTCCTAGGGTGGCTGTGATAGCATGGGTCTGTTTAGTTTCTCTAAGAGTGGTGATATCTATTTGACATGAGTTTATCACAAGTTGGGGTTCTAGGGATTTTAGTTTTGAAACTTTTTTTGAAAAACCTTGCTTTGATACCACTTAAGTTGTTATGCCCTGACCAGGTTTGGTCGGAGTCCTGTGATCAACCCGCTACCACCCTTCCTCATACTAATTTAGTACTTCTACCAAACAGACCGATGAAGGTAAAGGCATCGGAGTACTTATTTTTTATAACAAAGTTTATAAAACAACTAAATGAAAGTTACCTGCTTATGGTACCTTTGGCTTTCTCCTCTATCTTTTGCTCATCGTTGTGAGGTGGTTCTCCTGAAAAAGGTTTAATGGAAGAGGGTGAGTTTCTACAACTTCGTGAGTGGGGGATGGGAAGTGAGTTTTCAAGACAATTAGTTGATCAAAATATTTTATGCATTTAGTTTGTTGTAATATGAATTCATCACTTCTTGATCACTTCCCTTTTCTCAGGAGGCGTTTCAACAAACATTCACACACCCTTTATCTCATAGAAAGGGATCACACATTTGCAAAATAGATCTCGTCTACTTTACTTGTAGACCGGAGTGTCTTTACCATCCACATGAGTCTGGTGGGACAAAACCTCATTTGCCCTCCGGCCTCGGTCTTGAGACCTCATTTGCCCTTCGGCCTCGGTCTCAGTGCGTAGGAAGCATTCAGAGCTTCTCGGCATATTGGATGCCAAACCGCCCTTATGCACCCTTGGGTCGTCCAACATCCCTTGGGACCCATTGACTACCCCTCCCTAGTGTCTAGATGCTCCCGGAATCCTCATGCATGTATAACAATAGTTTTAATTCATCAACCATGATCTTTGGTACTAACGGTCTAACGACACTGACACTCAACTTGGCCTACAGTTGTTTGCCTTGACCGGCCTATTGACCTGGTCTAGGCATATTGCCACTAGCCCATCGAGCCTTGTCAGTTCTATATTGGTCCCGTAGCAAGTCACACAATAATTCTGGTTTCATGAGAGTTTTCATGGTCCTTAAAATTCACATTTGTCTATGGGTCCAACCTGTGAACATTAGCCTTGGGCTCCCTATATAAAGTGCTCATCTCCATTCATTCTCCTCACATTTAAAAACACCATTATCTCTCAACTACTCAGTTTTCTGGTGAAGCTCATACAAGAGCTCCAACATTAAGGTTTTTCTGAGCTATAGAAGGTGAGGTCACGTTATTTAGATTCTAGGAGAAGTTAGCTACATGACGGTAATCTCTATTTGATATGAGGATCGCCGGAGAAGTGTCGGTAGAATCAAATAGTGCAGCAGCTCCGATGGACCAAAGTAGCTTTGTTTTGACCAAGCTGAAATTGGCAAAATTTAGCCCTTCTCGGGCTAAACAATGCCCTCCCAACACTCCCATAGCCCTAACAAGACCGAATTAGAGCTGAAAGGTAAACCAATTCGGTCCCTTCTGTCATTTCCGTCGATGTTAGAGAGAGAAACTGTAAAAATTTCACTGACCGAATTCTCACTCAATTCAATATGAATTGTTGTGATTCTTGATCCTAGGAGAAACCTTAGGATGAGAGCTACCTGCCTAGATAGAAAGCTAAGACCATCGCACCTCCGATAGTAAACTTTTGAAGCTTTCTCTCTCTACACATAATTTTCCGGTGAAGCTCTGTTTGAGCTCGTTTTGACCTCAATTCATGTAATTCAAAGCTCAATTGAATTGTATGGATGTGTAGGAATTGAATTATAACTCCAATTTCAACAATTAACCCCGCTTGAATGGTCAATTTGATGGAATCAAATTTGGCGAGTTTGAAAGGGGAAATTGGGGGAAAATTTTCTAGAAATTTTGTCGATTTCATAAAATTGAGTGACCAAATTACAATTTACCAAAATTGTGGGCCAATTGGCCACGAAAAGGTTGTTGGAGGACCGATTAGTCAATCTTTTAAAATAATTGGGGTCAAATTGCCATTTTTGTAACATAGGGGCAAAATGGTAATTTTTGAAAAGTTGGGGGACCAAATTGGAAATTTAGAAAACTTGAGCTCCTTAAACAATTTTGAGTAAATTGAGGACCCAAAGTAAATTTTTAGAAGTTTCGGGACTCAATTTGGGGAAAAGTTAGCATTAGGGACCTAAAGTAAAGGAAAATGAACTTTTGGGACCTAAGTTCAATTAACTGGAAATTTTTAGCCTATTCGTTCATACATGAGAAAAACAAAGTTGTTATGCCAAATATTAATAGATAAGAATATCCAAATTGTGTAGGAACATGAGTGACTAGAATGCCCGTAAGGACAAGATAGCGTGGAGGTGGAAACCAACTAGAGAAGAGTACACTTCAGTTATCAGGTGAGTGGGTTTATTTACATCATACCCGGTTCGGATGATGAGCACCTTGAAAATGAAAAACCACTTATATGTGGGATTTTAACATCACACCCTATTGGAGTGATGTGAGAACTAAGTGGAAAAACTACTTTTCAGTTGTAAGTAGAGAGATCATACCCGGTTGGTATGATGGACTTCCTAGAATGAAGGATAAAACACGCTTGCCGGTTGTAAGTAGAGATGCCATCACACCCAGTTGGTGTGATGAATTGAAATATTATTTTGTTAGAAGTGTTCTCCCCTAACTATGTGCCAATGCTTAAAATTTTTGGGAGACCTTCTTTACGAGAGATAGAACATCTCAAATAGGCTAGAGGCCTCGGTTTTTGGAAATTGTGGGGCTAAAATGCCCGACTTTGGAAAATCACGTGCGGTAGGCACAAGGCTAGTTGGCATGAGCAAGAGCTAGTAAACAAATATGATATGATAAAGCCATGAAAATTCTTAATGAATGGATTATGTGATTTCGCCATGGTACCAAGTCAGGACCGACATGCTCAATGAACTAGCGGTAGTGTGTCAAGGCCAGGTCGACGGGCCGACCTAGACAAATAGCTGCAGGTTGAGTTGAGGGTCGGAGCCATTGGACTAGTGGCACCAAAGATAAATGGCTTTGTAGAAAACTATTGTTTATGCATGCACTTGAGGTTCCAGACCATCAAGACGCCTAAGAGGGGTAGTGATGTGTCATAGGGTTGATCACGAGGATTCGGCCAAACTTGGTCGGGGCATGACAACTTAAGTGGTATCAGAGACAAGTTCCCTTGAATCATAATCAATACTGTGCCCTAACATTAATAAATACTAATTACCATGTAGGAAGGAAAGTCCCTAGAAAATTTGCGGTGAAATCCAATCATCCACAATTGACCGTTAAAAAGACGCCTACTCCTAGAGAGGTGGTTGTTCAACGATTCTTGAAGGGCGAGAAGAGAGTGCCCAAGGATATGGTCGAGAATTATAGGCAACTCGTTGGAGCCCTACTAGAGCCATAAGGCATTACCTATCCTCCTCCAAGGCAGGAAGAACCTAAACCTCCTCCAAGGAGCCCAACACCTCCTCCAGCCCCACAACAACCAAAGAGGACTCCCACTAAGAAAGAGGCTTGGGATAACTATTAGGATGCCTACGCCACCTTCATGAAAGTCCATCAAGTACCCCCACCTGCACCATCTAGTTGCAATCCTTTTCAATGGATGAAGTGGACATATGAGTTCAAGGCTGAGGTTTTAAGTAGGTACGCACTTGAGGACATACATGAAGTTCGTCCCATAAGGGAAATACAATGGGAATATGGATGGACTTCAACTAGTTCCTCAGAGCCTTTAGATCGTGAATCCCGCAACCGTTCAAAGGCTAACTCCTAGCCTATGACCCCAAGGGAATATGAAGTAGAAAATTTTTGTAATAAGCCGAGTATGGCAATAAACTATCTCCTGAAAGAATGAAAGTTCAATTTTTCTTGACTAAAATTTAATCTCCTTGATAATGACAAGTACAACTAACATAAATAAAAGTATCGGGGGAGTAGATAGAGAAAATATTATCTAAAGAAGAAGACTACGAGTAACCTCTAATTAACCCAAACCGTAAAGATTAGCCAATTAAGTTTCCCCTACTCGGAGAATGGAGAAATAAGACTTGGAAAGAAATTCTAGAGGAGTCTACCTAGAATTAACCAAGAGGGACATACCCTAATTAAGAGAAGAAGAAGAGTATGAAGTCTAATGTAAAGGAAGTAAGCATCAAAAGGTGCAGAAGTAGTGAAGGCAAAAAGGGTCATAAGAAGTTAAGAAAGAGCTATATAGAAGTTAGGAAATTGAGAAGATTTGGGCTACCACAAGGGAAACCAGTGGAATGGAAGCTGGCCAGGAGGAAAGTAAGGAAGAAGTAGGAGCATGGAAGATACTAAGCCACTTTAGGATAAGACAAGGAGAAAGGAAAGAGGAGAGAAGTATGATAAGAAGAAAACCTGGAGGAATAATACAAGAACCCTTGAAAGTGTTAGTGATAGGTAGGACACAAATTATTAGGAACTCACTAACAATTAGAAGTCCTCGAAGGAAGAATAAGGAATAAAAAGGAATTGGAGGATAAGGATGCATCAAGGGCAAATAACCACACTAATGTTAGAAAGGTGTAAGAAAAGAATGAAGGAAAAGCTTTCAAGAAGTGTTAGGAAGGTTGAACGTGAAACTCTCCTGACTGATGCCCCTAGGATGAAGGATAAAGATAGGAAGAGGGACCATGGGAAGAGAAATTCCCAAGTTAAGTAACCAACAGATGAATCATAAAAGGCTTGAATCCAAATAAGAACCTCATTAAAAAGGGATATGGGGTTAAAGATGTACCAGAATGGCCAAGTATGACCTACTCTGGAAGAGCAGAGCAACAAAATAGGGATTTCAGACAGACCTAGTTAAAGGAAATAACTAATAACAACAAGATAGTCAAAGAGAATAAACTACACCATAAGAAGGATCGGGAAGTGGTAAGGACTACACCCTAAATAGGAGAAGAGGATGGACATTAAGGGCAAAGAAGACTCGAGAGACAACTATCTCAAAATAATTAAACGAGGAGGGATAATAGGAACGATGCAGTTAGCGAGGTAACCCTTGTGAAAGTCAAACTTCGGTAAAGAAGGGAGAGGTGGAAAGGCCAAAAACATTTGGGAAATAAGGATGAAGGAAAGCCTTAAAGAGATCAATGGTTGAGACTAGAATAACGACCAAAAAGCCATGAGAATTTTAAGCAAGCCTCTTTCAGGACGATCAAGAGATCTTGAAACAAAGAAGATGTGAATTCCACCTAAAAGAAATGGATGAGTACTAGGAACACGTGAGAATTAACATGAGGTATAAAAGAAGTACATGTAGGTTTTCAAGAGTAAAGGTAAGCAGGAGAGGATGGCATCAGAGAATGCCATTTATGGTCAGATGTCCTTAATGGAAAAACTGGAAGAGAATCCTAGGAGAAAAGAGTATAAATTACTAAGGAAGGAAACCTTGGAAGGACATAAGTGTCCCAATTAAAAGGTAATGGGACCAACAGTAGTGGAAAGGAGATAAACTCATCAAAGATATGCTGGTTGAGATGGAAATATCAAGTATAAAGGAAAAGTACTCGGGAGGACCCAAGGAGTAAGTTAAATCCATGTAAAGTGTAAATAGGAAAACAACATCAAAAGAATGTCATATGAGTAAGAAAGGGGTGGACTGCCATAAAAAGGAACAGAGGAAAGCACATCTAACAAACCCTTGGAAAAGTAAACCCTCTAGTTAAGAAGTGATTAAAGTAAATGATAACTAACATCAAGACAGGTGGTGGTCTACACTCAAATGATGGAGTTTAAAGAGAGGACGACTAGACATAATGTGGAGTACACGAAATAAATATGAGAATTGGAAGTGTCTCAAGTAAAGTATAAAGGATGAAACTGAAATTTTAGTTAGAGAAGAATTCAAAATAGGCAAATGCCCTAATATAGAAATGGGTATGAAGAAATGAAGGAAAAAAATCTTCAAGGAATGATAAGAAGGTTGAGCATGTAGCTCCAAAGGTGAAAGTCTCTAATGTGAGAGACATAGTAGAGAACAAAACCATAAGAAGGGAACTACCCCAAACAAAGTAATCGACACATAGACTGAAGGGGATTAAATCAGAATAAATAATCATGACATTATCATGAGCGAGTAAGAGTGGATTAAGAAAATGAAAGTCCTTGAGGAAAGGACACCACTAAAAATAAGGAAGGACATAAGAAGGGTTGAACAAGACAAAAATGAGCTAACATCGAAAAATATGAAAGCAAGTACGTAGCGCTCATAAGGTCACCAAGCTAAGGGTTTCAACGATAAAAGAGAATGACTAGACACAAGAATGATTGGGCATCTTGGAACTCCCAATCTTGAAATCTTGAGTAAGAACCTCAAGAGGAAGAATCTTGCTCTAGGCATAGGAATATGTGAACCGAAGGATATACCCTTGAACTCACAGGTAAGACATGCTTAGCTAGGATAAGCTCTATTGAATGAGTAAGCAATGGAAAGGAAAAGAAATTCCTTAAATGTGTGTTATAGAGGTGCTAAGTGAAAAAAATTGAAGTGTTAGCATGTCTAACAAACTCCAAGTTGACATCAAGGAAAGTTATTTCCTATGCAAAGGATGCTAAATAAGTTTTGGGGATAAAACTCTTAAAAGGAGGGGAGAGTTGTAAACCCCATCCCTTAAAAATAAGAAAACTGGGGAGAGAACCTGTCAACCCAAGTGAGAAAACTGAACTGGTTCATGAACCCCAACCATTAGAGAAATGGCAAATTGGGAAATTTACAAATCCCGAGTGACCTAAAGAGACATAAAAACCATGGAAAGGGACTTTGGGACAAATTGGAAGAGAAAACCAGACTGGTTCTGGTGAACTGGAATGAACCGGTTGCTAAATTCTTCTTTCTAGGTAGATTAAAATATTCAAAATGGAGAGTTGAAGCCGCCATTGGATAGAGAATGAATTTAGAAATTTTTAATTTTGAAAACCTCGATCGAATCGGGCCTGAACCGGTCATTTTAAGCATTGAACCCAGTTCGGTCATGTCTGGTCCAGTTCGGAATAATGTCATCTTCTTCCTTTAGATGATGACATTGTTCATTCGCCAAAAGAACAGACAACACCAGTGAAGATGAAATGTTTATGTTCAGGGTGTTTTAGGTCATGAATGAGCACCATTAAGGTGTCAAACGGTTTGCCAAAGAGTCCCTAAGCTCCCTATATAAAGAGCTCCTCTCCATTCATCCTCCTTACACTTAAAAACTCCATTCTCTCTCAACTACATAGTTTTCTGACGAAGCTCAAACCAGATCTCCCACATTGAGGTTTTTCTGAGCCTTAGAAGTGAGGTCTGGTTCTTTAGATTCCAGGAGAAGTTAGCTATCTGACGGTAATCTCCTTTTGATTTGAGGGTCGCCGAAGAAGCTCTAACAGAATCAAATAGTGAAGCAGCTCTGATGAACCGAATCTACCCTATTTTGGTCGAGCTAAAATTGGCCAAATTCAGCCCTCCTCAAGCCAAACCAATCCCTCCCAACACTCTCACAACCCTCACACGACCGGATTATAGTTGAAAGCTACGCCAATTCGCCCCCCTGTGTCATTTCCGATCGACATTAGAGAGAGAAATTGTAAAAATTTCACTAACCAAATTCTCCCTCAATTCGATATGAATTGTTGTGATTCTTTATCTTGGGAGGAACCTCAGGACTAGAGCTACCTACCTAGATAGAATGCTCAGACCGCCACTGTAAACCCTGTCCTTTAGAGATAATGAAACTAGGGAAAGAACCGGTCAATCCAAGTGAGAAAACTGAACCGGTTCATGAACCCCAACCATTAGAGAATGGGCAAATTGGGAAATTTACAAATCCTAAGTGACCCAAAGAGCCTTAAAAACCAAACCAGTCCGATCCAGTTCGAAACAGTGTCGTCTTCTTCCTCTAGACAATGGCATTGTTCACTCGTCGGAAAAATGAATAGTGCCGGTAGAAAGGAAAATTTTATGTTCAAGACTTTTCAGGCCATCAATGGGCGTCATTAAGGTGCCAACCGGACGGCCAGAGAGTCCCCGAGCTCCCTATATAAAGAGCTCCATGCCATTCATCCTCCTCACACCTGAAAACTCCACTCTCTCTCAACTACTCAGTTTTCTGATGAAGCTTGAACCACAACTCCGACATAGGGGTTTTTCTAAGCCAAAGAAGGTGAGGTCGGGTTCCTTAGATTCAAGGAGAAGTCAGCTACCTAACAACAGTCTCCATTCGATCTAAGGATTGTCGGAGAAGCATCGACGTTATCAAACAGTCAAGCAGCTACTACGGATAGAAGTTACCTTGTTTCAGCCAATTTTAGCCCTTCTCAGGCCAAAACAAGCTCTCCCAACTCTCCCACAGCCCTCACATGACCGAATTAGAGCTGAAAGGTAAGCCAATTCGGCTCCCCTCTATCAATTCTAATCAGCATTAAAGAGAGAAACTGTGAAAATTCAATAATCAAATTCTCCCACAATTCGATATAAATTGTTGCAATTCTTGATCTTACAAGGAAACTCAGGATGAGAGCTACCTGCCCCGATAGAAAGCTTGGACTACCGTACTCGGATGGTAAGCTTTCGAAGCTTTCTCTCTCTATGCACATTTTTTTAGCGAAGCTTCGTTTGAGCTCGTTTCGGCCTCAATTCATGCGATTCAATGCTCAATTGAATCATATGGATGTGTAGGAAGTGAATTATACCTCCAATTTCAACAATTAAATCCCATTGAATGGTCAATTTGATCGAATCATATTCGACCAATTTGAAATGGGGAAATTGGGAAAACTTTTGGGGAAGTTTAGGGATTTCATAAAATTGAGGGACCAAATTGCAATTTCCCAAAATTGAGAGTCAATTGGCCATGAAAAGGATGTTGGAGGATCAATTGGTCAATTTTTTAAAATAATTGAGGTTAAATTGCCATTTTTCTAAAGTAGGGGCAAAATGGTAATTTTTCAAAAGTTAGGTACCAAATTGGAAATTTGGAAAACTTGAACCCCCTTAAACGATTTTTAGTAAATTGAGGACCCAAAGTGAATTTTTGGAAGTTTCAGGACTCAATTTGGGGAAAAGTTAGCATTAGGGACATATAGTTAAGGAAAAAGAACTTTAGGAACACGAAGTTCTTCATAAATAAGGATGTCCCAAATCATTCATACGAGAGGAATGAATGCTATCATGCCAAATATTAATAGATAAGGATGTTCCAAATCATGTAGGAACACGAAGGATCGAAATGCCAGCAAGGATAAGCTAGCGTGGAGGCAAAGACCGACTAAGAAGGAATACATTGCGATTATCGGGTGAGTCGATTTATTCACATCATACCTGGTTGCGGATGATGAGCACTTCATAAATAAAAAAACCACTTCTATGTGAAATTTTAACATCACGTCTAGTTGGAGTGATGTGAAAACTATGCGGAAAAACTACTTACCGATTGTAAATAGAGAGTATACCCGATCAGTATGATGGACTTCCTCAAAGGAAGGAGAAAACCTGCTATCGGTTGTAAGCAGAGATGTTATCACACTCGATTGGTGTGATAAATGGAAAATTATTTTGTCAAAAGCATTCTCCTCTGACTATGTGCCAATGCTTAAAAATTTTGGGAGACCTTGACGAGAGCTAGAACAGCTTAGATAGGCCAGAGGACTCAGTTTTGGAACTTAAGGGCTAAAATACATGGTTTTAAAAAAATTATGTACAGTGGGCCCATGGCCAGTTGGCATGAGCAGGAGCTCATAAACAAATATGTGATATTTATGCCATGAAAATTCTAAATGAATGGAATGGATGATTTTGCCATGGTAGCAACACAGGACCGACATACTTGATGGACTAGCAGTAGTGCCTCAGGGCCAGGTCAACAAATCGGTCTAGACAAATAGTTGTAAGTCGAGTTAAGGGTTGGGGCCATTGTACCAGTGGGACCAAAGATAAATGGCATTGTGGAAAAATTATTGTTTGTGCATACAATTGAGGTTCGAGACCATTAAGACGCCCAAGAGGGGTAGTGATGCGTCCTAGGGGCTACTGGACAACATGGTGGAGATAAGGGCAGTTTGTCGTGCCAACAATCAGGGAAGCTCGAGATAGCTTCATGCGCATGAGGCTGGGGTGGTGTCGGGATGAGGCCTCTGTCCTCATACGAACACAAAATTAATTTTGGGTCTAAGGGTCAGATGTCGCGAACATCCAATTAGACCTAGGGTAGAAGTGGACGGGCTTCTATCTAGGTGGCCGATAAAGTCGCTTCACTGCCACAAGTGGGTGCAATGGATGGGTTGCCCTGCAAATGTATGATCCCTTCATGATGAAGAGTGTGTGTTGACTGTTAAACACACCTAATGTGGATAATGAGGAAAAGAATTTTGAAAACTGGAATTTGAGGAAAAAATGTTCTTAAAGGAAATAAGGAGTTTGGCACACTCCAACTAAAAGCTGTTTTTTATGAAAACTTATTCCCAACACCTATTCACTAAGTTGTAGAAACTCACCCCTAGTTTATATCCCTTTTTAGGATTAGAGAAAATGACTAAGGAAAATACCTGGTTCTACCCTCTGTCAGCTTTTAAGCTCGCATTTTTATTGATTTATGTTATTCCATGGAACAATGTTAAATTACTCCTGGCTCCTCTTAATTAAAGAAATGGGGAAACCCCTCTTAAACCAAGAGAGCAGCGGGTTGATCACAGGGATCTGACCAAACTGGGTCGGTGCATGACACTGATGAACGAAGCTCTTGCTCTTTCTAAATTGCTCTCCTCTCGGGGATCCTCCCTCAATCAAACCACGCCTCAATTGGTGGACTAAGTAGCATGAATTTCTTATTTTAAGTTTTTTTACAGAATTGTGCAGTGAATAGTATTTTTTAGCGAAGGGGCGGCAGAGTGGCTTACCGTATTAGCTCGAGGAACGTCGAGGCACCTCTAGGTGGAGTTTGTGGGGCTTGGTTTGGCCAGAATTGGCCTGGAGATGACTTGACTTGAGCTTGAACAACTCGAGATACTGACAACTGAGGAGCAGTGTTACTGTTTGAGCTTCCTCGCTCTTCTACGATGGCCCTCGCACTAAAGGGAAGGTGTAGATGGGTAGAGGACTTCCTCCCAATTCTAATGAGATTGAGTGCATCTTCAAAGGTGGAGAAAAATCTTGATGTCAGAGATCTGGTTTGCTACTCGCCAGAAACTCAGTGCTTCTCCTTCTTCGATCTATTGTGGGATGCTAAGAATGAATAGAGGGTGCTCTTTATATAGGGAGCTCGGCAACTGACCGAGCTATCGGCTAGCATAGGACTCAACCTCCGACTCGATAGTCAACGACCTAACCAGAGTGATTTCTGAGTCACCGGAGACTCCCCTTCCTTCGCTCTCTCTCCTCTCAGTTCTCTCTATCAGCGACTAGAGGTTAAAGATAATGATGTGGTAGGTGTGCCACATGGCACACTGTGATTGGTTAGTTTTATGACGTGGCATTCCAACTCAGTTGTCATGTTAGCCGTTGATCAGACACATGGCAGCCTCCCATTGGTTACCCGTGTCTGCATGGTAGGCTCACTGGTCATCCGCTAATTGTTAACTAGACACGAGGCAGCCTCCCATTGGCTACCATGCTTGGGTGGCTGCTGACCAGGCTTCGTTGACCATTGACCGGTCCATTCCGTTGACCTACTGGACATTAACCGGTCTGGTCTGACCGGGTTCAATGACCCGAATTCGAAAATCGGTCGGCTCAGGCCCGATTAAATCATTTTTCGGAAATTTAAGAATTTCTAAATTCATTTTCTATCTAATGGTAGCCTCAATTTCCTAAATTGGCATTTTTATGCCAACTAGAAAAATGAATCATTAAACTGGTTCACTATGGTTCAATTCAGTTCAGTCCGGTTCGGGTCCAGTTCACCTCGATCCGATCCGGTTCTCCTATCTAATTCACTTCATGTTTCTTCCCCATGATTTTTGTGAATTTTTGGTCTCTTGGTATTTTCCAATTTCTCAAATTAACCATTCTTTCTTATTTTTGGTTCCTTTTTTGCTCGCTTTTCTCAAAACCGCTAGTTCTTTCCCTGGTTTACTTGGTCCGAGGGATGGGTTTCACAAAGCTACTCCAAGCTTCGAGACTTACCAGATGATGAGACTTCCCTTATGCTCCTTAGATCATCCATTAGTCCTTAGAACCAACACTACCCCATATTGGGCACCTCGATGGCTCCGTAATCAGTGCATGCAGAAACAATGGTTTTATTGTTTACATTCATCATCTTTGGGGCTACATGCCCAATGATCCTAACACTCGGCTTTGGTTCCATAACTACTATGCCCAAAAGGTTTGACGACCTGGCTTCGGCTTAGCAACTACTAGCCCATCGAGTTGACAATCTGGCTTCGGCACAGTGGCAGTTCACACAATTTACCTGTCACACCCCGACCCGATTTGGTTTGAGCCATGTGATCAACCTGCCACTCTCTCAAACCTCGAGTAGCATTCCTCCGTATGGTCAAGAAGAGTCAGGCATAGTACCTGTCATGTTTTTCCAAAATAGCATTAAGCAAAACTAAAATTTTAATTTGTACCTGGTTTAGATTATGGCGAAGGAAAGCTCCTGTGTGGTTTCTTCTTTCCTGAAAAATGTTTAGAGGGAGGGGGTGAGTTCCGCAAATCAGTGAGTGGGGGAGATCTTAGGGAAATATTTTATTTGGCAACTTTCATGATTATAACATTTCAAGTTTAGCCCCTTCTCAGGTTTTGCACACAATCACACACCCTTCCTATCATAGGAAGGATCACACATTCGTAGAACTATCCCCGACAGTTCCACTTATGGACCGTAGCATCTTTACCATCCAACCTGATAGAGGTTAATAGCCTATACCCCAAGTTTGAGTGGACCATGCTCGTTCTATCCTCAAACCTCAATCACACTTTTTTTCCACTTTGTGGGACGAGTCCTCCTTTCCCCTACTACCTCAATCTCAGTGCGTAGGAAGCTCTGCAAGCTTCAAGACAAATTGGACACCAAATTTCCCTTATGCACCCTAGGTCATCCAGTAGCCCTTGGGATCCATCACTATCTCATACCAAGTGTCCTTATCGCCCCACATCACAGTGCATGGACAATCAATGAGTATTTTTCATTTATAGCCATTATATTTGGCCCTCTAGCTCAAGGGTCTATTGGCTTGGCTTCGGCCCACGCGTACTAGCCTAATAGGTTTGACGACTTGGCTTCCACTTAGCAGTAGTTTAGCCCAACATCCTAGACTTGGTTCGGTGGGTATCACACACAATTACCCATTATTAGAACTTTTAGCAGTATTTAGCAGTATTTCAGTGGGTCCATTGGCCTTGTGCCCACTTGCATTTTTGAGCCTAAACCCTAGAATTAGCCATCGAATATTTTTAAGCAGAGTCACCCAATCAGGGGAGGCTAATTCTAAGAAAATTGATTTTTTCGACAAGTCATTGTTCCAATCGAAACCGATGTTGCATAGTTCCCACTCACCCAGTAATCATGACGAAGTTGTCCTAGCGGAACCTTGCTTCGCAGCGCACTTCCTAGAGCCGAAGCTTGGGTAGTCTGCTCCTACACAGCACGAATATCCATATCAGGATCCTTTGCCTAAGAGGCATCATATTTCTGAGTATTTGCACATACGCCCTCATATTATGCCTTAATTACATTTATGTCCCTAAAGTTTGTCCTTGTACCTTTAGGTCCCTTCTTTCCCCTTCATTTCAATTAAGCCCTTAGGATTTCTAATTATCCTTCTTGGGTCCTTAATTTCACCAAAATGTCCAATTTGCCCTCAATTTTCCAAAAATTGCCATATGGTCCCTAATCTCCCAAAAATTGCCAATTGGCTCTTAACTTCTCAAAAATCATCAATTGGCCTTCCATTTTATCCGAATTGCCATTTCATGAAAATGCCCTTAATTTTATCAAATTACCATATGGCCCCCAATTTTCTCAAAATCCCCAAATTGCCAAATTTCTTTAAAAATTTCCCAATTTCTTCAAAACTTGCAATATAGTTCCTATATCACAATTTCATTAAATAGACCTCCAAAACTTGGTTAATTATCCCCGTTCATGATTTGAATCATTTTCTTTATGTATTTCTTGCCATTTCATGCCCTAAACTGCCTCATTAGGCTTGGAAATGAGCTCAAACGAAGATTTGCCAAAAAATGCAGTCTAGAGAGAGAAAGCTTTGATATTTTACCGGTGAGGGTCCGGTGGTCGGAGCTTGTACCATTACTGAGTTGCTCTCTTCGTGTGGATCCTTACTAGATCAAACCACACCTCAATTGATGACCTGAGCAGTGTGAATTTCATAGCTAAAGTTTTTATAGAATTACACCATGAATAGTATTTTTTGACAAAGGGTGGGGGAGGGGATTTACCTTCTTAGCTTGGGGGAAGGTCGGGGCACCTCTAGGTGGTGTTTGGGTGTCTGGTTTGGATGGGGGTTAGCTCGACTTAAGCTTCAAAGGTTTAGGTAGCTGCCTGGCCGAGGAGTGTCAGTACTGTTTGAGCTTCCTCACTCTTCCTTGGTGGTCCTTAGGCTGAAAGGAAGGTGCAACTAGGTAGAGGACTTCCTCCCGATTCCAATGACATTGAATGTGGCTTCTAAGGTTGAGAAAAGTCTAGTTGTCAGAGTTTCGATTCACTGCACACCGGAAACTAGTACACTTCTTCTTCTTCGCTCGATTGTGGGATGCTGAGAACAAATGGAGGGGTGCTCTTTATATAGGGAGCTCGACAATTCTATGGGCTACCGGCCGGCGTGAGATTCGACCCCTGCCCCTCTCGCCTGTGACCTGACCAGAGCAATTTTCGAGTCACAGGAGACTCCCCCTTCCCTCGCTCTCTCTCCTTTCTGTCAGTGGACTATGGTTGAAGATGATGACGTGGTGGGCGTGCCACATGGCACGGTGTGATTTGCTAATTTTTTCGACGTGGTGGTCCAATTGACTAGACACATGGTAGCCTCACAATGGCTGCTCATGTCTCAATGGCAAGCAGACAGGTTGTTTGCTAACCATTGATAGGACACGTGGCAACCTCCCATTTACTGCCCATATCTACATGGTTGCTGACTAGGCATCATTGACCATTGATCGGTCCGGTCTGTTGACCGGCTAGATCATTGATTGGTTCAGTCCGATCTGGTTCTCTCATCCAACTCACTTTATGGTTCTTCCCCATGATTTTTGTGAATTTTTGGTCACTTGGGATTTTCCAATTAACCATGTTAACCCCTCTTTATTATTTTTTGTTCATTAATTTGCTCGATTTTTCACATGAAGATTTTTTGGCCTTTTCCCGCTTGTCCTTGGTCCCAAAGGACGGGTTTTATGACTCTCCCCTCCTTTTAGGAGTTTTGTCCCCAAAACTATTACATATTGAACAATTGTGGGTATCGACCCTTTACAACTGATTCGACCTCCCCCATTTCCTCCTCAACTTGACCATTCCACCAGTCATATTCACCATGGGAATCTTCTTGTTCCAGAGGTTTTTCTCTCATCCATCAAGGATTTGTGTTGGCTCCACTTCGTAGACTAGACCTGTAAACCCTGTCCTTTGATAATGAGAAAATCGGGGAAAGAACCGGTCAGTTTTGAATTTTTTTAACCGAATCGGTCTACAAGCTCAATTAAAAGGAAACGGGCAAATTGAGAATTTACAACTTCCATGTGACTCAAAATGGTTCATAAATCTTGGAAAGGAACCTTAGAACGAATTGAGAAAGAAAAACTGGACCGGTTCAAGTGAATCAGGTCCAAACCGGATAGAACCGATTTATGAACCTAATCGACTCATGAACCGGAATCGATAGAGAGAGGGTAGATTGAGAAATTTATGGATCCCAAGTGACCCAAAGAGTCCTAAAAGTCATGGAAATGGACTTTAAAAGGAATTGAAAATGAAAACCAAACCAGTTTAGGTGAACTAGATCCAAATCGGTTTGAACTACTATTGAACCGAATTCTAAATTTATTTTTCTAGGTGGCTTAAATAATTCAAATTCGAGATTTGAAGCCACCATTGGATAGAAAATCAATTTAGATGAATTTAGAAATTTTTAGATTTGAAAAATTCGGTCAAATGAGGGGTGAACCGGCCGGTTTAAACTTTGAACCTGATTCAGACCGGTACGGTCCGGTTCAGAATAGTGTCATCTTCTTCCTTCAAATGACAGCAGTGTTCACTCGACGGAAAATCGAATCAGCATTGGCGAAGAAGAAACATCTCCGTTTAATACATTTTTGGCCATCAATGTCTGTCATAAAGATGACAAACGGACGGTCGATGAGTTCCCGAGCTCTCTATATAAAGAGCCCCTCTCCATTCATACTCTCTATTAGTTGCTTAGTTTTTCGATGAAGCTCGAACCAGAGATCTAATATAGGGTTATTTATAAGCCAAAGAAGGTGAGGTCGGTTTCATTAGAACTGGGGAGAAGTCAGCTACACGGTGGTGACATCCATTCGTTCTGAAAGTTGTTAGAGAAGCGCTGGTGTGATCGAACAATGAAGCAGCTCCGATGGACCGAAGCTGCCCTATTTTGGCTGAGTTGAAATTAGCCAATTTGAGCCCTCCTTAGGCCAAACCATGTCCTCCCAACACTTCCTCTGCCCTCCCACAACCGAATTAGGATGGAAAGGTAAGCCAATTCGGCTCCTCTCTACAATTTCCGATCGATGTTAGAGAGATAGTCGATCGAATTTCAATGACGAAATTCTAATCCAATTCGACATTAATTGATGTCATTCTTGACCATAGGAAGGGGAGGAGGACTACCTGCCCAGATAGAAAGCTCGAACCATCATGCCCTCACCAGTGAGTAATCAAAACTTTCTCTCTCTATAGTTCATTTTCTGGCGAAGCTCCATTTGAGATTGTTCCGGCGTTAAAACTTGCAATTCAAATTGCTAAAGAATCGTATGAACATGTAGAAACTAAATTTCAACTTTAATTTCAACAATTGGAAACGTTTGATCGGTCAATTTGATGAAATCAAATTTGACTTTATTAAGAAGTAGGAATTGGGGCAAATTTTGGGGAAAATTGGGGATTTTCGAAAATTCGAAGGACCAAAATGCAATTTCCTAAAATTGAGGGTCAATTGGGCATGATAAAAATGTTAGAGAGCCAATTGAGGAATTTTAGAATTTTTGGGATAAATTTTACCATTTTTTATAGGAAGGGCAAAATGTTAATTTTGGAAAAGTTGGGAGACCAAATTGGAAATTTGGGAAATTAAACCCCTTTTTGTGAAATTGAATAAATTGAGGCCCCATGGGAAATTTTAAAAGTTTTGGGACTCAATTTGAGGAAAAACCGGTGTTTGGGGACTTAAAGTTAAGGAAAAATAACTTTAGGAACCTAATTGTAAATAAATAAAAGTTTGGTTTTTCTCATTCATTTAGAATAAATGAAGGCTATTAGACCAAGAGATAATGAACCGAGATGTTCATATCATGTATGAACATGAAGTATCGGGAACGCCAGCAAGAACAAGCTCGCATGAATACAAGGAATTGGTCTAGTGGAATTCACTACATTTACGGGTGAGTGGGATTTTATATCATACCCGGTTGGGGATGATAAGTACCTCGAAATGAAAACACACTACCAAGTGATATTTTAAATATCACAATTAGAGGAGTGATGTGAAAATCATGCAGAAAAACTACTTACCGGTTGTAAGTAGATCATACTCGGTTGGTATGATGAAACTTCCTTGAAGTAAGTTGAAAACCTGTTCATCGGTTATGAGCGGAGATGTTCTTATACCCAATCGATATAATGGACAGTTGAAAATATATTTTTGTCGGAAGTGCTCTCCCTTGATAGTGTGCCAATGCTTAAACGATTTGGGAGACTTTCTTGACGGGAGCTCGAATAGCTCTTATAGGCCGGGGGTCTCGGTTTTGGAACTTGGGGGCTACTATACCCGGTTTTGAAAATCTCGAACAAGTGGGCCATAGGCTAGTGGGCACAAGTAGGAGCTTGTAAACAAACATGAGATATGTGCCATAAAACTTTAATAAATGAGTTGTTTGGCCATGATACCAAGACAGGACCGACATATTCAGTCAACTATTGGCAGTGCAATCGGTCTCCAAACCAGTCAAGACAAACAACTGCAGGTTGAGTTGAGGGTCGGGGCCGTTGGACTAGTGACACCACAGATTATATGGAAATAAGAAAATATTGTTTGTGCATGCACTATCATTATGGGATCATCAAGACGCTAATGAGGGGTAATGATGCATCCTAACGGCCCTGGACGACCCGGTGAGTATAATGGTAGTTCATCGTACCAGGTGACCGTGCGAAATTTGGAGTAGCACTAACCGCATGAGACCAAGGTGGGGACGGGATGAGGTCTCTGTTCTCATATGGACACAGAGAATTGATTTCAGGATTGAGGGTCGGATGTCGCGTACATCCACTCATTCTTAGGGTAGATGTGGACGTGCTTCTATCTAGGTTGCCGGTAAAGTCTTTCCAACACCACAAGTTGGTTCAGTGGATGTGCTGGCCTGTGAATGTGTGTTTGACCTTCATGATGAAGGTTGTGTATTGGGTAATGACACACTGTGATTAAATAAGGAAATTGTGATAAAACCCGAGATTTTAGATGAAAGGAGTTTGGAACACTCCAATATAATTTTTTTCCTCAAAGTAAATTTTTGAAAGCCCATTCACTGAGTAGTCGTACTCACTTTCTCATTTCTATCCCTTTTTCAAGAAAAGGAAAAATGACTAAGAATAATACCGAGCCTTACCCTCTCTTAGGTATGCTTAAATTTTCCTTATGCTTGCATTTTATTGGATATATGTCTTCCAGGGAATAAGGTCGAAATTATGCCTAGCTCATCTCGAGTTAAAGTCGGAGGAAACTCCTCTTGAACTGAGAGAGCAAGGGGTTGTTCACGAGGATCCAACCAAACCGGGTTGGGGCATGATAAGACCTTCCTCGATCTTTGGTGATGGTTGATATAGCATGTGGTTGGGGTTGGGTTCATTTTTTTCTCAGCACCAATACGTGAAATACGTCATGAATCCTTTACAGGTCTGGAGGCAACTCCAACTTATATGCTACCGGTCTAACCCTCCGACTTATGATGTACGAACCTATGTACTTTGGTTTAAACTTTCCCCTCTGTTGAAACCTAAGTATTCCCTTTCACAGTGACATTTTGAGGAATACTCGGTCCCCTACTTTGAATTCTAGATCCTTCATTCAGTGGTCGGCATATCTCTTATGTCGATCCTGAGCCACCTTGAGTCGGCTCCTTATTATTCGGGTCTTTTCAGTTGCATCCTCTATCAATTCGACCTTCTTGAGTATTCTTTCCCCTACCTCTTCCCAAAATAGGGGTGCGTGACAAGGTCACCCGTAGAGGGCCTTGTAGTGTGCCATCTAGATGTTTTCTTGATAGCTATTATTGTACGCAAATTCCATTAGGCATAAATAATCCTCCCAACCTTTGTTCATCATTAAGACGCATGCTCGAAGCATTTCTTCTAGGGTTTGGATTGTCCTTTCAGATTGACCATCCGTCTAGGGGTGAAAGGCAGTGCTCATGTGAAGTTTAGTCCTGAGGGCAGCTTGTAAGCTAGGCCAAAATCGAGAGGTGAACCTTGGGTCTCGATCTGACACTATGCTTATGGGGACCCCATTGAGTCGTACAATTTCTCCCACATACAAGGCGGCTAACCTTTCCACCAGGTCTGTCACCCTTATGGGTAGGAAGTGAGCGGACTTAGTTAACCGATCTATGATAACCCATATCGCATTCCAGCCTCTTTTTGTTACTGGCAGCCTGGTTACTAAATCCATGGTGATATGCTCCCATTTCCATTCGGGAATCGGGAGGGGCTACAGTAGTCTGGAGGGTTTCAGGTGTTCGACCTTAATTTGTTGACACGACAGGCACCTGGTCACATATTATGTGATATCCTTTTTCATCCCCTTCCATCAGTATCCTTGTTTCAGTGTGTTGTACATCTAGGTGCTGCCAGGATGCATGGTGTAAACCATGTCCTTTAAAGATTAGAAAATTGAAAAAGAACCGGTCAATTCAAAAGAGAAAATTGTGCCGGTTAACGAACCCAAACTGGTAAAAAAAAGGGTAAAATAGGAAATTGGCAAATCCCAAGTGACTCAAAGAGTCATAAAAATCATGGAAAAGAACCTTGGAATAATGGGGAAGAGAAAATTAAATTGGTTCAAGGTGAACCAAACCTATACCGGTTTGAACCATACTTGAACCAATTTCTAAATTCATTTTTCTTAGTGACTTAAAATGTTAAAATTGGGAAATTGAACCACCATTAGATAGAGAATGAATTTAGATAAATTAAGAAATTTTTAATTTTGAGAAAATCGGTCGAATCTAGCTAGAACCGGTCGATTTTCACCATTGAACCCAGTTGGACCAGTCCGGTTCGATTCAGAACAGTGTCATCTTCTTCATCAGAATGATAACCCTATTCATTAACGAGAAAACTACATTCTCCAATGAAGGTGTAACTGCTCCAATCAGGCCATTTTCGTGCGAGGATAAGCTCGACCAAAATGGAAAGTGGTCGGGTAAAGGGTCCCCGAGCTCCCTATATAAAAATCTTCTCTCCATGCATCCTTCACACATCTCAAATCGCCATTCTCTCTCAACTACTCCAGTTTCCGATGAAGCTCAAACCAGAGCTCTGACTTGGGCAATTTTCTTAGTCTTAGAAGGTAAGGTCAGGTACTACAAACTCCAGGAGAAGTCACTACATGATAGCAACCTCCTTTCGACCCAAGGTTTACCGGAGAAGTGTCGATGGAATCAAACAGTGAAGTAGCTCTGATGGACCGAAGCTGCCCTGTTTTGGCTGAGCTAAATTTAGCCAAATTCAGCCCTCCTCTAGCCAAACCAAGCCTCCCTGACACCCCAACGGCCTTCACACGACCTCAACAGAGCTGAAAGGTAAGCCAATTCAGCCCTCCTCCATCGTTACAGATCCGTGTTAGAGAGAGAAAGTGTCAAATTTCACTAACCACATTCACCCTCATTTGGACGTCAATTATAGCAATTCTTGATCCTAGAATAAACCTCAAGATGAAAGCTACCTCCCTAGATCAACAGCTCAGCCATTGTACCTCCGACAGTAAGCTTTCGAAGCTTTCTCTCTATATGAACAGTTTTTCAGCAAAACTTTGTTTGAGCTCATTTCGGACCCAAATCATGCAATTCAAAGCTCAATTGAATCGTATGGATGTGTTGGAACTGATCTATATCATCAATTGGAGCAATTAACCCCGATTGAATGGCCAATTTAAAGAAATCAAATTCAATCAGTTTAAAGGGGACAAATTGGAGGAAATTTTTTGGGAATTTGGGGATTTCAAAATTGAAGGCCAATTAGCAATGAAAAAGATGTTGGGGGACCAATTGGTCAATTTTCGAAATATTTGTTGTTGAATTGCTATTTTTGGAAAGTAAGGGCATAATCGTAATTTTTGAAAAAATGGGGATCAAATTGGAAAATTGGAATACTTGAGCCCCTTACATAATTTTGAGTAAATTGAGGACCCAAAGGGAATATTGGAAGCCTTGGGACTCAATTTGGGGAAAAGTTAGCATTAGGGATCTAAAGTTAAGGAAAATGAACTTTAGGGACATAAGTTCATTAAAGCAACAATTTTGAGCCTAGTCGCTCATGCAGGTGAAAACTATGGTTGTCATGTCAAACATTAATTGATAAGGATGCACAAATCATGTAGGGACATAAGAGAATGGAGCACCAGCAAGGAGTAGCTAGTGTTGACTTGGAAAACCGAATGGGGATGAACATGTCACGGTAATAGTGTGAGTGGGCTAATTTACATATCATACCAGTTGGGATGATGAGCACTACTTTTAATAAATAAAACCTACTTACAGGTCGTAAGTAGAGATAATTATACCTGTTTGGTATGATGAGTTTCCTTGAGGAAAGGAGAAACCCACCTACCGGTTGTAAGCGGAGATATCATCACACTTGATTGGTGTGATAAATTAAAAATGAATTTATGTTATAAGTGTTCTCCTCTAACTGTGTGTCAATATTTAAAATATTTGGGAGACCTTCTTGATGGGAGCTAGAATAGCTCAGATAGGCCAGGGGCCCTGGTTTTTCAACTCATGGGGCTAAATGCCTAGTTTTGGAAAAACAAGTGAAATGGGCACAAGCAGAAGCTCAGAAACAAACTTGATTAAGAAAGAGCCATGAAATTTTCTAATGAAATTGGTTGTATGATTTTGCCATGGTACCAAGTTAGGACAGACAGTGATCGATGGACTAGCAGCAATGCGTTAGGGCCAGGTCGATAAACCGGCCTAGACAAACAGCTACAGGTCGGGTTGAGCGTCAGGGTCGTTGGACCGTTGGCACCAAAGATAATGGCTATATGTGGAAAACTCTTGTTTGTGCATGCACTTGTGGTACAGGACCATAAAACGCCCTAGGGGATAGTGATGGGTCCTAAAGGCTACTGGACAACATTGTGGAGATAAGGGCAGTTCATCGTGCCAATCAGTATGGAAGCTCGGAGTAGCTTCTTGCACATGAGACTGGTGTGGGGTCGGGATGAGGTATCTATCCTCATACGTGGAGTGGCATTCAGGTTTGAGGGTTGGATGTCGAGAACATCCACTCACACCTAGGGTAAAAGTGGACGGGCTTCTATCTTGGTGGACGGTAAAGACGCTTCGATCCACAAGTGGGTGCAATGGACGGGCTGCACCTACGAATGTGTGTACCCTTCTTGATGAAGGGCGTGTGTTTGTTTGCTAAACTCCACCCGAGGCAAGGGGATTATCTAAAAGAGCTAAACACACCTAATATGGTAATGGAATAAGGTTTTGAAAACCAAAATTTGAGAAAATCCTTTTAAAAGGAAATAATAACTTTGGCTTGGTTTTATTTGGATAAAGAAAACGATTTTGAAAACTCATTCCCAATACCCGCTCACTAAGTTGTAGAAACTCACCCACTCTCTTTACCCATTTTTCATAAGTAACAAGATAGAGAGCATAAAGATGTACCCTCCATTAGGTATACTTAAAGTTCCTTTTAAGCTTGCATTAGATTGATTTATGCTATTACAAGGAACAAGGTTTGAATTTACCCATGGCACCACTTGAACAAAATGAAGGGGAAACCTCTCTTAAACCAAGAGAGCAGTGGGTTGATCATGGGGATCCAACCAAACAGGGTCATGAAAACTTGACTGGTATCAAAGTCAGGTTCCCTTGAAAGCATTATCAATACTATGCCCTGACACTAATGAAAACTTAATTACCCTGTAAGAAGAAGAGTCCCTAAGAAGTTTGTCGTGCGAACCAAACCCACGCATGAAATCATGAAAAAGGCTCCTAACTCTAGTAAGATAGATGTTCAAAGGTTTGTGGAAGTCAAGAAGAGAGTGCCAAAAGACGTAGTCGAGGACTATAGGAAGCTTGTTGGAGCATTATTAGAGCCAGATGGCATAACATATCATTCTCCAAGGAAGGAAGAACCTACCGCTCCTCCAAGGAGCCCCACACCCCCTCCAGCCCCGTGACAGCCAAAAAGGACCTTGACCTGGAGGGAGGCCTGGGACAACTACTGGGATGCCCACACAACCTTTATGAAAGTTCACCAGGCACCCCCACCGACTCAATACAACTTTAACCCTCACCAATGGATTAAGTGGACCTATGGTGCGAAGCGGAGGTGCTAGGAAGGTACAGACTCGAGGTGTTCCATGAAGTTCGTCTTAGCAGGGAAGCCTAATGAGAGTATGGATGGATGTCAACTAGTTCATCAAAACCCTCAGACCACAAATCCTAAAAAAATTTAGAAGCTAACTCTCGGCCTATGACCCCAAGGAACTAGAATAGGAAGTAGTGAGAAATTTCCTTTAATAAGTCGAGTGCGGCAAGAAACTACCTCCTTGAATGAATAAAGACCTTTGTTTTTCTTTTAAAGTTAGTCTCCATGTTAATGATAATTACTATTAACGAATTGAAATATACCAAACAGGACCCATGGATAATTGTGGAGAAAAGGCCACCTGAGAAGGAAGACTACAAACTACCTCTAGTTAACACAAACTGACAACCCTAGGATAGCCAACCTAAAGTCAAATAGTCCCCCACAAGAAATAAGGAACTCTCAACACAGAGTAACAAGGCAACAAGTTGAGACAAAATGTTAAAAAGGAAGTTTCCAGGAAGGAACAAAGAGCATGCCTAGAAAGGGAGTCATCGAAAAGGACATGCTTTAACCAAGGAAAGAGAAAAGGAAATAGTGTACTCATAAGGGGTCGAGTATAAGGGAAGCAATACTTATATAGAGTCAAAGAATAGGATCAATATGGGGAAAAGGAAAAGGGGAAGGCAGCATCAAGAGATGCAAGAGGAGTGGGAATATTAGTACTTGAAGGAAAACCTAAGGATCGACAAGGGATTGAGCAAGCCCTCGTACAAGAGTTAAGAAACAAAGAGGAATTGAGTTTGTCTATAAGAAGGATAAGTTGAAAGAAAGACAACAAGGAATAGAGGTGAGGTACAGGGGAAGTAAACCTAAAACCCCCTTAGAAAGGGCAAATGCAGAAAACACCCTCTCGTAACTCTAGGATAGAACATGGCAAGAGTGAAAAGGAGAAGAAACATGCTAGGAAAGTGAACTCTAGAAGGATGTATACGACTAAGGACACCTCAAAGGGACCATTGATGGGTGGTCGAACATAACATGGAGTGCAAGGAACCAACCCATAAATCGGAACTCCTCGAAGGGAGGATAAGGAATAAAAGAAAAATTTCCAAGTTAAGGAACTAACAAGTGGATCATAAGAGGCATAACCCGAAATAAGGGAACCTCAAAAAGGGGCATAAGTGCTGAGGATGACTCGGAAAGGAAAGTGTGACTTGTTTTGGAAAAAGGAGAGTGGCCTAGTAGAAAGCAACTAGTAATAACAAAATGATCAAGGAGAATAAAAGACACCCTATGAAGGACCAAGAAATAGTATCGACTACACCCTATAAAGGGCTACAGGACGAGTGAATTCTAGAGATAGCTGCCCCCAGATAGTTGGACAAGAAAAATAGCAGGGACAAGGAAGTTAGCAAACTGACCCTCGGGAGAACCATGGATTTAAACCCCGACAAAGAAGGGAGAAGTGAATAGGCCCAACGTCAGGAAGAAGGATGAAGGAAATCCTTAAAGAATCAATGGTCAAAAATAGTTTAACGACCAAATTCAAGCCATGAGAAGAATCAAGGAAGCCTCTAGCAAGGTGATCAAGAGACATTGAAACAAGGAGGATTTGAACGCCTCCCTAAAAGAGATAAGATTGGTACTCAAATGTAAGTCAAAATGATGATCGGGTACAAATGACGTGCCTGCAAGATTCCCCAAAGTAAGGGAAAACAGGAGTGGATGACATCAAAGGATGTCATGAGCATAACCTAAAGATAGATACCCAAGAAGACAAAGGAAAGAGGAAATTTAGGAAAGTAGGAGGAAGCCTACCAAGGAAGGGAGCCCTAGAGAAGCATACATACCCCAACAAAGGAGAAATGAACCCAATTAAGGTGGAATAGAAAGTAAAATTGCAAAAGGGATGCAAGTTGGGATAAAGGACCAATTACAACGGAAGTATACCTAAACCTAAAGAGTAAGTTAAACCTAAGGAACATGTAAGTAGGATGATGGCATCAAGAGATGTTGTACAAGTAAGAAAGGGGTGGACTGCCCATAACAAGAAAATAGAGGAAAGAACATCTAAGAAATCTCAGAAAAGTAAGCCATCCAATTAACAAGTGATTAAGGGAAACGACCACTGAAATCAAGATTGGTCGTGGTCCACACTCACTTAATGGAGCCTAAAGAGTGGACAAATGGGCATAGTGTGGAGTACACGAAATAAGACCGATAATTAGAAATTCCTCGAATAGGGAATAAGGGATGGAAGGGAGATTTTAAGACAATGGAAAATTGAAAGCGGGAAAATTCCCTAATATAGAAAGGGTTTAAGGAGATGAAGAAATGAAACCTTCAAGGAATGGTAAGAAGGTTTAACATGTAGCTCCTAAGGTGAAAGTCTCAACTTTGAAGGACATAGTAGAGGATAAAACCGTAAAAAGGGAACTCCCCAAACAAAGGAATCAACATTATACCAAAAGGGATCAACTCGAAATAAGAAATGGTGAGATGGTCACGAGAGAGTAAGAGTAGATGGAAGGAAGGAAAGTTCTTTAGTAAAGAACACCATTAGAAAAGAGGAAAGACATAAGAAAGGAAGAATCCCAGTGTGTCGGTAAGTCATCAAGAAACCTGATGGTTGGAATCGGGGGAAAAACCTATAAGGAAGTGGGTACGGAATGAGTAGATAAGGAAACACCAACACGATCCTAATGTCAAATATTTAAGAGACAATTGGACAACACCAAAGGTAGTTGGGGAACAATACTGGGTCCTAAGAAGTGATGTGAATCCGACTAAAGAGACTACAAATTCATATGTCCAATCAACTGAACCTGTAATGGAGCTAAATAGTTTGTCACCAAATGATATTAAAGATCATTTGAGACTATAAGAGGGCCCAATCACAAGGTTAAGGACTAAAAGATTCAAAAAAAATTTATATGGGCTGATTAAAGAGATTGCAAAAAACCCAAGTGCAAGCCCAATAGAAGAGCCCAAGAAAAGCACAAGAGAAGGTCTAGATTTAATTAATAAGAAGAGATTTATTAATATAATAAATCTTCTAGGATATTAAATGATAATATTAGATATTTAATTAGTCAAATTCAGATTTTCAAAGTAGTTATTAAAATATCGTAGATATTTCATTAGATGAGAAGTGATATGGTTGGCATGTAATCATAAGATTTTTTTTTTTTAGGCTATTCATTTGTTATTTGTGTCTCTAAAAGGCACACTCCACAACATTGGAGTAAACACTTTGGAAATTCAATTTTGTGAGGTTTTGCCTTCTTTCTATCTTGAAAAAACTTTTTGAACTTATCAGGTTTTTTACATGTGGCATTCAAGTAATCAGGCTTATCAACCGGGGTTTTCTAAGAGTTCTTCTTAGAGGATTTGGGTGTGGCATCTACATATCTCATACCTTGTTTCACACATAAACAAGGTATATTTTCATCTTTTCGTACTTGAATTGTTAAAGTCTTGGGGTCTTTGCCATATTTGGTATAGGGTGTCATCAAAATATTGGCGAGGTTCACATCAATTGGTATCACAGCATACGGTTGCATGGCAAGTTTCATCCTATATTTCATATCTGGTTCATTTTTTATCTTTTCTACCTATTTACATTCTCTATTAAAAAAATATAAAAAAAGTCTCATCTTCTTCTATCTATCTTCTTTTTAGTAAAGTGAAAAAAAGCAAAAAAAATTCGTGCAAAAAAAGACAGGCACACAATTCTATCTTGATTTTCATTCTTATTTGAGTATATTTATTTATTCTCCTCTATCAGAGTTTTCTTCTTATTTATTACTTCATTCCATCTAAGTTTCTTATTTTTCTTATCAATCTAAATTTCATTCTTCTTTCTTATCTAACTAAGTCTATTCGTACCTTTCACTTAAATTCTTTTGGAATTGTTTGTTGAAAACCTTATTGATTTGTCTTGATTGTTCCTTAAGTTGAATTGCTTTATAAAAAATTATTTACTTTTAAGTTCAATTAAGATGGAAAGAAGACAAATGAGTGGAAAAAGGCAATAGTGTTTTGAACCTATCATAAAAAGCCATTTTAGTGTGAAACACAAGGGCTTGAGTGAAACATGTGAGGGAGAGTTGCGAGGTTTTTTTCTTTCTAACAATTGTAAGGATCAAAAGGCCCAACGACAAGGAAACACTATGAAAGAAGAAGGTTTCATACCGTCCATTTAAAACCTACAGTGGAAAGCAATGAAGAGTGAAATGAAACAGATAGTGAAGTATGAATTTGAGTCTCTTCATACCCGAATGGGTCACTTGGAGAAAGGTGCGAGATGGCGTTCGTATCAACATACGCCCACTAAACAACAATGTCTGAGCTTTCAATCTAGACATTTTGATTTAGAATAACTCGAGGAGTTAGATGATGTCAAAGTTAATCGTGACAACCTCTGTAACAATTCCTTCAATCAACATACTACTTGGGACATACTATGGATTGATGATATATTGGACAACCAATGTGAGAATTTATTTCATACTCATTATTCTATAAAAAAAATAAGGCTTGTTCTGTTATCATAGATGAGGAAAGCTGCACTAACTTTGCTAGCACCGAACTTGTGGAGAAGTTGGCATTACATACAATTAAGCATCCATATCCATATCAAATTCAAAGGCTAGATGATCAACCCAAACTTGAGGTATCCAAACAGGTGATAGTGTCATTCTCTATTGGAAAATATCAAGATGAAGTATTATGTGATGTAGTACCAATGCATGCATGCCATATTCTATTGGGAAAAACCTTCGAAGTTAGATCGTCAAGTTACATATGATAGATTAACAAATAGATACTCATTCATGATGAATCATAAACCAATATATCTTGTACCTTTAACTTTACAACAAGTTTTTCAGGATCAGTTGAAAAAGAAAATTTCAAATGAAAAGAAAATAGCAAAAAAACAAGAAGAGAGAAAAGCCAAAATTGAAGAGGAAGAGAGAAAAGGCAATATTGAAAAAGAAGAGAGAAAAATCAAATTTGAAATTGAAGAGAGAAAAGCCAGAATTGAAAATGATGAGAGAAAATGCAAGGTTGAAAAAGAAGAGAGAAAAGCCATAATAAAAAAAAGAGTAAAAATAATTTTATGGAGAGAAAAAGTGAGATCAAGAAAGATATAATTTTTGTCATATACTTACAGTACTTATGTACAAGCATTTATATTTTACTAACCATATTATCGGATATTTGCCAAGCATTATTATTTCTCTTCTGCAGGAATTCAAGAATTTCATTCCTAAGAAGATAACTCTCGGTTTGCCACCAGTTCGAGAATTCAACCATCAAATTCAACACCAAACCCTAAATTTGAAGAAATTGGGATATGCATGGGAAAATTTTGGCAAAAGTCTGTTGATTTTCGAATCATCAACCGTATGAAGGTAATGTATTTTCACCCTATTCCTCGATTAAATATTATGGTTGATGAGTTGCATGGAAACTATTTATTTCCAAAATTTTATCATAAGATTGAATATTCTCAAATTTGAATGAAAGGTAATTATGGATTGAAAACTACATTAAAAGTAAAACATGGTTTATATGGATGGTTGGTTATAATTTTTTGTTTGACTAATGAATCTAACACATTTATGATGTTAATAAATTATGTCATGCGTACTTTTATTGAAAACTTTGTTGACATATATTTTGGTAAAATCATAATATACAACAATTACTTAAATAAACATTAAGGATATTTAAAAATTGTCTTGCCAGTTTTTAGAAAAGATCAATTGTTTGCCAAATTAAAGAATTGCATATTGTGTTCGGATAAACTTGTATTTCCTAGATATGTTATAAGTTTTGAAGGTATTGGTATTGACAAGGAAATTAAGGTAATTCAATATTGGCCAATGCATATTTCACATAATTTATGGCTGAAAGAGTTTGAGATTTACATAGATAAGCATATCAAGGTGCAACACATGCTGAATAAACGTAATGCAAGGTGGGTGGAAGTCATTTATACATCCACTTATGTGGTCAAGTGTAAGCAAGGTATAAAAAATATAGTTGTTGATACATTATCTGGAATGTACGTTTTACTTATAATCATTGACATTAAATTGCTTAGTTTTGCTTGGAATACTTTGTTGGATACAAAACTTTTATTTTCAACTTCATATTTACCACATGTTGTGTTTGCATATAATCACTATATTTATTCAGTGACAAAGTTATCACCATTGAAGATTATCTATGGTTTTAATCCATTGGATAGAAAATGGCAGACTCAAGAAAATATTAATATAGCCAAGAGTTTCAAGAAGGTTGTTTTTTATCTAGTGATTTGGATTAGCCTACATCTTAGGAATGAACAGTTTATGGAGAGGAAACTATCAAAATTCCTTAAATTAGAGGGATCATTTAAAGTGTTAAAACTAATTAGTAATAATTACAATAGGAAATTATCTTATAAATATACTGTTAGCAATAATTTAAATATTTTTAATTTAATGTCTTTTGATGTAGGTGATGAAGGAACTAAAGATTTGAGGACAAATCATTTTTAAGATGGGGAGAATGTTGTGAATCCAACTAAAGAGACTATGAATTCATATGTCCAATCAACTGAACCTGCAATAGAGTTGAACAGTTTGTCACCAAATGAGATAAATGATCATTTGAGATAGCAAAAGTGCCCAATCACAAGATTAAGGGCTAAAAGATTCAAAGAAGCTTTATATGGGCTGATTAAAGAGATTGTAGAAAATCCAAGTACAAGCCCAATAAAAGAGCCCAAGAAAAGTCCAAGAGAAGATCCAGATTTAATTAATAAGGATAGATTTATTAATATAATAAATCTTCTAGGATATTAAATGATAATATTAGATATTTAATTAGTCAAGTTTAGATTTTCAAATTAGTTATTAAAATATCGTAGATATTTCATTAGATGAGAAGTGATATGGTTGGTATGTAATTATTAGATATTTTTTCCTTATTTTTAGACTATTCATTTGTTATTTATGCCCGTAAAAGGCACACTCCACAACATTGGAGTAGACACTTTAGAAATTTAATTTTGTGATGTTTCGTCTTCTTTCTATCTTAAAAGAACTTTTTGAACTTATTAGGTTTTTACCTGTGGCGTTCAAGCAATCAGACTTATCACTCAGGATTTTCTAAGAGTTTTTCTTAGAGAATTTGGGTGTGGCGTCTATATATCTCATACCTGGTTTCTCATATAAACAAGGTATATTTTCATCTTTTCGTACTTGCATCATGAAAGTCTTAGGGTCTTTGCCATATTTGGTGTAGTGTGTCGTCAACATATTGGCGATGTTAGCATCAAGAAGGAACAAAGCCACACGACTCCTAAAGGTTGGAAAGGCATGAACTGTTATCGAGGAAAAATCTTCTAGAACTATAATGGACAAAGACATTTCTAGAACATGTCCTGCTATAAAGGACATGTATTTCCAACAGTCCTAGGAAAAGGTGACTCAAGTAAAATAAAGTTTGTTAGTCAAACCTAAGAACTGGAACCGGAGTAGTAGTAAACCAAAGATGGAGGAATGACCAAAATAATATAAGGAGGAAATTACATCAAAAGCCACGAGGTTAAGGACGAAGAGTACGAAAGGATGCTAAGCTAAAAAGCATTAACGACCAAGGAAATAAATGGAAATAGGGAAGATCGGATGTTTATGGGACATCCAACGCAATGACATGGATAAGAACCCTTAAGAAGAAGAGTCTTACCCTAAGCAGAGTAAGAAGTGGGCCTAAGGATATACCTTTGGACTAGTGGGTAAGACATGCCTAATGATGCTAAACTCCATGGAGTGAGTAAACAATTGAAAGGAAAAAAATTTCTTAGGCATGCGGTTTAAAGAGGTGAGGTGAAGGAACCATCAAAGTGACAACATGCCAAGCAGACCCTAAGAAGACATCAAGGGAAAATGACTCCTGATGCAAAGGATTACTAACTTAGTTTTGGGGACAAAACCCCTAAAATGAGGGGAGTTGTAAACTCCATCCTTTAAAGGTAAGAAAACTAGGAAAAGAACCGGTCAATTCAAATGAACAAACCGAGCCGATTAACGAACCAAAACTGGTAAAGAATGAGTAAAATGAGAAATTGACAAATTCCAAGTGACTCAAATAGTCTAAAAATCACGGAAAAGAACCTTGGAACTAAGGGGAAGAGAAAACCAGACCAGTTCAGGGTGAACCAAACTTGAATCGGATTGAACTAGTTTGAACCATACTTCAACCAGATTCTAAATTCATTTTCTTGGTGGCTTAAAATGTTCAAATTGGAAAATTGAAGCCGCCATTAGATATAGAATGAATTTAGAAAATTTTATAAATTTTTAATTTTGAGAAAATCAGTATAATCGGGCCTAAACTGGCCAATTTTTGCCATTGAACCGGTCCGATCTAGTTCAAAACATTATCATCTTCTTCCTCAAGATGACAGTTGTAAACCCCACCCTTTTTAATTAAGGAAAAACTAGGAAAATAACCGGTCAAACCGAGTGAGAAACACTAAACCGGTTCACAAACCGATCATTAGAAACGGGGCAATTTGAGAAATTTAAATTCTTGAGTAACCCAAAGGATTCATAAAACCTTGGAAAAGAACTTTAGAACAAATTGGAAGAGAAAAACTAGACCGGTACAGATGAACCGGATCTAACAGGATTGAACCGGTTTATGAACCGAGCGGGTTTATGAACCGGAACAGATAGAGAAAGTGTAAACTAGGAAATTTATGGATCTCGAGTGACCTAAAGAGTCACAAAGTCATGAAAAAAGACTTTAGGATGAATTGGAGATGAAAACCAAACCAGATCAGGTGAACTAGATCCAAACTAGATTGAACCAGTTTGAACCACTATTGAACCGGATGCTAAATTCATTTTTCTAGGTGGCTTTAAAAATTCAAATTTGAGATTTGAGGCCACCATTGGATAGAAAATGAATTTAGAAATTTTTAATTTTAAAAAATTCGGTCAAATCAAGGGTGAATTGGTCGATTTAAGCTTTGAACCCGATTCAAACTGGTCTAGTCGGTTTAGAACAGTGTCATTTTCTTCCTTCAGATGTCAACACTGTTCACTCGCCAAAACATCTCAAGCACCGGCGAAGCTAAAAAGTCTCCAGCGAGGGAGTTTCAGGCAATGAATGACTGTCATTAAGGTGCCAATCAGACGGCCAAGAAGTCCCCGAGCTTCCTATATAAAGAGCCCTTCCTCATTCATTCTCTTCACACATGAAAATTCCATTCTCTCTCAACGCTCCAATTTTCAGGGAAGCTCGAACTAGAGCTTCGATATAGGGCCTTTTCTAAGCCAAAGAAGGCATGGTCAGGTTCTTTAGAACCGATGAGAAGTCAACTACACGTCTTAGTCTCTATTTGCTCTGAGGATCGCCAAAGTAATGCCGGCATGATCGAACAGTGAAGCAACTCCGACGGACCAAAGTTGCACTATTTCGGCCGAGCTAAAATCGTCCAATTCGAGCCCTTCTCAAGCCAAACCAAGCCCTCCCAACACCACCACGATGCTCCTACAACTGAATTAGAGCTGAAATGTAAGCCAATTTGGCTCCCCATTGTAATTTTTGACCGGTGCTAGAGAGAGAACCGACAGAACTTTGATGATAAAATTCTCACTCAATTTGGCATCAATTGATGCAATTCTTGATCCTAGGAAGAACCTTAGGATAAGAGTTATTTGCCCAGATCAAAAGCTCGGACTACCGCGCCACCGACGGTAAGCTTTCAAAGCTTTCTCTCTCTAATTCCTATTTTCCGATGAAGCTCCGTTTGAGATCATTCCAACATAAAATCGTGCGATTCAAAGTGCAATTAAATTGTATGAAGGTATAGGAACTCCAATCTAACATCAATTTCAACAATTAAACTTATTTGATTGGTCAATTTGATGAAATCAAATTCGATTGAGTTAGAAGGTTGAAATTGTGGGAGATTTGGGAATTTCAAAAATTCGAGGGACTAAGGTGCAATTTCAGAAAATTGAGGACCAATTGGGCATGATAAAGATATTGGGGGACCAATTGGGTAATTTTGGAATTTTTGGGGCAAAACTTACCATTTTTGTAAAGTAGGGGCAAAATGGTAATTTTGGAAAAGTTGGAGGACCAAATTGGAAATTTGGGAAATTGAACCCCTTTTGTGAAATTTAATAAATTGAGATCCCAAGGTGAATTTTAAAAGTTTCGAGACTCAAATTGAGGAAAAACCGGCATTAGGGAATTAAAATCAAAGAAAAATAACTTTAGGGATCTAATTGCCAATAAATGAAAAGTTTGGTTTTCTCATTCATTTGGAATGAATGAAGGCTATTAGGCCGAGAGCTAATGAACAAGGATATTCATATCGTGTTGGAACACAAAGTACCAAGAATGCCAGAAATGACAAGCTCGCATGAATACAAAGAACCGGTTGATAGGAATTCACTACATTAACGGATGAGTGGGATTTTTATATCATACTCGGTTGGAATGATAAGCACATCGGAAATGAAAACCCACTGCTAAGTGGTATTTTAAACCTCACACTTGAGAGGAGTGATGTGCAAACCACGCGGAAAAACTACTTATCGGTTGTAAGTAGATCATACTCAGTTGGTATGATGAAACTTCCTAGAAGGAAGTGGAAAACCCACTTATCGGTTATAAGCGGAGATGTCCCCATACTCGGTTGGTATAATGGACAGTTGAAAAGTTTATTTTGTCGGAAGTTCTCTCCCCTAGCTATGTGCCACGGCTTAAAATTTTTAGAAAACCATCTTGACGGGAGCTCGAATAGCTCATAAAGGCTGGAGGCCTCCGTTTTGGAACTTGGGGGCTAAAATGCCCGATTTTGAAAATCTCAAACAGTGGGCCCTATGCTAGTGGGCATGAGTAGGAGCTCATAAACAAACATGATTATTAAGCCATGAAAACTTAAGTAAATGAGTTGTTTGGCCATGGTACCGAGATAGGATCGACATACTCAGACGACGAGTGGTAGTGCGACATGACAAGTCTTCGGACTAGTCAAGACAAACAGCTGCAGGTCGAGTTGAGGGTCGGTTTTGTTGGACCAATGGACCCACATATTATATGGCTTATGTGAAAAACTGTTGATTGTGCATGCACTATGTTACGGGACCTTCAAGAAGCCCAAGAAGGGTAGTGATGTGTCTTAGAGCTCTCGACGACCTAGTAGATATAAGGGCAGTTAGTCGTACTAGAAATCTTACGAAGCTTGGAGTGGGGACAAGATGAGGTCTCTGTCCTTATACGGACATGAAGATTTGTTATGGGATTGAGGGTCGAATGTCGCGAACATACACTCATTCTGAGGGTAGAAGTGGACATACTTGTATCTAGGTGGCTGGTAAAGTCGATCCAACGCCACAAATGGGTTCAGTGGACTGGCTGGCCTGCGATTGCGTGTTTTACCTTCATGATGAAGGGTGTGTGTTGGGTGATGACACACCATGGTTTATAAGAAATGGTGATAAAAATCGGAATTCAGAATGAAAGGTTTTTAAAAGAGAATAAGGAGTCTGGCACACTCTAAATCAAACAATTTTCCTAAAAGTTAAATTTTGAAAACCCATTCACTGAGTCGTTGTACTCACTCCCCCCCCCCCCCCCCCCCGGCCCTCCCTTATATTCCCTTGAGGTAACCCCGTAAAGCTTAACCCAAAGACCACCAGCTAACACGCCTATAAGACAGGTATGATAAGTTTAAAATTTTGTGCAGTTTTGATTTATGTTATTCCAGGAAAGGTGCAGGTTTAAAGGACGCCTTACTCTTCATGGTTTATAAACAAAGGGGCAACTCTTAGTAAATCGGGAGAGTGGCGGGTTAATCACGGGGATCCAACCAAACCGGGTCGGGGCATGACAATAGCACTGTTCATTAATGTAGAAAACTTACTTCTCCTACGAAGGTGTAACCACTCTGATCAAGCTATTTACAAGTGAGGATACGCTTGACCAAAATGGAAAGTGGTCAAGGCGAGGGTCCCCGAGCTCCATATATAAAGAGCTCCTCTCCATTCATCCACCACATACCTCAAATCGCCATTCTCTCTCAACTACTCCAATTTTCGATGAAGCTCAAACTAGAGCTCTGACTTAGGCAGTTTTCTTAGTCATAAAAGGCAAGGTTAGGTCCTACAGACTCTGGGGGAAGTCAACTACCTGACAACAACCTCCTTTGGACTAAGCATGTCAATAGGATTCGAAATCCGAGCCTCAGGTCCCTACCCAAGACCCGAGCCTTGGGTCCCGCTGGTTGGTTCCTATGGGTTCATGTCCCGCTGTGTCATGCCCCGACCCAGTTTGGTCAGATCCCTATGATCAACCCACCACTCTAGCGGTTTATTAAAGGGTTTCCCCTTATTATAAACTATCAAGAGTAATGCGTCCTTTAAACCTGCACCTTTCCTTGAATAACATAATCAAAACAACATAAAATTTTAAATTTATCATACATGTTTCACAAGCATCTTAGTTGATGGTCTTTAAGGGTAGGCTTTCCGGAATTTCCTAAAATGGATATAAGGGAGGGGTGAGTATGACTACTCAGTAAATGGGTTTTTGAAATTTAACTTTTAGTAAAAAGATTTGTATTGGAGTGTGTCAGACTCCTTATTTTCTTTCAAAAATCCTTTTATTTCAAATCTCTATTTTTATCGTCATTTCTTATTAATCACAGTGTGTCATCACCCAACACACATGCTTCATCATGAAGGTCAAAAACACACAATCGTAGGCCAGCCCGTCCACTGAACCCACTTGTGGTGTCGGAGCGACTTTACTGGACACCTAGATAGAAGCACGTCCACTTCTACCCTGAGAATGAGTGGATGTATGCAACATCTAACCCTCAATCTTGAAATCAATTCTCTGTGTCCATATGAGGACAGAGGCCTCATCCTGACCCCACCTCGGTCTTGTGCGCTTGAAGCTAAGTCGAGCTTCACAAGGTCACCTAGTGCGACGATCTGCCCTTATACCCACCAGGTCGTCCAGAGCCCTAGGACACATCACTATCCCTCTTGGGCGTCTTGAAGGTCTCGTACACAAAGTGCATGCACAATAAGTATTTTCACATCATGCCATATAATTTATGGTGCCACAGATCCAATGGCCCCGACCATCAACTCAACCTGTAGTTGTTTGTCTTGACTAGTCTGAAGACCTGTCATGTCGCACTGCCACTAGTTGATTGAATATGTCGGTCTTGTCTTGGTACCATGGCCAAACAATTCATTTATTTAAAGTTTTATGGCACATATCTCATGTTTATTTATGAGCTCCTACTCGTCCCAATTGGCCTATGGCCCATTGTTCGTGATTTTTAAAATTGGGCATATTATCCCCCAAGTTCCAAAACCGAGACCCTTGGCCTATAAGAGCTATTTCAGCTCCTGTCAAAAAGGTCTCCCAAATCGTTTAAGCAGTGGCACACAGTCAAGGGAGAGCACTTTCGACAAAATATGTTTTCATCTGTCCATCATACCGACAAGGTATAAGGACATCTCTGCTCACAACCGATGAACAGGTTTTTCACTTCCTTCAAAGAAGTTTCATCATACCAAGCGGGTATGATCTACTTACAACTGGTAAGTAGTTTTTTCACGTGATTTTCACATCACTCCTCTAAGCTGTGATGTTTAAAATACCACTAAGTAGTGGGTTTTCAATTCAAGGTACTAATCATCCCCAATTGGGTATGATATAAAACCCCACTCACCCGTTAATGCAGTGAATTCCACTCGACCAGTTCTTTATATTCACGCTAGCTTGTCCTTGTTGGCGTTCTTGGTACTTTGTATTCCTACATGATATGAACATCCTTGTTCATTATCCCTCGCCCTAGTAGCCTTCATTCATTCCAAATGAATGAGAAAACCAAATGTTCTATTTATTTACAATTAGGTCCCTAAAGTTATTTTTCTTTAACTTTAAGTCCCTAATGTCGGTTTTTCCTCAAATTGACTCCCGAAACTTTTAAAATTTATCTTAGGATCTCAATTTATTAAAATTCACAAAAAGGGGTTTAATTTCCCAAATTTCCAATTTGGTCCCCAACTTTTCCAAAATTACCATTTTGCCCTTCCTTTTCAATAATGGTAACTTTCACCCCAAAAATTATAAAATTCCTCAATTGGCCCTCTAACATTCTTATCATGCCCAATTGACCCTCAATTTTATAAAATTTCATCTTGGTCCTTCAAATTTTTGAAAATCCCCAATTTTCCTAACATAGCTGAATTTGATTTCATCAAATTGACTAATCAAACACTTCTAATTGTTGAAATTGAAGTTGAAATTGAGTTTCTACATGTTCAAATGATTCTATAGCACTTTGAACTGCAAGCTTAAACGCCGGAACGAGCTCAAATGCAGCTTCGCCAAAAAACAGTATATATATATATATATAGAGAGAGAGAGAGAGAGCCTTAATTCCTCACCGGTGATGGCACAGCAGCCTAAGCTTTCTATCTGGGCAGGTAGCTCTCCTCTTGAGGTTTCTCCTAGGATCAAGAATGACATCAATTGATGTCGAATTGAATTAGAATTTTGTCATTGAAATTCTACCAACTCTCTCTCTAACACCGGTCAGAAATTGCATAGGGGAGCCGAATTGGCTTACCTTTCAGTCCTAATTCAGCTGTAGGAGGGCTATGGAGGTATTGGTAAGGCTTAGTTTATCCTGAGGAGGGCTCGAATTGACCTATTTTAGCTCGGCCGAAACAGGGCAGCTTCGGTCTACTGGAGCTATTTCACTGTTTGATTATGTCGGTGCTTCTTCGGCGATCATCGAATTAAATGGAGGTTGCTATCCCCCGGAATCTAAAGAGCTTGACCTCTCCTTCTAAGGTTAAGAAAAATGTCCAAGTCAAAGCTCTGGTTCTAGCTTCACCAAGAAATGAAGCAATAAAGTGAGAGAGTGAGAAGTGTTTAGGTGTGAGAAGGATGAATGGGGTGAGTAAAATTGTGTATTAAATGGGGGAGATTTATTACCAGCATTAATGTTGCCATAAATTGATGGGTATTAGTATTAATTCCAATAATTTAATTTAGGTATTAAATTATGGGTATTTATAATAGCATAGTGTTACAAAAAAAATATACTTCTGAGGAGGTCACCCATCTTAGCACTATTCTCATGCAAGCACACTTAACTTCGATGTTCCGATGAGATCTAGTTCATCTGAACCAATCTAGTTTTTCTTTTCTAATTTGTTTTAAGGTTCTTTTCCAAGGTTTTATGAACCCTCAAATGGCTGTATTTGTGAACTGGTTCGATTTTTTTACTAGGTTTGATCGGTTTTTTTCCCAATTTTCTTAACTCAAAAGGGCGAGATTTACACGTTGGCTGGACTCGAGCCTTAGGTCCAAAAAGGTGGACCCGAAGGTGGGCCCATAGTCCCATTAAATGTTTTTCCTTCTTTTAATGAAACACGTCGTTTCATTAAATGTATGCAAAAATATTAGAAAATTCTAATAAAAAATGTTATTTAAAAATTGTTATATTTTTTCTTTTAGTATTTAACACGTAATATATTCTATCCATACTATATTCCTTTTTTTTCATTTCTTAAACCCTAATATATTATTTTTCCTTTCGTACACCCTAATAGATTTATAAATATCTTTTCGTCATACTATATTCCTTTTTTTTCCTTTCTTAGACCCTAATAGATTATTTTTCCTTTCTTACACCTTAATAGATTTATAAAAACTTGGAAGAATTACAGTGGAAAAAATCATATTACATTAAGTGATATCTCTAATTAACTATATTATTTGATACAAAATTGTAACCCATATTCAAATTTTTGACATAGTTAAGAGATTTATAATTTATTTTTAACTAAAAAAATTGAATTTAAATAATATAAATAAAATTTTATATATCAATAATTATACAAAGAAATGTCACATGAATCAACCGTGTTAATATGGGGACCACCCACATGCATGCGCATGCAGCCCAAATCATTATCCTTTTTGTATATATAAATGAAGATGAGCATTTACTTTGTCCTCATATTCTAATTTTCTTACATTCACAGTTTCACTATTTGGTCGTCTTCTTGATAGATCCTTTTCTCATTATTTGTAAGCTAAAGTTAATGGAAATTTATACCAATAATTTATTATGTAAATTAAAGCTAAAGAACATTTGAAATTTTGAATTACTAAATAAATATTAGAAAATTTGAACGAGTTTGGGTCTATGCGGGTCTCGGGTCCAATAAACTCGAGATTGGAACAGGTCTAGACTTGACCAAGTAGACCCGAGGCTCAGGTCCACTCAAGCGCGGGTCCGCTAAAACCCGCCCCGACCCGAGCTATTGACATCCCCACTTTCAACCCGAGGACCGCTAGAGAAGCACCAGAGGAATCAAATAGTGAAGCAACTCCGACAAACTAAAGCTGCCCTATTTTGGTCGAGCTGAATTCAGCCAAATTTATCCCTCCTCCAGCCAAACCAAGCCCCATCGACACCCCCACAGCCCTCACTAGCCTCAATGGAGCTAAAAGGTAAGTCAATTCAGCCCACCTCCATCGTTACAGGTCGGTGTTAGAGAGAGAAAGTGTAGAATTTCACTAATCAAATCCACCATCATTTGGTCATCAATTGTAGCAATTATTGATCCTATAAGGAACCTCAGGATGAGAGCTACCTCCCTAAATCGAGATCTCAGATAGCCGCACCTCTAACGGTAAGCTTTCGAAGCTTTCTCTCTTTATGAATAATTTTTCGGCGAAGCTCCGTTTGAGCTCATTTCAGACCCAAATCATGCAATTCAGAGCTCAATTGAATAGTATGGAAGTGTAGGAATTGATCAATATCATCAATTGGAGCAATTAACCCCGATTGAATGGCCAATTTGAAAAAATCAAATTTGGTTAGTTTGAAAGGAAGAAATTGGGGGAAACTTTTGGAGAAAATAGGGGATTTCGAAAACTTGAGGGACCTCTATGCAATTTCCCAAAATTGAAGGCCAATTAACCATGAGAAAGATGTTGGGGGACAATTGGTCAATTTTTGAAACATTTGGGGTCGAATTGCTTTTTTTGGAAAGTAGGGGCAAAATCGTAATATTTGAAAAATTGGGAACCAAATTGAAAAATTGGAAAACTTGAGCCCCTTACACAATTTTGAGTAAATTGAAGACCCAAAGGGAATTTTGGAGGCCTTGGGACTCAATTTGGGGAAAACTTAGCATTAGGGAACTAAAGTTAAGGAAAATGAACTTTAGGGACCTAAGTGCAATAAAATAATAATTTTGACCCTAGTTGCTCATACATGAGAAAAAGATGGTTGTCATGCCAAACTTTAATTGATAAGGATGTACAAATCATGTAGGGATACGAGATACCGGAACGCAAGCAAGGAGAAGCTAGCGTGGACTTGGAAAACTGACTGGGAACGAACACGTCACGGTCATCATGTGAGTGGGCTAATTTACACATCATACTAGTTAGGATGATGTGCACTAATTTTAATGGAAAAAACCTACTTACGGGTTGTAAGTAGAGATAATCATACTCGATTGGTATGATGAGTTTCCTTGAGGAAAGGAGAAACCCGCCTACCGGTTGTAAGCAGAGATATTATCACACCCGATTGGTGTGATGAACTAAAAATAATTTTTGTTAGAAGTGTTCTCCCCTGACTGTGTGTCAATGCTTCAAATATTTGGGAGACCTTCTTGACGGGAGCTAGAACAATTCAAATAAGCTAGGGGCCTCGATTTTTTAACTCATGGGGCTAAATGCCAAGTTTTGGAAAAACACGTTTAGTGGGCCCAAGGCCAGTGGGCATGAGCAGGAGCTTGTAAACAAACTTGATTAAGAAAAATCCAAGAAAGTTTCTAATGAAATTGGTCGTATGATTTCACCACGGTACCAAGTCAGGACTGATAGTGTTTGATGGACTGGCAGTAGTGCATCAAGGCCAGGTCGATTGACCGGCCTAAACAAACAGCTGCAGGTCGGGTTGAGCATTGGGGTTGTTAGACCGTTCGCACCAAAGAAAATGGCTATACGTGGAAAACTCTTGTTTGTGCATGCACTTGTAGTACGAGACTATCAAGACACCCTAGGGGGTAGTGATGGGTCCTAAGGGCTACTAAACGACATGGTGGAGATAAGGGCAGTTCGTCTTGCCAGTTAGTCTTGAAGTAGCTTCTTGTGCATGAGATCGAGGTAGGGTCGGGATGAGGTCTTTGTCCTCATACGAACACAGAGTGGCATTCGGGTCCGAGGGTCGGATGTCGAGAACATCCACTCAGACCCAGGGAAGAAGTGGACGGGCTTCTATCTTGGTGAACGATAAAGACGCTCCAATCCACAAGTAGGTGCATTGGACAGGCTATACCTACAAATGTGTGTTCCCTTCTTGATGAAGGGCGTGTGTTTGTTTGCTAAACGCCTCCTGAGGCAAGGAGATGGGCTAAAAGAGCTAAACACATCTAATATGGTAATTGAAAAAGGATTTGAAAACCAAATTTTAGGAAATCCTTTTTAAAGGAAATAATAACCTTGGCATGGTTTTGTTTGGATAAACTAAAGTGATTTTGAAAACTCATCCCCAACACCCGCTCACTGAGTTGTATAAACTCACCCCCTCTCTTTACCCCTTTCTTAGGAGTAAGGAGATAGAGAGCGTAAAGATGTACCCTCTGTTAGGTATGCTTAAAGTTCCTTTTAAGCTTGCATTAGATTGATTTATGCTATTACAGGGAACAAGGTTTGAATTTACGATTGGCTCCTCTTGAACAAAAAGAAGGGGAAACCCTTCTTAAACCAAGAGAGCAATGGGTTAATCATGGGAATCCGACCAAACAAGGTCGGGGCATGACACATGGCGTATATCGAGTCATGTGCCTCCTCTAGTATCCTCTTTCTCAATTCTAGATTGTTCAGTACCCAGACCCTCCTTTTGAAGGTAATCATTATGTCGCTCCTTACTACGAGATCTTGGGTTGGGTCATCAACAGGCTGGTTCCAACATGGACGGAGCTCCTCATCCTCCTTTTGTAGGGCCCGTATTTGCTCCACTAGGTTGGACTGTACGACTAGGCTGGCCATTAGGCTACCTCGATTCTTGTCCAGGCTGAGGTCCACTCTCAGGCTGCACAACTGGCTTAGTAGGGATAGGTAGATGGTCCTCATTGAGGCCACTACCATGTGGTACTTGTGGTTGAGTGCCTTGACTACCATGTTGGCCTTACTGGGGTGGTACTCGATAGTCAATCATAGTCCTTTACCAGCTCCAACCACCTCCGCTGCCATAGGTTGAATTCCGTTTGGGTTATGAAGTATTTTAGGCTCTTGTCATTGGTGTATATGTGGCACTTTACCCCGTACAAATAGTGACGCCAAATCTTGAGGGCGAATAATATTTCCGCCAACTCGAGGTCATGGTAGGGTAGTTCTTCTCGTGGGGTTTCAATTGTCACGAGGCACTAGGGTCGGTTGCATTAGAACACATCCTAGTCCTTGTCTGGATGCATCATTGTACACCGTATACTCTCCGACTTCTAAGTCGGGTAAGGCTAGCACTAGGGCCATCGTCAATCCGGACTTGAGCTTTGGGAAGGACTCCACACACTTAGCATCCCACTTGTAATCCACTCCCTTCAACGTGAGGCGAGTTAATGGAGCTGAAATTTTTGAAAAGTCCTCCACAAACTTCTGGTAGTATTCGTGAGTCGAAGGAAACTACACACTTCGATTGGGCTGGTGGGTGCTTTCCAATTGGAGATGGCCTCTATTTTTGCTAGGTCTACCTTCACTTCATCCTTTGACACTATATGTCCTAAGAAGCCCACCTCTTGTAGCCAAAACTCGCACTTTGAGAATTTGGCATAGAGCTGATTTTCCCGCAAGGTACTCAAGGTGGTCTCTAGGTGCGTCTATGCTCCTCTTTTGTTCAGGAGTATATGAGTATATCATCTATAAACACGATCATAAACTTATCTAGGTATGGCTGGAACACCTAGTTCATCAGGTCCATGAAGGCTGCGGGTGCGTTCGTCAGTTCAAAGGACATCACCCTTAACTCATAATGCCCATACCATGCTCGGAATGCAGTCTTTTGTATGTCCTCTTCCCATATCTTCAACTAGTGGTAACCAAACCGTAGGTTGCTCTTGGAGAAATAGGTCACTACCCGTAGTTTGTCGAATAAGTCATCTATTATGGGGAGAGGGTACTTATTCTTAGTGGTCACCTAGTTCAGCTTCTGATAAATGATGTAGAGTCTCATACTTTCGTCCTTCTTTTTTACGAATAGAACTGGTGCACCCCACGAGGATTGGCTCAAGTGTATGAAGCCCTTCTCTGGCAGTTCGTCCAATTGGTCATTCAGCTCCTTAAGTTCAATGGGCACCATACGGTAGGGAGCTTGTGATATGGGGTGGGTTCCTCACACCACTTCAATTACGAACTCTAGTTGGCGATCTAGGGGTAGCTCGGGTAGTTCTTTTGGGAAGACGTCGGGGTAACGGTTGACTATAGGAATTTCTTCCAATCTTTTCTCCGACGAATCATTGCAAGTGATTTGGGTGAGGAATACCTTACACCCCTTTTGTAGTAAGTCTTGCGCCTCCATGCAGGACACCATGTATATTCCGGCCCTTCCCTTGTCCCCTTCAAATATAGCCTCCTTCTTCCTAGAAGCATGGAAGTTTATCCTCTTATTCCCGTAGTCTACCTGGGAGGGGAATCAAGTCAACTTCTAAGGTTATCCCTCCTATTTGTATTTCGTGGGCTTTAAGGAGATCGTGTTGTGCTAGTGCCTCTCCTAATGGCATAAGGATGTTAAGGGGTGGTGTGAGAGGAGAGAGTTTCTTAGGGAGGTCTAGAACTAGGGTCTCCTTGATGAAGGATCGCTCTGCCCCTAAATCAAAGAGAGTGTATATCTCTTTCCCAAACCTTCGTACAAAATCTGAGGGAAATTTAACAGAATATTTTAGGGAATGCATTTTATTAAATCGGGAAAGAGGGAACTACAAGACTCGAGACTACATACTCGATTTAAAGGGAAGGTTGGGATGTACCAGCCACTACATTGGGGTCCTTCCAGGCTTCATCCTGGGCTAGGTTGTAGACTCAGCCAGAACCCAGGTGGGTGCCTCCCTTCCCCCATTGGGTGCCCTCTAAATTCTGGGTGGTGGTTGGGGAGCATTTTGTGGGGTGTTGTCCCGTGGCGTTGGGAAATTCCTTATGTTATGTCCGAGTTGCCCGCACCCGTAATACATTGCACATGCCACTTCATGGTTTTTCCAGCATCTGGGGCAATCGGGGCCTTTCCTCAGAGGGGGTGCATTCACCTCCCTTTAGGCCTGGTAGCCCTGCTCCCTTCTTGGGAACCTTGGTTTGTTCACTCATCATGGCCTACCTTGTTCCCTTCATCATCCTCTGCCGCTTTGAGCCCTTTCTTCCCTTCGCCCGCTCTAATCGATCCTGCGGCACCTCATTTAGACCAGTCGCTCACATTTGTGGGCCATGCTGATGATGGTAGCAAAATCGGTGGGGCTTCCCAAAACCCCCATTCAGTCTCTTATGTCTATATTGAGACCGTCGATGAACTTCTGGTAGATGTATGCCAGTCCCACGAAGTCGGTGGCGAAGGGTCTCAACCCATTAAATTTGGTCTCATATTCTGAGACCGTGCTTGCTCCTTGTCGAAGCTAGAAGAATTCCACCTTCTTTTCATTGATCAGTTGGGGAGCCAGGTACTCCTCCGAGTACCTTCCTTCGACCTCCTCCTAGGTGGGGGTGACAGGAGAGAGACTTCTCACGTTATCCCACCATGTTTTTGTGTTGGACTCTAGAAAGAACTTCACCAGCATCATCATCTCTTCTAAAGGCATCCTTATGATCCCCATGAATTTCTTGAGGCTTGTTAGCCAATCCATGGTAGCCCTGGCATCCTTCTCCCCTTGGAAAGGCTTGCACCCTATGTCAAAGAAGGGTGGGGTAGGGGTAGAAGTGGATTGGAATTGGACCTCTTTGGGTTGGGTTTGGAACTTTGAGTCCAGGTGGGGCTTGTAGCTGAGGTGGGGTTCCCCAAACACCCTTGTAAATTCTTCATACAGCCTTTGGAGTTCGGAGTTGAGACCTTGTGGCGTTGGCTGTGCCCTCAAGAGTTCTACTTCTGGGAGGGAGTTTTCGGTAGAATCCATGAATGTCGCTCTCATTCTCTTGTCTCCTCGCTTTGGTGCCATAGCTGGTTTAAGATTCTTGATTAGTATTTAGGTTATAAAGTTTTGATAATGTATTTAGGAAAACACAATCTATGATACCATTTAAGTTGTCACGCCCTGACTCGGTTTGGTTGGAGCCTTGTGTTCAACCCGCCACTCTCTCAAACCTCGAGGAGGATTCCTTCCAGGGTCAAGAAGAGTTAGGCATAGTACTTGTCATGTTTTTCTAGAATAGCATTAAGCAAAATTAAAAATTTAATTTGCACATGGTTTAGATTCTGACAAAGGAAAGCTCTCACGTGGTTTCTTCTTTCCTAAAAAATGTTTAGAGGGAGGGCTTAAGTTCCATGACTTAGTGAGTGGGAGAGATCTTAGGGAAATATTTTATCTAGCAACTTTCAGGATTATAACATTTCACATTTATCCCCTTCTCGGGTTTTGCACACAATCACATGCCCTTCCTATCATAGGAGGGATTACACATTCATAGAACGATCCCCGTCCATTCCACTTGTGGAACAAAGTGCCTTTACCATCCACCCTGATAGAGGTTAATAGCCTCTACCACGAGTTTGAGTGGATCTTGCTCGTCTGATCCTCAAACCTCAATCACACTTTGTGTCCACTTTTTCAGACAAGACCTCCTTTCCCCTACTATATCGGTCTCAGTGCGTAGGAAGCTCTCTAAGCTTCTTGACATACTGGACACCAAACTGCCCTTATGCAGCCTGGGTCATCCAACAACCCTTGGGATCGATCACTACCTCATACCAGGTGTCCTAATGGCCCCGTATCACAGTGCATGCACAATCAATGAGTCTTTTTCATTTATATCCATTATATTTGGCCCTCTAGCTCAAGGGTATGTTGGCTTGGCTTCGGCCCAAGCGTACTAGCCCAATATATATGACGACCTAGCTTCGGCTTAGCATTGATTTGGCCTAACAAGCCCAACATCCTAGACTTAGCTCAGTAGGTATCATACACAATTACCCATTATTAGAACTTTTTGCAGTATTTATCATATGTTGATTTTGGATAGGTCCATACCCGTGTCCTTCGACCTTGTGCCCACTTGCATTTCTAAGCCTAAGCCCCAAAATTAGTTTCCAAATGTTTTTAAGCAGAGTCACCTAGTTAGGAGAGGCTAATTCCTAGAAAATTTATTTTTTTGGCAAGTCATCATTACAATCAGAACCGATGCTCTAGAGTTCCCTCTCACCTGGTAATCACGATGGGGTTGTCCTGGTAGAACCTTGCTTCGTGGTGCGCTTCCTGGAGTCGGAGCTTAAAGTTTTGATATCTTACTGGTGAGGGTCCGGTGGTCAGAGTTTGTGTCGTCACTAACTTGCTCTCATCGTGGAGATCCTCCCTAGATCAAACCATGCCTCAATTGATGACCTGAGCAATGTAAATTTCTTAGCTAAAATTTTTAAAGAATTATACTGTGAACAGTATTTTTCGGCAAAGGGTGGCAAAGGGGACTTACCTTCTTAGCTCGGGGGAAGGTCATGGCACCTCTAGGTGGAGTTTGGGGGTTTGGTTTCGCTAGAATTGGTCGAGGGATAGCTCAACTTGAGCTTCAGAGGTTCGAGCAGCTGCCTAGCTGAGGAGTGGCAGTACGGTTTGAGCTTCATCGCTCTTCCTTAGTGGTTCTCAGGCTGAAAGGAAGGTGCAACTAGGTAGAGGACTTCCTCCTAGTTCCAATGACACCGAATGTGGCTTCCAAGGTCGAGAAAATTCCCGATGTCAGAGTTCTAGTTCACTACTCATCGGAAACTTGTACACTTCTTCTCTTAGTTCGATTGTGGGATGCTGAGAACGAATGGAGGGGTGCTCTTTATATAGGGAGCTCGACAACTGTCCGAGCTACCAGTTGGCGTGAGACTCGGCCCCCGCTCGCCACCGACCTAACCAGAGCATTTTTTGAGTCGCGGAAGACTCCCCCTTCCCTCGCTCTCTCTCCTTTATGCTAGTGGGTTGAGGTTGAAGATGATGGCATGGCAGGCGTGCCACATGGCACTGTGATTTCATGGGTTTTCTAGCGTGAGGTCCAACTCAACCGCCACGTCAGTCATTGACCGAATGATCGTACATGTGGTAGCCACCCATTAGCTGCTCATGTCTGCGTGGCAAGCTGACAGGTTGTCCGCTGACCATTGAGTAGACACATGGCAGCCTCCCATTGGCTACATGTGTTTGCATTGTTGTTGATTGGGTGTCATTGACCGGTCCGGTCTATTGATCGGCTAAACCGTTGATTGGTTGGCCTGTTGACCAGTTTGGTCCGACCGAGTTCGGTGACTCGAATTCAAAAATTGTCTGATTCAGACCCGATTCGACTGGTTTTCTGAAATTTAAAAATTTCTAAATTCGTTTAAATTCATTTTCTATCTAATTGTAGCATCAATTTCCCAAATTGATATTTTTAAGCCACCTAGAAAAATGAATCATTGAATTGGTTCACTGCGGTTCAATCTGATTCAGTCTGGTTCGGGACTAGTTCACTCCGAACCGATTTGGTTCTCTCATCCAACTCACTTCATGGTTCTTCCCAATGATTTTTGTGAATTTTTTATCACTTGGGATTTTCCAATTTCTCATGTTAACCCCTCTTTATTATTTTCCATTCATTAATTGGCTCGATTTTTCACATGAAGATTTACCTGTTCTTTTCTCGGTTCTCCTTGGTCTTAGAGGATGGGTTTTACATTACCGATTGTGAAAACATTTCTTAGCTCATAAGCTTATTTGTCTAGGGGCTTCAGCCCACGACCATTGGTCGTGGGCCTACTTCATGAGTTTTACAAAAATGGGGCCTTGGGCCCTATAAGTTTCAAAATTGAGGCCTCCGACCCAATGGAGCTATTCTAGCTCTTATCATAAACATCTCCCAAAAATGTTTAATCAGTTTCACGCGGTCAGGGGAGTACATTCCTAGAAAATGGTTTTTAACTGAAAAATGGTACTCATCACCCCAACTGAGTATGATGTTGGACAATCTCACTCACCTGGTAATAGTGATGTGATCTTCCCGGTGAGATTTCGATCCCTGATGTGTTCTTCTACACAGATACTCGGTCAACCAGCTCCTACATGGTTTAAGTATTCTCATCAGGAACAACATGGCATAAGAGACCTTATAGTTTTGTGCCTTTGCACATAGGTCCTCACATTATGCCTTAATTGTAATTAGGTCCCTAAAGGTCATAATTTTTCCATTTAGGTTCCTAATTTTTGCAAAATTACTAATTGGTCCTTAATTTTTTTTCAAAATTACCAATTAGTCCCCAATTTTCCTCAAAATCACTAATTGACCGTCAATTTCATCCAAATTGCCAACTGGTCCTCCATTGGAAGTCAATTTCACAAAAATCCTCAATTTTCCTTTAATTGCAATTCTACCCCTAATTCTCCAAAAATTCCCAAATCGACCAATTTTTTTCTAAAAAATAGCACTTTGACCCCCAAATTCTCATTTCATTCAATTGGTGACATAAACTTAGTTAATTTCCCCTATCATGCAACCTTTGAATGACATCAATTGGCTCACCGTTAAGCTCAAACAGAGCTTCGCCAAAAAAACTTTCTAGAGAGAGAAAGGTTGGTTTTCTTACCAGTGGAGGGGTGGCGGTTAGAGCTCTGGATAGGGGTGACTAGTGCTCATCAGGGGTCCTCCTAGGATAAAAAAAATGTGAGTTAATTAGTGGTCGGAGCAAGGTCAATATGATGAGATAAGTTTTAGTGCTCTAGTTTCCACAACCTTACTACTCCAGTAAAACTGGACAGAATTAGCTCACCTTCTAGGTTCCAAGGGGTTAAGGGTCAGCTAAGAAGGGGTGTGAGAGGTTTGGCCGAGCTGTGGGATGTTGGAGGTGACTAGAATTTTACTTGGGAAATTTGGCTCCTTTTCGATCGCCAGAGTAGCATCACTATTTGAGCTTGTCGGCACTCCTACGGTGGTCCTCCAGCCGAATGAAGGGTGCAGCTGGGTGGAGAACTTCCTCTTGGTTCCAAAGACACCAAATGCAGCTTCGGAGGTTGAAGAAAGACCCCATATTGGAGCTTTGGTTTATGCCTCACCGAAAAATGGAACACGTCTTCTTCTTTGCTCGGTTGTGGAATGAGGAAGTCGAGAGGAGGGGTGCCCTTTATATAGGGAGCTCAACAACTAATAGGGCTACCAGCTAGCATAGGACTCGGCCCGAGACTCGACCATTGGCAGTTAGGTCAGAAGAGTTTTCGGGTGGCCAAAAAAACTGCCTCTCTCTCACTCACTCTCTCCTATTAGCCAACTAAGAAGGAAGACGACACTATGTCGCGTGTGTGAGCTTCGCACATGTGGACTTGCCATGTGGTGCTCTGTTATTGGCTAGCTTTGCTGACGTGGCTTCCTACTCAATAGCCTAGTCAGCCTTTGACTTGTTGACCAGACATGTGGTAGTCTTCCATTGGTAGCTCCTTCATACGTGGCTGCTAACCAGATTTCTTGATCGTGACAAGTGGCGTCCTTTGATTGGCTGATTTAAATGAGTTAGATTTCCCTCCTGACGCACAGTGCCACTACCACGTGTCAGCCTCTGATTGGATGAGGTCATCTGCATGTCATTACCATGTGTCAACTAGTTGTTTCTCCAACATCCTTGTCAGATGGTGATGTGGCACCCTTGCCACGTGTCAGCTCCTCAATGGTCAGTCTATGCTGATGGGCCTTTCCGACAATGACCGTTGATCGGGACATATGTCCCTCTCTTATTGGCTGGTCATCGGTCACATGGATTTTCTCCCTTTGACCGTTATCCAAGGATACATGTCACGTTCTAATTGGTCAGCGCTTCCAGACGCTACTAAGCGGCTGACTCGGCATGCTTCACCACGTGTCATGCACTGATTGGTTGCTCCTGCTAACTGGGCATTGTCCTAGCAGCAGTCCATTGACCGACTTGACCGTTGACTAGTCCAACCGAGTTCGGTGACCCGAAATCATAAATTGGTCGGTTCAGTCTCGATTCAACCAGTTTTCCAAAATTAAAAAATTCTAAATTTATCTAAATTCATTTCCTATATAATGGTGGCTTCAATTTTCCAATTTTATATTTTCAAGCCACCTAGAAAAATAAATCTTTGAACCGGTTTTTCATAGTTCATCCCAGTTCAATATGGTTCAGGTTCGGTTCACCCTTAACCAGTCCAGTTTTCACATCGAATACACTTCATGGTTCTTTTCCATTATGTTTGGGTATTTATTGGCAACAAGAGATTTTCCAAAATCCTGTTTTGAACTTTCTTTACCACTTTCAGTTCACTTAGTTCCTTGATTTTCCTTTCAAAAATTTATAGTTCTCTTTTTCAGTTTCTTGGGTCCGAGAGGATGGGGTTTACAACTCTTCCCACCTTTTAGGAGTTTTGTCTCCAAAACTAGTTATACATTCCTTACACAGTGAATGATTTCCTTTAAGGTAAACTTGTAATTCATTAAGGCATGGTACCGTGGGGTACGTCCCCATCCTGGTTGCATCTCCTTTGGGCATCCTTCGTACTTGTCCGCCCTTTGGGCTTCTTTCATTTCCATGTCTTGGGATGCCCATCGTTTTATCAACTTTTTTTTCCATTGAATCTCAAAGGTGTGATTTTGGTATTCATATTTGAGGAGAATATTCCATAGCGATTTGTCCTCCCACTTCCTTTTCTTTGAGCGTTTCCTTGCTCGTACACTTTTCCCTAGGAAAAATATATCATTATGGGTACTCTTTCACTTAGTCATTTAGATATCGTACTTAATGGATTTCTCTTTTCCTCAAATATCCATCCTTTCCATGGGACCATTATGATCGGCTTGTCTTACCCACTTGTCCAAAGGTATTTTCTTAGGTCTAATTCTTATGTTGCTTAGGGTAAGACTCTCCCTCTTGAGGTTTTCATCCACATGTTAATCCAGATCACGAGATTGGGAGTTTAAAAATGTCTGACCTTCCCGGTGTTCGATTGTTCCCCTTGGCCGTTGAAAATCTTTAGCTCAACACCCTTTCGAGCTTTTCGTTCTTAACCTCATGGGTTTTGGTGTTATTTACTTCACCCTTTTTTGTCATGTATTGCTCCTTGAATCCACTCCTTCTTTATTATAACCTAGGTCCGTCCCAAACCTTTCATTCGACCTCATCATGCTTAAGTAAATGACTCTTCCTCATATGAGTCGCACCATTTTGGACTCTTGGACTTACCCGTCCTTTGTAGCATGACTTGTTCTGGAATTGTCTCTATACATTATACCCTTAAGGATTAGTAAGTGGGATTATAGGATTTCATTCCTCCTTACCATCTAGTAGTGTTCCTTAACTACCTTGAATGCCCTCTTAACATTCCATGTTCATAACTCCATCATTTTGTTATTTCGCACTAACCTCGTAATTCTCCCTACTTTGATATTTGAACTTCCCACTACCGAATTCTTCCACTTCCTTTCTTAGATGGTGTTCCCATTTTATTCCTCTTTCATTGTTAGAGTATTTCACCACTCGTTTCTAGTCCGTGGACCTCTTTCATGCACATAATTTTACTTTACATTAGATGTCATTCCTTTTGTGATCGTTTGGTTTTCCTTATTTATTCGTTCTTCAATAACTTCCTTATTGGGCATTCCTGATTACAACAGTTGGGTTTCTTGATCATTTCTTAATTTACCGACATACTTGGGATTTTCCTCCCTCATGTCCTTCCTCATATCCGATAGCATCCTTACCTAAGGATTTTCGTTCTCCAGTTCATCCTCACTCACTCGTGACTATTTCGCAGTTCTTCATTAGAAGTTGATTCCTCATGGTCTACTTATCGACACGTTGGACTCACTTGGAGGAATTCCTTTTGTTGGTTTCATCCTCTACTCTCGTACTTCAGAGTAGAGATTTCTATCCATGAACCCACATACGAGATAACGCACTTCAAACAAGTTCAACTGAGGGACTAAGCTCAGGGAGAGTCGGGAACCACTACCCCCTTTCATACGTCCTTATGGGTATCAAACCTTAAAGCAACTTTTATGACATCTTTTGATGCCATCCTTCTTACTTACCCTTTCTTTGGAAATCTTGTGGGCACAATCTTTGTATCATATCCTTATTCCTACTTGTATCCCATTACAAGTTTACTTCCTTATATAAGAGTTTAGACCCCTTTAGTTCCGAGATTTTTGGACCTCCTAGTGAGAGGCTTACTTCATCCTTTGAGTTTGACTAACCTTGACATATAAGTTGATATTAATCCTTTTTTATCATTGGTTGCCTTAGGAATTTCCTTCATCCTTCTTTTTCTAATGTTTGATCTTCCCACTTCTTCTTTGCTCACATTTTAGGCACGAGATTGTATCATGATTTTTTATAGACGAAAATTTTTAGGAGCTTGAAATTTATCATTCATTATTGAAGCATGAATACATTTGGAGATTTATCTCTTCTTTAAAGGAAGATTTTTAAAATGAAAGGTCGGTAAGTAGCTGCTACTATACTAGGGCTTTGAAGAGTTTCCTCCTGGGTGAGGTTGAAATTCCTAATTGGAGTCACGGTTCTTAGGGTGGTATCCCTTCGAATCCTGGTAGTTGAGTAGGTGTTGTTCTTGGAAGGTATTGCCCTAGATCCTTAGGTTGTTGGACAATCCTTCACCATATGTCCTATTCATCCACACCTATAACATGTTATTTCGGTACCTGCCATTAGTAGTGTTGAGGACTTTCTCATATAGTGCTCCATTGTCCACATCTGTAACAGGTCTTTTCCTTGCAGGGACCTTTGTGGCTCCTCCCATTAGGGAGTCTTTCTTGGGGACTGCTGGTGGTTTTGTACTTCATCGTCCACATCTATAACATGTTATTTCGGTACTTTCCATTAGTAGTGTTGAGGACTTTCTCATATAGTGCTCCATTGTCCACATTTGTAACAGGTCTTTTCCTTGCAGGGACCTTTGTGGCTCCTCCCATTAGGGAGTCTTTCTTGGGGACTACTGGTGGTTTTGTACTTCATCATCCTTGGGCCTGCACACCTTAATAGATTCCTTATCATGTCTTCTTTGCTATGGGGTTACTCCAAGAGTCTTCCTAGACTTCTTAATTCCCAGGCCCATTTCCTTATTTTGGATAGGATTTCCCACAGTTGCCATGGTGGTTGTGGTAGTGCAAGTTCGTTTGGCTTTTCTTGTAAGGGTCATATCTACAAGAGAAATGTTTACTATTTTTTAGGGTTCTATGATTAAATTTTGAAACTTTGTTTGGAAAAACTAGGCTCTTATACCACTCAAGTTGTCACACTCCGACCCGGTTTGGTCGGAAACCTGTGAGCAACCCACAAGCTCTCCTTGTACCACCCAAGTACTTTGACTCAGATAGGACAAGAAAAGTAAATGGGTCATATTAACTAGTTTTTCCAAAGCAAAGAGATCAAAATAAAGTATGGTTAAATTCATAACTTAATTGAAGGCTTTCTACTTGTTGTTGTTCTCCTCCTAATGTATGTCCTACCTTGAAAGGGGATAAGGGAGTGGGTGAGTTTCTACAACTTAGTGAGTGGTTATTAAGGTGAATTTTCGTAAAGGCAAAATCTTTTCTATTAACATATCTTCTTCTATTATTCTTAAAAAAACATTTCAATTCTCTCCTTGCTTAGGATTGGTTTAGCATACAATCACACGCTAGAGCAGAGGTACTATACAGGCTCCCTAACACTACTCTGGTGGTCTTCGAGCCGAGTGGAGACTATAGCGAGGCAGAGGACCTCCTCCCGGTTATAGGGACTCCTAATTCACCTCCTAAGGTCTTAGAAAGTCCCCTTGTCGGAGCTCTGGTTTGTGCCTCGTTGGAAAGGGGAGTTGTTTGTCCTTTGGGGCCGTCTGAGCGATGGGGAGGATGAGTGGGGAGGCGCCCATTATATAGAGGGCTCGACAACTACTAGGGCTATCGGCCGATGCAAGACTTGGTGCTCGACTCACCCAATTGTGGCAGGGGTGGCAGATGGTTCGATCGTCATAGACTCGGTCTCTCTTCGACGACCGCACTTTGTCCATCTACACAAGGTTGAAGATGACACTATGTTGCATGTGCGAGCTACCACGTGGCACACCATGATTGGCTAGCTTTGTTGACTTGGCGTCCAACTTCGCATCTCAGTCTCCCTTTGACTTGTTGATCGGCCACATGGTGACCTCCCATTGGTCACCCATTCCAGCGTGGTCGTTGACCATACTCGATTAGTCTTTGACCGTGACATATGACGTACTTTGATTGGTTGATTTAAATAAATCTAATTTCCCTCTTTGTGCATTGTGTGGCTGCCATATGTAAGTCTCTGGTTGGTTTATTTAATTAATCTTATATCTCTTTCGACACACTGTGTGGCTGCCACAAATCAACCGTTGATTGGCTGAGGCCATCCAGCGTGGTTCTGCCACGTGTCAACCTCTTATTGGTCGATCGTTTCTCTAATGACATGGCATATTTGCCATGTGTTAGCTCATCATTAGTCGACCTTGCTAACGAGGCCTCTTCTTAGTTGACTGTTGACTGAGTACAGGTTTCGACCTCCTATTGGTCGGTTGTCAATGACTTGGCATTGATAGTTAACTGGGGACACTTGTCGCCCTCTGATTGGTCAGCGCTTCTAGGCGCTAACTACGTGGCTGACTCGGTGCACTTTGCCACGCGTCGCTCGCGGATTAGTTGTGCCTATTGACTTGGTGCTTACCTAGCAGGCGGTCCATTGACCGGTTCGGTCAAAGCGAGTTATGTGACCTAAAATCGAAAACCGGCAGGTTCAGACCCGATTCGACCAATTTTCTCAGAATTAAAAATTTCTAAATTGTTCTAAATTTATTTTCTATCTAATTGTGGCTTCAATTTTCTAAATTAACGTTTTTAAGTCAATTAGAAAAATAATTATTTGAACCAATTTAATTCGATTCAAGTCCAATTCACACTGAATTGGTCATGTTTTCGCATCCAATTCACTTTATAGTTATTTTATGTGATTTCTATGTTTTTATTGACCAATTAAGATTTTCCAAAGTCTCATTTTTAACTCTTTTTTTATTAATTTCAGTTAACTTAGATTCTCGGTTTTCTCTCGAAAATATCCAATTCCATTTTTTAGTTACTTATTTTGAAAGAGCAATATTTACATCCTACCTCTCATGAATGGTCCAATAGGTAAATATGGGTTATAAGTTTTTTATTGGCATTATCCCAATGATAAGATGTCCCATTTAGTTGGTTGTTTATGGAATGTTATGTGGGTTAGGCATATTGTTTTCTTCGCTAAACTTTTCTCATTTATGAATCTACATGTATGTTTGAATCTTGTTATCCTTAAAGTAACACATATTATTTTGTATTAATTAAATTGTTTAGTACAATAGTTTGGACTTTTATTTCTTTTTATTTATGGGTTGTATATGTACTCTATTATATAAGTTCGTTTCTCTTAGATCTAACTTCAACTATATATATTAATTATCCAATCTCACTTATTTAAATTGGTTCATTTGAGCTTAATTAATTATCGTGTACAATTGAATGAATTTCTCTTATATCTCATACCTCATCAATTAAATTAATTAAATATTATTTAATATAAAAAAATGATAGAATCATTCTTCTTATTTTAATAATTAAATCTTTTATTTAATTTGTTGTTATTTTTTATTTAAATTACTAGTAGAAATTTTTAGAAATATGGTATTAAACGGATGAAACCCCATTAACCTTAATTTTTATTTAATTTTTCTCGAAATAGATTTTATTCATTTCTTTACCGTTTCATCTACCAGTTATTAGTCTAATTTATTTTTCTAAAAATATTTACTCTATTTTTTTATAAATTAGGTTTAATAACATATTTTCTAATTTATATAATTATTTCTAAAAATAGGAGATTTTACTATTTTAAGTCAATTAGATGAATTTTGTCCATTCTCTAATTAATTCATCTTTAATTTAACTGATTCTTAAATAAATTTATGTTTCTAAAAAATTATTGTCTAATTCTAATGAGATTAAGAATTATTATTTTTTATTGATATACATCTCTTAAAAATAAGGGATTTTGTGCGGCTTTAATCTAGATTGAAGCAATTTTTAATTGAAATTTTTTCTATCATTGATTTACACTTAAGTGGAGTTATTGAAAGAAAATTTATTAATTTTTTCATTATTTAAATTTATGATTCGAACCAAATTTTAATTTTTATTCTCAATTTAATATTAATTTATGATTTAATTTTTTTAAAAAACAGTTTAAAATATTCCAATACTACATTTTATTTTCAGCGGCCATTATTTAATAATGTTCAATTTAGTTTAGTAAACATGAAAAGTACACATTGTAGGAATCCTATGATACATCTATTTTAGGAGCTAGATTAGCTTGTTGGTTCAATAAATAAATAAATAAATTTGTATTTATTTATTTAGAGCAAAAAAAGTGTAATGCACGAATTCTCTCATATCTCTAATTTTGAAGTGGAGTTCAAAAGGATTATAAAAATAAAAGAGTGGTAACTTTATTTTATGTGTACAAAGAAAAGTGTAATGCATAAATTCTTTCTTTCTATTCTAGCATAATAATTTTTATATATTCCATTATATTGAAAATTTTGGTTTAGGAAATATAATAATTATACATTTTCTTAAAAGATATTTGAGATATCATTTTTATATTTATTTATAAATTATATATAGTATATTTAATATATTTGGTTTATTTGTTAAAAATAAAAAAATTTATTTTAGTGCCAAAAAATAAATATATATTATAGATTCATGGTAATTTTATAATAAATTTTAGATCACTTTTAATTAAGAAATTTTCAATTTGATGTTTGAACCGTCAACCTCATCATCACAGTATTCAACTAAAAACAGTTCTTGACTTGTGCCAATTAGTCAACTAAACATTTTTTACCAATTCCCTCTCCTTCGTTCTCCTTGTATATCCAAGTTATAATTTTTTTTTGTTAAGATGTTTGATTTAAATATATTAATTTATTTAGAAAATTTATTATTAATTTTTTATGCTTTAATATTATTAAAAATAAAATATAAATTAGATAAAATAAAATATTATTGTATATTTATAAGATTGTAATTATTTTAGTAATTATAATTTATTATTTTTAAATATAAATATACGAAATACTATTTGTTGATTAATAATATCTTCTCAAATATTATAAAATTTAGTAATTTTATACTATTAGAAACTATAAATGGCCTTATTACTATTCAATTATTAAAATAATATTAAACTCAAAATAATTATATAAATTAAAAGTTTAAAATTAAATTTAACAAATATATGCATTTTATATTAATATAATTGTTAAGAATAATATTAAATATTATATAAAATAAAAAAATATTATAAATTTATAAATTTGTAATAGTTGAAGTACTTAAAATTTATAATTTAAAGTATAATGAATAATTATTATTACATAATATATTCTTATAAATATAAATTAGGCAATCTATATCTAACCAAAAGAAAAATGAATGTGAAAATGGCAGTTTCTGCCTTGCTTCGAGGAAGGTCGTGCCGAAATGACCCCGAGGAGGTCCAAAACACTGATCCAAAAAGACAAACAATCCGGATATGAAATACCAGAAATACCCTCCGCAATTCATATTTTAATTAAAATTTTTTTAGAATTTTTTAGGGTTTTTTTAGATAGAAGCCAATTTTGATACATGAATAATTTATACTTTTCATCCATATTATCACCAATTTCAAGTTTTAAATACACTTGAATTCTTTTTTATTCTCTAATCTCTATTTTTTCTATATTTCTCTAATCTAAATAATTTATAAAAATATATCATTAATTACTCGAATTTTATTTGATATATTTATGTTTAAAAAGAGAACTCTATTCAAATACTAAATTTTATTTAATAAATAAATAATAACCAATAAACTTTACAAAAATGAAAAAATAAAACAAAATTAATACAAACAGAATAAAAAGACAGCCAGAGGCCCCAGTATTTTATTGATTACCATGGAAGAAAACACAGGCAATATCGTAATTACAATGACTGTTGAGTCCCATTACATAATCTGATAGACGGCACCACCTAATATTAACAAGAGGGAGAAGGGCTCTACACCACTTTCTTTTCCCTTCTCCATTACATGGTCTCGCCTCCTCTCCGCTAGTCTCCTCCTCCCCCTCTCGTCAAACCCTACTATTCTCCTTCGTCACCTCCGCAGCGAGATTGTTCTCTCCGCCTCTGGATTCCCAGGTGCGGAGGCCACGCCACCGGTCTCTCGTTTCCTTTACTGGCACATCTGACTCCTCAATAGCGCATCATCGTTGACTTCCGAATCGTTCTAGGGCGTCCCCTCTCAACCGGATCCTCAGTTTCAATTCATCTCTTCGGATTCATCTTCCTTGATCCGTTCATCAGAAATGGCCTTCATCGCCCTCTAGAATTCTTCTTGACCCCCAATTTAGTTAACGAGAGAACTCTGTACCAAGTCCTTCTTTGGTTTTTCAACTTGGTAGATATGGCCTTCCGAGTAACCTTGGCCTACTCTGGCTATGCTGCCCAGACCGTCGTCTCCAACGCCAGAGTTAGGTTCAACAACTGCAGGCTCTTCCACAACGTTTGGGTTCGGTCTCGGGTATTCTTTCCTTATCAGAACGTGGAACCTAAATCTTCACCGCCAGGATTCGACAGCCGATCTGCTTACAGCACCCTACTTGGCGATCACGGTCACCTCAAGAGCCCACTCTCCTTAGGATTTGCGATGATGGAATCAATTTCTACTTCTTCTTCCTCTTCCTCCTCTTCTTCTGCTATGTGTGCTTCCGCCTTTCCTTCCTTCAAGACTAGTTCAATCCTCTCCTTCTTGGATGGGTTGAAGTGGCTCCCCTGCAACGCGGCTGTCCATATGACATCCAGCAGTGACGTATTTAGAGGTGGGACCGTATGCTTTGATGCTAGTGGTAATTTCAGTGTTGAAAGCGAGAACACTGAGAGATTTGAGATGAGATTGAAGAGTTCGTGGCTTTCGAGATTGTTGGAAGTCTGTTCAGAGGACGCAAAGGCTGCTTTCACGGCTTTGACCGTAAGCTTGCTTTACAAGTCCTCCTTGGCAGAACCGAAATCCATCCCCTCTGCTTCGATGTACCCTACTCTTGCCGTTGGTGACCGAATATTAGCTGAAAAGGTGCGTACTTGCTCTGTTTTTTTTTGTTGGATTTCTTCATTTACGTTCTTGACAGTGTCATATTGATCTGCTGCCAAATTCTGACTTGCTTTGTATTACTGATGAACTATTTGTATTGATAGTTTGTTAATTTGAAGATACTGGAGAAATGGTGCAAAACTCCGTTATAGTCACCTAATACTCGTGATGATGATTTGTTGTTTCTTGAGGCTTAGCATTACTATTAATACTGTAAAAGAAAGCTTTGGGACGCTGGATTGTTTGAGAGAATTCATTCATTTGAACTTGGATTGTTTGAGAGGATTCATTCATTTGAACTTGGATTGTTTGAGAGGATTCATTCATTTGAACTTGGATTGTTTGAGAGAATTCATTCATTTGAACTTGGATTGTTTGAGAGAATTCATTCATTTGAACTTGGATTGTTTGAGAGAATTCAATCATTTTTGCAGGTTTCATACTTTTTCAGGGAGCCAGAGGTTTCTGACATTGTAATTTTCAAGGCTCCATTTTTGCAGGTTGGCACCAAAAATAACCTTCTTACTCAAGTGAACCAACTGAAAAGTTTCAAGTTCTTTATCCTAATTTGTCTGGTTATTGACGGTCTTTTATTGATTAAAAAAGGAGTCTGGCGTCAGCTCATGCGATGTTTTCATTAAGAGAATTGTGGCTAAGGCTGGAGACTGTGTGGAGGTTAGCCTACCTGTATTTCCATTTCCCTATGGCTTTTCTGTCTGTCTTTCCTTTAATCTTATCCCAATCTATTGTTTCCTATTGTAGGTTTGTGGTGGTAAGCTGTTGGTGAATGGCATTGTTCAAGATGAAGATTATGTCTTGGAGCCTACAGCTCTTCCGATGGAACCAATTGTAAGATACTTTCCTTTGAATTGTCTCTTTAGTCCTGCATAATCTTGATTTTTTTTATTGTTTTCTCCTAACTTCTTATTGGGCTTCTAATAATATCTGCAGATAGTTCCTGAAGACTGTGTCTTTGTGATGGGAGACAATCGGAACAACAGCATTGACTCTCGTGACTGGTAATTCTCATCTCTGCTTTCATGTTTTACTTGTTCAGATGAGAATCTACATAATAGAATGGAAGTTCTTCAGTTTTCATGAGTTTTCATGCCTTAATCAATTTTCTATGATATGTTTTATAGGGGCCCATTGCCGATCAAGAACATAATTGGCAGGTCGGTCTTCCGGTACTGGCCCCCTTCAAAGGTCTCAGATACCATGCATAAACAAGTGTCAGGGAAGAAGGCACTTACAGTTTCTTGACACTAAAGGGGGAAGGAGGACCACATGATTTCTTATTTAATTGGTGATATTCACCATTCTTTTTGCCCCTACTCAATTAGGATGACAGATGGGCAAGCATTTCACATATGGTACGTCCTGCTAGCTACTGGGTTGACTTGCTGGCCTCCTCGACAGTCTTGATTCTGTTCCCGATCCGTCGATATGGAGCAGTTCCATGTTCCCTCCATCAGTTGCTGTAAGATGGAGATGAAAGATGTTGAAGCGAAGAAAGAATAAGTAAAAGAAGCATTTCCATTGCTGTGATTGTGTTTGCTGGAGAGATATTGACTAGATTCTCATTCTCCACTCATCATTTACATGGCATTTGCATGAGTGCCGAGTTGGTGGAGAAATAGTGTAAACATATGTATAAACTCTTATTTAATTTGTGCCATTGAGCAAACCATGTGATGTTCAACTACTTGAATGATATTCAACTTTTTATACTATGCTATTGACCAGCATATTCTCCTGAGATTGTTGTTTATCATCAGAACAATAAAACAAGAAGAGACTGGACCATAAGAGACGGCATTGCATTTTTGACTGAGAATTCCACTTATTAACAATGACAATGAAGGTAGAAGAATCTGGCCCTTTATGAAATATTATGAATTAACACTTATATTGTTACCATTTTATCAAGGGACAACAAAAAATAATACCTAAAAATAAGGCAATAGCCTAGCATTTGGGGAGTTCTATTCAAACATATTGCTATGGGTGATGAAATTAAATTACCAAGAGTGAAGTGCCTACGACGGTTAATGTAATTGTGGGGCCCACAAAACTATTAAACACAAATTTCTTTTGTATGAATGGACCTCTTGTCTTTGGTAAGATTTTGGGTGTGTAGAAGGATGACATTAGTATAAATATTTCTTGTGAGTTGCATGACATCATATGTTTCAAAAAGGAGTTGTCTATTTTGTCATTGTTTGTTGCCATATATATGGAAAGAAAGAAATCTAACTATTTTTAGGATTTTTAGGTGCTTCCTCAATTTGGATAGAGTTTTGACAAATGCAAAAATAGTTTAAAGGAATATTTGGTCATCTTTTATGTGAAAAAACTATTTGGTCACATGTTATTTATAATGTGAAAAGAAACAAGAAATTTATCAAACATTGGATTCTTACACAGTGCAGAGAATATCAATTTTGATGTTGTATTTAACCAATATTCATATAAATTTGCTACTGGTTTTCTCGCAATGAAAATGAAATCAAGAGACAAGTTAATTGTTGCGTCTTCTAATGTGAAAATTTTATGCAAAAGTTGCAGATGATGTGCTTTAAATAGAGTAATCAGGTATGCAGTTCAAGAGAGATGATACCTTCAAGAAAGTCAGTTGTGTTGAAAACTTCCAGTATTGAATAACTAATATTTCATCTTCCTTTGCTCGTTTGTTGTGTGAAAACGTTTCTTCTGAAATTTTAGTAATATTTAAATGAATGAATTGAGAATATTGGTAAAAACCAAAAATCATGTGTTTATTTATTGATTCCTATACTGTGATAAAAAATCATAATTTAAAGCTAAAGCTGTAATTAAGAATCACACTAATAAATTAATGTAAATTAAAATACTGGATGGAATAATGATATGTAATATGGTAAAAGTAAGGTTAAACAAACCTAAAAAGACTTTTAATATGTCGATTATTGAGAAATGTATTATTAAAAATATGATAAAATTTGATTAAAATAATTTTTAAAGATTTTTTTGAGTTTCAAAAATAATAAAATGATAATTTTTATCTTGATATACAAAATATTTGGTGGAATATCTTTTAAAGAAATTAATTAAATTAGAAAATAATCGAATTAAAAGTGAATTGATAAAAAAAATAACTAAAATTGGACGAATCAATGGAAAAATTCGTCAACAGTCAAATAGAAAATCGCCAAGGAGTATGCACCCATGTGCTGCACATGCGTCATGCATTTTCTCTGCACTTACCTTGATTTTGAAGCACGATTCACACTGCTAAAGCCCATAAAAAGTTTTCAACTAAGCTCCGAGAAGAAATTAATTAATTATAGGCTAGGATATCCTAATATGACAAGGGTAATCCATGGATTGATGGTACTTGAAGTGGTGGAGCTGTCCATATAAGATCGACCACCCTCTTATCGTCAATATATTGAAATTATCTCTATAAAATAAATTACTTTATTTTTTAGTGAATATACTACCAAAAATTATAACTTTTAATTTCAACTACAGTAATTTAAGTAAAATTAAAATTATATTTGGGTCATCTTTTCATCCCTATGTCCAATGCCTATGACTACTATAGCAGTGTGGATTCAATCAAACATCGAATTTGTTCATTAGGTAGAAAACATACCCTCACCTTTCCAAGCCATTTAAGATGCCCTTAACACCTAAGCACAGCCAAAAAAATAATTTATAAACATCTCTTAAACTCAACTAATGAACTTTATTGACCTCTTAAAGGTGAGAATAAATATGGAGGTATAATTAATTTATAAAAGTCTTTATTAGCTTTTAGTAGTGATCTAGTTTAGTATATAATACCTGATTGTCTAAGAAGGGAAATGATTGGTCAAATGAGCCATAAATTGGACTTGAACCGATATTTAAGATCAAACAAACCCTAAAAGACCTAAAAAGACATTTAAGGAACTTAGATGGATTGATAAATTAGTTCGAGTTCGCATATGGGATATTGTGAAATTAATGTTAAAAAACACTACAAAACTTGCATAATCATGAATTAATGATTGAAAAATATATGATTAAGAACTAAAATGAATCATATGGTAGGACCATTAGTCCAAGGAATGGGTAGGACCAACAATGATTGAAAAACATATGATTAATGATCAAATTGCCCATATGTTCAAGTGTGAGGTCACTGGTGCTAAATTTCACTAATGTGAATTGTGAAATCCATCCTCTGAACCAAGTAAATCGGAGAAAAAATCGATAATTTTGAGAAAATCGAGCCGGAAAAGGAACAAAAAATGATAAAGAAGTGTTAAAATGGGAAATTGGAAAATAACAAATGACCAAAAATTCATAAAATTATGAGGAAGAATCAGGAAGTGGAATTGATGAGAGAATTGGACCCGAACTAAATTGAAATGAGATGAACCATAGTGAACCAGTTCAATGATTAATTTTTCTAAGTGGCTTAAAAATGTCAATTTGGGAAATTGAGGCCACCATTAGATAGAAAATAAATTTAGAAAATTGATCGAATCGTGTCCAAAGCGCCCAATTTTCGAATTCAAGATAGCAAACCCGGTCAGACTGGACTGGTCAATGGACCAGACTAGTTAATGGCGCCCAGTTAGCAACCACACAAAGCATGGGCAGCCAATGGGAGGCAGCCATGTGTCCGGTCAATGGTCAATTGATGACCAGTCAGCATGTCACGCAAATATGGGCAACCAATGGGAGGCTGCCACATGTCCAATCAATGGGTCAACGGTTGATGTGGCGGCCGAGCTAAACCTCCGCATAAAAAAAACTGCCCAATCACAGCATGCCACGTGGCACGTCTGCTACATCATCGTCTTCAACCTTTGTCATTGATAGAGAGAACGAAGGAGAGAGAGGCCAAAAAGGCCAGAGTCTCCGATGACTTGAAAAACTCTCCAGTTAGGTCGTTGGCGGCCGAGTTGGAGACTGATTTCATGCTGAATGGTAGCCTGAACAGTTGCTGAACTCCCTATATAAAGAGCACTCCTTCATTCGTTCTCAGCATCCAACATTCGACCGAAAAAGACGAATTGCTCAATTTCCAGTGAGCAGCAAACCAAAGCTCCGACATCGGGGCTTTTCTCCACCTCCGAAGCCACATTCTATATCTTTGGAACTGGGAGGAAGTCCTCTACACAGCTGCACCCTCTTTTTAGCCCGAGGGCGACTGTAGAAGAACAAGGAAGCTCAAATAGTAACACCGCTCCTCGGTTGTCAACAACCCGACTTACTAGAGCTCAACTCGAGTCATCCCCAAGCCAATTTCAGTCAAACCAAGCCCCCCTAAACTCCACCTAGAGGTGCCCCGACCTTCCCCCGAACTAATATGGTAAGCCCCTCTACTGTCCCTTCGCCTGGAAATACTGTTCATGGTCCATTTCTATGAAAACTGAAACTAAGAAATTCACACTACTCAAACCAACAATTGAGGCGCGGTTTGATCTAGGAAGGGTCCCTGGGAGTAGAGCAATTTAGAGAAAGCAAGAGCTTCATTCGTCTAACCCTCACTGGTAAGATATCAAAGCTTTCTCTCTCTAGACTGAATTTTTCGACGAAGCTCCATTTGAGCTCATTTCCAAGCCAAATCAAGAGGTTCAAAGCTTGAAATGACGAGAAAAACATAGAGAAGATGATTCAAATAAAAAATGAGGGCAATTAACCAAGTTTTTGGGGCCAATTGAATGAAAGTGTGATTCGATGACTAAATTGTAATTTTTGAGAAATTGGGAAATTTGGGGATTTTTGGAAAATTAGGGTATGAATTGCAATTTAAGGAAATTAGGGGTATTTTCATGAAATTAACTTTCAATTAGGGCCCAATTGTGTAATTGGATGAAATGGAGGGGCAATTGGCAATTTTTGAAAGTTAAAAGGACCGATTGGTAATTTTTGGGAAATGAAGGACCAATTGACAATTTTGGAAAAACTAAGAAGCAATTGGTAATTTTGGAAAAGTTAAGGGCCCATGAGGAAAAATTGGAAGTCCTAGGGACTTAACTGAGATTAATGAAGATCGGGGACTAAAATGTAAAGTTTTAAACTTTAAGGTACCTAACTACAATTAAGGCATAATGTAAGGACCTATGCACAAATACTAGAAAGTATAAGGTCCCTTATGTTAATTCTCCCTATATGGATGCTCGAACCATGTAGGCACGAATCATACGAGTACGGGTGCCAAGGAGCACATTGGAGATTGAAAATCCATTTGGGATGAATTCGTCACAGTACCGGGTGAGTGAGATTTTCAGCATCATAACCAATTGGGGGTGATGAGAACCGTTTTAAAGTTTGAAAAATTAATTTTCTAGGAATGGTCTCCCCTGACTGCATGAAACTGTTTAAGTATTTTGGGAGACGTTCCTGATGGGAACAAGGATCGCTCTGATAGGTTCGAAGCCTCAAATTTGAAAATGATAGTGTCGAAGGCCCAATTTTGGAAAACTCGTGAAGTGGGCCCAATGCCAGTGTGCACAGGTTGGACCCATAGACAAACGTGAATCATAAGAACCATAAAACTCTCAAAAAAACTGGAATTGTTATGTAATTTGCCACGGTGCCAAGCCAGGACTGACAAGACTCGATGGGCTAGTGGTAGTACGCCTATACCAAGTCAATGGGCCAGTCAAGGCAAACAACTATAGGCCAGGTCGAGTGTTGGAGCCGTTGAGCCGTTGGCACCAAAGAGCAAGGCTAATGGATCAAAACTGTTGTATGCATGCATGAGGAATCCAGGAGCATCTAGACACCTAAGAGAGGTAGTTGATGGGTCAAAAGGGCAGCTGGACGACCTGGATGCAATAAGGGTGGGTCTATCGTGCCATTCAGTGATGAAGCTCTAATAGCTTCCTACGCACTGAGACCAAGGCAGTAGGGGAAAAGATGTCTCGTCCTATAAAGTGGACATGATGAAGCACTAAGACCAATGTTGGAGGGGAAAAGAGGTCTCAAGACTAAGGCCAGAGGGGAAATGAGGTCTCGTCCTACCAAGCGGACATGATTAGGGTTTGAGGGTCGATCTATTGATGTCCACTCAAACTCGAGGTAGAGACAGTGCACCTCTATTAGGTTGGATGGTAAAGACGCTCCGGTCCACAAGTGGAACGCTTAGGGATCATTCTACAAATGTGTGATCCCTTTCTATGATAGAAAGGGCGTGTGAATGCTTGCTGAAACACCTCTTGAGCAAGGGGAAGGGCACAAGAAGAGATAAAACTCATATTAAAATAAAGTAAAAGTATAAAACATTTTGATAGACTAATTATTTTGAAAACTCACTTCCCAACCCCATTAACTGAGTTGTAGAAACTCACCCCTCCCATTAAACCTTTTTTTAGGAAAAACCACCTCGCCACGACCAGCCGAGGCTAGAGAAGGAAGCCAAAGCTACTGCAAGCAGATAACTTTTATTTAGTTATTTTGTAAACTTTATTATGGGAAACAGGTACACTTCGATGCCTTTACCTTCCTTGGACTATGTGGTAGAAATACTAAATTAGTACAAGGAAGGGTGGTGAGTTGATCACAATTAGAGTGGTATTAGAGCAAGGTTTTCCAATTACACAATTGGGCCCCATTTGGAAGTGGTATTAGAGCAAGGTTTTTCCAAACAAAGTTTCAAAACTAAAAGCCCTAGAACCCTAACCCATGATAAACTTCTGTCAAACAGATATGACCAACCCTAGAGAAACCAAACGGACCCTATTGTCGTAGCCACCTCGGAACCAGACATAAATTATGCTCCGCTTGAGGGAATTAGCTTGGGAGCTCAAGAGTTTGGGAGGACCCAACCCATGAGACCAAGGATTTCTCTTAGCCAAGAAGACTTTACGATGAGTTCGTCAAGGTAGTGAGGGAACCTTGTTTCACACTTAGGAAGAAGGACTATTCCGTAGGGAGTATGCACCCAAGGATGGCAAAACGTAGAGGCCCCCAACAACCAACAAGAAAAACTCCCCAAGACCCGAGATGGAGAAGAGGCTATGACGATCCATGCAAGGAAGTAACTTGCTACAATTGTGGACAAAGGGGACACTATGCTCGAAAGTGCCCAAAGCCACTAAGGAATGTGGCACCAACTCTTAGGAGCACTACCTCCACAGGCGGGAGAGGACATGAAGAAAGGAAAAGAGGGTAGAGGAAACCTCTCCACCATGTAAATACCGAAGAATCTACGTAGGAGCCGGTGACAGGATAACCTGCTATAGGTGTGGGGGAATAGGACACATGGTGAGGAGATGTCCCACACCACAAGGATGGATGGAAATACCTCCCAAGAGAAATACCTCCCCAACTACCAGAGTCCGAAGGGATGAAAGATAGGAGGCCCCCTTAGGAGCCACAACTCCAAATGAGGATTTTAGACCCACCTCGGAGAGAGTTGCTCAATATTATAGCATAGAGCTTCCTGACCTTTTTTTAACCATCTCCCTTAGAGGGAAGAAGTCTCCAACTGAATTGTATTCGATTCCCAATAAATAAAATTTCAAGTTCCATAAATTTTTGTTGCCCAAATCATAGTGTGTCCAATCAAGCTCTTGTGCCTCAAAATAAATAAGAAACGAGAAGGAAAAACCTTAGATAAGAAGGGTTGGAGAACTAAGACCCAAAGATTTTGCCAACCTATTTAAAACTTAGGAAGGACAAATAACACCTTTGAATTCCCAAGGCAAAGAGGTCAAGGTACTCTGACCTCCCCGAAAGAGGCAAGCCACGTAAGAGGGAAGGTAGGACCATGTATAGAGCTAAACCCAAAGAGCGGGTGAATGAGGAGGCAACAACAAAGACGATAACCTAAGTGGGATAGGTAGGGTAACCATAACCAGGAAACAAAGGAAGGAATTTTTGAGGAGAGAGGGATCTTGGAAGAGTACGCACACTAACTAAGAAACGATGAACATCAAGACTAGTCTCTGACCCCACCTACTTAAGGAAATTTAGGATTGGACGACGAGGTGTAATAAGTGAGTGCACCAGACAAGGACAAGAACTAGAAATTTCTCGGGTAGAAACATGAAGTTAGGGATGGCCAAGTGTAACCTTCTTCAGAAAAGCAAGGGAGCCACGTAGGAGTACAAACCCACCTGGCGAGAGTAGGCAGCTAGTAAACATGGGTCAACCAAAGGAGACTAGATGATGCCCTAAGAAGGACCTAAAAGGGTGATGACAACCACACCCTAAATAAGGTGATAGGATGGGGATTAAGGATAAGTGAATGCGAGAGATAGTTGTCTCGAGATAATCGAGCGAAGAGAGAAATAGGAACAAGGCGGTTGAATGAACCTACCCTCGTGAGAAATCATAGATTTAAGCCCCGACAGAGAATGGAGAAGTGAAAAGGCTAAACGTCAGAAAAAGAAGGGTGAAGGAAACCCTTAGAGAAATCAATGGACAAAAGAGATTGACGACCACCCTCGAGCTACAAGGAGGAGTAAGTGAGCTTTCGTGTGGCGATCATGAGACCTCAACACAAGGAGGATTTGAACATTCCCGACTCAAGTATACTTCTAGAAGTTTCAAGTAAGAATAAGGAAATGGTACAAAGGAAGGGGAAGCAGAAAAGGACATGCATCAAAGGACGTCATAGAGATGATTAAAGGCCTGATACCCCCAAGGATGAATGCCACGCCCCGACCCAGTTTGGTTGGATCCCCATGAGCAACTTGTCACTCTCTTGGTTTATTAAAGGGTTTCCCCTTATTATAAACCATAAAGAGTGAGGCATACTTTAAACCTGCACCTTTTCCTGGAATAACAAAAATTAAAACTACATAACATTTTAAATTTATCGTACCTATCTCACAGGCATCTTAGTTGATAGTCTTTAAGGGTAGGCTTTCCAAAATTTCCTGAAAGGGATATAAGGGAGGGGGTGAGTACGACTATTCAATGAATGGATTTTTTAAAACTTTTAACTTTTAGGAAAAAGACTTGTATTGGAGTGTGCCAAACTCCTTTCTTTCGAAAATCCTTTCATATAAAATCTCGATTTTTACCACCATTTCTTATTAATCACGGTGTGTCATCACCCAACATACATCCTTCATTATGAAGGTCAAACACACATTCACAGGCCAGCACGTCCACTGAACCCACTTGTGGCATGGAAGCGACTTTACCGGCCACCTAGATAGAAGTACGTGCACTTCTACCCTGAGAATAAGTGGATGTACGTGACATCCGACCCTCAATCCTGAAATCAATTCTACGTGTCCGTATGAGGATAGAGACCTCATCTCATCCCCATCTTGATCTCATGCGCTTGGTGCTACTCCAAATTTCGCATAGTCACCTGGTATGACGAACTGCCCTTATACACACCAGGTCGTCTAGGGCCGTTAGTATGCATCACTACCCCTCATGGGAGTCTTGATGATCCCGTAATTATAGTGTATGCACAAACAATATTTTCTTATTATGCCATGTAATCTGTGGTGCCATTAGTCCAATAGCCCCGACCTTCAACTCAACTTGCAGCTGTTTGTCTTGACTGGTCCAGATACTGATGATGTTGCACTGCAACTAGTTGACTGAATATATCGGTCCTATTTTGGTACCATAGCCAAAAAATTCATTTATTAAAGTTTTATGATACATATCTCATTTTTTTTTACGAGCTCCTACTTGTGCCCACTGGCCTATGGCACACTTGTTTGAGATTTTCAAAACCGGGCATAATAGCCCCCAACCTATAAGAGCTATTCGAGCTCCTGTCAAGAAGGTCTCCCAAATCATTTAAGCATTGGCACACAGTCAGGGGAGAGCACTTCCAACAAAACTATGTTTTCAACTATCCATTATTACTGATCGGATATAAGGACATCTCCACTCATAACCGATGAATGGGTTTTCAACTTCCTTCGAGTAAGTTTCATCATACTAATTGGGTATGATCTACTTATAATCGGTAAGTATTTTTTTCAACATGATTTTCACATCACTCCTCTAAGTTGTGATGTTTAAAATACCACATAGTAGTGGGTTTTCATTTCGAGGTACTTATCATCCCCAACCGGGTATGATATGTAATCCCACTCACAACCGGTAAGTGGTTTTAAGCTTAATTCACTCATCACCCCAACCGGGTATGATGTTAAAAGTCCCACTCATGGTGACTTCTAACTTAGAAAAGGTGTTCATCATCCCAACCGAGTATGATGTGAATAACCCACTCATCTGTTAATGTAGTGAATTCCACTAGATCGGTTCTTTATATTCACGTGAGCTTGTCCTTGTTGGCGTTCCCGGTACTTCATGTTACTACACGATATGAACATCCTTATTCAACATCCCTTGGCCTAATAGCCTTCATTCATTCCAAATGAATGATAAAACCAAACTTTTATTTATTTGTAATTAGGTTCCTAATGCCGGTTTTTCCTCAAATTGATTCCTGAAACTTTTAAAATTTATCTAAGGACCTCAATTTATCCAAATTCACAAAAAAGGGTTTAATTTCCCAAATTTCCAATTTGGTCCCCTAACTTTTCCAAAATTACCATTTTGCCCTTCCTTTACAAAAATGGTAAGTTTCACCCCAGAAATTCTAAAATTCCTCAATTGGATCTCTAACATTCTTATCATGCCCAATTGAGCCTCAATTTGATAAAATCACATCTTGGTCCTTTGAATTTTGGAAAATTCCCAATTTTCCCCCAATTTCAACTTTCTAACATAGTCGAATTTGATTTCATCAAATTGACTGATCAAACACTTCTAATTGTTGAAATTGTGTTTATACATGTTCATAAGATTCCCTAGCACTTTGAATCGTAAGTTTTAATGCCGTAATGAGCTCAAACGGAGCTTCATAGGAAAATAGACTATAGAGAGAGAAAGCTTCAATTACTCACTGTCGGGGCACGACGGTCCAAGCTTTCGATTTGAGCAGATAGCTCTCATCCTAAGGTTCATCCTAGAATCAAGAATTGCATCAATTGATGCCAAATTGAGTTAGAATTTCCTCATCGAAATTCTACCGGTTCTCTCTCTAACACCGATCAGAAATTACAGAGGGGAGCCGAATTAGCTTACTTTTCCATTCTAATTTAGCTATAGGAGGGATGTGGAGGTGTTGTTAAGGCTTGGTTTGGCCTGAGGAGGGCTCGAATTGGCTTATTTTAACTTGGCTGAAATAGGGCAGCTTCGGTCCGCTAGAGCTGCTTCACTATTCCATCATGCTGACGCTTCTTCGATGACCCTCGGAGCAAACAGAGACTACAGGCGTGTAGTTGACTTCTCCCCAGTTCTAAAGAGCCCGACCTCTCCTTCCGAGGTTAAGAAAAATGCTCAAATCGAAGCTCTGGTTTGAGGTTCACCGAGAAAGTTGAAATTGGGGGAAAATTGTGTATTATATAGGTGTAAAATTGTGTATTAAATGAGAGAGATTTATTACTAGTATTAATGTTGCCATAAATTGATGAGTATTTATTAGTATTAATTCTAATAATTTAATTTAGGTATTAAATTATTGGTATTAATTACAATAATTAAATATATATATATATATTAATTTATGGCTATTTATGATAGGGAGTACGCTCGTATAAAAATTTTTGATCGAAATTTTGGGTTACAAGAAAATAACATACTTACCAAGAGGTCACCCATCCTCAAACTACTCTCACGCATAACTTCGGTGTTCTGATGGGATCTAGTTCATCTGAACCAATCTGGTTTTTCTTTTATAATTTGTTTTAAGGTTCTTTTCCAAGGTTTTATAAACCCTTTTCCAAATTTCTTGTTCCCAAATGATCGAGTTTGTAAACCGGTTCGGTTTTCTTACTTAGTTTGATTGGTTCTTTTCCCGATTTTCCTTAACTCAAAAGGGCGGGGTTTACAACTCTCCCCTCCTTTTAGGAGTTTTGTCCCCAAAATATAACCAATATATTCCACATCGGGAATAATTTCCCTTAATTTCAACTTGGGTTTTCTTGACATGCTAACACTTCAATTGCTCTTTCTCTTAGTCCCCGTAATCATTCATCTAAGGAATTTCTTTTTGGGGTTTTCACTGAAGATTTTAGGATTGGGAGTTCCAAGGTGCCTAATCGTTCCTTTGTCTAGTTACTCTCTTCATCGTTGAAACCCCAAGCTTGACGTTCTTTCGAGTATTACGTACTTGTTTTCACAAGTTTCTATGTTATTATTCTTTCGTCCCAATTTGACCTATCCTTCATCCGTCATGGATTACAACATCGGTTAAATTTATGTTTGGCCTTGTTATGTTTACTAACTGACTCCTTCTTACTCGAGTTACATTTTACTCGGGACTATTGGTGCTTATATGTCCCTTACGACACAACATAGTTTTGAACCTGTCTTTGTCCATCAGACTTCTATAACACCTCTTTTAGGGTTTTTTCTAATTTTCTATCCTTCCAGGGATTGTATAATTTTATCCCTCCTTTCATCGGGTAGTATGCTTCAACTACATTTATTGTTATCTAATATCCTTCGTATCTTGAGAATATGTCTTATATAACCATGTCGATTTTCCTTACCCTCTCATCCTTTTCCAACTTCTTTATTGGGTCTTTTTGGTGCCAATTATTTGGTTTCCCGATAGTTTACCAACAAACTAGGATTCTTTCCTTCTTAAGTCCTTAGCATTCCTTATTCAAGGATTTTTTTCCTTTTTCCTTAATCCACTTTTACTTACTCGTAATTACTTCATGATTCTTCATTCTACAATAATCGCTTTCGATCTATGTGTCGAGTTCTTTGCTTGGGATGGTTCCCTCCTTCCGGTTTCATTCTCTACTATGTCCCTCACAATAGAGATTTCCATCTTAGGAGTTACATGCTCAACCTCCTTATCATTCATTGCAGGGTTCTTTCTCCCTTTCTTTGCACGCCTATCTATGTTAGGGCATTTGCTCATATTGGATTCTTCTTTATCCACAACTTCTATTTCATCCCTTATTCTTTATTGGAGATACTTTCGATTTTCGATCTTATTTCGTACACTTCACACTATGCTCAACCGTCCACTCTTTAAGCTTCGTATGCGTGTGTGGACTATGACCTATCTTACCAATTGTGGTTATTACTGCTTAACCACATCTTATTTGGAGGACTTACTTTCCCAACGTTTCTCGGATGTTCTTTCCTTCATTACCTTATTATGGATAGTTCACTCATTCTTACTTGTCATAGCATCTCATGATACTAACTTCCTACTTACCCTTTTCTTGAGTTTAACTTACTCCTTAGATTCTCTTAATATGCTTCCCTGGGTTTCTTTCACCTTAGCATGGATTTTATTTGCAAATTCGTCTCCTCACCTCTCGTCACTTGGTTCCATTTCTTCTTTATTAGATCATGTATCCTTTCTCAGGATTTCCTTATTTGGGAGGATTCTTATCCTTTTCTCCCATAATTTCTTTTTCATTCATCTTTGAAGACACCTAACTTTAAATGATGTCCCTTGATGCTATTCTTTTATGCTTATCTTTACTCTTGAGATCTTACGGGTACGTCTTTCATACTCTATCCTCATTCTCACTCGTACCCCAGTACATGTCTATTTCTTTCTAGGGAGAGCTCACATCCACCTAGTTTCAAAATCTCTTGATCATCCTTTGAGAGGTTTACTTAACCATCTCATGGCCTTTTGATCGTAAATTTGGTCTTGGTCATTGATTTCTTTAAGGATTTCCTTTATCCATATTTTCCCAACATTTTAGCCTTTTCACATCTCCCTTCCTTGTCGTGGTCTAAATCTATGGTTCACCCAAAGGTCAGTTTGTTAACTGCCTCATTCCTACTATTTTTATTATCCAATTGTATGGATAGCTATATCACTTGTCTTTCATGCCCATCCTATTTTTACTAGTTACTTCTTTCTACTAGTTTCTCCTAGGATCGTTATTTGGTTCTATTACTCTTCCAAAGTAGGTTATACTTGGCCTTCGATACATCCTTCCTTCAAGAAGTTTTTAACGATGGATTGGTTCCTTGCATTTCACGTTATGTACATCCGCCAACCAATGATCCCTTCAAGAGGGTACTTAATTGTATGCATCCCTCCAAAGTTTCTTTTTGTAACTCCTTTCTTCTCTTCTTCATTCTTACTATATCCTACCTTGACATTTTCAGAGGACATTTTATGTGTTTGCCCCTTTTTGAGGGGGTTCTAGGCGTACCACCCATATACCTTACCTCTATTCTTGTGGTATTCCTCTATGGTTGACCTTCTTAAGAAGAAGTTCAAATTTCCTTCCTTTACCTCGCTATATCTTGTCCTCCTTGTGAATAGTTTACTTAACTCGCTCCATAGTTTTTGGCCCTTGGTCCTACAAGTATTCTGTGTCCTTGGACTTCGATTGCTAGCATGGTCCTTAGATGGCATTGTCCTTAGTCCATGGGGTATGGAACTATCCTGACTACCTGCCCTATTCTCTTATCCCATATTATGTTTTTTTTCCTGCGTGAACTGATGTGGTCCCTTCTTGACTTCACACATTTTTGGGTCTTTCTAGAGTTGCTGGTGTTTGGTGCTTCGCTGTCCTTGAGTTTGAACACCTTGATAGTTTCCTTGCTAAGTCTATAAACCCCGCACTTTTGAGTTAAGGAAAACCGGGAAAGAACCGGTCAACGCGAGTAAGAAAACCAAGCCGGTTTACAAACCCGATCATTTGGGAACAAGCAATTTAGAAATTTACAACTTTCGGGTGATCCAAAGGGTTCATTAAACCTTGGAAAAGAAATTTAAGACAAGTTAGAAGAGAAAAACCAAATTGGTTCAGGTGAACAAGAATCCATAAGAACTTTGAAGTTACGCGAAACCATATCATAAATAGCCATAAATTAATATATATTTAATTATTATAATTACTACCAATAATTTAATAACTAAATTAAATTATTGGAATTAATATAAATAATTTAATATCGAAATTAAATTATTAGAATTAATACCCATAATTTATGGCAATATTAATACTAGTAATAAATCTCTCTCATTTAATATACGGTTTTACAGCTATTTAAAGAGGTCATCCCCATTTATTCTCCTCACATCCGAACACTTCTCTCTCTCTCTCACTCTCTCTCTACTGCTCTATTTCCCGGTGAAGCTTAAACTAGACCTCCGACTTGAAAATTTTTCTTAACCTCGGAAGGAGAGGTCAGGCTCTTTAGAATCGGGGAGAAGTTAGCTATCTGATAGCAAACTACAGTCAATCCGAGAATTACTAGAGAAGCGCCGACATGATGGAATAGTGAAGCAGCTCCGGCAGACCAAAGCTGCCCTGTTTCGGCTGAGTTGAAATTGGCCATTTCGAGCCCTACTTAGGCCAAACCAAGCCTTTCCAACACTTCCTTTGCTCTCCCACGTCCGAATTAGGACTGAAAGGTAAGCCAATTCGACTCCACTCTACAATTTTCCACTAGTGTTAGAGAGAGAACCAGTAGAATTTTAATAATGAAATTTTAACTTAATTCGGCATCAATTGATATGATTCTTGATTATAGGATGAACCTCAAGATAAGAGCTATCTGCCTAGATTGAAAGCTCGGACCGTCGTGCCCTCACCAGTGAGAAATCGAAGCTTTCTCTCTCTACAATCTGTTTTCCGTTGAAGCTCCGTTTGAGCTTGTTCCGACATTAAAATATGCGATTCAAAGTTTCTTAGAATCGTATAAACATGCAGGAACTCAATTTCAAATCCAATTTCAATAATTAGAAGTGTTCGATTGGTCAATTTGATGAAATCAAATTCGGTAGTGTTGAAAAGTTAAAATTGGGGGAAAAATTAGGGATTTTCGAAATTCAAAGGGCCAAAATGCAATTTTATGAAATTGAGGGTCAATTGGGCATGAAAATAATGTTGGAGGACCAATTGAGGAATTTTGGAATTTTTGGGGTAAAACTTACCATTTTTGTAAAAGAAGGGCAAAATGGTAATTTTGGAAAAATTGGGGGACCAAATTGGAAATTTGGGAAATTAAACCCCTTTTTGGTGAAATTGAATAAATTGAGGTCCCAAGATAGATTTTAAAAGTTACAGGACTCAATTTGAGGAAAAACCGACATTAGGGAGTTAAAGTTAAAGAGAAATAACTTTAGGGACCAAATTACAAATAACTAAAATTTTGGGTTTTCTCATTCATTAGAAATGAATGAAGGCTGTTATGCCGAGTAATAATGAACAAGGATGTTCATATCATGTAGGAACGTGAAATATCAGGAACGCCTGCATGGACGAGCTCGCGTGAATACAAAACACCGGTCAAGTGGAATTCACTACATTAATGGGTGAGTGGGTTTAATAACATCATAACCGGTTGGGATGATGAGCACAACTTAAAAATATAAATCACTTACCGATTTTGAGTGGGTTTAATAACATCATACCGGTTGGGTTGATGAGCACAACTTAAAGTTAAAAACCACTTACCAGTTGTGAGTGAGTTTACTAACATCATACCCGGTTGGAATGATGAGCACAACTTAAAGATAAAAACCACTTATCGATTGTGAGTGGAAATTTTATATCATACTCGGCAGGGGATGATAAGTACCTTGGTATAAAAACCCACTATTTAGTGGTATTTTAATCATCACCACTTAGAGAAAGTGATGTGAAAATTATGCGAAAAAACTACTTACCGGTTGTAAGTAGATCATACTCGATTGGTATGATGAGACTTCCTCGAAGTAAGTTGAAAACCCGTTCATCGGTTATGAATACAGATGTCCTTATATCGGTCGTTATAATGGACAGTAAAAACCTATTTTGTTGGAAGTGTTCTCCCTTGACTATGTGCCAATGCTTAAACTATTTGGGAGACCTTCTTGAAGGGAGCTCGAATAGCTCTGATGGGGCCTCAGTTTTAGAACTTGGGGGCTAAATTCTCGATTTTGAAAATCCCGTACAGTGGGCCCAAGGCTAGTTGGCATGAGCAGGAGCTCGTAAACGAACTTGATATATGTACCATAAAACTTAATAAGTGAATTGTTTGGCCATGGTACCAAGACAGGACAGACATGCTCAGTCAACTAACGGTAGTGCGACATGACAGGTCGACGGACTAGTCAAGACAAACAACTACGGGTTGAGTTGAGAGTCGGGGTCTTTGGACCAGTGGCACCACATATTACATGGCTTGATCAAAAAACATTATTTATGCATGCAAAATGAGTACGAGATCATCAAGACGCCCATGAGGGGTAGTGATGTGTCCTAAGGGCCTTGGACAACCAGGTGAGTATAAAGGCATATCGTCGTTCTAGGTGTCTCTGTGAAATTTGGAGTAGCACCAAGCGCATGAGACCAGGGTGGGGAAGGGATGAGGTCTTTGTCCTCATACGAACACGAAGAAGTGATTTCAGGATTGTGGATCGGATATCGCGTAGATCCACTCCCAGGGTTGAAGTGGCCGTACTTCTATCCGGGTGGTAGAAAAAGTCACTCCGAAGCCATTAGCGGGTTCAATAGTGGTACTGATTTGCGAATGTGTGTAACATTCATGATGAAGGATGTGTGTTGGGTGATGACACACCGGTAACTAAGAAATAATGGAAAAACCCAAATTTTTAAATGAAGGGATTTTTGAAAAGAAAGGAGTCTGACACACTCCATATAAATATTTTTCTTAAAAGTTAAAAGTGGGCCTTTAAAAACCCATTCACTGAGTAGTCGTACTCACCCCCTCCCTTATATCACTTTCAGGAAATCCCGAAAAGGCTACCGTGAAAGACAATCAACTAAGATGCTTGTAAGACAGATATGTAAAGTTTAAAATTTCATGAAGTTTTGATTATGCTATTCTAGGAAATGGTGAAGGTTTAAAGAGCGTCTTACTCTTTACGGATTATAATAAGGGGAAACCCTTTAATAAACAGGGAGAGTGGCGGGCTGTTCACGGGGATCCGACCAAACCTGGTTGGGGCGTGACAAAGTCTCCCTTGCTAAGGGTCATTCTAATAGTCTTTCTGGGTTTCTTAATTCCCTGATTCAATTTCCTTAACTGAAATGGAAAATTTTCCTAGTTTTTATGGTATTTTGGGTTTGTTTGGTTACCTTCCTTGGGCCAATCATTGAGAGATAGGAATTTAAGAATTCAATTAATTCATTAATTTGGGGATACAAAAGGTTGGGGTTTTAGTCCTATCACAAAAAGTGGTCACATAATAGATAGGAAGCTATTGTTTTCTTAGCAAGTATCCACCTTGGTAAGATTATACGTCCGTACTAGCATTCCTAGCTTTATGCTTTGCTCCCTTTGTACAGATGACTGTGACCCTAACATGTCCTGACACCGTACTCCTTGGTGGTACTAGATATTTCCCCATTTGGTCCTTTGGGGCTTCTACTATATCTCGGGCATTAGGAAGCTTCTAGAGTTGTCTTCCTATGAGGACAGGATGTTGAGTAGAGTCATTCCTAGTTTTCTTGGTTCCTCTTTTGGTAGCCATTTGAAATTTTAAGAAAAATCCTATTAGTTACTATATTTTCTAGTCTTGATTATGTATTCGAGGAAATAAGCTCTGATACCATTCTAGTTGTCACGCCCCGACTCAGTTTGGTTGGATCCCAGTAAACAACCCGCCACTCTCCCAGTTTATTAAAGGGTTTCCCCTTATTATAAACCATAAAGAGTAAGGTGTCCTGTCACGCCCCAACCCGGTTTGGTTGGATCCCCGTGAACAACCCGCCGCTCTCTCGGTTCAAGAGGAGTTTCCTCCTACTTTAAGTCGAGATGAGCTAGGCGTAATTTTGACCTTGTCCCATAGAAGACATATATCTAATAAAATGCAAGTTTAAGGAAATTTAAGCATACCTAACAGAGGGTAAGACTCGGTATTATTCTTAGTCATTTTTTCTCTTCCTGAAAAAGGGATAGAAAGGAGGGGGGTGAGTATGACTACTCAGTAAATGGATTTTTCAAGAAAATATCTTTAAGGAAAAGAGTTGTATTGGAGTGTGCCAGACTCATTTCTTTAAAAAATTATTTCATTTAAAATCTCGAGTTTTACCACCATTTCCTTATTTAATCACGGTGTGTCATCATCCAACACACAACCTTCATCATGAAGGTTAAACACACATTTGCAGGCTATCACGACTACTGAACCCACTTGTGGCTTCAAAGCGACTTTACCAGCCACCTAGATAGAAGTACGTCCACTTCTACCCTGAGAATGAGTGGATGTACGTGACATCTGACCCTCAATCCTGAAATCAACTCTCTGTGTGCATATGAGGACAAAGACCTCATCCTGTCCCCACCCCGGTCTCATGCGCTTAATGGTACTCTAAATTTTGCACGGTTACCTAGTACGACGAACCGCCCTTATACTCACCGGGTCGTCCAGCCCGTAGGATGCATCACTACCCCTCATAGGCGTCTTGATGATCCCGTAATCAAAGTGCATACACAAACAATATTTTCTTATCATGCCATATAATCTATGGTGCCACTGGTCTAATGGCACCGACTCTAAACTCAACCTGCAGCTGTTTGTCTTGACTGGTCTGGAGATGTAAACAACGCACTTTTGAGTTAAGGAAAACTGAGAAAAGAATCGGTCAAACCGAGTAAGAAAACTGAGCAGGTTTACAAACCCGATCATTTGGGAAAAAAAAAAGCAATTTGGAAATTTACAACTTATGGGTGATCCAAAGGGTTCATTAAACCTTGGAAAAAGAAACTTAAGACAAAATAGAAGAGAAAAGCCAAATTGGTTCAGGTGAACGATATCCCATAAGAACTTTGAAATTAGCTTGCATTAGAGTAGTGTAAGGATGGGTGACCTCCTCGGAAGTATGATTTTTTTTAATTATTGGAATTAATACAAATAATATAATATCAAAATTAAATTATTGGAATTAATACAAATAATTTAATACCAAAATTGAATTATTGGAATTAATACCAATATTTATGAAAATATTAATACTAGTAATAAATCTCTCCCAAATATACACGATTTTACACCTATATAAAGAGTTCATCCCCATTTATTCTCCTCACACCTGAACACTTCTCTCTCTCTCTCTATTGCTCCATTTCCTGGTAAAGCTCGAACCAGAGCTTCGACTTGAACATTTTCTTAACCTCGGAAGGAGAGGTCGGGCTCTTTAGAACTGGGGAGAAGACAGCTATCTGATAGAAAACTTTAGTCAATCCGAGAATCGTTAGAGAAGCATTGGCATTATGGAACGGTGAAGCAACTCTGGCAGACCGAAGCTGCCCTATTTCAGTCGAGCTGAAATTGGCCATTTCGAGCCCTCCTCAGGCCAAACCAAGCCTTCCCAATACTTCCTCAGCCCTCCCACAGCCGAATTAGGACTGAAAGGTAAGTCAATTCGGCTCCACTCTACAATTTCCTGCCAGTGTTAGAGAGAGAACCGGTAGAATTTCAATAATAAAATTCTAACTTAATTCGGTATCAATTGATGCGATTCTTGATTCTAGGATAAATCTCAAGATAAGAGTTATATGCCTAGATTGAAAGTTCGGACCACCGTGCCCTCACCGGTGAGAAATCGAAGCTTTCTCTCTCTACAATCTGTTTTCCATCGAAGCTTCGTTTGAGCTTGTTTCGGCGTCAAAACGTACGATTTAAAGTGCTATTGAATTGTAAGAAGATGGAGGAACTCAATTTTAACTTCAATTTCAACAATTAGATGTGTTTGATCGGTCAATTTGATGAAATCAAATTCGGCTGTACTAAGGAGTTGAAATTGGGGGAAAATTGGGGATTTTCTAAATTCAAAGGACCAAAATGCAATTTTATGAAATTGAGGGTAAATTGGGCATGAAAATAATGTTGGAGGACCAATTGAGGAATTTGGAATTTTTGGGGTAAAACTTACCATTTTTTAAAGGAAGGGCAAAATGGTAATTTTGGAAAAATTACGGGACCAAATTGAAAATTTGGGAAATTAAACCCTTTTTGGTGAAATTGAATAAATTGAGGTACCAAGATAAATTTTAAAAGTTACAGGATTCAATTTGAGGAAAAACCGACATTAGGGACTTAAAGTTAAAGAGAAATAACTTTAGGGACCTAATTGTAAATAATTAAAGTTTGGGTTTTCTCATTCATTGGAAATGAATGAAGGTTGTTATGCCGAATAATAATGAACAAGGATGTTCATATTGTGTAGGAACATGAAATACCGGGAATGCCGGCATGGACGAGTTCGTGTGAATACAAAGAACCGGTATAGTGGAATTCATTGCGTTAAGAGGTGAGTGGGTTTAATAACATTATACCCGGTTAGGATGATGAGCACAACTTAAAGTTAAAAACCAATTACCGGTTGTGAGTGGGTTTAATAACTTCATACCCGGTTGGGATGATGAACACAACTTAAAGTTAAAAACCACTTACTGGTTGTGAGTGGGTTTACTAACATCATACCCAGTTGGGATGATGAGCACAACTTAAAATTTTAAAACCACTTACCGGTTGTGAGTGAAAATTTTATATCATATCCGGTTGGGAATGATAAGTACCTCGATATGAAAATCCACTATTAAGTAATATTTTAAACATCACTACTTAGAGGAATTGATGTGAAAATCATGCGAGAAAACTACTTACCGGTTGTAAGTAGATCATACCCGATTGGTATGATGAGACTTCCTCGAAGAAAGTTGAAAACCCATTCATCGGTTATGAACGAAGGTGTCCCTATACCCGAGCAGTATAATGGATAGAGAAAACATACATTTTGTCGGAAGTGCTCTCCTCTGACTGTGTGCCAATGCTTAAACAATTTGGGAGACCTTCTCGACGGGAGCTCGAGTAGCTTTGATAGGCCGAGGGCCTCAGTTTTGAAACTTGAGGGCTAAATGCCCGATTTTGAAAATCTTGTACAGTGGACCCAAGGCCAGTTGGCATGAGCAGGAGCTCGTAAACGAACATGATATATGTGCCATAAAAATTAATAAGTGAATTGTTTGGCCATGGTACCAAGATAGCACTGACATGCTCAGTTAACTAGCGGCAATGCGACATGACAGGTCGACGGACTAGTCAAGACAAACAACTGCGGGTTGAGTTGAGAGTCGGGGCCGTTGGACCAATGGCACCATAGATTACATGGCAATATGATAAAACATTGTTTCTGCATGCACTATGAGTACGGGATCATCAAGATGCCCATGAGGGGTAGTGATGTATCCTAAGGGCCCTGGACGACCTGGTGAGTATAAGGGCAGATCGTCGTTCTAGGTGTTTGTGCGAAATTTGGAGTAGCACCAAGCGCATGAGACCGGGGTGGGGATAGGATGAGGTCTCTGTCCTCATACGGACACGAAGAAGTGATTTCGGGATTGTGGGTAGGATGCCATGTACATCCACTCATTCCCAGGGTAGAAGTTGTTGTACTTCTATCCGGATGGCAGGAAAAGTCGCTCCGAAGCCACTAGCGGGTTTAGTAGTGATACTAACTTGCGAATGTGTGTAACCTTTATGATGAAAGATGTGTGTTGGGTGATGACATACCGGTAACTAAGAAATAATGGAAAAAAACCTAAATTTTTAAATGAAGGGATTTTTGAAAAGAAAGGAGTTTGGCACACTCCATATAAATATTTTTCTTGAATGTCAAAAGATTTGAATCCCATTCACTGAGTAGTTGTACTCACCCCCTCCCTTATACCCCTTTCAGGAAGTCCTGGAAAGTCGAACCTTAAAAGACTTGCATAATTAAACGCTTGCAAGACAGGTACGTTTAATTTAAATTATTATGCAGTTTTGATTTATGATATTCCTGAAAAAAGGTACAGGTCTAAAGAACGCCTTACTCTTTACGGTTTATAATATAAGGGGAAACCCTTTACTAAATCGGGAGAGTGGCGGGTTGATCACGGGGATCCGACCAACTGGGTCGGGGTGTGACAGGAGACCTGTCATGTCCCACTACCACTAGTTGACTGAATATGTCAGTCCTGTCTTGGTACCATGGCCAAACAATTCATTTATTAAAGTTTTATGGCACATATCTCAGTTTGTTTATGAGCTCCTACTCGTGTCCACTGGCCTATGGCCCACTTGTTTAAGATTTTCAAAACCGGGCATAATAGCCCCAAATTTCCAAAACTGAGGCCCCTGACCTATAAGAGCTATTCGAGCTCCCGTCAAGAAGGTCTACCAAATAGTTTAAGGATTGGCACACTGTTAGGGGAGAGCACTTCTGACAAAATTATATTTTCAACTATCCATTATACTAACCGGGTATAAGGACATCTCTACTCATAACTGATGAACGGGTTTTCAAGTTCACTCGAGTAAGTTTTATCATACCAACCGGGTATGATCTACTTACAACCGATAAGTAGTTTTTTCGCATGATTTTTACATCACTCCTCTAAGTTGTGATGCTTAAAATAACACTTGGTAGTGGATTTTTATTTCGAGGTACTTATCATCCCCAACTGGGTATGATATAAAATTCCATTATACTATTATACCAACCGGGTATTATATTTATTCCTACTCACAACTGGTAAGTAGGTTTTATTCGTTAAAACAGTGCTCATCATCCCAACCAGTATGATGTGTAAAATTAGCCCACTCACCTGGTGACCATGACACATTTGTCCCTAGTCAGCTTCTAAGTTCACACTAGCTTTTTCTTTCTGGCATTCCGATTTCTCGTGTCTCTACACGATTTGTCAAGATATTGACAATTTCGATTATCTACTATATATATTTATAAATATCTACTTACATGTTTCATGATTCCTTGTTGTTTCCCCATTACATGGCAGGAATGTTTTAATACGAGAGCATGCCCATATTCAGATAATCTTAACCAAGAGGTGATGAGGAACGTGGATGGCTCCTCCCTACTTCCCCCTTCAATGAGATATGTTAGTTAATCACATACTTCTCTCCATCATCATGTATTTTAGGGTAATTTGTTAACATCTACCCATGAGTAAATTTGTAGGCCATTGTCATCTCCCAATCCATGAGACACAAAGGCCCCCATTATCCAACTCTATACCTGTGAGGAAAATTTAAGAAGGTGGGCTCACCCAAAGTCTCCATAGACTACGTCCTTAGGCTATAAGAAATTTTGGTTTTATGAACTTGTCATTTATTTTGAGCTCATTTTTAGTACCATAGCTTAATTTGGATTTTTGGTTTTATTACTATAAACCTTTAAGGTACTTCTTATTTCTTAACAGTTTCCTTATTCCTTTTAATATCAATAATGGACATAGAGCCAATTCCATTCTCGTGTGCACTTAATGTATCATTGTAAATTGGTAACTTTTCATCCCAAAAATAATAATACTTATTTAATAAAAGCATTTTTAAATTTTATGTATACATGTCCATATATATATATATATATTTAAATATTCAATATAAAATATATAAACTCAATATCACAAATTTAATTTGTACCCTCCAAGTTAGTTATTCTGACCTAATTTGTAAAACCCATTCCTTGGAACCGAAGAAAAACCGGGAAAACAACCAGTATAGGTTTATACATGAAGAAACAAAACTTTTAATGAACAAAAAATAGCTAATGTGGGAAATTGAAAAATTCCAAGTGACCAAAATTTCACAAAAACTTCAGGGAAGAATCAGGAAGTAAAATTGAAGAGAGAATTGAACTAGTTTGAGGTGAACCGGACCCGAACCAACATAAACCATAGTGAACTAGTTCACAAATTTATTTTTCTAGTTAGCTTAAAATTGTCAAATTGGAAAATTGAGACCACCATTAGATAAAAAATGAATTTATAAATTTTTAAATTTGAGAAAACCTGTCGAACTGGGTCCGAACAGGCCAATTTTTTAATTTTGGACCGTGAACCCGGTCGAGCCGGGCCGGTCAATGGTCAATGGTCAACGATCAACTAGTGCCACGTCAGCTACCACGTAGACATGATCAGCCAATGGGAGGCTGCCATGTGTTTGGTCAATGGATAGCTAGTGCCCATCGGCATGCCACATAGACACGAGCAACTAATGAGAGGTTGCCAACCTCCCTATATAAAGAGCACCCCCCCTATTCATTCTCAACATCCCACAATCGAGCGAAGAAGAAGAAGAGTAAGTTTTTCGATGAGCTGCAAATCGGAGCTTTGATAATGGGCGAAACCTCCACCAAAGGAGCTCTAAAGGGTGGCATTACAACTGGAAAAGAATATTCTAGCTCCAGACCTTCTTAGAATAGCCAGAGAGTGCTTAGGGAGGTGCGAGGGAGATCGCATAGTAAAGCTACTTCGGAGCTCGAAGCAGTGAGCTCCTGCCCAATGCCACCTCACCCCATCCAGCTCTTCCACCACCCACCTTGGCCACCATTGACAGCCTAGGACCCTCCACAACACCCCTACAAGCCCAGGTAAGTTCAATTTCGCCTTCCCTCGACGGAATTCCCAAATTTCAGAGTTGTACCGACTGAAACTTCTTTTTTCAAATTCCCACAAGGTAGTAGCAAATTGCACCATAACTCGATCCTGCTAGGTTCCCCTTGACTAGCTCTATCTACCCTCACCTCAAGCTCTGGCCACTGCCTCTCCGTCGGTAAGAAATGCAAGCTTTCTCTCTCTATTGTAACTTTTTAGGTGAAGCTCTGTCAAGGCATAAAACTTAGCCAAATTCAGAAATTCGAAGTGTAGGACAATCGAGGGGAGCTGTAAAAGGCGATTAGAAGGAAGAATTGAAGAAAACAATGACTTACAGGCTGCCAATTGGACAAGGTAAGATTCAAAGTGTCATATGATTGAATTGGGAATTTTGTGGGACTTTTGTGTAATTTTCAAAAATTGGAGGGCGGCTGAATGGAAATGTCATGAAATTGAGGGTGTTTTCATGAAATTCACCCCAATTGAGGGTCAATTGGGCAAATTGGAAATTTTGAAAAATTGGAGGACCAAACTACAAGTTGTAGAAAATTAAGGACTAAAAGGCAAAAAATTGGTATATCAAGGGAAAATTAATGAAATTGAAAGAGTTAAGGACCCAAAAATAATAATTGAGAACCATAGGACCCAATAGAGATTAAAGAGAAATCAGGGACCTAAGTGCAATTTAAGCAAAGTACGGGGCCTTAGGTGCAGATATATGAATGTGTAGGACCCATTTGTCACCACATCCTGATACCAACATTCACACCCTCTAGGACTGAATTACTCGAGCACCGACACTAGAAGCACAACTATGTGAGAAATTCTGCCGGCATGACCCTCCCAAGATCACCAACTGAGTGGAAACTACTATGACATCAATTTTGGTTGGAATGATGGTTTAATCTTTGAAAATTTGTTTTCTCTGAATTAGCATCCCCTGACTGGGTGACTTTGCTTAAAATATTTGTTAGCTAATTCCGGACTTAGGCTCTAGATGCTAGTGGGTCCAAGGCTGGTGGATATGGGCATGGACCTGTATAAAATAGACATGTGATACATGAGGCTAAAAGACCTGAATAATGGGAACTTGCGTGATACCCATCTTGCCAATTGAGTTGTCGAGCTTGTTGGGCCGAACCGCTGCTCTGCTGAAGCCAGGTCATCAGACTTGTTGGGCCAGTAAGCGTGGTGGGGCCGAAGCCAAGCTGACAGACCGTTGTGCGAGAGGGCCAAAGATAATGGCTATAACTCAAAAATCTTGTTGATACATGCACCGTGATGTTCGATCCATCAAGACACCTGGCATGAGGTAGTTATGGAACCCAAGCACTACTAGACGACCCAGGGAGCATAAGGGCAGTATCGTCGTTCAGTAAGTCACGAAGTTGAGGAGCTTCCTACGCACGAAGACAGAGGTAGTAGGAGGAATGAGGTATCGTACCATTGAGCAGACATGGTGGAGAAACTTGAGTTTGGGGTCAAACTATTGATGTCCGCACAAACTTTGGGTAGAGGCAATATCCCTTTATCAGGATGGACGGTAAAGGCACTTCAGTCCATAAGTGGCGCGGTCGAGTACTGTTCTGCGAATATGTGATCCCTCCTATGATAGATGTGTGGTTGTTGATCTTGTAACTGTGTGAAATAACAAAATGGATTAAATTAAAGAAAGATAAGATGAATTCAAGTAAATCGTTATAGTAGTTTCCTTCACTAAGTGTTATACTCACCCTGCCCCCTCCCCCCTCCCCCAACCATTTTCAGGACGTCACCCCGACAGGAAATTCCAGACGCACTCAGGCCCTCAAGGTACTTCCTACTCCAAATTCCAGACGTCACCCCCCCTGCCACCTCGAACGTGAACACACTATCACCTTCCTTGCCTCCTTCAGGTAGATATATATGAATGATACATGGAAGGGTGGTAGGTTGATCACGGACTCCCACCAAATCGTGTCGGGATGTGACATAATTGATTATCAACAAATAACTCAATTAGATTTAATTCAAGTAATATTGGATTTATTAATTAAATAAATTGACTTTCGTCTTAACACTATTTTATTTAAAATTTTCTCATTGAAAATTAGATTTAAAGTAAGGATTCAAACGTGAACACACTATCACCTTCCTTGCCTCCTTTGGGTAGATATACATGAATGATACATGGAAGGGTGGCAGGTTGATCACAGACTCCCACCAAATCGGGTCGGTGTGACATAATTGATTATCAACAAATAGCTCAATTAGATTTAATTCAAGTAATATTGGATTTATTAATTAAATAAATTGAGTTTCGGCTTAACACTATTTTATTTGAAATTTTCTCATTGAAAATTTCCGGTTAAAAAATCTCGGTATTACACCTACACTCCAATTTACCGGTTTAGTATCATCCAAACTACACTACATTTGGGTGTGCCATTATATGTATAGAGCAGTGAGTAGCCCATATTGTTTGGGGCCTGAGTTAGCCCATTTTCATAGGAGGGCATGGCGGTAAGATTGTCATGACCTCGAGTGTCAAGACACTCACCTATGAGACTACACATGAGAAGTGTTGATTGTGGTAAGAGTACCCTTACAACTCCCATACTCTAATTTCCTAGTGTGGTCCTGTCTAGGTGTCCCACTAATTGAGATATGGGCTCACCCTCCCCTAAAATTATTATAGGTGAAAATTGATTAATCTAGAAACGGAAGTGAAATAATCTATCCATATTATTGTCGTCTAAATCTAAGATAATACTGGTTGTTATTTTGAATATTATAATTTACTGCTTATCAACTGATATATTATCGGATTGCTATTAAACAATTTTGAGGTAATATGATTTAAATAAAGTTTTCAAATTTTTATTTAAAAATAGATAATTATTTTATATTCTAATAATTAGTTTGGTCAATTTTATTTTATTAAAAAAATTTATTATTATAATATTGAGAGAATTCACAAATTATACATCATCATCGGAGGCTTGACCATTTAAATGAGACAATAGAATGGTTGCTACAATAAATTAATTGTTATGCTCGCATCGGTTTCCTCCCTCGGTGCTCCCCATGCTATTCGATGGTGTGGTTGTTGCCCCTATTGTTGTGCCTGCCCACTTAGAGTTTTGCATGTAGGTTTAGAAAAACGCTTAATCTTCCTTTTACCTATTAGCCCCATATCACTTTTTCCGGTCATTTATTTATTTTTCATGTAATCACCTTTCACATCAGCAACAACCTGCCTTATGTTGACGTCAACAAAACTTTAATAGTAGTAAATTGTGTTAATGGAATGAGTTCATCTTTATTAATATTTGACATGGAAAGAGTTATTTTGAATGATTTGCCAGTGAAGTTCAATATTGGTGTAGACTTAATTTAACCCAACTTCATGGTACAAAACTTTTTTCCGTACAACCTGTTACAAAAGTTAGAAACAGAAATACTTCACACATCTTATTTTCTCCCCCTTTATCCTGGGAGAATTCAGCTGACCGCTTTTATCTCCCCTTACGACTTGAGATTCTTCAACATCCTGCACATGCATGGAATAATAGATATTAAGAAAAAGTGAAATCAAGCATATAAATAGTTGAAACAACCACCCTAATAAATTAATTGAAATAAATAAAATATCTAATTTATTTAATTAAAATTCATGTTTAATTTTTGTAAAAAAAAGATCATTCATAATATGTGTTATAATTATACCAGGCTTGTTAAATAACAATAAATGAGTCGGATATAATTTTTTTCGATCTAATTCATAATATGTAAGGGTCCTTGACTAGGCGGAAGAGGAAGGAAATGAAGAGAAAGACTGGTCACAAGTAGTGTGGCTGTCTGATAAGATCATTCATGATCAACCACATCGGAATCTCTACAGTCAAAAGTCAAAAGAAGAGTCCTGACCAGCAGAGAATTTTAGATAGATGGCTGATAGAAGCATTTCTAAAAGCTCTCCTAGAATAACACTTCACAGATAATATTATATTCTCTTCATAAATTTATATTACAATATAAATACTAAGCACATAAAAAGAATAATAGGAATAAGAAATGAATGAATATAAAAGGTCTCAGTGTGTGAAACAAACCCATAATCTATTGGTACTATGTAGAGTGTTGTATTACTATATTATAAACTCGTTCAATTTATAATTAGATTATTATCAGTAAGGTAATATATGTTGGCCAAAAAACTTGAGGGAGGAATGCCTCTTCAAATGGAATTCAAATTATTGTACAACTACCTTTGTTCTTCATTGATTTCTCCGATTCTACCACCTGGGCGTCGGTAATTTGGGAGAGGGATTTGGCCTGTCTGGATGTGCATGAGATCCTGGAGGAGTACGTCGTAGTGCCTCTTCACTTCCTCGGCGGTCTTTCCTCCGACCGCCCAGGCCACATTGTGCCAGCGTTCCGGGGTGTCCTTGTCGTATAGGGCGATCGCCCTCTCAAACAGCTTGTCCTGCTTATGCGTCCATGAGGTGTTGTGCGAAGCCTTCAGCGATGCCATTGCCTCGACCGGAGTGAGGAGCTTGAAAGGAGATGATAGGTTTGCTTTTTATATGGTTAGAGACCTGCCTTTGTATCTTATATATGGGTGTGGCACAGCCCAAGTTGCCCAAATTCTCTTTTTCTCTTTCTCAAACATAAATATGAGTTCCATTCAAAATTTCTTAATATAGTGTCTAATATACATTTATTTTAGAATTTAATTGTAATAGTTAATAATACGATCATAAATTAAATAAAATATAAGATTATTCTATATTTAAAATTTTAAAAATGTTAAACTATTTACAAATAATAATTTTTAAGTAGAATTTGTTTACAACACATTTTCAAATGATATTAAAGTAAGTATAATTGCACCTATACCAGTCTGATACCACAAACACAACTTGTAATTTGTACGAATATTAATAAAAAATATTCAACTCGAATCTATTATTCTCATTTGTGTGTAACGGAAAAATTATATTCGACTTAATTATTAAATGTAAGTTTAAAATTGAATCTAATAAGTGTATAGAGGTTGAACGTGAATGTAAATGTTAAAAAAATAATTTTATATTAATAAAATAAAGAATTATTATAAATTTAATTTATAAGTACGTATTATATATAGTGAAAAGTCAAACTTATAAATGATCATGAATGTGCATAGGTTGAAATGCCTCCCAAGCATGCCCTAATCATTTCAAAGGCAAAAAGCAATTTAATGGCTTCTTGTGAAATTATAAGACCAACTATATGTTTTTATCTTTAAATAGAATCATATTACATAATCAAAAACGGGAAGAAGATGAAGATTCGAATTCTCCAATAGCAAACGAAGGCTAATTGAAATGGCTACATCAAGCATCTTTTATGTCTAAAAAGCTTAAAAATAAAATTCAGTACAATGACACAACTATATTCCAAACAAGTAGAAGGTTATATGTTTGACATTGTTACTTGCAGTTAAAACGGTCGATCCACAATTATGTATATTTTTTTCCTCGTTCTCCCTATCCCAACAAATAAACTTATACGGTAATAAGAGGAATGAAGAGAGAGAGAAATTCAGCGATGGTGTTTCTTGTGAAGCTAAACAAAATATATATATATATATATATATATCCACATATTACTTCAATATGTATCTATTATTTCATATATATATATATATATATATAATATAATATAATATGCATGGATTCACCATCATATGAAAATGATTTATATATTATATATAATCATATAGTGGTTGGACGAATATGAAATATTATCCTAACCTGTTGTAATTTTGTAAATTTTGGTTAAGTCTGTTAATTTTGTAATAATTTAAATATTTAGTGGAAGTTGTTTAAATAAATAAGAAGGATGGGTCAAATATAAATTAACAAAAAGTCAAATTCTTTTTCATAATCATATTAATATACATATTTTTATTTTTTTAAGAATCGTTCGAAAAAGTGGTAAACTGTTCAATAAACCATTGAACAGTTTGGAATATAGTTGACATGTTGGGTGTACACACGGTCATATACGCGTGTCGTCTATTTCGCCTAACTTCAAACATAAAATTTGGAAAATAATTCAATAATCTTCATCCGACAATCCTAAACTCACCGCATGGGGAATTAATTAATTCATAAAGTTATATGCTATGAAATTATATAAGAAATTTATGAATAGATTGCATATATTTCTATAATCCATTCATATAAAACTTGGATATCCCCTTATTGGATTTATATTAAAATTCTCTCTAAAAATTGAGTATCTCCCATTTTAGGTGATCCAACTTGTAGATAGCTTTGCACCACCATCCAACCACCACTTTAGATGATCTTGGTATTAATGGAAAGCTAAATATGCCAGTTTTTCATCATCATTTCTTTTGACTCTCAACTCTCCCTCTATTGGTCTTGGTGAGATCGCAAAGTGGCAGACCTCCGGTAACTGGAAACAAATCATCTATTTTGAAAATAAATTCTGATGGCCTTGATAGCCCTCGATAGCTGAGAAAAATTCGACAGATTCCTCATACCTAGCTTTCCATTGCCACTAGTCTTGCACGATTTGAGTAAATATAGAAATAGAATTAAATCTTTCAAATTTTAATTTTGGGGAGAAATAGTTGAGCTGACTAAAATAGACATTGTAGGCACCTCATACCTCCAATCAACATAATTCAAGTAGTCACATACTCCTTGAGGATCTAGTATTCAAATTGCACTGGCCTCGACAACCGGAGTATCATCTCCGGTGAGTTCATGACCTTAACCAAACCGTTTCTTATATTATTTTCAATTCATGATCAAGTTTGATCAATGAACCGGCCAGGTCCAAAGGTCATAGATTAAAATGCAAATAAGTAAAAGTTAGAGAATCCAAAAGTGAATAAGTTTTTTGTGGGGTCTTCTTAAGGGGCTAAATAAAGTTTTAGGGTAAATTGAAAAGTTTGGTATAGTTTTAGGATAAGATTGGTATGTGTTGAAATTCCTAGGGATCTAATTCTAACAAAAGGAAAGTTAGGGGCTAAAGTGCAAGTAAAGGTATTTGTGCATGTGACTTTAGGATCCCAAATGGGAAAAAGAAGGGGCAAATGAGTCCAGTGAGTTAAGTTGTAAAGAAGAAGGGTAAAATAGTAAATTTGCCAAAACTTAGGGACCATTTGGTAATTTAGAAGAAATAGAGCATAAAAATTATATACTACATATTGAGGACTAGAATAAGACTCAAGGAAAATTTGAGGACCCAAATGTAAGATTTGGGAAATCTAATGTCCCAGAAAGATAAGTGTTAAAGAGTAGGGCAAAATGGTAATTTTGCCCAAATTTGGGTACTATTTTATAAATAGTGGAAAATAAGACTTACGAAGGGCCTAAGGTATTTTGAGTACTTGAATGAAAATTAAGAAAACTTGAGAACTCAAGTAAAAGATTTGGAAAAGTTTAGAGTCCAAAGAGCAGTGTTAGTTAAACGATAATTGTTCAACAAGTGAGTCGAGTAAATCGAGCCCGAAGGGAAAAATTATAATTTCCAAGGGAATTTAAGGTGTATTATTTGTAGGGTTTATTGGGGTATTTGAACAAACCCCAAATCTTTTACTTTGACTTTTTTAGAGATAGTACAAAAGTGTACGGGCATGTATTACTAGATCAGACAAAGGAGGAAAACTTGTCGAAATGAATAAGTTCCAATGGAAACGGTGATTGTGATTTCCAATTTTATGTCCGATTGGACCGATGTCGCATTTATATCAAATGCAAATGTAATATTTTGGAAAATAATATTTGGAAAACCTAGAAATGTCGACACCTAGATGTTTCCTGAATGTCAAAGGTATAGCCCAATCTATTTTGGAAAGAACGACCCAAGAACCTATAGTGAGTTATGATCGGGTAGGAACTAAGGGTCAAGGAGAGATGAGATCCCGACCCTTACATAAGGAAGGATGCATAGAGCCTTCGTAGCTATAGGAGGCGACCCTATGATAATTTGTTACCATAGTTACGGAAGAAGTCAGTTGTAACCCAAAAAGTATTTTAGAATATTTTCAAAAAATATTTTTCTATAAAAACATGATGGAATATTAATAAAGTATAAAATATACCATGTAGGTAATTTTTCACAAGAATTCCTCTTCATGGTTTTCATGAGAGATTTAAGAAAGAGGGGTGAGCTCACAACTCACTCAATAGGTTTCAAGGTATAAAACTCAAAGAGATAGTAAGATATCTTTTATATCACTAAATTATTAATTTGGTGGGTTTGTTTTATACAAAGAATCAAACACCCTTTTCTCATAAAAAAGGACCACTCATTCGCTGAAAAAGTCATATGAGTCTATAACCCTAGCTTATCCCACTTGTGTCTCGGAACATCTTTACTGTCCACCTTAGTGAGAGGCTACAACCTCTACCAAGTTGGTGCAATGCAACAACATCGACCATTTGCCTATGTGAGAATCATTGCCTAACCCCCATACATTATTCAAATGAAGGTATCCATTATAGAGGTATGAGACCTCTCCTACTTCACCTCAATCTCAAATGCACATAAGTACTCTCGGAGCCCCATGACATACTGGACCAGTGACAACGTCTCATGTCTCAACCTTGATGTCCAGCAGTGCTTAGATCCAACACTACCACATATCGTACATCTCTTTGGATTCACAAAAGATTGCAATCACACATAAAGTTAGTTTTAGATTTATATACTTTCTCTTTAGGTTGCCAACCCAATGGGCTCTAACCTAACTCCTGACTTTGTAGCTTAAACACACCTTATCCATTTGAGATAATTTTATCAGGATGAAAACTCATATTTTATCTACAGGGCTAGATCCATTTTTGTAAACCCCGTCTTCTCGAACTAAGGAACCAGAATAGGGAACCATAAATTTTTGAGAGAAAATTGAGAACCTAAGTGCATTGGAATTAGTAAAGAAGGGACAAAATGGGAATTTGTAAAATTCAAAGTGTCTAAGAAATATCCAAACATCTTGGGAAAGAACCATGAAGTTGATTTGATGTAAAAATTAGACTGGTTCAGGGAGAACCAAACTTGAACCGGATTGAACCAAGTTGAATTGTGAATAATCAGTTCAAAGATTTATTTTTTTAGATAGCTTAAAAATATCAAATTAGGAAATTGAAGCAACCATCAGATAGAAAATAAATTTAGAAATTTTTTAATTTTTAGAAAATCGGTCCAATCGGTCTTGAAACGGCCGATTTTCATTTTCGGGTCATTGAATTCGGTCAAATTGGACCGGTCAATGGACCGTTGCCTAGTCAGTGATCAATTCACAAGTGCGACCAATCAGCATACGATACGTGGCAAAGTGCATTCAATCAGCTGCTTAGTCAGCGTTTGCATGTGCTAGCCAATCAAAAGGTGACGTGTGTCCTCGATCAACGACCAGAGGGGGAAAATCCACATGAGCGATGACCGACCAATAAGAGAGTGACACGAGTTTCCAGTCAACGGTCAATGTCAGAAAAGCCCCGTTAGCAAGGCTGGCCAATGAGGTGGTCACACATGGCACAAATGTCATGTCATCATTCGAAAAGGAAATCGGAGAAACGACCTACCAATAAGAGGTCGACACGTGGCAATGCCACATCAAATGACCTTAACCAATCATAGGCTGACATGTGGCAGTGGCATTGTGTGTCAAGAGGGAAATTTGACGCATTAAAATTAGCCAATCAAAGGACGCCATATGTCACAGACAGCATCCACGTAAGAATAAGCAACTAATAGGAGGATGCCACGTATCCGGTCAATGGGTCAAAAGCTGACCAGGCTGCTAAGTTGGAAGCCACGACAACAAAGCCAAACAATCACAAAGCACCACATGGCAAGTTCGCACATGCGAAGCTTGCACGCGCGTCATAGTGTCATTGTCTACCTCCAGAAATGGGAGAGAGAAAGGGGTAAAATGGACATTCTTTCTTCGACGGCCAATAAACACCTCCAACAAGGCCTTAAATTAGAGAGTTAATGGGCAATCAATGGAGAAACGAATAGAAATGTCAGTCCCCAAGCTCCCTATATAAAGAGCTTCTCTCCATTTGTCATCCCCACCCCTCAAATGCTTAGAGAAGGAGTGTCCATTTTTCGATGAAGCATGAACTAGAGCTCCAACTTGGGAACTTTTCTCCACCTCCGAAGTCAAATTTGGGTTCTATGGAATCCCAAAGAAGTCAGCTATGTGACGACAGCCTCTGTTTAGCTCGAGGGTCACCAGAGAAGCGTTGGTGAGCTCGCACAATACCATTGCTTTGTGGCAGTCTACAACTCGAGCTGTTCGAGCTCAATTCGAGCGACCCACGACCCAATTCCAGCCGAACCAAGCTCCCTAGACCACCCCTAGAAGTGCCCCAACCTTTCCTGAGCTAAATTGGTAAGTCTCTTCCACCGTCCATCACAAGAAATTACTGTTCACAATCAATTTGGAGTGAAAACTAAAATGCAAAATTTGCACTACTCAGGCCATCAATCGAGGCATGGTTTGATCCAAGAGGGATCTCTAGGGAGAGAGCAACTTGAAGGAAGCAAGAGCTTCAATCATTGGAGCCTCAATGGTAAGAAATTGAAGCTCTCTCTAGATCGATTTTTTTGACAAATCTCCATTCGAGCTCATTTTTAAGCCATTTTCAACGGGCTATAGCTTAAAATGATGAGTGAGACTTTGGGAAGGCAATTTAGATCATGATAGGGGACAATTGTCCAAGTTTAAGAAGTCAATTTGATGAAATAAGATTTTAGAGGTCAAATTGCAATTTTTAGAAAATTAGGCAATTCGAGGATTTTAGAAAAATTGGGGACTAAAGTACAATTAAGTGAACATTGAGATTTTCAAAGTCCAAAAAGAGATTTTTGTGAATATTTATGAAGTTAATGATTCATAATGCTAGTATTTAAACGGGAATTAATAACCATGAGTGTAAAACTCGTTCTCTCGGACCAAGGAAATCGTGAAAGGTAAAATAGAAATTTTTGAGAGGAAATAGAGAAAACTAAGTGAACCAAAAATGGTAAAGAAGGGTAAGAACTGGGAATTTGGAAATCCCAAGTGGTCAAGAAACACTTAAACACTTGGAAAAAGAATTAGGAAGAGATTAGAGGTAAAAATCGGACTAGTTCAGGGTGAACCGAATCCGAACTAGATTGAATTGGAGTAAAGCGTGAATAACCGATTCAATAATTAATTTTTTAGGTGGCTTAAAAATATCAAATTGGGAAATTGAATGCATCATTAGACCGGTCAATGGTCACCGAACCCGGTCGTACTAGACCGGTCAACGGTCTAGCTGGTTAATGGACAGCTACCAGGTGAGCACCCATTTAGTAGGTGTGACCAATCAACGTGTGACACATGAAAAAGCGTGCCCAATCAACCACTCAGTCAGTGCTTGGAAGCGTTGGACAATCAGAAGGTGACACGTGTCTTCGGTCAACGGTAAGAGGAGGAAGATCCACATCGATGACGACCGACCAATATGAGAGTGACATGTGTCCCTAGTTAATGGTCAATGTCAGAAAGGCTCTGTCAACAAGGCTGACCAATGAGGAGTTGGCACGTGGCAAGGATGCCACGTGAGCATCCGACAAGGATGTCGGAGAAATGACCGTCCAATCTAAGGTCGACACGTGGCATACCGCATCAAATGGTTTCTGCCAATCAGAGCCTGACACGTGGTAGTGACACTGTGGGTTAGGTGGGAAGCCTGACATAATTAAATCTGCCAATCAGAGGACATCACATATCACAGTCAATAGTCAGTAGAAATACCATCAGTAGCCACGCATACACGAGTGTCCAATGGAAGACTGCCACATGTGGTTAGCTGGTCAAAGGCTGACTAGGCTGTTGAGTAGGAATCCACGTCAACAAAGTTAGCCAATCACAGAGCACCACATGGAAAGTCCACATGTGTAAAGCTCGCACGTGCGACATAGTGTCATCATATACTTTCCATCTAAGAGGATAAGGCCGACAGGCTAACCACCAGAATCTCGACAACCTGACAATTTCTCCATTAAGGCTATAAATGAGTGAGATTTAGGTTGAGCGATTAATGGATGGATAGAACTGTTAGTCCCAGAGCTTTCTATATAAAGAGCTCCTCCCCATTCATCTTCCTCATCCCTCAAACACTTGGAGAAGAAGAAGTGCTCCTTTTTCCAGTGAAACTTGAACCAAAGCTCCGAATTGAGCACTTTTCTCCACCTTAGAAGGAGAATTCAAGTTCTCTGGAATCCTAAGGAAGTTAGCTACCCAACGATGCCCTCCATCTAGCTCGAGAATCTCCGGAGAAGCACCAACGAGCTCTCATAATACTATCGCTACTCGGCGATCTACAACCCGAGATGCTTGAGCTCAATTCGAGCCATCATCGAAACAATTCTAGCTAAACCAAGCTCCCCTGACCACCCCTAGAGGTGTCCCAACCTTCCCTAAGCTAAATTAGTAAGTCCCCTTTGCCACCCTTTGTTGGAATTTACTGTTCATAGTCACTTTTTCCTAAAAACTAAATCATAAAATTCATACTTCTCAGGCCACCAATTAAAGCGTGGTTTGATCATGGAAGATCTCTATGGAGAGAGCAATCCATTAGAAGCAAAAGCTCCGATTGTCGGATCCTCACTAATATGAAATCAAAGCTTTCACTCTCTAGAACAATTTTTGGTGAAGCTTCAGCCGAGCTCAATTTGGAACCATTTTCAACATTCTAAAGCATGAAATGACGAGGGTGACATAGTGAAGATGAATGAAATTATGAAAGAGGTAAATTGATCGAGTTTAAGTGGTCAATTGTACAAAATAAGACTCTGGAGACCAAATTGCATTTTTTGGTAAAATTGGGCAATTTGGGGATCTTTGGAAAATCGGAGGCTAAATTGCAATAAAAAAAATTAGGGGATTTTTGTGAAAATAACTTCTAATTGAGGGATAATTGTCAATTTTGATGAAATTGAGGGCCAATTGGTAATTTTTGAAAAGTGGGGAGGGACCAATTGGTCATGTTAAAGAAAGGGAGGGCTAATTAGTAATTTTGGAGAAAACTTAAGGGCATGACTTCAAACACTTGGAAATAAGAAATATTTCATTTTAATTTTTTCTTATGAGAATACTCGGACCTTGTAGGAGCTAGTCATGTGAGTATTGATGTAGAGAAACATAATTTCGATTGAAATTTAGCTGGGATGAACGTGTCTTAGTACTCGGTGAGTGGACTTTCTAATGTCATACTCGGTTGGGGTGATGTGCACCTTTTTGTAATTGAAAAATCATTGCAAGTGGAGATTTTCAACATCATACTCGGTTGTGGTGATGAGTACAATTTTTAAAATTTAAAATCATTTTTGAGAAATGATATCCCCTAATTGTGTGAAACTGCTTAAACATGTTGGGAGACTTTTCCGATGAGAACTGAGACAGCTACAATAGGTCGAAGGCCTCGGTTTTGAACTTATAGGACCTCGGGCCTAGTTTTGAAAATTCGTGAAGTGAGTCCAAGGCTAGTGGGCACTGGCTAGAACCTGTAGACAAATAAGATTAAGAGCTATGAAAATTTTCATAATCAACTATTTGTGTGAACCGCCACTGTACCGAATCCAGACTGACAGGCTCGATGGGCTAGTAGTTGTTGAGCCAAAGCCATGTCGACGAACCTGTTAGGCTAGCAATTATAGTGCCAAAGCTGAGTGTCGGTGCCATCGGGCCAGTAGCCCATAGATAATGGATCAAAATCCTAAGACTTTTTGTTTGTGCATGCATTGTGTTACGGGACCATAGAGGCACCTAGTTTGAGGTAGTGTTGGTTCTAAGGGCTGCTGGATGACCATAATGCGAATTGTCGTACAGTGAGTCATGAAGCTCGGAGTAGCTTCCTGCACATTAAGACCGAGGTGGGGTTAGGAGAGGTCTCGTCCCACATAGCAGACACAAAGTATTTTTGGGTCAGAGGGTCAGACAATTGATGTCCATTCAAACTCTGGGTAGAAGTCGAGTACTTCTATCAGGGTGGATGGTAAAGACGCTCTGATCCACAAGTGGATGCAATCGGCGTAACTGCATCTCATGAATGCTTGAACCCTTTATGATAAAGGGCGTGTGATTGTTTACTAAACTAATTCCGAGCAAGGGGATAGTATGAAAAAATGTTCGAAAAAAGAGCAAAACCTATAAGAAAGAAAAGACGTTTTAAATCTTATTTTGAAAACTCACCCTAACACTCACTCACTGAGTTGTAGAACTCACCCCTCCCTTTAAACCTTTTTCAGGGAAAGGGACAACCCTTTTAGGAACACTCACATCAATACTACGAATTCAACTAATTTATTTATGTGATTATTAGTATTGTGTAATGTCATTCTAGGGAACAACGATAGAAGGTAGGCTTGACTCATTTGGTTTTGGAAGTAGTAACTTTTCCTTGTGGAAAAGGGGAACAAGGACCTAGGCACAAATACAAAAAATTTAAGGAACTAAAGGTAAATTTAGAGGAAATTTTGAATAGTAAGGAAATATTGATAAAATTGATTTAGAATAATCTAATCAATGTATTAATTGTGTATATGAATTATGATATAAAACTAGACATAGATAGTGATTTAAGGAGAAAGTTGATACTTACTATGCATAACTAGGCATCAATTCATATGAGTGAATTTTTGAAAAAAGTTACCAAATACACTAACTTGGCCATAAGAGATTTTCTTGCACAAAAACGTGGAGATAATTTCTCTCATATATTATGTAAGAAGGTTCCAAACAATTAGTATTTAGGTTTACCCTATTGTATTTACTAAACATGTGTGGTCTAATATTTAAGTTAAATATAAAAGTGTTACTATGAAATTATTTATGTCAAAACACTTCTCAATCAAAAAGATATTTTATTTTATTTGAATATAAAAATTGATTCCCACTTTAGTAATGAATATGTCAACCAATGATTATCCTTTTTATCGAGATTGATGGTCAACTATTGATCTTCTCGCCACCTATATTGCCACCATATGATCTAAGCTCAATGTTCAACATATACCTTGAGCTTATAGAAGAGTAGTAAAGACTTATCTACCAAACAATAATATATGCAATAACTTGTCACCGTTATTGTATCAATACTAATTTAGTTTTCTATATAATTGTATGTCTAGTAACTTAATACAAACAATCAATAATTCCATACATTTGTTTGATTTTATATGATGTTGTGGTCATTGTTTTCACTCATTTATCATATATATATATATATATATATATATCTTTTAAACATATAAAACATTATTTTCCCCTTACATCCGAAGGATGACAAGCTCAACTTATCTGGTGTGTCTCAAACCCTTTTAAGAGGATGACAAGTACATTGTCTTATTCATCTCCCATATCCTAGATCTTGTATCTTGCCCATTGAACTCGAGTTACCTTGATGCCGCTACCACAATCTAGAAAGTGAGGCCATTTTCAGTTTCATCAAATTCGAACTTACCTTGATGATGGAGGAGTGCACACCCCCATCGACCAAACAATGATGCTCCAATACTCAATCTACTCTCCCACCTACTTGCCCTGATGGACCTTTACACACTGAGAATGATTGCCCTGAAGGTTTTGATATATCAATAGTCTATTTGGTCACTTTTTCCAAGCTTGTGGGCATGCCGTACATGAAAATATTTTTAAAATTGTCCTTTGTCGTACCTTTAAGTTGTATTTGATAGTTTCTCACAGGCCTCCGAATCATATACTCATAATCTACCAAATCTATATCTCTCTCGAGAATCAGACAATTCTTATTGGATGGCCTCCCAGCCACACGCATCCATTTCTTATATTTTCCAACATTCCAATTTGTAATATTATCATGAGCAGCATGACTACTTTTGCTCTCTACTTTGACGTGGATGTCACAATGCCATAGATCTCACCTCCCAATTATTCCTATCTCAACTCCCAATTATTACACCTAGCAAGAGTTCGCAGATTATTGACTACATAGATTAATGCTATATCCTATTGTTACACTTGTGAACTACTGCAGTAGCCCATTGGGGAGCGGATACATAATAGACCAAATATATCATATATCATGCATATTAGAATTAAATGAAAATATTATATTTGTATTAAAAATAATATTACAAATTAGATAAAATAAAAAATTGTTATATATTTATGAGATTGGAAATATTATACTATTTATAAATTATTATTTTTAAGTAAATATAAGTTTGAGTAATTATCTGTACACAATAAGTTCTCACACGTTATTAGTGTCAGTGAACTCACACTTGTACCCGATCCGAAATTGAAAACCCGGCTCATGTTCTGCTTAAGTTTTGAAGAAAAATATCTAAATCGAGACCATTGTTTCCACTTGTCCGAGACTGAAAAAATAATACTAGGCTTGTAAACAATTGTTTGGTACATGTTTAAAATTAAATGGGAGAAGTGTATCCCGTTGCATGTAAGGGACGATTTTGATAATAAAATCTCAAATTGGATAAAATATAGAATTATTATGGATTTATAAGTTTGAAAAATGTTAATCTACTTACAAATAATTACTTTTATGTGACATGATTAATAGTCTAATAAATATTTATTATTTTTTTAAAAATTAATAAAACTTAAGAGTATTAAATAAACCTAAGATAAAATATCTAATTATAAAATTAGTAATATAAAAAAAAGAATACCACTTATTAGATTTGTTGCTAAAATATCGATTTTAAACAAGAAACTCTCTTGGAGCAAAAAAACCAAAAACTCTCCCACGAGTCGCCCAAGTAAACCAAGGGCTGATTAGATTTTTTACTCAATATCCTTTAATAGATAAAATAAATTAGTGAAGTGTTATTTTTATAATTTAAACATTTTCTATTTGTTCTACGAATTTTTATTTTCTTATACAAGGTGCTGAATTTCTCTCACATGGGTGAGAAAAGGGTTTTACCACATGTCATGGGTTTCCCTTTATTCCAATGTTCCATTGCAGCAAGATTAGGTGCCGATCATAAAAATTCCATCCCTTTGGATACAATGTGGTGGACCATGCAAGCAAATTTTGAACGGAGAGGTCATTCAAAAGATTCGTTGTCCATCACCCTCTCTCTATCTTTGTCGTTCCAACATATAGTAAGAAATTATATTTAGGCTAATGCGGAGATTTTTGAAGCAAAATTTAAACTGACGTTTAGCATATGAGAAAAGCTAGGAAGGACCATGAAATCGTTTTTAGCCTCAAAGAAGTAATAACGGGGAACACTCGGATCATATGATCAATTTCATAAAAAGTTTTCATTCAAAAAATTCATATAAAATTTATATTTTCCAAGTAGATAAATAGAAAGTAATGATTATTACTCGTCAATATATTATAAATTAGATAAAATAAATAAGTATTATATATTTATAAAATTAAAAAATTTACACTACTTATAACCTTTAATTAGAAATGAGTGTAATTTCTTATCGGTTCACACTACTTTCTTATATAATATTAGAGTTAGTGAGATCACACTCGTAACTGACTCGATACTGGAAATCTAATTCGTGATCTACTCGAGTATAGAGAAAAAATACCTAACTTGAAATAATTATTCCCACTCGTCCGAAAATGGAAGAATAATATTACACTCGTAAATCTTTTTATCTCAAATTGGATAAAATAGAGAAGTATTGTAGATTTACCGTTATTATTTTTAAATATAAATGGAACCAACACAACGCAATATTTTCCTATAACCGACAACAAATTATTAAAGTTTCTACTTATATATGATCGAATAAAGAAAATTACAAATCTTGAAAAATTGGTGTTCCAAATGAACTCATCCTAATGTGTAGATTCTTGAAGTTTTTCTTTTTCATATGCCATTGTATATATGCGCGATTGAATGCATGAGCTTTATCATGTTGGAAGTATAAGGTTATGACAGCCGAAAAGTGATCAATTCAATTGCTTTGAGAGATTTTACTATCTTAGTTTTTGATCTTTGTAGATGTATTCATAACTTTGTTCAGGTAGGTAGTATGAAGTTATTCACGTGAATGGATTTGACATAGTGAAATCATAAGTCATTTGCTGGCATATGACGTATATCAGTTAAATCGCACGTAACTACTACAAAATAGGTATCAACGCTCGTAGGTTCATTCACGATTAATACTAACTGGAAAGAAAAATCATATTTTTTATTATTCACACTCAAACTAAATTCAATAAAATCTCAACAGTAATTTAAACATAGGGCAAGATTCTAATAGTGATATTAGAGTATAAATAAAATCTCAACACTCAATTTTTTTTATTATTTTCATCTTTCTTAATATTCAATCACTTCCAATAATATCTCAATCTACACGGGGATATTAGAGAACAAGATTCTAATAGTGGTATTAGAGTATACAATACCTATAATAGTATCAAAAGTATGGTCAAATACATTTTTTGGTTTGACCGTTTATGTGCCAGCTTTTGAGATGAAAAGTTTGACTATACATTTATCAAAATGAATAACAAATTTTATACACAAAATTTATGGAATGTTATTAATAAGGATATGATATCCCACTACAAACATCTAATTTATCTAATGCATAAAATAACAAATTCATATAGAATCACCGAAAGGAATTTCAAGCTCTACTTACACTTTGGTTAAACTTGACTAAAAAGTTATTCTCATGAGCACAAAAGTCAATGTAGGCAATGGATACTAAAAAGGGACAAAAACATAAACAAGATGACTTATTGGTCTCAAACATCGACTAAAATCTACTTAGTGTAGACCAAATAATGGAGAAATGATATTTATTAAATTTTGAGTAAGTATCTTTGTTATACCCCGATTCGATTTCTAAGATTAGGGTTTAATAATAATTTATTATATCCACTTGATCTTAGGAGAGTGGATATCTTTACAAAATTAGTACCAAAATGACCAAAACTCGAAATAAAAAAACACTTACAATTTTCGGCAAAAATTTAAACTTTTCATAAATTTTACTTAACAAGTTCAAAACATTTGAATTTTTAGGGAAAGCATATAATAACAAATAAAAATTTTTGTGCACTTCTCTTTAATGATTTATACCTCACTCAATATTAAATATGGTCAGAGTTGCTTACTGACACTTGAGATTTTTTTCTTCTCTTTTGTTCCTCGGTAATACCTGAAAATGTGTTGGGGAGGGTGTGACCATTGCTTAGTAAGTATGAAAGAATGATCATTGAGTTTTTCATAACCTCAATTTCGTATATACTAAAAGATGACTAACATAGTTTTATAATATTTCATTTTTCTCATTTACTTGTCAAGATTGTTTAATAGTCATATATTATCACACCTCAACCCGATTCACTGGATTGACGGTCCCGTGAACCGCGCTAATCCCCTTTATGTTACCCTGGTGGGTACCTTCACCATAATAAAACTGGAGGGACTAAGGCTTCCTTTCCAATGTTCTATGTTCTTTTACAATGAAAATTTGGATTTTTTCTTTTAAAAAGGGGCAAGCCCAAATTCTCATTTACAAACCACCTGAAATATAGTAATTGATAAAAATCTTTTTGTAACCTTCGGTAGCATACAAAAAGGCTATCTCGTTTGACGCTTCAGGGATGATGATGTCCTTTTCGCGTCCTGAGATCCCTCAACTGTTACCTGTAATGGTTTAGGGGGAGAGATGTGAGCTCACAACTTAGTGAATGGGGGTTTGACGTCGAGCCACTTCATGGCTTACGACTCAAATAACCCGAACCAACCAATTTCCTACTCAATTATTACTGTAGTTCATCTTTTCAACTAATAAGCTCACTTAACCCCTTGAGACTCATGTATCCGACTGCCCTAAATTGCGCTTCATTTCACGATTGGGTCATTTCTCGGTCATTTCATTTACTTAGCCCCTTAAGACTCATATCTTGGACTGCCATTAACCTTGCTTCATCTCACAGTTGGGTCATTTCATTTACATGGACCCTTGAGACTCCAGTCTTAGGCTACCCTTAATCGTGTTTCATCTCATGATCATTTCTCGGTCATTTCATTTACTTAGTCCCTTGAGACGCCTGTCTCGGGCTACTAATAACCGTGCTTTATCTCACGGTCAGGTTTACGATTTATTCCCTCCCCACATAGTCTAACAAAATAAAATTCACAAGAATAACAGAATTTAACATAACACAGGACAGTCATGGTCGTCACATTCCTAAGCTACTCATGGCACCCATGCATGGACATTGCACTTGCCCTTATTCATTTTCAAAGGTTATATCACAGTGGGTTATTTCACGGTATCGATCAAATCTAAGAGATTGTGGGTGCCATGTGGACTCTTCCACAACCGATACCCTACGGGCTTGTCTCTCTCTAGGATGCCTTTTCATTCACATGGGTCACAACCAACATTCCCATTGATAGCATTGCCCATGCCCCCTTACAGTTGCAATTCAATTCTACCTCCTTTTCATCATAGCTGTGTAACTAGGACAGTACCCGTACATAAACCGGATGTCCCAATAAATTAGAAAGTTTCATTTCAATCTCCCTTTATTCTTCTTCCTATTTCCTGCGACATTAACACTAACTCAGAAGATATCTTACCAACGCCCAAGCCACTTCATACCAGTATATCAAAATACAATGAAAGAAGCAATCAATTTCATAGGTTTTCTTTTATCATTCTCTTATTTATTCGTGAGCATGGTCTTATCTCGACCATCTCTTACCAGCTCATTTAGCAAATCACACAAACAATAAATCTTAGGAGTTTTGGTCTGTCTCTAGACTAAAATTTGCTCAATCACAAAAAATGGGTGCATAGCCCCAATCACTCCTACCATGCCACTACATCAGTTATTCAATCCTTAAGACGTTTTTCCTTGCTCTAACTCTTCAAATGCTATTTTCATTAGTAGACATGTCATTAAGTCATTTTACACTTCTTATCTCAGTTTCAAAAGATGAGCTTCATGCATTTTTTATATTTGCATATAAAAATAATCAGTTACTTTGATCGGTCAAATCAGAATCACCATCATTACTCTCACTCATTATGAATTCTAGAACTTGTTTGTGTTAGAAGGGTTTTGTATTCCTGCTATCAGGTCCTGCTAGAGTGACCTCTTGTTTCTTCTACAATGTTTAGCAAAAAAAAAGGAGATCAGTTTCGAGCATTATAGTACCCTTAACAGCTACTCCGTAGTTCTCTTAAGAACTTATGATTTTACCCCTACGAGCCCGACTTACTCGACCTACTAGCCGAGGAACCATCACTTTCACTAACCCTCTCTAAGGTTAGTCCTTATGGCTTATGGTCAAAATCTCTTAGTTACACTTCCCAAATGTTCATAGTTCCCTTATTTATCACTAAGTGACTTTAATTTCCCAAATTTACAATTTGGCCCTTAACTTTTGTAAAATTATTATTATGTCCTTATACATTAAAATTTCCTTCTTTGGACTTTAAACTTTACTAAACCTTTCATTTGGGTCCTCAAGTTTCCTTAAGTCCCATTTTGATCCCAATAAGCCTTAGAACACTTCTAGGCCACATTTCTCATTAATTAAAAATGGTCCCTAAGTTGAGCAAAATTATCATTTTGTTGCTATCTTTTATAACTCACTTTTCATGACTCATTTGTTCCTCCATTTTTTTAATTAGGTCCCTTGACATTCATTAATCACATTTAGGTCCTTGGACTACCCAAACCTTACCCTTTCGGTACACAAATACCCCTATTTGCAAATAAGTCCTTAACTTTCTCTATTATTGCATTTAGGTCCTTAGGCATTCCAAATATGCCAACCCATCACCAAAATTTTACTTATGAACCATGTACTCTCGAAATAAGGAACCGGAATAGAGAACCAGAAAATTTCAAGAGAAAATCGCGGATATAAGTGAACTGAAAATAGTAAAGAGGGGTCAAAACTAGGATTTGGAAAATTCCAAGTGGCCAAGAAATACTCAAACATCATGGAAAAGAACCATTAAGTGGATTGGATGTTAAAACAGGATTGGTTCATAAATTTAAAGATTCATTTTTCTAGGTGGATTAAAAATATCAAATTGGGAAATTGAAGCCACCATTGGATAAAAAATGAATTTTGAAGAATTTAGGAATTTTTAATTTTTGGAAAACCGACCGATTTTCATTTTTGGATCACCGAATCCGGTCTGACCGAACCAATCAATGGACCACTGCCAGGTTAGTGCCCAGTAAGCAGGTGTGGCCAATCAGCACGCAACATGTGGCAAAGCACACCCCGTTAGCTGCTCAATCAACTCTTGGAAGCATTGACCAATTAGAGTGTGACACGTGTCCTCGATCAACAGTCATAGGAGGAAAATCCACATCAGCAATGACCAACCAATAGGAGAGCAACATGTGTTCCCGATCAACGATTAATGTTAGAGAAGCCCCATCAGTAGGACTGACCAATGAGGAGCTGACACATGGCAACGATGCCACGTCAGCATCCAACAAGGATGTTGCAGAAATGACTGACCAATTAGAAGTCGACTGCCACGTCGGATCACCTTAGCTAATCAAAGGCTGACACGTGACATTGGCACTATACGTAAGGTGAGAAATCTGACGCATTTAAATCAGCCAATCAGAGGATACCACATATCACAGTCAATGGCTGACCGAACATGATCAGCAGCCACATTGGAACCAATGACCAATGGGAGGCTACCACGTGTCCGGTCAATAGGTGAAAGGCTAACTAGGTTGTTGAGTAGAAAGTTGCGTTAGCAAATCCAACCAATCACGGAGCGCCATGTGGCAAGTCCGCACGTACGAGGCTCGCATGCACGATAGAGTGTCATCTTCTATCTTTGGCCTGAGCAGATAAGGCCAACAGACTGGCCGTCAGAATCTTGATGACTTAAAAATCCTTTCGTTATAGCCATAAATGAGCAAAATTGAGGTCAAACAATTAATGAACAAATAGACATGTCAGTCCTTGAGCTCCCTACATAAATAGCTCCTCCCCATTTGTTCTCTTCATCCCTTTAACGCCTGGAGAAGAAGAAGTGCTTAGTTTCTCAATGAAGCTCAAACCAGAGCTCCGACTTGGGTACTTTTCTATACCTTCGAAGTCAAATTTGGGTTCTTTAGAATCTTGAGGAAGTCGTCTACATGACTACATACTCTAATCAGCTCGAGTTTTGCTAGAGAAGCGTCGACAAGCTTGTACAGTACCGTCGCTCCTCGGTGGTTTGTAACCTGAACTGGTCGAGCACAATTCGAGCCACCCTCAGACCAATTCTGGCCAAACCAAGCTCCCTAGACCACCCCTAGAGATGCCCCGACCTTCCATGAGTTGCATGGGTAAGTCCCCTCCACCGTTCTTCATCGAAAAGTACTATTCACATTATGTTTTTGCTGAAAATTAAAACATGAAATTCGCACAACTCATGCTGCAAATTGAGGTGCGGTTTGATCCAAGAAGGATCCCTAGAGAGAGAGCAACTCAAAGGAAGAAAGAGCTCCGATCACTAGATCCCCACTAATAAGAAATCAAAACTTTCTCTCTCTAAACCAATTTTCTGGCGAAGCTTCATTCGAGTTCGTTTTTAAGCCATTTTTGGCATGCTAAATCTTAAAATGATGAGAAAGACATAGAAAAAATTATTAAGATCATGATAGGGGACAATTACCCAAGTTTTGGTGGTCAATTTGATGAAACATGGATTAGGGGGTCAAAATGCAATTTTTGGAAAAATTGTGTGATTTGGGGATTTTTGGAAAATTGGGGGCCGAATTGCAATTAAAAGAAAATTGAGAGACTTTTATGAAATTAACTCCTAATTGAGGGCCAATTGGCAATATGGATGAAATTGAGGGCTAATTGGTGATCGTTTGGAGGCCAAGTTGATATTAGGAGATCCCCATAGGGTTCAGCTACCCAACCTAGTCCTCAGCTCTGACTAACATCTCATTATCGGTGAGATTTTGACACTTTCTCTCTCTAGACAATTCTTTTCAGCAAAACCCAAAACTTAGTCAATTCTACTCCAAATCAATCATTTCAAAGATTAAAATTATAGTAAGGACATGTAGGAGTCATTTAGGCTCATGTTAGGGTCTAATTCTATGAGTTAAGTTTTAAAGAAATTAAAAGTTTGGGGACATATTTGTAATTTTGGTAAAAATTAGGGACCTAAATGTAAATAAAGAAAATTTTATAGACAAAATATATATATTGGAAAGTTTAGGGTCATAAATGTAAATAAATTAAAGTTTAGGAAACTAAATGTAAATAATAAAAAGTTTATAGACCTAAATATCAATAATGGAAAGTTTAGGGACCTAAATGTAAATAAAGAAAATTTATGTACTTACTTGTAAATATTGGAATGCTTGTAAATAAGGTAATATTTTTGGGGCAACTTTGCAAATTGATGAAAATATGGTCTAAATAGTATTACAAGGATTAACAAAAGGTAAATTTGGTTAAATTGAGCTATGAGGGAAAAAAACATAATTTTCGAAAAAAGTTAGGGATTTTACAAGTAGTATCAATTTAATAGACCTACAATGCCCAAATAAGAGATAAGTAGTAATATGAAATGTTTGGAATTTAAGAATATACACGTTAATGAGTTAGGCATAGGACATGCTGTAAACCCCCTTTCCTCAAAACAAGAAAGTCAGAAATGAGAACCGAAAAAATTGAGAGAAAAACTGTAGTTCAAATTGAACTAAAATTGATAAATAGAAACCAAAACAGAAATCTGAGTGATCCCGAATGATCAGTGAAGATCTAAAAATAATGAAAATTAATCATGAACCAAATTGGATGTGAGAACCCAACTGGTTTAGGGTGAACCAGGTATAAATCGGGTTGAACCCGATTAAACTAGGAAGAACTGATTCAAAATTCATTATTTTAGGTTACTTAAAAATGTCAATTTAGGAAATTTAAGTCACCACTATGTAGAAAAAAAATTAGAAAATTTTAAATTTTAGAAAACTGGTCAAATCAGGCCTAAACCGACCAATTTTTTATTTCATGTCACCGAACCGGTCAATTGTTCAGTTGGTCAACAGACTGCCTGCTAGGTTAGCACCCAATCAGCACGCACGACCAATCGATGTACGACACGAGGCGAAGCAAGCCTAGTTAGCCACTCGGTTAGTGTCTAAAAGCACTGACCAATCAAAGTGTGACGTGTGTCCCCAGTCAACGGTCAAACGAGAAAAATCTACATCATTGGAAATTGACCAATGGGAGTGTGACATGTGTCCTAAGTTAATAGACAATTGAGTAGAAGCATCATCATTAGGGCTGCCCAATGAGAAGATGACACATGACAAATGTGCTAGGTTAGCGAGGATGTCCAAGAGAGGTCAACAAATCAGAAGTCAATATGTGGAAAGGCCACATCAGATGGTCACAGCCAATCAGAGGCTAACACATGGTAATGGCATAGTACATTGGTGGGAAAACTAACAAATTTAAATTAGCCAATCAGAGGACACCATGTGTCATAGTCGTCGAACAAATTTAAATTAGCTAATGGGAGGTCACCATTTGGCCAATCAACGAATCAACAGATGACTTGGTCGTTGAGTAGGACGTTATGTCAACAATACCAGCTACTCACGCTCGCAAGCGTGTGCCTAGTGTCGTCTTCTTCCTTCAAATAGGTGAATATAGGAGGAGGCCAAAGGTCACCACAACTTTGGTGGCCATTAAACCTCTTTGACAATGGAGTAAATTAGGGAGTTAATGGTCGGTGATGGATGGATGGATAGGAATGGAAGTCCCCGAGCTCCCAATATAAAAAGCTCTCCTTCATTCATCCTCTTCATCCCTATAAAGCAAGAAAAGGATTTACTACTCCATTTTTGGATCACTCTCAAACCAGAGCTCTAACTTGGGCACTTTCCTTCACCTTAGAAAGTGAATCTAAGTTCCCTAGATTCTTACAGAAGTCCTCTACACGACAACACTCTCCGATTGCATTGAGGATCACCGAAGAAATGTTGGCAAACTCACATAGTACCGTTGCTCCCTTGGTCGACTGCAACAAGAGAAATCCAAGCTCAATTTGAGCCATCCTCGGGCCAACCACAACCAAACCAAGACCTCGAGACCTTCCCTAGAGAAGTCCACAACTTCCCTTAACTGTCTTAGTAAGTCGCCACCACCGCCATTTGCCAAAATTTACTATTCACATTGCATTTTACCCAAAACATGAATCGATGAAATTGCATCACTCATGCCATCAACTAAGGCACAGTTTGATCCAGGGAGGATCCTCAAGAAGTGAGCAATCCATTAATATCAAAAGCTTTGACAATCGGGCCCTCACCGGTGAGTAATCGAAGCTCTCTCTCTCTCTAATATTTTTTGACGAAGCGCCATTTAAGCTCATTTCTAAGCCAAATTGGATGGTAAAAAGCTTAAAATGATCCAGCCAACATAGGAAAGATAATTAGAATTATGTTAGGAATCTATTGGGAAGGTTAAATATTGAAATGATGATAATCAAGTTAGAGGACTAAATTGTAATCTTTTAAAGTTTGGGTACTTCATTGCAATATTTGAAAATTACGGATTTTTTTTTGCAAATTGTGAGAAATCAAGTATCCATTTGGGAAAAATGAGAAATTAGGGAACCAAAGGGAAGATTTCAGAATCTTAGGGACCTAATTGGAAATAAGGTATAATTTAAGAGTCAAATCGTAATTAACAAGAACTTATGGGTGTTGAGTTTAAATACCTTATTATTTTGGACTTAATTTTCCAATTTATTATAGGAATCGATGACTTACAAGTCTGTGCAAAGGAAAGGCACACCAAGCTCGAAAATCCCCCAGGACAACCAAGTATCGAAATTCGAGTGAGTGCGATTTCCAACATCGATACCGATTGGATCAATGATGCATTACTTACTACTCACAAGTTAAAAACATGCTTGTTTAGGAAATCCATATTTTCTAGAAATATAGTCCTCTAACTATGTGAAACCGCTCAAATCATTTTGGTACATATTTCTTAAGAAAGCATGAAGCATGTTTGTAGGACTACCCTTGTATGGTGTATGGATACAAATCGGGGGGGGGGGGGGGGGGGGGGTGATGTAATCTCGACTGTTGATGCAAGATATGGGTGAGGCACATGATCGACAAAGGGTTTGTTAGATCTAGTTTTGTGAAATTGTGTCCAATGCCACAATTTTGAAAAGTGAAGTGGATTCAAAACCATATTTTGAAAATTCATACAAGTGGGCCCAAGGCCAATGGAAAACAAGTCAAATCCTATAAATAAGTTTTTATTTAAGAGTCTGATAAAATTTTCACAATTTGATCATTTTTGCTTAAGTTGCTGAATCAAAGTCAGGTCGAAGCCTATTGGGCTAGTAGTGCAAAGAGAAATGTCTTAAATCAAAAGACATCTATTTGCGATTGCAATCATGTGGAACTAAAGAGATGTTTGGTATGGGAAAGTGTTGGTTCTAAGGGTTGTTGGACAGCAAGGTCAAAATAAGGGAAGTTTTATTGTTCTAATATGTTGTGAAGTTATGGAGCTTCGTGCGCATTGAGATCGAGGAAGAAGGGGGAGAGGTCTCAACCCTCAATAGCGGATATATGTATCGATGATGTATGGGGGTCGGGCCATGGTACTCATATAGACGATAAAGGCACTCCAGGACACTATTGGAACAAATCGAGATTGTAGCCTCTAAGGGTCTGTTCTAAGAATGTTTGATCCATTTATTGAGAAAAGGGTGTTTGTGTGTTTGTGTGATACAAACCTACGGAAAACCCACCATATTTGAACTTTGAAAAGTTCTTACAGTTAGGAAGAAACCAAGTTTTAGCTTTTGAGACACAAGCCATGAAAACCCCCTTAATAAGAAGGGGTGAGTGAGGTTTGTCTAATACAAAACTATGGGAGGTTTTACTATAAACAAATCTTGAAAGTTCTTCTAGGTGGGAAGAAACTTATTTTGCTTCTAAGATACAAGTAGTGAATCTAATTGATTAACCAAAACCCTTGGTATTTAAAGTAAATAAAATCCTTACACCCTTTGAGTATGTACAAAATCGTGGATAGAAAGTCACGATTTTAGTAAACACTTCTCTCTGAGTTATATAGACTCACTCCCCCTCCCCCCCTCTTATCTCTTTCAGGGCATAGAATTTTAAGGAGGAAATTAAGATACAAACTACCAAATTGGTACGTCAATTCTTTTACAGATTTATGTACAACACTATATACATTCCAATATATTTTAGAAAACATGATCTGATGCACTATTTTTCTCATTGTCAGACGCCTTACTTCTAACAATACTATGATAACGAAGATGACCTCTATTATAGTATTGGGAGGAGTTGACGGTTGTTCAAGGGGTTCCATCCAAAATGGGTCGGGGTGTGACAACTTAAATGGTATAAGAGCTAGATTTTCAAACTTGAATTTTTGAGTAAAATTACTTTTGAAAATCTGGAATCTTGGGAAAAAGATTTTTGAAATAATGCTGAAAATGATTGCTGCATAAATTTTGTAAATTTCCAAACTAAAGGAAAAATATTATCCCTGTAGGTGAATTCCCAAAATGAGGAGAACACCAAATTCGGTTAATGATGAGACACCTCCACTAAAAATGAGTAACCAACCGAACTTGGGAATTGAAACTCCTTACCCAACTCTTTCTTAGCAGGAGGCTGAGGAAAAATTCTAGGAAGCTTATGCCAATTATGTGGGCTACTTAAAAGGCTTCTACCTGTGTAGACCCACCAAGAATCCAAATCCTAACTCTGCTAAAACAAGCCTATGAGTGTAAAGCCATAGTAATGAAGAGATATGGGGTCTCGGAAACAAGGAGGGCCAAACCTCCAAATTCTTAGAGTCAAACCTCTTCCTCAAAATATGAAGAGCCCATCATGAATAGTTGTACCCAATGTGGTAGATACCATGGAGGACCATGTCCCCCAAAGGAATCAACACCAACTCATAAACCTTCAGAGGAAGAATCTTGCTATCATATCATAACCAAAAGGCTCATATATTTGAGTAAATGAAAAACCTCTAGTAAAAGGGTTCAAAAGGTCAAAACACCAAAGATAGAAGGATGAAGGAAATCCTTGGGGCAACTAAAACAGGAATAAATGACAAGGAAAGAATCAATTACCTTAAATGACTAATACAAAATTATTGGGGAAAAAGTAAAACTCTCTGCTACAAAGATTTCAAGAGAAATCAAACTTGGCATACAAGTTTAAAAACATAAGTATGAATAAGTAACTTGCATGATGCTCTTGACAAGAAAGTCAAGAAATATGGGAGCCAATACCCAAAATAATTCCCTTAAGGAGTAGACTTGTAAATGGAATACAAGTGGAAACAAGGATTTGGGTACAAAGGGAAAGAAGGTGAAATCTCGAGAGCCCAATAAGGAAACCAACATTGAAGATGAGGCAAATTTGAAAAAAAAAGACATCAAAGGATGTTATAAAACTTTCGAGTTGATAGATATCCATAAAGATGGGTTAAAGGAAGAGACTTCCAAGATGAGAAACAAGATGTAACATGGAAGGAAATCTTGGAGAAAACACGTACTCCAACAAAGGAGCCATTTTGCTCCAAGAAAAAAATGATGGACAAAGAAGGAGGATTGGTTGAGTCCCACCTTCACCTTAAAAGAACTTAGTTTGGATGATAGGGAATAGTATGGATAATACAAAATAAGATCCCTATAACATGAATTACTTGAATGAAGAATCAACTACAATGGATAAATCCAAATGTAATAGTGGAATGGCCATAGACAAATACCCCCCCAAAAAAAGGTGTAAGTGCAAGGAGTAAGGGGGGCCTATAGCAAAGAAAGTCCCAACATGCTAGGAGGAGGAATATGATAATGGATGACAAGATTCAATGAGACAAACTAATGTATTTGTGGTGTGGTAAATCGAAAAAGGTAGTACAATGTTCATGGGGAATGATTTGATAGGATGAAGTGGGAGAGGAAGACGAATGTTGGGCACATTACAAACATATGAGTTATGTGCTAAGATTTTATAAGACCATTGTCAATAATAAGAAATAATGATGACAAGGAAAGTAGAAAGAATCTGCACTATTTTCATTAGATCAAGGATAAATCCTATGGAAGGGAATTGGTAGTCCAAAATTTTTGGTAAAAAAATTATCTATGGAGAGATTAAAATATTTGAAATAAAGAAGTAAAGGACAAGTCATTAAATGACCATACATTTCTTATATGGATTGAGTTATGATCATATGGAAAGGAGGGAATTGAAGTTAGATTCAAGGACCAACACTAAGCATGAGGAGTAAGAATGACAAGTTTGGGAGTTATCTCACCAAGGAATATAATGATAAAGATGCCAACCAAACAAAGGCTGGTTAAACATTCCAAAGATCATAATCCTATGACCTGAATTAACTTTTGGACAGAAATCTCAAGAGAGAGAGTATTAACTAGAAATGGCATAATGATTGGACTAAAGAAAATACCTTTGAGTAGAGACAGGTAAGAAAAGGCAATTATAACGAACTCCATGAAGTAAGTGGATGTTCGAAGAAGGGGGGAAACCCCTCAAGGATATTACCTAAGGATGAAGTAAAAGAGTACCCATAGTGACATCTCACCAAGGTAATCATGAGTGAGGGAATGCTTAAGGGAAAAGAAATGGGAGGCCAGATTGCTAAGAGATCCTCACCTCAAGTTTGAATGCCCAATCATGCCATTAAGAATGATAGCAAAATAATTAGTAGATAAAGGACACCTAAGATATGGGGACGAAGGGTGTAAAAGTCCAAAGGGAGTAGTGGCAGAAATGGTACTCCCAAAAGAGATTGTAGAGATATGATGTATGGTAAGAGTGGTGTCAATTGAAAATGGCATGAAGCATTCAAAATACTTCAATCAAAATTATTATAAGAAATAGTTGATAACCACCTAGAATGAGTGGTTAGATGAGGAGAACAAAGAGAAAATGAGAAAGGTTGTGGAGAACTTCTTGTTCGATGTAATGGTTACTTCACAAGAGGATGAACTTAAGAACAAAGGAAACCAAAATTTCTACAAGTAATACTCTAACGAAAAATGAGTGATGGAACACTCTGGCAGTTAGTAAGGAGAAGAACTTGGAAGAACTAGCATGAAGCCTCAAATAAAGCTTCGTAGAAGTGCCATTTAATGGATGAGATGGTAAGGATTTGGTACTGGTAAAGTTCGAATAATAAAAATGGAGACTTACGAAGAAAGTCATGAATGACTAAATAGTGGAGATTTATGCATTGAACATTTGAAAGATATTCAAAGTAGTCGAGGAATACTACTAAACAAGAAAGATTGGCAAAGTCCCAAAATTAATTTCGAATTGAAAGGTTAACATTTTTCATGAAAATGTTGTAAGAAGTATATGAGGTGAGAGCATTATAATGTTCTAATAACACGTAAGTCCAAACGACTGGATTGGTATGACCTATGGGGAGAAGGGTCATTCATTAGCCCATGAATATGTCAAAAGAAAGTTAGGAGAAAAACCAAATTCTTATAAATGAGATATTCAGCATTTGAGCTATGAAGCTAATGATGGGAAAAGTGATAAAGTTAAAGGTCCATGAAGGAAGGAACCTCAAATAAAAAGGATTACACATGTGTAATATTTGAGATAGATAATTAAAACCTTAAGATTAGATAAGGCATGAAATTTTTGAATAAATGAGATTTCACCCACCCCAGACCAGTGAAAAATTAAAGTGAAGGACCCCAAACATTGAACAAGGATCATACTGTTAAGATGGGGTTATAAGATAAGAGAAGGTGACTCTAGATGGACTGGAGATGCAAATAACACTATGTATGGAAAATACCGATCAAGTCTTAAGAAAGAGTCTTGATGTGACCATGAGACAAAAAAGGTATGAGAAGATCCTAAGAGGGGATCTCAAGATTTACAATACCTTCAAGTAACTCCAAAGTGAAGGGGATAAAGAAGATCCCCAAGATATAAATGAGGAGTTTCATGAAGAACTAAAGCCAAAAAGATTAAAATGGGATAAGAATCTATCCGAAGAGATGGAACCTATTTGAATCATGGATCAACATGAACAGAATCTTAAGAGTGAAAAGATTCTAATGGAAATTGTATTTTGGCATATTGCAAGGGAAGGGAAGAGTACCTTGATCAATTAAGGTGCAAGGCGTTTTGGGGATAAAACTCCTTAAAAGGAGCGTAGTAGTTGTAAACTCTGTTTTCTTAAAACAAGAAAGCCACAAATGAGAACCGAAAATTTTGAGAGAAAAACTATGGTTCAAACTAAACTAGAATTGGTAAATAGAAACCGAAATGGGAATGTGAGTGATCCCAAGTGATCAATGAAGATCTAAAAATAATGGAAATTGATCATGAACCAAATTGGATGTGAGAACTAGACCGATTCAAGGTGAACCAGACATGAACCGAGAATAATTAGTTCAAAGATTCATTTTTCTAGATGACTTAAAAATGTTAATTTAGGAAATTGAAGTCACCATTATGAAGAAAATGAATTTAGATAAATTTAGAAAACCGGTTGAATCGAGCCCAAACCGACCTATTTTTTTAATTTCAGGTCACCGAACCTAGTTCAACCGAACCGATGAATGGTCTATCTGGTCATCGGACCACCTGATAGGTCAACGCCCATTCAACACACGTGACCAATCGACGTGCGATACGAGGCAAAGCACACCTAGTCAACTACTCAATCAGCGTCTAAATGCACTAACCAATTAGAGTGTGACACGTGTCCCAGTCTCACACGAGAAAAATCCACATCATTAGAAATTGACCAATGGGAGTGTGACATGTGTCCTCAGTCAACAGTCAGCTAAGTAGAAGCCTCGTTAGTAGGGCTAACTAATGAGAAGCTAACACATGGCAAAGGTGCCAGGTTAGTGGCCAACGAGGATGTCCGAGAGAGCTCGACCAATCAGATATTGACACATGGCAAGGTCACGTTAGATGGACACAACCAATCAGAGGCTGACACATGGCAATGGCATAGTGCGTGTGTGAAAACTAACAAATTTAAATTAGCTAATCAGAGGACGACATGTGTCATGGTCATTGGAGAGAAGGACTCAGTCAAAAACCATGTAGGATGGAGCGACCAATGGGAGGTCGCCACATGGCTAGTCATCGGGTCAACAGACGCCTCATACATTGAGTAGGATGTTGCATCAGCAATACTAACCAATCATAGTATGCCACGTGGCAGTTCGCATGTGTGAAGCTCACATGCATGTGCATAATGTCATCTTCTTCCTTCATACGGATGAACATAGGAGGAGGCTAGAGGTTGCCATTACTTTGGTGGCCATTAAACCTCTCCAACAATTGAGTAAATTGAGGAAATATTGGTCGACCGGTGGATGGCTGGATGGGAATGGAAGTCCTCGAGCTCCCTATGTAAAGATATCCTATCCATTCATCATCTTCATTCCTCAAAAGCTCGAATAAGATGAATTTCTCCATTTTTCGATCACCCTCGAACCAGAGCTCCTACTTGGGAACTTTTCTTCACCTCAAAAGGTGAAATTGGGTTCCGTGGGTTCCATCAGAATCCTCTACATGATTGCACTATCCAATTGCAATGAGGATCACCAAAGAAGCACCGATGAGCTCGCATAGTACCGTTGCTCCCCTAGTCGTTTGCAACCAGAGAAACTCAAGCTCAATTTGAGCCATCCTTGGGCTAACCACGACCATACCAAGCCCTCTAGACCTTCTCTAGAGGTGTCCACACCTTTCGTGTAAACCTCGTACTTTATGGATTAGAAAATAGATAAAAGAATTGGTCATTTTAAAAGACAAAAATCGAGCCAATTAACGAACCATAATTGGTAAAAAGGGGATAAAATGGGAAATTGACAAATCCCAAGTTACTCAAAGAGTTATAAAAATCATGGAAAAGAACCTTGTGACAAATGGGAAGAGAAAACCAAACCGGTTCAGGATGAACCTGATATGAATCGGATTGAACTGGTTTGAACCATACTTGAACCGATTTCTAAATTCATTTTCTTAGTGGCTTAAAATAATTAAATTGGGGGATTGAAGCACCATTAGATGGAGAATGGATTTAGATGAATTTAGAAATTTTTAATTTTGAGAAAATCGGTCGAATCGAGCCTGAACCGGTTGATTTACACATTGAACCCGGTCGAATCGGTCCGATCCGGTTCGGAACAGTGTCATCTTCTTCCTCAGGATGATAGCACAGTTCATTCAATGCAGGAAACGGATAATGCCAACGAAGGAAAAATGGCTCCGATCAGGCCATTTCAAGGCGAGGATAAGCTCGACCAAAATGGAAAGTTATCGGGTAGAGGGTCCCCGAGCTCCCTATATAAAGAGCTCTTCTCCATTCATCCTCCACACACCTGAAATCTTCATTCTCTCTCAACTACTCCATTTTTTGGCGAAGCTTGAACCAGAGCTCTGATATAGGCATTTTTCTTAGCTTCAAAAGGAAAGGTCAGATCCTATAGACTCAGGGGGAAGTCAACTACTAGATAGCATATTCCTTTCGACCTAAGGACCGTTGGAGAAGCGACGGTGAAATCAAATAGTGAAGCAGCTCTGACAGACCAAAGCTGCCCTTTTTGGCTAACCTGAATTCAGCCAAATTCAGCCCTCCTACAGCTAAACCAAGCCTCCCCAGCACCCCAACGTCCCTCACACGACCTCAATAGAGCTTAAAGGTAAGCTAATTTGACCCTCCTCAATTGTTGTAGGTTAGAGTTAGAGAGATAAATTCCTAAACTTTACTGATAAAATTCTCCCTCGATTGGACATCAATTATAGCAATTCTTGATCCTAGAAGAAACCTTAGGACAAGAGCAAGCTCTCCAGATCGAGAGTTCCGACTATCGCACCTCTGACGGTAAGCTTTCGAAGTTTTCTCTTTCTACGAATAGTTTTTCGACGAAGCTTCATGTTAGCTCAATTCTAACACAATTGAATAGTATGTAAGTGTAGCAATTGATCCATACCATCAATTAGAGCAATTAACCCCGATTGAATGGCCAATTTGAAAAAATAAAATTCGGTCAATTTGAAGGGGAGAAATTGGGGGTAAATTTTGGGAAATTTCGGAAAATTGAAGGACCATTTTGCAATTTCCAAAAATTAAAGGTCAATTAGCCATGAGAAAGATGTTGAGGGACCAATTGGTAAATTTTTGGAGCATTTGGGATCAAATTGTCATTTTTGGAAAGTAGGGGCAAATTGTAATTTTTAAAAAAGTTGGGGACCAAATTGGAAATTTGGAAAACTTGAGCCTCTTATACAATTTTGAGTAATTTGAGGACTCAAAAGGGAATTTTGGAAACCTTGGGACTCAATTTGGGGAAAAGTTGGCATTTAGGACCTTAGGTTAAGAAAAATGAACTTTAGGGACCTAAGTGCAATTAATCAATAAATTGTGAGCCTAGGCTTTATGTCAAATCATAGTCGATAAGGCTGCCCAAATGGTTTAGGGACACGTGTGACCAGAACGGAAGCAAGAGAAAGCTCGTGTAGATTCGGAAACCGACTGGGGGCAAACATGTCACAATCATCGAGTGAGTGGATATACTTACATCATACCCGGTTCGGATGGTGAGCACTTTAGAAACAAAAAACCACTTGTGAGTGGGACTTTAACATCATACCCGGTTGGGGGTGATGAGCGATCTAAGCTAAAACCTACTTATCGATTATAAGTATAGGAAACTATACCCGGTTGGTATGATGAACTTCCTTGAAGGAAGGAGAAAACCCGCTTATTGGTTGTAAGCGGAGATATCATCACACACGGTTGGTGGGATGAAGGGAAAATATTCTTTTTGTCAGAAGTGTTCTCCCCTGACTGTGTGCCAATGCCTAAGGCCTAAGGCCTGTGGGCACGAGCAAGAGCTCATAAAGAAACTTGTGTTATGAAAACCATGAAAATTTCTAATGAAATGACTATGTGATTTCGCCATGATGCCAAGTCTAGATCGACAGTATTCGATGGACTGGCGACTATGTGTCAGGGCCAGGTTGACGGACCGGCCTAGACAAATAGTAGCTGGTCGGGTCAAGGGTTGGGGCTGTTGGACTAGTGGCACCAAAGATGATGACTATATGAAAACTATTGTTTGTGCATGCACTTGAAGAGGGGTAGTGATGGATCATAAGGGCTACTAGACGACATGGTGGAGATAAGGGCAGTTCATCATACCAATCATTCAGGAAGCTCGGAGTAGCGTCTTGCACATTAGACCAGGGTGGGGTCGGGATGAGGTCTCTGTCCTCATATGGACACAAAGTAGCTTTCGGGTGTGAGGGTCCGATGTTGAGAACATCCACTGAGACCCATGGCAGAAGTGGACGGACTTCTATATTTGTGATCGGTAAAGACTCATCGAGCCACAAGTGGGTGCAGTGGACGAGCTGCACCTGCAAATGTGTGTACCCTTCATGATGAAGGGCGTGTGTTGTTTGTGAAACACAACTAATATGGAAATGGGAAAAAGGCTTTGAAAACCTTGGAAAGGATTTGCGAATTCTTGGAAAAATGAATGGTAAACCTTGGAAAAAGGTTTTGAAAAAGAAATTGAAATTGAGAAAACCCTTTTGAAAGAAAATGTCACCCTTAGTAGGGCAAAGGTTTTGAAAACTGAATTTTGAGGAAAACTTCTTCTTAAGGAAAGGATAACCTTAGCGTGATTTGGATTAACTAAGGCAATTATGAAAACTCACTCCCAATACCCGCTCACTTTGTTGTAGAACTCACCCCCTTTCCTTTTTACCCATTTCAGGTAACCAAGGGAAAACCAAACTTAAAGACCTCCCTATAAGACAAGTATGTCAGTTTTTAAGATATTTAGTTTTGTATAATGTTATTCCAGGAAAGTCAAGAAAGAAGAATGTCATACTCCTCGCAGTTAAGAAAAAGGTGAAAGCCTTCATGGACCAAAGGGAGTGGTGGGTTGCTCACGGGAATACGACCAAACTGGGTTGGGGCGTGGCAACTTGAGTTGTATCAGAGCCTATTTTCTCGTATGCATTATCAAGACTATATAACAGAGAAACAAAGAGACTCAAGATTTTAAAAATTTACAGATAGCTCTTGAGAGAGAAACCAAGAAAACTAGGACTAATGTCACCAACACCACCCAACACTCTGCCCTCATTGGAAGATAACCCTACATAGCTCTCCAATACTCGAAGTATAGTAGAAGTCTCAAAGAACCAAGAAAAAATAGGAGCAAGTATCCAGGAGGATGGTGCTAGGACCTATTGAGGTCACAGCCCCGAGTACTAAGGGTGCCAAGCTTGAAGCTAGGAATGCTAGTTAGGACTTATAACCTTACCAAGGAGAACGCTTATCAAGAACCCCGTAGCCCTCTATCAATTTCATAACCACTTTTTTGTAATAGGGCTAAGACCCCCAACATATTGTGCTCCTTCTCCATTAATGAAGAATTCCAAATTCCTAAAACCATGTCTCTCAAAAATAATGTGAGCATGTGCCTCAACTATAGAAAGATTGCTTCAAGAAAAGTAACCAAACAAACCATGTTACCCTAGACACCATGGAGACCGGGGAGAATCCCATCCTAAATAAGGAAACAACCTAGGGGACTAAGGAATCTAGGAGAACTCTTGGGAAAAAACTAGTGGGCAAAGAAGGATCGACAAGAAACCGTCAAGGAGATTAAGGAGTCTAGGAGAACTCTTGGTGTAACAACTGGGTAAGGAAATGACATGTTACAGGGTGGGGATAATAGGAACAATGCTTGAGAAAGTGCCAAACACTACTAAAGACAATTATCAAGACAACATGTTATAGGTATAAGGGAAATGGGGCATGAAGTGAAGGACTGTCCCACACCACAATGATTTAGAGCAATACTTTCCAAGAACAACACCTCCACAACTACATGAATCCAAAAGGATATCACCCCAAGAAAACACGACTCCTACTTGAAATTTCAAGCACACCCAGGAGGAAGCTCTTCAAGATCCTAGCATAGTGGCGGGTACTTCCCTACCTAATCTCCCATTAAGAAAAGCTAAAACCCAAGTTGGTAATCCTATTTCGAAAGTAAATTTTGAATTCCTAAAACTTCTCTGTCCCTCGATGATGGTGCAATGGTGTGCCTCAACTACGTGAGGAAGGAAAAAGGACTGAAGATAGGACCTCGATAAACCGCAAACAGAACAAAGGGTAGATAAAGACAATCCTTCCTTAAGAAGAAATTTCCAGTCATCTGGGAGCAAGGAAGGAAGTGCCTCCACAAGAAAAGACAAGCCAAGCATTAGACGGGAAATGGGATGTCTCAGGATGGCAAGTGTGACCTGTTTTAGAAAAAGGTAGAGAAGCCAAATAGGAATTTTGGACCAACATAACGGAATGGAGCAAATCGTAACAACAAGATAGTCAAGGAGAATAAATGACGCCCTAAGAAAGACTGGAAAGTAGTAAGGACTACACCCTAAAAAGGGCAATGGGATGGATATTAATTTGGGTTTTTCCACCATTTCTTAGTTACCGGTGTGTCATTACCCAACACACATCCTTCATCATGAAGGTTACACATATTTGCAAGTCAGTATCACTACTAAACCCGCTTCGAAGTGACTTTTCTTACCACCCGAATAGAAGTACAACTACTTCTACCCTGGGAATGAATGAATGTACGCGACATCCGACCCACAATCTTGAAATCACTTCTTCGTGTCCGTATGAGGATAGAGATCTCATCATGTCCCCACCCCAGTCTCATGCGCTTGGTGCTACTCCATATTTCGCACAGACAACTGGAACGACGAACTGTCCTTATAGCCATCAGGTCGTCCAGTGCCCTTAGGACGCATCACTACCTCTCATGGGCATCTTGATGATCCCGTACTCACAATGCATGCACAAACAATGTTTTCTCATATTGCCATGTAATCTATGGTGCCACTAGTCCAACGGCCCCGACTCTCAACTCAACCCGCAGTTGTTTGTCTTGACTAGTCCGTCGACTTGTCATGTCGCATTGCCGCTAGTTGACTGAGCATGTCGGTCCTATCTTGGTACCATGGCCAAACAATTCACTTATTAAGTTTTATGGCACATATATCATGTTCGTTTATGAGCTCCTGCTCCTACCAACTGGCCTTGGGCCCACTGTATGAGATTTTCAAAATTGGGCATTTAGCCCCCAAGTTCCAAAATCGAGGCCCCCGGCCTATCAGAGCTATTCGAGCTCCCGTCGAGAAGGTATCCCAAATTGTTTAAGCATTGGCACACAGTCAGGGGAGAGCACTTCCGACAAACATACGTTTTCTCTATCCATTATACCACCCGGTATAAGGACACCTCTGTTCATAACCGATGAATAGGTTTTCAACTTCCTTCGAGGAAGTCTCATCATACCAACCGGGTATGATCTAATTACAATCGGTAAGTAGTTTTTTCGCATGATTTTCACATCACTTCCTCTAAGTAATGAGGTTTAAAATACCACTTACTAGTGGGTTTTCATACCGAGGTACTTATCATTCCCAACCGGGTATGATATAAAATTTCCACTCACAACCGGTAAGTGGTTTTTAATTTTAAGTTGTGCTCATCATCCCAACTGGGTATGATGTTAGTAAACCCACTCACCCGTTAATGCCGTGAATTCCACTAAACCGGTTGTTGGTATTCACGCGAGCTTGTCCTTGCTAGTGTTCCCGGTACTTCATGTTCCTACACGATATGAACATCTTGGTTCATTTTGCTTCGGCTTAATTGCCTTCATTCATTCCAAATGAATGAGAAAGTCAAACTTTCATTTATTTGTAATTAGTTCCCTAAAGTTATTTCTCTTTAACTTTAAGTCCCAAATGCCGGTTTTTTCTCAAATTGAGTCCCGAAACATCTAAAATTTATCATAGGACCTCAATTTATTCCATTTCACTAAAAGGGGATTAATTTCTCAAATTTCTAATTTGGTCCTCCAACTTTTCCAAAATTACCATTTTGCCCTTCCTTTACAAAAATGGTAAGTTTTACCCCAAAAATTCTAGAATTTCTCAATTGGTCCTCCAACATTATTTTCATGCCCAATTGGCCCTCAATTTCATAAAATTTTATTTTGGTCCTTCGAATTTCAAAAATCCCCAAATTTTCCCCCAATTTTCACTCTTCAACACTACCGAATTTGATTTCATCAAATTGACCGATCAAACACCTTTAATTGTTGAAGTTGGAGTTGAAATTGAGTTCCTACATGTTCATACGATTCTAAGGAACTTTGAAATCACAGATTTTAATGCTGGAACAAGCTCAAACGGAGCTTCGCTGGAAAACAGATTGTAGAGAGAGAAAGCTTTGATTTCTCACCGGTGAGGGAACGGCGGTCCGAGCTTTCGATCTGAGAAGATAGCTCTCATCTTGAGGATCATCCTAGAATCAAGAGTCGCACCAATTGATGCTGAATTGAGTTAGAATTTCATCATTGAAATTCTGCTGGTTCTCTCTCTAGCACCGGCCGGAAATTGTAGAAGGGAGCCAAATTGGCTTACCTTTCAATCCTAATTTGGCCGTGGGAGGGCTGATTAAGTGTTGGGAGGGCTTGGTTTGGTCTGAGAAGGGCTCGAAATGGCCAATTTCAGATTCGTCGAAATAGGGCAGCTCCGGTCCGCCGAAGCTGCTTCACTATTCCACCATGCCAGTGCTTCTCCAGCGATTCTCAGATTGATTAGAGTTTGCTATTAGATAGCTATCTTCTCCTTGGTTCTAAAGAGCTCGACCTCTCCTTCCGAGGTTAAGAAAAATGTTCAAGTCAAAACTCTGGTTCGATCTTCACCGGGAAATGGAGCAGTAGAGAGAGAGAGAAGTGTTCAAGTGTGAGGAGAATGAATGGGGATGACCTCTTTTATATAGGTGTAAAAATCGTGTATTAAATAGGAGAAATTTATTACTAGCATTAATATTTCCATAAATTATTGGTATTAATTCCAATAATTTAATTTCGGTATTAAATTTTTTGTATTAATTCCAATAATTTAATTTAGGTATTAAATTATTTGTATTAATTCCAATAATTTAATTTAGGTATTAAATTATTGGTATTAATTACAATAATTAAATATATATTAATTTATGGTCATTTATGATAAGGCGTATCATCCATCCTGACACTACTCTCGAGTAAGCACGCTTAACTTCACAGTTCTTATGGATTCTTGTTCACCTGAACCAATATGGTTTTTCTCTTCTAATTTGTGTTAAGTTTCTTTTCGAAGGTTTAATGAACTCTTTGGATCACCCGAGAGTTGTAAATTCCCAAATTGCTTGTTCAGAAAGGATCGGGTTTGTGAATCGGTTCTAAATCCTTACTTGGTTTGACCAGTTTTTTTTTTTCAATTTTCTTTAGCTCAAAAGGGCGGGTTTTACACAAGTGAAGAGGGATAAGAAGATAAACTAGCAAATAGAATGCATGTTGAGGTGAAAAGACTAAGGGAAGCCTACTTGGAGGGCCCAAGGAGTGAGTTAAACCCAAGGAACGAGTAAGTAGAAAGATAACATCAAAAGACTAATAATTGGAAGTTTCTCAAATAAGGAATAAGGGATATAATGGAAGTTTTAGATGAGGAGGGATTCAAAGCGGGAAAATGCCCCAATATAGAAAGGGGTGTGAGGAAAGGAAGAAAAGAAACCTTCAAGGAATGGCAAGAAAGTTGAGCATGTAGCTTCTAAGATGATAATCTCTACTTTGAGGGACATAGTAGAGAATGAAACCGTAAGGGGAGAACTCCCCAAACAAAGCAATCGACACATAGACCGAAAGGGATCAACTCGGAATAAAGAATCGTGAAATGGTCATGAGCGAATAAGAGTGGATTAAGGAAAGGGAAAGTCCTTGAATAAAGGATGCCATTGGAAATGAGGAAGGACATAACAAGGGAAGAATTCTAGCATGTCGTTAAGTTATCGGGAAATCCAATAATTGGAACTAGAAAAACCCAATAAGGAAGTTGGGAAAGGACGAGTAGGTAAGGAAAATCGACACGGTTTGTAAGATAGGGCTTTAAGGGCAAGAAGGATGATGGGATAACGGTAAAGGTTGTCGAGGAATACTACTAGACAAAAAGAGGGATGAAACTATACGATCCCCGAAAGGTTGAAAAGTTGAGAACAACCATCAAGGAAGTATTCTAGAATCCTAATGAACAAAGACAAGTTCTAGAACATGTCGTGGTGTAAGGGACATGTACGACCAACAATCAAGGGGGGAAATGTGACTCAAGTAAGGAAGAGTTAGTTAGTTAAGCATGACAAGGTCAAACATAAAATTTGGATCGAAGTTGTAATAAACAATGGATGGAGGAAAGGTCAAATTAGGAAAAAAGGGTAATAACACCAAAACTCGTGAAAAAAAGTACATAACACTCGAAAGAACACCGAGCTAAGGGTTTCAATGATTAGGAGAATAACTAGACACAGGAACGATTGGGCATTTTGAACTCCCAATCCTGAAATCCTAGGCAAGAACCCTCAAGAGGAAGAATCTTGCCCTAAGCAGAGGAAAAAGTGAACCAAAGGATGTACCTTTGGACTAGTGATTAAGACATGCCTAGTGATAATAAACTCCATGGAGTGAGTAAACAATGGAAAGGAAAAGAAATTCCTTAAGTGCATGACTTAAAGGGGGGCAAAGTGAAAGAACAACCGAAGTGTTAGCATGTCAAGTAAACCCCAAGTTGACATCAAGGGAGATTACTCTCGATGCAAGGGATGCTGATTAAGTTTTGGGGATAAAACCCCTAAAAGGAGGGGAGAGTTGTAAACCCCGTTTTACGGATAAGAAAATCGAGAAAAGAACTGATCATTTTAGAAGAGAAAACCAAGCCAGTTCATGAACCATAATCGGTAAAGAGGGGATAAAATGGGAAATTGACAAATCCTAAGTGACTCAAAGAGTCATAAAAATCATGGAAAAGAACCTTTGGACAAATGTGAAGAGAAAACTAGACCAGGTTCTAGATGAACCGAATCTGAACTAGATTGAACCAGTTTGAACCATACTTGAATCGATTTCTAAATTCATTTTTCTTGTGGCTTAAATTGGGGAATTGAAGCCACCATTAGATAAATAATGAATTTATAAATTTTTAATTTTGAGAAAATAGGTAGAATCGAGCCTCAACCGACCGATATATGCATTGAACTCGGTCGGACCGGTCCGGTCTAGTTCGGAACAATGTCAACTTCTTCCTAAGGATGACAGCACTATTTATTCAATGCAAAAAATGGATAACTTTGGTGAAGGAAAAATGGCTTCGATTAGGCCATTTTAGGGCAAGGATAAGCTCGACTAAAAAGGAAAGTTGTCGAGCAGAGGATCCCCAAGCTCCCTATATAAAGAGCTCCTCTCCTTTCATCCTCCACACACCTGAAATCTCTATTCTCTCTCAACTGCTCCATTTTCCTGTGAAGCTCGAACCAGAGCTCCAATATAGGCATTTTTCTTAGCCTTAGAAGGCAAGGTTGGGTCCTATAGCTCGGACCGCTGCACCTCCGACGGTAAGCTTTCGAAGCTTTTATCTCTACGAACAGTTTTTCGGCGAAGCTCCGTTTGAGCTCAATTGAGACCCAAATGATGTGGTTTAAAGCTCAATTGAATCATATGGAATTGTAAAAATTGATCCATACATTTAATTGGAGCAATTAACCCCGATTGAATGGCCAATTTGAAGAAATCAAATTCGGTCAATTTGAAGGGGAGAAATTGGGGGAAAATTTTTGGGAAAATTAGGAATTTCAGAAAATTGAGGGACCAGTTTGCAATTTCCAAATATTGAAGGCTAATTGGCAATGAGAAAGATGTTAAGAGACCAATTGGTAAATATTTGGAACATTTGAGGTCAAATAGCCATTTTTGGAAAGTAGGGGCAAAATTGTAATTTTTGAAAAAGTTGGGGACCAAATTGGAAATTTGGAAAACGTGAGCCTCTTACAAAATTTTGAGTAATTTGCGGACTCAAAAGGGAATTTTGGAAACCTTGTGACTCAATTTGGGTAAAAGTTGGCATTTGGAACCTAAGGTTAAGAAAAATGAACTTTAGGGACCTAAGTGCAATTAACTAATAAACTGTGAGCCTAGGTTTTTATGTCAAACCATAGTCGATAAGGCTGCCCAAATCATGTACAGACACGTGTGATCAGAACACAAGCAAGAGAAAGCTCGTGTAGACTCAGAAACCGACTGGGGATGAACATGTCATGATCATCGGGTGAGTGGACATATTTACATCATCACCAGTTCAGATGGTGAGCACTTTAGAAATGAAAAACCACTTGTGAGTGGGACTATAACATCATACCCTGTTGGGGTGATAAGCGATCTAAGCTAAAACCTACTTATCAGTTTTAAGTGGAGGAAACCATACCCAGTTGGTATGATGAACTTCCTTGAAGGAAGGAGAAAACTCGCTTGCCGATAGTAAGCGGAGATATCATCACACCCAGTTGGTGGAATGAAGGGAAAATATACTTTTTATCAGACGTGTTCTCCCATGACTATGTGCCAATGCTTAAACTATTTGGGAAACCTTCTTTATAGGAGCTAGAATAGCTCGGATATGACAGTGGCCTTAGTTTTTGAACTTATGGGGCAAAATGCTTGATTTTGGAAAATCACGTGCAGTGGGCCCAAGGTTAGTGGGCACGAGGAGGAGCTCATAAACAAACTTGAGTTATGAAAGCAATAAAATTTTCTAATGAAATGACTATGTGATTTCACCATGGTACAAAGTCCGAACCGATAGTACTTGATGGATTGGCGGCAGTGCGTCAGGGCCAGGTCGATGGACCGGCCTAGACAAACTGCTGCTGGTCGGGTTGAGGGTCGGGGTTGTTGGACCAGTGGCACCAAAGATGATGGCTGTATGAAAACTATTATTTGTGCTCGCACTTGTGGTACATGACTATCAAGACGCCCAAGAGGGGTAGTGATGGGTCCTAAGGGCTACTGGACGATATGGTGGAGATTAGGGCAGTTCGTTGTGCCAATCATTCAGGAAGCTCGGAGTAGCTTCTTGCACCTAAGACCAGGGTGGGGTCGGCATGAGGTCTCTATCCTCATATGGACACAGAGTAGCTTCCAGGCCAAACAGGGTTAAGGCGTGACATTCCGTGAACCGTCGTGGAAAGTCCCCATCACTGCCCTTCACCAGAATTTACTATTCATAATGCATTTTACCCAAAAACTAAATTGATGAAATTGCATTGCACAAGCCACCAATTGATGCATGGTTTGATTTAGGAAGTATACCCAAGAAGAGAGTAATTCATTGGGATCAAAATCATCGACATTTGGGCCCTCACCAGTGAGTAATCGACATTTTCTCTCTCTAAAAAATTTTACACCGAAGCTATGTTAAACCTCATTTCTAAGCCAAATTCGATGGTTCAAAGCTTGAAATGATCCTAGGGACATAGGGAAGATGGTTTGAATTATGTTAGGACTCAATTAAGAAGGTTTAAAGATCAAATTGATGAAAATCAAGTTATAGGACTAATGTGAAACTCGTCCTCACAAACCAAAGAAATTGGGGAAAAGAACCATAAATTTTTCTTTTGAGAAAAATCGAGTCAATTAATTAAATGAAAATAGTAAAGAAGGGTTAATATGGGAAATTGAAAAATTCAAACTGACAAAAAATTCATAAAAATCATGGGGAGGAACCATGAAGTGAATTGGATGGGAGAATCAGACCAGTTCGGGGTGAACCGAACTGAACCATAGTGAACCAGTTAATTGATTCATTTTTTTTAAGTGGCTTAAAAATGTCAATTTGGGAAATTGAGGCCACCATTAGATAAAAAATGAATTTAGATTAATTTCGAAAATTTTAAATTTCAGAAAATCTGTCGAATCAGGCCTGAACATGCCGATTTTTGAATTTGGGTCACCGAACCCGATCGGATAGGACCGATCAACAGTCCAGCCGGTCAACAAACCGAACTTGTCAACAAACAGACCGGTCAATGATTCATTTTTCTAGGTGAAATGGTTCAATGATTCATTTTTCTATATGGCTTAAAAATGTCAATTTGGGAAATTGAGGCCACCATTAGATAGAAAATGAATTTGGATGAATTTAGAAATTTTTAAATTTCTAAAAACCACTCGAATCAGGCCTGAACCGGTCGATTTTCAAATTCGGGTCACTAAAATCGGTTGGACTGTACCGGTCAACAAACCGGACCGATCAATGGTGCCCAATTAGCAGTCACATAGACACATGTATCCTATGGGAGGCTGGCACGTGTCCTGTCAATGGATGACTAGTTAGCTTACCCCACACACACGAGCAGCCAATGGGAGGCTATCACGTGTCCGGTCAACTAGTCAACGGTTGACGTGACTGTTGAGTTGCAACATCACGTCAGAAAAAAATAGCCAATCAAAATGTGCCATGTGGCATGCCCGCCATATCATCATCTTCTTCCTCGGTCAGCCAATAGAAAGAAGAGAGAAGAGGAAGGGTGCTTCCTCCGGCGACTCGGGAAGAGCTCTGGTATGACCGTCGATGGCTGAGTCCTACGTCGGTCGGTAGCCCGGTCAGTTGTCGAGCTCCCTATATGAAGATCTCCCTTCCATTCATTCTCAACATCCCACAATCGAGCAAAGAAGTTGAAGTGTCCCAATTTTCGTTGAGCAATAAACCATAGCTCTGGCAGCGGGACTTTTCTCAACCTCTAAAGCCACATTTAGTGTCATTAGAATCGAAGGGAAGTCCTCTACCCAGCTACACCCTCCCTCCCTTCAACCCGAAGTCCACCGGAGAAGAGCGAGGAAGCTCACACAATACCGCCACTCTTTGGCTATTAACAACCTGAGCTGCTTGAGCTCAAGTCGGGCCGTCCCTGGGCCAAACTGAGCTCCCTAGACCCCACCTAGATGTGTCATGACCTTCCCCCGAGCCAAGATGGTAAGCCCCTTCACGGCCCCTCGCTGAAATATATTGTTCACAGTAAATTTCTGTAAAAATTTAAACTAAGAAATTTGCACTACTCAAGCCACCAATTGAGGCGTGGTTTGATATAAGAAGGGTCCCCATGAGGAGAGCAATTCAGTGACAGCAAGAGCTCCGATCACCGGACCCTCATTGGTATGATATCGAAGCTTTCTCTCTCTAGACTGAATTTTTTGGTGAAGCTTCGTTTGAGCTCATTTTTGAGCCAAATGAAGCGGTTCAAAGATTGAACTGACGAGGGAAACATAGGGAAGGTGATTCAGATCATGAATGGAGGAAATTAATCAAGTTTTGGTGATCAATTGGAAAAATAATGATTTTAGTACCAAGTTGCAATTTTTGAAAAATTGGGCAATTTGAAGATTTTTGGAAAATTGGGGGTCGAATTGTAAATTAAGGAAAATTGGGGGATTTCATGAAATTAACTTACAATTGGGCAATTGGATGAAATGGAGGGACAATTGACAATTTTTGAAAATTCAAGGACCGGTTGGAAATTTTTGGGAAATTAAGGATAATTTGCAATTTCGAAAAAATTAAGTACCAATTAGTAATTTTGGAAAAGTTAAGGAGCCATGAGGGATAATTGGAAGTCCTATGGACTTAACTGAGGTTTAATAAAGATCAGGGACCAAAGTATAAAGTTTTAAACTTTGGGGAATCTAATTGCAAACAATGCATAACGTGAGGACCTATGCGCAAATATGTTGAAGTCAAAGGTCGCTTATACCAATCCTCCTTATATGAAAACTTGTACCATGTAGGAGTGAATTTGCCCAAGTGTCGATGAAAGGGAGCGCACCACGAAGCGAGGTCTCACCAGGAGGACTGCGTCGCTGTTACCAGGTGAGTGGGATTTTCAGCATCATACTCAGTTGGGGGTGATGAAACCCATTTTGAATTTGAAAAATCATTTTTTCTAGAAATGGTCTCTCCTGACTGTGTGAAACTGCTTAAACATTTTGGGAGATGTTCTTGATGGGAGCTAGAATTGCTCTAACACTCCCGAGGCCTCGAATTTGAAAATAGTAGGGCTGAAGGCCTAGTTTTGGAAAACTCGTAAAGTGGGCCCAAGGCTAGTGTGCACGGGTTGGAACTCGTAGACAAACATGATTATAATAACCATGAAAAATCTAATAAAACTGGAGTTGTGTGACTTGCCACTGGACCAAGACAGGACTAACAAGGTTGGATAGGCTAGTGGCAGTGTGCTAGGACTAGGTCAACGGGTCGATCAAGGTAAAAATAGTTACAGGCCAGGTCAAATGTCGGGGTCGTTGGACCGTTGGTACCAAAGATCATGGTTAATGATTCAAAACTATTGTTATGCATGCATGAGGATCCAGGAACATCTAGATGCACGAGAGGGGTAGTTGATGGGTCCCAAGGGCTGTTGGACGACCTAGATGCAATAAGGGCGGGTTTGTCGTGTTAGTTTGTCATGAAGCTCGGAAAGCTTCCCGTGCACTAAGATCAGGGCAGCTAGGGAAATGAGGTCTCGTTCCACAAAGCGGTCATGATGAAATGATTAGTGTTTGAGGGTCGAACGTATGATTTCCACTCAAACTATGGGTAGAGGTTGTTAACCTCTACCCGGGTGGACGGTAAAGGCGCTCTAGTCCACATGTGGAACAATCGGGGACTATTCTACGAAAGTGTGGTCCCTTTCTATGATAGAAAGGGCGTGTGAATGTTTGCTAAACACCTCTCGAGCAAGGAGAAGGGCTAAAAAGGATCTAAACACACATAATAGTAAAGAATTTTGAAAAGGGTGAAGTGCTTGTAGAATGATTTTTTATATAATATATTTTTTTTGAAAACTCACTCCCCAACCCCCACTCACTGAGTTGTAGAAACTCACCCCCTCCCATTAAACCTTTTTAGGGGAAACGACTAATCCATAAGAGTAGAAGCTAAGGGAGCAAGCCAAAGGTACCGTGAACATGTAAACCGTTATTGAATATTTTGTAAATTTTTTTATGGAAAACATGTGTGCTTAGACACTTTTACCTTCCTCGGTCTATTTGGTAGAAATACTAAATTAGTACAGTGAAGGGTGGTGGGTTGATCACAAGATTCCGACCGAACCAGGTCGGTGTGTGACAACTTAAGTGGTATAAGAGCATGGATTTCCAAACAAAGTTATCAAAAGTAAAACCCTAGAACCATAACCAACAATAAACTTCTATCAAATAGATATGACCCCTCCTAGAGGAACAGAACAAAACCATGCTGCTACGACCACCACTGGACCAGGAAGAAATCCTAACCCAAGGAGGAAATTAGCTTGGGAGCTCAAGAGTCAATGAAGACCCAACCCACTAGACTAAGGATAACTCTTGAGCCAAGGAGACTTTATGAGGAATTTGTCAAGGTATTAGGGAGACCTTGCTCTAAGCTAAGGAAGGGGCACTGTCCCGTAGAAAGTACCCACCCAAGGATGGTGAAACATAGAGACCAAAAAGAACCTCTAGGGAAAACTTCTCATGGTCTGGGATGGAGCTATAAAGGTCAACACAAGGAAGAAATTTGTTACGGTTGTGGACAATAGGGACACTACATACCAAAGTGCCCAAAACCATGAAGGGATGTGGCACCCACTCTTGGGGGCACTGCCTCCATGGACGGGACGGGACTTTGAGAAAGGAAGAGATAGCAGACAAGAAAAGGAAATCTCTCAACGTAAGAGATTGAGGATCCACGTAGAAGCCTGTGTTGGGATGACATGTTATAGGTGTGGACAAGTAGGACATATGATGAGGAGATGTCCCACCTCGTGGAGATTGGCAGCAATACCTCCTAAGAGTAATACTCCCTCCCTCCCCTCCCCCGACTACCAAGGTCCGAGGGGATGGAAGACAGGAGGCCACACCAGGAGACACAACCCCAATTGGGGATTTCAAACTTACCCCAGGAGTTCATCAAAACCCTAGCATAGTAGCCAATGCTTCCCAACATTTCATTTTAGCCATCTCCCTTTAGAGGGGGAGAGGTCCCAAATGTATTGTATTATGTTCCCAATAAATAAAATTTCAAGTTTCCCATAAACTTCTGTCACCCAAATCATAATGTGTCCAATCAAGATCTCGTGCCTCAAAACAAGTAAGGGGCAAGAAGGACAAACTTGTTTGTGGTCGAAGGGTTGAAGAACTAAGACCCAAAATTTGTGGTCGACCTATTTAAAATTTAGGAAGGTCAAATAATGCTTTTGAATCCCCTAGACCAGGAGGTCAAGTACTCCGACCTCCTCTAAAGGGACAAGCCTATAAAGAGGGAATGTAGGACCATGTACAGAATAAAACCCAAAGAATGGGGGGACGAGTAGACAACAGCAAAAGAGACCATAACCCAATTGGGGTGGGTAAGGTAACCATAATGAAGAAACAAAGGAAGAATTTTCAAAGGAAGAGGAATCTTGGAAAAGTACATCCACTAACAAAGAAAGGATGGACATCAAGACTGGTTTCTACCCACACTTACTTAAGGGAACTTAGGATCAGACAATGGGGCATAGTCTGTAATGCACAAGAAAAGGGCCAAGAACCAGAAATTCCTCCGGTAGAAACCTAAAGTTCAAGATAGCAAAATGTAACCTACTTTGGGAAATCAAAGGAGTCAAGTAGGGTTATAAATGAACCTAGCGAAAGTAGGCAGCTAGTAACTATGGGATGATCAAGGGAGAATAAACAACCCTCTAAGAAGGACCAAAAAGTAGTAACGACTACACCCTAAAAAGGGCAATGGGGTGGGCGTCAAGGACGAGTAAACTCGAGAGACAACTGTCTTAAGACAATTGAACAAGGAGAGCAATAGGAATGAGGTGATTAAACGAATTGCCCCTCATGAGAATCATGGATTTAAACCCCAATGGAGGAGGGAGAAGTGAAAAGGTCAAACATCAGAAAAAGAAGGATTAAGGAAATCCTTAGAGCAATCAATGGTAAAAAAAAAAAAAGAATGGTGACCACCCTCGATCCATGAGAAGGATTAAGTGAACCTCTCGCAAGGTGATCCGAAGTCCTCAACACAAAGAGGATTTGAACTTCCCCAAATTAAGTAAACTTGTAGTAATTTCAAGTAGAAATAAGGAAAGGGTACAAAGGATGTGACCACAAGACTTCCAAAGGAAAGGTTAGTGGAAAACATCCAAGGATGTCACGAAGTTGATTAAAGGTTAGATACCATCAAAGACGAATGCAAAATGGAAATTCTAGGGGAAAAGAGGAAGAAGCCTACCAAGGAAGGGAGCCCTGGGAAAGCATACATATCTCAACAAAGAAGTAATGGACCCGAATTAAAGTGAAATATAAGGTGAACTTGCAAATAGAAGGCAGGTTGAGATAAAGGATCAATTACGAGGGAAGTTTACCCAAAGCCCAAGGAGTAAAGCGAAACCTAAAGAACAGATAGTAGGAAGATAAACTCAAATGGTGTCGTAACAAGTGGGAATGGGTGGAATACCCATAATAAGGAAAAATAAGAAAGGATATCTAAAAAACCTTAGAGAGTGTGCCCTTCAATTAAGAAGTGATTAAAGGAAAACCTTCAAGAAATAATGAGAAGGATGAATGCACAACTGAAAGGATGGAAAATCTCGACTTCAAGGTACGAGAGTAGAAGATAACACCAACGAAGGGAACTCTTTCAAGTGAAATCAAGTAATGGATGAGTAATCCATAAGGGAGCAACTCGGAATAAAGAAGCGTGAAATGCTCACGAGCGAGTGAGGATAGACATGAGAAAAGAAGTCCTTGAGTAAGGATGCCATTGGACATGAGGAGGAAACCCACCGCTATGTCAGTAAGTCGAGAAGGGGATGGGAAACCCAATAGTTGGAAATAGGGAAGCCAAATAAGAAGTGGTGTAAGAACAGAATAAAGGACCAATATAGGACAAAAAAAGGGATGACACAAAAACCCGTGAGAACAAGTACGAAATGCTCGAACGGACATCGAGCTAAGGGTTTCAACAATCAAGGTAATAAATAGACTTAGGGATGGTCAAACATGCTGGAACTTCCAATCTTATAATTCTAGACAAAACCCTCGAGAGGAAGGGTCTTACTCCAAACGAAAGGAAGTACTGGACCTAAGAGATTACTTGGACACATGGGTAAGACGAGTCAAAGGAACTAAGTCCAAGGGAGTAAATGAATGAGTGAAAGGTGGTAACTAGAGCGGTAAGGTATCAAATCGAACCCCAAGTCAACCGTAAGGGAATTCATTCCTAATGTAAAGGATGAATGGTTAAGTTTTGAGGACAAAACTCCTAAAAGGAGGGGAGAAATGTGAAACCCGTCCTCACGAACCAAAGAAACCAGGGAAAAGAACAAGAAAATTTTCTTTTGAGAAAACCCGAGTCAATAAATGAACCAAAAATAGTAAATAAGGGTTAATATGGGAAATTGAAAAATCTCAAGTGACCAAAAATTCATAAAAATTATGGGGAGGAACCATGAAGTGAATTGGATGGGAGAATCGGACCAGATCGGGGTGAACCAGACCCGAACCAGACTGAACCGGATTGAACCATAGTGAACTGGTTCAATTATTCATTTTTCTAGTTGGCTTAAAAATGTTAATTTGGGAAATTGAGGCCACCATTAGATAGAAAATGAGTTTGGATGAATTTAGAAATTTTTAAATTTCAGAAAATCACTTGAATTGGTCCTGAACCAGTCGATTTTCAAATTCGGGTCACTGAACCAGATCGGACTGTACCGGTCAATGGTCTAGTTGGTCAATGAACCAGACCGATCAATGGTGCCCAATCAGTAGTCACGTAGACACATGCAAACAATGGGAGGCTACCACGTGTCCGGTCAATGGACAGCGAATGACCGGTCAGCTTTCCCCAAACACACGAGCAGCCAATGGGAGGTTGCCACGTGTCCGGTCAGCCAATGACCGGTCAACTAGTCAATGGCTGATGCGACGGCTAAGTTGGAACGTCATGTCAGAAAAACCAGCCAATCAAAATGTGCCATGTGGCATGCCCGCCACATCACGTCTTCTTCCTCAATCAGCTAATAGAAAGTAGAGAAAGGAGGAAGGGTGCTTCCTCCGGCGACCCATGAAGAGCTCTTGTATGACTGCCGGCAGCCGAGTCAAGGCTGAATTTGATGTCGGCCGGTAGCCCGGTCAGTTTTCGAGCTCCCTATATAAAGATCACCCCCTCTATTCATTCTCAACATCCCACAATCGAGCGAAGAAGGTAAAGTGTCCCAGTTTTCAGCGAGCAGCAAACTAGAGCTCCGGCAGCGAGACTTTTCTCAACCTCTAAAGCCACATTCTATGTCATTAAAATCGAGAGGAAGTCTTCTACCTAGTTGCACCCTCCCTCCCTTCAGCCCGAGGACCACTGGAGAAGAGCGAGGAAGCTTGCACAATACCGCCGCTCCCCGGCTATTAACAACCCGAGCTACTCGAGCTCAAGTCGAGCCATCCCTAGGCTAATTCTGGCAAAACCAAGATCCCTAGATGTGTCCCGACCTTCCCCCGAGCTAAGATGGTAAGCCCCTCCGCCACCCCTCACCAAAAAATACTGTTCATAATACATTTCTGTAAAAATTTAAACTAAGAAATTCGCACTGCTCATGCTACCAATTGAGGCGTGGCTTGTTCCAAGAAGGATCCCCACAAGGAGAAAAATTCAATGATGGCAAGAGCTCCGGTCACCGGATCTTCACTGGTAAGATATCGAAGCTTTCTCTCTCTATACCAAATTTTTTGACGAAGCTTTATTTGAGCTCATTTCTAAGCCAAATGAAGTGGTTCAAAGCTTGAAATGGTGAGGGAAACATGGGGAAGGTGATTCAGATCATGAATGGAAGAAATTAATCGAGTTTTGGGGATCAATTGGATGAAATAATGATTCGGGTACCAAATTGCAATTTTTGAGAAATTGGGCAATTTGTGGATTTTTGGAAAATTGGGGGTCGAATTGTAAATTAAGGAAAATTGGGGCATTTCGTGAAATTAACTTACAATTGGGGCACAATTGGGCAATTGGATGAAATGGAGGTCCAATTGGCAATTTTTGAAAATTCAAGGACAAGTTGGAAATTTTTAGGAAATTAAGGACCAATTTGTAATTTCAAAAAAATTGAGAACCAATTGGTAATTTTGGAAAAGTTAAGCATCCATGAGGGATAATTGGAAGTCCTATGGACTTAACTGAGATTTAATGAAGATTAGGGACATAAGTATAAAGTTTTAAACTTTGAGGGACCTAATTGCAAACAAAGCATAATGTGAGGACCTATGCACAAATACGCTAAAGTCAGAGGTCTCTTATGCCAATCCTCCTTATATGAATACTCATACCATGTAGGAGTGAATTTGCCCAAGTGTCGGTGAAAGGGAGCGTACCATTAAGCGAGGTCTAACCGGGACGACCGCGTTACTGTTACTGTGTGAGTGGGATTTTCAGCATCATATTTGGTTGGGGGTGATGAAAATCATTTTGAGTTTGAAAATTCATTTTTTCCAAAAATGGCCTCCCCCGGTGTGAAACTACTTAAACATTTTGGTAGACATTCCTAATGGGAGCTAGAATTGCTCTAACACTCTCAAGGTCTCAGATTGGAAAATAATTGGGTTGAAGGCCTAGTTTTGGAAAACTTGTGAAGTGGGCCCAAGGCTAGTGTGCATGAGTTGGAACCCGTAGACAAACATGATTATAATAAGCATGAAAAATCTCATAAAACTGAAAATGTTGTGTGACTTGCCATAGGGCCAAGACAGGACTGACAAGGCTCGATGGGCTAATAGCAGTGTGCCAGGACTAGGTCAACGAGCCGATCAAGTCAAACAGCTACAAGCTAGGTTGAGTGTCAGGGTCGTTGAACCATTGGCATAAAAGATCATGTTAATGATTCAAAAATATTGTTATGCATGCATGAGGATCCAGGAGTATCTAGACACCTGAGAGGGGTAGTCAATGGGTCTCAAAGGCTGTTGGACGACCTAGATGCAAGAAGGATGGGTTTGTCATGTTAGTTTGTCATGAAGCTCAGAGAGCTTTCTACGCACTGAGACTGGGGAAGCTGGGGAAATGAGGTCTCGTCCCACAAAGCAGTCATGATGAAATGATTAGAGTTTGAGGGTCGGACATATGATTTCTACTCAAACACCGGGTAGAGGTTGTTAACCTCTACTCGGATGGACGGTAAAGGCGCTCTAGTCCACAAGTGGAACAGTCGGGGACTATTCTGCGAAGATGTGGTCCCTTTCTATGATAGAAAGGGTGTGTGAATGTTTGCTAAACACCTTCCGAGCAAGGAGAAGGGCTAAAAAGGAGCTAAACACACATAATAGTAAAGAATTTTGAAAAGGGTGAAGTGCTTGAAGAATGATTTTATATATACTATATTTTTTTGAAAACTCACTCCCCAGCCCCCACTCATTGAGTTGTAGAAACTCACCCCCTCCCATTAAACCTTTTTAGGGGAAACAACTCGTCCAGAAGAGTAGAAGCTAGGGTAGCAAGCCAAAGGTACCGCGAACAGGTAAAACATTATTGAATGTTTTGTAAATTTTGTTATGGAAACCATGTGTGCTTCTATGCCTTTACCTTCCTCAATCTATTTGGTTGAATTACTAAATTAGTACGGGGAAGGGTGGAGGGTTAACCACAGGATTCCGATTGAACTAGGTCAGCGTGTGACAACTAAATTGCAATTTTTTTCAAAATTGGGGACTTAATTGTAATTTTTTGAAAATTGGGCACTTTTGTGTAAATAGTGAGAAATCGAGTGCCCACTTAGAAATAATGAGAAATTATGGACCCACGGGGCAGATTTGAGAATCTTAAGGACTTAATTGGAAATAAGGTATAACTTATGGTTCAAATCGTAATTAATAAGAAGTTACGGATTTTAAGTCTAAATACCTTATTATTTGGGACTTAATTGCATAATTTGTTGTAGTAATCGATCACTTACAAGTTCGTATGAAAGAAAGGCACAACAAGCTTAGAAATCCCTTGGGACAAACAAGTCTCAAGTTACGGGTGAGTGGGATCTCTAGCATCGAGTCTGATTGGACCGATAATGTGTTACTACTTGCAAGTTAAAAGTATGCTTGCTTAGAACATCCATATTTTCCATAAATATAGTTAACTTACTATGTGAAACCGCTCAAATCATTTTGGGACATATTTCTTAAGAAAGCATGAAGCATTTTTATAGGACGACCCTTGTTCGGTGTATGGATACACATCAAGTGGATGATCTAATCTCAGTCGTCAATGCAAGATATAGGTAAGGCCAATGATCTACAAAGGGTCCGTTAGATCTAGTTTTATAAAAGTGGGCCCAAGGCCAAGGTTTTCAAAAGTGATGTGGGCCCAAGGCCATATTTTGAAAATTCATACAAAGTGGGCCCAAGGCCAATGGAAAATGGGTCAATTCTCGTAAATAAGTTTTAATTTAAAAGCCTAATAAAATTATCACAATTTCAAAATGTTTGATTAACCTGTTGAGTTGAAGCATGTTGGGCTAGCAGTGTAAACAAAAAGGTCTTAAATCAAAAGATATCTATTTGTGATAGCAATCGTATGAAACCAAAGAGATGCTCGGTACGGGATAGTGTTGGTTCGAAGGGTTGTTGGATAGGAAGGTCAACATAAGGGAAGTTTTGTTATTCTAGTATGTCATGAAGGTCTTGGAGCTTTGTGTGCATTGAGAACGAGGAAGAAAGGGGAGAGGTGTCCTTCCTCAATAACAGACAGAAGCATCGATGATGTTTGAGGGTTTGGCCATGGTGCTCACACAGATGATATGGTAGAGCTTGTGACCTCTTTCTATGGAGATGAAAAAGGCGCCACGGGCCACTAGTGGAATAGATCGACATTGTAGCCTCTAAGGGTCTGTTCTACGAATGATTGATCCATTTATTGAGAAAGGGTGAGTGAGGTTTGTCTGATACAAACATATGGGAGGTTTTACTATAAACAAATCTTGAATGTTTTCTGGGTAGAAAGGAACTTATTTTGCTTGTAAGATACAAGCAATAAATTTAATTCATTTGGAATATTTTTCAATGATAAAATAAGTCATAACTTGTTTAATTGATTAACCAAAACCCTTGGTTTTTAAAGTAAATAAAATCCTTACACTACATCCAAAATGGATTTATGAGGAAGTGATGGCGATATCAATTATATTGTTTTTATAAATAATGAAGACAAGAAGGGTATAAGGAATCTACACCGCCCTCATTATGTTTAAATAAAAATAACCCCTTGGATGGGAAATGGTGGATCAGATTTTGTTGAAATGATCTATGGAAAGATAAAAAAAAATGTAAGAAATAAGGAGGTAAAAGGATCAATTGTAGAATGACCATGCATTCCTTACAAGAGTCATTTTTATGAACGTACTAAAGGAGGATTTAATGTTCAACTCAAGGACCACCACAAAACTAGAAGGGTGAATTTAATAATGTCGAAACAAGAAGAGGCAAGAATGACAATTTCAAAAGGTATTTTTCCAAGAATAATAATGACTACGATGCCAAGCAAACAAAGGATTGGTTAAACATTATAGGGATCCAACCCTGTGACCGGGATTGGTTTTAGAATGGAATAAATAAAATTCCTTTGAATAGACAAGTTCCACGAAGTGAGTGTATGCTCGAAGAGAAGGTGGAACTTCCCGGAGAAATCACTAAAAGACAAAACAGAAGAGTGTTCATAATAACATCTCGCCAAGGCAAAAAGATGAAAGGAGGAACACTCAAAGGAAAAATAAATGGGAGGCTAAGTCACTAGAATTCTTCACCACGAGTTTGAATGCCCAATCATACCATTAAAAATAGAGGTAAGTTAATTGGTGGATAAAAGGACACCCTAAGATGGGAGAACGAAGGATTGAAAGCCCAAAAGGGTAAGTAGCATGGGTTATACTCTAAGAAGAGATGCATGAGATATGAAGTATGGTAAACAAGGTGCCAACTAAAAATGGTGTGAGGTATACAAACATCCCAAGCGAAATGGTTATAAGAAACCACTGATAACCACCTAGGATGTATGGATAAGTAATGAGAGTAAAGGGCTAATGAGAAAGGTCATAAGGGTACTTTCCCATTTGACGTAAATGGTTACCTCACGGGAGGATGAACTAAAGAACAAAAGGTGACAAGAAGAGAAGAAATTAATATTTAGATAAGGAATGATCTAATAAAAACAAGTTATAGAACACTCTAGCATAGTAAGAAAAAGGGCTTGGGAGAGTAAGCATGAAACACCAGATAAAATTCTGTGGAAATACCATTTGATGGATGAAAGGGTGGAAATTCAGTACTAAAAAATTCAAAGAGAGAAATAGAAAAATTTAAATAAGTCAAAATTGACTTAGTATCAGAAAATTATTTATTGAATATTTGGGTGATGTACATAGTAATTAAGGAATTTTACCAAATGTTAGGATGAACTAAGTTCCATGATTCCTACGAATTGGATAATGAACATTTTTTAGGATAATGTTCCCAAATAATGTCATGCGAAAGCACTCTATTATGCTGGGGACACATAAGTCCAAACAAAGGACATGATTCGATTCATTAAGAGGAAGGGTCACTTATCGGATCATAATTATGTCATAAGAAAATTTTGTGTGGACCCAAATGTTTATAAGCAAGACAAGCTGCCTTTGAGCTAAGTAGCAAAAAACATGCAAGACAATAAATTAAGGGTCCCCTAGGAAATGACATTTTAACAAAAAGGAGTACAAATATGGGTTATTCGAGTTGGATAACAAAAGCCTTATGTTTTGACAAGGCATTAAATTTAAGAGTAAATAAAATACTACTCACACCAGATGTGTGAAAAATGGAAGGGAAGAATCACAAATATTAACCAAGGATCACATCATTATGATGAAAGTACGAGTTAATGGAATGCAACTACAGATGGATTTGGATACATATATTGCACCCCATATGGAAAGATCCTGATGTGACCATAAGATGAAAAGGGTATGAGAGTATCCTAGGATAGGGAACTCACAATTGAACAACCCTTGAAGTAACTCTTGAAGTAACTCCAGAGTGAAGGGGATAAAGAAAATCCTTAAGGTATAAAAGAGGAGTTTGATGAAGAACTAAAAATTAAAGAGATAAAACTGGGATAAGAATCCATACTACGAAATGGAGATTGTCTGAATTAATTATTTACTATAAAAAAAAAATCTTAAGAACGAAAAGATTCCAAAGATAAAAGTATTATGGCGTAGTGGTTAAATTGAGGAACAAACATGGAAAACTAATTTTGTGATAAGAAAAAAGTATCCTCAATCAACTTATGTGTAACATGTTTTGGGGAAAAAACTCCTTAAAAGGAGTGGAGTAGTTGTAAACCCCATTTCTTAAAACAATAAAGCTGGAATGGAGAACCAAAGAATTTCAAAAGAAAACCTTAGTTAAAGGTTAATCAGAATTGGTAAAGAGAAATCAAAATGGGAATTTAAGTGATCTTGAGTGATCAATGAAGATCCAAAAATTAAGTAAAAGTATCTTATTGCAAATTGGAAGTGGGAACTAGACTGGTTCTAGGTGAACCGGATTGAACCAGGAATAAACGGTTCAAAAATTCATTTTTAGAGGTGACTTCAAAATGACAATTTGGGAAATTAAAGTCACCACTATGTAGAAAATGAATTTATATGAATTTAAATTTTTTTAATTTTTAGAAAACCGGTTGAATTGGGCCTGAACTGACCGATTTTTTATTTTGGGTCACTCAACCCAATCCAATTGAACCGATCAATGGTCCATCATGGTCGATGGACCGCTTGCAAGGTCACTGCCCCATTAGCACACGCGACGCATGGCGAAGCATGCCCTAACAATCGCTTGGTCAGCATCTGAAAACGTTGACCCATCAGCGCGGGACACGTGTCCATAGTCAACGGCTAGCTGATGAAAATCGTCATTAGAGTTGACTAATGAGATGTTGACACGTGGTAAATGTGTCAGGTCAGTAACCAACTAGGATATTCAAGAGAGGTCAACCAATCGAGAGTCGACACATGGCAAGGCCACGTCGGATGGTCACAACCAATCAAAAGAGGACACGTGGAAATGGAATAGTATGTCATGTGGGAAAACTGGCGGATTTAAATCAACCAATTAGAGGGTGCCACATGGCATGGTCATCGGATGGAAAGATTCGATCAATTTCCACATAGGATAGACGATCAATGGGAGGACATCACATGTCCAATCAATGAGTCAACCAATGACTCAAATGTTGAGTAGGACATTGCATTAGCAATGCCAGCCAAGCACACTGTGTCACGTGGCAGTTTGCATGTGCGAAGCTCACACACGCGTGCATAGTGTCGTATTCTACCTTCAGACAATTGGATAAAGGAGGAGATAGAGGGACGCCATAATTATGGCGGCCATTAAAACTCTCGGACAAGGCCTTAAATCAGAGAGTTAATGGTCAATCGATGGATGAATTGATAGACATGCCAATCCCCGAGATTCCTATATAAAGAGTTCCCCTCTATTCATCTTCTTCTTCACACCTGTGAACTAGAGCTCTGACTTGGGAACTTTACTTTACTTTACCTCCAAAGGTGAATTCTAACTCTCTAGATTCCTTCATAAGTCCTCTACATGACTGCACTATCCATTCGTCTTGAAGATCATCGGAGAAGCGTCGGCGAGCTCGTACAATATCACTGCTCCTTCGGTCGTTTACAACTAGAGAAATCTGAGCCCAATTCAAGCCATCCTCAAGCCACCCATGGCTGAACCAAGTTTTCCAGACCTTCTCTAGTGGTGTTTATACATTCCCTGCACCGTCATGGTAAGTACCATCCGCCACCCTTCGCCGAAAATTACTATTCAAAATGTGTTTTACCCAAAAACTAAACTGATGAATTCGCACTACTTAGGCCATCAATTGAGGTGTAGTTTGATCCAGGAATGATCCCTAGAAGGAGAGATATCTTCTTGCATCAAAAGATCCAACCACTCGACCCTTACTGATAAGTAATCAAAACTTACCTCTCTAGGATGATTTTTTGGTGAAGCCTCATTAAAGCTCATTTATAAGCCAAATTGGATGATTTAAAGCATGAAATGATCTTGGGACATAGGGAATATGATTAGAATCATGATAGGAATCAATTGGGAAGGCTTAAGGTCAACTTGAGAATAATTAAAGTTTGAGGACTAGAAAGTTTGGGGATTAAATTGCTATTTTCAAAAAGTTGGGGATTTGATTGCAAATAATGAAAACTCAAGCACCTAATTGGTAATAATGAGAAATTAGGGACCCAAAGGGAAGATTTGAGAATCTTAGGGATCTATTTAGAGATAAGGTATAACTTAAGGACATAATTGTAATTAATGAAAAGTTACGAGTCTTAAGTGTGGATACTTATTATTTGGGACTTAATTGCCCAATTTCTTGTAAAAACCGATCACCCACAAGTTTGTGCAAAGGAAAGGCACACAAGACTCAGAAATCCCCTAGAATAAACAAGACTCCGTTTAATACCTAAATTAAATTATTGGAATTAATACAAATAATTTAATGCCAAAATTAAATTATTGAAATCAATACCAATAATTTATGTCAATATTAATACTAGTAATAAATCTCTTCCATTTAATACACGATTTTACACCTATATAAAGAGATCATCTCCATTCATTCTCCTCACATCTGAACACTTCTCTCCCTCCCTCTATTGCTCCATTTCCCGGTGAAAATCAAACCAGAGTTTCAACTTAAACATTTTTCTTAGCCTCGAAAGGAGAGGTCGAGCTCTTTAGAACCAGGGAGAAGATAGCTATCTGATAGCAAACTCTAGACAATCCGAGAATCATTGGAGAAGCACCGGCATGATGGAATAGTGAAGCAGCTCCGGCGAACCGAAGCTGCCCTATTTCGACTAAGCTGAAATTAGCCATTTCAAGCCCTCCCAACATTTCCTCAGCCTTTCCACGGCCGAATTAGGACGGAAAGTAAGCCAATTTGGCTCCCCTTTACAATTTTTAATTGGTGCTAGAGAGAGAGAGTCGACCGAATTTCAATGACGAAATTCTAATCCAATTTTGCATCAATTGATGCGATTCTTAATTCTAGGATGAACCTTAGGACGAGAGCTATCTACCCAGATCGAAAGCTCGGACCGCCGTGCCTTCACCGGTGAGTAATCGAAGTTTTCTCTCTCTATAGTTCATTTTTCAGCAAAGCTCCGTTTGAGCTCGTCCCGACATTAAAACTTGCGATTCACATTTCTAAAGAATCTTATGAACATGTAGAAACTCAATTTCAACTTCAATTTCAACAATTGGAAACGTTTGATGGGTCAATTTGATGAAATCAAATTCGGTTGTGTTAAGAAGTTGGAATTGAGGGAAAATTGGGGATTTTTGAAATTCAAAGGACCAAAATGAAATTTTATGAAATTGAGGGTCAATTGGGCATGAAAATAATGTTGGAGAACCAATTGAGGAATTTTGAAATTTTTGGGGCAAAATTTACCATTTTTGTAAATGAAGGACAAAATGGTAATTTTGGAAAAGTTGAGGGACCAAATTGGAAATTTGGGAAATTAAACCCCTTTTTGTGAAATGGAATAAATTGAGGTCCTATGATAAATTTTAGAAGTTTCGAGACTCAATTTGAGGAAAAACCGGCATTTGGGACTTAAAGTTAAAGAGAAATAACTTTAGGGACCTAATTGCAAATAAATGAAAGTTTGACTTTCTCATTCATTTGGAATGAATGAAGGCGATTAGGCCGAAGGATAATGAACTAAGATGTTCATATCGTGTAGGAACACGAAGTACCGGGAACGCCAGCAAGGACAAGCTCGCGTGAATACCAAGAACCGGTCTAGTGGAATTAACGTCATTAACGGGTGAGTGGGTTTACTAACATCATACCCGGTTGGGATGATGAGCACAACTTAAAATTAAAAACCACTTACCGGTTGTGAGTGGAAATTTTATATCATACCTGGTTGGGAATGATAAGTACCTCGATATGAAAACCCACTATTTAGTGGTATTTTAAACATCACTACTTAGAAGAAGTGATGTGAAAATCATGCAAAAAAACTACTTACCAGTTGTAAGTAGATCATACCCGGTTGGTATGATGAAACTTCCTCGAAAGAAGTTGAAAACCCGTTCATCGGTTATGAACGGAGGTGTCCTTATACCGGGCGGTATAATGGATAGAGAAAACATATGTTTTGTCAGAAGTGCTCTCCCCTAACTGTGTGCCAATGCTTAAACAATTTGGGAGATCTTCTCGACGGGAGCTGGAATAACTCTGATAGGCCGGGGGCCTCGATTTTGGAACTTGGGGGCTAAATGCCCGATTTTGAAAATCTCGTACAATAGGCCCAAGGCCAGTTGGCACGAGCAGGAGCTCGTAAACGAACATGATATATGTGTCATAAAACTTAATAAGTGAATTGTTTGGCCATGGTATCAAGATAGGACCGACATGCTCAATCAACTAGCGGCAGTACGACATGACAGGTCGACGGACCAGTCAAGACAAACAACTGCGGGTTGGCTTGAGAGTCGGGGACATTGAACCAGTGGCACCACAAATTACATGGCAATATAAGAAAATATTGTTTGTGCATGCACTATGAGTACGGGATCATCAAGACGCCCATGAGGGGTAGTGATGCGTCCTAAGGGCACTGAACGACCTGGTGGCTATAAGGGCAGTTCGTCGTTCCAGTTGTCTATGCGAAATTTGGAATAGCACCAAGCGCATGAGACCGGGGTGGGGACAAGATGAGGTCTCTGTCCTCATATGGACACGAAGAAGTGATTTCGGGATTGTGGGTCGGATGTCACGTACATCCACTCATTCTCAGGGTAGAAGTGGTCGTACTTCTATCCGGGTGGCAGGAAAAGTCGCTCCAAAGCCACTATTGGGTTCAGTAGTGATACTGACTTGCGAATATGTGTAACATTTATGATGAAGGATATGTGTTGGGTGATGACACACCGGTAACTAAGAAATGGTGGGAAAACCTGAATTTTAAAAGAAGTGATTTTTGAAAAAAAAAAGTCTGGCACACTCCATAAAAATATTTTTCTTAAAAGTTAAAAGCTTTTAAAAACACATTCACTGAGTAGTCATACTCACCCCCTCCCTTATATCCCTTTCAGGAAATCTCGGAAAGCCTACCCTTAAAGACCGTCAACTAAGATGCCTATAAGGTAGGTATATAAAGTTTTAAATTTCATGCAGTTTTGATTATGCTATTCTATGAAAAGGTGCAGGTTAAAGGACGCCTTACTCTTTATGGTTTACAATAAGGGGAAATTATTTAATAAACCAGGAGAGTGGTGGGTTGTTCACGGGGATCCGACCAAACCGAGTTGGGGCGTGACATAATATATATTCTGACATGTTTTGAAAACATAATTTTATGCATTATTTTCTTGTTATTTTGAGCCTTACTCATGTCAATATTATAATAACAGTTGTGACCTCTATTATAGTATTGAGAGGAGTATCGAGTTTTTAATAGGGTACCGACCAAACTAGGTCGAGTGCGTGACAAACGGGATGCGACCCATATATTTAAAGACATGGGCTACGACCCGATTGTTCAAAACAGGCCACAACCCAATATTTTTATAAAAGGGGTAATGCCCTGACATTTTGTAAAAATTCTATGGTAGGTAAATAAAATTAGATATCAGTAGAGGGGTTAGCCATATAGCAAGTTAACCCCTAATCTACAAACACTTATGGTTGATTTTCATTTCTTCTATATGATCTGCAAATGTGTGTGTTTGTGGTAGGCGAGTGCTCAACCATAAACGTCTAGGTAGAGGTAGTATGATTACCAATAGTCATTGGAAAAGTTAGGGTTAGTAAGTAAAGTTATTTGTTTCTAGTATGTTGGGATGTAGGGAGTCATAATAAATTGTCTAATATTTGTTGACCCGGAGTAAATTGAGTCAGTCACAACTTTCATAAGATTGGAAAATAAGTTTGAATGCTTATCGTAATACTCACGACCTCTATAATTTAAGGTTAATAAAGTACCTATGAACAAGGTTGTGTGCATGCATGTTTTAAATGAATTACAAACAAAGAATTATACCTACAAAACTTTAAAAGTACCTTAGTATTGTATGTTGAGTAAATACTGACTCAATGACATAAGAACTCGATGTTAATAAGCTCCTACATATTTGACGTAAGCTCACTCCTCCCAAACTCTCCCTTTTCAGAGTAAATTAAAAGCATAAATATGTTTGTTAGAAAATACCCCCAACTCCCCCTTTTCAGAGTAAATTATAAGCATAAATATGTTTGCTAGAAAATACCCCCACTCTCTCTTTTCATAATAAATTAAAAATATAAAAGGTGTTTGCTAGAAAATATAACTAGTTCTCTAAGTATAACACTCAACTAAAATTTAATAAAATATTTATAATTAATTAATTATTTTTTCAGTACATTCTTGGGTAATTTACAATTGTTTAAATATTTATAAAAATATAAAATTTGATAAAGAAATTATATATATTTTATATTTTGAGTTTTACGTCTTTTCAATTTTATGATAATGTAGTATCCACTATTTTAGTATTAGGAGTACGTGACGAATTACTCGCAAGCTTAACCCGAAATTCGGTTATGGCGTGACAAAAAAGAATAACTTTGTATTAGTATTTTGAGTATATACTGAGTTCAATTACATAAATACTCGGGGTCAATCATCTCTCTCACTGAATAAAAATATTGTATGATAATGGCTATTAAAAATTATATTGTGTAATAAGGAGGAAATATTTTCATTTTATATCACAATTCAAGAGTTATAATAATGTGATCTTAGGAGTAAAATTAATATGGTCATTATTTTTTAAGATTGGAATGCTTACTTGGTCATCATGATTTTACATATTGAGATGAATGGTGAATAATTTACCTCTAAACCATGTTGTATTAATGCATTTATGAAATTACTTGGAATATATGTTATTATACATTATTTAGATGGTTAGATCAGAATGCAAATCTTCCCGTGATGTGTTTTGAAAATACAAAATTTTGGAAATAATTGATTAATTATTTAGTGAAGTACTTAAGTATATGTAATTTTATGACATTAAGATGGTTGTTTTGAAAAGTAAACCTCTTAATAGTGAGGTGTTTTGAAAATACAACTTTTGTAAATACTATAGTAATGTCATGTTTGTCATTGTAACACTAAAGGGTGTCTCGGATTATTACGTAGACTTGATTTGGATTAAAGTGTGACAATACAACAACCTAAATATCCATATTTCGAAATTATTTACACATATTTTTCATTATTGAAAAATACTCTATAACTTTCTAAATATGTAATTTAGTATTTAAACTTTTTTTATTTCATTCTAACCCTAAAACAACATAACTTCAACATTGAGTATCACAAATATTCACATTTTGCAATAGGATATACATATTTTCCATTTTTACAAAATAATACTCAAACTTTCTAAAATTATATTTTTGTACATAAACTTTCAAATACTTCAACACACATTCCTACCTAAAAATTCATCTCTTTTAACATGTTTCAAATTCATTTGATGTTTGTTTTTGAAGAAAAATAGGGCATTGATGAAAAACAGAGGAGGAAACTTACGGGGATGGATTGTGCGATGGCGTTAAGGGCTAAAGTGGACCGTGACAGTCTTCTGGGTGCTCTAGGGATTAGAAAACATCCAATTAGGCTGGTCATTTTGCTGGAGAAGATGTTTCTCAGTCCCTGAAAAAATGCAGAAAAAACGGAACTTGTCGAAGTCGGGGCTGGAACTCACCAGCAATGGCCGTAACAATAACAATGGATATTGTCAACGGTTGAATGATGCATCAGAATGACCTTGGTGGGGGCATACATGATGCAGGAAAAGTGTCCCCTATTTCTCGGTTAAAATAGGGTTGAAAATAGGGCACGCTCCTTTGCCATCGCAGAGGTGTGCGGTTGAGATCGGTCGAGTCCTCGTACTAGGCGAGAGTATTAGTGATGGTTTCGAATTAGTCCATGCATTATTGGGGTTTCATCGACCCTGTGAATGTTGAATTGCAGAAAGAGTGTTATTTTAGTGATCAAACATTCATAGCAAAATGTTGCTCACGAGCGACAAGTTGGTCGTAGGTGTTTTAAGAGAAAATGTTCGTATAGAAGCTAGCAGCTAACCCATGTTCTTTTTGCGTGAAAAGCAATCAATATGAAAGCGGGGTTAAAGTGATTTTGTGTGATTTTGTGTGACATGTTCAACCGAGAAAATAAGGTATGAATAGTGAGAATTATGTGCATGACTGTGCCTAGGGAATAAGAAAAATGGTTTAGTTCGACCAATTCGTTCGAACACAATTCAATCGATTCAGTTCTCTTTTTTATTGTGCAAAAAAAAATTCTCTTTTTTATTTTTAATTATTTATTTATTTACACACATTACACAAGCGTGTAATATTTTTCAAATTTACGTATTCTTAGGAAATAAAATTTGATTTGATCATATTTTTTAAATCTCCATCTTTCATATCAAGTTTTTATTTATGGTATTCAAAAAACCAAACTTATCACAAGTATTTTATTAAAATTTCTTTTTAAAGGATTTTGGAATAATGTATAAATCTATCCGTTTCTTGTTTAACATCAAATAATGTTACATTTCTCATTTTCTAACTTGTGATATCATATTTTAATAATGTTACATTTCTCATTTCTCATCATAAATAATGTTTGAATTTTTTTTCATATTTGGTATACGTTACTTTTAGTATATTTGTGGTTTTACATTAAAAAGTCGAAAAATAAATAAATTATTAAAATATTACAATTCAAATATTAGACGAGTGTGTTTACTTATATCAATTTTAATACTCTACCGAAGTATTTTTTTTTTTAAGTTAGAAACAAGTTTGGATAAATTTATGATATTATGATAAAGGCAATATTTTCCTAAAATAAAGTTTTTATAGTAAAATAAAATTGTTTCATTCTTAAAAAGATAATTTGAAAATATTTTATCTACGAGTGATGACCTAATTTGAAAATATTTTTATCTAGAGCCTACCCATTTATCGGGTTGGTTTCTCCCCCTTATGGGTATATCTTGTGCCCACCCCTACCTGCAAAAGTTCTGCTTTCCATGTACTTCGCTATCTACCAGATCTCTTGTCATTGTCAAAAGAAAAAGGGGTCATAGCCAACTGGTTCTTGGTGCTTCCAACTTAATCTACATCACCAATGCGCATGAAATTCCATAATTATTGCAACGTTAATACCCATCTAATGATAAAATCTTCACCCTCAACCTGTGACAGAGGCCACTTCCTCACAGCTTTCTTCTGCAACATCTTTGGCGGCACCTTCCTCAAAGCTTGGAGCCTTAGGGATGAGGCCAAGGAGCTTGAACATGAGTTGATCGGAGTCGAAGTCATTGTTAGGAGTTGTGAGGAGCTTGTCACCGGTGAAGATGGAGTTTGCACCAGCAAGGAAGCACAGGGCCTGCTCAGGCATGGAGAAACGGACCCTACCAGCTGATAATCGTACCATTGCCTTGGGCATCACTATCCTTGCAGTAGCTATCATCCGAATCATTTCCCATATCTCAACTGGCTACATATATTGACAAGAAAATGTCAGATGCATCCAAGTCATACACAAGGAAATATAAAATGGTCCATGTGGCCTAGATGAAGAGTGAAAAAGTTCTAAAGCCCAATTGCATTCTAGAATATTTTCTTGATGCTGGATGAACTTGCACATTTTATGTTGATGTCATGGCACAATTGCAATCAACAACACTGGTTGCCTTAAACAGGTGGAATCATTTTAGACTTGGGCAATCCTAAAACATTTTTTTCCAGGTGAAAATTTTAGCTATAGATCCTAGCCAAATTCTGGGGCTGTCACAGAATCAGTCTATGATAATTGGTCACCATGTTCAGTACCATGCCACCAGGGAGCATGCAAAGTACATAAGGGGTCTTCTTTTAATACAATTATTTACTAATGCTATGATTTTTATAAAGAAATACAATAAAAAGGACAAGTTTTACATGCCTTGAATTGAGATGTCAGGTATATGCTCACAGTATTTTCTTTTTGCATATGGATCTAAAGGCATTTTCTCTCTCATATAGCTTCAAACAAGAAACAGAAAGAAGGCAAGCAACAATGATAATGATCAGTCAAAAGTGACGTCCACAGAAGAAAAATGATGTGCTCAACTGCATACTATATGGATGAGAAATAAGAAACTTTGTTACTCACCTTCTGGTCTTCCAGAGGTGTGCCTTTCACTGCAATGAGTGCATTAATGGGAACACTTTCTGGATGGGTTGGAAGTGTCGCCAAAGTGTGCAATAAACCGACACGGTCCTCCTCTGCCTCTCCAAGCCCAATTATTCCTCCTGTAATTACAAAATTATTGAAGAACCAAAAAGATTCACACTTGAAGCATTCAATGAGAATTCTCTTATTATTTCTTCCCACAAATTCATACAGAAAAAGAGAGAAAAGATTTGCGAGGAAAATAAATTTTCAACACATTTAAAATGACATATCTGAATAATTTCCAAAAACAATAAAGACATGGCATCTCAGTACAAGCCTATCCACTGTAAAATAGAACAGCTTACACTAAATGAAAATTCAAAGTACCTGAACACACGTTTATCCCAGCATCACGAACGAACTCAAGGGTTTTGAGGCGCTCATCATAAGATCTAGTGGTGATTATATTGGGATAATATTCTCTAGAGGTATCAAGATTATGGTTATATGCAGTCAAACCTGCCTCCTTGAGAGCAACAGCTTGTTGCTTCTCTAGCATCCCTAAGGTACAGCAGACCTCCATTCCCATTCCCCTGATTTTGCATCGTAAATTGCAGATTACCAGGTTAAATAAGTAACAAGGAGAAACAGATTGAACAATACCTTTAAAATAGTTTGATACCTCCATCTTAATGCTTCTCTACCAAAACAACTAGCAAGAACTATACTTGGGAAAATATTCCAAAAATGAGTTTAGAACATGGAGCAGTAGCAATAATATAACTCAAAGCATGATGACAATATACACAGGAGTCTCTAATTCAGAGAGAAAATTTCTTAAAATGTACATGGCTACCAGAAACAGATTTAAAATACAGATATATGAAGTAGCTGCTCCACAAGCTCAAAAAGTAATTAACCTCATATTATAATTCAAGTGATTTTATCAAAATGAAACCTTCAAAATAAGTGACCACTAATGAAAGATTTATTTCATTTATTAACTGATTGATTATACATTTTGGATTACACTTGGTCATTATTCATTAATTTGATTAATTTTCAGTAGTTTTCATATAATATATGAGTTACAGTCACCTTATTTCTTTGACATATTCAAGGATCTGATTGAAATTAGTCTTCCGTCCCAAGGTATCCCTCCAAGCAGCACCCATGCAAAATCGTGTGCTTCCAGCCTCTTTTGCCTGCATGAGCATCCAAAAAATAAATACTCCAAAAATGTTACTGACATGCTTCTTAGGTAAAGAACAATGTCTATCCATAAAAGGACAGACTTCCTTAATGCCCAGATGAAGGCACAATATCATAGTAACTATTTATCACATTCATCGTATTCTTGGAAATTCAAGTACAAAAATGTAGGAAAAATATAGGGATAAGTTGAGACAAAAGAAATGGACCTTTTCGGCAGCTTGAAGCACGTTATCCTTTGTGAGAAGCTTCTGGGCTTTTACTCCAGTGCTGTACCGAGAAGACTGGGGACAATAAGAGCAATCCTCACTACACCCACCAGTCTTGATTGAGAGAAGAGTACATTGCTGGACTTCCCTAAAGTTGTGAGCGTGTCTATGAACTTGAGCCTGAGAAAATGAAGAATCAACTGAATTGAAGAATGCTGACCATAGTATACAAAATCACAATAATTCTCGAAGATCAATGAATGAGAGAGAAAGTTGACATAATTAAATGAACATACACAATCATATCCTTCCATTGTATACAACCAACAATCAGATAAACACTGAGATATAAGCCATCCTTTCCAAAAAAAATTATCACATGCAAAATGATAAATTAATTCTTGACATATATGAAATAAACAAAAGTGGGGTATGAACGAACAGCCAATCAATATTGATCATTTCTGAAATAACATATAAGTAGGAATCTTTTCCATACTTTTGGAAAAATAAAGCATAAGATCTAATCGTACATAGTGGGCTCTTCTACTGTAGTTCAATATAAATATAAAAAAAAACTCCAGAAGATGCACCCAGCAGCTTTATTACAACTTTCCTTCTGATTAACAGATTAGAAGGCTACAAGGTAAATTCCAACAAAATTTCCCAAGTTGGCACATTTAATCTCAGCGACCTGACTATGCTTTAAAAATACTAGTATCTCAAACAATACCGGACACTGAACTGGTAATCTAAACACCAAGTCTTAAACGCACACAGACACACACAGGGGGGAAAGGAGTCAGACCATCTCTAGTTCCAAATCCAGCTTGCACTCGACTTTTGAATATTCCATCTACACAGCATGAATATTCTACTATAAATTTGCACAATTAATTAGCAGTCAAGACAAGGGACAAATGATTAGTATCAACAAAAGATAAGGGGCAAATGGTGAAAAGTGCTATCAGATAATGATTTAATAACAACCCAAGAATAAGTGACTCCCATGCATGACACCCATGGGAGGAAAAGTCTTCTTCTGCCACCACATCTCTCTAACTATTCTTCAGATAATGTGAATCACATCTCTTAGAAAGTAGAACCAATTTTTGGTTGACAAAATCTCCATGAAGGAAGATTCAAACACTCCAATTCACCAATCCAATAAAATGGGATCATCTATAAATTTACAGGAAAGCCAATAACAGGTAATTTTTTTTTTGTTAGAAATAAATTCTGACTTCACTGGATGATAGAGGAAACTGCATCAGCGAAAGTCTTATCCTATTCCAGAGACTCGTGATGTGATGAGGGAAACAGAGAAGAGAAAAGTGTTTTAGCTGAAAAACCACGCCTTCGGACTCTTCTCTATATAGCAGGTAAATTGCACAAAGCAGTGATTACCATGATAAATTACCAACAAAAAACCTTCCCATCTGAAACACTAATCAAACAATGAAGCCTGCGACTAAATAAAGCATCTACAAAAATAGCTTAAATCAGAAACACCCTACAAATGGATATTTCCTGCATTGGCCATAAACTCAACAAGACCTGGAGAGAGCAAAGAGGTGCCTGCAACTTACGCCATGGAAGAGAAGATCGAGAACAGGGGATTCATAAATGGACTTGATCTCGTCCCGGGCCCAATCGCTCCGTGGTCCATCCCTTATTGTCCTGTCTGCATACAGTGCCGCTGCCGATGAGGTGTAGGAGCTACCGCTGCTCAACTGCACTGAAGCAGAGAAGAGCCTCGCGGCAGCGTTCAAACGAAATGCCGCACGCAACGCTAGCATTTTCTGATCTTCTCACTTCTCAAGGGAAATCGAGATAAGCAAAGAGACTCAGAACGAGACCGGCATAGACTTCACTGTCCCTGGCGATATAACCAATTTGGAAGAGATTAGCTTTTTAAGTACTCGCTGTCTACCGGCCACCTGCATGACATGACCTACACTGCATTTTTTTTAATATTACTCTTTTTTTACTTTTTTTTCTTGACCATTTATCTGGTCTATTTTATTTTTTTATGAGTGTTATTATTTCAATTAAAATTTTGTATATGAATTAAGTTGTTCATCAAAATTATATATATTAAACTATTAGTAAAAAAATTATAAGTTAAATCAAATATTTATATTAACTATGATATCAAAAATATATCTTATTTAAAATTATAGTCTAATTTTAATAGAAGTTATTATTTATTAAAAAATAGATTAAATAATTAATTACATTTTCTTTTTTATAGATAATTTAATATATTTTTTCACTAGAAAAAAATATAAATATTTATTATTTCACAATTTTAATATATTTCATTTATATAACTTATTCTAAAAATATATTATCCTCAAAATTATTTATATTTAAAAATAATTAGTGATAATTAATATAATATTTACTTTTTTATAAATCGATAATAATTATCTATTTTATACAATATAATATAATATTATCAATGCACACTATTAAATATAATATCTTTAATTTTAAATCCGTTTTAAATACTATATACAATTCGTATATTATTCTAATATCATAAAATTTAAAAAATAACTACGAGTTTAGTTTACAATTTTGAATTAAATACGAATTTAATATTATTATATATGATAAAATTTGAGAATATATTATGTAATGATAAAATATTAACCTTCATTTTTTATAATTTTAATAACTTTGATTCATATAATTTATAAATTATTGAACAAAAAAAATATAGCTTATAAATTGTAATCCTACCCACTAAAGTGTAAATCATGAGTTAGTGAGTCTAAATTAGTTTGAAATTGAGGGTTGAGTTAATGTTTATATTTTTTTTTGCACAATAGTTAATGTTTACGTTGAAGTGGGATAACATGGTGATTGCATAGTAATAAATTATTATCCAACAGATATTATTAAATATTGCATTACTATTAATTATATATATAGTATGTATTAAGTTTATGATCCTACCCATTAATTTATAAATCAACACTTTGTTTCTAATATCGTATAATTTTAAAATTATAATTATACTATATACTTTGGAACAATACATTAAGTAACACTAAAATTAAATTATTGAAAACTTGTGCAATTTTAGAATAAGATTGAAATCATGTGAATATACGGGCATCCATATAGTATATACTATATTAGATAGATAAAGGTGGAGAGCCTTTTCATTGCCTATGGCGGGAATTAATATGAAGTATAATTTTATGTTAGTTTTCTAATCTTATATTTTTGTGTAGTTCGATAGATCATGCACTAACTATGTATGATTAATTAAATTTGCCTCTATGTTCATTTTTCATTAACTCATCATATGCACCATTTGCTATGTGAGTGGCGGGTAATATATCAATGTATCACATCCAAATGACATGTAGGGAAATGAACTATGTAATAAGGTAAAGAGAAAGAAATTTTTAGTTGGTTGAAATATACATAAAACATAGTGTTTGAAATAATAGATGAATCATTTACAATGTCTTATTTATATAGAAATAAAATTATATAAGAAAAGTCAATTAATTAATGTATTAATTTAGATAATCAATTATAAGTTACAAACTTTTAAGTGATTATATTTAATTTAACATTATCTAGTTATTACTCACTGCAAGCAAAATGTGAGATTTCAAAATACTAATCTTGTAAATAAGTATGGAAAAATAATGAGAAAATAATATTTTGGTGAATATATCTGCAATTTGAGTATCCGTGCCAACAAAACAAATGATAAGTTTTTTAATAGCGACATTTTTCTTAAACAAAATGAAAATCTATCTCAATTTGCTTGGTATGAGTATGAAAATAGAATTATCACTTAGATAAATAACTAATAAATTATTACACCATAAAGTAGTAAAATATGAAGGCAAGAAACTAAGTTATCAAGGAAGAGATCAAATCCATATTAGTTCAACTATAGCATTTCCCATTTTTTTATATTTGGCTTCAGTGCTAGATCGTGCAATTGTGCATTACTTCTTACCACTCTATGAGATCAAATTATTGACAAGAAAAATTAAGAAACCACTGATAAAATATCGATTATTAGGATTACCAGCCCAATCGGCATTGGAAAAACAATGGAGTTGAGATTGAGAATTCTTCCAAAAGTAAAGATCATGACTTGATATTCATTTGAGATATCGTGAAATTCACTTAACTGTCAACTAATGAGATGTAGTTGGTTGGTGCATAAATTGACATACTTAATTAACTGCATAAGAAATATTAGGTCTTGTTAGTGTGAGATATTGAAGAGAACTAACAACCTGTCGATAAATACGAGAATCATCCAGAGAAGTTCCATTATGAAGGGATAGGCGAGGGCCAATAGTAATAGATGTCAAGAAAGGTTTGCAATCAACCATAGCAGCTCGAGTGAGTAGATCATAAAGATACTTATGTTGAGTCAAAATAAGTCCACCGGAATGTTAATATACTTTTATGCCAAGAAAGTGATGTAGCGTGCCTAAATCCTTGATAGAAAATTCTTGTTTGATGACATTGAGGATGAAGTTCAAATGAAAAGTATAAGATCCTGTGAGTATAATATAATCTACATAAACTAGAATAAAAATTACAAAATTTGGGGTTTTCTAGATGAATAGGGATGTATCAACCAGTGATGGTTCAAAGCCAAGTGTGAGTAAAAATGTACTCTAACGAAGAAATCATGCTCTAGGTGCTTGCTTCAGACTATATAAGGACCAACGACGAAAAATGTGATGAGGACGTGATGAATCAATATAGCTCAGTGGTTAAGCCATGTAAACCTCTTCGTCCAAATGAACATGAAGAAAAGCATTGTCAACGTCAAGTTGTTGAGTATGCCAATTATGTGTGGCGACAATCGAAAGTACAATACAAATAGTAACTGGTATAATTACCGGACTAAAAGTAGCATAATAGTCGATACCTTCTTGTTGAGAAAATCATTGAGCTACGAGACGAGGTTTATATCAAGCAATAGATCCATCAGAACGTTGCTTTAATTTGTAAACCTATTTATACCCCCACAATATGTTTGTTAGTTGTAGTAGAAACAAGATCTAATGTGTAATTTTTTATAAGAGCATCATATTCAATATTTATTAAATGAACCTAACATGAATATTTTTGTACTTGCTTGAGAGTTTGAGATTCATGAGCAGAAATAGTAATAAAAGCCCCATAAGTTATTTGAAAACGACATGTGAGTAATGTAACATCTTGTGATCTGGTAATCATGGGGTATGTGGATGAAGTAGAAATATTCTCCAGAAAAGTTAAAGATCAAGCATTAGAATATCCAATGATAGGAGAGTGAGTAGATATAGATAGCTGGTCATTATTGGAGAATTAGATATAAGTATTAATGAAAAAGAATAAGAGTAGAGAGAATAAATAATAAAATTACCATATTTAATTTAATATTATCCAGTTATTAGTGTTAAATTTAAAATATATATATATATTTGAAATTGTGATCGCCTCGTATATTTATCTAAAATTATATATATATATATATATATATACACACATACGATCACAAGATGACATTCATGCAACTAACTCTCCATTTCAAACCTAATGTTGCTTAGATTAGGTTTGAAAATCTTTGACTCTCACACTTTCGGACTTTGTGAGACCTTTTTCAAACCTAATGTTGCTTAGATTAGGTTCGAGTTCACCCTCTTAAACTCGTGCGCTCCACAAGTCAGGATCCATTTCCCTATATCCGACTCATATAAAAAATCTAAAATATTCTTAATCGGTTTGGATTTCGATCCACTCTACCTGATCCGATTTAGGTCTGCTGTGGACTCGAGTGAGAGTTAATTTGAACCCAAAGATACTTATGCAATATCATGTACTCATAAGCCACATCAAATGAATATCAAATTGTGAACTGAAAATCAAATCGAGTTGTAAAATCAAATTGAAGACTTATAATCAATCAAACTAAAATAAATCAAACCTTAAAACACATAATTTATAAAAAAAAATCAAGGAATTGAAACCATTCAATTTGAAAACGAATCGAGAAATCGGATCGGAACGAACTAGATTGTATTGAGAATTAATGTTTTGAGAAAATTAAAAAATGACAAAATGATAATTTTGAGTTTTAAGTACAAATAACCAATTTTAGAAAGTTTAGAAAATAAAAAAATTATAAAAATAGTCAAATATGCCATAAATCAATTGAAATTCAATTGAACTAGTTTAATCAGACTGAATTAGGTCAACAAGTTGGTCAACGACTGTTGTGGCGAGACACGCGTGTGAATAGTTTCACACACACACAGGTGAGATCACGTGCAAATCACATGATCATTCCTAAGGCTATGTTTAGATTGAGGGGTTAAGAGAGATTTGGAGGTGAAGTGTTCGAAAGTGTTAGGAGAGGAAGTGAAGTGATCGATTTGGAGGTGTTAAAAATTTTTAATAATCCGTTGTTTGGATGGATGTGAAGTGAGGTGAAATATTATTAATTAAAAAATTAGAAAGACAAATTTACACTTTTAATTAAATTAAATACTTTATTAGCTATTATATATAATTAAATTATATTAAAAATATTTTATACAATAATTTTTTATTTATAATATTTGTATTATATATTTATATTATATAATTTTATATAAAATATTATTAATATATAAATCTATTTAAAGTATATAAAAATAAAAAAATAAATAATATAAACAATACATGAGGGTATTAAAGTAATTTAAACAATAAATGATATAATTCCTCTAAATACCCCCACTTTAGGAGAGATTGTATCATAATGTAAATGGAGAGGTTATAGGGGTTTAGAGGTGATTCTCCTCCCCTCCAAATCACTCCATTTTTTTTTACCAAATTAGTGATTTATCCATCCTCCAAACCCCTCCCCTCCAAATCCCTCCAAATCCCTCTAAATCCCTCAATCCAAACACAGCGTAACATTCATTCAAAGGTTTGTGAAAACAGTGGGGAGAGAATTTGAAAACACGAACACCTGATTTCCAAGGGAAATCAATGCAAAACTGCATTTTTTCTACAATTGGACCACATCTAGAGTTATGGATAGCTGACCACTTATCCCCATAGCTCCCTATAAAATGACTAGTACTCTATCTTCTTCTCTAGTGAGAATTTCTTTCTAAAACACCATTAGGTCAATTTTTTATGACTTTCATACTAGATCTCTCTAACGAGATAATTTTTTTTACCACTAAAAAACCTACTCTTGGTGGTATTGAATTCCTCTCAACCTCTTCTACACACACTCTCACACTTACCCTGTTATACCTCGAATCGATTCTTAGGGTGGATTAACGATATAGAAATGGGCTAAGGGCTTAAGGTAGAACCTAGTAAAAAATAATGGGCAATGACCCATTATCCTTTAGAAAAAGAAGAATCTCCCTCGAGGGGATTTCAAAAACATGCAATGATCTCATATCATAAGTGAATAAGAATTGTGTGGTAATAATATGACATTTAAGGTAATCGCCAAGATATGAATGTGACAACTAGTGGTGAGGATAACCAAAATAGCAAGTATGTCTTCTGTTTATAAATACATGTGTGATAGAATTTAATAAGACAATGTGTTTTGTTGATGCACCTACATCAAATTGTATGACAATAGTATAGTTGACATGATAGTAAGTCAACCTAGTATTATGTTTGTGTGGTTGGAGCAAACTGAGCCAACCCTTGAATGATGATATTCAGGTATGATTGGACGAACTCAAAAGTTGATAAGACATGAGAAAGTGGTTAAGATTAAACAAACTTTATATGGAGCCATGGTTGTATGATACTAATACAACAGACCTGTAATGATAAAATATGAGAAAATTTATTAAGATTTAACAACAATCATCTCAAATATTCATCGTGACCGTATGACACACATACCGTAAATATTTGATAATAAGATATGAGGAATTTATTAAGATTTAACAAATATCATATGGTATGTTCATTATAATCATATGACACCAAATAATTTATCACATCCCAACCCGGTTTCAGGAGTTGGGGTCTAATAACAACCCATCATGTCCCATAAGTGCAATAATGGTGATTCACCGAATTAGTACCCACATAACCAATACTTATAAATTTCAATAGAAATTAAAATTTTTCTTTAATCAAAATAATGTGCCAAAAATATACAACTTTTCCTCGAGAATAAAACAACTAATAAGTAAAGCACATAAACCTTTACACGCACACATTGAGATCCATATATCAATTCATGTGTGAGAGTTAGAAATGGCTAGGACTCATGCCTCTTAATGCTTCCTCAATCACTTGTAAAGGTATTAGGGAGTGGTGATCTCACAACTTAGTGAATAAGTTTACTAATATCGGACCACTACATGTGTTATGCCCCGACCCGGTTTGGTCGGATCCCCTTGAGCAACTAGCCACTCTTCCAATTTATAAAGGGTTTTCCACTCCTTTAACATGGGAGAAGTAAGGCGTCCTTTAAACCTATACCTTTCTTGAAATACATAAATCAAAATTGCATAAAATTTTTTAACTTACATGCCTATCTTGTAGGTGTGATTAACAGGAGGTCTTTGGGTAGGTTTCCCTTGGTTACCTGAAAAGGGATATAAGTGAGGGGATGAGTTCAACGACTCAGTGAATGGGTGTTTAAAGTTTGACTTTTAGGGAAAATATTTGAATTGGAGTGTGCCAAACTCCTTATTTTCTTTTAAAATAATTCATCCTCAAAATCTCGGTTTCATAGCCATTACTCAATCCTCAACCATAACCGGTGTGTTTATCAACCAACACACACCCTTCATCATGAAGGGAACACACATGAATAAAACTTTATGTCTGTATGAGGACAGAGACCATATATCGGTCTCGTGCACATGAAACTCAACACAGAAGCTTTAGAAAGTCTCAAACTCAGTAGTTTCATGGAGTACAATCACAGAAGTCCATGGAGTACAAACACAAAACTCCATGACTAATTGGTATGACGAGAAACACAAACCCAGTAACTTCTCTTTTCCCTTATCGCCACCATGTCATCCAACAACACTTAGGATGCATCACTACCCCTCTTGGGCATCTTAATGGTCCTGAACCTCAAGTGCGTGCACCAAAAAAGTTTTCCTCAAAAGCCATTTAATCTTTGGTGCCACTGGCCCAACGACACTGACCCTTAACTTGACTTACAGTTGTTTATCTTGACGGGTCAACCTATCATGTCGCACTGCCATTAGTCTACCGAGTATGTCGGTCTTGTCTTGGTACCATAGTCAATCAATTCATTCATTTAAGTTTTATGGCTTAGATTCATGTTTGTTTACGAGCTCGTACTCGTGCCAACTGGACTAGGGCCTACTTTTCGATATTTTCAAAATCAAGCATATTAGCCCCCAAATTTCAAAACTGAGGCCTCCGGCCTAACTGAGCTATTCGAGCTCCCGTTAAGAAGGTCTCCCAAAATGTTTAAGTAGTGGCACACAGTCAGGGGAGAGCACTTTTGACAAAATAAACTTTCTATTTGTCCATCACACCAAATGGACAAATAGAAGTTCCTGCTCGTGCCGACTGGCTTAGGGCCCACTATTCGAGATTTTCAAAATCGGGCATATTAGCTCCCAAATTCCAAAATCGAGGCCTCCGGCCTAACTCAGCTATTCGAGCACCCGTCAAGACATCTCCCAAAATGTTTAAGCGGTGGCACACAGTCAGGGGATAGCACTTTTGACAAATTAAACTTTCTATTTGTCCATCACACCAACCGAGTATGAGGACATCTCTGCTTATAATCGATAAGCGAGTTTTCTACTTTCTTCCTATAAGTTCATCGTACCAATGGGTTATGATCTACTTACAACCGGTAAGTAGTTTTTTCGCATAATTTTCGCGTAATTTTCACATCACTCCTCTCAGGTGAGATGGTTAAAATACCACTTAATAGTGGGTTTTTATTTTCGAGGTGCTTATCATCTCAATTGGGTATGATATTAAATTCTCACTCACCTGTTAATGCAGCGAATTTCCCCTTAACTGGCTTGTTGTCTTTATTCGAACTTGTCCTAGCTGGCGTTCTCGGTACTTCATGTTCCTACATTTTATGAACATTCTTATTAATTATTTTTTGGCCTAATAGCCCTCATTCATCCTAAATAAATGGGAAAACTAAAATTTTCCTTCATTTGCAATTAAATCCCTAAAGTTATTTTTCTTTAACTTTAAGTCCCTAATGTCGGTTTTTCCTCAAACTGAGTACCAAAACTTTTCAAATTCATCTTAAGACCTCAATTTATTTAAATTCACAAAAGGGGTTTAATTTCCCAAATTTCCAATTTGGTCCCCCAATTTTTCCAATATTACCATTTTGCCCCTACTTTAAAAAAATGTTAAGTTTTGTCCCAAAATTTTCAAAAAATTCCCAATTGGTCCTCAATTTTAAGAAATTGTACTTTAGTCCCTCGAATTTATGAAATTCCCAATTTTCCCCCAATTTCAACCTTCTAACTCAACCGAAATTGAGATTAAACAAAAAGGCCCGAACAAATGAGTTTAATTATTGAAATTGAAGTTAGATTGGAGTTTCTACACCTTCATAAAATTCAATTGTACTTTGAATAGAACGATTTGGTGCGAAAATGAGCTCAAACGGAACTTCACCGAAAAATTGGACTTAGAGAGAGAAAGATTCAAAAGCTTTCCGTTGGGGGCGCGACGGGATCTAGGAATATAGCTAGGTTCCTCCTAGGATCAAGAATTGTACCAATTGATGCCGAATTGAGTGGGAATTGTATCATCAAAGTTTTGCAGCTCTCTCTAGCACCGGTTGGAAATTGTAAAGGGAAGCCAAATTGGCTTACCTTGCAGCTCTAATTCAGTTGTAGGAGAATTGTGGAGGTGTTGGGAGCACTTGGTTTGGCTCGAGAAGGGCTCGAATTGGAAATGTCAGCTCGGCCAAAACAGGGCAGCTTTGGTCCATCGGAGCTGCTTCACTGTTCGATCACGCCGGCGCTTCTCCAGTAACCCTCATAGCAAATGCATACTACAAGCGTGTAGCTGACTTCTTCCTGGTTCTAAATAACCCAACCTCACCTTGTTTGGCTTAGAAAAGTGCCCAAGTCAGAGCTCTGGTTCGATCTTCACTAGAAAATAGAGCAGTTGAGAGAGAATTGAGTTTTCAGGTGTGGAGTGGATGAATGAGGAGGGGCTCTTTATATAGGAAGCTCGAGGACTTCTTGGCCATTCGATTGGCACCTTAATGGCGGTCATTCATTGCTTGAAACTCCCTGGCCGAAAACTTTTCAGCTTCGCCGGTACTGCGCAATTTTTCGGTGAGTGAATAGTGTTGTCATATAAGGGAAGAAGACGACGCTGTTCCAAACCAGACTGGACCGGTCCGAACCGGGTTCAAAGCTTAAACTAGTTCACCCCCGATTCGACCTAATTTTTCAAATCTAATAGTTTCTAAATACATTTTCTATCCAATGTTAGCCTCAAATCTTAAATTTGAATTTTCTAAGCCACCTAGAAAAATGAATTTAGCATCTAGTTCAGTAGTGGTTCAAACCGATCCAAACCAGTTCAATCCGGTTCGGATCTGGTTCACTTGAAACGGTATGGTTTTCACCTTCAATTCATCCTAAAGTCCTTTTTCTTGACTTTTGTGACTCTTTAGGTTACTCGGGATCCATAAATTTTCTAGTTTGCCCTTTCTCTATCGGTTTCGGTTCATAACCAGGTTCAATCCAATTGGATCTGGGTCATTTGAACCAGTCTAGTTTTTCTCTTCCAATTTGTCTTAAGTTTCTTTTCCAAGACTTTATGAACCTTTTGGGTCATTGGGGAGTTGTAAATTTCCCAAATTGCCCATTTTTTGATGATCGAGTTTGTGAACCGATTCAGTTTTTCTCACTCGGTTCGACAGGTTCTTTTCCCAATTTTTCCTTAACTCAAAAGGACGAGGTTTACAAGATGTCCTACAACCCCAACCTCTACTTAAAATGTTTAATATAAGTTTTCAAGATTAACAATTCATAAATCATGCAATTTTCGTTGTGATGATTCAATATTTTACCATATCAATTATCACGAGTAACCCAATTTCCATCTCATATGTCACAACTTTATAAGCACATAAATCATCACAAATTCACATTTGACATCATGTCAATCACTATGTCCACTAAGGTCTCACACACAAGAAACTCAAGATTACTAGGGGTATGTGCATTATATTTCGCACTCACAAGGCACATATTATGATGACTGCCCCCTTATAGTGATGTTGATCAAGTGTTAAACATCATGCATGCTTATGTTCCTTTCAACCCATCCTAATCATAAGTACACTTGGACCCCGCTATACATCATGCTACAGGTCTGTGGAAAGATATGGAAGCAATCACTCCCCCTCCTCCCCCCACCCCCTCCCCTCTCCCTTGTATTTCCACTTTCAGTCTCCCCTATACGCTGACACCACCTCTAGAACTAGATGTCATGTCGATGCAATACACATCTACCCAATCAATTTAGATCAATGCAAATGATCAATAAGTATAATGGCCATTCATTTCTGGGAGTTCAATTTTCTATATGACCAACCTCACTTGTCATGCCCCGATCTAGTTTGGTTGGAATGCCATGAGCAACCCGTCATCCCTTCCGGTACTATGACGATATATCTCTACCATGATAAATCAAGAAAAATAAATTCTTATAACATAATTGTTTTCCATAACAAAATTTACAAAATAACTTAATAAGATTTACCTTATGTTGGTAATTTTACTTTCTATTCAAGCTCTCTCTTCTCGTGAGGTGGAGGTTTTTCCCTAAAAGGGGTTTAGGGAGAGGGGGTGAGTTTGTAAATGAGTGAGCAGGGTTAAATGAGATCGTGACATTTTATTCACAATTCAACTTATACTCAATATAAGACCTTCTTTCTCTTTAAAACAAAGGGTCTATATGACCTGATTAACAAGGTACAACTTGTTTTATCTTTTAGAAAATGATTCCCATTTAAATTCTTTTTTGTGATCAAGGTAGGTTCCTTACTAATTGGAATAATTTTTATAATTGGTTATGATAATCCTACCATGGGTTTGTATCACACAAACACATAAACACACTTTCTCATTAAAATGATTAAACATTTGTAGAATAGACACTCAAAGGCTATAACCTCGATCTATTCTACAAGTGGCCAGGAGTGTCTTTACCGTCCACCCTAGTAGAAGGCTACAACCTCTACCACATTTTTTGTGTGAGCACTAGAGCCCAACCCCCAGACATTATTGATACTTATGTCCGCTATTGAGGGATGAGACCTCTCGCCTTCTTCCTCGGTCTTAGTGTGCATGAAGTTCCAGAGCTTCACGACATACTGATATAGCATAACTTCTCTTGTGCTTACCTTGTTATTCAGTAGCCCTTAAAACTAACACTACCTCATACTAGACGTATCTTTGGTTCTGTACAATTGCAATCACAAATAAATGTATTTTGATTTAATACCTTTTATCTTTGCGATGCTAGCCCAACAAGTTTCAACCTAGCTTTGGCTTAGCAGCTTAAGCAAACATTATCAAATTGTGATAATTTTATCATTCTCTTAAATCATAATTTATTTATGGGGTTTGACCCATTTTCTATTATCCTTGGGCCCACTTGAATGTGTTTTCAAAAATACGGCCTTGAGAACACTTCACTTTTCAAAACCGTGACCATGGGCCCAGTTATGCCCCGACCCGATTTGGTTGGATCCCCATGATCAACCTACCGCTCCCTTGGTTTAAGATGGGTTCCCCCCTTCTTTTAATCAAAAGGAGCCAATGGATTAAAGTTCCAAGGTGATCGAAGGAAAAGTGAAGTACCAATGGTGTCCCACTTGAAAGCCCAAAAGATGATACAAAAAGGATGTACGACTTTCTTGGTAATGGTTATCAACAAAGAGTCTAAAGAGAAGAGACTTGAAGACATTCTGGTAGTTAGGCACTACCCAGAAGTATTTCCAGAAGAACTACCCGAACTACCTCCAAATCGGCAAGTAGAGCTCACCATAGAAATAATCTCGGAAACAAACCCTATATCCCAAACCCCATATCATATGGCTCCAGCAGAATTGAAGGAGTAATTGGATGAATTATTGGAGAAAGATTTCATATGTCCTAGCCAGTCTTCGTGGGTTGCACATGTCCTATTCGTAAAGAAAAAGGATGGAAGTATGAGATTGTGCATAGACTACAGGAAACTGAACCAGGTTAGCATCAAGAACTGATACCCACTTCCATGGATAAACGACCTATTCGATCATTTAAAAGGAGTAGCTTACTTCTCCAAAATTGACTTTCGATCGGGCTATCATCAACTCAAGATTCGAGAGGAGGATATTCCTAACATAGCATTCCAATCCAGATATGAACATTACAAGTTCAGAGTAATGCCATTTGGATTAAGGAATGCCCCTGCAACCTTCATGGATTTGATGAATCATATGTTCCAACCACACTTGGATAGGTTCATGATAGTATTCATAGATAACAATCTTATATACTCACAAACTAGGTTGGAACATGAAGAGCATTTGGCAATCACCTTGGAGATATTAAAGAAAAATCAATTATATGCAAAATTCTCCAAGTGTGAGTTCTGGTTGTAGGAGGTAGGATTCTTGGGACATATATTGTCCAAGGATGGAGTCAAAGTAGATCCAGCCAAGGTTGAAGCCATATCAGATTGGAAGGCTTCAAGGAATCCTACAAAAATAAGAAGTTTCTTAGGTCTGGCAGGATACTATAGACGGTTCGTACAAGACTTTTCTAAGATAGCATCTCCTATAACTCGACTCACCAAGAAGGGAGTTGAGTACAAGTGGGACGAAAGCTATGAGAAGTCTTTCCTATAGTTAAAGACTCGATTGACAACTGCACCGATACTCTCCCTACCTAACCCTAATGCGGGAGAGTATACTATTTATAGTGATGCATCCGGAAAAGGACTCGGATGTGTTTTGATGAAACAAGAGAAGGTTATCACTTATGCCTCGCAACAACTTATGGTACATGAAAGAAACTATCCAACTCATGATCTAGAATTAGCTGCGATTGTGTTTGCCCTAAAGATTTGGTGAAACTACCATTACAAGGTTAAGTGTAGAATATACATAGATCACAAGAGTCTTAAGTACTTCCTAACCTAGAAAGAGTTGAATCTCCACCAGAGGAGATGGCTAGAATTGGTTAAGGACTATGACCATGTGATAGAATATCACCCCGGAAAGGCAAATGTAGCAGCAGATGCCTTAAGTCGCAAGTACCAAACAGAAGCAGCTCAAGGAAAGACAAGTTACATACCCTTGTTACAACAATTGGGAAGAATGGAGATGGGCCTGAAAATGGACAAGTGGGAAAGATGTCGGGTGGCTAACGTGGTAGTAAGAACCAGTCTAACTAAACAAATCTAGACTCAACAAAAAGCGGATAAGGAGCTCCAATCCTATCTGAATCTAGTCAATAGAGAAACAAAATTAGATTACAACTTGTGTAGTGATGGAGTGTTGACCTACAAGGGTAGGGTATGTATGCCTCAAGATAAAGAGCTGAAGAGATTAATCCTAGAAGAGGCACATGATTTGGTGTATGCAATGCATCTGGGCAGTACTAAGATGTACTGCACCCTCAAACAAGGCTATTGATGGAAGGGTATGAAGAGGGACATTGCAGAATATGTTGCCCGATGTTTGTCTTATCAATAGATAAAGGCAGAGCACCATAAACCATCAGAGCTGCTACAACTCTTACCAATTCCGGAATGGAAATGGGAGCACATCACCATGAACTTTGTCATGGGACAACCTGTGACAAGAAAGGGTCAAGATGCAATATGGGTCATCGTGGATAGATTGACCAAATCAACTCATTTTCTTCCTATAAGAGTGACAGATATAGTAGAAGAACTAGCCGTCTTATACACAAGGAGATAGTGAGACTCTATGGCGTTCCGATGAGTATAGTATCAGATCAAGATCCAACATTTACTTTGAGGTTCTAGCCAAGCTTACAAAGTGCTATGGGAACGAAGCTCCACATGAGCACAGCGTTTCATCCTTAGACAGATAGGCGGTCTAAGCGAACCATTCAAATGTTGGAGGACATGTTGAGAGCATGTGTACTCACCATGAACAAAGGCTGGGAAGAATACTTGTGCCTGATGGAATTTGCTTACAATAATAGTTATCAGACCATTATTCAGATTGCTCCTTATGAAGCCCTTTATGGATGACCATGTCGTACCCCTCTATTTTGGGAAGAAGTGGGGGAAAAAAGGTTAGAAAGGGTAGAACTAATCAAGGATGCCACGGGGAAGATAAAACTAATCAGGAGACGTCTTAAGATCGCACAAGACATGCAAAAGAGTTATGCATATCATTGAAGGAAAGATCTGGAGTTTGAGGTAGGAGATCAAGTATTTCTCTGCCCAAGGAGAGGAATACTCAGGTTTCAGCAAAGAGGAAAGTTGAAATCAAGGTATATCGGTCCACATCCTATCATTCAAAGAATAGGATTGGTGGCCTATAAATTGGAACTACCTCCAGATCTGCAGAGAATAAACGATGTATTCCATATCTCTGTGCTTCGGAAGTATCAACCTAATCCTAGCCATGTATTGGACCGATCTCCACTAGAACTAGATGAGAACCTGACCTATCAAATGGAACCGGTACGAATCATCGACCAGAGGGATAAGAATCTAAGGAATAAGAGGATTCCTATGGTTAAGGTTTTGTAGCAGAATAGACCCGTGCAAGAAGAGACATGGGAAACCGAAAGTGTGACGAGGGATAGTCACCCTCAATTATTCAGCATGTAACTAGTTTAGGGACAAAACCCCTAAAAGGAGAGGAGAGTTGTAAACCCCATCATTTGATAATAAGAAAACTAGGGAAAGAACCGGTCATTTCCAATTTTGAAAAACGAGTCAGTTTACAAACTGGAACTGATAGAGAAAGGAAAAACAAGAAAATTTATGAATCTCGAGTGACCCAAAGAGTCATCAAAATCATGAAAAAAGACTTTAGGATGAATTGGAGATAAAAACCAAACTGGTTCAGGTGAAACGAATCCGAACCGCATTGAACCGGTTTGGACTAGTTTGAATCACTATTGAACAAAATGCTAAATTCATTTTTCTAGGTGGCTTAGAAAATTCCAATTTGAGAATTGAAGCCATTATTTGATAGATAATGAATTTATAAATTTTTAATTTTGAAAAACTTAGTCGAATCGGGCCTAAACCGACTGGTTTAAGCCTTGAACCCAATTCGGACCAGTCCGGTCTGATTCGAAATAGTATCGTCTTCTTTATTCAGATGACAGCACTGTTCACTTGCTGGAAAATCATGCAGCACCATCGAAGATGAAATGACTCCGGCCATGGATTTTTAGGTAATGAATGACGGCCATTAAAGTGCCAATCAAACGACCAAGAAGTCCCCGAGAATCCTATATAAAGAGCCCCTCCTCATTCATTCTCTCCACACCTGAAAACTCCATTCTCTCTCAATTGCTCCAATTTCTGATGAAGCTCAAACCAGAGCTCCAACATGGGCACTTTTCTAAGCCAAACAAGGAGAGGTCAGGTTCTTTGGATTCAGAGAGAAGTCAGCTACACGCTTATTATCTCCATTTGCTACGAGGATCGTCGAAGAAGTGCAGGCGTGATCGAACAGTGAAGTAGCTCCGGCGGACCAAAGCTACCTTGTTTCGGCCAAGCTGAAATCGGCCAATTTGAGCCCTTCTCAGGCCAAACCAAGCCCTTCCAACATCTCCACAATCCTCCTACAGCTAAATTAGAGCTAAAATGTAAGCCAATTTGGATCCCCTCGGTAAATTCCAATCAGTGCTAGAGAGAGAATCAACAGATTTTCACTAACTAAATTCTCACTCAATTCGACATCAACTGATGCAATTCTTGATTGTAGAAGAAACCTTACAACAAGAGATAGCTGCCCAGATTGAAAGCTTGGACCGCCGCGCCCCTGACAGTAAGCTTTCGAAGCTTTCTTTCTCTAAGTCCAGTTTTTTGGCGAAACTCCGTTCGTACTCAATTGGTTTTCCAAGTCGACACAAGTTTCCCTTGCTGGCGTTTCTGTCTCTCATGCTCCTACATGATTTGGACATTATTATCTATTAATATTTGGCATAACAGGTTTCGTTCCTCACAAATGAGAGAGTAAGCAAAAAAATTTTAATTAATTGCATTTAGGTTCTTAAAGTTATTTTTCCATGACTTTTAGTCCCTAATACTAACTTTTCCCCAAATTGAGTCCTGAAACCTCCAAAAATTCACTTTGGGTCCTCAATATACTCAAAATTATTTAAGGGGTTCAAGTTTTCAAAATTTCAATTTTGGTCCCCAACTTTTCAAACATTACCATTTTGACCCTACTTTACAAAAATGGCAATTTGACCCCAGTAAATTTAAAATGTTGACCAATTGGTCCTCCAACATCTTTTTCCTGGCCAATTGACCCACAATTTTATGAAATTCCAAAATTTCCCCAAATTTTCCATAATTTTTCCCCTTTCAAACTGTCCAAATTTGATTTCATTAAATTGACAATTTAATCAGGGTTTATTGATCCAATTGAAGGTATGGATCAGTTCCTATACTTCCACATGATTCAATGGACCTTTGAATCGCGACATTTGGGTCTGAATTGAGCTCAAATGGAGCTTCGTCGAAAAACTAAACTTAAAGGGAGAATGCTTCGTAAGCTTATCATCGGGGTGCGGTGGTCTGAACTTCAAATCGGGGCAGGTAGCTCTCATCCTAAGGTTCCTCCAAGGATTAAGAATTGCAACAATTCATGTCAAATTGAGGGAGAATTTGGTCAGTTAAATTTCATCGGTTCTCTCTCTAACATTGATCGGAAATTATAGAGAGTAGCCTAATTGGCTTACCTTTTCGCTCTGATTCGGTTGTATGAGTGTTGTGGAAGTGTTGGGAGAGCTTAGTTTGGACAAAGGAGGGCTCAATGCAGTCATTTTCAGCTTAGCCGAAATAGGGCAGCTTCGGTCCGCTAGAGCTGCTTCACTGTTTGATTACGTCGGCGCTTCTCCGACAATCCTCGGATCGAATGGTGACCACCGTTGGGTAGCTAACATCTCTCCAAGTCTAAGGAACCTGACCTCACCTTCTTTGGATAAAAAAACCCCCAATGTCGGAGCTTTGGTTTGAGCTTCACCGAAAATTGGAGCAGTAGAGAGAGAGGAGTTTTCAGGTGTGAGGAGGATGAATAAGGAGGAGCTCTTTATATAGGAAGCTCGAGGACTTCTTGGCCATCCAATTGGCACTTTTGTGGTGATCATTCATGACCTAAACAGAGACTTTTCATCTTCACTGGCACTGCTCGCTTTTTCGGCAAGTGAACAATGATGTCATCTGAAAGAAGAAGACGACAAAGTTTCGAACCGGACCATACCGGTCCAAATCGGGTTCAATGCTTAAACCGGCCGGTTTAGGCCCGATTCAACCTATTTTTTCAAAATTAAAAATTTCTAAATTCATCTAAATTCATTCTCTATCCAATGGTGGCTTCAATTCTCCAATTTGGATTTTCTAAGAAACCTAGAAAAATGAATTTAGAAATCAGTTCAATAGTGATTTAAACTAGTTCAATCTGGTTTAGGTCCAGTTCACCTGAACCAGTCTGGTTTTCACTTCCAATTCATCCCAAAGTCCTTTTCCATGATTTTTATGACTATTTAGGTCACTCGGGATTTGTAAATTTCTCATTTTTCCCTTTATCTAATGGTTGGGGTTCGTGAACCAGTTCGCTTTTCTCACCCAGGTTGACCGGTTCTTTCCCCGGTTTGCATGTCTTTAAGGGACGGCATTTACAACTCTCCTCTCCTTTTATAAGTTTTGTCCCCAAAACTTTATTAGCAACCTTTGCATTAGGAATAATTTCCTTTGGTGTAAACTTGTGGTTTACTTGATATGCTAACTCTTTAGTTGTTCTTTCAGTTAGCCCTTTTTATCTCATTCACTTAAAGAATTTCTTTTCCTTTCTATTGTTTACTCAATCCATGGAGTTTATCATAATTAGGCATGTCTTATCCACTACTCCAATGTACACCCTTAAGTTCACTTACTCCTCTACTTAGGGCATGATTCTTCCTATTGAGGGTTTTTGCTCAGAATTTTTGGATTGGGAGTTCCAAGCTACCCAATAATTCCCTTGTCTAGTTATTCTCTTGGACATTAAAACCCTTATCTCTGTGTCCTCTTGAGTGCTACATACTTGCTTTCACAAGTTTCGATGTTATCACCTTTTTGTCATATTTTGACTCTTCCTTCATTTGTTGTTTATTACAACTTTGGTCCAAATTTTATGTTTAACATTGGCATGCTTACTAACTGAATCTTCCTTACGTTGAGTCATATTTCCCTCGGGGCTGCTAGGCTTACATGTCCCTTATATCATGACATTTTCTAGAACTTGTCTCTATCCATTAGATTTCTAGGGATCATATAACTTTATCCATCTTTTCGTTTGAAAGTATTTCTTGACTACCTTTACTGTTATCCTCTCATCCATCTTGCCTTTGACATCGTGTCTCACATAACCATATCAATTTTTCTTACATACTCTTTCTTTCCCAACTTCTTTATTGGGTCTTTCCGATTCCAATTGTTGGGTTTCCGAATGACTTACCGACATGCGATGATTCTTCCCTTCTTATGTCCTGCCTCTTCTTTACTGGCGTCCTTTATTAAAGGACTTCCTTAATCCACTCTTACTCGCTCGTGATCATTTCACGATTCCTTTGTTTGGGGAGTTCTCCTTCAAAGTAGAGATTTTCATTCTCTACTATGTCCTTCAAAGTAGAGATTTTCCCCTTAGGCGCTATATGCTCGAATTTCTTACTATTTCTTGAAGGTTACCTTCCTTCATATTCTTACAACCTTTTGAATTAGGGCTTTTGCTCACTTTTAATCATTCGTCGACCATACTTTCCCAATTTACCCTTTACTTTCCTATCCAAGGTATCTCTGATCGTCAGGTCTTATTTCATGTACTCAAGACTATGCCCATCCTATTACCCATCTTTAGAGTGTAGTGTCCACTACTTCCCGGTCCTTCTTAGGCTCTTGTTTATTCTCCTTGACAATCCTGTTGCTACTAGTTGCTTCATTCTGCAAGGTTCTTCGAAAATCCCTATTTTGCTTCTTTGTTGTCCCAAAATAGGTAACACTTGGTTGTCCCGATATACTCTCAACCACTTATGGTTCGTTATGAGGTTCCTAATGTCGGATTTAAGTCACTTATGATTCATTTGATGGTTCCTTAGCTTCGGAACTTCCCTTTTTAAGGTCTCACTTCCTACTTTTATCCTTCTCTACGAGGAACTTCTACTGATAGGTTGGTTCCTAACACTCTATTTTATGTCCATCCATCCACTCCTTAAGCTCTATTAAACGAGTGAGGGACACAACCAATCTTGATGTCATTGGTTATTTCCCCTTAATCACTTCTAAATTGGAGGGCTTACTTCGCCAAGGTTTTTCGGATGTTCTTTCCTTTATTTACTTATTATGGGTAGCCCACTCATTCTTACTTGTCACAGCTTCCCTTGATGGTATTTTCCAACTTATTCATTCCTTGGGTTTAACTTTCTCCTTGTGTCTTCCTAGTATACCTCCCTAGGTTCTTTCACCTAAGTATGCACTTTATTTCCTCATCCTCCGTCACTTGGTCCATTACTTCTCCATTGGGATATGTATGCCTCCTCAGGATTTCCTTTCTTGGAAAGGGTTCAGGCACTATTTGCTTTAAGACCTCTTTGTGTGAGACTTACTAAATCCTCCTTATGATTTAAGTGTGATCAACATTTCATTTTCGACCATTTATTTCTTCAAGGATTTCCTTCATCCTTCTTTTACACTGTTATGGCCTTTCCACCTCCTCCTTCCTTGTTGGGGTTTAAATTTATGACCTACTTGAAGGTCAGTTCGATAACTGCCTCATCCCTACTACTCTCCTAGTTTATTGTTCAAGGAACAGTTCTCCTTCGATTTTACTCGTCCTTGATGTCTATCCCATCATCCTTTTTAGGGTGAAGTCCTTATTATTTTCCGATCCTTCCTAGGGTGTCTTCTCCCAAAGTTTCTAGTTACACCTTCTCACTAGCTCAGTCTACAACCCTACTTGGCTCCTCTACTTTTCCAAAGTAGGTCACACCTTGTTATCCCGAGACATTTCATCATTAGGGGCTTGTCTTCTATGGAGGAGGTGCTTCTTTTTTTGCTCCTAGGTGGCTTATAATGCTTCCTTAAGGGAAAATTCCCTTTTATCCACATTCTGCTCTGTCTAGCTTTTCTTATGGTCCTATCCTTCTTCTTCTTCCCATGATCCTTCCTCATGTAATTGAGGCACAAAATTGTATTATTGAGGGAATCTTATTCATTATTAAAGTAAGAACACAGTTAATAAGAATACAGTTTGGGGTTTTAACATCTCTTAAGGGAGATTATTACAATGACGGTTTGGGGAATACTCAGTACTAAGCTATGGTTTAGAAGGATTTCTTCCTAGGTGAGATTGGGATCCCTAGCCATAATTGTGGTTCTTGTAATATTAGACCTTCGGGCTTTTGTAGGGGTGGAGGTGTCCTTATCAGAAGGTATCGTTTGGATTCCTTGCAGTGTGGAACAGTCCTTTGCTATGTGTCCCACCCTCCTACACTCATAATAGACCCTCTCGAGTCTTGTCCTCTGTAATGTTGGGCATCTTCTAATGTAGTGTCCCCATTGCCCACATCTATAACATGTCATCTCCTTGCATGGACCTTTGTGGTTCCTTCTATACTTTAAGCATTGCGAGGCCTTTTTAAGGGATTGCTGATGGTTCGATGCTTTGCCGTCCTTGAGCCTGAACAAATTGGAGGTTTTCTTGTCAAGTCCTCTTTGACCCGAGGTTACTCCAAGGGTCCTTCTATACTCTTGGTTCATTTCCTCCCTTGGGATGGGGTTCTTCCTGGCTTCTGGGGTGGCTAAGGTAGTGCAGGTTTGTTTGTCTACTTTTCTTGGGGCCATATGTAAATTTTAAAAGTATTCCTATCAATTACTATGTTATATAGTCTTGATAATGTATTTGAGGAAATAGACACTGATACCACTCAAGTTGTCATGCCCATACCCATTTTGTTTGGATACTCGTGAACAACTCACCACTCTCCCGGTTTATAAAAGGTTTTTCCCTTCTCTAAACCGCGAGGAGTAAGGAGCCCTTTTTACTTGTATATTTCATGGAATAACATTAAATCAAAACTGAATATATATTTTACATACCTATATTAAGGTTTAGCTACAGACATATCTTTAAGGTTGTTTTCCCTTGGTTTCCTAAAAAGGGGTAAAGGGAGGGGGTAAGTTCGATAGCTCAGTGAATGGGTGTTGGGTGCGAGTTTTCACAAAAATAACTTTAATCGGAGTGTGTCAAACTCCTTATTTCCTTTAAAAACATTCTTTCCTCAAGTTCAGATTTTCAAAACCTTTTTCCAAGGTTTACCAATCCTTGTCCAAGGATTCTCAAATCTTTTCCAAGATTTTCAAACCACTTTCTCATTTCCATATTAGTTATGTTTCACAAACAACACACGCCCTTCATCAGGAAGGGTACACACACATTCACAAGATGCAGCTACGCTGATTACACCCACTTGTGGATTGAAACATCTTTACCATCCACCTTGATAGAAGTCTCTCACATCCTATCCTCGGACTCATAATACATTCTGTCCATATGAGGACGGAGACCTCATCTCGACCCCACCCCGGTCTCGTGCACATGAAGCTATGTCGAGCTTCCCTCACTGCTGGCACGACAAACTACCCTCATCTCCATCATGTTCTCCAGTAGCCCCTAGGACACATCACTACCCCTCTTGGGCGTCTTGATGGTCACGTACCTCAAGTGCATGCACAAATAAAAGTTTTCCATAAAACCACTAAACTTTGGTGACACTGGTCCAACGGCACTGACCCTCAACTCTACATGCAACTGTTTGTCCAGACCAGTCCATCGACCTAGTTCTATCGCACTGCCACTAGTCCATCGAGTATGTCGATCCTATCTTAGTACCATGTCCAAATCATATAACTCATTCATTAAGAATTTTCAAGGCTTAACATCATGTTTGTTTACGAGCTCTTGCTCGTGACAACTAACCTTAGGCCCACTGTACGTGATTTTCCAAAAACCGGGCATTTTAGCCCCCAAGTTCCAAAACATAGGCCTTTGGCCTATCTGAGTTATTCCAACTCTCATTAAGAAGGTCTCCCAAAAGTTTTAAGTAGTGGCATACAGTCAAGGGAGAACATTTCTGAAAAAATAACTTTTCACTCTTCCATCACACCAACCTGGTGTGATGACATCTCCGCTTATAATTAGTAAGCAGGTTTTCTACTTCCTTCCAAGAAGTTCATATCTATTAATATTTCACATAATAGACTTCTTCCTCACGTATGAGCAACTAAGCCCAAATTTTTCAATTAATTGCATATAGGTTCCTAAAGTTCTTTTTCCTAGACTTTAGGTCCGTAATGCTAACTTTTCCCTAAATTGAGTCTCGAAACCTCCAAAAATTCACTTTGGGTCCTCAATATACTCAAAATCATTTAAGAGGTTCAAGTTTTCCAAATTTCAAATTTGGTCCCCAACTTTTCAAAATTACCATTTTGCCCATACATTACAAAAATGGTAATTTAACCCCAGTAAATTTCAAAAATTGACCAATTAGTCCTCCAACATCTTTTTCATGGACAATTGGCCCTCAATTTTAGGACATTGAATGACCACCATTAAGGCACCAATCGGATGAGCAAGAAGTCTCTGAGCTTCCTATATAAAGAGCCCATCCCCATTCATCCTCTCCACACCTGAAAACTACATTCTCTGTCAACTACTTCATTTTCCGGTGAATATCGAACCAGAGCTCCAACTTGGGCATTTTCTAAGGAAAACAAGGCGGGTTCAGGTTCTTTAGAACTGGGGAAAAGTCAACTACACGCCTGTAGTCTCCACTTACTCTATGCGTTGATGGAGAAGCATCGGCATGATGGAACAGTGAAGCACCTCCGGCGGACTGAAGCTGCCATGTTTTGGCTAAGTAGAAATTGGCCATTTTGAGCCCTTCTCAGGCTAAACCAAGCCTTACCAATACCTCCTTAGCCCTCCCACGGCCAAATTAGAATGGAAGGGTAAGCCAATTCAACTCCCCTGTGCAATTTCCGACCGGAGCTAGAGAGAACCGACAGAATTTCGATGATAAAATTTTAACTCAATTCAGTATCAATTGATGTAATTCTTTATTCTAGGATGAACCTCAAGACGAGAGCTATCTGCCCAAATCGAAAGCTCGAACCGTCGTACCCCAGACGGTGAGTAATTGAAGCTTTCTCTCTCTATAGTCTATTTTCCAGCAAAGCTCCGTTTGAGCTCGTTCCGGCGTCAAAACTTGTGATTCAAAGTGCTATTGAATTTTAACTTCAATTTCAACAATTAGAAATGTTTATCGGTAAATTTGATTAAATCAAATTTAGCTGTGTTAGAAAGTTGAAATTGGGGAAAAATTGGGGATTTTCAAAAATTCGAAGGATCAAGATTCAATTTTATAAAATTGAGGGTCAATTGGGCATGATAAGAATGTTAGAGGGCCAATTGAGGAATTTTAGAATTTTTGGGGTGAAACTTGCCATTTTTGTAAAGGAAGGGCAAAATGGGAATTTTGGAAAATTTGGAAGCCAAATTGGGAATTTGGGAAACTTGAACTCCCTTTTTATGAAATTGGGTAAATTGAAGTCCCAAGAGTAATTTTAAAGGTTTTGGGACTCTATTTGAAGAAAAACCAGCATTAGGGACTTAAAGTTAAAGAAAAGTAACTTTAGGGACATGATTGCAAATAAAGGAATAGTTTGATTTTTCTCATTCATTTGGAATGAATGAAGGCTATTAGGCCGAGTGATAATGAACAAGGATATTCATATCATGTAGGAACACAAAGTACCGGGAACGCCAGCAAGGACAAACTCGCGTGAATACAAAGAACCGGTCGAGTGGAATTCACTATATTAACGGGTGAGTGAAATTTTATATCATATCTGGTTGGGGATGATAAGTACCTTGAAATGAAAACCCATTACTTTGTGGTATTTCAAACATCACAACTTAAAGACATGATATAAAAATGACATAGAAAAACTACTTACTGATTGTACGTAGATCACACCCGGTTGGTATGATAAAACTTTCTCGGAGGAAGTGGCAAACTCGTTTATTGGTTATGAGCGGAGATATCCTCATACTTGGTTTGTATGATGGATAGTTGAAAATTCATTTTTGTTGAAAGTGTTCTCCCCTGACTGTGTGCCATTGCTTAAACGAATTGGGAGACCTTCTCGACAGGAACTCGGATTACTCTATTAGGCTAGAGGCCTCGGTTTTGGAACTTGAGGGCTATTATGCCCAGTTTTAAAATCTTGAACAGTAGGCCAGTTGGCACGAGCGGGAGCTCGTAAACAAACATGAGATATATGCAATAAAACTTTGAATAAATGAATTGTTTAGTCATGGTACCAAGATAGGACCGGCATACTCAGTCAACTAGCGGCAGTACGACATGATAGGTCGACGGATCAGTCAAGACAAACAGCTGCAGGTTGAGTTGAGGGTCGGGGCCATTGGACAAGTGGCACCACATATTATATGGCATGATCTGAAAATATTGATTTGTGCATGCACTATGATTACGGTACTTTCAAGATGCCCAAGAGGGGTAATGTGTCCTAGGGCCCTGGATGACCTGGTGGGTATAAGGGCAGTTCGTCAAACCAGGTGACGTTGCGAAGCTCAATGTAGCTTCAAGCGCATGAGACCAGGGTGGGGTCAGGATGAGGTCTCTGTCCTCATACGAACACAAAGAATTGATTTCGGGATTGAGGGTTGGATGTCGCATACATCCACTCATTATCAGGGTAGAAGTGGACGTGCTTCTATCTAGGTGGCCGGTAAAATCGCTCCAACGCCACAAGTGGGTTTAGTGGATAGGCTGGCCTGCGATTATGTGTTTTTGACCTTCATGATGAAGGATGTGTGTTGGGTGATGGCACACCGTGATTAATAATAAATGGTGATAAAACAAATATATTTGAAATGTAAGGATTTTTTAAAGGAAATAAGGAGTCTAACACACTCCAAACAAATCTTTTTCCTAAAAAGTAAAATTTAGAAAACCCATTCACTAAGTCGTTGTACTCACCCCCTTCCTTATATCCTTTTTTAGGAAAACCTACCCAAGACCTCCTATTAGTTAAACCTGCATGACAGGTATGTAAAGTTAAAATTTTATGCAAGTTTTGATTTATGTTATTCCAGGAAGAGTACAGTTTTAAAGGATGTCCTACTCATACTGGGTTAAAGAAGGGGAAACCCTTAATAAACCGGGAGAGTGGCAGGTTGCTCACGGGTATCCGACCAAGCTGGGTCGGGGGTGACAACTTGAGTGGTATCAGAGCTTGTTTCCTCAAATACATAATCAAGACTAGAAAATATAGTAACTAATAGGATTGATCTTAAAATTTTCAGATAGCTCCAAGGAGAGGAACCAAGAAAACTAGGAATGACTCCATTCAACACCCTGTCCTCGTAGGAAGGCACCCCTAGAAGCTTTCCAATGCCTGAGGCATGGTAGAAGTCTCAAAAGACCAAATGGGGAAGTATCTAGGAGGATGGTGCTAGGACCTATTGAGGTCACATCTCTAAGTACGAAGGAAGCCAAGCATGAAACCATAAACGCCAGTAAATGGTATATAACCTTACCTAAGAGGATACTTATCAAGAATAACGTAGCTCTCTATTTATTTTGTGACATTTTTTTGTAATAGAGCCAAAAACCCCAACATATTGTACTCCTCTATTAATGAAGTACTCCAAATTCCTAAAAACCCTGTCTCTCAAAGGATGTGATCTTTAAGGAAGATGGCCCCAAAGAAAGTGACCAAACAAGCCTGTACTACCATTGAAAACTGAGGAGAATCCAAATTAAGGAAATTGAATTAGGGAAATCGAGAAATCTAGGAGGACTCTTAGAGTGATCAATTGACAAAGAAGACCTCACAAGAAAACTCTCAAAGTGTCCAAACTCAAGGACGAAGAAGGACCAAAACCAACAATTCCCTAGAAAAATGCCAGGAGGAACCACTTATGTCCATGTAATTACAAGTATGAATAATAGGGATACTGCGTGGAGAAGTGCCCAACCCTACTAAGGAAGAGAATCAAGTTAACCTATAGGGGAAAAGGACATGAAGTGAAAGACTATCCCACACCGCAAGGATTTGGAACAATATTTTCCAAGAATAATGCCCCCACAGCTATAGTAAACCCGAAAGGATACCATCCCTAAAAATACAACTTCTGCTTGAAACTTCAATTATGTCTAGGAGTAAGCTCTTCAAGATCCTAGCATAATGGTAGAAAGGGAAAAGGACTAAATGTAGGACTTCGATAAATTGCAAATCAAAACAAAGTGTAACTGCAAAAGATATTTCCTTAAGATGAAGTTTTTAGCCATTTAGGAGTAAAGAAGGGAGTGCCTCCATGAGAAAATACCACCCGAGCATTGACAAAAAATGAAATGCCTCGAGATGGCAAATACGACTCACTATGGAAAAAGTAGTGATGTCAAATAGAGGTTTCGGACAAATATAGTGGAAGGAAGCAAGTCGTTACAACAAGTTAATCAAGGAGAATAAGCAACGCCCTAAGGAAGACTGAGAAGTATAAAGGAATACATCTTAAAAAGGGTAGACATTAAGGACAAGAAAACTCGACAAACAAATGACCTAAAAAATTAGACTAAAGGAATGGTAAAGATGAGGCAATTAACGTACTGATATTCGAAAAAGCCATAATTTAAGCTCCAACAAAAGAGGGAGAGATGGAAAGGCCAAATAATTGGAAAAGGAAGGATGAAGGAAAATCCTTAAAAAGGCCAATGGCCAAATTAACGACCAAATATAAGCCAAGAGAGGAGTGGATAAACCCCTCACAAGATCAAGAAATCTTGAAATAAGGGAGATATGAGCTCTCCCTAAAAGAAATAGACATGTATTAAAGTACATGTGAGGATGAGGATAGGGTATAAAAGATGTGTCAGCAAGATTTCAAGAGCAAAGGTAAATAGGAGAAGACGACATCAAAGGATGTCATTTAAGGGTAGAAATTCCCTAGAGCAAATGAAAAATGAATTTCGGGAGAAAGAGAAAGAGTCCTACCAAGGAAGGAAACTCTGGAACGGCATATGTAACCCAATTGAGAAGTAATGGAACCAAGTGGAGAGGGATAAGGAGAGGAACATGCAAATGAAGTGTACGCTGAGGTGAAAGAACCAAGAAAGCATATTGGGATAACCCAAAGAATAAGTTAAAAGGAATGGGGAAATAGGAAGTTAGCATCAAAAGATGATGTGATAAGTAAGAATGAGTGAAATACCCAATATAAGGAAATAAAGGAAAGAACACCCGAGAAGACGTTGGGAAATTAAGCCTTCCAAATAAGATGTGCCTAAGGAGAAAGAACCAAGATTAGTGAGACAGGTCGTAGTCCACACACGCATAATGAAGCCCAAAGAGTGGACAACTTAACATAGTGTGAAGTGCATGGAATAAGACCAATAATCAAAAGTATAATAAGTAAGGAATAAGAAATGATAAGAAGGTTGAGCATGTAGCTCCTAAGATAGAAGTCTCTACTTTGAGGGACATAGTAGAGAATGAAACCTAAGAAAGGAACTCCCTAAATAAAACAATTAACACATAGACCAAAAAGGGATCAACTCGAAATAATAAATCATGAAATGGTCACGAGCAAGTAAGAGTGAATTAAGGAAAATGGAGAATCCTTGAGTAAAGGATGTCACTAAGAATGAGGAAGGACCTAAAGAAAGGAAGAGTCCGTAGGTAAGCATGACGAAGTCAATCAAAATTTTGACTGAAGTTAAAATAAATGATGGACACCTAAAAACTCCATTCTGTCTCAACTACTCTATTTTTCGATGAAGCTCAAACCAAAGCTCTGATTTGGACACTTTTCTGAGCCAAACAAGGTGAGGTCAGGTTCTTTAGAACTAGGGAGAGGTCAGCTATATGCATGTAGTCTCCACTTGCTCTGGGAGTCATCGTAGAAGTGACAGCGTGAAAGAACAGTGAAGCACCTTCGGCGGACCGAAGTTGCCCTATTTCAGCCGAGCTCAAATTGACCATTTCAATCCCTTCTCAGGCCAAACCAAGCAATCCCAACACCTCCTCAGCCCTCCCACAAACAAATTGGAATGGAAAGGTAAGCCAATTCGGCTCCCCTCTACAATTTTCGACCGGTGCTCGAGAAAGAACCTGTAGAATTTTGATGATGAAATTCTAACTCAATTCGACATTAATTGATGCAATTATTGAATCTAGGATGAACCTTAGGACAAGAGCTATTTGCCCAAATCAAAAGCTCGGACCGTCGTGCCCCCGACGATGAGTAATTGAAGCTTTCTCTCTATATAGTTGTTTTCCTGCAAAGCTCCATTTGAACTTGTTCCGACGTCAAAACATGTGATTCAAAGTGCTATTAAATCATATGAAGATGTAAAAACTCAATTTTAACTTCAATTTCAACAATTAGAAGTTTTAATCGGTCAATTTGATCAAATCAAATTCAGTTGTGTTAGAAAGTTGAAATTTGGGGAAATTATGAGAAAAATTGGGGGTTTTTGAAAATTCGAAGGATCAATATGCAATTATATAAAATTGAGGGTCAATTGGGCATGATAAGAATATTAGAGGGCCAATTGTGGAATTTTAGAATTTTTGGGGTGAAACTTACCATTTTTGTAAAGGAATGGCAAAAGGGTAATTTTGGAAATTTTGGAAGCCAAATTGGGAATTTGGGAAACTTGAACTCCCTTTTTATGAAATTGGGTAAATTGAAGTTCCAAGAGTAATTTTAAAGGTTTTGGGACTCAATTTGAGGAAAAACCAGCATTAGGGACTTAAAGTTAAAGAAAAGTAACTTTAGGGACATGATTGCAAATAAAGGAATAGTTTGATTTTTCTCATTTATTTGGAATGAATGAATGCTATTAGGTCAAGGGATAATGAACAAGGATATTTATATCATGTAGGAACATGAAGTACCGGGAATGCCAGTAAGGACAAGCTCGCGTGAATACAAAGAACCGGTCGAGTAGAATTCACTGTATTAATGGGTGGGTGGGATTTTATATCATACCCAGTTCGGGATGATAATTACCTCGAAATGAAAACCCACTACTTAGTGATATTTTAAACATCACAACTTAGAGACCTGATATAAAAATGACACGGAAAATCTATTTACTAATTGTAAGTAGATCATTCCTGGTTGGTATGATGAAACTTCCTTAGAGGAAGTGGAAAACCCATTCATCGGTTATGAGCGAAGATATCCTCATACTCGGTTGGTATGATGGATAGTTAAAAATTTATTTTTGTCGAAAGTGCTCTCCCCTAATTGTGTGCCACTACTTAAACAATTTGGGAGGCCTTCTCGACAGGAACTCGGATTGCTCTGTTCAATCGGAGGCCTCGGTTTTGGAACTTGAGTGCTATTATGCCCAGTTTTAAAAATCTCGAATAGTAGGCCATAGGCCAATTGGCATGAGCAGGAGCTCATAAACAAATATGAGATATATGAAAAAAAATTTAAATAAATGAATTGTTTGGCCATGGTACCAAGACAGCACTGACATACTCAGTCAACTAGCGGTAGTGCGACATGACAGGTCGATGGACTAGTCAAGACAAACAGCTGCATGTTGAGTTGAGGGTCGAGGTCGTTGCACCAGTGGCACCACAGATTATATGGCATGTTCTGAAAATATTGATTGTGCATGCACTGTGATTACAGGACCTTCAAGATGCCCAAGAGGGGTAGTGATGTGTCCTAGGGCCCTAGACGACCTGGTGACCTTACGAAAATCGACGTAGCGTCAAGTGCATGAGGCTGGGGTTGAGTCGGGATGAGGTCTCTATCCTCATATGGACACAGAGAATTGATTTCAGGATTGAGGGTTGGATGTTGCGTACATCCACTCATTCTCATGGTAGAAGTGGACGTGCTTCTATCGAACTAGCCGGTAAAGTCGCACCGACACCACAAGTGGGTTTAGTGGACGGGCTGGCATGCGATTTTGTGTTTTTGACCTTCATGATGAAGGATGTGTGTTGAGTGATGACACACCGTGATTAATAAGAAATGGTGATAAAATAAAGAGATTTGAAATAAAAGAATTTTTGAAAGGAAATAAGGAGTCTAGCACACTCCAAACAAATCTTTTTCCAAAAAAGTTAAATTTTTAAAACTCATTCACTAAGTCGGTGTACTCACCCCCTCTCTTATATCCCTTTTCAAGTAAACCAAGGAAAACCTACCCAAGGCCTCATGTTAGTTACACCTGCATGACAGGTATGTAAAGTTAAAATTTTATGCATGTTTTGATTTATGTTATTCTAGGAAGAGTACAAGTTTAAAGGATGCCTTACTCATACCGAGTTAAAGAAGGGGAAACCCTTAATAAACCGGGAGAGTGGCGAGTTGCTCACGGGGATCCGACCAAACCGGGTCAGGACGTGATATGAACCCTCAAGGTAAGATCTATACTAAGAGACTTAAAGTTTTAAATTGTTATGGAAAATATATATCAGAACGTCTTTACCTTCCTTAAATCATCGAGGTAGGAATACTAGAATGGTTCAAGGAAGGGTGGCAGTTTGATCAAAAGATTTCGACTGAACTGGGTCGTGGTGTAACATAAAGGGTGTGTGATTATTTGTTAAACAAACACTCAAGAAGGAGGATGCTTCAAGGAATGGTGTGTCTCCTTGCTCAGGCCACCAATTGAGATAAATTTTAATCATAAGAGGATCCTCTCGAAGAGAGCTAGCTCCCCATAACTAGAGCTCCAGCAATCGTGCCCTTGCCAGAATGAAATCAAAGCTTTCTCTCTATAGAAATGTTTTTCTATGAATCTTTGTTTGAACTCAAATCTCTTTGTGTCCGTATGAGGATGGAGACCTCATCTGACCCCACTCTGGTCTCATGCGCAAGAAGCTCCCAGAGTTTCAAGACTGACTGGCACGACGAACTACAATTATCTCTACCATGTTTTCTAGTAGCCCTTAGGAGCCATCACTACCCCCTAGGGTATATTGATGGTCACGTACCATAAGTGCATGCACAAACAAGAGTTTTCATCTAGTTATTCATCCTCTTTGGTGCCAACGGTCCAACAGCCACAACGCTCAACCAAACCTACAGCTGTTTGTCAAGGTCAATCCGTCGACCTGGCCTTAACGCACTGTCGTCAGTCCATCGAGCACTATCAATCCTGATTCGGTACCGTGGTGCAACACACAATCAATTCCAATAATTAGGAGTTTTCATGGCTCTTCCTAATCAAGTTTGTTTACGAGCTTCTAACTGTGCCCCCTGGCCTTGGGCCCACTCCAGGTGTTTTCCAAAATTGGGCATTGAGCCCTATGAGTTCAAAAATTGAGGCCCCAAGCCTATCCGAGCTGTTCTAGATCTAGTCAAGAACGTCTACCAAATATTTTAATCAGTTGTCACACAGTAAAGGGAGAACACTTCTAACAAAAATTATATTTTATTTCACCACACCAACCGGGTGTGATGATGGATCCGCTTACAATCGGTAGGCAATTTTCTCCTTTTCTCAAGGAAACTCATCATACCAACAGGTATAATATTTATTCCTACTCACAACTGGTAAGTAGGTTTTATTTTTTAAAAAATAGTGTGCATCATCCCAATCGAGTAAAATGTTAAATAATCTCACTCACCCGGTAACTGTGACGCGTTCGTCCCAAGTCGACTTACAAGTCCATGCAAGCTTTCTCTTACTAGCATTCTAGTCTCACATGTCCCTACACGATTTGGGTATCATTATAAATGAGTGTTTTGTATAACAGCCTTCGTTTTCTCAAGTTTCTGCGATTAGTCCTAAATTGTCAGTTTATTACACTTAGGTCCCTAAAGTTCATACCTTTTGACTTTAGGTCCCTAGTGTTAAATTTTCCTCAAATTAAGTCCCAGGGACTTCCAATATCCTCTTTGGGCCCTTAATTTACTTTAAATTGTGTAAGAGACTCAAGTTTCCCAAATTTCTAATTTAGTCCCCAATTTTCCAAAAATTACGATTTTACCTCTACTTACCAAAAATAGTTTATTGACCTCCAATATTTCAAAAATTGTCCAATTGGTCCCCCAACATCATTCTCATTGTCAAGTGACCTCCAATTTTGAGAAATTGCATGAAGGACCTTCAATTTTTTGAAATTCCCATATTTTCCCCAATTTCACCCCTTTATACTGACCGAACTAGATTTCTTCAAATTGGCCATTCAATAGAGGTTAATTGCCCTAATTGATGGCATGGATCAGTTCCTACACTTCCATATGATCAAATAAAGCTTTGAATCGCAGAATTTGAGTCTGAAACGATCTCAAATGGAGCTTCGCCGAAAAATTGCTTGTAGAGAGAGAAAGGTTCGAAAGCTTACTAGTGGAGGTGCAGCGGTCTGAGCTCTCGATTTGGGAAGGTAGCTCTTGTCCTTAGGTTCGTTCTAGGATCAAGAATTGCTACAATTGAAGTCCATATGAGAGTGAATTTAATCAATGAAATTCAACATTTTCTCTCTCTAACAACGATCTACAATGACAAATGAGGGCCGAATTGGCTTACCTTTCACCTTTGTGGAGGTCGTGTGAGGGTCGTAGGGGCATTGGGGAGGCTTGGTTCGGCCGGAGGAGGTCTAAATTTGGCTGAATTTAGCTCGGCCAAAACAAGGCAGCTTCAGTCTGAAGGAACTACTTCACTGTTGATTTTGCTAGTGCTTCTCTGGTAGTACTCGGGTCGAAAGGTGGTTGCACTCAGGTAGTTGACTTCCCCCGAAGCCTATAGGACTGGACCTTGCCTTCTGAGGCTTAGAAAAGTGCCCAAGTCGGAGCTCTGGTTTGAGCTTCACCGAAAAATGGATCCCTTGAGGGAGAATGGTGATTTGAGGTGTGTGGAGGATGAATAGAGAGGAGCTCTTTATATAGGGAGGTCGGGGACCCTCTGCCTGATCACTTTCCATTTTGGTCGAGTTTATCCTCGCCAGAAAATGCCCTAATCAGAGAGGATATTCCTACATTAAAGAAGGAAAGTTTTTGAAACGATGAACAATGTTGTCATCCTAAGGAAGAACACGACATTGTTCCAAACTAGACCGAACCAGTCAGACCGGGTTCAATGGTGAAAATCGGCCAGTTCAGGCCCAATTCTACCAATTTTCTCAAATCTAAAAATTACTAAATTCGTCTAAATTCATTTCCTATCCAATGGTGGCTTCAATTTTCCAATTTGATCACTTTAAGCCACTAAGAAAAATAAATTTAGAATCTAGTTCATATGTGGTTCAAACAGGTTCAATCTGGTTCAGGTTCGGTTCACCCTTGAACTGGTCTAGTTTTCTCTTCCAATTTGTTCCATGGTTCTTTTCCATGATTTTTATGACTCTTTGAGTCACTTGGGATTTTCTAATTCTCATTTTACCCTTCCTCTATAGGTTTGGATTTGTTAACCGGCTCGGTTTTCTCTTTTGAATCGACCAGTTCCTTTTGTGGTTTTCTTATCTTTAAAGGAATGGAGTTTACAACTCTCCCCTCCTTTTAGGAGTTTTGTCCTCAAAACAAATTTCTCCTCCTTTCTCCTTGCGCAATCTCCCTTGGTGTCAACTTGGGTTTACTTGATACATCGTCCTTTGGTTGTTCCTTTACTCAGTCCCTCTTAATCCACGCATTAATGGGACTTCTCTTCTATTGTGTTAATCACTCACTCTACGGAGAGTATCTTCATTTGGTGGGTCTTACCCACTATTCTGAAAGTATACCCTTTTTTCCCACTCTCTATTTTATTTAGGGTAGGGTCCTTTCTCTTTAGAGTTTTCATCCATGTCTTTGAGTTGACTAACCAATGATCATTCCTTCCCTTACAATCTTAGGTGGCCCTTTTTTATGGTGGTTCATGCCTATCCAATCTCTTAGGCACTACTACTAAGATGATGCCTTCTTGTCACGTAATAGTGTCTCTCGACCATTCTCGGTGTTATCCAATCGTCCTTTCTCATTGACATCATGTCCTCTTTTGGGGATGCATTGTTCCACTTTCATTGGATTTCCCGATTTCGTCCTCCATGTTTTCTATCCAATTCTGCACTTACAGACTTATTGTAATCCTTTCTCCCATTCCTTTCCTTCTTTATTTCCAATGGTATCCTTGTACAAGGATTTCGTTCCTTCCAGTACATCCTCAACCATTATGCCCCTTTTTAGGTTCTTTGTGTCAGATAAAACCTCTTAGAATTCCACTATCAGTTCCTTAGCTGAATCTTACTTCCTACTTTCATCCGTCTATGTAGATATTTCCGTCGTGAAAATCCCGAGTCCTAGTCCTCCATGTTTCATGAAGATCTTCCTTTCCTCTCCTCCTTACCGCCTGTTTGTCAATCCCTAAATCCTTCATTGTCCTCAAATTTTCCCTTTTGTCCTTCATCCCTTATGTGAGTAATTTATAATTATTGGGTCTTCTTATTCCTATCCATTTTTCAGGCGCGGGTTAAATTGCTTTTCCTAGGTCTATTGGGTCCATCATCTCTCTGTGAGGGACATACACTTCCCCCAAGGTCTTTTCTTTAGTAAACTACTTCTATTCCTTGTCCTTACGAATATCCTAATCTTAGTGTAGCCTAACGCCATCTCCCACTGTCACTCTTCTTGATTATCCTTCCCTATAATCTTTTGGGTATGTCATTGTGCATTTCGTACAAGTCTACATCTTTTGGACGACTTCGAGTGTCATTTGTTTTCGAGATTTCTTGTCCTCCTTATCTGAGACTTATTTTAATCCTTCGCATCACTTGTCCTTTCAAAATCTTTCCTCTTCACTGAGTTTACATCCATGGTTCTCACAACGTTGGGTCGCTAACCATCTCATTCTTACTACTCTTCTTGTTAAATTTGAGGTCATCATCTCTCGAATTCTCTTGTCCCTGATGCCCATTCTACTGCCTCCTTTTTAGGGTGTAGTCACAACTAATTCCCAATCCTTCCTTCCTCCTTCGATGGACTCCTACGTGTCAAGTTCCTTTCGTACGTTCCATACTATGTCCAACCATTTAGTCATGACTCCCTTTAGTTGTACACACCCTTTCTAGGCTTTCTTCCCTTAATACCTCTTTTCTTTTCCTTGCTTCTATCGCTATAGACCCTAGCACATTTGGATGTCATTTCCCAGGTTTGCTTCCTTCTGGGGAAATCCCGTGGGTATGTCATATGTGCTATATCCTTTGTCACCATTCTTTCTGGTTGTCCTTCTCTGGGGCATCTTAGTTCTTCTTTGTACTTTCTTGACATTTGTATGAGGGATTGCCTAAGCCCAATCTATCCTTTGGATTCTTTCTTGTACTAATCCCCCTACTCTTCTTGGTGTCGCCTTTCCCTTTTCCCTTTTTCTCCAAGTTATCCCATTTTGCGTAAACGCGCTTCCCCTACACTCGGCCTCCTATGAGGATTCCCTTGAATTTCAACTTCCTAGTCTTTGACTTGACTTATTGTCTTGGCTAAGAGTTCTTTATTTTTGTGGAAACTATTCGAGTTTGGGTTACTTTTGTTAGTTAGTATTAAATGGGTGTAGCCTATTAGTCTACCTCCTCAGACAATCCAATGCTATCTTAGGTCCTGATTAGTATATTCACATCCTTCTTGTCAATAGAGAGACTAATGTTTTAAATATAAAATTTATTAGTCTTTATTTATTCAAAAAAATAGTTTATTGTCGTACTCTGCTTATTATAGAAATTTACTACGCCCAATTCTTGTTTCCCTAGTTCATAGACCAGGAGTTCGTCTTCGGATTGCTTCAAGATTCGTGGTTCAAAGGCTCTGAAGAACTGGAGGATGCCCATCCATACTCCTGTCGGGCTTCCCTGCTGAGATGGACTTCATGGAACGCCTCGAGTTCGCACTTTCCCACCACCTCAACTTCGCACTCATAAGTCCACTTAATCCATTAGGTGGGGTTAAAGTTGTACAGAGCGGATGGGGTGCCCGAAAAACTTTCATAAAGGTTGCATAAGCGTCCCATTAGTTGTTTCAGGCCTCCCTCCAAGTCAGGGTAATTTTTGGCTATTGCGGGGCTGGAGGGGGTGTGGGGTTTCTTGGAGTAGGTATAGGTTCTTCCTGCCTTAAGGGAGAATATGTTATATCGGATGGCTCTAACAATGCCCCAAGAAGCTTCTTATAGTCCTCGACCATGTCTTTTGGCACATTCTTCTCGAATTCAACAAGCTTTTAGATGTCTATCTTGTTAGAGGTAGGAGCCTTTTTCACGATTTCATGCATTGGTTTAGTTCGCATGGCTAACTTCCTAGGGACTCTTCTTCCTATAGGGTAATTAAGTTTTTGTTATTGTTAGGGCACAGAATTGATAAAGCTTTCAAGGGAACATAGCTCTAATACAACTCAAGTTGTCACGCCCCGACCCGGTTGGTCGGATCCCCGTGATCAACCCGCCGCTCCCTTGGTTTTAAGAGGGGTTTCTCCTTCTTTTATTCAGGAGGAACCAGATGTTAATTTAAACCTTATTCCCTGGATTAGCATACATCAAACTAAAGCAAGCTTAAAATAATCTTTAAGTATACCTAACGGAGGGTACATCTTCACGCTCCCTTTTAATTTATCCCCTTACTCTTGAAAAAGGGGTAAAGATAGGGGGTTGAGTTTCTACAACTCAATGAGTGGGTGTTAGGAGTGAGTTCAAAATAATTTTAGGTAATCAAAACCAAACCAAGGTTAACAAATCCTTTTTAAAGGAGTTCCTCAAATTTAAATCAACAAAACTTTTTCCATTACCATAACATTAATTGTGTTAACCCATCCCCTTGCCTGGGGAGGTGTTTAGCAAACAAACACATGCCCTTCATTAGGAATGCTACACACATTCTCAGGGGCAGCACGTCCACAGCACCCACTTGGGGATTGGAGTGTCTTTACCGTCCACCATGATAGAAGCTCGTCCACTTCTACCCTGAGTCTAAGTGAACGTCCCAAACGTCCAACCCTCAGACCTAAAATCTCTTCATGTCTGTATGAGGACGGAGACCTCATCCCGACCTCACCGCAGTCTCAGCACAAGAAGCTCTCAAAGCTTCAAGACTGACTGGCATGACCAACTGCCCTCATCTCCACCATTTTTTCCAACAGCCCTTAGGAACCATCACTACCCCTAGGGCGTCTTGATGGTCCCGTACCACAAGTGCATGCAAAAATAAGAGTTTTCATTCAGTTATTCATCCTCTTTGGTGCCAACGGTCCAACAGCCCCGACGCTCAACCCAACCTGCAACTGTTAGTCTAGGTCGGTCTATCGACCTGGCCCTAGCGCACTACCGTCAGTCCATCGAGCACTATCGGTTCTGACTTGGTACCATGGCGCAACACACAATCAATTCCATTAATTAGGAGTTTTCATGGCTTTTCCTAATCAAGTTTGTTTACGAGCTTTTGTTCGTGCCCACTGGCCTTGGACCCACTATAGGTGTTTTCCAAAATTGGGCATTGAGCCCTATGAGTTCAAAAATCGAGGCCCCTGGCCAATTCGAGCTGTTCTAGCTCTCGTCAAGAAGGTCTCCCAAATATTTTAAGCAGTTGTCACACAGTCATGGGAGAACACTTCTGACAAAAATTATATTTTATCTTACTACACCAACCTGGTGTGATGATGGATCTGCTTACAACCAGTAGGCCATTTTCTCCTTTCCTCAAGGAAACTCATCATACCAACCGGGTATGATATTTGTTAAAAACTAGTGTTCATCATCCCAACTTGGTATGATGTTAAATAATCCCACTCACCTTGTGATTGTGACGCGTTCGTCTCTAGTCGACTTACAAGTCCATGCGAGCTTTCTCTTGCTGACGTTCCAGTCTAACGTGTCCCTACACGATTTGGGTGTCATTATCAGTGAGTGTTTGGCATAACAGACTTCGTTTTCTCACATATGAGTGACTAGGCCCAAATTGTCGGTTTATTGCACATAGATACCTAAAGTTCATACATTTTGACTTTAGGTCCCTATTGTTAAATTTTCCTCAAATTAAGTCCTAATGACTTCCAATATCCTCCTTGGACCTTCAATTTAATTTAAATTGTGTAAGGGGTTCAAGTTTCCCAAATTACCAATTTGGTCCCCAATTTTTCAAAAATTACGGTTTTGCCCCTACTTTCCAAAAATAGTCAATTGACCCCAAATATTTCGAAAATTGATCAATTGGTCCCCCAACAACTTTCTCATTGCCAATTGACCTTTAATTTTGAGAAATTGCATGAGGGTCCATCAATTTTTTACAATTCCCAAATTTTCCCAATTTCACCCCTTTCTACTGATCAAATTTGACTATTTGCCAAATTGTCGGTTTATTGCACATAGATCCCTAAAGTTCATACATTTTGACTTAAGGTCCCTATTGTTAAATTTTCCTCAAATTAAGTTCTGATAACTTCCAATATCCTCCTTATACCCTTAATTTACTTTAAATTGTGTAAGGGGTTCAAGTTCCCAAATTTTCAATTTGGTCCCCAATTTTTCAAAAATTACGGTTTTACCCCTACTTTCCAAAAATAGTCAATTGACCCCAAATATTTTGAAAATTGATCAATTGGTCCCCCAAAAACTTTCTCATTGCCAATTGACCTTCAATTTTGAGAAATTGCATGAAGGTCCCTCAATTTTTCAAAATCCCCAAATTTCCCCAATTTCACCCCTTTATACTGATCAAATTTGATTTATTCAAATTGGCCATTCAATCGAGGTTAATTGCCCCAATTATTGCATTAATTGGTTCCTACACTTTCATACGATCAAATAGAGCTTTGAAACAAAGAATTTGAGTCTGAAACGAGCTCAAGCTATCGATTGTAGAGAGAGAAAGCTTATTGTCGAAGGTGCGGCGGTCCAAGCTATCGATCTGGAGAGGTATCTCTTGTCTTTAGATCCATTCTAGGATCAAGAATTGTTGCAATTGAAGTCCATATGAGGGTGAATTTTATCAGTGAAATTCGGCACCTTCTCTCTCTAACACCGATCTACAACGAAGAAGGAGGGTCGAATTGGCTTACCTTTCACCTCTATGGAGATCGTGTAAGGACCGTGGAGGCATTGAGGAGGCTTGGTTTGGCTAGAGTATGTCTAAATTTGGCCAAATTCAGCTCGGCCAAAATAAGGCAGCTTCAGTCCATCGAAGCTGCTTCACTCTTTGATTCCGTCGACACTTTACCAGCGATCCTCGGGTCGAAAGGAGATTGATGTCAGGTAGCTGACTTCCCCTGGAGTCTATAGCACCCGACCTTGCCTTCTAAGGCTAAGAAAAGTGCCCAAGTTGGAGCTCTGATTCGAGTTTCACCGGAAAATGGAGCTCTTGAGAGCGAATGGCGATTTGAGGTGTGTAGAGGATGAATGGAGAGAAGATCTTTATATACGGAGTTCAGGGACCCATTGTCGACCACTTTCCATTTTGTCCGTCCTTATCATCACTCGAAAATGCCCTGATCGGAGAGGATATTCCTTTGCTGGAGAAGGAAAGTTTTTGAACTGATGAACAGTGTTGTCATCTTGAGGAAAAAGACGACACTATTCCGAACCGGACTAGACCAATCTAACTGGGTTAAATGGCAAAAATCGGCCGATTCAGGCCAAATTTGACCATTTTTCTCAAATCTAAAAATTTCTAAATTGTCTAAATTCATTTCCTATCCAATGATGGATTCAATTTTCTAATTTTGATCACTTTAAGCAACTAAGAAAATTAAATTAATAATTTGGTTTACGTATGGTTCAAACCGGTGCAAGTTCACCCTGAACTATTCCGGTTTTCTCTTCCAATTTATTCTATGGTTCTTTTCCATGATTTTTATGACTTTTTGAGTCACTTGGGATTTTCCAATTTCCCATTTTACCATTTCTCTACCGGTTTGGGTTCGTTAACCGACTCAGTTTTCTCTTTTGAATCGACCGGTTCTTTTCCCGGTTTTCTTATCTTTAAAGGAACGGGGTTTACAAGCGAGGTTGTGAGGAACATCAGAAATCCATCCAGAATGAATGAATCACGGATTTCAGGTGAGTGGTATTTCCGGCATCAAGTTCGGTTGAGTTGATGAACTCGAGCTAAATGATATAAACCTTTTTTCTGGAAATAAATCTCCCTTGTATGTGTGAAATTGCTCAAAATACTTATGGGGAGATATTTTTATTAGAAGCATGAAGCATGAATCCTATACATTATGTTTTTGAGAAATCTCGATTATCCTATTGGAACCAAGGCCACGATTTTAAAAAGAGAAGTGAGCTTAAGGCTGCATTTTTTAAAAACTTGTATAGTGGGCAAAAGGCCAATGGAAATGAGCCTATTCCCATAACTAAAATTTAAATTTTCATCCTAATAAAAAAATTATCTCAATTGGATAATATGTGGTTAAGTTGCTAACTTAGAGTATTGATGAAAAATATTAAGTGATACTAATTAAAGCGTTAAAAGTATTAAATTATCGAGAAAAAATAGATATATATATATATATATATATAATCAAATAAAACTTTTTTCTATTTATAATATTTTAGGTAAAAAATAATGGGAGACCACGATTAAGTGCCTCGGACCGTAGGAGACAGACAGAGAAAAGAAGAAAGAAGAATCACTTGGCTTCGCAGAAAGGCCCAAGAAGCAGTCAAAGAACGAAGAACGTTTGAGTGACATTAACGAATATATACTTTATATCTAGGTGCATCTGCTGAAACATCCCCTGCTTTTGCAGGAACTCCACTCATCACTCAAAAACTTTGTTCACCGAGGGGTCTGTCCCATTTCAGTAGGAAGAAGTAGAAACAAGGGCCCAAGTGAGGGATGAAAACTGTGGAAAGGAGGTAACTTTACCCTCCAAAAGCAATAGATCTGCTGGGCAGTTAAATCCTTCCAAAGGATCGGGGAAGAAAGAAGAGCAGTAATGGCCAAGTGCGTATAAAGGACTGGTAGAAAAAAATTATAACTTTCAGATAATTTAATTATCTTTAATATTTAATAAATCATTTAATTTAATTAAATGATAAATTTATTTTTATAATTTTTTTATTAATAATTATTATACTCACTAATTTCCATTTAAATAAAATATTATTAAAAAAATTTAAATTTTCAAATACATCACTTCACTTTCCATTTAAAAGATAGGGTAAGATAACTTAATAAATAATTTATATAAATTTTAACCATTTTAGTGGAGATCCAAAAAAATTAAGATTTGATAGAGTTATCGAATTAGGCTAAAGATAATACATATATGAGAGATCTTAAAGAATAAGTAAATATGTAGGAATATTATAAAGAATTGATATAAATAAAGAAAACAAAACCGTTACAATTTATCCTATTTCATTAGTTTTTCTTACATGAAATAATATAATAGGGTATAAATAAAATGTGTATATATTGTTATAATACTTAAGTTTAATATTTGTATAATATTAATTGAGTTTGTATTATTCTTATTGAATGATATATTAAAACATTATAAATATAATCTAAAAATATTTTTAATTTATCTGTATTGAAATAGTTTATATATTTTGATAGAACTCGTAAGTATTTTAAAATGTGCGTACTCAATTTTTTGTGATTTAAATATTATGTATAATCTATTAGAGGCATTGCAACCAGCCGGATATAATACTTGAATTCGATATTTTTATAATATCAATTGAGTTTATATTATACTTATTGAATAATATATTAAAAAGTTATAAATATAATCTAAAAATATTTTTAATTTAGCAGTATCGAAATAGTTTTATATATTTTAGTAAAACTCGTTATAAATTGTGTATATTGTGTGTACTTTTTTTGTGGCTTAAATATTATTTATAATCTATTAGAGACATGGAACCAGCCAGACCTGTACCGGGTCCCACGTGTTTACCACCAGAACCATACGTGGCGGTCGACTCCAACTTAGTGGTTGGTACTGGATATTCGGATTTTTCTAATTTAATATGGTTCAATGGAACTATATCCCACTCACCCAAATCGGATATGCGTCAGATTCGACTCGAATTGAACAAAAGTAAACATGAACTCATTCGGGCTATAATCGGGTTTATTTACATTATAATTTACTATAAACATCAATTTAAATTTTTTTCGTACTAAGAAAATATAAGTTAATTTTTTGTCGCTTGGAACTAAACTTGGGGCTGAGACACTGGTTATTAGATTGGCCCCCTGAACATGGATTTGGATTGGGGGTACACTTATGACTAGTTTTTTCTACCTATATCCAAAACAAATCTCACCTTAACGAGTACATGGAGATGCTGACAACGTAAGAACAAACTGGGTGATGCTGATATCTTATCCAAAGCTCTTCTTTCTACTGCAATAGAAAAAGAGATCATCATTAGGAGAAAAAAGAAGGGAAAAGAGAGCCATGCGTGGTATTATGAAATTGATTGCGTTTCATTGATAATATAATATAATGGGTATATTTATAATGAAAATAAATGATTTTACATCTAGTTTTATAATAGATTTATGCATATATCAGAGATAGGGGTGGAGTCTGAATATCTAAATGCTAGATCTACATAATTATTATTCCTTACGTTCGTGGAGGAGGAATAACACTTAAAAATTATATTTTAAAGCTTGGAAGAACTCATTTGATGTCTGCAGCCCTCAACTACATTCTGAACTATTGGACTGAAGTGTAATTAATGAAGATGGTTCGAAGAAGAGAAGATAGGAACACTATCCCACTAGGTGATAAAATGACTGGGCTGAGACTAGTTCAAACTGAACTGAACTGAACTGAAGAAACCCGTAAGAAGAAAAAGAGTAATATGCTATGGAAAGAAAAAGATGGAGAAGCCCATATGGGAAAAAAAATAAAAAGTACGTAGAGGAAGAGAAGAAGGAAGTGGGCTTAGAACTAGCTCATGTTCATGGCATGGATAAATTGGATGTAGCCGAATTTTCTATCTTGTTTTTTTTAAAGGAAAAAATACTAGCGATGGGTTTGGAGCCGCTGATAAGGGGAGAGGGAGCCTCAGTCTTATAGTATACCAAACATAGATAGAGAGAGAGAGGGAGGGAGCCGCAGTTGCACGCAGCAACATTTCTGTGGAAGCCATGCGTTCACTGTCAGTGTAAGGAGTATCTGGAGAAGGAAGAAAGCCCCAGAGGAAGGAATGGGTGGAACAGTGGCTGTAGGTCAGAGCTGAGCAGGACGCTCGACAAAGTCGTGAAGTGCGCCTTCCGGTTTTAGCGGGAGGAGCTAGAGATTGCGAAGAGTTTCTTGAAGAGACCTCCGGTGGAGAACGGCAGGGAGGTGGCGGCTTTGCCAGCGGCCTAGCCTTGGTGGGACATGAGAGGTTGGACTTCGTGTCGGCCATTTAGCTGGTGATGAAGGACTCCTGGTCTTTACTCTGAAGCTCCCTCAAGTACATCTACGTCATTTTTATGGTCTCGGAAACCAAGACGATGCCATTTGTCCATAGTGGTGGTGGATTCTCCCGAGGTAGATTGATCGACGGACCACATATGCCATTTGCTCCCGACGTAGATTAACATAATATAAATATAAAAATAAATAATATTAATTAATAAGATTATAATATAATTATTTTAAATAATATTATAATATTTTAACACTTTTCTTCCTCATAAGTAACATTATTACTCCGACCGATTAACGAATATTAAATTTATTTTTAATAAAGCGTAAGGGAGTGTAAGATACAAATTTGGTGAATAGGTAATGAATTTGATTATCAATATTAATAAAGTGAATATTAAGAAAATTAAAACAAATTTGTTTATAAAAAAATGATAGTAAATTTTAATTTTTTTGATGTAATAATAAAAAATGAAATTAGGGTAATATAGATAACCGACACGTTATACCATAGTATATTACAAGTGAAAAGTATAAGATTAAGTTATTAAATAAGAGATCGAATTCAAATAAGTTAAAATATTGGATTATTTAAATTTTTATATTCGACTTTTGTAATATAGTGGATGATAATTCACTAATTTCTAAAATTTTAAAAAATAAGATTACAATCAATAATAATAGCATAATCAATGATAAAACGATGATTATTATGTTTACACTAGAGTCTAAGTAGAGTGGTTAGGGAGTGATATATTTGATATATGAAATAGGTAAGATTGAGATAAGTAATAGTGAAATATTGAATCGAACACATAATTTGACAATACTGAGTTGAGATTCACAATAGTTACTCCATGGTATAGAAGAGTGGTAATACAAGTATTAATGACAATTTTAGATAATAAATTTCGAATATACTTAAATTGAGTGAAATAAATGTTGTAATAATTATTGTGTACTTCAATACCAAAGAAATGGATATACTCAAATTTTTAATAGATAATTTATGTTTTATATTATGAAAAGTGGTGTTGAGAATGGTATTATAAGATCCAGTAATAATAATTTCATCAATGTATGAGAGCAAAAAAAAATGATAAAGGTGGATATAGAACCATAAAAACTCATTTAAATAAGAAAATAGTTGAGGCATGTAAACCAAGGGTCAGAACAGATGTTTGAGATCATAAAATAATTTACTAAACTGAGATAAATAATAGGGAAAAAGAGAGTAAATGAAATCTAGTGGTGGTTGAATGTATACTTTTTATAAAAAAATATATTATTGACATCAATAGAAAAAATAATGAAGTAAAACAATAATAGAAAAAATTACTTGAATAATAATCGACTTAATAATTAAACTGAAGGTATTATCATAATTAAGCACAACTTGGTGGGAGAATCATTTTGTAATTAGACAAAATTTGTATGGAATAATAGATCTATCAAGATTTTTTTTTATTTTGTAGACCCACTTGCAAAAATAATGGGTCGAAAAAGCAGTGCACACGTGTGATTGTAGAGAATGCTATATAATTTTTCTTGCATGTCATGTATCCAGGGGCATGACGATAGGTTTGTATGTATGTGAGGTTCTTGTGGAGTAAAGGCATGTGTACTATCTATTGAGAAGTAAAATACGGTTTTGTTAAAAAGAACAATACTACATGAATATGCAATTATTACAAGGATCCAAAACCCGATACCCAAAATAATGAAAAAGATATTCAAGAATAATATAGGGATTAAACCAGTGTTGAAGTTTGTGAGATATATAGGAACAAAGGTAGGGAAAATGAAGACACCCAATCATGCACATATATTTATAATGAAGAGTGTATAATGAATTACATGATAAGGAGAACAAAAACCTTAAAAAACCCTAAAAAAATTCCACTGACCTAATAGGAAGGTGGTTAATTAGATAGATATGTGTATTGAATAGAAAATCTCAAAATTTTACTAGAGCATGAGAATTAATTAATAGAGTGAGTCTCATATCTATAATATAACTATGTTTACTCTTAAATAATCCATTTTGTTGGGGGTAAAAGATGGTAACTAATATAGACTAGTTAAAGTTTAAATTGAAAGGAGGTAAACATAAATTTTTTTGGCAACTTATGGTTGAAAAAATTTAATTTTACAATTTGAGCAAATTTTTAACTTGCAAACGAAAATGTAAAAAAATAGATAGAATATATGAACAAGTTTTCATGACAATAAATTATAATAACTTACTATAGTTATAGAAAAAAGTAAATATAATAAAGATAACTTGTGTGGGAGGTAATAGGAGCATATCTCATACATTTGTATGAATGATCTGAAAAGTACAAGTTCTAACATGGTGAGTTAAATGAAAAGAATGTTGAAAGATTTTTTCATAAGAAAATAAATCACATAATAATAAATGTGAAATACATTTAATTGATAAATGTTTAGAAAACATTAACAATATAAAAAGTGTTATGTCTTCAACATTGATGTCATAATTAAGTATAATTAGTACGACTAATACAAGCAACGGTAAACAAATCATAAAAATTACTACTTGTACGAAAATAATACAATCCTACGTTATAACTTTTCATAACAACTTTTTGGTGAGAAACAATATATTTGATAAGAAAACAAGTATGGTGAAATTCAAAATAATATACATTATATTTAGTATATTGAGAAAAATAGAGTAAATTAAGCGAAACTTAAGAAATATAATAGATATTATTGAGATAAAAGTGAGAGTAGAAGAATTAAGAGAGATAAACCTAGAGGATAAAATGGGTAAAATTGTCTAATATTTAATAGATGCTTACTTACTAAGTGTATAATTCTCATTAATAGATATGTGAGATAAATTATTAGTGATATTAGATATCACTTCTGAATCAACATAATAGTTAAAATGATTCGTACTTCAATTGTCATAAGAATAAAGAACTTAAATTCATAGGAAGTAAATAATAAATTAAATGTACAGTTTTGCCACAAAGTTGAGAGATGAACTCTGAAGACCAATATATGGGTCGAGTGGTCTACTGTTTTGCGATACCAAATGAAGTGAGTTGATCAAAATACGTATTACGCGAATTAAAATAATAACGCAACATCGATACTAAATATGATATAAACTGATAACGCTAGCGAAACCAAAACACATATGAAATCGTTTCTTACTACACATAAGTTATTATTTACGCTCATTTTTTTATTAGGTTCAAGAGAACTTAGGAAAGGAGGTAATTAATTTCTAGGCCAAAAAGAAACTATCATTTTCATGATTATACATGGGTTAATCATTTTGATTTATTAGTTTTTTTGTCACATTTTTTTATTTATTCGTTGAGTTATGAATAGGCTAAAATCCCAAATAAGAAACAAAAGCTTGTGCGAAAATGCTATTTAGGTGCAAAACTCTTATTTGACCTAATTTAGGTACAAAAATTTCATTAATTGCTCAATTCAAAGACACCCTTTTATAAAAATTGAGCATGAGTGAAGGTTTATCTATTATTTGAACCATTAGTGAAAAGTTTATGAATTGAGTCAAATAAACGGCTTGTGCCTAAATTAAGCCATTAGGAAACATTTTATATCTTATTTGGGATTTTAGTTTTCTGAATATTTATGTCGTATTTCATACAAAATATGAACTACATTTTTAATGTTAGAGGTAATCTATGCCTATGTACTTATATAGCTACCTATTCTTCCAAGTATGATATCCAATGAAATATTGTGCATAAAGATGTGTCCTAAATTTTCTAAGGTTTTGTCTGCATTATTCTATTATTAATAGGTTCTTTCTATTTCCGAATTCTTCTATAAATAGTTTATAAGTTTGAATCAGGTTTCATAAAAGAAAAAAATCACTCATACAGTCTGTTTTTTAGCACCACTTGATATCATGCATTGTTTAGTATTTCTATTATATATTTTCTCATCCCACATCTATTACATTTCAAAATACATATCAACTTGCATACCCACCAACCACCTAATTACCTGAAACTCGATTGTATACTATAAATAGTTTATAAGTTTATAGTTCTTTAAAATCCAAAAAGTATACTACAAATAGTTTATAAGTTTACAAATCTTTTAATTTGAGATTGACATTCCAAATCCTTTCTAAATTTCCTCAAACCTTCCTTATAAAGTTATTTCGTCATCACACCTTTTAATTGATGATGCATAATAGAAGCTATAAGCTCGATTACTTTATTATTAGATAAATTTGTTAAAAAATAAAACTAATATCACCAAGTGTTGTGATAGATGTATAGTCGAGTTGTTGTCATAGTCCATCACACTTCCTCCTATAATCCACTTAAGCATGGTTAATCCACTTAAAGCATGGTTGGGTGATGGAAACCCATAACATTAGATGAAACTAAATTTTGATATAAATGTTAAAATCTCAAATAATTTACAAAATTATGCAAGATTACACAATTTAAAGATAAATATTTTATTTCACTTAATTAATATGTGTAATTTTTATTTTAAGGATGACCTAAACTATAGTTAAAACTTTTATAACTTAATTTTTAAAAGATTGACACCTTTAAATAGAATGTTTAATAAAAGTTTTGTACATAGGTGGAGTACAATAAATTTACTAAAAAAACTTTAAGTTTATAATATATATATATATATAATGAGTTGCAAGTAATACCACATTTGACATAGAATAATTTAATACAAACCCTAAGTTTATATATATATATATATATAATGAGTTACAAGTAACCCCACATTTGATATAGAATAATTTAATACAAACCCTAAGTTTATATATATATATATATATATCAATGAGCAACAAGTAATCCCATATTGACTAAGAAGAAACAATTTAATAATGGTTTGAGTTCTATATATATAGATCCAAAGTGCCCCTCATCATTCAACAACAAATGGCAAATGGGATACTTATTTTTGTGGGCATTACGCCTCTGGTGCTGGTTGGTTATACTTGAGCTCCATAAGTACATCCATCTGAGTATGATTTCATATGGATTTCATCCACATCACTCAAAGTCTAATGACTTGTCTTCCTCACAGGATATGATTCGCACCTTCATGAGAGAGGTCAACAATATTTGTACGTGTTTCAACAAACTCTTATTCTTTGTGATATTTTGCTACGTACACATTGGACAGGTGTGCTGGCCATGCATACAAAATCGAGGGTGCACTCAAGATTTGTAAGAGAAATGGTACAAAACAGGACAGAGAGACCATCTGATAAACAGGTCCAATAGATGAGGCAATTCTATAGGGAACCTGCACTGCACCTGCATGCATAAGCCCTCCAAACGAAAGAAAAGCTAGAGTTCATGAATGATTTTGGGGATATATGATTGGTCAAATTTTTTAATCTAGGAGTCCCAAGAAGACAAGATGTGGGGTGTGTTTGAGTGTGGATGGATGGATACAAGAAATAAATGTTGGGAATTCCATCAATGATAATTACTTCTAACAAAAGATAAAGGTGTTGACTCAATCTAACCTACAACTTGTCAAACGTTGGGAAATTGCCTCAAAAACAAATTAATTAAAAGTAAATGGGATATTAAACATTGCATTTATATTTTTTATAACTAAAAGTCAATATAAGAGTACCTTACAAATAAAAAATGACTGGGTCGACTCCGTTTCAACTCGAACTGACTATTGGGAACTCCACTATCGTATTAAAAAACGTAGAGCGATGGTCCATTACTGGTCAACTAAATCGACGAACTCGGATTAGGAGGTCCTCTCAACCTGTGGCGCGAGGTCCAATAGAAACCAGTTTTTTTACCAAATCAGATGGGATGGTTTAAATTAGTGAGATGGTGAAATGCATGGATACCCATAACTAATAGAATTTTTAATTATTAGAATGAGTGGTTTGATTAAATTTGAAGTTTAGATGTTAAATTTTTTAATAATTTATTATTATTGAGAATAAGTAAGTTGAAAAATTATTAATAAATTTATTATTTTAATTAAATTAAATAATTTATTAGTTATTATATATATAATTAAATTATATTAAATATATTTTGTATAATTATTTTTTAATATATAATATTTTTATTATGTATTTACCTTATAATTTTATATAAAATATTATTAATATATAAATTTAATTAAAGTAAATAAAAATAATATTATAAATTATAAATAAATATATTAAAGTAATTTAAGTATTAAATAATATAATTTATAAGAATACCCAATACTTTCATAGTATATAGAATTATAACGTAGATAAAGTGATTAGAAGTTTGTTTATTTACCATTCCAAATTCATCGAAATCTTTACATTTTTATCAAATAATTAATTTTTCTACCGATTCAAACTATTTCAAATCACTTTAAATAATTGTATTTCCAAATCTCTACCCAGTAGAGTTTTCTTCGTTTTCGAAAAAACTTAAAATTGGACATTGACTAATGTATTAATATCACATTTTAGTTTGTACATGATTTAACTAATTAAAAAATAAATGGGTAGCCATTTTAGATTATAATGGAAAGTCGTACACCACTAAACTATATAATATCAAAAGTTCATCATTATTTATATTAACATAAAAATATGTATTAAAGGAAAATAAATAAATAAAATATTTTTTTTATTAAATTTAGGGTGAAATTTATCATATTTCTCTTAATTTAATTCTTTTAATATTGTGAGTAATTAAATAATTTAAAATTAGTAATAAACAACTAATTATTTAATAAGCATAATATTTTAGTATTGAATGAAGTAGAGGATTTTAGTATTGAACGAAGTAGAGGAATGATAACACGTTAATATTTTTATTATTTTATACTTTAATAGAATTATAGATAATGAAATATTTAAAATTTTATATACACAATACTTTTTTAATTTTAATAAATTTATGATGAATTTTGTTAACATTGGCCATTTTTACCTAATGAAAGGGAGGGCTCTCCATAACTGATATAAACTTGGGTCTCCGTGGGAAATACGACTAATCAACTCCCCACATATCACATATGGAGGAAAATTATTCAATATTTTCAAATATTTTATTTTTGAATTATATAATTTAAAAAATGGTATTTTCAGTATTGTATAATTGAAAAAAAATGATAATTTTAGTTTGTATTATTTATAAATATTTTTTAAAATCATATTATTAAAAAAATTAACATTTTCGATCTCATACATTAAATTTTTTAGGACTTACTTTTATTAAAATATAAAATATTATTTTAAAATATGTAGAATGGAAAGTTTCAATATAAAATAATATAAGACTGAAAAAAATAATATAAATTTCTGTTTGGCTACCATATGAAGTCTACACTACCTCGCATGATAAATCTTCATATCTCTCAAACTTCCCCATGGTGCCCAGTCTACATTACCTCGCATGAGATATTTGGTTGGAAACCGACTGCCAAGCTTTACTGCTGGAGAGTCGGAAATGCTGAGAGGATCCTATGACTATACTGCTCGTTATGTCGACGAGTTCACGTACTATAACCCCACGGTGCCCAGTTAGTCAACTGACTGCCTTTGGCAAGTAGCAAGAGAAGGTAGGGTTGGGATTTCATTGTTTATTATTTTTTGGTAAAAATCTCATCATGTACAATTTATGTAATTACTCAATCTAGATATAAGATCATTATATTTCTAATCTTTCATTAATTATTTATAATAAAGATATTTTTTATAAATTAATAAATTTAAATATATTTTATTTATTAAGTAAAAATTATATCAATCAATGATTCAATTGGAACATTAGTTAAATTGTCTATAAATTGAAGCCGGCAATGGTTTCTAGGGCTAGGCCGGTTGTTACTCTTCTCCGCCTATCCCCTTCCACTCCTCCTCACTGCGTCTCTGTTTGCTTCTTCTAACCCCGGCTAGCTGCTGCCACTCTTATCTGAGGTCTCCTGTTGTTCGGCCTTGGTATTTCCCTGTTGCCATTGCGGTCTTTTCTTCTTGTGTTTACTGCCTGTGTTATTGAGTATGTTTTAGGTTAAGTGGTTTTGTTGACAAGTTCATAGAAACACTGTGGCTATTTAGTTCAACTGTGTTTCTGGCTTCTACTTCTATCATGTTCAGTTCAGTTATTTTTTTGTTGTATTATGTTCAGTTGCTTTTGCTCAGTCAAATTGTCTACGTCTAGTTTGTTTATCATCATAAGAGAGCTGCTCTACTCACTCCATGGTTTTCCCATTGTGTTTCGTTGACGATTTTTAGGTTTCCTTGGCGGGGTCTGAGGAGGTACAATGATTCTTCTGGAGGATGTCTTTAGGGTCGAAACTCTCGACCCTGATGGAAAAAAATTCGACAAAGGTGATAATTCTCATCCTTTATCTTCCCTTTCATTCCTCTATGGTTTGGCTACTGGCTGTTCTCTAGCAAAATTGGTGGTTAAGAGAAATGCATAGGTTTCTCTGCAGTTGATATAGAAGATCCTGGTATTTTGAGTAGTCCTGTGGATCTTTGCTATTAGTGATATACTGAGAAGGTTTTGCTTTTTTGTAGCTTAAAAGGGTGTGAATAGGTGGTTTCAATTTCGAGTTTGCACCTTGACTGTGCAAGCCTTTTTCAAGCTATTAAGTATTACTGTTACCTGATGAAGATTATATGATTGTGCAAATTGTGTAATGTGGTGCAATTCCCATAATATTGAGGAAAGGAAAATGAAGTTGTAGTTGAATTGTTAGTTTTATCATGAAAACACTCTTTTGGATTGAAGAAGTTAAGGCAACTTTATCATGGACCAGAGGACATACAGACAAAATTGGTGATATTTATTGTATACTTGTGTGAAATGAAGATATTCTTGCCTGACCTCGTAAAACTTGATTTAGAGTCTTCCTAGCTGATCTCGTGATTTCAAGGTTCAAGTACTATTCATGTGGAGCCACATTGATGTTATGCAAAATCCATTTTATTGATGCTGAAGTTTTATTCTCCTCCTCCTCCGAAACAAATCCACGTATTTGATTGCACCTCTTGTTTCATGATTCACGTTGTCCTTTATTCTTTCAGTATTTGATATATATACACACATAATTGAGCCCCTTGCATTTCATGGAATGAAATCTAAAAGAAACTTTAATTATGTTTCTAATTATTGGCTACATTAGTAGTCAGTTTTCATTATGCTTTGTACATATATGCCTAAATAAAATGTGAGAAGTCTGTTAGAATAATGCATTCTAAGCATGTGTTATACTTGGATATTAAAGGCTCAATGCAAAATATATTTCCTTCTGATATGGTTTTATTGATTTTGATTCATTAATCCATCTATGTACCTCTGTTAAGAGATGTAAGGCCTCGAGCTTTCCTGAAATGAAACCATTCTCAAGTAACTTATGCTCATCGTTGTCGTTCTTGCTTTCCTCCAGTTACTCGAATTGAGGCTCGAAGTGAAAGATTTGATATGTTCATGCACTTGGATGTGAATTCTGAGATATATCCATTGGGTGTTGGACAGAAGTTCACCATGGCGTTAGCTACCACATTGAACTTAGATGGAACACCAGATACTGGATATTACACTCCAGTAGTTTTCTTTTGCTTTCCTTCTTTTCTTTTTAATTTTATATGCTTAATGGTTCCATTGGTTCATTTACATGATTTCATTCACAGAGATATGATGCTTTTTTAGTCATTGAAGATTTTCTTCTAATTATATAAACATAATGGCGACATATTTATTTTGAGAAATGTCATCTTTATAGTAAGAAAACCTATAAAAATGTTTTTTTTTTCTGTACTTGTGTCCTGCTTGATGCACTTGTTTTAAGGATAGATCGTTGTATGTGTTTTTTGTCCCTAATTTTGATATCTCATGGGTTTGAGCTCAATAACTCTTGCCATATTCCTGTCCATGTGCTGTGTGTAAAAACATCTTAGGGTCCTCTTAGTAATAAATCTGCTCTTTTATTTGTAATGCAAATATTAGGGTGGAAGAAAGTCTATTGCTGAAAAGTACGAGTACATTATGCATGGTAAGCTCTATAAGATTTCAGAGGATGATCCTGCCAAGGCTGCAGCTAAAGGTTCTAGAGGAATCAAAGCGTATGCCCTTTTTTCAACTCTATGATATTGCGCAATGCTTTATTTTGATGGCATAGGAAAATTTGTATCTTATGCTATGGTTGTACTGTACCACAAAGAAATTATAATCAGCTGCTTTAATTTTAGTGTTATTCTTTTTGTTTAAATCACCAAAATATGGTATTTATTAGTCGTTGTCATTCTGAAATCAATCAAAGCTTGAAGCTGAAGGGAATATGTGTTCTATTCAGTTATTGTTTCTTCAGTATAGTTTGGTTGTTGCCTATTGTTTCCTTTGAATTAGTTAGCCCAAAATCAGAATCATGATTGACCTTGGAAATTTTATGTTATAAATATGGTAAGTTTGTCAGTTTTTATCATCAGATACTGGATAGAGATAGCAAGTACAACAGTCTACTCATACGAGTATATATCATATAGTTATGAGCTGGAAATATGTGCAAGATAGGTTCAATTTCATGTGGCCTAACCCATAGACTTTTCTTGGTTCTGTCTTTGCAGTGAAATATACGTTTCATATGGTGGGCTTTTGATGATGCTGAGAGGGGACCCTTCAAATCTCCACAAGTTTGACCTTGACCAGAGGTTATTCCTCTGCATCCGGAAGCTCTGAGTTGCCCTTTTGATTTTGTTGCATACTTGACACAACTGATGCTAGTGTCATGACTGTCTTACTACTGCTACAAACTGATCATGGAACGCTGGATTTGTGCCAGAAATTGTTGATATGCTGTGAACTCTAAATTGAATCAATATATCAAACCCAAGGTTATTAATACTTTCTGCTTAACATCAAGAGTACTTTCCCAGGACACAACAAGAGAACTCTATCTTCCAAGAATTGAATGGTTTCCTTGAATTATTGTGCTTAAATTTGAAGTATACCAAAATATTGTCAAAATCTATTTTCATAGGTCAATCCTTAATATGATGCCAAAATAACGAAAAGCAATCCCTGCAACTTGCTCATTTGCAATGCCTGAAAACACCACCTTTTCCTCTCTTGTCTGGCCTGCTTTATTGCTGGTTGGATGCCCCTGCGAAAAAAAACTCTGCATCAATGTGAATTTTCATTCGATCTCTTTAGAATTCTACTTCATTTAGTTGCTGTACTAGTGAGATCTAATGCCAGTCTGTAATAAGAGGTGAAACGTTAGAATGAGGTGAATTTCATGTACAAAATGCACATCCTTGAACTAAAGAATGGGAAAATACTTTATTGATAGTACATTGAAACAGTAATCTGACAACTCGTACGATTTCTTTTATGATCAGATCTATGCTACATTATTGGTAAAAGACATTCATTAATCAATCCCTTTCTCCCATTCAGCAACTTGCTGCCTGCTTTGCTTAGCTGTTGTTCTGCAACCAGCGGTGACACATTTCCAAAGGCTATGTTTGTGGACACGTGTTCAACACCCACGTCAATGGGCCAAATTCATATACTTTGCAACTTGATCCTGTTGGGCTCCACCATATCTTCCTGAAGATTTTATCTTTCCTTTAAGCGTCTTTTGCGGAGATTCTTTTATTTTTTTTGTTCTCTCCAAAAAGAGACCGTTACTTTGTTTGGGTAAACAAAAGGCCCTTAATCTTTCACAAGTGTGATATTGCACTGCTTGATAATCTAATCTCCACTTTTACCTAGTTGAACGAGGGCTGCTTGGAGCTAGTTTGAAGCTCTGGAGGGCTGCTGGTAAAAAGTGGGGGATCATTTGGCTAGGATCTAACATAACCCTATATGCTACTACTCGGGAAGGAGTTGGTGTGGTGAACCGAGGCTTTTGGAGGCAGAGTTACGTGGATGGAGGGTTGATAGAATTTAGAATTTAATTGCTGCTTGCTTTCTTCCATACTATGTTGTAACATGCACAGACTACCACGTCAGCTTACCGCTGTCACCCTAATAGAGATTATCATGTTTGCCTTTTATATTCTATTCGTAGTACTTAGGGCGTGTAGGGGATTGAGGTGGGCTAGGAAGGAAGTGAATTACAGTGTTTGGTAAGAACGTAAGAGTGACTTGTCATGCAAATCTGTTGCCACGTCATACGAGACACGTGTGCTGCTGAAGCCCATTCCGACCACGGGGAGACAGCTTTATCGTACAACCAGCTGGAATAAGACACGTGGTGTCACCTCCTCGGACTCCCCAGGAAATTCAACGTCCGTGTCCTTCAGGTGGGTCCCGCGTGATCCTCCACCTGTCGGGTTCTCATATGTCCACGTAGTAGTGCGTTGAGTAAAGTTGTGTGCTGGGCGTAGCTGCCGGGAAGAAATCCGTTAAAGAGGAAAAATAATAACACTACATAATTTGATTAGGCAGTAATTAAGGGAAATGACGTGGGAAGGTGAGAATGACTCAGCACGGTTTCCAGGTTTCATATTCGGTCCCTCTCTTTAAGTTTTTCGATATTTGGAGTATGTCAGTATATAAATTATTTAATAAATATTTATTTATTTATCACAAAACGACATTACGTGGGCCCCACCATTAGCTCCTCGCAATTCCGCTCACAGTTTTTCACCGAGGAGCGAGCTCCACTGCCATGGCTTCTTCTCCTTAGCCCCCTCTCTACAAGTATGGTAAGATTTATCAGAATTCTTACTTTCTTGATAGAGAGGAAGATGATTAATTTTGTTTTCCCAGTTGCTGGATTGATCGAATTGTACGTGAGGCATTCGACTTGACCATTCGTTCAATTACCCTGTCTCCAGCCTCCAAGTGGTGATTTCCCCATCTGATTATATCCTCAAAACCACCGACCCAAAATGTCTTCTTTTTCAAGAGATCTCATGCACACCCTCCCCCATCTTCTACACGGGTTTTCGCAGAGACCCTGTGAGGAGGAGGAAACAGGAGAAGCACAGGAGGAAACTATGGCTGCGGCGGCGGAGGCAGGGGATGAGGGAGGAATCGAACTCAGCCTCGGGCTGTCCCTCAACGGAAGGTTCGGCGTCGACCCGATGAGGGCGAACGGGCCGAACCTCGCACGGTTGTCCTCAATCCCGGACCTTCTGGACCCGTCAATGGCCGAACTGGGGTTCTCCTCGTCGCTCTTGAAGACCTCCTCGCTGCATGCAGAAACAGAGGAGGAGTGCAGGAAGAGGAAGGAGGTTCAGAGCCTTAGGAGACTGGAAGTGAAGAGGAAGCGGGACCAGAAGCAGAGGAGCGGCGGCGGCTCCAACCGGGACCTTCTAATAAGCTTGACGGAGGAGACGAATGGATTCCATCTTCTTCAACCTCCTCGATCTCTATCGCAGCAGGGCTCGATTGGGTCTCAAGGGAGCGGCACTGGCTCCTCTGTTGTCTCATCAGAACCTGATATCCACCAACATTTCCATGGTATATACGAGTCTCCTCCTCCTCCTCCTCCTCCTCCTCCTCCTCCTCTACCCTTTTGCTTTCTGCTTTTCTTCTCTTTCGTTTGCCTCCCTGTTGATCATCAAAACTGTTTTTTGTATAAATTATATTATATTTTGATTAATGAATTTAACTCGAATGAGACTTCATATCATCAACGAACTGGGAAAATTATGTAAATTTATATATAATTATGTATAATTCCGTTTTTTTTCCCGATCAACCAGCCTCACGGAATTATGATCTCTGTTCTGAAAAAATTCTCTGGATTTGCAGTTGCAGAGAGCGTGGCGGGGCCGCCGGTAATACCTGGTCTGGCACCTCCGGGCGGATTCTCCCCGTCGAGAGGTCGGGGGTTGCCACCGAAAGGCGGCGATGGCCGCAAGGTGGGGAAGAACTTGCCGGAGGAGATGCCATTTGTGTTCACGAAGGGGAGCGGCCCTGACGGGAAGCGGATCGAGGGTTTCCTCTACAGGTATCGGAATGGGGAGGAGGTGAGTATCGTCTGCGCCTGCCACGGCAGCTTCCTCAGCCCGGCCGAGTTCGTGAGGCACGGCCGGGTCGGTGGTGGTGACGTGGCAAATCCAATGAGGCAGATTCTCGTACAGCCGTCCTCATTAATGTAAGCTTTTAAGTTATCGATCCTCCTCCGCTCGGTTCATCATCAGATCGTAAGATCTCTCGATCTAGTGCCGATCTTATTCCGATTTTCAAGGGCTTTCATTGATGATCTCTGTCACTATCTACTAGACATTTTATTCATATGAGTAGGAACAATATTATATCAAAATCTATTCTCCATGCTTGAACCGGCATCGGTCTATTTTGCTTGGTTTGGTTTTTAGAAAGCCATAGATAGACTTTCTGTTTTCTATCGAACCTATTTTACCTTAATTTTTAGAAAGCCATACGTAGACTTGCCATTAAAGAAAGACCCGTTGATTTCAACCGCAGTTATTCGGATTATTTAACCATATATATGTATTTGTATTGAGTGATTTAAAATAATTTGGAGTTGAGTTATTTTGGAGTAGTGAATAAATTTCTAATTTGATAAAAACTATGAACAGGTTTGAATACTACCTCTAATTTGATAAAAAAATATAAACGGTTTTTGGAGGGATCAAAATCACCTACAAACCTATCAAACGTTACCTTTTACACTATACAAAATACCTACCTAAAAAAATGGGGCCTTACCTTTTACACTATACAAAATACTTACCTAAAAAAATGGGGTATTTAGAGTGAGTATATTTACACTATATAAATTACCTAAAAAATGGTTATATAAAAGTATTGGTATTTGAAGTGATTGTGTTACTTATTAATTAAATTATTTTAATATCTTTATTTTTTATTTATTTTTATATATTTTAAATAAATTTATATATTAATAATATTTTATATAAAATTATATAATATAAATATTATAAATAAAAAATTATTTATAAAATTTATTTAATATAATATAATTATATATATTAGCTAATAAATTATTTAATTTAATTAAAAAAATAAATTTATATTTTTTTATTTTTTTAATAATAATCATTCACCTTAATATAATTAAAATATTATTAAAAATTTATAACAACTCCAATCTTATCACTTTATTTTTTATTCGTTCTAACCCTTAAACTCCGAATCAACCAATTAATACAAAAATAGCATAAAATAGAAAACCTTAACTTGTGAGATTAACAAGAGTTTTGTGAGCTTATAACAATTAGTGTATATATTGTACAGATTGACAATATAATAATATGTAGGCAATTATAATTTTATCTTCATTTTCTGGTTACATCTTCATTTCATGGTATTAGCCGGATCTTGACAACTACAATCCAACCATCACAGTCTTCATTTATCATCACCAAGTTCCCCTTTCTTCCTGCAATTAAATTCTCTGTTCGTCCTCCTGCAATTAAATTCTCTGTTCGTCCTGCAAAACTAAGTATTTTGTGCAACACCATTTTGCTTCTACATGCAATCAAATACATAAAATACTTAGTTTTGCATAAGTTCACCATCAAAGACCAACTTGCTTCTACTTGCCCCTCTTTTCTCCAAGCTCTCAATTGAGTTTCTTCCTCGGACGAATATATTATATAATTACTAAAAAACTCTAAAAACTTTAAAATTTTCATTAATAATGGGACGGTGGAATAATATCAACCCATCGCAATTACTCTCACATTCAACTTACACATATTTTTTCAACACTCTCAACAATATACAAACTTAAAAACATACTATGTACTCTATCATACAATATAATTAGCTTCTATCTTATCACACCCAACTTATGTAAATTTATGTGTAATACTAAAAATTTTTAAAATAAATTTTAAACTCAATTAGATAAAAAAATGAGATTGAATCACTAATTAAAACATAAATCAAGATTGTAAATTAAATTAGATTAAAAATTGATTTGTACAAAAATTTTAGAAAATTGATAAATTTTATAAAACCTCTTTTAATTAAAAATAAATAATTGAGAAAATTACGATTAAGAATTGATTCGAATAAGTATCAAATTGGATCGTACCGAAATCTTAACAAATTTATCTACGAGTTTAAAAAATCGAAAATGGAAATTATTGGATGCAAATGATAGTAAATTGACCAAAACAATTTTATAAAATTAAATTTGACAAAAAATCGGTCGAACTAGTAAAAAATAACAAAAATAATTTGCTAAAAAATGGTTTGTAGCAGTACCGAACCAACCGAATGAACCGGGACACATTCTGCACACAACATGTATAAAACCCATACTTTGGGATAAAAGAAAACTGTGAAAAGAACCGTTATAAATTTATGTGCGAAGAAACAAGTTAATTAATGAACGAAAAATAATTAACGTGTAAAATTGGAAAATCCTAAATGACAAAAAATTTACAAAAATTATAAGAAAGAACTGAGAAGTAGAATTGAGGATAGAATCGAACCTTTTCGGGGTAAACCGGACCCGAACCAGAGTGAATCGGGATGAACCATAGTGAACCGGTTCACTAATTCATTTTTCTATATGGTTTAAAAATGTTAATTTGGGAAATTGATACCACCATTATATAAAAAATAAATTTAGATAAATTTAGAAAATTTAAAATTTTAGAAAACTGGTCAAATCGGGTCAAAACTGGCCAAATTTCAAATTTGGATCACCAACGGCGCCTCGTTAGTTGCCACATAGACACATGTAATCAATGGGAGGATGCCACATGTCCGCTCAACGGATAGCTGGTGCCCAGTCTACACGCCACACAAACACGAGTAGCCAATGAGAAGCTGCCATGTGTTCTGTCAATAGTCAACGGCTGATGCGGTAGCCGAGCTGGCACTACACGTCAGAAAAACTAGCCAATCACAATTGTGCCACCACCATGTAATCGTCTTCAACCTTCAGATGCTGATAGAGAGAATGGAGGAGAGAGACGCCAGAAAAGCTGGAGTTTTCGACGACTCAAAAAACTTTTCAGTCAGGTCGCCGGCGGGTAGCCTGAACAATTGCGAAGCTTTCTATATAAATAACACCACTTCATTTGTACTCAACATCGAGTGAAAAAGAATAATAGTGTATTTTTCGGCGAGCTGCGAACTAGAGCTTCGACAGCGAGATTTTTCTTAGTCTCCAAAGCCACATTGGGTATCTTTGGAATCAGAAAGAATTCTTCTACCTGACCACACATTCCATTCAGTTTGAGAGCCACTGAGTAGAAATGAGTAAGCTTAAAAAGTATTGCCACCCCTCGACCAGAGAACTGTCCAACCCCCTGTAGCCACTTCGAGCCTTCCTATAGCCAATTGTAACCAATTAAGTACCCATCAAGCCAAGATGGATTGTGCAAAGAAGGTAATAACTTTCTACACTCCCGAAACACTCGAACTACGTTTCCAAGGAGACAGGAGAAAGGGAGAAGTGCAATTAGTGTCCCACATAAAGGTTTAAAAGATGATACAGAAGGGTTGTAAAGCTTTTATGGCAATGAACATCAATAGGAAGTTAAAGGAGAAGGGACTAGAAGGCATCCCAATAGTTGAACACTACTCGAACGTATTTTTGGAGGAATTACCCGGATTACGTAATTTTTACATCACTCCTCACAGGTGTGATGGTTAAAATTCCACTTAGTAGTGGGTTTTCATTCTCGAGGTGCTTATCATCCCAATCGGGTACGATATAAAATCCCACTCACCCGATCGTGCAGTGTATTTCCCCTCAATCGGCTTTCATCCCTTGTGAGCTTTGTCTCAGCTAGCGTTCCTGATATCTCGTGTTCCTATACGTTCATTATCATTTGGCTTGATAGCCTTCATTCATTTATGAATAACTAAAAATATCTAACTTTTTAAATATTTGTAATTTGGTCCCTAAAGTTCTTTTTCTTTTACTTTAGGCCCTAAATACCAGTTTTCCCCAAATTGAGTCCGAACAATTTTAAAATTCACCTTGGGACCTCAATTAATTCAATTTCACACAAGGGGTTCAAGTTTCTAAATTTCCAATTTGGTCCTCAATTTTTCTAAAATTACCGTTTGCCCCTCCTTTACAAAAATAGTAATTTTTACCCCAAAATTTTCAAAAATTGCTTGATTTGTCCCCCAATACCCTTATCATGCCCAATTGGCCCTCAATTTCATAAAATTATATTTTAGTCTCTCAAATTTTAGAAACCCCCAATTTCCCCCCAATTTCAACTTTCCAACACAGCCGAATTTGATTTCATCAAATTGACCGATCAAACAAGTTTAATTTGAAAATTGAAGTTAAATTGGATTTCCTACATCATCATATGATTCAATTGCACTTTGAATCACAAGATTTAACGTTGAAACGAGCTCAAATGGAGCTTCGCCGAAAAACTAGCTTAGAGAGAGAAAGCTTCAATTGCTTACCGTCAAGGGTGCGACGGTTCAAGCTTTCAATCTGGACAGATAGCTCTTGTCCTAAGGTTTCTCCTAGGATTAAGAATTGGATCAATTGATGCCGAATTGAGAATTTAATCATAAAAAATCTACCGATTCTCTCTCTAATGCCGAACATAATTTATAGAGGGGAGCCAAATTAGCTTACCTTTTCATTCTAATTCGACCGTAGGAGGGCTGAGTAGGTGTTGGGAGAGCTTGGTTTGACTTGAGGAGGGCTCAAATTGGATGATTTCAGCCCAATAAAAATAGGGTAGCTTCGGTCCACCAGAGATGCTTTATTGTTCGATCACGCCGGTGCTTCTTCAACGACCCTCAGAGCAATTGGAGACTACCACCATGTAGCTGACTTCTCCCCAATTCTAAGAAACCCGACCATGCCTTCTTTGGCTTAGAAATGACCCTATATCAGAGCTCTGGTTCGAGCTTCACTGGAAACCTGAGTAGTTGAGTGAGAATGAGGTTTTCAATTGTGGAGAGTACGAATGGAGAGTAGCTCTTTATATAGGGAGTTTGGGGACTCGTCGACCGTCCGTTTGACACCTTTATAACAGTCATTGTTAGCCTGAAACGTACTGAACATAAACGTTTCCTCTTCACCAGTGTTGGTTCAATTTTTCAGTGAGTGAACAATGTTGTCATCTGAAGGAAGAATATGACACTATTCCGAATCGAACTGGACCAGTTCGAACCGGGTTCAAAGCTTAAATCGGCCAGTTCAGGCTCAATTCAATCGAGTTTTTCAAACTTAAAAATTTCTAAATTCATATAAATTCATTCTCTATCCAATGGTGGCCTTAATTTTCAAATTTGAATTTTTTAAGCCACATAGAAAAATGAATTTAGCATTTGGTTCAATAATGGTTTAAACCGATCCAAACTGGTTCGGATTTGGTTCACATGAACTGATTTGGTTTTCATCCCCCATTCATCCTAAACTCCTTTTTCATGACTTTTTTAACTATTTAGGTCACTTGAAATCCATAAATTTCCCAATTTACCCTTACTCTATCGGTTCCAGCTCATAAACCAGTTCAATTCGGCTTGGATTTGGTTCGTCTGAACCGGTTTGATTTTCTTCTTCCAATTTGCCCTAAGGTTCTTTTCCAAGGTTTTATGAACCCATTGAGTTACTCGGAAGTTGTAAATTTCCCAAATTGTCTATTTTCTAATGATCGGGTTTGTGAACCGGTTCGGTTTACTCATTCAGTTTGATCGGTTCTTTTCCCAGTTTTCCTTAAATTCAATGAGCGGGGTTTATATATCACCTTGGAGACACTACGAGATAATCGCTTATATGCGAAATTCTCCAAGTGTGAGTATTGGTTGCAGGAGGTAGGGTTCTTAAGGCACATAATGTCCAAAGATGAAGTCATGGTGGATACGACGAAAGTGAAGGCCATATATGATTGGAACGCACCCAAGAATCCTTTAGAGATTCAAAGTTTCTTGGGCTTGGCAGGGTACTATAGACAGTTTGTGCAAGATTTCTCTAAGATAGATGCTCCTTTGACCCATCTCACAAGGAAAGGAGTGGAGTATAAGTGGGATGAAAGCTGTGAGGAATCCTTCCTATAGTTGAAAACCCGTTTAACAACGACACCCACACTCTCTCTTCCTGACCCAAGTGCAGGGGAGTACACCGTCTATAGTGATGCATCTGGACAAGGACTCGAATGTGTATTAATGCAACAAGTAAATGTTATCACCTATGCCTCGTGACAATTAAATGTACATGAACGGAACTATCCTACCCACAACTTAGAGTTAGCCGCAATAGTTTTTGTCACGCCCCGACCCGGTTTGTTCGGATCCCCGTGATCAACCTGCCACTCTCCCGGTTTATTAAACGGTTTCCCCTTATTATAAACCGTAAAGAGTAAGGCGTCCTTTAACTTGCACCTTTTTCCTGGAATAACATAATCAAAACTGCATGAAATTTAAAACCGTACATATCTGTCTTACAGGCATCTTAGTTGACGGTCTTTAAGGGGAGGCTTTCCAAGATTTCCTGAAAGGGATATAAGGGAGGGGGTGAGTACGACTACTCAGTGAATGGGTTTTTAAAAACTTTTGAATTTTAAAAAAAATATTTATATGGAGTGTGCCAGACTCTGTTTTCAAAAATCCCTTCATTTAAAAATTTGAGTTTTTCCATTATTTCTTAGTTACCACAGTGTGTCATCACCCAACACACATCCTTCATCATGAAGGTTACACACATTCGCAAGTCAGTATCACTACTGAACCCGCTAGTGGCTTCAGAGCGACTTTTCCTGCCACCCGGATAGAAGTACGACCACTTCTACCCTGGAAATGAGTGGATGTACGTGACATCCGACCCACAATCCTGAAATCACTTCTTCGTGTCCGTATGAGGACAGAGACCTCATCCTGTCCCCACCCCGGTCTCATGCGCTTCGTGCTACTCCAAATTTCGCACAGACACCTGGAACGACGAAATGCCCTTATAGCCACCAGGTCGTCCAGTGCTCTTAGGACGCATCACTACCCCTCATGGGCGTCTTGATGATCCCGTACTCACAATGCATGCACAAACAGTGTTTTCTTATATTGCCATGTAATCTGTGGTGCCATTAGTCCAACGGCCCCGACTCTCAACTCAACCCGCAGCTGTTTGTCTTGACTAGTCCGTCGACCTGTCATGTCGCACTGCCGCTAGTTGATTGAGCATGTCAGTCCTATCTTGGTACCATGGCCAAACAATTCACTTATTATGCTTTATGGCACATATATCATGTTCATTTACGAGCCCTGCTCGTGCCAACTGGCCTTGGGCCCACTATACGAGATTTTCAAAATTGGGCATTTAGCCCCCAAGTTCCAAAATCGAGGCCCCCAGACTATTTGAGCTATTCGAGCTCCCGTCGAGAAGGTTTACCAAATTGTTTAAGCATTGGCACACAGTCAGGGGAGAGCACTTCCGACAAAAATAGGTTTTTACTGTCCATCATACCGACCGATATAAGGACATCTCCGTTCATAACCGATGAACGGGTTTTCAACTTCCTTCGAGGAAGTCTCATCACACTAACCGGGTATGATCTACTTACAACCCGTAAGTAGTTTTTTCGCATAACTTTCACATCACTTTCTCTAAGTAGTGATGATTAAAATACCACTAAACAATGAGTTTTTATATCGAGGCACTTATCATCCCCAACCGGGTATGATGTTAGTAAACCCACTCACAACCGGTAAGTGGTTTTTAACTTTAAACTGTGCTCATCATCCCAACTGGGTATGATGTGAATAACCCACTCACCCGTTAATGCCGTGATTTCCACTAGACTGGTTCTTTGTATTCACGTGAGCTTGTCCTTGCTGGCGTTCCTGGTATTTAACGTTCCGGTGAAGGCACGACAGTCCGAGCTTTCGATCTGGGCAGATAGGTCTCATCCTGAGGTTCATCCTAAAATCAAGTATTGTATCAATTGATGCGGAATTGGATTAGAATTTCGTGATTGAAATTCGGTCGATTCTCTCTCTAGCACCGATCAAAAATTATAAAGGGGAGCCGAATTGGCTTACCTTTCGGTCCTAATTCAGCCGTGGAAAGGCTGAGGAAGTTTTGGGAGGGCTTAGTTTAGCCTGAGGAGGGCTTGAAATGGCCGATTCCAGCTTGGCCAGAATAGGGCAGCTTCGGTCCACCGGAGTTGCTTCATTATTCCATCATGTCGGCACTTCTCCAACGGTTCTCGAATTGACTGGAGTTTGCTATTAGATAGCGTCTTCTCCCCGGTTCTAAAGAGCCCGACTTTTGTTCAAGTCGAAGCTTTGGTTCGAGCTTTACTAGGAAATGGAGCAGTAGAGAGAGAGAGAAGTGTTCAGGTGTGAGGAGAATGAAATGGAGATGACCTCTTTATATAGTCGTAAAACCCGTGTATTAAATAGGCGAGATTTATTACTAGTATTAATATTGCCATAAATTATTGGTATTAATTTCAATAATTTAATTTCGGTAATAAATTATTTGTATTAATTCCAATAATTTAGTTTAGGTATTAAATTATTGGTATTAATTTCAATAATTAAATATATATTAATTGACGGCTATTTATGATAAGCCGTACATTCGTATAAAAATTTTTGACCGAAATTTCAGGTTATAAAAAATCACACTTCCCAAGAGGTCACCCATCCTCACACTACTCTAAGGTAAGCACGCTTAGCTTTAAAGTTCTTATGTAATCTAGTTCACCTGAACCAATTTGGTTTTTGTTTTCTATTTTGTCTTAAATTTCTTTTCCAATGTTGAATAAATTCTTTGGATCAACCGAAAATTGTAAATTTTCATATTGCTTATTTCCAAATGTAAACCGGTTTAGTTTTTCTTATTCAGTTTGACCGGTTCTTTTCCTGGTTTTCCTTAACTCAAATGTGCGGGGTTTACAGTTTTTGCCCTCAAGATTTGGCGACACTACCTATATGGGGTTAAGTGTAGGATATATACCGATCACAAGAGTCTTAAGTACTTCCTATCTCAGAGGGAGTTGAACCTCCGCCAGAGGAGATGGCTGGAGTTGGTTAAGGACTATGAGCTTATGATAGAATATCACCTTGGGAAGGCCAATGTGGTGGCAGATGCTCTAAGTCGCAAGTATCAAACCAAGGCGGCACGAATAAAGACAAGCTATTTACCCTTGTTGTAATAGTTGGGAAGAATGGAAGTGGACCTTAAAGTAGACAAAATAGAACAATGCTTATTGGCTAATGTAGTGGTAAGACCCAGCCTAATGGAGCAAATAAAGGTCCATCAAAAAGGGGATAAGGAACTCCAGCCCTATTTGGACTCGGTCAATGAAGGGATGAGACCAGACTACAACCTTCGAAGCGATGAAGTGCTAACCTATAAGGGTAGAATGTGTGTGCCTCAAGATAAGGAATTGAAGAGATTAATCTTGGAAGAGGCACATGACTTTATCTATGCGATGCATCCAGGCAGTACTAAGATGTACCATACCCTTAAACAAGGTTATTGGTGGGGAGGGATGGAGAGGGATATTGCGGAATATGTAGCATGATGCTTATCCTATCAGCAGATTAAAGCTGAGCACTAGAAACCTTCAGGACTAGTACAACCCTTACCAATCCCCAAATGAAAATGGGAACACATTAATATGAATTTTGTCACTAGACTACATGTGACTAGGAAGAGACGAGACGTAATTTGGGTCATTGTGGATAGATTGACCAAGTCCTCCCACTTCTTACCAATAAGAGTGACAGATTCGGTGGAACAATTAGCAGTGTTATACATGAGGGAAATCATGAGACTCCATGGCGTCCCAGTAGCATTGTGTCAAATAGAGACCCTAGATTTACCTAAAGGTTTTGGCCTACTTTGCAAAAAGCCTTGGGGACCAAGCTCCACATGAGTACAACATTTCATCATTAGACCGACGGACAGTCTGAGAAGACAATCCAAACCCGAGAAGACATGCTACAGGCATGCGTACTCACCATGAAGAAGGGTTGGGAGGAACACTTGTGCCTAATGGAGTTTGCCTATAATAACAGTTATGAGGTTAGTATTCAAATGGTTCCTTTTGAAGCCCTTAATGGACGACCATGGCATACCCCCTTATTTTGGGAAGAGGTGGAAGAAAGGAAGCTAGAAAGGGTCGAACTAATAGAGTACGCCACAAAAAAGATTAAAATCATAAGGAGTTGACTTAAGGTTCTCAAGACACGCAGAAGAGCTACACGGACCATCGGAGAAGGGACTTAGAACTGAGTGTGATGATATCTTCACTTACAATTGGCATGCGAGTTTCTCCTTCCTTCAAGTAAGTTCATCATACCAATCGGGTATGATTTCCTCTACTTACAACTAGTAAGTAGGTTTTAGCTTAAATCGCCCATCACCCCAATCGTGTATGATGTTAAAGTCCCACTCACAGTGGTTTTTTATTTCTAAAGTGTTCACCATCCCAATCGAGTATGATGTAAATATGCTCACTCACCCGATAACCGTGACATGTTTGTCCTAGGTCGATTTTCCAAGTCTATGCGAGCTTTCTCTTGCTTGTGTTCCGATCACACTTGTCCCTACATGATTTGGGCAGTCTTATCAATTACGGTTTGACCTAAAAGATTAGGCTCACAAATTATCGATTAATTGTACTTAGGTTTCTAAAGTTCATTTTTCTTAACTTTAGATCCATAATACCAACTTTTGCCCAAATTAGAGTCCCAAGGTTTCCAAAATTCCTTTTGAATCCTCAATTTACTCAAAATTGTATAAGGGGTTCAAGTTTTCCAAATTTCAAATTTGGTCCCCAACTTTTCAAAAATTTCCATTTTGCCCCTACTTTCTAAAAATGGCAATTTGACCCCCAAATGTTTTAAAAATTGACCAATTGCTCCTCCAACATCTTTTTCATGGCCAATTGGCCTTCAATTTTGGGAAATTGCAAAGAGGTCCCTCAATTTTTTGAAATTCCCAATTTCCCCTCAATTTCTCCACTTCAAACTGACTGAATTTGATTTCTTCAAATTGACCATTCAATTGGGGTTAATTGTCTCAATTAGAGGTATAAATTAGTTCCTACACAGCCATACGATTCAATTGAGCTTTAAATCGTATGAAATGAGGCCAAAACGAGCTAAAACGCAACTTTGCCGAAAAATCATTCGTAGATAGTGAAAGCTTCGAAAGATTATCGTCGGGGGTGCAACAGTCCGATCTCTTTATCTGGGAAGGTATATCTCGTCCTGAGGTTTCTTTTAGGATCAAGAATTGCTACAATTGACATCGAATCAAGGGAGAATTTCATCAGTGATGTTTCACACTTTCTCTCTCTAACTCTAATCGAAAATGATAGAGGAGGGCCGAATTGGCTTACCTTTCAACTCTGTTGCGGTCCTGTGAGGGTTGTGGAGGTGTCGGGAATGCTTGTTTTGGCTGGAGGAGGGCTGAATTTGGCCGAATTCAGCTTGGCCAAAACCGGACAGCTTTGGTCCTTTAGAGTTACTTCACTGTTTGATTCCACATGCACTCTTTCGGCGGTGCTCAGGTCAAAAGGAAGTTGCTGTCAGGTTGCTGACTTCCTCCGAAGTTTATAGAACCTAACCTTACCTCCTAAGGCTGAGAAAAATGCCTATATCGGAGTTGTGGTTCGAGCTTCGTTGGAAACTGTGAGGTTGATAGAAAATGGAGATTTGATGTGTGTGGAGGATGATTGGAGATGAGCTCTTTATATAGGGAGCTTGAATATCCTCTGCCCGACAATTTTCCATTTTGGTTGAGCTTATCCTAGCTCTAAAACGGCCTGATCGAAGCAATTTAGGCTTCATCAACGTTATCCATTTTTGCATTGAATGAACAATGTTGTCATCATGAGGAAGAAGGTGACACTATTCCGAACCTGTCACGCCTCGATCTGGTTTGGTAGGATCCTCGTGAACAACCCGCCACTCTCGTGGTCTATCAAGAGTTTCTCGTTTCCTAAATTGCGAGGAATAAGACATCCTTTTACCTATCCTTTCTGGAATAGCTTTATAAAAAACTAAGTTATTTAAAATAGACATACTTGTCCTTTTTCCAAATTAGTAAGATCTTTAGAAAGAGGTCTTTCCTCGGTTACTTGCAAGGAGTAAAAAGGGAGGGGTGAATTCTACAACTTAGTGAGTGAGTGTTGGGAGTGAGTTTCCATGAAACAATTTTAATTAAAATGTGCCAAAATTCTTATTTCTTTTAAGAATGATCTTTCCTCAAATTCTGGTTTTTCAAAACCTCTTTCCATTTGCCATTTGGTGTGTTTAGCAAACAACATAAGCCCTTCATTGGGAAGGGAACACACATTCACAGGTGTAGCCTGTCCACTACACCCACTTGAGGCTCAGAGCGTCTTTACCGACCACTAATATAGAAGTCCGTCCACTTCTACCCTGTGTCTAAGTGGATATTCTCGACATCCGACCCTCAGACCTGAATACCACTCCGTGTCTATATGAGGATAGAGACCTCATCCTGACCCCACCTCGGTCTTGTGCACAAGAAGCTGCTCCAAGCTTTTCGACTAACTGGCAAGACGAACTGCCCTTATCTCCACCATGTCATCTAATAGCCCTTAGGACCCATCACTACACCTGTTAGACGTCTTGATGGTCCTGAACCACAAGTGCATGCACAAAATAATAGTTTTCTCATATAGCCATTTATCTTTGGTGCCACTGGTCCAACGGCCCCGACCCTCAACCCGACTTGTAGCTGTTTGTCTAGGCCGATTCGTCGACCTAACCTTGACGCACTGCCGCGAGTCCATCATGTACTATCGGTCATAACTTAGTACAATCGTGAAATCACACAATTATTTCATTAGAAATTTTCATGGATTTCATAACTCAAGTTTGTTTACAAGCTCCTCCTCGTGCCCACTGGCCTTGGGCCCACTGCACGTGATTTTCCATAAACCGGGCATTTAGCCTAACAAGTTCAAAAACCGAGACCTCTAGCCTATTTGAGTTGTTCCAGCTCCTGTCAAGAAGGTCTCCCAAAGAGTTTAAGCATTGACACACAGTCAGGAGAGAACACTCCTGAAAAAAATATATTTTCCTTTTATCCCACCAACCGGGTGTGATGATATCTCCGCTTACAACCCGCAAGCGGGTTTCTCCTTCCTTCAAGGAAGTTCATCATACCAACCAGATATGATTTCTTCTACTTACAACTAGTAAGTAGGTTTTAGCTTAAATCGCCCATCACCCCAACCGAATATGACGTTAAAGTCCCACTTATAAGTGGTTTTTCATTTCTAAAGTGCTCACCATCCCAACTGGGTATGATGTTAATATGCACACTCACCCTATAATCATGACGTATTCGTCCTCGGTCCATTTTTTCGAAGTCTAAGTGACCTTTCTCTTGCTTGCGTTCTGGTCACACTTGTCCCTACACGATTTAGGTAGCTTTGTCAATTATGGTTTGGCATAAAGGCCTAGGCTCACAAATTATCAATAAATTGCACTTAGGTTCCTAAAGTTGATTTCTCTTAACTTTAGGTCCCTAATGCCAACTTTTGCCCAATTTGAGTCCCAAGGTTTCAAAAATTCCCTTTGAGCCCTCATTTTACTCAAAATTTTACAAGGGGCTCAAGTTTTCCAAACTTCCAATTTGGTCCCTCAACTTTTCAAAAATTACCATTTGCCCCTACTTTCCAAAAATGACAATTTGACCCCACATGTTTAAAAAATAGACCAATTGGTCCTCCAACATCTTTTTCATGGCCAATTGGCCTTCAATTTTGGGAAATTGCAAAGAGGTCTCTCAATTTTATGAAATCCCCAAAATTTCCCAAAAGTTTTCCCCCCAATTTCTCCCATTCAAATTGATTGAATTTGATTTCTTCAAATTGGCCATTCAATCAGGGTTAATTGCTCAAATTGAAGGAATGGATTAGTTCCTACACTTCCATACGATTCAATTGAGCTTTGACCGCACCATTTGGGTCTAAATTAAGCTCAAACAAATCTTCGTTGAAAAACTGTACGTAGAGAGGGAAAGCTTACCGTTAGAGGTGTGGTGGTCTGAGCTCTCAATCAGGGAAGGTAGCTCTTGTCTTGAGGTTCCTTCTAGGATCAAGAATTGCTATAATTGGTATCAAATCGAGGGAGAATTCTTTGAATAAATTTTTGCACTTTCTCCCTAACTTCGATCTGCAACTACTAAGATGGGCTGGATTGGCTTACTTTTCAGCTTTGTTGAGGTCATATGAGGGTTGTGGTGGTGTTGGGGAGGCTTGGTTTGGTGGGAGGAGGGCTGAATTTGGTCAAATTCAGCTCGGCCAAAATAGGGCATTTTCGGTTTGTCGGAGCTGCTTCACTGTTTGATTCTGCTGGCGCTTCTCCAACGGTCCTTGGGTCAAAAGGAATATACTATCAGGTAGTTGACTTCCCCTGGAGTCTATAGGACTCGACTTTGCCTTCTGAAGCTAAGAAAAATGCCTATATCGAAGCTCTAGTTCGAGCTTCGCCAGAAAATGAAGCAGTTGAGAGAGAATGGAGATTTCAGGTGTGTGGAGGATGAATGGAGAGAAGCTCTTTATATAGGAAGCTTGGGGCCCTCTGATCAATAACTTTCCTTTTTGGTCGAGCTTATCCTCACCTTGAAACGGCCTGATAGAAGCCGTTTTTCCTTCGTTGGCGTCATCCATTTCTGCATTGAATGAACAGTGTTATCATCTGAAGGAAGAATACGACACTATTCCAAACCAGACCGGACTGGTCCGATCGGTTCAATGCATAAATCAACCAGTTCATGCATGATTCGACCAATTTTCTCAAAATTAAAAATTTATAAATTAATCTAAATTCATTCTCCATCTAATGGTGGCTTCAATTCCCCAATTTGATCATTTTAAGCCACCAAGAAAAATGAATTTAGAAATCGGTTCAAGTATGGTTTAAACCGGTTTAATCTAGTTCAGGTTTGGTTCACCTGAACTGGTCTGGTTTTCTCTTCCCATTTCTCCCAAGGTTCCTTTCCATGGTTTTTATGACTCTTTGAGTCACTTGGGACTTGTAAATTTCTCGATTTACCATTTCCTTATCAGTTGTGGTTCATGAACCGGCTCAATTTTCTCTTTTGGAACAATCGATTTTTCTAATCTGTAAAGGGATGGGGTTTACAAAACAGGACCAGACTGTTCCAACTAGGTTCAATGCATAAATGGGCTGGTTTAGGCCCGATTCGAACAATTTTCTCAAAATTAAAAATTTCTAACTTCATTCTCCATCTAATGGTTGCTTCAATTCCCTAATTTGATTATTTTAAACCACTAAGAAAAATGAATTTAGAAACCGGTTCAAGTATAGTTCAAATCAATTTCATCCGGTTTACCTGAACCGGTCTAGTTTTCTCTTCCCATTTGTCCCATGGTTCTTTTTCATGATTTTTATGACCCCTTTGAGTCACTTGGGATTTGTCTATTTCCCATTTTACCATGTTTACCGGTTATGGTTTGTAAACCGGCTCGGTTTTCTTCTTTAAATTGAGTAGTTCTTTTCTCAGTTTTCTCACCTTTAAAGGATGGGGTTTACAACTCTCCCCTCCTTTTAAGGGTTTTGTCCCCAAAACTAAGTCAACCATTATTTGCACTGGAAGTGACTTTCCTTGATGTCGTCTAGGGGTTTGCTCAGCTTGTTATCACTTTAGCTATTTCTTTCACGTTGTCTTTTAGTTACATACTAGAGAAGTCTCCCTTTCTTTATATTCTCTGCTCACACCACAGGGCATATCACGACCAGTCATGTCCAATCTACCCATCCCAAGGTACCTCCTTAGGTCTACTTCTTACTCTACTTAAGGTAAGACTTTTATTCTTAAGGATTCTTATTCATGTCATTGGGTTGAACGCTCTATATACATTCGATCGTCCCTGTTTCCCATCATTTCCAAGATTGTTAATGCTCTTATTTTAGAATCCTTTAGGACTTTTGTCCCTAATCCCTTGGGTTTTGATATAATTCCTTCCTTGTCTCATTTTAGTCCTTCATTTTTGGTTTATCACAGTTTTGATTCCATTTCTTAGATTTGACTAACGGATTTGGTCTTATCTAGGTCATCTTTCTTGAAATTGTTGGCACAATAGGTTCCTCACAACATGATCTATTTTGGAATTATCTTTGCTCATTATGATTCCAGAATATGTATCCTTGATAACAGTTCATGCCTTTCCATCCGTTCAGAAGTTGTAGGGCTTCGTTCCTTCCTACTACCCGGTAGTGTTTTCCAACTACCTTTTATATTGTCTAATTACCTTTTAATCTTTTAACATCAAAATCGCATCGGTTCCCTTTATCTACTCATTCTTTACCAACTTTTCTGGGTTTTCCCCCCAGTTTCAACTGTTAGTTTTCTAGCTTACTAACATATTGGGATCCTTTCTCACTTATGTCCTTCCTTTACATTGGCGTCTTTTACTCAAGTGTTTTCCTTTCCTCCATCCTTTCTTGCTTGCTTGTAACCATTCACCATTTCTCATTCCGACTTGTCCCTTTTTCGATCTACGTATTGATTCCTTATTTTGGGGAGGTGTCCCTTTTATGGTTTTCATTCCCTATTATGTCCTTCAAGGTAGAGACTTCTATTTTAGGGTTGTACCTTCGATCTTCTTACTATTCCTTGAAAGTTCCTTCTCTTTACTTCCCTACATTCTCTTTAGTTTAGGGACATTTGCCCGCTTTTAATCCTCCATTGTCTTAAAATTCCCATTTTGGCCCTTATTCCCTAATGAACTTCTGATTTCCGGGTTTGATTTTATGTATTCTATACTACGCCTAACTGTCATCCTTTAAGCTTCCTTAAATGAGTGTGGATCATGACAAGTCTTGTTGTTAGTGATCATTTCCATTATCCATTTCTTAAATGGGAGGTCTTACTTTTCCATGGTTTCTCAGGTAGTTTTTTTTCTCTATTTCCTTATTATGGGCAATTCACTCATTTCTTACCTATACGACATCTTTCGATGCTATCTTTTCATCTACCCGTTCCTTGGGTTTAACTTACTCATTGGGTTCTTAGGTAAACTTCCCTTAAAACTGGTCCTTTATTCCCAACTTTCATTCCATTTGAAATTTACTTTCTATTCCACATTAGTTGGGTTCATTACTTCTCCATTGGAATATATATGCCTCTTTGGGGCTTCCTTCCTTGGTCAGCTTCCTCCTCTTTTCCCTGGATTTCCTCTTCCTTCGTTTTTCATGGGTACCTATCTTTGCGTCCATTTCTTGACATCCTTTCCTGCTTTCCCTTACCTTGAGGAATCTTATTGGCACATCCCTTGTACCTTGTATTTATTCCCACTTGTGCTAACTAAATTTTGATTTCTATTAGGGAAGGGTTTTTGATCTCTTTCCTTTTGAGGTTTCTAAATCTCCTTCTGAGAGTTTGCTCAATCCCTTATGTGGCTCAACTTTGGTCATTGATTAGTTCTTGGCTATTTATTTCTTCCAGGATTTCTTCATCCTTCTTTTTCTAATGTATTGGCCTTTCCACCTTTCCCTTCCTTGTCGGAGTTTAAATTTTATGGTCTTCTTGAGGGTGAGTTCTTTAATTGCCTCATTCCCACAAATCTCATGGTCCTTTTGTCTTGGAATAGTTGTCCTTCGAGTTTAGTTGTACTTGATGCCTAACCCGTTGTCCTTTTTAGGGTGTAGTCCTTACTACGTTTCCTGTCCTTCATAGGGCGTCGTTTATTCTCCTTGATCATTTCGTTATTTCTAATTGCTTCCTGCTTGACTACTCTCCTTTTTCTAAAACAGATCACACTTGCCATCCTAGACATCCTTAACCACTTCTGTCCCCTTTTTAAGGTTCCTTATTTTGGGTTAAGCCTCTTATGATCCTCCTTTTAGTTCCTTAGCTTGGGAGTTTCCTTTCCACAGTGTCACTTCCTACCTTTATCCTTTTTCTTAGGGACTTCCATCCTGAGATTTTCAGTTCACCTCCCTAACGGTTCTTGAAGGCTTTTCCTTCTTTCCTTTCTTACACCCTTCTGACATCGATATGGTTATCCACCCTTAATCCTTCTTCGTCCTCTAATTCCCTTCTTGTTCCTTATCCTTCCTTTGAGGAGTTCCTTATTGGAGCGAGTTTCTAGCACTCTTTATTTTGTCTAGCCGCCCATCAATGATTCCTTCAAGGGTACTTAGTCCCATTCATTCCTCTAGAGTTCTCTTTCCTAGCACCTTTCTTTTCCTCTACTGTGTCCCATCTTGGAGTTACTTGATGAGGTTTTTCCGCGTTCACCCTTTTTAAGGGGGGTTCTTGTACCTTACCTCTCCTCCTGGTTATCTTTCATTCAACTAGTGCTTCTTAGAGGCAACCCAATTCTCCTTGGTTTCCTAACTCTTGTATGAGGTCTCTCTCTCAATCCCTTATGGTCCTTAGACTTTCCTCTACTCTTCCTGCACCTCTTAATGTCGCTTTCCCTTTTTTCTAGATTTATCCTATTCTTTGACGTTGCTTCCCTTATATTATACCCCTTATTAACACACTCTTTCCCTTCTTCCTACCCTTAGTTAGGGTATGTCCTTTCTTGTGACTCCTTTTCTAGGTAGAATCTTGGTTCTTCTCTAGAAATTTCCTTCATAATTGCCTTGTTACTCGAAGTTTCCTAGTTCTTGTGGCAGAACTATTTAGGCTATCCCTTTCTTCCTTAGGTGGCCTTCTCTCCATTTATTACCTGGTCATGATTGGTTTACTCCAATATATTAATCGTTATCATGGAAAACTAACTTTTAAAAAAATAGTCTTTATTCATTAAAGGAGGTAGATTATTGTCGTACTCGGCTTATTACAAATATTTTTTCACTACTTCCTAGTCCCTTGGAGTCATAGGCGGGAGTTAGCCTCCGAATGGTTTCGAGATTCATGGTCCAAAGGCTCTGATGAACTAGTTGACATCCATCCATACTTCCGTCGGGCTTCCCTAATAGGGTGAACTTCATGAATTGCCTTAGGTCTGTACCTTCTTAGTACCTCAACCTTACACTCATAGTTCCATCTCATCAAATGGGAAGGGTTGAAGTTGGATTGAGCTGGTGGGGGTACTTGGTGGACCTTCATGAAGGTGGCGTGGGAATCCCAATAGTTATCCCAGACCTCCTTCTTAGTTGGAGTCTCTTTAGGCTGTTGCAGGGCTAGAGGGGGTGTCGGGCTCCTTGGAGGAGAATATGTGATTCCTTCGGGCTCTAATAATGCTCCAACAAGTTTCCTATAGTCACTGACCATATCTTGAGATACTCTCTTCTCAACCTCTATGAATCTTTGGACAACTGCCTCTCTGGAGGTATGCATCTTTTTCATGATCTCGTTTGGGGGTTTGGTTCACACGATAAACTTCCTAGGAACTCTTCTTCCTATAGGATAGTTTAGGTTTTTGTTAGTGTCAGGGCATAGTATTGATAATGCTTTCAATGAAACATGGCTTTGATACCACTCAAGTTGTCATACCTTGACTTGGTTTGGTCAGATCCCTGTGATCAACCTATCGCTCCCTTGGTTTAAGAGGGGTTTCCCCTTGTTTTAATCAATAGGAGCCATGCATAATTCAAACCTTATTCCCTAGAATATCATAAATCAATAAACACGCAAGCTTAAAAGTGACATTAATCAAACCTGATGGAGGGTACATCTTCGTGTTTTCTTTTGTCATATTTCCTTACTCCTGATAGGGGTATAAGAGAGGGGGTGAGTTCTACAACTCAGTGACGGGTGTTGGGAGTGAGTTTTCAAGAACAATAGTTTATTTAAATTATGCATGGTTATCATTTTCTTTAAAAGAAGTTTTCCTCAAAATTTGGTTTTCAAAACATTTTTCCCATTTCCATACTAGGTGTGCTTTGCAGACAATACACGCCATTCATCAGGAAGGGAACACACATTTGTAGGTGCAACCCATCCACTGCACCCACTTGTGGCTCAGAGCGTCTTTATCGGCTACAAAGATAGAAGTCTGTCCACTTCTACCCTATGTCTAAGTGGATGTTCTCGACATCTGACCGTAAGACCTGAATGCCACTCCGTGTCCATATGAGGACAGAGACCTCATCCCAACCCCACCCCGGTCTCATGTGCAAGAAGCTACAGCAAGCTTCCCAACTGACTAGCACGACGAACTGTCCTTATCTCCATCAGGTTGTCCAATAGCCCTTAGGACCCATCACTACCCTTCTTGGGTATCTTGATGGTCCTGTATCATAGATGCATGCACAAACAATAGTTTTCACATATAGCCATTATCCTTAGTGCCGATGGTCTAACGACCCCGACCCTCAACCCGACCTGCAGTTGTTTGTCTAGGCTGGTCCGTCGACCTGGCCCTAATGCACTGCCGCCAGCCCATCGAGTATTGTCGGTCCTGACTCGATACGATGGCCAAATCACATACATAATTTCATCTAGAAATTTCATGACTTTCCTTTATTCATGTTTGTTTATGAGGTCCTTCTCCTACCCATTGGTCTTGGGTCCACTGCACGTGATTTTCCAAAACCGAGAATTTAGCCCCATGAGTTCAAAAACCAAGGCCTTTGGCCTATCTGAGCTTTTCTAGCTCCCGTAAAGAAGGTCTCCCAAATAGTTTAAGCATAGACACACAGTCAGGGGAGAACACTTCTAACAAAATATATTTTCACTTCATCCCACCAACCGGCTGTGATGATATCTCCGCTTATAATCGACAAGCGGGTTTCTCCTTCCTTTAAGGAAGTTCATCATATCAACCGAGTATTATTTCCTCTACTTACAATTGGTAAGTAGGTTTTAGCTTAAATCGCCCATCACCCAAATCGGGTATGATGTTAAAGTCCCATTCACAATGGTTTTTTTGTTTCTAAAGTGCTCACCATCCCAACCGAGTATGATGTAAATATGCCCACTCACCTAATAACCGTGATATGTTCATACTCAATTAGTTTTCTAAGTCTACACGACCTTTCTCTTGCTTGCGTTCCGTTCACACTTATCCCTACATGATTTGGATAGTCTTATCAATTAAGGTTTGGCCTAAAAGCCTAGGCTCACATATTATTGATTAATTGCACTTAGGTCCATAAAGTTCAATTTTCTTATCTTTAGGTCCCTAATGCCAACTTTTACCCAATTTGGAGTCCCAAGATTTCTAAAATTCCCTTTGAGTTCTCAATTTACTCAAAATTGTATAAGGGGTTTAAGTTTTCCAAATTTCCAATTTGGTCCCTAACTTTTCAAAAATTATCATCTGCCCCTACTTTCCAAAAATGGCAATTTGACCCCAAATATTTAAAAAAATCGACCAATTGGTCCTCCAACATATTTTTCATGGCCAATTGGCCTTCAATTTTGGGAAATTGCAAAGAGGTCCCTCAATTTTCTAAAATTCCCAATTTCTCCCCTTCAAACTTATCGAATTTGATTTCTTCAAATTGGCCATTAAATCAGGGTTAATTGTCTCAATTGGAGGTATAAATAAGTTCCTACACTTCCATATGATTCAATTGAGCTTTGAATCATATGAATTAAGCCCGAAACGAGCTCAAACGGAGCTTTGCTGGAAAATCATTCGTAGAGAGAGAAAGCTTCAAAAGCTTACCGTCGGAGGTGTGGCAGTCCAATATCTCTATCTGGGAAGGTAGCTCTCATCCTAAGGTTCATTCTAGGATTAAGAATTGCTACAATTGATATCGAATCAAGGGAGAATTTCATCAGTGAAGTTTCACACTTTCTCTCTCAAACTTCGACCGAAAATGACAGCGGAGAGCTGAATTGGCTTTCCTTTCAACTCTGTTGTAGTTGAATTTGGCTTTCCTTCCAAATTTAGCTCGGTCAAAATAGGGCAGCTTCGATCATTCGAAGCTATTTCACTGTTTGATTTCATCGGCGCTTCTCCAACAGTACTCGGGTCGAAATGAAGTTGATGTTAGGCAACTGACTTTCCCAGTGTATATAGAACTTGACCTTGCTTCCTGAGGTTGAGAAAAATGCCTATATCAGAGCTCTGGTTTGAGCTTCGCTGGAAATTGGAGCAGTTGAGAGAAAATGGAGATTTGAGGTGTGTGGAGGATGAATGGTGAGGAGCTCTTTATATAGGGAGCTCGTGGACCCTCTACCCAACAAATTTTCATTTTGGTCGAGCTTATCATCGCCTTGAAACGACCTGATCGAAGCAATTTAAGCTTCACCGACGTTATCCGTTTTTGCATTGAATGAACTGTCATCCCGAGGAAGAAGAAGACACTGTTTTGAGTCGAATCGGACCAGTCCGACTGGATTCATTGCGTAAATCAGCCGGTTCAGGCCCGATTCGACCGATTTTCTCAAAATTAAAATTTCTAAATTTATCTAAATTCATTCTCCATCTAATGGTGGCTTCAATTCTCTAATTTGATCATTTTAAGCCACCAAGAAAATTGAATTTAGAAACCGGTTCAAGTATGGTTCAAACTGGTTCAATACTGTTCAATTCGATTCATGTTCGGTTCACCTGAATCGGTCTGGTTTTCTTTTCCCATTTGTCCCAAGGTTCTTTTCTATGATTTTTATGACCCCTTCGAGTCACTTGGAATTTTTCAATTTACCATTTTACCCTTTCTTTACCGGTTATGGTTCGTGAACTGACTCGATTTTCTCTATTGAATTGACTAGTTCTTTTCCCGGTTTTCTCACCTTTAAAGGATGGGGTTTACACCGTGCTTCTTTAAACTCTAGTCATTCTTTTGTTTGATCATGATATGATCCACAAGAGTAGGTCGAACCGTTAGGTTCACCAACAAACACGATGTCTCTTCTTCCATATCCAAATGTACGCGAAGTTACTTTAGTTGCTCTAGCACGTGTATGTGTAATGACCTCATGTGAGCTAGACTCACCTTGTGTTATCAGCATAAGACGCCAACTACCACATTCGCTTTTTCTAAGTGGTATTATATGATAATATCATAGTACTTGATCAATTCCAACCGTCGCCTCTACCTCAGGTTCAATTCATTTTATGTCGTAAGATACTTGAGGCACATGCGATCAGTGAAGATCCAACATGTTACCCCATACAAGTAATGTCTCCATATTTTTAGGGTAAATACTATGGCTGCCAATCCCTGGTCATTAGTTGGGCAGTTCTACTTGTGATTTTTCAGCTGTTTTGATGCATACGATATTACCTTTCCTTACTATCTCAGTATTTATCCTAGATCGTATCTTGACACATCGCTATACACAGTGTATTCTCCCCTGCTCATATTTGGGAGATCAAGTACGTGGGCCAATGCTATTTCACACTTCGAACTGCTATGATGGGAAAATCTTTCACAAACCTTTGTTAGTATCCATCCAATCCCAAAAAACTTCTCACTTCTGCGAGGTTATTTGATGCTTCCCAATTAGATACAATCTCAATATTTGTGGGGTATACTTAAATTTCCCTTAGCAAGATATCACGTGCCTTAGAAATGTCACTTCCCTTAGCAAAAAATTACACTTTATGAACTTAGCATACAATTACTCATTTTGTAGAACTTCCAACACTATTTAAAAATGTACTCTATGATCCATTTCTATATAGAAGTACATTAGTATATCATCGATAAATACTATTATAAACATGTCGAGATAAACTTAGAATATTCGATTCATTTGGTGCATGAATACCGCTGATACATTAATTAATCCAAATATTATTATCCTAAACTTATAATGCTCGTATCTTAAAGATATTTTTCTTAATTTCTTAACATGTTCTTATCTTTTCAAGGTATTATGAGACATGTTCTATTTCTCATCTTGAATTACCACGAGTTGAAGCCGGTTTATTAATTATCAAATTTAAAACCATTTGTTTAGAAAAACATGAGTATCATTTCCCATTTATTTAGATTTGTATGTTTATCGTGAGATAACTTGTTATCTTGTCAATCCTAGAACATATGATTTTAAAACTCACTCTAGAAAACTATTAGTCTCATTTGCCATTTTTATAAATAATGTGACTGCGCCTATTTGTCCTAAGGTGGAAGTTGTCCCAATTTCATAAATAACATGAATGTGCCCATTTGTCCTCTCATTTTTTATGTTGTATACGAGACTAGCCTCATACTTAAGGAAAAACGTTCAAAATTTTATATTAGTACATTTTTAATATTTATAAAATATTTAATAAAAATATAATTAAAATTATGAGAAATACATATCATTAATTCTATTAGACATGATGTTAAAATATTCACACATCGGTTATAGAAAATTTATCTCTCACAAGAATTTTTTAAAATTTTGTGCACTTTTGTGTTAAATAAGATAGGAATAAACACTACAAATATTATACTTATACCATAATTATTTCTAATAATTATGATTTTATCTTAAGTTTTGATTTTAAGAATTTAATTCATATTTTTTATAACTAAGTAAGAACGTCTAATACTAATAATGAATTTTAATTTACTTACCTCAGAAGTCATAATGGGGAACTCAAAAGTGGAGCCTAATTGTCATGGGGATACAACCCATCTACTTGGAATGCTAACACCATTTATATTTGATACCTCAACTCCATAAATATTTAGGCTAATTGACGTAAACCCAATTATTTAAACATTCAAGCCCAATACATTTAGCTTTCGTCTAGTCTTTATTTCACATTAGGCCCAATCCTTGAAAGACCCAATTTTGTAGGCCATTTCCACATAACTCACATTATTCACCATGACCCCTATTCAGCCCATGTCAGCCATTATCCGTCTTGTTTCAACATCCGCAACCCAAAATAGCCTATTCTTCAACCCTCTATTAAACGGAGCAATTCTCCCTGATTGGGTACCAGACGACCATTGTCGCGGAACGGATGACTTCCATTCCTGGAGTCACTTAGTTTACTAAAGAACCCAGTTGATTGCAGGGCGGTTGTCTTCAATCTAACAACGATCCATGGGGTAGAGTGATCCCTTAAAGACTCGTTAGAAGAGAAATACAGATGTTGGTGGAGGGGTAACTGAAAATAAAAGGTGGGCTTTCACCTGAGGAGAAAAACAGATCCATCATCAATGGCAGACGATGAAGGTGGTCTCTTGCTAGAGAGAAATACTCAATCGACTCTGGATATGCTCGGAAAGACAAATAAAAATGATGCCAAATGTAAAATTTGTGCCATGTATCGGAGAAAATCAGACGGAAAGCTCGGTAGCCAGCTACTTTGGGAGGTAGAAACTCATCGTATTTTTTAGGGGAAGGGATATAAGACTTCACGTTTTCTTGAGGAAGTTTTACAGACAAAATTTCATAGAAGGAACGTTTGCTCAATTCCTATTGGAAGAAATTTTAAGAAGGCAATCCCCTACTTTTACACAAGACTTCGATTGCGGGAACACTTCGGAATCTTGGCCTAGAAAAGGAAAGCTGTCGACCCTTAAATGAAGCAGCTTGTTTTTTTGTTTCTCTTGCAAATTGAGGAAAAAGAAAAGGTTGATCTTATTGGACCACAGGTGTAGAGGCTTCAATTGGGTCTTGTTATTGAGCCGAGATTTATTCATTTCCATCATTATTAGGCAGCCCACCAAAAGGCTTAGCTATCACTCAATCCCTTTATTTATAAATTTGTAACTCACACTTTAAGTAAAATTAATTTTTTAACTAATAATAATAAATTTATCATTTTATTTTTTTCTGAATATATTAAATTTGATTCGATTTAATCGAACTCTTAGTCCGATTTTTAATCAAATTATCTCAACTTAAAAATTATAAACAACTATTGATTTTCAAATAAAAAATTCTCTTTCCAACATTAAAATATATTAGTTTTTATTTATATTTTCACTATTAATCAAACTCCATTTTATTGTTTTCTGTTTAAATTATACGTTAAATTTGAGCATCTAGATAATTATGTTAAAATTACTCTCATATTTTTTTAAAATTTTTATTATCAAAACTTTAGTAATTAGGCAAATTTTAATTTCATAATGGATAGAAAATCTCCATTATTCCTTCTTAACTCAATTGTTACTCCCTTAAACTTTAGATAATAATCTTCATTTTGCTATAGGTTATCTTCCTTACAATGACTTAATTGATAAATTATGTTAGCCTCCTATGCCCAATTTAACGTAACATTTAAGAGATATTCCCTACCACTTTTAGTAATTATTCATTCATCTTTTTCTTTTCTCACAACTTGGTCTTTTTTTTTTGTGAGAAGTGTATGGACACAACTAGGTAGTGTATATTCACTATTTAATATTGTGTCCTTAAAGTAAGTTGATTATCCATGTATAAACTACAATATATCATCATAATTTGATACTTGGCATGAATACGATATTAACATAAGCATGAAATAAGCACTTTTTCGTACTCACTCATTACTTACTTAAGTCTAGTATTCATATATAAGATTTCACTTTCTATATTATTGTTTATAGTTTTGTTATTGAGTTATATCATTTTATCTTTAAATAATACTCACCATATATGTACATTTCATTGAGGCTCAATATTTTCCTTAAAGCTAGTGTCGTACTTGTAGAACGTTTTATACGAAGATTTTGTCAAAACACACTTCTAAGATCTTAATTTAAACATGAGGGTTTTTATTACTTTTCATATCCTTACCTTCTCACATCTTTAAATTTTTTGTCATTATTTTCATAAAATTTTCTCTCTTTTACCCTAAAAGATTATATGTTTCATTAACCTTTGAGTATACAAGTTACTCTATTTTCATCTCATCACTGCATTCATTGATAGATGACTCGACTTCATTTTGTATTAATGTTAAGATGTGCACTTATCTGACACATCCTTCATCCTTGTGCAATACTTACAATAGCACACATTAATATTTTCTAAGACTTTCTCTATTATCGGCTTAATTTTCTTTAGTTCATTACTCTCATAATTTATACTTCTCATAATGATTCTTAGCGTGTAATCTATCTCATGTATAATGACAAAATATAACATATCTCAAATTTTGGAGAACTTGACCTCATCTGCATTAGATATAATCGTTCTATCATGGTCCAGTAATCCAATTCACTTTCTAGACTCGAATTGGTACTCCAAATTTCTTATAATACTTAAGTACTTCCTTCGTAACATCTCGGTTCGATGTGTTCCTCATCACCTGAAGGTGATACTCTTTCTATTTTCCTCGATTCTCAAGTCTTATAATTGAATACACCATGAAATATCTTCCAGGTATTGTCTTGTTGATATAATTTCTATCGATCTGCAATACTGAGAAAATCACCCTTACTTCCTGGTACTCATCATTGGTTGATACTTTTTAATCCACTTATCATTTGTTAATGTATGATTTCCATAAATACAATCAAAACGTGAGGTATACTTCTAGTACATATTTCCATATTAGGTTTCATACATCTATGTGTAGGATTTTTTCTCGCTCATTATTCCATGGTTCATGTAACTTTATTCATTAGTGCGGCAGGGGTTCAATTTTTGTAATGTTGTTCATTAGTGCTGTCGGGTTCTATTTTTGTCATTGGTGCTTTTGTTAACTTTTGAATATTAAGAGATCACCACTGCCTTTTGTCCACAAAACTCTAGTGTGATTCATTAGTGGTAATTGATTTCTTGGATGATAATTTACATCATTTTTTAAATCAAGATAATGACCCATCTTGATTACCATAGTCTTAACTTATTCCTTCTATATTCACGGAATGCTTGACATTTCTAATTCGTACGTCTCTTGGCGTATAACTCACTACTATGACTAGGTCATCCATGATAACATGTGTTATTTGCATACTAATGATACTTATACTTGCTCTTGGACACTCAAGGTTCTAGACCTCTACTCTTTGAATTTTTGTGCTTCATTCACTTAACTTGTTGCATGTTTCTTGCAACTCTTGGTCTACCTTCCATTGGCCTTGCTTTCATATGTTCTAATATTGTCCTTTCTTCACCTCTCTTAAACTAGGGTGCCAAACCTTTTGTTTACCTCAGTAAGGTCTCACCTCGATATGTGTCGAGTTTCCTTCTCACGGTCATACGTATTCCGACATTTTCTCACACACATTTTTATATTCATAGGCTTCTCCCCTCCTTTGGGATTAGTCAATTTGAAGCTCTATTTCCAATATTTGTAACTTGTGCCTCATGCTCCTTACTCCAATTAATTCACTAAATCTTTCCTTTCATTTAATATGTTGCCTTAAATATTTTACCGTGATTATTTGTGGGGCCTTATTTAAACACTTATTTCCATAGTCTTCTTATCTTGTTGGTTTATATAGATGCATTTTCTTGGTTACCCATATCACTCTTATGATATGCTCTAATTCTCCTATAACCGGAGAAGCAAGTGTTTGCCCATGATGTACCTCTCTTGGATATCATCACATCTTTCTCCAAATCTATATTTTGGGGATGGTAGATATTATAGCGTATTATCCCACTTTCCTTTGTTTTATTAGGTAGCTTGTACCTTGCGGTACATGGTATTTTCTGCCATTATTTTCAACAATTTCCATAAATATGTCTAAATGCCCTTTACTATCAAAACATAAATCATTATATTTGATTTGCTATTTAAAAAGGAATACACAACCATCTTTTCAACTTACAAATGGCACTTGAGTCAAAATGATCATGTTACAATGAAAGAGTGTCATCACCTTGCTACTTCAAAAGAAAATGTGAGACCATGAAAAATCCTAACTGCATAACTGGCCCAAATTGAACCAGGAACCAAAGGGTAATCGGGGAGTAGATTGAACCTGATGGAGGAAAGAGATCGATGGAGAGGCCAAGAAGGATGAATAAGGGCCAGGAGAAACCCTTAGGATGGTCGTAGGACTCAAAATCATGGATTAGTAGAAATCTCGGAGGGAACTGGTTTGAACTAGGTCCAAGCTAAGTGGAGTCACAAAACGCCCCAAATTTTAAGGGGGCAAAACAAATCCAAATCAAGCGGTTCTTGAGTACATTAAATAGGAAATTGTATGTAAAATTTTTACGTATTTCTATTTTCTCAAGAATCGGAGAAAAAAAAGGGGTTAATTGGGCCAAAACTCACTGAACTAACTCAGAAATTCATTGAAAATTGGTTTGCTACATTGTTAGACTGGTCAACTGATAAGTCAGGTGCATGCATTCACATATTGTCTTCTTCGCTCGACTGCTGACCCTAATTGCCCTGTTTTACTCGACAGCTCACCAATGACCCACCAACTCCACCGCTTGGGAAAATTAATTCATTACCAATAGAACATGCTATGAATTAATGAAAGGAAGTTATGAATAGATTATCACGGAGGTTTAAATCACAACCATATAAATTGGGGTTACCCTCACACTAAAATTTGCTTAGAATATACTCCCAACCACTGACTGCTCCCGACTCTAGCGACCTTGCTATTGAAAAGCATAACTTCATCGTCTTACCACCTCAAATGACGTTCTTAGTATCCATGTAATGCTGAGGAGTTTTCCATCACCACCTCTCTCGACCCTCAACTCTTCCTCTACCAGTGTCTATGAGATTGCACAATACCCAATCTTCGATGACCCGAAACAGAACACATATTTTTGAATCCAACTCCTATGGCCTTGATGGCCCTCGTGAGTTGAGAGACATTAGATGAGTCCCTTTTACCACCAACTTTCTATAGCCACTAGCATTGCCCAATTTGATTAAAAATTTGATATGAATTAAATCATCAATGTATTAGATCATGGGCAAAATGACCCAGTTGAATAAAATACAAAATGCAGGAGCTTCAAACCACCATTTGAGTTAATTCAAGTGGTCATAAACTCCTAGGAGAGTCAACTATCTAGCCCTAGTGGCCTCGATGGCCGAGGTGCCACCTCCGGTGAGTTTTCGTCTTGAACCTAACTTACATCGGACTATATTGATGTAACTAATCAAGCTCGGTCGGAGCAACTCAAACCAACTCTGGCCAAACCAAGTTTAAAACTAGCTAGAGGGAGGATAGGGGGACCTCCTCACTTAATTTGAGAATTTTTAGAGACACTTGAGTCATGGGTCAAAGGTGGTGGGCTAAAAAAGAAAAGATTTGAAATTTACGGGACCCAAATAGGATTTAGCTTTTTATGGGGTCTTCCTAATGGTCCAAATAAAGTTTTGGGGCTAGTTGGGAAGTTTGAGGACTAGTATTCCCTATTGGGAAGGACATCTTTGCAATAAATGCAATGTTAGTGACTAAAGTGAAAATATGAGTATTTGCATCACCCAAGGTGGACTTTTGAGTAGTGAAAGGACCTAAACTTAATAAAAAGATGTTTAGGGACCTATGTGGGAAATTTAGGGGTCAAATGGATCCCAAAAACTAAGTCCTCAACTAGAGGGACAAAATGGTAATTTTACCAAAACTTAGGGGACTTTTGGAAATTAAGAGAAATAAGGCTTGAAATCATTCCAATACCAATTGGGACCTAAATGGGACCCAAGAAAAAACTTTAAACAGTTAACCTAGGGAAAGGTTAGATTGTGGGTCGGATTATAGACTAACGGGACAAGTGATCGGAACCTGAGAAAGATAAACTATAAGAGCATAGAGAGAATACGTTCGAGAGAGTATAAATGGCCAATGGAAAGATTGACCATGGTTTTGGTATACCTTATAGAGAATGCAAGGAGCACTTACACTAAACTAGAGCGGGATTCCAGGCACTCCACAGAACAAACAAGTTCCGTTGAACTAGGTGAGTGAGTGTGTTTTGATAGCACGTCCTATTGGACCGATCGAGTTCCGATCATTTCTTGCTTGTGTGACCTTGTGTGTTAAGGTAGTAAGCTAAATCTTGAATGACCATATAAGAAGTGTGAATTGGTAATAGCATGCCCACTAAATCAAATACCATTTTAAAAGTATGAGTAAGAACCCGACATAAGGACTAGGGTATGAAATGAACATCAGTTTTGAGAAAACCATTATGGCTTAGAGCCATTGTGTGAATTGGGGAGTGGGCCAATAAGGGTCGGACTCCTAATTTGTGTGCATTGATGTTATAATGATCGAGTCAAGGATCATGCTGGGAGACCCGAGTCTAGGCCGTTGGGCTAGTTGTTTGAAATGGAAAGCTCATTCCTGTAGAGTTGCAATCTCGGTGTTTGTGCATATGTCATTTAAGGGGAGGCAACTAGTGAGGCTCCAAACTCTCAATGTTTATCCATATTTTAGCATGTTGATTGTTGTGTGAATTCCTATGCACATAATGATGGAGAGTTGAGCATGTGATGCACTAAGCTCCCGGTAATGTAGTGATGGTAGCATCATTACGAGAAATGTCCATGAGTGCCACAATTATGACTTGAAATCATTTGATTGTTATTTTTAATACCCTTATGGGAGAATAGGGGAGACAAATGGATGCCTTCATGGTTGTTCCGTCACTCACGGGGAAAATGGAAAGGAGACCCGAGAGTACATAGTGTTATCTTCCATGTTTCCTAGGACACCCAAAATACATATGGGTAACATCCCTATACACTTCTAGGGCGGGGAGATGGTGGGATAAGTCGTATTTGTAGGGGCCATAGGATAGCGAGAGCCAATTTATGTGGCTATGACATGGGTGCTGAGACACCAGTTGTGAGGTGACACGTGAGGGTGTCGGTTGTGGTGAGGGTTCGCGACCCCCACACTCCAGTTCCCTGCGTGGTGTCGTCCCTTGAGTATGGTTCATTCTGGAGAGGTTTTATATTTTATGTGGGGCTTGAGTAGCCCAAATTGTTGTGTAGGCCTGAGTGCCACATTGTGTGAAAGAGCGGTTGCAAGGCTACTAGGACCCTAGGGTGCTAAGTTACCGAGTTGTGAGGTGGCACATGTGAGGTGCTGAATGTGGGAATAGAGCCCTAGGGCCTCCCACCCTTCAGCTCTGGATCACATGAATGGTGGTCCATTTTGGGTGGAAATTTGAATGTGTGTTCATGGCCATGAGTTGCTCCTTATTTTGTGTTGATGCCTAAGTTGCTCGGTCAGGGCATGAGTCATGCGTAATCCGAAAGTGCCACCTGAGCATATGCTGTGTTGTTGTGTGGGATCATGTTCCATGGTTACATCCAATGAATTAAATGCAATAAATACCCAAAAAGGGGGAGCCGAGGATAACCTGACAGTAGAATAGGGACGAGCCAGAATACCTAAGACTCTATCTTTGAGGGGTGGAAATAAATCACGAGGCTCTTATAGGCAATACAGGCGCTATGAGTAGATTTTGTTGCTAGGTGGTTTATGGGAAAGGTCTAGGTCGTAAGCCATGTAGTGGCATGACGTCAATGCCCCACTCACTTAGCTGTGAGCTCACCCCCTCTCCTAATATATGTACATATAGGCCAAAGAAGTACGTGAAGTGGAGAAGGGGAAGGGCAGGATCGAGACCCCCTTACTACGAGTTAAGCACACCTCCCGCTTACGAAGGTTTGAGTTCCCTATCATATCATATCCCTACTAATCCCATGATTTTTAACTATGCATTTTTAGGAGTCCCACAAGGGACATTGTTGCACAAAGTTTGAAATCGTTGAGTTTTCACTTGTTTTTACACATTCTAGGCCTTGGCCTCGTCAATGTTACCTTGGTAAAGGTAACCGCCTTTATAACGTCAAGGGGATTGGTGGGGTGCACAAGACCCCGAATGAAAGAAATGATCAGACCTGAGCATGACAACTCTTCTATGGTATAAGATCCTAAGTTTTCAAAAGTAAAAATTTGAAAATCAAATCGTGTTAAAGTGATGCAAAATGGGAATAATCATGATAGTGTCTTTGTTGAAAATATTAAATGGAAGGAAATACTCCTATTCTAATACAAATCTACTTTCTATGAGAGAGAAAATAGAGCACATCAACGAGTCGATGGGAGGACACAACTGAGGATACCTCGACAAAGGGTTGACAGGAGTTCCCATTAGGGACTCACACGCGAAGGCACCAACTCCAACGTACGTCCAAGCCTTTTGAGAACTTATGAGGGAGTACGACATGGGTCTGGTGCCGACTAAAGTTCCTCCCCTCATATCAGTTCTAGTTGCAGAGGTACCAGAGTTAGCATCACCTCCAAAGGGAGCGCCAACTCCAACTAGGCAACCACAAAGGTTCGATGTGCCCCACAATCTCAAAGCCCTTAGGCAACTGAGGTGCACAATCTTTATGGGAGAGAAGGACTTGGTCACCGCCATGGATTGGCCAAGGAAAACTAAGAAATTCATGGCCATGGTTGATGTCCCAGATGAGGACAAAGTGACCACGGTAGAATTCTTCCTAGGAGGAAAATCAATAGGTGGTGGCTAAATATGCAAGCCACGATACCGACGCCAATCAGTTAGGAAACCATTGAGAGGAAGTTTCATGATGAGTACCTATCTCCATACCTCATGAACGAGAAGAAACAGGAGCTTCTGAGACTCCGCCAAGGCCAGGGAATGATAGTATAGTACCAAAACCATTTCAATGGCTTGAGGGCATTTGCGCCAAATTTGGCAAGCCCATGTTCTCTCTCCAATGAGTTATAACCTCAAACTTGACTTTGTGTCATTTTCCGGCGATATGTCAAACGTAGCTGAAATGACACTGTTCTGGCCAAGGTCGGTCAAAACTGGGTTGTGACGGCCTAGGGAACATGCTCAGGACTATATTAGACCTTTTTACTAAACTTATTGAGGTCATTTGATGATAGAAAATATTTGGAGCCTAAAGTGCAAATTTTTAAAACTATAGGGACCAGATTCAAATTTTTAAAAATATGGGGACGTATGAGCAAAGTTAGTAGATTTATAGGGACTAGATATAATATGCTAAGAAACTCATGGACTTAATCTAAGAGTTTAAAATATGTAGAGGACCAAAATGAAGTTTTTAAAAGGATGAGGGGTAAAATGGATAATAGAGTAAAAAGTTGGGCCAAATTACAATTTAGCAAACTTAAGGACCAAAATGGAGTTAAGGTAAAATGCAAGGACCAAACTGATATATTTAAGAAATTAGACTTAGAAAAAGAGGAAATAAAAAGAGTAGGGGCATTTTGGTAATTTTAGGATGTTTAAAGGGTAAAAAGGTAAATAATTTGAAAAGTGGCGTCAAATGGTAATTTAGTAAACTTAAGGACTCAAATGGAGTCAAAGTGCAATGTAGGGACCAAAAAGAAATATTTAAGGAATTTGACTTAGAAAAAGTGGTAGTAAAAAGAATAAGTGCATTTTGGTAATTTTATGAAGTTTAAGGGGTAAATGGTAAATAATGTGAAAAGTGGGCTCAAATAGTAATTTAGTAAACTTAAGTACCATAATGGAGTTAAGGTGCAATGTAGGGTCCAAAATGAAATATTTAAGGAACTTGACTATCAAAAAAAGGTCATAAAAAGAATAAAGTCATTTTGGTAATTTTAGGAAGTTTAAGGGGTAAATAGGTAAAAAGGTAAAAGTTAGTATTTTTAAAAGACATGGAATTCTGCATACTTTGAAATAAATATGGGTAAAGTAACCAAGGGTAAAATATAGAAATATCGAGCAAATAGGGAGTTAAAGGTCGTAATGTAGGGACCGAAAAGTGGGGACCGAATGGTAATTTTAGTAAACTTAAGTACCATAATGGAGTTAAGGTGCAATGTATGGACCGAAATGAAATATTTAAGGAACTTGACTAACAAAAAAAAGGTCGTAAAAAGAATAAAGTCATTTTGGTAATTTTAGGAAGTTTAAGGGGTAAATAGGTAAAAAGGTCAAAGTTAATATTTTTAAAAGACATGGAATTTTGCGTACTTTGAAATAAATATGGGTAAAGTAACCAAGGGTAAAATATAGAAATATCGAGCAAATAGGAAAAATTATATGAACGGGCTCGCCGATGTGAAATTTGAGTGGACCTAGTTAAATGGGTAAAATAATAATTTTGGAAAATTATGGGGTAGTGCTATGGCTAACCAAGGAAAACCGAATCTGACTTTTTCGTATAAATTAAAATTTATAGTGAAATCATTGTCCCAATCAACGTGGGAGTATGTAAACCCCTTACTTTTAGAATAAGGAAACAGGAAAGGGAATCGGAAAATTTCAATGGAGAACCGGAATTTGGAATGACCTAGAAATTGGTAAATCCAATTAGAGTGTAACACGTGTCCCTAGTCAATAGTCAAATCCACGTCATCAACAACCAACTAATAGGAGAGCGACACGTGTCCTTAGTCAATGGTCAACTGAGAAGAAGTCCCATCAGCCAGGCTAGCCAATGATGAACTGACTCGTGGTAAGGATAACACGTCAACAGTCAACTAGAATGTCGGATAAACGACTAACCTAGGCTGCCACGTGACTGAACCACGTCATATTAATTCAGCCAATCATGGGCTGACACATGGTAGTGGCATAGTATGTTAGGAAAGAAATTTGATTTATTTAAATCATCCAATCAAATAATGCCATGTGTCACGGTCAACGACTGATCGAGTATGGTCAATGGCCATGCTAGAACGAGCGACCAATGGGAGGTAACCACGTGGCCGGTCAACGAGTCAAAGGGTGACTCAGACGCTGAGTGGGAAGCCGCATCACCAAAACGAGTCAATCATAGCATGCCACGTGGTAGCTCACACGTGTGAAGCTCGCACGCATGCACATAATGTCATCTTAAACCTTAAATATATGATAAAAATTGGATAGTCGGAGGAACATAGAGTCTACGGTGACCAAAAAATCCAACACTACGACCGTGGATGGGGGAGTTTGGTGTTGAGCCATGCGCCAGCCGGTAACCCTATCAGTTGCCGATCCCTCTATATAAAGAGCCTGTATCCGTTCATCCTCCCCACCCCTCAAGGAGCCGAAGAAGACATAACACCCTAAGATCTAGTGAGACGAAAACCTAAGCTCCGACGTGGGAGTTTTCTAAAGCCTCCGAAGGTGAATTTAGAGTCCCTGGAATCGGGAGGAGGTGCTCTACCATGCTACAATCCCCACTCGGCTCGAGGACCACTGGAGGAGCGTTAGAGAGCTTGCACAATATCGCTGCTTCGACGGTCATGAAACAATCAACTTACTTCGATTTGAATTTCGATCACACTTGACCTCATGCAGCCAGACTGACCCTTCCCCAACTCTCCCCAATTGACACCCAACCTCCCCGAAGCTTAAGAATAAGTCCAATCTACCTCCACTCATCGGAATAGTGAAATTCTAGATGGAGAAACTGTCCGAAATGTACTTATCAAATTCTCCCCGCTCAGTACGTTAATTGGGGAAAATTCTTGATCCTAGAAGGACCTTCCCAATGACCACAAGCATCCCAAATCAAAAGCTCCAACAATTGCGACCCAGCTCATAAGAATTTGAAACTTTCTCTCTCTAAAAGTAATTTTTCGGCAAAGCTCCATTTGAGCTTAATTTTAGTCTGATTAGAATGATTCAAAGCATGGAATGATTGTGGAAAGGTATGGAAGACAATTAGTAGCATGCTAGGAGGAAATTAATATGATTTCAGAACTCAATTTGATAGATCAAGAATTCGGGGCAAAAATACAAATTTTGACAAAATTGGGCAAATTGGGAATTTTTGGAAGTTTGTGGATTTTTTTGAAATTAACATCAATTGAGGATCAATTAGTGATTTAGATAAAATTATATACTTAATTGCAATTAAGAATGATTTTGGGAAATTTAATTACAAGTAAAAATATCTATTAGGATTTATTTGCAATATTAAAAGGTAAAATTGCAAATAATGTAAACTTAGGAATTTTGATAATTAAGTGAGAGTTATTTACCTATAGAATAAACCTAGGGAATTCTCGGGAATTAGGAGAAAACTTAGGGACCTAAGTGAAAAGATTTGGATAATGCAATAATTCATTATCCTTGATATTGTAGGTGCGAAGAGAAGACTTCTAGCTGTGATAGCAAAACAATCTAGAGATATCGGAAACTATACGGGACGAACGAGTCAAAGAACATTGGGTGAGTGGGATTTCTGGCATCAGTCTTGGTTGGGGCAATGAGAATGTTTTCAAATTGAAAATCATTTTCCCAAAGCAACCTCCTCTGACTATGTGTTCTTGCTTGAACTTTTTGGGAGCTATTTTTGAGAAGAGCTTGAGTTGGTCTAGTGTGCCCAAGGCCAATGGGCACGGGTTCAAGCCTGATTATAATTAGTTGAGTAATGAGCTTATGAAAAATCTTCATAAATGATAAATTGTGTTATATACCTACCGAGCTAAGGTTGGGTTGTTGAGCTCATTGTACTAGCAGCTACCAAGCTGAAGCCAAGTCATCCAACTCGTTAGGCTGGTGGTCATTGAGCTGAAGCCTAGTCTGTAGGCTCATGGGGCTGGTAGCACCAAAGATAAATGTATTAACTAAAAGATTTATTGTTGTGCATGTTGAGATAGAGAATCATCGAGGCAGTCAGTATGAGATAGTGATGGTTCTAAGGGCTGCTGGATGATCCAGGGAGTATAAGGGAAGTTTTGTCGTCCAATAAGTCAGGAAGCTTAGGGAGCTTCAAGTGCATTGAGACTGAGAAAGTAGGGGGAGAGGTCTTGTCCCACTATAGTGGATGCAGAGAAAAAATTGGGTCTAAGGGATGTGCGGTAAGGCTCACTCAGACTTATGGTAGAAGGTGAGACCTTCTACTAGGGTGGTTGGTAAATGCGCTTTGGACCACAAGTGGAGTAGTCGGGGACAACTTTACGACTGTGTGAACCCTTTTATGATAAAGGGACGGGTGATGAGTGACAAATAACACAAATCATGGTTGTAAATAATGAAACTACCCAAAAATGTTTTCCTAAAGTATGTCGTAGAATCTACCTCTCACTGAGTTATGAAACCCATCCCCTTCCTTAAACTCCTTTCAGGGAATGTTTCATGCTAAGTGGAGTTGAAGCTCGAAGGGCAAAGTAGAACCTCTAAGGTAATTATATTTAAGACGTTTTGTAAATTTGTTATGAAAAACATATGTACTTGTAAGTCTTTACCTTTCTTGAACTATCTTGGTAGATATACTATTGTGGCTTAGGGAAGGGTGGTAGGCTGATCACATGGCTCCAACCAAATTAGGTCGAGGTATGACAACTTGAGTGGTATCAGAGCCTAGTTTTCTAAACAAAATTTTAAAAAACCTTGGACACTAATAAACAGTAAATTCCTTTCAAAGAAATATGAATGAAAACATGAGTGAAGAGTACATCCGTTGAAAGGACACTAACAACCTGAGGGGGAATGCAAGTATGAGTACATCCCTTGGAGGAACTCTAGGAAGAGAACCGCCCAACGTTCGGTGGAAGATGAGACCCCTCCACCCACAACCCAAGACTAACCCAAGCCCAAGAAGAGGTTGAGAAGAGCTTTTAGGAAGCCTACGCCAACTATGTGAGGGTCTTCCCTAAACTACCACCAGTTTGAGGTGACCTAGGCCCAATGAATCAAATGTAATGGGGTTATGAGTACGAGGCCACAATCCTGGAAAAGTTTGGGGTTTCCGTCACTCATAAGGTTAGAGTCAAGAGGGCATGAAGTGAGGCATCTTCATTGGAATATGAAGAGCCAAGCATGAACCCATGTGCGAGGTGTGGGAGTTACCATGGAGGCCCTTGCCCACCTAAGAAATTGACACCACACCCCAAGCCTTCGGATAAAGAATCACGAAACCCGCTAGTACTAAATTGTAACATCGTGTTTTTAGTAACCAGAAAAGTTTTTTTGAAGAGAAACTAGATTGGTTCAGATGAACCAGATCCCATTAGAACAAGAAGTATTTATTTTCAACTTCATCACAACTGGTCAATCTGCCACATAATCACGAGCAGCCAATGGGAGGCTGCCACATGTAAGGTCAACCAGTCAACGGTTGACACGGCGGCTGAGTTGGAATGCCATGTTAGAAAAATTGACCAATCACAATGCGCCACATGGCACACCCGCCATATCGTCATCTTCAACCTTAATCCGCTAACAAAAAGGAGAGAGAGCGATGGAAGGGGAAGTCTACGATGACTCAGAAAATGCTCCGGTCCGGTTGCCGGCAGCCAAGTCCTATGTCGGCTGGTTGTCGAGCTCCCTATATAAAGAGCACCCCTCCATTCATCCTCAACATCCCACAATCGAGCGAAGAAGGTGAAGTGCTCAATTTTCCGGTGAGCAACAAACCAAAGCTCCAACATCAGGGTTTTATCAACCTTTGAGGCTGCATTAGGTGTTATTAGAACTGGAGGGAAGTCCTCTACATAGTTGCACCCTCCCTTCAGCCTCAAAACCACCATAGAAGAGCGGGGAAGCTCAAACAATACCGCCGCTCCTTAGTTGTCAATAGCCCGAGCTGCCCGAGCTCAAGTTGAGCCGTCCCCAGGCCATTTTCAGCCAAACCAAGCCCTCCAAACTCCAGGAGGTGCCCCGACCTTCCCCAGAGCTAAGACGGTAAGCCCTGACCTTTCCCAGAGCTTAGACGGTAAGCCCCGACCTTCCCCAGAGCTAAGACGGTAAGCCCCTCCACCGCTCCTTCGTCGAAAAACACTATTCATAGTGCATTTCTATAAAAAAAACTTAAACTGAAAAATTAACATTGCTCAGGTCACTAATTGAGGCGTGATTTAATCCAGGGAGGATCCCTCTGATCGTCGGATCCTCACCGGTAAGATATCGAAGCTTTCTCTCTCTAGACTGCATTTTCCAGCGAAGCTCCGTTTGAGCTTATTTCGGAGCCACATGAAGTGCACCAATGCTCAAAATGATGAGTAGGACATAGGGAAGATGATTCAGACCATGAATGGGGGCAATTAACATAGTTTTTAGGATAAATTGAACAAAATTGTGATTCGGGGAGCACATTATAATTTTTGAAAAGTTGGGCAATTTGGGGAGTTTTGGAAAATAGGGAGTCGAATTGCAATTTAAGAAAATTAGGGGCATTTTCATGAAATTAACTCCCAATTGAGGTTCAATTGGTTAAATTGAATGAAATGGAAGACCAATTGGAAATTTTGAGTAATTAAGGACCAATTGGCAATTTTTGGGAAATTAAGGACCAATTGGCAATTTTGGGAAAATTGACGACCAATTGGTAATTTTGGAAAAGTTAAGTACCTAAAGTCAAAATTTATGAATTTTAGGGACCTAATTGCAATAAGGCATAAATCAAGGACTTATATGCAAATATATGGAAGTAATAGGTCTTTTATGCCAAACTATTCTAATATGAATACTCGAACCATGTAGAAATTGGTCACATGAGTACGAGTGCCAAGGAGCACATTGGAGATTTGGATCCAACTAGGATGGATTCGTCACAATACCAGGTGAGTGAGATTTCTAGCATCATACCTGGTTGGGGGTGATGAGAACCGCTTTTAAATTTGAAAATTATTTTTCCAGGAATGGTCTCTTCTGACTGTATGAAATTTCTTAAACATTTTGGGAGACATTCCTAATGGGATCTAGGATTGCTCCAACAGGCTTGAGGCCCGAGATTTGAAAATGATAGGGTAATAGGCCCAATTTTGGAAAACTCGTGAAGTGGGCCCATTGCTAGTGCGCACGGGTTGGATGCGTAGACAAAAATGATTACAAGAATAATGAAAATTATCATAAAACTAGAATTATTTTGTGACTTGCCACGGGGCCAAGACAGGACTGACAAGCCTTGATGGGCTGGTGGTAGTGCGTCCAGACCAGGTCGACAGGCTGATCAAGGCAAATAGCTGTAGGCCAGGTCGAGTGTCTGGACCGTTAGACCATTGGCACCAAAGATCATGGTTAATGATTCAAAATTGTTGTTATGCATGCCTGAGGATTTTGGGAGCATCTAGACGGCCGAGAAGGGTAGTCGATGTGTCCCAAGGGTTACTGGATGACCCAGGGTGCTTTAGGGCGGTTTGGCATTTAGTATGTCGAGAAGCTCGGAGAGCTTCCTGCACATTGAGATCGAGGCCAAAGGGGAAATGAGGTCTCATCCCACAAAGCAGATATCATGAAGTGATTAGCATTTGAGGGTCAGACAATTGATGTACACTCAAACCTAGTAGGTTTGAGGGTTGGACAATTGTTGTCCACTCAAACTTGGGGTAGAAGTTTGAGACTTCTATTAGAGTGGACGGAAAAGATGCTCCGGTCCATAAGTGGAATAGTCAGGGACTATTCTTCGAACGTGTGATACCTTTCTATGATAGAAATGGTGTGCTAATGTTTGCTGAAATGCTTCCTAAGCAAGGGAAATGGCTCAAGAAGAGATGAATTCATATTACAACAAACTAAAAGTATAAAACATTTTGATAAACTAATTGTTTTGAAAACTCACTTCAATCCCCACTCACTGAGTTATAGAAACTCACCCCCTTCCATTAAACCTTTTTTAGGAGAAACACCTCACTAAGAAGAGCATAAGCTATGGGAGAAAGCAAAGGGTAACACAAATAGGTAAACTACCATTTAAATGTTTTGTAACTTTGTTATTGAAAAACAGGTACTCTGATGACTTTACCTTCCTCAGTCTATTTGGTAGAAATACTAAATTAGTATGAGGAAGGGTGGTGGGTTGATCACATGACTCGAACCGAACTGGGTCAGGGTGTGACAATTGAATTGGTACCAGAGCCTGGTTTTCCAAACAAAGTTTCAAAACTAAAATCCCTATAACCCTAACCCACGATAAACTTCTGTCAAATAGATATGACCACTCCTAGAGAAACCGAACAAACCCATGCTGTCATAGACACCCCAGGACCGGGAAAAAATCCTACCCATACGAGGAAATTAGCTTGGGAGCTCAAGAGTCCATGAGGACCCAACCCACAAGACCAAGGATGCCTCTTGAGCCAAGGAGACTTTATGAAGAATCCATCAAGGTATTCAGAGAAGCTTGCTTCACCCTTAAGAAGGGAGACTGTTCCATAGGATGTACGCACCCAATGATGGTGAAACCTAGAGACCCCCAGCAACCACCAAGAAAAATTCCCCAAAGCCCGAGATGGAGAAGAAGCTATCATGGTCCATGCAAGGAAGTAACCTACTACAATTGTGTACAGAGGGAATGTGGCACCCACTCCTGGGAGCACTACCTCCATGGGTAGGGAAGGACATGAAGAAAGGAATAGAAAGGAAAAGAGAGCAGACAGGGAAAAGGAAATCTCTCCACCACGTAAATGTCGAAGGATGCACATAGGAGCCGGTGTTGGGATAATCTATTATAGGTGTGGAGGAATAGGATACATGATGAGAAGATGTCCCATGCCATAAGGATTTATGGCAATGCCTCCTAAGAATAATACCTCCCCGACTACTAAAGTCCCAGGGGATGAAAGACAAGAGACCGCCCGAGGAAGTACAACCCCAAAGGAGGATTTTGAGCTCACTCCAGAGAGAGTTAATTAGGATCCTAGCATAGTGCTTTTTGACCTTTCTTTTATACATCTTCCTTAAAGGAAAAGATGTCCCAAATGTACTGTATTCTGTTCTAAATAAATAAAAATTTCATGTTAGCATAAACTTCTATCACCCCAGGTCATAATCAAAACAAATATAGAACGGGAAGGACAAACCTAATGTTTAAACTTAGGAAGGACAAATAATGCCTTTAAATCCCCCAAACAAGGAGGTCAAGGTACCTCGACCTCCCCGGAAGAGGCAAGCCTATGTAAGAGGGAAGGTAAGACCATGTATAGAGCTGAACCCAAAGAACGGGCGAACGAGGAGACAACAACAAAAGAGACGATAACCTAATTGGGTTGGGTAAGGTAACCATAACCAAAACTGGTTATGCCCACTAACTAAGAAACGATGAACATAAAAACTGGTCTCTACCCACACCTACTTAAGGGAACTTAGGATCAAACGATGAGGCGAAGTCTGGAGTGTACAAGACGAGGACCAAGAATCTGTAATTCCTCGGGTGGAAACATGAAGATCGAAATAGAAAAGCGTAACCTACTTTGGAAAAGCCGAGGAGTCAAATAGGGATTACAAATGAACCTAGCAAAAGTAGGTCACTAGTAACTATGGAATGGTCAAAGAAGAATAACGACACCCGAAGAAGGACTGGAGAGTAGTGACGACTACACCCAAAAAAGGGTGATGAGATGGGGGTCAAGGACAAGTAAACTTGAGAGACAACAGTCTCAAGACGATTGGACAAGGAAAGTAGTAGGAACGAGGTGGTTAAATGAACTACCCCTCCTGAGAATTATGGATTTAAACCCCAAAGGAGGAGGGAGATGTGAAATGGCCAAACATAAAAAAAGGAAGGATGAAGGAAATCCTTAGAGCAATCAATGGTCAAAAGAGATTGGCGACTACCCCAAGCCACGAGGAGGGTTGAGCGAACCGCTAATAAGGCGATCAAGAGGCATCGACACAAAGAGGATTTGGACTTTCCCCAAATGAAAGGAAACTTGTAAATATTACAAGTAGGAATATGGAAAGGGTACAAAGGAAGGGTAAGCAGAAAAGGACGACATCAAAGAATGTCACGAAGTTGATTAAAGGCCCAATACCCTTAAGGATGAATGCAGAGGGAAGTGTACCTAAATCCCAAGGGGCACCGCGAAGCCTAAGGAATAGGTAGTAGGAAGATAACCTTAGATGATGCTGTAACGACTGGGAATGGGTGGAATACCCCTAATAAGGAAATATAGAGATGGATATCCAAAAACCTTGGGGTGTGCACCCTTCAACTAAAAGGTGATTAAAGGAAAGCTTCATGAAAGGATGAGAAGGATGAACGCACAACTCAATGGATGGAAAATCTTGACTTCAAGGTATGAGAGTAAGAGATAAAAACCAATGAAGGGAACTCTTTCAGATGAAACCAAGAAATGTACAAGTAAGCCATAAGGGATCAACTCGGACTAAAGAACTGTGAAGTGGTCATGAGCAAGTAAGGATGGACCTAATAAAAGAAGTCCTTAAGTAAGGATGCCATTAGACATGAAGGAGGGCTAAAAGGAAGAAACCCACTGGTATATCGGTAGGTTAGGAAGTGAAGGGAAAACCCGATAGTAGGAAGCAGAGAGACCAAACAAGAAAGTGGTATAAGGACGAAATAAATGACCAATATAGGACCAAAAGGGGATGACACCGAAACACGTGAAAAATAAGTGTGAAAGGCTCGATGGGATAACGAGCTAAGGAGATCCAACAACCAAGGAAGTAAATAGCCCCGGGTATTGTCAAACATTTTGGAACTCCTAATTTCAGACAAAACCCCCAAACATGAAAGGTGTAAACCCCGTCCTTTAAAGATAAGAAAACTAGGAAAAGAACTGATCAATTCAAAAGAGAAAATCGAGCCGGTTAACGAATCCAAACCGGTAAAGAAAGGGTAAAATGGGAAATTGGTAAATCCAAGTGACTCAAAGAGTCATAAAAATCATGGAAAAGAACATTGGAACAAATGAGAAGAGAAAACTAGGCCAGTTCAAGGTGAACTAGATCTAAACTGGTTTGAACCATACATGAACCAATTTGAGAAAACCGATTGAATCGAGCCTGAAACGGCCAATTTTTGCCATTGAACCCAGTCGGATTGGACCGGTCTGGTTCCGAACAGTGTCGTCTTCTTCCTCAAGATGATAGCACTGTTTATCAATGCAGAAACTTTCCTTCTCCAATGAAGGAATATTCGCTTCGATCAGGGCATTTTCGGGCGAGGATAAGCTTGACCAAAATGGAAAGTGTTTGGGCAGAGGGTCCCCGAGCTCCCTATATAAAGAGCTCCTCTCTATTCATCCTCCACATACCTCAAATCGCCATTCTCTTTCAACTGCTCTATTTTCTAGTGAAACTCGAACTAGAGCTCCGACATAGGCCTTTTTTTCAGTCTTAGAAGGCAAGGTCAGGTCCTACAAATTCTTGTGGAAGTTAGCTACTTGACAACAATCTCCTTTCGACCCGAGGACCACTGGAGAAGTGCTGGCATAATCAAATAGTGAAGCAGCTCCAATGGACTAAAGCTATCCAGTTTTGGATGAGTTGAATTCTGCCAAATTCAGACCTCCTTCGGCTAAACCAAACCTCCTCGACACCCCCACGTCCCTCACACAACCTCAACAGAGCTGAAAGGTAAGCCAATTCGGGCTTTTTCTGCTGTTGCAGATTAGTGTTAGAGAGAGAAAGTGTCGAATTTCACTAATAAAATTCACCCTCATTTGGACTTCAATTGTAGCATTTATTGATCCTAGAAGGAACCTCATAATAAGAGCTATCTCCCCAGATCGAAATCTCAGACTACCATCCCTCCGACGGTAAGCTTTTGAGGCTTTCTCTCTCTACGAGCAGTTTTTTGGCGAATTTCCATTTGAGTTCATTTCGGACCCAAATGCTGCGGTTCAAAGCTCAATTGAATCATATTGAAGTATAGGAACTAATCCATACCATCAATTGGAGCAATTAACCCTAATTGATTGGCCAATTTGAAAAAATCAAACTCAGTCTGTTTGAAGGGGAGAAATTGGGGAAAATTGGGGATTTCAAAAATTTGAGGGACCTCCATGCAATTTCTCAAAATTGAAGGCCAATTGGCAATGAGAAAGGTGATGGGGAACCAATTGGTCAATTTTTGGAAAATTTGTGGCCAAATTGCCATTTTTTGAAAGTATGGGCATAATGGTCATTTTTGAAAAATTGTGGACCAAATTGAAAATTTGAGTAACTTGAGCCCCTTACACAATTTTGAGTAAATTGAGGATCCAAAAGGGATATTGGAAATCTTGGGACTCAATTTGGGGAAAAAGTTAGCACTAAGGACCCAAAGTTAAGAAAAATGAACTTTAGGGACCTAAGTGCAATAAACCAATAATTTTGAGCTAAGTCGCTCATATGTGAGAAAACGATGGATGTTATTCCAAAACTTAATTGATAAGGATATCCAAATCGTGGTCGGACACGAGAGATCGGAACGCCAGCATGGAAAAGCTAGCGTGGACTTGGAAACTGACTAGGGACGAACGAGTCACGGTCACCGAGTGAGTGGGAAACTTTATATTTTATATCCGGTTGGGATGATGAGCACATTTTCTAAATTGGAATCCACAACGAGTGGACTAATTTACACATCATATCGATTGAGATGATGAACACACCTTTAAAATGGAAAATCCACTTGTGAGTGGGATCATTTCACATCATACCTATTTAGGATGATGAGCACTATTTTTAGTGAATAAACCTACTTCCCTATTATAAGTAGAAATAAATGGACATCATACCCAGTTGGTATGATGAGGAAAGGAGAAACCCACCCATCGGTTGTAAGCGGAGATATCATCACACCTGGTTGGTGTGATGAGTTAAAAGTGAATTTTGTTAGAAGTTTTCTCCCTTAACTGTGTGCCAATGCTTAAAACATTTGGGAGACCTTTTTGATGGGAGCTTGAACAGCTTAGATAGGCCAGGGGCCTTAGTTTTTTAACTCATGGGGCTAAATGCCCAATTTTGGTAAAACACATGTAGTGAGCCCAAGGCGAGTAAGCATGGGCAGAAGCTCCTAAACAAACTTGATTAAGATGAGCCATGAAAATTTCTAATGAAATTGGTTGTTTGATTTTTCCATGGTATCGAGTCAGGACCGATAGTGCTCGATGGATTGGTGGTAGTGCGTCAGGGCCAGGTCGACGAACCGATTTAGACAAATAGCTGTAGGTCAGGTTGAGCGTCGGTGCTATTGGACTGTTGGCACCAAAGATAATGGCTATTATGTGAAAAACTCTTGGTTGTGCATGCACTTATGGTACGGGACTATCAAGACGCCATAGGGGGCAGTGATTGGTACTAAGGGCTAATGGATGATATGGTGGAGATAAGGGTAGTTCGTCATACTAGTCAGTCTTGAAGCTCTCTAACCTTCTTGTGCATGAGACTAGGGTGGGGTCGGGATGACGTCTTCGTCCTCCTACGGACACGATGTGGTATTTGGGTCTGAGGGTCAAACATCTAGGATGTTCCACTTAGACCCAGGGTAGATGTGGACAGGCTTATATCTTGGTGGACGGTAAAAATGCTTCGATCCACAAGTGGGTGCAGTGGACGGGCAGCACCTGCAAATGTGCATGCTAAATGCCTCATGAGGCAAAGTGATGGTTTAAGAGAGCTAAGCACACCTAATATGGAAATGAAAAAGGTTTTAAAAACTAAAATTGAGGAAAAAAATCCTTTTAAAGGAAATGATAACCTTGGATGGTTTGGATAAGCTGAAAATGTTTGACAACTCACTCCTAACACCCACTCACTGAGTTGTAGAACTCACCCCCTCCCTTTTATTCATTTTCAAGAGTAAGGAGATAGAATGAAATAGAGCATGAAGATGTACCCTCCGTCAGGTATGCTTAAAGTTCCTTTTAAGCTTGCATTAGATTGATTTATGTTATTCCATGGAACAAGGTTTGAATTTATGCTTGGCTACTCTTGAATAAAATAAGGTGGAAACCCCTCTTAAACCAAGGGAGCGACGAGATGATCACGAGGATCTAACCAAACTGGGTCGGGGCGTGATAACTTGAGTGGTATCAGAGCTATATTCCCTTGAAAGCATTATCAATAATTTTCCCTAACACTAATGAAAACTTACTCACCATGTAGGAAGAAGAGTCCCTAGGAAGTTCGTCATGTGAACCAAACCCACGCAATAAATCGTGAAAAAGGCTCCTACCTCCTGTAAGATAGACGTTCAAAGGTTTATTGAAGTCGAGAAGAAAGTGCCAAAAGACATGTCCAAGGACCATAGGAAGCTTGTTGGGGCATTGTTAGAGCCAAACGGCATAACATATCCTCCCCTAGGGTAGGGAGAACCTATACCTCCTCCAAGGAGTCCGACACCCCCCTCCAGCCCCGTGACAGCCAAAAAGGACCCCAACTTAGAGGGAGGCCTGAAACAACTACTGGGATGCCCACACAACCTTTATGAAAGTTCACCAGGCAGTCCCACTGGCTCAGTACAACTTTAACTCTCCCCAATGGATTAAGTGGATCTATGAGTGCGAAGCGGAGGTGCTGGGAAGGTATGGACTTAAGGTGTTCCATAAGTCTGTCCTAACAGGGAAGCTTCATCGAAGCCCTTAGATCACGAATCCCGAAACAATTCGGAGGCTAACTCCCGGTGTAAAGCCCTGACCCGATTTAGTTAGATCCCCGTGAACAACTCGCCGCTCCCTTGGTTTGAGAAGGGTTTCCCCCTTATTTTACTCAAGAGGAGCCAGGCGCAATCTCAACCTTATTCCCTGGAATAACATATATCAATAAAAATGCAACTTAAAATAATTAAGCATACCTAACAAAGGGTAAGGTCTGGTGTTATCCCTAGTCATTTCTTTATTTCCTGAAAATGGATAAAAAAGGGTGGGTGAGTTTCTACAACTCAGTGAATGGGTAATTTTAAATAAATAAAGTTAAAAAAATATATAGTTTTTGAATTGGAGTGTGTTAGACTCCAAATTTCCTTTAAGATATTTCATTCTCAAAATGTTAGTTTTCAAAGCGATTTCTCAACATCAACTCAGTGTGTTTATCAACCAATACACACACCCTTCATCATGAAGGGAACACACATTCGCAGGGCATCTACTGCACCCACTTGTGGTGTCGGAGTGACTTTATCGGCCACCTAGATAGAAGCTCGTCCACTTCTTCCTTGAGAATGAGTGGATGTACGTGACATCTGACCCTTAATCTCATAAAGAAAACTCTGTGTCCGTATGAGGACAGAGGCCTCATCCCGACCCCACCCCAATCTCATGCGCATGAAGCTCCGTCGAGCTTCCCTAACTACTGGCACAACAATCTATCCTTATCTCCACCATGTCGTCCTGTAGCCCCTAGGATGCATCACTATGCCACTTAGGCATCTTGAAGGTCTCGTACCTCAGTGCATGCACAAGACAACAGTTTTCCTCATAAGCCATTTAATCTTTGGTGCCACTGGTCCAACGACCTCGACCCTCAACTCGACCTGTAACTATTTGTCTTGACTAACCCGTCGACCTGTCATGTCTCACTAACGCCAGTCCATCGAGTATTTTGGTCCTGTCTTGGTACCATGGCCTAACATATCATTCATTTATTGTTTTCATGGCTAAAACTCATGTTTGTTTATGAGCTCCTGCTCGTGCCAACTGGCCTTGGGCCCACTGTACGAGATTTTCCAAAATCTAGCATATTAGCCCCCAAGTTCCAAAAACCAAGGCCTTCGACCTATCTTAGCTATTTGAGCTCCCGTCAAGAAGGTCTCCCAAAAAGTTTAAGCAGTGGCACATAGTCAGGGGAGAGCACTTCTGACAAAAATAATCTTTTAGTTGTCCATCACACCAATTAGGTGTGAGGACATCTCCACTCATAATCGATGAACGGGTATTCTACTTCCTTCCTCGAAGTTCATCAAACCAACCGGGTATGATCTACTTACAATTGGTAAGTAGTTTTTTCGTGTAATTTCCACATCATTTTTATTTAGGTGTGATGTTTAAAATTTCACTTAGTAGTGGGCTTTCATTTGTGAGGTGCTTATCATCCCAATCGGGTATGATATAAAAATCCCACTCACTCGTAAATGCCGTGAATTTTTCTTAACCAGCGTTCGTCTCCTCGTGAGCTTTGTCTTAGCTGACATTCTCGATACCTCGTGTTCCTACATGGAATGAACATCCTTTTTCATTATCCTTTGGCTTAATAGCCTCATTCATCATGAATGAATAAAAAACCCAACTTTTCAAATATTTACAATTTGGTCCCTAAAGTTCTATTACTTTTACTTTAGGTCCCTAATGCCAATTTTTCCCCAAATTGAGTCCTGAAACTTCAAAATTTTACTTTGAGACCTCAATTTATTCAAAATTACATAAATGGGTTCAAGTTTCCCAAATTCCCCATTTGGTCCCCAAATTTTCCAAAATTACCATTTTGCCCCTACTTTGTAAAAATGGTAAGTTTCACCCCAAAAATTTTAAAAATTGACCAATTGGTCCTCCAACATCTTTATTATGCCCAATTGGCCCTCAATTATATGAAATTGCACTTTAGTCCATCAAAATTTTGAAATCCCCAAAATTTTCCCCAATTTCAACATTTCAACTTGGTCGAATTTGATTTCATCAAATTGACCTATAAAATGAGGTTAATTGTTGAAATAGATGTTAAATTCAAGTTCCTACACCTCCATACGATTCAATTGTACTTTGAATCGCACGATTTGACGCTGGAACGAGCTCAAACGGAGCTTCACCAAAAAATTAAACATAGAGAGAAGGTTTCGAAAGCTTACTATTGGGGGCGTGACTGTCCGAGCTTTTGATCTGGGCAGCTCTTGTCCTGAGGTTCTTCCTAGAATCAAGAATCACCTAAATTCATGTCGAATTGAGGGAGAATTTGGTCAGTAAAGATCTGTCGGTTCTCTCTCTAGCTTAGGTCGGAATTCATAGAGGTGAGCCAAATTGGCTTAACTTTTCACACTAATTTGGTCGTAGGAGGGCTGAGGAGGTGTTGGGAGAGCTTAGTTTGGCTTGAGGAGGGCTCAAATTGGCTCACTTTAGCTCTCCAAAAATAGGGCAACTTTAGTTCACCAGAGCTGCTTCATTGTTCGATCACGTCGGCGCTTCTTCGGCGACTCTCGGAGCAATTGGAGACTACTACCATGTAACTAACTTCTCCCCGAGTCTAAGGAACCCCACCACACCTTCTTTGGCTTAAAAAAGTCCCTATGTTGGAGCTCTTGTTCAAGCTTCGCTAGAAAATTGAGTAGCTGAGAGAGAGTGGGGTTTTCAAGTGTGTGGAGGATGAATTGAGAGGGGCTCTTTATATAGGGAGCTCAGGGACACTTCGGTTGTCCGTTTGGCACCTTAATGGTAGTCATTAATGTCCTGAAATGTATTGAACCGAAATTTTTCCTCTTCACCGGCACTAGTTCGATTTTTCATTGAGTGAACAGTGATGTCATCTGAAGGAAGAGGATGACGCTGTTCCTAACCAATCCGAACCGGGTTCAATGCTTAATCCGGCTTGTTCAGGCTATATTAGACCGAGTTTTTCAAAATGGAAATTTCTAAATTCATCTAAATTCATTCTCTATCCAATGATGGCCTAAATTCTCCAATTTGAATTTTCTAACCCACCTAGAAAAATGAATTTATCATCTGGTTCAATAGTGGTTCAAACTGGTCCAAGCCGGTTCAAATCCGGTTCATGTGATCTAGTTTCGTTTTCTCTCCCAAATTGTCCTAAGGTCCCTTTCCAAGGTTTTTATGACTCTTTGGGTCACTCGAGAGTTGTAAATTTCTAATTTTCCCATCCACTAGTGATCAAGGTTTGTGAACCAGTTCAGTTTTCTCACTCGGTTTGACCAGTTCTTTTCTTGGTTTTTCCTTAACTCCAAAGGGCGGGGTTTACAACTCTCCCCTCCTTTTAGAAGTTTTGTCCCCAAAACTTATTCCACATTTTTTGCACTATAAGGAACTTCCCTCGATGTCAATTTGGTATTCATTGACATTCTACCTCCTTGGTTATTCTCATTCATCCCTCATATAGCTTACACTTGAGATTTTCTTTTCGTTCCCATTACTTTCTTATTCCATGAAGTTTACTTTTAGTTGAACATATCTCCTTGGAAGGTTTCAGGTCATATCCTTACATTCACATCCTTTGTTCCTACTCACTTCATAGATTTTTGTATCGGTTAGTTTGACCCCTTCTTATCTCCTTCTTTAGTTTCAAAGGGGTCATTTCTTCAGGAACTTTCCTTGCTCAAAATCCACTCTTACTCCCTCGTGATTACTTCACGATTCTTTATCCTGAGTTAATCCTCTTTAGTCTAAGTATCAATTACTGGTTTGGAAAAGTTCTCCTATTACTATTTTATTCCCTACTATGTCCCTCACTGTAGAGACTATCACCTTTGTAATTATGTACTCGACCTTCCTGTCATTTCTTTGAAGGTTTCATTCCTTCCTTCATACTCCTTATAATAGGGCATTTACCCTTTTTGAATCATTCTTTAACTAAAATTTTGATCTCTTCTCATATTCTTACTCGAGGCATTTTCAATCATCGATCTTGTTCCAAGTACTACACACTATGTTTAGTAGTTTTCTCTTTCGACTCTATTTGTTTGAGCATCGATCACTACCGGTTTTGATGTCAATGATCCTTCACTTAAATCCCTCGCTAGCTGACCTGTTAACTTTACAAAGTTTCTTAGATGTACTTTTCTCTGTTTCTTCATTTTTTGGGTAAACTAAAAGGTGATTAAAGGAAACCTTTAAGAAAGGATGACAAGGATGAACGCGCAACTCAACGGACGGAAAATCTTAACTTTAAGGTATAGGAGTAGGAGATAAAAACCAACGAAGTGAACTCTTTCAAATAAAACTAAGAAATAGACAAGTAAGCCATAATGGTTCAACTCGGCCTAGAGAACCTTGAAGTGGTCACGAGTAAGTAAGGATGGACATGAGAAAAGAAGTCCTTAAGTAAGGACGCCATTTGACATGAAGGAGGGTTGAAAGGAAGAAACCCACCAATACGTCGGTAGGTCGGGAAGTGGAGGGAAAACCAGATAATTGGAAATGGAGAGACCAAAAAAGAAAGTGGTATAAGGACGGAATAAATGACCAATATAGGACCAAAAGGGGATGACACCGAAACCTGTGAAAAATAAGTGCGAAAGGCTCGATGGGACAATGAGCTAAGCATATCCCATGACCAAGGAAGTAAATAGCCTCAGGTATGATTGGACATTTTGTAACTCCCAATTCCAGACAAAACCCCCAAAAAGGAAAGGTTTGACCCCAAACAAAGGGAAGCATTAGATCTAAGAAATTACTTGGACACGAGGGTAAGACAAGTCAAAGGAACTAAGTCCAAGGGAGTTAATGGATGAGTCAAGGGGGTAACCAGAGCGGTAGGATGTCAAATCAAACCCCAATTCAACCACAAGAGAACTAATTCCCGGTGTAAAGGTGAGAAGGCTATGTTTTGAGGACAAAACTACTAAAAGGGGGAGAGTTGTGAAACTCGTCACCCTGACCAAGTAAACCGGGGAAAGAACTGACAGTTTTGATAAAACCGTGCCGTTAAAGGAACTACAAATAATAAAGAAGGGCTAATATGGGAAATTGGAAAATCCCAAGTGACCAAAAATTCACAAAAATCATTGGGAAGAACCATGAACTGAATTGGATGGGAAAACCGGACCTAAACTGGACTAAATCAGATTAAACCATAGTGAACTACTTAAATGATTCATTTTTCTATATGGCTTAAAAATGTCAATTTTGGAAATTGAGGCAACTATTATATAGAAAATGAATTTAGATAAATTTTGAATGTTAAAAAACTGGTCGAATGAGGCTTGAACCGACCGATTTTTGAATTCGGGTCACCGAACCCGATCAAACAAGACTGGTCAACGATCGAGCTGATAAATGAACCAGATTGGTCAACGGTCTAGCCGGTCAATAGACCAGACCGATCAATGGTCAAGCTAGTCAACAAATTAGACTAGTCAATGGTCAACGATGCCCAATCAGTAGCTACGCAAGCATAGATAGCCAATGGGAGGCTGCCACGTGTTCAGTCAATGGTCAGCGGATCACCGGTCTGCCTGCCATGCAGACATGAGGAGCCAATAAGTCAACGGTTGACGTGGCGGTTGAGTTAGAACGCCACGTTAGAAAAACTGACCAATCATAATGCGCCACAAGGCACAATCACCACTTCATCATCTTCAACCTCATTCCACTGATATAAAGAAGAGAGAACGAACGAAGGGGAAGTCTCTGGCGACTCAGAAAATGCTCCGGTCCGGTTATCGGTAGCCGAGTCGGAGGCTGAGTCCTACATCTGCTGGTAGCCCGGTCAATTATTGAGCTCCCTATATAAAGAGTGCCCCTCCATTCATCCTTAGCATCGCACAATCGAGCGAAGATGGTGAAGTGCTCAGTTTTTCAATGAGCAACAAACTAGAGCTCTGACATCGAGGCTTTTCTCAACCTCTGAAGTTGCATTGGGTGTCATTAGAACTCAGGAAGTCCTCTACCTAGTTGCACCCTCCTTCAACCCAAGGACCACTGTAGAAGAGCGAGGAAACTCAAACAGTACCGCCACTCCTTGGCTGTGAGCAGCCCAAGCTACTCGAGCTCAAGTCAAGCTGTCCTCATGCCATTTCTGGCCAAACCAAGCCCCCCAAACTCCACTTGGAGGTGCCTTGACCTTCTCCCGAGCTAAGATGGTAAGCTTGTAATGCACCAACTCGATTTGGTTGAGGTCTCGTGATCAACCTGCCACTTTCAAATGTTGACTGGTCTGGTCTATTGATCGGTTGGACCGTTGACCAGTCCGATCGAGTTCGATAACCCGAATTCGAAAATCAGCTAGTTTTGACCCGTCGAAATTCATTTTCTATCTAATGGTGGCCTCAATTTTCCCAAATTGATATTGTTAAGTCACCTAGAAAAATGAATTATTGAACCGGTTCACTGTGATTCATCACGGTTCAGTCTAGTTCGGGTCTAGTTCACCCCATACCGGTCTGGTTCTCTCATCCAATTTACTTCCTGGTTCTTCCTCACGATTTTTGTTAATTTTTGGTCACTTGGGATCTAACAATTTTCCATAATAATCCTTCTTGATCATTTTTAGTTCATTAATTGGCTCGGTTACTCACATGAAAATTTATCGATTCTTTTTCTAGCTTTCCTTGGTCCCATAGGACGGGTTTTACAACTCTCCCCTCCTTTTAGGAGTTTTGTCCTCAAAATTGTTACATACTAAACAATTGCATGTATCTAACCTTTACGACCGATTCATCCTCCCACATTTCCTCCTCTACTTGACCATTATGCCAGAGGATCTTTACCATGGGGATCCTCTTATTCTGGAGGTTTTTCTTGCATCGGTCGAGGAGTTGTATTGGCTCCACTTTATAGACTAGGTCTTCCTCAATCTCTGGTGGCGGTTGATCTAGCACATGGCTGGGGTCGGGCTCATATTTTTGCAGCACCGATATGTGGAAGATGTAGTGAATACTTTACAGGTCTGATGGCAACTCCAACCGGTATGCTACTAGTCCAACCCTCAAAATTATGGCATACAAACCGATGTACCTTGGTTTCAACTTTCCTCTCTGTTGAAACTGGAGTATTTCCATGGTGTCACCATGAGGAATACTCGATCCCCTATCTCGAATTCCAAGTTCTTCCTCTGGTGGTCGGTATAACTCTTTTGTTGATCCTCAGCCACCTTGAGTCGGCTCCTTATTATCCAGATCTTCTTGGTTGCATCCTCTATCAACTCGACCTTCTAGAGTCTTCTTTCCCCTATCTCCTCTCAAAATAGAGGCTTGCGACAAGGTCACCCATGGAGGGCCTCGTAAGGTGCCATCTGGATGCTAGCATGATTACTATTGTTATATGCAAATTCCATCCATATTGCATATATAGTCCTCCCAGCCCTTGATCATTGCCAACACGTAGGCTCGAAGCATGTCCTCCAGGGTTTGGATGGTCCGTTCAAACTGCCCATCTATATGGGATGGAAGGCAATACTCATGTGGAGTTTAGTTTTGAGGGCAGCTTGTAGGCTGGGCCAAAACCAAGAGGTAAACCTTGGGTCTTGATACTATACTTACGAAAACTTCGTGGTGCTGTACAATCTCTCCCATGTATAGGGTGGCTAGCCTCTCTATTTGGTGTGTCACTCGTATGGGCAGGAAGTGGGCATACTTTGTTAGCCGATGTACGATGACCTATATCGCATTCCGACCTCTTTTCGTTACTGGCAGCCCAATTACAAAATCTATGGTTATATGCTCCCATTTCCATTCAGGAATCGGGAGGGGCTGTAGTAGTCCAGAGGGTTTCTAGTGTTCGACCTTAATTTTTTAGCAAGACACGCATCTGGCCACATACTCAGCGATGTCCCTCTTCATCCCATTCCACCAGTACCATTGTTTTAAGGAGTGGTACATCTTGGTGTTGCCAGGATGTATGACGTACATCGAGTCGTGCGTCTCCTCCAATATCCCCCATTTCAATTATGGATTGTTTGGTACCTAGACCCTCCATTTGAATGTAATTGTCCCATCACTCCTTACTATGAGGTCTTGGGTTGGGTTGTCAATGGTTTGGCTCCAATAAGAACAGAGCTCCTCGTCTTCCCTTTGTAGGGTCCATATTTGGTCTACTAGGTTGGGTTGTACAACTAGGTTAGCCATTAGGTTACCCTGACTCTTATCCACATAGAGGTCCACTCTCTGGCTACACAGTTGGCTTAATAGAGGTAGGTAGCTAGTCCTTACCGAGGCCACTCCCATGTGGTACTTGTGGCAGAGTGCATCGACTACTACGTTGGCCTTACCAGGGTGGTACTCGATCGTCGGGTCATAGTCCTTTACCAACTCTAGCCACCTCCACTACCATAGATTGAGTTCCTTTTGGGTTAGGAAGTATTTCAAGCTCTTGTGGTCAGTGTAGATGTGGCACTTTACTCCGTACAAATAGTGATGCCAAATCTTAAGAGCGAACACTATTGCTGCTAGCTCGAGGTCATGGGTGGGGTAGTTTTTCTCATGGGGCTTCAGTTGTCATGAGGAATAGGCAATGACTCTCCCCTGGTGCATTAGGACACATCCTAATCCTTGTCCGGATGCATCACTGAATACTGTGTACTCCTCAGCATCCGAGTCAGGTAAGGCTACCACTGGGTCATCATCAATCAAGACTTGAGCTTCTTGAAGGACTCCTCGCACTTAGGTTCCACATATAATCTACCCCCTTCCTCATGAGGCGAGTTAATGGAGTTTCAATTCTTGAGAAGTCCTCTACAACCTTTTGGTAGTATCTGGTGAGGCCGAAGAAGCTACACACTTTGCTTGGATTGGTGGGAGCTTTCCAATTGGGGATAATCTCTATTTTTGTTGGTTCCACCTTTACTTCGTCCTTTGACACTATATGCCCAAAGAAGCCCATCTCTTGGAGCCAAAACTCGCACTTTGAGAATTTGGCACAAAGTTGGTTTTTCTCCAAGGCACTCAATGTGGTCTCCAGGTGTGATCGATGTTCCTCTTCGGTTTGGGAGTATATGAGGATATCGTCTATAAATACGATCATAATTTGTCCAAGTATGGTTGGAACACTCTGTTCATCAGGTCCAGGAAAGTCATGGGTGCGTTCGTTAGCTTGAAGGCCATCACTCTAAACTCGTAATGCCCATATCATGATTGAAATGTTGTTTTATGTATGTCCTCCGCATGAATCTTCAATTGGTGGTAACCCAACCGCAGATCAATCTTAGAGAAGTAGGCCACCCCTTGTAGTTGGTCGAATAAGTCGTCTATCCTAGGGAAAGGGTACTTATTCATAATTGTCACCTGGTTCAATTTTCAGTAGTTGATGTAGAGCCGCATGCTTCCGTCCTTCTTTTTGACGAATAGGACCAGTGCACCCCACGGGGATTGGTGCGGGCGTATGAAGCCCTTCTCTAGTAGTTTGTCTAACTAGTCCTTTAACTCCTTAAGTTTGGTGGGTGCCATACGATAGAGAGCTTGTGCTATGGGGTGGGTTCCTAGCACCACTTTAATTACGAATTCTAGTTGGCGATTTGAGGCTAGGTTAGGTAGCTCGTCTCCAAAAACATCGGGGTAACGGTTAACTACCGAGATTTCTACTATCCCTTTCTCTGGCAAATACTTGCAAGTGATCTGGGCGAGGAATACCTTACACCATTTCCGTAGTAAGTCTTGCACCTCCATGTAGGATACTAGGTGTATTTTGGCTCTTCCCGTATCCACTTTAAATAGTCTCCACCTTCCGAGGGGCGAGGAAGGTTATCCTCTTCTTTCTGTAGTCTACTTGGGCTTGATGTGTGCTCAGCCGGTCCATTCCCATGATGACCTCTACTTCTCTTAACGGAGGGGAATCAAGTTGGCCTCTAAGGTTATTCTTCCTACCAGCACTCCACATGCCTTAAGGAATTTGTGCCGCTCTAGTGCCTCTCCTAGTGGTGTAAGGATGTTGAGGGGTGGTATGAAAGGAGAGAGTTCCTTAGGGAAGCCTGGAACTAGGGTTTCCTTGATAAAAGATTGCTTCACCCCTGAGTTGAAGAGGGTGTACCTTTCTTTTTCTAACATTTTTACGAAACCTGAGGGAGAGTTAACGGAACCTTTGAGGGAACACATTTTATTAAATTGAAAAGGGGACTACAAGACTCCAGCTATAGACTCGATTCATAGGGGAGGTTGTGACGTACCGACTACTATGATGGGATCCTTCTAGGCTTCATCCTAGGTCAAGTTACAGATTCAGGCCGAAACTCAGGTGGGTGCTTACCTTCCCCCATTGGGTGCCCTCTAGATTCCGTGTGGCAGTTGTGGAGCATTCCGCGAGGGCATTGTCTCATGGCATCGGACAATTCCTAATGAAATGCCTGGGCTGCCCGCACCTGTAGCATATTGTACATGCCCCTTCATGGTTTCTCCGGCACTAGGGGCAATACGAGCTTCTCCTTGGAGGGGCTAAGTTCACCTCCCTTTGGGTTGGGTAGCCCTCATCCCTCTATGGGAACCTTGGTATTTCCCCCCACCACGACCTGCCCTATTCTCTCAGGCCTTCTATCCTACTGTGCCCCCTTTCTTCCCTCCACCCACTCTGCTCAACCCTACAATGCCTTGTTTGGACCAGCCGTTCACATTTGTGTGCCATGCCGATGATGGCGACCAAATCAGTGCATCGTCCCAAAACCTCCATCTGGTCTCTTATGTCAATACTGAGACCGTCGATGAACTTTTGGTAGATTTTTGCCAATCTTGCCAAATCAGGGGTGAAGGGTCTCAACTCATTAAATTTGGTCTCATACTCTGAGACCATGCTTGCTCCATGGCAAAGCCAGAAGAATTCCACCTTATTCTTGTTAATCAGATGGGGAGTTAGGTACTCCTCTATGTACCTTCCTTCAAACTCCTCCGAGGTGGGGGTAATGGGAGAGAGGCTCCTTATGTTATCCTACCATCTTTTCACGCTGGACTCTAGAAAGAATTTTGCCAGCATTACCATTTCTTCCGGGGGCATCCTAATGATCCCCATGAATTTCTTGAGGCTCACGAGCTAATCCATGGTGACCCGCATACTTCTCCCCTTGGAAGGGCTTGCACCCCACTTGTCGGAGTGTCTTCATGTATTTGGGGATGTCAAAGAGGGGTGTGATAGGTGCAGAAGGGGGCTAGGATTGGACCTCTTCTGATTGGGTTTCGGACTCGGAGTCCAGGTGGGGCTTGTCGCTGAGGTGAGGCTACCCGAACACCCTTGTAAACTCCTCATACAACCTTCGGTGTTCGAAGCTGAGACCTTGCGGGGTTGACTGTGCCCTCGGGAATTCTACCTCTCAAAGGGGGTTTCCGGTAGAATCTACGATTGATGCCCTTGTTCTCTTGGCTCCTTGCTTCGGTGCCATAGTTGGGTTAAGATTTTTTATCAATATTTAGGTTATAAATTCTTTATAATGTATCCAAGAAACATAGTCTTTGATACCACTAAAGTTATCACGCCCTGACTCTGTTTGGTCGAGGTCGAGTGACCAACACACCACTCTCTCAGACCTCGAAGAAGAACTCTCTCATGAGAAAGGAGAGTCAGGTGTAATACTTGTCATGTTTTCCCTGTACAACATTAAAAAAACTAGAATTTAAACTTTTATACCTAATACCTTCTAGTGAAGGAGGGTTGGTGTAGTCCACGTTCCTTCCAGAAAAACGTTTAAAGGGAGGGGGTGAGTTCGATGACTCATTGAGTGGGAGTAATCCTTAGGGAATGTTTAACGAGACATTTTCAATATTTCAACATTTCACATTCAGCTCCTTCTCGGTCTTTCACACAATTAACCACCCTCCTATCATAGGAGGGATTACACATTCATAGAACGGTCTGCGACCATTCCACTTGTGGACTAAAGTGTCTTTACCGTCCACCTTGATAGAGGTTAACTGCCTCCATCTTGAGTTTGAGTGAACATCAATAGTCTGACCCTCAATCCCAAAACACTTCATGATGTCTACTTTGTGGGATGAGACCTCTTTTCCCCTATTGCCTCGATATCAGTGCATAGGAAGCTGCTCAAGTTTCTTGACATACTGGACGTCGAACTGCCCTTATGCACCCTAGGTAGTCCAGCAACCCTTAGGATCCATCACTACCTCATACCAGGGGTCCTAATGGCCTCGTATCTCATAGTGTATGCACAATCAAGAATCTTTTCATTTATAATCATTATCTTTGGCCCTTCAATGCAACGGTCTATTGGCTTGGCTTCGACCCATGCGTACTGGCCCAACAGGTTCAACAACTTGGCTTTGGCTTAGTAGCAGCATGGTCTAACAAGCCCAACATCCCAGACTTGGCCCGGTGGGAATCACACACAATTACCCATTAATTGGATCTTTCAGCATTATTCATCACATGCTAATTCTAGACAGGTCCATATATGTGTCCATCGGCCTTAGGCCCACTTGCTTATTGAGCTTAAGCTGCGAAATTAGCTTCCAAATATTTTAAGTAGAGTCACTCAGTTAGTGGAGGCTAATTCCAAGAAAATTGTTTTCAATATGAATCGTCATTCCAATTGGAATTGACGTTGTAAGGTTCCCACTCACCCGGTAATCTCGACGGGGTGTCCTGGTGGAGCCTTGCTTCACGGCGCTTTTCCTAGAGCCAATGCTCGAGCAAACTATCCCTAGATGATAAGAATATCCATATCAGTATGATTTGTCGAAGGGCTAGCATGTATTTTGTGGTATTTTCACATGGGCCCTCACATTATGCCTTAATTACATTTTGGTTCCTAAAGTTTGTACTTTTACATTTAGGTCCCTATTTGCCCCTTAGTTTAAATTAAGCCCCTAGGATATTCAATGATCCTTTTTGGGTCCTTAATCTTATAAAAATCACCCATTTGCCCTTAATTTTCCAATTTTTCCATTTAGTACCTAATTTCCCAAAATTTGCAATTTGACCCCAAACTTCTCAAAATTGCTAATTGGTCCTCCACTTTGCCCAAATTGCTCAATTGGCACTCAATTGAGAGTGAAATTCATGAAAATGCCCTCAATTTCATGAATTTGCCATTCAGCCCCCAATTTTCTAAAAAATCCCAAATTGCCCATTTTTTTTCAAAAATTACAATTTGGTCCCTGAATCACAATTTTGTTCAATTAAACATCAAAACGTTGTTAATTGCCTCCGTTCATGATTTGGATCACCTTTCCCGTGTTTCGCTCGTCATTTTAAGCCCTTAACTGCTTCATTTGGCTTAGAAATGAGCTCAAATTCGCTGGAAAATGTAGTCTAGAGAGAGAAAGCTTTGATATCTTACAGATGGCGGTCCAACGACCGAAGCTTTGGCAGTCACTGCATTCCTCTCTTTGTGAGGATCCTCCCTGGATCAAACCACGTCTCAATTGATGATTTGAATGGTGTAAATTTCTTAGTTAAATGTTTTGCAGAATTTTACCAAGAATAGTGTTTTCTAATGAAGGGCGACGGAGGGGACTTACCTTCTTAGCTCGGGGGATGGTTGGGGCACCTCTAAGTGGAGTGTGGGGGTTTGACTTGGTTGGAATTAGTCAGGGGAAGCTCGATTTGAGTTGCAAAAGGTCGGGCTGTTTTCTGGTCGAGGGGCGGCAACACTTTTTGAGCGCCCTCACTCCTGCTCGATGGTTCTCAGGTTGAAATGAAGGTGTAGCTAGGTAGAGGACTTCCTCCCGATTCCAAAGACACCGAATGTGGCTTCGAAAGTTGAGAAAAGTCCCATTGTTGGAGCTTTGGTTTGCTGCTCGCCGAAAACTTGTACACTTCTTCTTCTTTGCTCCATGGTGGGATGCTGATAACGAATTGGAGGGGTGCTCTTTATATAGGGAGTTTGACAACTATTTAGGCTACTGGTCGGCGTGAGACTCGACCCCCGCCTCGCTCGTCTGCAACCTGACCGCGGGGATTTTCATGTCCCCAGAGACTCCCTCTTTCCCGGCCTCTCTCTCTTCTCTATCATCAGACTAAGGTTGAAAATGATGATGTGGCGAGCGTGCCACATGGCACACTGTGATTGGCTAGTTTTTCTAATGTGGAGATCCAACTCAGCTGTTGACCAGTTGACCAGACACGTGGCAGCCTCCCATTGGATGCTCGTGTCTGCATTGGCAGGCTGACGGGTCTGACCATTGATTGGACATGTGGCAATCTCCCATGGCTGCCCCTAGCTGCTATCTAGGTGTCGTTGACCATTGACCGATCTGGTTTGTTGACCAGTCCGGTCCGACCGGGTTCGGTGACTCGAATTCAAAAATCAGATGGTTCAGACCTGATTTGTCTAGTTTTCTAAAATTTAAAAATTCATGTAAATTGATTTTCTATGTGAAGGTGGTCTCAATTTTCCAAATTGATATTTTTAAGCCACCTAGAAAAATGAATTATTAAACCAATTTACTATGGTTCATCCCGATTTAATCCGGTTCTAGTCCGGTTCAGCCTGAACCGGTCTGGTTCTCTCATCCAATTTACTTCCTGGTTCTTCCTCATGATTCTTGTTAATTTTTGGTCACTTGAGATCTAACAATTTCCCATGTTAACCCTTCTTTAAAATTTTACCGGTTCTTTTCCCCGCTTTTCTTGGTCCCATAGGAAGGGTTTTACGAAGCCCTCCACCGCCCCTTCACCAAAAAATACTGTTCATAGTGCATTTCTGTAAAAACATAAACTGAGAAATTCACATCACTTTGGCCACCAATTGCGGTGTGGTTTGATCCAAGGAGGTTTCTCGGGAGGAGAGTAATTTAGAAAAAGCAAGAGCTCCGGTCACCGGACCCTCACTAGTAAGATATCGAAGCTTTTCTCTCTATAGACTGTATTTTATGGCGAAGCTCTATTTGAGGTCATTTCGAAGCCAAATGAAATGCTTCAAAGCTCAAAATGATGAGGGAGACATAGGAAAGATGATTCAAACCATGAATGGGGTCAATTAACTATGTTTTGGGGATCAATTGAACAAAATTGTGATTGAGGGACCAAATTGAAATTTTTGAAAAGTTGGACAATTTGAGGATTTTTGAAAAATTGGGGTCGGATTGCAATTTAAAGAAATTAGGGGCATTTTCATGAAATTAACTCTCAATTGAGGTCCAATTAGGAAAATTGAATGAAATGGAAGACCAATTGGCAATTTTGAGGAATTAAGGGCCAATTGGCAATTTTTGGGAAATTAAGGACCAATTGGCAATTTTGGAAAAATTGAGCACCAATTGGTAATTTTGGAAAAGTTAAGGACACATGAGGGAAAATTGGAAGTCCTAGGGACTTAATTAAGTTTAAGTTGAGCATTAGGGACCTAAAGTCAAAATTTATGAACTTTAGGGACCTAATTAAATAAGGTATAAATCAAGGACCTATATCCAAATATATGAAAGTAAGAGGTCTTTTAAACCAAACCATCCTTATACAAATACTCGAACCATTTAGGAACTAGTCATACGAGTACGAGTGCCAAGGAGCACATAGGAGATTGGAATCCAGTTGAGACAGATTCATCACAATACCGGGTGAGTGGGATTTCCAGCATCATACCTGGTTGGGGGTGATGAGAACCGCTTTTAAAATTGAAAATCATTTTTTCAGGAATGGTCTACCGTGACTGTGTGAAACTACATAAACATTTTGGGTGACGTTCATGATGGGAGCTAGGATTGCTCCAACAGGCTGGAGGCCTTGTATTTGAAAATAATAGTGTCAAAGGCCCAATTTTGGAAAATTCGTGAAGTAGGCCCATGGCCAGTGTGCATGGGTTGGACTCGTAGACAAAAATTATTACAAGAACCATGAAAAATCTCATAAAACTGGAATTATTGTGTGACTTGCCATGGGGCCAAAATAGGACTAACCAAGCTCGATGGGCTAGTGGTAGTGTGTCATACCCTGACTCGATTTGGTTAGATCCCTGTGAGCAACCCGCCGCTCCCTTTGATTTATGAAAGGTTTCACCCTTTTATAAACCACAAGGAGTAAGGCATCCTTTTTCTTGTATTTCCTAGAATAACATTATACAAAACTAAAAAACAGACATACCTATCTTTATAGTTCCCATACAAGGAGGTCTTTAAGTTTGGTTTTTCCCTTGGTTACCTCAAAGTGGTAAAAGGAAGGGGGTGAGTTCTACAACTCAGTGAGCGGGTGTTGGGTGAGATTTTTTACAAAAATAACTTTAATCGGAGTGTGTTAAACTCCTTATTTCATTTAAGAATATTTTTCTTCAAATTCCGATTTTCAAAACCTTTTTCCAAGGTCTACCAACGAATCGACCCGGTTCGGATCCGGTTCACTTGAACTAGTTTGGTTTTCATCTCCAATTCATTCTCATGTCCATTTCCATAACCTTTGGGACTCTCTGGGTCACTCGAGATCCATAAATTTCCCATTTTGCCGTTTCTCTATCGGTTCCAGTTCATAAACCGACTCGGTTCATAAACTGGTTCAATCTAGTTGGATCTGGTTCATCTGAACCGATCTAGTTTCTCTCCTCTAATTTGTCATAAGGTTCTTTTCCAATGTTTTATGAACCCTTTCAATCACTCGGAAGTTGCAAATTTCCAAATTGCCCATTTCCTAATAATTGGGTTTGTGAATCGGTTCAGTTTTCTCACTTGGTTTGACCAGTTCTTTTCCCGATTTTCCTTAACTCAAAAGGGTGGGGTTTACACCCTACCTCAGTGCATGCACAAAATAATAATTTTCCTCATAAGCCATTTAATCATTGGTGCCACTGATCCAACAGCCCCAACCCTCAACTCCACCTGCAACTGTTTGTCTCGACTGGTCCATCGACCTGTCATGTCGCACTGCCACCAGTCCACCGAGTATGTCGGTCCTGTCTTGGTACCATGTCCAAACATAACATTCATTTAAAGTTTTCATGGATTAAACTCATGTTTGTTTATGAGCTCCTACTCATGACAATTGGCCTTGGGCCCATTATACGAGATTTTAAAAATTAGGCATTTTAGTCCCTATGTTCCAAAACTGAGGCCTCCAACCTATCTAAGCTATTCGAGCTCCCATCAATAAGGTCTCCCAAAACGTTTACGCAGTGGCACACATTTAGGGGAGAGCACTTCCAACAAAATAATCTTTTCATCTGTCCATCACACCAACCGGGTGTGAGGACATCTCCGTTTCTAACTGATAAGTGGGTTTTCTACTTCCTTCTAAGAAGTTCATCATACCAACCAGGTATGATCTATTTACAACTGGTAAGTAGTTTTTTCATGTAATTTCCACATCACTCCATTCATGTGTGATTTTTAAAATTCCAATTAGTAGTAGGTTCTCATTTCCAAGGTGCTTATCATCCCAACCGAGTATTATATAAAAATCCCACTCACCCGTGAATCCTTCTTAACCGACTTTCGTCTCCTCGTGAGCTTTTTTTTAGTTGGCGTTCTCGATACTTCGTGTTCCTACATGGTATGAACATCCTATTTCATTATCTTTTGGCTTGATAGCATTCATTCATTATGAATGAATAAAATATCCAAATTTTCAAATATTTACAATTTGGTCCCTAAAGTTCATTTTCTTTAACTTTAGGTCCCTAATGCCGATTTTTCCTTAAATTGAGTCTTGAAACTTCAAAAATTTAGTTTGAGACCTCAATTTATTCAAAATTTCATAAAGAGGTTCAAGTTTTCGAAATTCTCAATTTGGCCCCCAATTTTTCGAAAATTGCAATTTGCCCCTACTTTACAAAAATGGTAAATTTCACCCAAAAAATTCCAAAAATTGACCAATTGGTCCTCCAACATCTTTATCATGTCCAATTGACCCTCAATTTTAGGAAATTGCACTTTTGTACCTCAAAATTTTGAAATCCCCAAAATTTCCCTAATTTTCCCCCATTTTCAATCATTCAATTTGGTTGAATTTGATTGAATCAAATTGATAGATCAAATGAGTTTAATTATTGAAAATTGAAGTTAGATTTAAGTTCCTACACCTCCGTACAATTCAATTGCACTTTGAATCACATGATTTGACGCTAGAACAAGTTTAAATGGAGATTCGCCGAAAAACTGAACGTAGATAGAGAAAGGTTCGAAAGCTTATCATCGGGGGAGTGGTGGTCCAAGCTTTTGATCTAGGCAGATAGCTCTCATCCTAGGGTTCCTCATATAATCAAGAATCACCTCAATTCATGTCAAATTGAGGGAGAATTTGGTTAGTAAAGATCTGTCGATTCTCTCTCTAGCACCGATTGGAATTCACACAGTAGAGCCAAATTGTATTAACTTTCCAATCTAATTTGGTCGTAGGAGGGCTGAGTACGTGTTGGGAGAGCTTGGTTTGGCCTAAGGAGGGCTCGTATTAGCTGATTTTAGCTCGATAGAAATAGGGTAGCTTCGGTCCGCCGGAGCTGTTTCACTGTTCGATCACTCCGGTGCTTCTCCGATGACCCTCAAAGCAATTTGAGACTACCACCATGTAGTTCACTTCTCCCCGAGTCTAAGGAACCCGACTATGCCTTCTTTGGCTCATGAAAGACCCTATATTAGAGCTCTAGTTTGAGCTTCATTGGAAAACTGAGTAGCTGAGAGAGAGTGAGGTTTTCATGTGTGTGGAGGATCAATGGAAAGGGGCACTTTATATAGGGAGCTCAAGGACTCTCCGACCGTCCGTTTGGCACCTTAATGACAGTCATTGATGGCCTAAATTATACTGAATGAAAACATGTCTTCTTTGTCGGCGTTGTTGAATTTTTTGGTGACTGAATAGTGCTGTCATCTGAATGAAGAAGACGACACTATTCCAAACCGGATCGGACCGGTTCGAACCGGGCTCAACACTTAAATTGGCAAGTTAAGGTTCGATTCGAATGGATTTTTCAGAATTAAAAATTTCTAAATTTATCTAAATTCATTCGCTATCAAATGGTGGCCTTAATTCTCAAATTTAAATCCGGTCATTCTCCTTATTGTTGACCTCCTTAGCTCAGCGTTTGTTCAAACACCACGTACATACTTCTGTAGGTGTTGATGTTTGTCACCTTCTCATCCTACATTGATCCTTTCCTCATTCGTTAGTTATTAGAACTTTGTTCCACCTTTTAACGCCTGACCTTGTAATGCTCAAATCATGGATTCTTCCTTACCTAAGTCATATTTCCCTTAGACAGTTGGGTTTACATGTCCCTCACATCATGACATTCTCTAAAACTTTCCTTTAACCATATGACGTTTTAAAGCACTTCCATAATGACTATTCCCAATATTTCTATCTTACAGGGATGGTATAATGTCGTCCCTCTTTTTGTCTAGTGGTATTTCTTAACATTCATCATTTTTATCCAATTGTCCATTTTGCCTTTTGATGTCATTTTCTTTATAATCGTATTGGTTTCCTCACTCACTCATCTTTTCAACCTTCTTTATTAGGTCCTTCATCCTTCAAGTCTTTGAGTTTCCTCATAACTTATTGTCATGCTGAAACTCTTGCTTTCTTATGTCATTCCTCATTCCCAGTGGTGTCCTTTCCTTTAAGGACTCTTCTCTTTCTTAATCCCTTCTTACTCACTAGTGATCATTTCACGATTCTCCTTTTCGACTTAGTTCCTTTCTTACTCGTATTACATTCTTTGATGTTGTCTTCCTACTTACCCATTACTTGGGTTTAACTTATCCCTTTAATCTTCACAATTACTTTTCCTTTACACTCGATCCTTTCATCTCTAACAACTTGTCTTTGAGGAGCTTATATTCCTTCCAATTCCGTTGGATCCATTTCCTCCTAATTGGAGCACATATATTTTTCCAAAGTTCCATTCCTTGGTAAGTTATACACTTCTTTTCTCCCAGAATTTCCTTTTAGTTTTACCATTGTGAATATGCAACCTTGAATGACATTCCTTGAAGCCATCTTCTCCTGCTTACCTTTACCCTTGAGATCCTGTGAGTACTTCTCGTCTATCTCACCTCATTCCCACTTGCTCCCAGTACTCATCTATTCCATTGAGGTGGAGTTCACATCCCCTTTGTTTCAAAATCTCTCGTTCATCCTGCATAAAATCTATTTAACATTTTCATAGCTTTCGGGTCATTACTCCAGTCTTAGCCATTGATCTCTTTAAGGCTTTCCTCTTCCCTTATTTCCCAAAGGTTTTGGTGTTTCCATCCTTTCCTTGTTTACTTGAATTGTGACTTTCACAAGGGTCAGTATGTTAACTCCTCCACCTGTATTATCCTCTTAATTTAATTGTTTTGAGATGGTTGTCTCTCAAATATTCGTGTCCTTGGTATCCATCCCTTTACATTATTTAGGGTGTAGTCCATACTACTCCCCAGTTCTTATTAAAACGTAGTTTATTCTTCCGGATGATTTGGTTATTTTGGGTTATTTTCTTCAATTAGACCTATCTAAAATCCCTATTTGGTTCTCTGCTCTCTTACATGTAGAACATATTTGGCCCTCCAAGTATTTACTTAGTTGCCTATATCCTTTAATAAGATTCTGATTCCTGCTCCAGTTTATGATATCTCATCTGTTGATTACCTTAGCTTGGAACTTCCTCCTTTCCACGACTCCACTTCTTATCTTCATTCTTCTTCTAGGGACTTCCATCCTGAAATTTTCAAGTTCATTTTCCTCTATTTGTCCTTGAAAGTTCTCCCTTCATTCTTTTCTTATACTTCTCGACCTTTGTATGGTGATTCACTCATGCTTTCTTCCTTACCTTCTATTCCTTTTTGTTTTGCATCCTTATCTCCAAATAGAGTCCTTTATTACTATTGAGTTCCTAAGGATGTGTATCCTTACTCTTTTCCAAGTATTGGTATTATTCTAGGAGTTTCTTTCTATCTTACTTCTTTCCCTTCTCCTTTCTCCTTGTCCTGTCTTAATTATCTTAACATCTTTAGTGCTTCCCCTAACCTTCATTCTTTCTTCCCGATAAACTTCCATTCCTTTGGTTTTCTTTTTGGAATAGTCTATTCTTATTTGTTTTCTTTACTCTGATCCTTTGAACCCTTCCTTAACTCCTTAGATTTTACTAATTCCTCTGATCTTTAATGCTCACTTCCTTTTGTTCTAACTTCTCCTTCCTTCCCTTAACTAGGATTCATCTTCCTTGGGTGACTCTAAGAGTCTCTTCCTTGCCAAATTTTTTTATTGTACTTCTGAGGATAATTTTAAAGATGGAGGTTAACTGTAAATAACCCGTTTTTCTTTCCTTGGGTGATTTCTTATTCTTTTATGTTGATCTTTATTTGCATACACTTATAGTTTGAATTAATCAAGGAAATTTAGAAGTTTTAGCAAGAAGAATTTAATTTTCATTCATTAGAGAAATAGTTTCTTGCCATACTTGGCTTATGTCACGCACCGACCTAGTTTGGTTGGATCTCTGTGAGCAACCCACCACTCTTCCTAGTTTACTAAGGGTTTTCCCCTCTTTTAAACACAAGAAGAGTCAGTCATCCTTTAAACTTGTACCTTTCCTGGAATACATGAATCAAAACTACATAAAATTTTTAACTTATATACCTATCTTGCAAGTGTGAGTAGCAGGAGGTCTTTGGGTAGGTTTCCCTTGGTTACCTGAAAAGGGATATAAGGGAGGGGGTGAGTTTAACGACTCAGTTAATCGGTGTTTAAAGTTTGACTTTTAGGGGAAAATATTTATATTGGAGTGTGCCAGACTCCTTATTTTAAAATTTCTCATTTTCAAAATCTCAATTTCATCATCATTACTCACTCCTCAACCATAACCGGTGTATTTATCAACTAACACACGCCCTTCATCATGAAGGGAACACACATGATTAAAACTCTATGTCCATATGAGGACATAGACCATATCTCAATCTCGGACACATGAAACTCAAACACAGAAGCTTAAGGAAGTCCCAAACACAGTAGTTTCATGGAGTCCAAACACAGAAACTCCGTAGAGTACAAACACAGAACTCCGTGGAGTACAAACACAAAACTCTATGGAGTACAAACACAAAACTCTATGGAGTACAAACACAGAACTCCACGACTAACTAGTATGATGATAAACACAAATCCAGTAGCTTCTCTTTTCCCTTATCACCAGCATGTCATCCAGTAGCCCTTAGGACGCATCAGTACCCCTGTTAGGCGTCTTAATGGTCCTGAAGCTCAAGTGCATGCACAAACAAAGTTTTCCTCAAAAGCCATTTAATCTTTGGTGCCACTGGTCCAATGGCCTCGGCCCTCAACTCGACATGCAGCTATTTATCTCGACTGGTCCGTCGACCAATCATGTCGCACTGCCGTTAGTCCATCGAGTATGTCGATCTTGTCTTGGTACCATGGCCAATCAATTCATTCATTTATGTTTTATAGCTCAAATTCATATTTGTTTACGAGCTCCTACTCTACCAACTAGCCTAGGGCCCACTGTTCGAGATTTTAAAAATCGTGCATATTAACCCCCAAGTTCCAAAGCCGAGGCCTCCGACCTATATGAGCTATTCGAACTCCCGTCAAGAAATTTTCCCAAAAATATTAAGTAGTGGCACATAATTAGGGGAGAGCATTTCTGACAAAATAAACTTTTCAACTGTCCGTCATACCAATTGGGTATAAGGACATCTTCGCTTATAACTGACAAGCGGGTTTTCTACTTCCTTCTAGGAAGTTTCATCATACCAAATCGCATGATTTGGTAATGGAATGAGCTTAAACAGAGCTTCGCCGGAAAACTGAACTTAGAGAGAGAAAGTTTCGAAAGATTACCGTCGGGGGCGCGACAGTTCGAGCTTTCAATTAGGATAGATACCTCTTGTCCTGAGGTTCCTCCATGATAAAGAATTGCATCAAATAATGCCAAATTGAGTGAGAATTTTATCATCACAGTTCCACCGGTTCTGTCTCTAGCACCGGTCGGAAATTGTAGAGGGGAGCTAAATTGGCTTACCTTTTAGCTCTAATTCAGTTGTAGGAGGACTGTGGAGGTGTTGGGAGGGCTTGGTTTGGCCTGAGAAGGGCTAGAATTGGCCAATTTTAGCTCAGTCAAAATAGGGCAGCTTCGATCCGTTGAAGCTGCTTCACTATTCGATCATGCTGGTGCTTCTCCGGGGACCCTCGAAGCAAATGGACCCTCCGATTGGCACCTTAATGGCAATCAGTCATTGCCTGAAACTCCTTGGTTGGAGACTTTTCAACTTTATCGGTGCTGCACGATTTTTCAGTGAGTGAACAGTGCTATTATCTGAAGGAAGAAGTCGACGTTATTCCAATCCGGACAAGACTGGTCCAAATCGGGTTCAAAGCTTAAACTGGCCGATTCACCCTCAATTCGACCGAATTTTTCAAATCTAAAAATTTCTAAATTCATTTAAATTCATTTTCTATCTAATGGTAGCCTCAAATCTCAAATTTCCACCTAGAAAAATGAATTTAGCATCTGGTTCAATAGTGGTTCAAATCGGTCCAAACCGGTTTAATCCGGTTTGGATCCAATTCATATGAACCAGTTTGGTTTTCATCTCCAATTCATTTTAAAGTCCCTTTTCATGACTTTTGTTACTGTTTATGTAATACCATATTTTAGTAACAAAAAAAAATTTAGAATAGAAAAACAAAATTGGTTTAGATGAACTCGATCCCATTATAATACCGAAGTTAAGCATGCTTGCGTGAGAGCAGTTCTAGGATGGGTGAGCTCCTGGGAAGTATTCATTTTACATTCTCTCAATAGTTGTCAACCCATATTGTTTTAGTAACTTAAAATTAAATAACATACTAGCACTAATGTATATGATTCTATAAAAACTCTAAGGTTAAGTATGCTTGGGCGAGAGTAGTGTTAGGATGGGTGACATTGGGAAGTATTCATTTTGCATTCTCTCAATAGTTGTCAAACCATATTGTTTTAGTAACCCAAACTTAAATAACATACTAGCACTAATGCATCGGATCCTATCAAAACTCCAAGGTAAGTGCGCTTGGGCTAAAGTTGTGTTAGGATGGGTGATCTACTGGGAAGTATTCATTTTGCATTCTCTTAATAGTTGTCAAACCATATTGTTTTAGTAAGAACTCCAAAGTTAAGCTTGCTTGGGCGAGAGTAGTGCTAGGATAGGTGATCTACTGGGAAGTATTCATGTTGCATCCCCTCAATAGTTGTTGAACCATATTTTTTAGTAACCCAAAAACAAATAACATACCAACACCAATGCACATGATTCGATTAGAATTCTAAAGTTAAGCGTGCTTAGGTGAGATAAGTGCAGGATCCCTTTATAACTTCGAAGTTAAGTGTGCTTGGTGAGAGTAATGCTAGGATGGGTGACTTATTGGGAAGTATTCATATTGCATCCCCTCAATAGTTGTAAAAACATATTTTTTTATTAACCCAAAATGTAATAACATACTATTATTAATGCATTAGATCCTATCAAAACATTGAAGTTAAGCGTGCTTGGGTGAGATTAGTGTTAGGATGGGTGACCTCTTGGAATTATATTATTAGTTTAAAATTCAATTGATATAATTGGAATAAATAAAATAAAAAGTGTAAATTATTAGGTGAAAATAATGAGATAAATATATATTTTTATTAATCCTACATCTAAATATTATAAATACCTATATTTATTTATTGAAATTAATACCAATAATTTAATACATATATTTAATTATTGGAATTAATACTAATAAATGCCCATTAATTTTTTGAGAATAATGACAACATTAATACCATAGTAATAAATCCTCCCCATTTAATATGCAATTCTACTCTTATATAAAGAACTCATCATCATTCATTCTTCTCAAACCTCAAAACTCCTCTCTCTCTAATACTCTATTTCCTGGTGAAGCTCGAACCTGAGCGTCGACTTGAGCATTTTTCTTAACCTCAGAATGAGAGGTCGAGCTCTTTAGATTCTGGGGGAAGTCAGCTATGTGATAGTAACCTCTATTCGATCCAAGGATCGCCGAAGAAGCGGCAACATAATCAAACAATGAAATAGCTTCGGTAGACCGAAGCTGCTCTGTTTTGGCCTAGCTAAAATTAGCCGAATTCAACTCTACTCTAGCCAAACCAAGCTCTCCCAACATCGCCACAACCCTCATGAGACCTCAATGATGCTGAAAGGTCAATAGTAGGAATTCTTGATCCTAGAAGGTACTTTAGGAAGAGAGCTACCTTTCCCAATAGAAAGCTCGGACCGCCGCACCTCCGACAGGACAAGTGTTGTCATGCTCCAACCCAGTTTGGTTGGATCCATGTGATCAACCCACCACTCTCTCGGTTTATTAAAGGATTTCCCCTTATATTATAAACCGTAAAGAGTAAGGTGTTCTTTAAACCTGTAACTTTTTCTGGGAATATCATAAATCAAAATTGCATAGTAATTTTAATTAATCATACATGTCTTGGAGGCATTTAATTGCATAAGTCTTTTAAGGTTCGACTTTCCAGGACTTTCTAAAAGGGGTATAAGGGAGGGGGTGAGTACAACTACTCAGTGAATGAGATTCAAATCTTTTGACTTTCAAGAAAAATATTTATATGGAGTGTGCCAGACTCCTTTCTTTTAAAAAATCCCTTCATTTAAAAATTTGGGTTTTTCCATTATTTCTTAGTTACCGGTGTTTCATCACCTAACACACATCCTTTATCATGAAGGTTACACACATTCGCAGGTCAGTACGACTACTGAACCCGCTAGTGGCTTCGGAGCCACTTTACCGGCCACCTGAATAGAAGCACGACCACTTCTACCCTGGGAATGAGTGGATATACGCGACATCTAACCCTAAATCCGGAAATCACTTCTTCGTGTCCATATGAGGACAGAGACCTCATCCTGTCCCCACCCCGATCTCATGCGCTTGGTGCTACTCGAAATTTTGCACAGACACCTGGAATGACGATCTGCCCTTATACTCACCAAATCGTCTAAGTCCCTTAGGATGCATCACTACCCCTCATGGGAGTCTTGATGATCCCGTACTAATGGTGCATGCACAAACAAAGTTTTCTTAAATTGCCATGTAATATGTGGTTCCATTAGTCCCAACGGTCCCGACCCTCAACTCAACCTATAGCTGTTTGTTTTGACTGGTCTGGAGACCGGTCATATCGCACTGCTACTAGTTGACTGGATATGTCGAACCTGCCTTGGTACCATGACCAAACAATTCTCTTATTAAGGTTTAATGGCACATGTATATCATGTTCATTTACGAGCTCCTACACGTGTCCATTGGCCTATGGCCCACTGTTTGGGATTTTTCAAAATTGAGCATATTAGCCCCCAAGTTCCAAAATCGAGGCCCCCGACCTATAAGAGCTATGCGAGCTCCCGTCAAGAAGGTCCCCCAAATAGTTTAAGCATTGGCACACAGTTAGGGAAGAGCACTTCCGACAAAATAGGTTTTCACTATCCATTATATCGACCGGTATAAGGATATCTCTATTCATAATCGATGAACGGGTTTTCAACTTCCTTCTAGGAAGCCTCATCATACCAACCGTGTATGACTACTTACAACCGGTAAGTAGTTTTCCGTAACATTTTCACATCACTTCTTCTAAGTTGTGATGATTAAAATACTACTAAATAGTGAGTTTTTATACCGAGGTACTCATCATCCCCAACCGGGTATGATATAAAATCCCACTCACCCGATAGTGTAGTGAAATTCCACTTAGTCGGGTTTCGTCCTTGGGAAGATGGACCTCAACTGGCGTTCCTGATGTCTCGTTCTCCTATACGAAATGAACATAATTGTTCATTATTCTTTGGCCTAATAGCACTCATTCGTTCCAAATGAATGAGAAAACCCAACTTTACATATATTTGCAATTAGGTCACTAAAATTATTTTTCTTTAACATTAAGTCCCTCTTGACGGGTTTTTCCTAAATTTGAGTCCTGAAACTTTTAAAATTTATCTTAGAACCTCAAATTATTTAATTTAACACAAAGGGGATTTCCCAAATTTCCAATTTGGTCCCTCAATTTTTCCAAAATTACCATTTTGCCCCTTTAGAAAAATGGTAAATTTTGCCCAAAAATTCTAAAATTTCTCAATTGGCCCTCTAATATTCTTATCATGACCAATTGACCCTCAATTTTAGAAAATTACATTTTGGTCCTTCGAATTTTCAAAAATCCCCAAATTTTCCCAATTTCAACTCTTCAACACTACCGAATTTGATTTCATCAAATTGATCGATCAAACACCTCTAATTCTTGAAATTGGAGTTGAAATTGAGTTACTACATGTTCATACAATTCTAAGGAACTTTGAATCACATATTTTAATGCCAGAATGAGCTCAAATGGTGCTTCGGCAGAAAACAGACTGTAGAGAGAGAAAGCTTCCATTTCTCACCGGTGAGGGCGCGATGATCGGAGCTTTCTATCTGGACAGGTAGCTCTCCTCCAAAGGTTCTTCCTAGGATCAAGAATGACATCAATTGATATTGAATTGGATTAGAATTTCTTCATTGAATTTCAACCGACTCTCTCTCTAACAACGATCTAAAATTGTGAAGGGGAGCAGAATTGGCTTACCTTTTGGTCCTAATTCGACAGTGGAAGGGCTGAGCAGGTGTTGGGAGTGCTTGGTTTGGCCTAAGGATGGCTCGAATTGGCAAATTTCATCTCGGCCAAAAGAGGGCAGCTTCGGTCCGTCGGAGCTGGTTCACTATTTGATCCCATCGGAACTTCTCTAGCGACTCTCAGGACGAACGGATGCCACCACCGTGTAGCTGACTTATCCTCGGTTCTAATGAACCTAACCTCACCTTCTTTGGCTTAGAATTGACCTAATATCGGAGCTCTAGTTCGAGCTTCACTAGAAAACTAAGCAACTAAGAGAGAGTGAGCTTTTCAGGTGTGGAGAGGACGAATAGAGAGGGGCTCTTTATATAGGGAGCTCGGGGACCCGTTGGTTGTCCATTTGACATCTTTATGACAAATATTGAAGACCTGAAACATACCAAATGGAAACGTTTCTTTTTCGCCAGCGCTGCATCAATTTTTCGGTGAGTGAAGAGTGCTGTCATCCTGAGGAAGAAGATGACACTGTTCTGAACTGGACCGGACAGGTCTGAATCTGGTTCAAAGCTTAAACCGGCTGGTTCACCCCTCATTCGACCGAGTTTTTCAAATCTAAAAATTTTGAAATTCATCTAAATTCATTCTCCATCCAATTGGCCTCAAATCTCCAATTTGAATTATTTAAGCTAGAAAAATGAATTTAGGATTTAGTTCAATAGTGATTCAAACCGGTACAAACCGGTTTGGTTTTCATCCCCAATTCCTTCACAAGTCCATTTCCATGTATTTTGTGACTCCTTGGGTCACTTAGGGTCCATAAAATTCCCGGTTTACCACCTCATAATCGATTTCGGTTCATAAACTAGCTCAGTTCTTAAACTGGTTTAATCTGGTTCGGGTCCGATTCACCCGAACTGATCTGGTTTTTCTCTCCCACATTGTTCTAAGGTTCCTTCCCAAGGATTATAAATCACAAGGAATCCATAAAATTCTTGGTTAACTCATTCTCTATCGGTTCTGGTTCATGAATCAACTTGGTTCATAAACTGGTTCTATCCAGTTCGGACCCGGTTCTCTTGAACTGCTTTGGTCTTTCTTCCTCATATCATCCTAGGGTTCTTTTCCCAAGTTTATGAATATTTTTGAGTCACATGGGAGTTAGAACTTTTTAAATTTGCTCGTCCCCTAATAGTCGGGCTTGTAGACCAATTCGGTTTAATGATTACATTGACCGGTTCTTTCCTGATTTTTCTCATTACTAAAGGACAGGGTTTACATGTGTAATCGGAATGCCAGCAAGAGAAAGCTCGCGTCAACTTGGAAAACCAATCGTGGACGAACACGTCACGGTTAACGGGTGAGTGGGTTATTCGCATCATACCTGGTTGGGATGATGAGCACCTTTTCTAAATTAGAAGTCATCGTGATTGGGCTTATTAACGTCATACCTAGTTGGGATGATGAACACAGTTTAAAGTTAAAAACCACTTACCAGTTGTGAATGGGAAAGTTATATCATACCCGATTGGGGGATGATAAGCACCTCGAAATGAAAACCCACTATTAAGTGGTATTTTTAAACGTCACAACTTAGAAGAGTGATGTGAAAATGACACAAAAAACTACTTACCGATTGTAAGTAGATCATACCCGGTTAGTATGAAGAGTGGAAAACCCATTCATCGATTATGAGCGGAGATATCCTTATACCCGGTTGGTATGATGGATAGTTGAAAATAGTTTTGTCGGAAGTGCTCTCCCCTAACTGTGTGCCACTGCTTAAACAATTTGGGAGACCTTCTTGACGGGAGCCTCAGTTTTGGAAAATGGGGGCTAATATGCCCAATTTTGAAAATCTCGTATAGTGGGCCCAAGGCTAGTTGGCATGAGTAGGAGCTCGTAAACAAACATGACATATATGCCATAAAACTTTAAGTGAATGAATTGTTTGGCCATGATACCAAGATAGGACCGACATATTCAGTCAACTAGTGGCAGTGCGACTTGACAGGTCTCCGGATTTGTCAAGACAAACAACTACAAGTTAAGTTGAAGGTCAGGGTCGTTGGACTAGTGGCACCACATATTATAAGGCAAGATGTGAAAATACTGATTGTGCATGCACTATGTGTATGAGACCTTCAAGATGCTCAAGCGGGATAGTGATGTGTCCTAGGTCCTTGGACGACCTGGTGGATATAAGGGCAGTTCGTCGGACCAGGTGACCTTGCGAAGCTCAACGTAACTTCAAGCACACGAGACCGGGGTGGGGTTGGGATGAGGTCTCTGTCTTCATACGAACATGGAGAATTGATTTCGGGATTTAGGGTCGAATGTCGCGTACATCCCTTCATTCTTAGGGAAGAAGTGGACGTGCTTCTAAGTAGGTGGCCGATGATGACACACCGCGATTAATAAGAAATGGTGAAAAACTAAGATTTTTAAAGTGGAGAAAATCTAAAGAAAATTAAGGAGTCTAACACACTCCAACTTGAAAATGTCACACTCAATAGGGTAAAGGTTTTAAAAACCAATATTTGAGAAAAGGATATTTTAAAAGAAAATAAGGAGTTTGGCACACTTCGATTAAAGTTGTTTTGTTTATGAAAACTCAATCCCAACCCCCGCTTACTAAGTTGTAGAACTCACCCCCTCCCTTTTATCCCGTTTAGGAAACCAAGGGAAAACCAATCTTAAAGACTTCCCTGTATAGGAACTATAAAAATCAGGTATGTCTGTTTTTTCAGTTTTGTATAATGTTATTCCAGGAAAGGTACATGTTTAAAGGACGACTTACTCCTCTTGGGTTTAAAAGAGGGGAAAACTCTTAGTAAACCGTGAAGTGTAGCAGGTTGCTCATGGGTATCCGACCAAATCGGATCGGGGCGTGGCAACTAGAATGTATTAGAGTCTGTTTCCTTGAATACATTATCAAGACTATATAACATAGTAACTAGGAGAAACTTTTAAAATTTTCTTATGGCTCCCAAGAGAGGAACCAAGAAAACTAGGACTCATGTCGCCAACATTACCCAACAATATATTCCTGTAGGAAGACCACCCTAAAAGTACTCCAATGCCTAAGGTGTAGTAGAAAGTTATTGGAAATGAAACCAAATAAATGCACAAAAAAAAAGGGTAAGAAGTAGAGACTAATGTTGCATGAGTTTTGGGGACAAAACTCGTAAAAAGGTGGGGAGTAATTGTAACACCGTATTTTTAGTAACTAGAAAAAAAAATTTAGAATAGAAAAACAAAATTGGTTCAAATGAACTCGATCCCATTATAATACTAAAGTTAAGCGTGCTTGCGTAAGAGTAGTGCTAGGATGGGTGACCTCCCAGGAAGTATTCATTTTACATTCTCGGTCCGTCGAGCTGCTTCACTATTCGATCACGCCAGCACTTTTCCAATGACTCTCTGAGCAAATGGAGACTATAGGCATGAAGCTGACTTCTCCCCATTCTAAAGAACCTGACCTCACCTTGTTTGGCTCAGAAAAGTGCCCAAGTTGGAGCTTTAGTTCGAGCTTCACTAGAATATGATGCAATAGAGAGACAATGGAGTTCTTAGGTGTAGAGATGATGAAAGAGGAGGGGCTCTTTATATAGGAAGCTCGGGGACCTCTTGGCTGTCCGATTGGCGCCTTATTTGTGGTTATTCATTGCCTAAAACTCTCTGGCCGGAGACTTTTCAGCTTCACTGGTGCTGCGTAATTTTCCAGCGAGTGAGCAATGTTGTTATCTAAAGGAAGATGATGACACTGTTTCGAACCAGACTAGACCTGGTTCAAAGATTAAACAGGCCAGTTCACCCTCAATTCAACCGAATGTTTCAAATCTAAAAATTTATAAATTCATTTTCTATCAAATGGTGGCCTCGAATCTCAAATTTGGAAATTTTAAGCAACCTAGAAAAATGAATTTAGCATCTAGTTCAATAGTGGTTTAAACCGGTCCAAACTGGTTCAATCCGGTTTGGATCTAGTTCACCTGAACCGGTTTGGTTTTCATCTCCAATTCATCTTAAAGTCCTTTTTCATGACTTTTGTGACTCTTTAGGTCACTTAGGATCCATAAATTTCTCGGTTTGTGCTTTCTCTATTGGTTCTGGTTCATACACCGGTTCAATCCAATTGGATTTGATTCACCTGAATCGGTCTGGTTCTTCTCTTCCAATTTATCCTAAGGTTTCTTTCCAAAGTTTTATGAACCCCTTTGGGTCACTCAGGAGTTGTAAATTTCCCAAATCGCTCATTCTCTGATGATTGGGTTTGTGAACCGATTCAGTGTTTCTCACTCGGTTTGATCGGTTTTTTTCCCGGTTTTCCTTAACTAAAGGGCGGGCTTTACAACTTATTATAGAAATTTTCCACCTCCTAATCCCTTGGGGTCATAGGTCAAGAGTTAGTCTTAGAGCGGTTGTGGGACTCTTGATCAGAAGGCTTTATGGAACTAGTTAGGGTCCATTCGTATTCCCTTATGGGATGAATTTCATGTATGGCCTTAGATCCGTACCGCCTTAGTACCTCTACCTCGCACTCATTTGTCCACTTTATCCATTGGGAGGGATTAAAGCTAAATTGAGTAGGCGGGGGTACTTGGTGGACCTTCATGAAGGTGGCATATGCACCCTAGTAGTTGTCCCATGCCTCCTTCTTGGTTGGATTCCTCTCCTGTTGTTGTGGGACAAGAGGAGGGGTTGGGCTCCTAGGAGCAGGTACAAATTCCTCTTGTATTGGAGGAGGGTATGTGATGTCTTCTGGTTCTAGTAAGGCTCCTACCGGTTTACAATAATCTTCCACCATGTCCTTGGGTACTCTTTTCTTGCCTTTTAAGAATCTTTGAACAGGTGCCTCCCTTGGGTTTGGTATCTTTTTAAGGTTTATGGGTGGAGGATTGGATTTCACAATGAATTTACTAGGGATTCTCCTCCCTACATGAGAGTAAAAGTTGGATTAATGTCAGGGCATATTAATGATAATGTTTCAAGGGAACTTAGCTCTGATACCACTCAAGTTATCATGCTCCTTCCCGGTTTGGTCGGATCCCCGTGAGCAACCCACCACTCCCTTGGTTCAAGAGGGGTTTCCCCCATCCTTAATTCAAGAGGAGTCAGGCATAATCTCGACCTTGTTCCCTGGAAAACATATATCATATAAATGTAAGCTTAAGAAAATCAAGCATACCTGACATAGTGTAATGCCTAGTGTTATCCCTAGTCATTTCTCTACTCCTGAAAGGGTGGGTGAGTTTCTACAACTTAGTGAATGGCTATTTAAAATAATAAAGCTTCCATAAAATAGTTTTTGAATTGGAGTTTGTTAGACTCCTTATTTTCTTTAAGACTTTTTCTCCTCAAAATCTTAGTTTTCATAGCCATTTTACATCATTAACCATAAACGATGTGTTTATCAAACAACACACGCCCTTCATCATGAAGGGAACATGCATTCGCAGGGCAACACGTCCACTGCACCCACTTGTGGCGTCGGAGTGACTTTACCAACAACCTAGATAGAAGCTCGTCCACTTCTATCCTAAGAATGAGTGGATGTACGCAACATTCGACCCTCAATCCCGTAAAGAAAACTCTGTTTCCATATGAGGACAGAGACCTCATCCTGACCCCACCCCGATCTCATGCGCATGAAGTTACGTCGATCTTCCCTGACTGCTGGCACGACAATCTGCCCTTGTCTCCACCATATTGGCCTATAGCTCCTTGGATGCATCACTACCCCTCTTGTGCATCTTGAAGGTCTCGTACCTCAGTGCATGCACAAAATAACCGTTTTCCTCATAAGCCATTTAATCTTTAGTGCCATTAGTCCAATGGCCCCAACTCTCAACTCAACCTATAGCTGTTTGTCTCGACTGGTCTGTTGAACTGTCATGTCGCATTGCCGCCAGTCCATCGAGTATGTCAGTCCTATCTTGGTACCATGGCCAAACATATCATTCATTTAAAGTTTTCATGGCTTAAATTCATGTTTGTTTACGAGCTCCTACTCGTGCCAACTAGCCTTGGGCCCACTATATGAGATTTTCAAAATAAGGCATTTTAGCACCCAAGTTCCAAAATCGAGGCCTCCAGCCTTTTTGAGCTGTTCGAGCTCCCATCAAGAAGGTCTCCCAAAAAGTTTAAGTAGTGGTACACAGTCAGGGGAGAGTACTTCCGACAAAATTATCTTTTCATCTGTCCATCACACCAACCGGGTGTGAGGACATCTTCTCTTCTAACCGATAAGCGGATTTCTTCTAGGAAGTTCATCATACGAACCGGGTATGATCTACTTACAACTGATAATTAGTTTTTTCATGTAATTTCCACATCACTCCATTCAGGTATGATGTTTAAAATTTCACTTAGTAGTGAGTTTTTATTTTTGAGTTGCGTATCATCCCAACCATGTATTATATAAAAATCCCACTCACCATGAATGTAGTGAATCCTTCTTAACCGACTTTTGTCTCCTCGTGAGCATTGTCTTAGCTGGTGTTCCCGATACTTTGTGTTCCTACACGGTATGAACATCCTTGTTTATTATCTTTTGGCTTGATAGCCTTAATTCATTATGAATGAATAAAATACCCAACTTTTCAAATATTTACAATTAGTCCCTAAAGTTCTTTTTCTTTAACTTTAGGTACCTAATTGCCAATTTTTTCTTAAATTGAGTCTCAAAACTTCAAAATTTTACTTTGAGACCTCAATTTATTCAAAATTTCATAAAGGGGTTCAAGTTTTCCAAATTCTCAATTTGGTCCCCAATTTTCCAAAAATTACCATTTTGCCCATACTTTACAAAAAAATGGTAAATTTCACCCCAAGAATTCCAAAAGTTTACCAATTGGTCCTCCAACATCTTTATGATGCCCAATTGACCCTCTATTTTAGGAAATTGCACTTTAGTCCCTCGAATTTTTGAAATACCCAACTTTCCCCAATTTCAACTTTTCAATATGGCTAAATTTGATTTAATCAAATTGATCGATCAAATGAATTTAATTGTTAAAATTGAAGTTAGATTTAATTCCTACACCTCCATATGATTCAATTGCATTTTGAATCGCATGATTTGATGTCGGAACAAGCTCAAACGGAGCTTCACCGGAAAACTTAACGTAGAGAGAGAAAGCTTCGAAAGCTTACCGTCGGGGGAGCGGCAGTCCGAACTTTTGATATGGGCAGATAGCTCTCGTCATGGGGTTTCTCCTAAAATTAAGAATCACCTCAATTCATGTGGAATTGAGGGAGAATTTGGTCAGTAAAAATCTATTGGTTCTCTCTCTAGCGTCGATCGAAATTCACAGAGTAGAGCCAAATTGGCTTATCTTTTTGCTCTAATTCAGTTGTAGGAGGGCTGAGGAGGTGTTGGGATAGCTTGGTTTTGCCTAAGGAGTGCTTGAATCGGCTGATTTCAGCTCAACAGAAATAGGATAGCTTTGGTCCACCGGAGCTGCTTCACTATTCGATCATGCCGACGCTTCTCCGGTGACCCTTAGAGCAATTTTAGACTACCATAGTGTAGCTGACTTCTCCCTGAGTCTAAGGAAATCGACCACACCTTCTTTGGCTCAGAAAAGACACTATATCAGAGCTTTGGATCGAGGTTCATCGGAAAATTGAGTAGCTGATAGAGAGGGAGGTTTTCAGGTGTGTAGAGTATGAATGGAGAGGGGCTCTTTATATAGGGAGCTCGGGGACTCTCCGATCCTCCGTTTGGCACGTTAATAACAGTCATTGATGGCATAAAATGTACTGAATGGAAATGTTTCTTCTTCACCGGTGCTGTTGAATTTTTCGGTGAGTGAACAGTGTTGTCATCTGAAGGAAGAAGATGACATTGTTCCATACCGAGTTCAACGCTTAAACTGGCCAATTTAGGCCTAATCCGACCGAGTTTTTCAAAATTAAAATTTGTAAATTCATCTAAATACATTCTCTATCAAATGGTGGCCTCAATTCTCAAATTTGAATTTTCTAAGCCACCTAGAAAAATGAATTTAGCATTCGGTTCAATAGTGGTCCAAACAGGTTCAATCCGGATCACCTAAACCGGTCTGGTTTTCTTTCCCAAATTGTTCTAAGGTCCATTTCCAAGGTTTTTATGACTCTTTGGGTCACTTGGGAGTTGTAAATTTTCCAATTTGCCCATTCTCTATAATCAGGGTTTGTGAACCGATTCAGTTTTTCTCACTTGATTTCACCGGTTCTTTCCCCGATTTTCCTTAACTCTAAAGGGTGGGATTTACAACTCTCCCCTCCTTTTAGGAGTTTTGTCCCTGAAACTTATTCGACATCCTTTGTACTTGAATGAATATTCATTGATGTAAATTTGTAGTTTATCGACATACAACCTTCTCGGTTGTTTCCGTTTATCCCTTATATCATATACTTAAGATTTTCTTTTCATTCACATTAGTTTCTCATTCCATGGAGCTTATTTTAGCTAAGCATATCTCGTGGAAAGGTTTAAGGTCATATCCTTAAATTTACATCCTTCGTTCCTTTAAGCATTATTTCTCCATTCCAAGATCATTTAATTAAGATTTCAAGATTGGGAGTTCCAAAATACCCAATCCTTCCTACATCCAGTCATTCTCCTTATTGTTGACCTCCTTAGCTCAACATTCGTTCAAACACCACGTACATACTTTCGCAGATGTTGATGGTTTTCACCTTCTCATCCTAAATTGATCCTTTCCTCATTCGTTGGTTATTACAACTTTGTTCCATATTTTAACGCATTACATTGTCATGCTCAAATCATGGATTCTTCCTTACCTAAGTCATATTTCCTTGGGACAGTTGGGTTTACATGTCCCTCACAGCATGACGTTCTCTAGTACTTGTCTTTGACCATATGATGTTTTAAAGCACTTCCATAATGACTATTCCTAACTTTCCATCTTATAGGGATGGTATAACATCGTCCCTCTTTTTGTCTGGTGGTATTTCTTGACTTTCATCATTGTTATCCAATCGTCCAATTTGCTTTTTGACGTCATATCCTTTATAACCATATTGGTTTCCTCACTTACTTGTCTTTTCAACCTTTTTTATTAGGTCCTTCAACCTTTAAGTTTCTGAGTTTCTCGATAACTTATTGTCATGCTGAAACTCTTCCTTTCTTACGTCATTCCTCATTCCCAGTGGCGTCCTTTCATTTAAGGACTCTTCTCTTTCTTAATCCCTTCTTACTCACTCGTGATCATTTCATGATTCTCCTTTTCGACTTAGTTCCTTTCTTACTCATACGACACCCTTTGATATTGTCTTCCTACTTACCCATTACTTGGGTTTAACTTATCCCTTGAACCTTCATGATTACTTTCCCTTTGCACTCGATCATTTCATCTCTAACAGCTTGTATTTGAGGAGCTTATCTTCCTTCTAATTTTGTTGGTTCATTTCCTACTAATTGGAGCACATATGTTTTTCCAAGTATGGGCCATTCTTTTACCACTCTTCTTATGGGCTATTCTTGTTTCCAACTATCGTGTTTCCCGTTCACCTTCAAAACTAGTCTAATTCACCTCTTATATCTCCACTTGTTTTGGACTATTCTTCTCCAAGGGTTCCTATTCCTCGATCTACTTGCATTTGGGAAATTTAGGACACCATTATATAGGAAATGATTTTAGAAAATTTTAATTTTCAAAAAACTAGTCGAATCGGGCCTGAATGGGTTGATTTTCGAATTCGGGTGACCAAACCTGGTTAGACCGGACCGGACCGGTCAAGGACTGGTGCCAAGTCAATGCCTAATGAGCAGGCGCAGCCAATCAGTGTGCTACATGTGGCAAGGCAGGCCTAGTTAATGCATAGTCAGCACTTGGAAGCGCTGGCCAATCATGACACGTTATGTGTCCTCGGTCAACGGTCAAAGGAAGAAATCCACCTCAGGGACGACCGACCAACGGGAAGCGAACACTTGGCAAAAGTGCAACGTCAGCATCTAATTGGGATGTTATAGAAATGGTTGACTTGTCACGCCCCGACCCAGTTTGGCCAGATCTCTGTGATCAACCCACTGCTCCCTTGGTTTAAGAGGGTTCTCCCCTTCCTTTAATCAAGAGGATCTAGGGGTAATTTAAACCTTGTTCCCTAGAATAGTAAAATCAATAAAAATGCAAGCTTAAAAGAACTTTTAAGCATACTTGACAGAGCATAGATCCTGGTGTTATCTTTAGTCATGTTTTTCCCCTACTCTTTAAAGAGGGGGTGAGTTCTACAACTTAGTGAGTGGGGGTTGGAAGTGAATTTTTAAAACATGTAGTTTTAACTAAGTGTGTCAAGGTTATTGTTTTCGTTCCAAATGAGGTTCTCCAAAAAAAATCAATTTTAAAACCCTTTTTCCTCAATTCCATATTAGGTGTGTTTAGTAGACAATACATGCCCTTCATTAGGAAGGGATCACACATTCACAGGTGCAACCCGTCCACTGCACCCACTTGTGGCTGGGAGTGTCTTTACCGACCTCTAAGATAGAAGTTCATCCACTTCTACCTTGGGTATGAATGGATGTTCACGACATCCGACCCTCAGACCCAAAACCAACTCCGTGTTTGTTTGAGGATATAGATCTCATCCCAACCCCACTCTAGTCTCATGTGCAAGAAGCTACGTCGAGCCTCCTGATTGTGGGCACGATAAACTGCCCTTATCTCCACCATGTCGTCTAGTAGCCCTTAGGACGCATCACTACCTCTCTTGGGCATCTTGATGGTCATGTACCTCAAGTGCATGCACAAACAACATTTTTCACATAGCCATTTATCTTTGGTGCCACTGGTCCAAAGACTTTGACCCTCAACCTGACCTGCAGCAGTTTTGCTAGGTCGGTCCGTCGATCTGGCCCTGACTCACTGCTACTAGTCAATCAAGTAATATCAGTTCTAAATTGGTACCATGTTGAATCACATAATCATTTCATTAAGAGTTTTCATGGCTTTCATAACTCATGTTTGTTTATGAGCTCCTACTTGTGCCCACTGGCTTTAGGCCCACTATAAGTGATTTTCCAAAATTGGGGATTTAGCCCCACAAGTTCAAAACCGAGGCCTCTGACCTATATGAGCTGTTCTAGCTCCCGTAAAAAATGTATCCCAAAATGTTTAAGCATTGGCACACAAATCAAAGGAGAACACTTCTAACAAAACACATTTTCACTTCATCACACCAATCGAGTGTGATGATATCTCCGCTTACAATCGACAAGCAAATTTCTCCTTCCTTCGAGGAAGTCCATCATACCAACCGGGTATGATTTCCTCTACTTACAATCGATAAGTAGGTTTTAACTTCATTTGACCATCACCCCAACTAGGTATGATGTCAAAATTCCACTTAATAAGACCACTCCCTTGATAATCGTGGTGTATTCCTTTCAAGTCGATTTTCACCTCCACGCTAGCTTATCCTAGCTGGCATTCCGGTCTCTCGTCTTCCTATACCATTTGGGCACCCTTATCTAATAGTATTTGGCATAATAACCTTCGTTTCACACATATGAGCGACTAGGCTCAAAATTGTTAGTTAATTGCACTTAGTTCTCTAAAGTTCATTTTCCTTAACTTTAGGTCCCTAGTGCTAACTTTTCCCCAAATTGAGTCCTAAAACTTTCAAAAATTCACTTTAGGTCCTCAATTTACTCAAAATTGTTTAAGGGACTCAAGTTTTCCAAATTTCCAATTTGGTCCCCAACTTTTCAAAAATTACCATTTTGCTCCTATTTTCCAAAAATGACAATTAGACCCTAATTATTTCAAAAATCAACCAATTGGTCCTCCAACATCTTTTTCATTGCCAATTGGCCCTCAATTTTGGGAAATTGCAAAGAAGTCCCTCAATTTTACGAAATTCCCAACTTTCCCCCAAAATTTTCCCCTTTCAATCTGACCAAATTTGATTTTATCAAAATGACCATTCAATCAAGGTTAAATGCTTTAATTGGAGGTGTAAATCAGTTCCTACACTTCCATACAATTCAATTGAGCTTTGATTCGCATGAATTGAGCTCAAACGGAGCTTCGCCGGAAAACTATGCGTAGAGAGAGTAAGCTTCGAAAGCTTACCATCAGAGTTGTGACGGTCTGAACTCTCTATCTTGGCTGGTAGCTCTCATCCTAAGGTTTCTCCTAGGATCAAGAATCACTACAATTCACTCCGAATTGAGGGAGAATTTTGTTAGTGAAGTTTTATTGTTTCTCTCTCTAACGCCGACCAGAGATGATAGAGGGGGGCTGAATTGGCATACCTTTTAGCTTTGTTGCTGACATGTGAGGGCTGTGAGAGTGTCGGGAGGGCTTGGTTTGGCTGGAGGAGAGCTGAATTTGGTTGACTTCAGCTCGGCCAAAATAGGACAGCTTCACTGTTTGATTCCGTCGGCGCTTCTCCGACGCTCCTCAGGTCGAATGAAGATTGCCGTCAGGTAGCTGGCTTCCGCCAAAATCTAAAGAACCCCACCTCTCCTTCTAAGGCTTAGAAAAATGCCTATGTCGGAGCTCTAGTTCAAGCTTCTCTGTAAAATGGAGCAGTTGAGAGAGAATGGAGATTTCAGGTGTGAGAAGGATGAATGAAGATGAGCTCTTTATATAGGGAGCTCAAAGACTCTTTGCCCGACCATTTCACATCTTGGTCAAGCTTATCCTCAACTTAAAATGCCTTGAACATAGACGCTTTCTCTTTGTTGGTGTTATTCATTCATGCATTAAATGAACATTGTTGTCATTTGAAGGAAAAAGACGACACTATTATGAACCGGACAGGACTGGTTTGAATGGGTTCAATGCTTTAACCGGCCGATTCAGGCCCAATTCGACCGATTTTCTCAATATTAAAAATTTCTAAATTCATTCTCTATCCAATGGTAGCTTTAATTCCATAATTTAAATATTTTAAGCTACCTAGAAAAATGAATTTAGCAATCGGTTCAACGATGGTTCAAACCGATTCAATCTGGTTTAGGCTTGGTTAACCTGAACCGTCCAATTTGTGCCAAAGTCCTTTTCCATGATTTTTATGATTCTTTAGGTCACTTAAGATTTGTAAATATCCCATTTTCCCTTTCTCTATCGGTTAAGGTTCATGAACCGGTCTGTTTTCACTCTTGAGTTGACCGGTTCTTCCTCCGGTTTTCTTATCTTTAAGGGACGGGGTTTACAACTCTCCCCTCCTTTTAGGAGTTTTTCCCCAAAACTAAATTAGCATCCTTTGCCTCAGAAATAATTTCCTTTGATGTTTACTTGGGTTTGCTTGACATGCTAACACTTCGGTTGTTCTTTCACTTAGCCCCTTTACAACACGCACTTAAGGAATTTCTTTTCCTTTCTATTGTTTTCTCATTCCATGGAGTTTATCATAACTAGGCATGTCTTATCCACTATTCCAAAGGCACATCCCTGGGTTCACATCTTCCTTTACTTAGGGCAAGATTCTTACTCTTGAGGGTTCTTACTCAGGATTTCAAGATTGGAAGTTCCAAGATGTCCAATCGTTCCCATGTCTAGTTATTTTCTTTATCGTTAAAACCCTTAACTCGGCATCCTTTCAAGTGCTATGTACTTGCTTTCATGGGTTTTGGTATTATAACCTTTTCATCCTATTGTGACCCTTCCCTCATCTGTTGTTTATTACAACTTCGGTCTGAATTTAATGTTTGACCTTATCATGCTTAACCAACTGACTCTTCCTTACTTGAGCCATATTTTCCCTGGGACTGTTGGGCTTACATGTCCCTTACAACAAGACATGCTCTAGAACTTGTCTTTGGATTAAAAATATTAGAACACTTCCTTAATGGTTGTTCTCAAACTTCCACCTTTCGGGGATCGTATAACTTCGTCCCTCTTTTTGTTTGGTAGTATTTCTCGACTACCTTTACCGTTACCTAACTGTGTATGTCCCTTCCTACCCATAGTTAGGGTATGTCCCTTCTGGTGATTCTAGGCAGACTTTTGGTCCTTCTCTAGAAACTTCTTTCCTAGCCTTGTTGCCTTATTACTCCACATTCCTAGTTCTTGACTATCTTAAGGTTAGTGTTTAACTAGAGGTGAACTGTAGTTTTTCTCCTTAGGTGGTCTTTTCTTCATCTACTACCCTGGTCATGGTTGGTAAACTCCCAATCTGTTAGTGGTACTTGTCATTATCTGAGAGATTAAATTTTTAATTAAGGAAAACTGAACTTTCATTCATTCAAAGAGATAGCTTCTTGTCGTACTCGACTTATTATAATAATTCACTACTTCCTAGTTCCTTGGAGTCATAGGCCGGGAGTTAGCCCTTGAACGGTTGTGGGATTCATGGTCTAAAGGTTCTGATGAACTAGTTGAAGTCCATCCATATTCCCTTTTGATTTCCCTAATAGGATGGACTTCATGAATGGCCTCGAGTCCGTACCTTCTCAGCACCTCAGCCTCACACTCATATGTCCACTTCATCCATTAGGAAGGATTGAAGTTGGATTGAACTGGTGGGGGTACTTGGTGGACTTTCATAAAGATGGCGTGGACATCCCAATACTTGTCCCATGCCTCTTTCTTAGTGGGGGTCCTTTCTAGTTGTTGTGGGGCTGGAGGAGGTGTTGGGCTCCTTGGAGGAGGGATAGGTTCTTCCTGCCTTGGAGGAGGATAGGTGATGCCTTTTTGGCTCTAATAGGGCTCAGACCAGTTTCCTATAGTCCTCAACCATGTTATTGGGCACTCTCTTCTTGCCTTCTAAGAATCATTGAACAGCTGCCTCTCTGGAGGTAGGCATCTTTTTCATGATTTCATGTGGGGGTTTGGATCGCATAGTAAATTTCATAGGAACTCTCCTTCCTACACGGTAATGAAGTTTTCATTAGTGTCAGGGCATAGTATTGATAATGCTTCATGGGAACTAGGCTCTGATACCACTCAAGTTGTCACGCCCCGACCCGATTTGGTCGGATCCCCGTGATCAACCCACTGCTCCCTTGGTTTAAGAGGGTTTTCTCCTTCCTTTAATCAAGAGGAGCCAAATGTAATTTAAACCTTGTTCCTTAGAATATCATAAATCAATAAAAATGCAAGCTTAAAAGAACTTTTCAACATACCTAATAAAGGATAGATCATGGTGTTATCTATAGTCATGTTTTTCCACAAATCCTCAGAAAGGGATATAAAAGAGGAGGGTGAGTTCTACAACTCAGTGAGTGGGGGTTGGAAGTGGATTTTCAAAACATGTAGTTTTAACTAAGTGTGCCAAGGTTATTGTTTTTCTTCCAAATGAGGTTCTCCTCAAAATTCAATTTTTAAAACCCTTTTTCCTCAATTCCACATTAGGTGTGTTTAGCAGACAACACATGCCTTTCATCAGGAAGGGAACACACATTCGCAGGTGCAGCCTGTCCACTGCACCCACTAGTGGCTCGTAGCATCTTTACCGGCCACCAAGATAGAGGGCCGTCCACTTCTACCTTGGGTCTGAGTGGATGTTCGCGAAATCTGACCCTTAGACTCGAAAACAACTCCATGTCCAAATAAGGATAGAGACCTCATCCTGACCCCACCCCGGTCTCATGCACAAGAAGCTACGTCGAGCTTCCCGACTGCTGGCACGATAAACTACCCTTATCTCCACCATGTCGTCCAATAGCCCTTAGGACGCATCACTAACCCTCTTTGGTGTCTTGATGGTCTTGTACCTCAAGTGCATGCACAAACTACATTTTTTACATAGCCATTTATCTATGGTGCCACTAGTCCAACGACACCGACCCTCAACCCAACCTGCAGTGGTTTTTCTTTTCTAAAGTGCTCATCATCCCAACCAAGTATGATGTGAATAAGCCCACTCACCCGATAACTTTGGTGTATTCCTTTCGAGTAGGTTTTCACCTCCACGCTAGCTTATCCTAGCTGGGGTTCTGGTCTATCGTGTTCCTACATGATTTGCACACCCTTATCTATTATAGTTTGGCATAATAACCTTCCTTTCTCACATATGAGCGACTAGGCTCAAAATTGTTAGTTAATTGCATTTAGGTCCCTAAATTGAGTTTTGAAACTTCCAAAAATTCACTTTGGGTCCTCAATTTACTCAAAATTGTTTAAAGGGCTTAAGTTTTCCAAATTTCCAATTTGGTCCCCAACTTTTCAAAAATTACCATTTTGCCCCTACTTTCCAAAAATGGCAATTTGACCCCAATTATTTCAAAAATTGACCAATTGGTCCTCCAACATATTTTTCATGGCCAATTGGCTCTCAATTTTTGGAAATTGCATAGAAGTCCCACAATTTTACGAAATTCCTAAAATTTCACCAAATGTTTCCCACAATTTTCCCCTTTCAAATTGGCTGAATTTGATTTAATCAAATTGACCATTCAATCGGGGTTAATTCTTCAATTGGAGGTGTAAATTGGTTCATACACTTCCATACGATTCAATTAAGCTTTGAATCGCATGAATTGAGGCTTAAATGAGATCATATGAAGCTTCGTCGGAAAACTTTGCATAGAGAGAGAAAGCTTTGAAAGCTTACAATCGGAGGTGTGACGGTCCGAGCTCTCTATCTAGGCCGGTAGGTCTCGTCCTGAGGTTTCTACTAAGATAAAAAAAATTGCTATAATTCACCCGAAATTGAGGGAGAATTCTGTCAATGATGTTTTACTGTTTCTCTCTCTAACGTCGACCGGAGATTTCGGGGGGGGGGGGGCGCAAAATGGGTTGGTTTGGCCGGAGGAGGGTAGCTACCTTCCTCCGAAATCTAAAGAACCTGACCTCCCCTTCTAAGGCTTAAAAAACACCTATGTCAGAGCTCTGCTTGAGCTTCACTGAAAAATGGAGCAGTTGAGAGAGAATGGAGATTTCAAGTGTGAGGAGCATGAATGGAGAGGAGCTCTTTATATAGGGAGCTCGGGGACTCTCTACCCGACCGTTTCACATCTTAGTCAAGCTTATCCTAAACTTAAAATGCCCTAAACGGAGGCATTTTCTCTTCATCAGCACTGTCCTTTCATGCATTGAATCAACAGTATCATCATCTGAAGGAAGAAGACGCCACTGTTCCGGACCGGACCAAACCGGTTCAAACCGGATTCAATGCTTAAACTACCCGGTTCAAGCCCGATTCGACCAATTTTCTCAAAATTAAAAATTTCTAAATTCATTCACTAACCAATGGTGGCTTCAATTCCCCAATTTGAATATTTTAAGCCACCTAGAAAAATAAATTTAGTAACCGATTCAATGATGGTTCAATCCGGTTCATGTCCAGTTTACCTGAATCGGTTTGGTTTTCTCTTCCAATTTGTCCCAAAGTCCTTTTCCATGATTTTTATGACTATTTAGGTCACTCAAAATTTGTAAATTTCCCATTTTGCCCTTTCTTTTTCGGTTAAGGTTCATGAACTGGTTTGGTTTTCTCTCTTGATTTGACTGGTTCTTCCTTCGGTTTTCTTATCTTTAAGGGACGGGGTTTACACGACCAATATTTAAATAGGCCAATAAGAGGATACCACATGTCATGGTCAATGGTTGACAGAGATACAGTCAACCGCCACTTGTCCGATCAATGAGTCAATGGCTTACTAGATTCTTGAGTAGGATGTTGCATCAGCAAAGCCAGCCAATCACATCACGTCATGTGGCAAGCTAGCATGTGTGAAGCTCGCACACACGGTACAATGTCATCTTTATCACTTGGATGACTGAGAGAAAAGGATAAGGGAAAGAGAGTGAGTCTTCGACGACTTGGAAAAAGCTTCTCCTTGACCACTGGTGAGTGAGGAGGGGGCCGAACCCAATGCCAACCGCTAGCCCTATCTGTCATGCCCCGACTCGGTTTGGTTGGATCCCTATGATCAACCCACCACTCTTCCAGCTTACTAAGGGTTGCCCCCTATTTTAAAACCGTGAGGAGTAAGGCATCCTTTAAACCTGTACCTTTCTCAGAATAACATAAACCAAAACTGCATAAAATTTTATACTTTTCATACTTGCCTTACAGGTGTGTTAGCTGGTGGTCTATGGGTAAACTTCCATGGGTCACCTGAAATGGATATAAGGGAGGGGTTGAGTACAACGACTCGGTGAATGGGTTTTCAAATTTTAACTTTTAGGAAAAATGTTTGAATCAAAGTGTGCCAGACTCCTTATTTTCTTTTAAAAAATATTTCATTCTCAACTTCAGTTTTTATATCCAATACTTATTACCACGGTGTGTTATCACCCAGCACACATGCTTCATCAAGAAGGTCAAACACACCTTGAAGGTCCGGTAACATAGTGCATGTAGAAAGAAGGCCATATAATCTATGGTGCCACTATTCTAACGGCCCTGACCTCAACTCGACCTGCCACTGTTTGTCTTGACTAGTCCGGAGACCTATCATGTCGCACTATCGCTAATTGAATTAGTATGTCGGTCCTGTCTTAGAAACAAGGCCAAAAAAGTCTTTTACTTAAGTTTTCATGGCATATTAATCATGTTTTTTTATGAGCTCCAGCTCGTGACAATTGGCCTAGGGCCCACTTTTCGAGATTTTCAAAATCGGGCATATTAGCCCCCAAGTTCCAAACCGAGGCCTCCGACATAACAGAGCTATTTGAGCTCCCATCAAGAAGGTCTCCCAAAATGTTTAAGCAGTGGCACACAGTCAGGGGAGAGCACTTCTGACAAAATATACTTTGCAAATGTCCATCATACCAACTGAGTATGAGCACATCTCCGCTCATAACCGATGAACGGGTTTTCCACTTCATTCGATAAAGTTTCATCATACCAATTGGGAATGATCTACTTACAACCGATAAGTAGTTTTTCCACTTGATTTCCACATCACTCCACTTAGGTGTGAAGATTAAAATACTACTTAGCAGTGGTATTTTATTTTTGAGGTGCTTATCATCCCAACTGGGTATAATATTAAATTCCCACTCACCCGATAATGTAGTGAATTCCTCTCGACCGATTCTTTGTATTCACGCAAGCTTGTCCTTGTTGGCATTCCCGGTACTTCATGTTCCCACACGATATGAACATCCTTGTTCATTATCCCTCGGCCTAATAGCCTTCATTCATTCCAAATGAATGAGAAAACCAAACTTTTCATTTATTTTCAATTAGTTCCCTAAAGTTATTTTTCTTTAACTTAAAGTCCCTAATGCTGGTTTTTCCTCAAATTGAGTCTCAAAACTTTTAAAATTCACCTTGGGACCTCAATTTATTCAATTTCACAAAAATGGGTTCAATTTCCCAAATTTCCAATTTGGTCACCCAACTTTTCCAAAATTACCATTTTGCCCCTACTTTACAAAAATGGTAAGTTTTTCCCCAAAAATTCCAAAATTGCCCAATTGGTCCTTCAACATCTTTATCATGCCCAATTGTCCTCAATTTTATAAAATTGCATTATAGTCCCTCGAATTTTCAAAATTCCCAAATTTCCCCCAATTTCAACCTTCTAACTTAGCCGAATTTGATTTTAGCAAATTGACTGATCAAATGAGTTTAATTGTTGAAATTGAAGTTATATTAGAGTTTCTACACCTTCATACGATTCAATTGCACTTTGAATCGCACGGTTTGATGCCGGAATGAGCTCAAATGGAGCTTTGCCAGAAAACTGGACTTATAGAGAGAAAGATTCGAAATCTTACCATCGGGAATGTGACGGTCCGAGCTTTCTATCTGAGTAGGTAGCTCTTGTCTTGAGGTTACTCCTAGGATCAAGAATTGCATCAATTAATGCCAAATTGAACAAGAATTTAGTCATCAAAGTTTTATCGGTTCTCTCTCTAGTACCGATAGGAATTTATAGAGGAGAGCTAAATTGGCTTACCTTTTTGCTCTAATTCAGCTATGGAGGTGTTGGAAAGGCTTGGTTTGGTCCGAGAAGGGCTCGAATTGGCCATTTTTAGCTCGGCCAAAATAGGGCAGCTTCGGTCTACTGGAGCTACTTTAATGTTCGATCACGCCGACACTTCTCCGGCGACCCTTAGAGCAAATGGAGACTACAGGTATGTTGCTGACTTCTCCTCGAATAAAATGAATCTGACCTCACCTTGTTTGGCTTAGAAAAATGCCCAAGTCAGAGCTCTAGTTTGAGCTTCGTTGAAAATTGGAGCAGTTGAGAGAGAATGGAGTTTTCAGGTGTGGAGATGATGAATGAGGAGGGGCTCGTTATATAGGAAGCTCAGGGACTTCTTGGCCGTCCGATTAGCCTTAATGGTGGTCATTCATTGCCTAAAACTCCTTGGCCGGAGACTTTTCAACTTCGTCGGTGCTGTTCAATTTTTCACTAAGTGAACAATGTTGTTATCTGAAGGAAGAAGACGACACTGTTCCGAACTGGAGAGGATCGATCTGAATCGTGTTCAAAGTTAAAACGAGCCAGTTCAGGTTGGATTTGACCAAGTTTTTCAAAATTAAAAATTTTTAAATTCATCTAAATTCATTATCTATCCATTGGTAGCCTCAAATCTCAAATTTGAATTTTCTAAGCCACCTAGAAAAATGAATTTAGCATACAGTTCAATAGTGGTTCAATCCGGTTCGGATCTAGTTCACCCAAACCGGTTTGGTTTTCATCTTCAATTCATCCTAAAGTCTTTTTTCTTGACTTTTGTGACTCTTTAGGTCAATCTAGATCGATAAATTTCCCTATTTGTCTTTTCTCTATCAATTTCGGCGATTCATTTGAACCAGTCAGGTTTTTCTCTTCAATTTATATTAAGTTTCTTTTTTAAGACTTTATGAACCCTTTGGGTTACTCAAAAGTTGTAATTTCCCAAATTGCCCATTCTCTGATGATCGATTTTGTGAACCGGTTCAGTATTTCTCACTCGGTTTGATTGGTTTTTTTCCCAGTTTTCCTTAACTCAAAAGGGTGGGGTTTACAACTCTCCCCTCCTTTTAGGAGTTTTGCCCCCAAAACTAAATCAGCATTTTCACGCCGGAATAAACTTCTCTTAATGGTAACTTGAAGATGTTAACACTTCGGTCGTTCTTTCACTTAGACCACTTTAAATTACGCGCTTAAGGAAGTTCCTTTCCTTTATATTGTTTACTCCTTCCATGTAGTTTATCATAACTAGTATGCCTTTCCCGCGAGTTCAAAGGTATTTCCTTAGGTTTACATCTCCCTTTGCTTAGGGCAAGATTCTTACCCTTCGGGATTCTTACTCAAGATTTCAGGATTGGGATTTCCAAGGTGCCCAATCATTCCTTTGTCTAGTTATTCTCTTCATCGTTGAAACCCTTAGCTCAGCACTCTTTCGAACATTACGTAAATGATATCATGGGTTTTAGTGTTATTACCTTTTCATCCTATTTTGATCCATCCTTCATCCATTATTTATTATAACTTTGGTTCAAGTTATGTTTGACCTTGTCATACTTACGAACATACTCTTCCTCATTCAAGTCACATTTTTCTTCGAGACTATTGGGCTTACGTATCTCTTACAACACGACAATATTCCAGGATATGTCTTTGATCATTAAAACTTTAGAACACTTCCCTACTGGGTGTTCTCGACCTTCCAGCCTTTTAGGGATTGAATAACTTCATCCCTCCTTTCACCAGGTAGTATTCCTTGACTACCTTTACCGTTATCCAGTCATCTCTCATGCCTTCACAAAATGTCTTACACAACTGTGTCAGCTTTCCTTACCCACTCGTCCTTTCCCAACTTCCTTGTTGGGTATTTTTGGTGCAAGTCATTGGATTTCCAGATGACTTACCGACACCCTGAGATTCTTCCCTTCTTATGTCTTTCTTCATTTTTGGTGATGTCCTTTACTCAAGGATTTTCCTTTTTTTTTTCCTAAACACACTCTCATTTACTTATGACCATCTCACAATTCTATTATTTTTTTAGGGAGTTCTCCTTTAATGATTTTCATTCTCTACTATGTCCTTCAAAGTAGAGATTTCCCCTTTAGGTGCTAGATGTTCTAATTTCTTACTACTCCTTGAAGGTTTCATTCCTTCACATTCTTACACCCCTTTTGGATTTGGGCTTTTATCCACCTTTAATCATTTGCCGATCGTCGGGTCTTATTCCGTGTACTTAACACTATGCCCGCTCTATTACCCTTCTTTAGAGTGTAGTCTCCACTACTCCCCGGTCCTTCTAATGGTCTCGTTTATTCTCCTTAACCATCCTGTTGTTACTAGTTGCTTCCTTCTCTTCTAGGTTCACCAAAAATCTCCAATTGGCTTCTTTGTTCTTCCAAATCAAGTAATACTTTGGCCATCCCGACATACCCTTAACCACTTATGGTTTTTTATGAGGTTCTTTATATTTGTTTAAACCTCTTAGGATCTATTTGGTGGTTCCTTAGCTTTGGGTCTTCCCTTTTTAAGGTCTAACTTCCTACATGTATCCTCTACCTAAGATTCTCGTCTTGGTTCAACTTCTTAACGCTTCTTGAAGGTTTTTCCATGTTCCGTTCTTACACCTTTCTAAGGTCGATATTGTTTCCCGCTCTTTATCCTTCACTGTCCTCCATTTCCTTTTTGTTCCATATCCTCTCTTCGAGGAGCTCCTGATGATAGCTTGGTTCCTAGCGCCCTTTATGTTTACCCATACATTCCTTGGGCTCTATTAAGTGAGTGTGGACCACGACCAGTCTTGATATCATTGGTTATTTTCTCCTTACCTCCTTCTGAATTGAAGGTCTTACTTTTCCTAAATTTTTCAGAAGTCCTTTCTTCTTTTTCCTTATGATGTGTAGCCCACCCATTTTCACTTATCACTGCATCATTTGATGCTATTTCCTACTTACTCGTTCCTTGAGTTTAACTTTCCCCTTGGGTCCTCTTAATGTGCTTCACTTGGTTCTTTTACCTCGGTGTGCACTTCATCTCCTCATCCTTCGTCACTTGCTCCATTATTTCTTAGTTGGAACATGTATGCCTTCCCAGGGTCTCCTTCCTTGGGAAAAGTTTAGGCATTTACTTGCTCCAAGACCTCTTTGTGTGGGACTTACTAAGTCCTACTTATGGCTTGAGTGTAGTCTTCATTTCATTTTTGACCATTTATTTCTTAAGGGTTTTCTTCATCCTTCCGTTCCATTGTTTTGGCTTTTCCACTTCTCCCTTCCTTGCAAGGCTAGTCTACAACCCTTCTTGGCTCTTCTATTTTTCTAAAGTAGATCATACCTTACTATCTCGAGGCTTTCTAGTTATCTTTCATCATTCAGCTTGTCTTCTATGGAGGAGGTGTTTCATTCTTTGCTCCTAGGTGGTTTGCAGTGCTCCTTAAGGGAAAATTCCCTTTATGTTTATTTTGGCTTTTTCTGAAGGTCCTACCCTTGATCTTCTTTTTGTGATTCTTTCTCGAGCAATTAAGACATGCTTTCGTATTATTAAGGAATAGAGAAATTTTTAGAAGCTCAGAATCTTATTTATTGAAGTAAGAATACAATTTTGTGGTTTTAACATCTCTTGAGGGAGATTGTTACAATGATGTGTTGGGGAGTACTCAATACTAAACTATGGTCTAGAGGGATATCTTCCTTGGGTGAGATTGGGTTCCCTAGTCGCAATTGTAGTTCTGGTAATGTTATCCCTTCGAACTTCTATAGGGATGGAGGTGTCCTTATTAGAAGGTATCGCTTGGATTCCTCGTAGTGTGGGACAATTCCTTGCTATGTGTCCTACCTTCCTACACTCATAAAAAATCATCTCGGGTCTTGTCCTCCGAAATGTCGGGCATCTTCTACTATAGTGTCCCCATTGCCCACATTTATAACAGGTCATCTCCTTGCTTGGATCTTTATGGTTCCTCCTACACTTTAAGCATTGTGGGGCCTTTCTATGGGGTTGTTGATAGTTCGCTACCTTGTCGTCCTTGAGCCTGAACACCTTGGAGGTTCTCTTGTCGAGTCATCTTTGATATGGGGTTACTCCAAGGGTCCTTCTATACTCTTGGTTCATTTCCTCCCTTGGGATGGGGTTCTCCCTGGTATCCGAGATGGCTAAGGTAGCGTAGGTTTGTTTGGATACTTTTCTTGGGGCCATCTAAAAATTATAAAAGTACACTCAAGTTATCACACCCTAACCCGATTTGACCGGATCTCCGCGATCAACCTGCCACTTTTCCGACTTCCTAAGGGTTGCCCCTTCTTTTTAAACCGTGAGAAGCAAGGTATCCTTTAAACCTGTACCTTTCCTGGATTAACATAAATAAAAACTATATAAAATTTTAATCTTTTCATACCTACCTTACAGGTGTGTTAGCTGGTGGTCTATGGGTAAACTTCCCAAGGTCACCTGAAAGGGATATAAAGCAGGGGGTGAATACAACGACTTAGTGAATGACTTTTCAAAATTGAACTTTTAGGAAAAATGTTTGAATCGAAGTATGCCAAACTCCTTATTTTCTTTAAAAAGCATTTCATTCTCATCTTCAGTTTTAATATCCATTTCTTATTACCACGGTGTGTTATCACCCAACACACATTCTTCATCAAGAAGGTCAAACACACAATCACAGGCCAACCCGTCCATTGAACCCACTTGTGGCGTCAGAGCAACTTTACTGGCCCGAGAATGAGTGAGTGGATGTTCGCGACATCCAACCCTCAATCCCGTAATAAAACTCTGTGTCCGTATGAGGAAAAAGACCTCATCCTGTCCCCACCCCGGCCTCATGCGCTTGAAGCTACGTCGAGCTTCGCAAGACTTTTGGTACGACTGACTGCCCTTATATCCACCAAGTCGTCCAGAGCCCTATGACGCATCACTACCTCTCTTGGGCATCTTGAAGGTCCTGTTACAGTGCATGCACAAACAAGAGTTTTTCTCACATAATGCCATATAATTTGTGGTGCGACTAGTCCAACTGCCCCGACCCTTAACTCTACCTACAGCTATTTGTCTTTACTAGTCCTGTCATGTCTCATTGCCCTAGTTGACCGAGTATGTCAGTCTTATCTTGGTACCATGGCCAAACAACTCATTTACTTAAGTTTTCATGGCATATTAATCATGTTGGTTTATGAGCTCCTGCTCGTGCCAACTGGCCTAGGATCCACTTTTCAAGATTTTCAAAATCGGGCATGTTAGCCCATAAGTTCCAAAATCGAGGCTTCCGACCTAATAGATCTATTTGAGCTCCTGTCAAGAAAGGTCTCCCAAAATGTTTAAGTAGTGACACACAGTCAGGGGAGAGCACTTATGAGAAAATATACTTTTCAACTTTCCATCATACCAACCGAGTATGAGGACAGCTCCGCTCATAACCGATGAATGGGTTTTCCACTTCCTTCGAGGAAGTTTCATCATACCAACCGAGTATGATCTACTTACAACCGATAAACAGTTTTTCTACTTGACTTCCACATCACTCCTCTCAGGTATGATGATTAAAATACCACTTAGCATCGGGCTTTTATTTTTGAGGTACTTATCATACCAACCGGTTATGATATTAAATTTCCACTCACCCGATAGTGTAGTGAATTCCTCTCGACCAGTTCTTTGTATTCTTCCCAGTACATCATGTTCCTACATGATATGAACATCCTTATTCATTATCCCTCAGCCTGATAGCCTTCATTCATTACAAATTAATGAGAAAATCAAACTTTTCATTTATTTGTAATTAGGTCCCTAAAGTTATTTTTCTTTAACTTTAAGTCCCTAATGCCAGTTTTTCCTCAAATTGAATCTTAAAACTTATAAAATTCACGTTGGTACCTCAATTTATTCAATTTCACAAAAGGGGTTCAATTTCCCAAATTTCCAATTTGGTCCTCCAACTTTTCCAAAATTACCATTTTGCCATACTTTACAAAAATGGTAAGTTTTGCCCTAAAAATTCCAAAATTGCCCAATTGGTCCTCCAACATCTTTATCATGCCCAATTGGTCCTCAATTTTATGAAATTGCAGTTTGGTCCCTCGAATTTTTGAAATTCCCAAATTTCCCCCAATTTCAACCTTCTAACTCAGCCGAATTTGATTTCATCAAATGGACTGATCAAATGAGTTTAATTGTTGAAATTGAAGTTAGATTGGAGTTCCTACATCTTCATACGATTCAATTGCACTTTGAATCACATGATTTGTTGCTAGAATGAGCTCAAACGGAGCTTCGCCGGAAAACTGGACTTAGAGAGAGAAATCTTCGAAAGCTTACTATCGAGGACGCGACGGTCCGAGCTTTCGATCTGGCAGATAGCTCTCATCCTAAGGTTTCTCCTAGTATCAAGAATTGCATCAATTGATGCCAAATTGCATGAGAATGTAGTAATCAAAGTTCTGTCGGTTCTTTCTCTAGCACTTATTGAAATTTACAAAGTGGAGCCAAATTGGCCTACCAGTCTGCTCTAATTCAGTTGTACGAGGGCTGTGGAGGTGTCGGGAAGGCTTGGTTTGGCTGAGGAGGGCTCAAATTGGTCGTTTTCAACTCGGCCAAAATAAGACAATTCAGTCCATTGGAGCTACTTCACTGTTCGATCACGCCAATGCTTCTCTGGCGACCCTCGGAGCAAATGGAGACTATAGGTGTGTAGTTGACTTCTCCTCGAATCCAATGAACCTGACCTCACCTTGTTTGGCTCAGAAAAATTCCCAAGTCAAAGCTCTGGTAGGAGCTTCACCAAAAATTGGAGCAATTGAGAGAGAATGAAGTTTTTAGGTATGGAGAGGATGAATGAGGAAGGGCGCTTTATATAGGAAGTTGGGGACTTCTTGGCCATCTCATTGGAGCCTTAATGGTGATCATTCATTGCCTAAAACTCCTTGGCCAGAGATTTTTCATCTTCACTGGTGCTGTTCGATTTTTCAGCAAAGGAACAGTGCTATCATCTAAAGAAAGAAGACACTGTTCCGAACCAGGTTCAAAGTTTAAATGGGTCGTTTCAGGCCTGATTTGATCAAGTTTTTTAAAATTAAATATTTCTAAATTTATCTAAATTCATTCTCTATCTAATGGTAGCCTCAAATCTCAAATTTGAACTTTATAAGCCACCTAGAAAAATGAATTTATAATCTGATTAAATAGTGGTTCAAACCGATCCAAACCGGGTCAATCCGATTCGGATCCGGTTCACCCGAACCAATTTGGTTTTCATATCCAATTCATCCTAAAGCCCTTTCTTGACTTTTGTGACTCTTTAGTTCACTCGAGATCCATAAATTTTCTTGTTTGTCTTTTCTCTATCGGTTTCAGTTCATGAACCGACTCGGTTCATAAATTGGTTCAATCTAGTTGGATCCGGTTCATTTGAACCGGTTTTGTTTTTCTCTTCCAATTTGTTCTATGGTTCTTTTGCAAGACTTCATGAACCCTTTGGGTTACACGGGAGTTGTAATTTCCCAAATTGCCCGTTCTCGGATGATCGGTTTTGTGAACTGGTTCGGCGTTTCTCACTTTGGTTTGACCGGTTCTTTTCTCTGTTTTCCTTAAAAGGGCAAGGTTTACACTGGTAGTTGCTGCTCATCCTGCTATCGATCGAAGAAGGAGTGTCCACTTTTTCGGTGAAGTTTAAACTAGAGCTCTAACGTGTGCTTTTTCTTCAGCCTCTGACGCCACACTTAGACTCCCTAGAACTAAGGAGAAGTCCTCCATGACTGCAACCTCAACTTTTCTTAGAACCACCACTGGAGCTCCGACGAGCTAGAATAAGCCCACTCCTACTTCAGCTAAGAGAAATTCAAACTCTTTGAGCTGCACTCTAGTCACCCCCGACCTCCTATAGCTATATCGACCCCTCCCCTACCCTCCACGACCCATTCCAAACCCTCTACAACCTTTGAGGTAAGCCAATTTTCACCCTATATTACCGAAATTCTGAAGTTGCAGAAGTTAACATGCCTAAACTTCTGTCATCAAATTTGTGGTGTGTAGGCATGCAATTGGCCAATAATTTGATCCTATAAGAACCATTTAGGAGAGGACTAGCCACCCACATCAAGAGCTTCGACCACTGCCCCCTCATTAGTAAGGAAAACAAGCTTTCTTTCTTTAAGGACATTTTCTGACAAGGCTCCGTTTGAGCTCAAATCAGCACCAAATGATGTGATTCAAAGGCCTAATTGATCATGGGAATATGGAGGGGGGTGGCAAGGGGGCGATTAGCTGCATGATTGGGGGCAATTACCCAAGTTGGGCGGTCAATTCGATGAATCCAAGATTCGGGGGTCAAAATGCAATATATTGAGGAAATTTGGGTGAAATTGGGGATTTTTGGAAAATTGTGGGCCGAATTGTAATTAATAAAAAATTGAGGACATGAATGAAAATAAAGGGAAATTAGGGGCCTAAAGGGGAAAATAGAAACCTTAAGGACCTAATTGATGATAAATGGGACGTTAGGGACCTAAGGGAAAAATTCTAGACTTTAGGGACCTAACCGTAAATATGGCATAATTTAATACCAAATTGCCAACACAAGCAAGTATGAGGTCCTTCCTGCCAATTGTATTGATATGAGTGCTCGAACTATGTAGGATGGGTAATTCCAAGGATCGTGCACAAGTGCACGTGGTCGGCTCAGATATCATCATATTGATGAGCACTAATTTCCCGAACTGAAAACGGTTTTCTAGGACTGCTCTCCCCTGACCGATTGAGCAAGCCTAAACGTTTTGGAAGAGTGTCCTAAAAAGAGCATGAACCATAAAATAATAGAGCTAGAAATGCTCGGGTGGGCACAAGGCCAATGGGCACGAGCTTAAGCCCATAAACAAATAATCTTATATTCTAAGAAACGTTCTCATAACCAAATAATTGTGTGAACCAGCTGTTGTGCTGAAGTAGGGCTGTCAAACTCATTGGGTTAGTAGCCAATGAGCCAAAGTCGGGTTGTCGAACTTGTTGGGCTAGCAGTTATGGAACCGAAGCTAGGTTGTCAGGCTCGTTAAGCTAGTAGCACCAAAGTTGATGATCATAATTACAAAAACTATTGATTGTGCATACTATGAGTTCGGAACCATTAAGGCATTCGATATGGGGTAGTGATGGTTTCAAGGGCTGCTGGATGACCCAAGGAGTATAAGGGAAGTTTGTCATCTAGTATGTCAAGAAGCTCAGGGAGCTTCATGCACAATGAGACCAAGGTTAAAGGGGGAGAGGTCTCGTCCCACATTATAGGCACGGAGTATTATTCGAGTCTAAGGGTCGGGTAATTGATGCCCACTCAGACTCTAGGTAGAAGTCATGGGCTTTTGTCAAGGTGGATGGTAAAGGTGCTCCAATCCACAAGTGGAGCAATCGGAGACTCCTCTGCGAACGTGTGAACCCTTTTAATGATAAAAGGGCATACGATTATGTGTCAATCCGATTCTATGAATAACACATGAGGATAATAAGGAAACGATGATCACACTATAAGTGAAATTAAATGAGAAAGGCCAAATGTACCTACCTTTAAGATTACTCACTCACTGAGTTGAAAGACTCACCCCCTTACTTTAAAATTCTTTTAGGAAAGGAACGCCCATTAAGATATCATTCACCAAGCTTCCTAAACCATGTACCCTTCTTGTTAAAACACTATTAATATAACAGTTTTGCATAATGATATTCCAGGAAATAATGATAGAAAGTACACCTAACTCCTCACAGTCTTGGGAGTAGTGACTCCTCTAGGCCAAAGAGAGTGGCAGATTGCTCATGAGGTTCCAACCAAACCGGCTCGGGGCGTGATAACTTTAGTGGTATCAGAGCATGGTTCCCTCAAATTCAGTATCAAGACTATATAATCTAAAACTAAACGAAAACTTTCCAAACCTCCACAGATGGATCCCAAAAGAGGTACCAAGAGAACCAGAGCGGTAGCTGTAAATGCTGCCAAAAACCTCATCCTAGAAGGAGAGTCTAGAGGGGCTCAAACAACCCCACTTGGACTAAGCTTATAACACAAGAGGTTGTACGATGAGTTCACACGGGTATTCGAAAGACCCAACCTTACCACCAAAGCTGACACCGACTCCCACATTGGGCCCGAGGAAGTAAAATCTCACTCCACTTCCATCCATACTGTAAACTCCGTCATTTGATAATAAGAAAAACTGGAGAAACAACCGATCATTTTCAAATTGAAAACTGAGTCGGTCTACAAATCTGAACCAATAGAGAAAGGGTAAACCGGGAAATTTATGGATCCCAAGTGACCCAAAGAGCCCCAAAAGTCATGGAAATGGACTTAAGAATGAATTAGAAATGAAAACCAAACCAGTTTAGGTGAACCGAATTGGACCTGTTTGAACCACTATTGAACCAGATTCTAAATTCATATTTCTAGTTGGCATAAAAAATTTAAATTTGAGATTTGAGGACACCAATGGATAGAAAATGAATTTATAAATTTTTAGATTTGAACCGGTCGGTTTAAACTTTGAACCCGGTTCGTACCAGTCCGGTCCGGTTTGTAACAGTGTCGTCTTCTTCCTTCAGATGACAGCACTATTCATTCACCAAAAAATCGTGCAGCGCCGGTGAAGCTGAAAAGTCTCTAGCCAGGGAGTTTTAGGCAATGAATGACTGTCATTAAGGCATCGATCAAATGGCCAATAAATCCCTGAGCTTCCTATATAAAGAGCCCCTCCTCATTCATCCTCTCCACATGTGAAAACTCCATTCTCTCTCATCTGCTTAGTTTTCCAGCAAAGCTCAAACTAGAGCACCAACATAGGGTCTTTTTTTAGCCAAAGAAGGTGTGGTCAGGTTCTTTAGAACCAAGGAGAAGTCTACATGTCTATAGTCTCCATTTGCTCCGAGAGTCACCAGAGAAATGCTGGCGTGATCGAACAGTGAAGTAGCTCTAGCGGACCCAAGCTGCCCAGTTTTGGCCGAGCTGAAATTAGCAAATTCGAGCACTCCTTAGGCTGAACCAAGCTCTCCAACACCTCCTTAGCCCACCCATGGCTGAATTAGGACTAAAAGGTAAGCCAATTCGGCTCCCCTCTACAATTTATGACCAGTGCTAGAGAGAGAACCATCAAAATTTTGATGAGAGAATTCTAATCCAATTTGGCATCAATTGATGCAATTCTTTATCCTAGGAGGAACCTCAAGATACAAGCTATCTATCCAGATAGAAAGCTCGGACCGTCGCACCCCTGATAGTAAGCAATCAAAGCTTTTTCTCTCTACAGTCTACTTTCCGACGAAGCTCTATTTGAGCTCGTTTCGACATCAAAACTTACGATTTAAAGTGCTATTGAATCGTATGAAGATGTAGAAACTCAATTTTATCTTCAATTTCAACAATTAGAACTGTTTGATTGGTCAATTTGATTAAATCAAATTCAACTTTGTTAGGTAGTTGAAATTGGGGGAAATTTTGGGCAAAATTGGAGATTTTTGAAAATTCAAAGGATCAAAATGTAATTTTATAAAATTGAGGGTCAATTGGGCATGATAAGAATGTTAGAGGGCCAATTGAGCAATTTTAGAATTTTCAGGGTAAAACTTAACTTTTTTGTAAAGGAAGGGCAAAATGGTAATTTTGGAAAAATTGGGAATTTGGGAAACTTTAACCCCTTTTTTATGAAATTGAGTAAATTGAAGTCCCAAGAGGAATTTTAAAAGTTTCGGGACTCAATTTGGGGAAAACCGGCAATTGGGGCCTAAAGTAAAAGGAAAAATAACTTTAGGGACCAATTTGCAAATATTGGAAAAAGTTGTGAATGAAGTCATCTATACTGAATGAGGTGACCAAGTCAGATGATAATGAACAACGATGTTCATTTCATGTAGGATCACGGGACATCGGTAATGCCAAATGAGGTTAAGCTCGCAAGGGACAAAAACCTACTTTGTGGAATTTTACTGCACGATCGGGAGAGTGAGATTTTTATATCATACCCGGTTGGGATGATATGTACCTCGGAACTGAAAACCCACAACTTAATGGTATTTTAAACATCACAACTTAGAGTAGTTATGTGAAAATGACGTGGAAAAACTACTTACGTGTTGTAAGTAGATCATACCCGGTTTGTATGATGGAACTTCCTCAGAAGAAGTGGAAAACCCATTTATCGGTTATAAGCGGAGATATCCTCATACTCAGTTGGTATGGTGGATAGTTAAAAGTATATTTTTGTCGGAAGTGCTCTCCCCTGACTGTGTACCACTGCTTAAATGATTTGGGAGACCTTCTTGATGGGAGCTCGAATAGCTCTGTTAGGCCGGAGGCCTCGATTTTGGAACTTGGGGTCTATTATGCCCAATTTTTTTTTTAAATCTCGAATAGTAGGGCCATAGGCCAGTTGGCACGAGTAGTAGCTCGTAAACAAACATGAATTATATGCCATTAAAACTTGAATAATTGAATTGTTTGGCCATGGTACCAAGATAGAACCGACATACTCAGTCAACTAGCAGCGGTGCGACCTGATAGGTCTTCGAACTAGTCAAGACAAATAGCTATAGGTTGAGTTGAGGGACGGGGCCATTGGACTAGTGGCACCACAAATTATATGGCATGATGTGAAAATACTGATTGTGCATGCAATGTGTTTACGAGACCTTCATGACGCCCAAGAGGGGTAGTGATGTGTCCTAGGGCCCTGGATAACCTGGTGGGTATAAGGGCAGTTCGTCATACCAGGTGACCTTGCGAAGCTTGGAGTAGCTTCAAGCGCATGAGTCCAGGGTGGGAACAGGATGAGGTCTCTGTCCTCATACGAACATGGAGAATTGTTAGGGATTGAGGGTCTGATGTTGCGAACATCTACTCATTCTCAGGGTAGAAGTGGATGTACTTTTATCTAGGTGGCCGGTAAAGCCGCTTCGACGCCACAAGTGGGTTCAGTGGACATACTGACCTGCGATTGTGTGATTGACCTTCATGATGAAGGATGTGTGTTGGGTGATGACACACTATGACTAATAAGAAATGGTGCTAAACCGAAGAGTTGAAATGAAAGGATTTTTGAAAGAAAATAAGGAGTCTGGCACACTCCAAACAAATCGTTTTCCTAAAAGTTAAATTTCGAAAACCCATTCACTTAGTCATTGTACTCACCCCTTCCCTCACATCCCTTTTTAGGAAATCCCGAAAAGCCTACCCTCAAGGACCATCAACTAATACGCATATGAGATAGGTATGATAAATTTAAAATTTTATGTAGTTTTGATTTAGGTTATTCTAGGAAAAGTGCAAGTTTAAAGGATGCCTTACTTTTTACGGTTTATAATAAGTGGAAACCCTTAAGTAAACCAGGAGAGTGGCAGGCTGATCGTGGGGATCTGACCAAACTAGGTCGGGGCGTGACAACTTGAGTGGTATCAGAGCCTGTTTCCTCTAATACATAATCAAGACTAGAAAATATAGTAACAAATAGGATCTATTTTAATTTTTTTAGAAATGGCTCCAAAGAAAGGAACCAAGAGAACTAGGGCTGCAGTCTCCAACATTGCCCAACCACCCCTGCCTGTAGAAACTCCTAGAGAAGCCCACACAACTCCTCCTAGACTTAGCAAGGAGCACCAAAGATTGTATGAGGAGTTCACCCGTGTATTTAGGCAACCTAACCTCATCCTTGAGGCAAGCACCAACTCTCGAGTTGAACCAGAGGAAGTGCAATCCCATCCTCCCCCTGCTAATCACCCCGCTTCAATGGACATTCCCAGAAACCTCAAAACTCTCTAACAACTAGGGTGTAAACCTTTCCTCAGAGAAAAGGATGCTGGAATCGCCATGCATTGGCTGGCCAATATAAAGAAGCTGATGGGAATCGTCAGGATACCACTAGAGGATATGGTGATACTGACGGAATTCTTCCTAGAGGGAAGTGCTAAACGATGGTGGGAAAATGTTCGAAACCTACATACCACCACCCCTACTTGGGAACAATTCGAGGAGAGGTACTCGGAGGAGTACCTGGTACCCCATCTGATAAATGAGAAGAAGCAAGAGTTCATCTGGCTTCGGCAAGGGCTTAACTCCATATTTGAGTATGAAACAAAATTCAACGAGTTAAGACCCTTTGCTCCTATTCTAGTTGGGCCAGACCACTTTGAATCATAAGTTTTGATGTCAGAATGAGCTCAAATGAAGCTTCACGGGAAAGTGGACTGTAGAGAGATAAAGCTTCAATTGCTCACAGTTGGGGGTGCGATGGTCTGAGCTTTCTATTTGGGCAGATAGCTTGTGTCCTGAGGTTCCTCCAAGGATCAAGAATTGTATCAATTGATGTTGAATTGGATTAGAATTCTCTCATCGAACTTCTGCCAGTTCTATCTCTAGCATCGATCAAAAATTGCAGAGGGGAGCCAAATTGGCTTACCTTTCAGTCCTAATTTAGCCGTGGGTGGGCTGAGGAGGTGTTGGGAGTGTTTGGTTCAGCCTAAGGGGGGCTCAAATTGGCCGATTTCAGCTTGGCTAAAACAAGGCAGCTTCGGTCCGTCAGAGCTGCTTCACTGTTCGATCATGCCGGAGTTTCTCTAGTGAGTCTCGGAGCAAATGGAGACTACAAGCGTGTAGCTGACTTCTCCCCGGTTCTAAAGAACCCGAACATGCATCCTTTGGCTCAGAAAAGACCCTATGTCGGAGCTTTGGTTCGAACTTCATCGAAAAACTAAGTAGTTGAGAGAGAATGGAGTTTTCAAGTGTGGAGAGGATGAATGAGGATGGGCTCTTTATATAGGAAGTTTGGGGATTTCTTGGCCTTTCGATCGGTGCCTTAATGGCAGTCATTCATTTCCTGAAACTCCCTAGCCATAGACTTTTCAGCTTCATGGGCGTTCGATAATTCGTACTGGATCTGTCTGATAGGTTAGGTTCTCTTCCAATTCTAATGGAGGTCAGTCCAATACATGACTAGGATCAGGTTGATATTTTCGAAGTACCAAGATGTAGAATACATCATGTATTCTTTGCAGGTCAGGAGCTAGTTCCAATTTATAAGCTACCGATCTTATCCTTTGAATGATGGGATATGGACCGATATATCTTGGCTTCAACTTTCCTATTTGCTGAAACCTAAGTATTCCCCTCCATGGGGATACTTTGAGGAATACTTGATCTCGCACCTCGAATTCCATATCTTTCTTTCGATTGTCCGCATAACTATTTTGCCTATCCTGTGCAGTCTTAAGATGACTCCTTATTAATTTAATCTTATCTGTGGCATCCTCAATTAGTTCTGCCCTTTCTAACTTTGTTTCCTCCACTTCTTCTCAAAATAGAGGGGTATGATATGGTTGTCCATAAAGAGCTTCATAAGGAGCCATCTGAATATTGGCCTGATAACTATTATTGTAAGCAAATTCCATCAGGCACAAGTATTCCTCCCAGGTTTTATTCATGATGAGTACGCATGCTCTCAGCATGTCTTCCAAGGTTTGGATGGTTCGCTCAAACTGTCCATCTATCTGAAGGTGGAATGCCATGCTCATATGAAGCTTGGTCCCCATGGAATTTTGTAAACTTGGCCAAAACCTTGAAGTAAATCTCAGATCTCTATCTGATACTATACTCCCTAGAACACCATGAAGTCTTGTGATTTCCCTCATGTATAAAACGACCAGCTCTTCTACTGTGTCCGTCACTCTTATAGGAAGAAAATGAGGTGATTTGGTCAATCTATCCACGATGACCCAAATCGCATCTCAGCCCTTTCTTGTCACTGGTAGACCCGTAATGAAGTCCATGGTGATGTGCTCTCATTTCCACTCCGGAATTGGTAAGGGTTGTAGCAGTCCTAATGGTTTCTGATGATCTTCTTTTATCTGTTGACAGGACAAACATCGGGCTACATGTTCTGCAATGTCCCTCTTCATGCCTTTCCACCAGTATCCTTGTTTGAGGGTGCGGTATATCTAGGTACTGCCCGTATACATTGCATACAGTGAATCATGTGCCTCTTCCAGAATTAACCTCTTCAACTCCTTATCTTTAGGCACACATACCCTACCTTTGTTGGTTAGTACTCCATCACCTCGCAATTCATAGTCTAGTTTCCTTTCTTGCTTAACCGAGTCCAAATGAGATTGGAGTTCTTTATCAGCCTTTTGTTGAGCCTTAATATTCTCGGTTAGACTGGGCCTCACCACCACATTAGCCACAAAGCATTTTTCCTGCTTGTCCATCCTCAGGTCCATCTCTATCCTTCCCAATTGTTGCAACAAGGGTATGTAACTTGTCTTTACCTGTGTTGCCTCAGTTCAGTACTTGCGACTTAAGGCATCTGCTACCACATTTACCTTTCCGGGGTGATACTCTATCACAAGGTCATAATCCTTCACCAATTATATCCATCTCCTCTGGCGGAGATTTAACTCCTTCTGAGTTAGGAAGTACTTAAGACTCTTGTGATATGTGAATATCCTACACTTAACCCCGTAAAGGTATTGTCGCCATATCTTTAGGGCAAACACTATTACAGCTAATTCCAAGTCATGAGTCGGGTAATTTCTTTCATGTACCTTCAGTTGTCACGAGGCATAAGCGATAACCTTCCCTTGTTGCATTAATACACATCCTAACTATTGTTCAGATGCATCACTATAGACCGTATACTCTCCTACATTAGGATTAGGTAAGGAGAGTACTAGTGCAGTTGTTAGTCGAGTCTTTAACTTTTGAAAAGACTTCTCACTGCTCTCATCCCATTTATACTCAACTCCCTTCCCGGTGAGTCGAGTTAGAGGAGCTGCTATCTTACAAAAGTCTTGCATAAACCGTCTATAGTATTCTGCCAATCCTAAGAAACTTCTTATTTCTATAGGATTCCTTGGAGTCTTCCAATCTGATATGGCTTCCACCTTAGTTAGATCTACTTTGACTCTGTCCTTGGATATGATATGCCATAAGAATCCTACCTCCTATAACCATAACTCACACTTGGAAAATTTTGCATATAATTGATTTTCCTTTAATATTTCCAAGGTGGTTGTCAAATTCTCTTCATGTTCCGACCTGGTTCATGAGTATATAAGGATGTCATCTATCAATACTATCATGAACCTGTCCAAATGAGGTTGGAACGTATGGTTCATGAAGTTCATGAAGGCTGCAAGGGTATTCGTCAATCTGATGGCATCACTCTAAACTCATAATGTCCATATCTAGATCAAAATTCTGTTTTAGGGATGTCCTCGTATCGAATCCTAAGTTAAGGTCTATTTTGGAGAAGTAAGTTGCCCCTTTTAATTGGTCAAATAAATCATCTATCCTCAGGAGTGTGTATCGATTCTTGATGGTGAACTTGTTCAGCTTTTTGTAGTCGATGCATAGTCTCATGCTTTTGTCCTTTGTCTTTACAAATAGAATAGGAGTACCCCATGGAGACTGACTTGGACGTATGAAATCCTTCTCCAATAATTCATCCAGTTGTTCCTTTAATTCCTTCAACTCCGCTAGAGCCATGCAATATGGGGCTTGGGATATGGGGTTTGTTCTTAGGATTATTTCTATGGTGAACTCCACTTTCCAACTTGGAGGTAGTCTGGGTAGTTCTTCTGAAATACCTCTAGGTAGCATCTAACTACAGGAATGTCTTCCAACCCTTCTCTTCAGACTTTTCATCTATGATCATGGCTAGAAAAGTTGTACAGTCTTTCTATATCAGCTTTTGAACTTTCAGATGGGATATCATTTGTACCTCATTTTTCTTTCTATCTCCTTGGAACTTTAATCCTTTTGTCTTGGGAGTGTGGAGGGCTTTTGACTTCATTCCATAGTCCATCCTCACCTGATGGTTACTCAGCCAATCCATCCCTAGGATTACTTCAACCTCTTTTAAGGGTAATGGAATCAAGTCAACTTCGAGTTGGATTCTTCCAATCCTTATCTCACATCCCTTCAATTGTTCATTCATGTTCAGACCTTCTCCTAAAGGTGTAAGGATATTAAGGCTTTTTTCTAGTGGAGTGAGCTCTAAGGGTACTCTTGAAACCAATTCTTCCTTGATGAAGGATCTCTCAGCTCCGGAGTCAAAGAGGGCATAGACTTGTCGTTTCCATAGTTGTATATACCCTGATTGAAGAAACTTATTGTTTAGAAGAAAATTTTATTTTATTAAATAAAAAGATCTTTAGTTTACATGACTCTCTTAAACTAATTTGGAGGGTTTTGGGATGTACCCGGTACAGTGCTAGGGTCTCTTCTAGCCTCCTCTTGGGTGAGGTTGTATATCCTAGCTAGTACTCTTGTCGTAGCGTCTAGCCCAGGGTTTCTAGGATTCGCTTGAGGTAGTCCAAGAGTATTCCTCTACCTATTCTCCCTAAGGGTGGGACAATCGTTTGCGAAGTATCTTACTTGCCCGCATGCAAAGTAGGTATGGCATGCTCTTTCATGGTTCCTTTGACACTTTGGACAACGAGGGTTTCCTTGGGGTAAGGTAGGGACTACTCTGGGAGGAGGTGGTGGCATATCCCTTCTCCTTTGGAATGCCATTTTGTTTCCCCATCTTGGACCATTATGCTCTTTCCATCCTCCTTGACGGTTTAGACTCTTATCCTCCTTTTTGGTCGTCTGCTCCATTCGACGACGTCGGTTCTACATCAGTTGCTCACATTCGTGAGCCATACTGATTACAGCTGCCAGGTCTATGGGGCATCCCAGTACCCCCATACGGTCTTAAATGTCCATATTGAGACCATCCAAAATCAAATCATATTTGGAAAATGGATAAAACCAAGACCTAAGGGAATGACAACGATCAAGAAATAACCTTAAAAAACATCCCATGATTAGAAATCAAGAATTGGGAAAATCCAAGGAAGAACCAGTTCAGACCGTGTTTGAATCAGCCCGTGTCACAAAACCCCCAATTTTTTAGGGGCTTAATAAATTAGAATTTAATAATTCTTGAGCCCAATCAATGTGAAATTGAACAAAACAATTTTATAAATTTTTATTGGGTAAAGAACTGATCGAATTGGGGGTGAATCAGTCGAACGCGTAGAGAAATTCACTAAAAACTTGTCCTAAATAGTGCCAAATTACCTGAGTAGGCAGGAAACATGCAACACGTGCAGGCACCTGACTCTGTCGTGCGCATCATCCCTTCCACTCAACTGATCAGCCCAAACCCAATTTTTTACCTAGATTTTCCCAAGCCACAATACAAAACCCACCGCACACTAATTAATTAATTTAGAGAGTCATATGCTATGAAATAGTGAAATGGGCTATGATGAGATAGTCAATTAAGTCTGATTTATGACAATATAAAGCTTGGATGTCCCTTAGTCAACTAATGACCAAAATTCTCTATGAAATTTTCATGCATCCATTTTTCAATTATTAAATTTGTAGAGAGCACCACTTCCTCTCTCGACCACCAAAATTAATAATTTATGTGTACATTGAAAGCTACTTGAGCTAGCTTTCCAATGCCACCTCTCTTTACCATCAACATTAAATATACTATCGTCAGCATGATCAAATAGTACATGACCTTCTCCGGCCAAAAATAAAACATATGCTTCCTTTACCATTTTTTATAGTCTCGATGACCAACAATGGCCACAAACAATATAGTATACTCTTCTTGGTTCCTTCTTTCAAATGTCACTAGCCTCATATGATTTGGATAAGTATTGAGGTAGAATAGCTTCTAAGAAATGTCAATTTGCTTCAATTGTCATAGAGTTTAGTAAAACAAACTTTTCAGGTTACTCAAACCTCTGTTTGAGGTGCTTCAAGCGGCCACATACTTCTCTAGAAGTCGGATTTCAAATTACATTGGTGTATCCGGTCTGAGTCGTCATCTCCAGTGAGATCTTGACCTTGACCCAACTTTTGTTTCATAAACTTCTAGTTTAGATTTAGCCCCAATCGTCACGGTTCTAGCCAACCCCAAGTGGGCATAAGGCCTAGGGGGAGCCCATAGGGATACCGTATTTGAGTTTGAGATTTTTTTATGAATTATTTTATTGGGGAGCAAAGTTTACGGACTAAAATGTAAATATGTATAAGTTAGAGTACCCACTTGAGGATAAGTTTTCTTTGGGGTCTTTTTAAGAGACTAAATAATGGAAAGATTGTTGAAGTTTTGAAAATTGGATAGTATGTTTGGAATGCCTAAGAACCTAAAAGTAACAAAATTTGTGCACCTAGAAGTAATTTTTAGGAATTTTAAGGATATAACTGAGAATAATGGGATTCTAGGGATCCATATGGAAGATTTGGAGAATCTAAAGTCCTAAAAATATAAGTTTTAAAGTGTATGGACAAAATGATAATTTTACCTAAGTTAAAGACTATTTTGCAAATAGTAAGAAATGATACTTACGAAATATTCTAAGGTATTTTGCGAAGTACAATGAGACTAAAGGAAATTTGATGACCCTAGTGAAAGATTTGAAAAGATCCGGGGTCCAAAAATAATGAATTTTAAGTCATAATGGGCAAAAATATTAATTTTGCCTAACTTAGGGACCAAAATATAATTTTGAGAAAGTAAGGTACCTAATTGGTAGATTAAAGATTTATAAGCACATTGACAAGTATAACCACAAGAGATTATGACCCTAAGCAAGTGTATCTAACATTAAAAGGAGGTTAGTTAAAAGCATTATTTGACCCGTAAGTTGAGAAAATCGAGCCTGATGGGTGAAACCATAATTTATGAGGAAAGTTACGGGGTGGGATTTTTGTGTTGATATAAGTACTTAATATAATCATGATGTCTTATTATGACTCTTGTAGAAAGAATACACAGTCACTCGAGCGAGGATCTTACAACCCGAGCTAAAAGGAAAACTCGTTGGAACAAACAAATTCCAATAAAAATTGTGAGTGGGAGTAGTGACAGCGAGTCTGATTTGACCGACCGAATGTGCTTTTCTACTTTTTGATAATACCCTAAAATGTGTAATGCATGATTTGGAATCTCATTAAAAATAAGTAAAAAATGACATGGTTGCATGCTCATTAAGAAATATCATTTTCATTAGAGAATAAATAGGTTAAAGGTCACTATACCAAAATAAATGAACCATAGTCTCATACTAGGACAATGTGAATTAGGTTCTTGTGCCTGTTATATCATTATTGATAGGAGTTGGTTGAAAAATGTGCCAAACTCCTTGCGATAAGATATCAATCATGATAATTGTCTATAGGACATTATACATGTATCTGAATATTTGAGTTGGTCAAGTGATGAACCAAACTCTATGTGATTGATTGATCATACATATTACTTGTTGTATTTTGTACATGCACCTCAATAGAGATGATTAGAATGAGGATCATACTCAATAAAATGTGAGATAAGCATAAGTGTTTTGTGTGCATGTTTATGTTATATACATATATGTATATAAATATATATGGATTGGAAGTTTAGGGCATTGACTAGAGACCTATCGAAGTAATGTCAACACCAAAGTATATTCAAAATGGTGGATAAGGGAAATTAATAATAGTGCTTCCAAATTTCCTATGACTCTTAAATGATTTATAGGTGTGGTCCCAAGTGTTACACCGCTATGTTAAGAAATTGTAAAATTTAGTCATATGTGTAAAAGGCATGTACATGACGTTATGAGTATTATTGTCATGTCCTTGGATGCTAATACATACAAATGAGAGATGAACCTGTTGAGTATCGATTGTTGAGAGTACATGTGACTCACACACTCTCATCTTACCCAATTGAAATTATGGCATAACTTTCAGTCATGATTTGGGCTATAAGTAGCCAATATGTGTTATTTTGTTGTATACCATGAATTATTGATATGATTTTTTGGAGAGAGAGTTTGACCCTACTTAATTACGGTTCCGGGTGGCCTAAGGCAAAAGTTTCAAGAGGTCAAGTAAAACTATAAATAGTTAATAATTTTATAAAAATTATGAATAAATCTCCACATTAGAATTTTATGTGAAGTCTAAAGTTGTAAGTTATTTAGTAACCCAACGCTAGTATCTTATTCACTAAACTATGAGTTCACCCACTTCCCCCAAATAATTATAAGTGAAAGTTGAGCTTCTCTATCCACAAATTGAAACATCACTTATAGAATGAGTATAGCTTGATATAGATCTCGAATTTAGCGTACAAAAGTTTTAAATTATTACTTATTAATTAATATATTCTCATGTTAAACTCTTTGGGCACACTATTTATTAAATAAAATATTATATTTTCTCTAAAATTAAAGTTAGATATATTTATTTTAAGTATTAGTCCTTCCGTTTTAAGTTGGTGAATTTACTCACCCTTGTAACGTCAAATGAATTTGAAAGTTGGATGGGTTCGTCGGTCGGGATCGGTACGGGCAGAATATGTATTTGTAAAATTTAGTAAATTCTAAAGTTTAGAAATTTTATATGGAGAGCTTATTTGAATGTCTTAATTGTTAGTTCAAATGTGTGTTATAGAAATATTAGTAATTGTGTTAAATATTTTTTGTGTGGTGGTATAAATTATGTGGATCATGTATTCTTTAGGTGTATATTTAATATACTAGTTTGATTCATTATTTGTGAATTGCACTTGGATAGTACAAATAATATGACTCTTAGGAAAGAGTATTACATATACTAGTTTGATTCATTAGTGGATCGTAAGTGAATAGTACCAATAATATTACTTTTATTGTACAATTGTAAAGAGAATAGGGAATGCATCAATTGACAAATTATTAAGAAAAGATATATTTGGCATAGTAGCTTATCCTACTAGGTGAAAAATTAGAGCTATATTTGACGATGTAACTCGTAGTATTATTGTTGTGATTGATAAAATAATAGTTGTGTTATATGAATTCAACATTTTGCTTGTAATGTCTCCACTAGGAGAACTATAGATCCAAATACATGTACGAAGTGAATGCACCCATCTCCGAATTTTTTTAAATAAAATATAATTACTCTTTTAATTTATCCTATCTTACTGCGGTGGAAAAGTTATGTTTAGTTGTAGTTCCCCTTTTCAACAATAGAAGTCACATGGAAGTAAGCTCACAATTAGTGACTAATATCTTGAAGAATAAGATTGATGACATATATGTCATTACATTAGATATATTTATACTCTATAACCATTATTTGAAAGTATTTATATATTCTAAATAACCACATCTCCTAATATTTGTATTGACACAATTATTAAAATAATTAAAAATTAAGTGGATTATTATCTATTGCACCTAGGTCATTTATTTGACATTGATTTTTATTTATAACCGTTTAAATTTTATAAATAGTATTATCTTTTAAATAATTTATTAATTGAGTAAAAATGTTGCAATAGTGAGAAAATAGTAGAATTTTTCAATAATATAAATTAATAACATTTATTTATTTTATTAAATTTGTGGTAATATTTTCAATAATATATATATATATATATATATAACGGACATAATTTAGTGCTACTCGTGAGCAAGAACTTATCTAGTAAGTATTGACTTATTAATGAAAATGTTGCAAATTTAACAAAATACCGAAAAGAGTGACATGGCTTGCATTGAGATTAAGAGTGTTTTGTATCTCTATATTCAAAATTCTCATATATAATAAAAACTTTAAAATTATTAAGATTGAAAAAATAGTCTATAATTCTTAGATAAAACAAAACCCTATTGATGGCTTTATTATGTCCCCATGTCATCATTCATTATTTGGACTATTACCAACAAGAGTACTCCCCGTGAGCATTCCAAGTGAGGATAAGAACAATGTGTAGTGGAATTCGCACTCAAGTAATGCCCCATATCTACATGGGTGTGGAGTGAGTGCTTCACAATGAGAAGTGGAAGAGTAGCTATTTTTTTTTGTTTTTATTATAACATTCTTCTTAATTTTATAATACTATATATTTTTTTATTAATAAAAATATGGGTAGATGTAATTATAATTTTACATATATAATATTTATACTACCTATGTAATATATTATTTGTGTTGAATAATGGAAATGATTTATGAAATGGTAGGAATAATATTCTAAATTTCAACTATGTCAAAAAAATTCGGTCAACTCCGAATAGTTACATCGATGTGCATATAGTTGCTAAAGTGCACCAATTAAAGATGGATATTAAAAAGTTTGCCTCATTGTTAGTGGAAAATTATTAAGGGCGCTTTCTTCCCTAAATAATAATAATAATGGTATTAAGAACAATTTTCACTAATTTAATACTGAAATTTGACAATATATATCATATAAATATTAAAAGAAAATTAAAATTTCTATTAAAAATAAGCTTATGGTAGATTTTTGAAATTGAACTATAATAAAAATTTGTGAGAAAAATATTATTTTTCCTTTATTTATTAAAGGCAAATTTTCTGGAGTTCAATAATTTATGGAAAAAAGATGAAAAGACGGACTCAACAAGAGCCTTTTGGAAAGTCTGCCAATTACTTTTAGAAGATTCCATTCCTTGAAAAAACAAGGCACACAAATTTGCTCCCTCCATCCATATGTATATTATGTACTTTTTCTCCTATCTTTTCCTTATTCCCTTTTTTAGTAATAAAGTAAATTAAATAGAAATAATATTTTTCTGAAAATTAAAAAAATTATATCATCAAATATTATTCCACATGTGCTATTCCAAAACACCCAAAAATCTAACAATAAGAAGTTTAAATCACATAAATATAAATTGTTATATTTATAATGAGAATATAATAATATTCTAACTCAATTTATCAAAATATACACATTTTTTTGTATGTAAATATGTATTTAATTAGTTTAATTAATACATACTTAAAAGTTACAAATTTTAATTAATATTTACAAGTATATAGAAAAAAATACAAAATTTGATACTATTATTTCCAATTACCGGAGAGCAAAAAAAATAATATATATCTTGTATATATTTGTTAAAATTGAATTTAAAATTACAATTAATAAATGTATACAACTTATACCTAATAACTGATATTAAGAATACAATAATAAATAAAATAAAATAAAAAATTATTTTAATTTATAAATGTATAATGGTTGAACTAATTATAAATTATAAATTTTAATTAAAAATAATTTCAATTAATTATCAGTTTGGTTCTTATAGAAAAGATAGAACAATACCATTCGAATTCAAATTGGAGGGTGACACAAAATTGAGATTGCAAGTTATATCTTACAAATATAATGATAGCGTCACCGAATAAGTTGATAAAAGATACGATAAAGAAGCAATCATTAAGCAAATCTGCACCTTCATAAGAGCCGGCGTCACTGTGGGTCCGACCAAATGAGCGAATCATGTGATACTATTGTTTAAGAACATCATAGATAAGTTCTGAAGCTTTCATGAATTTTCAATTTAGCATAATACTGGTGCGTGCAACTCCATCTGTTTTGCAAAGGTGGAATGGTCATGATCATAGATAATGCGCACAAATTTCAATCTCACTAACTGATTATCTAACTGGACTCATGGTGGAAAAGAAGTAAACCAGTAGAGACTACTTACCACTACATTTTATGACTCGCGATGATACATTACTAATCATAAAACTTATATGGTTGCTCATATATGAAGCTAGATGTGTCAATAATAAATAAAAATGACTTGTGTACATTAGTAAAATAGTTACTTTGCTCATGACCTTCTCTCCATAATTGCATTAAATCACCTATATATAATGAAATTGTTTATTTTAGAAAATGAAATTCCCTATGACAGATGTATATAAGACACTCCCTATCTTCCCCTTATTGTAAAGCATTCATTATTATTTGTTAATCCACGTGAAGAAAGTCTCTTCCATCGATATTGTAAATCATATCTGACTCTCTCCGACACGTTATGGCCTCTGAATCATTCGGGGAAGTACACTCCAACTTTCCCCTCCTTGTACATGGGTTCATGGTTATGCATCATATACCTTTAAAATCTGTAATGGATTTAAACGAATAATCATAATTTAATTTCGTTATATTTTCGGGTGGGTTCATGGTTATGAATCATATACCTTTAAAATCTGTAATGGGTTTAAACGAATAATCATAATTTAACTTCGTTATATTTTCGGGTGGGTTTGGAGACATAATTAATATAAATTAGCGCTGGGTTTAAAAGTCTCAAAATATACTTTTATTACTACTTTTCAAATGACCCAATTAGTGTATACGGTCAACATAATTAATTATTTTAAGCTAATTCAAATTTAAACTAACTCGTAAAATAATTAAAAAAGTACTTCAAAAAAAATTATTTAATATACATAATGTACTCCAGATATTTGTCTATACCTTTATAGAAATACTTGATATGAAGGGTAAAGTTAAAATTACTAATACTTATTCTTAAACTACACCTATGCCAATTTTCCGAGTATCTTATATGAATTTTCTCATGATCATATTATATAATCCTTAGTTGGTACATGAGTTATAATGTCTAAAACCGATTTTCAGATCGGGGTGTAATTACAATCGCCACTTCATTTTAGTAATGCAATATTTAGTATCGTACTATTGTAAAATCGATATAGCATAAAATATATATACATAAAATAGTTTTATTTTCAGTAAAAATATAAATTATTTTCAAAATATTGATATAAAAAATCCATCATTTCAAAATTTTCAAACCCAAAACTTATTTTTACTACTACTTTGGAATATTCCTATAGTTTCATAGACTAACTTTCACCTAAAAAAACTTTACTTCCATTTTGGGCTTAGCCGCATTCTCTTATTTGTATATAAAATAGGATAGGGAAAGTGATTAGCTACAAATTTTAATGAGTGAGAAATTGGCATTAGGATATCATATTTATAAGCACAAATTTTACTAAAATTCAGCATAGACTATAAGAATATTTTTCCAATGTTTTATTCTTTAAACACATTTTCATAAAATAAGCTTAATTAGAGAAGAAGTCCCATGCACAAAATATTCACATTACAACATTAACTCATGTATTATAATATAAATACCGTATTGTGAACATCATCACAATACTTGCACATTAAATCACAACCTAGTAGTGTAATTACATCACTTTTTGCTGGTTCTTAGTGGCAGGTCTCACCCACTCTCCACTACCATTTATTGATATACACCAAGAAGAGTGCACTCTCATACTCTCTCATATTCAGAGATCAATAATGTCTTAGAAATACTATAACTATCTCTAACCACCGCCTGGTCAATCATTGAATATCGCCTTATGGTACCCTTATTTTAGATATCTAGGATAAAAAAACATATTTCCCTTATTACATCACCTCCTAGATATACCATAATACTTGATATTACCCCTCCTATCACACTCTGACCCGAATTTCCGAGTCAGGATACCCATGGCAATCACTACATCCTCTTGTTGTTATGATGGAAGGTGCCTTTATCAAAGTAGAGTTGACATGATATAAGACTCAAAACCCGAAAACATACATGATTTGCAACAGAAATTTAAAATTTCATAAACCATACACTAAGTTCACAAAATATTAAATACAATTTACACTCGGGAATAAAACAGTTGATAATTAGAATTCTTAACATTCGTGCACGCCATAGAGTTTTATACCTCGTTAGTGTGTCTTGTGAGTTGATAGTGGCATGAACTCCTTAGTGCTCACTTGCCCGAACCTGAAAATATTTTGGGAGAGGGTGGTGAGCTCACAACCTATTGAATGTGTTTATTGACGTCGAGCTATGACATGGATTACAACCTAGTATTTACTAAAAGTTTTTATTATGGTTTATTTCTAAGAGCTTAGGGTTTTCCCTTTTTACTTATCAAAATTTCTTGTATTAATCTCTTCCAAACTTTATCTCTTATATCATAACAAATGCAACCATCAATAACATAACATTCCCATGGATCGCCCATATTCGACCGTGGGATTAGAGTGGTAATCGTGCGTACATATTCCACACTCGTGGGGTCATCCCATATGACATTTTCTCTTGTGCTGTTGTTGATGGGACTCATACCATGCTGACGTCAAATGTAAACCTCGCCCTTTTGAGCTAAGGAAAACTAGGAAAAGAACCGGTCAAACCAAGTGAGAAAACTAAACTGGTTCACAAATCCAATAAATTTTGAATGAGTAATTTAGGAATTTACAACTCTTAGGTGATCAAAAGGGTTCAAAATATTAGGGAAAAGAACCGTAGGATGAATTGGAAGAGGAAAATTAGACCTGTTTGGATGAACCGTGTCCAATAGGATTGAATCGGTTTATGAACTGAGTCGGTTCATGAACCGGAACCGATAGAGATCGGGAAAAACAAAGGAATTCAACTCCATTGTACTCCAAAGAAATTCATAAACCTTGGGAAGGAACCTTAGAATAAAGTGGGAGGGAAAAACCAGACCGATTCGGGTGAACCAGACCCGAATCGGATTGAACCGATTTAAGGACCGAGTTGATTTATGAATCGGAATCGATAAATAGATGGTAAACCGGGAATTTTATGGACCCTAAGTGATCCAAGGAGTCACAAAAGACATGGAAATGGACTTGTGAAGGAATTGGGGATGAAAACCAAACCAGTTTAGGTGAACCGGATTCGAACCGGTTCAGACTGGCTTGAACCACTATTGAACCGAATCCTAAATTCATTTTACTAGGTGGCTTAAATAATTCAAATTAGAGATTAGATGCCACCATTGCATAGAGAATGAATTTAGAAATTTTTAAATTTGAAAAACTCGGTCGAATGAGGGGTGAAGTGGCCTGTTTAAGCTTGAACTCGGTTGGGACCAGTCCGGTCTGGTTCAGAATAGTGTCATCTTCTTCCTTAGGAAGACAACACTGTTCACTCGCCGAAAAACTAAAAAAAAATGCCAGCGAAGAAGAAACGCTTCTGTTCAGGGCGTTTCAGGTCTTCAATGTCAGTCAGGAAAAAAAGAGCAGCCCCAATAAATCCATGAGAGATTATTCGGTGCCAAATGGACAGCCAACGGGTCTCTGAGCTCCCTATATAAAGACCCCCTCCCCATTCATTCTCTCCACACCTGAAAATTTCATTCTCTCTCAACTGCTCTATTTTCTGGCAAAGCTCGAACCAAAGCTCCAACATGAGGTCTTTTCTCAGCCAAACAAGGTGAGGTCAAGTTATTTAGAACCGAGGAGAAGTCAGCTACACGTCTGTAGTCTTCGTTCACTCCAAGAGTCACCGGCGAGACACCGACGTGATGAAACAGTGAAGCAGCTCTAGCAGACCGAAGCTGCCCTATTTCGACCGAGTTGAAATCAGCCATTTCGAGCCCTTCTTAGGCCAAACCAAGCCTTCCCAACTTTCTCAGCCCTCCCACAGCCGAATTAGGACCGAAAGGTAAGTCAATTTGGCTCCCCTTTGTAATTTCCGGCCAGTGCTAGAGAGAGAACTGACAAAATTTCAATGATGAAATTCTAACTCAATTCGGCATCAATTGATGCAATTCTTGATTTTAAGATGAACATTAGGATGAGAGCTATCTACTCAGATCGAAAGCTCGGACCGTCATGCCCTCACCAGTGAGTAATCGAAGCTTTCTCTCTCTACAATTCATTTTTCGGCGAAGCTCCGTTTAAGCTCGTTCCGACGTCAAAACTTGCGATTCAAAGTGCTATTGAATCATAAGAAGATGGGGGAACTCAATTTTAACTTCAATTTCAACAATTAGAGGTATTTGATTGGTCAATTTGATAAAATCAAATTTGGTTGTGCTAAGGAGTTGAAATTGGGGATTTTCAAAATTCAAAGGACCAAAATGCAATTTTATGAAATTGAGGGTCAATTGGGCATGAAAATGATGTTGGAGGACCAATTGAGGAATTTTGGAATTTTTGGGGCAAAACTTACCATTTTTGTAAAGGAAGGGCAAACTAGTAATTTTGGAAAAGTTAGGGGACCAAATTGGAAATTTGGGAAATTAAACTCATTTGTGCGAAATTAAATAATTTGAGGTCCTAAGATAAATTTTAAAAGTTTTGGGACTCAAATTCAGGAAAAACCCAGCAATAGGGACTTAAAGTTAAAGAAAAATAACTTTAGGGACATAATTACAAATATATGTAAAGTTGGGTTTTTTCATTCATTTGAAATGAATGAGGGCTATTAGGCCAAAGAATAATGAACAATTATGTTCATTTTGTGTAGGAGAACGAGACATCTGGAACGACAGTCGAGGTCTAGCTTGTTAAGGACGGAACCCGACTAAGTAGAATTTCACTACACTATCGAGTGAGTGGGTTTACTAACATAATACCCAATTGGGATAATGAGCACAACTTAAAGATAAAAACCACTTACCGGTTGTGAGTGGGATTATATCTCATACCCGGTTGGGAATGATAAGTGCCTCGATATAAAAACTCATTGTTTAATGGTATTTTAATCATCACCACTTAGAGAAAGTGATGTGAAAATTATGCGGAAAAACTACTTACCGGTTGTAAGTAAATCATACCCGATTGGTATAATGAGACTTCCTCGAAGGAAGTTGAAAACCCGTCCATTGGTTATGAACGGAGATGTCCTTATACCGGTTGGTATAATGGACAGTGAAAACCTATTTTGTCAAAAGTGGTCTCCCCTGACTGTGTGCCAATGCTTAAACTATTTGGGAGACCTTCTTAATGGGAGCTCGAATAGCACTTATAGGCTGGGGCCCTCGGTTTTGGAACTTGCGTGCTAAATGCCCGATTTTGAAAATCTCGTACAATGGGCCTAAGGCCACTTGGCATGAGCAGGAGCTCATAAACGAACATGATATATGTGCCATAAAACTTAATAAGTGAATTGTTTGGCCATGGTACCAAGATAGGACCGACATGCTCAGTCAACTAGCGGCAGTGCGACATAATAGGTCGACGGACTAGTCAAGACAAACAACTATGGGTTGAGTTGAGAGTCGAGGCTGTTACACTAGTGGCACCAAAGATTACATGGCAATATGAGAAAACATTGTTTGTGCATGCACTATGAATACGAGATCATCGAGATGCCCATGAGGGGTAGTGATGCATCCTAAGAGCCCTAGACGATCTGGTGAGTATAAGGGCAGATCGTCGTTCCATGTGTCTGTGTGAAATTTGGAGTATCACCAAGCACATGCGACCAGGGTGGGATAGGATGAGATCTCTGTCCTCATATGGACATGAAGAAGTAATTTCGAGATTGAGGGTCGGATGTCGCATACATCCACTCATTCCCAAGGTAGAAGTGGTCGTGCTTCTATCCGGGTGGCCGGTAAAGTCGCTCCAAAGCCACTAGTGGGTTCATGATGAAGTATGTGTATTGGGTGATGACAAATCGTGGTGTCTGGCACACTCCATATAAATATTTTTCTTAAAAATTAAAAGTAGACCTTTGAAAACCCATTCACTGAGTAGTTGTACTCACCCTCACCCTTATATCCCTTTTAGGAGATTTCAGAAAGCATACCCTTAAAGACCATCAACTAAGACGCTTGTAATACATGTATGATAAATCTAAATTATTATGCAATTTTTGTTTATGTTATTCCTGGAAAAGGTGCAGGTTTAAAGGACGCCTTACTCTTGACGACCTATAATAAGGGGAATCCTTTAATAAACCAGTTGAGTGACGGGTTGATCATGGGGATCCGACTAAACCAAGTCAGGGCATGACATTAAACCTAGTAGCCCGACCACCATATCCCCCGAGGACTCACACATGAGCAACTCAGGGCTATTAGGGGATTGTGCATTATATAACTACACTCACTTGGAACATCCCTGATGAATCGTCTTGCTCATATGAATATGTGGATGTGTTATCCGATATTCCACATCACTTTGATCTATCCAACCTAGACTAGGATCACATGGGATGGCTAGACCCCAATCATAAGCCTTCCTAAATCCTAGGAATTTCTGAAAGTCATTCTTCCCTCATATCTCCACTTATGTTATTCCCTATACGCTGATACCATCTCTGATTTCTAGTGTCATACCGACATCATAACTCGTTCACACAAACAAGTCTTAACAAGCACAATCAATCACATGAAGCAATAGCAACAACAACATTTTTAATCTGGACGTGCGATATGATATATGATTGTCCTCGCTACTCATTTTTATGAATGCATCACATTCACGTAGCAAAGTGTTTTAATTCACGAGGCGCGGTATGCTATCTAACCGATCCACCACTCAGGTTATTATTTATTTAAGTAGTTTATCATTATTTTACATCTTTACTTGATTGGACAACATTGAGTCTAGCTCCTTTTTTTTACATTTAGAAATTCATGGTGTATTAGTCATTTTAGAAAAATCACCCCGAAACATTGTTCTGATTTTTCTCTTCTAACATCATAATCACAAGTCCATTCACAATTTAGCATGCTCTTTCATAACCCTATTTATTGTTAGGTAATTGCTATAATATTTTATTTAGTATATGGCATTTAATGTAAAAATATGTAAAGCACCACAATTGGTACAAGAATACTCGTCATCTATAAACCTACTCACCTCTTTTCCGAGAGTTGTTCATCCCCAAATATTTACTTCTGGCTGCATTAAACTGCACATACTTTATCACACCCCAACCCGATTTGGTTGGAGCCCTATGATTAACCCGCCACCCTTTCCTGAGCTACAATGATATCTCTTCCAAATTGGTTCAAGAAAGGTAAATGCTTACTAGTACATATGTTTTCCATAACAAATTTACAAAACGTCTTAAATATAGTTACCCTAAAGGTTTTACTTTGTCCTTTGAGATTCAACTCTACTTGGTGCGAAAATTTTTCTGAAAGGAGTTTAAGGGACTGGATGAGTTTCATAACTCAGTGAAGGGTGGATTCTACAACATACTTTAGGAAAACATTTTTGGGTAGTTTCATTATTTACAACCATGATTTGTGTTGTTTGTCACTTATTCACAACCATGTTTTTGGGTAGCTATATCACACAATTTATCATTTATTAATATCTTTCATAGGATCATTACTCGACTAATTATCAACGGGCTTGAACCTGTGCCTATTGGCCTTGGGCCCAATGGAGCAACTCTAGCTCTTCTTAGAAATAGCTCCCAAAAAGTTCAAGTAGGATCACACAATCACAAGAGACTATTTCGGGAAAATGATTTTCAATTTGAAAACATGCTCATCGCTCCAACTGGGACTGATGTCAGAAATCCCACTCACGGAATCCCGCTCCAACGGCGTGACACGGAAAATGCTCCGATCTAGCCATCGGCAAGCGAGACGAGGATCGAGTCCTATGCCAGCCGGTAGCCCTATTAGTTGCTGAGCTCCCTATATAAAGATCACCCATGCCATCATCTTCCTCAACCCACAACCGAGCGAAGAAGAAGTGGTCCTCCATTTTCTGGTGAGAGGTAAACCATAGCTTCAACATCGGGTCTTTCCTCAACCTCCGAGGTTGTAATTGGTGTCTCTGGAACCGGGAGGAAGTTCTCCACTCAGCTACATCCTCCATTTGACCCGAGGAATGTCGGAAGGTCTAAACAGTGACGTTGCTCCAAAGGACCTGAAGTAGCATGTTTTGGTTGAACCAAATTTCAGCCACCCCAAGCCTTCTGTAGCCAAACCAACCCTCTCATGAGTCCTCATGGCCAACCATCAACATTCCCGGAGCATCCACGTAAGTACCCTCCACCTCTACTCGTCAGAACAGTTAAGCTTTAGAGAGAGAAAGTGACAGAAATTCACTAATCAAATTCTCCTTGCTCATAACGTTAATTAAGGCCATTTTTTTATCCTCATAGGACCACCCCGATGAGAGTGAACTTTTTAAATCCAGAGCTCCGACAACCACACCCCCACCGATAAGCTTTTGAAGCTTTCTCTCTCTAAGTACAATTTTTCGATGATGCTCCGTTTGAGCTTTTTGGGGTCAAAATCGATGATTCAAAAAGCATGATTAGATCGTAGGAAGGTGGGGAAAATGATTAGCATCATGCTAGGGAGAAATTAACTAGATTTGTGGGGTCAGTTTGATGAATTGGATTTCTAGGCAAAAAAGAGTAATTTGTGGAAGATATTAGGTGAATTTGGTAATTTTTGAAAATTGAAGGACTTTTGTGCAATTACTTTACAATTGAGGGCCAATTAGCAATTTTGAGGAAATTGGGGGCCAATTGGTGATTTTAAGGAAATTGGGGACCAATTGGCAATTTTTGGAAAATTAAGGGACAATTAATAATTTTGGGAAATATAGGACTTAATCACAATTAAGCAAAAGTTTGAAATTTCAAAGTCCAAAAAATAATTATTGTGAATTTTGACAAAGTTAACAAATTCATAATGTTGGTATTTAACCTGGAGTTAAGTACCACAAGTATAGAATTCAGGAAATGATGCAATGAGTCAGGTCTTAATGTTTCTTATTCAGAATAATGTAGGTAAGAGAGGAGTATGTCGATCTACAACCACAGAATGCCTTGTGAGTACTAACAAGCCAGCCTTGGAAAGGACGAGTCACTGCATACCGGTCAGTGGGTTTAGTATCAAGTCCAGTTGAGCTGATGAGTACACCTTTCCCAAATTGAAAACAGTTTTCGAGGACTGCTCTCCCCTGACTGATTGAATAAGCTTAAATATTTTTGGGAGACTGTCCCGATGAAAGCATGAATCATGTGATAGTATAGCTAGTACTACTCGAGTGGGCCCAAGGCCAATAGGCATGGGTGTAGGCTCGTATATAAGTTAAGGGTTATGTGCTTGAAAATACTCTTAAAATCAGATAATTGTTTGAATTAGCTACTGTGCCGATGTCGGACAGTCGAACTTGTTGGGTTAGTAGCTGCTGAGCCGAAGTCAAGTCATTGAACTCGTTGAGCTAGCATTTACGGAACTGAAGCCAAGTTGTCAGGTCCATTGGGCCGGTAGTACCAAAGATAATGGTCATAACTATAAAACTATTATTTGTGCATATCATGAGTTCGGAACCATCGAGGCGTTCGGTAGGGTAGTAGTGGTTCTAAGGGCTATTGGACGATTGAGGAAGCATAAAGGAAGTTTGTCATCTAGTATGTCAGGAAGCTCAATGAGCTTCCTAAGCACTAAGACCGAGGTCGGAGGGGGAAGATGTCTCATCCCACATTTGCGGACATGAAGTATGATGCGGGTCAGAGGGTCAGGTAACTGATACTCATTTAGACTCTTGGTAAAAGTCGTGAGAGACCGTTCTATGAATGTGTGATCTCTTTTGTTAAAAAAAGAGCGTGTGTTGCGTGTCAACCTAGTTTTGTTAATAGAACCCCTCACGATGATAATGAGGAGATGACATAAAGCATAAGCATAAATATAATGAAATGAAAAAGTCCAAATGGACACATCCTTATGATACTCTTTCAGTGAGTTATAGAACTCATCCCCCCTCCCCTCCCCTCCCCCCATTCTCTTTTAGGGAAACTCGTGTGCCACAGAGCGGGCATACAAAGAAGCAGGCTAGGAGATTACCCATAAGGTAATTTTATTATTTTGTTTACTTTGTTATGAAAAATATGTATACTCATATGCTTTTACCTTTTTTGGCCTAGCTTGTTAAAAATACCATTCTAGTACGAGAAAAGATGGTGAAATTATTCATAGGAATCTGACCAAATCGGGTCAAAGTGTGATAGTTCTAGTGTTGGTAATTGGAATCATATATACTTATGATTGGGGATGAGTTTTTCTACTTGGGTAGTTAGTAAATTCACTTTTAACCCAAGCGAAATTGTAGCGTACCTCCATTTTACGATTGTGTAATCCTTTGTTAATGTAATGTATATCTGTAATAAGTTACATAAATATATCTTATAAATATTTTGGAGCACGTAGTAAATAATGGACATGATATACCGATTTCATATAATTATACTCACTAGAGTTCGTACTTACCCACTCAAATATTGCATACTGAAACTTAACTAAAAAAAATAAAACAATCAAGATAAAAGAAAGAAAAGTACCCCTTCAGTGAAAATTTAGTACATATATTTATCATATTTTTTATAAATATTTTTCATGAAGTTATTTTAAAAATATATATATTATAATGATTATGTATTGTTAATTCTATAATGGTGAAATAGTTCACTATTATAGTATTAATATGATTTGACAAACTTTTTTTTATAGGTTCGAACGAGTAAAAAGAGTTGAGATATTACAATAAAGATAAATTGTAACTAATTATCTATTTAGAGTAAGAAAATATTGGATCACTATTATAACTCTCGTGAGCATAAATCTTAAAAATATCCTCCCTTATTTAATTAACAATTCTAGCAGCCACATGTTAAGCACATAACCTTCTAACAATAACACATATATATTCCTCATAATATTAATTTTACCTCGAGTATGTTAATTTATTCCTTAGTTTAATTTAAAATAATTTAAATTTAACATATTATCTAATTAATCACACTAGCACTTTATATTAAATAAATATTTTTCATGGGTAATTTTTAATTTTAACTTAATATATTATTAGTCATTCTAACATTTTAAAAATAAATTTTTTCTTGAATTTTTCATATTTTATAAGAATTACCGACGTTTTTTTTAAAATCTTAAATCCTTAACTAATTTTCTTTAAACGAGTATTAACAAAATCGATATAATCAGATATAAGACAAATATATTATGATTTTTTGTATCTACAGAATTTTTTGAAGGTTCGATTTCGTAAAATGCATTTACCTACAATTATTATGTGACTTTTTAATTACTTATGCATTTAACCTATATTAATTTACATTTTTTCTTATATATTTTTTTATGAAATTAGCCTTTTACCTTTATATATCAATTATTCTTACTATGATCTCATTTACAAAAAAAAAAAAACTAGTATTTTCTTCAATTTATTTTACAATTCAAATTTAGTTTATTGTTCATAATTTAACCATTTTACCCTCTTCATTATTTGTATTTAATCTCCTTACTTTTATTAAATATATCTTTCAACTATTTACTCACTTCCACATAATTTACTAACATTTAATAACTATAATTTGTATTAACTTGGTGATTAATTAAACTTCATTATAATTAAATATCTACTCTTATGCAACTTACTTATTAATACTTGTATTTCTAGTTATTCATTTACTTATATTTAAATACTTATTATTTATTGATAAATATCTCATATTTAACTCAATTACTATTACTTCTAGGATTTATCATTAAGCATATTTTATTACTCACAATTAATTTATTTTAATTCTATAAATTCTAATATTCATTACTAACACCTAAATTAACCATAATCAATTTTATCACTATTTATAACTAAATGTATATTGATTATAAATTCTAATTGTACTTATTGAGTACTTAACTACATTCAACTTATTAGATTACTCTTAATAAATCAATAATTAATCCAAAATTTAATTTTATTATTAATTATTTATATCTGACCCTTAATACTTATTATGTAATCCCCACAATTAAGATTAAATCACTTAACAACTTCTAATAATTTATTTGCCTATAATTAAATCTTTATTTATTCTACTTTGATATATCTTTTCTAAATCGAGCCTTACTTTGAATTTTTTTTCTTTTTCTTTATATATATTATATAAATTTTTATAAATTTATTTATTTACATTTTAAGAACTAAAATTTATCATTTTTTATTTTTTGATATTTTTTAATAAATTTAATATCCACTCATTTTAATTTTATTTAACTTAATTTTCAATGAATTTTTTCCCAAATTCCAATTCAATATTCAAAATATTATTTTACTCATGTGCTAGCTTAGTTTGGATAGTTTCTTAAATTCTTAGTTTGAACTAAACCTTATCTGGACTCTAATAGTCTAATTTAACCATGCTCTTTAACTTGATTTAAATATTTTTCAAGAGTGCAGAGCTATATGGATGGAAATTCGATTTTATGATAGGAAAATATATTTGTAATTTCGAGTTTGTCAAATGTCTAATAATTATATTTTTATGCTGTCAAAATCACAATATTCTATATCCGATCAAAATCACCGTCTTGTAAAGAAGGTAATATAATTCTATAAAATTAAAAATTACGTTATTTGATTATTAAAATAGAAAGAATCATATATTTAAATTTAAAATACAAGCTAATTTTAAAAGTTAATTCCAATCAAACGAGTAATAAATAATCTAATTATTATTAAATTAAGCTCGAGGTTGAATTTGCGAGTTTATTCGGTACCTTTTAATGTATGAAAAATAACAAAAGTAGATTACTAGAGAAGATTCTCGTCGTAGGTGTTGATCAAAGAAAGAATAGTCTATTTTTTCCATTGATAGTCTATTTTTTCCATTGCCCAAATTCTAAAGTTATTTACCATTGGGTGGCTAGTTGGTTAAAGATGTTTTTGCAACAAAAAAAAGCATAGAAAAAGGTACAAATTTAATTACATTTTTTGTGAGATAAAATTCGGTCAATATATAAGTTTTTTTGAGATTTTCAACACATCCTAACTTTCTAAATCAAATTACGTGAAGATATCACAATTTATTTTAATGGAAGATTGAAAAGGGAGTAATTAGCGTGTTCATACCTTTTCTTGGCATACAATTGGAGAGGGATTTCTAGATTGCAAGTGAGTCAGGTGAGAAAAAGAGAATTTTTTTTGCTCAACAGAAAAAAAGAGAGTTAATACAGTTCAATTGCGACCCAATTTCTGCTCACTAGTGCATTTATTTTTTTAAAATGTTTAATTAAAAACTTTCACAAAATTACATTTATACCTCTTTGAATTTATTTAATAATTAAATCACAATTTTTCGTAAATAATGTTGGTATAATTCTGAATTTCTAAATAACTATGTTAAATGAATTCCGGACGGCGAGTACATTGTCTTTCTCCAGAAAACCTTACAGAATAGTAGTTCACTATATTAGTGAAGCGGGGATTATGTAAGTACTAACCCGGAATCATATAGATAGAACAAAATATATTCAAAAAATTGTAATAAAGACCAAGTAAAAAAATGTGTAGTTTTAATTCGATAAAATTGTATATTAAAAGAGCTCGTGCAATTTCAATGTCAAGTTCAGGAATCACGATATGAGTAACTGCTAAATCTCACGACCGGTTTCCCGGATAACACACAACAGATTTGACCCAGATTTAAGAGAATCTTATCTGGGCGGCAAAGCCAAACCAAGACGAAAGCCTGAGGAGAGAGACATTGACGTATGTATGTAATATGCACAAGGCCTGCCCGTACTGTGTACTACAATACAGACGCAAATTAATGTCAAAAACATAGTGACGTCACTCCCCCAAAAAAAAATAAAGCCAAAGATAGCAGAAAAATGCAAGTTGGATCCAAGGGATAGGATTAGAGAGCCTAGAGCTGCTGGTTTGGCTGTAGATGGTCAAAGCCTGTAGATGAATTCAAGGATGAGTTAATGGAGAGAGGGGACCTTGTATGGGGGAATTATGATAGCTTTATCGTATCTGCGCTTACATCAATGTGGTCTAATGGCTATGTCCCTGCTAGCTATAAAATGTGCAGATAAGTTGTCCTCAGTATGATTATTATGGGTTCACGTAGTGAGGAAAGCTTGCAATGGCTCGCCCGATCTGCGGTTCTCCTGGAAAGATGGATACTGGTAGGGTCATTGGTGGCCAGCCAGATTATTTCCGTCTATAATCATATGTCAAAACGCTAGGATTTGGGTAGGGGAAGAGCTTGTTTTGGCTTGACATAAGTGCATTATTGGTGGCCGCACGAGTAGGTGGGATGTCAGTTTATTTGCTCCGAGCTCGCGAATAGCTCAACAGAACGAAAGATTGTATTTACAATATAATTTTAAATTGAATAAAATATATAAAAATTATGTATTTATAATTTTAAAAATATTTAACTATTTAAAAATTATTATATTTATGTAAAATTAGGTCAATATATTTTTATATTTTAGTTATATAAGTAAATGTTTTAACAATTATATCTGAACCGAAAAACGTGGCTTATAATATACCCGATTATACAGTAAAAATAATAAAATTAATACTATTTTTTCCCTCGTACTAAAATATAATAATTATACCGATATTATATATAGTTATTTACTATATTTTTAAAATTGTAAATGTCAATTATATACATATTACATGCAACTGTGTTTATTTAAAAATATAATATAAAATAAAATAAAATATATAAATATTATAAGTTTATAATATTGAAAATATTAAATTAATTAAAAATTATATAATTTTAATTAGAAATAAAATAATTATCGGTACATTGTATCAATAGAGAATCTTGAAAATTCGATTTGAAAATCCGAGACCGCGGTTTGAATCTTGAAGAAACACGATCACTATGAGAATCAAACGTCCATGGCTCTAGAAGTACGAGATATTGTCGGCCGTGGGGTTGCACGTGACTGTGATGTACTTATCGGATGGAGAGATGTGGCATCCATATCCCCAAGCACTCAAAATAGGCAATATCACGGGTAGATGCTCCTGGAAGTAAGGTACAGCTGCCTTCTAATTTGATCTTAAAAGTTGTCACGTTCTCATATTCATTTCCTCATCTACTATTGCTTGCAAGCAGTTCCAATCCCCCACTTATCAAATTACATGTTTACTCAAAAGAAAATCATATAAATGATCAATTTTCGGCAAAACCTCCATATTTCATCGCCTAATCTCAACTCAATGGAATTTCTTTAAATATAATTCATTTAATATTCACAAGTGTTTTTTGCGCATAGTATTAATAAATTCATTAATGAACAGTGACTACTCCATTTAAAATGTGGAGTTGCTATTTACCATATTAAATTCGAACATTTATTTCATGTAAAGATTAGATAGATGCATCTTGTAATAATATTTAGTGTAATAATGAATTATTCCCGTTCTCAATATGTCTTACATACTCAATATTGGGAAACCAAATATTAAAAGTAAGAGATAAATATGATTGAAAAATAATTGTGGTTAAATATTTTAATATTCATTTATAATTAAATATTAATTATAATATATATAAGAGATATAAAAAAGTAATTTCAAACGTAGAAAATGAAATAGTAATCCCAAGTTCCATTTAAAATATATAATGCAAAAGCTGAAAGTGCTATGTTTTTAGATGGGCAAATTGGAAGAATTTAAACCCAAGTTATATATTGGATTGGAAAGGTGAATAGTTTTTAATATTTTTCTAATTTTCCTATATCATCCTGATATTCTCAATAGTAGTAAATAAAGTGAGGTAAGATGACAAAATCCTATGATGTGAAACTTTTTAGAGGTTGTGCTATATAAATTTAGTTTTGTCAGATTTCCTATGAATATAGTAGAACTATTTCTTATTCTATTATGGTTAATGGAACCAAACAAATAGGATTATTCCAAGTTGATGGTTGGAGAAATGATACCACAAGTTTTTGTACCCATTTCAAAAGGGTACCTATTATCCCTTTCCATAATAATAGTGATGTCACCACTTGAAGTGTATGAGAATGCAAAGACATTGTTACATTGTCTCTTATTTATTATTATTATTGCAAATCATAGAATACTTGAAATAGCTACTGAATGAGTAATATCTTGATTTAGAGTATTGCATTAACATGTAAAAACTATTTAGAAACCCTTGTTCAAATTTAATTTAGGGAATATGTACGCTAAACACCATAAGTATTTGAAATTATTCATTGAATGAGGCAGATTGAGAAAACTAACCCTCAATTATTTATAGCATAGTGAATTGAAGAACATACATTATTTGAAAATGAAGACATTGATACAAGTAGAGAGACCATTGACAAGGTTATTACTCAAACTATAGATATATATAGACTTATTTTCTACTACCGGTCCCGTCCCTTTGACTTGCATCCCTTTTAACCCGTTTTCATTGGATTCCAAAACTCAATCCTTATCCTATTTGAGTATACATACCCATTTATAGAGTATTTGATATAAAACTTAAACTCGATCAACATTAAATTTAATTGTATATTATTCCACTGAGTTCAATTAAAAAACTTAAATTCCATTAATATTAAATTTAATTATATCTTATTCAGTGAAACTATTCAATTCAAATTTTAAATTTTAAATTATTATTTGAAATAAAATAATATTTACATTTTATAGGATATTTAAAGGAATTTTCTCATACAAAATTGAATTTAATAGATTTTTTTCTTCCATTGATTTAGTAATTTTTTTAATTCAACCTTGAAATAATATTATTTATGTAAATATCATTTGAAAATTATTATTTTTATAAAACAAGTTCTCTAAAAAAATAAAAAATCGGTAAACAATAATCGAAATATTTCGATATAAAAGTAATTTTCAAAATAAATCGAAATTGGTAAATAGAAAACTAAAACGTAAATTGTAAAATTTTAAGTGTTCAATTAAAAAATAATATGAGTGTATTATAAATAAAATTAAATATAAAAACCAAAACAATTGAGTGTGAATCCAACCTAAATCGAGTTGAACCGATTTGAATTGAAAATAAACGGTTCAAATATTCATTTTTCTAGTTTATTTAAAAATATCAATTTGTAAAATTTAAATTACAAATGTGTATAAAATAAATTTAGATATTTTTAATTTTAAGAAAACCAATCGAATTGGACATGTACTGACTGATTTTTTATTTTGGGTTACCGAAACTGATCTGACCGAACTGATCAATGATCCAATAGGCCAACAGACCGCCTACCATGTCAGCGCACAGTTAGCATGGACAACCAATCGAGGCTCGACACGTGGTGAAGCGCGCCAAGTCAACCGCTCGATCAACATCTGAAAGCGCTAACCAATTATAGTGTGACACGTGTACTCAGTCAACGACCACATAAGGAAAATTCACATCATTAGAAACTGACCAATAGAAGAGTGACACATATACTCAGTCAATGGTCAACTGAATAGGAGCCTCGTTAGAGGGGTTGACCAATAATAGGCTGATACATGGAAAATGTGTCAGGTTAGCAACCGATTAGGATGTTAGAGTATTGTCGAACAATTAGAAGTTGACATGTGACAAAACCACATCGAATGACCACAACCAACTAGAAACTGACATGTGGTAGTGGCACTGTCACGCCCCGACCCAGTTTGGTCGGATCCCCATGAACAACCCGCCACTCTCTTAGTTTATTAAGAGTTTCCCCTTCTCTAAACCATAAGGAGTAAGGCATCCTTTTTACTTGTATCTTTCCTGGAATAACATTAATCAAAACTAAATACATTAAATCTTACATACCTGTCTTTCAGGTTAGGCTACAATGAAGTCTTTAGGTTTGTTTTTCTCTTAGTTACATGAAAAGTGGTAAAGAAAGGGGGTGAGTTCGACAACTCAGTGAATGGGTGTTGGGAGTGAGTTTTCATAAATAAAACAACTTTAATCGGAGTGTGCCAAACTACTTATGTTCTTTCCTCAAATTTAGATTTTCAAAAATTTTACCCTGCCAAGGGCGACCTTTTCTTTTAAAAGGGTTTTCCTCAATTTTTAATCTCTTTTCCAAAACCTTTTTCCAAGGTTTACCAATTCTTTTTCCAAGGATTTCTCAAATCATTTCCAAGGTTTTCAAACCTTTTTCCCATTTCCATATAGGGCGTGTTTCACAAATAAGACATGCCCTTCATCAGGAAGGGTACACACATTCACAAGATGCAGTTATGCCGACTACACCTACTTGTGGATCGGAGAGTCTTTACCATCAACACTAATAGAAGTCCTTGACTTCTACCCAGAGTCTGAGTGAACATCTTAGATGTTCAACCCTCAGACCTAAAAATACTTTGTGTCCACATGAGGATTGAGACCTCATCCTGACCCTATCCCGATCTCATGCGCATGAAGCTACGTCAAGCTTCCCTGACTGTTGGCATGACAAACTACCCTTATCTTCACCATTTCGTCCAATAGCCCTTAGGATGGATCACTACCCCTCTTGGGCATCTTTAATGGTCATGAACCTCAAGTGCATGCACAAACAATAGTTTTCCTCAAAGCCATTTATCTTTGGTGCCACTGGTCCAACAACCTTGTCCCTCAACTTGACCTACAGCTGTTTGTCTAGGCCGGTTCGTTGATTTGGCCCCGACGCACTGCCGCTAGTCCATCGAGTATGTCGGTCATGTCTTGGTACCATGGAGAAATCACATAATCCATTCATTAAAAATTTTTATGGCTTAAATATATCATGTTTGTTTTATGAGCTCCTGCTCATGCCAACTAGCCTTGGGCCCATTATTCGTGATTTTCCAAAACCGGGTATTTAGCCACACAAGTTCCAAAACCAAGGCCTCTGGCCTATCTGAGCTGTTCTAGCTCCTGTCAAGAAAGTCTTCCAAAAATTTTAAGCATTGACACACAGTCAGGGGAGAACACTTCTGAAAAAACATTTTTCAATTCATCACACCAATCGGGTGTGATGATATCTCTACTTACAACTAGCAAGTGGGTTTTCTTCTTCCTTCAAGGAAGTCCATCATATCAACCATGTATGATTTTCTCTACTTACAATTGGTAAGTAGTTTTCCGATTAGTTCTCACATCACTCCAATCGGGTGTGATGTTAAAATCTCACATATAAGTGGTTTTTCATTTTTGAGGTCCTCATCATCCCAATCATGTATGATGTGAATAAACCCACTCACCCATTAAGCGTGACATGTTCGTCCTCAGTTGGTTTTCCAAGTTGACACGAGCTTCTCTTGCAGGCGTTCTGATCACACTTGTCCATACACAAATTGGACATCCTTATCTATTAATATTTGGCATAACAACCATCATTTCTCATGTATGAATGACTAGGCTCAAAATTTCCAATGCACTTAGGTCCCTAAAGTTCATTTTCCTTGACTTTAGGTCCCTAATGCTAACTTTTCCCAAATTGAATCCCGAAACTTCCAAAAATTCACATTGGGCCCTCAATTTACTCAAAATTGTTTTAAGGGCTCAAGTTTCCCAAATTTCCAATTTGGTCACCAACTTTTCAAAAATTACCATTTTGCCCCTACTTTCCAAAAATGGCAATTTGACCCCAAATATTCCAAAAATTGACCAATTGGTCCTCTAAAATATTTTCCATGGCCAATTGGCCCTCAATTTTAGGAAATTGTAAAATGGTCCCTCAATTTTATAAAATCCCCAAATTCCCCAAAAATTTCCCATAATTTCCCCCTTTCAAATTGGCCAAATTTGATTTAATCAAATTGACCATTCAATCAGGGTTAATTGCTCCAATTGAAGGTATGGATTAGTTACTACACTTCCATACAATTCAATTGAGCTTTGAATCGCATCATTTGGGTTTGGATTGAGCTCAAACGAAGCTTCGCCGGAAAACTGAGCGTAGAGAGAGAAAACTTCGAAAGCTTATCGTTGGAGGTGTGGCGGTCTGAGCTCTCTAACTGGGCAGGTAACTCTCTTCCTAAGGTACCTTATAGGATCAAGAATCCATACAATTGACCCCAAATTGAGGGAGAATTTCATTAGTGAAATTCTGTAGTTTCTCTCTCTAACTCCAACCTACAACGACTAAGGAGGGCCGGATTGGCTTATCTTTCAGCTCAGTTGAGGTCGTATGAGGGTTGTGAGGATGTTGGGAGAGCTTGGTTTGGCTTGAGGAAGGCTGAATTTGGTCGAATTTAGCTCGACCGAAACAGGGCAGCTTCGGTCCGTCAAAGTTGCTTCACTGTTTGATTCTGTTGGTGCTTTTCTTGCGGTCCTCAGATAGAATAGAGTTTACTATCAAATAGCTGACTTCCCTTTGGATCTAAAGAACTTGACCTCGCCTTCTGAGGCTGAGGCTCATTCATGGCATGAAATGCCCTAAACGGAGGCAATTCATCTTCGCCAACGCTATCCATTCTTCTAGTGAATGAACAGTGTTGTTATTTGGAGGAAGAAGACGACACTGTTCCTGTCACTTCCTGACCCGGTTTGGTCAGATCTCCATGAACAACCCGCCGCTCTCTTGGTTCAAGAGGAGTTTCCCCTTCTTTAATTCAAGAGGAGCCATGCGTAATCTCAACCTTGTTCCATGGAATAACATATATCAATAAAAATGCAACTTAGAATAATTAAGCATAGCTAACAAAGGGTAAGGCCTGGTGTTATCCCTAGTCATTTCTCTATTTCTTGAAAACGGATAAAATGGTGGGGTATTTCTACAACTCAGTAAATGGGTAATTAAAAAAAAATAAAGTTTCAATAAATTTATTTTTGAATTGGAGTGTGGCAGACTCTTTATTTCCTTTAATGTATTTCATCCTCAAAATCTTAGTTTTCAAAGCTATTTCTCATCATTAACCACAAACGATGTGTTTATCAACCAACACACGCCCTTCATCATGAAAGGAACAGACATTCGCAGGGCAGCACGTTCACTGCACCCACTTGTGGTGTCGGAGCGACTTTATCGACCACCTAGATAGAAGCCCGTCCACTTCAACACTGAGAATGAGTGGATGTACACGACATCCGACCCTCAATCCCGTAAAGAAACTTCGTGTCCATGTGAGGATAGAGACCTCATCTTGACCCCACCCTCGTCTCATGCGCATGAAGCTACGTCGAGCTTCCTTGACTACTAGCATGACAATCTGCTCTTATCTCCACCATGTCATCCAGTAGCCCCTATGATGCATCACTACCCCTCTTGGGTGTCTTGAAGGTCCCATACCTTAGTGCATGCACAAAACAACAGTTTTCCTCATAAGCCATTTAATCTTTGGTGCCACTAGTCCAATGATCCCGATCATCAACTCGACCTGTAACTATTTGTCTCGACTGGTCCATCGACCTGTCTTATCGCATTGCCGCCAATCTATCAGGTATGTAAGTCCTATCTTAGTACCATGGCCAAACACATCATTCATTTAAAATTTTCAAGGCTTAAACTCATGTTTTTTTACGAGCTCTTGCTCATGCCAATTGGGCTTGGGCCCACTATATGAGATTTTCAAAATCGGGCATATTAACCCCCAAGTTCAAAAATTGAGGCCTCTAACCTATTTGAGCTATTAGATTTCCTGTCAAGAAGGTCTCCCAAACATTTAACCAGTGGCACACAGTTAGGGGAGAGTACTTTCGACAAAAGTAATCTTTCAGCTGTCCATCACACCAATTGGGTGTGAGGACATCTATGCTCATAACCGATAAATGGGTTTTCTACTTCCTTTGAGGAAGTTCATCATACCAATTGGGTATGATCTACTTACAACTGTTAAGTAGTTTTTTCGTGCCTTTTCTCACATCATCCCTTCTAGGAGTAATGTTAAAATTCCACTTAGTAGTGGGTTTTCATTACCGAGGTGCTCATCATCCCAACCGGGTATGTTGTAAAAATCCTACTCACCCCTAAATGCCATGAATCCTTCTTAACCGACTTTCGTCTCCTCATGAGCTTGTCTTAGCTGGTGTTTTCGGTACTTCACATTCCTACATGATATGAACATCCTTGTTCATTATCCTTTGGCTTGATAGCCTTCATTCATCATGAATGAATAAAATACCCAACTTTTCAATTAGTTGCAATTAGGTCCCTAAAGTTCTTTTTTTCTTGAACTTTAGGTCCCTAATGCTGATTTTTCCCCAAATTGAATTCTGAAACTTCAAAATTTTACTTTGGTACCTCAATTTATTCAAAATTTTAGAAAGGGGTTCAAGTTTACCAAATTTCCAATTTGGTCCCCAATTTCTCCAAAATTACCATTTTGCCTTTACTTTACAAAAAATGGTAAATTTCACCCTAAAATTCCAAAAATTGACCAATTGGTGCTCCAACATATTTTCCATGCCCAATTGACCCTCAATTTTTGGAAATTACACTTTAGTCCCTCGAATTTTTGAAATCCCCAAATTTCCCCAATTTCAACCTTTCAACTTGGCCGAATTTGATTTCATCAAATTGTCCGATCAAACAAAGTTGATTATTGAAATTGAAGGTAGATTTAAGTTCCTACACATCCATACGATTCAATTACACTTTGAATCGCATGAATTGATGCTAGAACGAGCTCAAACGGAGCTTCGCCGTAAAATTAAACGTAGAGAGAGAAAGCTTCGAAAGCTTACTGTTGAGGGCACGATGGTCTGAGCTTTTGATCTAGGAAGATAGCTTTCATCTTGAGGTTACTCCTATAATCAAGAATCATCTCAATTCATGTTGAATTGAGGGAGAATTTGGTCAATAAAGATCTATCAGCTCTCTCTCTAGCACTGATCGGAATTCACAGAGGGGAGCCAAATTGGCTTACCTTTCCGCTCTAATTCGATTGTAGGAGGGCTGAGGAAGGGTTGGGAGAGCTTGGTTTGGCGTAAAGAGGGCTCGAATTAGCTTATTTTAGCTCGATAGAAATAGGGTAGCTTCGTTCTGTTGGATCTGCTTCACTGTTCGATCACGCCGACACTTCTCCGGTGACCCTCGAAGCAATTGGAGACTACCACCGTGTAGTTGATTTCTCCCTGAGTCTAAGGAACCCAACCACACCTTCTTTGGCTAAAAAAAAGACCCTATGTCAGAGCTTTGGTTCGATCTTCATTGGAAAACTGAGAGAGAGTGAGCTTTTCAAGTGTGTGGAGGATGAATAGATAGTGTTTCTTTATATAGGGAGCTCAGGGACTCTCCAGCCGTCCGTTTGGCACCTTATAATAGTCATTGATGGCCTGAAATATATTTAATGAAAAATGTTTCCTCTTCACTGGCGTTGTTCATTTTTTCGACGAGTGAACAGTGTTGTCATCTGAAGGAAGAAGATGACACTGTTTCGAACTGGATCGGATCTGTTCGAACTGGGTTCAACGCTTAAATCAGCCGGTTAAGGCTCAATTCGACCGAAGTTTTCAAAATTAAAAATTTTTAAATTTATCTAACTTCATCCTCTATCAAATGGTGGCCTCAATTCTCTAATTTAAATTTTTTATGCCACCTATAAAAATGAATTTATCATCTAGTTCAATAGTGGTTCAAACTAGTCTAAACGAGTTCAATCTGGTTCACCTGAACGAGTCTGGTTTTCTCTCCCAAATTATCCCTCAGGTCCTTTTCCAAGATTTTTATGACTCTTTGGGTTACTCGGGAGGTGTAAATATCTCAATTTACCCGTTCTCTAATGATCAGAGTTTGTGAACCGGTTCGATTTTCTCAATCGGTTTGACCGGGTCTTTCCCCTATTTTCCTTAACTCCAAAGGGCGAGGTTTACAGTTCCAAACTGAACCGGACCGGTCTTGTCACGCCTCGACCCAGTTTGGTCGGATTCCCGTGAATAACCCACCACTCTCCCGGTTTATTAAAGGGTTTCCCCTTATTATAATCCGTAAAGAGTAAGGCGTCCTTTAAGCCTGCATCATTTCCTAGAATAGCATAATCAAAACTGCATGAAATTTTAAACTTTACATACCTGTCATACATGCATCTTAGTTAATGGTCTTTCAAGGTAGGCTTTCTGGGATTTCCTAAAAGGGATATAAGGGAGGGGGTGAGTACGACTACTTAGTGAATGGGTTTTCAAAGGTCTACTTTTAACTTTTAAGAAAAACATTTATATGGAGTGTGCCAGACACCTTTCTTTTCAAAAAAATCCCTTCATTTAAAAATTGGGGTTTTTCCATTATTTCTTAGTTACCACAATGTGTCATCACCCAACACACATCCTTTATCATGAAGGTTACACACATTCACAAGTCAGTATCACTACTGAACTCGTTAGTGGCTTCAGAGTGACTTTTCCTACCACCCGGATAGAAGTACGACCACTTCTACCTTGGGAATGAGTGGATATACGTGACATCTGACCCACCCGGTTGGAAGTCTCATCATACCAACCGGGTATGATATACTTACAATCGATAAGTAGTTTTTTCGCATAATTTTCACATCACTTTCTCTAAGTGGTGATGATTAAAATACCACTAAATAGTGGGTTTTTATACCGAGGTACTTATCATTCCCTACCGGGTATGACATAAAATTTCCACTCACAACCGATAAGTGGTTTTTATCTTTAAGTTGTGCTCATCATCCCAACCGGGTATGATGTTAGTAAACCCACTCACCCGTTAATGCCATAAATTCCACTAGACTGGTTCTTTATATTCACACGAGCTTGTCCTTGCTGGCATTCTCGGTATTTCGCGTTCCTACACGATATGAACAACCTTGTTCATTATTACTCGGCATAACAACCTTCATTCATTTCCAATGAATGAGAAAACCCAAACTTTTAGTTATTTGCATTTAGGTCCCTAAAGTTATTTCTCTTTAACTTTAAGTCCCTAATTTCGATTTTTCCTCAAATTGAGTCTTGTAACTTTTAAAATTTATCCTAGGACCTCAATTTATTCAATTTTACCAAAAAGGGGTTTATCCTAACCTTTGTTCAAGTCGAAGCTCTGGTTCGAGCTAAACCGAGAAATGGAGCAGTAGAGAGAGAGAGAGAGAGAAATGTTCAGGTGTGAGGAGAATGAAATGGGAATGACCTCTTTATATAGGTGTGAAACCCGTGTATTAAATAGACGAGATTTATTATTAGTATTAATATTGCCATAAATTATTGGTATTAATTCTAATAAATTAAATTTCGGTATTAATTCCAATAATTAATTTCAGTTTACAGAAAAATTCATACTTCCCAAGAGGTCACCCATCCTCACACTACTTTCGAGCAAGCACACTTAACTTTAAAGTTCTTATGGAATCTAGTTCACCTGAACCACTTTGGTTTTTATTTTCTAATTTGTCTTAAGTTTCTTTTCCAAGGTTTAATGAACCCTTTGGATCAGCCGAGAGTTGTAAATTCCCAACTTGCCCGTTCAAAAATAATCGGGTTTGTGTACCGGTTTTGAATCCTCACTTGGTTTGACCAGTTTTTTTTCCTAGTTTTCCTTAGCTCAAAAGGGCGGGTTTTACAGGTTTGAACTGGGTTCAATGATTAAACCAACCGATTTAGACCCGATTCGACCGATCCAGTTGTCGGTTCCTTAGCTTGGAAATTTCCCTTTTTATTCCTTATCCTCCCTTTGAGGCGTTCCTACTTAGTGGGTTGATTTCTTGGACTCCACATTGTGTCCAGCCACCCATTGATGGCCCCTTCAAGGGGACCTTAATCATATACATCATTATAGAGTTCCCTTTCCTAGCATGTTTCTTCTCCTCTTTACTCTTGTGGTCTCAAACCCTAGAATTACCGGAGGGCGTTTTCCTCGTTTACCCTTTTTGAGGGGTTTTAAGTGCACTCTCCTTGTACCTTACCTCTATTCTTTCTTGTCTTTCATTCAATTTGTTCTTCTTATAGGCAACTCAATTCCTCTTTGTTTCTTAACTCTTGTACGAGGGCTTGCTTAATCCCTTTTGATCCTTAGGTTTTCTTTCTAGTACTAATCCTCCCACTCCTCCTGCATCTTTTGATGCTGCCTTCCCCCTTTTCCCTTTTCCCGGATTGTTCCTTATTCTTTGACTCCGTAGAAGTATCGCTTCCCTTATACTAGACCCCTTATGAGCACACTCTTTCCTTTTTTCCTATCCTTGGTTAGGGCATGTCCTTTCTGATAACTCCCTTTCTAGGCAGACTCTTTGTTCCTTTCTAGAAACTTCCTTCCTAGTCTTGTTGCCTTGTTACTCTACGTTTCCTAGTTCTTGTGGGGTAACTATTTATGTTGGCTCTTTTAGGGTTAGTATTAACTAGAGGTGACCTGCAGTCTTCTTTCTCAGGTGGCCTTCTCTCCACCTACTACCCTGTGCTCTAATTGGTATACTCCAATATGTTGTATTTGTTGTTAACAGGGGGACTAACTTTTAAATGAAAGAAAATGGTCTTTATTCATTCAAGGAGGTAGTTTCTTGCCACACTCAGCTTATTATAGGAATTTCTCACTACTTCCTAGTCCCTTGGAGTCATAGGCCGTGAGTTAGCCTCTGAATTGTTTCGGGATTCATGGTCCGAGGGTTCTAATTAACTGGTTGACGTCCATAAATACTCCCATTGGGCTTCCCTGCTAGGACGGACTTCATGGAACACCTCGAGTCCGTACCTCCTTAGCACCTCTATTTCGCACTCATAGGTCCACTTAATCCATTGGGAAGGGTTAAATTTGTATTGAGCCGGTGGGGGTGCCTAGTGGACTTTCATATAGGTTGCATGGGCATCCTAGTAGTCATCCCAAGCCTCCTTCCTAGTTGGAGTCCTTTTTGGCTGTCACGGGACTAGAGGGGGTGTCGGGCTCCTTGGAGGAGGGGTAGGCTCTAACAATGCTCCAACAATTTTCCTATAGTCCTCAACCATATCTTTAGGCACTCTCTTCTTGACTTCCACGAACCTTTGAAGGGCTATCTCTTTGGAGGTAGGAGTCTTTTTCACAATTTTGTGTGTGGGTTTGGTTCACATGACGAACTTCCTAGGGACTCTTCTTCCTACAAGGTAATTTAGTTTTCATTAGTGTTAGGGCATAGTATTGATAATGCTTTCAAGGGAACATGGCTCTGATACCACTCAAGTTGTCCGCCCTGACCCGGTTTGGTTGGATCCCCGTGATCAACCCACTGCTGCCTTGGTTTAAGAGGGGTTTCCCCTTCTTTTATTTAAGAGGAGCCAGACATAATTTCAAACCTTGTTCCACGGAATAGCAAAAATTAATCAAATGCATGCTTAAAAGAAACTTTAAGCATACTTGACGAAGAGTATATCTTTGCGCGCTCACTTTTATTATAACCCTTTCTCCTGAAAATGGGAAAAAAGGAAAAAGGGAGGGGGGGACGGGGGGTGAGTTCTACAACTTAGTGAGCGAGTGTTGGGATTGGGTTTTCAAAATAGCTTATCCAAACTATGCCAATGTCATGCCCCGACCTGGTTTGGTCGGATCCCCGTGAGCAACTCACCACTCTCACAGTTTATTAAGAGTTTCCCCTTTTCTAAACCACAAGGAGTAAGACGTCCTTTCACCTGTATCTTTCCTATAACATTAATCAAAACTAAATATATTAAAACTTACATACCTATCTTTCAGGTTCAGCTATAGAAAGTCTTTAGGTTTGTTTTCCCTTGGTTACCTAAAAAGGGGTAAAGGGAGGGTGTGAGTTCTACAACTCAGTGAATGGGTGTTGGGAATGAGTTTTCATAAACAAAATAACTTTAATTGGAGTGTGCCAAACACCTTATTTCTTTTAAAAATGCTCTTTCCTCAAATTCCAGTTTTCAAAACCCCTTTTCTTCATTTTCCACATTAGGTGTGTTTAACAGTCAACACATGACCATCATCAGGAAGGGATCAAACATTTGCAAGGCAGCCCATCCATTGCAGCCACTTGTTGCTCAAAGTGACTTTACCGACCACCAAGATAGAAGTCCATCCACTGCTATCCTCGGTCTGAGTGGATGTTCGCGACATCCGACCCTCAAACCTGAAATCAAATCCATATCCGTATGAGGACAGAGAGCTCATCCTGAACCCACCCCGGTCTCGTGCGCATGAAGCTATGTCAAGCTTCTCTCAATGCTGGCATGACAAACTGCATTTATCTCCATGTCGTCAAGTAGCCCTTAGGACACATCACTACCCCTCTTGGGTGTCTTAATGGTCCCAAACCTCAAGTGTATGCACAAACAATTATTTTCCACAAACCCATTTATCTTTGGTGTCACTGGTCTAACGACCCTAACCCTGAACTCGACCTGCAGTTTTTTGTCTAGGCCGGTCCATCCACCTAGCCCTAACACACTGTCGCCTGTCCATCGAGTATGTCGGTCCAGTCTTAGTACCATGGCAAAATCACATAATCAATTCATTAAGATTTTTTTATGGCTTTCATATCTCAAGTTTGTTTATGAGCTACTGCTCCTGCCAACTAGCCTTGGGCCCACTACATGTGATTTTCCAAAAACTGAGCATTTAGCCCCATAAGTTCCAAAATCGAGGCTTATGGCCTATCTAAGCTATTCTAGCTCTCGTCAAAAAGGTCTACCAAAAGGTTTAAGCATTGGCACACAAGTCAGGGGAGAACACTTCTAATAAAACATATTTTTACTTCATCACACCAACCGGGTGTGATGATATCTTCGCTTACAATCGGTAAGCGGGTTTCTCCTTCCTTCAAAGAAGTCCATCATACCAACCAGGTATGATCTCTACTTACAATCGGTAAGTAGGTTTCAGCTTACTTTGCACATCACTCCAACTGGGTGTGATGTTAAAATCCCACATGGATGTGGTTTTTCGTTTCAATAGTGTTCACCATCCCAACCGGTTATGAAGTGAATAAACTTACTCACCCATTAACTATGGTGTTTTCATCCTCGGTTGGTTTTTCCAGTTGACACGAGCTTTCTCTTGTTGGTGTTCCAATCACACTTGTCCCTACACGAATTGGCAGCCTTTTCACTTAAGGTTTGACATAAAAGTCTAAACTCACAATTTATCGATAAATTGCATTTAGGTCCCTAAAGTTTATTTTTCTTAACTTTAGGTCTCAATGTAAACCTTTTCCCAATTTGACTTAAAATTGTATAAGGTGCTCAAATTTCCAATTTGGTCCCCAACTTTTCAAAAATTACCATTTTGCCCCTACTTTCTAAAAATGGCAAATTTACCCCAAATGTTCCAAAAATCGACCAATTGGTCCTCCAACATCTTTTCCATGCCAATTGGTCCTCAATTTTGGGAAATTGCAAAATTGTCTCTCAATTTTATGAAATCCCCAAATTTCCCCCCAATTTCCCCTTTCAAACTAGCAGAATTTGATCTCATCAAATTGACTATTCAATCAGGGTTAATTACTTTAATGGAAGGGATGGATCAGTTCCTACAGTTCCATATGATTTAATTGAGCTTTGAACCGCGTCATTTGGGTCTAAATTGAGCTCAAACAGAGCTTCACTAGAAAATTGTGTGTGGAGAGAGAAAGCTTCGAAAGCTTTCTGTCGGAGGTGCGACGGTTCGAGCTCTCTATTAGGAAAGGTAGCTCTCTTCCTAAGGTGCCTTCTAGGATCAAGAATTCCTACAATTGACTCTGAACTGAAGGATAATTTTGTTAGTGAATTTTAGCTGTTTCTCTCTCTAAATCTGTCTTGCAACGACTAAGGAGGGCTGAATTAGCTTACCTTTCAGCTCATTTAGGTTGTATGAGAGATGTGGGGATATTGGGAGGGCTTGATTTACTGGAGGAGGGCTGAATTTGGCCAAATTCAACTTGGCTGTAATAAGGCAGATTTAGTCCGTGAGAGCTACTTCACTCTTTGATTCCGCCGGCGCTTCTTCAGCGGTCCTCGGATCGAAAGGAGGTTACTATTAGATAACTGACTTCCCTCAGAGTCTAAGGAACTTGACCTCACCTTCTAAGGTTGAGAGAACTGCTCAAAGCAGAGCTCTGGTTTGAGCTTTACCAAAAAATGGAGTAGTTGAGAGAGAATGAAGTTTTCAGGTGTGAGTAGGATGAACGAAGATGAGCTCTTTATATAGGGAGCACGGGGACTCTCTGACCGACCGTTTGGCATCTTGGCCGCGCTCATTCATGACATGAGACACCCTTAATGGAGGTGATTCATCTTTGCCAATGCTGTTCATTTTTCTATTGAATGAACAATGTCGTCATCTGAAGGAAGAAGACGACACTGTTCCGAACTGGATCGGACCGGTCCGACCGGGTTTAATGCTTAAACTGGCCGGTTCAGGCCCAATTCGACCAAATTTTTCAAAATAAAAAATTTCTAAATTCATCTAAATTCATTCTCTATCCAATGATGGATTCAATTTCCTAATTTGAATATTTTAAGCCACATAGAAAAATGAATTTAGCAACCAGTTCAATGATAGTTCAAAATAGTTCAATCTGATTCGGATCCGGTTTACCTGAACCGGTCTGGTTTTCTCTTCCAATTTGTCCCAAAGTCCTTTTCCATGATTTTTATGACTTTTTAGGTCACTCATGATTTGTAAATTTCTCAATTTACCCTTCCCTTATTAGTTGGGGTTTGTGAACTAGGTCAATTTTCTTTTTTGAATCAATCGGTTCTTTCCCCGGTTTTCTTATTTATAAAAGGACGGGGTTTACAACTCTCCCCTCCTTTTAGGGGGTTTGTCCCGAAAACAAATACATGTCAAACAAATGAGGGCACCCATCCCTCATAATGCTCTCGGTCTCCCATGTCTCTTCTTGTATGGGTCCGTTCTACCAAAGAACCTTGACCATAGGAATTCTCTTGTTCCTCAAGTTCTTGTCCCTCTGGTCGATGATTCGCACCAGTTCTGCTTGATAGGTTAGGTCCTCTTCTAGCTTTGGTGGAGGTCGGTCTAAGACACAGCTAGGATCAGGCTGGTACTTCCGAAGTATCGAGGTATGGAATACATCATGTATTCTTTGTAAGTCCGGAGGCAGTTCTAGTTTATATGCCACCGGTCCTATCCTTTGGACTATTGTGTTGGGACTGATGTACCTTGGATTTAACTTCTCCCGTTGTTGAAACCAAAGTATTCCCCTTCATGGAGATACTTTTAGGAACACTTGGTCTACCACATCAAATTCCAGATCTCTTCTCCAATGATGCGCATAACTATTTTGCTTGTCCTGAGCAGCCTTAAGGCGACTCTTGATTATCTCAATCTTTTCTGTGGCATCCTCAATTCGTTCGACCCTTTCTAGCTTCCTTTCTCCCACCTCTTCCCAAAACAAGGGGGTACGACATGGTCATCCATAAAGGGCCTCATAAGGAGCCATTTGAATACTTACCTAATAACTGTTATTGTACACAAACTCCATCAGGTACAAGTATTCCTCCCAACCCTTCTCCATGGTGAGTACGCATGCCCTTAGCATGTCTTCCAGGGTTTGGATTGTTTGCTCAAACTGTCCATCGGTCTGAAGATGGAATGCCATACTCATGTGGAGCTTGGTTTCCAAGTCACTTTGCAAACTATGCCAGAACCTCGAGGTAAATCTAGGGTCTCTATCAAACACTATGCTCAATGGGATGCCATGGAGCCTCAGTATCTTCCTCATGTATAAGATGACCAGTTGTTCTACTGAATTTGTCACTCTTATAGGTAGGAAATGGGCCGACTTGGTCAATCTGTCCACAATGACCCAAATTGCATCTCGTCCATTCCTATTCATAGGTAGTCCCATGACAAAGTCCATAGTGATGTGCTCCCATTTTCATTATGAGATTGGCAAGGGTTGTAGAAGTCTTGATGGTTTTTTATGCTCAAGTTTAATCTGCTGACAGAACAAGCATCATGCTACATATTTCGTAGTATCCCTCTTCATCCCTTTCCACCAATAACCTTGTTTGAGGGTGCAGTACATCTTAGTACTGCCCGAATGCATAGCATAAACAGAGTCATGTGCCTCTTCCAAAATTAACCTCTTCAGTTCCCTATCTTGAGGCACACACTCTACCCTTGTAGGTTAGTACTCCATTGCCTCGAAGGTCATAGTCCGGTTTTGTCCCTTCGTTGGCCGGATCCAAGTAGGGTTGGAGTTCCTTATCCACTTTTTGTTGTACCTTAATTTGTTCTGTTAGGCTGGGCATTACCACTACATTAGCCAACAAGCATTTATCTCTCTTATCCATCTTAATGCCCACCTCCATACTTCCTAATTGTTACAACAAGGGTAAGTAGCTTGTTTTTATTTGCGCCACTTCGATTTGGTACTTGCGACTTAGGGCATCTGCCACTACATTGGCCTTCCCAGCGTGATACTTTATCACAAGGCCATAGTCTTTAACCAATTCCAACCATCTCCTTTGGTAGAGCTTCAATTTCTTCTGAGTTAGGATGTGTTCCTGGGATAACTTCTATGGTGAACTCCAATTGTTAGCTCGAAGGTAGTCTAGGTAATTCTTCTGGAAATACGTCTAGGTAGTGCTCAACTACCGAAATGTCACTTGGTCCCTTTTCCTCTGACTACCCATTGATGATGATTTCCAAAAAAGCCTTACAACCTTTTTGTATCATCTTTTGGGCTCTTATATGTGACACCATTTGCATTTCTCCCTTCCTCCTGTCTCCTTGGAATCTTAGTCCGAGCGTTTTAGGAGTATGAAAGGTTACTATCTTCTTCCTACAACCCATCTTAGGTTGATGGGTAGTTAGCCAATCCATTCCCAATATTATTTCTACCTCCCTTAGAGGTAATGCGATCAAATCTGCCTCTAGTTTAATTCCTCCAATCTTGATTTCACATCCCTTTAACTATTTGTCCCTATTTAACCCTTCTACTAAGGGTGTGAGCATGTTGAGATTTTGTTCTAGCGAAGTAAGTTCTAGGAGAAGACTTGGGATTAGATCTTCTTTGATGAAAGATCTTTCTACTCCTGAGTCGAAGAGGGCGTAGACCTTTCTTCCCCACAAGTATACGTGCCCTGATTGCAGAAACACATATTTTTAGAAGAAAAAAAAATCCTTTATTGAATGAAATTCAAATTACAGATTTTTCTAAATATTAGTTGGGAGGGTTTTGGTAAGTACCCGCTACAGTACTAGGGTCTTTCCTAGCCTCTTCCTGGGTGTGGTTGTATACCCTAGCTAGTACAATGGTTGTGGCATCCTACCGGGGAGTCCTTGGGTTCCCTTAGGGTGGTCCAAGCATATTCCATTGCTTGTGCTCCCTAAGAGTGGGGCATTCCTTTGCAAAGTGCCCCACTTGACCACATGTGAAACATGACAAGCAAGCTCCCTCGTGGTACCTTTGGCACCTAGGACAACAAGGGTTTCCTTGTGGTAAGGTGATTATCACTCTTGGTGGTGGTACATCCTTTCTCTTTTGGAAACCCACCCTGTTTCCCCATTTTGGGCCATTTTACTCCTTCCATCCACCATGACGGCCTTGGTCCTTTTCCTCCTTTCGGGTTGCCTGCTCCATTCGACGGCATTGGGTTTGCACCAGTCGCTCACACTCGTGAGCCATACTGATCACTTCCGCCAGATCCGTGGGGCGTCCTAGTACTCCCATACGGTCTTGTATGTCTATATTGAGACCGTCCACGAATCACTGGCATATATCTATCGGTCCAGCCAAGTCATGGGCAAAGGGTCTTAACTCATTGAATTTAGTTTCATACTCCGATATAGAGTTAAGCCCTCATTGGAGTCGGAGGAAATCTTGCTTCTTCTCATTAATCAGATGAGGAGCCAAGTACTCCTCCACGTACCTCTCCTCAAACTGTTCCTAGGTGGGTGTGGAGGTATGCATGCTCTGGACATTATCCCACCATCTTTTGGCACTACACTCTAGGAAAGCTTCTTTCAGGATCACCATGTCATTTGGTGATATCCTAACTATCCCCATCAGCTTCTTGATGTTAGCTAGCTAGTCCATGGTGGATCTAACATCCTTCACTCCGAGGAAAGGCTTACACCCTAGTTGATGGAGAGTCTTGAGGTATTTGGGGATGTCAACTTGAGGAGGATGGGTAATAGGAGGAGGATGAGATTGTACTTCCTCTAGTTCATCTTGAGAGTTGGTGCCCACCTCAGGGACGACGTTAGGTTGCCCAAATACTCGAGTGAACTCCTCATACAATCTCTGGTGTTCTAGCTTAGTCCAGGTGGAGTTGCCTGGGCTTCTCAAAGAGTTTCCATAGGAAGGGGTGGCTGGGCATTGCTAGAGACTACAACTCTTCTTCTCTTGGTTCCTCTCTTGAGAACCATCTAAAATTTTAAGATTTATTTCTATTAGTTATTATGTTATATAGTCTTGATAATGTATTCAAGGAAATAGGCTTTTATACCACTCAAGTTGTTACGCCCCGACCTAGTTTGGTCGGATCTCCGTGAGCAACCCCGCCACTCTCACGATTTATTAATAGTTTTCCCTTTTCTAAATTGCGAGGAGTAAGGTGTCCTTTCACCTGTATCTTTCTCGGAATAGCATAAATCAAAACTGAATATATTAAATCTTACATACCTGTCTTTCATGTTCAGCTACAGGAAAGTCTTTAGGTTTGTTTTCCCTTGGTTACCTAAAAAGGGTTAAAGGGAGGGGGTGAGCTCTACAACTTAGTGAATGGGTGTTGGGAGCAAGTTTTCATAAACAAAACAACTTTAATCGGGGTGTGCCAAACTCCTTATTTCCTTTAAGAATGCACTTTCCTATAATTTCGGTTTTTAAAACCCCTTTTCCTCATTTTCCACATTAGGTGTGTTTAACAGTCAATATGCGCTCTTCATGAGGAAGGGATCACACATTTGTAGGGCAACCCATCCACTGCACCCACTTGTGGCTCAGAGCGACTTTACAGCCACCAAGATAGAAGTTCGTCCACTTTTACCCTAGGTCTGAGTGGATGTTTGTGACATCCGACCGTCAAACTTGAAATCAACTCCGTGTCTGTATGAGGATAGAGACCTCATCCCGACCCCACTATGGTCTCGTGTGCATGAAGCTATGTCGAGCTTCCCTGTCTGTTGGCATGACATACTATCCTTATCTCCACCATGTTGTCCAGTAGCCCTTAGGATGAATCACTACCCCTCTTTGGTGTCTTAATGGTTTCGAACCTCAAGTACATTCACAAACAATAGTTTTCCATAAAGCCATTTATCTTTGGTGCCACTGGTCCAATGACCCCGACCCTCAACTTGACCTGTAGCAGTTTGTCTAAGCTGGTCCGTCGACATGGCCCTGGCGCACACTGCCAGTCCATCGATTATGTCGGTCCAGTCTTGGTACCATGGTGAAATCACATAATCAGTTCATTAAGATTTTTCATGGCTTTCATATCTCAAGTTTGTTTACGAGCTACTACTTGTGCCAACTGGCCTTGGGCCCATTGCACGTGATTTTCCAAAAAGTTTAAAATAGCACACAAGTCAGGGGAGAACACTTCTGACAAAACATGTTTTACTTCATCACACCAATCGGGTGTGATGATATCTTCACTTACAACCAGTAAGCGGGTTTCTTCTTCCATCTAGGAAGTCCATCATACCAACTGGGTGTAATCTCTACTTACAACCGGTAAGTAGGTTTCAGTTTTGTTCACACATCATTGCAACCGGGTGTGATGTTAAAATCCCACATAGAAGTGGTTTTTTGTTTCTATAGTGCTCACCATCCCAACCGAATATGACATGAATATACCCACTCACCCATTAACCATGACGTGTTCATCCTTGGTTGGTTTTCCAAGTTGATGCTAGCTTTCTCTTGCTGGCATTCCAATCCCACTTGTCCGTACATGAATTGGGCAGCCATTTCACTTAAAGTTTGGCATAAAAGCCTAGACTCACAATTTTTTGATAAATTGCGTTTAGGTCCCTAAAGTTTATTTTTCTTAACTTTAGGTCCCAATGCAATCCTTTGCCCAATTTGACTTCTAAAGTTTCCAAAATTCCCTTTGAGTCCTCATTTTACTCAAAATTGTATATGGGGCTCAAGTTTCCCAAATTTCTAATTTTGTCCCTAACTTTTGAAAAATTACCATTTTGCCCCTACTTTCCAAAAATGGCAATTTGACCCCAATTGTTAAAAAAATCAATCAATTGGTCCTCCAACATCTTTTCCATGGCCAATTGGTCCTCAATTTTATGAAATCCCCAAATTTCCCCCTTTCAAATTGGCCGAATTTGATTTAATCAAATTGATCATTCAACTGGGGTTAATTGTTCCAATTGAAGGTATGGATCAATCCTACACTTCCAAATGATTCAATTGAGCTCAAATAGAGCTTCGTTAGAAAATTGTTCTTAGAGAGAGAAAGCTTTGAAAGCTTCAAAAGCTCGCTATCGAGGAAGATAGCTCTCTTCCTTAGGTACCTTCTAGGATCAAGAATTCCTCCAATTGATCCATAATTGAAAGATAATTTTGTCATTTAATTTTAGTAGTTTCTTTCTCTAACTCCGACCTGCAACGATTGACTATGGCCGAATTGGCTTACCTTTCCGCTCAGTTTATGTTGTATTAGAGCTATGTGGATATTTGTAGGGCTTGGTTTGGCCGGAGTAGGGTTGAATTTGGTCGAATTCAACTTGGCTGAAATTGGGCAGCTTCGGTCCGTCAGAGCTACTTCACTCTTTGATTCTGCTGACACCTCTTCGACAGTCCTCAGATGGAAAAGAGGTCGCTATCAAATAGCTGACTTGCCCCGAAGTCTAAAGAACCTGACAACACCTTCTAAGGTTGAGAAAACTGCCCAAGTTAGAGCTCTAGTTCGAGCTTCCCCAAAAAATAGAGTAGTTGAGATAGAATAGAGTTTTTAGTTGTGAGTAGGATGAATGGAGAGCAGCTCTGTATATAGGGAGCTTGGGGACTCTCTGCCCGACTGTTTGGCATCATGGCCACACTCATTCATGATCTGAAACGCCCTAAATGGACGCAATTCATCTTTGTTGGTGTTGTCCGTTCTCCTGTTGAATGAATAGTGTCGTCATTTGAAGGAAGAACACGACATTGTTTCGAACCAGACCAGACCGGTCTGACTGGGTTCAATGCTTGAACCAACCGGTTCAGGCCCGATTTGACCAAAATTTTAAAAATTAAAAATTTCTAAATTCATTCTCTATCTAATGGTTTCAATCCCCCAATTTGAATATTTTATGCCACTTGGAAAAATGAATTTAATAAACTATACAATCATTGTTCAAACCTGTTCAATCCGGTTCACCTAAACCGGTCTGGTTTTCTCTTCTAATTTTGTCCCAAAGTACTTTTTTTTATGATTTTTTTGACTATTTAGGTCACTTGGTATTTGTATGTCACGCCCCGACCCGGTTTGGTCGGATCCCCGTGATCAACCCGCCACTCTCCCGGTTTATTAAAGGATTTCCCCTTATTGTAAACTGTAAAGAGTAAGGCATCCTTTAACCTGCACATTTTCCTGGAATAGCATAATCAAAATTGCATAAAATTTAAAACTTTACATACCTGTCTTACAGGCATCTTAGTTGACAGTCTTTAAGGGAGGCTTTCCGATTTTTTCTAAAAGGGATATAAGGGAGGGGGTGAGTACGACTACTCAGTGAATCAGTTTTTAAAATGTCTACTTTTAACTTTTAAGAAAAATATTTATATGGAGTGTGCCAGACTCCTTTGTTTTAAAAAATGCCTTCATTTCAAAATTCAGGTTTTTCCACCATTTCTTATTTACCACGGTTTGTCATCACCCAACACACATCCTTCATCATGAAGGTTACACACATTTGCAAGTCAGTATCGCTACTGAACCCGCTAGTGGCTTCGAAGCGACTTTTCCTGCCACCCGGATAGAAGTACGACCACTTCTACCCTGGGAATGAGTGGATGTACGTGACATCCGACCCACAATCCCGAAATCACTTCTTCATGTCCGTATGAGGACAGAGAACTCATCCTGTCCCCACCCCGGTCTCATGCGCTTGGTGCTACTCTAGATTTTGCACAAACACCTGGAACAACGAATTGCCCTTATAGCCACTAGGTCGTCCAGTGCCCTTAGGACGCATCACTACCCCTCATGGGTGTCTTGATGATCCTGTACTCACAGTGCATGCACAAACAATGTTTTCTCATATTTCCATGTAATCTGTGGTACCATTGGTCCAACGGCCTCGACTCTCAACTCAACCCGCAGTTGTTTGTCTTGACTGGTCCGTTGACCTGTCATGTCGCACTACCGCTAGTTGACAAAGCATGTCGGTCCTATCTTGGTACCATGGCCAAACAATTCACTTATTAAGTTTTATGGCACATATATCATGTTCGTTTATGAGCACCTGCTCGTGTCAACTGGCCTTGGGCCCACTGTACGAGATTTTCAAAATTGGGCATTTAGCCCCCAAGTTCCAAAAATGAGGCCCCCCACCTATCAGAGCTATTCAAGCTCCCATCGAGAAGGTCTACCAAATTGTTTAAGCATTGGCACACAGTTAAGGGAGAGCACTTCTGACAAAACATATGTTTTCTCTATCCATTATACCACTTGGGTACAAGGACACCTCCATTCATAACCGATGAACGGGTTTTCAACTTCCTTCGAGGAGGTCTCATCATACCAACTAGGTATGATCTACTTACAAACGGTAAGTAGTTTTTCCGCATGATTTTCACATCACTTCCTCTAAGTAGTGATGTTTAAAATACCACTTAATAGTGGGTTTTCATACCGAGGTACTTATCATTCCCAACCGGAAATGATATAAAATTTCCACTCACAACTGGTAAGTAGTTTTTAAATTTTAAGTGGTGCTCATCATCCCAACCGGGTATGATGTTAGTAAATCCATTCACCCGTTAATACCGTGAATTCCACTAGACCGGTTATTTCTATTCACGCGAGCTTGTCCTTGCTAGCGTTCCTGGTATTTCGCGTTCCTACACGATATGAACAACCTTCCTCATTATTACTCGGCATAGCAGCCTTCATTCATTTCCAATGAATGAGAAAACCCAAACTTTTAGTTATTTGCAATTAGGTCCCTAAAGTTATTTCTTTAAGTCCCAAATGTCGATTTTTCCTCAAATTGAGTCTTGTAACCTTTAAAATTTATATTGAGACCTCAATTTATTCAATTTCACCAAAAAGGGGTTTAATTTCCCAAATTTCCAATTTGGTCCCCTAATTTTTCCAAAATTACCATTTTGCTCTTTCTTTACAAAAATGGTAAGTTTTGCCCCAAAAATTCCAAAATTCCTCAATTGGTCCTCCAACATTATTTTCATGCCCAATTGACCCTCAATTTCATAAAATTACATTTTGGCCCTTTGAATTTCAAAAATCCCCAATTTTTCTCCCAATTTCAACTCTTCAACACTACCGAATTTGATTTCATCAAATTGACCAATCAAACACTTCTAATTGTTGAAATTGAGTTTTTGCATGTTCATACGATTCTAAGAAAGTTTGAATTGTAGATTTTAATGTCGGAACGAGCTCAAATGGAGCTTCGTCGAAAAACAAACTATAGAGAGAGAAAGCTTCGATTTCTCACCGGTGAGGGCACGACGGTCCGAGCTTTCAATGTAGGCGGATAGCTCTCATCTTGAGGTTCATCCTAGAAGTAAGAATCGCATCAATTGATGCAGAATTGAGTTAGAATTTCATTATTGAAATTTTGTCGGTTCTCTCTTTAGCACCGATCAGAAATTGCAAAGGGGAGCCGAATTGGCTTACCTTTCAGTTGTAATTCAGCCGTGGGAGGTCTGAGGGAGTGTTGAGAAGGCTTGGTTTGGCCTGAGTAGGGCTCGAAATGGCCAATTTCAACTCGGCCGAAATAGGGCAACTTCGGTCCACCGGAGCTGTTTCACTGTTACATCATGTCAACGCTTCTCTAGTGATTCTCGGATTGACTGCAGTTTGCTATCAGATAGCTGACTTCTCCTCAGTTCTAATGAGCTCGACCTCTACTTTCGAGGTTAAGAAAAATGTTGAAGTCGAATCTCTGGTTTAAGCTTCACAGGGAAATGTAGCAGCAGAGAGAGAGAGAGAAGTGTTCGAGTGTAAGGAGAATGAATGGGGATGACCTCTTTATATTGGTGTAAAACCCGTGTATTAAATGAGAGAGATTTATTATTAGTATTAATATTGCCATAAATTATTGGTATTAATTCCAATAATTAAATTTCGGTATTAAATTATTTGTATTAATTCCAATAATTTAATTTGGGTATTAAATTATTGGTATTAATTATAATAATTAAATATATATTAATTTATGGCTATTTATGATAAGACGTACGTTCAAAATTTTTTTTTCGAAATTTTGGGTTACAAAAAAAAAATTCATACTTCCCAAAAGGTCACCCATCCTCATACTATTCTTGAGCAAGCACGCTTAACTTTAAGGTTATTATGGATTCTAGTTCACCTGAACCAATTTGGTTTTTATTTTCTAATTTATCTTAAGTTTCTTTTCCAAGGTTTAATGAACCCTTTGGATCACCCGTAAGTTGTAAATTTCCATATTGCTTGTTCCCAAATGTAAACCGGCTCATTTTGTTTTTATTCGGTTTGACCGGTTCTTTTCCTGGTTTTCCTTAACTCAAAAGTGCGGGGTTTACATTGTAAATTTCTCAATTTACCCTTCCTTTTTAGGTTGGGGTTTGTGAATCAATTTAGTTTTCACTTTTGTATCGACCGGTTCTTTCCCCAATTTTCTTATTTATAAAAGGACGGGGTTTACAGGCAAGGTTATCATTTCCTTTAAAAAGGATTTTTTCTCAAATTGGATTTTCCCAAACCTTTTCCATTTATGTATTTGGTGTGTTTAGCTCTCTTTGCCCATCCCCTTGCTTTAGGAGGTGTATAGCAAACAAACGCATGCCCTTCATTAGGAAGGGTACACACATTCGCAGGTGTAGCCCGTCCATTGCGCCCACTTGTGGATTAGAGCGTATTTACCGTCCTACAAGATGGAAGCCCATCCACTTCTACACTCGGTCTAAGTGGATGTTCTCAACATCCGACACTTAGACCCGAATGCCACTCCGTGTCCGTATGATGATAGAGACCTCATCCCGACCCCACCTTGGTCTCATGCGCAAGATGCTACTTCGAGCTTCAAGACTGATTGACGTGACGAACTGCCCTAATCTCCACCATGTGGTCTAGTAGCCCTTAGGACCCATCACTACCCCCTAGGGCATCTTGATGGTCCTGTACCATAAGTGCATGCACAAACAAGAGTTTTCCACATATAGCCATTATCTTTAGTGCCAACGGTTCAACGGCCCCTGATGCTCAACTCGACGTGCATCTGTTTGTCTAGACCGGTCCATCGACTTGGCCTTGATGCACTACCGCCCGTCCATCGAGCACTATCGGTCTTGACTTGGTACCGTGGTGAAACCATACAACCAATTTCATTAGAAATTTTCATGGCTCTTTCTTAATTCAAGTTTGTTTACGAGCTCCTCCTCGTGCCCACTGGCTTTGGGCTCACTACACATGTTTTTCCAAAACAGGGCATTTAGCCCCAAGAGTTTAAAAACTGAGGCCTTTGGCCTATTTGAGCTGTTTTAGCTCCCATCATGAAGCTCTCCCAAATGTTTTAAGCATTGGCACATAGTTAGGGGAGAACACTTCAGATAAAAAAATTATTTTTAGCTTCATCACACCAATTGGTGTGATGATATCTTCGCTTACAACCGGTAGGCGAGATTCTCCTTTTCTCAAGGAAACTCAACATACCAATCGGGTATGATTATCTCTATTTACAACCAGTAAGTAGGTTTTATCAGTTAAAGATAGCGCTACTCATCCCAATCAGGCATGAAGTTAGATAATCCCACTCACAAGTGGTTTTTTATTTCTAAAGTACTCACCATCCCAACCGATTATGATGTATATTTAAGCACACTCACCCAATGACCGTGATGTGTTCGCCCCCTAGTTAGTGTTCCACTTTCACGCTAGCTTTTTCTTTGTTGGCATTCTAGTCTCTCGTGTCCTTACACAATTTGGGCATCCTTATCAATTAAGGTTTGGTATAACAACCATCATTTTCTCACGTATGAGCGACTATGCTCAAAATTGTTGGTTTATTGCACTTAGGTCCCTAAAGTTCATTTTCTTTAACTTTAGGTCCCTAATGCTAACTTTTCCCCAAATTGTGTCCCAAGGCTTCCAAATTCCCTTTGGGTCCTCAATTTACTCAAAATTGTGTAAGGGACTCAAGTTTTTCAAATTTCCAATTTGGTCCCCAACTTTTCAAAAATTACCCCTACTTTCAAAAAATGACAATTTGACCCCAAATGTTCCAAAAATTGACCAATTGGTCCCTCAACATCTTTCTCATGGCCAATTGGCTTTAATTTTGGAAAACTGCAAAGAGGACCCTCAATTTTTTGAAATCCCCAATTTTTCCCAATAGTTTTCCTCAATTTCTCCCCTTCAAACTGACCGAATTTGATTTCTTCAAATTGGCCATTCAATAAGGATTAATTGCTCCAATTGAAGGTATGGATTAGTTCCTACACTTCCATATGATTTAATTGAGCTTTGAACGCAACATTTGGGTCCGAATTGAGCTCAAATGGAGCTTCATCGGAAAACTATTCGTAGAGAGAGAAAGCTTTAAAAGCTTACTGTCGGAGGTGCGATGATTCGAGCTCTTGATTAGAGGAGGCAGCTCTCATCCTAAGGTTACTTCTAGGATTAGGAATTGCTACAATTGATGTCCAATTGAGGGTGAATTTTATTAGAAAAATTCAGCTCTTTCTCTCTCTAATGCCGACCGACAACGACGGAAGAGGGCCAAATTAGCTTACCTTTCAGCTCTGTTGAGGCTGTGTAAGGGCCGTCGGGGTGTCGGGGTGGCTTGGTTTGGTCGGAGGAGTGCTGAATTTGGCCATATTCAACTTGACCAAAATAGGGCAACTTCGGTCCATTAGAGCTGCTTCATTGTTTGATTTCGCTAGTACTTCTTCAGCGATCCTCGGGTCGAAAGGAAGTTGCTATCAGGTAGTTGGCTTCAATTTTTCAATTTAAATATTTTAATCCACTAAGAAAAAATGAATTTAGAAACCGGTTCTTGTATGGTTTAAACCGGTTCAATCAAGTTCAAGTTTGGTTCACCTGAACTGGTCTAGTTTTCTCTTCCCATTTGTCCCAAGGTTTTTTTTTTTCATGCTTAATTTTCTGTTTTAAATTGACCGATTCTTTTCCTGATTTTCTTATCTCTAAAGGATGGGGTTTTCAGTTGCACCTCCAGCAATAAGTTCTCAGAGCTCTCTTTCTACCTTCAATGTTTCGGCGATGCTCCATTTGAGCTTGTTTCAGACCCAAAAATGGCGATTCAAAGATTGGTCCGATCATAGGGAAGTGAGAAAATCGATTAGTACCATGATAGGGAACAATTAACATGAATTGAAGGATCAATTGGATGTGATCAGATTTGGGTCATATAGAGAAGGTGAATTGTGGGAAATTTTGGGGAAAATTGGGGATTTCGAATAATTGAAGGACCTTAGTGCAATTTTCCCAAAATTGAGGGTTAATTGGAAAAAAAGAAGGTAATAGAGGACCAATTGGCCATTTTTGGAAAGTTTGAGGCCAAACGGTAAATTTTGAAAAATTGAGGAAACTATTGAAAATTTGGAAAAATTGAGTCCTGACTACAATTTTGAGGAAATTAAGGACCCAAAGAAGATATTGGAAATCCTAGGGACTTAATGGAAGAAAATTTTGCATTAGGGACATAAAATCAAGGAGTATGGACTTTAGGGACCTAAGTGCAATAAAACTAAAGATTAGGGCCTAGTTGCCAATATGTGAAAACAAGAATGCTTTTATGTTGAACCCTTCCTTATAAGGACGTGTAGGGACACTTTGGAATCATGACTTGAACTTCGAAAGCCAATTGGGGACGAACACACCACAGTCATCGGGTTAGTATGCTTAATTATACATTATACCCGATTGGGGTGGTGAGCATTTTATTGAATTAAAAACCTACTTACCTATTGTGAGTGGGTTTATTTAACGTTATACCCAGTTGGTATGATGAACTCTTTTACTGAAAGTAAAGGCCACTAAGAGTGCGAATTTCTATCATCATACCCGGTTGGTATGATGAGTGCATTTGAGCTTAAAAACTTTTTTTTTCAAAAATGATTTCCCAAGACTGTGTGCCAATACATAAAACATTTGGGAGACTTTTTTGACGAGAGCTTGAACAACTCCAATAGGCCGGAGGCCTCATTTTTAAACTTATGGGGCTTAAGGCCTAGTTTTGAAAAATTCGTGAAGTGTAACCAAGGCTAGTGGGCATGGGCTGGAGCCCGTAGACAAACATGATGATAAAAGCCATGAAAACTTTCCTAAATGGAAAATTGATGTCTGACATGCCACAATACCAAATCATGACTAATAATGCTTGATGGGCTAGTGGCAGTGCACCAGTACTAGGTCAACGGACTAGTCAACAAACAACTACAGGCCCAGTTGAGTGTTGGGGCGGTTGGACTGTTGGCACAAAAGATAATGGCTAATATGCTAAGACTATTGTTTGTGCAAGCAATATGATATGGGACCATCAAGATACCATGAGTGGTAGTGATGGGTTCCAAGGGCTGCTAGAACCCGTCACCTCGGATCATGGAAACCGAGAAAGAACTAGTCTATTTAATGAGAAAATTGAACCACTTAATAAACTGAGAATGATAAAGAAGGGTTGAAATGGGAAATTGGAATATGCCAAGTAACCAAGATGTCAAAAAAATCATGGGGAAGGATCATGAAGGAAATTGGATGAGAAAATCGGACTGGTTCAGGGTGAACTAAATTGAACCATACTGAACTGAATTAGATAATTCATTTTTTTTAAGGTGGCTTTAAAATGTCAATTTGGAGAATTGATGCCACCATTAGATAGAAAATGAATTTAAATTAATTTAGAAATTTTTAATTTTGAGAAAACCGGTCGAATCGAGCCTAAATCAGCCTATTTTTGTTATCGAACCCGGTCGGACAGGACCGATCTGGTCTAGAATAGTGTTATCGTTCTCCTAAGGATGATAACACTATTTATATGGAAAAAAACTTTCCACTTCCGGTGAGGGAATATTCACTCTGATTATGGTATTTTCCGAAGAGGATAAGGTCAACCAATATGCAAACTAGTAGAGTAGAGGGTCCCTAAGCTCCCTATATAAAGATCCCCCCTCCATTCATCCTCCACACACCTCAAACCATCGAAGAAGGAGAAGTGCTCCATTTTCTAGTGAAGCTCAAACCAGAGCTCCGACCTGGGCACTTCTCTCAACCTTGGAAGGCGAATTTAAGTCTTATAGACTCTAGAGAAAGTCGTCTACCTAATGATATCCTCCATTACTTTTGAGGACCAACGGAGAAGCACCGATGGATCCAAACAGTGACGCAACTCCATCGGTCTTGAAGCTACCCTATTTTTGACAATAAAAACTCGGCCAATTCAAACCTCCTATGACTAAACTGAGTCTTTACCTAGCCTCTAAAACTCGCACTCGTCCTCCCCATGGAAAATGGTAAGCCAATTCGACTCCCCTTCATCGAAGTAGTTCAATTTTAGAGAGAGAAAGTGCCAAATTTCACTAACCAAATTTCCACTGCTCAAGATAAGAATGGTAGTGATTCTTGATCCTAGAATGACCCTAAGGACAAGAGCTAACTTCTCAGATCTAGAAATCGAATCGTTGTGCCCCCAATGGTAAGCTTTTAAAGCTTTCTCTCTCTACGTCCAATTTTTCGACAAATCCATTTGAGCTTATTTTTTTACCCAAATTCTGCAATTCAAAGCTCAATTGGATTGTATGGAAGTATAGAAATTGATTCATTGGAGCAATTAACCCTGTTTTAATGACCAATTTGAATAAATCAAATTCAGTTAGTAGAAAGGGGTGAAATTGGGGGAAGAATTTGGGGAAAATTGGGGACTTCAAAAAATTTAAGGACCTAAATTCAATTTCTCAAAATTGAAGGTCAATTGGTAATGAGAAAAATGTTAGAGGACCAATTGGTCAATTTTTGAAAGATTTGGGACCAATTGGCCAATTTTGGAACTTAGGGGCAAAACGGTAATTTTGGAAAAGTTGGGGGATCAATTTGAAAATTTGGAGAATTTGAGCCCCATATATAATTTTTAGAAAATTAATGTCCCAAAGAGGATATTGGAAATCCTTGGGACTTGATTGGGGAAATTTGAACACTAGGGACCTAAAGTCAAGAAATATGAACTTTAGGAACTTAAGTGCAATAAAACCAAGACTTGGGTCTAGATACCAATACGTGAGAACAAGATGGCTTTCACGCCGAACCCTTCCTTATAAGGTTGTTCAAATCGTGTAGGGACACGTTGGACCAGAAAGTTAACAAAAAGGGAGCACAACTTGGACTTGGAAAACTGATTGGGGATGAACACGTCATAATCATCGGGTGAGTGGGATTATTTAACTACATACCTAGTTTGGGTGATGAGCAAATTTAAAAAAGTTAAAAACCTACTTGTGGGTTGTGAGTGGGAACTTTATACATTATACCGGTTGGGATGATGGGCACTTTTTAAGAAAGGAAAAACCTGCTTACCGGTTGTAAGCGGACCTACCTCTATCATCACACCTGGTTGGTGTGATAAATACTTTAAGCTAAAAGAGATTTTGTCGGAATTATTCTCCCCTAATTGTGTGCCATTGCTCAAACTATTTGGGAGACTTTCTTAACGAGAGATAGAATAGCTCTAACAAGCCCAGGGACTCAAATTTGAACTCATAGGGCCCAAGGCCCAATTTTGAAAAATGCGTGAAGTGGGCCCAAGGCTAGTGGGCATGGGCTGGAGCCCGTAAACAAACATGAATGAGTAGAGCCATGAAAACTTTCATAAAAATGGAAATATTTGTGTGATTGGCCATGGTACCAAGTAAGGACTGACAAGGCTCAATGGGCTAGTGGCAGTGCGCCAGGACTAGGCCGATCGACCGGTCAAGCAAACATATATAGGTCGGGTCAAGTGTCGGGGTCGTTGGACTGTTAGCACCTAAGATAATGATCATATATGAAAACTATTATTTGTGCATGCACTTTGATTTGAGACCATCAAGACACCCAACAGGGTAGTGATGGGTTCTAAGGACTGATGGATGACATGGTGGATGACATGGTGGCAATAAGGGAAGGAGAAGCTATTGTGTTTGGGCTTCTCGTCGTACTAGTTAGTCATGAAGCTACTGTGTTGGGGCTTTTTACGCATGAGACACAGGTGGAGGAAGGAAAAGGTCTCCGTCCTCTTACAGACACAGAGATGTTGAGTTTGAGGGTCTGGTGCCTGGGGCATCACTCAGACTCAGGGTAGAAGTCAGGGACTTCTATCATTGTCGCGCCCCGACCTAGTTTGGTCGGATCCCCGTGAGCATCCCGCCACTCTCCCAATTTATTAAGGGTTTTCCCCTTTTTTAAACCGTGAGAAGTAATATGCCCTTTATACCTGTACCTTTCCTGGAATGACATTAATCAAAACTGAATAAATTTAAACTTACATACATGTCTTGCACTTTTAGCTAGTGGAAGTTCTTTAGGTAAGCTTTTACCTCAGTTTCCTAAAAAGGGGTAGAGGGAGAGGGTGAGTTTGATAACTCAATGAATGGGTGTTGGAACATGAGTTTCTAAAAAATAGTTTGAATTGGAGTGTGCCAAACTCCTTATTTTCTTTAAAACCATTATTTACTTGAATATCCTTTTATTCAAAACCAATTTCCTCACAATCGGTGTGTTTAACAAGTGACACACGCCGTTCATCATGAAGGGATCACACGTTTGTAGGGCAACCCATCCACTACACCCACTTGTGGCATCGGAGCAACTTTACCGGCTACCTAGATAGAAGCTCATCCACTTCTACACTGGGAATGAACCCACCTCGATCTCATGAGCATGAAGCTATGTCGAGCTTCCCTGACTGCTGGCACGACAAACTATCCTTATCTCCACAATGTTGTCTAGTAGCCCCTAGGACGCATCACTATCCCTCTTAACCGTTTTGATGGTCCTGAACCTCAGTGCATGGAAAAACAAAGTTTTCCATATAAGCCATTAATCTTTGGTGCCACAGGTTCACAAACCGGTCAACCCGGGTGAGAAAACTGAATCGGTCTACGAACCCCAACCATTAGAGATAGGGCAAATCGAGAAATTAACAAATCCCGAGTGATATAAAGAGTCATAAAAGTTATGGGAAAGGAATTTAGGACAATTTGGGAGAGAAAACAGACTAGTTTAGGTGAATCAAACCTGAACTAGATTAAACTGGATTGAACTAGTTTGAACCAACATTGAACTGGTTTGAAACAGACTTCTTCCTTTAGATGACAGCACTGTTCACTCGCTAGAAAATCGAGCAGCGCCGTCGAAGATGAAAAGTCTCCATTCAAGGTGTTTTAGGCCATGAATGATCTCCATAAAGGCGTCAATTGGACAACCAAGGAGTCCCCGAGCTTTTTATATAAAGAGCTCCTCCACATTCATCCTCCTCACACATGAAAACTGCTCTCTCTACTTCTCCAACTTTTGGTGAAGCTCAAACCAGAGCTCTGACTTGGGCATTTTTCTGAGCCAAATAAGGCAAGGTCGGGTTCCTTAAATTTGATGAGAAGTCAGCTACCCAATGATAGTGTTCATTTGCTCCGAGGATCGCTAGAGAAGCGCCAGCGTGATCAAACACTAAAGCAGCTCCGGCGGACCGAAGTTGCCTTGTTTCGGCTGAGCTAAAAATGGCCAACTTGAGCCGTTCTCAAGCCAAACCAAGCTCTCCAAACACTTGCACATCCCTCATATGACTGAATTAGAGCTGAAATGTAAGCCAATTTGGCTCTTCTCTGTAATTTACGATCAGTGTTGGAGAGAGAATTGGCAAAACTTTGCTGACTAAATTCTCCCTCAATTCGACATGAATTGATGAAATTCTTGATCATAGGAGGAACCTCAGGATGAGAGCTACCTGACCCGATAGAATGCTTGGACCGCCGCACCCCCTAACGGTAATCTTTCTAAGCTTTCTCTCTCTAAGATTAGTTTTCTGACAAAGCTCCATTTGAGCTCTATTCAAACCCAAATGACGCGATTCAAAGCTCCATTGAATCATGTAGAAGTGTAGGAACTGATCCATACCTTCAATTTGATCAATAAACTCGATTGAATTGTCAATATGATGAAATCAAATTCAGCCAGTTTGAAAGGGGGAAAATTGGGGAAAGTTTGGGGAAATTTGGGAGTTTAGTTAAATTAAGGGACCGAGATGCAATTTCCCAAAATTGAGGGCCAATTGACCATGAAAAAGATGTTGGATGACTAAATGGTCAATTTTTGGAATTTATTAGGGTCAAATTGCCACTTTTGTAATGTAGGGGCAAAATGGTAATTTTTGAAATGTTGGGTACCAATTTGGAAATTTCGGAAACTTGAACCCTTTAAGTGATTTTGAATAAATTGAGGATCCAAAGTGAATTTTAGAAGTTCCAGGACTTAATTTGGGGAAAAGTTTGCATTTGGGACATAAAGTTAAGGAAAAAGAATTTTAGGGACCTAAATGTAAATAATTGAAAAGTTTAGGCATTTTGCCCATACGTGAGAAATTTGGGCTATTATGCCAAATGTTAATAAACAATAATGTTCAAATCATGTAGGAGCACGAAGGACCAAAAATGCACGCAAGGATAAGCTCGCGTGGAGACAAAAAGCCGATCAAGAGGAATGCACTACACTTATCCAGTGAGTGGGATTTTCACATTATACCCGGTTGAGATCATGAGTACCTCGGATATGAAAAACCACTAATATGTGGAATTTTAACATCACACCTAGTTGGGGTGATGTGAGAAATATGTGGAAAAACTAATTATAGGTTGTAAGTAGATCATACCCAGTTAGTATGATTAACTTACTGGAAGGAAGTGGAAAACTCGTTTACCGGTTGTAAGCGGAGATGTCATCACACCAGGTTGATTTGGTAGGTGAGTGAAAAGTTATTTTATCAGAAGTGTTCTCTCCTGACTGTGTGTCACTGCTTAAAAGTTTTGGGAGATCTTTTTGAAGAGAGCTCGAATAGCTCAGATAGGCCAAAGGCCTCGATTTTTGAACTTGGGAGCTAAAATGGAAGGTTTTGAAAATCTCGTATAGTGGGCCCAAGGCCAATTGGCACGAGCAGGAGCTCATAAACAAACATGTTGATAAGCCATGAAAATATCTAAATGAATGATTATGTGATTTGTCCATGGTACCAAGACAAGACCGACCGACTCGATGGACTAGCGGCAATGCGATAAAACCAGGTCGATGGACCGATCGAGACAAATAGCTGCATATCGAGTTGAGGGTCGAGGCCGTTGGACCAGTGGCACTAAAGATAGATGGCTTTATGGAAAAACTATGTTTGTGCATGCACTTGAGGTTCATGGCCATCAAGATACCCAAGAGGGGTAGTGATGCTTCCTTGGGGCTACTAGACGACATGGTGGAGATAAGGGTAGTTTGTCATGCCAGCAATATGGGAAGCTCGATGTAGCTTCATGCGCATGAGACTGGGGTGGGGTCGGAATGGGGTCTCCGTCCTCATATGGACATGAAGTATTTTGGGTTTAAGGGTTGAACACCGGAGATGTTCACTCATACTCCAGATAAAAGTCAGAGACTTCTATCAGGGTGGATAGTAAAGGTGCTCCGATCCATAAGTGGATGCAGTCGGCATAACTACATCTCGTGAATATGTGTGTGTACCCTTCTTGATAAAGGACGTGTGTTGTTTGTGAAACACACCTAATATGGAAATGGGAAAGAGGTTATGAAAACCGTGGAAAGAATTTGAGAATCCTTGGAAATGAATTGGTAAACCTTGGAAAAAGATTTTGATAAATTGGAATTTAAATAAAAGAATTTTTAATGAAATGAGTAGTTTGACACACTCCGATAAAAATTGATTTTGTGAAAACTCTCACCCAACACCCATTCATTGAGTTGTCAAACCCACCACCTCCCTTTACCCCCTTTTCAGGTAACCAAGGGAAAACCCACCTGAAGCTGAACATGCAAGACATGTATATAAGGTTAATATATTTAGTTTTGATTAATGTTATTCTAGAAAAGGTACAAGTGAAAAAGACGCCTTACTTCTCATAGCTTAGAGAAGGGGAAAACCCTTAATAAACTAGGAGAGTGGCAGATTGTTCAGGGGGATCTGACCAAACTGGGCCAGGGCGTGACAACTTGAGTGGTATTAGAGCCTGTTTCGTCGAATACATTATAAAGACTATATAACATAGTAACTAAGAGAAAGTTTGAAAAATTTTAGATGGCTCCTAGGTGAGAAACCAAGAAAACTAGGACTGACTCTATTCAACACCCTGTCCCCGTAGGAAGATCACCCTAAAAAGCTCTTCCATACCCGAGAAGTCTTAAAGAACAAAGAGAGGTTAGTGGGAAGTATCCAGGAAGATGGTGCAAGGACCTGTTGAGGTCACAATCCTAGGTACGAAGGGAGCCAAGCCTAAGGCCAAGAATGCCATCAATGGCTTATAACCTTGTCAAGGAGGACGCTTGTCAAGAACTCGTAGCTCCCCATCTATTTCGTAACCACTTTTTGTAATGGGGCTAAGACCCCAATACATCGTACTATTTCTCCACTAATAAAGAACTCCTAGTTCCTAAAAAACTATTTCTCTAAAAAATGATGTGACCTTGCACCTCAGTTGTAGGAAGATTCCCCAAGAAAAGTAACCAAACAAACTCGTGTTACCCTAGACACCACAGAGACCAAGGAGATTCCCATCTTGAATAAAGGAATGAATCAAGGAAATTATTGTGCGAAGAAGGCATGACAAGAAAACTGTCAAGGTAAGGAGTCCATTAGAACTCTTCGAGTAACCACTAGGGAAGGAAACTACCTATTACAAGGTGTAAAGGTAATGGGACATGAAGTGAATGACTGTCCTACAAGGATTTAGAACAAAACTTTCCAAGAATAACGCCCCACAACTATAGGAATCTGAAAGAATACCATCCCAAGAAATATGACTACTGCTCGTAATTTCAACCACAGTTAGGAGGAAGCTTTTCAAGATCCTAGCGTAGTGGTAGGAAGGAAAAAGGAATGAAGGCAGGACCTCAATAAACCACAAATAGAACAAAGGGTAGCTGAAAGGAATTCTCCCTTAAGAAGAAATTTCCAACCATTTAGGAGCAAAAAAGGGAGTGCCTCCACAAGTGAAGACAAGCCGAGCATTTGACGACAAATGGGATGACTCGGGATTGCAAGTATGACCCACTTTGGAAAAAGTAGTGAAACCAAATAGGAGTTTCAGACCAACATAGTAGAAGGAAGCAAGATGGAACAACAAGATAGTCAATGAGAATAAACGACGCCCTAAGGAAGACCGAGAAGTAGAAGGGATGACACTCTGAAAGGGCAATAGGATGGACATTAAGGACAAGAAGACTCGAGAAACAGCTGCCCTAAGATAATTACCATGGGAATGGTAAGGACGAGGTAGTTAACAAACTAATAATTTAAGCTCCAACAAATAAGGGAGATGTGGGAAAAAGATGGATGAAAGAAATCCTTAAAAACACCAATGACCAAATTAACAACTAAACTCAAGCCAAGAGAGGGGTAGGCAAGCCTCTCACATAATGATGAAGAGATCTTGAAACAAGGAGGATTTGAACTCTCCCGAAAAGAAATAGACGTGTACTTGGGTACAAGTGAGGATGAGGATAGAGTACAAAAGATGGGCCCACAAGATTTCAAGAGTAAGGGTAAAGAGGAGAAGACGATATCAAAGGATGTCATTTAAGGGTAAATATTCCCTAGAGCAAATGAAAAAGGAATTCTAGGAGAAAGGGAAAGAGTCTTACCAAGGAAGGAAACCTTGAAATATGTAACCTAACTGAGAGGTAATGGAACCAAGTGAAGAGGGATAAGGAGATGAACTTGCAAATGAAGCCATGTGAGGTGAAAGAACCAAGGGAAGCATACTAGGAGAACCCAAGGAATAAGTTAAACCCAAGGAATGGATAAGTAGGAGGTTACTATCAAAAGATGTTGTGACAAGTAAGAATGGGTAGACTAGCCATAATAAGAAATAAAAGGAAGAACATTCGAGAAACGTTGGGGAAGTAAGCTCTCTAAATAAGAAGTGGTTAATGGAGGAATAACCACTAAGAGCAAGACGGGTTGCAGTCCACACATGTATAATGGAACCAAAATAGTAGGCAGTTGGGCATAGGGTGAAGTACACGAATAAGACAATAATAAAAAATTTCTCAGATAAAGAATAAGGGACGAAATGGAATTTTAAGACGAGGAAGGATTTAAACTAGGCAAATGTCTCAACATAGAAGGAGGTGTAAGGAAAGAAGAAATCTTCAAGGAATAGTAATTGGGTTGAGAATGTAGCTCTTAAGGTTAAAATCTCTACTTTGAGGGACCTAGTAAAGATAGTCGAGGAATACTATCAAGCGAAAAGAGGGATAAAGTTATATGATCCCTGCAAGGTTGGAAAGCTGAGAACGACCCTCAAGGAGGTGTTCTAGAAATTTAATGGACAGAGATAGGTTCTAGAAAATGTTATGTTGTAAGGGGCATGTAAGCCCAACAATCCTAAGGAAAATATGTCAGTTAGTAATCATGACAAGGTAAAACATAAAATTTGGACGGAAGTTGTAATAAACAACGGATGAAAGAAGAGTCGAAATAGGATGAAAAGGTGATAACAAAGAAAACCGTGGAAACATGTGTGTCACGCTTGAAATAACATCGAGCTAAGGGTTTCATTGACCTAGATAATAACTAGACCGGGGAACGATTGGGCAGCTTGGAAATCCCAATCCTGAAATTATGAGCAAGAACACTCAAGAGGAAGAATCTTACCCCATGTAGAGGAGGAAGTGAACTTAAGGATGTACCTTGGAGTAGTGGGTAAGACATGCCTAATTATGATAAACTCCATGGAGTGAGTAAACAATGGAAAGGAAAAGAAATTCCTTAAGTGAATGATATAAAAAGGGGCTAATTGAATGATGCAAAGGTTGCTAATTAAGTTTTGGGGACAAAACTCCTAAAAGGAGGGGAGAGTTGTAAACTCCGTCCCCTTAAAGACAAGGAAACCGGGGAAAGAACTGGTTAACTCGGGTGAGAAAACTAAACTGGTTCATGAACCCCAACCATTATAGAAAGGGCAAATCAGAAAATTTACAAATCTCGAGTAACCTAAAGAGTTACAAAAGTCATGGAAAAGGACTTTAGGACAATTTAGGAGAGAAAACCAGACCGGTTCAGGTGTACCGGACCTGAACCGGATTGAACGGGATTGGACCAGTTTGAACTAAAATCGAATTGATTTCTAAATTCATTTTTCTAGGTAGCTTAAAATATTCAAATTGGAGAATTAAAGCCACTATTGGATAGATAATGAATTTAGAAATTTTTAATTTTGAAAAACTCGATAGAATTAGGCCTGAACCGGTCGGTTTAAGCATTGAACCCGGTTCGGACTGGTCCGGTCCGGTTCGTAACAGTGTCGTCTTCTTCCTTCAGATGACAACATTGTTCACTCACCAGAAAAGTGAGCAGTGCTGGCAAAGATATAAAGTCTCCGTTCTGGGCATTTCAGGTCATGAATGATTTTTATAAAGGTGCCAATCGGACGGTGAAGGAGTCCCCGAGTTTCCTATATAAAGAGCTCCTCCTCACAGCTATAAACTCCTCTCTCACTCTACTGCTCCAATTTTTGGTGAAGCTTGAACCAAAGCTCTGACTTGGGCATTTTTATGAGCCAAATAAGGTGAGGTAGAGTTCCTTAGATTCGGGAAGAAGTCAGCTACCCAACGGTAGTCTCCATTTGCTCTGAGGATCGCTGGAGAAGCGCCGTCGTTATCTAACAGTGAAGCAACTCTAGTGGACCAAAGATGCCCTATTTCGGCCGAGCTAAAAATGGCTAATTTGAACCCTTCTCAAGCCAAACCAAGCTGCCCTCATATGATTGAATTATAGCTGAAAGGTAAGTCAATTTGGCTCCCCTCTGTAATTTTTTATCAGTGTTAGAGAGAGAACCGATGAAACTTCGCTGACTAAATTCTCCCTTAATTCGACATGAATTGATGAAATTCTTAATACTAGGAGGAACCTCAGGATGAGAGCTGCCCGATCGAAAGCTCAGACCACCGCACCCCCTAATGGTAATCTTTCGAAGCTTTCTCTCTCTAAGTTTAGTTTTTCGACAAAGCTCCATTTGAGCTCAATTCGAACCCAAATGACGCGCTTCAAAGCTCCATTGAATCATGTGGAAGTGTATGAACTGATCCATACATTCAATTGGATCAATAAAGTCAGATTGAATCGTCAATTTGATGAAATCAAATTCAGCCAGTTTGAAATGGGGAAAATTTAAGGGAAATTTGGGAATTTTGTAAAATTGAGGGACTAAGGTGCAATTTCCCAAAATTGTGGGTTCATTGGCCATGAAAAAGATGTTGGAGGACCAATTGGTCAATTTTTGGAATTTATTGGTTTCAAATTATAATTTTTGTAAAGTAAGGGCAAAATGGTAATTTTTGAAAAGTTGGGGACCAAATTGGAAATCCTTAAAGAAATTCATTGGCCGAAAATGGACTGGCGACCAAACTCAAGCCACATGAGGGATTAAGTAAGCTCTCAAAAAGAGGTTAAGAAGCCTCAAAACAAAAGAGATCGAAATTCCTCCCTAATGAAATACAAATCGTAGGGATTACTAATTGGAATAAAGATAAGGTACAAAGGATGTGCTAGCAAAATTTCCAAGGTAAGGGTAAGCAAGAAAGGATGACACCAAAGGATGTCATGAAGCCGATTTAAGGTCAGATACCCTCGAAGAAGAATGCAAAAGGGAATTCCAGGGAAAAGAGGAAGAAGCCAACCAAAGAAGGGAGCCTAGAGAGACATACGCATCCTAACGAAGAGGTAATGGACTCAATTGAAGTGGAATAGGAGGAAAACCTACAAATGAAAGGCAGGTTGGGATAAAGGGATCAGTTACAAGGAAAGCGTACTCAAAGTCCAAGGAGCAAGTTAACCAAAGTTATGGGATTGCACAAAGATAATATCGACTCAAGTCATAACAAGTGGGGATGAGTGGCATACCCCAAATAAAGGAATAAGGGAACGACCCCTGAAGAAAGTAGAGCCTTGGGAAAGGATGCACCCCAGTCGTATCATAATCTAAAAGAACAACGACGTACACCAAGACTAATTCTAGTCTACACTTACTTAATAGAATCATAAGATTAGTTGTATGCGCCTAATGTAAAGGACACAAAATATTACTCGAAAATCAGAGATTAATCGGATAGGAAATAAAGGTCGAAATGGGAAATTAATGTTGGTAAAGGATTAAAGGTGGAAAAATGCACCATTAAAAAGGGGTAAGGATATTAAAGAAGGAGTCTTCAAGAAATGGTAAGAGAGTTGGACGTGTAGCTCCCAAGGTGGAAGTCTCCGAAGGACATAGTAGAGAATGAGTTTGTCAAAAGGGAACCCCCTGCCCACCTCCCCCCTCCCCCCTCCCCCCTCCCCCTCTTCCTTCAAGAAATGGTAAGAGGGTTGAACATGTAGCTCCCAAGGTGGAAGTCTCTAATTCGAAGGAAATAGTAGAGAATGAGACTATCAAAAGGGAACCCCCTGCCCACCTCCCCCCTCCCCCTCCTCCCCTACCCCCTCCCCCCTCTCCCCCTCCCCCCTCCCGCTTCTCCCCCTCCCCACCTCCTCCCCCCCTCCCCCCTCCAAGCAAATGAATTGACACGTAGATCGAAAGGGATAAACTCAGAACAAAGAATCATGAAATGGTCACGAGTAAGTAAGAATTCTTTTAAGAAAGGAAAATCCTTGAGTAAAGGATGCCATTGGAAATGAGGAAGGACATAAAGGAGGAAAAATCCCAACATGTCGGTAAGTCATTAAGTGATCGGGAAATCCGATAGTTGGAACCGGGGAAAAACTAATAAGGAAGTTGGTAAGGAACAATTGGATAATGCCAAAGGTAGTTGGGGAGAACTACTAGGTAACAAGAAGGAACGAAGCCACACGACTCCTAAACGGTTAGAAAGGCATGAACTGTTATCGAGAAAATGTTCTAGAACTATAATGGACAAAGGCAATTCTAGAACATGTCATGTTGTAAGGGACATGTAGATCCAACAGTCCCAGGAAAATGTAACTCAAGTAAGAAAGAGTCTGTTAGTTAAGCACGACGAGGTCACACGTAGGAAAAAACTTGGACCAAAGTTGTAGTAAACGAAAGATGGAGGAAGGACCAAAATAAGATAAAAATGGAATAATATCAAAACCCATGGGGTTAAGGATGAAAAGTCTGAAAGGATGCTGAGCTAAAGAGCATCAATGACCAAGGAAATAAATGGAAATGGGGATGATAGGACATTTATGGAATACCCAACCTAGTGAATTGTATAAGAATCCATAAGAGGAAGAGTCTTACCCTAAGCAGAGTCAGAAGTGGGCATAAGGATGTACCTTTAGAGTAGTGGGTAAGACATGCCTAATTGTGATAAACTCCATAGAGTGAGCAGACAATGGAAAGGAAGAGAAATTCCTTAAGCACGTAGTTTAAAGGGCTAAGTGAATGAACAACCAAAGTGGTAGCATATCAAGCAAACCCCGAGTTGACATCAAGGGAGATTATTCCCATTGTAAAAGGATGCGTAATTTAGTTTTGGGGACAAAACTCCTAAAAGGAGGGGAGAGTTGTGAAACCCATTACCTCGGATCAAAGAAGCCAGGAAAGAATTAGTCAATTTAATGAGAAAACTAAACCACTTAATGAACCAAGAATGATAAAAAAGGGTTGAAATGGGAAATTGGAAAATCCCAAGTGACAAAGATGTCACAAAAATCATGGGGAAGGACCATGAAGGAATTGGATGACAAAACCGGACCGCTTCAGGGTGAACTAGATTAAACTGGGTCGAACCATAATGAACCAAATTGGATAATTCATTTTTCTAGGTGGCTTAAAAATGTCAATTTGGAGAATTGAGGTGACCACTAGATAGAAAATTAATTTAGAAATTTTTAATTTTGAGAAAACCGGTCGAATTGGGCCTGAACCAACCGACTTTTGACACCGAACCTAGTTGGACCGGACTAGTCAACAGTGTCATCGTCTTCCTTAGGATGATAACACTATTCATATGGCAGAAAAACTTTCCTTTTCCGGCAAGGAAATATTCCCTCCGATTATGGAATTTTCCTAAGAGGATAAGCTCAACCAATGTGGAAACTAGTAGAGCAGAGGGTTCATGAGCTCCCTATATAAAGAGCTGCCCTCCACTCATCCTACACACACCTCAAACCATCGAAGAAGGAGAAGTGCTCCATTTTCTGGCGAAGCTCAAACTAGAGCTCCAACTTGGGCACTTCTCTTAACCTTAGAAGGTAAATTCATGTTCTACAAACTCCGGAGAAAGTCAGCTACCGAATGGCACCCTCCATTTCGCCTTAGCACTACTGGAGAAGCATCAGCGGGTACAAAAATTGATGTAAATCCATCGGTCCCAAAGCTGCCCAATTTTTGCCGATCAAAATTTGGCCAAGTCAGAACTCCTACGGCCAAATCGAGCCTTCCCCTAGCCTCTACAACTCACACTCGTCTTCCCCAAGAAAAATGGTAAGCCAATTCGACTCCCATTCATCGGAGTAGTTTGATTCTAGAGAGAGAAAGTGTCGAATTTCACTAACCAAATTCCCACTGCTCAGGACACGAATTGCAACAATTCTTGATCCTAGAAGGACTCCGAGGACAAGAGCTAACTTCCCAGATCAAGAAATTAGATCGTCGTGCTCTTGACAGTATGTTTTTAAAACTTTCTCTCTCTACTTCCAGTTTTTCGGTGAAGCTCCATTTGAGCTCGTTTCATACCCAAATCCTGCAATTCAAAGCTCAATTGGATTGTATGGAAGTATAAAAATCAATTCATGCCACCAAATGGAGAAATTAACCATGTTTGAATGGCCAATTTGAAAAAATCAAATCCAATCAGTAAAAGGGGTGAAATTGGGGGAAGAATTTGTAGGAAATTGGGGATTTCGAAAAATTGAAGGACCTCAATGAAATTTCTCAAAATTGAAGGTTAATTGGCAATGAGAAAGATGTTGGAGGACCAATTGGTCAATTTTTGAAAGAATTTGGACCAATTAGCCATTTTTGGAACTTAGTTGCAAAACGATAATTTTGAAAATATTAGGGGCAGATTTGGAAATTTGGAGAATTTGAGCCCCATATAAAATTTTAAGAAAATTAAGGGCCCAAGGAGGATATTGGAAATCCTTGGGACTTGATTAGGGAAAATTGAACACTAGGAACCTAAAGTCAAGAATTATGAACTTTAGGGACTTAAGTGCAATAAAACCAAGATTTGGACCTAGTTGCCAATACGTGAGTACAAGAAGGTTTTCATGCCAAACCCTTTTTTATAAGGTTGTTCAAACTGTGTAGGTACATGTTAGACTAGGAAGTGAATAAAAAGGGAGCATAGCCTGGACTTGGAAAACCGACTAGGGACGAACACATCATACTCATCGGGTGAGTGGAATTATTTAACATTATACCTAGTTGGGGTGATGTGCAAATTTCAATAAGTTAAGAACCTATTTACCGGTTGTGAGTGAGAACTTTATACATCATACCAGTTGGGATGATGGGCAATTTTTTTGAAAGGAATAACTTGCTTACCGGTTGTAAGTGGACCTACCTCTATCATCACACCCGGTTGGTGTGATGAGTACTTTAAGCTAAAATAGATTTTGTCATAATTGTTCTCCCCTAACTATGTGTCATTGCTCAAATTATTTGGGAGACTTTCCTAATGAGAGCTAGAATAGCTCTAATAGGCCCGAGGCTTCAAATTTGAACTCATAGTGCTCAAGGTCTAGTTTGGAAAAATGCGTGAAGTGAGCCCAAGGCTAGTGGGCACGTGCTAGAGCCCATAAATAAACATGAATGAGAAGGGCCATGAAAACTCCCACAAAATGGAAATACTTGTGTGATTGGCCACAATTCCAAGTTAGGACCGACAAGGCTTGATAGGTTAGTGGCGCCAGGACTAGGTTGACGGACCGGTCATGCAAACAACTATCGGTCGGGTCGAGTGTCGGGGTCGTTGGACCGTCGGTGCCAAAGATAATGATTATGTATGAAAACAATTTTTTGTGCATGCACTCTGATTCAAAACCATCAAGATTCCTAGGGGGTAGTGATGGGTTCCAAGGACTGCTGGATGACATTGTGGCAATAAGGGAAGGAGAAGCTACTATGTTTGGGCTTCTCATTGTACTAGTTAGTCATGAAGCTACTGTGTTAGCGCTTCTTGTGTATGAGATTGGGGTGGAGATGGGATGAGGTCTTTGTCCTCATAATGACACAAAGAGATTTTGAGTCTCAGGGCCTGGCGCTTGGGGCGTCACATAGACTCAAGGTAGAAGTTAGGGACTTCTACCATGTTGGACGATAAAGATGCCCCGATCCACAAGTGGGTCCAGTGGGCATGCTGCATTAGCAAATGTTTGTACCCTTTATGATGAAGGGTGTGTGTATGTTTGTTAAAAGCATCCTAAGGAAAGGGGATGTGCTAAAAGAGCTAAACATATAATAAATTAAAATAATAAAAAGGCTGGGAAAAAGAATGGTGTTTTATGATAAACTAGTTATTGGAAAAATATTTGTAAACCCTTTGTGATAAAGGGGCACGCACGGTTGTACTATGTGAAACACTTCCCGAACATGGGGAAGGGTTAAAAGAGTTAAACTCACATAATGGTGAATAAATTTTTAAAAGAATGGAATGTTTTTCCCAGATAAAGAAAAACCCATAGTCATGAAACAATGTTTTCATAAACCGTTGTTTTTAAAACTCACACCCAACACTTATTCACTAATTTGTAGAAAATCACCCTCCCTTTAACCCTTTCAGGAAAGGAGGCAAAATCTAAGAGGAATCCTCGAAGTTGAACCCTATGTCAGGTATGCCTAAATATGCTTACAAATTACTCAAGTTTTGTATAATGCTATTCTAGGAAAACAGGTAAAAAGGACGTTTGACACCTCGTGGTCAAGAAGAAAGGGAAATTCTTCTTAGACCAAAGGGAGTGGCAAGTTGTTCATAGGGTTTTGACCAAACTGTACCGGGGCATGACAAAAAATATCATGAAAATCATGGGGAAGAACCATGAAGTAAACTGGATGGGAAAACCAGACCGGTTCAGGGTGAATCAGATCTAAACCGGATTGACCTAGTTGAACCATAATGAACCAGATTGGAAAATTCATTTTTCTAGATGGTTTGGAAATCTCAAATTAGAAAGTTAAGGCACCATCAGATAAAAAATGAATTTAGACTATTTTAAAAATTTTAAATTTTGAGAAAACGATCGAATTAGGCCTGAACTAACTAATTTTTGTCACTAAACCCGGTCGGACCGGACTGATCTAGTCCAAAATAGTGTCATCTTCTTCCTTGGGATGACAATACTATTCATCAATGCAGAAAAACCTTCCTTTTCTAGCAAGGGGATATTCCCTCCGATTTGGACATTTTCTGATAAGGATAAGCTCAAGCAATATGGAAACTGGTAGAGTAGAGGGTTCTTAAGCTCCCTATATAAAGAGCTCCCCTCCATTCATCCTCCACACCCCTCAAATCCTCTCCTCCTTTGAAGTGCTTAGTTTTTCAATGATGCTCAAATAGATAACCGACTTGGGAACTTTTCAAAGCCTTAGAAGGTAAACTCGGGTCCTAAAAACTCTGGATGAAGTCAGCTACCTGGCGACAACCTCCCCTCGACCCAATGATCGCTGGAGAAGTGTTGGCGAGATCAAACAGTGAAGTAGCTCTATCGGTTCGAAGCTGCCCTATTTTTGCTAATCCAAATTCGGCCAATTAAGACTTTCTGTGGCCAAACCGAGCCTTCCCCTAGCCTTTACAACTCACACTCGACCTCCCCAAGGAAAATGGAAAGCAAATTCGGCCCTCCTTCGTCATTGTAGTCCGGTTCTAAAGAGAGAAAGTGCTTAATTTCATTAACCAAATTCACAATGATCCTGATATCAATTGTAACATTTCTTGATCCTAGAAGGACTCTAAGGATGATAGCTATCTTCCCAGATCAAGAACTTGGATCGCCGCGCCATTGACAATAAACATTCGAAGCTTTCTCTCTCTACGTATAGTTTTCCAGCGAAACTCCGTTTAAGCTTGTTTCAGACCCAAATTATGCAATTCAAAGCTCAATTGGATCGTATGGAAGTGTAGGAACCAATCCATGCCCTCAATTGGAGCAATTAGCCACAATTGAATGGCCAATTTGAAGAAATCAATTTCGGTAATTAGAAAGGGGTGAAGTTGGGGGAAACTTTTGGGGGAAATTAGGGATTTCGAAAAATTGAAGGACCTAAATCCAATTTCTCAAAATTAAATGTCAATTGGCAATGAGAAAAATGTTGGAGGACCAATTGGTCAATTTTTGAAAGAATTGGAACCAATTGGCCATTTTTGGAAATAAGGGGAAAAACGGTAATTTTGGAAAAAGTTGGAGACCAATTTAGAAATTTGGAAAATTTGAACCCCATTTACAATTTTGTGAAAAATTAAGGAACCAAGAGGGATATTGGACCGTGTGCCAAGAGTAGGTTGACAGACCGGTCATGCAAATAGCTACAGGCCGGGTCGAGTGTCATGGTTATTGGACCGTTGGCACCAAAGATAATGACTATATATGAAAAATATTATTTGTGCATACACTCTAATTTGGGACCATAAAAACACACAAGGAGTAGTGATGGGTTCCAAGGAATGTTGGACGATGTGGTGGCAATAAGGGTAGGAAAAGCTACTGTGTTTGGGCTTCTCGCTGTACTAGTTAGTCATGATTCTACTATGTTGGGGCTTCTTGCGCATTGAGACTGGGGTGTAGGCGGGATGAGGTCTCCGTCCACATACGACACAAAGTTATGATATGTTTGATGGCCTGGCGCCTGGGCATCACTCAGACTCAAGGTAGAACGTTTGTGCAGTGGGTGTGCTGCATCGACGAATGTGTGTTCCCTTTATGATAAAGGTTGTGTGTAGCCTTTTGAGAAAAGGGAAGTGCTAAAAGAATGAAAGGTTTTGAAGAATGATGTGTGAAAATTTTTGATGAACTATATTTTTGAAAATTCATTTCTCAACATGCGCTCACTGAGTTGTAGGAACTCACACCCTTCCTTTAAACCCTTTTCAGGAAAGGAGACAAAACCTTAAGGAAATCTAGAAGCAAAATCCTAAATTAGGTATGCTTTAAGATTTTTAATTATTAAGTTTTGGTTAATGTTATTATAGGAAACAAGCTTAGAAGTTACAACTAACTCCTTGTGGCCTTGAGAATGGGTGATCCTTCTTATACCAAAGGGAGTGGTGGGTTGCTCACGGGGTTCCGACCAAACTGGGTCGGGGCATGACATGCTCATTGAGTTGTAGAAACTCACACCTCCCTTTTTTTCCCTTTTTCAGGAAAGAAGAAAGCTCTTAGAGAATCTTGAGACATGTATGTTAAAATTCTTTTAAGCCATTGAGTTTTGTATAATATTATTCTAGGAGACATGGACATAAATTATGCGTGACTCCTCATGACCTTAGGAAGCGGTGACTCTTCTTAGGCCAAAGGTTATGGTGGGTTGTTCACGAGGTTTTGACTAAACCGGATCGGGGCGTGACACTTTAGCTCGGCGTCCTTTCGAGCTTTTCATACTTGTTTTCACGGGTTTCAGTGTTACCCCCTTTTCATCTTGTATTAGTCATTTAATCCACTCTTTCACACTTGAGTCACCCTTTCTTGTGATTGTTGGACCTATATGTCCCTTGGAGCATGATGTGTTATAGACCTATCTTTGTCTATTATATTTCTAGAAATTCCCCTGATAATTGCTCTTGATTTTCCAACTTTTTAGGGATCGTATGCCTCAGTCTCTTCTTATCATCGAGCAATATTTCTTAACTACCTTTAGTGTTATCCCATCATCCCTTTATATTTGATGTCATGCCTTTCATGATCGTTCGAGGTTTCCTTATTTGTTTAATCCTCACAAACCTCCCAATTGAGCATTCCCAGTTCCAATCATTAGGTTTCCCGATCACTTCTTAACTTATTGACATACTTGGGATTTTCCTCCCTTATGTCCTTCTTCATATCCAACAACGTCCTTACTTAAGGATTTCCATTCTCCAGTCTGTCTTTACTCGCTCAGAACCATTTCACGGTTCCTTATTTCGAGTTGATTCCTTACGATCTACTTTTTGATTCCTTGAACTCACCAGGAGGAGTTCCTTTCCTTGGTTTTATCCTCTACCCTTGTACTTCGGAGTAGAAACTTCCATCTTGGGAACTACATGTTCAACCTTCTTGCCATTTCTTGAAGGTTTGCTTCCTTCATATCCTTACACTCTTTTATATTGGTGCATTCACCCACCTTTAATCCTTCATTATCTTTAAATTTCCATTTTGACCTTTATTTCCTATCTAAGAAACTTTTGATCATCGGGTATTATTTCGTATTCTCCACACTATGTCATGCCGTCTAATCTTAGGTTCTATCAAGTGGGTGTGGACCAGGACGTGTATACCTCTCTAGGGCTCCCTTCCTTGATAGGTTTCTTCCTTTCTTCGCCCTCATGGGTATCTGATCCTAGAGCAACTTTTATGACATCCTTTGATGCCATCCTTCTCGTTTACTCTTTCTTTGAAAATCTTGTGGATACGTCCTTCGTATCCTATCCTTATTCCTACTTGTATCCCATACAAGTTTACTTCCTTATGGAAGAGTTTCGATCCCTTTTTGTTCCAAGGATTCTTGACCTTCTTGTGAGAGGCTTACTTAATCCTTCTCGTGGCTTGAGTGTGGTCATTGATGCTTTTTGACCTTGGATTGCTTTAAGGGTTTTTTGTCATGCCCCTACTCGATTTGGTCAAATCTCCATGAGCAACTCGCTACTCCCTTTGGTTCAAGAGGGTTTCACCCCCTTCTAAACCAAGAGGAGTAAGGTGTCATTTTTCCCTATTTTTCCTAGAATAGAATTATACAAAACTCAATATATTTAGAATTTACATACATGTCTTAGGGTTCAACTGTGAAGGGGTCTTTAAAGTTGGTCTTCCTTCCTCCTGAAAAGGGTTAAAGGGAGGGGGTGACTTTCCACAACTCAGTAAGCGGATGTTGGGAGTGAGTTTTCAAAAATGTTTAGTTTATAAAAACCATGCCATGGTTTACCATCCCCTTACAACACCTGCCCTTCATCAAGAAGGGTACACATGTTCGGAACAGTGTGAATGAATTTATATGAGCTTAGAAATTTTTAGATTTGAAAAATTCGGTCGAATTGGGGGTGAACCAGCTAGTTTAAGCTTTAAACCCAATTCAAAATAGTGTCATCTTCTTCCTTCAAATGACAGTACTGTTCACTCGCCGAAAAATCGAAGCAGCACCGATGAAGAAGAAATGTTTCCATTCAGTACATTTTAGGCCATCAATTACTATCATAAAGGTACCAAACGGATGACTGATGAGTCTCCGAGCTCCCTATATAAAGAGCCCCTCTCCATTGATCTCCACACCTAAAAATCTCACTCTCTCTCAGTTGCTTAGTTTTCCAGCAAAGCTCGCACCAGAGCTTCGATATAGGGTCTTTTCTAAGCCAAAGAAGGCGTGGTTGGGTTCCTTAGAACCGAGGAGAAGTCAGCTACATGGTGGTAGTATCCATTCACTCTAAGGGTAATCGGAGAAGTGCCGATGTAATCGAACAGTGAAGCAGTTCCGGTGAACCAAAGCTGCCCTGTTTCGGCCGAGTTGAAATTGGCCAATTCAAGCCCTTTTTAGGCCAAACCAAGCTCTCCCAACACCTTCTCAAAGCTCCTAGGGACGAATTAGAACTGAAAGTTAAGCCAATTCAACTCCCCTCTGCAATTTTCGATCGGTGCTAGAAAGAGAACCGACATAATTTTGATGATAGAATTCTCACCCAATTTGGCATCAATTAATGCAATTCTTGATCCTAGGAGGAACCTTAGAAGGAGAGCTACCTGCCCAGATTGGAAGCTCAGATCGCCGCGCCCCTGATGGTGAGCAATTGAAGCTTTCTCTCTCTATGTTATGTTTTCCAGTGAACCTCTATTTGAGCTCGTTCCAGCGTTAAAACTTATTATGCAAAGTGCAATTGAATTGTATGAAGATGTATAAACTCAAATTTTACTTCAATTTCAACAATTAGAAGTGTTTATCGGTCAATTTGATGAAATCAAATTCAGCTGTGTTAGGATGTTGAAATTGGGAAAAAATTGGGGATTTTCAAAAATTCGAGGGACCAAAATGCAATTTTATAAAATTGAGGGTCAATTGGGCATGATAAGAGTGTTAGAGGACCAATTGGGCAAATTTTAGAATTTTGGGGTAAAACTTATCACTTTTGTAAAGGAAAGGCAAAATGGAAATTTTGGGGAAATTGGGGGCCAAATTGGGAATTTGGGAAACTTGAACCCCTTTTATGAAATTGAATAAATTGAGGTCCTAAGGGGAATTTAAAAAGTTTTGGGACTCAATTTGGGGAAAAACCGTCAATTCGGGCCTAAAGTGAAGGAAAAATAACTTTAGGGACCAAATTGAAATTATTTGAAAAGTTGAATATTTTGTCATTTATAATAAATGAAGGTGATCAAACCAAATGATAATGAACAACAATGTTCATTTCGTGTAGTAACATGAGACATCGGGAATACTAACTGAGATTAAGCTCGAAAGGAACAAAAATTGACTAAGAGGAATTTCACTGCACAATCGATTGAGTGGACTTAATTATATATCATACCCGGTTGGGATGGTGAGCATTTTTTAAATGAAAAACCACTTGTGAGAGGGATTTTTATATCATACCCGATTGGGATGATAAGTAACTCAAAAATGAAAACCCACTACTAAGTGGTATTTTAAACAACACACCTGAGAGGAGTGATGTGAAAATCACGCAAAAAAAAACTACTTACCGATTGTAAGTAGATTATACCCAGTTGGTATGATGAAACTTCCTTGAAGGAAGTGGAAAACCTATTCATCGGTTATGAGTAGAGATATCCTCATACTCAGTTGGTATGATAGACAACTGGAAATATTTTTTGTTTGAAGTGCTCTCCCCTGATTTAGTGCCACTACTTAAATAATTTGGAAGACCTTCTTTACAGGAGCTCAAATAGCTTTGTTAGGTCGAAGACCTCAGTTTTGGAACTTGGGGGCTATTATGCCTAATTTTGAAAATCTCAAATAGTGGACCCTAGGCTAGTTGACACGAGTAGGAGCTTGTAAAAAAACATGATTTATATGCCATGAAAACTTAAGAAATTTAATTGTTTGGCCATGGTACCAAGACAGGACCGACATACTCAATCAACTAGCGACTGTGTGACATGGCAGGTCTCCGAACTAGTCAAGACAAATAGTTGCAGGTTGAGTTGAGGGTCAGGGCCGTTGGACTAGTGGCACCACAGATTATATGGCATCATTTGAAAAATGTTGATTGTGCATGCACTATGTTTATGTGACCTTCAAGATGCCCAAGAGGGGTAGTGATGCGTCCTAGGGCCGTTGACGACATGGTGGATATAAGGGCAATTAGTCATACCAGAAGCCTTGTGAAGCTCAACGTAGCTTCTAGCACATGAGACCGAGGTGGGGGTCAGGATGAGGTCTCTATCCTCATATGGACACGGAAAATTGTTATGGGATAGAGGGTCGGATGTCGCGAACATCCACTCATTCTTAGGGTAGAAGTGGGCGTGCTTCTATCTAGGTGGTCGATAAAGTCGCTCCGATGCCACAAGTGGGTTCAGTGAATGGGCTGGCCTGCAATTGTTTGTTTGACCTTCATGATGAATGATGTGTGTTGGGTGATGACACACCATGGTAATAAGAAACGATTTTGAAAACCGAGATTTGAAGATGAGAAAATTTAAAGGAATTAAGGAGTCTGGCACACTCCAACTTGGAAACTATTTTTTTTTATAGAAACTCCATTTTTAAAATACCCATTCACAGAGTTGTAGAAACTCACCACTCTTTTCTATCCCTTTTCAAGAAAAAGGGAGAAAATTACTAGGAATAACACCGTGCCTTACCCTCTGTTAGGTATGCTTAATTACTCTTAAGCTTGTATTTTATTTGATATATGTCTTTCTATGGAACAAGGTCAAAAAATATGCATGATTCCTCTTGAATTAAAGAAGGGGGAAACTCCTCATGAATCGAGAGAGCGACGGGTTGTTCACGAGTATCCGGCCATAGCGGGTAGGGGCGTGACACTCTGCCCGACCACTTTCCATTATGGTCGAGCTTATCCTCGCCCTGAAACGTCCTGAATGGAGATATTTCATCTTTGCCAAAGTTATTTGTTTTTTGCATTAATGAATAGTGTTGTCATCCTGAAGAAGAAGATGACACTATTCTGAACCGAATCAGACTGGTCCGATCGAGTTCAATGGCAAAAATCGACCGGTTCATCCCCAATTCGATTGGTTTTCTCAAAATTAAAAATTTCTAAATTAATCTAAATTCATTATCTATCTAATGGTGGCTTTAATTTCTCAATTTGAATATTTTAAGCCACCAAGAAAAATGAATTTATAAATTGCTTAAAGTTTGGTTCAAACCAGTTCAATGTGGTTCACCCTGAATTGGTCTGGTTTTCTCTTCCCATTTGCCCCAAGGTTCTTTTCCATAATTTTTATGACTCTTTGAGTCACTTGGAATTTGTCAATTTCTGATTTTACCCTTTCTTTACTAGTTATGGTTTTTGAACTGACTTGATTTTCTCTTTTGAATTGACTAGTTCTTTTCTCAGTTTTCTTATTTTTAAATGATGGGGCTTACAACTCTCCCCTCCTTTTAGGGGTTTTGTTCCCAAAACTAAGTCAGTAATCCTTTGCATCAAGGGTAATTTTCCTTTGACGTCCTATTGGGGTTTGTTTGACATGTTGTCACTTTGGTAGTTCCTTCATTTCGCCCCTTTTAACCACATTCCTAAGAACTTGTTTTCCTTTCACTGTTTACTCACTCCTTGGAGTTTATCATGGTTAGACATGCCTTACCCATGGGTCCAAAGGTACATCCTTGGGCCCACTTCTTACTCTGCTTAGGGAAAAACTCTTATTCTTGAGGGTTTTCATCCACGTCATTGGGTTGGATGTTCCACAATGTCCGATCATTGTTCTTAACCCTATGGATTTTGATATGATCCCCTCTTTATCTTATTTTAGTCCTTCCTCCATCTTTTGTTTACTACAACTCCAGCCTTAGTTGTTAGGTTTTGCTGTGTCATGTTTAACAAACAAACTCTTTCTTACTTGAGTCACATTTTCCTAGGACTGTTTGGCCTTCATGTCCCTTACAACATGATGTGCTCTAGAATTTTCTTTGTCCATTATAGTTCTAGAACATTTTCATGATAACGGTTTATGCCTTTCTAACCATTAAAAGTCATGTGGCTTTGTCCTCTCTTATTACCCGGTAGTGTTCCCTAACTACCTTTAGTATTATCTAATTGTCCCTTAAATTTTGACATCATGACTGTGTCGGCCTTTCCTTAACTACTCATTCCTTACCAACTTTGTTATTAGTTTATTTTTATTTATTTTTTTCCCCGGTTCCAACCATCGAGTTTCTCGATGACTTACCGACATGTTGGAATTCTTCCTCTCTTATGTCCTTCCTCATTTCCTAGGGTGTCCTTCACTCAAGGACTTTCTTTTCTTCCATCCACTCTTACTCGCTTGTGACTATTTCACCATCACTTATTCTGAGTTGATCCCTTTCAGTCTACATGTCGATTCCTTTATTTGGTGCATTCTCTTTTTTACAGTTTCATTCTCTACTATGTCCTTCAAGGTGGAGACTTCCACCCTAGGACTTACACATTCCTCCTTCTTATCCTTTCTTGAAGATTTCCTTTATTCATCTCCTTACACCCTTTTTATATTGGGGCATTTGCCCGCTTTACATACTTCATTGTCTTAAAATTCCCATTTTGTCCCTTATTCCCTATCCAATGAACTTTCGATTATTGTGTCTTATTTCGTGTAATTCACACTATGCCCAACCGTCACTCTTTAGGCTCCATTAAGTGAGCGCGGACCACGACAAGTCTTGATGTTAGTGGTCATTTCCATTATGCATTTCTTGATTGGAGGGCTTACTTCTCCAAGGTTTCTCATATGTTCTTTCCTATATTTTCTTATTATGGGCAATCCACCCATTTCTTACTTGTACAACATCTTTCAATACTATCTTCCTACCAACTCGTTCCTTGGGTTTAACTTACTCTTTGGGTTTTGGGTAAACTTCCCTTGTAATTGGTCCTTTATCCCCAACTTGCATTCCATTTGCAATTTTACTTTCTATTCCACTTTAGTTGCGTTCATTACGTCTTTGTTGCAATATGTATGCCTCTTCAAGGCTCCCTTCCTTGGTAGGCTTCCTCCTCTTTTCCCGGATTTTCTCTTTTCTTCATCTTCTTAGGTATCTATCTTTAAGTCAACCTCATAACATCCTTTGATATCCTCCTCTCCTGCTTACCCTTACTTCAGAGAATCTTGTTTGCACATCCCTTGTACCTTGTCTTTATTCCAACTTGTACTCACTACAATTTTTATTTCTATTAGGGAAGGGTTTTCGATCTCTTTACTTTCGAGGTTTCTTAATCTTCTTCTAAGAGCTTACTTAATCCCTTCTATGGCTTGAGTTTGATCATCGATTTATTCTCGGCCATTTATTTCTTCAAGGATTTCTTCGTCCTTCTTTTCCAATGTTTTGTCCTTTACACCTTTCCCTTCCTTGCTGGAGTTTAAATTTATGGTCTTCTCGAGGGTTAGTTCGTTAACTTCCCCGTCCCCACTATTATTCTAGTTCACTTGTCTTGGAATAGTTGTCCTTTGAGTTTACTCGTCCTTAATTTCTATCTCATCATTCTTTTTAGGGTGTAGTCCTTACAATTTTTCGGTATTTCGTATGGCGTCTTTTATTCTCCTTGATCATTTTGTTGTTTCTAGTTGCTTCCTACTTGACTACTCACCTTTTCCAAAACATGTCACATTTGCCATCCCAAGACATCCTTAACCACTTATACCCCTTTTTGAGGTTTTTTATTTCGAGTTAAGCCACTTATGATCCACCTGTCAATTCCATAGCTTGAGAATTTCCTTCTTATGGTCTCACTTCCTACCTTTATCATTTTTCTTAGGGACTTATGTCCTGGGATTTTCATGTTCAACCTCCCTAATGCTCCTTGAAGGTTTTTCCTTATTTCCTTTATTACACCCTTCTAATATTGGTATGGTTATCCACCATTAATCCTTCCATGTCCTTCAATTCTCTTTTTGTTCTTTATCCTTCCTTTGAGGAGCTCCCGATTATGGGTGGGTTCCTAGAACTTTATGTTATGTCTAGCCACTCATCAATGGTTCCTTCAAGGGGTACTTAGTCCTATACATTCCTCCAGAGTTCTCTTTCCTAGCACATTTCTTTTCCTCTTCACTCTTACCGTGTCCTATCCTAGAGTTGCCAGAGGAGTTTTTTCGTGTTTTCCCTTTTTGAGGGGATTCTTGTACCTTACCTCTCTTCTTTGTTATCTTTCATTCAACTGGTTCTTCTTAGAGGCAACTCAATTCCTCTTGGTTTCCTAACTCCTGTATGAGGGATCGTTCAATCCCTTATGGTCCTTAGGCTTTCCTCCACCCCTCATGCATCTTTTGATGTTGGCTTCCTTTTTCCCAGATTCATCCTATTCTTTGACTCTGCTTCCCTTATACTAGACCCCTTATGAACACACTATTTCCCTTCTTCCTATCCTTGGTTAGGGTATGTCCTTTCTAATGACTCCCTTTCGAGGCAAGTTCTTTGTTCCTTTTTGGAAACTCCCTTCCTAGTCTTTTGCCTGAGTTTGAGTTTCCTAGTTTTTGTGTGGGTGACTATTTAGGTTGGCTATCTTAGGGTTAGTGTTAACTAGAGGTGACCTGTAGTCTTCCTCCTTAGGTGGCCTTCTCTCCATCTATTACCCCAGGGTATATTCCAATCTATTAGTTGTACTTGTCGTTACCAGGGAGACTAACTTTTAAAATAAGGAAAAATGGTCTTTATTCATTCAAGGGGGTAGTTTCTTGCCGTACTCTGCTTATTACAAGAATTTTCTCACTACTTCCTTGTCCCTTGGAGTTATAGGTTGGGAGTTAGCCTCTGAATAGTTTTAGGATTTGTGGTCTGAGGGCTCTGATAAACTAGTTGACGTCCATCCATACTCTTGTTGGGCTTTCATGCTAGGATGAACTTCATGGAATACCTCGAGTCTGTACCTCCTTAAAACCTTAGCCTCATACTCATATGTCCACCTCATCCATTGGGAAGGGTTAAAGATGTATTGAACTGGTGGGGGTGCCTCGTGAACTTTCATAAAGGTTGTGTGGTCATCCCAAAAGTTATCCGAGGCCTCCTTAGTTGGAGTCCTTTTTGGCTGATGCGGGGCTGGAGGGGGTGTCGGGCTCCTTGGAGGAGGGTATGTTATGCATTCTAGCTCGAACAATGCTCCAACCAGTTTCCTAGTCTTTAGCCATATCTTTGAGCACTCTCTTCTTGGCCTCAACGAACCTTTGAATGATTGCCTCTCTAGAGGTAGGTGCCTTTTTCACAATCTCATGTGTGGGTTTGGTTCACACGACAAACTTCCTAGGAACTCTTCTTCCTATAGGGTAGTTAAGTTTTTGTTAGTGTCAGGGCATAGTATTGATAATGATTTCAAGGGAACATGGCTCTGATACCACTCAAGTTGTCATGCCCCGAATCGGTTTGGTTGGATCCCCATGATCAACTTGTCGCTCCCTTGGTTTAAGAGGGGTTTCCCATTCTTTTAATCAAGAGGAGCCATGCATAATTTCAAATCTTGTTTCCTGTAATATCATAAATCAATCAAATGCAAGCTTAAAAAAAATTTTAAGCATACCTAATAGAGGATATATCTACATATTTTCTTTATTTTATCTCCTTGTTCCTGAAAAGGGGAAAAGGGGGGGGGGAGGGGGGTGGTGGAGAGAGTTCTACAACTCAGTGAGCGGGTGTTTGGAGTAGGTTTTCTTTAAAAATAGCTTTTGTTTATCTAAAACATGCCAAGATTATCTTGAAGAAAAGATTATCTAACTTTGGTTTTCAAAACCCTTTTCCATTTCCTTATTAAGTGTGTTTAGCTCTTTTTAGCCCATCCCCCTTGCATCAGGAGGCATTTAGAAAACAAACACATGCCCTTCATTAGGAAGGGTACACACATTCGTAGGTGTAGCCCGTCCACTGCACCCACATGTGGATCGGAGCATATTTACCGTCCACCAAGATATAAGCCCGTCCACTTTTACCCTAGGCTTGAGTGGATGTTCTCGACATCTAACCCTCAGACTTGAATGCCACTCCATGTTCGTATGAGGACAAAGACCTCATATCGACACCACCCCGGTCTCATGCACAAGAAGCTACTCTGAGCTTCTTCTAGAGTGACTGGCACGATGAACTGCCTTTATCTCCACCATGTCGTCCAGTAGCCATTAAGACCCATCACTACCCCCTAGGGTGTCTTGATGGTCTTGTACCACAAGTGCATGCACAAACAATAATTTTCACATATGGCCATTATCTTTTGTGCCAATGGTCTAACGACCTCGACCCTCAACCCAACCTGTAGCTATTTGTCTAGGCTTGTCCGTTGACCTAGCCCTGACGTACTACCACCAGTCCATCAAGTCCTGTCAGTCTTGACTCAGTACCATGGCGAAATCACACAACTAATTTCATTAGAAATTTTCATGTCTTTCTTTAATCAAGTTTTTTATGCGCTCCTGCTAGTGCCCATTGGCCTTGGGCCCACTACATGTGTTTTTGCAAAACCGGGCATTGAGCCACATGAGTTCAAAACCGAGGCCTCTGGCCTATATGAGTTGTTCTAGCTCCCGTCAAGAAGGTCTCCCAAATCTTTTAAAAATTGGCACATAGTTAAGGGAGAACATTTATGACAAAAAATTTTATTTTCAACTTCATCACACCTACCGGATATGATGATATCTCCACCTACAACTAGTAAGCGGGTTTCTCATTTCCTCAATGAAGTTCATCATACCAATTGGGTATGATTGTCTCTACTTACAACCAGTAAGTAGGTTTTATCAATTCAAGATAACACTACTCATCCCAACCGGATAGGAAGTTAGATAATCCCACTCACCCAATGAATGTGACGTGTTCGTCCCTAGTGGGTTTTCGAGTCCACACTAGTTTTTCCTTGCTGGCATTCTAGTCTCTCATGTTCCTACATGATTTGGTCATCATTATCAATTAAGGCTTGGCATGATAGCCATCGTTTTCTCATGTATGATCTACTAGGCCCAAAATCGTTAATTAATTGCACTTAACTCTCTAAAGTTCATTTTTCTTAACTTTAGGTCCCTAATTCCAACTTTTCCCCAAATTGAGTCCCAAGGCTTCCAAAATTTCCTTTGAGTCCTCAATTTACTCAAAATTGTATAAGGGGCTCAAGTTTTTCAAATTTCCAATTCGGTCCCCAACTTTTCAAAAATCACAATTTTGCCCCTACTTTCCAAAAATGACCATTTGACCCCAAATGTTCCAAAAATTGACCAATTGGTCCCCCAACATCTTTCTCATGGCCAATTGGCCTTCAATTTTTGGAAATTTCAAAGAGGTATCTCAATTTTTCGAAATCCCCAATTGTTCCCAAAAATTTTCCCTAATTTCTCCCCTTCAAACTGACTGAATTTGATTTCTTCAAATTGGCCATTCAATCGAAGTTAACTGTTTCAATTGAAGGTATGAATAAGTTCCTACACTTCCATATGATTAAATTGAGATTTGAATCACATGATTTGAGTAAAAAATGAGCTCAAATGGAGCTTCGCCAAAAAATTATTCGTAGAGAGAGAAAGCTTTGAAAGCTTATCATTGGAGGTGCGACGATCCGAGCTTTTGATTTGGGGAGGTAGCTCTCGTCCTGAGGTTCCTTATTGGACCATGAATTAGAACAATTGCTATTAGGATCAGCGAGAATTTGATCAATGAAATCTGTTACTTTCTCTCTCTAGAACTGAACTGTATCGATGAAGGATGGTCGAATTGGGTTACCTTTCAGCTCTGTTGCGGCCGTGTTCGAGCCGTGGGGGTGTCAGGTAGGCTTGGTTTGGTTAGGGAAGGGTTGAATTTGGCCATTTTCAGCTCGGCCAAAATAAGGCAGCTTCGGTCCGTTAGAGCTGCTTCACTGTTTGATTTCACTGGCCCTTCTCCAACAGTCTTCAGGTCGAAAGGAAGTTGCTGTCAGGTAGCTGACTTCCTCCGGAGTCTATAGGACTTGACCTTGACTTCTGAGGCTAACAAAAAGGCCTATGTTAGAGCTCTAGTTTAAGCTTCACCGAAAAATGGAGCAGTTGAGAGAGAATAGTGATTTGAGATGTGTGGAAGATAAATGGAGAGTAGCTCTTTATATAGAGAGCTCAAGGACCCTTTGCCCGACCAGTTTCCATTTTGGTCGAGCTTATCCTCGCCTTGAAACAACTTGAACGGAGCGGTTTCATCTTCGCTGGAGTTATCCATTTTTTGCATTAATGAACAGTGTTGTCATCTTGAAGAAGAAGAAGACACTTTTCCGAACTAGACCGGACCAGTCCGACCGGGTTCAATGGAAAAAATTGGCCAGTTCAAGCCCGATTTGACCAGTTTTCTCAAAATTAGATATTTCTAAATTAATCTAAATTTATTCTCTATCAAATTGTGGCTTTAATTTCCCAATTTGAATATTTTAAGCAACCAAGAAAAATAAATTTAGAAACCGGTTAAAGTATAGTTCAAACTGGTTTAATCCGGTTCACCCTAAACTGGTTTGGTTTTCTATTCCCATTTGCCTCAAGGTTCTTTTCCATGATTTTTATGACTTTTTGAGTCACTTGGGATTTGTCAATTTCCCATTTTACCCTTTCTTTACCGGTTATGGTTGGTGAACCTGCTTGGTTTTCTCTTTTGAATTGACCAGTTCTTTTCGCGGTTTTCTTATGTTTAAAGAATGGGGTTTATAAGCTCTTTATATAGGGAGCTCACGGACCATCTCCTCGACCACTTTCCATTTTCGTCGAGCTTATCCTCCCATGAAAATGGCCTGATCGGAGCGGTTACATCTTTACTGGAGAAGGATGTTTCTCCATTAATGAATAGTGTTGTCATCATGTGGAAGAAGATGACACTGTTCTGATCTGGACCAGATCGGTTCGATTGGGTTCAAGAGCAAAAATTGGTCAGTTCAGGCTCGATTCGACTGGTTTTCTCAAAATTAAAAATTTCTAAATTAATCTAAATTTATTTTCTATCTAATGGTATCTTCAATTTCACAATTTGAACATTTTAAGCCACTAAGAAAAAAGAATTTAGAAATTGGTTCAAGTATGGTTCAAACTAGTTCAATCCGATTTAGGTCTAGTTCACCCTAAACCGGTCTAGTTTTCTCTTCCCATTTGTTCCAAGGTTCTTTTCCATGATTTTTATGACTCTTTGAGTCACTTGGGATTTGTCAATTTACCATTTTACCCTTTCTTTATCGGTTATGGTTCGTGAATCGGCTCGATTTTCTCTTTTGAAATGACTAGTTCTTTTTCCGCTTTTCTTATCTTTAAAGGTACGGGGTTTACAAATCTCCCCTCCTTTTTGGGGGTTTTTTTCCTAAAATGATTTATATCTCAAATAATTGAGGGTAGCCATCCCTCATAACACTCTTGGTTTCCCATGTCTCCTCTTGTACTAGTTCGTTCTGCCAAAGAACCTTGACCACGGGGATTTGTACCAGTTTTTCCTAATAGGTCAGGTTCTCTTCTAGCTCAGGTGGAGGTCGGTCCAGCACATGACTAGGATCAGGCTAATACTTCCGGAGTACCAAGATGTGGAATACATCATATATTCCTTGTAAGTTCGGAGGTAGTTCCAATTTATATGCCATTGACCCTATCCTTTGGACTATGGTGTAGGGACCGATGTACCTAAGTTTCAACTTCCCCTGTTGCTAGAACCTAAGTAATCCCCTCCATAGGTATACCTTGAGAAACACTTGGTCTCCCACACCAAATTTTAAATCCCTTCTTCAATGTTCCGCATAGCTCTTTTGCCTACCTTGGGCTGCCTTAAGTTGACTTGTTATGATTTTTATCTTCTCTATGGTGTCTTCTATTCAGTCAAACCTTTCTAGCCTCCTTTCTCCCACCTCTTCTCAAAATAAGGAGGTACGGCATGACTGTCCATAAAGGGCTTCATAAGGAGCCATTTGAATACTAGCCTGGTAACTATTATTATAGGCAAATTCCATCGGTCATAAGTATTCCTCCCAACCCTTGTTCATAGTGAGTACGCATGCTCGTAACATATCCTCTAGGGTTTGGATCATCTGCTCTGACTGTCCATCAGTCTAAGGATGAAATGTTGTACTCATATGGAGTTTGGTTCCCATGTTACTTTATAAACTAGGCCAGAACCTTGAGGTAAACCTAGGGTCTTTATCTGACACTATGCTTACAAGAACGCCATGGAGTCTCACAATCTCCCTTATGTATAAAGTAGCTAGTCGTTGCACCGAATTGGTCACCCTTATTGGTAAGAAGTGGGTGGACTTGGTCAATCTATCCACAATGACACAAATCACGTCTCATCCCTTCCTAGTCATAGGTAGTCATGTGACAAAATCCATAATGATATGTTTCCATTTCCATTCCTGAATTGATAGGGGTTGTAGCCGTCCTAAAGGTTTCTACTGTTCAACTTTAATTTGCTGATAAGACAAGTATCGTGCTACATATTCCGCGATATCCCTCTTCATCCCTCTCCACCAATAACCTTGTTTGAAGGTGCGATACATCTTGATATTGCCAGGATGCATCGCGTAGACAAAGTCATGTGCCTCTTCCAATATTAATCTCTTCAATTACTTTTCTTGAGACACACACACTCTACCCTTATCGGTCAGCATTCTAGCCTTGAAGGTAGTAGTTTGGGTTTGTCCCTTCGTTAATCGGGTCCAAATAGGGCTGGAGTTCCTTATCCCCTTTTTGATGGACCTTTATTTGCTCCATTAGGCTAGGTCTTACTACTACGTCAGCCAAGAGACATCTTTCTCCTTTGTCTACTTTAAGGTCCACTTCCATTCTTCCCAGTTGCTGTAATAAGGGCAGGTAGCTTGTCTTTATATGTGCCACCTCAGTTTGATACTTGCGACTAAGAGAATTTGCCACTACATTGGCCTTCCTAAGGTGGTATTCTATCACAAGGTCATAGTCGTTTAACCCCGTATAGGTAGTGTCGCCAAACCTTTGGTGGAGGTTCAACTACCTTTAAGTTAGGAAGTACTTAAGACTCTTGTGATCGATATATATCCTACATTTAACCCCGTATAGGTAGTGTCGCCAAATCTTGATGGCAAACACTATTGCAGCTAACACTAAGCTGTGGGTAGGGTAGTTCCTCACATGTACCTTTAGTTGTCATGAGGCGTAGGCAATAACCTTTCCTTGTTGCATTAATACACACCCGAGTCCTTGTCTGGATGCATCACTATAGACTGTATACTCCCTTACACTTGGGTCAGGTAGAGAGAGCACGGGTGCCGTTGTTAAACAAGTCTTCAACTCTAGAAAGGATTTCTCACAGCTTTCACCCCACTTATACTCCACTCCTTTCCTTGTGAGATGGGTCAAAGGGGCAGCTATCTTAGAGAAATCCTGCACAAATCGTTTGTAGTACCCTACGAATCCCAACAAATTGCGTATCTCGGATGGGTGCCTTCATATCATATATGGCCTCAACCTGGGTCCACCTTGACTCCATTTTTGGACACTATGTGCCCTAAGAACCTTACCTCCTACAACCAGAACTCACACTTGGAGAATTTTGCATATAAACGATTATTTCGTAGTGTCTCCAAGGTGATAGCCAAATGTTTTTCATGCTCCAACTAGTTCATGAGTATATAAGTATGTCATCTATAAACACAATCACGAACTTGTCCAAGTGCGGCTATAACACTCGGTTCATCAAATCCATGCAAGTTACAAGGGCATTCGTCAGGCCAAAATGCATCACCCTAAATTCATAGTGTCCATATCGAGACCGAAAGGCGGTCTTAAGGATATCTTCCTCTTGTATCTTGATTTGGTGGTATCTCGACCGAAGGTCTATCTTGGAGAAGTAGGCTGCTCTTTTTAGCTGGTCAAATAGGTTGTCGATTCATGGAAGTGGATACTTATTCTTTATGGTGACCTGGTTCAACTTCTGATAATTTATGGATAGCCTCATACTCTTGTGCTTCTTCTTCCCGAATAGTACTGGTGCACCCCATGGAGATTGACTAGGGCATATGAAACCCTTCTCCAATAGCTTGTCCAACTGCTCCTTTAATTCCTTCAGTTCAGCTGGAGCCATGCGATAGGGGGCTTGGGATATGGGATGTGTTCTGGGGATTACCTCTATAGTAAATTCTAGTTGTTGGCTTGGGGGTAATCTTGGTAATTCCTTAGGGAATACATCCGGGTAGTGCTCCAACACTGGGATGTTCTTTGGTCCCTTCTCCTCCGTCTTCTCGTTGATGACCATTGCAAGGAAAGCGTGACAACCCTTCTGTATCATCTTTTGGGCTTTCATATGAGATACTAAGTGCATTTCTCCCTTCGTCTTGTCTCCCTGGATGCATAGTTCAAGTGTTCCAGGAGTGTGGAAAGTTATTACCTTCTTCCCATAGTCCACCTTGGCTTGATGGGTACTTAACCAATCCATTCCCAGTATTATTTCTACCTCCCTTAGAGGCAATGAGATCAAATCTGCCTTTAGTTTAACTCCTCCAATCATAATCTCACATCCCCTTAACTATTTATCCCTCTTCAGTCCTTCTCCTAAGGGTATGAGGATGTTGAGACTTTGTTCCAAAGAGGTAAGTTCTAGGGAAAACCTAAAACTAGATCTTCCTTCATGAAGGATCTCTCTGCTCCCGAGTCAAAGAGAGTGTAAACTTTTCTCCCCCACAAGTGTATGTACCCTGATCAAAGAAATGCATGTTTTTAGAAGGAAAAATCTATATTTCTTTTATTGAATAGAATTGAATTGCATGTTTTGTCTTAATTTAGGTTAGGGAGGTTATGGGAAGTACCCGTTATAGTACTAGGGTCTTTTTTTGCCTCTTATTGGGTGAGGTTGTATACCCTAGCTGGTAACATTGCTATGGCATCATGCCTTGGAGTCCTTGGGTTCCTTTTGGGTGGTCCAAGCATGTTTCGTTGCTTATTCTCTTTAAGAGTGGGGCATTCCTTTGCAAAGTACCCCAATTTCCCACATCCGAAACAAGATAAGCAGGCTCCTTCATGGTATCTTTGGCATCTAGGACAATAGAGGCTCCCTTGTAGTATGGTAGGGATCACCCTTCTTTGAGGTGGTTGTGCATGCTTCCTCTTTTGGAAACCCACCACGTTTCCCCACTGTGGGCCATTTTGCTCCTTCCATGCCCCGTGGTGGATTTGGCCTTTTTCCTCCTTTCGGTTGGCTTGTTTTATCCGGTGACGTCAGGTTTGCACCAGACATTCACATTCGTGAGCCATACTAATTATGACTGCCAGATCCATAAGGCATCCTAACACTCTCATCCGGTCTCGTATGTCCATGTTGAGACCGAACATGAATCATTGGCATATATCTGCAGGTCCAGCTAGGTTGGGGGCAAAGGGTTTTAACTTGTTAAACATAGTTTCATACTCTAAGAAAAAGTTAAGTCCTTGTCAGAGTCGGAGGAAATCTTGCTTCTTCACGTTGATCAGATGCGGAGCTAGGTATTCCTCTGTGTACCTCTCCTCGAATTGTTCCCATGTAGGGGTGGTGGTATGCAAGCTTCCAACGTTGTCCTGCCACCTTTTTGCGCTAGCTTCTAGGAAAAACTCTGCTAGGATCACCATATCCTCTGGTGAAATCCTAACTATTCCCATGAGTTTCTAGATACTCGCCAACCAGTCCAGAGCAACTCCAGCATCCTTCTCTCCTAAGAAAGGCTTACATCCCAGTTGGCAGAGAGTTTTGAGGTGTCTGGGGATGTCAACTAGAGGAGGAATGTTAGAACGAGGGGGATGAGATTATACTTCCTCGGGTTCAACTCGAGAGTTGGTGTCCAACTCGGACCAGTTGGTGTCGAAATCGCCATTCTATCACAACTGCTCCATTTTCCAATGAAGCTCAAACCAGAGCTCTGACATAAGCCTTTTTCTCATCCTTAGAAGGCAACATTGGGTCCTATAGACTCCTTGGGAAGTCAGCTACCGGATAGCAAGGTCGGGTCCAATAGACTTCGGAGAACCGCCGACGGAATCAAATAGTGAAGTAGCTCTGACGGACTGAAGCTGCCCTATTTTGGTTGAGCTGAATTTAGTCAAATTCAGCCCTTCCCCGACCAAATCAAGCCTCCTAGACATGCCTAGACCCTCACACGGCCATAGCATAGCTGAAAGGTAAGCCAATTCGGCCCTCCTTTGTGGATACAATTCCGTTCTAAAGAGAGAAATTAACATATTTCATTGATCAAATTCCCGTTGATCCTGACTACAACTACCCCAATTATCGATCCTAGAAGGAACCTTAAGACAAGAGCTACCTCTCCAGATCAAGAGCTCGGATCACCGCACCTCTGACGGTAAGCTTTCGAAGCATTCTCTCTCTATGAATGATTTTCCAGTGAAGCTTCGTTTGAGCTCATTTTAGACTCAAATCATGTGAATCAAAGCTCAATTGAATTGTATGGAAGTGTAGGAATTGATTCATACCTTCAATTGAAATAATTAACCCCAATTGAATGGCCAATTTGAAGAAATCAAATTTGGTTTATTTGAAGGGGAGAAATTGTGGAAATTTTTGGGAAAAATTGGGGATTTCAAAAAATTGAGAAACCTCTTTGCAATTTCCCAAAATTGAAGGCCAATTGACCATGAGAAAGATGTTGGGGGACCAATTAGTCAATTTTTGGAACATTTGGGGTCAAATTGCCATTTTTGGAAAGTAGGGACAAAATTGTAATTTTTGAAATGTTAGGGACCAAATTGGAAATTTGGAAAATTTGAGCCCCTTATACAATTTTGAGTAAATTGAGGACTTAAAGGGAATTTTGGAAACCTTGGGACTCAATTTGGGGAAAAGTTGGCATTAGGGACATCAAGTTAAGGAAAATGAACTTTAGGGACCTAAGTGCAATTAATTAACAATTTTGAGCCTAGTCGCTCATACCTGAGAAAACTATGGCTGTTATGCCAAACCTTAATTAATAAGGATGCCCAAATCGTGTAGGAACGCGAGAAACTAGAACTCCAGCAAGGGGAAGCTAGCGTGGATTCAGAAACCGACTAGGTATGAACACGTCACGATTATCAGGTGAGTGGGAAACTTAATACTTCATACTCGATTTGGATAATGAGCACCTTTTCTAAATTGGAAGCCACCATGAGTGGGATTATCTAAGTTCATACCTGGTTGGGACGAGGAGTATCATCTTTAATTGATAAAACCTATTTACTAATCGTAAGTAGAGATAATCATACCTAGTTAGTATGATGAACTTCATTGAGGAAAGGAGAAACCCGCTTACCAGTTGTAAGCGAAGATATCATCACACCCGGTTGGTGTGATGAAGATTGAAAATGAATTTTGTTAGAAGTGTTTTCCTCTAACTGCATGCCAATGCATAAAATATTTGAGAGACCTTTTTGACGGGAACTAGAATAGCTTAAATAGGGAGAAGGCCTCAGTTTTTGAACTCATGGGGCTAAATGCCCAGTTTTGGAAAAACACGTGCATTGGGCCCAAGGACAGTAGGCATGAGGAGGAGCTCGTAAACAAACTTGATTAAAGAAAGCCATGAAAATTTCTAATGAAATTGGTTGTGTGATTTCCCCATGGTACCAAGTTAGGACCGACAATACTCGATGGACCGGCGGTAGTCCGTTAGGGCTAGGTCGACGGACCGGCCTAGACAAACAGTTGTAGGTCAGGTTTTGGTTTGGGGATGTTGAGCCATTGGCACCAAAGATAATGGTCATGTGTGAAAAACTATTGTTTGTGCATGCACTTGTGGTACGGGACCATCAAGATGCCCTAGGGGGTAGTTATCGGTCCTAAGATCTACTGGATGACATGGTGGAGATAAGGGCAGTTTTTCGTGCCAGTCAATCTAGAAGCTCATAGTAGCTTCTTGCGCATGAGACTGGGGTGGGGTCGGGATGAGGTCTCTATCCTCAAATGGACATGGAGTGGCATTCTAGTTTGAGGGTCAAATGTCGAGAACATCCACATAGATCTAGGGTAGAAGTGGACGAGCTTCTATCTCGGTAGACGGTAAAGATGCTCTGATCCACAAGTGGGTGCAATGAATGTGTTGCACTAGCAAATGTGTGAACCCTTCCTAATAAAGGGTATGTGTTTGTTTGTTAAATGTCTCCCGAGGCAAGGGGATGGACTAAAAAGAACTAAACACACTTAATAAGTAAATGAAAAAAATTTTTGAAAACCAAAGTGAGGAAATCCTTTTTTAAAGGAAATGATAACCTTGACATGTTTTAGATAAACAAAATATATTTAAAAAAAAAACCCACTCCCAACACCCGCTCACTGTGTTGTAGAACTCACCCTCTCCCTTTTACCCCTTTTAAGGAATAAAGAGATATAATAAAGAAAATGTAAAGATGTATCCTCCATCAAGTATGCTTAAAATTTCTTTTTAAGCTTGCATTTGATTAATTTATGTTATTCTAGAGAACAAGGTTTGAAATTATGCAATGCTGCTCTTGATTAACAGAAGGGAAAACCCCTCTTAAACCAAGGGAGCGGCGGTGTAAAGCCCATTCTTTGATAATAAGAAAAATTGGGAAATGAACCTGTCACACCCAAACTCGGTTTGGTTGGATCCCCGTAAACAACCTACTGCTCTCTCGGTTCAAGAGGAGTTTCCTCCTTCTTGAACTCGAGATGAGCCAGGCGTAATTTCAACCTTGTTACTTAGAAAGACATATATCAAATAAAATGCAAGCTTAAGGAAAATTAAGCATACCTCACATAGGGTAAGGCTCGGTGTTATTTCTAGTAATTTTCTTTTTTCCTGAAAAAGGGATAGAAAAGAGGGGTGAATTTCTTCAACTCAATGAATGGGTTTTCAAAAATTAACTTTTAGGAAAAAGATTTGTGTTGTAGTGTGCCAGACTCCTTATTTTCTTTCAAAAATACTTTTATTTCAAATCTCTATTTTTATCACCATTTCTTATTAATCACGGTGTGTTATCACCTCACACACATCCTTCATCATGAAGTTCAATCACACAATCGTAGGCCAGCCTGTCCACTGAACCCACTTGTGATGTCGGAGCGACTTTACCAGCTACCTAGATAGAAGCATGTCCACTTCTACCCTAAGAATGAGTGGATGTACGCGACATCTAACCCTCAATCCTGAAATCAATTCTCTGTGTTTGTATGAGAACAGAGACCTCATCCCGACCCCACCCCGGTCTCGTGCGCTTGAAGCTATGTTGAGCTTCGCAAGGTCACCTGGTCTCACAAACTGCCCTTATATCCACCAAGTCGTTCAAGGCCCTAGGACACATCACTACCTCTCTTGGGCATCTTGAAGGTCCCGTACACACAGTGCATGCACAATCAATATTTTCACATCATGCCTTATAATTTGTGGTGCCACTAGTCCAATGGCCTCGTCCATCAACTCAATTTGCAGTTGTTTGTCTTAACTAGTCCGAAGACCTGTCATGTCGCACTGCCACTAGTTGATTGAATATGTCGGTCCTATCTTGGTACCATGGCCAAACAATTCATTTACTTAAAGTTTTATGGCATATATCTCATGTTTGTTTATGAGCTCCTACTCGTGCCAATTGGTCTATGGCTCACTGTTCAGGATTTTCAAAATCGGGCATATTAGCCCCCAAGTTTCAAAACCGAAGGCCTCGGCGTATAAGAGCTATTCGAGCTCCCGTCAAAAAGGTTTTCCAAATTCTGTAAGTAGTGGAACACAATCAGGGAAGAGCACTTCTGACAAAACATATTTTCAACTATCCATCATACCAACCGGGTATAAGGATATCTCCACTCATAACTGATGAATGGGTTTTCCACTTCTGCCAAGTAAGTTTCATCATACCAACCAGGTATGATCTACTTACAACCGGTAAGTAGTTTTTCCGCATGATTTTCTCATCACTTCTCTAAGTTGTGATGTTTACAATACCACTAAGTAGTGGGTCTTCATTTTGTGGTACTTATCATCCCCAACTAGGTATGATATAAAATCCCACTCACCCGATCGTGTAGTGAAATCCCATTTAGTCGGTTTCCGTCACTAGCAAGCTTAACTTCAGCTGGCATTCTCGATGTCTCATTTTCCTACACGAAATGAACATAGTTGTTCATTATTCTTTAGCTTAATATCCTTCATTCATTCCAAATGAATGAGAAAACCAAACTTTCTATTTATTTGCAATTAGGTCCCTAAAGTTATTTTTCTTTAACTTTGAGTCCCTAATGCCGGTTTTTCCTCAAATTGAGTCCTGAAACTTTCAAAATTTATCTTGGTACCTTAATTTATTCAAATTTCCAAAAAGGTGTATAATTTCCCAAACTTCCAATTTGCTCCCCCAACTTTTCCAAAATTACTATTTTGCCCTTCCTTTACAAAAATGGTAAGTTTCACCCGAAAAATTCTAAAATTCCTCAATTGGACCTCTAACATTCTTATTATGCCCAATTGACCCTCAATTTTAGAAAATTGTATTTTGGTCCATCGAATTTTTGAAAATCCCCAATTTTCCAAAATTTTCCCCTAATTTCAAGTCACTAACACAACCGAATTTGATTTCATCAAATTGACCGATCAAACACCTCAAATTGTTGAAAATGAAGTTGAAATTGAGTTTCTTCATTTTCATACAATTCCATAGAACTTTGAATTATAAGTTTTAACGCCGAAATAGGGAGCTCGGGGACTCGTCGGTCGTCCGTTTGGCATCTTTATGATAGACATTGATGGAATGAAACATATTGAACGAAGACGTTTCTTCTTCACCAGCACTACTTTGATTTTTTTGGCTAGTGAATAGTGATGTCATCTGAAGGAAGAAGACGACACTGTTCCGAACCGGGTTCAAAACTTTAACCGGTCGGTTCACCCCCGATTCGACCAAAATTTTCAAATCTAAAAATTTCTAAATTCATTTTCTATCCAATGGTGGCCTCAAATCTAAAATTTGAATTTTTTAGGCCACATAGAAAAATGAATTTAACATCCAATTCAATAGTGGTTTAAATTGGTCCAAACCAATTCAATCTGGTTCAGATCTGGTTCACCTGAACCGGTTTAGTTTTCATTCCCTACTCATCCTAAAGTCCTTTTTCACAACTTTTGGGACTCCTTTTAGGATTTTTGTCCCCAAAACTTATTTCACATTATTCGTGTGTTGGCTTAAACTTTTTATTGTTATAAAATTTTCTATTCTTTTGTCCTACATTCTTCTTAGTTATTTTCGTTCATCTCTTTCATCATGTAATTAAGATTATCATCATTTCCTCATTCTATGAAATTTACCTTAGCCTAGAGTATTTCCATTGAACATCTACGATCATTCTCTTTCATTACATCCTTCTTTCCCAAGGCACCATTTCACACCCCAAGCTTCTTTCACCCAAAATTTTAGAACTAGAATTCACGGTCATTTTTCTTCCACGGATTCTGGCATTTATTGTCTTTTCATCCTACATGGAATCCTCCCTCATTCTTTAGTTATTATCCTTTATGCTTGACTTCATTATGTCTTACTCATAGACCATTCCTTGTGTGAGTGGTATTTCTCAGAGTCAGTTGGGTTTACCCGTCCCTCTTACTGCATGATGTTCTTCGTGACGTTTTAACTTAGCGTCCCTATGACCGTATTGGTTTCTGTACTTATCATCTTTTTCTAAATTTCTTTATTTGTTCATTCCACCTTCAAACCCTTAAATTCTCCAATACTTACAGACATATTAAAACTTTTGTTCTTTACTTCATTTTGCCTTCCCACTGGTGTCATTCCCCCTTAAGATCTCTTCTCTTTCCCATTTCCATCCTTGCCTTTATCAATGTTTCTTCCAGTATTATTCATTCTGAGTTTAGTTCCTTTCTTACTTGTATGGAATATGTTGATGTCATCTTCCTTTCCATAATTCACTTGGGTTGATTTATCCCCTGATTTCTTTACGATTTCCTTCTCTTTGTACATGATTCTTTCCTTTCCATTATCTTGTTCTTGTGGAGTTATTCTCTTGCTCATTCCATTGGTTTCATTTTCTTTCCTTGGTACACCAACGTCTTCCCAAGATTCCTTTCTGTGATGAGCCACATATTCTCTTTCCCTCTGTATTTCCTTCTAGTTCTACCATTGAAATCCTTAAATTTCTGGAGTATCTTTTTACCGATATTTTCACCAACTTACTCTTACTCTTTGAACCCATGAGTACCTTCTATTGATCTTGCTTCATTTCCACTCGCTTTAATATTTGTTTATTCCTTTGAGGTGGATCTCTCATCCCCATCGTGCCCAAACCTTTCGTACCTTCATATCCATAGTATTTCCCTTTTTGTCTTGGTTAGGGTGTATTCTTCCACTATTCCCTATCTTGGGTTAGACTTCATTTACTCTTCCAAATAATTTGGTCTAAATAAGTTATTTCCTTATATAGGATTCTTCTAAAGTTCCTATTTGTGTTTTCCAGGCCTTCTTGTAGTAGATCATGCTTAGCCTCACAATACTCTCACTTAACCACTCGTACTTCTTACCGAGGACCTCATCATGGCCTTGGTGTTAAAACCCTCCTTCGATCAACCATTTTTTTTACTTGATACTTTCTCCTTCCCTGATCCAACTTCTTATCTTCTATCCTCCTTCTAGTGTCTTCCAATTTGGGATTCTGGTGTTCGATCGCCCTATCTTTTGGAAATTTTCTCCTAAAGTTAAGGACCAGGTACGATTTATCTACTCTTGTTTTTCTTCTTTCTTAGACTCATGCTTTAACCTCCACATGTCTCTTATCCATTGGAATTTCTAAGGAATCTATATCTTAGTTCTTTAATAGTAATTGGTTACACCTGGGACTTCCTATTGTTGTACTTTCTCTCCATATTTCCCTGGTGGACTCTATACTTAATTTCTTTTTCTTCTCGATTAGCTTCTATCCTTTTTGGTTGTTATACTTACTCCTGGGTTTTGTTCCTTATCCTAAATTCTTAGAGTTTAGTTTTAACTTCATGGTCTCTCAAAATTATGTACTCTTGGATGGTTGTTCCTCCAACTTCCTTTTTCCTTTTCTTAGGATCTCCATCAGATGAATTTCTCCTTATCGTGTTTCTAAGGGTAAGTCTTAAGGGTTGAGTTTAACTATCCATAACCCATTCTTCCTTAGGGGGATTTCTTCCCTTTCAAGTAAACTTTTATTATCATACTTTTTAAATTTTCTTCAAGGAACTCAGGGGTTTTAATAAACTTCTACCTTCATTTATTCAGGAAATATTTTCTTACCATAATTTGGCTTATTACATGAACTATGTACCCTTAATCCCATAGGGTCATAGAGCTAGAGTTAAGCCTAGCACGATTATGGGACTCTCGATTAGAAGGCTTTAAGTAACTGATTGGGGTCCATTTGTGCTCCTCAATAGGACGAATTTCATGTATGGCCTCCAATTCGTACTGCCTTAGTACTTCCACCTCCTCATAAGTCCAATTCACCCATTGAGACGGATTGAAGTCAGGTTGAGTGGGTGGAGGTACTTGGTGGACCTTCATGAAGGTGGCATATGCATCCCAATAGTTATCCCATGCCTCCTTCTTGGTGGGATTCCTCTTTAGTTGTTGTGCCATTGGAGGAGGAGGGGTTGGACTTCTAGGAGGTGATCCTGGTTCTTCTTGTCTGGGAGGAGGGTATATGATACCTTTTGGTTCTAATAAAGCTCCGTCTAGTTTCCAGTAGTATTCCACCATGTCCTTGGGCACCCTTTTTTTTTACCCCTTAGAAACCTTTAAACAGCTTCCCCCTTGGGTTGGATGTCTTTTTCACAATTATAGAGGAAGGACTGGATTTTTCCACAAATTTCCTAGGGACATTCCTTCCTACAAGATAGTTTAGAGTTGGGTTAATATCAGGGCATAATATTGATAATGTTTCAAGGGAACTAGGCTCTGATACCACTCTAGTTGTCACACCCTAACCCGATTTGGTTGGATCCCCATGAACAACCCATTGCTCTCTCGGTTCAAGAGGAGTTTCCTCCTTCTTGAACTCGAGATGAGCCAGGCATAATTTCAACCTTGTTCCCTAGAAAGACATATATCAAATAAAATGCAAGCTTAAGGAAAATTAAGCATACCTGACAGAGGGTAAGGCTCGGTGTTATTCCTAGTCATTTTCTCTTTTCTTGAAAAATGGATAGAAAAGAGGGGTGAGTTTCTACATCTTAATGAATGGGTTTTCAAAAATTAACTTTTAGGAAAAAGATTTGTATTCGAGTGTGCCAAACTCCTTATTTTCTTTCAAAAATACTTTCATTTCAAATCTCTACTTTTATCACCATTTCTTATTAATCACGGTGTGTTATTACCTCACATACATCCTTCATCATGAAGGTCAATCACACAATCGTAGGCGAGCCTGTCCACGGAACCCACTTGTGGCGTTAGAGCGACTTTACCGACCACCTAGATAGAAGCATGTCCACTTCTACCCCGAGAATGAGTGTATGTACGCGACATCCGATCCTCAATCCTAAAATCAATTCTCCATGTCCGTATGAGGACAGAGACCTCATCCCGACCCCACCCCGGTCTCGTGCGCTTGAAGCTATGTCGAGCTTCGTAAGGTCACTTGGTCCGATGAACTGCCCTTATATCCACTAGGTCATCTAGGGCCCTAGGACACATCACTACCCCTCTTGGGCGTCTTGAAGGTCTCGTACACATAGTGCATGCACAATTAGTATTTTCACATCATGTCTTATAATCTGTGATGCCACTGATCCAACAACCCTGACCATCAACTCAACCTGCATCTATTTGTTGTAATTCGACTTAACTCCGATTTAGGCCGATTTTCACTTAGCTATTTTCCACCCCTCGATTAATGGTCATCAGTGATCTTTTGAGGATATTTCTAGTGGTATTAGCCACTTACTTATATTTTTAGGTTTTGAACCGATTTATAGGTCCATTTTTGTTCAACATTCTATTCCCGGGTTGCTATTCCCGGTTCAATAATAGCTTTCCGATCTAAACAGATTTAAAATTTTTTTATATTATATGGGTAGTGTTAGAACCAACAAGATTTCAAAAGGACTAAAAATTGAATCATTAAATCTGTTTGGGCTCGCAACCTTACTAATACCCAATTGAAATATATCATTTTCTACTTCTTCCTTAATGTAAGGGCACCTAGGCGAACATTTATTTCATGTGTTACTCTTCTACATACTTCACTTAGTGCTTCCTCAATGTTGGGAGTAGATTCAAATTTCAATAAATGAGTATAATATTCATGGAAGCCTTGCTCATTTTTAGCCATATCTTGTTGCAATTTTGAACTAGTAAGATAAAATTATGGGCTCTATGTTGCATAGTTATTTAATGTAAATACTTGAAATTTCCATCACCCCTAAAATGCATAGTTTCCATGCTATTTGTGTCTATAAAGTTTCATTTTCTCTCCAAATTGCTTTCAAATGTATAATAAATAATTACCACACTTGGAGAATATGATATAGGGCTTGAGGTAATTGTTAGAGTTGGCCTTGAAGTTCATTAATCTTAATGTTAGTGTTTCAGACATTGTAGAACCTCCATTTGTTTAGTTAAGTTTATGTTTTATGCAATTGATCATTTAGTTCATACACATGGGCCAGTCTTTGATTGTTCCAAACTGATGGGATTGCAGCTCTACACATTGGCTCATAAACTATGTCATGAGAGACAGTCAAACAAGAGGGGGGAGTGATGGGAGTGAATATAGTCACCGATATGTACTTAGAAATTTGGGGAAAAACCCATCAATTTGTATTCCATAACACTTTGTACAAACATGGGAGATCCCTTTTATTTGTTAGTGTCAATTTGAAGCTTGAAAACATACTCTTGAAGTTTAAATCCATATATGTAAATGACTAAACACTTCTATACTCCTCATATATTTTGTATTTCCACCTTTCTTTTCATCAATCATTAAGAATTGCAATAAACCCCAAACCAACAATAGTCATCCTATGAAAAGATAAACATTTTAAATCGTTCCCATTATCGTTTCCTTTCCTAAAAGTTGTATTATCTATAATGCCACATAATTCGAATCCATGTTATATTAGCTAAACACCAAACAGGCATATCAATCAAATAAGGAATTTAAGATAATATTTTCATCTGATCAGCATGCCACCGGATTGATAAACCCAGGTAGATCAATTGAGTCTACATAAGCCCCAAATCATAATTGACATTGTCTTCTCAATATGTACACTATATGGTGCATATTGTTTTGTCTTCATAAGAAACATAATATCAAGTTATTTTGTCCTAATTAGATCATTTAAATGACTATCAAGTGAGACTTAATCCATTGATAGTTTTAAGATAATAGTTTCATTGATCTCTGATAGTTGTTGAAGGCTAACCACCATTGCCTTGAATTCGCAGAATTGGAGAGTTGTTATCGAGTGCAAGCTCTAAGTAGGAAACACTTTCAATGATCTTGCTTTTGCAGCTAGGAAAGAGGTCATCTTGAAACTTGTTGGCTTTTGTCCTAACATTACCAATAATATGTTTAGCTTAGCAGATCACTCTAACCTCTAGTTTAGAGCATTTTCACTTTGCTGAATCTAATAAATTAGCATCACTACTTGCATCCACTCTACTTGTTTTCAAGGATAGGTCATTCATCAAATCTATGGGACCCACTCCATTAAGGGGTTTCTAGTGAGAACTTTTTAGATAATTCAACAACATAGTTTGATAAGATAGAGAAAAGGGTTATTATGAGATGTAGGATGATATATAATATTTTTTTATTAATAAAGGGATCAAACAGTCGCATAATACACCCTCAGAGGCTAACAATCTCGATATGTTCCACTTGTGGCTCGTAAAGACTTTATCGTCCACCTTGGTGAGAGGCTACAACATCTACCACGATGGTGCGAGACTACAAACTCGACCAATTGTCTAAGTGAGCACTAATGCCCAACCCCTAGACGTATCGATACTCTAAAGCCCCAATTGTAGGGGTGAGACCTCACACTTCTATCCCCCTCAGTCTCAATGCACAAGAAGCTCCCAGAGCTTCAAGACATACTGGAATAATGTTTCTGCCCTTATGACACCCTTGTTGTCCAACAGTTTTTAGAACCAACACTATCCCATACGGGCATCTCTTGGTTCTATATCTCAATATGCACAATCAAATGTCTTTTTAATTAATATATTTATCTTTGATGCTACTAGCCCAATGAGTTCGATGACCTGGCCTCAACTCGACAACTAAATCACACAAATTAATCATTTATTAAAGTTTTTTCATACGCTCATAAATCTTAATTTATCTACGGGTTTAAGCTCATTTTGATTGATATTATACCCACCTGTACAAGTTTTCAAAACGTGGTCTTGGGCTCACTTTGCACAGGATAAGATCTAGTCCACCACTATCAATCATGGACCTCACCCCTATCTTGCTTCAACGGTTGGACTAGACCATACCCACACATGTATCCATAGACCGTTCCTGGGTTGTTCTAATAACATGCTTCATGCTTTCATTAGAAATATAATCCCAAAATGTTTAAGCAGTTTCACACAGTGAGTGGATTAACTTTCTAGAAATCCATTTTTAAAGTAAAGCATGACCCTACTTATGTGCATGATCGGTCCAAACGGTCTTGATATCGGAAATCCTACTCACCCATATTTCGTAACTTGTTCGTCCTGAGTGAATTTCCAACGTTTGTGGATCGTGTTATGGTTGTAGGTAGATGTCTCCTTCTCGTATCCATATTATCACGGATAATGAATTATTAAATTATTCAAATCTTTTCACTTAGATCCCTATGTTTTCTCCGAATTACATAGATGTCCCAATGTTTATTTTATTGGCAATTAACTCCCAATTAATGACCAAAATTCCTAAGTTTACTTTATTTGCAATTTCACTCATTATATAATTTTATCAAAATAAAATAATTTAAATTACAAATAAATCCTTATAAATACTTTTAATTACAATTAAATTCCTCAAACTTATTTTTAATTGTAATTAAGTCCATAGTTTCTTCTTAATCATTAATTGGTCCTCAAATGATGTTAATTGCACAAAAATCCAAAATTTCTGAAATCCCCCAATTTGCCCAATTTTGGTCAAAATTTGTACTGTTTGCCCCCAAATTCTTGATTTATCAAATTGAGAACTGAAATCATGTTAATTTCCTCCTAGCATGCAACTAGTCGTCTCCTTCCTCTTCCTATGAGTATCCTAAGCTTTTAATGACTTCAATTTACCCAAAATCGAGCTCTGACATAGCTTCATTGGAAAATATTTCTAGAGAGAGATAGCTTTGTTTACTTACTGGCAAAGGGATGATTGTCGAACTCTGAATATGCATGGCTAGTGCTCATCGGGGGATCTTCCTAGGAGCAAATTGTGCATCAATTGGTAGCTTGAGCAATGGGTATTTTATGAGAGAAGTTTTCATGTACCATGTTCTTCAACTCCAATATTCCTGTGAAGGAAGGCAGAATCGGCTTACCATAAAGGTTTTGAGGTCAAGGGTCGGTCGGGGAGAGCTAGAGGATTGTTGGCCTGGTTGTAGGAGGTAAGGGGTGATCGAAATTCAGCTCAAAGGATTATGCTACTTTGCGACCGCCAGAGTGACGGTACTATGTGAGCTTACTAGTCCTCCTCTAGTGATCCTAAAGCTGAAGGGAGGTTGCAACAAGGTAGGGGATTTCTTTCCGATTCCAAGGAACCCGAATTTGCCTTTGGTGGTTCAGGAAAATGCCTAAATGGGAGCTATGGTTTGTGCCTCGCTGGGAAATGGAGTTGTTCTTCTTCTTCAATCATTTGAGGGACGAGGAAGATGAATGGGGAGGAGCTCTTTATATAGGGAGCTCGGTAACTGACAGGGCTATCTATTCATTCATCATCCGGCATCAATCTTTCCCATTTACGGTCATATCGGAAGGATTTTTCGGTCGTTGGAGTAAATGTAGCCAGCCCGTCATCCTTATTTGCCCAATTCAGAGGTTGAAGATGACATTGTGTGTGTTCCTACAAGCTTCACAAGTGCGAGCTGCCATGTGGCGTATTGTGATTGGTTGGCTTCACTGATGTCATTGACCAGCCACGTGGCGACCTCTCATTGGTCGCTCATTCCAACGTGGTCGTTGACCATATTTGACCAACCGTTGATCGTGACACATGGTGTTCTCTAATTGGTAGATTTAAATAAGTTAGGTTTCCCTCCAAATGAACTATCTCACAGCCACGTGTCAGCCTCTAATTGGTTGTTACCATTTGACATGGCTCTACAACATGTCGACCTCTAATTTGTTTATCGTTTCTTCGATTGGTCAATGCTTCCAAGTGTTAACCAAGTGGCTGATTGGGTGCACTTCACTACACACCGTGCACTGATTGGTCCTATACGTTGACTAGGCCTTGACCTCACATGTGGTCCATTGACTAGTTCGGTCAGACCAGGTTCGGTGACTTGAAATAAAAAATCGGTCAGTTTAGGCTTGATTCAATCGGTTTTCATAATTTTAAAAATTTCTAAATTCGTATAAAATCAATTTCTATCTAATGGTGACTTCAATTTACCAAATTGATATTTTTAAGTCACCTAGAAAAATGAATATTTGAATCGAATCTTCATGTTCAATCTGGTTTAGTTAGGTTCAAGTCCGGCTCACCCTGGGTCGATCTGGTTTTCACTCCAATTCACTTCATGGTTCTTTTTTATGACTTTTGGATCTTCATTGACCACTTGGGATTTATCCAAATTCCCATTTTAATCATTCTTTACTAATTCAGAATCACTTTGATACTCAGTTTTCTCTCGAAATTTTTTGGTTCTCCTTTCCGACTTCTTATTTTGAGAGAGTGAGGTTTACAAGACCTCTCCCTCTTCTTCCTCGGTCTTAATGCGCATGAAAATCCCAAAGCTCCAAGACATATTGGACTAGTGTAGCTTGCCTTGTACTAACCTTGTTATTCAATAGCCCTTAAAATTAACACTACCCCATACCAAGTGTCTTATTGGCTCCGAACGATTTTAATCACAAACATGTGTCATTTTGATTTAAGACATTTCTCTTTGTGTTGCTAGACTAATGAGCTTTGACTCAGCTTTGGCTCAACAACTTAAGCAAAAATTATCAATTTGTGATCATTTTTATCATGCTCTTAAATCAAAATTTTATCTACGGGGTTTGATCAGTTTCCATTGGCTTGGGCCCACTTGTACGAATTTTCAAAACATAGTATTGAGCCCACTTCACTTTTCAAAATCATGGCCTTGGGCCCACTTTCACAGAACTAGATATTACCAACCCTTTATTAACCAGGGGCCTCACCCATATACTACATCGACGATTGGAATTAGATCATCCCCTTGAAGTGTATCCATACACCGTTCAAGGGTAGTCCTATTAACATACTTCATACTTTCTTCAAAAATATATCCCAAAATAGTTTGAGCAATTTCACACATTGAGGGGATTATATTTCTAGAAAATAAGTTTTCTAAGAAAACATGCTTTTTTAAATTCAAGAGTAGTAACGCGTCATTGGTCTAATCAGACTCGATGCTAAAAATCTCACTCACCTGAATTACGAGACTTGTTCGTCGCAGGGGTTTCAGAGCTTGATGTGCCTTTCCTTCACACGAACTTGCAGGAGATCGGTTACTATAATAAATTGGGCAACTAACTCCCAAATAATAAGATATTCACACTTAAGACTCGTAATTATTCCTTAATTATGATTAGGTCCTTAAGTTTATATTATTTCTAATTAGGCCCCTAATATTCTCAAATTTTCTCTTTAGGATTCTAGTTCATCATTATTTCAAATTGGGTACTTGATTCTCACTATTTGCAATAAAATCCCCCAATTTTGAAAAATTGTAATTTAGTCCCCAAACTTTCAAATTTTACAATTTAGTCCTCCAAATTGATCATCATCAATTTGATCTTACACCTTTCCAATTAAGCCCTAACATGATTCTAATCATCTTTATTATGTCCTCAACATTATTCCAAGCTTTGAATCATTAAATTTAGCTTAGAAACGAGCTTAAATGGAGCATCACCAAAAAATCGTTCTAGAGAGAAATTTCGATTTCTTACCATTGAGAGCCCGGTGGTCGGAGCTATGATTACCTCAAGATTGCTCTCTTCCTGGGGATACTTCTTGGATCAGACTGTGCCTCAATTGATAGCTTGAGCAATGCGAACTCATCGATTTAATTTTTGGGAAAAATGCAGTGTAAATAGTAAATTCTAGCAAAGGGTGGTGGTGGGGACATACCACGAAGGTACACAGAAGGTGTGGACTCCTCTAGGAAAGGTTGGAAGGCTTGGTTTGGCTGTGGTTGGCCTGAGGTTGGCTCGAATTGAGCTCAAAATTCTCTGGTTGTAGATGACCGAGATAGCAGCAGTATTGTGCAAGCTCGCTGACGCTTCTCTGGCGATCCTTAATTAAATTGGATAGTGCAGCCATGTAGAGGACTTCTACATAAATCTAGGGAACTCGAATTCACCTTCTGAGGTGAAGAAAAGTGTCCAAGTCAGATCTTTGGTTCAAGGGTGATCGAAAAATGGAGCAATTTGTATTGTTCGAGCTTTCGAGGGATTAAGAGAATGAATGGAGGGGAGCTCTTTATATAGGGAGCTCGGAGACTTCCGTTCCTATCTAGTCATCCATTGGTCGGCCATTAACTCTACGATTTAAGGCCTTGTCAGAGAGATTTATTAGCTGCTAGAGTTAAGGTGTTCGTTTGACTCTTTCTCTGCTAGGCTGAAAAGAGGTTGAAGACAACAATGGCATGCGATCTTCGCATGTAAACCCTGTCCTTTTAAAATAAGAAAACTAGGAAAAGAATCAGTCTTTTCCAAAGAGAAAACTGAGTCAGTTCATGAACCTTAACCGATAGAGACAAAAAGGGAAATGTACAAATCCCGAGTCACCTAAAGAATCATAAAAGACATGAAAAAGGACTTTGGGACAAATTTGAAATGAAAATCAAACCGGCTCAAGTTAACCAGACTTGAACCAATTTGAACCATCATTGAACCAGTTTCTAAATTCATTTTTATAGGTGGCTTAAAATATTCAAATTGGGAATTGAAGCCACCAATGGATAGAGAATGAATTTAGAAATTTTTAATTTTGAAAAACTCGATCGAATCGGGCCTAAATCAGTCGGTTTAAGCTTTGAACTAGGTTTAGACTGGTCTAGTCCGGTTCAGAACAGTGTCGTCTTCTTCCTTTATATGGTGACACTGTTCATTCACCAGAATAATAGACAGCACTAGTGAAGATGAATTGCCTCCATTCAGAGTGTTTCAGGCCATGAATTAGCGCCATAAAGAAGCCAAACAGTCGAGTAGATAGTCCCCAAGCTCCTGATATAAAGAACTACTCTCCATTCATCCTCCTCACACTTGAAAAATCCATTCTCTATCAACTGCTCCATTTTCCGGTGAAGCTCAAACCAGAGCTCTGACTTGGGCAGTTTTCCCAACCTCAAAAGTGAGGTCGGGTTCTTTAGACCCCGGTGGAAGTTAGCTATTTGATAGCAACCTCCGTTCGATTTGAGGACTATTGAAGAAGCGCTAGCGGAATCAAACAGTGAAGCAGCTCCGACGAACCAAAGCTGCCCTATTTTGATCAAGCTAAATTTGGCCAAATTCAGCCCCTCCTCTAGCCAAACCAAGCTCTCCCAACATCCTCATAGGCCTCACACGACCATAACATATCTAAAATGTATATCAATTCGTCACCCCCCTATCATTTTCGGTCGACACTAGAGAGAGAAACTATAAAACTTCACTAACAAGAATTCTCCCTCGATTTGAGGTGAATTGTATCGATTCTTTATCCTATGAGGAACCTCAGGACGAGATCTACCTGCACGGATAGAATGCTCACACCGTCGCACCACCGACGGTAAGCTTTCTAAGCTCTCTCTCTACGGTCTATTTTCCGGTGAAGCTCCATATGAGCTCAATTTGGACCAAAATGATGTGGTTCAAAGCTCAATTGAATCATATGGAAGTGTAAGAATTGATCTTTACCTCTAATTGGAGCAATTAACCTCGATTAAATGGTCAATTTGATGAATTCAAATTCAACTAGTTTGAAAGGGGAAATTTTGGGGATTTTGTAAATTTGAGGGACCATTTTGCAATTTCCAAAAATTAAGGGCCAATTGACCATGGAAAAGATGTTGGAGGACCAATTGGTCAATTTTTGGAATATTTGGTGGTCAAATTGCCATTTTTGGAAAATAAGGGAAAAATGGTAATTTTTTGAAAAATTGGGGACCAAATTAGAAATTTGGGAAACTTGAGCCCCTTATACAATTTTGAGTAAAATGAGGATTCAAAGAGAATTTTGGAAACTTTGGGAGTCAAATTGGGCAAAGGTTTGCATTTGGGACCTAAAGTTAATAAAATAAACATTAGGTACCTAAATCCAATTTATTGATAAATTGTGAGTCTATACTTTTATGCCAAATCTTAAGTGAAAAGACTACCCAATTAGTGTAGGGACAAGTGTGATCAGAACACCAGCAAGAGAAAGATCGCATAAACTTGGAAAACCAACCGAGGACGAACACATCACGGTTAATGAGTGAGTGGGTTTATTCACTTTATACTTGGTTGGGATGATGAGCACTTCAGAAATGAACAACCACTTATTTGTGGGATTTTAACATCACACCCAGCTGGAGTGATGTGAGAACTAAGCCGAAAACTACTTATTGGTTCTAAGTAGAGATAATCATACCTGGTTGGTATGATGGACTTCCTGTAAGGAAAAAGAAAATCCTCTTATCGGTTGTAAGGAAAGATATCATCACACCCGTTTGGTGTGATGAATTGAAAGATGATTTTTTTAGAAGTGTTCTCCCCTAACTGTGTGCCAATGCTTAAATTTTGTGGGAGATCTTCTTGATGAGAGCTAGAGCAACTCAGATAGGCCAGAGGCCTCAGTTTTGGAACTTGTGGTGCTAAATGCCCAATTTTGGAAAATCACATACAGTGGGCCCAAGACTAGTTGGCACGAGCAAGAGCTCGTAAACAAACATGTGATATTTATGCCATGAAAATTCTTAATGAATGGATTATTTGATTTCGACAAGGTACCAATACAGGATCGACATGCTCAATAGACTAGCGGTAGTGCGTCGGGGCTAGGTTGATGGACCGACCTAAACAAAGAACTACAGGTCAAGTTGAGGGTCAAGGTCATTAGACTAGTGGCACCAAAGATAAATGGCTTTGTGGAAAAATTATTGTTTGTGCATGCACTTAAGGTTGGTGACCATTAAGATGCCCAAGAGAGGTAGTGATACGTCCTAAGGGCTACTAGATGACATGGTGGAGATCAGGGTAGTTTGTCGTGCCAACAGTCAGGGAAACTTGACATAGCTTCATGCGCACAAGGTCGGGGTGGGGTCGGGATGAAATCTTTGTTCTCATACGGACACGGAGTTAATTTCAGGTTTAAGGGTCGGATGTCGTAAGCATCCACTCAAACCCAGGGTAGAAGTGGACGAGCTTCTATCTCGGTGGCCGGTAAAGTCGCTCTGAGCCACAAGTGGATGCAGTAGACGGGCTGCCCAACGAATATATGATCCCTTCCTGATGAAGGACGTGTGTTGATTGTTAAGCACACCAAATGTGGAAAATGAGGAAAAAGTATGTTTTGAAAACCGAAATTTGAGGAAACAATATTTTTAAAGGAAATAAGGAGTTTGACACACTCCAATTAAAATTGTTTTGTTTATGAAAACTCTCTCCCAACACCCATTTATTGAGTTGTCAAACTCACCCCCTCCCTTTACCCCTTTTCATGTAACCAAAGGAAACAGACCTAAAGATCTTCCTATAGTCGAACTTGCAAGTCAGGTATGTAAGGTTTAATGTATTCATTTTTTATTAATACTATTCTAGGAAAGATACATGTGAAAGGACGCCTTACTCCCCACGGTTTAGAGAAGGGGAAACTCTTAATAAACCACGAAAGTGGTGGGTTTCTCACAGGGATCCGACCAAACCGGGTCGGGGCATGACAACTTGAGTGGTATCATAGACTATTACTCGAATTCATTGTCAAGACTATATAACATAGTAACTAATAGGAATAAATTTTAAAATTCCATATGGCTCCTAAGAGAAGAACCAAGAGAACAAGAGTTGCAATCTCTAACAATGCCCAACCACCCCTTCATGTGGAAACTCCCCGAGGAGCCTAGACAACCCCACCTAGACTAAGCTCGGATCACCAGAGATTGTACGACGAATTTACTCAAGCATTTGGATCACCTAACCTCGTCCTTGAGGCAGGCACCAATTCTTGAGCCAAACCAGAAGAAGTACAATCTCATCCCCCTCCTATTAACCATCCTCCTCCTGTTGACATCCCCAAATATCTCAAGACTCTCCGTCAACTAGGGTGTAAGTTTTTCCATGGGGAGAAAGATGTTGAACCCACCATGGATTGGCTGACTAACATCAAGAAGTTAATGGGGATAGACAGGATATCACCAGAGGACATGGTGATCCTAATAGAATTTTTCCTGGAGAGCAATGCCAAAAGATGGTGGGATAATATCTGGAGCCTACATACCTCCACATCCACATGGGAACAGTTTGACGAGAGGTATGTAGAGGAGTACCTGGCTCCTCATCTAATTAATGAGAAGAAGCAGGATTTCCTTTGCCTCTAATAAGGGCTTAACTCTATATCGAAGTACAAAACTAAATTCAATGAGTGAAGACCATTTGCTCCTGATTTGGTCGGACTAGCAGACATATGCCAGCAATTCGTGGAGGTCACAATATGGATATACGAGATCGGATGGGGGTACTAAGATGCTCCACGAATATGGTGGCAGTGATCAGTATGGCTTGTGAATGTGAGTGACTGGTACAGATCGGATACTGTCAAATGGAGTAGACAAACCGGAAGGAGGACAAGGGCCAAAGTCGTCATGGAGGATGGAAGGAGTAAAAAGGTCCAAGATGGGGAAATAGAGTGGGATTTCAAAAGAGGAAGGATGTGCCACCACCATCCTAGAGAGTAATCCCCACTGTCACGCCCTGACCCGGTTTATTAAGGGTTGCCCCCTTTTTTTAAACTGTGAGGACTAAGGCATCTTTTTAAACTTGCACCTTTTCTGGAATAACATAAATCAAAAGTGCATAAAATTTTTAAACTTATCATACCTGCCTCACAAGTGTGTTAACTTGTGGTCTTTGGGTAGGCTTTCCCCTAGATTACCTAAAAGGGATAAAAGGGAGGGGGTGAGTTCAACGACTCAGTGAATGGGTGTTTAAAGTATCACTTTCAGAAAATAGTGTGAATTGGAGTGTGCCAGACTCCTTATTTTTCCTTTAAAACCTTTAATTCTCAAATCTCGGTTCCTCATAGCCATTTCTCATCACAACGGTGTTCTTATCAACCAACACACACCCTACATCATGAAGGGAACACACATTCGTACGTCAACACGTCCATCGTACCCACTTGTGGCGTCGGAGCGACTTTACCGACCACCTAGATATAAGCATGTCCACTTCTATCCTAACAATGAGTGGATCTATGTGACATCTGACCCTCAATCTCGTAACAAATCTTCGTGTCTGTATGAGGATAGAGACCTCATCCCGCCCCACCTCGGTCTCAAGCACATGAAGCTACGTCGAGCTTCCAACACTGCTAGCACGACTAACTGCCCTTATCTCACCATGTCATCCAGTAGCCCTAGGACGCATCACTACTCCTCTTGAGCGTCTTGAAGTTCTCGTAACTTAATGCATCCACAAATCAACAATTTTCCACATAAGCCATATAATTTGTAGTGCCACTCGTCCAATGGCCCCGACCCTCAACTCGACCTGCACATGTTTGTCTCGCTAGTCCGTAGACTTGTCATGTCGCACTGCCGGTAGTCCATCAAGTATGTTGGTCCTGTCTTAGTACCATGGCCAAACAATTCATTTATTTAAAGTTTTCATAACTTAAACTCATGTTTGTTTATGATCTTCTATTGTGCCAACTGGCCTAGGGTCCACTATACAAGATTTTCCAAAATCAAGCATATTAGCCCTCATGTTCCAAAATAGAGGACTCTAGCTTATCTGAGCTATTCAAGCTCTCGTCAAGAAGGTTTCCCAAAAAGTTTAAGCAGTGGCACACAGTCAAGTGAGAGCACTTCCAACAAAAATAAACTTTAACTGTCCATCATACCAATCGGGTATGAGGACATCTCCGCTTATAACCGATAAGCGGGCTTTCTATTTCCTTTTAAAAAGTTCATCATACCAATTAGATATGATCTACTTACAACCAGTAAGTAGTTTTTTCTGCGTAATTTCCACATCACTCCATTCCGGTGTGATGTTTAAAATCTCCACTTGGTAGTGGATTTTCATTTCTGAGGTACTTATCATCCCAACCGGGTATGATATAAAATCCCACTCAACTGGTAGCGTAGTGAATTTCCTCTTAACCGGTTTGTTACCTTCACGTGAACTTGTCTTAGCTAGCATTCTCGGTACTTCGTGTTCCTACACGATATGAACATCCTTATTCATTATCCTTTGGCCTAATAGCCTTCATTCATTCCGAATGAATAAAATAACCAAACTTTTCATTCATTTGCAAATAGGTCCCTAAAGTTATTTTTCTTTAACTTAAGGTCCCTAATGTTGGTTTTCCCCCAAATTGAGTCCCGAAACTCTAAAATTCAACTTCGGATCTCAATTTATTCAAAATCACAAAAAGGGTTTCAAGTTTCCTATATTTCCAATTTGGTCCCCAATTTTTCCAAAATTACCATTTTGACCCTACTTTACAAAAATGGTATGTTTTGCACAAAAAAATCAAAAATTGCCCAATTGGTCCTCAAACAACTTTATCATGTCCAATTGGCCCTCAATTTTATGAAATTGCACTTTAGTCCCTCGAACTTTTGAAATTCCCAATTTTCCCCCATTTTCAACCTTCTTACTCTATCGAATTTGATTTCATCAAATCAACCGATCGCATGAGTTTAATTGTTAAAATTGAAGTTAGATTGAAGTTCCTACACCTTCATACAATTCAATTGCACTTTGAATTGCATGATTTGATGTTAGAATGAGCTCAAACGGAGCTTCGCTTGAAAATTGAATGTAGAGTGGGACGGCTTCGAAAGCTTACCGTCGAGGGAGCGGCGGTCCAAGCTTTCATTCTATACAGATAGCTCTTGTCCTAAGGTTCCTCCTAGGATCAAGAATTGCCTCAATTGATGCCGAATTGACTGAGAATTTAGTCATTGAAAATATGTTGGTTTTCTCTCTAGCACCAATCGGAATTTATAGAGTGGAGCCAAATTGGCTTACCTTTTTGCTCGAATTCAACTGTAGGAGTGTTGTGAAGGTGTAGGGAGGGCTTGGTTTGGCCTAATAAGGGCTCGAATTGGCCGATTTCAGCTCGGTCCAAACAGGGCAGCTTCGATCCACCGGAGCTACTTAACTATTCTATCACGCCAGTGACCTTCGGAGCAAATGGAGACTATAGGGGTATAGCTAACTTCACCCAAAATCCAAAGAACCTGACCACACCTTCTTTGGCTTAGAAAAATGCCTAAGTCAGAGCTCTAGTTTGATTTTCACCAAAAAATGGAGTAGTGGGGAGAGAGTGGAGTTTTCAGGTGTGAGGAGGATGAATGAAGAGGGGCTCTTTATATAGGAAACTCGGGGATTTCTTGGTCATCTGATCGGTGCCTCAATGGCGATCATTCATTGCTTGAAACTCACTAGTAGGAGTCTTTTAATCTTCACCAGTGCTTCTCGATTTTTCGTCTAGTGAACAGTGCTATCACCTGAAGGAAGAAGACGACATTGTTCCCAACCAAACCAGACCGGTCCGAACCGGGTTCAAAGCTTAAACCAGCCGATTCAGGACTGATTTGACTGAATTTTTCAAAATTAATAATTTCTAAATTCATTTTCTATACAATGGTGGCCTCAATTCTCTAATTTGAATTTTCTAATCCACCTTGAAAAATGAATTTAGCATACGGTTCAATAGTGGTTCAAACCGGTTCAATCTGGTTCGGATCTGGTTCACCTGAACCAGTTTTATTTTCATCTCCAATTCATCCTAAAGTCCTTTATCATGAATTTTGTGACTCTTTAGGTCACTCAGGATCCATAAATTTCCTAGTTTTCCCTTTTACTTTTGGTTTCAGTTTGTAAACCGACTTGGTTTTCTCTTTGGAAATGTTTGGTTCTTTCTCTGATTTTCTTATTATCAAAGGATGGGGTTTACAACTCTCCCCTCCATTTAGGGGTTTTATCCCCAAAACAATTATATGTTAAATAATTGAGGGTAACTATCCATCATAACACTTTTAGTTTCCCATGTCTCTTCCTGCACATGTCCGTTCTACCATAGAACCTTGACCATAGGAATCCTCTTATTCCTTCAGTTCTTATCCCTCTGGTCGATGATTCGTACCAGTTCCATTTGATAGGCCAGGCTCTCTTCCAACTCCAATGGTGGTCGATCCAATACTTGGCTAGGATTAGGCTGATACTTCCGAAGCACAAAGATATGGAATACATCGTGTATTCTCCGCAGGTCTAGAGGTAGTTCCAATTTATAGGACACCAGTCCTATCCTTTGAATAATGGGATATGAGCCAATATACCTCGGTTTCTCCTTTCCTCTTTGATGAAACCTAAGTATTCACCTCCATGGGGACACCTTGAGAAATATTTGATCTTACACCTCAAACTCTAGATCTTTCCTTCAATGATCCGCATAACTCTTTTTCATGAACTGTGTAGTCTTAAGGTGACTACTGATTAGTTTTATTTTCTCTGTGGCATCCTCGATCAGTTCTACCCTTTCCAACTTCCTTTCCCCCACTTCTTCCCAAAATATAGGGGTATGGCATGGTCATCCATAAATAGCTTCATTGGGAGCCATCTGAATACTGGCCTGATAACTATTATTATAAGCAAATTCTATTAGGCACAAGTATTCTTCCCAACCTTTGTTCATGGTGAGTACGCACGCTCTTAGCATATCCTCCAAGGTTTGAATGGTTCACTCAGACTGCCCATCAGTCTGAGGATGAAACAATGTGCTCATGTGGAGCTTGGTTCCCATGGCACTTTGTAAGCTTGGCTAGAACATTTAAGTAAATCTTGGATCTCTATCTGATACTATACACATCAGAACGCTATGAAGTCTTACTATCTCCCTCATCTATAAGATGGCCATTTGTTCCACTATATCCATCACTCTTATAGGAAGGAAATTAGCAGATTTGGTTAATCTATCCACAATGACCCAAATTGTATCTCAACCCTTCCTGGTCACAGGTAGTCTTGTTACAAAGTCCATGGTAATGTGATCCCATTTCCATTTCGGAATTGGCAAGGGTTGGAGTAGTCCTAATGGTTTTTTATGCTCATATTTTATCTGCTCACATGACAAGCATTGGGCTACGTATTCCGCAATGTCCCTCTTCATTCCCTTCCACTGATATCCTTGTTTGAGGGTGCGGTACTTCTTGGTACTGCCCGGATGCATTGCATACACTGAATTGTGTGCCTCTTCTAGAATTAACCTCTTCAGTTCCTTAATTTGAGGCACACATACCCTACCCTTATAGGTAAGCACTCCATTACTTCGTAGGTCATAATCTGGTTTTGTTTCTCTATTAACCGGATCCAAATAGGATTGAATCTCATTATCTGCTTTTTGTTGTGCTTGGATTTATTCAATTAGATTGGGCCTCACTACCACGTTAGCCACCAGGCATCTTTCCCACTTGTCCATCTTTAGGTCCACCTCCATCCTTCCCAATTGTTGCAACAATGGTATGTAACTCGTATTTACTTGATCCGCCTCAGTTTGGTACTTGCGACTTAAGGCATCTGCTACAAGTTTGCCTTTCCTAGGTGATATTCAATCACAACGTCATAGTCCTTAACCAATTCTAGCCATCTTCTCTAGCGGAGATTTAACTACTTCTGAGTTAGGAAGTACTTAAGACTCTTGTGATCTGTGTATATCCTAAACTTAACCCCGTAAAGGTAGTGTCACCAAATCTTTAGGGAAAACACTATCGTAGCTATTTCCAAATCTTGAGTTGGGTAGTTTCTTTCTTGTACCTTAAGTTGTCATGAGGCATAAGCAATAACCTTCCCCTATTGCATCAATACACATCCAAGTCCTTGTCCGGGTGCATCACTATAGACGGTGTACGCTCCCACATTAGGGGTAGGTAGGGAGAGTACCAGTGCAGTTGTCAATCGAGTTTTTAACTCCCAAAAAGACTTCTCATAGCTTTCATCCAACTTATACTCAACTCCTTTCCTAGTAAGCCAAGTTAGAGGAGCTACTATCTTAGAAAAGACTTGCAGGAACCGTCTGTAGTATCCTGCCAGACCTAAGAAACTCTGTATCTCTGAAGGATTCCTTGGAGCCTTCTAGTCTGATATGGCTTCCACCTTTGTTGGATCTACTTTGACTCCATCCTTGGACACTATATGTCCTAAGAATCATACCTCTTGCAGCCAGATCACACACTAGGAGAATTTTTGCATATAAGTGATTTTCCTTCAATATCTCCAAGGTGATTGCCAAATGTTCTTCATGTTCCAACCTAGTTCATGAGTATATAAGGATGTCATCTATGAATACTATCACAAACCTGTCCAAGTGTGGTTGGAACATATGGTTCATCAAATCCATGAAGGTTGCAGGGGCATTTGTTAATCCAAATGGCATCACTCTAAATTCATAATGTCTATATTGGGATCGGAATGTCATTTTGGGAATGTCCTCCTCTCGAATTCTGAGTTAATGATAGCCCGACTAAAGGTATATTTTAGAGAAGTACGCTACTCCTTTTAATTGATCGAATAGGTCATCAATTCATGGAAGTGGGTATTTGTTCTTGATGGTGACCTACTTCAACTTTCTATAGGATGGGTGCACCCCACGGAGACTACCTAGGACGTATGAAATCCTTCTCCAATAATTAATCCAATTGCTCCTTCAATTTCTTCAGTTTTGTCGAAGCCATACGATATGGGGCTTGGGATATGGGGTTTATTCCTGTGATTATTTCTATAGTGTACTCCACTTGCCGACTTGGAGGTAGTCTGGGTTGCTCTTATGGAAATACTTCTGGATAGTACCTAACTACCGGAATGTTTTCAAGTATCTTCTCTTCAGACTCCTCGTTAATGACCATGGCCAGGAAAATCGTACAGCCTTTCTGTATCATCTTTTGGGCTTTCAGATGGGACACCATACGTACTTTGCTTTTCCTTTGATCTCCTTGGAACTTTAATCCATTCGTCTCGGGAGTGTGGAAGGTCACCATCTTCTTTCCATAGTCCATCCTAGTCTGATGGTACTTAACCAATCCATCCCAAGGATTACTTCAACATCCTTCAAGGGTAATAGAATCGAGTCGGCTTCAAGTTTGATTCCTCCAATCTTTATCTCACACCCTTTTAATTGCTTATTCATGTTTAACCCTTCTCCTAAAGGTGTAAGGATGTTGAGACTTTGTTCTAGTGGAGTAAGTTCTAAGGGTACACTTGAAATCAACTCTTACTTGATGAATGATCTCTCAGCTCCTAAGTTGAAGAGGGCATAGACTTATTGTCCCCATAATTGTATATATCCTGATTGAAGAAACATGTATTTTAGAGGAAAGCTTTGCTTTATTAAATAAAAATTTTCAGTTTACAAGATTCTCTTGAACTAGTTTGGAGGGTTTTGGGATGTACCAGCTACAGTGCTAAGGTCTCTTCTAGCCTCTTCATGGGTGAGGTTGTATACCCTAGCTGGTACTCGTGCTATAGCATCTGGCCTAGGATTCCTATGGTTCCCTTGAGGTGGTCCAAGTGTATCCCTCTGTTTGTTCTCCCTGATAGTGGGACAATCCTTTGCAAAGTGCCATACTTGTTCGCATGCAAAGCAGGTCAAGCATGCTCCCTCATGGTTCCTTTGACACCTTCGACATCGAGGGATTCCTTGAAGCAAGGTAAGGACTACTCTCTAGGAGGTGGTGGCATGTCCTTTCTCCTTTGAAATGCCATTCTATTTCCCCATTTTGAACCATTATGCTTCTTCCGTCCTCCCTGATGGTTATGACCCTTATCCTCCTTCTGGGTCATTTGCTCCATCTGACAGCGTCGGGTCTCCACCAGTTGCTCACACTCATGAGCCATACTGATTACTACTGCCAGGTCCATAGGGCATCCTAGTACTCCCAAACGATCTCAAATGTCTATATTGAGACCGTCCATGAACCTTTGGCATATGTTTGTCGCCCCAGTTAGATCACGAGCAAAGGGTCTTAACTCGTTGAATTTCATTTTGTACTTCGATATAGAGTTAAGCCCTTGTCAAAGCCAAATGAACTCTTACTTCTTCTCATTTATCAAATGAGGCGCCAGGTACTCCTCCAAGTACCTCTCCTCAAACTGTTCCCAAGTGGGGATGGTGGTATGTAGGTTTAGAACATTGTCCCACCATCGTTTGGTACTTCCCTCCAAGAAGAATTCTGTCAGGATCACCATATCCTCTAGTGGAATCCTGACGATTCCCATCAGCTTCTTAATATTTGCCAGCCAATCTATGGCGGCACCAGCATCTTTTTCTTTGAGGAAGAGTTTACACCCTAGTTGACGGAGAGTCTTGAAGTTTCTGGGAATATGTATTGGAGGGGATGGTTAATAGGGGGAGGATGGGATTGTACTTCCTCTGGTTCAACCCGATAATTGGTGCCTGCCTCATGGACGAGGTTAGGTTGCCCAAATACACAAGTGAACACATTGTACAAACTCTAGTGTTCCATGCTAAGTCCAGTAGGAGTTGTCTGGGCTTCTCTAGGAGTTTCCATAGGTAGGGGTGGTTGGGCAGTATTGGATACTGCAACCCTAGTTCTCTTGGTTTCTTTCTTTGGAGCCATTCTAAAAATTTTAAGATAAATCCTATTAGTTACTATATTTTCTAGTCTTGATTATGTATTCAAGGAAACAAGCTCTGATATCACTCAAGTTGTCACGCCCTAACCCGGTTTGGTCAGATCACCGTGATCAAACTGCCACACAATCGGTTTATTAAGGGTTGCCCCTTCTTTTAAATCGTGAGAAGTAAGGCATCCTTTTAAACCTTCACCTTTCCTGTAATAACATCAATCAAAACTGCATAAAATTTTTAAACTTATCATACTTGCCTCACAAGTGTGTTAACTTGGGGTCTTTGGGTAGGCTTTCCCCGGGATTACCTGAAAAGGGTATAAGGGAGGGGGCGAGTTCAATGACTTAGTGAATGGGTGTTTAAAGTATGACTTTCATAAAATAGTTTGAATTGGAGTGTGCCAGACTCCATATTTTTCCTTTAAAACCTTTCATTCTCAAATCTTGGTTTTTCATAGCCCTTTCTCATCACAACGATGTGTTTATCAACTAACACACGCCCTTCATCATGAAGGGAACACACATTCGCTGGTCAACACGTCCACTGTACCCACTTGTGGCATTAGAGCGACTTTACAAGCCACCTAGATAGAAGTACGTCTACTTCTACCCTGAAAATGAGTAGATGTACGTGACAGCCAACCCTCAATCCCGTAACAAAACCCTATGTTCGTATAAGGATAGAGACCTCATCCCGACCCCACCCCAGTCTCATGTGCATGAAGCTACGTCGAGCTTCCAATACTGTTGGTACGACTAATAGCCTTTATACCCACCATGTCGTCCAATAGCCCTAGGACGCATCCCTACCCCTCTTGGGTATCTTGAAGGTCTCGTAACTCAGTGCATGCACAAATCAACAATTTTTCAAATAAGCCATATAATTTGTGGTGCCACTGGTCCAATGGCCCTAACCATCAACACGACCTGTAGTTGTTTGTCTCGACTGGTTCATAGACTTGTCATGTCACATTGCCGCCAGTCCATCGAGTATGTCGGTCCTGTCTTGGTACCATGTCCTAACAATTCATTCATTTAAAGTTTTCATAACTTAAACTCATGTTTGTTTATGATCTTCTATCGTGCCAACTGGCCTAGGGTCCACTATACAAGATTTTCCAAAATCAAGCATATTAGCCCTCATGTTCCAAAACAGAGGACTCTAGCTTATCTGAGCTATTCGAGCTCTCGTCAAAAAGGTTTCCCAAAAAGTTTAAGCAGTGGCACACAGTCAAGTGAGAGCACTTCCAACAAAAATAAACTTTAACTGTCCATCATACCAATCGGGTATGAGGACATCTCCGCTTATAACCGATAAGCGGGCTTTCTACTTCCTTTTAGTAAGTTCATCATACCAACCGGATATGATCTACTTACAACCAGTAAGTAGTTTTTTTCACGTAATTTTCACATCACTCCATTCCAGTGTGATGTTTAAAATCTCCACTTGGTAGTGGATTTTCATTTCTGAGGTGCTTATCATCCCAACCGTGTATGATATAAAATCCCACTCACTGAGTAGTGCAGTGAATTTCCTCTTAATAGGCTTGTTACCTTCACGCGAACTTGTCTTAGCTGGCATTCCCGGTACTTCATGATCCTACACGATATGAACATCCTTGTTCATTATCCTTTGGCCTAATTGTAAAACCCGCCCTTTTGAGCTAAGGAAAACGGGGAAAAGAACCGATCAAACCAAGTGAGGATTCAGAACCGGTTCACAAACCCGATTTTTTCTGAACGGGCAATTTGGGAATTTACAACTCTCGGGTGATCCAAAGAGTTCATTAAACCTTGGAAAGAAACTTAAGACAAAATAAAAGACAAAAACCAAATTTGTTTAGGTGAATGAGATTTCATAGGAACTTTGAAGTTAATTGTGCTTACTTGGTAGTAGTGTAAGGATGGGTGACCTATTGGGAAGTATGATTATTTGTAATTCGAAATTTGGGTCAAAACTTTTTATGCGAACGTAAGCCTTATCATAAATGGTCATAATATATATTTAATTATTGTAATTAATACAAATAATTTAATACAATAATTTATGTTAGTAATAAATCTCTTCCATTTAATACACGATTTTACACTTCATTCTCCTCACACCTGAACACTTCTCTCCCTCTCTCTACTGCTCCATTTCTCAATGAAGCTCGAACCAAAGTTTTGACTTAAACATTTTTCTTAGCTTCAAAGGAGAGGTCGAGCTCTTTAGAACTGGGGAGAAGACAGCTATCTGATAGCAAACTCCAGTTAATCCAAGAATCATTGGAGAAGCGCCAGCATGATGGAATAATGAAGCAGCTCCAGCGGACCGAAGCTGCCCTATTTTGGCCAAGCTGAAATCAGCCATTTCAAGCCCTCCCAACACTTCCTCTACCTTTCCACGCCCGAATTAGGATCGAAAGGTAAGCCAATTCGATTCCCCTTTACAATTTTTTTATCGGTGCTCGAGAGAGAGTTGATCGAATTTCAATGACGAAATTCTAATCCAATTCAGCATCAATTGATGCAATTCTTAATTCTATGATAAACCTCAGGACGAGAGCTATCTGCCCAGATTGAAAGCTCGGACCGTCGTGCCTTCACCGGTGAGTAATCGAAGCTTTCTCTCTCTATAGTTCATTTTTTGGCGAAGCTCCATTTGAGCTTGTCACGGCGTTAAAACTTGCAATTCACATTTCTATAGAATTGTATGAACAAGTAGAAACTCAATTTCAACAATTGGAAACATTTGATGGGTCAATTTGATGGGTCAATTTGATGAAATCAAATTTCGTTGTGTTAAGAAGTTGGAATTGGGAAAAAATTGGGGATTCACGAAATTCGAAGGAACAAAATGAAATTTCATGAAAGTGAGGGCCAATTGGGCATGAAAATAATGTTGGAGGACAATTGAGAAATTTTAGAATTATTGGGGCAAAACTTACCATTTTTGTAAGGGAAGGGCAAAATGGTAATTTTGGAAAAGTTGGAGGACCAAATTGGAAATTTGAGAAATTAATCCCCTTTTAGTGAAATGGAATAAATTGAGGTCCTATGATAAATTTTAGAAGTTTTAGGACTCAATTTGAGCAAAAATCGGCATTTGGGACTTAAAGTTAAAGAGAAATACTTTAGGGACCTAATCGTAAATAAATGAAAGTTTGACTTTCTCATTCATTTGGAATGAATGAAGCTGATTAGGGCGAAGGATAATGAATCAAGATGTTCATATCGTGTAGGAACGCCAGCAAGGACAAGCTCGCATGAATACCAAGAACCGGTCTAGTGGAATTCACGACATTAATGGGTGAGTGGGTTAACTAACATCATACCCGGTTAGGATGATGAGCACAACTTAAAATTTTAAAACCACTTATCGATTGTGAGTGGGAATTTTATATCATACCCGGTTGGGGATGATAAGTACCTCGGTATAAAAACCCACTACTTAGTAGTATTTTTAATTATCACTACTTAGAGAAAGTGATGTGAAAGTTATGCTGAAAAACTACTTATGGGTTGTAAGTGATGTGAAAGTGTTCCCCCCTAACTGTGTGCCAATGCTTAAACAATTTGGGAGACCTTCTCGACAGGAGCTCGAATAGCTCTGATAGGCCGGGGGCCTCGGTTTTCGAACTTGGAGGCTAAATGCCCAATTTTGAAAATCTCGTACAGTGGACCCAAGGCTAGTTGGCACGAGCAGGTGCTCGTAAACGAACATGATATATGTGTCATAAAACTTAATAAGTGAATTGTTTGGCCATGGTACCAAGATAGGACCGACATGCTCTGTCAACTAGCGGTAGTGCGTCACGACAGGTCGACGAGCCAGTCAAGACAAACAACTGCGGGTTGAGTTGAGAGTCAGGGTCGTTGGACCAGTGGCACCACAAATTACATGCCAATATGAGAAAATATTATTTGTGCATGCACTGTGAGTACGGGATCATCAAGACGCCCATGAGGGGTAGTGATGCGTTCAAAGGGCACTAGACGACCTGGTGGCTATAAGGGAAGTTCGTCGTTCTAGGTGTCTGTGCGAAATCTAGAGTAGCACCAAGCGCATGAGACTGGGATGGGGACAGAATGAGGTCTCTGTCCTCATACGAACATGAAGAAGTGATTTCGGGATTATGGGTCGGATGTCGCATACATCCACTCATTCCTAAGGTAGAAGTGGTCGTGTTTCTATCCGGGTGGCAACAAAAGTCGCTCTGAAGCCACTAGCGGGTTCAATAGTGATATTGACTTGTGAATGTGTGTAACCTTCATGATAAAGGATATGTGTTGGGTGATGACACACCGTGGTAACTAAGAAATAATGGAAAAACCCAAATTTTGAAATGAAGGGATTTTTTAAAAGAAAGGAGTCTGGCACACTCCATATAAATGTTTTTTTTAGTCAAAAGATTTGAATCTCATTCACTGAGCAGTCGTACTCACCCCCTCCCTTATATCCCTTTCAGGAAATCCCAGAAAGCCTACCCTTAAAGACCGTCAACTAAGATGCATGTAAGACAGGTATGTAAAGTTTTAAATTTCATGCAGTTTTGATTATGCTATTCCAGGAAAATGTGCAGGTTAAAGGGCGCCTAACTCTTTACGGTTTACAATAAGGGGAAACCCTTTAATAAACTGGGAGAGTAGCGGGTTGATCACGGGGATCTGACCAAACTAGGTCGGGGCGTGACACTAATAGCCTTCATTCATCCTGAATGAATGAAATAACCAAACTTTTCATTCATTTGCAAATAGGTCCCTAAAGTTATTTTTCTTTCACTTTAGTCCCTAATGTCGATTTTCCCACAAAATGAGTCTCTAAACACTAAAATTTACCTTAGGACCTCAATTTATTCAAAATGAAAAAAAGGGTTTCTAGTTTCCCAAATTTCTAATTTTGTGCAAAATTTTTCCAAAATGACCATATTGCCCCTACATTACAAAAATGGTAAGTTTTGCACCAAAATTTTCAAAAAATGCCCAATTGGTCCTCAAAAATCTTTATCATGCCCAATTCACCCTCAATTTTATGAAATTGCACTTTAGACCCTCGAATTTTTGAAATTCCCAAATTTCCCCCAATTTCAACTTTCTAACTCAGCTAAATTTGATTTCATCAAATTGACCAATCAGATGAGTTTAATTGTTGAAATTGAATTTATATTGGATTTCCTACAACTTCATACGATTCAATTGCACTTTGAATTGCACGATTTGATGTCGGAATGAGCTCAAACGGAGTTTTGTCAAAAAATTGAATGTAGAGAGAGAAAGCTTCGAAAGCTTACCGTCAAAGGCGCGGTGGTCCGAGCTTTCAATCTAGATAGATAGCTCTTATGCTAAGGTTTCTCCTAGGATTAAGAATTGCATCAATTGATTCCGAATTGAGTGAGAATTTAGTCATTGAAAATATGTCGATTCACTCTCTAGCACCGATCAAAATTTACAGAGGGGAGCCAAATTGGCTTACCTTTCCACTCTAATTCAACTGAAGGAGGGTTGTGAAGGTGTTGGGAGGGCTTGGTTTGGCCTGAGAAGGGCTTGAATTGGCCGATTTCAGCTCGGTCAAAATAGGGTAGCATCAATCCACCGTAGCTGCTTCACTTTTCTATCACGTTGGCGTTTCTCTAGCGACCCTCAAAGCAAATCAAGACTACAAGTGTGAACCTGACTTCTCCTTGAATAAAAATAACCTGACCACGCCTTCTTTGGCTCAAAAAAATGACCAAGTCAGAGCTTTGGTTCGAGCTTCACTAGAAAATGGAGCAATAGGGAGGGAGTGGAGTTTTCATGTGTGTGGAGGATGAATGAGAAGGGGCTCTTTATATAGAAAGCTCGAGGCTTCTTGGTCGTCCGATCGGCACATTAATGGTGGTCATTCATTGCCTAAAACTCCCTAGCTGGAGACTTTTCATCTTCACCGATGCTACTCGATTTTTCGGTGATTGAACAGTGATGTCATCTGAAGGAAGAAGATGCATTGTTTCGAGCCGGACTAGACCGGTCCAAACTAGGTTCAAAGCTTAAACTGGCCGGTTTAGGCCCGATTCGACCGAATTTTTCAAAATTAAAAATTTCTACATTCATTCTCTATCCAATGGTGGTCTCAATTCTCCAATTTTAATTTTCTAAGCCACCTAGAAAAATGAATTCAGCATCTAGTTCAATAGTGGTTCAAACCGGTCCAAATCGGTTCAATATAGTTTGGATACGGTTCACCTGAACCGGTTTTGTTTTAATCTCTAATTCATCCTAAAGTCCTTTTTCATGACTTTTGTGACTATTTAGGTCACTCGGGATCCATAAATTTCCCAGTTTGCCCTTTCTCTATTGGTTACAGTTTGTAAACCGACTTGATTTTCTGTTTGGAAATTACCAGTTCTTTCTCCAATTTTTTTATTATCAAAGGACGGGGTTTACACCCACCTTACAACAAGCAAACCCTCACTGTCCTAAGTGCCAAAGGTACCACGAGGGAGCCTTGTCTTGTTTTGCATGTGGACAAGTGGGACACTTTGCAATGGAATGCCACACTCTTAGGAAGAACAAGGAATGAAACACGCTTGGACCACCCCAAGGGAACCCTAGGACTCCCAAGCAGGGCACTACAGCTAGAGTATCAGCTAGGGAATATAACCTCACCAAAGAAGAGGCTAGGAAAGACCCTAGTACCGTAACAGGTACTTTCCAAAACCCTCCCAGCTAAGATTGAGAAAAACGTGTAATTTGAATTTCATTCAATAAAGGAAATTTTTTCTTCTAAAAACATGCATTTCTTCAATCAGGGTACGTACACTTGTGGGGACAAAAGGTCTATGCCCTCTTCGACTCGGGAGCAGAAAGATCCTTCATCAAAGAAGATCTAATCCCAAATCTACCCCTAGAACTCACCTTTCTAAGACAAAGTCTCAACATCCTCACACCCTTAGGAGAAGGGTTAAATAGTGACAAACCATTGAAAGGATGTGAGATAAAGATTGGAGGGATCAAACTAGAAGCAGATTTGATCCCATTACCTCTAAGGGAGGTAGAAATAATCTTGGGAATGGATTGGTTAAGTACCCATCAAGCTAGGATGGACTGTGGAAGGAAGATAGTAACCTTCCACACTCCTGAGACAATCGAACTGCAATTCCAAGGAGACTGGAAGAAGAGTGAAGTACAGATGGTGTCCCATATAAAAGACCAAAAGATGATATAGAAAGGTTGTAAGGCTTTTCTAGAAACAATTATCCACTCCCAAATACTTCTAAGTAGTGTTTAACTACCAGAATGCCTTCAGTATCCATGGGGTGCACCAGTCCTATTCGTAAAGAAAAAGGACGGAAGCATGAGGCAGTGCATAGATTATAGGAAGTTGAACCAGGTCACCATAAAGAACAATTATCCACTTCCATGGATCGATGACCTGTTCGACCAATTAAAAGGAGCAGCTTACTTCTCCAAGATAGACCTTCGGTTAGGCTATCACCAACTCAGAATTCGAAAAGAAGATATTCCTAAGATTGCATTTTGGTCCTGATACGAACATTATGAGTTTAGGGTGATGTCTTTTGGCTTGATAAATGCCCCTGCAGCCTTCATGGATTTAATGAACCGAGTGTTCTAGCCACACTTGGGCAAGTTCATAATAGTATTTATAGATGACATTCTCATATACTCACAAACTAAGCTGGAGCATGAAGAGCATATGGCGATCACCTTGGAGATACAACGGGAAAACCGCTTATATGCAAAATTCTCCAAGTGTGAGTTTCGGCTGCAAGAGGTAGGTTTCTTAGGGCACATAGTGTCCCAAGATGGAGTTAAGGTAGACCCGGAAAAGGTGGAAGCCATATCCGATTGGAAGGCACCCATGAATCCCTTGGAGATACGAAGTTTCTTAGGCTTGGTGGGATACTACAGATGGTTTATACAGTATTTCTCTAAGATAGCTACCCCTTTGACTCGTCTCAGTAGGAAAGGAGTGGAGTATAATGGGATGAATGAGAAATGTTTCTTGGAGTTGAAGACTCGTTTGACAACCGCACATGTACTCTCCCTGCATGACCCAAGTGCAAGAGAGTACACCGTCTATAGTGACGCATCCTGACAAGGACTTGAATGTGTATTGATGCAACAAGGAAAGGTTATCGCCTACGCTTTGCGACAACTTAAGGTACATGAGCAGAACTACCCTACCCATGACTTGAAATTAGTTGCAATAGTGTTCACCCTAAAGATTTAGTGACACTACCTATATGAGATTAAGTGTAGAATATATACAGATCACAAGAGTCTTAAGTACTTCCTAACTTAGAAGGAGTTGAATCTCTACCAAAGTAAATGGCTAGAATTGGTTAAAGATTATGACCTTGTGATAGAGTATCACCCTGGGAAGGCCAATGTAGTGGCAGATGCCATAAGTCAAAAGTATCAAACCGAGGCAGTGCAGATAAAAGCAAGCTACTTAACCTTGTTGTAACAGTTGGGAAGAATGGAGATGGACCTTAAGATGGACAAGAGGGAGAAATGCTTGTTGGTTGATGTAGTGGTAAGACCCAGCCTAATAGAGTAAATTAAGGTCCAGCAAAATGTGGATAAGGAACTCCCTGACCCGGTTTGGTCGGATCCCCGTGATCAACCCACAGCTCTCTTAGTTCAAGAAGGGTTTCCCCCATTCTTTAAATCAAGAGGAGCCAGGCAAAATTCACAAATGTGTTCCGTGGAATAACATATATCAATAAAAATGTAACCTTAAAAAGAAATTTAAGCATACCTAATAGTGGATAAATTTTGGTGTTATCCCTAGTTATTTCTCTATTACTGAAAAGGGATAAAAAAAGGGTGGGTGAGTTTTTATAACTCAGTGAATGGGTGTTTAAAATTAAAGTTTCAATAAAATATTTTTGAATTGGAGTGTGCTAGACTCCTTATTTCCTTTAAAATTATTTCATCCTTAAAATCTTAGTTTTCAAAACCATAATTCATCATTTTCCACAATCGGTGTGTTTAACAGTCAACACATGCCCTTCATCATGAAGGGATCACATATTCATAGGGCAGCCCGTCCACTATACCCACCTGTAGCGTCGGAGAGACTTTACAGACCACCTAGATAGAAGCATGCCCACTTCTACCTTAGGAATGAGTGGATATGTATGTGACATCCGACCCTCAAACCCGAAAAGAAACTCTGTGTCCATATGAGGACAGAGACCTCATCCTGACCCCACTCCGGTCTCATGTGCATGAAGCTATGTCGAGCTTCCATGAGTGCTAATACAACAAACTGCCCTTATCTCCACCAAGTCGTCTAGTAGCCTTAGGACACATCACTACCCCTCTTAGGCATCTTGATGGTCTTGAACCTCGGTGCATGCACAAACAAAGTTTTCTATATAAGCCATTAATCTTTGGTGCCACTAGTCCAACGGCCCTGACCCTCAACTCGACTTGTAGCGGTTTGTCTAGATTGGTCTATTGACCTGGCCCTGTCGCACAACCGCCAGTCCATCAAGTATGTCAATCTTGTCTTGGTACCATGGCCAAATCATATCATTCATTAAAATTTTCATGGCTTAACATCATGTTTATTTACAAGCTCTTGTTCATGCCAATAGGCCTTGGGCCCACTATATGAGATTTTCAAAACTGGGCATTTTAGACCCCAAGTTCCAAAACCGAGGCCTCTGGCCTAACTGAGCTATTCGAGCTCCCATCAATAAGGTGTCCCAAAATTTTTAAGCATTGGCACACAATCAGGGGAGAGCACTTCTGACAAAATAACTTTTTATTCGTCCATCACACCAATCAGGTCTGATGACATCTACGCTTACAACCGGTAAACGAGTTTTTCACTTCCTTCTAGGAAGTTTCATCATATCAACCATGTATGATTTACTTACAACCGGTAAGTAGTTTTTACACGTAGTTTCCACATCACTCTAACAAGGTGTGATGTTAAAATTCCACATAGTAGTAGTTTTTCATTTCCAAGGTACTCATCATCCCAATAGGGTATGATGTGAAAAATTCCACTCACCCGATAAGTGCATTGTATTATCCCCAAAAGCGGCTTTCTGCCACCACGCGAGCTTAACCTTGGCAGCGTTCTCAGTCCTTTGTGTTCCTACACGACATGAACATCCATGTTCATTAACATTTTTCCTAATAACCTTTATTTCTCACGAATGAACAAAATACCCAATTTTTTAATCATTTGCATTTAGGTCCCTAAAGTTCTTTTTCTTTAACTTTAGGTCCCTAATGCTAATTTCTCTCCAAAATGAGTCCCAAAACTTCTAAAATTTACTTTGAGAAATCAATTTATTCAAAATAAAAAAAAAGGTTCAAATTTTCCAAATTTCATATTTGGTCTCCAACGTTTCAAAAATTACCATTTTGCCCCTACTTTACAAAAATGGCAATTTGACCCCCAATAATTCCAAAAATCGACCAATTGGTCCTCCAACATCTTTTTCATGGCCAATTGGCCCTTAATTTTGAGAAATTGCACATTAGTCCATCAAATTTTTGAAATCCCCTTTTCCCCCAAAAGTTTCCACAAATTTCCCCATTTTACACTAGTCGAATTCAATTTCATCAAATTGACCCATCAATCGAGGTTAATTATTGAAATTGGAGATAACATTGAGTTCTTACACATCCATAAAATTCAATTTATCATTGAATAGCATGAATTGATGTCGAAAGGAGCTCAAACGGAGCTTCGCCGAAAAACCGTCAAGGGTGCAGCGGTCCAAGCTTTTCATCGGGGCAAGTATCTCTCATCCAAAAATTCCTCCAAGGATCAAGAATCACATAAATTCATGTTGAATTGATGGAGAATTTGGTCAATAAATTTTTGTCGATTCTCTCTCTAACACTTATCGAAAATTATAAAGGGTAGCCAAATTGGCTTATCTTTCTATTCTAATTCGGTCATATGAGGGTTGAAGAAGTGTTGGGAGGGCTTGATTTGGCCTTAGAATGGCTCAATTTGGCAATATTAAGCTCAACAGAAATAGGGCAGCTTTGGTCCACCGGAGCTACTTCACTATTTCATTACGTCGGCTCTTCTTTGGCGATCCTCAAACAAAATGGTGACCACCGTCAGGTAATTGAATTCTCCCAGAGTCTAAGCAACCCGACCATGCCTTCTTTGGCTAAAAAAAAACCTATGTTGGAGCTTTGATTCAAGCTTCATCGAAAAACTAAGTAACTGAGAGTGAGTGAAGTTTTCAGGTGTGTGGAGGATGAATGGAGAGTGGCTCTTTATATAGGGAGCTCGTAGACTCTCCGGTCGTCCATTTGGCACCTTAATGACACTCATTGATAGCATGAAATGTTCTGAACAGAAACGTTTCCTTTCTGTTGGTGCTGCTTGATTTTCTGGTGAGTGAACGGTGCTATCATCTAAAGGAAGAAGATGACACTGTTTCGAACCAGATCGGACCAGTCCGAACTGGGTTCAATGCTTAAACCGGCCGATTTAGGCCGGATTCGACTAAATCAAAATTAAAATTTTATAAATTCATCTAAATTCATTCTCTATCCAATGGTGGCTTCAATTCTCCAATTTAAAATTTCTAAGCCACCTAGAAAAATGAATTTAGGATGTCGTTCAATAGTGGTTTAAACCGGTCCAAACCGGTTCAATTCGATTCAGATCCGGTTCACCTGAACTGGTCTAGTTTTCATTCTCAAATTGTCCTAAAGTCCCTTTCCAAGGTTTTTATGACTCTTTGGGTCATTCGGGAGTTGTAAATTTCCCAATTTTCCCGTTCTCTAGTGGTTTTCGGTTTTCTCACTCGGATGCTTGACCTAGTCACGCTTAACTAACAGACTCTTCCTTACTTGAGTCATATTTCACTAGATCTGTTGGGTTTACATGTCCCTTATAGCACGACATTTTGTAGAACCTGCCTTTGACCATTTAACATTTTTAAAACACTTCCATAATGGTTGTTCTCAACCTTCCTACCTTTTAGGGATAGTATAACTTTGTCCCTCTTTTTGTGTGGTAGCATTTCTTGACTATCTTTATTGTTATCCATCGTCCATTTTGCCTTTGATGTCATATCCTATAACCGTATTGGTTCTTCTTACTCACTCTTCTTTTCCAACTTCTTTATTGGGTCTCTATAATTTCAAATCCTTAGGTTTCTTGATAACTTACTGAGACACTAAAATTCTTCCCTTGTTATGTTATTCCTCATTTCCAATGGCGTCTTTTCCTAAAGAACTTTCCATTTTCTTAATCCACTCTTACTCACTCGTGATCATTTCATGATTCTTTATTCTGAATTAGTTCCTTTCTTACTCGTACAACATCTTTTTGATGTTCTTCCTACTTACCTGTTACTTGGGTTTAACTTCCCCCTTGGACCCACATGAGTACTTTTCCTTTGCACTCAATCATTTTATCTCCAGCAGCATGTCTTTGATGAGCTTATCTTCTTTCCACTCTATTGGCTCCATTACCTCCTAATTGGAACATATACGTTTTTCCAAGGGTTTCTTCCTAGGTAAGTTTTATACTCCTTTTCTCTCGGAATTCTCTTCTAGTTTTGCCATTGCGAATATCTAACCTTAAATGACATTCTTTGATGTCATCTTCTTCTCCTTACCTTTACCCTTGAGACCTTACGTTTAATTCTTGTATACCTCATCTTCAATCTCACTTGTTAGCAGTACACATCTATTTCTTTGAGGTGGAGTTCACCTCCTCTTTGTTTCACAATCTCTTGATCGTCCTACAGAAGGCTTATTTAACTTTCTCATGGCTTTTGGGTCGTTACTCCTGTCATAGCCATTTATCTCTTTAATGCTTTCTTCCATCCTTATTTCCCAAAGGTTTTAGCCTTTCCACCCCTTCCTTCTTTATTGGGGTTGTGACCTTCACGAGGGTCAATTTGTTATTTGTCTCACTCGTATTATACTCTTAGTTTAATTATTTTGAGATAGTTATCTCTCGAGTCTTCTTGTACTTAGTATCCATCCATATGTCCTACTTTGGGTGTAATCCTGACTGCTTCCCAATCCTTCTTGGGGCATAGTTTAGTCTCCCGGATGATTTGGTTGTTATGAGTTATTTCCTTCAACTGGTGTGTCTAAAATCTCTATTTGGTTCATCTGCTCTCTTGCAAATAGATCACACTTGGTCCTCCAGGTATTTACTTAGCCACTTATATCTTTTAATGAGGTTCTTATTTCAGCTCCAATTTTGTGATGTTACCTCTGTTGATTACCTTATCTTGGAACACGATCCTACTTCCTATTCGCATCCTTCATCTAGGGACTTCCATTTTGAGATTTTTCATATTCGATCTCCCTACTACTCCTTGAAAGTTCTTCTTTTATTCTTTTCTTATACTTCCCGATCTTTGTATGGTTATTCACTCTAGATTTCTTCCCTATCTTCTATTCCTTTTTACTCCATCTCTTTGCTTTAAAAATTCCCTTATTATTATTGAGTTCCTAAGAACTTATATCTTGACTATTTCCAAGTACTGGTATTATTTCATGGGGTTTTCTTCCTATTATACTTCTTTCCTTTCTCTTTTCTCCTCGTCATATCTCAACTGACTTAAAATTTTCAGTGCTCCCATTCCTTTCTTACTTTCTTCTAGGTCGGCTTCCATTCCTTTGGTTTTTCCTTGGGATAGTTTAATCATTTTTGTTTCCTTACTTTTATCCATAGAGTCTTTCCTTAACTCCTTAGACTCCCATCAGTCTCATGCTTTTTTATGCTCCCTTCCTGATGCGAACCTCGCCAATATGTTGACGACACCCTACACCAAATATGGCAAGACCCCAAGACTTTCACGACACAAGTACGAAAGGATGAAATATACCTTGTTTATATGAGAAACAAGGTATCAGATATCTAGACATCACACCCAAATTCTCTAAGAAGAACTCTTAGAAAACCCTAGTGATAAGTCTTGAATTGCTTGAACGCCACAGGTAAAAACCTGATAAGTTCAAAAAGCTCTTTCAAGAAAAGAAAGAAAACAAAACTCACAAGATTGAAATTCCAAAGTGTTTTGTCCTCCAAAGCTGTGGAGTATGCCTTTTATAGGCACATATAACAACTGAATAGCCTAAAAACAAGGAAAATATATCTTATGGTTACATGCCAACCATATCTAATATAAATATCTAGGATACTTTTATAACCAATTTAAAAATCTAAATTTAACTAATTCAATATCTAATATTATCATTTAATATCGTAGAAGATTTATTATATTAATAAATCTCTACTCATTAATTAAATCTAGACCTTCTCGTGGGCTTTTCTTGAACTCTTTAATTGGGCTTCCTTCTCATGGGCATTTCTTGGACTCTTTAATTGGGCTTCCACTTGAATTTTCTACAATCTCTTTAATCAGCTCATATAAAGCCTATTTGAACTTTTTAGCCCTTAACTTATCATTGGGCCCTCTTGTAGTCTCAAATGATTATTTATCCTATTTTGTGACAAATTGCTCAGCTCCCATTGCAAGTTCAGTTGATTGAACTTGTGAATTTGTAGACTCTTTGTTAGATTCACATCACTTCCCTTGCTCTAGACTTCTCCTACCTTCCCTTAGTTACGATTTGTCTTCCTTGGGTGAACTCTAGTAGTCTCTTCTTTGCCAAGTCTTACTGTCTTGTTTTTCCCTTCTCTGGGTGAAAAACATACTTGGGCTACCTTAGAGGTTGGGTTAACTTGAATTTTCCCTTTCCCATTACTTCAATCTTTATCGATATACTCCTATTTTCATTATTGGTACTTATCAAGAGACTAAAATTTAAGGAAAAATCGCACTTTTATTCATTCAGAAAATAGTTTCTTGCCATTCTTAGCTTATTATAGAGATTTTCTATCCCCCAGTCTCTCCTTGGAATGGTTGTGGGATTCATGATCAGATCGCCCTAAGTAACTAGTTGGGGTCCATCCGTATTCCCTTATGGGACAAACTTCATATATGGCCTCCAGTCCGTACTGCCTCAATACTTCAGCCTCACACACATACGTCCACTTCATCCATTGGGAGTGATTGAAGCTGGACTAAGTAAGTGGGGGTACTTGGTGGACTTTCATGAAGGTGGCATATGCATCCCAATAGTTGTCCCAAGCCTCTTTCTTAGTGGGATTTCTCCCCGGTTGTTGTGGGGTTGGAGGAGGGGTTGGGATCCTCGAAGAAGGAATAGGTTCATCTTGCCTTAGAGGAGGGTATGTAATGTCTTCTAGTTCTAATAAGGCTTCCATGAGTTTCTGATAATCTTCCACCATATTTTTGGGTACTCTCTTTTCACCATTTAGGAACCATTGAACAGCTACCTCCCTAGGGGTAGGCGTCTTTTTCAGGGTCAGGTGTGGAGGATTGGATTTCACGGTGAACTTTCTAGGGATTCTCCTTCCTACACAGTAGTTAAAGTTTTATCAGTGTCAAGGCATAGTATTGATAATGTTTCAAGGGAACTTAGCTCTGATACCACTCAAGTTGTCACACCCCAACCCGGTTTGGTTGGATCCCCGTGATCAAGCCGCCGCTTTCTTGGTACAAGAAGGGTTTCCCACATTCTTTAAATCAAGAGGAGCCAGGTGAAATTCACAATTATGTTCCCTGTAATAACATATATCAATAAAAATATAATCTTAAAAAGAAATTTAAGCATACCTGACAGAGGGTAAATCCTGGTGTTATCCCTACTTTTGAAAAGGGATAAAAAAAGGGTGGGTGAGTTTCTACAACTCAATGAATGGGTGTTTAAAAATAAAGTTTCAATAAAATATTTTTAAATTGGAGTGTGGCAGACTTTTTATTTCCTTTAAGATTATTTCATCCACAAAATCTCAATTTTCAAAACCACAATTCATCATTTTCCATAATTGGTGTGTTTAATAGTCAACACACGCCCTTCACCATGAATGGATCACACATTCACAAGGAAACCCGTCCACTATACCCACTTGTGGCATCAGAGTGACTTTACCAGCCACCTAGATAGAAGCATGTCCACTTCTACCCTAGGAATGAGTGGATGTACATGACATCTAACCCCTTAAACATGAAAAGAACTTCGTGTTCATATGAGGATAGAGATCTCATCCCGAACCCACCCCGGTCTCATGCGCTCAAAGCTACGTCGAGCTTCCCCGAGTGCTGGCACGACAAACTGCCCTTATCTCCACCATGTTGTCCAGTAGCCCCTAGGACACATCTCTACCCCTCTTTGGTGTCTTGATGGTCCTGAACCTTAGTGCATGAACAAACAAAGTTTTTCATATAAGCCATTAATCTTTGGTGTCACTGGTCCAACGGCCCCAACCCACAATTCAACTTGCAGTTGTTTGTCTAGACCAGTCCGTCGACCTGGTCTTGTCGCACTGCCACCCGCCCATCGAGTATGTCTGTCCTGTCTTGGTACCATGGCCAAATCACATCATTCATTAAAAATTTTATGGCTTAACATCATGTTTGTTTACTAGCTCCTGCTCGTGCCAAATAGCCTTGGGCCTAATGTACGAGATTTTCAAAACCGGGCATTTTAACCCCTAAGTTCCAAAACTGAGGCCTCTGGCCTAACTGAGCTATTCGAGCTCCCATCAAGAAGGTGTCCCAAAATTTTTAAGCATTGGCACATAGTCAATGGAGAGCACTTTTGACAGAATAACTTTTCACTCATCTATCACACCTACCGTGTGTGATGACATCTCTGCTCACAACCGATAAACGGGTTTTTCATTTCCTTCTATAAAGTTTCATCATACCAACTAGGTATGATCTACTTACAACCGATAATTAGTTTTTCCACGTAGTTTCCACATCACTCCAACAAGGTGTGATGTTAAAATTCCACATAGCAGTAGTTTTTCATTTTCAAGGTACTCATCATCCAAACCGGGTATGATGTGAAAAATCACACTCACCCGATAAGTGCAGTGTATTTTCCCCTAAAACGGATTTTTACCTCCACACGAGCTTATATTTTTTGGCATTCTCAGTCCTTCATGTTCCTACACGATATGAACATCCTTGTTCAATAACATTTGGCCTAATAGCCTTCAATACTCACGAATGAACAAAATGCCCAACTTTTTAACTATTTCATTTACGTTCCTAAAATTCTTTTTCTTTAAATTTAGGTCCCTAATGCTAATTTCTCCCCAAATTGAGTCCCAAAACTTATAAAATTTACTTTGAAACCTCAATTTATTCAAAATAACAAAAAGGGTTCAAGTTTCCCAAATTTCCAATTTGGTCCCCAACCTTTAAAAAAGTACCATTTTGCCCCTACTTTACAAAAATGGCAATATAACCCCCAATAATTGCAAAAATTGACCAATTGGTCCTCCAACATCTTTTCCATGCCCAATTGGACCTTAATTTTAGGAAATTGCACTTTAGTCCCTTAAATTTTTTAAATCCCCAATTTCCCCCAAAATTTTCACCTAATTTTCATCTTTTACATTGGCCGAATTTGATTTCATCAAAATGATCGATCAATCGAGGTTAATTGTTGAAATTGGAGATAAAATTGAGTTCATACACATCCATACGATTCAATTGAGCTTTGAATCGCATGAATTGACGTTAGAACAAGCTCAAACGGAGCTTCGCCAAAAAACTAAACTTAGAGAGATAAAGCTTTGAATGCTTACCGCCGGGGTGCGGCAGTCTGAGCTTTTGATCGAGGCAGGTAGCTCTCATTCATAGGTTTCTCCTAGGTTTAAGAATTACAGGAATTAATGTCGAATTGATGGAGAATTCGGTTAGTAAATTTTCGTTGAATCTCTCCCTAACACTTATCGAAAATTATAAAGGGAAGCCAAATTGGCTTACCTCTCCGTCCTAATTTTGATCGTATGAGGGCTGAGGAAGTGTTGGGAGGGCTTGGTTTGGCCTTAGGAGGGCTCAATTTGGCCATCTTAAGCTTGATAGAAATAGGGCAGCTTCAGTCCGCCGGAGTTGCTTCATTGTTTGATTATGCCGGCGCATCTTCAACTATCCTCGGACCGAATGGTGACCTCATCGGGTAGCTGACTTCTCCTTGAGTCTAATGAATCTGACCATGCCTTCTTTTCCTCAAAAAAACCCCTATGTCGGAGCTCTAGTTTGAGCTTTGTCGGAAAACTAAGTAGCTGAGAGAGAGTGAAGTTTTCACATGTGTGGAGGACGAATGGAGAGGGGCTCTTTATATAGGGAGCTCGAGGACTCTTCGGTCGTCCGTTTGGCACCTTAATGACACTTATTGATGGCCTGAAACTTCCTAAAGAGAAAAATTTCCTTTCCACCATCACTACACGATTTTTCGACGAGTGAACAGTGTTGTCATCTAAAGGAAGATGATGACACTATTCTGAACCAGGTCGGACCAGTCTGAACCGGGTTCAACACTTAAATTGGTCAATTCAGTCTCGATTCAACCGAGTTTTTCAAATTTAAAAATTTATAAATTCATCTAAATTCATTATCTATCCAATGGTAACTTCAATTCTCCAATTTGAATTTTCTAAACCACCTAGAAAAATAAATTTAGCATATGGTTCAATAGTGATTCAAACCAGTCCAAACCAATTCGGATCCAATTCACCTCAACCGGTCTGGTTTTCTTTCCCAAATTGTTCTAATGTCCCTTTCTAAGGTTTTTATGACTCTTTCGGTCACTCGGGAGTTGTAAATTTCCCAATTTTCCCATTCTCTAGTGGTTGGAGTTCGTGAACTAGTTCAATTTTCTCACTCGGGTTGATCAGTTCTTTCCTGATTTTCCTTAACGATAAAGGATGGGGTTTACATACTACCTATGACTAGGAATGGATGAGATGCAATTTGATTCATTGTCGACAGACTGACCAAGTCCACCCATTTCCTATGTAAACCCCGCCCTTTTGAACTAAGGAAAAATCGGGAAGAGAACCGGTCGAACCAAGTGAGAAGACCAAACCGGTTCACAAACCCGATAAACTGTGAATGGGCAATTTAGGAATTTACAACTCCCAGGTGATCCAAAAGGTTCAAAGTACTATGGAAAAGAACCTTAGGATGAATTGGAAGAGGAAAATTAGACCGGTTTGGATGAACCGGGTCTAACAGGATTGAACCGGTTTATGAACCGAGTCAGTTCATGAACTGGAACCGATAGAGATCAAGCAAAACAAAGAAATTCAACTCCATTGTACTCCAAATAAATTCATAAACCTTGGGAAGAAACCTTAGAACAAACTGGGAGTGAAAAACCAGACCGGTTTGGGTGAACCGAACCCGAAGCGGATTGAACCGTTTTAAGGACCAAGTCGGTTTATGAACCAGAATCGATAAAGAGATGGTAAGTGACCCAAGTAGTCACAAAAAATATGGAAATGGATTTGTGAAGGAATTGGGGATGAAAACCAAACTGGTTCAGGTGAACCGGATCCGAACCGGTTCGAACCGGTTTGAACCACTATTGAACCAAATCCTAAATTCATTTTTAGTTATTTAAGTGCAATGTGCTAAAGTATATAATAAATTAAACATAGGATTGGAGGAAAATAGTAAGTAGAAGTAAAAAAATGATTAGAAATGGTTGATAATTTGACTATTTTATCTTTAATTAAAATATAAAATATGTACAAAATGGGACAAATGATGTGATATAGACCACTATTATATATATATATATAATATATATAAGAAATATAAAATACATTGTTATTTTAGGAAAGTGGAAAATGATGTATAATATATATTTTATGGTAAATGTCATAATAAATTATTTAAAATTAAATACATTTAAAGAAATTATGGAGAAAACTTGTCATTTTATAAGCAATTTTCCCGTGAAGAAACCAAAACAACTAAGAAACAATAATTACTGGATTCGAGGGAAGATTTTTCTTTTATGTAGAAAAATGAATAAAAGTTCCATTAAAAACGGGTTCATAGTCATACTTACTCATAGGTCATACACCGTAGCTCTTTGACGACTTAGCTGTCCACGTCCGTCATTTCTGCAGCAGATGGATGGCCGAGAAGAAGGGGGCTCATAAATATTTCCCCCTTCGACACTCCTCTCATCCACCACCTCCCTCTCCTTCTTCCCCTCTCCCTATTTAATGGAAGCACGAAGCCAGATCGCTCTCTCCTCATTCCACCCCCTTCCTCCTCCACTCTCCCAATGGCTGCCGGAGGAGAGAGAGCCATGCGAGCTTCCGTTGTCTCTGTTCCATTGCTGGTACTGCTCCACCTCCTGATGATATGCTCGAGCAGCGCTGCTCCTGGTGGAGGAGCTGGTGATGCAGGAGTAGAGGCTGACAGGATCGCAGCTCTCCCCGGACAGCCGAAGGTCCCGTTCCAGCAGTTCTCCGGCTACGTCACCGTCAGCACCACCGCCGGGCGCGCCCTCTTCTACTGGCTAACGGAGGCCTACGGCAACCACCTGTCCAAGCCGCTCGTGGTCTGGCTCAACGGAGGTAACTAGTTAAATCCTATTCTACTTTTTTTATTATGCTTAATACATATTTAAAACAAATTTCAGTCTAATATAGTAAATTAGAAAAGCCATATCCTTGCTAAGCAGTACTAGGGCAATTTGCAAGATCTCAACTTGTCCAATATATCTATAGATGCCATGCTTTTGCGATATTGTTTTCCATGTGGGACATCTTGTTTTCAGAATAAACTTGAGCCACATAAGTGCTTACCCCTTAGATAGTCAATGATTCGGTATACGATCATGGCCCAGTAATATCTTGTCATATCATACTATCAATTCAAGTAAGATTCAAATATATTATAGATCTATAATAAATATGTGAAATTCAATTTAAAAAAATTTAATTATTAAATGAGGGCATGAAAGTGGGGGTGAGATCGGACAAGGTAGCTACGAGACGTGACAACCCTCGCGATATCACTTGAGACACACACGCCCCAGGCATAGATCTGACCCTACTGTCGACCACATTAAAGCGTATATAGCTTACACTGGACTGGCTTACTCGAAATGAATGCTGTGAAAGCAACAGAAGAGAAAGAGAGTAGATGAACAGCTAAGATTGCAGGGAGGGAGCTTACTGGCTGGCTATGGCTATGGCCATTAATGTATACATTCATAACTTATAATTAACCGAGCACAGCTATACATTAATTACCATTGCTGCACCATTTCCCAAGGAACAAAAAGAAGAAAAAAAAGTTCTCTTTGTTCTGTGGAAACACATCTTTCAACGCCCTATCATCATTTTGGTGCCATAGTAGTTGGTTGGTGTATTAATGACTTGCTATCAATTGAGTGACGGTAGGTCCGGGTTGCTCGTCGGTGGGGTACGGAGCATCGGAGGAAATTGGGCCATTTCGGATCAACAAGACCGCCTCCGGGCTTTACCTCAACAAGTTCTCTTGGAACACCGCGGCCAACCTCCTCTTTCTAGAGACGCCTGCAGGAGTCGGCTTCTCCTACTCCAACCTCTCCTCCGATCTGTTCGACACGGGCGACCGTCGCACCGGTGAGTGAATCTATCTTCATCCATCTCTAAATCTTTCTCATCTCAATTTCTCACAATCATTGAATACAAATATTGCCTTAGGGATAGTGAGAGTTTGTGTAGTTTTATCTCATCAAACTTCCCCTTGTCCAAACAGCCGAGGATTCACTGGAATTCTTGGTGAGATGGTTGGACCAGTTTCCGCAGTACAAGGGCCGGGAGATGTACCTTACCGGAGAGAGCTACGCCGGTCACTACGTCCCGCAACTGGCTCGGCAGATCTTGGCCTACAATCTGAGGTCCAAGCACCCGATCAATCTCAAGGGCATAATGGTAATTATATCAACCTCTTGCTGATATATATGCACGCTACTGATGTACATTCAGATGAAGATTGCCATTTTCCTGTGTGTTACAAGCATCCAAATTAGGTTTCTAGTACAACTCAAACATGCGCTAGAAGATAGAATATGCGCACTTTTGTCTACTCTTGATGGAGTTGAATTGCTTGTGAGAAGCACTGTTTGATGCTCTCCTGACCAATGATTGGAGTGCCCTTTTTTTTAAGTTTCCATATAAATTTCTTGTTTTGGGGTTCGATGGCCCCCATGTACTCCATCAGATCCATCCTTGCTCGGGTTCTAGTGAAGGATAATGCATTAGAAAGACCCTTATACTTGACAGCTTTTCTGGTTATTTAGTAGTGTCTCTATAAGCTCTCGTGATAGTATGTCATTTAATGATGAAACAAAATGCAGGTGGGGAATGCCGTGACAGACAACTACTATGATAACTTGGGGACGGTGACATACTGGTGGAGCCACGCCATGATCTCAGACCGGACTTACAGGCAGCTAATAAACACTTGTGATTTCCGGCAACAAAAGGAGTCGGATGAGTGTGAGTCCCTATACTCGTATGCCATGGACCAGGAATTTGGCAACATTGACCAGTACAACATCTATGCTCCTCCTTGCAACAGCTCGGATGAGAAGTGGAACTTTGCCTCCACCCGCCAAGGCATCTGCCTGCCTCATTGGCCTCACAAGGTACACATTAGAGTATAATCTTGAAATTATCAAGATTTCAACTTCCTCAGTATCATGAGGTACATAGGAACAACCTGTTTCCCTAAGTTATGTCCTGCAGTATGTACTTCTCTTTTGAGGTAGATGATGGGATCTGATCATGATCTGAAAGATTTGATATGAAGAATCCTCATTTCACTAACTTTGACTATCTTGTCTTCAATTTTTGGCAGGTCAATTTCAGGCAAATTTCTGGCTATGATCCTTGCACTGAGAAATATGCTGAGGTCTACTACAACAGACCTGATGTTCAGAATGCTCTCCATGCGAACACAACGGGGATCCCTTATAAATGGACAGCTTGCAGGTAAATTTTGCTGATATAATATGACAGGTTTCCTTGCTCAAATTTCTGACAGCTTTTTTAGAAGAAAACTAACGTTAGCAAGCAGTTGTTATTTTTTGGTGTATGCTGGTTTCTTGATTCTTCCGTTCAACTTTTGGAACAGTGAAGTTCTGAACAGGAATTGGAACGACACAGAAGTTTCCATCCTGCCTATTTACCGGGAGATGTTAGCTAAAGGCCTGAGAGTTTGGGTTTTCAGGTAAAACTTCATACTTTTTAAAGTACCATAAACCAGTGAAAAGCTAAAAACTGAGACAGCTATAGTCTCAACTGCTTCTATGTTAGTTGTCCTGCATTGGTTTTGAAGCTGATACATTGAGTATTCAATACAGAAAAAGCTGATGCTGGGAAGTTGTAAAATAAATTTGATTAGAAGCTTGCTGAGGTTTGTAGGACTTCATCTTTCACCTGTATCATTGACATAATTTGTGTGCAGTGGGGATGTGGACTCCGTCGTTCCTGTGACAGCCACAAGGTATGCACTTGCGCAGCTTAAACTGGCTGTCAAGATCCCGTGGTACCCTTGGTATGTCAAGAAGCAGGTCAGTCCCTTTATCCCCTTGTAACTTTTATTGAAATGGTGAAATCAAAACAAGCTATTTCTTTCCATTAATGGGCACTTCCTGATAAACTGGGGACATGGTAAAAGAAACCGAACAGATAATCACTTTAAATGTCCTACTTGGAAAACCATGGTCATTGATCAAACAAAACTGATCCTTGTCCACCAGTTGAACTGATTCTATCCATAGTCATTTGCTGAAATGATAGGGTAGGAGATCACTGTTTTTGACATATCATCTCTTCTCTGGCTGTCTTCTTATCAGCTCTAACTTTCCCTATTCAAGTATTTGAATATAATCCACCACCCTTTGTCATGTTGAAACAGGTGGGAGGCTGGACAGAGGTGTATCAAGGGCTAACATTTGCAACAGTGAGAGGAGCTGGGCATGAAGTCCCACTGTTCAAGCCCAGAGCAGCTCTTCAGCTCTTCAATTCATTCTTGAGAGGGGATCCCCTTCCAAAGTCCTAATAGCACGGAAGTCCTCAGAAATGTTTCCCGTTTGAAAGTCGTCAGTATTATGGGTTCGGGATAGTGTTCTGTTGGAAGGGGGCAATGGTCGATTAAGTGTACAAATACCGGTAGAGGCGGTAAACGAGCGAAGTCTTTTCTTTCTGAACTCAAGTTATTGTTGTGCTATGGCATTGAATATTAATTATATATGATGGGACATAAATTAAAAATTGCGGTAAGTGAATTAATTTAAAAAGTACCAAAATAAGAAAAAAATATACATTCTTAGTTATACAATGGACCACTTAAGAAAATAGCTTGCTCGTATTATCCTGTACTTTTAGTTTAGAAGAATGGCAGTTGGCACTGGCAGGCCCAGGTTCAGATTTGAGAGCGAGCGATAGCCCAAAGCCAGTAAGAAGAAACTTGGCTCAAAGCCTTGAAACTTCTTCTTTTTCTTGTTCTTCTCGAGGGCTCCACCACACATTTTTTCCTCCGTAGCCATAGATCTGCTCTGGTTGCTTCCACCTTACTGCGCTGGGCATCTCTCCCTTGGTTCTCGAGCCACCCGCCTTTCTTTTTCCGACTTTTCTCTTCCTGGTATTTCGAAGCATATGTCCAGTGAATGCTGAGGGGCGGATTATGTTCTGAGAGATCGATCTGCTCGAGGTTAGTTGCTATCAGATCCCACGCACTTCGGATGATGTATTGAGCTTTTACGTCTCTTGGTGAATGGATGCTTCGCTGTTGGATCTGTTTGCAGTGCTATATTGAATTGGTTAAACTCTTAGGCATTTTGTTCTAGGCGTTTATTTCATCACAAATCCGAGGACTAACTGTGTCGATCTACTACAATTCATACGATTGTTGTCTACCAGATTTTTCACTTCGATTTTTTTACTCTCCATTTAAAAAAAAAAGCTTTAATTTCCCTGAAGATTATGATCAGTACACTGTAATAGGAATTAGATAATCTATTTTCGGGTTCTGTTTTGTTATGGTTTGTTCTGTTTCATTTCAGATGTATATTTGGATGTTGCTGTGTATTAGATTTTGATGATATGGTTGCCTAATTTGTACCAGTGATATTTTATACTGGGGAATTCTTACGGAAGTATTTCATGATTATAGAGCAACAAATATCCTACAAATTCCGTTGTGTCATGTTTATGAAACTCTTTCAGAGGACTGATGATCTTGAGCTGAGGCTATCTACTGATTTTTACAAGTCAATATTTATTCTTCCTGTGCAGTATACAGAAATGCATGACATTATTTTGTAAATCCTTTCTATATTCTCTCATAAGTCATTAGTCTGCTGTTATGAAGTCATTATTTTCAAGCTAGGAAATGTGATTGTGGTCTTATTTCTGATTTTGCAATGCATGTGTGGTGTTTCGTGGAACTGATTATTAGATTTTATGCAGATTGCAGATCTGATGCCAAATCGTGCTTGTAGAGTGATTACTCTTGTTTAAATTCATTGGAAGATAAGATCCCTTGATATCCTAGTTCTACGGTTCCTTTTAAAAGATTTAGGATGCAGTCAATCTACAAGTGGATCTTCCTTTTCGGGTTTCTTCTCTTTTTCCATGGATGCTGTGGATTTTATCTTCCTGGAAGCTACATGCGCACATATTCCACAAGTGATGAGATATATGCTAAAGTCAATTCATTGACTTCTATTGAAACTGAGCTTCCTTTCAGCTACTATAGCCTACCATACTGTAGGCCACAAGATGGTATTAAGAAGAGTGCTGAGAATCTAGGAGAGCTCCTTATGGGAGATCAGATTGACAACTCTCCTTATCGTTTCCATATGAATATGAATGAGTCAGTTTACCTTTGTACCACTAAGGGTCTGAATGAGAATGAGGTTAAGCTCTTGAATCAGAGGACGCGTGATCTCTATCAAGTCAATATGATTCTTGATAACCTGCCTGCAATGAGGTACGTCAATCAGAATGGTGCCACTGTACAATGGACTGGTTTTCCTGTCGGTTATGCACCTACTGATAAGAATAGAAATGAAGATTACATCATCAATCATCTAAGGTTCAGGGTCCTCATTCATGAATATGAAGGGAGCGGAGTGGAAATTATAGGTACTGGTGAAGAAGGGATGGGAGTGATATCAGAAGCTGACAAGAAGAAGGCCTCTGGATTTGAGATTGTTGGTTTTGAGGTTTACCCCTGCAGCATTAAGTATGATCCTGATAAAATGTCAAAGCTTAAAATGTACGATAGAATTGACCCAGTAAATTGCCCTTCGGAGCTTAATAAGCTCCAAGTAATAAGGGAACAGGAGAGGGTTACTTTTACTTATGAGGTTGAATTTGTGAAAAGCCAAATCAGGTGGCCTTCACGATGGGATGCGTATCTGAAGATGGAAGGTGCTCGGGTCCACTGGTTCTCGATACTGAATTCGTTGATGGTGATCTTCTTCTTAGCCGGCATTGTTTTTGTTATTTTCTTGAGGACTGTTAGAAGGGACCTGACCAGGTATGAGGAACTAGATAAAGAGGCTCAAGCACAGATGAACGAGGAGCTCTCAGGTTGGAAGCTTGTTGTGGGTGATGTGTTCAGAGAGCCTGAGTGCTCCAAGCTTCTGTGCGTAATGATTGGAGATGGTGTTCAGATTTTAGGGATGGCTGCTGTTACAATAGTATTTGCTGCTCTTGGCTTCATGTCCCCTGCATCCCGTGGAATGTTACTGACAGGAATGATCATCCTTTACCTTTTCCTTGGAATTGCTGCTGGTTATGCCGGGGTACGGATGTGGAGAACCATCAAGGTGACCTCTGAAGGGTGGAGATCTCTATCATGGTCTATTGCCTGCTTCTTCCCTGGAATAGTCTTTATTATTCTAAGTGCTCTCAATTTCTTGCTCTGGGGCAGCAAAAGCACTGGAGCAATCCCCATTTCCCTCTACTTCATCCTCTTTTCTCTATGGTTCTGCATTTCTGTTCCACTTACCTTATTGGGAGGATTCCTGGGAACCCGCTCTGAGGCAATCCAATATCCTGTTCGGACCAACCAAATCCCAAGAGAAATCCCTGCCCGCAAATACCCATCTTGGCTTCTTGTTCTTGGTGCGGGTACCCTCCCTTTTGGTACTCTCTTCATAGAGCTATTCTTTATCCTCTCCAGCATCTGGCTTGGAAGGTTCTACTATGTCTTCGGATTCCTCCTCATTGTCCTCTCGATGCTGATAGTTGTTTGTGCTGAGGTCTCTTTGGTCCTTACCTACATGCACCTCTGTGTAGAGGATTGGAGATGGTGGTGGAAGGCTTTCTATGCTTCGGGGTCAGTTGCCTTGTATGTGTTCCTGTACTCTATAAACTACTTGGTCTTCGACCTCAAGAGCCTGAGCGGGCCTGTATCTGCTATCGTCTACCTCGGGTATTCACTTATAATAGCAGTTGCCATCATGCTGTCAACTGGGACTGTTGGGTTCCTGACATCGTTCTACTTTGTCCACTACCTTTTCTCTTCCGTGAAGATTGATTGAATGACAGCAATATCCCCATGGACATTTTGTCATCATTTTATTGAGATTCTGGTAAGAATTTCTTTCTTCGGTCATCTTTGGTGCTCCCCCTAGTATTCGTCCATTATCTTGTAGCTTAAAGATGATCTGAGCACTCCACCCACCCAATGATCTCCTGGGTCTTCCTGGTGTTGGAGGGTTTCCATACGAATTTATGGAACTGTTGAAATTGCTTTAGGCAGTTGTGGACACCTGAACTCTTTTTCCTTGTTCACCTCAATGAATGCTTAATATTTTGTCATCTTGAGCTTGATATGATCTGATGAATACAGAATTTTATCAGCTTTTAACTAGACAGTAGCTACTGCTCATATACAAAAAAAATGTAGGAACATGTTTAGAGGAATTATTTTCATTTGCATTATTTCCAAGTTCCAGCAAATATGCTGTTGAGTTTTCATCTCAGGGAAATGTGATAGTGGTGTTTTCCATAGTTTGTTCTTAAGCCCATTTCTTCAAACCAAAATGATGCATGCAGGATGATGGTCCAACCACTAATGACTATCATACAATGACAGTTGAGAGAATGGAAGTTTATTTTTACCCTTAATTTTCCAAGAGGGTGAGGGCTTGTATCTCGTTGTTCGCATATGGAACTAACTAATCAAGGGCTATTGATTTTTTTCAAAAAAATGGTCATACAACTTTCGTGGTAAGGAACTGTATAAAATCCCAGTGGGGAGATGAAAGAGTTGACTATAATTCTATGAATGAGTATATTCCTACAAATGACGTGACTTATTTTATATTAGATGAATTTCTCTCATTAAATATTTGATATTATAGAGTATTTTTTAAATATTTAATATGAACTTATCATTTTTTAAAAGTTGAACATATTAAAAAGTTTTAATAATAAATTCAGTTTTTGCAAAAAAAAAATTGTAGCCCTCACCTATCAAATTCAGGAGAGATTCGCACCTGATCCAAGCAGACATGAACGAGAATGCTCGGGTTCGGGTTAGGGGTAAATAATGTCATGCATTTCTGCAATTATTTATCCATAACCTCGAGAGTATGTGGGTATGAGACCGATCGGACCCGAGCGAAAATGCTCGGGTTCAGGTTAGGGATAAATAATTGCAATAGAGGCTGTGTTTTGGTACATTCGGGTCCTACATGTAACATGCCACCCCTACGTGTACCTTCTCTTTTGGAGGATACCAGATATGGTAACTAGAGGGTGGGGTCATGAACCTTCTCTACAACTGACACCTCCACGTCTCGTAATTAGGTGCCTCGGCACCTGGGTTATAGCTGCATAATCGTCTCTTGTCGGACCATGGTCTCTCAACAAATAACTCATCCCGTTATCTATCTGTCGTAGAGGTATACTGTAACAGTAACTGTATGTATTCTAGGTTTCTTAAGAAAACTAAAATAATACGTTTTACACTCTCTCCAATCTCTTTTCCATTTTCCCTTGAACGATAACACAACCACTAAGGCATCAATATGTCCCCTTATTCTTATTCACAATGACAACCATATGACTATGGGTCATAATATGGCACTCATGAAAATTTCTTGTGCTTAGGTACTACATTACCTTGGAGTTCGGTGCAACACATGCTCGACTCCCTCTCACAATAATGCACACCCACTAGGAGTTTACCTCTATAGGAGTCGGCTTCCCTTTGCAAGCAACTGGCCCAACAGCCCCAGACTCGGGTCTCACATCACAATACTCAATCCAGTCCCTATCATAATAATGCACACACAATGGAAGTTTGACCCTCATCGGCACTCTCTAATTCACGCAATGGCTCTAAACCAAAATTAGTATTTCTCTCACTTCCTTGAATTAGCATTTATTTGTACCCGGTTCCTTATTTCCAATTCTTACTCTTACTTTTAAAATAATGTTTGATTTAGTGGGCATACTATTACATGTTCACACTTCTTATATAAGCTTTCAGATTTTGTCTTGCTACCTTATCACACAAGGCCACACAACAAGAATGATCGAAGCCTAGTTTGTCCAATAGGACGCGCCATCAGAAAACACACTCACTCACCCGGTTTCATAGAACATGTTTGTCCCATGGGATATCCTAGAGATCCCGCTTGATGATCATTATTTTATCTATAAGGGGTAAAGTCAAATCCACTTCTGACCATAAACACTTAATCTATCGTATCCCCCTTTAGGATTTTTAGATCTAGGTGATTTTTGAGGTTCTAATTATTCAACTCGATAATTGGTGACCCGCTTCTTGGTTGAGTATTCTCTACGGAACCTACTTGGCTCATACCTAGGCTCCTTATATTGAACACTTAGTTAAGAAAATCTTTCTTTCACCAACCATCTAGTGGTTTTACTTCTACCAAATTATCATTTGGTCCTTCACTTAAGGCAAAATCACCATTTTACCTCTTTTTCTTTGAAATTTTTTCCTATTTGGACCTTTCCTTTTCTAGGCCTTTCACTTGGGTCCCATTTAGGTACTTGATGACCATTTGAAGCATTTTAAGCCACACTTTCTTAAAATAACCAAAAAGCTCATAAGTTTTAGCAAAATTACACTTTTTCCCTTCTTTCTTAAAACTTAGGTTTTGGGATTCAATTGACTCTCAAATTTCTCACATAGGTCCCCAAACTCTCTTAAATCGCATTTGGGTCCTTAGGTTTTTCAAAGGTTTCCTTATAGTCATACAAAACCATATTTTTGCACTTGGGTTCCTAAATTTGAATTTATTATAAATAGGTCCCCAGTTTTTCCAAATTAGGCGACCTCCGTCCCCAACATTCACCAAAATTTCCTACCAACCCCAGAACTTTACTTTGCCCTTTAGGGAGACCCCTTAAAAACTTCAATTGAATTTGAGTCCCCTAACTTTCAAATCTTTTTATTTTGGCACCCGGTTGTTGACCAATAACGAAACTGTCTTAAAAAATTACCAAACTAAGTGGAGAGGTCCCCCAGCCTCCCTTTAGGCCATCAAAAACTTAGTTTGGTCGGTGTCAGTCGAAGGAGCTCCAATCGGGCATTATTAGAAACTTGCATGCATACGAGTTATACTCGGGTTGGAGCTAGGATCTTATTGGAGGTGGCACGTCAATCATCAAGGCTGGTGGGGTTGGAAAGTTGACTCTCCCAAGAACCTCTAACAACTTGAATTACCTTGAAAGTGGTTTTTAGCTCCTACAATTCACATTTTAGTCAGCTCGACCCCTGTACCCATGATTTGAAATTTGAATAATTTAATTCATCCTCAAATTTGGCTCAAATCGAGCAAAGTCGGAGGTTATGGAAAACTAGAGGCTCAAGGAACTCACCTAATTTTCCTTAGCTCACGAGGGTCATCGTGGTCATCAGAATTAGCTTTGAAACAACTGCTTTGTTTTAGGTCACCAGCATTGTGTGATCTCGTCAGCGATGACAGAAGATATGTTGAGAGTCGAGAGGGTGCCTATGGAAAGCTAAGATACTTAGCTTTCCAGGGGTACCAAGAACGTTGTCGGAAGTGGTCAAACGATAGAAATATCTCCTCTAGTAGTCGGGTTACCGGAAAAGGGAGTAGTCGGTGGTTGAGAGAGGTTTTTGAGTAATTTTCAATGAGGGAGCAACCCTAATTTATATGAAGATTGTCACGCCCCAACCCGGTTTGGTCGGATCCCCGTGATCAACCCGCCACTCTCCCGGTTTATTAAAGTGTTCCCCTTATTGTAAACCATAAAGAGTAAGGCGTCCTTTAACCTGTACCTTTTTCCTAGAATAGCATAATCAAAACTGTATGAAATTTAAAACTTTACATACCTGTCTTACAAGTATCTTAGTTGATGGTTTTTAAGGGTAGACTTTCCGGAATTTCCTAAAAGGGATATAAGGAAGGGGGTGAGTACAACTACTCAGTGAATGGGTTTTTAAAGGTCTACTTTTAACTTTTAAGAAAAAATATTTATATTGAGTGTGCCATACTCCTTTCTTTTCAAAAATCCCTTCATTTAAAAATTTGGGTTTTTTCATTATTTCTTAGTTACCGGTGTGTCATCACCCAACACACATCCTTCATCATGAAGGTTACACACATTTGCAAGTCAGTATCACTACTGAACCCGCTAGTGGCTTCGAAGTGACTTTTCCTGCCACCCGGATAGAAGTACAACCACTTCTACCCTAGGAATGAGTGGATGTACGCGACATCCGACCCACAATCCCGAAATCACTTCTTCGTATCCATATGAGGACAGAGACCTCATCCTGTCCCCACCCCGATCTCATGTGCTTCGTGCTACTCCAGATTTAGCACAGACACCTAGAACGACAAATTGCCCTTATAGCCAACAGGTCATCCAGTGCCCTTAGGATGATGCATCACTACCCCTCATGGGCGTCTTGATGATCTCGTACTCACAATGCATGCACAAACAATGTTTTCTTATATTGCCATGTAATCTGTAGTGCCACTAGTCCAACGGCACCGACTCTCAACTCAACCCGCAGCTGTTTGTCTTGATTAGTTTGTCGACCTATCATGTCGCACTACCGCTAGTTGATTAAGCATGTCGGTCCTATTTTGGTACCATGACCAAACAATTCACTTATTAAGTTTTATGGCACATATATCATTTTCATTTATGAGCTCCTGCTCGTGCCAACTGACCTTGGGCCCACTATACGAGATTTTCAAAATCGGGCATTTAGCCCCCAAGTTCTAAAACCGAGGCCCCCGACCTATTAGAGTTATTCGAGCTCCCGTCGAGAAAGTCTCCCAAATTGTTTAAGCATTGGCACACAGTTAGGGGAGAGCACTTCTGACAAAAATAGGTTTTTACTGTCCATCATACCGACCGGTATAAGGACATCTCCATCCATAACCGATGAACGGGTTTTCAACTTCCTTCGAGGAAGTCTCATCATACCAACTAGGTATGATCTACTTACAACCCGTAAGTAATTTTTCCGCATAACTTTCACATCACTTTCTCTAAGTATCGATGATTAAAATACTACTAAACAGTGGGTTTTTATACAAACGCACTTATCATCCCCAACCGGGTATGATATATAATCTCACTTATAACCGGTAAGTGGTTTTTAAATTTTAAGTTATGCTTATCATCCCATCCGAGTATGATGTTAGTAAACCCACTCACAACCGGTAAGTGGTTTTTAACTTTAAGTTGTGTTCATCATTCCAACTAGGTATGATGTTAGTAAACCCACTCACAACCGGTAAGTGGTTTTTAACTTTAAGTTGTGCTCATCATCCCAACCGGGTATGATGTTAATAAACCCACTCACCCGTTAATGCCGTGAATTCCACTAGACTGGTTCTTTGTATTCACGCGAGCTTGTTCTTACTGGCGTTCCCGGTATTTCAGGTTCCTACACGATATGAACAACCTTGTTCATTATTACCGGCATAACAGCCTTCATTCATTTCCAATGAATAACCCAAACTTTTAGGTATTTGCAATTAGGTCCCTAAAGTTATTTCTCTTTAACTTTAAGTCCCTAATGTCGGTTTTTCCTCAAATTGAGTCCCGTAACTTTTAAAATTTATCCTGGGACCTCAATTTATTCAATTTCACCAAAAAGGGGTTTAATTTCCCAAATTTCCAATTTGGTTCCCCAATTTTTTCCAAAATTACCATTTTGCCCTTCTTTTACAAAAATGGTAAGTTTTGCCCCAAAAATTCCAAAATTCCTCAATTGGTCCTCCAACATTATTTTCATGCCCAATTGACCCTCAATTTCATAAAATTGTATTTTGGCCCTTTGAATTTCGAAAATCCCCAAATTTTCCCCCAATTTCAACTCTTCAACACTACCGAATTTGATTTTATCAAATTGACCGATCAAACACTTCGAATTATTGAAATTGGAGTTGAAATTGAGTTCCTGCATGTTCATACAATTCTAAGAAACTTTGAATTGCAGATTTTAACGCTGGAACGAGTTCAAACAGAGCTTCGCCGGAAAATAGACTATAGAGAGAGAAAGCTTCGATTACTCACCGGTGAAGGTACGGTGGTCCGAGCTTTCGATCTAGGCAAATAGGTCTCGTCCTAAGGTTTATCATAGAATCAAAAATTGCATCAATTGATGCGGAATTGGATTAGAATTTCGTCATTGAAATTCGGTCGACTCTCTCTCTAGCACCGATCGAAAATTGTAAAGGGGAGCCGAATTGGCTTACCTTTCGATCCTAATTCGGCCGTGAAAAGGCTGAGGAAGTGTTGGGAGGGCTTGGTTTGGCCTGAGGAGGGCTTGAAATGGTCGATTTTAGCTTGGCCGAAATAGGGCAGCTTCGATCCGCCAGAGTTGCTTCACTATTCCATCATGTCGGTGCTTCTCCAACGATTCTCGGATTGACTGGAGTTTGCTATCAGATAGCTGTCTTCTCCCCGGTTCTAAAGTGCCCGACCTTTCTTCAAGTTGAAGCTCTGGGTCGAGTTTTACCAAGAAATGGAGCAGTAGAGAGAGAGAAGTGTTCAGGTGTGAGGAGAATTAAATGGGGATGACCTCTTTATATAGGTGTAAAACCTATGTATTAAAATGGGTGAAACTTATTAATAGTATTAATATTGCAATAAATTATTGGTATTAATTCCAATAATTTAATTTCGGTATTAAATTATTTGTATTAATTCTAATAATTTAATTTAGGTATTAAATTATTGGTATTAATTATAATAATTAAATATATATTAATTTATGGTTATTTATGATAAGGCATACATAAAATTTTTTTACCGAAATTTTGGGTTACCCATCCTTACACTACTCTCAGACAAGCACACTTAACTTTGAAGTTATTATGAAATATAATTCACTTGAACCAATTTGGTTTTTGTTTTCTAAAGTTTCTTATATTTCTTTTCCAAGGTTTAATGAACCCTTTAAATCACCCGAAAGTTGTAAATTTCCATATTGTGTGTTCTCAAATGTAAACCGGCTTGGTTTTCTTACTCGGTTTGACCGGTTTTTTTCCCGGTTTTTCTTAACTCAAAAGTGCGGGGATTTACAAAGATGATCTAGAACTTGGCAACAACCTAGCTATAGGCTTCTTTCTTCATTTCATAGCCTAAGACCTCAGGAATTGATTAATTTCCTCAAGCGGTGGATTCGAGTTGTCTAGGTGAGTAACTAGGTACAAACAGAGGAATCCGGGCAGGTTGTCGGGCGAGGAAGATGACAAGCATGTGTGTGGTCGCACATGCGTGCGCCTGACGTTCTAGCTGACTGGTTGGACACTTCAGAAAACCACTTTTCAGCGAATTTCTTAGTGAGTTCAATGATTTTTTACCCGATTAACCCCTTTCCTACCCAATTTTTGAGAAAATAAAAATATCTTAAAAATCTACATTAAATTTTCTATTGAATTAAATAAAGAACTGCCCTATTTGAATTTTTTTAACATCCTAAAAAATTTAGGGGGAGGGGTTTGGGGCTTCCCTAGCCCCAACCCGGTTCGAACTAGTTTTCTTTCAATCCTTATCCCCATGTTCCAATGCACTCTCAAGTGTCTTTCAAGCTCCAATTTACCCCTCTTGACCCCTATATCTTCCTTTTTGGTCTGATTGAGTAACTTGATTGGCATTCTATCTCCTCATTCGATCTCATTCTCCGGTTTATCTCTTCCTAGTTTGTGAATTGAGAATTTCCTAGTATTACACTTATATAGGGAGCTTGAGTGACCAAATATCTATCAACTCATACCCAGAGTTGATCGAATCAGACCACATATACTCCACTTTTCATTTAATTCTCCTTTTAGGGTAGAATGCTAGAAATTGTAGACGAAATCAAGTTTATAGGTCATCAGTCAGATTTAAATGGGACAAAAGGGATGACCATGCGTGAAGGTGCACCCCACGTCTCGTAAGTGCGGTGTGTGCATGTTTATAGCTTAGTATATTTTCCGGTTCGCACGGTAGTGAATCGATTTCCGACAAATAAATCAGTAATTTCGATCAATTTTGGTCATTTATTAGTTACTTCACCTTTAATTGGGTCGATTTTTGCCCCGATTTATTTTTAAAATTCTTGTTTAATACCCTACAATTTGGACTCAATAACTATAATTTTCTGATTTAGATTAACCCTTCTAAAAATAAGTTATTTTAATGCTCTTAACTTATTTGATAAGTTTTTATTGTCTTTTGGCCAATTCACTTTAATAGGATTAATTATTAGCACAATTTATTTTTTAAAAAATTATTTATCATTTTTCTCGTAAGTTGTGCACAAAAATTTTTATTTTCTAACTTACACATCCTCTATTTAAAATAAATATTTTCTTTTAAAATTAGTTTAAACTTGATACAAACCAATTTTAACTTAAACTTTTCTTAATCTTTAATTTCAAATAGTATTACTTACTAGTAATTTATTGATTTATCTATTATGTAAGCTATCATACTAGTCTATTTCCAATTCAGCTCAATTCTCAGCCTTAGTATCCAAGTTTTTGTTCTCGGTTAAAATTTCTAAATCCCACTGAATCCACGTTCCGATTCCATGGATTCGACCACTTACATACACAATACTATTAAATGATAAAAAAAATTTACTTTCAAAAAAGTAAAATGTATCAAATAGTTATATATTTAAAATATTTTATGTTAAAAAACTACAAAGAAAAAAAATAGCCTACCAAACTATCGGACTTTTTTTACTAATCACTAGGAAAAGACCATAGAAACTGTTCAATTTTCTAATTTTTCTCCTACTTTTTCGGTTTTGAAGTTTTGGCTGAAGTAGATGAACAACTTTGAATTTCACCCCTGGGTTTCTAGCAGCCCACCAATAATATGTTTCACCTTCTCCATGTGAGCTTTCCTAGTACACCCAAATACATTGAAACGAATTTTGATTAGATTGCTCAAGGGTAAAATTCTGATGTTCAATGTGTTTATCACATAATTTAACTTTGAATAAAGTCTTGATCTCCCTCTCCATCTTTGTTTGTATCGCCTGAAAAATTAAAGGGTCGATCTGTCTTATACCATATCAGATAGTGTTCTTTGGTTCTTTCTTCTTTTCTTAGACTGCACCCACCCCATTTATCCTTCTTGTCTCCTCATATCCTCTTCCTCCGCCTCAAGTTTTAAGCTTGCCTACCCCCCAGCAGCGAATCAATCATTCTCCATCCGCTTGTCTCCTCATTTAAAGCCCTGTAATTTGTACACCATTACTGAATCTGAAGAGGGTTTCTTGTCAAGAGCTTCTCCAGATGGCCTCATTCACTATTCCCTGTCCAAAATCATCTTCCTTTCTCCGCTCTAGATCAACCCAGCATATATGGGACCAGACCCACAAGATCTCCTTTGCTCATTTGGGATTTCAGGTCCCTTCTTCTATACTATTGGTTGGTGCTTTATTTTTCCATTTCATAGGTTATTCGATTCAGTATATGCAGTTCTAGGAAGCAAAAGAAAAAAAAAAAAAGAAAGAAAGAGAAGTTTTGTTAAGGATAATTTTTTATGCAACTAGCCAGGAGCCTAAGAATGCCGAACAGATTTTCGTGCACAGTTGACTGTGAAGCTCCCTCTTGGTTGCACCTTGAGGGCATGCCAGTTTCTTGTTTTGGCTGGTGAAGTTTTTATCATTTTTTTCATGGCAGCTGAAAGTCATGCTTTGAGCAGGAGGTAGATTCGGAAATCCAATTTTCTCAATCATAATAGATGCATTTCCATGTCCTCCATTACTTCAGACATTCTCATGTCAGATTGGAAAGCATGATGCCGTCCATTAGGCAGTCTTTTATAGCAAAACTGATCTAGATTCTTGGCTTTCATTAATTTGGATAGGGAAGATATAATCACTACTTTCTCTGCAGATGACCAACTGGAACACGAAAGAACTCAGGCATTTAGATTATGTTAACTGGGGGATGCATCTATATTGAAACACACATTTGTCTGATATATATTCTATAGACTGAGAGGAATTTTTTGCCTTATCTCCGTACAATCTAACCTGTATTCCGAATGATAGATTGAAGATGAGAACTAGCAGTTTTGCTGATTTTTTTTTTTTTGCTGAGGGTCCTTTTGTTAAATCATTAATCATTGATTTACACAAGTTCCTGGAATTTTTTTCCAAAAAAAAGGAAGAAACATACCTTTATCTATATCGGGTAATTGTTCTATTTCAGTATTTACTTATATTTCTTTCTCCGCAGTTGCTGGACATCTTCTATGAGCTCAGATATATGTATTTTTCTGTTTAAATGCATTCTATGTCTACCAATTAACTTCTCAATTTGTGTTGTCACAGAGTAAGAGGACTCAATTTACTGCCTATAAGGTGCAGGCAAAGCTTAATGAGGTGAGATGAGTATAGAAAACTAATGTTTTATATTATAATGGTTATTCTAATCATACTCTCATGTTCTGATTATGTAGTTACAAAGAATTGGTTACAGGTTACTACTGAGAAATCTTCTAGCTCTTTAGCTGTGGACAAGAAACAGGATTCTTCACTAGCAAAAGAAGCCACTGATTCTGCCTATGCTGTTCCGAATGCATCATGCATCTCGGCTTTCATGACTCAAGTATCTGATCTTGTCAAGTTAGTGAAAGTGAACGTTCTTGCTACATACTATTTTTTACTTTTTCTAACTGAAATATTGTGGTTGGTCAAGACATTTCTCTGCTTCTTGTGGGTTTGCCCTTCTTACTCTTCTTGTCAAATTTCATATTTTTCTATCAAGTCTTTACACTTGCCTTATGCATTATGAAGTTTGAGAACTTTTCTTTGGGAAAATTTAAAGCAAAGAACCTTATTGGAAGAAAGTGAAAAATACCATCCCTACATGCATTGTCTTATGTCTCATATTGTGACTGTCCAAATGAATCATTATTAGAGTCTAGATGCCTAGAATGTATAAATGGGCATATGGAACAATATCTTCTACATTTTAGACTCGCTGAAGAAGTCAAAGAGTAAAGTAGTAGTTCAGCTGGTTTTGTAATGTTTGAGTTTCCAATGGCAACAAAGGGATGCCGATTAACAAAAATGGATGACAATTAGTATTACCGCAGTTTGAAAGCTTCATTCTGCAATCTTGTGGCAACAACATAAAAATATAATCCTAAAATCATGTGGTTCTAATGTGCCTGGCATTGACATCTGAAAGAAGTTGCCATTAGAGGCACACATGTATATTATAGAGAGAGGAGACTTTTAGGACTTTTATGCACATTCTTTCTCTATATCATTCAGAAAACTATGCATGATGACAATTGGGGCTGATATATTAATTATATGAATAGGCTTGTTGATTCAAAGGACATTACTGAACTTCAACTGAAGCAAATGGGTTGTGAGCTATTAATACGGAAAAAGGAAACACTGGAACAACCACCGGTGATTCCTGCTGCTCCATTTATGATGCCTCCTACCTTTCAGCAGATGGTTCAGCCAACTCTAGAAGCCACGCCTGTTCCTGCTTCAGCTCCTGCACCAAAAACTTCTCTACTTGCTCCAGCAAAATCTAGTGGGTCTTCTCATCCCCCACTCAAATGTCCCATGGCTGGAACTTTTTACCGATCTCCTGCACCTGGTGAGCCACCTTTTGTGAAGGTAAGAGGCCATATTACTCTCTTGTAATCTTAGTTGTTCAATTTCACTTTGAACAAACTATAAATCTGACTAACTGGTTTTTCATTTCTACATGTATCTCTTCATGATGGAAGAGAATAATCAGTTTTCCATCACCATACTAGAAGAGATTATTTTCCTCTATTTCTGTTGATCTTTTCTTCCAAATGAAAGTAAGCCAAGGAAATTTCTATCAATTGGGTTCTATTTTTAATCTGGTTCAAGATTCTTTTTAGTTTTGTTTTTTTCGAAACTAGCATAACATTCAAAGAGAGAAGACTAGAGTAGTAGAAGAGGTTTTTCCAAAATTTCACAAACCTTTCAAATGAAATAGAATATAGCAATCTATAATCCTGGAAAAACATTGAAAGGGTCATCTTCCAAAAGTAATTATGGAATAGAGCTTGTAATTACAAAATTTACATGATCAAACTCTATTATCTTTTTTGGTAAATTCTGCCAGATAAATTGAATTTAAGTATAAATGTTAAAATTATGGAACACTGAAATGCATTGTTTCCACTTTAGATAATGAAAAATCTTCTAAAAGTAGAACAGTAACCACAAGTGTTTCTATGGAAACAAAACTGGTGATGTTTGTTTGACCAAAACACCCCAATAAATTTCTTTTTCCCCCATTTTTGGGAGCTATCTGCATTCTCTGAGACTGAGGCCCTCTTCTTTATGACTCACTGTTATGAGTGTAAATCATTGGAACTAAAGTTGGGCATGGAAAAATGGGATTAGCAAGCATAGCCTGTCATTGCAAATATCTAATTCTCAGGTGGGAGACAAGGTGCAGAAAGGTCAGGTTATCTGTATCATTGAAGCAATGAAGCTGATGAATGAAATAGAGGTAACTGAAGACTTTTTTCTCCCCACTTTGTCAAGTTGCCATGTTGAGTATCTACAGAGAATGTGAAATGCATAACCAAAATGATTGCCCAACTTATGTTTTTCTTAGGCTGATCTGTCGGGAACACTTGCTGAGATATTGGTAGATGATGGTAAATCTGTCAGCGTGGATATGGTAATGGCTCTTTTCCTCCCACCTCAGAAAATAATGTAACCAAAGGACTGAGATTTGCATGCTCGCAAAGATACCTTTGATATTTTGGCTTTACATGGTCTTCACGCTAACACTCAGGTTTATTTCCTTCGTGCAGCCTCTCTTTGTCATAGTACCATGAGCAGCACACCGTTCACTTCCCTTGTTGCAATCCCTTCAGAATCAAGTTTTTGTTTCCAGACCTTCATCAGAGTCGACCCACTGTTATTGTTTCTATGTACAAGACTTGGCAGTTCTAATTTTTAACTGGCAATAAGTACTTGCCAATTCAGTTTAGGTTCTTGTCCATACAAACATACAACTTTTTCTTCTGGAAATGTAAGGCTCCACATCTCGTATCTTCGTCACGAGGAATTGCCCTCTTTTATGAAGAAATACGACATCATTTGGAGGTCTAGGGTTTAGAGGGAGAAAATTATCCAAAACCAAGGGAGAAAAGATCTTCAGAGATCTCTTGCCGCCACAGAGATGACTCACTCTTCCTTCTGCTTTCTTTCGTTTTCGTGTACCTCGGGCTTGCTGCATTGGAAGTCGGGGAGGCGGAGGATCGAGTTAACCCGGCGAGGAAGTCCTTCTCACCCTCATTACTCGTTTTCTACAATCCCCTTGAAGTACAACATGGATATGACCACCAAGGCGTGAGCTTCGCTTCCCTTGAAATTCCAAATGGCCCGAGTTTAGCTTCCCGTTTAGATCTTATTGTTGACAAAGAAACTAAAATATTATTTTTGATAAATATCAGAGACTAAAACGTAAATTTACTCCAAGGATAATCAAGATTTATGGCATTCAAACCATGCAATTTAAACAAGAGTTAGACAACATATCCTAAACACTTTTCCCAGTCCAGCACGATCAGCCACCTCCAGAAGTCTGGATACAAGAAATCGACTTTCAACTATAATGCCTAAAACTTATAAGAAGATGGAGTTTAGATTACAGTATAAACGCTCAACCACATGATCCGGAGAGCTCATTTTTGGCTTTGAGTTCAGGTTCTGGGTAACTTTGTTTTTCATCCATCTATTTAACTATCATGATCTCTGTTTCTTCCTATCGGGAGGTCCTACCCATTTGATTTTTAAGAATCAAAAGCTATTGAGGATGTACATAATGTTAGACAACTGACCTGTTATTTACACAATGACCTATTCAGCACGGTTGCCTCCTTCTGTAACTGCTTCTCCTGTTACTACTGCTTGTTAATCGGGCTTCACCTGCATAATCTTCATCGCAGTCATCTTCATCATCTCCAGCCAATGGCCGCTTGGAAATTCTCCTAGGAGCAGGCCGTTTTGGTTTGATGCAGGATGTATAAATGCCATAATCAATGGTGTCTTCCCTCAGTGCATTCTTGAATTCCTGGGCAGTAAACAGTGGTTTAAAAGCAGTCAAGAGTTTGCAAGAAAGATGCAAATGTTGGAACTAAATGGAGATCTACAAGCTACCTGATATCTTGGCAGTACTTCTTGAGGAGTTGAAGGCAAATCGGTTTGAGTGGTGCCAAGGGTGAAGGGAATATTTTGCCTCGGGAGAGTCTCACCTGACTTCACAGATTCAGTTGGAGAGAAAGCCTATTCAGAAAAACAAGCCCGCCAAATCAAATGCCCCTGGTACTCATGTCAATCCCAAAATTTAACATTTCACATATGGATAACAAATGGTTTTAAAAGCAAAAGCTACCTGGCACTGAGCGTCACTGAGAGCATACTTAATCTTCAGGTACCTTTTCAGCTTCAGAAGAAGCTGCAAGGCAATAGCAGCTAGACAATCCACCTATATACAAACTCCAGGTTAAATGAATGTCAGATATACAACAGAAGTATCACTGGGAGAATGAAGAAAAACCAGATAGAAAAGTTTCCCATATAAGTTCATAAAAAAGCAGATCCCTTGGCCAATAAGACAATATGTCCATGATGTTTTTAAACAGAGGAATACATTGATCTCTACTACTGATTTCTGATGAATGAGAGAAATTGTGGCTAAGGGATCTTGTAAAAAAAGCCAGCAGAAAAGCTTTATATCTTTTTGAGCAAATTCATGGACTAGAGGCTACTGATATATATATATATATATATATATATATATATATATATATATATATCTGAAAATATACTCATCCACTTGAATCCCGCAATCAGTTCTCAACATTAAATAACTGAGAGCCATGGGAATCCCATTTAAATAGACTTGAAGTGAAAGAAATTGGTAGAATTCAACAGACTTTGTTACCAATTCCATGTCTCTTGACTTACAACATCATCATCATAAATAAAATTGAATATGTACAAGTAAAAGGGATGGGAGTATCTTAGCCCCAAAAGGAAAATCACCTGGATTTTTTGCAGATCATTATCAGATAATCCACAAGGTTCAGTAGAAAGCGAAAAATGGGTTTTTCCATCAACATAATCACCAGCATTTGTGTGTATTTTATCAACTGCCTCTGGGGGAATTCTGACATCAAGATCCAGTGGTCCCATATGGCCATAAATTTGTTGACAAAATGAGTCTTCCTGAGCTGACCCATTCAGATCCACAGCGCCTACATTGCCAAAGAAAGTTTGAGCAAATTGGTCCTGTTGGATGACTCCATTCTCATGATCTATGCCCTGGCTTCCTCTCAAAAACAATCTTGAACAAAAAGCCTTCAAGTTTGCTTCAATGGAACCAGCTCTAACTTGTATTATTCTATTTATAGAAAAAATCAAACTGAGTGGTTCATCAGGCAAGGTGAATGGCAATAAAGCAAGTATTTCCGTGCAGTGCCTGTAAAAAAATCCAATGCTGTCAGTTTTACCACATTCTAATAACAGAGGAAAAAATTGAAAGAATGAAACTCCATCAAACTGGGTTTACTAATCTCACATCATAAAAGGAATCACTGAATTGTTCTACTGGGGATTATCGAATTTTCGCACAATGGACGACATAAACTTGTTTCTAGAATTCAGATTTCCACGTATAAGCTTGTAGATCCTTGAGACTCCAAGCCTTGCTTGGGATAATGCAGCACACTCAGACCTACCCCTCATGTTTCCAAGACCCCTGAAATTGGTCGAGTTGGCCCCTTCAGAGGATCCTCCATTAATAATTTGTATAAAAATAAATGACATCTGAAGGCCATCTCCTAACCGAGTTTCAAAGAAAGAAGGATACCTAAAAAGAAGCTTGAGTTAATCCAAATATACAAGGTTCATAATCATCAAGAATGTACTCTCTAGAGACTACTTACTTCTCATTCATAATCATTAGAAAATGATGGGCAAGCTTCGAATTGACCTCCTGGGGATCAGTTTCAAGTGCTATAAGGTAGGGAACACAAGTAATAGGATGGACAAGACCCTGCCGGAGGGCAACCTCCACAATCTGCAGCAAACCAGGGTTTACGTGTTGGTACTGATGCCATCAAGGAATAGTACTCCTCAGCCACAACTTTAAGGTTCCTCTTGGAAATGAAGTTAATAAAAATTATTAAGCATCCAAACTGAAGATTTACCTCATCTATCTCATCACATTTTCACAAAAATAAATCATTTCTTAGTCAGTAATGTGGTGATAAAATCACTCATAAATAGTTCTTCCATGTTGTACTCTTTCTTTTGAGGCATCAAAAAGAAGTCTGAACTTAAGAATCATCTACTCCAATTTCTATACGTTTTACTAGATGTTCAAAAAGAAGTCTGACCTTAAGAACAGTCTGACAAACTTGTTCATTGAAGTCTATGCACCTATCCAATATTTTATTCCAATATAACTGAATAATACCCCCACAAATATTACTATCTCCTGCATCTGCAGCAACAGGCACAGTAGTAGAGTTTCCTTCTTGTGGGCATTGAGCTGCAGTATCCACAGTCTTCTCTGTTCCCATTTGACTTTCAGCATCAAGAAGATACTCATACATGTTTTGCAAGGCTTGCATCTGATTAGGAAAAGAAGATGAGTATACCAACCATTTGTCATTAAAAACTAGAAAGTATAAGATCTTCCTCACCTTAAGACGAGAATCGGCATCCGAAGAGAATGTTGCTTCTATAATTTCTCCTATGTCCTTTTCCAACATAAATTCTGGCCTAGCAATTAGAACAAATCCCAAAGCCTACAAAATATGTTGAAATGGGTGATCCTTTGTGGAATGTCAGCATTCAATATGTAATAAAATGGCAGAAAGACTAACCTGCAGAGCTCTGACCTTCAAAACAAAGTCATCCATCTTAAGGTATCTTTTAAATAAGTTGAGGCTGCTTGCAATATCAAACCTTCTACTATTTGTCAATGACAAAAGGGAATTTCCATAGCGGATAAGTAAACCAAGACAAAAAATAGACCGGCCCAGTTGCTGATGCAAAGAAAATAACTACTATTACAATGAAGGAAAATGGCACAAATTAAATTTTCTGAAGGCAGTTACCCTATAATACCTACTTTGATATCATAGATCAAACATGGTCAATGTGATGAAAATCACCTATAAATCATAAAAGCAATTTAAAATTATTGTAAAATTTATCAACTCACTAACCTGCTTGTTCTCAGCCCCATGATTATACAAATGTTTGAAAAACAATTGAATCAGATACTCAATAGCAACAGAACCTTTTCCAGCAACTTTCGTCACAGAACAAAGACATCTGTGATCATTAAAAAGAAAATCCACAATCACTTAAGAGAAATATTTGACTTTTCCGAAGAAACAAATATAGAGTTCATGAGGTTCAAAAGAAAATAGGGTAGATGAAAATTGGTTTCCAAAAATATGGTTACCATGTCTAAAAGTGCCTATAAGATAAAGACATTGAGTTTATTATGATTTAAATGGTAATGGCTCATGGAAGAAAGCCAGAACATTTTCAAAAACCTGTAATTAACTTTTGCAAGCTATGAAGCATATCAAAAACAATATTGTGCCCATGCATTTATCAAAGTTGGAGAGAATGTTAGAAAGAGTCATGACATAAGATTCAAGGCCTTTCTTTTTTTCCAATTTTCTCTATCAAAGTGTAAAATAAATATAAGATGCAGTTATATGGTTAACTGCAAGATAAATAATGACCAAAGTTAAATAAATTAAATAATAAGCGAGAACTCAAGTTACTTGATACATGCATGGACAACTGTCATGAAAGAATGTCGGACAATCATGTGCTTCAAATCTTGTTCTAATTCTTCGATGACACTTAGCTGTAACTTCTGCAACAAAGGAAAAACAGTATCCATTATAAAGATTATGCTCTCCAATAACTGTGCAACAGCTCTGTTATTACCCTGAGAAAAAATGGTGAAAAGTCAAGTGTCACAGCTGACAAATCAGTTTTCTTTGCAGATAATTGAAATATACCAGCATTCAAGTGAAAGGCTTTCCAGAAATCAATGCAGAAGTGAAAACATAGTAATAGGTTGAAACTATTTATGAATTAGAAGCAATGTCAAAGACAACAGCTAAGGAGGACAGCTTCTAAATTCAGGCAAGGAATAGACAAAAAAGTAAATGTCTTACAACAGACTGTTGTATAACTATATACACATCTTCCTTTTTATATTCCCCCATATCCCAGTATCTCCCCTCTATTACTCTTCTCTTATTAAACAGAAGGAAAAATGAAGACCTAGCATGAAAAAATACAGTGGCTCATACATCACAGAATGAATTATGGACCCATTGTGAAATTATTCTTCTCATCCTCATTCTCGCTTTCTCTTTCTCTCTCTATATTACACACACAGGGGAGCAGAAAAATAGACTCCTATTAAGCAAAAGCCCTTAGTAAATCAAAGCCCATGCTAATTGACAGTTAATTTAAATTCCCCTTTCCTAAAAATATGCATATTTTTTTTTGCACAATTAAAAATATGCATATTAATATATAATTATTAACCATATGAAATAATAGAATCCAATGCTCAATTTATATATCTCATTGTAAATATTACAAATCGAATGATAAAAAGAGCAATCATAATCCAAAGAGTTACCATGCCCAAGAGTATAGAAAAAGTTTAGACTTAAACAACATGTTTAGCCAATAGCAATAAAGACCTTCTGAGTTAGTACCAGTAAATATTAGACAAAATTAGAAAACTAAGAACATTACTTCCTAATCTTCAGCAGAATAGAATGTCACAGTCAATGTGGGAGTGTGTGAATCTCATTAGTAATATGATATATAATGTGAAAGTTGGTCCGCCTACCCGGCTCTTTAAATAAGGTTGCAAAGTCACCACAAATTGGGAAGGATCGGAAGCTGGTGCACAAAATGTTGGATCTACCACGCAAAATGCATGCAAAACCAGCACATAGGGGAGTGTTTGTAACTCTGATTGGTCAGTGGTTGATTCCTCTACCTGAAAGTATAAACTCTTAGGGAAAAAATGATAATGGGCCTTTCACACAACACAAGCAACAAATGTTACCTGCAATATTTTCTCTAGCAAGCACTGGCATATTAACTCGCAACGTTTATGAACCGATGCAAACAAAACCGGGTTAATTCCAGCAGCTTTTGTCGATTGTGGGAAAAAATCAAGTGTCAAATTGCGCTTAATAACGGAGACAAGGAGTTGGTAATTGGGCATCCTCCTAAGCATATCAACAATCTGCTCAGCCTTTTTAGTGACTTCCATGGGAACAGAACTACCATTGCTGAAGATTCGAGCCTGTGAACCAGAAGGCTCCTCGAACCAAAACTCATAAAATGTCTTGCAAACAAGATCCTAAAAATGAGTGAAATTAAGCAGGCCATATGAGGAGAGGTAAAAATTAATAAGACAAGAACTGCATTTATAAATTGCTTCTCCAAATGTAATATGATAAAAAGATTATAAATACAATTGCAAAATATGTATATCTACGCTTGCAATCATAACTAATTACTAGCTTTCACACTCAAGCTCATATGGCCAATTGTAAACAGTTGGCATCCACACGGCTATCACAGAATCAAATCAAGGCAACAAATGGGTTTAGCAATAGTGCATTGATACACTCCTTATCAAAGATCAAAAGCTGGCAATAAGGAGGGTTATAATGGGACAACTAGAAAGTTGAAACAATATTCCAGAGTGTGTAATATCATAATGTAATCACAGAGTTACCCACTAACCTGAATACTAGACTCATCATCAGTAACTCGCATGATAATCTCGATACAAGCACTAGTAAATTCAGAGAAATTGTCTCTGGAAGTGCACATATCCTGTATAATTTTTATTGCTCGTTTCCGAACGCTTACCCCAGTATCTTTTATTCTCTCTGCAACCTTCTCAAAATACTACAACAATGAACCTTGTTAGATAGAGTATTAGATCACCTAATATAAATCTTGCTCCAAAGATTGAACTACCTTCAAACCAACATCAGGATGTGACACAATATGTCGACCTACAAGTTCCAATGCAGCTTCTCTTACGGATATAGCAGAGTCACAAAATCTCCCTTCAACAGCCAACTGGACACGCTTGTCACATAATACCTCAGGGTCAGCCTCCACGATAATACTGACCTGCTTGTACCAATATAGAAGAAAAGCTGAACAAGATATTGGACAGAATCTATCAAAGCTGTCCACAAGAAAAAAGAACTTCAACTTACAGCTCGTAAGGCCTTGGCCCTAATTACAGGAGAATTTTCCCTGAGACTAGCCTGAAAGCAAACCTTGAGTAAGAATAAGGCCCTCACCATTTAACCACAAACCAAAAATATTTCACTGACCAGTAGCATGTGAAGAATTTTATCGAACCCTCTGGTAAAAGAATTGTTTTGTCCCAAGGCTAAAGTGATATTCTTCACCGAATCTCTTGTCAATGCCGAAGAAACTGTTTTAGACTCACACACTATTGTTCTGGACTTCAATTTTGAGAGGTAATAGTATAACTTCTGCTGAGACTTCGGATCGTCTTTGCACCACAGGCAGAGATAAAACCTGAGAGAAGGTGTCTTCAATTGCATCCACATAAAAGAAAACTAAAGAGAGAAGTACAAATTTATGCAGTACGCACCAACAAACAAAGAGATGTAGGTCATCAGCAGAACCAGAATCCTGGAGGTAATTCAGAAGCAGCTGTTGAACAATTTCAACATTTGTTATAGGACCAAAAATTTCAGCACTGTTCCTTTTGTTTTCCTTGCATTGTGATTTGCAAAATGATTGTAGAACCATAAGCTGCTTTCTGCAGATGCATAACTGGCAATTCCAATTTTGACTTGGTACTTCCTGCTCTCTCACACCCATACAATCAGAATGGAATGATCGCTGACAACTTTGGCATGCACATAAAAACTTTTCAACCCTTCCGTCCAAACAAATAGAGCATAGTTCCCCCGGAAATTTTTCTGTAGCATCCTCCTCATTATTTAACTCTTGTATTATCCAAAATTTGTCTAGCTTGTGAATAACTGTATCACGCTTCAACCGAGAAGCAATTGTACCAAGTAGATCAATTGCCATTGACCGAGCAGAAACATCTTTAGATTTCAAACCAGCATTCTGAAGTAGAAGGACACAAAACACCTACAGGAAGCTTTATGCTCAGAAGTACTTCATCTATAATTCAAAAAGATAAACTGCAACACTTATCACCAAGTGTTCCCCTCCTTTCTTTTAGTAAGATGAGAAGATAGCAATAAAATCATACAAAAAGTGGTATAGGAAATTGATTTCTTCAATGTAAACTCATGTCAAGTAAAAAAATGATAAACAGAGCAGAAACTTTGATATAAGTAAAAGTGAGATATTCACTAACGAGGGGCTTCACAAGAAAAAAAGGCTAACAAAATTATTTTAAGCAATCTATATATATTATATATATATATATATGAAAAAGATACTTATTACTGGAATAAAAAACATGTGGTTCACCTAGGGGTGGCAGCACGACCCAGACGGACCCGAACCCAATCAGACCCGAACGAGTTCGATCAGGTCCCGGACCCCTATAGACCATAGAAAGGACCGGGACCGGGTCCGGGTCCAAGAGGTCGAACCCAGTCTCGGGTACATCCGGGTCCAGGAGGACAAACCAGACATACCCGGTCCTTTTTTTCCCTAAGGACCTATCGACGATTGATCTTTAGGGCGAAAAAAATTTACCCATAGCCCTCCCATTCATATGGCTAGGGGAATTTTTTCCGTCTAAATTCGGGTGTCGGGTCTGGACCTGGTTGGACACCGAGTCCAGGTCCAACAAATTGGACCCAGTCACCATGTCCATCCAGGTCCAATTTGTTTGACCCGACTGGGTCCACTTCCAAGCCTACATGCTGCATAACACTAAAGTCAGATAAACACAATACAATTATTACTTCCATACTGTAATAGATATCCAGATGAAAATACATCCCCAGAAGTCTCCTTATCTGAATAAGCATGCCATATAAATGCATGGTTCAGAGTATCACAACTACTCTAAGCAAACAAGATCACATGACATACATATATGCAGTTCCTAGCAATTGTTAAGAGCCTCATATCAAATAGTTAAAATTCATAATACATCAAAACTGAAAGAAGGGAAATAGTTTTTCCTATATTGAGTTCAACATGGCATAACATATGCAAGATACCTCAAGAATAGGAGCTGAAGCAGGATATTCAGGTAGGTTCAACGTTGTCATTAGATCCATAACAATATTTTCCATCAATACTTTCACCTCCATTGCATCCTGAGGCTTTGCACTGGTATATCGCTGAAGGATGCCAGTCCAAAAGAGACAGCAAGCCTCTGTGACTGCTTCATTGCATTTGACCAAGTAACTAGAATCAACAAGGACATCCATAATAGTGTTATTGCTAGATGCATCCCTCACTACTTCTGGAAGGTTAGCACTATAGTGAACCAGTTGAATCAGCAAAGCAGTAACAATTTGTATTTGCCTTTGTTCCTCATCAGGGAGGAGATATGCCTGAACAGCTCACTTTGAGAAAGGTAACTTCCAAAGCAACTGAAGTATTTCATCGATCACATAAGTTCGATGTTGATTGTATGAATAAAATATCTGTCAAGGATGATAAAACCTCAATAATCAATAATCTTACTTATACCTACATAAAATAAAGATATCTGAACATTTAGGTTTGAGAAATATTCTACCGCACTAGTTAAAGCAATGGCTTTCAGCTGCAAGAGCTGGATATTGTCCACCAAAAATGTTGTGAAGCTTGTTCTCACCAACTGTAGAATGCAGCTATCTGATAGTTTTTCTATTAGCAAGAGATCTTTGAGTAAACCAAGAATACTACATAGTTGAAGCATTGTGCTAGCAGCTGATGATACCCTACAAGTGAAAGTAAGATACAAAATAAGATATCTCGAACAAGACTAAGTAAACATTAAGGTAAGAAGGCATCTGAATTAAGAAACCTATTCACAGCATATTTCCTCGTTTTAACACTCTTCAAACTGCGGCGCCTTTTTCCAGAGCTGAAATCAACATCAAGATCTTCATCTTCACAATCTGGAAGTAGATATATCAAAATCATGTGTAAAATAATATTCAGCCGCACAATTGTGCTACGTCAACTTGCCCAATCTAAGCACTAGAAGAAAGCAAACCTTCGGCTATGCCAGTAACCCTTGGTTTGTGCAAGGCACGGTAGGATGGATCATAGACATACATGATATCCATTATTTGATGGCGAGAGTACTCCAGAATTCTTTCAATAATCTGCTAAAAACAAGGATATTATAAGCTTGCTACACCTTGCATATTTATTTCTTTGAAAGACTTGGGCGTGCCAACAAAGGCACACTGAGAAATAATTAAATGTTGTACGAGCATAAATAGATATGTAAGTACCTCTTCTCTATAAAGCTGTTTTGGCATATGGTTATGAGACATTACAGCTAGAGCTGCATGTATGGACTCCAATGCACATAGAACAGATGGAATCACATCTGAATCTGACTGGAAGAGCATACCAAGATAACCAAGATAAAGCAAAGTAACTTAGCAGCAAAATTAGAAATCAAATCATTATATCACAATCAAAAGGGGTGCCTGAAAGGCATCTAACAAGAGATAACTTGATATGGACTGAAATTAAAATGTCTCTAATATAAGAGATTTGTCACTTGGTGTTTCTATATTTATGTTGTTTTACAACAAAATGAGAATACATTCAACTGACAGTAGAGCAAAGTAAATCATGTATTGTGATAATTAATTTAAGAAAGAAGACAGTAAACTTACGAGATCCATTTCATCAAGGGACAAGCCTTCTGCTCAATGTATTTGATGATCAAGAACCCTTAAGAGTCTAAAGAGAATATTTACATCAACCATATGTAGAAGCTTCTTTGCACGAATAGACATAATTTCATTCACAAGTTTTCTAATGTCAGCCAAAGGCAATGGTAACCACTCAGCTTCACCCCTTTCATCACCAGTAATCTCAGCTCTGCCACACAAATCTTCCAACATCTCACAAAAGCTTCCAATTATATTATCTGCTAGGAAAAAAGCACAGTATGAAACGTCAGAAATGATATTTAAGAGTTTAAATGTGAGTACAATGGAATTGAAGGGAATAGAACAGGTCCTCCAATTTAAAAAATACTAACCTTGAAGTTCAACAGGATCTTCCTGAATTGAGGAAGGGACTTCACTGTGCACTTTCTTCCTAACTTTTGACTTCTTAGAAGATGTAGAAACATCCTGTAATATTTAAATGCAGCTGTGAAAAGGTGCATGCACTGTGAACAACTATGTAATGGATAAAATAATAATAGATATTAGCAGAACTGGTGAAAGAAAACATACATTAGCAAGAACATTATGGACCTGCTGACTCCTATTTTTGACCAATTTCCTCTGCTGTTGAGTAGGATATAGATTACATTCAATAAGCTTCTTGTCATGCAATGTACTATCCAAGATTTGCTCTTTGGGGCAACCTGAGGAACTTGAAGTATGCAATGAACAATAAGAATAGAAATGATAACATAAAAGGGAAAAAATACTTCAATTCATTATAAGTCTGAATGAAGGAATAAATGCCAACCACAAATCTTGGCTTCCATAACAACATGTCAAAAGGGAAAAAATAAACTCATGTTTACAAACAGCAATATAGGCAGTAACATAAGAATTATCCAAGAGACATGAAAGGCGATATATATAGTTTTAAGTAGACAATGGCAGAGTAGAAGGTATTTTAAGATAAAACTGGCAGAGCTATGTAAATAGAGAGAATACTTATTTACCTGAGGCACTATATTCAAAGGCTTCTGGATTGTGGTGTAAAACTTCTTCATAAAGAGGTAATGGCTCCACATCATTCCATGAAGTTACCCTTGCATCTTCTCTAAGATTTCTGCCCAAAAATGGTATTACATAAGAAAATCTACAGCATGAGATAGCAAGTGGAACCAGACAATGAAAGCCTTGGAGAAACAGTTGCACATGGATAACTTTTATACAGTCCTTTATGATAAAAACTCAGGAAGAAGTTTAACTAAAATATGAGATTTTGATGGGGAGTGCCTTCCATATCAGATTATTCCTTCAACAACTTTTGTCATAGTTGCAATTAGGGATGTACACTACTATAAAAAAAAATAAAGAACTAAGCACAAACATGAAAGGGAAAGTCAAAATATTTTAACATCAAGTGATAGAAGTATCTCCTAAAGAAGAAATCACTTTTCTGAAATTAAATAATATAAAATATTATCAAAATCCACAAGTTTTCCATTTGCTTCAGTCCCTTGTTGCATCATTTCTATAAACTAATGCCAAAAAGACCCGTCTTCACAAATATTATGTGTTAGCCTGCTATGAAATAAAGGAATTAGTTCCTTGTAAAATTCCCCATCTCCAACTCAGATGACCCTAGTTTGTAAAATAGTTCCAAGTGACAACCAATAATATGATCCAGCGTAAAAATCAATATCAACTCTGTTGAACAGCCATTATTTCTGTGATAATTGCCACAGCACAACAAAATGTTGATCATTGTCCAGCTTTCTATTGAAATCACATAGATGATGGTGGTAACAAGTTAGTAAAAGTACACCATCTCCAACTCAAATGACCCTAGTTTGTGAAATAGTTCCAAGTAACAACCTATAATATGATCCATCATCAATATCAATCTCAACTCTGTAGAACAGCCATTATTTCTGTGATAATTGCCACAAAGCAACAAAATTTTGGCCATTGCCCAGCTTACTATTCAAATCACATAGATGATGGTGGTGATAAGTCAGTAAAAGTACATTCTTTCCCACAGTGAAAGTTTCTAAAAAAGTGTGTACCCATTGGGGTCTTTTCAAGTATGAAAACTCATTTAATAATAAATAATTTGGGACTAGCACCCACAATATACGCAATCATGACAGTCATGTGTCCATTTGCAGAACAACACAGATAGCTGAGTAAAATAGAAAGCACATATCATATTGGTTAAATAAAAACACATACCATGATATATGGTCTTTAGTAGTTTACGTCTAAGAATTATGAAGATATTTTGGCATAAAAAAATTATTATTCTTTGAGTAAATGTTGGTGTCAAAATTCTTGATGGAGATAAAATCCTGAATGTCAGTTCAGTAGGTAAAACCATTGACAGATTATATGGTTTTTTCAGAATTCATAGCAATTAAGTTCTAACAATTTGCATATAGTAGCAATGAATATTTAAAAGAGAATCTGAGATAGAGCTATTTAAAAAAAAGGCTCATATAGGCAAAAAAAGCATCATCTGATTGGGAAAGAGAAATTAATGCATCTCTGTTGAGCATACATTATATGTGTAGTACTTATCATACAGCTAGTTGGCTGTTCTCCAGCTCAATATTCAAGTCACACAGCAGATGTTGAAAAGTCCAAGAAAGTAGCCTCTTTCCCACTGAAAGTTTTAGACTGTGATCACTGAGGCATTTAACAGCGCAATATCTCTACCACATAAACTTGTGGCTAGAATTTGCAAAAACATTCAAGACAGTGATGTCCATTTGCCCAAAAAACACACACACGTTAATAAACTCTCCAGTAATTGAGTAATTATTTCATAGATGTGGGATGGGTCAATAAATGGGCACCGTTCACCTTCTCCATACAAGAAACTGGGCATAAATTAACAATCATTTTCTTCAGGAAAAAAATCATAATAATAAGATGATATAAAAGTAATGTAATTTAATTATAAACATCTTTACCTTAGAAAGCAACAATTTATATCATAATGCATGAATCACAAAAACAGCTTCTTATTGAGACTATTACTAGATGGAACAAAATAGATTCATTGATGAAATAAAAATGCAGAATTTATAGAATCCCCGTGAAACACTGGGTTTAGCAGCTGCAGCTCTATTAATACTTTTTATTGACCCAAAGAACTTATCTTTTAAATATGAACTATATTTTGGAATATCATTCCACAAAATGGTAAGCGTTCCTCATTTGAAAGTGTCCCACTGTAATCTAATATCTTTTCAAGAGAATGGCATGAGAATCCACAGTGAAGACTAATTATATATATAACCTATGTTGCAAGCTATCATCTCAGCCTTTCAAAATTACACACAAGATAAGATAAATATAATGTCATACCACCTGTCACCAGTGTTCATACTACAAGATAAATATAATCATGAATACACTCATATTCCAAAAAAATATAATTAATTTTAAATTAAAAAATTCACATTATTACTTATATCCAACAACAAAATACAATTTACATATAAATTTAAATCAAATACATATTATATCTAAAAGAACTTTTACTAAATCGCCATTATGGATATCTCTAGATTTTTAATTGACCTAATTAAACATATAATTTTTTTTAGGATAAAATGTATAAAAAATTTTAATTAAAAAAATTGAGCTCATTAAATTTGAATTGAATTATATTAAATCGAATCAAACCAACTAAATCAAAATCGGTTATCTTTCTCTTATAATACATTTCCTATTTTGTTCTTATTTTTTACCCCCAAACACATATAAAAATTGTTGATAAACTCGACAAATTAAATTAAATCAAATCCATGCATTTATAACTCACTTCCTCCATAAGATAAAAACAATATTGCTCTCTAAAAGTCTAATAAAAATAATATTACTTTATTTTCTATAACTCGAGTAAAAAAAGGTCGATAATGCCATGAATTGACTTGAAATCACTATAATCTCACTCGAAGAATCCTCACCACTATAAGAATCTGGTCGAGCTTAATTTCTTACAAAAGAGCTTCTCCAAGTGACATGATCGTCTCCACGGTGTCATTTTGATTCTTGAAGCACTAAGAGGAATCACCTAGGTATTCCTAGCTCCCATTGTTGCCACTAAGTTCTTTTTCATATTTAAGATGCTTTATTTAAAAAAAATAAAAAATATTCAGGAATTTGATAAAATAATAATTAAAGGTAATAATTAGTTTGTAGAAGGTTGAGAAGAATGAAAGGGATTAAAGACTAATTTAAGAAGGATTTAAATCATTAGGAACTAGTTTTCAAATTTTAAAGAGTTGGGAATTGTTGTGCACATATGAAAATATGAGCATCTAATTTTAAAATATGGATATAGGATGTCAATACTCGAACTCAAGCCTCTATATAAAATAGCATAGTAAAAACATAATGTAAAATAAATTAATTTCCATAAAAAATTAAAACTTTTATAAATATAATTGTAAAAATTTACAATTATCCAAAATTAGGGAAAATCACAACGGTTGGATAATGTCAGACTCTACTAAAAAAATAAATATGAAGGATTTATTTAACAAACAATAAAAAAATCTTTATAACACTATATCCCAAATATTAGGTCAAATTGAAAATTAAAGTTGAAATAGGATAAAAAACCAAATAAGAATAGGAACCCATTCAAGCCTATATCTTAGAAACCGATCAAACTAAGTTAAACCAAACGTGAATGGACCCCCTTAAATAGAAATCAAGGTTTGAAAATCATCTTAGTTGAAATAGGATTAGGAATTAATGACCGAGTCAAGAAATCAGATCAAATCAGATTTGATTGGGAATTAATTTTTTGAGTGGACAAAAAAAAGAGTAAAATAGTAATAATTTTAGAAAAAATAAAGAAATTAGAAATATCATGCACCAAGTAAGTTTGGATGGTCAAAACCTGTGAACAAGTCGTCACCCCATACTATAAAAGTAATAACCATTATAGTATCAGCAGGAGTCTGGTAAAAAATCATGAAAATTATAATATATTTCAAAATAATAAATTTTATAATATACTAGATTAATATAAAAATATGTTGCACATAAAACATAGCAGATAGGGATATTAGCGTATAAGTCTCTTTTTATAATTGCTAAAAAGTTTAGGAGAGTGGATGAGTTGGACAACTCAGTGTGTATAAATTTCTAGCACTAGATATTACTAGTTTATTTTCAAGGGCTTCTTAAAGTTTTTTTAATATTCCACTTTATGATATCTGTAATTTTTAAAGAATACATGACATATAAGACAAACATTTGTTCCTTAATGGAAGAGGTCATTCAATCGCAGTACAGATGTAAACCCCGTTTTCTCATAATAAGAAAATGGGATTGGAAGACCAAAAAATTTACAAAGAAAACTAAGTTTCAATTAAACTAAAATTGGTATAGATAAATCAAAATGAGAAATTAAGTGATCCTAGGTGTAAACCCCGTTCCTTTAAAGATAAAAAACTGCGAAAAGAATCAATCAATTCAAAAGAGAAAACCGAGCCATTTAATGAACCAAAACCGGTAAAAAAAAAAGGGTAAAATGGGAAATTGGAAAATTCTAACTGATTCAAATAGTCATAAAAATCATGGAAAAGAACCATTGAGCAAATTGGAAGAGAAAACTAGGCTGATTTAGGGCGAACTGGACCTTAACCGGATTGAACCAGTTTGAAGAACCATACATGAACCAGTTTCTAAATTCATTTTTCTTGGTGGCTTAATGTGATTAAATTAGAAAATTGAAACCACCATTGGATAGAAAATGAATTTAGAAATTTTTAGATTTGAGAAAATCGGTTAGATCGGGCCTGAACCGACTGATTTTCGCCATTGAACCCAATCGGATCGTACTGGTCCGGTTTGGAACAATGTTATCTTCTTCCTCATGATGACAACACTGTTCATCGGTTCAAAAACTTTCCTTCTCTGGTGAAGGAATATTCTCTCCGATCAGAGCATTTTCGGGTGAGGATAAGCTCAACCAAAATGGAAACTGGTCGGGCAGAGTGTCCCCGAGCTCCCTATATAAAGAGCTCCTCTCCATTCATCCTTCACACACCTCAAATCGCCATTCTTTCTCAAGTGCTCCATTTTTCAGTGAAGCTCGAACCAGAGCTCTAACTTGGGCATTTTTCTTAGCCTTAGAAGGCAAGATCGAGTCCTACAGACTCCAGGGGAAGTCTGCTACCTGACAGCAATCTCTCTTTGACCCGAGGACTGTTGAAGAAGTGTCGACGGAATCAAATAATGAAGCAGTTCCGACGGACTGAAGCTGCCCTATTTTGGCCGAGCTGAATTCGGCCAAATTTCGACCTTCTCCGGCCAAACCAAGCCTTCCCAACACCTCCACGACCCTCAAACGACCTCAATAGAGATGAAAGGTAAGCCAATTTGGCCCTCCTCCGTTGTTGCAGATCGGTGTTAGAGAGAGAAAGTGCTGAATTTCACTAACAAAATTCACCCTCGTATGGACTTCAAGTATAACAATTCTTGATCCTAGAAATAACTTAAGGATGAGAGCTACCTCCCTAGATTGAGAGCTTGGACTGCCACCCCATCCGACGGTAAGCTTTCGAAGCTTTCTCTCTCTACGAACAGTTTTCCGGTGAAGCTCTATTTGAGCTCGTTTCGGACACAAATTTTGCGATTCAAAGCTCCATTTGATCGTATGAAAGTGTAGGAACTGATCCATGCCATAAATTGGAGCAATTAAACTTGATTGAATGGCCAATTTGAAGAAATCAATTTCGGTCAGTATAAAGGGGTGAAATTGGGGAAAAATTGGGAATTTCAAAAAATTAAGGGACCTTCATGCAATTTCTCAAAAATTGAAAGCCAATTGGCAATGAGAAAGATATTGGAGGACCAATTGGTCAATTTTTTTAAATATTTGGTGCCAAATTGCTATTTTTGCAAAGTAGGGGCAAAACCCTAATTTTTGGAAAATTGGGGACCAAATTGGAAATTTGGAAAACTTGAGCCCTTACACAATTTTGAGTAAATTGAGGATCCAAAGAGGATAATGTAAGCCTTGAGATTCAAATTGGGAAAAAGGTTAGCCTTAGGGACCTAAAGTCAAGAAAAAAAATAAACTTTAGGAACATAAGTGCAATAAACCAAAAATTTGGGCGTAGTCGCTCATACATGAGAAAATGAAGGCTGTTATGCCGAACTCTCATTGATAATGATACCCAAATAGTGTAGGGACACGTGAGACCGGAACGCGAACAAGATAAAGCTCATGTGGACTTGTAAGCTTATTGGGGACGAACACATCACAATCAATGGGTGAGTGGGATTATTTAACGTCATACCTAGTTGGGATGATGAACACTATTTTTAATGGATAAAACCTACTTACCGGTTGTGAGTAGGAATAAATAAACATCATACCGGGTTAGTATGATGAGTTTCCTTGAGGCAAGGAGAAAATGCATACCAGTTGTAAGCGGATCTATCATCATACCTACTTGGTGTGATGAGATAAAAATATGATTTTTGTTAGAAGTGTTCTCACCTAACTGTGTGATAACTGCTTATAATATTTGGGAGACCTTCTTGATGGGAGCTACAACAGCTCAGTTAGGCCATAGGCCTCGGTTTTTGAACTCATAGGGCTCAATGCCTAGTTTTGGAAAACATGTGTAGTGAGCCCAAGGCTAGTGGGCATGGGCAAAAGCTAGTAAACAAACTTGATTAGGAAGAGCCATGAAAACTCATACTTAATGGAATTGATTATGTGTTGTGCCACAGTTCCGAGTTAGGATCGACAGTGCTTGATGGACTAGCGACAGTGCGTCAGGGCCATGTAAACGAACCGACTTAGACAAACAGTTGTAGGTCGGGTTGAGCGTTGGGGCCATCGAACCATTGGCACCAAAGAGGATGGATAACTATATGAAAATTATTGTTTGTGCATGCACTTGTGGTACGGGACCATCAAGACACTCTAGGGGATGGTGATGGGTCCCAAGGGCTGCTGGACGACATAGTGAAGATAAGGGCAGTTCGTAGTGCCCGTCAGCCTTGAAGCTTTGAGAGCTTCTTGCGCATGAGATCGGGGTGGGGGTCAAGATGATGTCTCCATCCTCATACGGACACGAAGTGGCATTCCGGTCTAAGGGTTTGACGTCTCAAATGTCCACTCAGACTCAAGGTAGAAATAGACAAGCTTCTATCATTGTAGACGATAAAGATGCTCCAATCCACAAGTGGGTGTAGTGTACATGCTATACTTGCGAATGTGTGTACCCTTCCTGATTAAGGGTGTATGTTTATTTACTAAATGCCTCCCAAGGCATAGGGATGGGCTAAGAGAGCTAAATACACCTAATATGGACATGGAAAAGGTTTTGGAAACCTGAATTTGAGAAAAATCCTTTTAAAAAGAAAATGATAACCTTGGCATGTTTTTTTATAAAAAAAATATTTGGAAAACTCACTCCCAACACCCGCTCAATGAGTTGTAGAGCTCACCCCTTCCCTTTTACCCCTTTTCAGGTAACCGAGGAAAGCCAACCTTAAAGACCCTCTTGTAGTTGAACTATAAGACATGTATGCTTATTTTAATATATTCAATTTTGTATAATGTTCCAAGAAAAATAGGAAAAAGGATGCCTTATTCCTCACAGTTTAGAAGAGTGTGAAGCCCTTCATAGACCAAAGGGAGTGGCGGGTTTCTCACGTGGATCCGACCAAACCGGGTCAGGGCGTGAAAACTTGAGTGGTATCAGTGCCTGTTTCCTTGAATGCATTATCAAGAATATATAATGTAGTAACTAAGAGGAATAATGTAAACCCTGTCCTTTGATAATAAGAAAACCAGGGAAAGAACCGATTATTTTCAATTTGAAAACTGAGTCGGTCTACAAACCGGAATCGATAGAGAAAGGGAAAACCGAGAAATTTATGGATCCCGAGTGACCCAAAGAGTCCTAAAATTCATGAAAAATAACTTTAGGATGAATTGGAGATGAAAATTAAACCGGTTTAGGTGAACCGGATTGAACCAGTTTGGGTAGGTTTGAACCACTATTGAACCGAATGCTAAATTCATTTTTCTAGATGGCTTAAAAAATTCAAATTTGAGAATTGAGACCACCATTGGATAGAAAATGAATTTAGAAAATTTTAATTTTGAAAAATTGGGTTGGATTGGGCCTGAACCACCCGGTTTAAGCTTTGAACCCGGTTTAGACTGGTTCGGTCCGGTTCAGAACAATGTCATCTTCTTCCTTCAGATGATAGCACTGTTCACTCGTCGGAAAATTGAACAGCGCCGATGAAAATGAAAAGTCTCCGACCAGGGAGTTTCAGGCAATGAATGACTTCCATTAAGGCGCCAATTGAATGACCAAGAAGTCCCCGAGCTTCCTATATGAAGAGCCCCTCCTCATTCATCCTCTCCACACCTAAAAACTCCGTTCTCTCTCAACTGCTCCAATTTCTGGTGAAGCTCGAACTAGAGCTCTGATATAGGGTCTTTTCTAAGCTAAAGAAGGCGTGGTCAGGTTCTTTGGATTTGGGGATAAGTCAGCTACATGCCTATAGTCTCCATTTGCTCCGAGGATCGCCGGAGAAACACTAGCATGATAGAATAGTGAAGCAGCTCTGGCAGCCCGAAGCTGCCCTATTTCGGCCAAGCTGAAATCAACCAACTCAAGCCCTTCTCAAGCCAAACCAAGCCCTCCCAACACCTCCACAGTCCTCCTACAACTGAATTAGAGCAAAAAGTAAGCCAATTTGGCTACCCTCTATAATTTTTTACCAGTGCTAGAGAGAGAACCGACAGAAGTTCGATGACTAAATTCTCACTCAATTTGGCATCAATCGATGCAATTCTTAATTCTAGAAGAAACCTTAGGATAAGATCTATTTGCCCAGATTGAAAGCTTGGACCGCTGTGCCTCCGACGGTAAGCTTTCGAAGCTTTCTCTGTCTAAGTCTAGTTTTCAGGCGAAGCTCCGTTTGAGCTCATTTCGACACCAAATTGTGTGATTCAGGCTGAGTTAGAAGGTTGAAATTGGGTGAAAAATTGGGGAAAATTTGGGAATTTAAAAAATTCGAGGGATTAAAGTATAATTTCATAAAATTGAGGACCAATTGGGCATGATAAAGATGTTGGAGGACCAATTGGGAAATTTTGGAATTTTTGGGGCAAAACTTACAATTTTTGTAAAGTTGGGGCAAAATGGTAATTTTGGAAAAGTTGGGGGACCAAATTGGAAATTTTGGAAATTGAACCCCTTTTTGTGAATTTGAATAAATCGAGGTCCCAAGGTGAATTTTAAAAGTTTCGAGACTCAATTTGAGAAAAACCAGTATTAGGGACTTAAAGTTAAAGAAAAATAACTTTAGGGACCTAATTGCAAATAAATGAAAAGTTTAGTTTTCTCATTCATTTGGAATGAATGATGGCTGTTAGGCCAAAGGATAATGAACAAGGATATTCATATCGTGTAGAAACACGAAGTACCAGGAATGACAACTAAGACAAGTTCGCATAAAGGTAACAAGCCGGCTAATAGGAAATTCACTACACTATCGGGTGAGTGAGATTTAATATCATACCCGGTTGAGATGATAAGCACCTCAAAAAATAAAAATTCACTGCTAAGTGGTAATTTAAACATCACACTTGAGAGGAGTGATGTGAAAATCACGCGGAAAAACTACTTATTAGTTGTAAGTAGATCATACCTGGTTGGTATGATGAAACTTCCTAGAAGGAAGTGGAAAACCCGCTTATCAGTTATAAGCGGAGATATCCTCATACTCATTTGGTATGATTGAAAGTTGAAAAGTTTATTTTTTTTGAAAGTGCTATCTCCTAACTGTGTGCCATTGCTTAAAATTTTTGGGAGAGCTTCTGGATGAGAGCTCGAATTGCTCATATAGGCAGAAGGTCTCGGTTTTGGAACTTGGGGGCTAATATGCTCGATTTTAAAAATCTCGAACAGTGGGCGCTAGGCGAGTTGGCATGAGCAGGAGCTCAAAAATAAACATGATTATTAAGCCATGAAAACTTAAGTAATGAGTTGTTTGGCCATGGTACCGAGACATGACCAACATACTCGATGGACTAGCGGCAGTGCGACATGACAGGTCTTCGGACTAGTCAAGACAAAGAACTGCAGGTCGAGTTGAGGGTTTGGGCCGTTAGACTAGTTACACCACAAATTATATGGCTTATGTGAAAAACTGTTGATTGTGAATGCACTATGTTACGGGACCTTCAAGACGCCCAAGAGGGGTAGTGATGCGTCCTAGGGCTTTGGACGACCTGGTGGAAATAAGGGCAGTTAGTCGTACCAGAAATCTTGCGAAGCTCGATGTAGCTTCATGCACATGAGACTAGGGTGGGGACGGGATGAGGTCTCTTTCCTCATACGGACATGGAGTTTTGTTACGGGATTGAGGGTTGGATGTTGCGAATATCCATTCATTCTTAGGGCAGAAGTGGACATGCTTCTATCTAGGGGGCCGATAAAGTCGCTTTGACTCCACAAGTGGGTACAATTGGTTATGGCATGCGATTGTGTGTTCCTTCATGATGAAGGGCATGTGTTGGTTGATAAACACACCATTATGATGAAAATTGGTTATGGAAACCAAGAATTGAGAATGACTTATTTTTAAAAGAAAAATAATGAGTCCGACACACTCCGAACTCAAACTATTTTTCTAAAAGTAAATCTTTGAACACCCATTCACTAAGTCGTTGAACTCACCCCCTATCTTATATCCCTTTCAGGTAACCCCAAAAAGCTTACCCCAAAGACCACCAGCTAATGCACATGTAAGGCAGGTATGATAAGTTTAAAATTTTGTGCAGTTTTGATTTATGCTATTCCAGGAAAGGTGCAAGTTTAAAGGATGCCTTACACCTCATGGTTTATAAAGAAGGGGAAACCCTTAGTAAACTGGGAGAGTGGCGGGTTGATCACGGGGATCCGACTAAACTGGGTCGGGGCGTGACAACTTGAGTGGTATCAGAGCCTGTTTTCTCGAATACATAATCTAGACTAGAAAATATAGTACCTAATAGGATTGATTTTAAAATTTTCAGAATGGCTCTGAAGAAAGGAACCAAGAGAACTGGGGCTGCAATCTCCAACATTGCCTAACCATCCCTACCTGTAGAAACTCCCAGAGAAGCCCATACAACTCCTTGTGGACTTAGCACAGAGCACCAGAGATTGTAGAGGAGTTCACCTGTGTATTTGGACAACCTAACCTCATCCTTGAGGCATGCACCAATTCTCGGGCTGAATCGGAGGAAGTGCAATCCCATTCCCCCTATTAACCATCCCTCTCCAATAGACATTCCCAGAAAACTCAAGACTCTCCAGCAATTAGGGTGTAAACCTTTCCTCGAAGAAAAAGATGCTGGTGCTGCCATGGATTGGCTGGAAAACATTAAGAAGCTAATGGGAATCGTCAGGATACCACCAGAGGATATGGTGATCCTAATGGAATTCTTCCTAGAGGGAAGCGCCAAACGTTGGTGGGACAATGTCCGAAACCTACATACCACCATATCCACTTGGGAACAGTTCGAGGAGAGGTACTCGGAGGAGTACTTGATGCCTCATTTGATAAATGAGAAGAAGCAGAAGTTCATCTGACTTCGAAAAGGGCTTAACTCCATATTAGAGTACGAGATGAAATTCAACGAGTTAAGACCCTTTGCTCTTGACCTAGCCGGGCCGACAAACATATTCCAAAGGTTTGTGGACGATCTCAATATGGACATTCGAGACAGTATGAGAGTACTAGGATGCCCACGGACCTGGCAACAGTAATTAGTATGGCTCATGAGTGTGAGCGACTGGTGTAGACCCGACGGCTTCGGTTAGAACAAACGACTCGAAAGGCGAATAAGGGTCCAAACCGTTAGGGAGGATAGAAGGAACATAATAGTCCAAAATGTTGAAATAGAATGGCATTTCAAAGGAAAAAGGACATGCCCCCCATAGAGTGGTCCCCACCTTATCTTAAGGAAACCCTCGTTGTCCAAAGTGTCAAAAGAACCATAAGGGAGCATGCTTTACCTGCTTTGCATGCGGATAAGTGGGGCACTTTGCAAAGGACTGTCCCACTCTTAGGGAGAACAAGTAGAAGAATACTCTTGGACCACCTCAAGGGAATCCTAGGAACCATAGGCCAGACGCTACAACACGTGTACGAGCTAGGGTATACAACCTCACCCATGAAGAGGCTAGAAGAGACCCTAGCACTATAGCGGGTACTTCGTAAAATCCTCCAAACTAGTTCAAGGGAATCTTGTAAACTGAAAAGTTTTATTTAATAAAGGAAAGCTTTCTTCTAAATACACATTTCTTCAATCAGGATATATACAACTATGGGTACAACAAGTCTATAACCTTTTCGATTAAGGAGTTGAGAGATCCTTCATCAAGGAAGAGTTGATTTCAAGTGTACCCCTAGAATTCACTCCACTAGAACAAAGCCTCAATACCCTCACACCTTTAGGAGAAGGGTTAAACATGAATAAATAATTAAGAGGATGTGAGATAAAGATTGGAGGGATCAAACTTGTAGCTAACTTGATTCCATTACCCTTGAAGGAGGTTGAAGTAATCCTTAGAGTGGATTGGTTAAGTAACCATCAGGCTAGGATGGATTGTGGAAAGAAGATGGTTACCTTCCACACACCCGAGACAAATGGATTGAAATTCCAAGGAGATAGAAGGAAAAATGAAGTACAGATGGTGCCCCATCTAAAAGCCCAAAAGATGATACAAAAAGGCTGTATGGCTTTCCTGGCCATGGTCGTCGACGAAAAGTCTGAAGAGAAGAGACTTGAAGACATCCTAGTAGTTAGGCACTACCCATAAGTATTTCTAGAGGAGCTACCTAGAGTACCTCCAAGTCGGCAAGTGAAGTTCACTATAGAAATAATTTTAGGAACAAATCCCATATCCCAAGCCCCATATTGTATTGCTCCAGTGGAACTGAAGGAATTAAAGGAGCAATTAGACAAATTATTGGAGAAGGATTTCATACGTCCTAGCCAGTCTCCGTGGGGTGCACCCATCTTATTCATCAAGAAAAAGGATGGAAGTATGAGACTGTGCAAAGACTATAGGAAGATGAACTAGTCACCATCAAGAACCGATACCCACTTTCGCGGATAGATAACCTATTTGATCAATTAAAAGGAGTAGCTTACTTCTCCAAAATAGACCTTCGATCGGGCTATCATCAATTTAGTATTCGAGAGGAGGACATTCCCAAAATGACATTCAGATCCAGATATGGACATTATGAATTTAGAGTAATGCCGTTTGGATTAATGAATGCCCCTTTAGCCTTCATGGATTTGATGAACCGTATGTTCCAACCACATTTGGATAGGTTCATGATAGTATTTATAGATGACATTCTTATATACTCACGAACCAGGTTGGAACATGAAGAGCATTTGGTAATCACCTTGGAGATATTAAAGGAAAATCAATTATATGCAAAATTCTCCAAGTGTGAGTTAGGGCTACAAGAGGTAGGATTCTTGGGACATATAGTGTACAAGGATGGAGTCAAAGTATATCCAGCCAAGGTGGAAGCCATATTAGATTGGAAGGCTCCAAGGAATCCTATAGAAATACAAAGTTTCTTAGGTCTAGCAAGATACTACAGACTGTTCGTGCAAGACTTTTCTAGGGTAGCAGCTCCTCTAACTCGACTCATCAGGAAAGGAGTTGAGTATAAGTGGGTTGAAAGTTGTGAGAAGTCTTTCTTAGAGTTAAAGACTCGATTGACAACCACACCAGTACTCTCCCTACCCGACCCTAGTACGGGAGAGTACATCGTCTATAGTGATGCACTTGGACAAGGACTCAAATGTGTTTTGATGTAACAAGGGAAGGCTATCGCTTATGCCTTGCGAAAACTTAAGGTACATGAAAGAAACTACCCAACTCATGATCTGGAATTAGCTGCAATAGTGTTTGCCTTAAAGATTTGGTGACACTACCATTACGGGGTTAAGTATAGGATATATATAGATCACAAGAGCCTTAAGTACTTCCTAACTTAGAAGGAGTTAAATCTCCGCCAGAGGAGATGGCTGAATTGGTTAAGGACTATGACCTTGTGATAGAATATCACCTCGAAAAGGCAAATGTGGTAGTAGATGCCTTAAGTCGCAAGTACTAAACTGAAGCAACACAAGTAAAGATGAGTTACATATCCTTGTTGTAACAATTGGGAAGAATGGAGGTGGACCTAAAAATGGACAATCAAGAAAGGTTCTTGGTGGCTAACGTGGTAGTGAGGCCTAACCTAACTGAGTAGATCCAGGCTCAACAAAAAGTAAATAAGGAGCTTCAACCTTACCTAGATCCAATTAATAGATGAACTAAACCAAATTATGACCTGTGAAGTGATGGGGTGCTGACCTACAAGGGTAGGGTATGTGTGCCTCAAATTAAGGAACTAAAGAGGTTAATTCTAGAAGAGTCACACCATTCGGTATATGTAATACATCTGGGCATTACCAAGATGTACCGCACCCTCAAACAAGGATATTGGTGGAAAGGTATGAAGAGGAACATTGTGGAAAATGTAGCACGATGCTTGTTCTATTAGTAGATAAAAGAAGAGCATAAAAAACCTTCAAGACTGCTGCAACCCTTACCAATTTTGGAATGGAAATGAGAGCACATCACCATGGACTTTGTCATGGGACTATCGGTGACAAGAAAGGGTTGAGATACAATTTGGGTTATCGTGGATAGATTGACCAAATCAGCTCATTTTCTTCCTATAAAAGTGACAGATACAGTGGAACAACTGACCGTCTTATACATGAGGGAGATAATGAAACTCCATGGCGTTTCAGTGAGTATAGCATCAGATAGAGATCTAAGATTTACTTCAAGGTTTTGGCCAAGCTTATAAAGTGTCATGGGAACCAAGCTCCACATGAGCACAAAATTTCATCCTCAGACCGATGGGGAGTTTGAGCGAACCATTCAATCTTTTGAGGACATGCTAAGAAGGTGTGTACTCACCATGAACAAAGGCTAGGAAGAATACTTGTACTTGATGGAATTTGCTTACAATAATAACTATTAGGCCAATATTTAGATGGATCCCTATGAAGCCCTTTATGGATGACCATGATGTGCCCCTTTATTTTGGGATGAAGTGAGGGAAAGAAGGCTGGAAAGGGTAGAGCTAATTGAGGATGCCACAGAGAATATAAAACTAACCAGGAGTGGCCTTAAGACCGCACAGGACATTCAAAAGAGTTATACGGATAATCGAAGGAAAGATCTGAAATTTGAGATGGGAGATCAAGTATTTCTCAAAGTGTCACCATGGAGGGGAATACTTAGGTTTTAGAAAAGAGGAAAGTTGAAACCAAGGTATATTGGTCCATATTCCATCATTCAAAGGATAGGACTGGTAGCCTATAAGTTGGAACTACCTCCAGACTTGCAGAGAATACACGATGTATTCCACATCTCTATGCTTCAGAAGTATCAACCTGATCTTAGCCATATATTGGACCGACCTCCACTGGAACTGGAAGAGAACCTGACCTATCAAACGGAACCGATACAAATCATCGACTAGAGGGATAAGAATTTAAGGAATAAGAGGATTCCTATGGTCAAGGTTCTGTGGCAGAATGGACCCATGCAAGAAGAGACATGGGAAACCAAAAGTATGATGAGGGATAGTTATCCTCAATTATTTGGAATGTAACTGTTTTGGGGATAAAACCCCTAAAAGGAGAGTAGAGTTATAAACCCAGTCCTTTGATAATAAGAAAATCAGGGAAAGAACCGGTCATTTTCAATTTGAAAATCGAGTCAGTCTACAAACCAGAATCGATAGAGAAAGGGCAAATTGGAAAATTTATGGATCCCGAGTGACCCAAAGAGTCCGAAAAGTCTTAAAAAAGGACTTTAGGATGAATTGGAGATGAAAACCAAACCGGTTTGTCACGCCCCAACCCGGTTTGGTTGGATCCCCGTGATCAACCCACCACTCTCCCGGTTTATTAAAGGGTTTCCCCTTATCGTAAACCGTAAAGAGTAAGGCATCCTTTAACTTGCACCTTTTTCCTGGAATAGCATAATCAAAACAGTATTAAATTTAAAACTTTACATATCTGTCTTACAGGCATCTTAGTTGATGGTCTTTAAGGGGAGGCTTTCCGGGATTTCCCAAAAGGGATATAAAGAAGGGGGTGAGTACAACTACTCAGTAAATGGGTTTTTAAAAGATTTTTACTTTTAAGAAAAATATTTATATGGAGTGTACCAGACTCATTTATTTTCAAAAATCCCATCATTTAAAAATTTGGATTTTTCCATTATTTCTTAGTTACCACGGTGTGTCATCACCCAACACACATCCTTCATCATGAAGGTTACACACATTCGCAAGTCAGTATCACTACTGAACCCGCTAGTGGCTTCGGAGCGACTTTCCTTGCCACACGGATAGAAGTACGACCACTTCTACCCTGTGAATGAGTGGATGTACGTGACATCCTACCCACAATCCCGAAATCACTTCTTCATGTCCGTATGAGGACAGAGACCTCATCCTATCCCCACTCCGGTCTCATGCGCTTCGTGCTACTCTAGATTTCGCACAGATACCTGGAACGACAAACTGCCCTTATAGCCACCAGGTTGTCCAGTGCCCTTAGGACGCATCACTACCCCTCATGGGCGTCTTGATGATCCCGTACTCACAATGCATGAACAAACAATGTTTTCTTATATTGCCATGTAATCTGTGGTGCCACTAGTCCAACGGCCCCGACTCTCAACTGAACCCGCAGCTGTTTGTCTTGACTAGTCCGTCGACCTGTCATGTCGCACTGCCGCTAGTTGATTGAGCATGTCGGTCCTATCTTGGTACCATGGCCAAACAATTCACTCATTAAGTTTTATGGCACATATATCATGTTCATTTACGAGCTTCTGCTCGTGCCAACTGGCCTTGGGCCCACTGTACGAGATTTTCAAAATCGGGCATTTAGCCCCCAAGATCCAAAAATCGAGGCCCCTGGCCTATTAGAGCTATTCGAGCTTCCGTCGAGAAGGTCTCCCAAATTGTTTAAGCATTGGCACACAGTCAGGGGAGAGCACTTCCGACAAAAATAGGTTTTTACTGTCCATCATACCGACCGGTATAAGGACATCTCAGTTCATAACCAATGAACGGGTTTTCAACTTCCTTCAAGGAAGTCTCATCATACCAACTGGGTATGATCTACTTACAACCCGTAAGTAGTTTTTTCACATAACTTTCACATCACTTTCTCTAAGTAGTGATGATTAAAATACCACTAAACAGTGGGTTTTTATATTGAGGCACTTATCATCCCCAACCGGGTATGATGTTAGTAAACCCACTCACCCGTTAATGCCGTGAATTCCAATAGACTGGTTCTTTGTATTCACGCGAGCTTGTCCTTGCTGGCGTTCCCGGTATTTCACGTTGCTACACGATATGAACAATCTTGTTCATTATTACTCGGCATAACAGCCTTCATTCATTAATGAATGAGAAAACCCAAACTTTTAGTTATTTGCAATTAGGTCCCTAAAGTTATTTCTCTTTAACTTTAAGTCCCTAATGTCGGTTTTTCCTCAAATTGAGTCCCGTAACTTTTAAAATTTATCATGGGACCTCAATTTATTCAATTTCACCAAAAAGGGGTTTAATTTTCCAAATTTCCAATTTGGTTCCCCAATTTTTCCAAAATTACCATTTTGCCCTTCTTTCACAAAAATGGTATGTTTTTCCCCAAAATTTCAAAAATTCCTAAATTGGTCCTCCAACATTATTTTCATGCCCAAATTACCCTCAATTTCATAAAATTGTATTTTCGCCCCTTTGAATTTCAAAAATCCCCAAAATTTTCCCCAATTTCAACTCTTCAACACTACCGAATTTGATTTCATCAAATTAACCGATCAAACACTTCTAATTATTGACTTTGAGTTGAAATTGAGTTCATGTATGTTCATACGATTCTAAGAAACTTTGAATCGCAGATTTTAACATCGGAACGAGCTCAAATAGAGCTTTGCTAGAAAACAGAGTGTAGAGAGAGAAAGCTTCGATTACTCACCGGTGAAGGCACGACAGTCCGAGCTTTCGATCTGGGCAGATAGGTCTCGTCCTGAGGTTCATCCTAAAATCAAGTATTGTATCAATTGATGCGGAATTGGAGTAGAATTTCGTCATTGAAATTCGGTCGACTCTCTCTCTAGCATCGATCAAAAATTATAAAGGGGGGCCGAATTGACTTACCTTTCGGTCCTAATTCGGCCGTGGAAAGGCTAAGGAAGTGTTGGGAGGGCTTGGTTTGGCCTGAGTAGGGCTTGAAATTGCCGATTTCAGCTTGACCGAAATAGGGTAGCTTCGGTCCGTCGGAGTTCCATCATGTCGGTGCTTCTCTAACGATTCTCGTATTGACTGGAGTTTGCTATCATATAGCTGTCTTCTCCCCAGTTCTAAAGAGCCCAACCTTTGTTCAAGTTGAAGGTCTGGTTCGAGCTTTACCGGGAAATGGAGTAGTAGAGAGAGAAAGAAGTGTTCAGGTGTGAGGAGAATGAAATGGGGATAACCTCTTTATATAGTCGTAAAACCCGTTTATTAAATGGGCGAGATTTATTACTAGTATTAATATTGCCATAAATTATTGGTATTAATTCCAATAATTTAATTTCAGTATTAAATTATTTGTATTAATTCCAATAATTTAATTTAGGTATTAAATTATTGGTATTAATTTCAATAATTAAATATATATTAATTGATGACTATTTATGATAAGTCGTACGCTTAACTTTGAAGTTCTTATGAAATCTAGTTTACCTAAACCAATTTGGTTTTTGTTTTCTAGTTTGTCTTAAGTTTCTTTTCCAATGTTTAATAAATCCTTTGGATCAACCGAAAGTTGTAAATTTTCATATTGCTTATTCCCAAATGTAAACCGGTTTAGTTTTCTTATTCGGTTTGACCGGTTCTTTTCTCGATTTTCCTTAACTCAAATGTGCGGGGTTTACACGGTTAATGTGAATCGGTGGATCGGTGTGGACCAGTATAAACCACAATTGAACCAGATGCTAAATTCATTTTTCTAAGTGGCTTAGAAAATTCAAATTTGAGATTTGAGGCTACCATTGGAATTTAAGGAATAAGAGGATTCCTATGGTCAAGGTTTTGTGGCAGAATGGACCCGTGCATGACATGACATGAGAAAGCGAAAGTATGATAAGGGATAGTTACCCTCAATTATTTGGAATGTAACTGTTTTGGGGTCAAAACCCCTAAAAAGAGAGGAGAGTTGTAAACCTCACCCTTTGATAATAAGAAAATCGAGGAATGAACCGGTCATTTTCATTTTGAAAACCGAGTCGGTTTACAAATCGGAATCGATAGAGAAATGGAAAACTGGAAACTTTATGGATCCCGAGTGACCCAAAGAGTCTCAAAAGTCATGAAAAAGGACTTTAGAATGAATTGGAGATGAAAACCAAACTAGTTCAGGTGGACCGGTTTGAACCAAATGCTAAATTCATTTCTCTAGGTGGCTTAGACAATTCAAATTTTAGATTTGAGGCCACCATTGGATAGAATATGAATTTAGAAATTGTGAATGCGTTGCGCCACCGTTTTGAGTTAGGATTGGCAATGTAGGAAGAATTTAAGGAATAGGAGGATTCCTATGGTCAAGGTTTTGTGGTAGAACGGACCGATGCATGACATGACATGAGAAAGCGAAAGTATGATGAGGGATAGTTACCCTCAATTATTTGGAATGTAACTGTTTTGGGGACAAAACCCCTAAAAAGAGAGTAGAGTTGTAAACCTCATCCTTTGATAATAAGAAAACTGAGGAATGAACCAGTCATTTTCAATTTGAAAACTGAGTTGGCCTACAAACCATAATCGATAGAGAAATGGCAAACTAGAAACTTTATGGATCCAGAGTGACCCAAAGAGTCCCAAAAGTCATGAAAAAGGAATTTAGGATGAATTGGAGATGAAAACCAAACTGGTTCAGGTGAACCGGTGGACCAATTTGAACTACTATTGAACTAGATGCTAAATTCATTTTTCTAGGTGGCTTAGAAGATTCAAATTTGAGATTTGTGGCCATCATTAGATAGAAAATGAATTTAGAAATTTTTAATGTGTTGCGCCATAGTTCCGAGTTAGGATCGACAATGCAGGAATAATTTAAGGAAGGGGAGGATTTCTATGGTCAAGTTTCTGTGGCAAAACAGACCCGTGCATGCCATTACATGAGAAAGCGAAAGTATGATGAGGGATAGTTACCCTCAATTATTTGGAATGTAACTGTTTTGGGGACAAAACCCCTAAAAAGAGAGGAGAGTTGTAAACCTCATCCTTTGATAATAAGAAAATCGAGGAATGAACCAGTCTATTTCAATTTGAAAACCGAGTCGATCTACAATCCTAAATCGATAGAGCAATTACAAACAAGAAACTTTATGGATCCTGAGTGACCCGAAGAGTCCCAAAAGTCATGAAAAAGGACTTTAGAATGAATTGGAGATGAAAACCAAATCGGTTCAGGTGAATCGGATCTGAACCGGATTGAACCGGTTTGGACCACTATTAAACTGGATGTTAAATTCATTTTTCAAGGTGTCTTAGAAAATTCAAATTTGTGATTTGAGGCCACCATTGGATAGAAAATGAATTTAGATAAATTTTAAAATTTTTAATTTTGAAAAATTCGGTCTAATCGAGCCTGAACCGATCGGTTTAAGCTTTGAACCCGGTTCGGACTGGTCCAGAATTGTGTCGTCTTCTTCCTTCAGATGATAGCACTATTCACTCGCCGAAAAATCAAACAATGCCAGCGAAGCTAAAAAGTTTTTGGCCAAGGAGTCTTAGGCAATGAATGACCGCCATTAAGGTGCCAATCGGATGGCCAAGAAGTCCTCGAGCTTCCTATATAAAGAGCCCATCCTTATTCATCCTCTCTACGCCTAAAAACTCCATTCTCTCTCAACTACTCCAATTTCTGGCGAAGCTTGAACCAGAGCTCCAAATAGGGTCTTTTTTGAGCCAAAGAAGGTATGGTCAGGTTCTTTGGATTCAAGGAGAAGTCAACTACACGGTTGTAGTTTCCATTAGCTACGAGTATCGCTGGAGAAACGTCGGCGTGATAGAACAATGAAGTAGCTCCGATGGACCGAAGCTGTCCTATTGTGGCCGAGCTGAAATTGTAAAATTCAAGCCCTTCTCAGGCCAAACCAAGCCCTCCCAATGCCTCCACAGTCCTCTTATAGCTGAAATAGAGCTGAAAGGTAAGCCAATTTGGCTCCACTTTGTAAATTTCGACCAGTGCTAAAGAGAGAACTGATAGAACTTCGATGACTAAATTCTCACTAAATTCAGCATCAATTGATGCAATTCTTGATTCTAGGAGAAACCTCATGAGAAGAGCTATCTGCCCAGATTGAAAGCTTGGATCGTCGCACATCCGATGGTAAGCTTTCGAAGCTTTCTCTCTCTATGTCTAGTTTTCTGGCGAAGGTCCATTTGAGCTAATTTTGGCAACAAATCGTGCAATTTAAAGTGCAATTGAATCATATCAAGGTGTAGGAACTCCAATCTAACTTCAATTTCAACAATTAAACTCATTTGATCGGTTAATTTGATGAAAATCAAATTCGGTTGAGTTAGAAGGTTGAAATTAGAGGGGGGGAATTGGGAATTTCAAAAATTCGAGGGATTAAATTGCAATTTCATAAAATTGAGGACCGATTGGGTAGTAAAAAGATGTTGGAGGATCAATTGGGCAATTTTGGAAAATTTGGGGCAAAACTTACCATTTTTGTAAATTTGAGGCAAAATGGTAATTTTGGAAAAGTTGGGGGATCAAATTGGAAATTTGGGAAATTGAACCCCTTTTTGTGGATTTGAATAAATTGAGGTCCCAAGTTGAATTTTAAAAGTTTTGAGACTCAATTTGAGGAAAAACCAGCATGAGGGAATTAAAGTTAAAGAAAAATAACTTTAGGGACCTACTTGCAAATAAATGAAAATTTTGGTATTCTCATTCATTTGGAATGAATGAAGGCTATTAGGCTAAAAGATAATTAACAAGGATGCTCATATCATGTAGGAACATGAAGTATCGGGAATGCCAACAAAGACAAGTTTGCATAAAGGCAACAAGCTGGCTAAGAGGAAATTCACTACACTATCGGGTGAGTGGGATTTAATATCATATCCGGTTGGGATGATAAAAAACTCAAAAATGAAAACTCACTGCTAAGTGGTAATTTAAACATCACACCTGAGAGGAGTGATGTGAAAATCACGCAGAAAAACTAATTAACAGTTGTAAGTAAATCATACCCGTTTGGTATGATGAATCTTTTTAGAAGGAAGTGGAAAATCCACTTATTAGTTATAAGCGGAGATGTCCTCATACTCGATTGGTATGATGGACAATTGAAAAGTTTATTTTGTCGGAAGTTCTCTCCCTTGATTATGTGCCACTGCTTAAAATTTTTTGGGAGACCTTCTGAACGAGAGCTCGAATAGCTCATATATGTTGGAGGCCTTGGTTTTGGAACTTGGGGGCTAATATGCCCAATTTTGAAAATCTCGAATAGTGGGCCCTAGGCCAGTTGGCACGAGTAGAAGCTTGTAAACAAACATGATTTTTAAGCCATAAAAACTTAAGTAATTAGTTGTTTTGCTATGGTCCCGAGACAAGACTGACATACTCGGTGGACTGGCGGTAGTGCGACATGACAAGTCTTTGGACTAGTCAAGACAAACAGCTGCAGGTCGAGTTGAGGGTCAAGGCCGTCGAACAAGTGGTACCATAGATTATATGGCTTATGTGAAAAATTCTTGATTGTGCATGCATTGTGTTACGGGACCTTCGAGACGCCCAAGAGGGGTAGTGATGCTTCTTAGGGCTCTGGACGACCAAGTGGAAATAATGGTAGTTAGTCATACCAGAAGTCCTACAAAGCTTGATATAGCTTCAGTGCATGAGACTAGGGTGGGGATGGGATGAGGTCTCTGTCCTCATACGAACACGGAGTTTTGTTACGAGATTGAGGGTCGGATGCCGCGAACATCCACTCATTATCAGGGTAGAAGTGGACGTGCTTCTATCTAGGTGGCCGGTAAAGTCACTCCGACGCCACAAGTGGATACAATGGACAGACTGGCCTGCAATTGTGTGTTCCTCCATGATAAAGGGAGTGTGTTGGTTGATATACACACCGTTATGATGAAAAATAGTTATGGAAACCAAAAATTGAGAATGAAATATTTTTTAAAAAAAATAAGGAGTCTGGCACACTCCAAACTCAAACTATTTTTCTAAATGTAAATATTTGAACACCCATTCACTGAGTTGTTGAACTCACCCTCTCCCTTATATCCCTTTCAGGTAACCCCAAAAGGCTTACCCCAAAGACCACCCGCTAATGCACATGTAAGGCATGTATGATAAGTTTAAAATTTTGTGCAGTTTTGATTTATGCTATTCTAGGAAATGTGCAGATTTAAAATACGCCTTACTCCTCATGGTTTATAATGAAGGGACAACCCTTAGTAAACCAGGAGAGTGGCGAGTTGATCATGTGGATTCGACCAAATCAGGTCGGGGCATGATAATCAAGTTTTAAAATTTACAGATGGCTCCCAAAAGAGGAACCAAGAGAATTAGAGCCACAATCACTAACACTGCCCAACACCCCATCCATATGGAAACTTCCCTAGCAGCCCAGACAGTTCCACCTGGACTAAGCTTGGAGCCTTGGATGCTATGCGAAGAGTTCACCTAAGTGTTTAGATGGCCTAACCTCCCCCCTGAGGTGGACACCAACTCTCAAGTTGAGCCCGAGAAAGTACAATCCCCTCCCCCTCCTACTAACATTCCCCCTCCAGTTGACATCCCCAAATACCTCAAAACCCTCCGTCAATTGGGATGTAAGCCCTTTGTCACACCCTACCCGGTTTGGTCGGATCCCCGTGAGAAACCTGCCACTCCCTTTGGTCCATAGGTTTCACCCTTTCTAAACTCGAGGAGCAAGATATACTTTTACCTGTCTTTCCTGGAATAGCATTATACAAAAATGATTATTTTAAATCAGACATACCTGTCTTCTTACTATTCAACTTAGGAGGGGTCTTTAAGAATGGTCATTCATCGGTTACCTAAAAGGGGTAAAAGGGAGGGGATGAGTTCTACAACTTAGTGAGCGGGTGTAGGGAGTGAGTTTTCAAGAAATAGTTTTGTTCAAAGTGTGGCAAGATTATCATTTCTTTAAGAAGGATCTTTCCTCAAGTTCCAGTTTTCCAAACCTTTTTCCCATTTCCATATTAGGTGTGTTTAGCAACCAACACACACCCTTGATTAGGAAGGGTAACACACATTCACAGGTATAGCCCATCCATTGCACCCACTTGTGTCTTGGAGCATTTTTACCAGCCACTAAGATAGAAGCCCTTCCACTTCTACCTTGGGTCTGAGTGGATGTTCTCGACATCTGACCCTCAAACTTGAATGCCACTCCATGTCCGTATGAGTACAAAGACCTCATCTTGACCCCACCCTGGTCTCATGTACAAGAAGCTACTCCAAGCTTCCCGACTGACTGGCACGATGAACTACCCTTATCTCCACCATGTCGTCCAGTAGCCCTTAGGACCCATCACTACCCCTCTTAAGCGTCTTGATGGTCATGTACCATAAGTGCATGCACAAACAATTATTTTCACATATAACCATTATCTTTGGTGTCGATGGTCCGACGACCCTGACCCTCAATTCGACCTACAATTATTTGTCTAGGGCGGTCCGTTGACCTAGCCTTGATGCACTACTGCCAGCCCATCGAGTATTGTCGGTCCTTACTCGATACCATGGCAAAAGCACATAATAATTTCTTTATAAATTTCATGGATTTCCTTTACTCAAGTTTGTTTACGAGCTCCTGCTTGTGCTCATTGGCCTTGAGCCCACTACACGTGATTTTCCAAAACCGGGCATTTATACCCCATAAGTTAAAAAACTGAGGCCTCCGGTCTATATTAGTTGTTCTAGCTCCCGATAAGAAGGTTTCCCAAATAGTTTAAGCAATGACACACAGTCAGGGGAGAACACTTCTGATGAAAAGTATATTTTTCACTTCATTACACCAATCGGGTGTGATGATATTTCTGCTTCCAACCAGTAAGTAGGTTTCTCCTTTTCTCAAGAAAGTTCATCATACCAACCGGGTATGATGTTAGGTAATCTTACTCACAACTGGTAAAAGTTTTTCATTTGTAAAGTGTTCACCATCCCAACCGGGTATGATATAATTAAGCCCACTCATCCGATAACTGTGACATGTTCACCCCAGTCACTTCTCGGTATAGGAGAACAATCTCATCTGAAATACCGTTAAGAGTCAGGTGTGACTTAACTTTCCATGGTTTCCCTAGAACAATATTATCAAAACTATTTAAGGAATGAGTTCGTACGTGTTGTACCTTAGTAGATGAGCTAGCTAGTGGTTCTTTGTGGCAAAGTTGAAACCTTCTCCTTGTAAAAGGGAAAAAGGGAGGGGCTAAGTTCGACAACTCAATGAGTGGGCTAGAAGGTAATTATTTAAATATCATTCTTATCACACCATTTTCTTGTAGGGTTTTCACAAGCAAGCACATACCATTTATTATTAAAGTGATCATACATTTGTAAAACAGTTTCTGACGGTTCCCCTTGTGGTCTGGAGTGACTTTACCGACCACCATAGTAGAAGGTTACACCTTCTACCACAAGTCTGAGTGAGATACACAACCCATCCGTAAGACTTAAATCGAGCATTTGTGTCCGCTATCATGGGACGAGACCTCTCCCACTTCTTCATCAGTCTCAATACGCATGAAGCTCCTAGAGTTTCTTGATTTACTAGATGACAAAGCTTCCCTTATATTTCTTGGGTCGTCTAGTAGCCCTTATAACCAACACTATCCCATATTGGACGCCTCGATAATTTTATATCTCAACATACACAAGAAAAAGTCTTTTAATTAAAACTCTTATCTTTAGTGCTACTAGTCCAACGAGTTCAACGACCATACTTTGGCTTGGTAGCTAAATCACACAATTAACCATTTACAAAAGTTTTTCCATAAGCTCATAAACATAAATTGTCTACGGGTTTAAGCCTGTTCCTATTATCCTTGGGTCCAATCCATGAGTTTTCTCAAATTTGGCATTTGGACCATATTAGTTTCAAAATAAGAACATATACACATTAGAGCAATTTTAACTCTAAGTACATATTATTTATGATTTTATTAGAAATAATTTCCAAAAAGTTTGGACATGTTCATAAAAAGGTAGAATATTTATGGAAAATAATTTTCTAATAAAAGTGCATTTATCACCAGCCAAAAATCCCATTATCAATTATTCAAGCATTTATATTATTAAATTTTTATAGGCTATACAAAATAAACACATGTCACATATTATCCCATAATCAAGTATTCAAGTATTTATATTATTAATAAGATAGACTAGAGAAGGTGAAACTGGCACAATTGACTCAATTTTTCAATGTTAAAGTTCATGTAAAATTTCATTTTTTATAAATGTTCAATTCAAAAGTTAAACTTCTTAAAATCACTCTGTCATGAGTGTTCCAACTAAGCTACAAGCAGGGAGATATCACTTATTGAACTTGCTCATTTGACCATCTATATAGACTAAATATATTATTAACATTTAATTTAAAATATATTTTTATTTATCTTAAATATATCTTAAAATAGTTAACTTATACTATTTTTAATTTTCTAATATTATATCACTGTACCAACAACAATATTATAATTATTGCTATCGAAAAATATATCTTAAAATAATTAACTTATACTATTTTTAATTTTCTGATATTGTATCGCCGTACCAACAACAATATTATGATTATTGTTATTAAATATCCAAACAGAAAACTCGTATAACTTACACTAATTAGTGCTCCTATAATTATTGTTATTAAATAACCATAGAAAAAACTCGTATAACTTACACTAATTAGTGCTCTTATGATCATAATAGCTAAAATAAGAACACGTGATCAAATTACCTTCACCACACTCAAAAAAATTATTTCGCATCTTCTTTGGACCTGTTTCATTCCAAATGTGATAAGATTAACCGAAATAATTGGACTAGTACTTTATATTTTAATTCTTCACAAAGTTGGGCATTAGATCTTGAATGCATGTCAAATGACTAAGAGCAGTTGCAACAGCCAAATTAGTCGCAACCTCTTGTTAAATTTTGACCAAAGTGCCAACTTGGCGCTTTTCTCTCTATTTTTCCTTTATTCCTTTACTTAGTCGGGGAGAGCTTTATTCCTCTAACTTTATATCTTTCATTTCTCCTGGTTTTAAAATCATGGACCATTAGTGAGTCATTCTCGATCAAATTAATTCACGAAAGCAGCCTTATCGCCATTTCAGTGGGAGTAATGAAGATGGATGAAAAATCTTGCCTTTATTGTTCTTGCTTGCCACAACTCTCAAGATCCAATTTAATTTTTATTTAAATTTAATAATTTATTAAATTACATTACATATACTATAAAATAAAATATAAATGTAAAATGTAATTTTAATTAAAAATATAATTATATTATATAGGATAAGATATATATATATAAATTTATTATATAATAAAATTATATATAATAATTGAGTTATTATTACAATAAAATTTAATTAATATTAATTATATAGCAATAGCTATATATAAATATTTTATAATTATAAAAATTAATATACATAATAAACTATATTATATATATATTCAATATACTATTTTTTATACATAATGTTTTTATTATATAATCTATATAAATATTAATAAAAAATATAATATAAATAGATATAAAAATTATTTAAACAAAAAAGTTATAACCACTCCAATTACCACAATTGAAATAATTTAATAAGTTCGTAGATAGTTATTAAACTCACAACATTATTTAATTTTATTTTATTAAATATAATTTTCTCCACCCTCAAATCATTTAGCTTTAGGTAAGATATCTAATTCCTATCACCTATCAAACTATTCCAAATATAATCGATTTTATCTGAATAACAAAATTACACATATACCCCCATAAATATTACATTTGTCCGATTTCATCCAACTAAAGGCATTTTCTCAGTACAGCTGCCCTCCGCCATCTTCTACCCTAGACGCCCTACTCGATCCTCAAATCCGAACCCTCCCTTTCTCCCACGCCATCACCACGTAATATTATGGTCCGAAGATTAGTTTTTTTTTTTTGTCCTTACAAGTTGAAAATTTAGTTGAATTTTGTCTTATTATATGTTAATTTTTTAAGGTTTTTATGATTTTGTAGGATTTTTTCTTTCATTTTATTTTGTTATGGATGGTGTTGCATTTTTTTTATACATTTTTATAGATATTTTGTTTGAACAACATGATTTATTATCTATCCGTAATTTGATTTATAAGATTACTTATTTTTTGTAAATATTTATTTATAATTATCAAATAAAAAAATTAGTAAAAATACATATAAGTATTATTTATTAAATAATTAACTTGTTAAAAAATTAAAAAAATAATTAGTTATATACATAGAACCAAAGCAATTAGAAAATATAATTGTGTGCAACAAATAAGAAAATATAAATCAGTTAATTTTGATTTTATAGTATTTTTTGAGTATTTTTGCACTATATTTTTTATTTTGAATTTTGAGTTGAAATGAGAAAATTATTAATAAATATTTTTTATTCCAAACTTCTTTTCTTCCATCTGCTAATCAGTCGCCGACGATATGCTCTTCCCTACCCTGCCTCTCTGTCTTTACCATCTCCGCCAGTTCTGTTCTCCCAGTCCGGAGTCCATCTGCATCTTTCCTTCCCTTCCTTCCCTTGCATCTGCCCTCTCACAGTTCCGTTGTCTGCTCTCACCTGCCTCAGGCGCAGATCCGGCCTTTCATTGAATGTGAGTTTCGATTCGAAACCCTCTTGAAATCCTAATTCCGAGTCCAACTTGAACTCTAATCGTGCATATTAGTTTATCCCTATGGTTCCTAGGAGAGTGATTGTTCTGCATCTTTTGATGGTTCAAACTATTCATTGGTCGTATAATTCTTTGGCATGTGAAAACCTAACAAGCGCTCTTTCTCTTGAGGAACATTTTTATGGGTATTTTAGCGGGTAAAGTTTGTAACTCTCAAAACCTTCTGGGAAATAAAGCATAGACCAGTCTATTTTGCTTGTCTGAAACAAAAAAAAAGTAGATGGAGATATGAAAAAACTGCTGAGTGGACTCGTGAAGTACACTGCAGTTGAAAGTCACTGCGGCAGCTGGAGGCATGTTTCTCTTCTGGAAGGAGGAATTGGAGGTGAAAATTCTATTTCAAAATAAAAAACCTGATAGATGTCTGCATTAGTCATTGCCCATTGCCTTGTTCTTCTGTGCACGGGCCACCTTATTTGCGTGAAAGGGATTCTTTATGGATTATGCTGAGTATATTAGATGTACATTTTACTTATCCTTAGTTGATTATTACTGGAGACTTAAACACAATCATTTACTTTGGATGCAATTTCCCTGAATATGATGAATATATTACTATCGACAGTGCTGTTGATGCTGGATTGAATAATCAGTTGTTCAGAATAGTGAACAATCCAATTGGCATCACTTGGTTGATTTCATGATGGACCCTTTTGAGGATATCTTTGCAGAATCTGTACAAAAACCTGGTATATGTTTCACTTTTTCTAATTAAAAAGAGATTTTTTATGTTAATTTGTTTTGAATTATTTACTGATTGTTAAGTTGTTGCCAGGTCCTTCACATAATAAATTTCAGCCCAGGGCAAGACCAGGGTCTAAACCAGGGTCAAAGCCTTCTACAGTCCCAAATAAGGAGAAGCAGCAAGAACAACACTCCTTGGAATCTACTGCTTCAGTAGACGATGGTTTGAATGTTGCGACAAACTTTTCGTCTGATCTATGTGGCATATATAAGCCGAAAGATCTGGTCATTAGTGAGGAAAATAGACAGATTAGGGACCCAGGCTTTGAAATTGAAATTGTTGGAGGTGATACTAGTAAAGAGGATACAGATGTTGTAACAGCACCTGGAAGCAATCTTGGGGAGTCTCACATCTATGTGAATATGACAGCGGAGGTGGGTGTAGTGACTTGTTCTTTTATCCTTATTTTACATCAGTAAACCCTAATTTCATTGAATAAAAAACAATTCTGATGATTCTCATGGTTTTAGATAGATCCTATTGGGTTCAATTGTGAGAATCTCCATGAATTGCTTCATGTTCCCAGTGAATCTGGAGGTATGGAGTAATGTTCACTATGGAAAAAAGAAAGTGCCTTTGTGTAATCTTTACTGAGTGAGTTCTCACAAATTGTTCAACATTGTGTATATGTTGGCAGGTAGGTTGTGTAAGAAGTTTCATCCTCAGCCAAAAGGAACACAAAGCAGTGGAATTGATATGTTGGACTCTTCGGTTTCTCTCCCTTGTGAATTAAACAAAGTGCCTCATGACAATGATGATTGGCATTCCAGTCATGTAAAATCATCTGAAGAGGTATATTGTTCTTCTTGTCTCCTATATATCCATTGTCCCTTAAGTAAGTGGTTGTGCCTATCCAGTTACTATATAAATGACACTATATGCCCTTAAGCAGAATGAAGATGTAGTTTCTCATTTGGAATCATTTGATGGTCTCCTCACTACATCTCACAACAAGGAAGGTAAAGGCAAATTTACTTGGATCTTTTCTAGTACCAATTATGTATTTATATTTACTATTATTATAGTGTCGTGGATCCCATTTTCTTAACTAACACTTTCTGATTTCCATGAAGGGAATGGACTATTATCTTCAGATTTGAGTAATGTGGATGGGAAGGATCCTCTTTCCTATTTCGAAAGTGAATACATGGATGTTCCAGGCTCTATTACTCAGATCTTGGAATACCCGTCAATTGTGCTTGAGGAGCCTAATAATGAGGACCTAGTCTCTCAACCACCAGATGACACAACATTTGATGACCACTTGGAAACTTCTACACTAAACACATCTATTTTAAGGGATGCGGACTACCCAGATCTTGAAAACATAGTAAGTTCTACTATTTTGTTGTTTTCTTTTGTTGATTTATACTGCTTTAATGGTGTGTTAAATGTAATATCTATATTTCTTTGGTAGTATCTTCTTTGGTTAGAGTTGATTAGCTGTTTTTCTAGAGAAAAAGATAAGCTGTTATGGTTCCTCTAAGCACGGTGTACAGAGCATTGTGTTATTTTTCTTGCCAAAGATTAAAGTACTTTTAAGTTACTCTCTTGTTTGTAGCTGTTTGAGCTGATTTTTCTGATATTGATATCTCTTTGGTTGCTATTTTTTGGTTATTATTATTTATGCATTCTTACACTGTTTGGGTTGAGGGATTTGGAGGTATTCACAATCCCTGGTTTGGTAAATTTTTTTTGGAGGGTTTCACAACCCCTCTCAGCCCCTTCATTTGAACTAAAACACAACCCCTCCACTTTTGGGGATTTGAAGGGATGGTAGCATTTTCAACTAAAATGACTCTACTACCCTTTTTATATATTTATCTTATTATTTATTTATTTATTTATTCATTATTTTAATATCATTTTTATTCTTTTATATTTCAAATACATTTATGTATTAATATTATTTTATAAAATTATATAATAAAATATTATACATAAAAAGTATTTATTGTGCATATAAAATATAGTTTATGAAATGCACACTATTTTTTATATTACAATTTTGTAATATCTATATATAAATATTGTTATACAATTAATATTAATATATTTTATAATTGTAATAATTAGTCATTTTTGTTCTATGATATGCTTATATGATTAAAATATGATATATACAAATATGATACATAAAAATATATTTAGTGTATATATATATATATTATAATTTATCATATACAAATTTTTTTGTTAATATTATATAATATTTATATAAAAATATTTTCATACAAATAATATTTATATGATAGGGTTATATGATTGTAACGATAATCTATTTGTGTTATATGATAGATAAAAATATATGTTTTGCATATACAATATAGTTTATTATATATGTTATTGCTATTATACAATATTTATATATAGATATTATTATACAATTAACATTAACTTATTTTCTAATTATTACAATAACTCAATTACATTGTATGATTTAATTATATTATACATATAAGTTATCATATATAATATAATTATATTCTTTATTTGACATTTTATTTTATTTCAGTAATATAATTTAATTCAATTATACATATATGAAATAATTCGTGATTACCTTATAAACAATTTAGATTAATTAGTAAAAAACATACTAGTCTTTTTAATTTTTCATTTACTTCCCTTCCCCTCCATCCAAAAGGTGGATTTGGAGCCATCACTTCCTCCCCCCTCCAAATCCCTCCAAACTCCTTAATCCAAACAAAGCCTTACACATTTTCTGGTTCTTAAACTATTTTGGTTTTCAAATTTTGGAATCTCTTCAGAGTCAGATGACAAATAAATCCTCCATTTATAATGTTGATAATGAAGAAGGAGAAAAATCATCAAGGCAGCTGAAGAAGCGAGTAGCTGCACATCTTCCAGGGTTTGATGGCGATGCTCAAGATGATGAAGGTTTTCACCTCAATCATAATGGTATTGCAAATGAAGAAAATGAAAATGATGAAAGTAATGATTGGAATACATTGGAGAAGGAAAAAGCTATGAGAAATTCAAAAGCAAATTCATGTCAGAGTGGAAAACCATCTAGAAAAAGGAAAGCGGCTGTGGGTGCTACAGATAAATTCAAGGAAGAGCCAAAGAAAAAGTTTTCTCATTCAACTCAAAGGAGCAGAAGATGTTGTAAGTGTACCCTTTTGTTCTTCTTATCACTGTTTGAAGGTTCACTCTTCTTGTTAACTGATGGATTGGGTCCTCCTCCTATGTAGTGGACAAGCGCTTACTTCAAACACCTGAGGAGGAGATTGACTATCAGAAATTGAAGATAAAGGATCTCATTTTGTTTGCAGAACACAAGGAGCGGTTAGCGGTGTGCAATGAAAATTATAGTTTACTTGACCTATATTTCACAAACTTTTTAATCAATGATTTAATTTTCAAATTTATTCTTCTGCAGAAGAAAAATGCAAGGTTATCAAGGAGCCTTTCAACTGGTCAAAGGTATCTGAATTGTGTGATATATTCTGAGATCTTTTTCCATTAAATTGTTTCTCTTTTTAGTTGATTGATGTAGGCTTTCCGTATCCTTTTTTCCTATTTGTCCGTGTTATTTAGGATGTCTTAGAATTTGCTTAATATTGAGATATTCTTTGAAGTAACTTTCTGGAGAAGGATGAGATATTGGTAGAGCTTAATGTGGAAAATGGTTAGAAAAATACTGTGGAGATCTAATCTATTGGTTCTTTCTTAGAAATATTGAAGATGGACTGTGTAACAAAGTGTAGAACAGGTTACTTTGATAGATGGTGATTATAATGGTAGAGTACTGAAATTATATGTTCATTAGGCTCCTGTTACAACTACTCTGTAATTTATCTCTTATACTATTCGTTCCCTTACATTTCATTACATCATTACAGCTGTGAAAATGTGTCAGATGGAGACCATGCTCATAATAGAGAAGGAAGCACACTTCCTGAAGGTGAACCCTCTACTAACACTGAATCGACAGTGGTGGCTACATTCAATTATCAATCCTATATGAAGAAGACCCCAATAGTCAGGTGGCAGAAGCAAGACACAGAGTTGTTTTATGAGGTATGGTAGGGGGTAGAGACAGTATTCTGTTTGAATAGGCAAAGAATTCTATCTCTTAAGCATTTTTCTATTAAAGGTGCCTTGTTTCTTTTCAGGGGGTAAGGCAGTTCGGCACGGATCTATCATTGATCAAAGAACTGTTTCCTAAACTAACCCGTCGCCAAATAAAGCACAAGCTTAAGAAAGAAGAACGCCAAAACCCAATGATGCTTTTTGAAGCTCTGACTAGTCGTACAAAAGGTACTAATTCTATTATTTGGATAGAAGTAAATTTCTATCTCTATGGAACTTATTTTCAATCTGTTGTTTGTTTCGCTATCCCAGGACATGGTCATTTTCAGTTGGTGTTGGAGCGGCTAAAAGCTGCTGTTCAGGAAAAGGAAGAATCAAAGCTCAGCAACTCAGAGGAAATCTTGGGGGAGGATGACTTTGAGGATTCAAATCTCGAAACTATGCAGGATGTCAGGGAAGCAGCAAAAACTGGGGAAAATAATGGAGGAAATGGAGATACTGAAGGCAATAATGAAGGCAATAATGACGAACATGAGAGGTCGCTTAAACTTAATGAAAACAAAGAAAATGATGAGGATGTTGATGATGGTGACTTCTTTAGTTCATATAAGAGCGAGTTTTAGTCGAAGATATTCCCAAGTTATGAACGCTGCAGAATCCTTTACTTAATTGGATGAGCTGGTACATCTATTTCGTCTTCGTTTTACTATTTAAACTAGCTTTTATCTTGCATCAGATGCATGCTGCGTGGGTATAGGCATTTCCTCATTCATTTTTATAGGCATTTCCTCATTAATTTTTATAGGCAGTTTCTCTTAATTTATTTTATAAAAATATATATGATTGGGAAAAAGGTATTCCATTGACCAAGTTGAGGAGACCCAATATAGAAGATGATAGTGGATATGAAAATTAATAGATGTAGCTTATATATGAGGCGCCCTTAAGAATCATGATCATAATAGTGTGGACACGGGCGCCTTTTGAAAGTCCGGTGTTCGATTCCATTGTGATGGAAACTGGCCGAGAGCCAATATGACCTGTTTCATCAAGTAATTCGAAGGCATATTTACGTTGATATATATATATATACCAGTTTTAGAGGAAGAAATCTCTGGGCCAAGGAAGTACTTACGATGTTCCATGTTTCTGATTTTTTTTTTTTTGCACAATCCATGTTTCTGATATTAAAATGAGAATATAGTGCAATACTTGTATTGAGGTTAGAAATCATAGGACAAAATAAGATGATATAATTAACAAATCAACTCAATAAATATAAACTCTTATAAAAAAGAGATTGACCATTTTGAGATGGAAGAAAACTAATTTGCATTTAGTAGATTCATTAATCTTGCTTCCCAATCGAACCCTTATCAGTTTCACTTTTGTAGGTTAAGTTGATAGTGGTCTGAGTTCTATATGGTATGGTCTCAAATTTTGTATGGTGTCCCAAAACCTCCCACACACTCTTTATTTCCCATTTTAGTTATTCTATGAATTTTTTGTATATATTGTTTGAAAAGACCCAAACTAAATTTGCATTTAGTAGATTTATTAATCTTGCTTCCCAATCGAACCCTTGTCAGTCTCACTTTTGTAGGTTAAGTTGATAGTGGTCTGAGTTTTATATGGTATAGTCTCAAATTTTGTATGGTGTCCCAAAACCTCCCATATACTCTTTATTTCCCATTTTAGTTATTATATGAATTTTTTGTATATATTGTTTGAAAAGATCCAAACTAGTGAGATTGAGAAAACTTATTATGTAATTTGCTATGGTATTAGGCCTTGGTCCAAGGTGTTTTTCCATTGACTTTCATTGCATGATTTCCTTCCACTCTTCTCTAAGAATCCAAGGTCCTTCTAGTTCGAGCTCCGTTCTTATGGGTTTGGTTATGCCCCCAACTCCAAAGTCCCTAGATGCACTAGCACATAAGTCTCCACATCTACAAAATTTATATTCCTTATTAATAACTTTTTTACTTCCCATCATAAAATTTTAAATGCTATAAGAATGTTTTATCAACTTTATTTTTGTTTGCCCAACTTTATCAAATTATTTTATTTCAATAAATGACATGTTTTGAAAAGGTAGGCTATGATAGCCTAAATGTGGTCCAATAACATGTTGTATCTAATTGATGCTAAAATAGTGACTACATTCTTTAAGATAGTACCATGATCAAGGATTGTAATAAAAATATTTTATAATTTTCAATAAAAATTTTAACTTTCTTTTATAAATAATATGCATCAAAATTTGTACAAAAAAATTAAAGTAATACAACAATTAATAATAATATAATAAAAACCTTTATACATGTACTTTGAGATGTTTAACTCAAAAACTCACAAATAATATAGGTGATGTCCATTTGTATGAGCTTTGACCTATTCGTTCACCAGAAAATTGTTGGGATGTGGATAATTACATAACTCAGTGAATGAGATTATTGACATCGAGCTACTTCATGGCCTCATTATGTCTCATCACACTCATCTCTTATGTTCTTAGCCTTTAGATCTTTATTTTAGGATATTAAATTTCGATTTATCAAGGTGAAACATCGGGTCACCACACAACAACCAAGAATATGTTCCAAACATAACAAATTAAATTGTAATTAGGAATATGATGGTATGTAAATCATGTGGCGGCACTCACTTGTTACTTATAAAAGTTTGTATATTCATATAAATGTCAAGGTAGTACACTATCTTCGGTAAGCTTTGGCATCTATCATCATCCAACCTATAAGCCTGCTACTTTGGCATTCTTTGCCATCCATGCATACAGGTACGTATTGTCCACAACTCGGTCCCGTGTGAGCCGGAAGCTACAACATCATCCCAACATCATGCCCTTGTCCATCACTTCCATGCTACCCTAGACGTCAACATAAACCTCTTAATAAGTATCATGTCAACGTCTTATTACACAAAATACTCATAATCATAAAGCACATAATCATAAATGCATGCATAATACGGGATGTGTGATCCACATATGATAAAGTGTTGGATTACTCTATGTGAATAAAATCATATAACATGGGGACAAATTTGGTTTTCTTTTAGTACTCTTGTAAGGTCCCGTAATCTTTCAAAATTTATGGTTTTGTCCATGAGGCCTGATTTGCTCAACTTGCATGTCGACAAACTCGCTTGCACTAACACAATTCTGTCATTTTTTCACAAATCTAAGGTTACTCCTATATTTAGTAACATTTACCAAAATGTCCAAAAATCTATATGTTTTCCACTTACATACTAAACTTCTCCAAATATGCATTTTAGTCCTTAATATGGGTAAAATTACCATTTTGCCCTTATGCTTCCATACTCTTCCTTTTGGGACCCTATATTTCTTAAATCTTGCTTTTAGATCCTCAAACTTCCTTTAGTTTCATTTGGGTCTCTCAATTTCCAAGAATCACTTTTGGGACCTCAACTTTCAATATTTACACTTTTCCCCTAAAAGTTTCTTAAGGTTCACTATCACGCCCCGACCTGCTTTGGTCGGATCCCCGTGAACAACCCGCCACTCCCTTAGTTCAAGAGGGATTTCCCCTTTCTTTAATTCAAGAGGAGCCATGCGTAATTTCAACCTTGTTCACTAGAAAAACATATATCAAATAAAATGCAAGCTTAAAACAATCAAGCATACCTGATAGAGGGTAAGATCTGGTGTTATCCCTAGTCATTTCTCTATTCCTAAAAATGGATAAAAGGTAGGTGAATTTCTACAACTCAGTGAATGAGTGATTTTAAAAAGAGTTTTGAATAAAATAATTTGGAGTGTGCCACACTCCTTAATTTTTTTAAAAATTCTTCTTCCTCAATTTCTTGTTTTTCAAAATTAACTACTCATTATTTACCACAGTCGGTGTGTTTAACAATCAACACATGCCCTTCATCATGAAGAGATCATACATTCGCAGTGCAGTCTGTCCATTGCACCGACTTTTGGCGTCGAAGAGACTTTACCAGCCACCTATATAGAAGCCCGTCCACTTTTACCCTAGAAATGAGTGGATGTACACGACATCCGACCTTCAAACCCGAAAAGAAACTTCGTGTCCGTATGAGTACAAATACCTCATCCCGACCCCACCCTAGTTTCATGCGCATGAAGCTATGTCGAGATTCCTTGTCTACTGGCACGACAAACTGCACTTATCTCCACCATGTCGTCTAGTAGCCCCTAGGACACATCACTACTCCTCTTGGGCGTCTTGATGGTCCCAAACCTTAGTGCATGCACAAAATAATAGTTTTCCTTATAAGCCACTTAATCTTTGGTACCACTAGTCCAACGGCCCCGATCCTCATCTCGACCTACAGCTGTTTGTCTCGACTGGTCCATCAACCTGTCTTCTCGCACTGCCGCCAGTCCATCGAGTATGTCGGTCCTGTCTTGGTACCATGGCCAAACCAATCATTCATTAAAGTTTTCATGGCTTAATCTCATGTTTGTTTACGAGCTCCTACTCATGCCAACTGGCCTTGGGCCCACTGTACGAGATTTTCAAAACAGGCATTTTAGCCCCCAAGTTCCGAAACCGAGGCCTTCGGCCTATCTGAGCTATTCGAGCTCCCGTTAAAAAGGTCTTCCAAAAATTTTAAGCAGTGGCACATAGTCAGGGGAGAGCACTTCTGAAAAAATAATCTTTTCATTCGTCTATCACACCAAACAGGTGTGATGACATCTCCACTTATAATCGGTAAACGGGTTTTCCACTTCGTTCTAGGAAGTCCATCATACCAACTGAGTATGATCTACTTACAACTAGTAAGTAGTTTTTCCGTGTTTTTTCTCACATCACCCCATCCAGGTGTGATATTAAAATCCCACATATTAGTGGGTTTTCATTTTCGAGGTACTCATCATCCCAACTGGGTATAACGTAAAAATTCCCACTCACTCGTAAATGCAATGAATTTCTCTTAACCGGCTTTTTTCCTATACACGAGCTTGTATTTGCCAGAAGTCCCAGTACTTCGTGTTCCTACATGATATGAACATACTTGTTCATTATCCTTTGTCCTAATAGCCTTCATTCATCATGAATGAATAAAATACCCAAACTTTTCAATTAATTGTAATTAGGTCCCTAAAATTTTTTTTCTTTAACTTTAGGTCCCTAAATGCCAATTTTCCCCCAATTGAGTCTCAGAACTTCAAAATTTTACCTTGTGATCTCAATTTGGTCCCCAACTTTTCTAAAATTACCATTTTGCCCCTACTTTACAAAAATGGTAAATTTCACCTAAAAAATTCCAAAAATTGACCAATTGGTCCTCCAACATCTTTTTCATGCCCAATTGGCCCTTAATTTTAGAAAATTGCACTTTAGTCCCTCGAATTTTCAAAATCCCCAAAATTTCCCCCAATTTCAACCTTTAAACGCAACCGGATTTGATTTCATCCAATTGACCGATTAATCGAAGTTAATTGTTGAAATTGAAGGTGGATTTGATTTCCTACACATCCATACGATTCAATTACACTTTGAATTGCATGAATTGACGTTGGAACAAGCTCAAACGGAGCTTTGCCAAAAAAATATACGTAGAGAGAGAAAGCTTCGAAAGCTTACTATCGGGGGCACGACGGTCCAAGCTTTCGATCTGAGCAGATAGCTCTCATCCTAAGGTTACTCCTAGAATTAAGAATCACCTCAATTCATTTTGAATTGAGGGAGAATTCAGTTAGTAAATATTTGTCGGTTCTCTCTTTAGCACTGATCGAAATTTAGAGGGGAGCCAAATTGGCTTACCTTTCCACTCTAATTCGGCCATATGAGGGCTGAGGGAGTGTTAGGAGAGCTTGGATTGGCATGAGGAGAGCTCAAATCGGCTGATTTCAGCTCACCAAAAATAGGGCAGCATCGGTCCGTCGAAGCTACTTCATTGTTCGGTCACATCGAGTCTTCTCTAGCAATCCTCAAAGCAATTAGAGACCATTGTCGGGTAGCTGACTTCTTCCCGAGTCTAAAGAACCCGACCTCGCCTTCTTTGGCTTAGAAAAGACCCTATGTCAGAGCTCTGGTTCGAGCTTCATCAGAAAACTAAGTAGTTGAGGGAGAGTGGGGTTTTCAGGTGTGTGAATGATGAATGGAGAGAGGCTCTTTATGTAGGGAGCTCGAGGACTCTCCAGTTGTCCGTTTGGCACCTTAATGACAGTCATTGATGGCCTGAAATGTACTGAACAGAAATGTTTCCTCTTCGCTTGCGCTACTTGATTTTCCGGCAAGTGAACAATGTTGTCATCTGAAGGAAGAAGACGACACTATTCCGAACTGGACCAGACCGGTCCGAACCGAGTTCAACGCTTAAACCAGTCGGTTCATGCCCAATTCAACTAAGTTTTTCAAAATTTAAAATTTATAAATTCATTCTCTATCCAATGGTTGCCCAATTCTCCACTTTGAATTTTCTAAGCCACCTAGAAAAATGAATTTAGCATCCAGTTCAATAGTGGTTCAAACTAGTCCAAACCAGTTCACCTGAACTGGTCTGGTTTTCTCTCCCAAATTGTCCTAAGGTCCCTTTCCAAGGTTTTTAGGACTCTTTAGGTCACTCAAGAGTTGTAAATTTCCCAATTTGCTTATTCTCTAGTGATCGGGGTTTGTCAACCGGTTCAGTTTTCTCACTCTTTTTGACTAGTTCTTTCCCTAGTTTTCCTTAACTCTAAAGGGTGGGGTTTACAAATATCTCCTCCTTTTAGAAGTTTTGTCCCCAAAACTTATTCAACATTTTTCGCATTGAAAGGAACTTCCATTGATGTTAATTTGTTGTTCATAGATATTCTACCTTCTCGGTTATTCTCATTCATCCCTTATATAACATACACGTGATATTTTCTTTTCCTTCCCATTACTTTCTTACTCCATGGAGTTTGCTTTAGTTAAACTTATCTCATTAGAAGGTTTAAGGTCATATTCTTAAATTCACATCCTTCGTTCTTTAAAGCACTATTTCTCCATTCTGAGATTCTTTACTTGAGATTTCAGGATTGGGAGTTCCAAAATACCCAATCATTCCTGTATCCAATTATTCTCTTTATTGTTGACCTCCTTAGCTTGCTGTCCGTTCAAGCACCATGTACATGCTTCCATAAGTGTTGGTGTTATCACCTTTTCATCCTACATTGATCCTTCCCTCATTCATTGGTTATTACCACTTCGTTCCAAATTTAATGCCTGACCTTGTCACGTTCAATTAATGGATTCTTCCTTACCTGAGTCATATTTTCTTAGGACAGTTGGGCTTACATGTCCCTCACAGCATGACGTTCTTTGGAACTTGTCTTTGACCATTTAACATTTTTAAAGCACTTCCATAATGGTTATTCTAAATCTTTCTATCTTTAATGGATGGTATAACGTCGTCCCTCTTTTCGTCTGGTGGTATTTCTTGACTATCATCATAATTATCCAATCGTCCATTTTGCCTTTGACGTCTTATCCTTTATAACCGTATAGGTTTCCTTACTTACTCGTCTTTTCCCAACTTCTTTATTGGGTCTTTCAAATTTCAAGTCTTTGAGTTTCCCGATACTTACTAACATGTTGAACTCTTTCTTTCTTACGTTATTCCTCATTCCTAATGGCGTCCTTTCCCTTAAGGACTTTTCTTTTATTAATCCATTCTTACTCACAAACGATCATTTCACGATTCTCTATTCTAAGTTAGTTCCTTTCTTACTCGTATGACATTTTTTGATATTGTCTTCCTACCTATCCGTTACTTGGGTTTAACTTACCCCTTAGACCCTTACGATTTCTTTTCTTTTGCACTTGATCTTTTCATCTACAACAACTCGTCCCATTTCCTCCTAATTGAAACACATATGTTTTTCCAAGATTTCCTTCCTTGGTAATTTTTATATTCTTTTTCCTCCTAGAATTCTCTTCTAGTTTTACCATTACGAATGTCCAACCTTAAATGACATTCCTTGATACTATTCTCTCCTGCTCACCTTTACCCTTGATACCCTACGGTTACTTCTTGTATACCTCATCTTCATTCTCACTTGCTCCCGGTATTCATCTATTTCTTGGAGGTGAAGTTCACATCCTACTTCCTTTCACAATCTCTTGATCATTTCGCAGCAAGCTTATTTAACCTTCTCATAGCTTTTAGGTCGTTACTCCTGTCTTAACCATTGATCTCTTTATGGCTTTCCTTTGTCCTTGTGACCTTCACAAGGGTAAATTCGTTAACTGTCTCGCTCGTTTTATCCTCTTAGTTTAATTATTTTGAGAGGATTGTCTCTCAAATCTTCTTGTCTTTGGTATCCATCCCTTTGCCTTATTTAAGGTATGATCCTTACTACTCCCCAATCCTTCTTGGAGTATAGTTTATTTTCCCAGATGATCTGGTTATTATGGGTTATTTCCTTCAATTGGGTCCTTCTAGAATCCCTATTTGGTTTCTCTGCTTTCTTGCAATTAGATCATACTTAACCTCTCCAAGCACTCACTTAGCCACTTGTACTTTTACTGAGATCCTTATTTCGGCTTCAGTTCTGCAATATTTCCCCTATTGATTTTCTTAACTTGGAGCTTTCCCTTTCCTCGATCCCACTTCCTATTCTCACTCTTCTTTTAGGGTTTTCCATTCAGGGGTTTTTACGTTCAATCACCCTATTGCTCCTTAAAAGTTATTCTTTCATTCTTTTCTTATACTTATAGGCCTTGGTATGACTTATTCACACTGGATTTCTCCCTTCTTGTCCTTAATCCTTACTTTCAACAAGTCCCCTTATTTTATGGAGTTCCTAAAAAATTGTATCCTAACTCTTTTCAAGTGGGTATTGTTCCTAGGGCTTTCTTGCTATCTTATTTTCTCCTTGTCTTGTCTTAACATTCTTAGTGCTCCCCATAACCTTCTTTCTTTCGTCCCGATTAGCTTCCATTCCTTTGGGATAATCTATTCCTTCTTATTTTCCTTACTTTTATTCTTTGAACCTTTCCTTAACTCCTTAGACTTTCATTAATCCCACCCTTCTTGATGCTCACTTCCCTTGTTCCAAACTTCTCCTTCCTTTCCTTAGTTAGGATTTGTCTCCATTGTGTGAACTCTAAGAGTTTCTTCCTTGCCAAATTTTATTGTACCTTTGATGGAAAATCTTGAAGGTTGAGGTTAACTAGAAATGACCCATTTTTCCTTCGTTAGGTGATTTTCTACCCTTCACCTTGATCTTTATTAGCATACTTTCATCGCTTGAATTTATTAAGGAGACTCAGAAGTTTTATAAAGGAAATTAACTTTAATTCATTCAAGAAATATTTTCTTGCCATATTTGGCTTATTACAAAATTTTTTTACCCCTAATCCCTTGGGGTCATAGGCCGAGAGTTAGCCTTAGAACTGTTGTGGGACTCTTGATCAGATGGCTCTAAGGAACTACTTGGGGTCTATTCATATTCCCTTATGGAATGAATTTTATGTATGGCCTCCAATCCGTACCGCCTTAATACCTCTGCCTTACACTCATATGTCCACTTCATCTATTGGGAGGAATTAAAGCTGGACTGAGTAGGTGGGGGTACTTGGTGGACCTTCATAAAAGTGGCATATGCATCCCAGTAGTTGTCCCAAAACTCTTTCTTAGTTGGATTCCTCTCCAGTTGTTGTGGGGTTGAAGGAGGGGTTGGGCTCCAAGGAGGAGGTACAGGTTCCTCTTGCCTTGGAGGGGGCTATGTGATGCCTTTTGGTTCCAGTAAGGCTCCCACAAGTTTCCGATAATCTTCCACCATATCCTTGGGTACTCTTTTCTCGCATTTTAAAAATCTTTAAATGGCTACCTCCCTTGGGGTAGGTGTCATTTTCAGGGTTATGGGTGAAGGATTTGATTTCACAGTAAACTTTCTAGGGATTCTCCTTCCTACACAGTAGTTAAGGTTTTTATTAGTGTCCGAGTATAATATTAATAATGTTTCAAGGGAACTTAGCTCTGATACCACTCAAGTTGTTACATCCTGACTCGATTTGGTCGGATCCCCGTGAACAATCCACCACTCCCTTGGTTCAAGAGGGGTTTCCTCATTTTTTAATTCAAGAGTATCCATGCGTAATTTCAACCTTGTTCCCTAGAAAAAAACATATATCAAATAAAATGCAAGTTTAAGACAATCAAGGATACTTGACAAAGGGTAAAAACTGTTGTTATCCCTAGTCATTTTTCTATTTCTAAAAAGGGATAAAAGATGAGTGAGTTTCTACAACTCAGTGAATGAGTGATTTTAAAAAGAGTTTTCAATAAAATAATTTTGAGTGTGCGAGACTATTTAATTTTCTTAAAAATCCTTCTTCCTTAATTTCTCGGTTTTCAAAATTAATAACTCATCATTTACCACAGTCGGTGTGTTTAACAATCAACACACGCCCTTTATCATGAAGGGATCATACATTCATAGGCAGTTCGTCCACTACACCCACTTGTGGCATTATAGCGACTTTACTGGCCACCTAGATAGAAGCCCGTCCACTTCTACCTTAGTAATGAGTGGATGTACGCGACATCTAACCCTCAAACCCGAAAAGAAAATCCGTGTACATATTAGGATAAAGACCTCATCCCGACCCTAACTCGGTCTCATGCGCATGAAGCTACGTTGAGCTTCCTTGACTGCTGGCACGATAAACTGCCCTTATCTCCACCATGTCATCCAATGGCCCATAGGACGCATCACTACTCTTTTTGGGAGTCTTGATGGTCTCGACCCTCAGTGTATATACAAAACAATAGTTTTACTAATAAGCCATTTAATCTTTGGTGCCACTAGTCCAACGGCCCCGACCCTCAACTTGATCTACAGCTGTTTGTCTCGACTAGTCCGTCGACCTGTCTTATCGCACTGTCGCTAGTCCATCGAGTATGTTGGTCCTGTCTTGGTATCATAGCCAAACATATTATTCATTAAAGTTTTAATGGCTTAATCTCATATTTGTTTACGAGTTACTGCTCATGCCAACTAGCATTGTCCTCACTGTACGAGATTTTCAAAATCGGGCATTTTAGCCCCCAAGTTCCAAAAACGAGACATCCGACCTATTTAATCTATTCGAGCTCCTGTCAAAAATATATACCAAAAAATTTAAGCAGTGACATTGTAAAACCAATATATTTTTTTTTCAAAATAAAAGTTATAAATTATTTCGTAGTTTTATTTGATAAGTTTGATTTTGTAATTGATATAAATGAACCTAATTTATTTACTTAATTATAACTAATTTAATCGGTTTCAATAATTTAGAGAAATGGGGTTAAAATCCGAGAAATTAGGTGAAACTAAATATTTTAAAAATAAATATAAATAATTATTAAATATATGTATATAAAGTTGTAAAGAAAAACTTAAAAAATATAAATATATATATAGTTATATTGAATCATATTAATTATAAATAATATATATATATATCATACTTCAATTTTCAAAGAAATATAAAATAAATAATAAGTGAGTCCTAAAATTATACATTAAAACTAACAATAAAATGGATTGAGCCCATTATTATGCATATTAATTATGACTTTAAAGATAAAAAAAATTAACTTGAGCTTAAATTATATAAAAGTACACCTACCTACCAATAGAAGTGTACATCCTATAAATACCTCCTTTTTTTTCACAATCCTATAAATACGTCCTTAGGATGAAATCCTAACATTTTTCATTTTACAAACCCAGAAGTCACTTTCTCTATAATCACTATCCCTTCTGGCCACCGTCTGTGATGTTCCACCTCGAAGGAAGTATATGTCCCCGTGTTGCAGATATAGCAGAGAAGATCCTCCAAAACAATCTTAATGTCTGACCTCTTTAATGCGAGAAGGATGCAGAGGAGAGCCACATGAAGCATGCTGTCAAGAATAGATAGAACCATGTTCGGGTCATAGCACTCGGCTGACCGACCCTTTGAGGCCATCAGCCTGACCCAATCCGTCAGATCGACTACTCGGGCAGGGCCTTGTGGAGATGGCAAACTCGGGCGAACGGTATCCCAGGGCTCCTGAGTTGAAGACCTGCTTGGTGGTGCCAGCTGGTGTCATTATCCGGTGGAGGCTCTAGTCTGTGAGCATCATCCAAAGCCATCCTTCATTGAATAGAAGTAGAAGGTAACAGCCCTTCATGAGACACCTTAGCTCATAGAACATTGAACTCTGACAGATAATGGTCAAACTAAGGCACAGAGGAGGAGGAGGACCCCAGCATTAGCCTTGAAGAGACACTAGATTGGGATGCTGGACGCTACCTAGCTTCCTGACTTCCTGGGCAAAATCCTTCCTATTCTTTGCTATCCCTCCCTCAATCACTTGACTTTTAAGAGATGACCACAGTCGACAGTGTGCCATGGAAGCTCCTCCCTATCACCTCAGCTGGAGCCCGTGACAGCTCTCCTGCTGTGAATAGAGGGGAGACATCAAACAGATGCAAATCACCGTCCAGCTCTGGTGAGAAAACTCTCATATGCCTTGAAGTTTCTGAGGAATGGTGGCCCTTGGAGGGCCATGAAGAGGATGCTAAGGAAACTAGTGAAGGAAGCACTTCATCTCTTCTTGCAGGATTGAAATCATCAGGAGTCTTTGTGACATAAGAAGTTGGCACTGGTTGGGCAAGTGGGGATTGATCGGGGAGCTCCAAGATTTTGTCCGTGGCTAACGCACTAGCAGTGGAGAGGCCCTCACTGGGTGGGAAATCTTGACTTGCGACATTCCCTTTCATAAGATTCGTCTCCATCTCCTTCCTTTGTTTGCTGTAGTAAATGATGAATAACAGAAGAGCCAAGACAATGAAACCTCCAACAAAACTAGCTGTCAGACCGATCTTAGTAGCTTCTCTCTAGTGGGATCCATGATCCTTGAACCTCAGGTTTGGTCTCTCTTTAGGGGATGAAGGTGAAGTAGGGAAACTCAACAATGCATTTCCTGGATGGAAAGTGGAATCAGGAAATCTCCTTAAATTCTTAGGGACCACACCTGATAGATTGTTCAAAGACACATTAGGGAAATCATCCGGAATGCTTCCATAAAAAAATGTTGCTGGACAGATGGAGATATTGCAAGGCTTGGAATCTTCCTATTCCCCGAGGGAGGGAACCATTTAAGGAGTTACCTGAGAGATCAAGAAGTGGTAGGCTAAAGTTCATAGAAGAAGTGCAGTTCTCATCGATTGGAAGTGGTCCGGAGAAGTTGTTATGTGATAGGCTAAGTTCAGTCAGTTTTGTGGAGTTGAAAAGGATGGGGAGAGGGGGTCCACTGAATCTATTGTGGTTTAAATCAATGTGCTTCAGCTCAGGATATGTGCCTAAGACATCAGGCAATTCACCCTCTACAAGGTTTTGGGATATCCTCAATGAAGCAAGCCTTAGAAATTGAGAAGTTTGCTTCAGGAATGCTCCCGCTAACGAATTTCCCCAGCCCTGAATTCGAGAGAAGTTACCCGAGAGAGTGTTGTTGCTCAGATCTAATATGGAGCAGTGCCCTATGGTGAGAGGTAAAGGGCCTAAAAATCTGTTGGAAGATAGATTGAGACTCCCGAGAGCTGCAGACTTTATGTTCCCTATTGGATCTGCCGTAAAGGCAATCAGATCACTTCGGCACGCACAACAATGGATACATGCTTTCCAAGTAATGAGTGATTATATGTGAAAATTTTCAATGGACAATACTATATGGTTGGATGGAAAACCCCATATTTACCAAAGGGTTCGGTGGGAGTAAAATGGAGAATATTCACACACAATTGTGCAAGCGAAAACACGTGCACTCAGGAACCCCTACAGGATGAATATGTACTCGGATAACGGTGAATGAGATTTTTGACATCGGCACTGATTGGACTGATAATGTAATAGTACTAAAAAGTTTTTACCTTTTATTTAGTAAAACGTTTTGAGAAATTTTGAATCAAGCTAAATATCTTATTTTTGGAAATATATTATGTACGGGGATTCTAAGGTCCTGATGGGCCCAAGGCCACACTTTTTTTAAAAAAAGGAAGTGGGCCCAAGGCCATATTTTGGATATTTTGTGAAAGTGGGCCCACGGTTGATAGACACGAGTGTATACCTGTCCAGAATGAACATGTGATAAATGATGTTAAAAAATTTGAATAATGAAAATTTTGTGTGCTACCCATCGAGCCAAGTTGAGTTATTGAGCTTGTTGGGCTGAGTCGCTACTCTACCGAAGCCAGGTCGTCAAATCTGTTGGGCTAGTATGCGTGGGCCGAAGCCAAGCCGACATATCGTTGCATAAAGAGGGCCAAAGATAAAGAGTATAATTTAAAAAGACTGTTGATTGTGCATACATTATGATATTTGGGCCATCGGGACACCTGACATAAGGTAGTGATGGAGCCTAAGGACTGCTAAATGACCTAGGGAGCATAAGGGCAATTTCGTGATTTATTAGGTCATGGAGCTGAGTAGCTTCCTACGCATGGAGATCGAGGTAGTAGGGGGAATGAGATCTCATCTAATTGAGCAGACATGGTGGAGAAATTTGGGAGTTTGGGGTCGGACTATTAATGTCTACACAAACTCTGGGTAGAGGCGACATCCCTCTATCAAGGTGGACGGTAAAGGCGCTCCAGTCCACAAGTAGCACAGTCGAGAACCGTACTGTGAATGTGTGATCCCTCCTATGATAGAAGGGCGATTGATTGTGTGTGCTAAATTTAAAACGTAAAGTGAAAGGATAACTTTTTTCTGATGAAAGAAACAAATTTCAAACTTGTTAAATACAAGTCAATTTTTTAATATCTATACAAGGTTTACCCATGGTGACTCCTATTTTACCTAAACCTTCCTGAAACCCTATTTAGAGTATGAGCTGAATCGTGGACATGAAGTCACGATATCCGCAAAGCCCTCTCACTGAGTTATCAAACTCATTCCACTCCGATTACCCCTTTCAGGTAAAAACAGTGGAGAAGGACATGTGTTGATGGAGAAAGGCAAAGCTAAACCAAAAGTATGTCTTACATTCAGTATATAGTCCCCGTATATGGTTTTTGAATTTGATTTTTCAAAAGTCAATTTACTAAATTAAAATAATTTGGGATATTTTGTTTTGAGCCTCGCACCCTGTCGGTTTTACAATGATGAGACACCCATCGTTGTAAAGTCAGGAGGATGTGAAGGTTGTCTGTAGGTCTGACTGGGAAAACCGGGTCGGGGTGTGATAGGTACATAGTCAAGGAAGAGCATTTCTGATAAAATAATATTTTCATTCGTATATCACACCAACCAGGTGTGATGACATCCCCGCTTACAATTGGTAAACGGGTTTTCCACTTCCTTCCTAGAAGTCCATTAAACCAACTAGGTGTAATCTACTTACAACCGATGAGTAATTTTTCTGTGTGCTTTCTCACATCACCCCATCCAGGTGTGATGTTAAAATCTCACATATTAGTAGATTTTCATTTTCGAGTTACTTATCATCCCAACTGGGTATGATGTAAAAATTCTCACTCACCCGTGAATGTAGTGAATTCCTCTTAACAGGCTTTTTGCCTCCACACAAGCTTGTCTTTGCTAGCGTTCTCAGTATTTTGTGTTCCGACATGGTATGAACATCTTTATTCATTATCTTTTGGCATGATAGCCTCCATTCATCATGAATGAATAAAATACCCAAACTTTTCAATTAATTGCAATTAGCTCCCTAGAGTTCTTTTTCTTTAACTTTAGGTCCCTAAATGCCAATTTTCCCCTAAATTGAGTCCTGAAACTTCAAAAATTTACTTTGGAACTCCAAATTATTCAAAATTACAAAAAGGGGTTCAAGTTTGCCAAATTCTCAATTGGGTCCCTAACTTTTCTAAAATTACCATTTTGCCCCTAGTTTACAAAAATGATAGATTTCATCCCAAAAATTCTAAAAATTGACCAATTGGTCCTCCAACATCTTTTCCATGCCCAATTGGCCCTCCATTTTAGGAAATTGCACTTTTGTCCCTCGAATTTTCGAAATCCCCAAATTTTCTCCAATTTCAACCTTTCAACCCGACTAGATTTGATTTTATCCAATTGACCGATCAATCGAAGTTAATTGTTGAAATTGAAGGTGTATTTAAGTTCCTACACATCCATACGATTCAATTGCACTTTGAATTGCATGAATTGACGCCGGAATAAGCTCAAATGGAGCTTCACAGGAAAACTAGACGTAGAGAGAGAGAGCTTAAAAAGCTTACCATCGGGGGCACGAAGGTCCAAGCTTTCAATCTGGGCAAATAACTCTCATCTTGAGGTTCCTAATAGAATCAAGAATCACCTCAATTCATGTCGAATTGAGGGAGAATTCAATCAATAAATATTCGCTAGTTCTCTCTCTAGCACCGATCGGAATTAATAGAGGGGAGCCAAATTGGCTTACCTATCCGCTCTAATTCGGTCGTATGAGGGCTGAGGGAGTGTTAGGAGAGCTTGGTTTGGCCCGAGGAGGGCTCGAATCGGCTAATTTCAACTCAATAGAAATAGGGCAGCTTCGGTCCGGTGGAGCTGCTTCATTGTTCGATCACGCCAACACTTCTCCAACGATCCTTAGAGCAATTGGAGACCACTGTCGGGTAGCTGACTTCTCCCCGAGTCTAAAGAATCCGACCTTGACTTCATTGGCTCAAAAAAGACCCTATGTTGGAGCTTTGTTCGAGCTTCATCTGAAAACTGAGTAGCTAAGTGAGAGTGAGGTTTTCTAGTCTATGGAGGATGAATGGAGAGAGGCTCTTTATATAGGGAGCTTGAGGACTCTCCGACCGTCCGTTTGGCACCTTAATAACAGTCATTGATGGCCTGAAGCGTACTAAATGGAAACGTTTTCCCTTTGCCGACACTGCTCAATTTTCCAACAGGTAAACAGTGTTGTCATTTGAAGGAAGAAGACAACACTGTTTCAAATTGGACTGGACTAGTCCGAACCGAGTTCAACACTTAAACCGACCGGTTTAGGCTGGATTCTATCGAGTTTTTCAAAATTAAAAATTTCTAAATTCATCTAAATTAATTCTTTATCCAATGATGGTCTCAATTCTCCAATTTGAATTTTCTAAACCACCTAGAAAAATAAATTTAGCATCCGGTTCAATAGTGGTTCAAACCAATTCAATCCGATCCACCTAAACTGGTCTGGTTTTCTCTCCCAAATTGTCCTAAGGTACCTTTCTAATGTTTTTACGACTCTTTGGTTCACTCAGGACTTCTAAATTTCCTAATTTGCCTATTCTCTAGTGATCGGAGTTTGTGAACCGACTCAGTTTTCTCACTCAGTTTGACCAGTTCTTTCCCGGTTTTCCTTAACTCAAATGGGTTGGGTTTACATTCACTTCAGGTCATTATGCTTCAAAAACTCATCATTTGAGTCTCAATTTTTTTCATTATTTCCCATTGGTCCCTATGACTTCTTAAGACCTTCCTAGACATCCCTAAGATTTCTAATTCTTGAATGGTTCCTATAAATTTACCAAAATTATATTTTGGCCCTTGATCTTTATTCTTGAACAAAATATATCTAAAAAATTATGAATGACTTATATGAGGTCCCTAAGGGCACCCCTAAGTCACCATGGTCTCAACCTGACCAGGACTAGTCGGAATAGTACTTTTTAGGGTCATTTCCTAAAGAATGTTGGAATAATGCACAAATTAGGTCAAGATCGAAATCACACCGATGATGGAGACTCAGCTAATGGCACTAGTGTGATTGGAAAGCCAATTCTTAGAAGAGTTTATAGACATTTGAAACACTTCAAATGGAGGTTAGAGTTACCAAATGTCATTGTATGAAACTCTATTATGACTGAAGGCTAGTTAGGATTTTTATGAATTTACTTGACCCCAATACTTAACTAAAGCTTAAGAGGCCAATGGGTTTGGCTAGCCAAGGACAAGAGATGTCTATGGAATTTTTCCTATTTATGCTTGGTCGTCAAGGGAACTAAATATGGCTCAAGAAGTAAATGCTCTATTTCTAATCGCTTGAGCAAATCACTAATTCCCATTGTGGCTTGGGAATGTCTTCCCCTCTTCATCCATAGTCTCCTTGACTTCCACTTGCAATAGTTTGGGGGAGGCTTGAGCTCACATCTTAGTGAGTGAGACACTGACGTCATGAAGCTACATGGCTTACAACCCAGATTTTTTCCATAAACCACCTATCAAGATTTTTCTATCTTATCACCTATACTAAACCTTCCGAGTCCTGTGGTTTACTTCACACCTGGAGACACAGATCTTGGACCATCCAACTTGTAGTCTATACTACGGTCGAGTTATCCTAGGTCTTACTCTTTGGCAGTATACATCTTGTAATCACCAAAACTCAGTCATATACACAAAATTATGGCATATGCTCATGTAGCACTTTTGGGCTCTTCCTAGCCTGGGGACTCAACCTGGCTACTTAGGCCTAAATAGAAAAACAACATACCCTGAAGTGTGCCACCACCAAGGAAATACCAAACTGCTAAACTGGAGTGTGGGAGTCACTTGAAGACTCTCACCACAACCTCACAACTGGGTGTTTCAGCACCCGGGTTCATGGTCGTCTTGCGGCCCCTCACCCACACACAACAACAAAGCAAACACACACAATCATGGCCTACTCCGGCTCCAACATATCACTCATCTGGAATGTATCATCTCATGGACAATATCAAACTGAGATCTGGAGTGTGAGAGTCACTAGGGAACTCTTACCACCACCTCATAGCTAGGTGTCTAAGTACCCTTGGGCTACTCAAGCCCCCAAACAATATAACACATGGGGCTACTCATGGTTGTCTTTTTGCTTTCATAAATCATATGTGGATGTCGAGGATGTGTCATCGCCCATTCATATACTCTGGTTGTCCCCTCCGACCATGCACTCGAGTATATGTATACCCTAGCTATCCTCTATTACCATGCATGTGAGTATACATGGAACTCGACGATCTGGAAGCATCACTTACACCCTCCTTACTCAATTTCTAGTCTTACCCTAGGCATCGCTACTACCCCTTTAGGTGTGCTGACAATGCTCATATTCACAATCACTACTATATATTCCAATACAACAATAAAGCACGTAACATAATAACATGGTGCACACACATATGTGATCCTTAGGAGTCCGGTCTGTCACTAGACCGTCTCACCTTGTCACATGGTCGACCATCCAACTCTAGACTGATGTCTCATGGCATGTTCTGTGTCTAGTCCCTAATTCAACATATGACACATACTTGGGAGCCCAACTAGTCATTGGCCATCTCTCCAAATCACATCAAACCTATAGGCCATACAATTACCCTATTTTCTCATAACCAATTTAATATCACATGCCCTTGGTCTTCTTATTGGCTCTTATTTAGCTTCTCAAATAATGTTCATTTTAGTGGGCATGGACTTATTCATTTTGAACTGCTTATATAAGTTATAAAACCATCTTTTTACTTGGAATCACACAAGCATTTGAATTAATTTCCCCGGTCGGTCTAATAGGACCTAACGTCAAACCCACTCACCTCAAGTCCCAAAACTTGTTTATTTTGAGAGTTCTGGAGATTCCTCTCCCATCTCGCTAGGGTGATCCCTCGCTCTTTCTACAATATTTAGCAAATAGAGGGGCCAATTCCCTCTTGGTATTTCAAAAATAACTACTCCATAATTCACTTATGAATTTACTGTTTTGCCCTCACAAGCTTAGGCACCCAACTTACTAATCGATAAACGACCCATACCCTAATCTATTCCAAGGTTAGTCCCTCGGGATTAAGTTCATTTTCTTCTCACTTCAATATTGAAGTGTCCAGCATTGTTTTATTTACCACCTAGGGGTCCTACTTTTCCCAAATTACCATTTGATCCTTAACTTGGGCAAAATTACCATTTTACCCTTATGCTTTAAAACTTCTTTTTTTTTTGGACCTTATACTTTCCCAAGTCTTTCAATTGGGTCCCCCAAGTTTCCATGGGTCCCATTTTGGACCCAAATGGGCTTTGGAACAATTCCAAGCTCTATTTCTTACTAATTATCGAATGGTCCCTAAATATGGGGGTTTCGGGATCTCTTTGTCCCTCATTTTTCTCATTCATATCCCTAAACTTCCTTTAATTATGTTTAGGACCTTGGACAGCCCGATAGTTGCCTTTTGGCCACACAAATACCCTTATTTGCACTTTAGTCCTTAACTTTGCATTTATTGCAAATAGTCACTAGCCCTTCCCAAGTACACCAACCTAGCCTCTAAACTTCACCGAACTTTCCAATCAGCCCCAAAACTTTATTTATTCTCTTAGAAGACCCCACAAAAAGCTCATTTATATTTGAGTGCCCTAACTTTTAAATATTTGCATTCTAGTCCCCTCCTACCTTTGAACCATAACCAAAGTATCTCCAAAAATTACCAAACAAAGTGTCAAGGTCCCCTTGGCCTCCCTCTAGGCCATCATAAACTTGGTTTGACCAGAGTCGGTTGAAATTGCTCTGATTGTGCTTGATTGGAAACTTAATAGAAAATGAGTAAAAGTCGGGTGAAAGTCTAGAACTCACTGGAGATAGCATGTTGGCTATCAATGTTGGTAGGGTTGGAAAGATAATTCTTTAGGGAATTCATGGACACTTTAATCACCTTGATTTGTGGTATGCATCTCCTGAAATCTCTATTTTAGTCAACTCACCCACTTAACTTGAGAATTGGAAGCTGAATGATTTATTTCTCCTTCCATACTTACTCAAATCGAGCAAGCTGTTGGCTATGGAAAGCTGGTGGTCTAAGGAGTCTGTTGAATTTTTCTTAACTATCGAGGGTCATCGAGGTCATCGAAATTGTCACTCAAAACAACTATTTTGTTTCCAGTCTCTGGAACTTCATCTCTGTGCGATCACGTCGGTGTAAATAATTGAGAACTGAGGGTCAAGAGAGATGGCGTTTGAAAGCTGACTTTCTCAGCTTTCCAGAGACACCAAGATCGCCTTCTGAGGTGGTTGGACAGTGAAGCTGGGATCTCTGAAATTTGGGTCACTAGAGTTGGGAGCTATTTGTGTTCTAGAGAGTATTCTGGTTAATTTCCGATGAGGGAACACCTCATATATATATGGTTGGATTCTAAACTCTTGTGTCAATTCATCCATAGCTCTCTTTCATCAACCCATAGCCTCTAGCTATGTGGATTAATTAATTTCCCCAAGTGGTGTTGTTCGGGTTATACCACTATTTGATGCACGTTCTTCCCTTGCTTATGACATTTGAGGTAGTGGGGTTCGAGCAATTGAGGTCTCAATAGTGGTGATTGAGCACTTGGCATACGGGCAGTTACGAGTGAAGTGTCCTGGTTGTTTGCACACGTAACATATTATACCCCAACATGCACCTTGGTGAATCTTTCCGCACTTCGGACATTGTTACTCCACTCTCCCTTTTTTCCAACTCCTTTTGTTGGAACTTTGTTGGTCAACAAAATACGTTCACACTCATGCGTCAAGTTAATGATTGCTGCCAGATCCGTGGGTTGCCCTAGGCTCCCTGTGAAACCCGTCCCCCGTACCAAGTAAACTGGGGAAAGAACAGGTGGTTTTGAGAAAATCGAGCCGAAAAAGGGATAAAAAAAGGTTAAAATGGGAAATTGGAAAATACCAAGTGACCAAAATTTACAAAAATCATGGGGAAGAACCATGAAGTGAATTGGATAGGAGAACCGAACCCGAACTGGACTGAACTAGATTGAACCATAGTGAAATGGTTAAATAATTAATTTTTCTAGGTGGATTTAAAATGTCAATTTGGGAAATTGAGGCCACCATTAGATAGCAAATAAATTTACATGAATTTAGAAAATTTTAAATTTTAGAAAACTGGTCGAATAGGGTCCATACCGATCGATTTTTGAATTCGAGTCAGTGAACCAAGTCGGATTAGACCGGTAACGGTCCAGCTGGTCAACGAATCGGACCGGTCAGCTGCCATGCAAGCATGACCAGCCAATGGGAGGCTGGCATGTGTCTAGTCAACGGTCAGTGAATGACTGGTCAGCCTACCACACAGACACGGACAGCCAATGAGAGGCTGCCATGTTGCGGGTCAATCGGTCAACGACAGACGCATCGATTAAGTTGGAACGCCATGTTAGAAAAATTGATAAATCATAATGCGTCACGTGGTACACCTGCCACATCATCATCTTTAACCTCCAACCGCTGACAAAGAGAATAGAGAGAGGCCAGAAAAGCTGGAGTCTCCGACGACTCAGAAATCTCTCTAGTTAGGTCGCCGATGGTCGAGTTGGAGGCCGAGTCTCACGCCAGCTGGTAGCCTGAACAGTTGACGAGCTCCCTATATAAAGAGTACCCCTCCATTCATTCTCAGCATCCCACAATCGAACAAAGAATATGAACTGCTCAGTTTTCTAGCGAGCAACAAGCCAGAGCTCCGACATCGGAGCTTTTCTCCACCTCTGAAGTTGCATACGGTGCCATTAGAACTAGGAGGAAGTCCTCTACACAGCTGCACCCTCCCTTTAGCCCGAGGGCCACCGTAGAAGAGTCAGGAAGCTCAAATAGTAACACTGCTCCTCGACTGTCAGTAGCTCGAGCTCAACTTGAGCCATCCCCAAGCTAATTCCGGCCAAATCAAGCCCTCCAAACATCACCTAGAGGTGTCCCGACCTTCCCTCGAGCTAATACGGTAAGCCCCACTGCCGCCCCTTCGTCGAAAAACACTATTCATGGCGCATTTATGTGAAAACTGAAACTAAGAAATTTACACTGCTCAGGCCACCAATTGAGGTGCGATTTGATCCAAGGAAGATCCCAGGAGGAGAGCTATCACGCCCCGACCCAGTTTGGTCGGATCCCCATGATCAACCCGCCACTCTCCTGATTTATTAAAGGGTTTCCCCTTATTGTAAATCGTAAAGAGCAAGGCATCCTTTAACCATCACCTTTTTCCTGGAATAGCAGAATCAAAACTGCATGAAATTTAAAACTTTACATACTTGTCTTACATACATCTTAGTTGACGATCTTTAAGGGTAGGCTTTCTGGGATTTCCTGAAAGGGAAATAAGGGAGGGGGTGAGTACGACTACTCAGTGGATGGGTTTTTAAAAACTTTTGACTTTTAAGAAAATAATTATTATTGGAGTGTGTCAGACTCCTCTCTTTTTCAAAAATCCATTCGTTTAAAAATTTGGGTTTTTCCATTATTTCCTAGTTACTGGTGTGTCATCACCCAACACACATCCTTCATCATGAAGGTTACACATATTCGCAAGTCAGTATCACTACTAAACCCGCTAGTGGCTTTGGAGCAACTTTTCCTGCCACCCGGATAGAATTACGACTGCTTTTACCCTAGGAATGAGTGGATATACGTGACATTTGACTCACAATCCCAAAATTACTTCTTCGTGTCCGTATGAGAACAGAGACCTCATCTTGTCCCCACCCCGGTCTCATGCACTTGATGCTACTCCAGATTTCGCACAGACACCTAGAACGACGAACTGCCCTTATAGCCACCAGGTCGTCCAGTGCCCTTAGGACGCATCACTGCCCCCTCACAGGCGTCTTGATGATCCTGTACTCACAATGCATGCACAAAAAATGTTTTCTCATATTGCCATGTAATCTGTGGTGCCTACAGGTCCAACAGCTCTGACTCTCAACTCAACTCGCAGTTGTTTGTCTTGATTGGTCCATCGACCTGTCATGTCGCACTACTGCTTGTTGACTGAGCATGTCAGTCATATCTTGGTACCATGGCCAAACAATTCACTTATTATGTTTTATGGCACATATATCATGTTCGTTTATGAGCTCCTGCTCGTGCCAACTGGCCTTGGGCCCACTGTACGAGATTTTCAAAATCAGGCATTTAGCCCCCAAGTTCCAAAACCGAGGCCCCCGACCTATCAGAGTTATTTGAGCTCCCATCGAGAATGTCTCCCAAATTGTTTAAGCATTGGCACACAATCAGGGGAGAGCACTTCCGACAAAACATATGTTTTCTCTATCCATTATACCGCTCGGGTATAAGGACACCTTCATTCATAACTGATGAATGGGTTTTCAACTTCCTTCAAGGAAGTCTCATTATACCAACCGGGTATGATATACTTACAATCGATAAGTAGTTTTTCCGCATGATTTTCACATCACTTCCTCTAAGTAGTGATGTTTAAAATACCACTTAATAGTGGGTTTTCATACCAAGATACTTATCATTCCCAACCGGGTATGATAAAAAATTTCCATTCACAACCGGTAAGTGGTTTTTAATTTTAAGTTGTGCTCATCATCCCAACCGGGTATAATGTTAGTAAACTCACTGACCCGTTAATGCCGTGAATTCAACTAGACCGGTTCTTAGTATTCACGCGAGCTTGTCCTTGCTGGCGTTCCCGGTACTTCGTGTTTCTACACGATATGAACATCTTGGTTCATTATCTTTTGGCCTAATCGCCTTCATTCATTCCAAAAGAATGAGAAAGTCAAACTTTCATTTATTTGCAATTAGGTCCCTAAAGTTATTTCTCTTTAACTTTAAGTCCCAAATATCGATTTTTTCTGAAATTGAGTCCCAAAACTTCTAAAATTTATCATAGGACCTCAATTTATTCCATTTCACTAAAAGGAATTAATTTCTCAAATTTCCAATTTGGTCCTCTAACTTTTCCAAAATTACCATTTTTCCCTTCCTTTACAAAAATGGTAAGTTTTGCCCCAAAAATTCTAAAATTTCACAATTGGTCCTCCAACATTATTTTCATGCCCAATTAGCCCTCAATTTCATAAAATTTCATTTTGGTCCTTCTAATTTAAAAAATCCCCAATTCCCCCCCCAATTTCAACTCTTCAACACTGCCGAATTTGATTTCATCAAATTGACCGATCAAACACCTCTAATTGTTGAAATTGGAGTTGAAATTGAGTTCCTACATGTTCATACGATTCTAAGGAACTTTGAATCGCATATTTTAACGCTGGAACGAGCTCAAATGGATCTTCACCGGAAAATAGATTGTAGAGAGAGAAATCTTTGATTTCTCACCGGTGAGGGCACGGTGGTGCGAGCTTTCGATCTGGGCAAATAGCTCTCATCTTGAGGATCATCCTAGAATCAAGAATTGCATCAATTGATGTCAAATTTTGTTAGAATTTCATCATTGAAATTCTATCGGTTCTCTCTCTAGCATTGGCCGGAAAATTGTAGAGTGGAGCCGAATTGGCTTACCTTCCAGTCCTAATTCGGTTGTGGTAGGGTTGAGGAAGTGCCGGGAGGGCTTGGTTTGGTCTGAGGAGGGCTTGAAATGGCCAATTTCAGCTTCGCCCAAATAGGGCAGCTTCAGTCCGCCGGAGCTGCTTCATTGTTCCATCATGCCGATGCTTCTCTAGCGATTCTCGGATTGACTGGAGTTTGCTATTAGATAGCTGTCTTCTCTTCGGTTCTAAAGAACTCGACCTCTCCTTCCAAGGTTAAGAAAAATGTTCAAGTCAAAACTCTGATTCGAGCTTCACTGGGAAATGGAGCAGTATTAATATTGACAGGTGTGAGGAGAATAAATGGGGATGACCTATATTAAATGGGAGAGATTTATTACAAGTATTAATATTGACATAAATTATTGGTATTAATTACAATAATTAAATATATATTAATTTATGGCCATTTATGATAAGGCGTATTGGTCACCCATCCTCACACTACTCTCGAACAAGCACGCTTAACTTCAAAGTTCTTATGAGATCTTGTTCACCTGAACCGATTTGGTTTTTCTCTTTTATTTTGTTTTAAGTTTCTTTTCCAAGGTTTAATGAACCCTTTGGATCACCCAGAAGTTGTAAACTGGCTCGGTTTTCTTACTCGGTTTGATCGGTTCTTTTCCGATTTTCCTTAACTCAAAAGTGTGGGGTTTACACCGACCTTGTTTGGTTGGATCCCCGTGAGCAACCCGTCAGTCTCTCGGTTTATTAAGGGTTTTCCCCTTCTCTAAATCGTGAGGAGTAAGGCATCCCTTTCACTTGTAACTTTCCTGGAATAACATTAATCAAAACTAAATATATTAATCTTACATACTTGTCTTGTAGGTTTAACTATTGAAAAGTCTTTAAGTGTGTTCTCCCTTGGTTACCTGGAAAGGGGTGGGGGGGGGGGGGGTGAGTTCGACAACTCAGTGAATGGGTGTTGGGAGAAAGTTTTTCATAAAACATCTTTAATCGAAGTGAGCTAGATTCCTTATCTCTTTTAAATATTCTCAAATTTCTAGTTTTCACACATTTGTAAGGCAGCCCGTCCACTACACCCACTTGTGGCGTCGGAGAGCATTTACCGACCACCTAGATAGAAGCCCATTTACTTCTACCTTGGGTATGAGTGGATGTTTGCGACATCCAACCCTCAAACCCAAAACTCAATTTCGTGACCTTATGAGGACAAAGACCTTATCCTGGTCTCGTGCACATGAAGCTCAAACATTGTAGCTTCAAGAAGCCCAAAACATAGTAGCCTTGTGGAGTCCAAACACAGTAACTCCATGACTAACTAGTACGATGAGAAACTCAAACACAGTAGCTTCTCTTTCCCTTATTGCCACCATGTCGTCCAATAGCCCTTAGGATGCATTACTACCCCTCTTTGGTGTCTTGATGGTTATGTTACTTAAGTGCATGCACAAACAATATTTTTTCACAAAGCCATTTATCTTTGGTGCCTACGGTCCAATGGTCCCGACACTCAACTCAGCTTGAAGTTGTTTATTTTACTAGTCTGTTGACCTAGCCTTGACGCACTATTGCTAGCTCATCGTGCCTTGTCGATCATGACTTGGTATCGTGGCAAATCACACAGTAAATTCCACTTTAATGAGAGTTTTTATGGCTCTTCCTATTCATGTTTGTTTACAAACTTCTGCTCGTGCCCACTAGCCTTGGACCCACTGTACGTGATTATCCAAAACCGGCCATTTTAGCCCTCAAGTTCCAAAACTAAGGCCTCTAGCTTATTTGAGCTATTCCAGCTCTCGTCAAGAAGGTCTCCCAAAAGTTTTAAGCATTGGCACAGAGTCAGAGGAGAACAATTTTGACAAAAATAAACTTTCAATCCATCACACCAACCGGGTGTGATGACATCTCTGCTTACAACCGACAAGCGGGTTTTCTACTTCCTTCCAAGAAGTCCATCATACCAATCGGGTATGATCTACTTACAACCAATAAATAGTTTTTCTGCATAGTTCTCACATCACTCGAACCAGGTGTGATGTTAAAATTACACATAGAAGTATTTTTTTTTATTTCTGAAGTACTTATCATCCCAATCAAGTTTGATGTGAATAAACCCACTCACCCGATATTTGTAGCGTATTCCTTCTTAGTCGGCTTTTTGCCTCCACATGAGCTTATCCTTACTGGCGTTCTGGTCCTTCGTGTTCCTACACGATTTAGACATCCTTGTTTATTAACACTTGGCATGATAGCCTTCATTCCTCACGTATGAACAAAATGCCCAAACTTTTTAGTTAATTGCATTTAGGTCCCTAAAGTTCTTTTTCCTTGACTTTAGGTCCCTATTGCTAACATTTCCCCAAATTGAGTCCCGAAACTTCTAAAAATTCTCTTTGGGTACTCAATTTACTCAAAATTGTTAAAGGGGTTCAAGTTTTCCAAATTTCCAATTTGGTCCCTAACTTTTCAAAAATTACCATTTTGCCCTTACTTTACAAAAATGGCAATTTGACACATATTAATTCCAAAAATTGACCAATTGGTCCTCTAATATTCTTTCCATGGCCAATTGGCCTTCAATTTTGGGAAATTGTAATTTAGTCCCTCAATTTTATGAAATACCCAAAATTTTCCCCTTTCAAAATGGCCAAATTTGATTTTATCAAATTAAACATTCAATCGAAGTTACTTGCTCCAATTGAAGGTATGGATCAGGTCCTACATTTCCATACGATTTAATTGAGCTTTGAACCGCGTCATTTGGGTTCGAATTGAGCTCAAATGGAGCTTCGCCGGAAAACTGAACTTAGAGAGAAAATGCTTCGAAAGCTTACCATCGGAGGTGCGACGGTTTGATCTCTCTACTAGGGAAGATAGCTCTCTTCTTGAGGTATCTTCTAGGATTAAGAATTCCTACAATTGTTCCCGAATTGAGGAAGAATTTGGTCAGTGAATTTCTGCAATTTCTCTCTCAAACTCCAACCTACAACGACTAAGAAGGGCCGAATTGGCTTACCTTTCAGCTCAATTGTGGTCGTCTTAGAGCTGTTGGGATGCTGGGAGAGCTTGGTTTGGCCGGAGAAGGGCTGAATTCTGCCAATTTCAGCTCGGCCAAAACAGGGCACCTTCGGTCTGTTGGAGCTGCTTCACTGTTTGATTACGCCAACGCTTCTCCGGAGAAGGAAAACGACGACACTGTTCCAAACCGGGTTTAAATCTTAAACCGGTCGGTTCAGGCCTGATTCGACCGAGTTTTTCAAAATTAAAAATTTCTAAAATCATTTTCTATCCAATGGTGGCTTCAATTCCCCAACTTAAATATTTTAAGCTACCTAGAAAAATGAATTTAGAAACCAGTTCAATAGTGGTTCAAACTAGTTCAGGTCTGGTTCACTTGAATCGGTTTGGTTTCCTCTTACAATTTATCCTAAAGTCCTTTTCCATGGTTTTTAAGACTCTTTGGGTCACTCGAGACTTGTAAATTTCCCAATTTGCCCGTTCTCTAATGGTTGGGGTTCGTGAACCGATTCATTACCCAATTTCCTTATCTTTAAGGGACGGGGTTTATAAGAGCAATTCAAAGAAAACAAGAGCTCCGATCATCGAAACCTCACTGATAAGATATCAAAGCTTTCTCTCTCTAGACTAAATTTTCTGATTAAGCTCTATTTGAGCTCATTTCTGAGCCAAATTGAGTAGTTCAAAGCTCAAAATGATGAGGGAGACATAGGGAAGAAGATTCAGATCACAAATTGAACCAGTCAGGTCCAGTTCTCCAATTTGAATATTTTAAACCACCTAGAAAAATAAATTTAGAAATCGGTTCAATAGTGGTTCAATTCCCCAATTTGAATATTTTAAGCCACCTAGAAAAATGAATTTAGAAATCGGTTCAATAGTGGTTCAAACTAGTTCAGGTCCGATTCACCTGAACCGGTTTGGTTTTCTCTTCCAATTCATCATAAAGTCCTTTTTCATGGTTTTTAAGACTCTTTGGGTCACTCAGGACTTGTAAATTTCCCAATTTGCCCGTTCTCTAATGGTTGGAGTTCGTGAACCGGTTCAGTTTTCTCACCTGGGTTGACCGGTTCTTTACCCAATTTCCTTATCTTTAAGGGATAGGGTTTACAAGAGTAATTCAAATAAAGCAAGAGCTCCTGTCACTGGACCCTCACCAATAAGATATCGAAACTTTCTCTCTTTAGACTAAATTTTCCGATAAAACTTTGTTTGAGCTCATTTCTAAGCCAAATCAAGCAGTTCAAGATCAAAATGACGAGGAAGAAGACATAGGGAAGATGATTCAAATCACAAATTGAGACAATTAACCATGTTTTGGGGATCAATTGAATGAAATTAAGATTCGAGGACCAAATTACAAATTTGAGGAAATAGGGCAATTTGTGAATTTTTGGAAAATTGGGGTCCGAATTGCAATTTATGGAAATTAGGTGTATTTTCATGAAATTAACTTCCAATTGGGACCAAATTGGCAATTGGATGAAATGGAGGGCCAAGTGGCAATTTTTGAATGTTCAAGGACCAATTGGTAATATTTGGGAAGTTAAGGACCAATTGGCAATTTTGGAAACATTGAGGATCAATAGGTAAATTTAGGAAATTTAAGGACCCGTGAGGAAAATTGGAAGTAATAGGGACTTAATTAAAAATAAGTTGAGCATTAAGGACCTAAAGTCAAAATTTATTAACTTTAGGGAACTAATCGTAATAAGGCATAAATCAATGACCTATATGCAAATATATGGAAGTAAGAAGTCTTTTATGCCAAACCATCCTGATGCGAATACTCGAACCATATAGGCACGAGTCATACGAGTACAGGTGCCAAGGAGCACATTGAAGATTGGCAATCTAGATGGGACGAATCCATCACAGTACCGGGTGAGTGGGATTTTCTGCATCATACCCGGTTGTGCGTGATGAGAACCGTTTTTAAGCTTGAAAATCATTTTTCCAGGAATGGTCTCCCCTGACTACGTGAAACCGCTTAAACATTTTGGGAGACGTTCCTGATGGGAGCTAGAATTGCTCCAACAATCTTGAGGACTCGGATTTGAAAATGATTGGGTTGAGGCCATGATTTTTTTTGGAAAACTCGTGAAGTGGGCCCAAGGCCAGTGTGCACGAGTTTGACCCGTAGACAAACGTGAATTATAAGAACCATGAAAACTTTTAGAAAAACTTAAATTGTTGTGTGAATTGCCACGGGGCCAAGACAGGACTGACAATGATCGATGGGGGCTAGCGGTAGTGTGCCCAGACTAGGTCGACAGGTCGGTCAAGGCAAACAGCTGCATGCCAGGTCAAGTGTCGGGGCCATTGGACCGTGGGCACCAAAGAGCATGGTTAATGAATCAAAATTATTGTATGCATGCATGAGGAATCCAAGAGCATCTAGACGCTCGGGAGGGGTAGTCAATGGGTCACAAGGGCTGTTGGATGACGGGAATGTAATAAGGGTGGGTCTGTCGTGCCAGTCAGTCATGAAGCTCTGATAACTTCCTGCACACCTAGAATGAAGTAAGAGGAGAAATGAGGTCTATAGGCCTAGGCCGGAGGGGAAATGAGGTCTCACCCCACAATGCAGACATGATGAAGCACTAAGACCAAGGCTAGAGGGGAAAGGAGATCTTGAGACCGACGCCGGATCGGAAATGAGGTCTTGTTCCACTAAGCAGACATGATTAAGGTTTAAGGGGCAGACTATTGATGTCCACTCAAAATCAAGTGGACAGTAAAGGTGCTCTAGTCCACAAGTGGAATAGTCGGGGACTATTTTATGAATGTGTGATCCCTTTCTATGATAGAAAGGATGTGTGAATGTTTGTTGAGATGCCTCCCAAGCAAGGGGAAGTGCTCAAGAAGAGATGAACTCATACTACAATAAGTTAAAAGTATAAAACGTTTTGATAGACCAATTGTTTTGAAAACTCACTTCCTAACCCCCACTCACTGAGTTGTAGAAACTCATTCCCTCCCATTAAACATTTTTCAGGAAAAACACCTTGCCATGATGAGCCGAGGCTAGAAGAGAAAGCCAAAGGTACCATAAGCAGGTAACTTTCACTTAGACGTTTTGTAATCTTTGTTATGGAAAATAGGTGCACTTCGACGCCTTTACCTTCCTTGGTCTATTTGGTAGAAATACTAAATTTGTATGAGGAAGGGTGGTAGGTTGATCACAGTTCTCCGCCCAGACCGGGTCAGGGCATAATACTCCCCATACAACATCAAATCACTAGAGATATTCTGGTTAGAAACTTTTGGCAAATATTAGCCAGACTAGCTAAATCTGGTGCAAACGATTGGAGGGTGTTGAATTTTTCTCGTATTCGACCATTGATCCTAAGCCCTATCGTAATAGAAGTAACTCCTACTTGTTTTCATTCACCATGTACAACAGCAAGTATTCCTTCTTTAATCTGGCCTCAAACTTAGTTTAGTTTGGGGGTGACGGTTACGTGTCTCGTAGGCTTAGCCACCATCTATCAGCGTTTTCTTCCAAGAAGAGTTTGACAATGGCTACTCTAGCTGTCTCTAGCACGTTTATCATGTCCATTAGTCTCTTTGCATTCCTCAGCCAATCCATGGCTTCAATTATGTCCTTTTGTCTACAAAGGTTTTTCATCCCAATTGCCTTAGAACATTTAGGTTCTTGAGAATGTCAAAGTTTTAAACATTTCGGTCCTATGGTGGTGCCACTAGTGCACTCTCACCTTCGAAAGTTAAACCGATGTTGATAATCTGATCAGTCCAGGGTTCATTCTGATATGTGTCATGATATTTGTCATGCCTCGACCCGGTTTGGTTGAAACCCCATGAACAACCCACCACTCCCTTTGGTCTAAGAAGAGTCACCACTTCTCAAGATCGCAAGGAGTCAGGCGTAATTTCTATCCTTGTTCCCTGGAATAGCATTATACAAAACTCAATAGCATAAAAAATTTACATACCTGACTTAAGGATTATTTCTCAAAATTTCTTTATGGGTGTTCTCCTTTCCTGAAAAAGGGTTAAAGGGTGGGGGTGAGTTTCTACAACTCAGCGAGCGGGTGTTGGGGTGAGTTTTCAAAACATAATAATTTTCAAATCATCCTTTTTCTTCATGGTTATGTGAGTTCAACTCTTTTAACACTTCCCCTTGCTCGGGAAGTGTTTCACGTACAATCACACGTGCCCCTTTATAAAAAAGGGTTCACACATTTTTCCCTTGCTCGGGATTTGGTTTAACAAGCATTCACATGACCTTTATCATAAAGGGTACAAATGTTCGTAGATGCAGTATTCCGACTACACCCACTTGGGGATCGATGCATCTTTACCGTTCACTCTGATAGAAGATGTCAACTTCTACCCTGAGTCTGAGTGGACGTTACACGTCTGACCCTTAGACCTGAATGTACAAAGTGTCCATGATGTGGGGACAGAGATCTCATCCTGACCACGCCCCGGTCTCGGTGCGCAGGAAGCTACTCCGAGCTTCATGACTCACTGGCACAACAAAACTGCCCTTATCGCATCCTGGTCGTCCAGCAGCCCTTAGAACCAACACTACCCCTCTTGGGCATCTCAATAGTCCTGTATCATGGTGCATGCACAAATAATTTTTTTGATATTTATATGCATCATCTTTGGTGCCAACGACCCCAACTCTTGACACAGGCTCCATAGTTGTTTGCTCGACTGGTCCATCGACCTGTCCTAGCGCACTACCACTCGCCTAGCGAGTCTTGTCAATTCAGATTTGGTACCATGGAAATTCACACACAATTAGCCAGTTATAAAAGTTTTCATGGCTCTTATAATCATATTTGTCTATGGGCTCTAACCCATGCCCACTTGACCTTGGGCCCACTTCACGTGTATTTCAAAACTGGGCTTTGAGCTCTATAAGTTCAAAAACCGAGGCATCCATCCTGTTAGAGTTGTCCCTGCCCACATCAGTAAAGTCTCCCAAAATTTTAAGCAGTTGCACATAGTCAAGGGAGATCTTTTCTGGAAAACGATTTTAAAGTTTCAAGAGGCCATCCACTACCCTAACTGGATATGATGACGAAAATTCCACTCATAGTGATTTTTAATTTTTATGGTGCTCATCATCCCAATCGGGTATAATGTTAAAAAGTTTCACTTAAAGTGGTTTTTCATTTTAGAAAAGGTGTACTCATCACCCTAACTATGTATAACATATAAAAGGTACCACTCACTCGATGAATGTGACGTGTTCATCCTAGTGGGATTTCCAAATCCTTACCATGCTCCCCTGCTCAATTTCATATCAAAATTCATCCCTACATGGTTTGAACATTCTCTTAAGGAAAGGTTTGGCATGAAAGGCCTCCGATTTCCATGTATTTGCAACTAGGCCCCAACTTTTAACTTATTATATTTAGGTCCCTAAAGTTTATAATTCGTGACTTTAGGTCCCTAATACTCAATTATATTCCATTAAGTGCCTTGGATCTCCAATATCCTCCTTGGGTCCTTAATTTTCAAAAATCACCAATTGGGACTGAACTTTTTAAAATTTTTCCAATTGTTTCCTTAATTTTCCAAAATTACCAATTGGCCCTTAAATTTCCAAAAATTTCCAATTGGCCGTCAAATACATCCAATGCCTAATTAGATGTCAATTAGGAGTTAATTTCATAAAAATCCACCAATTTTCCTTAAATTACTATTCGACCCCCAATTTTCCAAATTCCCAAAATTACAATTTGGATCCCGAAATCTCATTTCATTCAATTGGCCACCCAAATGTGGGAAATTGTTCTCATTCGTGATCGGAATCATCTTTTCTATGTCCCCCTCATCATTTCCTACTTTGAAACACTTCATTTGGCTTAGAAATGAGCTCAAACGAAGCTTTGCCGAAAAATTGTCCTAGAAAGAAAAAGCTTTGATATCTTACCGGTGAGGGTCCGACGATTGGAGCTCTTGCTTTCTCTGAATTGCTCTCCACCTAGGGATCATTCCTAGAATAAACCACGCCTAAATTGGTGGCATGAGCAGTGCAAATTTCTCAATTTAAGTTTTAGCATAAACACACTATGAATAGCATTTTTCGGTGAAGGGCAGCTGAGGGGACTTAAAAATTCAGCTCAAGGTTGGTGACACCTCAAAGGGTGGTCTAGGGAGCTTGGTTTGGCCAGAATTAGTCTGGGGATGACTCGAATTGAGCTCAAGTAGCTCGGGTTATCGACCACCGTGAAGCAATGGTACTATGCAAGCTTGTCGGTGCTTCTCCGGCGATCCTCGAGCTGAATGGAGGTTGTGGTCGTATAGCTGACTTCCTCTGGATTCTAAAGAACCTGAATTTTCCTTCGAAGTTGGATAAAAGTGCCCAAGTTAGAGCTTCAGTTTGAGCTTCACCGGAAAACTGAGCAGTTCATCTTCTCCATACATTTGAGGGGTGAGGAAGACAAATGGGGAAGAGCTCTTTATATCAGGAGCTCGAGGACTGACAGACTTATCCATTACCCAATCACTTGGCCTCAATTGCTCCATTTTCGGCCAAAATTGGAGGCATATTGGACATCAAATTTTCAGCGGACAGCCCATCCCCTCTCTCGATCAGCTCCCAGGTTGAAGACGACACAATTACGCACGTGTGGCTTTGCACATGCGAAAGAGCAACGTGGCACCTCCGGATTGGCTCTCTTTGCAGACGTGGCCTCTCACTCAGTAGCCTAGTGATTGTTGACCCATTGACCAGACATGTGGCAGCCTCCCATTGGCTGTCAGTGTCGATGTGGCTGTTGACCGAGTTTTATTTGACCGTTGACTAGGACATGTGTCACTCTCCTATTAGTCAATCGTTGTTGAGGTGGATTTTCCTCCTCTATCTGTTGATTGAGGACACATGTCACCTCTTGATTGGCTAGCACTTCCAAGTGCTGACTGAGTGGTTGACTGGGTGCACTTCACCACATGTTGCATATTGATTGGTCGTGTCATGCCCCAACCCAACTTGGTCGAATTCCTATGATCAACCCGCCGCCATTCCTCGTACTAATCTAGTATTTCTACTAAATAGTACAAGGAAGGTAAAGGTGTTCGGGAACCTATTTTCCATAACAAAGTTTACAAAACATAAAAGTTACCTGATGGTGGTGCCCTTGGCATTCTCTTCTAGCCTCGGCTCATCATAGCAATGTGTTTCTCCTAAAAAAAAGGTTTAATGGGAGGGGGTGAGTTTACACAACTCAATGGATGGAGGGTTGGGAAACGAGTTTTCAAAACAATTAGTCCAAAAAAGTTTTATGCTTTTGATTTATTGTAATATAAGTTTTTTCCTCAAATTGGGTTAAAAAAAACTTTTTCTAAGCTTTACCATTCTTTTTTTCCAAAGATTCTCAAATTCTTTCCAAGGTTTTCAAAACCTTTTTCCCATTTCCATATTAGGTGTGTTTAGCTTTCTTAGCCCATCCCCTTGCCTCGGGAGGCATTTAGCAAACAACACACACCCTTCATCAGGAAGGGAACACACATTCGCAGGTGTAGCCCATCCACTGCACCCACTTATGGCTCGGAGTGTCTTTATTGGCCACCAAGATAAAAGTCTATCCACTTCTACCCTGGGTCTGAGTGGATGTTCTTAACATCTGACCCTCAGACTCGAATACCACTCTGTGTCCGTATGAGGACAGAGAGCTCATCCTGACCCCACCCCGATCTCATGCACAAGAAGCTACTTCGAGCTTCCCAACTTATTGGCACGATGAACTACCCTTATTTCCACCATGTCGTGCAATAGCCCTTAGGACCCATCACTACCTCTCTTGGGCGTCTTGATGGTCCTGTACCACAAGTGCATGCACAAATAATAGTTTTCACATATAGCCATTATCTTTGGTGCCACTTGTCCAACGACCACGACCCTCAACCCGACCTATAGTTGTTTTTCTAGGACGATCCGTCGACCTAGCCCTAACGCGCTACCGCTAGCCCATTGAGTATTGTCGGTCCTGACTTAGTAAAATGGCAAAATTACATAACAATTTCATTAGAAATTTCATGGCTTTCCTTTACTCAAATTTGTTTAAGAGCTCCTGTTCATGCCCATGGCCTTGGGCCCACTGCACGTGATTTTCCAAAACTAGGCATTTAGCCCCATAAGTTCAAAAACTAAGGTCTCTGGCCTATTTGAGTTGTTCTAGCTCCCGTCAAGAAGTTCTTCCAAATAGTTTAAGCAATGGCGCACAGTCAAGGGAGATCACTTTTGACAAAAGTATCATTTCCACTTCATCACACCTACCGGGTTTAATGACATCTCTACTTACAATTGGTAAACGGGTTTATAATTTCCTTAAAAGAGTTTTCCATACCAACCGGGTACGATCATCTCTACTTATGACTAGTAAATTGGTTTTCTTTTCATAAAAGTAAGCTCATCATCCCAACTAGGTATGATGTGATTAAGGCCACTCACCCCTTGATCATGACGTATTTGTCTCTAGTTAGTTCTCGAATCCACGCTAGCTTTTCCTTGTTAGCGTTCCAGTCTCTTGTGTTCCTACATGATTTCGACATCCTTATCAATTAAGGTTTGTCATAACAGTCATCGTCTTCTCACGTATGAGTAATTAGGCTCAAAATTGTTAATTAATTGCACTTAGGTCCCTCAAGTTCATTTTCCTTAACATTAGGTCACTAATGCCAACTTTCCCCAAATTGAGTCCCAAGTCTTCCAAAATTCTCTTTGAGTCCTCAATTTACCTAGAATTGTATAAGGGGCTCAAGTTTTCCAAATTTCCAATTTGGTCCCCAAATGTTAAAAAATTACCATGTTGCCCCTACTTTCCAAAAATGGCAAGAGGTTCCTCAATTTTCTAAAATCCCCAATTTCCCCTAATTTTCCCCTTCAAATTGACTGAATTTGATTTATTCAAATTGGACATTCAATCGGGGTTAATTACTCCAATTGAAGGTATGGATCAGTTCCTACACTTCCATATGATTCGATTGAGCTTTGAACAACAGAATTTGAATCTGAATTATGCTAAAACGGAGCTTCATTGGAAAACTGCTCATAGAGAGAGAAAGCTTTAAAAGCTTACCGTCGGAGGTATGATGGTCCGAGCTCTCAATCCAGAAAGGTAGCTCTTGTCTTGAGGTTCCTTCTAGGATCAAGAATTGCTACAATTGATATCAAATCGATAGAGAATTTTGTCAGTAAATTTTAGCACTTTCTCTCTCTAACTCCAATTTGCAATGACTGAGTAGGGCCGAATTGGCTTAACTTTCAGCTCTGTTGAGGTCTTATGAGGGTTGTGGGGGTGTTGGAGAGGCTTGGCTTGGCCAAAGAAGAGCTGAATTTGGCCAAATTCAGCTCGACCAAAATAGGGCAGTTTTAGTCCGTCGGAGCTACTTCACTATTTAATTCCGCCATCACTTCTCCGATGATCCTCGGGTCAAAAGGAAGATGCTTTCAGGTAGCTAACTTCCCCCGAAGTTTGTAGGACCCAAACTTGCCTTTTGAGGCTGAGAAAAATGCCTATATTGGAGCTCTGATTTGAGCTTCACCGAAAAATGGAGTAGTTGAGAGGGAATGGAGATTTGAGGTGTGTGGAGGATGAATGGAGAGGAGCTCTTTATATAGGGAGATCGGGGACCCTCTGCTCGACAACTTTCCATTTTGGTTTAGCTTATCCTCGCCCTAAAATGACCTGATCAAAGCCGTTTTTCCTTTACCGGTGTTATCCATTTTCTGCATTAATGAACAATGTTGTCATACTGATGAAGAAGATGACACTGCTTTGAACTGGATCGGACCGGTCCGACCGAGTTCAATGCGTAAATCGGTCAGTTCAGGCCCGATTCGACCGATTTTCTCAAAATTAAAAATTTCTAAATTCATTTTCTATCTAATGGTGGCTTTAATTCCTTAATTTGATCATTTTAATCCACTAAGAAAAATGAATCTAGAAACCAGTTCAAGTATGGTTCAAATCGGTTCAATCCAGTTCAAGTCCGGTTCACCCTGAACCGGTCTGGCTGTCTCTTCCCATGTGTCCCAAGGTTATTCTCCATGATTTTTATGACTCTTTGAGTCACTCAGGATTTTTCAATTCCCCAATTTACCCTTTTCTTATCAGTTATGGTTTATGAACCGGCTCGGTTTCCTCTTTTGAAATGACCGGTTCTTTTCTTGATTTTTCTTATCTTTAAAGGATGTGGTTTACAACTACCCTTAAGCCACGAGAAGGACTAAGTGATCCTTTCGTGAGGTGATTAGGAGACCTCGACAGAAAGAGGACTGGAACTTTCAAAGGAAACTTGTAATAATTACATGTAGGAATAAGGAAAGGGTACAAAGGAAGGGTAAGTGGAAAAGTATGACAGCAAAGGATGTCACTAAATTAAGGTATGATACCCACATGGGACGAATGCAAAAGGGAAATATACCCAAAGCTCAAGGAGTGAAGCGAAACCAATGGAACAGATAGTAGAATAATAAACTCAGGTAATACTGTAACAAGTGGGAATGGGTGGAATATCCATAATAAGGGAATTTGGAAGGGACGTCCGAATAAAAACATTGAAGAGTGCACCCTTCAATTAAGAAGTGATCAAAGGAAAAACCTTCAAGAAAGAATGAAGAGGATGAACGTGCAACTCAAAGGATGGAAAGAAATTCCGACTTCAAGGTAAGAGAGTAAGAGATAAAACCAACGAAGGGAACTCTTTCGAATGAAGTCAAGGAATGGACAAGTAAGCCATAAGAGATTAATTTGGAAAAAAAAAGAGAGAGAGCCCTAAAATGGTCACGAATGAGTAAGGATGGATCTGAGAAAAAGAAGTCCTTAAGTAAGTATGCCGTTGGACATGCAAGAGGACTGAAAGGAGGAAACCCGCTAGTATGTCGATAAATCAAGAAGTGGGCGGGGAAATCTAATAATTGGAAACGGAGAAACCAAACAAGGAAAGGAATAAAGGACCAACGTAGGACAAGTAGGGAATAACACCGAAAACACAAGTACGAAATGCTCGAACAAACACTGAGCTAAGGGTTTCAATCATCAAGGAAATAAATAGACCCAAGGATGATTAGACATTCTAAAACTCTCAATTCTGGACAAAACCCTCAAGAGGAAGGGTCTAACCCCAAATGCCGGAGAACGTTGGACTTAAGAAATTACTTGGACACGGGTGTAAGACAAGTCAAAGAAACTAAGTCCAAGGGAGGAAATGAATGAATAAAAAGGGGTAACTAGAGCGATAGGATGTCAAATCAAACCCCGAGTTGACTATAAGAGAATCCATTTCTGATGTCAAGGATGGGTGGCTAAGTTTTGAGGAAAAAAGTCCAAAAAGGAGGGGAGAGTTGTGAAACCCGTCCCCTAGACCAAGTAAACCCGGGAAAGAACCGGCAGTTTTGAGAAAACTGAGCCGAAAAAGGAACAAAAAAATGATAAAGAAGGGTTAAAATGGGAAATTAGAAAATACCAAGTGACCAAAAATTCATAAAAATCATGAGGAAGAACCGGGAAGTGGAATTGATGAGAGAATCGGACCGGTTCGGGGTGAACCAAACCCGAACCAAACTAAATCAGGATGAACTATAGTGAATCGGTTCAATGATTCATTTTTCTAGGTGGCTTAAAAATGTTAATTTAGGAAATTGAGGCCACCATTAGATAGAAAACAAATTTTTAAATTTTTAAATTTTAGAAAACCGGTTGAATCGGGTTCGAACCGGTCGATTTTTGAATTCAAGACAGCAAACCCGGTCAGATCGGACCGGTCAATAGTCAATGATGTCCAGTCAGTAGCCACACAAGCACAGGCCGCCAATGGGAGGTTGCCACGTGTCCGGTCAATGGATGACTGATCAACATGCCACATAGACACGAGCAACCAAAGGGAGGCTATCAGTTGTCCAATCAACAGGTCAATGACTGACGTGGTGGTTGAGTTGGACCTTCACATCAGAAAAACTAGCCAATCACAGTGCGCCACATGGCACACCTGCCACATTATCGTCTTCAACCTCCAGCCGCTTATAAAGATAAGAGAGAGAGGCTAGAAAAGCTAGAGTCTCTAACGACTCAAAAATCTCTCCGGTCAGGTCGCCGGCAGCCAAGTGAGAGGCCGAGTCTTATGCAAGTTAGTAGCCTGAACAGTTCCTTAGCTCACTATATAAAGAGCACCCCTCAATTCATTCTTAGCATCCCATAATTGATCGAAGAAGATGAATTGCTTAGTTTTACGGTGAGCAGCAAACCAAAGCTCTAACATTGGGGCTTTTCTCCACCTTTGAAGTTGCATTTGGTCTCATTGGAACCGGGAGGAAGTCCTCTACCTTGCCATACCTTCCATTCAGCTTCAGAACCAACAAGGAGGTGCGAGGGAGCTCAAACAGTATTGTTGCTCCTCGACCACAAAATAGCCAACCTTCTGCAACCCACTTCGAGCTTTCCCTCAGCCAATTGTTGCCAAGCCAGACCCCCTACACCCCATCCAGAGGTGACTCGACCTTCCCCCGAGCTAATACGGTAAGCCCCTTTGTCGTCCCTTCGCTAGAAAACACTATTCACGATGCATTTCCGTGGAAACTAAAACTAAGAAATTCACACTGCTCATGCCACCAATTGAAGTGCAGTTTGATCTAGAGAGAATCCTTAGGAGGAGAGCAATACAGAGAAAGCAAGAGCTCCGGTCGCTGGACCCTCACTAGTAAGATATCGAATCTTTCTCTCTCTAGACTGAATTTTCCGGCGAAGCTCCGTTTGAGCTTATTTCCAAGCCAAATTGAGCGGTTCAAAGCTTGAAATGATGGGAAAAACATAGAGAAGATGATTCAAATCAAGAATGAGGGCAATTAACCAAGTTTTAGGGGTCAATTGAATGAAAGTGTGATTCGGGGACCAAATTGCAAAATTTGAGAAATTGGGAAATTTGGGAATTTTTGGAAAATTGGGGTCCGAATTGTAATTTAAGGAAATTAGGGGCATTTTCATGAAATTAACTTCCAATTGGGCAATTGGATGAAATGGAGGGCCAATTGGCAATTTTTTAAAGTTCAAGGACCAATTGGTAATTTTGGAAATTTTAAGGACTTGTGAGGAAAATTGGAAGTCCTAAAGCTTTGATAGCTTCCTGCACACTAAGACCAAGGCCCAAGGGGAAATGAGGTCTCGTCCTACCGGGCAATCATGATGAAGCACTAAGACCGAAGCCGGAGGGGAAATGAGGTCTCGAGACCGAGGCCAGAGAGGAAACCAGATCTCGTCCCACCAAGCGAACATGATTAGGGTGTGAGGGCTGGACTATTGATGTCCACCCAAACTCGGGGTAGAGGTAGTGCACCTTTGTCCGGGTGGACAGTAGAGACGCACCAAATCATAAGTGGAATGGTTGGGGACTGTTCTGTGAACATGTGATCCCTTTCTATGATAGAGAGGGTGTGTGAATGCTTGTTGAAATGCCTCCCGAGCAAGGGGAAGGGCTAAGAAAGCTAAACACACCTAATATAGAAATGGGAAAAAGGTTTTGAAAACATTGGAAAGAATTTGAGAATCCTAGGAAAAGAAGAATGGTAAAGCTTGGAAAAAGTTTTTTTTTAACTGAATTTGAGGGAAAATCTTTTTTAAAGGAAATGATAACTTTAGCATTGTTTGAATAAACTAAAAATATTTTGAAAACTCTCTCCCAACATCTGCTCACTGAATTTTAGAACTTACCCCCTCCCTTTTAGGTAACCGAGGAAGAATCAAAGTTAAAGACCTCATTTATTTGAACTATAAGATAGGAAAAAGGATGCCTTGCTCCTTGCGGTTTTGAAAAGGGTGAAACCCTTCATGAACCAAAGGGAGTGGCAGGTTGATCATGGGGACCCGACCAAACCGGGTTGGGGCGTGACAACTTGAGTGGTATTAGAGCATGTTTCCTCAAATATATTATCAAGACTATATAACCTAGTAACTAAGAGAAATAAGTTTTAAAATTTTCAGATGGCTCCCAAGAGAGTAACCAAGAAAACTAGGATTGACGTCACCAACACCACCCAACACCCTGTCCTCATAGGAAGACAACCCTAGAAGCTCCCCAATGCCCGAGGCATAGTAGAGGTCCCACAGGACCAAATGGGGAAGTATCTAGTGCCACCAAGGAGTATGGTGCTAGGATATGTTAGGGACACAATCTTGAGTACGAAGGGAGTCAAGTCTGAAGTCAGGAATGCCAACAAAGGCGTATAACCTTTCAAATGAGGATGCTTATCAAGAACCCCGTAGCTCCCTATCTATTATAAAAGGGCTAAAACCCTAACATATTGTTCTTCTCTATTAATGAAGTACTCCAAATTCCTAAAACCCTATCTCTCAAATGATGTGATCTTGCTAGGAAGATGGCCCCAAGAAAAGTAACCAAACAAACTCACGCTACCATAGAAACTAGGGAGAATCCCATCCCAGTTAAGGAAAGTGAATTAGGAAATTAAGAAATCTAGGAGGACTCTTAGAGTGATCCTTTGACAAAGAAGACTCAACAAGAAAACTCTCAAGGTATTCAGACTCAAGGACGGTGAAGCACCTACAATACTCAAAGTAAAGGAGGAATCACATCGGTCCACACAAGGAAATAAGTTGTTATAAGTGCGGATGATGGGGACACTACATTAAGAAGTGCCTAACCCTACTAAAGACAAGTACCAAGATAACTTGTTATAGGTATAGGGGAATAGGACAGGTAATAAAGGACTGTCCCACACCCCATGGACTGAGGGCAATACCTCCTAAGAATCACACCGACTACTGAAATCCAAAGTCACGGAAGATAGGAAGGACCGGAGACCAAAACCATGGAGCAAGTTAAGTAAGTTATTTGCAAAGAGGTCAAAAAATAGCGAGGTAAAGGAAAAAAATTAAAAACTTCTTCTTAAAAAGGTTAGGTAGAGAGGAATACCATAAGAATAAAGGTAAGGTACATGGGAAATACACCTAGAACCCCTCAGAAAGGGCAAACACGAAAAACATCCTCTAGCAACTCTAGGGAAAGGACACGGTAAGAGTGAAGAATAGGAGAAGTGTGCTAGGAAAGGGAACTCTAGAGGGATGTATACGACTAAGTACCACATCGAAGGGACCGTTGATGGGCGGCTGGACATAACATGGAGTGTTAGGAACCAACCCATAATCAGGAGCTCCTTGAAGGAAGGATAAGGAACACAAAGGGAATTGGAGAATATGGAAGGATTAATGGCAAATAATTATACCGATGTCAGAAGGGTATAAGAAAGGAAAGAAGGAAAAGCCTTCAAGTAGCGTTAGGGAGGTGGAATATGAAACTCCTAGGACGAAAGTCCCTGGGTAGAAGGATAAAGGTAGGAAGTGAGACAATAAAAAAAATTCCCAAGCTAAGGAACCGACAGGTGGATCATAAGAGGCTTACTCGAAATAAGGAACCTCAAAAAGGGGCATACATGGTTAAGGATGTCTTGGGATGACAAGTGTGACTTCTTTTGGAAAAAGGTAGAGAAGCCAAATAGAAATTTTGGATCAACATAGCGGAAGGAAGCAAATCATAACAACAAGATAGTTAAGGAGAATAAACGATGCCCTAAGAAGGACCATAAACTAGTAAGGACTACACCCTAAAAAGGGCAATAGGATGGACATTAAGGATAAGAAGATTCGAGAGACAACTGTCTCAAGATAATTAGACAAGGAGAATAGTAGGGACTAGGCAGTTAACGAACTGACCCTCGTGAAGGTCAAAACTCCAGCAAAGAAGGGAGAGGTGGAAAGGCCAAACAATTAGGAAATAAGGATGAAGGAAATCCTTAAAGAGATCAATGGCCAAGATTGGATTAATGACCAAAAGCCATGAGAAGGTTAAGTAAGCCTCACGTAGGATGATCAGGAGATCTTGAAACAAGGAGGATGTGAGCTCTACCTAAAAGAAATAGACGTGTACTGGGGTATAAGTGAGAATGAGGATGGGGTAAAAAAGATGTGCTCACAAGGTTTCAAGAGTAAAGGTAAGCAAGAGAGGATGGCATCAAAGGATGTCATTTAAGGTTAGATGTCCTCAAGGGCGAATGAAAAGAAAATCCTGGGAGAAAGAGTAAGAATCCTCCCAAGGAAGGAAACCCTAGGGGGATACATGTCCCAACTAAGAGGTAATGGAACCAAGTGACGAAGGATGAGGAGATGAACTTGCAAATGAAGTGCATGCTGAGGTGAAAGAACCACGGGAAGCATACTAGGAGGACCCAAGGAGCAAGTTAAACCCAAGGAACAGGTAAGTAGGAAGATAGCATCAAAAGATGTCGTACAAGTAAGAAATGAATGGACTACCATAATAAGGAAATAGAGGAAAGAACATCTGAAAAACCTTGGAGAAGTAAGCCCTCCAATTAAGAAGTGATTAAGGGAAATGACCACTAACAGCAAGACTGGTCGTCGTCCACACTCACTTAATGGAGCCTAAAAAGTGGATGGTTAGGCATAGTGTGGAGTACATGAAATAAAACTCGATAATCGGAAGTTCCTCAGGTAAAGAATAAGGGATGGAATGGAAAATTTAATACAATGGAGGATTGAAAGTGGGAAAATGCCCAATATAGAAAGGGTATAAATAGATGAAGAAAGGAAACCTTCAAGGAATGGTAAGAAGGTTGAACATGTAACTTCTAAGGTGAAGGTCTACTTCGTAGGAGATAGTAGAGAATGAAACCATAAAAAAGGGAACTCCACAAACCAAGCAATCAACACGTAGACCGAAAAGGATCAACTTAGAATAAAGAATCATGAAATGGTCAAGAGCAAGTAAGAGTGGATTAAGTAAAGGGAAAGTCCTTGAGGAAAGAACGCCATTGGAAATGAGGAAGGACATAAGAAGGCAAGAATCTCAGTGTGTCAGTAAGTCATTGGGAAACCAAATGATTGGATCCAAAAAAATCCAATAAGGAAGTTGGGAAAGGACGAGTAGGTAAGGAAAACCGACATGGTTACGTAAGACATGACGTTAGAGGCAAGAAGGATGATTGGATAATGGAAAAGGTAGTCGAAGAATATTACCAAACGAATAGACGGACAAAGTTATATGATCCCCAAAAGGTTGGAAGGTTGAGAACAACCATTAAGGAAGTGTTCTAAAATTCTATTAGACAAAGATAGGTTATAAAGCATGTCATGCTGAAAGGGACATGTAAGCTCAACAGCCCCAAAGAAAAATATGAATCAATTAAGAAAGAGTCAGTTAAGCATGACAAGGTCAAACATAATATTTGGACTGATGTTGTAATAAACAACGGATGGAGGAATAGTCAAAATAGGACAAAAAGATGATAACACTGAAACCCGTGAAAACAAGTACATAATGCTCGAAAGAACACCGAGCTAAGGATTTCAATGATCAAGAGAATAACTAGACACGAGAATGATTGGGCATTTTGGAACTCCCAATCCTAAAATCTTGGGCAAAGAACCCTCAAGAGGAACAATCTTACCCTAAGCAGAGGAATAAGTGAACCTAAGGATGTACTTTTGGACTAGTGGGTAAGACATGCCTAGTTATAATAAACACCATGAAGTGAGTAAACAATGGAAAGGAAAAGAAATTCCTTAACTGCGTGATTTAAAGGGGCTAAGTGAAGGAACAACTGAAGTATTAGCATGTCAAGTAAACCCCAAGTTGACATCAAGGGAAATTATTCCCTGCTGAATAAGTTTTGGGGATAAAACTCTTAAACGAAGGGGAGAGTTGTAAACCCCATCCTTTAAATATAATAAAAATTGGGAAAAGAACCGGTTATTTCAAAAGAGGACACCGAGCCAGTTCACAAACCACAACCGATAAGGAAAGGGTAAATTAGGGAATTGACAAATCCCGAGTGACTCAAAGAGTCATACAAATCATGGAGAAGAACCTTGGGATAATGGGAAGTAAAAGCCAAACCAGTTTAGGGCGAACCGGATTAAACCATACTTGAACCGATTTCTGAATTCATTTTTCTTGGTGGCTTAAAATGATCAAATAGGGGAATTAAAGCCATCATTAGATAGAGAATGAATTTAGATGAATTTAAAAAATTTTAATTTTGAGAAAATCAATTGAACCAGGCTTGAACTGGCCGATTTACACATTAAATTCGATTGGACCGGTCCGATTCGGTTGTCGAAGCTTCATCATTGTGCGATCATGCCAGCACTAGTAGAATGAGAGTTGAGAATTAGTAGAGGTGGCATTGGAAAGCTGACTTCCTCAACTTTCTAGGGACACTAAGATCGCATTCTGAGGTGGTTGGACGATAGAGCTAGGCTCTCTACAAGTTGGGTCACTTGAATTGAGAGTTGCCTATGTTCCAAAGAGGATTCCGGTTGAATTCTGATGAAGGAACACCTACAATTTATATTATTGGATTCTAGACTTTTATTGCAATCCAACCATAGCTCTCTTTCATCAATCCAAAGCATATAGCCCTGTGAATGAATTAATTTCCCCAAGTGGTGAACACCAAGTTGTCTACCAATGTTTATCATTAATTTTTGAAGAAATTAGGTCAAGGTCGGGTGAAGGAGACGACACACACACGTATGACCATGCGTGCGTGTACCCAACATGGCGCGCCGACCGGTCTGCACTATAGCGAACTAGTTTTTGGTAAATTTTTTTATTGTTTCAGTAGTTTTTTTTCCTAGTTCACCCCTTTTCCAGATGGCTCTTGTAAAAATAAAAATACCTAAAAATTCTACATTTAGTTTCCTATTAAATTGACCCAAGAACCTTCTCATTTTGATTTGTTTAGCACACTCAAAAATTTATGGAGTTTTACCACTCCGACCTGATTTGATCGATTTCAGCCCTTCCAAAGCTGGTTCACCTCCAATTAGACTGATTCCTGACCCAACCAAATTTCTTAAAAATCCTCTGTCACATCCTTTATTGATTAGCCTCAAGATCCTCCATTTTATGGGTTGTTTAGGTCCCCTTAAAATTCAGGGGCATTTTCACGTAATTCAGCTCGGTCCCATTTTGGGTCGATTTTCACTTTGTGATTTTCTATCTCTCGACTCATCATACTTTGTGGGTTTTTGAGAGTCGTCTAGGGGTCCTACTTACTTCCATCATAGATTCATTTATTTGAACTGACTCTCCAAATCCTGGCTCAGGTCTCATTCCCGGCTCGGGGCTGCGTTCTCGATTTTGGTTTGTTGTTTCTGGTTTGAAATTTTCTTCCTAGTTTCATATCCCTTTTCAAGCCTAGAGTTTTATTCTTAGTTTGGGACTTCACTCCCGATTCTCACTTAGGTTACAATCCACTCAGACTTAACCTGGGTTCTAGAAGTTCTAGTATTATATATTTTTTGTAGTACTTTTGGGACATACAAGTCCCAAATAATGGGTGAGTGGGGTTTCCAACTTTGTATTTGATTAGACTGATTTAGTCAATATTTCCCATTTTATGAAATGAAAATATGCATGCTTTGAAAACATTTTAAGAAAAATATAGAAAAGCTAATACATAGACATTTATCAAAATACGGGAGATATCTCAAATAGTTGTGAAAAGCGGGTCGAGACCCGATAGTCTATAATAGACAAATGTGAATCTGGAGTTTTAAAAGGGAGTGAAAACCCAACCCTTTACAATATTTATGAAAGGGGTATAAGGGCCATATTTACAAAAAGGGTTAAGGTCCATGCTTACATAAAGGACTAAGACTCATATTTAAGAAAAATGACTAAGACTCATGTTTATAAAAGGAGCTAAGGTCCATGTTTATAAATAGCTTAGTCCAATATTTATAAAGAGGATATATGTCACAGTGGTTATGAAAGGGGCTAAAGCCCATTTTTATAAATGGCTTAGGCCAACATGTATGAAATGGACATATAACCCAATGGTTATGAATGGGGCTAAGGTACATGGTTATAAAAGCTTTATATCACTATTTATGAAAGGTGATAAGACCCTTGTTTATAAAATTGCTTATGTCAATATTTATGAAATGGGCATATTGCCCAATGTATACGAAAGGGACTATGACCCATATTAATGAAGTGACTAAGGTCAATATTTATGAAAGGGCATATAGTCCAGTGTTTATAAAAGGGGCTAAGGTCCAACGTTTAAGAAAGTGGTCAATATTCAATTTTTAGGAAAGGGACTAACATCTGATGTTAGAAAAGAAACTAGTCCAAAAAGTTTAAAAATGGTCTAGGGCTTATGATTTAGAAAAAAGGGTGAAGGCCCAAATGATTGATGAAAAATAAGACATGGCCTACGATTAAAAAATAGAGCTAAAACCTTATATATGAATGGACATTGGTCTATGCAATTCCAAGAAATAACGGATACATCGCAAGGCAATTTTAAAGATAAGTAGCAAACTGACACCTTATGACATATTGTATATATGTGTTTCTCTTTGAAAAATGAAATAAAGCTTGAAGGCCCTTAGATGTTATTATGCTTGGTGTTAAAAGGATTGGGTATATATAAAGTCAATCCTTATATCTTTATAGTATACCACATAGGGGGGAAATATTTTTCTAATACAAGTACTAGATGGTAGCTATAATTGAGGATGGTGATAAGGGGGGAAATATTTTTCTAATACAGGTACTAGATGGTAGCTATAATTGAGGATGGTGATAAGGGGGAGAAATGTATTACTGTGATAAGGAGGAGAAATGTATTACTTACAAGGATGGTGATAAGGTAACACATGATATGGAGATGATCATTGATATTGATTTGATGAATTCATGCATGAGTCATGCATCTTATCAAGAATTTGGTTTAATTTGGATATCATTAATTTGAGACTTGAAGAATGCATGTATGAGTCTTGCCTCTATAGGATATTCAATCACATTACATGTGGCAGGTGAGGATAGTCAAATACTCCATGAATAAACCTGATATGAATATGATATATGTTGGAAAAATGAAATGTGATCACCAGTGTGTTCATTTGATTAGTTAGTACGGAATATGATTTTTTTACAATAATGTGTGAATAATATATAATAAGAGTGTGACTCGTGAGTTGTCCAAGACTTCTCATCTAGTCACAAATATCCATAAATGTGTCACCAAAAAATTACTGACATAAGTCAACGAGGCTTGCGAAATCTAGAGCGAAGACTTAAATCTCGTTGAATTAATTCTTGTACTATGTTATGGTACTAGAGCCTTGACAAAGATGAGAGAATTGTTGCTTATTCTCTTTAATAAGATGCATTGACGATATTACTCAGCAAACCTACATCTGAACTTGCTTCAATCAGGTTCGATAGGGGATGTAGCCCATATGTTCACCCACTAGTAGTCCGTGTATGACTCAAGCAAGAACTCAACTATGGTAACATCGCATTCTAAAAAATGTGTTAAACTAAATTTGGATCGCAAACCAGAGTTTAACTGAGATCCGCAAATAAACCAAATTAGAAATTATTTTGAATTAGGATATTAAAAATTGGTTAAAATTAAGATTGATCAAATCCTGAAGAATTATCATTGATTGGTAATAAAAAACTAGTGATCATTTAATTTGAAATCGGATTTAAAAAGAGTTAAAATGAATCAAACTAGGATTATTTTTCCAAAAATGCTTAAAAGTGTATAAATGTAATTTTTTTGTCAAAGTTTTAAATTATAATTCTCGATACTATGCTTGAAAAAGAACGAATTGTAAATGAAATACGTATATAATTTGATAATAGATAAAGTTTTAAAATGTAATTCTCAATTACTAAGAGAAAGGTTTGATGATAAATGAGACTGAAAATATATATAAAAACTTGTGGAATTCAAGTAAAAATAAATAGTGAGTTACATGAAAGATCAAATCATTTATGAGTTGGTCAAGTAATATTAAAAAGATGGTAGGAAGTTTTTTTATTGGTGAAAACTTCACTAAATTATAGAGAAGATGATGAGCATAAATGAACTTGAGCGAATAAAAAGAGGACGAGAACAAATATCATACCATGATCTAATTGAGTAATGACCAAGAAGGGAATGAATAGAATTAATGAAGAATCTTTAGTCAAATTTGGAACATAAATTAAAATTGAGTAATTGAGAAATAAATCGAATAAAAAATTAATTTAAAATTAGATATTAGAAATTGGTTAAAATTTAAGTTTGATGAAATCTTGAAAAATTATGAAAATTTAAATTGAGTTAAATTAAATCGAATAGAGTTAAATTTTAATTTTCTAAAAAAACCCCAAATTAGTATAAATGTAATTTTGTGCAGGAAAGAATTCAATGTCGTACTTTAATTTCGGACAACTTCATGCTAACAAGGATGAGAATCTACAACCATTCGACCCTCAAAGCTCCCTATAACATGCTAACCTATCCTCTCTTTTTTCACACCTCAATCCTCTTCATAATCCAAGTAGCTTTGGTGAATAGGTTAACAATCTCCTCCAAATATTTTTTTGCAGCTAAAGAAATTACTCTTTGACTATAAAAGAATCATATAGTCCTCTTCTACACGACAAAGGTCTTGCCCGAGTTTAATAGTGATCAAAGGAACATCAACTCTAAAATAATCATACATTAATAACCCAACTTCGCTCTTAATTGCCATAAATCATGAATTTTATTCAGTTTTTACCAAGTTCATATCAACACTAATTTTATGAATAAATGATAAATCCCCTTTAACCTAAAATATTCTTAAGATAACCAGAAATAAATACTTATGGAATAATATGGATTTTGAGATTAAATTTAAATATAAACAAATTATTATAAAATGATATGAATATTCTTTAGAAATATAGCACATGGATCAGAACATTTTTTACACTTTTTGTACCGATGCTTTTTGGAGAGACCGAGCTCACAACCCCTTGAAGGATAGCAGCATTCTACTTCCAACTAGGTGCTCCTAGTCGCAGTCTCAGCTGAACTCAAAAGGTCTTCTCATTTATGGATTACTCCATTTTACGTATTAACCCCTTTTTATAATTGTAATTTTTGTACACCATATGTGGCATCGTAGTAAATAGGTATTGAGATGAGTAGTGAAGGGATTCTGTATCTTTCACTGCTAAGGTCTGAAACGGAGAAGCCACCAATCGTCCATCCATCCATCCATCCATACTCTTCCTTCCTTCCTTCCTCAATCTTTCAAAGCAAACATTCATATTTTGACTTCCCGATTCGTCATCAGATCCTCTTCTTCTTTGATTCTACCATGATATAGCAATGGTGAGAGAGAAAACTCCGCCATTTCCTCTGTGATTTCGCCTGGAATCGTTAACTGGTGAACTCGTCAACTGAAATTCTTGGTATGACCCTTCCTACTCATTCATTTAATCGTTGAATCCCTATAACTCGTCAAATTAGAAGACTTTTGAAGCTCTTCATTGCTCTTCCTGCTGTTGATTGACAATTTAAACTGGCCTTCCTAAAATTGTTTAAGATTATGTAATGGGATTTGCGGTAGGAAGCCGATCCCTTCTTATTTCGATTGAATTATGTTGATCGTTTGGCGGGGCACTGTAATTGTTTCAGATCATTTAGATTCATCTTCTTTAGTAATCCAATGATATTCACTGAGGTACTCTTGGCCATTTTTCTTGTTACTTAGTCATCGGGGACAGATTATGTCATTTGTTACTTGACAATGGTTTGTTTGGTTTGATGTCTCTATGGTCCTTTGCTGCATGGAGCTCGTCTTTTGAAACCGAATGCTTTTAGCTTGATTATTAATTACTTGTGGAAGGTTCTTTGCTGTTCTCATTCTCAGAACTGGTAATGATTTCAGGCTGGGGTAGAAGGATGCTTATATTAATAGCAGAATAGCTAGCTTATGATGTTCTGCTTTCTCCTAGTCTGAAGATGCTGTGCTCTCCTTAATGGAGAGGATGAATTTTTCCATTTGTCTCTATATTTATCCACCCATTCTGAAACGGGTTTCTTTTTATTTTCCCATGAAGCATTAACACCTATCCTGTTTTTCAGATTTTCTTTGTTAATTTTATATCTTTTGACATATTTTTCTAGATCAACACAACAATACTGTCTCTACACTAGGGCACAATGCGTGCACCATCTTTGATTGCCCAGTGCCTGCCTGGGTTAATGCTCCATGATTCTGGGAGTCAAGTTACTGAAGGGATCACTCTCCCTTCCCCAGCAGTCGAGATTCTTCCTTCGAAGGTAAATTGTAGTTTCACTTGTTCAATCAAATATTATCAGTATTCCTATTCTTAGTAGCAAACTGAAAGTATGCCTCTTGGATTTACAGACAGCACACCCTTACAGATACTCTGGAGAAAATGTAGACTTGCCTGGCATCAGCATGTTTAAGGTTAATGGAGCAATTGTATTTTGTAGTTGTTGAAATATGCCACTTATTTTATTTGTTAGAGCTGTCGAGAATATAACATAAATATTACATTCTTCAGTAACTTGTACTTTGTAGCCTTCATGAACATATTACTCATAGGAATTTCCAATGCAGTCAGTGTTCCATACAGTCTCAAGTGTACAAGTCTTTGAGCTTGGTCTCTGCGATTCTCCATTTTTATGGTTGAGCTTTTTAAAATGCATTCAATTCAATTTTTTTCAGGGAAGACTCAGTGTTGCTGACATGATTGGGTTTGCAGGATCTGAACTGATATCCTCAAAACCTGATGGTATGGCAAAGACAATTTCAGAATTCACTTTATAATGAAGTTATTGGACCTTATTTCCTTTGACACGAGCATTTACTAACAAAGTAGAACATTGATCTGGTATCTCCATATTGATGATTTAATTAGTTGATGCACTTGTTTTTCAGGATATCTAAAGTCATGGGACAGCTCAATTGATCTTGTCAATGTTCTTAAACATGAGATTTGTGATGGAAAATTGAGCTTCAGAGGAAAAAGGGTACTTGAGGTAATCCTGGACATTGTAATTCAACAATGTTCATTTGTCATGTATCTTCATTTGAGCTTTGCTGCTACCTAAAAACATATAGAAATGATAATTTAAAGCTCTTCCACTAAAAAGGAAAAAACAGCTCAAGAAGAATTTAATCATTAGAGTCTCATTGTTAATAGTGTTGCATAATTAATCCTTTCTATTTTCATTATTCCACAGCTTGGTTGCAGCTATGGTCTTCCTGGTATTTTTGCCTGCATGAAGGTATTCGTAATATCTAAGTTCTTTATATTGTATTTGGTATGCTTGTTGACCTTTCCGTGTTTCACAGACTTCCCCTGAAAATGGAATAAACAGATTGATGAAGCGTAATGCATGAAACTTCATCTTGCTAGCACTAGAACCATGTGTGAGGATAGCATGCAGTGGGTCCTCCATAATATGAAACTTTTAAAGTACTCCAATTTTTTCATCAGGGTGCTTGCACAGTCCACTTTCAAGACCTCAGTGCAGAAACGGTTAGATGTATCACTATTCCAAATGTGCTTGCCACTCTTGAGCAGACCAAGGACTGGCAGAGCCGACAGCCTGAGAGTCCCCTAACTCCGTCGAGGCAAACATTAGCTCCCTCGATTCACTTCTATGCTGGAGACTGGGAAGAGCTCCACACAATCTTGTCCATTGTGAGGAATGATGGATCTGAAGTGACAACAGGAATGAACCTGAGCTTCTCTGAGGAGGATTTCATGGATGGGGGCAGTAGCCATGAAGGGAGCATAGTTGGACATGAAGCCTCCTCAAGGAGATCCAGGTCTCGGAAACTCTCTGGAAGCAGGGCATGGGAGCGAGCAAGTGAAGCAGATCAAGGAGAAGGTGGATATGATGTAATTCTGATGGCAGAGATCCCGTGTTCCTCTTCAGCTTTGAAAAAGTTATACTCACTTCTCAAGAAGGTTAGATTCTTGTTTCCTTTATTTTGCTTACTATGCCTCAGATTCCGTTCCATTAAGTGTTGAGAAGCTCTTGGTTTGGATTGACTTTATCCAATTTTCTCACTCTTGGATTCTCAAGGTTCAAATATGGGCACCACTGATTTGATTTTAAGATTACAGTTACCTTCTTCATGAAATATAGATAAATGGATCCTTGCACACCTGGTTAGCAGAAACAATCACAATAGTACCCTTCAAATAAAGGAGTGTTTAGTAGGACTGCAGATGATTGCATTCATACCCATTACTGGAAGGGTTCAAGAGCTCAACTGTTTTTGGGTATTTTGATATAACAATTAATAACAATGTCCTTGACATTGAGACGTGATTCTTGTGGTCTTAATCCCATTCTTCTTTTGGACATAGCAGTGTCTCAGGCCTCCTTATGGAGTGGCATACCTGGCCACGAAAAGAAACTATGCTGGATTCAGTAGTGGAGCAAGACACCTGAGGAACCTGGTGGATGAAGGCGGCACCTTTGGTGTCCATATGGTTAAGGAGATGGTTGACAGAGATATATGGAAGTTCTTTTTGAAGTGAGGCAAGAAATACTTCTGGAGTTGAGGCTACATTGTATAAAACTCAATCAAATATCTTTGGTACAGCTAATCAAGACCAACTTCCTTCATATTTGTATGGTATGGACCAGATTCTTTTCATTTTTCAAAACTATAATTCTCATAACTTCTTGTTTGGAGGATAATAGAATGGGAAAAGAGGCAGCCAGAATCTATAACTTTTTGCTGTGTATTTCATCTGTTATTGTTAATTGAGTGCATCAGGTCTACAATTGGATATCTGAGAAAATTTTCTCAAAAGAGAGCCCCTTAAAACTGAAAATGTATATGGTCAAGAAATCTCAAAGATTTTTACTAACAAATGACTTCAACAAAATTAACATTTGAAAGTGATTGACTTTAAGTATTCAACTTTTTTATTTGACAATTTGCAGTTTTAAAAATTATCTATTCAATCTATTTATTTTTTTTGCACGGCATGTATTCAATCTATTGAGTGAATATTTTAGGGCTTGATGGCACGATTAAAATTTCTCCATTATAAATGGAATCAATTATTTTTGAAAAATCAGCCATTGCAAGACGCACTTTTCAGCAAGTCCAAGGCCAGTTTAGTACCAGCCCGTCCCACTCTCCATCTCTAGTTCTTGGCTTCCCATCACACAGCATATAGTTGGTCGATGATGAGATACAGACCAGTTACGTTGTACTTCATCCTCAATCATCTCAATATAAACACGTTAATTTCTCGGGTGACATGCACGAATGAACCTTAGATCCACTTGGTCGGGTTCAGACCCGACCCGAGCACGAATGAACCCGAGGCTTCGGGTCCAAAACCTGGACCCAAAGCTGGAGTACTTTAAAATATAAAATGAATAATGTTATTATCCCTTAATAGTTATGTAATATTTGCATAATGGTAAATATATGATATATTGCCCTATGTATTTAATAAAATATTTTTAAAATAAATTAATAAAAATATTTCCTGATAAAAAATCAAATAATTCCTAAACGTATATTGAAAATTCTAGAAAGTGCATTGGTGCAGATGATTTTACTAGAGTTAGTATACCCGGCGGACTGGCCTGCTGAGCATTGTACAAGTACGTGCTGGGTGAAATTGCCATGGGTATTCTTCTTACACGAATTATTGCACTAGGATAATGGCTATAAGGATTGAAAAGCATTATGGAGTTAAAGATTTTCAAGGTTTAGCCAAGGCTTAGCCACCTCTTTGGTTTGGTAATGTAATTGCACATAATTTTGAGAGTTATAATGATATTACTGATAAACTTCTTTATCATAATATTTTTGCTTCTCATTTGGGGCAATTAATAAATAACTAATAAATTATCTTTTTTAACTAATTTATTTTTGAAAATAGAATATCCAAGAAAGAGTGTAATTATTATTTCTGATTTTTTAATCATTCCATTGTTTGAATCATATTTTTTTCACCAATTAAGTTCAAATAAATAGAGAGCTATATCAACTTATAATCTAATTAAGGTAGGAATATAAATTAAAATAAAATAATTTAAAATAAATAAATAAATAAAAGTCAAATAAGGAGTTAAATCGTAATATCTGTCCTACATTCATTCGGGAGAAAACTCCTAGTGGATTGAAGACCATATCAACGGATTTTCCATTTTCAAATAGGGCATATCTTCTCTATGCAAAATTTTGAAAATAATACCTTTGTTTTCTTGTCTTTCAGCTACTTTTATCTACTTTGATTTTAGTTTTAGACCACTTTTCTTTGAAGTGGATATATTAATGTCATTATTTCATATATATTCGTTGTTAACCTATTTAAAATAAATAAAGTGTGTAGAGTTTTTGAAATAACAATTAGTATTTTTATTACATTAGCAAAAACTTATTTATTTTTGTTCATTTCTATTATAACAAGATAGACTTTAACTACGATAATAGACCAATTATTAAATTTTGGATGAAAATTTTTTTAATTCTTTCTCTCTGTAATCTATTTGTTAACAACTTTTTCCCAACTCATTTCCCCATAGAGAAAAAAAAGAATATACTATTTTATAGTTATATTTCAAATAAAAAATAAGAGAAATAAACAAATATTAAATTATTTTTATATATTTACAATATATTCCTATGCTAATTGGGTTCTTAAATAGTATATTTACTGAAAAAAATATAATTAACTCGATAAATCTATTTTATTTTTCCTATATATTATTTACAAAATTTAGTTATTTGGTTATAGGTAATACTTATTTTTCAATTTCATCTCAAATATAAAATTGGAAATGAGAATTTTTTCTAATATACTTCTCGCAAATTAAAAATTCAAATGAAATGAAATTATAAGAATTTTTTTATTCATTTTTTTAAATTCCATCTAATTTATTAAAAAATTCTATATTTTATTTATATATCTACTTAAAACATATATTTTATTTTATTAAATATGTATTTTAGACCACTTTCCTTTGAAGTGGATATATTAATTTCATTATTTCATATATATTCGTTCTTAACCTATTTAAAATAAATAAAGTGTGTAAAGTTTTTGAAATAACAATTAGTATTTTTATTACATTAGCAAAAACTTATTTATTTTTGTTCATTTCTATTATAACAAGATGGACTTTAACTACGATAATAGACCAATTATTAAATTTTGAATGAAAATTTTTTTAATTCTTTCTCTCTGTAATCTATTTGTTAACAACTTTTTCCCAACTCATTTCCCCATAGAGAAAAAAAAAGAATATACTATTTTATAGTTATGTTTCAAATAAAAAATAAGAGAAATAAATAAATATTAAATTATTTTTATATATTTACAATATATTCCTATGCTAATTGGGTTCTTAAATAGTATATTTACTGAAAAAAATATAATTAACTCGATAAATCTATTTTATTTTTCCTATATATTATTTACAAAATTTAGTTATTTAGTTATAGGTAATACTTATTTTTCAATTTCATCTCAAATATAAAATTGGAAATGAGAATTTTTTCTAATCTACTTCTCACAAATTAAAAATTCAAATGAAATGAAATTATAAGAATTTTTTATTCATTTTTTTAAATTCCATCTAATTTATTAAAAAATTCTATATTTTATTTATATATCTACTTAAAACATATATTTTATTTTATTAAATATGTATTTTAGTTTATTTTTATATAATTTTTTTTCCTTTTGTTAATATTAGACACAACATATTATTGTGTAGTACCAATAAATATAAAATAAAATGAGAGAGTTACTATTTTAATTTCATTTCTATGGAACTTGGATATTATTATAATGGATATAGTTATGATTCAATGGATTAGTTCTACTTAATTTTTCTTTTGTTGATTTTTAATTTTTAAAATATATTTGATTGATTGGAATATTTGACGATTGAAAAGATTATTTATCATTATTTATTAGAATAAAAAAAGTTGAAAAAATTATTTTTTTAATATAAATTATAGTTATAGCATGAGTATACTATAAACTATAATTTATATTTTAAATAGAAAGTATCCCATGCTTCATATTTTCTCTTGTATTCTGTATTCTTCTTTTTTTTTTCATTTTCTTGTGTCTCTTCTTTGGTATAATTCGAAATTTGTAATTTCTTTTATTTTTTATCTATCGATTTTTTTAAAATTAATTTAAATAAATCCGAAATATTAAAAGAAAAAAGAAGTTTATCTATTGTGTCTAAAAAAAAAAGAGGGTAATAAACGTTTGCTTGAACTTTGAGCACTCATGGATACTTTGATCGTCTCTCCAAGAAAATCTGATTGTTGTGAATAACATATCAAAGCACAAGGCTGGGATCAAGAAACTTGGGAAGACGGTATCTGCGATCACTGACTTGCTCGATGAGGCAGAAAGGAGATAAGGGGAGGATAAGACCATAAAAATTGGCTGAAGAAGCTGAGCGATGCTGTGTATGAAGCCGATGACCTGGTGGACCATTACTCCAAGTCCATTGAGATCAAGCGGAGAACGCTGATGGGAGTGCAGCTTACACCACCTGATCTTGTACGGATTGAACCTGCAAATACCTGCACAATATTTTCTGTTATTTGTCGTATTCAAATAGAAAGAATTGTGTATAAATGTGATTCTCCGGAATGAATGAATTCAAGCAGCACATTTCAGATATTACACACCTCCCAATGTACGTTTTCTTACTCTGCTATCGTAGTATTAGATTTAGAGCACTTATAAGCTCCACAGCATCGGGGTCTTACCATCTCCTCACTCTTTTCAAAGTGATCAAGGGACATGTCCATATTAGTATGGTGCGGGCAATGGCATATTTTATATGCAGTATGAGCTGCACATCCTGTGTCCAACGCATGGCCTGAATGTAGGCCCACCGACCTAACCCGGCTGGCTGGCTGATAGAAGGAAATTATTATTAACTACACGATCTTGAACCTTGAGCTGTCACTTTCATGACCAGCATTTTCTCTTCACGGGCATAATAAATAGGCTATCATTCATTTCAAAACCTTTTTTTTTCACTCTGCAGATGATCGATAGAATTTACAAGTTTGGAATGCATAGGAAAGACTAATAGATTAGCTGTTCTATCGAGCAAGTCGAGTTATACTTTCTCTACAATCAAAGTCACTCAAGGGAGATGATTTTAAGAGGGTCAGCGTCTGTCTGTCCGATCTGTACAGAGCAACGACAGTAAGAATCCAATCCTGAAACTGGTCTGCATCAGCATGGCTTTAGTCTCTTGGCTGCCCGAACGAAGTTGATGATCACCTGCGTCTCACTCACTCAACCTCTGCTTGCTGCAATAAACAAGAGCATGCGAAGCTCAGCCCCACAGCTGATATTTAACGTGTGAAGTAGTTTTGATTTATGGGTACAAGTCAGCACCTGATGTAATGAGAAATGGCGCTCTACGGCTCTCAGCATCTCTTCTTGCCTTGAAGCATTCGAATTAACACTCACCTGCATTGCTCATGGCCAGCAGAATAGAGAGTTGAGTTGCAGATCAATATCAGAATTCAGAATGACTGGACTTGCAAGTGTTTAGAAGACGTACGAGCAGACATTTCAGCTATTGGATTTGATATTTCATGAGAGAATCATAGAAAATGAGTGTGGTCAATATCAACTGCACTATTTTGTTGTACAACTCTCTGATCCCGATTATTTATGATGTTCAGTCAACCCATGGATCAGTTCCGCATATAAATCATATTTTAGCCATAATAGATGAGTAGATGGAATCAGTTCATGATAGTCTATGTGGTTGATAGAGATTGGATTACCGCTAATCCTGCAACCAAATGGACAACTGGAACAAAAACTTGGTCCACTTTGTTCCCTTCAGAATACCCATTAAAGGCAATGAGGATTGAAAAGGTGTGAATTGTCACGAATGACAGTGCAATCATTGCTGCAAAACCAAGATCATTATTACAGGGAGAAAACTCATAGCTCAAAAAAGTAGATATTAATCTTGAGAAGTATTCATATTCAACCACTACTGACATTACTAGTTGTTCAAACCACTCAAACTGATCAAGTGGAACACAAACTGATCAAGTGGAACATTGCAACCTATACAAGCAAAAATTGTCCTGTTGGTGGGTTCAAGGGCTCGTCACTTTGTTTTTATAATATTAGCTACAAATAACCAAACAAAAGTGGTTTCTTTCTTATACTTTTAAAATTTTTAGAATTATCATGAATCATCAGTATGCAGAGGACACCATAACTTACATCAAATATGTAACGCAATACTAGCCAAATATTCAATTATCTGAAAGAGATATTATCTCACCTGAAATAAGGAAAAATGACATCTCTGGGCATCTCTCAATATAGAATGTAGCAGGACCAAATGATGGAGTTAAGAGGCTTAAACTAAATAATACAACATGAGCAACACAATGCCCTAAACCACCAGCTGCATAAAATTTTTATAGTATAGTCAGCAAAACTGAAACAAGAAATTGCAACAGATTATGAAATAGCACCTAACCTAAAAGTCATACTTTTGGGGAGGTAATGGTTTTTGAACTATCACTTGGCTTAGCTACAATATCACCAGTGTAAAAATGGTTATAAAATATGCAACTCTTAAACATGATAGTCATCAGTGAATTATAAGTATTACACAAGTCAAAATGAGAAAGTAAGGTAGATAGTAACCGAGCCTAGAGAACACTGTCATTGAATTTAGATAATCGGTATACCTTTTTTATACAAATTTCAATCATTCAAAAAGCATGTTGAGCAGAAGGGGAAAATAATTCCTTGTAAACAAAAATTTGACAACATTCTTATGCTTTTATCTTAAAGACTATTCCTTTTTGCATACCATTATAGCTCTTCACAACAAGCTTCCTTCACCTTTTTGTCTCTCTATAGCTTATCCTTACAATTATGACAAATATGACCATTTATTAAATATTTGGATCACAGAAATTAATAATTTCCATCTAGTAGGTTATACTTACTGGTAAGGAAATCTAATTAGATGGGTATTCATTGTTGTTAGAAAAAGCATATATGGAGTATTTTAGTTTACTTGAGTCAAATAACTGGAAAGCTTACCTAATGAAATTTGCATCTTATCAGTAAGGAAGAGGCGCAGTTTTAACATTCTATCAGCAAAAGCGTCCAAAATATCCTCCAGCCTCCTAGATAAGTAGGCCAAGAGAGAGCTTAATGCCCCAAAGGTGGGTTACAAACAAATTGTAATGTGTGCAAAGTAATATATATGTGGATCATGTGATAAATTTACTCAAAAGGGGGTTAGAAGTTTTTTTTATTTAAAACATTGCAAGATAATCATGTAAACAAAAAACAACAATTTTTTACTGTCTTCTTTTAGTGATGTCATATATTTTCTAACAGTATTATGCCCATCTCATTTGAAATTTACCGTCACCATTTTCTTTCTCCTTAAGCTTATATATACAGAAAAAGAGGGGTAATAAACATATCTTTTAATTTTAGCATTGAAACAGGAACAAAGCTTACCTGTAGATTCTCCAAAAGAAAAAGCTGAAGTCCTTCTTGGAACCCAACTGAGGTGATTATAAGAATACAATATGGCCACCAAGTACTTGAACTTAGAGGAAGAAAAGCCCTCCATAGACCTGACATTACAATTAGACTTATCAACCACAGTAGCATTCTGCATCCATTGGAAACAAACTAATTGAAAAATTTTCACATAACAGTCAATTCAAAATAGAGTATACTTAATTTAGTTAGACACATGTTATATTATTAATGAAAACAAGTTCATGTTTATTTGCCTAGGTCAACTCAAGAAGCAATGAGACTTCATTATATGTGTTGAAATAGTATAAGTTATTTAAGTTAATTATGATATAATCTTCGATATTAAGATTATATTATATATTCTATTTAAGGTAGTTAATAAATAGACATATATATATATTGAGTTAGGGTTTGGAGAAAATAAAGAGGTTTTCAATTTCTCATCCCCAATTCCTTTCTATCAATATATTCGTTTTCTATTACTCGAATTCAGTTTTATAACAATATGGTAATAGCATTTCCCATATATTTTATGGGAAACATTTTGAGATATGCATTCAGTTGAAAGGAAAGATAAATTAGCTTCCATCTAAAGTTCTGCACTTGCTGATTTGCATGCATGCTGACACAGAAACCCATAGTTCTACTGACAAAGAAATTCAGGAATGACCATTCAAGAATTTAAAGGAAACTTCTTAGACATGAGATCAGCTAACGGGACTAGGAAGGCAATGTTTATACAGATAATATAAACCTCTCAACTAAGCTACATAGACCTTTTTTTATTATTTTGGAGAACTTAAGAGATTTAACACCAGAGCATATATATGCTAATTAAACAAATTCAAGCTAGTAAGCTCTATATGGTAAAAACAATTCTAGCAAAAGCACCTGGCTAAATTTCCAGAGAAAATTGAATGCAAAATCTACAATAATACATCAAAGTCAACTTCTTTCAGTTCTTAATGAACAATAATAAATTTGGTTAGACTTTGAACTCTGTCACTGCCGCTCTTTAGTTCGATCAATCTCACCCCACTATATCAGTAAAAGCCCAAACTTTCTAGAAAACCCAGAGCTGAGAAAAAAAAAAGATGGTCAAATAAGTGTGAGGGAGATGATAGTCTCACCTGGAGAGCACGGTGAGGATCAAGAAAGGTTTCTTGGAGATGACAGAGATAAACAGCGAATCAGTTGGGCTTCCTTATCCCTGAATCAGTTGGACTACGAACATGACAATCCAACAGAAGAAACATATAGAAACTGCAGAAGCTCGAAGGAAGGTCTCCACACAGCTAGAGGCAAGCGCAGCAGTCAACCTAACGACCTGACTCAGCCATGCAAGAAGTTAACGAATTGGCGAGCCCACCTAGGCTGATCGATCCCTCTGCAGTCTGTGCTCCTGCTGCTTAATTTCGTCATTTGGTAATAACCAGTAAATAATCAAGAAATGTTGAAATTAGTTTTTTTTAATAATATTATGGAAAAATACAAACTTCCACAATTTCAAATATTTTGCCACAAACTTTTTTATTTAACATATCATATTTTCAATTCCAAAAACATGTATTTCTATTTTAGTCCTTTTTCATTCCTATATTTTATTGTCCAATTATTTTTTTGTGTGTAAAAGATTATATATAGAAAAATCATAGTGGTCCCCAACTTTTACATCAGTATCCATGTTGATATATATATATGATAATGTATTTTTTTTTGTATGGTATAAATTTTAAGGATTAATTTGTAAAATATAAGGGTTAAGGATAAAACTGTAAAAAATGAGAATTTTGGGATTGATTTATAGCCATAAAAAGATACCAAATTATGATAAAAAGAGAAAAATTAGAAGAGTATATACATATAAGTATTATTTAATTGTATGTTTATATGTGTAAATATGCACTTTATCTAGTAAATATGCATTACTTATTAAAATATTGTGATTTTTTGTCAAAATCAAATGAATATTACGTATAATTAAATTTTGTTGAAGTTATTAATAGAGAACTATTTTATTTTTTTATTGTGAGAAACATCTATTTTGTTGAATTTATGAGATTTATTTTATTGAATGGATGATTTTTATAAAAAAAGTGTGTTTTTAAATTATATTTTTACTTAAAAAATATTATTGTGAAATTTTAGTATAGGTTAAAATTTGAATGTAATAATAATATTATCTATCTATAATATTTTGAATCGATTAATATAAATTATGACCCATACTTTGCATTTAGACCATGGAGATATCTGTTGCCTCAACTCGATTAATGGTTAAAGTGCAAGTGTAATTATAATATTCAAATGTGATACTTATAATAATATTATGTGATCGAATGAAATGAGATCGATATTAAATTAGATTTAATAATAAATTAAATAAAAGTTAAATTATGACATCATAATATAAAATATCAATAATAATGTTAAATGGATTAAAGAGTTTTAGAGTAAGAAACTTATATTTTGAGAGATGAAATCATTATAAGAAATACTATATTGAAATTCGAACAAATTGGATTGATAATAGAATAAAAGAAATTTTTTCAAAAAAATTTAAGTAGGTAAAAATAAAATTTTTTACACTACAATGAAAAATGAGTTAAAAATTTTAGAAAAATAAATCACCCCAACAATTGATCAAATTGGGGTGAATAGACAAAAATGACCGAAATTGGCTAATTGGATTGAAAAATTTGTCGGAAATTAGTTTAAATAATGTCGGTCGATGGCAGTAGACTATATCCCTACGTTGGTGGCTGCAACATATCATGGTGCGTTACATGGCCAGGTGACCAATCGCCACATAGTGACATTGTTCGATTAGTGGATGTTGAGCCATGTCATTAGGGGTAACCAATTAGAATGTGCCTTATGTAGAATTAATATTCTAAACTACAGTTAGTACATATGGACGAGGAAAACCAATTAACGAATGCCACATGTCAAATGGACACTATAGACGATAATTAAAAGAAATTAGATAAGGACAACCAATCACAATATACCACATGTCGGAGATTACATAATCAAATTAATTTATCTAGACAGCCGAATAAGTTAGAAGTGGTGATCAATTGTTGGGCACCAAGTGGCGACATAACGCTCATGCATACACCCGTGCACATTGTCATTTTCATTTTCTCTGATTAACACATACTAGAAATAGAGGAACACACACAAAAAATAGAGGAACACAAGCCCAATTCTCTCGAAAATGTCCAAACGCACCTAGCAGCTCCAAGATAGTGAAAAATTGCCACCAAATACCCCTATCCCACATTGAGACCTCTAAAAGCTTTGTCTATAAATTCACTTGTCCCCCTTCCCCTATTCATCATAATTTCCTTCTAAAAGTCGACGGTTAAGTTTTCTGGCAAGTAGACTTTCAAGCTTGAGCCCGAGAAAATCAAGACACGAGTGAAGGTCGACCATAGTTTAAAATTTTTATGGAAGGCTTCTCTACACGGAGGAATCATCATCGGAGTTCACCAGTGATTGTGGTGCCACCGGTGTGGCCAAATGGTAGCCACACCCCCAACGCATAAAATAGAACATCAACTCTATTAGTGACTTACAACCTCCTCTAACAGCTAATCGACCGGGGAAGGTGACTCGAGGTTCCTAGCGACTTCTTCTTCATCAATCTCGGTTGAACAGGATCTGAGGTAAGTCTTGGCCTTATCATTTCATTATTTTCTTTAGATTTTTCTACTCAATTTTAGGGGTGGTGGGGGGGGGGGGGGATGGGTGGGTACCGACGGCTGATTGAGATGGGGCCAAGTCCAGGGAGGTCACCTCAAAGGTCCCTAAGCTTTCTAGGTCGGGGGCCCTAGCCAACTCGCCATCACCAGCGAGATTTCGACAAATTGCGCAATATTTCGGCAAATCATTGATCAGTGGCTAAATATGGCCAAATTGGTACTTTCAAAATGTAGAATGGTCCTAAGGAGATAATGGAGATGATATGAGAAGCTTTAGGGGCAAATTCAAAGGATTAGTCTCATGCGTTGACTCGAATTCCTGGGTCGGGATATTTGTGACAATCGCCACATCCCCTCGATGTTATAATGGTGGATAGCTTTGCCAAAGTAGAGCCGACATGATGTAAGACTCAGAACAAAAAGATAGAAGTTTTTCTATGGAAATTTAAACTTTTATAACACATATAGTGAGCTCACAAAAAATCAGTTATAAATTACACTTGTGAATAATACAATTAATAAATACAGATTAACCTTCATGCACGCCCTTCAAGTCATGTGCCTCATTATCGTGTTTTGGAAGTTGAGGTTAGAATAAACTCTTTGGTGCACCATTGCTCATACTTGAAATATTTTGGGGAGGGGTAAACACATAGGCCAGAGAGTGTGTTTACTGATATCGAGTCACGACATGGCTTACAACTCGGTCTCTACTAAATTTTCTTATTAATGCTTATTTCCAAGTACATAGGTTTTCTCCTTTTACTTAATACAAATTTTGAGTATTTGATTATCTCAAATTTTATCTCTTATATCACATTCAATTTTATCACAATAATAAACAAACACCCCTCAAAGGTCACCCATGTGTGACTTCGAGGTTGGAAGGGTAATTGTGCATATGTATTATGCACTTGTGGGGTCTACAGATGACCTTCCCTCTCGTGCCATCGTTGATGGAACTCATGTCATTCTGACATCACACTAGGTGGCCTTACCACCGTATCCACTAAGAGCTCACACATGAGCAACTTAGGGCTATGAAGGTATTATGCATTATATAATCGCACTCACTTGGAACATCCATGATGAACTATCTCTATCATGCCCGGACCTGATTTCCCTTAGCCGGAGACCCGTGAAATCCCACTGATCCCCTCGTTGTTACAAAGGCAAGATCCTTTGCCTAGGTAAAATCGATGAAATCCAGGATTATCTCAGTGAACCCCTTTAAGGAAAACAACGAAAATTTTAAAAATTTTCATATGATGAACCCTACATGAGCCCCTTAGCTCTTTTACCATTTAAAACCCTAGGAATAATAGCAAAATGATAAGTATGTACTTCGTGTGTTGGTTACAAGGTTACCTCGGGTAGTAGAATGCCTCAGGAGTATGCTCCTCCATTCTTACCTCGCGCTGCTGCTTAAGCTTACCTGCAACATGGTTCAAGATAGGGGAATGAGCTCACAAATCAATGAGTGAGACGCTGAAGTCGTGCCACTACATGGCTTACAACCCATACCTTTCCCATAACCACCTAGTAGTAAATTATACTCTTAATGCTCGTATCGCCCCTACGAGCCCCATGGTGCATTTTCGCCCTTGAGACTAGGTCTCAGGCCGTCCGACTCATTTCCTACTCTACAGTCGGGTTATCCTTAGTCTCCCCCTTTCTAGGTATTTATGCCCTTAATTCCTTTTTTTTTACATAATATTTATGCCCTTAATTCATTATAAGCAAACATGGGACATTGCCCCACAAACAACTCGACCTATGCTCGGGCGGCACTTACAAGTTACACATTACCCACGCCTCGTCCCAACAAGTTAGGCATTAACACAAAACAATAGACAACTCATGGCACTAAAATAAATAATCACATTCTGTGAAACCCGTACTCTCAAATCAAGGAAACAGAAAAAAGAACCAACGAATTTCATGAGAAAACTGAGCCGTTAAGTGAACCAAAATAATAAATAAGGGTTAAAAATGAGAAATTGAAAAATCCCAAGTGACCAAGAAGTCATAAGAATCATGGGGAAGAACCATTAAGTGAATTGGATGGGAAAACCAGATTGGTTTGGGGTGAACTAGATTGAACCATGGTGAATCGGTTCAATGATTAATTTTTCTAGTTGGCTTAAAAATGTCAGTTTAGAAAATTGAGGTCACTATTAGATAGAAAATAAATTTAGATTAATTTATAAATTTTTAATTTTTAAAAAACCGGTGAATCAGGCCTGAATTGACCGATTTTTGAATTCGGGTCACCAAACTCGGTCGGACCGAACCGAACCGGTAAACTGTCCAACCGGTCAACGGACAGCGGACACACAAACATGCAGCTAATGGGAGGCTGCCATGTGTCCGATCAACAGTTAGCGGACACTCGATCAGCATGCCACGCAAACTTGAGCAGTCAATGGGAGGCTACCACATATCTGGTCAACCGGTCAATGGTTAACGCGACAGCTGAGTGGGAATGCCATGTCAGAAAAATTGACCAATCATAACGCACCATGTGGCACGTTCGACACGTCATCATCTTCTTCCTCAGTCCGCTGACAAAAAAGAGAGAGAGAGAGAAGGGGAAGGCTAGTCCTCCGATGACTTAGGAAAAGCTACGGTATGACCGCCGACGTCTGAGTCGAGGGCCAAGTCCTATGCTGATCGGTAGCTTGGTCAGTTGACGAGGTCCTATAAAGAACACCCCTCCACTCGTCTTACTCATCCCACAAACGAGCGAAGAAGGTGAAGTACTCCATTTTCTAGCGAGGAGCAAACCATAGCTCCAACAACGGGGCTTTCTTTGACCTTTGAAGTTGCAATTGGTGTCCTAGAACCGAGAGGAAGTTCTCTATCCAGCCGCACCCTCCCTTCAGCCGGAGGACCATCCGAGAAGAACTAAGATGCTTACAAAATACCGCTGCTCCTCGACGGTCAACAACCCAAGTTGCTTGAACTCGATTTGAGTTATCCCTAGATTAATCCCAGCCAAACCAAGCTCCCTAGACCACACCTAGAGGTGCCCCCAACCTTCCCTGAGCTAAGATGGTGAGTCCCCTCCACTGCCCTTCATTGGAAAATACTGTTCACAATGCATTTATGCTAAATTTTAAACTGAGAAATTCACACTGCTCAACCCACCAATTGAGGCATGGTTTGATCTAGGAAAGATCCCTGGGAGGAGAGAAATTCAGAGAAAGCAAGAGCTCCGACCATCGGACCTTCACCGGTAAGTTATCGAACCTCTCTCTCTCTAAACTAAGTTTTCCAGCAAAGCTTCGTTTGAGCTCATTTCCAAGCCAAATGAAGTGTTTCAAAGCTTGAAATGACGAGGGCAACATAGGGAAGATGATTCAGATCATGAATGGGGACTATTACCCAAGTTTTGGTGATCTGTAAACCTTGCACTTTTGAGTTAAGGACAATTGGAAAAAGAACCGGTCAAACCAAGTGAGAAAAATAGAATTGGTTCACAAACCCGATCATCAGAGAACGTGAAATTTGAGAAATTTACAACTCCTGAGTGACCCAAAGGGTTCATAAAGTCTTGGAAAAGAACCTTAGGACAAATTGGAAGAAAAAAACTAGACCAGTTCAGATGAACCTGATCCAACTAGATTGAACCGCTTTATGAATCGAGTCGGTTCATGAACCAGAACTAATAGATAAAGGGCAAACTAGGAAATTTATGGATCCCGAGTGACCTAAAGAGTTACAAAAGTCAAGAAAAATGACTTTAGGATGAATTAGAGATAAAAACCAAATCGGATTGAACCAGTTTGGACTGGTTTGAACCACTATTGAACCGATGCTAAGTTCATTTTTCTAGGTGTCTTAGAAAATTCAAATTTGAGATTTGAGGATAAAAAAATGAATTTAGATGAATTTATAAATTTTTAGATTTGAAAATTTTGGTTGAATCAGGGGTGAACCGGCCGGTTTAAGCTTTGAACCTAGTTCAGACCGGTACGGTTCGGTTCAGAACAGTGTCGTCTTCTTCGTTAAGATGACAATATTGTTCACTCGCCAGAAAATTGCGCAGCGTTGGTGAAGCTGAAAGGTCTTTGACCAGGGAGTTTTAGGCAATGAATGACCACCATTAAGGTGCCAATCGGACGACCAGGAAGTCTCCAAACTTCCTATATAAAGAGCCCCTCCTCATTCATCCTCTCTACACCTAAAAACTCTATTCTCTCTCAGCTGCTCCAATTTCTGGTGAAGCTCGAACCAAAGCTCCTATATAGTGTATTTTCTCAACCAAATAAGGTGTGGTCAGGTTCTTTAGAATTAGGGAGAAGTCAGCTACACGCATGTAATCTCCATTTGCTCCGAGGTTCGCCGGAGGAACACCGACATGATCGAACAATAAAGCAGCTCCGACGGACCGAAGCTGCCCTATTTTGGCCGAGCTAAAATCGGCCAATTTGAGCCCTCCTTAGGCCAAACTGAGCCCTACCAACACCTCCACAACTCTCCTACAGCTGAATTAGAGCTGAAAGGTAAGCCAATTCGACTCCCCTCTATAATTTTTGACCGGTGTTAGAGAGAGAACCGACAAAACTTCGATGATGAAATTCTTACTCAATTTGGCATCAATTGATGCAATTCTTGGTCCTAGGAGGAACCTCAGGATACGAAAAATTTGCCCAGATTGAAAGCTCGGACCGCCGTGCCCCCAACGGTAAGCTTTCGAAGCTTTCTCTCTCTAAGTCCAGTTTTCCGGCGAAGCTCCGTTTGAACTCATTCCAACACCAAATCGTGCAATTCAAAGTGCAATTGAATCGTATGAAGGTGTAGAAACTCCAATGTAACTTTAATTTCAACAACTAAACTCATTTGATCGGTCAATTTGATGAAATCAAATTTGGTAGAGTTAGTAGGTTGAAATTAGGGGAAAAATTGGGGGAAATTTGGGAATTGCAAAAATTAGGGGGACTAAAATGGAATTTCATAAAATTGAGGAAATTGGGTATGATAAAGATGTTGGAGGACCAATTGGGCAATTTTTGGAATTTTTGGGGTAAAACTTACCATTTTGTAAAGTTGGGGCAAAATGGTAATTTTGAAAAAGTTAGGGGACCAAATTGGGAATTTGGAAAATTAAATCCTTTTTGTTAATTTGAATAAATTGAGGTCCTTAGTTGAATTTTAAAAGTTTTGGGACTCAATTTGAGGAAAAATCAGCGTGTGGGACTTAAAGTTAAAGAAAAATAACTTTAGGGACCTAATTACAAATAAATGAGAAGTTTGGTTTTCTCATTCAATTGGGATGAGTGAGGGCTGCTAGGCCAAAGAATAATGAATAAGAACATTCATATCGTGTAGGGACACTAAGTACCAAAAACGCTAGCTAAGATGAGTTCAAGTAAGGATAACAAGTCGGCTAAGAGAAATTTCACTACACTATCGAGTGAGTGGGATTTTTATATCATATCCAGTTGGGATGATAAGCACCTTGAAAATGAAAACCCACTATTAAGTGGTTTTTTAAACATCACACATGAGAGAAGTGATGAAAACCCATGGTTATAAGTAGATCATACCCGATTGGTATGATGAAACTTACTCGAAGGAAGTGGCAAAGCCGTTCATCGGTTATGAGCAGAGATGTCCTCGTGCTTGGTTGGTATGTTGGATAGGCTAAAAATATATTTAGTTGGAAGTGCTCTCCTCTGTCTATGTGCCACTGCTTAAATAATTTGGGAGACCTTCTTGATGGGATCTCGAATAGCTCTATTAGGCCAGAGGCCTTGGTTTTGGAACTTGGGGGCTAATATGCCCAATTTTGAAAATCTTGAACAGTGGGCCCTAGGCCAGTTGGCACGAGCAGGATCTCGTAAAAAAACATGATTTATATGCCATGAAAACTTATGTAAATGAATTATTTGGCCATGGTACTAAGACATGACCGACATACTCAGTCGACTAGCAGTTATTCGACATAACAGGTCTCCGGACTAGTCAAGACAAACAACTGCAGGTTGAGTTGAGGGTTTGAGCCGTTGGACCAGTGCCACCACATATTATATGACATAATGTGAAAAATGTTGGTTGTGCATGCACTGTGTTTACGGGACGTTCAAGACGCCCAAGAGGGGTAGTGATGTGTCCTAGGGCCCTGGACGACCTGGTGGATATAAGGGCAGTTAGTCGATGTAGCTTCAAGCGCACTAGACCGGGGTGGGCTGAGGATGAGGCCTCTATTCTCATATGGATATGGAGATTTGTTACAAGATTGAGGGTTGGATGTCACAAACATCCACTCATTCTTAGGGTAGAAGTGGACGTGCTTCTATTTAAGTGGCCGGTAAAGTCACTCTGATGCCACAAGTGGGTTCAGTGGATGAGTTGGCCTGCAATTGTGTGTTTGACCTTCATGATGAAGGATGTGTGTTGGGTGATGACACACCATGGTAATAAGATATGGTGATAAAAATTGAAATTGAAAATGAAACATTTTTAAAAGAAAATAAGGAGTCTGACACACTCTAAATCAAACATTTTTTCTAAAAGTTATACTTTGAAAACCCATTCACTAAGTCATTGTACTCACCCCCTCCCTTATATCCCTTTTAGGTAACCCCGGAAGCCCATTCACCACCAGTTAACGCACCTGTAAGATAAGTATGAATAGTTTAAAATTTTATGCAGTTTTAATTTATGTTATTCCAAGAAAGGTGCAGGTTTAAAGGACGCATTACTCCTCATGGTTTATAAACAGAGGAAACCCTTAGTAAACCGGGTGAGTGGTAGGTGAATCATGGGGATTCGGCCAAATCGGGTCGGGGCGTGACATGATCAATGGAACAAAATGATGTTTTAGGGACCAAATTACAATTTTGAAAAAATTGGGCAATTTGGGGATTTTTGGAAAATTGGGAGCGAGATTGTAATTTAAGGAAAATTGGGGCATTTTTATGAAATTAACTCCCAATTGAGGCCCAATTGGGCAATTGGATGAAATGGAGGGCAATTGGCCATTTTTGGAAATTTAAGGACCAATTGGCAATTTTTGGAAGATTAAGGACCAATTGGCAATTTTGGAAAAATTGAGGGCCAATTGGTGATTTTGAAAAACTGAGGACCCATGAAGGATAATTAGAAGTCTTAGGGATTTAATTGAGATTAAATGAAGATTAGAGACCTAAATATAAAGTTATAAACTTCAAGGGACCTAAATGAAATTATGGTGTAATGTGAGGACATATGTGCAAATACATGAAAGTATGAGGTCTTTTATGTCAATTCTCTTAATGTGGATACTTGAACCATGTAGGAGCTAGTTGTCTGCAAAGGAGCGCACCACAAATCAAGATCTCACTGGGACGACCACATCACTATTACCGGGTGAGTGGGATTTTCAACATCATACCCAGTTGGGGTAATGAGGACCGTTTTTTATTTTGGAAAACCATTTATAGGAATGGTCTCCCTTGACTGTGTGAAACTGCTTAAAAATTTTGGGAGACATTATTGATGAGAGCTAGAATTCTCAAATAGACCTCGGGCCTCGATTTTTGAAAATTATAGGGCATAAGACCCAGTTCTGGAAAAACTCGTGAAGTGGTCCCAAGGCCGATGGAAATAGGCTGATGCCCGTAGATAAGTAGGCTTATGAGTTAAGAAATATTCTCATAACCGGTTGATTGCAATACAACCACCAAGCTGAAGCCTTATCATGGATACTCGATTGGCTAGTAGTTATCGAGCCGAAGCTGAGTGGATGAACTCGTTGAGCTGGTAGTTACTGAGTTACAGTTGAGTAGCAAATTCATTGGGTTAGGGGCACTAAAGATAAAAAAGGTCTAAATTAAAAGACTTATGTTTGTTCAAGCTATGAGATACGAAACCATCAAGGCGTGTGACATGGGGTAGTGTTGGTTCCAAGGGTTATTGGACGACCCGGTGTGTATAAGGGCAGTTTGTTGTCTAGTGAGTTGAGAAGCTCTGGGAGCTTCCTGTACACTAAGACCGAGGCATCAGGGGAAAGGAGGTCTCATCCCAAAAAGCGGACATGAAGTATGGCTAGGGTTTGAGGGTTGGATAATTGATGTTCACTCAAACTCAGGGTAGAGATTTGGGACATCTACTAGGGTGGACGGTAAAGACGCTCCAATCCACAAGTGGGGCAGTTGGAGACCGTTCTACGAATGTGTGATCCCTTTTTGATAAAGGGTGAATGTCATTGTATGCTAAACTAACCCAAGCAAGGGGAACAATTAAAACATTATTCCAATGAAGAGTTAAATCCACTAAATTCGTAAATAAAAGGAAAAGTTTTTTAAAAACCTCTTTTGTCCTTGCAAAAGGTTACCATAACTCCCGCTTACTAAGTTGTAGAACTCACCCCCTCCCCTAAACCCTTTTTAGGAAAAATCTCTAGTCAAGAAAAGCAGAAGCTAGGGGAGTAAGTCAAAGGTACCACAAATAGGTAACCTATTATTTAAATATGTTGTAAATTTTGTTATGGAAAACATGCATACTTCTACACCTTTACCTTCCTTGGTCTATTTGGTAGAAATACTAAGTTAGTACGGGGAAGGGTGGTAGGTTGATCACGGGGATTCCAACCAAACCAGGTTGGGGCGTGATAACTTAAGTGTTATCAGAGCATGGTTTTCCAAACAAAGTTTTCAAAACTAAAAGCCCTAGAACCTTAACTAACGGTAAAATTCTATCATATAGATATGACCCCTCCTAGAGGAACCAGACAAACCTACGCTGCCACGGCCACCACAGGACTAGAAAGAAATCCTATACCAAGTGAGGTAGTTAGCTTGGGAGCTCAAAAGTCTAGGAGGACCCAACCCACTATACCAAGGATAACTCTTAAGCCAAGGAGACTTTACAAGGATTTTGTCAAGGTATTTGTGAGAACTTGTTTCACGCTAAGGAAGGGGGACTATCCCGTAGGAAATACACACCCAAGGGTGGTGAAACATAGAAACCACCAAGAAAAACTCCTCAAGGTCCAAGATGGAGAAGAAGCTATGAAGGTCCACACAAGGAAGTAACCTGTTATAGTTGTGGACAGTGGGGACACTACGCATGAAAGTGCCCAAAACCACTAAGGGATATGACACCAACACCTGGGGGCACTGCCTTCACTGGCAGGAAAGGACACAAAGAAAGGAGGAGAAAGGAAGCAAGAGTAGACAGAGAAAAGGAAATCTCTCAACAATGTAAATGTTGGAGGATCCACGTAGGAGCTTGTGTCAGGATAACCTATTATAGGTGTAGACAAGTAGGACATATGATGAGGAGATGTCCCATATCGCAAGGATTTTTGGCAATACCTCCTAAGAATAATACCTCCCTGACTATCAAAGTCCAAGGGGATAGAAGATTGGAGGCCACCCCAAGAGCCACAAATCCAATTGGAGATTCCAAAGTCATCCCGGAGGGGGTTCATCAAAACCCTAGCATAGTATCAAGTGCTTACCGACCTTTCATTTTAACCATCTCCCTTTAGAGGGGAAGAAGCCCCAAATGTATTGTATTTTGATCCTAATAAATAAAATTTCAAGTTCCTAAAAAAAACTTGCGGATGTCTCGAGATGGCGAAGTGTAACCTGCTTTGGAAAAGCAGAGGAGCCAAAGAGTTACAGACAAACCTAGTGGAAGTAAGCAACTAATAACTATGGGATGACCGAAGAGAATAATCGACGCCCTCAGAAGGACCGAAAAGTAGTAACGACTACACCCTAAAAAGGGCAATATGATAGGCTTTAAGGACAAGTAAACTTGAGAGACAACTATCTCAAGTCAATTGGACAAGGAGAGCAGTAGGAACGAGGCAGTGAAACGAACTGACCCTCGTGAGAATCATGGATTTAAACCCCGATGGAGAAGGGAGAAAGGAAAAGACAAAATGTTAAAAAAAGAAGGATGAAGGGAATCCTTAAAGTAATCAATGGTCAAAAAAGATTGATGACCGTGCTCAAGCCACGAGAAGGATTAAGTAAGCCTCTCGCAAGGTGATCAAGAGACCTCAAAACAAAGGGGATTTGAACTTTCCCCTAATGAAGTAAACTTGTAAGTAATTACAAGTAGGAATAAGGAAAGGGTACAATGGATGTGACCGCAAGATCTCCAAAGAAAAGGGTAAGTAGAAGAGGATGGCATCAATGGATGTCATGAAGTTGATTTAAGGTTAGACGCCCTCGAAGATGAATGAAAAAGGAAGTCTCGGGAAAAAGAGGAAGAATCCTACCAAGGAATGGAGCCTTGGAGAGGCATACACATCCCAACAAAGAAATAATGGGCCCAATTGAAAGGGAAGCGTGCCCATGAGGGCCAAAGGAGTTAGTCAAACTTAAGGAATGAGTAAGTAGGAAGCTAGCATCAAATGATGCCATAACAAGTGGGAATGGGTGGGATACTCATAATACGATAAAATAAGAAAAGATATCTGAAATCTTGGAGAGTACACCCTTCAATTAAGAAGTGATTAAAGAAACAACTATGAACAACAAGACTGGTTGTGATACACACACACTTAATAGAGCTTAAGATTTGACATCTGGGGATAATGTAAAGGACACGAAATAGGACTCAATAATTGAAGATTCCTCAGATAGGAAATAAAGGATGAAATGGGAATTTAAGTTGGTCAAGGACTTAGGGCAAGCGAAAGTACCAATACAAAAGGGTGTAAGGATATGAAGGAAGGAAACCTTCAAGAAGAGGTAAGAAAGATGAACACATAGTTCCAAAGAGGAGAAACCTCAACTTCAAGGTACGAGAATAGAGGATGAAACCAACAAAGGGAACTCCTTCATGTGAATTCAAGGAATGGGCAAGTAAGCCCACAATGGATCAACTCAGAATAAGGAACCGTGAAATTGGTCACGAGTGAGTAAGGAAGGACCAGAGAAAAGAAGTCCTTAAGTAAGGACAACATTGGACATGAGGAAGGGTAGAAGGGAGGAAAACCCCTAGTATGTTGGTAAGTCAAGAAGTGGATGGGAAACCCGGTAGTAGGAAACGAGAAAGCCCAATAAGGAAGTTGGTAAAGGATGAATAAATACGGAAAACCCAAACGGTTATAAAAAGCATGATTTCAATTAAAAAGGACATTAGGTGCATAGAAGAGACGCACGGATCAGAATCAAGTAATGAAACATTTTGACAATGCAAGAGGAAGAATTAGGGAATACACTCTAAGGAGGGAATTGGATGAATTTGGTACTAGGAGGACCAAAACTCAAAGGAGGGCTCCGAGTCTAATGAGAAGTAACCAAATGCAAGAGTTATGTGCAAGGAATGATTGAATAATGCCAAAGAACACTACCCGGTGACCAAAAGGAGCAAAGCCTCACGATTCCTAAAAGGTGGGAAGAGCATGAACTGTTATCGAGGACATGTTCTAGAACTATAATGGACAAAGATAGCTTTATAACATGTCACGCCCCGACCTAGTTTGGTCGGAGTCTTGTGATCAACCCAACACCCTTCCTCGTACTAATCTAGTATTTCTACCAATTTGTCCGAGGAAGGTTGTCATGCCATGACCCGGTTTCATCGAAGTCCGTGATCATCCCGCCTCTCTTTCCTGTATCATTTGGGTATACCTACCCGAATGAGATAGAGAAGGTGAAGGCATGTTTATGTTCAAACCCTTACTTTAAGTTGGGGGTAGGAAGTGTAGCTTGAGGGCCCGAGCGTGTCTTGGAACTTTCCGTCTGGGTGTTATCTTGAAAAAGGGGTGAGAGAGGGGGGTGAGTAAAATACTCAATGAGGGAAACTACAATAACGTTTTACTTGAATTTATCTTTTTTGTCCTTTAAATTATTTATTTGTTATTTCATACATTCCACATGATCAATAACCACCCTCCTATCATAGGAGGGATCACACATTCATAGAACGGTCGTCAACCCTAGTAGAGGTGTACTACCTCTACCTAGAGTTTGAATGGACATTAATAGTCTGACACACCAAACCCCAATTTCTTCACCGTGTCCGCTCAATGGGACGAGACCTCATTTCCCATACTTCCTCGGTCTCCATGCACAGGAAGCTACTCGGCTTCATGACCTACTAAACAATGAAACTGCCCTTATGCTCCTTGGGTTGTTCAGCAGTCCTTGGGCTCCATCACTACCTCATGCCAGGTGTCCTAATGGCCCAAACATTATAGTGCATGCACAATCAACAATATTTTTGAATTATAGCCTTTATCTTTGGCCCTCTAGCACAACGGTCTGTCGGCTTGGCTTCGACCCACGTGTACTGGCCCAACAGGTTCGATGACCTGGCTTCGACAAAGCAGCAATTCGGCCCAACAAGCTTAATAACTCAGCTTGGCTCAATGGGTATCACACATGGTTACCATTTTCAGGTATTTTATCATCATATATCACATATCCTTTCTGGACGGGTCCACGCCCGTATCGATCGGCCTTGGGCCCACTGGAATCTCAAGCCTAAGCCCATAATTAGCTCCCAAATGTTTTAAGCAGAGTCACCTTATCAAGGTATGCTAATTCTAAGAAAATAGTTTTTAAAGCTGAACCATCTTTCCAACCAGAATTGACATCATCGCGGTTCCCACTCACCTGGTGAACTCGGCAGGGTCGTGCTGGTGGAGTTTTCCTCCTTGGTACGCTTTAGGGGGTCGACGCTTGAGTAATTCGTTCCTACAGGGTACGAGTGTTTCGATTAGGAAGAGGTCACACCTTCTCTTATATTTGCACCTTGGGCCCCGTACTTTGCTTCAATTGCACATGGGTCCCTAATTTCTCTTTATTCTCTATTAGGCCCCTTAGGTTCCTAATTATTCTTTTTGGGTCCTTAATTCTTTCAATTTCACCAATTGGCCCTTAATTCACAAAATTTGCCCTTTAGTCCTTAATTTTCCAAAAAATGGAATTTGGTCCCCAACTTTTCAAAATTTCCAATTTGCCCCCAAATTTGTCCAAATTGCCTAATGGACCCTCAATTGGGGTGAATTTCATGAAAACACCCTCAATTTCATGAAATTGTCATTCAGTCCTCCAATTTTCAAAAATTGCACAAAAGTCCCCCCAAATCGCCATTCATCTTCTTCCCCAATTCAAGCTTGTGGAGCTTCGGATCTTACCTCATCCAATTGGCGATCTAGAAGTCCTTAATTTTTTTATTCTTGCTTCTATTTGCCTCCTTCAGCTCCCCTCGATCGTCCTACACTTTAAATTTATGTATTTGGTTGAGTTTTTTGCCTTGTCGGAGCTTCACCAAAAAGTTCATAGTAGAGAGAGAAAGCTTGTGTGAATTACCGTTGGAAGGGTGGCGGCCGGAGCTTGAGGTGGAGGCGGCTAGAGCTAGTCGAGGGCGATCTAGGAGGATCGAATTCTGCTACAATTCACTGCTTCCATACAGGGATTTGATGAGAGAAGTTTTAGGTGGTGCTACTCTGAAATTTAGAAATTTCGATGAGGGGAGGCAAAATTGAGCTTACCTGGCTCCGTAGGGGTGTTGTGGGGGGTCTTAGGTGGTCAGAGATGGAAATGTGGGTGGTGGAAGGGTCGAGAGGGTCAAGGTTGTGCTGGGCAGGAGCTCGCTGCTTCGAGCTTTGGAGCAACTTCACTGTACGATCCTTTGCACACTTCTCTGAGCATCTTCTGGTTATTATGAGAAGGTTTGGAGCTAGAGCACTCTTCCCCAGTTCCAATGCCACTCTTCAGAGCTCATTTGGTGGAGATTTCACCTGTCGTCGGAGCTCTAGTTTGCAGCTCGCCGAAAAATGCACTCTTCTTCTTCGTCGCTTGATTGTGGGATGCTGAGAATGAATGAGGGGGTGCTTTTTATATAGAGAGCTTGACAATTGTTCAGGCTACCCGTCGGCGTAAGACTCGACCACTGACAACCTGATCAGAGAGTTTTTCGGGTCGCCGGAGACTTCAGCTTTTCCGGTGATTCTCTCTCCTCCCCTCTCTCTCTCAACGTCTAAAGGCTGAAGGTGATGATGTGGCGGTCATGCCACGTAGTACGTTGTGATTGGTCATTTTTTCTAATGTGTAATGCCTGCTCGGCTGCCGCATTAGCCGTTGACTGGACACATGGTAGCATCTCATTGGTTACTCATGTATGTGTGGCGGGCTGACGGGTCGCCAATTGACCTTTACCAGACATGTGGCAGCCTCCCATTAGCTGCCCATGTATGCGTGGCAGTTGATAGGGTGCTAGCTGGCCGTTGACCATTGACCGCTGTCCATTTTCCGCTAACAAGTCCGTTGACCGGTTTGGTTGGACCGGACCGTTCAATGGTCTGATCGGGTTCGCTATCCATAATTCAAAAATCGGCCGGTTCAGACCTGGTTTGGCCGTTTTTCTGAAATTTAAAAATTTCTAAATTTATCTAAATTTATTTTCTATTCAATGGTGGTCTCAATTTCCCAGTTTGACAGTTTTAAGTTTCCTAGAAAAATGAATTTGTGAACTAGTTCATTATGGTTCATGCTAGTTTGGTCCAGTTCGGGTTCGGTTCACCCCGAACTGGTTCAATTATCTCCTCAATTCCATTTCCCGATTCTTCCTTGTAATTTTTTGAATTTTTGGTCATTTGAGATTTTCCAATTTCCCCTATCAACTATTTTTCATTCATTAAACGACTCGTTTCTTCATGTATAAATCTATACCAGTTCTTTTCCTGGTTTTCTTGGATTCCAAGGGATGGGTTTTACAACTCTCCCCTCCTTTAGGAGTTTTGTCCTCAAAACTCTGTCGCCTAACTTCTCCCTGAAGAGATCCTTATGCGGCTTCATTAGGGTGTAAGTTTATATCCTACCAACTTGAGTCACTCTCTTTGCCACACTTTCTCCACTCTTTAGGATTCGGTCAATTTGACTCGTCCCCTTTTTCCCCGGTGTTCATGAAGCCTCACTGGTCCTATACTTCCATTATCTTGGGGTTGGACTTCCATTCTGGGGGTGTTTTCTGGTCTAAGGCTCCGATACCTCCCATCACACCTAGGTTCATTTACTCCATTGTCGATTTGGCACCCTGCCCACTCGGCTATTGCATTTTCCCTTCTTAGTGTTACTTCCATTTTCTCAGTCCTCTAGTCCCTCCTTTGTTACTCGAGTTCTTTCCTTGTCGGTGATTGGCTTATTTGTCCTAGGTAGCATGACTCCTATGCATGTGGTTCCACCCTAGGCCTTAGGTTCGGCTTGCCTTGCAGTTAGAATTGTGTCCTTTCGCTCTAGTCCTTAAAGTGTACTCTCTCTTATTTTCGTCCTTTGCATTACCTAGGTCACTTCGTTGCTTGACTCTTTTACTCCTTGGGTCTTGATTCCATGTGTCTCGCCCATGCTCCAAGGTCTTCGAGAATATAGATGTCCGGCTCTTTGTGTGAGTTTGGGTTTTTCCTAAGCTTATTCATTCTTTTCCATTTTCCTTTATTACGTCTACCCGTCCCTAAATATCGGGTTTCCAGGCCTAGGTGTATCCCATTGACTCACCGGTCTTCCTGCTGTCGTCCGTTCGTGCATTGGTTGGCGTTCTCCTGCTAGTGAGAGGTCCTTTCCTTTTTTTTTTTCGGTTCCTCTCTTCTCTCTTGGCCTATGGTTATTACACTTGCTGATGTGGAATGACTGTACTCCTTCGGATTTATCTCTTTCTCATCGAAGTCGTCCTTGAGGGACTTCTCCCTCTTGCAAAGTCTGTTGCCCATGTGGGATGGGTTTCTAGAGGTTTCCCCGACTTATTCTGAGGGGTGATCTAGGTTTCATCCATGAGGACCTGGAGGGTCCTCCCTTGCTGGTCCTTGGTTGCTTTGTTTGATTAGTCATTTTATTTCAACTCGTCCTACTACCCACTCCTCCCTTGGGGGTTAGCAAGTCTATATGTCAATCTTTCCTTCTTGGGTTTTCCTGCTGCCCTCACTTGTTCTGAGGGGTCATCTCAGGTTTTGTCCACGAGGACCTGGAGGGTCCTCCCTACTGGTCCTTGGTTGCTTTGTTTGATTAGTCATTTTATTTCAACTCGTCCTACTACCCACTCCTCCCTTGGGGGTTAGCAAGTCTATGTGTCGATCTTTCCTTCTTGGGTTTGTGTTCCTCTTTGTGTGTTGAGGCTCATGCCTCTCCTTTGCTTTTCGTCTTGCGGTTGATTTGTCCTTCCAATTGGGTGTCCTTCTCGAATTTCGAGTCTCTCGATATACTCCCTTACGTAACTGCCCAGTTTGACTTTAGAATTTTCATGCTTGTCGACTCCTTCCTTTTTTCCTTCCCTTGGTCTCTGGTGTGGGGATGTTTCATTCCTTCATCACGGGCTTGCTTCTTTGTCCCTCGTCCTTGGGGTACTATGTTATAACTCTTCGGTTATCTTGGCTATCTCTTGTTAGGGTCCTATGGGGGCGGTTTGGTCTGTTCTTGGGCTGTCCTTGGCCTATCCACGATTTTTCCAGGTCCCCGTCTCTGGGCAATTCGGCCTTTGCCTTGCTGCCATTCCCGGTGCGTGTTCTTATTCTCTATCTTAACATTCCTTTGAGGTTGCCTTACTCTTTCTTGATATGGCTCTCCTTTGGATCATTGATCACCTCTTAGGGTTCTTGCTAACTTTCTTGGGGCATCTAATTCGTAAGGTTTCCTATTCTGCCCTTTGGGCTGGCTATGGTTTGCCCCGACTCTCCTTTGTCTTTTAAGGCACTGCTTGAGCCTCTTATCATCCTAGCCCCGTCATGTGTGGTATAGGTGTTGGAAGGGGATGACCAACCCTTCCAAGGTTGGTATTCCGAGGGCTTCTGTAGTTTCCTTGTTTCGAGAATTTGTTAAGAAATTTTGGGGTTCTTTCTTTGGAAAAATATTTTCTTTATTCGTTGGACCGGAAAATCCCGGTCAGGGTTTATTACATTAACATCTCTAGAGTTTACTACCCCCTTTTCTATCCCCATTAGTTAACTGACCTAGAATTATAACTATGCAGGTTACGAGACTCTGCATCTGATGTCTAGAGGCATCTTCTCCTTCTGGGTGGGCATTCGCCCCCATGGTACCTTCCTTAGCGGGGGCACAAGTTCATGTTGGGCTCCTCGAACTCCATGGATGCTGATAGACTAGGGGCCCTCCTGGCCTATGCGGGGGAGGTGCTACATCTATTATGTACTGACGTAAGATAGCAACATCATGGGCATGTTGGGTGGGGCTTATAGTACACGCACTGCGATGGATCGGGAGGAGTCGGTGAAAAACCCTCAAGTAGTTAGCGTACGCTACATAGAAATTCTTTTTAGCTTCTGCTTGAATCTGGACTAGGTCTGGCTCCCTAGGTGGGGACACTTCATCTTCCACCAAGTCAGGAGGAGTCCTATCTCGGGGTACGTTCTAGGGGATGGGCTCCTCTAGTGCCTCTACCAGTTGTTCCATAATGTGTATTCGGGGAATATATTCTTCAGGGGCGTTACTGTTCATTTATTCTGCAAGATTGTCGGAATCAGGGATTAGGATGGGTTGGGGGAAAACTAATTAGGAAAGTTATGCTTTGATACCACTCAAGTTATCACGCCTCGACTTGGTTTGATCGGAGTCCATGATCAACCTGCCACCCTTTCATGTATCATTCGGGTATACCTACCTGAATGAGACAAAGAAGGTGAATGTGTGTTTACGTTCAAACCCTTACTTTAAGTTAGGGGTAGGAAGCATACCTTGAGGGCTCGAGTGCGTCCGAGAACTTTCCATCTGGGTGTTATCCTGAAAAAGGGGTGAGAGAGGGGGGTGAGTAAAATACTCAATGAGGGAAACTATTACAACGTTTTACTTGAATTCATCTTTTCGGTCCTTTAAATTATTTCTTTGTTATTTCATACATTCCACATGATCAACAACCACCCTCCTATCATAGGAGGGATCACACATTCGTAGAATGGTCAGCGACTATGCCACTTGTGAACCAGGGTGCCTTTACCATCCACCCTAATAGAGGTGTACTGCCTCTACCTGAAGTTTGAGTGGACATCAATAGTCTGACACATCAATCCCCAATTTCTTCACCATGTCCACTCAGTGGGACGATACCTCATTTCCCCTACTACCTCCGTCTCCATGCGCAGGAAGCTACTTGACTTTACTACCTACTGAACGACGAAACTGCCCTTATGCTCCATATGTCGTCCAACAATCCTTGGGCTCCATCACTACCTCATGCCAAGTGTCATGATGGCCCGAACTTCATAGTGCATGCACAATCAATAATCTTTTTGAATTATAGCCTTTATCTTTGGCTCTCTAGCACAACAGTCTGTCGGCTTGGCTTTGGCCAACGTGTACTAACCTAACAGGTTTGACGACCTGGCTTCGGTAGATTAGCGGTTCAGCCCAACAAATTCAACAACTCAGCTTGGCTCGACAGGTATCACACAAGATTACCATTTTTCAGGTCTTTTAGCATCATATATCACATATCCATTCTAGACGGGTCCACGCCTGTATCCATCAGCCTTGGGCCCATTGGCATCTCGAGCCTAAGCCCAAAATTAGCTCCCAAATGTTTTAAGCAGAGTCACCTAGTCATGGGTTGCTAATTCCGAGAAAATAGTTTTTAAAGCTGAATTGTCATTCCAACAGGAATTAACGTCATAGCAGATCCCACTCACCCGGTGATCTCGACGGGATCACGCCGGCAGAGTTTCCCTCCTTGGTGCGCTTCAGGGGGCAGATGCTTGAGTAATCCATTCCTGCAGGGTACGAGTGTTCGTATTAGGAATAGGTCTCACACTCTCTTATATTTGCACCTAGTGCCCCATACTTTGCTTAAATTACACATGGGTCCCTAATTTCTCTTTAATCTCTATTAGGCCCCTTGGGTTTCCAATTGTTCTTTTTGGGTCCTTAACTGTTTCAATTTCACCAATTGGCCCTTAATTCACCAAATTTGCCCTTTAGTCCTTAATTTTCTAAAAATTGCAATTTGGTCCCCAACTTTTCAAAATTTCCAATTTGCCCCAAAATTTATCCAAATTGCCTAATAGACCTTCAATTGGGGTGAATTTCATGAAAACACCCTCAATTTCATGAAATTGTTGTTCAGTCCTCCAATTTTCAAAAATTGCACAAAAATCCCCCAAAATCCCCAAATCACCCTTCATCTTCTTCCCTAATTCAAGCATGTGGAGCTTTGGATCTTACCTTGTCCAATTGGTGGACTGTAAGTCCTTAATTTCTTTGATTCTTACTTCTATTTGCCTCCTCCAGCTCCCTTCGATCATCATACACTTTAAATTTATGAATTTGCTTGAGTTTTCTTACCTTGTTAGAGCTTCGTCGAAAAGTTCACAATAGAGAGAGAAATCTTGCATTTCTTATCGATAGAGGGGCAGCAGCCGGAGCTTGAGGTGAGGGCAGCTAGAGCTAGTCGAGGGGGATATAGCAGGACCAAATCCTACTGCAATTCACTACTGCCCTATGGGAATTTGATGAGAGAATTTTCAGGTGGTTTAGCTTTCAAATTTAGAAATTTCGATGAGGGGAGGCGGAATTGAGCTTACCGGGGCCTATAGGGGTGTTGTAGAGGGTCTTAGGTAGCTAGAGATGGCCAATGTGGGTGGTGGAAGGGCCGAGAGGGTTGAGGTTGCATCAGGTAGGAGCTCGCTGCTTCGAGCTTTGGAGCAACTTCACCGTGCAATCCTTTGCACACTTCTTTAAGCGTCCTTTGGTTATTTTGAGAAGGTCTGGAGGTAGAACACTCTTCCCCGGTATCAATGCCACACTTCAGTGCTTCTTTGGTGGAGATTTCACCTATCATCGGAGCTCTAGTTTGTAGCTTGCCAGAAAATGCACTATTCTTCTTCTTTGCTCGATTATGGGATGCTAAGAACGAATGATGGTGTGCTATTTATATAGGGAGCTCCACAATTGTTCAAGCTACTCATCGGTGTAAGACTTGGCCGCCGATAACCTGATTGAAGAGTTATTCGAGTCGTTGGAGGTACCAGCTTTTTCGACATCATGCCACATGGTGCACTATGATTGGTCCATTTTTTTGATGTGTAATGCCACCTCAACCGCCGCATCAACCGTTAACCCATTGACCGTACACGTGGTAGCCTCTCATTGACTGCTCAGGTCTGCGTGGTGGGCTAACAAAGTGCCATTGACCCATAGACCAGACATGTGGCAACCTGCCATTGGCTGCCTGTGTCTGTGTGGCAGCTGACAGGGCACCAACTAGTTGTTGACCATTGACTGCTGTCTGTTGTTCGTTGACTGGTTCATTGACCGGCCTATTCCGATCGTGTTCACTTTCCAAAATTCAAAAATCGGCCAGTTCGGACCTAGTTCAATCATTTTTCTAAAATTTAAATATTTCTAAATTCATTTTCTATTCTATGGTGGTCTCAATTTCCCAATTTGACATTTTTAAGCCCCTTAAAAAAATGAATTTGTGAACCAGTTCACTATGATTCATGCTGGTTTGGTCTGGTTCGGGTCCGATTCACCCCAAATCGGTTCGGTTCTCTCCTCAATTCCACTTCCCCATCCTTCCTTGTAATTTTTTTTGAATTTTTGGTCAGTTGGGATTTTCCAATTTCCCATGTCAACTATTTTTCATTCATTAAACGACTCATTTCTTCATGTATAAACCTATACCAATTCTTTTCCTAGTTTTCTTGGATTCCAAGGGATAGGTTTTACAAAGGTAAAGGCGTTGGAGTACCTGCTTTCCACAACAAAGCTTACAAAACATAAAAGTTTCCTGATGGTGGTATCCTTGTACTCCTCTTCTAGTCTTGGCTCGTCGTAGCTATGTGTTTTTCCTAAAAAGGTTTAATGGGAGGGGGTGAGTTTCTACAACTTAGTGAGTGGGGGTTGGGAAGCAAGTTTTCAAAATAATTTGTTAATCCAAAAGTTTTATTGTAATATGGGTTCATCTCTTCTTGAGCCCTTCGCCTTGCTCGGGAAGCGTTTCAACAAGCATTCACATGCCCTCTCTATCATAGAAAGGGATCACACGTTCGCAAAATAGTACCTGACTATTCCACTTGTGGACTGGAGCGTCTTTACTGTCCATCCTGATAGATGTACACTGCCTCTACCTCGAGTTTGAGTGGACATCAATAGTCTGACCCTTAAACCCTAATCTTGTTTGCTTGGTGGGACGAGACCTCATTCCCCCTTCGGCCTCAATCTCAGTACTTCATCATGTCCGCTTTGTGGGTTGAGACCTCCTTTCCCTTACCACCTCGATCTTGGTGCACAGGAGCTTCTCGACAAACTGGAAGCCAAACCAACTTTATGCGCCCTTGGGTCGTCCAGTAGCCCTTGGGACTCATCAACTACCCCTCTTGGGCGTATAGATGCTCTCAGATTCCTCATGCTTACATATAACAGTTTTGATCCATTAACCATGCTCTTTTGTGCCAACGGTCCAATGGCCTCGACACTCGACATGGCCTGTAGCTATTTGCCTTGACCAGCCCATCAACCTGGTCTGGGCGCACTGCCACTAGCCCATCGAGCCTTGTGCGTCCTATCTTGGTCCCGTGGAAAATCACACAACAATTCCAATTTATCTGAGAGTTTTCATGGTTCTTATCATTAATGTTTGTCTACGGGTCGAACCCCTAACACTAGCATTGGGCATACTTCACGAGTTTTCCAAAACTGGGCTTTCGGCCCTATCATTTTCAAATCTGAGGCCTCAAGCCTGTTGGAGCAATTCTGGCCCCCATCAGAAACGTCCCCCAAAATGTTTAAGCAGCTTCACGCAGTCAGGGGAGACCATTCTTGGAAAAATGATTTTTCAAACTAAAAAATGGTGCTCATCACCCCCAATCGGGTATGATGCCAAAAATCCCACTCTCCCGGCATTCATGACATGGCCTTCCCGATGAGTTCTCGAGTTGCGGTGCACTTCCTTGCGCCGATATTAGAATAATCGGCTCCTTCATGGTTTGAGTACCTTTATTAGGGGAATCGATATAAGGGATCTCATAGTTTCGGGTATTTGCGCCCAAGTCCTCACACTATACCTTAATTGCATTTAGGTCTTTCAACGTTTATAACCTTACATTTAGGTCCCCAAATTTTTATTTAATCTCATTTAAGTCCCTAGGACTTCCAATTATTCCTAATGGTCCTTAAATTTTCCAAAATTACCAATTGGTCCTTAATTTTCCAAAATTACCAATTGGTCCTTAATTTTCCCAAAATTACCAATTGGTCCTTAACTTCCCAAAATTACCAATTGGTCCTTGAAATTTCAAAAATTATCAATTAGCCCTCCATTTCATCCAATTTCTCAATTGGTCCCCAATTGAAAGTTAATTTCATGAAATTGCCCCAATTTTCCTTAAATTGCAATTTGGACCCCAATTTCCCAAAAATCCCAAAATTGCCCAAATTTCTCAAAATTGCAATTTGATCCCAAAATCTCAATTTTGTTCAATTAACCTCCAAAACATGGTTAATTGTCTCAATTTGTAATCTTAAACTTCTTTCCTATATCTCCCTTGTCATTTTGAGCTTTTAACCGCTTGATTTGTCTTGAAAATGAGCTCAAATCGAGTTTTACTAGAAAATTTAGTCTAGAGAGAGAAAGCTTCAATATCTTACAGGTCAGGGTCCGACAACCGGAGCTCTTGCATTCTCTGAATTGCTCTCCTTCCTGTATCAAATCACACCTCAATTGGTGGCCTAAGCAATGTAAATTTCTTTGTTTCATTTTTTATAGAAATGCGCAGTGAATAGTATTTTCTAGCGAAGGGACAGCAGAGGAGCTTACAGTGCTAGCTTGGGGAAAGGTCAGGGCACCTCTAGGTGAGGTGTATGGGGTCTAGCTTGGCCATAATTGGTTGGGGGAATGCTCGATGTGGGCTGCAGAAGGTTGGCTGTTTTCTAGCTGGGGAGCAGTAGTACTATTGGAGCTTCCTCGCTCCTCCTTGCTAGCTCTTAAGCTGAACAGAGGGTATGGCTAGGTAGAGGACTTCCTCCCAGTTCCAATGAGACTGAATGCAGCTTCAGAGGGGGAGAAAAGTCCCGATGTCGGAGCTCTGGTGTGCTGCTCATCAAAAAATTGAGCAACTCATCTTCTTTGGTCGATTGTGGGATGTTGATGATTAATGGAGGGTTGCTCTTTATATAGGAAGCTCGGCAATTGTTCAGGCTACTGGCCGACGTGAGACACGACCTCCAACTTGGCCGCCAGCGACTTGACTAGAGAGATTTCCGAGTCACCAGAGACTCTAGCTTTTCTAGCCTCTCTCTCTTCTCTCTTCTCTCTATTAGCGGCTAGAGGTTGAAGACAATGACTTGGTGGGCATGCCACATGGCGTACTATAATTGGCTAGTTTTTTTTGACATGGAGGTCAGGATCTGCTACCACGTCAATTGTTGACCCATTGAACGGACACGTGGTAGTCTTCCATTGGTTGCCCATGTCTACGTGGCATGCTGATGATCATTCGTTGACCATTGACCAGACACGTGGTAGCCTCCCATTGGCTGCCCGTGCTTGCGTGGCTGTTGATTGGGCGCCGTTGACCATTGACCGATCTTGACTGTTGACTGGTCCGGTCCGACCGGGTTTGGTGACCCGAATTCGAAAATCGGCCGGTTCGTACTTGATTCGGACGATTTTCTAAATTCATCTAAATTCATTTTTTATCTAATGGTGACCTCAATTTTCCAAGTTGATATTTTTAAGCCACCTAGAAAAATGAATCATTGAACCGACTCACTATGGTTCACCTCGAACCGTTCTAGTTCTCTCATAAATTCCACTTCTTGGTTCTTTCTCATGATTTTTATGATTTTAGTCACTTGGGATTTTCCAATTTTCTATTTAATCCTTATTTATCATTTTTGGTTCCTTTTTCAGCTCATTTTTCTCAAAACTGCTAGTTCTTTCCTCAGTTTACTTGGTCCATGGGACGGGTTTCAAAACTCTCACATCCCTTTAGGAGTTTTGTCCTCAAAACTTAGCCGTCCATCCTTGACATCGAAAATGGATTCTCTTATGGTCAACTTGGGGTTTGATTTGACATCCTATCACTCTAGTTATCCCTCTTTGTTCATTTATTTACTCCCTTTTACTTAGTTCTTTTGACTCGCCTTACCCACGTGTCCAAGTAATTTCTTATGTCCGATGCTCCCCATCGTTTTGGGTCAGTCCTTTCCTCTTGAGGGTTTTATCTGGAATTGGGAGTTCCAAAATGTTCGATCATACCCAGGTCTATTTACTTCCTTGGTCGTCGAATCTACTTAGCTCATTGTCTCGTCGAGCCTTTCGCACTTACTGTCCATGGGTTTCATTGTTATCCCTTTTTGTCCTATGTTGGTCCCTTATTTCGTTCCTTATTGGGCTTCCCCATTTCCAACCACTGATTTCCCCACCCACTTCTTGATTTATCGACATATTGGTGGGTTTCCTCCTTTCAGTCCTCCCTCACATCCAATGACATCCTTACTCAAGGACTTCATTTTCTCAGATCCATCCTTATTTGATCGTGATCATTTCACGATTCTTTTATTCCGAATTAATCTCTTATGGCTTACTTATCCCTTCCTTGATTTCACCCGAAGGAGTTTCCTTTGTTTGTTTTATACTATATTCTCGTACCTTGAAGTCGAGATCCATCCTTTGAGTCATGCGTTTATCCTTCTAATCATTTCTTGAAGATTTTCCTTCAATCACTTCCTAATCGAAGGGCGCACTTTTGAATGCTTTTTGGATCTTCCTTCAAAATGTTTCCTTATTACGAGTATTCCTTCCATTCCCACTTGTTACGGTATTACTTGAGTTTATTTTCCTACTATTCGCTCCTTAGATTTCGCTTCACTCCTTAGGCTTTGGGTATACTTCCCTTTATCATTCGCCCTTGAGGGTGTCAGACCTTTAATCCATTTTATGACACCCCTTTGATGTCATCCTTTTCTACTCACTCCTCTTTTGTACCTTTCCTTATTCCTACTTGTAATTATTACAAGTTTCCTTTGAAAGTCCAAATCCTTTTTGTCTCGAGGTCTCCTGATCGCCTCACGGAAGGTTCACTTAGTCCTTCTCGTGGCTCAAGGGTGGTTGCTAATTCCTTTTTGGCCAGTCAAACCGAGTGAGAAAAACTGATCCGATTCACAAACCCGATCATTAGAGAACAGGCAAATTGGGAAATTTACAACTCTCGAGTGACCCAAAGTGTCATAAAAACCTTGGAAAGGGAATTTAGTACAATTTGGGGAAGAAAACCAGACCGGTTCAGGTACTAGATTCGAACCTAATTGAACCGATTTGGACCGGTTTGAACCACTATTGAATCGGTAATAAATTCATTTTTCTTGGTGGCTTAGAAAATTCAAATTTGAGAATTGAGGCCACCATTGGATAGAGAATGAATTTAAAATTTTAAATTTGAAAAACTCGGTCAATTTGAGCATGAACTAACTGGTTTAGGCATTAAACCCAGTTCGGACCAGTCCGGTCTTGTTTGGAATAGTGTCGTTGTCACGCCCTGACCCGGTTTGGTCTGATCCCCATGAGCAACCTACCACTCTCTCGATTTATTAAGGGTTTTCCCCTTCTTTTAAACTGTGAGGAATAAAGCGTCCTTTATACCTGCACCTTTCCTAGAATAACATTAATAAAAACTGAATAATTTAAACTTTACATATATGTCTTGCAGGTGTAATTTTCTAGGGTATTTGGGTAGGTTTTCCTTTGTTTACCTATAAAGGGATATAAGGGAGGGAGTGAGTACAATGACCTAGTGAATGGGTTTTTAAAATTTATTTTTAGGAAAAATGTTTAAATCAATGTGTGCCAAACTTCTTATTTTATTTTTTAAAACGTTTCATTCTCAAATTCGGTTTTTATAACCATTTCTCATTACCACGATATTTTTATCACCTAACACACATCCTTCATCATGAAGGTAAAACACACAATCATAGACCAACCCATCCACTGTACCCACTTGTGGCGTTAGAGCAACTTTACCGACCACCTAGATAGAAGCATGTCCACTTATACCCTAAGAATGAGTGGATGTTTGCGACATCCGACCCTTAATCCCATAACAAAACTCCGTGAGCGTATGAGGACAGAGACCTCATCCCATCCCCACCCTGTTCTCATGCGCATGAAGCTACGATGAGCTTTGCAAGATTTCTGGTACGACTAACTGCCCTTATTTCCACTAGGTTGTCTAGTGCCCTGGTACGCATCACTACCCCTCTTGGGCATCTTGAAGGTCCCGTAACATAGTGCATGCACAATCAACAGTTTTTCACATAATTCCATATAATCTATGGTGCCATTGGTCCAACGGCCCTCACCCTCAACTCGACCTGCAACTGTTTGTCTTGACTAGTTCAGAGACCTGTCATGTCGCACTATTGCTAGTTGACTGAGTATGTCGGTCCTGTCCTTGTACCATAGCCAAAACACTCATTACTTAAGTTTTTATGGCATATTAATCATGTTTGTTTACGAGCTCTTCCTCGTGCCAACTAGCCTAGGGCCCACTATTCGAGAATTTCAAAATCAAGCATATTAGCCCCCAAGTTCCAAAACGGAGGCCTTTTGCCTAACAGAGCTATTCGAGTTCCTGTCAAGAATATCTCACAAAATGTTTAAGTAGTGGCACACAGTCAGGGGAGAGTACTTCTGACAAAATACTTTTCAACTATCCAACATACCAACCTAGTATGGGGACATCTCCGCTCATAATCGATGAATGGGTTTTCCACTTCATTCAAGTAAGTTCCATCATACCAACTGGGTATGATCTACTTATAGATTGGAGTTCCTACACCTTCATATGATTCAATTGCACGTTGAATCGCACAATTTGATGCTGGAATGAGCTCAAACGAAGCTTCGAAAGCTTACCGTCAGTGGTGCGGTGGTTCGAACTTTTGATTTGGGCAAATAGCTCTCATCTTGAGGTTTCTCCTAGGATAAGGAATTGCATTAATTAATATCGAATTGAATGAGAATTTAGTTATCAAAGTTCTATCGGTTCTCTCTCTAGCACCGATTAGAATTTATAGAGGGGAGCCAAATTGGCCTACCTTTTCCCTCTAATTCAGCTGTAGGAGGGCTATGAAGGTGTTGGGAGGGCTTGATTTGGCTTGAGAAGGGCTCATATTGGCCGATTTTAGTTCGACCAAAATAGGGCAGCTTTGGTCCGCCGAAGCTGATTCACTGTTCGATCACGTCGGCGCTTCTCCGACGGCCCTCGAAGCAAATGAAAACTACAGGTGTGTAGCTGACTTCTTCCCGAATCCAAAGAACCCGAGCTCGCCTTATTTGGCTTAGAAAAGTGCCCAAGTCGGAGCTCTTGTTCGAGCTTCGCCAAAAATTGGAGTAGATGAGAGAGAATGGATTTTTCAAGTGTGGAGAGGATGAATGAAGAGGGGCTCTTTATATAGGAAGCTCGGGGACTTCTTGGTCGTCTAATTGGCGCCTTAATGGCAATCATTCATTACCTGAAACTCCATGTCCGAAGACTTTTCATCTTTGCTGGCACTGCACAATTTTCTGGCGAGTGAACAGTGCTATCATTTGAAGGAAGAAAACGACACTGTTCCGAACCGGACCGGACCTGTCCGAACAAAGTTCAAAGTTTAAACCGGCCGGTTTAGGCTCGATTCGACCGATTTTTTCAAAATTAAATATTCCTAAATGCATCTAAATTCATTCTCTTTATAATGGTGGCCTCAAATCTCAAATTTGAATTTTCTAAGCCACATAGAAAAATGAATTTAGCATCTAGTTCAATAGTGGTTCAAACCGGTCCAAATAGATTCTATTCGATTTGGACCCAGTTCAATTGAACTGATTTGTTTCCATCTCCAATTCATCCAAAAGTCCTTTTTCTTGACTTTTATGACTCTTTAGGTCACTCAGGATCCATAAATTTCCTGGTTTGCCCTTTCTCTATCGGTTCCGATTCATGAATCGACTCAGTTCATAAACTTGTTCAATCCAGTTGGATTTGGTTCATTTGGACCGGCTGGTTTTTCTCTTCCAATTTGTCCTAAGGTTCTTTTCCAAGGTTTTATGAACCCTTTGGTTCACTCGGTAGTTGTAAATTTCCTAAATTGCCCATTCTCTGATGATCGAGTTTGTGAACCGATTTTGTATTTCTCACTCGGTTTGACCGGATCTTTTCCCGATTTTCCTTAACTTCAAATGACGGGGTTTACAATTATCTTCTTTTTTTAGATAACAGCATTGTTCACTTGCTGGAAAATTGAGCAGCACCGGCTAAGATGGAAAGTCTCTAGCCAGAGAGTTTCAGGCAATAAATGACTGCCGTTAAGGTGCCAATTGGGGATGCAATGCAAAGAATAAGTTAGAATGTGGTGTCAAAGTTGCAACTGATTTGGCATTGGATGGCGATGCACAAGGAGTCATGATAGAAGTAGGGTTGAAGGGAGATACACAAGGCTTCACTTGTAATCTTTCTTGGGCTCTATTAAAAAGAAGGCAATTGAGGTTATCAATGATCATATGTCAATGACTTGTTTCCAATCATAATAGCAATTAATGATTTTCTCAGTTATATTACTGTGTAATTTTCCTTGATTCCCTTTAGCAAATAACCTGTATAATTAAATACCATACATTTCTATTATATAGTTCTCTTTCTAAGGAGTTATTAATTTGGTTGAATAAATTTTAGATTGTGATGATTTAGGTTTGTTAAATCTTCTAGAATATATTTATGTTTTGGCGGAGGAATTTATTTTTTTATTTATTTCGGTTTTAATAATGTGAAGGTTTTAATAAGGGTTTATTAATTACTGATTAATGGGTCCTAAATAAAAATAATAAAATAAACATAATGAGATTAATTAAAAATAAATATGTCAAATATAAAGCACGTGATCAGATATTAGAGGGACCCAAGCTTTCTATCGTCTCTGAAATGATAAAAAATATCTGTGCACCATAGAGCAAATTTAGATTGAGTTCGCTAATACTAAACGGCTCCCGTCTTAATTAAGCTAGCAATGAATCACCAATAGGGATCCTCGATATCTATAATACTTCTCACTTGGTATCATATCCTTCATTCTAATTGGTGCTCAGGTTTTCCGCCTCATGGTAAGTCGGAACACGGAACAGCTTTCCTTTTACAAGAGCCGGGATGGCTCTCTCTTCTCATTCATGAAACTGAATGCTCCACAAAACCCTCCGTTCATCTTCCTCGCATGACCCTTGATTTCTCTTCTTCTCTCTTGACTCTTTAGCTCTCATACTCTGTTTCTGTTTCTCTTTCTCTCTCTCACTCTCTCTCTCCCCCTCACTATAATTTACTTTAATCGCATTGGCCAACGCCGTCGACTTGACTGCCGTGTTTGCCATCTAGCCACAGCCACCTCGGATATAGGTTGATAAACTCTGGATCTCGGAGCCACTTCCAGCTTCCTCGAGATTGAAAGATCTCGGCCATGGAAACGGAGATGGCAGATATCGAGGCTCAGACACGTGTTGCAACCAACGGAGACACCGTCCGGAATGCCGACTCCGCTGCAATTTTCAGGAAGGCGAATCGGCCTGTAACGTTGAAGGTACGTGTAGCTTTCATCGCTGTGGTGGTTCAAATACTCTATTCCTATTTTCATTCGAATTAGACGCTGCCAGTTAACGCGTCAGTGATTTGAGAACATTAGCTTGTTTGTGATCAAGATGAGCAGTGACTATTTCTCCGTCCTATTTCTTGTGGCTCATGGTTGATCTGATTCATTTCAAAGGCTACGTTTTTTTGTCTATCCATCAATTCAAAGGCTATACTTTCTCTTTCTGGTTGAATGTTGATGACTTACTTATGGAGGTGACACTAAAGAACGGAATTTCCTCCGTCTTTTTTCTTTCTAAAAAATTTTCCAGTTTGAAGACGTCGTGTACACAATAAAGCTCAAGAAGGGAACATTGATAAGGATGCCAAAGAATGGAGAAGGAGAAGCAGAGAAGGTGATACTAAAGAAGGTGTCCGGAATGGTTAGGCCCGGCGAGATGCTGGCCATGCTAGGGCCCTCTGGTAGCGGCAAGACCACCCTCCTCACGGCCCTGGGCGGCCGGCTCAGCGGCAAGGTACAGGGCTCCATAACCTATAACGGACAGCCCTTCACCCACGCGATGAAGCGAAACACGGGATTCGTGACACAGGACGACGTGCTCTACCCCCACCTGACAGTAGCCGAAACCCTAAACTTCACGGCCTTGCTAAGGCTGCCAAATACCTTCTCCAAGGAGGAGAAGAGGGCCCACGCGGAGGCGGTGATAGCGCAGCTAGGGTTGGCCAAGTGCAAGGACAGCATCATCGGGGACTCGCTGCTGAGAGGGGTTTCTGGGGGAGAGAGGAAGCGGGTCAGCATCGGGCAGGAGATGCTCATAAACCCTAGCATCCTCTTCCTTGACGAGCCCACCTCGGGGCTCGACTCCACCACGGCTCAGAGGATTGTCTCAACACTGTGGGAGTTGGCTAAGGGCGGCAGGACCGTGGCCATGACCATCCACCAGCCGTCGAGCCGGATCTTCTACATGTTTCATAAGGTGCTCCTTCTATCCGAAGGGAGCCCTCTCTATTTCGGTGACGGAGCTTCCGCCATGGACTACTTCTCCAGCGTCGGGTACTCGCCTTCCGTGGCGATGAATCCTTCTGACTTCCTGTTGGATCTTGCAAACGGTACCCATTTAAAGTATCTAATTTTAGCAAGGATTAATAATGAGTAAACAGTTTTCTCAGGAATTTGTCAATGACTAACTAGTATCTATTTCTACTTGTTTATTATCCGATCTTTTGGTAGGTGTTTCCGAGGACTATTCCGGGGAGGGCCGACTCCAGAAGGTTAAGGACGATCTGGCCGTGGCTTACATGTGCCATATCGAAGAGAACCTGAAGGCAGAGATGAAGAGAACGGACGAGGACACAAAGCTGTCCAAGTGCAATCAAGTTATCAGATCTCATGCAGGCAAGGAAGACAAGCAATTCGCGCGCTGGCCTACGACGTGGGGACAGCAGTTTGGAGTCTTGCTCAAGAGAGGCATCAAGGAGAGGAAGCACGAGTCCTTCTCCGGCCTTAGGATCGCGCAGGTTCTTGCTGTGGCTCTGATCTGTGGACTCCTCTGGTGGCAATCCAATGCCGACAATTTGCAAGATAAGGTACGTGCCTACCTCTAAACAATTGTTTTCATCTCCATCAAATAAAATATTTAAACCTAAATTCGGTTATTCCACTATTTTTCTATAAAGTATATGCTGTCTACTTTCCCTTGCAGATAGGGCTTCTTTTCTTCTACTCGGGATTCTGGGGCTTCTACCCGCTATTTCAGGCCCTCTTCACCTTCCCCCAGGAGCGGCTGATGCTGGCCAAGGAGCGGTCCTCGGGCATGTACCGCCTCTCCTCCTACTTCATGGCCCTCACCCTCGGTGACCTCCCCATGTGCCTCGTCCTTCCCACCGTCTTCGTCACGATAACCTACTGGATGGCCGGTTTCAACCACGCCGCCTCCAGCTTCATCTTCACCCTCCTGTCTGTCCTCTACAGCGTTCTCGTCTCCCAGGGCCTCGGCCTCGCCCTTGGAGCCCTCCTCATGGACCTCAAGTCCGCCACCATCCTCGGCTCCGTCCTCATGCTCACCTTCCAGCTCGCCGGCGGGTACTATGTCCACTACGTCCCGCCCTTCATCGGGTGGATCAAGTACATCTCTTCCAGCTACTACACCTACAAGCTCCTGCTCCGGTCGCAGTTCAGCCCTGATGATACCTACGCTTGTGGTGCGGGTGACACCGCGGTGGTGTGTCTTGTCAGGGAGTATCCGGGCATTGAGAAGGTCGGGCTTGGAGGGCAGGCTGTGGCAGTGGTGGCACTTGGGATTATGTTGGTAGGGCTACGGCTGATCGCTTACATGGCCCTCACAAGGGTTGGGGTGACCAGAAGATAGAGGGAGCGTTCTTATAGTTCTCTAGCTGGCCGATAATTTTCATTTCTTCAATAAAAAAATGTTTGATTATTTTGAGCAGAGAGAGATTATGTTTATTAACATTTGACTCAATATATAGCCTCCTTCGACATGAAACTTATTGAAATAGAAGAATATGAAAGTTTGCATAGGTTAATTTTGTTATTTTATTTGTATTTTAAGTATTAATCACTCACGCACTATAAATATGGTACAACTGATATTATTTTCTAATCATAAAAACACAATATATATAAATTTAAATTCCTATACTTTTCTTCAATTTTCCATTTTTTATTTAATTTTTATAGTATTAGAGCTAATTCGTTAAATCTATTTACTTAAGAAAAGTAGTGAGTTATTTAAAGGTAGTTACTTTATTTAATTTGTGAAGATAAAAACACAGTCATTAGCCTCACTAATGCCAAAATTGTTGTCTCTAGTTTATGTAAGATCAAAATCGAAAGGCCTTATTACTCAAGTTTTTATCTTTTGTTTCTATTACCCTTGTTGATTCACTTTATCAGTTCAAAGTTATTGGCACTCACTAAAGCATACATTGCCTCGTCTATTTTCTTCAAGAAAAATAACAAAATTAACCTTTCAATTTCACCTTCATATATATCTTCCTATATACCTCACTACCAGATAGCATCCAAGCCTCCTATCAAGCTCGATTGTAACAATTATTTTCTTTAGTGCAATAATATGGTCTCACCAGTGGAGACGTACAATATGTTGGGATATGTAGACGACTCGGTCAATCCCACTCTAGAGACCTACACATAAGCAAATTCGACTGAGTTTGAATCCCGACTAAATTGCGTGGAAGGTCCATGATCGTTTATGCATCGCTAGAATCATTAATTCCTTATCAAATAATGTTAATTTAAATGTTATGTCATGTCCCGATTCAAGTTAATACCTTAATAACTCGCCACATAAATAATTAAAATGTATAACACAACTATTTGTATAAAAAATAGAACTTTTCACAAATATAATATACATTTTTACAAAAACATTTGAAAACATGAAAAAATATATAGTACTGAATTGAATGTTTTTGTTAATTCTCTTTGAGCATATCAATCTTGATCTCAAACTCGGTTAGAGAAATAGTCTTATACTCTTGAGCTTCTTCCATTCCTTTTTTTTATTCTCTCTTTCCTAAAAATTGTATTATAGGAGTGGATCAACAATTCTCAGTTAGTACAAAAATCGATCATCGGCTCATCAATAGCCTCGATTTAGTAACTACTCAAAATCACTTTTATAAGTTTTTTCCTTTCCATATTTAAATAATAATTTAAAAGTTGATAGTCCCCATTATGGGTTATTTTCAAACCTTGTAATCCACATATTTTGTATTACCAATAAATCTCAATTTGATAACTAAGTTGAATTTAAACTGAGAGCGGAATCGAACTAGAATAAGGGAAGAGATCGATGGAGAGACCATGAGAGGTGAGAAAGGGTCATTAGGAACCCTTAGGAGTGTCTCGAAATACAAAGTAAAGAATTAGGAGAAAATCGGGAGACAACTGGTTTGAACTGGGTTCGGGCTGAGGGGAGTCACAACCCCACCACTCGAATTTTTAAGGGTGCAATATAAATCTCAATTGAGTGGTTCTTGGGTCCATTTAATAAAAAATTGAATGTAGAATTTTTATCTATTTTTATTTTCCCAAGAACTAGTCGAAAAAGGGGTGAATTGAGCAAAAAGCCGTTGAACCAATCGAGAAATTTGTTAGAAACCAGTTCGCTAAAATGCATATCGATCGACATGTAGCACCAGGCGCACGCATGCATGGCCACGTGCATACGTGTCATCTTCTTCCCCCGATAATTAGATTTGGATTGCCTATTTTAGTCCGACAGCGCACGACAGACAACTCGACTCCACCACTTGGGGAAATTAATTCATTCCTAGCACCACGTGTTATGAATTATTGAAAGAAGGCTATGGATAGATAGTCATGCATGTCTAGATTACAACCATATAAATTGGAGTTATTCCCTCATCAGATTTTGCTCAGAATTCTCTCCCAACCTCAGACTGCTCCCAACTCGAGCGACCCTAGAACCACAGAACTTCCTAAGAGACTAAATAATGTATTAGAACTATGGAAAATATTGGTGAATGTTGGGGACTGGGTTTGTGTCACGCTCCGACTCGGTTTAGTCGGAACCCCGTGAGCAACCCACCGGCTCTCCTTGTATGTGCCAGGTACCTTGACCCAGATAAGACAAGAAAAGTAAATGCGTCATGTTAACTAGTTTTTCCAGAGCAAAGAAATATAAATAATGTATGGTTAAATTCATACCTTAGCAATTGAAGGCTTCTTGCTTGTTGCTCTTCTCCTCCTAGTGTATGTCCTACCATGAAAGTTGTTAAGGGATGGGATAAGTTTCTACAACTCAATGACTGGTTATTAGGGTGAATTTTCTTAAAGGCAAAATTTTTTCTATTCATAGATTTTCTTCTGTTATTCTCAGAAAACATTTCAATTCTTCCCTTGCTCGGGAGTAGTTTAACATACAATCACACACCCTTTATCAAAAAGAGTTCATATATTCGCAGATACAGTATGCCGACTGCATCCACTTTCGGACCATAGCGACTTTACCGTCCACCCTAATAGAAGTTCGTGATTTCTACCCTGTGTAAACCCCGCTCTTTGGAGTTAAGGAAAATCGAGAAAAGAACTGGTCAAACCGAGTGAGAAAACTGAACCTGTTCACAAACCCGATTATTGAGGAATAGGCAAATTGGAGAAATTACAACTCCCAAGTGACCAAAAAATGTTCATAAACCTTGGAAAAGAACTTTAGAACCAATTGGGAGAGAAAAACCAGACCGGTTCGAGTGAATCGGATTCGAACCAGATTGAACTAGTTTATGAACCAAGCGATTTATGAACCGGAACCGATAGAGAAAGGGAAAACCAGAAAAATTATGGATCCCAAGTGACCTAAAGAGTCACATAAGTCATGAAAAAGGACTTTAAGATGAAAGGGGGATGAAAACCAAACCGGTTTAAGCTTTGAACCCGGTTCAGAACAGTGTCATCTTCTTCCTTCAGATGACATCACTGTTCACTCACCGGAAAATCGAAGTAGTGCCGACGAAGAGGAAACGTTTCTGTTCAGTACGTTTCAGGCCATCAATGACTGTCATAAAGGTGACAAACGGGCGGCCGACGAGTCCACGAGCTCCCTATAAAAAGAGTCCCTCTCCATTCATCCTCTTTACACTTGAAAACCTCACCCTCTCTTAGCTACTTAGTTTTCCGGCAAAGCTTGAACCACTTCGATATAGGGCCTTTTCTGAGCTAAAGAAGGTGTGGTTCGGTTCCTTAGAACTACGGAGAAGTCAGCTACACGGTGGTAGTATCCATTCACTCCGAGGGTCGCCGGAGAAGCGCCGGTGTGATCGAACAGTGAAGCATCTCCGGCAAACCAAAGCTGCCTTGTTTCGGTTGAGCTGAAATTGGCTAATTCGAGCCCTACTCAAGCCAAACCAAGCTCTCCCAACACCTCCACAACCCTCCTACAACTAAATTATAATTGAAGGTTAAGCCAATTTGACTTCCCTCAATAATTTTCAACTGATGCTAGAGAGAGAACTGGTAGAATTTCCATGATAAAATTCTCAGGAGGAGAGCTATCTGCCCAGATTGGAAGCTTGGATCTCCACGCTCCCGACGGTGAGCCTTTGAAGCTTTCTCTCTCTACGTTCTATTTTTGAACAAATCTTCGTTTGAGCTCGTTCTGGCATCAAAACTTACGATTCAAAGTGCAATTGAATTGTATGAAGATGTAAAAACTCTAATTTAACTTCAATTTTAAAAATTAAACTTGTTTGATCAGTAAATTTGATAAAATCAAATTCGACTATGTTGTATAGTTGAAATTGGGGTTTCGAAAATTCGAGGGATCAAAATGTAATTTTATAAAATCGAGGACCAATTGGGCATGATAAGAGTGTTAGAGGACCAACGGAGTAAATTTTAGAATTTTTGGGTTAAAACTTACCATTTTTGTAAAGGAAGGAGAAAATGGTAATTTTGGAAAAATTGGGGGCCAAATTGGGAATTTGGGAAGCTTAAACCCCTTTTTATGAAATTAAATAAATTGAGGTCCTAAGGGGAATTTTAAAAGTTTCAGGACTCAATTTGGAGAAAAATCAGTAATTAGGGCCTAAAGTAAAGGAAAAATAACTTTAGGCACCAAATTGCAAATATTTGAAAAGTTGGATATTTTAGTCATTCATAATGAATGAAGGTTATCAAACCAAAAGATAATAAAGAAAACTGTTTATTTCGTGTAGAGACACGAGATATCGTGAATGCTAGCTGAGATTAAGCTCGCAAGGGACAAAAACCGACTTAGAGGAAATACACTGCACGATCGGGTGAGTGGGATTATTATATCATACCCAGTTGGGATGATAAGCACCTCAAAATGAAAACCCACTACTAAAGGGTATTTTAATCATCACACCTGAGAGGAGTGATGTGAAAATCATGTGGAAAAACTACTTACCAGTTGTAAGTACATCATACCCAATTGGTATGATGAAACTTTCTCGAAGGAAGTGGAAAACCTGCTTATCGGTTATAACTGGAGATGTCCTCATACTCGGTTGGTAAGATGGACAGTAGAAAAATATATTTTGTCAGAAGTGCTCTTCTCTGACTGTGTGCCACTACTAAAACATTTTGGGAGACCTTCTTGACGGGAGCTCGAATATCTCATAAAGGTCGGAGGCCTCGATTTTGGAACTTCGTGGCTAATATGCCCGATTTTAAAAATCTCGAACAGTGGGCCCTAGGCCAGTTGGCACGAGCAGGAGCTCGTAAACAAAAATGATTAATATGCCATGAAAACTTATATAATGAGTTGTTTGGCCATGGTTCCGAGATAGGACCGGCATACTTAGTCAACTAGCAGCAGTGCGACATGGCAGGTCTCCGAACTAGTCAAGACAAACAGATGCAGGTGGAGTTGAGGGTCGGGGCTGTTGGACTAGTGGCACCATACATTATATGGCATTATATGAAAACTATTGATTATGCATGCATTGTGTTATGGGACCTTTAAGACGACCAAGAGGGGTAGTGATGTTTCACAGGGCTCTGGACGACCTGTGGATATAAGGGTCGTTAGTCCTACTAGAAGTCTTGCGAAGCTTGTAGTAGCTTCAAGCACATGAGACTGGGGTGGGGACATGATGAAGTCTCTATCCTCATAGGGTCGGATGCCATGAACATCCACTTATTTTCAAGGTAGAAGTTGACAAACTTCTATCGAGGTGGCCGGTAAAGTCGCTCTGACGCCATAAGTGGGTTCAGTGGATGTGTTGACCTATGATTGTGTGTTTTACCTTCATGATGAAGTATGTGTGTTGTGTGATGACACACCATGGTAATAAGAAATTATTTTTTTCCGAAAATTGAAGATGGTAAAATTTGAAGAAATTAAGGAGTCTGGCACACTCCATTTTGGAATACTATTTTTCACCGAACTTAAAATTTTTTTATAAACCCATTCACTGAGTTGTAGAAACTCATCCCTCTTTTTATCCCTTTTCAGGAAATAAAGAAAATGACTAAGGATAACACTAAACCTTACCCTTTGTCAAGTATACTTGATCTCTCTTAAGCTTTCATTTTATTTGATATATGTCTTTCCAAGGAATAAGGTTAAAAGTACGCTTGGCTCCACTTGAGTTAAAGAAGGAGGAAACTCCTCTTGAACCAAGAGAGCAGTGGGTTGATAACGGGGATCCGACCAAACCAGGTCGGGGCGTGACACCATGAGTCTAAGTGGACATCAATTGTTCGACCCTCGGACCCGTAATTCTCCATGTCTGCTATAGTGGGATGATAACTCTCCCCCTTCCACCTCGACCTTATTGTGCAAGAAGCTTGTCACGCCCCGACCCAGCTTGGTCGGAGTCTTGTGATCAACCCGCCACCCTTCCTCGTACTAATTTAGTATTTCTACCAAATAGACCGAGGAAGGTAAAGGCATCAGAGTACCTACTTTGCATAACAAAGTTTACAAAACAACCAAATGAAAGTTACCTGCTTATGGTACCATTGACCTTCTCGTCTAGCCTCTGCTCGTCGTGGTGAGGTGGTTCTCCTGAAAAAGGTTTAATGGGAGGGGGTGAGTTTCTACATCTTAATAAGTGGGGATTGGGAAGTGAGTTTTCAAGACAATTAGTTGATCAAAACTTTTTATGCATTTAGTTTGTTGTAATATGAATTCATCACTTCTTGAGCAATTCCCCTTGCTCGGGAGGTGCTTCAGCAAACATTCACATGCCCTTTCTATCATAGAAAGGGATCGCACATTCATAAAATAGTCCCCAACTACTCCACTTGTTAACCGAAGCGCCTTTTTCGTTCACCTGTGTCTGAGTGGAAATCAATAGTCCGACCCTCAAACCTTAGTCATGTCCGCTTAGTGGGACGATACCTCATTTCCCCTCTGGCCTTAGTCTCGAGACCTCATTTCCCCTCCGACCTCGGTCTCGCTACTTCATCCTGTCTGCTTTGTGGGACGAGACCTCATTTCCCCTCTGTCCTCGGTCTCAGTGCGTAGGAAGCTATCATAGTTTCTCAACATACTAGATGCCAAATCACCTTTATGCACCCTTGGGTCGTCCAACAACCCTTGGGATCCATCGACTACTCCTCTCAGATGTCTAGATGCTCCCGGAATCCTCATGCATATATAACAATAGTTTTGATTCATCAACCATGATCTTTGGTGCCAATGGTCCAACGACCCTGACACTCGACCTAGCATGTAGCTGTTTGCCTTGACCGACACGTCGACCTGGTCTGGTCGCACTACCACTAGCCCAACGAACCTTTTCAGTCTTATCTTGGTCCCTTGGAAAGTAACACAATAATTCCAGTTTCATAAGAGTTTTCATGGTCCTTAAAAATCACGTTTGTCTATGGGTCCAACTCATGCACACTAGGCCCTCGATCCTATCATTTACAAATGTGAGGCCTCAAGCTTATTGGAGCAATTCTAGCTCCCATCAGTAACGTCTCCCAAAATGTTTAAGGAGTTTCACGTAATCAAGGGAGACCATTAGTGAAAAATTGATTTTTGTCTTCACGCGATCTTGTCCTTGCATGATTATGAACATACTTGTTCATTATCTCTTAGTCTATTAGCCTTCATTCATCGTAATTGGATAAAATACTCAAACTTTTTTATTTATTGTAATTAGGTCCCTAAAATTCTTTTTCTTTAACTTTAGGTCCTTAATACCGATTTTCCCCAAATTGAGTCCCAGAACATCTAAAATTCACATTAGCAACTCAATTCATTCAAAATCACAAAAAGGTGTTCAAGTTTTCTATCGTCTCTAAAATGATAAAAAATATTTGTGCACCATAAAGCAAATTTAGATTGAGTTCGCTAATACTAAACGGCTCCCGTCTTAATTAAGCTAGCAATGAATCACCAATAGGGATCCTCGATATTTATAATACTTCTCACTTGGTATCATATCCTTCATTCTAATTGGTGCTCAGGTTTTCCGCCTCATGGTAAGTCGGAACACGGAACAGCTTTCCTTTTACAAGAGCCGGGATGGCTCTCTCTTCTCATTCATGAAACTGAATGCTCCACAAAACCCTCCGTTCATCTTCCTCGCATGACCCTTGATTTCTCTTCTTCTCTCTTGACTCTTTAGCTCTCATACTCTGTTTCTGTTTCTCTTTCTCTCTCTCACTCTCTCTCCCCCTCACTATAATTTACTTTAATCGCATTGGCCAACGCCGTCGACTTGACTGCCGTGTTTGCCATCTAGCCACAGCCACCTCGGATATAGGTTGATAAACTCTGGATCTCGGAGCCACTTCCAGCTTCCTCGAGATTGAAAGATCTCGGCCATGGAAACGGAGATGGCAGATATCGAGGCTCAGACACGTGTTGCAACCAACGGAGACACCGTCCGGAATGCCGACTCCGCTGCAATTTTCAGGAAGGCGAATCGGCCTGTAACGTTGAAGGTACGTGTAGCTTTCATCGCTGTGGTGGTTCAAATACTCTATTCCTATTTTCATTCGAATTAGACGCTGCCAGTTAACGCGTCAGTGATTTGAGAACATTAGCTTGTTTGTGATCAAGATGAGCAGTGACTATTTCTCCGTCCTATTTCTTCTGGCTCATGGTTGATCTGATTCATTTCAAAGGCTACGTTTTTTTGTCTATCCATCAATTCAAAGGCTATACTTTCTCTTTCTGGTTGAATGTTGATGACTTACTTATGGAGGTGACACTAAAGAACGGAATTTCCTCCGTCTTTTTTCTTTCTAAAAAATTTTCCAGTTTGAAGACGTCGTGTACACAATAAAGCTCAAGAAGGGAACATTGATAAGGAAGCCAAAGAATGGAGAAGGAGAAGCAGAGAAGGTGATACTAAAGAAGGTGTCCGGAATGGTTAGGCCCGGCGAGATGCTGGCCATGCTAGGGCCCTCTGGTAGCGGCTCTTCGGATAGAAGGAGCACCTTATGAAACATGTAGAAGATCCGGCTCGACGGCTGGTGGATGGTCATGGCCACGGTCCTGCCGCCCTTAGCCAACTCCCACAGTGTTGAGACAATCCTCTGAGCCGTGGTGGAGTCGAGCCCCGAGGTGGGCTCGTCAAGGAAGAGGATGCTAGGGTTTATGAGCATCTCCTGCCCGATGCTGACCCGCTTCCTCTCTCCCCCAGAAACCCCTCTCAGCAGCGAGTCCCCGATGATGCTGTCCTTGCACTTGGCCAACCCTAGCTGCGCTATCACCGCCTCCGCGTGGGCCCTCTTCTCCTCCTTGGAGAAGGTATTTGGCAGCCTTAGCAAGGCCGTGAAGTTTAGGGTTTCGGCTACTGTCAGGTGGGGGTAGAGCACGTCGTCCTGTGTCACGAATCCCGTGTTTCGCTTCATCGCGTGGGTGAAGGGCTGTCCGTTATAGGTTATGGAGCCCTGTACCTTGCCGCTGAGCCGGCCGCCCAGGGCCGTGAGGAGGGTGGTCTTGCCGCTACCAGAGGGCCCTAGCATGGCCAGCATCTCGCCGGGCCTAACCATTCCGGACACCTTCTTTAGTATCACCTTCTCTGCTTCTCCTTCTCCATTCTTTGGCATCCTTATCAATGTTCCCTTCTTGAGCTTTATTGTGTACACGACGTCTTCAAACTGGAAAATTTTTTAGAAAGAAAAAAGACGGAGGAAATTCCGTTCTTTAGTGTCACCTCCATAAGTAAGTCATCAACATTCAACCAGAAAGAGAAAGTATAGCCTTTGAATTGATGGATAGACAAAAAAACGTAGCCTTTGAAATGAATCAGATCAACCATGAGCCAGAAGAAATAGGACGGAGAAATAGTCACTGCTCATCTTGATCACAAACAAGCTAATGTTCTCAAATCACTGACGCGTTAACTGGCAGCGTCTAATTCGAATGAAAATAGGAATAGAGTATTTGAACCACCACAGCGATGAAAGCTACACGTACCTTCAACGTTACAGGCCGATTCGCCTTCCTGAAAATTGCAGCGGAGTCGGCATTCCGGACGGTGTCTCCGTTGGTTGCAACACGTGTCTGAGCCTCGATATCTGCCATCTCCGTTTCCATGGCCGAGATCTTTCAATCTCGAGGAAGCTGGAAGTGGCTCCGAGATCCAGAGTTTATCAACCTATATCCGAGGTGGCTGTGGCTAGATGGCAAACACGGCAGTCAAGTCGACGGCGTTGGCCAATGCGATTAAAGTAAATTATAGTGAGGGGGAGAGAGAGAGTGAGAGAGAGAAAGAGAAACAGAAACAGAGTATGAGAGCTAAAGAGTCAAGAGAGAAGAAGAGAAATCAAGGGTCATGCGAGGAAGATGAACGGAGGGTTTTGTGGAGCATTCAGTTTCATGAATGAGAAGAGAGAGCCATCCCGGCTCTTGTAAAAGGAAAGCTGTTCCGTGTTCCGACTTACCATGAGGCGGAAAACCTGAGCACCAATTAGAATGAAGGATATGATACCAAGTGAGAAGTATTATAGATATCGAGGATCCCTATTGGTGATTCATTGCTAGCTTAATTAAGACGGGAGCCGTTTAGTATTAGCGAACTCAATCTAAATTTGCTCTATGGTGCACAGATATTTTTTATCATTTCAGAGACGATAGAAAGCTTGGGTCCCTCTAATATCTGATCACGTGCTTTATATTTGACATATTTATTTTTAATTAATCTCATTATGTTTATTTTATTATTTTTATTTAGGACCCATTAATCAGTAATTAATAAACCCTTATTAAAACCTTCACATTATTAAAACCGAAATAAATAAAAAAATAAATTCCTCCGCCAAAACATAAATATATTCTAGAAGATTTAACAAACCTAAATCATCACAATCTAAAATTTATTCAACCAAATTAATAACTCCTTAGAAAGAGAACTATATAATAGAAATGTATGGTATTTAATTATACAGGTTATTTGCTAAAGGGAATCAAGGAAAATTACACAGTAATATAACTGAGAAAATCATTAATTGCTATTATGATTGGAAACAAGTCATTGACATATGATCATTGATAACCTCAATTGCCTTCTTTTTAATAGAGCCCAAGAAAGATTACAAGTGAAGCCTTGTGTATCTCCCTTCAACCCTACTTCTATCATGACTCCTTGTGCATCGCCATCCAATGCCAAATCAGTTGCAACTTTGACACCACATTCTAACTTATTCTTTGCATTGCATCCATCGCATCATCTCAATCATGAAACCCCATTAAACAAACAACAAAATGAGCTATTCTCAATGTAGAATTAATGAACCACTCCTTGTCATATTCCCTCCAATTCTAAGTCGAACTAATGTAAAAATAGTCACACCTTTTCAATATTATAATAGTTAGCCTTATACTATCTTAGAATCAACTTCACATAACACTTAAAATAAAAATACTAAAATTTATCCAATATTTAAAATTTTTATAAGTCAAATAAAGTGTTTACAAAATTTCAAAATTGTAGGAACTGTATTAGATATTCTTGAATTATCTAGGGTGATTTCACCTTAATTCACTTCTGCTAATTGGGTCTTTTACCCTTGCAGTTCTCATCTTCTTATTGATTTCCTAAAATGAGGGGATGGTGAACTATTGGCTAATAAGTGATATTATTGAAAATCGAGTATTCATGTACTCCATCTTAACATTTACTTAATATTCTAAATAGATTATTATTAAAATTTCTAAAAATGAGATATTTTATTATTTCTTTCTTTTTTAAAAGATGAATATTTTTTGAAAATATATATTTTCTCTTATAGAAAAATAATAAAAATTTATAGACAATAATTCATGTAAACAATATTTATCACAAACAATATAGCATTTTCATATTTCATATAACTAGGGTTTTTATGTTCACAATAAAACAACCATTTCCCCATTAAAACTTTTTTTACCAGGACCAACTTTTGTACGATCAAGAGGATACAATTAGGTCCCCTAGTACCACCATGACAGGTGAACTGATACATCATACGATCTTTATGAACCACACAATTCCCTTAATTGAATGTTTTATGATTACGACAACCCATTCAAGTAAACGAACCCTATTAAGACAAATTATATAAACCCTATTTTCTCATAATAATAAAGTTGGAAAAGAGAAATGAGAAATTTCTTGAGAAAACTATTGTTCAAATTGAAATGAAATTGGTAAAAAGAAAATAAAAGGGAAAATTTACAATTCTAAATGTTTAATTAAGATCCAAAAATATTGGAAATGAATAATGAACCAAATTGGATATAAGAATCGTACCGATTTAGGGTGAACTAGATCTGAACCGGGTTGAACCAAGAATAATCTGTTCAAATATTCATTTTTCTAGGTGATTTAAAAATATCAATTTGGGAAATTGAATTCACAAATATGTAGAAAATAAATTTAGATGAATTTATAATTTTTTTATTTTTAGAAAAATGGATGAATAGTGCCTAAATCGACCAATTATTGATTTTGAATCACTAAATCCAGTCCAATCGAACCAGTCAATAGTCCAGCCGATTAACAGACCGCCTCCTAGGTTAGTGCCCAATTAGCGTGTAAACCTCATCTCTAGTTATAGGAAAGTCAAGTTTGGGAATCTATAAATTTTTAAAAGAAAATCGAGGATCTAAGTGAACTGAGATGAGTAAAGAAGGATTGGAACGAAAATTTAGAAAATTTGAAATGGCCAATAGGTCCCTAGAATCATGGAGGAGAACCATGAAGTGGATTGGATGGGAAAAATAGACTGGTTCAAGGTGAACATACCTAAAACGGGAAGAACCAGATCAAAGATTTATTTTTCTAGTTGGTTTTAAAATATCAAATTGGGAAATTAAGTCCACCATTAGATAGAAAATGAACTTAGAAAATTTTGGAAAATTTTAATTTTTGGAAAACCGATCGAATCAGGCCTAAATTGACTGATTTTTTATTTCAGATCACCGAACCGGTCAGCAAAGCACTGTCAGCTTAACACCTAGTCAGCAGGCGCGACTAATCAGCGTGCAACACGTAGCAAAGAGCGCCTAGTTAGTCTCTCAGTCAGCACCTAAAAAGTGCTAGCCAATCAAAAGGAGACATGTGCCCCTAGTTAAAGGAGGAAAAATCCACCCAGTGATGACCGACTAATAGGAGAGTGACACATGTTGTAAACCCCACCCTTTTTAGCTAAGGGAAAAACCAGGAAAAGAATCGGTCAAACTAAGTGAGAAAATCAAACCGGTTTACAAACTCGATCATTTGTGAATGGGCAATTTGAGAATTTACAACTTCCAGGTGATCCAAAGGGTTCATAATACCATGAAAAAGAACCTTAGGATGAATTGGAAGAGAAAAACCAGACCGCTTTAGATGAACCGGATCCAACGAGATTGAATCGGTTTATGAACTGAGTCGGTTCATGAACCGGAACCGATAGAGAACGGGCAAATAAGAGAAATTCAACTCCCTTGTGCCCCAAAGAAATTTATAAACCTTGGGAAGGAAACTTAGAACAAAGTGGGAGAGAAAAACTAGACCGGTTCGGGTGGATCGTACCCGAACTGGATTAAACCGGTTTAATAATCGAACCGGTTTATGAATCGGAATCGATAAAAAAGATGGTAAAATGGGAATTTTATGGACCCTATGTGACCCAAGGAGCACAAAAGACATGAAAATGGACTTGTGAAGGAATTGGGAATGAAAACCAAACCGGTTCAGGTGAACCAGATTCGAATCGTTTTGGACTTGTTTGAACCACTATTGAACCGAATCCTAAATTTATTTTTCTAGGTGACTTAAATAATTCAAATTGGAGATTTGAGGCCACCATTGGATAGAAAATGAATTTAGATGGATTTAGAAATTTTTAGATTTGAAAAACTCAGTCGAAGGAGGGGTGAACTAGCCAGTTTAAACTTCGAACCCGTTCGGATTGGTCCGGTCTAGTTCGAAATAGTCTCATCTTCTTCCTCAAGATGATAACACTATTCACTCACTAGAAAATTAAAGCAGTGCCAGCAAAGAAGAAACGCTTCAATTTGGTATGTTTCATATCACGCCCCGACCCGGTTTGGTCGGATCCCCGTGAACAACCCGCCACTCTCCCGATTTATTAAAGGGTTTCCCATTATTATAATCCGTAAAGAGTAAGGTGTCCTTTAAACCTACACCATTTACTGGAATAGCATAATCAAAACTGCATGAAATTTAAAATTTTACATACCTGTCTTACAGGCATCTTAGTTTATTGTCTTTTAGGGTAGGCTTTCCGGGATTTCCTGAAAGGGATATAAGGGAGGGGGTGAGTACGACTACTCAGTGAATGGGTTTTTAAAGGTCTATTTTTAACTTTTAAGAAAAACATTTATATGGAGTGTGCCAGACTCCTTTCTTTTCAAAAATCCCTTCATTTAAAAATTTGGGTTTTTCCATTATTTCTTAGTTACCGATGTGTCATCACCCAACACACATACTTCATCATGAAGGTTACACATATTCGCAAGTCAGTATCACTACTGAACCCGCCAGTGGCTTCGGAGCGACTTTTCCTGCCACTCGGATAGAAGTACGACCACTTCTACCCTGGGAATGAGTGGATGTATGTGACATCCAACCCACAATCCCAAAATCACTTCTTCATGTCCGTATGAGGACAGAGACCTCATCCTATCCCCACCACGGTCTCATGCGCTTGGTGCTACTCCAGATTTCGCACAGACAACTAGAATGATGATCTGCCCTTATACTTACCGGGTCGTCCAGGGCCCTTAGGACGCATCACTACCCCTCATGGACGTCTTGATGATCCCGTACTCACAGTGCATGCACAAACAATGTTTTCTCATATTGCCATGTAATCTGTGGTGCCACTGGTTCAACGGCCCCGACTCTCATCTCAACTCGCAGTTGTTTGTCTTGACTGGTCCATCGACCTGTCATGTTGCACTGCCACTAGTTGACTAAGCATGTCGATCCTATCTTGGTACCATGACCAATCAGAGGTCGACACCTAGCAGAGCAATGTTGGATGACCTCATCCAATTAGAGGCTGACACATGGCAGTGGCACTGTGCGTTAGGAGGGAAACTGAAGTATTTAAATCAGCCAATCAAAGGACTTCATGTGTCATGGTCACGTGTAAACCCTGTCTTTTAATAATAAGAAAAACTGGGGAAATAACCAATCATTTCCAAGGAGAAAACTGAGTCGGTTTATAAATTGGAACCGATAGAGAAAGGGCAAATAAAGAAATTTATGGATCCCGAGTGACCTAAAGAGTCATAAAAGTCATGAAAAATGACTGTAGGATGAATTGGAGATGAAAACCAAACCAGTTCAAGTGAACTTGCTCCGAACTGGATTGAACCAGTTTGGATTGGTTTGAACCGGTTTGGACCGATTTGAACGACTATTGAACCGGTTTGAACCACTATTGAACCAGATGCTAAATTCATTTTTCTAGGTGGCTTAGAAAATTCAAATTGGAGAATTGAGGCCACCCTTAGACAGAGAATGAATTAGAAATTTTTAATTTTGAAAAACTCGTTCGAATCGGGCCTAAACCGGCCGATTTAAGCTTTGAACCCGATTCGGACCGGTCCGGTCCAGTTCGAAACATTGTCGTCTTATTCCTTTAGATGACAACACTATTCACTCGTGGGAAAATCGAGTAGTGCCGACAAAGATGAAAAATCTCTGGCAAGGGAGTTTTAGGCAATGAATGACCGCCATTAAGGTATAAATCGGACGACCAAGAAGTCCTCAAGCTTCCTATATAAAAAGCCCCTCCTCATTTATCCTCCTCACCCCTGAAAACTCTACTCTCTCCCTACTGCTTCATTTTCTGGTGAAGCTCGAACCAGAGCTTTGACTTGGGCATTTTTCTGAGCCAAAGAATGCGCGGTTGGGTTCTTTGGATTTGGGGAGAAGTCAGCTACACGCCTATATTCTCCATTTGCTCCGAGGATCACTGGAGAAATGCCAGCGTGATAGAACAGTGAAGCGGCTCCAGCGGACTGAAGCTGCCCTGTTTTGGCTGAGCTGAAAATGACCAATTCGAGCCCTTCTTAGGCCAAACCAAGCCCTCCCAACACCTCCACAACTCTCCTACAACTGAATTAGAGCGGAAAGGTAAGCCAATTTAACCCCCCCTATGTAAATTCCGATAGGTGCTAGAGAGAGAATAGACAGATCTTTACTGATAAAATTCTGTCTCAATTCGACATGAATTGAGGTGATTCTTGATCCTAGGAATAACCTTAAGACAAGAGCTATCTGGCCAAATTGAAAGCTCGGACCGTCGCGCCTCGACGGTAAGCTTTCGATGTTTTCTCTCTCTACGTTTAGTTTTTCGGCGAATCTCGGTTTGAGCTCGTTCCGACGTCAAATTGTGTGATTCAAAGTGCAATTGAATTGTATGGAGGTGTAGGAACTCCAATCTAGCTTCAATTTCAACAATTAAACTCATACGATCTATCAATTTGAAGAAATCAAATTCAGCTAAGTTGGAAGGTTAAAATTGGGGGAAATTTTGGGGATTTCAAAAATTCGAGGGACTAAGGTGCAATTTCATAAAATTGAGGGCCAATTGGGCATGATAAAGATGTTGGAGGACCAATTGGTCTATTTTGGAATTTTTTGGGTGAAACTTACCATTATTGTAAAGTAGGGGTAAAATGGTAATTTTGGAAAAGTTGGGGACCAAATTGGAAATTTGGAAAACTTGAACACCTTTTTGTGATTTTGAATGAATTGAGTTGCTAATGTGAATTTTAGATGTTCTGGGACTCAATTTGGGGAAAATCGGCATTAAGGACCTAAAGTTAAAGAAAAAGAACTTTAGGGACCTAATTACAATAAATCGAAAAGTTTGAGTATTTCATCCAATTACAATGAATGAAGGTTAATAGACTAAGAGATAATGAACAAGTATGTTCATATCATGCAAGGACAAGCTCGCGTGAAGACAAAAATTAATTTTCCACGAATGGTCTCCCTTGACTGCGTGAAACTGCTTAAACATTTTGGGAGACGTTCCTGATGGGAGCTAGAATTGCTCCAATAAGCTTGAGGCCTCACATTTGTAAATGATAGGATCGAGGGCCTAGTGTGCACGAGTTGGACCCATAGACAAACGTGATTTTTAAGGACCATGAAAACTCTCATGAAACTGGAATTATTGTGTTACTTTCCAAGGGACCAAGATAAGACTGACAAGGTTCGTTGGGCTAGTGGTAGTGCGACCAGACCAGGTCGACGTGTCGGTCAAGGCAAACAGCTACATGCTAGGTCGAGTGTCAGGGTCGTTGGACCATTGGCACCAAAGATCATGGTTGATGAATCAAAACTATTGTTATATATGCATGAGGATTCCGGGAGCATCTAGACATCTGAGAGGAGTAGTCGATGGATCCCAAGGGTTGTTGGACGACCCAAGGGTGCATAAAGGTGATTTGGCATCTAGTATGTTGAGAAACTATGATAGCTTCCTACGCACTGAGATCGAGGACAGAGGGGAAATGAGGTCTCGTCCCACAAAGCAGACAGGATGAAGTAGCGAGACCGAGGTCGGAGGGGAAATGAGGTCTCGAGACTAAGGCCAGAGGGGAAATGAGGTATCGTCCCACTAAGCGGACATGACTAAGGTTTGAGGGTCGGACTATTGATTTCCACTCAGACACAGGTGAACGAAAAAGGCGCTTCGGTTAACAAGTGGAGTAGTTGGGGACTATTTTATGAATGTGTGATCCCTTTCTATGATAGAAAGGGCATGTGAATGTTTGCTGAAGCACCTCCCGAGCAAGGGGAATTGCTCAAGAAGTGATGAATTCATATTACAACAAACTAAATGCATAAAAAGTTTTGATCAACTAATTGTCTTGAAAACTCACTTCCCAATCCCCACTTATTAAGATGTAGAAACTCACCCCCTCCCATTAAACCTTTTTCAAGAGAACCACCTCACCACGACGAGCAGAGGCTAGACGAGAAGGTCAATGGTACCATAAGCAGGTAACTTTCATTTGGTTGTTTTGTAAACTTTGTTATGCAAAGCAGGTACTCTGATGCCTTTACCTTCCTCGGTCTATTTGGTAGAAATACTAAATTAGTACGAGGAAGGGTGGCGGGTTGATCATAAGACTCCGACCAAGCTGGGTCGGGGCGTGACAAGCTTCTTGCACAATAAGGTCAAGGTGGAAGGGGGAGAGTTATCATCCCACTATAGCAGACATGGAGAATTACGGGTCCGAGGGTCGAACAATTGATGTCCACTTAGACTCATGGTGTCACGCCCCGACCTGGTTTGGTACATTTTCGTTCAGTACATTTCAAGCCATCATTGATTGTCATTAAGGTGTCAAATGGACGGCAGACGAGTCCCTGAGATATCTATATAAAAAGCCCCTCTCCATTCATCCTCTTCACACCTGAATACCTCACTCTCTCTTAGCTACTCAATTTTATGGCAAAGCTCAAACTAGAGCTTCGATATAGGGTCTTTTCTAAGCCAAAGAACGCGTGGTCAGGTTCCTTAGAATCGGGGAGAAGTCAGCTACACGGTGGTAGTCTCCAATTGCTCCGAGGGTCATGGAGAAGCACCGACGTGATCGAACAATGAAGCAGCTCTGGCAGATTGAAGCCCTCCTCAAGCCAAACCAAGCTCTCCCAACACTTTCTCAGCCCTCCTATGGCGAATTAGAACTGAAAGGTAAGCCAATTTGGCTCCACTCTAAAATTTCTGATCAATGCTAGAGAGAACTAACAGATTTCCGATAACTAAATTCTCACTCAATTTGGCATCAATTGATGCAATTCTTGATCCTAGGAGAAACCTCAGGACGAGATCTATCCACCGAGATTGAAAGCTCGAACCGTCGCGCCCCCACCGGAAGCATTCAGAGCTTTCTCTCTCTACGCTCTCCTTTTTGGCGAAGCTCTATTTGAGCTCGTTTCAACATCAAATCGTGCGATTCAAAGTGCAATTGAATTGTATGAAGATGTAGGAACTCCAATTTAACTTCAATTTCAACAATTAAACTTGTTTGATTGGTCAATTTGATGAAATCAAATTCGACTGTATTGGGGGAAATTTTGGGGATTTCAAAAATTTGAGGGACTAAAATGCAATTTTATAAAATCGAGGGCCAATTGGGCATGATAAGATTTTTGGAGGACCAATTGAGCAAATTTTGGATTTTTTATGATAAAACTTACCATTTTTTGTAATAAAACTTACCATTTTTGTAAAGGAGGGGCAAAATGGTAATTTTGGAAAAAATTGGGGACCAAATTGGGAATTTGGGAAACTTGAACCCCTTTTTATGAATTTGAATAAATTGAGGTCTCAAGGTGAATTTTAAAAGTTTCGGGACTCCATTTGGGGAAAAATCGATATTTGGGGCCTAAAGTAAAAGAAAATAAACTTTAGGGACCAAATTGAAAATATTTGAAAAGTTAGATATTTTTAATCATTTATAATGAATGAAGGCTATCAAGTCAAATGATAATGAACAAGGATGTTTATACTGTGTAGGAACACAAGATATCGGGAATGCCGGCTAAGACAAAACTTGTAAGGGACGAAAGCCTATTTAGAGGAAATATAATGCACGATTGGGTGAATGAGATTTAATATCATACCCGGTTGGGATGATAAGCACCTCGGAAATGAAAACTCATTGCTAAGTGGTATTTTAACCATCACACCTAAGAGGAGTGATGCAAAAATCACAAGGAAAAACTACTTACTTGTTGTAATTAGATCATACCCGATTGGTATGATGAAGCTTCTTGGAAGGAAGTGGAAAACCCGCTTATCGGTTGTAAATGGAGAAGTACTCATACTCGGTTGGTGCGATGGACAATTGAAAAGTTTATTTTGTCAGAAGTGCTCTCCCTTTCCTGTATGCCACTGCTTAAAATTTTTTGGAGACCTTCTTGACGGGAGCTCGAATAGCTTAGTTAGGACGGAGGCCTTGGTTTTGGAACTTGGTGGCTAATTTGCTCAATTTTGAAAATCTCGAAAAGTGGGCCCTAGGCTAGTTGGCATGAGTGGATGATCATAAATAAACATGATTTTATGCCATGAAAACTTAAGTGAATGAATTGTTTGGCCATGGTACCGAGACAGGACTGACTTACTCGATGGACTGGCGGTAGTGCGACATGACAAGTCTACGGACCAGTCGACACAAATAGCTGCAGGTCTAGTTGAGGGTCGGAGCCATTGGACCAGTGGCACCACAAATTATATGGTATATATGGAAAATTATTGATTTGTGCATGCACCGTTGGACCAGTGACACCTCAAATTATATGGTCTATATGGAAAATTATTGATTTGTGCATGCACCGTTGGACCAGTGGCACCACAAGGATACGCTCGACCAAAATGGAAAGTGGTCGGGCAGTGGGTCCCTGAGCTCCCTATATAAAGAGCTACATTCCATTCATCATCCACACACCTCAAATTGCCATTGTCTCTCAAATGCTCCATTTTTTGGTGAAACTTGAACTAGAGCTCTGACATAGGCCTTTTTCTCAGCCTTAGAAGGAAAGATCTGGTCCTATAGACTCCAGGGGAAGTCAGCTACCTGACAGCAACTTCCTTTCGACCCGAGGACCGCCGGAGAAGCATCGGTGGAATCAAATAGTGATGCAGCTTCGATGGACCGAAGCTGCCCTATTTTGGTCGAGCTGAACTCGACCAAATTCAGCCCTCCCCTAGCCAAACCAAGCCTCACCGACACCCTCACAACCTTCACACGACTATAACAAAGTTGAAAGGTAAGTCAATTTGGCCCTCCTTCGTCAGTACAGTTCAATTCTAGAGAGATAAAGTAATAGATTTTGTTGATCAAATTCCCACTGATCCAGACAGCAATTATCCCAATTCTTAATTTTTGAAGATACCTCAGGACAAGAGCTATCTCTCCAGATCGAGATCTCGGACCACTGCACCTCTGACGATAAGCATTCAAAGCTTTCTCTCTCTACGAACGATTTTCAGATGAAGCTTCGTTTGAGCTCATTTCAGACTCAAATCATGCGATTCAAAGCTCATTTAAATCGTATGGAAGTGTAGGAACTGATCATACCTTCAATTGAAACAATTAACCCTAATTGTATGGATAATTTGAAGAAATTAAATTCGGTCAGTTTGAAGGGGAGAAATTGGAGAAAATTTTGGCTATTTCAGAAAATTGAAGGAATTCTTTGTAATTTTCCAAAATTGAAGGCCAATTGGCCATGAGAAAGATGTTGGAGGGCCAATTGGTCAATATTTAGAATATTTGAGGTCAAATTTCCATTTTTGGAAAATATAGGTAAAATTGTAATTTTTGAAAAGCTGGGGACCAAATTGGAAATTTATAAAACTTGAGGCCCTTATACAATTTTGAGTAAATTGAGGACTCAAAGGGAATTTTGGAAGACTTGGGAGGAAAAGTTTATCTTGGGACCTAAAGTTAAGGAAAATGAACTTTAGGTACTTAAGTGCAATAAACCAACAATTTTTTAGCCTAGTATGCCCAAATCGTGTAGGGATGTGAGAGACCGGAACGCCAACAAGGAAAAGCTAGTGTGTATTTGGAAACCGACTGGAGATGAATATGTCACGGTCATTGGGTGAGTGAGATTATCTAATTTCATATCTAGTTGGGATGAGTAGTACTATCTTTAACTAATAAAACCTACTTACTAATTGTAAGTAGAGATAGTCATACCTGGTTCGTATGATGAGTTTCCTTGAGAAAAGGAGAAACCTACTTACTGATTGTAAGTGGAGATATCATCATACCCGTTTGGTGTGATGAAGTTAAAAATAAAATTTTTGTTAGAAGTGTTCTACCCTGACGGTGTGCCAATTCTTAAAACATTTGGGAGACTTTCTTGACGGGAGCTAGAAAATCTCAAATAGGCTAGAGGACTCTATTTTTTTTTTTTAACTTATGGGACTAAATTTCCGATTTTGGAAAAACACATGCAGTGGGCCCAAGGCCAGTGGGCACGAGCAGCAGCTCGTAAACAAAATTGACTAAAGAAAGCCATGAAAATTTCTAATGAAATTGGTTGTGTGATTTTGCTATGGTACCGAGTCAGGACCAACAGTACTTGATAGACTAGCGATAGTGCGTTAGGGCCAGGTCAACGGACCAACCTAGATAAACAAGTGTAGGTTGGGTTGAGGGTCGGGGTCGTTGGACCATTGACACCAAAGATAATGACCAAATGTGAAAAATTGTTGTTTGTGCATGTACTAGTGGTACAGGACCATCAAGACGCCCTAGGGGGTAGTAATGGGTCCTAAGGGTTACTAGACAAGTTGGTGGAGATAAGGGCAGTTCCTCGTGCTTGCTAGTCTGGAAGCTCGGAGTAGTTTCTCGCGCATGAGACTGGTGTGGGGTCAAGATTAGGTCTCTATCATCATACGGACACGGAGTGGCATTCGGGTCGAATGTCAAGAACATCCACTCAAACCTAGGATAGAAGTGGATGGACTTCTATCTTGGTGAATGATAAAAACGCTCCGATTTACAAGTGGGTGAAGTGGACATGCTACACCTATGAATGTGTGTATCCTTCCTAATGAATGATGTGTGTTTGTTTGCTAAATGCCTCCCGAGGCAAGGGGATGTGCTAAAAAAGCTAAACACACCTAATATGATAATGAGAAAAGTTTTGAAAATCGAACTTTGAGGAAACCTTTCTTTTTAAAGGAAATGATAACCTTGGCTTGGTTTGATAAAAAAAAAACTTGAGTAAGGAGATATAATAAAAGAAAATGTGAAGATGTACCTCCGTTAGGTATGCTTAAAATTTCTTTTAATCTTACATTTTATTGATTTATGCTATTCCAGGGAACAAGATTTGAATTTATGCCTAACTCCTCTTGATTAAAGGAACGAAAAACCCCTCTTAAACAAAGAGAGTTACGGGTTGATCACAGGGATTCGACTAAACCAGGTCGGGGCGTGATAACTTAAGTGGTATCAGAGTCATGTTCCCTTAAAAGCATTATCAATACTAAACCCTTACACTAACAAAAACTAAATTGCCTTATGGGAAGAAGAGTCACTAGGAAGTTTGTCGTGTGAACCAAACCCATGCAAAAAATTGTGAAAAAAACTTCTACCTCTAGAGAGAGAGCCGTTCAAAGGTTCTTGGAAGTCGAGAAGAGAGTGCTTAAAGTTATGGTCGAGAACTATAAGAAACTTGTTGGAGAATTATTAGAGCCAGAATGCATCACATATCATACTCCAAGGTAGAAATAACCTACCCCTCCTCGAAGGTGCCCAACATCCCTCCAGCCCTACGATAGCCAAAAAAGACTCAAACTAAAAAAAAGGCCTAGAATAACTATTGAGATGCCCATGTAACCTTTATGAAAGTCCACAGTTACCCCCACAAGCTCAATACAACTTTAACCATTTCCCATGTATGAAGTGGACCTATTAATAAAAGGTTAAGGTACTAAGTAAATATGGACTCAAAGTATTCTATGAAGTCCGTTCTAAAATGGAAGCTTGATGGGAGTGTGAATGGACGTCAATCATGTAATACCGGAATGTTCTCCAATAATATAATCGTGCAATGATAATATACAAACCATAATAGAATAAAAAATATGGACCAAATCGAGATTTGGAAATTTGATCGGGCTGAAAGAAAGGGAGATAAAATAAATATTTCTGAATATTTTCCCTAAAATAATCGAAACAAAATTGAAATGATAGAAAGTGAGGAAAACAAGTTTTGGTATAGAAAAAAAAACTAAATCATAGCGCAACCGTTGAACGTCATTTTCGAGTTATTTGGCTGCTTCTTCCTCCCTCTATCTCCCTAAGACCTACTCTTGGAGTCTTTTCCGAGGGGTTCAAGGAAGAAAAGGGAAGGCTGCAGTTGCTACGGAGATCGCGGAGGCACAGGCGAGTCTCATTAGCCTTCGTAAGCAGCAAGCAGTAGAAGGTGCAATTGTCTCTGCCCTCCGTAGACAAAAACACCCAAAAAAAATTTCTATTTCTTCTTCCCCTTCTCTCTCGTTATCTTCTGGAATTGTCCATTCTTTCCTCTACCATAAATCTTCTCCATTCCATCAAGCGGGTCTGATTACGTTTTTGATATTAGATCGTCTGTAGGTGGGGAGGGAGTTTTCTTGTCGGAGAAGAGGAGGGTCTCGTTTGGTGGAGTCTCTAGGGGTTAGAAGTCTGCATAGTGACGGTGAAGATTCAGGTTCAACATCACTCTGGTGCGGCTGCTAATGAACCTACAGGGTTGCCGGCTTCTGGGTCTGGTGGCGTGAGTCCATGCGTGTCGACGTCGCTTTACGTCAGGAATCTAGATTTTGACGTGAGTAACTCCCAGCTTTATGATCTATTCAACCAGATTGGTCAGGTTGTCTCTGTCCGTGTTTGCTGGGACTTGACCACGCGACAGCCTCTCGACTATGGCCATGCAAACTACAGCAACCTCAGGATGCGACTAGGGCGTTGGATGTGCTGAACTTTACTCCACTTAATAGAACCTCAATCCACACCATGTATTCACACCGAGATCCCAGTATTCATAAAAGTGGAAACGCCAACATCTTTATCAAGAATATGGACAAGTCGATTGACCACAAGGCATTGCATGATGCATTTTCTACCTTTGGAAAAATGCTTTCATGCAAAATGGCCACTGATACTCAAGGCTGATCCAAAGGCTATGGTTTTGTGCAGTTTGATAATGAGGAGACTGCTCAAAATGCGATAGAAAAGCTGAATGACATGCTGATAAATGATATGCAGATGATGATTTAAAAAGAATTTTTGGTGAATATGAGACCATAACCAGTGATGTGGTTATGAGACATGGAGAAGACGAAGGGAGCTAGAGGAGCCGCTGGCATTAGGAGGGGGATGTGGATGTTGACGAGGCGACTTCCACTATTGAGGCCACTAGAGATTTACGAGAATTTTTATTCCATTACCCTCACAAAAGCTGGGAGATTAAGATTTTCAAAGCCAAACAAGTACCGAGTAGAGAGCTCTCATAAGAGGCAATCACGAGAAGCTCCCCTTTTCATTTTCCCTAGAGAGTGGCAGAAGTACTAGCTACAAAGCAGCTGCATTAGAGGAGATGAGTGATGATGAAATGGATTCTAGGGTAGGATTCCATTGTTTGGAAAGATGCACAATGGCGTGAAACTGAAGCTATCCAGGTTCCCCTCCAATGGCCTCCATTCGGCCCGTGCCTAAAAGTTTCGATCTTGTGAAGGAAAATCAATGGCAAGAAGCCGCAGTACTTTCCTGTTCGGAAAGGTTCTGTCTTGATTCGAACTTTCTCTAGATATGGCGGATTCGACGAGCAGATCGAGAGACCTCCAAGCTCCTCCTCCGTCCCGGTAACCTCGTTGGTCCCAGCTTCGAACCCGGTCCAGAGTTGAGGGATGATCTTGGCGAGTATGCAAGAGTGCTGGTTGTGGGTGTAGGGGGTTTGGGCTGTGAATTGCTGAAGGACTTGGCTCTTTCCGGTTTCAAGAATTTGGACATCATTGATATGGACCGTATTGAGGTGACACATCTCAATCGTCAGTTTCTCTTGAGGCTTGAAGATGTTGGGAAGCCAAAAGCTGAGGTGGCAGCTAAGCGTGTCATGGAGAGAGTTAGTGATGGCAACATTGTTCCACACTTCTGCAGGATAGAGGACAAAGAACTCGACTTCTATAGTGATTTCAATATTATCGTCTTGGGTCTTGATTCGATTGAGGCACGAAGCTACATAAATGCTGTTGCATGTAGCTTTCTAGAGTATGATGCTGATGACAACCCTAAGGAAGAAACAATGAAACCCATGGTAGATGGTGGGACCGGAGGTTTCCAAGGGCATGCTAGAGTTATTTTACCTGGACTTACACCATGCTTTGAGTGCACTATTTGGCTCTTTCCTCCTCAAGTGAAGTTTCCTCTTTGTACTCTTGTGGAAAAAACCTAGAACTGTTGCTCACTGCATAGAATATGCTCACCTAATAAAATGGGATGAGGTGCATAGACGCAAGGCGTTTGATCCTGATGAACTAAAGCATATGGAGTGGGTCTACAGAGAGGCTAACAAAAGGGCTGAGCTTTTTGGTATACCTGGAGTAACATATTCTCTCACTCAGGGGGTCGTGAAGAATATAATACCAGCTATTGCTTCAACAAATGCAATTATATCCGCTGCATATGCTCTTGAAACTTTGAAGATTGCTTCAGGATGCAATAAAACTCTATCCAACTACCTAACGTACAATGGTGTCGAAGGTGTTCATTTCAAGGCAACTGAGTTCGAGAGGGATTAAGGGTTTGACTGCAATGTAATATAGAAGGGAAATTATCAAAATGCCTCGTAAGATCAGAAATTCAGTGAAATACTATCCGACGGACTCTAGATTTACCAAAGGGTTCGATGGAAGTAGAAGTGAGAACATTCATACACGATGGTGCAGAAGGAATTACGTGCACTTAGGAATCCTTCCGAGATGAATCCGTACTCGGATAAAAGGTGAGTGTAATTTCTGACTTCGGTACTGATTGGGCCGATGATGCAACAGTAATCGAAATTTTATATATTTTATTAAGTAAAATATTTTGAGAATATATTCCCAATTTACTATGTGAACCAAGCTAAAAATATTATTTTTGGGGAATATATTATGTATGAGGATTATAATGTTCCAATGGGCCTAAGGCCACAGTTTTTAAAGAAGAAGTGGGCCCAAGGTCAATTAATACCGGCGTAGACCTGTATAGAATAAATATGTGATGAATGATGCTAAAAGATATAAATAATAGGAACTTTGTATGCTACCCATTGAGCCAAGCTGAGTTGTCAAACTTGTTGGGCCGAACCACTACTCTATCGAAGCCAAGTTGTTAAACCTGTTGGGCCAGTATGCGTAGGCCGAAGCCAAGCCGACAGGCCGTTGCACTAGAGGGCCAAATATAAAGGCTATAATTTAAAAAGACTATTGATTGTACATGCACTGTAATGTTCGGGCCATTAGGACACCTAAAATGAGATAGTGATGGAGCCCAATGACTGCTTGACAACCTAGGGAGTATAAGGGCAGTTTCGTCGTTTAGTAGGTCATGAAGCTGAAGAGCTTCTTGTGCATGGAGATTGAGGCAGTAGAGAGAATGAGGTCTCATCCCACTGAGTAGACATGGTGAAGTAATTTGGGGTTTGATGTGTTGGACTATTGATGACCACTCAAACTCCAGGTAGAGGCAGTATCCCTCTATCAAGGTGGATGGTAAAGGTGCTCCGGTCCACAAATGGCACGGTCAAGGAGCGTACTACGAATTGTGATTCCTCCTATTATAGGAGGGCGGTTGATTGTGCATGCTAAACTTAAAATGTAAGGTGAAATGATAACTTTCTTCTGATGAAAGAAACAGATTTCAAGCTTGTCAAATATAAGTAAACTCTTTAATATCTACACAAGCTTACTCATGGTGACTCCTATTTCTCCTAAACTTTCCATAAACCTTATTTAGAGTATGAGCTGAATTGTGGACACGAAGTCAACAAAGCCCCTCACCGAGTTGTCAAACTCATTCCCCTCTGATTACTATTTTCAGGTAGAAACAGTGAAGAAAGACATTTGTTAATGGGGAAAGCCAAACCTAAACTAAAGGTATGTATTACATTTATTATATAGTCCCGGTATATGGTTTTCGAATTTTATTATCCAAAAGTCAATTTACTAAATTGAAAAATAATTTGGGATATTTTTTAGCCTTGCACCCTGTCGGTTTTATAATGATGAGGCGCCCATCCTTGTAAAGCCGGGAGGATGCGGCGGTTGTCTGTAAGTCCGATCGGGAAAATCGGGTCGAGATGTGACAAACCAGTTCATCAGAGCCCTCAGACCACAAATCCCGAAACCATTTGGAGGCTAACTCCCGGCCTATGACTCCAAGGGACTAGGAAGTAGTGATAAAATTCTTGTAATAAGTCGAGTACAACAAGAAACTACCTCATTGAATGAATAAAGACCATTTTTCTATATTTAAAAGTTAGTCTTCCTGTTAACAACAAGTACAATTAACAGATTGTAGTATACCAATCAAGACTCAAGGTAATAGATGGAGAGAAGGCAACCTAAGAAGGAAGACTACCTCTAGTTAACACTAACAACCCTAAGATAGCCAACCTGGAGTTAAATAATACATTTTTCTTTATTTAAAAGTTAGTCTCCCTATTAACAACAAGTACAATTAATAGATTGTAGTATACCAATCAAGACCCGTGGTAATAGATGGAGAGAAGGCCACCTAAAAAGGAAGACTACCTCTAGTTAACACTAATTAACAACCCTAAGATAGCCAACCTGGAGTTGAATAGTCCCTAACAACACTAGGAAAAATGCAGAGTAACAAGGAAATAAGACGAGACAAAAAGGAAGTTCTAGGAAGGAACAAAGAGGCTACCTAGAAAGGGAGTCATTGGAAAGGACATGCCAAGAGACAAGAGAACCAACTGAAACGGGCAAAGAAAAGAGTGTGCTAAAAAAGGGGCCAAGTGTAAGAGAAGCAATACTTCTATTGTGTCAAAGAATAGGATAAACCTAGGGGAAAGGGAAAAGGAGAAGATGACATCAAGAGATGCATTAGGAGTGGGAGGATTAATACTAGAAGGAAAACCTAAGGACTGACAAGGGATTAAGCAAGCCCTTGTAGTGGAGGCAAGAAATCTCGGAACAAAGGGGTAACTGAGTGACACGCCCCGACCTGGTTTGGTCGGATCCCTGTGAGCAACCCGCCACTGCCTTTGGTTTATGAAGAGTTTCACCCCCTTCTAAATTGTGAGGAGTAAGGCATCCTTTTTCTTATTTTCCCTAGAATAACATTATAAAAGGGGGTAAGTTCTATAACTCAGTGAGTGAGTGTTGGGAGTGAGTTTTCATGGAAACCACTTTAATCAAAGTGTGCCAAAATTCTTATTTCTTTTAAGAGGATCTTTCCTCAAATTTTCGATTTTTTTTTCAAAACCATTTTTCTCAATTCCACATTAGGTGTGTTTAGTAGACAACACATGCCCTTCATTAGGAAGGGAACACACATTCGCAAGTGCAACCCGTCCACTACACCCACTTGTGGCTCAGAGCGTCTTTACCGGCCATCAAGATAGAAGCTCGTCCACTTCTACCTTAGATTTGAGTGGATGTTCTCGACATTCGACCCTCAAACCTAAAAGCAACTCCATGTTCGTATGAGGAAAGAGACCTCATCCCGATCCCACCCCGGTCTCATGCGCAAGAAGCTACTCCGAGCTTCCCGATTGCTGGCATGATGAACTGCCCTTATCTCCACCATGTTGTCCAGTAGCCCTTAGGACACATCGCTACCCCTCTTGGGCGTCTTGATGGTCATGTACCTCAAGTGCATACACAAAACAATAGTTTTCGTATAGCTTTTTATCTTTGGTGTCATTGGTCCAACGGCCCCGACCCTCAACCCAACCTATAGTTGTTTGTCTAGGCCAGTTTGCCAAACTGGCCCTGACACACTACTGCTAGTCCATCGAGTATTATCGATCCTAACTTGGTATCATGGCGAAATCAAACATAAGTTTCATGCCAAACTGGCCCTGACACATTACTGCTAGTCCATCGAGTATTATCGATCCTAACTTGGTATCATGGCGAAATCAAACATAAGTTTCATTAGAGTTTTCATGGCTTTCTCAATTCAAGTTTATTTATGAGTCCCTGCTCGTGCCTGTTGGCCTTAGGCCCACTACAGATGATTTTCTAAAAAAAACTGGGCATTTAGCCACACAAGTTAAAAAAATGAGGCCTCTAGCCTATTTGAGCTGTTCTAGCTCTCATCAAGAAGGTATACTAAAGAGTTTAAGCATTGGCACATAGTCAGGGGAGAACACTTTTGATAAAAATGTATTTTTCACTTCATCTTACTAACCGGGTGTGATGATATCTCCACTTATAATCTGCAAGCGGGTTTCTCCTTTCTTCAAGGAAGTCAATCATACCAACCGGATATTATTTCCTCTACTTACAACCATTAAGTAGGTTTTAGCTTAGTTCTCCAATCATCCCATCCGGGTATGATGCTAAAATCCCACTTAAAAGTGGTTTTTCATTTCTAAAGTGCTCATCATCCCAATCACATATGATGTAAATAAGTTAACTCACCCGATAACCGTGACATGTTCGTCCTCGACCGATTTTCCAATTCTACGCGAGCTTTCTGTTGCTTGCGTTCTCGTCACAAGTCCCTACACAATTTGGACAGCCTTATTAATTATGGTTTGGCATAAAAGCCTTGGTTCACAATTTTCGATTAATTGCACTTAGGTCCCTAAAGTTCCTTTCTCTTAACTTTCGGTCCCTAATACCCATATTTGCCCAATTTGAGTCCCAAGGTTTAAAAAATTTCCCTTTAAATCCTCATTTTACTCAAAATTGTATAAGGGGTTCAAGTTTTCCAAATTTTCAATTTTGGTCCCCAACTTTTCAAAAATTACCATTTTGCCCCATACTTTCCAAATATTTTAAAAAATTGACCAATTGGTCCCTCAACATCTTTCTCATGGCCAATTGGCCTTCAATTTTGGAAAATTGCAAAAAGGTCCCTCAATTTAACGAAATCCCCAAATTTCCCCAATTTCTCCCCTTCAAAAAGATCGAATTTGATTTTTTCAAATTGGCCATTCAATCGGGGTTAATTGCTCCAATTGAAGGTATGGATCTATTCCTATACTTCCATACAATTCAATTGACTTTGAACCACATCATTTGGGTCCAAATTGAGCTCAAATGGAGCTTCACCAGAAAATTGTGTAGAGAGAGAGAAAGCTTCGAAAGCTTTCCGTCGGAGGTGCGGTGGTCCGAGCTCTTGAACGAGGAAGGTAGCTCTTGTCCTGAGGTTCCTTCTAGGATCAAGAATTGCAACAATTGATATTGAATCGATGGATAATTCTATTAGTAAATTTTAGCAATTTCTCTCTCTAACTCTGATCTATAATGACTAAGAAAGGACGAATTGGCTTACCTTTTAGCTCCATTGAGGTCGTATGAGGGTTGTTAGGGTGTTGGAGAGGCTTGGTTTGGCTGGAGGAGGGCTGAAATTGGCTGAATTTTGCTTTGCCAAAATAGGGCAGCTTCATTCTGTCATAGTTACTTCACTGTTTGATTCTGCCGGTGCTTCTTCAGCAGTCCTCAGGTCGAATGGAAGATGCTATGGGGTAGCTGACTTCACCCGGAATCTAAAGGACCCAACCTTGCCTTCTAAGGCTCAAAAAACTGCCCAAGTCAGAGCTCTAGTTTGAGTTTCACAAGAAAATGAAGTAGTTGAGAGAGAATGGAGATTTCAGGTGTGTGGAGGATGAATGCAGAGGAGCTCTTTATATAGGTAGCTCGGGGACCCTCTACCCGACCATTTACCATTTTGGTCAAGCTTATCCTCGCCCTGAAACGACCTGATCAGAGTCATTTTTCCTTTGCCAACATCATCCGTTTATGCATTGAATGAACAATGTTGTCATCTGAAGGAAGAAGACGACATTGTTCCAAACTAGACCGGACCAATCTGACCGGTTCAATGCATAAATCGATTAATTTATGCCCAATTCAACCGATTTTCTCAAAATTAAATATTTCTAAATTCATCTAAATTCATTCTCCATATAATGGTGGCTTTAATTCCCTAATTTGATCATTTTAAGCCACTTAGAAAAATGAATTTAGTAATTGGTTTAAAGATGGTTCAAACTGGTTTAGGTCTAGTTCATCTGATCTAATTCACTTGATCTGGTCTAGTTTTCTCTTCCAATTTGTCCCAAGGTCTTTTTCCATGATTTTTATGACTATTTGAGTCATTCGGGATTTGTCAATTTTCCATTTTTACTCTTTCTTATTAGTTATGGTTCATGAATTGGCTCGATTTTCTATTTTGAAATGACCGGTTCTTTTTTTGGTTTTCTTAGCTATAAAGGGACAGGGTTTACACAGAGTTTGCCTCTAGGAGGGATAAGTTGAAAGAAAGACAATAAAGAATACTACAACTAAGACGTACCCACGGGACTTCGCTAGAAAGACATAAACCTTGGAAACAACACTTAGAGGTTCTAGGATCGGTTGTTGCAGGAACAAGGAGAGGAAAATAATTATCAATTGAAGAAAGCCTAGAAAAGGTATGTAAGATTCAAAGGGAGTCATAATGGCCCGATTAGACATATTATAGAACGTACGAAAGGGATCTGATGCTTAGGGTACATTGAAGGAGGAAGGAAGGACTGTAAAGTAATTGTAACTGCACCCTACAAAGGGGCGATTGGATGGACATCAAGGATAAGAGGACATGTGAGACGATGGTCCCAATAGATTGAAGAAGGAGAGTGGTAAGGATGGGATAGTTAACGAAATGATACTCGTAAGAATTATGGAGTTAAACCCAAACGAAGAAGGGAGAAGTAAAACATCGATGAAGGAAAAACCTTAAGGAAATCGATGGCCAAAAATGGATTAACTATCAAACTCAAACCGTGAGAGTGATTAAGTAACCTCTCGCAAGGTGATCAAAATACCTTGAAATAAAGAGGATTTGAACGCCTCCGTGAAGGAGATAAACTGGTACTGGGATGCAAGTCGAAAGGATGATGGAGAACAAATTACGTGCCATGAGATTTCAAAAGAGAGGGTAAGTAGAAGAGGACGATGTCAAGGGATGCCATAAAGTTGCTCTAAGGTCGGATACATGTAAGGGCGAAGAAGGATGAAACCAATCTAGGAAAGAAGTCCTAGGGAAGTACATGCCCCAACAAAGAAGTGATGAACCTAATTAAAGTGGGAAGAGAAGGTAAGCTCGTAAAGGCAATGCTAGTTGACATGGAAAGATCATGTATAAAGGAAAAGTATTCATGAGAGCCCAAAGAGTAAGTTAAACCCAATGAATGGTTACGTGGAAGATAGCGTCAAAAGATGACGTACGAGTAAGAGAGGGGTGGATTGCCCATAATAAGGAAATAGAGGAAAACACATCTAAGAAACATTGAAGAAGTAAACCCTCTAGTTAAGGATTGATTAAAGGAAATAACCACTGACATCAAGGCTGGTCGTGGTCTGCGCTCACTTAATGAAGCCTACAAAGTGGACGATTGGGCATAATGTGGAGTGCACGAAATAAGACCCGATAATCGGAAGTTCCTCGGATAGGGAATAAGGGATGAAATGGGATTTTTAAGATAACAGAGGATTAAAAGTAGACAAATGTCCCAATATAAAGAGTTTAGGGAGGTAAAGGGAAGGAACCTTCAGGGAATGGTAAGAAGATCGAAGGTACAACCCTAAGATGGAAGTCTCCACTTTGAAGGACATAATAGATAATGAAAACCATAAGAGGGAGACCCCCTAAACAAGGAATCATTATGTAGATCGAAAAGGCTCAACTCGAAATAAGGAATGGTGTAATGATCACGATCGAGTAAGAATGGATGGAAGAAAGGAAAGCTCTTGAGTAAAAGACGCCATTGGAAATGAGGAAGGACATAAGTGAGAAAGATTCCCAATGTGTCACTAAGTTATCGGAAAACCCAATGGTTAGAAGAGGGGAAAACCCATAGAAAAGTTGGTAAAGAATGAGTAGATAAGGAGAAACCAACATGATCCTGGTGTTAAAATTTAAAGTACTATTAGACAACACTGAAGGTAGTTGGGGAACACTACCGGATTATAAGAAGGAATGAAGTCATACGACTCCTAAACAGTTGGAACAACATGAACCATTATCAAGGACACATATTCTAGAACTATAATGGACAAAGACATTTCTACAACATGTCATGCTATAAAGGACATGTAGTTCCAACAGTCCCACGAAAGGTGACTCAAGTGAGACCAAGTCCATTAGTCAAACCTAAGAACTAGAACTAGAGTCGTAGTAAACCAAAGATGGATGAAGGAACAAAATAAGATAAGGAGGAAATTATATCAAAATCCACGGGGTTAAGGACGAAAAATCCTAAGCGATGCTAAGCTAAGAGCATCAACAACCACATGAATGATTGGAAATGGGGACGATCGGATATATGGAACATCAAACCCAATGACATGTATAAGAACCCTTAAGAAGAAGAGTCTTACTTTAAGTAGAGTAAGAAGTAGACCTAAGGTGGTACCTTAGGATTGGTGGTTAGAACATGACTGATCGTGACACACTCCATGGAGTGAGTGGAAAATGGAAAGGTAGAAAGACTTCTTAAGTGCGTGGCTAAAGGAATAAGTGAAGGAAATAACTAAAGGGATAACATGCCGAACAAAACACAAGAGGACATCATGGGAAGTCACTCCTGATGCAAAGGATTGTTGTCTTAGTTTTGAGGACAAAATCCCTAAAAGGAGGGGAGAGTTGTAAACCCGCCCCTTCAAAGATAAGAAAGATAGAAAAAGAACCGGTCAATTCCAAAGAGAAAATCGAGTTGGTTAACGAACCCAAACTGGTAAAGAAAGGGTAAAATGGGAAATTGGCAAATCCCAAATGACTCAACGAGTCATAAAAAGCATGAAAAGAACCTTGGAACAAATGGGAAGAGAAAACTAGACCGGTTAAGGGTGAACCAGACCTAAACTAGTTTGAACCATAATTGAACCAATTTCTAAATTCATTTTTGTTGGTGGCTTAGAAATTTTTAATTTTGAGAAAACTGGTCGAATCGGGCATGAACCAGCCATTTTATGCCATTGAACCCAGTCGGACCGGTCTGGTCCGGTTCGGAACAATGTCATCTTCTTCCTCAAGATGGCAACACTATTTATTAATGTAGAAAATGTACATCTCTAGCAAAGACGAAACTGCTCCGTTCAGGCTGTTTTAGGGTGAGGATAACCTCGACCAAAATGGAAACTGGTTGGGCAGAGAGTCCCTGAGCTCCCTATATAAAGAGCTTCTCTCTATTCATCATTCACACACCTCAAATCGCCATTCTCTCTCAACTGCTCCATTTTTCGGTGAAGCTCGATCCAGAGCTCCAACATAGGCCTTTTTCTTAGCCTTAGAAGGCAAGGTCGTTTCCTATAGACTCTGGAGGAATTCAGCTACCTGACAGCAACTTACTTTCAAATGGAGGACAGCCAGAGAAACGTCAACGGAATCAAAAAGTGAAGCAGCTCTAACAAACTGAAGCTGCCCTGTTTTGGCTAAGCTGAATTCGGACAAATTCGGCCCCCCCTCCCCTTGGCCAAACCAAGCCTCCCCAACACCCACACAGGCCTCACATAACCGCAACAGAGCTGAAATGTAAGCCAATTTGGCCTTCCTCCATCAGTATAGCTTAGTTATAGAGAGAGAAAGTAACCGATTTCGTTGATCAAATTTCCGTTGATACTGATAGCAATTATCCAAATTCTTGATCCTATAAATAATCTCAGAATGAGATCTACCTCTCCAGATCAAGAGCTCGGACCGCCGCACCTCCGATAGTAAGCTTTTTGATGCTTTCTCTCTACCAACAATTTTTCGATGAAGCTCCGTTTGAGCTCGTTTTGGACTCAAATCATGTGATTCAAAGGTCAATTGAATCATATGGAAGTGTAGGAACTGATTCCTACATTCAATTGAAACAATTAATCCTGATTGAATGGCCAATGTGAAGAAATGAAATTCAGTCAGTTTGAAGGGGAGAAATTAGTGAAATTTTTGGGGGAAAATAGGGGATTTTAGAATATTGAGGGACCCCTTTGCAATTTTCCAAAATTGAAGGCCAATTGGCTATGCGAAAGATGTTGGAGGACCAATTGGTCAATTTTTGGAACATTGGGGCAAAATTGTAATTTTTGAAAAGTTGGGGAGCAAATTAGAAATTTGGAAAACTTGAGTCCCTTATACAATTTTGAGTAAATTGAGGAATCAAAGGGATTTTTTGAAGCCTTAAGACTCAATTTGGGGAAAAGTTAGTAGAAGGGACCTAAAGTTAAGGAAAATGAACTTTAGGAACCTAAGTGCAATAAACCAAAAATTTTTTAGCCTAGTCGCTCATACGTGAGAAAACGATGGCTGTTATGCCAAAAATTAATTGATAAGGATGCCCAAATTGTGCAGGGATGCGAGAGCCGAAATGTCAGCAAGGAAAAGCTAGCGTGAATTTGGAAACCGACTAGAGACAAACACGTCACAATCATCAAGTGAGGGGGATTATCTAACTTCATACCCGGTTGAGATGAGGAGTACTATCTATAATTGATAAAACCCACTTACTAGTTGTAAGTAGAGATAATCATACTCAATTGGTATGATGAGTTTCCTTGAGAAAGGAGAAACTCGCTTACCGATTGTAAGTGTAGATATCATCACACCTAATTGGTGTGATGAAGTTAATAATAAAATTTTTGTTAGAAGTGATCTCCACTGTCCGTGTGCCAATGTTTAAAACATTTAGAAGACCTTCTTGATGGGAGCTAGAACAGCTCAGATCAGATAGAGGCCTCGATTGTGTTTTGAACTCATGGGGCTAAATGCCAGGTTTTGGAGAAACACGTGTAGTGTGCCCAAGGTTAGTGGGAATGAGGAGGAGCTCATAAAGAAACTTGACTAAAATAATCCATGAAAATTTCTAACGAAATTGGTTGTGTGATTTTGCCATGGTACCGAGTCAGGACTGATAGTACTCGATGGATAGGCGGTAGTGTGTTAGGGCCAGGTCGACGGATCGGCCTAGATAAACAGTTGCACGTCAGGTTGAGGGTCGAGGTCGTTGTACAATTGGCACCAAAGATAATGGCCATATGTGAAAAACTATTGTTTGTGCATGCACTTGTGGTACAGGATCATCAATATGCCTTAGGGGGTAGTGATGGGTCCTAAGGGCTACTAGACGACATGGTAGGTATAAGGGTAGTTCTTCGTGTCAGTCAATCTGGAAGCTCAGAGTAACTTCTTGCGCATGAGACTGGGGTGGGGTCAGGATGAGGTCTTTGTCCTCATACGAACTAGGAGCACCATTTGGTTTGAGGGTCGGATGTTGAGAACATCCACTCAGACCCATGGTAGAAGTGGACGGGCTTCTATCTTGGTGGACAGTAAATACGCTCTGATCCACAAGTGGGTGCAGTGGACAGGCTGCACCTACCAATGTGTGTACCTTAACTGATTAAGGACATGCGTTTGTTTGCTAAACACCTCCCGAGGCAAGGGGATGGGCTAAAAGAGCTAAACACACCTAATATGGTAATGGGAAAAGTTTTGGAAACCAAACTTTGAGGAAACCTTTATTTTTAAAGGAAATGATAACCTTGGCATGGTTTAATAAACATAAACTATTTTGAAAACTCACTTCCAACACCCGCTCGCTGAGTTGTAGAACCCACCTCCTCTCTTTTACTTCTTTCAGGAGTAAGGAGATATAACAAAAGAAAACGTGAAGATGTACCCTTCGTAAGATATGCTTAAAGTTTTTTAAGCTTACATTTGATTGATTTATGCTATTCCAAGGAACAAGGTTTGTATTTACACCTAGATCCTCTAGATTAAAGGAAGGGGAAACCCCTCTTAAACCAAGGGAGCAGCGGGTTGATCATAGGGATCCAACCAAACCAGGTCGGGGCATGATACTCTGCCTCCCCATCGCTCGGACAACTTTTGAAGGCAGACTGCTTCCTTTTTTTGACGAAGTGCAGACTAGAGCTCCGACGTTAGAAATTTTCTCAACCTAAGGAGCTCCAGTTGGTGGCAACAAAACTCAGGAGAAGTCTTATGACTAGCCGCACACTTAGCCTGACCAGAGAACTCATAGAGGAGCATCGGAGAGATTGCACAATGAAGTTGCTCCGACGTGCTCGAAGCAGCGAACCTTTGGCCAACAAAATTTTGGACGTCTCTAGCATCCTGCAGCTGAAACTAACATCTCACGACTCCCCTAAGACAACCCTTAATCCCCTTTAGTAACCAGGTAAGCCCATTCCACCTCCATTCTTCTGAGTCCTATAGTTCTAGAGAGAGGAAATGGTAGAAGTTTACTGACCAAATTCCCCCTACCTAGGATACCACTAAGGGTGAATTCTAATCCTCGGAGGATCCACCCGATGAGGGTTGTCATGCCCTGACTCGGTTTGATCAAATCCCCGTGAGCAACCTATCGCTCCCTTGGTTTAAGAGGGGTTTCCCCTACTCATAGACAAGAGAAACCAGATGTAATTTCTGATCTTTGTTCCCTGTAATAGTATTAATAAAAAGACTAGAGCAAGCTTAAAAGAACTTTAAGTGTACCTAACTTAGGATTCATCTTCTTGAGCTCTCTCAATTGATCTCCTTTTTCCTAAAAAAGGGATATGGGGAGGGGGTGAGTTTCTACAACTCAGTGAGCGGGTGTTGGAAGTGAGTTTTTAAAAATGAACATTTAGTTTATCGAAATCTTTAGCACACTTGTTCTTTAAAACATTTCATCTTTTTTAAGCCTTGGCATGTTTAGCTCTTTTAGCCCATCCCCTTGCCTTGGGAGGGTGTTTAGCAAACAAACACACACCCTTTATTATAAAGGATATAAACGTTCGCAGGGCAGTCCCAAATCAACGCGACTTTTCCGTCCAACTTGATAGAAGTCCTGGACTTCTACCCCGAGTTTGAGTGGAAGTCCCACACATTTGACCCTAAGACCTGAAATTCACTTCGTGTCTGTATGAGGATGGAGACATCATCCTAACCCCACCCCGGTCTTGTGCGCATGAAGATCCAGAAGCATCTTGACTAACTAGCATGACAAACTACCCTTATCTTTGCCATGTCGTCCAGCAGCCCTTGGAACCCATCACTACCCCCCTTAGGCGTCTTGATGGTCCTAAATCCATAAGTTCATGCACAAATAATTGTTTTCATAATTTAGCCATTCTCCTTGGTGTCGATGGTCTAGAGACCTTGACACTCAACCCGGCCTGCTTCTGTTTGTTTGGTCGGTCTGTCGACCTAGCCCTGACGCACTGTCGCTAGCCCATCGATCATTGTCGGTCCTGACTTGGTACTGTGGTGAATCACACAAATAAATTTCCAGTTTATAGTTTTCATGGCTCTTTCTATTCATGTTTGTTTACGGGCTTCAGCCCGTGCCCATTGGCTTTGGGATCACTGTACGTGTTTTATTCTAAACTAGGCCTTGAGCTCTATGAGTTCAAAATCGAGACCCCTAGCATGTTAGAGCTATCCTAGATCTCATCAAGAAGTTCACCCAAATAGTTTAAGTGTTGGTGCACAATTAGGGGATGATAGGTCTGCTTTTAACCAGTATGCAGGTGTGATGATAGGTCCGCTTACAATTAGTATGCAAGTTTTTCCTTTTAGTATATAAGCTCATCATACCAAGTGGGTATGATGATTAAATAATCCCACTTATATCTGGTAAGTAGGTTTTCCTTTTATAAAAGTGCTCGTCATCCCAACCAAGATTGAAGTGTAACTAAGCCCATACATAAGTGATTTTTCATTTCTAAAAACATGCTAATCACCCCAATTAGGTATGATGTTAATAATAACACTCACTCGGTGACTGTGACGCATTCGTCCCCAGCCAATTTTTCCAAGTCTGAGTCTGGCTCCCTTGTTCAGGTTTCGGTCTCAAGAGTCCCTACATGGTTTGACCACTCTTATACATTAGGGTTTGAAATAGAAGCTTTCTAGCTTTACAATATTGGCTACTAGGCCTAAATTTTTGGTTTATTACACTTAGGTCCCTAGTGTTAATGTTTTCCCAAATCAAGTCCCAAGGGCTTCAAATATCCTCCTTAGGTCCTTAATTTACATAAAATTGTGAACGGGACTCAAGTTTTCCAAATCCCCAATTCGGTCCCCATTTTTTTTAAAATCACAATTTTGCCCCTACTTTCCAAAAATAGCCAATTGGTTCCAATTCTTTCGAAATCCGACCAATTGGTCCTCCAACATTATTCTCATTGCAAATTGACCTTCAATTTCAAGAAGTTGCATGGAGGTCCCTCAATTTTTTGAAATCGTCAATTTTCCCCCAATTTTCTACCCCTCTCTACCGACCGAATTTGATTTCTTCAAATTGGCCATTCAATTGGTGTTATTTTCTCAAATTGATGATATGCATCAGTTTCTACACCTTCATACAATTCAATTGCACTTTAAATTGTAGGATTTTGGTCCGAAATGAGCTCAAACAGAGCTAAATCATAAAATTGGATATAGAGAGAGAAAGCTTCGAAAGCTTACCGTTGGTGGCACGACGATCCGAGTTCTTGATTGGGAAAGTTAGCTCTTGTCCTTAGGGTTCTCCTAGGATCAAAAATTTGGGCAACTGTTGCAAGGATCAGCGAAAATTTGATCAATGAGCTCTGTCACTTTCTCTCTCTAGAACCAAACTGTAACGACAGAGGAGGGCCGAATTGGCTTACCTTTCGCCTCTCTCGAGGTTGTGTGGTGGCCGAGGAGACTATGGGTGGACTTAATTCGGCCTTAAGAGGTTGGAATTGGTCAAATTCTGATCAACCGAAACAGAGCAGCTTCTGTTCGTAGAAGCTGCTTCACTATTTGAGCTCGTCGGCGCTTCTCTGGCGATCCTCAGGACAGTTGGAGGTAGACGTCAGGTAGCTGACTTCCTCCTGAATCTGTAGGATCTAAATTCAACTTCTGAGGCTAGAGTAAGCGCCCAAGTCGGAGCTCTAGTTCGAGCTTCTATGGAAAATAGAGCACTTCAGAGAGAGGGAGGAATTAAGGTGTGTCAAGGATGAATGGAGGGGATCTCTTTATATAGGGAGCTCAGAGACCCTCTACACGACGAGCTCAGGGATCTCTTTATATAGGGAGCTCAGAGACCCTCTACACGACGAGCTCAGGGATCTCTTTATCTCAAGGTCACCTGGTATGATGAACTACCCTTATACCATCTAGGTCATCCAGGGCCCTAGTACACATCACTACCCCCTCTTGGGCGTCTTGAAGGACCCGTAAACATAGTGCATGAACAATCAATATTTTCACATCATGTCATATAATATGTGGTGCCACTAGTCCAACAGCCCCGAGATTCAACTCAACCTGCAGCTATTTGTCTTAACTAATCTGGAGACCTGTCATGTCACACTACTGCAAATTGACTGAGTATGTCGGTCATGTCTTTGTACCATTGCCAAACAATTCAATAATTCAAGTTTTCATGGCATATAATTCATGTTTGTTTACGAGCTCCTGCTCATGCAAACTGGCCTATGGTACACTGTTCGACATTTTCAAAAATTGGGCATAATAGCCCCCAAGTTCCAAAACCGATGCCTCCGGCCTAACAGAGCTATTCGAGCTCCCGTAAAAAAGGTCTCCCAAATCATTTAAGTAGTGGCATACAGTCAGGGGAGAGCACTTCCAACAAAAATATATTTACAACTATCCATCATACCAACCGAGTATGAGGATATCTCCGTTCATAATCGATGAACGCGTTTTCCACTTCCCCCAAGTAATTTTCATCATACCAACTGGGTATGATCCACTAACAACCAATAAGTAGTTTTTTCGTATTATTTTCACATCACTCTTCTAAGTCATGACGTTTAAAATACCACTTAGCACTAGGTTTTCATTTAAAAGTGCTTATCATCCCAACCGGGTATGATATATAAATCTCACTCACCTGATCGTGTAGTGAAATTCCACTAAGTAGGTTTTCGTCACTTGCGAGCTTAACCTCAGCTGGTATTCTTGATGTCTCATGTTCCTACACAAAATGAACATCGTTGTTCATTATTATCTAGCTAGATAAACTCAAAATGGTTAAATTCACAACTTTTCCAATATTTGTAAATTGGTCCCTAAAGTTATTTTTCCTTTTACTTTAGGTCCCAATTGTCGGTTCTTCCCCAAATTTAGTTTTGAAACTTTTAAAATTCCTCTTGGAACCTCAATTTATTCATTTTCATAAAAAAGCAGTTAAAGTTTCCCAAATTCCCAATTTGGCCCCCTAAATTTTCCAAAATTACCATTTTGTTCTTTCTTTACAAAAATGGTAAGTTTCAGCCCCAAAATTCTAAAATTGCTCAATTGGCTCTCTAACATTCTAATCATGCCCAATTGACCCTCCATTTTATAAAATTGCATTTTGGACCTTTTAATTTTTGAAAAACCCCAATTTTTCCCCCAATTTCAACTTCCTAACACAACCGAATTTGATTTCATCAAATTGACCAATTAAACACTTCTAATTTTTGAAATTGAAGTTAAGATTGAGTTTCTACATCTTCATACAATTTAATAGCACTTTGAATCAGAAGTTTTGACGCTGAAACAAGCTCAAACGAAGCTTTGCCAGAAAATAAAATGTAGAGAAAGAAAGCTTTAATTACTCACCAGCAGGGGTGCGGTGTTGCAAGCTTCCAATCGGGGCAGATAACTCTCCTCCTATGGTTCCTCCTAGAATCAAGAATTGCATCAATTGATGTTGAATTGGATTAGAATTCTATCATCAAAATTCTGTCAGTTCTCTCTCTAGCACCGGTCAGAAATTGCAGAGAGGAGTCGAATTGGGTTTACCTTTTAGTCCTCATTCGGCCGTGGAAGGGCTGAGAAGGTGTTGGGAGAGCTTGGTTTGGCCTGAGGAGGGCTCGAATCGGCCAATTTTAGCTCATTCAAAATAGGGCAGCTCCGGTCCATCGGAGCTGCTTCACTGTTCAATCACACTAGCGTTTCTCCAGCGACTCTCGGAGCAAATGGAGACTACAAGCGTTTAGCTAACTTCTCCCCGATTCTAAAGAACCTGACCATGCCTTCTTTGGTTCATAAAAGACCCTATATCGTAGCTATAGTACGAGCTTCACCGAAAAACTAAGCAGTTGAGAGAGAATGGAGTTTTCAGGTGTGGACAGAATGAATGAGGAAGGCTCTTTATATAGGAAGCTTGGGACTTCTTGGTCGTCTGATTAGCACTTTAATGGCGGTCATTAATTGCCTGAAACTCCCTAGATAGAGACTTTTCAACTTTGCCGGTGCAACACGATTTTTTGGCAAGTGAACAGTGTTGTTGTCACGTCCCGACCCAGTTTAGTCGGATCCCCGTAAATAACCTGCCACTTTTCCTGTTTATTAAAGGGTTTCCCCTTATTATAATCCGTAAAGAGTAACGCGTCCTTTAAACCTACACCATTTCCTAGAATAGCATAATCAAAACTGTATGAAATTTTAAAATTTACATACCTATCTTACAGACATCTTAGTTGATTGTCTTTTAGGGACTTCCTGAAAGGGATATAAGGGAGGGGGTGAGTATGACTACTCAGTGAATGAGTTTTTAAAGGTCTACTTTTAACTTTTTAGAAAAATATTTATATGAAGTGTGCCAGACTCATTTCTTTTCAAAAGTCCCTTCATTTAAAAATTTGGGTTTTTCCATTATTTCTTAGTTACCGGTGTGTAATCACCCAACACACATCCTTCATCATGAAGGTTACACACATTTGCAAGTCAGTATCACTACTGAACCTGCTAGTGGCTTCGGAGCGACTTTTCCTGCCACCCAGATAGAAGTACGACCACTTCTACCCTGGGAATGAGTGGATGTACGCGACATCCGACCCATAATCTCGAAATCACTTCTTCGTGTCCGTATGAGGACAGAGACCTCATCCCGTCCCCACCCCGGTCTTATGCGCTTGGTGCTACTCCAAGTTTTGCACAGACACCTGGAACGACAATCTGCCCTTATACTCACCGGGTCGTCCAGGGCCCTTAGGACACATCACTACCCCTCATGGGCGTCTTGATGATCTCGTACTCATAGTGCATGCACAAACAATATTTTTTTTATCAAGCCATGTAATATGTGGTGCCACTGGTCCAACGGCCCCGACTCTCAACTAAACCTGCAGTTGTTTGTCTTGATTAGTCCATCGACCTATCATGTCGCACTACCGCTAGTTGACTTAGCATGTCGGTCCTATCTTGGTACCATGGCCAAACAATTCACTTATTAAGTTTTATGGCACATATATCATGTTTGTTTACGAGCTCCTGCTCGTGCCAACTAGCCTTGGGCCCACTATACGAGATTTTCAAAAAACTGGTCATTCTAGCCCTCAAGTTCCAAAATCAAGGCCCCCGGCCTATAAGAGCAATTCGAGCTCCCGTCAAGGTCTCCCAAATAGTTTAAGCATTGGCACACAACCAGGGGAGAACACTTCCGACAAAATAGGTTTTCATTGTCCATTATACCAACCAGTATAAGGACATCTCCGTTCATAACCGATGAACGAGTTTTCAACCTCCTTCCAGGAAGTCCCATTATACCAACCAGGTATGATCTACTTACAACCGGTAAGTGGTTTTTCCACATAATTTTCACATCAGTTTCTCTAAGTGGTGATGATTAAAATACCACTAAACAGTGGGTTTTTATACCGAGGTACTTATCATCCCCTACCGGGTATGATATAAAATTTTCACTCACAATCGGTAAGTGGTTTTTATCTTTAAGTTGTGCTCATCATCCCAACCGGGTATGATGTTAGTAAACCCACTCACCCGTTAACGCAATGAATTCCACATGACCGGTTCTTTGTATTCATGCAAGCTTGTCCATGCTGGCGTTCTCGGTATTTTGCGTTCCTACACGATATGAATATCCTTGTTCATTATTACTTGGCATAACAACCTTCATTCATTTCCAATGAATAAGAAAACCCAAACTTTTAGTTATTTGCAATTAGGTCCCTAAAGTTATTTCTCTTTAACTTTAAATCCCTAATGCCGGTTTTTCCTGAAATTGAGTCCCAAAACTTCTAAAATTTATCATAGGACCTTAATTTATTCCATTTCACTAAAAAGGGGATTAATTTCTCAAATTTTGAATTTGGTCCTCCAACTTTTCCAAAATTACCATTTTGCCCTTCCTTTACAAAAATGGTAAGTTTTACCCCAAAAATTCCAAATTTTCTTTATTGGTCCTCCAACATTATTTTTCATGCCCAATTGGCCCTCAATTTCATAAAATTGCATTTTGGCCCTTTGAATTTCGAAAATCCCCAATTTTCCCCCCAATTTCAACTCTTCAACACTACTGAATTTGATTTCATCAAATTGACCTATCAAACACTTCTAATTATTGAAATTGGAGTTGAAATTGAGTTACTGCATGTTCATACATTTCTAAGAAATTTTGAATCACAGATTTTAACCCCAGAACGAGCTCAAACTGAGCTTCGCTGGAAAATAGATTGTAGAGAGAGAAAGCTTCGATTTCTCACCGGTGAGGGCACCACGGTCCAAGCTTTCGATCTAGGCAGATAGCTCTCATCTTGAGGTTCATCCTAAAATCAAGAATCGCATCAATTTATGCCAAATTGAGTTATAATTTTATTATTTTATTGAAATTCTACCGGTTCTCTCTCTAACACCAGCGGGAAAAGTGGAGCTGAATTGGCTTACCTTTCAGTCCTAATTCGGACGTGGGAGGGCGGAGGAAATGTTGGGACGGCTTGGTTTGGCCTAAGTAGGGCTCGAAATGGCCAATTTCAACTTAGCCGAAATAGGGCAGCTTCGGTCCGCTGGAGCTGCTTCACTATTCCATCATGTCGGCATTTCTCTAGTGATTCTCGGATTGACTGGAGTTTATTATCAGATAGCTGACTTCTCCATAGTTCTAAAGAGCCTGACCTCTCCTTCCGAGGTTAAGAAAAATTTTCAAGTCAAAGCTCTGGTTTAAGCTTCACCGAGAAATAGAGTAGTAGAGAGAGAGAGAGAGAAGTGTTCAGGTGTGAGGAGAATGAATGGGGATGACGTCTTTATATAGGTGTAAAATCGTGTATTTAATGGGAGAGATTTATTACTAGTATTAATATTTACATAAATTATTTGTATTAATTTCAATAATTTAATTTTGGATCCCTATGATCAACCTGTCACTCTCCCGATTTATTAAGGGTTTCCCCTTATTATAAATCATAAAGAGTAAGGTGTCCTTTAAACCTACACCTTTCTAGGAATAACATAAATCAAAACTGCATAAAAATTTTAGTTGATACATAAATTGATCATACTTGTCTCACAGGCGTATTAGTTGATGATCTTTGAGGGTAGGCTTTCCGGGATTTACTGAAACGGATACAAGGGAGGGGGTGAGTACAACAACTTAGTGAATGGGTTTTCAAAATTTAACTTTTAGGAAAAATATTTGTTTTGGAGTGTTCCAAACTCCTTATTTCCTTACAAAAAATCCTTTCATTTAAAATTTCTGTTTTTATCACCATTTCTTATTAATCACGGTGTGTCATCACCCAACACACATCCTTCATCATGAAGGTCAATCACACAATCACAAGCTAGTACATCTACTGAACCCACTTGTAGCATCGGAGCGACTTTACCGGCCACCTAGATAGAATTACGTCCACTTCTACCCTGAGAATGAGTAGATGTTCGTGACATCCGACCCTTAATCCTGTAAAAATTCTCTGTGTTCATATGAGGATAGAGACCTCATCCCTCCCCACCCTGGTCACGTGTGCTTGAAGCTACATCGAGCTTCGCAAGGTCACCTAATATGATGAACTGCCCTTATACCCACTAGGTCGTCCAGTCCCATAGGACACATCACTACCCCTCTTGGGCATCTTGAAGGTCCTGTAAAAACAATGCATGCATAATTAGTATTTTCACATCATTCCATATAATCTGTGGTCCCACTAGTCCAATGGCCTCGAGCCTCAACTCAACCTCCAACTGTTTGTCTTGACTAGTTTGGAGACCTATATTGTCGCACCGCCACTAGTTGACTAAGTATGTCGTTCCTGTCTTAGTACAATAGCCAAACAATTCAATTATTCAAGTTTTCATGGCATATAATTCATATTTGTTTACGAGCTCATGCTCGTGCCAACTAGTTTATGGCCCACTGTTCGAGGCTTTAAAAAATTGTGCATAATAGCCCCCAAGTTCCAAAACTGTGGCCTCCAGCCTAATAGAGCTATTTGAGCTCCCGTCAAGAAGGTCTCCCAAATCGTTTAAGCAGTGGCACATAGTTCGGGGAGAGCACTTCCGACAAAAATATATTTTCAACTATCCATCATACCAACAGAGTATGAGGATATCTCCATTCAATACCGATGAACGGGTTTTCCACTTCCCTTGAGGAAGTTTAAAATACCAACCAGGTATGATCCACTTACAACTAGTAAGTAGTTTTTCTTGTTATTTTCACATCACTCTTTTAATTGTAACGTTTAAAAACCACTTAGGAGTGGGTTTTCATTTTGAAGTTCTTATCATCTTAACCGGGTATGATATAAAAATCCCACTCACTCGATCATGCAGTGAAATTTCACTACGTAGATTTTCGTCCCTTGCAAGCTAAACCTCAGCTGGTATTCCTGATGTCTCATGTTACTACATGAAATGAACATCGTTGTTCATTATTATCTGGTTGGATAACCTTAAAATGGTTAAATTCACAACTTTTTCAATATTTGTAAATTGGTTCCTAAAGTTATTTTTCCTTTTACTTTAGGTCCCAATTGTCGGTTCTTCCCCAAATTTAGTTTCGAAACTTTTAAAATTCCTCTTGGGACCTCAATTTATTCAATTTCATAAAAAGGGGTTCAAGTTTCCCAAATTCCCAATTTGGCCCCCCAAATTTTCCAAAATTACCATTTTTCCCTTCCTTTACAAAAATGGCATGTTTCACCCCAAAAATTCCAAAATTGCTCAATTGGCCCTCTAACATTCTTATCATACCCGATTTACCCTCAATTTTATAAAATTGCATTTTGGTCCTTTCAATTTTTGAAAATCTCCAAATTTTTCCCGAATTTCAACATCCTAACACGGTCAAATTTGATTTTATCAAATTGACCGATCAAACACTTCTAATTGTGGAAATTGAAGTTATGATTGAGTTTTTATATCTTCATACGATTCAATAGCACTTTTAATCACAAGTTTTGACACCAGAATGAACTCAAACGGAGCTTCACTGGAAAATAGAATGTAGAGAGAGAAAACTTCAATTGCTCATCGGCGGGGGCGTGGCAGTCCGAGCTTCCACTCGGGGCAGATAGCTCTCCTCCTAAGATCCCTCCTAGGATCAAGAATTTCATTAATTGATGCAGAATTGGATTAGAAGTCTATCATTGAAATTATGTCGTTTCTCTCTCAATCATAGGTCAAAAATTATAGAAGGGAGCCGAATTAGCTTACCTTTCAATCCTAATTCGGTCGTGGGAGGGCTGGGGAGGTGTTGGGAGACTTTGGTTTGGCCTGAGAAGGGCTCGAATTGGCCAATTTCAGCTCAGCCGAAACATGACAACTTCGGTCTGCCAGAGCTACTTCCCTGTTCGATCACGCTGGCGTTTCTTCGGCGACTCTCGGAGCAAATGGAGACTACAAGCATGTAGCTGACTTCACCCCGATTCTAAAGAACTTGACCACACCTTCTTTGGCTCAGAAAAGACCCTATATCGGAGCTCTTGTTCGAGCTTTGCCTGAAAACTAAGCAGCTGAGATAGAATGGAGTTATCAGGTGTGGAGAGGATGAATGAGCAGGGGCTCTTTATATAGTAAGCTCGGGGACTTTTTGGCCATCCGATTGGTGCCTTAATGGCAGTCATTCATAGCCTGAAACTCCTTGGCCGGAGATTTTTCAGCTTCGCCGGCACTGCACAATTTTCCGGTGAGTGAAAAGTGTTGGGACTCTTTAGGTCTAGTTTACCTAAATCGGTTTTGTTTTCACCTGCAATTCACCCTAAATTCTTTTTTCATGACTTCTGTGACTCTTTAGGTCACTCGTGATCCATAAATTACCCATTTTTCCCTTTCTCTATCGGTGTCGATTTATAAACCGACTTAGTTTTCTCTTTGGAAATGACCGGTTCTTTTCCCAGTTTTATTATTATTAATGGACGGGGTTTACAGGGTCGGGGCATGACACAATTCCTGCTCGTGTAGTAGAGGCTGGGACTCCCACCTTCATGATTGGGTCCCCTTTGCTAGGTGCCCTCCCTTCTTTTGGGGTGGCATCCTTAGTTCCTACCTTTGGCTCACCGAGCCCTGCTCGGTTCGCTGACCATGTCCATCCCTTCCCTCAATTGACAACACTCCTACTTCGGGTTCTTTGATCCATCATAGTTGGCTTGTCTCCCGGTACTTTATTCAGACTTATCTCGTGTGGTTTCCCTTTGACTTCTTGGACTCTAGGGGTTACTCCATTAGTACTCTATTAGTTCCCACTAACCTTATAATTTTCCCTACCATGAAATTCAAACTTCCTAGTACCGAGTTCTTACCACATTCTTCCTTGAATGGGGTTTCCACACTTTTGTTCTTACATTATTAGGGTGTCCCACCACTCGTTCCGACTCGTGCACTCTTCCATACACATTAATTTCCCGTTTTGTAGACGTCATGCCTTTTATGACCGTTTGGATTTTCCTTATTTAACCATCCTTTACTAACCCCTTCATGGGGTGTTCTCGATTCTGACTATCGAGTTTCCCAGTCACTCCTTGTTTTTTCAACATGCTCAAGATTTCATCCCTCATGTTCTTCCCATCTTTGATGGCATCCCTTAAGGGTTTTGTTCCTTCTGTTGGTTTCACTCTCTACTCTCGCTCCTTCATAGTAGAGACTTCCCTCTTTAAAACTATAGTCCAACCTCTTTCATCCTGAACTTTATTTTCTACTCGAGGAATTTCCGGTTCTCGGCCTTGCACCATATTACAACCCATTGTCTGATCCTAAGCTCCCTTAAGAAGCTGTAGATAGAAACCAGTCTTGATGTCCATCATTTCTTAGTCAGTGGGTGTACTTTTCCAAGATTCCTCTCCCTTTGGAAATTTCCTTCCTTATTTCTTTGTTATGGGCATCCTACCCATCCCAATCGGTTTATGGTCTCTTTTGCTATTGTCTCCTCGCCCGTCCGTTCTTTGGGTTTAATCCTCTCCTTGGGCTCTCATGAGTATACTTGATCCTACATTCTCTTTTTATAGGCTTGCCTCTTTAGGGGAGGTCGGAGTACCTCGACCTCCTTGTCTAGAGGATTCAAAGGCGTTATTTATCCTTCCTTAGTTTCAAACATGTCGACCACTAATTTTGGGTCTTAGTTTCTTTTGACCCTTCATTTTTTATTTGAGGTTTGTCCTTCCCAATCCTTATTTGTTCATAACTTGAGTTGAGGCATGAGATCCTAATTAGACGTGTTATGATTTGGGTGACAAAAGTTCTTTGGAACTTGAAATTTTTATTTATTGGGAACATAATATAATACATTTAGGACTTCTTCCCCTTTAAAGGAGATGGTTAAAATGAAAGGTCGGGAAGTACTTGCTCCTATGTTAGGGATTTGATGAACTCCCTGTGGGGTGAGTTTAAAATCCCCAATTGGAGTTATGGTTCTTGGGGTGACCTCCTATCTTCCATCCCCTCAGACTCTGATAGTCAGTGAGGTAATATTCTTAGGAGGTATTGCCACAAATCCTCGCGGTATGGGAGATCTCCTTATCATATGTCCTACCTGTCCACACCTATAACAGGTTATCCCAACACAGGCTCTTATGTGGAACCTCCAACATTTACGTTGTTGAGAGATTTCATTTTCCCTTTTTGTTCTCCCCTCCTTTCCCCTCCTTTCTTTGGGTCCTTTCCGGCTAGTGGAGGCAGGTGTTGGTGCCACATCCCTTAGTGGTTTTGAGCACTTTTGTGCGTAGTGTCCCCACTATCCATAACTATAATAGGTTACTTCCTTGCGTTGACCTTTATAGCTTCTTCTTCATCTCGAACCTTGGGGAGTTTTTCTTGGTGGTTGCTAGTGCTCCCTATGTTTCACCATCGTTAGGTGTGTACTTCCTATGGAACAGTCCCCCTTCCTTAGTGTGAAGCAAGGTCTCCCAAATACCTTGACAAATTACTCGTAAAGTATCCTCGGCTCAGGAATTATTCTTAGTATAGTGGGTTGGGTCCTCCTAGTCTCTTGAGCTCCTAAGTTAACTTCCTCACTTTGGGTAGGATTTCTTCTTGGTCTTGTGGTGGTCGTGGCAATGTGGGTTTATTCAGTTCCTCTAGGAGGGGTCATATCTGCCTAACAGAAGTTTACCATTGGTTAGGGTTCTAGGGCTTTTAGTTTTGAAAACTTTATTTGGAAAACCTGGCTTTGATACCACTTAAGTTGTCACGCCCCAACTCGGTTGGGTTGGAATCCCTGTGATCAACCTGCCACCCTTCCCTATACTAATTTAGTATTTCTACCAAATAGACCGAGTAAGGTAAAGGTGTAAGAGTACACATGTTTTCCATAACAAAAATTACAAAACATTTAAATGATAGTTTATATATTCGCGTACCTTTTACTTGTCCCCTAGCTTCTGATTTTCTTGATGAGAGGTTTTTTTCCTCAAAAGGATTTAGGGGAGGGGGTGAGTTTCTACAACTCAATGAGCGGGGGTTGGGGAGTGAGCTTTTCTAAATAAACAGTTTATCAAAGTGTTTTATCCTTTTAGTTCACTGTGATATGAGTTCATCTCTTTTTAGCACTTCCCCTTGCTCGGGAGGCATTTAGCAAATATTCACATGCCCTTTCTATCATAGAAAGGGATCACACATTCACAGAACAGTCCCCGACTATTCCACTTGTGGATCGGAGCGTTTTTACCGTCCACCCGAGTAGAGGTTAACAGCCCCTACCCAGAGTTTGAGTGGAAATCATAGGTTTGACACTCAAACCCTAATCATTCTTCATGTCCACTTTATAGGACGAGATCTCATTTCCCCTGATGCCCTAGTCTCAGTTCGCGGGAATCTACTTTGAGCTTCATGACTAACTAGCACAACAAACCTGCCCTTATTACATCTAGGTCGTCCAGTAGTCCTTAGGACCCATTGACTACCTCTCTCGGGCATCTAGATGCCCACGAGTCCTCAAGCATTCATAACAATAGTTTTTTAATCATTAACCATAATCTTTGGTGCCAACAGTCCAACGACCCCAACACTCGATTTAACCTGTAGTTGTTTGCCTACCATTCCGTCGACCTAGTCCTTGCGCACTACCACTAACCCATCGAGCCTTGTTAGTTCTGTCTTGGACCCATGGCAAGTCACACAAAATTTCCAATTTTATGAGATTTTTCATGGTTATTATAATTCATGTTTGTCTACGGGATCCAACCCATGCCCATTGGTCTTGGGCCCACTTCATGAGTTTTTTCAAAACTAGGCCTCAAGCCCTATCATTTTTAAATATGAGGCCCCAAGCCTATTAGAGCAATTCTAGCTCCCATTAGAAATGTCTCCCAAAATATTTAACCAGTTTCATGCAGTCAAGGGAGACCATTCCTAAAAAAATGATTTTCAAACTTAAAGTGGTTCTCATTACCCCCAACTGGGTATGATGCTGAAAATTCCACTCACCTGATAATAGTGATGTGGTCATCCTGGTGAGATCTCAATTCGTGGTGCCCTTCTTTGTACTAGTACTTGAACAACCAGTTCCTACATGGTTCGAGTATTCACATTAGGAGAATTTATATAAGGGACCTCATATTTTCATGTATTTGCACATAGGTCCTCACATTATGCCTTAATTACATTTAGGTCCCTTAAAGTTATAACTTTAGATTTTGATCCCTAAATTTCATTTAATCTCAATTAAGTCCCTAGTACTTCCAATTATCCCTTATGGGGACTTAGTTTTTCTAAAATCACCAATTGGCCCTCAATTTTTCCAAAATTGCCAAGTGGTCCTTAAGTTTCCAAAAATTTTCCAAAATTGTCAATTGGCCCCTCCATTTCATCAAATGCCTAATTGGGCCTCAATTGGGTGTTAATTTCATAAAAATGCCCCAATTTTAGTTAAATTATAATTCGGTCCCCAATTTTTCAAAAATTCCCAAATTGCCCAATTTCTCAAAAATTTCAATTTGGTCCCCAAAACATCATTGCATTTAATTGACCACCAAAACTCGGTTAATTGTCCCCATTCATGATCTGAATCATCTTTCCTATGTCTCTCTCGTCATTTCAAGCTATGAAATGCTTCATTTGGCTAAAAAATGAGCTCAAATGAAGCTTCACCGAAAAACTTAGTCTAGAGAGAGAAAGCTTTGATATCTTACTGATGAGGGTCGGACGATCGAAGCTCTTGCTTTCTCTAAATTGCTCTCCTCTTAGTGATCCTTCTTGGATAAAACCACACCTCAATTGGCAGCCTGAACAGTGCGAATTTCTCAATTTATATAGGGAGCTCAGCAAGTAACTCGGCTACCAGCCGGCATAGGACTCGACCGTCGGTGGTCATACCAAAGCTCTTCCTAGGTCGTCGGAGGAATTGCCCTCTACTCTCTCTCTTCTTTTAGTCAGTTGACCGAGGAAGAAAATGATGACATGGCGGGTGTGCCACATGGCACGCTATGATTGGTCGGTTTTTCTAAAGTGGCATTCCCACTCAACCGTTGCGTCAACCGTTGACCAGTTCACTAGACACGTGGCAGTCTTCCATTGGTTGCTCATGTCTGCATGGCAAGCAGACTGGTTGTCCACTAACCGTTGACCAAACACGTGACGGCCTCCCATTGGCTACTTGTGTCTGTGTAGCTACTAACCAGGCGTCCGCTGACCGTTGACCCGCCCGGTCTGTTAACCAATTGGACTGTTGATCGGTCTAGTTTGACAAGGTTCGGTGACCTGAATTCGAAAATCAGCCAGTACAGGCTCGATTCGACCGATTTTCTAAAAATTAAAAATTTCTAAATTTATCTAAATTCATTTTCAATCTAATGGTGGCTTCAATTTTCTAATTTTACATTTTTAAGCCATCTAGAAAAATGAATAATTGAATCGGTTCACCATGGTTTGATTCGGTTCAGGTCCTGTTCACCCTAAACTGGTTTGATTTTCCCATCCAATTTACTTCATAGTTCTTTTCCATGATTTTTATGACTTTTTGGTCACTTGGGATTTTCCAATTTCCCATTTTAACCATTTAATTACTATTTTCGGTTCATTAATTGACTCAATTTTTCTCATGGAATTTATTGATTCTTTTCCCATTTTCCTTGGTCCAAGAGAATGGGTTTCACACGACCGGTTTGCACTGTAGCGAACCAATTTCTAGTGAATTTCTTAGCTGGTTCAATGATTTGTTCTTAAGAAAGTAAAATTATAAAAAAATTCTATATTCAATTTTTTGTTGAATGGACTCAAAAACCACCTCGTTTGGATTTATTTAGCCCCCTTTAAGATTTGGGGGGGTTTCCGCTCTTAGCCGATTTGATCAATTTTGGCCTTTCTAAGGTTGGTTCCTCCTCAGATCCAACCGATTCTTGGCCTAATCTATTTTTCTAAAATTCACTCTTCCTATTTCCTATTTATTGGGCTCAAGATCCCCTATTTTTGGGGTTGTTTAGATTCTCTTAAAAATCGGAGGCATTTTCTTGTAATTCGGCTTAACTCCGATTTAGTCGGTTTTCACTAAGCCATTTTACACCCCTCGATTCATAGTCCTCAGTAATCTTTTGAGGGTATTTCTAGTGGTATTAGCCACTTATGTATATTTTTAGGTTTTGAACCGATTTACAGGTCCATTTTTGTTCAACATTCTATTCTCGGGTTACTATTCCCGGTTTAGTAACCGTTTTTCGATCTAAACAGATTTAATTTGGGTAGTGTTAGAACCAACAAGATTCCAAAAGGACTGAAAAAATAAATTATTAAATTTGTTTGGGCTCGCAACCCTACTAATACCCAATTGAAATGCATCATTTTCTACTTCTTCTTTAATGTAAGGGCACCTAGGCGAATATTTATTTCATGTATTATTCTTCTACATACTTGACTTAATGCTTCCTCAATGTTGGAGTAGATTCAGATTTCAATAAATGAGTATAATATTTATGGAAGCCTTGCCATTTTAGCCATATCTTGTTGTAATTTTTAACTAGTAAGATAAAGTTATGGGCTCTATGCTGCTGCATAGTTATTTAATGTAAATACTTGGAATTTTCATCACCCCTAAAATGCATAGTTTCCATGCTATTTGTGTCTATAAAGTTTCATTTTCTCTCCAAGTTGCTTTCAAATGTATAATAAATAATTACCATACTTGGAGAATATGATATAGGTCTTGAGATAATTGTTGGAGTTGGCCTTGAAGTTCTTTAATCTTAATGTTAGTATTTCAGACATTGTAGAACCTCCATTTGTTTAGTTCAGATTTTGTTTTATGCAATTGATCATTTAGTTCATACACATGGGTCAGTCTTTGATTATTCCAGACCGATGGAATTGCAGTTTTACACCATGGCTCATAAACTATGTCGTGAGAGACAGTTAAACAAGAGGGGAGTGATGGGAGTGAATATAGTCACCGACATGTACTTGAAATTTAGGAAAAAAATTCATCAATTTGTATTCCATAACACTTTGTACAAACATGAGAGATCCCTTTTATTTTTCTGCGTCAATTTGAAGTTTGGAAACATACTCTTGAAGTTTAGATCCATATATGTAAATGACTAAACATTTCCATACTCCTCATATATTTTGTACTTCCACCTTTCTTTTCATCAATCATTAAGAATTGTAATAAACCCCAAACCAACAATAGTCATCCTATGACAAGATAAACATTTTAAATCGTTCTATTATCGTTTCCTTTCCTAAATCCATAACGCCACATAATTCGAATTTATTTTATATTAGATGAACACCAAACACATATCAATCAAATAAGGAATATAAGATAATATTTTCATCTGATCAGCATGCCATCGGATTGATAAACCCAGGTAGATCAATTGAGTCTACATAAGCCCCAAATCATAATTGACATTGTCTTCTCAATATGTGCACTATATGGTGCATATTGTTTTGTCTTCATAAGAAACATAATATCAAGTTATTTTGTCCTAATTAGATCATTTACATGACTATTAAGTGACATTTAATCCATTGATAGTTTTAAGATAATAATTTCATTGATGTCTAATAGTTGTAGAAAGCTAGCCACCATTATCTTGAATTCGCAGAAAGGGAGACTAGTTATCGAGTGCAAGCTCTAATTAGGAAACACTTTTAATGATCTTGTTCTTGCAGGAAAGGTGTCATCTTAAAACTTGTTGACTTTTGTCCTAATCTTACTAATAATATGTTTAGCTTAGGAGATCACTCTAACCTCTAGGTTAGTGCATTTTAACTTCACGGAATTTAACAAATTAGCTTCCCTACTTACATCCATTTTACTTGTTTTAAGGGATAGGTCATTTATCAAATATATGGGACCTACTCCATTAAAGAGTTTCTAGTGTGAACTTTTTAGGTTATTCAACAATATAATTTGATAAGATAGAGAATAGGATTATTATGAGATGCTAGGATGATATATAATATTATTATATAATAAAGGATGGTGATTATATATATATTAAAAATTATAACTTATAAATAGTATAATTTTTTAAATATTATAAATTTAAATCAATTATCTATTTTATTTAATTTTAAATTATATTTTTAACAAAAACAATAATAAGATACCACTCTTATAATTATTTTCCACTTCTAAAATCTGGCTAATGCTTTACCCAATTCTTTTTCAATATGATCTATATGTAACTCACCAACCCAAGAAGTCAAAAAACATTTATACCTTTCAATGGGAGAATCTTAATTATATCTCGGCCATTCCAAAATCATTTAACTCAAATGAGAAATAATTATAGGAATATAGGACAATCTTTAGAGATTTTCCTATAGTGGAATGGACTTTTATATAGATCAAAAACTTTTATATTGGAACATGTAGTCACTGCCGAAGCTATTGCTAGAAAAAAAGATGGACTTAATAGAAAGTAGCATCAATGACCATTTTATGATAGTGTGAAGCCATACCAAGGAGAGATGTAATATCATTTCTGCCCTTCAACGTCACATAGGAATTCCCAAGTTACAAGTCAATGGAAACTAATCATTTATATACCACCCATTCTAGTTTGGGGCTGTGAAACCTTCAAAGTGACAGTATCAACAATAAACACAAACAGCCAATACTGAATCCAAAATAAACATGTAAGAGATCATCTAGTATTCATGATGAATGGGCTGCAGTAGAGTATGAAGCAATGGGAGCTCCAAGAATAGATACTTCAACCCTCTTTGTGAAGGAATGAAGGATAGCATTGATCACCAGCATAATGCTTCACCCAGATCAGCATTCAGCCATGTATTATTTCTTGGTCACAAGAAATTTCTGCAATGAACAAAAAAAAACAGAAATACTGATTGGACACCTCATAGATTTATATAGCTGATATGAACAAGTTAATGGAAACGGCCAAGTAACCAAATACAAAGCCAACCAATTCTTCCATCATAATTGAAGTGCTAACACAGTTTGTCATAATCATTCAATTCAAAGTTAAATAAATGTTTACATACATGATATTAAAGTTTTATACAATAAATGAGTCCAAATTTTTGGTCAGGCTAATTCATAGTCGAATTTAGTTTCAAGGCTACGCCCTGCAGAAAGAACTCAGCAATTTAAGAATACTCCTAAATGCTTGAAAAGCTTACCAATTATTGATCTTTTCATTACCATCACGATCTGCTATGTCATTGACAATATGGACTGTGCCAGCATTCGACCCTTCCTGGGATCCATGATGAATGATATGTGAGAATCCTTGCCCAAGCGACTTCCACCATCTTGTGGGTATGGATGACTGCTGGTTCTCATCAGACAGTGAAGATTCAATACAAACAGCTGATGCAGGTGCCAACTCTGAGAATCTCAAGGCACCCAAGATTCTCTCGGGGAGTTCTGACTCCGTTTGACCTTCTATGAGATAGGCCAAGTCAACAGTCAAAGTAGTGATGTATCCAAATGCCAGATGCACTATAGCACTTGCCATCATAGAGGACCCAATGTCTATATCCACTTCAAAGAAATTATCTGCTTTGAAATATTTACAAGTGAGGGCTCGACCAATAATACAAATTGCTTGCTCACCAACTGCCTTCTTTACAATCCATGGACCTTTGACAATGTTAGCGATCAACTTGAGTCTAGAGTTTTTGAACCCTTCATCACCTTTCAAGAACTGATCCATCAAGGAGCCCTCTGGAATCGGCTCCTCTGACACAAAATAAGCCACAGCACTGTAGTTATCCTTGCTTGGGACCTGCATGTTGAAGGCCCATATGAAAGGTCTCTCACCCTCAGGAAACTCATCCTCAACAGCCTTCCTCACACGACTGTTGGGATTGTTTAGGACCTCCCAGATCTTTGTGGAGCTTTTGATCCAATCAAATCCAAGAGGCCTGAGGAGGCATTTTTCAGCAGGTATTTTGACACGAGTTGACAAATATTCAGGTCCTCTGACTGTGAAGATGTTTGCAGGTGGGGAGGCCCAACCATTTTGGCAATTGTCTGGATTGAGATGTGGTACTGCCCCACCTGAGCTAACTTTCTCAATCCATTCCTGATTGTTTAGGTTATTGGCTGTGACCATTAATGCTACAGGACAAAGATTTGATAGACAGTTCATGTTAGAAGTTTTCTCACAGCATATGATTCCAAGTAGAAGAAAACACTCAATTCTTACAACATATGATTTAATACACTTATAAATATGTGAATTCAGAAAAAAAAATAAAAGAATAGAAGTGCACAGTCAACTACATCAAAATAAATCTTAGGAAGAAGTACATGTGAAAAGGGATAAGAGAAAGGTCATAGAGTTGCAAACATCAACGAAACATGATGTTCATGAAATAGGATGAAAAAGGGGAAGGTAAATCATAACTAAAGAGATCTTCAATAATTACCAAGAGACAGGGACACCTGCTCAGCTAATCTGACATGCAGAACACAGAGCAGCTATTCTGGCACTATGCCTTTTCTCCTGGACAGATGGACGTGTTGGAATGAACATCTATCTTCATCTCTCTGCCCAACAGATTAGGCAACTACAAATAATTAAAAAACAAATTGAGTGGAATAACATGGAAAATAAAGTGCAAGGCTGTTGAGTTTTCACCATTCCATGTTGGAAATTTCAAAGTAAGTCTTACCGTTCATAATAGATAAACTTCAGTATGTTAACATCATATGGCTTTGGTCTAGATATGGATGCAATCTATTATAGAATAATCTAAAATAATTGTTTTGATGTGTGCCAATGGATTACATCACTGTATCAGATGGATTACATGTCAGAAGAAATAAATAGCATATGCTCCTTTATCTATAGGTAACTGGAATTCATCTATTTCCGATTCAAATTGGGTACTATGTACTACGAAGTCTGAATATAACCGAACAAACAGAGATAGAGGAATCAAATGCATAAAAAGTCCTCATGTTAAAATTTTTCTACAAGCTAAATACATATTAGATGTCTTGAGACCCTTCCAAAGAAAGAAAGAAAGAAAGAATACATGGTCAGATGAATTTGGTAAAGGTCAAAAGAATTCATTTTGTGAACCTAGGTTAGTTTAAAATGCTTGAAGCATGGAGCTTTGCTGGCAAACACCATCATATTTTGAAGTGCTAAAGACCTAATGATAAAGGCCAATATCTGATGGAAGTCTTTCTGGAGACTCAAACACACACGTTGTAATAATAGCAAATCAGAGAAACAGACAAATATTGTAGGATTGTAGAATGAATGGATAATAAGTTGCCTAATTAATGGAAAGCCAAATACAAACTGACATCGGCCAATTTTGCAGATCATGGAGATAGTTAACTGGCTAGATAGAAATCACACTAGCAGCGGGTGGGCAATTTGCTAAAGCAGCAGGTTCTCTAGCAAAACTGAATGCAAATGAGGGGAAGTTGGCCACATTAAAATTACCTTCTGGGAATGTCTCTTTGATATACAAATCGGACCAGGGGAGAATGTTGGGATCAACCAGAAAACTTTGGGTAGTGCGGGATCTAAATGTTAGCTAGGTATGCGTCCTGTAGTAAGGGTAGTTATGAACCTGAGAAAACCAGACACTATTTAACAAGGATCTGCTCAAACAAACAAAGAGCAGCAACTAGATATTATAGTAATTCCATCACCCTATGGTATGTTTAATATTGACAAGGGAGAATTTCGTCTCTTGCATTGAAATTTCTTTTATATACACCCCGTCAAAACTTTGACATTTTGTCATTCTGGGAAATTTTATAGGTACAGAGGAAAGAGACGTCCTGTATTCAGTAAATTCAATTGAATACCATATATCTAAAGAAAGTAAAATACACATTAGAGAAAGGGGAAATACTTTTACAATCCAATTCAGATAAGCAAAATCTACTAGAAAACGATAAGAATACATGTCTTGACCATATAATCAAAACCTCCAAATCAAATAAATGGCCAAGGAAAACTGGAGAAATCGAGAAACTGCGAGCCCCCATAATGAAATTGAAGAATTTATTGCGAATCGTACATGATCAACCGATGTAAAAATTTCCTATTCAACATGAACAATTGTGCAAAAAGGCTTTTAAAACAATGAACACGTACGAAAGTGCGAAGAAAAATCGAGTCTTTACCTGCGGAGAAGATATTCGAGCAATTGGGCATGTCAGAAAGAGAGGAGAGACTAATAGATTAGGGTTTATTTCTAGATTTTATTATCCGTGTGTGAAGAGAAGAAGACGTACTGTATTGCAAAAGGAAGGAGCTTCTAAGACAACTGTCTATGAAAGGTAGTCTCTTTTCATTTTTTTTTCTTTCCCGTAAATACTTTACTTGCACGAGAGTTTATCCCAATTAAATTTTATCAACAAGAAATCATTTACTCACTACGTGTGGCCCTTGGAGGGCCAAAAAGAAAAGACGGAATCATGGTTTTCAGGTTGGTGCTCGTGCCCGCCTTTAGGTAGAGGACACTTGAGGACTCTCGTAAAACATATAGAATTTGAATTTGAGACTTAATTTAAAACCATAAGTTTGTACAATCCGTTCTCGCTCTCAAGTTAAATGTCTTTTTCTATCCCTATTGATAATAAATTTCATTCGCAATAGTTGAACTTTGTACCCTATTCACTCTCCGTGACATTATATGAACACACCATGTATTCCACTTTGATCAAGCTAACATGTCTCTTGCTCTTAATGTTCTATGAATCACTGTTAGTATTATCGGCGCTATGGGAAACGCACCCAAACATTAATAGTTTCGGCCGGCCCTAATAGAATCTATGTGCAAGAAATGGACATTTTGCTTGTATGATTGGCAACAAAATTATCCATTCCTTCACTTCACTTGTCCCTTTTAATTTGTTCAATCAATAAAAACTTATATTTTTCCATTATAATTCTAAAACATTTCCTAAATAGTTGTTCTCGACCTTCCAATCTTTTGATAATCGTATTATTTCATCATTCCTTTTCATATGGTAGTATTCCTCGATAACCTTCACATTATCCAAACATCCTTTTACCTTTAGCGTCATGCCTTTCATAATGGCGTCAATTTTCCTTATCTATTCGTCCTTTACCGATTTCCTTATTAGTTTTTCCCTGGTTCCAATTATCGGGTTTCTGAAAATTACTGACATGTTGGGATTATTCCTTTCTTATTTCCTTCCTCATTTCCAGTGGCATTCTTTACTCAAGAACTTTCTCTTTTCTCAATCCCCTCTTACTTGCTAATTACCAATTCACGATTCTTTATTTCGAGTTGATTCCTTTCGATCTAAGTGTCGATTGCTTTGTTTGGGGGAATTCCTTTTGTATGGTTTTATTCTCTACTATGTCCTTCAAATTAGAGATTTCCACCTTATTAGCTACACGTTCAACATTCTTACCATTTCTTGAAGTTTTCCTTTCTTCATCTCCTTACACCTCTCTCTATCTTGGGGTGTTTGCCCGCTTTTAATCTTTCATAGTCTTGAAATTTCCATTTCATCCCTTATTCCTTATTTGAGGAACTTTAGATTATTAGTCTTATTTCGTGTACTCCACCCTATGCCCAACCATCCACTCTGTAGTCTCCATTAAGTGAGCGCGGACCACGACCAGTCTTGATGTTAGTGGTCATTTCCTTTAATCACTCCTTAACTGGAGGGCTCACTTCTCCAAGGTTTCTTAGATGTGCTTTCCTCTATTTCCTTATTATGGGTAGTCCGTCCCTCTCTTACTTGTACGCCATCTTTTGATACTATCTTCCTAATTACCTATTCCTTGGGTTTAACTTACTCTTTAGGCCCTCATATGTACTTTTCCTTTGTACTTGATCTTCCCAGCTCAACTAACATTGTATTTGTGAGCTTACCTTATCTTTCCACTTTAATTAGGTCCATCACTTCTTCATTGAGGCATGTACTTCCCTAGGACTTCTTTCCTAGATTGGTTCCATCCTTCTTCTCCCTTATAGGTATTTGACCTTAAAATAACTTTATGACATCCCTTGATATCGTCCTCTTCTGCTTACCCTCTCTTTTGAAATCTCACAGCACGTCATTTGTACTCCATCATCATTCCAACTTGCATCCCAGTACCAATTTATCTCCTTTAGGGAGGCGTTCAAATCTTCCTTGTTTCAAGGTCTTTTGATCACCTTGCGAGAGGCTACTTAATCCTTTTCAGAGTTTAAGTTTGATCATTAATCCGTTTTTGGCCATTGATTTCCTTAAGGATTTTCCTTCATCATTCTTTCTCGATGTTTGACCCTTTTCACTTCTCCCTTCTTCGTTTGGGTTTACTCCATAATTCTTACGAGGATCAGTTCGTCAACTATCCCGTCCATACCACTCTCCTTGTTCAATTTGTCGGGACTATCGTCCCTCGAGTCCTCCTATCCTTGATGTCCATCCCATCATCCCTTTGTAGGGTGCAATTACAATTACTTCCTAGTCCTTCCTTCCTCCTTCAATGGACCCTGAACGTCGGATCCCTTTCGTACGTTCTATAATATGTCTAATTGTGTCGCTATGACTCCCTTTGAGTCATACATACCCTGTCTAGGCTTTCTTCCCTTGATATTTATTTTCCTCTCCTTGTTCCTACAACCACCGATCCTAGAACCTCTAAGTGTTGTTTCCCAGGTTTACATCTTTCTGGGGAAGTCCCATGGGTACGTCTTAGTTGTAGTATTCTTTATTGTCTTTCTTTCAACTTATCCCTCCTAGAGGCAAACTCACTTTCCCCTTTGTTCCGAGATTTTGTGCTTCCTTTATGAGGGCTCGCTTAATCCCTTGTTGGTCCTTAGGTTTTATTTCTAGTATTAATCCTCCCATTCTTACTGCATCTCTTGATGCTGCCTTTTCCTTTTCCTTTTCCCTTTTTCCTAGGTTTATCCTATTCTTTTGATCCCATTGAAGTATGCTTTCCTTGCACTTGGCCCCTTATGAGCACACTCTTTCCTTTCTGAGCTTCAATTGGGTCCTTTGTCTCCTGGTTAGGGCATGTCCCTTCCGACGACTCCCTTTCTTGGTAGACTCTTTGTTCCTTCCTAGTCTTTTGTCTCAATTATTGTCTTGTTACTCTACATTGGGAGTTTCCTAGTTCTTATGGGGGAACTATTTAGGTTGGCTATCTTAGGGTTAGTATTAACTAGTGGTGGCATGTAGTCTTCCTTCTCAGGTGGCCCTTTTTTCCACCTACTACCTCGGGTCTTGATTGGTATATTCCCATATGATAGTGGTACTCATCATTAATAGGGAGACTAACTTTTAAATGAAAAAATGTTTTGGTTTTTATTTATTCAAGGAGGTAGTTTCTTACCGTACTCGGCTTATTACAAGAATTTCTCACTACTTCATATTCTAGTTCCATGGGGTCATAGACTGGGAGTTAGCCTCTAAATTATTTTGGGATTCGTGATTTGAGGGCTCTGATGAACTGGTTGATGTCCATCCATACTCCTGTCGGGCTTCCCTGCTAGGACGAACTTCATTGAACACCTCAAGTCTGTACCTTCCTAGCACCTCCGCTTCACACTCATAGGTCCACTTAATCCATTGGGGAGGGTTAAAGTTGTACTGAGCCAGTGGGGGTGCCTGATAAACCTTCATAAAGGTTGCGTGGGCGTCCCAATAGTTTTCCAGGCCTCCCTCTGGGTTGGGGTCCTTTTTGGCTATTGTAGGACTGGAGGGGGTGTCGGGCTCCTTGGAGAAGGTATATGTTCTTCCTACCTCGGGGGAGGATATGTTATGTTGGCTGGCTCTAACAATGATGCAACTAGCTTCCTATAGTCCTTGACCATGTCTTTTGGCACTCTTTTCTTGACTTCAACGCACCTTTGAATGTCTATTTTACTAGAGGTAGGAGCTTTTTTCATGATTTCTTGCATGGTTTGGTTTGTATGGCGAACTTCCTAGGGACTCTTCTTCCTATAGGGTAATTAAGTTTTCGTTAGTGTTAAGGCATAGTATTGATAATGCTTTCAAGGGAACATAGCTCTGATACCACTCAAGTTATCACGCCCCGACCCGATTTGGTTAGATTCTCGTGATCAACCCGCCGCTCCATTGGTTTAATAGGGGTTTCCCCATTCTATTATTCAAGAGGAGCTAGGTGTAAATTCAAACCTTGTTCCTTGTAATCACATAAATCAATCTAATGCATGCTTAAAAGGAACTTTAAGCATACTTAACGGAGGAAACATCTTCACGTTCTCTTTCATTCTATCCCTTACTCCTGAAAATGGGTAAAAGGAAGGGGGTGAGTTCTACAACTCAGTGAAGGAGTGTTGGGAGTGACTTTTCAAAATAGTTTTATCCAAACCATCCAAGGTTATCATTTTCTTTAAATAGGATTTTTCCTCAATTTCAATTTTCAAAACCTTTTTCCATTTCCATATTAGGTGTATTTAGCTCTCTTAGCCCATCCCCTTGCCTCGGGAGGCGTTTAGCAAACAAATACACACCCTTCATCAGGAAGGGTACAAACATTCACAGGTGCAGCTTGTCCAGTACACCCACTTGTGGATTAGAGTATATTTACCATCCACCAAGATAGAAGCACATCCACTTCTACCCTGGGTCTAAGTGGAACATCCTAGACATCAGACCCTTAGACCCAAATACCACTTCGTGTTCGTATGAGGATGGAGACCTCATCCCGACCCCATCCCGGTCTCATGCGCAAGAAGCTACTCTTGGCTTTAAGACTGTCCAGTAGCCCTTGGGACCCATCACTACCCCCTAGGGCATCTTGATGGTCCCCTACCATAAGTGCATGCACAAACAAAAGTTTTTCACATATAGCCATTATCTTTAGTGCCAACAGTCCAACAACCCCGACGCTCAACTCGACCTGCAGTTGTTTGTCTAGGCAGGTTCGTCAACCTAGCTCTAATGCACTATTGCTAGTCCATTGAGCACTGTAGGTCTTGACTCGGTGCCATGGCAAAATCACACAATTAATTTCATTAGAAATTTCCATGGCTCTTCTTAATCAAATTTGTTTACATGCTTTTGCTCATGTCTACTAGCCTTGGGCCCACTACATGTATTTTTCCAAAACTGGGCTAATGAGTTAAAAAACTGAGGCCCCTAGCCTATCTAAGCTTTCTACCATCCGTGTATGATTATCTCTACTTACAACCAGTAAGTAGATTTTATCCATTAAAGATAGTGCTCATCATCCCAACATGTATGATGTGTAAATTAGCCCACTTACCCTAAGATTATGACGTGTTCGTCCCTAGTCTGTTTTCTAAGTCGATGCTAGCTTTTCCTTGCTGGCGTTCTAGTCTCTCATGTCCCTACACGATTTAGGCATTCTTATCAATTAAAGTTTGGCATGACAACCATCGTTTTCTCACGTATGAGTGACTAGGCTCAAAATTATTGGTTTATAGCACTTAGGTCCCTAAAGTTCATTTTCCTTAACATTAGATCCCTAATGGTAACTTCTCCCCAAATTGAGTTCCAAGACTTCCAAAATTCCCTTTGGGTCCTCAATTTACTCAAAACTGTGTAAGGAGCTCAAGTTTTCCAAATTTCCAATTTAGTCCCCAAATTTTTGAAATTACAATTTTCCCCTACTTTCCAAAAACAACAAATTGACCCCAAATGTTTTGAAAATTGACCAATTAGTCCCCTAACATCTTTCTCATGGCCAATTGGCCTTCAATTTTTGGAAATTGCATAGAGGTCGCTCAATTTTTTGAAATCCCCAATTTTCCCCAAAAATTCCCCAATTTCTCCCTTTCAAATTGACTGAATTTGATTTCTTCAAATTGGCCATTCAATCAGGGCTAATTGCTCCAATTGATGATATGGAACAGTTCCTACACTTCCATACGATTCAATTGTGCTTTGAATTGCATCATTTGGGTCTGAAATGAGCTCAAACGAAGCTTCACTGGAAAATTGTTCGTAGAGAAAGAAAGGTTACCGTCGGAGGTGCGGTGGTCTGAGCTCTCAATCTGAGGAATTAGCTCTTGTCGTAAGGTTATTTCTAGGATCAATAATTGCTACAATTGAAGTCCAAATGAGGGTGAAATTGGTTAGTGAAATTTGACACTTTCTTTCTCTAACACCGATCTGTAACAAGGGAGGAGGGCTAAATTGGCTTACCTTTCAGCTTTGTTGAGGTCATGTGAGGGTCATGGAGGTGTCAAGGAGGCTTGGTTTGGCTAGAGGAGGTCTGAATTTTGCCAAATTCAGCTCGACCAAAATAGGAAAGCTTCGATCCATCGAAGCTACTTCACTATTTGATTCTGTTGGTGCTTCTTCGGCAGTCCTCAGGTCAAAAAGAGGTTGCAGTTAGGTAGTTAAGTTCCCTCGGAGTCTGTAGGACCCGATCTTGCCTTATGAGGCTAAGAAAAATGCCCAAGTTGGAGCTTTGGTTCGAGCTTCACCAGAAAATGGAGCAGTTGAGAGAGAATGGTGATTTGAGGTGTGTGAAAAATGAATGGAGAGGAGCTCTTTATATAGGGAGCTCAAGGACCCTCTGCCTGACCACTTTTCATTTTGGTCAAGGTTATCCTCGCTTGAAAATGCTTTGATCATAGCAAATATTCCTTCACCGGAGAAGGAAGTTTTCTACATTAATGAACAGTGATGTCATCATGAGGAATAAGACAACACTGTTCCAAATCAGACTAAACCGGTCCGTCGAGGTTCAATGGCAAAAATCGACTGGTTTAGGCCCGATTCGACCAGTTTTCTTGAAATTAAAAATTTCTAAATTAATCTAATTTCATTCTCTAAATGATAGTGTCTTCAATGTCCCAATTTGAACATTTTAAGCCACCAAGAAAAATGAATTTAGAAACTGGTTCAAGTATGGTTTAAACTAGTTCAATTCGATTTAGGTCCGGTTCACCCTAAACCGATTTGGTTATCTCTTCCCATTTGTTCCAAGGTTCTTTTCATTGGTTTTTGTTACTCTTTGAGTCACTTGGGATTTGCCAATTTCCCATTTTACCTTGGGTTCGTTAACCAGCTCAGTTTTCTCTTTTGAATTGATCGGTTCTTTTCCCAATTTTCTTATCTTTGAGGGGGTGGGGTTTATAATCGAGCCTCTTATGGTTAGCTTTCATAGCTCTCTCTTTCTACCTTTAGTTTTCTAGCAAAGCTCCGTTTGAGCTTATTTCAGACCTAAAATTTGCCATTCAAAGCTCAATCGAACTGTATGAAAGTGGAGGAACTGATTGACACCACGAATTGGAGTAATTAACCCCATTTGAAAGGCCAATTTGAAGAAATCAAATTTAGTCAGTAGAAAGGGGTTAAATTGGGGAAAATTGGGGATTTCAAAAATTTGAATGGCCTTAGTGCAATTTTTTTAAAATTGAAGGTCAATTGGTAAAAGAGAAGATGTTGGATGACCAATTTGTCATTTTTGAAAGAATTGGGACCAATTTGACTATTTTTTGAAAAGTTAAGTGCAAATTGGTATTTTTGAAAAAGTTGGGGACCGATTGAAAATTTTGGAAAAATTGAGTCCCATATACAATTTTAAGAAAATATAAAGACCTAAGGAGGATATTGTAGATCCATGGGACTTAATTGAGAATAAATGAGCACTAACGACCAAAAGTCAAAGAGTATGAACATTAGGGACTTAAATGTAATCAAACCAAGAAATCAAGGCCTAGTTGCCAATACATGAGAAGAAGAAGGCTTTCATACCAAACCCTTCCTAATAAAGATACCCAAACCGTGTAGGGAGACTTGGGATCAGAATGTGAGCAAAGGGAGAAAGACTTGGACTTGGAGAACCAGGTTGGGATGATGTGCACGCTGTAAATTGAAAACCTACTTACCAATTTTGAGTGGGCCTATTTCAACATCATACCCGATTGGTATATTGAGTGCTTTTTTGGAACTTAAAAACCATTTTTTTTAGAAATGAACTCTCCTGATTGTGTGCCAATGCTTAAAAAATTTGGGAAACTGTTCTGACAAGAGCTGGAACAGGCTCCAACAGGCCAGAGGCCTCGTTTTTGAACTTATAGGGCTCAAGGCCTTGTTTTGAAAAACTCGTGAAGTGGGCCCAAGGCAAGTGAGCATGGGCCGGAGGCCATAGACAAAACATGATGATAAGAGACATAAAAACTTTTCTAAAAGGGCAAATCTATGTGTAATTTGCCACGGTACTAAATCAGGACTGACAAGGCTCAATGGGCTAGTGGCAGTGTGCCAGGACTAGGTCGACGGATCGGTCAGGCAAACAACTATAGGCCAAGTCGAGTGTGAGGGTCGTTGGTGATAATGGCAGGTTTGTCTTACCAGTTAGTCATAAAGTTGGTCGAAGCTTCTTGTGCATGAGACTGAGGTGGGGGTGGGATGAGGTCTCCATCCTCATACAAACACAAAATGATTTTGGGTCTGTGGGTCAAGCGCTTAGGGTGTCCATCACTCACACTCAGGGTAGAAGTGGTTGGACTTTTATCAGGGTGGACAACAAAGTCGCGCTAATCCCTAAGTGGGTGCAGTTTAGGACTACCCTACAAATGTGTGTACCCTTTATGAGAAAGTGTGTATGTATGTTTGTTAAATGCTTCTCGAGCAAGGGGAAGTGCTAAAAAGAGCTAAAATACACATAATAAGCGAAAAGGATGAAAAGACTTTGAAGAATGATGGGTTAAATGCTTTTGATAAACTAATTATTTTCAAAACTTTACTCCCAACACCCACTCACTGAGTTGTATAAACTGACCCCTCTCTTTAATCATTTTTCAGGAAAAATGAGACAAATCTTAGAGAATCCACGAAGATGAATCCTAAGTCAGGTACGCTTAAATATCTTTTAAGCTAGTAAGTTTTTGTACAATGTTATTATAGGGAATAAGAACAGGAATTACACATGACTCCTCACGGTCTTATTAAGTAGTGGCTCTTCTTAGACCAAAGGGAGTGACAGGTTGCTCATGGGGTTCTGACCAAATTGGGTTGGGGCGTGATAACTCGAGTGAAATTGGGTACTTCCTGCATATGCAGATCCTCATAGAAATCACCAAACCACTTACCCTAGAGCATGGGTGGGTACAATAAATGGAGAGAAAAAGTGAGTGGAATTTGAGTATTAAAGATTTACCAACTTCTACTTTAGATGCGAGAAACTCACTCATGGGTGAACCTGGCAAAAAACAACTGAACTAGTTGAAGAATTCATCAGAAACTTGATTGCTACAGTGCCAAACCAATCAGCTAGGATGTCGAGCACACACGCGCTGCACGCACACGCGTGTCGTCTTCCTCGCCTAACAACTTACTTAGATTCCCCTATTTTTACCCTACAGCTCACCCAAACAACCTGAATCCACCTCCTAGGGAAATTAATCCATTCCCGATGCCTCGAGCTATGAAATGAAGAAAGAAGGCTATGGCTAGATTGCCACAGTGGTCTATATCACCTCCATATAAAATGGGGTTGCTCCCTCGTTGGAATTAGCTTAGAACCCTCTCTCAATCACTAACTTCTCCTTTTTTAGTGACTTGAATACCAGAGAGAATTTCTCTGTCTTTCGGCCACCTCTACCGATGTTCTTGGTACCCTTGGAAAGTTGAGGACCTCAACTTTTCATCACCACCCCTCTCGACCCTCGACTCTTCCTCTACTATTGCCGGTGAGATCGCACAACACCTGATCTTCGACAAGATCACACAGTAAACCTTTTATGCTAGGTGATTTATGGGAAAGGTCTAGGTTATAAGCCATGTAGTTGTGCCACATCAACATCACACTCATTGAGCTATGAGCTCACCCCTACCCTAAACTATGTTGCAGGTAAACCTAAGCGACTCGAGAAAAAGACGTAGCTTATGCTTAAGGCACCCTATTGCCTAGGTAACCCCATGACCACATGCACACGAGGTACTTATCATTTTGCTAATATTCCCGGGGTTTGTAATGGTAAAAGTGAAAATGAGCTCATGTGGTATTTCTTACATGAAAAGTTGAAATTTGTGCTGCTTTCTAAAAGATGTTTACGAGTCTAAGCTGTGCTCCATTGATTTTATATTGGTGAATGATCCCACCTTTGTAACAAACATCAGGGGAATTGGCAAGGGTTTCATGGGTCCTCAGTCAAGGGAAATTGGGTCGATTCGTGACACAGGTAGTCAAGCCAAGAAGGCCAATAGCTCACCAAGTATAATTGGCATACCAAGGAGAAAGTATAACACAATACATAAGAGGTGTATCCTAAAACTAAAGAAACTCACAAATAAAGGCAATGAAATGATGGTGCAAACTGAAGCCTCACCTGAACTAGTGATAGAGTCTCTAGTTCATGTGCCCATAAAGGAAGGAATAACAAAAGAGGTTCTCGATGTTAATGGCGATGGTGGTTGACCTGAGACAGCCATAAGGGATCAATGAAGCTTATATCATGGATTTGTCAAGGTCTAGTTCCCCCTTGAAAATCTGTACACTAATTAGGAAAGTGAAGTCTGATGTCATTTTCCTAATGGAAAAAAAAATGCAAGAATCAGGATAGAAAGGTTCCATGGACAAATGGGATATTAGAAAGGTATCAATATAGAATCAAGAGGGCTCAGTAAGGGCATGGCTTTGTGGTAGAAATTTGTAGATATCACGTGTCACACCCCGACCCACTTTAGTTAGAGTCCTGTGAATAACCCACCACCATTTGTTGTGCCAAAATGGTATCTCTATCAAGACAGCCCAAGAAAGGTAAAGGCTAACCAGTACATATGTTTTCCATAACAAATTTGTGAAACATCTTAAATCCAATTACCTTAGAAAGGAGGATTTTGTTTTTCTCTTCGAGCTCTAACTCTACTTGGCACAATGATTAAGGGAGGGGAATGAGTTTTATAACTAAGTGAGGGGTAAATTCTATGACATACTTCAGACAAACATTTTTGGGTAATTTAATTATTTGCACTCATCATTCATGTTGTTTATCATTCAAACATCCATCCTTTTATCATAAAAGGGTTGACATGTTCGTAGAGCAGTCCCCAACTACTCCACTTGTGATCTGGAGTGCCTTTATTTACCACTCTTGCTAGAAGGTCCCACCTTCTACCACAAGTCTAAGTGTGCCTTACCGCCCATCCCTCACACCTCAATATTCTCTATGTCCACTGTAGTGGGATGAGACCACTTCCCCTGCTTCCTCAGTCTCAATGCGCATGAAGCTCCCTGAGCTTCTTGACTCACTGGATGACAAACTTCCCTTATGCTCCCTAGGTCATCTAGTAGCCCTTAGAACCAGCACTACCCCACACCGGACCCCTCGATGCTTCCGTATCTCATGCATGCACAAACACAAGTCTTTTTAGTTTAAGATCTTTTATCTTTGGTGATACTTGCCCCCATGAGCTTGCTGACCCGACTTCGGTTCGGTAACCACTAGTCCAACATGTTTGACAACCCTAGTCATGGCTCGGTAGCTATCACACACAATTTACCACTTTTATGAGTTTTCATATGCTAATTACTCATCTTCTTTTATATGGGCCTAAGCCCATGCCTATTGGCCTTGGGCCCATTGGACCATCTCTAGCTCTATTCGGAAATAGCTTCCAAAATGTTTAAGCAATTTCACGTAGTCAGGGTAGTCTATTTCCAAAAAAATGGTTTTCAAATTTAAAACATTGCTCATCTTCCCAAACATGAATGATATCGAAAATTCCCACTCACCCGGTAATTGTGACACGTTCGTCCCAGCTAGATTTCGATCTAGATGTGCTACTATGCACAAGTACTCACACACCCAATTCCTATAGGATTCGAGCATTCATATAAATAAATTTTGCATAAATAACCTCATTCTCTCATGTATTTACACATAGGTCCTTCAATTATGCCTTAATTGCAATTAGGTCCCTAAAGTTCATACTTTTGTATATAGGCCCCCAATATCCACTTTATCCTCAATTAGGTCCCTAAGGTTTTCTTATTTCCATTTAAGTCATAAATTTTCCTTTAATTGCAATTTGACCCACAATTTTCCAAAACTCCTAAAATTGCCCAATTTCCCTAAAATTTTCACTTTGACCCCCCGAATTCTCATTTCATCAAATTGGTCGCCAATAATTTGTTAATTTCCCCTATCATGCTGCTAATAATTTCCCCCATCTTCCTATGATCATCATGATCTTTTAATTTCCTAATTTGACCCAAATGTAAGCTCAAATGGAGCTTCATGGAAAGAATTCTCTAGAAAGAAAAAGCTTAATTTTCTTAACGTCAAGGGTGCGACAATCGAAGCTCTAGATAGGGACGATTAGTGCTGTTCACAAGGATCCTCCTAGGATCAGAGTGTGGGTCAATTGATCACCTAAGCACAGAGAATTCGGTGAGAGAAGTGTTATGTGCTTCAGTTCTGAAGTATAATTATTCCGGTGAAGCATGACAAAATTGGCTTACCTCAAAGGTTTTTAGGGATCGAGGGTTGGTCGAGGAGAGCCGAGGGAAGGTTGGCCTAGCTGTAGAAGGTTAGGGGCAACCAGAATTTAGCTAGAAGTGGGTTGGTAACTTTGTGACTACTGGAGCATTAATACTATGCGAGTCTTCTGATGCTCCTCATGTTTGGTCTTTGATCCGAGTGGGGACTACAGCGAGGTAGAGGACCTCCTCCCAGTTCTAGGGACTTCGAAATTGCCTCTTGTGGTTACAAAAAGCTCCCACATTGAAGCTCTGGTTTGTACCTTGTCGGGACTTGGAGTGCTCTGTCACGCCCCAACCCAGTTTGGTTGTAACCCCGTGATGAACCCACCACCCTTCTCTGTACTAAATAGATATCTTTACCAAAATAGTTTGAGAAAGGTAAAGGCTCATGAGTACACATCTTTTTCACAACAAAGTTTAACAACACAACTAAATAAGAGTTTACCTTATTGTGGTGCCTCTGACTTGTTCTTCTAGCTTCCACTTTTCTTGATTGAAGTTTTTCCTGAAAAAGTTTAGGAGAGGGGTGAGTTCTATAACTCAGTGTGTGGGTGTTAGGGTGTCTTTTCATAAAGAGAGAAAAGATTTATAATTACTACCCTTCTTGTTTATTTGTTTTGTGGGTTTAACTCCTCATTAGAAAAATGTTTGAACACTTTTCCCTGCTCGGGTTTGGTTTAGCATACAATCATAGAAGCCCTTTTATAACAAAGGGTGGATACATTTGCAGAGCAATCTCTGACTGCTTCGCTTATGGCCCGGAGTGACTTTACCGACCACCCTGGTAGGAGGTGATACCATCTACCCCAAGTCTGTGTGAGCATCAATTTCCCAATCCCCATACTTGAATTTCATCATGTCCGCTATGGTGGGATGAGACCTCTCCCCCTTCGACCTCGGTCTCAATGCACATGAAGCTTCTCTGAGCTTCGAGACTTGCTGGACGACAAAACTTCCCGTATGCACCCTAGTTCGTCCAGCAGCCCTTAGAACCAACACTACCCCATATCGAATGCCTCGATGGTTTCATATCACAACATGCATAAACAAAAATCTTTTAGTTTAGACTTTTATCTTTGGTGCCACTAGCCCAATGAATTCGATGACCTAGCTTCGACACGGTAACTACGAGTTCAATGAGTTCGATGACCCAACTTCAGCTTGGTAGTTACTAGCACAACAAGTTCTATGATCCAACTTCATCGTGGTGGCTTTATCACACAACTTATCCATTTTTGGTAAATTTCCATGTGGCTTAAAATCAAAATTTTATCTACGAGTTTAAGCTCGTTCCCATTGGCCTTGGCCCACTTCACAAGTTTTTTCCAAAACTTGGCCCTGGGGCCCTATTGGTTTCAAAACTAAGGCCTTGGGTCCACTAGAGTAATTCTAGCTCTCATAAAAAACTTCTCCCAAAAGGTTTAAGTAGGTTTACATAGTCAGGGGAGACTATTCCTAGAAAACGGTTTTCAATTTGTAAGCGTGCTTATCATCCCAACAATGTATGATTCTGGAAATCGCATTCACCTAGTAATTATGACGTGTTCGCCTGTCTGGATTTCGATTCGTGACGTGCTCCCCTACACCAGTCCTCAACACCCAAATCTATATTGTTCAAGTATTCACATAAGAGATCGAAATAAAGGACCTCATATTCTCAAGAATTCGCACATATGTCCTTAATTTATGCCTTAATTGCAATTAGGTCCCTAAGGTTTTTAACATTAAAATTGGGTCCCTAATGTCCACTTAATCCGCAATTAAGTCCCTAATGTTTCCAATATTCCTCTTAGATCCCCAATTTTTTATTATTTCTATTTAAGTCTTCAATTTTCCTTTAATTACAATTCGACCCCCAATTTTCCAAAAACCCCCAAATTGCCAAATTTCCCAAAATTTGCACTTTGACCCTCGAATCTCATTTCATCAAATTGGCTGCTTAAACTCAATTAATTGCTCCCTATCATATTGCTTATCATTTCCCCCATCAATCTATGATTATCCTGACTTTTGAACGACTTCAATTGACCCATTTTAAGCTCAAATGTAGCTTTGTTGGAAAAGTTTTCTAGAGAGAGAAAGCTCAGTTTTCTTACTGGCGAGGGGGCGATGGTCTACGCTTTGGATAAGGGTGGCTAGTTCTCTTCCTGAGGATTCTCCTAAGATCAAATTTCAGGTCAATTGGGTGCTTGGGTATAGAGAATTCGATGAGAGAAGTTATAGTGTTCCAATTTCTGCAACTTTACTGTTCCGACAAAATGATCCGGGATTGGCTTACCTCGAAGGTTCCTGGAGGTTGAGGGTCTCTTGAGGAGGGTTGTGGAAGGTTCTACCTGGTCATAGGAGGGCAGAGGTGGCCGAAGTTTAGCTCGAGACTTTCTACAATTTCGGGACCGTCGAAGTGATGATACTGTGCAAGCTTCTTGACGATACTCCAATTATCCTTGGATTGAAGGGAGGTGGTAGCAAGGTAGGGGACTTCCTACCAGTTCCAAAGAGCTTGAATGCTCCTTCCGAGGTTGCAGAAAAGGCCCTCATCGAAGCTCTGGTTTTCGTCTCACCGAAAAATGGAGTACCTCTCCTTCTTCTCTCGTTTATATGATAAGGAAGTTGAGGGGAGGGATGCTCTTTATATAGGAAGCTCAGTAACTACCAAGGCTACTGGCTTGCATAGGACTCGACCCAAGTCTCACTCGCTGGTAGTCAAATCAGAGAGCTTTATGGGTCACCGAAGACTATCCCTCTCCCCCTTCCCCCTTTCTGCCAGCTTACCAAAGGAGGAAGATGACACTGTGCCGTGTGAGCGAGATTCGCACGTGCAGGCTTGCCACATGGAACACTATGATTGGTTGACTTTATTGATATGGCTTTCTACTCAGCATCTTTATCATGCCTCGACCCGGTTTGGTCGGAACCTCATGAGAAACCCATCACTCTCTTTGGTTTAGGAAGAGTCACCACTTCCAAAACTGCGAGGAGTCGGGCATATTCTATCATTGTTCCTTGAAATAACATTATAAAAGACTAATAACAATAATAAATTACCCGGATTTATTGGCTTGGCATAAGGATTCCCTAAAGGGTCGTCTTGTTTCCTGAAAAAGGTTTAAAGGGAGGGGGTGTGTTTCTACAACTCAATGAGTGGGTATTAGGGTGAGTTTTAAAAATAATTCATCGCATCTTTCTTGTTCACATGTTTATGAGTTTGACTTCCTCTTTGAAAAAAATCATTTCAATTCTTCCCCTTGCTCGGGATTTGTTTATCATTCAATCAGTATTTCTGAACAAGTTCCTGGATAATAAGCCTAAAGGTTTTCTTATTGAGGATAGTGACGATATTGAGGATACGGAGCTGGAGCTTCTAACTATGATGAATGCGCTAACTATGGATATGATGACGAAAATAGACCGATTTTATATCACCCTTCAATTCGAATTAGCAAAAGCAATGTCTCCTTGCATAATATGGATTCCAAACATTCATGATCTGGATGTGAATGAGTCGAATTACTTATCCCTCGGTCTATTAGTGAACTATCTCTCCAGGGATTGTGAAAGATGTTCCACTAAAAATATTCTTGTTATTGCTTCGACTCATATTCCCAAAAAAGTGGATCCCGCTCTAATAGCGCCGAATAAATTAAATACATGCATTAAGATACGAAGGCTTCTTATTCCACAACAACGAAAGGACTTTTTCACCCTTTCATATACTAGGGGATTTCACTTGGAAAAGAAAATGTTCCATACTAATGGATTTGGGTCCATAACCATGGGTTCCAATGTACGAGATCTTGTAGCACTTACCAATGAGGCCCTATCGATTAGTATTACACAGAAGAAATCAATTCTAGACACTAATACAATTAGATCTGCACTTCATAGACAAACTTGGGATTTGCGATCCCAGGTAAGATCGGTTCAGGATCATGGAATCCTACACACCCTTTAACAAAAAGGGGTTCAAACATTCTCCAATGTATTACGCCGACTGCATCCACTTGTGGACCGGAGCGTCCTTACCATCCACCCTGATAGAAGTTCATGACTTCTACCCTAAGTCTGAGTGGAAATCAATTGTTCGGCCATTAGACCCAAAGATACTCCATGTCCGCAAATGTGGGACAAGACCTCTCCTCCAACGCCTCGGTCTCAATGCGTAGGAAGCTTCTCCAAGCTTCGAGACTCACTAGACGACCCAACTCCCCTTATGCAATTTGTGTCATGCCCCGACCCGGTTTGGTCGGATCCTCGTGAACAACCCGCCGCTCTCCCGGTTTGGTCGGATCCTCGTGAACAACCCGCCGCTCTCCCGGTTCATGACAAGTTTCCCCCTTCTTTAATTTGAGAGGAGCCAGACGTATTTTCGACCTTGTTCCCTAGACATACATATATCAAATATGTATTTTCGACCTTGTTTCCCTTATGCAATTTGTGTCACGCCCCGACCCAGTTTGGTCGGATCCCCATGAACAACCAACTACTCTCCCGATTCATGACAAGTTTCCCCCTTCTTTAACTTGAGAGAAGCCAGACGTATTTTTGACCTTGTTCCCTAGAAATACATATATAAAATAAAATGCAAGCTTAAGAGAAATTAAGCATACCTGATAGAGGGTAAGGCTCGGTGTTATTCCTAGTCATTTTCTTTTTCCTGAAAAGGGATAGAAAAGAGGGGTGAGTTTCTACAACTCAGTGGATGGGTATTTTAAAAATGTAGTTTTCAAAAAAAAATTCAAGTTGGAGTGTGCCAGACTTCTTAATTCCTTTAATTTTTCTCCACTTTAAAATCTCAATTTTTAAAAACACATCCTTCATCAAGAAGGTCAATCACACAATCGCAGGCTAATACGTCCACTGAACCCACTTGTGGTGTCGGAGTGACTTTATTGGCCACCTTAATAGAAGTACGTCCACTTCTACCTTGAGAATGAGTGGATGTTCACGACATCCGACCCTCAATCCTATAATAATTCTCTGTGTCTGTATAAGGACAGAGACCTCATCTCAACCCCATACTAGTCTCGTGCGCTTGAAGCTACGTCAAGCTTCACAAGGCTTCCTAGTATGACTAACTGCCCTTATAATCATCAGGTCGTCTAGTGCCCTAGGACACTTCACTACCCCTCTTGGGCATCTTGAAGGTCTCATAAACACAGTGCATGCACAATCAGTATTTTCACATCTTGCCATATAATTTGTGGTGCCACTGGTCTAACGGCTCCGACCCTCAACTCAACCTGCAACTATTTATCTTAACTAGTCCGGAGACCTGTCATGTCACACTGTCGATAGTTGATTGAGTATGCCAGCCCTGTCTTGGTACCATGGACAAATAATTCAATTACTCAAGTTTTCATGGCATATAATTCATGCTTGTTTACGAGCTCCTGCTCGTGCCAACTAGCCTAGAGCCCACTGTTCGAGATTTTCAAAATTTGGGCATAATAGCCCCCAAGATCCAAAATCAAGGCCTCCAACCTAACAGAGCTATTCAAGCTCCCGTCAAGAAGGTCTCCCAAATGGTTTAAGTTGTGGCACATAGTCAGGAGAGAGAACTTTTTATCTGTCCATCATACTTGTAAACCCCACCCCTTTGTGCTAAGGAAAATCGAGAAGGGAACCGGTCAAACCGAGTGAGAAAATCGAACCGGTTCACAAACCCGATCAATTGTGAATGAGCAATTTAGAAATTTACAACTCCCAGGTGATTCAAAGGGTTCATTAAACCTTGAAAAGAAACTTAAGACAAATTAAAAGAGAAAAACCAAATTGGTTCAGGTGAACGAGATCCAATTTATTGGGAAGTATGATATTTTTTGTAATTAAATTAAATTAAATTATTGGAATTAATACAAATAATTTAATACCGAAATTAAATTATTGGAAATAATACCAATAATTTATGGTAATATTAATAATAGTAATAAATCTCTCCCATTTAATACACGATTTTACACCTATATAAAGAGGTCATCCCCATTCATTCTCCTCACACCTGAACACTTCTCTCTCTCTCTCTACTACTCCATTTCCCGGTGAAGCTTGACCCATAGCTTTGACTTGAACATTTTTCTTAATCTCGGAAGGAGAGGTTGGGCTCTTTAGAACCGGGGAGAAGATAGCTATTTGATAGCAAACTCCACTCAATCCGAGAATCACTGATGAAGCGTCGACAGGATGGAACAGTGAAGCAGCTCCGACGAACCAAAGCTGCCATGTTTCGGTCGAGCTAAAATTGGCCATTTTGAGCCCTCCTTAGGCCAAACTAAGCCTTCCCACGACCGAATTAGGACTAAAAGGTAAGCCAATTCAACTCCCCTCTGCAATTTCCGATAGGTGCTAGAGAGAGAACCGACAGAATTTCAATGATGAAATTCTAACTCAATTCAGTATCAATTGATGCAATTCTTGATTCTAAGATGAACCTTAGGATGAGAGCTATCTACCGAGATCGAAAGCTCGGACTGTTGTGCCCTTACAGGTGAGTAATCGAAGCTTTCTCTCTCTATAGTCCATTTTTCAGCGAAGCTCCGTTTGAGTTCGTTCCGACGTCAAAACTTGATATTCAAAGTGCTATTGAATCGTAAGAGGATGGAGAAACTCAATTTCAACTTCAATTTCAACAATTAGAGGTGTTTGATCAGTCAATTTGATGAAATCAAATTCGGTTGTGCTAATGAGTTGAAATTGGGGAAAATTAGGGATTTTTGAAAATCAAAGGACCAAAATGTAATTTTATGAAATTGAGGGTCAATTGGGCATGAAAATAATGTTGAAGGACCAATTGAGGAATTTTGGAATTTTTGGGGCAAAACATACCATTTTTGTAAAGGAAGGGCAAAATGGTAATTTTGGAAAAGTTGGGGGACGAAATTGGAAATTTGGGAAATTTTAAAAGTTTCGGGACTCAATTTGTGAAAAAAAATGGCATTTGGGGTCTGAAAGATAAAGAGAAATAACTTTAGGGACCTAATTGCAAAAAACTAAAAAGTTTGCGTTTTCTCATTCATTGGAAATGAATGAAGGTTGTTAAGTTGAGTAATAGTGAACAAGGATATTCATATCGTGTAGGAACACGAAGTACCGAGAATGCCATCATGGACGAGCTCGCGTGAATACAAAAAACCGGTCTAGTGGAATTCACTACGTTAACGGGTGAGTGGGTTTAATAACATCATACCCGGTTGGGATGATGAGCACAACTTAAAGTTAAAAACCACTTATCGGTTGTGAGTGGGTTTACTAATATCATATACGGTTGGGATGATGAGCACAACTTAAAATTTAAAACCACTTACCGGATGTCAGTGGGATTATATATCATATCCAGTTGGGAATGATTAGTGCCTCGGTATAAAAACCCACTCTTTAGTAGTATTTTAATCATCACTACTTAGAGAAAGTGATGTGAAAATTATGTGGAAAAACTACTTACCAGTTGTAAGTAGATTATACTCGATTGGTATGATGAGACTTTCTTGAAGGAAGTTGAAAACCCGTTCATCGGTAATGAACGAAGATGTCGTTATACCGATTGGTATAATGGACAGTGAAAACCTATTTTGTCGGAAGTGTTCTCCCCTGACTGTGTTCCAATGCTTAAATTATTTGGGAGACCTTCTTGATGGGAGTTCGAATTGCTCTTATAGGTCGGGGGCCTCAGTTTTGGAACTTGGGGGCTAAATGCTCGATTTTGAAAATCTCATACAGTGGGCCCAAGGCTAGTTGGCACAAGCAGGAGCTCGTAAACGAACATGATATATGTGCCATAAAACTTAATAAGTGAATTGTTTGGCTATGGTACCAAGATATGACGGACATGCTCAGTCAATTAGCTGTAGTGCGACATGACAGGTCAACGGACTAGGCAAGACAAACAACTGCAGGTTGAGTTGAGAGTCAGGACTGTTGGACAAGTGGCACCAAAGATTACATGGCAATATATGAAAACATTGTTTGTGCATGCACTATGAGTACGAGATCATCAAGACGCCCATGAGGGGTAGTGATGCATCCAAAGGGCTCTGGACGACCTGGTGAGTGTAAGGGCAGATCGTCGTTCCAAGTGTCTGTGCAAAATTTGGAGTAGCACCAAGCGCATGAGACCGGGGTGGGGACATGATGAGGTCTCTGTCCTCATATGGACACGAAGATGTGATTTCGGGATTGAGGGTCAAATGTCGTATGCATCCACTCATTCCCAAGGTAGATGTAGTCGTGCTTCTATCCTGGTGGCAGGAAAAGTCTCTTCGAAGCCACTAGCGGGTTTAGTAGTCGTACTGACCTACGAATGTGTGTAATCTTCATGATGAAGGATGTGTATTGGGTTATGACACAACGTGGTAAATAAGAAATGATGGAAAACCTGAATTTTTAAATGAAGGGATTTTTGAAAAGAAAGGAGTCTGGCACACTCCATATAAATGTTTTTTCTTAAAAGTTAAAAGTAGACATTTGAAAACCCATTCGCTGAGCAGTTGTACTCACCTCCTCCCTTATATCCCTTTCAAGAAATCTTGGAAAGCCTACCCTTAAAGACCATTAACTAAGATTCCAGTAAGACAAGTATGTAAAGTTTAAAATTTCTTGTAGGTTTGATTTATTTTATTCCAGGAAAAGGTATAGGTTAAAGGACGCCTTACTCTTTACGGTTTACAATAAGGGGAAACCCTTTAATAAACTGGGAGAGTGGCGGGTTGATCATGGGGATCCGACCAAACCGGGTCGGGGCATGACAACTATAGTGGTATCAGAGCTTGTTTCCTAGAATACATAATCAAGACTAGAAAATATAGTAACTAATAGGATTTATCCTAAAATTTTCAGATGGCTCCCAAGAGAGAAACCAAGAAAACTAGGAATGACTCTACTCAACACCCTATCTTCGTAGGAAGACAACCCTAGAAGATTCCCAAATGCCTAAGGCATGACAGAAATCTCAAAAGACCAAATGGGGAAGTATCCCGAAGAATGGTGCCAGGATCAATTGAGGGCACAACTCTAAGTATAGAGAAAGCCAAGCATGAAGCCATAAACGCAAGGAAAGGGGCATATAACCTTACATAGGTGGACACTTATCAAGAATCCCATAGCTCCCAAGTTATTTGGTGATCATTTTCTGTAATAGGGCCAAAACACCCAATATACTGTACTCCTTTATTAATGAAGTACTCCAAATTCCTAAAAACCTTGTCCATAAAATGATGTGATCTTCAAGTAAGATGGCCCCAAAGAAAGTGACCAAACAAGTCTGTACTACCATAAAAACTAAGGAGAATCCCATCCAAGTTAAGGATACTAAATTAGGGAATCGAGAAACCTAGAAGGACTCTTAGAGTAATCAATTGACAAAGAAGACTCCCGAAGAAACTCTCAAGGTATCCAAACACAGGATAAAGGAAGGAGATTGTTATGCAAAGAAGACATGACAAGAAAACCGTCATGGTAAGGAGTGTAGGAGAATTTTGGGGTAACTAAACAAGGAATAACCTATTATAAAGTACAAAGGAAATAAGACATGAAATGAAGGATTATCCCACACCACTAGGATTTAGAACAATACTTTCCAGGAATAAACACCCCACAACTATAGGAAATCCGAACAGATACCGTTCCAAGGAACACAACTCCTACTTGAAATTTCAACCATAGACAGGAGGAAACTTTTTTGAGAGCACAACAATATGGCAGGAAGGAAAAAGGGCTGAAGGTAGGACCTCGATAAAACCATAAACAGAACAAAAGGTAGCTGAAGAGAACTCTCCCTTAAAGAAGAAATTTCCAATAATTTAGGAGAAAAGGAGGGAGTGCATCCACAAGAGAAGACAAGCTGAGTGTTTGATGACTAATGGGATGTCTTGGGATTGCAAGTATGACTCCATTTGGAAAAAGTAGAGAAGTCAAATTGGAGATTCGAAGCAATATAGCAGAAGTAAGCAAACCATGACAACAAAATACTTAAAGAAAATAAATGACAACCTAAGGAAGACTGGGAGGTAGAAGGGGCTACACCCTAAAAAGGTCAGTGAGATGGACGTTAAGGATAGGAGCATTCAAGAAACAACTGCCCTAAGAAACTTAGACCAAAAGAATGGTGGAGACGAGGCAGTTAACAAACTAATACATGGGAAAACCATAATTTGAGTTCTAACAAAGAAGAGAGGGGCAAAAAGGCCAAATACTTGGGAAAAAAAAGGATGAAAGAAATCCTTAATAGGACCAAAGGCCAAATTAACGACTAAACTCAAGCTAAGAAAAGAATAGGCAAGCCTCTCACATAATTATCAAGAAATCTTGAAACAAGGAAGATTTGAACACTTCATAAAGAAATACACCATGAAAGTAAACTTTGGAGGGATGCATACGACTAACTACCCTTGAAGGAATTTTGATGGGTGGATGGACATAATGTGGAGTGTAAGGAACCAACCCTTAACTGGGAAATGTTTCAAAGGAAGGAAGTATCGTGATGGCCCAGTGTGACCTACTCAGAGAGAGCAAGAGAACCAAACAATAATTTCAGGAGAACCAAGTAGAAAGAAGAAATGAATAACAACGGGACGACCAAAGAGAATAAACAAAACCCTAAGAAAGGCTGAGATGTAATAAAGACTACACTCTATGAAGGACAAAGGATAGGCATGAAGGACGAGTGATACAGCTACCCAGATGATTGGATCATAAAAAAAATGGAGAGAAGGAGACAGTTGAAGAACTGGTCTTTGAGAGAACCCTGGATTTAAACCAAGACAAAGAAGGGAGAAGTGAAAAGGCTAAAACATTGGAAAAAGAAGAAGGAAAATCCTTAAAGAAATTAATGGTCAAAATTGGATTTCTAGTTTAAAGTCTTGAGACGGTTAAGTGAGCTTTATGAAGGATGAACAAGAGATTTTGAAACAAGGAGGATGTGAACCCTCCTTAAACGAAAATAAGTTAACGGGTTAGCATCAAAAAGATGTTATGACAAGTGTGAATGAGTGGACAAGCCATACTAAGGTAATAAAGTAAAGAATGTTCGAGAAACATTGGGAAAGTAAGTCCTCCAAATAAGATGTGGCTAAGGAGGAATAACCGCAATTGGTAAGATGGGTCATAGTCCACACGCGCATATGAAGCTTAAAGAGTGGAGGACCGAGCATAATGTGAAGTGTATGGAATAAGACCGAAAATTTAAAGTATCTCTAGTAAAGAATAAGGGATGAAACAAAAGTTGTGGATAAAAAAGATTCCAATACGGGAAAATGCCCTAACATAAATAGTGGTGCGAAGAAAGGGAGAAAGAACCATATAATGAATGATAAGGAGGTTGAGCATGTAACTCCTAAGATGAAAATCTCTATTGTAAGGGACATAGTAGAGAACAAAACTAGGAGGGAACCTTCCCAAGAAAAGTAATCGACACATAGATCGAAAGCAATTATTGTAGAATGAAGAATCATGAAGTGATTATGAGTAAGTAAAAGTGGATTAAGGAAAAAGGAAAAACCCTTGAATATGGAATGTTAAGGTCTTAAAAAGGAAAGAATACTAGCTTGTTGGTAAACTATTGGGAAACCAAATAATTGCCACCAGAAAGACCCAATAAAGAAGTTGGGAAAGGACGAGTGGGTAAGGAAAACAAACACAGTTATGTGAGATATAACTTCAAAGGCATGATGGAGGAGAGGATAATGGTAAAAAGGATAGTTGAGGAATGCTATCAAAAGAAAAGAGGGATGAAGTTATACAATTCCTGAGAGGTTTAAAAATAAGGAATAACCCTAAAAGAGGTATTTCGAAGATCTAATGGATATAGAGGCAAGATCTAGAAAACGTCATGCTGTAAGAGTCAAGAAAACCCAACAAGCCCGATGAAAACGTGATTCAGAATAAGGAAAAGGCGGTTCATAAGCATGACAAAGTCAAACATAAATTGGACTGATTTGTAATGAGAAACAAATGAAGAAAGAGTCGAAATGGGACAAAAAAGTGATGATAAAGAAATCTATGAAAATAGTTACGTAATGCTCTAAAGGATGCCGAGCTAAGGGTTTCAATGACCAAGTGGTTAATTAGACATGGAAATGGTTAGTTATCTTAGAATTTCCAATCTTGAGTGTAGAACCTCAAGGGGAAGAATGTTGCTCTAAGCAAAGAAAGAGATAAAATCTAAGAACATACCCTGAAGTAAGCTATGTCTAGTTATGTCAAACTCCATGAAGGGAGTAAATAATACAAAGGAAAAAGGAATTCCTTAAGTGAAGGTTGTAAAAAGGGCTAATTGAAAGAATGAGAGAAGAGTTTGCATGTTAAGCAAACACAAAAGGGGCATCAAAGGAAATGATTCCTCATACAAGGTTGCTAATTAAGTTTTGGAGACAAAACTTCTAAAAGGAGGGGAGAGTTGTAAACCTTGCCCTTTTGAGCTAAGGAAAACCGGGAAGGGAACCAGTCAAACCGAGTGAGAAAACCGAACTGGTTCATAAAACCGATCAATTGTGAATGGGAAATTTAGAAATTTACAACTCCCAGGTGATCCAAAGGGTTCATTAAACCTTGGAAAAGAAACTTAAGATAAATTAGAAGAGAAAAACCAAATTGGTTTAGGTGAATGAGATTCCATAAGAACTTTAGAATTAAGCATGCTTGCCCGAGAGTAGTGTGAGGATGGGTGACCTCCTGGGAAGTATGAATTCTTTTGTAACCCAAAATTTAATACCTAAATTAATATATATTTAATTATTGAAATTAATACAAATATTTTAATACCAAAATTAAATTATTGGAATTAATACCAATAATTTATGGCAATATTAATACTAGTAATAAATCTCTCTCATTTAATACACGATTTTACACTTATATAAAGAGGTCACCCCATTCATTCTCGTCACACCTGAACACTTCTCTCTCTCTCTCTACTACTCCATTTCCTGGTGAAGCTCAAACCAGAGATTCGACTTGAATATTTTTCTTAACCTCAGAAGGAGAGGTCGGGCTCTTTAGAACCGGGGAGAAAATAGCTATCTGATAGCAAACTCCAGTCAATTTGAGAATCACTGGAGAAGCGTCGGCATTATGAAACAATGAAGCAGCTTTGATGGACCGAAGATGCCCTGTTTTGATCAAGCTGAAATTGGCCATTTTGAGCCCTCCTCATGCCAAACCAAGCCTTCCCAACACTTCCTCAACCCTCCCATGGCCGAATTAGGACTGAAAGGTAAGCCAATTTGGCTCCCCTCTACAATTTTCGGTCGGTGCTAGAGAGAGAACCGACAAAATTTCAATGATAAAATTCTAAGTCATTTCGGCATCAATTGATGTGATTCTTGATTCTAGGATAAACCTTAGGATGAGAGCTATCTGCCCAGATTGAAACCTCAGATCGTCGTGCCCTCACTGGTGAGTAATAGAAGCTTTCTCTCTCTATAGTCCATTTTTCGGTGAAGCTCCATTTGAGTTCGTTCCGACATCAAAACTTGCGATTCAAAGTGCTATTGAATCATAAGAGGATGGAGGAACTCAATTTTAACTTCAATTTCAACAATTGGAGGTGTTTAATTGGTCAATTTGATAAAATCAAATTCGGTTGTGCTAAGGAGGTGAAATTGGGGAAAATTAGGGATTTTCGAAAATAAAAGGATCAAAATCCAATTTTATGAAATTGAGGGTCAATTGGGCATGAAAATAATGTTGGAGGACCAATTGAGGAATTTTGGAATTTTTGGGGCAAAACTTGCCATTTTTGTAAAGGAAGGGAAAAATGGTAATTTTGGTAAAGTTGGGGGACCAAATTGGAAATTTGGGAAATTAAACCCTTTTTGTGAAATTGAATAAATTGATGTTCCAAGATAAATTTTAAAAGTTTCAGTACTCAATTTGAGGAAAAACCGGCATTTAGGGTCTGAAAGATAAAGAGAAATAACTTTAGGGATCTAATTGCAAATAACTAAAAAGTTTGCATTTTCTCATTCATTTCCAATGAATGAAGGTTGTTAAGTCGAGTAATAGTGAACAAGGATGATCATATCGTATAGGAACACAAAGTACCGTGAATGCAATCATGGACGAGCTCGCGTGAATACAAAGAACCGGTCTAGTTGTAAGTGGGTTTACTAGCATCATACATAGTTGGGATGATGAGCACAACTTAAAATTTCAAACCACTTACCAGTTGTGAGTGGGATTATATATCATACTTGGTTGGGAATAATAAGTGCCTCGGTATAAAAACCCACTGTTTAGTGGTATTTTAATCATCACTACTTAGAGAAAGTGATGTGAAAATTATGCGGAAAAACTACTTACCGGTTGGAAGTAGATCATACCCGGTTGGTATGACGAGACTTACTCAAAGGAAGTTGAAAACCCGTTCATCGGTAATGAACGAAGATGTCGTTATACCGATTGGTATAATGGACAGTGAAAACCTATTTTGTCGGAAGTGTTCTCCCCTAACTGTGTTCCAATGCTTAAATTATTTGGGAGACCTTCTTGATGGGAGTTCGAATTGCTCTTATAGGTCGGGGGCCTCGGTTTTGGAACTTGGGGGCTAAATGCTCGATTTTGAAAATCTCATACAGTGGGCCCAAGGCTAGTTGTCACAAGCAGGAGCTCGTAAACGAACATGATATATGTGCCATAAAACTTAATAAGTGAATTGTTTGGCTATGGTACCAAGATATGACGGACATGCTCAGTCAATTAGCTGTAGTGCGACATGACAGGTCAACGGACTAGGCAAGACAAACAACTGCAGGTTGAGTTGAGAGTCAGGACTGTTGGACAAGTGGCACCAAAGATTAGATGGCAATATGAGAAAACGTTGTTTGTGCATGCACTATGAGTACGAGATCGTCAAGATGCCCATGAGGGGTATTGATGCATCCCATGGGCTCTAGAGGACCCAGTGAGTATAAGGGCAAATCATCGTTCTAAGTGTCTGTGCGAAATTTGGAGTAGCACCATGTGCATGAGACTAGGGTGGGGACATGATAAAGTCTCTATCCTCATATGGACACCGGTTTTCCTTAAAAGTTAAAAGTAAACCTTTGAAAACCCATTCACTGAGTAGTCGTACTCACCCATTCCTTATATCTCTTTCAGGAAATCTTGGAAAGCCTACCCTTAAAGACCATCAACTAAGATGCCTGTAAGACAAGTATGTAAAGTTTAAAATTTCATGCAGTTTTGATTTATGTTATTCTAGGAAAAGGTGCAGGTTAAAGGATGCCTTACTCTTTACGGTTTACAATAAGGGGAAACCCTTTAATAAACCAGGAGAGTGGCGGGTTGATCATGATGATCCGACCAAACCGGGTCGGGGTGTGACAATACCAACTAAGTACGAGGACAACTCCATTCATAATCGATGAGCGAGTTTTCCACTTCCTCCGAGTAAGTTTTCATCATACCAACTGGGTATGATCTACTTATAACCGGTAATTAGTTTTTCCACGTTATTTTCAGATCACTTTTCTAAGTTGTGATGTTTAAAATACCACTTAGTAGTGGGTTTTCATTTCTGAGGTACTTATCATCCTAACCGGGTAAGATATATAAATCCCACTCACCCGATCATGCTGTAAAATTCCACTTAGTCGGTTTTCATTCCTTACGAGCTTAACCTTAGTTGGCATTCCCGATGTCTCTTGTTCCTGCATGAAATGAACAACGTTGTTCATTATCATCTTGCTTGATCACCTCATTCAGTATTAATGACTAAATTCACAACTTTTCCAATATTTGTAAATTGATCCCTAAAGTTATTTTTCTTTTTTACTTTAGGCTCCAATTGCCGATTTTTCCCCAAATTGAGTCCTGAAACTTTTAAAATTCCTATTGGGACCTCAATTTACTCAAATTCATAATAAGGGATCCAAGTTTCCAAAATTCCTACTTTGGCCCCCAAATTTTCCAAAATTACCATTTTCCCTTTGTTTACAAAAATGGTAAGTTTTACCTAAAAAATTCTCAAATTGCTCAATTGGTCATCTAACATTCTTATCATGCTCAATTAACCTTCAATTTTATAAAATTAAATTTTGGTCACTCGAATTTTCGAAAATCCCCAATTTTCCCCCTAATTTCAACTTCCTAACACAGCCGAATTTTATTTCATGAAATTAACTGATCAAACACTTCTAATTGTTGAAATTGAAGTTAAAATTGAGTTTCTACATCTTAATACCATTCAATATAACTTTAAATCATAAGTTTTGATGCCAAAACGAGCTCAAATGGAGCTTCGTCGGAAAATAGAACATAGAGAGAGAAAGCTTCAATTACTCACCGGCGGGCCGTGGTAGTTCGAGCTTCCAATCAGGGCAGATAGCTCTTCTCCTGAGGTTCCTCCTAGGATCAAGAATTGCATCAATTGATTCCAAATTGGATAAGAATTCTATCATCAAAATTCTGTTAGGTCTCTCTAGCACTGGTCGAAAATTGCAGAGGGGAGCCGAATTGGCTTACCTTTCAATCCTAATTCGGCCGTGGAAGGGCTGAGTAGGTGTTGGGAGAGCTTGTTTTTGTCTGAGGAGGGCTCGAATTGGCCAATTTCAGCTTAGCCGAAACAAGGTAGCTTTAGTCCACCGGAGTTGCTTCACTATTCGATCACGTCGATGCTTCTCTAGTGACCCTCAAAGTGAATGGATGTTAACACTGTGTAGCTGACTTCTCCCCGATTCTATGGAACCTGACCACACCATCGTTGGCTAAAAAATGACCCTATATCAGAGCTCTAGTTCGAGTTTTTCCGAAAAACTAAGCAGTTGAGAGAGAGTGAGGTTTTCTGGTGTGGAGAGGATAAATGGAGAGGGGCTCTTTATATAAGGAGCTCGGGGACTCGTTGGTCGTTCATTTGGCACCTTTATAACAGTCATTGAAGGCCTGAAACGTAATGAACGTAAATGTTTTCTCTCCGTCAGTTCTACTTTGATATTTCGGCGAGTAAAGAGTGTTGTCATCTGAAGGAAGAAGACGATACTATTTCGAACAGGACCAGACTGGTCCGAACCGGGTTCAAAGCTTAAACTGGCCGGTTCACCCTCGATTCGACCAAATTTGTCAAATCTAAAACTTTTTAAATTCATTTAAATTCATTTTCTATCCATTGGTGGCCTCAAATCTCAAATTTGAATTTTTTAGGCCAACTAGAAAAATGAATCTAACATCTAGTTCAATAGTGGTTTAAACCAGTTCAAACTGGTTCAATCCGGTTCGGATCCAATTCACCTAAACCAGTTTGGTATTCATCTTCAATTCATCATAAAGTCCTTTTTCATGACTTTTATGACTCCTTAGGTTACTTAGGATCCATAAAGTTCCCGATTTTCCCTCTCTCTATCAGTTTCGATTCATAAACCGGCTCGGTTCTTAAACCGGTTCGGGTCTGGTTCACCTGAACCAGTCTAGTTTTTCTATCTCAATTTGTTCTAAAGTTCTTTTCCAAGGTTTATGAACCTTTTTGAGTCACTTGGGAGTTGAAATTTCTCCAATTTACCCGTTCTCCAATAAATGGGTTTGTGATCCGGTTTGGTTTTCTCACTCGATTTGACCGGTTCTTTCCTAGTTTTCCTTAACTCCAAGGAGTGGGGTTTACAATCTATGTCGTCCAATGGCCCATAGAACCAACACTACCCCATACTGGGTGCCTCGATGGTTTAGTAATTAGTGCATACACAAACAATATTTTTAGAAATTATATCTATTATCTTTGGTGCTACCTGGCCAATGATTCTTTCACTTGACTTTGTCTCCATAATTACTATGCCCAACAAGTTTGATGACCTGACTTTAGCTTAACAACTACTAGCCCATCGAGTTGATGGTCTGACTTCGGCACGATGGCGGTTCACACAATTAACTGGTTATAAAAGGATTTCATAGATCATAAGCTTACTTGTCTATAGGTTTTGGTCCGTACCCATTGGCCATGGGCCCACTTCACGAGTTGTTATCAAAATTGGGCCTTGGGCCTTATTAGTTTCAAAACTAAGGCATGAGGCTTACTAGAGCAATTCTAGCTCTCAAAAACATTTCCTAAAATGTTTAAGCAATTTCATGCAGTCAGGGGAGACCATTCTTGGAAAATGGTTTTCAAAATTGAAAACGGTGCTCGTCACCCTAACCAGGTATGATGTTAGAATTACCACTCACCGAATAACCGTGATGTGTTTGTCCCAGTTGGATTTCAACTAGTGATGTGTTAATTTGCACAAATACTCATACAACCAGTTCCTAAATAGTTTGAGTATTTCACATAAGGAAGATTTGGCATAAAAGACCTTTTGCTTCCAAGTATTTACATATTGGTTCTTAATTTATGCCTTATTGCACTTAGGTCCCTAAAGTTCATAATTTTGACTTTAGGTCCCTAATGCTCAAATTATTTTCAATTAGGTATCTAAGGTTTCCAATATTTCTCTTAGTACCTTAATTTTCCCAAAATTACCAATTGGTCCTTAATTTTCTCAAAATTACCAATTGGCCCCCAATTTCATCAAAATTGTCAATTGACCCTCAATTGAGAGTTACTTTCATAAAAATCTACCAATATTTCTTTTAATTGCATTTGAGCCCCAAATTTTCCAGAAATCACCAAATTGCCCAATTTTCTAAATCTTGCAATTTGACCCCCGAAATTTTATTTCATCAAATTGACTTCTTAAACTTGGACAATTGTCCCCTATCATGATTGAATCATCTTCCCTTTTTCTCCCTCACCATTACAAGCTATAACACGCTGAAAAAGGTTTAAAAATGAGTTCAAATGGAGATTTGCTAAAACAAGTGGCCTAGAGAGAGAAAACTTCGATTTCTTACTGGTGAGGCTCCAACAACCGGAGCTCTTACTTCCTTTGAGTTGCTCTCTCCCTGGGGATCCTTCCTGGATCAAATTGCACCTTAATTGGTGGCTTGTGTAATGCAAATTTTGAATTTTATTTTTTAGGCAAAATCGACTATAAATAGTAATTTTTGACAAAGGGCAGTAGATGGGACTTACCAATGTAGCTCAGGGAAGGTCGAGGCACCTCTAGTGGTGATATGAGGAGCTTAGTTTGGCTGGAATTGGTCCAAGGGTGGCTCAAAATGAGCTCGACCAATTCAGGTTGCAGACTGATAAGAAGCGACGGTACTATGTGTGCTCATCGGTGCTTCTCCGGCAATCCTCGAGCTGAATGGAGGATATCATCATGTAGCTAGCTTCTTTAGGATTCCAGATAACTTAAATGCAACTTCGGTGTTTGAGAAAAGTATCCAAGTTAGGGCTCTGGTACGTGCTTCATCAAAAAATGGACACTTCTTCTTCTCTAGAAGTTTGAGGAGTGAGGAGGACGAATGGAGGGGAGCTCTGTATATAGGGAGCTCGGGGATTGACCGTTCTATATGTTACTCCACAATTGGCCATTAACTCTCTGATTTAATGCCTTGTTAGATAAGTTTATTGGCCATCGAAGAAAGGGCCTTCATGTTTATTGAGACTGAGGTCAGAGGGGGAGACGTATTGTCCCACATTTGCGGACACGAAGTAAGACTTAGGTCTGAGGGTCATGTAATTGATGCCCACTCAGACTTTTGGTAGAGATTGTGGACTTCTACCAAGTTGTGGTCCACAAGTGGAACAATCGGTGACTGTTCTGCAAATGTTTGATCCCTTTAATGATAACGGGTGTGTTGATGTGTGTTAAACATGATTAATAATGAAGAACATTGAGCCATCCCTTTTTTGATAAAAATGACATATGTGCAAACTCATAAAACACCTCAAATAAAGGAAATTATTTATTATGGGATAAATGAATCACCTCCTTTCTTAAGATGTCCCCTAACCCCCATTGTAAACCCCGCACTTTTGAGTTAAGGAAAACCGGGAAAAGAACCGATCAAACCGAATAAGAAAACCGAGCCGGTTTACATTTGGGAACAAGCAATATGGAAATTTACAACTTCCAGGTGATCCAAAGGGTTCATTAAACCTTGAAAAAGAGACTTAAGTTAAATTAAAAGATAAAAACCAAATTGGTTCAAGTGAACTAGATTTCATAAGAACTTTAAAGTTAAGTGTGCTTGCCCAAGAGTAGTGTGAGGATGGGTGACCTTTTGGGAAGTATGATTTTTTTTGTAACCCGAAATTTCGGTCAAAAAAATTTTTATGCAAACTACGGCTTATCATAAATAGCCATAAATTAATATATATTAAATTATTGGTATTAATTACAATAATTTAATATTATGCAAACTACGACTTATCATAAATAGCCATAAATTAATATATATTAAATTATTAGAATTAATACAAATAATTTAATATTGAAATTAAATTATTGGAATTAATATCAATAATTTATGGCAATATTAATACTTGTAATAAATCTCTCCCATTTAATACACGGTTTTACACCTATATAAAGAGGTAATCCCCATTCATTCTTCTCACACCTGAACACTTCTCTCTCTCTCTCTACTGCTCCATTTCCCGGTGAAGCTCGAACTAGAGTTTTGACTTACACATTTTTCTTAACCTCAGAAGGAGAGGTCGAGCTCCTTAGAACCGGGGAGAAGACAGCTATCTGATAGCAAAGTCCAGTCAATCCGAGAATCGTTAGAGAAGCGTCGGCATGATGGAATAGTGAAGCAGCTCCGGCGGACCGAAGCTGCCCTATTTCGGCCAAGGTGAAATCAGCCATTTCAAGCCCTCTTCAGGCCAAACCAAGCCCTCCCAACACTTCCTCATCCTTTCCACGACTGAATTAGGACCGAAAGGTAAGCCAATTCGGCTCCCCTTTACAATTTTCGATCGGTGCTAGAGAGAGAGTCAACCAAATTTCATTGACGAAATTCTAATCCAATTCTGCATCAATTGATGCGATTCTTGATTCTAGGATGAACCTCAAGATGAGAGCCATCTGCCAGATCGAAAGCTTGGACTATCGTGCCTTCATTGGTGAGTAATCGAAGCTTTCTCTCTCTATAGTTCATTTTCCAGCGAAGCTCCATTTGAGCTCGTCTCGGCATTAAAACTTGCGATTCACATTTTTAAACAATCGTATGAACATATAGAAACTCAATTTCAACTTCAATTTGAACAATTCGAAATGTTTGATGAGTCAATTCAATAAAATCAAATTCGGCTGTGTTAAGAAGTTAGAATTGGGGAAAATTTTGGGATTTTTGAAATTCAAAGGACCAAAATGAAATTTTATGAAATTGAGGGTCAATTGGGCATGAAAATAATGTTAGAGGACCAATTGAGAAATTTTGAAATTTTTGGGGCAAAATTTACCATTTTTGTAAAGGAAGGGCAAAATGGTAATTTTGGAAAAGTTGGGGGACCAAATTGGAAATTTGGGAAATTAAACCCCTTTTTGTGAAATGGAATAAATTGAGGTCCTATGATAAATTTTAGAAGTTTCGGGACTCAATTTGAGGAAAAACCAGCATTTGGGACTTAAAGTTAAAGAGAAATAACTTTAGGGACCTAATTGCAAATAAATGAAATTTTGACTTTCTCATTCATTTGGAATGAATGAAGGCGATTAGGCTGAAGGATAATGAACCAAGATGTTCAAATCGTGTAGGAACATGAAGTACTAGGAACGCCAGCAAGAACAAGCTCACTTGAATATCAAGAACCGGTCTAGTGGAATTAATGGCATTAATAGGTGAGTGAGTTTACTAACATCATACCCGGTTGGGATGATGAGCACAACTTAAAGTTAAAAATCACTTACTAGTGGTGAGTGGGTTTACTGACATCATACCCAATTAGGATGATGAGCACAACTTAAAATTAAAAACCACTTACCGGTTGTAAGTAGAAATTTAATATCACACCCGGTTGGGAATGATAAGTACCTCGATATGAAAACCCACTATTTAGTGGTATTTTAAACATCACTACTTAGAGGAAGTGATGTGAAAATCATGCGAAAAAACTACTTACTGGTTGTAAGTAGATCATACCTGGTTGGTATGATGAGACTTCCTTGAAGAAAGTTGATAACCCGTTCATTGGTTATGAACGAAGGTGTCCTTATACCGGGTGGTATAATGGATAGAGAAAACATATGTTTTGTTAGAATTTCTCTCCCTTGAGTATGTGCCAATGCTTAAACAATTTGGGAGACCTTCTCGATGGGAGCTCAAATAGCTCTGATAGGCCGGGGGCCTCGGTTTTGGAACTTGGGGGCTAAATGCCCGATTTTAAAAATCTCGTACAGAGGGCGTGACACCCACTCACTGAGTTGTCGAACTCCCCCCTCCCCTTAAACCCTTTTTTAGGAAACTTTTTATAACGAGAAAATTAAGTGTTTAAGAAGCATGCTAGGATTACCCTAGATGAGGTAAATTTTACTAAATTATTTTGTTTACCTTTTTATGGAAAACTTGTCCATTGTACACCTTTACTTTTCCCATTCTACCTTGGTAGGAATACTTGGATAGTACAAGAAAAGGTGGTAGGTTGTTCACGGGGTTTCGGCCAAATCGGGTCGGGGTGTGACATAGCATGTGTTGCATGAGCTCTTGGTAATGTTGTGTGTGTGGCATTGTTGTGAGTAATGGAAATGAGTGCCATCATATGATTCATATTATTTATGTTAGTATGGGAGAGGGGGTGACAGATGGACACCTAAGAGGTTGTGCCATCATCCTAGGGAAAAATGGAAAGGAGATGAAGAGGTACAATGTTACGCCCCGACCCAGTTTGGTCGGAACCCCATGATTAGCCCACCACTCTCTTGGACATTAAGGAGTGGTTCCTCCCCTAGGTCATGAAGAGTCAGGTGCATTACTTGTCATGTTTCCTAGAATAACATTACACAAAACTAAAAGTGAAATTTGTACCTAGTTCGAGGCCTGGCGTAAAAGACTTAGAGTCACCAGAGACTTTCTCCCTCCTCCTTATCCCCTTCTCTCTGTCACCCATTTGAGGAAGATGACACTATGGCGCGTGTGAGAGCTTCGCACGTGTCGGCTTGCCACGTGGCGGAATATGATTTGTTGGTTTTGTTGACGTAGCATCCCCATTAACAACCTAGTCAGCCTTTGACTTGCTGACTGCACACGTGGCAGCCTCCCATTGGTTGTTCCTTCCTACGTGGCTGCTGATCGGTTCCTATTGATTTTGATTCTGACATGTGGCACTTTCTGATTGGTTGATTTAAATACATCATATTTCCCTCCTAATGCATAGTATGAGTGTCACGTGTTAGCTTCTGATTGGCCAAGGTCATCCAATGTGGCACTACCACGTGTCGGCCTTTGATTGGTTGGTCATTCCTGATCGGACGCCAACGTGACACCTCTACCACATGTTGCATCCCCATTGGTTGGTTTTCACTAAAGGGGCAAGTCCGACCTTGACCGTTGACCGGGACACGTGTTACTCTCCCATTGGTCGGTCATCACTGAGGTGGATTGACCGTTGACCAGGGACACGCGTCATGCTCTGATTAGTCTCCCCTCCTTTTAGGAGTTTTGTTCTCAAATCTTTTACATGTTAAACAACTGAGGGTATCTATTACTCATGACTGACTCTGTCTCCCATGTCTCCTCTTCGACTTGGTCGTTTCACCAAATGACCTTTACCATGGGAATCCTCTTGTTCCTTAGGTTCTTCTCTCTTTGGTTGAGGATTTGTATTGGCTCCACCTCGTAGACCATATCTTCCTCTAGCTCGAATAGTGGCTGATCTAGGATATGGCTGGGGTTAGGCTCATATTTTCGTAGTACCGACACGTGCAATACATCATGTATCCTTTGCAGGTTCGAAGGTAACTCCAGCTTGTATGTCACCGGTCCAATCCTCTAAATTATGACGCATGAACCTTTGTACCATGGTTTCAACTTTCCTTTTTGTTGAAACCTAAGTATTCCTCTCCATGGTGACACCTTGAGGAACACTCAAACTCCTACCTCAAATTTTAAGTCCTTTCTCCAGTGGTCGGCATAGCTTTTTTATCGATCCTAAGCCACCTTGAGTTGGCTCCATATTATTCGGATCTTTTTGGTCACATCCTCTATCAGCTAGACCTTCTTGAGTCTTCTTTCCCCTACCTCTTCCTAGAATAGGGGCGTACGATAGGGTTGCATGCAGAGGGCCTCGTATGGTGTCATCTATATGCTAGCCTAATAGATGTTATTGTAGGCGAACTTTATGAGGCACAAATAGTCCTCCCAGCCCTTGTTCATCATTAAGACACATGGCAAAAGCATATCCTCCAAGGTTTAGATGGTCCATTTGGATTGCCCATCCATCTAAGGATGGAAGGCGGTACTCATATGGAGTTTAGTCCCTAGGGTGGCTTGTAAGCTGGGCCAAAACTGAGAGGTGAACCTTAGGTCCCGATCTGATACTATGCTTACTGGGACCCCGTGGAGCCTCACAATTTCTCCTACATACAAGGCGGCCAGCTTTTCTATAGGGTCGGTCACTTTTATGGGCAGGAAGTGGGTGGACCTAGTCAACCGGTCTATGATGTCCCATATCGCATCTCATCCCCTTTTCGTCACGAGCAACCAGGTCACAAAATACATGGTGATGTGTTCCCACTTCCATCCGGGGATTGGCAGAGGCTGCAGTAGTCCGAAGGGTTTATGATGTTCGACTTTAATTTGTTGGCACGACAGGCACCTTGCCACATACTCCGTAATGTCCTTTTTCATTCTCTTTCACCAATACCATGGCTTTTAGGTACGATACATTTATGTACTACTAGGATGCATGGCGTATACCGAATCATGTGCATCCTCTAGTATCATCTTCTTCAATTCTAGGTTATTCGGTACCCAGACCCTTCCTTTGACGGTCAGCAATCCATCTTTTCTGACAATAAGGTCTTGGGTTGGTTCACTGGCAGACTGATTCCAATGCAGACAGAGCTCCTCGTCCTCCTTTTGCAGAGTCTGTATTTGATCCACTAAGCTGGGTCACACGACCATGTTGGCCATTAGGTCACTCCGGACCCTATCTAGGTCGAGATTTACCCTTAGGCTACACAACTGTCTTAGTAAAGGTAGGAAGCCGGTCCTCATCAAGGATACTCCCGTGTGGTACTTGTGGCTAAGGGTATCCACTACCACGTTGGCTTTGTTGAGGTAGTATTTGATCATTAAATCGTAATTCTTTACCAACTCCAACCACCTCCTCTATCATAGATTGAGTTCCTTTTGGGTTAGGAAATACTTGAGGTTGTTGTGGTTAGTGTATATGCCACACTTGACTCCATACAAGTAGTGATGCCAGATCTTGAGGGTGAACACTATTACTACCAACTCGAGGTCATGGGTGGGGTAGTTCCTCGCATGTGTTACGCCCCAACCCTGTTTGGTCGGATCCCCATGATCAACCTACCAATCTCCCAGTTTATTAAAGAGTTTTCTCTTATTATAAATCATAAAGAGTAAGGCATCCTTTAAAGTTGTACCTTTTCCTGGAATAGCATAATAAAAAATGCATAACATTTGAACTTCACCATACCTATCTAAGAGGCGTCTTAGTTGATGGTCTTTAAGGGTAGGTTTTTTGGGATTTCCTGAAAGGGATATAAGGGAGGGGGTGAGTACGACTACTCTGTGAATGGGTTTTCAATACTTTTAATTTTATGAAAAAGATTTGTATTGGAGTGTGCCAGACCCATTTCTTTCAAAAATCATTTCATTCAAAATCTCGGGTTTATTCACCATTTCCTTATTTAATCACGGTTTGTCATCACCCAACACACATCCTTCATCATGAAGGTTAAACACACATTCGCATGTCAGTACGTCCACTGAACCCACTTGTGGTTTCAGAGCGACTTTACCAGCCACCCAGATAGAAGTACAGCCACTTCTACCTTGAGAATGAGTGGATGTTCACGACATCTAACCCTCAATACCAAAATCAATTCTTCATGTTCGTATGAGGATAGAGACCTCATCCCGTCCCCACCCCGGTCTCATGTGCTTAGTGCTACTCCAAATTTTGCACGGTCACCTGGTATGACGAACTACCCTTATACTCACAAGGTCGTCCAATACCCTTAGGACGCATCACTACCCGTCTTGGACGTCTTGATGGTCCCATACTCACAGTGCATACACAATCAAAATTTTTTCATCATGCCATGTAATTTGTGGTGCCACTGGTCTAACGGCCCCGACTCTCAACTCAACCTGTAGTTGTTTGTCTTGACTGGTTCGTCGACCTGTCATGTCGCACTACTGCTAGTTGACTAAGTATATTGGTCCTATCTTGGTACCATGGCCAAACAATTCCCTTATTTAAAATTTTATGGCATATAACTCATGTTTGTTTACGAGTACCTGCTCGTGCCAACTGGCCTTGGGCCCACTGTACGAGATTTTCAAAATTGGGCATATTAGCCCCCAAGTTCCAAAACCGAGGCCCCTGACCTATCAGAGCTATTCGAGCTCCCATCAAGAAGGTCTTCCAAATAGTTTAATCATTGGGACACAGTTAGGAAAGAGCACTTTCAACAAAAATATGTTTTCACTATCCCTTATACCGCCTGAGTACAAGGACATCTTCGTTCATAACCGATGAATGGGTTTTTAACTTCCTTTGAGGAAGTTTCATCATACCAATCGGGTATGATCTACTTACATCACTACTCTAAGTCATGATGTTTAAAATACCACATATTATTGGGTTTTCATTTCGATGTGCTTATCATCCCCAACCGAGTACGATATAAAATCTCACTCACAACCAGTAAGTGGTTTTAACTTTAAGTTGTGCTCATCATCCCAATCGGGTATGACGTTAGTAAACCCACTCACCTGTTAATGCCGTGAAATCCACTAGACCGGTTCTTTGTATTCACGCGAGCTTGTCCTTGCTAGCGTTCCTGGTACTTCGTGTTCCTACACGATATGAACATCTCGGTTCATTATCCTTCGACATAATAGCCTTTATTCATTACAAATGAATGAGAAAGTCAAACTTTCATTTATTTGCAATTAGGTACCTAAAGTCATTTTTCTTTAAGTCCCTAATGCTGGTTTTCCTCAAATTAAGTCCCAAAACTTTTAAAATTTATCATAGGACCTCAATTTATTCCATTTCACAAAAAGGGGATTAATTCCCAAATTTCCAATTTAGTCCCCCCCAACTTTTCCAAAATTACCATTTTGCCCTTCCTTTACAAAAATGGTAAGTTTCACCCCAAAAATTCTAAAATTCCTCAATTGGCCCTCTAACATTTTTATCATGCCCAATTGACCCTCAATTTTAGGAAATTACATTTTGGTCCCTCGAATTTTTGAAAATCCCCAATTTTCCCCCAATTCCAACTCTTTAACATAGCCGAATTTGATTTCATGAAATTGATCGATCAAACACCTCAAATTTTTGAAATTGAAGTTGAAATTGAGTTTCTCCATGTTCATATGATTCCATAGAACTTTGAATCGTGAGTTTTAATGTCGGAACGAGCTCAAACGTAGCTTTGATGGAAAATAGACTGTAGAGAGAGAAATCTTTGATTACGCACCGATGAGGGCATGGCGGTTCGAGCTTTTGATCTAGACAGATAGCTCTCGTCCTAAGGTTCATCCTAGAATCAAGAATCACATCAATTGATGCCAAATTGAGTTAGAATTTCATCATTGAAATTCTACCGGTTCTCTCTAGCATCGGCCGAAAATTGTAGAGTGGAGCTGAATTGGCTTACCTTTCAGTCCTAATTCGGCCGTGGGAGGGTTGACAAAGTGTTGGGAAGGCTTGGTTTGGCCTGAGGAGGGCTCGAAATGGCTGATTTCAACTCGGCAAAAATTGGGCAACTTCAGTTCGCCGGAGCTGCTTCACTATTTCATCACGCAGGTGTTTCTCCGGTGACCCTCGTTGGCTGTCCGTTTGGCCCGTTATGATAGGCATTGAAGACCTAAAATGTATCGAATGGAAGTGTTTCTTCTTCGCCGATGCTGCTTTGATTTTTCGGTGAATGAACAGTGTTGTCATCCTGAGGAAGAACATGACAATGTTACGAACCGAACTGGGTTCGAAGCTTAAACTAGCTGGTTCACCCCTCATTCAATTGAGTTTTTCAAATCTAAAAATTCCTAAATTTATCTAAATTCATTTTCTATCCAATGGTGGCCTCAAATCTCAAATTTAAATTATTTACGCCACCTAGAAAAATGATTTTATGATCTAGTTCAATAGTGGTTCAAACCGGTTCGGATCCGGTTCACCTGAACCGGTTTGGTTTCCATCCCCAATTCCTTCACAAGTCCATTTTCATGTCTTTTGTGACTCCTTGCGTCACTTAGGGTCCATAAAATTCCTGGTTCACCATCTCTTTATCGATTTCGGTTCATAAACTGGCTCGGTTCTTAAACCGATTTAATCCGGTTCGGGTCCGGTTCACCCAAACCGATATGGTTTTTCTCTCCCACTTTGTTCTAAGGTTCCTTCCGAAGGTTTATAAATTTCTTTGGAGCACAAGGGAGTTGAATTTCACTAATTTGCCCGTTCTCTATCGGTTCCGGTTCATGAACCGACTCGGTTAATAAACCAGTTCAATCTAGTTAGATTTAGTTCATCCAAACTGGTCTGATTTTTGTCTTCCAATTCATCATAAGGTTCTTTTCCATGGTATTATGAACCCTTTGGATCACCCAGGAGTGTTAAATTTCCAAATTGCCCATTCACAAATGATCGGTTTTGAGTACCAGTTCAGTTTTTCTCGCTTAGTTTGACCGGTTCTTTTCCCGATTTTCCTTAGCTCAAAAGGACGGGGTTTACAGCATGTGTTTTCAATTGTTAAGAGGCATATGCAATGAACCTTCCCTGCTATATTAGAAGGCATCCCAATCCTTGTCTAGATGCGTCACTATACACTGTATACTCCTTCACATCTGAGTCGGGTAATGCCGGCACTAGAGCTATCGTCAATCGAGACTTAAGCTCCTGGAACGACTACTCACACTTAGCATCCCCCTTGTAGTCAACTTCCTTCCTTATGAGGCAGGTCAACAGAGCTACAATTTTGTAAAAATCCTCTACGAATTTCCGGTAGTATCCTACAAGTCCGAGGAAGCTATGTACCTAAGTTGGACTAGTAGGGGCTTTCCAGTTGGATATGGTCTCTATCTTTGTTGGGTCCACCTTTACTCCATCCTTTGACACTATATGTCCTAAGAAGCCCATCTCTTGTAGCCAAAACTCACACTTTGAAAATTTGGCGTAGAGTTGTTTTTTCCCATAACGTGCTTAGTGTGGCCTCTAATGGTGCTTTGTGCTCCTCCTCAATCTGAGAGTATATGAGGTTATCGTCTATAAATATGATCACAAAATTATCCAAGTATGGTTGGAAAACCCGGTTCATCAGGTCCCTGAAGGTTGCAGGTGCGTTCGTCAGTCCAAAGGGCATCACCTAAACTCGTAGTGTCCATATCGTGATCAAAATGCACTTTTCTATATATCCTCCTCCTGAATTTTCAGCTAGTGATACCCAAATCGCATGTCAATCTTAGAAAAGTATGCGGCTCCCCGTATTTCGTCAAACAAATCATCTATCCTAGGGAGAGGGTATTTATTCTTGATGGTTACTTGGTTGAGCTTCCGATAGTCGATACAGAGCCTCATACTTCCATCCTTCTTCTAGACGAACAAGGCCAGTTCACCCCATGTGGATTGGCTCGAGCATATAAAGCCCTTCTCTAGTAGTTCGTCCAATTGGCCTTTGTGTTCCTTAAGTTCGGCGGACACCATACGGTAGGGAGATTGCAATATGGGGTGGGTCCCTAACACTACCTCAATCACGAACTCTAATTGGCGATCTGGGGGTCAGCTAGGTAGCTCCTCTGGGAACATGTTAGGGTAACGATTGACTATCGAGATCTCTTCTAGTCCTTTCCTCGGTGAATCCTTGTAAGTGATTTGCACAAGTAACAACCTACATCCCTTTCTCAACAAGTCATACGCCTCCATGCAAGATACAAGTGTATCCCTACTCTTCCCTTGTCCCCTTCAAATAGTGCTTCTTCCTTCCTGGGAGCGTCGAATGTTATTTGCTTATTCCCACAGTATATCTTGGCCTGGTGCATGCTTAGCCAGTCCATCCCTAGGATAACTTCCACTTCTGTTAGCGAAGTGGAATTAAATTCACTTCCAAGGTGATTCCCCCTAAATGGATTTCACATGCCTTAAGGAGTTTGTGTCATGCTAATTTCTCTCCTTGCGGCGTAAGGATGTTGAGGGGTGGTGTGAGAGGGGTGAGTTTCCTAAGGAGGACTGGAACCAAGGTCTCCTCGACAAAGGATCGCTCTGCCCCTGAGTCAAAGAGAGCATATATCTCATTCCTGAATATTTGCATGTAACCTGATTGAGATTTAACATAACTTTTTGAGAGAATGGACTTTATTAATTGGGAAAAGGGACTACACGACTCAGGACTACAGACTCATCTTAAGGGAGTGGTTGGGATGTACTAGCTACTACGTTGGTGTCCTTCCGAGCTTCCTACTAAGTGAGGTTGTATAGTTGGGCCGGGACTCGAGTGGGCACCTCCCTTCCCCCATTGGGTGCCCTCTAATTTGTGAGCAGTGGTTGCGGGGTGTTTCGCTGGGCGTTGCCCTGTAGTGTCGAGCAATTCCTTACGTAGTGCCCAAGCTGCCCACACCCAAAACATGTTGGGCATGCCCCTTCATGGGCCCCCTAACACCTGGGGCAGTAGGGGTCCTTCCTTTGAGGGACAGCATTCACCTCCCTTTGGGGTTGATAACCCTCCTCCCTTCTTGGGAACCTTGTCTTGTTCCCCCATAATGGTTCACCTTGTTCTCTCTAGCCTTCTATGCTACTCTGGCCCTTCTCTTTCCTTTGTCCGAGCTGCTCTATCTGGCGGCATCTTGTTTGGACTAGTCGCTCACACTTGTGGGCCATGCTGATGATAGTGGCCAAATTGGTGGGGCATCCCAATACCCCATCCAATCTCTCACGTCCATAGTGAGTCCATCTGTAAGCTTTTGGTAGATGTATGCTAGTCCCGCCAAGTAGGGGGCGAAGGGTCTTAACTCATTAAATATGGTCTCACATTCTTAGACCGTACTCACTCCTTGTCGGAGCTAGAAGAACTCCAACTTCTTTTCGTTGATCAGGTGGGGAGCCAAGTACTCCTCTAAATACCTTTCTTCGAACTCCTCTCAGGTGGGAGTGGTGGGGGAGAGGCTCCTCATGTTGTCCCACCACCTCTTGGTGTTGGACTCCAAAAAGAATTCAGCCAGCATCACCATATCCTTCGAGGGCATCCTTATGATCCCCATGAACTTTTTTAAGGCTGGTTAGCCAATCCATAACTGCCCCCAACATCCTTTTCCCTTGGGAAGGCTTGCATCCCACTTGTTGGAGTGTCTTCAAGTATTTAGGAATGTCAAAGAGGGGCAGGGCAAGAGCGGAAGTGGACTATGACTGCATTTCCACGAGCTGGGTTTGGGACTCAGAGTCCAGGTGAGGTTTGTTGCTAAGGTGGGGTTCTCCAAGCACCTTGGTGAATTCTTCGTATAACCGTTGGTGTTTAGAGTTGAGTCCTTGCGGGGTTAGCTGGGCCCCCGGGGATTCTTCCTATGGAAGGGGGCTACCGACAGAGTCCACAGCTGTCGCCCTAGTCCTCTTGGTTCCCCTTCGAGGTGCCATGGCTATGTTTACAAAATTTTCAATTAGTCTTTAATTTATAAAGTCTTGATAATGTATTCGGGGAAACACAGGCTTTGATACCAACTAAGCTGTCACGCCCCGACCCGGTTTGGTCGGAACCCCATGATCATCCCACCACTCTCTTAGACCTCAAGCATTGGTTCCTCCCCTAGCTCATGAAGAGTCAGGCGCATTACCTATCATGTTTATTAGAATAACATTATATAAAACTGAAAGTGAAATTTGTACCTGGTTCGATGCTTGGCATAAAAGACTCAGAGACGGTCTTGTTCCTTCCTGAAAAATGTTAATGAGAGGGTAATGAGTTTGATGAATCAGTGAGTGGGAAAATCTTAGGGATGTACTTATTTATGTGTCGTCATGTTTGTGGTATTTCATTTTCTACCCCTTCTTGAGTTGTCACACAATCACATGCCCTTTCTATCATAGAATGGGATCACGTGTTCATAGAATAGCCCTTGACCGTTCTACTTGTGGACCGTAGTGCCTTTACCATATACCCCGATAGAGATTCACAGCCTCTACCCTGAGTTTGAGTGGACATCACGTGTCCAACCCTCAAACCCTATTCATACTCCATGTCCTCTTTGTGGGATGAGATCTCTTTCCCCTTGCCACATCAGTCTACATGCACAGGAAGCTCCCAGAACTTCTCGATATATTGGATGACGATCCGCCCTTATGCTCCCTCGGTCATCCAGCAACCCTTGGAACCACCACTACCCCATACCAAGTGTCTCGGTGGCTCCGCAATCTCATGCATACAAAATCAATAGTTTTCATTTTATTATTGCTAAATCTTTGGTATTACTAGCCCAACAAACTCGACAACCTGACTTTAACCTCATAACTACTGGCCCAACGAGTTCGATGACCTGGCTTTGACTTAGTAGTTACTAACCCAACGAGTTCGTTTGTCTGGCTTCAGTGTTGTAACCAATACACACACAATTTACCGATTCTTATGAGAGTTTTTTAAGCACATCCAACTCGTCCTGTCTATGGGCCTACACCCATGCCCATTGACCTTGGGCCTACTTGAATGGCATCACCCGACCTTTGCATGTCTCATGCAATCCTCAGGACAACCTCCCAAAGGTTTCAATCAGTTAGGGGAGGGCAGTCGTGGAAATAATCCTTTTAAATTTGGAAATGTTGAGACCATTAGCCCAATAGGGCGTGATGATAAAACCACTCACCTCATAAACGAGGCTAGTTTGCTACAGTTGGACTCCCGATCCTGGTCGTGTCTTCTCACACGTGTTCCAGTTCATTGTGTCCCTGTAGGGTTTGAACATGTACATGAGAGAAGTCTCTACATGAAGGCCATTTAAATCTTTCGAGTCCCAAGGATCTCCAATTATCCCTCCAGGGTCCTTAGCTTTTCTAAAATTACTAATTGACTCTCAACTTTTCCAAAATTACCAATTGGTCCCCAATTTCATCAAAATGGCTAATTAGTCTTCAATTAGGAGTTAATTTCATGAAAATCACCCAATTTCCATTAAATTACAATTCAGTTCGAAAATTTCCAAAATTTCCAAAATTTCCAAAATTCCCAAATTTCATCCAATTTCCCCCAAGGTATTACATTTTGACCCCTGAATCTTGAATTCATCAAATTGACTGCCCAAACTTGGGCAATTACCCCCTATCATGCTGCTAATCACTCCCCCATCTCCCCATAATAATTTTGGCCATTGATTCACCTTAATCGGTGTCGATTTGAGCTCAAATGGAGTTTCATCGGAAAAAGGTTGTAAAGAGTGAAAGCTTGGTTTCCTTACCGGTGAGGAGACAACAGTCGGAGCTCTTGATGTGAGCAGTTGGTGTTCTTCCAAGGGGTCCTTCTAGGATCAACTTGCTGACCAATTGTGTCATGCCCCGACTCGGTTTGGTCAGATCCCTGTGAGAAACCTATCACTCCCTTTGGTCCATGAAGGGTTTCACCCTTTTCTAAACCGCGAGGAGTAAGGCATCCGTGTTCCTGTCTTTCCTAGAATGACATTATACAAAAGTGAATATTTTAAAATAGATATACCTGTCTTACAGTTCCAATATAGGAGGGTCTTAAAGGTTAGTTTTTCCTCAGTTACTTGAAAGGGGTAAAAAGGGAGGTAGTGAGTTCAACAACTCAGTGAGCCGGTGTTGGGAGTGAGATTTCAAAATCACTTTAGTTTATCCAAACCATGCCAATGTTATCATTTCCTTTAAAAAGGGTTTCCCTCAAATTCAGGTTTCTAAAACCATTTCCATTTTCATATTAAGTGTGTTTATCTCTCTTAGCCCATCCCCTTTCCTTGGGAAGCATTTAGTAAACAAACACACGTACTTCTATTTTGAAACAACCGGTTCTTTTCCCAATTTTTAGTTATCTTTAAGGGGATGGGGTTTACAACTCTTTCCTCCTTTTAGAGGTTTTGTCCCCAAAACATTTATATCCCAAACAATTGGGGGTACCCATCCCTCATAACACTATCAATTTCTCATGTCTCCTCTTGTACTAGTTCATTCTGCCAAAGAACCTTGACCATGGGAATATTCTTGTTCCTCAAGTTTTTGTCTCTCCAGTCGACATTTTGCATTGGTTTCACTTGATAGGTCAGGTTCACTTCTAACTCGGGTGGGGGTTAATCTAGCACACGACTAGGATCGTGTTGATACTTCTAGAGTACCGAGACATGGAATACATCATGTACTCTTTGTAAGTCAGGAGGCAGTTCCACTTTGTAGGCCATTGGCCCTATCCTTTGGACTAAGGTGTAGGGACTGATGTACCTAGGTTTCAACTTCCTCCGTTGTTGGAACCTAAGTATTCCCCTCAACGGGGATACCTTGAGAAACACTTGGTCTTCCACACCAAATTCCAAGTCCCTTCTCCGATGGTCCACATAGCTCTTTTGCATGTACTAAGCTGCCTTAAGTCGACTCCTTATAATCTTTATCTTTTCTGTGGCATCTTTTATTAGCTCAACCCTTTCTAACTTCCTTTCTCCCACTTATTTTAAAATAAGGGTGTACAGCACAGTCGTCCATACATGGCTTCATAAGGAGCTATTTGAATATAGGTCCGGTAGCTGTGCAAACTCCATCAAGCATAAGTATCCCTCCCAACCCTTGTTCATGGTGAGTACACATGCTCGTAGCATATCCTCTAGGGTTTTGATCATCCGCGCAAATTGTCCATTTGATTAAGAATGAAATGTCATACTCATGTGGAGTTTGGTTCCCAAGGCACTTTGCAAACTAGGCCAAAACCTTGAGGTAAACCTAGGGTCTCTACTTGACACTATGTTTACTGGGATGCCATGGAGTCTCACAATCTCCCTTATGTATAGAGCAGCTAGTTGTTCCACCAAATCGGTCACCCTTATTGGTAAGAAGTGGGCGAACTTGGTCAATCTATCCACAATGACCCAAATTGTGTCTCGTCCCTTCCTAGTCATAGGTAGTCCCGTGACAAAGTCGATAGTGATTTGTTCCCATTTCCATTAGGGAATTGGTAGAAGTTGTAGCAATACTGAAGGTTTCTGGTGCTCAGCTTTAATATGTTGATAGGACAAGCATCGTGCTACATATTTCGTGATATCTCTCTTCATCCCTCTCCACAAATAACCCTGTTTGAGAGTGAAGTAGATCTTGGTACTGCCCGGATGCATTGGATAGACAGAGCCATGTGCCTCTTCCAATATTAATCTCTTCAATTCCTTGTCTTGAGGCACACACACCGTACCTTTATAGGTCAGCACTCCATCGCCTCTAAGGTTGTAGTCTGGATTAGTCCCTTCGTTGACCGGATCCAAATAGGGCTGGAGTTCCTTATCACCTTTTTGATGGACCTTTATTTGCTCCATTAGGTTGGGTCTTACTACTATGTCAGCCATCAGACATCTTTATATTTTATCTACTTTAAGGTCCACTTCCATTCTTCCCAACTGTTGCAACAAGGGCAGTTAGCTTGTCTTTAACTATGCTGCCTCGGTTTGATACTTGCGACTTAGAGCGTCTGCCACCACATTGGTCTTCTCGGGGTGGTATTCTATCACAAGGTCGTAGTCCTTTACCAACTCCAACCATCTCCTTTGGTGGAGATTCAAATCCATTTGAGTTATGAAGTACATAAGACTCTTGTGATCGGTATATATCCTACACTTAACCTCGTATAAGTAGTGTCGCCAAATCTTGAGGACGGACACTATTGAGACTAGCTCTAAGTCATGTGTAGGGTAGTTCCTCTCATGTACCTTTAGTTGTTGTGAGCTGTAGGTGATGACATTTCCTTGTTGCATTAATACACATCCGAGTCCTTGTCCACTATAGACAATATACTCCCCTGCACTTGGATTAGGTAGAAAGAGTATGGGTGCCATTGTTAAACGGGCCTTCAACTCCAGGAAGGATTTCTCATAGCTTTTATCCCACTTATACTCCACTCCCTTCCTTGTGAGATGGGTCAAATGGGCAACTATCATAGATAAATCATGCACAAACTATCGGTAGTACCCTGCCAATCCCAAGAAACTACGTATCTTTGAGGGGTTCTTGGGTGCCTTCCAATAAGATATGGCATCCACCTTTGCCGGGTCCACCTTGACTTCATCTTTAGACACTATGTGCCCTAAAAATCCCACCTCTTGTAACTAGAACTCACACTTGGAGAATTTTGCATACAAGCGATTACTTCTTAGCATCTCCAAGGTGATAGTTAGATGTTCCTCGAGCTCTAGCCTAGTTCGTGAGTATATGAGTATGTCATCTATAAATACAATCATGAATTTGTCCAAGTGAGGCTGGAATACTTAGTTCATCAAATCCATAAAGGTTGCAGGGGCATTCGTTAGGCCAAAAGGCATCACCCTAAATTCCTAGTGTCCATATCGGGACCGAAAGGTAGTCTTGGGGATATCTTCCTCTCGAATCATGAGTTGGTGGTATCGTGATCGAAGGTCTATCTTGGAGAAGTAGGCTACTCCTTTTAGTTGATCGAACAGGTCGTCGATCTGTGAAAGTGGATATTTATTCTTTATGGTGACCTAGTTCAACTTCTGATAATCTATGCACAACCTCATACTCTCGTCCTTCTTCTTCACGAATAGTACCGGTGCACCCCATGGAGACTGACTAGGGTGTATGAAACTCTTCTCTAATAGCTCATCCAACTACTTCTTTAATTCCTTCAATTCGGCTGGAGCCATACGATCGGGGGCTTGGGATATGGGATGTGTTCTACGGATTACCTCTATAGTAAATTCTAGTTGTCGGCTTGGGGGTAGTCCTGGTAATTCCTCAGGGAATACATCCGAGTAGTGTTCCACCACTAGGATGCTTTTTCCTCCAACTTCTCGTTGATGACCATTGTGAGGTAAGACTCACAACCCTTTTGTATCATCTTTTGGGCTTTTATATGGGACACTAAGTACATTTCTCCCTTATTCTTGTCTCCTTGGAAGTGTAATCCGAGTGTTCTAGGAGTGTGGAAAGTTATTCCTTTCTTCCCACAGTCCATCTTGGCTTGATGGGTACTTAACCAATCCATTCCCAGTATTATTTATACTTTCATTAGAGGTAATGGGATCAAATCCGCCATTAGTCTAACTCCTCCAATCATAATCTCACACCCCTTTAACTATTTTTCCCTATGCAGTCCTTCTCCTAAGGGTGTGAGGATGTTGAGATTTTGTTCCAAGGAGGTAAGTTCTAGGGGAAGACCTGGAACTAGATCTTCCTTAATGAAGGATCTCTCTGCACCCAAGTCAAAGAGAGCATAGACTTTTCTCCCCCACAAGTGTATGTAACCTGATCGAAGAAATACACGTTTTTAGAAGGAAAAAAAATCTAAATTTCTTTATTGACTAGAATCGAATTACAAGTTTTGTCTAATTTTGGTTAGGGAGATTTTCGAAAGTACCTACTACGGTACTAGGGTCTTTTATGGCCTTTTCTTGGGTGAGGTTGTATACCCTAGCTTGTCATGCCCTGACCCGATTTGGTCGGATCCACATGAGCAACCTGCCACTCTCCTAGTTTATTAAGGGTTTTCCCCTTCTTTAAATTGTGAGGAGTAATGTGTCCTTTAAACCTGTACCTTTCTTAGAATAACATTAATCAAAACTGCATAAAATTTAAACTTACACACATGTCTTGCAGGTTTAGCTACTGAAGGTCTTTAGGTAGGTTTTCCCTTGGTTACTTGAAAAGGGGTAAAGGAAGGGGTGAGTTCGACAACTCAGTGAATGGGTGTTTGAAACATGATTTACAAAAAAATAGTTTGAATTGGAGTGTGTCAGACTCTTTATTTTCTTTAAAACCTTTTACTCAATTTCCCGCTTTTCAAAACCATTATTCCTCATTAACCACAGTCGGAGTGTTTAACAATCACCACACGCCCTTCATCATGAAGGGATCACACATTCGTAGGGCAGTCCGTCCACTGCACCCACTTGTGGTGTCGGAGCAACTTTACGGGCCACCTATATAGAAGCTCATCCACTTCTACCTTGGGAATGAGTGGATGTACGCAACATCCAACCCACAAACCTAAAAAGAAATTCCGTGTCCAAATGAGGACAGAGACCTCATCCCAACCCCACCCCAGTCTTGTGCGTATGAAGCTACGTCGAGCTTCCTTGACTGTTGGCATGACAAACCGCGCTTTTCTCCACCATGTCATCTAGTAGCCCCTAGGATGCATCACTACCCCTATTAGGCATCTTGATGGTCTCGAACCTCAGTGCATGCACAAAACAATAATTTTCCATATAAGCCATTTAATCTTTGGTGACACTAGTCCAATGGTCCCGACCCTCAACTCAACCTGCAGTTGTTTGTCTCGACTAGTCCATTGACCTATCTTGTTGCACTGTCATGAGTCCATCGAGTATGTCGGTCCTATCTTAGTAGCATGGCCAAATCACATCATTCATTAAAACTTTCATGGCTTAATCACATGTTTGTTTACGAGCTCTTGCTCGTGCCAACTGTCCTTGGGCCCACTATACGATATTTTTAAAAAAATCGGGGATTCTAGCCCCCAAGTTCCAAAATCGAGGCCTCTGACCTATCTGAGCTATTCGAGCTCCCATCAATAAGGTCTCCCAAAAAGTTTAAGCAAAGGAGAGCACTTCTGAAAAAAATAATTTTTCACTTGTCCATCACACCAACTAGGTGTGAGGACATCTCCGCTCATAACAGATAAGCAAGTTTTTCTACTTCCTTTCACGAAGTTAATCATACCAACCAGGTATGATCTACTTATAACTGGTAAGTAGTTTTTCCACGTGTTTTCTAACATCACCCCAACCAAGTGTGATGTTAAAATTCCACATAATAGTGGGTTTTAAATTCTGAGGTACTCATCATCCCAACCGGGTATGATGTGAAAAATTCCACTCACCCGACAAGTGCAGTGTATCTTTCCTCTTAACTGGCTCTTTGCCTCATGCGAGGTTATCTTTGCTAGAATTCCTAATACTTCATGTTCCTACACGATATAAACATCCTTATTCATTAACCTTTGGCCTAATAGCCTTCATTCATCACACATGAATAAAATGCCTAAACTTTTACTTATTTACATTTAGGTCCCTAAAGTTCTTTTTCTTTAACTTTAGGTCCCTAATGCCAATTTTTCCCCAAATTGAGTCCCGAAACTTCTAAAATTCACCTTGTGACCTTAATTTATCCAAAATCACAAAAAGGGGTTCAAGCTTCCCAAATTTTTAATTTGGTCCCCAACTATTCAAACATTACCATTTTGCCCATACTTTACAAAAATGGCAAATTTGACCCGTAATGTCCCTCTTCATCCCCTTCCACCAATATCCTTATTTGAGGGTAGGGTACATCTTAGTACTGCTCGGATGCATCACATACACCGAATCATGTGCCTCTTCTAGAATTAACCTTTTCAGCTCCTTATCTTGATGCACACGTACTCTACCCTTGTAGGTTAGCACTCTATCACCTCATAGTCTGGTTTCGTTTCTCTGCTAAGCTGGTCCAAATAAGATTGGAGTTCCTTATCAGCCTTTTGTTGAGCATTAATCTGCTCAGTTAGACTGAGACTCACCACCACATTATCCAACAAGCATTTCTCCTACTTGTCCATCTTCAGGTCCACCTCTATTCTTCCTAGCTGTTGCAACAAGGGTATGTAACTTGTCTTTATTTGTGTCACCTCAGTTTGGTATTTGCAACTTAAGGCATCTTTCACCACATTTGCCTTTCTAGGTGATACTCTATCACAAGGTCATAATCCTTCACCAATTCCAGCCATCTCCTCTAGTAGAGGTTTAATGCTTTCTGAATCTGGAAATACTAAAACTCTTGTGATTAGTTTATATTCTACACTTAACACCGTAGAGGTAGTGTCGCCAAATCTTCAAGGCAAACACTATCCCAACTAATTCCAAATCGTGAGTTGGATAGTTTCTCTCATGTACCTTAAGTTGTCACGAGGCATAAGCAATAACCTTCCCTTGTTGCATCAATACACATCTGAGTCCTTATCTGGATGCATCACTATAGACGATGTACTATCCTGCACTTGGGTCAGGAAGGGAGAGTACATGTGCAGTTGTCAATAGAGTCTTCAACTCTAAGAAAGAATTCTCACAACTTTCATCCCATTTATACTCAACTCCTTTCCTAGTGAGTCGAGTCAGAGGGGCTGCTATCTTAGAGAAATCTTGCATGAATCGTCTGTAGTATTCTATCACGCCTAAGAAACTTCATATCTCTGTAGAATTCTTGGGTGCATTCCAATCTGATATGGCCTCTACCTTTACTGGATCTACCTTGACTCCATTTGTAAACCCCATCCTTTGGAGTTAAGGAAAACTGGTAGAAGAACCGGTCAAACCGAGTGAGAAAAAACAAACTGATTCACAAACTCGATCATCAAGAGAATGTGCAATTTGGGAAATTTACAACTCCTAAGTGACCCAATGAGGTCATAAAAACCTTGGAAGAGGGCCTTAGGACAATTTGTGAGAGAAAACCAGACTGGTTTAGGTGAACCAAATCTGAACCGGATTGAACCGGTCATTTCTAAAGAGAAAACTAAGTTGGTTTATAAACCAGAACCGATAAAGAAAGGGCAAACCAGGAAATTTATGGATCTTGAGTGATCTAAAGAGTCACAAAAGTCATGAAAAATGACATTAGGATGAATTGGAGATGAAAACCAAACCGGTTCAGGTGAACCGGATCCGAATTAGATCGAATCGGTTTGGACTATTTTGAACCACTATTGAATCGGATGCAAAATTTATTTTTCTAGGTGGCTTAGAAAATTCAAATTGGAGAATTGAGGCCACCATTGGATAGAGAATAAATTTAGATAAGTTTAGAAATTTTTAATTTTGAAAAACTCGGTCGAAACGGACCTGAACCAGCTGGTTTAAACTTTGAACTCGATTCGGACCGATTCGGTCCCGTTCGGAAGAGTGTCGTTATCTTCCTTCAGATGATAGTACTGTTCACTTGTCAGAAAATTGAACCAGTGCCGACAAAGAGGAAACATTTCCGTTCAGTACGTTTCAGGCCATCAATGACTGGAACAAAGGTGCCAAACGGATGCTCGACGAGTCCCCGAGCTCCCTAAATAAAGAGCCCCTCTCCATTCATCCTCTCCACACCTGAAAACCTCACTCTCTCTGAGCTACTCTATTTTCCAGTGAAGCTCAAACTAGAGCTTCGATATAGGGTCTTTTCTGAGCCAAAGAAGGCGTGGTCAGGTTTCTTAGACTCGGGAAGAAGTTAGCTACATGGTGGTAGTCTCCAATTGCTCTAAGGGTTGCCGGAGAAGCGTCGGTGTGATCGAACAGTGAAGCAGCTCCGGTGGACCAAAGTTGCCCTGTTTCTGTCGATTTTTGGAATTTTTGGGGTGAAACTTACCATTTTTGTAAATTAGGGGCAAAATTGTAATTTTGGAAAAGTTGGTGACCAAATTGGAAATTCTAGAAACTTGAACCCCTTTTGTGATTATGAATAAATTAAGGTCCTAAGGTGAAATTTAAAAGTTTCAGGACTCAATTTGGGGAAAATTGGCATTAGGGACCTAATTGCAATAAATCAAAAAGTTTATTGCATCCATTCACGATGAATGAAGGCTACTAGGCCAAGAGATAATGAAAAAGGATATTCATATCATGTAGTAATACGAAATACCGGGAACACCAACAAGGATAATCTCACGTGAAGATAAAGAACCAGTCAAGAGGAGATCACTACATTATCGGATGAGTAGGATTTTATATCATACTTGTTTGGGAATGATAAGCACCTCGGAAATGAAAATGCACTACTAGTGGAATTCTTAACCATCACACCAGAATGGAGTGATGTGGAATTTTCATGGAAAAACTACTTACCGATTGTAAGTATATCATACTCAGTTGGTATGATGAACTTCCTAGAATGAAGTAGAAAATCTGCTTATCGGTTATAAGTAGAGATGTCCTTACACCCAGTTGGTGTGGTGGATGACTAAAAGATTATTTTGTCAAAAGTGCTCTCCTTGACTGTGTGCTAGTGCTTAAACTTATTGGGAGACCTTCTTGACGGGAGCTCGAAATGCTCATATAGGCCGGAGGCCTCGGTTTTGGAACTTGGGGGCTAATATGCCCGATTTTGAAAATCTCGTACACGGGGCCCAAGGCTAATTGACACGAGCAGGAGCTCATAATCAAACATGAGTTTAAGCCATCAATACTTTAAATGAATGATATGTTTGGCCATGGTACCAAGATAGGACCGACATACTCGATGGACTAGTGGCAATGCGACATGATAGGTCGACGGACCAATCAAGGCAAATAGTTGCAGGTAGAGTTGTTAGGGCTGTTGGACTAGTGGCACCACAGATTAAATGACTTATGTGGAAAACTATTGTTTTGTGCATGCACTAAGGTACGAGACCTTCAAGATGCCCAAGAGGGTAGTGATGCATCCTAGGGCTATTGGACAACTTGGTGAAGATAAGGGTAGTTTATCATACACTAGTAGTCTTGAAAGCTCGACGTAGCTTCATGTGCATGAGAATGGGGTGGGGTCGGGATGAGGTCTCTGTCCTCATATGTACACAGAGTTTTCTTTACAGGATTAAGGGTCGAATGTCACATACATCCACTCATTCTCAAGGTAGAAGTGGACATGCTTCTATCTAGGTGGCCGGTAAAATCACTCTGACACCACAAGTGGGTGCAGTGGACATGCTGCCCTACGAATGTGTGTTCCTTTCATGATGAAGGGCATGTGTTGGTTGATAAATATACCGTTGTGATGAGAAATGGCTATAAAAATTGAGATTTGAGAATGAAATGTTTTAAAGGAAAATAAGGAGTCCGGTACACTCCAACTTAAAAACCATTTTATTGAAAGTTTTTTTTCTAAAATACCCATTCACTGAGTTGTAGAAACTCACTCACCCTTTTTATCCCTTTTCAGGAAATAGAGAAATGATTAGGGATAACACCAAGCCTTACCCTCTGTCAGGTATGCTTAATTTTTCTTAAACTTGCATTTTATTTGATATATGTTATTCCAGGGAACAAAGTTGAAATTATGCCTGGCTGCTCTTGAATTAAAGAAGGGGGAAACCTATCTCGAACCAAGAGAGCGGCGAGTTGTTCACGGGGATCCGACAAAACCGGGTCGGGACATGACAACTTGAGTGGTATCAAAGCCAAGTTCCCTTGAAACATTATCAATATTATGCCATGACATTAATCAAATTTTAACTATCATGTAGGAAGGAGAATCCCTTGGAAGTTTGCTGTGAAATTCAACCCTCTAACCATAACCCTGAAAAAGACACCCAACCTAAAGGAAGAGTTCGTTCAAAGATTCTTAAAGGGTGAGAAAAGAGTACCCAAGGACATGGTGAAAGACTGCAAAAAATTGGTAGGATCCTTATTGGAACCAGAAGACATCACATACCCTCCTCCAAGACAAGAGGAACCTGTACCTCCTCCTAGGAGCCCAACTCCTCCTCTAGCCCCACAACAACCGGAGAGGAATCCAACCAAGAAGGAGGCATGGGATAACTACTAGGATGTGTATGCCATCTTCATGAAAGTCCACCAAGTACCCCCACCCACTCAACCCAACTTCAATCTCTCTCAATGGATGAAGTGGATGTATGAGTGTGAGGTCGAGGTATTAAGATGGTACAGATTGGAGGCCATACATGAAATTCGTCCCTTTAGGAAATACGAATGGACTCAACTAGTTCACCAGAGCCTTCTGATCAAGAGTCTCACAACAGTCTAGGGTTAATTCTTGGCCTATGACCCCAAGGAATTAGGGGGTAGAAAATTCCTTTAATAAGCCAAGTATGGCAAGAAAATATTTCTTGAATGAATGAAAGTGAAAATTTTGATAAAACTTCTGAGTTCATTGATAAATTCAAAGCAAAAGAGTGTGATAATAAAGATTAAAGTAAAAGGTAGGAAATCACTTAAGGAAGGAAAAATGGGTTACTTATAGTTAACCTCAACCCTTAAGACTTTCACTCAGAAGTACAATAAGTTTGGCAAGAAAGAGTTCATACAAGGGAGATCTAAACTAAGAAAAGGAAGAATAAGTTGGAACAAAGGGAAGTAAACATTAATGAGTATGGAATTAGGGAGAGTTCAAGGAGTTTCCCTTAGGTTGGAACTCCATAAAATAAGGGAGACTTGTGGAAAGCAGAGGTATGGAACAAAAAGGAAGAAAAGCTAGAGTAAATGATACATACAAGATCCTTTAGTATAAGTGAAGACAAAAAGGAGAACTTCTAAGGAACAGTAGGGAGATCAAACGTAAGAATCCCAGAATGGGAGACATTAGAAGAAGGATGAGAATAGGAAGTTAGATCGTGGAAGGAGAAAGTTCAAGATTAAGAAAATCAACCGAGGAAATGTCACAGAGACCAGAACCGAAATATGGACCTCAGTAAGAAGTACAAGTCGTTAAGTGAGTGTTTGGGGAGGTTAAGTATGATTTACTTGCAATAAAGCATGGAAACCCAAATAGGGACTTTAGACGGATTCGATTTAAGGAGATAACCCATAACAAACAGATCATCTAGAAAATAAACAGCACTCCAAGAAGGATTAGAAAGTAATAAGAATCATACCCAAATTAGGGCAAAGGAATGGATACTAAAGACAAGAAGATTCAAGAGACAATCCTCTTAAGATAAGTGACTAAGAGGAGAAAACGAATGACACAATTAACAAATTGATCCTTGTGGAGGTCATAGTCCCAATGAAGAAGGAAAAGATGGAAAGGTCAAAACCTTTGAGAGGTAAGGACAGAGGAAAGCCATAAAGAGATCAAAGACTAAGAGCGAAGTAACAACCCAAACGCTACGAAAATGTTAAATAGATTTTTGTAGGATGAACGAAAGATTTTGACACAAAAGAGGGATGTAAAATCCATATCACACCCCGACCTAGTTTGGTCGAATCCCCGTGAGCAACCCACCACTCCCTTTGGTTCATGAAGGGTTTTCGCCCTTTTCTAAACCGCGAGGAGTAAGACGTCCTTTTTCCTGTCTTTCCTGGAATAATATTATATAAAACTGATAATCTTTTAAATAGACATATCTATCTTCACAGTTCCCATACAAGGAGGTCTTTAAGTTTGGTGTTCCCTTGGTTACCTAAAAGAGGTAAAAGGGAGGGGGTGAGTTCTACAACTTAGTGAACGGGGGTTGGGAGTGAGTTTTCACAAACAAAACAAATTTAATCAGAGTGTGCCAAACTCCTTATTTTCTTTTAAAATATTCTTACTAAATTCTGGTTTCAACACCTTTTTCCCAAGGTTTGCCAATTATGTTTTTGAAAGAAAATATTTTCAGATTGAAGTGTGTCAGACTCCTTAATTCCTTTAATTTTTCTCCACTTTAAATTCTCAATTTTTCAAAAACACATCCTTCATCATGAAGGTCAATCATACAATTACAGGCAGTACGTCCATTGAACCCACTTATGGCGTCAGAGCGACTTTATCGGCCACCAAGATAGAAGCATGTCCACTTCTACCTTGAGAAAGAGTGGATGTTTGTGACATCCGACCCTCAATCTCTTAACAATTCTCTATGTTCGTATGAGGATAGAGACCTTATCCCGTTCTCACCCCGGTCTCATGCGCTCGAAGCTACTCCGAGCTTCGCAAGGTCACCTAGTTTGACAAACTACCCTTATACCCACCTGGTCATCTAGGGCCCTATGACACATTACTACCCCTCTTGGGCATCTTGAAGGTCCCATAATCATAATGCATGCACAATCAGTATTTTCACAACATGCCATATTATGGTGTCATTTGTCCAATGGCCCCGACCCCCAACTCAACCTGCAGCTGTTTGTCTTGACTGGTCCGTCAACCTATCATGTCTCATTACCGCTAATTTATTGAATATGTTTATCATGTCTTGGTACCATGGCCAAACAATTCATTTATTTAAAGTTCTATGGCATATAACTCATGTTTGTTTATGAGCTCCCGCTCATGCCAACTGGCCTATGACCCAATGTTCGAGATTTTCAAAACTGGGCATATTTGCCCCAAGTCCCAAAACTAAGGCCTCCGGCCTATTAGAGCTATTCGAGCTCTTGTAGAGAAGGTTTCCCAAATTATTTAAGCAGTGGCACATAGTTAGGGGAGAGCACTTCTGACAAATTTATATTTTCAACTATTAATCATACCAATCGAGTATGAGGATATCTTTGCTTATAACCAATGAACAAGTTTTCCACTTCCTACAAGGAAGTTTCATCATACCAACCGGGTATGATATACTTACAATCAGTAAGTAATTTTTCCGTGTCATTTTCACATCACTCTTCTAAGTTGTAATGTTTAAAATACCACTAAGTAGTGGGTTTTCATTTATAAGGTACTTATCATCCCAACTGGTATGATATATAAGTGGTTTTTTTGCTTAATTTGCTCATCACCCCAATCATGTATGATGTTAAAAGTCCCACTGACCTATTAACTGTGACATGTTCGTCCTTGGTTGTTTTTCCAAGTTGACGCAAGCTTTCTCTTGTTGGCGTTCCGATTACACTTGTCCCGTTAGTGGTGCGACAGTTCAAGCTTTCTATCGAGAAAGGTAGCTCTCTTCCAAAAGTACCTTCTAGGATCAAGAATTCCTACTATTGACCTTTCAACTTTGTTGTGGTCGTATGAGGGTTGTGGGGATGTTGGGAGAGCTTGGTTTGGCCAGAGGAGGGCTAAATTTTACCAATTTTAGCTAGGCTAAAACAAGGCAGCTCTGGTCTACCGGAACTGCTTCATTGTTTGATTACACCATCACTTTTTCGATGATCCTCGGATCGAATGAAGGTTGCTATCAGATAGCTGACTTCCCCTAGTGTCTAAAGAGCCCGACCTCTCCTTCTAAGGTTGCGAAAAATGCCCAAGACGGAGCTCTAGTTCAAGCTTCACTGAAAAATGGAACAGTAGAGAGAAAAAGAGGAGTTTTCAGGTGTGAGGAGGATGAATGAGGATGAGCTCTTTATATAAGTGTAAAATTGTTTATTAAATGGAGAAGATTTATTACTACATCATGGGTATTAATATTATCATTATTCTCATTAAATTAGCAATTGATGGGTATTTATTAGTATTAATTCTAATAATTAAATGTAGGTATTAGGGTGCAACATGAATACTTCCGAGGAAGCTTAACTTCAAAATTCTAATGGGATCCAGTGCATTAGTGGTGGTATGTTTTTTTTAAAATTTTTTATTACTAAGAACACTATGTGACAACTATTGAGGGGGTGCAACATGAATGCTTCCCCGGAGGTCGTCCAAGCACACTTAACTTCAGAGTTCTAATGGGATCTAATGCATTAGTGATGATATTTTTTTTTTGGGTTACTAAAAACACAGTGTGACAATCCATCTCAAAGGAATAGATGAGTACTGGGAGCAAGTGAGAATGAGGTGAAATAGACGAGAAGTGCTTGTAGGATCTCAAAAGCGTAAAGGTAATCAAGAGAAGATGGTGCCAAGGAATGTCACTCTAGGTTAGATATTCACAATGGTAAAACTAGAAGGAGATTTCAGGAGAAAAGGAGTGTAAAACTTACCAAGGAAGGGAATCTTGGAAACACATAGGTGTAACAATTAGGAGGAAATGGAACCAACGGATTTGGAAAGAAAATAAGCTTCTCAAACACAAGCTCCTAGAGATGAAAGGATCAAGTACAAAGGGAAAGTAATCGTGAAGGTCTAAGGGATAAATCAAACCCAGGTAACAAGTAAGTAGGAAGATGATATCAAAAGATGTCATACGAGTAAGGAAGGAACTAACTCGGAATAAGGATCGTGAAATGCTCATGAGTGAGTAAGAATGGATTAATAAGGGAAGAGACCTTAAAAAGGAAGGACGCTAGTGGGAATGTGGAATGAAGTAAGAAAGGAAGAGTTGTAGGATGTTAGTAAGTTATCAGGAAGATCAAGGACTTGAAAGTTGAATGACCGAATAAAGAAGTCTGAAAAAGATGAGTAAGTAAGGAAAACCAATGCAGTTATAGGGATATGAATCAAAGACAAGTTCCGAAGAATGTCATGCGGTAAGGGACATGCAAGCCCAACTGTCCTAGATAAATATGACTTAGGAAAGAAAGAGTCTATGATTAAAGCATGACGAGGTCAAGCGTTAAAATATGGAACAAAGAAGTAATAACCAAAGAATGAGAAAAGGATCCATGCAGGATAAAATGGTGATATCGCCAAAACCTATGGAAGAAAATAACCGGAACTCCTAGTCTTGAAATCTTAAGTAAAGGAATTTGGAATGGAGAAATAGTGCCTTGGGAAAAGAGGGATGTAAATTCAAGGATATGATTATAAGTCTTCCAAGGAGATATGATTAGCTAATGTAAGCTCCATGGAATGGGAAAGGGATGTGAATGAAACAAAAATCTTAGGTATGTGATGTAAGGGATAAAAGAAAACAACCGAGAAGATTGTAGGCCAATAAACTACAAAAACAAATTATATCAATGAAGGTTCATTCTAGTACAAAGGATGTGGAATAAGTTTTTGGGAAAAAACTCCTAAAAGGAGGGAAAAGTTATAAACCCCGTCCTTTGGTGTTAAGGAAAACCAGTAGAAGAACAGGTCAAACCGAGTGAGAAAAAATGAATCGATTCACAAACCCGATTAACAAGAGAACGGGCAATTTGAGAAATTTACAACTCCTAAGTGACCTAATGGGGTTATAAAAACCTTGGAAGAGAGCCTTAGGTCAATTTGGGAGAGAAAACCAAACTGGTTAAGGTGAACCAGATCTGAACCAGATTGAACCGGTCATTTCTAAAGAGAAAACCGAGTCAGTTTATAAATCAGAACCAATAGAGAAAGGGCAAACTGGAAAATTTATGGATCCCGAGTGACCTAAAAAGTCACAAAAGTCATTAAAAAGAGTTTGAACCACTATTGAACCGGATGCTAAATTCATTTTTATAGGTGGCTTAGAAAATTCAAATTGGAGAATTGAGGCCACCATTGGATAGAGAATGAATTTAGATCAATTTAGAAATTTTTAATTTTGAAAAAATTGGTCGAATCTAGTATAAATCGAACGGTTTAAGCTTTGAACCCGGTTTGGACCGGTCCTGTCCAATTCGAAATAGTGTCGTCTTCTTCGTTCAGATGACAACACTATTCACTCACCAGAAAATCAAACTAGCACCGGTGAAGAGGAAACATTTTCGTTCAGTACGTTTCATGCCATCATTGACTATCATAATGGTGCCAAATGGATGATCGACGAGTCACCAAGCTCCCTATATAAAGAGCCTGTCTCTATTCATCCTCTCCGCATCTAAAAACTTCACTCTCTCTCAACAACTCATTTTTTTAGTGAAGCTCGAACCAGAGATCCAATATAGGGTCTTTTCTGAGCCAAAGAAGGTGTGGTTGGGTTCCTTAGCCTCGGAGAGAAGTCAGCTACCTAGTGGTAGTCTCCAATTGCTCCCAGGGTCACCGGAGAAGCATCAGTGTGATCGAACAATGAAGCAGCTCCAGTAGACCGAAGCTGCCCTGTTTCTATCTACTTTTGGAATTTTTGGGGTGAAACTTACTATTTTTATAAGGTATGGAAAAAAGGTAATTTTGAAAAAGTTGGGGACCAAATTGGAAATTTGGGAAACTTGAACCCCTTTTGTGATTTTGAATAAATTGAGGTCTAAAGTGAAATTTAGAAGTTTCAGGACTCAATTAGGGGAAAATCAGCATTAGGAACCTAAAGTTAAAGAAAAAGAACTTTAGGGACCTAATTGTAATAAATCAAAATGTTTTGAGTATTTCATCCATTCATGATGAATGAAGGCTATTAGGCAAAGAGATAATGAAAAAAGATGTTCATATCGTGTAGGAACACGAAATACCGAGAACGCCAGCAAGGATAAGCTCACGTGAAGATAAAGAACCGATCAAGAGAAGATCATTGCATTATCGGGTGAGTGGGATTTTATATTATACCCAGTTGGGGATGATAAGCACCTCAGAAATGAAAACGCACTAGAAAGTGGAATCCTTAACCATCACACCAGAATGGAGTGATGTGGAAAATTTTCGGAAAAACTACTTACCTGTTGTAAGTAGATCATACCCGGTTGGTATGATGAACTTCTTGGAAGGAAGTAGAAAACCCGCTTATTGGTTATAAGCGGAGATGTCCTCACACCCAGTTAGTGTGATGGATGACTAAAAGATTATTTTGTCAGAAGTGTTCTCCCCTAACTGTGTACCACTACTTAAACTTATTGGCAAACCTTCTTGACAGGAGCTCAAAATGCTCATATAGGTCGGAGGCCTCAATTTTGGAATATGTGGGAAATATGCCCGATTTTGAAAATCTCGTATAGTGGGCCCAAGGCCAACTGGCATGAGCAGGAGCTTGTAAACAAACATGAGTTTAAGCCATGAAAACTTTAAATGAATGATTTGTTTGGCCATGGTATCAAGATAGGACTGGCATACTCGATGGACTAGTGGCAGTGCGACATGACAGGTCGACGACCAGTCGAGGCAAACAATTGCAGGTGGAGTTGAGGGTCGGAGCCGTTGGACTAGTGGCACCACAAATTAAATAGCTTATGTGGAAAACTATTGTTTTGTGCATGTACTGAGGTATGAGGCCTTCAAGATGCCCAAGAGGGGTAGTGATGCGTCCTAGGGCTACTAGACGACTTGGTGGAGATAAGGACAATTTGTCGTACCAATAGTCTTGAAAGCTCAACGTAGCTTCATGCGCATGAGACTGGGGTGGGGTTGGGATGAGGCCTCTGTCATCATATGGACATGAACTTTTCTTTACAAGATTGAGGGTCAGATGTCGCGTACATCCACTCATTCTCAGTGTAGAAGTGAACGTGCTTCTATACAGGTGGTCGGTAAAGTTGCTCCGACGCCACAAGTTGGTGTAGTGGATGTGCTACCCTACGAATGTGTGTTCCTTTCATGATTAAGGGCATGTGTTGGTTGATAAACACATTGTTATAATGAGAAATGGCTATAAAAACTAAGATTTGATAATGAAATGTTTTAAAGGAAAATAAGGATTCTGGCGCACTCCAACTTAAAAACCATTTTATTGAAAGTTATTTTTTTTCTAAAATACCCATTCAATGAGTTGTAGAAACTCACCCACCATTTTTATCCCTTTTCCGAAAATAGAGAAATGACTAGGGATAACACTAAGCCATACCCTTTATCAGGTATGTTTAATTTTTCTTAAGCTTGCATTTTATTTGATATATGTTATTCCAGGGAACAAGGTTGAAATTACGCCTGCTCCTCTTAAATTAAAGAAGGGGGCAACCCCTCTAGAACCAAGAGAGCGATGGGTTGTTCATGGGGAACCGATCAAACCGGGTCAAGGTAGGACACCATCCTTGGACAGTATATGTCCTAAGAATCCTACATCCTTCCAGAAAAACTCATACTTGGAGAATTTTGCATATAAGTGATTTTCCCTTAATATTTCCAATGTGATTGTCAAATTTTCTTCATGCTCCAACCTAGTTCATGAGTATATGAGAATATCATCTATAAATACTATCATGAACCTATCCAAATGTGGTTGGAACACTCAATTCATTAAATCCATGAAGGTTGTAGGGGCATTTGTTAATTTGAATGGCATCATTCTAAACTCATAATGTTCGTATTAAGATTGAAATGTCATCTTAGGAATGTCCTCCTCTCGGATCCTGAGTTGGTGATAGCCTGACCAAAGGTCTATCTTGGAATTTGGTTCAAATTTGAATTATTTGAGATCTGAGCAAAGTAAGGTGAATTTAGCATCTGGTTCAATAGTGGTTCAAATCGGTCCAAACCGGTTCAATATAATTCGAATCTAGTTCACCTGAACTGATTTGGTTTCCATCTCCAAATTATCCTAAAGTCCTTTTTCTTGACTTTTGTGACTCTTTAGGTCACCTGGAATTCATAAATTTCCTGCTTTGCCCTTTCTCTATCGGTTCTGGTTCATGAACCGACTTGATTCATAAATTGGTTCAATCCAATTCGATCTGGTTCATCTAAACCGGTCTGGTTTTTCTCTTCCAATTTGTCCTAATGTTCTTTTCCAAGGTTTAGGAACATTTTGGGTCACTCGGGTGTTGTCAATTTTCCAAATTGCCCATTCTCTGATGATTGGCTTGTGAACCTGCTCGGTATTTCTCACTTGGTTTGATCGGTTCTTTTCTCGGTTTTCCATAACTCTAAAGGACGGGATTTACAGTGATGATTTTCTAGTTTTCAATCTTGGCAGATATCTCTTGTCCTAAGGTTTCTCGTAGGATCAAGAATCACATCAATTCATGTCGAATTGATGGAGAATTTGGTCAGTGAACTTTTGTCGGTTCTCTCTCTAATATTGATCGGAAATTAAAGAGGGGAGCCAAATTGGCTTACATTTCTGCTCTAATTTAGTCGTATAAGTGTTGTGGAAGTGTTGGGGAAGCTTGATTTGGCATAAGAAGGGCTCAAATTGGCCATTTTTAGCTCGACAGAAATAGGGCAACTTTGGTCCATCGGAGGTGCTTCACTATTCGATCATGCTGGCATTTCTCTAGCGATCCTCAGAACAATTGGAGACTACCGTTGGGTAGCTGACTTCTCCCCATATCTATGGAACCTGACCTCACCTTACTTTGCTCAGAAAAATGCCCAAGTCGGAGCTTTGGTACGAGCTTCACTGGAGAGAGAGAGAGGAGTTTTTTGGTGTGAGGAGGATGAATGAGGAGGAGCTCTTTATATAGGAAGCTCGAGGACTTCTTGGCTGTCCAATTGGCACCTTTTATGGCGGTCGTTCATTACATGAAACTCCCTAGTTGGAGACTTTTCATCTTCACCAGCGCTGCTCGATTTTCCAGAGAGTGAACAGTGTTATCATCTAAAGGAAGAAGACAACATTGTTTTAAACCAGACCGGACCGGTCCAAACTAGGTTCAATGATTAAATTGGCCGGTTCGGCCCAATTTGATCAATTTTTTCAATATTAAAAATTTATAAATTCATCTAAATTCATTCTCTATCCAATAGTAGCTTCAATTCTCAAATTTTAATTTTCTAAGCCACCTAGAAAAATGAATTTAGAAATCGACTAAATAGTGGTTCAAACCTGTTCAATTCGGTTCAGGTTCAGTTCACCTAAACCAGTTTGGTTTTCACCTCTTATTCATCCTAAAGTCCTTTCTCATGACTTTTGTGACTCTTTAGGTCACTCGGGATTTATAAATTTCCCGGTTTTCCCTTTCTCTATTAGTTACTATTTATAAATCGACTAGGTGGTTGCGCGTCCTTCTTCCTTTGGAATCCCACCCTGTTTCCCCACTTTGGGCCACTTTGCTCTTTCTGTCTCTCGTGGTGGCCTTGGCCTTTATCCTTCTTTTGGTTGGCCTGCTCCATCTGGCGATGTCGAGTTTGCACTAGACGCTCACATTCATGGGTCATACTGATTATGGCTACCAGATCCATGGGGTGTCCTAGCACTCCCATCTGGTCTCGTATGTCCTTGTTAAGACCATCCATGAATCATTGGCAAATATTTGTAGGTCTAGCTAGGTCAGTGGCAAAGGGTCTTAACTCATTACACTTGTTTTCATATTCTAAGATAGAGTTAAGCCCTTATTAGAGTCAGAGTAAGTCTTGCTTCTTCTCATTAATCAAATGTGGAGGTAGGTATTCCTCTGTATACCTCTCCTCGAACATGTAGGGGTGGTGGTATGCAAGATTCTGACGTTGTCCCACCACCTTTTCGTGTTGGCTTATAGGAAAAACTCTGCCAGGATTACCATATCCTCTGGTGAAATCCTGACTATCACCATGAGTTTCTTGATGCTGGCCAACTAGTACATAGCAGCTCCAGCATCCTTCTCTCCTATGAAGGGCCGACATCCTAGTTGACATAGGGTTTAGAGATATTTAGGAATATCAACTGGAGGAGGAATGTTAGTAGGAGGGGGATGAGATTGTACTTCCTATGACACAGCTCGAGAGTTGGTGTCCACCTCATGGGCGAGGTTAGGCTGTCCAAAAACTTGGGTGAACTCTTCGTACAGTCTCTAATGCTCTGAGCTTAGTCCAAGTGAAACTGTCTGGGTTTCTTGGGGAGTTTCCACTGGAAGGGGTTGTTGGGCAGTGTCAGTGACTACGACTCTAGTTCTCTTGGTTCCTCTCTTAGGAACCATATGTAAATTTTAAAGCTTATTCCTCTTAGTTACTAGTTATATAGTTTTGATAATGCATTCGAGGAAACATGCTCTGATACCACTCAAGTTGTCACATCCCGACCCGGTTTAGTCAAATCCCCATGAGCAACCTACCACTCTCTTTGGTCCATGAAGGGTTTCACCCTTTTCTAAACCGTGAGAAGTAAGGCAACCTTGTTCCTGCTTTCCTGGAATGGTAGAATACAAAATTGAATATTTTAAAATAGACATATATGTCTTACATTTCCAATACAGGAGGGTCCTAAAGGTTGGTTTTTCCTCGATTACTTGAAATAGGTAAAAAGGGAGGGGTGAGTTCTATAACTTAGTGAGCGGGTGTTGGGAGTGTGTTTTCAAAATCACTTTAGTTTATCCAAACCATGCTAAGGTTATCATTTCCTTTAAAAAGAGTTTTCCTCAAATTCACATTTCCAAAACCTTTTCCATTTTCATATTAGGTGTGTTTAGCTCTCTTAGCCCATCCCCTTGCCTCAAGAGGCATTTAGCAAATAAACACACGCCCTTCATTAGGAAGGGTACACACATTCGTAGGTTCAGCTCGTCCACTGCACCCACTTGTGGATCGGACCATATTTACCGTCCACCAAGATAGAAGCTCGTCCACTTCTACCCTAGGTCTAAGTGGAACATCCCAGACATCCGACCCTCAGACTCGAATGCCACTTCGTGTCCGTATGAGAACGGATACCTCATCCTGACCCCACCCCGATCTCATGCGCAAGAAGCTCCTAGAGCTTCATGACTAACTGGCACGACAAACTACCCTTATCACCCCTCATGTCGTCCAACAGCCCTTAGGACCCATCACTACTCCCTAGGGCATCTTGATGGTCCCGTACCACAAGTGCATGCACAAACAAGAGTATTTCACATATAGCCATTATCTTTAGTGCCAACGGTCCAACGGTCCTGACACTTAACCCGACCTATAGCTATTTGTCTAGGTTAGTCCATCGACCTGGCCTTGACGCACTACCGCCAGTCCATCAACCACTGTTGATCTTGACTCGGTACTGTAGCGAAATCACACAACCAATTTCATTAGAAATTTTCATGGCTCTTCTTAATCAAGCTTGTTTATGAGATTTTGCTCATGCCCACTAGCCTTGGGCCCACTGCACACGTTTTTCCAAAACTATGCATTTTGCTCCAAGAGTTCAAAAATTGAGACCCCTGGCCTATCTAAGTTGTTTTAGCTCCCGTCAAGAAGGTCTTCCAAATATTTTAAGCATTGGAACATAGTCAGGGAAGAACACTTCCAACAAAAATTCATTTTTAACTCATCACCCCAACTGTGTGTAATGATAACTCTACTTACAATCGGTAGGGGGTTTTCCATTCTTCAAGAAAACTCATCATACCAACCAGGTATGATGTGAAATAATCCCACTCGCATGTGGTTTTTCATTTCTAAAGCACTCACCATCCCAATCGGATATGATGTATAATTAAGCCCACTCACCCAATTACCGTGATGCATTCATCCCTAGTTAGCTTCCAAGTCCACACTAGCTTTTCCTTGCTGGTGTTCCAGTTTCTCATGTCCCTACATGATTTGGGTACCCTTATCAATCAAGGTTTAGCATGACAGATATCGTTTTCTCATGTATGAGTGACTAGGCTCAAGATTGTTGGTTTATTGCACTTAGGTCCCTAAAGTTCATTTTTCTTAACTTTAGGTACCTAATGCTAACTTTTTCCCAAATTGAGTTTCGGGGTTTCCAATATCCCCTTTAGGTACCTAATGCTAACTTTGAAAGCTTACCGTCGGAGGGGCGGCAATCTGAGCTTTTGATCTGAAGAGTTAGTTCTCGTCCTGAGGTTTCTTCTAAGATCAAGAATTGCTACAATTGAAGTCCAATTGAGGGTGAATTTTATTAGTGAAATTCAGCACTTTCTCTCTCTAACACCGATCTACAATGATGAAGGAGGGCCGAATTGATTTACCTTTCAGCTCTGTTGAGACTGTGTGAGGGTCGTGGAAGTGTCGGGGAGACTTGGTTTGGTCGGAGGAGGTTTGAATTTGGCTGAATTCAGCTCGGCCAAAACAAGGCATCTTCGGTCCGTCGAAGCTGCTTTACTGTTTGATTCCGCTGGCGTTTCTCCACCAGTCCTCGGGTTGAAAGGAGGTTGTTGTCAGGTAGCTGACTTCATCAAAGTCTATAGGACTCAACATGCCTTCTGAGGCTGAGAAAAATGCACAAGTCAGAGCTCTCGTTTGAGCTTCACCGAAAAATGGATCACATGAGAGAGAATGGTGATTTGATGTATGTGGAGAATGAATGGAGATGAGCTCTTTATATATGGAGTTTGGGGACACTTTGCCCGACCACTTTCCATTTTCGTCGAGCTTACCCTAGCCCAAAAATGCCTTGATCGGAGCGAATATTCCTTCACTGGAGAAGGAAAGTTTCTACATTGATGAATAGTGTTCATCCTGAGGAAGAAGATGACACTATTCCAAATCGGATCGAACCGGTCCGACCAGGTTCAATGGCAAAAATCGGTTGGTTTAAGCCCGATTCGACCAGTTTTCTCAAATCTAAAAATTTTTAAATTCATTTCCTATCAAATGGTAGCTTCAATTTTCTAATTTGATCACTTTAAGCCACCATAAAAAATGAATTTATAATCTAGTTCATGTATGGTTCAAACCGGTTTAGGTCCGGTTCACCTTGAACCGATCTAGTTTTCTCTTCCCATTTGTTCCAAGGTTGTTTTCCATGATTTTTATGACTATTTGAGTCATTTGGGATTTTAAATTTCCCAATTTACCCATTATTTATTGGTTATGGTTCATTATCCGGTTCGGTTTTCTCTTTTGCAACGACCGATTCTTTTCTCGGTTTTCATATCTTTAAAGGGACGGAGTTTACAAATTGTATGCGGTAGCATCATGAATTTGATGAGAAAAGTTCAGGTGAGTTAGCCTTTGCAACTTTGAAATTCATATGACATAGGGTAGAATTAGTTTACCTCACATGTGCTAGAGGGTCTTGTATGAGTGGAGGAGGGCTAAGGAAGGGTCGGTTTAGTTGCCTGATGCCGAAGGCAGCCGAGGTGCAGCTCGAGGTACTTGGCTCCTTCTCGGACGAAGGAGCAAGAGTCTTGTTTGAGCTTATTGGAGCTCAGACAGTGGTCTTTAGACCGAACTAGAGTTGTAGCCATGTAGAGGACTTCTTCCTGGCTCCAATGGCACTAGGAGGGGCTTCAAAGGTTGAAAAAAAGCTTGTCGTCGAAACTCTGGTTTATGCTTCATCAGAAAATGGACCTCTGCTTGTCCTTCGATCGTTGGTGGGATGGGGGATGCGAGGGGAGGAGTGCTCTTTATATAGGGAGCTCAGCAACTGTTCGGGCTACCGAGCAATGTAAGACTCGGCCCCCACCTCGCTCACTAGCGACTAGGTCGGAGCTTTTTTTGCGTCGCCAGAGACTTTCTCCCTCCTTCTTATCCCATTCTCCCTATCAGCCAGTTGAGGAAGATGACACTGTGGTGCACGTGCGAGCTTCGCACATATCGACTTGCCACGTGGCTCACCGTGATTGGTTGGTTTTGCTGACGTAGCATCCCATCAACAGTCTAGTCAGCCTTTGACTTGTTGACCAACCATGTCCCTGTTGACCGTTGACCATGACACGTTCACTTTCTGATTGGTTGGTTTAAATGTGTCAGATTTCTCTCCTAACGCACATTACCAATGTCATGTGCCAGCTCTTGATTGGCTGATGTCATCCGACGTGGTATTGTCACGTATCGGTCCCTGATTGGTCGATCATTCCTGGTCATCCCAATCGAGAATTGATGTGGCACCTCTACCATGTGTTAGATCCCCATTAGTTCGTCTTTACTGACGGGGCTCATCTAACCTTGATCGTTGACCAGGACAAGTGTCACTCTCCCATTGGTCGGTCGTCATTGAGGTGGATTGACCGTTGACCAAGGACATGCGTCATGCTCTAATTGGTCAGCGCTTTCAGGCACTGACCGAGCGGCTGACTGAGCATGCTTCACCATGTGTCATGCACTGATTGGTCACATCTGCTGACTAGGTGCTGACCTAGTAGTGGTCTATTGACCAGTCTAGTCCGACCGGGTCCTATGACCCAAAATCATAAACTAGCCAATTCAGGCCTGATTGGACCAGTTTTCTAAAAGTTAAAATTTTCTAAATTTATTTTTTATCTAATGGTGGCTTCAATTTTTCAATTTGATAATTTTAAGCCACCTAGAAAAATGAATCTTTGAACTAGTTTCTCATGATTCAACCCAATTTACTTTGGTTTCATCCGGTTCAGGATCGGTTTACCTTGAACTGGTCTAATTTTCACACCATATCCTCTCCATGGTTCTTCTCCATGATTTTTGTGATTTATTGGCTACTTGGGATGTAGAATTCTTCATCTTAAATCCTTATTTTACCCCTTTTTGGTTCTGATAAGCACTCGGTTTCCTTCCGAAGTATATGGGGTTTTTCCCCGGTTTAGTTCTTTACTCTAAAGGAAAGGGATTTACATACAATGTGATACTTCCATGTTTTCCCGTGACACTTGGAACATGTACGTGTACTGTCCTAGTACACCTCTGCAACTGGTAGATGGTAGAGATGAGTCATATGTGTAGGAGCCATAGGTCGGCAAATGGTGGTAATGTGGCTATGACTCAAGTGCTGAGACATCAGTTGTGAGTGCGAAGAAGGTTCATAACCCCTTCACTCAAATTGTCTGTCTCGTGTCATCCAACAAGTCTCTGCATTCTAGAGAGATTATTATGCCTATGTGGGGCCCAAGTAGCCCATTTATGTGTGGGCCTAAGTGTCCAAAGTGTGTGGGAGAGTGACATGAGTTCCGCCAAGACCCCGGGGTGCTAAGGCACCAAGCTGGAAGCCAACACATGTGAGGTGCTAGTGGTGGGGTGAGAGCCTTGGGACCTCCCACACTCGAGCTCCCGATCTGGGATTGTCGAATGGCCATCCATTCTGGGTTAATTGTGTTTGGGCCATGAGTGCCCCTTGTTTTATGTTGTTTGCCTAAGTTGTCGGATTGGGGCTCAAGTTGTGATAACCCGAAAGTGCTGCTCGAGCGTAGGTCGAATGTTTGTGCAGGATCAAGTATCATATTTGAAATATGTAAGTTTAGTACAAGAATTAACCGATAAGCAGGAGACCGAGAATATCTCGGTCGTGAGATAGAGGTGAGACAGATGATCTAGAGTATGTCTCAAATGGGAGGAAGTAGATCACGAAGTTCCTATAGGGGATACGAGCAATTAGAATAGACCTAGTATGCTAGGTGGTTTATGGGAAATGTATGGATTGTAAGCCATTTAGTGGCGCGACGTCAGCGTCTCACTCATTAAGTTGTGAGTCACCCCCTCCCATAACCATTATGCAGATAAGCCGAGGAAACACGGAAAGAGGAGAAGGGGAAATACAAAGTCGAGACCCCTTTCCACGAGTTGAGTACACCTCTACTACGAAGGTTTGAATTCCCTGTAATTTCATGACTATGATATTCTCGTGATTTTTAACCATGTGGTTGCAGTGAGTCCCCACAAGGGACTTATTCCAAAACGTTCGAAGTTTTCGCTGCAGTTTTCATGATTTCACAATTCTGAGCCTTTGTCCCATCGGTATTATCTTGGTGAAGGTACCCATCTCTATAACATCAAGGTGGATTGGAGAGGGGTTTAGGGTACTCGACCAAGGGTTTTGGGCCGGGGAGTGACAAGATAGTCGGAATAAGACCATGCTCAATATGATATTGATTGGGTGCTAAGAGTGACTCATATATTTATGATATCAATTGGGGGTCAAGACTGACCTATATATATGATATCGATTGGGGGCCAAGAGTGGCTCATATATTGATCGAGTGCTGAGAGTAACCCATATATATGATATTGATTTGGGGGGAAAGTGACTCATTTGTGTGATTTAAATTTCATGTTGAAATACTAGTATATGTGGAAGGGTAGCAGATTGACACATCATGAGTTTATACCGTCGCTCGAGGGAAATTGGGAAGAAGTAGGGGAGATGTTGTGAAATAACTCCCAAATTTTCAAGGTCATCCGGATAATGTACAAGTACTGTCCCAAGACACCGCTGTCACAAGAAATTGCGGAATTGAGATACATGTGTCGGCTAGTGAGAGTTGTTGCAGCCATGACCCTAGGTGTTAAGACACCTAACTAAGTGACAACGATCAAGAAGTGTCGATTATGGTAGATTTGCATGTGGCCCCCACATTCCAATTTTGCCCAAACTCGGTATTGTTACATTGCGATACACTCCGAGTCGTGATTAGAGCCAATGTGCTCATGTATGTATAGGGCATAAGTAAGCATATCTATGCAAGCATGAGTAATATGCAGGTATGAGTAGCATATGTGTTACATGAATCGTAAGTAGCACAATGTGAATGATATGAGTTGGCCAAGAATGTGTGCGGGACCTAAATTCAATTCAAGATACATAATTTATCTCATTTGATATTATTGTATTACATGTTAAAATGACTAGGGAGACTAATAATAACCGAATAAATGGTAAGTTACGATTAGGGATGGACAGAGATAGTAATTGAATAGACAAGTAAACCACAAAAATTATAATCTAATTTGATAATACAACAAAAATATAATAATTTAAACTAGGAGAGGAGAGTAGAGAAGACAAGTAAACCCAGTATTAATGATTTAAATGGATAATACAATTAAAAATATAATAAATTAAATTAGATAATTTACAAGAAATATTCTATTTATCTAATAACATTAAATTATTGTCTTATTTATTGAGATCCAAATTATAGAAGTCTAAAATAGTTATTTTTCTTATTATAAAAGTTATAATTTACTATTTATCAATTATTATATTTTATATTGTTTTTGTATAATTTTAGTAATCCGACTTTTAAAAATTTTAATTTTAATTTTATTTTGTTAATGATCCCACATTACATTCAATTTCTAATTAGTTGAGAAATGCTGGAATTACCATATGAGATATGGTCCCATTTAAATCTCCAAGATATTATAGCTTGGGATATGTCACAAGAGGAGAGAACAAAAGCAGATGAAGAGAAAAACTGTTATATGAATATACTAATATTCAATGGGTTTATACAAGCTAGAAATATTGGTTCTCAACGTCCCCGCCTTGCAAACTCACATCTCAAGAAATAGTGCTTCTTTCTCGTTGGAGAAAGAACCTCCACACGCCAAACAAAAATGGAACACCTAGCCACGACGGTAATCTCAAAAACTAAGATCTAGCACTCATATGTATCTACTTACTATAACCCGTGCTGCAAACCAAGTTGAGCCATAGGATGAATAAAAATGGGTTCTGCTCAGGCAGTTAGCTTCTGGGAAGACGAATTCATGATGTTCACATGCTGAAGATGTAGTGCAGCTAAGAGTCCCTTCCATGTTTCTCCTGGCCCACTTGCCACCTGAAAGTTGAGGAGCTTCCTTTGCTTACTGTAATATTCTTCTAACAATTTGCTCTGCAGTAAAAGAAAGATCTTTAGTTAATGAAGCCTTCCATCAGTCATCTGTAGTGCAAAGGAGTAGTCTGTGCACAATTTCCACCATTACATATATAAAAAGTGGTTGATATATATATACATAGAGAAGATAAAGAGCTTCTTTTCAAATTTAAACCAAAAAAATTGCTCCAACCTGTTCAGCATAAAAGGAAAACCTTTCCTTCCAGGCAAGGTCAGCATAAATCAGTTCTTCATCCTGTGGTTTTACTTTAGGGCAGGGAGGAGACATGTGCAAGCTTGTGCATTCTTCTGTACACTTGAAATTCAGCACTAGATTAATATCAGCAATCTGGTCAAGAATTTCCTGCAAAAATATCCAACATCACCAAATCAACTATGAGGTGCTAAAAGTCTACAATGTTTAGCAAAGCACTTCATTAATCCAGCATATAACAGGGACAATCTCTATAGAAAAGATTTCCTGAGGGATTTCTTATCAGAGTATTATCTTATTTCCCCTTTCTGTCTCACTTCCAATACAATATAAACAGAGAAGGTGATTTCATTAAATCAAAAATTCTGGAGATGAATGCATCTCACCACATTTTATACCTTTATCCATGACAGAGAGAAGAGGAAAACAAGACGAAATGCTTCTTTCCATTTAAAAGCAGGCATATGTTCCATGCTTGCATGGCAATTTATATAATATCAAAAAGAGATTGATAATTATGGCATGCAGAGGGCATTTATACATACAGCTTGGATTCGTGTTCTTGGAATCCCATCGAGAATGAATCCTGTTTCACCTCGATCATATCCTTCCTCCAATCTCCTTGTTAACAGTGCAAATATCACATGCTCTGGAATCAATTTGCTCTCATTCAGTGAATTTGCAATCTAAATCAATGAGAAACCCATTAGGAAAAATTATCAATTTTATGAACTTGAAAGAGCTACAACATCAAGCAGAAAACAAAATGAAGTGTCTATTATAGCATAAAAATACAAGAATCCCATATCGCCAACCATTCATTTTTTGTCACCGTTCAACATCACGCAGATCATAATAGCAAAGAAGATTTGCCATTTCCTTGTGAAAAGACGAATTAAGGGCGTTTCTAAAAAGTTTCTATGAAGACCGGACTCACAAAATGTCTTAATGATTCACAGAGAAATGACATAAAACAAAACGACTTCGCTATGGAAGAACATCTTAACAAATAGTTCAATTGAATAAAGAGAATTTCAGAGACAAAGGAAAGGACCTGCTTATAGAGAGTGGAGCGAGAATTGAGCTCCTGTCGAACCAGCGATCCCATAGAGATGTGCGGTACTTGGAGGAGATTCGATAGCTTCTCGGCGTAAAGGTGCTTATTAGCCCTCTTGTCTCCCATTATCACCCATTGCACTCCCCTCTCTGGAACCATCCGCTCCGTCTCAAGTCTAGGCTGCGAGAGTCGCTCCTCGTCCTCCGTGTAGCAGTCATAGTAGTAGTCAACGCACAGAGCGGCTGCTGCCGATCCGTAGGCTCTGTGAGGGGTAAAGCCGACATGTGGAAGAGGCGATGCCCGGGTTGCAGCAAGGCAGCGACTAAGTCGACGGGCCATGGTGGCGGCGAGGAGCAATTGAAGGGTTTTAGAAAGTTATTCGGGGCGACGCGAGATCACTTCTCTTCTAGGTTTTTTTCTCTTATTCTAGGTTTTGTGGAAATGCACAGAGAAATTGAAATGTATTTGTGGTGAAGTCTCCGTTATGCCACTGGAGTTAGTTAACCACCTCTGGTATTGGAGCGAACGAAAAGACGACACGTTGCACATTTTGATTAGCTAAGCGATTTAACTAAGATGAGTCTCCCGTATGAGAGAATAACTCGAAATTCCTAAATTATAACTAGTATTTTAGGAATGTTGGTATAACACATCCATTATATTTTGAATTACCATTAAATTATTATATATATAGGATGATTTTTCATTGTTATATATATATAAATATTCTTTTTCATCTTTTCTTATGAATGTAGTAATATAAAATATATTTTTAATTTTAATATAACAACTATTTTTAAAAAATTAAAATAAAATTTGTTGCACGATTTTTCTAAGAAAAACAATCTAGCTCATGTTTAAAAATGGATAAAAACGAGAGCAAACGAGGAATAGGAACTCAACAAAAAAGTAAGAATTGAGCTTTGCCACAGTTATTTCAAAATACAAGTTGTAAAAATGGATAAATACTATAAAAAATAACACAATTTAACCTTATGAATTAAAAATCGGGATAAATTCGAACAATAATTAAATTGAGTTATAATAAAAAATTCTTCCATTTTTCTAACTGATTTTAAAATATGAAAAACATAAAATTTTAGCTACAAGTCACAAGTAATTAAAGGTTGATTTTTTTATAAAAAATAATTTTGATCAATAATTAATGAAAAAATGGATAAACGGACCAAGTGAAATTAAAATACTCAAATCAACCAATTAATTATTCAAAAATCAGTTTAATACAATTCAAACTGGAATGTTCTGCACATGACACATGTGCGTGGGCAGCAAGATGCAGGCCACATGCGCGATGTCTTGCTCGCCCCACCGCTAACCTGTGTCCAATTCTTGACCCTTAAATATATACTCAAATAATCACTCCTAACATATTTTTTCCACGTGGCATATGATGTAAAATTGGTCAAAAAATTTAATTATTGATCAAATTATATGATATAAAAAATTAATATTAACAATAAATTTCGTTATTATTTTGATTAATATATTTAATTTTATGCCAAAATTATATACGCTCAAACCACAAAATAATAGAAATTTTGGTTTCTCTAAACTCGTCCGAGGGTCGACTTCAATCTGCTGCCGCTGACTCGCACCAACAATCACTATATCGTCACCAACACTCGAAAGAGTCTAACGCACTTCGAAGCGAAATTCTTCGCCCATCGAATTACTAAAATCTTTATAAAAATCTCATAGACGCCTCAAAACCTTCATAACAGAACTCTGGTACCCCTGGCGAAAAAGTAAGCCTAACAGTCATATTTCACTGTAGAATCTTGTAGAGTCCCCTATTTTTAACACCAATTTGTAAATAGGATAGTGTAGGCAACACAAATAATATTTAAGCGTGACTGAGACATTCATGGATGTGGGAAAATTGTTCCTCTATCCCCACTCTTGTCGACTACCGTCAGTCTATTTGCAATGTATAACACTAAACCTAACTATGTCTAACTTTCTCACGAAAAGCAAAAAATTACTAAAAATGATACTATTATAACTATAATTGGTCGGGATAGTTCCGTATAGATATGAGAAATATGCTCATGGGTATGATGGGAGTATGGATGTTTTTTATTGGGAATAAAAGTTTGGAACGAAAATATAATTTTTGAAAAGTTTAGGATTCATTCGATAAATTTAATTAAATGAGAGACTTAGAAGAAATTAGTGGAAATATAAGAACCGCTGAAAGAATTAAGAAACTTGGAGACCTTAGTAGGTAGTGTTAAAAAGATTAGAGGTTTAAATGCACTTTTAATGAATTTAAGGGGCTAAAATGGTAAATATAATAAAGTTTAGGTCAAAATATAATTTAAACAATTTGGGAAATTAGGTGGAGCTAAAACACAAAATAGGGACCAAATAGAGAAATCCCAAAAGTTAGACTCCTAAATAGAAAAGTTTAAAGAGGGAAAGGACAATTTAGTAAATTATGAAGAGTTAATGGTGAAGATAGTAATTTTGAAAAAAAATAGGAGATTTCAAATATATAGGAGTAAAAATGTTACATCCCGACCATGTTTGGTCGATTTCTCATGATCAACCCGCTACCATTTCCTAAATTATCCGAGTATTCCTACCCTAATAATATAGGAAAGGTAAAGACGTCTCTAAATTCAACGCTCACTATAAGTTAGGGTAGTGAACGTACCTTGAGGGCCCATGCTTGTCCTGAAATTTTCCGTCTTTATTCTAAACCTAAAAGAGTGAGAGAAGGGGAATAAGTATATAAGTATTCAGTGAGGGAAACTATTATAACAATTACTTTAATTTATTGTTTCGCCCATTAATTATCCATTTGTCGTTTTTCACATATAAGCCATACATCAACTGTCCTCCTATCATAGGAGGGATCACACATTCGTACAATAGTCCCCGACCATTCCACTTATGGACCAGATCGCCTTTACTATCCATCCTAATAGAGGTGTACTGCCTCTACCCTGAGTTTGAGTGTAAATCAATAGTTCAATCCTCAAACTCCGATCACTTCATAATGTTTGCTTTATGGGACAAGACCTCATTTCCCCTACTGCCTCGATCTTAGTGCGTAGGAAGCTCCTCAAACTTCTCGACCTACTGGATGCCATACCGCCCTTATGCACCATGGGTCGTGTAGCAGTTCTTGGGATCCATCACTATCTCATGCCAGGTGTACTGATGGCCCGAATCACACAGCGTATGCACAATTAAGAGTTTTTTTAAGTTATAGCCATTATATTTGGCTCTCTAGTGCAACGGTCTGTTGGCTTGGCTTTGGCTCACGCGTACTGGCCCAATAGGTTTGACGACCTGGCTTCGATGGAGCAGTGGTTTGGCCCAACAACTCAGATTTGCCTCGATGGTATCACACATAATTTCTCATTAATTGGATCTTTTAGCATCACTCATCAAATGTTAGTTTTGGATGGGTTCATACTCGTGTCCATCGACCTTGGGTCCACACATACTAAGCCTAAGCCCTGGAATTAGCTCCCAAATATTTTAAATAGAGTCACCCAGTCAGGGGAGGTTAATTCTGAGAAAATTATTTTCAAAGCTAAACTGTTATTCTAACTGAAATGGACATTATAACATTCCCACTCACCCTGTGATCTCGGCGGGGTTGTGCCGGCGGAGTATGGTTACGAGGTGTGCTTTCGGGGGCCGACGCTCAAGTAGTCTGCTCCTACATGGCACAGATATCTATATCAGGACGTGTTAACTAAGAGGTCGCATATTTTTCTCGTAATTGCGCATAGGGCCTCGTATTTTTCCTTAATTGCACTTAGGTCCCTAATGGCCCCTTAGTCACTATTAAGCCCCTAGAGTTTTCAATCATCCTTCTTGGGTCCTTGACTCTTTTAAATTCACACATTGACCCTTAATTTATCAAAATTACCCTTTAGTTCTTAATTTTCTAAAAATTACAATTTGGTCCCCAACTTTTCAAAATTTTTAATTTGCCCAATTGACCCTCAATTGGAAGTGAATTTCAGGAAAAAACCTTCAATTTCGTTAATTTGCCATTCAACCCTCCAATTTTTCAAAAATTACACAAAAGCCCAAAAGACCCCCAAATTGGCCCTCTTCTTCTTCCCCAATGTGAGCATATGGACATTCGGATCTTACCTCGTCCAATTGATGGAATGTAAGCCCTTGATTTCTTTGTTTCTTGCTATAATTCGCCTCCTCCAGCTCCTCTCGATCGTCCTACACTTCAAATTTCTGAATTTGGTTGAGTTTTAAGCCTTGTCGGAGCTTCATCGGAAAATTTACAATAGAGAGAGTGTCACGACCCGACCCGATTTGGTTGAATGCCCGTGATTAACCCGCCACTCCCTTGGTTTAAGAGGTGTTTCCCCTTCTTTTATTCAATAGGAGCCAGGCGTAAATTCAAACATTGTTCCCTGGAATAGCATAAATCAAGCTATAGTCAAGTTAAAAGAAACTTTAAGCATACTTGGCGAAGGGTGCATCTTCACACTCTCTTTCATTTTACCTACTTACTCTTGAAAAATGGGTAAAGAGAGTGGGGTGAGTTCTACAACTCAATGAGCAGGTGTTGTGAGTGAGTTTTCCAAACATCTTTAATTTACCATGCTAAGGTTAACATTTTCTTTTCAAAAAGGGTTTTCCTCAAATTCAAATTTTCAAAACCTTTTTCCCATTTCCATATTAGGTGTATTTAGTTCTCTTAGCCCATCCCCTTACCTCGGGAGGCGTTTAGCAAACAAACACACGCCATTCATCAAGAAGGGTACACACATTTGTAGATGCAGCCTGTCTACTATACCCACTTGTGGATCAGAGCGTCTTTACCATCCACTTCTACCTTGGATCTAAGTGGATGTCCCAAACGTTCAACCCTTAGAGTTGAAGGCCACTTCATGTCCGTATAAGGACGGAGACCTTATCCTGACCCCACCCTGGTCTCATGCACAAGAAGCACCCAGAGCTCCATGATTGAGTGGCACGACAAACTGCCCTTATCGCCCCCTATGTCGTCCAACAACCCTTCGGACCCATCACTACCCCCTAGGGCGTTTTGATGGTCCCATACCACAAGTGCATTCACAAACAAGAATTTTCACATATTAGCCATCATCTTTGGTGCCAACTGTCCAACCACCCTGACGCTCAACCCGACCTGCAGCTATTTATCTAGGTCGGTCCCTCTATTTGGCCCTGTCGTACTATCGCCAGTCCATCAAGCACTGTCGATCCTGACTTGGTAGCGTGGCATAACACAATATCGATTTTATTAGGAATTTTCATGACTCTTCCTAATCAAATTTGTTTACGAGCTTCTACCCATGCCCATTGGCCCAGTGCCCAGTGCACGTGTTTTCCAATACTAGACATTTAGCCCTATGAGTTAAAAATCGTGGCCCCTGGCCTATCTAAGCTATTCTAGCTCTAGTAAAGAAGGTCTCCCAAATATTTTAAGCATTGGCACATAGTTAGGGGAGAACACTTTTGACAAAAATTCACTTTTAACTCATTACACCAATCAGATGTGATGATAACTCCACTTACAACTAGTAGGTGAGTTTCTCCTTTACTCAAGGAAACTCATCATACCAACCGGGTGTGATGTTCATTTACTCCTACTTACAAATGATAAGTAGGTTTTGCTTTAATAAAGTGCTCATCACCCCAACCGGGTATGATGTTAGAAAATTCCCACTCACTTGGTGATAGTGACGCGCTCGTCCTGAGTCAGCTTCCAAGTCCACACTAGTTTTTTCCTTACCAACGTTCTAGTCTCTCATATCCCTACATGATTTGGGTATACTTATCAATTAAGGTTTGGAATATCAGTCATCGTTTTCTCACGTATGAGCGACTATGCTTAAATTGTTGGTTTATTAAACTTAGGTCCCTAAAGTTCATTTTTCTTAACTTTAGGTCCCTGATACTAACTTTTCTCCAAATTGAGTCCCAAGGTTCCCAATATCCCCTTTGGGTCATCAATTTACTCAAAATTATGTAAGGGGCTCAAGTTTTCAAAATTCCCAATTTGGTCCCCAATTTTTCAAAAATTACAATTTTGCCCATACTTTCTAAAAATTGCAATTTGGACCCAAATATTTTGAAAATTGACCAATTGGTCCCCCAACATCTTTCTCATTGCTAAATGGCCTTCAATTGTGAGAAATTACATGTAAGTCCCTCAATTTTTTGAAATCCCCAATTTCTCCCATTTATACTGACCGAATTTGATTTCTTTAAATTAGCCTTCCAATACGGGTTAATTGCTCTAATTGATGGTATGGATCAATTCCTAAACTTTCATATGATTCAATTGAGCTTTGAATCGCAACATTTGGGTCTAAAACGAACTCAAACGGACCTTCGTCGAAAAACTATTCGTAGAGAGAGAAAGCTTCGAAAGCTTTCCGTTGGTGGGGCGGTGATTCAAGCTCTTGATCTGGGGAGGTAGCTCTCATCTTGAGGTTCCTTCTAGGATCAAGAATTGCTACAATTGAAGTTCAATTGAGGGTGAATTTTATCAGTGAAGTTCGACACTTTCTCTCTCTAACACTAATATGTAATGATAGAGTAAGGCTTAATTGACTTACCTTTCAACTCTATTGAGGCTGTGTGAGGGTCATGGGGGTGTCGGAGAGGCTTGGTTTGGCTAGAGGGGGTCTGAATTTGGTCAAATTCAACTCAGCCAAAATAGGGCAGCTTCGGTACATCGGAGTTACTTCACTGTTTGATTCTACTGATACTTCTTTGGCGATCCTCGAGTCAAAGGAGGTTGCTGCCAGGTACTGACTTCCCCTGAAGTCTATAGAATCTGACCTTACCTTCTGAGGTTGAGAAAAGTGCCCAAGTCGGAGCTTTGGTGCGAGCTTCACCGAAAAATGGAGCACTTGAGAGAGAATAGAGATTTGAGGGGTGTGGAGGATAAATGGAGAGTAGCTCTTTATATAGGGAGCTCGAGGACCCTCTGTGTAAAACCGGTTCCTTGGAGCCAAAGAAAAATTGGGAAAAGAACCGATTTAGGTTTATACATGAAGAAAAAAATCATTTAATGAACAAAAAATAGCTACGGGGGAAATTGGAAAATTCCAAGTGGCCAAAATTTCACAAAAACTTCAAGGAAGAAGTGGGAAGTGGAATTGAATAGAGAACCAAATCGGATGGAGGTGAACCAGATCGAACCAGCGTGAACTATAGTGAAACGATTCACAAATTTATTTTTTTAGGTGGGTTAAAAATGACAAACTAGAAAATTGAGACAACCATTAGATAGAAACTGAACTTAGAAATTTTAAATTTAAGAAAACCTAGTCGAATTGGGTCCAAACCCAGTTGGATCAGACCAGACCGATCAACGATCCAACTAGACTAGTCAACAGTCAATGAATCGGTCAATGGTCAACGATTAATGGCCAGCTGGTGCCATGTCAGCTGCCAGGTAGACACGGTTAGCTAATGAGAGGCAGCCACGTGTCTGGTCAACAGATAGTTGGTGCTGTTAGCATGCCACACAAACATGAGTAGCTAATGAGAGGCCGCCACGTCTCCGATCAACGGCTCATGTGATGACCGAGTTGGCATTCCACGTCAGAAAAATAGACCAATCACAACACGCCTCATGGCATGACCGCCACGTCATCTTCTTCAACCTTCAAACGCTGACAGAGAAGAGAGAGGGAGGGAGTTGCCAGAAAAGTTGGAGTCTCCGACGACTCAAAAAATGCTCCGGTCAGGTCTCCGGCGGCTGAGACTTACATTGGCTAGTAGTCTAAGCAGTTGCCGACATCCTTATATAAAGAGCACCCCCTCATTCGTTCTCAGCATCCCACAATCGAGCGAAGAAGAAGAAGAGTGAGTTTTCCGGTGAGCTTCTAGAGCTCCAACGACTAGCGAAACCTCCACTGAAGGAGCTTCGAAGGGTGGCATTAGAACCGAGGAAGAATACTCTAGCTCCAGACCTTCTTAGAACAACCAGAGAGTGCCCATGGAGGTGCAAGGGAGATCGCATAGTAAAGCTGCTCCCGAAGCAGTGAACTCCTACCTGACACCACCTCGCCCCATCCGGCCCTTCCACCACCCACCTTGGCCACCATTGACCACCTCAGACCCTCCACAACACCCCTACAGGCCCTGGTAAGCTTAATTTCGCCTCATATCGTTGAAATTTCCAAATTCTAGAGCTTCACCGACCATAAGTTCTCTATTCAAATTTTCGCAGGGCAGTAGTGAATTGCAACAGAACTCGATCCTGCTAGGTTCCCCTTGACTAGCTCTAGCTGCCCCCACCACAAGCTACGACCACCACCTCTCCGTCGGTAAGAAATGCAAGCTTTCTCTCTCTACTGTAACTTTTCCAACAAAGCTTCGACATGGCACAAAACATAGTCAAATTCAGAAATTTGAAGTGCAGTATGATCAATGGGAGCTGTAGGAGGCGATTAGAAGCAAGAATTGAAGAAAACAAGTACTTACATGGAGCCGATTGGATGAGGTAAGATTCGAAGTGTCATATGCTCGAATTGGGGAAGAAGATGAAGGGTGATTTGGGGATTTTGGGGGACTTTTGAGCAATTTTCAAAAATTGGAGTGCTGAATGATAATTTCACAAAATTGAGAATGATTTCATGAAACTCACCCAATTGAGGGTCAATTAGGCAAACTGGAAAAATTTGGGGCAAATGGGAAATTTTGAAAACTTGGGGACCAAACTGCAATTCTTAGAAAATTAAGGACTAAAAGGAAAAATTGGTAACTCAAGGGAAAATTAGTGAAATTAAAAGAGTTAAGGACCCAAAAAGAATAATTGGGAACCCAGGGGACCCAATAGAGAATAGAGAGAAATCAGGGACCCAATCGGACTTGAATAATGGGAACTTGTATGATACCCATCGAGCTAAACTGAGTTGTCAAGCTTGTTAGGCTGAACTACTGTTTTGCCGAAGTTAGGTTGTCGAACCTATTAGGCTAGTACGCGTGGTGGGGTCGAAGCTAAGCTAACAAACCGTTGTATGAGAGGGCCAAAGATAATAGCTATGACTTAAAAAGCTTGTTGATTGTGCATGCACCGTGATGTTCGGGCCATCAGGACACTTGGCATGAGGTAGTGATGGAACCCAAGGACTGCTAGACGACCCAGGGACCATAAGGGTAGTATCGTCATTTAGTAGGTCGTGAAGCTGAGGAGCTTCATGCGCACAGAGACCGAGGTAGTACGGGGAATGAGGTCTCGTCCCATTTAGCAAACATGGTGGAGAAATTTGATTTTGGGGTCGGAGTATTGATGTGCGCACAAACTCCACGTAGAGGTAGTATCCCTCTAACAGGGTGGACGGTAAAGGTGCTCTGATCCACAAGTGGCGCGATCAAGTACTGTTCTGCGAATGTGTAATCCCTCCTATGATAGGAGGGCACTTGTTGATCTTGTGATCATATAAAATAACAAAAATGGATTATCAAATTAAAGAAAGATAAGATGAATTCAAGTAAGACGTTATAGTACTTTCTCTCACTGAGTGTTGTACTCACCTCCCTTCCTCAACCCTTTTCAGGACATCACCCCGACAGGAAGTTCCAAACGTGCTCAGGCCCTCAAGGTACATTTCCTACCCTCAACTTAAAGGAAGAGTTCGAACGTGAACACGCATTCACCTTCCTTGCCTCATTCAAGCAGATATACTTGAATGATATAGGGAAGGGTGACCGGTTGATCACAGACTCCTACCAAATTTTTAGATTTGAAAAACTCGGTCGTATGAGGGGTGAATTCGCTGGTTTAAGTTTCAAACCTAGTTTGAACCGGTCGGTTTGGTTTGGAACAGTGTTGTCTTCTTCCTTTAGATGACAACACTGTTGACTCACTAGAAAATCGAAGCAGTGCCGGCGAAGAAGAAACGTCTTCGTTCAATATGTTTCTAACCATCAATGCCTGTCATAAAGGCACCAATTGGACCACTAAGGAGTCTCCAATCTTCCTATATAAAGAACCCCTCCCCATTCATCCTCTCCACACCTGAAAAGCTCACTCTCTCTCAGTTGCTTAGTTTTCCAGCGAAGCTCGAACCAAAGCTCTGATATATGGTCATTTTTGAGACAAAGAAGGTGAGGTTGGGTGGGAACGGGATGAGGTCTCTATCCTCATACAGATACGAAGAAGTGATTTTGGGATTGTGGGTCGGATGTCGTGTACATCCACTCATTCCCAAGGTAGAAGTGGTCGTACTTCTATCCGAGTGGCAGGAAAAGTTGCTCCGAAGCCACTAGCGGGTTTAGTAGTGATACTAACTTATGAATATGTGTAACCTTCATGTTGAAGGATGTGTGTTAGGTGATGACACACCGGCAACTAAGAAATAATGGAAAAACTCAAATTTTTAAATGAAGGGATTTTTGAAAAGAAAGGAGTCTAGCACACTCCATATAAATATTTTTCTTAAAAATTAAAAAAATGTCTTTGAAAACCCATTCACTGAGTAGTCATACTCACCCCCTCTCTTATATCCCTTTTAGGAATACGGGAAAGCCTACCCTTAAAGGCCATCAACTAAGATGCCTATAAGACAGGTATGTAAAGTTTAAAATTTCATGTAGTTTTGATTATGCTATTCCAGGAAATGGTGCAGGTTTAAAGGACGCCTTACTCTTTACGGTTTATAATAAGGGGAAACCCTTTAATAAACTAGGAGAGTGGTGGGTTGATCATGGGGATCCGACAAAACCGGGTCAAGGCGTGACATATAACATGTCATGTTGTATAGTACATGTAGTACCAACAGTCCCAGGAAAAAGGTGATTCAAGTAAGACAAGGTCCATTAGTCAAACCTAAGAACTGGAATCAGAGTCATAGTAAACCAAAGATGGAGAAAGGACCAAAATAAGATAAGGAGGAAATTATATCAAAACCCACAGGGTTAAGGATGAAAAGTCTAAATGGATGCTAAGCTAAGAGGATCAACGACTAAAGAAATGATGGGAAACGGGGACGATCGTGCGTTTATGGAACATTCAACTGAGTGATTTAGATAAGAACCCCAAAGAGGAAAAATCTTCCCTAAGCATAGTAAGAAGTGGACCTAAGGATGTACCTTGGGATTAGTGGATAGGACATAACTGATCGTGATACACTACATGGAGTGTGAGGAAAATTGAAAGGAAGAAAGATTTCTTAAGTGTGTGGCTAAAGGACTAAGTGAAGGAACAACCAAAGTAGTAACATGTCGAGCAAACCCCAAGAGTCCGTGATCAACCCCGACCCAGTTTGGTTGGAGTCTGTGATAAACCTGCCACCCTTCCTTGTATCATTAAGGTATATCTACCCAAATGAGGCAAGGAAGGTGAAGGCATGTTCACATTCAAACCCTTCCTTTAATTTGGGTGTAGGAAGCGTACCTTGAGGGCCTGAGCACGTATGGAACTTCCTGTTGGAGTGATGTCTTAAAAAGGGTTGAGGAAGGGGTGTGAGTACAACACTCAATGAGGAAAACTACTATAACGTCTTACTTGAATTCATCTTATCTATCTTTAATTTAATACATTTTTTTTTATTTCATACAGTCACAAGATCAACAATTGTCTTTCTATCATAAGAGGGATCACACAATCACAGAACGGTCCTCGATGGTGCCACTTGTGGACCGGAGCGCCTTTACCGTCCACCCTAATAGAGGGATATTGCCTCTACCCGGAGTTTGTACAGACATCAATAGTTCGATCCCAAACTCAAGTTTCTCCACCATTTCTGCTCAATAGAGACTCAAGTTTCTCCACCATTCCGCCTACTTCCTTGGTCTCTACGCCCAGGAAGCTCCTTGGCTTCACGACCTATTAAATGATGATACTGCCCTTATGCTCCCAGGGTCGTCCCACAGACCTTGGGTTCCATCACTACCTCATGCCAGGTGTCTAATGGTCCGAATATCACGGAGCATGCACAATCAACAAGCTTTTTAAGTTATAGCCATTATCTTTGGACCTCTCGCACAACGGTCTACTAGCTTGGCTTCAACCTCACCACGCGTACTAGCCTAACAGGTTTGACGACCTGATTTCGGCAAAGCAGCAGTTCGACCCAACAAGCTTGACAACTTAGCTTGGCTCGATGGGTATCATGCAAGTTCCCATTATTCAGGTCTTTTAGCCTTATTTATCACATGCTTGTTTTGGATGGGTCTAAGCCCGTATCCATCGACCTTGGGCCCACTAGCATCTCGAGCCTAAGCCCAGAATTAGCTTCCAAATGTTTTAAGAAGAGTCACCCAGTCACGGGATACTAATTTTGAGAAAATAGGTTTTCAAAGCTTAAACTATTATTCCAACCGCAATAGATGTCATAGTGATTCCCACTGACATGGTGATCTTAGCGAGGTCGTGCCTGCGGAATTTCTCTCCTCAGTGCGCTTCTAGGGCCGACGCTCGAGTAATCTGATCCTAAAGGGTGTGAGTGTTTGACCATAACCAGTAAGTGGTTTTTAACATTAAGTTGTGCTCATCATCCCAATTGGGTATGATATTAGTAAACCCACTCCCCCATTAATGTCGTGAATTCCACTAGACCGGTTCATTGTATTCACGCGAGCTTGTCCTTGCTGGCGTTCCTACACGATATGAACATCTCGGTAAATTATCCTTCGGCCTAATCGCCTTCATTCATTCAAAATGAATTAGAAAGTCAAACTTCCATTTATTTGTAATTAGGTCCCTAAAGTTATTTCTCTTTAACTTTAAGTCCCTAATGCCGGTTTTTCCTCAAATTGAGTCTCGAAACTTCTAAAATTTATCATAGGAACTCAATTTATTCCATTTCACAAAAAGGGGATTAATTTCCCAAATTTCCAATTTGGTCCTCCAACTTTTCCAAAATTACCATTTTGCCCTTCCTTTACAAATATGGTAAGTTTTGCCCCAAAAATTCCAAAATTTCTCAATTGGTCCTCCAACATTATTTTCATGCCCAATTTCCCTCAATTTCATAAAATTTCATTTTGGTCCTTCAATTTTCGAAAATCCCCAATTTTTCCTCAAATTTTCCGCCAATTTCAACTTTTCAACACTACCGAATATGATTTTATCAAATTGACCGATCAAACACCTCTAATTGTTAAAATTGGAGTTGAAATTGAGTTCCAACATGTTCATATGATTCTAAGGAACTTTGAATCATAGATTTTAACGCTAGGACGAGCTTAAATGGAGTCTCACCGGAAAACAAACTGTAGAGAGAGAAAGCTTTGATTTCTCACCGGTAAGGGCACATCTGTCTGAGCTTTCGATCTGAGCAGATAGCTCTCATTTTAAGGTTCATCCTAGAATCAAGAATCATATCAATTGATGCCAAATTGAGTTAGAATTTTATCATTGAAATTTTGTCGGTTCTCTCTCTAGCACCGACCGAAAATTGTAGAGGGGAGCTGAATTGGCTTAACTTTCAGTCCTAATTCAGCTATGGGAGGGCTGAGGAAGTGTTGGGAAGGCTTGGTTTGGCCTGAGAAGGGCTCAAAATGGCCAATTTAAAATCAGCCGAAACAAAGCAGCTTCGTTCTGCCAGAGCTACTTCAATGTTTCATCACGCCAGCATCTCACCGGCGACCCTCGGAGTGAATGGAGACTACAGACGTGTAGCTGACTTCTCCCCAGTTCTAAAGAACCCGACCTCACCTTGTTTGGCTCAAAAAAGGCCCCATGTCAGAGCTCTGGTTCGAGCTTCACTGGAAAATGGAGCAATTGAGAGAGAATAGAGTTTTTGGGTGTCGAGAGGATGAATGGTGAGGGGCTCTTTATATAGGGAGCTTGGAGACTAGTTGGTCGTCCGTTTGCCTACGTTATTGCTGACATTGAAGACCTTAAATTACCCGAACAGAAGCGTTTTTTCTTTTCCGGCATTACTTTAGTTTCCCGGTGAATGAACAGTGTTGTCATCCTGAGGAAGAAGACGACACTATTCCGAACCGGACAAGACCGGTCCAAACCGGGTTCAAAGCTTAAACCGGCCGGTTCACCCCCCCATTCGATCAAGTTTTTCAAATCTAAAAATTTCTAAATTCATCTGAATTCATTCTCTATCCAATGGTGGCCTCAAATCTCCAATTTGAATTATTTAAGCCACCTAGAAAAATGAATTTAGGATTCGGTTCAATAGTGGTTCAAATTGGTCTGAACCAGTTTGGATCCGGTTTACCTGAACCAGTTTGGTTTTCATCCCCAATTCCTTCAAAAGTCTATTTCCATATCTTTTGTTATTCCTTGGGTCATTTGGCTCCATAAAATTCCTGGTTTACCATCTCTTTATCGATTCCGGTTCATAAACCGACTCGGTCTTTAAATCGGTTCAATCTAGTTTGGGTCTGGTTCATCTGAACCGTCTGATTTTTCTCTCCCAATTTGTGCTAAGGTTCCTTCCCAAGGTTTATGAATTTCCTTGGAGTACAATAGAGTTGAATTCTTTTGTTTTGCCTAATCTCTATCTGTTCTAGTTCATGAACCGACTCGGTTCATAAACCGGTTCAATCCTATTGGACCCGGTTCACCCAACCCGGTTTAATTTTCCTCTTCCAATTCGTCCTAAGGTTCTTTTCCATAGTATTTTGAACCCTTTGGATCACCCAAGAGTTGTAAATTCCCAAACTGCCCGTTCACAAATGATCGGGTTTGTGAATCGGTTCGGTATCCTCATTTGGTTTGACCAGTTCTTTTCCCGGTTTTTCTTAGCTCAAAAGTGCAGGTTTTACATTATAAATATGTCTCTATCCATTATAGTTCTAGAACATTCGACCTCGAGAATGGTTGATGCCTTCCCAACCATTTAGGAGTCGTGTGGCTTCATTCCTTCTTATTACCCTGTAGTGTTCCCCAACTACCTTCGATGTTGTCCAATTGTCCCTTAAATTTTTGACATCAGGATCGTGTCGGTTTTTCCTTATCTACTCATTCTTTACCAACTTCTTTATTGGTTTTTCCCTAGTTCCAACCATTAGGTTTCCCAATGACTTACCGACACATTGGGATTCTTCCTCATTTCCTATGGCGTCCTTTACTCAAGATATCATGCCCCAACCCAATTTGGTCGGATCCCTGTAAGTAACCCACCACTCCATGTGGTTCATTAAGTGTTTCACCCTTTTCTAAACCACGAGAAGTAAGGCATTCTTTTACCTTTCTTTCTTGGAATAACATTATAGAAAACTGAATATTTTAAAGCAGACATACCTGTCTTAAGTTCCAATATAGGAGGGTTTTTAAGATTGGTGTTTTCTTGGTTACCTGAAAGGGATAAAAGGGAGGGGGTGAGTTGTACAACTCAGTGAGCGGGTGTTGCGAGTGATTTTTCAAAATAGCTTTATCCTAACCGTTCCAAGGTTGTCATTTCCTTAAAAAAAGGATTTTCCTTAATTTTGGTTTTCAAAACCTTTTTCCATTTCCGTATTAGGTGTGTTTAGCTCTCTTAGCCCATCCCCTTGCCTCTGGAGGCATTTAGCAAATAAACACATGCCCTTCATCAAGAAGGGTACACACATTCATAGGTGCAACCTGTCCAATGCACCCACTAGTGGATCGGAACGTCTTTACCATCCACCAAGATAGAAGCCCATCCACTTCTACCCTATGCCTGAGTGGAATATCCCAAACGTCCGACCCTTAGACCTAAATGCCACTACGTATCCGTATGAGGACGGAGACCTCATCTTGACCCCACCCCGGTCTCATGCGCAAGAAGCTACCAAAGCTTCATAACTGACTAACATGACAAACCACCCTTATCGCCCCCATGTAGTCCAACAGACCTTGGGACCCATCATTACCCCCTCGGGTGTCTTGATGGTCTCGTACCATAAGTGCATACACAAACAAGAGTTTTTCATATCATAGCCATCATCTTTGGTGCCAACGATCCAACGGCCCCGACGCTCAACCGGATCTATAGCTATTTGTATAGGCCGATTTGTCGACCTGGCCCTAACGCTCTACTGCAAGTCTATCGAGTACTGTCTATCCTAACTTGGTACCGTGGAGAAATCAGACAACCAATTTCATTAAAAAAATTATATATCTTTTCTTAATCAAGTTTATTTACGAGCTCCTGCTCGTGCTCATTGGCCTTGGGCCCAATGTACGTGTTTTTCCAAAACTGGGCATTTAGCTCTATGAGTTCAAAAATCGAGGCCCCTAGCCTATCTGAGCTATTCTAGCTCCTGTCAAGAAGGTCTCCCAAATGTTTTAAGCATTGGCATACATTCAAGGAAGAGCACTTCCGACAAAAATTTATTTTCCAATCATCACACCAACTTGGTGTGATGATATCTTCGCTTAAAACCGATAGACAGGTTTCTCATTTCCTCAAGAAACCCATCATACCAACCGGGTATGATTATCTCTACTTACAACCAGTAAGTAAGTTTTATACATTAAAGATAGTGCTCATCATCCTAACCGGGGATGAAGTTAGATGATTACACTCACCCGATAACTGTGACGTGTTCGTCCCCAGTCGGTTTACACATCCACGTGAGCTTTCTTTTGTTGGAGTTCTGGTAATACATGTCCCTACACGATTTGGGTATCATTATCAATGAGTGTTTGGCATAATAGCTTTCATTTTCTCACGTGTGGGCGACTAGTCCCAAATTTTTTATTTATTGCACTTAGGTCCCTAAAGTTCACACCTTTTGACTTTAGGACCCTAGTGTTAAATTTTCCTCAAATTAAGTCTCGTGTACTTCCAATATCCTCCTTGAACCCTTAATTTACTTTAAATTGTGTAAGGGGCTCAAGTTTCCCAAATTTCCAATTTGGTTCCCAATTTTCCAAAAATTACGGTTTTGCCACTACTTTCCAACAAGAGCAATTTGGCCCCAAATATTTCAAAAACTAACTAATTGGTCCCACAACATCTTTCTCATTGCCAATTGGCCTTCAATTTGGGAAAATTGCATAGAGGTCCCTCAATTTTTTGAAATCCCCAATTTTCATAAAAAATTTCCCCCAATTTCTCCTCTACAAACTCATCAAATTTAATTCTTTCAAATTGGCCATTTAATCAGGATTAATCACTCTAATTGATGGTATGGATCAATTCCTACACTTCCATATGATTCAATTGAGCTTTGAACCACAACATTGAGATAGAAAGGGCATGTGAACTCTTTCTATGATAGAAAGGGCGTGTGATTGTTTGTTGAGGCACCTCCTGAGCAAAGGGAAATGTTAAGAAGAACTCATATTACAATAAACTGAAAGTATAAAACGTTTTGATAAGACTGATTGTTTGAAAATTCACTTCCCAACCCTCACTCACTGAGTTGTAGAAACTCATCCCCTCCCATTAAACTTTTTCAGGAGAAACGCCTCGGTACGATGAGCTGGTGCTAGGAGAGAAAGCCAAGGGCACCGCCAATAGGTAACTTTTATGTTTTGCAAACTTCGTTATGGAAAACAAGTATTCCAACGCATTTACCTTCCTTGGACTATTTGGTAGAAATACTAGATTAGTATGAGGAAGGGTGGCGGGTTGATCACAAGACTCCGACCAAACCGGGTCGAGGCGTGACAAAAAGCATCTATAGGGGAATACATATCTGGAGCAGTGTTAGGGGGAGAGGAACATGTAAAGGGAGTGAAGGGTGAGGGGTTAGTGAGCTCTTAGTAGGAGAGTAGGCAGGACGACTTGCATAAGGGAAGATAAACTCATGAAAATGAATAGTAGGAGAGAGAAAAATGTGACCCGTGGAGGGATTAAGACAACAATAACCAATATATCCCGATGATACCTATCATGCCATGACCAAGTTTGGGCGGATGCCCATGAGCAACCCTCCACTCTTCCAATTTATTAAGGGTTTTCCCCTTCTTTAAACCGCGAGGAGTAAGGCATCCTTTGTACTTGTACCTTTCCTGGAATAACATTAATCAAAACTAAAATAAATTAAATTTACGTACCTATCTTGCAGGTTTAGCTAGTGAATTTTCTGTAGATAGGCTTTCCCTCGGTTACCTGAAAAGGGGTAAAGGGAGGGAGTGAGTTTGACAACTTAGTGAATGGGTGTTTGAAACATGAGTTTCTAAAAAATGGTTTGAATTGGAGTGTGTTAGACTCCTTATTTTCTTTAAAACAATTTCTTCCTCAATTTCTCGGTTTTCAAAACCTTTACTCATCATTAACCACAGTCGGAGTGTTTAACAATCAACACACGCCCTTCATCATGAAGGGATCACACATACACAGGGCAGCCAGTCTAATGCACCCACTTGTGGCATAGGAGCGACTTTACCGGCCACCTAGATAGAAGCTCATCCACTTCTACCCAAGGAATGAGTGGATGTACGCGACATCCGACCCTCAAACCTGAAAAGTAATTTTGTGTCCGTATGACGATAGAGACCTCATCCCAGCCCACCCTGGTCTCGTGCACATGAAGCTACGTCGAGCTTCTCTGACTGTTGGCATGACAATTTGCCCATATCTCCACCATGTCGTCCAGTAGCCCTTAAGATGCATCACTACCCCTCTTGGGCTTCTTGATGGTCTCGAACCTCAATGCATGCACAAAACATAATTTTCCATATTAGCCATTAATCTTTGGTGCCACTAGTACAACGACCCTGACCCTCAACTCGACCTGCAGCAGTTTGTCTCGACTAGTTTGTTAACCTGTCTTGTCGCACTACCGCCAGTCCATCGAGTATGTCGGTCTTGTCTTGGTACCATGGCCAAATAACATCATTCATTAAAATTTTTTGTGGCTTAATCTCATATTTTTTAAGAGTTCATGCTCATGCCAACTGGCCTTGGACCCACTGTACGAGATTTTCAAAATCGGGCATTCTAACCCCTAAGTTTCAAAAATTGAGGCCTCTGGCCTATCTAAGCTATTTGAGCTCTCGTCAAGAAGGTCTCCCAAAATATTTAAGTAGTGGCACACAGTCAAGAGAGAGCACTTCTAACAAAAATAACTTTTCATATGTCCATCACACCAATCGGGTGTGAGAACATCTCTGCTCATAACCAATAAGTAGGTTTTCTACTTCCTTACAGGAAGTTTATCATACCAATCAAGTATAATCTACTTACAATTGATAAGTAAATTTTTTGCGTGTCTCTCACATCACCCAAACCAGGTGTGATGTTAAAATTCCACATAATAGTGGTTTTTCATTTCCAAGGTACTAATCATCCCAACCAGGTATGATGTGAAAATTCACACTCACCAAATAAGTGCAGTATACTTTTCCTCTTAACGGGCTCTTTGCCTCACGTGAGCTTATCCTTGTCGGCGTTCCTAGTACTTTGTGTTCCTACATGATATTAACATCCTTTTTCATTAACATTTGACCTAATAGCCTTCATTCATCACAAATGAATGAAATGCCCAACTTTTAATTATTAGCATTTAGGTCCCTCAAGTTCTTTAGGTCTCTAATGCCAATGTTTCCTCAAATTAAATCTCGAAACTTCTAAAATTCACTTTGGGATCTCAATTTATTCAAAATCACCAAAAGGGTTTCAATTTTTCCAAATTTCCAATTTGGTCCCCAACTTTTTAAAAATTACCATTATGCCCCTACTTTACAAAAATGGCAATTTGACCACAAAATTGACCAATTGGTCCTCAAACATCTTTTTCATGGAAAATTGACCCAATTTTGGGAAATTACACTTTGGTCCCTCAATTTTATGAAATTTCCAAATTTTCCCAAAATTTTCCCCCAAGTTCCCCCTTTCAAACTGACCGAATTTAATTTCATCAAATTGACCGTTCAATTGGGTCTAATTGTTAAAATTGAAGCTAAATTTTGTTCCTACACTTTAAAAGCTTACCGTCGGAGGTGCGGCTATCTGAGCTTTCAATCTAGGCAGATAACTCTCGTCCTAAGGTTCCTCTTAGGATCAAGAATCGCATCAATTCATGCTGAATTGATAGAGAATTTGGTCAGTGAAGTTTCACATGTTCTCTCTCTAATACTGATCAGAATTAATAAAGGGAAGCCAAATTAGCCTACCTTTCCACTTTAGTCCAGTCATATGAGGGCTGTGGAAGTGTTGGATGAGCTTAGTTTGGCCTAAGAGGGGCTCAAATTAGCCATTTTCAGCTTGGCCGAAATAGGGCAGCTCCGGACCGTTAGAGCTACTTCACTGTTCGATCATGATAGTGTTTCTCCAACGATCCTCAAAACAAATGGAGACTATTATCAGGTAGTTGACTTCTCCCCGAACCCAACCTCGCCTTCTTGGCTCAGAAAAACCTTAATGTCAGAGCTCTGGTTTGAGCTTCACAGGAAATTAGAGCAGTAGAGAGAGGAGTTTTCAGGTGTGAGGAAGATGAATTAGGAGGAGCTCTTTATATAGGATGCTCGGGGACTCATTGGTCGTCTGATTGGCGCCTTTTTGGAAATCATTCATTGCCTAAAACTCCCTGAATGAAGACTTTTCATCTTCACCGACACTGCTCAATTTTCCAGTGAGTGAAGAGTGTTTTCATCTGAAGGAAGAAGATGACATTGTTCTAAACTGGACCGTACTGGTCTGAACCAGGTTCAATGTTTAAACAGACTGATTCAGGCTTGATTTAACCAAGTTTTTCAAAATTAAAAATTTCTAAATTCATCTAAATTCATTCTCTATCCAATGATGGCTTCAATTCTCCAATTTGAATTTTCTAAGCCACCTAGAAAAATGAATTTAGGAACCAGTTTAATAGTGGTTCACACCGGTTCAATCTATTCAGGTCTGGTTCACCTAAACCGGTTTGGTTTTCACTTCTAATTCATTCCAAAGTCCTTTTACATGACTTTTATGACTCTTTGGGTCAATTAGGATTTGTAAATTTCTTAATGTTCCATTTCTCTAATGGTTGGGGTTCGTGAACCGGTTTGGTTCTTTCTCTTGGTTTTGACCGGTTCTTTCCCGATTTTCTTATCCCGAAGGGGCGAGGTTTACAACTATCCCCTCCTTTGAGGAGTTTTGTCCCCAAAACATAATTAGCCTTCTTCATTCTGGGATAAACTTCCCTTAATGTCAACTTGGACAAGTTAACACAACAGTCATTCTTGCACTTCGCCCACCTTAAATCACGCACTCAAGGGAATTTCTTTTCCTTTACATTGTTTAATACTTCCTTGGAGTTTATCATAACTAGTATGTCTTGCCCGCAAGTTCAAAGGCATATCCCTAGGTTCACATCTTCCTTTACTTAGGGCAAGATTCTTCCCTTTGAGGTCCTTACTTAAGATTTCAGGATTGGGTGTTCCAAGATGCTCAATCGTTCTTGTGTCTAGTTATTCTCTTCATCATTAAAACCCTTAGCTCTATGTTCTTTTGAGCATTACATACTTGTTTTCACAGGTTTTGATGTTATTACCCCTTCGTCCTATCTTTACCCTTCCTTCACCCGTCCTTTATTACAACTTCAGTCAAATTTATGTTTGACCTCGTTATGCTTACCAACTAGCTCTTTCTTACTTAAGTCACATTTTTCCTCGGGATTGTTGGGCTTACATGCCCCTTACAACATGACATATTCTAGAACCTGTCTTTGACCATTTTAAAATTTTAGAACACTTCCATAATGGTTGTTCTCAACTTTCCAACCTTTTAGGGATAGTATAACTTCATCTCTCTTGTCGTTAGGTAGTATTCATCGACCACCATTACCGTTATTCAATCAACTTACATAACCATGTTAGTTTTCCTTACCCACTCATCCTTTCCCAACTTCCTTATTGGGTCTTTCTAGTTCTAATTATTGGGCTTCCAAATGATTTAGCGACATGCTGTGATTCTTTCCTTATTAAGTCCTTCCTCTTCACTAGTGGCATCCTTTACTCAAGGACTTTCCTTTTGCTTAATCCACTCAAGGACTTTCCTTTTCCTTAATCCCTATCTAAGCTATTAGAGCTCCTGTCAAGAAGGTCTCCCAAAATATTTAAGAAGTGGCACACAGTCAGGGGAGAGCACTTCTAACAAAAATAATTTTTCACTTGTCCATCACACCAACCAGGTGTGAGGACGTCTCCGCTCATAATCGATAAGTGGGTTTTCTACTTCCTTCTAGGAAGTTCATCATACCAACCGGGTATGATTTACTTGCAATTGATAAGTTGATTTTTCGCATGTTTCTCACAACACCCCAACCAGGTGTGATGTTAAAATTTTACATAATTGTGGGTTTTCATTTTTGAGGTACTCATCATGCCAACCAGGTATGATGTAAAAATTCTCACTAACCAGATAAATGTAGTGTACTTTTCCTCTTACTCAGCTCTTTGCCTCACGCGAGCTTATCCTTGCTAGCGTTCCTGGTACTTCGTGTTCCTATACGATATGAACATCCTTGTTCATTAACATTTGACCTAATAGCCTTCATTTCCATGCCCCAACCCGGTTTGGTCGGATCCCCGTGATCAACCTGCCACTCTCCCGGCTTACTAAGGGTTGCCCCTTCCTTTATAAACCGTGAGAAGTAAGGTGTCCTTTAAACCTACACCTTTCCTGAAATAACATAAATCAAAACTACATAAAATTTTAAAATTATCATACATTTCTTACATGTTTGTTAGCTGGTGGTCTTTGGATAAGCTTTCCAAGGTTACCTAAAAGGGATATAAGGGAGGGTATGAGTTCAATGACTCAATGAATGGGTGTTTTAAGGTATGACTTTCTGAAAAATAGTTTGAATTGGAGTGTGTAAGACTGTTTATTTTTCTTTTAAAAATATTTTATTCTCAAATCTCAATTTTCATAACCATTTCTCATCATAACAGTGTGTTTATCAACCAACACACGCCCTTCATCATGAAGGAAACACACATTCGCAGGCCAGCTCGTCCATTGTACCCACTTGTGGCATTAGAGTAACTTTATCGGCCACCTAGATAGAAGCATGTCCACTTCTACCCTAAGAATGAGTGGATATATGTGACATCTGACTCTCAATCCCGTAACAAAACTCCATGTCCATATGAGGATAGAGAACTCATCCCATCCCCACCCCGGTCTCATGTGCAATGAAGCTACGTCGAGCTTCTCACGACTTCTCGTACGACTAACTACCCTTATCTCCACCATGTCGTCCAAAGCCCTAGAACACATCACTACCCCTCTTGGGCATCTTGAAAGTCCCGTAACACAATGCATGCACAAATCAATAATTTTTCTACATAAGCCATATAATTTGTGGTGTCACTGGTCCAACGGCCCCGACCCTCAACTCAACCTGCAGCTATTTGAAGTGACTAGTCCTAAGACCTATCATGTCAGATTGTCGCTAGTCAATCGAGTATGTCAGTCCTATCTCGGTACCATGGCCAAACAATTCATTCACTTAAATTTTCATGGCTTAAAATCATGTTTGCTTACGAGCTCCTACTCATGCCAACTAGCCTAGGGCCCACTATTTGAGATTTTCAAAATTTGGCATATTAGCCACCAATTTCCAAAACTGAGGCCTCCGACCTAACTGAGCTATTCGAGCTCCCATCAAGAAGGTCTCCCAAATATAGTAGTGGCACACAGTCAAAGAAGAGCACTTTTGATAAAATAATCTTTTCAGTCATCCACCACACCAACTGAGTATGAGGACATCTTCGCATATAATCGATAAACAGGTTTTTCACTTCCTTTCAGGAAGTTTCATCATACCAACCGGGTATGATCTACTTACAACCAGTAAGTAGTTTTTCCGCGTGATTTCCACATCACTCCTTTGAGGTGTGATGATTAAAATACCACTTTTTTGCACAATAGGTTAAAATACCACTTAGCAGTGGGTTTTCATTTCCAAAGTTCTTATCATCCTAATCGGGTATGTTATAAAATATCCCACTCACCCAATCGAGCAGTGTATCTCCTCTTAATCAGTTTTCGTCTCTTGCAAGCTTTGTATCAGCTAACGTTCCCGATATCTCATGTTCCTACATGGTATCTTTGTTCATTATCATTTGCCTTGATAGCTTTCATTCATTATGAATGACTAAAAATGTAAACCTCGCCCTTTTGAGTTAAGGAAAATCGGGAAAAGAACCGGTCAAACCGAGTAAGAAAACCTTGGGAACAGGCAATTTGGAAATTTATAACTCCCGGGTTATCCAAAGGGTTCATAAAACCTTGGAAAAGAACCTTAGGACAAATTGGAAGAGAAAAACCAGACCGATTTAGATGAACCAAATCCAATTGGATTGAACCAGTTTATAAATCGAGTTGATTTGTGAACCGAAACCGATAGAGAATGGGTAAACCAAGAAATTTATGGATCCCTTGTGATCCAAAGAGATTTATAAACCTTGGGAAGGAACATTAGAACAAAGTGGGAGAGAAAAACCAGATCGGTTAGGGTGAACCGGACATGAACCGAATTGAACCGGTTTGAGGACCAAGTCGGTTTATGAACCGGAATCGATAAAGAGATGGAAAACTATGAATTTTATGGACCTTAAGTGACCTAAGGAGTCACAAAAGTCATGGAAATGGACCTATGAAGGAATTGGGGATGAACCCCAAACCAGTTTAGGTGAACCGGATCCTAACCAATTTGGACCGGTTTGAACCACTATTGAACTGGATCCTAAATTCATTTTTCTAGTTAGATTAAATAATTCAAAATTGAGATTTGAGGCTACCATTGGATGAAAATAAATTTAGATGAATTTATAAATTTTTAGATTTGAAAAACTCGGTCAAATGAGGGGTGAACCGGCTGATTTAAGCTTTGAACACGTTCGGACCGGTTTGGTCCGGTTCAGAACAGTGTCATCTTCTTCCTATAGATGATAACACTGTTCACTCGCCAGAAAATCGAAGAAACGCCGGTGAAGAAGAAACATCTCCGTTCAATACGTTTCCAATCATCAATGCCTGTCATAAAGGCACCAATCGGACGACCAAGGAATCCCCGAGCTTCCTATATAAAGACCCTCTCTCCATTCATCCTCTCCACACTAGAAAAGCTCACTCTCTCTCAGTTGATTAGTTTTCCGGTGAAGCTCCAACCAGTGCTTCGATATAAGGTCTTTTCTAAGCCAAAGAAGGTGAGATTAGGTTCTTTAGAACCGGGGAGAAGTTAGCTACACGCATGTAGTCTCTGTTTGTTCCGATGGTTGCTAGAGAAATGCTAGCATGTTGGAACAGTGAAGCAACTTCGGCGGACCGAAGCTGCCCTATTTCGGCCAAGTTCAAATTGGCTATTTCAAGCCCTCCTCAGGCCACCTCCCATGGCCAAATTAGGACTGAAAGGTAAGCCAATTCGGTTCCCCTCTGCAAATTTCGGTTAGTACTAGAGAGAGAACCAGCATAATTTCAATGATGAAATTCTAACTCAATTTGGCATCAATTGGTGTGATTCTTGATTCTAGGATAAAACTCAGGACGAGAGCTATTTGTCCAGAATGAAAGCTCAGACTGTCGTGCCCACACCGGTGAGTAGTCAAAGCTTTCTCTCTCTACAGTCCATTTTCCAGCGAAACTCCATTTGAGTTCATTCTGGTGGTAAAACTTGTGATTCAAATTTCTGGAGAATCATATGAACATGTAGAAACTTAATTTCATCTTTAATTTCAACAATTGGAAGTGTTTGATCGATCAATTTGATGAAATCAAATTCGGTTGTGTTAAGTTGGAATTGGGGGAAAATTTGGGGATTTTTGAAAATTCAAAGAATCAAAATGCAATTTCCTAAAATTGAGGGTCAATTGGGCATGATAAAAATGTTAGAGGGCCAATTGAGGAATTTTAGAATTTTTGGAGTAAAATTTACTATTTTTGTAAAGGAAGGGCAAAATGGTAATTTTGGAAAACTTGGGGGACCAAATTGGAAATTTGGGAAATTAAATCCCTTTTTTTAAAATGGAATAAATTGAGGTCCTATGATAAATTTTAAGAGTTTCGGGACTCAATTTGAGGAAAAACTTAAATTAGGGACTTAAAGTTAAAGAGAAATAACTTTAGGGACTTAAATGCAAATAAATAGAAAATTTGGTTTTCTCATTCATTTGGAATGAATGAAGGCTATTAGGCCAAAGGATAATGAACTGAGATGTTCATATCCTGTTGGAACATGAAGTACCAGGAACACCAGTAAGGACAAACTCGCGTGAATACAAAGAACCGGTATATTGGAATTCACTGCATTTACGGGTGAGTGGGTTTACTAACGTTATACCCGGTTGGGATGATAAGCATAATTTAAAGTTAAAAACCACTTACCGGTTGTGAGTGGGATTTTATATCATACCCAATTGGGGATGAAAAGTACCTTGAAATGAAAACCCACTATCAAGTGGTATTTTAAACGTCACAACTTAGAGGAGTGATGTGAAAATCATGTGAAAAAACTATATACCGGTTGTAAGTAGATCATACCCGATTGGTATGATGAAACTTTCTCAAAGGAAGTTGAAAACTTGTTTATCGGTTGTGAGCGGAGATGTCCTTATACTCGATCGGTATAATGGATAGTTGAAAATATATTTTTGCCAAAAGTGCTCTCCCCTAACTATGTGCCAATGCTTAAACTGTTTGAGAGACATTCTTGACGGGAGCTCGAATAGCTCTTATCGGCCGGGGGCCTCGGTTTTGGAACGTGGGGGCTAATATGCCCGATTTTGAAAATATCATATAGTGGGCCCAAGGCCAGTTGGCACGAGCAGGAGCTCATAAACAAACATGAGTTATATGCCATAAAAATTTACATAAAGGCATTGTTTGGTCATGGTACCAAGAAAGGACCGACATACTCAATCAACTAGCGGCAGTGCGACATGACAAGTCGATGGATCGGTCAAGACAAACAACTATGGGTTGAGTTGAGGGTCAGGGCCATTGGACCCGTGGCACCACAAATTATATGGCATGATAAGAAAATACTGATTTTGCATGCACTATGATTGCGGGACCATCAAGACACCCAAAAGGGGTAGTGATGCATCCTAAGGGCACTGGACGACCTGTTGGGTATAAGGGCAGTTCGTCATACTAGGTGACTGTGCAAAATTTGGAGTAGCACCAAATGCATGAGACCAGGGTGGGTACAGGATGAGGTATCTATCCTCATACGGACAGGAAGAATTGATTTCGAGATTGAGGGTTGGATATCATGAACATCCACTCATTCTCAGGGTAGAAGTGGGCGCACTTCTATTTGGGTAGCCGTTAAAGTCGCTCCAAAGCCACAAGTGGGTTTAGTGGACATGCTGGCCTGTGAATGTGTGTTTGACCTTCATGATAAAGCATGTGTGTTGGATGATGACACACCATGGTTAATAAGAAATGGTGGTAAAAATCGAGATTTGAAATGAAAGGATTTTTTAAAGGAAGGAGTATGGCTCACACCAATACAATTCTTTTTCCTTAAGTTAAAAGTTTTGAAAACCCATTCACTAAGTCGTTGTACTCACCCTCTCCCTTATATCCCTTTTAGGAAATTCTAGAAAGCCTACCTTTAAAAACCATCAACTAAGATGCCTTTGAGATAGGTATGATAAAATTAAAATATTGTGCAGTTTTTATTTATATTATTCCAATAAAAGGTGCAGGTTTAAAGGACGCCTTACACTTTATGGTATATAATAAGGAGAAACCCTTTAATAAACTGGGAGAGTGTCGGGTTGTTAACGGGGATCCGACCAAACCAGGTCGGGGCATGACAAAAAATATCCAACTTTTTAAATATTTGCAATTTGGTCCCTAAAGTTCTTTTTCTTTCACTTTAGACCCCAAATGTCAGTTTTTCAACAAATTAAGTGCTGAAACTTTTAAAATTCACCTTGGGATCTCAATTTATTCAAATTCACAAAAGGGGTTCAAGTTTCCCAAATTTCCAATAGGTTTCTTAATTCCCTAGAAAGGCTTCGCCATCCTTGAGTCTAAACACCTTGGTGGTTTTTCTTGTTTAATCTCCTTTGCTAAGGGTCATTCTAAGAGTCCTTCTAGGTTTCTTAATTCCCTTATTCAATTTCCTTAACTGAGATGGAAATTTTCCCTAGTGTCTATGGTAGTGTGGGTTTGGTTTGTTACTTTCCTTGGGTCAATATTTCTAGCAAGATCACATAATTGAGAGATAGGAATTTAAGAATTTTGAGTACTTCGTTAATAGAGGAATGCAAAATATTGGGATTATAGCCGTATTACAAAAAGTAGTCACATAATAGATAGGAAGCTACGGTTTTCTTAGTAAGTATCCTCCATGGTAAATTATACGTCCGTACTAGCATTGAGTGGTTCCTTCTACTCCTCATGATCAGCTTCTATTCTTGTGGTTCCTTCTATTGCTCCTTGTTTTTCTTCATTCACTAAGCTCATTTTTAACTCCTTGGACTTTCCATGATTTTGTACTCCTTGATGTTTACTTCTCTTTGTTCCACTTCTTTTTCTTTTTCTTAGATCTCCCTTAGATGGGTTCTTCCTTATCATATTTTAAGGGTTAGTCTTAAGGGTTGAGACTTATTCGTATTTTCATTTTTAGATGATTTCTTACCTTTTACTTAGATTATCATACTCTTTCTTTTCATCAAATAACTTAGAAGTTTTAAAAAAAAAACTTTTACTTTCATTCATTCAAGAAATATTATTCTTACCATACTTTGGCTTATTACAGAAATTCTCTACCCCCTAATCCCCTGGGGTCATAGGACTAGAATTAACCCTACAACGGTTGTAAGACTCATGATCAGAAGGCTCTGAGAAATTGATTGGGGTCCATTCACGCTCCCTAATAGGACGACTCTCATGTATAGCCTCCAATCCGTTCCAACTTAGTACCTCAACTTCACACTCATAAGTCCACTTCACCCATTGGGAGGGATTGAAGCCAGGTTGAGTGGATGGAGTTACTTGATGGACCTTCATGAAGGTAGCATATGTATCCCAACAATTATCCCAGGCCTCTTTCTTGGTTGGATTCCCTTCCAGTTGTTGCAAAACTAGAGAAGGAGGGGTTGGACTTCTAAGAGGTGATGCTGGTTCCTCTTGTCCGGGAGGAGGGTATATGATGCCTTCCGGTTCCAGTAAGGCTCCTACTAGTTTCCAATAGTCTTACACCATGTCCTTGGGCACCCGTTTCTCACCCTTTAGAAACCTTTGTATGGCTTCATCCCTTGGGTTGGATGCCTTTTTCAAGGTAATAGGTGGAGGACTAGATTTCACCGCGAATTTCCTAGGGACTCTCCTCCCTACACAATAGTTTAGAGTTGGTTTAATGTCATGGCATAATATTGATAATGTTTCAAGGGAACTAGGCTCTGAAACCACTCTAGTTGTCACACCCCAACCCGGTTTGGTCGGATCCCCATGAACAACCCGCCGCTCCCCCGGTTCAAGAGGAGTTTCCCCCTTCTTTAACTCAAGAGGAGCCAGGCATACTTTCGACCTTGTTCCTTGGAAAGGCATATATCAATTCTTCCCCTTGAGGTTCTACACTCAAGATTGGAAATTCTAAGATAACTAACCATTTTCATGTCTAATTAACCACTTGGTCATTGAAATCCTTATCTCGACATCCTTTAGAGCATTATGTACCTATTTTCACAGATTTCTTTATCATCACTTTTTCGTCCCATTTTGACTCTTTCTTCATTTGTTTCTCATTACAAATCAGTCCAATTTATGTTTGACTTTGTCATGCTTATGAACCGACTTTTCCTTATTCTGAGTCATGTTTTCATCGGGCTTGTTGGGTTTCCTTGTCTCTTACAGCATGACGTTTTCTAGATCTTACCTCTATATCCATTAGATCTTCGAAACACCTCTTTTATGGTTATTCCTTATTTTTTAACCTCTCAGGAATTGTATAACTTCATCCCTCTCTTCTTTTGATAGCATTCCTCAACTATCCTTTTTACCATTATCCTCTCCTCCATCATGCCTTTGAAGTTATGTCTCACATAACCGTGTCGGTTTTCCTTACCCACTCGTCCTTTCCCAACTTCTTTATTAGGTCTTCCTGGTGCCAATTATTTGGTTTCCCAATATCTTACCAACAAATTGGTATTCTTTCCTTCTTAAGTCCTTGGCATTCCATATTCAAGGGTTTTTCCTTTTTCCTTAATCCACTTTTACTTACTCATAATCACTTCATGATTCTTCATTCTACAATAATTACTTTCGATCTATGTGTTGATTACTTTGCTTGGGAAGGTTCCCTCCTTCCGTTTTTGTTCTCCACTATGTCCCTTACAGTAGAGATTTCCATCTTAGGAGTTACATGCTCAACCTCCTTATCATTCATTATATGGTTCTTTCTCCCTTTCTTCGCACCACTATCTATGTTAGGGCATTTTCCCGTATTGGAATCTTCTTTATCCACAACTTTTGTTTCATCCCTTATTCTTTACTAGAGATACCTTAAATTTTCGGTCTTATTCCATACACTTCACACTATGCTCAGTCCTCTACCCTTTAAGCTTCATATGCACGTGTGGACTATGACCCATCTTACCAATTGCGGTTATTCCTCCTTAGCCACATCTTATTTGGAGAACTTACTTTCTCAATGTTTCTCGAACATTCTTTACTTTATTACCTTAGTATGGGTTGTCCACTCATTCACACTTGTCACAACATCTTTTTGATGCTAACTCGTTAACTTATTTCCGTTTAAAGAGGGTTCACATCCTCCTTGTTTCAAAATCTCTTGTTCGTCCTTCATAAAGCTCACTTAACCGTCTCAAGACTTTAAACTAGAAATCCGATTTTGACCATTAATTTCTTTAAGGATTTTCCTTCATTCTTCTTTTTCCAATGTTTTAGCCTTTTCACTTCTCCCTTCTTTGTCTTGGTTTAAATCCAGGGTTCTCTCGAAGACCAGTTCTTCAACTGTCTCCTTCTCTCCATTTTTTTTATGATCCAATCATCTGGGTAGCTGTATCACTCGTCCTTCATGCCCATCCTTTGTCCTTCATAGAGTGTAGTCTTTATTACATCTCAGCCTTTCTTAGGGTTTTGTTTATTCTCTTTGGCCGTCCCATTGTTACTCATTTCTTCTTTCTACTTGGTTCTCCTAAAATTATTGTTTGGTTCTCTTGCTCTCTCCAAGCAGGTCACACTAGGCCATCACGATACTTCCTTCCTTTGAAACATTTCCCAGTTAAGGGTTGGTTCCTTACACTCCACATTATGTCCATCCGCCCATCAAAATTCCTTCAAGGGTAGTTAGTCGTATGCATCCCTCCAAAGTTTACTTTCATGGTGTATTTCTTTATGGAGCATTCAAATCTTCCTTGTTTCAAGATTTCTTGATAATTATGTGAGAGGCTTGCCTATTCTTTTCTTAGCTTGAGTTTAGTCATTAATTTGGCCTTTGGTCCTATTAAGGATTTCTTTCATCCTTCTTTTCCCAAGTATTTGGCCTTTTCGACTTGCTCTAAGTAAAGAAAGAGATAAAATCTACGAACATACCCTGAAATAAGGTATGTCTAGTTATGTCAAACTCTATGAAGGGAGTAAATAATACAAAGGAAAAAGGAATTCCTTAAGTGAAGGTTGTAAAAAGGGCTAATTGAAAGAACAAGAGAAGAGTTTGCATGTTAAGCAAACACAAAAGGGGCATCAAAGGAAATGATTCCTCATACAAGGTTGCTAATTAAGTCTTGGGGACAAAACTCCTAAAAGGAGGGGAGATTTGTAAACCTCGCCCTTTTGAGCTAAGGAAAACCGAGAAGGGAACCGGTCAAACCGAGTGAGAAAATTGAACCGGTTCATAAAACCGATCAATTGTGAATGGGCAATTTAGAAATTTACAACTCCCAAGTGATCCAAAGGGTTCATTAAACCTTGGCAAAGAAACTTAAGATAAATTAGAAGAGAAAAATCAAATTGGTTTAGATGAACGAGATTCCTTAAGAACTTTAGAGTTAAGCATGCTAGCCCAAGAGTAGTGTGAGGATGGGTGACCCCTTGGAAGTATGATTTCTTTTGTAACCCAAAATTTAATACCTAAATTAATATATATTTAATTATTGGAATTAATAGAAATATTTTAATACCAAAATTAAATTATTGGAATTAATACCAATAATTTATGGCAATATTAATACTAGTAATAAATCTCTTCCATTTAACACACGATTTTACACTTATATAAAGAGGTCATCCCCATTCATTCTCGTCACACCTGAACACTTCTCTCTCTCTCAACTACTCAATTTCCTGGTGAAGCTCGAACTAGAGATTCGACTTGAACATTTTTCTTAACCTTAAAAAGAGAGGTCAGGCTCTTTACAACCGGGGAGAAAACAACTATCTAATAGCAAACTTCAGTCAATCCGAGAATCACTGGAGAAGCGTCGGCATGATGGAACAGTGAAGTAGCTCCAACGGACCGAAGATGCCCTGTTTTGGTCGAGCTGAAATTGGCCATTTCAAGATTTCCTCAGGCCAAACCAAGCCTTCCCAACACTTCCCCAGCCCTTCCACGGCCGAATTAGGACTGAATGGTAAGCCAATTTGGCTCCCCTCTACAATTTCCGGCTAGTACTAGAGAGAGAATCGGCAGAATTTCAATGATGAAATTCTAACTCATTTCGGCATCAATTGATGCAATTCTTGATTCTAGGATAAACCTTAGGATGAGAGCTATCTGCCCAGATTGAAACCTCGGACCGTTGTTCCCTCACTGGTGAGTAATCGAAGCTTTCTCTCTCTACAGTCCATTTTTCAGCGAAGCTCCATTTGAGTTCGTTCCGACGGCAAAACTTACGATTTAAAGTGCTATAGAATCGTAAGAGGATGGAGGAACTCAATTTTAACTTCAATTTCAACAATTGGAGGTTTTTAATCGGTCAATTTGATAAAATCAAATTCAGTTATGCTAAGGAGTTGAAATTGGGGAAAATTAGGGATTTTCGAAAATCAAAGGATCAAAATCAAATTTTATGAAATTGAGGGTCAATTGGGCATGAAAATAATGTTGTAGAATCAATTGAGGAATTTTGGAATTTTGGGGCAAAACTTACCATTTTTGTAAAGGAAGGGCAAAATGGTAATTTTGGAAAAGTTGGGGGACCAAATTGGAAATTTGGGAAATTAAACCCTTTTTGTGAAATTGAATAAATTGATGTCCCAAGATAAATTTTAAAAGTTTCGGGACTCAATTTGAGGAAAAATCGGCATTTGGTGTCTGAAAGATAGAGAGAAATAACTTTAGGGACCTAATTGCAAATAACTAAAAAGTTTGCGTTTTCTCATTCATTGGAAATGAATGAAGGTTGTTAAGTCGAGTAATAGTGAACAAGGATGTTCATATCGTGTAGAAACACGAAGTACCGGGAATGTCATCATGGATGAGCTCGCGTGAATACAAAGAACCGGTGTAGTTGTGAGTGAGTTTACTAACATCATACATGGTTGGGATGATGAGCACAACTTAAATTTTCAAACCACTTACCGGTTGTGAGTGGGATTATATATCATACCTGGTTGAGAATGATAAGTGCCTCGGTATAAAAACCCACTGTTTAGTAGTATTTTAATCATCATCACTAAGAGAAAGTGATGTGAAAATTATGCGGAAAAACTGTTTACCGGTTGGAAGTAGATCATACCTAGTTGGTATGATGAGACTTCCTTGAAGGAAGTTGAAAACCCGTTCATCAGTTATGAACGGAGATGTCCTTATACTGGTTGGTATAATGGACAGTGAAAACCTATTTTATTCGAAGTGTTCCCCCCTGACTATGTGCCAATGCTTAAACTATTTGGGAGACCTTCTTGACGGGAGCTCGAATAGCTCTTATAGACTGGGGCCTCGGTTTTGGAACTTGGAGGCTAAATGCTCAATTTTGAAAATATCATACAGTGGGCCCAAGGCTAGTTGGCACGAGAAAGAGCTCATAAACGAACATGATATATGTGCCATGAAACTTAATTAGTGAATTGTTTGGCCATGGTACCAAGATTGGACCGATATGCTCAGTCAACTAGCGACAGTGCAACATGACAGGTCAACGGACTAGTCACAAACAATTGTGGGTTGAGTTAAGAGTCGTGACCGTTGGACCAGTGGCACCAAAGATTACATGGCAATATGAGAAAATGTTGTTTGTGCATGCACCATGAGAAAGAGATCATCAATATCCACATGAGGGGTATTCATGCATCCTATGGGCTCTGGACGACCCAGTGAGTATAAGAGCAGATCGTCGTTCTAAGTGTCTGTGCAAAATTTGGAGTAGCACCAAGCGCATGAGACAAGGGTGGGGACATGATAAGGTCTCTATCCTCATATGGACACAAAGATGTAATTTTGGGATTGAGGGTTAGATGTCACGTACATCCACTCATTCCCAGGGTAGAGTACTTCTATCCGGGTGGCAGAAAAAGTCGCTCCGAAGCCACTAGTCAGTTTAGTAGTCGTACTGACCTGCGAATGTGTGTAACCTTCATGATGAAGGATGTGTGTTGGGTGATGACACACTGTAAGGCTCAGTGTTATTCCTAGTCATTTTCTCTTTTCCTAAAAAGGCGTAGAAAAGAGTGGTGAGTTTCTATAACTCAGTGAATAGGAATTTTAAAAATGGAATTTCTATAAAAAAAAATATAGTTTCCAAGTTGGAGTGTGTCAGACTCCTTAATTCATTTAAATTTTCTCATCTTTAAATTTCAGTTTTCAAAAACACATTTTTCATCATGAAGGTCAAACACACAATTGCAAACTAGTCAGTCCATTGAACCCACTTGTGGCGTCGGAGCTACTTCACAAGCCACCTATATAGAAGTACATCCACTTCTACCCTCAAAATGAGTGGATGTTCGCAACATCCGACCCTCAATCCCGTAACAATTCTCCATATCCGTATGAGGACAAAGACCTCATCTTAACCCCACCCCGGTCTCATGCGCTTGAAGATACGTCGAGCTTCGCAAGGCTTCTAGTATGACTAACTACCCTTATATCCACGAGGTCGTCCAGGGCCCTAGGACACATCACTAAAGCTCTTGGGCGTCTTGAAGGTCCCGTAAAAACAATGCATGCATAATCAATATTTTCACATGATGCCATATAATTTGTGGTGCCACTGGTCCAACAGCCCCGACCCTCAACTCAACCTGCAACTATTTGTCTTGACTAGTCCAGAGACCTGTCATGTCGCACTGCCAATAGTCGACTGAGAATTTCATTCTATTCTTGGTACCATGGCTAAACGATTCAATTACTCAAGTTTTCATGACATATAATTCATGTTTGTTTAAGAGCTCCTGCTCTTGCCAACTGGCCTTGGGCCCATTGTTCGAGATTTTTAAAATTGCGCATTTTAGCCCCCAAGTTCCAAAATTGAGGCCTCCGGCCTAACAGAACTATTCGAGCTCCTGTCAAAAAGGTCTCCCAAATTGTTTAAGCACTGGCACACATTCAGGGGAGAACACTTTCGAAAAAAATGTATTTTTAACTATCAATCATACCAACCAATTATGAGGACATCTCCACTCATAACCGATAAACGGGTTTTCCACTTCCTTCGAGTAAGCTTCATCATACCAACCGAGTATGATCTACTTACAATCGATAAGTAGTTTTTCTACATCATTTTCACATCACTCATTTCAGGTGTGATGTTTTAAATTACCACTTAGCAGTGTGTTTTTATTTCGAGGTGCTTATCATCCCAACCGTATATGATATAAAAATCCCACTCACGTGATCGTGCAGTGAAATTCCTCTTAGTCTATTTTCGTCTTTTACTAGCATTCCCGATGTCTCGTGATCCTACACGAAATGAACATTGTTGTTCATTATCATTTGGCTTGATCACCTTCATTCATTATGAATGACTAAATTCTTAACTTCCAAATATTTGCAATTTGGTCCCTAAAGTTATTTTTCCTTAACTTTAGGCCCCAATTGACAGTTTTTTCCACAAATTGAGTCCATAAACTTTTAAAATTCCCCGTGTGACCTCAATTTATTCAATTTCATAAAAAGGGGTTCAAGTTTCCCAAATTCTCAATTTGGCCCCCAATTTTCCCAAAATTACCATTTTGCCCTTCCTTTAAAAAAATGGTAAGTTTTACCCCAAAAATTCTAAAATTTGATCAATTTGTCCCCTAACACTCTTATCATGCCCAATTGACCCTCAATTTTATAAAATTGCATTTTTGTCACTTGAACGAGCCCAAACGGAGCTTCGTCAAAAAATAGAACGTAGAGAGAGAATGCTTCAATTGCTCACCATCAGGGGCATGGCGGTTCGAGCTTCCAATTTGGGCAGATAGCTCTCCTCCTAAGATTTCTCCTAGGATCAAGAATTGCATCAATTGATGCAAAATTGAGTTAGAATTTCATAATCAAAATTTTGTCGATTCTCTCTCTAGCACTGGTCGGAAATTACAGAGCGAGCCGAATTGGCTAACCTTTCAGTTCTAATTCGACCATGGGAGGGCTGAGGAGGTGTTGGGAGAGATTTTTTGGCCTGAGGAGGGCTTGAATTGGCCAATTTCAGCTTAGCCAAAATATGGCAACTTCGGTCCACTGGAGTTGCTTCACTGTTCGATCACGTCAGCGCTTCTTCGGTGCCCTCGGGGCAAATGGATGCTACCACCGTGTAACTAACTTCTCCCCGGTTCTAAGGAACCCAACTACGCCTTCTAAGGCTCAGAAAAGACCCTATATTGGAGCTCTAGTTCGAGTTTCACCAAAAAACTATGCAGCTGAGAGCGAGTGAGATTTTCACGTGTGGAGAGGATGAATGGAGAGGAGCTCTTTATATAGGGAGCTCGGGGACTCGCAGCCGTCTGTTTGGCACCTTTATGACAGTCATTGATGGCCTAAAATGTACTGAACAAAAACGTTTCTACTTTGTCGGCGCTACTTCGATTTTCCGGCGAATGAGCAGTGTTGTTATTTGAAGGAAGAAGACGATACTATTTCGAATTGGACTGTACCGGTCTGAACCGGGTTCAAAGCTTAAACCGGTTGGTTCACCCTCGATTTGACCGAATTTTTCAAATCTAAAAATTTCTAAATTCATTTTCTATCCAATGGTGACCTCAAATCTCAAATTTGAATTTTTTAAGCCACTTAGAAAAATGAATTTATCATCCATTTTAATAGTGGTTCAAATCAGTCCAAACCGGTTCCATCTGATTCGGATTTAGTTCACCTGAACCGGTTTGGTTTTCATCCCCCCCTTTATCCTAAAATCCCCATTCATTCTAATTTTCTAGCTCCTCAATAAATTGGGTTTGTGAACTGGTTTAGTATGTCTCACTCGGTTTGACCAGTTCTTCCCTAACTCCAAAGAGTAGGGTCTACATAATGGAACTTTGAATTGCGTCATTTGGATCTGAATTAAGCTCAAACGGAGCTTCATCAGAAAATTAGACTTAGAGAGAGAAAGCTTTGAAAGCTTACCATCGGAGGTGCGGTGGTCCCAGATTTCAATCTAGACATATAGCTCTCATCCTAAGGTTCCTCCTACAATCAAGAATCGCATCAATTCGTGTTGAATTGAGGGAGAATTTGGCTAGTAAAGTTTTGTCGGTTCTCTCTCTAACACTGATCAGAATTTATAGAGTGGAGCCAAATTGGCTTACCTTTCTATTTTAATTCAGTCGTATGAGGATTGTGAAAGTGTTGGGAGAGCTTGGTTTGGCATGAAAGGGGCTCAAATTGGTCATTTTTAACTCGAATGAAATAGGGCAGCTACGGTCCACCGGAGCTTCTTCACTGTTTGATCACGCTGGCGTTTCTTCGATGATCCTTGGAGCAAGTGGAGACTACCATCGGGTAGCAGATTTCTCCTCGAATCTAAAGAACCCGGCCTCACCTTCTTTGGCTCAGAAACACCCCAATGTCGGAGCTTTGGTTTGAGCTTCACCAAAAATTTGAGCAGTAGAGAGAGGAGTTTTCATGTGTAAGGAGGATGAATGAGGAGGAGCTCTTTATAAAGGAAGCTTGGGGACTCCTTGGTCATCTGATTGGTGCCTTTATAAAGATCATTCATGCTTGAAACTCCCTGAATGGAGACTTTTCATCTTCACTGGCGCACCTCGATTTTTCGGCAAGTGAACAGTGTTGTCATCTGAAGGAAGAAGACCACATTGTTCCAAACCGAGTTCAATATTTAAACTGACCGGTCCAGGCCCAATTCAACCGAGTTTTTCAAAATTAAAATTTTCTAAATTCATTCTCTATACAATGGTGGCTTCAATTCTCCAATTTGAATTTTCTAAGCCACCTAGAAAAATGAATTTATAAATCGGTTCAATAGTGGTTCAAACTGGTTCAAACCAGTTCAATTTGGTTCAGGTCAAATTCACTTGAACCGGTTTGGTTTTCACTTTCAATTCATACCAAAGTCCTTTTTCCAAGACTTTTATGACTCTTTAGTCACTCAGGATTTGTAAATTTCCTAATTTGCCCTTGGTTTTGAACCGATTCAGTTCTTTATCTTGGTTTTGACCGATTCTTTCCCTAATTTTTTTTATCTCAAAGGGGCGGGGTTTACAATACCCAAGAAAAATACAAGGTTGGGATCGAGGTTAGAGTTTGTGGAGTTGGTATAGATGGAGGTAAGGAAAACAAAGGCACCCAAAAACATGGAGAGTGGTGTAATTGGAAGGTTGGTTGAAAAGTATGTGACAAGGAGAGAGTTGAGTGCGAGAAGGAAGACGATTCATACGAAAAATAGTTATTTCAAATGTAAAGTCCTAGAACTTATCCGGGAGATGAGATAGGGCAAGAAGAGTGAGTCGCATATCTATAATGTGACAATGCTTATGTTCTATTGAGTCATTTTGTTGATGAATATGATGGCAAAAAAGCCGGTGAAGAACAACATTGGTTTGAAGTTCATATTGAAAGGATGTAGAGAGAAATTTCTTGGCACCATCTATTTTAAGTGCCTTGATTTTACAATTAAATAAGTTTTCAACTTGAAGACGAAAGGCACGAAATACGTATAAAATATTAGATCAACCCAAGAATATTTTTTAAAATCATCCAAAAAATGTATTTAGTAGATGTGGCATGTGTATAAGGTTACAGAAGAATATCAACATGAATCAACTCAAGGGGTTGAATGTTGAGATAATTAGTTGAAGGAAAATGACGTTGTGTAATTTTACCACAAAAGCATGTTTTGCATAGAGATAAAGGAGAAACATGTTTCATTAATAATAGTTTAGATAAAACATGAAGTAAGATAGGATAAGACGGGTGCCCAAGACGTTGGTGCCACACCGTGCTACTAATAGAATGTATGACATAAGATTGAGTTAAACTAGATGAAGATCCCAAGCACTAGTACATACCACATTTACGACTCCCGCGAATTAGCTCCCGATGTGTCTTTTGATTCTTAATAAGAAAATAAGAAGAGTGAAACTCAAAATAACAATAATTATCAGTAGTAAATTGAGAGAATTAGTGAGATAGGTAGATTCGAAAGTGAAAATGGATAAATTTGTTCCATCTCCAATCAGCATATGCTCCGAAAATGTTTGTGAATCCTAAACAGATAACTTAGATAAATTATTAGTACTATGATTGGTTGCACTAGAGTCAATATATCAATCTAGTTGATGAATAGTGTTATCCCCATATATGGTGTAGGCATGGGGGAGTTGATAGTTGGACAATTTGGGACATGTTGATACAATATGATTAATGTATCCACAAAGTTAACATGTTAGGCCAGAGAGTGAAGACAAAGGTAACCCAAAGGAGTTGTGCAAGTTGGGCTTGGGCGTGGATTCGGCAGATGGCCCAACATGGCTAAATTGGATAGAGGAAGTCTGTGGGATATGCCCATGGGCATGGCCCATAGAATGGGCAGATGAAGGCATGTGTCATCCTATATAAAACCCATCTTGAGAATTGAAATGCACCGTTTGGGACATGTGCAGACGTAGAGTAGTGCCCTCAATGCTCTAAGAACTTAGGGTGATTTTCTAAGGACGATGACTGTAAACCCCGCATTTTTAAGTTAAGGAAAACCGAGAAAGAACCAGTCAAACCGAGTAAGAAAACCAAGCCAGTTTACAAACTCGATCATTTAGGAACAAGCAATTTGGAAATTTACAACTTTTGGGTGATCCAAAGGGTTCATTAAACCTTGGAAAAGAAACTTAAGACAAATTAGAAGAGAAAAACCAAATTGGTTTAGGTGAACAAGAATCCATAAGAACTTTGAAGTTAAGCGGGAAGTATGATTTTTTTTTTGTAACCCGAAATTTTGATCAAAAACTTTTATGCAGACGTACGCCTTATTATAAATAGTTATAAATTAATATATATTTAATTATTAGAATTAATACAAATAATTTAATACCAAAATTAAATTATTAGAATTAATACCAATAATTTATAGCAATATTATTACTAGTAATAAATCTCTCCCATTTATTACACAGTTTTACACCTATATAAAGAGATCATCCCCATTCATTCTCCTCACACCCGAACACTTATCTCTCTCCACTGCTCCATTTCCCGGTGAAGCTTAAACCAGAGCTTTGACTTGAACATTTTTCTTAACCACGGAAGGAGAGGTCGAGCTCTTTAGAACCGGAGAGAAGTCAGCTATCTGATAGAAAACTCTAATCAATCTGAGAATCACAAGAGAAGCGCCGACATGATGGCCCAACATGGTCGGATCCCCGTGAACAACTTGCCAATCTCCCGATTTATTAAAGGGTTTCCTCTTATTATAATCTGTAAAGAGTAAGGCATCCTTTAAACCTGCACCATTTCCTGGAATAACATAATCAAAACTGCATGAAATTTAAAACCTTACATACCTGTCTTACAGACATCTTAGTTGATTGTCTTTCAGGGTAGGCTTTCCGGGATTTCCTGAAAGGGATATAAGGGAGGGGGTAAGTACGACTACTTAGTGAATATGTTTTTAAAGGTCTACTTTTAAATTTTAAGAAAAATATTTATATGAAGTGTGCCAAACTCCTTTCTTTTCAAAAATTTCTTCATTTAAAAATTTGGGTTTTTTCTTTATTTCTTAGTTACCGATGTGTCATCACCCAACACACATCCTTCATCATGAAGGTTACACACATTCGCAAGTCAGTATCACTAGTGAACCCGCTAGTGGCTTTGGAGCGACTTTTCCTGCCACCCGGAAAGAAGTACAACCACTTCTACCCTGGTAATGAGTGGATTTACGCGACATCCAACCCACAATCCCGAAATCACTTCTTCGTATCCGTATGAGGACAGATACCTCATTCTGTCCCCACCCCAGTCTCATGCGCTTAGTGCTACTCCAAATTTCGCACAGACACTTGGAACGACAATCTACCCTTATACTCACCGGGTCCTCCAGGGCCCTTAGGACACATCACCACCCCTCATGGGTGTCTTGATGATCACGTACTCATAGTGCATGCACAAACAATGTTTTCTCATATTGCCATTTAATTTGTGGTGCCACTAGTCCAACGGCCCCGACTCTAAACTCAACCCGCAGCTATTTGTCTTGACTACTCCATCGACCTATCATGTCGCACTACCGCTAGTTGACTGAGCATGTCGGTCCTATCTTGGTACCATGGCCAAATAATTCACTTATTAAGTTTTATGGCAAATATATCATGTTCGTTTACGAGCTCCTACTCGTGCCAACTGGCCTTAGGCCCACTGTACGAAATTTTTAAAAAAAAAACTGGGCATTCTAGCCCTCAAGTTCCAAAATCGAGGCCCCCGACCTATAAGAGCTATTCGAGCTCCCATCAAGAAGGTCTCCCAAATAGTTTAAGCATTGGCACACAATCAGGGGAGAACACTTCCGACAAAATAGATTTTCACTGTCTATTATACCAACCGGTATAAGGACATCTCCATTCATAACCAATGAACGGGTTTTCAACTTCCTTCGACGAAGTCTCATCATACCAATCGGGTATGATCTACTTCAACCGGTAAGTAGTTTTACCGCATAATTTTCACATCACTTTCTCTAAGTGGTGATGATTAAAATACCACTAAATAGTGGGTTTTTTTATACCGAGATACTTATCATCCCCTATCGGGTATGATGTAAAATTTTCACTTACAACCGGTAAGTGGTTTTTATCTTTAAGTTGTGCTCATCATCCAAACCAGGTATGATGTTAGTAAACCCACTCAACCGTTAATTTAGTGAATTCCACTTGACCAGTTCTTTGTATTCACGCGAGCTCATTCATGCTAGCGTTCCTACACGATATGAACATTCTTGTTCATTATTACTCGGCATAACAGTCTTCATTCATTTCCAATGAATGAGAAAACCTAAACTTTTAGTAATTTGTAATTAGGTCCCTAAAGTTATTTCTCTTTATATTTAAATCCCAAATCTTGGTTATTCGTCAAATTGAATCCCATAACTTTTAAATTTTATCTTGGGACCTCAATTTATTCAATTTCACCAAAAAGGGGTTTAATTTCCCAAATTTCCAATTTGGTCCCCTAATTTTTCCAAAATTACCATTTTGCCCTTCCTTTACAAAAATGGTAAGTTTTGCCCCAAAAATTCCAAAATTCCTCAATTGATCCTCCAACATTATTTTCATGCCCGATTGACCCTCAATTTCATAAAATTGCATTTTGGCCATTTGAATTTCGAAAATCCCCAATTTTCCCCCAATTTCAACTCTTCAACACCACCGAATTTGATTTCATCAAATAGACCGATCAAACACTTCTAATTGTTGAAATTGGAGTTGAAATTGAGTTCTTGCATGTTCATAGGATTCTAAGAAACTTTGAATCGCAGATTTTAACACTGGAACGAGCTCAAACGGAGCTTTGTCGGAAAACAGACTATAGAAAAAGAAAGCTTCGATTTCTCACCGGTGAGGGAACGGCAGTCTGAGCAACTTTACCGGCCAGCTCGTCCATTGTACCCACTTGTGGCATTAGAGCAACTTTACCGGCCAGCTATATGGAAGCACGTCCACTTCTACCCTGAGAATGAGTGGATGTTCGTGATATTCAACCCTCAATCCCAAAATCCATTCTCCATGTCCGTATGAGGACAGAGACCTCATCTCGTCCCCACCCCAATCTCATGCGCTTGGTGCTACTCCAAATTTCACACAAACACCTGAAACGATGATTTGCCCTTATACTCACGGGGTCGTCCAAGGCCCTTAGAACACATCACTACCCCTCATGGGCGTCTTGATGATCCCGTACTCATAGTGCATGCACAAACAATGTTTTCTCATATTGCCATTTAATCTGTGGTGCCACTAGTCCAATGGCCCCAACTCTAAACTCAACCTGCAGCTGTTTGTCTTGACTAGTCCGTCGACCTGTCATGTCGCACTGCCGCTAGTTGACTGAGCATGTCGGTCCTATCTTGGTACCATAGCCAAACAATTCACTTATTAAGTTTTATGGCACATATATCATGTTTGTTTGTGAGCTCCTGCTCATGCCAACTGGCCTTGGGCCCACTGTACGAGATTTTCAAAAAAATGGGCATTCTAGCCCTCAAGTTCCAAAATCGAGGCCCTCGTCCTATAAGAGCTATTCGAGCTCCCGTCAAGAAGGTCTCCCAAATAGTTTAAGCATTGGCACACAGTCAGTGGAGAACACTTCTGAAAAAATAGGTTTTCACTTTCCATTATACCAACCAATATAAGGACATCTCCGTTCATAACTCATGAACGGCTTTTCAACTTCCTTCGAGTAAGTCTCATAATACCCACCAGGTATGATCTACTTACAACCGTTAAGTAGTTTTTCCGCATAATTTTCACATCACTTTCTCTAAGTGGTGATGATTAAAATACCATTAAATAGTGGGTTTTTTTATACCGAGGTATTTATCATCCCCTACCGGGTATGATATAAAATTTACACTCACAACCGGTAAGTGGTTTTTATCTTTAAGTTGTGCTCATCATCCCAACCGGTATGATGTTAGTAAACCCACTCAACCGTTAATGCAGTGAATTGCACTTGATCAGTTCTTTGTATTCACGCGAGCTCGTCCATGCTGGCATTCTTACACGATATGAACATTCTTGTTCATTATTACTCGGCATAACAGCCTTCATTCATTTCCAATGAATACGAAAACCCAAACTTTTAGTTATTTGCAATTAGGTTCCTAAAGTTATTTCTCTTTATATTTAAATCCCAAATCTTGGTTTTTCCTCAAATTGAGTCCCATAACTTTTAAAATTTATCTTGGGACCTCAATTTATTCAATTTCACCAAAAAGGGGTTTAATTTCCCAAATTTCCAATTTTGTCCCCCAATTTTTCCAAAATTACCATTTTGCCCTTCCTTTATAAAAATGGTAAGTTTTGCCCCAAAAATTCCAAAATTCCTCAATTGATCCTCCAACATTATTTTCATGCCCGATTGACCCTCAATTTCATAAAATTGCATTTTGGCCATTTGAATTTCGAAAATCCCCAATTTTCCCCCAATTTCAACTCTTCAACACCACCGAATTTGATTTCATCAAATAGACCGATCAAACACTTCTAATTGTTGAAATTGGAGTTGAAATTGAGTTCTTGCATGTTCATAGGATTCTAAGAAACTTTGAATCGCAGATTTTAACACTGGAACGAGCTCAAACGGAGCTTTGTCGGAAAACAGACTATAGAAAAAAAAAGCTTCGATTTCTCACCGGTGAGGGAACGGCAGTCTGAACTTTCGATCTGGGTAGATAGCTCTCATCTTGAGGTTAATCTCAGAATCAAGAATCGCATCAATTGATGCCGAATTGAGTTAGAATTTCATTATTAAAATTCTGCCTATTCTCTCTCTAGCACCGGTCGGAAATTGTAAAGGGGAGCCGAATTGGCTTACCTTTTAGTCCTAATTCGGCCGTGGTAGGGCTGAGGAAGTGTTGGGAGGGCTTGGTTTGGTCTGAGGAGGGCTTGAAATGGCTGATTTCAGCTTGGCCGAAATAGGGCAGCTTCGGTTCGTCGGAGCTGCTTCACTATTCTATCATGTCGGTGCTTCTCCAACGACTCTCGGATTGACTAGAGTTTGCTATCAGATAACTGTCTTCTCCCCGGTTCTAAAGAGCCCAACCATTGTTCAAGTTTAAACTCTAGTTCGAGCTTCACCGGGAAATGGAGTAGTAGAGAGAGTGAGAAGTGTTCAGGTGTGAGGAGAATGAATGGGTGTAAAATCGTGTATTAAATGGGGGAGATTTATTACTAGTATTAATATTGCCATAAATTATTGGTATTAATTCCAATAATTTAATTTCGGTATTAAATTTTTTGTATTAATTTCAATAATTTAATTTGGGTATTAAATTATTGTTATTAATTATAATAATTAAATATATATTAATTTATGGCTATTTATAATAAGCACGCTTACTTTAAAGTTCTTATGAAATCTAGTTCACCTGAACCAATGTGATTTTTATCTTTTAATTTGTCTTAAGTTTCTTTTTTCAAGGTTTAATAAACCCTTTGAATCACCCGGAAGTTGTAAATTTTCATATTGTTTGTTCCCAAATGTAAACCGGCTCAGTTTTCTTATTCGATTTGACCGGTTCTTTTCCCGGTTTTCCTTAACTCAAAAGTGTGGGCTTTACACGGGGCCATTGGACTAGTGGCACCACAGATTATATGGAAATATGAGAAAATATTATTTGTGCATGCACTGTGAGTACGAGACCATCAACACGCCCATGAGGGGTATTAATGCGTCCTAAGGGCACTGGACGACTTGGTGGCTATATGGGTAGTTCGTCGTTCCAGGTGTTTGTGCGAAATTTAGAGTAACACCAAGCACATGAGATTGGGATGGGGATAGGATGAGATCTCTGTCCTCATATGGACACAAAGAATTTATTCCAAGATTGAGGGTCAAATGTCGCGTACATCCACTCATTCTCAAGGTAGAAGTAGTTGTGCCTCTATCCGGGTGGCCGAAAAAGTCGCTCCGAAGCCACTAGTGGGTTCAGTGATCATGCTGACCTGTGAATGTGTGTAACCTTCATGATGAAGGATGTGTGTTGGGTGATGACACACTGTGGTTAAATATGGAAATGTTGTTAAAACCCAATATTTTGAAATGAAGGGATTTTTGAAAAAAAAAAAAAAGAAGTTTGGCACACTCCAATAATGAATGTTTTCTTAAAAGTCTAAACTTTTGAAAACCCTTTCATTGAGTAGTTATACTCACCCCCTCCCTTATATCCCTTTCAGGAGATTTCGGAAAGCCTACCCTTAAAGACCATCAACTAAGGCGCCTATGATACAGGTATAATAAATCTAAATTATTATGCAGTTTTGTTTATGTTATTCCTAGAAAAAGTGCAGGTTTAAAGGACACCTTACTCTTTACATTCTATAATAAGGGAAAATCCTTTAATAAACCAGGAGAGTGGCAGGTTGATCACGGGGATCCGACCAAACAGGGTTGGGGCAAGACAATGGCCCCTTCCATGGAATCCACTGGAGGAAGAGAGGTGACTAGACAGAGGAGTCGAGAGTAGACCCTTGGGATGAACGGTGATAGCCACAATAGGAGGATGGGAGTTGTAGGTGCACTTCAAAAGACCCGACAGAGGAGCCCCAAGAGTAGTCGAGTCGTATAAGAAGGTATGATAGGCTTCATGGGTGAGAATGAAAGATTTGACTACATCGATGCTCGTGGAGTCTAAGGTAGCCGATAGCCCCAAGGTGAGAGATTCCCACTCATAACCTAAACCAGCTAGTATGCGATTCTTGATTTCCATGGGTATTTTGGGTTGTCCAATCTAGGCAAGACTAGTGGTGAGAGAGCTAACGGACGACAGATTGGTGGACATGGGGTTATCAAGTTTCTTGAGATCACTTCATTGTTAGTCGAGAATGTCCAATTGTGTCTGAACCTGTGAACTAAAAAAAAGTATCAAGTTGTTGTCATGCTTTAGCGGTAGTTACTGAAAGGACTTGCAAATTAACTTCTATGGTGAGAGATGCAAGGATGGTAGTGAGACATAATTGATCATGGATTACCAATGATTCATATTTAGGATTGGGGTGTTGTAGCTCATTTCTATTTGTAGATTTGATAGAAATAAATGGAATTGGAGAAGGTGTGGATCCATCAACATAGTCAAGAAGTTTATAAGTTTTGAGTAGATAACTAATGTTGTTCTTCCACGGTTAGTAGTTTGAATAATTCAGTTTGATGGGAAGGGTAGGTAGTGAGGATGGAAGAGAAACTATAAAGTTATTGGAACTAATTGAATCTTTTTATTGTTTTGTAGGTGATAGAGATGGAGCAGTACACTCAATAAGAAAATACCTCAGTATCTTGAATTTAAGTAATGCTTATAAATGATAAATATAACAGTTATTTGATATTTGATCCACCATGTCTAATTGATTAAATTAATGTATATTTATACAAATTTTTATAATATAAAAATAAATTATAATAGGACAAATATACAATAGACAAATTTACAATATAATATTGTACAATTTAGACAGACTAATTCATTTATTGTCATGTTACAGGCAAGACGCAGCTCCCATGGGACCATCCAATATATGAAGTGGGGTATGCATATTTAATTCAATAAGTACACTATTGAACTTCATTACAACTTCTACTATATTCCTCCATGGATAAGATTATCTCAATTTTCCAATATGGTATCTTACCGTCTGTTTTTTAGATCAAGTCCCTAACTGGGAATATTATTAATGGAATTGCCTTGCAATGAAAGTTAACTTATTCATTCAGTTGTGTTATGAAAAAACTACCCAAAATTAGAATTTCTTCTTTAATATAAAATTCCAATGCAATGTATACACAAATAGATGAGACCATCCCATAAACTATATGTTTAGATGGCACATGTACTCTCATCAACCTCATCCATGTTCATGAAAAGATCGAGCCTAGTCCATCTGGCTCCGAAAGTGAGGATTAGTAGAGCGAGAGCTTGACATAACAAACCACATATCAAACCTACCCATAATCCCTGCATCACTCGAGACACGATAAAACAAGAGAAAATCATAAATAGTTGAGGGTGAGGAACTTTAAGAGTATTATTGGGGCTTGATCGATAAGTGTGAATGCTACTCACCTTAGCATGGAGCTTTAACTTAAACCCCAGAAGGAGTGCAACAGGCATCCCAATAAGGTAAAAAGAGGCTAAGTTAACGTAGACAACCAAGTGCTGCCACCCACATCCTCTGGCCACACCTGAAAGTTCATACACACAACACATTAGTTAGCTGATATGATTTTTACAGTCTTTTCTTTCTCGGTAATAACAAGCTTGAGAAGAGAAAATTGAGATTTTCATTCATACCTGATAGGATACACTGTATAGAATCAAGGGTTATGGAGATGGCCAGCATAGGTGTCAAGGAAGCGAATTCGTCTATTATCGTGCGATTTTCAGTAAAGAGGCCGGCCCACAGGTTGTGACCGAGGGCTAGGGCAAGCACAATAGCTAGGTCGAGGATGATGGACACCTTAAGGGCCATGGCGATGGCATTTTTCGCTCGGTGGGTATTACCAGCTCCCAGCTCGTTCGAGACTCTTGTGCTGCATAATATGTATGAATATGATTATGATGCTCCTTCACACTCGTACTTAATACCGTGCGTATGTACAAATGATATGCCAGAGAGGAGAATGTTTTGCTAACCTTGTAGCAGCACCGAGTCCATTAATGATTATGTAAGCAATGGTCTCGGTGGTAAAACTTATTTGAGAAGTAATAGGAGGTTAGATTGATCCAGTAGTAATGCACCCATCAAAGAATAATGATTAAGATGAGGCATTAACGTACCACATTGAGATCAAGGGCGTGGTTATTTCGGCATCCTTCATCAGACCAGCAAGAAAGACCAGAATCTCAAAAGCGCAATACTCCAAGCTGCAGAATACTTCAAAACACGTAAATGGAGGAGCTCATTGAGATACATAGTCAAATATTATTAGCAGATGCAGCTGATTCTGCTACTTTTAGACCTATTAATTCAATGGGATCCCTAGAACTCTAAATTTTGAGGTCATGTACAGATTTTGAGGTACTTGTTAGGAATATTGAATAAATGAATTTAGTTGGCGATAGCTATGAATGGTTCTACCTACCATTTCATGGCGGCAGACGGCAAGGCAAGTTTGAGGTTCACTGCAATGTACCCGAAGGACTCCATCGTGAATCCCTCCCATGAACGCTCGCACCGCTTCGAGAAAACCAAGTACAGAGCAAGCAGGAGAACGCAAACCCACATGGAAAGGGAAGCAGCCAGTGGGGCTCCCTCGAACCCAAGAGCGGTTTTGTGGACTAGACAGTACGCGACCCCGACGTGTATGGCAAATGGAATGGCTGAGAAGATCACCGGGGGCAGCAAGATGGTCTGTGTCTGAAGAAAGCTGAGGATGTTCTTAAAGAAGCCGTATGCGAAGATCCCCGGTATGAGGAACTTCGTGTAGAGGGCGGCGTACCTTGAGATGTCGGGTTCTTGGTGGAGGAAGATCAGTACCGGCTCGGTGAAGTACCAGAGAATGGAGATGAAGATGGAGAAGATGGATGAGATGATGCATGATGCTTGGAGGTGGATACCGAGGGTCCGGTAGAGCTTAGCTCCAAAGGCTTGGCCGCAGAGCGTCTCGAGTGCTCCACTAAGGCCCGCCTGCAAGGAAGAGGAAGACATGAGTGATGCCCGCATTTGAATTTACATTTTTGGTTCAACCGGAGAGGAAAGAGTAGCCATGGCATTTACCAAGAAAGCGATTCCGGTGACCGAGGTCCAGCTGTTAGCAAGGGTGGCACCCGCAAGTTCCAGCTCGCCAAGGTGGCCAGCGAGCATGACGGAGAATAGCCTAATACTATAGTAGAAAACGCTTATAAGGATCATGGGGAGTAAAAACTGGATCTGGCGCTTGGCCTCCGCAGCGTCAAATCCCCACCACCAACTTCCCTCGGCCGCATCACCTCCTGGGCTGGCAGAATGCTGGATGAGGGTGGTGGAGCTCATCGTCCACGCCTCTGATTCCACAAATGATGGATGTGTCTGTCTCCTTATCACATACCCATTTTGTTTCTCTTTATTTATATTAAATAATTAAATTGTAATAATCACTACATGTGGACATATGTATTATTCAAAGATATTAATTTGGCTGTCGCTTCAAACAGTGTTAAATTCAACATCAACACGTGAAGATTGGTCAATATGATGAACAGAGCTGTCCCAACTAGCTATAAATTATATTAAAATCTTAAAAATATAATTTTTTGCAATGTGAAAATGAGTCAAAAATTATTTTACAAAAATGGGTTAGATAAATTAACTCAACACAACTTCATTAATAATTAATTCATTGTATTATATATATTGGTTTATAAGATAAAAATAACATAAAAATATATATAAATAAATTATATTATAATATTATTATATAATATTAACTGATAATATTGTATCATATATTAACAATATATTATAATATTTTAAAATTGAGTGAATTTGTTCATAATATGCATAAATTAAATAATAATATAAATAAAATGAATTACATATATTATGATTTTTCAATAAAAATAAAAATGAGATAAATATTCTTATTTTTAAATTAATACAAAATAATAAATTTGAGTAAAAAAATGACATTAGATAAAACTCTAAACAGCAAATACATCATACATCAATACACTTCCCTTCTTTTATATAAATCCCAATGAAATCCATATACAATATCCTTATTTTATTTTTATAGAAAATATAGAGTATGATTATTGCCATATATCATCTTACTGGAAGAAGAACATAATACTCCATCCTTAAAACAAGATATGGAAATTTGGATTGGAATAACATCCAATCAACACCATGTTCAAATGACATCCGGGCTCTCGTCACCCATGTCCATGGAGTGATAGAGTTGAGTTCATGTGGCTCGAAAAGTGAGGATTAGTAGAGTGAGAGCTTGGCATGTGAGACCACATATTAGGCCTATTCAAAATCCCTGCATGAGTCATGAGACAAAACACATAAAAGAGAAAATCGTACATAGAAGTATGTGAGGGCTTGATCCATACGTGTGCATGCTCCTGCTCACCTTAGCGTGGAGCTTTAACTTAAAACCTAGAAGAATTGCCACCGGTATACCAATAAGGTAAAAACTGGCCAAGTTAACGTAGACAACCAAGTGTTGCCTCCCACATCCTCTTGCCACACCTAAAAATCCATACACACTCCACATTAGCTTACTGATAGAATGTTTTCTTTCTTTTCTTTTCTTTTCCAATCTTACGTGAGAGGACACATTGTATGGAATCAAGGGTTATCGAGATAGCCAGCAGAGGTGTTAAGGAAGCGAAATTGTCTATTATGGTGCTGTTTTCAGTGAAGAGGCTAACCCAGAAGCTATGACCGAGGGCTAGGGCAAGCACGAAAGCTATGTCGAGGGTGGCAAACCGCTTAAGAGTCATGGCGATGGTATTCTTCGCCCCGAGGGTATTGCCAGCTCCCAGCTCGTTCGATACCTCTTAAATATTAGAAAGTAGAAAAACTCAGATAATAAATTATATTAAGAATATATATAGGGTATATTTATACTATTTATAAATATACCCCTAACTTATTAATATTGCACACTCCCCTCAAGATGGATGGTAGATATCTACCATTCCAATATTGTTACAAATATCATCACATTCTCTATAACCTAAACCTTTAGTTAAAAAATCTGTTAGTTGTACACTGGTCTTCATATATTGCAGTTCCAAAATCTTCATATCAATTTTTTCTTTAATAAAAAATCGATCAATTTCCACGTGTTTGGTCCTATCATGTTTAACTGGATTGTTGGCAATATTTATAGCAGACTTGTTATCGCACCACAACTTCATTGGTTCTTCTTTAAAGAGGCGAAGCTCCATTAGTAAGCTTCTTATCCAAATTATCTCATAAACAGTTTGAGCCATTGATTTGTACTCTGCTTCTGCTGATGATCGGGCAACTACTTCTTGTTTCTTACTCCTCCAAGATACAAGATTACCTCCAACAAACACACAATAGCCAAACGTAGATCTCCTATCATCCACACAACTTGTCCAATCTGAATCACAAAAGCATTCCACTCTTGTGTGACTCTGAGGCTTAAACCAAAGTCCTTTACCTGGACCCCCTTTTAAATATCTCAATATCCTCATGGTAGCATCTCAATGATTTGTACTGGGAACATGCATATATCTGCTCACAATACTGACTGCATACATGATATCAGGTCTTGTATGACATAGATAGATCAATCGTCCCACAATTCTTTGATATCGTTCTGTATCCACTGGGTCACCTGACTGAGCACATAACTTATGATTTGGTTCTATCGGTGTCGAAGCAGGTCGACAGCTTAACATCCCTGTCTCAGTAAGTAAATCTAATGTATACTTTCTCTTAGAAAGTACTATGCCTTTCCTAAATCTCGCAATCTCAATACCGAGAAAATATTTTAGAGGACCCAAGTCTTTTACCTCAAATTCTTTATTTAATTATTTTTTCAACTGTAATATCTCAACATTATCATCACTAGTGATGATGATATCATCAACATATACTGCGAGAATAGCAACTCGACCATCAGAGTGTCGATAGAAAACCGTATGGTCTCCGTTACACTGCCGGTAACCCATTTTGACCACTGCACATCGAAATCGATCAAACCATGCTCTTGGTGACTGTTTGAGTCCATATAAAGATTTCTTCAATCTACAAACCTTCCCCACAGTCTTCGTCGTACCAAATCCAGGTAGAATCTTCATATATACTTCCTCTTGTAGGTCTCCATGCAAAAATACATTCTTTACATTCATTTGATATAATGTCCACCCGAAATTAGCAGCACATGAGATAAGCATTCTAACAGTACTCATCTTAGCTATTGGTGCAAAGGTCTCATCATAGTCTATTCCATATATTTGACTATAACCTTTTACCACCAACCTTGCTTTGTATCTCACAACTTCTCCTTCGGTATTCTGTTTCATATTGAATACCCACTTACATCCTACAGCCTTTTTTCCATTTGGAAGTTGAGCAAGTTCCCACGTTTTATTCTTCTCTAGTGCTTTCATCTCCTCATGCATTGCTCCAAGCCACTTCGAATCCCGTTTCGCTTCTTGCCAATTATTTGGTATTTGTACTGACTGTAGTGATGCAATAAATGACTTGTATGCAGGTGGAACAGATGCATATGAAACATAATTAGATATATCATTCTCAAAACCATATCTAATTGGAGGTTTCCCTGCATTAGCTCTACGTTCTCTACTGATGGCAATAGGTAAGGAATCAATACCATCCAATAACGTGGACGAACCATTAGAAAGTTGTATAGAGTCATTACCTTCTGGTGACGTTGATGAAGGTTGTATAGAGTTATTACCTTCTGGTGAGGTTGATGACGGTTGTATAGCGTCATTACCTTCCGGTGACGTTGATGAAGGTTGTATAGAGTTATTACTTTCTGGTGATGTTGATGAATTGTTAGAGGGTTGATTAATACTTGGGATTGGCTCACCATCACCTGACTCATCTTTCTCCCCCTTAGCATCGTCCTTATTTCTCTTGCTATATACCTTCAATTGAGGCTCATCCTTTTTTTCATCTTTATTACTCCAAATTATAGGACACGGATTCACTCCTACAATAATATTTTCAGCACTTTGATCATTGATAATTTCTTCATTTGTTTGTCATATATCAGGAATTGACAAGTCTTCTAATACGGCTGTAGATTTTGTTGATTCCTTATAGAATGGTTCATTCTCACGAAAAGTCACATTCATACTCACAAATAGTCTTTTCTCACTTGGACTCCAACACTTGTATCCCTTTTGAGTACTGGAATAACCCACATAAATACATTTCAATGCACGAGGATCGAGCTTGCTTACCGAATGACGATGATCTCTCACAAAACATATACATCCAAACACACGAGTAGGGACTATGTATGTGTTTTTTCCCATCAATACTTCACAAGGTGATCTAAAGTTTAACACTTGTGAGGGCATCCAATTAATCAAATAAGCTGCTGTCAGTACAGCTTCACTCCATAAATACTTTGGTATATTCATCTTGAAGAGAAGAGAGCGAGCAACTTCCAATAAATGACGATTTTTCCTCTCTGCAACACCATTTTGTTGGGGGGTATCTGGACATTTAGTCTGATGAATAATTCCCTTACTAGATAGATAAGACAAAAATTCCCGATTCACATACTCAGTGCCATTGTCTGCTCTAAGAGTACAGACTTTAGCATTAAATTGAGTTTGAACAAGAGCCAGAAAATCCTTAAAACATAATAGTGCTTCTCCTTTGTGTTTCATCAAATATAACCATGTCATCCGAGAGTGACAATCAATAAATGTGATAAACCATCTGAATCCACTAATAGAGGTAATCGAACATGGCCCCCAGACGTCCAAGTGAATCAATGAAAATGGCTCTATACTTCTTAATCCAATAGAATTATAACTTATTTTTGTGTGTTTTCCAAACTCACAAGCATCACAAACAAGTTTATTGCGTTCTATTTTACTCAACAGCTCTGGTCTCAACCTTTTAAGGCTCTCAAAAGATGGATGTCCCAATCGACAATGTTCTAACATTGCTTCATCTTCTTCTTTACTATTCACTGCAACACTCAAACTTTTATCCACAACTCTTTGATTTAGATACCATAATCCTCCACGCTTACTGCCAGTTCCAAGTATCTTCTCGGTGTTTCTCTCTCGAAAGATACAAGTGTCCCCATCAAAAATTACTCTATAATTCAATTAATCAATGATACTACTAACTGATAATAGATTAACTGGAAAAGAGTGAACATGCAAAACAGATGATAATGTGATTAAATCAGTATATCTAACAGAGCCCTTCCCTTTGATAGATTGTATTGTTCTATCTACCGTATGAACAACTCTCTTATAAGATTGAGGATATTTATCATATATATTAAATTTTTCTATTGATCTTGTCATATGTCTTAATGCACCAGAATCAATAATCCAATCTGTGGAATATTCAAGTATTTATACCTGATTACCACAATTGATCTCATTCTCGTCCAGTATGATGAGAAATGTGATATTCATATTTTCCATCTCTTTCAAATCCCTTTCAGCTTCTATATCTTCAGGTCGCAGCTCCCGACGACTACAAATCTTAGAAATATTTTTTCATCTTATTTGACAATTCAGTTAATGCGCATTCGAAGCCGTCTCAGGCTCCCCCAATCCTTCAAAAACGCCAAAACTTGAAAATACTAGAAAACCCTAGCTGTTATACCATCTTAAATATTGGAAAGTAGAAAAACTATGATAGTAAATTATATTAAGAATATATATAAAATATATTTATACTATTTATAAATATACTCATTGATAATTGATAATATGGAAGAGGAGAATATTTTGCTAACCTTGCAGCGAGTCCATTAATGATTATGTAGGTTAGATTGATCCAATAGTAGTCCACCGATGGAAGAATGGTGATTAAGATGAGGCACTAACATACCACATTGCCATCAAGGACGTCATTGTTTCTGCATCCTTCATCAAACCAGCAAGGATAACCGGAATCTCAAATGCCCAGTACTCCAAGCTGCAGATTGGAGTAGCTAGCTAGTATTAATGATGGAAGGAAGGGCTCTTAATGGATTTTTTTTATATACATACCATTTTATGGCTGCAGATGGTAAGGCAAGTCTCAGGTTCACTGCAATGTACCCGAAGGACTCCATCGTGAATCCCTCCCATGAACGCTCGCACCGCTTCGAGAAAGCCAAGTACAGAACAAGCAGGAGAACACAAATCCACATGGAAAGGGATGCAGCCAGTGGGGCTCCCTCGAACCCCAGGGCGGTTTTGTGGACTAGACAGTACGCGACCCAGACATGTATGGACAGTGGGGTGACTGAGAAGATCACGAGGGGAAGCAAGATGGTCTGTGTCTGAAGAAAGCAGAGGATGTTCTTAAAGAACCCGTATGCGAAGATCCCCGGTATGAGGGCCTTCGTGTAGAGGGCGGCGTACCTTGAGATGTGGGGGTCTTGGTGGAGGAAGATCAGTACCGGCTCGGTGAAGTACCAGAGAATGGAGATGAAGATGGAGAAGATGAATGAGATGGTGCATGATGCTTGGAGGTGTATACCGAGGGTCCGGTAGAGCTTATCTCCAAAGGCTTGTCCGCAGAGCGTCTCGAGTGCTCCACTAAGGCCCACCTGCAATAGGAAGAGGAAGACATGAGTGATGCCCGCATTTTAATTTACCTTTTTGGTTCATGTAGAGAGGAAGGAGTAGAGATGGCGTTTAACAGGAAAGTAAAGCCGGTGACGGAGGTCCAGGTGTTGGCAAGGGTGGCGCCTGCAAGTTCGAGCTCGCCGAGGTGGCCAGCGAGCATGACGGAGAATAGCCTAATACTATAGTAGAAAACGTTTACGAGTATCATGGGCAGTAAAAACTGTATCTGGCAGTTGGCCTCCGCCGCGTCAAATCTCCACCACCAACTTCCCTCAGCTTTACCATCTCTTCGGTCGGCGGAATGGTGGAGGAGAGTTGTGGAGCTATCGGAACTCATGGAGCACTCCTTAGATTTGACAAATAATGATGGATTTGTGTCTCCTTGTCATCTACGCATTCTGTCTGTCTCTCTTATATTTTATTTATATGGTGGAATAAAAAGAAGGTGTCGGGTCTTGTATGTAAATTTTGTCGTATAATGTTTTTGATAAATATGTACCTTAAACAACATTGTACTAATGGAGTCTGCAATATTTTTATTACTATTAATCTCTTGTGTACCTAACAAGACACTTGTATCTAACATTATCATATAGGCTTTCATCTCTAGAGAATGTTAAAATTGATATCAATGGGAAAGTATTCAATTTTTATTTAAATACTGTGCTTATTTCATGGAACACACCATACATCCGACCTAGCTAACAATGAATTAATTAACTAGTAATTAGTGGTTCCACCATTTAATTTGAGTTCATAATACATTGTCATCAAACCTTTCAAAGTTTAAAAATTAATCTTATAGATTAAAACAATTTCCTTAACTGTTAAGGTGCAATATTTATATAATTGTTATATGTAATTAAAATAGTTTTATATATTATTTACGAGTTAATTATCATTTTTCTAGTTTTAATAACGACAAAAAATTTCTACTGGCTCTATCTTATCATCCTATCACTAACAATTTGAGAGAAAATTTATTATATGTATAATTTTATTTATTAATTAGAGCTATAGGGAATGTGAGTGACGTCTGGCATATGGCCTATGTATCCTTACCAATATTAATTTGTTTGTAGTTTTATTATCGAAATTTGTATTGATATATAGGATAAATAGTTCATATTCAACAATTAAAAAATATAAATAAAATCTACCTTAAATTTTATTTTTAATTTAAAAAAATTAGATCATTGTTAATTTTTTAAAAATTATTGCGGCCATTTATTTATAATAACTATACTCGAATTTTTATAAAAAAATTTCATAAAGAGTTTTTTATATTATCTAGAAAATTTAAAAGTTTATTCATTTTTTTAATAGCGAGTAATTTTGCTTAATCGATCTAAATTATTTTAAAAAAATATGTAGTAATACACATTTATTTATAAATAATATATTTTACCTATTTTTATCAAATATTACTTAATATGTTTTTATTTCGAGATCCAGAATATACCTGAACTTTCAAAAAAAATATATTTAAAAAAATATCTCGTTTATTTTTCCATATTTTTTAAAAAGTTTAAAATTATACTCATTAGTATCGGTTTAATCACATGTATTTCTAAAAAGTTCACTAATTAATATTTTTATGCATATGTTTCGTGATAATTAATTTCCAAATATTTGTATTTTTTTTCTTTCTGGTAAGTATATACAACATGAATGAACAAATATATGGGAATAATTTTGGGTGATTAATGGATAAACTCAAGTTATATCATAATTTTTTATAAATTACAATTTTAAACTTACATATTTATATTTACCTTTATTTACACATAAATAATTATATTTTATCTCATTTTCAATTAACTCCCTAAAATTTTTAAATCTTCTTTACATCCATAACTTTTCATTTATCTAATCTTGGATCACTAAATTTATCATTAATTACAATTTAATTCCTATTTTTTCCGAATTTACTACTAATACTATGATCACGTTGGAGTAAAGTTTCACACTAATTGCTTGAATCTTTGTATTACAAGTTTGGATATGGTAAGTTAATGGTTGGATTTAGAGAGATGAAAGTATATTGTTGCTATAGGAATTGCCAACACTTATTGCAGTAGAGTACATTTTTTGGAGATTGAAACTCATATCATCAATTGTGATATCCATCCAACATAAAGAATATATGACTTGGATGTTTAATATTATCACAATGAGATAAGTTGAGGTTAATTATAAATGTAGTGGGTCTTTGTAGGAGATTTTCATCCACGAGGAGAAGTCAAACTAAAGGAATGGGATGACACAAATTAGAGAGAGTGAATAGTGCTCTACCATGCATGCTACTTTCACGTACTCAAAGAGGTCTGTTCACGACCACGAAGTTGGTCGGAGACCGGGCCTACGGCACCTCGAGAGGTGCATCCGTACACTACCTACCATGCATGGTATAGTGGAAGACTATCTAATAGCATCATCCATGCTAAAGAAAGGAGGTTAAGTGATTGATATACAACTATGTACAAATGGCATCCGGGTTCTCATCATCCCCTTCCATGCAGAGATCGAGCCTAGACCATCTGGCTCGGAAAGTGATGGTTAACAGAGCGAGGGCTTGACAGAAGAGACCGCATATTACACCTATCCAGAGTCCCTGCAGAAGCAACGTGACAAGACGAGAAAGAAAACCCTAAATAGTTCAACCAGAGGAAATACGAGATTATTGTAAGAATGCAGGGCTTGATGGATCCCTGTTCTCACCTTAGCCACCGGTATCCCAATAAGGTAAAAAGTGGCCAAGTTAACGCAGACAACCAAGTGCTGCCATCCACATCCTTTGGCCACACCTAGAAGTTCATGCAGCGTCCTCATTAGCTAACCCATCAGATGTTTTTTTTTCTTTTCATCTTCCGTAGTAACACACTTTGGAAGACGAGAAGGAGATTTTCAATCTTTCCTTACCTGATAGGACACCCGCTAGGGAATCAAGGGTGATCGAGATGGCGAGCAGCGGTGTCAAGGAAGCGAAATTGTCTATTATCGTGTGACTTTGAGTGAAGAGGCCAGCCCACAGGCTGTGGCCAAGGGCTAGGGCAAGCACAAAAGTTATGTCAAGTATGACAGATAACTTAAGGGTCATGGCGATGACATTCTTCGCGCGGTAGGTATTGCCGGCTCCTAGCTCGTTGGAGACTCTTATGCTGCGTAATGTGTATGGGTATGATCCATCCTCCTTCACACTCAATATGGAAAACAAGTACAAATGGTGTCTAACAGAGGAGAAGATTTTGCTAACCTAGCAGCAGCACCGAGTCCATAAGTGATCATGTAAGCAATCATCTCTGTGGTTACACTTTTATGTCAACGCACAGTAAAAAAAACAATAGGAGGTTAGAATAGATTGATCCAATAGTAGTAATGCATCCATGGAAGAAGAACAATAACTAAGATGGGGCATTTAACATACCACATTGCGATCAAGGACGTGGTTGTTTCGGCGTCCTTCATCAAACCGGCAAGGATGACCAGAATCTCAAAAGCCCAGTCCTCCAAGCTGCAGATTGGAGTAGATAGCTAGTATTAATGGTGGAAGGAAACATGTAAATGTAAATGGAGGAGCTCCTTGAGATACATGTGCAGATTTTTTAGGCCCTTGTTAGTAATATTGAATAAAATGACTTCTGTTGCTGATAGCCGTAAACGGAGCTACCTACCATATCATGGCTGCAGATGGTAAGGCAAGTTTCAGGTTCACTGCAATGTATCCTATGGACTCCCTGGAGAATCCCTCCCATGAATGCTGGCACCACTTGGAGATAGCTAGGTACACAACCAGCAAGAGAAGAGAAATCCACAACGAAACTGAAACAGCTAGTGAGGCACCCTCGAACCCTAGGGCAGTCTTGTGGACTAGACAGTACGCCACCCCGACATGTAAGGCCAGTGAGATGGCTGAGAAGATGGCCAGAGGCAGCAATATGGTCTGTGTCTGAAGAAACCTGATGATATTTTGCAAGAATCGGTACGCGAAGAGCCCAGGGATGAGGGCCTTCGTGTATGTGGCGGCGGTCTTGGAGATGTCGGGGTTTTGGTGGAGGAGAATCAATGCTGGCTCGGTGAAGCACCACAGGGCGGAGATGAAGATGGAGAAAATGAATGAGATGATGCATGAAGCTTGGAGGTGCATACCCAGGGTCCGGTAGAGCATAGCTCCGAAGCCTTGGCCGCAGAGCGTCTCCAGTGCTCCGCTGAGGCCGAACTACATCGAGGAAGATAGGATGGAAGCTACATCAGTGTTGATATAAAATATGACAGTTGTGTACTACACATTGGGTGAACATCACATTGTTGGAAAAAAAAAACAACCACCTTATTTTTTCCTTCATCTGGAGAAGAAAGAGTATGAATGGCATTTACCATGAAAGCGAAGCGGGTGACCATGCTCCACGTCTCCGCAAGGGTGGCGCCGGCAAGTTCCAGCTTGCCGAGGTGGCCGGCAAACATAACGGAGACCAGTCGGATGATATAGTAGGAGACGTTTGTTAGGATCATAGGTAGGGAAAACTGGACCTGTCGCTTCGCCTCGGCCGCGTCAAACCTCCACCACCAGCTTCCCTTGTCCACAACATCTCTTCTACTGGCAGAATGTTTAAGGAGACATCTGAACATTCCATCCGTCGAGCTATCTGAACTCATCGTGCTCTCTTCCAAAGACATTTGATTGTTCAATTTGAGCAAAACGACTAAGTATTATATGGAAATTGAATTAAATTACTAAAATATTAAAAAAAATAAAACATTCCATGCGTGTGAGTTCCATAACTTATTTGCATATTTTCATAAAATATAGATGTGTAAATTAATTAATTTTTCTAATGGGTTGATTTTGTGTTGTATGATGAGATTGGCGAGTTATTTCGGGCGGGTAGCTTTTAGTTCGGCTGAGAAAAAAAACACGTGTAAATCTGTCGTTCAACTGATTTACATCGTAGTAAACCATTTTCGACAAATTTCTCAATCGAATGCTATTTTTTTTTATCGATTCACCATTTTACTATCCGATATTACAAAAAAAATATAAAAAATTTTAAATTTAATTATCTATAAAAAATTTAAATTTAAATTATTTCCCAAATTTTTTTCGATGATTGATTTTGGATACGGAATTGTTTCTTGAGAAATCTCATTAACCGTTTTATCAATCTAAAACTTCCTATGGAACCCTTCTCTCCGCCGGGTTCAATTAGAAACTCCAGGTTTTGTTAGCTTAATCTTTTTGTAGCTCTTTTATTTCATTCATCTTATTACCCTCCCCGGACATGGTTTAAAGGAAAAAAGTGTGTCAATTCATCTATCCACACTCTGGTTGAATTGTGATCTATATGGACGAATCAGCAACTTCAACTGATGGCTGAATTGTCATATACTCGGTAGGTATGTACTGTGCTTTTCTTGAATAAATAAATGAATTGATTAATGGGCCCTTGATAGATCTGGAAATGGTGGCATAGATTCACCTATTCAATTGGTTTTTGGCTAAGTGACAAGACTTGGAAAGCATTCCATCCATGCCCTCCATTCTCTTCTCTCAACCCTTAGCCATGTATTATTATTATTATGTAAATTTAAATATTTATGATTATTTATATATATTTATTTATTTATTTATTAAAATATTATATTTTTCTCTGTCATTTTTGTCATAATGACATTTTACAATATTATTGTTATTTGCTCTTTGCAAAAAAAGGTTTACTTATTATTTTTGTCATAATTTTTAATACAAAGTAAATTGAATGGAAAAATTAGGATGTTTTTATTCACTTTTGATAAAAAAAAAAGAGATAATTTACATTAAATGTGGCTAGAGATGGCCATACCCCCTTCAATTTTCTCCATTATTAGAAAAATTTTCAATGGGAGTGGCTTCAAGATAATCTCTCTTGGCTAAGTATACATCCTTCTGCCGCATATAATCAGCGCAACTTGGAGCAGCAGCAATACAAGATTTTGCTATTTGTTGTACTCCGTTGAGGCTTATACAGTATCTATGCATGACTTTCGTCATTATGACGCACTCTATACTTGGTATCTACTTCTCAGGTAGAACGGGCTAATAGCGGCCTAATCAATAATATTGGCCATTTTTTCAAATTTAATATATAATATTGCATTTAAAATCTAATTATATATAATATTTTTTCTCATACATAATATTTATACATTTTAACAAATTTAGACCAAAAGCTACTTTTTTTTAAAATTGAATATTTGCATATATCTTATAATTTAGTAATATTGTTATAAATTTTATTTTATATGTTTTCAAGCATATTAAATGTACATCATTTTTTTATAAGTGTATTTAATTTGATAAAATGATAAATATAGTGTGTAAAAAATTATGTTAAATTTTAAAAAATAAATATTTTGTTTAAATATATTATTAAAACCATATTACTAAAATATATGAAACATATAAAAAATTGCAAGAATTTCTAAATAAGTTAATTGCTTATTTTCATTTTCTTTAACGAATTTAAAAAAGTTTGTATAATTGGGTACATATATTCATTTAATAAAATTTATATTAAGATTTTACCTTTTAAATTAGTAAAATTAATATTTATTTTTAATAAAAAATAGTATATATAAAATAAAATAATAATCTAATTTTTTATATAATTACATAATATTATAAATTTAAGCAGAAAAACATTTTTCACTTTGTTGTAAATTTTTTTTAGAAATTATCAGTTATATATTATTATTATAAATATTATTGTAATACATACTAATATAAATATACAAACTAATTTTGAAACTTTGAACTTTTCTCTTATGTTTATATTCATTTTTATAATTGAATTTTATTTATAAATGTAATAAATGTACAATATTACAATAATTTAGAATTTTTTATTACTCATAAAAAATATATATTACAAAAAATTAAATAGACCCTAGCAACGATTTCGAGTTTAGAAGCTTCTACCCGAGTCTCGTGTACTAGCGGGTTCGAGTCCATAAGCTTAAACCTGAGCCTCGGGTCCCGACGGGTCTCGAGTCTAGACCTGACCAAGTGAACCCAAAGTTCGATTTCAATCGGGCATAGGTACACTAGACTCGAACTTGGGTTGGACTCGAGTCCGTCAAAACCCACCCCAACCCGAGCAATTGGGATAGGGCAATTCAATTATCCACATATGGGATTGTGGTATCAAACTTGGTGCTTCTCTCTCTATATTTTTTATTACTCATAAAAAATATATATTACAAAAAATTAAATAGACCCTATTAACAATTTCGAGTTCAGAATCTTCTACCTGAGGCTCTGTACTAGCGAGTTCAAGTCCATAAGCTTAGACTTGAGCCTCGGGTCCCAACGGGTCTCAGGTCTGGACCTGACCAAGTGAACCCAAGGCCTGGTTTCAATCAGGCATGGGTTTCCGGCGAATCTCGAACCATATCTCTGATATATGGTCATTTCCAAGCCAAAGAAGATGAGGTCGGATTTCTTAGAACCAGGGAAAAGTCAGCTATACGGTGGTAACATCCACTTGTTCCGAGAGTTGCCAGAGAAGTGCCGCGTGATCGAATAGTGAAGCAGCTCAGGCGGAACGAAGCTACCCTATTTCGGCTGAACTGAAATCGACCAATTTGAGCTATCCTCAAGCCAAACAAAGCCCTCCCAACACTTCCTTAGCCCTCCCATGGCCGAATTAGGATTGAAAGATAAGCCAATTCGGCTCCACTCCGATTAGTGTTAGAGAGAGAGTCGACCGAATTTCAATGATAGAATTCTAATCCAATTTGACATCAATTGATATCATTCTTAATCCTAGGAAGAACCACAGAAAGAGAACTACTTGCTCAGATATAAAGCTCAGATCGTCGCGTCCTCACCAGTGAGCAACTAAAGTTTTCTCTCTCTACAGTCTATTTTTCAGCGAAGCTTCATTTGAGCTCGTTCTGACATTAAAACTTGCTATTCAAAGTGCTAGAAAATCATATGAACATGTAGCAACTCAATTTCAACTTCAATTTCAATAATTGGAAGTGTTTGATAGGTCAATTTGATAAAATCAAATTTGGTTGTGTTAGAAAGTTGAAATTGGGGAAAATTGGGGATTTTTGAAAATTTGAAGGACCAAGATGTAAGTTTATAAAATTGAGGGTCAATTGGGCATGATAAGAATGTTAGAGGACCAATTAAGGAATTTTAGAATTTTTGGGGTGAAACTTACCATTTTTGTAAAGGAAGGGCAAAATGGTAATTTTAGAAAAATTAGGGGACCAAATTAGAAATTTGGGAAATTAAACCCCTTTTTGTGAATTTGAATAAATTGAGGCCCTAAGGTAAATTTTAAAAGTTTTGGGACTCAATTTGAAGAAAAATCGGCATTAGGGACTTAAAGTTAAATAAAAATAACTTTAGGGACCTAATTGCAAATAAATAGAAAGTTTGGTTTTCTCATTCATTTGTAATGAATGAAGGCTATTAGGCCAATGAATAATGAACAAGTATGTTCATATCATGTAGGAATACGAAGTACCAGGAATACCAACAAGGACAGGCTTGCGTGAACACAAAGAATTGGTCGAGTGAAATTCACTACATTAACGGGTGAGTGAAATTTTATATTATACCCAGTTGGGAATAATAAGTACCTCGAAATGAAAACCCAATATTTAGTGGTATTTTAAACACCACAACTTAGAGAAGTGATGTGAAAATCATGCGGAAAAACTACTTACCAGTTGTAAGTAGATCATATCCGGTTGGTATGATGAAACTTCATCGAAGGAAGTGGAAAATTCGTTCATTGGTTATGAGCAAAGATGTCCTCATACTCGGTTGGTATGATGGACAGTTGAAAATATATTTTTTGTCGGAAGTGCTCTCCCCTAACTGTGTGCCAATGCTTAAACGATTTAGGAGACCTTCTTGACGGGAGCTCGAATAGCTCTTATAGGCTAGGGGGCCTCGGTTTTGGAACTTGGGGGCTATTACGCCCGGTTTTGAAAATCTCGAACAAGTGGGCCATAGGCCAGTGGGAATGAGCAGGAGCTTGTAAACAAACATGAGATATGTGTTATAAAACTTTAATAAATGAATTGTTTAACCATGTTACCAAGACATGACCGATATATTCAGTCAACTAGTGGTAGTGTAACTCGACAGGTCTCCGGACTAATCAAGACAAACAGCTGCAGGTTGAGTTGAAGGTTAGGGCTGTTGGACTAGTGGCACCACAAATTATATGGCATGATAATAAAATACTGATTGTGCATGCACTATGATTATGGGACCATCAAGACGCCCAAGAGAGGTAGTGATGAATCCTAAGGGCCTTGGACGACCTAGTGAGTATAAGGGCAGTTTGTCGTACTAGGTGACCGTGCGAAATTTGGAATAGCACCAAGTGCATGAGACTGGGGTGGGGACGGGATGTGGTCCCTGTCCTCGTATGGATACAGAGAATTGATTTCGGGATTGAGGGTTGGATGTCACGTACATCTACTCATTCTCAAGGTAGAAGTGGATGCGCTTCTATATAGGTGGCCGATAAAGTCGCTCCGATGCCATAAGTGGGTTCAATGGATGTATTGGCCCGCGAATGTGTGTTTGATCTTCGTGATGAAGGACGTGTGTTAGGTAATGACACACCATGATTAATAAGAAATGGTGGTAAAAACTGAGATTTTAAATGAAAGGATTTTTGAAAGAAAGGAGTTTGGCACACTCTAATACAAATTGTTTTCCTAAAAGTTAAAAGTTCTGAAAACCCATTCATTGAGTAAGCGTACTGTCACGCCTTGACCCGGTTTGGTCGGATCCCCATGATCAACCCGCCACTCTCCTAGTTTATTAAAGGGTTTCCCCTTATTATAATCCATAAAGAGTAAGGCGTCCTTTAAACCTGCACCATTTCCTGGAATAGCATAATCAAAACTCCATGAAATTTAAAACTTTACATACCTGTATTACAGGCATCTTAGTTGATTGTCTTTCAGGGTAGGCTTTCCGGGATTTCCTGAAAGGGATAAGGGAGGGGGTGAGTACGACTACTCAGTGAATGGGTTTTTAAAAGTCTACTTTTAACTTTTAAGAAAAATATTTATATGGAGTGTGCCAGACTCGTTTCTTTTAAAAAATCCCTTCATTTAAAAATTTGGATTTTTCCATTATTTCTTAGTTACCAATGTGTCATCACCCAACACACATCCTTCATCATGAAGGTTACACACATTCGCAAGTCAGTATCACTATTGAACCCGCTAGTGGCTTCGGAGCGACTTTTCCTGCCACCCGGATAGAAGTACGACCACTTCTACCCTAGGAATGAATGGATGTATGCGACATCCGACCCACAATCTCGAAATCACTTCTTCGTGTCCGTATGAGGATAGAGACCTCATCCTGTCCCCACCCCGGTCTCATACGCTTGGTGCTACTCTAGATTTTGCACAGACACCTGGAACGACGATCTGCCCTTATACTCACCGGGTCGTCCAGGGCCCTTAGGATGCATCACTACCCCTCATGGACGTCTTGATGATCCCGTACTCACAGTGCATGCACAAATAATGTTTTCTCATATTGCCATGTAATTTGTGGTGCCATTGGTCCAACGGCTCCGACTCTCAACTCAACCTACAGTTGTTTGTCTTGACTGGTCCGTCGATCGGTCATGTCGCACTGCCGCTAGTTGATTGAGCATGTCGGTCCTATCTTGGTACCATGGCCAAACAATTCACTTATTAAGTTTTATGGCACATATATCATGTTCGTTTACGAGCTCCTACTCGTGCCAACTAGCCTTGGGCCCACTGTACGAGATTTTCAAAATCAGGCATTTAGCCCCCAATTATCCCCTGTTAATAAAATACTCAAATTCTCAAAACTCTCTCTCCTGATTATGCAATGTTATTGGGAATATGGCCTAAGGAAAATAAAGCAAACCCACACTATCCTGGAAGCTAAGGAAAAGTTACATCCCGATTATTGAAGATGAAGCAGGGAATTAAGAAACCTAGGAAGACTCCTACCGTGACCCTTTAGCAAAGGAGATTCAGTAAGAAAACTGTCAAAGTGATCATACTCAAAGAACGGTAGAGCACCAAACCAATAGTAACCCTGGAAATACCCTACTCAAAGGAAAGAAGTGACCACAACAATCCATGTAAAGGAATAACCTAGTAGAAGTATGAACGATTGAGACATTACCTGAAGAAGTGCACAACCCTACTAAGGACAAGTACCAAGATAAACTATTATAGGTGTAAGGAAAGAAGGGGTGTTTCACACCTCATAAGTTCAGGGCAATAACTCCTCAAAGGCCACGAAGGACTGGAGACCGAAACCATGGAGCTAGCTAAGTAAGCGGTTCACCAAGCTGGCTAAGTACCTTAAAGGAATCATTGGATTGGTAGATGGATATAATGTGAAGTGCAAGGCACCGACCCACCGTTAGAAACTTCTTGATGGAAGGATGTATTGGAGACCAATTATGACCTGCCTTGGAAGAGTAATAGAGCCAAATAACGGGATGTATTGGAATGAATCACCTTGGAAAAAGTAATGAAGCCAAATAGGGTCAAGGAGAATAAATGACACCCTAAGAAGGACTACACCCTAAAAAGGTCAGTGAGATGGATGTTAAGGACAGGAGGACTCGAGAAACAGTTGTCCTAAGAAACTTAGACCAAACAAATGGTGGAGGCTAAGCAGTTAACGAACAAATTCTCGGGAAAGCCATAATGTAAGTTCCGACAAAGAAGAGAGAGGCGGAAAGGTCAAATACTCGGGAAAAGAAGGACATAAGAAATCCTTAAAAGGACCAAAGGCCAATTAACGACTAAACTCAAGCCAAGAAAGGAATAGGCAAGCCTCTCTCACAATGATCCTGAAACAAGGAAGATTTGTACGCTCCCTAAAGAAATAGACAGGTACTGGGTAAGAATAAGGATGAAGATAGAGCATAAAAGATGTGCCTACAAGATTTGAGGAGTAAAGGTAAATAGGAGAAGACGACATCAAGGGATGTCATTTAAGGGTAGAAATCCCCTAGACCAAATATAAAAAAAGAATGTCCGGAGAAAGGGAAAGAATTCTACAAAGGAAGGAAGCCCCGAAAAGATGTGTATCCCAATTGAGAGGAAATGGAACCAACCAAAATAGAATGATAAGCTCACAAATGAAATGTTGGTTGAGATGGAAATGTCGAGTACTAAGGAAAAATGAGGTCCTAAGAAGGAAATTAAACTAAAGGAATTATTGATGGGCGGATGGACACAATGTGAAGTGAAAGGAACCAACCCTTAATTAGGAAATGTTTCCAAGGAAGAAAGTATTGTGATAACCCAGGCTGACCTGTTTGGAGGGAACAGGAGAACCAAGTAGAAAGATGAAAACTAATAACAATAGACAACCAAATAGAATAAATAAAACCCTAGGAAGGAATGAGATGTAGTAAAGACTACACTCTATGATGGACAATAGGATGGGCATGAAGAACGAGTGATGCAACTGCCTGGACGATTGGACCAGAAAAATAAAGAATTGTAAAATGGTTGCGAATAAATCAGAGGGGATTAAGGCCAAAGGAAAACCCTTGAGTATAGGATATCATTGGGAATGGTGATGGATCTAAGAAAGGACGAAACCCAGCAAGTCGGTAAAACATCTGGAAATTTAATTAATTGGAATAGGAAATACTCAATAAGGAAGTAGGAAAGGAACGAGTGGGTTAGGAGAACTAACACAATTGAGTAAGTGGAGTTAATAATGGTAAAAAAAAAAGGATAGTTGAGGAATACTATCAAAAGAAAAGAGAAATGAAGTTATATGATCCCTGAAAGGTATAAAAGCTAAGAGAGACACTTCAGGAGATGTTCTAGAAATCAAATGGACAAAGACGGGTCCTAGAAAATGCCATGCAACCCGAGGAGAATATGACTCAAAGTAAGGAAGAGTCAGCTAATAAGCATGACGAGGTCAAATATAACAATTTGGACCGAAGTTATAATAGACAACGAATGAAGGAAGAGTCGAAATGGGACGAAAAGGTGGTGATAAAGAAATCCGAGGAAATAAGTACGAAATGCTCTATAGGACGACGAGCTAAGTGTTTCAATGATCAAGCGTTTAACTAGACACGGAAATGGTTAGTTATCTTGGAATTTCCAATCTTGAGTGCAGGACCTCAAGGGGAAGAATCTTGCTCTAAGAAAAGAGAGAGATGAAATCTAAGAACATACCCTGAGATAAAGTATGCCTAGTTATGAAAAACTCCATGGAGGGAGTAAATAATATTAACGAAAATGAATTTCTTAAGTGAAGGTTGTAAAAGGGACTAATTTCAAGGACGAGATAAAAGTTTGCATCTTAAGCAAACACCAAAGGGGCATCAAAGGAAATGATTGCTCATGCAAGGATGTTAACTAAGTTTTGGGGACAAAACTCCTAAAAGGAGGGGAGAGTTGTAAACCCCACACTTTTGAGTTAAGGAAAACCGGGAAAAGAAATAATCAAACCGAATAAGAAAATCGAGCCGGTTTACATTTGGGAACAAGCAATATAGAAATTTACAACTTTCGGGTGATCCAAAGGGTTCATTAAACCATGGAAGTATGAATTTTTTGTAAAGAGGTCATCCCCATTCATTCTCCTCACACTCGAACACTTCTCTCTCTCTCTCTACTACTCCATTTCTCGGTGAAGCTCGAACTAGAGCTTCGACTTGAACAAAGGTCAGACTCTTTAGAACTGGGGAGAAGACAGCTATCTGGTAGCAAACTCCAGTCAATTCGAGAATTATTGGAGAAGCGCCGGCATGATGGAATAGTAAAGCAGCTCCAGCGGACCGAAGTTGCCCTATTTCGGCTAAGCTGTTCCTGTGTTAAAATCTGCAATTCAAAGTTTCTTAGAATCGTATGAACATGCAGGAACTTAATTTCAACTCCAATTTCAACAATTAGAAGTGTTTGATCGGTCAATTTGATGAAATCAAATTCGGTAGTGTTGAAGAGTTGAAATTGGGGATTTTCGAAATTCAAATGGCCAAAATGCAATTTTATGAAATTGAGGGTCAATTTGGCATGAAAATAATGTTGGAGGATAAATTGAGGAATTTTGGAATTTTTGGGGCAAAACTTACCATTTTTGTAAAGGAAGAGCAAAATGGTAATTTTGGAAAAATTGGGGGACCATATTGGAAATTTAGGAAATTAAACCCCATTTTGGTGGAATTGAATAAATTGAGGTTCCAAGATAAATTTTAAAAGTTATGGGACTTAATTTGAGAAAAAACGAGATTTGGGACTTAAAGTTAAAGAGAAATAACTTTAGGGACCTAATTGCAAATAACTTAAAGTTTGGATTTTCTCATTCATTGGAAATGAATGAAGGCTGTTATGCCGAGTAATAATGAACAAGAATGTTCATATCGTGTAAGAACATCAGCATGGACGAACTCGCGTGAATACAAAGAACCGATCAAGTGGAATTCACTGCATTAACGGGTGAGTGGGTTTACTAACATCATACCCGGTTGGGATGATGAGCACACCTTATAATTTAAAAACCACTTACCGGTTGTGAGTGGGTTTACTAACATCATACCCGGTTGGGATGATGAGCACAACTTAAAATTTTCAAACCACTTATCGGTTATGAGTGGAAATTTTATATCACACCCGGTTGGGAATGATAAGTACCTCGGTATGAAAACCCACTATTTAGTGGTATTTTAAACATTACTACTTAGAGGATGTGATGTGAAAATCATACAAAAAAACTATTTACCGGTTGTAAGTAGATCATACTCGGTTGATATGATTAGACTTCCTCGAAGGAAGTTGAAAACCCGTTTATCGGTTATGAATAGAGATGTCCTTATACCAGTTAGTATAATGGAAAGTGAAAACCTATTTTGTTGGAAGTGTTCTCCCCTGACTGTGTGCAAATGCTTAAATTATTTGAGAGACCTTCTTGACGGGAGCTCGAATAGCTCTTATAGGTCAGGGGCCTCGGTTTTGGAACTTGAGGGCTAGAATGCCCAGATTTTTGAAAAATCTCGCACAGTGGGCCCAAGGCCAGTTGGCACGAGCAGGAGCTCGTAAATGAACATGATATATGTGCCATAAAACTTAATAAAGTGAATTGTTTGGCCATGGTACCAAGATAGAACTGACGTGCTCAGTCAACTAGCGATAGTGCGACATGACAGGTCGACGGACTAGTCAAGACAAACAACTGCGGGTTGAGTTGAGAGTCGGGGCCGTTGGACTAATGGCACCACATATTACACGGCAATATAAGAAAACATTGTTTGTGCATGCACTATGAGTACGGGATCATCAAGACGCCCATGAGGGGTAGTGATGCGTCCTAAGGGCACTCGACGACCTGGTGGCTATAAGGGCAGTTCGTCATTCCATGTGTTTGTGCGAAATCTGGAGTAGCACCAAGCGCATGAGACCGGGGTGGAGACAGGATGAGGTCTCTGTCCTTATACGAACACGAAGAAGTAATTTCGGGAATGTGGGTCGGATGTCACGTACATCCACTCATTCCCAGGGTAGAAGTGGTTGTACTTCTATCCGGGTGGTAGGAAAAGTCGCTCCGAAGCTATTAGCAGGTTCGGTAGTGATACTGACTTGCAAATGTGTGTAACCTTCATGATGAATGATGTGTGTTGGGTGATGACACACCGTAGTAAATAAGAAATTGTGGAAAAACTCGAATTTTTAAATGAAAGGATTTTTGAAAACAAAGTAGTCTGGCACACTCTCTATAAATATTTTTTTTAAAGTCAAAAGTTTTTAAAAACTCATTCACTGAGTAGTCGTACTCACCCCCTCTCTTATATCTTTTTCAGGAAATCCGGGAAAACCTCCCCTTAAAAACCGTCAACTAAGATGCATGTAAAATAGATATCTAAAGTTTTAAATTTTATGCAGTTTTAATTATGCTATTTCAGGAAAAGATGCAGGTTAAAGAAATAAGTTAATTATTTATTAAGCTGTGTTGGGTTAATTTATCTAACTTATTTTTGTAAAATAATTTTTTTATTTGTACTAAATTTGGGACTCATTTTCACTTACAAAAAATTATATTTTTAAGATTTTAATATAATTTATAGCTTGTTAGGGCGGCTTTCATCATATTAACCCATCTTCACGTGATGATGTTGAATTTAACAGTGTTTTAAGTAACAGCCAAATTAATATCTTTGAATAATACACATGTCCACATGTAGTGATTATTACAATTTAATTATTTAATATAAATAAAGAGAAACGTATGTGATAAGGAGGCAGACAAATCCATTTATGCAATCTGAGGCGTAGACGATGAGCTCACCACTCTCATCCAACATTCTGCCAGCCCAGGAGGTGATGCGGCCGAGGGAAGTTGGTGGTGGGGATTTGACGATGCGGAGGCCAAGCGCCAGATCCAGTTTTTACTGCCCATGATCCTTGTAAGCGTTTTCTACTATAGTATTAGGCTATTCTCCGTCATGCTCGCTGGCCACCTCGGCGAGCTGGACCTCGGTCACCGGAATTGCTTTCTTGGTAAATGCCATGGCTACTCTTTCATCTCCGGTTGAACCAAAAAAGTAAATTAACATGCGGGCATAACTCATGTCTTCCTCTTCCTTGCAGGCGGGCCTTAGTGGAGCACTCGAGACGCTTTGTGGCCAAGCCTTTGGAGCTAAGCTCCACCGGACCCTCGGTATCCACCTCCAAGCATCATCCATCATCTCATCCATCTTCTTCATTTCATCTCCATTCTCTGGTCTTCCTTGCGGGTTTGATGAAGGATGCAAAAATAACAACGCCCTTGATTTCAATGTGGTACGTTAATACTCATCTTAATCATTATTCTTTGACGGATACATTACTTTTTTTTCACAATAATCTTTTCTATATATTAGAGATTTAAATTATAATACAGTTTATTAAAATATTCCGATAATTGTATCTAATTATATTAAAATAATAAATGTGATAAAAAATGGGGTACAATAGAAAACACCTACTTAAACTATGATTCGCTTGATATTATTGTGCAATAGTATCGACATTTCCATTAGTTTTTCAATTAACCAGACTAAATTTAAATCGATTAAATTCAATATAAATAACTTGAAGCTCATTATAGAAAATAACAACTTTTCAGTTTTTAATGCATATCTCCTGTTTAATACTTTGGAATAATTTAGTGGAGTTGGTCTCTATAATAATATTTTTAATATTATTTTCTATAGCTAATTGTACACCAAAAACTATATAAGCCATCTTATTTTTCAAGGCACTGGTATAGTTGATTTGTTATCCACCAACAAAAAGAAACCTTCATTTCTTGTCTTGAGCTATTATTACTATTCCCGCTGCATTCTGCCTCATGACAATGAAACCTTCACAGTTAATTTTTACACTGTATTCCGAGAGTCGTTGCCATCTCTTGGGTGGGGTAGCCTTACGTCTTGCTTGTGTTAGAGTCTTACTACTCGTTATCTATGCACATTCCTGTATGGAGATATGCGCTGCTTGTGTGACTCGCATGGGATTCGGTAGAATCCCTTCCCGCTTTGCACGATTGCATTCCTTCCAAATATTCCAGCAAACTATGGCCATTCTCCCTGCCTATTCTAATTGATCCTTTTTTGACTGCATCCCTTCTGATTTCCAGTTCTCTATCCATTTGCAAAAATAAGTAATAGGCACAACATCTATTCTAATACCACATACCGCGAGCCACACCGCTCGGGTCCAGTCACACTATACCAATAAATGTTCGGCACATTCATACTTTTGAAAAAACATACAACAACCATCAGACCTCATATGTCTATTATAAAAATTCTCATTAGTAGCTAGTGCATTATGACAGACATTCCACATAAATTGTCTCGCCTTCGGTTGGCAAGGGAGGTTACATACTGTAGTCCATACCTGACGTGGAGTTCCACCAGAGGAGCTGGCTCTTGTGCTATGATTTTGATCTTTTTCTCCGAGGAAAGCATAAGCTAAGCGAACTGTAACCTCCCTACACTTCTCCCATGTCCAAATTTTACGATCTTGAATATTTGCTTCAAGCACTGGTATCCTTCTAATTGCTATTTATTCTTCCAGGTTTATCTTATCAATTAGTATATCTAGCTTCCATGTCATGATTGTGGCTCAATAAGAGAGCTAACTCTAAGTTCTGATAATGAGTCATCCTGGATAGGGGACTGTAAAGGATGGTTTATTAGTGCAGGTATCTATCGGGAACCCTAGACCCTTATATGTCGGCCATCCCCAACTTGCCAAGTTAGTTCTTTCTTAAGCAATTCTTTACCCATATGGATGCTTTGCCATGCCCATGATGCCCCTTGTAAAACCCGCCCTTTTGAGCTAAGGAAAACCAGGAAAAGAACCGGTCAAACCAAGTGAGGATTTAGAACCGGTTCATAAACCCGATTATTTCTGAACGGGCAAGTTGGGAATTTACAACTCTCGGGTGATCCAAAGAGTTCATTAAACCTTGGAAAAGAAACTTAAGACAAATTAGAAAATAAAAACCAAAGTGGTTTAAATGAACTAGATTCCATAAGAACTTTAAAATTAAGCATGCTTACTTGAGAGTAATGTGAGGATGGGTGGCCTCCTCGGAAGTATGAATTTTTTTTGTAACCCGAAATTTCGGTCAAAAATTTGTATGTACGCCTTATCATAAATTAATATATAATTAATAGCAATAATTTAATACCTAAATTAAATTATTGGAATTAATACTAAAATTTAATTTATTAGAATTAATACCGAAATTAAATTATTGGAATTAATACCAATAATTTATGGCAATATTAATACCAGTAATAAATCTCGCCCATTTAATACACGGGTTTTACAACTATATAAAGAGTTCATCCCCATTTCATTCTCCTCACACCTAAACACTTCTCTCTCTCTCTCTACTACTCCATTTCCCGGTAAAGCTCGAATGAGAGCTTCGACTTGAACAAAGGTCGGGCTCTTTAGAACCGGGGGGAAGACAGCTATCTGATAGCAAACTCCAATCAATCCGAGTATCGTTGGAGAAACGCCGACATGATGGAATAGTGAAGCAACTCCGGCGGACCGAAGCTGCCCTATTTCGGCCAAGCTGAAATCGGCCATTTCAAGCCCTCCCAACACTTTCTCAGCCTTTCCACGACCGAATTAGGACCGAAAGGATGAACCTCAGGATGAGACCTATCTGCCCAGATCGAAAGCTCGGACCGCCGTGCCTTCACCGGAACACGAAGTACCGGGAACGCCAGCAAGGACAAGCTCGCGTGAATACCAAGAACCGGTCTAGTGGAATTCACGGCATTAACGGGTGAGTGGGTTTACAAACATCATACCTGATTGGGATGATGAGCACACCTTATAAAGTTAAAAACCACTTACCGGTTGTGAGTGGGTTTACTAACATCATACCCGGTTGGGGATGATAAGTACCTCGATATAAAAACCCACTGTTTAGTGGTATTTTAATCATCACTACTTAAAGAAAGTGATGTGAAAGTTATGCGGAAAAACTACTTACGGGTTGTAAGTAGATCATACCCGGTTGGTATGATGAGACTTCCTGGAAGGAAGTTGAAAACCCGTTCATCGGTTATGAACGGAGATGTCCTTATACCGGTCGGTATGATGGATAGTAAAAACCTATTTTTGTCGGAAGTGTTCTCCCCTGACTGTGTGCCAATACTTAAACTATTTGGGAGACCTTCTCGACGGGAGCTCGAATAGCTCTGATAGGCCAAGGGCCTCAGTTTTGGAACTTGGGGGCAAAATGCACGATTTTGAAAATCTCGTACAGTGGGCCCAAGGCCAGTTGGCACGAGCAGGAGCTCGTAAACGAACATGATATATGTGCCATTAAACTTAATAAGTGAATTGTTTGGCCATGGTACCAAGATAGGACCGACATGCTCAGTCAACTAGCGGCAGTGCGACATGACAGGTCGACGGACTAGTCAAGACAAACAGCTGCGGGTTGAGTTGAGAGTCGGGGCCGTTGGACTAATGGCACCACATATTACACGGCAATATAAGAAAACATTGTTTGTGCATGCACTATGAGTACGGGATCATCAAGACACCCATGAGGGGTAGTGATGCATCCTAATGGCACTGGACGACCTGGTGGCTATTAGGGCAGTTTGTCGTTCCAGGTGTCTGTGCGAAATCTGGAGTAGCACTAAGCGCATGAGACCGGGGTGGGGACAGGATGAGGTCTCTGTCCTCATACGGACACGAAGAAGTGATTTCGGGATTGTGGGTCGGATGTTTCGTACATCCACTCATTCCTAGGGTAGAAGTGGTCGTAATTCTATCCGGGTGGCAGGAAAAGTCGCTCCGAAGCCACTAGCGGGTTCAGTAGTGATACTGACTTGTGAATGTGTGTAACCTTCATTATGAAGGATGTGTGTTGGGTGATGACACATTGATAACTAAGAAATAATGGAAAAAGATGAATTTTTAAATGAAATGATTTTTTTTTAAAACAAAGGAGTCTGGCACACTCCATATAAATGTTTTTCTTGAAAGTTAAAAGATTTGAATCCCACTCACTGAGTAGTTGTACTCACCCCCTCCCTTATACCTCTTTCAGGAAGTCCCGGAAAGCCGAACCTTAAAGGACTTGCGCAATTAAACGCCTGCAAGATTGGTACAACTAATTTAAATTACTATGCAGTTTTGATTTATGATATTCCTGGAAAAAGGTGCAGGTTAACGCCTTACTCTTTACGATTTATAATATAAGGGAAAACCCTTTAGTAAATCGGGAGAGTGGCGGGTTGATCACGGGGATCCGACCAAACCGGGTCGGGGCGTGACACCCCCGACCTCTGGTTGTCCTCCTTTAGATCTGAATTCTCAAAGTATCTTCCCTTTAGAACTTTGTACCACAACAAGTTGGGATCCTTTAAGAGTCTCTATGCCGACTTAATAAGCAAAGCCTTGTTGAAACTGTGTATATCCTTGAACCCTTGACCACCTTGTTCCTTAATTTCTGTGGTTCTTTGCCACCTTACCCAGCTTATCTTGTCCCGCTTCCCTGTGCCACTCCGCCAAAATCTAGAGATCAAAGAAATAACCTCCTTGCACCATCTCTGAGGCAACAAGAAGCAACTCATTGCATAATTAGGTATTGTACTTAAAACATGTTTAATTAGAACCGCCCTCCCTGCTTGGGATAGATATACCGATTTCCATCCTTGGAGTTTAGAGCTTATCCTCTCTTTTAGGAAATTAAAACTTCTCCTCTTGCTTCTCCCCCATAGTACCGGTAGACCAAGTTTTCTATCTGATACTTGTCCCATAGAAAGGTTCACGGGTGTTTTGATCTCCTCCTGCAAATTGACTCTAGCATTTGCACTAAAATAATATAAAGATTTCTCATAATTTACTTTCTAACCAGATGCTAAACAATACGTGTTTATCAATTTTTTAAAGGACTCTATTTTACTTTTGGATGCCTCTAAGAAGAACATAGTCAGCAAAGAAAACATAAGATATTTTAGGACATCTTCTATTTATTTTGGCACTAATTCTTTCCTATAGTATGCATCAGAAATTAATTTAGACAGTGCATCTGCTATGAATAAAAAGAGTTAAGGAGAAAGGGGGTCTCCCTAACGTAGTCCCCGACTCAGTTGTATCATGTCTGATTTGCTTCCATTTATCAATATCCTGTAGCTAATTGAGGTCACACAGGCAAGAACCCAGTTAGTAAAAATTGGATCGAAACCCATTCTGTTTAAAAGGGCCCAAAGGAAGCCCCACTCCAATCTGTCATAGGCTTTCGCCATATCAATTTTGATAGCACACCATACTCTCTTTCCTTTATTTTTATGTTGGAGGAAATGGAAGCATTCATGCACAATACCTATATTGTCATGGATTACTCAACCCGGGCCATATCTCCTCCCCTATGTGTACCCCACAACTTATTTATATTCTCCTTAAAACTTGGGTAAAGCAGCCATTTGTCCTCAAATCTGAAGCTACATGTATATGTCATGGCCTTCCGATCAATCTCTATTATTATAGGAGAATGATCTGATCCAATTCTCTTGCCATGTGTAATACACATTCCCGAGAAAGATGCTTGCCATTCTGGTGAACATAATCCCCTGTCTAGCCTTTCCAGAACTGTGAATGGTTCCTCACAATTGTTGGACCATGTAAACTTCGGTCCTGCAAAACCACAGTCCTATAGTTTAAAGGAGAAGATCATCTGTTGGAAGCTCTGAATGCAGCGACGATCTTTCCTCCCCATTTCTCATCCTAATTGGCTATAGCATTGAAGTCCCCACAAACTAACCATGGGTCCTTGGTATGTCCCCTCATTTCTGATAGTATATGCCATTGGGACTGCCTTTGCCAGAAGTCACAAAATTCGTACACAAAAGTAACTCTAAAGGTCTTGTCTGCCTCTTTGAGACGAACATCCATAATATTCAATCTGGCTGATATTACTTCCACTATGTCCCTTTTCCACCAAAGAGCCATGCCTCCCCCTCGTCCTTTTGGGTCCACATATTCACCATACTGATAAGTGAGTTGCTTTCAAATCCTAAAAACTTTGTTGAAACTATTTTTTTGTCTCAATTAGGAAGATCATATTCGGCTTATTCTTCCTAACGAGGTCCTTTAAATGTCGAACTATCATGTTGAACCCAAAACCTTGACAGTTCCAAACAATAAGCCTCATTTAGACCATGTGGCTGATTTTGTCCAGCCACCACAACCCTCCTCTGCTACGTTTCTAGCTTCCCTACTTTCCTTCTTAACCATCATTCTCTTATCTGCTACGTGGATATAGGTGTTAAAATTCTCATCTTCCTTGTGTTTGTACCTTATAGGAGGCTTAATCTACCTCGTAGACCTCCTTACATTTGACCTCATTTCCTTCGAATTTGATGTTCTATCATCACTTGTGTTAAGGGAGTCCTTTTTTAAAACCTCATCACCAAACTCTTTAATACTCGATCCCCCACATCTAAGTGTTGAACTAGTTTCCATGTAGGGAATCATGGCACTTGGTTGTCTACATTAACTTGACCTCTTTTTACCTTATTGGGATGCCTGTTGGAGTTCTTCTGGGGTTTAAGTTAATGCTCCATGTTAAGGTGAGTAGCATGCACACTTATGGATCAAGCCCCTAATAATACTCTTAAACTTCCTCTTCCTGAACTATTTATGATTTTCTCTTGTCTTCTTGTGTCTCGACTCATGCAAGGATTGTGGGTAGGCTTGATATGTGGTCTATCATGTCAAGCTCTCACTCTGCTAATCCTCACATTTAGATCTAGATGGACTAAGCTCGATCTCTTCATGGACATGGATGAGGTTGATGAGAGCACAAATGCCATCTGAGCATAGGGTTCATGGGATGGTCTCACCTATTTGTGTATGCATTGCATTGGGATTTTATATAAAAGAAGCAATTCCAATTCCAATTCCAATTCCAGGGTAGTTTTTCCATGACCCAACTGAATAAATAAGTTAACTTCCATTACAAGGCAATGCCATTAATAATACTCTCAGTTAGGGACAAGCTTGATCCAAAAAAAACACACGGTAAGGTACCATATTGGAAAATTGAGACAAGCTTGATCCATGGAAGAAAAGAGTAGATTTAATGAAGTTCAGTAGTGTACCTATTGAATCAAATATGCATACCCCACCATGTATATTGGGTGGTCGCACTGCTGGCATGACATCAAATGAATTAGGCTACCTAAATTGTATAATATTCTGTTGTAAATTAGTCTGTTGTACATTTTCCATATTATAATTTATTTTTATATTACAAAAATCTATATAAATATACATTAATTCAATCAATTGAGCATGGTGGTTCAAATATTAAATAACTATTATGTCTATGGCTTACAAGCATTGCTAAATTCAAGATATTGAGGTATTTTTTTATCGACTACACTATTGTATCTCTATCACCTACAAGACAATAAGAAAACTCAATAAGCTCTAGCAACATCATAGTTTCTCTTCCACCCTCACTACCTATCCTATAACACCAATATTTTTTTGAAAAAAAAAAGAGTAATAAATTACTTCGTAATTTTATCCGATAAGTTTATTTCAAATTTTATATAGACGAACCTAATTTGTTTGTGCATGCACTTGAGGTACATGACCATCAATATACCCAAGAGGGGTAGTGATGTGTCCTAAGGGCTACTGGATGACATGGTGGAGATAAGGGCAGTTTTCGTGCCAGCAATCGGGAAGCTCGACATAGCTTCTTGCGCATGAGACCAGGGTGGGGTTAGGATGAGGTCTATGTCCTCATAGGACACAGAGTTGTTTTCGGGTTTGAGGGTCGGATGTCACGAACATCCACTCAGACCTAGGGTAAAAGTGGATGGGCTTCTATCTTGGTGGCCAGTAAAGACGTTACGAGCCACAAGTGGGTGCAGTGGATAGGCTGCCCTGTGAATGTGCGACCCCTTCCTGATTAAGGGCGTGTGTTGTTTGTTAAACACACCTAATGTGGAAATGAGAAAAAATGTTTTGAAAACCGAAAATTTGAGAAAGAATCATTTTTTAAGGAAATAAGGATTTTTGTCACACTTTTACTAAACCTATTTTGAAAACTCACTCCCAACACTCATTCACTGAGTTGTAGAAACTCACCCCTCTTTTATATACATTTTCAGGAGTAGGGAAAATATGACAAAAGATAACACCAGGATCTACCCTCTATCAGTATGCTTAAAATTTGTTTTGATCTTGCATTTTTATTGATTTGTGTTATTATAGGGAATAAGTTTTAAATTACACCTGACTCATCTTGATTAAAGGAAAGGGGGAAACTCTTCTTAAACCAATGGAGTGGCAGGTTGATCATGGGGATCCAACCAAACTGGGTCGGGGTGTGACAAAGAGCCTATCTAGAAATGGAGTCATCGGAAAGGATATGCCCTAAATAAAGAGACAAAGGACCCAACTGAAACGGGGTAAGAAAGGAGTATTCTCATAAGGGGTTGAGTGCAAGGGAAGCATACTTATGCGGGGTCAAAGAATAGGATAAACCTGGGGAAAGAAAAATGGATAAGGCAGCATCAAGAGATGCAGTAGGAGTGAGACGACTGGTACCAGAAAAAAAACCTAATGACTGACAAGGAACATGGCACCTAAGAGGTACCCACAGGACTTCCCTAGAAAGAAGTAAACTTGGGAAATGACATCAAGAGGTTCTAGGATCGGTAGCTATAGGAGCAAGGAGAGGAAAATAATTATTAAGGGAAGAAAGCCTAGGAAGTGTATGTACGACTCAAGGGAGTTACGACTGAACGATTGGACATAGTACAGAACATACGAAAAGAATCCGACACTCAGGAGTCCATCGAAGGAGGAATGAAGGATTGAGAAGTAATTATGACTACACCCTACAAAGGGGCGTTGGGATGAGCATCAAGGATAAGAGAACTCGAGAGACGGTGGTCTCAACAAATTGAATAAGAAGAGTAGTAAGGACGATATAGTTAACGAACTGGTCGTTGTAAGAAATCACATATGTAAACCTGACAAAGAGGAGAGAGTTGGAAGGGACAAGAGATGAGAATGAATAAAAATATATGCCCCCACACAAGGAGAATTTGAACCCCTCCCTAAAGAAATAAATTGGTACTGTGATGCAAGTAGGAATGAGGATAGGGTACAAAATACATGCTTGCAAGATTTCAAAAGTGAGGGTAAGCAGGAGAGGATGATATCAAGGGATATCATAAAGTTGCTCTAAGATATAATACCTGTAAGGGCGAAGAAATAAAGAAGCCAATCAACTAAGAAGTCCCAAGGAAGTATATGCCCCAACGAAGAGACAATGGACCTAATTAAATTGTGAAGAACTGGGAAATTAAGGTTGGTGAAGGATTAAAGTTGGGTGAAAACTCAAATTCAAAAGGGTGTAAAAATATGAAGGAGGGAAACTTTCAAGAAATGGTAAGAAGATCAAAGGTATGATCCCTAAGGTGGAAATCTCTACTTTTAATGACATAGTAGAGAATGAAAATTGTAAAAGGAGAACTCCCCAAATAAAAGAATCAACACGTAGACTAAAAGGGATCAACTCGGGATAAGGAATGGTGAAATGGTCACGAACGAGTAAGAGTGGATGGAAGAAAGATAAGTTCTTGTGTAAGTCCCGTTGTCACGCCCCGACCCGGTTTGGTCGGATCCATGTGATCAACCTGCCACACTCCTGGTTTATTAAAGGGTTTCCCCTTATTATAAACTGTAAATAGTAAGGCATTCTTTAAACCTGCACTTTTCTTGGAATAGCATAAATCAAAATTGCACAATATTTTAAATTTGTCATACCTGTCTCACAGGCATCTTAGTTGATGGTCTTAAGGGTAGGCTTTTCGAAGTTTACTGAAAATGATATAAGGGAGGGGTGAGTACGACTATTCAGTGAATGTGTTTTTCAATACTTTTTACTTTCATGAAAAAGATTTGCATTTGAGTGTGTCAGACTCCTTTCTTTTAAAAACCTTTCATTTAAAATCTCAGCTTTTTATCACCATTTCCTTATTAATCATGGTATGTCATTACCCAACACACATCCTTCATCATAAAGGTCAAACACATATTCGTAGGCCAGCCAGTCCACTGAACCCACTTGTGGCTTCGAAGCGACTTTACCGACTACCCATATAGAAGCACATCCACTTCTACCCTAAGAATGAGTGGATGTTCGCGGCATCCGACCCTCAATCCCGAAATCAATTCTTCGTGTCCGTATGAAGACAGAGACCTCATCCCGTCCCCACCCCGGTCTCATGCGCTTGATGTTACTCCAAATTTTGCACGGTCACCTGGTACGACGAACTACCCTTATACCCACCAAGTCGTCCAATGCCCTTAGGACACATCACTACCCCTCTTTGGCGTCTTGATGGCCCCGTAATCACAGTGCATGCACAATCAGTATTTTCTTATCGTGTCATATAATCTATGATGCCACTGGTCCAACGGCCCCGACGTTCAACTCAACCCGCAATTATTTTTTTTTACTGGTCTATCGACCTGTCATGTCACACTACCGCTAGTTGATTAAGTATGTTGGTCCTGCATTGGTAACATGGCCAAACAATTAATTTATTTAAATTTTTATGGCATATAACTCATGTTTATTTACGAGCTCCTGCTCGTGCCAACTGGCATTGGGCCCACTGTACGAGATTTTCAAAATCGGGCATATTAACCCCTAAGTTCCAAAACTGAGGTCCCCGGCATATAAGAGCTATTCGAGTTCCCATCAATAAGGTTTCCCAAATCTTTTAAGCATTGGCACACAGTCAGGTGAGAGCACATCCGACACAAATATATTTTCAACTGTCCATTATACCGATTGGGTATAAGGATATCTACGCTTATAACCGATGAACGGTTTTTTAACTTTCCTCAAGGAAGTATCATCATACTAATCGAGTATTATCTACTTACAATCGGTAAATAGTTTTTTCCGCATATTTTTCACATTACTCCTCCAAGTTGTGATGTCTAAAATACCACTTAGTAGTGAGTTTTCATTTCGAGGTACTTATCACCCCAACCGGGTATGATATAAAATCCCACTTATAACCGGTAAGTAGTTTTTAACTTTAAGTTGTGCTCATCATCCCAATCGGATATGACGTTAGTAAACTCACTCAACCGTTAATGCCGTGAATTCCACCAGACTGGTTCTTTATATTAACGCGAGCTTTTCCTTGCTGGCGTTCTCAGAAATTCATGTTCCTACACGATATGAACATCTCGGTTGATTATCCTTCGGCCTAATAGCCTTCATTCATTCCAAATGAATGAGAAATTCAAACTTTCATTTGTATGCAATTAGGTTCCTAAAGTTATTTCTCTTAAACTTAAGTCCTTAATACTAGTTTTTCCTCAAATTGAGTCCCAAAACTTTTAAAATTTATCAAAAGACCTCAATTTATTCCATTTCACAAAAAGGTGATTAATTTCCCAAATTTCCAATTTTGTCCTCCAACTTTTCCAAAATTACCATTTTGACCTTCCTTTACAAAAATGGTAAGTTTCACCCCAAAAATTCTAAAATTTCTCAATTATCCTTCTAACATTTTTATCATGCCCATTTGACTCTCAATTTTAGAAAATTGCATTTCGATCATTCGAATTTTCGAAAATCCCCAATTTTTCCCCCAATTCCAACTTTTTAACACACTTGAATTTGATTTTATCAAATTTTCCGATCAAACATGTAACTTCCCGATCCGGTTCGGTCGGACCCCGTAATCAACCCGCCACTCTCCCGGTTTATTAAAGAATTTATCCTTATAAAGTGTAAAGAGTATTGTATTATATATATTGTTTTATAAGATAAAAATAACATAAAAAATATATTAAAAAATATTATTATAATATTATTATAGAATATTAACTAATAATATTGTATCATATATTATAATATTTCAAATTTTAGTGGGGATTTGTTAATCCTATACCTAAATTAAACAATAATAAATAACATGAATTAGATATATTATGATTATTCAATAAAAATAAAAATGAGATAAATATTCTTATTTTTAAATTAATACAAAATAATAAATTTGAGGTAAAAAATGACATTGGATAAAACTCTAAACAACAAATGCACTATACATCAATACACTTCCCTTCTATTATATAAAATCTCAATGAAATCCATATACAATATTCTTATTTTATTTTTATAAGAAAATATAGAATATGATTATCTCCATATATCATCTTTTGGGAAGAACATAATACTCCATCCTCAAAACAAAATATGGAAATTTGGATGGGAATAACATCCAATCAACACTATGTTTAAATTACATCGGGGCTCTCATCACCCTTGTCCATGGAGGGATAGAGTTGAGTCCATGTGGCTCGAAAAGTGAGGAGTAGTAGAGTGAGAGCTTGGCATGAGAGACCACATATTAACCCTATCCACAATCCCTGCATGAGTCATGAGACAAAACACATAAAGGGAAAATCGTACATAGAAGTATGTGGGGGCTTGATCCATATGTATGCATGCTCCTGCTCACCTTAGCATGGAGCTTTAACTTAAAACCTAGAAGGATTGCCACCGGCATGCCAATAAGGTAAAAACTGGCCAAGTTAACATAGACAACCAAGTGTTGCCTCCCACATCCTCTTGCCACACCTAAAAATCCATACACACTCCACATTAGCTTACTGATAGAATGCTTTCTTTCTTTTCTTTTCTTTTCACTTCCAATCTCACCTGAGAGGACACATTGTGTGGAATCAAGGGTTATCGAGATAGCCAGCAGAGGTGTTAAGGAAACGAAATTGTCTATTATGGTGCTGTTTTCAGTGAAGAGGCCGACCCAGAAGCTGTGACCGAGGGCTAGGGCAAGCACGAAAGCTATGTCGAGGGTGGCAGACAGCTTAAGAGTCATGGCGATGGCATTCTTCGCCCCGAGGGTATTGCCAGCTCCCAGCTCGTTCGAGACCCTTGTGCTGCATAATATGTACGAATATGATCCTCCTTCATACTCATTACAGTGCACATGTAATGTACAGATGATATCGAAGAGAGGAGAATATTTTGCTAACCTTGTATGTAAATTTTGTCGTATAATGTTTTTGATAAAAATGTACCTTAAATGACATTGTACTAATGGAGTCTGCTATATTTTTATTACTATTAACCTAACAAGACACTTTTATCTAATATTATCATCTAGGCTGTCATCTCAGAGAATGTTAAAATTGATATCAATGGGAAAGTATTCAATTTTGATTTAAATACTGTGCTTATTTCATGGAACACACCATCCATCCAAACTAGCTAGCAATGAATTAATTAACTAGTAATTAGTGGTTCCACCATTTAATTTGAGTTCATAATACATTGTCATCAAACCTTTCAAAGTTTAAAAATTAATCTTATAGATTAAAACAATTTCCTTAACTGTTAGAGTGTAATATTTATATAATTGTCATATGTAATTAAAATTATTTTTTTTATTATTTACGAGTTAATTATCATTTTTCTAGTTTTAATAACGCCACAAATTTTCTACTGAATCTATCATATCATCCCTATCACTCAACAATTTGAGAGAAATTTTATTATATGTACAATTTTATTTATTAATTAGAGCTATAGGGAATGTGAGTGACGCTGTCTAGGCGTATGTATCCTTACCAATATTAATTTGTTTGTAGTTTTATTATCCAAATTTGTATTGATATATGATAAATAGTTCATATTCAACAATTCAAAAATATAAATATAATTTACCTTAAATTTTATTTTTAATTTAAAAAAATTAGATCATTGTTAATTTTTTAAAAAATATGTATTTTTGCAAATGCGGAGGAGAATCAATGCTGGCTCGGTAAAGCACCAGAGGGCGGAGAAGAAGATGGAGAAGATGAATGAGATGATGCATGAAGCTTGGAGGTGGATACCGTCCGGTAGAGCTTAGCTCCGAAGCCTTGGCCGCAGAGCGTCTCCAGTGCTCGGCTAAGGCCGAACTACATCCGGACGAGGAAGATAGGTTGGAAGCTACATCAGCGTTGATATAAAATATGACAGTTGTGTACTACACATTGGGTGAACACCACATTGTTGGATAAAAAAAACAACCACCTTATTTTTTTCCTTCATCTAGAGAGGAAAGAGTATGAATGGCATCTACCATGAAAGCGAAGCCAGTGACCATGCTCCAGGTCTCCGCAAGGGTGGCGCCGGCAAGTTCCAGCTCGCCGAGGTGGCCGGCAAACATAACGGAGACCAGTCGGATGATATAGTAGGAGACGTTTGTTAGCATCATAGGCAGGGAAAACTGGACCTGTCGCTTCGCCTCGGCCGCGTCAAACCTCCACCACCAGCTTCCCTTGTCCACAACATCTCCTCTTCTGGCAGAATGTTCAAGGAGACATCTGAACATTCCATCGGTGGAGCTATCTGAGCTCATCGTGCTCTCTCCCAAAGATATTTGATTGTTCAATTTGAGCAAAATGACTAAGTATTATATGGAAATTGAATTAAATTACTAAAATATTAAAAAATAATAAAACATTCCATGCATCATAACTTACTTGCATATTTTTATAAAATATAGATGTTAAATTAATTAATTTTTGTAATTGGTTGATTTTGTATTGTCGGATGAGATTCCCGAGTTATTTCCTTTTTAGTTCGAACGTGAAAAACAACACGCGTTAATGTGCCGTTCAACTGATTTACACCGTCAAGCGGTTTTGGACGAATTTCTGTACCGAATCGGCGATTTTTTTGGTCGGTTCATTATTTTACCCCGGGATATTGAAAAAAAATTATAAATTTTTAAATTTTAATACTCTAAAAAATTAAGATTTCATTTCTATTAGTTTAATTCACTCTAAAAATTAAGATTTCATTTCTATTTATTTAATTCACTCTAAAAATTAAGATTTCATTTCTATTTATTTAATTCACTCTAAAAATTAAGATTGTGTAAACGGTGTAATCCCAACCTATTATTTTCCGAATTTTTTTCAGTAATTAATTTTGGATACCGAATTGTTTCCTAATATATCTCATTAACCGTTTTATCGCTCTAAAACTTTCTATGGAACCCTTCTCTCAGCGGGGTTCAATTAGAACTCCAGGTTTTGTTAGCTTAATCTTTTGTAGCTCTTTTATTTCATTCATCTTATTACACTCCCTGACATGGTTTAAAGGAAAAAAGTGTGTCAATTCATCTATCCATGCTCTGGTTGAATTGTGATTTATATGGAAGAATAAGCAACGTCAACTGATGGCTGAATTGTCATATACTCGGTAGCTATGTATTGTGCTTTTCTTGAATACATAAATGAATTGATTAATGGGCCCTTGATGGGTCTGGAATTGGTGGCATAGATTCACCTAATCAATTGGTTTTTGGCCAAGTGACAAGACTTGGATAGCATTCCATCCATGCCCTTCCATTCTCTTCTCTCAACCCTTAGCCATGTATTATTATTATTATTATAATGTAAATTTAAATATTAGGTGTGCACCATCTTTATGGGTATATTATGCCTATTTGATAAAATTATAAATACAGTGTGTAATAAAATCATGTTAAATTTTAAAAAATAAATATATTGTTTAAATTTATTATTAATAATATGTTAATAAAATCTATGATACAATTAAAAAATTGCCAAACTTTCTAAATAATTTAATTGTACATTTTCATTTTCTCCAATAAATTTACAAAATCTATATATTTTATATAAATATTTTAGTTAAATTTGTATAATGATACATATTATTATTTAATAAAATTTATATTAAGATTTGATTCAAATAAATATTCATTTTTAATAAAAAATAAAATAATAATCTAATTTTTAGTATTATTAGGTAATCTTATAAATTCACGCTGTAAGATATTTTTCTTTATCGTAAATTTTACTTTTTTAGAAATTATCGGTTATATATTATTATTATTATAGTTATTATTGTAATTTATACTCAAATAAATATATAAACTATTTTTGAAATTAGAACTTTTTTTAATTTTTATATTCATTTTTATTAGTAAATTTTATTGATAAATATAATAAATAAACAATATTACAATAATTTAAATTTTTTTTATTACTCATAGAAAATATATATTACATAAATATATATTACAAAAAATTAAATGTACCTAAACAACGATTTTGAGTTCAGAAACTTGTACCCAAGCCTCGTGTCCTATGGTTCGAGTGTAGAAGCTTGGATCTGAGTCTCGGGTCTACACCTGAACAAGTGAACCCAAGACACGATTACACTTGGGTACGGGTGCGCTGGACCCGAACTCGGGTCGGACTCGAATCCGTGAAAATCAATCCCAATCCGACCTATTAAAACAGTACAATCCAGTTATTCTCCCGATTGTGGTATCCGGCTTGGCGATTCTCTCTCTATTTAATTAGCTGAATAAAAACAACCTCTTCTCTGTTGAATTACTTGTGATTCCTTTTTTTTATATATATTCATAGCATCATTAACATAATAATAAGTATAATTTACCCAACCACTAATTTACTCTCTAATATTTAAAAATTAACAAAAGCACTACAACATAGTTAGAATCTAATAGCAAGTGTGCCACTATCACCTACACAATGCCATCATAATGCCATCAAGAATCCACTCCAATGCTAATAAATGAACGGACAATGTAAAGACAAACTATATGGTACTTTATGCCAAGATTCTGTGTTAATCTCTAAAGTTACATTGGAGTTATATATATTCAAAACATAAAAAAATTGGATACATATTTTGGGAGGTGAATATTTGACTCATATTTTATGATCAACCCAATGTTCTAAGTGCAATTGAATGTAAGATCACCATCACGATGAAGATATTGTTCCAAATATGATAAGATCTCCGAGGACCGAATATATTACGAAGACGCTGAAGGCATCTCAGGGAAGACTACAACAATTTGGGAGCTTGACAAAGGTAGATCATGCTTCACTTTCTCTGTGCATGAAAAGTTGAATCACAAATTAAGTCTTGCATTGAACAGTATCCTCAAATGGCATCTAGGTTCTCATCATCGCCATCCATGGAGAAATTGAGCCTTGTCCATTTGGCTCGGAAAGTGATGATCAAGAGAGTGAGACATTGACAGGAGAGACCGCATATTAAGCCTATCCATAAACCCTGCATGGAGAGAGAGACAAGAAGATAAACGAAAATCATAAGAGCAAACGAAAATCATAAGAGCAAGTTTAAGAATATTATGAACATATTGTGCTTGATGGGTCCGTGTCCTCACCTTAGTATTAAGCTTCAACTTAAACCCGAAAAGAACTGCCAACGGCAACCCAATAAGATAAAAAGTTGCCAAGTTAACGTAGACAATCAAGTGTTGCCACCCACATCCCCTGGCCACGCCTAAAGTTCATATATACTACTGCTTACCTAACTCACAATATATTTTTTTTATTTTAATATATTAATATATATTTATCACATTATAATGTATTCATTTATTACCATATTTAATTTAGTAATGGTCTTTTTTTTATAAATGTTTATTATTTATTATTAAATTGTATATAAATATAATGGATAGTGGAATAATACAATACATTTTACAATCTTATATTTTTCAAGTGTGTTTTTCTCTACTCTTTCTCTTCTATATTTCTAAATTTTCCTTTATAATATCAGCACCACCTTAAAACTTTACAACATTGTTCCAAATTTGAATATCTATAACACGCTTAAAAGTTATCATCCATCACTTTTTATATTTTTACTACCTACTATTGAAAATTTTTGAACAAAAACCAATATTTTCTGTGTGGTATCAATCCTCTCATCATTCTCTACAAAAATAAGTTCATCTACCGCAATAATCCTTCAAAAATATGGTCTTGACTCCGGCTCGAGCAGCGTACCGCTCTCTAGCCTACTTGGAGATTTTTCCGAGTCTGATTCTCCTATCGCTATCTTCTTCAGTCACGGACCACAGAGACTCATTCCAACTCCGCTCTGTCCTCGCTTTAGTGATCGCCCAATATCTCAACAACTCACCTCTTCTTATAGTGTGATATGCTAGTTATGTGGGCTCACTAGTCACTTGGCCTATCACTATCCATCATTTGAATTAAAGCCCACATTTTTTACTGCTCATGTAGACTTTTCTTATAGATATGAACCTAGTACATATCATCTGTATTGGTATGTCGATTCAGGTGCTACTAGTCATATTACTAATGATCTGTCGTACTTGTCTATTCAGGACGATTCAACACTCTCTGAGCACCTCACAATAGGAGATGAGACATGTTTACCTATTATCTCTTCTGAATCTGCCTATTTAACCACACATTCCCGATGTTTCTCACTTACTAATATTTATTGTGTTCCCAAAATTTCTCTCAACTTATTATATTTGTCTCACTTCACTCAAGATAATTCATGCTATTTTGAATTCTATTCCACTCATTTTATTATCAAAGATCTCTTTTTTAATCAAGAGCTGCTCCGCGGGAGTCGTAGGAACGGTCTCTACTATTTACGCACTTGTCGTAATATTTCTTCCATTGCTTGTATTAGTCGAATAGAGTTTATTACTCGGTGGCATCAATGTTTGGGTCACCCTTATTTTTAAATTATGAGTCGTGTGCTTTCCCATCATTTATCAATGAGTAGTATTTATCCCTTACCATTTTGTGACTCATGCTCTTGTGGTAAAATTACTCAACAACCATTTACAGTCTCTCATCATAAGAGTAGTCATCCTCTCGAATTAATTTACACAGAAATTTAGGGAACATCTCACGTTATTTTATCTACAAGTTATCGCTATTATGTTCATTTCTTGGATGATTATAGCAAAATTTCATGGTATTTTATTATGAAACAACAATTTGATGTTCTCTTTATTTTTTATGCCTTCCATTTACAAGTTAAAATTTTACTTGGTCAATGGATTAAATCTCTCTAATCTAACGGTGCTAAATAATTTATTTCTAGTACTTTCCAATCTGAGTTACAATCCGCAGGCATTCTCCACCAGATCTCATGTCCATACACACCTCAACAAAATGGGTCTACCGAACGTAAGCATCGTCACATTATTGATATGGGTCTTACTCTTCTTATTCACTCTCATGTTCCTACTAAATATTGGTTGTTTTCCTTTGAGACCGCTGTCTTCCTTATCAATCATCTTCCCACAAGATCTCTCCACTTTTGATCCCCTTATGAGATACTTCACCATTCTACTCTTGATTATAAGTTACTCCAAGTTTTTTGTTGTCATTCCTTTCCTTATCTCTGCCCTTATCTTACTCACAAACTTCAACCTCGTTCCATTCCTTGTGTGTTTCTTGGATATCCTTATAATTATTTCGGATATCGTTGTCTTGATACTTAAACATGATGCATATTTCTCTATCGCACAACCCATTTTGATGAATTTGTTTTTCCATTTGCCTCCTCGAGTTCCACATGTATGCCTTCCCCTTCTCCTGCAGTGCATCCTCCTATGGTGAATCTCCCAATACCTGTCTTGTCTCCACCTCCGAAATCAGGTATGTTGCTCCAATCTCCTGTACAAACACAAGTTAACTCACCTATTGTTTCTGTTGAGGATGATCATGTTGCACCGTCTTCCTCTTCTACATTGGATCATGCTCCTGCTCCACCTCCAGTTTCGCGTATGGTGACTCGCTCTTAAGATGGCAGTCTACCTCAACGGTGCTTCAATATTGATCCTATAGTGTTCATTGCCTCTATGGAACCCCATACTTATTCACAAGCTTCTCGTCACTCCTTTTGGGTTAAGACTATACATACTAAGTTTGCTACTCTTCTTTACAACCAGACTTGGGATCTCGTGACCGCTCCACCTGGTTGACCTATTGTGGGGTGCAAATAGATTTACAAAATCAAGCATCAATATGACGGCTCACTAGCTCGATATAAGGCTCGTTTTATCGCTAAGGGCTACTCATAGTGCCCTTGTCTTAATTATGATGATACCTTAAGTCCCGTTATTAAACCTATCACTATCTGGGTAATTCTTTCCCTTGGTGTATCTTTCAATTGACCCATTCGTCAGCTTGATGTGGATAATGCTTTTCTTCATGGTTATCTCAATGAGTAAGTTTATATGGATCAACACCTTAGATTTATTGATCCTTATTTTCCTAGCCATATTTGTCGACTACGCAAATCTCTCTATGGCCTCAAACAAGCTCCTTGTGCTTGGTTCTTCTGCCTGAGTTCCTACCTTCATCAACTTGGTTTTTGTAGCTTTGCTGCTGGTAGCTCTCTATTTATCTACTGCACAAGTGGGTTTGTTATTTTTCTACTTATCTATGTTGATAATATTATTCTCACTGGTTCTTCTACTGCACCCATTGGGAACATCGTTCATGCCCTTCGTAGATAATTCTCTATTAAGGATCTTGATCCACTTCATCATCTTTAGGCATTGAAGTTACTGCTCACTCCCATGGTTTATATCTCACCTAACCGAAGTATATTCGTGATCTTTTCTCCTAGGCTACCATGAGTACTTGTAAGCCCATTTCTAATTTTCCATGCCAATTGCCTCTGGTCCCCAACTTTCACAATATGATGGACTTGCTCTTCCCAATCCTACTAAATATCGTTAACTTGTGGGCTCTTTACGCTATCTCACTCTCACTCAACTTGATATCGCATTTGCGGTTCTTCAGATTTGTCGATTTATTCATTGTCCCACCACTACCCATTGGATTGCTGTTAAGCACATTCTCTGCTATCTTCAAGGGACACTTCATCATGATCTTACTCTCTAGCGACATCATCTTTATGGTCTTCACTATTTTTCTGACGCTAACTAGGCCGAAAATCCAGATGATCGACGTTTTGTTAGTGGTTTTACAATTTTTTTAAACACAATCTTATCTCATGGAGTTCTAATAAATAACGAACAATCGCTCGATCTAGCACTAAGGCCGAGTACAAAAGTCTTGCCAATGCAACCAATGAGCTAATCTAACTTCAGTCTATTCTTAAAGAACTCGACATCCCTTCCACTCATTCTCCAGTCTTGTAGTGCGGTAATCTTTCAGCCATTTATCTCACTATCAACCTCGTCTTCCATGCTTGCACAAAACATATTGAGATTGATTTCCATTTTGTTCGTGAACAAGTCCGTCAAGGTTTACTCAGTGTTTGTTTTATTAGTACTGCTGCTTAATTAGCAGTTTGCTCACTAAAGGTCTCCCTTCTACTTGTCTCTCTATTTTACGAGACAAACTCAATATCAGTGAACTCCCCTTAAGCTTGATGCAGTAATAACTAAAATATTACTTAATTATTGTCTAACTGCTTATTATTTATTAACAAATTGTATATAAATAAAATGAGATAATACAGTGAATAATACAATACATTTTACAATTTCATATCTATGAAATAGGCTCTTTCTCTACTCTTTCTCTTCTAGATTTTTTTATTTTCTTTAATAGTAACAATACATTTGAGAATACATCGAAAGGAGATGTTGGGAATAAGATCACAAATTGTATAAAATAGAGAAGTGTTGTGGGTTTATAAGGTTGTAAAAATTGCTCTACTTACAAGTTACGACTTTTAAGTAGACATGAGACCAACCCCTTATCGGTACACAATACCTTCTCACATGGTATCAAAGTTAGTGGGCTCATACCCGTACTCGACCTAAGACTGGAAACCTAGCTCATGGTCTGATTTTTCTCCCCTTATCTATCATATGAGACCGGAAATTGCACGTGACAAGTGTATTCATATTGAACATGAGAGCGTGTCTTGAGAATAAGATACCAAATTAGATAAAATAGAGAATTGTGGGTTTATAAGCTTGAAAAACTTTTAAGTACACATGGGTTCGACCTTTTATTAGTGCATAATAACTTCTCATAGAAGATTTCAAATCTTACCTAATAGGACACACAGTATGGAATCAAGCATTACCGAGATGGCAAGCATCGATGCCAACAAAGCGAAATGATCTATTATCACTCGACTTTCGTTGAAGAGGCTCGCTCAGAGGTCTTGGCCGAGGGCTAGGGCAAGCACAAAAGTTATGCCGAGTATGACTAATAGCTTAACGGTCATTGCGATGGCATTCTTCCTGTAGTGGGTGTTGCCAACTCCCAGCTCGTTGGACACTCTCGTGCTGCTTAATATGTACGAGTATGATCCTCTTTGGTACTCAATGTGGTGCACATGTACAAATGGTATCTAAGAGAGGAGAAGAATTTGCTAACCTTGCTGCAGCACTTAGTCCATTACTGATTACATAGGTAATCGACTCAATGGTTGTACTTTCATGGAAAATAATATGAGGTTAGATTAATCCAATAGTAATGTGCCGATCGAAGAATTAGTAATTAAGAAGCGGCATTAACATACCACATTGTGATCAATGAAGTGGTTATTTCACAATCCTTCATAAACCAACCAGGAAAACCAGAATCTCAAAAGCCTAGTACTCTAAGCTATAGATTGGAGTGGCTAGCTAGTATTAATGATGGAAGGTAGGATGCAGAAGAACTGAACATGCAAATGGAGGAGGAACTCCTTGAGATGCATAGTCACATATTAGGAGTTGATACACTTGATTCTACCAATATTGTGGGGGCCTATAATTTGAATGGGATCCTAGAACTCAAACCCTTGATATCATGTACAGATTTTGAGGCTATTGTTAGGAATATTGAATAGAAGAATTTTGTTGCTGATACCAGTAAATGGAGCTACCTACCATTTCATGGCTGTAGATGGCAAGGCAAGTTTCAGATTCACTGCAATGTACCCCAAGGAGTCCCTCGAGAATCCCTCCCATGAATGTTCACACCGCTTGGAGAAAGACAAGTACAGTGTCAGCGGGAGAACACGAATGCACATCGAAATCAAAACAGCTAGTGAAGCTCCCTCGAACCTAAGGGCGGTCTTGTGGACTAGATAGTACGCGACCCCAAAGTGTATGGCAAATGGAATGGCTGAGAAGATCGTGGGGGGCAGCAAGATGGTCTGTGTCTGAAGAAAGCAGAGGATGTTCTTAAAGAACCCATATGCGAAGATCCCTGGGATGAGGGCCTTCGTGTAGGGGGCGGCGTACCTTGAGATGTCGGGGTCTTGGTGGAGGAGGATCAGTACTGGCTCCGTGAAATACTAGAGGATGGAGATGAGGATGGAGAATATGAATGAGATGATGCAGGAAGCTTGAAGGTGGATACCCAGGGTCCGGTAGAGCTTAGCGTCGAAGCCTTGGCCACATAGCGTCTCTAGTGCACCGCTGAGGCCGACCTGCAACGGAAAGAGGAAACGGATGGGAAGCTATATCAGCCTTGATGTTATTCTCAAGAATTTTAATTAATTAATTAATTTTTTGTTCAAGTAGAAGGGAAAGAGTAGGGATGACGTTTACGAAGAAAGCAAAGCCGGTGACTGTGGTCCAACAGTTGGCCAGGGTGGCACCAGCAAGTTTGGCATAGTAGAAAGCGTTTGTTAGGATCATGGGTAGTGAAAATTGGACCTGCCGCTTTGCCTCGGCTGCGTCAAACCTCCACCACCCACTTCCCGAGGCCGCATCATCTCCTCCGCTGGCAGAATGTTGGAGGAGGCTAGTTGACCTACCGGGACTCATCGTGTTCTCCTTAGATTCCGTGAACGATGGATTTGTCCGACTCTTGGCACATAAATATATACCGAAGATTAGGCTTTGGTGGTTGGATGGAATGTTAAATTGGGAAATGGCTATTGACCACAAATACACATAATTCGGGATTAAATATTGAAAAATATAATTTACTTATTAATAAAATATATAGAATATATTTACACTATTTATAAATATATTCCTAACTTATTAATATTGCACACTTCCCTCAATATAAATAGTAAATATCTACATTATAATCTTATTATAAATATTATCCCATTTTTTAAAACCTAAAACTTTAGTTAAAAAATTTGCTAGTTGTCCACTTGTATTTATATATTGCAGTTACACAATCTTTATATCAATTTTTTGTTTAATTAAAAGTAGATCAATTTTCACATGTTTGGTTATATCATGTTGGACTAAATTATTGACAATATTTATAGCATATTTGTTATCGCACCACAACTTCATAGGTTTTTCTCTAAAAAGACAAATCTCAATTAGTAAGCTTCTTATCCAAATTATCTCACAAATAGTTTAAGCTATTGATTTGTACCCCGCTTCTACTGATGATCGGACAACTACTTCTTATTTCTTACTCTATGATACAAGATTACCTCCAAAAAAAATACAATAGTTAGATCTCCTATCATCCATACAACTAGCACAATCTAAATTACAAAAGCATTTCACTCTGGTGTGACTCCAAGGCTTAAACCAAAGTCCCTTATATGGACTACTTTTTAAATATCTCAATATCATCATGGTAAAATTCCAATGATTTGTCCTGTGATCGTGCATATATCTGCTCACAATACTAACTATATATGTGATATCAGGTCTTGTACGACAGAGATAGATCAATCGTCCCACAATTCTCTGATATCGTTCTTTATCCACTAGGTCACTTGACTAAGCACATAACTTATGATTTGGTTCTATTGATGTCGAAGTATTTCAACAGCTTAACATCCCTGTCTCAGTGAGTAAATCTAATATATACTTTCTCTAAGAAAGTACTATGTCTTTCCAAGATCTTGCAATCTCAATACCGAGATGTAGAGAGGAGTTGATAATTGCACGTGGCAAGTGTATCCACGTTGCACGTGAGGGCAGGTGTTGAGAATAAGATTGCACATTGGATAAAATAGAGAAGTCTTGTGGGTTTATAAGGTTGGAAAGATTCCACTACTTACAAGTCATGGCTTTTATGTAGACATGGGTCTGTCCTCTTGTCGGTCCACAATACCTTCTTATATGGTATCAGAGCTAGTGGGGTCACAACCGTACCTAACCCGAGATTGGAAACTCGGCTCGTTGTCTGCCCGAGTATGGATGGAGGAGTAAAAATACCCAACTCGAGAGAATTGTCCCTCCTTGTCCGAGACCAGAAGGATAATACCCGGCTCGTAGATAATTATTCAGGGCGGGTGTTGAGAGGTGTTGATAATTGCACGTGGCAAGTGTATCCACGTAGCATGTGAGGGTGAGTGTTGAGAATAAGATCACAAATTGGATAAAATAGAGAAGTGTTGTGGGTTTATAAGGTTGGAAGGGTTCCACTACTTACAAGTCATGGATTTTAAGTAGATATGAGCCCGACCCCTTATCGGTCCACATAAATATATCAAATGGATGTAAATAATACATTTTTACTCATATTAGTTACTGGTTCAAAAGTCTCATTATAGTCTATTTCATATATTTGACTATAACCTTTTGCCACCAACCTTGCTTTCTATCTCACAACTTCTCTTTCAACATTCTGTTTCATATTGAATACCCACTTACAGCATACAACTTTTTTTCCATTCGAAAGTTGAGCAAGTTCACATATTTTATTTTTCTCTAGTGCTTTCATCTCCTCATCCATTGCTTCTAGCCACTTTGGATCCTGTTTAGCTTATTGCCAATTATTTGGTATATGTACTAATTGCAGTGATGCAATAAATGACTTGTATGCAGGTGGAACAAATGCATATGAAATATAATTAAATATATCATTCTTAAAACCATATCTAATTGGAGGTTTCCCTGCATTAGCTCTACGTTCTCTACTAATAGCAATAGGTAAGGAATCATTACCATCCGATGACATGGATGAACCATTAAAAGGTTGAATAGAGTCATTACCTTCCAGTGACGTTGATGAACCATTAGAGGGTTGAGTAATACTTGGGATTATCTCACCATCACCTGACTCATCTTTCTCCCTCTTAGCACCATCCTTATTTCTCCTGCTATATACCTTCAATTAAGGCTCATCCATTTTTCCATTTTTGTTACTCCAAATTATAGGACACAAATTCACTATTACAATAATATTTTCAGCATTTTGATCCTTGACAATTTCTTCATTTGTTTGTCGTATATCAGAAATTGACAAGTTTTGTAATACGGTTGCAAATTGCGTTGATTCCTTATAGAATGGTTCATTCTCACGAAAAGTCACATCCATACTCACAAATAGTCTTTTCTCACTTGGACTCCAACACTTCTATCTCTTTTGAGTACTGGAATAACCCACATAAATATATTTCAATGCACGAGGCTCGAGCTTGTTTACCGAAGGACGATGATCTCTCACAAAACATATACATCCAAACACATGAGTAGGGACTATGTATGTGTTTTTTTCCCATCAATACTTCACAAGATGATCTAAAGTTCAACATTTGCAAGGGCATCTGATTAATCAAATAAGTTGTTGTCAGTAAAGCTTCACTCCATAAATACTTTGGTATATTCATCTTGAAGAAAAGGGAACGAGCAACTTCCAACAAATGACGATTTTTCCTCTTTACAACACCATTTTGTTGGGGGTATCTGGACAAGTAGTCTGATGAATAATTCTCTTACTAGATAGATAAGATGAAAATTCCCGATTTACATACTCAGTGCCATTGTCTGTTCTAAGAGTACAAACTTTGGCATTTAATTAAGTTTGAACAAGAGCTAGAAAATCCTTGAAACATAATAGTGCTTCTCCATTGTGCTTTATCAAATATAACCATGTCATCCGAGAGTGACAATCAATAAAGGTGATAAATCATCTAATTCCACTAGTAGAGGTAATAGGATATTGCCCCCAAATGTCTGAGTAAATCAATAAAAATGACTTAATACTTCTTAATCTAGTAGAATTATATCTTATTTTTGTGTGTTTTCCAAACTTATGAGTATCACAAACAAATTTATTGCGTTCTACTTTACTCATCAGCTCTGGTCTCAACCTTTTAAATCTCTCAAAAAATAGATGTCCCATCCTACAATGTTCTAACATTGCTTCATCTTATTTTTTACTATTCACTACAACACTCAAACTTTTATCCACAACTCTTTTATTGAGATATCACAATCCTCCACGTGAAAATGACACGGAAAAACTACTTAATGGTTGTAAGTAGATCATACCCGGTTGGTATGATGAAACTTCCTCGGAGGAAGTGAAAAACTCATTCATCGGTTAATGCAGAGATATCCTCATACTTGATTGGTATGATGGATAGTTGAAAATATATTTTTTGTCAGAAGTGCTCTCCCCTGACTGTGTGCCATTGCTTAAAGGATTTGTGAGACCTTCTTGACGGGAGCTCAAATAGCTCTGTTAGGCAAGAGACCTCGGTTTTGAAACTTAGGAGCTATTATGCCTAATTTTTAAAAACTCAAACAGTGGGCCATAGACCAGTTGTCACGAGCAAGAGTTCATAAATAAACATGAATTATATGTCATGAAAACTTAAATAATTGAATTGTTTGGCCATGGTACCAAGACAGGACCGACATACTCAGTCTACTAGCAGTAATGCGACATGACAGGTCTCCAGACTAGTCAAGACAAACAGCTGCAAGTTGAGTTGAGTTGAGGGTGGGGACCGTTGGACAAGTGGCACCATAGATTATATGGCATGATGTGAAAATACTGATTGTGCATGCATTGTGATTACGGGACTTTCAAGACGCCAAAGAGGGGTAGTGATGCATCCTAGGGCCCTGGATGACCTGGTGGATATAAGAGCAGTTAGTCATACCAAGTGACCTTGCGAAGCAACGACGTAGCTTCAAGCACACAAGATCAGGGTGGGGACGAGATGAGTCTCTGTCCTCATACGAACACGGAGAATTGTTATGGGATTGAGGGTCAGATGTCGCGAACATCCACTCATTCTCACGGTAGAAGTGGACGTACTTCTTTCTAGGTGGCCGGTAAAGTCGCTTCGACGCCACAAGTGGGTGGACGTACTAGCCTGCAATTGTGTGATTGACCTTCATGATGAAGGATGTTCTTTTGAAAAACCGAGATTTTTAAAGTGGAGAAAACCTAAAGGAAATTAAGGAGTATGGCACACTCTAACTTGAAAACTTTTTTTTAAAACTTCACTTTTTTAATCCCCATTCACTGAGTTGTAGAAACTCACCCCTCTTATCTATCCCTTTTCAAAAAAAGAGAAAATGATTAGGAATAACACTGAGCCTTATCCTCTGTCAAGTATGCTTAATTTCTCTTAAGTTTACATTTTATTTTATATATGTCTTTCCAGGGAACAAGGTCGAAAATACGCTTGACTCATCTCGAGTTAAAGAAGGAGGAAACTCATCTTGAACTGGGAGAGCGGTGGGTTGTTCACGGGGATCCAACCAAACCAGGTTGGGGAGTGACAACTAGAGTGGTATTAGAGCCTAGTTCCTTTGAAACATTATCAATATTATGCCTTCACATTAACCCAACTCTAAACTATCGTAAAGGAAGGAGAGTCCCCAGGAAATTCGCGGTGAAATCTAGTCCTCCACCTATAACCTTGAAAAAGACATCCAAACCAAGTGAGGAAGCTGCCCAAAGGTTTCTAAAGGGCAAGAAAAGGGTGCCCAAGGACATAGTGGAAGACTGCCAGAAACTTGTAGGAGCCTTACTGGAACTGGAAGACATTATATACTCTCCTCCAAGACAAGAAGAACCAGCATCAACTCCTAGAAGTCCAACCCCTCCTCTAGTCCCACAACAACTAGAAGGAAATTCCCCCAAGAAGGAGGCATGGGATAATTATTGGGATGTGTATGCCACCTTCATGAAAGTCCACCAAGTACCTCCATCAACCTGGCTTCAATCCCTCAAAATGGGTGAAGTGAACTTATGAGTGTGAGGTTGAAGTACTAAGGCTATCAAGCCCTGACCCGGTTTGGTCGGATCCCCGTGAACAACCCACCACTCTCCCGGTTTATTAAAGGGTTTCCCTTATTATAAACTGTAAAGAGTAAGACGTCTCTTAAATCTGCACCTTTTCCTGGAATAACATAAATCAAAACTACATAATATTTTAAATTTATCGTACCTGTCTCACACGCATCTTAGTTGATGGTCTTTAAGGGTAGTCTTTCTGAAATTTCATGAAAGGGATATAAGGGAGGGGGTGAGTATGACTACTCAGTGAATGGGTTTTTTCAAAACCTTTAACTTTTAGGAAAAAGACTTGTATTGGAGTGTGCCAGACTCCTTTCTTTCAAAAATCCTTTCATAGTAAATCTCGGTTTTTACCACCATTTAATTATTAATCACGGTGTATCATCACCCAACACACACCCTTCATCATGAAGGTCAAACATACATTTGCAGGTCAGTACAATCCACTGAACCCACTTGTGGCATTAGAGCGACTTTACTGGCCACCTAGATAGAAGCACATCCATTTCTACCCTAAGAATGAGTGGATGTACGTGACATTCAACCCTCAATCCCGAAATCAATTCTCCGTGTCCGTATGAGGATAGAGACCTCATCCCGTCCCCACCCCGATCTCATGCGCTTGGTACTACTCCAAATTTCGCATGGTCACCTGGTACGACGAACTGCCCTTATACCCACCAGGTCGTCCAGCGCCCTTAGGATGCATCACTACCCCTCTTAGGCGTCTTGACGGTGCTGTAATCATAGTGCATGCACAATCAGTATTTTCTTATCATGCCATATAATTTGTGGTGTCATTGGTCCAACGGCCCTAACCCTCAACTCAACCCGCAATTATATGTCTTGACTGTTCCGTCGACCTCTCATGTCACACTGCCACTAGTTGACTGAGTATGTCGGTCTTGTCTTGGTACCATGGCCAAACAATTCCTTTATTTAAAGTTTTATGGCATATAACTCATCTTTGTTTACGAGCTCCTACTCGTGCCAACTGGCCTTGGGCCTACTGTACGAGATTTTCAGAATTGGACATATTAGCCTTCAAGTTCCAAAACCAAGGCCCCCAACCTATAAGAGCTATTCGAGCTCCCGTCAAGAAGGTCTCCAAAATCGTTTAAGCATTGGTACACAGTCAGTGGAGAGCACTTCCAAAAAAAATATATGTTTTCAAATGTCCATTATACCGACCGGATATAAGGACATCTCCGCTTATAACCGAAGAACAGGTTTTCAACTTCCTTCGAGAAAGTTTCATTATACCAACTGGGTATGATCTACTTCCAACTGGTAAATAGTTTTTTCGCATGATTTTCACATTACTACTCTAAGTTATGATGTTTAAAATACTACTTTGTAGTGAGTTTTCATTTCGAGGTACTTATCATCCCCAACTAGGGATGATATAAAATCCCACTCATCCGTTAATGTTGTGAATTCCATTAGACCGGTTCTTTGTAATCAGACGAGCTTGTCCTTGCTGGCGTTCCTAGTATTTCATGTTCCTACACGATATGAACATCTCAGTTCATTATCCTTCGACCTAATAGTCTTCATTCATTCCAAATGAATGAGAAAATCAAACTTTCATTTATTTGTAATTAAGTTCCTAAAGTTATTTCTCTTTAACTTTAAGTCCCGAATGTCGGTTTTTTCTCAAATTGAGCCCTGAAACTTTTAAAAATTTATCATAGGACATCAATTTATTCCATTTCACAAAAAGGGGTTTAATTTCCCAAATTTCCAATTTGGTCCCCCAACTTTTCCAAAATTACCATTTTGCCCTTCCTTAACAAAAATAGTAAAATTTACCCCAAAAATTCTAGAATTCCTCAATTGGTCCTATAACATTTTTATCATACCCGATTGACCCTCAATTTTAGGAAATTGTATTTCGATCCTTTGAATTTTCGAAAATCCCCAATTTTCCCCCAATTCCAACTTCTTAACACAGTTGAATTTGATTTTATCAAATTGTCTAATAAAACACTTCCAATTGTTGAAATTAAAGTTGAAATTGAGTTTCTACATGTTCATACAATTCTCTAGCAATTTGAATCGCAAGTTTTAACGCTAGAACAAACTCAAATGGAGCTTCGTCGGAAAATGGATTGTAGAGAGGGAAAGCTTCGATTACTCTCTGGTGAGGGCGCGATGGTTTGAGCTTTCTATTTGGGCAGGTAGTTCTCGTCTTGAGATTCATCCTAGAATCAAGAATCACATCAATTGATGCTAAATTGACTTAGAATTTTATCATCAAAATTCTATTGGTTCTCTCTCTAGCACCGGTCAGAAATTGCAAAAAAGAGCTGAATTGGCTTACCTTTCAGTCCTAAATCAGCCGTGGGAGGGTTGAGGAAGTGTTGGGAATGCTTGGTTTGGCTTGTGGAGGGCTTGAAATAGCCGATGGTGGCCTCACATCTCAAATTTGAATTATTTAAACCATCTAGAAAAATGAATTTAGAATTCGGTTTAATAGTGGTTTAATCTAGTCTAAACCGGTTCGGATCCAGTTCACCTGAACCGGTTTGGTTTTCATCTCTTATTCATTCTCAAGTCCATTTCCATGACTTTTGGGACTCTTTGGATCACTCGGAATCCATAAATTTCCCGGTTTACCATCTCTCTATCGGTTTCGGTTCATAAACTTGCTCAATTCTTAAACCGGTTTAATCTGGTTTGGGTTCAGTTCACCTGAACCGTTCTGATTTTTCTCTCCCACTTTGTTCTAAGGTTCCTTCCCAAGGTTTATAAATCTCTTCGGGTGACAAGGGAGTTGAAATTTCTCTAATTTGCCTATTCCCCAATAAATGGGTTTCTGAACCGGTTCAGTTTTCTTACTCGGTGTCACCGGTTCTTTTCTCGATTTTCCTTAACTTAAAAGGGTGGGGTTTACAAAGGCGGTATGGATTGGAGGCCATACATGAAATTTGTCCTATTTGGGAGTGCGAATGTACCCCAATCAGTTCTTGAGAGCCTTTTAATCAGGAGTCCAATAATCGTTCTAGGGTTAATTTTAGTTCTATGACCCCAAGGGATTAGGGTGTAGAGAATTACTATAATAAGCCAAATTTTGGCAAGAAAATCTTTCCTGAATAATGAAAGTAAAAGTTTGTTAAAACTTCCGAGTTCTTTGCTAAAAATTCAAGACAAAAGAATATGATAACAAAAATTTAAGTAAAAGGTAGAAATTCACCTAAGGAAGAAAAGATGGGTTATTTATAGTTAGACTCAACCCTTAAAACTTACCCTTGGAAACACAGTAAGGAATAATCCATCTAAAGAAGATAGTTAAGGAAAAAGAAGTCAAAGAAGCAACCATCCAGGAGTACAAATTTTTGGAGAGTCCAAGAAGTTAGAACTAAGCTCTGAGGATGAAGGATAAGGAAAAATCGGGACAAGTAGAACATCCCAATGTGAATAACAAGAATATAAGCTGATAAAAAAAAAGGAAATAAGTATAGAGTCCACCAAGGAAAGATGGAGAGAAAATAAAATAACAAAAAGGCCTAGGTGTAACAACTACTTATAAAGAACTAAGATACAGTTTCTTAGGAAATCCAAAGGATAAGGAGACATGTGGATGGCAAAAGTATAGATCAAAGGAAGAAGAGAAGCGTGAATAGATGAATCATACAAGGTCCTTAAGCTTAGGAGAAAATTTAAAAAGAGAAGATTTCTAAAAGAAAGGTAGGACGATCGAACAAAAGAATTCCAGAATGAAAGACACCAGAAGTATGATGGAAAATAGGAAGTTGGATTGGGAAGGAGAAAGCTCTAGGTCAAGACAATTGATCGAAGGAAGGTTGTAACACTAAAGCCGAAATAAGGTCCTTAGTAAAGAGTACGAGTGTCTAAGTGAGTGTGTTAGGAGGTTAAGTGTGATCTACTACAAGAAGATCTAGAAACTCAAAATGGAAACTTTAGACGAATCCGATTTAAGGAAATAACTTATATGGACCAAATCATTCAGAGGAGTAGACGAAGTCTAATAAGAGATGGGGAGTAGTAAAAGAATACACCCTAACCAAGGCAAAAGGGGAATTACCAAGCACATGAAGGTATAGAAGGTTTGGACACAATGAGGATGAGAGGTCCACCTCAAAGGAATAAACAAATACTGAAGCAAGTGGGAATGAAGTGGGATCAATAGAAGGTACTCATGGATCCAAAGAGTAAGAGTAAGTTGGTGAAAATATCGGCAAAAAGATACTCCAGAATTTAAGGATTTCAATGTTTAGAAGGAAATATTGAGGGAAAGAGAATGTGAAGCTCACCAGAGAAAGAAATCTTGGGAAGGCATCGGTGTACCAAGGAGAGAAAATGGAACCAACGGAATAAGAAAGAGAATGAACTCCTAAAGAACAAAATACTATAAAAGAAAGGATCGTGTACAAGGAGAAGGAAACCTTAAAGAATCAAGGGATAAGTCATACCCAGGTAATGTATAGATAGGAAGATGACATCAAAAGATGCCATACGAGTAAGAAAGGAACTAAATTCAGAATGAATAATAGTGGGAGGAACATTGATAAGAGCAAGTATGGATTCAAAAAGAGAAGAGATCTTAAGGGGGAAGGACACCAATGGGAATGAAGAATGAAGTAAAAGATCATAAATTTTAATATGTCATTAAGTATTAGGAAATTCAAGGATTTAAAGTCAGAATGACCGAATAAAGAAATTTGAAAAAAAAATGAGAAGTACGGAAACCAATATTGTTATAGGGACGTAAAATTAAGACATCACGAAGAATGTCATGTGGTAAGGGGGCATGTAAATTTAACTGACTCAGTGAAATACGACTTAGGCAAGGAATGGTCTATGAGTAAGGCATAACCAAGTCAAGCATAAAGGTGATGACCAAGGAATGAGGAAGGAATCCACGTAGGATAAAAAGACAATAAATGCTAGAATTCAAGGAAGAAAAATGACCAGAATTTATAGTTTTGAAATTTTGGGTAAAAGAAGCTTGGGATGTGAAATGGTGCATTGGGAAAGAATGACATAACGAAAGTAAATGATCATAGATTTTCAAGGAAATACTCTAGGCTAAGGTAAGTCCCATGGAATGAGGAATAACCGAGAAGGTGGTAGGATGATTTGATGATATTCATAGATATGTGATGAAAGGAATGGACGAAATTAACCGAGAAGGTGGTAGGACGATAAAATAGAAAACTTCATAACAATAAAAAGTTTAAGCCAACACGCGAACAATGTGAAATATGTTTTGGGAACAAAATTCCTAAAAGGAGGGGAGAGTTGTAAACCCCGCTCTTTGGAGTTAAGGAAAATCGGGAAAGAATTGGTCAAACCAAGTGAGAAAACCAAACCGGCTTCCAAACCCGTTTATTTGGGGAACGAGTAAATTAGAGAAAATTAAACTCCCTTGTGATCCAAAAAGATTTATAAAGCTTGGGAAGGAACCTTAGAACAAAGTGGGAGAGAAAAATCGGATCGGTTCGGGTGAACCAGACCCAAACCGGATTGAATCGATTTAAGAATCGAGTCGGTTTATGAACCAGAAACAATATAGAGAGGGCAAACTGGTAAATTTATGGAACCTAAGGAGTCATAAAAGTCATGAAAAAGGGCTTTAGGATGAATTGGAGATGAAAACCAAATTGGTTCATGTGAACTAGATTGAACCGGTTTGAACCACTATTGAACCAAATGCTAAATTCATTTTTCTAGGTGGCTTAAAAAATTCAAATTTGAAATTTGAGGCCACCATTGGATAGAAAATAAATTTAGAAATTTTTAGATTTGAAAAATTCGGTCAAATTGGGGGTGAATTAGTTGGTTTAAGCTTTGAACTCGGTTCAGACCGGTCCAATTCGTTCCGGAACAGAGTCGTCTTCTTCCTTCAAATGACAGCACTATTCACTCGTCGGAAAATCGAAGTAGCACCAACAAAGAAGAAACATTTCCATTTAGTACATTTCAGACCATCAATGTCTATCAAAAAGGTTCCAAACGAATGGCCGACGAGTCCCCAAGCTCCCTATATAAAGAGCCCCCCTCCATTCATCCTCTCTACACCTAAAAACCTTACTCTCTCTCTCAATTGCTTAATTTTCCGGTGAAGCTTGAACTAGAGCTCCGATATAGGGTTATTTCTTAGCCAAAGAAGGCATGGTCGGGTTTCTTAGAATTGGGGAGAAGTCAGCTACACGGTGGTAACATCCATTCGCTTCGAGGGTTATCAGAGAAGCGCCGACGTGATCAAATAGTGAAGTAGCTCTAGCAGACCAAAGCTTCCCAATTTTGACTGAGCTGAAATTGACTGATTCGAGCCCTTCTTAGACCAAACCAAGCTCTTCCAACACTTACTCAGCCCTCCCACGGCTAAATTAGAACTGAAATATAAGCCAATTTGGCTCCCCTCTATAATTTCTAATCTGTGCTAAAGAGATAACCGATAGAATTTTGATGATAGAATTCTAATCCAATTTGGTATCAATTGATGTGATTCTTGATCCTAAGAGGAGCCATAGGAGGAGAGCTATCTGCCTCGATTGGAAGCTCGGGCCGTCACGTTCCCACCGGTGAGCAATTGAACCTTTCTCTCTCTACATTCTATTTTTCGGTGAAACTTCGTTTGAGCTCGTTCCGACGTCAAAACTTACGATTCAAAGTATTATGGAAACGTATGAAAATGTAAATACTCAATTTCAACTTCAATTTCAACAATTAGAAGTGTTTGATTTGTCAATTTGATGAAATCAAATTCGGTTGTGTTAGTGAGTTGAGATTGGAAGGAAAATTGGGGATTTTCAAAAATTCGAAGGACCAAAATACAATTTTATAAAATTGAGGTTCACTTGGGCATGATAAGAATGTTAGAGGGCCAATTGAGCAATTTTAGAATTTTTGGGGTAAAACTTACATTTTTGTAAAGGAAGGGCAAAATGGTAATTTTGAAAAATTTAAGGGCCAAATTAGGAATTTGGGAATCTTGAACCCCTTTTTACGAAATTGAGTAAATTGATATCCCAAGAGGAATTTTAAAGTTTCGGGACTCAATTTGGGAAAAACCGGCAATTGGGGCCTAAAGTAAAAGGAAAATAACTTTAGTGACCAATTTGCAAATATTGGAAAAGTTGTGAATTGAGTCATTTATACTAAACGAGATGATCAAGCCAGATGATAATGAACAACGATGTTCATTTCGTGTAGAAACACGAGACATCGGGAATGCCAGCTGAGGTTAAGCTCGTAGGGGACAAAAACCGACTAAATGGAAATTCACTGTAGGAACGTGTGAGTGGGATTTTTTTATATTATACCCGGTTGGGATGATAAGTACCTCGGAAATGAAAACCCACTACTTAGTGGTATTTTAAATATCACAACTTAGAGGAGTGGTATGAAAATGACATGAAAAACTAATTACTGGTTGTAAGTAGATCATACCTAGTTGGTATGATGAAACTTTTTCAGAGGAAGTGGAAAACCTGTTCATTGGTTATGAGCGGAGATATCCTCATACTCGATTAGTATAATGGATAGTTGAAAATATATTTTTGTTGGAAGTGCTCTCCCCTAACCATGTGCCACTACTTAAACGATTTGTGAGACCTTCTTGACGGGAGCTCGAATAGCTCTGTTAGGCCGGAGGCCTCGGTTTTGGAACTTGGGTGCTATTATGCCCAATTTTGAAAATGTCGAACAGTGGGCCATAGGCCAATTGGCACGAGTAAGAGCTCGTAAATAGACATGAAGTATATGCCATGAAAACTTAAATAATTGAATTGTTTGGCCATGGTACCAAGACAAGACCGACATTCTCAGTCAACTAGCGGCAATGCGACATGATAGGTCTCCGGATTAGTCAAGATAAATAGCTACAAGTTGAGTTGAGGGTCGGGGTTGTTAGACCAGTGGCACCACGGATTATATGGCATGATGTGAAAATACTAATTGTGCATGCACTGTGATTACATGTCCTTCAAGGCACCCAAGAGGGGTAGTGATGCATCCTAGGGCCATGGACGACCCGGTGGATATAAGGGCAGTTAGTCGTACCAGGTGCCCTTGCGAAGCTCGACATAGCTTCAAGCGCACGAGACCGGGGTGGGAACGAAATGAGGTATCTATCCTCATACGGAAACAAATAATTGTTACGGGATTAAGGATCGGATGTCGCTAGCATCCACTCATTCTCACGGTAGAAGTGGACTTACTTCTATTTAGGTAGCCGATAAAGTCGCTTCGATGCCACAAGTGGGTTCAGTGGACGTACTGTTCTGCGATTGTGTGATTGACCTTCACGATAAAGGATGTTCTTTTGAAAAATTGAGATTTTTAAAGCGGAGAAAATGTAAAGGAAATTAAGGAGTCTAGCACACTCCAACTTGAAAACTTTTTTTTTAAAGTTCATTTTTTTAATCCCCATTCATTGAGTTTTAGAAACTCACCTCTCTTATCTATCCATTTTCAGGAAAAGAGAAAATTACTAGAAATAACACTAAGCCTTATCTTCTGTCAGGTATGCTTAATTTCTCTTAAACTTGCATTTTATTTGATATGTGTCTTTCTAGGGAACAAGGTCAAAAATATGTCTGGCTCATCTCGAGTCAAAGAAGGGGGAATCTACTCTTGAACCGGGAGAGTGGCGAGTTGTTCATGGGGATCCAATCAAACTAGGTTGAGGTGTGACAGAAACCCTTCATTTGGGCACACTAGACACCAAGAAACTAATGTGTGTCGGCATGATTCACAAATAAGTGAGACTATCCCATGAACACTATGCTCACATGGCATTTGTGCTCTCATCAACCTCATCCATTTCCATGAAGAGATCGAGTCTAGTCCATCTAGCTCTGAAAGTGAGGATTAGCAAAGTGAGAGCTTGACATGACAGACCACATATCAAGCCTACCCACAATCCTTACATGAGTCGAGACACAAGAAGACAAGAGAAAATCATAAATAGTTCACGAAGATGAATTTTAAGAGTATAATTAGTGTGTGGGGGTTTGATCCATTTAGCATGGAGCTTTAACTTAAACCCCAGAAGGACTGCAACCAGCATCCCAATAAGGTAAAAAAAGTGGCCATGTTAACGTAGACAACCAAGTGCTGCCACCCACACCACATTAGCTAGTTGATATGATGTTTACAGACTTTTCTTTCTCGGTAATAACAAGCTTGAGAAGAGAAAAATGAGATTTCCAATCATACCTGATAGGATACACTGTATAGAATCAAGGGTTATGGAGATGGCCAACATGTGTCAAGGAAGTGAATTTGTCTATTATCATGCGATTTTCAGTAAAGAGGATGACCCACATGTTGTTACCAAGGGCTAGGGTAAGCACAATATCTAGGTCAAGGATGATGGACAACTTAAGGGCCATGGCGATGGCATTTTTCACTCGGTGGGTATTACCAGCTCCCAACATGTTCAAGACTCTTGTGCTACATAATTCATGAGTATGATCCTCCTTCGTACTCATACTCAATATTATGCATATGTATAACTGATATACCAGAGAGGAAAATGTTTTGCTAACCTTGTAGCAGCACCGAGTCCATTAATGATTATGTAGGCAATGGTCTAGATGGTAAAACTAATATGGAAAGTAATAGGAGGTTAGATTGATCGAGTAGTAATGCACCCATCAACGAATAATGATTAAGATGATGCATTAATGTACTACATTGAGATCAAGGGTGTGGTTATTTCGACATCCTTCATCAAAATAGCAAGGAAGACCAAAATCTCAAAAGCGTAATACTCCAATCTACTAAACACCTCTAAATTTTCAATGCAAGTTGCAGAATACCTCTAAACACGTAAATGGAGGAGCTCATTGAGATACATAGTCAAATATTATTAGTAGATGCAGCTAATTATGCTACTTTTAGACCTATTAATTCAATGGAATCCCTAGAACTCTAAATTTTGAGGCCATGTATAGATTTTGAGGTACTTGTTAGGAATATTGAATGTGCAATATTAATAAGTTAGGGGTATATTTGTAAATAGTGAAATATACCCTATATATATTATTAATATAATTTACTAGTAGTATTCTATTTTTCAATATTCAATATAGTATCGGAGCTAGGGTTTCTGATATTTTTAAGTTTTGGCAGATCTGAAGGATTGGGGGAACTTGAGACAGCTTCGGATGTGAATTAGCTGAATTGTCAAAAGAGACGAAAATATATTTCTAAGATTTGTCATCGTCGGGAGCTGTGACGAGGAGACCCATAAGCTAGAAATGATTTAAGAGAGATGGAAAATATGAATAGTAGATGTCTCATCATACTAGATGAGAATGTGATCAATTGTTGTAATCATGTACAAATACTTGAATATTCCACAGATTGAGTTATTGGTTCTCGTACTTCAAGACATATGACATAATTAATAGAAGAATTTATTACATATGATAAGTATCCTCAAACTCATAAGGGTGTTATTCATACGATGGGACAGAATAATCTATTAAAGGGAAGGGCTATGTTAGATGTATTGATTTGATCACATTATCATCTATTTTGCATGTTTCCTCTTTTCCAGTTAATCTGTTGTCAGTTAGTAGTATCATTGATCAATTGAATTGTCAAGTAATTTTTTATGGGGACACTTGTATCTTTCGAGAGAGAAACATTGAGAAGATACTTGAACTGGCAGCAAGTGTGGATGATTGTGGTATCTAAATAGAAGAGTTGTGGATAAAAATTTGAGTGTTGTATTAAATAGTAAAGAAGAAGATGAAGTAATATTAGAATATTGTCGGTTAGGACATCCATCTTTTGAGAGTAATAAAAGGTTGAAACCAGAGCTAATGAGTAAAGTAAAACGCAATAAACTTGTTTGTGATACTTGTGAGTTTGGAAAACACACAAAAATAAGTTATAATTCTATTGGATTAAGAGGTATAGAGCCATTTTTATTGATTCACTCAAACGTTTAGGGGCCATGTCCAATTACCTCTACTAGTGGATTTAGATGGTTTAACACGTTTATTGATTGTCACTCTCAGATAACGTGATTATATTTGATGAAGTATAAAAGAGAAAAATTATTATATTTCAAGAATCTTCTAGCTCTTGTCCAAACTCAATTTAATGTCAAAGTTTGTACTCTTAGAACAGACAATGGCACTAAGTATGTGAATCAGGAATTTTTTTTTATCTATCTAGTAAGGGAATTATTCATCAAAATAAATGTCCTATAATTAGGAGTAACAAAGATAGAAAAAAAGATTAGGCTCAATTGAAGGTATATATATAGCAGGAGAAATAAGGATGGTGCTAAGGGGGAGAAAGTTGAGTTAGGTGATGGTGAGACAATCTCAAATATTAATCAACACTCTAATGGTTTATCAACGTCACCAGAAGGTAATGACTCTATACAACCTTCTAATAGTTCATCCACGTTAACGGATAGTAATGATTCATTATCTATTGCCATTAGTAGAGAACACAAAACTAATGTAGGGAAACCTCCAATTAGATATGGTTTTGAGAATGATATATCTAATTATGTTTCATATGCATCTGTTTTACCTATATACAAGTCGTTTATTGCATCACTACAGTCAGTACAATACCAAATAATTGGCAAAAAGCTAAACGGGATCCAAATTGGCTTGGAGCAATGCATGAGGAGATGAAAGCACTAGAGAAGAATAAAACATGAAAACTTGCTCAACTTCCGAATGGAAAAAAAGCTATAAGATGTAAGTGGGTATTCAATATGAAACATAATATCGAATGAGAAGTTGTGAGATATAAAGCAAGGTTGGTGCAAAAGGTTATAGCCAAACATATGGAATAGACTATAATGAGACTTTTTCATCAGTAGTTAAGATGAGCACTGTTAGAATGCTTATTTTATGTACTGCTAATTTCGGATGGACATTATATCAAATGGATGTAAAGAAGGCATTTTTTTTTGAAGAACTGCCATAGAAAATATATATGGAGATTACACCTGGATTTGGTACGATGAAGAATGTGGGGAAAGTATGTAGATTGAAAAAAATCTTTGGATGAAATCAAATAGTCACCAAGAACATGGTTTGATCGATTTCAATGTGCAGTGGTCAAAATGGGTTACCGGCAGTGTAACAGAAACCATACAATTTTTTATCGACACTCTAATGGTCGAGTTACTATTCTCGCAGTATATGTGAATAATATTATTACCACTGGGGATAATGATGTTGATATATTACAGTTAAAAAAATAACTAAGTAAAGAATTTGAGGTAAAATACTTGGGTACTCTAAAATATTTTCTCGGTATTGAAATTGCAAGATTTAGGAAAAGTATAGTAATTTCTCAGATAAAGTATACATTAGATTTACTCACTTAGACAAGGATGTTAAACTATTAAACTATTTTGACACCAATAGAACCGAATCATAAGTTATGTGCTCAATTAGTTGACCCAGTGGATAAAGAATGATATTGGAGAATTGTGGGATAATTGATCTATCTATTTCATACAAGACATGATATCATGAGCAGATATATGCATAATCCCAAAATAAATAATTAGGATGATTCCATGAGAATATTTAGATATTTAAAAATAAGTTCAAGTAAGGGATTTTGGTTTAAGAATCGAAGTGACACCAAAATGGAATGTTTTTGTGATTAATATTGGTCTAGTTGTGTAGATAATATGAGATCTAGGCCTAGTTATTGTGTTTTTGTTTAAGATAATCTTATATAATAGAGTAGTAATAAATTAGAAGTACTCGTCCGATAATTAGCAAAAGTAAATTACATATCAATGGATTAAACTGTTTTTGAAATAATTTGGATAAAAAGTTTACTAATAGAGTTTTGCATATTTAGAGAATAACCTATAAAGTTGCGATAAGATAACAAGTATGTTATAAATATTGTTAACAATCTAGTTTAATATAATAGTAACAAATACGTAAAAATTGATTAATTTTTCATAAAAAAATTGATATAAATATTATGAAATTGGAATATATAAAAACTATTTTATAACTAGTAAACTTTTTAATTAAAGGTTTAAATTATAAATAATGAGATGATATTTATAAAAATATTAGAATGCTAGATATACGGTTTATTTTAAGATTACGGTGTAATATTAATAAATTAGAGATATATTTTTAAATAGTATAAATATTATATATATATATATTATTAATATAATTTACTAGTAAAATATTATATTTTTAATATTTTATATAGCTATAAATGGTGCAACTCGGGCAGATAACAAGGGAAGTTTGAACTTCACTCCAATATACCCGAAGGACTCCATCATGAATCCCTCCCATGAACGCTCGCACCGCTCCGAGAAAACCAAGTAGATCACGGGGGCAGCAAGATAGTCTATGTCTGAAGAAAGCTGAGGATGTTCTTAAAGAAGCCGTATGCGAAGATCCTCGGATGAGGAACTTCGTGTAGAGGGCGGCGTATTTGGAGATGTCGGATTCTTGGTGGAGGAAGATCAGTACCGGCTCGGTGAAGTATCAGAGAATGGAGATGAAGATGGAGAAGATGGATGAGATGATGCATGGTGCTTGGAGGTGGATACCGTGGGTCCGGTAGAGCTTAGCTCCAAAGGCTTGGCCGCAGAGCATCTCGAGTGCTCCACTAAGGCCCGCCTACAAGGAAGAGGAAGACATGAGTGATGCCCAAATTTACTTTTTTGGTTCAACTGGAGAGGAAAGAGTAGCCATGACATTTACCAAAAAGGCGGTAACCGAGGTCCAGCTGTTAGCAAGGGTGGCACCCGCAAGTTCCAGCTCGCCGAGGTGGCCAGCGAGCATGACGGAGAATAGCCTAATACTATAGTAGAAAACGCTTACAAGGATCATGGGTAGTAAAAACTGGATCTGGCGCTTGGCCTCCGCATCGTCAAATCCCCACCACCAACTTCCCTCGGCCGCATCACCTCCTGGGCTGGCAGAATGTTGGATGAGAGTGGTGGAGCTCATCGTCCACGCCTCGGATTCCATAAATGGATTTGTCTGCCTCCTTATCACATACGTTTCTCTTTATTTATATTAAATAATTAAATTGTAATAATCACTACATGTGGACATGTGTATTATTCAAAGATATTAATTTGGCTGTTGCTTAAAACAGTGTTAAATTCAACATCATCACGTGAAGATGGGTTAATACGATGAAAACTGCCCTAACTAGCTATAAATTATATTAAAATCTTAAAAATATAATTTTTTGCAAGTGAAAATGAGTCCCAAATTTAGTACAAATAAAAAAATTATTTTACAAAAATGGGTTAGATAAATTAACTCAACGCATCTTCATGAATAATTAACTTATTGTATTATATATATTGGTTTATAAGATAAAAATAACATAAAAATATAAAGAAATATTATAGAATATTAACTAATAATATTGTATCATATATTATAATATTTCAAATTTTAGTAGGGATTTGTTAATCCTATACCTAACTCAAACAATAATATAAATAACATGAATTAAATATATTATGATTATTCAATAAAAATAAAAATGAGATAAATATTCTTATTTTTAAATTAATATAAAATAATAAATTTGAGGTAAAAAAATGACATTAGATAAAACTCTAAACAACAAATGCACTCTACATCAATACACTTCTCTTCTATTATATAAAATCTCAATGAAATTCATATACAATATTCTTATTTTATTTTTATAAAAAAATATAGAATATGATTATCTCCATATATCATCTTTGGGGAAGAACATAATACTCAATCCTCAAAACAAGATATGGAAATTTGGATGGGAATAATATCCAATCAACACTATGTTCAAATGACATCCGGGCTCTCATTACCCTTGTCTATGGAGGGATAGAGTTGAGTACATGTGGCTCGAAAAGTGAGGAGTAGTAGAGTGAGAGTTTGGCATGAGAGACCACATATTAAGCCTATCCGCAATCCCTCCATGGAAAATCGTACATGGAAGTATGTGGGGGCTTGATCCATATGTATGTATGCTCCGCTCACCTTAGCATGGAGCTTTTAACTTAAAACCTATAAAGATTACCATCGGCATGCCAATAAAGTAAAAACTGGCCAAGTTAATGTAGACAACCAAGTGTTGCCTCCAACATCCTCGTGCCACACCTAAAAATCCCTACACACTCCACATTAGCTTAATGTTGGTAAGTTTCAGGTTCACTGCAATGTACCAGTTTCAGGTTCACTGCAATGTACCCTAAGTACTCCATCGTGAATCCCTCCCTTGAACGCTGGCACCGCTTCGAGAAAGCCAAGTACAGAGCAAGTAGAAGAAGGCAAACCCACATGGAAAGAGATGCAGCCAGTGGGGCTCCCTCGAACCCAAGGGCGGTTTTGTGGACTTGACAGTACACGACCCCGACGTGTATGGCAAATGGAATGGCTGAGAAGATCACGGGGGCAGCGAGATGGAATGTGTCTGAAGAAAGCTGAGGATGTTCTTAAAGAAGTCTTATGCGAAGATCCCCATGATGAGGGCCTTCGTAGAGGGCGGCGTACCTTGAGATGTGGGGTTCTTGGTAGAGGAAGATCAAGTACTGGCACGGTGAATGGAGATGAAGATGAAGATAGAAAAAATGAATGAGATTAATAGATAATAAATAATATTGAATCCACAATACACCAAGTAAAGAAATACAAATTTGAACCAACGGATATTACCCAGAGAATAAAAGATATAAATTTATAAAAGTTAATAAATACAAGTCCCAACTAGCATTATCAATAAATTATAAAATATGAGTATTCTGATAATTAGTCAAAAATTGTGTATATTTTGTAGCTACATGTCTGGGTTCATGACAAACTTGGCAAATATGTGTACAATTTCGGGTTTGAAAATTACGCGCATGAGTTAGAGGAGAATTAGATTCAGTTGATGATGAAATATGCCTATTCTAATGAGATGGGATAGACTATTTCCGTTGTTGAAGTCCACGAGAGCCAGAAGAACCTCACGAATTGTGATTTTGGATAAATGTGCAATTTTTTTTCCCATTTTGGTGATTATTATATCTAAGTTGTGTGAGGGTGCCCGATGAGAAATGTGGTTGATGGTTAGATGAGAATATAGGAGCTTGATCTCGTCGGTGTGTACGCGAAAAGGCAGAATTGACAAAGTGATGAGTATCAACACCTGGGAGACCAAATATTGATCCTGAAATAAGTCCCCGGGTTTTTTTTGTAATCTTTCTTTATTTCTGCACTCAATAGCATAGATTTGAGCTCGTCGAGACTGAGATGTGCGAGAGTCGATGTGAGGATAAGACAAAGTGTCTCTCATTCATCATCTAGTCAAACAAGAATGCGATCATTGATTTGGGTTTCGGTTTTAAAACGTCCAATTTGAGCGAAACTAGTAGCCAAACTTGCAATTGTAGTGAGATAAACGACCATGGTGCGACCACCTTTGTACAAATCTCGCCATTGATCATCAAGTAGGTTGGTTTGGGTACAAACTTGACTGGAGCATAGAGTTTCCAATTTTTCCCAAATGTCGATCGAATTTTGAATGCCGATAACTTGGAAATTAACTTGGGTAGCGAGGGATATCAAAATTGTGGATAAACAAAAACGATCATAGCTCTTACAAGAAGTATTATCAGGATTGATGATAGTAGTTGAATCGTCTTCTTTCTGACCGGGAAGACTTGGTGAGAGTGTTAGAATTATGCCATCAGTATATCGTAATAGTTGATATATCTCCAACACGTCGTCATGTTGTTACGCTATAATAAATAGTTGGTCTCGTCCAATTTGATTGATAGAGTTGGGATATTGCTTAGAAAATTGATAACTGATGGATACATATTTGGTGTACAGACTTATAATTGCTTCAATAAATAGAAAACTGAAATAGGAGAATTGTCTTACGGAGACTTTAGATTATAAATGTTGGAGAAAAACAGTATCACATTAACTGTACTTGGAGTACTTGGAGTAGTTGGAGACGACTTATGAAGCAGGGGCTTGGTGACAGCGAAAACTTTAATTGAATCTTTTGGATTTGATATTAGTCTTAAATTGAACTTTTAGTATTGTAGGATCGGGATGTTGTAAAGCAATACTCCTCTGATAGCAGTACTGATTTGTTGGAAATAACTTGATTTCGTGGAGTGCTAAGAAGCAACACACAGTTGCCCGTTCTAGTACTAAAGCGGAATATAAAAATACTGTAAATGCAAATATTGAACTCATTTGGATCCAGTCACTACTTCGAGAACTCAAATTCCATTTTTTATCCCCACCAACTCTATGGTTTGATAATATGTCAACAATTTATCTCAGTTACAATCAAGTTTTTCATGCTCGTACTAAACACATTGAAATATGCTATCACTTCGTTCATAAACGAGTCAATCGCGAGAAACTCCAAATTCACTTCATTGGCACATAAGCTCAAATTATAGATATATTTATCAAAAATCTCTCTTCACACCGATTTGACATTCGAGACCTCTAATTGTGTTTGCAGGGGAGTAATAAGAAATCTACAGATTATACTAAAAGATCTATATATTAAACCAAGAAATCTATATATTACATTAAAAGATCTACATATTACACTATCTCGTATTCAATCACATCTTCTAGTAAAATACCGATTCTACTCGAATTCAAGAGAATAAATGAATATATATATATATATATATGTTAATACCAAAAGATATGTCTATATTAAAAAAAAAATGTCTCTAATATTTGTATATTTACATGTATTATAAATTTAGAACAATTTAATAATTGTAACACACTTGTAAAATAATATACATTTTAGTATATTTTCTCTATTTTTTATGGTATCAAATCCTTATTAAGGAAAACTCCTGAAATACGATCATATGGGGTCAGGAGCTACCATCCGGCCTCTAATCCATTTGTCTTTATTATTTATATAATTTCTTAACCCGATATCTCTCTTATTTTATCGTTTTCGTTGTAATCTCAATAAACAAAGTTCTAATTTTTGAGAAATTTTCAATTTAGTTCAATATTTTTCTTTCAAAATTTTGAATATATCTCCGTTATTTTCTTTAAATAATGTAAAAACTCTTCTTTTTTAACATATTTATTCAATTTAGCCTAAATTTAGTTAAATATTTACAAATTTTCTTTATTTCTCAATGGGTTTATTTTTTTATATTAATAGCAGACTATTTATTCTAGCGTATATTTTTCTCATTTAAAATATTTCTAATATTTAGTATCTAAATTATTATTTTATTTTATTTTATTTATATACAATTTCAAGTTTCGTTGCTCCATTTGAGTATGCGAGAAATAATAGATAATAAATAACATTGAAGCCAAATGACATCCAATCAAGAGATACAAGGACCAACCGACATTATCAAAAGATCACAAAACATTAGTCGGCACAAGTCAAGAGAAACAATTATTATGCACATTACTAATAGATCACAAGAAATGAATCCAAACTAATGAAGAGAAACAAGCCTGAACGGATATTACTAATAGAGTACAATAAATAAGTACAAATAAGTATAGAAATAAGTAATAATGGATATTAGCAAGAGAAATTATTCTATTAAGATACTTTATATTTTAATCAAATTTTATTTAAATATTATTAGAATTTATTTATTTAAATAATTTATTAAACCTATATAAACTCATAAAATTATTCATATAAAATTAAGTATTATAATATTATTATAAATATATTATTTATCTCCCATTTTTCTATTATCTCTATCATTCCTTTTTTTTTTTTAGAGATGAAGCATGATGCTTGGAGTTGGATACCAAGGGTCCGATAGAGCTTAGCTCCAAAGCCTTGGCCGCAGAGCGTCTCCAGTGCTCCACTAAGGCCCACCTTGCAATAGGAGGAAGACATATGTGATGCCCGCATTTTAATTTACTTTTTTGGTTCAACTGGAGTGGAGAGTAAAGAGTAGCCATGGCAATTACCAGTAAAGCGAAGCCGGTGACCGAGGTCCAGCTGTTAGCAAGAGTGACATCGGCAAGTTCGAGCTCGCCGAGGTGGCCAGCGTGCATGACGGAGAACAGCCTAATACTATAGTAGAAAAAGTTTACGAGGATCATGGGCAGTAAAAACTGTATCCAGCACTTTGCTTCCGCCGCATCAAATCTTCACCACCAACTTCCCTCAGCTTTATCATCTCCTCGCTGGCAGAATGCTGGAGCAGAGTGGTGGAGCTATAGGAACTCATGGAGTACTCCTTAGATTTCACAAATGATGATGGATTTGTCTGTTTCCTTGTCACCTACGCAGTTTGTCTCTCTCTCTTATATTTTTATTTATATAGTGGAATAAAAAGAAGGTGTCCGGTCTTGCATGTAATTTTTGTCGGATAATGTTTTCGATAAATATGTACCTATAGTCTGCAATATTTTTATTAGTATGTCTCCTATGGTGTGACTATTCATTGAATGAAGTAGTTGTTTTATGTGAAAAAAAAAAGAAAGTTTAATTATTTAGCTCACTATTTCTTATTAATCAATAATTTTGACTCTTAATTTTATTTTTAATTTAATTATCCAATTAAAATTTTAATAATATTTTGGTTCATCTATTTAATTGTCTAATTTGAGTTCTTTAAATTATTACGTAAAAGTGTAATTAAACGACTAAATTATTAAAATAATAAAAATATTAATAAATAATATATTAAATAATTAAATTGTTTCATCACCAGATGTGTACATATGTTTTATTCTGTCACTATTCAAATATATTAATTAGAGGACAAGTGATAGATCATTGTAATAATGTTGTTGTGGGTAGGTATGATTATTATCTTCTCAATTAATTAATGGTTATAGCGGAAGATAAGGCTCTCACATAATGTTAAATTTGATACCAATGGCACAGGGTAGGATTCAATTTTGATTTAAATACTGTTTATTTCATGGAACACATGATCCATCCAAACTTGCTAGCAATGAAGGATAGATACAAAAGAGGTCTGTTCACATTCACAAGTTGGTCGGAGACGAGGCCTAGGGCACCTCGAGAGGTGCATCCATACACTAACCTGCATGGTATAGTGGAAGACTATCTAAATGCATATCCGTGCTAAAGAAAGGAGGTTAAGTGATATACACTATGCTCAAATGGTTCTCATCATCCCCTTCCATGCAGAGATCGAACCTAGACGATCTGGCTCGGAAAGTGATGGTTAACAGAGTGAGGGCTTAACAGAAGAGACCGCATATTACGCCTATCCAGAGTCCCTGCAGAAGCAAGGTGACAAGACGACAAAAAAAATCCTAAATAGTTCAACAAGAGGAAATACAAGATTATTGTAAGTATGCGGGGCTTGATGGATCCCTGTTCTCACCTTAGCATATAGCTTTAACTTAAATCCCATAAGGACTGCCACCGGTATCCCGATAAGGTAAAAAGGGGCCAAGTTAACGTAGACAACCGAGTGCTGCCATCCACATCCTATGGCCACACCTGAAAGTTCATGGAGGATTAGCTAACTCATCGGATGTTTTCTTTGTTTTCATTTTCTGTAATAACACACTTTGGAAGACGAGAAGGAGATTTTCAATCTTTCGTTGCGTGATAGGACACCCGCTAGGGAATCAAGGGTGTTGGAGATGGCGAGAAGTGATCTCAAGTAAGTGAAATTGTCTATTACTTTCATTATTTTTTTGGGATTGAGGCAAATTCTCATTTTAAAGTTCTAATATTAACTTAACAAAAATATATTAATAATATTTTTACAAAATTATTAATGACCGAATGCAAATCTATCTCTACACTAGTAATTATAGGGTCTAAACTATCTCTATAGAATAGTACTCCATTAGTTAACCCTCGAATCTATAGGCAAGTCATTGGTTTTCTTTAATGTTTAACATTGACTTGACTATACATTTCCTATATTGTCAATTACGTCTATCAATTTATGCACAAGCCAATTACAACTTATTGGGTTGTAACTAAGAGAATTTTACATTATCTCCCAGAAACGTCCAGTCACGGATTATATTTCTAGAAAAACTCTTAGTCATATCTCCATTGTTTATCTTATACCGATTGGGCTGGTAATCCTAATTATCGGCGTTCCATAAGTGGGTTTTCAGTATTTCTTGAAAATAATTTGATTTCGTGAAGTGCTAAGAAGTACTGTCCAGTTGTCCGTTACATTACTGAAATAGAATATAAAAGTATTAGAAATGCGGCAAGTTCCTAGGAGAAGATACAAGTTTCTCTTGTCTTGGAGGAGGGTATGTAATGCCTTCTGGTTCCAATAACGCTCATACCAGTTTCCGGTAGTCTTCCACCATGTCTTTGGGTACTCTTTTCTCACCCCTTAGGAATCTTTGTACAGATTTCTCCCTTGGGTTGGGTGTCTTTTTCAGGATTATGAGTGGAGGGTTAGATTTCACTGCGAACTTACTAGGAATTCTCCTTCTTACACAATAGTTTAAATTTTTATTAATGTAAGGGTATAATATTGATAATGTTTTAAGGGAACTTGGCTATAATACCACTTTAGTTGTCACATCCCAACCTGGTTTGGTCGGATCCCTATTAACAACCCGCCACTCTCTTTGTTCAAGAGGGGTTGCTTCCTTCTTTAACTCAAGAGGAGCCAGACGTACTTTTAACCTTGTTGCCTGGAATAACATATATCAAATAAAATGAAAGATTAAGAGAAATTAAACATATTTGACAGAGGGTGAGGCTTGGTGTTATCCTAGTCATTTTTGTTATTTCTTGAAAAGGGATCAAAAGGGTGGGTGAGTTTCTACAACTCAGTGAATGGGCATTTCAAATTTTTAATTTCAATAAGTAGCTTTTAAATTGGAGTGTATCAAACTCCTTATTTTCTTTAAAATTTCTCATTTTCAAAATCTTGATTTTTCATAGCCATTTCTTATCTTAATGGTGTGTTTATCAACCAACACATGCCCTTTACCATGAAGGAAACACATATTCGCAGGACAACCCATCCACTGTACCCACTTGTGGCATCAGAGCGACTTTATCGACCACCTAGATAGAAGCAGTTCACTTCTACCTTGAGAATGAGTAGATGTACGCGACATCCGACCCTCAACCCCATAACAAAACTCTGTGTCCATATGAGGACAGAGATCTCATCCTATCCCCACCCTAGTCTCATGCGCATGAAGCTACGTCGAGCTTGTTAAGACTTCTGGTACGACTAACTGCCCTTATCTCCACCAGGTCGTCCAGAGCCTTATGATGCATCACTACCCCTCTAGGGCATCTTGAAGGTCCTGTAACACAGTGCATATACAAATCAATAATTTTCTACATAAGTCATATAATCTGTGGTGCCACTGGTCCAACGGCCCCGACTCTCAACTCGACCTATAACTATTTGTCTCGACTGGTCCATAGACTTATCATGTCACACTGCCACCAGTCCATCGAGTATATGGTCATGTCTCGGTACCATGGCTAAACAATTCATTACTTAAGTTTTCATGGCTTAAAAATCATGTTTGTTTTCTAGCTCCTACTTGTGCCAACTGGCCTAGGGCACACTATTCGAGATTTTCAAAATCGGGTATATTAGCTCCCAAGTTCCAAAACCGAGGCCTCTGGCCTAAGTGAGCAAGGTCTCCCAAAAAATTTTAAGCAGTGGCACATAGTTAGGGGAGAGCATTTCCGACAAAATAAACTTTTCAGTCGTCCATTATACCAACCGAGTATGAGGATATCTCCGCTTATAACTGATAAGTGGGTTTTCCACTTCCTAACAGGAAGTTTAATCATACTAACCAAGTATTATCTACTTACAACCGATAAGTAGTTTTTCCGCGTGATTTTCACATCACTTCTCTCAGGTGTGATGGTTAAAATACCACTTAGTAGTGGATTTTCATTTTCAAGGTGCTTATCATCCCAATCGGGTATGATATTAAATATCCCACTCACCCGATCGTGCAGTGTATTTCCTCTAAATTAGCTTTCGTCATTTGCGAGTTTTGTCTTAGTTGGCATTCCTGATATCTCGTGTTCCTACACGATATGAACATTCTTGTTCATTATCATTTGGCTTGACAACCTTCATTAATTATTAATGACTAAAACTATCTAACTTTTTAAATATTTTTAATTTGATCCCTAAAGTTCTTTTTCTTTTACTTTAGGCCCAAAATGTCTATTTTAACCCAAATTGAGTCTTCGAACTTTTAAAATCCCCATTGGGACCTCAATTTATTCAATTTCAGAAAAAGGGGTTCAAGTTCCCTAAATTCCCAATTTGGTCCTCAATTTTTCTAAAATTACCATTTTGCCCCTACTTTACAAAAATGGTAAGTTTTACCCCAAAAATTCTAAAATTTGCTCAATTAGTCCTCCAACACTCTTATCATGCCCAATTGGGCCTTAATTTTATAAAATTGCATATTAGTCCGTCGAATTTTTGAAATCCCCAATTTTCTCTCAATTTTAACTTTCCAACACAACCAAATTTGATTTTATCAAATTGATCAATCAAACAAGTTTAATTGTTGAAATTGAAGTTAAATTGGAGTTCCTACATCTTCATGCGATTCAATTGCACTTTTAATATCACGATTTGACGTCGTAATGAGCTCAAACGAAGTTTCGTCGGAAAATAGAACATAGAGAGAGAAAGGTTCGAATGCTCACCGTCGGGGGCTCGACGGTCCAAGCTTTCAATCTCGACAGATAACTCTCTTTCTGAGATTTCTCCTAGGATCAAGAATTGCATCAATTGATGCCGAATTGAGTGAGAATTTTATCATCAAAATTCTGTCGGTTCTCTCTCTAGCATCGGTCAAAAATTACAGAGGTGAGCCAAATTGGCTTACCTTTTAGTTCTAATTCAGTCGTAGAAGGGCTGATGAGGTGTTGGGAGAGCTTGATTTGGCCTGATGAGTGATCGAATTGGCCGATTTTAGCTCAATAGAAATAGGGCAGCTTTGGTCCACCAGAGCTGCTTCACTATTCGATCACACCTTCTTTGGCTTAAAAAAGACCTTATATCAGAGCTCTGGTTCGCAATTCACCAAAAAACTAAGTAGATGAGAGAGAGTGAGGTTTTCAGTTGTAGAGAGGATGAATGAAGAGGGGCTATTTATATAGGGAGCTCAAGGACTCGTCAGCCGTCCGTTTGGCAACTTTATGATAGTTATTAATGGCATGAAATGTATTGAACGGAAACATTTCCTCTTCGTCGATGCTATTTCAATTTTTTGGTGAGTGAACAGTGTTGTCATCTCAAGGAAGAAGAACACACTATTTTGAACTGGACCGAACCGGACCGGACCGAACCAAGTTTAAAGCTTAAACCGGACGGTTCAACCCCGATTCGACCGAGTTTTTCAAAATAAAAAATTTCTAAATTCATTCTCTATTAAATGGTGGCATCAATTCTCAAATTAAAAATTTTTAAGCCATATAGAAAAATGAATTTAGCATCCAGTTCAATAGTGGTTCAAATCGGTTCAAACCGATTCAAATCCGGTTCACCTGAACCATTTGGTTTTCATCCCCCATTCATCCTAAAGTCCTTTTTAGGACTTATGTGACTCTTTAGGTCACTTGGGGTGTCATGCCCCGACCCGGTTTGGTCGAATCCCCATGAACAACCTGCCACTCTCCCAGTTTATTAAAGGGTTTCCCCTTATTATAATCTGTAAAGAGTAAGGCATCCTTTAAACCTGCACCATTTCCTAGAATAGCATAATTAAAACTGCATGAAATTTTAAACTTTACATACCTATCTTACAGGCATCTTAGTTGATGGTCCTTCAAGATAGGCTTTCCGGGATTTCTTGAAAGGGATATAAGGGAGGGGGTGAGTACGACTACTCAGTGAATGGGTTTTCAAATGTCTACTTTTAACTTTTAAGAAAAACATTTATATGGAGTGTGCCAAGCTTCTTTCTTTTCAAAAAATCTGTTCATTTAAAAATTTGAGTTTTTCCATTATTTCTTAGTTACCGGTGTGTTAGTCATCACCCAACACACATCCTTAATCATGAAGGTTACACACATTCGCAAGTCAGTATCACTACTAAACCCGCTAGTGGCTTCGGAGCGACTTTTCCTACCACCCGGATAGAAATACAACCACTTCTACCCTGGGAATGAGTGGATGTACGTGACATCCGACCCACAATGCCAAAATCACTTCTTCATGTCCATACGAGGACAGAGACATCATCCTGTCCCCACCCCGATCTCATGCGCTTGGTGCTACTCCAGATTTCGCACAGACACCTGGAACGATGAACTGCCCTTATAGCCACTAGGTCGTCCAGTGCCCTTAAGACGCATCACTACCCCTCATGGGTGTCTTGATGATCCTAATTGGCACACAGTCAGGCGAGAACACTTCCGACAAAATAGGTTTTCACTGTCCATTATACCAACCGGTATAAGGACATCTCCGTTCATAACCGATGAATGGGTTTTCAACTTCCTTTGAGAAAGTCTCATCATACCAATCGAGTATGATCTACTTACAACCGGTAAGTAGTTTTTTTCGCATAATTTTCACATCACTTTCTCTAAGTGGTGATTATTAAAATACCACTAAACAGTGGGTTTTTATACCGAGGTACTTATCATCCCCTACTGGGTATGATATAAAATTTCCACTCACAACTGGTAAGTGGTTTTTATCTTTAAATTGTGCTCATCATCCCAACTGGTATGATGTTAGTAAACTCACTCACAACCGGTAAGTGATTTTTATTTTTAAGTTGTGTTCACTATCCCAACCGAGTATGATGTTAGTAAACCCACTCACAACCGGTAAGTGGTTTTTATCTTTAAGTTGTGCTCACCATCCCAACTGGGTATGATGTTAGTAAACCTACTCACCCGTTAATGCCGTAAATTCCACTATACCGGTTCTTTGTATTCACACGAGCTTGTCCTTTCTGGCGTTCCTGGTATTTCGTGTTATTACACGATATGAACAACCTTGTTCATTTTTACTCGGCATAACAGCCTTCATTCATTTCCAATAAATGAGAAAACCCAAACTTTTAGTTATTTGCAATTAGGTACCTAAAGTTATTTCTCTTTAACTTTAAGTCCATAATGTCAGTTTTTTCTCAAATTGAGTCCAGTAACTTTTAAAATTCATCCTGGAACCTCAATTTATTCAATTTAACCAAAAAGGGGTTTAATTTCCCAAATTTCCAATTTGGTTCCCCAATTTTTCCAAAATTACCATTTTGCCCTTATTTTACAAAAATGGTAAGTTTTGCCCCAAAAATTCCAAAATTCCTCAATTGGTCCTCTAACATTATTTTCAAGCTCAATTTACCCTCAATTTCATAAAATTGTATTTTTGCCATTTAAATTTTGAAAATCCCCAAAATTTCCCCCAATTTCAACTCTTCAACACTACCAAATTTCATTTCATCAAATTGACTGATCAAACACTTCTAATTATTGAAATTTGAGTTGAAATTGAGTTCCTGCATGTTCATATGATTCTAAGAAACTTTGAATAGCAGATTTTAATGCCAGAACGAGCTCAAACGGAGCTTTACCGGAAAATAGACTATAGAGAGAAAAAGCTTCGATTACTCACCGGTGAAGGTACAATTGATGCGGAATTGGATTATAATTTCGTCATTGAAATTCGGTCGACTCTCCTTATAGCACCGATCGAAAATTGTAAAGGAGAGCCGAATTGGCTTACCTTTCGGTCCTAATTCGGCCGTGTAAAGGCTGAGAAAGTGTTGGGAGGGCTTGGTTTAGCCTGAGGAGGGCTTGAAATGGACGATTTCAGCTTGGCCGAAATAGGGCAGCTTCGGTCCGCCGGAATTGCTTCACTATTCCATCATGCCGGCGCTTCTCCAATGATTCTCGGATTGATTGGAGTTTGCTATCAGATTGTTGTCTTCTCGCCGGTTCTAAAGAGCCTGACCTTTGTTCAAGTCGAAGCTCTGGTTTGAGCTTTATCAGGAAATGGAGCAGTAGAGAGAGAGAGAGAAGTGTTAAGGTGTGAGGAGAATGAAATGGGGATGACCTCTTTATATAGGCGTAAAACCCGTGTATTAAATGGATGGGATTTATTACTATTATTAGTATTGCCATAAATTATTGATATTAATTCCAATAATTTAATTTTGGTATTAATTCTAATAATTTAATTTCGGTATTAAATTATTTGTATTAATTCCAATAATTTAATTTAGGTATTAAATTATTGGTATTAATTACAATAATTAAATATATATTAATTTATAGTTATTTATGATAAGGCGTACATAAAAATTTTTGACCAAAATTTCGGGTTACAAAAAAAATTCATACTTCCCTGGAGGTTACCCATCCTCACACTACTCTCGGGCAAGCATGCTTAACTTTGAAATTCTTATGAAATCTAGTTCACCTAAACTAATTTGGTTTTTGTTTTTTAAAGTTTCTTAAATTTCTTTTCCAAGGTTTAATGAACCCTTTAGATCACCCGGAAGTTGTAAATTTCCATATTGCGTGTTCTCAAATGTAAAGCAGCTCAGTTTTCTTACTCAGTTTGACTGGTTCTTTTCCCGGTTTTTCTTAACTCGAAAGTGCGGGGTTTATATGGGGTCCATAAATTTTCCAGTTTGCTCTCTCTCTCTATCAATTCCCATTCATAAACTAACTTGGTTCATAAATCGATTCAATCCAGTTCAAATCCGGTTCACTCGAACCGGTCTGGTTTTTCTCTTCCAATTTGTCCTAAGGTCCTTTTCCAAGGTTTATGAACCCTTTGGGTCATTCGAGAGTTGTAAATTCCCCAAATTGCCCATTCTATGATGATCGGGTTTGTGAACCGGTTCGGTTTTCTCACTCGGTTTGATCGGTTCTTTTCTCGGTTTTCCTTAACTCCAAAGAGTAGGGCTTACACGGTTGGTGTGATAAATTGAAAGATGATTTTTGTTAGAAGTGTTCTCCACTGACTGTGTGCCAATGCTTAAAATTTTTTGGAGACCTTGACAAGAGCTAAAATAACTCAATTAGGCTAGAGGCCTCAGTTTTGGAACTTGTGGGGCTAAATGCCCAATTTTGGAAAATCAAGTACAGTGGTCCCAATGTTAGTTGGCATGTAGCTCATAAACAAACATGATGTATAAACCATGAAAATTCTTAACGAATGAATTATGTGATTTTGCCATAGTTCCAAGATTGGACCAACATACTCAATGGACTAGTGGTAGTGTGTCAGGGCCAGTTCGATAGATTGGTCTAGACAAATAGCTACAGTTCAGGTTAAGGGTCCGGGTCATTGGACCAGTGGAACCAAAGATAAATAGTTTTGTGAAAAAACTATTGTTTGTGCATGCACTTGAGGTTTGGGACTATTAAGATGCCCAAGAGGGTAGTGATGCGTCCTAAGGGCTACTAGACGGCATGGTGTAGATAATGGCAGTTTGTCATACTAGCAGTCAAGGAAGCTCGGCATAGCTTCATGCGTATGAGGCAGGGGTGGGGTCGGGATGAGTTGTTGAAATAGCTTCATACGAACACGAAGTTGATTTCGGGTTTGAGGATCAGATGTCGTAAACATCCACTCAAACCTAGGGTAGAAGTGGACGGGCTTCTATCTTGGTGGTCGGTAAAGCCTCTCCGAGCCACAAGTGGGTATAATGGAAGGGTTGTCCTACAAATGTGTGATCCCTTCCTGATGAAGGGCGTGTGTTGATTATTAAACACACTTGATGTGAAAATGAGGAAAATTGATTTATTTGAAAACCGAAATTTGAGGACAGAATATTCTTAAAGGAAGATAAGAAGTTTGGCACACTCCGATTAAAGATGTCTTATTTATTAAGACTCTCCCAACACTCATTAATTGAGTTGTTGAACTCACCCTTTCTCTTTATCCCTTTTTAAGTAACCAAGGGAAAACCAACCTAAAGACTTTCTTATAGCCGAACCTGCAAGACAGGTATGTAAGGTTTAATGTATTTAGTTTTGATTAATGCTATTCCAGGAAAGATACAAGTGAAAAGGACGCCTTACTTCTCACAGTTTAGTGAAAAAGATACTCTTAATAAACCGATAGATTGGTGGGTTGCTCACGGGGATCCGACCAAAATGGGTCGAGGCGTAACACTAACTGTGCGCTTATATGGCGCGTTCTATCACGCGTCGTGCGTTGATTGGTCGCACCTACTGACAGGGCACTTACCTGACAGTGGTCCATTGATCGGTTGGACCATTGACCGGTCCCGTCCGACCAGGTTTGGTAACCCAAAATCGAAAATTGGCCAGTTTAGGCCCGATTCGACTGGTTTTTCAAATTTTAAAATTTTCTAAATTTTTTAAAATAATTTTCTATCTAATATTGGGCTCAATTTCCTAAATTTGTATTTTTATACCAACTAGAAAAATAAATCTTTGAACCAGTTCCATAAGGTTAATTACGGTTTAATCTAATTTGGGTCTAGTTCGGTCTGAACCAGTCTCTAGTTCTCACTCCTCATTCCACCCATAGTTATTTCTCATGGATTTTGGGTATTTATTAATCGCTCGAAATCTCCCGATTTCTCATTTTGGCTAACCTTACCGATTATGGTTCGTTTTTCTCAATCGATTTTCCTTTAATTTTTTCTATTCACTAATCCTATTTTCTTGTGGTGAGAGATGGAATTTACTGCTATCATATTAATTTTCATTACTAGTGTCTTGAAGGATGATAAATCTTGCACACATCATGGCATATAGCCCATGCTCAAGATATTATTCTTTAGATTTGGTCTATAGTATACTTTAGAGACTACCTAAGTTATTAGATTTATTTGTAACATGATTTTTCCTTTTTCTTGTACCATCAAGGTTGAGATGTCACCCAATTTAATAGAGTGTAAGTTTAATCAATTTAAAAATTAATATATTTTTATCCATACATATCTACACTCTTTCAAGAAATTTCGTATCTCGTATCTCTTGTTGGCTGTGTTTTGCAGGACCATTATTAGCATTTTTTTTTGTTAGGCAAAGTTTACTTTTTTTCCATTTTACAAATTCATATTAAAAATGTACAAGTTCATAGCAATTAAAATATTCAATAATTGTTTTATTTAGAGACCTTCCACCACTTCCTCATTCCCATCGTCTAAATCTTCCTCTCAAGTCCCATTGCCTACTGTGAGATCTCCTTTGGCCTTGCGGTTTGAAACTTTACTCTCTTTTTGTGCATTTCACTGATCTTGAGGCTTTGAGTGTTTGTTTGTCTTCATTTTGAGCATATATCGGTTCATGTACTAATACATTACTTTAAATTTTATCAATAATTAGAGTTTTATATTATTCAATTTATCAACCAAATATATAATATAGTTTAACTTTGTTAGCACGATTCTCATATTTTTTTTGTAATGATTGTGATATTTTAATTTCATTAAATTCAATGTTAATCTAATTTAATATTTGTTTATAATTATTTATTCTTTATTGTTCATCAATAATTATTTATTAATTAATACTAATAAAATAATAATATCAAATATTTTATAAAATAGAAAATTATTATATATTTATAAAATTAAAAATATTTTATTATAATTTATAAATTTTAATTAAATATATATACGATATATCGGCTGCTCGTATTATATATATAGTATTAAGGAAAAATATCTAATTTAATATTAAGATATCGAAAAAATAATATTTAACAATCTGTTTAAAAATAAAATTTTAAATTAAATAAAATATAAAAATATTTTAATTTTATAATATTAAAAATTTTATAATTATTAATTTTAAGTAAAAATTAATTTATATAATTTCCTTCTATAATATATTTTCCCAGCAAATGTTCTCCCAAAAACTTACCTGCATCGTTATATTTACTTACTGTCCCTCCATACATGTAACTTGTTTCACTTTTTAAATGGAAAACCTAGTTTTGAGGCAAATCTATTAAAACTCATTTTCTAATTTGATTTTACTTTTTGGCATATTTCATATATTTATTATAATAATATATTATAAATAAAAAGAGAACAAAGGACAAAATTTGATGAATTAAAAAGTAAAATATAGGTTAAAAGTAACATTAGAAAGGTGAGAATAATAGAAAAATTATAATAGATTTGCTTAAGTATAAAAGATAATAATAAGATAAATATATATCTAACAAAACACACCAACTTTTAATAGATGGTTAAAATTATATACAAAATAATAAATTAATTAAAATTTTATAATTATAAATAATAATTTTAACATATAAATTAATATAATATGTAAATAACAGGTAAATGAATACAGCCCATCAGCACTGTATACCTAGGGACTAGGACTAGGTCCATGTTACCATCCCTATATGATCGAAGAAAATTTGTTTCTTTCAACCGTCCTCTATGAATGAGCCGACTCTCTTGATAAGACTCCCTTTTTCACCACCCTTTTAATCACTTGTTCTCTCTCTAACCTCCTTAATTGAAACTTCTCCAATCGATCAATTGTGAGAAAATATCGACAGGCGGCAATGGCGGCATCCAAAGGAAATTCGGGCATGATCGTGAGCTTTGGAGAGATGTTGATCGACTTCGTTCCGACAGTATCGGGCGTGTCCCTAGCAGAGGCACCAGGGTTTCTCAATGCCCCTGGCGGTGCACCGGCGAACGTGGCAATCGCCATCACCAGGCTCGGCGGGAAGTCGGCCTTCATCGGCAAGCTCGGTGACGATGAGTTCGGTCACATGCTCGCTGGTATCCTTAAGAAAAACGGGGTGACAGTCGACGGTATCATGTTCGATCAAGGTGCCAGGACCGCCCTCGCCTTCGTGACGCTCCGTGCTGACGGCGAGCGAGAGTTCATGTTCTACCGGAACCCCAGCGCGGACATGCTCCTCAAACCCGATGAGCTCAACCTCCAACTCATCAAATCCGTACGTATTTCTCTAATTCTCTCTAGAGGCTGTTTTTTTTTTTTTCATTTTTCCTCGATTACTCATTCCCTTATTCGGCTCTGGGATGATTGAGGCGTACTAAAAGGTGAGGCCTATATCTACCCTAACCTGGGTATCACCTGTCATTCGATCACTTTTTTTTGTGGTTCCAATCACCATTCTCTTTCCTTCACGGATTTCATCAACATTTTTTCTTTGACCCCCTGGAAATTTCTATTCTTTACTCTCCATCTGCATTCACATCACTTATGTAAAAGGTTATTGCATGGATAATTATTCCAATTTACTTATCATGACACTACTCATGGGTCCAAAAAAAACTATACACCATTTGTGTGATTTGATTAAACGACTTTAAATTAGATATTTACTTTAAAACAATCGCATGTATCAACAAAGCCCTTCATTTCACCTTGAGAAATAGATATTTTTCTAGCTGAGATCTTTTTACAGTTCATATTTTTAGTTGAAACGAAGGATTGTTATTTCTTTTTCATCTTGGTGTGTTTTAGTACACTTTTTTATCTATCTTACACTATTTCGTGGTGATGCCAAGGGATCTGAAGATTCTGATGACGCAATATGTGATCAAGAGATATTTTATTCAGTATTGTTTATGAAATTCTACCATCACAGAATGTTACCCACTCCTCTTGTAAAAAAATTTTGACCCTTTGGTCAAACTAGGGGCGATCTTAATGGCTTTTGGCCTAATCCCAATCTCTGCCTGTAGTTAACGATGACAAATCCCTTGTACCCATCAAAGTTCTTACCCATTTCGTTTGATCGGTCAATGCGGCGTCCATTAACTTGGAATTTGACAAGTCGTCATTCATTACTGTATCCTTTTAAGACTTAAAATGGTTCTCGACAAATTTTACTTTTTTATATTTTTGGTATCTACAGATATTCTTCAGTTACTAATTTATTGTTCTTTGGATCTTTGGATCTTCAGTTGACTAAATTCCCCAGATACTATGATATGCTCTTCCCATTCTCCCTCACGGCTATTCATCTCAACTTTGGATCTTTTGCTAGCATTCCACAGCTCGGATTAGCTCTATCTTTCAATAATTCTACTAGTCAACTTGAAAATGCGTTGGCCTAATTTACCCTTAATATAAAGACGAAAAGGAAGCAACTTCATGGTCTTGCTGTTATAGAACATTCAGCAGAAATTAAGGTGTCCTGAAGTATATTGATGTTGCAGGCCAAAGTATTCCATTACGGCTCAATCAGCTTGATCGTTGAGCCATGCAGATCTGCCCATATGAAGGCCATGCAAGTGGCCAAAGATGCTGGGGCCCTCCTCTCCTATGACCCAAACCTCAGGCTTCCTCTGTGGCCATCTCCGAAGGAGGCTCGTGAGCAGATAAGGAGCATCTGGGACAAAGCTGATCTGATCAAAGTCAGTGATGTGGAGCTGGAGTTCCTAACTGGAAGTGATAAGATTGATGATGCCTCCGCGATGTCACTATGGCACCCTAACCTGAAGCTCCTCCTCGTTACCTTGGGTGAAAATGGCTGTAAATACTACACCAAGGTGACTGTTTTTGTCTGGTTATTATTTCCTACTGGGTGCGCTTTATCTCTACTTCCTGAAAAAAAAGTCATTCCTTGTGGTCTCTTTATGTTTGCTTGAATCTATAATATCATCTTTAGAGAGGTAATCACTTTTGCATTCTTGATGCTGATATGAAGTAATGATATCTTGGAGCTATCTAAGTGCATCTCTTTTTAACTCCTAAAAAAAGAAACAGAAGGAAATATAATTATGGAACTTGATGATTGTTTGGTTTCATTGTCGTTGTGAATGGAACTAATCCTGTTAAACTGATGCCTTCAACAAATATTCTGATGTGTAAATTCTCTGCCCTGTATTTTTTTTAATACACATCAACTTTTGCTTTCTTCTGTTGTATTCTCGAGTGCAGAATTTCCGTGGGCAAGTGGAGGGTTTTCGTGTAAATGCAGTGGACACCACTGGCGCCGGTGATTCTTTTGTTGGGGCTCTCCTCTGCAAGATTGTGGACAACCAGAACTTGATGGAGGTAAAGAGAACTCCATTAGGGTGAATTACTTTTACAGTGGTTCTCTTTTGCAAGTATGTTGTCTACTACAAACTACTGGGAGCTTTCTGCATTTTCTTACACGATTAAAACAGATGCCTATGATCTCATGGATTAGTTAATACTAAGATATTTTGTGGGTGAAATGAATGCAGGATGAGGATAAGCTGAGAGAAGTACTGAAGTATGCCAATGCATGTGGGGCTATCACAACAACCAAGAAAGGCGCAATCCCAGCCCTCCCTTGTGACTCCGAGGTCCAGGCCCTCTTAAAGGGCTCCAAGTGAAGCTTTTGAGGCAAACCTGCAATCCTCTCATCCTTTCCCATTTTCTATATTATCATGTGAAGTTCTTTCTCTTTAAGCTTAGAAGCTTGCATGCATTTCCAAGTTTGAAGAGTAGGCTATTGCTTTCTCGCATTTTAGGCCATTCTTTGGTGATGTTGCCATTCACTCTAGGCTTTCCGTTTTGCCTGGTTTCTTTAAGCTATTATGAGCTAATAAATTTGGTAGTGTAGTACTCTTCTTTTAATTAAGTTTAACTAAAAGATAATCTATGTGAAGCTATAAAGATTTTAACAGTAAGTATTACTGTAAAAAATTGAATTAATCGAATAATTATTAAAATATTCACTTACACAGTATTTATTTAATTTAGAGATTTTGTATGTATAGTTAATTAATCTAAATTATCTTCTTTCTCTAGTGGTTATGGTAACGAAATATTAGAATTAAAGTTATTTTATAGGTTAGAAAGTATTATGTACCAACAAATACTTGTTTAAAATTTATAATATTTAAATAATGAAAATTTTCTAATTTTATAAATATAAAATGGTTTTCCATTTTATGTAATATATTATTATATTTTCAGCACTATCGTTAACGAATCTAGTACCCTACCAATCATTATCTTGACAACACGTTAATACACAATAGCATCCCGCAGCTAATCAACAAAAATGAGCATGAGCGATCATACTCAAATTAATCTAACGGTTAAACTGGACAATTCCAATTACTTTTTTTGAAGTAACAATATGATTAATTTATTGGATGCATACCGGTTAGTGGGATATGTCGAGGAACCATTCCAGAACCTCGTGCAATGATTTTTGCCAAATCCGATGATGATGAGACTGTGACTAGACGTCTAGCAAATCCGAAATATGAAATTTGCAGGAGTTATGACATAATAGCTTATCACTAAGCATGAAGGTCAATTTGCAGATCCTTAGAGCATCAACTACTGTCCAGGATTGGCACCCATGGGAAACATTCTACACTTTGCAGTCGAGGGCTCGTAAGGACCTATTAGAGCAGAGGTGGCGGGATCTGAAGTAAGGTAGTCGAACCATGGGCAATTACCTCGATGATGTGGGTGTAGTGGCAACATCTCTTGCCCAATCGGATATGTGCGAAATGCTACCAAGGAGAAGGATGGTTTGCTCTCGTGTCACAACTCAACCACAATTCTTGCGAAGTATTTTTACTAAATTATAAAATACATAATAAAAGACTCAAAATTAAAAATATATAAATTTATAATATAAATTTAAATTTTTATAAATAATATATTAAACCTAAAATATTTAATATAAATTTATACTTGAGAATAAAATAATTTATAAACATAATTATTCATGTTTGTGCACATAATATACCTTATTAAAATTAATTTTGGTGTGAACGTCTTATTCATATCTCACCTCAACCTAAAATATTTTTAAAAGAGTTGAATTCATATCATATTCTAGTAAATGTGAATATCGATGTGAAGTAATTATTCGGCTTACAATTCAATTTTTATTAAATTTTATTATTATTATTTATTTGTAATATGTTAAGGTCTTCCCATTTTACTTATTATAATTTTTTTTCATTATTTTTTTTCGAAATTTATCTCTTATATCACGCCTAATGCAACATATCAATAAATACAACACTTCTAAATGCTGTTCATATGTGACGGTGGGATTAGAGAGGTAATCACAAATAACCTTTCTACTCACGCCGTTGATGGAATTCATGCAATACCAATAACATATTTGTGGTCCGACCATCGTATTAAGGGTATAAGAGTAATGTGCATTATATAACCACACTCAATTGGAATATCTTAAATAAAATATCTATCTCATACAAAACAAATGATGTGTCATCTAATATTCTACACCTTTTTTATCTGCTCAACATACACGAGATCATTCGAATGCCTGAACCCAATCATAAGACTCACTAGATTCTGAAAATTTTTGTAAGTCACTCTTTCCTAGTATCATCACTTCTGTTATTATTAATACACCAACACCATCTCTTATTTCAGGTATCATGCCAACATAATAACTCATGTACCCAAACAACTCATATCAAGTAAAATCAATTATATGAAATAATAGCAATACTAACATTTTAATATAGGCGTGCCATATGTTATTTGAACTTCCACTACTCATATTTTCATATTTGTATAACATTCCCCTATCAAAATATTTTAATTAATGAGATTAGATATGATATCTCACTGAACCTCTAATATTTTTATTTATTCTAGTAGTTTATCATTATTTTTTTTATTTATTTAATTGATAAATATGGAATCTAACTCCTATTTTTTTTACTTAAATTTTTAGCGTATTAATCTTATCTCATTTTTTTTTACTTTTAAAAATTCTTGAGGTATTAGTCTTTTTTGAAAAATCATAGAAGAACATTGTTCCTAATTTTCTTTTTTAACATCATTATTACTAGTTCATTAATAGTTTAACATGCACTTTTAATAACCGATAGGCAAGTCTACATTTTATAGATATTTCATATAAAAATGTGTAAAACACTACTATTAGTTTAATAGAACTTTCGTTTAAACTTATTCATCTCTTTTTTAAGACTTTTTTGTCCCTAAAGGTTTTATTTTTGTAATGGAAATTTTCAATGAGAAAATTTAAAATAAATTTGAGTTAAGTTAAAACTCAATTTATTTGATTAATAAATCAAATGTAAATAGGATTAAAACTAATTAAATTATTTATTAATAATTAATTAGGTTGAAATAACTAATTTGTAGAGTTAATTTAGATTTTGTTAGATTGAATTTATTTAAATATTTTATAAATTAATATTAAAATAAATAAATATATATGGGCGTATTTACATAGAATTTACAAAATGATTATATTAATTAAGTATTAAATAAAATGTCAAGCCCACAAACAAGTGGGTTGAATACTTGTCTAATATAAGGATGAGCTATTCTTATAAATGATCCAAATTAATAGAATTTAAAAACAAATGGAGTAGGACCTTAAATTAGGCAGGCTCAAAATAAAAGTAAAACCTTATAATATGGGTTGGCATAATGACTTAAGTATACACGAAGAGAATATAGGACGAAGAGACTATAGGACATATGACATTAGATAAGCTTAGTACTACCTCATACAAGATAAAGAGCTTATTTGACATACCAGGAACTCATGGAAACCCGAATAGAATCAATTGGTAGCGTTGGAGTAGATCGTCAGCTTATCTATTATTCTTCGACATAATTCAGTTAATAATAAAATAAAAATTTCAGCTACCATTTCTGCATATTACAACATCCCAACTAATATAAGAAAGCCAATTCCTAGCAGATTTTAATTAGTAAGAAGGCCGATAAATTTCAATTATTAAATACAAAGTTTGTAAGAAATTTCAATGGATACCCACTCCATTTGATAGTTATCATTCATATATTATAAATGCCTAACCAAACCTAGCCATATATGAAGAACTAACTGGTGGGATAAATGGAGAATGCACCAAAGGTGATGTAAAACTCATCTGATTGGACCAAAGAAAATCGAAAAAAAAAAGAACCGGTATAGGTGTATACATGAATAATTAAGTTGTTAATGAACAAAAAATAGTAAAAGTGGAAAATTAGAAAATTCCAAGTGACCAAAATTTCACAAAAACTTAAAGGAAGAACGGGAAGTGGAATTGAAGAGAAAATTGAACTGGTTCGGGGTGAACAGGATCCGAACTAGCATGAACCATAGTAAACCGATTCACAAATTCATCTTTTTAGGTGGCTTAAAAATGTCAAATTAAAAAATTGAGACCACCATTAGATAGAAAATAAATTTAGATGAATTTAGAATTTTTTAAATTTATGAAAACCAGTCAAACTAGGTCCTAACTGATCGGCGGACCGGTTAACGGTCAATGGCCAGTTGGCGCCATGTCAGCTGCCACATAGACATGGTCAACCAATGGGAGGCTGCCACATTATCCGGTCAATGGACAGCTGGCACCCGTGAGCATGCCACACGGACACGAGCAGCCAATGAGAGGTTGTCATGTGTCCGGTTAATGGGTCAACGACTAACGTGGTGGCCGAGCTAGCATTCCACGTCAGAAAAACAAACCAATCATAGCGCGCCACGTGGCACGACCGCCACGTCATCGTCTTCAACCTTCAAACACTAACATATATGAGAGAGAGAGAGGGAGAGAGTCGCCAGAAAAGCTAGAGTCACCGGCAACTCGAAAAATGCTCCGGTCCGGACTCCAGCGGCCAAGTCTTAATTCAGTCGGTAGCTTGAGCAGTTGCCAACCTCCCTATATAAAGAGCACCCCTCATTTGTTCTCAACATCCCACAATCGAGCGAAGAAGAAGAAGAAGAGTGAGTTTTTCAGTGAGATTCAAAACTAGAGCTCTAACAACGTGCGAAACCTCCACCAAAGGAGTCCGAAGGGTGGCATTGGAATCAGGGAAAAATCCTCTAGCTCTAAACCTTCTCAAAACAACTAGGGAGTGCTTAGGGAGGTGCGAGGGAGATCGCATGGTAAAGCTACTTCGAAGCTCGAAGTAGCGAGCTCCTGCCCGACGCCACCTCGCCCCATCCGACCCTTCTACCACCCACCTTGGCCACTACTCACCGCCAAAGACCCTCCACAACACCCCTACAGGCCCTGATAAGCTCAATTTCGCGTCACCTCATTAGAATTTTCAAATTTCAGAGCTGCATCGACCGAAACGTTTCTCTTCAAATTCCTGCAGGGCAGTAATGAATTGCAGCAAAACTCGATCCTGCTAGGTTCCCCTTAACTAGCTCTAGCTACCCCCACCTCAATTTATGACCATCGCCTCTCCATCGGTAAAAAATGCAAGCTTTCTCTCTCTAATGTAACTTTTCCGGCGAAGCTTCGACAAGGCATAAAACTTAGCCAAATTTAGAAATTCAAAGCATAAGATGATCGAGGGGAGTTGTAGGAGGTGATCAGAAGCAAGAATTGAAGAAAACAAGGACTCATAGGCTGCCAATTGGATGAGTTAAGATCCGAAGTGTCATATGCTCAAATTGGGGAAGAAGGTGAAGGGCGATTTGGGAATTTTGGGGATTTTTGTGCAATTTTCAAAAATTGGAGGGTTGAATGGCAATTTCACGAAATTGAAGGTGTTTTCATGAATTTCACCCAAATTGAGGGGCCATTGGGCAAATTGAAATTTTTGAAAAGTTGGGGGAACTAAAATGTAATTTTTATAAAATTAAGAACCAAAAGGAAAAATTGGTAAATCAAGGGCAAATTAGTGAAATTAAAAGAGTTAAGGTCCCAAAAAGAATAATTGGGAACTTAGGGGACCCAATAGAGATTAAAGAGAAATTAGGGACCAAGGTGCAATCTAAGCAAAGTACGGGATCTAGGTTGTAAATATGAGAAAGTATGGGACCCATTTGTCACCACATCCTAATCCCAACACTCGCGCCCTGCAGGATCAAATTACTCAAGCGCCAGCCCTAGAAGCGCACTGAGGAGAGAAAATTCCACCAGCATGACTCCGCTAAAATCACTAGGTGAATGGGAACCACTATGACATTCATTCCACTTGGAATGATAGTTTAAGCTTTGAAAATCTGATTTCTCAGAATTTGCATTCCCTGATTGGGTGACTCTGCTTAAAACATTTGGGAGCTAATTTTGGGCATAGGCTCAAGATGCCAGTGGGCACAAGGTCGGTGGATACGGGCATGGACCCGTCCAAAACAGACATGTAATACATGAGGCTAAAAGATCTGAATAATGGGAATTTGCGTGATACCCATCAAGCCAAGCCGAGTTGTCGAGCTTGTTGGACCGAACCGCTACTCTGCCGAAGCCAAGTCGTCGAACCTGTTAGGCCAGTACGTGTGGTATGGGTGAAGCCAAGCTGATAGACCATTGTGCGAGAGGGCCAAAGATAATGGCTATAACTTAAAAAACTTGTTGATTGTGCATGCACTGTGATGTTCGGACCATCAAGACACCTGGCATGAGGTAGTGATGAGACCCAAGGACTATTGGATGACCTAGGGAGCATAAGGGTAGTATCATCGTTTAGTAGGTAGTGAAGCCGAGGGCTTCCTGCGCACGAAGGACAAGCCAGTAGGGGGAATGAGGTCTCGTCCGATTGAGCGGACATGGTGGAGAAACTTGTGTTTGGGGTCGGACTATTGATGTCTGCACAAACTTCGGGTAAAGGCAGCCTCACTCTATCAGGGTGGACGGTAAAGGCACTCTGGTCCACAAGTAGCACGGTTGAGAACCATTCTGCGAATGTGTGATCCCTCCTATGATGGGAGGGCGGTTGTTGATCTTGTAACTATGTGAAATAATGAAAATGAATTATATTTAAGAAAGATAAGATGAATTCAAGTAAACCGTTATAGTAGTTTCCCTCATTGAGTATTGTACTCACCCCTCCCTCAACCCCTTTGCAGGACATCACCCCAACAGGAAATTTCGTACGCGTTCAGGCCCTCAAGGTACGCTTCCTACCCCCAACTTAAGTAAGGGTTCGAATGTGAACACGCCTTCACCTTCCTTGCCTCATTCGAGCATATATACTAGAATGATACAGGGAAGGGTGGTGGGTTGATCATGGACTTCGACCAAACCAGGTCGGGGCGTGACAAGTGGGGATAATGTTGAGTTACTAATGTTGGGAAATGGGCAAATTAAAAATACTTGTGGAAATCAATTGAATGGAACAGCAAACTGGACGGAACCTGAAGGACTCCGTTGGGTAAGGGAAAACCAAGAACTATCAAAGGAATGAAGATGTACTTGTAGGCGATGATGAACACGGGAAGGGGGATATCAATGTCGATTATCGCATAGGAGCATTGAGAAGTGGAAGCTTAGATTTCGTCACCAAAAAGGATAATAGACGAGCAACCTCATAGGGACGTAGCAAACTGACGGGAGGAGCTCTGAGCATTTCTCGTGCTGTAAAAACCAGGATGATCGACCAGTTCCTATCAGAAGAAAATAAAGGGAATCAAAACATACTTGAAGGGATAGTCGAATGGCAGGGATGAGGGAGAACAACAATACGAAGCCATCAAGGGTTCCTCAGGTGAGTCTATTAGACTCGGTTGAATTAACCTGACTTTCCTTCTTTTCCTTATTATTTTTAAAAATTAAATTACATTTTTGCACTTGTTGGGTACACTCGATAATTTAATCCAAAATCTCAATCCCATTCGAGTAAAAATTAGTTTTTTCCAAAGATCTCAATTTTTGTGCTTGGTAATCCAATTCCTAATCCGTTCGAATCCCCTTCCCATTATCGGATTCCCTTTCCTATTTCCAATAATGGGGTCATGTTCCCATTGACTTTCCAAATTTCAACTCGGGTCCCATTCTTGGTTTGGGGTTAATTTTTTTCTAGATTAGAATTTCATTCCCGATTTTGGTTCTCATTCTCAATTCAGGAACCCCTTTCCCCAGTTTAATATTGGTTTTTGGTCCAGTCAGCTAGTTTCAAAAATTCTGATATTACAGATTTGTTAAGGACGGGATCATTATCTTCCGCTAGATTGAAACCCTGAGTATGAGCACTTGAAATGTTGTAATCTCAAGTTTCACTCAGAATAATCCCCAAAAGAAAATTCTAGATATTCTCTCTAAGTTGCTTTCATCGGGTTTGGAGCCAAATCCTGTAACACACTCAAGCATTCTTCCCATGTGTTCACACCTCTCAAACATCAAAGGGGTGAAAGAAATACATGCCTTTGTCATTAAGAGAAGTTATAATCATAACATATACATGGCCACTTCTATTATTGATGCATATGTAAAATTGGTTGCTTCAAGCCTGATGATGTAACATTTACAGTAGTTTTGGCAGCATGTGATCATACATGAATGGTAGACGAAGATTGGAAGATCTATGATTATTTGTTATAAAATTATGACATTAAACCCACGATTGAGCATTGTGCTTCCATAGTGGATGCTATGAACCAAGCTAAGAGGCTATTTGAAGCAGCTAATTTTATTCGCAAGATATCGATTGAATACAGTGTAAAAGTTTGGGGTGCTTTGCTCAACAAGGGATTCGGTGCCTAGTCAATGAGATTTTCGACTTCGCATCCGATTGTACCATTGTTATCAATACAACTTTATAAAATTCTTTATATGCTTTGTAAAAAGCTTTTGAGAAACAAATACAAAATTTATACAAAAGTTTCTATCAAAATATTGGAGATAATCATGTTCATTTGAGAAAATGAGCCATTACCCGATGATTTTAGAAAAGACGGGTGTAAACTTGAGTGTTTAAAAATGAGTGATACCTGACCCTTTAAAAAATGTTAGGAATGAAAGTGCTAAGGCCAACAGATGTTAAGACCCACTATTTATAAAAGAGGCTAAAGCCTACCATGTTTGAAATAGTTAAGACCCGTAATTTATGAAAGGGGCTAAGACCCATTGTTTAAGAAAGGATCTAAGACCCATAATTTATGAAAATGGATAATACTCACTGTTTATGAAATGGGCTATGAACTACTATTTTTGAAAGTGGATAAGTCCAGGTCTTTATGAAATGAGCTAACCCAGTATTTATGAAATAGACTAAAATCCACTATTTATGAAAGGGGCTATGACCCGCTATTGATGAAAGGGGCTAATACCCACAATTTATGAATCTAATATGATTGTTTATGAAAATGGCTAAAAACTGTTGTTTATGAAGGAAATATTGGTTCAGTTGAGAGATCCCGTCCAACGATTCTAGAAAGTTGGTTCGGATGAGAGTTCCTGTGCAACGATTCCAATGTGGTTCCCATTACAAATATGAAAAATTTTGCAAAGGGAGAGATCCTTGCACAATATTTAGTGAGTATGAGTAGATGTCACTCAGGCGTCTGATTTGCATAAGAGTTCCCATCCATCGTCCATGATTGTTCCCATGGTATATATGGAAGATTGTGTTGAGGAGAGACATTAGCATAATATTAAGTACGCATCAATAGATGTCAATCAGATAGTTGGTTCGGATGAGAGCTCTTATCGAATATTGTGTGTATTTTAGTAGGATAACTCATACTAGTGCACAAATAGTAGGTTTAGTAGTGAACCTTGTAGAAAAATGTGGATGTAAATTCGTATATGCTATTTTAAGTTACGGAAATATCGATGCCATGAACAACTCGATGAGCATCCTTTGCACTCAATGAGAGTTACTCACCCACTCCCTCTAACATATTCCAGGGACATATGAAGGAGTGGAGCACAAGGGAAGAAAACCCTTGCGCAAAAGAAACCTAAGTCAAGGAACTTGCATTACTAATCGGTGGTCCAATGTAGTTACTCAATTCTCAAGACTTGTTTAATTATTCTTGTGCAAACTGAAGGAGACTTTTGTAAAAATTGTAATTCTTAGTGAATTTTGGAAATGGTGTACTTAATCTGAGTATTTCGTCCTATTGGTTCTACTATAGTGAGGTACCTACTATCGTAGAGTAAATAGTATATGACGGTTGTTATGTCAGTCTGACCTATGGATCAGGTTCGGACATGACATTCAAAATATGGTTGAAGCCCTTCTTTCATAAGTATGAGTTATTGTCCCACTTTCAAAATATAGTAGAAATCATTCTTTTAAAATATGGGTTTTCGCCCCAAATTCCAAAATATGGGTTGAAGTCCTTATTTCACAAAATATGTGGGATACATTCATTTTGTTTTCCAATCTCATTTTAATATTTAAATGCATACACACATAATGACACATAGTTGAAATCATTTAGAAAATATATGTCGATCCAATCAGACCTAATACAAGAATGATAATCTCACTCACCTTATTAGGGGATGTGTTCATTCTAAAGGGATTTCTAAGTTGTCGTACTCCTCTAGCACAATCGTCCTTACACATTATACAAGAAGCTATATTTATTCTTTGTGTCAACTAATATTGTATTTAACATTTGGTACCATAATATTTTTAAAATTATGACTTTTACCCTATACCGAATTTTATAATTAAATATTACTTTAGTAATAATTAATTAAGAGAATTCCAAAATTAGTAACTCTAAATCTCTTACCTTACAAGTTCGAGTTTGATACTTGAAATCATGAGTTCAATCATTATTTTATAGCACAGCCTTAGGAGTCCATCAGCAAAACAGGGTTTTAGGCAGTAATTACGTTTTCCCAAACGTGGTCTTATAGACCTTTTATTCATTTTTTTTCAAATGGATCCTTAGGGACATTTTTGTTCTTTTAACTCCTAAATCCCTTCAACCAAATGCAACCTTAAGGTGGTATTTTCTTTGTCTGCCCAAACATGCCCTTAAGAACAGTAAAGTCATTTCGTCTCTATCACTTTTCACTCAATGATACCTTACAACTAAAGATCAAGCTCTTGTTCCCTTTTGAGAGTAATTGGGCAGAGTTCCAATCTCGCCTTCATTTTCTTATCTGAGATTGCTCGAGTGACGATAAGGCACCTAACACTAGTGGAGTCAAAGAATCCAACAATGCACACGACTTCCTATCGAACCCAACCTATTACCAAAGTTCCTATTGCTCTACTCTTCAAAAGATGCCTACTCTAAATCTCCTTATCACAGATGAGTGGTTGTTCCATCGTTAATATAATCTATTTCTAGTGCATGACCTATAGTGATTGGACGTAATAGAGATAATATTGAAAACAAGGAAAGCAAACAAAGAGATAGCAGTTACAATGAAGAAAATGAAACGATAGTAGTTATAATATCATTAATGTGTCGTATTTACCCTTCAATCTATATATTATACACTATCTATCTTGAATGTATGAGATTAATTGTGATTCTATATTTTTCTCTTTATCACTTCTTTCATGGTATCAAAGCCGTTTTTAGTGAACTCTGAATAGTACAATCCTTGGGGGATCTGGGCGAAAGCCTGACCCCATATCATATTCTTTGGTTGATTCGTCACCTTTCACCTGACCTGAGAGCAACACCTTCTTTGGTTGATTCATCGTCATATGCACCCGACCCCAGTGCAACATCTTCTTTGGTCGATTCGTCGTCATCTACATCATTTTACATTAAAATGACACCTGATGAATCTATATCATTCTACAATGTTGTTGCATTAAGATTTCCAGTGTTAATTTACATGGAGAAGGTCCTCTCTTATTTTTCTTCACTAGATTTCTAGCTTTCCTCTAAGTTAGAATCATCACTCCTTCAGAAGCTGGCTAGTTTGTCTCGGGGGCACTATCTATTTATTGAGTGGTTGTTTCTTTGTCATTCGAATCATGCTTGACCTTACCACCATCAACAAATTCAGAGTCAAATGTTTTATTCTCTTGTCCAACTTCGTCTTTCTTCTTCCGTTTTAAGTTCTATATAGAATTAGAATTCTTTACTCCACTTTGTTAATATTCCCCATTTTGCTCATTTTCATATAATTATTCGTGTTATACTACACTTGATTCACTGTCAACCTTATAGTTTTCCTCTATTTTGCCCAACCTCATAGCAAAATCTTTGTTTCACTATTAATTTTATACTTGTTATTGCTTTACTTGAACTGTTTTCATCACTTTCAAATATATTCTCTTGACTCAATAATATCTCAGATCTCCTATAATCAAAAGTTATCATCTTCTTAAATTAGTCAGATATTCAGATCTCGATTTTCCGACAACAACTTCTCCATCACCATTTATTTATTTTGTACATCTCCATCCATAAGATATCATTTCTATAATTGAGTCACCTTAATCGACCTCTCCTCCTAAATTGATCATTAGTCCATCATCAATTATCATTAGATCTCGACATTCTTCGTCAAGTTTTGTTTGATCAAACTAAAATTTCACATTACTACAAGGTAATTTTCTTTTTTCTACCCTTAATATATTGTCCCCACCAGAGTGCATATCTTAGTTTTCCCTTATCTCTCCCTCTCTTCATCTTGGTTGCACTTGCACTTATTCGAACAAACATTATATCACTCTCTTTGATACTCTCATTCCATATTTTTATTAATTACAAAGTCTATTTGGTACATTTACTAAATAACTAGCAATATACTTACCTTTATTTTATAGATCAAACTTCTTTCAAGACTTTATATGATGGTTTTATTGCAAATCCCGTAGACATATCAGTCTATCTTTCTATTAATTAGTCTAATTTCGGACTTTTCTTTTACTTGTGTTTTCTTGTGCGATTCAACCTACATGAAATCACTATTATGTCAATAACTTTGACACTTTTTCATTTTTTATATACTCAAGGCCAAAATATGTGAATAAATCCAATAATATTCAAATTATTTTTTTACTTCAAATTAATATTTAATCTCAATATTGCTACCTCTTTTGATATTGTAGGGAATAATATAAATAATATTGAAAACAATGAAAAAAACAAACCAAGAGATAACAGTTCCAATGCATAAAATGAAGTAATAGGGGTTATTATATCATTAATATTTAGTATTTAATTTTCAATCTATATATTGTATACTATTAAAAATGTGTGAAATTAATTATTAATTCTATATTTTTTTTCATTTATTACTTTTTTTCAGAATACATATTAATTATAATTCTATATTTTTCTATTTATTATTTTTTTTAGAATGCATATTAATTATAATTTTATATTTTTTTATTTATCACTTCTCGTAGAACGCATTTAAAACATCCACCGGCCATGATGTTTCAGGAATTAGTCCTCACTCACACGTAGTCCCATCTCCTAAGAGCTCGCTTGACCATCAATTTCCCAACTCTGGGTCTTCCATTACGAGCTTGACTAGAAGGAAATTGTGCATGAATAGTTCCTCTATTTCTCCTATAAAGGTCACAGGAAATTGTGCATGAATAGTTTCTCTATTTCTCCTAGAAATATCACCGGGGGACTCTGTTAGTGCACGGAAGGCCTAATATCATAGGAGTTCACTGACCAAGGTCCAACAACCAACATAAACCTTCTTTAGCTCTATCCCAAAAATCTTAAGTGAGTTGCAGGTCATCCCATTCTTTATACTTCTTGAGCTTTGTTTTCTTTAGATGAGTGGGACTATGAACAGAGTATTTGTTCCATGGGTGACTAAGTCAAGATTTTTCACTTGAGGATTTATCTAGAAATGATGGTGTCCAGTTTATGAGCAGTTGTTTGAATGTAGGCTAGAATAATAAGGCTTGTAGTGGCTCATTGCAGGAGCTTGTACCGCTAACATTCAATGGTGGTATTTGCAAGGGAGGAGATGATTTAAGTATATGCAATTTAGAATAACCATAAGTGTAGGAGAATAGTTGTGGTGATAGTTGTTCCCAGTGAACTACAGGATGACCTTCAATCTAAACGCGGGATGATGAGACTTAGTGAATTTTTTTATGGGGAAGATTTCAGATAACTCTCTTACTCTCTATTATATATGGCTAGGCAATCCCTCTAATTGTTTTAGCAATTGAAATAATTTCCTGTGGCTATTTCTTTGATATTAGATTGAAGGGTATTATGGTACGTATTTCATGGGGTGCTACAATGCATCTTTTATAAGAGTAAAGGTATGTACATCAATTAGATAATTCTCATATTCTCTTTAATTTTCTTTTGTTGTTATGTTTGTTTCAGAAGTTTATAAGAATTTATCTAAAATTCTACCAAAATTCTTACTAAGACTGCATTCACGTTCTATTTTGATTTTCGTCTTTGTTTCCATTCTAGTAAGTTATTGACAAGAATTCAGCTTGGCATTTTAAAGGGATATTGTCCAAGTACTCTCATTCTCTTTTGATTATTCATGATGACGTTAAAATATTTTTTTTCCTTTCTTTCCCCAATAAATTTGGAAAGTCTATTGGTAAAGATTGAAATTCATTATATCCATCCATTTATCCTCCCATAGGTTATAATTCCAATACACGTGTGAGATGCAGATTATTAGTGTTTTGGCTAAAACTTATTTCTGCCCAACCCATGAGATGATATTCATTCAAGGCTCAAAATACAGCTCGTTTGTACCGCAATTGATCCAATGGATTGCCATGGTTTGTCAAATCATTGGCCTTTCCATTTTCTTTGCATTTATTTGGACTCTATTTAATTGTATATTTGATTGTCTTTGAATGCAAGTGGTAGTTTGATTCTCAATGGCAATAAGGTTTGTGCCAGATAACTCCACTAAGAAAGAGGCTCGTTCAACTAAGCGAGAGTACAAAAGGCCATTTGAGCTTTCATGATCATATTACGTAGGAGCTAATAAAGTTTTAATCCAGCTTGAGTCCAAAACATCCCGATCCTAGTCATTGGCCCAACTCCTTACCCGAGGCCGAGCTCTTTACATCTGTCGTTCAAATTAGAGATTTCGATTTATTCAAGTTATTTTAGGCGTTTCCCTATAACGAATCAATCACGTGCGCCTCAGACAAGAATCATCAATTGTGGCCTCGTGTCTTTCCTCGGTGAATTGTATGCTGCCTTGTCTTCATCGTAAAAATATTTGCCAGACACTGTGTCCATAATTACGAGTACCCATAAACAAATATTCAACAAACAAACGATACATTCAGTAAATCCACAGCCCAATCCCATCATGCTATAGACAGCCTGATTTAGTAGGACGAGTGATGTATTAATGTGAGAAAGTATTATTAACTATTATGGTTTGATTTTATTTCTATTTAAAATTAAAAAATTTTAATTAATTTAATTTTTATAATCTTACAAATTTATAATTTTTTTATTTTATTAAATTTATAATAATATTTTTAATATATACGTGTTAAGTAAATTGTTTTTTATATTATTGTAAGAGTAGAAAAAATATAATCGATTTGAGTATTTTTACTTTATATTCAAAATTACTATTTGATAAAATTTTGTAATTATTATAATATTTTTAACTTTATAATCATACTAACATTTTTGTATTTTATAAAATATTCCATCGTATTGTCAACAATTCGAATACCAAAGAGTATGAAATTGATATAGGCAAAACACTAATACCATTTTTCTTGCATATGCCAAAGGAGGGGAGGGGAGGGGAGGGGAGGGGAGGGGAGGGGAGGGAGATCAATCTTCATATTTCCTATTATAGAGTTAACGATAAGGTTGTAGCCCTCATGTACAAAACCGTCATTGAAATTAGGTTTTGAATTATATATATATATCCCTCCTGTTGTTGGAATAAATAACTGGATTGTGCTTGAATTTGAAGATAAATAATGACAGAAATTAGAAGCTGTAGTTGGGTTTGAATAGCCTCTTGCTCAAGGGCTTTTGGCCAACTGGCTTTGAACTATCACCCGAATCTTCGCTTGCTTCTGACGCCGACGCCGCCTCTCCAGTATCCTCGAAGGCAGGGTGGCTTAGAATGCAGTTGAGAAGCTGAGTCCCACGGAGAGCGTTAGTCAACGGCAAGTGCCCCTCGGGGGTCTCGTCGGAAAGCTCCCAAATGAACTCCGCCGGGAAGGACCGGTAATTGTACTGCTCCACCTCCGTGTCGAGCTTCTTCATCCACCCGACCTTGATGAAGAACCTACTGAAGTCCTTGTTGTTCTTCTCCCATATCCTCTTCTGGACCGAGTACCCGAACTTGCCGCCGCTGTGCTCCTTCCATAGGGTGTCTATGGCCTTGAGGTCGGCTTCGGAGATGAATTTCACCTCCGAGAAGAAGACGTAGCCCCGCTTCACGGCCGCCTCGCCGACAAGCGCGATGAGGAGGCGCCGGGTCTCCTCGTCGGCCTGGCGGTAGTCTTTGGCTGCGAGGTAGCCGGAGAGAGTGTCTAGGGTGGTGGCTGGCTCTGAGGTGGATGCGGCAGCGGCGGCGGAGGCGGAGGCGGCGAAGGTAATGGAGGGAGGAGAAGTGGGGGAGAGGGAATATGTTGTGGTGGTGGTGGTAGTGGTTGAGGAGGAGGAGACGGATAGCTTAAGTGCGGTTGGGGAGGGCTTGAGGAAGAAGGCGGGGGAGGGATGCGGTGGCTGCTGGTGGTGGCCGCCAGCAGCGAGGTGGTGGTGATGGAGGGAGTGCATTGAATTGGTGGACATGGCTTTAGTTGGGGGAGAGAAGGTTCAGTAGAGAGAGAGACGAATGAAAGATGAGGAGCAGAGGAATTGATTGCTTTAGAGGAGGAGACGGATAAGGATTGTGTGAACGGGGAGTTCAAAAGGGCCATCTCAAGGGAATACAAGAGGAGGCTTTTGATTGGTTGCATTGGTCTGGGGATAGATTACTCTTCAAACTTGTTGATTTTTCAAGGGAAATATTATTTTAGAATAATCCCATAACATTATAGTATATTCCAGTTACCGTACTCCTGGATCCACTGGATCGAATTCCCCATGGGTACTCGTATTATCACTAATTTTATTTGATGTATATCAAGTAAGGCAAAGGTAAAATTCTTTAAAAATATTTCAACTCTATTAAAATAAAAGATTAGAGATCTAATAAAATAATTTTTAATAATATAATATCAAATTTAATAAAATAGATAATTATTGTATTTATAATATTGATAATATTATTATAATTATAATTATAATTTATAAATTTTAAGTATATATAATTTTGATCAAATATGATTATAAAATAATTTTTTACAAGAATAAAATAATATTATTAAAGAATAAAAGTATAATTTATCATTTTAAAATTTTAAAATATTTTTAATTTAAAATTATGGTGTAAAATGCAATAAATATAATTGTATTGGAATAATCTATTAAATTATTAATCTTATTGATTCACATGCTACTATTAGATATATTCCCCATGCTATAGGAGTATATCCTTTCCCAATACTTTACTTCATTCCGAATCCATTCACTTTTTCTTTTTCTTTGGTGCATACTTCCCATTCCCATTATTAATATATTATTTAATATTATTTACTATTTATCTGTTAGTTTAACTTACTAATTGTATTATTATTAGTACGTTTCCTTTATAATTAATATTTGTGTCTCACCATTCAATTGTGAACTTATATTTTCTTTCCAATTTAATTAGGTCTATTACCTTTGTTGTAACCTATACTTTTCTACTACTTTTTCCTTAATTCACTTTTCTATTACTTTTCTACTACCCTTACAGATACCTGAATTTAGAGTAAATTTATAACATCCATTGATATCGTCCTCTCCGGCTTACACTCACTTTTGAAATCTTGTTGCACGTCTTTTCTACCCTATCCTTATTCTCACTTACATCCCAGTACCAGTTTATTTCTTTATGTAGTGGTTCAAATCCTACTTGTGTAGCATATATTTTTAATCCTTCTCATCGCCTGAGGAGGTTCCCGTTTTTGTTCTTCGGTCCTTAGTTCATTAAGGATCTCCTTCATCCTTCTTGCCATCGTTTGTCCCATCCATCTTTCTCCTCTTCATTGGGTTTACTTCCATGATTTTCACAAGGTTGGGTCGCTAACCGTCTTATCATTACTACTCTTCTTATTAAATTTGAGGCTACCATCTCTTGAGTTCTCTTGTCCTTGATGTCCACCCTACTGCCCCTTTTTAGGGTGTAGCCATAACTACTTCCCAATTCTTCCTTCCTCCTTCGATGGACTCTTGTGTATCAAGTTTATTTTGTATGATCCGTACTATGTCTAATTGTTCAGTCATGACTCCCTTGAGTCGTACATACCCTTTCTAGGCTTTCTTCCCTTAATACTTATTTTCCTCTCCTTGTTCCTGTAGTTACCGATCCTAGAATCTCTTGATATCGTTTCCCAGGTTTACTTCTTTTTAGGAAAGTCTCATGGGTACATCTTAGTTGTCATATTCATTGTTATCGTTCTTTCAGCTTATCCCTCTTAGAGACAAACTCAGATCCTCTTTATTTCGAAATATCTTGCCTCCTTTATGAGGGCTCACTTAATCCCTTGTCGGTCCTTAGGTTTTCTTTCTAATACTACTCCTCCCACTCCTACTACATCTCTTGATGTCGCCTTCTCCTTTTCCCTTTCCCTAGGTTTATCCTATTCTTTGACCCCGTAGAAGTATTGCTTCTCTTACACTCGGCCCTTATGAGCATACTCTTTCCTTTTCCCATTTCCATTGGGTTCTTTGTCTCTTGGTTAGGGCATGTCCTTTCCGATGACTCCCATTCTAGGTAGGCTCTTCATTCCTTCCTGAACTCCTTCTTCCTAGTCTTTTGTCTCGACATGTTGCCTTGTTACTCTGCGTTGGGAGTTCCTAGTTCTTGTGGGAGGGGGGCTATTTAGGTTGGCTATCTTAGGGTTGTCAGTTAGTATTAACTAGAGGTGGCTTGTAGTCTTCCTTCTCATGTGACCTTTTCTCCACATACTATCCCGGGTCCTGATTCCAATCCATTAATGGTACTTGTCGTTAACAGGGAGACTAACTTTTAAATAGAAAAATGGTCTTTATTCATTCAAGGAGTTAGTTTATTTTTGTCGCACTCGACTTATTACAAGAAATTTCTCACTACTTCCTATTTGAGTTCCTTGGGGTCAAGGCCGAGAGTTAGCCTCTGAATTGTTTTGAGATTATGGTATGATGGCTCCGATGAACTGGCTGATGTCCATCCATACTCCTGTCGGGCTTCCCTACTAGGACGGACTTCATGGAACACCTCGAGTCCGTACCTTCCTAGCACCTCCGCTTCGCACTCATAAGTCCACTTAATCCATTAGGAAGGGTCAAAGTTGTATTGAATCAGTGGGGGTGCTCGATAAACTTTCATAAAGGTTGTGTGGGCATCCCAATAGTTGTTCCAGGCCTCCCTTTGAGTTGGGATCCTTTTTGGTTGTTACAGAACTAGAGGGGGTGTCGAGCTCCTTGGAGGAGGTATAGGTTCTTCCTACCTTAGGGAAGGATACGTTATGCCATTTGGCTCTAACAATGCCCCCAAGAAGCTTTCTATAGTCCTCGATCAGGTCTTTTGGCACTTTCTTCTCAATTTTAATGAACCTTTGAACGTCTATCTTACTGGAGGTATGAGCCTTTTTCCCAATTTTGTGCATGGGTTTGGTTTGCACGACGAACTTCCTAGGGACTCTTCTTCCTATAGGATAATTAAGTTTTCATTAATGTCAGGGCATAGTATTGATAATGCTTTCAAGGGAACATAGCTCTGATACTACTCAAGTTGTCACACCCTGACCCGGTTTGGTCGGATCCCCGTGATCAGTCTGTCGCTCCCTTGATTTAAGAGGGGTTCCCCTTCTTTTATTCAAGAGTAGTCAGGCATAAATTCAAACCTTGTTCCCTTGAATAACATAAATCAATCTAATGCAAGCTTAAAAGGAACTTTAAGCATAACTGATGGAGGGCACATCTTCACGTTCTCTTTCATTATATCTCCTTACTCCTAAAAAGGGGTAAAAGAGAGAGGGTGAGTTCTACAACTCAGTGAGTGGGTGTTGGGAGTAAGTTTTCAAAGTAGATTTAGTTTATCCAAACCATACCAAGGTTATTATTTTCTTTAAAAAGGATTTTCCTCAATTCTGGTTTTCAAAACCTTTTCCATTTCCATATTAGGTGTGTTTAACACTCTTAGCTCATCAACTTGCCTCGGGAGGCGTTTAGCAAACAAACACACTCCCTTCATTAGGAAGGGTACACACATTCGTAGGTGCATCCCGTCCACTGCACCCACTTAGGGATCAGAGCGTCTTTATCGTCCACCAAGATAGAACTTCGTTCACTTCTACCCTTGGTCTAAGTGGATGTCCTAGACGTCCGACCCTCATACCCGAATGCCACTTCGTATCCGTATGAGGATGGAGACCTCATCCCAACCCCACCCCAGTCTCATGCGCATGAAGCTTACAGAGCTTCAAGACTGACTGGCATGTCAAACTGCCCTTATCTCCACATGTCGTCTAGTAGCCCTTAAGACCTATCACTACCCCCTAGGTGTCTTGATGGTCTCGTACCATAAGTGCATGCACAAACAAGAGTTTTTCACATAATAGTCATCATCTTTGGTGCCAACGGTCCAACGGCCCCGATGCTCAACCTGACCTACAACTGTTTGTCAAGGTCGATCCGTCGACCTGGCCCTAACGCACTACCGCCAGTCCATCGAGCACTGTCGGTCCTAACTCGATACCGTGGTGAAATCACCCAATCAATTACATTAGAAATTTTCATGGTTCTTCTTAATCAAGTTTGTTTATGAGTTTCTGCTCGTACCCACTAGCCTTGGGCCCATTGCACGTGTTTTTCCAAAACTGGGCATTTAGCCCCATGAGTTCAAAAACTGAGGCCATGGCCTAACTGAGTTATTCTAGCTCCCGTCAAGAAGGTCTCCCAGATGTTTTAAGCATTGACACACAGTAAGGGGAGAACACTTCTGACAAAAATTCACTTTTTAACTCATCACACCAACCGGGTGTGATGATATCTCCGCTTACAATCAGTAGGCAGGTTTCTCCTTTCTTGAAGGAAACTCATCATACCAACTAGGTATGATGTTATATTATTTCTACTTACAACAGGTAAGTAGGTTTTCTTTTCATAAAAGTGAGCTCATCATCCCAACTAGTATGATGTATAAAATTCCCACTCACCCGGTGACCGTGACACGTTCGTCCCCAATCAGCCTCCAAGTCCACGCTATCTTTTCCTTGCTGGTATTTTAGTCTCTCGTATCCCTACACAATTTGGGTATCCTTATCAATTAAGGTTTAGCATGACAACCATCGTTTTCTCACATATGAACGACTAGGCTCAAAATTGTTGGTTTATTGCACTTAGGTCCCTAAAGTTCATTTTTCTTAACTTTAGGTCCCTACTGCTAACTTTTCGCCAAATTGAGTCACAGTGTTTCCAATATCCCCTTTGGATCCTCAACTTACTCAAAATTGTGTAAGGGGCTCAAGTTTTCCAAATTTCTAATTTGGTCCCTAATTTTTCAAAAATTACAATTTTGCCCCTACTTTCCAAAAATAGTAATTTGGCCCCAAATGTTTTGAAAATTGATCAATTGGTCCCCCGTCATCTTTCTCATTACCAATTGGCCTTCAATTTTGAGAAATTGCATAAAGGTCCCTCAATTTTTTGAAATCCCCATTTTTCCCCAGAAATTTCCCCCAATTTCTCCCATTCAAACTGAGAGAATTTGATTTCTTCAAATTGGCCTTTCAATCAGGGTTAATTGCTCCAATTAATGGTATGCATCAGTTCCTACACTTCCATACAATTCAATTGAGCTTTGAACTGTAACATTTGGGTCTAAAATGAGCTCAAATAGAGTTTTGTCGAAAAACTGTTCATAGAGTGAGAAAGCTTCAAAAGCTTATCGTTGGAGGGGCGGAGGTCCGAGCTTTCGATCTGGGGAGGTAGCTCTCATTATGGGGTTTATTCTAGGATTAAGAATTACTACAATTGAAGTCCAAATGAGGGTGAATTTTATTAGTGAAATTCAACACTTTCTCTCTCTAACACTGATCTACAACGACAAAGCAATGATGAATTGGCTTAGCTTTCAGCTCTGTTGAGGTCGTGTGAGGGTCGTAGGGGTGTGGAGGAGGCTTGGTTTAGCCGGAGGAGGTCTGAATTCAGCTTGGCCAAAATAGGGTAGCTTTGGTCTGTCGGAGTTGTTTCATTGTTTGATTCCGTCGGCGCTTCTCTGGCAGTCCTCGGATCGAAAGGAGATTGTTGTCAGGTAGCTGACTTCCCCTGGAGTCTATAGGACCCGACCTTGCCTTCTAAGGCCTAGAAAAATGCCCAAGTCAGAGCTCTGATTCGAGCTTCACCGGAAAATGGAGCAGTTGAAAGAGAATGGCGATTTGAGGCTTGTGGAGGATGACTGAAGAGTAGCTCTTTATATAGGGAGCTCGATGACCCTCTACTCAACCACTTTCTATTTTGGTTGAGCTTATCCTCACCTAAAAATGCCCTATTCGGAGTGAATATTCCTTCGTCGGAGAAGGAAAGTTTCTGAACCGATGAACAGTGTTGTCATCCTGAGGAAGAAGACAACACTATTCTAAACCGGACCAGACTGGTCCGACCGAGTTCAATGGCAAAAACCAGCTGGTTTAGGCCTAATTCGACCGGTTTTCTCAAAATTAAAATTTTCTAAATTAATTTTCTATTTAATGATGGCTTCAATTTCCCAATTTGAATATTTTAAGCCACCAAGAAAAATAAATTTAGAAACCGGTTCATGTATGGTTCAAACCGATTTAGGTTCGGTTCATACTAAACCGGTATGGTTCTCTTCCCATTTGTTCTAAGGTTCTTTTCCATTATTTTTATGACTCTTAAGTCACTTAGGATTTGCCAATTTCCCATTTTATCCTTTCTTTACTAATTTGGGTTCGTTAACCGGCTCGGTTTTCTCTTTTGAATTAACCAGTTCTTTTCTCGGTTTTCTTATCTTTAAAGAGCCTTACAACCATGATCGACAAGTATGGGCTAGGCCTTATTTTTGGAAAATGTAAGTAGGTCCAAGGCCATATTTCAAAATCTCATTTAAGTGGGCACAAGGCCAATGGAAACAAGCCTAGTCCCGTAAATGAGTTAAGAATTTTGAGCCTATGAAGAACTCCTATAAATGGCTAAATTGTGTGAGACAACTCTGAGTTGAAGTAGGTTCGTTGAACCCGCTGGACTGGTAGTTACTAAGCTGGAGTCGGGTGGTCAAACTCATTGTTATCGAGTCGAGGCTGAGTCGTCGAACCCGTTGGGCTGGTAGCACCAAAGATAAAGGTGGTAACTAAAAGATGGTTGTTTGTGCATGTCGTGATACGAAACCAATGAGGCAGCCGATATGGGGTAGTGTTGCTTCTAAGGGCTGATGGACAACCTAGGGTGTATAAGGGAAGTTTTGTCGTTTAGTAATTCTCAAAGCTCGGAGAAGCTTCATGCGCATTGAGACTGGGGCTAGAGGGGGAGAGGTCTCGTCCCACATTTATGAACACGAAGTATGAACTTAAGTCTAGGGATCGAGCAATTGATGCTCTAATAGACTTTTGGGGGAAGTTATGATCTTCTACTAGGGTGGACGGTAAAGACACTTTGGTGCATAAGTGGAACAATCAGGGACTATTTTGTGAACATTTGATCACTTTGATGATAAAGGGCATGTTATTGTTGTGTACTAACGTAACTAATAATGTAAAACAATGAGACATCTATTTTATAATAAAGGGTGTAAGAGCAAACCCATTGAACACTTCAAATCAAGAAAATTATTTATCATAGGATAAATAAATGACCTATTTTCTTAAGATGTCCCCTAACCTCCATTCATTTAGTTGTAGAACTCGCCCCCTCGCCTTAAATCCTTTTCAAGAGATCTTCTGCATCAAGAAAAGCGGGAGCCTAAGAAATACGCTAGGACTACCTTAGAGGAGGTAAAATTATTACTAAGTTGTTTTGTTTACCATTGTTATGGAAAACTTTTATGTGTGTACGCCTTTACCTTTCTTGACCTATCATGTTAGGAATGCTAGGGTAGTGTAAAAAGGGGTGGTATGTTGTTCACAGGGTTTTGACATGCCCAATTTCTTGAAAATTGCTCTTTTGGCCCTGAATTCATGATTCATCAAATTGACTAATTAAGTTCAGTTAATTTCCTCCTATAATGTTGATCCTACCTCTCCAAGATCATTCCAAGTTTACAATAATCAAATTTGGCCTAGATTTGAGCTCAAACGAAACTTTGCTAGAAAACATTTCTAAAGAGAGAAAGCTTTGTTTTCTTACCGACAAGTACATGGTTGGCGGAGCTCTTGATATGGAGAGTTAGCTCTTGTTGAGAGCATCCTCTCAGGAACAAATTTTGCTTCAATTTATAGCTTGAGCAAGAAGAATTCGATTATTAAGTTTGCACAATTTTCTCTATGTAAATTCACTATTCCGATGAAGGGCTAGGATAATTGCTTACCTCAAAGGCTAAGGAGGACGAAGCTCAGTAGCGAAGAGTCGTGGGAGGACTGGCCTACTCTAAGGAGGTCTGAGGGTGGCCTGAATTCAGCTCAAAACCTTCAATTTTCTTATGGCCGTTGGAGTGGTGGTACTGTGCAACCTCCCTGATGCTTCTTTAGTAACCCTCAAGTTGAAAGGAATATTCAACAATGTAGATGACTTCCTCAGGATTCCACATAACCCATCTTCATATTCGGAGATGAAGAAATATGTTGATGTTAGAGCTCTGGTTCATGGATGTTCGGAAATTGGAGTAGTTTGTGTTCTTTGAGCCATGGAGGTGTGGAGAGTACGAATGGAGAGGAGTTATTTATATAGGGAGCTCAGGAACTGAATGTTCTATCCATTCTCAGTCGATCGGCCATAAATTTCAAGGTTTAATGCCTTGTCGGAGGGAGTAAAGGCTCGTCGGAGTTATGGAGACGATCTCCCTCCCCTTTCGTTCAGAAGTCTAAAGGAAGAAGACAACATTGTATGCACACATGTAAGCTTTGCACATGTGAGCTGCCACGTGACACGCTATGATTGGCTAGCACTGTTGTCATAGCCTTCCACTCAGCGTCCAAGTCACCCTTTAACTCGTTGATTGGGCACGTGGTGACCTCTCATTGGTCGCTTAATCTAACATGGTCGTTGACCGAATCTAACCCTCGGTTGACATGTGGTGTCCTATGATTGGCTGATTTAAATTCGTCAGTTTTCCTACCTAATACATTGTGTCATTACCACGTGTCAGTCTCTAATTAGTTGTGACCATCCGACATGGCCTTTCCACATGTCGACTTCTGATTGGTCAACCTCTCCCGAATATCCTCTTTCGTCGCTAACTTGGCACCTTTGCCACGTGTTAGCTTCTCATTGGTCAACCTGGTGACGAGGCTTCTCCTCAGTTGACCGTTGATTGAGGACACATGTCACCCTCCCATTGGTCAGTTTCCAATGATATGGATTATCCTCGCTTGACCATTGATTGGGGGACATATGTCACGCTCTGATTGGTTAGCACTTTCAGATGTTGACCAAGCAGTTGACTAGGTGTGTTATGCCACGTGTCTCACGTTGGTTGGTCGTGTACACTAGCTAGGCTCTAACATGGCAGGCGATCCGTTTACTAGCTAGACTATTGACCGATTTAGTTGAATCATGTTTGGTGACCCAAAATAAAAAATCGGCTAGTTTTGGCTCGATTTAACAAATTTTCTAAATTTTAAAATTTTCTAAATTCATTTTCTACTTAATGGTGACTTCAATTTCCCAAATTGATATTTTAAAGTTATTTAAAAAAATAAATATTTGAACTTGTTATTCCTAGTTCAACCCGGTTCAGGTTTGATTCACCCTAAACTGGTTTGGTGTGTCGAGCGCTGGTTGGTCGCGTGCAATGGCTGAGCTTTGACCTGGCAGGCGGTCCATTTACCGGCTAGAATATTGACCGATTCGGTTGGACCATGTTTGGTGACCCAAAATCGAAAATTGGCTAGTTTTGGCTTGATTCGACCGATTTTTTAAATTTTAAAAATTTCTAAATTTATTTTCTACTTAATGGTGACTTTAATTTCCCAAATTGACATTTTAAAGTCATCTAGAAAAATAAATATTTGAACAGGTTATTCCTAGTTCAACCCAGTTCATGTCCGGTTCGCCCTAAATCAGTCTAGTTCTTACATCCAATTTGATTTATGATCTATTTTCATTATTCTTGGACACTCAATGGTCACTTGGGATTGTTCAAATTCTTGTTTCCATTTCTCTTTACCAATTCCGATTCACTTTAAACCATGGTTTTCTCTCAATATTTTTCGATTCTCATTTTTAGTTTTCTTATTTTGAGAAATCAGGGTTTACAGTGGTGGTTCCAGGGGTGGCTAAATAGTGCAATCGAGATAAGAGAAGTAACGTTAGTCCAGTATATCAAGGGCTTTGGGAGTCATATGTGCACCACACCTTGATGATGGGGAAAGGTTTCGTCCCTCAATAGCGGACAAACAAACTCGATAAGTCTGGGGTTGAGCCACAGTACTCACACAGACAAGTATGATAAAGATGCCTTAGTTCGTATGGATAGTGACTGGTAAAAGGTGATACAAGCCACAAGTGGAACATAAGGGAATTATATTCTGCTGTGGTGTGATCCCTTCATAATGGAGCGGATATGTATGATTGTTTACTAAATACAAATCCTATATATGAAAATTTTAATGTCTCTTAATTGAACCCTATGAATGATTACTAAAGAATCCATTATTTTGAACATTTGTTGACTCGTGAACATAACACATCACAATTAATTCTATTCACTGAGTTATATAGCTCACTCACTCCAATCCACCCCTTTCATGTAACTAAAAAGTAAAAGTGGCACAAGATCATGATGTCTAAAGGTATGCTTTTTTTAGTACTTAAGTCCAGTACCTTTTATTGAACTTGTCTTCCAAATTAATATTATTTGAAATTTATATTGATATATTTTTGTTATTTTGTCCCTTAAGTCTTGTCGGGATTATAATAGTGAAGCGTTAATTATTGTAAAATCGAGAGGATGTGACAAGTTGTATATAGGTGTGACTGATAAAACTAGGTCAGGTATGACAAGATAGGTCGGTGGTCAAATTTGGGTTGCCCCACTGAGGTGAAAACGACATGTGGTGCATGTGTGCAGCCCGTCACATACTTGATTTGACCGATTAATTGACTCAAACTATATCAAACTAGTTTCTGATGATTACATTGGCTCATTTGATCAATTTTGGTCTTCATTGATCCATTCATCCTTAATTCGACTAGTTCTTAATTTAATTTAATTTTCTAAAAAATTTTCAACTTATTTACTTGTGTTTAGGGCAAATAATTATTTTTTTTTCATTTTCGAAACTCTTTGAAAAATTCTCTAATATATTTGGTTTGAGTAGATTAAATTTGGTTCCATTCAATTCTTAATAGGATGTTTTCAAGTCATTAATTCTCGATTAAAAAGTTTCTTAATTGTTCATTTATTATTATTTTTACAATATCTCATATTTTAACTTAAAAGTAATTTATTAATTCATCTTAATTTCTTAGTATGGTTCAACCTTAAATCTCGATTTAATTCCGATTTATAAACCATTTACCAAATATTTTTCGTTTTAGAATTCATATAATTTAATTATATTCTAAAGAGTCACATATTCTCACTCACTGAGCTCGTTAAGACTACTCCAAAAGCATCCCTAGACACTTAATATTCACATAATTGAATGTATTAGTTACATTTCAATGTTTATGTATATGGTACAATTCACATGAATAAAATTGAGTGTCAACCATTTTTATCATAGCTTGCCTCAACATATTGATCATTTAATTATTAACATGTTGTATGAATGAATTCACAAACTAAATATTAATCTGAGTACGATACAAATTCACTATTGATCATTATATTATACCTAAATCTAACTCTCATTTCTTCATCCGCAATGAAATGCTCTATGTTTGTCGTCAAACATAGAGCCAACTTTCCATAAGATGAATTCCCACAAAATCCTAGCACCAGATCATATGATTGAACCAAATTCACAATAATATTGGACCAAAAATATGCCATTACATAAACGGTCTACGATTGAAACTTGTCCATATAAGGAATTATCTGACTGTTTACTTGGAAGATCCTGAAACCTCGCTGAATCCCATGCTCCGAAATCTCTGGTTATTCCTCGACACCTCCTCCAAGGTTATACAACTTCCGGTGTGCCCTCGGGTAATTTTGACCTCCACGTGATCGGGAAACCTTAGCGTATACTTGTCCCTAGGGGTGCTATTGTTTCTAACAATGGAGTGACCCGTTGAATGAGACCTATGGAATTTCTCGGCCTCATCCTCTCGAGAAACTATGAAATTCAACACTTGACTGGAACTTTGTGGCCGACCTTCAACCCCTCGAATTCCTTCTTCGTCTTCTTTGATGTCAATGCAGACGGCATAATCCACTGACTCATTGTTGCTCTCCCTAATGCTGGGCAAGCTGCTATGGTCTCGGTCTCGGGATATGCTAGGGGATGTTTTGAGTGCCTTGTCCGGAGGTAGCGTGAGGTCTTGGCGGCAGACCGGACATGTCTTATGGGACTCAAGCCAGAGATCAATGCATTCCTAGGAATCATTTAAATTACATTTTTTATCGCGCAATCTAATTTAATTTAGCAACATTCATCTTTACCTGATGAAAGACATGGTAGCACAAGGTCATCAATCGGAGGACGTTGTCATCCTCAAATTCCAACAAGCATATAGCGCATTCGAGACCGTATTTCTCTCGCCTTAGCTCTTTCACACTCGAATATACGAACGTTGGAAATGAATGTACCAATGAGCGGTCGAGTCCCGGTCCTGGGTTGACCACCACCACATTAACCGTGGGGTTATTGTGGAGGCGCCAACTCGTGAACAAGTTCTCCACGAAATACTTGCATAAGCAGACTAAGGACATTGCAAGAAAGAATACGACGAGTATTACCACTAGGAGAATGGTGATGTTTCGTGACGAGTAGGCCGGTTGCGGAGGAGGGCTCGACATCACGAGGAACAGTATCTGATATATTGAGACGGAGTCGAGTCGAGGCCTATATCACTAAGAAGATGATAATTGAAGTGTATTTAAGAAGAATACTTTCAGAGTTGAAAGAGAGAAAGGGGAGAATAAGAAGTAAGAAGGATGCCTTAATTTGGTACGATGATGTGGAAATGTTTGTTTATTGTCTTTGGTAGAGATTGGAGCCATTGAGCGAGTCCTACTAGTGAGACCTTTTATATTCTCTTCTCTTCTTTTCTTTTCAACTTCTTACTATTATTGGCATGATAATTAGATGAATAGATTAAATATTAATTAAAAGTGAAATTAAAAAAAACTATTTTTTAAAAATAAATTTGGGGAATTAAAATATTAAAAAATAAAAGTAAATATTAACTTGTTAAAAAATAAAATGATGCGAGAAAATTATTAATACATAAGAATTATAAAACTAAAATATATTATACATGTTATTTTATTTATATTATATTTTAATAAATATTTACATTTTTTTGCACATAATGACCAATTGACGGCTTAACTACTCAAGAACCCTAACCCTTGTTTGTTTCTCTCTCTCTCTGACTCCACTTCAGTACCTCGGGCTCTGTCTCACGTCTTCACGAGCTTCGGGTTCCGTCTCAAGTCCGTTCTTCCTGTTTGATTATACTTTGTCTCCATTTCGTCTATGTCCTGCCAATTCATTTCATATATCTCGGCGATCCTCTTTTGCTTGTTGACTACTTCGGATTTTTGCAGGAGTTGCCTTGGCAGATTCCTAATCTTGTGATTTGAGTGACTGGTCTCCCCTAGTTTGGCGTTCGTTCATACATATTATCTATCTTCATGATGCATAGCACTTGTATTTTTCGTCTGCGTGAATAATTCATGCTCCATTACAACTGCTTGCAGTATTATGTGAAAACGGATGTTTTTTTCGGCTGCATTCTCTCTTTGGTCCTGTCCTTAAGCTTGTTGCTGTAAATTTAGGAAGTAAACTAGTCTATTGCATCATAAATCTTCTGTAACCGGGGGAGATTACTTTATAAATGTAATGAAATTCTATCTCACGCAAGAGGATTACAAGCTTGTCAATTGGTACCGATAGTGTTCAGAATGTGTCCTTATATATTCAAATGAAGGATATAGTACCAGAAATTGTGGTAAACTATCAGGTTGCAGTTATGTTCTGGTTCTTAGTGCTTATAGGGTAGGGATGTTACGTTTGAAAACTCTAAGAACGGATTTCATACATGGTATATTTTTTGTACTTTCAACCTGTGCATAGGGCTTAAATATAGATCTGATTGTTGTATAGTGGATTGCTAGGAAAATGAAATGACTCCCCTACTTCCCAAATCTCATCTTCCCCTGATGGCCCAAGATGTTTTTGTACTTGATTGCAATATGAATTTTCATAAAAAGGGGCTTTAGTTATATATTCATTCATGTTCTAATTTTGAATTTTTGTATTCATTATTAACAGGATAGTAAGAAAGCTCATATGGCACTGCGAGGGGTTTGGCAGCTCCAAAAGTTGATTGTGAGCTACTGTGATTGGGGAGGTAGCAGCAGGGGGATCAGGTATTTTTCCATTTTATGTTTCAGTGTTCAATGAATTCTGCTAGCTGCTTATTCTTGAGCTTTATGAAGGGAAAGACCTTTTGATTCACATTTATAAAAAAAGAAGATTATTTTTTACCACAAACCCGAGAGTTTCTTGTATGCTAGTAGTGTGCATTTAGTCGTATCTTGTCAGATAGAAGGAAGAATATAATATCTTTCGAGAAAGGTATATCATCTTGATATCTCCTCATTTTTAGCCATTTGATATGGCATTAACTTTTTTGGTGAGATGGATTGACATTTTAATCTAATTCATGCTTTAATATATGGGCTATTTTGCATCTTTATCTCTTCTGTTATTGTGCTCATATACTTCAGAACCTTTTAAAACTTTCTTGATTGTTAATGTGGATGGTAAAAGTAGTTAATTGAATCATGTTTGAACCTTCGAAATATGGTGGTTCTTTAAATGCATGCTTGCACAGTCTGGTCCCTCCCTCACGAACTATTGTATGAATTACTTTTATTAAAGGCTATTTTTGCAGGCTCATGTTTTGCACCTATACCCTATAATGCTCATGATAGAGTCTTAATCTCATTTGTCTGAGATTGTCTTGGATATCCATGGCATCAATGGAATTTATCTGTTGTTTAAGCTTACACTTCTTTTTGAGTCAAGAGACCATTTCCTAACCCATATTTGCATGTTAAAGTCTCTCCATGGTATTATTCTTTCATCCTTAATTAATCTGTTTCATAATAAATCCAGGGCATTTATGGAATCTCACTTACCAGCCTTCAAGGAAAAGAACCCTCAGCTTGAGGTGGTTTCTGAGTTATTACGTGGTCAACATCCTTATTTGAAAGCCTTCTACAGTAAGATTCTTGATGCCTTCATCTTACCTTGTTCACAAAACTCTATACAAGATGATTTTTTTTGTCTAAACGCACAGAGAACAAGAACGAACGTGTGGTCTGTGTGAGGAATATGGATTCTGAAGAAATCCTTCTGCATGCTACAAGGTTGAGGAATGCATTGGGGAGGAAGGTTATCAAGTTAAAGACAAGACATGTGACCAAGCATCCGAGTGTACAAGGTACTTGGAAAACTAGTCTTGAGCTCTGAGTCACAATGGATAATATATCAAGGTTCTCTTATATGTTCTTTGAACTCTATCGGAATGTTTGAACCTTAGATAAAAGAGCAAATAAGCTTTTAGCTTCCTGGATTCATGGATTAAAAAAGATTCTCAGTTTTTTGTCGAGATGTTCAATATCATTTTCCTGTCTACTGTGTATTTTTTAGTAGATTAGCAGTTTATTCTTCCGATTTTTTATTTATTAATTGTTTCATCCATTCAACTATTTGGGGGAGAGGATGAAGGAATTGATGCTCAATGTCAATTTAATTCCATTCAATTGTTTGGGCGAGAGGATGAAGGAATTGATGCTCAATATCAATTTAATTCCATTCAATTGTTTGGGGGATATTTTGCTATTTTTCTGGTTCAGCGATGCTGATGAACTATTGTGGAAAATGGAGGCGGAGAGGATGAAGCAGTTGATGCCTCTCTGGCGCAGAACTTAAGATCAGTGTGACCCTCGTAGGTGGAAACCACACTGCTTCTAGGTTCTGAATGAGTGATTTGGTTAGATTTGTAGGTTAGGGGTTGGGAGTGATTTGAATAGATTTGTAGGATAGGGGTTGGGAGGGAAGTAATGGATAGTTAAAATTTTTTAATAATTTATCGGAGGTTAAACATTATTAATAAATAAATTAGAAAGATAAATTTATTTTTTAATTAAATTAAATAATTTATTAGATATTATATATAATTAAATTATATTAAATATATTTTGTACTGTTAATTTTTAATATATAATATTTTTAATATATAATATTTTTAATATATAATATTTTTAATGTATAAATAAATTTAAAGTATAAAAGTAAAAATAAATAATAATAAAATAATCGGCAGATCATTATTTTTGGCTCCAAACTCTCAATATTTTCTCCAATTAACCCTTAGCGTTTCTAGTGATTTGCTTAGAAATGGATTAGCCCGAGATGATATTGAGCTGTCCAAACAATGGATCGAACTCCAAAATCTATGTTGTGATCTCCTGAATTCCGAGATCATATGTTAAGTCAAGGCCTTTATTTTTTTTTTTCGCAGCGGTCAATGCCATATTGCCCCCTCTATTGGATCATAAGAGTCGACCGTGTTTTGTCTAATTCAATGGAATGATGACCCTGTACATATCATTCATTGAAGTGCCATCAAATTACAGACCCTTCAGAAGATACGACTCAATAATATCAGTGAGCAAGATGGTGATGTCGCCAACCACAGCGAAGCTTTGTAAGATGGGCAACCTTCTGGTCTAGGGTTACCGTCTACAAGTTCAAAAGTATATCTAAGTGATGTACGTATCTCCCAATATTGTACTTAGATTTTCCTTTTATACTCTTCATGGGCACCTTATGTCATTTTAACATTTCATTTGCGTTCTCACAAGTAAGAATACTTATTCCTAGGTATTCTAATCATTTTAATAACTCTGTTACATCTTTAATTTCTCCCTAATTACACTTGAGTTAGTTGATATTACCATATTTTGAGTAATTATTCTCTATTTGAGTTTTATTAAATTCATTTTAACCTTTTCTAATTTAGCTATACAAATTCTTATATTATCTTACTCATCCCTATATGATTAATTCACTATTTAAATGTACTGATTTAACCTCATTTAACACTTTATCAAAGTTTCGATATAAAATTATGTAATTTGTTAGAATTTCACTAACAACATAGGTTGGTGGGGGCAACCGGTCGGGAAATCTACGAGACTTAACATGTGACCTCTATGAACTTGGTTCCTAATCATTCACCTACAGGCGAATTACCTAGAAAATTCTAAATAAAAATGAAAAAATAAGTTAAATTCATATCTTGAAAGAACATTAAAGATGAAAAAAAGACGGGAGAATTTAGTGCACTTTTTCTGATTAATTTGGCCATAACATGAGACTGAAATTTCTCAAAATAGCAGGAGTTTTATTTTCTGCCATTATAATAATAATTAAATATAAATATTTTATAATTATAACGATAAAATTGATATATATAACAAACTATATTATATATACCAAATATCATATTTTTATGTATAATATATTTATTATATAAAATATTATTAATATATAAATTTATTTAAAATATATAAAATAACAATAAATTAAAAAATAACATAAATATATAAAATTATAATCATTTAAACAATAAAAGTTACAAAAATTTCAAATTCGTAAAAGATAGTGATTTTCTTTTATTATAAACGAAGTTGTTCATCCACTCCTTAAATTTGTTAATTTTATTTTACAAAAATATAGATTTTTTCAAAGCCTACAAATCCCAAACCCTTCAAATCAAATTCATTGAAAGGTACAAATCACTCAGTCTAGTGCTTTTCACCTTTTTGTTTAAATAATTTTAATATTCTTTTTAATTAATTAATTAATATTTATTATTATATATTTTAAATAAATTTATATATTATAATATTTATATTAAATTATATAATAAAAATATTATATCTAAAAAATAATGTACTGTGTATATAAAATAAATTTTATTATATACATGTATACATTATTTTTGTTATAATCATATAATATTTTATATAAATATAATTATATAATTAATATTAATTTATTTTTTATTGTAATAATTTTTCAATTATATTACATTATTTGATTATATAATAAAATATATTATATATAAAGATATTATAAATAAAAACAATATATCCTTTATATATAATATATTTTACAATATACCTATATATTATTTTTTATTATAATTATATAATATTTATATATAAATAAATTTGGCCCGTTCACTCTGTTCTTACTTGGGTAACCCTCATTCACGCCAAAAGTTTTCAAGAAAGTAAATCTCATTCATGATAAGTATACATAACACATTTTCAAAATGCCAACTAACCTACCCAGCTGTAACAAAAAAAGTCTAACGGTCCCCCCACCAAACTAGCTATCAAAAACAAGAAGATTCAGACGAGAAAAAAAAAGACGTTTGACTTGACGGCTGGTGCATGAGGACGGAAAAGAGATTTGGAAGGGTGGCAGTACATCAAGACATCTCGGGTACACGGTGAATTAGGGATATCCGATCATCAGTCTGGAAGAAAATGTTCTGATATGCAATTTCTGTAGCACGGACTACTCAGCAACAAGGCAAACCTACAAGCAGCACCATGTCAAGTCATTACGCCATTAGATAGGCCATCAGACAGATTCACGGCCGGAATTATGCACCGAATATAACAGAATGACCCACAGAGTCACAGTCAAGAATAGGTTACTTGGACTTGAGATCGGAATTGCAAAGCCTTTTCTTATAATTTGAAAGTGCTACCAAGTCACAAATTCTAATTTATGCTAAAAAAGGGAAACAAAACCAGCTTCATTCCTAGATTCAACATTTTAGTGGTTTTGATCTACAATTAACCCTTCAATGCAGTTCACCTACCTGTACAGATGGGTCCAAATTGAGTTTTTCACTTTTTAAAGTCATCCCCATTCATCACATGAGCAAGGAAACACATCTAATCAAACCAGCAAGAATTGCTTGACTCAACCATATGCTTCAAGAGAAAGCTAGTAAAAAGGAGAGCATGCTTTCAGAGTTGGCATTGTTCTACCCAGCATTACCATAACTTTCCAAGATGCTAAAAAGGAGAACCCTATCTAAAAAAAAGGTTCATATTCCCCAAATGAACACTATCTATATTGTGCAAAGCATGTATGCATTCAACATGTTTCCTCTTATATTACCCTAGTTTTGACTCCATTCAGATCATAAAACATGACAAGAATATTCTGTTATACAAGGACTGAAGCCGGAGTTGATGACAACAAATAAATGAGTAAAAGGAACAAGCATGTACCGATGATAATTTGGTTCAACCGTAATACCTTACAAGGGCTATTCCAAGGCTACTAGCAATCAAAATCGAACCTTGACCATGTGATGATTCACAAAGGTGTTTATAGCAGTGCAATCGATAAAAGGTGAAGATATGGAACTCTAACCAAAGCCGGGTCTGGCTGATACCACTCGTACTGGTAACCCATGGCAGGCGTGATAAATTATTTCATCGAGAAAACACAAGATACTTGACACATAATCCGTATCTCATGACTTGAGACAAGTTCACTATTAGATTTCAGATTCTCTACTATCTAAATGCTTGTCAAGTGCTAGAATTATCAATTTAATGGATTATTTGGCTGTTTCATTTTTTTGAGGATTCTTAAGGGAACAGTTTTGAATAAATATATCAAGCAAATTATTTCATAATAAATCCAAATAGAAATTACACAAGTTACGAGTTTGCCTCTAGATTATGAGAGAAATAAAAATCACAACTATTAGTTTCCCAGGGTGTAAATATTCTATCTATTAAATAAATGTGTCAGACATATTGACACGAAATGCAAATGCTGTGATGTAATTTATGGCACATTTACGCAGAAAAGGATGCCACAATCCAAACAATCAAACATGCAAAATTGCAGGATATGATCAAAGTACAAATCAAAGCACAAACACTTGTTCAGATATGATCAAGAGCAAAAGGGAAAGTAAATACGCAAATATGAGACCAAGAAAGCAAGCATACCACTGACACGCATTGAAACATGTGACCCAAGAATATAAGGAAAAAAGGGCTAAAATCCTGGAAAAGACTCCCAGAATGATTAAACACTAAGATTATGACAAAGAGAGCCAAACTCAAAAGTGTCACACCAAAATAACAACTGAATCAGCAATATAAAAATGTGATGCATCATGATCATTAAATTTTCTAAAATAAAAATTCACTTAGTTGTGGATTCGTGACTCTCTATCAGCAGGTCCGAAAGACTGCAAAACACTAATCAGCCATTGACTTTTCAGATTTGAAGTACTCAACTTCATATATATAATATAATGAACTTTTTAGCATTTCCTTAGATCAGTTCCATTTGCTACCTTTCCACCAAGAAAATCAACAATAAAAAAATGACTACTAGCTTCCAAGGGCAGACCAGGATTCTGAAATTGATTCCACCATATGAAATTCTAAGAAAACTCTAGTCTTTATCTAAGAAAACCAAAAGTTCACTTAGTTTTCATTTTGTGACTCTCTATCAGCAGGTCCGAAAGACTGTAACACTGAACAGCCATTGACTTTTCAGATTTGAAGAAATCAAATTCATATATATATATATTTTGTTTGCACTTAACTTCATATATATAATATAATGAACTTTTTAGCATTTCCTTAAATCAGTTCCATTTGCTACCTTTCTCCTCCTACATTTTTTTCCACCAAGAAAATCAACAATAAAAAAATGACTACTAGCTTCCAAGGGCAGACCAGGATTCTGAAATTGATTCCACCATATGAAATTCTAAGAAAACTCTAGTCTTTATCTAAGAAAACCAAAAGTTCACTTAGTTTTCATTTTGTGACTCTCTATCAGCAGGTCCGAAAGACTGTAACACTGAACAGCCATTGACTTTTCAGATTTGAAGAAATCAAATTCATATATATATATTTTGTTTGCACTTAACTTCATATATATAATATAATGAACTTTTTAGCATTTCCTTAGATCAGTTCCATTGGCTACTTTTCTCCTCCTACCTTTGTTTCCCACCAAGAAAATCAACAATAAAAAAATGACTACTAGCTACCAAGGGCAGACCAGGATTCTGAAATTGATCCCACCAAATGAAATTCCAAGAAAACTCAAGACTTTTTCTAAGAAAACTACTTCCAGACCACCGAAAAAATAAAGATAATTCTTAATTTGGGCATAAATATGCACCTTCAGCTTCCAGTCACATATAACTTTTTTATAAAAAAATGAACCATGCAAATCATTATCCAGGCACAAACATGACCATGAGATGTCAAATAATCCTTTCCATTCAGCACTGTATCAAGGAGAGAGAATATACCAATTGTTTGTTAGAAGCCTTTGTCCAAGTTTACTGCTCACTGCGGTTTTTGATGTATCTGCTGAAGGAGGCTAGCAGCAAACTGAAGTGTTGACTGATACCGCTTATTTTTGTCTTCATCAACCTCTTGCTTGTTTGGAAAAGCTTCAGAAGAAGCTTGATGCTGCTGCACCTGGTTAGAAAGCTCAGAAGTTGTTCTTTCATAAACAGAAGGCATAACAGCTTGAAGCTGGGGGAAACCAGAAGCTCCTGGAACCTGATCTACTGTTACAGAAGATGCATTATTGAGAGCAGGGGTACTATATAGCCGAGAAACATCAATTCCTTGAACAACTTCACAACCTTTCTGGGCATTAGCAGTTGCTTCAAGTTGATGTTGCTGGTTGATCTGAGCAGAAGCCACAACATGCCCAGTTTGGTGTGGGACTGGGAAACTAGTGAATGTCATAGTAGATGGTATTTGAGCTTGCTGATACGCATTAGCTGAGGAATCATGCATCTGAGCCCTACTAAAGACAGGTTGCAGGGAGTGGCTAGGTGTGGCTACCACAGAAGGATAAGACTGATATATTGGAAGTGACGATACCGGGTGAATAAACTGACTTGCAAGCAGCTGTTGATTTGATGTTACAGCATATTCAGGAGCCTGATAATTTGATCGTGGTGCAGCAAGAGGAATTACGGGCCTGAAGCTCTCTGGCTGGGTAGCGTCCACTTGAGGCCTATAGTTCTGTTGTTGGGGAACTTCCGTTGTTGGTGTTTGCTGATTTGTGGGAATCAGGGATGCTAAACTGGCAATCAATTCTGGGGTAAAGATTATTCCCTTTTGGGATGTCTCAGGATTACTAGCAGTACTGGTGGATCCATAGTTTGGGAGGGATGAATGGACTGCTGGAGCCTCGGTTGGCAGCGGATGATAGGTTGGCTTTGACATCTTGGAGTCGGCATGTGCAATTTGACCATAATCTGTTCCCATAACTGGTGGCTGCATCCTAGGAGATATTAAATCACGGTCTGATAGTGAAGAATATTGAAGGCGATCAGCATACTGCAGTGAAGTCACTGTTGGATGAGATTCCGTATTATGAACTGACCTAGACATTCTAAGGACGACACCATAAAGTCGTTCAGGTCCCACCACTTTCAGAACATTTTGCAGAAAATCGGATGGTGGAATGAGGAATAGAGTTGTGCCACCACTCAATTTGGCAACTCCTGCACGATCTTTTGAGGCTAAATATCGAAGGAATTCAGTATAGGACCCAAAGTCCTCTTCAGAATCAGGCAAGAAGAAGACAAGATCAAAACCAGCAGCTTCTTCATAGTGCTTTTCAAGTGTATCTAGTCCTGTTCTTGCAGAACAGTTGACAGTTTCTGGGCTACAGATAAAAAAAGGGACCGTAAGATAATTAAAACTTGATAAATGAACCAAAATAGCAAATAAGGAGAAAGATAAATCTTGGAAGTCATATGTGGAGCAAATTTTGTACCTTTTGATCAACAGAAAAGGCAAAGTAGGTAACTGATTCTTCTGATTCAGAAAGGGGACATTGATGTGGAGTGTCTAAAATTTGATTGGTATGAACTAGACAAAGCCTTTTTTCCATAATGCAGTCAATTGAATAAATTTTGTTCTTTTCTAGCAGTTCATTTTGAAACTTCAAGAACCCTTTTAGTTCTCACAACCTCTGTGACTTTATCAACAGCCTCCAATTCACAATTTAAAATATTGCCCAAGAGCTTCCAAATGATGTACAAAAGATTGAAATATGAAGTAATTAGTTGGAGAATAGAAAGTTCCAAGAGATTTTCAATTTATCAGAAAATACCTCATGAATTAGTAGTACATCATCAATAATGCAAAAAATCATGAATTTAATTTCCATGTATATGTGCAAATGGAAAGTTGATCAAACATTTGAACTTACATCTCTATAGAAAGTCCCTCTCCTACGGGGATACAGCGGGCATGACAAACAGGGGTTCCACCCTTAGCAATGAGGCCCCTCCATATGTAATCATCTTCACTTTCCTGAACAGGTTCTGGGGAGAATCTAGATACCAAAGGGCTAGCTTGATTTCCTCCATGATTACTTGAGATACCAGGGCCAGTTCCATCTAAAGCATGACCATAACTGCGATTCATTCCTAATCTATGATCATCAATCATTCTCGAAGGAAAAGGTGTTTCATGGCCTGGCAAAGAAGACTCTATCCTTGACCTTTTGGAATCTCTCTGGAATTGATTGGCTTCATAGACATCACATCCAGAAGAAGTTCTGACACTTGGAGAAGAATAAAAAATCGCAGAAGTGGGAGGTGATCGCCTTCCCCACCTCGAACCCATCAAAATTTTCCCACTACCTTCTCTTGCCCCATAATGCCTATCAACTTCATCAAATTCTGGACCTGCATGAGGATCATAACTACTATGAGGACCAAAAGGTCTCAATGGTATGTCAGCTCCGAATGGATGGCTATGATTATACACTTCGATTTGAGGAGCCAGAAAATGTTCACCTCCATACATTTCTGGACCTCTATCAGGTGCTAGCCCACTGTGAGAGAACATTATTGTAATTCTAGGATCATTAAACAGGCGTCCCTGCAAACCCTCTTTGGCACGCCGGGCCTCATCTGCACTTCGGAACTCCACAAAGGAGTAATTTCTTGTAGGAAAACTTTTCATCCTCTCAATCTCACCAAATAATATCATAGCATTATGCAGCTTCTGTTCATCCATCTGTACAGATGGCGGATAACCTACCCATAAAATATTACTAGGATGACCATCTCTACGAAAACCTGAAGAATGGGAAGGCTGCAAAAGTTCACAAAAAAAGGGAACACATTAATCTAAGATTTCATATTACTTGAAATATACAAACTAGAAATGCAATGACCACCATCTAACCAAACATTTTAATTTATCTACTTCTATATTTTTTTATCAAGTTATTTCTATACTGTAAATAGATATGTATATCTGTTTCCAAAATGCCAAGCAAAGAACAATACAGAAAAAAAAATAGCAGGCATAACTGGATAGACAGTTAATTGAGTCTTACCTGTGACCTTTTGGAACCAGCATGAACATCTGATGGACCTATACCCCTTCCAGGATAGTCCCTGGTGTCAGAACCATCAGCCCAATTCTCCTGTAGAAGAAGAAAAATATCAGATCCTTCCACTTGCAGCATTGGCTATTCTTATGATACACAAATTCTAAGAGGAAAATTTCCTAGATCAACAAATCCTGATGTAGAACTAAACAGACTCTTGAGAAAAAGAAAGAATCATGTAAACCAAGTCAAGGGATGTATTGATTAACAATCCAAATATATTAAGCAGACCAAACGAAGTCCATAAATTGGCAACATCCTATGATTCCAGTAGCACTACATTTTTGCTCCAACAAATAAACAAGCAAGAATATTGGCCTCATGATTGAAAGGAAAATAATGCATTTTAACTATGAAAAGATTTTCTATTCCACAAAATTAAGATACTGGCTCCTCCCGGATCTAATTTATGCACAGAAAACATCAATACTGATGAAAAATCTAAACCTGGTTAAGGAAAAAGATGCTTCATCATTTGGATAATATGATGCCATATCTTCAGTGATCATACAAATTTCTTGCTTTCATTAGTTGATCTTACACAAAAGAATCAGCATACACCTCGAGTTTAGAAAGCCAAATGTGATTTTTATGCCATGACATTATTCAATGACTAATGGGACTTCCCATTCTTATTAGCCATGAATAAAATACACAAAAAACTGATCAATTCAAGTAGATTAAGTATAAAACAATAGTAGCAACCAGGAAATCTGAATTGCGCTTACTCTTCTTATGGGCTGTAATCGGACAAAATCTACCCGTAATTGCTCACCATCTAGGTCTTTTCCATTCATGCTTCTCATGGCTTGAATAGCATCCTCTAGTCTTGCATACTCAATAGCTGCAACATTACGTTCTCGAACAAACTTGAACTCGTCAATTTTTCCAAACTTGGCAAATTCTTCTTCAAAATGCTCTTTTGACAATCCAGTGCTGATTCCACCAATCCAGATATGCTTACAAGCTTTAGCCTGTAGACAAGTTGAAGACAATCAACAATAGAAACTTCACAATTGCAACAACTTGGCCAAACCATAATAGAGAGGTTTTAGGACCATCAACAGAACTCTATAGTTAAAAAAATCTGCATGTAATAGTCATTTTGTGAAGAATTTGCATTTAAGGAGGTTGATCGAAGTAAAATTTGAGAGAAGTAATAAAGATGCACAATAACACAATCTTGCTAGCCTAATTTCAACTCAACATCCAAAAACATATCTTATCAGATCAATTAGTGCAGAAAGTCCAAGATTCCTACATCTTTCTACCTTCTAAATTAAAGTGGAAGACCTTAGTGCTTAAATTACTGAATACATGCGAGTATTTGTATAAAACTGTGAGGAAGCAAGGAATTTTAAGCAAATAAAGCAAATATGGGAAACAGTAACCATGTTGAAAAGATTAGACATTATGTAACCCATACTATTCCCCACTTATTCCTAATTGAATTGTATTTATAAGAATATGAGTGAGGCGTTAAGTTTTGCTCACTGAATTTAGAGCCAGTTTCAACTAAACCATGATCGCAATAATATATAAATTTTGACTGACTTTTATTTAACTGAATCTATTCTCCGTTGACAGCAATATTATTGAGAAAATGGATGTTAAGGCAAATCTAGACAGTGGGACAGTGTTGATCTTGCCTAGAGGGCTTGTATCCACATTTTCTTTTTTAGCATTTCAATGTAACAAGACCAACACTCACTTGAGCTGCTCGCCCAAGGGAATGGCAAACCAAATACACAAAGTACACCAGCTGCTTCGTTTGGGTCTTGTAAGAATTGAGTGAAAACAATGAAATGGTTAGCTAGCTAAAATTTTTGCTCCCGTTTGTAAAAATTATTTTGAGGGGCTTCAGTCAATAGAACAATTCCTACACTAGTCACTCGAATTAATTCTCATTCAAAATGCTGCAATTCATATTGCAAAAAAATGGCTGGCTGGATTTCACATTGATCAATCAATAACGGAGAAAAGAAAGTATAATCTGTTATTGCATCATATTTTGACCTAAGATATGTACTACCTCAAAATTGTATAGAATCTTGGCATTCAATTGCACACCCAAGTTTCATCCACTTCTCCAGTTGGAAGAGAAGAAAGGCAACTGATCAATTTCTTATGGGTTGTCTTAGAAGCATCATTGTGCATCTACGAATAAACAGTAGCAAATTCAAGGCGGTGTCGAGATGAAGCTTCAAAATAAATAAATGTGCTTTTTCTACTGCACTTGTCTCCTAATGAACTGCTATTATGTCCTTACAGTGGCACTATCTACCAGAGCCCATTGAAATTTTGAAGTGAACGTTTGAATTAGTTTGAATAAGAGAGAGCTTCATGGATCAGAACCGAGAATCGCAACAGTCAACCAAATTCACCACGACATGTATGACAGGCTTTCACAAACTCAATGTTCTTCCAACTAATACGTCCTAAAATGAGGCTGTTGATCCGCATATTTGTGATCGGTGAGTAAATCCCTCAATGTCACATATATTGTTTGGCATACGCAACACGAATCACGAGAAAGGTTGCATGTTTCCTCTTTCTAGATGCACAAATTTGCGCCAGCGCACAAATTTGTCACACAAACATGTTGTGGACAGGGAAAAGAGTTTGGGATAGGAAATTAAGATCGAAAAATCAGCCAATATTGTAAGGTCAAATACAGAGAAGTGATCAACAGTCAATATATACGAGTATTTCGACATATAACCGAAAGCAAGGGATATCAATTTGCTTATAAGATGAGCACAAACCGGTCGCGCAAACTCGATCTTGATTGAGCTTCCCTTCAGCACGGACCCATGCAGAGAGTCCTTCGCGGCCACTGAATCCTCCGTGCGCCTGAAGAAGATGAAGCCGTAGCCCCGAGACCCGTACGAGGTCGCATGGAGGGGCTCAAAGCTCTTGAACATGTCTATGAGAACTTCATCGGTAACTTCTCCCGTAAGGTTGCCAACCCAGAGGGTGTTCGAAGGCGGAGCGCTGTGGTCGCCAGAATCCTTGCCGGCGCCATGGTAGGAAGGCTTCGTGGGCTTGCTGGGTGGCGGCATGGAAGAGGACCACAAAAGAAATTCGATCGACCAGATAAATTACTGCTTCCGATGGAACCTAAATTTGATCAGAGAGATTCAATATTGAGAGGAAAATAACATGAAGATCTAGAACAGGGAAACCTTGGCACTCGTAGACGAACTGCGAACCCTAGATGAGCTATAATGTGGTACATTTTATTGATATTTATATATTGAGCAGGTTCGAGAAGAGCACTGCCAAATTCAACTTTGCGATTTGGTTGGTTGATTGTAATTAAAAGCGGTTCGATTCAGATTTTTTTTTGCTCAACTGTTCGATTCAGATTTTTTTTTTGCTCAACTGTTCGATTCAGATTCAGTGTGATTAACAATATCAATAGTATTAGTATCAACTACTTTTAAGGTTTAATTCTCTAATTTTTATTTATTAACAATATTATTTTTAATAATTCAGTTATCTAATTTTATGTTTTCTTCACATTTTAGTAAATCAATTTTATTTTTCATCATTTTAGTCATTTAATTTTAATTCAACTAAACATTATAGATCATTTATATGATTATCATGCATCAAATGTTTGTATAATTTCAATAAAGTGATTAGGTAGAAGTTAATAACTACAAGTGTGCAAAAAAAAAAAAAACAAGTGTGCACTAATAGTGGGATAGAAAGTAGCTTGAGCTAATATTTGAATAATTAATTATTTTTTTACTAATACAAAAAGATAAAAAGGTATAATACTTATACCTAATATTTGTGAAAATTATATATATTCTTTTAAAATTTCAACCAAAGGAAATTATTATTTATTCTCTTTTTTAATTATTTTTTTTATAATAGATGAAATAGTTGTAGTTGAATTCAAATAATTTATAATTTATTATGCTAGCGATGTATCTATAACCCGTAAATGAAATGTTTACAAAATTATCGCTTGAAATTCGTTTATGGTTGGGTTACAAGTGTGAAAAATAAAAATTTAGTAGGTTGTATTTCATTTCTCGATCTGATTTATTTATATTTAGTTGAAATACTGTATATAATTTGTATCTCAAATAAAGACTAATATAGTAGATCGAAAAAATTCATATGTAGTAACGGTAATATTTTCCATGTATAAAAATTATATAAAACCGAAATTTAAAATTTTTATACATGGAATGAGGCATAGGGTGGATGAGACGAGCGTATTTGTATTTATTCTTGAAATTATTTAGAGTGAATGGATAAGTTTGACAAATCTAAAAATCTTTTAAAAAATATTTTTAAATATTTGATAATTTAGAAATTTTCTCGTAAGGATTCTTAGTTTACAACCGCCTTCATATCATATAAATGATAACACGTTCACAAAACGGTCCCCCACCATTCTACTTGTGGATCGTAGCGTATTTACCGCCGAACCTAATATAGATACACTACCTTTACCCGGAGTTTGAGTGAATATTAATGGTCCGACCCTATCACTTCACCTTGTTGGCATGGTGGGACGAGACCTAATTTCCCCTACTGCTTCGATCTCAATGTGCAGGAAGCTTTCTCGAGCTTCATGACCTACTGAATGACATACCGCCCTTATGTTACCCGGTGTGAGATATTACATTGTTCGAGGAATCCTAGATGCTGTCGGAGTAAAGGATCATCAACAAGGGTGTTCTAGTGTGTTGTAGATTCTTATCCAAGACTTGTATCATTTGATGATACCATGTGAATCGCTAGAAACATGTGAAGTGTATGGCTAACCCAATAACGAAAGTTTTGTAAGGGGACTAGCCTATGGTCCTGGGTCGTCCAGCAGTCTTTGAGCTCCGTCACTATCTCATGCCAGGTGTCCTTATGGCCCGAACATTATAGTGCATGCACAATTAACAGTTTTTTTTAATTATAGCATTTATCTTTGGCCCTCCAGCGCAACGATCTGTCGGCTTGGCTTCGACCTACGCATACTGGCCCAATAGGTTCGACGACCTAGCTTTAGTAGAGTAGCGGTTTGACCCAACAAGCTCGACAACTCAGACTTGGCTCGATGGGTATCACACTACACATACTTGTTCTAGACGGGTCCATGCCCGTATCCATCAGCCTTGGGCCCACTGCATATCGAGCATAAGCCCAGAATTAGCTCCAAAATATTTTAAGCAGAGTCACCCAGTCAGGGGAGGCTAATTCTGAGAAAATTGTTTTCAAAGTTGAATCATCATTCCAATTGCAATTGACGTTATAGCAGTTCTCACTAATCCGGTAATCTTGGCGGGGCCGTCCCGGCGGAGTCTAGCCTCGCAGTATTCTCCCGAAAGTCGGTGCTCGAGTAGGCTGTTCCTACACGACACGAGTATTCGTGTTAGGGTACTGGAATAAGGGACCACATTCTTTGAGCATTTGCATATACACCCTCATAGTTTGCCTTAATTACACTTTGTTCCCTAAGGTTTGTGTATTTACCTTTAAGTCCCTAATTGCCCCTTCTTTTCAATTTAGCCCCTAGGTTTTTCCCAATTTTCTTACTTGGGTCCTTAGTTTTATCAAAATTGCCCATAGGCCCCTCAATTTTTACAAAATTGCTATTTAATCCCTAATTTCCCCAAAATTGCATTTGACGCCAAACTTCTCAAACTTTGTAATTTGGTCCTCCATTTTATCCAATTTGCCCAATTAACCCTTAATTGGGAGGGAATTTCACAAAAATGCCCTTAATTTTATCAATTTTCCATTCGACCCCCAATTTGCCCAAATTTCTCAAAATTTACATTTTGGCCCCCAAATCTCAATTTCATCAAATTGACCCTCAAAATGTGGTTAATTGTCCCCATTCATGATTTGTATCACCCCTTTTATGTTTTCCTCATCATTTTAAGCTCTGAACCACTTCATTTGGTTTGGAAATGATCTCAAACGAAGATTCACCGAAAAATACAGTCTAGAAAGAGAAAACATCGATATCTTACCGGTGGGGGTCCAGTGACTGGAGTTTTGGCTACCAATGTGTTACTCTCATCGTGGGGATCCTCTCTAGATCAAACCATGTCTCAATTGATGACATAAATAGTGCAAATTTTAGTGTTGAAGTTTTTGCAGAAATTGGTCATGAATAGTGTTTTCTGACGAAGGGTGGTGGAGGAAGCTTACCTTCTTAGCTCGGGAGAAGGTCAGGATACCTCTAGGTGGGGTGTAGGGGGTCGGTTTTGGCAGCAATTGGTCGTGGGGAAGCTCAAAGTGGTGACAGAGGGTTGAGCAGTTTCCTAGCCGAGGAGCGGCGATACTATTCGGGCTTACTCGTTCTTCCTCTGTTTCTCTTTGGCTAAACTGAGGTTAGAGTTGGGTAGAAGACTTCTTCCCGATTCCAAAGACACCTAATGTGGCTTCGGAGGTTGGGAAAAGTCCCAACCCAATTTGGTCGGATCCCTGTGAGTACTTGCCACTTCCTCAGTTTATTAAGGATTTTTCCCCTTCTCTAAACCGTGAGGAGTAAGACGTCCTTTTTACTTGTATCTTTCCTAGAATAACATTAATCAAAACTAAAAATATTAACTTTACATACCTGTCTTGTAGGTTCAGCTATCGGAAACTTTTTAAATGAGTTCTCCCTTGATTACCTAAAAAGGGGTAAAGGGAGGGGGTGAGTTCGACAACTTAGTGAATGGGTGTTGGAAGAAAGTTTTTCATAAAAGATCTTTAATCGGAGTGTGCCAGACTCCTTATTTCTTTTAAAAATATTCTCAAATTCTTGGTTTTCATAATTTCTTTTCCTCATTTTCTACCATAGGTGTGTTTAACAGTCAACACACACCCTTCATCATGAAGGGATCACACATTCGCAAGGCAACCCGTCCACTGCACCCACTTATGGCGTCAGAGCTACTTTACTGGCCACCTAGATAGAAGCCCGTCCACTTCTACCCTAGGTATGATTGGATGTTCACGACATCCAACCCTCAAACCCAAAATCAACTCTATGTTCGTATGAGGACAGAGACCTCATCCTGACCCCACCCCGGTCTCATGCGCATGAAGCTACGTGGAGCTTCCTTGACTACTTGCATGCCAAACTGTCCTTACCTCCACCATGTCGTCTAGTAGCCCCTAGAACGCATCACTACCCCTCATGGGCGTCTTGATGGTCCCGAACTTCAAGTGCATGTACAAACAAAAGTTTTTTCACAAAGCCATTTATCTTTGGTGTCAATGGTCCAACGGCCTTGACCCTCAACTCGACCTACAGCTGTTTGTCAAGACTGGTCTGTCGACCTGGTCTTGTCACACCGCCGTCAGTCCATCGAGTATGTCAGTACTATCTTGGTACCATGGTGAAATCATATAATTAATTCATTAAGAATTTTCATGGCTTAAACATCATGTTTGTTTACGAGCTCTTGCTCATGCCAACTAGCCTTGGGCCCACTGTACGTGATTTTCTAAAACCGGACATTTTAGCCCTCAAGTTCCAAAACTGAGGCCTCTAGCCTATCTAAGCTATTTTAGCTCTCGTCAAGAAGGTCTACCAAAAATTTTAAGCATTGGCACACAGTTAGGGGAGAACACTTTTGACAAAATAAACTTTCCATCCATCACATCAACTGGGTGTGATGACATCTTCGCTTACAACCGGTAAACGGGTTTTCTCCTTCATTCCAGGAAGTCCATCATATCAACTAGGTATGATCTCTACTTACAACTGGTAAGTAGTTTTTCCTTATAGTTCTCACATCACTCCAACCTGGTGTGATGATAAAATTTTACATAGAAGTGGTTTTTCATTTCTGAAGTGCTCATCATCCCAACTGGTTATGATGTGAATAACCCCACTTACAATGGTTTCCAATTTAGAAAATGTGGTCATCATCTTAACCAGGTATAAAGTGTAAATTAGCCTACTCACCCGATAATCGGAGTGTATTCCTTCATAGTTGGTTTTTGCCTCCACTCTAGCTTATCCTTGCTAGTGTTCCAGTCCTTCATGTTCCTACACGATTTGGACATCCTTATCTATTAATATTTGGCATGATAGCCTTCATTTCTCACATATGAACGAATAAGCCCAAAATTTTCAATTAATTGCATTTAGGTCTCTAAAGTTCTTTTTCCTTAACTTTAGGTCCCTAATGCTAATGTTCCCCAAAGTTAAGTCTTGAAACTTCCAAAAATTTACTTTGGGTCCTCAATTTACTCTAAATCATTTAAGGGGTTCAAATTTTCCAAATTTCCATTTCGGTCCTCAACTTTTCAAAAATTACCATTTTGCCCCTACTTTACAAAAATGGCAATTTGACCCCAATTATTTTTAAACATCGACCAATTGGTCCTCCAACATCCTTTTCATGGCCAATTAGCCCCCAATTTTGGAAAATTTCAATCTAGTCCCTCAATTTTATGAAATCCCTAAACTTCCCCCTTTCAAACTAGCTGAATTTGATTTCGTCAAATTGACCATCCAATCGAGGTTATTTTATCTAATTGAAGGTATGGATTAGTAGTTCCTACACTTCCATATGATTCAATTGAGCTTTAAATCGCATCATTTGGATCTGAATTGAGCTCAAACGGAGCTTCACGAGAAAACTAAATGTAGAGAGAGAAAGCTTCGAAAACTTACCGTCGAAGGTGCGGCGGTCCAATCTCTCTATTGAAGAAGATAACTCTCTTCCTAAGGTAACTTCTAGGATCAAGAATTCCTACAATTGACCTCGAATTGCTCTTTTTCTATCGGTTAAGGTTTATGAACCGACTTAGTTTTCTCTTTGGAAATAACAGGTTATTTTCCCGATTTTCTTATTATAAAAGGATGGAGTTTACAACTCTCCTCTCCTTTTAGGGGTTTTTTTCCCCAAAACAGTTACATATCTAACAATTGAGGGTGCCCATCCCTCATCACTCTCTCGGTCTCCCATGTCTCTTCTTGCACGAGTCCATTTTGTCAAAGAACCTTGACCATAGGAATTCTCTTATTCCTTAAGTTCTTGTCCCTCCGGTCAATGATTCGTACCAATTCTACTTGATAGGTCAAGTTCTCTTCCATCTCTGGTGGAGGTTGGTCCAACACATGGCTAGGATCAGGCTGGTACTTCCGGAGTACCAATATATGGAATACATCATGTATTCTCTGTAAGTATGGAGGTAGTTCCAATTTATATGCCACTGGTCCTATCCTTTGGACGATGGGATAAGGACCAATGTACCTTGGTTTCAACTTTCCTCGTTGTTGAAAACTAAGTATTCTCCTTCATGGGGATACTTTTAGGAACACTTGGTCCCCCACATCAAATTCCAGATCCTTTCTTCTTTTGTCCGCATAGCTCTTCTACCTATCATGAGCGGCTTTGAGTTGACTCCTAATTATCTTGATCTTTGCTGTGGCATCTTCGATTAATTCAACCATTTCTAGCTTTCTTTCCTCCACTTCTTCCCCAAATAAGGAGGGTATGGCATGGTCGTCCATAGAGGGCCTCATAAGGGGCCATTTGGATACTGGCCTGATAACTGTTATTGTATGCAAATTCCATCAGGCACAAGTATTCCTCCCAACCTTCATCCATAGTGAGTATGCATGCCCTTAGCATGACCTCTAGGGTTTGGATTGTTCACTTAGACTATCCATCGGTCCGAGAATGAAATGCCGTACTCATATGGAGCTTAGTTCCCAAGGCACTTTGGAAACTTGGCTAGAACCATGAGGTAAACCTAGGGTCTCGATCCGACACTATGCACATCGGGATGCCATGGAGTCTTACTATCTCCTTCATGTATAAGACGACCAGTTGTTCCACTGTATTCGTCACTCTTTTAGGTAGGAAATGAGCAGAATTAGTCAATTTGTCCACAATGACCCAAATTACGTCTTGACCCTTCCTGGTCAGAGGTAGTCCTATGACAAAGTCCATGGTAATGTGCTCCCACTTCTACTTCGAGATTAGCAAGGGTTGTAGCAGTCATGATGGTTTTTGATGCTCAACTTTAATATGTTGACATGACAAACATCGAACTACGTATTCCGCAGTATCCCTCTTCATTCCTTTCCACCAATATCCTTGTTTGAGTGTGTGGTACATCTTAGTATTGCCCGGATGCATCGCATACACATAATCGTGCCTCCTCCAGAATTAACCTCTTCAGTTCCTTATCTTGAGGCACATACACTCTACCTTTATAAGTTAGTACTCCGTCTCCTCGGAGGTCAGAGTTCGGTTTTATCCCTTTATTAACCAAATCCAAATAGGGTTGGAGCTCCTTATCTACTTTTTGTTGGACCTTAATTTACTTTATTAGGCTGGGTCTCACCACCACGTCAACCAACAAGCATTTATCCCTTTTGAACATTCTAAGGTCCACCTCCATTCTTCCCAACTGTTGCAACAAGGGTAAGTAAATTGTCTTTATTTGTGCCGCCTCAGTTTGGTATTTGTGAATTCAGACATCTAGCACTACATTGGCCTTCCCGGGGTGATACTCTATCATAAGGTCATAGTCATTAACCAATTCCAGACATCTCCTTTGGTGGAGGTTCAACTCTGTCTAAGTTAGTAAGTATTTAAGACTCTTGTGATCAGTGTATATCCTACAGTTAACCTCGTATAGGTAGTGTCGCCAAATCTTTAGGGCGAACACTATTGCAGCTAATTCCAAGTTATGGGTAGGATAATTTCACTCATGTACCTTAAGTTGTCGCAAGGCATAGGCGATAACCTTTCCTTGTTGCATAAGTACACATTTGAGTACTTGTGCAGATGCATCACTATAGACGGTGTACTCCCCCGCACTTGGGTCAGGTAGGGAGAGTACAGGTGCGATTGTCAAACAAGTCTTCAACTCCAAAAAAGATTTCTCACATCTTTCATCCCATTTATACTATACTCTTTTCCTAGTGAGACGAGTCAAAGGGGCAGCTATTTTAGAGAAATCCTGCACAACCCGTCTATAGTATCCTGCCAAGCCTAAGAAACTTTGTATCTCCGAGGGATTACTAGGTGCCTTCCAATCAGATATGACTTCCACCTTTGTCGGGTCTACTTTGACTCCATCTTTGGACACTATGTGTCCTAAGATCCCTACCTCCTGCAACCAGAACTCACACTTGGAGAATTTTGCATATAAGCGGTTTTCCCATAGTATCTCCAAGGTGATCGCTAGATGTTCTTCAAGCTCCAACCTAGTCTGTGAGTATATAAGAATGTTATCTATAAATACTATCACGAACCTGTCTAAGTGTGGCTGGAACACTCGGTTCATTAAATCCATGAAGGTTACAGGGGTATTAGTTAAGCCAAAAGGCATCACCCTAAATTCGTAATGACTGTATCGGGACTGGAATGCGGTTTTAGGAATATCTTCCTCTCTAATTCTGAGTTGGTGGTAGCCCGACCGAAGATCTATCTTGGAGAAGTGGGCTGTTCCTTTTAGTTGGTCAAACAAGTCATCGATCTGTGAAAGTGGATATTTATTCTTGATGGTGACCTGGTTCAACTTTCTATAGTCTATGCACAGTTTTATGCTCCCATCCTTTTACTTTACGAATAGAACTGGTGCACCCCATGGAGACTGGCTAGGGCATATGAAGTCCTTCTCCAACAACTCGTTTAGTTATTCCTTCAATTCCTTCAATTATGCTGGAGCCATGCGATAAGGGGCTTAGGATATGGGGTTTGTTCATGGGATAATCTCTATGGTGAACTCCAATTGTCGGCTTGGGGGTAGTTTAGGTAATTCTTCTAGGAATACATCTGGATAGTATTTAACTATTAGAATGTCTTCGGGTCGCTTCTCCTCATACTTCTCATTGATGACCATAGCCAGAAAAGTCGTACAACCTTTCTGTATCATGTTTTGGGCCTTTATATGTGACACCATCTGTACTTCACTCTTCCTCTTATCTCTTTGGAATTTCAGTCCGTTTGTTTCGGGAGTGTGGAAAGTTATTATCTTCCTTCCATAGTCCATCCTAGCTTGATGGGTACTTAACCAATCCATTCCAAGGATTATTTCTACCTCCCTTGGAGGTAATGGAATCAAATCTGCTTCGAGTTTGATCCCTCCAATCTTTTTCTCACATTCCTTCAACTATTTGTCCCTATTTAACCCTTCTCCTAAGGGTGTGAGGATGTTGAGACTTTTTCCTAGAGGGGTGAGTTCTAGGGGTAAATTTGGTATTAGGTCCTCTTTGATGAAAGATCTCTATGCTCTCGAGTCGAAGAGGGCGTAGACCTTTTGTCCCCACAAATGTACGTTTCCTGATTGGAGAAACACATGTTTTTAGAAGAAGAGATTTCCTTTATTGAATGAAATTTCACATTACAGGGTTTTCTTAATCTAGTTGGGAAGGTTTTAGGAAGTACCCGCTACAGTTCTTTCCTAGCCTCTTCTTGAGTGAGGTTGTATACCCTAGTTGGTACCCTGACTGTAGTGTCCTGCCTTATATTCTTGGGGTTTCCTTGGGGTGGTCCAAGTGTATTCCATTGCTTGTTCTCCCTCAGAGTGGGGCATTCCTTTGCGAAGTGCCCCACTTGTCTACATGCTAAACAGAACAAATAGACTCCCTCGTGGTACCTTTGGCACTAGGACAACGAGGGTTTCCTTGTGGCAGGGTGGGGATTACTCTCTAAGAAGGTGGTGGTACATCCTTCCTCTTTTGAAATCCCAATTTATTTCCCCATCTTGGACCATTATGCTCTCTTCGTCCTCCATGACGGCTTTGGCCCTTGTCCTCCTTCTGGGTTGTCTGCTTCATTCGGCGGTGTCGAGTTTGCACCAATCGCTCACATTCATGGGCCATACTGATCATTGTTGCTAGATCCGTAGGGCGTTTTAGCACTCCCACACGGTCTCGTATGTCTATATTGAGACTGTCCATGAATCGTTGACATATGTCTGCTAGTCCAGCCAAGTCAGGGGCAAATTGGAACCATTAACTATTAGACGACACTATAATTTCATAAAGGATTCTTGTATTTGAATCAAATCTAATGAATTATGAGTTCTATACATCCTGTGGCAAAGGGACTTAACTCATTGAATTTGGTTTCATACTCCGATATAGAGTTAAGCCCTTATCAGAGTCAGAGAAAATTCTGCTTCTTCTCATTAATCAGATGAGGAGCCAAGTACTTCTCCGCGTACCTCTCTTCAAACTGCTCACAGGTGGGTATGGAAGTATGCAGGCTTCAGACATTGTCCCACCATCTTTTGGCACTACCCTCCAAGAAAAACTCTATCAGGATCACCATGTCCTCTGGTGATATCCTGACTATCCCCATCAGCTTCTTGATGTTAGTTAGCCAGTCCATGGCAGTGCCAACATCTTTCTATCCGAGGAAAGGCTAACACCCCAGTTGACAGAGAGTCTTGAGATATTTGGGAATGTCAATTGGAGGAGGATGGTTAACAGGAGGAGGATGAGATTGTACTTCCTCTAGTTCAGCCCGAGAGTTGGTGCCTGCCTCAGGGATAAGGTTAGGTTGCCTAAATACTCGAGTGAACTCCTCGTACAACCTCTGGTGTTCCGAGCTTAGTCTAGGTGGGGTTGTTTGGGCTCGTCGGGGAGTTTCCATTGGAAGGGGTGGTTGAGCAATGTCAAAGATCGCCACTCTTGTTCTCTTGGTTCCTCTCTTGGGAGCCATATGAAATTTTAAAAATGATCCATATTAGTTACTATGTTATATAGTGTTGATAATATATTCAAGGAAATAGGCTCTGATACCACTCAAGTTGTCACGCCCCGACCCGGTTTGGTCGGATCCCCGTGAGCAACCCATCACTTCCGCGATTTATTATAGGTTTTCCCCTTCGCTAAATCGTGAGGAGTAAGGCGTCCTTTTTACCTGTATCTTTCTTGGAATAACATTAATAAAAAATGAATATATTAACCTTACATACCTGTCTTGTAGGTTCAGTTATCGGAAAGTCTTTAAATGGCTTCTCCCTTGATTACCTGAAAAGGGGTAAATGGAGGGGGTGAGTTCGACAACCCAGTGAATGGGTGTTGGGAGAAAGTTTTTCATAAAACATCTTTAATCAAAGTGTGCCAAACTACTTATTTATTTTAAAAATATTCTCAAATTCCCAGTTTTCACAATTTCATTTCCTCATTTTCCACAATAGATGTGTTTAATAGTCAACACACGCCCTTCATCATGAAGGGATCACACATTCGTAGTGCAACCCGTCCACTGCACCCACTTGTGTCGTCGGAGCGACTTTACCGGCCACCTAGATAGAAGCCCGTCCACTTCTACCCTGGATCTGAGTGGTTGTTCGTGACATCCGACCGTCAAACCCAAAATCAACTATGTGTCCGTATGAGGACAGAGAGCTCATCCCAACCCCACCCCAGTCTCATACACATGAAGCTATATTGAGCTTCCCTGACTGCTGGCATGACAAATTGCCCTTATCTCCAACATGTCATCTAATAGCCCCTAGGATGCATCACTACCCCTCTTAGGCATCTTGATGGTCTTGAACCTCAAGTGCATACACAAACAAATTTTTTTCCACAAAGCCGTTTATCTTTGGTGCCACTAGTCCAACGGCCTAACCCTCAACTTGACTTGCAACTGTTTGTCTAGACTGGTCCGTCGACATGGTCCTATCGCACTACTGCCAGTCCATTGAGTATGTTAGTCCTATCTTGGTACCATGGAGAAATCAAATAATTTATTCATTAAGAATTTTCATGGCTTAAAAATCATTTTTGTTTACAAGATCCTACTCGTGCCAACTAGCCTTGGGCCCACTATACGTGATTTTCTAAAACCAAGCATTTTAGCCCTCAAGTTCCAAAACCGAGGCCTCTAGCCTATCTGAGCTATTCTAGCTCTCGTCAAGAAGGTCTCCCAAAACTTTCCCTCCATCACACCAACCGGGTGTGATCACATCTCCGCTTACAACTGGTAAATAGTTGATCTCTGTACTTATAGTAAGTTCATTATACCAACCGTGTATGATCTCTGTACTTACTACCGGTAAATAGTTTTTCCGCATAGTTCTCACATCACTCCAACTTGGTGTGATGTTAAAATTCCACATAGATGTGGTTTTTCATTTTCGAAGTGCTCATCATCCCAATCAGGTATGATGTGAATAAACCCATTCACGGTGGCTTCCAATTTAGAAAAAGGTGCTCATCATCCTAAATAGGTATGAAGTGTAAATTAGCCCACTCACCCGATAATCGCAGTGTATTCCTTCTTAGTCAGTTTTTGCCTCCACGCTAGCTTATCCTCACTGGCGTTCTGGTCCTTCGTGTTCCTACACGATTTGGACATCCTTATCTATTAATATTTGGCATGATCGCCTTCATTTCTCATTTATGAACGACTAAGCCCAAAATTTCCAGTTAATTGCATTTAGGTCCCTAAAGTTCTTTTTCCTTAACTTTAGGTCCCAAATGCTAACTTTCCCCTAAATTGAGTACTGAAACTTCTAAAAATTCACATTGGTCCTCAATTTACTCTAAATCATTTAAGGGGTTCAAATTTTCCAAATTTTAAATTTGGTCCTCATCTTTTAAAAAATTACCATTTTGCCACTTCTTTACAAAAATGGCAATTTGGCCCCAATTATTTTCAAACATCGACCAATTGGTCCTCCAACATCCTTTTAATGGCCAATTGGCCCTCAATTTTGGGAAATTGTAATTTAGTCCATCAATTTTATGAAATGCCCAATATTTCCCCCTTTCAAACTGGCCGAATTTGATTTCATCAAATTGACCATTCAATCGGGGTTATTTGCTCCAATTGAAGGTATGGATTAGTTACTACACTTCCATACGATTCAATTGAGCTTTGAATTGCATCTTTTGGGTCCGAATTAAGCTCAAACGAAGCTTCACCGGAAAATTGAACGTAGAGAGAGAAAGCTTCAAAAGCTTACTGTTGGAGGTGCGGTGGTCCGATCTCTCTATCGAGGAAGATAACTCTCTTCCTAAGGTATCTTCTAAGATCAAATAACTAACTTCCTCGAGAGTCTAAATAACCCGACCTCGCCTTCTAATGTTGAGAAAAATGCCCAAGTTGGAGCTCTGGTTCGAGCTTCTCTGGAAATTGGAGCAGTTGAGAGAGAGCGAGAGAGAGGAGTTTTTAGGCGTGAGGAGGATGAATGGGGAGGAACTCTTTATATAAGGAGCTCGGGGACACTCTAGCAGTCTGTTTGGCACCTTTATGGTGCTCATTCATGGCTTGAAACATCTTGAACGGAGACTATTCAGCTTCATCGACACTGTTCATTTTTCCGACGAGTGAATAGTGGTGTCATTTAGAGGTAGAAGGCGACACTATTTCGAACCGGACCAGATCGATCCAAATTGGGTTTAATGATTAAACCGACTAGTTCGGGCTCGATTCGACTGAGTTTTCAAATTTAAAAATTTCTAAATTCATTCTCTATCCAATGGTAGCTTCAATTTCTCAAATTGAATATTTTATGCCACCTAGAAAAATAAATTTCAAAACTGGTTCAATGGTGGTTCAAATCGGTTCAATTCAGTTCACCTAAACCTATTTATATCTTCCATGACTTTTATGATTATTTGAGTCACTCGAGATTTGTAATTTTCCCAAATTGCTCTTTTTCTATCGGTTAAGGTTTATGAACTGACTTGGTTTTCTCTTTGGAAATGACCGGTTCTTTTCCCAGTTTTCTTATTATAAAAGGACAGGGTTTACACTAGAGAAACACCAATTAGACCAATTAGGGACGGGTACCTAGGAATCCCTCTAGGATGAACATGTCTCTGGATAAAAGGTGTGTGGGCTTAATAATATATCATACCCTGTTGGGATGGTGAGAACATTAGAAATGAAAAACCACTTGTGAGTGGGAGTTTTAATATCATACCCGATTGGGGTGATGAGCGATTTAAGCTAAAAACCTACTTACCGGTCGTAAGTAGAGGTATTCATACCCGGTTGGTATGATGAACTTCCTTGAGGAAAGGAAAAACCCGCTTACCGGTTGTAAGCGGAGATATCTTCACACTTGGTAGGTGTGATGAAGTTGAAAATATACTTTTTGTTAGAAGTGTTGTGCTTTAACTGTGTGCCAATGCTTAAGACATTTGGGAGACCGTCCTTATGAGAGCTAGAATAGCTCAGATAGGCCAGAGGCATCAATTTTTGAACTCATGGGGCTAATTGCCTAGTTTTGGAAAATCATGTGCAGTGGGCCCAAGGCTAGTGGGCACGAGCAAGAGCTCACAAACAAACTTGAGTAAAGGATAGCCAATAAAAATTTCTAATGAAATTGTTGTGTGATTTCACCATGGTATTGAGTCAGGACCGATAATACTCGATGGACTAGTGGTAGTGTGTGAGGTTCAGTTCAATGGACTGACCTAGATAAACAACTGCAGGTCGGGTTGAGGGTCGGGGCCGTTGGACCATTGGCACCAAAGATAATGGCTATATGTGAAAACTGTTGTTTGTGCATGCACTTGTGGCACATGACCATCAAGACGCCCAAGAGGGGTAGTGATGGGTCCTAAGGGCTACTGGATGACCTGGTGGAGATAAGGGCAATTCATCATGCCAGTTAGTCGAGAAGCTCAGAGCAGCTTCTTGCGCATGAGACCAAGGTGGGGGTAGAGGTTCATGCTCAACTCTTCGAACTTCATGGATGTCAATATGCTAGGGGCACTCCTGGCCTACATGGGTGGTGCTATGTCTATCCCATATCGGCATAAGATTGTAGCATCGTGGGCGTGTTGCATGGGGCCTGGAGTACATGCATTGCTCTGGATTGAGGGAGTTGATGAAAAACCCTCTTATAGTTTGCGTAGACCTCTCAAAAGTTTCTCTCAGCTTCTTCTCAAATCTGAGCTTGATCCAGTTCCCTAAGTGGAGATACCTCATCCTCCATTGAATAGGGAGGGGTCTTATGGGATGGACTCTTCTAGTGCCTCTACCCATCGTTCCCTGGCATGTATCTAGGGGATATATTCTTCGGTGGCATTCCTGTTCCTATTTTCTATAAGGGTTGTTGAGAAGCAAGGGCTAGGATGTGTTGGGGGAAAGTTATGTTCTGATAACACTCAAGTTGTCATGCCCCGACTTGGTTTGATCGGGGTTCGTGATCAACCCGCCACCCTTTCCTGCATCATTCGGGTATTCCTACCCTAATGATACAGGGAAGGTAAAGGCATGTCTACGTTTAAACCCTTACTATAAGTGGGGATAGGAAAAATACCTTGAGGGTCCGAGCTTGTTCGGAAACTTTTTCATCTTGGTGTTAGACCTGAAAATAGTGAGAGGAAGGGAATGAATACATAATACTCAGTGAGGGAGACTACTAAAATGTTTAATTCATTTATCTGTCCATTAAAAATTTCCATTTGTCATTATTCACACACTTCACATGATTAACAACCACCCTCCTATCATAGGAGGGATCACACGTTCGCAAAATGGTCCTCGACCGTACCACTTGTGAACCGGAGCGCCTTTACCATCTACCATGATAGGGGTACATTGCCTCTACCTGGAATTTCAGTGTATATCAATAGTACAATCCTCAAACCCTATTCACTTCACCTTGTTTGCATAGTGGGACGATATCTCATTTTTACTACTGCCTCAGTCTTAGTGCATAGGAAGCTTCCTCGAGCTTCACGACCTACTGAATGACAAAACTGTCCTTATGCACCCTAGGTCATCCAATAGTCATTGGGTTCCATCACTACCTCATGCAAAGTGTCCTGATGGCCCGTATGTCACAGTGCATGCACAATCAACAATCTTTTTAATTATAACCTTTATCTTCGGCCCTCCAGCTCAACAATCTGTCGGCTTGGCTTCAACCCACGCGTACTAGCCCAACAGGTTTGACGACCTATCTTCAGCAGAGTAGCGGTTTGGCCCAACAAGCTCGACAAATCTGACTTGACTTGATGGGTATCATACAAAGTTCCATTATTTTTATCTTTCAGCATCATTCATCATATACTCGTTCTGGACGGGTACATGCTTGTATCCATTGGCCTTGAGCCCACTAGCATATCGAGCCTAAGCCTAGAGTTAGCTCTCAAATGTTTTAAGCAGAGTCACTCATTCAGAGGAGGCTAATCCTAAAAAAATGGTTTTCAAAGTTGAACTGTCATTCATATCGGAATGGACGTCATAGCGGTTCCCATGCACCCGATGATTTTGGCAGGGTCTAGCCGGTGGAGTCTCTCTCCTTGGTGCGCTTCTAGGGGCCGACGCTTGAGAAACCCATTCCTGAAGGGTACGAGTGTTCATATCAGGTCATGGCGGTGAAGAGGTCACACAATCTCTCATATTTGCACCTAGGGCCCCGTACTTTGCGTAAATTGCACCTAGGTCCCTAATTTCTCTTTAATCTCATTTAAGCCCCTCGGGTTTCCCAATTATTCTTTTTGGATCCTTAACCCTTTTAACTTCCCCATCTGGCCCTTAAATTACCAAAATTGCCCTTTAGTCCTTAATTTTCCAAAAATTACAATTTGGTCCCCAACTTTTCAAAATTTTTAATTTGCCCCCAAATTTGCCCAAATTGCCTAATTGGCCCTCAATTGGGGCGAATTTAATGAAAACACCTTCAATTCTGAAAATTTATTATTCGGTCCTTTAATTTTTTGAAAATTGCACAAAAGTCCCCCAAATCTTTAAATTGAACTTAATCTTCTTCCCCAATTCAAGCATATGAACCATAAGATCTTGCCTCGTCCAATTGGCGGCATGTAAGTCCTTAATTTCTTCAATTCTTGCCCAAATTTGTCTCCTCTAGCTCTCCTCAATCGTCCTACACTTCAAATTTCCAAATTTGGTTGAGTTTTAAGCCTCGTCGGGGCTTCGCCGAAAAATTTCCAGTAGAGAGAAAGCTTGCATATCTTACTGACAGAGGGGCGGGGGCCGGAGCTTGAGGCGGGGGCAGCTAGTGTCACGCCCCGACCAGGCTTGGTCGGATCCCCGTGATCAACCCGCCGCTCACTTGGTTTAAGAGGGATTTACCATTCTTTTAATCAAAAGGAGCTAGGCATAATTCAAACCTTGTTCCATGTGATAACATAAATCAATCAACATGCAAGCTTAAAAGTGACTTTAAGCATACCTGATGGATGGTACATCTTTGTGTTTTCTTTTGTCATGTTTCCTTATTCCTGAAAGGGGTAAAAGAGATGGGGTGAGTTCTCCAACTCATTGAGTGGGTGTTGGGAGTGAGTTTTTAAGACAAATAGCTTCATTTATATTGTGCCAAGGTTATCATTTCCTTTAAAAGAAGTTTTCCTCAAAGTTCGGTTTTCAAAACCCATTTGCCCATTTCCATGTTAGGTGTGTTTAGCAAAAAACACACATCCTTCATCTGGAAGGGTACACACATTCACAGGTGCAGTCTATCCACTCCACCCAATTATGACTTGAAGCGTCTTTATCGGCCACCAAGATAGAAGCCCATCCACTTCTACCCTAGGTCTGAGTGGGTGTTCTCGACATCCCACTCTCAGACCCGAATGCCACTCCATGTCCGTATGAGGACATAGACCTCATCTCGACTCCACCCTGATCTCATGCACAAGAAGCTACTCTGAGCTTCCTGACTGACTGGCATGACGAACTACCCTTATCTCCACCATGTCGTCTAGTAGCCCTTAGGACCCGTCACTACCCCTCTTGGGTGCCTTGATGGTCCTGTACTACAAGTGCATGCACAAACATTAATTTTCACATATTGCCATTATCTTTGGTGCCAATGGTCCAACGACCTCGACCCTCAACCTGACCTGTAGCTGTTTGTCTAGGCCAGTCCGTCGACCTAGCCATAATGCACTGTCGCTAATCCATTGAGTATTGTCGATACTGAATTGGTACCATGATGAAATCATACAACCATTTCATTAAAAATTTTCATGGCTTCCTTATCTCAAGTTTTTTTACGAGCTTCTGCTTGTGCTCACTAGCCTTGGGCCCACTGCTCGTGTTTTTCCAAAATCGGCCATTTAGTTGAATGAGTTCAAAAATCGAGGCCTCTGGCCTATCTGTGCTTTTCTAGATCTTGTTAAAAAGGTCTCCCAAATCTTTTAAGCATTGGCAGATAGAAAGGGGAGAACACTACTAAGCAAGTTTCACTTAATCCCACCAACCGGGTGTGATAATATCTAAAGCTTTCAACTAGTAAGCAAGTTTCTCCTTTCTTCAAGGAAGTTCATCATACCAATCGGGTATAATTACCTCAAATTATGACCGATGAGTAGGTTTTATTAGTTTGAGATGGTACTCTTCATCCCAATCGGGTTAGAAAATTCCACTTACATCCGGTAAGTGGTTTTTAGCTTAAATCGCTCATCACCCCAATTAGGTTTGATATTAAAGTCCCACTAACAAGTGGTTTTTCATTTCTAAAGTGCTAACTATCCCAACCGAGTATGATGTAAATATGCCAACTCACCCGATGATCATGACATATTCATCTCTAGTCGGTTTCCGACTCCACGCTAGCTTTTCCTTGTTGGCGTTCCGGTCTCTCGTGTTCCTGCATGATTTGGGCATCTTTATCAATTAGGTTTTGGCATAACAACCATCATTTTCTCAAGTACGAGGGACTAGACTCAAAATTGTTAATTAATTGCACTTAGGTCCCTAAAGTACATTTTCTTTAACTTTAGGTCTATAATTCCAACTTTTCCTCAAAATTGAGTCCTAGGGCTTCCAAAATTCCCTTTGAGTCCCCTCAATTTACTCAAAATTGTATTAGGGGCTCCAGTTTTCAAAATTCCAATTTGGTCCCCAACTTTTCAAAAATTACAATTTTGCCCCTACTTTACAATAATGGCAATTTGACCCAAAATGTTCCAAAAATTGACCAATTGGTCCCTCAACATTTTTCTCATGGCCAATTGGACTTCAATTTTGGGAAATTGCAAAGAGGTCACTCAATTTTCTGAAATTTCCAAATTTTCTCAAACTTCCCCCCCCCCCCCCCCCCCCCCAATTTCCCCATTTCAAACTGACTAAATTTGATTTCATCAAATTGCCCATTCAATCAGGGTTAATTATTTCAATTAGAGGTATAAATCAGTTCCTACACTTCCATACAATTCAATTGAGCTTTGAATTGCTCGTACAAGCTCGAATCCTCAAAGTATATTTCTTACCCCTACTTACAGTAAGGGTTTGAACGTAGGCATGCCTTTACCTTTCCTTTATCATTAGGGTAGGAATACCCAGATGATGCAGGAAATGGTGGCAGGTTGATCACGAACCCTGATTAAGTTGGGTCGAGGCATGACAACTTGAGTGTTATTAGAACATAACTTCCCCCCAACACATCCTAGCCCTTGCTTCCCAATAACCCTTGTAGAAAACAGGAATTGGAATGCCACCGAAGAATATATCCCCTAGATACATGCCATGGAATGACGGGTAGAGGCACTAGAAGAGCCCATCCCATGGGATGCACCCAGGGATAAGACCCCTCCCTATTCAATGGAGGATGAGGTATATGCACTTAGGGAACTAGATTAGGCTCAGATCTAAGAAGAAGCTGAGAGAAACTTTTGGGAGGCATACGTAAACTATGTGAAGGTTTTTCATCAACTCCCTCAATCCACAGCAGTGCATGTACTGCAGGCCCCATGCAACACGCCCGCGATGCTATGGTCTTATGTTGATATGGGATAGACATAGCACCACTCGTGTAGGACAGGAGGGCCCCTAGCATATCGACATCTATGAAGTTCGAAGAGTCGAGCATGAACCTGTGCCCCCACCCTAGTCTCATGCTCAAGAAGCTACTCCGAGCTTCCCGACTGACTGGCACAACGAACTGCCCTTATCAACACCAGGTCATCCAGTAGCCCTTAGGACCCATTATTACCTCTCTTGGGCATCTTGATGGTCTTGTACCACAAGTGCATGCACAAACAATAGTTTTCACATATAGCCATTATCTTTGGTGCTAATGGTCCAACGACCCCGACCCTCAACCCGACCTGCAGTTGTTTGTCTAGGCCGGTCCGTCGACCTGGACCTGACACACTGCCACCAGTCCATTGAGTATTGTCGGTCCTAACTCGGTACCATGGCGAAATCACACAACAATTTCATTAGAAATTTTCATGGCTTTCCTTTACTCAAGTTTGTTTATGAGCTCTTACTCGTGCCCACTAGCCTTGGACCCACTGCACGTGATTTTCCAAAACTGGACATTTAGCCTCATGAGTTCAAAAACCGAGGCCTCTGGCCTATCTGAGCTATTCTAGCTCTTGTAAAGAAGGTCTCCCAAATGTTTTAAGCATTGGCACATAGTCAGAGTAGAACACTTTTGACAAAAAGTATATTTTCAACTTCATTACACCTACCAGGTGTGATGATATCTCCACTTACAACCGGTTAGCGGGTTTCTCCTTTTCTCAAGGAAGTTCATCATACCAGCTACGTTTGAATACCTCTACTTACGACCGATAAGTAGGTTTTTAGCTTAAATCACTCAGCACCCAAACTGGGTATGATATTAAAAGTCCCACTCACAAGCAGTTTTTCGTTTCTAAAGTGCTCACCATCCCAATCAGGTATGATGTAAATATACCCACTCACCCGATGATCGTGACATATTTGTCTCTAGTTAGTTTCCAACTACACACTAACTTTTCCTTGCTAGCATTCCAGTCTCTTGTGTTCCTACATGATTTAGGCATCTTTATTAATTAAGATTTGACATAACAACCATCTTTTTCTCACGTATGAGCGACTAGGCTCAAAATTGTTAATTAATTGCACTTAGGTCCCTAAAGTTTATTTTCCTTAACTTTAGGTAACTGATGCCAACTTTTCCTCCAAATTGAGTCGTAATGCTTCCAAAATTCTTTTTGAGTCCACAATTTACTCAAAATTGTATAAGGGGCTCAAGTTTTCAAAATTTCCAATTTGGTCCCCAACTTTTCAAAAATTACAAATTTCCCCTACTTTCCAAAAATGGCAATTTGACCCCAAATATTCCAAAAATTAACCAATTGGTCCCTCAACATATTTATCATGGCTAATTGGCCTTCAATTTTGGGAAATTGCAAAGAGGTCGCTCAATTTTCTAAAATTCCCAATTTTCCCCAAAATTTTCCCCATTTCCCCCTTTCAAATTGTCAATTCAATCGGGATTAATTGTTTCAATTGGAGGTATAAATTAGTTCCTACAATTCTATACAATTCAATTGAGCTTTGAATTGCATGAATGGAGGCCGAAACAAGCTCGAACGGAGCTTCCCCGAAAAATCATTTGTAGAGAGAGAAAGCTACGAAACTTAACGTCGAAGGTGTGGCATTCTGAGCTCTCTATCTAGAAAGATAGCTCTTGTGCTAAGGTTCCTTTTAGAATCAAGAATTGCTACAATTGACATCGAATTGAGGGAGAATTTCATCAGTGAAGTTTCACACTTTCTCTCTCTAAGTCTGACCGCAAATGGCAGAGGAGGGCTGAATTGGATTTACTTTTGGCTCTGTTGTAGTCGTGTGAGGGTCGTGGGGATGTTGGTAAGGCTTTGTTTGGCTGGAGGAGGGCTGAATTTGGCCGAATTCAGCTCAACCAAAATAGGGCAGCTTCTATAAACCCCATCCCTTATAGATAAGAAAAATTAGGAAAAGAACCGGTGATTTCCAAAGAGAAAACCGGGCCGGTTCATGAACCTTAATAGATAGAGAAAGGGAAAAAGGGAAAACTTACAAATCCTGATTCTCCTAAAGAGTTATAAAAATCATGGAAAAGAACTTTGGGAGAAATTGGAAGAGAAGCCAGACCGGTTCAAGTGAATCAGACCTAAACTGGATTGAAGTGGTTTGAACCATCATTGAACCAGTTGCTAAATTCATTTTTCTAGGTGACTTAAAATATTAAAATTGGAAATTGAAGCAACCATTGGATAGAGAATGAATTTAGAAATTTTTAATTTTGAGAAAATCGGTTGAATCGGGCATGAACCGACCGGTTTAAGTATTTAACTCGGTCCAGTTCAGAACAGTGTCGTCTTCTTCCTTTAGATGACGTCGATGTTCATTCAATGGGGAAACGAACAATGCCAATGAAGAGAAAACTTATCTGTTGAGGTCATTTCAAGGCAAGGATAAGCTTGACCAAGATGTGAAACGGTCAGGCAAAGAGTCCCCAAGTTCCCTATATAAACACCTCCTCTGGTTCGAGCTTCACCGAAAAATGGAGCAGTTGAGAGAGAATGGAGATTTGAGGTGTGTGGAGGATGAATGGAGAGTAACTCTTTATATAGGGAGCTCGGGGACCCTCTGCTCGACAACTTTCCTTTTTGGACGAGCTTATCCTCGCCTTGAAACGACCTGATCGGAGCCGTTTTTCCTTCACCGACATTATCTATTTTCTGCGTTAATGAACAGTGTTGTCAACTTGAGGAAAAAGATGTCACTGTTCTAAACTGGATTGGACTAATATGGCTGGGTTCAATGCGTTAATCGGTCGGCTCAGGCCTGATTCAACCGATTTTCTCAAAATTAAAAAATTCTAAATTTATTATCTATCTAATGGTGGCTTCAATTCCCCAATTTGATCATTTTAAGCCACCAAGAAAAATGTATTTAGAAACCAATTCAAGTATGGATCAAACCGGTTCATGTCCGGTTCACCCTAAACTGATCGGGATTTCTCTTCCCATTTGTCCCAATTTTTTTTCCATGATTTTTATGACCCTTTGAGTCACTTGGGATTTGTTGATTTCCCATTTTACCCTTTCTCTTTTGGTTAAGGTTCATGAACCAGCTTGGTTTTCTCTTTTGAATTGACTGGTTCTTTTGCTGATTTTCTTACCTTTAAAGGATGGGGTTTAAAGCTAGTGTGTCATACACCGACTCGATTTAGTCGGATCCCCGTGAGCAAACCGTCACTCTCCCAGTTGACTAAGGGTTTTCCCCTCCTTTAACCTAGGAGGAGTAAGGCATCCTTTAAGCATGTACCTTTCCTAGAAAACATAAATCAAAATTGCATAAACTTTTTAACTTACATACCTATCTTGCAGGTATGATTAATAGGAGATCTTTGGTTAGGTTGCCCTTGGTTACCTGAAAAGGGATATAAGGGAGGGGGTGAGTTCAACGACTTAGTGAATGGGTGTTTAAAGTTTGGCTTTTAGGGAAAATATTTGAATTGGAGTGTGCTAGACTCCTTATTTTCTTTTAAAATAATTCATCCTCAAAATCTCGGTTTCATAGCCATTACTAATCCTCAACCATAACCAATGTGTTTATCAACAACACACGCCCTTCATCATGAAGGGAAAACACATGCATAAAACTCCATATCCGTATGAACACAAAGACCATATCTCGATCTCGTGTGCATGAAACTCAAACATAGAAGCTACAGGAAGTCCCAACACAGTAGCTTCGTGGAGTCCAAACACAGAAACTCCGTGGAGTACAAACATAGAACTCCATGGAGTACAAACATAGAACTCCATTACTGACTAGTATGACGAGAAACACAAACTGAGTAGCTTCTCTTTTCCCTTATTGCCACCATGCCATTCAGCAGCCCTTAGGACGCATCACTACCCCTCTTGGGCATCTTAATGGTCTCAAACATTAAGTGCATGCACAAATAAAGTTTTCCTCAAAAAAGCCATTTAATCTTTGGTGCCACTGGTCCAATGGCCCCGACCCTCAACTCGACCTGCAGCTATTTGTCTTGACTAGTTCGTCGACCTGTCATGTCTCACTGCCGCCAGTCCATCAAGTATGTCAGTCCTGTCTTGGTACACCATGGCCAATCAATTCATTTACTTAAGTTATATGGATCAAATTCATGTTTGTTTATGAGCTACTGCTCGTGCCAACTGGCATAGGGCCCACTGTTCGAGATTTTCAAAATCGGGCATATTAGCCCCGAAGTTCCAAAATCGAGGCATCTAACCTAAACAGAGCTATTTGAGCTCCCGTCAATAAGGTCTCCCAAAATATTTAAGTAGTGGCACACACTCAGGGGAGAGCACTTCCAACAAAATACCTTTCAATTGTTCATTATACCAACTGAGTATGAGGAAAACCCTACTCATAACTGATGAACGGGTTTTCCACTTCCTTCGAGAAAGTTTCATCATTCCAATCGGGTATGATCTACTTACACTAGTAAGTAGTTTTTCCATGTGATTTTCACATCACTAATCTTGGATGTGATGTTTAAAATACCACTTAGCAGTGGGTTTTCATTTCTGAGGTGCTTATCATCCCAACCGGGTATGATACAAAAATCCCACTCACAACCAATAAGTAGGTTTTTATTAAATAAAAGTGCTCATCATCCCAACTGGTATGAGGAATAAAATTCCCACTCATTTGTTAATGGAGTGAATTTCCTCTTATCCGGCTTGTTATCCTTACTCAAACTTGTTTTAGCTGGCGTTCTCGGTACTTCGTGTTCCTACACAATATAAACATTCATGTTCATTATTCTTTGGCCTAATAGCCCTCATTCATCCCAAATGAATGGGAAAACCAAACTTTTCCTTTAGAGGAGCCAGACGTATTTTTGACCTTGATCCCTAGAAAAACATATCAAATAAAATGCAAGCTTAAGAGTAATTAAGCATACCTGATAGTGGGTCAAGCTCGGCATTTTTCCTAGTCATTTTCTCTTTTCCTGAATAAGGGATAGAAAAGAGGGGTGAGTTTCTACAACTCAGTGAATGGGTATTTAAAAATGGAGTAAAAAAATATATAGTTTTCAAGTTGGAGTGTGCCAGACTCCTTAATTCCTTTAATTTTCTCATCTTTAAATGTAGGTTTTCAAAAATCATTTCTTATTACCATAGTTGTTATCACCCAACACACATCCTTCATCATGAAGGTTAAACGAACAATTGCAGGCCAGCCCGTCCACTAAACCCACTTCTGGCGCCAAAGCGACTTTACCGGCCACCTAGATAGAAGCACGTCCACTTCTACCCTGAGAATGAGTGGATGTTCGCGATATTTGACCCTCGATCCCATAAAAATTCTTCGTGTCCGTATGAGGACAGAGACCTCATTCTAACCCCACCCCAGTCTCATGCGCTTGAAGCAACATCGAGCTGCGCAAGGCTTTTGGTATGACTAACAACCCTTATATCCACTAGGTCGTCTAGGGCCCTCGGACGCATCATTACCCCTCTTGGGCTTCCTAAAAGTTCCGTAAACACAGTGCATGCATCATCAAAATTTTCACATGATGCCATATAATATGTAGTGCCACTGGTCCAACGGCTCCAACCCTCAACTCGACCTACAGTTGTTTATCCTGACTAGTCCGTAGACATGTCATGTCGCACTGCCGCTAGTTGATTGAGTATGTCGGTCCTATCTTGGTACCATGGCCAAACAATTCATTTACTTAAGTTTTCATGGCATATAAATCATGTTTGTTTACGAGCTCTTACTTGTGCCAACTAGCCTAGGGCCCACTGTTCAAGATTTTCAAAATTGGGCATATTAGCCCCCAAGTTCCAAAATTGAGGCCTCCGGTCAAGAAGGTCTCCCAAATTGTTTAAGCAGCGACACACAGTTAGGGAAAAGCACTTCCGACAAAAATATATTTTTCAACTATCCATCATACCAACCGAGTATGAGGACATCTCCACTCATAACCGATGAACGAGTTTTTCACTTCCTTCGAGTAAGTTTTATCATACCAATCGGGTATGATTTACTTACAACTGGGAAGTAGTTTTTTCGCGTGATTTTCACATCACTCCCAGGTGTGATGTTTAAAATACCACTTATCTGTGGGTTTTCATTTTCAAGATGCTTATCATCCCAACTGGGCATGATATAAAACTTCAACTAACAACTGGTAAGTAGGTTTTCATTAAATAAAAGTGCTCATCATCCCAACCGGTATGATGTATAAGATTCCCACTCACCCGATCGTGCAGTGAAATTCCTCTTAGTCGATTTTTGTCCCTTTCGAGCTTAATCTCAGCTGGCATTCCTGATGTCTCGTGTTCTTACATGAAATGAACATTGTTGTTCATTATCATTTGGTTTGATCACCTTCATTCATTATGAATGACTAAATATTCAACTTTTCAAATATTTGTAATTTGGTGCCTAGAGTTATTTTTCTTTTTTACTTTAGGCCCCAATTGTCGATTTTTTCCCAAATTGAGTCCCAAAACTTTTAAAATTCCCCTTGGGGACCTCAATTTCATAAAAAGGGGTTCAAGTTTCCCAAATTCCCAATTTGGCCACCAAATGTTGCAAAAATACCATTTTTCCCTTCCTCTACAAAAATTGTAAGTTTTACTCCAAAAATTCTAAAATTTACTCAATTGGTCCCTAACACTCTTATCATGCCCAATTGAGCATCAATTTCATAAAATTGCAGTTTACTCCCTCCAATTTTCCCCCAATTCCAACTTCCGAACATAGTCGAATTTGATTTCATCAAATTGAGGATCAAACACTTCTAATTGTTGAAATTGAAGTTAAATTTGAGTTTCTACATCTTCATACGATTCAATTGTACTTTGAATCGTAAGTTTTGACAGTGGAACAAGCTCAAATGGAACTACACCAAAAAAAAGAATGTAGAGAGAGAAAGCTTCAATTGCTCACTATCGGGGGTGCGGAGGTCCGAGCTTCCAATCTATGCAGATAGCTCTCCTACTGAGGTTTCTCCTAGGATCAAGAATTGCATCAATTGATGTCGAATTGGGTGAGAATTTTATCATTGAAATTATGTGGGTTCTCTCTCTAGCACCTGTCAGAAATTACAAAGTGGAGCCAAATTGGCTTACCTTTAAGTTCTAATTTGGTCGTAGGAGGGCTGAAGAGGTGTTGGGAGAGCTTGGTTTGGCATGAGGAGGGATCAAATTGGCCAATTTCAGCTTGACTGAAATAGGGCAGCTCTGGTCCGCCGGAGCTACTTCACTATTCAATCACGCTAGCGCTTCTTTGGCGACCCTCAGAGCGAATGGATGTTACCACCGTGTAGCTGACTTCTCCCTGGTTCATAGGAACCCGACCATGCCTTCTTTCTCTCAGAAAAGACCTTATATCAGAGCTCTGGTTCGAGGTTCACCGGAAAAGTAAGCAGTTTCAATAGAGTGAGGTTTTCAAGTGTGAAGATGATGAATGGAGAGGGGCTCTTTATATAGGGAGCTCGAGGACTCTTCGGCCGTCCATTTGACACCTTTATGACAGTTATTGATGGCCTAAAATGTACTTAACAGAAATGTTTCTTCTTTGCCGGCGCTGCTTCGATTTTCTAGTGAGTGAATAGTGCTGTCATTTGAAGGAAGAAGACGACATTATTCCGAACCAGATCGGAACAGTCCAAACCGGGTTCAAAGATTAAACCGGCCGGTTCACCCTCAATTCGACCAAAATTTTCAAATCTAAAAATTTCTAAATTCATCTTCTATCTAATGGTGGCCTCAAATCTCAAATTTGAATTTTTTAAGCCACCTAGAAAAATGAATTTAGCATTCAGTTCAATAGTGGTTCAAACGGGTCCAAACCAATTCAGATCTGGTTCACGTGAACCGGTTTAGTTTTCATCCCCCATTCATCTTAAAGTCCTTTTTCATGACTTTGTGACTCTTTAGGTCACTCGGGGTTCATATATTTCCTAGTTTGCCCTCTCTCTATCGGTTCCGGTTCATAAACTGACTTGGTTCATATTTCGGTTCGGATCTAGTTCACCCAAACAGGTCCGATTTTTCTCTCCCTCTTGGATTTAAGATTCCTTCCCAAGGTTTATGAATCTTTTTGGGTCACATGGGAGTTGAAATTTCTCCAATTTTCCCTTTTCTCAATAATCGGGTTTTTGTAAACTGATTCAGTTTTTCTCACTCGGTGACTAGTTCTTTCCCATTTTTCTTTAACTTTAAAGAGCAAGGTTTATATTCCATGAGTGTATCTATCCTCAAAGTGACATACTTAGATGCCATTCTTTCCTGTTTCCTCCTTGAAATTTTGTGGGTACTTCCTTTGTATTTTCTCCTACTTTATTTTTGTAGAAAATATAACTTTCATTATGATAATAACGAATTGCAATTTTTTTGCTATATTTATTCAAGGGAATTTTGGTAAGTACTATCTACGGTACTAGGGTCTTCCCGTGTTTCTTCTTGGGTGAGGTTATATACTCTGGTTGGGATCCTCGATGTAGGGAGGGTTGGTTGGGCAGTGTCGGAGACTACGTCTCTAGTTCTCTTGGTTCCTTTCTTGGGAACCATCTGTAAATTTAAAAATTATTCCTATTAGTTACTATGTTCTCTAGTCTTGATAATGTATTCGAGGAAAGACGCTCTGATACCACTCAAGTTGTAATGCTATGACCCGGTTTGGTTGGATCCCCATGAGCAACCGGCCACTCTCCCGGTTTACTAAGGGTTTTCCCCTCCTTTAACCCGGGAGGAGTAAGGTGTCCTTTAAACCTGTACCTTTCCTGGAATATATAAATCAAAACTGCATAAGCTTTTTAACTTACATACATATTTTGCAGGTGTGATTAATAGGAGGACTTTGGGTAGGTTGTCTTTGGTTACCTAAAAAGGGATATAAGAGAGGGGGTGAGTTCAACGACTTAGTGAATGGATGTTTAAAGTTCTACTTTTAGGGAAAATATTTGAATTGAAGTGTGCCAGACTCCTTATTTTCATTTAAAATAATTCATCCTCAAATTCTCGATTTCATAGCTCTTTGTCTTAACTGGTCCATCGACCTGTCATGTCGCACTACAGCTAGTCCATCAAGAATGTCGGTCCTGTCTTGGTACCATGGCCAATCAATTCATTTACTTAAGTTTTATGGCTCAAGTTCATATTTGTTTATGAGCTCCTACTCATGCCAACTAGCATAGGGCCCACTGTTCGAGATCTTCAAAATTGGGCATATTAGCCCCCAAATTCAAAAACTGAGGCATCCGACCTAATAGAGTTATTCGAGCTCCCATCAATAAGGTCTCCCAAAATGTTTAAGTAGTGGCACACAATTAGGGGAGAGCACTTCCCATAAAATACATTTCAACTGTCCATCATACAAATTGAGTTTGAGGACATCTCTGCTCATAACCGATGAATGGGTTTTCCACTTCCTTCGAGTAAGTTTCATCATACCAACCGGGTATGATCTACTTACACCAGTAAGTAGTTTTTTTGTGTGATTTTCACATTACTCCTCTTGGATGTGATGTTTAAAATACCACTTAGGAGTGATTTTTCATTTCCAAGGTGCTTATCATCCCAATTGAGTATGATACAAAAATCCCACTCAGAACCAATAAGAAGGTTTTCATTAAATAAAAGTGCTCCTCATCCCAACCAGTACGATGTATAAGATTCCCACTCACCCGTTAATGTAGTGAATTTCCTATTAGCTGGCTTGTTGTCCTTACTCGAACTTTGCTTAGTTGGCATTCTTGGTACTTCGTGTTCTTATACGATATGAACATTCTTGTTCATTATTCTTTGGCCTAATAGCCCTCATTCATCACAAATGAATGGGAAAACCATACCTTTCCTTTATTTGCAATTAGGTCCTTAAAGTTATTTTTCTTTAACCTTAAGTCTCTAATGTCGGTTTTCCTCAAACGGAGCTTTGCTGGAAAATTGGACTTAGAGAGAGAAAGCTTTTAAAGCTTACCGTCGAGGGCACGGTGGTCCGAGCTTTTGATTTGGAAAGATAGCTGTTGTCCTAAAGTTCCTCCTAGGATCAAGAATTGCATCAATTGATGTCGAATTGAGTGAGAATTTTATCATCAAAGTTCTGTCGATTCTCTCTCTAGCACCTGTCGGAAATTGTAGAGGGGAGCCAAATTGGCTTACCTTTCAGCTCTAATTCAGTTGTAGGAGGATTGTAGAGGTGTTGGAAGGGCTTGGTTTGGCATGGGAAGGGCTCAAATTGGCCAATTTTAGCTTAGCCAAAATAGGACAGCTTCAGTACGCCGGAAATGCTTCACTATTCGATCACGCTGGCACCTCTCTGGAAACCCTCGGAGCAAATGGAGGCTACTGGTGTGTAACTTAATTCTCCTCGGTTCTAAAGAAATCGATCTCACCTTGTTTAACTCACAAAAGTTCCCAAGTTGGAGCTCTAGTTCAAGCTTCACCGGAAAATGGAGCAATTGAGAGAGAATGGAGTTTTTGGGTGTGCAGAGGATGAATGAGGAGAGGCTCTTTATATAGGAAGCTTGGGGACTTCTTGGCCATTCGATTGGCACCTTAATGGCGGTCATTCATTGCCTGAAACTCCGTGGCTAGAAACTTTTCAGCTTCGCCAGCGCTGCGCGATTTTCTAGTGAGTGAACACTACTGTCACTTGAAGGAAGAAGATGACATTGTTCCGAATCGGACTAGACCAGTCAAAATCGTGTTCAAAGCTTAAACCAGCCAGTTCACCCCCGATTCGACTGAAATTTTCAAATCTAAAAATTTCTAAATTCATTTTCTATCTAATGTTGGCCTCAAATCTCAAATTTAAATTTTCTAAGCCACCTAGGAAAATGAATTTAACATCTGGTTCAATAGTGGTTCAAACCAGTTCAATCCGATTCAGATCCAGTTCACTTGAACCAATTTGGTTTTCATCTCCAATTCATCATAAATTCCTTTTTCTTGACTTTTGTGACTCTTTAGGTCACTCAAAATTCATAAATTTCTCGATTTTCTCTTTCTCTATCGGTTCCGGTTCATGAACTGACTCGGGTCATAAATTGGTTCAATCTAGTTGGATCTGGTTCATCTAAACCGATCTGGTTTTTCTCTTCCAATTTGTCCTAAGGTTTTTTCCAAGACTTTATGAACCCTTTAGGTCACTCGAGAGTTGTAAATTTCCCCAAATTGCTCGTTCTCTAATGATCAAGTTTGTGAAACGTTTCAATTTTTCTCACTCGGTTCAAACGGTTCTTTTCTCAATTTTTCCTTAACTCAAAAGGGTGGGGTTTACATAGTGCTAGTCATGGGGAACCTAGCAGGACTAATTCCTGTTGCAATTCCCGCTGTCCTATGGAATTTGAAGAGAGAAGTTTTGGTGGGTGTAGCTCTGAAACTTAGAAATTTCGACTAGGAGAGGCGAAATTGAGGTTACCGGCGTCTGTAGGGGTGTTGTGGAGGGTATTAGGTGGTTAGAGATGGCCAATGTGGGCGATGAAAGTGCGAAGAGGGTTGAGGTTGGATCGGGCAGGAGCTCACTATTTCAAGCTCCAGAGCGACTTCACTGTGCAATCCCTTGTACACTTCTTGAGGTGTCCTCCAGTCATTTTGAGAGTGTCGGAAGCCAGAGTACCCTTCCCTGGTTCCAATGCCACCCTTTAGAACTTCGTTGGTGGAGAGTGTCAGAAAATGCACTCTTCTTCTTCTTCTTCTTCAATCAATTGTGGGATGCTAAGGATGAATGGAGGGGTTCTCTTTATATAGGAAGCTCGACAACTTTTCAAGTTACCCTCTAGCGTAAGACTCGTCCTCTGACTCGTCCGCCGGTGACCTGACCGGAGAGGTTTTCTAGTCATTGGAGACTCCAACTTTTCCAGCTTCTCTCTCTCCTCCATTCTCTCTATCAGCGTCTGAAGGTTGAAGACGATGATGTGGCAGTCGTGCCACATGGTGCACTATGATTGGCCAATTTTTCTGACGTGGAGTGCCAGCTTGGCTACTGCGTCAACCGTTGACCCGTTGACTGGACACATGACAGCCTCTCATTGGCTGCCCGTGTCTGTGTGGCGTATTGATGGGTGCCACCTGTCCATTTACCGAACACGTGGTAGCCTCCCATTTGCTGCTCGTGTCTACATGGCAGCTGTTGGGGCGCCAGTTGTCCATTGACCATTGTCCGTTGACCAGTCCAGTCCAACCGGGTTTGTTGTCCAAAATTCAAAAATCGGTCGGTTCAGACACGATTCGACCGATTTTCTAAAATTTAAAATTTTCTAAATTAATCTAAATTCATTTTCTATCAAATGGTGGCCTCAATTTCCCAAATTAACATTTTTAAGCGACCTAGAAAAATGAATTTGTGAACCAATTCACTATGGTTCATCCTGGTTTAGTATGGTTTGGGTCCGGTTCACCCCAAACTAGTCCAGTTGTATCCTCGATTCCACTCCCCGATTCTTCCTCATAGGTTTTGTGAATTTTTGGTCACTTGGGATTTTCCAATTTCCCACCTTAACTCTTCTTTACTATTTTCCATTGATTAAACTAGCTCAGTTTTTCGATGGTGGGATTAGTTATCCCCTCGGTCTTCCTTGTTTCGAGGGGACGGGTTCCACATGAGATCTCTACCTCTTCTTCATCGATGACATATTGCCCAAAGAAAGGTCGTGTGAGCTAGGGAACACATAAAAAAAAGGAAGTGGGAAGTCGGGTCTACGGGATCTCCTTCTCAAGTGGGAATACCAAGTCATGCCATTAAGGGCGATGGAAAAATAATTGATAAAACCATAGACACCCCCAATACATTGGACTGAAAGATGCCTAAAGGAAGGAGAGGCACAGAGGATGCCTCAAAGAAGATGCAACTAGGATGAAGACGTGTCCCATTGTATCATATCGGATAGAATCACAAGTAACATGAAAGAAAATTTAAACTCCAACTAAATTCAACTAGCAAGGACATGTTAACTGGATGGCCGAAATGAGAAGGGAAAGGAGGAAAAGGGAAGGGGAAATCATTCACTATTTAAGGGATGCATAATGAGTTTTGGGGACAAAACTCCTAAAAGGTGGGGAGAGTTGTAAACCCCGTTCTCTCGGAATAAGGAGCCGGGGAAGGAAATTGAAAAGTATCGATAGAAAACTAAGGATATAAGTGAACTGAAATTGGTAAAGAAGGATTAGAATTGGAATTTGGAAAATCCCAAGTGGCCTTGAAATGCCTAAATATCATATAAAAGAACCATGAAGTGGATTGGATGTGAAAACCGGACCAGTTTAGGGTGAATCGAACCTGAACTAGATTGAACCATGAAGAACTAGTTCAAAGATTTATTTTTCTAGGTGGCCTAAAAATATCAAATTGGAAAATTGAATCAACCATTAGATAGAAAATAAATTTAGAATAATTTATAAATATTAAATTTTTGGAAAACCAGTTGAATTGGGCCTAAACCGGTCGATTTTTTATTTCGGGTCACTGAACCCAGATGTACCGGATTGATCAACGGTCTAACCAGTCAACGTACTGTTGCCAAGTTAGTGCCCAGTTAGCAGGCACGACCAATCAGCGCGTGACATGTGGTGAAGTGCACCTATAGTCAACCGCTCAATTAGTGCCTAGAAATGCTGGCCAATTAGAAGGTGAAAGGTGTCCTCGGTCAACGGTCAAAGGAGGAAAATCCACCTCAGCGAAGACCGACCAATGAGGAGCAAACATGTGGCAAGGACTCCACATCAGCATCCCACCAGGATGTTGGAGAAACGACCGACCAATCATAGGCCAACAAGTGGCCGAGCCATGTAGGATGGTGTCAACCAATTAGCGAATGACACATGACAGCGGAATTATAAGGGAAATCTAATGCATTTTAAATAGCAAATTAGAGTACACCACATGTCACAGTCAAAGTTTGACCAAGCTCGCTTAGCAGTTAAGTTGGAACGAGTGGCCAATGGGAGGCCGCGACGTGTCCTGTTAGTGAGTCAAAGGATGACTAGGCGCTAAATAGGAAACCGTGTCAGCAAGGCTAGTCAATCGTAGAGCGCCACGTGGCAAATATGCACATGCGAAGCTCACACGCGCGGCATAGTGTCATCTTCCTCAGGATGACTGATAGAGGTGGATGAGGGAGAAAGAGATGTCAGTCTCTGGTGACCTAGGAAAAACTCCAATATGGTTGCCAGTGGCCTAGTTTGGGGTTTAATCCTATGCTAGCCAATAGCCCAAATAGCTACCGAGCTACCTATATAAAGAACACCCCTCTCCTCACCTTCCTCATCCCACCAACGAGTGAAGAAGAAGAGGTGCTAAGTTTTCTAGTGAGCTAAAAGCCAAAGCTCTGACATAAGACCTTTCCTCAGCCTCCAAAGGTGAATTCGGGTTCCCTGGTGTCATGCCCCGACCTGGTTTGGTCGGATCCCCGTGATAAAGAGGAGCCAGGAGTAATTTAACCTTGTTCCCTGGAATAACATAAATCAAGAAAAATGCAAGCTTTAATATAACTTTTAAGCATACCTGACAAAAGGTAGGTCCTGGTGTTTTCCTTAGTCGTATTATCTACTCCTGAAAAGGGATATAAAAGAGGGGTGATTTTCTATAACTCAATGAATGAGTGTTGGGAATGAGTTTTCATAAAAATAGTTTTTAATTAGAGTGTGTAAGACTTCTTATTTCCTTTAAGAACATTTCTTTCTCAAATTTTAGTTTTCAAAACTTCTTTCCTCATTATCCACAATAGGTGTGTTTAACAGTCAACACACACCCTTCATCAGGAAGGGATCACACATTCAAAGGGCAACCCATCCAATGCACCCATTTGTGGTGTCGAAGCGACTTTATCGAAGACCTAGAAAGAAGCCCATCCACTTCTACCCTGGGAATGAGTGGATGTACGCGAAATCTGACCCTCAAACTCGAAAATCAACTCCATGTCCGTATGAGGACAGAGACCTCATCTCGACCCTTCCCAAGTCTCATGCACATGAAGCTATGTCGAGCTTCCCTGACTATTGGCATGACAAACTGCCATTATCTAAAAGGGATATAAGGGAGGGGTGAGTTCAACAACTTAGTGAATGGGTGTTTTAAGGTATGAATTTAAGAAAATAGTTTCAATTGGAGTGTGCCAGACTCCTTATTTTTCTTTTAAAACATTTCATTCTCAAATCTCGGTTTTCATAACCATTTCTCATCACAATGGTGTGTTTATCAACCAACACACGCCCTTCATCATGAAGGACACACACATTCGTAGGCCAAACCGTCCACTGTACCCACTTTGGTGTCAGAGCAACTTTACCGGCCACCTAGATAGAAGCACGCCCACTTCTACCCTGAGAATGAGTTGATGTACGCAACATCCGACCCTTAATCCTGTAACAAAACTTCGTGTCTATATGAGGACAAAGACCTCATCCCATCCCCACCCTGGTCTCATGCACATGAAGCTATGTCGAACTTCTCAAGACTGCTAGTATGACTAACTGCCCTTATCTCCACCAGGTCGTCCATAGCCCTAGGACACATCACTACCCCTCTTGGGCATCTTGAAGGTCTCGTAACATAGTGCATGCACAAATCAATAATTTTCCACATAAGTCATATAATCTGTGGTGCCACAGGTCTAATGGCTCTGACCCTCAACTTGACCTACTACTGTTTGTCTCGACTGGTTTGTAGACATGTCATATCGCATTGCCGCCGGTCCATCGAGTATGTCGGTCCTATCTTGGTACCATGGCCAAAAAATTCATTCATATAAGTTTTTATGGCTTAAAATCATGTTTGTTTACAAGCTCTTGCTTGTGCCAACTTGCCTAGGGCCCACTGTTCGAGATTTTCAAAGTTGGGCATATTAGCCCCCAAGTTCCAAAACTAAAGCCTTCGGCCTAACTGAGCTATTCGAGCTCCCGTCAAGAAGGTCTCCCAAAAATTTTAAGTAGTGGAACATAGTCAGAGGAGAGCACTTCCGAAAAAATAAACTTTTCAATCATCCATCACACCAACCGAGTACGAGGACATCTCCGCTTATAACCGATAAGCGGATTTTCCACTTCGTTCGAGAAATTTTAATCATATCAACCGGGTATGATCTACTTACACCAGTAAGTAGTTTTTCCACGTGATTTTTACATCAATCCTCTCAAGTGTGATGTTTAAAATATCACTTAGCAGTGAGTTTTCATTTTTGAGTTGCTTATCATCCCAACCGGGTATGATATAAAAATCTCACTCACCCGTTAATGTAGTGAAATTCCTCTTAACTGGCTTGTTGTCCTTACTCAAACTCGTCTTATTTGGCGTTCTCGGTACTTTATTTTCCTACACAATATGAACGTTCTTGTTCATTATCCTTTGACCTAATAGCCTTCATTCATCCCGAATGAATGAAATAACCAAACTTTTCATTTATTTGCAATTAGGTCCCTAAAGTTATTTTTCTTTGACTTTAGGTCCCAAATGTCGTTTTCCCCCAAATTGAGTCACGAAACTGCTACAATTACGTAGGGACCTCAATTTATTCAAAATCACAAAAAGGAGTTCAAGTTTCCCAAATTTCCAATTTGGTTCCTAATTTTTCCAAAATTACCATTTTGTCCCTACTTTACAAAAATGGTAAGTTTTGCCCCAAAATTCCAAAAATTGCTCAATTGGTCCTCCAACATCTTTTACATGCCAATTGGCCCTCAATTTTATGAAATTGCACTTTAGTCCCTCGAATTTTCAAAATTCCCAATTTCAACCTCCTAACTAAGTGAATTTGATTTCATCATATTGACTAATCAAAAGAGTTTAATTGTTGAAATTGAAGTTAGATTGGAGTTGCTACATCTTTATACGATTCAATTGCACTATGAACCGCACGATTTGATACTAGAATGAGCTCAAACGAAGCTTCGCCAAAAAACTGAACGTAGAAAGAGAAAGCTTCAAAAGCTTACCATCGAAGGTGCGGCGGTCAGAGCTTTCGATCTAGGTAGACTCGGAGCTCTGGTTTGAGCTTCACTAGAAAATGGAGCAGTAGGGAGAGAGTGAAGTTTTCAGGTGTGAGGAGTATGAATGAGGAGGGGCTCTTTATATGGGAAGCTCGAGGACTTCTTGGCTGTCCGATTGGCACCTTAATGATGGTCATTCATTGCCTGAAACTCCCTGGCCGGAGACTTTTCATCTTCGCCGACACTACTCAATTTTCCAGCGAGTGAACAGTGTTGTCATCTGAAGGAAGAAGATGACACTGTTCCGGACCGGAACGGACTGGTTTGAACTGGGTTCAAAGCTTAAACCAGCCGGTTCAGGCCTGATTTGACCGAGTTTTTCAAAATTAAAAATTTCTAAATTCATCTAAATTAGTTATCTATCCAATGGTGGCCTCAATTCTCCAATTTGAATTTTCTAAGCCACCAAGAAAAATGAATTTAGAAAGCGGTTCAAATTGGTTCAATTTGGTTCAGGTGTGGTTCACCTAAACCAGTTTGGTTTTCACCTATATTTCATCCTAAAGTCTTTTTCATGACTTTTGTGACTCTTTAGGTCACTCAGGATCCATAAATTTCTCGGTTTACCCTTTCTCTATCGATTAGGGTTTGTGAACTAGTTCAGTTTTCTCACCCGGGTTGACTAGTTCTTTCCCCGGTTTTATCATCCTAAAGGAGAGAGGTTTACATAGCCTCTTTCTAACACACACTTTAAGACATTTCTTTTCCTTTCCATTGCTTGCTCATTCCATGTCCTTCCTCATATTCAATGGCATCCTTTTCTCAAGTACTTTCCTTTCTCTTAATCCACTCTTACCCACTTGTGATTACTTCATGATTCGTTATTCCAAGTTGATCCCCTTCGGTCTATGTGTCAATTACTTGTTTGGGAAAGTTCCCTTATTACGGTTTTGTTCTCTACTATGTTCCTTATAGTAGAGACTTTCACCTTAGGAACTACATGCTCAGCCTTCTTATCATTCCTTGAAGGTTTCTTTACTTCTTTTCTTCATACCCCTTTTCTATGTTAAGGCATTTGCCCGTTTGAATCCTTCTCTAACTGAAATTTTAGTTTCATCCCTTATTCTTTACTTGAGACACTTCCAATTTTCGGTCTTATTCCACATAATCCACACTATGTCTAGTCACCCTCTCTTTAGGCTCCATCAATTGAGCGTTGACCACCACTAGTCTTGATGTCAGTGATCATTTACTTTAATCACTTCATAACTAGAGGGTTTTACTTTTCCAATGGTTCTTAGATGTGCTTTCCTCTGTTTCCTCTTTTATGGGCAGTCCATCCTTTTCTTACTCGTACGACATCTTTTGATGTTGTTCTCTTATTTACACGTTACTTAAACTTAACTAACTCCTTGGGTCCTCCTGAGTATCTTTCCTTTGTACTTGATCTTTTCTATCTCAACCAGAATATCTTGGATAAGTTTATCTCATCTCCATTTCTGTTGGTCTCATCACCTCTTAATTGGGACACTTATGTCCTTCCAAGGTTTCCTCCCTTGGTAGTTTATACTCTTTTCTCTCGTGGTTCTCTTCTAGTTTTTCCATTTAGAACATCTAGCATTAAATGGTATTCTCTGATGCCATAATCTCCTGCTTACATTACTTTTAAGAACTTACATGTACTTCTTTTATACCTTGTCTTCATTCTCACTTAGCTATTGTATCCATCTATTTCTTTTAGGTGGAATTCACATCTTCTTTTACTTCACGATCTCTTGATCGTCCTACAAGAGGTATGTTGACCTTCTCATGACTTTTTTATCGTTACTCTCGTCTTAGACATTGATCTTTTTAAGGCTTTCCTTCATCCTCATTTTTCCCCAAATGTTTTTAACCTTTCCACCTCTCCCTTCCTTATTGGAATGAATGGATGTGCGCGACATCCGACCTTCAGACCCGAAATCATCTTCATGTTTGTATGAGGACAGAGACCTCATCCAGACACCACCTCAGTCTCATGCGCATGAAGCTACATCGAGCTTTCCTAACTGTTGGCATGACAAACTGCCCTTATCTCCACCATGTCATCCAGTATCCCCTAGGATGCATCACTACCCCTCTTGGGTATCTTGATGGTCCCAAACCTCAAGTGTATGCACAAACAAAAGTTTTTCCACAAAGCCATTAATCTTTGGTGCCATTGGTCCAATGGTCCTAAGCCTCAACTCCACCTATAACTGTTGGTCTAGACTGGTCCGTCGAATTGGTCCGCCAGTCCATCGAGTATAACGATCCTATCTTGGTACCATGGCCAAATCACATAATTCATACATTTAGAATTTTCATGGCTTATCATCATGTTTATTTATGAGCTCATGCTCGTGCCAACTTGCCTTGGGCCCACTATATGTGATTTTCCAAAATCGGGCATTTTAGACCCCAAGTTCAAAAAACTGTGGCATATAGCCTATCTGAGTTATTCAAGCTCTCATTAAGAAGGTCTACTAAAATTTTTAAGCATTAGTACACAGTCAGGGGAGAACAATTAAGAGAAAAATCACTTTTCAACTCATCCATCACTCAAATCAGGTGAGATGACATTTCCACTTACAACCGGTAAGCGAGTTTTCTACTTCCTTCTAGGAAGTTTATCATACCAACCGGGTATGATCTACTTACAATCGTTAAGTAGTTTTTCTGCGTAGTTCTCACATCACTCCAAATATGTGTGATGTTAAAATTCCACATAGAAGTGGTTTTACATTTCCGAAGTACTCATCATCCCAACTGGGTATGATGTGAATAATTCAACTCACCCTATAAGTGCAGTGTATTTCTCTTAATCAACTTTTTGCCTCCACGTGAGCTTATCCTTGCTGGCATTACAGTTCTTCATGTTCCTACATAATTTTGGACATCCTTTTTTATTAACATTTGATATAATCGCCTTCGTTCCTCACGTATGAACAAAATCCCCAAACTTTTAATTATTTACATTTAGGTCCCTAAAGATCTTTTTCTTTAATTTTGGTCCCTAATGCTAATTTTTCCCCAAATTGAGTCCCAAAACTTCCAAAATTCAATTTGGGTTCTCAATTTATTCAAAATTACAAAAATGTGTTTAAGTTTCCCAAATTTCCAATTTGGTCACCTACTTTTCAAAAATGGTAATTTGGCCCCAATAAATTTAGAAAATTGACCGATTTGTCCTCCAACATCTTTTTCATGGCCAATTGGCCCTCAATTTTGGGAAATTGCACTTTGGTCCCTCAATTTTACGAAATTCCCAAATTTCCCCATTTTTCCCTTCCACACTAGCCGAAATTGATTTCATCAAATTGGCCATTCAATCGGGGTTAATTGATCCAATTGAAGGTATGGATCAGTTCCTACACTTCCACATGATTCAATGGAGCTTTGAATCGTGTCATTTGGGTCCGAATTGAGCTCAAACGGAGCTTCGTCAGAAAATTAAACTTAGAGAGAGAAAGCTTTGGAAGCTTTCTGTCGGAGGTGTAGCAGTAAAAGCTTTCGATCAGGGCAGGTAGCTTTTGTTCTGAGATTCCTCCTAGGATCAAGAATTGCAACAATTCATGTCAAATTGAGTGAGAATTTGGTAAGTGATGTTTTGTCATTTCTCTCTCTAATGCTGATCAGAATTTATAGAGTAGAGCCAAATTGGATTACCTTTCAGCTCTACTTCAATCATATGAGGGTTGTGGAAGTGTTGAGAGAGCTTGGTTTGGCCTGAGAAGTGCTCAATTTGGTCATTTTCTGCTTGGCCGAAACAAGGCAACTTTGGTCCACTAGAGCTGCTTTACTGTTTGATTATGCTGATGCATCTCCAACGATCCTCGGATCGAATGGTAATCACCATTGGGTAGTTGACTTCTCCCCAAGTCTAAGGAACCTGACCTCACCTTCTTTAGCTTAGGAAAATGCCCAAGTCAGAGCTCTAGTTCGTGATTCACCGGAAATTGGAGCAGTAGAGAGAGAGAGGAGTTTTCAAGTATGAGGAGGAGCTCTTTATACAAGGAGCTCGATGACTCATTGGTCGTCCAATTGGCACCTTTATGGCAATCATTCATGGCCTAAAATGCCCTAAACGGAGACTTTTCATCTTCATTAGTGTTACTCACTTTTTTGACAAGTGAACAGTGTTGTCATCTTAAGAAAGAAGACAACACTGTTCTGAACTAAACTGAACCAGTCTAAACTAGGTTCAATGCTTAAATCGGTTAGTTCAGGTTTGATTAGACCGAATTTTTCAAAATTAAAAACTTCTAAATTCATTCTCTATTCGATGGTGACTTCAATTCTCCAAATTTGAATTTTTAAGCTACCTTAAAGAACCCAACCTCGCCTTGTTTAGCTTAGAAAAGAGTCCAAGTCAGAGCTCTAGTTTGAGCTTTGCTGGATATTGGAGCATTTGAGAGAGAATGGAGTTTTCAGGTGTGGAGAGGATGAATGAGGAGGGGGTCTTTATATAGGAAGCTCAAGGACTTCTTAGCCATCCGATTGGCACCTTAATGGCAGTCATTCATTGCTTAAAACTCCCTCACTAGAGACTTTTCAATTTCGTTGGCGCTATGCAATTTTTCGGCGAGTGGCCAGTGTTGTCATCTAAAGGAAGAAGATGACACTATTCCGAATAAGACCAGACCGATCCGAACCAGGTTCAAAGCTTAAACTGGCTGGTTCACCCCTAATTCAACCAAAATTTTCAAATATAAAAATTTATAAATTAATTTTCTATCAATGGTGGCCTCAAATCTCAAATTTGAATTTTGTAAGCCACCTAGAAAAATGAATTTAGCATCTGGTTCAATAGTTGTTCAAACCGGTTCGGATCCGGTTTACCTAAACCGGTTTTGTTTTCATCTCCAATTCATCATTAAGTCCTTTTTCATGACTTTGGTGAATCTTTAGGTTGCTTAGGATCCATAAATTTCCTATTTTGCCCTTTTTTTATCGGTTCCAATTCACAAACTTACTTGGTTCATAAATTGGTTCAATATAGTTGGATATGGTTCATCAAAATTGGTCTAGTTTTTCTCTTCAAATTTGTCCTAAGGTTCTTTTACAAGACTTTGTGAACCCTTTGGATCAGCCGGGAGTTGTAAATTTCCAAATTGTCCGTTCTCTAATGATCGGGTTTGTGAACCAGTTCGGTGTTTCTCACTCGGTTTGACCAATTCTTTTCCCAGTTTTCCTTAACTCAAAAGAGCGAGGTTTACAACTCTCTCCTCCTTTTAGGAGTTTTGTCCCCAAAACTTAATTCACATATTTCACATCTAGATTAATTTCCTTTAATGTCGACTTGGGTTTTCTTGATAGGCTAACACTTCAATTGCTCTTTCACTTAATCCCTGTAATCATTCATCTAAGCAATTTCTTTTCACCTATCATGCTTACTCCTTCCATGGAGTTATAATAATGAGGCATGTCTGGTTCATCAATCCAAATGTATATCCTTATATTCGCATCTCCCTTTATTTAGGGTAAGGTTCTTCCTTTTGGGGCTCTTACTCAAGATTTTAGGATTGAGAGTTCCAAGGTGCCCAATCTTTATTTTGTCTAGTTATTCTCTTAATCATTGAAACACTTAGCTCGACATTCTTTCGAGCATTACATACTTGTTTTCACAAGTTTTGGTGTTATTATTCTTTCGTTCCAATTTGACCCATCCTTCATCCGTCATTGATTATTGCTTCAGTCAAAATTTATGTTTGGTATTGTTATGCTTACTAAGTGACTCCTTACTCGAATCATATTTTACTCAGGAATGTTGGTGCTTATATGTCCCTTACGACATGACATAGTTCTGAACTTGTCTCTATCCATCAGACTTCTATAACACCTCCTTTAGGGTTGTTTCCAACTTTTCAACCTTTTAGGGACTGTATAATTTCATTCCTCCTTTCTTCGGGTAGTATTCCTCGACTACATTTACTGTTATCCAATTATTCTTCATACCTTGACAATGTGCCTTACATAACTGTGTCGGTTTTCCTTACCCACTCGTCCTTTCCCAACTTCTTATTGGGTCTTTCTAGTCCCAATTATTTGGTTTCCTGATGGTTTACCGACAAACTAGGATTCTTTCCTTCGTAAGTCCTTGGCATTCGTTATTCAAGGATTTTTCCTTTTTCCTTAATCCACTTTTACTTACTCATGATTATTTCATGATTATTTATTCTAAATTAATCACTTTTGGTCTATGTGTTGACTCCTTTGCTTGGGAAGGCTCCCTTCTTCCGATTTCGTTCTATACTATGTCCCTCATAGTAGAGACTTCTATGTTAGGAGCTACATGCTCAACCTTCTTATCATTTCTTATTCCTTACTTGAGATACTTCAGATTATCAGTCTTATTCCATGCACTTCACACTATGCTCAGCCGTCCACTCTTTAGGCTTCATTATGTATGTATGGACTACGACTCGTCTCACTAATCGTGGTTATTTCTCCTTAGCCACATCTTATTTAGAAGGATTACTTTCCCAACGTTTTCTCAGGCATTCTTTCCTTTATTTCCTTATTATGGTTATTCCACTCATCCTTATTATGCTAACTTCCTATTTCCCCATTCCTTTTAACTTATTCCTTGGGTCATCCCAGTATATTTTCTTGGTTCTTTCGCCTCAGCTTACGCTTCATTTGCATGTTCATCTCCTTATCCCTCTCCACTTGGTTCCATTACCTCTCAATTGGGTTACATATGCCATTTTAGAGTTTCCTTCCTTGGTAGGGCTCTTTTCCTTTCTCCCGAAATTCCTTTTTCATTTGCTCTAGGGAATAACGACAGATAGCCAAATAGAATAAACAAAACCCTAAGAAGGAATGAGATGTAGTAAAGACTACACTCTATGATGGATAATAGGATGGGCATGAAGAACGAGTGTACAACTGCCCAGACGATTGGACCAGAAAAATAAAGAATTGTGAAATGGTTGCAAACAAATTAGAGGGGATTAAGGCCAAAGGAAAACCCTTGAGTAGAGGATATCATTGGGAATGATGATGGATCTAAGAAAGGACGAAACCCAGCATGTCGGTAAAATATCTAGGAATTTAATTAATTGGAATAGGAAATACTCAATAAGGAAGTCGAAAAGGAACGAGTGGGTAAGGAGAACCAACACAATTAAGTAAGTGGAGTTAATTATGGTAAAAAAAGGATAGTTGAGGAATACTATCAAAAGAAAAGAGAAATAAAGTTATAGGATCCCTGAAAGGTGTAATAGCTAAGAGAGACACATCTGGAGATGTTCTAAAAATCAAATGGACAGAGACATGTCCTAGAAAATGCCATGCTGTAAGGGCATGTAAGCCCAAGAACCCGAGGAGAATATGACTCAAAGTAAGGAAGAGTCGGCTAATAAGCATGACGAGGTCAAATATAACAATTTGGACCGAATTTATAATAGACAATGAATGGAGAAAGAGTCGAAATAGGACGAAAAGGTGGTGGTAAAGAAATCCGCAAAAATAAGTACGAAATGCTCTATAGAATGACGAGCTAAGTGTTTCAATGATCAAGCATTTAACTAGACACGAAAATGGTTAGTTATCTTGGAATTCCCAATCTTGAGTACAAGACCTAAAGGGGAAGAATGTTTCTCTAAGCAAAAATAGAGATAAAATCTAAGAACGTACCCTGAGGTAAGGTATGTCTAGTTATGACAAACTCCATGGAGGGAGTAAATAATATTAACGAAAATGAATTTCTTAAGTGAAGCCTGTAAAAGGGACTAATTTCAAGGACGAGAGAAAAGTTTATATCTTAAGCAAACACCAAATGGGTATCAAAGGAAATGATTGCTCATGTAAGGATGTTAACTAAGTTTTGGGGACAAAACTCTTAAAAGGAGGGGAGAGTTGTAAAACCCGCACTTTTGAGCTAAGGAAAACCAGGAAAAGAACCGATCAAACCAAGTGAGGATTTAGAACCGGTTCACAAACCCGATTATTTCTGAACGGGTAAGTTGGGAATTTACAACTCTCGGGTGATCCAAAGGGTTCATTAAACCTTGAAAAAGAAACTTAAGACAAATTCGGAAATAAAAATCAAATTGGTTCAAGTGAACTAGATTTCATAAGAACTTTAAAGTTAAGTGTGCTTGCCGAAAAGTAGTGTGAGGATGGGTGACCTCCTGGAAAGTATGAATTTTTTTGTAACCCGAAATTTCGGATTAATATATATTTAATTATTGTAATTAATACCAATAATTTAATACCTAAATTAAATTATTGGAATTAATACTAAAATTTAATTTATTTGAATTAATACCGAAATTAAATTATTGGAATTAATACCAATAATTTATGGAAATATTAATACTAGTAATAAATATTGCTCATTTAATACACGGGTTTTACCCCTATATAAAGAGGTCATCCCCATTTCATTCTCCTTACACTTGAACATTTCTCTCTCTCTCTCTACTGCTCCATTTCCCGATAAAGCTCGAACTAGAGCTTCGACTTGAACAAAGGTCGTGGTCTTTAGAACCAGGAAGAAGACAGTTATCAGATAGCAAACTTCAGTCAATCCGAGAATCGTTGGAGAAGCGCCGACATGATGGAATAGTGAAGCAACTCCAGCGAACTAAAGCTGTCCTATTTCGGCCAAGCTGAAATCGGCCATTTCAAGCCCTCCTCAGGCCAAACCAAGCCCTCCCAACACTTCCTTAGCCTTTCCACGGTCGAATTAGGACCGAAAGGTAAGTCAATTCGGCTCCCCTTTACAATTTTCGATCGGTGCTAGAGAGAGAATCGACCGAATTTCAATGACGAAATTCTAATCCAATTCCGCATCAATTGATGCGATTCTTGATTCTAGGATGAACCTCAGGATAAGAGTTATCTGTCCAGATCGAAAGCTCGAACCGTCGTGCCTTCACCGGTGAGTAATCGAAGCTTTCTCTCTCTATAGTTCATTTTCCGGCGAAACTCCGTTTGAGCTCGTCCCGACTTTAAAACTTGCTATTCACATTTCTGAAGAGTCGTATGAACATGTAGAAACTCAATTTCAACTTCAATTTCAACAATTGGAAACGTTTGATGGGTCAATTTGATGAAATCAAATTCGGCTGTGTTAAAAAGTTGGAATTGGGGGAAAATTGGGGATTTTTTGAATTCAAAGGGCCAAAATACAATTTTATGAAATTGAGGGTCAATTGGGAATGAAAATAATGTTGGAGGACCAATTGAGGAATTTTGAAATTTTTGGGGCAAAATTTACCATTTTTGTAAAGGAAGGGCAAAATGGTAATTTTGGAAAAGTTGGGGGACCAAATTGGAAATTTGGGAAATTAAACCCCTTTCTGTGAAATGGAATAAATTGAGGTGCTATGATAAATTTTATAAGTTTCGAGACTCAATTTGAGGAAAAACTGGCATTTGGGACTTAAAGTTAAAGAGAAATAACTTTAGGGACCTAATTGCAAATAAATGAAAGTTTGACTTTCTCATTCATTTGGAATGAATGAAGGCGAATAGGCTGAAGGATAATGAACCAAAATGTTCATATCGTGTAGAAACGCGAAATACCGGGAACGCCAGCAAGGACAAGCTCGCGTGAATACAAAGAACCAGTATAGGGGAATTCACGGCATTAACGGGTGAGTGGGTTTACTAACATCATACCCGGTTGGGATGATGAGCACAACTTAAAGATAAAAACCACTTACCGATTGTGAGTGGAAATTTTATGTCTTACCTGGTAGGGAATGATAAGTACCTTGGTATAAAAACCCACTGTTTAGTGGTATTTTAATCATCACTACTTAGAGAAAGTGATGTGAAAGTTATGCGGAAATACTACTTACGGGTTGTAAGTAGATCATACCCGGTTGGTATGATGAGACTTTCTCGAAGGAAGTTGAAAACCCGTTCATCGGTTATGAACGGAGATGTCCTTATACCAGTCGATATGATGGACAGTAAAAATCTATTTTTGTCGAAAGTGATCTCTCGTGACTGTGTGCCAATGCTTAAACAATTTGGGAGACCTTTTCAATGGGAGCTCGAATAGCTCTAATAGCTCTAATAGGCCGGGGGCTAAATGCCCGATTTTGAAAATCTTGTACAGTGGGCCCAAGGCCAGTTAGCACGAGTAGGAGCTCATAAATGAACATGATATATGTGCCATAAAATTTAATAAGTGAATTGTTTGGCCATGGTACCAAGATAGGATTGACATGCTCAGTCAACTAGCGGTAGTGCGACATGACAGGTCGACAGACTAGTTAAGACAAACAGCTGCGGGTTGAGTTGAGAGTCGGGGCTGTTGGACTAGTGGCACCACAGATTACATGGCAATATAAGAAAATATTGTTTGTGCATGCACTATGAGTACGGGATCATCAAGACGCCCATGAGGGGTAGTGATGCGTCCTAAGGGCACTGGACGACCTAGTGGCTATAAGTGCTGTTCGTCATTCCAGCTGTCTATGCGAAATATGGAGTAGCACCAAGTGCATGAGACCGGGGTGGAGACAGGATGAGGTCTCTGTCCTCATACGGACACGAAGAAGTGATTTCAGGATTGTGGGTCGGATGTCACGTACATCCACTCATTCCCAGGGTAGAAGTGGTTGTACTTCTATCCGGGTGGCTGGAAAAATCGCTCCGAAGCCACTAGTGGGTTCAATAGTGATACTGACTTGCGAATGTGTGTAACCTTCATGATGAAATATGTATGTTGGGTGATGACACACTATGGTAACTAAGAAATAATGGAAAAACCCAGATTTTTAAATGAAGGGATTTTTTTAAAACAAAGGAGTCTGGCACACTCCATATAAATATTTTTCTTAAAAGTCAAAAGCTTTTAAAAACCCATTCACTAAGTAGTCGTACTCACCCCCTCCCTTTTAGGAAATCCCGGAAAGCCTCCCCTTAAAGACCGTCAACTAAGATGCCTGTAAGACAGGTATGTAAAGTTTTAAATTTCATGAAGTTTTGATTATACTATTCTAGGAAAAAGGTGCAGGTTCAAAGACGCTTTACTCTTTATGGTTTACATTAAGGGGAAACCCTTTAATAAATTGGGAGAGTGGCGGGTTGATCACGGGGATCTGACCAAACCGGGTCGGGGCGTGACACCTTTGGTCTAATTTTCTTAGTGCATTTGTTTCTCAAGTTTTCTTGTTTTTAATGTCTACCCTTTTTAGGGTGTAGTCCTTTCTACTTCTCGGTCTTCCTTAGGGCATTATTTATTCTCCTTGACTGTCTTGTTGTAACGACTTGCTTCCTTTCTCTATATTTGTCTGAAACCTCTATTTGACTTCACTGCTTTTTCCAAAGTGAGTCGTATTTTCCATCTCGAGGCATTTCATTTGTCGTCAATGCTCGGGTGATCTTTTCTCATGGAGGCGCTCCCTTCCTTGCTCCTAAATGGCTAAAAACTTTTTCTTAAGGAAAAATCTTTTGAAATTACACTTTGTTCTAATTTGCGATTTATTGAAATCCTACTTTTAGTCCTTTTTCCTCCCTACCATTATGCTAGGATCTTGAAGAGATTACTCCTAGATGTAATTGAAGTTCCGAGTAGGAGTTGTATTTCTAGTGATGGTATCCTTCCGGGTTTCCTATAGCTGTGGGGGTATTATTATTGGAAAATATTGTCCTAAATCCTTGCGGTGTGGGACAATCTTTCACTTCATGTCCTATTCCCCTATAGGTTACCTTGATTCCTGTCCTTAGTAGGGTTGGGCACTTCTCCACACAATGTCCCTATTATTCATACTTGTATTTACGTGGACATAAGTGGTTCCTTCTGGCATTTTTCTAGGAAATTGTTGGTTTTAGTGCTTCTTCATCCTTTAGTCTAGATACCTTGAGAGTTTTCTTATGGAGTCTTCTTTGTCAATTGATTACTCTAAGAGTCCTCCTAGGTTTCCCGATTCCCTAATTCAGTTTCCTTAACTTGGATGGGATTCTCCTTAGTTTTTATGGTAATATAAGCTTGTTTGGTCACTTTCTTTGGGGCCACCTTCCTTGAAGATCACATCCTTTGAGAGACAGGGCTTTTAGGAATTTGTAATACTTCATTAATAGAGTAGTACAATATTTTGGGGGGTTTTGGCCCTATTATAGAAAATGACCACAAAATAAATAGGGAGCTACGGGATTCTTGATAAGCATCCTCATATGTAAGGTTATATGCCATTTGTTGGCGTTTATGGCATCATGCATGGCTTCCTTCGAACTTAAAGTTGTGACCTCAATAGGTCCTAGCACCATCCTCCTGGATACTTCCCCATTTTGTCTTTTGAGACTTCTACCATGCCTCATGCATTAGGAAGCTTCTAGGGTTGCCTTCCTATGAAGACAAAGTGTTGAATAGAGTCATTCCTAGTTTTTTGGTTACTCTCATGGGAGCCATCTGAAAATTTTAAGATAAATCCTATTAGTTAATATATTTTCTAGTCTTGATTATGTATTTGAGGAAACAGGCTTTAATACTACTCAAGTTGTCAAGCCCCGACCCTGTTTGGTCGGATCCCCGTGATCAACCCGCCACTCTCCTGGTTTACTAAGGGTTGCCCCTTATTTATAAACCATGAAGAATAAGGAATCCATTAAACTTGCACCTTTCCTGGAATAACATAAATCAAAACTATATAAAATTTTAAACTGAGCATACCTGTCTTAGAGGCGTATTAGCAGGTGGTCTTTAGACTAGGCTTTCTGGGGTTTCCTAAAATGGATATAAGGGAGGGGTGAGTACAAGGACTCAGTGAATGGGTTTTCAAAATTTATCTTTGAGGAAAAATGTTTGATTTGGATTGTGCCGGACTCCTTATTTTCTTTTAAAAAAAACTTTCATTTCAAATTTCTGTTTTTATCACCATTTCTTATTAATCACGGTGTGTCATCACCCAACACACATCCTTCACCATGAAGGTCAAACACACAATCATAGGCTAGTACATCCACTGAACCCACTTGTGGCGTCAGAGCGACTTTACCGGCCATTTAGATAGAAGCACGTCCACTTCTACCCTAAGAATAAGTGGATGTTCATGAGATCTAACCCTCAATCCCGTAACAATTCTCCATGTCCATATGAGGATAGAGACCTCATCCCATCCCCACCCCGGTCTCATGTGCTTGAAGCTAGCTCCGAGCTTCGTACGGTCACCTGGTTCGACAAACTGCCCTTATACCCACTAGGTCGTCCAAGGTCCTAGGACACATCACTACGCCTCTTTGGCATCTTGAAGGTCCCGTAAACATAGTGCATGCACAATCCGTATTTTCACATCATGCAATATCATCTGTGGTGTCACTGGTCCAATGGCCCCAACCCTTAATTCAACCTGCAGCTATTTGTCTTGACTAGTCCGAAGACTTGTCATGTCGCACTGCCACTAGTTGATTGAATATATCAGTCCTGACTTAATACCATGGCTAAACAATTCATTTATTTAAAGTTTTATGGCATATATCTCATGTTTGTTTACAAGCTCCTACTCGTGTCAACTGGCCTATGGCCTATTGTTCGAGATTTTCAAAACCGAGCATATTAGCGCCCAAATTCCAAAATCGGGGCCTTCGGCCTAACCGAGCTATATGAGCTCCCGTCAAGAAGGTCTCCCAAATCGTTTAAGCAGTGGCACACAGTCAGGGGAGAAAACTTCCAACAAAATTATATTTTCAACTATCCATCATACCAATCGAGTATGAGGATATCTCCGCTTATAATCGATAAACGGTTTTCCACTTCCTCCAAGGAAGTTTCACCATACCAACTGGGTATGATGTACTTACAACCAGTAAGTAGTTTTTACGTGTCATCTTTACATTACTTCTCTAAGTTGTGATGTTTAAAATACCACTAAGTAGTGGGTTTTCATTTTCGAGGTACTTATCATCCCAACCGGGTATGATATAAAAACCCCACTCATCCAATTGTGTAGTGAAATTCCTCTTAGCCGATTTATTGTCCTTACTCGAACTTGTCTTAGCTAGCTTTCTCGGTACTTCTTGTTCCTACATGATATAATCATTCTTGTTCATTATTCTTTGGCCTAATAGCCCTCATTCATCCCAATTGAATGATAAAAAATATTTTTTTATTTTATTTGCAATTAGGTCCCTAATGTTATTTTTATTTACTTTAAGTCGCTAATGCCAGTTTTTTCCTCAAATTGAGTCCTGAAACTTTTAAAATTTATCTTAGTACCTCAATTTATTCAAACTCACGAAAAGGGGTTTAATTTCCCAAATTTTTAATTTGGTCCCCCAACTTTTCCAAAATTACCATTTTGCCCTTCCTTTACAAAAATGGTAAGTTTTACCCCAAAAATTCTAAAATTCCTCAATTGGACCCTCTAACATTCTTATCATGCCCAATTGACCCTCAATTTTATAAAATTGCATTTTGGTCCTTTGAATTTTTGAAAATCCCCAATTTTTCTCCCAATTTCAACTTCCTAACACAGCCGAATTTGATTTCATCAAAATTGATCGATCAAACACTTCTAATTGTTGAAATTGAAGTTAGATTGGAGTTCCTATACCTTTATACAATTCAATTGCACTTTGAATCAAGCGATTTGGTGTCGGAATGAGCTCAAATGGAGCTCCGCCGGAAAACTAGACTTAGAGAGAGAAAGTTTACCATCGGGGTTGCGACGATCTGAGCTTTCAATCTGGGTGGATAGCTTTCATCCTAAGGTTCATCCTTGGATGAAGAATTGCATTAATTAATGCAGAATTGAGTTAGAATTTCATCATCGAAGTTCTACCGGTTCTCTCTAGCACCTGTCGGAAATTGTTGAGGGGAGTCGAATTTTCCTACCTTTCAGCTCTAATTCAACTGTAGGAGGGTTGTGGAGGTGTTGGGAATGTTTATTTTAGCCTAAGGAGGGCTCAAATTGGTCGATTTTAGCTCCACCGAAATAGGGCAGCTTCGGTCCGTCGAAGCTGCTTCACTATTCCATCACGGCAACGCTACTCCGGCTACCCTAGGAGCAAACGGAGACTACAGGCATGTAGCTGACTTCTCCCTGGTTCTAAAGAACCCACCCTCGCCTTGTTTGGCTTAGAAAAGTGCCCAAGTTGAAGCTCTGGTTCGAGATTCGCCAGAAATTAGAGCTGTTGAGAGAGAATAGAGGATGAATGACGAGGGGGTCTTTATATAGGAAGCTCAGGGACTTCTTGGTCATCCAATTGATGCCTTAATGGCGGTCATTCATTGCCTAAAACTCCCTGGTTGGAGACTTTTCAGCTTCGTTGGCGCTGTGTAATTTTCCGACGAGTGAATAGTGTTGTCTTCTGAAAGAACAAGATGACACTGTTCCGAACTAGACTGGACCGGTATGAACTGGGTTCAAAGCTTAAACCGGCCGGTTCTCCCTCGATTTGACCGAATTTTTCAAATCTAAAAATTTATAAATTCATTTTATATTCAATGGTGGCCTCAAATCTCAAATTTGAATTTTCTAAGCCACCTAGAAAAATAAATTTAGCATCCGGTTAAATAGTGATTCAAACTAGTCCAAACTGGTTCAATATGGTTCACCTGAACCGGTTTGGTTTTCATCTCCAATTCATCCTTAAGTCCTTTTTCACGACTTTGGTGACTCTTTAGGTCATTCAGGATCCATAAATTTCTCGGTATTCCCTTTCTCTATCGATTCTAGTTCACAAACTAACTCGGTTCATAAACCATTTCAATCTAGTTGGATCCAATTCATCGGAACAAGTCTGGTTTTTCTCTTCAAATTTTTCCTAAGGTTCTTTCCAAGACTTTATGAACCCTTTGAATCATGCGGGAGTTGTAAATTTCCAAATCTCTTGTTCTCTAATGATCGGGTTTGTGAACCGGTTCGGTGTTTCTCACACAGTTTGACCAGTTCTTTTATTGGTTTTCCTTTACCCAAAAGAGTGGGGTTCACAATTTTCCTACTTACCCATTCCTTGGGTCCTCCTAGTATACTTCCCTAGGTTCTTTCATGTAAACCCCACCCTTTTAAGCTAAGGAAAAACTGGGAAAAGAACCAGCCAAACCGAGTGAGAGAACAAAACTAGTTCACAAACCCAATCATTTGTGAACAGACAATTTGGGAATTTACAACTCCCGGGTGATCCAAATGGTTTATAATACTATGGAAAAGAACCTTAAGACAAAGTGGGAGAGAAAAACCAGATCGGTTTGGGTGAACCGGATAAGAATTGGATTGAACCAATTTAAGGACCGAGTGAGTTTATGAATCGTAATCGATAAAGAGATGGTAACGCGGGAATTTTATGGACCCTAAGTGATGAGCCAAGGAGTCACAAAAGACATGGAAATGGACTTGTGAAGGAATTAGGGATGAAAACCAAACCGGTTCAGGTGAACCGGATTTGAACCAGTTTGGACCGATTTCAACCACTATTGAACCAGATCCTAAATTCATTTTTCTAAGTGGCTTAAATAATTCAAATTTGAGATTTGAGGCCACATTGGATAGAAAATGAATTTAGATAAATTTAGAAATTTTTAGATTTGAAAAACTCGATCGAATGAGGGGTGAACCGGCCGGTTTAAGCTTCGAACATGGTTCGGACTAGTCCGGTCCGGTTCGGAATAGTGTCATCTTCTTCCTCAGGATGACAACACTGTTCACTCGCCAGAAAATCGAAGCAGTGCTGGTGAAGAAGAAATGCTTCCATTCGGTATGTTTCAAGTCTTCAATTCCTGTCATAATGGTGCCAAACGGACGGCCAACAGGTCCCCGAGCTCCCTATGTAAAGAGCCCCTCCCCATTCATCCTCTCCACATTTGAAAACTCCATTCTCTCTCAACTGCTCTATTTTTTGGTGAAGCTCGAACCAGAGCTCCGATATAGGGTCATTTCTAAAACAAACAAGGCAAGGTCGGGTTCTTTAGAACTGGGGAGAAGTCAGCTACACGTCTGTAGTCTCCGTTTGCTCCAAGGGTCACGAGAGAAACGCTGGTGTGATGAAACAGTGAAGCAGCTCCAGCAGATCGAAGCTACTCTGTTTTGGTTGAGTTGAAATTGCCATTTCGAGCCCTCCTCAGGACAAACCAAGCTCTCCCAACACTTCCTCAGCCCTTCCACAACTGAATTAGGATCGAAAGGTAAGCCAATTTGACACCCCTTTACAATTTTTGATCGATGTTAGAGAGAGTCGACCGAATTTCAATGACGAAATTCTAATCTAATTTGGCATCAGTTGATGCGATTCTTGATTCTAGGATGAACTCAGGACGAGAGTTATCTACCCAGATCGAAAGCTCGGACCACTATGTCCTCACCGGTGAGTAATGGAAGCTTTCTCTCTCTATAGTCTCTTTTCCGATAAAGCTCCGTTTGAGCTCGTTCTGACGTTAAAACTCGTGATTCAAAGTTCAATGGAATAATATGAATATGGAGAAACTCAATTTCAACAATTAGAGGTGTTTGATCGGTCAATTTGATGAAATCAAATTCGGTTGTGTTAAAGAGTTCGAATTGGGGGAAAATTGGAGGGAATTGGGGATTTTCGAAAATTCGAGGAACTGAAATGCAATTTCCTAAAATTGAGGGTCAATTGGGTATGATAAAAATGTTAGAGGGCCAACTGAGGAATTTTAGAATTTTTGGGGTGAAACTTACCATTTTTGTAACAGAAGGGGAAAATGGTAATTTTGGAAAAGTTGGGGGGACCAAATTGGAAATTTGGGAAATTAATCCCCTTTTTGGGAAATGTAATAAATTGAGGTAATATGATAAATTTTAAAAGTTTCAGGACTCAATTTGAGGGAAAACCGGCATTAGGGACTTAAAGTTAAAGAGAAATAACTTTAGGGACCAAATTACAAATAAATGAAAGTTTGACTTTCTCATTCATTTGGAATGAATGAAGGCTATTAGGTCAAATGATAATGAGCCGAGATGTTCATATCGTGTCGGAACACGAAGTACCGCGAACGCCAGCAAAGACAAGCTTGCGTGAATACAAAGAACCTATCTATTGGAATTCACGACATTAACGGGTGAGTGGGTTTACTAACATCATACCCGGTTGGGATGATTAGTACAACTTAAAGTTAAAAACCACTTACCGGTTGTGAGTGGGATTTTATGTCATACCCGATTGGGGATGATAGGCTCATTGAAATGAAAACCACTATTATATGGTATTTTAAACATCACGACTTAGAGTAGTGATGTGAAAACCATGTGGAAAAACTACTTACCAGTGGTAAGTAGATCATACCCAGTTGGTATGATAAAACTTCCTCGAAGGAAGTTGAAAACCCGTTCATCGGTTATGAACGGAGATGTCCTTATATCGGGTTAGTATAATGGACAGTGAAAACATATTTTTGTCAGAAATGTTCTCCCCTAACTGTGTGCGAATACTTAAATAATTTGGGAGACCTTCTCGATGGGAGCTTGAATAGCTCTTAAAGGCCAGGGGCCTCAGTTTTGGAACTTGGGGGCTAATATGCTCGATTTTGAAAATCTCACACAGTGGGCCATATGCCAATGGGCACGAGCAGAAGCTCATAAACGAACATGATATATGTGCCATAAAACTTTAATAAGTAAATTGTATGGTCATGGTACCAAGGTTGGTTCGACATTCTCAGTCAACTAGCAGTAGTGCGACATGACCGGTCTCCGAACTAGTTAAGACAAACAGCTGCAGGTTGAGTTGAAAGTCAGAACCATTGGACTAATGACACCATAGATTATATGGCATAATAAGAAAATATTGTTTGTGCATGCACTATGAGTACGGGATCATCAAGACGCCCATGAGGGGTAGTGATGCGTCCTAAGGGCCCTGGACGACCCACTAAGTATAAGGGCAGTTTGTCGTTCTGGGTAACCGTGCAAAATTTGGAGTAGCACCAAGCACATGAGACCGGAGTGTAGACGGGATGAGGTCTCTGTCCTCATATGGACACGAAGAATCGATTTCGAGATTGAGGGTCGGATGTCACGTACATCCACTCATTCTCAAGATGGAAGTGGTTGTACTTCTATCTAGGTGGTTGGTAAAGTCGCTCTGAAGCCACAAGTGGGTTCAGTGGTCGTGTTGGCCTGCAAATGTGTGTAACCTTCATGATGAAAGATGTGTGTTGGGTGATTACACACCGTGAAAATAAGAAATGGTGGAAAAGCTGAGATTTTTTTAAATGAAGGGATTTTTGAAAAGTAAGGAGTCTGGCACACTCCAAAACAAATCTTTTTCCTAAAGTTAATGGTTTTGAAAAATCCATTCACTGAGTAGTCGTACTCACCCCCTCCCTTACATCCCTTTCAGGAGATTTCGGAAAGTCTACCCTTAAAGACCATCAGCTAAGACGCTTGTGAGACAGGTATAGTAAATCTAAATTATTATACAGTTTTTATTTATGTTATTCCAGGAAAAGGTGCAGGTTAAAGGACGTCATACTCTTTACGGTTTATAATAAGAGGAAACCCTTTAATAAATTGGGAGAGTGGCGGGTTGATCACGGGGATCTGACCAAACTAGGTCGGGGCGTGATAATTAGAGTGGTATCAGAGCCTGTTTCCTCGAATACATAATTAAGACTAGAAAATATAGTAACTGATAAGATTTATCTTAAAATTTTCAGATGGCTCCCAGGAGAGGAACCAAGAAAACTAGGAATGATTTTACTCAGCACCTTGTCCTCATAGGAATACAACTCTAGAAGCTTCCCAAATGCTTGGGGCATGGTAGAAATCACCAAGGACCAAATGACAATGTATCCAAGAGGATGATGCTTGGACCTATTGAGGTCACACCCCAAGTACAAAGGGAGCCAAGCCTGAAACCAAGGAACACCTGCTAGGGCTTATAACCTTACCATGGAGGATGCTTATCAAACACTCCATAGCCCTCTATCTATTTCATAACCACCTCTTTGTAATATGGTTAAGACCCTAACATATTGTACTCCTTCTCCATTAATGAAGAATTCCAAGTTCCTAAAACCATGTCTCTAAAAAAGGATGTAAGCCTACGCCTCAACTGTAGGAAGATTGTCTCAAGAAAAGTAACCAAACAAACCACGACGACTGAGGATAATCCCATCCCAAATAAGGAAATGAACCAAAAGACTAAAGAGTCTAGGAGAACACTTAGGGGAAAACTAGTAGGCAGAGAAGGCTCAACTAGAAAACTGACAAGGAGACTAAGGAATGAGAACTATAGTAGTAACTACTGGGCAAGGAAATGACATGTTACAAGGTGAGGACAATAGGGACACTACTCAAGAAAGTGCCCAACACTACTAAGGATAAATATCAAGATAACCTTTTGTAGGGCATGAAGTGAAGGATTGCCCCACATCGCAAGGATTTAGAACAATACCTTCCAAGAATAATGCATGCCTCTACAGCTACATGAATCTGAAAGTATTCTACCCCATGAAATATGACTCATGCTTGAAACTTCAACCATACCAGGAGAAAGCTCTTCAAGATCCTACCATAGTGGTGGGTACTTCCCGACCCAATCTCCTTTAAGAAAAGCTAAAGCCCCAAGTTGGTACTCGTATTTTGAAAGTAAATTTTGAGTTCCTAAAACTTTTTGTCCCTCAAAGATGGTGTAATGGTGTGCCTCAACTAGATGAGGGAGGAAAAGGATTGAAGGTAGGACCTCGATCAACCGCAAATAAAACAAAGGGTAGATGAAGAGAATTCTTCCTTAAGAAGAAATTTCCAACCATCTGGGAGCAAGGAAGGAAGCACCTCTACAAGAGAAGACAAGCCGAGCATTAGACGCTAAATGGGATGTTTTGGGATGATAAGTACGACTTGCTTTGGAAAAAGTGGAGAAGTCAAGTTTCAGACCAACATAGCAAAAAGAACCAAATCGTAACACCAAGATAGTTAAGGAGAATAAACGACGCCCTAAGGAGAACTAGGAAGTAGTAAGGACTACACCCTAAAAAGGGCAATGGGATGGGCATTAAGGACAAGAAAACTCAAGAGACAACTGTCTCAAGATAATTAGACAAGGAGAATAGTAGGGACGAGTCAGTTAATGAACTAACCCTCGTGAAGTCATAAATTTAATCTTTAGTAAAGAAGGGAGAGGTGGAAAGGCCAAATATTTGGAAAATAAGGATGGAGGAAATCCTTAAAGAAATCAATGGGCAAGAACGGATTGACGACCAAACTCAAAGCTAGGAGAAGATCAAGTAAGCCTCTTGCGGGATGATTAAGAGATTTGGAAATAAGGAGGATTTGAGCTCAACTTAAAGGAAATAGACGTGTATAGGGGTACAAGTTGGAATGAGTATGGGGTACAAAGGATGTACCCGCAAGATTTCAAGAGTAAAGGTAAACGGAAGGGGATGACATCAAAGGACATCATTCAAGGATATATACATACGAAAACGAATGAAGAAGGAATTTCGGGAGAAAGGGAAAGAATCTCACCAAGGAAGGAAACTCTGAGGAGGGATACATGTCCCAACTAAGAGGTAATGGGGCCAAGTGACAAGGGGTGAGGAGACGAACTTGCAAATAAAGTGCATGGTGAGGTGAAAGAACCAAGGGAAACATACTAGGAGAACCTAAGGAGTAAGTTAAACCTAAGGAATGAGTAGGTAGAAAGATAGCATCAATAGATGCCATAACAAGTAAGAATCAGTAGACTACCCATAATAACAAAATAAAGGAAAGAACGTTCGAGAAACCTTGGGAAAGTAAGCTCCTTAAATAAGAAGTGGTTAAGAGGGAACGACCACTAATATCAAGATGGATTGTGGTCCACACTCGCATAATAGAGCCTAAAGAGTGGATGGTTGAGCATAGGGTGGAGTACACAAAATAAGATCGATAATCGGAAGCTACTCAAATAAGGAATAAGGGATGGAATGGAAAATTTAAGACAATGGAGGACTGAAAGTAGGCAAATGCCCAAATATAGAAAGGGTGTAAGGAGATGAAGAAAGGAAACCTTCAAGAAATAGTAAGAAGGTTGAACATGTAACTCCTAAGGTGAAAGTCTCTACTTTGAAGTAGTAGAGAATGAAATCGTAAAAAGGGAAACTCCCCAAACCAAGCAAATCAACATGTAGACCGAAAGGAATCAACTCGATATAAAGAATTGTGAAATGATTACGAACAAGTAAGAATGGATTAAGGCCAAAGGAAAATCCTTGAGTTAAGAATGTCATTGGGAATGATGATGGACCTAAGAAAGGACGAATCCCAGCATGTCAGTTAAACATCTGTAAATCAAATAATTGGAACTAGAAATACTCAATAAGGAAGTAAAAAAGGGATGAGTGGGTAAGGAGAACCGACACAATGGTGTAAATTGTGTTAATAACAGTGAAGGTAGTCGAGGAATACAACCAGAAGAAAAGAGGGATGAAGTTATACAATTCCTAAGAGGTTAAAAAGTAAGGAATAAACTCAAATGAGGTGTTTTGGAGATCTAATAGATATAGAGACAAGATCTAAAAACGTCATGTTGTAAGAGACAAGAAAACCCAACAATCCCAATGAAAACATGACTCCAAATAAAGAAGACTCGGTTAGTAAGCATGACAAAGTCAAACATAAAATTTAAATTGATTTGTAATGAGCAACGGATGAAGAAAGAGTCGAAATGGAACGAAAAAGTGATGATAAATAAACCCATGAAAACAGGTACGTAAGGCTGTAAAGGACGTCAAGCTAAGGGTTTCAATGACCAAGTGGTTGACTAGACACAGAAATGGTTAGTTATCTTGGAATTTCCAATCTTGAGTACGGAACCTCAAAGGGAATAATGTTGCTCTAAACAAAGAAAGAGATAAATCCAAGAATATACCCTGAAGTAAGGTATGTCTAGTTATGATAAACTCCATGGAGGGAGTAAATAATATAAAGGAAAAGGAATTCCTTAAGTGAAGGTTGTAAAAAAGGCTAATTGGAAGGACAAGAGTTTGCATGTTAAACAAACACCAAAGGGGCATCAAAGGAAATGATTCATCATACAAGGCTAATAATTAAGTTTTGGGGACAAAACTCCTAAAAGGAGGGGAGAGTTGTAAACCCCGCCCTTTTGAGCTAAGGAAAAATCAGGAAAAGGACCAGTCAAATCGAGTGAGAAAACCGAACCAGTTCACAAACCCGATCATTTGTGAATGGGCAATTTGGGAATTTACAACTCCCGGGTGATCCAAAGGGTTTATAATACTATGGAAAAGAACCTTTGGACAAAGTGGGAAAGAAAAACCAGATCGGTTAGGGTGAACCAGACCTGAACCGGATTGAACCGGTTTAAGGACCGAGTCAGTTTACGAATCAGAATCGATAAAGAGATGGTAAACCAAGAATTTTATGGACCCTAAGTGATGACCCAAGGACTCAAAAAAGACATGGAAATGGACTTGTAAAGAAATTGGGGATGAAAACCAAACCGGTTCAGGTGAACTAGATCCGAACCGATTTGGACCGATTTCATATTGAACCAGATCCTAAATTCATTTTTCTAAGTGGCTTAAATAATTCAAATTTGAGACTTGAGGCCACATTGGATAGAAAATGAATTTAGATGAATTTAGAAATTTTTAGATTTGAAAAACTCGGTTGAATGAGGGGTGAACCGGCCAGTTTAGCTTTGAACTCGGTTCGGACTGGTCTGGTCCGGTTCAGAATAGTGTCATCTTCTTTCTGAGGATGACAACACTGCTCACTTGTTGGAAAACTGAACCAGCACCAATGAAGAAGAAACACTTCCATTCGGTACATTTCAGGTCTTCAATGCCTGTCATAACGGTGCCAAACGGACGGCCAACGGGTCCCCGAGCTCTCTATATAAAGATCCCCTCCCCATTCATCCTCTCCACACCTGAAAACTTCATTCTCTCTCAACAGCTCCATTTTCCGGCAAAACCAGAGCTCTGATATGGGGTCTTTTCTAAGCCAAACAAGGTAAGGTCGGGTTATTTAGAACAGGGGAGAAGTCAGCTACACATCTAAAGTTCTGTTTGCTCCGAGGGTCACCGGAGAAACGCTGGCGTGATAAAACAGTGAAGCAGCTCTGGTGGACCGAAGCTGCCCTATTTTGGCTGAGTTGAAATCGGTCATTTCGATCTCTACTCAGGCCAAACAAAGCCCTCCCAACACTTCCTCAGCCCTTCCACGGTCGAATTAGGACCGAAATGTAAGCCAATTCAGCTCCCCTTTACAATTTTTTATCGGTGTTTGAGAGAGAGTCGACCAAATTTCAATGACAAAATTCTAATCCAATTCAGCATCAATTGATGCGATTCATAATTCTAGGATAAACCTCAGAACGAGAGCTATCTTCCTAGATCGAAAGCTCGGATCGTCGTGCCCACACCGGTGAGTAATCGAAGCTTTCTCTATCTACAGTCTATTTTCCAGCGAAGCTCCATTTAAGCTCGTTCTGGTGTTAAAACTCGCAATTCAAAGTTCTATGGAATCGTATGAACAAAGAGAAACTCAATTTCAACAATTAGAGGTGTTTTATTGGTCAATTTGATGAAATCAAATTCGGTTATGTTAAAGAGTTGGAATTGGGGGAAAAATTAGGGGAATTTGGGGATTTTTGAAAATTCGATGGACTGAAATGAAATTTCCTAAAATTGAGGGTCAATTGGGCATGATAAAAATGTTAGAGGGCCAAATGAGGAATTTTATAATTTTTGGGGTGAAACTTACCATTTTTTTAAAGGAAGGGCAAAATGGTAATTTTGTAAAAGTTGAGGGACCAAATTAGAAATTTGGGAAATTAATCCCCTTTTTGTGAAATGGAATAAATTGAGGTCCTATGATAAATTTTAAAAGTTTTGGGACTCAATTTGATGGAAAATCGGCATTAGGGACTTAAAGAGAAATAACTTTAGGGACCTAATTGTAAATAAATGAAAGTTTGACTTTCTCATTCATTTGGAATGAATGAAGGCTATTAGGCCAAATGATAATAAACCGAGATGTTCATAGCATGTAGGAACACAAAGTACCGGGAATGCAAGCAAGGACAAGCTTGCATGAATACAATGAACCGATCTAGTGGAATTCGTGACATTAACAGGTGAGTGGGTTTACTAACATCATACCCAGTTGGGATGTTGAGCATAACTTAAAGTTAAAAACTACTTACTGGTTGTGAGTGGGATTTTATGTCATACCCGATTGGGGATGATAAGCTCATCGAAATGACAACCCACTACTATGTGGTATTTTCAACATCACGACTTAGAGCACTGATGTGAAAACCATGCGGAAAAACTACTTATCGATGGTAAGTAGATCATAACTGGTTGGTATGATGAAACTTCCTCGAAGGAAGTTGAAAACCCATTCATCGGTTATGAACGAAGATGTCCTTATATCAGGTCAGTATAATGGACAGTGAAAACATATTTTTGTTAGAAGTGTTCTCCTCTGAATGTGTGCCAATGCTTAAACAATTTGGGAGACCTTCTCGACGGGACCTCGAATAGCTCTTAAAGGTTGGGGGCCTTGGTTTTGGAACTTGGGGGCTAATATGCCCGGTTTTGGAAATCTCGTACAGTGGGCCATAGGCCAATGGGCACGAGCAGAGGCTCGTAAACAAACATGATATATGTGCCATAAAACTTTAATAAGTAAATTATATGGTCATGGTACCAAAGCTAGTTCAACATTCTCAGTCAACTAGCAGCAGTGCGACATGACCGATCTCCGAAATAGTCAAGACAAACAGCTGCCGGTTGAGTTGAAAGTCGGGACTGTTAGACTAATGACACCCCAAATTATATGGCATAATAAGAAAATATTGTTTGTGTATGCACATGAGTACGGGATCATCAAGATGCCCATGAGGGGTAGTGATGCATACTAAGGGCCTTTGACGACCCGTTGAGTATAAGGGCAGTTTGTTGTTTCGGGTGACCGTGCAAAATTTGGAGTAGCACCAAGCACATGAGATTAGGGTGGGGACGGGATGAGGTCTCTGTCCTCATATGGACACAAAGAATCAATTTTGGGATTGAGGGTCGGATGTCACGTACATCTACTTATTCTCAAGATGGAAGTGGTCGTACTTCTATTTAGGTGGCTGGTAAAGTCACTCTGAAGCCACAAGTGGGTTCAGCGGTCGTGCTGGCGTATGAATGTGTATAACCTTCATGATGAAGGATGTGTGTTGGGTGATGACACACTGTGATAATAAGAAATGGTGGAAAAATTGAGATTTTTTTAAATGAAGGGATTTTTGAAAAGTAAGGAGTTTGGCACACTTCAAAACAAATCTTTTTTCTAAAGTTAAAGGTTTTGAAAAATCCATTCACTGAGTAGTCGTACTCACCCCTCCCTTATATCACTTTTAGGAGATTTCGGAAAGTCTACCCTTAAAGACCATCAACTAAGACGTTTATGAGACAAGTATAATAAATCTAAATTATTATACAGTTTTTTATTTATGTTATTTTAGGAAAAAGTGCAGGTTAAAGAACGCCTTACTCGTTACGATTTATAATAAGGGGAAACCCTTTAATAAACTGGGAGAGTGGTGGGTTGATCATGGGGATCTGACCAAACTGGGTCGGGGCGTGACATTTCACCTCAATGTGCACTTCATTCCTCATCCTTCATCACTTGGTTCATTACTTCTCAAATGGGATATGTATGCCTCCCCAAGGTTTCCTTTCCTGGAAATGGTTCAGGCACTATTTGCTTCAAGACCTCTTTATGTGAGACATACTAAATCCTCCTTATGGTTTGAATGTGATCACCATTTCATTTTTAGCCATTTATGTTTTGAAGAATTTCATCCATCCTTCTTTTCCACTATTATGGCCTTTCCACCACCTCCTTCCTTACTGGGATTTAAATTTATGATATACTCAAGGGTCAATTTGTTAACTGCATCATCCCTATTACTTCCTTGGTTTACTTGTCTTGAAATAGTTGTCCTTTGATTATAATTTTCCTTAATGCCTATCTCGTCATCCTTTTTAGGGTATAGTCCTTATTATTCCCCGGTTCTTCATGAGGTGTCTTCTCCCAAAGTTTCTAGTTACACCTTCTTGCTAGTTCAGTCTACAACCCTACTTGGCTCCTTTGCTTTTCCAAAGTAGGTCACACCTTGTTATCCCGAGACATTTCATCATTAGGGGCTTGTCTTCTATGGAGGAGATGCTTCCTTCTTTGCTCCTAGGTGGCTTGTAACACTCCTTAAGGGAAAATTTCCTTTCTATCTGTATTTAGATCTGTGTTGGTTTTCTTAAGGTCCTATCCTTGGTCTTCTTCCTGTGATCCTCCCTCATGTAATTGAGGCAAATGATCGTATTATTGAGGGACAAAAAATTTTTTAGGAACTTAGAATCTTATTCATTTAAGTAAGAATACAGTTTGGGGTTTTAACATCTCTTAAAGAAGATTGTTACAATGACGGTTTGGGAAGTACTTAGCACTATGCTATAGTCTAGAAGGATTTCTTCTTGGGTGAGATTGGGATCCCTAGCCAAAATTGTGGTTCTTGTAATGTTATCCCTCCAGGCTTCTATAGGGGTGGAGGTGTACTTATTTGAAGGTATTGATTTGATTCCTTGCGGTGTGGGATAGTCCTTTGCTATGTGTCCCACCCCCTACACTCATAACAAGTCATTTCGGGTCCTATCCTTCATAATGTTGGGCATCTTTTAATGTAGTGTCCCCATTGCCCACATATATAACAGACCTTTCTAAGGGATTGATGATAGTTTGATGCTTTATCATCCTTGAGCCCGAATACCTTGGAGGTTTTCTTGTCGAGAACTCTTTGACCCAGGGTTACTCCAAGAGTCCTTCTATACTTTCGGTTCATTTTCTCATTTGGGATGGGGTTCTTTGTGGCTTCTGGGGTGGCTAAGGTAACGCGGGTTTATTTGGCTACTTTTCTTGGGGCCATCTATAAATTTTAAAATTATTCCTATATATTACTATGTTATATAGTCTTGATAATGTATTCAAGGAAACATGCTCTAATACCATTCAAGTTGTCATGCCCCGACCCGGTTTGGTCAGATTCCTGTAAACAACCTGCCACTCTACCGGTTTATTTAGGGTTTTCCCCTTCCCTAAACTGTGAGGAGTAAGGCATTCTTTTTACCTGTACCTTTCCTAGAATAACATAAATTAAAATTGAATATATTAACCTTACATACATGTCTTGTAGGTTCAGCTATCAGAAGGTCTTTAGGTAAGTTTTCCCTCGGTTACCTAAAAAGGGGTAAAGGGAGGGTGGTTAGTTCGACAACTCAGTGAATGGGTGTTGGGATAGAGTATTCAAAACATCTTTAATTGGAGTGTGCTAGACTCCTTATTTCTTTTCAAAAATAGTATTTCCTTTAAATTCCTAGTTATTCAAAACCTTTTTCCTCATTATCCACAATAGGTGTGTTGAATAATCAACACACAACCTTCATCAAAAATAAAATCACACATTCACAGGGCAGCCCGTCCACTACACTCACTTGTGGCGTCGGAGCAATTATACTGGCCACCTAGATAGAAGCCCATCCACTTCTACTCTAGGAATGAATAGATGTTCACGACATCTGACCCTCAAACCCAAAATCATCTATGTGTTCGTATGAGGATAGAGACCTCATCCCAACCTCACCCCGGTCTCATGCACATGAAGCTACATCGAGTTTCCTTGACTACTAGCATGACAAGCTGCCATTACCTCCACCATGTTATCCAGTAGTCCCTAGGACGCATCACTACCCCTCTTGGGCGTCTTGATTGTCCCAAACCTCAAGTGCATGCACAAACAAAAGTTATTCCACAAAGCCATTAATCTTTGGTGCCACTGGTCCAATGGCTCCGACCCTCAACTCGACCTGTAGCTCTTTGTCTAGACTAATCTGTTGACTTGATCATGTCACACTACCACCAATCCATCGAGTGTATCAATCATATCTTGGTACCATGGCCAAATCACAGAATTCATTCATTTAGAATTTTCATGGCTTATCATCATGTTTGTTTACAAGCTCCTACTCGTGCCAACTGGCCTTGGGTCCACTGTACATGATTTTCTAAAATCGGGCATTTTAGCCCCCCGAGTTCCAAAACTGAGGCCTCTTGCCTATCTGAGCTATTCGAGCTATCGTTAAAATGGTCTCCCAAAATTTTTAAGTATTGCCACATAGTGAGGGGAGAACACTTCTGACAAAAATCACTTTTCAACTCATCCATCACACCAATTGGGTGTGATGACATCTCTGCTTACAACCGATAAGTGGGTTTTCTACTTCCTTCGAGGAAGTTCATCATAAAAATCGGGTATGATCTACTTACAACCGTTAAGTAGTTTTTTCGTGTATTTCTCACATCACTCCAACTAGGTGTCATGTTAAAATTTCACATAGAAGTAGTTTTTCATTTCCAAAGTACTTATCATCCCAACCATATGTGATGTGAATAATCTCACTCACCCGATAAGTGTAGTGTATTCCTCTTAATCAGCTTTTTGCCTCCACGCGAACTTATCTTTGATGGCGTTTTGGTCCTTCATGTGCCTACATGATTTTGGACATCCTTGTTTATTAACATTTGGCATAATAGCCTTCGTTCCTCACGTATGAACAAAATGCCCAAAATTTTAATTATTTGCATTTATATCCCTAAAGTTCTTTTTCTTTAACTTTAGGCCCCTAATTCTAAATTTTCTCCAAATTGAGTCCCAAAACTTCCAAAATTCACTTTAGGTTCACAATTTATCCAAAATCACAAAAAGGGGTTCAAGTTTCCCAAATTTCTAATTTGGTCCCTAACTTTTCAAAAATTACCATTTTGCCCCTACTTTACAAAAATGGAAATTTGACCCCAATAAATTTCAAAATTTGACCAATTGGTCCTCCAACATCTTTTTCATGGCCAATTGGCCCTCGATTTTGGGAAATTGCACTTTGGTTCCTCAATTTTACGAAATTTCCAAATTTTCCCAATTTGCCCCCTTCCACACTGGTCAAATTTAATTTTATCAAATTGGCCATTCAATCAAGGTTAATTGATCCAATTGAAGGTATGGATCAGTTCCTAGACTTTTACATGATTCAATGGGGCATTGAATCACATCATTTGGATCCGAATTGAGCTAAAACGGAGCTTCGTCGAAAAACTAAACTTAGAGAGAGAAAGTTTTGGAAGCTTACCGTCGGGGGTGCGACGGTCCAAGTTTTTGATCGGGAAAGGTAGCTTTCATCCTGAGGTTCCTCCTAGGATCAAGAATTACAACAATTCATGTCGAATTGAGTGAGAATTTGGTTAGTGAAATTTCACTGTTTTTCTCTCTAACACTTATCAGAATTTATAGAGGGAAGCCAAATTGGCTAACCTTTAAGCTCTAATTCAGTCGTATAAGGATTGTGGAATTGTTGGAAGAGCTTGGTTTGGCCTGAGAAGGGCTCAATTTGGGCATTTTTAGCTCGACCGAAACAAGGCAGCTTCGGTCCGCCGGAGCTACTTCACTGTTTGATTACACCGGTGATCCTTGGATCCAATGGTGATCACATTTGGGTAGCTAACTTCTCCCAAAATCGGTTTGTGAACCAATTTGGTTTTCTCACTCGGGTTGATTGGTTCTTTCGCTAGTTTCCTTGTCTTTAAGGGACGGGGTTTACAATTTTATTGTTATTATTTATTTTCTTCAACTAGGTCTGTCTGAAATCCTTATTTAGTTCCTCTGCTCTTCAAGAGCAAGTCACACCTAGCCATCCAGGTACGTCCTTACCCACCTATATCTTTTAATGAGGTCCTTATTTCAATTCTAATTTAAGAAGGTTTATTTGTCGGTTACCTTAGCTTCGAACTTGCTCCTCCCATGGTTCCACTTCCTACCCTTATCCTTCTTTCTAGAGACTTTCGTCCTGGGAGTTTCATGTTCAACCTCCCTAATGCCTTTTGAAAGTTTTTGTTCTCTATTCTTTTCTTGCACCTCTCTGACATTAGTATGCTTATTCACCCTGGATTCTTCCCTATCCTCCTATTCCTTATCCTTCCTTCAAGGAGTCTCCTAGTTGTTGTTGAGTTCCACATAATTTGTGTCCTACTTATCACCAACTCTTTCAAGGTACTTGTATTATTCCTCCGGATTTTCTTCCTACCATGCTTCTTTCCTCTTTCCTTTCTCCTTGTCTTATACCAACCATCTTCTACATTCATATATCTTTCTTACTTTCCTCCTGGTCTACTTCCATTCCACTAATTTCCCTTGGAACAGTCCAATCCTTCTTGGTTTCCGTACATTTATCTATAAGGTCCTTCCTTACTCCTTATAGTACTTAGACTTTCACTATTCCTTTACCCTTTGATGCTTGCTTCCCTTGCATCAGACTTCATGCTCTTCTTCTACCTTCCCTAAGTTAGTGTATGTCTTCCTTGGTAAACTCTAGGTAGATTCTCCTAGAATTTCTTTCCAAGTCTTATTGTCTTTTCCCCATTCTTTGGGTAGGGGAGAACTTACTTGGCTATTTTTTGGGTTAACTAGATGTGACTCGTAGTTTTCTTTCCTTAAGTGATCTTTTTTCTACCCATCACTCCGATCCTTATTGGCATACCTTCATTTCTGTTAGTTGTTCTTGTCATTATCAAGGAAGCAAAATTTTAATCAAGGACAAACTAAAATTTTTTTATTCATTCCAAGAGATGGTTTCTTGTCATACTAAGCTTATTTACAGGAATTTTCTATTCCCCGGTCCCTTGGATCGTAGGTAGGGAATTAGCCTTGGAATGGTTACGGGATTCACGGTCTGATGGCTCTAAGGAACTAGTTGAGATCCATCCATATTCTCTTATGGGACGAACTTCATGTATGGCCTCCAGTCCGTATTGCCTTAACACCTTTGCCTCGCACTCATATGTCCACTTCATCCATTGAGAAGGATTGAAGTTGGATTGGATGGGTGGGGGTACTTGATGGACTTTCATGAAGGTGGCATAACCATCCCAATAGTTGTCTCATGCCTCTTTGTTAGTGGGATTTCTCTCGGGTTGTTATGGGATTTCTCTCGGGTTGTTGTGGGGTTGGAGAAGGAACATATTCTTTTTACCTTGGAGGAGGATAAGTAATGTCTTCCGGCTCTCGCAGGGCTGCAATGAGTTTCCTATAATCTTCCACCATATCCTTGGGCACTCTATTCTTGCCCTTCAAGAATCGTTGAACAGCCGCCTCCCTAGGGATAGGTGTCTTTTTCAAGGTCAAGTGTGGAGGATTGGATTTTATGGAAAATTTTCTAGGGATTCTCCTTCCTACACGGTAATTAAGTTTTCGTTAGTGTCAGGGCATAGTATTGATAATTCTTCAAGGGAACTAGGCTCTTATACCACTCAAGTTGTCACGCCCCGACCCGATTTGGTCAAATCCCCATGATCAACCTGCTGCTCCCTTGGTTTAAGAAGGGTTTCTCCCTTTCTTTAATCAAGGGGAGTTAGGCATAATTTAACCATGTTCCCTATAATAACATAAATTAATAAAAATTCAAGCTTAAAAATAACTTTTAAGCATACCTGACAAAAGGTAGGTCCTTATGTTTTCCTTAGTCATATTACCTACTCCTAAAAAGGGATATAAAAGAGGGGTGAGCTTCTACATCTTAGTGAATGGGTGTTGAGAATAAGTTTTCATAAAAATAGTTTTTAATTGGAGTGTGTCAAACTCCTTATTTCCTTTAAGAATATTTCTTTCTCAAATTTCAGTTTTCAAAACTTTTTTCCTCATTATCCACAATAGGTGTGTTTAACAGTCAACACACACCCTTCATCAGGAAGGGATCACACATTCAAAGGGCAACCCATCCACTGCACCCATTTGTGGCGTTGGAGCGACTTTATCGAAGACCTAGAAAGAAGCTCGTCCACTTCTACCTTGGGAATGAGTGGATGTTCGCGAAATCTGACCCTCAAACTCGAAAATCAACTCCATGTCCGTATGAGGACAGAGACCTCATCTCGACCCCGCCCAAGTCTCATGCGCATGAAGCTATGTCGAGCTTCCTTGACTATTGGCACGACATACTACCATTATCTCCATCATGTCATCTAGTAGCCCTTAAGACGCATCACTACCCCTCTTGGGCATCTTAATGGTCTCGAACCTCAAATGCATGCACAAAGAAAAGTTTTCTACAAAGCCATTTATCTTTGGTGCCACTAGTCCAACCACCCCACCCTCAACTCGACCTGCAGCTATTTGTCTAGACCGGTCCGTCGACCTGGTCCTGTCACACTGCCGCCAACCCATTGATTATGTTGGTCCAGTCTTGGTACCATGGCGAAATCACAAAATTCATTCATTAAGAATTCTCATGGCTTAATCATCATGTTTGTTTACGAGCTCCTCGTGCCAACTGGCCTTGGGCCCACTGTACGTGATTTTACAAAACCGAGCTTTTTTCCAAAATCAAGGCATCTTGCCTATCTGAGCTATTCCAGCTCTCGTCAAGAAGGTCTCCCAAAAGTTTTAAGCATTGGCAGACGGTCAAGGGAGAACACTTCTAACAAAAATAAACTTTCCATCCATCACATCAACCGGTGTGATGACATCTCCACTTACAACTAGTAAGCGAGTTTTCCACTTCATTCCAAGAAGTCCATCATATCAACCGAGTATGATCTACTTACAATCGTTAAGTAGTTTTTTCGCATAGTTCTCACATCACTCCAATCAGGTGTGATGTTAAAATTCCACATAGAAGTGGTTTCTCATTTCCTATGTGCTCATCATCCCAACCGGGTATGATGTGAATAAACCCACTCACCTGATATTTGTTGTGTGTTCTTTCTTAGTCGGGTTTTGCCCCCATGCTAGCTTATCCTTGCTGGCATTCTAGTCCTTCATGTTCCTACACGATTTGGACATCCTTATCTATTAATATTTGGCATGATAGCCATCATTCCTCACATATGAACGAAAATGCCCAAATTTTTTAGTTAATTGCATTTAGGTCCCTAAAGTTCTTTTTCCTTGACTTTAGGACCCTAATGCTAACTTTTCCCAAAATTGAGTCTCGAAACTTCAAAAAATTCACTTTGGGTCCTCAATTTACTCAAAATCGTTAAAGGTGATCAAGTTTTCCAAATTTCCAATTTGGTCCCTAACTTTTCAAAAATTACCATTTTGCCTCTACTTTACAAAAATGGCAATTTGACCTCAATTATTTTCAAAAATCAACCAATTGGTCCTCCAACATCCTTTTCATGGCCAATTGACCCTCAATTTTGATAAATTGCAATTTGGTCCCTCAATTTTACGAAATCCCCAATTTCCCCCAAAAGTTTCCCCCAATTTTCCACTTTCAATCTAGTTGAATTTGATTTTATCAAATCGGCCATTTAATTAAGGTTAATTATTGAAATTGAAGGTATAATTGAGTTCTTACACATCCATACAATTCAATTGAGCTTTGAATCACATGAAATGAGGTCGAAACGATCTCAAATGGAGCTTCACCGAAAATTGTGCGTAAAGAGAGAAAGCTCTGAAAGCTTATCGTCAGAGGTGCAGCGATTCGAGCTTTCTATCAAGACAAGTAGCTCTCATCCGAGTTTACTCCTAGAATTAAGAAATGTAATGATTCATATCGAATTGAGTGAGAATTTGGTCAGTGAAGTTTCACAGTTTTTCTCTCTAACGCCAATTGGCTTACCTTTCCGCTCTAATTTGGTTGTGGGAGGGCTATGGGAGTGTTGAGATAGCTTAGTTTGGCCTAAGGAGGGCTGAATTCAGTTGATTTTAGTTCGGATGAAATAGGGCAGCTTCGATCCATCGGAACTGCTTCACTATTTGATTATGTTGGCACTTCTCCTTCGGTCCTCGGATTGAATGGAGACTACCGTCAGGTAGCTGACTTCTCCCCGAATCTAAGGAACCTGACTTTGCCTTCTAAGGCTCAGAAAAACCTCAATGTCGGAGCTCTGGTTTGAGCTTCGCCAGAAAACTGAGTAGTTGAGAGAAAGTGGAGTTTTCAGGTGTGAGGAGAATGAATGGAGATGAGCTTTTTATACAGGGAGCTCAAAGACTCTCTAGCCGACTGTTTGGCACCTTAATGGTGCTCATTCATTGCCTGAAATGCCCTTAACAGAAATGTTTCATTTCTACTGACACTGTTCATTTTTTCGGTGAGTGAATAGTGTCATCATCTGCCTACAGATGATGACACTATTCCGAACAGAACTGAACTGGGTTCAATGATTAAATTGGTCGGTTCATACTCGATTCGACTGAGTTTTTCAAAATTAAAAATTTTCTAAATTCATTCCCTATGCAATGGTGGCTTCAATTCCCCAAATTAAATATTTTAAGCCACCTAGAAAAATGAATTTAGTAGTATGTTCAATGATGGTTCAATTCGGTTCATATCTAGTTCACTTGAACCGGTCTAGTTTTCTCTTCCAATTCATCTCAAAGTCCTTTTCCAAGGTTTTTATGACTCTTTGGGCCACTCAGGAGTTGTAAATTTCTCAATTTGCCATTTCTCTAATGGTTGGGGTTTGTAAACCGGTTCGGTTTTCTCACTTGGGTTGACCGGTTCTTTCCTCGGTTTTCCTTAACTTCAAGGGATGGGGTTTACACCTGCAATCTTGAGGAAGTCAACTACATGACTGCACACTCCACTCAATTTGAGGGTCGTCGAAGAAGCGTCAGCAAGCTCGCATAGTAACCTCGCTCCCTAGGCGGTCTGCAACCTGAGCTGGTTGAGATCAATTCGAGCAATCATTGGACCAACTACGACCAAACCAAGCCCCCTAGACCACTCCTAGAGGATCCCCAACATTCCCTAAGTCGTGTTGGTAAGTCCCCTCTGCCATCCTTCGCAAGAATTCACTATTCATATTTAGTTTTGAATAAAAAACCAAATTAAGAAATTCACACTGCTCATGCCACTAATTGAGGAATAGTTTGATCCAGGAAGGATCCCCATGAAGAAAGCAACTTAGAGTAAGCAAGAACTCCAATCATCAGATCCTCACCGATAATTAATCGAAGTTTTCTCTCTTTAAGGTGATTTTCCGGCAAAGCTCCGTTCGAGCTCGTTTTTAAGCTTTTTTTTTTGGCGTGCTAAAGCTTAAAATGACGAGTGAGACTAAGGGAATATGATTAAGATCATGAAAGGGGTCAATTAACTAGGTTTGGGTGGTCAATTTGATTAAACATATATTCGGGGGTCAAAATACAAAGGATTAAGGAATTTGGGTGAAATTGGGGGTTTTTGGAAACTTGGAGGCCAAATTGCCATTGAAGAAAAATTGGGAGACTTTTGTGAAATTAACTTCCAATTGAGGGCAAATTGGTAATTTTAATGAAATTAAGGGCCAATTGGCAATTTGAATGAAATTGAGGGCCAATCAGCCATTTTGAGGAAAATTGAGGACCAATTGGTAATTTTGGGAAAATTAAGGACCTAAGAGGGAAATTGAAAATCTTAGGGACCTAATTAAAGCTAAATGGAGCATTAGGGTCCTAAAGGAAAAACTATGAATTTTAGGGATCTAATTACAATTAAGGCATAACACAAGAACCTAGGTGCAAATACAAAAAACTATAAGGTCTCATATGTCAAGTTTTTGCTGATGTGAATACTCAAACCACGTAAGAGCTAGTTGTCCAAGTACTTGTGCAAGAGAATACATCACGGATCGAAATCTCACCAGGACAATCACATCACTATTACCGGGTGAGTAAGATTTCTGACAGCACACTCGGTTGGGTTGATGAGCACGTTTCATATTAAAAATTATTTTTCAGAAATGATCTCCCCTGACTCTGTGAATCAGCTTAAACGTTTTGGGAGACATTTCTAATATGGGCATGGATCATGCGATAGAGCTAGATTGCTCAAGTGGGCCCATGGCTGTTATTTTGAAAAATAAAGTGGGCCCAAGGCCGTGTTTTAAAAACTCATACAATGGGCCTAAGCCCAATGGCAACAGGCTTCATCCTGTAGACAATTTTAAACCTATATATGCTTAAAAGGCTACATAACCGGTTGATTGTAAAACTTAGTTACTAAGCCAAAGTCGGGTTATCGAACTCATTGGGTTAGCAACTACTGAGCCGAAACCAGACTGTCAAACTCGTTGGGCCAGTAGTTGCATAGCCAAAGTCAGGTTGTTGGGCTCATTGGGCTAGTAGCACTAAAGATAAGGGTCATAATTAAAAAGACTATTGCTTGTGATTTGCAAATTGTACGGAATCAAGAAGACACCCATCACACGGGTAGTATTGATTCTAAGTGTTGTTAGACAACAAGGCGGGCACAAGGGTAGAAACGCAATTCCGGTATGTCGTGGAGCTCTCGGAGCTTCGTGCACATTTAGACCGTGGAAGTAGCGGGTAGCGGTCTTGTTTCTCAATAGCAGACAAAAACATCGGTACATCTATGGGATGGGTGATAGTGCTCACATAGGTGGCTAGTATAAGGTGCAACCTCTCATTGAGATGGACGGTAAAGTCGCTCTGAGCCACAAGTGAGGCAGTCAGAGACTGCTTTGCGATTAAGTGAACCCTTTGTGATGAAGGGCATGTGTGGTTGTATGCTAAATCAAACCCGAGCAAGGGAAAATATTAAAAAAAATTTCTAGGGAGAAGTTAAACCCACTAAACCTGTAAACAAAAAGGGAAGTAATTATAAACATTTTTTGTTTTTACGAAATGTCACCCCAACACCTGCTCATTGAGTTGTAGAATTCACCCCCTTCTCTAAACCTTTTTCTAAGAAAAAAAACCTCTTGTTAAGAAAAACGAAAGCTAGGGAAGCAAGTGAGAGGTATTAGGAATAGGTAAACTCTTATTTAGTTGTTTTGTTAATTTTGTTATGGAAAACATATGTATTTTTATGCATTTACCTTTCTTGGTCTAATTGATAGAAATACTAATTTAGTACGGAAAGGGAGGTAGGTTGGGGTGTGACAGAAATGGTATTTTTTTTGTTTGTCTAATATAAACCTATGAAAGTTTAGCATAAGTAAATTATGAAATGTTATTCCAGGTAGGAAGGAATATAATTTAATTATTAACTTTTAATATACAAGGAGTGGATTGAAATAGAGAAATCATGATAAAGATTTTTAAATAATAAAACAAGTAGAAACTTATTTAATCTAATATTTAAATCTTTTCTATTTAAATAAGAATATCCTTATATTTTTTAGTATTTGTTGAATGACGGATAAAAAGTCACGATATCAATAAAAACTACTCAATAAATTGTAAACTCATCCTATTTTACTAATCTCCTTATAAGAAATCTTTAAATCCAAAGAAAATGATATCCGACTCATCAATTAGGAATCCAAGAAAAGATATTAATTTATTAAGTTAATTTTGTGAAATTTTGTCATGAAATAATTATATTGTTTCAAACCCTTCACCAATTTGAACTATCAAAGTGGTAATATCACACAAAAAATCACATAAAAATAAATAATAAATTCAGTCAAATAAGTAACTTTATTTAATAATAACCTCAAGAGAGTCCATTAGACTGAAAATTAGTAAACATGTCCACCTAGATAAGGGATTGTAATATCTCCTAAAAAGTATTTCATCTCTTATCTAAATCAAATGATTTATACACAATTTTAACATATTCCTTTGATAATTGGACAGCGACCTTGGAGTGTAAGGAGACATGTAGAATTCTTCTAGGCACTCATAATTAGAAAACCACTCGAAAAGCTCAATTTAGCCTCTAGCCAAATGAGGGGTTGAAACAAGGAGTTGTGGGAGGAGGCATGTTTGCTCGGATTCGTGTTTGACAAGGTAGTTTTGGTGGTGGAAGAGATTGTTGGAGGAAGGAACACCATCGAGGTTGTTGGAGGAAGGAACATCATCCCATAAGATCCTGATGTCATTCACATCACTCTTTGGTTGTGAACATCAATTTTTTGAAAGTACTCGGAAGAAAAAATATGTTTTTTTTATATTTATTTAATATTTTTAGAATTATATAAAGGGATTCGCAAATAAAAATACTAACGCCATAAATTGTTAACAATTCCATAAAAGCTAGACTAAGAAATAAAGTACTTCGTATTTTTCCGCATTTCTCATGCTGTCTTGCGATACCCTCGATAACCATGGAAGAAATCAACTAGGAGTGAAAGGTGAGATGGGTTCATCGATTGGCAGCTTGAGGAGAATATATGCCTCAGAGATCGAAGCTCACATTTATCATTTCATTGCAATATAATAAACTCTAATTTTTGTTGCATGGGAAAGGGGTGGGGAGTTTCAAAGGACGTTTCACATGAAATTTAGCTTGGTCTAGCACCTCGATGACGAGGGAAGTCGATTAAGGAAGATAGATTTAGCTCCATGCCAACCAATTCTTAATTTCGACATCAATAATCCATTGTTATTCAATTTTAAAAAAACATAACACCACTTTATTTGACAAAAATAACGATGATAGTGAGGCAAGAGGGCCAAGAGCCAATGAAATATATAGAGTAGGAAGTGCGTAATTCCCAAACTAAAAACTAATCGGTCACTTTATTTTGTTAGCTCATCAAGTGACAATATTATAAGAGCAATAAACATGGCACATGCACATGTCATGTTTCTACCCAATGAGTAATATAACAATGAAGTTATAAGTCGAACAAACACTATATCTTGAATTTTAGAATCTTTTCTCACTTATTTTTCCTTTAGATATATACTTTTGTTCTTTTGGTTAGCTTACTAAAAAAAACCGTAACACTATGATAATGAAGAAAAGATATAGTCAAAAAAGAAGACACATAAAGCAGAAAAAAGTTGGAGCTGCGGTGCTAAATGCTTTTTGAAGTTTTATTTTTGTAATTGACAATCCTTTCCATGATTCTTCTAATAAAATTATAATAGGTGAATAATAAATATAATAATACTCCTTCGACTAATTCTTTTGGGTTGTAAGAGAAATTAACATACTAGCTAATATGATAAAATGAGTAATATATCTCAATTTTTTCAATTATAAAGTCAATATATAAATGTAATGAGTAAATGTACATTATTTAAAAATATAAGAATATATTTTGTATGGATATTACTTAAATTTTATTTTTTTATAATTAGATTTTATTTAATTTAAAATAATATTATTAACATTTGCACTCACCTTAAATATTAATATATTTTCACATATAATTTTTTAACTTAAACTCAATAATATGCTCGATTTAATATTTTTCATATATACTCATGGATAATACGAATTTATAGTTTTATTTTTTTATAATTAGATTTTATTTAATTTAAAATAATATTATTAATATTTACACTCACCTTAAATATTAATATATTTTCACATATAATTCTTTAACTTAAACTCAATAATATACTCGATTTAATATTTTTCATATATACTCATGTATAATAAGAATTTATAGTTTTGATATGGGTATGAGTACACTAAATTTAATAATAAATTAGAATTTATTATTAATTAATAAATACTTATATTTATTTATACTTAAAAATTATAAATTTTAAGTATATATAAACTGTTATAATAAATATAATTATAATATATTTTATTAAATTATCCATGAGGTGGCCTATCTCAAAGTTATTATGATCCGATTTCTAATTAAAATGTATTTATTTTTTAAAACATAAAAAAATATAAAAGTTATCACCCAAATTGAATATTAAATTACCTATTTATCATATTTTATTGTGTGTTTAATATGTTAAATATATGTCAAAGTCATTTAAATGATCATGCGATCAATTATAACTTAAGTGTAATAAATATGTTCATGAAACTAATTTAGCTAATGATTTGTATTTAATTTAAGAATATCATATGCAATAATAGTGGAGAATAGATTAGTTATAAAAATATTATAATATATTATTAAAGATAATTATAATATATAATATAATATTAATTAAAATTATATCATAATATCATTTATTTTTAATTTAATATTTATCTTTTATTCATTTTTTTAGTTATTTATTAATAAAATTGTTTTCCTTGGTCGGGTCAGTATTATACTGGGCTTTGATCTGTCTCTGAGTGAGAAAGCAAACAACCCCTCTCCCTCTCACACCTTGTAACAGTGTAAGTCTTCCCTGTGGCCTCTGGTTGTGACCAGTTTCACGGTTGAGTTTATCAATGGGGTTACCAGCCCATGACTTAGTGAAGAAATCAATCAACTCTCTCCATAATAGCAGTGAAGAAGACGCGACCTAATCCTCTCAAATCCACCCCCACCTTCAAAGTTCCAGTTTGTTGAGCAGTTGGCCTTCACCCACCTGCTATGGCCCTTTCCTCTTTCCCTCTCTCAGACAGTAGTACCAAAAGCAGAGCAAACCGTTACACTTCATCTTTCCTCCTTTATTTCGCAAAAATCAAGAAAGCTATGGAGAAAATCGGTCCCACTCTCCAATCTCTCTCTCTCTCCCCCCTTTCATCGCTCTCTTTCAATTTGCATACAAAACCTTCGTCCTCCCGCATATCTTGCTGCCCTGGAAAAGAAGAGAACAAAAGAAAAAAAAAGGAGAATTTATTTTTTCCCCGGTGTTTTCCTTCAGGATTTGACGATTTTTTCCCATCATTTGCGTGATCGCCATTGATATATGTTGGCCCTTGATTCGTGATATGGATCCATTTTCTTGATCCATGTCGGTCTCAATGTGGCCGCTAATGATAGTTTCCATCTAAACCTGCATTCCTTTCAGCGAGCCCATAATTTTCGATCGATGCCGTCCAGTTTCAACCTCTGATGGGATGCATTTGCGTGAAACCGGCAGCGCCAGAGCCCAGGGCGTCGCCTGGTTTCAGATTCTCTGTAGAGAGTGGGTCTGGAAAATATGCCGATTCCTCATTCAAGAATACGTCTGGGTTCTTGGAATTTGAGAAGGGCCTTGGAGAGGAATCTGAGAGGTATCACAGCAGGGAGTTGAGGAAGTTGAAGAAGGGTAGTAATAATGAGAAAGGCTCTATGAGCATGAGGCTGGGGTTTTCCCGGAGAATTGTTGAAGCTGAGCAGACTGCTGCTGGGTGGCCATCCTGGCTCAGTACTGTGGCTGGTGAAGCAGTCCAAGGTTGGATTCCTCTTAAAGCAGATTGTTTTGAAAAGCTGGAGAAGGTAATGACTTTTGTGTTGCTTTAGGTATTTGGTTTTCTAACTTAGAGTTTAGTAGGAAAATTAGTTGTTATCATTGCTGCAACTCGAAGTAGAATTTTATGGATAACCTTTTGAGGAACCATGCTTTTATATACAATGTTCTAAAAGTGATATTTGAGCTGTTGATTATGATTGTCCGGCCTGGGGGCAGAGTGCTGATACTGGTATGCAAAATTCTGGTCACTGTAGTTCTTTTTCTGTCCAATATGATTATATTTCTGAGTTAGAGATATTGAAAATAGAGTCCTGTCAACCTCGGAAATGAGCACATTAGATCCTCTGGGGTCAATAAACTTGGCTAGTGAAATATATGTTATACTGTGACAGAAAAAGAAAAGAAAAGAAAAGAAATGTACCCCATACAAGTATTGTCAATCTTCATTGATCTAAAACTAACCTGAAAAATACAAGCCTGCAATATTGTTTTAGTTGTTGAAGGGGGTCAAAAAGGGAAAGATAAAGAAGCATATAGGCCAAGTGCAGCATATGCTGGGGTGATTGAGAATTTGAGCTTCCCAAGGGTGTTAAAATCCATCTCCTTTAATTTATAAGCATTAATATGTGTTAAAATTCATCTCCTCCCAATTTATAAAGAATGTGAATTTCCAACATATGTTCATATTATTTATGTAGTACAATGATGTTTTATTATTTTCTATCTGCATTTAGATTGGGCAGGGAACTTACAGTACTGTGTTTAGAGCAAGGGAAGTGGAAACTGGAAAAATGGTTGCCCTCAAAAAAATCCGCTTTGACAATTTCCAGCCTGAGAGTATTAGGTTCATGGCCCGTGAAATCATAATCCTTCGCAGGCTCGATCACCCAAATATATTGAAGTTGGAAGGAATAATCACTTCTCGATTGTCGAGCAACATATATCTTGTATTTGAATACATGGAGCATGATCTGGCTGGGTTAATATCATGTCCCAATGTAAAGTTTACTGATGCACAGGTTAGTTTTTCCACTCCAGCCTCTAATGGTATTCTGTATATTTTGCTTTTACACGCTTGATCTAGCTGCAATGGAAAGTAAGTTGAATTTTCCAATGTAGGTCAAATGTTATATGAAACAGCTACTACTGGGAGTGGAACACTGCCATTTGCATGGAATTATTCACCGAGACATTAAAGTGTCCAATATTTTGGTGAACAATGAAGGGATTCTTAAATTGGGAGACTTTGGTCTTGCAAATATGGCCAGCTCAAAGCAACTGACTAGTCGTGTGGTGACTTTATGGTACCGTCCTCCTGAGCTTCTCATGGGGTCCACAAATTATGGAGTATCTGTGGACTTATGGAGCGTGGGATGTGTTTTTGCAGAACTCCTCATTGGGAAACCTCTCCTTAAAGGAAGAACAGAGGTGATGCTTCCTACTATTCATTTACAGAAACTAATCCTTATTCCATGGCCTTGCTTTGTGGATTTAATCTGAAAATCAGATACTTATTGTACACTGGATACAGATATGCTAATGATCAATTTGGATCATGTCCTAACCCATGATGCCTGGGTTTAACAGGTTGAACAATTGCACAAGATATTCAAACTCTGTGGGTCCCCTTCTGATGAATACTGGAAGATGTATAAGATCCCTCGTGTAGCCATTTTCAAACCCCAGCACACTTATGAAAGTTCTCTGCTTGAAAAATGTAAAGGCCTCACATCAGCTGCTGTCAGTCTAATTGGAACCTTCCTTTCTATTGAACCCTGCAAACGTGGGACTGCTTCCTTGGCTCTGATGTCTGAGGTAACAGGAAATATTTCATGCCTAACACAAATTTGATGAGTTTTAATTTGACTGACGAATTTCCTAATATGCAGTATTTTACAATGCTGCCCCATGCATGTGAACCGTCGAGTTTGCCAAAGTATCTTCCCAACAAAGAAATTGATGCCAAACATCGTGAAGAAGCACGGAGGTGAACTATGCTATTAAATCAGGAACTTTGTTCTTACTGTCTTAAAAGGAAAAAAAAACAGAATTTTGCTCTTGTTAGGCAAAAGCATTATTCGAATTAAGCAGCTGTTGATTGTTGAGATTAATTTTTGTTAGGCTGAGCACAAACTCTGACTCCTTTCATTCGGATTAAGTTTTCAAGTTTTAATATAATGGCTGATTATATTGTGCATATGTTTGTCAATCAACTTGAATATGAAACTTTCTCCTGCAGGAAGAGAAGACCTAGAATTCGAGAATCAGATGCAGCCAAAGTACCGGTCAGAGTTGGCAAAGCATTACAGGAGCAGGGCAATTATAGGAAACCTCTTCCAAAAGAGGTCAGTCTCAGATGTACTGATTCATGTTGAACGTAGTAGAATTATAATGGTGTAGAAGTGTGAAGCCTGTGATTAAGAACATACTTAAAGAAGCAATTTTTGTATAAAACCCTCCTAAATTCTTGCTATAGTTGTTGTACTGTTGAATTTTCAATTTTAGTAAACTTTTGTTCATTGCGTCTTCTTTCTTCTCAGGAGTTGCAGAATAGCACTTGTCATACCCTTGGAAACATGCCAAATGGAACGAATGAAAAAAGGGAGCAGCATAAACCATCACTGGATACCCTTTCCAGAACTTCTGATATGACAGGCATTTCCCAAGGACAGGGTGCACTCTCAGGCCCAATAATGCAGGTCATGTCTTCTAGTAATTTTTCATCTGTGAAGAAGCGGAAAGATGACCCAATTCTCAAGAGATCTTGCAGTAGATCTAGCTCTAGAAACCAAGTCAGTGCATTGGATCAGTCAAGCATTGTACTTGAACCAAGTTCCAAGGGACAAAATGGCATTTCCATGAGCGTGCTGCAGTGTCTGGGAGATGGGCACAGCCTGCCCCATAATTCTTTTGACATTTCCCGAGATTTGACTATGGATCTCAACCAAATGGGAGAACTTGATCTGATGGTGAGAGATAAGTTTTATGGTTATATCTAATGATCATTTCATAGTGAGCGATAATAACTTGGAAATTTTTGTTGTTACTAATTAGGGATGTGAAGGTGTAAAGAGCGGGGTGGAATTCTCAGGTCCAATAATGATGCGATCACATAATATTGAAGAACACTTGCAGAGGAATGAAAGCCACATACGCCAAGCAGTTCGAAGGACGAGATTGGGTAGGCCCAGAGGTATGTAATAATGAGCAAGGTCGCATGGTAGTGATGGCATATCAAGTTTCATATATAAAAGCTTGTCTGACATTTCATTTGAAAGAAACTTGTTGAGAATCCCATCACTTCTCTAACTAATTGAATTTATACAATAGATCCCTCTGTTCCTTGTCAAGACTTCATTTATACCGAAGGCACCCCTTGCTACCCATGTATGGACAACCTCATAACAAAACATGTTTGGGATAGGGTGAGTTAACCCTTAGTGAGTAAGAAAATTGACAAAAAGTTTTCATATTCCCAGTATTATTCTCTAATCAAAACAATTCATGTGAAGGTATTTTATATGAAAACATTTATCCTTAAGACAAAATAATACTTTGAAAGCACATAGATATTAAGAGGTTCAATTTCAAAATAACCTTCTCAATGTTGTACTGCAACAATCATTCACGGTTGTGTGAAAAATACAAACGGTTGACAAACCAATAACTGGTCTAAAAGTTGACCAACACCTATGCACTCGGGTCATTACATACTAGAATATTTTGACTTCCTACATGATACTCCAATGTTCCAGTAGCCTCTTGACTTAAGTGGCAATGATATGTTTTTAAAGTAATGAATGCATAATATAAAATAAATATTGGTTTATTCTTAGCTAACCATGTAACTATTTATTTAATTCATACTAAATAGTGCCCCATGAACTATATAATAATAAATAAAGATGGCCGGAGGTGGGTCAATTGGAATAAAAGAAATACTATTTCTTGGAGGTCTATAAATCGGTTGGCAATTGAACACCATTAGAAGGGAGCTACTCTTGGAGGGGTATATGGTATACACGCTTGGGTAACACCGCGAGGGACAAGAAGCTAAGAGAATAATATTGGAATAATTTGGGGCTAAATTTCGTTTGGATAAGCCAAATGAATTGATTCAAATATTGAAATGATCATTGAGAAATAGTGAAGATGATTTCAATAATAAATAGGGACAATTGCCCATATTTGAGTAGTCAATTGAATTAAACAAGTTTTTGTGGTAAAATGACAATTTTGGGGAAATTGGGTAATTTGAGAATTCTGAGAAAATTGGGGCTCGAATTGTAATTTAAGAAAAATTAGAGGATTTTTATGAAATTAAATCTCAATTGAGGTTCAATTGGGCAATTGGATGAAATTGATGGCTAATTGGTAATTTTTAGAAATTTAAGGACCAATTAATAATTTTAGATAAATTAAGAATTAATTGGTAATTTTAAAAAATTAAGGACCAATTGATGGTTTTGGAAAATTAAGGACCTAAGAGAGATCTTGGAAATCCTAGGGACTTAATTAAAAAGTAGTTGAGCATTAGGAACCTAAAGTTTCTTTTGGAAACCCAAGAGGGGTAGTGTTGGTTATAAGGATTGCTAGACGACGAGTATGTGATAATGGTAGTTTTGTCATGCTAGTAACTCATGAAACTCGGAGTAGCTTCCTGCGCAGAGACCGAGGCGGTGTTAGGATGAGGTCTCGTCCCACATAGCGAACACGAAGTACAATCGGGTCTAAGGGTTAGATGGGTAATGTCCACTCAGACCTAGGGTAGAAGTCGAGTACTTCTATTTGGATGGACGATAAAGGTGCTCCAATCCCCAAGTGGGTATAGTCGGAGTACTACATCTATGAATGTGTGAAACCCGTTCACCCAGACCAAGTAAACTGAGGAAAGAACTGGCAATTTTGAGAAAATCGAGCCGAAAAAGGAACTAAAAATGATAAAGGAGGGTTAAAATGGTAAATTGAAAAATCCCAAGTGACCAAAAAATTCATAAAAATCATGAGGAAGAACCAGAAAGTGGAATTGATGAGAGAACCGGACCGGTTCGGGGTGAACTGGACTAAACCGGGATGAACCATAGTGAACTGATTCAATTATTCATTTTGCTAGGGGCTTAAAAATGTCAATTTGAGAAATTGAGGCCACCATTAGATAGAAAATGAATTTAAATAAATTTAGAAAATTTTAAATTTCAGAAAACCGGTCGAATCAGGTCCAAACTAGCCAAATTTTGAATTCGGGTCACTGAACCCGGTCGGATTGGACTGGTCAACGATATGGTCAATGGTCAATGGTCAACGATACCCATTCAACAGCCACGCAAGCACGGGCAGCCAATGGGAGGCTACCACATGTCTAGTCAATGGTCAACGAATGACCAATCAGCATGCCACACAGACACGGGCTGTTACACCTTGACCCAGTTTGGTTGGATCCCCGTGAGCAACCTGCCACTCCCTTTGGTTCATGAAAGGTTTTGCCCTTTTTCTAAACCGCAAATAGTAAGGCGTCCTTTTTTCTATCTTTCCTGGAATAACATTAATCAAAACTAAATAAATTTAACCTTACATACCTATCTTATAGGTTCAACTACAAGTAGGTCCTTAAGTGGGTTTTCCCTTGGTTACCTGAAAAGGGATAAAGAGAGAGGGTGAGTTCAACAACTTAGTGAATGGGTGTTGGGAGAGAGTTTTCAAAACATCTTTAATTGGAGTGTGCCCGACTCCTTACTTCTTTCAAAAATATTATTTCCTTAAATTCCCGTTTCATTAAACCATTTTCCTTTTTTCCCATATCAGGCGTGTTTAACAATCAATACACACCCTTCATCATGAAGGGAATCACACATTCGCAGTGCAGTTCCACTGCACTCACTTGTGGCGTCAGAGCGACTTTACCGGCCATCTAGATAGAAGTCCATCCACTTCTACCCTAGGTATGAGTGGATGTTCGCGACATCCGACCCTCAAACCCAAAATTAACTCCCTGTCCATATAAGGACAGAGACCTTATCCTAACCCTACCCCGGTCTCATGTGCATGAAGCTACGTCGAGCTTCTCTGACGGCTGGCACGACGAACTGCCCTTATCTCCACCATGTCGTCTAATAGCCCTTAGGATGCATCACTACCCCTCTTGGGCGTCTTGATGGTCTCGAACCTTAAGTGCATGCACAAACAAAAGTTTTTCACAAAGCTATTTATCTTTAGTGCCACTGGCCTAACAACCCCGACTCTCAACTCGACCTCTAGTTATTTGTCTAGACTAGTCCATCAACCTAGTCTTATCGCACTACCACCAGTCCATTGAGTATGTCGGTCTTATCTTGGTACCATGGTGAAATCACATAATTTGTTCATTTAAAATTTTCATGGCTTAAACATCATGTTTGTATATGAGCTCCTTCTTGTGCCAACTAGCCTTGGGCCCACTGTACGTGATTTTCAAAAACCGAGTATTTTAGCCCGCAAGTTCCAAAACTGAGGCCTCTGGCCTATCTGAGCTATTACAGCTCTCATCAAGAAGGTCTTCCAAAAGTTTTAAGCATTGGCACACAGTTAGGGGAGAATACTTCTAACAAAATAAAATTTCCATCCATCACCCCAACCAAGTGTGATGACATCTCTGCTTACAACGGGTAAGCGTGTTTTCTACTTTCTTCCAGTAAGTCCATCATACCAACTAAGTATGATCTACTTACAACTGCTAAGTAGTTTTTTCGTGTAGTTCTCACATCACTCCAACTAGGTGTGATGTTAAAATTCCACATAGAAGTGATTTTTCATTTCCAAGGTGCTCATCATCCCAACCAAGTATGATGTGAATAAACCCACTCACCCGATATTCGTTGTGTATTCCTTTTTAGTCGACTTTTTGCCTCCACGCGAGCTTATCCTTGCTGGTGTTTCGATCCTTCATGTTCCTACACGATTTAGACATCCTTGTTTATTAACATTTGGCATGATAGCCTTCATTCCTCACGTATATACGAAAATGCCCTAACTTTTCAGTTAATTGCATTTAGGTCCCTAAATTTATTTTTTCTTGACTTTGTGTCCCTAATGCTAACTTTTCCCCAAATTGAGTCCCAAAACTTCCAAAAATTCACTTTGGGTCCTCAATATACTCAAAATCATTTAAGGGGTTCAAGTTTTCCAAATTTCTAATTTGGTCCCCAACTTTTCAAAAATTACCATTTTGCCCCTACTAATTTGACCCCAATTATTTAAAAAACATTAACCAATTGGTCCTCCAACATCCTTTTCATGGCCAATTGGCCCTCAATTTTGGGAAATTATAATTTGGTCACTCAATTTTACGAAATCCCCAATTTCCCCCTTTCAAATTGGCCGAATTTGATTTTATCAAATTGACCATTCAATTGAGGTTATTTGCTCCAATTGAAGGTATGGATCAGTTACTACACTTTCATACAATTCAATTGAGCTTTGAATGGCATCATTTGGGTCCAAATTGAGCTCAAACAGAGTTTTGTCGGAAAATTGAACTGAGAGATAATGAATTTAGAAATTTTTAATTTTGAAAAACTCGGTCGAATCAGGCCTGAACCAGCCGGTTAAGTATTGAACCCGATTCAGAACAGTGTTGTCTTCTACCTGTCTGGTTCACTAGTGGTTCAAACCGGTTCAATTCAGTTCATGTCTGGTTTACCTGAACCGGTCTGATTTTCTCTTCCAATTTATCCCAAAGTCCTTTTCCATGACTTTTGTGACTTTTTAGGTCACTCGGGATTTGTTAATTTCCTAATTTCTTCTTTCTCTATCGATTAAGGTTCATGAATTCTATAGAAATGACTGGTTCTTTTCCCTGTTTTCTTATTACAAAATGATGGGGTTTACACGAGCAACCAATGGTAGGTTGCCACGTGTCTCGTCAACGGGTCAATGGCTGATGTGGCGGCTGAGTTGGACCTCCACGTTAGAAAAACTAGCCAATCATAGTGCTCCACATGGCATGCCCACCATGTCATTGTCTTCAACCTCTAGCCGCTCACAAAGAGAAGGGAGAGGGCCGAAAAAGTTGGAGTGTAAACCCCGCTCTTTGGAGTTAAGGAAAATTGGAAAAGAACCAGTCGAATTGAGTGAGAAAATTGAACTGGTCCACAAACCCGATTATCAGGGAATGGGCAAATTGGAGAATTTACAACTCCCAAGTGACCCAAAAGGGTTCATAAACCTTGGAAAGAAAACTAGACCAGTTCGGGTGAATCGGATTGAACCAATTTATGAACTGGAATCGATAGATAGATGGAAAATTGGGAAAATTATGGATCCCAAGTGACCTAAAGAGTCACATAAGTCATGAAAAAGGACTTTAGGATAAATGGGGGATGAAAACCAAACCGGTTCAGGTAAACCGAATCCGAACTAGTTTGAATCACTATTGAACCAGATGCTAAATTCATTTTTCTAGATGGCTTAGAAAATTCCAATTTGAGAATTGAGGCAACCAATTGATAGATAATGAATTTAGAAATTTTTAATTTTGAAAAACTCAGTCAAATCGGGCTTGAACCGACCGGTTTAAGCTTTGAACCCGGTCCGGACCAGTGCGATCTGGTTCGAAATAGTGTCGTCTTCTTCCTTCAGATGACAACACTATTCACTAGCCGGAAAATTGAAGCAGCATTAACGAAGAGGAAATATTTTTGTTCAGTATGTTTTAGGCCATCAATGACTATCATAAAGATGCCAAACGGATGATCGACGAGTCCTCGAGCTCCCAATATAAATAGCCCCCTCCATTCATTCTCTCCACACCTGAAAACCTCACTCTCTCTCAGCTACTCAGTTTTTTGGTGAAGCTTGAACTAAAGCTCTGATATAGGGTCTTTTCTGAGCCAAAGAAGGCGTGGTCAGGTTCCTTAGAACCGGGGAGATGTAAGCTACACAGTGATAGTCTCCATTTGCTATGAGGGTCTCCGGAGAAGTGCTAGCATGATCAAATAGTGAAGTAGCTCCGACAGACCGAAGCTGCCCTATTTCTAAAGAGCTAAAATCAGCCAATTCAAGCCCTTCTCAGGCCAAAACAAGATCTCCCAACACCTCCTACGACTGAATTAGAACTGAAAGGTAAGCCAATTCGGCTCCTCTCTGTAATTTCCGATCGGTGCTAGAGAGAACCGATAGAATTTTGATGATAAAATTCTCACCCAATTAGGCATCAATAGATGAAATTCTTGATCCTAGGAAGAACCTCAAAAGGAGAGCTATCTGCCCAGATTGAAAGCTCAGACTAAATTTGGAGAAAATTCTGGTATTTTGAAAATTTGAGGGACTAAAATATAATTTTATAAAATTGAGGGCCAATTGGGCATGATAAGAGTGTTAGAGAACCAATTAAGCAAATTTAAGAATTTTTGGGGTAAAACTTACCATTTTTGTAAATTAAGGGCAAAATGGTAATTTTGGAAAAATTAGGGACCAAACTAGGAATTTGGGAAACTTGTACTGCTTTTTGTGAATTTGAATAAATTGTGGACCCAAGGAGAATTTTTAAAGTTTCGGGACTCAATTTGGGGGAAAACTGACATTTGGGTCCTAAAGTAAAAAAAAAAAGTGAACTTTAGGGACCAAATTGTAAATATTTGAAAAGTTAGGTATTTTTAATCATTTATAATGAATGAAGGCTATCAAGCCAAATAATAATGAACAAGGATGTCCATACCGTGTAGTAACACGAGATATCGGGAACGCCAATTGAAGCAAAGCTTGCAAGGGACAAAAGCCTATTTAGAGTTAATACACTGCACAATCGAGTGAGTGAGATTAAATATAATACCCGGTTGGCATGATAAGCACATCATAAATGAAAACCCACTGCTAAATGATATTTTAATCATCACATCTAAGAAGAGTGATGTGGAAATCTCGCGGAAAAACTAATTACTGGTTGTAAATTGATCATACCTAGTTGGTATGATGAAACTTTCTAAAAGGAAGTGGAAAACCCACTTGTTAGTTATAAGCGGAGATGTCCTCATACTCGATTGGTATAATGGACAAGTTGAATAGTTTATTTTGTTGGAAATTCTTTCCCTTAACTGTGTACCATAGTTTAAAATTTTTGGGAGATTTTATTGGCGGGAACTCGAATAACTCATATAGGCCAAAGGCCTCGGTTCTGGAACTTGGGGGCTAATATGACCAATTTTGAAAATCTCAAAGAGTGGGCCCTAGGCCAGTTGGCTTGTAAACAAACATGATTATTAAGCCATGAAAACTTAAGTAAATAAATTTTTTGGTCATGATTCCGAGACATGAACGACATACTCAATTGACTAGCGCAAGTGCGACATAATAAGTCTTCAAACTAGTCAAGACAAATAGCTGCATGTCGAGTTGAGGGTCGGGGCCGTTGGACCAGTGGCACCACTTATTATATGGCTTATTTGAAAAACTATTGATTTGTGCATGCATAGCTCAACATAGCTCCAAGCGCATAGGACTAGGGGGGGGGGGGGGGGGAATGGGATGAGGTCTTTGTCCTCATACGGACACGGAGTTTTGTTATGGGATCGAGGGTTGGATGTCATGAACATCCACTCATTCTTAGGGTAGAAGTGGACGTACTTATATCTAGGTGGCCGGTAAAGTCGCTCCGATGCCATAAGTGGGTACAGTGGACGGGTTGGCTTGCGATTATGTGTTCCTTCATGATGAAGGGTATGTGTTGGTTGATAAACACATCGTTGTGATGAGAAATGATTTTGAAAACCGAAATTTGAAGATGAGATAATTTTAAAGGAATTAAGGAGTCTGACACACTCTAATTTGAAAACTATTTTTATCGAAACTCATTTAAAAAAAATACCCATTCATTGAGGTGTAGAAACTTACCCCTCTTTTTATCCCTTCTTAGGAAATAGAAAAAATGACTAGAGATAATAGCAAAACTTACCCTCTGTCAGATATGCTTAATTTCTCTTAAGCTTGCATTATATTTGATATATATCTTTCTCGGGAATAAGGTTGAAAGTATGCCTGGCTCTTCTTGAGTTAAAGAAGGAGGAAACTCTTCTTAAACCAGGAGAGTGGCGGGTTATTCACAGGGATCCGACCAAACTGGGTCGGGGCGTGACATGGAGTCTCCGACAACTTAGAAATCTCTTTGATTAGGTTACCAGTGGCCGAGTCGGAGGCCATGTCTTATGCCGACCGGTAGCCTAAACAATTGCCCAACTCCCGATATGAAGAGCATCCCACAATTGATCGAAGAAGAAGAGGTGCTCAGTTTTTTGACGAGCGACAAACTAGAGCTCCGACATTAGGACTTTTCTCCACCTCTAAAGCTCCATTCAGTACCATTAGAGTGGGGAGGAAGTTCTCTACATAGTTGCACCCTCTCTTTAGCCTAAAAGCCACTATAGAAGAGCGAGTAAGCTCAAATAATAACACTGCTTCTTGGCTATTAGTAGCCTGAGTTGCTCGAGCTCAACTTGAGCCATCCCCAAGCCAATTCCGACCAAACCAAGCCCCCTAAATGCCACCTAGATGTGCCCTAAGCTTCCTCAGAGCTAGCACGGTAAGCTCTTTCGCCGCCCCTTCACTATAAAACACTGTTCATAGTGCATTTCTATAAGAACTAAAACTAAGAAATTCACACTACTTCAACCACCAATTGAGGCGTGGTTTGATCTAGGGAGGAACCACAGGAGGAGAGCAATTAAGAGAAAGCAAGAGCTCCGGTTAGCGGAGCCTCATCGGTAATATGTTGAAGCTTTCTCTCTCCAGACTAAATGTCAAGCCCCGACCTAGTTTGGTTGGATCCTCATGATCAACCCACCGTTCCCTTGGTTCAAGAGGGATTTCCCCCTTCCTTAAATGAAGAGTAGCCAGGTGAAATTTCAACCTTGTTCCCTAGAATAACATATATCAGAAAAAATGCAAGCTTAAAAGAAAAGACTTTTAAGCTTACTTGAGAGAGGGTAGATCTTGGTGTTATCTCTAGTCATTTTTCTCTACTCCTGGAAAGGGATAGAAAGGGAGGGGTGAGTTTCTACAACTCAGTGAATGGGTGTTAAAAAATGAGTTTCTATAAGATAGTTTTTAATTGGAGTGTCCTAGACTCCTTATTTCCTTTAAGATCATTTCTTCTTTAAATTCCTGATTATTCAAAAATCAATTTCCTCATTATCCACAATTGGTGTGTTTAACAATTAACACACACCCTTCATCATGAAGAGATCACACATTTGCAGGGTAGCCCATCCACTACACCCATTTGTGGCATCAGAGTGACTTTATCGGCCACCTAGATAGAAGCCCATCCACTTCTACCCTTGGAATGAGTGGATGTATGCGACATCCAACCCAAAAAGCAACTCCGTGCCTGTATTAGGACAGAGACCTCATCCCGACCCCACCCTGGTCTCATGTGCATGAAGCAACGTTGAGCTTCCCTGACTGCTGGCATGACAAACTACCCTTATCTCCACTATGTTGTCGAGTAGCCCCTAGGATGCATCACTACCCCTCTTGGGTGTCTTGACGGTCCCTAACCTCAAGTGCATGCAAAAACAAAGTTTTCCATAAAGCCATTTATCATTGGTGCCACTGGTCCATGGCCCTAACCCTCAACTCGACTAGCAACTGTTTGTCTAGACTGGTTTGTCGACGTGGTCCTGTCGCACTACCGCTAGTCCATCGAGTATGCTAGTCCTGTCTTGGTAACATGGCCAAATCACATAATCATTCATTTAGAAATTTTCATGGCTTATCATCATGTTTGTTTACGAGCTCCTATTCGTGCCAACTGGCCTTGGGAACTCTCTACGAGATTTTCAAAACCAGGCATTTTAGCCCCCAAATTCCAAAAACGAGGCCATTAGCCTATCTAAGCTATTTCAGCTCTCGTCAAGAAGGTCTCCCAAAAGTTTTAAGCAGTGGCACATAGTCTATGGAGAACACTTTTGACAAAAAAACAACTTTTAACTCGTACATCACACCAATTGGGTGTGATGAAATCTCAGCTTACAATCGTTAAGTGGGTTTTCTACTTCCTTACAAGAAGTTTATCATACCAACCGGGTATGATCTACTTACAACCGTTAAATAGTTTTTCCACATAGTTCTCACATCACCCCAACTAGGTGTGATGTTAAAATTTCACAGAGTAGTGGTTTTTTTTTTTTAAATTTTCGAGTTACTAATCATCCTAACTGGGTATGATGTTAAAAATCCCACTCACCCGATAAATGTAGTGTATTCCTCTTGATCGGCTTTTTGCCTCCACACGAGCTTATCCTTATTGGCATTTCCAGTCCTTCGTGCTCCTACATGATTTGGACATACTTGTTTATTAACATTTGGCATAATAGCCCTAATTCCTCATGTATGAACAAAATGCCCAAACTTTTCAATAATTTACATTCAAGTCCCTAAAGTTCTTTTTCCTTAACTTTTGGCCCCAAATGCTAATTTTCCCAAATTGAGTGCCAAAACTTCTAAATTCCACTTTGGGTACACAATTTATTCAAAATCACAAAAGGGTTCAAGTTTCCCAAATTTCCAATTTGGTCCCCAACTTCTCAAAAATTACCATTTTGCCCCTATTTTACAAAAATAGCAATTTGACCCCAATAAATTCTAAAAATTGACCAATTGGTCCTCCAGCATCTTTTTAATGGTCAATTGGCCCTCAATTTTAGAAAATTGGACTTTAGTCCCTCATATTTTCAAAATCCCCAGTTTTTGCCAAAATTTTCCACCAATTTTCCCCTTTCAAACTAGCTGAATTTGATTTCATCAAATTGACTAATCAATCAAGGTTAATTGTCAAAATTGAAGGTAAAATTGAGTTCCTACACATTCATATGATTTGATTGCACTTTGAATCGCATGAATTCACACCGGAACGAGCTCAAATGGAGATTCGCTGGAAAACTAGACTTAGAGAGAGAAAGCTTCGAAAGCTTGATGTCAGGGGTGCGGCAGTCCGAGCTTTTGATCTAGGCAGATAGCTCTAATCCCGAGGTTTCTCCTAGAATCAAGAATCACCTCAATTCATGTCAAGTTGAGGGAGAATTTGGTCAGTAAAGTTTCGTCGGTTCTCTCTTTAACACCGATCGAAATTTACAAAGGAGAGCCAAATTGGCTTATCTTTTCGATCTAATTATTTCATATGAGGGCTGAGGAAGTGTTGTGAGAGCTTGGTTTGGCCTGAGTAGGGCTCGAATCAGTCGATTTCAGCTCGACAGAAATAGGGCAGCTTCAGTCCGCCGGAGCTACTTTATTGTTCTATCACGCCGGCGCTTCTTTGGCGATCCTCTAAGCAATTGGAGACTACTGTCAGGTACTTGACTTCTCCACGAGTCTAAGGAACCCGACCATGCCTTCTTTGGCTTAGAAAAACCCCTATGTCTTAACTCTGGTTCGAGCTTTATCTGAAAACCGAGTAGCTGAGGGAGAGTGAAATTTTTATGTGTGTAGATTATGAATGGAGAGAGGCTCTTTATATAGGGAGCTTGGGGACTCTCCAACCGACCGTTTGGCACCTTAATGATAGTCATTGATGGCTTGAAATGTCTTGAATGGAAGCGTTTCCTTTCCATCAGCGTTATTCAATTTTCCAGCGAGTGAACAGTGCTGTCATCTGAAGGAAGAAGACGACACTGTTCTGAACTAGGTTAAACATTTAAACTGGTCGGTTCATGCCCGATTCGAATGAGTTTTTTTAAATTAAAAATTTCTAAATTCATCTAAATTTATTCTCTATCCAATGGTGGCCTAAATTCTTTAATTTTAATTTTCCAAGCCACCTAAGAAAATAAATTTAGCATCCAATTCAATGATAGTTTAAACCGGTCCAAACTGCTTTGGATACAGTTCATCTAAATGGGTCCGTTTTTTTTCCCAAATTATTCTAAAATCCCTTTGCAAGATTTTTATGACTCTTTGGGTCACTCGAGAGTTGTAAATTTCCCAATTTCCCATTCTTAAATGGTTGGGGTTCGTGAACCGGTTTAGATTTCTCACTCGGGTTGATTGGTTCTTTCCCTAGTTTTCCTTAACTCCAAAGGGTAGGGTTTACACATATGATTCAATTGAGTTTTGAATCACATGATTTGAGATCGGAATGAGCTCAAACGGAGCTTTTCCAAAAAACTAAACTTAGAGTGAGAAATCTTCAAAAGCATATTGTCAGGGGTGCGGCGGTCCGAGCTTTCGATCGGGGCAGGTACTCTCGTGTTGAGGTTACTCCTAGGATAAAAAATCACATCAAGTCATGTCGAATTGATGGAGAATTTGGTTAGTGAAGTTTTGCTGGTTCTCTCTCTAACATTGATTATAAATTACAAAGTGGAGCCAAATTAGCTTAACTTTCCACTTTAATTCGGTTGTATGAGGGCTGAGAGAGTAATGGGAGAGCTTGGTTTGGCATGAGAAGGGCTCAATTTGGCCACTTTCAGCTCATTTGAAATAGTACAACTTCGGTTTGCTAGAGCTACTTCACTGTTTGATTATGCCGGTGCTTCTCCGACGATCATCGGATCGAATGGTGACCACTGTCGGGTAGCTGACTTCTCCTCGAGTCTAAGGAATCCAACCTCGCCTTCTTTGGCTTAGAAAAACCCCTATGTCAGAGCTCTAGTTTGAGCTTCATCAGAAAACTGAGTAGCTGAGAGATAGTGAAGTTTTCAGGTGTGTGGAGGATGAATGGAGAGAGGCTCTTTATATAGGGAGCTCGGGGACTCTCCGACCGTCTGTTTGGCACCTTAATGACACTCATTGATGGCCTAAAACATCTTGAATAGAAACATTTCCTTTCAGGTGATGTTGTTCATTTTTCTAGCGAGTGAACAATATTATCATCTGAAGGAAGAAGATGAAACTATTTCAAACCTGATCAGACCGGTCCGAACTGGGTTCAATGCTTAGACCGACCGGTTCATGCAAGATTCAACCAAGTTTTTTAAAATTGAAAATTTCTAAATTCATCTAAAACCATTCTCCATCCAATGGTAGCTTTAATTCTCCAATTTGAATATTTTAAGCCACCTACAAAAATGAATTTAGGATCCGATTCAATGATTGTTCAAACCGATCCAAACTGGTTCAATTCGGTTCATATCCGGTCCACCTGAACTGATCTAGTTTTCTCTCCCAAATTGTCCTAAAGTCCTTTTCAAGGTTTCTATGACTCTTTGGGTCACTCGGGAGTTTTAAATTTCCCAATTTGCCCGTTCTCTAGTGGTTGGGGTTCATGAACCAGTTTGATTTTCTCACTCGGGTTGAACGGTTCTTTCCCAGTTTTCCTTAACTCCAAAGGACAGGGTTTACAACTCTCCCATCCTTTTAGGAGTTTTGTCCCAAAACGTATTTAACATCATTCGCACTGGAAATAACTTCCCTTAATATCAACTTATAGTTTATTAACATAACAACCATTTTGACTATTTCTACTTAGCCCCTTTATAACACACACTTAAAATTTTTCTTTTCCTTCCCATTACTTACTCATTCCATGGAGATTACTTTAGCTAGGCATACTTTACTTGAAAGTTTAAGGTTGTATCCTTAAATTCACATCTTTATTTTCTTAAAGCATAATTCTTTCTCTTGAGGTTCTTTACTCAGGATTTAAGGATTAGGAAATCCAAGATACCCACTGATTCCTGTGTGTAGTGACTTTCTTTGTCGTTAACATCCTTAGCTCGGGGTCCTCTTGAGCACCACCTATTCACTTCATAGATTTTAGTGTTCACTTCTTTTATCCGGTTATGACCCTTTTTATGTCCTTCCTTTGATTCAGTGGCGTCCTTTTCTCAAGAACTTTCTTTTCTTTTAGTCAACACATATTCTCTCATGATCACTTCAAAATTCTTATAAGAGTTAATCTTCTTTGATTTTAAGTGTTGATTGCTTATTTGTTATAGCTCCCTTATTTTAGTTTTGCTCTCTACCATGTCCCTTACAGTAGAGACATTCACCTTAGGAACTACATGTTCAACCTTCTTATCATCTCTTTGAAGACTTCATTACTTCCTTTCTTCATACCCCTTCTTATAATAGGGTATTTGTTCTTTTGAAACCTTCTCTAACAGAAATTTCGGTCTCTTCTCTTATTCTTTACCCGAGACATTTCCAATTATCGATCTCATTCCATGTACTCCACACTATGTCTAGTTGTTCTCTCTTTAGGCTATATCAATTTGAGCGTTGATCATTACCAGTCCTGATGTTAATGATCATTTACTTAAATCCTTTCCTAATTGAGGGGTTAACTTTTCCAAGGGTTCTTAGATGTGTTTTCCTTTGTTTCCTCGTTTATGGGCAATCCACCCCCTCCTTACTCACACGACATCCTTTGATGTGTTTTCTTACTTACACAATACTTGGACTTAACTCGCTCCTTGGGTCCTCCTGAGTACCTTTATGTGTACTTGATCTTTCCATCTCGACTAGCATCTCTTGGATGAATTTATCTCGTCTCCATTTCTGTTGATCCCACTACCTTTTAATTGGAACACTTTTGTCCTTCCAAGGTTTCCTTCTTTGGTAGTTTATTGTAAACCCCACACTTTTGAGTTAAGAAAAACTGGGAAAAGAACTTGTCAAACCGAGTAAGACAATCGAGCCAATTTACAAACCCAGTCATATGGGAACAAGCAATTTGGAAATGTGATCCAAAGAGTTCATTAAACCTTGGAAAAGAAACTTAAGACAAAATAGAAGAGAAAAGCTAAATTGGTTCAGGTGAATGATATTCCAAAAGAACTTTGAAGTTAAGCATGCTTGCATGAGAGTTAATTTATATATATATATATATATATTTAATTATTGTAATTAATATCAATAATTTAATAACTAAATTAAATTATTACAATTAATACAAAAATTTAATACCAAAATTAAATTATTTGAATTAATACCAATAATTTATGACAATATTAATACTAGTAATAAATCTCTTCCATTTAATACACGATTTTACACCTATATAAAGATGTCATCCCCATTCATTCTTCTCACACATGAACACTTCTCTCTCTCTCTCTCTCTCTATTGCTCCATTTCCTAGTGAAGCTCGAACCAGAGCTTCGATTAAACATTTTTCTTAACCTTGGAAGGAGAGGTCGGGCTCTTTAGAACTGGGGAGAAGACAACTATCTGATAGCAAACTCTAGTCAATTCGAGAATCGTTGGAGAAGTGCTAACATGATAGAACAGTGAAGCAGCTCCGGCGGACTGAAGCTGCCCTATTTTGGTCGAGCTGAAATTGGCCATTTCGAGCACTCCTCAAGCCAAATCAAGCCTTCCCAACACTTCCTCAGCCCTCCCACAGCCGAATTAAGACTAAAAGGTAAGCCAATTCAGCTCCCCACTACAATTTTTAGCCAGTGCTAGAGAGAGAACCGATAGAATTTCAATGACGAAATTCTAACTCAATTCAGCATCAATTGATGTGATTCCTGATTCTAGGATCAACCTCTAGATGAGAGCTATCTGCCTAGATCGTGCCCTCACTAGTGAGTAATCAAAGCTTTCTCTCTCAACGGTTTGTTTTTCGGCGAAGCTCCGTTTGAGCTCGTCCTGGTGTCAAAACATGCGATTCAAAGTGCTATTGAATCGTAAGAGGATGGAGGAACTCAATTTTAACTTCAATTTCAACAATTAGAGGTGTTTGATCAGTCAATTTGATGAAATTAAATTCGGTTGTGCTAAGGAGTTGAAATTGGAGGAGAGATTGGGGGAAATTGGGGATTTTAGAAATTCAAAGGACCAAAATGCAATTTTATGAAATTAAGGGTCAATTGGGCATGAAAATAATGTTAGAGGACTAACTGATGAATTTTGCAATTTTTGGGTTAAAACTTATCATTTTTGTCTAGGAAGGGCAAAATGGTAATTTTGGAAAAGTCGGGGGACCAAATTGGAAATTTGGGAAATTAAATCCCTTTTTGTGAAATTTAATAAATTGAGGTACCGAGATAAATTTTAAAAGTTTCGGGACTCAATTTGAGGAAAAACCGGCATTTGGTGACTTAAAGTTAAAGAGAAATAACTTTAGGGACCTAATTGCAAAGAACTAAAAAGTTTGGGTTTTCTCTTTCATTGCAAATGAATGAAGGTTGTTAAGTGGAGTAATAGTGAACAAGAATGTTCATATCGTGTAGGAACATGAAGTACTGGGAATGCCAGAATGGACGAGCTCGCGTGAAGACAAAGAACCAGTCTAGTGGAATTCACTACGTTAACGCGTGAGTAGGAATTATATATCATACCCGATTGGGGATGATAAGTACCTCGGTATAAAAACCCACTATTTAGTGGTATTTTAATCATCACCACTTAAAGAGAGTGATGTGAAAATTTTGCAGAAAAACTACTTACCGATTGTAAGTAGATCATATCCGTTTTGTATGATGAGACTTACTCGAAGGAAGTTGAAAACCCGTTAATCGGTTATGAACGGAGATGTCCTTATACCGGTCGGTATAATGGACAGTGAAAACCTATTTTGTCGGAAGTATTCTCCCCTGACTGTGTGCCAATGCTTAAACTATTTGGGAGACCTTCTCGACGAAAGCTCAAATAGCTCTCATAGGCCAGGGGCCTCAATTTTGGAACTTGAGGGCTAATATGCCCTATTTTTGAAAAACTCGAATAGTGGGCCATAGGCCAATGGACACGAGCAAGAGCTCGTAAAAGAAGATAATAAATATATATGTGTGTGTGTGTGTGTGTGTGTGTGTGTGCCATTAAAACTTAATAAGTGAATTGTTTGGTCATGGTACCAAGGCAGGTCCGACATACTCAATCGACTAGTAGCAGTGCGACATGACTAGTCATCGGACCAATCAAGACAAACAGCTACAGGTTGAATTGAAGGTTGGGACCGTTGGGACAAATGGCACCACATATTATATGGTAATTTAAGACAACTTTGTTTGTGCATGTACTATGAGTACGGGGTCATCAAGATGCCCATGAGGGGTAGTGATGTATCCTAAGGGCCCTGGACAACCCGGTGAGTATAAGGGTAGATCATTATTCCAGGTGTCTGTGCGAAATTTGGAGTAGCACCAAGCGCATGAGACTGGGGTGGGGACAGGATGAGGTCTCTGTCCTCATACGGATACGAAGAAGTTATTTTGGGATTGTGGTTCAGATGTCGTATACATCCACTCATTCCCAAGGTAGAAGTGGTCGTACTTCTATCCGGGTGGCAGGAAAAGTCGCTCCGAAGCCACTAGCGGGTTCAGTAGTGATACTGACTTGCGAATGTATGTAACCTTCATGATGAAGGATGTGTGTTGGGTGATGACACATCGGTAACTAAGAAATAATGAAAAAACCTGAATTTTTAAATGAAGGGATTTTTGAAAATAAAGGAGTCTGGCACACTCCATATAAATGTTTTTCTTTAAAGTCAAAAAATTTGAATCCCATTCATTGAGTAGTTGTACTCACCCCCTCCCTTATACCCCTTTCAGGATGTCCTGGAAAGCCGAACCTTAAAAGACTTGCGCAATTAAATGCCTGCAAGATAGGTACAATTAATTTAAATTACTTGCAGTTTTGATTTATGATATTACTGGAAAAAGGTGCAGGTCTAAAGAATGTCTTACTTTTTACGGTTTATAATATAAGGGAAAATCCTTTAATAAACCAGGAGAGCGGAGGGTTGATCACGGGGATCTGACCAAACAGGGTAGGGACGTGACAACTAGAGTGGTATCAGATCCTGTTTCCTCAAATACATAATCAAGACCAGAAAATATTGTAACTAATAGGATTTATCCTAAAATTTTCAAATGGCTCACAGGAGAGGAACCAAGAAAACTTGGAATGGCTCTACTTAACACCCTATGTTCATAGGAAGACATCCCTAGAAGCTTCCCAAATTCTTGAGACATGGCAGGAATCTCGAAAGGCCAAATGGGGAAGTCTCTCAGAGAATGGCGCTTGGACCTATCGAAGGCACAACTCTAAGTATGAAGGAGGATGTTTATCAAGAATCCCATACCTCCTTAGTTATTTTGTGATCATTTCCTGTGATAGGGTTGAAAGCCTAACCTTTTGTATCCCCCTATTAATAAAATACTCAAATTCTCAAAACTCTATCTCCTGATGATGTGATCTTGCTAGGAATATGGCCTAAGGAAAATAAAACAAACCCATACCATCTTGGAAACTAAGGAAAAGTCACATCTCAGTTATGGAAGATGAATCAGGGAATTAAGAAACCTAGGAGGACTCCTACCATGACCCTTTAGCAAAGGAGATGAATCAGTAAGAAAACTATCAAAGTGATAAGACTCAAGAATGGTAAAGCACCAAACCATTAGTAACCTTGGAAAAGCCCCACTCGAAGGAAAGAAGGAACCACATCAATCCATGTAAGGGAATTATAAGTATGAACAATGGGACATTACCTGAAGAAGTGTCCAACCCATCATTAGAAACTACTTGAAGGAAGGATGTATCGGAGACCAAGACTAACCTGCTTCGTAAAAGTGATAAAATTTTAAGTACAACCTCTTTTGGAAAAAGCAGAGAAGTAAAAAAAAAATTGGAGTCTCTAACCAACATAGTAGAAGTAAGCAAACCATAAAAACAAGATAGTTAGAGGAAATAAATGACACCCCAAGGAAGATTGAGAGGTAGAAAGGACTACAACCTAAAAGGTAGTGAGATGGACGTTAAGGACAGGAGGACTCGAGAAACAACTGCCCCAAGGAACTTAGACCAAAGGAATGGTGGAAGTGAGGTATTTAACGAACTAATACACAAAAATAAAACCATAAATTGAGTTCCAACAAAGAAGAGAGGGGCAGAAAGGCCAGATACTCGGGAAAACAAGGATGAAAGAAATCCTTAAAAAGGACCAAAGGCCAATTAATGGCTAAACTCAAGCCAAGAAAGGAATAGGCAATCCTCTCACATAATGGTCAAGAAATCTTGAAACGAGGAAGATTTTTACGCTCCCTCAAGAAATAGACAGGTATTGGGTATGAATGAGGATGCAGATAGAGTATACAAGATGTGCCTGCAACATTTGTGGAGTACAGGTAAATAAGAGAAGATGAAATCAAGCAATGTCATTTAAGGGTAAAAATCCCCTGGAGCAAATGTAAAAAGGAATGTCAGAAGAAAAGGAAAGAATCCTACCAAGGAAGGAAGCCCCAAAAAGACATGTGTATCCCAATTGAGAGGAAATGGAACCAACCGAAATAGAAAGAATGATAAGCTCACAAATGAAATGTTGGTTGAGATGGAAAGATTGATTACCAAGTAAAAATATTCATGAGGTTCTAAGAAGTAAATTAAAGCAAATGAATTATTGATGGGCGGATGGCCATAATGTGAAGTGCAAGGAGCCCGCCCGCAATTAGGAAATGTTCCAAGGGAGGAATTATTGTGATGTCCCAGTGTGACCTATTTAGAGAAAGAGTAAGAGAACCAAGAAATAATTTCAGGAGAACCGAGTAGAAAGAAGAAACTAGTAACGGTGGACAACCAATGAGAATGAACAAAACCCTAAGAAAGGAGGAGATGTGGTAAAAACTACACTCTATGAAGGACAATAGGATGGGCATGAAGAACAAGCGATACAGCTGCCCAGACAATTGGACCAGAAAAATAAAGAGAAAAAGATAGTTAAAGAACTGGTATTTGAGAGAACCATGGATTTAAACCACAACAAAGAAGGGAGAAGTGAAAAGGCCAAAACATTGGAAAAGAAGAACAAAGGGAAATCCTTAAAGAAATTGATGGTCAAAACTGGATTTATAGTTTAAAGTCTTGGGACGGTTAAGTGAGCCTAAAGAAGGGCAAACAAGAGATTTTGAAACAAGGAGGATATGAACCCTCCTTAAACGAAAATAATTTAACGGGTTAGCATAAAAAAAATGTTGTGACAAGTATGAATGAGTGGACAACCCATACTAAGGTAATAAAGGAAAAATGTTCGAGAAAACGTTGGGAAAGTAAGTCCCCCAAATAAGATGTGGCTAAGAAGAAATAACCACAACTGGTAAGACGGTTGAGAGTCCACATGTGCATATGAAGTCTAAAGAGTGGACGACTAAGCATAGTGTGGAGTACATAAAATAAGATCGATAATCGGAAGCTACTTAAATAAGGAATAAGGGATGAAATGGAAAATATAAGACAATGGAGGACTGAAAGTGGGAAAATGCCCCAATATAGAAAGGGTGTAAGGAGATGAAGAAAGGAAACCTTCAAGAAATGGTAAGAAGGTTGAACATGTAACTCTTAAGGTGAAAGTCTCTACTTTGAATTAAATAGTAGAGAATGAAATCGTAAAAAGGGAAACTCCCCAAACCAAGCAAATCGACATGTAGACCGAAAGGAATCAACTCGGTATAAAGAATTGTGAAATGATTATGAACAAGTAAGAGTGGATTAAGGCCAAAGTAAAATCCTTGAGTAAAGGATGTCATTGGGAACAAGGATGGACCTAAGAAAGGATGAATCCCAGCTTATCGATATATTATTGGAAAACCCAATCAATTGGAACCGAAAAGATCCAATAAAGAAGTTGGGGAAGGATGAGTAGGGAAGAGGAATCCATGCGGTTATGTTAGACATAACTTCAAAGGCATGATGGAGGAGAGGATAATGGTAAAAAAAGATAGTTGAGGAATGCTATCAAAAGAAAAAAGGGATGAAGTTATACGATCCTTGAAAGGTCGAAAAGCTAAGAGAGACCCTCAAGGAGATGTTCTAAGTATTTAATGGAAAGAGATATGTCCTAGAAAATAGCATGCTGTAAGGGGCATATAAGCCCAACAATCCCAAGGAGAATATGACTCAAAGTAAGGAAGAGTCGGCTAATAAACATGACAAGGTCGAATAAAAATTTTTTTGGACCGAAGTTATAATAGACAACGAATGAAGGAAGGGTCAAAATAGGACAAAAATTGATAATAAAGAAAAACCATGAAAACAAGTACGTAACGCTCGAAAGAACATCAAGCTAAATGTTTCAACTACCAAAAGGATAACTAGACATAGGAATGATTAGTTATCTTGGAATTTCCAATTCTTGAGTACATAATCTCAAAGGGAAAAATGTTGATCTAAGCAAAAAAAGATTCGAATCTAAGGATATACCCTGGAATATGGTATGTCTAGTAATAATAAACTTCATGGAGGGAGTAAATAATATAAAGGAAAATTAATCCCTTAAGTGAAGGAGGTAAAAAGGGCTAATTGAAAGAACAAGAGAAGAGTTTGCATGTTAAGCAAATAATAAATGGACATCAAAGAAAATGGTTCCTCATGCAAGGTTGCTAATTAAGTTTTGGGGATAAAACTCCTAAAAGGAGGGGAGAGTTGTAAACCCCGCACTGAGTTAAGGAAAACCAGGAAAAGAACCGGTCAAACCGCGTAAGAAAATCGAGCCGATTTACAAACCCGGTCATATAGGAACAAGCAATTTGGAAAGGTGATCCAAAGGGTTCATTAAACCTTGGAAAAGAAACTTAAGATAAAATAGAAGAGAAAAACTAAATTGGTTTAGGTGAACGATATCACATAAGAACTTTGAAGTTAAGCGTGCTTGCATGAGAGTAGTGTGATGATGCATGACCTCCTTGGAAGTATGATAATTTTTGTAACCCGAAATTTCGGTCAAAAATTTTTATGCGAACGTACGCCTATAGCCATAAATTTATATATATTAAATTATTATAATTAATACCATAAATTTATATATATTAAATTATTGTAATTAATACCAATAATTTAACACCTCAATTAAATTATTGGAATTAATACAAATAATTTAATACTAAAATTAAATTATTAGAATTAATACCAATAATTTATGGCAATATTAATAATTGTAATAAATCTCTTCCATTTAATACACGATTTTACACCTACATAAAGATGTCATCCCCATTCATTCTTCTCACACCTGTACATTTCTCTCTCTCTACTGCTCCATTTCCCAGTGAAGCACAAACTAGAGCTTTGACTTGAACTTTTTTCTTAAACTTGGAAGGAAAGGTCAAGCTCTTTAGAAACGGGGAGAAGACAACTATCTGATAGCAAACTCTAGTCAATACGAGAATCGCTGAAGAAGCGTCAGCATGATGGAATAGTGACGCAGCTCCGGCAGATCGAAGCTGCCCTATTTCGGTCAAGCTGAAATTGGCCATTCCGAGCCCTCCTCAGGCCAAACCAAGCATTCTCAATACTTCGTCAGCCCTCCCACAGACGAATTAGGATTGAAAGGTAAGCCAATTCGGCTCCCTTCTACAATTTTCGACAGGTGCTAGAGAGAGAACCGGTAGAATTTCAATGATGAAATTCTAACTCAATTCGGCATAAATTGATGTGATTCTTGATTCTAGGATAAACTTCTGGATGAGAGCTATCTACCCAGATCGAAAGCTCGGACCGTCGTGCCCACACTAGTGAGTAATCGAAGCTTTCTCTCTCAACGGTTTGTTTTTCGGCGAAGCTCCGTTTGAGCTCGTCCTGGTGTCAAAACATGCGATTCAAAGTGCTATTGAATCATAAGAGAATGGAGGAACTCAATTTTAACTTCAATTTCAACAACTGGAGGTGTTTGATTGGTCAATTTGATGAAATCAAATTCGGCTGTGCTAAGGAGTTAAAATTGGGGATTTTCGAAATTCAAATGACCAAAATTCAATTTTATGAAATTGAGGGTTAATTGGGCATGAAAATAATGTTGGAGGACCAATTAAGGAATTTTGAAATTTTTTGGGCAAAACTTGTCATTTTTGTATAGGAAGGGCAAAATGGTAATTTTGGAAAAGTTGGGGGGACCAAATTGGAAATTTGGGAAATTAAATCCCTTTTTGTGAAATTGAATAAATTGAGGTCCCAAGATAAATTTTAAAAGTTTCGGGACTCAATTTGAGGAAAAACCGGCATTTAAGGACTTAAAGTTAAAGAGAAATAACTTTAGGGACCACTATGAGAGAGTGATGTGAAAATTTTATGAAAAAACTACTTACCAGTTGTAAGTAGATCATACCCGGTTGGTATGATGAGACTTCCTCGAAGGAAGTGGAAAACCCGTTCATCGGTTATGAACGGAGATGTCCTTATACAAGTTGGTATAATGGACAGTGAAAACCTATTTTGTCGAAAGTGTTCTCCCCTAACTGCGTGCCAATGCTTAAACTATTTGGGAGACCTTATCGACGGGAGCTTGAATAGCTCTCTTAGGTTGGGGGCCTCAGTTTTGGAACCTGAGGGCTAATATGCCATGTTTTTGAAAAAATCAAATAGTGGGCCATAGGACAATGGACATAAGCAGGAGCTGGTAAAAGAAGATGATATATATATATATATATATATATGTTTGTGTGTGCCATTAAAACTTAATAAGTGAATTGTTTGGTCATGGTACCAAGGCAGGTCTGACATACTCAGTCAACTAGTAGCAGTGCGACATGACCGGTCTCTGGACTAGTGAAGACAAATAGCTACAGGTTGAGTTGAAGGTCGGGACCATTGGGACAAATGGCACCACATATTACTTGGTAATTTAAGAAAACTTGTTTGTGCATGTACTATGAGTACAAGATCATTAAGACGCCCATGAGGGGTAGTGATGTGTTCTAAGGGCCCTGGACGACCCAGCGAGTATAAGGGTATATCGTCGTTCCAGGTGTCTGTGCAAAATTTGGAGTAGCACCAAGCGCATGAGACCGGAGTGGGGATGGGATGAGGTCTCTATACTCATATGGGCACAAAGAAGTGATTTCGGGATTATGGGTCGAATGTCGCGTACATCCACTCATTCCCAGGGTAGAACTGGTCGTACTTCTATCTGGGTGGCAGGAAAAGTCACTCTGAAGCCACTAGGGGATTTGGTAGTGATACTGACTTGCGAATGTGTGTAACCTTCATGATGAAGGATGTGTGTTGGGTGATGATACACTAGTAACTAAGAAATAATGGAAAAACCTGAATTTTTAAAAGAAGGGATTTTTTAAAAGAAAGGAGTATGGCACACTCCATATAAATGTTTTTCTTGAAAGTCAAAAGATTTGAATCCCATTCACTGGGTAGTTGTACTCACTCCCTCCCTTATACCCCTTTCAGGAAGTCCCGGAAAGTCGAATCTTAAAAGACTTGCTCAATTAAACACTTGCAAGACAGGTACGATTAATTTAAATTACCATGCAGTTTTGATTTATGATATTCCTAGAAAAAGGTGCAAGTCTAAAGAATGCCTTACTCTATACGATTTACAATATAAGGGGAAACCCTTTAATAAACCGGGAGAGCGGCGGGTTGATCACAGGGATCCGACCAAACTAGGTCGAAGCGTGACATTTATATTCTTTGCTCACGTGTTCTCTTCCCATTTTGCTATTTAGAATATCTAACTTTAAAAGGTATTCCCTGATGCCATCCTTTCCTTTTTACATTACTATTGAGAACTTACTTGTACTTCATCTTCATTCTCCTTTCTTTCTCATATCGATCTATTTCTTTTAGATGGGATTCACATCTTCTTTATTTTAGATCTTACAATCATCCCATGAGTGGCTTACTTAATTTTCTCCTGTCTCGAGTTTGGTCGTTAATCCAGTCTTGGTCGTTGATCTCTTGAAAGATTTTGCATTTATCTTTAATTACCACATGTTTAGCCTTTCATCTCTCCCTTCTTTATTGGAGTTTAAATTTATAATCCTCCCGAGGGTTAGTTTATTAATTACTTTGATCTTATCATTCCCATGGGCATACGATCTTGAGGATGTCATCTCTTGATTCGTATTATCCTTAATATCCATCTCATTTCCCTCTTTAGGGCATAGTCTTCATTACTTCTCGGTCCATCTCAGGGCGTCGTTTATTCTCCCGGATTATTTTGTTGTTACAAATTTATTTCCTTCAACTAGATCTATTCGAAATCCTTATTTGGTTTCTTTACTCTTTTGAAAGTAGATCACACCTGGCCATCAAGGTATCTCCTTAGCCACTTATGTCTGTTTAATAAGGTCCTTATTTCGTCTTTAGTTTTATGACGGTTCATTTGTTGGTTATGCGAGCTTGGAACTTCCTCCTTCCATGGTTCTACTTTCTATCCTTATCTTTCTTCTAGGGACTTTCGTTTTGGGATTTTCACGTTCAATCTCCCTACTACTCCTTGAAAGTTCTTCCTTTATCCTTTTCTTATACTCTCTAACCTTTGTATGGTTATTCACTCTGAATTTCTTCCATATCTTATATTCCTTTTTATTCCATATCCTCACTTCAAAAAGTCCCCTTATTATTATTGAGTTCCTAAGAATTCGTGTCCTAACTCTTTCCAAGTACTGGTATTATTCCTAGAGTTTTCTTCCTATCGTAATTCTTTCCTTTCTCCTTTCTCTTTGTCTAATTTTAATTGACTTAACATCTTCAGTGCTCCCATATCTTTCCAACTTTCTTCTTAGTCAACTTCCATTCCATTAGTTTTCCTTGGGATATTCTAATCCTTCTTGTTTCCTTACTTTTATCCATAGAATCTTTCCTTAACTCTTTAGACTTCCACTAGTCACTTACTCTTTGGTGCTTACTCCCTTGCTCCATACTTCATCTTCCTTTCCTTAGTTAGGATTTGTCTTCCTTGGGTGAACTCTAGTAGTCTCTTCTTTGCTAAGTCTTATTATCTTGATTTCCCCTTCTCTAGACAGTAAACTTACTTTAAAGGTTTGGGTTAACAAGTAATGACCTGTTGTTTTTCCTTCCTTAGGTGATCTCTTCCCGTCCCGTTACTCTGATCCTTATTGGCATTCTCTCATTATTTGAATTCATCAAATAGACCCAAAATTTTTGTCAGGAAAAATTGGATTTTCATTCATTCAAGAAATAGTTTCTTGCCATACTTGACTTATTACAAAGATTTTTGACCCCTAGTCCCTTAGGGTCATAGGCCGAGAGTTAGCCTTAGAATGATTGTGGGATTCATGAATAGATGTCTCTGAGGAACTGGTTGAAGTCCATCCATATTCCCTTATGGAATGAACTTCTTGCATGGCTTCCAGTTCGTACCGCCTCAATACCTCAGCCTCACACTCATATGTCCACTTCATCCATTGAGAGGGATTGAAGCTGGATTGATTAGGTGGGGGTACTTGCTGGACTTTCATGAAGGTGGCATAAGCATCCTAGTAGTTGTCCCAAGCCTCCTTCTTAGTGAGATTTCTCTCTAGTTGTTGTGGGGCTGGAGGAGTTGATGGGCTCCTAGAGGAAGGAACAGGTTCCTCTTGCCTTGGAGGAGGGTATGTAATACCTTCTAGTTCTAATAAGGCTCCCACGAGTTTTCAAAAATCCTCCACCATATCTTTGGGCACTCTCTTCTTGCCCTTTAGGAACCGTTGAATTGCTGCCTCCCTAAGGGTAGGCGTCTTTTTTAGGTTCAAGTGTGCAGGATTGGATTTCATAGTGAAATTTCTAGGGATTCTCCTTCCTACATGGTAGTTAAAGTTTTAGTAGTGTTAGGGCTTATTATTGATAATTTTTCAAGGGAAATTAGCCCTGATACCACTCAAGTTTTCATGCCACGGCCCAGTTTGGTCGGATCCCCGTGATTAACCCGCTGCTCCCTAGGTTCAAAAATGGCTTCCCTCTTCCTTAAATCAAGAGGTGCCGGGCAAAATTTCAACCTTGTTCCTTGGAACAACATATATCAATAAAAATGCAAGATTAAAGGAAAAGACTTTTAAGCATACCTGATAGAGGGTAGATCTTTCTCTACTCCTGAAAAGGGATAGAAATGGAGGGGTGAGTTTCTACAACTCAGTGAATGGGTGTTAAAAAATGAGTTTCTATAAGATAGTTTTTAATTGGAGTGTGCCAAACTCCTTATTTCCTTTAAGATTATTTCTTATTTAATTTCCTGATTATTCAAAATAAATTTCCTCATTATCCACAATTGTTGTGTTTAACAATCAACACACGCCCTTCATCTTGAACGGATCACACATTCGTAGGGCAGCCCATCCACTGCACCCATTTATGTCATCAGAGTGACTTTACCGGCCACCTAGATAGAAACCCGTCCACTTCTACCCTGGAAATGAGTGGATGTACGTGACATTCGACTCTCAAACCCTAAAAGCAACTCCGTGTTCGTATGAGGACATAGACCTCATCCCGACCCCACCCCGATCTCATGCGCATGAAGTTGCGTCGAGCTTCCTTGATTGCTAGCATGACAAACTGCCCTTATCTCCATCATGTCGTCTAGTAGCCCCTAGGACGCATCACAACCCCTCTTGGGCATCTTGATGGTCCCCAACTTTTTAAAAATTACCATCTTGCCCTTACTTTACAAAAATGGCAATTTGAACCCAATAAATTTAAAAAATTGACCAATTGGTCCTCCAACACCTTTGTCATGGCCAATGGGCCCTCAATTTTGGGAAATTGTACTTTGGTCCCTCGATTTTTACAAAATCCTCAATTTCCCCAAAAATTTTCCCTCAATTGCCCCCTTTCAAACTAGCCAAATTTGATTTTATCAAATTGACCATTCAATCGAGGTTAATTATTAAAATTGAAGGTAAAATGGAGTTCCTATACATCCATACGATTCAATTGAGCTTTGAATAACATGATTTGAGGTTGGAACGAGCTCAAACGGAGCATTGCCGAAAAACTAAACTTGGAGAGGGAAAGCTTCGAAAGCTTATCATGGGGGGTGCGATGGTCCGAGCTTTCAATCGGAGCAGGTAGCACTCATTCTAAGGTTCTTCCTAGGATAAAAAATCACATCATTTTATGTTGAATTGAAGAAGAATTTAGTTAGTGAAGTTTTGCTGGTTTTCTCTCTAACACTAATCGTAAATTACAGAGGGGAGCCAAATTGGTTTAACTTTTCGCTCTAATTGGGTCATATGAGGGTTGAGGGAGTGTTGGGAGAGCTTGGTTTGGCCTGAGGAGGGCTCAAATTGGCCGCTTTCAGCTCATCCAAAATAGGGCAGCTACAGTCCACCGGAGCTGCTTCACTATTTGATTATGCTGATGCTTCTCCGGCGATCCTCGGATAGAATGATGACCACCGTCGGCTAGCTGACTTCTACTCGAGTCTAAGGAGCTCGACCTCACCTTCTTTGGCTCAAAAAACCCTTATGTCAGAGCTCTGGTTTGAGCTTCATTAGAAAATTTAGTAGGTAAGTGAGAGTGAACTTTTCAGGTGCGTGGAGGTTGAATGGAGAGAGGCTCTTTATATAGGGTGCTCGGAGACTCTCCGGTCATCCGTTTGGCACCTTAGTAACACTCATTGATGGCTCGAAACATCCTGAATAGAAACGGTTCCTTTCTGCCGACACTGTTCATTTTTCTGGCAAGTGCATAGTGCGGTTAACTGAAAGAAGAAGATGACATTATTCGAAACCGGACCGAATCAGATTGAATGCTTAAACCAACCAGTTCAGACCCGATTCGTCTAAGTTTTTCAAAATCAAAATCTTCTAAATTCATTTTCTATCCAATGGTGGTTTCAATTCTCCAATTTTAATATTTTAAGCCATCTAGAAAAATGAAATTATCATTCAATTAAATGATGGTTCAAACGAGTCCAAACTGGTTCACTTGAACCGTTCTAGTTTTCTCTCCCACATTGTCCTAAAGTCCCTTTTCAAGGTTTTTATGACTCTTTGGGTCACTCGTAAGCTGTAAATTTCCCAATTTGCCTATTCTCTAGTGGTTGGGGTTCGTGAATTAGTTTAATTTTCTCACTCGGGCTGAACGGTTCTTTCTCGGTTTTCCTTAACTCTAGAGAACGGGGTTTACACTTAATTTTCTAGCGAAGCGCCATTTAAGTTCATTTCCAAGACAAATCAAGCGGTTCAAAGCTTGAAATGATGAGAAAAACATAGAGAAGATGATTCAAATCAAGAATGGGGGCAATTTACCAAGTTTTGGGGGTCAATTGAACGAAATTGTGATTCGGGGACCAAATTGCAATTTATGAGAAAATTGGGCAATTTGGGGATTTTTGGAAAATTGGGGTCTAAATTGCAATTTAACAAAAATTGGGGCAATTTCATGAAATTAACTTTCAATTGGAGTCCAATTGAGCAATTAGATGAAATGGAGGGTCAATTAGCAATTTTTGAAAGTTCAAGGGCCAATTGGTAATTTTTTGGAAGGTAAGGACCGATTTTCAATTTTGGGAAAATGGAAGACCAATTGGTAATTTTGGAAAAACTAAGTACCCATTGAGGAAAATTTTTATGTACTAGGGACTTAACTGAGATTAATGAAGATTAAGGACTAAAATGTAAAGTTACAAATTTTAAGGGACCTAACTGCAATTATGGCATAGTACAAGGACCGATGTGCAAATATCGAAAAGTAAAAGGTCTCTTATGTCAATCCTCCTGATATGGATGCTTGAACCATGTAGGCACGAGTCATACGAGTATGTGTGTCAAGGAGTACAATGAAGATTGGAAATCTAGCTGGGGCAAATCCGTCACAGTACTGGGTGAGTGGCATTTTTTAGCATCATACCCGGTTGGGGGTGATGAGAATCGTTTTTATGTTTGAAAATCATTTTTTCCACGAATGGTCTACCCTAACTGCATGAAACTACTTAAACATTTTGGGAGACATTCCTAATGGGAGTCGAAATTGCTCGAACAGGCTCGAACAGGGTCGAAGGCCTAGTTTTTGGAAAACTCGTGAAGTGAGCCCAATGCCAGTGTGCACGGGTTGGACCCATAGACAAACATTAACTATAAGAACCATGAAAACTCTCAGAAAATATGGAATTTTTGTGTGATTTGTCACAAGGCTAAGATAGGACTAACAAGGCTCGATGGGCTAGTACACCTAAACCAAGTCGATGGGCCGGTCAAGGCAAACAGCTACTGGCCAGGTCGAGTGTCGGGGCTGTTGGACTGGTGGCACCAAAAAGCATGGTTAATGGATCAAAACTATTGTATGCTTGCACGAGGAATACGAGAGCATTTAGACACCTGAGAAGAGTAGTCGATGGGTCCCAAGGGCTGTTGGATGGCTTGGATGTAATAAGGGTGGGTCTATCATGCTAGTTAGTCATAAAGCTCTAATAGCTTCCTGCGCACTAAAACTGAGGCCAGAGGGGAAATGGGGTCTTGTCCCACAAAGTGGACATGATGAAGCACTAAGACCGAGGTTGGAGGGGAAAGGAGGTCTCGAGATTGAGGCAGAGAGGAAATGAGGTCTCATCCCACCAAGCGGACATGATGAGGGTTTACGTGTCAAACTATTAATGACCACTCAAACTCATGGTAGAGATAGTGCACCTCTATCCGAGTGGACAGTAAAGACACACTAAAATACAAGTGGAACGGTCGGGGATTATTCTACGAACGTGTAATCCCTTTCTATGATAGAAAGGGCATGTGATTGTTTACTGGGGCACCTCCCGAGCAAGGGTAAATGTTAAGAAGAGATGAACTCATATTACAATAAACTAAAAGTATAAAACATTTTGATAAGACTGATTTTTTGAAAACTCACTTCCCAACCCCTACTCACTGAGTTGTAGAAACTCACCCCACCCGTTAAACTTTTTTTAGGAGAAACACCTCGCTACGACGAGCTGAGGTTAGGAGAAAGCCAAGGGCACCTCCATCAGGTAACTTTTATGTTTTGTAAACTTTGTTATGGAAAACAAGTACTCCAACGCCTTTACCTTCCTTGGTCTAATTGGTAGAAATACTAGATTAGTATAAGGAAGGGTGGCGGGTTGATCACAGGACTCTGACCAAACCGAGTCAGGGCATGACAGAACATGTGTACCCTTTATGATAAAGGTCGTGTGATTGTATGCTAAATACCTCCCGAGCAATGAGAAGTGTTAAAAGAGCTAAACTCACATACTAGAGAATTAAAAATGATGAGTTGAAATTTGTGTTTTAAAACTCACCCCAACACCCGCTCGCTTGGTTAAAGAAACTCATCCACTCCCTTTAAATCTTTTTCAGGAAAGGAGACCACCCTTACAGAAATCTCAAGGACAAACCTTTAAGTCAAGTATTTTAAACCTTTTAAACTATTAAATTTTGTACAATGCTATTACAAGGAACAAGGTCAGAAGGTACGTCTAACTCTTCACAGTCTTGGGAAGTGGTGACTCTTCCTAGACCGAAAAAGAGTGGAGGGTTGCTCACCGGGTTCTGACCAAATCGGGTCAGGGCGTGACACACTATGTCGTGTTTGCAAGTTTCGCACGTGTCGACTTACCACATGACACACTGTGATTGGCTAGCTTTCCTGACATAACATCCTACTCAGCAGCAAAGTCAGCCTTTGACTCACTGACCAGAAACGTGGCGACCTCCCATTGGATGCTCATTCCAACATGGTCGTAGACCGTATTACCATCGGGCATTAACCGTGACACATGGCATCTGCTGATTGGTCCTTTTGTGTCACACCCCGACCCGGTTTGGTCGGATCCTCGTGAACAACCCGCCACTCTCCCGGTTTATTAAAAGGTTTTCCCTTTTATAATCCGTAAAGAGTAAGGCTTCCTTTAAACCTACACCATTTCCTAGAATAGCATAATCAAAACTACATGAAATTTTAAACTTTACATACTTGTCTGCTTAAGGCATCAAAACTGCATGTAATTTTAAACTTTACATACTTGTCTTCTTACAGGCATCTTAGTTTATGGTCTTTCAGGGTAGGCTTTCTAGGATTTCCTGAAAGGGATATAAGGGAGGGGGTGAGTATGACTACTTAGTGAATGGGTTTTCAAAGGACTACTTTTAACTTTTAAGAAAAACATTTATATGGAGTGTGCCAGACTCCTTTCTTTTCAAAAATCCCTTCATTTAAACATTTGGATTTTTCCATTATTTCTTAGTTACCGGTGTGTCATCACCCAACACACATCCTTCATCATGAAGGTTACACACATTCGTAAGTCAGTATCACTACTGAACCCGCTAGTGGCTTCAAAGCGACTTTTCTTGCCACCCGGATAGAAGTACAACCACTTCTACCCTGGTAATGAGTGGATGTACGGGACATCCGACCCACAATCCTGAAATCACTTCTCCGTGTCTGTATGAGGACAAAGACCTCATCCCATCCCCACCCCGATCTCATGCGCTTGGTGCTACTCCAAATTTCGCACAGACAGTTGGAACGACAAACTGCCCTTATAGCCACCAGGTCGTCCAGTGCCCTTAGGACGCATCATTACCCTTCATGGGCGTCTTGATGATCCCATACTCATAGTGTATGCACAAACAATATTTTCTCATATTACCATTTAATATGTGGTGCCACTGGTCCAACGGCCCCGACTCTCAACTCAACCCGCAGTTGTTTGTCTTGACTGGTCCGTCGACCTGTCATGTCGCACTGCCGCTAATTAATTGAGCATGTCGGTCCTATCTTGGTACCATGGCCAAACAATTCACTTATTAAGTTTTATGGCACATATATCATGTTCGTTTACGAGCTCCTCTTTGTGCCAACTGGCCTCGGGCCCACTGTACGAGATTTTCAAAATCGGGCATTTAGCCCCCATGTTCCAAAACCGAGGCCCCAACCTATTAAAGCTCTCGTCGAGAAGGTCTCCCAAATTGTTTAAGCATTGGCACACAGTCAGTGGAGAGCACTTCCAACAAAATAGGTTTTCACTATCCATTATACCGACTGGTATAAGGACATCACCGTTCATAACCGATAAACGGGTTTTCAACTTCCTTCGAGGAAGTATCATCATACCAACCGGGTACGATCTACTCACAACCGATAAGTAGTTTTTCCGAAATATTTTCACATCACTTTCTCTAAGTGGTGATGATTAAAATACCACTAAACAGTGGATTTTTATACTAAGGCACTTATCATCCCCAACAGGGTATGATATATAATTTCCACTCACAACCGGTAAGTGGTTTTTAATTCTAAGTTGTGCTCATCATCCCAACCGGGTATGATGTTAGTAAACCCACTCACCCATTAATGCCGTGAATTCCACTAGACTGGTTCTTGGTATTCACGGGAGCTTGTCCTTGCTGGCATTCCCAGTACTTCATGTTCCTACACGATATGAACATCTTTGTTTATTATCCTTTGGCCTAATCACCTTCATTCATTCCAAATGAATGAGAAAGTCAAACTTTCATTTATTTTCAATTAGATCCCTAAAGTTATTTCTCTTTAACTTTAAGTCCCAAATGCCGGTTTTTTCCTCAAATTGAGTCCCGAAACTTCTAAAATTTATCATAGGACCTCAATTTATTTTATTTCACAAAAGGGGGATTAATTTCTCAAATTTCCAATTTGGTCCTCCAACTTTTCCAAAATTACCATTTTGCTCTTCCTTTACAAAAATGGTAAGTTTTGCCCCCAAAATTCTAAATTTTCTCAATTCGTCCTCCAACATTATTTTCATGCCCAATTGACCCTCAATATCATAAAATTTCTTTTTAGTCTTTTGAATTTCGAAAATCCCCAATTTTCCCCCAATTCCAACTTCTTAACACAACTGAATTTGATTTCATCAAATTGACCCATCAAACATAATTGTTGAAATTGAGTTTCTACATGTTCATACGATTCTTTAGAAATGTGAATCGCAAGTTTTAACATCGGGATGAGCTCAAATGGAGCTTTGCCGAAAAATGAACTATAGAGAGAGAAAGCTTCGATTACTCATCGGTGAAGGCACGGCGGTCTGAGCTTTCGATCTGGGCAGATAGGTCTCGTCCTAAGGTTCATCCTAGAATCAAGAATCGCATCAATTGATGTGGAATTGGATTAGAATTTTGTCATTGAAATTTGGTCGACTCTCTCTCTAGCACCGATCAAAAATTGTAAAGTGGAGACGAATTGGCTTACCTTTCGGTCCTAATTTGGTCGTGGAAAGGCTGAGGAAGTGTTGGTAGGGCTTGGTTTGACTTTAATGAAATTTCACGGTTATCTAGCCCAGTTTTCTTATTATTTGAATACATGGTTTACAAGCTACCATGTGCCACATTTTGATTGGTTGGCTTTGCTAATGCAGCCTCTCATTCAGCATTTGAGTCATTCATTGACTTGTTGACTGGCCACGTGGTGACCTCCCATTGGTTGCTCATTCCAACATGGACGCCAAACGAATCTTACAATCAATTGACCATGACACGTGGTGTCCATTGATTGGTTGATTTAAATTCATTAGTTTTCCCACCATACGCACTGTGCCATTGCCACATGTGAGCCTCTGATTGGTTGTGCCCATCCGATGTGGCTTTACCAAGTGTCGACTTCTTAAAGGACAATAGTTCTCTCACATCCTAGTTCGTTGTTGACCTAACACCTTTGCCACGTGTTAGCTTCTCAATGGTCAGCCCTACTGATGAGACTTATCCTTAGTTGAGGGTTGACTAAGGACACATGTCGTGCTTCCATTGGTTTGTCACACCCCGACTCGACTTGGTCGGGGTTTTGTGATCAACTCGCCACCCTTCCTCGTACTAATATAGGATTTCTACTAAATAGTCTAAGGAAGGTAAAGGTGTTGGAGTACCTATTTTCCATAACAAAGTTTACAAAACATAAAAGTTACCTGATGGTGGTATTGTTGGCTTCTTCTCCTAGCCTAGGCTCATCGAGGCGAGGTGTTTCTTTTGAAAAGGTTAATGGGAGGGGGTGAGTTTCTACACCTCAGTGAGTGGGGGTTAGGAAGCGAGTTTTCAAAAAAATTAGTCTATCAAAAAAGTTTTATGTTTTTAAATTATTGTAATATGAGTTTGAACATTTCCCCTTACTTGAAAGATAACTCAACAAACAATCACATGCCCTTTCTATCATAGAAAGGGATCACACGTTTGCAGAATGGTCCCCCACTGTTCTACTTGTGGTTTAGCGCGTCTTTGTCGTACACTCGAATAGAGGTGCACTGCCTCTACCCTGAGTTTGAGTATACATCAATAGTTTGACACTTCAAACCCTCATGTCGGCTATCCGAATAGAGGTGCACTACCTCTACCCTAAGTTTGAGTGGACATCAATAGTCTGACACTTCAAACCCTCATGCCATCTATCCGAATAGAGGTGCATTGCCTCAACCCTGACTTTGAGTGGACATCAATAGTCTAACACTTTAAACCCTAATCACTTCACCATGTTCGCTTAGTGAGACGAGACCTCATTTCCTCTCCGGCCTCAGTCTTAGTGCGCAGGAAGCTATTAGAGCTTCATGACTGATTGGCATGACAAACCCACCTTTATTGCATCTAGGTCATCCAGCAACCCTTGGGACTCATCGACTACACCTTTCGGGCGTCTAGATGCTCCTGAATTCCTCATGCAAGCATACAATAGTTTTGATTCATTAACCATGCTCTTTGGTGCCATGGTCCAACGGCCCCGACAATTGACCTGGCCTACAACTGTTTACCTTGATCGGCCTGTCGACCTAGTCTAGGCACACTGCCACTAGCCCTTCGAGCTTTGTCAGTCCAGTCTTGGCTCTGTGGCCAATCACACAACAATTCCATTTATTATGAGAGTTTTCATGGTTCTTATAGTTCATGATTCTCTATGGGTCCAAACTATGCACACTGGCCTTGGGCCCACTTCACGAGTTTTCGAAAAGCTAGACCTTTGGCCCTATCATTTTCAAATTTGAGGCCTCAAGCCTCTTGGAGCAATTCTGGCTCCCATCAATAATGTCTCCCAAAATGTTTAAGCAGCTTCACGCAGTCAAGGGAGACCATTCCTGAAAAATGATTTTCAAACATAAAAACAGTTCTTATCACCCTTAACCGAGTATGATGTTGAAAATCCAACTCACCCGCCAAGAGTGACGTGGTCGTCCTAGGGAGATCTTGATCTGGGGTGTACTTCCATACGCCGGTACTGGAACAGTCAACTCCTGCATATTTTGAGTACCTTTATCAAGGGAATCGACATAAGGGACTTCTTAGTTTCGGGTATTTGCACATAGGTCCTCACACTATGCCTTAATTGCATTTAGGTCCTTCACTATTTATAACCTTACATTTGGGTCCCTAATCTTCATTTAATCTCAATTAAGTCCCAAGTACTTCCAATTATTCCTCATGGTCCTTAAATTTTCCAAAATTAACAAGTGGTCCCAAATGTTTCCAAAATTGCCAACTGGTATTGGAAGTTAATTTCATGAAAATACCTCAATTTTCCTTAAATTACAATTCGATGCCCAATTTTCCAAAAATCCCCAAATTTCCCACTTGGTCAAAAATTGCAATTTGGTCCCCAAATATACTTTCATTCAATTGACCCCCAAAACATGATTAATTGTCTCAATTGATGATCTAAATAGTCTTCCCTATGTCTCCCTCGCCATTTTGAGCTTTGAACCGCTCGATTTGGCTTAGAAAATTTAGTCTAGAGAGAGAAAGCTTCGATATCTTACTGGTTAGGGTCCGACGACCGGATGTCTTGCTTTCTCTGAATTGCTCTCCTCCCAGGGATCCTCCCTAGATCAAACTGCGCCTCAATTGGTGGCCTGAGCAGTGTGAATTTCTCAGTTTCAATTCTTACATAAATACTTCGTGAATAATATTTTTTGGCAAAGAGGCAGCGTAGGGGCTTACTGTGCTAGTTTGAGTGAAGGTCAAGGCACCTCTAGGTGGTGTTTGGGAAGCTTGGTTTGGCCAGAATTGGCTTGGGGATGGCTCGCGTTGAGCTCAAGCAACTCGGGTTGCTCACAACCAAGGAGCAGTGTTACTGTTTGAGCCTCATTCTTCTACAGTGGCTCTTGGGCGGAATGGAGGGTGCAACTGTGTAGTGGACTTCCTCCCGATTCTAATCGTACCTTATGCAACTTCAGAGGTGGAGAAAAACCATGATGTCGGAGCTCTAGTTTGTTGCTTGCTGGAAAACTGAGATGTTCATCTTCTTCAGTCAATTGTGGGAAGTTGAGCTCGAATGGAGGGGTTCTCTTTATATAGGGAGCTTGGAAACTATTCAGGTTACAACCGGCATAAGACTCGGCCTCCAACTCGGCCACCAGTGACTTGATCGGAGCATTTTTCGAGTCATCAAAGACTTAAGCTTTTCCAGCATCTCTCTCTCTCTTTCTCTCTTCTCTTTATTAGCGACTGGAGGTTGAAGATGATGACGTGATAGGCGTGCCACATGGTGCACTGTGATTGGCCAATTTTTTTGACATAAAGGTCCAACTTAGCCGCCACGTGTTGACCCATTGACCGGACACATGGCAGCCTCCATTGGTTGCCTGTGTTTGCATGTCATGCTAACTGGTCATCCGTTGACCGTTGACTGGACACGTGGCAACCTCCTAGTGGCTACTCATGCTTGTGTGACTGCTGACAGGGCATCGTTGACCGTTGGCCGTTAATCAATTTGTTGACCATTGACTAGTCTGGTCTGACCGGGATCAGTTACCCAAATGTAAAATTTTACCGATTCGGACCTGATTTTACCATTGTTTTGAAATTTAAAAATTTATAAATTAATATAAATTCATTTTCTATCTAATGGTTGCCTCAATTTCCCAAATTGACATTTTTAATCTACCTAGAAAAATGAATTAGTGAACTGGTTCACTATGGTCCATCTTGGTTCAGTCCGATTTGGGTCTGGTTCACCCCGAACCGGTCCGGTTCTCCCATCAATTCCTTTTCCCGGTTCTTCCTCATGATTTTTATGAATTTTTGGTCACTTGGGATTTTTCAATTTCCCATTTTAACCCTACTTTGTCATTTTTTGTTCCTTTTTCGGCTCAGTTTTCTCAAAATTGGCCGTTGTTTCCCTGGTTTACTTGATTCGAAGGTCGGGTTTCACAACTCTCCCCTCCTTTTAGGAGTTTTGTCCTCACAACTTAGTCATCCATCCTTGACATCAGAAATAGATTTTCTTGCAGTCAACTCGGGGTTTGATTTGACATCCTATTGCTCTAGTTCCCCATGCTCATTTATTCCCTTGGACTTAGTTCCTTTGCCTTGCCTTACCCTCGTGTCCAAATAATCACCTCTTAGTTGAAGGGTGTATTTTCCAAGGTTTCTCGGGTATCCTTCCCTAGGTTCCTTCATTATGGGTATTCCACCTATTCTCACGTGTTACAGTATTACCTAAGTTTGTTATCCTACTATTTGCTCCTTGGGTTTTGCTTCACTCCTTGGGCTTTGGTTACACTCTCCTTTTCATTTGTCCTTGGGGTATCAGACCCTTAACCAACCCCGTGACATCCTTTGATGTCATCTTTTTTCTACTTGCCCTTCCTTTGTATCCTTTCCTTATTCCTACAAGTTACTTGATTTCGATAAACTCCAAGTCCTCTTTGTGTTAATGTCTCTTGGTCACCTCACAAAAGGTGCACTTTGTCCTTCTTGTGGCTCGAGTATGGTTGCCAAATTCCTTTTGGCTGTAAACTATCCTAAGGATTTCCTTCATCCATCTTTTTCGATGTTTGCCCCTTTTTACTTTTCCCTCTTCGTCGGGGTCTAAATCCATAAGTCTCACGAGGGTCGGTTCGTTCAACCTCCCTATTCCAATTGCTCTCTTTGTCTCGAGACAATTGTCTCTCGAGTTCACTTAATGCCCATCCTATTACCTTCTCCAGGGTGGGGTGGTCACCACTCTTTCAATTCTTAGGGCATCGTTTAGTCTCCTCGGATTATCCCATAGTTACTAGTTGTCTGCTTTCACTGGGCGGGTTTCTAACCTTACTTGGCTCCTCTGCTTTTCCAAAGCAGCTTACACTTTGTCATCCCTAACTTCATGTTTATATCCGAGGAACTTCTGGTTCTTGTCCTTGTCTTGCGCACTTCCAATTATGCTTCGTCGTCTGATCCTAGGTTTCCTCAAGTAGGTGGGGTTAGAAACTAGTTTGAGGTTTGTTGTTCTTTATTTAGTGGGAGTACATCTTCCAAGGCTCCTCTCTCTTCAAAAAATCTTTCCTTTGTTTCCTAGTCATTGTTACCTTTCCTATCCCAATGGGGTTGTTGCCTCCCTTGTTGTTGTCTCCTCATTCGCCCATTCTTTGGGTTTAGCTCCACATATGATCCTACCTTTCCTCTTACATAGGCTTGCTTCCTTTAGGGATGTCGGGCTGCTTGACCTCCTATTCTAGGGGATCCAAAAGTGTTATTTATCCTTCCTAAGTTTTAAATAGGTTGGCAAAATATTTTGGGTCTTAGTTCTCCGACCCTTCTTATCCGAGGTTTGTCCTTCTCGTTCCTTATTTGTCCTAGGGCACGAGATTTTGATTGGACTTAATATGAGTCGGCAAAAAAAAATTTTTTTTTGAGAATTTAACATCTTATTTCTTGGGCATCGAATACACTTGGGGACCTCTTCCATCTAAGGGAGATGGTTAAAAAAAAAGGTCAGGAATTTCTATGCTAGAATTTTGAGGAACTCTCTTCGATGTGAGTTTGAAATCCTCATCCGGAGTTGTGGCTTCTAGGGCGGCCTCCTATCTTCCATCCTCTCAGGCTTCGGTAGTCGGAGAGGTATTATTCTTAGGAGGTATTGCCATTCATCCTTGTGGCGTGGGACTTCCTCGCCATGTGTCCTGTTCCTCTACACCTATAGCAGGTTATCTCAACATTGGTTCTTACGTGGGTCCTTCAGTGTTTATGTAGTGGAGAGGCTTCCTCTACCCTCTTTTCCTTTCTTCATGTCCTTCCCCGCTTCTAGGGGAAGGGTTCCCAGGAGTGGGTACCACATTCCTTAGTGGTATTGGGCAATTTCGTGCATAGTGTCCCCTCTGTCCACAATTCTACTATAAACCCCATCCCTTAAAGACAAGGAAACCAGGGAAAGAACCGGTCAACTCAGGTGAGAAAACTGAACTAGTTCACGAATCCCAATCATTAAAGAAAGGGCAAACAAGAAATTTACAAATCTCGAGTGACCTAAAGAGTCATAAAAGTCATGGAAATGGACTTTGGAATGAATTGGAAGTGAAACCCAGACTAGTTCAGGTAAATTGGACCTGATCCGAATTGAACCGGTTTGAACCAATTTGAACCACTATTGAATTTATTTCTAAATTCATATTTCTAGGTGGCTTAAAAAATTGAAATTGGAGAATTGAAGCCACCAATGGATAGAAAATTAATTTATATGAATTTAAAATTTTCTAATTTTGAAAAACTAGGTCAAATTGCACATGAATCATCTAGTTTAAGCAATGAACCCTATTCAAATCGATATGGTCCAGTTCGAAACAATGTCATCATCTTCCTTCAAATGACAGTGTTGTTCACTCGCTGGAAAATCGAGCAGTGCCGGTGAAGATGAAAAGTCTCCATTCAGGGAATTTTAGGCAATGAATGATCGCCATAAAAGTGCCAATCGGACGGCCAAGGAGTCCCCAAGCTTCCTATATAAAGAGCTCCTCCTCATTCATCCTCCTCACACTTGAAAACTCCTCTCTCTCCCTACTGCTCCATTTTCTAGTGAAGCTTGAACCAGAGCTCTGACTTAGGCATTTTTCTGAGCTAAAGAAGGTGAGGTCGGATTCCTTAGACTTAGGGAGAAGTCAGTTACTTGACAGTGATCACCATTCGATCCGAGGATCGCCGGAGAAGCGCTGGCGTAATCAAACAGTGAAGCAGCTTTGACGATCCGAAGTTGCCCCTTTTAGCCAAGCAAAAATCGGCCAAATTGAGCCCTACTCAGGCCAAACCAGGCTTTACAACACTTCCACAGTCCTCATATGACCAAACTAGAGCAAAAAGATAAGCCAATTTAGCTCCTCTTTGTAAATTTCGATCAGTGTTAGAGAGAGAACTGGCGAAAATTCACTAACCAAATTCTCCCTCAATTGGACATGAATTGTTCTAATTCTTGATCCTAGGAGGAACCAGGATGAGAGCTACCTACCCAGATTGAAAGCTCGGACCGCCGCACCCCCGACGGTAAGCTTTCGAAGCTTTCTCTCTCTAAGTCCAGCTTTTCGACGAAGCTTTGTTTGAACTTAATTCAGACCTAAATAACACAATTCAAAGCTCCATTGAATCATGTGGAAGTATAGGAATTGATCCATACCTTCAATTAGATCAATAAACCGCGATTGAATGGTCAATTTGATGAAATCAAATTTGGCAAGTTTAAAAAGGGAAATTTTTTGGGAAATTGGGAATTTCATAAAATTGAGGGAGAAAAGTGCAATTTCCCAAAAATTGAGGATCAATTGGCCATGAAAAAAATGTTGGAGGATTAATTGGTCGATTTTAAAATTTATTGGGGTCAAATTGGCATTTTTGTAAAGTAGGGGAAAATGGTAATTTTTAAAAAGTTGGGGACCAAATTAGAAATTTGGGAAACTTGAACCTTTTTTGGGATTTTGGAGAAATTGAGGAACCAAAGTGAACTTTTGAAAGTTTCAGGAATCAATTTGGGGAAATTTGGCATTAGAGACCTAAAGTTAAAGAAAAAGAACTTTAGGGACCTAAATGCAAATAATTGAAAAGTTTGGGCATTTGTTCATACATGAGGAACAAGGGCTATTAGGCCATATGTTAAAACAAGGATGTCCAAAAATCGTGTAGGAACACGAAGGACCAGAACGCCAGCAAGGATAAGCTCGTGTGGAGGCAAAAAGCCGATCAAGAGGAATACACTGCACTTATCGAGTGAGTGGAATTTTTTCACATCATACCTGGTTGGGATGATGAGTACCTCGGAAATGAAAAACCAATACTATGTGGAATTTTAATATCACACCTGGTTGGGATGATGTGAGAAATATGTGGAAACACTACTTAACGGTTGTAAGTAGATCACACTCAATTGGTATGATGAACTTCTTGAAAGGAAGTAGAAAACTCACTTACCAGTTATAAGCGAAGATGTCATCACACCCAGTCGGTGTGATGGATAAGTGAAAAAGTTATTTTGTTAGAAGTGCTCTCCTTGACTGTGTGCCAATGCTTAAAAATTTTAGGAGACTTTCTTGACAAGAGCTTGAATAACTCAGATAGGCCAGAGGCCTCGGTTTTGGAACTTGGGGGCTAAAATGCCCGATTTTAAAAATCTTGTACAGTGGGCCTAGGGCTAGTTGGCACAAGCAGGAGCTCATAAACAAAAATAATGATAAGCCATGAAAAGTTTTAATGAATGAATGATGTGATTTGGCCATGGTACCAAGACAGGACCGACATACTTGATGGACTGGCGGTAGTGAGACAAGACCTGGTCGACGGACTGGTCTAGACAAACAGTTATAGATGAAGTTGAGGGTCGGGGCCATTGGACTAATGGCATTGGCTTATGGAAAACTTGGTTTCTGCATGCAATAAGGTTCAAGGCCATCAAGACGCCCAAGAGGGGTAGTGATGCGTCTTAGGGGCTACTCGACGATATGGGGGAGATAAGGACAAATTATCATGCCAGCAGACAGGGAAGCTTGACGTAGCTTCATGCACATGAGATCGGGGTGGGGTCGAGATGAGGTCTCTATCCTCATACAGACACAGAGTTGTTTTTCGAGTTTGAGGGTCAAATGTCACGAACATCCACTCATTCCCAGGGTAGAAGTGGATGTACTTCTATCTAGGTGCTCGGCAAAGTCGCTCTGACACCACAAGTAGGTGAAGTGGATGGGATGCCCTACGAATGTGTGATCCCTTCATGATAAAGGGTGTGTGTTGATTGTTAAACACATCGGTTATGGATAATGAGGAAATTATTTTGAATAACCGAGAATTCAAGGAAGAAATAATTTTAAAGGAAATAAGGAATCTGACACACACCAATTGAAATATATTTTATAGAAACTCATTTTTCAAACACCCATTCACTGAGTTGTCGAACTCACCCCCTCCTTTTATCCCTTTTCAGGTAACTGAGGGAAAAACCTACCTAAAGACCTTCCGCTAGCTAAACCTACAAGACAGGTATGTAAGTTTAAAATTATTTATTTTTTATTAATGTTATTCCAAGAACGGTACAGGTATAAAGGATGACTTACTCCTCACAGTTTAAAGAAGGGGAAAACCCTTAATAAACTAGGAGAGTGGCGGGTTGCTCACGGGGATCCGATCAAACTGGGTCGGGCGTGACATGTAGCAAGTTACTTCCTTGCGTGGACCTTTATAGCTTCTACTCCGTCTCGGGCTTTGGGAGGTTTTTCTTGGTGGTCGCTGGGGGCCTCCACGTTTCGCCATCCTCTGGTGCATACTTCCTAAGGAACAGTCCTCATTCCTAAACATGAAGATGAATTCTTCATAAAGTCTTCTTGGCTCAAGAAGCATCCTTGGTCTCATGGGTTGGGTTCTCCTAGGCTCTAGAGCTTCCAAGCTAATTCTTTCATGTGAGGTAGGATTTCTCCCTGGTTCCGGGGTGGCTGTGACTCAATGAGTGGTATTTGGGAAGCGAGTTTTAAAAAAAAAATCAGTCAATCGAAAAAGTTTTATGTTTTTAATTTATTGTAATATGAGTTTGAACATTTCCCCTTACTCAGGAGATGCCTCAGCAAATAATCACACGCCCTAGATCATAGAAAGAGATCATACGTTCGCAGAATAGTCCTCGACCGTTCTACTTGTGGTTCAGCGTGTCTTTGTCATCCAACCGAATAGAGGTGCATTGCATCTACTCTGAGTTTAAGTGGACATCAATAGTCTGACACTTCAAACCCTCATGTTGGCTAATCGAATAAAGGTGCACTGCCTCTACCCTAAGTTTGAGTGGACATCAATAGTTTAACACTTCAAACCCTCATGTCATCTATCTGAATAGAGGTGCACTGCCTCTACCCTAAGTTTGAGTGGATATTAATAGTCTGACACTTCAAACCCTGATCACTACACCATGTCCACTTAGTGGGATGAGACCTCGTTTCTCCCTCTCTCCCCCCATCCCCATCCCCCCTTCCGACTTCAATCTCAGTGCGCAGGAAGCTATCAGAGCTTCATGACTGACTGGCATGAAAGACCCACCCTTATTGCATCCAGGTCATCCAACAACCCTTGGGACTCATCGACTATCCCTCTCGGGCGTCTAGATGCTCCTGAACTCCTCATGCATGCATACAATAGTTTTGATTCATTAACCATGCCCATTGGTGCAACGGTCTAACGGCCCCAACAATCGACCTAGTCTACAGCTGTTTGCCTTGACTGGTCCATCGACCTGGTCTAGGCGCACTGCCACTAGCCCTTCAAGATTTGTCAGTCCTATCATGGCTCTGTGGCCAATCACACAATAATTCTAGTTTTTCTAAGAGTTTTCATGGTTCTTATAGTTCATGTTTCTCAATGGGTCTACAGCCTTGTCCATTTGTCTTATAAGATTAGACCATATGTGTGGGCACATTGCCCTCACCCTAGGGACTTATTGATTTAGTTGTCCGTTATTGACGTACTATACCTTTTCACCTTAACCAGATCTAACATGCATAGAACTCCTAGAGCCCTTGACATACTAGTCCAACGATAGCTTAACTTGTTCTGACCAAGCTTACTAGTAGTTCTTCGGATCATCACTACCCCAGATAGGATGTCTTACAATCTCGTTTATTAATAAACATATACATGTGTTTTCACTTAAGACCATTATATTTGTACTATCAGCCCTACAGACGAAACCCACTTCCAACTCAATGGTAATTAATTCACACAATCAATTGAATTTTTAATTCATACAACATAATCAAATTATTAACGGAACAAGATTCGTCCATATCATTTCACGAGTTTTCAAAACATCGTCTTAGGCCCACTCTTTTTGAAATGATGTCCTTTAGCCCACTGGAACAAAAATAAGAATCTAACAATTGTCATTGACCATGGGTTCAACCCATTTCCTACATCGATGTATATATCTAGATTCTACTTTTGAAAACAATCTTATCACAATAATATTTTATAAAGGAAAATCTCTAATCAAGATCCATGCTCCAATCAAGATTTTATTTCATAAAAGGTTTTAAGTATAAAGTATTATTTCAATAGAATATATTTCCTGATAAATACTTTTAAGCTGGCCATGCTACTAGTTTGTGAAAGTAATGTTGCATCATCAGTTCTACCAGACTTGATGTCAGAAATCCTACTCACCCGTGGTCCGTGAATTGTTTGTACATGATTGATTCTAATTTATTGTGCCTTTGCTCACATGCATATGTAGTTAACCAGTTCCTATCACAATTTTGAACAATTAAATTCCAACTAGTAGGAAATTAATCTTATGTCCCTATACTTTATAGGTCCCTAAGTTTATATTATTTCTAATTAGGTCCCTAAGATTCTCAAATCATTTCTTTAGATCCATAATAATCCTTTATTTTAATTTAGGTTGTTAATTTATCACTATTTGCAATTAAAATCCCATATTTTTTAAATTTGCAACTTAGTCCCAACTTTCAAAAATTATATTTTAGTCCCCAAAACATTGAGCTTTAAGAAAACATATCAAAGCTTCTCAATTCCATTCTAACATTATAATAATCATTTCCCCTATATCCCTATGATCATTGTAAGCTTTGTCTCTCTAAATTTGGCCTAGAAATGATGATGAATAGAGCTTCGCTGAAAAAATCATTATAGAGAGAGAAAACTCTATTTTCTTATCGATGTGGGGCCAGTAGTTGGAGTTCTTGGTATAAGAAGTTAGCTCTCTTCAAAGGGATCATTCTATGATCAAATGGCATCTCAATTGGTACCATGAGCGATTATAATTTGAGTTAGTACATTTTTAGAAAAATCTTTTAGTAATTTGAATATTATGTTGAAAGGCGGTGGTAGGGACTTACCATTAGGATTTAGGGACGACGTGTCTCGAACGAGGATAATTAATGAGGATTTACCCAGTCATGGGTGGCCTGGCGGTAGCTCGAATTGAGCTCGAGTTATACTAGTAGCATTCTAGCATTGGAGCAATTATACTGTGCGAGCTCACAAATATTTCTCCATTGATCCTTGAGCTAACTGAAGTATGCAATCAGATGGAGGACTTTCTCAGTATTCTAGAAAATATGAATTTACAATCTAAGGTGGAGAAATGTGCCCCAAGTCTGAGCCTTGATCTACAGGTGATAAAAAAGTAGAGCAGCACAGGTTTCCTAAGCTTTTGGGGTGTGAAGAATATGAGGGGATAGGTACGCTTTATATAGAGAGCTAGAGAACTCTTGATTCTATTTGTTCCACCATGTGTCGACCATTAACTCTTCAATTTAAGAATTTGTCGGAGCAATTTACTGCTCACTAGAATTTTGGTGGCATTCCCTCTCCACTTTTGTATAGGCGTCTCAAGGTAGAAGATAACATTATTCACGTGTGGGCAAGCTTCGCACATGCAAGATGTCACATGACACATTGTGATTGGTTGGAGTTATTGATATGGCATCTGACTTAGCACCAACGTCACTCTAGTGACTACCCTATTTTAAAGATCCACTGAAAATCACTTTTTGTAGGCGACTTGGACCACCATTTAGGGTGGTTCAAGAGGCCATAAATGCGCAAGTGAGTTAGCTTTCTAACTCCAGCCACATCGATGACCTACTTGCCACCTCCGGTGTGTTCTTGTCATTTTTCTAAACTATGTCATTTTTTCATGCAAAGGCCCGATCGCGGTTGAAATGGCACTGTTTTGGTCGAGGTTTGCCATAAAATGACCATGAGGACCTAGGGAAGAAGACGAGTTACCTATAAAGTATATTTGGGAAGTTTATGGAAGTGTTTTAAAGTAGGAGAAAGTTAGGGGACTAAAGTGTAATTTTTAAAAAGTATATGGGTCAAAATAAAGTTTCTGATAAATGGAAACCCAATTGTGACTCAGTAGAAGTCTAGTGACTTGAAATAAAGCTTGAAAAAACTTTGGGACCCAAAGAGGTAGCTTGAAATAGGTTAGAAACCTAAATAAAACTTTTGGAAAAGTTTAGTGGGCAAAATGATAAATAGTGAAGTTTGTGCTAAAAAAGTAATTTCTAAGAATGTTAGTACCCAAACGAGACTAAAGAAAGTTAGAGGACCTAAAATGAAGTTATTAAAGAGTTAGGCTTTTCAAAATAGATAAATGGAAAGTGTAAAGACATTTTGGTAATTTGATAAAGTTTAAGTACTATAATGCAAAAAGTGAAAAGTTAAGGATCTAATGAAAGACTTGACATAATTTGGGGTCTTATAATAAATATGGCTAAATAATGAAAAAATTATAAAAATTTAAATTAATGTGAAAAGGGGTTGTATAAATAAGTTTGTTGAAATGTAAATCGAGCTAACCCGACTCTAAAGGTAAAATCATAATTTTTGAAAAAGTATGAGACAGTACTAAAAATACCATGGGAAACCAAATCTGACCCAGTGATATGATTTACTTTATATAATGTACAACACCGTGCAAATATATGAGGATCGTACTTCCCGATACATTGGAAAACCTCAAATTTAAATAAGTTTTAAATATAACGGTGAGTGAAATTTATTAACAGCGAGTTTTATTGGATCGATCGTCTTTGTTTATAGTTTTCCATGAAATAATGTATGTGTGCATGTTTGAAAGTTATTATGAAAAACCCATGAATGCAAAGTACATGAAAATAATGTTGTCTTGATGAAATAGACTAAAAATTCATAATTAAGGTTAATGTTGATAACTCTATTATTTTTATAATAAAAAAAATGGCTAATGTCATCGTTGAGGGATATGAAAAAATTTTATGTTGATACCCATGATTGTTTGTTAAAAGAAAATGTGAGATAAATATTACATGTTTTATAATAAGTGATGTATCAATAAAAGAATAGGAAGTAGATAGAAAATTAGTTAGTAAAATGAACCCCAAGAATAAATGTATACTAAACATATGATATACGGATTAGCCGATAGAAGGTCACAATTCAAAAAAATAAAAAGTTGTTATCTTTGTGAAATAATATATGCATGGTTGAGTTTGATGAATTGAATTTCGAAAAAATTAATGTGTTATTTTTAATAGATGTTAAGGGTAAATAATGAGTGAGTAGTGGAAATCTATGTATATTATATTTAATATAACTATATTGTTTGTGACCTTTAAACATAATTATTGTGATATATAATTAATTAATTTGATAAGTACTAACTTTATATATATATAATGATTATTAAAAGTTGATAAATTTTAAAAGTAATTTATTATAAAATTTTATAAAGGAAATATTCATATATAAATATTTTATTAAAGTTTAAACTTATAAATTATATAGTGAACTCACTCCAATAAATTTATTAACTCATATTTTTATTAATCGCAGGCTTTATGGTACAAATATCAAAATATTTACATAAAATTTTAATATTTTATTTACAAATTATCGTATTCATGTGATTTTTGTATATTTTTTTACACCGTTTTAATTTATTTATAAAATTATTAATATTTTATTTTAGTTATATTAGTACTAATTTAATTAAAATACCTAAAATTGTAAAATTAAGATAATGTGGTATATTATCATTAAATTCCATTTCTTAAATTCGAATCAAAACCTAACAATTGATTATCAATTTAAATTTAATTTTCGATATAATTGAATTTAAATTTACTTTTTTAAAAAAATATACTATTATAATATTTTAGTCTCAAATTATTTGTAAAAAATACAAATAATCGAATTAACATAAAATTTAATTAAAAATAAAAAATTAAAATTAAAAAAAAAAGGTAAAAGGGCAATGGATGGAGGAGGGGACTCGTTTTAGTTTTAATTCTGGAATTTATTTTTGTAGATTTTTATAAAAATAGTAATTTATTTTTATATGTAAAACTAAAACGAATATTAAGGTTAAAATTCATATATCATAGCCCAGTATATTCAGTTATGGTCAGAAAAAATATGTTCAGACTAAAACTATAAATATATAAAATTGAGAAATTTGTAAAATATTATTCCTTGTAAATATTTTTATAAAAATTTTATTCTAAAATAAGTAATAAAATATTATGGAAACAAAATATAAAAATACTTCTGCGTCCATCCTCATTAATTTTGGAAGGAAACTTCATCCAAGAACCGAGCAGTATCATCAATATTGATTTATTTGGTCGTCTTCAATCCGATCCCCGTTGCCTAAACTATTTCGCTCTCCTGCCTTTGGGTTTCCACCGCCGGTCTGGTTAGGGTTTTGATTTGGATGCGTTGATGGACTCTGAGGATGACATGCACGACGCCAAGTCGTTGGAAGATTTCTACAGCAGCGACGCTGATGACTACTGCGGCAGCGACGACTTAGATGTTGGTGAATATGAGTTCATGGAGGATGCTGATAATGATTCTGATGTAATTGCGGCTCATCGGCACCAGGTTAACCCTTCTCCAACCTTTGATATGCTCGAATTGATCATCTGCATTTGAATGCACGGCCTGGGAAGCATACGAAGATGTCCTAGTATATCTTATTATCTGTCTTATAGTGTATTCTAAGAGAAATAATATACTTGTTATGATCGATTTGAAAGTTTAAGCATAAGCCTTTGATTTGTTGCTTGATTAGTCCCGTGATCTCTCAAGGATCCCTCAAGTGAATATGAGTACTGATAGGTGTGGATGCAAGTTCTGGATCAAGTGTGTGAGCTGGATGGACTAAAAATTCCAGATAGAAAACAATATGATTTATTTGGGCAAGAGTACTTTTATTATAAATTTATTCCCATTTATATGAAAGTAAACTTATTTTGTAAAATAAGATATTTCTAGCTACGTATATTTTGTTGGAAAACTAACAGATTTTCCTCTAGAAAACTTTTTACTTGAATGGATAAAGTATATGTGATCCATGTATACTCCCAATTTGTTGAGTGGACCTTATAATATCAACAAACACGATGGACCAAGATTTGAGGAAAAAAACATTTGAAATTTTCCATTTTATCATTGCCAACTTTCCCATATCAAAAGCTTATCCACTTCTTAGATGCACAAAATGCCTCCAACTTATTGTTGCATCAAACAGACTCCTTGGAACAGGAGAAACTATAGTTTCATCTATTGGTTTCATACCTGTTGGAGATTTGATCCTTTCATGATGATTTCAACTTCAGAAGACATCTGTGAGCAAATTACTCACTTCCTAATATGTCTAGTTCTACCTGTAATATAAGAATCACATTAAAGAACAGTAGAACATTATTTCATCAATAATAAGCCAAACCATATCTGCAATGTGGGTTCCATTAGTTAAGATGAACTTGCACAGGATTGAAGACATAAGTGAATAGCAAACTTCCATGATAACTGTGATTCTGTTGTACTATGCTCTTGCTGATAACTGGTATAGAGTTGGTTTACCTGGGCATTGGTTAGTAGTTACTCATGCTTTCTTAGTGCCCACATAAGACCTCCTTTGTTGCTCTATTCGGCAGCATAAATATAAGAAACCAGTGGAGTTGTCTGAAAATCGGATATCTTAAATTTGAAGTGAGGAATTCAAAATTTTTACAAATGTGAATATATGTGGAAAGGACAATATAAGTAGTCTTTCTTGGGTGAATTTACAAGAGTTCAGAAAGTTCTTCATGCAGTTTGAATGCACCAAAAAAATGCTATATTTCGAGCTCTTGTGTGGTTTTCTCCATTATCCCATCTACTTTTATTTTGGACTCCATATCTTGAAGCTTTAAGATTTTGTCTCTTCTATCTTTTGTTTGGTGGTGATATGCTGCCTTTCTCTTTGCATCATTTCTATTGAAAAAATGGATGTATTATTAATGCATATATACTATTTTTTTGTAAGTTTATACACTATTAGTATCCGTTTATTTGTATATTTATTTGTAGTGAGCACATGGATTATCTAAGTTGGTTTTTTTATTAAATAATTGCTCATGATTCTATTGCAGAAAAACTACACAATCCTGACAGAATTAGATATACAACAACGTCAAGAGGAAGACATATCAAGAGTATCTACTGTTCTTTCTATACCAAGAGATGATGCAGTTATCCTATTACGCCATTGTAATTGGTATATGGATCATTTTATGATTACTTGTGCTGTTGATATGTTTTATTTAAGTTAATTTCCTTGAGCATTCCAATAATATGAACAAAGCCACTAGTAGTGCGTTGTTAATGAGTTATGATATTGCTGTGATTATTTTTTTCCTTGTAGAAGGAATCGGTACTTGTTTTGACTATTTGGGTTGTATTAGTTAATGGAAATTTCAATATCTTCTTTTCCTATATGTGAATTGAAGTGAGTTTTCATTGTAGGAATATAAATAAAGTGCACGATGCATGGTTTGATGGAGAGGAAGTGCAGAAAATAGTGGGCTTACTTGAAGGCCCTGCTGTCCAATACCCTGATGTTAGAGAAGTATGTTACTTTTTAGTTATTAAATTTATTATCTCTTGGATATTTTGACATTTTTATAAGAATCAACTGGTTTCTCTCTGCAGCTTACATGTGTAATCTGTTTTGAATCCCATCCTCATGATAAGATTTATTCAGCTGCTTGTGGCCACCCATTTTGCAGCACATGCTGGGCAGGTTTGTCTACATTATGTTTTGTTAGTTTCCATCTTTTAATTATGCATCAAAAGTATTATAATTGTATGATGACCCTTGCCTTATCATTTACATTTTTCTGAGGTGAAAGTTCTAAATATATATTTTTATCATATTTTAATTATACAGTTTTTCTTTCATTATATATTTTGTCTGCATTAGGCTTTAACAGTTTCCATATTTTAAATATTCATCACAAGTTGTATTATTTTGTGATCAACCTTACCTTACCATTTTCTTTTTCATTAGTTGAAAATTAAGTATTTTGTTAACATATTTTTAGTTGATCCTACACAAAATACTCCCTCTCTCCCCCACCCCAAGTTACCATCCCATCCATTTGTTGAAATAGCCTCTAATATGTTTTCATATAATTTTAATTAATTCTATTTAGTTAAGTTTAATCTGGATGTACAATTTTCACATCTTGATTCTAAATTTGTCAGAATTTCTTAAATATATGTAGGTTACATCAGCACTTCAATTAATGATGGTCCTGGATGCTTATCGCTGAGGTGCCCTGCTCCTTCTTGTTGTGCTGCTGTTGGCCAAAGCATGATAGATCTTCTAGCACCTGCTGATGATAAGAAGAAATACTTTCAATATCTTCTTCGATCCTATATTGAAGATAACAGAATAGTAAGCTAAGAATTTGAATTCACAATTTTAGCATTTACATTCCTAAGTTTGTTCTTAGAATTGGCCACTCTTAACTAATCTTCTTTTTTGCCCTTGTTCACTCTATAGACTAAGTGGTGTCCAGCCCCAGGGTGTGAGTATGCTGTTGAGTTTGCTGGAGGAGGCGAAGGTTATGATGTTTCTTGCTTGTGCTCATTTCACTTTTGCTGGAATGTAAGCTTTTTACATCTTTTTTCCTTTTGCAATTCTTATAATTACAACATTCAATAAGCATGTTCTTCTTGTTTGATTTGAATTAGTGTACAGAAGAAGCTCACCGTCCTGTTGACTGTGATACTGTGAAAAAGTGGATAATAAAAAACAGTGCTGAATCTGAGAATATGAACTGGTAAATGATGTTAACTTTGACATTGTAAATTTCTTTTGCTTTCCATGTCCAAATTTGAGCTAGTTCTCTTGCATGAGTTTTTTTTCTCTTTTTCTTGCCAACAAGTTTTATATTGTAGCACTGATATTCTGCCATGTTTGTGCCCGCAAGGTGGAAGTTCATTTATTCATCATTTCTACAATTAAATAGATAGAAATATCATTTTATTTTTACCTTTTATACAATATAATATGTGATAAGGGACTTCTGCATTGCCAAATACTTCGTACTTTATTGATTTGACCACAAAATCAAGAATAGAAGATGGTACTGTTTGCATAACAGTCATTGGTGTCCTCACTTTTTAATTTCTATACACTAATCTTTCATGTTTGATTAATCATGCTGCATTCATACTTTGTACTTTTTTCTCCTTGGTTTTTCTTCCATCTCATCTTTTAAGGGTTTCAGCTTCATCTATTTTTAGTTATTTTCCTATTTCTGAAGGCAAAATTGTGCACTTCTTGCCATATTTACTCAAACATGCTTCATTTTAATCATCGTTATATCTCCTTGAGGCTTCTGGGTCAACAAACTGGATGAATCTATGAGAGGAAAAGGCGGTCCTATTAAAATATAAAAATGTATTCATCTTATTGAAATCAGCAGATATTGAATTTTGATATGGTTTCTTATAATTGCTTTGAAGTTTTCTTGAAGTTTCATAATTTTTGGAATTAAAGAAGATAGTACAAATGTTGACTCTAATTAAGAAATGCATTTTCTTGATTTCTATGTAAAATGATTGGAATATGGATTCTTGATGTATTATGAAAAGGACTATATGTATGGCTCTCAGATTAAGTGCCCAATAACACAAATCCACCCCATGAGAGAGAAATATTGAGAATTGAAATTATTTTTGTCAATGTTAGAACCTTTTTGTTTTGGTATAGTAAGTCTTAATTTTCATTTTCTTTATCTCCATTAGGTGGAGCTAATTATGCTTCTATTTAAGGACTCATTTTTTGGATGGAATGTTTTGTTCTCAAATGACAATATTGCAAAACTTTTTATATGTCATACTAATTTATGATGAGATTTTGTCCAGGATTCTTGCCAATTCAAAGCCTTGTCCTAAGTGCAAACGCCCAATAGAGAAAAACCATGGGTGCATGCATATGACATGCACACCACCCTGCAAGTTTGAGTTCTGCTGGTAAGCCCCTTTCCTGAAAAATATTCATATCTGAATATATTACATGTTATGTCTGATCTTTGTTCTCCAAATATCAATAGTTATCTATGCTTGTTTCCATGTCATTATTCTTAACCATTTACCTGCCTTTTGTGCAAGCAGGCTTTGTCTTGGTGCATGGTCTGATCATGGAGCAAGAACTGGTGGTTTTTATGCTTGTAATCGTTATGAGGCGGCCAAACAGGATGGAGCGGTAGGAACTTTAGTTCTTGGACCTGAACATATTTTTAAATAACACTTGACTATACTTTTTGTGATATTTTGTTATGATGCATCTGATTATTTTGTCAGCTTCTGACAGAGTTATCATTTGTTGTCTACCTCAAAAATTTTCAGTATGACGAGGCTGAGAGGAGGAGGGAGATGGCAAAAAATTTGCTGAAGAGGTACACACATTATTATGAGCGATGGGCGAGTAACCAATCTGTATGTGCTTGATCTCTCTCTGTTTTTTTCACCATAAGGACTAGATTAATGATTTTTTCTTTGTTTTATTAATCATTAAGTTTTAAAGTAATGTTTAACTAATGCATTTATCTGAAATTCTCTATTATATTTTGTCAGTCAAGACAGAAAGCTCTTGCTGATTTACAGAAGATGCAAACTGTGCATGTGAGTACCATTTGCTGAGTTTTTGTTCAATAGTGCTGTTTACTTGCTTCTCACTATTCTAGTCACTTTTATGTTAAGGAAAGAGAAGGGTAATCTCTGTTAATGCATTAATTTCTTCCTTCCTAGATATTTTCCAATTAAGTTGATTATGACTGTAGAGCATGTCCTCTTCAAGAGGTGTGGAAAAAGCTAGGTCCCTTGTTTCCTCCAGTGAGTCCAAGTATATTTATTTGAGTCAGTGGAAAGCACCTTGTGGATAAAGAAGATTTATTCAATGAGATCATTGGCCAGCTATTATTTAAGCTATTTCTAGAACTTGATATTTAAAGTGAAAATTATTATTTGTATTGTGATTATCAAATGCAGATCAGTGTTTTGATGAAAAATCTAACCATAATGCCCATATAATATGATTATTAATAAAGGGTATGCTGCTGCTGGAGTTTGGTAGTTTCAATACTAGCTTTTTGTCTGCATTTCACAAACTTTGAAAATTAAATTTGTATTGTTTTTATGCTTGGAAAGTTTCACACTGGCTAGCCTTTAGCTTATGAGATATGTTCTTAATGTAGTTACACTTGTATCAGTCCAGTAGGATCATGTGATGAGCTAGGAGGTCCATTTGTTTTTCTGCCAATTAAATTTCTCTTGTAGATGCATGGAAGATCTTATAAAGATACTGCTCCATGCTTGTTTTGATATCTTAATTTTGTTAACTTCAGTTTTACTGATACTACTATGTTTGAACGATTTGTGATTGTATGATTGATTTACTATTGTTTTTTTCTACTCTGTCAGCTTTTGAAGCTTAGTTACACACAATGCGAACCTGAATCCCAGCTCAAGTTCATCATAGAAGCATGGAAACAGGTGAATCCAGTATTTACCTGAAATGAATTTCCATTTTTTTTTGGGGGGGCGGTGGGGGTAGAGTTCCAATATTGATTATTCACAAAAAATGCTCTGTTTTATTGCCTATATTATTGCATTTTCAATTAACACTTTGTTTACTTGTGCATTCTGTCACTCTTAATTCCTGCAGATCATTGAATGTAGGCGGGTTCTCAAGTGGACGTATGCATATGGATATTATTTACCTGATCATGAACATGCAAAGAAACGATTTTTTGAGTATGTTCAAGGTTAGTGCATATTTCCAATATCTATCCTATAACTTATTCCCTTGACCAAGCCTTACAAGAATATACTCCCTTATCAGGTGAGGCAGAGTCTGGCTTGGAAAAACTTCACCAATGTGCAGAAAAAGAATTGCATCAGTTCCTTAGGGATGATGGTGTCGCACCTAGCTGCAGCTTTAATGACTTCCGTTCAAAGTTGGCTGGACTCACCAGGTAACCTTTTTCTCCATCTAAGCTGTTGGAAATCTCTATTTTTTTCTAGTAGAGATTCTCTGCTCGTCTTCAGGAGCATGTTTCTTTTCTTTGCTTGATAATATTTACTACGGGCTTGCTGATATGCTTGAAATCATTATCGGCTGATATATATCATACATGTTCAAAAAAGGGTGTTTTGTTTACTAATATTAGAAGTTTTTGTCATATAGATATTATATGAATTGAAGATGAGCATGAAATATATATTTTTTTATTGTAGTCATGGAAGGATGATTTATTCTCGTGATATTATTAGCATTAGCACCTCTAATGCAAGCTTTTGAACTTGGATTATAGGATTGCTCATCTTTATGAGCAAGATTATGTTTTGTCCTAGCGTAGCCACCATTATTTGATATTATATTTCAGAATGCAAACCTCTCAATCTATTTAAATTCATTACTTGAAATGGGACATTAATGAACAGGACATCATCTTTTTTTCACGTTTCCCCTAAGACCTCCATCCATAGATTTCTCCGCAGCATTGTTTATTTCTTTATAAATATTTGCATGTCCTGGAAGTTGTAAATTTAGAAGCTGGTCTCAGGAAAATCTGCAATATTACCTATTCAAGATATATGCTATTGTCTTATCATTGCTATTGTTGAAAACATCACAAAATTAGTTTAGTTGCAGAATATGATTAATATATCATATCCTTAAATCAACCCTTTATCTACTAGAGAAACTTTGTTTGACCAACTTGAATGTGACTTTGCCTTCAACTTCAATTGCTACAGTGTCACGAAGAATTATTTTGATAACCTAGTGAAGGCACTTGAGAATGGGCTATCAGAAGTGGACCCCCGTGGAGTATGCAGCCAAGCAGAAAGCTCTAAGGATGGAGAGGATATCACCACCCGAAGCAAGACTTGGAGTGGAAGGTCAAATGGAACTGCCCCAGCTGGTTTGACAAGCCAATCAGATGACTCAAGCCAGTGGTCCTGCAACCTCTGCACCTTTGTTAATGCGAGCTCCTCATCTGCTTGCCAGGTGTGTCAGACGCCTCCATGAGGAGCAATTCCCTCCATAAGCTTGATGATAATCGAGAATCACTTCACAAGCTGGATACATAAATCTCATCTAAGGTATTTGGGAAGTGTTTATCGATTCCGGTGTCGGGATGGATGGTAGTAATTAAGGTTTCACTGTTTGAAGTTTGGATTGATATTCTAGGCAGGGCAAAATGTGATGCATCACAGCAGAGAAGATGGTTTGCACCATCGGAGTTCCGTTTTGCTTATGGCTCTCCGAAAGGTGTCAGATGTTGTATATATATAGCTCTTGGAAATTAATACCATGATAATATATATATATATATATATATATATTCTGATCTGGGCCCTATCTTTTGGGTCCTATCTTCTGAATACATTTTTTGGGTCCTATCTTCTGAATACATTTTTTGGGTCCTATCTTCTGAATACATTAATCGGAAATCTATTCGGACTATGCATAATATCTTTAACGTTGAAAATATTATAATTTTGATATTTTATGATATTTAATTAATTTTCTCCCAGTATTATCTCAATTGAATTATGACATGCAATAACAGTCTTTCATCTATCAATTATAAATATAAGATTATCAAACAAACGGATTATATGGTGATGAGACAGTCTTGCATCTATCAAATATAACTTTATCAAACCGATTATATGTTGAAGAGCGTCATATGGTATGATTATCCGATGGAATACTCTTTTTGAATATGCATCAAAAATTGTCAAACTGAAAGATGTCGCCAAATCAAACAAAAACAACATCAAAGCACAATTAAATACAAACTTGCACCAAAATATATGAAAAATATATAACTACACATTTTAATGAAAAATACTAAACCCTTATTAGATAATAAGTACAACTCAATTGAATTTATTAATTGAAGGGTTTGGCTTGAAGGGTTTGGGTTGGTTGAATCCATTCATAACTTTTATTAGCTCAATTTAACTTATCCAGTACAAATGGCAAAAAAAAAAAAAGCTTGTCCTCTAGTAGGTAAATATTAATTTGGATTTATAATACCATTTAATATATTGATTGTAAATATTTATTTAATTTTTTGTAATTTTTTTTCACTGAATAATCCACTATTATTTACAATCTTATAATTCTTGATTGTGCTCTTCCTCTTCTTATTTTCCTTCCTTTGTTATCATATTTACATTAAAGTTCCGCAAACATTCACAAGTTTTCAAGTTGTCATTCATTTCTATCACCTACTATTGAAGGTTTTTTTTAATATAAATCACTGTTCTACATGTGTGGTATTAATTTTCTTACTCTTCTCTATAATAATAAGTTTATTTAGTTTATTATCTATCTTACCAATCAAGTTATAAAATACTAATTATTATATTTAGCGGAATAATATCACAAATTTATTGCAAGCATATCAGTTATTTAGTTATGCAAATAACATTATCCCTCAACCTAAACTCACTTTGATGTTGAAAGAATGAACTATTGAATTTGAAGTAATCAACCCGTAATATGAATCATGGACTATCCGAGATAATTTCACTTTAACTATATCTTTATCTATTGAGGTGAATATATAGATAATTGGAGCTCTTACCTCTATATACGCCTGAAGTCGACTTGAAATTTTGTACAGCTCCCAAACCCACAATCAAAATGATAACCTTGATCAGTAATAGAGTGAGTTGTAACAGGGAGACCAACCCATGACATCTTATTTAGCAACCATTTCAACCTTACCTACCTCTTTTGCTCAAGTCGGTCATTTTAAATCAAGTACAAGTTATTTGATGGTTTAGATCGGGAATGAGAATGTAAACCCTGTCCCTTTAAAACAAGGAAATTGGGAAAAGAACCGGTTAACCCGAGTGAGAAAAATCGAACCAGTTCACAAATTCGATCATCAGGGAATATACAATTTGGGGAATTTACAACTCCTGAGTGACCCAAAGGGTTCATAAAACCTTAGAAAAGAATCTTAGGATGATTTGGGTAAGAAAACCAGATTGATTCAGGAGAACCAGATCAAAACTAGATTGAACCGGTTTATGAACCGAGTTGGTTCATGAACCAGTACTAATAGAGAAATGGCAAATCGGGAAATTTATGGATCCCGAGTGACCTAAGGAGTCACAAAATTCATAAAAAAAGACTTTAGGGTGAATTGGAGATGAACACCAAACCGGTTCAGGTGAACCGGATTGAACCTATTTGGACCAATTTGAACCACTATTGAACCGGATGCTAAATTCATTTTTCTAGGTGGTTTAAAAATTTTAAATTTGGGATTTGAGACCATCATTGGATAGAAAATGCATTTAGATGAATTTAGAAATTTTTAGATTTGAAAATTTTGGTCGAATTGGGGGTGAACCGGCCAGTTTGAGCTTTGAACCCGGTTTGGACCAGTCCGGTTTGGTTCAGAATAGTGTCATCTTCTTCCTTCAAATGACAACATTGTTTACTCGCCGGAAAATCGTGCAACACCGGCGAAGCTGAAAAGTCTCTGGCCAGGGAGTTTCAGGCAATTAATGACCGTCATTAAGGCACCAATCGAACGACCAAGAAGTCCCCGAGCTTTCTATATAAAGAACCCCTCCTCATTCATCATTTCCACACTTGAAAACTCTATTCTCTCTCAGCTGCTCCAATTTTCGGTGAAGCTTGAACTAGAGCTCCGATATAGGGCCTTTTCTGAGCCAAAGAAGGCGTGGTCGAGTTCTTTAGAATTGAGGAGAAGTCAACTACATGCATGTAGTCTCCATTTGCTCTAAGGATCGCCAGAGAAGCACCGACATGATCAAACAGTGAAGCAGCTCTGGCGAACCGAAGTTGCCCTATTTTGGCCGAGCTAAAATCGGCCAATTCGAGCTATTCTCAAGCTAAACCAAGCCCTCCAAAAATCGCCACAGTCCTCCTACAGCTGAATTAGAGCTGAAAAGTAAGTCAATTTGGCCCCCCTCTGCAATTTTCGACCGGTTCTAGAGAGAGAACCGATCGAACTTTGATGATATAATTCTCATTCAATTCAGCACCAATTGATACAATTCTTGATCCTGGAGGAACCTGAGTATAAGAGCCCAAATCGAAAGCTCGGACCGTCGCGCCCCCGACGGTAAGCTTTCGAAGCTTTCTCTCTCTAAGACTAGTTTTCTAGCGAAGCTTCATTTGAGCTCATTCCGGCACCAAATCGTGTGATTCAAATGGCAATTAAATCATATGAAGGTGTAGGAACTCCAATCTAACTTTAATTTCAACAATTAAAGTCAATTGATAGGTCAATTTGATGAAATTAAATTCGGCTGAGTTAGAAGGTTAAAATTGGGTGAAAATTGGGAATTTCAAAAATTCGAGGGACTAAAGTATAATTTCATAAAATTAAGGACCAATTGGGCATGATAAAGATGTTGGAGGGCCAATTGGGCAATTTTTGGGGCAAAACTTACCATTTTTGTAAAGTAGGGGCAAAATGGTAATTTTGGAAAAGTTGGGGACCAAATTGGAAATTTGGGAAAATAAACCCCATTTTGTGAAATTGAATAAATTGTGGTCTAAAGGTGAATTTTAAAAGTTTTGGGATTCAATTGGAGGGAAAACCGGCATTATGGACTTCGTAAACCCCGACCTTTTGAGTTAAGAAAAACTGGGAAAAGAATCGGTTAAACCAAGTAAGAAAACCGAACCGGTTTACAAACCCGATCATTTGGGAATAAGCAATTTGGAAATTTACAACTTCTGGGTGATCCAAAGGGTTCATAAAACCTTGAAAAAGAACCTTAAAACAAAATAGAAAAGAAAAACTAGATTGGTTCAGATGAACTAGATCCCATTAGGAAGTATGTTTTTTTCGGTCAAAAAATTTCGGTAAAAAATTTTTATGCAAACATACGCCTTATCATAAATAGCCATAAATTAATATATATATATATATATATTTAATTATTAGAATTAATACCAATAATTTAATACCTAAATTAAATTATTAGAATTAATACCAATAACTTAATACCTAAATTAAATTATTAGAATTAATACCAATAAATACTCATCAATTTATGACAACTTTAATACTAGTAATAAATCTCTCCCATTTAATACACAATTAGAGTTCACCCCATTCATTCTCCTCACACCTGAACACTTCTCTCTCTCTACTGCTCCATTTCTTGATAAAACTCGAACCAGACCTTCCACTTGAGCATTTTTCTTAACCTTGGAAGGAGAGGCTGGGCTCTTTAGAACCAGGGAGAAGTCAGCTACACGCCTGTAGTCTCCGTTTGCTCTGAGGGTCACCAGAGAAGCACCAACATGATGGAATAGTGAAGCAGCTCTGGTGGACCGAAGCTGCCCTATTTTGGCCAAGCTGAAATCGGCCAATTCGAGCCCTCCTTAGACAAAACCAAGCCATCCCAACACTTTCTCACCCCTTCCACGGCCGAATTAGAATGGAATGGTAAGCCAATTCGGCTCCCCTCTGTAATTTTCGACTGATGTTAGAGAGAGAACCGGTAGAATTTCGATGAGCAAATTTGAACTCAATTCAACATCAATTGATGCAATTCATGATTCTAGGATGAACCTCAGGACAAGAGCTATCTGCCCAGATCGAAAGCTCAGACCGTTGTGCCCCCGACAGTAAGCTTTCGAAGCTTTCTCTCTCTACCGTTCATTTTTTGGCAAAGCTCCATTTGAGCTCATCCTGGCATTAAAACTTGCGATTCAAATTGCTAGAGAATCGTATGAACATGTATAAACTCAATTTCAACTTCAATTTCAACAATTGGAAGTGTTTGATCGGTCAATTTGATGAAATCAAATTCGGATGTGTTAAAAAGTTGGAATTTAGGGAAATTGGGGAAAATTGAGGATTTTCGAAAATTCGAAGGACCAAAATGCAATTTTCTAAAATTAAGGGTTAATTGGGCATGATAAAAATGTTAGAGGACCAATTGTGATATTTTATAATTTTTGGGGTAAAATTTACCATTTTTGTAAAGGAAGGGCAAAATGGTAATTTTGGAAAAGTTGGTGGACCAAATTGGAAATTTTGAAATTAAACCCCTTTTTATGAAATTGAATAAATTGAGGTCCCAAGGGGAATTTTAAAAGTGTTGGGACTCAATTTGAGGAAAAATCGGCATTAGGGACTTAAAGTTAAAGAAAAATAACTTTAGTAACCTAATTGCAAATAAATAAAAGTTTGGTTTTCTCATTCATTTGGAATGAATGAAGGCTATTAGGCCGATAGATAATGAACTAAGATGTTCATATCATGTAGAAACACGAAGTACCGAGAACGCCAACAAAGGACAAGCTCGCTTGAATAAAAGGAATCGGTCTAGTGGAATTCACTACATTAACAGGTGAGTGGACTAACTAACACTTCATACCCGGTTGGGATGATGAGCATTTTTTAAACTAAATTGGAAGCCATTGTGAGTGGGACTTTTAACATCATACCCCGTTGGGGTGATGAGCAAATTAAGCTAAAAACCACTAGTCGATTGTGAGTGGGATTTTATGTCATACATGGTTGGGGATGATAAGTACCTCAAAATGAAAACCCACTACCAAATAGTATTTTAAACATCACAACTTAGAGGAGTGATGTGAAAATCGTGCGGAAAAACTACTTATCGGTTGTAAGTAGATCATACTCAGTTGGTATGATGAAACTTTTTCGAAGGAAGTTGAAAATCTGTTCATCGATTATAAGTGGAGATGTCCTTATACCCAATCAATATAATGGACAGTTGGAAACATATTTTTGTCGAAAGTGCTGTACCTTGACTGTGTGCCAATGCTTAAATGATTTGGGAGACTTTCTTGATGGGAGCTCGAATAGCTCTTATAAGGCGGGGCCTCGGTTTTGGAACTTGGGGGCTATTATGCCCGGTTTTGAAAATCTCGACAAGTAGGCCATAGGCCAGTGGGCACGAGCAGGAGCTCGTAAATAAACATGAGATATGTGCCATAAAACTTTAATAAATGAATTATTTGGCTATGGTACTAAAATAGGACCGACTTATTCAGTCAACTAGTGGCAGTTCGACATGACCAGTATTTGGACCAGACAAGACAAACAGCTGTAGGTTGAGTTAAAGATCGAGGCTATTGGACTAATAGCACCACATATTACATGGCATGATAAGAAAATAATGTTTGTGCATGCACTATGATTACAAGATCATCAAGACGCCCATGAGGGGTAGTGATGTGTCCTAAGGGCATTAGACGACCTGATGAGTATAAGAGCAGTTCGTTGTACCAAGTGACCGTGCAAAATTTAGAGTAGCACTAAGCGCATGAGACCAGGGTGGGGACGAGATGAGGTCTCTATCATCATACGGACATAGATAATTGAATTCGAGATTGAGGGTCGGATGTCTCGTACATCCACTCATTCTTAGAGTAGAAGTGGACGTGCTTCTATCTAGGTGGCCGGTAAAGTTGCTCCGAAGCCACAAGTGGGTTCAGTGGTCGTGCTGGCTTGCGAATGTGTGTTTGATCTTCATGATGAAGGATGTGAGTTGGGTGATGACACACTGTAATTAATATGGGAATGGTGGTAAAAATTGAGATTTGAATTTAAAGGATTTTTGAAATAAAGGAGTCTGGGACACTCCGATACAAATCTTTTTTGTAAAGGTAAAAGTTTTAAAAAACCCATTTACTGAGTAGTCGTACTCTCCCCTCCCTTATATCCCTTTTAGGAAACTTCGAAAAGCCTACCCTTAAAGACCATCAACTAAGATGCTTGTGAGATAGGTATGACAAATTTAAAATATTATGCAGTTTTGATGTATGTTATTCCAGGAAAAGGTGCAAGTTTAAAAAATGCCTTACTCTTTACAGTTTATAATAAGGGGAAACCCTTTAATAAACTGGGAGAGTGGCGGGTTGATCACGAGAATCCGACCAAATCGGGTCGGAGCGTGACACTATCCCACACTGCCAGGAGTCAGGACAATATTTTTCAAGAATAATGCCCCCACAACTATAGGAAACCCGAAAGGATACCATCCTTAGAAATACAACTCCTGCTCAGAACTTTAATTACATCCAAGAGTAAGCTCTTCAAGATTCTAGCATAATGATAGGAGGAAAAAGAAAAAGGGACTAAAGGTAGGACCTCGATAAACCATAAATAGAACAAAGAGAACTCTCCCTTAAAAGAAGAAAATTCTAAATATTGGGAGCAAAGAAGGGAGAGCAATCACAAGGGAAAAACAAGACGAACATTTGACGACAAATGGGATGTATTGGTCACACCTGTATCCCTTTAAATACCCATTCACTGAGTCGTTGAACTCACCCTCTCCCTTATATCCCTTTTCAGGTAATTAAGGGAAACCTACCCAAAGACCTACTATTAGTCACACTTGTAAGACAAGTATGTAATTTAAAATTTTTATGCCGTTTTGATTTATGTATTCTAGGAAAGGTACAAGTTTAAAGGATACCTTACTCCTTTCGGGTTTAAAGGAGGGGAAAACCCTTAGTAAACCGGGAAGAGTGGGGGGTTGCTAACGGGGATCCGACCAAACCAGGTTGGGGTGTGACAACTTGAGTGGTATCAGAACCTGTTTCCTCGAATACATTATTAGGACTAGAGAACATAGGAACTAATAGGAATAATTTTAAAATTTACAGATGGCTACCAAGAAAAGAACCAAGAGAACTAGAGGCGTAGTCTCCGACACTGCCCAACCAACCCTCCCTATGGAAACTCCTCAAGGAGCCCAGACAACCCCACCTAGATTAAGCTTGGAACATCAGAGACTGTATGAAGAGTTCACCCGAGTGTTTGGATGACCTAACCTCACTCCTGAGGTGGACACCAACCCTCGAGCTGAGCTTGAGGAAGTATAATCCCATCCCCCTCCTGCTAACGTTCCTCCTCTAGTGGACATTCCCAAATACCTCAAAACCCTCCAACAATTAGGATGTAAACCATTCCTAGGAGAAAAGGATGTGGGGGTTGCTATGGACTAGCTAGCTAGCATCAAGAAACTCATGGGGATAGTCCGGATTTCACCGAAGGATATGGTGATCCTATCAGAGTTTTTCCTAAAAGCTAGTGTGAAGAGGTGGTGGGATAATGTCAGAAGCTTGCATGCCACCACCCCCACATGGGAGCTATTTGAGGAAAGATATACGGAGGAATATCTAGCTCCACATCTAATCAATGAGAAGAAACAAGACTTCCTCCGACTCCGACAAGGGCTTAACTCTATCTCGGAGTATGAAACCAAGTTTAAGGAGTTAAGACCCTTTGCCCCTGACCTAGCCGGACCTACGAATATTTGCCAATGATTTGTGGACGGTCTTAATATGGACATACGGGGCCAAATGGGAGTACTATGATGCCCCACGGATTTAGCTGCTATCATTAGGATGGCCCATGAATGTGAGCATCCGGTACAGATGAGACACTGCCAGGTAGAACATACCAATAGGAAAGAGGAAGGAGGCCAGGACAACTGAAGAAGACAAAAGGAGCTAGGTGGAGAGAAATGGAGAATAAAAATGGGGTTCTCTAGGACAATGGAAGGTTATCATATACAAAGGGAGACAAATACAGTTACGCCAAGAAGAAGCCCCTATTATTCCAAGTGCCAGAAAAACCATGAAGGACCATGCCGAATATGCTATGAATGTAGACAACCTGACCATTTTATGAAGAACTGTCCAGTCCTTCAGGGCAATACACAACAAAGTACCCACCTACAAGGAAACCCAAGGGCACTAAATAGAGGGCAAGACATCACTACTACATCGAGGGCCCCAACCAGAGTATACAACATCACCCAAGAAAAAACATGGGAATACCCTAGTACCCTAGTTAGTACTTACCAAATTCCCCTGAATAAATATAGCTAAAAACTGTAATTCATTATCATTATAATGAAAGTTATATTTCCTACAAATATAAAGTTGTGATACAAGTAAGAGAAAATATAAAGGATGTACGCACAAAATTTCAAGGAGGAAACAGGAAAGGATGATATCTAAATACGTCACTTTGAGGATAGATACACTCAAGGACACTTAGAATTTCGGAAGAAAGGGGAAGAATACTACCAAGGAAGGAAAATTCTAGGGAATCATACATATCCTAATTAAGAGGTAATGGAACCAAGTGACGAGGGAAAAGGACATGAGATTGCAAAGGAAGTGCATGTTGGGTTGAAAGAATTAAAGAAGGCATACTAGGATGATCCAAGAAAGTAAGTTAAAGCCAAGGGAACGATTGGATATCTTGGAACTCTCGACATTGAAATTTTGAGCAAGAACCCTTACGAGGAAGAAACCACCCTAGGTAGAGGAGGAAGTGACTAAACAATAGAAAGGAAAAGACATTCCTTAAGTGTATGATTCAAAAGGGCTAAGTGAAAGAACAACCAAAGTATTGGCATGTCAAGAAAATCCCGAGTGAACATTAAGGGAAGTTATTCCTGATACAAAGGATGTTTATTTAGTTTTGGGGACAATACTCCTAAGAGGAGGGAAGAGTTTTAAACCCCATCCCTTTAAAACAAGGAAACCGGGGAAAGAACCGGTCAACCTAAGTGAGAAAAACTAAACTGGTTCACAAACCTAATCATCAAGGAACGGGCAATTTTGGGGAATTTACAACTCTCGAGTGACCAAAAGGGTTTATAAAACTTGGAAAAGGATCTTAGGACAATTTGGGAGAGAAAACCAGACCGGTTTAGGAGAATCGAATCTAAATCAAATTGAACCGGTTTATGAACCGAGTTGGTTCATGAATTGGAACCGATATAGAAAGGGTAAACCGGGAAATTTATGGATCCCGAGTAACCTAAGGAGCCACAAAATTCATAAAAAAAAAAGGACTTTAGGATGAATTGGAGATGAAAACCAAACTAGTTCAGGTGAATCATATCTGAACCGGATTGAACCGGTTTGGATTGGCTTGAGCCACTATTGAACTGGATGCTAAATTCATTTTTCTAGGTGGCTTAAAAAATTCAAATTTGAGATTTGAGACACCATTGGATAGAAAATGAATTTAAAAATTATTATATTAGAAAAATTCGATCGAATTGGGGGTGAACCGACTGATTTAAGCTTTGAACCCAGTCTGGTTCAGAATAGTGTCATCTTCTTCCTTTACATGACATCATTGTTTACTCGCCGAAAAATCGCGCAACACCAGGGAAGCTGAAAAGTCTCTAGCTAGGGAGTTTTAGGTAATGAATGACCATCATTAAGGCACCAATAGACGCCCAAGAAGTCCCTAAGCTTCCTATATAAAGAGCCCATCCTCATTCATTCTCTCCACACCTGAAAACTCCATTCTCTCTTAGTTGCTCCAATTTTTAGCGAAGCTCGAACCAGAGCTCTAATATAGGGTCTTTTTTGAGCCAAAGAAGGCATGGTCGGGTTCTTTAGAACTGGGGAGAAATCAACTACACGCTTGTAGTCTCTATTTTCTCTAAGGGTCGTTGGAGAAGCGCCAGCATGATCGAACAGTGAAGTAGCTCCGATGGACCGAAGCGTTCCTATTTCAGCTGAGCTGAAATTAGCCAATTCGAGCCATTCTTAGGCCAAACCAAGCCCTTCTCAGGCCAAACCAAACCCTCCCAACACCTCCACAATCCTCCTATAGTTGAATTAGAGATGAAATGTAAGCCAATTTGGCTCCCCTCTGCAATTTCTTACTGATGCTAGAGAGAGAACCGTTAGAACTTTGATGATAAAATTATCACTCAATTCGACATCAATTGATGTAATTCTTGATCCTAGGAGAAATCTCAGGATAAGAGCCATCTGCCCAGATCGAAAGCTTGGACAGCTGCACCCCTATTGTTAAGCTCCGTTTGAGCTCATTCTGGCACCAAATCGTGTGATTCAAAGTGCAATTGAATCGTATGAATGTGTAGGAACTCCAATCTAACTTCATTTTCAACAATTATACTCAATTGATCGGTCAATTTGATGAAATCAAATTCAACTAAGTTAGAAGGTTGAAAATGGGGAAAAATCATGAATTTTAAAAATTCGAGGGACTAAAGTGCAATTTCATAAAATTGAGGACTAATTGGGCATGATAAAGATGTTAGAGGGCCATTTGGGAAATTTTTGGGGCAAAACTTGCCCTTTTTGTAAAGTATGGGTAAAATGGTAATTTTGGAAAAGTTGGGGGACCAAATTGGAAATATGGGAAAATAAACACTTTTTTTTAAATTGAATAAATTGAGGTATCAAGGTGAATTTTAAAAGTTTTGGGACTCAATTTAAGGAAAAACGACATTAGGGACTTAAAGTTAAAGAAAAATAACTTTAGGGACCTAATTACAAATAAATAAAAAGTTTGGTTTTCTCATTCATTTGGAGTGAATGAAGGCAATTAGGCCGGGGGATAATGAACAAGGATGTTCATATTGTGTAGGAACCCCGGCATGGACAAGCTCGCGTGAATACAAAAGTCAAGAGGAATTCACTACATTAACGGGTGAGTGGGCTTACTAATGTCATACCTAGTTGGGATGATGATCATAGTTTAAAGTTAAAAACCACTTATCGGTTGTGAGTGGGATTTTTATGTCATATTCGGTTGGGATGATAAGCACATCGAAAATGAAAACCCACTACTAAGTGGTATTTTAAACATCACACCTGAGAGGAGTGATGTGAAAATTACGCGAAAAACTTCTTACCGGTTGTAAGTAGATCATACCCGATTGGTATGATGAAACTTTCTCGAAGGAAGTGGAAATCCTGTTCATCGGTTATGAGCAGAGATGTTCTCATACTCGGTCGGTATGATGGACAGTTGAAAAATATATTTTATCTGAAGTACTCTCCCCTAACTGTGTGCCACTACTTAAATAATTTGGGAGATCTTCTCTATGGGGGCTCGAATAGCTTTGTTAGTCTGGAGGCCTCAATTTTGGAACTTGGGGGTTAATATGCCCGATTTTGAAAATCCGAACAGTTGGCCCTATGCTAGTTGGCACAAGCAGGAGCTTGTAAACAAATATGATTTTAAGCCATGAAAAATTAAGTAAATGAATTATTTGGCCATGGTACCGAGACAGGACTGACGTACTCGATATACTGGCAGCGGTGTGACATGATAGGTCGATGAACTAGTCGAAACAAACAGCTGCAGGTCAAGTTGAGGGTTGGGGCCGTTGGACCAGTGATACAAAAGATTAAATGGCTTTTGAGAAAAATTTTGTTTGTGCATGCACTTGAGTTTCAGGACCATTAAGACACCCAAGAAGGGTAGTGATGCATCATAAGGGTTGTTGAATGACACGGTGGCGATAAGGGAAGAGAGAAGCTACTGGTTTGTGTTTCTCATCATACCAGTTAGTCATGGAGTTCTATGTTTCTATTCTACGGAGTTTTGTGTTTGTACTCCATGGAGTTTCTGTGTTTGGACTCCATGAAACTACTGTGTTTGGGATTTCCCGAAGCTTTTGTGTTTGAGTTTCATGCATACGAGACCGACATATGGTCTTTGTCCTCATACAGACACAAAGTTTTATTCATGCGTATTCCCTTCATGATGAAGGGCGTGTGTTGGTTGATAAGCACACCAGTTATGGTTGAGGAGTTAGTAATGGCTATGAAACCATTATTTTGAGGATGAATTGTTTTAAAAGAAAATAAGGTGTCTAGCACACTCCAATTCAAATATTTTCCCTAAAAGTCAAACATTAAATACCCATTCACTGAGTTGTTGAACTGACCCCCTCCCTTATATCCCTTTTCAGGTATCCAAGGGAAACCTACCCAAAGACCTCCTATTAGTCACACCTGCAAGACAAGTATGTAAGTTAAAATTTTTATGCAGTTTTGATTTATGTATTCCAGGAAAGGTACAGGTTTAAAGGACGCCTTACTCCATCTTGGTTTAAAGGAGGGGAAAACCCTTAGTAAACTGGGAAGAGTGGTAGGTTGCTCACAGGGATCCGACCAAACCGGGTCAGGGCATGACACAGAAGCTCTTACCCTTACAATGTTGTCTATCCTTGAATCAATTACTCTTGATTCATTGAATGCCCTTCTTCTCACCCAGAATGCTCCTCAGGTTCAAAAATATGGTCCTAATTCCGGCTCTAACGGCACACCTCTCTCTAGCCTACTTTGAGGTTCTTCTCAGGTCACTTCTTCCATCATTGCCTTCTCTAGTTAAGGACCATGGGGCCTCCTTCCGACTCCGCCCTACCCTCGCTTCACTAATCATTCAATATCTCAACAGAATGATCTCAGGAACCCCAGTCACAGTGGAGGATGCAAGGGAGGAATCAATAGAGGTTGGAGAAATACCCCTAAAAACTGTGTGTATTTTTCTCTGCAGGGCTTTCGGTTGCATGGATCTCAGCCACATTACTACCCATGTCAGATGGACGCCAAACCTATTATGCATTCTGCATGTAAACCCCGCACATTTGAGTTAAGGAAAATCGGGAAAAGAACCGGTCAAACCGAATAAGAAAAACCAAACCGATTTACATTTGGAAATAAGCAATATGAAAATTTACAATTTTCGGTTGATCCAAAGAATTTATTCAACATTGTAAAAGAAATTTAAGATAAAATAGAAAACAAAAAAAAACCAAATTGGTTCAGGTGAACTAGATTACATAAGAACTTCAAAGTTAAGCGTGCTTACCTTAGAGTAGTGTGAGGATGGGTGGAACGTACGACTTATCATAAATAGCCATCAATTAATATATATTTAATTATTGGAATTAATACCAATAATTTATGGCAATATTAATACTAGTAATAAATCTCGCCTATTTAATACACGAGTTTTACAACTATATAAAGAGGTCATCCCCATTTCATTCTCCTCACACCTGAACACTTCTCTCTCTCTCTCTCTACTGCTCCATTTCCTAGTAAAGCTCGAACCAGAGCTTCGACTTGAACAAAAGTCGGGCTCTTTAGAACCGGGGAGAAGACGCTATCTGATAGCAAACTCCAGTCAATCCGAGAACCGTTGGAGAAGTGCCGACATGATGGAATAGTGAAGCAACTCCGGTGGACCGAAGCTGCCCTATTTCGGCCAAGCTGGAATCAGCCATTTCAAGCCCTCCTCAGGCTAAACTGAGCCCTCCCAACACTTCCTCAGCCTTTCCACGGCCGAATTAGGACCGAAAGGATGAACCTCAGGATGAGACCTATCTGCCCAGATCGAAAGCTCGGACTGTCGTGCCTTCACCAGAACGTTAAATACCAGGAACGCCAGCAAGGACAAGCTCGCGTGAATACAAAGAACCAGTCTAGTGGAAATCACGGCATTAATGGGTGAGTGGGTTATTCACATCATACCCAGTTGGGATGATGAGCATAGTTTAAAGTTAAAAACCACTTACCAGTTGTGAGTGGGTTTACTAACATCATACCCGGTTGGGGATGATAAGTGCCTCGATATAAAAACCCACTGTTTAGTGGTATTTTAATCATCACTACTTAGAGAAAGTGATGTGAAAGTTATGCGGAAAAACTACTTACGGGTTGTAAGTAGATCATATCCGGTTGGTATGATGAGACTTCCTCGAAGGAAGTTGAAAACCCGTTCATCGGTTATGAACGGAGATGTCCTTATACCGGTCGGTATGATTGACAGTAAAAACCTATTTTTGTCGGAAGATCTCTCCCCTGACTGTGTTCCAATGCTTAAACAATTTGGGAGAACTTCTCGACGGTTGCTCGAATAGCTCTGATAGGCCAGGGCCTCGGTTTTGGAACTTAAAGGCTAAATGCCCGATTTTGAAAATCTCGTACAGTGGGCCCAAGGCCAGTTGGCACGAGCAAGAGCTCGTAAACGAACATGATATATGTGCCATAAAACTTAATAAGTGAATTGTTTGGCCATGGTACCAAGATAGGACCGACATGCTCAGTCAACTAGCGGCAGTGCGACATGACAGGTCGACGCACTAGTCAAGACAAACAGCTGCGGGTTGACTTGAGAGTCGGGGCCATTGGACTAATGGCACCACAGATTACATGGCAATATAAGAAAATATTGTTTGTACATGCACTATGAGTACGGGATCATCAAGACGCCCATGAGGGGTAGTGATGCGTCGTCCTAAGGGCACTGGACGACTTGGAGGCTATAAGGGCAGTTCGTCGTTCCAGGTGTCTGTGCAAAATTTGGAGTAGCACGAAGCGCATGAGACTAGGGTGGGGACAGGATGAGGTCTCTGTCCTCATACGGACACGAAGAAGTGATTTTGGGATTGTGGGTCGGATGTCACGTACATCCACTCATTCCTAGGGTAGAAGTGGTCGTACTGCTATCCGAGTGGCAGGAAAAGTCGCTCTGAAGCCACTAGCGGGTTCAATAGTGATACTGACTTGCAAATGTGTGTAACCTTCATGATGAAGGATGTGTATTGGGTGATGACACACCGTGGTAACTAAGAAATAATGGAAAAACTCAAATTTTTAAATGAAGGGATTTTTGAAAACAAAGGAGTCTGGCACACTCCATATAAATATTTTTCTTAAAAGTCAAAAGTTTTTTAAAAACCCATTCACTGAGTAGTCGTACTCACCCCCTCCCTTATATCCCTTTCAGAAAATCTTGGAAAGCCTCCTCTTAAAGACCGTCAACTAAGATGCATGTAAGACAGGTATGTACAGTTTTAAATTTCATGCAGTTTTGATTATGTTATTCCAGGAAAAAGGTGCAGGTTAAAGGACGCCTTATTCTTTACGGTTTATAATAAGGGGAAACTCTTTAATAAACCGGGAGAGTGGCAGGTTGATCACGGGGATCCGACCAAACCGGGTCGGGGCGTGACACTGCAATTGTCACTTCTCTTGTTAGACAAACCTCGCCCAAGCCCACCTCTTCCTACAGTGTTATATGCCAGCTATGTGGCTCACCGGCCACTTGACCCATCATTGTACATTATATTAATTAAAGCTCACATCCTCTACTGCCTACGCCCACTCCTATGGACAAGAATCGAGTCCACATCATCTAGACTATTATGTCAATCTAGGTGCTACTAGCCATATTACTAATGATCTGTCGCACTTGTATATTTAGGACAGTTCGACACTTCCTGAGTACCTCATGATTGGAGACGAGACATGATTACCTATTATCTGAATGTCATGTCATTTACCTATTCTTTCATAGTTGCCTTCTCCAGTCAAGGACCACGGGGCCTCCTTCCGACTTCGCCCCACCCTCGCTTCACTAATCGCCCAATATCTCAATAAAATGATATTAGAACCCTAATCACAGGAGAGTATGTAATGAAGAAATTGATAGAGTTTGGGGTAATACCCCTGAAAACCCTATCATTTTTCTTTGTAGGGCTTTCGGTCATGTGGATGTAGGCCATGTTTCAGCCCACGTCAGACGGGTATCCAACCTCTTATGCATTCTACAATTCAGGCCACTTCTCCTGTTAAACAAACCTCACCTAAGCTAACCTCTTCCTATAGTGTAATATGCCAACTATGTGCGCTCACCGACCACTCGACCCATCATTGTCCATTATGTGAATTAAAGCTCGCATCATCTACTGCCCAAGCCCACTCTTCCTTTGGACATGAACCAAGTCTACATCATCTAGACTGGTATGTTGATTTGGGTACTACTAGCCATATTGCTAATGATCTATCACACATGTACATTCAGTATGATTCGACACTCCATGAGTACCTCATGATTGGAGATGGGATATGTTTACCTATTATCTCTTCCGGATCTTCCTATTTAACCTCACAAACCTAACGTTTCTCACTTACTAATATTTATTATGTTTCCAAAATTTCTCTCAACTTATTATCAATCTCTCGCTTCATCCAAGACAATTAATGCTATTTTAAATTATATTTCACTCATTTTCTCATCAAATATCTATTTTCTCACTAGGAGATGCTTTGCAGGAGTCATAAAGAAGGTCTCTACTATTTGCACACTTATCGTAATACTTTTTCTATTATTTTATTAGTCACATCAAGTCTGTTACTCGGTAGCATCAACGTTTGGGTTACCCTTCTTTTCAAATTATAAGTCGTTTATTTTCTCAACATTTATCAATTTGTAATATTTCTCATTTACCATTTTGTGACTCATAGTCTTTTGAAAAAATTACTCAACAATCATTTTTAATCACTAACTATAAGAGTACCCATCCTCTCGAATTAATTCATACAAACATTTGGGGATTATCCCCCATTATTTTCTCTATAGGTTACTGTTATTATGTTCATTTCTTGGATTATTATAGAAATATTTCATGGTATTTTGTTATGAAACAACAATATGATGTTCTCTTTGTTTTTCATGTCTTCCATTTACAAGTTGAAAATTTACTTGGTTAACACATTAAATCTCTCCAATCTGATGATGCTAAAAAAATTCTTTCTATTTCTTTCCAATCTTAGTTACAATCCACAAACATTCTCCATCGGATCTCCTATCCACACACAACTCAACAAAATGGGTCCACTAAATGCAAACATTGTCATATTATTGATATGGGTCTAACTCTTCTTATCCACTATCATGTTCTCACCAAATATTAGTCATTCGCCTTTGAGATCGATACGTTCCTTATCAATCACCTTCTCACAAGGTCTCTCCACTTCCAATCCCATTATCAAGTACTTCACCATTCTACTCATGATTATATGCTACTTCGGGTTTTTGGTTGTTGTTACATTCTTTATTTCCACCCGTATCTTTCTCACAAACTTCAACCTCATTCTACTCCCTATGTGTTTCTTGAGTATCCCTCCAATTATCTCGGATATCATTGTCTTGATACTCACACATGACACATATTTATCTATTGCACAATCCACTTTGATGAATCTATTTTTCCATTTGTTTCCTCTGGTCCCACATGTATTCCTTCCTCTCCTCCTATGGTGCACCTCCCCACACCTGTCCTGTCTTCACCTCCAGACTCAAGTATGTTTCCCCAATCTCCTGTACAAGAACAAGTTGACTCACCTGTTATTTTTGTTGAGAATGACTCTATTGTGCCCTCTTCCTCTCTTACATTGGATGCTACTCCTACCCCACCTCCAATTTCATGTATGGTGACTCACTCTCAAGATGGTAGTCTATCCCCCGTCTTTTTACTATTGATCCTAAATTGTTCATTTACTCCTCTAACTATTTGTTCTACCACAAGCCATTAACCATGTTGATCTTCTTCTGTCGAAGATTATTATCATGTCAGTCTAATAGACGTATTGGTTCCACTGGATACGTTAGAGCTCCCTCTAGCTCTAAAGGAGGTTGATCCAACACATGCCTCAAATCTGGTTCGTACTTTCTCAGCATGGACACATGGAATACATCATGGATTTGGTCTATTTCTAGTGGCACCATCAACTTGTATCCCACTAGTCCAACTCTTTGGGTGATCAGGTAGGGTCCAATGTATATGAGGATTAGTTTACCCCTATTTTGGAATTTGATTACCCCTTTCAATGGGGATACCTTTAAGATCACTTGATTGCCCAACTCAAAATTTAGTTCATGGCATTGATTATCAATATAGCTCTTCTGCCTGTCTTGTGCCACCTTGAGCCTATCTCGAATTATTTGGATATTCTATGTTGCATCCTCAATGAGCTCCACTCGCTCCAACCTATGCTCTCCAACTTTATCCCAGTACAATGGAGTTATGCATTTTCTCCTATATAATGCCTCAGATGAATTCATTTGTATGCTAGCTTGGTAGTGATTGTTATATGTGAACTCCAGTAGGCATATGTTGTCACACCTCAACCCAGTTTAGTCGAGGTTTTGTGATCAACCCGCCACTCTCTTGGACCTCGAAGAGGGACCCCTCCAGGAGATCAAGGAGAGTCAGGCATAATACTTATCATGTTTTCCCTATACAACATTAAACAAAACTAGAATTTTATATCTTTGTGCCTGGTGCAGGCCTTGGGGGAAAAGGTTGGCATAGTCGCTTTGCTTCCTGAAAAATATTTAGAGGGAGGGGGTGATTTTGACAACTCAGTGAGTGGGAGAAATCTTTTTAGGTAAATGTTCATTTAAGCATTTCAAGATGTCCTTCATTTCACAAGTGGTTACTTCTTAGGTTTTGCACACAACCATCAACCGCCCTCCTATCATAGGAGGGATCACACGTTCGTAGAACGGTCCCCAACTGTTCCACTTGTGGACTAGAGAGCATTTACCATCCATCCTAATAGAGGTTAACTGCCTCTACCCTGAGCTTGAGTGGACATCAGTAGTTTAACCCTCAAACCTCAACCACTTCCATCCTAATAGAGGTTATCCCGGCGGAGTCTGGCTTTGCGGTGTGCTTTTGGAAGTCAGTGCTTGAGTAGTCTACTCCTACACGGCATGAATATCCATATTAGGATGCTTTGACTAAGAGGCCACATCTTTTTGGGCATTTGCACATAGGCCCTCACATTATGCCTTAATTGCAATCACGTCCCTAAATCTTGTACTTTTACCTTTAGGTTCTTATTTGCCCCTTAGTTTCAATTAAGCCCATAAGATTTCCAATTATCCTTCTCTAGTCCTTAGTTTTATCAAAATCGCCCATTGGCCCCTAAATTTACCAAAATTACCATTTAGTCCCTAATTTACCCAAAATTGCAATTTGACCCCAAACTTCTCAAAATTGCAAATTGGTCCTCCATTTTGTCCAAATTGCCCAATTGGCTCTCAATTGGGAGTGAATTTCATGAAAATGACCTCAATTTTATCAATTTGCGATTCGACACCCAATTTTCGTAAAATCCCTAATTTTCCCAAATTTCACAAAAATTACACTTTGGCCCCCAGATTACAATCTCGTTAAATTGATAATCAAAATGTTGTTAATTGCCTCCATTCATGATTTGGATCACCTTCCTTACATTTTTCTCGTCATTTTAAGCCCTGGACCGCTTCATTTGGCTAAAAAATGAGCTCAAATGGAGTTTCGCTAGAAAATACGGTTTGGAGAGAGAAAGCTTCGATATCTTAGTAGAGGGGTCCAGTGACCGGAGCTTTGGTTGTCAATGTGTTGCTCTCTTCATGGGGATCCTCCGTGGATCAAACCACACCTCAATTGATGACTTGGGCAGTGTGAATTTCTAAGTTAAAATTTTTGTAGAATTTGGCCATGAATAGTATTTTCTAGTGAAGGGCGGTGGAGGCAGCTTACCTTCTTCGCTCGAGGGAAGGTTGGGACACCTCTAGGTGGAGTGTGGGGGGTCTGGCTTGGTTGTAATTGGCTGGGGGAAAGCAAGTGGGCTACAAAAGGTCGGACTGTATTCTGGCCAAGGAGCGACAGCACTATTTGAGCTCACTCGCTCCTCCTCGATAGCTCTCTAGCTAAAAGGAGGGTATGGCTAGGTAGATGACTTCATCTTGGTTCCAAAGACACTGAATGTGGCTTTGGAGGTTGAGAAAAATCCCGTCGCTAGAGCTCTAATTCTCTGCTCATCGAAAAATGGTACTTTTATTCTTCTTTGCTCGATTGTGGGATGCTAAAAACGAGTGAAGGGGTGCTCTTTATCTAGGGAGATCAACAACTATTCAGGATATCGGTCGACGTGAGACTCGGCCTCTGCCCCACTCACCGACGACCTGACTGGAGGGATTTTCAAGTAGCCAGAGCCTCTAGCTGTCAAGCCCCGACCTAGTTTGGTTGGATCCCCGTGATCAACCCACCGCTCCCTTGGTTTTAAAGGGGTTTCCCCTTCTTTATTCAAGAGGAGCCAGGCTTAAATTCAAGCCTTGTTCCTAGGAGTTTGCATACATCAAACTAAAGAAAGCTTAAAAGAAACTTTAAGCATACCTGATGGAGTGTACATCTTCATACTCTCTTTTAATTTATCTCATTACTCCTGAAAAGGGGGTAAAGAGAAGGGGTGAGTTTCTACAACTCAGTAAGTGGGTATTGGGATTGAGTTTTAAAATAAATTTAGTTGCTCAAAACTAGGCCAAGGTTAACAAATCCTTTTTAAAAAGAATTCCTCAAATTCAAATCTCCAAAACTTTTTTCCATTACCATACTATTGGTGTGTTTAACCCATCCCATTGATTGGGGAGGCGTTTAGTAAACAAACACACACCCTTCATTAAGAAAGGTACACAAATTTGTAGGTGTAGCTTGTCCACTACACTCACTTGTGGATTGGAGCATCTTTACTGTCCACCATGATAGAAGCTCGTCCACTTCTACCCCAAGTCTGAATGGATGTCCCAAATGTCTGACACTCAGACCTAAAATCTCTCCGTGTCCGTGTGAGGACGAAGACCTCATCCCGACCCCACCCCGATCTCATGTGAAAGATGCTCCCAAAGCTTCAAGACTAACTAGCATGACGAACTGCCCTTATCTCCAACATGTCGTACAACAGTACTTAGGACCTATTATTACCCCCCTAGGACATCTTGATAGTCTCATACCACAAGTGCATGCACAAACAAGAGTTTTCATATAATTATCCATCCTCTTTGGTGCCAACGATCCAATGGCCCCGACGCTTAACTCGACCTGCAACTGTTTGTCTAGGCCGGTCTGTCGACCTGGCCATGACGCACTGCCGCTAGTCCATTGAGCACTATTGGTTCTGACTCGGTATCGTGGCATAACAAACAATCAGAAATGGATTCTCTTGCGGTCAACTCGGGGTTTGATTTGATATCCTATCGCTTCGGTTACCCCTCTTTGTTCATTTATTTACTCCCTTGGACTTAGTTCTTTTGACTCGCCTTACCCCTGTCAAGTAATTTCTTAAGTCCAATGCTCTGCCATTTGCGATCAGACCTTTCCTCTTGAGGGTTTTATCCAGAATTGGAAGTTCCAGAATGTTCGATAGTACCCAGGTCGTTGTTATCCCTTTTTGTCCTATGGTGGTCCCTTATTCCATTCCTTATTGGGCTTCCCCGTTCCCAACCATCGGTTTCTCGCCCACTTCTTGATTTACTGATAGACTGGTGGGTTTCTTCCCTTCAATCTTCACTCATGTCCCACAACGTCTTTACTCAAGGCCTTCTTTTTCTCAAACCCATCCTTACTCGTTTGGGACCATTTCACGATTCTTTTACTCCGAATTAATCTCTCATGATTTACTTGTCTATTCTTTGATTTCACTCGAAGGAGTTCCCTTTGTTGGTTTTATCCTTTACTCTCATACCTTGAAGTCGAGATTTTTCATCCTTTGAGTCGTGCGTTTATTCTTCTCATCATTTCTTGAAGTTTTTCCTTAGGTCACTTCCTAATTGAAGGGTGCACTCTTCAATGTTTTTTGGATCTCCCTTCCAAATTGATTTTTCCTTATTAGGGGTATTCCACTCATTCCCACTTGTTACGGTATTACTTGAGTTTATTATCCTACTATTTGCTCCTTAGGCTTCACTTCATTCCTTGGACTTTGGGTATACTTCCCTTTTGCATTCGTCCTTGAGGGTATCAAACCCTTAATCAATTTTGTGACATCCTTTGATGTCATCCTCTTCTTCTTACTCTTCCTTTATACCCTTTCCTTATTCCTGCTTGTAATTAGTATTAGTTTCTTTTTTAAGGATTTACTTCATCCTTCTCTTCCGATGTTTGCCCCTTTTACTTTTCCCTCCTCGTCGGGGTTTAAATTAGTGATTCTCACAAGGGTCGGTTTGTTCAACTACCTTGTTCCTATTGCCCTCTTTGTCCGATTGTCTCTCAAGTTCACTTGTCCTCAATGCCGATCCCATTGCCTTCTTTAGGGTGTGGTTGTCACTACCCTTTTGGTCCTTCTTAGGGTGTCATTTTTGTCTCCTTTGGTTATCCCATAGTTACTAGTTGTTTGCTTTTGCTAGGCAGGTTTCTAACCTTACTTAGCTCCTCTGCTTTTCCAAAGAAGGTCACACTATGCCATCCCTAACTTCATGTTTCTATCTGAGGAACTATTGGTTCTCATCCTCCTCTTGCGCACTCCTGATTTTGCCTTATCATCTTATCCTAGGTTTCCTTATATAGGTGGGGTTGAGGATTATTGCTCTTTAGTTAGTGGGCGTACACCTTCTAAGGTCCTAAAAAATTCTTTCATTTGTTTCCTGGTCATGGTTACCTTACCTACCCCAAAGGGGGTTGTCGTCTCCTTTGATGTTGTCTCCTCGTTTGCCTATTCTTTGGGTTTAGCTCTATGCATGGTCCTCTTACATAGGCTTGCCACTTTCGGGGAGGTCGGAGTATCTTGACCTCTTTTAAAGGTATTATTTGTCCTTATTAGGTTTGTCCGTCTCGTTCATTATTTGTCCTAGGCACAAGATTTTGATGGGACTCATTATGAGTTGGGGAAAATAAATTTTATGAGAATTGAAAATCTTATTTCTTGGGAATTAATTATAGTACACTTGGGGACCTCTTCCTTCTAAGGGAGATGGTTAAAAGAAAGGTCGGGAAGCTCTATGCTAGAAATTTGAGAAACTCTCTCTGGAGTGGGTTTGAAATCCTCATTTGGAGTTGTGGCTTCCAGGGCGGCTTCCTGTCTTCCATCCTCTCGGGCTCCGATAGTCAGGGAGGTACTTCTCTTGGGGGGTATTGCCATCCATCCTTGTGGCGTGAGACATCTCCTCACCATGTGTCCTATTCCTTCACACGTATAGCAAGTTATCCCATCATTGGCTCCTACATGGGTCCTTCGGTATTTACGCGGTGGAGAGGTTTCCTCTGCCCTCTTTTCCTTTCCTTTCTTTTCTTTATGTCCTTCTTTGCCCATGGAAGTAGTGCTCTCAAGAGTGGGTTCCACATTCCATAGAGATTTCAGGCACTTTCATGCGTAGTGTCCCCTTTGTCTGCAATTATAATAGGTTACTTTCTTGTGCAGACCTTTATAGCTCCATCCCGAACCTTAGGGAATTTTTCTTGGTGGTTGTTGGTTTGTTTCACCTTCCTTAGGTGTGTATGTCCTACGGAACAATCCCCCTTCCTAAGCACGAAGCAAGGTTCCCTGAATACCTTGACAAATTCTTCATAAAGTCTCCTTGGCTCAAGGGATATCCTTGGTCTCATGGGTTGGGTCTTCCTAGACTCTTGAGCTCCTAAGCTAATTCCCTCGTGTGAGACAGGATTTCTACCTGGTTCCAGGATGGCTGTGGTAGCGTGGGTCTGTTCGGTTTCTCTAGGGGTGGTCATATCTATTTGGCAGAAGTTTACCGTGAGTTAGGGTTCTAGGGCTTTTAGTTTTCAAACTTTGTTTGGAAAACCTAGCTCTAATACCACTTACGTTGTCATGGTCTGACCCAGTTTGGTCGGAGCCCTATGATCAGCCCACCACCATTCCTTGTACTGATTTAGTATTTCTACCAATTAGACTAAGGGAGGTAAAGGCATTGAAGTGCACCTGTTTTCCATAACAAAGTTTACAAAACATCTAAATAATAGTTTACCTGGGTGCGATACCCTTAGCTTTTCTCTTAGCTTTTGCTCTTCTTGGCAGGGCATTTCTCCTAAAAAAAGGATTAATGGGAGGGGTAAGTTTCTACAACTCAATGAGCGGGGGTTGGAAAGTGAGTTTTTCAAACAAACAGTTTTATCGAAATGTTTTTATACTTTTATTTTACTGTAATTTGAGTCCATCTCTTCTTTTGACATTTCCCCTTGCTCGGGAGGTGCCTCAGCAATTAATCACACGCCCTTTCTATCATAGAAAGGGATCACACATTCACAGAATAGTCCACGACTGTTCCACTTGTGGTTTGGTGCGTCTTTACTATCCACCCGAATAAAGGTGCACTACCTCTACCCTGAGTTTGAGTGGACATCAATAGTCTGACCCTCAAACCCTCATCATGTCTACTTGGTGGAACGAGACCTCATTTCCTCTCTAGCCTCGGTCTTGAGACCTATTTTCCCCTCCGGCCTCGGTCTTAGTGCTTCATCATGTCAGCTTTGTGGGATGAGACCTCATTTCCCCTTCGACCTCGGTCTCAGTGCGTAGGAAGCTATCAGAGCTCCATGATTGACTAGCACGACAAACCTGCCCTTATTGTATCCAAGTCATCCAACAGCCCTTAGGACCCATCGATTACCCCTCTCGGGAATTTAGATGCTCTAGGATTCCTCATGCATGCATACAACAGTTTTGATCCATTAACTATGCTCTTTGGTGCCAATAGTCCAATGGCCCCAACACTCGACCTGGCCTGCAGCTATTTGCCTTGACCGACTTGTCGACCTAGTCAAGGCGCACTGCCACTAGTCCATTGAACCTTGTCAGTTCTATCTTGGTCTCGTGGCTATTCACAAAACAATTTCTAGTTTTTTTTAGAGTTTTCATGGTTCTTATAATTAATGTTTGTCTACGGGTCCAACTCGTGCACACTAGCCTTGGGCCCACTTCACGGGTTTTTCCAAAACTTGACCTTCGACCCTATCATTTTCAAATTCGAGGCCTCAAGCCTGTTGGAGCAATTTCGGCTCCCAACAAGAATGTCCCCCAAAATGTTTAAGCCATTTCACATATTAAGGGGGGACCATTCCTGAAAAAATGATTTTCAAACTTAAAAACGGTTCTCATCACCCCCAACCAAGATTGATGTTGAAAATCCCACTTACTAGGTACTGTGACGGATTCGTCCTAGTTGGATTTCCAATCTTCAATGTGCTACTTGGCACCCATACTTGTATTACTCGTGCCTATATGGTTCGAGCATCCATATCAGGAGAATTGACATAAGGGACCTTATACTTTTCAGTATTTGCGCATAGATCCTTACACTATGCCTTAATTACAATCAAGTCCCTTAAAGTTTATAACTTTACATTTTTGTCCCTGATCTTCATTAATCTCAGTTAAGTCCCCTAGGACTTCCAATTTTTCCTCACGGGTCCTTAGTTTTTTCCAAATTTTCCAATTGGTCCTCAATTTTCCAAAAATTGCCAATTAGTCCTTAATCTCCCAAAAATTAACAATTGGTCCTTGATCTTTCAAAAATTGCCAATTGGTCCCACATTTCATCCAATTGCTCAATTGGGTTCCAATTGGAAGTTAATTTCATGAAAATGCCCCAATTTTTCTCAATTTGCAATTCGGTCCCCAATTTTCCAAAAATCCCCAAATTGCCCAATTTCTAAAAAATTACAATTTGGCCCCCTAATCACCATTTCATTCAATTGACCCCCAAAACTTGGTTAATTGCCCTCATTCTTGATTTGAATCATTTTCTCTATATTTTTCTCGTCATTTCAAGATTTAAACCACTCGATTTGGCTCGGAAATGAGCTTAAACGGAGCTTCGCTAGAAAATTCAGTTTAGAGAGAGAAAGTTTTGATATTTTATCGGTGAGGGTCTGGCGATCAGAGCTCTTGCTTTCCCTAAATTGCTCTCCTCCCAGGGATCCTCCTTGGATCAAATTGTGTCTCAAATGGTGGCCTGAGTAGTGTGAATTTCTTAGTTTCAGTTCTTACATAAATGCATCGTGAACAGTATTTTCTGGCGAAGGGGCTTATCATGCTAGCTTGAGGGAAGGTCGGGGCACCTCTAGGTGGTGTTCGGGGGGCTTGGTTTGGCTGGAATTGGCCTGGGGATGGCTCGAGTTGAGCTCGAGCAGCTCGGGTTGCTGACAGCCGAGGAGCAGCATTACTGTTTAAGCTTCCTCACTCTTCTACGATGTCTCTCATGCTGAAGGGATGGTGCAGCTGTGTAGAGGACTTCCTCCGGTTCTAATGGAATTGAATGCAACTTCAAAGGTGGAGAAAAGCCCCGATGTCAGAGCTTTGGTTTGCTGCTCACCAGAAAACTGAGCAGATCATATTCTTCGGTCGATTGTGGGATGCTGATGATGAATGGAGGGGTGCTCTTTATATAGTGAGCTCGACAACTATTCAAGCTACCGACCACACGGGAGACTCGGCCGTCGGCGACCTGACCGGAGAGATTTTTGAGTCACCATAGACTCTAGATTTTTCGGCCTCTCTCTCTCTCTCTTCTCTCTGTCAGCGGCTGGAGGTTGAAGACGATGATGTGGCAGTCGTGCCACGTGGTGCACTGTGATTAGCCGATTTTTTTGACGTGGAGGTCCAACTTAGCTGCCACGTAAATCGTTGACTCGTTGACCGGACAGTGGCAACCTCCCATTGGTTACCTATGTCTACGTGGCAAGCTGACCGGTCATCCGTTGACCGTTGACCAGACACGTGGGTGCCTCTCATTGTCTTCCCGTGCTTGTATGGCTATTGATGGGGCACCGTTGACTAGTCTAGTTCAATCGGGTTCGGTGACCCGAATTTGAAATTTGGCCGGTTTAGACCCGATTCAACCGGTTTTCTAAAATTTAAAATTTTCTAAATTCATTTTCTATCTAATGGTGGAGTTAATTTCCCAAATTGATATTTTTAAGCCACCTAGAAAAATAAATCATTGAACTAGTTCACTATGGTTCATCCCGGTTTGGGTTCGGGTCCGGTTCACCTCAAACCGGTCCAATTCTCTCATCAATTCCACTTATCGATTCTTCCTTAGGATTTTTATGAATTTTTTGTCACTTTGGATTTTCCAACTTCCCATTTTATCCTTTATTTATCATTTTTTGTTCCTTTTTCTGCTCAATTTTCTCAAAACCATCGGTTCTTTCCCTGGTTTACTTGGTCCAGGGGACGGGTTTCATAGCTTGTGTATGCGTGGCTGCTGACCGTTGACCGGCTGGACCATTGACCGATCCAATCCGACCGGGTTCGATGACCCAAATTCAAAAATCGGTCGGTTTAGGACCGATTCGACCAGTTTTCTAAAAATTAAAATTTTCTAAATTAATGTAAATTCATTTTCTATTCAATGATGACTTTAATTTTCCAATTTGATATTTTTAAACAACCTAGAAAAATGAATCATCAAATCGATTTACCATGGTTCAATTTAGTTCAGGTTCAGTTCACCCCAAACCAGTCTAGTTTTCCCATCCAATTCACTTAATGGTTATTCCCCATGATTTTAATGACTTCTTGGTTACTTGGGATTTTCCAATTTCCCCTTTTAACACTTCTTTACCATTTTTTTTTCACTTAATGGCTCGATTTTCTCATGAAAATCACCGGTTCTTTTCCTAGTTTCCTTGGTCCGAGAGGATGGGTTTCACAACTTGCTTCTTTTTTACACCTAGTCCAGGTTCCATTGATCTTACAGTTGCACTATCCGGGTCTCTCTCTCTTTACCCTGTATTGTACATTATCTCGTAATTTTCCTAAAATTACGATTTTTCCCCTCAGACTCGGTTCACTCGATACCCATGAATCATCGAACCTATTTTGACTAACCCTTATCCATTTATTCGTTTCTCTTATCTAAGTTTATACCAATGTTGGGTCATATTTGATAAAATTTCAAAATGTCTCTATGTTTCCCACTTAGAGACAATTTTTCCAAATTTTGCATATTGATTATTAAAGATAGACAAAATTATCATATTGCTCCTACCCATCAAAACTCTAACTTTTGGGCCCCTAGATTTCTCTAGTCTTTCCTTTAGGTCTCTAGATTTCTCTTAGTTTCATTTGGGTTCTCAAATTTCTTAGAAATTCCCTTTTGGCCTAAACTTTATATTATTCACATTTTTACCCTAAAGTTTTCCTAGAGTTTCATTTAGTTCCATAACCTCTTCCAAGCTAATTCTCTAGGTCCCTATACTTTTTAAAACTCCTTTATAGGTCCCTAGACTTCCACTTAGTCTCATTTGGGTCCCCATTTTCCTAAAATGGCACATTGGCACCCAAACTTTTTAAAATTTACATTTTAGTCCCTCATCTTTCTTCTCCTTCAAAACACCACTATAAACTCACCAAAAATCCTTTATAGGTCCCCTCATATTATTCCTAATGTCCCCACGGTCACTTTATGGCTAGCCTCAGCTAGAATAGTATTGTTTTGGTTGTGATCAGGTCTTCGCCGGAAAACTGATATAGTTCGAGAATGTGTCAAAAACTCACAAAGATGGCAAGTCCGTTGTCGACATGGCCAAGGTTCTAAATGAAACTCCTTTGTGTGTCCGAGGCCTCTTTAATCACCCAAAATGGTGGTATAAGCAACCTGAAAAATGTGATTTATAGAGAGTTCTTAAAAAAGATGTGTTATCAGAACTCCAAAGAACTATCACAACCACGAAACTTACATTCATCTCGAATGACCATGGTGTTGGATCGATGGGACTGTGAGGAATCTCTAGAATTATTTTAGGTCATGGTTAGCTATCGGGGAGGTCGAGGAAAGGTCAGGAAGACACTGCTCTAATTTTGGCCAAATGAGCAGTGTTAATATTTGATCACACTAGTATTGGTTGAAGGCATATCGACATCAGCAAGATGTGTGGTTTGAAAGTTGGCTTTAACATATTTCCAATGTAACTAAAATGACCAAGTTTGGTGGTCATAAATAAAAGTTATAGGTTATGTTATTAAGGTTACCAAAAAATTGAGGAGTTTTAATTTCAGAGACAATTCCAGCCATCGGCTGGTGAGAGCAGGGTCAACCTTATATGGCCAGGTCGGGGACCAATGATATATCACCCCATGTCAATAACTAGTCGAATGGGACCCCATAGAACCCAATTATCATTTAATTTTCCTTGAAGTCATTATGCTAGAAACCACATTGAAATTGGATCAATTATGAGTTTTAGGTTGGGTTTTCAAGTTTCAGTCATGTGGAGAAGATCACCAAGCGCGCGGGTGCGTCACACGCCCTGCATGTGTGACGCAAGCGTGTGCCCAATGTAACACGTCAACCGAATTATATTGTAGCAAATCGATTTCTTAGGAATAAATCGGTCGATATTGTTCTTTTTGGTTTACCTCAAATTCAACCGATTATTAACCAAATTTATTTTTCTAAAAATATTTATTTAAATTTCCTATAAATTATGCTAAATAATATTAATTTTCTAAATTATATAGCCCATTCTAAAAATTGTAATGTTTTACTACTTCGAATCTATTCAATTGGTTTTGGTCGACTTATCACCAATTTAATCAATAATTTATCTAATTTATTTTTCTAAAAAGTCAATTATTGTCTAATTTTTGTATAAAGTAGGCTAAAAAATATTATTTTTTTTATTTATATAATCAATTCTAAAAGTTGAAGGTTTTGTACAAGTTAGTTCCATCCTCAATTAAACTGATTTTCAATCACATTTTTCTCAATCATTTATTTAGAATAAAAGAATAATTAAAAAAATTAATTAATTTATCCATTGTCTACATGTTTAATACGAACCGATTTCTAATTTAATTTAATTTTAAAATTATTTTTTGTATTTCTATTTTAATTTTAACATTATTTTCTATTTTAATTTAATTTAAATCCCAAAATTTGAAATTTCGGTGTTATTGCACACCCATAAATAATATGTATAATTAGAGAGTATACAAATAACAATAATCTACTCTATATTATATTTGATTATATTTTATAAGTTACTTTTAAATATTATTTTTTAGTAAATGATCTAACAGTTCCCTTTACCAATTTTTCTCTTGAATTCTCTTTTACCTATTTTAGTTTCACCTAATAATTACTCAAATTGGACAATTAAATGAGATTATCAAAGTATTAGTGGAGGTGAAATTTGATGATTAAATTATTAAAAGAATCAAAATGTTAATCAAATTAAAATTAGGCTAAAATATTAAAAAATAAAATTATACGATCAAATTATTAATAAATTAAAATTTTAAGTATTAAACTATTAAATTACTATTTTTATCTCTCTCTTTCTCATAGTTCATGAGCTTTTTTTCTATTCATTCATTTGGATTATTTTCTCAATGTTTTTATAAAATATATTTTTATTATTTCATATATTTTGATATATTAATTTTTTAAATATAATTATATCAAAATATATTATAGTATCTAAATAGAGTTATTCAATATTTTTAAAAAAATGTTTATGGTATTATTTTTTATATTGTAAATAATAAAGTAAATTTATATTATAATTTTACGTATCATTTTACAAATTTTAGTTTATTTGTTTAAAAATGATTAGTTTAAAGAGTGTATTTGAAACTTAATTTGGGTTGTCAATTTCTTGTAATAAAATTTTTTCTTAATAAAATATTATTTTATTAATTTATCAAATATAATATAATATTTGTATAATAAAAAAATAAAAGTTAAATTATTATCTAATTCTCAATAATAAATTTAAAATTATCAAATTTAGTTGTATTAAAAGCGCTTAAAACCTAATTATTTCTATAAAAATTTGCTAATAAATACATAAATAAATTATTTAATAATTTAATTAGTGTTACTTTACACTATAAAAACCTAATATAATATATTAATTAATTAATATAAAACCCACAATTCATTAAAATTATAGTTACTATTTGCTAAATATAATAAATAGTATTAAAGAATTAAATTTAAATATTATTTTGGTGATACCGTGTTTTTGTGCAATTTTAAATTATTAATTATAATTTTTAATTAGAATTCGTATATACAGTAAACCCGTCAATAATAGCAAGCAGAAACAATTGCTTATTTCTAATTATGATTACTGTACATTCATTTATTATGAACGGATAAATGAATTGAAGTTCCCTATTTGTATATTAGGTTTGATATCCGGTCTTGTTTGGTACGGTTTTAAAATTATCAATTCCTGTTATGATGTAAATACTGACCATGCAATGCAAATAGTTCGTAATCTTGCAAAAGGGTCCTCATGTAGTTATCTTATAGTTTCCGCGCCATTTCCTTCCGTCCACCTTCTCCTTACCTCTCTTCAGTTTCCGTGACACAGAAATAAAACAATACGTGTCGGTTGGTGTAGATGGTTCCGATCGACGAACCGATCCCCAGCGAAACCTGCGTCGTGATCGGAGGGCGTGGGTTCGTCGGGAGGTGGCTCGTGCTCAGGCTCTTGAAACTCAAGAAATGGATCGTCCGTGTGGTGGATTCCGCTCCATCTCTCCAGCTCGATCCCTCCGATCACCTCGACTCCTACCTGTCCGAGGCTATCTCCTCTGGTCGTGCTTCCTACCACTCTGTCGACGTCAGGCACCTTCTGCAGATCGTCACGGGTAATCTTCTCATTCTTGACTACTTTTGCCCAGTATCTGCTGAATACAGAGAAGTTGACGAGAATGTGACTCTAGGAGTTCAATTCGCTTGATCAGATGAATCTTTCTAGGAATGAAATCGCCAGTCTTCTTTTCTTGGTTGTATAATTTATCTCAACTGGGAAGGAAAAATGATTACGTGTATCCACAGGCCTTGTGGGAACTTTTAAGATTTCCGGCTATATGATTTGAGCCTAATTTCCAGCCTAGAAATGCCAATCTTATGTCAGTTCTCTTGCATCCTGCTTCTCTACTTTGTCTTATTATAGCCAAACAATTTCCTTTTTCATCTCATAAACCTTGAATGTAATTATGCAGCTATTAAAGGTTCCAGTGTTGTCTTCTTTTTGGACATTGAAGCTGCACATGACCAAAACTTTTATGCTTCCTACATGAGTATTGTTCAAGGTAAGAGATTGGGCATCTGGGAATGATGCTAAAGATAAATTTGAAAGATCTCACAGCCACAAAAACTCATTCAGTATTAAGTTGAGATGCCTTTTTGTTCAGGTGCAAAAAATGTTATTGATGCTTGCCGAGGGTGCAGTGTAAAGCATCTAGTATATGGCAGTTCTACCGATGTGGTTTTTGATGGTTATCAGGATATATGCAATGCAAATGAATCTATACCATATCCTTCAAAGGCATTTATATTTCTCCTAGAGATTTCCCCTCTTTTTAAGAAGATCTTGGTTTATCTTGCCCTTATGTTGTCATCAGTTTGTAACTTAGTCCTGTGATGCAGTATAAGTATATGTGGGCTGAGCTGAAGGCTCAAGCAGAAGCAGCAGTTCTGTTTGCAAATGATATGAATGGCCTTTTGACATGTGCACTCCGTTCGAGCAATGTGTTTGGTCCAGGAGAGACAGAGTTTATGCCATTTCTTATCAAGCAGGCTGAATCTGGTTGGACAAAGGTATGAGGAGTAATTTTGAATGTTATTCTATATTACATATCATAAGGATATGGTGTGAGCCTTTTTCTGTATCAGATATCTGCATATTTGCTGTTCTGAAAATTTTAGTTATCCATCTGTATATCAAGATTTCAACAGTTAATAAAAGCTTTACATTGAAAAAACATGGTATTGCGTGTCTTTTCCTAGTTGGATCCTTAATCGACCAGATTAGAGGTTGACCCTCATAAATATTTACCTTGAAATTATTTGCTGTGTAGATGAATTTAATGCAAGTTAGCTACTATCGATCAGATATGTGCTAAGCATCAATTGAACCAACGAAATGAAAGGTCTCTGAGAGTCAAAAGCAGAAAAATTTTATCTGAGGAAGTGATGAAAATTACATTATACTTACTCAAATGCTGTATTTACGGTTATTAACATCAGAATGAAGCCCCAAACACATCAAATTCCCTGTATTTGGTACAATTGTTTGGACTATTGTTGTTTCTTGCATATTTTCATAAATAACAGAGTTTCTCATTTCAGTTTATTATAGGAACTGGCGAAAATCTATCAGACTTCACATATGTTGAGAATCTAGCTCATGCTCATGTTTGTGCAGTGGAAGCTTTAGATTCTAGACCAGTATCAGTAGCTGGGAAGGTGTTTTGGTCTGCTATTTAGATTCACTTGGTCTTTTGCTTTTACCATTTTTATACATGTTTACTAATAAATAATCTTGTCTTTGGATTGTATAGGCATTTTTTGTCACTAACAATGAACCAAAGAAGTTCTGGAAATTTGTATCTCTCATTCTTGAAGGGCTAGGATATGAAAGGTGCAGCCAGTATCACACATTTCCTTTACCTATTACAGAATGGGAATTGATGTTATTCTCTACACTAATTATTTAGTTCGAGTTTTCTGTAGATGAAAAATTAATATTTGCATGTGGAAGCTTCCCTATTGCAATGGCCTATACTCTCTTATTCATATTTGAAATAAGCTATCTTACTCAATGTATTCGTTGTCACTTTCTTCTTGGTTTTAACATTAACTAGATATTTAGTAAGAAATTTTGGATTTATATGAGCTTCATCTCGACTGGATGAAACATGCTTTTGTCTCCGGTTCTGGTTTAATGCCTCTTCTCCTATATATTATGTGAACTTGCAAAAGATTGCAATGATCATTATAACCTATCTGATTGAACAATTGACATTTTTCGGTATTTTTGTGCATTTAATGCTTGTAGGCTTGCAGATGTTGGTAGAATTCACTCTTTTATTAAAATTAGTGTTTTCTGTGGAACTTCCTATGCTGATTTAGCAATTCAATTCTATTCACAAAATGCTCATAACTTTAACTGCAGACCTTTCATCAAGCTTCCTGTTTTGATGGTTAAATTCATTTTATTGTTTGGTGAATTGGTGGAAGGGGAGCTGGAAGTCATCAAACATAACCGTATTAGATCAATTCATTACATCATATCTATAGCAACTCAGACGAGAACATTTAATTGCTCTGCAGCTTGGGAGCAGATGGGATACTTGCCAGTTATTACACTAGAAGTAAGCTTTCTAATGCACTTATGATAATCAATTTATCTTGAATATAATTATTTAGGCATTTTCTTCTTTTTTTTTCTGTTCATCTAATTGTCAAAAGCATTTCACATTGTATATCTGAAGTGATCTCTGTCTGTAATCTCCAAAGGACATATGACTCCATATATTACTCATTTAAGGCTCTCATGAGTCGGGTGAACATTTTTCCTTTTTTTTTTCGAGTTAGGCTAAGGTTGGATGTTTCATAAATGCGTGTTCATGTGAAAAATGAAGATTAGTGACATTCTAACGACCATTTGACTACAATATTTTTGTCTTCACCTGCCCTGCAAGATAGCTATAGCATGCTTTCTCGTCTTCAGCTAATGCTCATCTCTCCATTTGGTTAGATTTTAGTACTTTGTTATTGGTGCTATGCCACTTTTACCATTGTCGGCTTCAGCAGAATGATGCTAGCTTTCCATTTTACCTGCATCTCTTTTGGTCCCATAGCAATATTCTGTAACATTATCTTTTCTTATTTTGTGGCTCGAATTATGCTTATATAATGATGTGAGACAAGATTGGCATTTACATATTGCTTAATGAGCAGGAAGGAATTTCAAACACTGTTCAATCTTTTTATCATCTGGCCAGAGATTCATTATTTATGGAGTATGGCAATGTAACTGAGCAGTCAAAGGCAGACAAGCTTCTTGGAAGTGGGAAAGGTTGCCATCTCTAAATAATTCTCCATTTTTTCATATTTTGGATTCTCACTGATGCATTTCTACTTCACAACATTTTTTTGATATTCATGATAGTGAAGGAAAAATTTAAGCAAATTTTTCCATCAATTAGAACATCAGCACCAATGTTTCTACCATGAAGGCACTTTCCCCAAAACAAGGGCTATCATCTTGAATACTAGATCATACTTTTAAATAAGTTAGCTACTGTTTGAGCTGTGACAGTCACTCTACCTCAACCCTCTGTTAATCTCGTACCACTATTCGACATTCTAAGATGAATTTTACTAGATAAAGATGTAGCCTTAGTCTCTTTCATATCTTGAAGCTTAGCCTCTACAATGAGTTATCAAGTGATGTTAAATTGTGTAAATACAAATGTCATGTGCACAGGTGGTCTGTACATAATCCAATTGTGTAATTTTAATTTGCTTTTTTGCATACCTTGCTTCTACATAAACTGCATATTTTAGTGTTGTTATATGGTTATTGTCAACAATGAGTAGTAATGTCTTTTGCAGTTGCTGATATTTTGCTGTGGAGGGATGAAAATACAACATTTATATGCTTCTTTGCAATGGTTGTACTCTTTTTCTGGCTTTTCCTTGTTGGAAGAACCTTTATCTCATCCATAGCCCTACTTTTCCTGATGGTGATGATTGCTTCTCTAGTATATGGCTATCTACCCTCAGATTTGTAAGTATTGGTGGCCTCAACTTCTAAAAGTTTTGATGGTATTCCGATGTGCTTGAGAAATTTAGTAACTTCCATATATTGCCTCTTCAATTTTATTTTTCTACTTGATGTACAAATTGCTCTTTTGTTTCATCCTCCTCTTTATCCTAAATTCTCTTCTAGTACCATTAGTAAAATTGATTATCACCAAAGTATAACAAAAAGATACAATTAATCTTTGTATACCTATCTGTTGTTTTTTAATTCATTGCACAGCTTGTGTGTCATTATCAGCTCCGGATGTCCTTTGCTATCTTTCTAGATTTATTGGATAACTCTGATTTTGTGTTCATGCTCATAGATTATGTCTACAGTTTTTTTCATTTATTTTGACCTGTCCATATGACTATCTACACTGAAAATGAATCATCCACTTTCTGTTCTGAACAGATATGGACTTTCTATTCCTATGGCATTGCCATATTATTTCGAGATAGAGGAAGACTTAGTCATGGATTCAATTAAGTGTATTGTGTTTGTGTGGAACAAAGCAATTCGAGTTGTAAGATTATTGGCCCGAGGAGAGGACTGGAATGTTTTCTTCAAGGTATGTCTTGTTTGTGGTGTTTCATTCCTATTTGATGGAGTTTCCCCTGAGAGGTTTGTTTATGGAGTTACTTCTGAAACAGTTCTGGTGCTTCCATCCATTAAACCACCTTCCCAGTATAATTCATAAATGAATTTTTTTTTTAAATTGGGTTGACTATGATTCTCAGTTGTTTGGGTTCTCTTGATACTTGTTCTGCAATATATGCAGGCAGCAGCCTATGTTTGTTTCCTGAGGTTCATCGTGCTTCGTCATGTGGTTTGGTCCATGGGTGCAGGTAAGAACAAGTTTTTATCTCTTTATATACTACCAAATTTTTACAACAATATTTTCACCCTGTTTTCTTTTCATACATTGAGTGCAGCTCTTTCCCTTTCTTTTACTTCATTCTTTTTCTACGAGCAATATGAGGCAGAGATCGATGCCCTAGGGAAGGCCCTCGTGAATAGAATGGAGAAACTGAAGAAACGGCTTCTAAGGTACTCCCTGATATCATTCATAACATAGAGTTCGGTATGCTTGAAGAATACAAGTACACTACCAGAATTTGCCTGCATTTCTCGAATCTTTGGAAATTTCAGGAACCCAGCATGATGGAACATTAGGAGTCCTCTGGAGATTTAGGAATTGTTAGACTGTGTGTATACATGTATATCCGCTGGATCTTAGGCTGTAGATATAACTATTGTCAAAGTATATCCATTTTGGTGAATTTTTGGATGTTAAACTATGTTGTATTTTGGCCGACAAATTATTAAGGAATCTTATTTAGCCAATGGTAATTGATGCATTCTTTTTATGGCTCGAGTTGATAATATAATCTCACAAATGTTGCTGCTGAATATTATGTGATCCATCCATTTGTTATGACTCTGAGATTAATATTACACGTGTCCATTCGATGTCAAACATCTGAATTGTTAGTTAATCCCTTCAAGATTTGGTGGCGGTTTCTACTTTCAAATTTTACATCTACTGCCATCTTATGTTTTGATTATCGTCAATGTTCAGTTATTTATCTCTCCCTTGACCGTCTGTCTCAACAGGATTTTATAGCCATGCGAATGACAATGTGCACGGCGGGTTGAGTTGGGGAAGATGCAAAACCTACACCCACTCAGAATTGCACAGAATCTTCAAATAGCAAGAGCTCAACATGTGACACGAAGCAAGAGCACCAACTCAGGCAAGTACATGACTATCAATGCAACCTCATCAATTGTCAGAATACAGCACTTCCCACTCGCTTAGGTTGCATCTAAGTAAGAACGAGAATTATTTTTTTCTGTTACTTCTCCAAAAATCTATTTTTTTTGTTGGAATATAAGGGCAAGAAGCATATGAATGCATTATGGAGAAACCAATGGAAAGTAGGGTAAGCTTCTCCCATATATATATATATACTGACTGTCTTTGACGAGATTAGTTGGAGATTATGTCATGGATTAGATTTTGGTACATATACTTGCATGAAATCCGGATAGGATATACTGATTTTCTTAGGATAATAACTATGCTTGAGTCAAAGTGGCCTGTATTGACTTATTGATCTGCCACCATCACAGACTCAATAGCACTTTGAAGCATTTGAGAGGTCAAACAACAAAAAAGGTATACATTACATAAATAATACGGAATGGTCCTACACAGTATCTCACAATGCTTGTTTTGTCTACTAGTTAGGTCTTTTATGTTAAAATTTTGACACAAATAATGCTGACATTCACCCTCACATGTCAAATTCCTAGTAAAAGATTTAATCGAATGACTTAGCTGGTTAAATGATAACATTGAGATTTGGAGTTTGGCATTCAGGTTCAGACTATTATGCAATTTACCAAAAATACAGGTTACCAAACAGAGTTAATCCCAGCAAGTATCCTAGCAAGGGCTCCCACATAATAAATCATGCCAAGAGTCAACAACCAGTGGCAATATGTTGCCATATGAAGCAAAATATTCAGGTCATTCCTGTTCAAAACAGGGGGCACGTACACACGCATCTTATTGTAGAAAGAGGGCAAGGATGCACTTTGTAGTTGTGATCTTTTCTGTGATTAATCTAATGCCCCTCAGTTTTCTTCTTCCACCATTCCAAAAATTTGACCTGTGCAGCCACAGTGTCGAGTCTGTAAAGTTGGAGCCAGTGATTAGCAAATTCCTGCCCAAATGTCCACCCAAATACAGCCCCAGCAACAAATGACAGTCCAGCACCTGCCAAAATTTTCAATTAGTATTAGTCATGATGATTTAATCCAATATTAGGACATTTCTGGTGTGCAGGAAAATCATCTTTAGGAAATTTGGAAATCGTCAAGTATTTTTGGCAGCTAACCCAAAGTTCCATCAAACAGAAGCTTCTTCCTAGGCAACAGATAAGAGGTGCACTTGCACGTTCTCTAAGTATGTCATCTAAAGCACAAAAGAAACATCTAGCATAGATCAGATATTCTTTTAGTAGATAGCAGCAAGTAACCCACCAGATGAGATATCACCATGTTGGACTTCCAGCAAGAAAATTTACAGAGGGGAGTGGAGGGAAAGATTGGTAGGTACCATGTAAACTCTTGGAGTAATTCCAAGCAAATCCTGCCGTGGAGACGGCCCCAATAACACTTCCAACAGCCGAGTAATTTGCTGCTTCCCTTGCAGTCTTCAGCTGGAAAAAAAGATAGCATAATTTCAAAGTATCAGTATCTGTAGAACACAAGAACTATGGAAGACTAACGGGCACAAAGATCTCCTAGTATAGATTATGTAAATGGGTTAAAAATCTTAGAAGAACCCAAATATCAACGAGAACAGGGGAGCAGGGCATGTTTTGAGGCTCTAGAGGTACTTTCCAATCAGAGCAAAAAAATTAACATGTTCCTGGAAAGAACAAGCAGGATCACCCAAATAGTGAAATGATCCTTCCTCACATCTATTATAGAAGATGACATTCAATAGTATTACTGCTTCAAATAAGATTAGACAACAGATGCTGGTGCCCAATAGAACACTCCAATCATCAAAATACAATGGAAATGCAGAGAACTAGTTGAACCATAAACCTAATGAACCAACACACCAAGAGAGAGAGAGATTACAGTGGGACCATGGATGGGATCTGAAGCAATGAACTCCTCCACATCAGAGGAGGACCAGGAAGGCAAAGGCTTGTCCCGCTTGATGAACCTACTGTAGTTTTTATCTGCCCAATAGTCCTTAAAAGCCTCCTTGTGCCTCCTAAAGTAGGACAAATCCGCCGAAGAATCTTCTTCCATGGATGAAAACGCCGCCGCCCCTGCTGCTCCTGTCCCTGGTTAAACTCATACCAATTCGTGTAAAATTGGTCCGAAACAGCCAAATTTCGACCAGGCGTTAACATTAAATGAATGAATCAAAGATCAACTTTCACAGTTTAAGAATCCGCCAAGGTTCAAGCTATTGTAGCTGAAATACTTACCTGAGACTATGATAGTTTCGAAGATGAGAGGTGAAGTGAGACAAAGACAAGCGATTGATGCAAAAAGGCTTTTGTCTTCCTCCTCGTACCTTCGTGTTAAAAATTAAAATATAAATTTATCTTTTTTAATTTAAATTTAATAATTTTATTAATATATATAACTTTTTTTTGCTCAACAATTAATATATATAACTAAAATAAAGTATATACGGTATATAATAAAAATATATAATTATATTATATTTGTGTTAAATATTATTATATAATAAAAATACATATTATAATTAAGTTATTATTATAATAAAATATTTATTAATATTAATTATATAATTATATCCTTATTATCGTATAATTTTAAATAAAATATTATTAATATATAAATTTATTTAAAATATATATAAATAAAAATAAATATATATAAACATTTAAATTAATTAAAAGGGTAACTATGTATGAATAAAAAAAAGTGTAACAATTGTATTTTAGTGTAAATTAATAAGATTGGTCACATTTATCCACTATTATAAATTGATTTAAACTAATTTAATTTATTAAAATTTTGAGATTCTCCTCAATCCTTCTTTTACGAACCTAAGAACTAATTTAATTTAATTTAACATGATCAAAATAGGTAAAAAATTGATTTTATAAGAATTTTTCCGGTGAGAATTAAAATTGGAGGAAAAATTAAAAATTATTAAAATTTTTTTAAAAGTACTCAAACATTAGAAATTCTAAAAATTATAAACTAGTTTAGATAGCCATTTGCTCAACTCATTCATATTCAAATTTTAATCCAACTAAATAACTCTTATTCGAATTTAGATTCATTAACTTGCATTTATTAGAATACTAATCCACATCATGCGCCCCAATTCAAACTTGGATCTACCTAACTTTTTCATTTCAATTTTTGATTAACTTGATTGATCCCTCCTCCCATCTCGATTCAATAGACATGCTCCCATTAGATTCCCGAACCATATTCATTATCCTTATTCGAAACTCGTTCCACCTAACCTACTTACAGTCGGATCCCAATCCAATCGACATGTCTCGAATCCAGATCAATACAATCCACCTCAATTTAAACTCCAATCCGACTCTGATTCATACAACCTACCCCATTCGAATATGAAAAAAAAAATCTAAAATAGGTGAGTAGAAAATATCGAAAAATTGACTTGTAGGATATAGACATATGCCACAAGAAAAATTATTTATTAATAATTGAATCAATAAATTACATAAGTGCCTATTTATTAGCTTAAAGATAGAAATAAATAATACTATAATATATGATATAATCTTAACTAATAAAATTATATCATATATTATATCTAATTAAAATATTATCATAACAATTTATCATAATATTTTATCACTTCCCCCATGAGATTAACATTAAATCACATAAAATATTTATCTTGTGAAATTATAAATATAAACTATCAAATATTAACTCAAGTTTGAGTAAGCAAAAGTCATTTTCTATTCCACTAGTATAGTGGACAATAATAACAAAAACCGTTTTATATTTTACCAGTATAATAGATATCAAACAAAAGTCATTTTCTATTACCTCACTATAGTGGACACCAATTAAAAGTTATTTTTTATTTATCTAATATAACGAAAACCAATTAAAACTTATTTTCTATTCCGTTAGCATAATAGTTTATTTACATCTTAAAAAGAATGAACTTTATTGAGTTGTAACATATATGTAATAAACTTGTCGTATTTTGTGCAACAAAATCTATCTAATTCAACCTTCTCTTTAAGTTGTTAAAATATAGACTTACTAGTTCATAAGTATAAACTGCGAGAATATTTTTTTATTAATAAGTGACTTAATAAATTATATAATAAACACTTTTATTTATAGGCTCAAATATAGAAATAAATAATAATAGAATATATGATATAATCTTATAAAATACATGACATATACATGATGCCACATAAACCTGAACACTCATGGTTGGCACACATGTGCAACTCATGGTCCCCTTTTTCTTTCATTCCTTTTTCATTCATTTCTGGAGAGTATGTCATAATATGTATCGGGTAATTTGTGCCCAGAGTGCATGTCATAATATCCACCGTGTCCTGAGTGTGGGAGTCACATGTACTCTTCCACAATCGACACCAATTGGGTTCATCTCTCACTTAAATGCCTTTGCAATCGGGGTCATTACCAACTTTCCCACTGACAGCCTTACATATACCCCCTTACACATGCTGCTCAATCCTATCTCATTCTCATCGCAGCGGTGTAAATAGGTCGGTACTCATACATTAAAAGGCTGTCCCGAGTAATTGGAAGAAATTAGTCAATCTCCCCTTACCTCCACTTTATAATTTCCCTCAACATCAACACTAGCTCAATAGGTATCTTGCCAATGCGAGTGCCACTTCATACTGGTATACCATATTTGTAAAAAGAAAATTTAAATATAATCACTCCATATTCAAATAAAATTTTCTCAAATATGGTTTTTATTCTGACGATCATCTCTATGCAAGCAAAAGAATAATTCATATTGGGAGTTTGGTCCATCTCTAGACCAAATCACCTTAACAGTTATAAGGCAATTCAATGCACATCAGGAGTTTGGTCGGACCAACTCCACTCAGCAAAAAATAAATGCAACTTAATGCACATTGGGAGTTTGGTCTTTCACTCAATCAACTCCCTCAGCAAACAAAATGCAACTTAATGCACATTGGAAGTTTGGTCCTTCACTTGACCAACTCCCTTCAACATATATGGTAGGCACGAAGCCCCAATTCTATATCCCTGGCATACAACTATGATTCATTTATCCCGATCTCTAAGACCTATACCCCGTTTCTTAACCTTTAAAGGGTATTTCTTTAGTAGAGATGCAATTATGTCATTTCACACTTCTTAAAAGAGTTTCAAAATCTAGCTTAGCATTTATTTAAGTGCAAATCTCAAAATTGTAAATTGCTTCCATCGGTTTTATCATTCAACTCGATTCACTTGGCCAATGATCCCATATACCCCAACTAATCCCCTCGATGTTACCATGGTGGATATTTTTACCAAAGTAAAGTAGGAGGGACTAAGGCTTGGATCTCTGTCTTTCCCTAACCATTTAGCAGTGGAAATTTGAATATTTTTAAAGCATGGGCAAACCCAAAACTAAAGTAATAAATATCTTAGGAATGGTAGCAGTTGATAAGAACATAACAAAACCTTCGTACATAGGATAATAGAACTACTTCAAATGGTGCTCGTCACGGTAAATGCTCTTCTACCTGCGTCCTGATCTCCCTCAGCTTAAACTTGTAATCATTTTGGGGGAGAGGGGTGAGCTCAAAGCTTGGTGAATGAGGTATTAACGTCGGATCACTACATGACTTACAACTCAAACACCCCCCCTTAAACTAACTACCAAAATCCCGTTTATGGTTTCTCAACACTATTATAATTTCGTAATTTATCTTTCCCATTGAGGCTCCTATCTTGGACTGCCCCTGACCGCAATCTATTTTACGGTTGGGTCACTCTTGGTTTTCCCCGAGCAATTCCCACAAGCATATTTTATAATTCAATAGATTAAGAAATATATGACTCTCATGTTCCACGCACACATGGGCTACTCATGGCCCGTTCATTTGCACCCAATTATCACAAGCCATTCATTTGAGTCCCCTAACTTTCAAAACTTTTCATTTTGCACATACTGTAAATCCTGTTTTCTCGAAATAAGAAATACCATAATGGAGAACCGAAATTTTTTGAAAAGAAAGTCATGGTTTAAAGTGAACTAAAATTATGAAAATAAATCAAAATGAGATATGAAGTAATCCCTAGTGATGATTGAGCTTCCAAAAGTCAATGAAAATAATCAAAATATAATTTGGAAGAGAGAACCAAATCGGTTTAGGGAGAACCGGATTGAACCGAGAGTAATCAATTCAAAGATTCATTTTTGTGGTGACTCAAAAATGTAAAAAATTGTGGTGATTTAGATCAATTAAGAAAATTTTAATTTTTAGAAAACTGGTTGAATTGGGCTTGAACTGATTGATTTTCGATTTCAGGTTACCTTTGAACTCGTCAATAGTCTACTTGGGTCAACGGGCCACCTGCTAGATCAACACCCCATCAACATGTGATGCGTGGCGAAGCACGCCTGCTAGCCGCTAGGTCAGCATTTGAAAGCATACCAATTAGAGCCTGACACGTGTCCCTCGTCAATGGACAACTTAAGAAATTCCACGTTATTGAGAATTGGCCATGAGAGCATGACACGTGTCCTTAGTCAACGGTCAACTAAAGAAAATCCCCATAAACTAGATTGAACAATGAGAGGATGACACATGAAAAGTGCACCAGGTCAACATCCAACTAAGATGACCAAGAAGGACTGACCAATTAACAATTGACACATGACAAAGCCATGTCGGATGGCCACATCCAACTAGAAGAGAACACGTTGCAATGGAATAGTACACCAGGTGGGAAAGCTGATGAATTTAAATAAACCAATTAGAGGACGATATATGGAAAAGTCAACAACAATCATCTAATAGTCAGATTTGGCCAACTGTCACGTCGGATAGAGTGACTAATGGGTGGTCGCAACATGTCTAGTCAATGGGTCAAAGGGTGACTTGAACATTGAGTGGGATGTTGTGTCAGCAACGCTAGCCAATCATAGTACGCTATGTGGCATCTCACATGTGCAAAGTTTACACGTGTGTATACAATGTTGTCTTCCACCTTCAGACTTCTAAATGGAAGAGGAGGAGGAAGGTTGCTCTGTCACACCCTGTCCTAATTCATTGGCCGACGACCCCATGCAACTTACTAATCCCCTCGATGTTATAGTGATGGGATCATTCATTAGAGTAAAACTGATGGGACCAAGGCTTAGAACATGAAATATGTCCATGTTTTCAACAAAAATTTGAAACTTTTCTTAAAGGCATGATGGTCCAAAAATGGTTAAATAACAACCTGGGAATATAGTAGTTGATAAGCAACAAATTATAACATTCATGTGCAGGGTAGGAGGGCTACCTCAGATGGTGAGTGGCTTGGGAATGTCTTCCCACCTTCGTCCCTTCTAAACCCCATTTTCCCAAAACAAGAAAGCTGAAAATGAGAATCCGAAAATTTTGAGAGAAAACTATGGTTCAAAGTGAACCAAAATTGGTTAAGAGAAATCAAAATGGGAATTGAACAATCCCAAGTGATCAATGAATATAAAAAAATCAAGGAAAAGGATTATGTATCTAAAAGGATGTGAGAACCAGACTAGTTCAGGGTGAACCGGCTCGGACCAAGTTGAACTAGAGTGAATAGGGAAGAGTCGATTCAAATATTCATTTTTTAGGTGATTTAAAAATGTTAATTTAAGAAATTGAAGTCAGCACTAAGTAAAAAATAAATTTAGATAAATTTATAAAATTTTAATTTTTAGAAAATCGGTAGAATCAAGCTTAAATCGACTAATGCCTATGAAAATTTAATCATACCCAATACGCACTCAAATTAGGAAAAGTTGATTCCTATGGAAAGTTGATTGCATATGGGAGTTACTGAAGTTTTCTTAGCACACGAGGGTCATTGAGGCCATCAGAATTGACCTTTGAAATAGTTGCTTTGTTTCCGGTCAACGGAGATCGGTACTGTGCATTCTCATAAAAAACTATAGAGGTATAGTTGAGGGCCGAGAGAGGTGGCAATGGAAAGTTTAGGTCCTCACCTTTTTAAGGGTACCAAGATGGTCATCAGAGGTGATCAGATGGAAGAGCTATGCTCTCTGCTAGTTAGATCACTGAAATTGGAAGTAGTATGACTTTTAGAGAGAATTTAGAGTGATTTATGATGATGGAACTTCCAAGTTTTATATGGATGTGTTCTAGACTTGTGTGATTATTTATCCATAGTTTTCTTTCTTCATTCCATAACCCGTGGCTCTAGCAATAAATTAATTTCCCCAAGTAGTGGATTCAGACTGTTTCGGTGAATCATTAGGTAAAAAAGGGGAATTTGATCAGCTGGTCGGGCGAGGAAGACGACACATGTGGGTGTGGCCATGGATGCTTGCACCCCGCATTCCACGTGTGCCACTTGTGCATGCACTGGGTATTACACACACAACTGGTCTGCAATATAGCGAAATGGTTTCCAATGAATTGCTTGGCCAGTTTGATAGTTTTTTTACTCGGTTCACCCCTTTTATGATCGGTTCTTGAGAAAATAAAAATAAATAAAAATTTTACATTCAATTTCATATTGAATGGACACAAGATCTGTTCAATTCTAATTTGTTTAGCACCTTTAAGAATTCATAGGGTTTTGTGACTCACCCAGCCAGAACCTAGTTCAAGCTAATTCTCTCCCGATTTTCTCCCAATCCTCGACCTCATAATCCAAGACACTCCTAAGGGCCTCTCACAACCCTTATCACCCTCTTAGCCTATCCGTCAACCCCCCCTTTCATTCGGGTTTGATTTCACTTCCCGATTTAGTTTTACTCTCTTAATTCGATCCCATTTTTCGGTTCAACTCGGTACAATTATGGAATTGAGATTTTTTGGTATTACACCATATACTCCTCTATCCTTTCCACAAGGACTTTATACTAGCAATGTATATCACATTCACTCTATTTTCCCTCTGGGTCCAAACAAACACTTATGTTGGAACCCTCCCTACATTCAAGGGTTATAGGGACTTACTACTTCTTAAGTCTTAACCAACCAACCTTATTCAATAGATTGAGTATAAAATATGTTCCTTGTTTCATTTCAAAGAATGCTACCATTTGGTTAAGGTTTTCACCCCATGGTTCTCTCATATATCGGTATCTATCCCTTGCCTGCTCAATTGAAGAAGGACCCTACCTTAGTTAAGGTTCTGAGTCATTCTTGTGGTTTCCTTTGTGTTCTTACTGACTTCTCACTAAGTCATATCATATTTCTTTTTTCTTGGTACCCTTTTATAAGTCCAGGTTACTTAGGAGTACTATCCTTTAGACTACTATCTTAAACCTTACTACAATTCTCATAGCAACTTAGGCACATTGACCATTTTGGTCACCGACTTTCCTATGAAACTCATTTGTCCTTTCAGGTTCTCAATTCATTCATTGTAGTGGTGATCTTCTCTTACTATCTGAAGGATTTATAGTCCCTGCCTAACTATGGACTTCACATACTTAATTATGTTTTAAGTGGTGCCCATCCCAATCCCATATCGGGGTATTCTCTACAACAATATGCACTTTTAGGATCTCCTCTTAATGATTATAACAATTTAGACATGTTATTTCCTTTCTCTTCGGGGTATGTTTTGGGTTCCTATAGTTGACGTATATTCTAATTGTTGGGCTTCCTTAACCGAAACATCTTTTCTCACAAACTACCGCATGTCCCTATCCCTAATTCCTTGAGCCATGTGCTCACCGATATCTATGACATAACCCACTAGGATACGTAACCATTAGTTAGTTGTACATCTCATGGTACTCTCTTAATACCGTTTTAGTAAGATTTTCACTTTCGTTGTTTGCATTTTTTGGTACTTTCGTATATAAGGAAGATTTATTTTTTAAATGAAGGCCTTATCAATGCTATTCCTGATTTTCTATCCACCTCAAAATGTTTTGTTTCCAAAATTCTCGTTTTGAAAATGTTGTACTCTGATACCACCAAAAGTTATCATGCTCCAACTTGATTCATCGATCGGCGATCCCATGCAACTTGCCAATCCCCTCAATGTTATAGTGATGGATACCTTCAATAAGTAAAATCAAAGGGACTAAGGCTCAAAATAGAAAATCCTTCAATATTTTTCATTGAAAATTTAAAAATTTTCTTTAGAGCATAGTGTGCCAAAATGGTTTAACAACAACCCGGTAATATATTAGCCGATATGTAGTAAATTATAATCTCCGTATTCCAATCAAGAGGTTTACCTTGAGTTGCGTTCGTGTAGAGATGCTTCCTCGTTCTTGCCTCGAGTTTCCTCGGCTTTTACCTGCAATGGTTTTGGGGAAGGGGGTGAGCTCACAACTCAATGAATGAGGTATTGACACTAAACCACTTCATGGCTTACAACTTCAGACATCTCATGAAACTTACTAACATGGATATTCATTATCGTGTTATCAAAATCCTGATTCCCATTGTTCTATTTGGCCTCTCGAGACCCAGATCTTGAAACATTAACTTACAGTGTACAAAACCTGCTATCTCATAAGGCTTTATTCGACCCCTTGAGACTCATGTCTCAGGCCATTTATTATCGATTTACATAAACCTTCATTTCACATTTGGTTTATTTAACCCGTAGACTCTTGTCTCAGGCCACTTGGGAACCCTAAATCCACATTATGTCGGGTCCAACTCTCTTTTCCCAAAAAAACAATAAAATGACTAGCATACACAATGTAGCATAAAGTCGAGCACTCATGGTCCACACACATGGGCAATTTATGGCCCCCTTTTTCTTTCATTCATGTCCGAATGGTATGTCTTAATACCCATTGAGTGATTCGTACATGAAGAGTCACAAGTACTCTTCCTCAACCGATACCCCTTAGGTTTGTCTCTAACGGGGACACCTTTGCATATGAGGGTTATGGCAAACTTTCCCACTGACAGTCGTGCACATGCCACTTTACACATGCGACTTAATCCCACCTCCTTCTCATCGCAACGGTGAAACTGAGACAGTACCCATACTTCAACTGGGTGTCCATGAAAAAAAACCTACTTACCGGTTGTGAGTAAGAATAAATAAACATCATATCTGGTTGGTATAATGAGTTTCCTTAAGGAAAGGAGAAACCTGCCTACGACTGTAAGTAGAGTTATCATCACACTCGGTTGGTGTGATGAGTTAAAAAGTGAATCTTGTCACAAGTGTTCTCCCCTAACTATGTTCCAATGCTTAAAACATTTGGGAGACCTTCTTGATGGGAGCTAGAATAGCTCAGATAGGCCAGGGGCATCGATTTTGAACTCTTAGGGCTAAATGCCTAGTTTTGGGAAACATGTGTAGTGGGCCCAAGGCCAGTGGACATGAGTAGAAGCTCATAAACAAAATGGATTAAGAAGAGACATGAAAATTCCTAATGAAATTGATTGTGTGTATGCCACGGTACCGAGTCAGATAGACAATGCTCGATGGACTGGCGGCAATGCGTCTAGGCTAGGTCGACAAACTGGCCTAGACAAATAGCTGTAGGTCAGGTTGAGTATCGGGGTCATTGGACCATTGGCACCAAAGACGATGACTATTATGTGAAAACTCTTGTTTGTGCATGCACTTATGGTATGAGACCATCAAGATGCCCAAGGGGTAGTGATGGGTCCCAAGGGTTGTTGGACTACATGGGGGGCGATAAGGGTAGTTTGTCGTGTCAGTCAATCATGAAGCTTTGGGAGCTTCTTGTGCATGAGACCGAGGTGGGGTGAGGATGAGGTCTCCGTCCTCATATATACACCAAGTAGCATTTGGGTCTGAGGGTCAAATGTTTGGGACGTCCAATCAAACCCAAGGTAGAAGTGGACGGGCTTCTATCTTGGCGGATGGTAAAGATTCTCTAATCCACAAGTGGGTACAATGGACGGGCTGCACGTGCGAATGTGTGTACCCTTCATGATGAAGGGCATGTGTTTTTTGCTAAACACCTCTCGAGGCAAGGGGATGGACTAAGAGAGCTAAACACACCTAATATGAAAATGGGAAAATGGTTTCAAAAACCTGAATTTGAGGAAACCATTTTGAAAAGAAAATGTTAACTTTGGCATGGTAAACAAAAGATGTTTTGAAAACTCATTCCCAACACCCGCTCAGTGAGTTGTAGAACTCACCACCTCCTTTTACCCATTTTTAGGTAATAGAAAAAAACCCACCTTAAAGACCCTCCTGTAGTGGAACTATAAGACAATTCTGGTCATTTTAATGTATTTCAATTTTGTATAATGTTATTCTAGAAAAAAATAGGAAAGATGACGCTTTACTACTCTCGGTTTAGAAGAGGGTGAAATCCTTCATAAATCGAAGGAAGTGGTGGGTTGCTCATGGGGATCCGACCAAATCGGGTAAGGGCGTGACAACTTGAGTGGTATTAGAGCCTGTTTCCTCGAATTCATTATTAAGACTATATAACATAGTAACTAAGAGAAATTAGTTTTAAAATTTATAGATGGCTCCCAAGAGATGAACCTAGAGAACTAGAGTCACAGTCACTAACACTGCCGAGCACCCCCTCCATGTGAAAACTCCCCAAGAAGCCTACACAGTTCCACCTGGACTAAGCTCAGAGCATCAGAGACTGTTCGAGTAGTTCACCCGAGTGTTTGGATGACCTAACCTCACCCTTGAGGTGGACACCAACTCTCGGGCTAAGCCCAAGAAAATACAATTTCATCCCCCTCCTACTAACATTCCTCCTCTAGTTGACATCCCTAAATACCTCAAAACCCTCCGTCAATCGGGATGTAAGCCTTTCCTAGGAGAGAAGGATGCTAGAGATACTATGGACTGGCTAGCCAACATCAAGAAACTCATGGCGATAGTTAGGATTTCACTAGATGACATGGTAATCCTAGCAAAGTTTTTCTTGGAAGATAGTGCAAAAAGGTGGTGGGACAATGTCAGAAGCTTGCATACCACCACCCCCACATGGGAGCAATTCAAGAAGAGGTATACGGAGGAATACCTAGCTCCACATTTGATCAACGAGAAGAAGCAAGACTTCCTCCGACTCTGACAAGGGCTTAACTTTATCTTGGAGTATGAAGCCAAGTTTAACAAGTTAAGACCCTTTGCCCCCGACCTAGCCGGACCTACAGATATTTGCCAACGATTCGTGGATGGTCTTAACGTAGACATGTGAGACCAGATGGGAATGCTAGGATGCCCCACGGATCTGGTAGCCATAATCAGTATGGCCCACGAATGTGAGTGCCTGGTGCAAACCTAACACTACTGGATGGAGCAGGCCAACTGAAAGGAGTATAAATGCCAAGGCTGCCACGAGGGACGAAAGGAGCAAAATGGTCCAAAGTGGGGAAACATGGTGGGTTTCCAAAGGAGGAAGGACGCACAACCACCTCAAAGGGAGGTGATCCCCACCATACTACAAAGGAGCCCTTGCTGTCCTAGATGCTAGAGGTACCACGAGGGAGCCTGCTCATCCTGTTTTGGATGTGGGCAAGTGGGGCACTTTGCAAGAGAATGCCCCACTCTTAGGGAGAATAAGCAACAAAACATGCTTGGACCACTCCAAGGGAACCCGATGACTCCAAGACAGGACACCACCATGACAAGGGTACCAGCTAGAGTATACAACCTCACCCAAGAATTGGCCAGAAAAGACCCTAGTACTGTAGCGGGTACTTCCCAAAACCTCCCTAACCAAAATTAGACAAAACTTGTAATTCAACTCTACTCAATAAAGAAATTCAGATTTTCCTTCTAAAAATGTGCATTTCTTCATTCAGGGTACATACAGTTGTGGGAGAGAAAAGTCTATGCTCTCTTTGACTCAGGAGTAGAGAGATCCTTCATGAAGGAAGATCTAGTTTTGGGTCTTCCCCAGAACTTACCTTATTGGAACCAAGTCTCAACATCCTCATACCCTTAGGAGAAGGACTGAATAAGAATAAATAGTTAAAAGGGTGTGAGATTATGATTGGAGGAGTAAAGCTAGAAGCGAATCTAATCCCCTTACCTCTAAGGGAGTTAGAAATAATACTAGGAATGAATTAGTTAAATACCCATCAAGCCAAGGTGGACTGTGGGAAGAAAGTGATAACATTCCACACTCCCAAAACACTTGGACTACTCTTTCAAGGAGACAGGAGGAAGGGAGAGATGCACTTAGTGTCTCACCTAAAAGCCCAAAAGATGATACAAAAGGGTTGTTATGCTTACCTCGCAATGGTCATCAACGAGAAGTCGGATGAAAAAGTACCAGAGAGTATCCTAGTGGTGGAACACTACCCAGAGGTATTCCTTGAGTACTTACCAAAATTACCCCCAAGTCTACAACTAAAATTTACTATAGAGGTAATCCCTGGAACACATCCCATATCCTAGGCCCCATATTGCATGGCTCCAGCAGAATTAAAGGAATTAAAGGAGTAGTTGGACGAGCTATTAAAGAAGGATTTCATATGCCCTAGTTAGTTTCCATGGGGTGCACTAGCACTCTTTGTGAAGAAAAAGAAAGAGAGTATGAGATTGTGTATAGATTTTCGAATGTTGAACTAAGTCATCATAAAGAATAAGTATCCACTTCCACAGAATGACGACCTATTCGACCAACTAGAAGGAGCAACCTACTTCTCCAAGATAGACCTCCGATCAGGATACCACCAACTCAGGATCCGAAAGGAAGATATCCCTAAGATCGTCTTTCGGCCCCAATACAGACAATATGAATTTAGGGTGATGCCTTTTAGCCTGACGAATGCCCCTGCAACCTTCATGGATTTGATGAACCGAGTGTTCCAGTCGCACTTGGACAAGTTCATGATTGTGTGTATAGATGATATACTCATATACTCACGAACTAGGCTAGAGCACGAAGAACATCACACTATCACCTTGGAGGCGGTGCAAACTAATTGCTTATATGCAAAATTCTCCAAATGTGAGTTTTGGTTGCAAGAATTAGGGTTCTTAGGGCACATAGTGTCCAAAGATGGAGTCAAGGTGGATCCAGCAAAGGTGAAGGCCATATCTGACTGGAAGGCACCCAAGAACACTTCCGAGATATGCAGTTTCTTGGGATTAGCAGGGTACTATCGATGGTTTGTGCATGATTTCTCTAAGATAGCTGTCCTTTGACCCGTCTCACAAGGAAGGGAGTGGAGTATAAGTGAGATGAAAACTGTGAGAAATCCTACCTGGAGTTGAAGATTCATTTAACAATGGTACCCACACTCACTTTGTCTCACCCAAGTGCAGGGGAGTATACAGTCTATAGTGACACATTCGGATAAAGACTCAGATGTGTATTAATGCAACAAGGAAAGGTCACTGCCTACGCCTCGCGACAACTAAAAGTAAATGAGAGGAACTACCTTACACACGACTTAGAGCTAGCCGCAATAGTGTTTGCGCTCAAGATTTGACAACACTACCTATACGGGGTTAGCTGTAGGATATACAAAAATCACAAGAGTCTTAAGTACTTCCTAACTCAAAGGGAGTTGAATCTCCACCAGAGGAGATGGCTGGAGTTGGTAAAGGACTACAACCTTGTGATAGAATACCACCTTGAGAAGGACAATGTGGTGGCAGGCTCTCTAAGTCACAAATATCAAACCAAGGCGGCACAGATAAAGACGAGCTACCTAACCTTATTGTAGCAATTGGGAAGAATTGAAGTGGACCTTAAAGTAGAAAAAGGAGAAAGATGCCTATTGGATGACGTAGTAGTAAGATCTAGCCAAATAAAGCAAATAAAGGTCCATCAAAAAGGGGATAAGGAACTCCAACCCTATTTCGATCCAGTCAACAAAGGGACAAACCTAGACTATAACCTTCGAGGTGATGTAGTGCTAACCTATAAAGGTAAGGTGTGTATGCATCAAGACAAGGAACTAAAGAGATTAATATTGGAAGAGGCACATGACTCTATCTATGCAATGCATCTAGGCAGTACCAAGATGTACCACACCCTCAAATAGGGTTATTGGTGGTGAGGGATGAAGAGGGATATTGTGGTATATGTAGCACGATGCTTGTTTTGTCAGTAGATTAAAGTTGAGCACCATACCTTCAAGATTTTTAAACCCTACCAATTCCCGAATGTAAATGGGAACACATCACTATGGTCTTTGTCACAAGTCTACATGTGACTAGGAAGGGACGGGACACAATTTAGGTCATTGTGGATAGATTGACCAAGTCCGCCCACTTCTTACCAATAAGGGTGACCGATTCGATGGAACAACTAGCCGCTCTATACATAAGGGAGATTGTGAGACTCCATGGCATCCCAGTAAGCATAGTGTTAGATAGAGACCCTAGGTTTACCTCAAGGTTCTAGCCTAGTTTGCAAAGTGCCTTGGGAACCAAACTCTACATGAGTACGACATGACCCTTCATGGTTTTTTTGGCACCTGGAGCAATAGGGGCTCCTCCTTGTGGGGCTGAACTTGCCTCCCTTTGGGCCTAATATCCTTCCTTTCTCCTAGTGAACACAATTCTTGTCCCCCATCTCTGCCACCTTGATCCTTTTGACCTCCTCGACTATTCTGGCCTCCTTCCTCCTTTCGGTCGGCCTGCTCTATCCAACGACATCTTGTCTGTACTAGACACTCACATTCATGGGTCATGTTGATGATAGCAGCCAAGTTTGTGGGGGTGTCCTAGTACTCACATCCGTCTCGTACATCCATGTTGAGACCGTCCACGAACCGTTGGAAGATATCTATCACATCGGCTAAATTTGGAGCAAAAGACCTTAGCTCATTAAATCTAGTCTCGTACTCCGAGATGGTGTTGGATCCTTGTCATACCTAGAAGAATTCTTGCTTCTTCTCATTGATTAGATGGGGGCCAAGTATTCTTACGAATATCTTTTTTCGAATTGTTCCCATGTGGGCACGGTGGTGGATAAACTCCTTACATTGTCCCACCACCTTTTGGCCCTGGCCTCCAAGAAAAAATTTGCCAGGTTACCATCTCCTTCGAAGGTGTCCTTATTATCCCCATAAATTTCTTTATGTTGGCCAACTAGTCCATAGCTGCCCCAGCGTCCTTTTTCTCCTTGAAAGGAGTTACAACCTAATTGATGGAGTGTCTTAAAATACTTTGGAATGTCAATTAGGGGAGGTATATGAACAGAGGTGGGATGGGACTATACTTCTTTAGGCCCGGCTTGAGAATTGGTATCAAATTCAGGAACGAGGTTGGGCCTCCCAAATACTCGAGTAAACTCTTCGTACAACCTCTGGTGCTCTAAGCTTAGTCTAGGTGGGATTGTTTGAGCCTCTCTGAGAGTTCCTACGGGATTAGGGTTTTGAGCAATGTCAGTGATCGTAGTCCTAGATCTCTTGGTTTCTTTTTTGGGAGCCATCTGAAAGTTTTGGTAGTTTTTTGTTTAGTTCTTATGATATATAGTCTTGATAATGTGCCACACCCTGACCAAGTTTGGTCGAATACACGTGATCAACCCGCCACTCTCCCAATCTATCTAAGGGTTTCCCTTATTATAAATTGTAAAGAGTAAGGCATCCTTTAAACATGTACCTTTCCTAGAATAACATAAATCAAAACTACATAAGATTTTAGATTAAACATACCTATCTCATAGGCGTATTAGTTGGTGGTCCTTGAGGGTTGGCTTTTCGGGATTTCCTAAAAAGGGATATGAGGGAGGGGGTGAGTACAATGACTCTGTGAATGGGTTTTGGAAATTTAACTTTTAGGAAAAAGATTTATATTGGAATGTGCCAAACTCCTTATTTTCTTTCAAAAATCCTTTCATTACAAAATTTCGATTGTTATCACCATTTCTTATTAGTAATGGTGTGTCATCACCCAACACACATCCTTCATCATGAAGGTCAAACACACATTCGCAGGCCAGTATGTCCATTGAATCCACTTGTGGCGTCGGAGCGACTTTACCAGCCACCTAGATAGAAGCACGTCCACTTCTACCCTAAGAATGAGTGGATGTTCGCAACATCCGACCCTCAATCCCGAAATCAATTCTCTGTGTTCGTATGAGGACAGAGACCTCATCATGCCCCCACCCTGGTCTCATGCGCTTGATGGTACTCTAAATTTTACATGGTCACCTGGTTTGACGAACTATCCTTATACCCACCAGGTCGTCCAGGGCCCTTAGGACGATGCATCACTACTCCTCTTGGATGTCTTGGTGATCCCATAATCATAGTGCATGCACAATCAATATTTTTACATCATGCCTTATAATCTACGGTGCCACTAGTCCAATGGCCCTGACCCTCAACTCAACCTGCAGTTGTTTGTCTTAACTGGTCCGTCGACTTGTCATGTCGCACTACAACTTGTTGACTGAGTATGTCGGTCATGTCTTGGTACGATGGTCAAACAATTAATTTATTTAAAGTTTTATGGCAAATATCTCATGTTTATTTATGAGCTTCCGCTCGTGCCAACTAGCCTATGGCACACTGTTCGAGATTTTAAAAAATGGACATATTAGCTTCCAAGTTCCAAAACCGAGGCCTCCGACCTATAAGAGCTATCTGAGCTTCTGTTAAGAAGGTCTCCTAAATAGTTTAAGCAGTGGCACATAGTGAGGGGAGAGCACTTTTGAAAAAAATAAATTTTCAACTATCCATCATACCAACCGGGTATAAGGATATCTCCGCTCATAACCGATGAATGAGTTTTCCACTTCCTCCGAGAAAGTTTCATCATATCAATCGGGTATGATCTACTCACAACCTATGAGTAGTTTTTTTGCGTCATTTTCACATCACTCCTCTATGTTGTGATGTTTAAAATACCATGGGTTTTCATTTCGAGGTACTTATCATCCCCAACCGGGTATGATATAAAATCCCACTCACAACCGATAGGTGATTTTTAACTTTAAACTATGCCATCATCCCAACCGAGTATGACGTTAGTAAGCCCACTCACCCGTTAATGCAATGAATTCCACTCGACAGGTTCTTTGTATTCACGCTAGCTTGTCCTTGCTGATGTTCCCGGTACTTCGTGTTCCTACACTATATGAACATCCTTGTTCATTATCTCTCAACCTAATAGCCTTCATTCATTCCAAATGAATGAGAAAACCAAACTTTCTATTTATTTGTAATTAGGTCCCTAAAGTTATTTTTCTTTAAGTCCCTAATGCCGATTTTTACCCAAATTGAGTCCCGAAACATTTAGAATTTATCTTAGAACCTCAATTTATTCAAATTCACAAAAATGGGTTTAATTTCCCAAATTTCCAATTTGGTCCCCCAACTTTTCCAAAATTACCATTTTACCCTTCCTTTACAAAAATGGTAAGTTTTACCCCAAAAATTCTAAAATTCCTTAATTGGTCCTCTAACATTCTTATCATAACCAATTGACCCTCAATTTTATAAAATTACATCTTAGTCCTTCGAATTTTCGAATATCCTCAATTTTCCTCAATTTTTCCCTAATTTCAACTTTCTAACAGAACCGAATTTGATTTCGTCAAATTGACCAATTAAACACTTCTAGTTGTTGAAATTGAAGTTAAAATTGAGCTCCTACATCTTCAAATGATTCAATAGCACTTTGAATCGCAAGTTTTGATGCTGAAACAAGCTCAAACGGAGCTTCGCCGAAAAACGGACTATAGAGAAAGAAAGCTTCAATTACTCACCGTCGGGGAAACAACGGTCTGAGCTTTCGATTTGGACAGATAGCTCCCATCCAGAGTTCATCCTAGAATCAAGAATTGCATCAATTGATGCCGAATTGAGTTAGAATTTCATCATTGAAATTTTGTCGGTTCTCTCTCTAGCACCGGTCAGAAATTGTAGAGTGGAGCCGAATTGGCTAACCTTTCAGTCCTAATTCGGCCGTGGGAGTGCTGTGGAGGTATTGGGAGGGCTTGCTTTGGCCTAGGGAGGGCTCGAAATGGCCAATTTCTGCTTGGCCAAAATAGGGCAGCTTCGGTCTGTCAGAGCTGCCTCATTGTTTGATTATGTCGGCGCTTGTTCGACGATTCTCGAATTGACTGGAGTATGCTATCAGATAGTTGACTTCCCCCAAAGTTCAAAAGAGCTCGAACTCTCCTTCTAAGGTTAAGAAAAATGCCCAAGTCAAAGCTCTTATTCGAGCTTCACCGAGAAATGGAGTAGTAGAGAGAGAGAGAAAAGTGTTCAGGTGTGAGGAGAATGAATGGGGATGAGCTCTTTATATAGGTGTAAAATTGTGTATTAAATGGCGGATATTTATTACCAATATTAATGTTTCCATAAATTGATGGGTATTTAGCATGCTTAACTTTGATGTTTTGATGGGATACAATTCATCTCAATGAGTCTCATTTTTCTCTAATTTGTCTTGAGGTTCTTTTCCAAGGTTTTATGAACCCTCAAATAGTCAGGTTTGTGAACTAGTCCGGTATTTCTCACTCGATTTGACTAGTTCTTTTCTCGGTTTTCCTTAACTCAAAAGAGCGGTGTTTACAACTCTCCACTCCTTTTAGGAGTTTTGTCCTCAAAACTTAATCCGTTTATTTCACATCTTGGTTAATTTCCTTTAATGTCTACTTCCTCCTCTACTTAGGACAAGATTTCTCCTCTTGAGTGTTCTTGCCCATGATTTCAGGATTGGGAGTTCCAAAATACCCAACCATTCCCGTGTCTAATTATTCTCTTGGTAGTTGAAACCCTTAGCTCGATGATCTTTCAAGCGTTACGTACTTATTTTCATGGTTTTCTTTGTTATCACCTTTTTGTCCTATTTTGATCCTTCCTCTGTTCGTTGTTTATTATAACTTCAGTCCAAATTTTTATATTCGACCTTGTCATGCTTACTAGCTAACTCTTCCTTCCTTTGAGTCATATTTTCCTCGTGATTGCTAGGCTTACATGCCCCTTACATCATGGCATTTTCTAGGACCTGTCTTTGTCCATTAGATTTCTAGAACATCTCCTTGAGGGTCTCTCCTAGCTTTCCGACCTTTCAGGGAACGTATAACTTCATCTCACTTTTCTTTTGATAGCATTCCTCAACTATCCTTTTACCGTTATCCTCTTATCCATCAGGCCTTTGAAGTTATGTCTCACATAACCTTATCGATTTCTCTTACCTACTCATCATTTCCCAACTTTTTTTATTGGGTTTTTTCGATTCCAATCATTGGGTTTCCTGATGACTTATTGACGTACGAGGATTTTTCCCTTCTTATGTCCTTTCTCTTCTTTAGTGGCATCCTTTATTCAAGGACTTTCCTTTTTCCTTAATCCACTCTTACTTGCTCGTGACCATTTCACGATTCATTATTTCGAGTTGATCTTTTTTTGGTCTATGTATTGATTGTTTTGTTTGAGGAGTTCCCTTCTTACGGTTTCATTCTTTACTATATTCCTCAAAGTAGAGGTTTTAACCTTAAGAGTTACATGTTCAACCTTCTTACCATCCTTTGGAGATTCCTTCCTTCATTTCCTTACACCTTCTTCTATGTTGAGGCAATTGCCCACTTTAAATCCTTATTTGTCTTAAAATTTCCTTTCATTCCTTATCTAAGGAATTTTTTTATTGTTGGTTTTATTTCATATACTCTACACTATGCTCATCCGTCCATTCTTTAGGCTCCATTAAGTGAGCGTGGACCATGACCCATCTTGATGTCAATGGTTGTTTTCCCTAATTTATTTCTTAATTGAGGCTTAGTTCTCCAAGATTCCTCATATATTCTTTCTTTTATTCACTATTATTGTAGTCCACCCACTCCTATTCATTACAACATTCTTTGATGCTACCATGCTATTTATCCATTCCTTTGGTTTAATTTACTTCTTAGGCCTCATGAGTATTTTTCCTTAGTACTTGATCTTTCCATCTCAACCAGCATTTCATTTGTGAGCTTATCATTCTTTCCATTTCGGTTGGTTCCATTTCCTCTTAATTGTTATACGTATGTGTTTTCGGGGCTTCCTTCTTTGGTAGGATCCTTTCCCTTTCTCTTGAAATTCTTTTTTTTTTTCATTTGCTCTAGGGAATTTCTACCCTTAAATGACACCATTTGATACCGTCTTCTCTTGTTTACCTTTACTCTTAAAATCTTGTGGGCACATATTTTGCGCTATATCCTCATCCTTACATGTACTTCAGTACGTGTCTATTTCTTTTAGGGAGAACTCATATCTTCCTTATTTCAAGATCTCTTGATCATGTGAGGGGATTACCTACTCCTCTCTTGGCTTATGTTTGGTTGTTAATTTGGCCATTGGTCTTTTTAAGGATTTTCCTTCATCCTTCTTTTCCCCAATATTTGGCCTTTCCACTTCTTCCTTCTTTGCTAGAGTTTAATCTATGACCCTCACGAGGGTTAGTGTGTTACCTGCCTCGCCTCTACTATTCACCTTGTCTAATTCTCTTGAGGCAGTTGTCTCTCGAATCTTCTTGTCCTTAATGACTCTTCCTGTGCCCCTTTTAGGGTGTATTCCTTACTACTTCTCGGTCCTCCTTTGGGCATCGTTCATTCTCTTTGATTGTCTTATTTTTATGGTTTGCTTACTTTTGCTATGTTGGTCAAAGACTCCAATTTTGACTTCCATACTTTTTCCAAAAGAAGTTGTACTTGCAATCTCAAGACATCCCATTTGTCATCAAATGCTCGACTTGTCTTCTCTTGTGGATATACTCCTTTCTTTACTCCTAAATTGTTGGAATTTTCTTCTTTAAAGGAGGATTCTCTTCAACAACTTTTGTTCGGTTTGTGGTTTTATTAAGGTCCTACCTTTAGCCTTTTTTTCCTTCCTGCCACTTCGCTAAGATCTTGGAGAGCTTCCTTCTGTCTATGGTTGAAACTATGAGCTGGACTCATGTTTCTTGGGATGGTATCCTTTCGGATTTCCTACTGCTGTCAGGGCATCTTTCTTGGAAAGTATTGTTCTAAGTCCTAGTGGTGTGGGACAATCCTTCATGTCCTATCTCCTTTGTACCTTATAATAGGTTGTTTCTTGCTTAGTTACTCCAAGAGTTCTCCTATACTTCTGACCATGATGGTTTTCTTATCATGCCTTCTTTGCCTAATAATCTCTTTGATTCATTCCTTTATCCTTGATCTCCGTGGTGTCTAGGGAATCGTGGCTTTGTTTGGTTACTTTTCTTGGGGCCATCTTCTTAGCAATATTTCATCATTTGAGAGACAGGGTTTTTAGGAATTGGGAGTACTTCATTTATAGAAGAGTACAATATGTTGGGGGGGGGGGGGGGGGGGGTTTAGCCCTATTACAGAAAGTAGTCACATAATAGATAGGAAGCTACGGTTTTCTTGGAAAGTATCCTCCTTGGTAAGATTATACATCTGTACTAGCATTCTTGGCTTTAGGCTTGGCTCCCTTTGTACACAAGACTGTGTCTTTAACATGTCTTAGCACCGTACTCCTTGGTGGTACTGGATATTTCCCCATTTGGTCCTTTGGGGTTTCTACTATATCTCGGGTATTGGGAAGCTTCTAGAGTTGTCTTCCTACGAGGATAGGGTATTGAGTAGAGTCATTCCTAGTTTTCTTGGTTCCTCTCCTGGGAGCCATCTAAAAATTTTAAGATAAATCCTATTAGTTACTATATTTTATGGTCTTAATTATGTATTCAAGGAAATAGGCTATGATACTACTTTACTTGTCATGCCCCGACCTGGTTTGGTCGGTTCTCCGTGATCAACCAACCACTCTTCCGGTCTATCTAAGGGTTTTCCCTTGTTATAAACCGTAAAGAGTAAGACATCTTTTAAACTTGTACATTTCCTGAAATAACATAAATCAAAACTAAACAAGATTTTAGATTAAACATACCTATCACACAGGCATATTAGTTGGTGGTCCTTCAGGGTAGGCTTTTTGGGATTTCCTGAAAAGGGATATGAGGGAGGGGGTGAGTATAACGACTCAGTTAATGAGTTTTTGAAATTTAACTTTTAGGAAAAAGATTTATATTAGAGTGTGTCAGACTCCTTATTTTCTTTCAAAAATCGTTTCATTTCAAAATTTCAATTGTTATCACCATTTCTTATTAGACACGGTGTGTCATCACCCAACACACATCCTTCATCATGAAGGTCAAACACACATTCGCAAGCTAGTACGTCCACTGAACCCACTTGTGGCATTGGAGCGACTTTACTGGCTACCTAGATGGAATCACGTCCACTTCTACCCTGAGAATGAGTGGATGTTCATGATATTCAACCCTCAATCCCAAAATCCATTCTCCGTGTCCGTATGAGGACAGATACCTCATCTCGTCCCCACCCCAGTCTCATGTGCTTGATGCTACTTTAAATTTCGCATGGTCACTTGGTTCGACAAACTACCCTTATATCCACTAGGTCGTCCAGGGCCCTTAGGACACATCACTACCCATCTTGGGCATCTTGAAGGTCTCGTAATCACAGTGCATGCACAATCAGTATTTTTACATCATGCATTATAATTTGTGGTGCCACTGGTCCAACGACTCTAATCCTCAATTCATCCGTAGCTGATTATCTTGACTGGTTCGTCGACCTATCATGTCGCATTGTCACTAGTTGACTAAGTATGTCGATCTTGTCTTGGTACCATGACCAAACAATTCATTTATTAAAGTTTTATGGCACATATTTCATATTTGTTTATGAGCTCCTACTTGTGCCCATTGGCCTATGGCCCACTATTCGAGATTTTTAAAACTGGGCATAACAGCCCTCAAGTTCCCAAATCAAGGCCCCCGACCTATAAGAGCTATTCGAGCTCCCGTCAAGAAGGTCTCCCAAATCGTTTAAGCAATGACACATAGTCAAGGGAGAGCACTTCTGACAAAAATAAATTTTCAACTATCTATCATACCAATCAGGCATGAGGATATCTCCGCTCATAACTGATGAGTGGGCTTTCTACTTCCTTCGAGGAAGCTTCATCATACCAACCGGGTATGATCTACTCATGACCTGTGAGTAGTTTTTCCACATCATTTTCACATCACTCCTCTATGTTGTGATATTTAAAATACCACTAAGTAGTGATTTTTATTTCGAGATACTTATCATCCACAACCAATCCCACTCACAACCAGTAAGTAAGTGGTTTTTAACTTTAAACTATGCCATCATCCCAACCGATTATGACGTTAGTAAGCCCACTCACCCGTTAATACAGTGAATTTCACTCGACTGGTTCTTTGTATTCACGCGAGCTTGTCCTTCCTGGCGTTTCCAGTACTTCGTATTCCTATATGATATGAACATCCTTGTTCATTATCCTTCGGCCTAATAGCCTTCATTCATTCCAAATGAATAAGAAAACTAAACTTTCTATTTATTTGCAATTAGGTTCCTAAAGTTCTTTTTCTTTAACTTTAAGTCCCTAAGCCGGTTTTTCCTAAAATTGAGTCTCGAAACTTATAAAATTTATCGTAGGACCTCAATTTATTCAAATTCACAAAAAATGTGTTTAATTTCCCAAATTTTCAATTTAGTCCACCAACTTTTCCAAAATTACCATTTTGTCCTTCCTTTACAAAAATGGTAAATTTTACCCCAAAAATTCTAAAAATTCCCAATTGCCCCTCTAACATTCTTATCATACCCAATTGACCCTCAATTTTATAAAATTACATTTTAGTCCTTCAAATTTTTGAAAATCCCCAATTTTCCCCCAATTTCAACTTTCTAACATAGCCGAATTTGATTTCATCAAATTGACTAATTAAACACTTCTAGTTGTTGAAATTGAAGTTAAAATTGAGTTCTTACATCTTCATATATTTCAATAGCTCTTTGAATCACATGTTTTGATGTCAGAACGAGCTCAAACGAAGCTTCGCCGGAAAACAGACTATCGAGAAAGAAAGCTTCAATTACTCACGTCAAGGGCACAACGGTCTGAGCTTTCGATATGGACAGATAGCTCTCATCCTAAGGTTCATCCTGGAATCAAGAATTGTATCAATTGATGTTGAATTTAGTTAGAATTTTATCATTGAAATTCTATCGGTTCTCTCTTTAGCACTAGTTGAAAATTGCAGAGGGGGGCCGAATTGGCTTACCTTTCAAATCTAATTCGGCCATGGGAGGGTTGTGGAGGTGTTGGGAGGGCTTGGTTTGGCTTGGGGAGGGCTCGAAATGGCCAATTTTAGCTCGGTCGAAATAGGGCAACTTTGGTTTGTCGAAGCTACTTTATTGTTTGATTATGTCGGCGATTCTTAGATTGACTGGAGTTTGCTATCCGATAATTAACTTTCCTCGGAGTCTAAAGAGCTCGACCTCTCCTTCTGAGGTTAAGAAAAATGCCCAAGTCGAAGCTCTAATTCGAGCTTCACCGGGAAATGGAGCAGTAGGGAGAGAGAGAGAGAAGTGTTCAAGTGTGAGGAGGATGAATGGGGATGAGCTCTTTATGTAGGTGTAAAATTGTGTATCAAATGGAGGAGATTTATTACCAGTATTAATGTTGCCATAAATTGATGGGTATTTATTAGTATTAATTCCCATCCTAGCATAAATCTCACACAAGCATGCTTAACTTCGATGTTTTGATGGGATCCAGTTTATCTAAACCAATCTGGTTTTTCACTTCTAATTTGTCTTAAGGTTCTTTTCCAAGGTTTTATGAACCCTCAAATGGTCGGTTTGTGAACCAGACTGGTATTTCTCACTCAGTTTGACTAATTCTTTTTGTGATTTTCCTTAACTCAAAAGAGCAGGGTTTACATAATGTATTTGAGGAAACCTGATTTTGATACCACTCAAATTGTCACGCTCCGACCCGATTTGGTCGGAAACTTGTGAACAACTCCCCACTCCCTTTGGTCTAAAAAGAGTCACCACTTCCCAAGACCGTGAGGAATCGGGTGTAATTTTTGTCACTGTTCCCTTGAATAGCATTATACAAAATGCAATAGCTTAAAAACTTTACTTACTTGACTTAAGGCTTGTTCTCGAAATTTCTTTATGGGTGTTCTACTTTCTTGAAAAAGGGTTAAAGGGAGGTGTGAGTTTCTACAACTTAGTGAGTGGGGATTTGGGGTGAGTTTTCAAAACATAACAATTTTCAAATCATCCTTTTTATTTCATTGTTATGTGTGTTCATCTCTTTAACACTTCCTCTTGCTTGGTAAGTGTTTCACGTACAATCGTATGTGCCCCTTTATCAAAAGGGTTCACACATTTTCCCCTTGCTTAGGATTTAGTTTTTAATAAACATTCACACGGTTTTATCATAAAGGGTCCAAACTAACATTTCCCCTTGCTCGGGAGGTGTTTAGCAAACAACCACATGCCCTTTCTCATAAAGGGTTCAAGCATTCACGAGATGCAGTTACGACGATTGCACCCACTTGTGAATCGGAACATCTTTACCATCCATCCTAATAGAAGTCCTCGACTTCTACCCGAAGTTTGAGTGGACATCAACTGTCCGACCCTCAGACCCAAAATACTTCATGTCCATGATATGGGGACAAGACCTCATCTTGACCCCTCCCCAGTCATAAAGTGTTAAAGCATTCGCGGGATGCAGTTACGACGATTACACCCACTTGCGGATCAAAGCATCTTTACCATCCACCCTGATAGAAGTCCTTGACTTCTACTCGAAGTCTGAGTGGACATCAACTGTCCGACCCTCAGACCCAAAATACTTCAGGTCCATGATATGGGGACAAAGACCTCATCCAGACCCCTCCCCGGTCTCGGTGCGGAAGAAGCTACTCAGAGCATCATGAATCACTGGCACGACATAACTGCCCTTATCGCATCCTGGTCATCCAACAACCCTTAAAACCAACACTATCCCTCTTGGGCATCTCGATGGTTTCGCATCATAGTGCATGCACAAACAATAGTCTTAGAATTAATCAGCCATTTTCTTTGGTGCCAACAGCCCCGACACTCGACTTGGGCTCCGTAGTTGTTTGCCTGACCGATTCGTCGACCTAGTCTCGGCGCACTACAACTAGCATGTCGAGCCTTGTCGATCCAAATTTGGCATCGTGGCGAGTCACACAAAATTAGCCAGTTATGAGAGTTTTCATGGCTTTTATCATTATGTTTGTCTACGGGCTCTAACTCGTGCCCACTGGCCTTGGGCCTACTTCACGAGTTTTTTTTTGTTTTAAATTGGTCCTTAAGCCCTATAAGTTCAAAAATCGAGGCCTTCAGCCTATTGGAGCTGTCCCCCAGCTCTTATAAAAAAAGTCTCCCAAAGTTTTTAAGTAGTTGCACACGGTCAAGATATATCATTTCTGGAAAATCGATTTTAAGTTTAAAATGCACTCATTATCCCAACCAGGCATGATGATGGAAAATCTCACTCATTGGGGTTTTTCAGTTAAAAAAGTACTAATCCCCACAACCGGATATGATGTTTAAAATGTCTCACTTACCCAATAAATGTGACTTGTTTGTCCCAGTTGGACTTCCAGTCCTTGTCATGCTCCATTGCACACGTTCTTGTCTAATATGTCCCTGTAGGGTTCGGACATGCTCATGAGAAAAGGTTTGGCATGAAAGGCCTCCTATTTCCATGTATTTACAATTAGGCCCTAACTCTTGCCTTATTAAAATTAGGTCCTAAAGTTCATAATATTTGACTTTAGGTCTATAATGTTCAATTAATTTCAATTAAGTCCCTAGGATTTCCAATATCTCTTTTGGGTCATAAATTTTCAAAATCACCAATTGGGACTCAACTTTTCCAAAATTTTTAATTGGCTCCTTAACTTTCCAAAATTACCAATTAGCTCCAATTTTTCCAAAAATGACCAATTGGTCCTAATTATACTAAAAATGACCAATTGGCAAGTTTCTCTACTTTGCCAATTGACCTTCAATTTTATAAAAATTGCACAAAGGTCCCTCAAATTTTGAAATCCCCATTTTTCCCAAAATATTTCCCCAATTTCACCCATTTCTATAGACCATATTTGATTTCTTCAAATTGGCCTTTCAAATGAGGTTAATTGTTCTTTTTTATGGTGCTAATTGGTTTCTTCACTTTCATACAATCTAACCGAGCTTTGAATTGTTGTTTTTGGGTCTGAAACGAGCTCAAACGGAGTTTCACCACAAAATTGAACGTAGAGAGAGAAAGTTTCTAGAACTTACTGTCAGAGTTGTGACAGTCTGAGCTTTTGAATTGGGAAGAAGGCTCTCATCCACAAGGTCATTCTAGGATAAAGAGCCACTACAATTCATGTCATGAGTAGTGGGAATTTGGTTAGTAAAATTCAAGCACTTTCTCTCTCTAGAATCAAACTATTCCGACGGGTAAGGATCGAATTGACTTACACGTTTGCTTGAGGAGGTCGAATGTAGGCGAGAGAGGCTAGAGGAAGGCTCGGTTTGGTCGTAGGAGGTCAAGGATTGACAAATTTGGATTGGCATAATAGGGTAGCTTCGAGTCCTACAAAGCAGTTTCACTTTTTGGACCCACCAACACTTCCCTTGTGGTCCTCAGGTGGAATGAAGGGTGCCGTTAGGTAGCTGACTACCTTCGAAATCTATAGGACCCGAATTCACCTTCTGAGGTGGAAAGAAGTGCCCAAGTCGAATCTTTGGTTTGAGCTTCGTCGGGAAATTGAGCACTTCTTCTTCAAGTGTTTGAGGTATGAGTAGGATGAATGAAGGAGAACTCTTTATATAGGGAGCTTGGGGACCCTTGGCTCTACCGGTTTCCATATTGGTCGAGCTTATCCTCATTGGAAAATGTCATAATCGGAGGGAATATTCCCTCGCCGGAAATGGAAGGTGGAATCATCCCATGAACTCATAAGGAAGAAGATGACATTATTTGTTGACTAGTTGGATTGTTGACCGGTCCTGTCCGATCGAGTTCAGTGACCCAAGATCGTAAATCGGCCGGTTCAAGCCCAATTCGATCGATTTTCCAAAAAATAAAAATTTATAAATTAATCTAAAGTCATCTTCTATTTAATGGTGGTCTTAATTTTTCAAATTAACATTTTTAAGCCACCTAGAAAAATGAATTATTGAACTAGTTTATCACTGTTCAACCTGGTTCGATCTGGTTCATGTTTGATTCACCTTGAATCAGCCCGGTTTTCACATCCAATCCATTCCCTGGTTCTTATTCATGATTTTTAGGATTTCTTGGATAATTGGAATTTTCTAAATCCCCATTTTAACCATTTTTTTTTACCATTTATAGGCTCGATTTTCTCATGAAAATATCGGTTCTTTTTCTCAGTTTACTTGGTCCAAGAGGACGAGTTTTACAAAGGATAACCCAATTATAGCATAGATTATGGGTCTGATGTCCCGAGACCTAGGTATCAAAGGACAAATAGTAAACCACGAGACTCTTAGGAATATTACGAGTAAGGGATATGAAAATTTATGATAGTAGTTTATTCACTGATTTGTAAGCTTATCACTCCTATAAATATTTCTAGTAATCGAATAGGCACGAGTAGAATACAGAAAGCACATTTTCGAGGCATATAGTTGCCCAAGGTAATTTATATACAAGATTTTAAATTCTTATCATGCTACTATTGGTGGGGTGGGGTTCTTGTGCGTCTTTCCATAAAAAAATTTTAAATTTCTATTATTTTTACAACTGGAGCTTACTAATATGAGTATAAATTCAGTTGATTTTGCTATAACAAAATATCTCATATTTGTAATATTGGAATAATTGACCACCACTAGACGGGTCTATGGGCTAGTATATTAGGCTAGTGCATGACTATTGGACATTGAAATAAAAAATTATACAAATTATATTTTCCTTAGAAGACCATAAATCTCCCTAATTTAATTGGCTTAATTATTATTTTTCCAAAGGATTCAATCTAGATTTGTACATTAGTTACACAAATTGTGATACATTTCTTTAGAACATGAGGAATGAAAGAAAAGCTAGTTTAACATCAACCATTCTTATTAATTTTTTTTTGTAGATTAGATGAAATAATATCTTATTTATAAAAAACGTGTGCATTTGTTAAGGGAAAAATATTTTACATAATATTATTTTGGCAAATGATGATACACAATTATCATATATTTGATATATTTACATGCTCTCATGTCTCATTCGTAGAGGATTTATAATTCAATTGATTGAAGTTATGTACAATCAGTTCATAATATTCATTATATAACCTTAAAAAAACTCTGAAATGCGTTTGATCTCTCTCTCTACCCTAAAAAACTCTAACATGACTTCCATTCCCTCGCTACTACCATTTCTTCGACTGGACCTTCTACCCTGTTCGTTTAATTTGGCCGCGTCTTGCCGCTGAAATACATGCCAATTCTCCTTTTATTGGCCAAAGAATCGTGTTTTGTCTTCCCAGCAGGATGTTCTTCTTGTAAATAGCTGAATGTTTGGCAGTTTTGTCGGATAGATAAAACTTAGAGTAAGATCTTTTAGTCTTTGATTGGTTCGGTGACTGATTAGTATATTACACGAATGTCGCCGTTTATTTTCTGGTGAATTTAGCTTCAGCGCTTGAAGCTAGTGGGAAACTGTCAATCTCTTATGTCGTTTTGGAATAGGGGTTCAACTTGCCTGGTTTTGTTAAGTGCCATTTCGCAGCAAGACCTTAACAGATATTCTGAGTATGGACCGGAAAATCACTTGCTGAAGCTTAGGGTGATATTAAGCTTGGTAAACATTGTCGTTGTTGAGCCTCTGTTTTAAACAATTTGTGGTGTTTTTGGAACCCTTGAAATTCTAATTCAAGAACTCTAGCTCTATGGATCTTTTTTCCTCTAGCTGATGGAAATGTTATATACTGTTAACTTGTGGTGATCTGTTTATGAAAGAGGATTATTGGTTATGTTTCCCATAGAAATTTTTATATTTCAGATTTGAATGATGAGAAATCTCGTTGCAGTTAAACTTGCTCGCTGTTTGAGGCATTTGGATGTAACTAACATAAGATAGAACTGCTGCTGCATATATATCCTGGAGTTTGTAATCAAAAGCTAGTGATTTGTTCAGGAAATTCTTGCTGCTGCAGGGATGGAGAGATTGAAATCCCTTGTTCCTGACGAACTTAAGCAAAGGATTGCTACCAGCATGTCCAATGACCTTCTCTCAACATCCTCTTCTGTTATCAGTTTCTTTCTTCACTTGGAACAGTTTCATCTTATTACTGAGGACCTGGCCGATCCCAAAATGGCATTGTGTTCTAAGAACAAGGATGCTGCTATGGAATTTAAGCAGAATGGCAACAGATTCTTTTCTAATGGAAATCACTCCTTGGCCCTGAGTTACTACTCCAAGGCATTACGGGTTGCTCCACTGGAAAAGAAAGACGATGAAAAGAACAAGGACTTGGGTTCAGTTTTATTTGTCAACAGGGCAGCTGCTCTGTATAGAGTAGGCCTCCCAATGGAGTGTATACGTGACTGTGATCGAGCTCTCCGGAGGACTCCAAGCTATGCTAAGGCATGGTTTTGGAGAGGAAAGGCAAATGCTGCTTTGAAGGATTATGGAAATGCATGTTCTGACTTGAAAATAGCAAAATTAATGGAAGCAACATCCCTTGGAAAGAAGCAGGTTGAATGTGAACTTTCGATAGTCCTGCAGAAGATTTCTGAGGTGCCTAGTCTGCCATTGCATAATAATGATGAGAGGTTGAGAAAGTTAGATGAAAAATGTGAAGTAGAGCTTGAGTGTGTTGTCACACGAGAGAAAGGAAGGGGAATGGTTTCAAAAGGAGAAGTTCCTCCATCTACTCTGGTACATATGGAAGAGCCTTATGTAGCAATCATCTCAAAAAACAGTCGAGATTCCCATTGTCATTATTGCTTTGATGAACTTCCAGCAGATTATGTCCCCTGTACCTCATGTTCGATCCCGTTGTACTGCTCCGAGACTTGCAGAGGGAAGGCTGGAGGAGGAATGCCAAGAAATAGAGAAGCAGAAATTGCAAGTCATGAAAGCATACCGAGGGAGCTCAAAAAGCATTTTGAAGATATCACCTTAAAAGGGATTATTCCAGAAAATCTCAACATGTTTCATGAACATGACCATGAATGCTCAGGAGCCAACTGGGCTGCTGTACTTCCATCAGAGTTAGTTTTGGCTGGTCGTGTAATTGTAAAAGCCCTTGGAAAGAGAGGTGATTTTCTGGACACTGCAGAATCTGTAGAGCCTCTGGATCTTTGTCACAGTTATTCAGAATTGGCTCCCAATGTGAAATTGGAATCACATATATACTCAATAGTACTATTGCGCTGTCTACAAAGTTCCTGCAGCTTTGAGATTCCTATAAATGCTGTCTCTGTCTCCAGGACCATCATCCTCTTGTCTCAGATCAGAGTAAATGCAATGGCTGTTGTCAGAATTAAATCTTCTGGGGAACATTTATCCTTCTGTGGCTTTGATGCCAGTTCAATAGAACAAGTTAAAGTTGGTCAGGCTATTTATGCAAGGGGAAGCTTATTCAACCATTCTTGCCAACCGAACATCCATATTTACTTTCTGTCTCGTAATCTCTACATCAGAACCACAGAGCAGGTTGCAGAAGGGCATCCCTTGGAGCTATCATATGGCCCACAAATAGGGCAGTGGACATGCAAAGACAGACAGAAGTTTCTCAAGGAGGAATACTCGTTCCAATGTCAGTGCAGTGGCTGTTCAACCGTGCTCTTGTCTGATCTAGCTCTGAATTCTGTCCACTGTGTCAGTCGAGATTGCAATGGGATAGTTATTGAAACTGCACAAGTCTCTTGTGAAAGAAACAAAATTAAGCATCACTGGGGAATCAGTAGTCCAGAGAGCCTGGAGCCCTATCTACAGATAGAAAACCTAAATAATCTTGATAGAGAACCAAGCAGGGTTCTACCTCTGGGTGGAGGATACTGTCTGAAATGCAGGTCCTTCTGCGATTTACATTCTTCTCAGGCAGCAATAGATGAAGCTTGGATCAATTTTGAACGGCTGAAAGATGAAGCTACAACAATTGAACCAGGGGAAAGTTTGATCTTTAATGCTTCTAAATCGTTCAATTTCTTAAAGTTGAAACTGCATCCATTCAACAAGAGAATTGCAGAAGCTGAGGACATCCTGGCTAAGGCATTTTGCAGGGTGGGTGACTATCAGTCCGCCCAGAATCACTGTTGCTCATCGATTATGATTCTGGAAAAGCTCTACAGTCCCAAGCATATCGTGATTGCTTACGAACTTCTGAAGCTTCTGTCCATTAAAATGGCATCAGGCAATTACACTTCCTCAGAAACTGCAGATCGACTAAATAATATTCTCAGGTGGTATTATGGTTCCCATGTGGATGCTGTGTTTCCTTCTTACATGGGTTCCCTGGTGAAAGGTACCAATGGCTGCAGCTGATCAGTAATAGTAATTCATGGTCATCAACTTAGAACTGTAAAAGGGTCTAACCATCTCTGTGTCTTGTCAACGTGCTCAATATAGGTGACAAGTAACATCTTGAATGGAGGTGCATGTGATGAGGTGAGGCTCATTGGACTCAATCTTACCTTCTTACCTGTATCGATCACTGATCCACTCTTCTGCCATGTATTATAGGTTTAAAAGATTAGTTTTACGAACTCAGCTGCACATTGCAAAAACGTCAGGGGAGCCTTGAGAATTAACTTTTACTTTCAACTATAATTTCACTTACATTATTACTTCCGATTTTTCCATTTTGATGATTTTAAAATAATAGATAATCACAAAAGTTCTGTTTTTCAATGATAATTGGGACTAGTGTCTAGTTCGCAATCAGCTAGATGCAATGTGTACAAGTCCCAGCCCTATGTGGGCATTAGTGTTGGTTTTGGACATGCCTACATGGCATGAACTTCTCTTGATCAATAAGAACTGCAACAATTGTGGATGGAGGAGTTATTCGTATCCTGAAGGTTCGAAGGCAGGAGAGGTATCATAAGACATGGAAGAGGGTCGGATGGGAGAAACCAGGAGAGGTGCGATAAGACCGGTTTAGTCAAGCCAGGGAACAATGCTCTGATATGCTCTGACTCGCCTTTGTGCGGTTTGCCTTTCATTACCAATGATATCATCATACGACAATGATGAGGAGGATGATAGGAAGATGCAGGGTCTTCTCACCAAGCCCGACAATAATTGTGTCAGTGAGAGTTAGGCCATGACAAAAATGAGGTGGACATGACAAAAACTGAATTAGAGCATATTAGGCCAGTGGACCTACTTAAATTTGATGTATAAAATGAAGTGAATTATTTTTTTTGTTTCCATGTCCTGTTCCTGTAAGAAAATGGATGGAAATAGGGTTGGCAAAATTAGCCGTGTTGGTTGGATTAGGGTTTGATCTCGGATAGAGACCCAAACCTACTTCAATTTAGAAAAAATGTTATGTAACATGTCATTTTTTAGTGTTTACTTATCATATATTTAAAAAATATCTTTATTTGGATTTATGAGTTTATAGTGATTTGATGGATTGTTAATTCATTTATTTGATAACAAAAATACTACAATTATAGGTATATTCACTAATATAGTACTGAAATAACTAATAGATAAAATACATTTTAATTTGTAGCAAAATTTTAAAATTTATTTCATAAATAGGATGACTCGAAACTTGTACAAAATTTTTGTTAATATAATAACTAATAAGAATATAAATGAATAATTTATACGTATATTTCAAGATATATAACTCAAATACTTACAAATAATGTAGGCGATATATAATTTATATTTACTTTCTCGCCACCAACCTCTCACAATCATAAGCCATGTTGTATTTATGAGACACCAACCTCATGATAATGCAATGTATGGCTCGGTTCTACCCCTGGATGAATAGTTGGCAGATAGTGTTCAGGGGTATCCAGTTTGGAGTGAAACATTGTAGTTGCATGAACTCATTGTCATAAAATGCCACCGTCTCATTGACCTGCCCCAACATGACTAGGCAATGTGCATAGTCCTCTATCTGGGTTGTGGGGTGGTACCTCTTAGTGAACCTATAAACCCCGTCCCTTTACATATATGAAAATCGGGAAAAAAATCGATCGTTTCAAAATAAAAAATCAAGCCGGTTCACAAACCATAACCGATAAAAAAAGGGTAAAATGAGAAAATTGACAAATTCTAAATAACTCAAAGAGTAATAAAAATCATGGAAAAGAACCTAGGACAAATGGGAAGAGAAAATCAAACCGGTTGAACTAGATTGAACCGGTTGAACTAGATTGAACCGGTTTGAACCATACTTGAACCAGTTTCTAAATTAATTTTTCTTGATGGCTTAAAATGATCAATTGAAGAATTGAAGCCGCCATTAGATAGAGAATAAATTTAGATGAATTTAGAAATTTTTAATTTTGAGAAAACCAATTGAATCGAGCATAAACCGACCGATTTATGCATTGAACCCGGTCGGATCAGTCCGGTTTGGAATAGTGTCATCTTCTTCCTCAAGATGACAACACTATTCATTAATGCAGAAAATGGATAATGCTGGCGAAGCTGAAACCGCTCCGTTCAGGCTGTTTCAGGGTGAGGATAAGCTTGACCAAAGTGGAAAACGATCGGGCAAAGGGTCTCCGAACTCCCTATATAAAGAACTCATCTCCATTCATCCTCCACACACCTCAAATCTCCATTCTCTCTCAACTGCTCCATTTTTCGGTGAAACTCGAACCAGGGCTCCGACATAGGCCTTTTTCTCACCCTCAGAAGGCAAGGTCAAGTTCTATAGACTCCAAGGAAGTCAGCTACCCGACAACAACTTCCTTTCGACCCATGGACCACCGATGGAATCAAACAGTGAAGTAGCTCTGACGGACTAAAGCTGCCCTATTTTGACCAACTTGAATTCGGCCAAATTCAGCCCTCTTTTGGTGAAACCAGGCCCCCACCAACACCCCCACATCCCTCACACGACCTTAACAGAGTTGAAAGGTAAGCCAATTCGACACTTCTCAGTCGTTGCAGGTCGGGGTTAGAGAGAGAAGGTACCGAGTTTCACTGACTAAATTCACTTTCAATTTGACTTCAATTGTAGCAATTCTTGATCCTAGAATGAACCTCAGGACAATAGATACCTTCCTCGATCGAGAGCTTGGACCGCCACACCTCCAACAGTAAGCTTTCAGAGCTTTCTCTCTCTACGAGCAGTTTTCTAGTGAAGCTCTATTTGAGCTCAATTCGGACCCAAATGTTGTAGTTTAAAGCTCAATTGAATCGTATGGAAGTGTAGGAACTAATCCATACATTTAATTGGAGCAATTAACCCCAATTGAATGGATAATTTGAAAATAAGGATACCAACCCCAACACCCTAAGGACTAGGACCCAATCCACAAACCCAGCCAGTCCCCACCCTTATTTTTCTTCATAATATAGTAAAGCCATTCAGCAGGCTGAAAAGGCCACTGCCTTATGTGATGTGGATTCTGAGTTATGCCATCCATAATCAGACCTAAGCCTCAATCTGGTCATGAGAGTCAAACACTTGTGCCTTGATAGAGCAAGTTCTACACATTGAGCCTTGGATCTTTTGGATTTGTGAGTCGTGTCTGTTAAAGGGTTTTGGTCCTGGGGGAGACCTTACCTCACTAGGGCAGCTCATGCCTTGAAAGGCTAAACTTTGGGCTATTCTATCTTCTAGCACCCTTGGTCCCGCTGCATCATGGTTATTATTGAATTTCAGTTGGCCATGTTTCACACTGAGATGGGAGATGTTGGCTTCTTTGGAGAACGAGTAGTGAAGATGGTCAATGGGAGGTTATGGGCAGCTTGGATAGTAAGGGTATACCAGGAATTATGAATTTTGGCTGCAATTGGGAGTTAATAACTGAAGCATTTTCTGAAGTCAAATGCAATTATCTTGCTGTTTGGAGTTTTGTTTATTTTCTTTTTAAAAGAAAATCTCAACTATATTCTTCAAAGCAGGAGATTGCCTAGACCTTTCCTTTTGAACTTACAATTCTCTTTTAACAACCTATTAATCTTCTTGAAAGCTTGGAAATTAGGGTGCATTGCAACTTGATTTTTGGATGTTATTACAATTTTATGGAAAATGAAAAACAAAATTATTTCAAAATTTCTGGAACCAAATGGAACCATGGGTTGATTATTTGATCTTGGAACTTTCAGCCAATGAAATCAGAGCAAGCAAGATCCCTAAACAATCATTGGTCTTGCATTCCCCCATGGAGAATGGCAGAACGCTGGAATCTTGCAGGAGAACTTCCCCGTTGGCTCCCCCTTGGTCTGAGCCAACCAATAATGGCAATAACATTCTCATGGATAGGAAAATAAATGGGATTATGGAGTGTTGGGGCATGCCTCCAGTCTCCCCTGTCAAAGTTCAGTCATCTGCCTCAGTAACCGATGATGTGCCCATAGTAAAATTGCCTCATCCTAACTGTAAGCTCCTTGATGAGATTCTGTTGAAATAGTATAAGTTATTTAAGGTAATTATGATATAATCTTGGATATTAAGATTATATCATATATTCTATTTAAGGTAGTTAATAAATAGACATGTATATATATTAAGTTAGGGTTTGGAGAAAATAAGTGGGTTTCGATTTCTCATCCCCAATGCCTCTCTATTAATATATTCGTTTTCCCTTACTCGAATTCTGTTTTATAACATGGTATCAGAGCTAAGGTTTTCTTCTATTTTTAAGGTTTTTTTATTTTAAGGCTCAAGACACGGCATAACTGAATTGTCGTAGAAGATGGAGAAAACGGATGCAGCATTAACAGGAAGGGAGTTGAAGGAAATTTTAGAAGGTATGGCCAAATTGCTTGTAGGAAGAGAAGATGTATTGTCTCAACATAACAATACTCTCAATCGAGATTTGAAGTTGGAATTACTCCCAATAGAGCAGAGAATTGAAGGAACGAAAAACTATTTGAGTTGGTCGAGAAAGATGAGACTCATACTAGAGTCAAAATATTTGGAAGATTACATTGACGACTCGTATGAAGAACCCACTGATACTACCAGCACATCATGGAAGGTGTGGAGGGCGACTAATTCTCTGGTGGTTACATGGATAATAGGATCACTTTCTCCTTCTATCGCGGGGTTGGTAGAAGGTATTAATAAAGCATCTGATATATGGAAGATTTTGGCTACTCAATTCTCTGGTATTGGGAATATGATGACTGTGATTGAGATTGAAGATAAATTGGATGCACTAAAGCAGGGGGAGCGAAGCATAATAGAATACAGTATTGAGCTGAAAAGGTTATGATCCGAACTTGATTATTATGATCCATTAATTACATCTGATCCTTCAGATACAGCTTCTATTAGAGCATGGATGGAGCGACGACGTGTGATTCACCTCCTGAGGGGACTAAATCTAGAATATGAAAACAAGAGAGCAATGATATGTCATCAGTCTCCAATTCCTCCGATGGAAGATGTTATTGCTGCACTAATTCATGAGGAGTCAAGACAAAAGGTTATGAACACTTCTAAGATATCAGCAATACCAGTTCGCTTTACTCTAGCAAAACCGATTATTGACAACCGACAATGCTATAATTGTGGGAAGAATGGACATATTAGCTGGAATTGTTCCTTGACACGTATTCCTGCATGGGGTGGAACAAGTCATAGCATCAGAGGACGTGGAGCCCGAGGTCAAGGTCGAGGTTATGGACGATTTGGGGGACAAACCTATCGTGCTAAAGGTGCTGACATTTCAAACAACGACATGTGTTATACTAATGCTGACTCAGGTATTATTGCACATGCATTTTCTTCTAAACCATCTTTCACAGAATGGATTATTGATTCAGGCGCATCTAGACATGTGACAGGAACATCAGTAGAGTTTATTACATATACTGGTTCTCCACCTTTTTCCCATAATAGAGTTCAAACTGCTGATGGCACATTTCAACCGGTTATGGGATTCGGTTCGATTAAATGCACTTCATCAATTACATTATCATCAGTTCTACATGTCCCATCATTTCCAGTTAATCTATTATCAGTTAGTGCAATTAGTGATCAATTGAACTATCAAGTAATCTTTGATCGAGATTCATGTGTCATTCAGGAAAGGAATACCAAGAGAATAATTGGGACTGGACGGAGGCTTGATGGATTGTGGTATCTTATGAGAGATGAGTCTAGCACAGCTTTAACCACTAATTTGTCTGAACGAGCAATGAATGAAGTCATATTGGAGCATCGTCGTCTTGGTCATCTATCGTTTGAGAATCTTAAGAGGGTAAGGCCTGACTTGATGAATAATGTAGAATGTAGCAAGCTTGTATGTGATGCTTGTGAGTTTGGAAAACATACAAGAACACGTTATTCTCCTACTAGTTTAAGAAGTATTTCACCATTTTCGTTGATACATTCTGATGTTTGGGGACCATGTCCAGTTACTTCGATTGGCAGATTCAGATGGTTTATTACATTTATTGATTGTTACTCAAGGATGACATGGGTATATTTGATGAAAAATAAATCTGAGACACTGGTTTGCTTTAAAGATTTTTTAGCTTTGGTGCAAACACAATATAATGCCAAAGTGAGTACTCTCCGTACAGATAATGGTACTGAATATGTTAATAGAGAATTCTCATCGTATTTATCTACAAAGGGGATTCTGCATCAGACCACATGTCCAGATACACCAGAACAGAATGGAGTGGCAGAACGGAAGAATCGACACTTGTTAGAGGTAGCTCGCACACTTCTATTTACAATGAATGTTCCAAAATATCTATGGAGTGAAGCAGTATTGACGGCAACATATTTAATTAACCGGATGCCTTCTCAGATATTAAACTTTCAATCTCCTTGTGAACTTTTGATGGGACGTAATATATATGCAATCCGTCCTCATGTATTTGGTTGCGTATGTTTTGTGAGAGATCATCGTCCCACAGTAACTAAACTTGATCCACGTGCATTGAAGTGTATTTATGTGGGCTATTCTAGCACTCAGAAAGGTTACAAGTGCTGGTGTCCAAGCGAGAGAAGACTTTTTGTGAGTATGGATGTAACATTTCGTGAGAATGAACCCTTTTATGGTGAATCAATAACGTCATCCACAGTGCTAGATGATTTGACTGAAGCACAACATGGAAATGAAGAGAGAATTAGTGATAATAAAGAAGATGATGTCATTGTAGGTATAATCCCATGTCCTAAGAGATTGAGTAGCAATGAAGGAGGGACCAATGAACCAGAATTGAAGGTTTATAGTAGAAGGAACAAGAGTTGTGCTCAGGGGGAGGAAGATAAAGAAGATGATGGAGAGCAACAAGAACAGATACTTATACCACACTCATTGCCCACATATGTCCCAGATACCCATCAATCTTCTGACGATTCCTTATCATCACCGGATGTCCCAGATACCCATCAATCTTCTGACGATTCCTCATCATCACCAAATGTCCTAGATACCCATCAATCTCCTGACGATTCCTCGTCATCACCAGATGGTAATGAATCTCTGCCCATTGCTATTCGTAAAGAATCTAGAGCTAATGCAGGAAAACCTCCAATTAGATATGGTTATGAATATGATATATCTAATTATGTCTCATATGAATCTATCCCATCTACATACAAGACCTTTATTGTATCATTACAGTTAGTGCACATACCAAGAAATTGGCAAGAGGCTAAAAATGATCCAAAGTGGCTTGCAGCGATGCATGAGGAGATGCGTGCATTAGAGAAAAATAAGACATGGGAACTGGCATTACTTCCAAGCGGAAAAAAGGTTGTTGGATGCAAATGGGTATTCACTGTTAAGCAAAATGCTGAAGGAAAGGTTGAAAGGTATAAAGCAAGATTGGTAGCAAAAGGCTACAGCCAGACGTATGGAATAGATTATGATGAGACATTTGCACCAGTTGCTAAAATGAGTACCGTCAGAATACTTATATCATGTGCTGCCAACTATGGATGGAAATTACATCAATTAGATGTAAAGAATGCATTTTTGCATGGAGACTTACAAGAAGAGGTATATATGGAAATTCCACCTGGATTTGATACAATGAAGACCACTGGGAGGGTATGTAAACTTAAGAAGTCTTTGTATGGACTTAAGCAATCACCAAGAGCTTGGTTTGACCGATTTCGACATGCAATAGTTAGAATGGGATATCAACAATGCAATGGAGATCACACAGTTTTCTATCGACACTCAAATAGTCAAGTTGCTATCCTTGTAGTATATGTAGATGATATTATTATAACTGGAGATGATAGCGATGAGATAATACGACTAAAGCAAAGATTGAGCAAAGAATTTGAAGTGAAAGATTTGGGTGCACTTAAGTATTTTCTTGGTATTGAGATAGTCAGGTCTAGGACAGGCATAGTACTTTCTCAGAGAAAATATCTATTGGATCTACTTACTGAAACAAGGATGTTGGGTTGTCGAACTGCTGCTACTCCAATTGAACCAAATCATAAGCTATGTGCTCAGTCAGGGGACCTAGTGGATAAAGAACAATACCAAAGAATTGTGGGACGACTTATCTACTTGTGTCACACACGACCGGATATAACATATGCGATTAGTATTGTAAGTAGATATATGCATGATCCTAGGACAGAACATTGGGAGGCAGTTATGCGAATATTGAGATATCTAAAGAGTAGCCCGGGAAAAGGCCTTTGGTTCAAGTCTCAAGGTCATACTAAAGTTGAAGGATTTTGTGACTCTGATTGGGCTAGTTGTGTAGATGATAGAAGATCGACATCAGGTTATTGCGTGTTTGTTGGAGGTAATCTTGTATCTTGGAGAAGTAAGAAACAGGAGGTGGTCATAAGATCAACGGCAGAGGCAGAATACAGAGCTATGACTCAAGGCATATGTGAGATAATATGGATAAAGAACTTATTGATGGAGTTATGTTTATTCAGGAAAGAACCCATTAAGTTATGGTGTGATAATAAATCAGCGATCAGCATTGCTAACAATCCAGTTCAACATGATAGAACCAAACATATTGAAATTGATCGATTCTTCATCAAAGAGAAACTTGAGAGCAAGATCGTGGAGCTACACTACATGAAGACTGGCGAACAATTAGCAGATTGTTTAACTAAAGGATTAGGATCTAAAGAGTGGATTAATATTTGTAACAAGATGGGAATAATAGATATTTATCGCCCATCTTGAGGGGGAGTGTTGAAATAGTATAAGTTATTTAAGGTAATTATGATATAATCTTGGATATTAAGATTATATCATATATTCTATTTAAGGTAGTTAATAAATAGACATGTATATATATTAAGTTAGGGTTTAGAGAAAATAAGTGGGTTTCGATTTCTTATTCCCAATGCCTCTCTATTAATATATTCGTTTTCCCTTACTCGAATTCAGTTTTATAACAGATTCTTAGTAGAGTTCCAAGATTGGAAGAATTGCCTGAATTTTATGGTGACCAGGGATGGCTCTTTGACACTGATGAAAGAGAGGACTCGAAAAAGTCAATAGTGGATGCCATGCATTAGGTCTGGGGAGAATCTTTGCACGAAGAGTCAGTTGATATCTATGCACTTCCTTATGTGATTCCCTACTAATCAGCACTTTTTGATGGAGGCATGGTTCTATCAGTAACGGGATGTCATTGCTTGGCTAGATTGTCCGCATAAGTATTCTTGAGTAAACACAATGTTTTGCTTATATTCATTGAGTTTGCTTCTGCTTCCTTGGGGCTTCTCTTGGCTGAATTGCTTCTACCTGCAAGTCTTGTCAACTCATTTACATTGGCAGACAGTGGGGGAATGGAGAGATAGGATTGTTTCACCCCTTGCGGAAATTTGGAGGTAGCTTAATCAGGTTGAGGGGTAGAATTATTTTTATTTACTTTTTTTTTTCTTTCATAGTAGGTGGGCTTGATGGAGGCTTTTATTTCTTCTAATTGAGGATGCAAGGGAATAGAACCAAAGAGCTGCCTTTGTTTTAGTTGCTCTTCAATCACAATTTTGACTTGTAACATAGAAAATCAACAATTCTTATTTACATATTAGTATGATAGCAAAGTGAATTATTCATCAAAATGAAAATTGAACAGTGGTTCTTCATTAAGTCACATAAACTTCTCCATTAATTACTTAGCTGCTGTTTATAGTAGCATTAAGACACTTACACAGTTGTGATTGTTTATGGTAGTTGATAGAGTTATTTTTTTGCTTAATAAATTACTATTTTATTAATTTATCATATTCTATATATAATAAGAAGATAAAAATGAAATAATTTTATTATTATTAATAATAAATCTAATATTATTAAATATAATATTATTTAAATAGCTATTCTATTCTTTATTTAGAAAAATACTAATATATTTATACACTAATTAATTAATTAATGAATTAATCAATCGTTTAAATAGTATTTTAATATTTTAAAAATCTCACTAAAAATCTGTATAATTTCTAGTTTTTGTTTTTTAAGTATATTAAATATTATGGAAAATTCAGATGAAATATTATTATTATTGTATAAGTTTTAATTTTTAAAATATGACTAATGTCTTGTCTTACCATACCTACGGGCAATAAAAATGGAACCAATAACTAGCAGGATAAATTAATTTTTATTCCTAATTATAATTATTGTCACTTGACGATGATTTATACTTTCTCATTTTATACAAATTTATCATTATTAATTATAATTATTATTACTCGGCGGTCGATATTTTCTCATTTTATACAAATTTGACTAATTTTTAATGCAATAGATAAAGTTAGCTATTATAAATTTTAAAATATATCAATATATATTTTAAAGGGAAATGCGTTGCTCTCTCTTAAGTGTAGGAAATTTGCATTTTTGTAAAATACTACAAAAAATACTAAAACCTTTTATTGCACGCATCCCCTTTAATGCTTGTACCGTTTAAATGAATCAAATATCCTCCTAATAATGTATCATTAAAAATTTTTATACTTTCCTCTCATCTTTCAACCTATATATTATTTATTATATTTAAAAAATCTCTATAAATCTCCTATTAATCTCTAACTATTTTAAGTTTCATTGCTCTTATTTTTGTATTAAGAATTGCTACACTATAAAAGTTATTTTGCAGAGGTCGTGATCCATAAGTGGAACCTGAACAATCTTGATTTTACTCTCTTTGTTTTACCGTGTCATGCTATTTTATTCCACAGAGAATGCAACACTTCAAATATAAAGTACATTAATTTTTTTCGTAATTTAAAACATTATGAATATGTTTGTATCTTCTAAAGTTATTTATTATTGATAATTCAATTTTAATGGGACATTTTTCTTTTCGTCGAATATACTATCTTATTCAAATAACAAAAACATGAAAACATATATAATAATTAATATACCTAATACACAATCGTTAATATACTATTTGAACATTGTCTACCTATATTTGCTGGCAAACATATGGGTATATAAGTTTGACAACATGTTTAGCATTCGACTTATGGTCACATAATTTGTCTTTCACTGGCTCATTTTCCCTACACATTATGTGTACTAGGGCGATACCTATATGCGTTTCGATGTCTCGAAAAATATGAAAAATCACACCTTTGAACTCTCATAATCTACTTTCCATTTTTCCCATGAGTAACAACAAAATTACGAAAGCATCTAATCGACGCCCCTGTTCTCCCATACTAGTAATCAAAATAATAATCGTATGATTTCAGGTCATAATTATGGCGCTCATGGCCATTTATTGTAATAGTGCTACAAGCACTACGTTATCTATGTTATCGAGAGCTCAACGCCCTTACGTTTGACTTTCTCACACATCACACACAAACAATTTATGCTTCAATCAATATGCTAAACATGGTAAGTACTCAGAAGCCCGATCCTTCATCCGACCATCTCCCCAAATAGTTCTCATGGCCAATTATGTAATGGTGCCTAAAATATCCCATTACCAAGAGCACGAGCGTTACTTGCCCAACTCTCGTATTCACACAATTATGCATCAATCAACAAGTTAAACAACATAGGTAAACATAGGGAGTTTGAACCCTCTCTAGTCATCTTCCCTTAATGAGGTGTGCACAAACACCAGGAGCTCAACTGTCACGCCCCGACCCGGTTTGGTCGGATCCCCGTGAATAACCTGCCACTCTCACGGTTTATTAAAGGGTTTCCCCTTATTATAATCCGTAAAGAGTAAGTTGTCCTTTAAACCTGCACCATTTCCTGGAATAGCATAATCAAAACTGCATGAAATTTTAAACTTTACATACCTGTCTTACAGGCATCTTAGTTGATGGTCTTTCAAGGTAGGCTTTACGGAATTTCCTGAAAGGGATATAAGGGAGGGGGTGAGTACGACTACTCAGTGAATGAGTTTTCAAATGTCTACTTTTAACTTTTAAGAAAAATATTTATATGGAGTGTGCCAAACTCCTTTCTTTTCAAAAAATTTGTTCATTTAAAAATTTGAGTTTTTTCATTATTTCTTAGTTACCGGTGTGTCAGTCATCACCCAACACACATACTTCATCATGAAGGTTACACACATTCTCAAGTCAGTATCACTACTGAACCTGCTAGTGGCTTCGGAGCGACTTTTCCTGCCACCCGGATAGAAGTACAACCACTTCTATCCTAGGAATGAGTGGATGTACGTGACACCCGACCCACAATCCCGAAATCACTTCTTCGTGTCTGTATGAGGACAAAGACCTCATCCTGTCCCCACCCTGGTCTCATGCGCTTCGTGCTACTCCAGATTTCGCACAGACACCTGGAACGACGAACTGCCCTTATAGCTACCATGTCGTCTAGTGCCTTAGAACGCATCACTACCCCTCATGGATGTCTTGATCATCCCGTACTCACAGTGCATGCACAAATAATGTTTTCTTATATTGCCATGTAATCTGTGGTGCCACTGGTCCAATGTCCCCGACTCTCAACCCAACCCGCAGTTGTTTGTCTAGACTAGTCCGTCGACCTGTCATGTCGCACTGCTACTAGTTGACTGAGCATGTCGGTCCTATCTTGGTACCATGGCCAAACAATTCACTTATTAAATTTTATGGCACATATATCATGTTTGTTTACGAGCTCCTGCTCGTGCCAACTGGCCTTGGGCCCACTGTACGAGATTTTCAAAATCGGGCATTTAGCCCCCATGTTCCAAAACCGAGGCCCCCGGCCTATCAGAGCTATTCGAGCTCCTGTCGAGAAGGTCTCCCAAATTGTTTAAGCATTGGCACATAGTCAGGGGAGAACACTTCCGACAAAATAAGTTTTCACTGTCCATTATACCAACCGGTATAAGGACATCTCCGTTCATAATCGATGAACGGGTTTTCAACTTCCTTCGAAGAAGTCTCATCATACCAATCGGGTATGATCTACTTACAACCGGTAAGTAGTTTTTTTGTGCATAATTTTCATATCACTTTCTCTAAGTGGTGATGATTAAAATATCACCAAATAGTGGGTTTTTATACCGAGGTACTTATTATCGCTTACCGGGTATGATATAAAATTTCCACTCACAACCAGTAAGTGGTTTTTATCGTTAAGTTGTGCTCATCATCCCAACCGGGTATGATGTTAGTAAACCCACTCACAACCGGTAAGTGGTTTTTAAATTATAAGGTGTGCTCATCATCCCAACCGGGTATGATGTTAGTAAACCCACCCACCCGTTAATACCGTGAATTCCACTAGATTGGTTCTTTATATTCACGCGAGCTTGTCCTTGCTGGCGTTCCCGGTATTTCGTGTTCCTACACGATATGAACAACCTTGTTCATTATTACTCGGCATAACAGCCTTCATTCATTTCCAATGAATGAGAAAACCCAAACTTTTAGTTATTTGCAATTACGTTCCTAAAGTTATTTCTCTTTAACTTTAAGTCCCTAATGTCGGTTTTTCCTCAAATTGAGTCCCGTAACTTTTAAAATTTATCCTGGGACCTCAATTTATTCAATTTCACCAAAAAAGGGTTTAATTTCCCAATTTTCCAATTTGGTCCCCCAATTTTTTTCCAAAATTACCATTTTGCCCTTCTTTTACAAAAATGGTAAGTTTTGCCCCAAAAATTTCAAAATTCCTCAATTGGTCATCCAACATTATTTTCATGCCCAATTGACCTTCAATTTCATAAAATTGTATTTTAGCCCTTTGAATTTTGAAAATCCTCAATTTTCCCCCCAATTTCAACTCTTCAATACTACCGAATTTGATTTTATCAAATTGACCGATCAACACTTCTAATTATTGAAATTGGAGTTGAAATTGAGTTCCTGCATGTTCATATGATTCTAAGAAATTTTGAATCACAGATTTTAACGCCAGAATGAGCCGGAAAACAGACTGTAGAGAGAGAAAGCTTCGATTACTCACCGGTGAAGGCACGACGATTCGAGCTTTCAATCTAGACAGATAGGTCTCATCCTGAGGTTCATCCTAGAATCAAGAATGGCATCAATTGATGCGGAATTGGATTAGAATTTCGTCATTGAAATTCGGTCGACTCTCTCTCTAGCACCGATCAAAAATTGTAAATGGGAGCCGAAATGGCTTACCTTTCTGTCCTAATTTGGCCGTGGAAAGGCTGAGGAAGTGTTGGGAGGGCTTGAAATGGCCGATTTCAGCTTGGCCAAAATAGGGCAGCTTCGATCCGCTGGAGTTGCTTCACTATTCCATCATGTCGGCGCTTCTCCAACAATTCTCGTATTGATTGGAGTTTGCTATCAGATAGCTGTCTTCTTCCCGGTTCTAAAGATCCTGACCTTTATTCAAGTCGAAGCTCTGGTTCGAGCTTTACCGGGAAATGGAGCAGTAGAGAGAGAGAGAGAGAGAGAGGTGTTCAAGTGTGAGGAAAATGAAATGGGGATGACCTCTTTATATAGACTAAAACCCGTGTATTAAATGGGCGAGATTTATTACTAGTATTAATATTACCATAAATTATTGGTAGTAATTACAATAATTTAATTTTGGTATTAATTCCAATAATTTAATTTCAGTATTAAATTATTTGTATTAATTCCAATAATTTAATTTAGGTATTAAATTAATGGAATTAATTACAATAATTACTTCCCAGGAGGTCACCCATCCTCACACTACTCTCGGGCAATCATGCTTAACTTCAAAGTTCTTATGGAATCTCATTCACCTAAACCAATTTGGTTTTTGTCTTTTAAATTTTCTTAAATTTCTTTTCCAAGGTTTAATGAACCCTTTAGATCACCCGGAAGTTGTAAATTTCCATATTGCGTGTTCTCAAATGTAAATCGGCTCGGTTTTCTTACTCGGTTTGACCGGTTCTTTTCCCGGTTTTCCTTAACTCAAAAGTGTGGGGTTTACATTGACTCTATAGGAATTGATTTCCCTTTTCAAACAAATGGCCCTATACTTGAGTCTCATAGCATGATACTCTACCTAATCCCTATATGTCACACCCCGACCCGGTTTGGTCGGATCAACGTGAGTAACCCGCTACTTCCTAGGGTCCATTAATGGTTTCCCCCTTTTTTTAACTGCGAGTAGTAAGACATCCTTTTACCTGTATTTCTTGGAATAACATTATAAAAAACTGAATATTTTAAAACAATGTATCTATCTTACAGTTCCAACTTATGAGGGCCTTTAATATTGGTGTTTCCTTAGTTTCTTGAAAGGGGTAAAAGGGAGGGGGTGAGTTCTACAACTCAATGAGCGGGTGTTGGGAGTGAGTTTTCAAGAAAAATAACTTTATTCAAATTGTGCCAAGGTTATCATTTCCTTTAAGAAGGATTTTCCTCAAATTCCGATTTTCAAAATCTTTTTCATTACCATTAGGTGTGTTTAGCTCTTTTTGCTAATCCCATTGTCTCGGGAGGCGTTTAGCAAACAAATACACGCTCTTCATCAGGAAGGGTACACACATTCGTAGGTGCAGCCCGCCCACTGCACCCACTTATAGCTCGAAGCATCTTTACCGCTCACCAAGATAGAAGCCCGTCCACTTCTACCCTGGATCTAAGTGGAACGTCCCAGACATATGACTCTCAGTCCTGAATACCACTTCGTGTCCGTATGAGGATGGAGAGCTCATCCTGTCCCCACCCCGATCTTATGCGCAAGAAGTTCCTAGAGCTTCATGACTAACTCATACGACAAACTGTCTTTATCGCCCCCTATGTCATCCAACAACTCTTGGGACCCATCATTACCCCCTAGGGCATCTTGATGGTCCCATACCATAGGTGCATGCACAAATAAGAGTTTTTCACATATGCCATTATCTTTGGTACCAACGGTCCAACGACCCTGATGCTCAACCCAACCTACAACTGTTTGTCTAGGTCGGTTTGTTGACCTGACCCTGATGCACTGCTGCTAGTCCATTGAGCATTGTCGGTACTGATTTGGTACCGTGGCGAAAACACACAATTAATTTCATTAGAAATTTTCATGGCCCTTTATAATTCATTTGTTTACGAGCTCTTGCTCGTGCCCACTAGCCTTAGGCCCACTACATGCATTTTTCCAAAAACTAGGCATTTAGCCCCATGAGTTAAAAAACCGAGGCCCCTAGCCTATCTGAGCTATTTTTAGCTCTCGTCAAGAAGGTCTCCCAAATATTTTAAGTATTGGCATACAGTCAAGAGAGAACAATTCTGACAAAATTTCATTTTCATTTCATCACACCAACCATGTGTAATGATATCTTCGCTTACAACTGGTAAGCGGGTTTCTCATTTCCTCATCATACCAACCGGGTATGATGTGAAATAATCCCACTCACAAGTGGTTTTTCATTTCTAAAATGCTCACCATCCCAACTGGGTACGGTGTATAATTAAGCCCACTCACTCAATGATTGTGACGTGTTCATCCCTAGTCGGTTTTCCATTCTCGGATTGACTGGAGTTTGCTATCAGATAGCTGACTTCTCCCCGATTCTAAAGAGCTCGACCTCTCCTTTCGAGGTTAAGAAAAATGTTGAAGTCGAAGCTCTGGTTTAAGCTTTACCGGGACATGGAGCAGTAGAGAGAGAGAGAGAGAAGTGTTCGGGTGTGAGGAGAATGAATGGGGATGACCTCTTTATATAGGTGTAAAACCCGTGTATTAAATGGGAGAGATTTATTACTAGTATTAATATTGCCATAAATTATTGGTATTAATTCTAATAATTTAATTTTGGTATTAAATTATTTGTATTAATTCCAATAATTTAATTTAGGTATTGGGTTACAAAAAAATTCATACTTCCTAGGAGGTCACCCATCCTCACACTACTCTCGAACAAGCACACTTAACTTCAAAGTTCTTATGGAATCTTGTTCACCTAATCCAATTTGGTTTTTATCTTCTAATTTTTCTTAAATTTCTTTTCCAAGGTTTAATGAACCCTTTGGATCACTCGGAAGTTGTAAATTTCCATATTTTCCCGATTTTCCTTAACTCAAAAGTGTGGGGTTTACAAAACACCTCTAATTGTTGGAAGTTGAAATTGAGTTTCTCCATGTTTATACGATTCCATAGAACTTTGAATCGCAAGTTTTAACGGCGGAAAGAGGTCAAACGGAGCTTTGCCGAAAAATAGACTATAGAAGCGCCGACATGATGGAACAGTGAAGCAGCTCCGGTGGACCGAAGTTGCCCTATTTTGGCCGAGTTGAAATTGGCCATTTCGAGCCCTCCACAGGCAAAACCAAGCCTTCTCAACACCCCCCCAGCCCTCCCATGGCCGAATTATGACTGAAAGGTAAGCCAATTCGGCTCCCCTCTACAATTTTCGATCGGTGCTAGAGAGAGAACCGATAGAATTTCAATAATGAAATTCTAACTCAATTCGGCATCAATTGATGCAATTCTTGATTCTAGGATGAACCTCAAGATGAGAGCTATTTGCCTAGATCGAAAGCTTGGATCGTCGTACCCTCACCGATGAGAAATCGAAGCTTTCTCTCTCTATAGTTTGTTTTTCAACGAAACTCTATTTGAGCTTGTTCCGGCATTAAACGAATAGCTCGAATAGCTCTTGTAGGTCGGGGGCCTCGATTTTGGAACTTGAGGGTTAGAATGGCCAGATTTTGAAAATCTCATACAGTGGGCCCAAGGCTAGTTGGCACGAGCAGGAACTCGTATATGAACATGATATATGTGCCATAAAACTTAATAAGTGGATTGTTTGGCCTTGGTACCAAGGTAGGACCGACATGCTCAGTCAACTAGCGGCAGTGCGACATGACAGGTCGCCGGACCAGTCAAGACAAACAACTGCGGGTTGAGTTGAGAGTCGGGGCCGTTGGACCAGTGGCACCACAAATTATTACATGGCAATATGAGAAAATATTGTTTGTGCATGCACTGTGAGTACCGAATCATCAAGACGCCCATGAGGGGTAGTGATGTGTCCTAAGGGCACTGGATGACCTAATGGCTATAAGGGCAGTTCGTCGTTCCAGGTGTCTTTGTGAAATTTGGAGTAGCACCAAGCACATGAGATCGGGGTGGGGACAGGATGAGGTCTCTGTCCTCATATGGACACGAATAAGTTATTTCGGGATTGTGGGTCGGATGTCACGTACATCCACTCATTCCCAGGGTAGAAGTGGTCGTACTTCTATCCAAGTGATAGGAAAAGTCACTCCGAAGCCACTAGCGGGTTCAGTAGTGATACTGACTTGCGAATGTGTGTAAACTTCATGATGAAGGATGTGTATTGGGTGATGACACATCGGTAACTAAGAAATAATGGAAAAATCTAAATTTTTAAATGAAGGGATTTTTGAAAAGAAAGGAGTCTGTCACACTCCATATAAATGTTTTTCTTAAAAGTTAAAAGTAAACCTTTGAAAACCCATTCACTGAGTAGTCGTACTCACCCCCTCCCTTATATCCCTTTCAGGAAATCCCGGAAAGTCTACCTTGAAAGACATTCAACTAAGATGCCTGTATGACAGGTATGTAAAGTTTAAAATTTCATGCAGTTTTGATTATGCTATTCCAGAAAATGGTGTTGGTTTAAAGGACGCCTTAATCTTTACGGATTATAATAAGGGGAAACCCTTTAATAAACCGGGAGAGTGGCAGGTTGTTCACGGGGATCCGACTAAACCGGGTCGGGGCGTGACATGTTTGATCTGTCAATTTGGTGAAATCAAATTCGGCTGTGTTGAAGAGTTGGAATTGGGGGGAAAATTGGGGAAATTGGAGATTTTAAAAAATTTAAGGGTCTGAAATGAAATTTCTTAAAATTGAGGGTGAATTGGGCATGATAAAAATGTTAGAGGGCCAATTGAGAAATTTTAGAATTTTTGGGGTGAAACTTACCATTTTGGTAAAGGAAGGGCAAAATGGTTATATTGGAAAAGTTGGGGGGACCAAATTGGAAATTTGGGATATTAATCCCCTTTTTTTGAAATGGAATAAATTGGGGTCCAGTGATAAATTTTAAAAGGTTTGTGACTTAATTTGAGGAATAACCGGCATTAGGGACTTAAAGTTAAAGAGCAATAACTTTAGGGACCTAATTACAAATAAATGAAAGTTTGACTTTCTCATTCATCTGGAATGAATGAAGGCTATTAGACCAAAGGATAATGAACTGAGTTGTTTATATCGTGTAGGAACACGAAGTACCGGGAACGCCAACAAGGACAAGCTCACATGAATACAAAGAACTGGTCTAGTGGAATTCACGACATTAACAGGTGACTGGGTTTAATAACATCATACCTGGTTGGGATGATGAGAACAACTTAAAATTAAAAACCACTTACCAGTTGTGAGTAGGATTTTATATCATACTCGGTTGGGGATGATAAGCACATTGAAATAAAAACCCATTACTATGTGGTATTTTAAACATCACGACTTAGAGTAGTGATGTAAAAACTATGCGGAAAAACTACTTACTGGTGGTAAGTAGATCATACTCGGTTGGTATGATGAAACTTCCTCGAAGGAAGTTGAAAACCTGTTCATCGGTTATAAACGGAGATGTCTTTATATCAGGTCGGTATAATGGATAGTGAAAACATATTTATGTCGGAAGTGTTCTCCCCTGACTGTGTGCCAATGCTTAAACAATTTGGTAGACCTTCTCGACGGGAGCTTGAGTAACTCTTATAGGCACGGGGCCTTGGTTTTGGAACTTGGGGGCTAATATGCTCAATTTGTTTTGAAAATCTTGAACAATGGGCCATAGGTTAATGGGCATGAGCAAGAGCTCGTAAACGAACATAATATATGTGCCATAAAACTTTAATAATTAATTGTATGGTCATGGTACCAAGGCTGGTCCAACATTCTCAGTCAACTAGCAGTAGTGCAACATGATTGGTCTTCAGACTAGTCAAGACAAACAGCTGCAAGTTGAGTTGAAAGTTGGGACTATTGGACTAATGACACCACAAATTACATGGCATAATAAGAAAACATTGTTTGTGAATGCACTATGAGTACAAGATCATCAAGACGCCCATGAGGGGTAGTGATGCATCCTAAGGGCCCTGGACGACCCGATGAGTTTAAGGGTAGTTTGTCGTTCCAGGTGGCAGTCTGAAATTTGGAGTAGCACCAAGCGCATGAGACCGAGGTGGGGATGGGATGAGGTCTCTATCCTCATACAGACACGAAGAATTTATTTCGGGAATGAGAGTCGGATGGCCGACTCATTCTCAGGGTAGAAGTGGACGTACTTCTATCTGGGTGGCCAATAAAGTCACTCTGAAGCCACAAGTGGGTTCAGTGGACGTACAGACCTGTGAATGTGTGTTTAACCTTCATTATGAAGGATGTGTGTTAGGTGATGACACACTGTGATTAAATAAGGAAATGGTGATAAAATCTGAGATTTTGAATGAAATGATTTTTGAATGAAAGGAGTTTGGCACACTCCAATACAAATCTTTTTCATAATTTTAAAAGTATTAAAAAACCCATTCACTGAGTAGTCGTACTCACCCCTCCCTTATATATCTCTTTCAGGAAATCCCGGAAAGCTTACCCTTAAAGACCATCAACTAAGACGCCTGTAAGACAGTATGTAAAGTATAAAATTTCATGCAGTTTTGATTATGCTATTCCAGGAAATGGTGCAGGTTTATAGGACGCCTTACTCTTTACGGTTTATAATAAGGGGAAACCCTTTAATAAACCGGGAGAGTGGCGGGTTGATCATGGGGATCCGACTAAACCGGGTCGGGGCATGACAACTAGGGTGGTATCAGAGCATGTTTCCTCGAATACATAATCAAGACTAGAAAGTATAGTTACTGATAGGATTTGTCTTACAATTTTCAAGTGGCTCCCAAGAGAGGAATGAAGAAAACTAGGAATGGTTCTACTCAACACCTTGTCCTCGTAGGAAGACAACTCTAGAAGCTTCCCAATGCCCAAGATAGAGTAGGAGCCCCAAAGGACCAAATGGGGAAACACCCGATACTGCCAAGGAGTACGGTGCTAGGACATGTTATGTCCTGTGTACGAAAGGAGCTAAGCCTAATTCTAGGAATGGTAGTACAAAAGTATAATCTTACCAAGGAGGATACTTGCCAAGAAAACTGTAGCTTCCTACCTATTATGTGACCACTATATATGATAGGGCTGAGAGCCCAACCTTTTGTATTCCCCTGTTAATGAAATACTCAAAATTTCAAAACTCTATCTTCTGATGATGTGATCTTGCTAGGAATATGGCCTAAGGAAAATAAAACAAATCCACACTATTCTGGAAACTAAGGAAAAGTCACATCTCCGTTATAGAAGATGAATTAGAGAATTTAGAAACCTAGGAGGACTCTTACCATGACCCTTTAGCAAAGGAGATTTAGTAAGAAAATTGTCAAAGTGATCAAACTCAAGAACGGTAAAGCACTAAACCACTAGTAACTCTAGAAAAGCCTCACTCGAAGGAAAGAAGGAACCACAACAATCCATGTAAGGGAATAACGATGGGACATTACTTGAAGAGATGCCCAACCCTACTAAAGGACAAGTACCAAGATGAACTATTATAGGTGTAAGTAAATAAGGGGTGTTCCACACCTTAGAGATTCAGGGCAATACCTCCTCAAAGGTCACGAAAGACATGAAGGATTGGAGACCGATACCATGGAGGAGGTTACGTAAACGGTTCACAAAGAGATCAAGAAATGACAAGGTGAATGCAAAAACTTCTTAAGAAGGTCAAACTAAGAAGGATACCTCATGAATAGGGATAAGGTACATGGGAAGCATACTTAGAACCCTTTCATAAGCGGCAAACACAGAAAAACATCCCTCGGAACTCTAGGGAATGACATAGTGAGAGAGAAGGAATACACATCGAAAGGGAACTCTGGAGGGATGCATACAACCAAGTGCCTTGAAGGAATCATTGGTCGGTAGATGGATATAACGTGGAGTGCAAGGAGCTAACCCCTCATTAAAAACTACTTGAAGGAAGGATGTATCGGAGGCCAAGACTAACCTGCTTTGGAAAAGTGATATAATTTTAGGTATAACATCCTTTGGAAAATATAGAGAAGTCAAAGTGGAGATTCGAAGCAACATAACAGAAGTAAGCAAACCATGACAACGAGATGGTCAAAGAGAATGAACGACACCCTAAGCATAATCGGGAAGTAGTATGGAATACACCCTAAAAAGGGCACTGGAAGGATCATTAAGGACAAGGAGATTAGAGAGACAACTGCCTCAAGAAAACTAAACAAGGTGAAAAGTAGGGGTGAGATAGGTAACGAACTACTCTCGTGAGTATCATAGAGTAAACTCTAGCAAAGCCAAGAAAGGAGTATGTAAGCCTTTCACATAATGGTTAGGAAATCTTGAAACAAGGAAAAATTTAAACTCTCCCTAAAAGAAATGGACGTGTATTGTGGTATGAGTAGGGATGAGGATAGGGAACTAAAGATATACCTGCAAAATTTCAAGACAAAGGATAAATAGAAGAGGACGACAATCAAAGGATGTCATTTAAAGGTAGATATTCCTCAAAACTAGGGAAAAAGGGGAGAGTCCTACCGAGGAAGAAAATCATGGAAAGACATATGCATCCCAATTAATAGAAAATGGAACCAAGAAAAAGGGACAAAGAGATAAACTTGCAAATAAAGCGCAAGCCAAGGTGAAAGAACCAAGAAAGCATGCTTGAGCGATCCAAGGAAATAGTTTAAAAGGAAAGAAAGTCCAAGAAACATTAGGAAATGAAAGTCTTCTAAATAAAATGTGGCTAAGAAGGAATAACCACAATTGGTAATGTCACGCCCCGACCCGGTTTGGTCGGATCCCCGTGAACAACCCACCACTCTCCCGGTTTATTAAAGGGTTTCCCCTTATTATAATCTATAAAGAGTAAGACGTCCTTTAAACCTGCACCATTTCCTGTAATAGCAATATCAAAACTGCATAAAATTTAAAACTTTAAATACCTGTCTTACAGGCATCTTAGTTGATTATCTTTCAGGGTAGGCTTTCCGGGATTTCCTGAAAGAGATATGAGGGAAGGGGTGAGTACGACTACTTAGTGAATGGGTTTTTAAAGGTCTACTTTTAACTTTTAAGAAAAACATTTATATGGAGTGTGCGAGACTCCTTTATTTTAAAAAATCCTATCATTTAAAAATTTGGGGTTTCTCCATTATTTCTTAGTTACCGGTGTGTCATCACCCAACACACATCATTCATCATGAAGGTTACACACATTCGCAAGTCAGTATCACTACCGAACCCACTAGTGGCTTCAGAGTGACTTTTCCTACCACCCGGATAAAAGTACGACCACTTCTACCTTGGGAATGAGTGGATGTACATGAAATCTGACCCACAATCCCAAAATCACTTCTTCGTGTTCGTATGAGGACAGAGACCTCATTCTGTCCCCACCTTGGTCTCATGCGCTTGGTGCTACTCCAGATTTTGCACAGACACCTGGAACGATGATATGCCCTTATACTCACCGGGTCGTCCATGGCCCTTAGGACACATCACTAACCCTCATGGGCATCTTGATGATCTCGTACTCACAGTGCATGCACAAACAATGTTTTCTCATATTGCCATGTAATCTGTGGTGCCACTGGTCCAACGACCCCGACTCTCAACTCAACTCGCAGTTGTTTGTCTTGATTGGTCCGTCGACCTGTCATGTCGCACTACCGCTAGTTGACTGAGCATGTTGGTCCTATCTTGGTACCATGGCCAAACAATTCACTTATTAAATTTTATGGCACATATATCATATTTGTTAACGAGCTTCTACTCATGCCAACTGGCCTTGGGCCCACTGTACGAGATTTTCAAAATCGGGCATTTAGCCCCAAGTTCCAAAACTGAGGCCATCGGCCTATCAGAGCTATTCGAGCTCCTGTCGAGAAGGTCTCCCAAATTGTTTAAGCATTGGCACACAGTTAGGGGAGAGTAATTCCGACAAAACATATGTTTTCTCTATCTATTATACCGCCCGGTATAAGGACACCTCCATTCATAACCGATGAACGGGTGTTCAACTTCCTTCGAGGAAGTCTAATCATACCAACCGGGTATGATCTACTTATAACCGATAAGTAGTTTTTCCGCATGATTTTCACATCACTTCCTCTAGTTAGTGATGTTTAAAATACCACTAAATAGTGGGTTTTCATACCGAGGTACTTATCATTCCCAATCGGGTATAATATAAAATTTCCAATCACAACCAATAAGTGGTTTTAAAATTTTAAGTTGTGCACATCATCCCAACTGAGTATGATGTTAGTAAACCCACTCACCCATTAACATAGTAAATTCCACTTAACCGGTTCTTTGTATTCACACGAGCTCGTCCATGCTGGCGTCCCAGTATTTCGTGTTCCTACAGGATATGAACATCCTTTTTCATTATTACTCGGCATAACAGCCTTCATTCATTTCCAATGAATGAGAAAATCAAACTTTCATTTATTTGCAATTAGGTCCCTAAAGTTATTTCTCTTTAACTTTAAGTCCCAAATGCCGGTTTTTTTCCTCAAATTGAGTCCCGAAACTTCTAAAATTTATCATAGGACGTCAATTTATTCCATTTCACAGAAATGGGATTAATTTCCCAAATTTCCTATTTGGTCCTCCAACTTTTCCAATATTACCATTATGCCCTTCCTTTACAAAATTGGTAAGTTTTGCCCCAAAAATTCTAAAATTTCTCAATTCATCCTCCAACATTATTTTCATGCCCAATTGGCCCTCAATTTCATAAAATTTCATTTTAGTCCTTTGAATTTCAAAAATTCCCAATTTTCCCCTAATTCCAACTTTTTAACACAACCGAATTTGATTTTATCAAATTGACCCATCAAGCGTTTCCAATTATTGAAATTGAGTTTCTACATATTCATACGATTCTTTAGAAATGTGAATTGCAAGTTTTAACATCAAGACGAGCTCAAATGGAGTTTCGCTGGAAAATGAACTATAGATAGAGAAAGCTTCGATTACTCACCGGTGAAGGCACGACGATCCGAGCTTTCGATCTAGGTAGATAGGTCTCATCCTGAGGTTTATTCTAAAATCAAGAATTGTATCAATTGATGCGGAATTGGATTAGAATTTCGTCATTGAAATTCGGTCGACTCTCTCTAGCACCGATCGAAAATTGTAAAGGGGAGCCGAATTGGCTTACCTTTTAGTCCTAATTCGGCCGTGGAAAGGCTTAGGAAGTGTTGGGAGGGCTTGGTTTGGCATGAGGAGGGCTTGAAATGGTCGATTTCAGCTTGGCTGAAATAGTGCAGCTTTGGTTTGCCGGAGTTACTTCACTATTCCATCATGTCGGCGCTTCTCCAATGATTCTCGGATTGACTGAAGTTTGCTATCAGATAGTTGTCTTCTCCCCGGTTCTAAAGAGCCTGACCTTTGTTCAAGTCAAAGCTCTGGTTCGAGCTTCACCAAGAAATGGAGCAGTAGAGAGAGAGAGAGAAGTGTTCAGGTGTGAGGAGAATGAATGGGGATAACCTCATTATATAGGTGTAAAAATTGTGTATTAAATGGGAGAGATTTATTACTACTATTATTATTGCCATAAATTATTGGTATTAATTCTAATAATTTAATTTCGGTATTAAATTATTTATATTAATTCCAATAATTTAATTTAGATATTAAATTATTGGTATTAATTACAATAATTAAATATATATTCATTTATGGCTATTTATGATAAGGGTACATTCGCCTAAAAAGGTTTGGCCGAAATTTCCGGTTATAAAAATATTATACTTCCTAGGAGGTCACCGATCCTCACATTACTCTTGAACAAGTATGCTTAACTTTTGAATTTTGATGGATTCTCGTTCACTTGAACCAATTTGGTTTTTCTGTTCTAATTTATTTTAAGTTTCTTTTCCAATATTTAATAAACCCTTTAGATCACTCAGAAGTTTTAAATTTCCATATTGCTTGTTCCCAAATGATCGGGTTTGTAAACTGTCTCGGTTTTCTTACTCAATTTGACTGGTTATTTTCCCGATTTTTCTTAACTCAAAAGTGCGGGGTTTACAGGTAAGACGGGTCAGAGTCCACACGCGCATATGAAGTCTAAAGAGTGGACGACTTAGCATAGTGAAGAATGCACGGAATAAAACTAATAATTGGAAGTATCTCATGTAAGGAACAAGGGACGGAATAAAAGTGTTGGGTAGAGAAGGATCCAAAGTAAACAAGATACCCTAACATATATAAGGGTACGAGGAAAGGGAGAAAAGAAACCTTCAAGCAATGGTAAGAAGGTTGAGCATGTAGCTCCTAGAACAAAAGTCTCTACCTTGAAGTATATATTGGAGAATGGAAACGTAAAAAGGGAACTCCCTGATCAAAACAATAAACTGAAAAAGGGTCAAACAGGAATAACAAACTATGAAATGGTTACGAACAAATAAGAGTGGATTGAGGCCAAAGGAAAATCCTTAAGTAAAGGATGTCATTGGGAATGATGATGGACCTAAGAAAGGACGAATCTTAGCATGTCAGTAAAACAATCGGAAATCAAATAATCGGAATAAAAAAATACTCAATAAGGAAGTCGAAAAAGGATGAGTGGGTAAGGAGAAACGACACCGTTATAAATTGATATGGATAATGGTAAAGGTAGTCGAGGAATACTACCAAAAGAAAAGAAGGATGAAGTTATACAATCCCTCAGAGTTGGGAAAGTTAGGAATAATCCTAAAAGGAGGTGTCCTGGAAATCTAATGGACACAGAGACAAGATTTTTAGAAAACGTCACGTTGTAAAGGGCAGGTAAACCCGACAATACCGAGGAAAATGTGACTAAATATAAGGAAGAGTCAGTTAGTAAAAATGACAATGTCAAACAAAAAATTTGGACTGAATTGTAATGAGCAACAGATGAAAGAAGAGTCGAAATAGGACAAAAAGGTGAGGATAGGGAAATTCGCGAAAGCAGGTACGTAATGCTCTAAAGTACATCGAGCTAAGGGTTTCAATAAACAAGAGGTTAACTAGACATGAGAATGGTTTGGTATCGTGGAACTCCCAATTTGGAGTGCAGAACCTCAAAGGGAAGAATGTTGCTCTAAGCAAAAAAAGAGATGAAATCTAAGAACATACCCTAAAGTAAGGCATGTCTAGTTATGACAAACTCCATGGAGTGGGTAAATTATATAAAGGAAAAAGAATTCCTTAGGTGAAGGTTGTAAAAGGGGATAATGGAAAGGGCGAGAGAAAAGTTGCATGTTAAGCAAACACCAAAGGGGCATCAAAGGAAATGATTGCTCATACAAGGTTGCTAATTAAGTTTTGGGGACAAAACTTCTAAAAGGAGGGGAGAGTTGTAAACCCTGCCCTTTTGAGCTAAAGAAAACTAGGAAGAGAACTAATCAAACCGAGTGAAAAAATCGAACCGGTTCACAAACTCGATCAATTGTGAATGGGTAATTTAGGAATTTATAACTCCCGGGTGATCCAAAGGGTTTATAATATTATGGAAAAGAACCTTAGGACGAATTGTAAGAGGAAAACTAGACCAGTTTGGATGAGCCAGGTCCAACAGGATTGAACCGGTTTATGAACCAAGTCGGTTTATGAATCGGAACCGATAGAGATCAAGCGAAACAAAGGAATTCAACTCCATTATACTCCAAAGAAATTCATAAACCTTGGGAAGGAACCTTAGAACAAAGTGAGAGAGAAAAAACAGACTGGTTTGGGTGAACCGGACCCGAACCGGATTAAACTGGTTTAAGAACCGAGCAGGTTTATGAACCGAAATTGATAAAGAGATGATAAACAGGGTATCTTATGGACCCTAAGTGACCTATGGAGTCACAAAAGTCATGGAAATGGACTTGTAAAGGAATTGGGGATGAAAACCAAACCGATTCAGGTGAACCGAATTTGAATCGGTTTGGACCGGTTTGAACCACTATTGAACCGAATCCTAAATTCATTTTTCTAGGTAGCTTAAATAATTAAAATTGGAGATTTGAGGCCACCATTAGATAAAGAATGAATTTAGAAATTTTTAAATTTGAAAAACTCGGTCGAATGGGGGGTGAACCGGCCGATTTAAGCTTTGAACCCGGTTCGGACCAGTCAGATCCAGTTCGGAACAATGTCATCTTCTTCCTCAGGATGACAGCATTGTTCACTCGCCGAAAAATGGAAGTAGCGCCGGTGAAGAATAAACATTTCTGTTCGGTACGTTTCAGGTCATCAATGGCTATCACAAAGGTGCTAAACGGACGGCCAACGGGTCCCCGAGCTCCTTATATAAATAGCCCCTCCCCATTCATTCTCTCCACACCTAAAAACTCAATTCTCTCTCAACTGCTCCATTTTTCGGCAAAGCTCAAACTAGAGCTCTGATATGGGTTCTTTCCTGAGCCAAACAAGGTGAGGTCAGATTCTTTAGAACCGAGGAGAAGTCAACTACGCGCTTGTAGTCTCTATTTGCTCCGAGGGTCGCCAGAAAAATGCCGGCGTGATGAAATAATGAAGCAACTCCAGCGGACTGAAGCTGCCCTATTTCGGCTGAGTTGAAATCGACCATTTTGAGCCCTCCTCGGGCCAAACCAAGCCTTCCAACACTTCCTTAGCCCTCCTACGGCCGAATTAGGACTGAAAGGTAAGCCAATTCGGCTCCCCTCTACAATTTCCGACCGGTGCTAGAGAGAGAATTGGCAGAATTTTAATGATGAAATTATAACTCAATTCGGCATCAATTGATGCAATTTTTTATTCTAGGATGAACCTCAGGATGAGAGCTATATGCCCAGATTGAAAGCTCGGACCGTCGTGCCCTCATCGGTTAGTAATCGAAGCTTTCTCTCTCTATAGTCTATTTTCCGGCGAAGCTCCGTTTGAGCTCGTTCCAGTGTTAAAACTTACGATTCAAAGTTCTATGGAATCGTATGAACATGGAGAAACTCAATTTCAACTTCAATTTCAACAATTAGAGGTGTTTGATCGGTCAATTTGATGAAATCAAATTCGGCTATGTTAAAAAGTTGGAATTGGGGGGGAAATTGGGGATTTTCAAAAATTCGAGGGTCCGAAATGAAATTTCCTAAAATTGAGGGTTAAATGGGCATGATAAAAATGTTAGAGGGCCAACTGAGAAATTTTAGTATTTTTGGGGTGAAACTTACCATTTTTGTAAAGGAATGGCAAAATGGTAATATGAGAAAAGTTGGGGGACCAAATTGGAAATTCGGGAAATTAATCCCCTCTTTCTAAAATGGAATAAATTGGGGTTCTGTGATAAATTTAAAAATTTTTGGGACTCAATTTGAGGAAAAACCAGCATTAGAGAATTAAAGTTAAAGAGAAATAACTTTAGGGACCTAATTGCAAATAAATGAAAGTTTGACTTACTCATTCATTTGGAATGAATGAAGGCTATTAAGCCAAAGGATAATGTACCGAGATGTTCATATCGTGTAGGAACACGAAGTACCAGGAACGCCAGCAAGGACAAGCTCACATGAATACAAAGAATCGGTCTAGTGGAATTCATGGCATTAACGGATGAGTGGGTTCAATAACATCATACCCGGTTGGGATGATGAGCACAACCTAAAGTTAAAAACTACTTACTGATTGTGAGTGAGATTTTATATCATACCCGACTGGGGATGATAAGCACATCGAAATAAAAACTCACTATTATGTGGTATTTTAAACATCACGACTTAGAGTAGTGATGTGAAAATCATGCGGAAGAACTACTTACCGGTGGTAAGTAGATCATACCCGGTTGGTATGATGAAACTTCCTTGAAGGAAGTTTAAAACCCGTTTATCGGTTATGAATGGAGATGTCCTTATATCGGGTCGGTATAATGGATAGTGAAAAAATATTTTTGTTGGAAGTGTTCTCTCCGATTGTGTGCTAATGCTTAAAGAATTTGGGAGACCTTTTCGACAGGAGCTCGAATAGCTCTTATAGGCCGAGAGCCTCAGTTTTGGAACTTGGGGACTAATATGCTTGTTTTCTTGAAAATCTCGATCAGTGGGACATAGGTCAATGGGCACGAACAGGAGCTTGTAAACGAACATAATATATGTGCCATTAAACTTTAATAAGTAAATTGTATGGTCATGGTACCAAGGCTGGTCCAACATTCTCAGTCAACTAGCAGTAGCGCGACATGACCGGTCTCTAGAGAAGTCAAGACAAATAGTTGCAAGTTGAGTTGAAAGTTGGGACTGTTGGACTAATGACACCACATATTATATGGCATAATAAGAAAACATTGTTTGTGCATACACTATGAGTACATCATCATCAAGACACCCATGAGGGCTAGTGATGCGTCCTAAGGGCCTAGACGACCCGGTGAGTATAAGGGTAGTTTGTCATTTCAGGTGACAGTCCAAAATTTGGAGTAGCACCAAGCGCATGAGTCTGGGGTGGGGACGGGATGAAGTCTCTGTCCTCATACAGACACGAAGAATTTATTATGGGAATGAGAGTCAGATGTCTTGAACATCCACTCATTCTTAGGGTAGAAGTGGACGTACTTCTATCCGAATGGCCGGTAAAGTCGCTCCTAAGCCACAAGTGGGTTTAGTGGACGTACAGACCAGCGAATGTGTGTTTAACCTTCATGATGAAGGATGTGTATTAGGTGATGACACACCGTGATTAAGAAATGCAAACCGGGCCGGGGTGTGACATCGATCCTGCTAGGTTCCCCTTGACTAGCTCCAGCTGCTCCCACATCAAGCTTTCTCTGTCTACCATAGCTTTTCCGGTGAAGATCTGATAGGGCACAAAACTTAGCCAAATTCAAAGTGCTGGACGATCGATGGGAGCTGTGAGAGGTGATTAATTGGAGAAGAAGGTGAAGGGCGATTGGGGAACTTTTGTGTAATTTTAAAAAATTGGAGGGTGAACAATAATTTCACGAAATTGAGGGTATTTTCATGAAATTCACCCTAATTGAGGGCCAATTGGACAAATTTGGGGAAAATGGAAATTTTGAAAAATTGGGGGACCAAACTACAATTTCTAGAATATTAAGGACTGAAAGGAAAAATTGGTAAATTAAGGGTAAATTAGTGAAATTATAGTAGTTAAGGTCCCAAAAATAATAATTGGGAACCTAGGAGACCCAACATAGATTAAAGAGAAATCAAGGACCAAGGTGTAATTTAAGCAAAGTACGAGAACATAAGTGCAGTTATGAGAAAATATGGGATCCATTTGTCACCACATCCTAATCCCAACCCTCGCACCCTGCAAGACCAGATTACCTGAGTGACGGCCCTAGAAGCACTCCAAAGAGAGAAATTTCGCCGGCACAACCCTACCAAGATCATCGGGTGAGTGAGAACCACTATAATGTCCATTTTGGTTGGAATGACAGTTTAAGATTTGAAAAACTATTTTCTCGGAATTAGCATCCCCTAACTAGGTGACTCTGCTTAAAATATTTGGCAGCTAATTTCGAGCTTAGGCTTGAGATGCCAGTGGGCCCAAGGCCGGTGGGTACATGCATGGACCCATCCAAAACAGACATGTGATATATGAGGCTAAAAGATTTGAATAATGAAAACTTGTGTGATACCCATCAAGCCAAGCTGAGTTATCGAGCTTGTTAGGCTGAACCGCTGCTCTGCCGAAGCCAGGTTGTCGAACTTGTTGGGCCAGTATGCGTGGTAGGGCCGAAGTCAAGCTGACAGACCGTTGTGCGAGAGGGCCAAAGATAATGGCTATAACTTAAAAAGCTTGTTGATTGTGCATGCACCGTGATGTTCAGGCCATCATGACACCTGGCATGAGGTAGTGATGGGACCTAAGAACTGCTGAATGACCCAGGGAGCATAAGGGTAGTATCATCGTTTAGTAGGTCGTGAAGCCGAGGGCTTCCTACACACAAAGACCGAGGCAGTAGGGGGAATGAGGTCTCGTCCCATTGAGCGGACATGGTGGAGGAACTTGAGTTTGGGGTCAAACTATTGATGTTTGCACAAACACCGGGTAGAGGCAGCATGTAAACCCCACACATTTGAGTTAAGGAAAACCGGGAAAAGAACCGGTCAAACTGAATAAGAAAAACCAAACCGGTTTATATTTGGAAATAAGCAATATGAAAATTTAAAATTTTCGGTTGATCCAAAGAATTTATTCAACATTGGAAAAGAAATTTAAGACAAAATAGAAAATAAAAACCAAATTGGTTTAGGTGAACTAGATTACATAAAAACTTTAAATAGCCATCAATTAATATATACTTACGGTGACCTCCTGGGTGACCTCCTGGGAAGTGTGATTTTTTGTAACCTGAAATTTCGGTCAAAAATTTTTTTATACTTACGGCTTATCATAAATAGCCATCAATTAATATATATTTAATTATTGAAATTAATACCAATAATTTAATACCTAAATTAAATTATTGGAATTAATACAAATAATTTATTACCGAAATTAAATTATTGAAATTAATACCGAAATTAAATTATTAGAATTAATACCGAAATTAAATTATTGGAATTAATACCAATAATTTATGGCAATATTAATACTAGTAATAAATCTCGCCTATTTAATACACGGGTCTTACGACTATATAAAGAGGTCATCCCCATTTCATTCTCCTCACACCTAAACACTTTTCTCTCTCTCTCTACTGCTCCATTTCCTAGTAAAACTTGAACCAGAGCTTCGACTTGAACAAAAGTCGGGCTCTTTAGAACCGGGGAGAAGACGCTATTTGATAGAAAACTCCAGTCAATTTGAGAACCGTTGGAGAAGCACCGACATGATGGAATAGTGAAGCAACTCCGGTGGACCGAAGCTGCCCTATTTCGGCCAAGCTGGAATCAGCCATTTCAAGCCCTCCTCAGGCTAAACTAAGCCCTCCCAACACTTACTCAGCCTTTCCACAGCCGAATTAGGACCGAACGGTAAGCCAATTCGGCTCCCCTTTATAATTTTCGATCGGTGCTAGAGAGAGAATCGACCGAATTTCAATCACGAAATTCTAATCCAATTCCACATCAATTGATACAATACTTGATTTTAGGATGAACCTCAGGATGAGACTTATCTGCCTAGATCGAAAGCTCGGACTGTCGTGCCTTCACCGGAACGTTAAATAGCAGGAACGCCAGCAAGGACAAGCTCGCGTGAATACAAAGAACCAGTCTAGTGGAAATCACGACATTAACGGGTGAGTGGGTTTACTAGCATCATACCCGGTTGGGGTGATGAGCACAACTTAAAGTTAAAAACCACTTACCGGTTGTGAGTGGGATTATATATCATACCCAGTTGGGGATGATAAGTGTCTTGATATAAAAATCCACTGTTTAGTGGTATTTTAATCATCACTACTTAGAGAAAGTGATGTGAAAGTTATGCGGAAAAACTACTTACTGGTTGTAAGTAGATCATACCCGGTTGGTATGATGAGACTTCCTTGAAGGAAGTTGAAAACCCGTTCATCGGTTATGAACGGAGATGTCCTTATACCGGTCGGTATGATGGACAGTAAAAACCTATTTTTGTCGGAAGATCTCTCCCCTGACTGTGTGCCAATGCTTAAACAATTTGGGAGAACTTCTCGACGGGAGCTCGAATAGCTCTGATAGGTCAGGGGCCTCGGTTTTGGAACTTGGGGGCTAAATGCCCGATTTTGAAAATCTCGTACAGTGGGCCCAAGGCCAGTTGGCACGAGCAGGAGCTCGTAAACGAACATGATATATGTGCCATAAAACTTAATAAGTGAATTGTTTGGCCATGGTACCAAGATAGGACCGACATGCTCAGTCAACTAGCGGCAGTGCGACATGACAGGTCGACGGACTAGTCAAGACAAACAGCTGCGGGTTGAGTTGAGAGTCGGGGCCGTTGGACCAATGGCACCACAGATTACATGGCAATATAAGAAAACATTGTTTGTGCATGCACTGTGAGTACAGGATCATCAAGACACCCATGAGGGGTAGTGATGCGTCCTAAGGGCACTGGACGACCTGGTGGCTATAAGGGCAGTTCGTCGTTCCAGGTGTCTGTGCGAGATTTGGAGTAGCACGAAGCGCATGAGACCGGGGTAGGGACAGGATGAGGTCTCTGTCCTCATACGGACACGAAGAAGTGATTTCGGGATTGTGGGTCGGATGTCACGTACATCCACTCATTCCCAGGATAGAAGTGGTCGTACTTCTATCCGAGTGGCAGGAAAAGTCGCTCTGAAGCCACTAGCGGGTTCAGTAGTGATACTGACTTGTGAATGTGTGTAACCTTCATGATGAAGGATGTGTGTTGGGTGATGACACACCGTGGTAACTAAGAAATAATGGAAAAACTCAAATTTTTAAATGAAGGGATTTTTGAAAATAAAAGAGTCTGGCACACTCCATATAAATATTTTTCTTAAAAGTCAAAAGTTTTTAAAAACCCCTTTCACTGAGTAGTCGTACTCACCCCCTCCCTTATCCCTTTCAAAAAATCTTAGAAAGCCTCCCCTTAAAGACCGTCAACTAAGATGCCTGTAAGATAGGTATGTACAGTTTTAAATTTCATGCAGTTTTGATTATGTTATTCCAGGAAAAAGGTGCAGGTTAAAGGACGCCTTACTCTTTACGGTTTATAATAAGGGGAAACCCTTTAATAAACTAGGAGAGTGGCGGGTTGATCACGGGGATCCGACCAAACTGGGTCGGGGCGTGACACAGCATCCTCTATAAAGGTGGACAGTAAAGACGCTCCGATCCACAAGTGGCGCGGTCGATGACCGTTTATGAATGTGTGATCCCTCATATAATAGGAGGGCGGTTGTTGACCTTGTGACTGTGTGAAATAACATAAATGAATTAAATCTAAGAAAAATAAGAATGACATTTATAGTAGTTCCCCTCATTGAGTATTGTACTCACTCCCCTCCCTTAACCCCTTTGCGGGACATCACCCTGATAGGAAATTCTGGACGTGCTCAAGCCCTCAAGGTAAGCTTCCTACCCCCAACTTAAGTAAGGGTCCGAACGTGGACACGCCTTCACCTTCCTTGCCTCATTCAAGTAGATATATCAGAATGATACAAGGAAGGGTGACAGATATACCCCAACCCATCCTAACCATGATTCCCGACAACCTTGCAAAAACTATGAATGGAAACGCCTCTAAAGAATATATTCCTTGGATCCATGCTATGGAACAACGAGTGGAGGGCCTAAAAGAGCCCATCCCGTGGGACACACCTTGAAATAGGACCCCTCCTTACTTGGTGGAAGATGAAGTGTCTCCACCAAGGGAACTAGACCTGGCCCAGATTCAGGTAGAAACTAAAAAGAATTTCTGGGAAGCCTACACTAACTATGTAAGGGCTTTTCACCGATTTCCCCCAATTCACAATAGCACGTGTACTGTAGGCCCCACCCAACAAGCCCACGATGCAGTTGTCCTATGCCAGGGCACGAGGGCCGCAAGTCTATCAGCATCAGCAGAATTCGTGGAGCCCAACATCTATCCGTGCCCTCATTGTGGTAGAAACCATGGAGGTGAATGCCCACCTAGAAGGAGAAGATGCCTTGAGACACCTGATGTGAAGTCTCGCAACCTGCATAGGTAAAATTCACGATTAGTCAACTGGTGGGGATAGAAAGGGGTAGGAGATTCTAGAAACATCTGCTGTAATAAACCTTGGTTGGGGTTTTTTCGGTCGAACAAATAAAGAAGAATTTCTTTTCAAGAAAATCCAAATCTCTTAATTATTTCCCTGGAGAACGATGGGAGCTTAGAATACCAAGAGCCCTAAAAGAATCCCCTTCCAACACCTACACATTGGGATGAGGCTCGGATGGCTAGAGAAGTGCCTTACATGACCACCAATGACTAGCCCAGAAAATAGAGTAGGAAACTATGCGGACTAGATAACCCCAACAACCTAGAGATGAGCCAAAAGAAAACCACATCAAGAAAGGTGACTCTGGGAAATAGGGATGAAGGACCTGCACCAGGATTGGTGGTAGGGAAAAAAGTCGAATTACCTAGAGACTATGGCCTAACACTGTGAACAGACCAAGGATAGACCTAACTACCCCACGAGATAGCTGAGGTAACCAACGAATTGTAGCATATTACCCTAGGGGTGAGGAACAGATGAGCAAGACCGTACTAGAGGTTAAAGAAGGGCAGAAGGTAGAGGTCAGCAAGCGGGGAAATTATAAAGTCAACAGAACAACTATGTAAGGGAGTCCCATCGAGAAACTTGGAAGTGGAAAGGGACGCCGAAAGGAAAGGTCAAACCAATCACTTGACGAAAAACAAAGGAGAGGCACGGACCCCAACATGTGAAGAGGAACACAAACTCTGGTAGGGAGGATCAATACCTAGAACCACTAGCCCCAAGGGAGGAATGGGCAGGAGGACGAGTTGAAATAAAGCAACTCCCTAGATGAAGCCACCAAGGATCCATAGGAAAGGACCCCAAGTCCTCAGGGATGGAACTTGAGACCTCACCTTAGAGCAAGAAAGGGAAGACTCTAGAAAAACTAGTTCCATGTAGGCCACAGACTTCACAAGGGGGATTTGTCCCTCGGGGGCAACATTGATGAGAAATGGATAACCCTGGAGAACTACAACCATTACACATCGGCCAATGTAATGAACCATAAGCCAAGAGAGAAGAGAGGAATTAAAAAGAAAGGACCCCCTCGCCAGCTAGAGAACGCCAACCACAGCACAAACGGATGAACATAGGTGGACTAGTGAGTCGACGGGGTCTGCCCGAGCCTAAAACCCGAACAGTAGGGATGGACGGACGTGATAAACAATGGGATAAAACGAATAAACCTAGGCAACCCAAACTCCTGTAAAAGAGTTGGACACTTGTATTCTCGGTGACATAAAAGCATGGGCAAAACACATGGGATCATAACCAAAGGAGTAAAAAAAGTCCGACAAGGAATTGATCTAGACAACGTAAAGGATGAGCCTAAAGGAGAATCCACACTAAGGACAGGAACAAAAGGGACACGGTCCCAATCGTGAAGCAAGTCGGGCCTAAGGCCTAGAGTAAAACCATCGGATATGGGGATTGTAAATCCGCCCTTTAGAGTTAAGGAATACCGGGAAAAGAACCGGTCAAACTGATTTAGAAAAACCGAACTAGTTCACAAACCTGATCATAGGAGAATGGGAAAATTAGGGAATTCACAACTCCCGAGTGACTAAAAGGGTTCATAAACCCTGGAGAAAAACCTTAGGACAAATTGGGAGAGAAAAACCAAACTAGTTCGGGTGAATCAGATCCGAACCGGTTTAGAACGGTTTGGACCGATTTGAACCACTATTGAATCAGATGCTAAATTCATTTTTCTAGGTGGCGTAGAAATTCAAATTTGAGATTTGAGGCCACATTGTTTAGAAAATAAATTTAAATGAATTTAGAAATTTTTTATTTTGAAAATTTTGGTTGAATCAAGCCTGAAACAGCCAGTTTAAGCATTGAACTCAATTCAAAACAGTGTCATCTTCTTCCTTCAGATGATAGCACTATTCACTCGCCGGAAAATCGAGCAGCACCAACAAAGCTGAAAAGTCTCTGGTCAGGGAGTTTCAGGCAATGAATAAATGCCATTAAGGCGCCAATCGAATGACCAAAAAGTCCCCGAGCTTCCTATATAAAGAGCCCCTCCTCATTCATCCTCTCCACACCAGAAAACTCCATTCTCTCTCAACTGCTCTAATTTTAGATGGAGCTCAAACCAAAGCTCCGACTTGGGCACTTTTCTAAGCCAAACGAGGCAAGGTCACGTTCTTTGGATTCAGGGAGAAGTCAGCTACATGCTGTAGTCTCCATTTGCTCCGAGGATCATTGGAAAAGCGTTGGCGAGATCGAATAGTGAAGCAGCTTTGACAGACCGAAGCTGCCATATTTTGGCCGAGCTGAAATCGGCCAATTCGAGCCCTCATCAGGCCAAACCAAGCCCTCCCAACACCTCCACAACCCTGCTACAGCTGAATTAGAGTGAAAAGGTAAGCCAATTTGGCTACTCTCTATAAATTTCAATTGTTGCTAGAGAGAGAACCAACAGAACTTCAATGACTAAATTCTCATTCAATTCAGCATCAATTGATGCAATTCTTGATCCTAGGAGGAACCTCAGGATGAGAGCTATCTGCCCAGATTGAAAGCTCGGATCGTCACACCATCGACGGTAAGCTCTCAAAGCTTTCTCTCTATGTCTAGTTTTTTGGCGAAGCTCCGTTTGAGCTCATTCTAGCATCAAATCATGTGATTTAAAATGTAATTGAATCATATGAAAGTGTAGGAACTCTAATCTAACTTCAATTTCAACAATTAAACTCATTTGATTGGTCAATTTGACGAAATCAAATTCGGTTGAGTTAGAAGGTTGAAATTGGGGGAAATTTGAGAATTTTTAAAATTCGAGGGACTAAAGTGCAATTTCATAAAATTGAGGGCCAATTGGACATGATAAAGATGTTGGAGGACCAATTGGGTAAATTTTGAAAATTTTGGGGCAAAACTTACCATTTTGTAAAGTATGGGCAAAATGATAATTTTGGAAAAGTTGGGGACCAAATTGGAAATTTGGTAAATTAAAACCTTTTTTGTGAATTTGAATAAATTGAGGTCCCAAGATGAATTTTAAAAGTTTCAGGACTCAATTTGAGGAATAACTGGCATTAGGGACTTAAATTTAAAGAAAAATAACTTTAGGGACCTAATTACAAATAAAGGAAAATTTTGATTTTCTCATTCATTTGGGATGAATGAAGGTTATTAGGCCAAAGGATAATGAACAAGAGTGTTCATATTGTGTAGGAACACGAAGTATCGAGAACGTCGACTAAGACAAGTTCGAGTAAGGATAATAAGCCCGCTAAGAGGATATTCACTACACTATCGGGTGAGTGGGAATTTAATATCATACCCGATTGGGATGATAAACACCTTGGAAATGAAAACCCAATGCTAAGTGGTATTTTAACCATCACACCGAGAGGAGTGATGTGGAAATCATAAGGAAAAAAACTACTTGCCGGTTGTAAGTTGATTATACCCGGTTGGTATGATGAAACTTCCTAGAAGGAAGTGGAAAACTCACTTATCGGTTATAAGCGGAGATGTCCTTATACCTGGTTGGTATGATGGACAGTTGAAAAGTTTATTTTGTTGGAAGTGCTCTCCCCTGACTGTGTGCCACTACTTAAAATTTTTGGGAGATCTTCTTGACGGGTTCTCGAATAGCTCATATAGGCCGGAGGCTTCAATTTTGGAACTTTGGGGCTAATATACCCGATTTTAAAAATCTCGAACAGTGGGCCTTAGATCAGTTGGCACGAGCAGGAGCTCATAAACAAACATGATTTTTAAGCCATGAAAACTTAAGTAAATGAGTTGTTTGATCATGGTACCAAGACAAGACTGACATACTCAATGGACTAGCGGCAGTGCGACATGATAGGTCTTCGGACTAGTCAAGACAAATAGCTGCAGGTCGAGTTGAGAGTCGGGGCCGTTGGACTAGTGGCACCAAAGATTATACGGCTTATGTGAAAAACTATTGATTTATGCATGCACTTTGTTATGGAACCTTCAAGACACCCAAGAGGAGTTGTGATACGTCTCAAGGCTATGGACGACCTAGTGGATATAAGGGCAGTTAGTCGTACTAGAAGTCTTGCGAAGCTCGGAGTAGCTTCAAGCACATGAGACAAGGGTGGGGACGGGATGAGGTCTCTGTCCTCATATAGACACGAAGTTTTGTTACAGGATTAAGGGTCAGATGTCACGAACATCCACTCATTCTCAAGGTAGAAGTGGACGTGCTTCTATCTAGGTAGCTGGTAAAGTCGCTCCGATGCCACAAGTGATTTTAGTGGATGGGATGGCCTACAATTGTGTGTTCCTTCATGATGAAGGGCATGTGTTGAGTGATAAACACACTGTTATGATGAGAAATGGTTATGGAAACCAAGAATTGAGAATAAAATATTTTTAAAAGAAAATAAGGAGTCTTGCATACTCCAAATTCAAACTATTTTTCTAAAAGTAAATCTTTGAACACCCATTCACTAAGTCGTTGAACTCACCCCCTCTCTTATATCCCTTTCAGGTAACTCCGGAAAGCTTAACTCAAAGACACCAGCAACGTATTTGTAAGGCAGGTATAGTAAGTTTAAAATTTTATACAGTTTTGATTTATGTTATTCTAGGAAAGGTGCAATTTTAAAGGACGTCTTACTCCTCATTGTTTATAAAGAAAGGGCAACCCTTTGTAAGTTGGGAGAGTGGCGGGTTGATCATGGGGATCCGACCAAACTGGGTCGGGGCATGACAAGGATTGTACCGATAGGGGCAACGAGGTTCAAATCGCCACCCAGGAGGGAACCCGAGTATTATAGGAGGGACCGAAGGGCCACAGAAGGGGAATAATGCAACAGGAGATAAACACAATAGCCGACGACGGAGTGGACGAACCCAAGAATGGCGGGATGTATAGAAACATTGAACTCAGATAAATACCCATGACATAAGTTCGACCCCCCACCATATCAAAAGTATTGGACACGTAAGGCTCTACGAACACCGAGAAAAAGGGATAAGCCAACTGATCGAACCCAGGAAGGCAAAGGAACTGAGGCAAAACGAGTGACTCCAGTCGATAGGATATCGAATTACCCCTGAGGAAGCGGCACAAGGACCTCTTTAGGGGAAAAGAGACAAGTGATAGAGTTTTGAGGACAAAACTCCTAAAAGGAGGGGAGAGTTGTAAAACTCGCCCAATTGGACCAAAGGAAATTGAAAAAAAAATGGTATAGGTGTATACATGAAGAATCGAGTCATTTAATGAATAAAAAATAGCAAAAGTGGAAAATTAGAAAAACCCCAAGTGACCAAAATTTCACAAAAACTTTAAGGAAGAACCGGGAAGTGGAATTGAAGAGAAAACCGAACCGACTCAGAGTGAATCGAACCCAAACTGGACCAAACCGACATGAACCATAGTGAACCGGTTCACAAATTCATTTTTCTAGGTGGCTTAAAAATTCAAATTGGAAAATTGAGACTACCATTAGATAGAAAATGAATTTAGAAATTTTTAAATTTGAGAAAATCAGTCGAATCGGGTCCAAACCGGCCAATTTTTGAAATCTAGACTATGAACTCGGTCGAACTAGACCAGTCAATGGTCAATGAACTGGTCAACTGTCAATGACCAGTTGCACCACATTAGCTACCACATAGATGCGTTCAACCAATGGGAGGCTTCCACGTGTCCAGTCAATGGACAGCTGGCGCCCCGTCAACATGTCATAGAGACACAAGCAGCCAATGAGAGGCTGTCAAGTGTCCAGTCAACGGATGACGCGATGACCAAGCTAGCATTCCACATCAGAAAAACTGACCAATCATAGTGCACCACGTGGCATGACTGCCACGTCATCATCTTCAACCTTTAGATGCAAATAGATAAGAGAAAGAGAGAGAGGGAGTCACCGGAAAAGTTGGAGTCTTTGGCAACTCAAAAAATGCTCTAGTTAGGTCTCCGACGGCCGGGTCAGAGGCTGAGTCTTACGCCAGTCAGTAGCCTGAGCAATTGTTGGCCTCCTTATATAAAGATCACTCCCTTATTTGTTCTAAGCATCCCACAATCGAGCGAAGAAGAAGAAGAGTGAGTTTTCCGGCGAGCTTCAAACTAGAGCTCCAACGACGGGCGAAACCTCCACCAAAGGAGCTCCAAAGGGTGGCATTGGAACTGAGGAAGGATCCTCTAGCTTCAGACCTTCTTAGAACAACTAGGGAGGTGCGAGGGAGATCGCACAGTAAAGCTGCTTCGGAGCTTGAAGCAGCAAGCTCCTGCCCGACGTCACCTCACCCCATTCGACCCTTCCACCACTCATCTTGGCCACCACTGACCGCCTAAGGTCCTCCACAATACCCCTACAGGCCCTAGTAAGTTCAATTTCGCCTCCCCTCATCGAAATTTCCAAAATTCAGAGCTGCACTGACTGAAACTTCTCTCTTCAAATTCCTGTAAGGCAACAGCGAATTGTAGCAGAACTCGATCTTGTTAGGTTTTCCTTGACTAGCTCTAGTTGCCCCCACCTCAAGCTCCGACCACCACCTCTCTATCGGTAAGAAATGCAAGCTTTCTCTCTCTACTGTAACTTTTTCAGCGAAGCTTCGATAGGGCACAAAACTTAGCCAAATTCAGAAATTTGAAGTACAAGACGATCGATGTGAGCTGTAGGAGGTGATTAGAAGCAAGAATTGAAGAAAACAAGGACTTATAGGCCACCAATTGGACGAGGTAAGATCCGATGTGTCATATGCTCAAATTAGGGAATAAGGTGAAGGGTGATTTGGAGATTTTTGGGGGACTTTTGTGCAATTTTCAAAAATTGGAGGGTTGAACGACAATTTCACAAAATTAAGGGTATTTTCATGAAATTTACCCTAATAGAGGGCCAATTGGGCAAGATGGACAAATTTGGAGAAAAATGGAAATTTTAAAAAGTTGGGGGACCAAAATGTAATTTTTAGAAAATTAAGGGCTAAAAAGTAAAATTAGTAAATTAAAGGAAAATTAGTGTCCCTATAGGACTCTCTATTGAATTTTTCTCTAGGCATGGTTCAATTCGAACACTCGTTCGTGTTTTCTTCCCGATTCAGCTTGACCCAATTTTTGAATTGGTATTTTTTAGTGTTACACTTATAAATTGAACTAAAACATAAATTTTCTGATTTATCTAGCCCATTTTAAAATTTGAATTATTTTACTATTTTGAGTCGATTCGATCAGTTTTGTTCGTATTTTAATCGGTTCACCCCCAATTGTTTATTTGCCTAATTTATTATTTTTATTTTTTATTCACTTTACTATAAATTTGATCTAATAATTTTTATTTTTAGATTTGCATAACCATTTAGAAAATTTTTGGATTTAATACCCCAAATCGATTTAATTTCAACTCGAACCAATTTTTAATCGATATTTTTTTTAAATCTTATTTTTTGATAAATAGAGGTTATTTGAGTGTAATTTGTTTATTTTTGTCTAAATTCTCAATACAAACTAATTTTTCATCTAATTTGATTGCAAATCTCAATTTTGAATTTTTATTTTTAATTCTACATCTTAATTTAATCCAATTGAATTTAAATCACGATTTTAAATTTTTTGATTTACAGTCACATATAGTGTATGGTTATGAGAATGATGAGGTTAATAAGATGAGATTTCTTTGAATTACGGCCACTCGAATCTAGAAAATAATAGTAGTTGATCAATTTTTATGACAGTAAGTAGGTGGTATATGACGACTTATCATTTTAAGTAAAATTACAATCTGACTCTTAAATATCTTTACAAAACTAAAAATAAATATTATAATTAAGAATTATTTAGACAGTAGGATATGTTCGTATAGTATAACTATAAGAATAACAGATTAATGTATTTATGAAAATATTTTATCATACTAAATGCTAAAAATATTTCATATATAAGAAAATTTTAAGGAATATTTAAAGTTTTAAATTACATTTTGAGCAAATTTTGAATTTGTTACATGAAATCGTGAAAATTCACTACCTTCAATCATGTACCTTGAAGTGAAAGTTAATATTAACGACTTAATGGAATTGATGATAATTTATTTAGTTATTTATTTTTTTATTATATTTTTAAATTAAATAATAAATTTATTTTTATTTTAAAGTATTAGTTTTACATATTTAGTGTACAATAACCGTTCTTGAAAGTGTGTACAGTTGTTTATAACTACTACCTCACTATCATAGAGTGTCACAAGATCATTTTTTAATTTACGTAGGTAATTTATGCATTTAATAGATAAATTTTTTTATTTATTGTCGTATGATACAATTGTAGCTTACTAACAGAAAAAAATCCATTTAGATAGTTTTTTGTGGATTCGATTACAATTAGATCAACGCGTTATTAATTTAAGAGAATTTTCCATCTAAGTATAAAAAAAACATTTTTTATATATAGATTTGAAATGAAAAATTGTCATATTTCTCTTTTTAGAGAAATTGAAGAAGCTATATAACAATTTTGTAACCTGTCCATCTTAAAGAAAATGGTAAATAATATTATTTTCTAAATATGTTATTAATAAAAAAAAAGAGAAGTGGTTGGTAGAAATAGATTTGTATTAAAGTTTAATAACATTATATTAATTATAATGTAAATATAAAAGGATAATTATATTATTTTTAATTAAGTTAAATATTTTTAAATGAAATTATATTCATACGTGTATAATATATATATTAAAATTTATTTAATATATTTTTATAATACATGACATATACTTTATATATTATATTTTAATATATATTTATAATTATTGTCCATTAAATTTATTTTCTATTAATTTTTAAAATTTTGTAAAATAATATTATATTATATATATTTGTATCATTTAATATTATTTTAAAGTGACGTGTAACATATATTTTTTATTGCATCTATTTTAACAAATTAAAAAATAATATATAATTTGATAATATTATAATATATTACTCAGTATAAATAATAATTTTAGGGTTGTAGATATAAATTTATTTGATATTATTTATTATATTTAATATAATTTAATGTATAATAATATTTTAATATATTTTTTATTAAACATATAACAAATATTATATAATTATCATCACATAAATATCTTTTTTACCGTATAGTTAATTTTAATTTTAGATTTTATATCTTATCAGATAATATTATATTGCATATAATTTTATATATCATATTTTAATTATATTATTATATCGTACAATAATTTTTAACATATATTTTTTATTTTATACATTTTTGCTAAGAAAATATATAAATTAATAATATTATAATATTTACAAATAAAAGTAATATTGTTGAAGATTTAAAATGAGAATAAAAATTATGAGAATGTTAATTAATAAAATTATTATCTATTTTTATTTAAAATAAATAACTTTTAAATAGTTTAAATTTTATAACATTATAAATAAATAATAATTTTATATTTTATATAATCTAATATTATATTCTCAATACACAATTATATACAATTTTAATAGGGGAAATAATATAGTCGATTTAAATATTTTATTATAAAGTGATAATGAAATAATGGTTGTAATTATTTATATTTAAAATTAATAATTTATAAATAGTATAATGATTTTAAACTTATAAATTTAACACACGTTTTTATTTTATTAAAAATTTAATAATATTTTAAATAAATATATTCAAATAATTTAAAATTATTATAATTTTTATTTAATTAAAGATTTTTAGTCAATAACTCAAACATAATTCATTTATATAGATAATTTATGGAGTTTTTTTGCGGGCAGAATTTGTTTCTAAATGTGCCGTATGTGGCTCGTCTTCCACCCATGGGAGCGGTACGATAACCCTCCCATCATTAGAAAATTGTAGCAGAGCTGATTGAGGAGAAGAGAACAAGGACTTAACCACCATGTCTGTGTCTGTGGTCTCATTTTCTTCTTCCAACTTCAATCCCACCATCTGTTGCTCTTCTGCTATCGCCAATATTCGCCGCCGCCCCGCAGTCATTCTTCCGGTAACTCTGCCTCGTTTTCTTCCTCTTTGGCTGGCTTGTACACTGCATCATGCATTTCACTTTTGCCTATTTGTACGAGCTTAATATGAGATTTCAATCGCTTTCAAGGGTTTGGGGAACAATACGGGCGATTATGCCAAGTTGCAGAGCATTTTGCTGGATAAATATGGTGTCTCTACCGTAGTGGCTAATGTATCCCGTGTGGACTGGCTTCGGAATGCTGCTGGCTTGTTCGATCTCAATTACTGGCGGGGAACTCTTCGTCCTCGTCCCGTCCTTGACTGGTATACATTAACTGTTTCTCTCCGAATTTTGTCATGATGGGGATTAGTTTAGCCACTATGATGAATTGCTTGCTATGGTAATGTATGGGGGATATGAGAAGGTACTTGGAGAGAGTGAATATTGCTGTTCAAGAAGCTAAGGAACTAACAGAAGGTATGCCTTCTTTCATCTCACGGTAACTAGCCGTTCCCCTTTAGTAGTATCTACAGGATAAGCTCTATGTGCCATCCGATTGACTTTATTAAAGTTGGCTTTATCAAACTCAAAACTCCTTGCTTCTTTCGGAGCTTATGACTAGCTCCCACACCGTTGGTCTTCCACCTTCTAAAATAAAATTGCTTACTCTCAGACTCTTTGTTTATACAATGGTGTTATTGTTTTTTGTTTCTCCACCCAGAAAGAAAAAATCTTTCTCATATTTGTTTTTTCCGTTTGGACCAAGTTGACTTGGGTAATGAGTTCTCTTAAATCACTGAGAACAAAATAATTAGAAGAGGGCTAATATAGCAAGCAGCAGTGCTTCTTGAAATTTCATGTTACAGGAGGGATGCTCTCCTTGATTGGGCATTCAGCAGGGGGATGGCTAGCACGAGTTTATATGGAAGAGTATGGGGCAACTGACATATCTCTATTATTGACTCTTGGTACTCCTCACCAGTATGTTTCAATTTATTTTTTTTTCTAATTTTTTGCATTCTCTGCCCTTGTGATTCCTTCACCCAATAATATCAACTAGTCATTCTCTAAACAGCTCTCTAGGATTGTTAGTATTTATTCCACAGTCATCATCATAATTCTTACATTATTGTTCGATGTTGTTTTGAGCCGCTACTTTATTTCAGGCCACCCCCAAAAGATGCAGGGGTCATAGATCAGACAAGGGGTCTCTTGAATTATGTTCAAAATAATTGTACAAAGGCTGTTTATGCACCCCAGCTGAAATATGTATGTGTTGCTGGAAGGTAATTGATAGTCTATTCGATATTGTGCAATTCATGATCTCATCATTTAATTCTAGCATTTATTATATAATATTTCTGTTGCTTCCAATATGTTGCAAGGATGTTGCCCATGCAGTTGCTATGATATGTCAATATTGTTATAAATACAATAAATCATAGAAGAGATCTTCCTGCTGTTGGCTAACTTCTATAATGACTACAACCTTTTCTGTCTCATCAAGTTTATCATATTTACCTCTAAGTCAAATGTTGGATTATGATTTTCTAGCACTTAGGCCATATTTCACCATTTTTCTTCATAGTTTAACTTTCAAATCTGTGAAAACTGGCACCATTGTTGCAGAAATCACATGTCTTGAAATTTTTTTGGAAATAGCTTCCTTGAAATTTTACAATCATTTAATTGCATTAAATCTCAATCATTATTGAAGAGTTCAAATTAGAAAGATTAAGAGCATTAACTATATTATATATACATGACATATATTTTTATGTATAATATTTTTATTATATAACTCTATATATAATATTATTAATATATAATTTTATTTAAAATATATAAGAATAATAATAAATTCAAAAAAAGAATAACATGAATATATAAAAGGGTATTAGAGTCATTTAAACTAAAAGAGTGACAACTCCAAATTCCTCAAAATTGAATGGAGAGGTTTTGTGGTATTCATAAACCTCTCCATTTTACTTTAATAAACGGAGGGATCTGACACACCTTCCAAACCCCTCCCCCTTCAAATCCCTCCATCCAAACATAGTGTACCAGTTGTCTAATTATATCCTCAAGAGTAAATTCTTTATGTGGATCTCCTTTGCACTGGCTGTTACATGACCACACTAAATAATCTTCATCAAGATTCTTATTATGCTGACCTACATCCATCAGGGCATTGTGTGACTTGAGTAACAGGAATCATCCCAGTCCATTTATATGTTTATGTATGTTTTCTTTTGTTTTATAAAAGCACTATTAACTTAATAACTAAATTATTTCACTAATTTACATTCAAAATTAAAAAGAAAACCCAGTAAGCAGTTGCCATAGAGTAAATATATGAAAGAGCTGTTAGTGAACTGTTAGTAGTTTACTAATAAAACTCCAGGGTTTAAAGTGAGTGTTGTTTCTCCTTGATGATGCTTATTGTCAATAATTTTTGGGAAGAGGATTTTCACATGAAACTACATGTAGGTACATACAAGGGACTCGGTTCTTTGGAGGCTCAGATGAGAATGTTATGTCTGCAGTTCCGGCAAATGGGGGTCAGCTGATGTCTGAGGCCAGGATTGCGGATAGTGTTGATGATTCAACCTCAAAATATCCCACATGGCGTGCTCGGTTTATTGGTCAAGGGTACAAGCAGGTGAAATAAACTTACATTCTTGGTACTAGTATCTTGTCATATTTCCCAATCTGGTCAATAATACAATATAATATAAAAGTTTATAGTCCTACCACTTTTTCAATCTTGGGAACAATTTCAGAGATAGTCACTCATATTATGGACCCGCGAAACTTCTTTGTAGCATGAGGTTGTTAACAATGAAATTAATGGAATATGATCCTCCCATATTCTGGTCAGGTATGTGGGCTGGCAGATGTGTGGGGAGATGGAGTTGTGCCAGAAACTGCTGCTCATCTGGAAGGTGCTCTGAACCTCAGTCTTCAGGGTGTTTACCATTCGCCTGTGGGATCAGATGATGAGTCCAGACCGTGGTATGGATCTCCTGCAATTATAGAGCAATGGGTAACTCATCTACTTGACTGATCAATTTATGCCCTGATTTTGTTCGTAAGGAGAAAAGCGGAAGATGAATTGGATCTTACCTACCAAAAAGAAACATGTTATGATCAAATTTCTTGAAAATTAAGAGATCTTAATCATTGCTTTTATCCTTTTCACCCTTCTTTTTTTAATACTGTAACTTCAACGTGAAAGAATACTAACTGACAGCTCCATCTTTCATTGAAGATTTATATGTACAGCTTCACCTATACATGAGTTTGCTCCGTAAATTCATGGTTGATGCACGTGTTTCACCTATACCAACCTTGTATAATTTCAATAATGTTTATACCGACTGAGAATAAATAAAAAGTATATGTATCAATTTAGAATATTGAAAACAGTTTATATATTAATTAAATAATTAGCCCTATAATCAACAAATTAAAATTTAGCACGTTCCATGCATGCAAAAAATAAAACCTTCTCACGTGCAACCAAAAATAGTTGACTATGGTAATTGGAAAAATGTTAAGCTGATTTTATATTCTTCGTATTAGGTGAATGCAACCCCGAGTGACCAATGGTACATTTGGGAATTAAATTACGAGTACTACACAAAATTATGGTCATTTGATTTCATGAGATGCAAGCTGGAGTGACTCAATGGTACTTTCCAGTCTCTGGAAAATTATTATTAACAGCTAAAGTCTTCTGTGTAGAGTTAAATACGAAAAATTATTATTTACAGGTGAATTTTTTTAAATTATAAATAAATAATAATTCTTTATTTTATTTAATTTAAAATTATCTTATAATTAAATTATTCTATACCAATAAATATACTAATTGAATCAATTATCATAAGAAAAAAAAAAGAAGATTAATCCAAATTATGTTCATTTGCACCACAAGATTTACTATCATGGTTATGGAATCATTTAATATGTGCATAGTGGTGAAACAAGAAGCCCAACCTAGTCTCTTACAGCAGCTAAGTTTATGCTCATACATGGTAATGAAAAGCTAAGTATCCTATCTCAATGCATTATTCACCCCGTCATCTCTATCAAACTCCTTGGTCTTACCTATTTAAATCAAACACTGCATTGTTGTATTATCTATTTAAATTGTTCATAATATTGTAAAGTTAAATATTTTTTAATAATAATTTTTATTGAATAAAATAGAAAAATATTATCTATTGTAAATATTTTACTAATTACAAATAATAACTTTTAAATATATTTAAATTAGTACAAAATATAAGGGAGTAAGTTTGTCCTCGTACTGAATTCAATACTAAAAATTCGACCAATAATTTTTTTAAATATATAGAAAAAATATTTAACTCAATTTTATTGTTATTACTCGTATACATCACAAAAATAATATCCATTCCATAGATAATTATTAATACTGAGTTTAAAATTATACGTAATAATTATATACATGTTACAACGTTAAATGTTTATAATATAATCACAAATTAAATAAAATAGGTAATTATAGTAGATTTATAAAATTACAAATATTACACTAGTTATTAATTTTAAGTAGAAATTAGTTAAAAATTTTATTGATTTATAATATATTTTTACAATTTTATTGTAAATAAAATTTTTTTTAGAAGTTATGCATCCGACATTCTAGTGTTCTTTAGTGACCTGTATGTATCATTTGATTGTCACATCTAGGAGAAAAAATCTCTGAGAAAAATATGCCTTTTCAAAAAATAAACATGAAATTTCTAGCATATTTAAAGCTTTCCTGGGAAAATTACATACAACAATCTCGTGGTAAAATTAGCTGGTTGAGTGATAATGTGGAGGGCCAAATGATTTGCTTAGCGTTGAATTACAAGTTCTGATTTTTTAGGACATTCCATTATGATGAGTATCAGTAGACCGTTGGCATTTACAGCCAAGTGAGGTGGACATGTACAACCAAGAATACTTAAACATGAAAGATAATTTTAGTATTGCACAATACTTATAAAAAATTTCTTTCGCTCAATAAAATACTCACATCTTACAAGCTCAATAAAATACTGGGATCTTACAATCTGAAAAGGAGAAAGCGGTGATACAAATGCATTAAAACAGTTGAAATAACTTTTTTTTACTATACATAGTACTATAATGGATAATTTATTAAGTGGAGATATTTAATAAATTATCAATGGTTATCAAGAGTCAAGAGAATTTAACTCAACTTCAAGCGTTGGGAATAAGAGAATTTGAACTATTATAGACAAAAAAGTAAAAAATTTGAGCAATATTTTTCTAAAATCCTTGTTGTAGCTAATAAAATAAATATGCTGGGATAATTGATGAATTCAAGTGTTATTTTAGAATATAGTGATTGATACCTTATCAATAAGTATTGAAAAATTACATAGCATTCTTCATGAATCATGAAAAATCTGAAATATTTAGAGAAATAAGAAGTCTTAAAGGCAGATGATGGAAGCTAGTTGCTACAAAATGAGTAATTGAAGCAATGGTCGAGTTAGAGTTCGTAGAAAAGGAAGAGTTAGAGGTTATATTAATAAGGCATCTGTGGAATGCTATAAGTGTAATAGACTTGGACACATTGAGTGTCCGCATTTACCCAAAAGTGTCTATATAGAGAATGTGGTAATGAGCATAAGTCAATGGTGCTAATGAAATATGAAAAACTCGAGTATCCCAATTTAAATAAAATATGGTATTTGGATTCAATGTAGCAACCATATTAGTAATTGTCTCAAATGTTTCACTAAATTTTAATCAGATTTTTCACAACATGTGAATCTTGGAGTTAATTTGAAGATGAAAATTCAAGAAAAAGAGAATACATTTGGGAGTGAAAGGCAGAACATTGATATTTACTCAAGTTTATTTTGTTTCAAATCTCAAGAATAATCAAATTAGTCTTGGTCAATTACTTGAGAAAGGGATTGAAGGTGATATTTGAAGAAAACTTATGGAAAATTATCCATTCTGATGAAGGTGAATTGTTGCAAATTGTAATGACAAAAATATGATGTTAACTTTTAAACCTAGAGTTAATACTACTTCAAATTGTTATTAGATTACAATTGAGAGTGAAGCCATATTATGGCATCGAATATATGGGTATTTAAATTTTCAAGGATTAAATACTCTTTACTAAAGGGCAATGGTAGTTGGATTACTTAATTGTAACAGAATCTTGTTTTCGGATGAGCATCTCGCCACAACTATTATGATATTACAATTGTTATGCTCTTATCTGTTTTGATCGGAACCCCGGTAGCAACCCACTACCTTTCCTTATGCTACCTAGGTATTTCTACCTCAGTAGAACAAGAAAAGTAAGAGTGTACGACAAGTTGGTTTTCTACGACAAGATAATCAAAACAATTATAAAAAATTTTCGTACCTTATGAGTATTGGTTTGCTGCTTTGGCTTCTCTCCCTCTTGGACGCGAGTTCTTCCGTGAAAGGGAGTAAGGGAAGGAGGGGTGAGTTTTCGTAACTTAGTAAGTGGTTAAGCTATCAACATATTTGAACATTTAGAATGTTTATTTAATTTGCTAGTTTGATAAGCACACATTCAACTGCCCTTTTTCATCAAAAGGTTCACACATTGACAGAAGAGTACTCGACTTCTCCACTTGTGAACTGGAGCGTATTTACCGTTCACCCTGGTAGAAATTCACAACTTCTACCACAAGTTTGTGTGAGCATCACTTGCCCAATCCCTAAACCCGAGTTTGTACTTCGTGCCTACAAATGTGGGACAAGACCTCTCCCCCTCCGACCTCGATCTCAACACGCATAAAGCTCCTCGAGATTCTCGATATACTGGATGACAAAGCTTCCCTTATACTTCTTGGGTTGTCCAGTAGCCCTTAGAATTATCACTACCCCATATAGGGTGTCTCAATGGTTCTATAACATGACATGCACAATCAACAATCTTAGATTTATTAACTATTATCTTTGGTGCTACTAGCCCAACGAGTTCGATGACTCGACTTTGGCTCGGTAGCTAGTTCACACAATTAATTGATTATGAAAGTTTTTTAAGCACATAGACTTTAACTTGTTTATGAGCCTAATCCTATGCCCATTGAGCTTAGGCCCACTCGAGCAAGACTAGCTCTAAGAATACATGGTTCATGCTTTTATCACAAAAGTTTCCCAAAACGTTTAAGTTGGTTCAAGCAGTTAGAGGAGATCAATTATGAAAAATCATTTTTAATTTGGGAAAGTGCATTCATCAGTCTAACCGTGATTTCAAAACCCACTTACTTGATATATCGTTATTCGTTTCCCAGGCTAGATTGTCGGCACTTCCGAGGTGTCACGTGGTTGTAGGTAAGGGTGCCTTTCATGTACCTACAATATATCTGATAAGGAGTTATTTAGCTACTCGATTCATTTAACTTAATCCATGGGTTTTATCCTCGTGGCAATTAAATTCCCGATTCACTTCCAACTCCCATAAACTCACTAAGTTTGGCAATAATTCTCATGATTTCTTTTAATTGTAATTAAAATCCCAAGTTTATACTTAATTGTAATTAAGTCTCTAATTTCTCCAAAATCACCAATTGACCCTTAATTTCTTCAAAATTTCCAATTGGTCCCCAAATTTTCTCAAAACCTCCAATTGACCCTCAATTTAAAATTAATTTCACAAATGTCCCCCAATTTTAAAAAATTCCCAATTTTGCCCAATCCCCCCCCCAATTCACTCATTTTGGTTCTAAAATCATGTTTTATCAAATTGGATCCGCAAACTCAGTTAATTGATCCCTAACATGATACTAATCATGTCATGCATTTTGGTTCTAAAATCATGTTTTATCAAATTGGATCTATAAACTCAGTTAATTGATCCCTAACATGATACTAATCATGTCATGCACTGACCCGGTTTGAGGTCAGGACCCTATGATTAACCCACCACCCTTACTTGAATCATTTTGGTACTTCTACCTTGATGATTTAAGGAAGGTAAAGGTGTATGAATACATGTTTTTCATAACAAGTTAAAATAATTGGGTCTCATAGTATGTGACTTACCTTGAGGATTCAAGTCTACGCTTGGACCTCAATTATACCTGACCCGACCCTCTTTTTAGTTTCCTTGAAAGAGGTGAAAGGAAGGTAATGAGTATACAACTTAGTAAGGGGAAACTTTTCCTACAACAGTCAATTATATCAAATTTATTTCTTTTCCTTTTATTTTCATGATACACACAAGTTTCATAGACCAACCGCCCTTTTATCATAAAAAGGTGACATACGATCACAGATAAATCCCCCACTGTTCTACTTGTGAACCAGAGTGTCTTTACCGTCCACCATGATAGAGGTCTGTAACCTCTACCTTGATTTTGAGTGGACATCACTTGTTCGACCCTCAAACCCCAGTCATACTTCGTATCCACGATGTGGGATGGGACCTCTTCCCCCTCCGACCTTGGTCTTAGTGTGCAGGAAGCTCCCGTAGATTCTTGACATACTGGACGACGAACCACCCTTATGCTCCCTCGGTCGCCCAACAGCCCTTGAAACCACCAACCACTACCCCATGCCCGACGACTCGATGGTTCCACATCTCATGCATGCACAATCAAAGTCTTATTAATTTAAGGCCATTATCTTTGGCCTACTGGCCCCACATGTAAAACCTGTCCTTTGGGACCAAAGAAAACTGGGAAAAGAACCGATGTAGATTTATATGCAAGGAAACGAGCCAATTAATGAACGAAAAATAGTAAACGTGGGAAATTGAAAGATCCCAAGTGACCAAAAATTCAAAAAATTACAAGGAAGAACTGGGAAGTGGAATTGAGGATAGAACCTGACATGAACTGGATTGAACCGGGATGAACCATAGTGAACTAGTTCACTAATTCATTTTTCTAGGTGGTTTAAAATTATCAATTTGGGAAATTGAAGCCACCATTAGATAGAAAATGAATTTAAAAAATTTTAAATTTTAGAAAATCGCTTGAATCGGGTCCCAACCGACCAATTTTTAAATTTAGGACAGTGAACTCGATCGGACCGGACTGGTCAATAGTCTAACCGGTCAACGAACCGGATCGGTCAATGGTCATACCAGTTAGCAAACCAGGCCGGTCAATGGTCAATGACACTCGTCAGCAGCCACACAGACATAGGCAACCAATGGGAGGCTGCCACGTGTCTGGTCAATGGTTAGCTGGCGACCCGTCAACATGCCACGCAAACACGAGCAACCAGTGAGAGGCTACCATGTGTCCAATCAACGGGTGAACGGTTGACGTGGCAGATGAGCTGGACCTCCACGTTAGAAAAACTAGCTAATCACAGCGCGCCATATAGCACGGCACATCATCGTCTTTAACCCTCAGTTGCTGACAAAGACAATGGAGGAGAGAGAGAGGCCGAAAAAGCTAGAATCTCCGACGACTCAAAAAACCCTCCGGTCAGATCGTCGGCGGCTGAGTCTTATGGAGACACGTAGCCTGAATAGTTGTCGAGCTCCCTATATAATGAGCACCTCTCCATTCATTCTCAGCATCCCACAATTGAGCAAAGAAGAAGGAGAATGGATTTTTCAACGAGCAGCGAACCAGAGCTCTGACGACAGGACTTTTCTCAGCCTTTGAAGCCACATTAGGTGTCTTTGGAATTAGGAGGAAGTCCTCTACCTAACCATACACTTTGTTCAACCTAAGAGTCACCGAGGAGGAACGAGTAAGCTCGAATAGTACCATCTCACCTCGACCAGAGAACTGCCCAACCCCCTACATCCACTTCGAGCTTTCCCACGACCAATTATAGCCAAACCAGACCTCCTACACACCACCTGGAGGTATCTCGACCTTCCCCCAAGCTAAGAAGGTCAGCTCCCTTCGCCGCCCTTCACTGGAAAATACTATTCACGACCAAATTCTGAAAAACTTTAACACTAAAATTCCCACTGCTCAAGTTATCAATTGAGATGTGGTTTGATCTAGGGAGGATCCCCACGACAAGAGCAATGCGTTGGTAGCCAAAGCTCCGGTTACCTAACCCTCACCGGAAAGATATCAAAGCTTTCTCTCTTTATAGTGTATTTTCCGGTGAAACTCCGTTTAAACTCATTTCTGAACCAAATGATGTAGTTCAGGGCTTAAAATGATGAGGAAAACATAAAGGAAGTGATCTAAATCATGGATGGGGATAATGAACCAAGTTTTTATGGTCAATTTGAAGAAATTGAGATTTGGGGGCTAAAATGCATATTTTAAGAAATTTTGGCAAATTTGGGATTTTTTGAAAATTGGGGACCGAGTGGCAAATTAATAAAATTGAGGGCATTTTCATGAAATTCCCTACAACTTGATGGTCATTTGGATAAAATGGAGGACTAATTTGTAAAGTTTGATAAGTTTGGGGTAAAATTGCATCTTTGGGAAAAGTGGGGACTAAATGGCTATTTTGGGAAATTGAGGGGCCTATGGGCAATTTTGATAAAAAATAAGGACCTACGAAAGATAATTGGGAAACCTAGGGGCTGAATTAAAAAGAAAGGGCAAATAAGAACTCGAAGGTAAATGCACAAACATCAAGGAACAAATTGCAATTAAGGCAAAATACGGGGGCCTATATGCAAATACTCAAAGGATGCGACTCCTTAGTCCAGTACCCTTGTCATGCCCCGACCCGATTTGGTCGGATCACCGTGAGCAACCCGTCACTCCCTTTGGTCCATGAAAGGTTTCACCCTTTTCAAAACCGCGAGTAGTAAGTCGTCCTTCTTTCTTGTCTTTCATATAATAACATTATACGAAGCTGAATATCTTTAAATTGTCATACCTATCTTACAGGGGATCTTTAAGTTTGGTTTTCCCTTGGTAACTTGAAAGGGGTAAAAAGGAGGGGGTGAGTTCTACAACTCGGTGAGCAGGTGTTGGGAGTGAGTTTTCATATATAAAATAGCTTTAATTGCAGTGTGCCAAACTCTTTATTTCCTTTAAGAATATTCTTTCCTCAAATTCCGGTTTTCAAAACCTTTACCCTGCCAAGGGTGACATTTCCTTTCAAAAAGGATTTTTAATTTCTTTTCCAAACCTTATTCTAAAGGTTTACTATTTCTTTTTCCAAGGATTTTCAAATCCTTTCCAAGTTTTTCTTAACCTTTTTCTCATTTTCACATTAGGTGTGTTTAGCAAGCAACACACGCCCTTCATCAGGAAGGGTACACACACATTCGCGAGATGCAATTTCGACGACTGCACCCACTTGTGGATTGTAGCGTCTTTTCCATCCACTTTGATAAAAGTCCCTAACTTCTACCTAGAGTCTAAATGAACGTCTCTGACGTCCTAACCTTAGACCCAAAATACTTCATGTCCATATGAGGACAAAGACCTCATCCCAACCCCACCCTATTCTCATGCACAAGAAGCTACGTCGAGCTTTTTGACTACTGGCATGACAAACTACCTTATCTCCACTATGTTGTCTAGTAGCTCTTAGGACACATCACTACTCCTCTTGGGCATCTTAATGGTCTTGTACCTCAAGTGCATGCACAAACAATAATTTTTCCACATAGCCATTTATCTTTGGTGTCATTGGTCCAACGGCCCCAACCCTCCACCCGACCTACAGCTGTTTGTCTAGGTTGGTCCATCGACCTGATCCTAACACACTACTGCTAGTCCATCGAGTATGTTAGTCCTATCTTGGTACCATGACAAAATCACATATCCATTTCATTAAGAGTTTTCATGGCTTTCATATCATGTTTGCTTACGAGCTCCTGCTCATGCCGATTGGCCTTGGGCCCATTGTATGTGATTTTCCAAAACCGGGCATTTAGCCCCACAAGTTTAAAAATCGAGGCCTATTTGAGCTATTCTAGCTCCCGTCAAGAAGGTTTCCCAAAGAGGTTTAATCATTGGCATACAAGTCAGGGGGAACACTTCTAACAAAAATAACATTTCCACTTCATCACACTAACCGGGTGTGATGATACCTTTGCTTACAACTGGCAAGCGAGTTTCTCATTCTTTCAAGGAAGTCCATCATACCAACTGGGTATGATTTACTCTACTTACAACCAGTAAGTAGTTTTTAGCTTATTTCGCACATCACTCCAACCTTGTGTGATGTTAAAATCCCACATATAAGTGGTTTTTCATTTCTAAAGTGCTCACCATCCCAACTCGGTATGATGTGACTAAACTCACTCACCGTTAACCATGACGTGTTCATCCTCGGTTGATTTTCCAAGTTGACGCGAACTTTCTCTTGTTGGCATTCTGATCACACTTATCCTTACATGAATTGGACAGCCTTTTCACCAAAGGTTTGACATAAATGCCTAGGCTCATAATTTATCGATAAATTGCATTTAGGTCCCTAATGCAAACCTTTGCCCAATTTGACTCCCAAAGTTTCCAAAATTCCCTTTGAGTCCTCATTTTACTCAAAATTATATAAGGGGCTCAAGTTTTATGAATTTCTAATTTGGTCACCAACTTGTCAAAAATTACCATTTTCCCCTACTTTCCAAAAATGGAAATTTGACCCCAAATGTTCCAAAAATTGACCAATTGGTCCTCCAACATCTTTTCCATGGCCAATTAGCCCTAAATTTTGGGGATTTGCAATTTGGTCTATCAAGTTTATGAAATCCCCAAATTTCCCTAAAAATTCCATCCAATTTCACCCTTTCAAACTGACCGAATTTGATTTTATTAAATTGATCATTTAATCAGGGTTAATTGCTTCAATGGAAGGTATGAATCAATTTCTACACTTCCATACAATTCAATTGAGCTTTGAACCGTGTCATTTGGGTCCGAATTGAGCTCAAACAGAGCTTTATCGGAAAACTAAGCATAGAGAGAGAAAGCTTCGAAAGCTTTCCGTCGAAGGTGCGACAGTTTGAGCTCTCTATAAAAAAAGGTAGCTCTCTTCCTAAGGTATCTTCTAGGATTAAGAATTCCTAAAATTGACCCCGAATTGAAGGAGAATTTTGTTAGTGAATTTTGGTAGTTTCTCTCTCTAACTCCGACATGCAACGGTTGAGGAGTGTTGAATAGGCTTACCTTTCAGCTCAGTTTAGGTCATATGAGGGCTGTGGGGTTGCTGAGAGAGCTTGGTTTGGCTGGAAGAGGGCTGAATTTGGTCGATTTCAGCTCGGCCGAAATAGGGTAGGTTTGGTCTGTCGGAGCTGCTTCACTGTTTGATTCCGTCTGTGCTTCTCCGGCAGTCTTGAGATCAAACGAGGTTACTAACAGATAGCTAACTTCCCCTAGAGTCTAAATAACCCAACCTAGCCTTCTAATGTTGAGAAAACTACCCACGTCGGAGCTCTAGTTTGAGCTTCGTCGGAAAATGGAGCAATTGAGAGAGAATGGAGTTTTCAGGTGTGAGGAGGATGAATAGAGAGGAGCTTTTTATATAGGGAGCTTGGGAACTCTCTGCCCGACCGTTTGGCATCTTAATGGCACTCATTCTTGACTTGAAACTCCCTGAACAAGGGCATTTCTTCTAGTGAATGAATAGTGTCATCATCTAAAGGAAGAAGACGACACTATTACGAACCGTACCGTACTAGTCCGAACCAGGCTCAATGCTTAAATCGGCCGGTTTAGGTCTGATTCGATCGAGTTTTTTCAAAATTAAAAAAATTTAAATTTATCTAAATTCATTCTCTTTCCAATGGTGTCTTCAATTCCCCAATTTGAATATTTAAGCCACTAAGAAAAATGAATTTAGCAACCGGTTCAATATTGGTTCAAACCGGTCCAAACTGGTTCAATCTGGTTCAGATCCAGTTCACATGAATCGGTTTGGTTTTCTCTTCCAATTTGTCCCAAAGTCCCTTTCCATGGTTTTTATGACTCTTTAGGCCACTTGGGATTTGTAAATTTCCTAATTTTCCCTTTCTCGAACGGTTGTAGTTCGTAAACCGGTTCGGTTTTCTCCCTTGGGTTGACCGGTTCTTTCCTCAATTTTCTTATCTTTAAGGGGCGGAATTTACAACTCTCCCCTCGTTTTAGGAGTTTTGTCCCCAAAACTAAATTAGCATCCTTTTCCTTGGGAATAATTTCCCTTGTTGTTCACTTGGGGTTTTACTTGACATGCTAACACTTCGGTTGTTCTTTCACTTAGGCCCTTTATAACAAAAGCTTAAGGAATTTGTTTTCCTTTCTATTTTTTACTCATTCCATGGAGTTTATGATATATAGGCATGTCTTATCCACTATTCCAAAGGCACATCCTTAGGTTCACTTCTTCCTCTACTTAGGGAATGATTCTTACTCTTGAGGTTCTTACCCAAGACTTCAGAATTGAGAGTTCCAAAATGCTCAATTATTCTCCTTATTGTAAACCGTAAAGAGTAATGCATCCTTTAACCTGCACCTTTTTCCTGGAATAGCATAATCAAAACTGCATGAAATTTAAAACTTTACATACCTGTCTTACAGGCATCTTAGTTGACGGTCTTTAAGGGGAGGCTTTCCGGGATTTCCTGAAAGGGATATAAGGGAGGGGGTGAGTACGATTACTCAATGAATGGGTTTTTAAAAGCTTTTAACTTTTAAGAAAAATATTTATATGGAGTGTGCCAGACTCCTTTGTTATAAAAAATCCCTTCATTTAAAAATTCAGTTTTTTCCATTATTTCTTAGTTACCACAGTGTGTCATCACCTAACACACATTCTTCATCATGAAGGTTACACACATTCGCAAGTCAGTATCACTACTGAACCCGCTAGTGGCTTCTGAGCAACTTTTCCTACCACCCGGATAGAAGTACGACCACTTCTACCCTGGGAATGAGTGGATGTATGCGACATCCAACCCACAATCCTGAAATCACTTCTTCGTGTCCGTATGAGGACAGAGACCTCATCCTGTCCCCATCCCAGTCTCATGCGCTTGGTGCTACTCCAGATTTTGCACAGACACTTGGAATGACGATCTGCCCTTATACTCACCGGGTCGTCCAGGGCCCTTAGGACACATCACTACCCCTCATGGGCGTCTTGATGATCCCGTACTCATAGTGCATGCATGAACAATGTTTTCTCATATTGCCATATAATCTATGGTGCCACTGGTCCAACAACCCCAACTCTCAACTCAACTCATAGTTGTTTGTCTTGACTGGTCCGTTGACCTGTCATGTCGCATTGCTGCTAGTTGACAGAGCATGTCGGTCCTGTCTTGGTACCATGGCCAAACAATTCGTTTATTAAGTTTTATGGCACATATATCATGTTCATTTACGAGCTCCTGCTCGTGCCAACTGGCCTTGGGCCCACTGTACGTGATTTTCAAAATTAGGCATTTAGCCCCCAAGTTCCAAAACCGAGGCCCCCGGCCTATCAGAGCTATTCGAGCTCCCGTTGAGAAGGTCTCCCAAATAGTTTAAGCATTGGCACACAGTTAGGGGAGAACACCTCCGACAAAATAGGTTTTCACTGTCCATTATACCAACCGGTATAAGGACATCTCCGTTCATAACCGATGAACGGGTTTTCAACTTCCTTCGAGGAAGTCTCATCATACCAACTGGGTATGATCTACTTACAACCGGTAAGTAGTTTCTCCACAAAATTTTCACATCACTTCCTCTAAGTGGTGATGATTAAAATACCACTAAATAGTGGTTTTTTATATCGAGACACTTATCATTCCCAATTGGGTATGATATATAATCCCACTCACAACTGGTAAGTGGTTTTTAAATTTTAAGTTGTGTTTATCATCCCAACCGGGTATGATGTTAGTAAACCCACTCACCCGTTAATGCCGTGAATTCCACTAGACTGGTTCTTGGTATTCACGCGAGCTTTTCCTTGCTAGCATTCCCGTTACTTGGTGTTCCTACACGATATGAACATCTTACTTCGTTATCTTTTGGCCTAATCGCCTTCATTCATTCGAAATGAATAATAAAGTCAAACTTTCATTTATTTGCAATTAGGTTCCTAAAGTTATTTCTCTTTAGCTTTAAGTCCCAAATGCCAGTTTTTCCTCAAATTGAGTCCCGAAAATTTTAAAATTTATCATAGGACCTCAATTTATTCCATTTCACAAAAAGGGGTTTAATTTCCCAAATTTCCAATTTGGTCCCCCAACTTTTCTAAAATTACCATTTTGCCCTTCCCTTACAAAAATGGTAAATTTTGCCCCCAAAATTTCAAAATTCTTCAATTGGTCCTCCAACATTATTTTCATGCCCAATTGACCCTCAATTCATAAAATTTCATTTTGGTCCTTTGAATTTCAAAAATCCCCAAATTTCCCCCAATTCCAACTTCTTAACACAACCGAATTTGATTTCATCAAATTGACCCATGAAACGTTTCCAATTGTTGAAATTGAAGTTGAAATTGAGTTTCTACATGTTCATACGATTCTTCAAAAATGTGAATCACAAGTTTTAATGCCGGGACGAGCTCAAACGAAGTTTCGCCGAAAAATGAACTATAGAGAGAGAAAGCTTCGATTACTCACCGGTGAAGGCACAACGGTTCGAGCTTTCAGTCTAGGCAGATAGCTCTCATCCTGAGGTTTATCCTAGAATCAAAAATCACATCAATTGATGTAGAATTAGATTAGAATTTTGTCATTGAAATTCGGTCGATTCTCTCTCTAGCATTGATAAAAAATTATAAAGGGGAGCCAAATTGGCTTACATTTCGGTCCTAATTCAGCCGTGGAAAGGATGAGGAAGTGTTGAAAGGGCTTGGTTTGGCTTGAGGAGGGCTTGAAATGGCCGATTTCAGCTTGGCCAAAATAGGGCAGCTTCGGTCCGCCGAATTTGCTTCACTATTCCATCATGTCGACGCTTCTCCAACGATTCTCGGATTTACTGGAGTTTGCTATCAGATAGCTGTCTTCTCCCTGGTTCTAAAGAGCCCGACCTTTGTTCAAGTTGAAGCTTTGGTTCGAGATTTACCAGGAAATGGAGCAGTAGAGAGAGAGAGAAGTGTTCAAGTGTGAGTAGAATGAAATGGGGATGGCCTCTTTATATAGGCGTAAAACCCGTGTATTAAATGGGCGAGATTTATTACTAGTATTAATATTGCTATAAATTATTGGTATTAATTCCAATAATTTGATTTCTATATCAATTCCAATAAATTAAATTTTGGTATTAATTCTAATAATTTAATTTAGGTATTAAATAATTGGTATTAATTACAATAATTAAATATATATTAATTTATGGTTATTTATGATAAGGCGTACATACAAATTTTTGACCGAAATGCACTACTCTCGGGCAAGCACGCTTAACTTTAATGTTCTTATGGAATCTAGTTCACCTAAACCACTTTGGTTTTTGTTTTCTAATTTGTCTTAAGTTTCTTTTCCAAGGTTTAATGAACCCTTTGGATCACCCGAGAGTTGTAAATTCCCAACTTGCCCGTTAAGAAATAATCGGGTTTGTGAACCGGTTTTGAATTCTCACTTGGTTTGACTGGTTCTTTTCCTGGTTTTCCTTAGTTCAAAAGGGCAAGTTTTATAGCTTACTTCTCCAAGATTTCTCAAACGTTCTTTCCTTTATTACCTTATTATGGTAGTCCACCCATTCCTACTTGTTACGACATCTTTTGATGCTACCATCCTATTTACCTGTTCCTTGGGTTTAACTTACTTCTTGGGCCATCATGAGCACTTTTCCTTTGTACTTGATCTTTCCATCTCAACTAGCATTTCATTGGTGTGCTTATCTTTCTTTCCACTTCAGTTGGTTCTATTACCTCTTAGTTGGGATACGTATGCCTTTCAGGGGCTTCCTTCCTTGGTAGGATTCTTCCACTTTCTCCCATAATTCCTTTTTTCATTCTTCCTTGGTAGTATCTAACCATTAAATGACATCATTTGATGTAGTCCTTCTCATGTATCCTTCCTTAGAAATCTGGCGGTACGTCCTTGTACCTTTAGACACGGTTTGTTTCATGACCTCTTTGTGCGAGGCTTACTTAATCTTCATCATGGCTTGAGTATGATCCCCATTATGTCTTCGGCCATAAATTCCTTTAAGGATTTCCTTCATCCTTCTTTTCCAACATTTGGCCTTTCCACTCCTCTCTTCTTTGCCTGGGTTTAAATCTATAATTCCTACGTGGGCCAGTTCGTTAACTGCCTCATCCCTACTACTTTTCTTATTTACTTGTCTTGGGTCAGTTGCCCCTTGAGTTCACTTGTCCTTAGTGCCTATCCTATCGCCCCTTTCAAGTGTAGTCTTTACTACTTTCTAGTCCTTCCTAGGGCGTCTCCTCCCATAGTTACTAGTTACATCTTTTCACTAGATTCTTCTTACTCCTTTGCTTTTCCATAGCAGATTACTCCTTGCTATCCTGAGACATCCTATTTGTCTCTCAACATTTGGGACTTTTCTTATCTAGTGGAGGTGCTTCCTTCTTTGCTCCTGGATGGCTTATAGCTCTCTAAAAGGGAAGATTCCCTTCATCTATATTATATTCTGTTTGCGATTTCTCTAGGTCCTACCTTCGGTCCTTCTTGCCTTCCATGACTTTGGATTTTTGGTAGTCGACGTGTTTCTCAAGAGGTATTGACCTAAATCCATGGTGTTTGGGACAATCCTTCATTACTTGTCCTATCCCCCCTACATGTTAACTTGATACCTATCCTTAGTAGGGTTGGGCACTTCTTCACGCCATGTCCCTATCGTTCATACTTGTAATTGCGTTGACCTAAATGGTTCCTCCTAGCATCTTTCTAGGGAATTGCTAGTTTTGGTGCTTCACCGTCCTTGAGTCTAGATACCTTGAGAGTTTTCTTGTAGAGTCTTCTTTCCTAAGGGGTCACTCTAAGTGTCTTCCTAGATTTCTTAATTCCTTGATTTAGTTTCCTTATCTAGGATGAGATTCTCCTATGGGGTTAGGGTAGCGTGTGTTTGTTTGTCTACTTTTGTTGGGGTCATTTTCCTACGTAAGATCACATAATTTGAGAGATAGAATTATGTTACTATGTTACTATGTTATATAGTCTTAATAATGTTACTATGTTATATAGTCTTAGTTACTATGTTATATAGTCTTAATAATGTATTTGATGAAACATGCTCTAATACCACTCAAGTTGTCACGCTCTGACCCAGTTTGGTCGGATCCCCGTGAGCAACCTGCCACTCCCTTTGGTCCATGAAGGGTTTCACCCTTTTCAAAACTGCGAGGAGTAAGGCATCCTTCTTTCCTGTCTTTTCTAGAATAACATTATACAAAACTGAATATCTTAAAACTATCATACCTGTTTTGCAGGGGGTCTTTAAGTTTGGTTTTCCCTTGGTAACCTAAAAGGGGTAAAAGGGAGGGTTGAATTCTACAACTTAGTGAGCGGGTGTTGGGAGTGAGTTTTCATAAATAAAACAACTTTAATTGGAGTGTGCCAAACTTCTTATTTCCTTTAAAAATATTCTTTCCTTAAATTCTAGTTTTCAAAACCTTTACCCTACCAAGGGTGACATTTCCTTTCAAAAAGGATTTTTAATTTCTTTTCCAAAGCTTATTCCAAGGTTTTACCATTTCTTTTTCCAAGGATTCTGAAATCCTTTCCAAGGTTTTCTTAACCTTTTTCTCATTTCCACATTAAGTGTGTTTAGCAAACAACACACGCCCTTCATCCTGAAGGGTACACACACATTCGCGAGATGCAGTTATGATGACTGCACCCACTTGTGGATCGGGGCGTCATTACCATCCACCCTGATAGAAGTCCCTGACTTCTACACGAAGTCTGAGTAAACATCTCTAACGTCCTACCCTCAGACCCAAAATACTTCGTGTCCATATGAGGATGGAGACCTCATCCCAACCCCACCCCGGTCTCAGGCGCAAGAAGTTACATCGAGCTTTCTGACTGCTAGAACGACAAACTACCTTTATCTCCACCATATCGTCTAGAAGCCCTTAGGACACATCACTACCCCTCTTAGGCTTCTTAATGGTCCTGTACCTCAAGTACATTTACAAACAATAATTTTTTCACATAGCCATTTATCTTTACTGCTACTGGTCCAATGACCCCGACCCTCAACCCCGTCTATAGCTGTTTGTCTAGGCCAGTCCGTCGACCTGGCCTTAACGCACTACCGCCAGTCCATCGAGTATGTCGGTGCTATCTTGGTACCATGGAAAAATCACATTTCCATTTCATTAAGAGTTTTCATGGCTTTCATATCATGTTTGTTTATGAGCTTCTGCTCGTGCCGACTGGCCTTGGGTCCACTGTACATGATTTTCCAAAACCGTGTATTTAGCCCCACAAGTTAAAAAATCGAGGCATCTGGCCTATCTGAGCTGTTGTAGCTCCTGTCAAGAAGTCTCCCAAAAATGTTTAAGCATTGGCACACAAGTTAGGGGAGAACACTTCTGACAAAAATAACATTTCCACTTAATCACACCAACCGAAGTGATGATACATCTGCTTACAATAAAAAAGTGGATTTCTCTTTCCTTCAAGGAAGTCAATCAAACCAATTGGGTATGATTTCCTATACATACAATTGGTTAGTAGTTTTTAGCTTAATTTGCATATCACTCCAACCAGGTGTATTGTTAAAATCCCACATATAAGTGGTTTTTCGTTTCTAAAGTGCTCACAATCCCAACCGGATATGATGTGAATAAATCCACTCACCCGTTAAACGTGACGTGTTCATCCTTGGTTGGTTTTCCAAGTTGATGCAAGCTTTCTCTTGCTGGCATTTCGATCACATTTGTCCCATCACAAATTGGGCAGCCTTCTCACTAAAGGTTTGACATAAAAACCTAGTCTCACAATTTATCGATAAATAGTATTTAGGTCCCTAATGCAAACCTTTGCCCAATTTGACTTCCAAAGTTTTCAAAATTCCCTTTGAGTCCTCATTTTACTCTAAATTATATAAGGGGCTCAAGTTTCCCAAATTTCTAATTTGGTCCCCAACTTTTCAAAAATTACCATTTTGCCCCTACTTTCCAAAAATGGCAATTTGACCCCAAATGTACCAAAAATCGACCAATTGGTTCTCCAACATCTTTTCCATGGACAATTGGCCCTCAATTTTGGGAATTTGCAATTTGGTCCCTCAATTTTATGAAATCCCCAAATTTCCCCAAAATTTCCCCCCAATTTCCCCCTTTCAAACTGATCGAATTTGATTTCATCAAATTGACCATTCAATCGGGGTTAATTGCTCCAATTAAATGTATGGATAAGTTCCTACACTTCCATATGATTCAATTAAGCTTTGAATCATATCATTTGGGTCTGAATTAAGCTCAAATGGAGCTTTACTAGAAAACTGAACTTAGAGAGAAAATGCTTCGAATGCTTACCGTCAGAGGTGTGGCAGTCCGAGCTCTCTATCGGTAATGGTAGCTCTCTTTCTGAGTTATCTTCTAGAATCAAGAATTCCTACAATTGATCCCGAATTGAAGGAGAATTTCATTGGTTATGAGCAGAGATGTCCTCATACTCGGTTGGTATGACGGATAGTTGAAAAGTATATTTTGTCGGAATTGCTCTCCCCTGATTGTGTGCCATTGCTTAAACATTTTGGGAGACCTTCTTGACGGGAGCTCGAATAGCTCTATTTGGCTAGAGGCCTCAGTTTTGGAACTTGGGGGCTAATATGCCTGATTTTTTAAAATCTCAAACAGTGGGCCCTAGGCCAGTTGGCATGAGCAAGAGCTCGTAAACAAACATGATTAATATTCCATGAAAACTTTAGTAATGAGTTGTTTGGCCATGGTACCAAAACGTGACCGACATACCCAGTCAACTAGCGACAGTGCGACATGACAGGTCTCCAGACTAGTCATGGCAAATAATTGTAGGTCAAGTTAAGGGCCGAGGCTGTTAGAGTAGTGGCACCACAAATTATGTGGTATTATGTGAAAAAATTGTTGATTGTGCATGCACTATGTTACAAGACCTTCAAGATGCCCAAGAGGGGTAGTGATGTGTTCTAGGGCTCTAGACGATCAGGTGGATATAAGGGCAGTTAGTCGTACTAGAAGTCTTGCGAAACTCAGAGTAGCTTCAAGCGCATGAGATTGGGGTGGGGACAGGATGAGGTCTATGTACTCATACGAACATTGAGATTTGTTATGGGATTGAGGGTTGGATGTCGTGAACATCCACTCATTCTCAGGGTAGAAGTTGACATACTTTTATCTAGCTGGCTGGTAAAGTCACTTCGATACCACAAGTGGGTTTAGTGGACAGGTTGGCCTGCGATTGTGTGTTTTACCTTCATGATGAATAATGTGTGTTGGGTGATGACACACCATGGTAATAAGAAATGGTTATAAAAACTAAAATTGAGAATGAAAGATTTTTAAAAGAAAATAAGGAGTCTGACACACTCCAAATCAAATATTTTTCATAAAATTTTAAAATTAAAAACCCATTTACTAAGTTCTTGTACTCACCCCCTCCCTTATATCCCTTCCAGGTAACCCCGAAAAGCTTACCCCAAAGATCACTAGCTAACACACCTATAAGTCAAGTATGATAAATTTTAAAATTTTGTGTAGTTTTGATTTATGTTTATTCCAGGAAGGGTGCAGGTTTAAAGGATGCCTTACTTCTCACGGTTTATAAATAAGGGGCAACCCTTAGTAAACCGGGAGAGTGGCAGGTTGATCATAGGGATCCGACCAAACTCGGTCGGGGCATGACATCCAAGGTATATCCTTAAGTTCACTACCTCCTCTACTTAGGATAGGATTCTTCATCTTGAGGGTTATTGCTCAGAATTTAAGGATTGAGAGTTCCAAGCTGTCCAATTATTCCCTTGTCTAGTTATTCTCTTGGTCATTGAAACCCTTATCTTTATGTCCACTCGAGTGCTAAATACTTGCTTTCACGGGTTTCGGTGTTATCACCTTTTTATCTTATTTTGACCCTTCCCTCATCCGATGTTTATTACAAATTCGGTCCAGATTTTTATATTTGACCTTATCATTTTTACTCACTGACTCTTCCTTACTCGAGTCACATTTTCCTTAGGATTGTTGGGCTTACTTGTCCCTTACTACGTACATGTTCTAGAACCTACCTTTTTCTTCCCTTCTTATGTCCTTCCTCATTTAAAAATTTCGTTATATCCTTTATTCCTTAGTTGAGAAACTTCCGATTATTGGTTTCGTGTACTCCACCCTATGCACAGTCGTCCACTACTTAGGCTCCATGAAGGGAGTGTGGACCACAACCAACTTTGATGTTAGTGGTTGTTTCACTTAACTACTTCTTAATTGGAGGGTTTAATCCTCCAAGGTTTCTTGGATGTTCCTTCCTTTATTTTCTTATTATGGGTAGCCCATCCATTCTTACTTTTCATGGCATCTTTTGATGCTATCTTCCTATTTACATGTCCCTTGGGTTTAACTTACTTCTTTGGGTAATTCTAGCATGCCCCCTTTAATTCTTTTACCTCAGCATGCACTTCCTTTGCAAACTCATCTCCTTATCCTACATCACTTGGTTCCACTACCTCTTAGTTGGGATATGTATGATGCCCCTGGGTTTCCTTTCTTGGTAGTATTCTTCCCCTTTTCTTTTGGAATTTTATGCATCCTTAAGTGTATCTATCCTCAAAGTGACATACTTAGATGCCATTCTTTCTCGTTTCCTCCTTGAAACGTCCATTGTATTTTCTCCTACTTGTATCACAAGTTTATCTTTGTAGGAAATATAACTTTCATTTATTATGATGATAACGAATTACAGTCTTTAGCTATATTTATTCAAGGGAATTTTGGTAAGTACTAAGTACGGTACTAGGGTCCTTCCGTGTTTCCTCTTGGGTGAGGTTGTATACTCTAGTTGGGACCCTCGATGTAGTGGTGATGTCTTGCCCTCTGTTTAGTGCTCTTGGGTTTCCTTGAAGTGGTAGGTGGGTACTTCATTGTGTAGTGCCTTGAAGGGCTAGGCAGTTCTTTGCAAAGTTGTCAGGCTGTTTACATTCGAAGCATATTCGACATGGTTCTTCATGGTTTTTTTGGCACTTGGAACAATAGGAGCATCTCCTTGGCGGGGTTGTATTTGTCTCCCTTTAAGTATGATAACCTTCCTTTGTCCTAGAGAACCCCATTCTTGTTCCCTATTTTTGTTCACCTGGCTCCTTTTGTCTTCCTCGGCTATCCTTGTCATGCCCCGACCCAATTTGGTTGGATCCCCTTGAGCAACCAGCCACTCCCTTTGGTTCATGAAGGATTCCGCACTTTTCTAAACCACGAGGAGTAATATGTCCTTTTTCCTGTATTTCTTGGAATAACATTATACAAAACTGAAAAATAGACATAACTGTGTTTATAGTTCCCATACAGGAAGGTCTTTAAATTTGGTTTTTCCCTTGGTTACCTGAAAGGGGTAAAAGGGAGGGGTGAGTTCTACAACTCATTGAGTGGGTGCTGGGAGTGAGTTTTAAAAACAACTTTATCCAACCTGTGCCAAGGGTAATATTTTCTTTAAAAAAAAGTTTCCTCAATTTCAATTTCTTTTTCCAAAACCATTTTCCAAGGTTTACCATTTCTTTTTCCAAGTATTCTCAAATCCTTTCCAAGGTTTTCTTAACCTTTTTCCCATTTCTATATTAGGTGTGTTTCACAAACAACACATGCCCTTCATTAGAAAGGGTACACACATTCGTGAGATGTGGTTACACCGACTGCACCCACTTGTGGATCAGAGCATTTTTACCATCCACCTTGATAAAAGTCCTTGACTTCTACCCGGAGCCTGAGTGAACATCTCAGATGTTCAACCCTCAAACCCAAAAATACTTCGTGTCCATATTAGGACAAAGACCTTATCCTAGTCTCATGCGCATAAAGCTCAAACACAGAAGCTTTAGAAAACCGCAAACACAGTAGTTTCGTGGAGTTCAAATACAGAAACTCCGTATAATATAAACACAGAACTCCGTGGAGTACAAAATCAAAAACTCCGTGGAGTACAAATACAGAAACTCTATGGAGTACAAAGACAAAACTCCATGACTAATGGGTATGATGAGAAACACAAACCCAGTAGCTTCTTTTTCGCTTATCACCATCATGTCATCCAACAGCCCTTAGGATGCATCACTACCACTCTTGGGTGTCTTAATGGTCTCGAACCTCAAGTGCATGCACAAACAAAGTTTTCCTCAAAAGCCATTTAATCTTCGGTGCCACTAGTCCAATGGCCTCGACCCTCAACTCAACCTGCAGCTGTTTGTCCCAATTGGTCCATTGACCTGTCATGTCGCACTGTTGCCAGTCTATCGAGTATGTCAGCCTTGTCTCGGTACCATGGCCAAACAACTTATTACTTAACTTTTCATGGCATATTAATCATGTTTGTTTATGAGCTCTTGCTCGTGCCAATTGGCCTTGGACCTACTATTTGAGATTTTTAAAATCGAACATATTAGCCCCCAAGTTCCAAAACCGAGGCCTCTAGCCTATATGAGCTATTCGAGCTCCCGTCAAAAAAATCTCTAAAAAATTTTAAGTAGTGGCACACAGTCAGGGGAGAGCACTTCCAACAAAATAAAAAATTTCAACTATCCATCATACCAACCGAGTATGAAGACATCTCCACTTAGAATCGACAAGCGGGTTTTCCACTTCCTCCTAGGCAGTTTCACCATACCAATCATGTATGATCTACTTACAACCGGTAAATAGTTTTTTTGTATGAATTTCACATCACTCCTCTCAGGTGTGATGATTAAAATACCACTTAGCAGTGAGTTTTCATTTCCGAGGACTTATTATCCCAACCGGGTATGATATAAAATCCCACTCACAACCGGTAAGTAGGTCTTCATTAAATAAAAGTGTTCATCATCCCAACTAGTGTGATGTATAAGATTCTCACTCATCCATTAACCGTGATGTGTTCATCCTCAGTTGGTTTTCCAAGTTGACGTGAGCTTTCTCTTGGTGGCATTCCGATCATACTTGTCCCGTCGGAGTTGCGACGATCCGAGCTTTCTATCAAGAAAGGTAGCTCTCTTCCTAAAGTACCTTCTAGGATAAAAAATTCCACAATTGACCTTTCAACTTTGTTGAGGTCATATGAGGGATGTGGGGATGTTGGGAGAGGTTGGTTTGGCCGAAGAAGGGCTAAATTCGACCAATTCTATCTAGGCCGAAATAGGGCAGCTTCAGTCTACTGAAGCTGCTTCACTCTTTGATTATATCGGCACTTCTTTGGCTATCCTTGGATTGAATGGAGGTTGCTATCATATAGCTGACTTCCCCTTGAGTCTAAAGAGCCTAACCTCTCCTTTTGAGGTTGAGGAAAATGCCTAAGTTGGAGCTCTGGTTTGAGCTTCACCGAAAAATGGAGCAATAGAGAGGAGAGGTGTTTTCAGGTGTGAGGAGGATGAATGGGGATGAACACTTTATATAGGTGTAAAATTGTTTATTAAATGAGAAATATTTATTACTACATTATGGTTATTAATGCAGCAATTATTCTCATTAAATTGGGAAATTGATGGGTATTTATGAGTATTAATTCCAATAATTGAATGTAGCTATTAATTTATGGGTATTAATTCTAATAATTGAATGTAGTTATTAATTTATAGGTATTAATTCCAATAATTGAATGTAGGTATTAAATTATGAATATTTATGGATATTAATTCCTATAATTGAATGTAGGTATTAATTTATAGGTATTTATGGTAGGGGCATAGGACTAATACTACAAAGTTAATAGTTTTGTATTAAACCAAATTCACATAATTATCTTATTATTTTCACCTAAATAAATTTAATAGGTATTTACTCTATACATTCCATCAAGTTATTTATTTTGGTCAAAACAACACTTTTCATTTTATTTATTCCAATTATATCAATTGAATTTTAAACTTATAATACAATTCCATAAACAAATTTTTCCAAAATTCCAGGTTACTAAAAACACGGTGTGACAACTACTCCCCACCTTTTTAGGAGTTTTATCCCCAAAACTCATGCAACACTAGTCTCTATTTCTTACCTTTTTTGTGCAATTATGTGGTTTCATTTTCAATAACTTTCTACTACACCTCAAGCATTGGAGAGCTTTTAGCGTGGTCTTCCTATGGGAACATATTGTTAGGTAATGTTGGCAACATCAGTCCTAGTTTTCTTGGTTTCTCTCTTGGGAGCCATTTGAAAATTTTAAAACTTTCTCTTAATTACTATGTTATATAGTCTTTATAATGTATTTGAGGAAACAGGCTCTGATACCACTCAAGTTGTCACGTCCCGACCCGGTTTGGTCGGATCCCCATGAGCAACCCGCCACTCACTTTAGTTCATGAAGGGTTTCAAACTTTTCTAAACCTGTGAGGAGTAAGGCGTCCTTTTTCCTGTATTTCCTGGAATAACATTATACAAAACTGAAAAATAGAAATACCTATCTTTATAGTTCTTGTCACACCCCGACCCAGTTTGATCGGATCCCCGTAAACAACCCGCCACTCTTCGGGTTTATTAAAGGGATTCCCCTTATCCTAAACCGTAAAGAGTAAGGCGTCCTTTAAATATGCATCTTTTTCCTAGAATAACATAATCAAAACTGCATAACATTTTAAATTCATCATACCTGTCTCACAGGCATCTTAGTTGATGGTCTTTAAGGGTAGGCTTTTCGAAATCTCCTGAAAGGGATATAATGGAGGGGGTGAGTACGACTACTCAGTGAATAGGATTCGAATCTTTTAACTTAAAAAAATATTTATATGGAGTGTGCCAGACTCCTTTCTTTTAAAAAATTCCTTCATTTAAAAATTCAGATTTTTCCATTATTTCTTAGTTACCACGGTGTGTCATCACCCAACACACAACCTTCATCATGAAGGTTACACACATTCGCAAGTTAGTATCACTATTGAACCCGCTAGTGGCTTTGGAACGACTTTTCCTACCACTCGAATAGAAGCACGACCACTTCTACCCTGAGAAGGAGTGGATGTACGCGAAATCCGATCCTCAATCCCGAAATCACTTCTTTGTGTCCATATGAGGACAGAGACCTCATCCTGTCCCCACCCCGGTCTCATGCGCTTGCTGCTACTTCAAATTTCGCACAGACACCTAGAACGACGAACTGCCCTTATAGCCACCAGGTCGTCCAGTGCCCTTAGGATGCATCACTACCCCTCATGGGCATCTTAATGATCCCATACTCACAGTGCATGCACAAACAGTGTTTTCTCATATTTTCATGTAATCTGTGGTGCCACTGGTCCAATGGCCCCAACTCTTAACTCAAACCATAGTTGTTTGTCTTGACTAGTCTGTTGACCTGTCATGTCGCACTGCCGCTAGTTGACTGAGCATATCGGTCCTATCTTGGTACCATGGCCAAACAATTCACTTATTAAGTTTTATGGCACATATATCATGTTCATTTACGAGCTCCTGCTCGTGCCGACTGGCCTTGGGCCCACTGTACGAGATTTTCAAAATTGGGCATTTAGCCCCCAAGTCCCAAAACCGAGGCCCCTGGCCTATAAGAGCTATTTGAGCTCCGGTCAAGAGGTGTTCAGGTGTGAGGAGAATGGAGCAGTAGAGAGACTGAGAGAGAAGTGTTCGGGTGTGAGGAGAATGAATGGGGATTACCTATTTATATAGGTGTACAACCATGTATTAAATGGGAGAGATTTATTACTAGTATTAATATTGCCATAAATTATTGTTATTAATTTCAATAATTTTATTTCTATATTAAATTATTTGTATTAATTCCAATAATTTAATTTAGGTATTAAATTATTGGTATTAATTCTAATAATTAAATATATATTAATTTATGGCTATTTATGATAAGGCGTGCGAATGGGCAGGAGGTCACCCATCCTCACACTACTCTCGGTCAAGTATATTTCCAAATTGCTTGTTCCCAAATGATTAGTTTCGTGAACCGGTTTGGTTTTTCTCACTCGGTTTGATCGGTTCTTTTCCCAATTTTCCTTAGCTTAAAAGGGCAGGATTTATAGTTCTTATACAGGGAGGTCTTTAAGTTTGGTTTTTCCCTTGGTTACCTGAAATGGGTAAAAGGGGGGGGGGGGGGGGGGTGAGTTCTACAACTTAGTGAGAGGGTGTTGAGAGTGAGTTTTAAAAATAACTTTATCCAACCCATGCCAAGGGTAATATTTTCTTTTAAAAAAAGTTTCCTTAATTTCAATTTCTTTTTGCAAAACCTTTTTCCAAGGTTTATCGTTTCTTTTTCCAAGGATTCTCAAATCCTTTCCAAGCTTTTCGTAACCTTTTCCCCATTTCTATATTAGGTGTGTTTCACAAACAATACACACCCTTCATCAGGAAGGGTACACATATTCATGAGATGCGGTTACACCTACTACACCCACTTGTAGATCGGAGCGTCTTTACCATCCACCCTGATAGAATTCCCTGACTTCTACTCGGAGCTTGAGTGAACATCTCAAATGTCAACCCACAAACCCAAAAATACTTTGTGTCCAAATGAGTATGGAGACCTTATCATGGTCTCGCGTGCATGAAGCTCAAACAAAGAAGCTTTAGGAAACCCCAAACACAATAGTTTCGTGGAGTCCAGACATAGAAACTTCGTGGAGTACAAATACAGAACTCTATGGAGTACAAATATAGAAACTCCATGGAGTACAAATACAGAACTCCATGACTAACTGGTATGAAGAGAAACACAAACCTAGTAGGTTCTCTTTCACTTATCACCACCATGTCATCCAACAGCCCTTAGGACGCATCACTATCATTCTTGGGCATCTTAATGGTCTCAGACCTCAAGTGCATGCACAAAGTTTTTCTCAAAAGCCATTTAATCTTTGGTGCCACTAGTCTAATGGCCTCGACCCTCAACTCGACCTACAGCTGTTTGTCCCAACTGGTCCATCGACCTGTCATATCGCACTATTGCCAGTCTATCAAGTATGTCGGTCCGTCTCGGTACCATGGCCAAACAATTCATTTACTTAAGTTTTCATGTCTTAGAATCATCTTTATTTATGAGCTCCTACTTGTGCCTCTGGCCTATATGAGCTATTCGAGCTCCTGTAAAAAAGGCCTCTAAAACATTTTAAGCAGTGGCACATAGTTAGAGAGCACTTCCGACAAAATAAATTTTTTCAACTATCCATCATACCAACTAGGTAGGAAGACATCTCCACTTTGAATCGAGAAGTGGGTTTTCCACTTCCTCTTAGGCAGTTTCATCATACCAAACAAGTATGATCTACTTAAAACTGGTAAGTATTTTTTTTCGCATGAATTTCACATCACTCCTCTTAGGTGTGATGATTAAAATACCACTTTGTAGTGGGTTTTCATTTCCAAGGACTTATCATCCCAACCGGGTATGATATAAAATCCCACTCACAACTGGTAAGTAGGTTTTCATTAAATAAAAGTGCTCATCATCCCAACTGGTATGATCTATAAGATTCCTACTCACCCATTAACCGTGACGTGTTCATCCTCAGTTGGTTTTCCAAGTTGACGCGATCTTTCTCTTACTAGCGTTCCGATCACACTTGTCCCATTGGAGGTGCGACGGTCCGAGCTTTCTATCGGGAAAGGCAGTTCTCTTCCTAAAGTACCTTCTAGGATCAAGAATTCCTACAATTGACCTTTCAGCTTTGTTGAGGTCGTATGAGAGTTGTGGGGATGTTGGGAGAGATTGGTTTGGCCAGAGGAGGGCTGAATTCGACCAATTTTAGCTAGGCCAAAATAGGGCAGCTTCGGTCTACCAGAGCTGCTTCATTGTTTGATTAAGCCCATGCTTCTTCGACGATCCTTGGATCGAATGAAGGTTTCTATCATATAGCTGACTTCCTCTGGAGTCTAAAGAGCCTGACCACTCCTTTTAAGGTTGAGGAAAATGCCCAAGTCAGAGCACTAGTTCGAGCTTCACCGAAAAATGGAGTAGTAGAGAGAGCAGTTTTCAGGTGTGAGGAGGATGAATGGGGATGAACTCTTTATATAGGTGTAAATTTTTTTATTAAATGGGGAAGATTTATCGCTAAATTAGGGGTATTAATGTTGCCATTATTCTCATTAAATTGAGAAATTGTTGGGTATTTATATGTATTAATTCCAATAATTGAATATAGATATTAATTCCAATAATTGAATATACGTATTAAATTATGGATATTTATGGGTATTAATTTGAATAATTGAATGTATGTATTAATTTATGGGTATTTATGGTAGGGGCGTAAGACTAATACTACAAAGTGATAATAGTTTCGTATTAAACCAAATTTACATAATTATCTCATTATTTTTACCTAAAGAAATTTAATAGGTATTTACCTTATCCATTTAATTGAGTTATTTATTTCGGTCAAAACAACACTTTTCATTGTATTTATTCTAATTATATCAATTGAATTTTAAACTTATAATACAATTCCAGTAAAATTTTTGACCAAAATTTTGGGTTACTAAAAACACGGTGTGATAGTCCTAACCTTCTTCCTCTTTCTTACCAGTCTGTTCTACCCGACGGTGTCTCTTATGTACCAGACACTCAGATTCATGGGTCAAGCTGATGACAACAACCAAATCTGTGGGGCGTCCTAGTACTCCCATTCAGTCTCGTATGTCCGTATTAAGACCGACCACAAATCGTTGGAAACATCCCCAGGTCCGGCTAGGTTGAGGGCAAAAGGTCTTAACTCGTTAAACTTGGTTTCATACTCCAAGATAGAGTTAAGCCCTTGTCGGAGTCGGAGGAAGTCTTGTTTTTTTTTCTTGTTGATTAGATGTGGAGCTAGGTATTCCTCCGTATATCTTTCCTCGAATTGCTCTCATGTGGGGGTGGTGGCATGCAAGCTTCTAACATTATCCCACCACATTTTCGCACTAGCTTCCAGGAAAAACTCTGCTAGGATCACCATATCCTCTAGTGAAATTCTAACTATCCCCATGAGTTTCTTAATGCTAGCTAGCCAGTCCATAGCAACCCCTGCATCCTTTTCTCCTAGGAGGGTTTTGAGGCATTTGGGAATGTCCACTAGAGGAGGAACGTTAGTAGGAGGGGGATGAGATTGTACTTCCTCAGGCTCAGCTCAAGGGTTGGTGTCCACCTCAGGAGTGAGGTTAGGTCGTCCAAACACTCGGATGAACACTTTGTACAATCTCTAATGTTCCGAGCTTAATCTAGGTGGGGTTGTTGGGGCTCCTCGGGGAGTTTCCATAGGGAGGGTTGGTTGGTAGTGTCGGAGACTACATCTCTAGTTCTCTTGGTTCCTCTCTTGGGAGCCATCTGAAAATTTTAAAATTGTTCCTATTAGTTACTATGTTCTCTAGTCTTGATAATGTATTCGAGGAAACAGGCTCTGATACCACTCAACTTGTCACGCCCTAACCCGTTTTGGTCATATCCCCGTGATCAACCCGCCACTTTCCTGGTTTATTAAGGATTTCCCCTTCTTTAAATCGTGAGTAGTAAGGCATCCCTTAAACCTGTACCATTCCTAGAATAACATTAATAAAAACTACATTAAATTTAAACTTTCCATACCTGTCTTTGAGGTATAGTTAACTGGAAGACCTTGGGTAGGTTTTTTCTTGGTTACCTGAAAACGGTATAAGTGAGGGGGTGAGTTCGACAACTCAATGAATGGGAGTTTAAGAATTGATTTTCAAAAAGAATATTTTGAATTAGAGTGTGTCAAACTCCTTATATTCCTTTAATACATTTCATTCTTAAATCTTGGTTTTCATAGCCATTTCTCATTACAACGGTGTGTTTATCAACCAACACACACCCTTTATCATGAATGGAACACACATTCATAGGGCAGCATATCCATTTCACCCACTTGTGGCATCGAAGCGACTTTATCGGCCACCTAGATAGAAGCACATCCACTTTTACCCTGAGAATGAGTGGATGTACGTGACATCCGACCCCCAAACCTGAAAAACAACAATGTGTCTGTATGAGGACAAAGACCATATCTCGGTCTCGTGCGCATGAAATTCAAACGCATACTTTCTAATTTACTCAACAAAATATTCTGAAAGTAACTTAAAAATTTAGAATCACAATTAAATAGAATAATTCTAGGAATATAATGCAATATAACAACTTTTCTAAATAATAAATAAGCATCATTTGATGCACCCTTAGTTTTATTATATTTAATGAGATGTGTTATTTTTAAAATTTATTTAATTATGAGAAAAATAAAATATCTCCCCCTTTTAATCCTAAGTAATTTATGAATAAATTCCATTAAGATACTACTACAAGGAGGTGCACTATGAATTAGAAGAAGAGTATGCAATACATTAAGATTTTGCCATGACTTAGCTTCTTTAAATGTAGTGCATAGTAAACAAATTTTATCAACATTTGTTTCTATATGTGGATCTAAATAATACTAATAAAATATTGCAATAGTCTTAACTACCCTATATTGTTCGATAAGTCCTACAAAATATAATTCCTTAACAAATAACTCACACAAAGAAAATAGAGGGATGCATAATTCGTTTTCCTAAAATTGAAACTAATTTTGCAAGTAAAACTTTTCAAACATATCCTTTTTACAACTTGTAATCACTTTACAAAAGTCAAGATTATTTGCATATAATTTCTTTATATAATCAAAACCAAGAAATTTACTATCAAGGATTATAAACATAACATACATTCGTGATAGTGCATCAACAACTATATATTTCATATATTGTCTATACTTGATCACATATGGAAAAGTATTGATGAAAACCACCCACCTTGCATGACGCTTTTTCAACCTGTGTTGCCTCCTAAGGGGCAAATCAAATACATAATTCATGTGAATCACATATTCTTTTGGCCTTAACTGTCATATCTGTAAAGGTTGAGAAAACACAAACATCCCATTGTTATAACTAGGATAGTTGAGTGCTACTTCGCTCAACTTTTGACTAAAATATATAGTTGATCTTGTTTCCTGCATCAATACACCTCCAATACTTATTCTTAACGTATCACATTCAATTTCAAATGTTTTAGAAAAAATAAGGTATTACAAGCAAAAGAGAATTAGTTAGTTTATCTTTTATTAGTTTGCAAATCTTTTCTTTATCGTCACATAATTTAAATGATATATTCTCTTTTAAAATCATAGTGAGAGTTGTAGGACAACTATTAAATCGATGAACAAAACAAGTTAATATAAGGAAACTTCTCACCTATAAAGCCCATCCTTAGGAGTTAAGGAAAACTGGGAGAGAACCGGTCAACTCGAGTGAGAAAACTGAATTGGTTCACAAACCCCAAAAACTAGAGAACGGGAAAATTGGAAAATTTACAACTTCTGAGTGACCCAAAGAGTCATAAAAACCTTGGAAAGGGACTTTAGGACAATTTGGAAATGAAAACCAGACCGGTTCAGGTGAACTATATCAGAACTAAATTGAACTAGTTTGGACCAGTTTGAACCACTATTGAACCAGATGCTGTCATAAAGGTGGAAAAATCAAATTGCACCGACGGAAAGGAAACATTTCCATTCAGGACGCTTCAAGCCATCAATGAGTATCATAAAGGTGCCAAACAGACGGCTGGAGAGTCCCCAAGCTCCCTATATAAAGAGATCCTCTCCATTCATCCTCCATACACATGAAAACTTTACTCTCTCCAAGCTACTCAGTTTTTCGATAAAGCTCAAACTAGAGCTCCAACATAGGGGTTTTTCTAATCCAAAGAAGGCATGGTTAAGTTCCTTCCTTAGACTTGGGGACAAGTAAGCTACCCGACAGTAGTCTCCATTTGCTCCGAGGATCGCCGAAGAAACGCCAGCGTAATCGAATAGTGAAGCAGTTCTAGCAGACCGAAGTTGCCCTGATTCGACCGGGCTTAAGACGACTAAATCGAGTCCTCCTCAGGCCATACCAAGCTCTCCAAACATTCCCCCAGCCCTCATACGACCGAATTAGAGCGGAAAGGTAATTCAATTTGGCTCCACTATGTAAATTCTGATCAGTGTTAGAGAGAGAAAAAAATGAAAATTTATTGACCAAATTCTCCCTCGATTCGACATGAATTGAGGTGATTCTTGATCCTAGGAGGAACTTCATGATGAGAGCTATCTACCCAGGTCGAAAGCTCGGACTGCCGCATCCTCGACGATAAGCTTTCGATGCTTTCTCTCTCTAAGTCCAATTTTTCGGTGAATCTTTGTTTGAGCTTGTTCCGACGTCAATTCATGCGATTCAAAGTGCAATTGAATCGTATGGATGTGTATGAACTCAATCTTACCTTTAATTTCAACAATTAACCTCAATTGATCGGTCAATTTGATGAAATCAAATTCAGCCAGTTTGAAAAAAAATTGTGGGAAATTTTGGGGGAAATTGTGGATTTAAAAAATTCGAGGGACTAAAGTGCAATTTCCCAAAATTGAGGTCCATTCGTGAGAAATGAAAGCTATCAGGCCAAAAGTTAATGAACAAGGATGTTCAAATCGTGTAGGAACACGAAGAATAGAGAATGCCAGCAAGGATAAGCTCATGTGAGGCAAAGAGTCGATTTACAAATATTGGGTTAGTGAGAATTTTCACATCATACCCGATTTAGATGATGAGTACCTTAGAATGAAAAATCACTACCGTGTGAAATTTTAAACATCCCACCTGGTTGGAGTGATGTGGAAATTACGTGGAAAAACTATTTACTGGTTGTTAGTAGATCATACCCAGTTGGTTTGATGAACTTCCTGGAAGGAAGTGGAAAACCCGTTTACCGGTTATAAGCGGAGATGTCATCATACCCAGTTGGTGTGATCGATGAGCTAAAAGATATTTTGTCAGAAGTATTCCCCTCTGACTGTGTTCTAGCTTAAAACTTTTGGGAGACCTTCTTGATGGGAGCTTGAATATCTCAGTTACGCCGAAGGCCTCGGTTTTGGAATTTGAGGGCTAAATAACTGATTTTGAAAATCTCGTAAAGAGGGACAAGGTCAGTTGGCACGAGCAAGAGCTCATAAACAAACATGATGTTAAGCCATGAAAATTTTAATAAATGATGTGATTTGGCCATGGTACCAAGACAGGATTGACATACTTGATAGACTGGTGAAAGTGCGACGAGACAGGTCAACCGACCAATCTAGAAAAATAGTTGCATGTCGAGTTGAGGATCGGGACCATCAAGAAGCCCAAGAGGGGTAGTGATGCATCCTAAGGGCTACTGGATGACATGGTGGAGATAAGGGCTGGTTGTTGTGCCAGTAGTCAGGGAAGCTCGACGTAGCTTCATATGCAAGTGACCAGGGTGGGGTCGGGATGAGGTCTCTATCCTCACACGGACACTGAGTTTATTTTTGGGTTTGAGGGTCAGATGTCGCGAATATCCCCTCATCCACAAGATAGAAGTGGATGGGCTTCTATATAGGTGTCCGGTAAAGTGGCTCCGACGCCACAAGTGGATGGACTGCCCTACGAATGTTTGGTCCCTTCATCATGAATGGCGTGTGTTGATTGTTAAACACACTAATTGTGGATAATGATGAGTTATGGTTTTAAAAATTGAGAAATTGAGTAAAAAATAAGTTTAAAGGAAATTAAGAAGTCTGACACATTCCAATTAAAAATTATTTTATTGTAATTCTTTTTTTGAAACACCGATCCACCAAGTTGTAGAAACTCACCCACCTTTTTTATTCATTTTCAGTAGTAGAGAAATGACTAGGAATAACACTAGGATTTACCCTTTATCAGGTATGCTTAATTTCTTTTTAAGTTTGCATGTTTATTGATATATGTTATCCTAGTTAACATAGTGAAAATTTCGCATGTCTCTTCTTGATTAAAGAAAGGGGGAAACCCCTCTTGAACCAAAGGAGCGGCGGGTTGATCACGGGGATCCGACCAAACTGGATCAGGGCATGACAACGTTAGTGGTATTAGAGCTAAGTTCACTTGAAACATTATCAATACAATGCCCTGACATTAATAAAACTTTAACAATTATGTAGGAAGGAGAATCCCTAGGAAATTCGTCATGAAATCCAGTCCTCCACACATGACCATGAAAAAGACACCCATCCTAAGGGAGGCAACAATTTAACGATTCATAAAGGGCGAGAAAAACGTACCCTAGGATATGGTGGAAGATTATCGAAAACTTATGGGAGCTTTACTGGAACTAGAAGGCATTACATACCCTCCTCCAAGGCAAGAGGAACTTGTACCTCCTCCTAAAAGCCCAACCCCTCCTCCAGCCCGACAACAATCGGAGAGAAATCCAACTAAGAAAGAGGCTTGGGACAACTACTAGGATGCGTATGCCACATTCATGAAGGTTCATCAAGTAGCCCCACCTACTCAGTCCACCTTCAATCCCTCCCAATGAATGAAGTGTACATATGAGTGTGAGGCGGAGGTATTGAGGTGGTACGGATTGGAGGCCATACATGAAGTTTATCCCATAAGGGAATATGGGGGGACCCCAACTAGTTCCTTAGAGCCATCAGATGAGGAATCCCACAACTGTTCCAAGGCTAACTCTCGGCCTATGACCAGAAGGGACTAGGGGTAGAAAATCTCGGTAATAAGCCAAGAATGGGAATAAACTTTTTCATGAATGAATAAAAGTATGATTTCTCCTCAAATTTTAGTCTCTTGATAAATACAATTGATGAAAATAGGAGTATACCAATAAATATCGAAGTAATAGGTAAAGGAAAATTTGAGTTGACGCAACCTCTAAGGTAGCCAAGTAAGTTTCCTCTCGGAGAAGGGAAAAAGGACTTGGCAAGGTATCTTAAAAGAGTCTACTAAAGTTCACCAAGGAGGATAGATCCTAACTAAGGATGGAAAAGTCTAGTCAACGTCAAAGAGCATGGGACGAGTGGAAGTCTAAGGAGTCAGGGAAAGACTCTATGGATAAAAGTAAGGAAACAAGAAGGATTAGATTATCCCAAGGAAAACCAAAGGAATGGAAGTTGACCAGAGAGAAAGTAAGAAGGATATGGGAAGCGCTGATGATATTAAGACAATTAAATCATGACAAGGAGAAAGGAGAATGGAGAAAGGGAAGATGTACGATAGAAAGAAACCTGGGAATAATACCAATACTTGGAAAAGAGTTAGGACACACATCCTTAGGAACACGATAGTAATAAGGGACTTTGTTTGGAAGTAAGAATGTGGAAGAAAAAGGAATAGAAGATAAGGAAGGAATCCATAGTGAATCACCATACAAAGGTCAGCAAGTATAAGGAAAGAATAAAGGAAGAACTTACAAGGAGTAGTAGGGAGAATGAACGTGAAAATCTCAGGGTAGGAATCCCTAGAAGAAGGATGAAGAGTGGAAGTGGAACCGGGGAAAGGAGGAAGTTCCAAGCTAGGGTAATCAACAAATGAAATATCATAAACTAGAGTAGAAACCATTATCTCATTAAAGGACATAGACGATTCAGTAAATACCTGTAGGGCCAAGTGTGATCTACTTGCAAGAGAGCAGAGGAACCAAATAGGGATTTTAGATAGACCTAGTTGAAGAAAATAACTCATAACAACTAGATCATCCAGAAGAATAAACAACTTCCTAAGATGGACCGAAAAGTATTGAGGACTACATCCTCAAAAGGGAATGAGATGTGTATTAAGAACAATATGACTCAAGAGACGATGTTCTCAAATATCATATGATAAAGAGAATGATAAGAATGAGGTAATTAATGAATTAACTCTCAGGAGAAGTATAAGCTCCAACAAAGAGGGAGAGATGGAAAGGCCAAACATTTGGAAATTTAAGATGAAGGCAAAATATTTAAAGAGATCAACAACCAACACTGAGTTAACAATCAAAATAAAGAGAGGATAAAATTAAGTAAGCCTCTCACATGACACTCGTGAAATCTTAAAATAAGGCTAATGTGAATTCCATCTAAAAGAAATGGATGGATATAGAAAAGAAATGAGAATGAAGACGAAGTACATATAAGTTCTCAAGGGTAGTGTAAGCAGAAAAGGATGGCATCAAGGAATACTTTTTAAGTTAAATAATCTAAATAGCAAGACAGGAAGAGAACCTGAGAGAACAGAACATAAACTGCCAAGGAAGGAAACCTTGAAAGGATGAAAGGTACCCAATTAAAAGGAAATGGGATCCACAAAATGGAGACGAGATAAATTCATCCAAGAGAATGGTATGGGACCATTAAGATGCCCAAGAGGGGTAGTGATGCGTCCTAGGGCTACTGGACGACATGGTGGAGATAAGGGCAGGTTGTTGTGCTAGTAATCAGGGAAGCTTGGCGTAGCTTCATGCGTATGAGACCGAGGTGGGGTCAAGATGAGGTCTCTGTCTTCAAGCACTATTAAATGATTCTTAAAGGGCAAGAAAAAGAGTACCCAAGGATATGGTGGAAGATTATCAGAAACTTGTGGGAAGGCCTTACTAGAACTAGAAGGCATTACATACCCTCCTCTAAGGCAAAAGGAACTTGTACCTCCTTCCAATAGCCAAACCCCTCCTCCAGCCCCACAACAATCAGAGAGAAATCCAACTAATAAAGAGTCTTAGGACAACTACTGGAATGCATATACCACCTTCATGAAGAACCACCAAGTACTCCCACCTACTCAGTCCAACTTCAATCCCTCCCAATGGATGAAGTGGACATATGAGTGTGAGGCGGAGGTATTGAGGCGGTATGAATTAGAGGCCATATATGAATTTCACCCCATAAGGGAATACGGAGGGACCCCAAGTAATTCCTCAGAGCCATCAGATCAGGAATCACATAACCATTCCAAGGCTAACTCTCGGCCTATGACCCCAAGGGACTAGGGGGTAGAAAATCTCGGTAATAAGCTAAGAATGGAAAATAAACTATTTCCTGGATGAATAAAAGTACGATTTCTCCTCAAATTTTAGTCTCTTGATAAATACAATTGACAAAAAATAGGAGTATACCAATAAAGATCGAAGTAACGGTTAAGGGAAAATTCGAGTTAACCCAACCTCTAAGGTAGCCAGGTAATTTTCCACCCGAAGAAGGGAAAAAGGACTTGGCAAGGTATCCTAAAAGAGTCTACTAAAGTTCACCAAGGAGGATATATCCTAACTAAGGAAGGAAAAGTATAGTCAATGTCAAAGGGCATGAGACGATTGGAAGTCTAAGGAGTCAAGGAAAGACTCTATGGATAAAAGTAAGGAAACAAGAAGGATTAGACCATCCCAAGGAAAACCAAAGGAATGAAAGTTGACCAGGGAGAAAGTAAGAAGGATATGGGAAGCACTGACGATGTTAAGACAATTAAGACAGGACAAGGAGAACGGAGAAAGGAAAGAAGTACGATAGAAAGAAACCCGGGAATAATACCAATACTTGGATTAGAGTAAGGACACACATCCTTAGGAACACAATAGTAATAAGGGACTTTGTTTGGAAGTAAGAATGAGGAACAAAAAGCAATAGAAGACAGGGAAGGAATCTAGAGTGAATCACCATACAAAGGTCAGGAAGTATAAAGAAAGAATAAAGGAAGAACTTACAAGGAGTAGTAGGGAGAATGAACGTGAAAATCCCAGGGTGGGAGTCCCTAGAAGAAGGATGAAGATAGAAAGTGGAAACAGAGAAAGGAGGAAGTTCCAAGCTAAGGTAATCAACAAATTAAATATCATAAACTAGAGCAGAAACTAGGACCTTATTAAAGGACATAAGTGACTCAGTAAATACCTGGGGGGCCAAGTTTGATTTACTTGCAAGAGAACAGAGGAACCAAATAGGGATTTTACATAGACCTAGTTGAATAAAATATCTCATAACAACCAGATCATCCGGGAGAATAAACAACGTCCTAAGATGGAACGGAAAGTATTGAGGACAACACCCTCAAAAGGGAATGAGATGGGTATTAAGAACAATACGAATCAACAGACGACGGTCTCAAATATCATATGAAAAAGAGAAAGATAAGAATGAGGTAATTAATGAACTGACTCTCAGGAGAAGTATAAACTCCAGCAAAGATGGAGAGATGGAAAGACCAAACATTTGGAAATTTAAGATGAAGGAAAAATCTTTAAAGAAATCTATCACGCCCCGACCTGGTTTGGTCGGATCCCTGTGAACCACCCACCACTCTCCCGGTTTATTAAGGGTTTCCCCTTATTATAAACCATAAAGAGTAAGGCGTCCTTTAAACCTGCACCATTTCCTGGAATAGCATAATCAAAACTGCATGAAATTTTTAAACTTTACATACATGTCTTACATGCATCTTAGTTGATGGTCTTTCAGGGTAGGCTTTCTAGGATTTCCTAAAAGGGATATAAGGGAGGGGGTGAGTATGACTACAAAGTGAATGGGTTTTCAAAGGTCTACTTCTAACTTTTAAGAAAAACATTTATATGGAGTGTGTCAGACTTCTTTCTTTTAAAAAATCCCTTCATTTAAAATTTCACTCGGGTTCTTCCATTATTTCATAATTACCAGTGTGTCATCACCCAACACACATCCTTCATCATGAAGGTTACACACATTCACAAGTCAGTATCACTACTAAACTCGCTAGTGGCTTCGGAGCGACTTTTCCTGCCACCCAGATAGAAGTACAACCACTTCTACCTTAGGAATGAGTAGATGTATGCAACATCTGACCCACAATCCTAAAATCACTTCTTCGTGTCCGTATGAGGACAGAGACCTCATCCCGTCCCCACCCTGGTCCCATCCACAAACACCTGGAACGACGATCTACCCTTATACTCACCGGTTGTCTAGGGCCTTTAGGACACATCACTACCCCTCATGGGCGTCTTGATGATCCCGTACTCATGGTACATGCACAAACAATGCTTTCTCATATTGCCATGTAATTTGTAGTGCCACTGGTCCAACGGCCCCAACTCTCAACTCAACCCACAGTTGTTTGTCTTGACTGGTTCGTCGACCAGTCATGTCGCACTGCCGCTAGTTGACTGAGCATGTCAGTCCTATCTTGGTACCATGGCTAAACAATTCACTTATTAAGTTATATGACACATATATCATGTTCGTTTACAAGCTCCTGGTCGTGCCAACTAGCATTGGACCCATTGTACGAGATTTTCAAAATTGGGCATTTAGCCCCCAAGTTCCAAAACCAAGACCCCCAGCCTATCAGAGCTATTCAAGCTCTTGTCGAGAAGGTCTTCTAAATTGTTTAAGCATTGGCACACAGTCAGGGGAGAGCACTTCCAAGAAAACGTATGTTTTCTCTATCCATTATACCGCTCGAGTATAAGGACACCTCTGTTCATAAACGATCAATGGGTTTTCAACTTCCTTCGAGGAAGTTTCATCATATTAACCGGGTATGATCTACTTACAATCGGTAAGTAGTTTTTCGTATGATTTTCACATCACTTCCTTTAAGTTATGATGTTTAAAATACCACTAAATAGTGGGTTTTCATATCGAGGTACTTATCATCCCCAACCCAGTATGATATAAAATTCCCACTCACAACCGGTAAGTGGTTTTTAATTTTAAGTTGTGCTCATCATCTCAACAGGGTATGATGTTAATAAACCCACTCACCCGTTAATGCCGTGAATTCCACTAGATCGGCTCTTTGTATTCACGCGAGCTTGTCCTTGCTGACATTCCCGGTATTTCATGTTCCAACATGATATGAAAATCTCGGTTCATTATCCTTTGACCTAATAGCCTTCATTCATTCCAAATGAATGAGAAAGTCGAACTTTCATTTATTTGCAATTAGGTCCCTAAAGTTATTTCTCTTTAAGTCCATAATGCCGGTTTTTCCTCAAATTGAGTCCCGAAGCTTCTAAAATTTATCATAGGACCTCAATTTATTCCATTTCACAAAAAGGAGATTAATTTCTCAAATTTCCAATTTCGTCCTCCAACTTTTCCAAAATTACCATTTTGCCCTTCCTTTACAAAAATGGTAAGTTTTGCCCCAAAAATTCCAAAATTTCTCAATTGGTCCTCCAACATTATTTTCATACCCTATTGGCCCTCAATTTCATAAAATTTCATTTTGGTCCTTAGAATTTCAAAAATCCCCAATTTTCGCCAATTCTTCCCCCAATTTCAACTCTTCAACACTGTCAAATTTGATTTCATCAAATTGACCGATCAAAAACCTCTGATTGTTGAAATTGGAGTTGAAATTGAGTTCCTACATGTTCATACGATTCTAAGGAACTTTGAATCACGGATTTTAACACTGGAACGAGCTCAAACGGAGCTTCGTCGGAAAATAGACTGTAGAGAGAGAAAGCTTCGATATCTCACCGGTGAGGGCATGACGGTCCGAGCTTTTGATCTAAGCAAATAGCTCTCATCTTGAGGTTTATCTTAGAATCAAGAATCGAATCAATTGATACAGAATTAAGTTAGAATTTCATCTTTGATATTTATCGGTTCTCTCTGTAGCACCGGCCGGAAATTACAGAGGGGAGCCGAATTGGCTTACCTTTCAATACTAATTTTGCCGTGGGAGGGCTGAGGAAGTGTTGGGAAGGCTTGGTTTGGCCTGAGGAGGGCTCAAAATGGCCGATTTCAACTTGGCTGAAATAGGGCAGCTTCGGTCCACCGGAGCTGCTACACTGTTTCATCACGTCGGCGTCTCGCCAGCGACCCTCAGAGTGAACGGAGACTACAGACGTGTAGCTGACTTCTCCCCATTTCTAAAGAACTCGACCTCACCTTGTTTGGCTCAGAAAAGACCCCATGTGAGAGCTCTAGTTTGAGCTTCATTGGATGATAGAGCAATTGAGAGATAATGGAGTTTTTAGGTATGGAGAGGATGAATGGGGAGGGGCTCTTTATATAGGGAGCTCGGGGACCCATTGGCCATCCGTTTGGCACCGTTATTGCAGACATTGAAGACCAGAAATGCCCCAAACATAAACGTTTCTTCTTCACTGGCATTTCTTCAGTTTCCCGACAAGTGAACAGTGCCATCATCTTGAGGAAGAAGATGACACTGTTCTAAACCGGACCGGACCGGTCTGAACCGGGTTCAAAGTTTAAACCGGCCAGTTCACCCCCCATTCAACCAAGTTTTTAAAATCTAAAAATTTCTAAATTCATCTAAATTCATTCTCTATCCAATGGTGACCTCAAATCTCCAATTTGAAGTATTTAATTCACCTAGAAAAATAAATTTAGGATTCGGTTCAATAGTGGTTCAAACCGGTCCATACCGGTTCGGATCCGGTTCACCTGAACCGGTTTGGTTTTCATTCCCAATTCCTTCACAAGTCCATTTCCATGTCTTTTGTGACTCCTTGGGTCACTTAAGGTCCATAAAATTCTCAGTGTACCTTCTCTTTATCGATTTCGGTTCATAAACCGGCTTGGTCCTTAAACCGGTTCAATCTGGTTCGGGTCCGGTTCACCCGAACTGGACTGGTTTTTCTCTCCCACTTTGTTCTAAGGTTCCTTCCCAAGGCTTATGAATTTCCTTGGAGTACAATAGAGTTGAGTTCCTTTGTTTTGCTCGATCTCTGTCGGTTCTGGTTCATGAACCGACTCGGTTCATAAACCAATTCAATCTTGTTGGACCCGGTTCTTCCAAATCGGTCTAATTTTCCTCTTCCAATTTGTCATAAGGTTCTTTTACATAGTATTTTGAAACCTTTGGATCACCTGGGAGTTGTAAATTCCTAAATTTCCCATTAATAATTGATCAAGTTTGTGAACCAGTTCGGTTTTCTCACTCGGTTTGACCGGTTCCCTTCCTGGTTTTCCTTAGCTCAAAAGGGTGGGGTTTACAACTCTCCCCTCCTTTTTGGAGTTTTTTCCCCAAAATTTAGTTAGCTACCTTGCATGAACAATCATTTCCTTTGATGCCCCTTTAGTGTTTGTTTACGATGCAAACTTTTCTCTCATCCTTGCTATTAGTCCCTTTTACAACCTTCACTTAAGGAATCACTTGTCATTTATATATTTACTCCCTCCAGGGATTTTTTCATAACTAGACATACCTTACCTCAGGGTATGTTCTTAGATTTTATCTCTCTTTTTGCTTAGAGCAACATTCTTCCCCTTGAGGTCCTGTACTCAAGATTGGAAATTCCAAGATAACTAACCATTTCCGTGTCTATTTAATCGCTTGATCATTGAAACCCTTAGCTCGTCGTCTTATAGAGCATTTCGTACTTATTTCCACGGATTTCTTTATCATCACCTTTTCATCCCATTTCGACTCTTCCTTCATTCGTTGTTCATTACAAATCGGTTCAAATTATGTTTGACTTTGTCATGCTTATGAATTGACTCTTCTTTATTTTGAGTCATGTGTTCATCGAGATCGTTGGGTTTCTTCTCCCTTATAGCATGACATTTTCTAGATCTTATCTCTATATCCATTAGATCTCCAAAACACCTCCTTTAGGGTTATTTTTCAACCTCTCAGGGATTGCATAACTTCATCCCTCTTTTCCTCTAGTAGTATTCATCGACTACCTTTACCGTTATTAACTCAATTTGCACAACTATGTCGGTTCTCCTTACCCACTCATCCCTTTTTGACTTCCTTATTGAGTATTTCTGGTCCCAATTATTTGATCTCCAGATGTTTTACTGACATTCTGGGACTCGCCCATTCTTAGGTTCATCATCACTCCTAATAACATCCTTTACTCAAGAATTTCCTTTGGCCTTAACCTGCACTTACTTGTTTGTAACCACTTCATAGTTCATTATTCCCATTTGACCCTTTTCAGTCTATTGTTTTGTTTCGGGGAATTCCCTTTTTACGTTTTCATTCACTAATGTGTCCCTCAAGGTAGAGACTTTCGTTCTAGGAGCTACATGTTCAACCTTCTTACCATTGCTTGAAGGTTCCCTTTTCTCCCTTTCTTCGTACCCTTATCTGTGTTAGGGTATATGTTTTGCTTTGGATCCTTCTCTATCCACAACTTTTGTTTTATCCCTTGTTCCTTACATAGGACACTTTCAATTATTGGTTTTATTTTGTGCATTCCACATTATGCTTGGTTGTCCACTCTTTAAGCTTTGTATGCATGTGTGGGCTATGACCCGCCTTCCCAATTGTGGTTATTCCTTCTTAGCTTCACCTTATTAGGGGACTTACTTTCCTAACATCTTCTCGAACATTTTTCCTCTATTACCTGAGTATGGTTATCCAATCATTCATACTTATCACAACATCTTTTAATGCTAACCTGTTAAATAATTTCTATTAAGGAGGGTTCACATCCTCCTTATTTCAAAATCTCGTGTTCTCCCTTCTTGAGGCTCACTTAACCGTTCCAAGACTTTAAACTATAAATCTAGTTTTGACGATCGATTTCTTTAAGGATTTCCCTTCGTTCTTCTCTTCCTACATTTTGGCCTTTTCACTTCTCCCTTCTTTGTTGTAGTTTAAATCCATGGTTCTTTAAAAAATCAGTTCTTTAACTGTCTTCTTCTTTTTATTTTTCTGGACCAATTGCCTAGGCAGCTGTATCACTCGTTCTTCATGCCCATCCCATTGTCTTTCAGAGAGTGTAGTCTTTACTACAACTCATCCTTTATTAGGGTTTTGTTCATTCTCTTTGGCTGTCCACCGTTACTAGTTTCTTCTTTCTACTTGGTTCTTCTGGAATTATTTCTTGATACTCCTGCTCTTTCTCTAAACAGGTCATACTAGGACATCACGATACTTCCTTGGTAGGATTATTTCCTTTTCTCTTGACATTCCTTTTTACATTTGCTCAAGGGGATTTTTACCCTTAAATGACATCCCTTCATGTCGTCTTCTCCTGTTTACCTTTACTCCACAATTCTTGCAGGCACATCTTGTATACTCTTTCTGCATCTTCATTTGTACCCAGTACCTGTCTACTTCTTTAGGGAGCGTACAAATCTTTCTTGTTTCAAGTTTTCTTGGTCGTTATGTGAGAGGCTTGCCTATTCCTTTCTTGGCTTGAGTTTTAGTCGTTAATTGGCCCTTGGTCCTTTTAAGGATTTCTTTCATCCATCTTTTCTCTAATATTTGGTCTTTCCACCTCTTCCTTCTTTGCTGGAGTTTACTCTATCACCCTCACAAGAATAGTTCATTACCTATTCACCCCTACTTTTCACCTTGTTTAGTTTTCTTAAGGCAGTTGTCTTTCTAATCTCCTTGTCCTTAATGATCCTTCTAGTGCCCTTTTTAGGGTGTATTCCTTACTACTTCCTGGTCCTCCTTAGGGTGTTGTTCATTTTTTTTACCATCTCGTTTCATGGTTTGCTTACTTCTGTTATATTGTTTCGAATCTCCCCTTTGACTTCTCTATATTTTCCAAAGGAAGTTGTATCTAACATTCTATCATTTTTCCAAAGTAGGTTAGTCTCGGCCTCCGGTGCATCCTTCCTTCAAGTAGTTTCTAATGATGGGTTAGCTCCTTGCACTCCATGTTATGTCCATCTGCCAACCAATGATTCCTTCAAGACACTTGGTTGTATGCATCCCTCCAGAGTTCCCTTTCATAGCGTATTCCTTCTCTTCTTCACTCTAACGGTGTCATTCCCTAGAGTTCCGGGGGACATTTTTCTTTGTTTGCCCCTTATGAGAGGGTTCTTAGTATGCTTCTCATGTACCTTATCCCTATTCATGAGGTATCCTTCTCAATTTGACCTTCTTAAGAAGTTTTTGCATTAACCTCATCATTTCTTAACCTCTTGGTGAACTGTTTACGTAACCCGCTCCATGGTATCAGTCTCCAATCCTTCATGTCCTTCGTGACCTTTGAGGAGATATTGCCTTGAATCTATGAGGTGTGGAACACTCCTTCTTTCCTTATACTTATACTAGTCCGTCTTGGTACTTGTCCTTAATAGTATTGAGCACTTTCTCGAGTAGCATTCTTATTGTCCTCACCTTTTCATTTCATTGCCCAGTAGTTACCACCAGAGTTCTCACTCCTTAGTCTCCTTGTCGGTTTTCTTGTCGAGCCTTCTCTACCTACTAATTTTCCCTAAGAGTTCTCCTAGACTCTTTAGTCTTTTGGTTCATTTCCTTATTTGGGATGGGATTCTCCACGGTCTCCGAGGTTTGTTTGGTTACATTTCTTGAGGCAATCATCCTACAGTTGAGACGTTGGCTTACATCCTTGTTTAGAGACATGGTTTCAGGAACATGGAATTCTTCATTAATGAAGAAGGAGTACAATATGTTAGGGTCTTAACCATATTACAAAGGGGTGGTCATGAAATAGGTAGAGGACTACAGGGTGTGTGCTAAGCATCCTCCATGGTAAGGTTATAAGCCCAAACTGGTGTTCCTAGTCTCAGGCTTGGCTTCCTTTGTACTCAAGGTGTGACCTCAACAAGTCCAATCATCATCCTCTTGGATACTTTGTCGTTTGGTCCTTGGGGATTTCTACTATGCCCCAGGCATTTGGAAAGCTTCTAGAGTTGTCTTCTTATGAGGACAGGCTGCTGAGCAGAGTCATTCCTAGTTTTTTTGGTTCCTCTCCTGGGAGCCATCTGTAAATTTTAAGAGAAATCCTATTAGTTACTATATTTTCTAGTCTTGAATATGTATTCGAGGAAAAAGGCTCTAATACCATTCTAGTTGTCATGCCCCGACCTGGTTTGGTCAGATACCCATGGGCAACCCGCCACTTTCTCGGTTTATTAAGGGTTTCCCCTTATTATAAATTGTAAAGAGTAAGGGGTCCTTTAAACCTACACCATTTCCTAGAATAGCATAATGAAAACTGCGTGAAATTTTTAAACTTTACATACCTGTCTTACAGGCATCTTAGTTGATGGTTTTTCAGGATAGACTTTCCGGGATTTCCTGAAAGTGATATAAGGGAGGGGGTGAGTACGACTACTCAGTGAATAGGTTTTCAAAGGTCTACTTCTAACTTTTATGAAAAACATTTATATGGAGTGTGTCAGACTCCTTTCTTTTCAAAAATCCCTTCATTTAAAATTTCTCTCGGGTTTTTCCATTATTTCATAATTACTGGTGTGTCATCACCCAACACACATCCTTCATCATGAAGGTTACACACATTCACAAGTCAGTATCACTATTGAACTCGCTAGTGGCTTCAGAGCAACTTTTCCTGCTACCCGGATAGAAGTACAACCACTTCTACCCTAGGAATGAGTGGATGTACGCAAAATCTAACCCACAAACCCGAAATCACTTCTTTGTGTTTGTATGAGGACAGAGATCTCATCTCATCCCCACCTCAGTCTCATGCCCTTGGTGCTACTCTAGATATCATATAGACACATGGAACGACGATCTACTCTTATACTCACCGGGTCATCCAGGGCCCTTAAGACACATCACTACCCCTCATGGGCGTCTTGATGATCCTGTACTCATGGTGTATGCACAAACAATGTTTTCTCATATTTCCATGTAATCTGTGGTGCCACTAGTCCAACGGCCCCGACTCTCAACTCAACCCGCAATTATTTGTCTTGACTGGTCCGTCGACCTGTCATGTCGCACTGTCGCTAGTTGACTGAGCATTTCGGTCCTATCTTGGTACCATGGTCAAACAATTCACTTATTAAGTTTTATGGCACATATATCATGTTCGTTTACAAGCTCCTGCTCCTACAAACTAGCCTTGGGCCCATTGTACAAGATTTTCAAAATCGGGCATTTAGCTCGCAAGTTCCAAAACCAAGGCCCCTGGCCTATCAGAGCTATTCGAGCTCTCGTCGAGAAGGTTTGCCAAATTGTTTAAGCATTGGCACATAGTCAGGGGAGAGCACTTCCCACAAAACGTATGTTTTCTCTATCCATTATACCACCCGGGTATAAGGACACCTCTATTCATAACCGATGAATGGGTTTTCAACATCCTTTGAGGAAGTCTCATCATACCAACCGGGTATGATCTACTTACAATCGGTAAGTAGTTTTTCTGTATGATTTTCACATCACTTCCTTTAAGTTGTAATGTTTAAAATACCACTAAATAGTGGGTTTTCATATCGAGGTACTTATCATCCCCAACCGGGTATGATATAAAATTCTCACTCACAACCGGTAAGTGGTTTTTCATTTTAAGTTATGCTCATCATCCCAACCGTGTATGATATTAGTAAACCCACTCACCCGTTAGTGCCGTGTATTCACGCGAGCTTGTCCTTGTTGGCGTTCCCGGTACTTCGTGTTCCTATACAATATGAACATCTCAGTTCATTATCCTTCGACCTAATCGCCTTCATTCATTCCAAATGAATGAGAAAGTCAAACTTTCATTTTTTGCAATTACGTCCCTAAAGTTAATTCTCTTTAACTTTAAGTCCCTAATGCCAGTTTTTCCTCAAATTGAGTCCCAAAACTTCTAAAATTTATCAAAGGACCTCAATTTATTCTATTTCACAAAAAGGAGATTAATTTCCCAAATTCCCAGTTTGGTCCTCCAACTTTTCCAAAATTACCATTTTGCCCTTCCTTTACAAAAATGGTAAGTTTTGCCCCAAAAATTCCAAAATTTCTCAATTAGTCCACCAACATTATTTTCATCCCCAATTGGCCCTCAATTTCATAAAATTTCATTTTGGTCCTTCAAATTTCAAAAATCCCAATTTTCCCCAATTCTTCCCCCAATCCAGGTTCTAAAGAACCCGACCTCACCATATTTGGCTCAGAAGAGACCCCATGTCAGAGCTCTGGTTCGAGCTTCGCCAGAAAATAAAGCAGTTGAGAGTGAATGGAGTTTTCAGGTGTGGAGAGGATGAATGGGGAGGGGCTCTTTATATAGGGAGCTCAAGGACCCGTTGGCCATTTGTTTAGCACTGCTATTGCTGACATTGAAGACCTGAAATGCCCCTAACATAAGTGTTTCTTCTTCATCGGCGTTTCTTCAGTTTCTTGACAAGTGAGTAGTGCTGTCATCCTGAGGAAGAAGATGACACTGTTCCGAACCGGACCGGTCCGAACCGGGTTCAAAGCTTAAACTGGCCAGTTCACCCCCCTTTCGACTGAGTTTTTCAAATCTAAAAATTTCTAAATTCATTCTCTATCCAATGGTGGCCTCAAATCTCCAATTTGAATTATTTAAGCCACCTAGAAAAATGAATTTAGGATTCAGTTCAATAGTGGTTCAAACCGGTCTGTACAGGTTCGGATCCGGTTTACCTTAACCAGTTTGGTTTTCATTCCCAATTCCTTCACAAGTCCATTTTCATGTCTTTTGTGACTCCTTGGGTCACTTAAGGTCCATAAAATTCCCGGTTTACCTTCTCTTTATCAATTCTGGTTCATAAACTAGCTTGGTCCTTAAATCGGTTCAATCTGGTTCGGGTCTGGTTCACCCGAACCGGACTGGTTTTTCTCTCCCACTTTGTTCTAAGGTTCCTTCCCAAGGCTTATGAATTTCCTTGGAGTACAATAGAGTTGAATTCCTTTATTTTGCCCAATCTCTATCGGTTCCGGTTCATGAACCGACTCGGTTCATAAACCAGTTCAATCCTATTGGATCCGATTCATCCAAACTGATCTAATTTTCCTCTTCCAATTCATCCTAAGGTTCTTTTCCATAGTATTTTGAAATATTTGGATCACCTGTTTGTTGTAAATTCCTAAATTTCCAACTAACAATTGATCGGGTTTGTGAACCGGTTCGGTTTTCTCACTCGGTTTGACGGGCTCCCTTCCCAATTTTCCTTAGCTCAAAATGGTGGGGTTTACAAAATCAATGACCAAGACTAAGTTAATAATCAAACTCAAGACAAGAGAAAATTAAGTAAGCCTCTCACAAGACACTGGTAAAATCTTAAAATAAGGTTGATGTGAATTTCATCTTAAAGATATGGATGGATATAGAAGGAGAATGAAGATGAAGTACATATAAGTTCTCAAGGGTAGTGTAAGCAAAAAAGGGTGGCATCAAGGAATACTTTTTAAGTTAAATATTCTAAATAGGAGGACGGGAAGAAAACCCAAGAGAAGAGAACATAAACTGCCAAGGGAGGAAACCTTGGAAGGACGAAAGTGACGCAATTAAAAGAAAATGGGATCCACATAAATGGAGATGAGATAAATTTGTCCAAGACATGTTGGTCAAAATGAAAGGATCAGGTACAAAGGAAAGGTACTCAGGAGGACCCAAGGAGCAAGTTAAGTCCAAGTAAGGTGTAAGTAGGATAACACATCAAAAGAAGTTGGCAAGTAAGTAGGGGGTAGATTGCCCATAAAAGAGGAAACATAGGAAAACACATCTAAGAACCCTTGGAAAAGTTAAACCCTCAATTAGGAAGGGATTTAAATAAGGGATCAATGACGTTAGTATCAATAGTGATTAACGCTCCAGTTCATAGAGCCTAAGGAGAGAACGACTAGACATAGTGTAGAGTACCCAGAATAAAAATAAGAGTTAAAAATGTCGCGGGTAAAGGATAAGCAAGGAGACTGAAATTTTATATAGAGAAGGATTTAAATGGACGAATGCTCTATTATATGAAGGGGTGTGAAGAAAGGGAAGGAATGAAAATTTTAAATAATTAAAGAGGGGATTGAACGTGTAGTTCCCAAAGTAAACGTCTCTGATGGAAGAGACAGGGTAAAGAGCAAAAACTGAAATAAGGTAGCGATCCCAGGTAAGCAATAGATACATAAAACCAAAGAAGATAAACTCTTATAAGAATTTTGAAGTGATCACAAAAGAATAAGGGTTGATTAAAAGAAGAGAAAGTTCTTGAGAAAAGAGACGCCATTGAAACTAAGGACATAGGAAGGGTCCAAATTGGATAAACGGAGTTAACACTGAGATCGATGAAGTGTGTAGGTGGTGCTCAAGAGGATCCCGAACTAAGGGTAGTAATGACAAAGGAAGTGACTACACATAGGAATGAGTGGGTATCTTGGAACTACCAATCTTAGAACCCTAAGTAGAGAACCTCAAGATGAAGAATTATGATTTAAGGAACATAGGAGGTGAATTTAAGGAATTAACCTTAAACTTTCAAGTAAGGTATGCTTGATTAAAGTAAGCTCCATGGAATGGATAATGGGAAGGAAAAGAAATCTATAAGAGTGTATTGTACCAGGGCTAGATGGAAATAATCGAGAAGGTTGTATGTCAATAAACAATAAGTTTATATGAAGGGAAGTTCTTTCTAGTACTAAGGATGTTGAATACATTTTGGAGACAAAACTTCTAAAAGGAGGGGGGAGTTGTAAACCCCGTACTTTAGAGTTAAGGAAAAGCGGGAGAGGACTGGTCTACCCGAGTGAGAAAACCAAACTGGTTCAGGAACCCCAACCACTAGAGAATAGGAAAATTGGAAAATTTACAACTCCCGAGTGACCCAAATAGTCATTAAAACCTTGGAAAGGGACTTTAGGACAATTTGGGATAGAAAACCAGACCGGTTTAGGTGAACCTGATTGAACTGATTTTAACCACTATTGAACCAAATGCTAAATTCATTTTTCTAGGTGGCTTAGAAAATTCAAATTGGAGAATTGAGGCTACCATTGGATAGAGAATCAATTTAGATGAATTTAGAAATTTTTAATTTTGAAAAACTCGGATAAATCAAGCCTGATCCAGTCGGTTTAAGGGTTGAACATGGTTTTGACCAGTCCGGTCCGGTTCGGAACAATGTCGTCTTCTTCCTTCAAATGATAGCAATGTTTACTCATCGAAAAATTGAACAGCATCGACGGAAAGGAAATGTTTTTGTTCAGGATGTTTTAGGCCATTAATTAGTGTCATAAAGGTGCTAAACGGACGGGCAGAGAGTCCCTGAGCTCCCAATATAAAGAGCCTCTCTCCCTTTATCCTCCATACACCTGAAAACTTCACTCTCGCCTAGCTACTCAGTTTTCCGATGAAAGTCAAACCAGAGCTCCGACATAGGGGTTTTTTCAAGCCAAAGAAGGCGTGGTTTGGTCCCTTAGACTCGGGGAGAAATTAGCTACCTGACAGTAGTCTCCATTTGCTCTGAGGATCATTTGAGAAATGCTAGCATGGTCGAACAATGAAGCAACTATGGCGGATCAAAACTGCCCAGTTTCGACCGAGCTTAAGACGGCCAAATCGAGCCCTCCTCAAGCCAAACCAAGCTCTCCCAACACTCTCTCAACCTTCATATGATCGAATTATAGCAAAAAGATGAGCCAATTTGGCTCCTCTCTATAAATTCTGAGGTGAGTCTTGATCCTAGGAGAAACTTCAGGATGAGAGCTATCTACCCAGATTGAAAGCTCGGACCGTCGCACCCCCGACGGTAAGCTTTCGAAGCTTTCTCTCTCTAAGTCTAGTTTTCCAACGAAACTCCGTTTAAGCTCATTCCGGCGTCAATTCATGCGATTCAAAGTGCAATTGAATCCTATGGATGTGTAGGAACTTAATCTTACCTTCAATTTCAACAATTGACCTCATTTGATCGGTCAATTTGATGAAATAAAATTAAGCCAGATTGAAAAAGGGAAATTGGGGAAACATTTTGGAGAAAATTGTGGATTTAAAAAATTCGAGGGAATAAAGTGCAATTTCTAAAAATTGAGGGCCAATTTGCCATGAAAAAGATGTTGGAGGACCAATTGATCAATTTTTGGAATTATTGGGGTCAAATTGCCATTTTTGTAAAGTAGGGGCAAAATGGTAATTTTTGAAAAGTTAGAGACCAAATTGAAAATTTCGGAAACTTAAACCCCTTTTGTAATTTTGAATAAATTGAGATCCCAAAGTGAATTTTAGAAGTTTCGGAACTCAGTTTGGGGAAAAATTGACATTAGAGACCTAAAGTTAATGAAAAAGAACTTTAGGGACTTAAATGCAAATAATTAAAAGTTTGGCATTTTGTTCATTCGTGAGTAATGAAGGCTATCAAGCAAAATGTTAATGAACAAGAATGTTCAAATCATGTAGGAACATGAAGAACCGATAATGCCAGAGGGGATAAGCTCGCGTGAGGCAAAGAGCTGGTTTAGAAGAAAATACACTACGAATATCGAGTGATTGAGAATTTTCACATCACACCCGGTTGGGATGATGAGTACCTTGGAATGAAAAACTACAACCATGTGGAATTTTAAACATCACACTTGGTTGGAGTGATATGGAAATTATGTAGAAAAACTACTTAATGGTTGTAAGTATATCATACTCGGTTGGTATGATGAACTTCGTGGAATGAAGTGAAAAACTCGTTGACTGGTTGTAAGCGGGGATGTCATCATATCTGGTTGGTGTGATCGACGAGTGAAAAGATATTTGTTTAGAAGTGTTCTCCCCTGACTGTGTACCACTGCTTAAAACTTTTGTGACGGGAGCTCAAATAGCTTAGTTAGTCCGAAGGCATCAATTTTGGAACTTGAGGGCTAAATGCCAGATTTTCAAAATCTCATATAGTGGGTCCAAGGCCACTTGGCACGAGGAAAATCATAAAAGTTTTAATGAATGATGTGATTTGGCCATGGTACCAAGACAGGACCTACATACTCGATGGACTAGTGGTAGTGTGACAAGACAGGTCGATGGACATGTCTAGACAAACAGTTGTAAGTTGAGTTTATGGTCTGGGCGATTGGACTAGTGGCACAAAATATTAATGGCATATATGGAAAACTTTTTTTTTTCATGCACTGAGGTTTAGGACCATCAAGATGCCCAAGAGGGGTAGTGATGCGTCCTAAGGGCTACTAGACGACATGGTGGAGATAAGGGCATGTTGTCATGCTAGTAGTCATGGAAGCTCGACGTAGCTTCATGTGCATGAGACCGGGGTGGAGTCGAGATGAGGTCTCTGTCCTCATACGAACATGGAGTTTCTTTTCAGGTTTGAGGGTCAAATGTTGCGAACATCCACTCATTCCCAAGGTAGAAGTGGACGGGCTTCTATCTAGGTTGTCGGTAAAGTTGCTCCGACGCCACAAGTGGGTGCAGTGGATGTGCTGCCTTGAGAATGTGTGATCCCTTCATGATGAAGGGCATATGTTGATTGTTAAACTCACCGATTATGGATAATGATGAGTTATATTTTTAAAAAATGAGAAATTGAGGAAGAAATAAGTTTAAAGGAAATTAAGTAATATGGCACACTCCAATTAAAAACTATTTTATTGAATTTTTTTAAAACACTTATTCACTGAGTTGTAGAAACTCACCCACCCTGTTTATCCCTTTTTAGGAGTAGAGAAATAACTAGGGATAACACTAGGATTTACTCTTTGTCAGGTATGCTTAATTTCTTTTTAAGTTTGCATGTTTGTTGATATATGTTATTCTAGGGAACATAGTGGAAATTTTGCCTAGCTCTTCTTGATTAAAGAAAGGGGGAAACCCTTCTTGAATCAAGGAAGCAGCATGTTGATCACGGAGATCCGTCCAAACTGGGTTGGGGCATGACATCACCTGATTTACCCAATAAGGTGGTGGCCAATCTTGAATTGCATTTCCTTTTTAATGATATTCTCTTCAAAACATACAACATATTTAGGAAATACAAGATTATCCAAATAAAATATACATTTTCTAAAATTGGAAAATAGCATATATTTCCTAAAAATATTTAAGAAAAATTTTAAATATTAATTTATGTTCATATAAGGAAATATTATATATTACTATATTATTAAAATATATATTACTAAACTTTTCAATGAAAGCATATAATAAATTATTTCATAATCTCAAAGAAATATTAGTTGTATTAGTCAAACAAAATATCATAATTAACCATTCATATAAACCAGGTTTTGTCTTGAATACAATTTTCAATTCATATTTATCTTTAATTGGAATTTTATTATATTCATTTTTAAGTTTTACTTTTGAAATCAAATAAGATTCATATAAAATATCTACCATATTATCTAAATGAGAAATAAAGTATCGAAACTTTACTATGATATTGTCATTAACTTAACAATCGATGCATATCTACCAAGTTTTATCCTTTTTGGATAGTTGCACAACATGTGGATTAATTCTCTATGGTACAATTCTCTTTTCCACCAGATTTATAAATAGGTGTTGAGTTTAATGTTTGATCCTTCGATTTGACAACAAAACAAGAGATATCTTCTTTAGAACATGCTTGAATTCTTATAAAAAAATATATAATATTGCTCTATAAATATCCAACAATGGGATTAGTATTTAAAAATATATCCTTGTACACAAGTACTGTAAGAACATGTAAATTTTTATTGTTCTCACTTTTTATTGTAATAAAATTATTTTTACTCTATTTTCAATTATGACTTTTTCTTTTTTTTTCAATTTTGGCTTTTCTCTCTTATGTTTTAACTTTGATTATTCTCTCTTATTTTTCAATTTTACTTTTTTTCTCTTTATTTTCAATTTTGGCTTTTTTTCTTCTTTTTCAACTTTCCCTTTTATCTCTTCCTCTTCAATTTCATATTTTTTTTCTTATTTTTTCAAACCTGACTGGATCATAGTAATCTTCGTCTATTTGAAAAATTTATCAATACACTTACTGGATAATTCCTAATAGTAGTTGTTAGGAATAAATCGTTGGTGCATAATTACTTTCATCTCGCTCCATGACTCCACATGGTGTTCATAGTTTCATTTTCTACCTTTCACCAATTGATCCTACCATGTAATTGCATAATCTGAAAATGAATAGGATGCAACTCGTACCTTTTTCACTTCATAGTAATTGTGATATTTAAAGAATTTATCCATCTTCTTTTCCTATTAAAGATATTCTTCTGGGTACTCCTTTACTTGTAATAATGGTATATTCAAATCATAGAGGTTATCCGTCATTGGTCTTCTTCTAGTTGTATATAACTCTTGATTCCTTCGTTCCTCCAAACAATCCAATCATGTGTGTAATGACTCAACTCCAGACTTTACCATCCATTTTATTTTACTCATCATGTTTTGAACAGATTGAGGGAAATTGTCTTCTTTCCATGTGTTTATTTGTTGTTAGGACTTGTAATTTTATCAATTGTTAGAAATAAAACAACATCGCAATGCTCACTCATATGCTTCTCTCAAATACTCTTATTTCACACTCAAATAACCTTTTCTTATAGATTTAAAATACTCTTGCCTTTTTCCACTTATATGTCTTCTTTCAATTTTAATTTAACTCAAGAACAAATCATTTTCATGAATCAGTTCAACTTGAAGAACAAATCATTTTCATGAATCAGTTCAACTTGAAGAACAATCAAGATAAATTAACACAGTTTGAAAAATCAATTATAAAAAGGATTTAAGCGTGATATATGAAGATAATCAAAGTGATATAGAAAAAGAAAAAGAATAAAAATCTAATAGAGTAGAAATAATAAGATGAGTATAAATTTTGTGCTTATTCTCTTTTTTTTTTGCCTTTTTTTTTACCTTTTTTTACCTTTTTATAATTCTTTTTTTTCCTTTCTTGTTCTTTTAACTTTTTCACGCTTTTTTTTACTTCTTTTTTTTTCATGAATATTTTTTAATTTTTTAAATTTTTTTGGCTTTTTTTAATATAAAGAAAGTATATAAAAAAGATGAAATTTTTTATAGAGACTAGAAGTAGAAAAAAGATAATGAAAATATAACTAGATAGGTGAAAAAATAGATTTTTTGTGATTTTTTACAATGAATAGAAATAGGTAGAATATAAGGAAAATAGAACGAAATTTGAAAAGATAGTTTAGAACTTGTCGTGCAACCGTGTGCTCTGATGCAAACTCCGCCAATATACTGATAATACCTTACACCAAATATGGAATATACCCAAAACTTTCACGATGCAAGTAAAAAAAATAGAATATACCTTATTTGATTGATAAATAAGGTATGTATAGATGTAGACGCACCACCCAAATCTCTTAAGAAAAACTCTTAGAAAAGTCTGTTTATAAGTCTAGTTGTTAGAATAATGCAAGTAAAAACCTAATAAGTTCAAATTTTCTCTCAAAATAGAAAAAAATACATAAACCTCACAATATTTACAATAAAAGTTAACCTTTTATAGGTATTTATAAATATTAACTATCCTATAAATAAGGAAATAAAATATTATAGTTAACATGCCAACTACAAATTATTTATATAGAAAATATTTCTAAGATATTTTTGTACATTTATTTAGAGATGTCTAATATAAGAAATATTGTAAGCTTATCATATTTTCTTAGATATATCTGGAAATATATTATTTTATTCTTCAATATTTTAGAATATTTATTATGTTAATAAATCTCTAACTTGAAATTCAAATTTAAATTATCTTCTTAAGATCTTATTGAACTTTTATTTTGGGCTTGAGTTTTTATTAGACTATTCTTTTATGCTTCCACTTGGATTTCTTCAATTACTCTAATGAGCTCCTTCAATGCTTCTACAAATCTTTTAGCCCTTAACTTATGAATCCAAATGTGCCCAATTTTATTCACATCAAGTTGTGAACTTCTACCAGGGTGAATGATAAAGACGCTATAGTCCACAAGTGGAATAGTGGGGGACTATTCTACGAACGTATAATCCCTTTTGCTGATGAAAGTGTGTGTTGCTTGTCATCTAGATGATACAAACCGAATATCTTACGATGTAAAAGGGAAATGAAAAAGATAATGTGGCCTAATTATGAGTCTAGAGCTAATAAAATATGAAAGTCAATCAACCTTTCCCCTATGATAGTCGCTCATTGAGTTGAGAAACTCATCAATCCCCTTTTCCTTTTTTAGGAAAGAAGAATTTCTAAAGCCGCCTGTCAGAACCCCCAACCAACTTCAGGTACTTTATATTTAAGATATTCTTAAAAGCGATGGAGAATCACCTCCAAACCCCTCAATTTACACTACCACATAATACCTCACTTTTGGGGTATTTGGAGAGATTGTGTTATTTATTACTTAAATTAATTTAATACTCTCATTTATTGTTTATATTATTATTTATTTACTTTTTTATTTATTTTAATTTATTATTATTCTTATATAATTTAAATAAAGGTATATATTAATAATATTTTATATAAAATTATATGATATAAATATATAATAAAAATATTATACATAAAAATTAATAGTACAAAATGTAATATATTTAATATAATTTAATTATATATATAGAAACTGATAAATTATTTAATTTAATTAAAATATTAAATTTATTTTTTTAATTTTTTCATTAATAATATTTCAACTTATTTCACCTCCATCTAAATGATATATTATTAAAAAATTTTAACACCTCCAAATCTATCACATCACTCACCTTCGAACACCTCGTCACCAAATCACTCCAAACCCCCTTAATCCAAACATAGCCTTCGAGACATTTTCCACAATATTTTGAAATTTATAATTTGGTATCCAAACTTTTCATAATTGTATTTTAATCCATAATCTTTGGAACTTGATTCTAATAAATTTCTAAATTCACAATTGACCCCCAAATAATCTCATCCTACCCCCAATAAACCACAGAAGGAGTGGGGGTCTTACTCCAGCCAACCACGGTCAAATTTGGCCATTTTCCAAAATCGGCCAAAACTGAGCAATAGAGGGGGTTGTTAGATATTCTCACTAGAGGTGGTCGGAGCTAAGACATTTTGTGGCCAAGGTCTAGGTGAAGCTTTCTATGGTGGTGGTTGGTGAGAAGGCAACAAGAGTTGGGCAAATTTGGTTGTCGACTGACCGCGATCGGGATGAACTCGATAGAACCACCAGTGGACATTGGCTCGCACATGCCGATTTCGCCCTTCTCAGAGGTCGGGCCTTGCCATAGTGGGCAGAGGGGAGGCAAGTGATCACTTTGGCACCGGTGGCCGCTAGAGTGATGGCTGAAGGTGGGATAATCTGGCCCCATAAGGTCATCAGTGGCAGCCAAAATCTTTTTCTTGAAATTAGGTCGGCCAAAATGACACTTGTGGCATTTTTCGACCACTAGCAGGTCGAGACCTAACCATAGAACTCATAAGGAGTACATTAGCGGTATTTTAACATTAAGATCACCTCATTTGGTGATCGGGCGAGAGAGAATTGCTCGTTTAAGTGTATAAAGTACGAAGAGTTGTACGAGATCAAAAATTTCATCTTTCAATGCCAAATTTGATATATCCATAAGAATTTAATAAAATTAACTCTATAGGGGTATCTTAGTTCCTACATGATCTCTTCAATTTGTAGCACTCAATTTTATAAAAAATTGAGTGGATTTGATCGACATTTGTAGTGGCACTGTAGAAATCCTCTCAATCGATGGGCAGTAGCTCACGGGTGAGTTGGGTCGACCCGACTCTGTCCCATCAAACTCGACTTCTCTTCTTTTCATCTTTGTTTTTAAACTTTAAATTACCAATTTGCCATTTTGGGTACTTTTGGTAATTATATTTGATATTTATGCCCTATTCGAACAAAACCTAACTTTTCCCAAAAACCTCAGTTTTCGTGCTTGGGAATCCGATCCCAATTCTAATAAGATCCCTAGTGTTAAAATGAAGTTTTCTACCCCATTTCTAACCATGGGTCATGATCCGAATTTGACTTTATAAATTCTGTTTTGATTTCTATTCTTAGTTCAGGGTTCCATGCTCGGTTTTAGTTTTTGTCTCTAGTTCGAGATTTCATTCCCAATTTCTAATCCCATGTCGGGTTTAGAATTCGAGATCTCATTTCCCAGCTCATGGTCTTATTCTTTGTTCGGGATTATATTTTTAGTTCGCACTCAATTTTTGGTATACTTGAGCTTAACCGAGATTTCAGTGTTACACGTTCGATTTGGTCAATAATACTCTTATAGTGTGTTTGTATCTTTTCACCTCCTTAAATAATCTATTATTGTGTTTGTATACTCCTATTCTTTGAAGGGTTGACAACTCAGATCTAATTAAAGATTTCACTAACTTGGAGTAATGTTCATATCGGTCCCATACCAGTACGTTTCTATAGGTAACGTACACCCTTAGCAACCTCTTTTTAATTTCCTTGACTATATCCGCATGCTATTACCCTTCTCTCGGGAGTATATTATAGGCTTCAGGCAACCAGGGTATAATCCTACCGTTGAAAAAGAGTATTGAGTTATGGCTCATTTTGTAAATGCATATTAGAGCCCACCTTATAAATATCTAGATTTAGCCCATTGTTTCAAAATTCCATGTAATCTTCTTTATAAAATGTTAGTACTAGTGCATTTTCATAAAATGTTGGAATTTAGTCTAATTTTTTAAACATATGTTATAACAAACTATTAAAAATGAGTTTTAGAGTTCTTTATTAAAAGTTGCATGTCTCTTGGCCCAATTCTCAATGTATAAGTTATTTTCTTGTAAATAATTCCTATATATAGTTTTTAAATATTTATAATGATATATATTTACAAATTTTATAAATGAGTAAAATGGTGTGTAATGTCAAAAATCTCACACATATATAATATGGATTTAGTGAACTAGTTAATTGCTATTTTAAGCTTCTCAATTTATTATTATTAGTATATTCACTATTTTTTCAAAAATTGTAATTTTATTCCTAATAACTAAATTTCTATTAATATAATATTTTATTGATTCCTATTTTACTATTCAATCTATATTATTCTCTATTTACAAGTGTGCCACAAAATATTTTTTTATTGTAAGCATTCCCTTAATTTTATAATATTTACAATTAAATCTCTAATTTTTCTAAAATTATAAAAAAAATCTCAAATTTTCAATTTATAAGACAATTATTTTTCTGACCAAAATTTCCCAAGATTAGACAAAATTTCCCAACATTGGACAAAATTTCATTAGCCCCGTAGTTTTGCTATTTGTGATAATGCAATAAATGATTTATCTTTCAAATGTCTTAGAAAATTGGTTATTGAGATGAATTTTTGAAAAAAGAAAAAGAGAACTTGTGAAAGGGCCCATATTTTAGTCTTAAATGCATCAACAATACTTTTTTTGGATTAAAAAGTTTGGCCTGTATAACTTAATTATATACTTTATTTTTATTAAACAATTTAATTTCTAAATTTTATTTACTTTATAATTTTGTTCTTTAATTTAATGTTTATTTAATATGTTAAACCTTTAATTATTTATGATGTGTCTCGTATGTTCGTCCAAATCTATGTGGCAAATTATTAAATAATAAAATAGAGGAATAAAATTATTAATTTATAAAAATAAAAAGATTGAACTGCATATAAAAGCTTGTAGACAATGGACTCGACTTCCCTTTTCCCACCAGCATTGCATTGCATATTCAACTTCCTCATGTCAGTTCAATGCAGAACTTGGTGAGCTATATGGCCTAAATCATTGAGGTGCTCCACATCCAAAAAAAATATATATAAGTAGATATTTGAGAATTTTATTTAAATTATTAGAATATATTGTGTATCTAATTGTGTACCTATTTACTTAAAAATTAAAATTTATAAATAATGTAGTTTTTTTAAAATTATAAAACTATAATACTTTTTATTTTATTAAATGTGTCATTAAATTCTCAAAACTAACCTATTTAAGGTGAATATACTTATTACATTTAATTTTAAACTCTCACTAAAAAATTATTTAGATATTATTATTTCGAACTCAGGAAAATAATGATATCAAATTATATATTTTTTCTCCATTCTCGTATAGATAATAAGTTGAATTTCCAATCTCGTATTAGTTAGGGATACGATCATATAAAAAAACTGTTATCGTGTTAATTAGTAATATTATCACACTGAATATAGTGTATATTGTGAGAATATACTATGTATTGAATTTTACTTATATCTACTTAAAAATCGTAATTTATAAATAGTTAAACATTTAAATTTTATAACCTTATAAAATTTCTTTATTTTATATTATTTTCAAGCAAACCTTAATTTAAATATATCAGTTTATCTATATGTTACTGTTACTGGTGCTATGTACGCTAATGTGCAGGCCAATCTCTCACCCCTACACGCCTGCCACATGAGTAAAACCTTGAACCTGCAAAAGGTAAGGTATCAACCAGACACACTACATACATCAAGATCGCCAGCCCTCCCATAATCGGTAGCTTTTAACCAATTTTATCAATGGAGGATGATCTTCTTTCCGTTTCATCAGGATTTCAAGGAACCACATCGAAGAATAGGTTCGAGAACTTCTCGAAAACACCCAATCAGTAGGACCCATTCAACCAAATAGATCCCTCTCATAATTTCAGTCCCAAAACAAAAAGAAAAAAGACAAACCCAGCGCGACTCCAAGCAAATTAAGGCAGCATGCCCACAAATGTTTTCCCCTCCGTGCTTTTGTCTTAAAACATCTGCTGGTCCTATCTATCATCAACAGCTGTGGCCGGAAAAATATCCAACCTCCGGTCCTGTCATTATATGTCGAATCCACCAGATGCTTCCGCCCCATTCCCGCCGCCGCCTCTGACGGTGACTTTCACTGTGACGCTGGTCATCTTCTTCATCCTGAGCATTCTCTCCATATGCTTTTTCCGGTGCTTTAGCGATAATAATATCCGGGATGGCCACCGGAACCCTAACCGGCCTGCTGCCAAGAGAAACAACGGGCTAGATCCAGTAGTGATCCAAGCTTTCCCAACCTGTCTACTCCGACGTCAAGCACCTCCGCAGGGAAACCTACGAGCTGGAATGCGCCATATGCCTGTTGGCTTTCGACGGAGACAGTGTCCTCCGCCTCCTCACGGTCTGCTACCATGTCTTCCATCAAGGGTGCATAGATATCTGGCTCGAGTCCCACAAATCCTGCCCCGTGTGCCGTGGAAACCTCGACCTATCGCCGGAGAAGATACAGGAGAGGTTTCCTGCGGCCCTCCGGTAATGGATCATGCCGATATCGAAGAGCAGAGCGAGAGTACTTTATTCGAAGATGCTCTCAGCATAGACGTTGCAGATGATGATGACAAGGAATATAAAGGAAGCAAGATGCTTAATGCGGCACTTTGTATATAAAATCCATCGTTTGGTATGAAAGAAAATTGAGAAAATAACCAATATAGATTTATGTGTAAAAAAATTGAAACGATTAATGAACAAAAAATAGTTAATGAACAAAAAATAGTTAACGTGTAAAATTAGAAAATTTTAAATAACAAAAAATTTATAAAAATTACAAGTAAGAACTGAGAAGTGTAATTGAGGATAGAACTGAACCGGTTCAGGGTGAATTAGATCCGAACCGAATTGAACTATTATGAACTATAGTGAACCGGTTCACTAATTTATTTTTCTAGATAGCTTAAAAGTGTTAAATTGTAAAATTGAGAACACCATTAGATAAAAAATTAATATAGATAAATTTAGAAAATTTTAAAATTTAGAAAACCAGTCGAACCAGGTCCGAACTGACCGATTTTTGAATTTTGGACAACTAACCCGGTCGTACCAGACCGGTCAACGGTCAACTGACAGCCCGCGCCCCGTCAGCTGCCATGTAGACACAGGTAGCCAATGGGAGGTTGCCACATGTCCAATCAACGAATAACTAGCTCCTCGTCAGCATGCCATGCAGACACGAGTAGCCATTGAGAGGCTACCACGTGTCCGATCAATGGGTCAACGGTTAACACAGTAGTTGAGCTGACACTACACGTTAGAAAAATTGGCCAATCACAGCGCACCATGTGGCATGACCGCAGCGTCATCATCTTCAACCTTCATATGCTGACAGAGAGAAGGGAGGAGAGAGAGACCCAAAAAAGTTGGAGTCTCAGGTGACTTGAAAAACTCTCCGGTTAGGTTGCAAGAGACTGAGTCAGAGGCTGAGTCTTACGTCGGTGGGTAGCCTGAACAGTTGCCAAGCTCACTATATAAAAAGCACCCCTCTATTCGTCCTCAGCGAAGAAGAAGAAGAAGAGTGCATTTTTTGGTGAGATGCGAATTAGAGCTTCGATGACGGGACTTTTCTTAGTCTCTGAAGCCACATTATGTATCTCTGGAATCAGGAGTAGGTCCTATACCAATCCATACCTTCCATTCAACTTGAGAGCCACCAAGGAGGAACGATGAAGCTCGAACAATACCGTTGCTCCTCGGCCAGAAAACTACTCAACCCCCTATAGCCACTTCGAGCCTTTTCACGGCCAATTGCGGCTAAACCAGACCCCTACGCCCCACCTAGTGGTGTCCCGACCTTCCCCCGAGCTAAGAAGATAAGATCCCTCTACCACCCTTTGCTAGAAAATACTGTTCACGGCTGAATTCTGCAAAAACTTTAACACTAAAATTCACACTACCTAAGTCATCAATTGAAGTGTGGTTTGATCAAGGAAGGATCCTCGTGATGAGAGCAACATAATGGTAGCCAAAGCTTTGATCATGAACCCTCACCGGTAGGATATCGAAGCTGTAAACCTCGCTCTTTGGAGTTAAGGAAAACCGGGAAAAGAACTGGTCAAACCGAGTGAGAAAACCGAACCAGTTCACAAACCTGATCATTAGAGAACAGGCAATTTGGGAAATTTATAACTCCCGGGTGACCAAAAGGATTCATAAAACCTTGGAAAAGAACTTTAGGACAAATTGGGAGAGAAAAACCAGACCAGTTCGGGTGAATTGGATCCAAACCGGATTGAACCAGTTTATGAACTAAACGAGTTTATGAATCGAAACCGATAGAGAGAGGGCAAACCGGGAAATTTATGGAGCCCGAGTGACCTAAAGAGTCGCAAAAGTCGTGAAAAAGGACTCTAGGATGAATGGGGGAGGAAAACCAAACCGGTTAAGGTGAATCGGATATGAACTAGATTGAACCAGTTTGAACCACTATTGAACTAGATGCTAAATTTATTTTTCTACGTGGCTGAGAAAATTGCAATTGGAGAATTAAGGCCACCATTTGATAGAAAATGAATTTTGAAAATTTTAATTTTGAAAAACTCGATCGAATTAGGCTTGAACTGGCCAGTTTAAGCTTTGAACCCAGTTTATACTGGTCCGGTCGGGTTCGGAATAGTGTCATGTTCTTCTTTCAGATGGCATCATTGTTCACTCGTTGAAAAATCCAGTACGTTTCTGGCCATCAATGGCTGTCATAAAGGTGCCAAACAAACGATCGACAAGTCCCTAAGCTCCCTATATAAAGAGCCCCTCTCCATTCATCCTGTCCACACCTGAAAACCTCATTCTCTCTCATCTACTCAGTTTTCCAGTGAAGCTTGAACTAGAGCTCCGATATAGGGTCTTTTCTGAACCAAAGAAGGTGTGGTTGGGTTTCTTAGAATTGAGGAGAAGTCAGCTACACGGGTTGTCTCCAATTGCTCCGAGGGTTGCTAGAGAAGCGTTGATGTGATTGAATAGTGAAGCAGCTCCTGCGGACTAAAGTTGCCCTATTTTCGTCGAGCTAAAATCGGCCAATTCGAGCCCTACTTAAGCCAAACCACGCTCTCCCAACACCTCCTTAGCCCTCCTATGGCTGAATTAGAACGAAAAGGTAAAACAATTTGGCCCCCCAATGTAATTTCCGACCGATGCTAGAGAGAGAACCGACATATTTTTTATAATAAAATTCTCACTCAATTCGGCATCAATTGATGCAATTCTTGATCCTAGGAGAAATCTCAGGATGAGAGCTATCTGCCCAGATCGAAAGCTTGTACTGTCGCACCCCCGCCAGTAAGCATTCGTGGCTTTCTCTCTCTACATTCTGTTTTTCAACGAAGCTCGTTCCGGCGTCAAATCGTGCGATTCAAAGTGCAATTGAATCGTATGAAGATGTAGGAACTCCAATTTAACTTCAATTTCAATAATTAAACTTGTTTGATCGGTCAATTTGATGAAATCAAATTCAGCTGTGTTAGAAAGTTGAAATTGGGGGAAAATTGGGAATTTCGAAAATTCGAGAGACTAAAATGCAATTTTATAAAATTGAGGGCCAATTGGGCATGATAAGAGTGTTGGAGGACTAATTGAGCAAATTTTGGAATTTGGGGTAAAACTTACCATTTTTGTAAAGGAGGGGCAAAATGGTAATTTTGGAAAAATTGAGGATCAAATTGGGAATTTGGGAAACTTGAACCTCTTTTGTGAATTTAAATAAATTGATGTCCCAAGGTGAATTTTAAAAGTTTCAGGACTCAATTTGGGGAAAAACTGCCATTTGGGGCCTTAAGTAAAAGAAAAAGAACTTTAGGGACCAAATTGCAAACATTTGAAAAGTTAGATATTTTTAGTCATTTATAATTAATGAAGGCTATCAAGCAAAATGATAATGAAAAAGGATGTTCATACCATGTAGGAACATGAGATATCGGGAATGCCAACTGAGAAAAAGCTCGCAAAGGACGAAAGCCGATTTAGGGGAAAAATACACTACACGATCAGGTGAGTGAGATTTAATATTATACCCAGTTGGGATGATAAACACCTCGGAAATGAAAACCCACTATTAAGTGGTATTTTAATCATCACACCTGGTAGGAGTGTTGTGAAAATTACGCGAAAAAATATCATTTATTGGTTGTAAGTAGATCATACCTGGTTGGTATGATGAACTTACGGGAATGAAGTAGAAAACCCACTTATCAGTTATAAACAGAGACGTCTTCATACCCGGTCGATATGATAGACAAATGGAAAGTTTATTTTGTTGGAAGTGCTCTCACTTGACTGTGTGCCACTACTTATAATTTTTGGCAGACCCTCTTTGTAAACCACGCACATTTGAGTTAAGGAAAACCGAGAAAAGAACCGATCAAACCGAATAAGAAAACCAAACCGGTTTACATTTGGGAATAAGGAATATAAAAATTTACAACTTTCGATTGATCCAAACGATTTATTAAACATTGGAAAAGAAACTTAAGACAAACTAGAAAACAAAAACCAAATTGGTTTAGGTGAACTAGATTCCATAAGAATTTCAAAGTTAAGCGTGCTTACTTGAGAGTAGTGTGAGGATGGGTGACTTCTTGGAAAGTATGATTTTTTTTATAACACGAAATTTCGATCAAAAATTTTTATGCAAACGTACGGCTTATCATAAACAGCCATCAATTAATATATATTTAATTATTGAAATTAATACCAATAATTTAATACCTAAATTAAATTATTGGAATTAATACCAATAATTTATGGCAATATTAATACTAGTAATAAATCTCGCCCATTTAATACACAGGTTTTACCACTATATAAAGTGGTCATCCCCATTTCATTCTCCTCACACCTGAACACTTCTCTCTCTCTACTGCTCCATTTCCCTGTAAAGCTCGAACCAGAGCTTCGACTTGAACAAAGGTCGGGCTCTTTAGAACCAGGGAGAAGACAGCTATCTGATAGCAAACTCCAGTCAATCCGAGAATCGATGGAGAAGCGCCGACATGATGGAATAGTGAAGCAACTCCGACGGACCGAAGCTGCCCTATTTCGGCCAAGCTGAAATCAGCCATTTCAAGCCCTCCTCAGGCCAAACCAAGCCCTCCCAACACTTCCTCAGCCTTTCCACGGCCGAATGAGGACCAAAAGGATGAACCTCAGGACGAGACCTATCTGCCCATATCGAAAGCTCGGACTGTCGTGCCTTCATCGGAACATTAAATACCGGGAATGCCTGCAAGGACAAGCTCGCGTGAATACAAAGAACTAGTCTAGTGGAATTCACGGCATTAACGGGTGAGTGAGTTATTCACATCATACCCAGTTGGGATGATGAGCACAGTTTAAAGTTAAAAACCACTTACCGGTTGTGAGTGGGTTTACTAACATCATACCCGGTTGGGGATGATAAGTGCCTCGATATAAAAACCCACTGTTTAGTTGTATTTTAATCATCACTACTTAGAGAAAGTGATGTGAAAGTTATGCGAAAAAAAAAACTACTTACCGATTGTAAGTAGATCATACCCGGTTGGTATGATGAGACTTCCTCGAAGGAAGTTGAAAACCCGTTCATTGGTTATGAACGGAGGTGTCCTTATACCAGTTGTATAATGGATAGTGAAAACCTATTTTGTCGGAAGTGTTCTCCCCTGACTGTGTGCCAATGCTTAAACTATTTGGGAGACCTTCTCGACGGGAGCTCGAATAGCTCTGATAGGCCAGGGGCCTCGGTTTTGGAACTTGGAGGCTAAATGCCCGATTTTGAAAAAATCTCATACAGTGGGCCCAAGGCCAGTTGGCACGTGCAGGAGCTCGTAAACGAACATGATATATGTGCCCTAAAACTTAATAAGTGAATTGTTTGGCCATGGTACCAAGATAGGAACGACATGCTCAGTCAACTAGCGGCAGTGCGACATGACAGGTCGACGAACTAGTCAAGACAAACAGCTGCAGGTTGAGTTGAGAGTCGGGGCCGTTGGACTAATGGCACCACATATTACATGGCAATATAAGAAAATATTTTTTGTGGATGCACTGTGAGTACGGGATCATCAAGATGCCCGTGAGGGGTAGTGATGCGTCCTAAGAGCATTAGACGACCTGGTGGCTATAAGGGCAGTTCGTCGTTCCAGGTGTCTGTGTGAAATATGGAGTAGCACGAAGCGCATGAGACCGGGGTGGGGACAGGATGAGGTCTTTGTCCTCATACGGACATGAAGAAGTGATTTCGGGATTGTGGGTAGGATGTCATGTACATCCACTCATTCCCAGGGTAGAAGTGGTCGTACTTCTCTCTGGGTGGCAGGAAAAGTCGCTCTGAAGCCACTAGCGGGTTTAGTAGTGATACTGACTTGTGAATGTGTATAACCTTCATGATGAAGGATGTGTGTTGGGTGATGACACACCGTGGTAACTAAGAAATAATGGAAAAATCCAAATTTTTAAATGATGGGATTTTTGAAAACAAAGGAGTCTGGCACACCCATATAAATGTTTTTCTTAAAAGTAAAAAGCTTTTAAAAATCCATTCACTGAGTAGTCGTACTCACCCCCTCCCTTATATCTCTTTCGGGAAATCCTGGAAAGCCTCCCCTTAAAGACCGTCAACTAAGATGCCTGTAAGACAGGTATGTAAAGTTTTAAATTTCTTACAGTTTTGATTATGCTATTCTTGGAAAAAGGTGCAAGTTAATAGACGCCTTACTCTTTACAGTTTACGATAAGGGGAAACCTTTTAATAAACCAGGAGAGTGGCGGGTTGATCACGGGGATCCGACCAAAATCGGGTCAGGGCGTGACAACTAGAGTGGTATCAGAGCCTGTTTTCTCGAATACATAATCAAGACTATAAAATATTGTAACTAATAGGATTTATCCTAAAATTTTCAGATGGTTCCCAGGAGAGGAACCAAGAAAACTAGGAATGACTTTACTCAACACCTTTTCTTCGTAGGATGACAACCCTATATGCTTCCCAAATGCCTAAAGCATGGCAGGAATCTCAAAAGAGCAAATGAGAAAGTATCCTAGACAATGGTGACAGGACCTATTGAGGTCACAATTCTTAGTATAATGGAAGCCGAGCGTGGAGCCATAAAATGGGGCATATAACCTTACATAGGAGGATGATTATCAAGAATCTCGTAGCTCTCTAGTTATTTGGTGACCATATTCTGTAATAGGGCCAAAATCTCCAACATACTGTACTACTCTATTAATGAAGTACTCCAAATTCCTAAAAACCCTATCCCTCAAATGATGTGATCTTCAAGGAAGACTCCAAAAAGGAAAAAAAAAAAAAACTCCCACGGTATCCAGACTTAAGGAGCACCAAAACTAACAATTCCCAAGAAAACGCCAGGAGGAACCACTTATGTTCATGTAATTACAAGCATGAATGATAGGGACACTGCGTGGAGAAGTGCCTAACCCTACCAAGGACAGGAATCAAGTTAACCTAGAGGGGAATAGGACATGAAGTGAAAAAACTATCCCACATCGCCAGGAGTCAGGACAATATTTTCCAAGAATAAACACCCCACAACTATAGGAAATCTGAAAGGATACCATCCCAAGAAACGTGATTCCATTTGCAACCATAAATAAGAGGAAACTCTTCAAAATCTTAGCAAAGTGGTAAGAAGGAAAAAGGGGTAAAGGTAGGACATCAATAAAACCACAAATGGAACAAAGGATAGCTGAAGAGAATTCCCCTTTAAGAAGAAAATCCAAACAATTTAGGAGCAAAGAAAGGAGTGCATCCACAAGAGAAGACAAGACGAACATTTGATGACAAATGGGACGTATTGGGATTACAGGAATAAATCACCTTGGAAAAAGCAACTATGTCAAATAGGAAGTTCGGACCAACAGGACAAGAGAAAGCAAGTCGTTACAACAAGATAGTCAGAGGGAACAAATGACACCCTAAGGAAGACCAGGAAGTAGAAGGGACTACACCCTAAAAAGGTCAGTGAGATGGATGTTAAGGACAGGAGGACTCGAGAAACAGCTGCTAAGAAACTTAGACCAAACAAATGGTGGAGGCAGAGCAGTTAACGAACAAATACTCGGGAAAGCTATAATGCAAGTTCCGACAAAGAAGAGAGAGGCAGAAAGGTCAAATACTCGAGAAAAGAAGAATACAAGAAATCCTTAAAAGGACCAATGGCCAATTAACGACTAAACTCAAGCCAAGAAAGGAATAGGCAAGCCTCTCCCACAATGATCCTGAAACACGGAAGATTTGTACGCTCCCTAAAGAAATAGACAGGTACTGGGTACAAATAAGGATGCAAATAAAGCATAAAAGATGTGCCTAAAAGATTTGAGGAGTAAAGGTAAATAGGGGAAGACGACACCAAGGGATTTCATTTAAGGGTAGAAATCCCCTAGAGAAAATGTAAGAAAAGAATGTTAGGGGAAAGGCAAAGAATCCTACCAAGGAAGGAAGCTCCAGAAAGACATGTGTATCCCAATTAAGAGGAAATGGAACCAACCCTTATTTAGGAAATGTTTTCCAAGGAAGGAAGTATTGTAATGGTCCATTATGACCTGTTTGGAGAGAATAGGAGAACCATGTAGAAAGAGGAATACTAGCAATGGCGGACAACCAAAGATAATGAACAAAACTGGATGGAGTGAACCTTCCCAAGCAAAGTAATCGACACATAGATCGAAAGCAATTATTATAGAATGAATAATCATGAAGTGATTTATGAGCAAGTAAAAGAGGATTAAGGAAAAAGGAAGTCATTGAATAAGGGATGTCACTAAAGAAGAGAAAGGACATAAGAAGGGGAAAAAAATCCTCGTATGTCAATAATCATTAGGAAACCAAACGATTGGAGTTGAAAGGACCCAATAAAAACGTTTGGAAAGGATGAGTAGGTAAGAGAAATCCATGCGGTTATGTGAGACATAACTTCAAAGGCATGATAGATGAGAGGATAACGGTAAAAAGGATAGTTGAGGAATGCATCGAAAGAAAAGAGGGATGAAGTTATATGATCCCTGAAAGGTCAAAAAAAAAAGAAGCTAAGAGAGACCCTCAAGGAGATGTTCTAGAAATCTAATGGACAAAGACATGTCCTAGAAAATGCCATGTTGTAAGGGGTATGTAAGCTCAACAATCCCGAGGAGAATATGACTCAAAGTAAGGAAGAGTCGGCTAATCAGCATGACGAGGTCGAATATAAAAATTTGGACTAAAGTTATAATAGACAACGAATGGAGGAAGGGTCAAAATGAGATGAAAAAGTGAGAATAAAGAAAACTGTGGCAACCAGTACGTAATGCCCGAAAGAACATTGAGCTAAAGGTTTCAATGACCAAGGGGTTAACTAGACATGGGAATGGTTAGATATCTTGGAATTTCCAATCTTGAGTACAGAACCTCAAAGGGAAGAATGTGCTCTAAGCAAGAAAGATATATATCTAAGAATATACCCTGAAGTAAGGTATGTCTCGTTATGATAAACTCCATGGAGGGAGTAAATAATATAAAGAAAAAGAAATTCCTTAAGTGAAGGATGTAAAAAGGACTAATTAAAAGAACAAGAGAAGACTTTGCATGTTAAGCAAACACCAAAGGGGTATCAAAGGAAATGATTGCTCATGCAAGGATGTTAACTAAGTTTTGGGGACAAAACTCTTAAAAGGAGGGGAGAGTTGTAAACCCCGCACATTTGAGTTAAGGAAAACTGGGAAAAGAACCGATCAAACCGAATAAGAAAACCAAACCGGTTTACATTTGGGAATAAGAAATATGAAAATTTACAACTTTCGGTTGATCCAAACGATTTATTAAACATTGGAAAAGAAACTTAAGACAAACTAGAAAAAAAAAACTAAATTGGTTCAGGTAAACTAGATTCCATAAGAACTTCAAAGTTAAGCGTGCTTACCTGAGAGTAGTGTGAGGATGGATGACTTCCTGGAAAGTATGATTTTTTTTATAACCCGAAATTTCGATCAAAAATTTTTATGCAAACGTACGGGTTATCATAAATAGCCATCAATTAATATATATTTAATTATTGAAATTAATACCAATAATTTAATACCTAAATTAAATTATTGGAATTAATACAAATAATTTAATACCAAAATTAAATTATTGGAATTAATACCAATAATTTATGGCAATATTAATACTAGTAATAAATCTCACCCATTTAATACACGGGTTTTACCACTATATAAAGTGGTCATCCCCATTTCATTCTCCTCACACCTGAACACTTCTCTCTCTCTACTGCTCCATTTCCCGGTAAAGCTCGAACCAGAGCTTCGACTTGAACAAAGGTCGGGCTCTTTAGAACCGGGGAGAAGACAACTATCTGATAGCAAACTCCAGTCAATCCGAGAATCGATGGAGAAGCGCCGACATGATGGAATAGTGAAGAAACTCCGACGGATCGAAGCTGCCCTATTTCGGCCAAGCTGAAATCGGCCATTTCAAGCCCTCCTCAGGCTAAACCAAGCCCTCCCAACACTTCCTCAGCCTTTCCACGACCGAACTAGGAACGAAAGCATGAACCTCAGGACGAGACCTATCTGCCTAGATCGAAAGCTCGGACTGTCGTGCCTTCACCAGAACGTTAAATACCGGGAATGCCAGCAAGGACAAGCTCGCGTGAATACAAAGAACCAGTCTAGTGGAATTCACGGCATTAACGGGTGAGTGTGTTATTCACATCATACCCCGTTGGGATGATGAGCACAGTTTAAAGTTAAAAACCACTTACCGGTTGTGAGTGGGTTCACTAACATCATACCCGGTTGGGGATGATAAGTGCCTCGATATAAAAACCCATTGTTTAGTTGTATTTTAATCATCACTACTTAGAGAAAGTGATGTGAAAGTTATGCGAAAAAAAAACTATTCACCGATTGTAAGTAGATCATACCCGGTTGGTATGATGAGCTTCCTCGAAGGAAGTTGAAAACCCGTTCATCGGTTATGAACGGAGATGTCCTTATACCAGTTGGTATAATGGACAGTGAAAACCTATTTTGTCGGAAGTGTTCTCCCTTGACTGTGTGCCAATGCTTAAACTATTTGGGAGACCTTCTCGACGGGAGCTCGAATAGCTCTGATAGGTCGGGGCCTCAGTTTTGGAACTTGGAGGCTAAATGCCCGATTTTGAAAATCTCATACAGTGGGCCCAAGGCCAGTTGGCACGAGCAGGAGCTCGTAAACGAACATGATATATGTGCCATAAAAATTAATAAGTGAATTATTTGGCCATGGTACCAAGATAAGACCGACATGCTCAGTCAACTAGCGACAGTGCGACATGACAGGTCGATGGACTAGTCAAGACAAACAGCTACGGGTTGAGTTGAGAGTCGTGGTCGTTGGACTAATGGCACCACAAATTACATGGCAATATAAGAAAACATTTTATGTGCATGCACTATGAGTACGAGATCATCAAGATGCCCATGAGGGGTTGTGATGCATCCTAAGGGCACTGGACAACCTGGTGGCTATAAGGGCAGTTTGTCGTTCCAGGTGTCTGTGCGAAATCTGGAGTACCACGAAGCGCATGAGACCGGGGTGGGGACAGGATGAGGTCTCTGTGCTCATAAGGACATGAAGAAGTGATTTCGGGATTGTGGGTAGGATGTCATGTACATCCACTCATTCCCAGGGTTGAAGTGGTCGTACTTCTATCCGGGTGGCAGGAAAAGTCGCTCTGAAGCCACTAGTGGGTTCAATAGTGATACTGACTTGAGAATGTGTGTAACCTTCATGATGAAGGATGTGTGCTGGGTGATGACACACCGTGGTAACTAAGAAATAATGGAAAAATCCAAATTTTTAAATGATGGGATTTTTGAAAACAAAGGAGTCTGGCACACTCCATATAAATGTTTTTCTTAAAAGTCAAAAGCTTTTAAAAACCCATTCACTGAGTAGTCGTACTCATCCCCTCCCTTATATCCCTTTCAGGAAATCCCAAAAAGCCTCCCCTTAAAGACCATCAACTAAGATGCCTGTAAGACAGGTATGTAAAGTTTTAAATTTCATACAGTTTTGATTATGCTATTCTTGGAAAAAGGTGCAAGTTAAAGGATGCATTACTCTTTACAGTTTACGATAAGGGGAAACCCTTTAATAAACCGGAAGAGTGGCGGATTGATCACGGGGATCCGACCAAAATCGGGTCGGGGCGTGACATTCTTGACTTGAGCTCGAATAGCTCAGTTAGGCTGGAGACCTCGATTTTGGAACTTAGGGGCTAATATGCCTGATTTTGAAAATCTTGAATAGTGGGGCCTAGGCTAGTTGGCATGAGTAGGAGCTTATAAACAAACATGAATTTAAGCCATGAAAACTTAAGTGAAAGAATTGTTTAGCCATGGTACCAAGACAGGACCGACATACTCGATGGACTGGTGGTAGTGTGACATGACAGGTATTTGGACTAGTCAAAACAAACAGCGGTAGGTCGAGTTGAAAGTCGGGGACATTGGACCAGTGGCACCATAAATTTATATGGCTTATGTGGAAAATTATTGAATTTTGCATGCATTATGTTACGAGACCTTCAAGACGCCCAAGAGGGGTAGTGATGTGTCCTAGGGCTCTGGATGACCTGGTGGAGATAAGGGCAGTTAGTCGTACCAAAAGTCTTGAGAAGCTTGGCGTAACTTCATGCGCATGAGACCGGGGTGGGGACGAGATGAGATCTTTGTCCTCATACAGACATAGAGCTTTGTTACAAGATTGATGGTCGAATGTCGCATACATTCACTCATTTTCAGGGTAGAAGTGGACGTGCTTCTATCTAGGTGGCCGGTAAAGTTGCTTCGACGCCACAAGTTAGTACAGTGGATAGGCTGGCCTGTGAGTGTGTGTTCCCTTCATGATGAAGGGCATGTGTTGGTTGATAAGCACACCATTGAGATGAGAAATGACTATGAAAACCGAGATTTTGAAAATGAGAAATTTTAAAGAAAATAAGGAATCTGACACACTCCAATTTAAAAACTATTTCATTGAAATTACATTTTTGAAATACCCATTCACTGAGTTGTAGAAACTCACCCACGCTTTTTATCCCTTTTCAGGAAATAGAGAAAATGACTAGGGATAATACCAATCCTTACTCTCTGTCAGATATGCTTAATTTCTTTTAAGCTTGAATTTTATTTGATATATGTCATCCCAGGGAACAAGGTTGAATGTACGTCTGGCTCCTCTTGAGTTAAAGGAGGAAACTCCTCTTGAACCAAGAGTGCGACTGATTGTTCACAGGGATTCAACCAAACCAAGTCAGAGCATGACAACGAGTGGTATCATAGCCTAGTTCCCTTGAAACATTATCAATATTATGCCCTAACATTAATCCAACTTTAAACTATCATGTATGAAGGGGAATTCCTAGGAAGTTCATGGTGAAATCTAGTTCTCTACCCATAACCTTGAAAAAGACACCCAACCTAAGGGAAGAAGTCGTACAAAGATTCCTAAAGGGCAAGAAAAGAGTACCCAAAGACATGGTGGAAGACTACCGGAAACTGGTGGGAGCCTTATTGGAACTAGAAGGCATCATATACCCTCCTCCTAGATAATAGGAACTAGTATCTCCTCCTAGAGGCCTAACCCCCTCCTTCGGTCCCACGACAACTGGAGAGGAATCCAACCAAGAAGGAGGCATGTGATAACTACTATGATGCATATGCCACCTTCATGAAGGTCCACCAAGTATCTCCACCTACTCAACATGGCTCCAATCCCTCCCAATGGGTGAAGTGGACCTATGAGTGTGAGGTCAAGGTACTAAGGCGGTATGAATTGGAGTCCATATATGAGATTCGTCCTTTAAGAGAATACGAGTAGACCTCAACTAGTTCTTGAGAACCTTCTGATCAAGAATCCCACAACTGCTCTAGGGTTAACTCTCAACCTATGACCTTAAGGGACTAGGGGGTAGAAATTTTCTATAATAAGCCAAGTATGGCAAGAAAAATATTTTCTTCAATGAATTAAAGAAATTTTTTTTATAAAACTTATGAGTTCCTTGCAAAAAGAGTGTGATAATAAAGATTAAAGTAAAAGGTGGGAAAACACCTAAGGAAGAAAAGAGGGGTTATTTAAAGTTAACCTCAACCCTTAAGACCTTCCTTCAAAAGTACAATAAGGAAGAGTCCATCCAAGGGAGAGATCTTAACTAAGAAAAGGAAGAAGAAGATGGAATAAAGGGAAGTGAATAGATGCTAGAATAAGTAAGAATGAGGTAAGATAAACAAAAAGTACTCATAGGATATGAAGAGTAAAGGTAATTTGGTGAAGATAACGACAAAGAAAGACATTCCAGGTTGAATACTTGTAATGATAAAACTAGAAGGAAATTTCGGGAGAAAAGGAGTGTGAAACTTACCAGAAAGGGAATCTTGGAAAAACATAGGTGTATCAATTAGAGGAAATGGAACCGACATAATTGGAAAGAAAATAAGCTCCTTAAGAAACAAGATGCTGGAAATGAAAGGAACAAGTACAAGGGGAAATAAATTGTGAAGATCCAAGGGATAAGTCAAACCCAAGTAACATGTAAGTAGGAAGATGACATCAATAGATGCCATATGAGTAAGAAAGGAATTAACTCGGAATAAAGGATAGTGAAAGGATCACAATGAGAATAAGAATGGATTTAGAAAGAGAAGAGACCTTAAAAAGGGAGGATGCTAGTGGGAATGAGGAATGAAGTAAGAAAGGAAGGGTTTTAGTATGACAGTAAGTTATCAGGAAGTTCAAGGACTTGAAAGTTGAATGACCAAATAGAAAAGACGAGTAAGGAAACCAATACGGTTATATGGATGTGAAGTCAAAGACAAGTTTCGAAGAATATCATGCGGTAAGGGGCATGTAAACCCAACTGTCCCAGGGAAAATATGACTTAGGCGAAGAAGAGTCTATGATTAAGGCATGATGAAGTCAAGCATTAAAAAGTAGAATGAAGAAGTAATAACCAAAGAATAAGAAAAGGATTCATGTAGAATGAAAAGGTGATGAACACCAAAACTTGTGGAAGAAAATGACCGGAACTCCTAGTCTTGAAATCTTAGGTAAAGGAGTATGGAATAGAGAAAGGGTGCCTTGGGAAAAGAAGGGTGTAACTAAAGGATATAATTCTAAGCCTTCCAAGAAATATATTTAGCTAAAAGTAACTACATGGAATGAAAAAGGGATGCAAACGAAAAGGAGATCTTAAGAAGGTGATATAGGGGATAAACAAAAACAACCGGTAAGGTGGTAGGTTAATAAACTATGAAACGCATATCGATGATGGTTCATACTAGTAAAAAAAATGTGAAATAAGTTTTGGGGACAAAACTACTAAAAGGAGGGGAGAGTTGTAAACCCCGCTCTTTGGAGTTAAGGAAAACCGGGAAAAGAACCAGTCAAATTGAACTAGTTCACAAACTCGATCATCAGAGAACGGGCAATTTGGGAAATTTATAACTCCTGGGTGACCCAAAGGATTCAAAAAACCTTGGAAAAGAACTTTAGGTTAAATTGGGAGAGAAAAACCAAACCGGTTCAAGTGAACCGGATCCGAACCGGATTTAACCAATTTATGAATCGTGTCAATTTATGAACCGAAACCGATAGAGAGAGGGAAAACTGTGAAATTTATGGATACTGAGTGACCTAAAGAGTTACAAAAGTAATGAAAAAGGACTTTAGGATGAATAGGGGAGGAAAACCAAACTGGTTCCACGTGAACCAGATCCTTACCAGATTGAACCGATTTGGACCGGTTTGAACCACTATTGAACCGGATGCTAAATTCATTTTTCTAGGTGGCTTAGAAAATTACAATTGGAAAATTGAGGCCACCATTTGATAGAGAATGAATTTAGAAATTTTTAATTTTGAAAAACTCGGTCGAATCAGGCCTAAATTGGCCAATTTAAGCTTTGAACCCGGTTCATAATAGTGTCATCTTCTTCCATTAGATGACAGCACTGTTCACTCGCTGAAAAATTGAACCAGCACTAACGAAGAGGAAACGTTTCTGTTCAGTACGTTTCTGGCCATCAATGGTTATCATAAAGCTGCCAAACGAATGGTTGACGAGTCCTTGAGCTCCCTATATAAAGAGCCCCTCTCCATTCATCCTCTCCACACCTGAAAACCTCATTCTCTCTCAACTACTCAATTTTTCGGTGAAGCTTGAACTAAAGCTTCGATATAGGGTCTTTTCTAAGCCAAAGAAGGTGTGGTCAGGTTTCTTAGAATGGGGGAGAAGTCAGCTACATGGTGGTAGTCTCCAATTGCCCCAAGGGTCGCGAGAGAAGCGCCGACATGTTCGAATAGTGAAGCAGCTCCTACGGACTGAAGCTGCCTTGTTTCTGTTGAGCTAAAATTGGCTAATTTGAGCCCTACTGAGTGGGATCCACTATGACATCAATTATGGTTGGAATGACGGTTCAACTTTAAAAAATATTTTCTCATAATTAGCCTTACCTGACTGGGTGACTCTACTTAAAATATTTGTGAGCTAATTTTGGGCTTAGGCGAGATGCTAGTGGGCTTAAGGCCGATGGATACGGGCATGGACCAGTCCGTAATGGACATATGATGAAAGATGCTAAAAGATCTAAATAATGGGAACTTTGTGTGATATCCATCGAGCCAAGTATAAGTTGTCAAGCTTATTGGGCCAAACTGCTACTTTGTCGAAGCCAGGTCGTCGAACCTGTTTGGGCCAGTACACATGGGTCGAAGCCAAGTCGACAAACCATTGCGTTGGAGGGCCAAAGATAAAGGCTATAATTTAAAAAGATTGTTGATTGTGCATGCACTATGATGTATGGGCCATCAGGACACCTGGCATGAGATATTGATGGAGCTCAAGGACTGATAGACGGCCCATGGTGCATAAAGACGGTTTTGTCATTCAATAGGTCATGAAGCTTGAGAAAGCTTCCGGCGCACTAAGACTAAGGTAGTAGAAGAAATGAGGCCTCGTCCCATTATGCGGACCGGGTGAAGTGATCAAGGTTTGAGGGTCGAACTATTAATGTCCACTCAAACTCCGGGTAGAGGGAGTGCACCTCTATCAGGGTGGACGGTAAAGGTGCTCTGGTCCACAGATCCCTTCTATGATAGGAGGGCGATTATTGATGTGAATTCAAGAAATCTGAAAAGGAATTGCTGAAATATCAAATAATTGAAATTGCTGAATTGAACCTTCCTAAAAGATTTTTCCCCACTCACTAAGTTGTTAAACTCACCCCCTCCCTCTAAACATGTTTAGGATAGAACACGACTACATCGGCTTTTCCTCCCCAGACCCCAATCTAGGTACACAAAAAATTTAATGTTTCAGTTTTTTTTTAATGTGGTCTAGGGAAAACATGATAGGTAATACACCTAACTCTCTTGATCTCCTAGAGGAGTCTCTCTTCAAGGATCAGAAGAGTGGCTGGTTGTTCACGTGATCTCGACTAAATTGGGTCGAGCGTGACAACTTTGGTGGTATAAGAGCTTGTGTTTTCCCAGATAAATTATCAAGACTTTATAACATAAATACTAATTAAAGAAAAATTTAACCCAGTTATGGCACCCAAAAGTGGAGTCAAGAGAACAAGGGCAGCAACTGTTGATTCCAGCAAAAACCCTCTCCAAGAGGCACAATTCCTGGAAGTGCCCTCAGCCCCACAAGGCATTAGCTCTGAGCACCAAAGGCTATATGAGGAGTTCACCAGGGTGTTCGAGGAAGCCCATCTCAACGATAAACCTCACCCAGACTCCAAGTCCCAAACCCAATAGGAGGAGGTCTAATCCCAACCTCCTTCTGCACCTATTCCATCCCTCTTCGACATCCCCAAATACCTATAGACGCTCCAACAACTAGGGTGTAAGCCCTTCTATGGGGAGAAGGAGGTCGGGGCCACCATGGACTAGTTGGCGAGCCTCAAGAAATTAATGGGTATCATCAGGATACCCAAGAGAAGATGCTTACGCTAGCAGAATTCTTTTTGGAGTCCAGCGGGAAGAGATGGTGGGATAACACAAGGAACCTCTTCCTGACCACACCTAACTATGAAGAGTTTGAAAGGAGGTACACAGAAGAGTACTTGGCTCCCCACATAATCAACTAGAAGAAGGTGAAAATTTTCCAACTCCGCCAGGGAGCATGCACAATCTTAGAATATGAGACCAAATTCAATGAGCTGAGACCCTTCACCCCCAACTTGGCAGGATTGGCCGACCTCGGCCAGAAGTTCATTGACGGTCTCAATATAGATATAAGAGACCACATGGGGGTTTTGGGATGCCCCACCGACCTAGCTACCATAATCGGCATTACACATGAATGCGAGCGGTTGGTCCAAAAAAGGCGCTGCCGAATGGAGCTGGGAGGGAGAAGGGAGGATAGGGGGTAGAGCAGTAGAGGAGGCCCGAGAGAATAGGGCCAACCTTGATTGAGTAACCAACCAAGGTTCCTACGAATGAAGGAGGGCCACCATGGTCACAGGGAGATAAATGCACTCCCATCGTGAAGAGGTCCCTGCTGCCCCCGACACTAGAGGAACCATGAAGGGGCCTGCATAACCTACCACGAATGCAGACAATTCAAGCACTTCCTTCGGAATTGCCCTAGGACACGGGACAACACTCCCCGAAATGCTCCACCCCCACCACTTGGAAGCTAGAGGGCATCCCATAGAGGGAGGGAAGCACCCATGAGAGTCCCAACCAGGGTCTACAACCTAACCCATGAGAAAGCCTGAAAGGACCCCATCATAGTGGCTGGTACGTCCTACCCCTCCTCTTAGATTAAGTTTGTAGCTTGGAGTCTTGCAATTCCCCTTCTTTTAATTAATAAAATACATTTCATTTAAGAAGTTCGTTAACTTCCACTCAGGTTTTGTACTAGTGTTCGGAAAGGAGAGATACACCCTCTTTGACTCGGGGGTAGAACGATCTTTCATCAAGGAAGCCCTATTCCCAGAACTCCTTAAAGAACCCTCCCCTCTCCTGCCACCCCTCCACATCCTCACCCCTTATGAGAAATACTGGATCGGCACGAGTACATTAAGGCCTGTGAAGTGCAGATAGGAGGGACCACCCTAGAAGCATACCTGATTCCCCTTCCACTACGAGAAGTAGAGGTCATCTTGGGAATGGACTAGCTAAGCACTCATCAAACCTAGGTGGACTGTGGGAGTAAGAGGATAACCTTCCAAGCTCCTAGGAAGGAGGAGGTTGTGTTTGAAGGGGACAAAGGAAGAGCAGGGATACATCTGGTGTCTTACATAGAAGCACAGGACTTATTGTCAAAATGATGTAAGTTATTACTCGCACATATCACTTGCAAGGACTCGCCGGAGAAGGGACTAGAAGAAATTCTAGTAGTCAACCGTTACCTAGAAGTTTTCCTGGAATAACTACATGACCTACCCCCAGATCACCAACTAGAGTTCGTAATTGAGGTGGTGCTAGGAACCCACCCCATAACTCAAGCACCCTACAGTATGGCGCTTGTAGAACTTAAGGAGTTGAAGGACCAGTTGGACGAACTCCTAGAGAAAGGATTTATATGCCCAAGCCAGTCCCTGTGGGGTGTACCGATATTGTTTGTCAAGAAGAAAGACATAAGCATGTGGCTCTGCATCGACTATTGGAAATTGAACTAGGTAACGATCAAGAATAAGTACCCTCTCCCTAGTACAGATGACTTATTTGATCAACTAAGAGGGGCAACCTACTTCTCCAAAAACGATCTACGGTTGAGATATCACCAACTGAAAATTCAGGAAGAGGATATAAAGAAAACTGCCTTCCGATCATGATACAGGCATTACGAGTTCAGGGTAATGCCCTATGGACTAACAAATGTACTTGTAGCCTTCATGTACCTGATGAACCAGGTGTTCCAACCATATTTGGACAAGTTCGTGATCATGTTTATAGACGATATCCTCATATACTCCCAAACCAAAGAGGAACATCGGGCGCACATGGTGCACCTAGAGATATTGTTTACCAAGATCTCTAAGTGCAAGTTCTGGCTTCAAGAAGTGGGCTTCCTGGGGCATATAGTGTCCAAAGATGGAGTAAAGATGGATCCAACCAAAATAGAGATGATCACAAATTGGAAAGCTCCCACCAACCCAACCGAGATCTATAGCTTCCTCGGCCTTGCTGGGTACTATCGGAAGTTTGTGGAGGACTTCTCCAGGATCGCATCTCCCTTAACTCGCCTCACGAGGAAGGGAGTGGACTACAAGTGGGATGCCAAGTGCGATGAGTCCTTCCAAGAGCTTAAGTCTTGATTAATGACGGCTCTTGTGCTGGCCTTACCCAACACGGATGCTGGGGAATACATGGTATATAGCAATGCATCCAAACAAGGGTTAGGATGTGTCCTGATGCAACAAGGGAAGGTTATTGCCTATGCATCGTGACAGTTAAAGCCCCATGAGAAAAATTACCCCACTCACAACCTCGAGTTGGCAGAAATAGTGTTCACCCTCAAGATATGGTGCCACTATTTGTACGGAGTGAAGTGTCGCATCTACACCGATCATAAGAGCTTGAAATACTTTCTAACCCAAAATGAGCTCAACTTGTGGCAGAGAAGGTGGCTAGAGCTAGTAAAGGACTACGACTTGACGATCCAGTACCACCATGGTAAGGCAAACATGGTGGTAGACACACTCAACCCCAAGTACTACACAGGAGTGGCATTAGTAAGTACTAGCTACCTACCCTTATTAAGCCAATTGCGCAACTTAAGGGTGGACCTCCACATGGACGAGGGCCAAGGTAACCTAGTGGCCAACCTAGTAGTACAACCCGACCTAGTGGACCAAATACATGCTCTACAAAAGGAAGACGAGGAGCTCTGTCCCCACTAGGAACAGAACAAATACAACTAAACACAAGACATCGCGGTTAGGAGTGACGAAGTGATGACCTTTCAAGGAAGGGTCTTGATACCAAACAACTGGGAATTAAAAAGGATGATACTGGAGGAGGCACATGACTCGATGTACACCATGCATTCGGGCAATACCAAGATGTACCACACCCTAAAACAGGGATACTAGTGGAAGGGAATGAAGAAAGACATCACCGAGTATGTGGCCATATGCCTGTCGTGCCAAAAAATTAAAGTCGAACACCATAAACCCTCCGGACTACTACAGCCTCTCCCATTTCCCAAGTGGAAATGAGAGCATATCACCATGGATTTCGTGACCGAGCTACAAGTAACAAAAAGGGGTCAGGATGCCATATAGGGATATCATGGATTAAATGACCAAGTCTGCACATTTCTTACCCATCCAGGTAACAGAACCAATAGAAAAGTTCACCGCCCTATACATGGGAGAGATTGCACAACTCCATGGAGTCTTGGTGTAAACCTCGTTCCTTAAAGACAAGGAAATCAGGGAAAGAACTGGTTAACCCAGGTGAGAAAATTGAACCAGTTCACGAACCTCAACCGTTAGAGAAAGGGCAAACAAGGAAATTTATAAATTCCAAGTGACCTAAAGATTCAAAAAAGTCATGAGAAAGGACTTTAGAATGAATTCAAAGTGAAAACCAAACCGGTTTAGGTGAACCAGTTCAAGTGAATCAAATCCAAACCAGATTGAACCGGTTTAGACTAGTTTGAACCGCTATTAAACCATAATGCGAAATTCATTTTTCTAGGTGGCTTAGAAAATTCAAATTTGAGAATTTAGGCAACCATTTAAGAGAGAATGAATTTACAAATTTTTAATTTTGAAAAACTTAGTCAAATTAGGCCTGAACCGACCGGTTTAAGCATTGAACCCGATTCAGACCAGTCTAGTCCAATTCGAAAGAGTGTCGTCTTCTACCTTAACATTACAACAATGTTCACTCACTGAAAAATCGAGCAGTGCTGGCAAAGATAAAAAGTCTCCGACTAGGGAGTTTCAAACAAGGAATGACTGCCATAAAGGTACCAATCGGACGACCAAGAAGTCCCCAAGCTTCTTATATAAAGAGCCCCTCCTCATTCATCCTCATCACACCTAAAAATTCCATTATCTCCATACTGCTCCATTTTTCAGTGATGCTCGAACCAGAGCTCTGACTTGGGCATTTTTTTGAGCCAAAGAAGGCAAGGTCGAGTTCATTAGATTTAGGGAGAAGTCAGCTACCCAACGGTATCTCCATTTGCTTCAAGGGTCGCCGAAGAAACATCGGCGTGATAGAACAACGAAGCAGCTTCGGCAGATAGAAGCTGCCCTATTTCGGCCGAGCTGAAAATGACCAATTCGAGCCCTTCTTAGGCCAAACAAAACCCTCCCAACACTTTCACAACCCTCATATAGCTCAATTAGAGCAGAAAGGTATGCCAATTTGGCTCTCCTCTGTAAATTTCGATCGATGCTAGAGAGAGTACCGATATATCTTTACTGACCAAATTCTCCCTCAATTAAACATGAATTGAGGTAATTCTTGATCCTAGGAGGAACCTTAGGACAAGAGCTATCTGCCCAGATTGAAAGCTCGAACCACCGTGCCCCCGACGGTAAGCTTTCGAAGCTTTCTCTCTATATGTTCAATTTTCCGACGAAGCTCCGTTTGAGGTCATTCTAGCATCAATTCACATGATTCAAAGTGCAATTGAATTTTATGGATGTGTAGGAACTCAAATCCATCTTCAATTTCAACAATTAACTTTGATTGATTGGTCAATTTGATGAAATCAAATCCAGTCAGGTTGAAAGGTTGAAATTAGGGAAAAAAATTGGGGATTTCAAAAATTTGAGGGACTAAAGTGCACTTTCTTAAAATCGAGGGCCAATTGGGCATGGAAAAGATGTGGGAGGACCAACTGGTCAATTTTGGAATTATTGGGGTCAATTTTACCATTTTTGAAAAGTAGGGGCAAAATGGTAATTTTGGAAAAGTTAGGGACCAAATTGGGAATTTGGGAAACTTGAACCCCTTTTTGTGATTTTTAATAAATTGAGGTCCCAAAGTAAATTTTAGAAGTTTCGGGACTCAATTTGGGGAAAAATTGGCATTAGAAACCTAAAGTTAAAGAAAAAGAACTTCAGGGACCTAATTGCAAATAATTGAAAATTTTGGGTATTTCATTCCTTCATGATGAAGTAAGGATATTAGACCAAAGGATAATAAACAAGGATGTTCATATCGTGTTGAAACATGAAGTACTAGGAACGCCAGCCAAGACAAGTTCGCGTGAAGGCAAAAAGTCGGTTAAGAGGAAATTCACTACAGTATCGGGTGAGTGGGATTTTCACATCATACCCGTTTTGGATGATGAACACCTCAGAAATGAAAACCCACTACTAAGTGAAATTTTAAACATCACACCTAGATGGAGTGATGTAGAAATTACACGAAAAAACTATTTACTGGTTATAAGTAGATAATACCCGATTGGTATAATGAACTACTTGAAAGGAAGTAGAAAACCCGCTTATCGGTTATATGTGGAGATGTCCTCACACCCAATTGGTGTGATATACAGGTGAAAATATTATTTTGTCGGAAGTGCTCTCCCTTAACTGTGTGCCACTGCTTAAACGTTTTGGGAGACCTTCTTGATGGGAGCTCAAATAGCTCATATAGGCCGAAGGCCTAGGATTTGGAACTTGGGGGTTAAAATGCCCGATGTTGAAAATATTGTACAGTGGGCCCAAGGCTAGTTGGCACGAGCAGGAGCTCGCAAACAAACATGAATTTAAGCCATGAAAACTTAAAAAGAATGATATGTTTGGCCATGGTACCAAGAGAGGACCGATAGACTCGATTGATTGGCAACAGTGTGACAAGACAGGTCGACAGACCAGTCGAGACAAACATCTGCAAGTCAAGTTGAGGGTTGGGACCATTGAACCAGTAGCACCAAAGATTAAATAGCTTATGAGGAAAACTATTATTTTGTGCATGCACTGATGTTTGGGACCTTCAAGATGCCCAAGAGGGGTAGTGATGTGTCCTAGGGGCTACTAGATGACATGGTGGAGATATGGGTAGTTTGTCATGCCAGCAGTCAAGGAAGCTCAACGTAACTTGATGTGCATGAGACTGGGGTGGGGTCGAGATGAGGTCTTTATCCTCACATGGATACATAGTTTCTTTACGGGATTGAGGGTCAGATGTTGCGTACATCCACTAATTCTCAAGGTAGAAGTGGATGGGCTTCTATTTAGGTGGCCGGCAAAGTCACTCCGACTAGTACAGTGGACGTGCTGCCCTATAAATGTTTGTTCCCTTCATGACGAAGGGCGTGTGTTGGTTGATAAACACACCGTTTGTGGTTAATGATGAGATATGACTATGAAAACTGAGATTTTGGGGATGAAATGTTTTAAAAAAATAAGGAATCTGGCACACTCCAATTCAAACTATTTTCTAAAAGTCAAATTTTAAAACACCCATTCACTGAGTCATTCAATACACCCCCTCCCTTATACCACTTTTTAGGTAACCAATGGAAAGTCTACCCAAAGACCTCAAGTTAATCACACTTGTAAGACAAGTATGTTAAGTTTAAAATTTCTTGCAGTTTTGATTTATGTTATTTCAAGAAAAGTACAGATTTAAAGGACACCTTACTCTTCACAGTTTAAAAGAATGGAAAAACCCTTAATAAACCGGGAGAGTGGCGGGTTGATCACAAGGATTTGACCAAACCAAGTTGGGGCATGACAACTTAAGTGGTATTAGAGCATGTTTCCTCAAATACATTATCAAGACTATATAACAAAGTAACTAAGAGAAAGTTTCAAAATTTTCAGATGGCTCCCAAGAGAGTAACCAAGAAAAATAGGACCGACTCTACTCAACACCATGTCCTCTTAGGAAGATCAACCTAAAAAAGTTCTTCCATACCCAAGAAATGCCAAAGAACCAATAGATGTTAGTGGGAAGTATCCAAGAATATGGTGCCAAGAATTGTTGAGGTCACCATCCTGAGTATGAAGGGAGCGAAGCCTAAGACCAAGAACACCATCAAGAGCTTATAACCTTGTTAAGGAGGATACTTGTCAAGAACCCGTAGTTCCCCATCTATTTCATAACCATTTTTTGTAATAGGGCTAAGACCCCAAACATTGTACTATTTGTCCACTAATAAAGAACTTCAAGTTCCTAAAAACTATATCTCTAAAAAATGATGTGACCTTGTGCCTTAGCTATAGGAAGATTGCCCAAGAAAAGTAACCAAACAAACCCGCGTTACCCTAGACACCACGGAGACCAAGGAGATTCTCATCCCAAATAAAGGAATGAATCAAGGAAATTATTGAGCAAAGAAGGCATGACAAGAAAACTGTCAAGGTAAGGAGTCTAGGAGAACTCTTGGAGTAACAACTTGGCAAAGACACGACCTATTACAAGGTGCAAAGGAAATGGGACATGAAGTGAAGGACTGTCCCACATCACTAGGATTTAAAACAATACTTTCCAAGAATAATGCCCCCACAACTATAGAAATCTGAAAGGATACCATCCCAAGAAACACGACTCCAACTTGTAATTTCAACCACAACCAGGAGGAAACTCTTCCAGATCCTAGCGTAGTGGCATGAAGGAAAAAGGGCTGAAGATAGGACCTTGATAAACCACAAAAGGTTGCTGAAGAGAATTCTCCATTAAAGAAGAAAATTTCAGCAGTTTAGGAGCAAACAAGGGAGTGCATCCTTAAGAGAAGACAAGCTGAGCATTTGACGACAAATGAGATGTATTGGGATTGCATGTACAACTCACTTTGGAAAAAGTAGTGAAGTCAAATAGGAGTTTCAGACCAACATGGCGGAAGGAAGCCAGTCGTAACAATAAGATAGTCAATGAGAATAAACGATGCCCTAAAGAAGACCGGGAAGTAGAAAGGACTACACTAAAAAAGGATAGTAGGATTGACATTAAGGACAAGAAGACTCAATAAACAACTGCCCAATTAGACCAATGGAATGGTAAGGATGAGGTAGTTAACAAACTGATACTCGTAAAGGTCATAATTTAAACTCCAATAAAGAAGGGAGAGGTGGAAAGACCAAATACTAGGAAAAAGAAGGATGAAAGAAATCCTTAAAAAGACCAATGACCAAATTAACAACTAAACTCAAGCCAAGAGACGAGTAGGCAAGCCACTCACATAATGGTGAATAAATCTTGAAACAAGGAACATTTGAACTTTCTTTGAAAGAAATAGACGTGTATTGTGATACAAGTGGGGATGAGGATAGGGTACAAAAGATGTGGCTGCAAGATTTCAAGAGTAAGGGTAAACATGAGATGATGACATCAAAGTATGCCATTTATGGGTAGATATTCCCTATAGCCAAGGAAAAAGGAATTACAGGAGAAAAAGGGGAGAGTCCTAACAAGGAAGGAAAACATGGAAAGGCATATGTATCCCAACTAAGAGGTAATGGAATCAAGTGAAAGGGATAAAGAAATAAACTTGCAAATGAAGTGCAAGCTGAGGTGAAAGAACCAAGGAAGCTTACTAGGAGGACCTAAGGAATGGGTAAATAGGAAGTTAGCATCAAAAGATGCTGTGACAAGTAAGAATGAGTGGACTACCCATAATAAAGAAATAAATGAAAGAACATCTGAGAAATGTTGGGAAAGTAAGCCCTCCAAATAAGAAGTGGCTAAAGGAGGAATAACCACAAATAGTAAGATGGGTCATAGTTCACACACGCATAATGAAGCCTAAAAAGTGGACGACTGAGCATAGTTTGGAGTGCACAGAATAAAATTGATAATAAGAAGTATCTCAAGTAAGGAATAAAGGATGAAACCGAAGTTGTGGATTGAGAATGATCCAAAAGCGGGCAAATGCCCTAACATAGAAAGGGGTGTAAAGAAAGGAAGAAAGAACCCTTCAAGGAATGATAAGAAGGTTGAGCATGTAACTCCTAAGATGGAAGTCTCTACTGTGAGGGATATAATAGAGAACAAAACTGGAAGAAGGGAACCTTCCCAAGCAAAAGAATCGACACATAGACCGAAAATGATTAACTTGGAATAAAGAATCATGAAATGATCCCGAGCGAGTGGGAGTGGATTAAGAAAAGGAAAAGTCCTTGAGGAAAGGACGCCACTGGAAATGAGGGAGGACATAAGAAGGGAAGAATTCCAACATGTCGGTAAATCATCAAGAAACCCAATGATTTGAAATCGGAAAGACCCAATAAGGAAGTTGGAAAAATAGACGAGTAGGCAAGGAAAACCAATATGGTTAGGTAAGATATGACATCAAAGGCAAGATGGATGATGGGACAATAGTAAAGATAATCAAGAAATACTAACAGACAAAAAGTGGGATGAAGTTATACTATTCTTGAAAGGTTGGAAGTGTTCTAAAATTTTAAATGGTCAATAATAGGTTCTAGAGTATGTTGTGCTGTAAAGGACATGTAAGCTCAACAATACCAGAGAAATATGACCCAAGTAAGGAAGAGTCAGATAGTTAAGCCTAACAAGGTTAAGCATTATATTTGGACTGAAATTGTAATAAACAACGAATGAAAAAAATGTCAATATAGAATGAAAAGGTGATAACACTGAAACCTGTGGAAGCAAGTACATGGTGCTTGAAAGCACACTAAGTTAAAGGTTTCAACGATAAAGAGAAAAACTAGATACAGGAATGATTGGGCATTTTGGAGCTCCCAATCCTAAAATACTAAGCAAGAACTTTCAAGGGGAAGAATCTTGACCTAAGCAAAGGAAGATGTGAACCAAAGAATATAACTATGGACTCACGGACAAGACATACTAGTTATGATAAACTCCATGGAGGGGGTAAATAATATAAAGGAAAATAAATTTCTTAAGTGAATGATATAAAGAGGGATAACTGAAAGGACAAGTGAAGAGTTAGCATGTAAAGCAAACACCAAGTTGAAATCAACGAAAATTGCTTTTGATATAAAGATTGCTAATTAAGTTTTAGGGAAAAAACTCTTAAAAGTAGGGGAGAATTGTAAACCCCGTCCCATAAAGACAAGGAAACTGGGAAAAGAACCGGTCAATTCAGGTGAGAAAACCGAACCGGTTCACGAACCCCAACCATTAGATAAAGTCCAAACCGGGAAATTTATAAATTCCAAGTGAACTAAAGAGACACAAAATTCATGAGAAAGGACTTTAGAATGAATTGGAAGTGAAAACCAAACCAGTTCCAATGAACCGGATCCAAACCGGATTGAACCAGTTTGAACCACTACTAAACTGGAATGCTAAATTCATTTTTCTAGGTAGTTTAGAAAATTCAAATTTGAGAATTGAGGCCACAATTTGATAGAGAATGAATTTAGATAAATTTAAAAAATTTTAATTTTGAAAAAATCGATTGAATCAGGCTTGAACCAACCAATTTAAGCATTAAACTCAGTTCGTACCGGTCCGATTCAGTTCACAACAATGTCGTCTTCTTTCTTTAGATGATAGCATTGTTCACTCATTGGAAAATCGAGCAGCACCAGCGAAGATAAAAAGTCTCTAACTAGAGAGTTTTAGGCAATGAATGACCACCATAAAGGTGCCAATCCGATGGCCAAGAAGTCTCTGAGATTCCTCCTCATTCATCCTCCTCATACCTGAAAACTCCACTCTCTCCCTACTACTCTATTTTCTGGTGAAACTTGAACCAGAGCTTCAACTTGAGCAGTTTTTTGAGCCAAAAAAGGTGAGGTTAGGTTCATTAGATTTAGGAAGATGTCATGTAAACCCCGCCCTTTTGAGTTAAGGAAAATTGGGAAAAGAACCGGTCAAACCGAGTGAGAAATACCGTACCAGTTCACAAACCCGATCATTAGAGAACAGATAATTTGAGAAATTTACAACTCCCGAGTGACTCAAAGGGTTCATAAAGTCTTGGAAAAGAACCTTAGGACACATATGAAGAGAAAATCTAGATCGGTTCCGATGAATCGAATCCAACTAGATTGAACCGGTTTATGAATTGAGGCACTTCATGAATTGGAACCGATAGAGAAGGGCAAACCAGGAAATTTATGGATCCCGAGTGACCTAAAGAGTCACCAAAGTCATGAAAAAGTACATAAGGATGATTTGGAGATGAAAATCAAACCAGTTCAGGTGAACTAGATTGAATAGGTTTGGACCAGTTTGAACCATTATAGAACCGAATGCTAAATTCATTTTTCTAGGTGACTTAAAAAAAATTCAAATTTGAGATTTGAGGCCACCATTAGATAGAAAATGAATTTAAAAATTTTTAGATTTGAAAATTTTGATCGAATTGAGGGTGAACCAGTCGGTTTAAGCTTTGAACCCGGTTTATACCGGTCCAGTCCGGTTCAGAATAGTGTCGTCTTCTTCCTTCAGATGACAGCACTGTTCACTCACCAGAAAATTGCACAGTGCAGGTGAAGCTGAAAAGTCTCTGGCTAGGGAGTTTTAGGCAATGAATGACCACCATTAGGGTTCCAATCGGACGGCCAAGAAGTCCCCGAGCTCCCTATATAAAGAGCCTCTCTCCATTCATCCTCTCCATACGTGAAAACTCCATTCTCTCTTAGCTGCTTAGTTTTCCATTGAAGATCGAACTAGAGCTCCGATATAGTGTCATTTCTGAGCCAAAGAAGGTGAGGTTAGGTTCTTTAGAATTTAGGAGAAGTCAGCTACACGCATATAGTCTCCATTTGCTCCGAGTGTCACTGGAGAAATGCCAACATGATAGAACAGTGAAGTAGCTCCGATGGACCGAAGCTGTTCTATCACGCCCCAACTTGGTTTGGTTAGATCCCCGTGAGCAACTCGCCACTCTCCCAATTTATTAAAGGGTTTGTCCTTATTATAAACCGTAAATAGTAAGGCCTCGTTTAAACCTGCACCTTTTCCTGTTATAACTTAAATCAAAACTACATAATAATTTAAATTTATCATACCTTTCATGCCCCGACCTGGTTTGGTCGGATCCCCATGAACAACCTGCCACTCTCCCGGTTTATTAAAGGGTTTCCCCTTTTTATAAACCGTAAAGAGTAAGGCATCCTTTAAACCTACACCATTTCCTGGAATACCATAATTAAAACTGCATGAAATTTTAAACTTTACATACTTGTCTTACAGGCATCTTAGTCGATAGTCTTTCAGAGTAGGCTTTCTGGGATTTCCTGAAAGGGATATAAGGGAGGGGGTGAGTACGACTACTCAGTGAATGGGCTTTCAAAGGTCTACTTTTAACTTTTAAGAAAAACATTTATATGGAGTGTGCCAGACTCCTTTCGTTTAAAAAATCCCTTCATTTAAAATTTCTCTCGGGTTTTTCCATTATTTCATAGTTACCGGTGTGTCATCACCCAACACACTTCTACCTTGAGAATGAGTGGATGTTCATGACATCCGACCCCCAATCCCGAAATCGCTTCTTCGTTTCCATATGAGGACAGAGACCTCATCCTATCCCCACTCCGGTCTCATGCACTTGGTGCTACTCTAAATTTTGCACAGACACATGGAACGACGAACTGCCGTTATAGCCATTAGGTCATCTAGTGCCCTTAGGACACATCACTACCCCTCATGGGCATCTTGATGATCCCATAATCACAGTGCATGCACAAACAATGTTTTCTCATATTGCCATGTAATCTATGGTGCCACTAGTCCAACGGCCTCAACTCTCAACTCAACCCATAGTTATTTGTCTTGACTGGTCCGTCGACCTGTCATGTTGCACTGTCACTAGTTGACTGAGCATGTCGGTTCTATCTTGGTACCATGGCCAAACAATTCACTTATTAAGTTTTATGGCACATATATCATGTTCATTTATGAGCTCCTGTTCATGCTAACTGGCCTGGGGCCCACTATACGAGATTTTCAAAATCGGGCATTTAGCCCCCAAGTTCCAAAACTGAGGCCCCTGGCCTATCAGAGCTATTCGAGCTCCCATCGAGAAGGTCTCCCAAATTGTTTAAGCATTGGCACACAGTCAGGGTAGAGCACTTCTGACAAAATAGGTTTTCACTGTCCATTATACCGACCGGTATAAGGACATCTCCGTTCATGACCAATGAACGAGTTTTCAACTTTCTTCAAGGAAGTCTCATCATACCAACCGAGTATGATCTACTTACAATCGATAAGTAGTTTTTTTGTAATATTTTCACATCACTTTCTTTAAGTGGTGATGATTAAAATACTAATAAACAGTGGGTTTTTATACTGAGGTATTTATCATCCCCAACCGGGTATGATATATATAATCCCAGTCACAACCGGTAAGTCGTTTTTAATTTTAAGTTGTGCTTATCATCCCAACCAGGTATGATGTTAGTAAACCCACTCACCAGTTAATGTAGTGAATTCCACTACACCGGTTCTTTGTATTCATGCAAGCTCGTCTATGCTGGCGTTCTCGGTACTTTGTGTTCCTACACTATATGAACATCCTTTTTCACTATTACTCAACTTAAAAATCTTCATTCATTTCCAATGAATGAGAAAACCCAAACTTTTTAGTTATTTGTAATTAGGTCCCTAAAGTTATTTCTCTTTAACTTTAAATCCCCAAATGCAGGTTTTTCCTCAAATGGAGTCCCAAAACTTTTAAAATTTATCTTGGGACCTCAATTTATTCAATTTCACAAAAATTGGTTTAATTTCCCAAATTTCCAATTTGGCCCACTAACTTTTCCAAAATTACCATTTTGTCCTTCATTACAAAAATGGTAAGTTTTGCTCCAAAAATTCCAAAATTTCTCAATTGGTCGTCCAACATTATTTTCATGCCCAATTGACCCTCAATTTCATAAAATTGTATTTTGGTCCTTTGAATTTTGAAAATCCCCAATTTCCCCCAAAATTTCCCCTAATTTTAACTTCTTAACGCAACCAAATTTGATTTCATCAAATTGACAGATCAAACACCTCCAATTATTGAAATTGAAGTTAAAATTAAGTTCATCCATCCTCTTACAATTCAATAGCACTTTGAATCACAAGTTTTGACGCCGGAACGAGCTCAAACGGAGCTTCGTCAGAAAACGGACTGTAGAGAGAGAAAGCTTTGATTACTCACCAGTGAGGGCACGATGGTCCAAGCTTTCGATCTGGGCAGATAGCTCTCATCCTGAGGTTCATCCTAGAATCAAGAATCACATCAATTGATGCCGAATTGAGTTAGAATTTCATCATTGAATTTCTGTCAGTTCTCTCTCTAGCATCGGCTGGAAATTGTAGAGGGGAGCCGAATTGGCTTACCTTTCGGTCCTAATTTGGTTGTGGGAGGGCTGAGGAAGTGTTGGGAAGGCTTGGTTTAGCCTAAGGAGGGCTCAAAATGGCCGATTTTAGCTTGGCTGAAATGGGGCAGCTTCAGTCCGTTGGAGCTGCTTCACTATTCCATCATACCAATGCTTCTCCAACAATTCTCGAATTGACTAGAGTTTGCTATCAGATAGCTGTCTTCTCCTCGATTCTAAAGAGCTCGACCTCTCCTTCCGAGGTTAAGAAAAATATTCAAGTCGAAGCTCTGGTTCGAGCTTCACCGGGAAATGGAGCAGTAGAGAGAGAGAGAGAAGTGCTGAGGTGTGTGGAGAATGAATGAGGATGACCTATTTATATAGGTGTAAAAATCGTGTATCCCAAGAGGTCACCCATCCTCACACTACTCTTGGGCAAGCACACTTAACTTCAAAGTTCTCATGGATTCTCGTTCACCTGAACCAATTTGGTTTTTCTCTTCTAATTTGTCTTAAATTTCTTTTCCAAGTTTTAATAAACCCTTTGGATCACCCAAAAGTTGTAAATTTCCAAATTGCTTGTTCCCAAATGATCGGGTTTGTAAACCGTCTCGGTTTTCTTACTCGGTTTGACCGGTTCTTTTCCCGATTTTCCTTAACTCAAATGTGCGAGGTTTACAACTCTCCCCTCCTTTTAGGAGTTTTGTCCCCAAAACATAACCAATATATTCCATATCGGGAATAATTTCCCTTAATGTCAACTCGGGTTTTCTTGACATGCCAACACTTCGATTGCTCTTTCGCTTAGTCCCTGTATTCATTCATCTAAGGAATTTCTTTTCATTTATCATGCTTACTCCTTCCATGGAGTTATAATAATGAGGCATGTATGGCTCATTAATCCTAATGTATATTCTTAGGTTCGCATCTCCCTTTATTTAGGATAAGGTTCTTCCTTTTGGGGATTTTACTCAAGATTTCAGGATTGGGAGTTCCAAGGTGCCCAATCGTTCCTTTTTCTAGTTATTCTCTTCATCGTGGAAACTGCTAGCTCGATGTTCTTTCAAGTATTACATACTTGTTTTCACAGGTTTTTGTGTTATTATTCTTTCATCCCAATTTGACCCATCCTTCATTCGTCATTAATTACAACTTCAGTCAAATTTATGTTTAACCTTGTTATGTTTACCAACTGACTCCTACAACACCTCTTTTAGGGTTGTTTCCAACTTTCTAGCCTTCTAGGGACTATATAATTTCATCCCTCCTTTCATCGGGTAGTATTCCTCAACAACCTTTACTGTTACCGAATTATCATTCGAATCTTGACAACATGTCTTACATAACCGTGTCAGTTTTCCTTACCCACTCGTCCTTTCCCAACTTCTTTATTGGGTTTTTTTGGTGCCAATTATTTGGTTTCCCAATAGTTTACCAACAAACTGGGATACTTTCCTTCTTAAGTCCTTGGCATTCCTTATTCAAGGCTTTTCCCTTTTTCCTTAATCCACTTTTACTTACTCATAATCACTTCATGATTCTTCATTCTACAATAATTGCTTTGCTTGGGAAGGTTCCCTCCTTCCGATTTTATTCTCTACTATGTCCCTTACAATAGAGATTTCCATCTTAGGAGTTACATGCTCAACCTCCTTATCATTCATTATATGGTTCTTTCTCCCTTTCTTCGCACCCTTATCTATGTTAGGGCATCTGTTTGCTTTGGATCCTTCTCTATCCACAACTTTTGTTTTATCCCTTATTCCTTAGATGGGATACTTCCGATTATTGGTTTTATTCTGTGCATTCCACCCTATGCTCAGTCGTCCACTCTTTAAGCTTCATATATGCGTGTGGACTATGACCCATCTTACCAATTGTGATTATTCCTCCATAGACACATCTTATTTAGAGGACTTACTTTTCTAATGTTTCTCGAACATTCTTTACTTTATTACCGTAGTATGGGTTGCCCACTCATTCATACTTGTCACATCTTTTTTATGCTAATCCGTTAACTTATTTCTATTTAAGGAGGGTTCACATCCTCCTTATTTCAAAATCACTTGTTCGTCCTTCGTGAAGCTCACTTAATCGTCTCAAGACTTTAAACTAGAAATTCGATTTTGGCCATTAATTTCTTTAAGGATTTTCCTTCATTCTTCTTTTTCCAATGTTTTGGCCCTTTCACTTCTCCCTTCTTTGTCGTGGTTTAAATCCAGGGTTCTCTCGAAGACCAATTCTTCAATTGTCTCTTTCTCTCCATTTTTTTTAATGATCCAATCATCTGGGCAGCTGTATCACTCATCCTTCATGCCTATCCTTTGTCCTTCATAAAGTGTAGTATTTACTACATCTAAGCATTTCTTAGGGTTTTGTTTATTCTCTTTGGTCGTCCCGTTGTTACTCATTTCTTCTTTCTACTTGGTTCTCCTAAAATTATTATTTGGTTCTCCTGCTCTCTCCAAGTAGGTCACACTGGGCCATCACGATACTTCCTTCATTTGAAACATTTCTCAATCAGGGTTGGTTCCTTGCACTCCACATTATGTCCATCAGCCCATCAACATTTCATTTGTGAGCTTATCGTTCCTTCTATTTCAGTTGGTCCCATTCTCTCTTAATCGAGATACACATGTCTTTTCGGGGCTTCCTTCCTTTGTAGAATTCTTTCCCTTTCTTCTGACATTCTTTTCTTTTATTTTTTACATTTGCTCTAGGGGATTTCTACCCTTGATGTTGTCTTCTCGAGTATTTGACATTTTCGCCTCTCTCTTCTTTGTCGGAACTTACATTATGGTTTTCAGTGTATTAGCTCATTAACTGCCCCGCCTCCACCATTCCTTTGGTTTAGGTTTTTCTTAGGGTAGTTGTCTTCTCGAGTACTCTTGTCCTTAACATCTATCTCACTGACCTTTTTAGGATGTAGTCCTTTCTACCTCCCGGTCTTCCTTAAGCTGTCATTTATTTTCTTTGACTATTTTGTTGTCATGATTTGCTTCCTTCTGTTATATTGCTCTAAATCTCCAATTTGACTTCTCTACCTTTTTCCAAAGGAAGTCATACTTAAAATCCCAAGACATCCCATTTGTCATCAAACACTTGGCTTGTCTCTCTTGTGGATGCACTCCCTCCTTTTCTCCTAAATTATTTGAAATTTCTTCTTTAAGGGAGTGTTCTCTTCAGCTACCTTTTGTTCTATTTATGGTTTTATCGAAGTCCTACCATCAGCCCCCTTTTTTTCTTCCTGCCACTTTTGCTGTGATCTCGAAAAGATTCCTCCGGTCTGTGGTTGAAATTACAAGCGGAAGTCGTGTTCCTTGGGATGATATCCTTTTCGATTTGCCCTTCTTAGGAAGAAGTTTAAATTTGGCATTCACCTCGTCATTTCTTGACCTCTTTGTGAACTGCTTAATTAACCCACTCCATAGTTTTGGTCTCCAGTTCTTCATGTCTTTAGTGATCTTTGAGGAGGTATTCCCCTAAATCTATGAGGTGTGGGACACTACTTCTTTCCTTACACCTATAATAGTTCATCTTGGTACTTGACCTTTAGTAGGGTTAGGTTTCTCTTCAGGTAATGTCCCATCGTTATTCCCTTACATGGATTGTTGTGGTTTCTTCTTTCCTTCGAGCTGGGCTTTTCCAGGGTTACTAGCAGTTTGGTGCTTTACCGTTCTTGAGTTTGATCACTTTGACAATTTTCTTGCTGAATCACCTTTGCTAAGGGTCATGATAAGAGTCCTCCTAGGTTTTCTGCTTCATCTCCCATCAGTGGGATGTGACTTTTCCTTAGTTTCTAGGATTGTGTGGGTTTGTTTTTATTTTCTTTAAGCCATATTCATAGTAAGATCACATCCTCAGAAGACAGAGTTTTGGAGAATTTGAATATTTTATTAACATGGGGATACAAAAGGTTGGGCTCTCAACCCTATCACAGGAAATGGTCACAAATTAACTAGGGAGCTATGGGATTCTTGCTAAGCATCCTCCTTTATACTTAGGGTTGTGTCTTCGATAGGTCCTAGCACCATTCTCCAGGATACTTCCCCATTTGGTCTTTCGAGATTTCTACTAGGTCTTAGGCATTTGGGAAGCTTCTAGGGTTGTCTTCTTACGAAGGTAGGGTGTTGAGTAGAGCCATTCCAAGTTTTCTTGGTTCCTCTCCTGGGAGCCATCTGAAACTTTTAGGATAAATCCTATTAGTTACTATATTTTCTAGTCTTGATTATGTATTCGATGAAATAGGCTTTGATACCACTCTAGTTGTCACGCCCCGACCCGATTTGGTCGGATCCTTGTGATGATATCCTTTTCGATTTGCCCTTCTTAGGAAGAAGTTTAAATTTGGCATTCACCTCGTCATTTCTTGACCTCTTTGTGAACTGCTTAATTAACCTACTCCATAGTTTTGGTCTCCAGTTCTTCATGTCTTTAGTGATCTTTGAGGAGGTATTCCCCTAAATCTATGAGGTGTGGGACACTACTTCTTTCCTTACACCTATAATAGTTCATCTTGGTACTTGACCTTTAGTAGGGTTAGGTTTCTCTTCAGGTAATGTCCCATCGTTATTCCCTTACATGGATTGTTGTGGTTTCTTCTTTCCTTCGAGCTGGGCTTTTCCAGGGTTACTAGCAGTTTGGTGCTTTACCGTTCTTGAGTTTGATCACTTTGACAATTTTCTTGCTGAATCACCTTTGCTAAGGGTCATGATAAGAGTCCTCCTAGGTTTTCTGCTTCATCTCCCATCAGTGGGATGTGACTTTTCCTTAGTTTCTAGGATTGTGTGGGTTTGTTTTTATTTTCTTTAAGCCATATTCATAGTAAGATCACATCCTCAGAAGACAGAGTTTTGGAGAATTTGAATATTTTATTAACATGGGGATACAAAAGGTTGGGCTCTCAACCCTATCACAGGAAATGGTCACAAATTAACTAGGGAGCTATGGGATTCTTGCTAAGCATCCTCCTTTATACTTAGGGTTGTGTCTTCGATAGGTCCTAGCACCATTCTCCAGGATACTTCCCCATTTGGTCTTTCGAGATTTCTACTAGGTCTTAGGCATTTGGGAAGCTTCTAGGGTTGTCTTCTTACGAAGGTAGGGTGTTGAGTAGAGCCATTCCAAGTTTTCTTGGTTCCTCTCCTGGGAGCCATCTGAAACTTTTAGGATAAATCCTATTAGTTACTATATTTTCTAGTCTTGATTATGTATTCGATGAAATAGGCTTTGATACCACTCTAGTTGTCACGCCCCGACCCGATTTGGTCGGATCCTTGTGAACAACCTACCACTCTCTCGATTTATTAAAGGGTTTCCCCTTATTATAAACCGTAAAGAGTAAGGCATCCTTTAAACCTGCACCATTTCTTGGAATAGCTATCTCACAGGGAAATCATACTTTCCAAGAGGTCACCCATCCTAACACTACTCTCGGGCAAGCACACTTAACTTTAGAGTTCTTATGGATTCTCATTCACTTGAACCAATTTGGTTTTTCTCTTTTAATTTGTCTTAAGTTTCTTTTCCAAGGTCTCCCAAATCGTTTATGCATTGGCACACAATCAAAGGAGAGCACTTCTGACACAATATATTTTCAACTATCCATCATACCAACCGAGTATGAGGACATCTCTTCTCATAACTGATGAAAGGGTTTTTCCACTTCATTCAAGGAAGTTTCATCATACCAACCATGTATGATCTACTTACAACCGGTAAGTAGTTTTTCCACGTGATTGTCACATCACTTCTCTAAGTTGTGATGTTTAAAATACCACTAAATAGTGGGTTTTTTATTTTGAGGTAATTATCATTCTCAACTGGGTATGATATAAAATCTCACTCACCATTAATGCAGTGAATTCCACTAAACCGGTTTTTTGTATTCACGTGACCTTGTCCTTGTTGGCGTTCCTGGTACCACATGTCACTACACGATATGAACATCTCAGTTCATTATCCCTCAGCCTAATAGCTTTCATTTATTCCAAATGAATGAGAAAACCAAACTTTAATTTATTTGTAATTAGGTGCCTAAAGTTATTTTTCTTTAACTTTAAGTCCCTAATGCTAGTTTTTCCACAAATTGAGTCCCAAAACTTTTAAAATTTATCTTAGAACCTCAATTTATTCAAATTAAAAAAAGGGGTTTAATTTCCCAAATTTCCAATTTGGTCCCCCAACTTTTCTAAAATTACCATTTTACCCTTCCTTTACAAAAATGGTAAGTTTCACCCCAAAAATTCTAAAATTCCTCAATTGGCCCTCTAACATTTTTATCATGCCCAATTGACCCTCAATTTTATAAAATTGCATCTTGGTCCTTTGAATTTTCAAAAATCCCCAATTTTCCCCCAATTTCAACTCCTTAACAAAACCGAATTTGATTTTATCAAATTGACCAATCAAACACATCTAATTGTTGAAATTGAAGTTAAAATTGAGATTCTACATCTTCATACAATTCAATAGCATTTTGAATCACAAGTTTTGATGCCGGAACGAGCTCAAATAGAGCTTCGTCAGAAAAGAGACTGTTGAGAGAGAAAGCTTCGATTTATCACCGGTGAGGGCACGACGGTCTGAGCTTTCTATTTGGGCTGATATCTCTCATCTTGAGGTTCATCCTAGAATCAAGAATTACATCAATTGATGCTGAATTGAGTTAGAATTTCATCATCAAAATTTTGGGGGTTCTCTCTCTTGCACCGACTGGAAATTGAAGAGGGAAGCTGAATAGGCTTGCCTTTCAGTCCTAATTCGGCTGTGGGAGGGCTGAGGAAGTGTTGGGAGGGCTTGGTTTGGCCTGAGGAGGGCTCGAAATGGTCAATTTCAGCTCGGCTAAAATAGGGCAGCTTTGGTCCGCCGGAGCTACTTCACTGTTCCATCACGCCATCGTTTCTCCAGCGACCCTTGGAGTAAACGAAGACTACAAGCGTGTAGCAGACTTCTCCTCGGTTCTAAAGAGCCTGACCTCGACTTCTTTAGCTCAGAAATGACCCTATATCGGAGCTCTGGTTCGAGCTTCATCGAAAAATGGAGCTGTTGAGAGACAATGAGCTTTTCAGGTGTGGAGAGGATGAATAGAGAGGGGCTCTTTATATAGGGAGCTTGGGGACTCATCAACCGTCCGTTTGGCACCTTTATGACAAACATTGATGGCCTTAAACGTATTGAATGGAGACGTTTCTTCTTCGCCAATGCTACTTCGATTTTTTGATGAGTGAATAGTACTGTTATCTGAAGGAAGAAGACAACACTATTCTGAACCGGATTGGACCGATTCAAACCGAGTTCAAAGCTTAAACCGGTCGGATCACCCCTCATTCAACCGAGTTTTTCAAATCTAAAAATTTCTAAATTCATCTAAATTCAATTTCTATCTAATGGTGGCCTCAAATCTCAAATTTGAATTTTTTAAGCCACCTAGAAAAATGAATTTAGAATCTGGTTCAATAGTGGTTCAAACTGGTCCAAACCAGTTCAATCCGGTTCACCTGAACCGTTTGGTTTTCATCTCCCATTATGTCCATTTCCATGACTTTTAGAACTCTTTGGGTCACTCGTGGTCCATAAATTTCATGGTTTACCATATCTCTATCGGTTTTGGTTCATAAACCGGCTCGGTTCTTAAACCGGTTTAATCCAGTTGGATTCAGTTCATCTAAACCGCTCAGGTTTTTCTCTTCTAGTTTGTCCTAAGGTTCTTTTCCAAGGTTTTACGAACCCTTTGGATCACCCGGGAGTTGTAAATTTCCAAATTTCCCATTCCCAAAAGATTGGGTTTGTGAACCAGTTCGGTTTTCTTACTCAGTTTGACCAGTTCTTTTCCCGATTTTCCTTAACTCAAAAGAGCGGGGTTTACATGTTCTATTTTGGCTGAGCGAAAATTGGCCAATTCGAGCTCTCCTCAAGCCAAACCAAGCTCTCTCAACACCTCCTCAGCCCTCCCATGGCCGAATTAGGACAGAAAAGTAAGCCAATTCGACTCTTCATTGCAATTTCCGATTGGTGCTAGTCAGAGATCTGGTAGAATTTTGATGAAGGAATTATAATCCAATTCGGTATTGTAAACCCCGCCTTGTTGAGCTAAGGAAAACCAGGAAGGGAACCGATCAAACCAAGTGAGAAAACCGAACCAGTTCACAAACCTGATCAATTTTGAATGGGCAATTTAAGAATTCACAACTCCCTGGTGATCCAAAGGGTTCATAATACTATGGAAAATAACCTTAGGATGAATTGGAAGAGGAAAACTAGACCGGTTTGGATGAACTGGGTCCAAAAGGATTGAACTGGTATATGAACCAAGTCAGTTCATGAACCGGAATTGATAGAGATCGGGCAAAATAGAGGAATTCAACTTCATTGTACTCTAAAGAAATTCATAAACCTTGGGAAGGAACGTTAGAACAAAGTGGGAGAGAAAAACTAGACCGGTTCGGGTGAACCAAAGCCAAATCGGATTGAACCGGTTTAAGGACCGAGTCAGTTTATGAATGAGAATCGATAAAATGATGGTAAACCGGGAATTTTATGGACCCTAAGTGACCCAAGGAGTCACAAAAGACATGAAAATGGACTTGAGAAGGAATTGGGGATGAAAACCAAACTAGTTCAGGTGAACCAGATCCGAACCGGTTCAGGTGAACCAGATCCGAACCGGTTCAGGTGAACCAGATCCGAACCGGTTCAAGTAAACCAGACCGGTTTGAACCACTATTTGGGGCGTTTCATGTCTTCAATGTCAGTAATAACTGTGCCAAACGGGCGGCCAAGAAGTCTCCAAGCTCCCTATATAAAGAGCCTGTAAACCCCACACTTTTAAGTTAAGGAAAACCGGAAAAGAACCGGTCAAGGTAAGTAAGAAAACTGAGCCGATTTACAAACCCGATCATTTGGGAACAAGCAATTTGGAAATTTACAACTTTCGGGTGATCCAAATGGTTAATTAAACCTTGAAAAAGAAACTTAAGACAAATTAGAAGAAAAAAACCAAATTGGTTTAGGTGAACGAGAATCCATAAAAACTCTTAAGTTAAGGGTGCTTGCCCGAGAGTAGTGTGAGAATGGGTGACCTCTTTGGAAGTATGATTTTTTTTTTGTAACTCGAAATTTCGGTCAAAAATTTTTATGCGAAATTGGGGGACCAAATTAGAAATTTGGGAAATTAATAACCATTTTTGTGAAATGGAATAAATTGAGGTTACTTGATAAATTTTAAAAGTTTCGGGACTTAATTTGAGGAAAAATCGGCATTAGGGATTTAAAGTTTAAGAGAAATAACTTTAGGGACCTAATTGCAAATAAATGAAAGTTTGACATTCTCATTCATTTGGAATGAATGAAGGCTATTAGATCGAAGGATAATGAACCATGATCTTCATATCGTGTAGGAATACAAATTACTAGGAACGCTAGTAAGGACAAGCTCGCGTGAATACAAAGAACCGGTCTAATGGAATTCACTGCGTTAACAGGTGAGTGGGTTTACTAACATCATACCTGGTTGGGATGATAAGCACAACTTAAAATGTAAAAACTACTTACCGGTTGTGAGTGGGATTATATATCATACCCAGTTGTGAATGATAAGTGCCTCGGTATAAAAAGCCACTATTTAGTGGTATTTTAATCATCACCACTTAGAAAAAGTGATGTGAAAATTATGCAAAAAAAAAACTACTTACCGGTTGTAAGTAGATCATACACGGTTGGTATGATGAGACTTCCTCGAAAGAAGTTGAAAACCCATTCATCGGTTATGAACAGAGATGTCCTTATACCGGTTGGTATAATGGACAATGAAAACCTATTTTGTCGGATTGTGTGCCAATGCTTAAACTATTTGGGAGACCTTCTTGACGGGAGCTCGAATAGCTTTTATATACCGGGGGCATCGGTTTTGGAACTTGGCGGGTAATATACCCAATTTTGAAAATCTCGTACAGTGGGCCCAAGGCTAGTTGGCACGAGCAGGAGCTCATAAATAAACATGAGTCATATGCCATAAATCTTTAAATAAAGGAATTATTTGGCCATGGTACCAAGATATGACCGACATACTCAGTCAACTAGCAGCAGTGCAACATGACAGGTTGACGGACCAGTCAAGACAAACAATTGCGAGTTGAGTTGAGAGTCGGGGCCGTTGGACTAATGGCACCACATATTATATGACATAATAAGAAAATATTGTTTGTGCATGCACTATGAGTACGGGATTATCAAGACGCCCGTGAGGGGTAGTGATGCGTCCTAAGGGCCCTGGACGACCCGGTGAGTATAAGGGCAGTTCGTCGTTCTAGGTGTGTGTACGAAATTTGGAGTAGCATCAAGCGCATGAGACCGGGGTGGGGACAGGATGAGGTCTCTGTCCTCATACAGACACGAATAAGTGATTTCAGGATTGTGGGTTGGATGTCGCGTACATCCACTCATTCCCAGGGTAGAAGTGGTCGTGCTTCTATCCGAGTTGTCGGTAAAGTGGCTCCGAAGCTACTAGTGGTTCAATGATCGTTCTGACCTACGAATGTGTGTAACCTTCATGATGAAGGATGTGTGTTGGGTGATGACACACCATGGTAAAATATGAAATGGTGGAAAAACCAAAACTTTTTAATCAAGGGATTTTTGAAAGAAAGGAGTCTGGCACACTCCAATGTAAATGTTTTTCTTAAAAGTCAAAACTTTTGAAAAACCCATTGACTGAGTAGTTGTACTCACCCCTCCCCTATATCCCTTTTCAGGAAATACTGGAAAAGCCTAACTTTAAGGACCATCAACTAAGACGCCTGTGATACAGGTATGATAAATCTAAATTCTTATGTAGTTTTGTTTATGTTATTCCTAGAAAAGGTGCAGGTTTAAAGGATGCCTTACTCTTTATGGTCTATAATAAGGGGAAACCCTTTAATAAACCGGGAGAGTGGTGGGTTTATCACGGGGATCCAACTAAACCAGGTTGGGGCGTGATAAAGCCCCTTCCCATTCATCCTCTCCACACCTGAAAACTCCATTCTCTCTCAACTGGTCCATTTTTCGGTGAAGCTCAAACCACAACTCTGACATAGGGTCTTTTCTAAGCCAAACAAGGCAAGGTTGGGTTCTTTAGAATCGGGGAGAAGTCAGCTACACATTTGTAGTCTCCGTTCACTTCGAGGGTCATCGGCGAGACGCTAGCGTGATGAAACAATGAAGCAGCTCCGGCGGACCGAAGCTGCCCTGTTTCGGTCGAGTTGAAATCGGCCATTTCGAGCCCTCCTCAGGCCAAACCAAGCCTTTCCAACACTTCCTCAGCCCTCCCATGGCCCAATTAGGACTGAAAGGTGCTAGAGAGAGAAACGACAAAATTTCAATGATGAAATTCTAACTCAATTTGGCATCAATTGATGCGATTCTTGATTCTAGAATAAACGTCAGGATGAGAGCTATCTGCCCAGATCGAAAAGATGTGCATACAAGATTTGAGGAGTAAAGGTAAATAGGAGAAGACGACATCAAGGGATGTCATTTAAGGGTAGAAATCCCCTAGAACAAATGTAAGAAAAGAATGTTATGGGAAAGGCAAAGAATCCTACCAAGGAAGGAAGCCTCGGAAAGACATGCGTATCCCAATTAAGAGGAAATGGAACCAACCCTTAATTAGGAAATGTTTCCAAGGAAGGAAGTATTGTAATGGCTTAGTGTGACCTGTTTGGAGAGAACAGGAGAACCATGTAGAAAGAAGAAGACTAGTAACGGCGGACAGCCAAAGACAATGAACAAAACCCTAAGAAAGAATGTGATATAGTAAAGACTACACTCTATGATAGACAATAGGATGGGCATGAATACAGCTGCCCAAACGATAGGACCAGAAAAATAAAGAGAAAGAGACAATTAAAGAACTGGTCTTCGAGAGAACCATGGATTTAAACCACAACAAAAAAGGGAGAAGTGAAAAGGCCAAAACATTGGGAAAGGAGAACGAAGGAAAATTCTTAAAGCAATCGATGACCAAAACCGGATTTATAGTCTTAAGATTGTTAAGTGAGCCTCACGAAGGGCGAACAAGAGAATTTGAAACAAGGAGGATGTGAACCCTCCTTAAATGGAAATAATCTAACAGGTTAGCACCAAAAGATGCTGTGACAAGTATGAATGAGTGGACAACCCGTACTAAGGTAATAAAGGAAAGAATGTTCGAGAAACATTGTGAAAGTAAGTACCCAAAATAAATGTGGCTATGAAGAAATAACCACAATTGGTAAGACGGGTCAAAGTCCACATGTGCATATGAAGTCTAAAGAGTGGACGACTGAGCATAGTGTGGAGTACACGAAATAAGATCGGTAATCGGAATCTACTCAAATAAGAAATAAGGGATGGAAAGAAAAATTTAAGACAATGGAGGACTGATAGCGGGCAAATGCCCCAATATAGAAAGGGTGTGAGGAGATGAAGAAAGGAAACCTTCAAGAAATGGTAAGAAGGTGGAACATGTAACTCCTAAGGTGAAAGTCTCTACTTGAAGGAAATAGTAGAGAATGAAACCGTAAAAAGGGAAACTCCCCAAACTAAGCAAATCGACATGTAGACCGAAAGGAATTAACTCGATATAAAGAATTGAGAAATGATTACGAACAAGTAAGATTGGATTAAGGCCAAAGTAAAATCCTTGAGTAAAGGATGTCATCGGGACAAGGATGGACCTAAGAAAGGATGAATCCTAGCTTGTCGGTATAGTATTAGGAAAACCCAATCAATTGGAACCAAAAAGACCCAATAAAGAAGTTGGGGAAAGATGAGTAGGTAAGAGGAATCCATGCGGTTATGTGAGACATAACTTCAAAGGCATGATGGAGGAGATGATAATGGAAAAAAAGGATAGTTGAGGAATGCTATCAAAAGAAAAGAGGGATGAAGTTATACGATCCCTGAAAGGTCTAAAAGCTAAGAGAGACACTCCAGGAAATGTTCTAGAAATCAAATAAACAGAGACAAATCCTAGAAAATGCCATGCTGCAAGGGCATGTAAGCCTAACAACCCCGAGGTGAATATGACTCAAAGTAATGAAGAGTCAGCTAATAAGTATGACGAGGTCAAATATAACAATTTGGACTAAAGTTGTAATGAGCAACAAATGAAGAAAGAGTCAAAATAGGGTGAAAAGTGATAATAAAAGAAAACCGTGGAAATAAGTACGTGACGCTCGAAAGAACATCGAGCTAAAGGTTTTAATGACCAAAGGGGTTAATTAGACACAAGAATGGTTAGGTATCTTGGAATTCCGAATTTTGAGTATAGAACCTCCAAGGGAATAATGTGATCAAAGTAAAGAAAAATATGAATCTAAGAATATACCCTGAAATAAGGTATGTCTAGTTATGATAGACTCCGTGGAGGGAGTAAATGATATAAAGGAAAAGGAATTCCTTAAGTGAAGGTTGTAAAAAGGGCTAATTGAAAGAACGACAGAAGAGTTTGCATGTTAAGCAAACTCTAATGGGGCATCAAAGGAAATGATTCCTCATACAAGGTTACTAATTAAGTTTTGGGAACAAAACTCCTAAAAGGAGGGGAGAGATGTAAACCCCGCCCTTTTGAGCTAAGGAAAACCGGGAAAGGAACCGGTCAAACCAATTGAGAAAACCGAACCGGTTCACAAACCAGATCAATTTTGATTGGGCAATTTAAGAATTTAGAACTCCCTGGGATCAAAAGGGTTCATAATACTATGGAAAAGAACCTTAGGAGGAATTGGAAGAGGAAAACTAGACCAGTTTGAATGAACCAGGTCCAACAGGATTGAACCGGTTTATAAACCGAGTCGGTTCATGAACCGAAACTAATAGAGATTGGGCAAAACAGAGGAATTCAACTCCATTGTACTCTAAAGAAATTCATAAACCTTCGGAAGGAACCTTAGAACAAAGTGGCAGAGAAAAACCAGACCAGTTCGGGTGAACCGGACCCAAACCGGATTGAACTAGTTTAAGGACCAAGTTAGTTTATAAACCGGAATCGATAAAGAGATGGTAAACCGAGAATTTTATGGACCCTAAGTGACCCAAAGAGTCACAAAAGACATGAAAATGGACTTGTGAAGGAATTGGGGACGAAAACCAAACCGGTTCAGGTGAACCAAATCTAAAAAGGTTCGGACCAATTTGAACCACTATTGAACCAAATCCGAAATTCATTTTTCTAGGTGTCTTAAATAACTCAAACTGTAGCTTTGAGGCCACCATTGGATAGAGAATGAATTTAGAAATTTTTAGATTCGAAAAACTCGATCGAATGGGGGGTGAATTGATCGGTTTAAGCTTTGAACCCGGTTTGGACCGGTCTAGTCCGGTTAGGAACAGTGTCATCTTCTTCCTCAACATGACAGCACTGTTCACTCATCGGGAAACTGAAGAAACCCGACAAAGAAGAAGCACTTCTATTTAGGGTGTTTCACATCTTCAATGTCAGTAATAACGGTGCCAAACGGATGGCCAATGAGTCTCCAAGCTCCCTACATAAAGAGTCCCTTCCCATTTATCCTTTCCACACCTGAAAACACCATTCTCTCTCAACTGCTCCATTTTCCGATGAAGCTCAAATCAGAGCTCCGACATGGGGTCTTTTCTGAGCCAAACAAGGCGAGGTCAGGTTCTTTAGAACCGGGGAGAAGTCAGCTACCCGTCTGTAGTCTCCGTTCACTCCGAGGGTCGCCAGCAAGACACCGGCGTGATGAAACAGTGAAGCAGCTCTGGCGGACCGAAGCTGCCCTATTTTGATCGAGTTGAAATCGACCATTTTGAGCCCTTCTAAGGCCAAACCAAGCTTTCCCAACACTTCCTCAGCCCTCCCACGGATGAATTAAGACTTAAAGGTAAGCCAATTTGACTCCCCTCTGCAATTTACGGCCGGTGCTAGAGAGGTAGAATTTCAATAATGAAATTCTAATTCAATTCAGCATCAATTGATGCGATTCTTGATTTTAGGATTAACCTTAGGATGAGAGTAATCTGCCTAGATCGAAAGCTCGGACCACCGTGCCCTCACCTATGAAGGTCTATTTTCTGGTGACGCTCCGTTTGAGCTCGTTCCTATGTCAAAACTTGCAATTCAAAGTGCTATTGAATCTTAAGAAGATTGAGGAACTCAATTTTAACATCAATTTCAACAATTAGAGGTGTTTGATTGGTCAATTTGATGAAATCAAATTCGACTGTGCTAAGGAGTTGAAATTGGGGAAAATTTTGGGGAAAAATGGGGATTTTCGAAATTCAAAGTACCAAAATGCAATTTTATGAAATTGAGAGTCAATTGGGCATGAAAATAATTTTAGAGTACCAATTGAGGAATTCTGGAATTTTTGGGGCAAAACTTACCATTTTTGTAAAGGAAGGGCAAAATGGTAATTTTGGAAAAGTTGGAGAACTAAATTGGAAATATGGGAAATTAATCCCCTTTGTGTGAAATGGAATAAATTGAGGTCCTATAATAAATTTTATTAGTTTCGGGATTCAATTTGAGGAAAAACCATCATTAGGGACTTAAAGTTAAAGAGAAATAACTTTAGGGACCTAATTACAAATAAATGAAAGTTTGACTTTCTCATTCATTTGAAATGAATGAAGGTGATTAGACCAAAGGATAATGAACCGAGATGTTCATATTGTGTAGGAACATGAAGTACCGGGAACACCAGCAAGGACAAGCTCGCATCAATACAAAGAATTGGTTTAGTGGAATTCACGACATTAACGGGTGAGTGGGTTTACTAACGTCATAAACGGTTGGGATGATGAGCACAACTTAAAATTTAATAACCACTTATCGGTTGTAAGTGGGATTATATATCATACCAGGTTGGGGATGATAAGTACCTCAGTATAAAAACCTACTGTTTATTGTAATTTTAATCATTACAACTTAGAGAAAGTGATGTGAAAACTATGCGGAAAAACTACTTACCTGTTGTAAGTAGATCATACTCAGTTGGTATGATGAGACTTCCTCGAAGGAAGTTGAAAACCCGTCCATCGGTCATGAACGGAGATGTCCTTATATCGACTCGGTATAATGGACAGTGAAAAATATAGTTTTGTCATAAGTGCTCTCCCCTGATTGTGTGCCAATGCTTAAACTATTTGGGAGACCTTCTTGATGGGAGCTCGAATAGCTCTTATAGGCCGGGGCCTCGGTTTTGGAACTTGAGGGCTAGAATGCCCAGTTTTTGAAAAACTCGAACAGTGGGCTGGAGCTCATAAATGAACATGATATATATGTGCCATTAAACCTTAATAAGTAAATTTTTTGGTCATAGTACCAAGGCAGCTCTGACATACTCAAACAACCAGTATCAGTACGACATGACCGGTCTCCGGACCAGTCAAAACAAACAGCTACCGATTGAGTTGAAAGTCAGGATCGTTGGGACTAATGACACTACATATTACATGACAATTTAAGAAAACTTTGTTTGTGCATGCACTATGAGTAAGGGATCATCAAGACGCCCATGAGGGGTAGTGGATGACCAGGTGAGTATAAGGGCAGATCGTCATTCCAGGTGTTTGTGTGAAATTTGGAGTAACACCAAGCGCATGAGACCAGGGTGGGGATAGGATGAGGTCTCTATACTCATATGGACACGAAGAAGCGATTTTGGGATTGAGGGTTAGATGTCGCATACATCCACTCATTCCTAGGGTAGAAGTGGTCATGCTTCTATCTGGGTGGTCGGTAAAGTTGCTCCGAAGCCACTAGTGGGATTAGTAATCGTACTAACCTGTGAATGTGTGTAACCTTCATGATGAAGGATGTGTGTTGGGTGATGACACACCATGGTAAATAAGAAATGATGGAAAAACCCGAATTTTTAAATGAAGGGATTTTTGAAAAAGAAAAGAGTCTGGCACACTCCTTATAAATGTTTTTCTTAAAAGTTAAAAGTAGACCTTTTAAAACCCATTCATTGAGTAGTCGTACTCACTCCCTCCCTTAGCAGATTTAAAGGATACATTACTCTTTACGGTTTATAATAAGGGGAAACCCTTTAATAAACTAGGAGGGTGGCACGTTGATCACAAGGATCTGACCAAACAGCATCGGGGCATGATAGGTATCGATTTATGCAATTCTTGATCCTAGGAGTAACCTCAGGACACAATCTATCTACCCAGATCGAAAGCTTGGACCGTCGCACCACTGACGGTGAGCAATTAAAGCTTTCTCTCTCTACGTACTATTTTCCGACAAAGCTCTGTTTGAGCTCGTTTCGATGACAGAACTTACGATTAAAAGTGCTATTAAATCATATGAAGATGTAGAAACTCAATTTTAACTTCAATTTCAACAATTAGAAGTGTTTGATCGGTCAATTTGATGAAATCAAAATTTGATTGTGTTAGGAAGTTGGAATTGGGGAAAATTGGGCATTTTTGAAAATTCGAGGGACCAAAATGCAATTTTGTAAAATTGAAGGTTAATTGGGCATGATAAGAGTGTTAGAGGACCAATTGAGCAAATTTTAGAATTTTGGGGTAAAACTTACCATTTTTGTAAAGGAAGGGCAAAATGGTAATTTTGGAAAAATTGATGGCCAAATTGGGAATTTGGGAAACTTGAACCCCTTCTTATGAAATTGAGTAAATTGAGGTTCCAAGATGAATTTTAAAAGTTTTGGGACTCAATTTAGGGAAAAACTAGCAATTGAGGCCTAAAGTAAAATGAAAAATAACTTTAGGGGCCAATTTCCAAATATTGGAAAGATTGTGAATTAAGTCATTGATACTGAATGAGGTGACCAAGTTAGATGATAATAAACAACAATGTTCATTTCGTGTAGTAACACGAGACATCGGGAATGCCAGCTGAGGTTAAGCTCGCATAAGACTAAAACCTACTTAGTGAAATTTCACTTCACGATCGGGTGAGTAGGATTTTTATATCATACCCGGTTGGGATGATAATTACATCAAAAATGAAAACCCACTACTTAGTGGTATTTTAAACATCACAACTTAGATGAGTGGTGTGAAAATGACACAGAAAAACTATTTACCAGTTATAAGTATATCATACTTGGTTGGTATGATTAAACTTCCTCGGAGGAAGTGGAAAATCCGTTTATTGGTTATGAGCAGAGATATCCTCATACTTGGTTGGAATGATGGATAGTTGAAAATATATTTTTTTGGAAGTGCTCTCCCCTGACTGTGTGACACTGCTTAAATGATTTGGGAGACCTTCTTGACTAGAGCTCGAATAGCTCTATTAGGCCAGAGGCCTCAGTTTTGGAACTTAGGGGCTATTATGCCCAAATTTTGAAAATCTCGAACAGTGGGCCATAGGCCAGTTGGCACGAGCAGTAGCTCATAAACAAAGATGAATTATATGCCATGAAAACTTGAATAATTGGATTGTTTGGCCATGGTACCAAGACAGGACCGACATACTCAGTCAACTAGCGGTAGTGCGACATGACAGGTCTCAGGACTAGTCAAGACAAATAGCTACAAGTTGAGTTGAGGGTCAAGGCCATTGGATTAGTGGCGCCACAAATTATATGGCATGATGTGAAAATACTGATTGTGCATGCACTGTGAATACGGTACCTTTAAGACATCCAAGAGGGGTAGTGATGTGTCCTAGGGCCCTAGGCAACCTAGTGGATATAAAGCCAGTTAGTCGTACCAGGTGACCTTGCGAAGCTCAACACAGCTTCAAGCGCACAAGACCGAGGTGCGAACGGGATGAGGTATGGACGAGTAGTGATGTGTCCTAGGGCCCTAAGTGACCTAGTGGAGATAAGGCCAGTTAGTCGTACCAGGTGACCATGCGAAGCTCAACACAGCTTCAAGCGCACGAGACCGAGGTGGGGACGGGATGAGGTATCTATCCTCATACGGACATAGAGAATTGTTATGGGATTGAGGGTTGGGTATCATGAACATCCACTCATTCTAAAGGTAGAAGTGAACGCACTTCTATCTAGGTAGCTGATAAAGTCACTCTGATGCCACAAGTAGGTTTAATGGACATACTAGCCTGCGATTATGTGATTGACCTTCATGAAGAAGGATGTGTGTTAGGTAATGACACACTGTGAGTAATAAGAAGTGGTGATAAAAACCGAAGTTTAAAATGAAAGTTTTTTTAAGGAAAATAAGGAGTCTGGCACACTCCAAAACCAACATTTTTCCTAGAACTTAAATTTTTGAAAACCTATTCACTGAGTCATTATACTCACCCCCTCCCTTATCTCCCTTTTAGTAAATCCCGGAAAGCCCACCCCAAAGGACCTTCAACTAATACGCCTGTGAGACAGATATGAATTGTTTACCATTTTATATAGTTTTGATTTATGTATTATAGGAAAGGTACAAGTTTAAAAGACACCTTACTCTTCACAGTTCATAAACAAGGGGAAACCCTTAATAAACTGGGAGAGTGGTGGGTTGATCACGGGGATCCAATCAAACCGGGTCGGGGTGTGACAAGTCAGCTACCCAACAATAGTCTCCATTTGCCCCGAGGGTCGCCAGAGAAATGCCGACGTGATAGAATAGTGAGGCAGCCCCGACAGACCAAAGCTGCCCTATTTCGGCCAAACTGAAAATGACCAATTTGAGCCCTTCTCGAGCCAAACTAAACCCTTCCAACACTTCTACAACCCTCATACAGCTAAAATAGAGTGGAAAGGTAAGCCAAATTGGGTCCCCTCTATAAATTCCGATCGGTGTTAGAGAGAAAATCGACAGATCTTTACTGACCAAATTCTCCCTCAATTTGACATGAATTGAGGTGATTCTTGATCCTAGAAGTAACCTCAAGACAAGAGCTATCTGCCCAGATTGAAAGCTTGGACCGCCGCACCCCCGACGGAAAGCTTTTGAAGCTTTCTCTCTCTACTTTCAATTTTCCGAAGAAGCTTTGTTTGAGATCATTCCAGCGTCAATTCGTGCTATTCAAAGTGAAATTGAATCATATCGATGTGTAGGAACTCAAATGCACCTTCAATTTCAACAATTAACTTCGATTGATTGGTCAATTTGATGAAATGAAATCCAGTCAGTTTGGAAGGTTGAAATTGGTGGAACATTTGGGGATTTAAAAAATTTGATTGACTGAAGTGAAATTTCCTAAAATGGAGGGCCAATTGGGCATGGAAAAGATGTGGGAGGACCAATTGGTCAATTTTGGAATTAATGGGGTCAATTTTACCATTTTTGTAAAGTAGGGCAAAATGGTAATTTAGGAAAAGTTGGGGACCAAATTGGGAATTTGGGAAACTTGAACCCCTTTTTGTGATTTTGAATAAATTAAGGTTCCAAAGTGAATTTTAGAAGTTTTGGAACTCAATTTGGGGAAAAATTGGCATTAGGGACCTAAAGTTAAAGAAAAAGAACTTTAGGGACCTAATTGCAAATAATTGAAAATTTTGGGTATTTCATTCATTTGTGATGAATGAAGGCTATTAGGCCAAATGTTAATGAACAAGTATGTTCATATCATGTAGGAAAATGAAGTATCAGGAACGCCAACCAAGACAAGTTCATGTGAAGGCAAAAAGCCGGTTAAGAGGAAATTCACTACACTATCGGGTGAGTGGGATTTGCACATCATACCCGGTTGAGATGATGAGCACCTCATAAATGAAAACCCACAACTAAGTTGAATTTTAAACATCACACCTGGATGGTATGATGGACAGGTGAAAAGATGTGGAAATTACGTGGAAAAACTACTTACCAATTGTAAGTACATCATACTCAGTTGGTATGATTAACTTTCTAGAAGGAAGTAGAAAATCCGCTTATCGGTTATAAGCGGAGATGTCCTCACACCCGGTTGGTGTGATGGACAGGTGAAAAGATTATTTTGTTGGAAGTGCTCTCCCATGACTTTGTGCCATTGCTTAAACTTTTTGGGAGACCTTTCTTGCGGGAGCTCGAATAGCTCATATAGGCTAGAGGCCTCGGTTTTGGAACTTGGGGGCTAAAATGCCTAGTTTTGAAAATCTCGTACATTGGACCTAAGGCTAGTTGGAACGAGCAGGAGCTCATAAACAGACATGAGTTTAAGCCATGAAAACTTTAAATAAATGATATGTTTGGCCATGGTACCAAGACAGGACCAACATACTCGATGGACTGACGGTAGTGCGACAAGACATGTCGACGGACCAGTCTAGACAAACAGCTGCAGGTCGAATAGAGGGTCGGGGCCGTTGGACTAATGGCACCAAAGATTAAATGGCTTATGAGGAAAACTGTTGTTTTGTGCATTCACTAAGGTTTGGGACCTCAAGACTCCTAAGAGGGGTAGTGATGCATCCTATGGGCTACTGGACGACTTGGTGGAGATAAGGGCAGTTTGTTGTGCCAGCACTCAAGGAAGCTCGACGTAGCTTCATGCGAATAAGACTGGAGTGGGGTCAGGATGAGGTCTTTGTCCTCATATGGGCATGGAGTTTCTTTACAGGATTGAGGGTCGAATGTAGCGTATATCCACTCATTCTCAAGGGAGAAGTGGACAGGCTTCTATCTAGGTGACCGGTAAAGTCGCTCCGGCACCACAAGTGGGTACAGTGGACGTGCTGCCCTACGAATGTGTGTTCCCTTCATGACGAAGGGCGTGTGTTGGTTGATAAACACATCATTTGTGGTTAATGATGAGATATGACTATGAAAATCGAGATTTTGAGGATGAAATGTTTTTAAAAAATAAGGAGTTTGGCATTCAAAGTATCTTCTGAAAGTCAAATTTTAAAACACCCATTCATTGAGTCATTGAACTCACCCCCTCCCTTATACCCCTTTTCATGTAACCAAGGGATAGCCTACCCAAAGACCTCAAGTTAACCACACCTATAAGACAAGTATGTTAAGTTTAAAATTTCTTGCAATTTTGATTTATGTTATTATAGGAAAAGTACAAGTTTAAATGACGCCTTACTCCTCACGGTTTTAAAGAAGGGGAAAACCCTTACTAAACCAGGAGAGTGGCGGGTTGATCAAAGTAATCTGATCAAACTGGGTTGGGCGTGACGCCTGATAAGTATAGTATCGGATCAGGACCCAAGGTTCACCTCTCAGTTTTGGCCTAGCCTGCAAGCTTCCCTAGGAAGTAGACTCTACATGAGCACAACGTTTCACCCCCATATAGATGGACAGTTAGAACAGACCATCCCAACTCTAGAGGACATACTTTGGGCATGCATTCTGACAATGAAAAGGAATTGGGAGGATTACCTCTGACTCATGGAATTTGCATATAATAACAACTACCAGGCCAGCATCCAAATGGCACCCTAAGAGGCACTTTACGGGTGACCTTGTCGTACACCCCTGTTTTGGGAGGAGGTAGGAGAAAGAAAACTCAAGAAAGTCTAGTTGATAGAAGACACATTAGAGAAGATCCAGATAATAAGGAGCCTACTTGAGGTAGCCTAGGATATGCGAAAAAGTTATGCCGACCACCGGAGAAAGGACTTGGAATTCGAGGACGGGGACTAAGTATTCCTAAAATGTCACCGTGGAAGGGGATACTCAAGTTTCAATAGAGACGGAATTTGAAACCAAGATACATTGGCTCGTACCCCATAATTTGGAGGGTCAGACCAGTAGCATACTGATTAGAGTTGCCCCCGGACCCGCAGAGGATTCATGACATCTTCCACGTGTCACTATTACGAAAGTATGAGCCTGACCCCAATCACGTGTTAGATGAACCACCGCTGGAGATCAAGGAAGACCTGAACTACGAAGTAGAACTCGTTTGGATCCTTGACTGACGTGAGAAAAACCTCTGGAACAAGAGTATTTCGATGGTAACGATACTCTAGCAAAATGGTCAAGTGGAGGAAAAACATGGGAGGTCGAGTCAACTATAAGGGGCAGATACCTACAACAGTTTAATATATAACTGTAAACTCCGTCCTTTAATAATGAGAAAACTGGGGAAATAACAGGTCAGTTTTGAATTTTAAAACCGAATCGGTCTACAAGCTCGATTATTAGGAAGGGCAAATTGAGAATTTACAACTCCCATGTGACTCAAAATGGTTCATAAATCATGGAAAAGAACCTTAGTACGAATTGGGGAAGAAAAACTAGACCGGTTCAAGTGAACAGGGTCCGAACCAGATAGAACTAGTTTATGAACCGAGTCGACTCATGAACCGGAATCGATAGAGAAAGGGTAAACTAGGAAATTTATGGATCCCAAGTGACCCAAAGAGTCCTAAAAGTCATGTTAATGGACTTGAGAAGGAATTGAAGAGAAATGCCAAACTAGTTTAGGTGAACCGAATCCGAACCGGATTGAACCAGTTTGGACAACTATTGAACCGAATTATAAATTAATTTTTCTAGGTGGCTTAAATAATTCAAATTTGAGATTTGAGGCCACCATTGGATAGAAAATGAATTTAGAAACTTTTATATTTGAAAAGTTCGGTCAAATTGGGGGTGAACCGGCCGGTTTAAGCTTTTAACCCAGTTCGTACCGGTCTGGTCCAGTTCAGAATAGTGTCGTCTTCTTCCTTCATATAACAGCACTGTTCACTCATCGGAAAATCGAAGCAGCACCGATGAAGAACATACATCTCCATTCAATATGTTTCATGCCATCAATTTCTATCATAAAGGTGCCAAACGGACCGCCGACGAGTCCCCGAGCTCCCTCTATAAAGAGTCCCTCTCCATTCATCCTCTCCACACCTGAAAAGCTCACTCTCTCTTAATTGCTTAGTTTTCTTGTGAAACTCAAACCAGAGCTCTGGTATAGGGTCATTTCTGAGCCAAAGAAGGCAAGGTCGGGTTCCTTAGAACTGGGCAGAAGTCAATTACACGGTGGTGACATCCATTCATTCCGAGAGTCATCGGAGAAGCATCGGTGTGATCGAATAGTGAAGTAGCTCTGGCGGACCGAAGCTGCCCTATTTTGGCCGAGTTGAAATTGGCCAATTCGAGCCCTCCTCAGGCCAAACCAAGCCCTCCTAACACTTCCTCAGCCCTTCCACGGCTGAATTAGGACGGAAAGGTAAGCCAATTCAGCTCCCCTCTGCAATTTTCGATCAGTGTTAGAGATAGAGTCGGTCGAATTTCAATGAAAGAATTCTAATCCAATTCGAAATCAATTGATGTCATTCTTGATCCTAGGAAGAACCTCAGGAGGAGAACTAACTGTCCAGATAGAAAGCTCAGCCCGCCGCGCCCTCACCGGTGAGTAATCGAAGCTTTCTCTCTCTACAGTCCATTTTCCGGCGAAGCTCCATTTGAGCTCGTTCCTGCATTAAAACTTGCGATTCAAATTGCTAGAGAATGATATGAACATGTAGAAACTCAATTTCAACAATTGAAAGTGTTTGATCGGTCAATTTGACGAAATCAAATTTGGTTGTGTTAAGAAGTTGGAATTGTAGAAAATTGGGGATTTTCAAAAATTTGAAGGACCAAAATGCAATTTCCTAAAATTGGGGGTCAATTGGGCATGATAAAAATGTTAGAGGGCCAATTGAGCAATTTTAAATTTTTGGGGTAAAATTTACCATTTTTGTAAAGGAATGGCAATATGGTAATTTTGGAAAAGTTGGGGGCCTAAATTAGAAATTTGGGAAATTAAACCCCTTTTGTGAAATTGAATAAATTGAGCCCCAAGGGAAATTTTAAAAGTTTTGGGACTTTATTTGTGGAAAAACCCAGCATTAAGGACTTAAAGTTAAAGAAAAATAACTGTAGGGACCTAATTGCAGATAAATAAAAGTTTAGTTTTCTCATTCATTTGAAATGAATGAAGGCTATTAGGCCAAGAGATAATGAACCGAGATGTTCATATCGTGTAGAAACTTGAAGTACCAAGAATTCCAACAAGGACAACCTCACGTGAATACAAGGAACCGGTCTAGTGGAATTCACTGCATTAATGGGTGAGTGGGATTTTATATCATACCTATTTGGGGATGATAAGTACCTCGAAATGAAAACCCACTACTAAGTGGTATTTTAAACATCACAACATAGAGGAGTGATGTAAAAATCATGCGGAAAAACTATTTAATGGTTGTAAGTAAATCATACCCAGTTGGTATGATGAAACTTTTTTTAAGAAAGTTGAAAACTCATTCATCAGTTATGAGTGGAGATGACCTTATACCCGATAAGTATAACCCATTCATCGGTTATAAGGGTAAGTGCTCTCCCTTAACTATGTGCCAATGCTTAAATGATTTGGGAGACTTTTTTAATGGGAGCTCGAATAGCTCTTATAGGCCGGGGGCCTCAGTTTTGGAACATGGGGGCTATTATGCCCGGTTTTGAAAATCTCGAACAAGTGAGCCATATAGTAGTGGGCACAAGCAGGAGCTCGTAAACAAACATGAGATATGTGTCATAAAACTTTAATAAATGAATTGTTTGGCTGTGGTACCAAAATAGGACCGACATAGTTAGTCAACTAGTGGCAATGCAACATGACCAGTCTTCGGACAAGTTAAGACAAACAGTTGCAAGTTGAGTTGAAGGTCGGGGCCGTTGAACTAATGGCACCACATATTATATGGCATGATAAGAAAATACTGTTTGTACATGCACTATGATTATGGGATCATCAAGATACCCATGAGGGGTAGTGATGTGTCCTAAGGGCCCAAGACGACCTGGTGAGTATAAGGGCAGTTCGTTGTACCAGGTGACCGTGCAAACTTTGGAGTAGCACCAAGAGCATGAGACTGGGGTGGGGATAGGATGAGTTCTTTGTCCTCATATAGACATGGAGAATTGATTTTGGGATTGAGTGTTGGATATCACGTACATCCACTCCTTCTCAAGGTAGAAGTGAACAGACTTCTATCTAGGTGGCCGGTAAAGTCGCTCTGACGCCACAAGTGGGTTCAGTGGTCGTGCTGGCATGCGAATGTGTGTTTGACCTTCATGATGAAGGATGTGTGTTGGGTGACGACAAAACATGGTTAAATAAGGAAATGGGGATAAAACTAGAGATTTTAAAATGAAAGGATTTTTTGAAAGAAAAGAGTCTAGCACACTCCAATACAATTCTTTTCCTCAAAGTTAATTTTGGAAAACCCATTCATTTAGTTGTAGAAACTCACCACTCATTTCTATCCCTTTTTCATGAAAAGAGAAAATGACTAGGAATAACACCGAGCCTTAACCTCTGTCAGGTATGCTTAAATTTTCCTTAAGCTTGCATTTTATTTGATATATGTCTTTCCAGGGAACAAGATCAAATTACACCTGGCTTATCTCGAGTTAAAGTCGGAGGAAACTCCTCTTGAACCGAGAGAGCGGCGGGTTTTTCATGTGGATCCAACCAAACCAGGTTGGGGCATGACAGTTTTGGGATAAAAGAAAATCAAAAAAAGAACCGGTATAGATTTATGTGCAATGAAATGAGTCGATTAATGTACGAAAAATAGTTAAAGTGGGAAATTGTAAAATCTAAAGTGACAAAAAATTCACAAAAATTACAAGGAAGAACCGGAAAGTGGAATTGAGGATAGAACCAAACTAGTTCAATGTGAACTGAACCCAAACCAGACTGAACTAGGATGAACCATAGTGAATTGGTTCACTAATTCATTTTTCTAGGTGACTTAAAAGGGTCAAATTGGGAAATTGAGACCACCATTAGATAGAAAATGAATTTAGAAATTTTTAAATTTTAGAAAACCGGTCGAACTAGGTTCGAACCGGCGATTTTCAAATTTTGGACAGCGAACCCAGTCGGATCGGACTGGTCAATGGTCAACGGACAGCTGGCACCGTTAGCTACCACACAGACATGAGCGGTCAATGGGAGGTTGTCATGTGTCTGGTCAACTGCCTAGTGAGCACGTAGACACGAACAGCCAATGAGAGGCTGCCACATGTCCGGTCAATGGATCAACGATTGACGTGACAATCGAGCTCACACTCCATGTTAGAAAAACTAGCCAATCATAGTGCGCCATGTGACACGACTGCCACATCATCATCTTCAACCTTCAGACACTAATAGAGAGAAGAGAGGAGAGAGAGATGCCAAAAAAGTTAGAGTCTCCAATGACTAGAAAAACTCTTCGGTCAGGTCACCAGTGGTTGAGTCGAAGGCCGAGTCTTTCGCTTACGAGTAGCCTGAATAGTTTTTGAGCTCCCTATATAAAGAGTACCCCTCCATTCGTCCTTAACATCCCTCAATCGGGTGAAGAAGAAGAAGAGTGCATTTTCCAGCGTGTTGCGAATCAGAGCTCTGACGATGGGACTTTTCTTAGTCTCCGAAACCACATTCAGCTTGAGAGCCACCGAGGAGGAACGGGAAAGCTCGAAAAGTACTGACACTCCTCGGCCAGAAAACTACTCAAACCCCTACAACCACTTCGAGCCTTTCCATGATCAATTGCGGCCAAACCAAACCCCTACGCCCTACCTAGAGGTGTCTTGACCTTCCCCCTAGCTAAGACGGTAAGCTCCCTCCATCGTCCTTTGCCGAAAAACATTATTCACGGCCGAATTCTACAAAAACATTAACACTAAAATTCACACTGCCCTAGTCATCAATTGAAGCATGGTTTGATCTAAGAAGGCTCCTCACGACGAGAGCAACATAGTGGTAGCCAAAGCTCTGATCATAGGACCCTCGATATTGAAGCTTTCTCTCTCTAGACTGTATTTTCTAGCGAAGCTCTATTTAAGCTAATTTATGAACTAAATGAAGTAGTTCATGGCTTAAAATGATGAGGTAAATGTAAAGGAAGTGATCCAAATCATGAATGGGGACAATTAACCATGTTTTGATGGTCAATTTAAGGAAATTGAAATACGGGGACCAAAATGCAAATTTTGATAAGTTTAGGCAAATTGGGGATTTTTTGAAAATTAGAGGTCAAATGGAAAATTGATAAAATTGAGGGTCTTTTCATGAAATTTCCTCCCAATTGAGGGTCAATTGGGTAAATTAGATAAAATGGAGAACCAATTTGCAAAATTTGAGAAATTAGGGTCAAATTGCAATTTTAGGAAAATTTGGGTATAAATGGAAATTTTAGAAAATTGAGGGGCCCATGGGAAATTTTGATAAAACTAATGACCAAAAAAGATAATTGGAAAACCTAGGAACTAAATTGAAGAAAAAGGGGCAATTAAGGACTTAAAGGTAAATACACAAACCTTAGGGACCCAAGTGTAATTAATGCAAAATATGAGGGTCTATACGCAATTGCTCAAAGAGATGTGGTCCCTTAGTCTAATACCCTAATGAGGATATTTGTGTCATGTAGGAGTAGACTACTCGAGTGTCAACTTCTGAAAAGAGGCTGCGAGGCTAGACTTCATCGGGACGACCCCGCCGAGATTATCGGGTGAGTGGGAACCGCTATTACATCAATTCTGGTTAGAATGACAGTTTAGCTTCGAAAACTATTTTCTCGGAATTAGCCTCCTTTGACTGGATAACCACTATTGAACCGGATTATAAATTCAATTTTTTGGTGGCTTAAAAAATTCAAGTTTAGATTTGAAGCCACCATTAGATAGAAAATGAATGTAGATGAATGTAGAAATTTTTAGATTTGAAAAATTCAGTCAAATGAGGGGTGAACTCACCAGTTTAAGCTTTGAACCTAGTTTAGATCGATCCGGTCCAGTTCGGAACAGTGTCGTCTTCTTCCTTCATATGACTGTACTGTTCACTCACTGGAAAATCAAAGCAGCACAGATGAAAAAGAAATGTTTTCAATCGATACATTTCAGTCTATCAATGTCTGTTATAAAGGTGCCAAACGGATGGCTGACGAGTCCCCGAGCTCCCTATATAAAGAGCCCCTCTCCATTCATCCTCTCCGCACCTGGAAAGCTCACTCTCTCTGAGTTGCTTAGTTTTTCAATGAAGCTCGAACCAGAACTCCGATATAGGGTCATTTCTTATCCAAAGAAGGTGAGGTCGGGTTCCTTAGAACTGGGGAGAAGTCAGCTACACGGTGGTGACATACATTCTTTTCGAGAGTCGCTAAAGAATCATTGTCGTGATTGAAAAGTGAAGCAGCTCCGACGAACGAAAGCTGCCCTATTTAGGCTGAGTTGAAATCAGCCAATTCGAGCCCTCCTCAGGCAAAACCAAGCCCTCCCAACACTTCCTCAGCCCTCCCACGGCCGAATTAGGACGGAAAGGTAAGCCAATTCGGCTCCCCTCTACAATTTTTTATCGATGTTAGAGAGAGAGTCGGCCAAATTTCAATGACAGAATTCTAATCCAATTCAACATCAATTGATATCATTCTTGATCCTAGGAAGAACCTCAATAAGAGAACTACCTACCTAGATAGAAAGCTCAGACCGCCACGTCCTCACCGGTGAGTACTCGAAGCTTTCTCTCTCTACAGTCCATTTTCCGGCGAAGCTCTATTTGAGCTCGTTTCGATGTTAAAACTTAAGATTCAAATTGGTAGAGAATCATATGAACATGTAGAAACTCAATTTCAACAATTGGAAGTGTTTGTTCGGTCAATATTATGAAATCAAATTCGGTTGTGTTAAGAAGATGGAATTGGGGGAAAATTGGGGATTTTCGAAAATTCAAAGGTCCAAAATGCAATTTTCTAAAATTGAGGGTCAATTGGGCATGATAAAAATGTTAGAGGCCAATTGAGAAATTTTAGAATTTTTGGGGTAAAATTTACCATTTTTGTAAAGGAAGGGCAAAATGGTAATTTTGGAAAAGTTGGGGACCAAATTGGAAATTTGGGAAATTAAACCCTTTTTTGTGAAATTGAATAAATTGAGGTCCCAAGGGGAATTTTAAAAGTTTTGGGACTCAATTTGTAGAAAAACTGGCATTAGGGACTTAAAGTTAAAGAAAAATAACTTTTGGGACCTAATTGCAAATAAATAAAAGTTTGGTTTTCTCATTCATTTGGAATGAATGAAGGATATTAGACCGAGAGATAATGAGCTGACATGTTCATATCATGTAGGAACATGAAGTACCGGGAACACCAGCAAGGACAAGCTCGCATGAATACAAGCAACCGGTATAGTGGAATTCATTGCATTAACGGGTGAGTGGGATTTTATATCCTACATGGTTGGGGATGATAAGTACCTCGAAATAAAAACCCACTACTCAGTGTTATTTTAAACATCATAACTTAGAGAAGTAATGTGAAAATCATGTGGAAAAACTACTTACGGTTGTAAGTAGATCATACTCGGATGGTATGATCAAACTTTCTTGAAGTAAGTTCAAAACTCGTTCATCAGTTATGAGCGGAGATGTCCTTGTCCCCGGGCGGTATAATGAACAGTTGAAAACATATTTTTGTCGGAAGTGTTGTCCTTTGATTGTATGTTAGTGCTTAAACTATTTGGGAGACCTTCTTGACGAGAGGTCGAATAGTTCTTATAGGCCAGGGGCCTCGATTTTGGAACTTGGGGGCTATTATGCCCAGTTTTAAAAATCTTGAACAAGTGGGCCATAAGCCATTGGGCACAAGAAGGAGCTCATAAACAAACATGAGATATGTGCCATAAAACTCTAATAAATGAATTGTTTGGCCATGGTACCAAGACATGACCAATATAGTCAGTCAACTAGTGGCAATGCGACATGACAGGTCTCCGGACCATTCAAGACAAACAGTGGTAGGTTGAGTTGAGGGTCGGGGTCATTGGACCAGTGGCACCACATATTATATGGCATGATAAGAAAACACTATTTGTGCATGCACTATGATTACAGGACCATCAAGACACCCACAAGTGGTAGTGATGCATTCAAAGGGCCCTGGACGACCTAGTGAGTATAAGGGCAGTTCATCCTACCAAGTGACCGTGCAAAATTTAGAGTAGCACCAAGCGCATGAGACCGGGGTGGGGACGGGATGTGCTCTCTATCCTCATATGGACATGGAGAATTGATTTTGGGATTAAGAGTCAGATGTCACATACATCCTCTCATTCTGAGGGTAGAAGTGGACGTGCTTCTATCTAGGTGACCGGTAAAGTCGCTCCGACACTACAAGTGGGTTCAGTGGACGTACTGGCCTACGAATGTGTGTTTGACCTTCATAATGAAGGATGTCTGTTGGGTGATGACAAACCGTGATTAAATAAGGAAATGGTGGTAAAACCCAAGATTTTAAAATGAAAGGATTTTTAAAAAAAAAGGAGTCTGGCACACTCCAATACAAATCATTTTCCTAAAAGTTAAAAGTTTTGAAAATCCATTCACTTAGTAGTCGTACTCACCTCCTCCCTTATATCCCTTTCAGGAAATTCCGGAAAGCCTACCCTTAAAGACCATTAACATAGACGCCTGTGAGACGATTATGATAAATTTAAAATATTATGCAGTTTTGATTTATGTTATTCCAGGAAAAGTGCATGTTTAAAGGATGTCTTACTCTTTACGGTTTATGACAAGGGGAAAGCCTTTAATAAACTGGGAGAGTGGCGGGTTGATCGCGGTGATCCAAACAAACCGGTTCGGGGCATGACAACTTTTATGGCATCAGAGCCTATTTCCTTGAATACATAATCAAGACTAGAAAATATATTAACTAATCGAAGTCATTTTAAAAATTTATAGAAGTGGCTCCAAAGAAGGGAACCAAGAGAACTAGGGCTACCGTCTCCAACACCGCTCAACTATTCCTACCTGTAGACACTCCTAGAGCAGCCCAGACAACTCCTCTTGGACTCAGCAGGGAGCATCAAAGATTGTATGAGGAATTCACCCGTGTATTTGGCCAACCTAACCTCACTCCTAAGGTGGGCACCAACTCACAGGTTGAACTAGAAGAAGTACAATCCCACCCTCCCCGTGTTAATCCAATCGCTCCAACGGACATTCCTAGAAATCTCAAAACCCTCCGACAACTAGGATGTAAATCTTTCCTCGGAGAAAAGGATGCTGGAACCGCCATGGATTGGTTGGCCAATACGTTGATGGAAATTGTCTGGATACCACCAGAGGACAAGGTGATCCTAATGGAGTTCTTCCTAGAAGAAAGCGCTAGACAGTTGTGGGACAATGTCGAAACCTACATACCACCACCCCCACTTGGGAACAATTTGAGGAGAGGTATTCAGAGGAGTACCTGGCACCCCACCTAATAAATGAGAAGAAGCAAGAGTTCATCCGGCTTCGGCAAGGGCTTAACTCCATATCAGAGTATGAAACAAAATTCAATGAGTTAATACCCTTTGCTCCCAACCTAGCTGGGCCAGCTGACATATGCCAGAGGTTTCTGGACGGTCTCAACATGAACATTAGAGACCGTATGGGAGTACTAGGATGCCCCACAGACATGGCAACTGTAATCAGTATGGCACATGAATGTGAGTGACTGGTATAAATCATACGCCGTCGAGTGGAGCAGACAACCAGAAGGGGGGATAAGGATCCAAACTATCAAGGAGGATGGTAAGAATATGTTGGCCCAAGAGGAGGAAACAAAATGGTATTCCAATGGACATTAGAGACCGTATGGGAGTACTAGGATGGCACACGAATGTGAGTGACTAGTATAAATCGTACGCCGTTGAGTGGAGCAGACAACCAGAAGGAGGGATAAGGATCCAAACTGTTAAGGAGGACAGTAAGAATATGTTGGCCCAAGAGGAGGAAACAAAACGGTATTCCAATGGAGAAGGGGCATGCCACCACCTCCTCCCAGAATAGTCCTTACCTTACCCCAAGGAAACCCTCGATGCCCAAAGTGCCAAAGGAACCATGAGGGAGCATGCCATACCAGTTTCACATGTGGACGAGTGGGATACTTCATAAAGGATTGTGCCACCCTTAGGGAGAATAGATAGAGGAATACTATTGGACCACCTCAAGGGAATCCCAGAACCCTCATACTAGAAGCTGTAGCAAGAGTGCCAGCTAGAGTATACAACCTCACCCATGAGGAGGCTAGAAGAGACCCTAGCACTCTAGCGAGTACATCCTAGAACCCTACAAATTAGTCCAAAGAAGTCATGTAAACTAAACATATTTTGATTAAATAAAAGAGAATTCCTTCTAAACCATACGTTTCTTAAATTAGGGTATATACAGCTTTAGGGACAACAAGTCTATGCCCTCTTTGACTCCGGAGCAGAGAGATCATTTATCAAGGAAGAGTTGGTTTCAAAAGTACCCCTGGAGCTCACTCCACTAGTACAAAGCCTTAACATCCTTACCCCTTTAGGAGAAGGTTTATACAGGAATAAACAATTCAAGGGATGTGAGATAAGAATTGGAGGAATCAAACTTGAAGTTGACTTGATCCCATTACCCCTAAGGGAGGTTGAAGTAATTCTGGGAATGGACTGGCTCAGTAATCATTAAGCAAGGATGGACTGTAGAAGGAAGATGGTAACTTTCCACACTTCCAAAATGAAAGGACTAAAGTTCCAAGGAGATAGAAGGAAAGGAGAAGTACAATTGGTGTCCCACCTAAAAGCTCAAAGGATGATATAGAAAGGATGTACAGCCTTTTTTGCCATGGTTATAGGCGAGAAGTCTGAAGAAAAGGAACTAGAAGACATTCTAGTAGTTAGACATTATCTAGAGGTTTTTCCAGAAGAGCTACTCGGACTACCTCCCAGTCGACAAGTGGAGTTAACTAAGGAAATAACCCCAGGAACAAACCCCATATTGTATGGCTCAAACAGAACTAAAGGAATTAAAAGAACAGTTGGACGAATTATTGAAAAAGAATTTCATACATCCAAGTCAGTCTCCATGGTGTGCTCCTGTTCTATTTGTAAAGAAAAGGGATGGAAGCATGAGACTATGCATCGACTATAGAAAGCTGAACCAAGTCACCATCAAGAATCAATACCCACTCCCAAGGATAAACGATTTGTTTGATCAATTAAAGGGAGCAGTTTACTTCTTTAAAATAGACCTTCGGTTGGGCTATCACCAACTTAGGATTAGAAAAGAGGACAACCCTAAGACGGTGTTTAGATCCAGATATGGACACTATGAGTTTAAAATGATGTCGTTTGGATTGACAAATGCCCTTGCAGCCTTCATGGACTTAAAGAATCGCATGGTCCAACCTCATTTGGATAAGTTCGTGATAGTATTCATAGATGACATCCTTATATACTTACGAACCAGGTTAGAAAATGAAGAGCATTTGGCAATTACAATGGAAATATTGAAGGAAATCCAATTATATGCAAAATTTTCCAAGTGTGAGTTCTGGCTGCAGGAGGTACGATTCTTAGGGCACATCGTATCTAAGGATATTTTTAAAGTGGATCTGGCTAAGGTGGAAGCCATATCAGATTGGAAATCTCTAAGGAATCCTACAGAAATAAGAAGTTTCTTAGGATTAGCTCGAAATGAAAACCCACTACCAAGTGGTATTTCAAACATCACAACATAGAGGAGTGATGTGAAAATCATGCAGAAAAACTACTTACTGATTGTAAGTAGATCATACCCAGTTGGTATGATGAAACTTTCTCAAAGGAAGTTGAAAACCCGTTCATCGGTTCTGAGCAGAGATGTCCTTATACCCGATCGGTATAATAGACAGTTGAAAATATGTTTTTATCAGAAGTGCTCTCCCCTAGCTGTGTGCCAATGCTTAAATGATTTGGGAGACTTTCTTGACAGGATCTCAAATAGCTCTTATAGGTCGGGGCCTCGATTTTTGAACTTGGGGGCTATTATGCCCTATCTTGAAAATCTCGCGGAAGTGGGCCATAGGCTAGTTGGCACGAGTAGGAGGTCGTAAACAAACATGAGATATATCCCATAAAACTTAATAAATGAATTGTTTGGCCATGGTACCAAGATAGGACCGACATATTCAGTCAACTAGTGGTAGTGCGACATGAAAGGTCTCCGGACCAGTCAAGACAAATAGCTGCAGGTTGAGTTGAGGGTCGGGGCCGTTGGAATAGTGGCTCCACGGATTATATGGCATGATAAAAAAATACTGTTTGTGCATGCACTATGATTATGGGATCATCAAGACACCCATAATGGGTAATGATGCATCCTAAGGGCCCTGGATGACCCGGTGAGTATAATGGCAGTTCGTCGTACCACCTGACCGTATGAAATTTGGCGTAGCACCAAGCGCATTAGACTGGGGTGGGGACAAGATAAGGTCTCTGTCCTCATACGGACATGGAGAATTGATTTCAGTATTGAGGGTCGGATGTCACGTACATCTAGTCATTCTCAGGGTAGAAGTGGACGTACTTATATCTAGGTGGCCGGTAAAGTCGTTCTGACGCCATAAGTGGATTCAGTGGACGTGCCGACCTGTGAATGTGTGTTTATACTTCATGATGAAGGTTATGTGTTGGGTGATGACACACCATGATTAATTAAGGAAATGGTGATAAAACCTGAGATTTTAAATGAAAGGATTTTTGAAAGAAAGGAGATTGGCACCCACCAATAAAATTCTTTTCCTCAAAGTGAATTTTTGAAAACCCATTCACTGAGTAGTGGTACTTACCCCCTCCCTTATATCCCCTTCAAGAAATTCCGAAAAGTATAACCTTTAAATACCATTAACCCAAACGCCTATGAGACAGGTACGATAAAATTAAAATATTATGCAGTTTTGATTTATGTTATTATAGGAAAAGTGCAGGTTTAAAGGACGCCTTACTCTTTACGGTTTATAACAAGGGGAAACCCTTTAATAAATCGGGAGAGTGGCGGGTTGATCACAGGGATCTGACCAAATCTAGTCGGGGTGTGACAAGTATGACTCATGAATGTGAGCGACTAGTACAAACCTGACGTCGTCGAGTGGAGCAGACAATCAGAAAGGGGGATAAGGATCCATGCCGTCATGGTAGACGGAAAGAATATACCGGACCAAGAGGAGGAAACAAAATGGTATCCCAATGGAGAAGGGGCATGCCACCACCTCCTCCCAGAATAGTCCCTACCTTACCCCAAGGAAACCCTCGATGCCCGAAGTGCCAAAGGAACCATGAGGGAGCATGCCATACCAATTTCGCATGTGGACAAGTGGGACACTTCGTAAAGGATTGTGCCACCCTTAGGGAGAACAGATAGAGGAATACTCTTGGACCACCTCAAGGGAATCCTAGAACCCTCAAACCAAAAGCTACAGCAAGAGTACCAGCTAGAGTATACAACCTCACCCATGAGGAGGCTAGAGGAGACCCTAGCACTCTAGCGAGTACATCCCAGAACCCTACAAATTATTCCAAAGAAGTCATGTAAACTAAACATATTTTGATTAAATAAAAGAGAATTCCTTCTAAACCATACGTTTCTTAAATTAGGGTATATACAGCTTTAGGGACAACAAGTCTATGCCCTCTTTGACTCCGGAGCAGAGAGATCATTTATCAAGGAAGAGTTGGTTTCGAAAGTACCCCTGGAGCTCACTCCACTAGTACAAAACCTTAACATCCTTACCCCTTTAGGAGAAGGTTTATACAGGAATAAACAATTAAAGGGATGTGAGATAAGAATTGGAGGAATCAAACTTAAAGCTGACTTGATCCCATTACCCCTAAGGGAGGTTGAAGTAATTTTGGGAATGGACTGGCTAAGTAATCATTAAGCAAGGATGGACTGTAGAAGAAAGACGGTAACTTTCCACAGTTCCAAAATGAAAGGACTAAAGTTTCAGGGAGATAGAAGGAAAGGTGAAGTACAATTGGTGTCCCACCTAAAAGCTCAAAAGATGATACAGAAAGGATGTACAACCTTTCTAGCCATGGTTGTAGGTGAGAAGTCTAAAGAAAAGGAACTGGAAGACATTCCAGTAGTCAGACATTATCCAGAGGTTTTTCTAGAAGAGCTACCTGGACTACCTCCAAGTTGACAAGTGCAGTTCACTATAGAAATAATCCCAGGAACAAACCCCATATCGCATGGCTCCAGCAGAGCTAAAGGAATTAAAGGAATAGCTGGACGAATTATTGGAAAAGAATTTAATACGTCCAAGTCAGTCTCCATGGGGTGCTCATATTCTATTTGTAAAAAAAAAGGATGGAAGCATGAGACTGTGCATCGACTATAGAAAGCTAAACCAAGTCACCATCAAGAATTGATACCCACTCCCAAGGATAGACGATTTGTTTGACCAATTAAAGGGAGCAGCTTACTTCTCTAAAATAGACCTTCAGTCAGGATATCACCAACTCAGGATTAGAGAAGAGGATATCCCTAAGACGGCATTTAGATCCAAATATGGACACTATGAGTTCAAAGTGATGTCGTTTTGGATTGACAAATGCCCCTGCAGCCTTCATGGACTTAATGAACTGCATGGTCCAACCTCATTTGGACAGGTTCGTAATAGTATTCATAGATGACATCCTTATATACTCACGAACCAGGTCAAAACATGAAGAGCATTTTGTAACTATGTTGGAAATATTGAAGGAAAACCAATTATATGCAAAATTTTCCAAGTGTGATTTCTGGCTTCAGGAGGTATGGTTCTTAGGGCACATCGTATCTAAGGACGGAGTTAAAGTGGATCTGACTAAGGTGGAAGCTATATCAGATTGGAAAGCTACAAGAAATCCTATAGAAATAAGAAGTTTCTTAGGATTGGCAGAATACTATAGACGTTTTGTGCAAGACTTTTCTAAAATAGCAGCTTTGCTAACTCGACTCACCAGGAAGGGAGTTGAGTATAAATGAGATGAGTGTTGTTAGAAATCCTTCTAAGAGTTAAAGACTCGACTAACAACCGCACTTGTACTCTCCTTACTTGATCCTAATGCAGGAGAGTACACAGTTTATAGTGATGTCTCTGGACAAGGGCTTGGATGTGTCTTAATGCAACAGAGGAAGGTTATTGCATATGCCTCGTGACAACGGAAGGTACATGAGAGAAATTACCCGACTCGTGACTTGGAATTAGCTGCAATAGTATTTTCCTTAAAGACATGGTGACACTACATTTACGAGGTTAAGTGCAAGATATACACGAATAACAAGAATCTTAAATACTTCCTAACTCAGAGTGAGTTAAATCTTCATCAGAGAAGATGGTTGGAATTGGTGAAGGATTATGATCTTACAATAGAATATCACCTTGGAAAGGCTAATGTAGTAGCTGATTCCTTAAGTCGCAAGTACCAAACTGAAGTGTCACAAGTAAAGACAAGTTACCTACCCTTGTTACAACAATTGGCAAGGATGGAGATGGATCTGAGGATTGACAAGCAGGAAAGATGCTTGGTGGCTAATGTGGCAGTAAGACCCAGTCTAACCAAGTATATTAAGGCTCAACAAAGGATCGATAAAGAACTCCACTCTTATTTGGATCTGGTAAATAGAGGGAGGAAAATGGACTACGATGTGCGAGATGACGGAGTACTAACCTATAAGGGTAGGGTATGTGTGCCCCAAGATAAGGAGTTGAAAAGATTAATTCTAGAAGAGGCACACAATTTGGTGTATGTTGTGCATCCGGGCAATACTAAGATGTATCGCACCCTCAAACAAGGATACTGGTGGAAGGGTATGAAGAGGGACATTGCGAAATATGTAGCCCGATATTTGTCATGTCAACAAATAAAAGCAGAACATCAAAAACCGTCAGGACTACTACAACTCTAACCAATTTTAGAGTGGAAATGGGAGCACATCACCATGGATTTCGTCACGGGCCTACCGGTGTCCAAAAGGGGCCGAGATGCGATTTGGGTCATAGTGGATAGATTGACTCAAATCAGCACATTTCCTTACTATAAAAGTGACAGACATGGTAGAAGAGCTGGTCGTCCTATACATGAAGGAAATCACAAGACTCCATAGTGTCCCAGTGAGAAAAGTATCGGATAGAGATTCGAGATTTACCACCAGGTTTTGGTCAAGTTTACAAAATGCCATGGGGACTAAGCTTTATATGAGCATAGCATTTCACCCACAGACAGATGGTTAGTCGAAGCGAACGATCCAAACCTTAGAAGACATGCTAAGAGCATGTGTACTTACCATGAATCAAAATTAGGAGGAATACTTATGTTTGATGGAATTCACTTACAACAATAGTTATCATGCCAGTATTCAAATGGCTCCCTATGAAGCCCTTCATGGATGACCATGCCGAACCCCCTCTATTTTGAGAAGAAGTGGGCGAAAGGAAGATAGAAAGGGTAGAACTAATTGAGGATGCCACCGAGAAGATAAAATTAATAAGGAGTCATCTCAAGACTGCTCAGAACAGGCAAAAGAGTTACGTGGACAATTGAAGGAAAGATTTGGAGATTGAGGTAGGAGATCAAGTGTTCCTCAAAGTGTCCCCCTAGAGGCAAATACTTATATTATAGTAAAGAGGAAAGTTGAAACCAAGATATATCGGTCCATATCTCATCATTCAAAGGATAAGACTGTTAGCTTATAAATTGGAACTACCTCTTGATCTGTAGAGAATACATGATGTATTCCACATCTTAGTACTTTGGAAATATTAGTCTGATCCTAGTCATGTATTGGACTGACCTCTAATGTAACTAGAAGAGAACCTAACCTATCAGACAGAGCTGGTACGAATCATCGACTGGAGAGACAAGAATTTGAGGAACAAGAAAATTCTTATGGTCAAGGTGTTGTGGTAGAACGGACCCGTGCAAGAAGAGACATGGGAAACCGAGTGCATGATGAGGGGTAGTTATCCTCAATTATTTAACATGTAACTATTTTGGGGAAAAAACCCATAAAATGAGGGGAGAGTTGTAAACCCCATCCTTTGATAATGAGGAAACCTGGAAAGAACCGATCAGATTCAAATGGTAAAACCCAATCAGTCTATAAGCTCGATTATTAGGAAATAGGAAAATTGAGAATTTACAACTCTCATGTGACTCAAAATGGTTCATAAATCTTGGAAAAGAACCTTAGGACGAATTGGGGAAGCAAAAATGGACCGGTTTAAGTGAACCGAGTCTGAACCGGATAGAACCGGTTTATGAACCGAATCGACTCATGAATTGGAATCGATAGAGAGAGGGTAGATTGAGAAATTTATGGATTTCAAGTGACACAAAAAGTCCCAAAAGTCATGGAAATGGACTTCAGAAGGAATTGGAGATGAAAACGAAACCGGTTCAGGTGAACCGGTTTGGACTAGTTTGAACCACTATTAAACCATATTATAAATTTAATTTTCTATGTAGCTTAAATAATTCAAATTCGAGATTTGAAGCCACCATTGGATAGAAAATGAATTTAGAAGAATTTTGAAATTTTTAGATTTGAAAATTTCGGTCAAATGAGGGGTGAACTGATCGGTTTAAGCTTTGAACCCAGTTCGAACCAGTCTGGTCCAGTTCTGAACAATGTCATCTTCTTCCTTGAGATGACAGTACTATTCACTCACCAGAAAATCGAAGCAGTGCCAGCAAAAAAAACATTTCCATTTGATACGTTTCAGTCCATCAATGTCTGTCATAAAGGTGTCAAATGGACGGGCGACGAGTCCCCGAGCTCCCTATATAAAGAGCCCTTCTACATTCATCCTCTCCACACCTGAAAAGCTTACTTTCTCTCAGTTGCTTAGTTTTTCGATGAAGGTCGAACTAGAGCTCTGATATAGGGTCACTTCTAAGCCAAAGACAGTGAGGTCAGGTTCCTTGGAACCAGGGAGAAGTCAACTACACAGTGGTGACATTCATTCATTTTTGAGAGTTGTCAGAGAAGCACCGGCGTGATCAAACAGTGAAGTAGCTCTAGGGGATCGAAGCTGCCCAATTGCAGCCAAGTTGAAATCGACCAATTCGAGCCCTCCTCAGGCCAAACCAAGCCCTCCTAACACTTCCTCAGCCCTCCTACGGTTGAATTAGGACAGAAAGGTATGCCAATTCAGCTACCCTCTACAATTTCCGATCGGTGTTAGAGAAAGAGTCGAACGAAATTCAATGACAAAATTCTAATCCAATTCGACATCATTTGATGTCATTCTTGATCCTAGGAAGAACCTTAGGAGGAGAACTACTTGCCCAGATAGAAAGCTCAAACGCACCCTCACCATAAGTAATTGAAGCTTTCTCTCTCTATAGTCCATTTTCCGGCAAAGCTCCGTTTGAGCTCATTCCAACGTTAAAACTTGTGATTCAAATTGCTAGAGAATCGTATGAACATGTAGAATCTCAATTTCAACTTCAATTTCAATAATTGGAAGTGTTTGATCAGTCAATTTGATAAAATCAAATTTGGTTGTGTTAAGAAGTTGGAATTGGGGGAAATTGGTGATTTTCGAAAATTCGAATGACCAAAATGCAATTTTCTAAAATTGAGGGTCAATTGGGCATGATAAAAATGCTAGAAGGCCAATTAAGGAATTTTAGAATTTTTGGGGTAAATTTTACCATTTTTGTAAAGGAACGGCAAAATGGTAATTTTGGAAAAGTTGGGGACCAATTTGGAAATTTGGGAAATTAAACCCCTTTTTGTGAAATTGAATAAATCAAGGTCCCAAGGGGAATTTTAAAAGTTTTGGGACTCAATTTGAGGAAAAACTAGCATTAGGGACTTAAAGTTAAAGAAAAATAACTATAGGGACGTAATTATAAATAAATAAAAGTTTGATTTTCTCATTTATTTGGAATGAATGAAGGCTATTAGGCTGAGAAATAATGAATTGAGATGTTCATATCATGTAGGAACACAAAGTGCCAGGAACGCCAACAAGGACAAGCTCGCGTGAATACAAGGAACCTGTATATTGGAATTAACTACATTAACGGGTGAGTGAGATTTTATATTATACCCGGTCCTCAAAATGAAAACCCACTACTAAGTGATATTTTAAACATCCCAACCTAGAGTATTATTGTGAAAATAATGCGGAAAAACTAATTACTGATTGCAAGTAGATCATACTCGGATGGTATGATGAAACTTCCTCGAAGGAAGTTGAAAAGTGCTCTCACTTGACTATGTGCCAATACTTAAATGATTTGGGAGACCTTATTGACGGGAGCTCAAATAGCTCTTATAGGCTGGGGGCCTTGACTTTAGAACTTGGGGGCTATTATGCCCGGTTTTGAAAAATCTCAAACAAGTGGGCCATAGGCTAGTGGGCACGAGTAGGAGCTTGTAAACAAGTATGAGATATGTGCCATAAAACTCTAATAAATGAATTGTTTGGCCATGGTACCAAGACAGGACCAACATATTCAGTCAACTAGTGGCAGTGCGACATGACAGGTCTTCGGACCAGTCAAGACAAACAGCTGCAGGTTGAGTAAAGGCTCTGGGCCGTGGGACCAGTGCATACTCATTTCTCTCCTTTCAACCCTTTCGAGAACACTTAAGAGGAGTCAGGTCAGGAGTGATTAAAGCCCTAAGCAAAGGCTCAAACCCTCAAGATATGTCCCACATCACAAATTTCAATCATATTATGGGAACATATATTTGTACGCCTTTACCTTCTTCAGACCATAAAGGTAGGATTGCTAGGATGGCTCAAGGAAGGGTGGTGGGTTGATCATAGGACCTCGACCCAACCAGGTCGAGGTGTGACAACTTGAGTGGCATTAGAGCCGGGTTTTCCAAATAAGTCCCTCTAAACCATAGGCCCTAACCCCTGAAACCTTATAGAGAAGCATGAATGGGGACACAAATGGAGAATATATTTCCTGGAGAAATGCTATCAAACAAAGAATAGAAGATAAGGAGCAGTATGTCCCATGGAGGGAACCCCATAGAAGGACCCCTCCCTGCTCGGTGGAAGGTGAGACCTCTCTACCTCGAGGACCGAACCAAGTCTAGGCCTAAGAAGAGGCAAAGAGAAACTTTTGGGAGGCATACGCCAACTATGTGAGAGTCTTCCGTCGACTACCCCTAATACATGGTGACGCATGTACGGTGAATCACATGCAACGAACCTACACGTACGAAGCCACAGTTTTGAATAAGTTTGGGGTTGAGGTCACACAAGAGGTATGGGTAAGAAGGGTGACCAGCATGTCATCTTCTTCAGAATATGAGGAGCCCAACATGAACCCTTGCCCTAGATGTGGAAGATACCATAGACGTGCTTGCCCACCAAGGAGAAGGAATAGGCACGTCAGGTCGATTGATGTAGAATCCCGCAATCCACCAATGTTAAATTCTAGGTCAGTTAACATGAGAGACTAGGTTAGGGGCATTAGGTGGAGTTGTTATTTTAATTGTTGTAATAAGCCACAACCGGGGTACTACCGGTTAATGAATAAAAGTTTCCTTTTGACTGCACTCTTGCACAAAAGAAAGAAAAAGAGTGACCCTCAGTACAAGAAATCCCTCATGAGGACAAGTACCCCAAGAGAGGACGAAAGGATTGGAAGTTAAAACCCTTTAGTGTAAAGGGAAAAATTGGCCTAGAAGGTACTCCTAGATAAAGGAAACCCCATGAACGGTAAGGGCACGAGAGTAGGGAAAGCAATAGACCTTAGGCAAGAAATAAACCTGGGACGAATTAGTCCATCCTAGTTTAATGAAGCTCAGGATAATGAGACACAATACAAACTGTCAAGGGGAGATCGCGAGGAGTAGAAGCCCCTTCATGTAATAAGGCCGAAAGGGGCTATGAGAACATTGAGAGAGATCCCTGAGGATGGCAAAGAAGGTTTGGACACAGAACTTTAGGGATAGAAATTGGTACTCTGAAATGTGGAAGTAGAAGACAAGACCAACAAAGCAATTCCTCCTCATGGGTCCAAGGAGTCGATGGGTAAACCTTAAGAGACCACTTGGAATGAAGTATCGTGAAAAGATGACAAGCGAGCGGCGATGGACTAGAGAATAAAAACCCTTAGGAAGGGATGTCCTCGATCGAAGGAAGTGTGTGAGGCTATCAGTAAATCGAGTATCAAAGAACCAATGGTCGGAACTAAGGATGTCCCCCAAAGGAGGTGTGAGGATAAGAAGGAAGGGAAACTCCGAAGAATGATAATAAGGTTGTGTGCCTAGCTCTAAAGAATGAAAGTCTTAACTTTAAAGAATAAGAGTGGTGAATGGGACAAGCAAGAGATACTTTCTAAGGATGAGCCAAAAGGGGTAAATCCTTGCCATAAAGGACCCCTCGTAAAGGATAGAGGGAATAATTGTGGAATGACCATGAACAAGTACGAGTCGACTAAAGGATGGAAAGGAAAATCCCAAACAAGCGGAGAAGTAAGAGGCAAGTTAAGCCAGTTGCGAAGTGATTGAGGAGCCCCACAATTAGAATCATGAATGATCCATCAGGAGGCTAGTAAAGGAAGGCAATTATTCCATGAATAGAATTCTTGGAAAAACCAAAATGTCATTTAAACGATAAGGAAGATTGGCAGAACAAGCATACAGCCCATAATAGAGTTTTATTGAAGTAAGATTGTAAACCCCACCCTTTTGAGTTAAGGAAAAATCGGGAAAAGAACCGATCAAACCAAGTAAGAAAATCGAACTAGTTCACAAACCTGATTATTAGGAAATGGGCAATTTGGGAAATTTACAGATCTCGAGTGACCCAAAGGGTTCATAAAACCTTGGAAAAGAACCTTAGAACAAATTAGAAGAGAAAAATCAAACCAGTTCAGATGAACCAGATCTAAATAGATTGAACCGATTAATGAACCGAGACGGTTTATGAACTGGAACCAATATAGAAAGGGTAAACTGGGAAATTTATGCATCCTGAGTGACCTAAAGAGTCACAAAAGTCAAGAAAAAGAACTTTATGATGAATTGGAGATGAAAACCAAACCGGTTCAAGTGAACCAAATCCAAACCGGATTGAACCGGTTTGAACCACTATTGAACCAGATTCTAAATTCATTTTTCTAGTTAGCTTAAAAAATTCAAATTTGAAATTTGAGTCCACCATTAGATAGAAAATGAATATAGAGATTTTTAGATTTAAAAAATTCGGTTGAATTGAGGGTGAACCAGCCGGTTTAATATTTGAATCTGGTTCGGTTCGAAATAGTGTCGTCTTCTTTCTTCATATGACAGCACTGTTCACTCGTCAGAAAACCGCACAGTGCCAGCGAAGCTAAAAAGTGTCCAGCCAGTGAGTTTCAGGAAATGAATGACCACCATTAAGCTACCAATCGGATGGCCAAGAAGTCCATGAGCTTCCTATATAAAGAGCCCCTCCTCATTCATCCTCTACACATCTGAAAACTCCATTCTTTCTTAGCAGCTCCAATTTTTGGCGAAGATCGAACCAGAGCTACAATTTGGGCACTTTTCTAAGCCAAACAATGTGAGGTCAGGCTCTTTAGAACCAGGGAGATGTCAGCTACACGCTTATAGTCCCCATTTGCTCTGAGGGTCATCGAAGAAGTGTCGGCATGATCGAACAGTGAAGTAGCTTTGATGGACCGAAGCTGCCCTATTTCGGCTGAGCTGAAATTGGCCAATTTGAGCCTTCCTCAAGCTAAACCAAGCTCTCTCAACACCTCCTCAGCCCTTCCACGGCCAAATTAGGACTGAAAGGTAAGCCAATTCAACTCCCCTCTACAATTTTCGACCGATTTAGAGAGAGAACCGATAGAATTTCAATGAAGGAATTCTAGACCAATTCGACATCAATTGATGTAATTCTTAATCCTATGAGAAACCTCAGGACACAAGCTATTTGCCCAGATCGAAAGCTCAGACCGTTGCAACCCCGACGGTGAGCAATTGAAGTTTTCTCTCTCTATGTTCTATTTTCCAGCGAAGCTCCGTTTGTGCTCGTTCCGGCGTAAAAACTTACGATTCAAAGTGCTATTGAATCGTATGAAGATGTAGAAACTCAATTTTAACTTCCACATCATTCTCAGGGTAGAAGTGGGATTGAAGGTCGGATGTCGTGAACATCCACTCATTCTCAGGGTAAAAGTGGACGTGCTGCTATTTAGGTAGCCGGTAAAGTCGCTCCGATGACACAAGTGGGTTCAGTGGACGTACTAGCCTGCGATTGTGTGTTTGACCTTAATGATGAAGGATGTGTGTTAGGTGATGACACACTGTGATTAATAAGAAATGGTGATAAAAACTAAAGTTTGAAATGAAAGGTTTTTAAAAAAAAATAAGGAGTCTGGCACACTCCAAATCAAACATTTTTCATAAAAAATTAAATTTTGAAAACCTATTCACTAAGTCATTGTACTCACACCCTCCCTTATATCCATTTTCAGTTAATCAAGGGAAATCCCAAATACCTCCTATTAGTCACGCCTACAAGATAGGTATGTAAGTTAAAATTTTTATGCATATTTGATTTATATATTTTTGGAAAGGTACAGGTTTAAAGGATGTCTTACTCCTACTGGGTTTAAAAGAGGGGAAAACCCATAGTAAACCAGGAAGAGTGGCGGGTTGCTCACATGGATACGACCAAAACAGGTCGGGGCGTGATAACTTGAATGGTATCAGAGCCTATTTCCTTGAATACATAATCAAGACTAGAAAATATAGTAACTAATAGGATAGATCTTATAATTTTCAGATGGCTTCGAGGAGAGGAACCAATAAAAGTAGGAATGGCTCTATTCAACACCCTATCCTCGTAGGAAGGCAACCCTAGAAGCTTCCCAACGCCTGAGGCATGGTAGAAGTCTCAAAAGACCAAATGGGAAAGTATTTAGGAGGATGGTGCTAGGACGTATTGAGGTCACAACTTTAAGTACAAATGAAGCCAAGAATGAAGCCATGAACGCCAGTAAATGGCGAATAAACTTACCTAGGAGAATACTTATCAAGAATCCCATAGCTCCCTATTTATTTTGTTACCATTTTCTGTAATAGGGCCAAAACCCACAACATATTGTACTCCTCTATTAATGAAGAACTCCAAATTCGTAAAAACCCTATCTCTCAAAGGATGTGATCTTCAAGGAAGATGGCCCCAAAGAAAGTGACCAAACAAGCTTGTACTACCATATAAACTAAGGAGAATCCCATCCAAGTTAAGGAAACTATATTAGGAAATCAAGAAATCTAGGAGGACTCTTAGAGTGATCATTTGACAAAAAAGACTCCACAAGAAAACTCTCAAGGTATCTAGACTCAAGGACGACGAAGCACCAAAACCAACAATTCCCTAGAAAGATGCCAAGAGGAACCACTTAAGTCCATGTAATTACAAGTATGAATCTTAGGGACACTACATGGAGAAGTACCCACCCTACTAAGGACAGGAATCAAGTTAACCTATAGGGGAAATAGGACATGAAGTGAATGAATGTCCCACACCACAAGGAGTTAGGACAATAATTTCCAAGAATAATGTCCCCACAGCTATAGGAAACCCGAAAGGATACCATCCCTAGAAATACAACTCATGCTCAGAACTTCAACTACATCTAGGAAGAAGCTCTTCAAAACCCTAGTATAGTGGTAGGAAGGAAAAAGGACTAAGGGTAGGACTTCGATAAACTGCAAACAAGAACAAAGTGTAACTGCAGAAGATTTTTCCTTAAGAAGAAATTTTCAGCCATTTAGGAGCAAAGGGAGCACCTCCACGAGAAAAGACCACCTGAGCATTGACGACAAATGAAATGCCTCGAGATGGCAAATACGACTCACTTTGGAAAAAGCAGTGAAGCCAAATAGAGGTTTCAAACAAATATAGCGGAAGGAAGCAAGTCATTAGAACAAGATGATCAAGGAGAATAAACGACGCCATAAGGAAGACCGAGAAGTAGAAAGGACTACACCCTAAAAAGGTAGACATTAAGGACAAGAAAACTTAAGAAACAAATACAATAATAAAATTAGATAAAAGGAATGGTAGAGATGAGGTAGTTAATGAACTAATACTCGTGAAAGCCATAATTTAAGCTCCAACAAAAGAGGGAGAGGTGGAAAGGCCAAATATTTGGAAAAAGAAGGATGAAGGAAAATCCTTAAAAAGACCAATGGCCAAATTAACGACCAAACATAAGCCAAGAGAGGAGTAGACAAGCCTCTCACATGATTAAGAGATCTTGAAATAAGGAAGATGTGAACTCTCCCTAAAAGAAATAGACACGTACTGAAGTATATGTGAGGATGAGGATATTGTACAAAAGATGTGCCCGCAAGATTTCAAGAGTAAAAGTAAACAGGAGAAGACGACATAAAAGGATGTCATTTAAGGGTAGAAATTCCCGAGAGCAAATGAAAAAGAAATTTTGGGATAAAGGAAAAGAGTCCTACCAAGGAAGGAAACTCTAGAACGGCATATGTAACCCAATTGAGAGGTAATGGAACCAAGTGGAGAGGGATAAGGAGATGAACATGCAAATGAAGCGCATGTTGAGGTGGAAAAACCAAGGAAAGTATATTAGGAGGACCCAAGGAATAAGTTAAACCCAACAAACGGGTAAATAGGAAGTTAGCATCAAAAGATGTTATGACTAGTAAGAATGAGTGGACTACCCATAATAAGGAAATAAAGGAAAGAACGTTTGAGAAACGTTGGGAAAGTAAGCTCTCCAAATAAGATGTGGTTAGGGAGTAATAACCACAATTGATAAGATGGGTCATAGTCCACATGCGCATATGAAGCTTAAAGAGTGGACGGCTGAGCATAGTGTGGAATGCATGGAATAAAACCGATAATTGGAAGTATCTCAAGTAAGGAATAAGGGATGAAATAGAAGTTGTGGATAAAGAAGGATCCAAAGCGGAAAAATGCCCTAACATAGATAGGGGTGCGAAGAAACGTAGAAAGAACCCTACAAGGAATGATAAGAAGGTTGAGCATGTAGCTCCTTAGATGGAAATCTATATTGTGAGGGACATAGTAGAGAACGAAACCGGAAGAAGGGAACCTTCCCAAGCAAAGGAATTGACACATAGATCGAAAGTGATTATTTTAGAATGAAGAATCATGAAATGATTACGAGTAAGTAAAAGTGGATTAAGGAATATGGGAAAAAATCCTGGGATAACGAATGCCAAGGACTTAAGAAGGAAAGAATCCCAAATTGTCAATAAATTATTGGGAAATCAAATCATTGGAACCAGAAAGACTCGATAGGGAAATTGAGAAAGGACAAGTGGGTAAGGAGAACTGACATAGTCTTGTAAGTTGATTAGATAACGGTAAAGGTAGTCGATGAATACTACCAAAAGAAAATAGGGATGAAGTTATACAATCCCTAAGAGGTTGGAAAGTTGGGAATAACCCTAAAGGAGGTGTTATGGAAATCTAATGGACATAGAGACAACATCTAGAAAATGTCATGCTATAAGGGGCATGTAAACCCAACAGTCCCGAGGAAAACATGACTCAAAATAAGGAAGAGTCAGTTAGTAAGCATGACAAGGTCAAACATAAAATTTTGACTAAAATTGTAATGAACAACGGATGAAGAAAGAATCGAAATAGGACGAAATGGTGATAATAAGGAAACCCGTGAAAACAGGTATGTAATGCTCTAAAGGACATCGAATTAAAGGTTTCAACGACTAAGAGGTTAACTAGACACGTGAATGATTAGGTATCTTAGAACTCCCAATCCTTAGTACATTACCTCAAAGGGAAAAATGTTGGTCTAAGCTAAGAAAGATGTGAATCTAAGGATATACCCATAAGTAAGCTATGTCTAGTAATAATAAACTCCATGGAGGGAGTAAATAATATAAAGGAAAAGAATTTCCTTAAGTGAATGATGTAAAAAGGGCTAATTGAAAGAACAAGAGAAGAGTGTGCATGTTAAGCAAACACCAAATGGACATAAAAGGAAATGGTTCCTTTTGAGTTAACGAAAAACCGGGAAAAGAACCGGTCAAACCGAGAAAGAAAATCAAACCGGTTCACAAACCCAATTATCAGGAAATGGGAAATTTGGGAAATTTACAACACCCGAGTGACCCAAAGGGTTCATAAAACCTTGGAAAAGAACCTTAGGACAAATTGGAAAAGAAAAACCAAACCAATTCAGATGAACCGGAACCGATAGAGAAAGAACAAATCGGGAAATTTATTGATCCTGAGTGACCGAAAGAGTCACAAACGTCAAGAAAAAGGACTTTAGGATGAATTGGAGATGAAAACCAAATTGGTTCAGGTGAACTGGATCCAAATTGGATTGAACCGGTTTGAACCACTATTGAACTAGATTCTAAATTCATTTTTCTAGTGGGCTTAAAAAATTCAAATTTGAGATTTGAGACCACCATTGGATAGAAAATTAATTTAGATAAATATATAACTTTTTTAGATTTGAAAATTTCGGTCAAATCGGGGGTGAACCGGTCGGTTTAAGCTTTGAAACCGGTTCAGACTGGTGCGGTCCGGTTCGAAACATTGTCATCTTCTTCCTTCACATGGCAGCACTGTTCAATCGTTGGAAAATCGCATAGCGCCGGCGAAGCTAAAAAGTCTCCGGCCAGGGAGTTTCAGGCAATGAATGACCACCATTAAGGTACCAATCGGACAGCCAAGAAGTCCCCGAGCTTCCTATCTAAAGAGAACTCCTCATTAATCCTCTCCACACCTGAAAACTCCATTCTCTGTCAGCAGCTCCAATTTTCAGTGAAGCTCAAACCAAAGCTCTAAATTGGGCACTTTACTAAGAGAAACAAGGTGAGTTCGGGTTCTTTAGAACCGGGGAGAAGTCAACTACATGCTTGTAGTCTCCATCTAAGGGTCGTCAGAGAAGCGTCGGAGTGAATATAAGGACAAAATGGTAATTTTGGAAAAGTTTGGGGACCAAATTGGAAATTTGGAAATTTAAACCCCTTTTTGTGAAATGGAACAAATTGAGGTCCTTTGATAAATTTTAAAAGTTTTGGGACTCAATTTGAGGAAAAACCGGCATTTGGGGACTTAAAGTTTAAGAGAAATAACTTTAAGGACATACTTGAAAAAAAATGAATGTTTGACTTTCTCATTCATTTAGAATGAATGAAGGCTATTAGGCCGAAGGATAATGAACCGAGATGTTCATATCTTGTAGGAACACGAAGTACCTGGAACACCATCAAGGACAAGCTCGCGTGAATACAAAGAACCGATCCAGTGGAATTCACGGCATTAACGGGTGCGTGGGTTTACTAACGTCACACCCAGTTGGGATGATGAGCACAACTTAAAGTTAAAAACCACTTACCAGTTGTGAGTGGGATTTTATATCATACCCGATTAGGGATGATAAGTACCTCGAAATGAAAACCCACTATCAAGTGGTATTTTAAACATCACAACTTAAAGGAGTGATGTGAAAATCATGCAGAAAAACTTTTTATCGATGGTAAGTAGATCATACCCGGTTAGTGTGATGTAACTTTCTCGAAGGAAGTTGAAAACCCGTTCATCAGTTATAAGCGGAGATGTCCTTATACCCGGTCAGTATAATGGACAGTTAAAAATATATTTTTGTCGGAAGTGCTCTCCCCTGACTATGTGTCAATGCTTAAACTATTTGGGAGACCTTCTTGACGGGAGCTTGAATAGCTCTTACAGGCCGGGGGCCTCGGTTTTGGAACTTGGGGGCTAATATGCCCGATTTTGAAAATCTCGTACAGTGGGCCCAAGGCCAGTTGGCCTGAGCAGGAGCTCGTAAACAAACATGAATTATATGCTATAAAACTTTAAATAAAGGAATTATTTGGCCATGGTACCAAGATAGGACCGACATACTCAGTCAACTAGTGGTAGTGCGACATGACAAGTTGACGGACTAGTCAAGGAAAATAACTACAGGTTGAGTTGAGAGTCGAGGCCATTGGACCAGTGGAACCACAGATTATATGGTATTATGAGAAAATATTGATTGTGTATGCACTATGAGTATAGGACCATCAAGACCCCTAAGAGGGGTAGTGATGTGTCCTAAGGGCACTGGACGACCTCGTGAGTATAAGGGCAATTCGTCGTACCATGTGTCTGTGCGAAATTTGGAGTAGCACCAAGCGCATGAGACCAGGGTGGGGGATAGGATGAAGTCTCTGTCCTCATATGGACACGAAGAATTAATTTTGGGATTGAGGGATGGATGTCATGAACATCCACTCAATCTTAGGGTAGAAGTGGACGTACTTCTATTTGGGTGGCTGGTAAAGTCGCTCCGAAGCCACAAGTGGGTTCAGTGGACATACTGACCTGCGAATGTATGTTTAACCTTCATGATGAAGGATGTGTGTTGGGTGATGACACATCGAGATTAAATAAGGAAATGGTGATAAAACCCGAGATTTCAAATGAAATGGTTTTGAAAGAAAGGAGTCTGGCACACTCCAAAATTTATTTTTTTCCTAAAGATAAAAAGTTTTGAAAACCCATTCACTGAGTAGTCGTACTCACCCCACCCCACCCCCCCCCCCCCCCCCATATCCCTTTCGGGAGATTTCGGAAAGCCTACCCTTAAAAACCATCAACTAAGATGCATGTGAGACAAGTATGATAAATCTAAATAATTATACAGTTTTGACTTATGTTATTCCAGGAAAAGGTGCGGGTTAAAGGACACCTTACTCTTTATGGTTTATCATAAAGGAAAACCCTTTAATAAACCGAGAGAGTGGTGGGTTGATCACAGGGATCCGACCAAACCAGGTCGCAGCGTGACAGTTCAATTGTTAGAAAATCGCACATCACCAGCGAAGCTGAAAAGTCTCCTGCCATGGAGTTTCAGGCAATGAATGACCGCCATTAAGGTGTCAATCGGACGGCCAAGAAGTCCCCGAGCTTCCTATATAAAGAGCCCCTCCTCATTCATCATCTCCACACCTGAAAATTCCATTCTCTCTCAACTACTCCAATTTTCGGCAAAGCTCAAACTAGAGCTCTAACTTGGGCACTTTTCTGAGCCAAACAAGGTGAGGTTGGGTTCTTTAGAACCGAGGAGAAGTCAACTACATGCATGTAGTCTCCATTTGCTCTAAGGGTCGCCGGAGAAGCGTCGATGTGATCGAACAGTGAAGCAGCTCCGGTGGACCAAAGCTGCCCTGTTTCAGCTGAGCTGAAATTGGCCAATTCAAGCCCTCCTCATGCCAAACCAAGCTCTCCCAACACCTCATCAACCCTCCCACGGTCGAATTAGGACTGAAAGGTAAGCCAATTCGGCTCCCCTCTGCAATTTCCAACTGGTGCTAGAGAGACAACCGACAGAATTTTGATGAAGGAATTTTAATCCAATTCGGTATTAATTGATGCAATTCTTGATTCTAGGAGTAACCTCATGATACAAGCTATCTGCCTAGATTGAAAGCTTGGACCGTCGAGTCCCCGACGGTGAGAAATTGAAGCTTTCTCTCTCTACATTCTGTTTTTCGGTGAAGCTCCGTTTGAACTCATTCTAACTTCAAAACTTTCGATTCAAAGTGCTATTGAATTGTATGAAGACGTATAAACACAATTTTAACTTCAATTTCAACAATTAGAAGTGTTTTATCTGTCAATTTGATGAAATCAAATTCAATTGTGTTAGAAGTTAAAATTGGAGGGAAATTTGGGGGAAATTGGGGATTTTTGAAAATTCAAGTGACCAAAATGCAATTTTATAAAATTGAAGGTTAATTGGGCACGATAAGAATGTTAGAGGACCAATTGACAAATTTTAGAATTTTTAGGGTAAAACTTACCATTTTGTAAAGAAAGGGCAAAATGGTAATTTTGGAAATTTTGAGGGCCAAATTGGGAATTTGGAAAACTTAAACCCCTTGTTTTGAAATTGAGTAAATTGAGATCCTAAAAGGAATTTGATAAGTTTTGGGACTCAATTTGGGGAAAAACCGGCAATTGGGGCCTAAAGTAAAAGAAAAAATAACTTTAGGGGTCAATTTACAAATATTGGAAAAGTTGTGAATTAAGTTATTTATACTAAATGAGGTGATCAAGTCAGATGATAATAAACAAAGATGTTCATTTCGTGTAGGAACATGAGACATCGGGAACGCCAGCTGAGGTTAAGCTCGCAGGGGATGAAAACCTACTTAGTGAAATTTCACTCCACGATCAGGTAAGTGGGCTTACTACGTCATACCTGGTTGGGATGATGAGTATAGTTTGAAGTTAAAAACCACCTACCTGTTGTGAATGAGATTTTTATATCATATCTGGTTGGGAAGATAAGTATCTCAGAAATGAAAACACACTACTTAGTGGTATTTTAAACATCACAACTTAAAGGAGTGGTGTGAAAATGATATGGAAAAACTACTTATTGGTTGTAAGTAGATCATACCCGGTTGGCATGATGAAACTTTCTCGGAGGAAGTGGAAAACCCGTTCAATAGTTATGAGTGGAGATATCCTCATACTCATTTGGTATGATGGATAGTTGAAAATATATTTTTGTCGAAAGTGCTCTTCCCTGACTATGTGCCACTGCTTAAATGATTTGGAAGACATTCTTGACAGGAGCTCAAATAGCTCTGTTAGGCCGGAGGCCTCGGTTTTGGAACCTAGGAGCTATTATGCCAATTTTGAAAATCTCAAACAGTGGGCCATAGACTAGTTGGCACGAGCAGGAGCTCGTAAACAAATATGAATTACATACCATGAAAACTTGAATAATTGAATTGTTTGGCCATGGTACCCAGATAGAACCGACATACTTAGTCAATTAGCGGCAGTGCGATATGACAGGTCTCTGTACTAGTCAAGACAAACAGCTGCAAGTTGGGTTAAGAGTCAGGGCCGTTGGACCAGTGGCACCACAGATTATATGGCATGATGTGAAAATACTGATTGTGCATGCACTGTGATTACAGGACCTTCAAGACGCCCAAGAAGGGTAGTGATGCATCCTAGGGCCCTGGACGACCTGGTGGATATAAGGGTAGTTAGTCGTGTCAAGTGACCTTGCGAAGCTCGACGTAGCTTCAAGTGCATAAGACCGATGTGGGGATGGGATGAGGTCTTTGTCCTCATACGGAAATGGAGAATTGTTACGGGATTGAGGGTCAGATGTCGCAAACATCCACTTATTCTCAGGGTAGAAGTGGACGTGCTTCTATATAGGTAGTCGATAAAGTCGCTCTGATGCCACAAGTGGGTTCAGTAGACGTACTGGCATGCAATTGTGTGTTTGACCTTTATGATGAAGGATGTGTGTTGGGTGATGACACACTATGATTAATAAGAAATGGTGATGAAAATTGAAGTTTGAAATGAAAGGTTTTTAAAGAAAAATAAGAAGACTGGCACACTCCAAATCAAACATTTTTCCTAAAAAATTAAATTTTGAAAACCCATTCACTGAGTCATTTTACTTACCCCCTTCCGTATATCCCTTTTTAGGTAACCAAGGGAAACCTATCCAAAGACCTCCTATTAGTCAAACCTACAAGATAGGTATGTAAGTTAAAATTTTTATGCAATTTTGATTTATGTATTCCAGGAAAGGTATAGGTTTAAAGGATGTCTTACTCCTCATGGGTTTAAAAGAGGGGAAAACCCTTAGTAAACCAAGAAGAGTGGTGGGTTACTCATGGGGATCCAACCAAAACGGGTTGAGGCGTGACAACGATGTGAAGAGAAGTTTGGTACTGAGGGAGACCTCAAAATGAATGTTGGAACACTCTACCAACATAAGAAGAAAAGCATAAGGAATATCATCTCATGGTGAGGATCCGGTAGTGAAAAGGTCCAAATTACAAGAGATAGAGACCCACGGGGTAAGGAGAAAATGACCAAGTCGTGGTGTGTACGTTGGGTGCTTGGATAACACCCAAAGTAATTAAGGAACAATACACTAGTGGTAAGGAAGGATGGGGCCCACAATCCCTAAATGATTAGAAATCAAAGAGTTATGACAAGGAAACACCCTAGGGGTATGGCGGACCAAGATAGTTCTAGAACCTAACCCGCTGCTAGAGGGCATGAAGGTCCAAAAGTTATGGAGAGGTATGACTTAAGAGGGGAAGGGTCATTTATCTCAAGATAACGAGGCTAAATGAAGGGTAGGGCGGACCCGTGTAGTAGTAAATAAATAATTAGAGTACCAATACAAGACATGAGGAAAGCAAAGAAAACGTGACATAAAGACCCACGGAAACTAGGACAAAAACACTTGAAATGATCCAAGCTAAGGACTTTTGGCAACCAATAAGGTAGCTAAACCTTTCAGAACCGCCTATTCGTTGATCTGGGCTAACAATTGGACAAACCCCAAGGGGGAGAGCCCTACCCCGGGAGACATATAACATTGGGCTAAGGAAGTACCCCTAATAAATGGTAAGGACTAGTCACTTGTAATGGTCCCAAGGATTAGATGGACATTTGGGGAAAAATGGCAACTCCATTAAGCCCTCACTTAAGGAATTAAGGGAAGAAGTCACCTTAGGGATATGTTACCAAAGAAAAGGAACACGTAAGAAAATGCCCCAAAACAAAGGGAATGGGAGTCGGACCATCCCAAAAATTTCCTTGACACGTGATAGGGACAGGTCAACCATTAGGAATAAAGAGAAATAAACAAAGAAATAATATGTGGCCAAGACCTGGGGAAAGAAAGATGCTTAAAGGTTAGATAGGCATGAGGGATGTAGCCAAGATAGGGATGTGCCCGAGAGATCATGTCGGAATAGGTCCCAAGTTAACCATAAAGGGGATCGCTCCCTTTGTGAGGAACAATTTTGGGGACAAAACTCCTAAAAGGATGGGAGAGTTATAAACCCCCTCCCCTAGGACCAAGAGAACCGAGAAGGATAACCAGAAGTTTTCAAGAGAGAGAGAGAAAGAGAAACTGTGAGCTTAAATGAAATAGAAGTTGGCAAATAAGGATCAAGATGGGAATTTGGAAAATCCCTAGTTGCCAATAAATCACAAAACTCATGGGGAAGAACCATGAAGTGGATTGGGTGTGAAAACTATACCGATTAAAGGTGAATCAAGCCCGAACCGGATTGAATTAAAATCAATTGCTATGAATAGTGAAGAACCGGTTCAAAGATTCATTTTTCTAGGTGGCTTAAAAATATAAAATTGGAAAATTGAAGCCACCATTAGATAGAAAATAAATTTAGGTGAATTTAGAAATTTTTAATTTTTAGAAAACCGGTCGAATAGGGCATGAACCAATCGATTTACGATTTTGAGTCACTGGGCCCAGTAGGACCGAATAGGTCAACGGTTCAACCGGTCAACAGATCGTTGCCAAGTCAGTGCCTAGTCAACAATTGTGACCAATCAGCATGCGACACGTAGCATAGCATGCCTAACCAGTCGCTCAGTCAGCACCTGAAAGCGCTAACCAATCAGAGTGTGATATGTGTCCCTAGTCAACGGTGAGAGGAGGAAAATCCACCTTAACGACGACAGACCAATAGGAGAGCAACACGTGTCCCGATCAACAATCAATGTTGGAAAGGCCATGTCAACAAAGATCGGTCAATGAGAAGCTGACATGTGGCCAAAGGGCCAAGTTAACATCCGATAAAGATGCCAGAGAAATGACCAACCAATCAAAGATCGACACGTGACAGCGCCGCGTCGGATCTCCACGTCGGATGACCCCAACCAATCAGAGGCTGACATGTGGCAGTGGCACTGTGCGTGAGGAGGGAAATTTGACGCTTGTAAAATAGCTAATTAGAGGATGCCATGTGTCACAGTCAGTGGTCAACGAAATCTTATCAGCAGCCACGTGGGTGAGAGCAACCAATGGGAGGCTGCCATGTGTCTAGTTAATGGGTTATATGCTAACTAGGTTGATGAGTGGGACATCGCATCAGCAAAGCCAACTAATCACGAGGCACCATGTAGCACTTCCACACTTTTGAAGCTCACACATGCAAAACAGTATCGTCTTCAACCTTAGGCTGACAGATGACCCGCGACTGCTGGAGGTAGATCGGATCTTCTACCTCCGGAAAATTGGTCACCGACATCGAAATAGGGCGAGTCAAATGCTAAAATTGCTGTCAGTCGGTAGCCCTGTCAGTTGTCGAGCTCCCTATAAATTGAGCACCCTCCCACTTGGCCTCTCCACCACTCGAGCACCTTCAAAAGACATACAACCCATTTCCCCATGAAGTGCAGACCAGAGTTTCTGCGATAGACCTTTTCTCAACCAAAGGAGCTCCAATTGGTGGCAACAGAACCGGGAAAAAGCCCTCCAGCTAATAGAAACCTCAACCAAACCTGAGGACTTCCTAAGGAGCAATTACATAGTGAAGTTGCTCCGACAGCTCGAAGCAGCGAAACTCTGACCAACTGAAACTGGGACATCTCTTACCTCTCGCGGCTAGAATCGACCTTCCTCGATTTCCTTAAGGTACTTTCCGACCTCTTCCCGCTACCAGGTAAGCCACTCGACCCTCAATGCTCCTGAGTCCAACATTCCTAGAGAGAGAAAGTAGTCAGAACTTACTGACAAAAATTCCCCAACCTAGGACATCAATTGGGGTGAACTCTAATTCCTCGAGGATCCTCCCGACGAGGGCTAACTTCACGAACTCGAAGCCCGGACAACCGTCCCTCCATTGGTAAGAATGAGAAGCTCTCTCTCTCTAAGTCTGTTTTTTGACGGAGCTCGAAACTCAACCAATTGCGAAAATTTGAAGTGCAGAATAATCGTGGGGAGCTGGAGGAAGTGAATAGCAGTGCAAGAGAAGGAAATTAAGGAGGTTTAGGCAAACAATTGGACGAGGTAAGAATCGATAATCCAAAAGCTCACTTTGGGGGAGAAATTGGGGGCAATTTGAGAATTTTTTAAAATATGAAGGCTTATGTGCAATTCTTCTAAATCTAAGGGCCAATTAGCAAAAAATGAGGAATTCTAGGCCAATTGGTGGTTTTAAGGGATTATGAGGACCAAATTGACAACTTTCGTGAAATAGGGGCCAATTAAGAAGTTTTAGAAAAGTTAGGATTTAATTTCAATTGTAAATAATTGGAGGCCTGGATCGTGTAGGATAGACCACACAAGGACCTGTGTTAGAGAGCACGCCTCGAATCGGAACCAATTGGGCGAACATGTTGCAACTATCGAGTGAGTGGGAATTTCTTGCTTGGCTTCAAATAATTGTTTTCCTTAGTTTTTCAACTTAGTTTTTGCATAGTTAGGTTGGTTGAAGTTTTAAGCAACGCCAATGGACAATACGGGTGGGGCTTGATCTAGAGAAGTCCTTTGGAAAGTCCTCGACTTTTGACAAATTGTACTCACTACATAATTTTCTCGACCAAGATTCAATCAAGGGTTAAATTAGGCAAAATGGATCATTTCAAAACCTGGATGGATCCTAAGAAGATGGAGAAGATTATCAGAGGCATGGAATGTGAAAATTTAAAGTTCTTTGGAAGAATTTGGGTGAACATTGAAATTGGGGTAATTGTGTAAATTTGAATAAATTAAATAACTAAAATACAATAGTTAGAAATTTAGGTACCCAACCACAGTATTTGGAAGTTTAGAGTATTTTGAAAAATATGAATTTGATGGACCAAAGTGTGAAAAGCGATGATCTAAGGACCAAAAGATAATAACAAGAAAGTTTGGGGTGATTTAGAAAATACTGATAGAACTATCTTAAGGTACTAAAATCAAATTTTAATTTAATATATGAATTAATTGTATGACAATAAAATGTGGATCGCAACATACAAAGCTAAGATCGGCAGGCACTATGGATCAATTGTATGACAATTGTTAGGGCTTTGGGGGCAAAAGGGCAAAAATACCCCTAAAACCATGATTGGCAATGGAACCACGTAAGGCCAAATTCGACTGAGGGACAATCGACATGATGACAATATCACCTTTTAATATCGTCTTTGGCGAATCAAGTTATTATTTAGGTCACATTTGGCTATTGGTTTTGGGCAACAATTTGAACTTCGGTTGGGCTGTGAAATTAAGCTCAAAGGGGTGGCCTAGAATTCAACGGGTTGAAAATGACCATTGGAATCATATTTTCAAGTGTTTTGAAATTATATTAATTTTACTTTCCCCTTATTTAATTATAACAAATTTTATATATTAATTATGAAAAGGAAAAATTATAATTTTTTAAAATATTATATTAAGGTATACTAAATATTATATGAGCTTACTAAAATTATATTTACAAATTATGTTTGGTGATGGAGGAAAAAATAACTATTATATTTTATAATAGTAACATGGATATTTTATAATACTCGATAAATATATTTTTAAATAATAGTCTTTCAATTTACTTAAAATTTGAATGCTATTTATAAAAAAATTTAAAATTTTTTTCTAAATCATAAGTTCTCAAAAAAGTGATCCAAATCCACAATACATGCACTGTTTTATAAAAAAAAGTCAACATAATAAATGAGGTAAGCCTATAGAAATGGCCCAATTCCACGTTTTATTAAATAAATCGATATAAGAAATTAATTAAGCCCACATTTTATAAAAAAAAGGGACCAATGGCTATATTTTAAAAATTGGTTAAGAGTATAGAATTTTTAAAAGTGATAATTAAAATTTAAAATAATAAGTGAATCTTAACCTTTTTTGAATATGTGAAAATAAATTACTTATATTGTAATGTTTATATTTTGATTGTATTAAATTAGTATTTTCACCAAATTAACTGATAGAGGTGATCGAAGATCAGCTCAACGCTTTGTATAATTTCGAGACTCTAAAACTTATATTAAAATTAGGTAACAATTCCCAATTTCAAATAGTTCGAATATGCCTTATAAGGTTGTAAAAAATATTTTTATTAAAATTTTAATTTAAATCTCTTCAGAAGTTTGTGTGATGAGTGAAACGATTATAATGATACTATTTTATTTTTTTGTATAGTGTATAAAATTTATCGATGAAATATTTTTTATTACTTATACCTAAATTCGTCTATTATAATTTGTATAAAGATTGTGTTTTAATATAAAAGTTAATCTAACTTTTATTTATTTATTAAATGAGAGTGAGGAGAAGATAAGAGTGGAAGAGAAGACATAATACTTTATATTATATTAGTTGTAATATTAAGAAAAATATAAATAATTTTTTTCGATGTTGGCTCTACTAAGAGTTGATCATTGAAAAGCTTTTAGCCCATTTATATAAGTATAAAAATTGTGTTCGCAATATATATTCTATGAGTGTAGTTCTAGATCACAACATTAACCATAATTCATGGTTTTGTTAATATAAAATGCGATAACTCTTTTGATATTATCATTTTGTAGTAATTGAGTACTCGAAAGTGGTAGATTGGTAGCTCTACCTTCCAGTATATTGAAAATGGAACCCTATATGGAGAATATATAGTAAAGAACAATGACAACCTTGCAAATATATACATTCATCAGTCTATTATCATTTTTTTTATATATTTCATTTATCATACATAAATAGAGCAACAAGTTCCAAATTCTTCTTATGATTGGTATGGTTTGGAGTTATCAAGAGGGTGATGAAATAGTAATTTTCTACTACCCTACACCTCAACCATTTATAATTTTCATTGTGAAGGTTACTCTTTTATTATTAGAACTATATATCTAATTTTATTATTAATAATTTTCTTTCTTGGTGCAAAAACAAATTAACCAAAAAGTTTAAATTTTCCTTATAAGAAACTAAAAAGAAGAATTATACCAAGAAGATTAGTTGTACACCGAGTGGAGAAACTTTGGTTTCTAAGGACTAATGTCCACTTGGCTAGATAAATGATCCAAAACTGTTTAGATTCTAGCCTTATTTATCATTTATTTTTTCTATAATGGAATATAAATTATACTTATAACCAAACTCATGAAACTAGAGCTCTTAATCCTCTTAATTGGAAAAATAAATCCCCTAGAAATCTATAAAACTAGAAAGCTAAGATCACTCAAACTATAGATTAATTTTAAAACATAAAATTACAATAAATTGTATAATTAGGCATTAAATAATAAGGAAAATATATCGATAAATTTGTTAAATTAATGAAATTATATTAAATTTATAATAAATAAAAATTTATAAATATTAAAAATATGTATTTTAGTATATATATTTTTTCGTAAGCATGTATTTTTTAATTAATTTTATTGAATTCGAGTAAATTTAAAATAGTATAATATATATATATATATATTTCTTAATAATTAATATCGTTGACTAAGCGACATAATTTTTTTAGACTTAAATTATATATTTATTAAATTTTAAATATTTAAATGATATTATTCCTTAAAATTCTAACCATTTGAAATTTGCATAAATATAAAATAAAAGTTATTTTCAAGCATAATATTTAGTAATAAGAAATTAATTAGATATAATTATTTTAAAAATAAAATGACAAGTAAATTATATGTTCATAATATTTCAAAGTGAACTTATATGACTTACATCTGGTGTTAAAGTTGAAAATGGTAACATGAATTAAAACTTTATATTTTACTAATGTTTGACATATTATTTCTCATTAATATTTAACTTATTTATAAATTAACTATAAATAATGTAAATGTGTGCATGAATATTAGAGAAAGTAGAGAATAAGAAAATAGATGAAAATTTTGAAAAATGGTTAATTTATTATATATATATATATATATTTTAATGATAACTTATTTTTTAAGTATAATTTAAAATTTGATAAATAAATAAATATAAGTTTTGATAAATTTTAATAATGAATTAATTAAATATTAGCCAATTCACCTAGGGTCCGTGACGCAAGGTCCCTCACAGGTGGGTGATCCGATACCATTTTCTCCGACTTTTCCTTCTTTTGGTTGGGCATCTACTGGTTTTCCTGTCTCACTCTCTCTCTCTCTCACACACATTTAGATATCTCTCTCTAAGATCCCCATTGTTGATAGCTCCCACAGGCCACCAGCAGCTCAACTTGGAGGCTCAACTCAGGCGGGCCTTGAATATCTCTTGGCTAGCTCAGTAAAACCTATTTCTAAACCTTTAGATACACCATATATATACGTATATTACCATGTACTCTTCTTCTTCATCTTCCGCTTCCCACAAGTCCATACCCACCTCGGCCAGCGGCCTCTTCCGGTACGATTCCGCCCCTGGCTCCCTCCTCACCAACGCCGTTGACTCCGGCTTCAGCTCCCACCGCGACTTCTTCTCTGTCCTCGGCGTCTCCTCCACCTCAAATCACCCCAACCCGCCGCAACCGACACCCACCATCCTCGGCCAGTACTTCTCCACGGGCTCATCCTCCGTGGCCTCGGAGTCTCCCTGCAAGGTGAGCAATCCCAAGGACGCGGCCATGGATGGAGGCGGCGGCAGCCTCCAGCGATCTTTCGGCTTCCACGAGCTCTCTGTAGGCGGTGATGGATCTTCGAGCTCTTCATCTCAACTGGCCAAGCAGAAGAGCTCTCCAGTAGGGTTCCTAGGCCACTTCACGGATGGCAACGGTAAGTGGATTTTTCCTTGTTAATTTCAGAAATATTCATCAGCAAAAAATCAATATTTTTTTTCTTTTACCTTGCCCTTCAAAAGAAGTGCCGAGTAATAGTGATTGCTTGTATTTATATTGATGAGAATCATTAAAAGAATTGTATTTTATCTTAATGATCATATTTGATGAGCTAAACATGAACAATAATGTTTCCACTCTAACTCATACTTTGAAAGGAGAAACTCTTGAAAGTTCAAATCTACCAATAAATAATTGTCCATTTGTGGCATGAGCCGGAAATTCTTAAGAAGGGTAAAAAACATAGATTAATATATATTAGTTGAAGTATGGTTTAACCTTGATAGAGGCCTTGATATGACAAGCAGTCTGTTCTTGAATGCAGAAATTGAAATTATGAACCCTAACAGTAATCTTCTGATTTCAATTTATAAAGGGCATTTTGCAAGTAAATGTTATGCTTATTTTTATTGATCACATGGGTCATTTTATGAAGTATAAAAAATAAAGATCAAAGGAGAGAAAAGCTTATTTGAATAACTAGGATGCAGTTCTCTAGGGCAAGTTGGTAATAATTCATTGTGAAAAAAAGCTGATGAACCAATGGACCTAGGGCTTTTGGTTCTCCATCAACTTGAGTTGGTCTGGCGGGCACTTGTCATATTTGTCTCATAAATATTATTATTATTATTTAATAGTATTTTATTCATCGGTAAAATAAAATATTTTTTTATTCATTGTCGTACATATTTTGCATTTTATTTCCATGGCTGTTGAGAGTGGACATAAATGCAAGTTGCCGATGCTGAAAAGAAATGGGTTCCATAAAATTATTGCTTTTGAGCATTTTGGCCGGATCTTCTCCGGTCAATGACCAGGAATCGATGCCTTGTTTAAAATTTCGAATTGCCCGTATTTTCATTCATTATAATTTGTCAGAAACAAATTAAGTTGATATATTCCTACGCAATGCTCTGAAGGGGGTTCTCTGATGAATGTAATCTGGGTTAATTACGTTTTTGCAGCTTTCTCTCTGGCGAGAGGGATTGGGAGCTCCAATGGTGGACATGGAGTTTCAAGGTTGAAGTCTCAGCTTAGTTTTAACAGACAAGATTCCCTTTCTCAGGTTTCTGGACTGGGCGAAAACATGGTAGATCGAGTCGGTCAAGAAAATGGCCACCATAGTGGATCCCACTCATTCGCCAATACGGGTTTTGGCTTGGACTCTTGGCCGGAGAACTCTCATTCCATTGTTTTCTCAGCACCATCAGGCAAGCGAGCCAAGGCAATTGATGGAGATATCTACAACTTTCATCCTTTGGATACTCAGGTATATACATACATATATATATATATATCCCAATGTCTACACAATTAAAGCTTCTTCTCCATAAGCATTTTTCTGTATTATTTGATTACGTTAAATATGGGCAATCATCTCAGTTTAGCTCTGCCACAGACAACTCTTGAGATGGCCACAGTGGAGAAGCTGCTTCACATCCCAGAAGACTCTGTGCCGTGCAAAATTCGGGCCAAGCGTGGCTTTGCTACTCATCCACGGAGTATAGCAGAAAGGGTGAGTATTTTCCACACCAAATATATATATATATATATATTTCCTAATGAAAAATGACTCTTGTCCTATAATACATTATAATGAATTTGAGAAAATACGTTGCTAGTTTTGTCAATGACTCTTTTCATGTTATGATACTCTTGCTAGCGTTATATTTAACTCCCTATCATTTGGTTGGAACTGCTAGCTAACTATAGGATTGCTTTTCGTTTACAAGGAAAGGAGGACTAGAATTAGTGGCAAGCTGAAGAAGCTACAAGAGCTTGTCCCAAATATGGATAAGGTAAACCATACTACCATGTTTTCTTCCTTGCAACCACACATTTAATATGCACTCACTCAATATTCTATCCATGTTATATTTAGTCATGTGAAACCAACAACTATCTTTCCCATCCCATGCAGCAAACAAGCTACGCTGACATGCTGGATCTGGCGGTGCAGCATATAAAATCACTTCAAACTCAGGTTCAGGTGCTACGACATGACCTTGACAACTGCACATGTGGATGCAAACATAGTTCGTAACTTGTCTTTGTTAATTCTTCTGGACGGCTTTGCTGTAAAAGGGCCAAAAGGCTAGGCATCATTTATGCTTGTAGCTGTGACTCAGGAAAGCCTGCAAGAAATTTTTGTTATGAACTGTCTTGTTTTTCTGGATTAAGCAAGAATAAGGCAGGATAGAGATCGCAACTATTAATGTATATATCTGATGAAATATGGGATGCACATGGTAGTATTTTACGCAGCAGCGATTGAGATGGATGGATAGAGGGAGGAAGCTGGGCTGATCTGATTATGAGAATGGAGTCAAATGGAGGGGTTGTTGTCATCTTGTTCTTTCCTAGTTTAGTTTGGATATTGATCTAGTACTATATATGACCTTTCGGTATTCTACTTCTATGTAGGAGAGAAAGGCTACCATATTACTATCAATAAGGCAAGGCATATTAGTGTTGATCATCTTCTCCAGCCCTCCCTCTCGTGCACACACTAGTATAGACAGCCCTTTTGTCTCTTGTTTCAGCCATTGGTTTTACACAACCCTCTATACCAATATCTTATTCTAATAATGAGAGAATATTTAATTAAATATGGTCAATCAAAATTTTGTTATTAATAATTATATTTATTAATTTATATATATTAAAAGTAATATATTAATTGATTAACTATTTATTTATTATTTTATTTATATATAAAAAATATATTATAAGTCTCAAGTTTTGACCCGATTTGTTCAAATATTAGTGGACAATTCATTACTATATTTGGTCTAGTAAAAGTTACCCCACTAAAATCATAATAAGTAAGGCATAGTTTGTGTCAATGTTCCATTTAATAAGATTATACAAAACTGATAACGTTAAAAAGTAAATTAATTGGATTTTTAGTTTTGGCATAAGGATTCCTTAAATTATTGTCTTATTTACTGAAAAAAGTTTAAAGTGAATGGATGAGTTTATATAATTTAATGAACGGGATGTTAAGATGAGTTTTTAAAATAATTTATAACATTTTTCTTGATGTGTGGATTTAACTCTTTTAATATTTTCTATTTTCCTTGGGATTTGTTTAACAAACAATCATACGCCATTTAACAAACTGGATTCAAACATTTGCAGATCAGTCCCCGATTACTCTACTTATGAACCAAAGCATATTTACCGTCTACCCTGATAGAAATCGTTGTCTTCTACCTTGAGTTTGAGTGAACACCATTAGTCTGACCCTTAGACCCGAAAATACTTCGTGTCCACTAGGGGATTAGACCTGAGTGACCCAAAGAGTACCAAAAGTCATAGAAATAGACTTAAGAATGAATTGTAGATGAAAACCAAACCGGTTTAGGTGAACCGGTTTGGACCGGTTTGAACTGGTTTGTACCGGTTTGAACCACTATTGAACCGGATTCTATATTTATTTTTCTAAATAGCTTAAAAAATTCAAATTTGAGATTTGAGACCACCATTCGATAGAAAATGAATTTAGAAATTTTTAGATTTGAAAAATTCGGTTGAATTGGGGGTGAACCGGCCGGTTTAAGCTTTGAATTCGATTCGGATCGGTCCAGTTCGGAACAGTATCGTCTTCTTACTTTAGATGACAACACTGTTCACTCGCCGGAAAATCGCACAGCACTGGAGAAGTTGAAAAGTCTTCAGCCAGGGAGTTTTAGGTAATGAATGACCGCCATTAAGGTGCCAATCGGATGTCCAAGAAGTCCCCGAGCTTCCCCTCCCCATTCATCCTCTCCACACTTGAAAACTCTACTCTCTCTCAATAGCTCCATTTTCTGGTGAAGCTTGAACCAGAGCTCTGACTTGGGCACTTTTCTGAGCCAAACAAGGCGAGGTCGGGTTCTTTAGAACCGGGGAGAAGTTAGCTACACGCCTATAGTCTCTATTTGCTCCGAGAGCCACTGGATGAACGCCGGCGTGATGGAAAAGTGAAGCAACTCCAACGGACCGAAGCTGCCTTTCTTCGGCCAAAATGAAATTGGTCAATTCAAGCCCTCCTCAGGCCAAACCAAGCCTTCGCAACACCTCCACAACCCTGCTACAACTGAATTAGAGCTGAATGGTAAGCCAATTCGGCTACCCTCTACAATTTTTGACCGGTGCTAGATAGAGAACCGACAAAATTTTGACGATAAAATTCTTACTCAATTCGGCATCAATTGATACAATTCTTGATTCTAGGATGAACCTTAGGACGAGAACTATCTGCTCAGATCGAAAGCTCGGATTGTCGTGCCCCCAACGGTAAGCTTTCAAAGCTTTATCTCTCTAAGTTCAATTTTCCGATGAAGCTCCGTTTGAGCCCATTTCGGTACCAAATCGTGCGATTCAAAGTGCAATTGAATCGTATGAAGGTGTAGAAACTCCAATGTAACTTTAATTTCAACAATTAAACTCATTTGATTGGTCCATTTGATAAAATCAAATTCGATAGAGTTAGAATGTTGAAATTGGGGAAATTTGGGGATTTTGAAAATTAGATGGACTAAAGTGTAATTTCGTAAAATTGAGGACCAATTGGGCATTATAAAGATGTTGGAGGACCAATTGGGCAAATTTTAGAATATTTGGGGCACAACTTACCATTTTTGTAAAGTAGGGGAGAAATGGTAATTTTGGAAAACTTGGGGGGACCAAATTGGACAATTGAGAAATTAAATCACTTTTTGTGAAATTGAATAAATTGAGTTCCCAAGGTGAATTTTAAAAGTTTTGGGACTCAATTTGAGGGAAAAAAAACTAGCATTAAAGACTTAATGTTAAAGAAAAATAACTTTAGTGACTTGATTGTAAATAAATAAAAAGTTTACTTTTCTCATTTATTTGGAATAAATGAAGGCTATTAGGCCAATAGATAATGAACAAGAATATTCATATCGTGTAGGAATATGAAGTATCGAGAACGCTAGCAAGAACAAGCTCGCGTGAATATAAAGAACTGGTCGAGAGGAATTCACTGTATTAACGGGTGAGTGAGATTTATATATCATACCCAATTGGGATGATAAGTATCTCAGAAATGAAAACCCACTACTTAGTGGTATTTTAAACATCACAACTTAGAGGAGTGATGTGAAAATGACACTGAAAAACTACTTACTTATTATAAGTAGATCATACCTTATTGGTATGATGAAACTTTCTCGGAGGAAGTGGAAAACCCATTTATCGGTTATGAGTGAAGATATCCTCATACTCAATTGGTATGATGGATAGTTGAAAATATAATTTTGTTTGAACTGCTCTCCCTTGACCGTGTTCCACTACTTAAATAATTTGGGAGACCTTGTCGATGGGAGCTTGAATAGCTTTGATAGGCCGGAGGCCTTGGTTTTGTAACTTTGGGGCTAATATGCTCGGTTTTGAAAATATCAAACAATAGACCATAGGCCAGATGGCATGAGCAGAAGCTTGAAAACAAACATGAGATATATGCCATAAAACTTTAAATAAATGAATTATTTAGCTATGGTACCAAGACAGGACCGACATATTCAGTCAACTAGTGGTAGTGCGACATGATAGGTCTCTAGACTAGTCAAGACAAATAGCTGCATGTTGAGTTGAAGGTCGAGGCCATTGGACCAGTGGCACCACAAATTATATGGCATAGTGTGAAAATACTGATTGTGCATGTACTGTGTTTATGGGACCTTTAAGACGCCCAAGAGGGGTAGTGGTGTGTCCTAGGGCCCTAAATGACCTGGTCTATATAAGGGCGGTTCGTCAGACCAGGTGACCTTGCGAAGCTCGAAGTAGCTTCAAGCCATGAGACTAGGGTGGGGACAAGATGAGGTCTCTATCCTCATACGGACATAGAGAATTGTTACGGGATTGAGGGTCGGATGTTATGAACATCTACTCATTATCAAGGTAGAAGTGGATGTACTTTTATCTAGGTGGACGGTAAAGTCACTCCGATGCCACAAGTGGATTTAGTGGACGTACTAGCCTACGACTATGTGATTAACCTTCATGATGAATGATGTTTTTAGCTGGGATTTTTAAGTGTAGAAAATTGAAAGGAAATAAGGAGTTTAGCACACTCCAAACAAATCTTTTTCCTAAAAATTTAATTTTGAAAACCCATTCATTGAGTCGTTGTACTCACCCCCCCTCCCCCCTCATATCCCTTTTCAGGAAATCCCGAAAAGCCTACCCCAAAGGACCTTCAACCAATACGCCTATGAGATAGGTAATAAATGTTTAAAATTTTATGCAGTTTTGATTTATGTGTTCCAAGAAAGATACAAGGGGAAACCCTTGGTAAACTGGAAGAGTGGCAGGTTGATCACGGGGATCCGACCGAACCGGGTCGGGGTGTGACCACTTGAGTGGTATCAAAGCATGTTTCCTTGAATACATAATCAAGACTAGAAAATATAGTAACTAATAGGTTTGATCTTAAATTTTCAGATGGCTACTAGGAGAAGAACCAAACAAACTAGGAATGACTCTAGTCAACACCATGTCTTCGTAGGAAGACAACCCTAAAAGCTTTCCAATGCCTGAGGCATGGTAGAAATCTCAAAATACCAAATGGGGAAGTATCTAGGAGGATGGTGATAGGACCTATTGAGGGCACAACTCTAAGTACAAAGGAAACCAAGCACGAAGCTATAACACCAGCAAATGGCATATAACCTTACATAGAAGGATGCTTATCAAGAATCTCGTAGCTCCTTATTTATTTTATGACCACTTTTTGTAATAGAGCTAAAACCCCCAACATATTGTACTTCTCAATTAATAAAGTAATTCCAATTCCTAAAAACCCTATCTCTCAAATGATGTAATCTTGCTAGGTAGATGGCCCTAAGAAAACTAACCAAACAAAACCACGATTCCCTAGATACCACGAAGATCAAGGATAAAGGAATGAATCAAGGAGATTATTAGGCAAAGAAGGCATGACAAGAAAACCGTCATGGTAAGGAGTCTAGATGAACTCTTGGAGTAACAATTGGGCAAGGAAACAACCTATTACAAGGTACAAAGGAAATAGGACATGAAGTGAAGGATACCATCCCAAGAAACACGACTCTAACTCATAATTTCAACCACAGACAGGAGGAAGCTCTTCAAGATCTTGGCGAAGTGGCAGGAAGGAAAAAAAGGCTAAAGGTAGGACCTCAATAAAATCACAAATAGAACAAAAGGTAGCTGAAGATAATTCTTCCTTAAAGAAGAAATTTCCAACAATTTAGGAGCAAAGAAGGGAGTGCATCCACAAAAGAAGACAAGCCGCATCCCATTTGACGACAAATGGGATGTCTTGACATTGCAAGTACAACTTCCTTTGGAAAAAGTAGAGAAGTCGAATTGGAGTTTTTGACCAACATAGTAGAAGTAAGCAAACTGTAACAACAAGATAGTCAAGGAGAATAAATGATGCCCTAAGGAGGACTGGAAAGTAGTAAGGAATATACCCTAAAAAGGACAATGGAAGGGTCATTAAGAAAAAGAAGACTCGAGAGAAAACTGCCTCAAGAGAATTAGACAAGGAGAATAGTAGAGGCGAGGCAGGTAACGAACTAACCCTCGTGAGGGCCATAGATTAAGCTCTAGTAAAGAAAGGAAAGATGGAAAGGCGAAACATTTGGAAAAGAAGGATAGAGGAAATCCTTAAGGAGATCAATAGCCAAGACCAAATTGACAACCAAACTCAAAGCCAAAAAAAGATTAAGTAAGCCTCACACAAAGAGGTCTTGAAACAAATCATGTCTGAACTTTTCCCAAGTAAGAAAACTTGTGCAGGATACAAGTAGAATTAAGGAAATGGTACAAGGATGTACCGCTAGATTTCCTAGGAAGGGTGCATGGGAAGGATGACATAAAAGGATGTCATTTAATGATTTGATACTTTCAAAGAACGAATGAAAAAGGAATTTTGGGAGAAAGGGAAGGAATCCTACCAAGGAAGGAAGCCCCAGAATATGTATCCCAACTAAGAGGAAATGGAAAGAAAGATAAGCTCACAAATGAAATGCTGGTTGAGACAGAAAGATCAAGTACCAAGGAAAAGTACTCATGAGGGCTTAAGAAGTAAATTAAACCCAAGGAACGGGTAAGCTAGACGATATCATCAAAAGTTGATGTACGAATAAGAAAGGGGAGGATTGCCCATAAAAAGGGGAATATAATAAAATACATCTAAGAAATCATGGAGAGGAAATTCCCCTAGTTAAGAAGTTACTAAAGTTAATGACCAATAATATCAAGGCCAATTATGGTCCACGCCTAAATGATTGGAATAAGAAAGACCCAATAAGGAAGTTGGGAAAGACGAGTGGGTAAGGAAAATCAACATGATTATGTAAGTTGATTGGATAACAGTAAAGGTAGTCAAGGAATATTACTAAATAAAAGAGGGATCAAGTTATACGGTTATAAGTTGCAAATAACCCTCAAAGAAGTGTTATAGAAATCTAATGGACAGAGACAAATTTTGGAATATGTCATGTTGTAGGGGACATGTAAGCACAATAATTACGAAGAAAAATATGACTCAAGTAAGGAAGAGCCAGTTGATAAGCATGATGTGGTTAAACAAAATTTTGACCGAAATTGGAATAAATGACGGATGAAGGAAGGGTCAAAATAGGATGAAGGGGTAATAACTCTAAACCCTGTGAAGAATAAGTACGCAATGCTTGGAAGAACACTGAGCTAAGAGTTTCAACTATGCAAAGAATAACTAGACACATTAACGATTGGACATCTTGGAACTCACAATATGGAAATTTTGAGTAAGAACCTCAAGGGAAAGAATCTAGACCTAAGCAAAGGAAGATGTGAACCTAGGGAAAATACCTTTGAACTTGCGGGCAAGACATACTAAACTCCATGGAAGGAGTAAACAATGTAAAGGAAAGGAACTTCCTGAAGCACATAATTTAAAGTGGTATAAGTGGAAGAATGACTAAAGCATTAACATGTTCAAGTTAACATTAAGGAAGGTTATTTCGGAATGAAAAATGTTGATTTAGTTTTTGGGACAAAACTCCTAAAAGGAGGGGAGAGTTGTAAACCCCGCCCTTTTGAGTTAAGGAAAATCGGGAAAAGAACCAGTCAAATTGAGTGAGAAACACCGAACCAGTTCACAAACCTAATCATTGGAGCACGGGCAATTTAGAAATTTACAACTCTCGGGTGATCCAAAGGGTTCATAAAACCTTGGAAAAGAACCTTAGGACAAATTGGAAGAGAAAAACCAGAACGGTTCAAATAAACCAAATCCAACTAGATTGAACTGGTTAATAAACTGAGTCAGATCATGAATCAAAACTAATAGAGAAAGGGTAAACCGGGAAATTTATAGATCCCGAGTGACCCAATGTCACGCCCTGACCTAGTTTGGTCGGATCCTCGTTTACAACCCACCATGCTCCAGGTTTATTCAGGGTTTCCCCTCTTCTAAACCGTAGGGAGTATGGCATCCTTACCTATACCATTCTTGAAAAACATTAATCAAAACTGAATATAAATTTTACATACCTGCCTTAAGGTTTGACTATCGGTAAATGTTTAAAGTTGGTTTTTCCTTGGTTTCCTAAAAGGGGTAAAAGGGAGGGTGTGAGTTCTACAACTCAGTGAGCGGGGGTTGGTAGTGAGTTTAAAAAATAAAACAACTTTAATCGACGTGTTTCAAACTCCTTATTTTCTTTTAAAATATTATTTCCTCAAATTTTGGTTTCAAAACCTTTTCCTAAGGTTTGCCAATTATTTTTTTAGAAAATGTTTTCAAATTGGAGTGTGCCAAACTCCTTAATTCCTTTAATTTTTCTCCACTTTAAATTCTCGATTTTTTCAAAAACACATGCTTCATCATGAAGGTCAATCACACAATCGCAGGCCAGTCCGTTCAATGAACCCACTTGTGGCATCGGAGTGACTTTACCGACCACCTAGATAGAAGCACGACCACTTCTACCTTGAGAATGAGTGGATGCACGTGACATCCGACCCTCAATCTCAAAATTAATTCTTTGTATCCGTATGAGGACAAAGACCTCATCCCGACCCCACCGCGGTCGCATGCACTTGAAGCTACATCAAGCTTCGCAAGGTCACTTGGTCTGACGAACTGCCCTTATACCCATTGGGTCGTCTAGGGCCATAGGATACATCACTACCCCTCTTGGGCATCTTGAAGGTCTCGTAATCACAGTGCATGCATAATCAGTATTTTCTCATCATGCCATATAATCAGTGGTGCCACTAGTCCAACGGCCCCGACCCTTAACTCAACCTACAGATGTTTGTCTTGACTAGTCCGGAGATCTGTCATGTCGCACTACCACTAGTTGATTGAATATGTCGGTCTTATCTTGGTACCATGGCCAAACAATTCATTTATTTAAAGTTTTATGACATATAACTCATGTTTGTTTATGAGCTCCCGCTCGTGCCAACTGGCCTATAGCCCATTGTTCAAAATTTTCAAAATCGGGCATATTAGCCCACAAGTTCCAAAACCGAGGCCTCCGACCTATCAGTGCTATTCAAGCTCCCGTCAAGAAAGTCTCCCAAATTATTTAAGTAGTGGCGCACAGTCAGGGGAGAGCACTTCCAACAAAATTATATTTACAACTATCCATCATACCAATCGAGTATGAGGATATCTTCACTCATAACTGATGAACAGGTTTTCCACTTCCTCCGAGGAAGTTTCATCATACCAACCGGGTATGATCTACTTACAATCATTAAGTAGTTTTTCCGTGTCATTTTCACATGGTGTCATTTTTCGTGTCATTTACAACTAATATATATATATATATATATATTTTAATTTTGGGTTACTAAAAACATGGTGTTACACCCAAAGAGTTCCAAAAGTCATAGAAATGGGCCTAAGAATGAATTGGAGATGAAAATCAAACTAGTTCAGGTGAACTGGATCCGAATCGAATTGTACCGGTTTGGACCTGTTTGAACCACTATTTAACCGAATTCTAAATTCATTTTCTAGGTAGCTTAAAAAATCAAATTTGAGATTTAAGGCCACCATTGGATAGAAAATAAATTTAGAAATTTTTAGCGATGGAATTAGCGGTGAACCAGCTGGTCTATGCTTTGAACCCGGTTCCGACCGGTCCGATTCAGAACAGTGTCATCCTTCAGATTGTAAGTGATGTGAAAATGACACCGAAAAACTACTTACTGATTGTAAGTCGATCATACCTAGTTGGTATGATGAAACTTCCTTGGAGGAAGTGGAAAACCCGTTAATCGGTTATTAGCGGAGATATCCTCATACTCTATTGGTATGATAGATAGTTGAAAATATAATTTTGTCGGAAGTACTCTCCCCTGACTGTGTGCCACTGCTTAAATGATTTGAGAGACCTTTTTGACGGGAGCTCGAATAGCTCTGATAGGTAGGAGGCCTAGGTTTTGGAACTTGGGGGCTAATATGCCCAGTTTTAAAAATCTCAAATTGTGGACCATAGGCTAGTTGGCACGAGCAGAAGCTCGTAAACAAACATGAGTTATATGCCATAAAACTTTAAATAAATGAATTGTTTGGCTGTGGTACCAAGACAGGACTGACATATTCAGTCAACTAGTGTTAGTGCGACATGACAGGTCTCCGGACTAGTCAAGACAAACATCTACTGGTTGAGTTGAAGGTCAGGGCTATTGGACCAGTGACACCATAGATTATATGGCATGATATGAAAATACTGATTTTGCATGCACTGTGTTTACAGGACCTTCAAGATGCCTAAGATGGATATTAATTTGTCCTTGGGCCCTGGACGACCTGGTGGGTATAAGGGCAGTTCATCAGACCAAGTGACCTTGCGAAGCTTGGAGTAGCTTCAAGCGCATGAAATCTGGATGGGGACAAGATGTTGTCTCTATCCTCATACGGACATGGAGAATTGTTATGGGATTGAGGGTTGGATGTCGCTAATATCCACTCATTCTCAAGGTAGAAGTGGATGTACTTCTATCTAGGTGCCCAGTAAAGTCGCTCCAACGCCACAAGTGGGTTCAGTGGACGTACTGGCCTGCGATTGTGTGATTGACCTTCATGATGAAGGATGTTTTTAACCGAGATTTTTAAGTGGATAAAATTGAAAGGAAATAAGGACTCTGGTACACTCTAAACAAATCTTTTTCCTAAAAATTTAATTTTGAAAACCCATTCACTAAGTTGTTGTACTCACCCCCTCCCTCATATTCCTTTTCAGGAAATCCTAGAAAGCCTACCCCAAAGGACCTTCAACCAGTACGCCCGTGAGAAAGGTACTCAATGTTTACAATTTGATGTAGTTTTGATTTATGTGTTCTAGGAAAGGTACATGTTTAAAGAACGCCTTTACTCTTCACGGTTTATAAATAAGGGGGATCCCTTAGTAAACCTAAAGAGTAGTGGGTTGATCATGGGGATAAGACCGAATTGGGTCGGGGTGTGACATCAACAGTTAGAGCTTTTGATTCCAATGAATTGCTCCCTTCTTGAAGATCATTCCTAGATCAAACCATGCTTCAATTGGTGGTCTGAGCAGTGCGAATTTCGCAATTTAGTTTTAAGGCAAAACCAATTGTGAATAGTGAATTCCAGCGAAGGGCGGTGGAGGAGACTTACCAATTTAGCTCAAGGTAGGTTGGGGCACTTCCAGGGGTGGTCTAGGTAGCTTGGTTTGGCCGGAATTGGTCTAAGGATGGGTTAAATTGAGCTCAAGCAGCTCGTGTTGCAGACCTTTGAAAAGCGCTGGTATTGTGTGAGTTTGATAGTGTTTCTCCAGTGATCCTCGAGCTAAATGGAGGATATATTTGTGTGGATGACTTCCTCAGGATTCCAAAGAACCCAAATTTGACTTTGGAGGTGGAGAAAAATCCCCAAGTCGAAGCTCTGGTTTGAGCTTCCTCGGAAAATGGACACTTCTTCTTCTCCAAGCGTTTGATGGGTGAGGAGGATGAATGGGGAGGAGCTCTTTATATAGGGAGCTTAAGACTGATCATTCTATCTGTTACCCCATCAATTGGCCATTAACTCTCTAATTTATGGCCTTGTCAGAGGAGTTTATCAGTTGTTGGAGGAGTGTGTCCGTTTTGGCCCTCTTCCTCTCCCTTGCGTGAAGGTAGAAGACAACCTTGTGTCGCACGTGCGAGCTTCGCACATGTGGACTTGCCACATGGCATTGAGTGATGGGCTAGCTTTGCTGATGTGGCTTCTTACTTTGTAACCTAGTCAGCCTTTGACCTGTTGAGTGGACACGTGGCGCCCTCCTATTGGCTGTTCGTTTTGACGTGGCTGCTAACCATGGGCATGTGTCACTCTACCATTGGCTGGTCTTTGCTAACATAGATTCTCCTCCTCACTATTGACTAAGGACACGTGTCACCTTCTTATTGGCCAATGTTTCTAGGCACTAATGGGTCGCGCCTCGCTATGCATCACTCACTGATTGGTCGTGCCTGCTGATTGGGCGCTAACCTAGCAGCTGTCCGTTGACCAGTTGGATCGTTGACTAGTTCGGTTCGACCAGGTTTAGTGACCTTAAAATGTACATTGACTGGTTTAGGCATGATTCAATCGGTTTTCCAAAAATTAAAATTTTCTAAATTTATCTAAATTAATTTTCTATCTGATGGTGACTTCAATTTTCCAATTTGTTATTTTTAAGCCAACTAGAAAAATAAATCTTTGAACCGGTTCTTCACGATTCAATCCGGTTCACCCTGAATCTGTCCAATTTTCACATTTAATCAATTTCATGGGTCTTTTCCATGATGTTTACGTATTTCTTGCCCATTTCAAAATTTCCAAATTCTCATTTAGACCCTTCTTTACTAATTCTGGTTCACTTCGACGGGTTCCTTAGTCCGAGAGGACGGGGTTTACAATAAGTGTATCAAACAGAATACAATTATTGAAATCTATATCTTATTTCATGGTATCAAAGCCTTATTACTAATTCAATTTGATCTTATATCCTAGCTACGCTAGTTAGAATTACTTATGTATTTTTGGAGTTCAATTCTTATTGTCACCAGAAGATTATCTGAATTTATTCTATTGTTACTATATCTCTTTCATTAGCTCACCATCAATCTCACTTACTCAACCCCTACCGATTTCCATCATCTTCCATATTTTATTTTGGAACTTGCAAAATCAACATGAGTTATTCAACAATAATTGCTAAACTTGCAAAGTAATATTCCAATATTTACAGTTAAGCTAGACAAAACAAACTATTTCCATACCACTCTTGAAAATTTATGACTTGATGGGGTATGCTAATCGAACCATACCGTCACCACTGGAGTTCTTGCCTCCTTAGAAAGATAGTAAATCTCCTCTTATTCCTAATGCATTCTACAAGACCTAGAAGATCTATCATAGACTATGACTGACCATTATCTTATAATCACTAGACACTCATGTTAATATACAAGTAATTGGAATTCATAATTCTACATGTACGTGAGATAAATTGGAAGTCCTATTTGCCCAACAAGTCTGAGCTTATCAAGATCTCTTGGACTCTCAATGACATGACATAGTTAAAAAAAACATCGAACAATAGGAGTTTACCTAACATCCATAGCCAGTCTCCCTACCAGTTATGCCCAAATCGACCTCCCTAAACCTAAATATGAAATTAAAGGCAAAATTCTCGTTAGGTTAGAAGAAGAATATCAGTCCCATTACACTACCCTCACTCCTACTCTCGAGTAAACAAGTCTAGATGAACTTAAATCCATGCTCATTTCTAAAAAAGTCAAGCTCAATTACAAAATTAGTAGAGAAATCTTGTCGTCGCCTCTCATGAGTCCCACTTGTCTACAACATTTCCATTCGTCGGTATCACATGCCACTACCGTCGTGGATCTACAACTCTTCTTCTCTAGGGAAATTTCTAGAGTGTTGACCCCTCTTCTCACCTTCGATTCAAGGGTGATTCTCGAACACTAGATTCACCTCTAGAAACTAGGAATGAGAGCATATGTCAAGCTCCCGCACAAACAGTTCATCATCAGAATCTAAAATGTGGCATTTCACTCAACATGCAAGCTTTTATAACTTTGTCAAAAATTGGACCTCTTGGCAACCACGAAGTAATAATGGGCTTCAAGAACGAGACCACTTCTCGCACTAGCCCAATCTTCATAGAATGTCTCATGGGTCAACTTCTAGTGCATATAGGTCGGGAGCAAGCAATTATTAACAACAAGATTATGCTCATGTTTGTTAAATATGCAAAAAATCAAGCTACATTGCTCTTGATTGTTCCCAATTGTTGACAAATTACAGGACCTCCAAGTCAACGTAGCCCACGACAATGATCTAGGAGCTCATACCCTTGATTGGTATATGGATTCTGGTGCCACCGACCATGTGACCAATGACATGACATATTTATCTATACAAGAAAATGTGACTCATCCTGAACAATTGCTCATTGGAGACATATCAGGTTTAAAAATTCTCTCTATCGGTTTAACTTTATTTTCAAACTCATTGAGATGATTTCCTTTATATAAAGAATTATATATCCCCATTATCTCCATGAAATTGTTATATATTTCCCAATTTATTTTAGATAATCATTGTTATTTTGAGTTTTACCCTCACTTATTTATTGTAAAGTATCGTCTCACTCGTTAGGAATTGTTCCGAGTAGCCTGTAAAGGAGACTTGTACTCTTTGCATGCAATACATTTATTATCAGTTAGTCCTCGTATTTTAAGTGTTTAGATATCCCACAACATTTGGTATAATAAATTTAGAAACCTTGCATTTCTTATTGAATCTCAAATTTTATCTACAAATTCAATATAAAGTAATTTTATTGGTACTATATTTTGTAATGCATGTCCCTGAGTAAAATTACTCAAATGTCTTTTCTTATTACTAATTATAAAAACACTCTGTCCTTTTTAGCAGTACATACTGATATTTGAAGACCCAAACCAATCTAATCTTATATTGGGCATATTTACTATATTTATTTAACTAATAATTATAATAAATATTCTTGGTTTTTTCTTATGAAAATTTGCTTGTAGGCTCTTCAAATATTTTGTACATTCCGACTACGTGTTGAAAATATCTTTGACACCAAAAATAAAGTTTTTCAATCAGATGGTGTCAAATAACTTTTATCTGTAGCTTTTCAAGTTGAACTTCAAAATAATGGGATCACTCCATCGTCTTTCATATCCCTACACACCGTAACAAAATAGTTATGTAGAAAGAAAATACAAATACATAATTGATATAGGACTCACACTTTTAAATCATTATCATCTTCCCATCAAATTTTGGGATTTTTCATTTAATACCACGATCTATTAAATCAATAAATTACATACTCGTACACTTTAATCTCAATCTCTTTACCAAATTCTTTACAAAACTTCACTAATTAACACTTATTTACGAGTTTTTAGATATGTGTGCTTCCCTTATTTTTAACCATATCAAACTCATAAATTTCAACCTCGCTCCAAAGCTTGTGTCTTCCTTGGGTATCCTACTGATTTTATTGGTTATCGATGTCCTGACCCATAGATAAGACGTATCTATATTAGTCCAGCTATACACTTTAATGAGACTAATTTTCCTTTTGATAAGTGTTTGTCAACATCCAATACAACTCCAACAACTCCTAATAATTCAATTATTCATTCTCTCTCGTTTTACTCCTTTTCATCAATCCCTGATCTAATTCTCTAATAACAATATCCAATGAGCTATCTACACCTACAACTACTCACTCTCATGTCATTGAACACTCTAATGTTGAATCTTTAAATTCCCTAGAAGATGTTTCCACCTCATCCACAAGCCGGATGATTACTAGATCACAAGATGGTGTATTACCTCTGCGTCATTTTCAAATAAAGTTTGGAGCTTTTCTTATTACTTCTGCTTAGGAACCTCAGACCCTCAAGTAAGCACAAAAAATACCTATGTTGGATCCATTCAATTAATGTTGAATATGATGCTCTTCTCAAGAATAACACATAGGATGTGGGGTGTAAATGACTCTACAAATTAAAGCAACATCCTGATGGATCTATTGCCCAATGTAAAGCTCGTCTCATAGCTCAAGGTTTTTCTTAACTAGAAGTTATAGACTATCATACTACTTTTAGTTCAGTAATTAAACCAGTTACTATTCTTATTGTACTTTTCATTATTGTCACACATAATTGGCATATTTGACAACTGGATGTTGACAATGCCATTTTTCACGGTCATTTGGATGAAGATGTCACACCCCGACCTAATTTCCCTGATCGGGCCTACAGACAACCTGCCACATCCTCTTGACTTTACAATAATTGGCACATTATCATTAAAATTTGATAAGGTGTAAGACGTAAAATAAAACAACTCAAGTTATTTCCCAAAACTGATCATTTAAATATTTGGAAAATAAACTTCAAAAATCATATTGAGACCAAGTACTGAATGTAAGACATACCTTTGGTTTTTGGATGACTTTTCCAATAAACATGTGTCCTTCATTACCATTGTTTGAAAGAGATATTTGGAGGGAAGTGAGTTCACAACTCAGTGAGAGGGCTCAACTGACATTATGACGTCATGTCCATGATTCATCACATACTCCAACAAGTTTATATGGAGGTTTGGTAAGAACAAAGATTTACTAGAAACATGCTTAGAGCTTAAAGAGAATAAATTTGTATACGACAAGTTTAAAATCTGTTCATTTCATCAAAAGGAAATTATCATCGAGTTTGTTCATAACAAGTCTTGAAAATTTAATTTATTATAATGAGCAAAACTCACATACCCGAAGGTGCATAAGGATATTTTTCCTTCTAACCCCAATGATTTGGGAATCAACTAAACAAGCTACTACTTGTTTATTATTAAAAATATCTCACATAATTTTCAGTAAATTTCACCTCTTGTATCTAACAAGCTAAAATTTATATTTCTTCCCATCCGATATAACTTTCATAATTTATTTATGGTGGATTTACCATAGATTTGTATCAGACAAACATACAAACACCCTTTCTTAATAAAGGGATCAAACATTCATATAACAAACCCTGTGAGGCTACAACCTCGATCTGTTCCACTAGTTGCCTGAAGCACCTTTATTGTCCACCCTGGTGAGAAGCTACAACCTCTAACACATTGTCTATGTGAGCACTTTTGCCCAACCCCCAAACATTCTCGATAGTTCTATCCAATTGGTCTCAATGTGCACGCAACTCCTAGAGCTTCACGACATACTAGAATAGCACAACTTCCCTTGTACTAACCTTGCTATCCATCAGCACTTAGAACCAACACTACCCTGTACCGGACATCTCCATGGTTCCGAACGATTGCAATCACAAACATATATCTTTTGATTTAAGACCTTTCTCTTTGCGCTACTAGCCCAACAGTCTCCAACTCGACTCTTGCTCAACAACTTCAACAAACATTATCAAATTGTGATAATTTTATCAAGCTCTTAAATTGGAACTTAATTACGGGATTTGTCCCATTTTCATTGGCCTTTGACCCACTTGTTTAAGTTTTTAAAACACGGCCTTGGGCCTACTTCTCTTTTAAAAAAATTGTGACCTTGGGCCCACTTTCACAAAACTAAAAATAATCAACTTATTTGTCGATCATGGATCTCACCCATATCCTGCATTGACAATTGAATTTGATTCTCTCCTTGAAGTCTGTTCACACACCTTTCACGGGAAATCCTATAATCAAGATTTATGCTCTCAACAGAAATATATATCCTAAAATGGTTTAAGCAATTTCATAATGTCATGGGATTATATTTTTGGAAAATAATTTTATAAGAAAATCATGTAGTAAATTTAATAAGTAATATTCCATCACTAGTATAATCGGACTCGATGCCAAAAATCTCACTCACCTTTTATCCAGAGACTAATTCATCCCGGAGGGATTCTCAAGACTCCGTGCTCCACTTGCATGATTGTCTATAATTTTCTCCCTTCTAGTTATGATTCGATACTTGAAGAATTTTGGGGTCGATCCATAAAGATCGGGATTTTCCCATACTCCATTTATGCCTTTAGGGGCATTTTTGTAATTTTGACATCATGAATTTATTTACCCTCCCAAATATAGCATTGATGGCATTATTGTAATTTTACCCATTTTATAAGGTCATTTTGGTTATTTAAATTACCCAATGTAATACTTGTAATTTTATTAACTTTAGAAGGGTAATTTGAAATTTTGGACTAAATGGCATGGGATATAATTTTTTTGAACTCCGAGGGACATTGTAGTTATTTTGTAGGAGAGCGCACACTTGAAATTTCTGTCATCTTGAGGGGTATTTCTGAATTTGTGTACTTTAGTGCATTTTGTTCATTAAGATAAAATTTCCTCTGCTCATCTATTGCTCGGGGTCTATCACGCCCCAACCCAGTTTGGTCGGATCCCCATGATCAACCTGCCACTCTCTCGATTTATTAAAGGGTGTCCCTTTATTATAGACCGTAAAGAGTAAGGCGTCCTTTAAACCTACACCTTTTCCTGTAATAACATAAATCAAAACTGCATAATATTTTAATTTCATTATACCTATCTCATAGGCATCTTAGTTGATGGCATTTAAGGGTAGTCTTTCCAAAATTTCTTGAATGGGATATAAGGGAGGGGGTGAGTACGACTACTCAGTGAATGGGTTTTCAAAACTTTTAACTTTAGGAAAAAAAATTTGTATTGGAGTGTGTCAGACTCTTTTCTTTCAAAAGTCCTTTAATTTCAAATCTCGGTTTTTACCACCATTTCTTTATTTAATCACGGTGTGTCATCACCCAACACACATCCTTCATCATGAAGGTTAAACACACATTCGCAGGTCAGTGCGTCCACTGAACCCACTTGTGGCATTGGAGCGACTTTACTAGCCACCTAGATAGAAGTATGCCCACTTCTACCCTGAGAATGAGTGGATGTTTGCAACATCCGACCCTCAATTCTGAAATCAATTCTCCATGTTCGTATGAGGACAGAGACCTCATCCCGTCTCCACCCCGATCTCATGTGCTTGGTGTTACTCCAAATTTCGCACAATCACCTGGTATGACGAATTGCCCTTATACCCACCAAGTCGTCCAGTGCCCTTAAGACGCATCACTACCCCTCTTGGATGACTTGATGGCCCTATAATCACAATGTATGCATAATCAGTATTTTCTTATCATGCCATATAATCTGTGGTGCCACTGGACCAACGGCCCTGAACCTCAACTCAACCAGCATTTGTTTGTCTTGACTGGTCCGTCGATCTATCATGTCACACTGCCGCTAGTTGACTGAGTATGTCGGTCCTGTCTTGGTACCATGGCCAAACAATTCCTTTATTTAAAGTTTTATGCCATATAACTCATGTTTGTTTACAAGCTCATGCTCATGCCAACTGGCCTTGTGCCCACTATGTGAGATTTTTAAAATTAGGCATATTAGCACCTAAGTTCCAAAACCGAGGCCCCCGGCCTATAATAGCTATTCGAGCTCCCGTCAAGAAGGTCTCCCAAATCATTTAAGCATTGGCACACAGTCAGGGGAGAGCACTTCCGACAAAAATATATTTTCAACTGTCCATCATATCAACCGAGTATAATGACATCTCCGCCCATAACCGATGAACGGGTTTTCAACTTCCTTCGAGGAAGTTTCATCATACCAACCAGGTATGATCTACTTACAACCGGTAAGTAGTTTTTCTTCGCATGTTTTTTTATATCACTCCTCTAAGTCGTGATATTTAAAATACCACTTAGTTGTGGGTTTTTATTTCGACCTGCTTATCATCCCCAACGGAGTATGATATAAAATCCCACTCACAACCGATAAGTGGTTTTTAGCTTAATTCGCTCATCACCCCAACCGAGTATGATGTTAAAAGTCCCACTCACGGTGACTTTTAATTTAGAAAAGGTGCTCATCATCCCAACCGGGTATGATGTGAATAACCCACTCACCTGTTAATGTAGTGAATTCCACTAGACCAGTTCTTTGTATTCACGCGAGCTTGTACTTGCTGGCATTTTCGATACTTCGTGTTCCTACACAATATGAACATCTCAGTTCATTATCTTTCAGCCTAATAGCCTTCATTCATTCCAAATGAATGAGAAAACCAAACTTTCATTTCTTTGCAATTAGGTACCTAAAGTTATTTCTCTTTAACTTTAAGTCTCTAATGCCGGTTTTTTCCTCAAATTTAGTCCAAAAACTTTTAAAATTTATCATAGGACCTTAATTTATTCCATTCCACAAAAAGAGGTTAAATTTCCCAAATTTCCAATTTGGTCCCCCAACTTTTCCAAAATTACCATTTTGCCCTTCCTTTACAAAAATGGTAAATTTTACCCCAAAAATTCTAAAATTCTTCAATTGGCCCTCTAACATTTTTATCATGCCCAATAGACCCTCAATTTTAGGAAATTGCATTTCAGTCCTTCGAATTTTCAAAAATCTCCAATTTTCCTCCAAATCCAACTTCTTAACACAACCGAATTTAATTTTATCAAATTGACCAATCAAACACTTCCAATTGTTGAAATCGAATTTGAAATTGAGTTTCTACATGTTCATAAGATTCTCTAGAAATTTGAATCACAAGTTTTAACGCCAGAACAAGCTCAAATGGAGCTTCACCGGAAACTGGACTATAGAGAGAGAAAGCTTCGAAAGCTTATCGTCGGGGGTACGGCTGTCCAAGCTTTCAATTTGGGCAGATAGCTCTCGTCCTTAGGTTTATCCTAGAATCAAGAATCGCATCAATTGATGCCGAATTGATTCAGAATTTCATCATCGAAATTCTACTAGTTTTCCCTCTAGCACCAGTCGAAATTTGTAGAGTGGAGCTAAATTGGCTTACCTTTCAGTCCTAATTTGGTCGTAGGAGGGTCGAGGAAGTGTTAGGAGGGCTTGGTTTGGCTTGAGGAGGGCTCGAAATGGCCAATTTCAACTTGGCCGAAACAGGGCAGCTTCGGTCCACCGGAGCTGCTTCACTATTCCATCACGCCGGTGCTTCTCCGACAACCCTCGAAGCAAACGGAGACTACAAGCGTGTAGCTGACTTCTCTCCAGTTCTAAAGAATCTGACCTCACCTTCTTTGGCTTAGAAAAGACCTTATATCAGAGCTCTGGTTTGAGCTTTACCGGAAAACTAAGCAATTGAGAGAGAGTGGGCTTTTCAGGTATGGAAAGGATGAATGGGGAGGAGGTCTTTATATAGGAAGCTTAGGGACTCCTTGGCCGTCCGATTGGTGCCTTTTTGACAGATATTGATGGCCAGAAATGTATTGAATGGAGACGTTTTCTCTTGACCGGTGTTGCTTCGATTTTCCGGTGAGTGAATGTTGTCATCTAAAGGAAGAAAACGACATTGTTCCGAACCGGACCGTACCAAGTTCGAAGCTTAAACCGACCGGTTTACCCCTCATTCAACTGAGTTTTTCAAATCTAAAAATTTCTAAATTTATTTTCTATCCAATGATGGACTCAAATCTCAAATTTGAATTATTTAAGCCACCTAGAAAAATGAATTTAGGATCTGGTTCAATAGTGGTTCAAACCGGTTCGGATCCAATTCACCTAAACCAATTTGGTTTTCTTCTCCAATTCCTTCACAAGTTCATTTTTCATGACTTTTGTGACTACTTAGGTCATTTAGGGTTTATAAATTTCCCGGCTTACCATATATCTATCAGTTCTGTTTTATAAACCGGCTCGGTTATTAAACCAATTTAATCCGGTTCAGATCTGGTTTACCTAAACCAGTCTAGTTTTTCTCTCCCACTTTGTTATAAGGTTACTTCCCATAGTTTATAAATCTTTTCGGGTAATAAGTGATTCATAAATTTACTTGTTTGCCCTTTTTCTAATGGTTTCGGTTTATGAATCGACTCGGTTAATAAAACGGTTCAATCCAATTGAATCTGGTTAATCTAAACCAGTATAGTTTTTTTCTTTCAATTTATAATAAGGTTTTTTTCTAAAGTTTTATTAACTGTTTTAATTACCCGATAGTTATAAATTTTTAAATTGTTCATTTTTAATTGATCAATTATGTGAAATAATTCAATTTTCTTATTCAATTTAACTATATCTTTTTCCAATTTTATTTAACTAAAAAGGGTGGGATTGACAGAGTGTCTGTGCCCCAAGCTCATTACCTTCGCCAGATAACTCTAGAAAGTTGAAGCCCCCAAAGTCGTAGCTCCTCTCCATCTCCATCTGCTCTCCGACAAGGGACTCCACTAGTCTTCCATTCGTTGGTCGAGGACTTTCAGGTAGCTAAGCTCCTTTTCGGGGTTTTGAAAATCAAATTTCACTTTGCATAGTTTTTTTCTCTTGGTTTTTACAGGTCACCCGCAACTGTCTTCCCAGACTTCCTTATTGATTGATTCATATGAGAAACATTCTCAAGTAAGTATTTTCCATTACATCCACTGCTTCAATTGACCGATTTATTTTCTCTATTCCAGGTTGTACGTCGGATCGCTCTCTCCCTTCTGAGCTTTGGTCGCAGTTGCGGGGCTCTTCCACCTCGCTTCCATTATTGCTTTTAGGTACATAATTAGCTAATCGATCGGTTGTTCATCTCAATTCATTGATTTGAGGTTGTTTGAGCGAAGGTTTATTAGTTCAACTACTAAGGATGTTTTTATCCTCGACTCGTCTATCCTTTGATTTCACCATTCCGAGTCTACTGAAGTTGTATGGTTCTCTAATTGTATTCTTTCTAATTCAATTTAAACTTCTAACAATTAAATTTGGCTTAATCTGTTGTTGAATATCCTCTTGATTCCCTAATTACCCATCATTCATTGGCGTCCTCTCCATTCAGGTCCTCCGAAGAAATTTCTAGGTTAGTGTCCTTCCCTTCCGCATTTCTTCTATTCAGTTGTTTATCCACCTCATGTAGATGGTCCGAAGGAAATCCCCGTGAGTTCCCATGGTTCGCAGGACCCTCACGGGAGATCTCCCTTCCTTTTTGACTTTATTCTGAGTTCTCCATTTGAATCGTATATGATGCTTCTTGATTCACATCGTTTGTGCTTATACTTCTTGATTCACATCGTTTGTGCTTATAGTGGCAATGCCGTTAGTTTGATTGTTAAGTTGCAATCCATGCCTTCCATTGAAACAACTATATCTCTTAGCGCCCCCTTCCCCGCCCCAAAAAAATCTCTATTGACCTGATCTGGGCATCAATAGACTCTTTTCATTGGCTTCTCTCTGCACAGTGGCTTATTCATGTTCCTAGTGGAGTTATATCACCCCTCCCTTAGCTGCATGACTTGATTCAATCTCTAGTATGCATAGATCATGGTTGTAGTGATGGTTTCCTCACTTTTCGAATCTAACTCTAGTTAAGGGTGATAGCATGTTTGGTGCCCCATTACTCATATTCTCTCCTTTTAGTTTTCCTAAATGTCAGCCTCTCCTTTCTATAGGTAAACTCTAATGGAGTTTCTTCGTGTCTTTCACAATTGCTCAATCTCATGAATGTAATCCTTATCCATTCCTTTTAATGTTCTTTTTAATGGGTTATCCCTTCCTTTTAATGTTCTTTTTAATGGGTGACCTTTGGCTACTTGTATTCACCCTCATGAATGGGAAGGAATTTGTTCTTTATACCTTCCCCTTCAAGTCACTCCTTTATTGCAAGAGGAGTTATTTCCCTATTACTTTAATTCTATCATTAATCTAAGTTACTCTCAATTTTCTATGTATGAGAAATTTCTCATTAACTTAGTCCATTGAATTCCCTTTTATTTGTGGTAGATGGAATTATCATATTTTTGTAAGTAGGGTGTGGGCATGGGTTGGTTCTCCTTGGCTCTTTTCAAGGCACACTTATGTTGGACTGAAATCTAATCTTGCTAGGTTAGTCCCTTTACCATCCTCTATCCATTTGAGCATCCTTTATGCTCTATTTGATTCCTGTTATTGATAATTAAGTAGTTTACTTTCCTTTCATCATTAGTTCCAATATTGTTTGGCCACATATGAACCTCCACTGTTTGTTACATTATCCTGACTTTATATCTTTTACATCACTATGTATATTGTCACACTAGCCAGAAGTAATTATCTCCATGATTAGTAACAACTACATTTCATACACAGGATTTTTCATAGCTCATTCTTTTAACCTTAGTTGGGTTTCCAGTAAAACTAGTGGATCATATCTCAAATTTATTATACACGCCATATATATGTGGAAACAAGGTTAAGTTTCAGTTTTATGACAAATTGCACCCCTCCATGGTCTGATATTTTTGATGATTTGAATGACCATTTACAGGCCCCTTGGAAGAGGTACCTCATAAAATTAGATCTAAGTGCCCTCACTTCCTATCTCATATTATAATGTAATTTTTTTTTTCATGGGCTCCATGATTGTTGTTTGGTTTCCTGCATGAATTAAACTGAATGTTCAACTTCTATAGATAACTAAAGAATGAATTCCTTGCATTCATTCTAAATTCAATAACTTGTGATGTACTCTCCAATTCTACTAAAGTATACTTAATGGTCATAACATTTCCTTACAGGCTTTGAGGAAAAAAATGGAAGGGTGGAAAGGCTTGTTGGAGTGCATTATGAGGACCCTATTGTAATTGCATGATGGTTCCATGTGTTCTTCAATTGGATCCGCGGGTTTCATTGAAAACATGATATTCCTAGTTATATATCCTAGGCTATGTTAGGAATCATCTATTTTTCTTAGTTTTTTTTTGTGTGAATGGGTTTATCTACCCATTATTGTATAAATAGAGTGTTATGCCCTTTTTTTTAAGTATGGCTCAATTGTTTGAGAAGTTTTTAAGTATGGCTCAAGCGTTTGAAAAGTACGAAAATGGATATATCCTATATATAATTTTATGTTTATCTCCTAGCCTTGTAACATGTGGTTTGGCTTGTTACATATAAATAATTAGATTTAACAGTCTCGGCTTTTGTGATAACCTTATTTAACCCAAATATTTTCAAGCTAATTAATCCACATAATTAGTTTTTTTTTTTTCGTTTTATCAAAGGATAAATTAGTGTCTTTCTAATTTATCAAGGATTCCCTCACCAAATTAACTCATTTTCATATTCTAGGATAATTTTATAAAAATTATAATAAAAAATTTCAATTCCCAAAAATACAGGGTTACATAATTGGTTTATATGATTCAATCAACAAGTTATATTTATTCATCATGTATTTATCACATTTGTTGTTTTCGTCAATTCTTATATGGTCTAAAGCAAGCCCAGTACATTTTTACTCACCATTGGCTTTGAAACATTAATGGCTGATACATCCTTATTTATCTGCAAAACCCTAAAATTTATAATTTTTTTCTAGTTTATATAGATTATATTATACTCACAGGATTTTCTACTGCTACTTTGTACTCTATCCTCAATGCCCTCAAACAAGAATTTAATATCAAGGATCTATGCACCCTGCACCACTTTCTTATCATAAAAGTACATTTATATTCAGGTGGGCTCATTCTAACTCAACATAAGTATATTTCTGATATACTCACTCGAGCTACTATGGTTGATTGCAAACCTTCTTTGACATATATTATTGTTAGCTCTCACCTACCCTTCATGATGAAACTCGTCTAGATAATTCTTGCCTTTACCGACAGGTTATTGGTTCTCTTCAATATCTCACACTAACCAAACCTGATATTTCTTATGCAGTTTATCAATTATGTCAATTAATGCACCAACCAACTACATCTCATTTGATGGCAGTTAAGAAAATTCTATGATATCTCAAAGTAACAAGAAGTCACGCTCTTTAGTTTAGGAAGAATTCTCGATCTCATCTCCATTGTTTCTTTGATGCCGACTAGGTTGGTAATCTTGATAATCGACATTCTATAAGTTGTTTGTCAATTTTTTAGCAGTAATTTGATTTCATGGGGTGCTAAGAAGCAACACACAATTGCACGATATAACACTGAAGTTAAATATAAAAGCTTGGAAAATGCTACAGCTCAACTAATATGGTTTCAATCTCTTCTTCGGAAAATTGGTTTCTCATCTTCATATTTTTCTACTCTATGGTGTGATAATATATCTGCCATTTATCTCAGAGATAATCCTGTCTTTCATGCTTGTACTAAGCACGTTAAAATAGACTATCACTTTATTCGAGAAAGGGTCGCTACCAAAAAACTTATCATTTTATTTATTGGCACTAATAGTCAAGTTGCATATATCTTCACGAAAGGACTATCGTTTCATTGTTTCTCCAAACTTCATTCCAAACTTAATGTTTCGAAACCTCCAATTTTATTTGTGGGGCCGTAATAACTAGATAATATTCAATTAAATGTGGTCACTCAAAAGTTTGTAACTAATATTGATTTTGTCTATTAATTTATGTATATTAAGAGTTGTACATTAATTGATTGAGTTTTCATGTATAATTTTATTCATATATAAGGAAGACATTACAAGTATATCAAACAAAATACAATTATTGAAATTTATCTATTCTTTCAATGGACATTATGCATCTTGAGCAATGTTGATCAGGGATGATCATCAACTCTAGCCTCTTGATCTATACACAATAGTCTCCCAACTCTTACTCATGGACATTTGCACATTGCCAGGACAAGTTGTTCAGGGTTGATCCTCATCTCCATGCCTTTGATAGCTATAATATGAATTCAACAATGACAATTAATCTTCCAAGCAATCTACTAACCCAATCAATCAAACTTGGATAATACACATTATTACCGAAGATTTGGGTCACTTGTTATTAGATTATGACTTATTAGGTTATATAATAGGGAGATTTCACCACTAACACCTGTTGTCACTCAGAAAAAGGTCCATTAAGAGATTGAGGTTTCAAACTAGATTATGAAGCATGGCAATCTCACCACCCTATTAGCCTGACTATCTACTCAAGTTACTTGATGCTACCACTTCCGCCAAAGTGTTGGTGAAATTAAGTATACGAAGAAAGATGATTAATTGATGGCTTCATTCCTAACAACTGTCTATTTGTTAGCTATGCACTTGGCCCAAATCCACTAGTGAAATCAAGGAAAAAATCTTGGAGGGCCTTTTCGAAGAGTGGGAGCCACTTTGCTTATCTTTGGCACTACTTGTCGACTCCACAATACTCAACTCCCTCAAATCCCTATTGTAGGCCTATGACTCCCACCGAACTTACAAGATGCATTGGACTTCCGCTGCTACTCCATTGTCAAGCTTACTCAAACATGTACCTTTTGCACCTTTGTTTATACTCCATCCCATCATCATATTGCTTCCACCGATTGCTTTGGGATAATGTTTTGTTGTTTAGTTGAGAGTTCCTAATCTCAATGAGTAATTATGATTTTCAGGGTGTCACGTCCCATCAATCCCAACCCGAGTTGTAAAGTCCTAACCTGACATTTAGGTTCGGACAATGGTCACAACCGCCACACACTCCCAACGTTAAAATAATGGGATACTCACTATTTTAGCATAGGTCTAAGTCTCTTAATACATAAAAAAATATTTCTTTTCCGTAAAATTTAATTTCTTTAACAAAGTTTGTATATAAAATTACATGAATAGAAATAACCCATCACGTGATAATACTCTTTTTCTAGAGAGACTCATATAGTTATTATCGAGGTTACTTACCTAGAGTTTTGTACCAAGACTGTTGAGACCTTCAAACTCAAGTCGAATGGTTTATGAAAGGGGGTTAAAGAGAGGGGTGAATAACGAGGTTAAGTGAGTGTGACACTGTCATTAAAACATCATACTTATATTCACAACCCCTACTAAAAATACTAGTACGAAATAAGAAATATTTTACAGTTTTCCAATAAAGATATATGTAGTTTTCTAAGCAATACTTATGAGGAGATCGAGTACCCATCCACATAAGCACATATTACAAGATAGTAATGTGTAAGCCATGTGTTCCCTAAATAAATAAACGAGAATGAGAACTGGAAAGTTTCAAAGAGGCTCCAATTTGAGCTGCGGTTATATAGTGTAAACTATGTGGGATGAAAAATTATAAAAAAGCCCCATTTAGCAAAGGGAATCAAACAATTAAGGCAAGAATAAAGAAGAACCAAAGTAAACCGAATCAAACCGGATTAAATCAAGAGAACTAGTTGAAATATTAATTTTTCGGGGTGAGTAAAAAAGGGCGATTTTGTAAATTAAGGTCACAAAATATAATGATGAATTTTTAGGTATTTTTAGTTTTTCAAAAACCGGTTGAAAAGGGGTAAACTGGCCAAGAAACCATTGAACCGATCAATAAATTCACCAGAAACATGTTCGCTATAGTGCAAACCGGTCGGCGCGCCACGCTAGGTGCATGCACACGTTGCACACGTGGAACACATGCCACACGTTCACATAGCCAGACACATGTGTGTCGTCTTCTTCTCCCGACTTTAAACCTGTCAACTTGGAATTTAACCTAATAAGCTCCAACATAAAATAAAAAACCCACCACTTGGAAATTAATTCATTTAGAGAGCCACGTGCTATGGGATGATGCAAATGAGGCTATGGATAGAAAGCCACATAATTCTAGAATCCATCTATATAAAGCTTGGATGTCCCCTTATCGGATTTTGATAAAAATTCTCTCTATAACCCAAAGAGATCCAGTTTCTAGTGAGTTCACTTGTAGAGAGCACCGTGTCTCCATCTAGCCACCAAACATGGTGTTCTTAGTGTCCCTGGAAAGCTATGAGAGCTAGCTTTCCAACACCGCCATCTTGCTAGTGAGATCAAACAGTACTAGACCCACTTCTGTTAGAAACAAAGCATTTGCTTCGAGAGCAAATTTTGTGCCCTTGACAACCCTCGACAGTTGAGAAATATTCAGTAGACTCCTTGTGGAAACAACTTTCCTTTGCCAATGGCCTCACATAGTTTGGGTAAGTGTAGAGGTAGAATTAATTCCTTCAAATTTCATATTTTGAGAGAAATGGCCAAGTTGACTAAAATGAGCACTACATGCATCTCAAACCACCAATCAATGCGCTTCAAGTAGCCTCGAGCTCTTGGAGGGGCTAAAGAACTGCACTGGCCTCAACGACTGAGGTGTCATCTCTGGTGAGTTCCCGACATTGACTCAACTGTTTCTCATTCTATTTTCAATTCACAATCAAGCATGATCAACACTATGCTAACTAACCCTGACATAATAGAGGTTGTGTTGGCCTAGAGGGAGGCAAGTGGGACCCCATACCTTAGTTTGAGAATTTTTGGAGATTGTTTCACTAGGGGCTAAAGGTCGGGGACTAAAACACAAATAAGTAAAATTTAGAGGACCCAAAAGTGAATAAGATTTGTGCGGTGTCTTCTTAAGAGGCTAAATAAAGTTTTAGGGCCAATTGGAAAGATTGGTAAACCTTGCGGATTAGGTTGGCATGTTTTGGCATGCCTAGGGACATAATTTCAATAAATGAAAAGTCAAGGACTGAAGGGCAAATAATAGTATTTGTGCATCCAAAAGTAAATTTTGGGAAATCTAAGGACCTAAACTGAATTGAAGAAAGTTTAGGGACCTAAATGGAAAAACGAAAGAACAAATGAGTCCTAAAAGTTAAGTTGTTAAGAAGGAGGGCAAAATAGTAATATTGCCCAACTTATGGACGATTTTGTAAAATTTGAGAAAGAAGACTTAGAAAGTGTCACGCCCTGACCCGGTTTGGTCAGATCCCTGTGATCAACCCGCCACTCTCCCAATTTATTAAGGGTTGCCCCTTCTTTTAAACTGTGAGGAGTAAGACATCCTTCTAAACCTACACCTTTCTTGCAATAACATAAATCAAAACTGCATAAAATTTTAAGCTTATCATACGTGCCTCATAGGTGTGTTAACTTGTGGTCTTTGGATAGGTGTTCCCCGGGATAAACTGAAAGGGGTATAAGGAAGGGGGTGAGTTCAACGACTTAGTGAATGTTTGTTTAAAGTATGACTTTCAGAAATAGTTTGAATTGGAGTGTGCCAGACTCCTCATTTTCCTTTAAAACCTTTCATTCTCAAATCTCAATTTTTCATAGCCATTTCTCATCACAATGGTGTGTTTATTAACCAACACATGCCCATCATCATGAAGGGAACACACATTTGTAGGCCAGCATGTCCACTATACCCACATGTGGTGTCGGAGCGATTTTACCGGCCATCTAGATAGAAGCACGTCTACTTCTACCCTGAGAATGAGTGGATGTATGTGACATCTGACCCTTAATCCTGTAACAAAACTCTGTGTCCGTATGAGGACAGAGACCTCATCCCAACCCCATCCCAATATCATGCGCATGAAGCTACATCGAGCTTCCAAGACAGTTGGCATGACTAACTGCCCTTATTTCCACCATGTCGTCCAGTAGCACTAGGACACATCACTACCCCTCTTGGGCATCTTGAAGGTCCCGTAACTCAGTGCATGCACAAAATAACAGTTTTCCACATAAGCCATTTAATCTGTGGTGCCACTAGTCCAACGGCCCCGACCCTCAACTCAACTTGCAGCTGTTTGTCTCGACTAGTCCGTAGACCTGTCATGTTGCACTGCCGCCAGTCCATCGAATATGTCGGTCATGTCTTAATACCATGGAAAAAACAATTCATTCATTTAAAGTTTCCATGGCTTAAACTCATGTTTGTTTACAAGCTTCCTCTCATGCCAACTAGCCGAAGGCCCAATGTATGAGATTTTCAAAATCGGGCATATTAACCCCCAAGTTCCAAAACCGAGGCCTCTAGCCTATCTGTGCTATTCAAGCTCCTATCAAGAAGGTCTCCCAAAAAGTTTAAGCAGTGGCACACAATCAAGGGTGAGCATTTCTAACAAAAATAAACTTTTAGTCATCCATCATCCCGACCGGGTATGAGGACACCTCTGCTTATAACCGATAAGTGGGTTTTCTACTTCCTTACATGAAGTTTCATCATACCAATCGGGTATGATCTACTTACAACCAGTAAGTAGTTTTTTCGCGTAATTTCCATATCACTCCTCTTAGGTGTGATGGTTAAAATACCACTTAGTAGTGGGTTTTCATTTTTGAGGTGCTTATCATCCCAACCGGTATGATATAAAATCCCACTCACCCAATAGTGTAGTGAATATCTTCTTAACCGGCTTGTTGCCTTCATGCGAACTTGTATTAGCTAGCGTTCTCGATACTTTGTGTTCCTACACGATATGAACATACTTGTTCATTATCCCTTCGCCTAATAGGCTTCATTCATCCCAAATGAATGAAATAACCAAACTTTTCATTTATTTGCAATTAGGTCCATAAAGTTATTTTTCTTTAACTTTTGGTCCCTAATGCTGATTTCCCCCGAAATTGAGTCCCGAAACTCTAAAATTCACCTTAGGACCTCAATTTATTCAAAATCTCAAAAAGGAGTTCAAGTATCCAAAATTTCCAAAATTTCCAATTTGGTCCCCAACTTTTTCGAAACTACCATTTTGCCCCTACTTTATGAAAATGGTAAGTTTCACCCCAAAAATTGACCAATTGGTCCTCCAACATCATTATCATGCCCAATTAGCCCTCAATTTTATGAAATTGCACTTTAGTCCCTCGAATTTTTGAAATTCCCAAAATTTCTTCAAATTTCCCCCAATTTCAACCTTCCAACACAGCCGAATCAATTGCACTTTGAATTGCATGATTTGATGCTGGAATGAGCTCAATCGAAGCTCTACCGGAAAACTGGACATAGAGAGAGAAAGCTTCGAAAGCTTACCGTCGGGGGGGAGGGGGGGATTGAGCTTTCAATTTAGGAAGTTAACTCTTGTCATAAGGTTCCTACTAGGATCAAGAATTACATCAATTGATGTTGAATTGAGTGAGAATTTAGTCATTGAAAATTTTCCGGTTCTCTCTCTAGTGCCGATCAAAATTTATAGAGGGGAGCCAAATTGGCTTACCTTTCTGCTCTAATTCAGTTGTATGAGGGATTTTGAATTGTTGGGAGGGCTTGGTTTGGCCTGAGAAGGGCTCGAATTGGCCGATTTCAACTTGGTCGAAATAGGGCAGCTTCGGTCTGCCGGAGCTGCTTCACTATTCTATCACGCCGGCATTTCTTTGGCGACCTTCGAAGTAAATGGAGACTATAGTCGTGTAGATGACTCCTCCCCGAATCCAAAGAACCCAACCATGCCTTCTTTGGCTCAGAAAAATCCCCAAGTCGAAGCTCTGGTTCGAAGTTCACAAAAAAATGGAGCAGTAGGGAGAGAGTGGAGTATTTAGGTGTGAAGAGGATGAATGAGTAGGGGCTCTTTATATTGGAAGCTTAGGGACTTCTTGGCAATCTGACTGACACCTTAATGGTGGTCATTCATTGCCTAAAACTCCCTAGCCGAAGACTTTTTATCTCTGTCTGTTCTGCTTGATTTTTCTGCGAGTGAACAGTGCTATCATCTGAAGGAAGAGGACGACATTGTTCTGAACCAAACTGGAATGGTCTGAACCGGGTTCAAAGCTTAAATCGATCGGTTCAGGTTCGATTCAACCAAATTTTTCAAAATTAAAATTTTCTAAATTCATTTTTTATCCAATGGTGGCCTCAATTCTCCAATTTGAATTTTCTAAGCCACCTCGAAAAATGAATTTTGCATCTAGTTCAATGGTGGTTTGTACCGTTCCAAACCGGTTTAATCCGGTTTGGGTCCGGTTCACCTGAACAGGTTTGGTTTTTATCTCCAATTCATCCTAAAGTCCTTTTTTATGACTTTTTTTAGGACACTCGAGATCCATAAATTTCTCGATTTTCCATTTCTATAATGGTTTCTATTTGTAAACCGACTTAGTTTTCTCTTTGGAAATGACCAGTTCTTCCCCGGTTTTCTTATTATCAAAGGACAGGATTTACAACTCTCCCCTCCTTGTAGGGTTTTTGCCCCAAAACAATTACATGTCAAATAATATAGGGTAACTATCCCTTATCACACTTTCAGTTTCCCATGTCTCTTCCTACACGGGTCCGTTCTGCCACAGAACCTTGACCATAGGTATCCTCTTATTCCTTAAGTTCTTATTCCTCTAGTCGATGATTCATACCGGTTCTGTTTGATAGATCTGGTTCTCTTCTAGCTCCAGTGGAGGTCGGTTCAATACATGGCTATGATCATGCTGATACTTCTAAAGCATAGAGATATGAAATACATTGTGTATTCTCTGCAGGTCTTGACATAGTTCCAATTTATATGCCACCGGTCCTATTCTTTGAATGATGGGATATGTGCCAATATACCTCGGTTTCAACTTTCCTCTTTGCTGAAACCTAAGTATTCCCCTCTATGGGGACACCTTGAGAAATACTTGATCTCCCACCTCAAACTCCAAATCTTTCCTTTGATGATCCGCATAACTCTTTTGCCTGTCCTGTGCGGTCTTAAGGCGTCTCCTTATTAGTTTTATTTTCTCTATGGCATTCTCAATTAGTTCTATCCTTTCTAGCTTTCTTTCCCCCACTTCTTCCCAAAATAGAGAGGTATGGCATGGTCGTCCATAAAGGGCTTTATAGGGAGCCATCCAAATACTTACCTGATAGCTATTATTATAAGCAAATTCCATTAGGCACAAGTATTCTTCCCAACCTTTGTTCATGGTGAGTACGCACGCTCTTAACATATCCTCAAAGGTTTGAATGGTTCGCTCAAACTACCCATCGGTCTAAGGATGAAATGCTGTGATCATGTGGAGCTTGGTTCCCATGGCACTTTGTAAGCTTGGCCAAAACCTTTACGTAAATCTTGGATCTCTATCTGATACTATACTCACCGGAATGCCATTGAGTCTCACTATCTTCCTCATGTATAAGACAGACAGTTGTTCCACTGTATCTGTCACTCCTATAAGAAGAAAATGAGCTGATTTGGTCAATCTATCCACAATGACCCAAATTGCATCTCAACCCTTTCTTGTCACAGGTAGTCCTGTGACAAAGTTCACGGTGATGTACTCCCATTTCTATTATGAAATTGTCAAGGGTTGCAGTAGTTCTGACGGTTTCTGATGCTTTGCTTTTATCTGTTGACAGGACAAGCATTAGGCTATATATTTCGCAATGTCCCTCTTCATGCCTTTCCACCAATATCCTTGTTTGAGAGTGCGGTACATCTTGATACTACTTGGATGCATTGCATACACTGAATCGTGTGCCTCTTCCAGAATTAACCTCTTTAGTTCCTTAATTTGAGGCACACATACCCTACCCTTGTAGGTAAGCACTCCATCACTTTGTAGGTCATAGTCTGGTTTCGTTTCTTTATTAACTAGATCTAGGTAGGATTGAAGCTCCTCATCCACTTTTTGTTGAGCCTGGATCTATTTAGTTAGATTGGGCCTCGCTACCACTTTAGTCACCAGGCATCTTTCCTGCTTGTCCATCTTCAAGTCTACCTCTATCCTTCCCAATTGTTGCAACAAGGGTATGTAACTCGTCTTTACTTAAGCCGCCTCAGTTTGGTACTTGTGACTTAAGGCATCTTCTACCAAATTTGTTTTTCCAGAGTGATATTCTATCACAAGGTCATAGTCCTTAACCAATTCTAGCCATCTTCTTTGGTAGAGATTTAACTCCTTCTGAGTTAGGAAGTACTTAAAACTTTTGTGATATGTGTATATCCTACACTTAACCCCGTAAAGGTAGTGTCACCAAATCTTTAGGGCAAAGACTATCGCAGCTAATTCTAGATCATGAGTTGGTTAGTTTCTTTCATGTACCTTAAGTTGTCGCGAGGCATAAGCAATAACCTTCCCTTATTGCATTAATACATATCCAAGTCCTTGTTTGGATGCATCACTATAGACAGTGTACTTTCCTGAATTAGGTTCAGGTAGGGAGAGTACGGTGTGGTTGTCAATTGAGTCTTTAACTCCAAGAAAGACTTCTCACAGCTTTCATTCCACTTATACTCAACTCCCTTCTTGGTGAGCCGAGTTAAAGGAGCTGCTATCTTAGAAAAGTCTTGCACGAACCGTTTGTAGTATCCTGTCAGACCTAAGAAACTCTGTATCTCTGAAGGATTCCTTGGAGCTTTCCAATCTGATATGGCTTCCACCTTGGCTAGATCTACTTTGACTCCATCCTTGTACACTATATGTCCTAAGGATCCTCCCTCCTGCAACTAGAACTCACACTTGGAGAATTTTGCATATAAGTGATTTTCCTTCAATATCTCCAAAGTGATTGCCAAATGTTCATCATGTTTCAACCTAGTTCGTGAGTATATAAGAATGTCATCTATGAACACTATCATGAACCTATCCAAGTGTGATTGGAACATACGGTTCATTAAATCCATGAAGGCTGTAGGGGCATTTGTTAATCTGAACAGCATCACTCTGAATTCGTAATGTCCATATCAGGATTGGAATGTTGTTTTGGGAATGTCCTCCTCTCGAATTTTGAGTTGATGATAGCCCCTACCGAAGGTCTATTTTGGAGAAATGTGTTGCTCCTTTTAATTGATCGAACATGTCATCAATTTACGGAAGTGGGTATATGTTCTTAATGGTGACCTGGTTCAACTTTCCATAGTCTATACACAGTCTCATGCTTCCATCCTTTTTCTTTACGAATAGGATGGGCGCACCCCACGGAGACTGGCTAGGATATATGAAATCCTTCTCCAATAATTCGTCCAATTGCTACTTCAATTCCTTCAGTTCCGCTGGACCCATACGATATGGGGTTTGTTCCTGGGATTATTTCAATAGTGAACTCCACTTGTCAACTTGGAGGTAGTCCAGGTAGCTCTTCTAGAAATACTTTTGGGTAGTGCCTAACTACCAATATGTCTTTGTAAACCCCACACTTTTGAGTTAAGGAAAACTGGGAAAAGAATCGGTCAAACCAAGTAAGAAAACCGAGTCGGTTTACACTTGGGAACAAGCAATATGGAAATTTACAAGTTTTGGGTGATCCAAAGGGTTCATTAAACCTTGGAAAAGAAATTTAAGAAAAATTAGAAGACAAAAAACCAAATTGGTTTAGGTGAACAAGATTCTATAAGAACTTTGAAGTTAAGCGTGCTTGCCCGAGAGTAGTGTGAGGATTGTTGAACTCCTGGGAAGTATGAATTTTTTTGTAACCCAAAATTTCAGTTAAAAATTTTTATGTGAACTTAAGTATTATCATATATAACCATAAATTAATATGTATTTAATTATTATAATTAATACTAATAATTCAATACCTAAATTAAATTATTAGAATTAATACAAATAATTTAATACCAAAATTAAATTTTTGGAATTAATACAAAAATTAAATTTTTGGAATTAATACAAAAATTAAATTTTTGGAATTAATACCAATAATTTATGACAATATTAATACTAGTAATAAATCTCTCCCATTTAATACACGGTCATCCCCATTCATTCTCCTCACACCCGAACACTTCTCTCTCTTTCTCTACTGCTCCATTTCCTGGTGAAGCTTAAACCAGAGATTCGACTTCAACATTTTTTTTTAACCTTGAAAGGAGAGGCCGGGCTCTTTAGAATTGGGGAGAAGTCAGCTATCTAATAGCAAACTCCAGTCAATCCGAGAATTACTAGAGAAGTGCCGACATGATGGAATAGTGAAGCAACTCCGGTGGATCGAAGCTGCGCTATTACGGCCGAGTTGAAATTGGCCATTTTGAGCCCTCCTCAGGCAAAACCAAGCCTTCTCAACACTCCCTTAGCCCTCCCACGGTCAAATTACGATTGAAAGGTAAGCTAATTCGGCTCCCCTCTGCAATTTCCGATCGGTGCTAGAGAGAGAGCCGACAGAATTTCAATAATGAAATTCTAACTCAATTTGGCATCAATTGATGCGATTCTTAATTCTAGGATGAACCTCAAGATGAGAGCTATCCGCCTAGATCGAAAGCTCGGACCGCCGTACCCTCACCGGTGAGAAATCGAAGCTTTCTCTCTATATAGTTTCTTTTCCAGCGAAGCTCCGTTTGAGCTCCTTCCGGCATTAAAATCTGCGATTCAAAGTTTCTTAGAATCGTATGAACATGCAGGAACTCAATTTCAACTCCAATTTAAACAATTAGAAGTGTTTGATTGATCAATTTCATGAAATCAAATTCGGCAGTGTTGAAGAGTTGAAATTGGGGGAAGAATTGGGGATTTTGGAAATTCAAAGGGCCAAAATGTAATTTTATGAAATTGAGGATCAATTGGGCATGAAAATAATGTTGGAGAACCAGTTGAGGGATTTTGGAATTTTTGGGGCAAAACTTACCATTTTTGTAAAGGAAGGGCAAAATGGTAATTTTGGAAAAATTGGGGAACCAAATTGGAAACTTGGGAAATTAAACCCCTTTTTGGTGAAATTGATAAATTGAGGTACCAATATAAATTTTAAAGGTTACGGGACTCAATTTGAGGAAAAATCGACATTTAGGACTTAAAGAGAAATAACTTTAGGGACCTAATTGCAAATAACTAAAAGTTTGGGTTTTCTCATTCATTGGAAATGAATGAAGGCTGTTATGCCGAATAATAATGAACAAGGATATTCATATCGTGTAGGAAAGCGAAATACCTGGAACGCCAGCATGGACGAGCTCGCGCGAATACAATGAACCGACCAAGTGGAATTCATTGCGTTAACAGGTGAGTGGGTTTACTAACATCATACCCGGTTGGGATGATTAGCACAACTTAAAATTAAAAACCACTTACCGGTTGTGAGTGGAAATTTTATATCATACTCGGTTGGGCAATAATAAGTACCTCGGTATGAAAACCCAATATTAAGTGGTATTTTAAACATCACTACTTAAAGGAAGTGATGTGAAAATCATGCGGAAAAACTACTTACCGGTTGTAAGTAGATCATACCCGGTTGGTATGATGAGATTTCCCCGAAGGAAGTTGAAAACCCGTTCATCAGTTATGAACGGAGGTGTCCTTATACCCAGGCGGTATAATGGATAGAGAAAACATATGTTTTTTCGGAAGTACTCTCCCCTGACTATGTGCCAATGCTTAAACAATTTGGGAGACATTCTCGATGGGAGCTCAAATAGCTTTGATAGGCCAGGGGCCTCGGTTTTGGAACTTGGGGGCTAAATGCTCGATTTTGAAAATCTTGTACAGTGGGCCCAAGGCCAGTTGGCACGAGCAGGAGCTCGTAAACAAACATGATATATGTGCCATAAAACTTAATAAGTGAATTGTTTGGCCATGGTACCAAGATAGGATCGACATGCTCAGTCAACTAGCGGCGGTTTTAGCATTTACTAGGGTTTCCTAGCGTTTCTTAGGGTTTTCTAGAGTTTATTAGTGTTTATTAACATTTCTTAGGGTTTATAGCATTTTTTTGCAATTCTTAGCATTTCTTGGGTTATATTAGTATTTTTTAGTGTTTCTTAGCGTTATTTAACGTTTATTAGCATTTCTAAGGGTTTCTTAGGGTTTTATTTGGTTTCTTATAGTGTCTTAGCATTTCTTAGTGTTTCTTAGGGTTCTTAGCGTTTCTTAGGATTTCTTATTGTTTGCTAGGGTTTCGTTTCTAATGGTTTCCTAGGGTTTCATAGTGTTTCTTAGCGATTCTCTCATTTTTTTTTGTGTTTCTTGAGGTTTTCTAGTGTTTTTAGGGTTTCTTAGCATTTCTTAGGGCTTTTAGGGCTTCTTTTCATTTTTTAGGGCTTCTTAGCATTTCTTAGGGATTCTTAAGGTTTTTTAGCATTTCTTAGCGTTTGGTAGGGTTTCGAAACACTTTTTAGAATTTTTTATCGTTTCTTAGGGTTTCATATGGTTTTTAGGGTATCCAAGTGTTTCTAAGGCTTTCTTAACGTTTGTTTGGATTTTTTTATAGTTCCTTTAGGGTTCATAGCATTTCTTAGTGCTTCTTAGGATTTCTTAGCGTTTACTAGGGTTTCCTAGATTTTCTTACCGTTTCTAATATTTTCCTAGGTTTATTAGCATTTCTAAGGGTTTCATAGGGTTTCTTAGTGATTCTTAGCATTTTTTTAGCGTTTCTTGGGGTTTCTTAGTGTTTTTTAGGGTTTCTTAACGTTTCATATAGTTTCATAGCATTTTTTGGGTTTTTCTAAGGTTTATTAGCGTTTCTTAGGGTTTTATAGGGTTTCTTAGCGTTTCTTTTGGTTCCTTAAGGGTTCTTAAGGTTTTTATCGTTTCTTTGTGGGTTTTGCGTTTTTTAGCATTTACTAGGGTTTCCTTGTGTTTGTACTATTTCATTGGGTTTATTAGCGATTCTAAGGGTTTCTTAGCGTTTCCTAGCATTTTTTAGCTTTTATTAGGTTTCCTAATGTTTTTAGGGTTTCTTAGGATTTCTTAGCGTTTCTAGGATTTCCTAGTGTTTCGTTTCGTTTCTAATGGTTTCCTAGGGTTTATTAGCATTTCTTAGGGTTTATTAGCGTTTTTTATGGTTCCATAAGGATTCTTTGGGTTTTTTTAGCATTTTTTAGTGTTTCATGGTGTTTTTACCATTTTTAGGGTTTCTTAGGGTTTATTAGCGTCTCTAAGGTTTTCATAAGGTTTCTTAAGGGGTTTTTAGGGTTTCTTTGCATTTTATAGGCTTCTTAGCATTTCTTAGAGTTTCTTAGTATTACTTAGCGTTTAGTAAGGTTTTTAAACACTTTTTTGTTTTTTTAGCATTTCATAGGGATTTTTATGGTTTCTAAGCATTTTTAGTCTTTCTTAGTTTGTTTGTGTTTTTTATAGTTCCTTAAGTGTTCTTAGCATTTTTTAGGGTTTTATAGGATTTCTTAACCTTTATTAGGTTTTTTGTAGGATTTATTAGCATTTACTTGGATTTCCTACTATTTCTTCAATGGTTTCCTAAGGTTTATGAGTGTTTCTTAGGGTTTCATAGGGTTTCTTAGCGATTATTAGCATTTGATTTAGCATTTCATGGGGTTTCTTAGTATTTTTTTTTGGGTTTCTTAGCATTACTTATATAGAGTTTCTATGCGTTTCTTTGGGTTTTTTTATAGTTCCTTGAGGGTTCTTAGCATTTCTTAAGGTTTCTTAGGATTTCTTAGTGTTTCCTAGCGCTTGCTAGGGTTTTTTTAGCATTTCTTATAATTTCAAATGGTTTCCCAGGGTTTGTTAGCGTTTTTTAGGGTTTCATAGGATTTCTTAGCAACTTAGCATATTTTTAGTGTTTATTGGGGGTTTCTTAGCATTACTTAGTGTTTCTTAGCATTTCTTAGGGTTTTTTAGTGTTTCTTTGTGTTTCTTGGGGCTTCTTAACATGACAGGTCGACAGACTAGTCAAGACAAACAGCTGCGGGTTGAGTTAAGAGTCGGGGCCGTTGGACTAGTGACACCACATATTACATGGCAATATAAGAAAACATTGTTTGTGCATGCACTGTGAGTACGGGATCATCGAAACGCCCATGAGGGGTAGTGATACGTCTTAAGGACACTGGACGACCTGGTGGCTATAAGGGCAGTTCGTCGTTCCAGGTGTCTGTGTGAAATCTGGAGTAGCACTAAGCTCATGAGACCGGCGTGGGGACGGGATGAGGTCTCTATCCTCATACGAACATGAAGAAGTGATTTCAGGATTGTGGGTCGGATGTCGTGTACATCCACTCATTCCCAGGGTAGAAGTGGTTGTACTTCTATACAGGTGGTAGGAAAAGTTGCTTCGAAGCCACTAGTAGGTTCAGTAGTGATACTGACTTATGAATGTGTATAACCTTCATGATGAAGGATGTGTGTTGGTTGATGACACACCGGTAACTAAGAAATAATGGAAAAACCAAATTTTTAACTGAAGAGATTTTTGAAAAGAAAGGAGTCCGGCACACTCCATATAAATGTTTTTCTTAAAATTTAAAAGTAGACCTTTAAAAACCCATTCACTAAATAGTCGTACTAACCCCCTCCCTTATATCCATTTCAGGAAATCCTAAAAAGCCTACCTTGAAAGACAATCAACTAAGAAGCCTGTAAGACAGGTATGTAAAGTTTTAAATTTCATGAAGTTTTGATTATGCTATTCCAGGAAATGGTGCAGGTTTAAAGGACGTCTTACTCTTTTTGGATTATAATAAGGGGAAACCCTTTAATAAACCGAGAGAGTGGTGGGTTGTTCACGGGGATCCGACCAAACCGGGTCGGGGCGTGACTGTCTTCAAGTCTCTTCTCTTTAGACTCTTCGTTGACAACCATGGCTAGGAAAGTCGTAGATGCTTTATGTATCATCTTTTGGGCTTTCAGATGGGACATCATTTGTACTTTGCTTTTCCTTCGATCTCCTTAGAACTTTAATCCATTTGTCTCGGGAATGTGGAAGGTCACCGTCTTCTTTCCACAGTCCATCCTAGCCTAATGGTTACTTAACCAATCCATCCCAATGATTACTTTAACCTCCTTTAAGGGTAATGGAATCAAGTCAGCTTCAATTTTGATTCCTCCAATCTTTATCTCACATCCTTTTAATTGTTTATTCCTATTTAACCCTTCTCTTAAAGGTGTGAGGATGTTAACACTTTGTTCTAGTGGAGTATGTTCAAGGGGTACACTTGAAATCAACTCTTCCTTGATGAAGGATCTCTTAGCTCCTAAGTTAAAGAGGGCATAGACTTGTTGTCACCATAATTGTATATATCATAATTGAAGAAGCATGTATTTTAGAGGAAAGCTTTTCTTTATTAAATAAAAATTTTTAATTTACATGATTCTCTTGAACTAGTTTAGAGGATTTTGGGATGTACCCACTACAGTGCTAGGGTCTCTTCTAGCCTCTTCCTAGGTGAGGTTGTATACCCTAGCTAGTACTCGTGTTGTAGCGTCTGTCCTAGGATTCCTGGGGTTCATTTGAGATGGTCCAAGGGTATTACTATGCTTGTTCTCCCTAAGAATGGTACAGTCCTTTGCAAAGTGCTCCACTTGTCCGCATGCAAAGCAAGTCAAGAATGCTCCCTCATGGTTCCTTTCACACCTTGGACATTGAGGGTTTCCTTGAGGCAAGGTGGGGAATACTCTCTGGGAGGTGGTGGCATGTCCTTTCTCCTTTGAAATTCCATTCTATTTCTCCATTTGAACCATTATGCTCCTTTCGTCCCCCCTGACATTTTTGACCCTTATCTTCCTTCTAGGTCGTTTGCTCCATTCGACGACGTCGGGTCTGGACCGGTCGCTAATACTCATGAGCCATACTGATTACCACCGCCGTGTCCATGGGGGCATCCTACTACTCCCATACAGTCTCGTATGTCCATATTGAGACCGTTCATGAACCGCTAGAAAATGTCTGTAGGTCCAGCTAGGTCGGGAGAAAAGGGTCTTAATTCGTTGAATCTTGTTTCATATTCTGATATGGAGTTAAGCCCTTAATGAAGCCTGATGAACTCATGCTTCTTCTCATTAATTAAATGAGGTGCTAGGTACTCCTTTGAGTACCTCTCTTCAAACTATTCTCAGGTGTGGGCAGAGGTATGTAGGTTTCGGACATTATCCCACCACCATTTGACACTTTCCTCCAGGAAGAATTCTATCAGGATCACCATATCCTTTGGTGGGATCCTGACGATTCCCATCCGCTTCTTAGTTTTTTCCAGCCAATCCATGGTGGCACCGACATCTTTTTCTCCCAATAAGGGTTTACACCCTAGTTGACAGAGAGTCTTGAGGTTTTTGGGAATGTCTACGGGAGGGGGTGTTTAACAGGGGGAGGATGGGAATGCACTTCCTCTTGTTTAACCCGAGAATTGGTGTCTGCCTCAGGGGTGAGGTTAGGTTGCCCAAATACACAGGTAAACTCCTCCTACAACCTCTGGTGATCCATGCTATGTCTAGGAGGAGTTGTCTAGGCTTCTCTAGGAGGGTGGTTGGGCAATAATGGAGACTGCAACCCTAGTTCTCTTAGTTCCTTTCTCTGGAGCCATTATGAAAATTTAATATCAATCCTACTAGTTACTATATTTTGTAGTCTTGAATATTTATTCGAGTAAATAGGCTCTTATACCACTCAAGTTGTCACACCTCGACCCACTTTGGTCAGATCCCCGTGATCAACCCACCAATCTCCCGGTTTATTAAGGGTTTCCCCATTCTTTTAAACTATGAGGAGTAATGTGTTCTTTTAAACCTGCACCTTTCCTGGAATAACATAAATTAAAACTGCATAAAAATTTAAACTTATCATACCTGCCTCACAAGTGTGTTAACTTGTGTTCTTTGGGTAGGCTTTCCCCGAGATTACCTGAAAGGGGTATAAGGGAGAGGGTGATTTTAACGACTCAATGAATGGGTGATTAAAGTATAACTTTCATAAATTATTTGAATTGGAGTGTGTCAGACTCCATATTTTTCCTTTAAAACCTTTCATTCTCAAATCTCAGTTTTTCATAGCCATTTCTCATCACAATGGTGTGTTTATTAACCAACACACACTCTTCATCATGAAAGGAACACACATTCGCATGCCAACATGTCCACTGTACCAACTTGTGGCGTCGAAGTGACTTTACCTATCACACCCCGACCCGGTTTGGTTGGATTCCCATGACCAACCTGCCACTCTCTCGATTTACTAAAGGGTTTCCCCTTATATTATAAACCGTAGAGAGTAAAGCGTTCTTTAGACCTGCACCTTTTTCTAGGAATATCATAAATCAAAACTGCATAGTAATTTCAATTAATTGTACTTGTCTTGTAGGCATTTAATTGCACAAGTCTTTTAAGGTTCGGCTTTCCGAGACTTCCTAAAAGGGTATAAGGGAGGGGATGAGTATAACTACTTAGTGAATGGGATTCAAATCTTTTGACTTTAAAAAAAATATATTTATATGAAGTGTGCTAGACTTCTTTCTTTTAAAAAATCACTTAATTTAAAAATTCGAGTATTCCCATTATTCTTAGTTACTGGTATGTCATCACCCAACACACATCCTTTCTCATGAAGATTACACACATTCGCAGTTTAGTATGACTACTGAACCCACCAGTGGGTTCGGAGCGACTTTACCTGCCACCTGGATAGAAGCACGAGCACTTCTACCATGGAAATGAGTGGATGTACACGACATCTGATCCTCAATTCCTGAAATTGCTTCTTCGTGTCCATATGAGGACAGAGACCTCAACCCATCCCCACCCCGGTCTCATGCGCTTGGTGCTACTCCAAATTTTGCACAGACACCTGGAACGACGATCTGCCCTTATACTCACCGGGTCGTCCAAGGCCCTTAGGACACATCACTACCCCTCATGGACGTCTTGATGATCCTGTACTCATGGTGCATGCACAAACAAAGTTTTCTTAAATTACCATGTAATATATGGTGTCATCTGTCCCAACGGTCCCGACCTTCAACTCAACCTATAGCTATTTATCTTGACCAGTCCGGAGACCGGTCATGTCACACTACTACTAGTTGACTGAGTATGTTGAACTTGCCTTGGTACCATGACCAAACAATTCACTTATTAAGTTTTAATGGCACATATATATATCATGTTCTTTTATGAGCTCTTGCTCGTGTCCATTGGCCTATGGCCCACAGTTCAAGTTTTTCAAAAACTGGGCATTTTAGCCCTCGAGTTCCAAAACCGAGGCCCCCAGCCTATAAGAGCTATTTGAGCTCCCATCAAGAAGATTTTCCAAATAGTTTAAGCATTGGCACAAATCAAGGGAGAATACTTCTAATAAAAATAGGTTTTTATTGTCCATTATACCGACCGGTATAAGGACATCTCCATTCATAACCGATGAACGGGTTTTCAACTTCCTTCGAGGAAGTCTTATCATACCAACCAGGTATGATCTACTTATAACCCGTAAGTAGTTTTTCTACATAACTTTCACATCAATTTCTCTAAGTAGTGATGATTAAAAATACCACTAAGCAGTGGGTTTTTATACCGAGGTACTTATCATCCCCAACCAAGTATGATACATAATCCCACTCACCCGATAGTGCAGTAAAATTCCACTTAGTCGAGCTCCATCCTTAGCAAGCTGGACCTCGACTAGCATTCCTGATGTCTCATTCTCCTACATAAAATGAACATAATTGTTCATTATTCTTTGGCCTAATAGCCCTCATTCGTTCCAAATGAATGAGAAAACCCAACTTTATATATATTTGCAATTAGGTCCCTAAAGTTATTTTTCTTTAACTCTTAGTCCCTAATACCAGGTTTTTCCTAAATTCGAGTCCCAAAACTTTTAAAATTTATCTTAGTACCTCAAATAATTTGATTTCACACAAAGTGGTATAATTTCCCAAATTTCCAATTTGGTCCTTCAATTTTCCCAACATTACCATTTTGCCCCTTCTTTAGAAAAATGGTAAATTTTGCCCCCCCAAATTCTAAAATTTCTCAATTGGCCCTCTAATATTCTTATCATGACCAATTGACCCTCAATTTTAGAAAATTACATTTTGGTCCTTTGAATTTTCAAAAATCCCCAAATTTCCCCAAATTTTCCCCCAATTTCAACTCTTCAACACTGTCGAATTTGATTTCATCAAATTGACCGATCAAACACCTCTAATTGTTGAAATTGAAGTTGAAATTAAGTTCCTACATGTTCATACGACTCTAAGGAACTTTGAATCACGGATTTTAATGCTGGAACGAGCTCAAATGGAGCTTCGCCGGAAAACAGACTATAGAGTAAGAAAGCTTTGATTTCTCACTGGTGAGGGCACGGTGGTCGAAGCTCTCTATCTAGGTAGGTAGCTCTCCTCCAAAGGTTCTTGCTAGGATCAAGAATGAGATCAATTGATGTCGAATTGGATTAGAATTTCTTCATCGAAATTCAGTCGACTCTCTCTCTAACAACAATCTGAAATTGTAAAGGGGAGCCAAATTAGCTTACCTTTCAGTCCTAATTCAGCCGTGGAAGGGCTGAGGTGGTGTCAGGAGAACTTGGTTTGGCCTAAGGGCGGCTCAAATTGGCCGATTTCAGCTCGGCCAAAACAGGGCAGCTTCGGTATGCCGGAACTGCTTCACTATTTGATCACGCCGGCGCTTCTCTGGTGACTCTTGTGACGAACGGAAGCTACCACAGTGTAGCTGACTTCTCCTTAGTTCTAATAAACCCGACCTCACCTTCTTTGGCTCAGAATTGACCCTATATCAGAGCTCTAGTTCGAGCTTCACCGAAAAACTAAGCAACTGAAAGAGAGTGAGCTTTTCAGGTGTGGAGAGGACGAATGGAGAATGGCTCTTTATATAGGGAGCTCGAGGACCCGTTTTCCATCCATTTGGCACCGTTATGATAGGAATTGATGACTTGAAATGTACCAAACGGAGGTGTTTCTTCTTCACCAGCGTTTCTTCAGTTTCTCGGCGAGTGAACAATGCTATAATCCTGATGAAGAAGATGATACTGTTCCAAACCAGATCGGATCGGTCCGAACCGGGTTCAAAGATTAAACCAGTCGGTTCACCCCTCATTTGACCAAGTTTTTCAAATCTAAAAATTTCTAAATTCATTCTCTATCCAATGGTGGCCTCAAATCTCCAATTTGAATTATTTAAGCCACTTAAAAAAATGAATTTAGGATTCGGTTGAATAGTGATTCAAACCGGCCCGAACCGGTTCAGATCTGATTCACCTGAACTGGTTTGGTTTTTATCCCCAATTCCTTCACAAGTCCATTTCCATGTCTTTTGTGACTCCTTGGGTCACTTGGGTTCCATAAGATTCCCGGTTTACCATCTCTTTATCAATTCCGGTTCATAAACCGGTTTTGTCCTTAAACCGGTTCAATCCAGTTCAGGTCTAGTTCACCCAAACCGATCTGGTTTTTCTCTCCCATTTTGTTCTAAGGTTCCTTTCCAAGGTTTATAAATTTATTTGGTGCACAAGGGAGTTGAATTTCTCTGATTTGCCCGTTCTCTATCGGTTCCGGTTCATGAACCAACTTGGTTCATAAACCGGTTCTATCTAGTTCTGACCCGATTCTCTTCAATTGCTTTGGTCTTTCTTCCTCATATCATCATAGGGTTCTTTTCCCAAGTTTATGAATATTTTTGAGTCACATGGGAGTTAGAAATTTTTGAATTTTCTTGTCCCCTAATAGTTGGGCTTGTAGACCAATTCCGTTTAAAGATCACATTGACTAGTTCATTCCTGGTTTTTTCTCATTACTAAAGGACGGGGTTTACAACTCTCCCCTCCTTTTAGGGGTTTTGTCCTCAAAACAGTTACACGTTAAACAATTGAGGATAACTATCCCTCACTATAGACTTGGTTTCCCATGTCTCTTCCTACATGGGTCCGTTCTGCCACAACACCTTGACCATAGGAATTTTCTTATTCCTCAAATTCTTGTCTCTTCAGTTGATGATTCGTACTGGCTCTGTTTGATAAGTCAGGTTCTCTTCCAGTTCCATTGAAGGTCGGTCTAGTACGTGACTAGGATCAGGTTGATATTTCTGAAGTACTGAAATGTGTAATACATCATGTATTCTCTGTAGATCAGGAGACCGTTCTAATTTATAAGCTACTGATTCTATCCTTTGAATAATGGGATATGGACCGATATATCTAGGTTTCAACTTTCCCCTTTGTTGAAACCTAAGTATTCCTCTCCATGGAGATACTTTGAGGAATACCTTATTGCTCGCTTCAAACTCCAAATCCTTCCTTCGATTGTCTGCATAACTCTTCTACCTATCATGTGCAGTCTTAAGACGACTCCTTATTAATTTAATCTTCTTTGTGGCATCTTCTATTATCTCGGTTTTCTCTAACTTCCTTTTGCCCACTTCTTCCCAAAACAAAGGGGGACGACAGGGTCATCCATAAAGGGCTTCATAGGGAGTCATCTGGATGCTAGCCCGATAACTATTATTATACGCAAATTCCATCAGGCATAAGTATTCCTTCCAACCTTTATTCATGGTGAGTACACATACCCTTAGCATGTCTTTCAAGGTTTGGATGGTTCGCTTAGACTGACCATCTGTTTGAGGGTGAAATGTTGTACTCATGTGGAGTTTGGTTCCCATGGTGTTTTGCAGACTCGGCCAAAACCTAGAAGAAAATCTCGGATCTCTATCAGATACTATACTCACCAGGACACCGTGGAGTCTTATTATTTCCTTCATGTATAGGATGGCCAGCTGTTCTACTATGTCTGTCATTCTTACAGGAAGGAAATGAGCTGATTTGGTCAATCTATCCACAATTACTCAAATTGCATCTCGACCTTTTCTTGTCACCGGCAAGTTCATGATGAAATCCATGGTGATGTGTTCCCATTTCCATTCCAAAATTGGTAAGGGTTGTAGTAGCCCTAACGACTTCTAATGCTTTGCTTTTATCTATTAACAGGACAAGCATCGGGCTACATATTCCACAATGTCACTCTTCATACCCTTCCACCAGTATCCTTGTTTAAGGGTGTGGTACATTTTAGTACTGCCCGGATGCATAGCATACACTGAATCGTGTGCCTCTTCCAATATTAATCTCCATAACTCCTTATCTTGAGGCACACATACCCTACCCTTATAGGTCAGTACTCTATTACCTCGTACATTGTAATCCAGTTTTCTTTCTCTATTAGTTGAATCCAAGTAGGACTAAAGTTCTTTATCAATCTTTTGTTGGGCCTTTATATTCTCAGTTAGACTAGGCCTTATCGCTACATTCGTCACCAAGCATTTTTTCCTGTCAGTCCATCCTCGGACTCACTTCCATTCTTCCCAATTGTTGCAACAAAGGTAAGTAGCTTGTCTTGACTTGTGTTGCCTTAGTTTGATACTTGTGACTTAAGGCATCTACTACCACATTTGCCTTTCCAGGGTGGTATTCTATCACAAGATCATAGTCCTTCACCAATTCTAGCCATCTCCTCTGATGAAGATTTAACTCCTTCTGAGTTAGGAAGTACTTAAGGCTCTTGTGATCTGTGTATATCCTGCACTTAACCCCATAAAGGTAGTGTCACCATATATTTAAGGTAAACACTATTGTAGTTAATTCCAAGTCATGAGTCGGGTAATTTTTCTCATGTATCTTCAGTTGTCGTGAGGCATACGTGATAACATTCCCTTGTTGCATTAAAACACATCCCAGTCCTTGTCACGAGGCATCACTATAGACTGTGTACTCTCCTGTAGTAGGATCAAGTAGAGAGAGTACTGGTGTGGTTGTCAGTCGAGTCTTTAATTCCTGAAAAGACTTTTCACAATCCTCATCCCACTTATACTCAACTCCCTTCCTGGTGAGTCCAGTTAGAGGAGTTTCTATTTTAGAAAAGTCTTGCACAAGCTGCCAATAGTATCCTGCCAATCCTAATAAACTTCTAATTTTTGTAGGATTCTTTGGAGCTTTCCATTATGATATAGCTTCCACCTTGGCTGGATCCACCTTAACTCCGTCCTTAGATACGATGTGCCCTAAGAATCCTACTTCTTGCAACCAGAATTCACACTTGGAAAACTTTGCATATAATTGGTTTTTCTTCAAGATTTCCAATGTAATTGCCAGATGCTCTTCGTGTTCCAACCTGGTTCATGAGTATATAAGGATATCATCTATGAATACTATCACAAACCTGTCCAGATGAGGTTGGAACACGCGGTTCATTAGGTCCATGAAAGTTACAGGGGCATTTGTCAATCCGAACGGCATCACTCAAAATTCATAGTGTCCATATCTGAATCAAAATGTCGTCTTAGAGATGTCCTCTTCTCTAATCCTTAGTTGGTGGTAGCCTGATCGAAGATCTATTTTTGAGAAGTATGCTGCTCCTTTTAACTGATCAAACAAATCATCTATCCTTGGGAGTGGGTATCGATTCTTGATGGTGACTTGATTCAGCTTCTTGTAGTCAATACATAGTCTCATACTCCTGTCCTTTTTCTTCACGAACAAAATAGGAACACACCATGGAGACTGAATTGGACGTATGAAATCCTTCTCCAATAATTCATCCAGTTGTACCTTTAGTTCTTTCAGTTTAGCCGAACCATGCGATATGGGGCTTGGGATATGGGGTTGGTTCCTGGGGTTATTTCTATAGTAAACTCCACTTGGCGACTTGGAGGTAGTCTAGGTAGCTCTTTTGGAAAAACTTCTAGATAATGCCTGACTATCAGAATGTCTTCTATTTTCTTTTCTTCAAAATCTTCATTCACCACCTTGGCCAGCACAAATGTACATTCTTTTTGAATCATCTTTTGAACCTTCAGGTGGGACACACATTTTACTTCACCTTTTCTTTTATCTCCCTAGAACTTGAGTCCCTTAGTCTTGGAGGTATGGAAAGTTACTGTCTTCCTTCTACAGTCCATCCTTGCCTGATGATTACTCAGCCAATCCATCCCTAGGATTAGTTCCACTTCTCTTAGAGGTAACGGAATTAAGTCAGCTTCAAGTTTGATTCTTCCAATTACTATCGCACACCCCTTTAGTTATTTATTTCTGTTCAGGCCTTCTCCTATGGGTGTAAGGACGTTAAGGCTTTGTACAAGAGGAGTGAGATCTAAGGGTATCTTAGAAACCAACCCTTCCTTGATAAATGATTGTTCTGCTCCAAAGTCAAAAAGAGCATAAAGTGGTTGTCCCCACAGCTGCATATACCCTGATTTAAAAAACATATATTTTAGAAGGAATTCTCTTTATTAATTCAAAAGACGTTCCGTTTACATGACTCTTTTGGACTAGTTGGTAGGGTTTTGGGATGTACCCTCTACAGTGCTAGGTTCTCCACTAGCCTCCTCCAGAGTGAGGTTGTATACTCTAGTCGGTACTCTTGCCGTAGCTTCCGGTCCGGGGTTCCTGGAGTTCCCTTGGGGTGGTCCAAGAGTATTTTTCTGTTTGTTCTCCCTAAGAGTAGGACAATCCTTCACAAAGTGTCCCGCTTGTCCACAGGCGAAATAGGCATGGCATGCTCCCTCATGATTCCTTTAACACTTCGGACACCTAGATAGAAGCACATCTACTTCTACCACGAGAATGAGTGGATGTATGTGACATTTGACTCTCAATCCCATAACAAAACTCTGTGTCTGTATGAGGAAATAAACCTCATCCTGACCCCTCCCCCGCCTCATGCACATTAAGCTACGTCAAGCTTCCAAGACTACTGGCATGACTAACTGCCCTTATTTTCACCATGTCGTCCAGTAGCCCTAGGATGCATCACTACCCCTCTTGGGCATCTTGAAGGTCTCGTAACTTAATGCATGCACAAAACAAAAGCTTACCACATAAGCCATTTAATTTGTGGTGCCACTGGTCCAATGACCTCTACCCTTAACTCGACCTGCAACTGTTTGTCTCGACTAGTCTGTAGACCTATCTTATTGCAATGCCTCTAGTCCATCGAGTATGTCGGTCCTGTCTTGGTACCATGGCTTAAACTCATGTTTGTTTACGAGCTCATGCTTGTGCCAACTGGCCTAGGGCCCACTGTATGAGATTTTCAAAATTGGGCATATTAGCCCCCAAGATCCAAAACCGAGGCCTCCAACCTATCTGAGCTATTCGAGCACTCGTCAAGAAGGTCTCCCAAAAAGTTTAAGTAGTGGCATACAATCAGGGGAGAGCACTTTTGATAAAAATAAACATTTAGTCATCCATCACACCAACCGGGTATGAGGACACCTCCGCTTATAACCGATAAGCAAGTTTTCTACTTCCTTCCAAGAAGTTTCATCATACCAATCAGGTATGATCTACTTACTACTGGTAAGTAGTTTTTTTGAGTAATTTCCACATCACTCCTCTTAGGTGCGATGGTTAAAATACCACTTAGTAGTGGGTTTTAATTTCTAAAGTGCTTATTATACCAACCGGGTATGATATAAAATCACACATACCAGATAGTACAGTTTATTTCCTCTTAACCGGCTTGTTGCCTTCCCATGAACTTGTCTTAGCTGGCGTTCCTGGTACTTCATGTTCCTACACGAAATCAACATCCTTGTTCATTATCCATTGGCCTAATAGCCTTCATTCATCCCGAATGAATTAAATAACCAAACTTTTTATTTATTTGCAATTAGGTCCCTAAAGTTATTTTCCTTTAACTTTAGGTCTCTAATGTCGGTTTTCCCCCAAATTGAGTCCCGAAACTCAAAAATTCACCTTAGGACCTCAATTTATTCAAAGTCACAAAAGGGTTTCAAGTTTCCCAAATTTCCAATTTGGTCTCCAACTTTTCCAATATAACCAGTTTGCCCCTACTTCACAAAAATGGTAAGTTTCACCCCAAAAATTCCAAAAATTGGTCAATTGGTCCTCAAACATCTTTATCATTCCCAATTGGCCCTTAATTTTATGAAATTGCACTTTAGTCCCTCGAATTTTCAAAATTCCCAAAATTTCCCCAATTTTTCCCAAATTTCAACCTTCTAACACAGCCAAATTTGATTTCATAAAATTGACCAATCAAATGAGTTTAATTATTGAAATTAAAGTTAGATTGGAGTTCTACACCTTCATATGATTCAATTGCACTTTGAATCGCACGATTTGATGCCAGAATGAGCTCAAACAGAGTTTTGCCGAAAAACTGGACTTTGAGAGAGAAAGCTTTGAAAGATTACCGTTAGGGGCGCGGCGGTCCGAACTTTCAATCTGGACAGATAGCTCTTATCCTAAGATTTCTCCTAGGATCAAGAATTGCAGCATTTGATGCCGAATTTAGTCATTGAAAATCTGCTAGTTCTCTCTCTAGCACCGATCAAAATTTATAGAGGGGGTGCCAAATTGGCTTACCTTTCTACTCTAATTCAGTTGTAGGAGGGTTGTGGAGGTATTGGGAGGGCTTGGTTTGGCCTAAGAAGGGCTTGAATTGGATGATTTTAGCTAAGCCGAAATAGGGCAGCTTCGATTTTGTGGAGCTGCTTCATTGTTCTACCATGTCGACGTTTCTCTAGCGATCCTTGAAGTAAATGCAGACTACAGGCATGTAGCTAACTTCTCCCTGAATCAAAAGAACCTGACCACGCCTTCTTTGGCTCAGAAAAATGCCTAAGTTGAAGCTCTAGTTCGAGATTCATCCAAAAATGGAGCAGTAGGGAGAGAGTGGAGTTTTTAGTTGTGAGGAGGATGGGAAGCCCGGGGAATTCTTGGTCGTCCGATTGGCCCCTTAATGGCTGTCATTCATTGCTTGAAACTCCATGGCCAGAGACTTTTCATCTTTGTCGGCGCTGTTCAATTTTTCTGTGAGTGAATAGTACTGTCATCTCAAGGAAGAAGACGACATTGTTCCGAACCAGACTGGACCGGTCTGAACCAGGTTCAACACTTAAACCAGTTGGTTTAGGCCTGATTTGACCGAATTTTTCAAAATTAAAAATTTCTAAATTCATTCTCTATCCAATGGTGGCCTCAATTCTCAATTTGAATTTTCTAAGCCACCTAGAAAAATGAATTTAGCATCTAGTTCAATAGTGGTTCGAACTGGTTCAATCCAATTCGGATCCGATTCACCTGAACCGATTTGGTTTTCATCTCCAATTCATCCTAAAGTCCTTTTTCATGACTTTTGTGACTCTTTAGGTCACTCGGGATCTATAAATTTCTTAGTTTTTCCTTTCTCTATCGGTTCTGGTTTGTAAACCGACTCAGTTTTCTTTTTGGAAATGATCGATTCTTTCCCTGGTTTTCTTATTGTCAAAGGACAGGGTTTACAGAAAGGCTCTAGGGCATATTGAGAACCAGGATAGGACTCATGGAAAAGTTGGGGAACAAAATGGATGATTTGGGAAATCTAAGGTCCGATAATGATAAGTGTAAAGAGTTGGGACATAATGGTAATTTTGACCAAGTTGGGGGACTATATTTAAAATTTTAGAAAATAAGACTTAGAAATGTCCTAAGGTGTTTTGAGGGCTAGAATGGAAGGAAACTAAGGATATAAAGGATGGTTCCATTTATCAAAGTATATCATCATTCTCATTTTTTGTTTTAAAGAACCACATGCCTTTTTATCATTAAAAGGGATATTTTCGCTATTCTCCTTCATGAGTTTGGTTTAACAATCAATCACACGACATTTATTATCAAAGCGATCATACTTTTGTAAAATAGTCCTTGACTTTTCCACTTGTGTACTGGAGTGACTTTATCATCCACCCTGGTGGAAGGCTACAACCTCTACCACAAGCTTGTATGAGCACCATTGCCCAACCCCCAGACTTTATCTGAAACTTCGTGTATGCTATTGTGGGACGAGACCACTCCCCCTTCTTCCTCAGTCTCAATGGGCACAAAGCTCTCAAGTCTCATTGACATACTGGAATGGTAAAGCTTCCCTTATGCTACCTCAGCCGCCCAACAACGCTTCAAATAATCACTACCCCATACCGGATGCCTCGATGGTTCCGTATCTCATCAGTCACAATAAATAGTCTTTTGTTTAGACCTTTATCTTTGTTCTACAAGCCCATCGAGTTCAATGACCTAGCTTAGGCTTGGTAGCTTCGACACACAAATTATTTAATTATGATAATTTTTATAAGGCTAAATAATTAGAATTTATCTACGAGATTGGAGCCATTTCCATTGGCCTTGGGCCTTATCATGCCCCGACCTAGTTTGGTCAGATCCACGTGAGCAACCCTCCACTTCCTTTAGTTTATGAAGAGTTTCACCATTTTCTAAACGTGGGGAGAAAGGTGTCCTTTTTCCAGTTTTTTCTAGAATAGCATTATACAAAACTAAATATATTAAATCTTACATACCTATGTTAACATTCGGCTACAAAAAGGTCTTTAGGGTTGGTTTCCCTTGGTTACCTGAAAAGAGTTAAAGGGAGGGGGTAAGTTCTACAACTCAGTGAATGGGTGTTGGGAGTGATTTTTCATTAAAAAAATAGTTTAATCAAAGTGTGCCAAAATCTTTATCTCCCTTAAAGAATGATTTTTCCTCAAATTCTAGATTTTCAAAACCTCCTTCCATTTTCCATCTAGTGTGTTTAGCAAACAACACACACCCTTCATCAAGAAGGGAACACACATTCACAGATGTAACCTGTCTACTACACCCACTTGTGGCTCGGAGCGTCTTTACCATCCACCAAGATAGAAGCCCGTCCACTTCCACCCTAGGTCTAAATGGATATTCTCGACATCTAACCCTCAGACCCAAAAGAAAATCCGTATCCATATGAGGATAGATACCTCATCCCAAACCGACCCCGTTCTAATGCACAAGAAGCTACTCCAAGCATCCTAACTGCTGGCATGACGAACTGCCCTTATCTCCACCATGTCGTCTAGTAGCCCTTAGGATACATCACTACCCCTCTTGGGCATCTTGATGGTCTTGTACCTCAAGTGCATGCACAAAACAATAGTTTTCACATAGCCATTTATCTTTTGTGCCACTAGTCTAACGGCCCAGACACCCAACTTGACTTATAGCTATTTGTTTAAGCAGGTCCGTCGACCTAGCCCTGACGCACTACCGCCAATCCATCGAGTACTGTCGATCTTGAATTGGTACCATGGTAAAATCACACATCAATTTCATTAGAGTTTTCATGGCTTTCTCAATACAAGTTTGTTTGCGAGCTCCTGCTTGTGCCCACTGCACGTGATTATCCAAATTCGGGCATTTTAGCCCCATAAGTTTAAAAATCAAGGCCTCTGGCCTATATGAGTTGCTCTAGCTTCTGTCAAGAAGGTCTCCCAAAAGGTTTAAGCATTGACACACAGTCAGGGGAGAACAATTCTGACAAAATATATTTTTCACATCATCCCACCAATTGGGTGTGATGATACCTCCGTTTACAACCGGCAAGTGGGTTTCTCCTTCCTTCAAGGAAGTCCATCATACCAACCGGGTATAATTTCCTCTACTTACAACCGGTAAGTAGGTTTTAGCTTAGTTCGCACATCACTCCAACTGGGTGTGATGTTAAAGATCTGCTTACAAGTGGTTCTTCATTTTTAAAGTGCTCACCATCCCAACTGGGTATGTTGTAAATAAGCCAACTCACCCGATAACCATGATGTATTCGTCCTTAGTCGATTTTCCAAATCTACGTGAGCTTTCTCTTGCTTCGGTCCTTCGGAGTTGCTTCAATGTTAGATTCCGCTAGCGCTTCTCCGACGGTCCTTGGATCAAATGGAGGTTGCAATTAGGTAGCTGACTTAGCATGGAATCTAAAGAGCCCAACCTTGCCTTCTAGTGCTAAGAAAACTACCTAAGTTGGAGCTCTGGTTTGAGCTTCACCGGAAAATGGAGCAATTGAGAGAGAATGAAGATTTCAGGTGTGAGGAGGATGAATGGAGAGGAGCTTTTTATATAGGGAGCTCAAGGACTCTCTGCCCGACCGTTTCACATCTTGGTCAAGCTTATCTTTGCCCTGAAACGGCCTGAACGGAGACATTTTTCCTTTATCGGCATTGTTCATTTTCTGCATTGAATGAACAGTGTTGTCATCTGAAGGAAGAAGATGACATTGTTCTGAATCTAACCGGACCGGTCCGATCTAGTTCAATGCTTAAACCAGCCAGTTCAAGATCGATACGGATGATTTTTTCAAAATTAAAAATTTCTAAATTCATTCTTTATTGAATGGTGGCTTCAATTTCCCAATTTGAATATTTTAAGCCATTTAGAAAAATGAATTTAGCAATCGGTTCAATGATGGTTCAAACCGGTTCAATTCGGATTAGGTCCGATTCACCTAAACCGATTTGGTTTTCTCTTCCAATTCATCCCAAAGTCCTTTTCCATGATTTTTTTGACTCATTGAGTCAATTTGTCTTTGTAAATTTCCCAATTTACCATTACTTATTGGTTGTGGTTCTTGAACCGGCTCGGTTTTCTCTTTTGAAACAAGTGGTTCTTTTCTCGGTTTTATTATCTTTAAAGGGATGGGGTTTACAACTCTCCCCTTCTTTTAGGGTTGGTTTCCCTTGGTTACCTGAAAATGGGTAAAGGGAGGGGGTGAATTCTACAACTTAGTGAATGGGTGTTGGGAGTAAGTTTTTATAAAAATAGCTTTAATCAAAGTGTGCCAAAATATTTATCTCCTTTAAGAATGATCTTTCCTCAAATTCTGGTTCTTCAAAACCTCTTTCCATTTGCCATATGGTATGTTTAGCAAACAACACACACCCTTCATCAGGAAGGGAACACACATTCGCAGATGTAGCCCGTCCACTGCACCCACTTATGACTCAAAGCGTCTTTATCGGCCACCCATATAGAAGTCCGTCTGGTCTGAATGGATGTTCTCGACATCCGACCCTCAGACCCAAAAGCAACTCTGTGTCTGTATGAGGACAGAGACCTCATCCCGACCCCACCTCAGTCTCATGTGCAAGAAGCTACTCCAAGCTTCCCGACTGCTGGCATGACGAATTGCCCTTATCTCCACCATGTTGTCCAGTAGCCCTTAGGACACATCACTACCCATCTTGGGCATCTTGATGGTCTTGTACCTCAAGTGTATGTATAAAACAATAGTTTTCACATAGCCATTTATCTTTGGTGCCACTGGTCTAACAGCCCCGACCCTCAACCCGACCTATAGCTGTTTGTCTAGGCTGGTCCGTCGACCTAGCCCTAACGCACTGCCGCCAGTCCATCGAGTACTATCAGTCCTGACTTGGTACCATGGAAAAATCACACATCAAATTCATTAGAGTTTTCATGGATTTCTCAATTCAAGTTTGTTTATGAGCTCCTGCTTGGAACCACTAGCCTTGGGCCCACTGCACGTGTTTTTCCAAATTCGGGCATTTTAGCCTCACATGTTCAAAAACTGATGCCTCTAACCTATGTGAGCTATTCTAGCTCCTATAAATAACGTCTCCCAAAAGGTTTAAGCATTGACACAAAGTCAGGGGAGAACACTTTTGAAAAAATATAATTTTCACTTCATCCCACCAACCGGGTGTGATGATACCTCCGCTTACAACCGGCAAGCAGCTTTCTTCTTCCTTCAAGGTAGTCCATCATACCAACTAGGTATAATTTCCTCTACTTACAACCGATAAGTAGGTTTTAGCTTAGTTCGCACATCACTCCAACTGGGTGTGATGTTAAAGTTTCACTTACAAGTGGTTTTTCATTTCTAAAGTGCTCATCATCCCAACCATGTATAATTTAAATAAGCCCACTCACTGATTAATGTGAGGTATTCGACCTCGGACGATTTTTCAAATCTACGTGAGTTTTCTCTTGCTTGCGTTCCCGTCACACGTGTCCCTTAACAATTTGGGCAGTCTTATCAATTACGGTTTGGCGTAAAAGCCTCGCCTTAGAATTTTTTATTAATTAAACTTAGGTCCCTAAAGCTCCTTTCTCTTATCTTTAGGTCCCTAATGCCCATGTTTACCTAATTTGAGTCCCAAGGCTTCCAAATTTTCCCTTTTAGTCCTCATTTTACACAAAATTGTTTAAGGGACTCAAGTTTTCCAAATTTCCAATTTGGTCCCCAATTTTTCAAAAATTACAATTTTGCCCCTACTTTCCAAAAATGGCAATTTGACATCAATTATTCCACAAATCGACCAATTGGTCCTCCAACATCTTTTTCATGGCCAATTGGCCCTCAATTTTGGGAAATTGCAAATATGTCCCTCGATTTTACGAAATCCCCAAAATTTCCCAAAAATTTCCCCCAATTTCTTCCCTTCAAATTGACCATTCAATCAAGGTTAGCTGCTCTAATTGAAGATATGGATAAGTTCCTACACTTTCATACAATTTAATTGAGCTTTAAACCGCGTAATTTGGGTTTGAATTGAGCTCAAACGGAGCTTTGCTGAAAAACTGTGCGTAGAGAGAGAAAGCTTCTTAAGCTTACCATCAGAGGTATGGCGATCCGTGCTCTCTATAGGGGAAGGTAGCTCTCTTCCTGAAATACCTTCTAGGATCAAGAATTTCTACAATTGGCCTCGATTTGATGAAGAATTTTGTCAGTGAAATTTGGTAGTTTCTCTCTCTAACTTCGAATGGAAATCACATAGGGGGCCAAATTGGCTTACCTTTTAGCTTTGTTACGGTCTTGTGAGGGTCATGGTAGTGTCGAGAGGGCTTGTTTTGGCCGAAGGAGGGCTGAATTTGGCCAATTTCAGCTCAGCCAAAATAGGGAAGCTTCTGTACTTCGGAGCTGCTTCACTGTTTGATTCCGTCGGCGCTTCTCCAGCGGTCCTCGAATCTAACGAAGGTTGCTATCAGGTAGCTGAATTCCCCCAGAGTCTAAAGAACCCAACCTTGCCCTGTGAGGCTAAGAAAACTACCCAAGTCAGAGCTGTGGTTTCAGCTTCACCAAAAAATGGAGTAGTTGAGAGAGAATGAAGATTTCAAGTGTGAGGAGAATGAATGGAGAGGATCTCTTTATATAGGGAGCTCGGGGACTCTCTGCCCGACTGTTTCACATCTTGTTCAAGCTTATCCTTGCCCTGAAATGACATGAACGAAGACATTTTTCCTTCACCAGCGCTGTCCATTTTCTATAATGAATGAATATTGTTGTCATCTAAAGTAAGAAGACGACATTGTTCCGAACCAGACCAGACCGGTTCGACCAGGTTCAACGCTTAAACCGGTCGTTTCAGGCCCAATTCGACTAATTTTCTCAAAATTAAAAATGTCTAAATTCATTCTCTATCGAATGGTAACTTCAATTCCCCAATTTGAATATTTTAATCCACTTAGAAAATTGAATTTAGGAATCGATTCAATGATGGTTCAATCCGGTTCAGTCTGGTTCACCTGAATTGGTCTATTTTTCTCTTCCAATTCATCTCAAGGTCCTTTTCCATGATTTTTATGACTCCTTAAGTCATTTGGTGTTTGTAAATTTCTCAATTTACTCTTTCCTTGCCAGTTGTGGTTTGTGAACAGGCTCGGTTTTCTCTTTTGAAACGATCAGTTCTTTTCCTGATTTTATTATCTATAAAGGGACGGGATTTATAGGCCTACTGTATGAATTTTCAAAACATGGCCTTGGGCCGACTTCTCTTTCAAAATCACTACCTTGGGCCCACTTGAGCAATTCTAGCTCTATGATACACATACTTAAGGCACTTAGTAGAAATAATTCCTAAAATGTTTAAGCTGATTCACGAAGTCAAGGGAGTCGATTTTTGGAAAATAGTTTTTTTTTTACTTTTAGGAATTTGAAAGTACGATCATCACCCCAAATGTGCATTATGTTAGAAATCCTACTCACCCGTATTCCGTGACTCGTTCTTCTGGGATGGATTTCAGATTTCTTTGGATTGTGTTGCGGTTGTAAGTAGAAATCTTCTTTTTGTACCTAAATAATCACGGATAATTATTCAAGATCCAAATCTTTTTACTTTGTTCCCTAGGTTTTCTCCTAATTACATATAAGTCCCTATGATTATTTTATTTGAAATTAATTCCCAATTAATAACAAAAAATTCCTAAGTTCATTTTATTTGCAATTTCACCCTTTATATAACTTTATCAAAATAAAATTACTTAAATTGAAAATAAATCCTTATATCTTCAATTTCAATTAAATTCACATTTTTAATAGCAATTATGTCCTTAAATTCTTCTTAATTACAAATTGACCCTTAATTGATGTCAATTTCACAAAAATCCCTAATTTGCCCAATTTTGTTAAAAATTACATTTTAGCCCCTAAATCTTCAATACATCAAATTTTTAGCAAAAGCTAGTTAATTTCCTCCCACCATGCTTCTAGTTATCTTCTCCATCTCCCTACTAGTATTCTAAACTTTGAATTGCTTAATTTGACCAAAAATTGAGCTCAAATAAAGATTTGCCATAAAATCTTTCTAGAGTGAGAAAGTTTTCATTTCTTACTAGCGAAGTGACGGTTGTCAGAGCTCTATATAAGGATGGCTAGTGCTCGTCAAGGGGATCCTCATAGGATCAAATTTCACGTCAATTGATTGCATGGGCAAGGAGAAGCTCATTAGCAAAATTTATGATGATTTCGCTCTATAATTTTACTATTACGACGAGGAAAGGCAAAATTGGCTTATCACAAAGGTCCAAGGAGGTCGAGGTTTAGTCATGGGGTGTTGTGGGAGGATCAGCCTGGTCTTAGGGGGTCGGTGGTGGTTGGAATTTAACTCGAAATCTTTTGCCCGAATTCCATCGCTGAAGTTAGTGCACTATGCATACTCTCTGGAGCTTCTCTAGTGACCTTTGTGCCCAATGAATTATGCAGGAAGGTGGAGGACCTACTCATCATTCTAGGGAACTAAATTGCACAGTCGAAGGTGGAGGAAATGGTTGATGTCGGAGCTCTAGTTCATAGATGGTTAGAAAATTGAGTTGTCCTTCTTCTTCTTCTTCTTCTTCTTCTTCTTCTTCTTCTTCTTCAGTTTTTCGAGTGATGAGGAGGATGAATGGAGAGGAGCTCTTTATATAGGGAGCTCGGGGACTGGCATTCTATCCATCGATCCATCAGTCAACCATTAACTTGTCAATTTAAGGCCTTGTCGGAGTCATTAAAGGCTCACTAGAGTTAAGGTGTTGGTCATTCTCCCTTATTGTTCAGAAAATTGATGGAAGAAGACAACAAGGTGCGTGTGTGTGCGTGCTTCGCATGTGCGGCCTGCCACATGTCACATTGTGATTGGCTGACATTACTGATGTGGTCGCTCAATCAGCCTCCGAGACACCCATTGACTCATTGATCGAACACGTAGCGACTTCTCATTAGTCGACTAAAGTAACGTGGCCACTAATCGAATCTAGCCTTCTATTGACCATGACACGTGGTGTTCTCTGATTGATTGATTTAAATTAATCAGCTTCCCCTCCTAAGCACTGCGTCATTGCCAAGTGTCAGCCTCTCATTGGCTATGACCATCCGACATGGCTCTGCCATGTGTTAACCTTTGATTTTTCGACCGTTCTTCGAAATCCTAGTCTACCACTAACGTGGCATCTTTGCCATGTGTAAACACCTCATTGGTCAGCCCTCTTGATGATATTTCTCCTTAGTTGACCGTTGACTAAGGACACATGTCTCTCCCTCATTGGCCGGTCTTTAGTGATGTGGCTTTTTCTTCGTCTAACCATTGATCGAGTACCCATGTCATGCTCTAATTGGCCAACACTTCCAAACACTAACTGAGCGAATAACTTGGCACACTTTACCATGTGTCATGCACTGATTGGTCGCATGCACTAATGGGCCGCTAACTTGACATGTGGTTCGTTGACTGGTTAGATCGTTGACCGGTTCAGTCGGATTGGGTTCGATGACCCAAAATTAAAAATCGACCGATTTTGGCATGATTCGACCGTTTTTCTAAAATATAAAATTTTTTAAATTTGTCTAAATTAATTTTCTACACAATTGTGACATCAATTTCCCAAACTGATATTTTTATGTCAAATAGAAAAATGAATATTTGAACCGGTTCTTTTTTGTTTAGGTCTGATTCAACCTAGTTCAGGTCTGGTTCACCCTGAACCAGTCCAATTTCCTCTTCCAATTCCATTCATGGTTCTTTTCCATGAATTTTGGGTTTTTATTGACCACTTGGAATTTTTCAAATTCTCATTATGGCTTCTCTATACTAATTTCCTATTCGATGTAAACCTTGGTTTCTCTTGAAATTTTCCAGTTCCCATTTCCGGATTTCTTATTATTAGAAACGAGTTTTATAATTTCTCCCCTCATTTTAGGAGTTTTGTCCTCAAAACTCGTTTGATATTATGACAAGTTTCTTATGATAATTTTGGTCCTCCTCTTACTTGTTCTAAAATTCCAATAACTAAAATTGTTCCCCATTTCCTTTTGTTGAGGTATTTTCCCTCTTTCAATTATTCTCTATTACTCTCACCTTAAACCTTCATCCAAGATCATATCCTCTGATTATCACTTCGTGATGGCACCCTCTTTATGCCGGTCATATAGTTCTGGTCCCTTTTTCTAAGGGCACACTTATATAATACATCCAAAAATTTCACCTCATATCACACTTTTTTCCCATTTAGTTTTTCCTCTACTTTTTGGGGCATCCCTTATTACTCCGGTCTTCACTCATATTCATGCATCCAATCAGTTTGAGACATTATGCCTCATCCATTTTAATCTCACATTCATGATGATTGAACACCTATTTTCACCATAGTCATCTCCCTTCTCTTCTTGAGTAGTGATTACTTTTTCAGTTCATCTCAAGATCATTTTTATAGGTTGGGAGGCCTTGTGTCTCTGTCTTTTGGATATCCTTTCTTTGGTACGCTAGTACTATGGTCCCAAATCTTTCAGTATTATTTCTCCATTCAGGCCCTTTGGGTCTTTCATTTATCTTCCGCATTGTACTAATACTTTTGTTTGTCACTATAATAACCTATATAGGGTAAAATGTCTTTCTATTATATTCTCTTGGTACATTATATCACAATTCCTTCATCGGATGACAAAGAATTATTGAAACCCCGTCCACATGATTATTCCCATCACCATTCCATCATTCTTTAAGTACTTCCTTCGTACCTAGCCACCATTGATTTTCGATTAACTTCCAGGGTTATCCCCGAAAATTCCTTAACACCATCACTTGTCATTTGTTTAATGGGGGCATTCATTTAACATATTATGTATTTTTCCCTTTTTGTTCCATTTATGCCACCTAGAAAGTTTCTTTACATATACTCTTCATCCCTTCATAACACTACTACTCTAAGTCCATGGATCTTATTAATTTTTCACAAAGCTTGACCTTCTATGTCTTCCCTTTAAGTTTTGACACCTTTCGCTTTATAGTTAGGTCTTCATGTGGTATTCCCTTTACCCATTTTGCTCTAGGGTGGTTTATACATCATAATTGTATGACTTTACAATTATAATTCTTCAACTTGGATTGCATTCCGGTTCCGAGGTTTTGTGGTTCTCTTTTGGGTCCATTTTGTAGTTCTCTTTTAGGTCCATTTTGTAGTAGTTTCCCTTTGTTTTTACATATAAAACTCCTCCCAATAGAATATTGGCCATCCTACGACCAACTTTTAAACTTCTTACTTTTTCCCTTTTTTGTTCAAAAATTTTGCTTGGCGTCCTTCTAACAGATGGACATGTGTAACATCGTGTGTAGAGTAATTCAAAAATTTTAGAATAAAAAAACCAAATTGGTTCATATGAACTCGATTCCATTAGAATACTGAAGTTATTGTGTTTGTGTAGAGTAATGCTAGGATGGGTGACCTTCCGAGAATTATTCATTTTGCATTCTCTTAATAGTTGTCAACTCATATTGTTTTAGTAACCCAAAATTAAATAACATACTAGCATTAATGCATCTGATCCTATCAAAACTCCAAGGTTAAGTATGCTTCGACAAGACTAGTGTTAGGATGTGTGACCTCGGGAAGTATTCATTTTATATTCTCTCAATAGTTGTCAAACCATATTGTTTTAGTAACCCAAAATTAAATAACATACTAGCACTAATGCATTGGATCCTATCAAAACTCCAATGTTAAATGTGCTTGGGCTATAGTAGTGTTAGGATGAGTGACCTCTTGGAAAGTATTCATGATGCATCCCCTCAATAGTTGTCAAAACGTATTTTTTTAGTAACCTAAAATTAAATAGCATACCCACACCAATGCACAAAGATCTGATTAGAACTCCAAAGTTAAGTGTGCTTAGGTGAGAGAAGTGCTAGGATGGGTGGCCTACTAGGAAGTATTCATGTAGGGTTGCACCCTTTCAATAGTTGACAAATCATATTTTTTTAATCCAAAATTAAAAATATACCAGCACTAATGCAAGATCCCTTTAGAACTTCGAAGTTAAGCGTGCTTGGTGAGAGTAGTGCTAGGATGGGTGACTATTGAGAAGTATTCATGTTGCATCCCCTCAATAGTTGTCAAACCATATGTTTTAGAAACCCAAAATGTAATAACATACTAGCACTAATGCACTATATCCTATCAAAACATTGAAGTTAAGTGTACTTGGGTGAGAGTAGTGCTAGAATGGGTGACCTCCCAAGAAGTTTTTTTTTAGTAACCCAAAATTTCGATCAAAAGTAGTTTATGGAATTATATTATAAGTTTAAAATTTAATTGACATAATTGGAATAAATAAAGTGAAAAGTGTAAATTATTAGGTGAAAATAATGAGATAAATATATATATATATATATATATTTATATATTGTTTTATTAATCTTATGTCCTCCCTAACGTAAATATCATAAATATCTATATTTATTTATTGAAATTAATAGCAATAATTTAATACATATATTTAATTATTAGAATTAATACTAACAAATACCCATCAATTTCCGAAGAATAATGACAACATTAATACCGTAGTAATAAATTCTCTCCATTTAATACGCAATTCTACTTCTATATAAAGAGCTCATTCCCATTCATTCTCCTCACACTTGAAAACTCTTTTCTCTCTCTAATACTCCATTTCCTAGTGAAGACTTATGCATTTTTCTTAACCTCAGAAGGAGAGGTCAGGCTCTTTAGATTTCGGGGGAAGTCAGCTATCTGATAGCAACCTCCATCCGATACAAGGATCACCGACATAATCAAACAGTGAAACAACTCCAGTAGACCGAAGCTACCCTGTTTCAGCCTAGCTAAAATTAGCCGGATTCAGCCCTGCTCTAGCCAAACCAAGCTCTCCCAACTTCGCCACAACCATCATACGACCTCAACGATGCTAAAATGTAAACCCCGCACATTTGAGTTAAGGAAAACCGGGAAAAGAACCGGTCAAACCGAATAATAAAAACCAAATCGGTTTACATTTGGAAATAAGAAATATGAAAATTTACAATTTTCGGTTGATCCAAAGAATTTATTCAACATTGGAAAAGAAATTTAAGACAAAATAGAAAACAAAAACCAAATTGGTTCTGGTGAACTAGATTACATAAGAACTTCAAAGTTAAGCGTGCTTACCTTAGAGTACGGCTTATCATAAATAGCCATCAATTAATATATATTTAATTATTAAAATTAATACCAATAATTTAATACCTAAATTAAATTATTGAAATTAATACAAATAATTTATTACCGAAATTAAATTATTGGAATTAATACCAATAATTTATGGCAATATTAATAATAGTAATAAATCTCGCCTATTTAATACACAGGTTTTACGACTATATAAAGAGGTTATCCCCATTTCATTCTCCTCACACTTGAACACTTCTCTCTCTCTCTCTCTCTCTCTCCTGCTCCATTTCCTAGTAAAGCTCGAACCAGAGCTTCGACTTAAACAAAAGTCGGGCTCTTTAGAACCAGGGAGAAGACGCTATCTGATAGCAAACTCCAGTCAATCCGAGAACTGTTGGAGAAGCGCCGACATGATGGAATAGTGAAGCAATTCCGGTGGACCGAAGCTGCCCTATTTCGGCCAAGCTGGAATCGGCCATTTCAAGCCCTCCTCAGGCTAAACTAAGCCCTCCCAACACTTCCTCAGCCTTTTCACGGCCGAATTAGGACCGAAATGTAAGCCAATTCGGCTCCCCTTTATAATTTTCGAACAGTGCTAGAGGGAGAATCGACCGAATTTCAATCATGAAATTCTAATCCAATTTCGCATCAATTGATACAATACTTGATATTAGGATGAACCTCAGGATGAGACCTATCTGCCCAGATCGAAAGCTCGGACTGTCGTGCCTTCACCGGAATGTTAAATACCAGGAACGCCAGCAAGGACAAGCTCGCGTGAATACAAAGAACCAGTCTAGTGGAAATCACAGCATTAACGGGTGAGTGGGTTTACTAACGTCATACCCGGTTGGGATGATGAGCACAAATTAAAGTTAAAAACCACTTACCGGTTGTGAGTGAATTTACTAACATCATACCCAGTTGGGGATGATAAGTGCCTCGATATAAAAACCCAATATTTAGTGGTATTTTAATCATCACTACTTAGAGAAAGTGATGTGAAAGTTATGCGGAAAAACTACTTACTGGTTGTAAGTAGATCATACCCGGTTGGTATGATGAGACTTCCTCGAAGGAAGTTGAAAACCCGTTCATCGGTTATGAATGGAGATGTCCTTATACCGGTCGGTATGATGGACAGTAAAAACCTATTTTTGTCGGAAGATCTCTCCCCTGACTGTGTGACAATGCTTAAACAATTTGGGAGAACTTCTCGACGGGAGCTCGAATAGCTCTGATAGGCTAGGGGCCTCGGTTTTGGAACTTGGGTGCTAAATGCCCGATTTTGAAAATCTCGTACAGTGGGCCCAAGGCCAGTTGGCACGAGCAGGAGCTCGTAAACGAACATGATATATGTGCCATAAAACTTAATAAGTGAATTGTTTGGCCATGGTACCAAGATAGGACCGACATGTTCAGTCAACTAGCGGCAGTGCGACATGACAGGTCGACGGACTAGTCAAGACAAACAGCTGCGGGTTGAGTTGAGAGTCGGGGCCATTAGACTAATGGCACCACAGATTACATGGCAATATAAGAAAACATTGTGTGTGCATGCACTATGAGTACGGGATCATCAAGACACCCATGAGGGGTAGTGATGCGTCCTAAGGGCACTGGACGACCTGGTGGCTATAAGGGCAGTTCATCGTTCCAGGTGTCTGTGCGAAATTTGGAGTAGCACGAAGCGCATGAGACCGGGGTGGGGACAGGATGAGGTCTCTGTCCCCATACGGACACGAAGAAGTGATTTCAGGATTGTGGGTCGGATGTCACGTACATCCACTCATTCCCACGGTAGAAGTGGTCGTACTTCTATCCGGGTGGCAGGAAAAGTCGCTCCGAAGCCACTAGCGGGTTCAGTAGTGATACTGACTTGTGAATGTGTGTAACCTTCATGATGAAGGATGTGTGTTGGGTGATGACACACCGTGGTAACTAAGAAATAATGGAAAAACTCAAATTTTTAAATGAAGGGATTTTTGAAAACAAAGGAGTCTGGCACACTCCATATAAATATTTTTCTTAAAAGTCAAAAGTTTTTAAAAACCCATTCACTGAGTAGTCGTACTCACCCCCTCCCTTATATCCCTTTCAGGAAATCTTGGAAAGCCTCCCCTTAAAGACCGTCAACTAAGATGCCTGTAAGACAGGTATGTACAGTTTTAAATTTCATATAGTTTTGATTATGTTATTCCAGGAAAAAGGCGCAGGTTAAAGGATGCCTTACTCTTTACGGTTTATAATAAGGGGAAACCCTTTAATAAATTGGGAGAGTGGCGGGTTGATCACGGGGATCCGACCAAACCGGGTCAGGGCGTGACATAAAAGGTCAATAGTAGGAATTCTTGATCCTAGAAGGTACTTTAGGAAGAGAGCTACCTTTCCCGATAGAAAGCTTGGACCGTCGCACCACCGACGGGACAAGTGTGATTAGAACACCAGCAAGAGAAAGCTCAAGTCAACTTGAAAAACCATCTGTGGACGAACACGTCATGGTAAATGAGTGAGTGGGTTATTCACAGCATATCTGGTTGGGATGATGAGCACAATTTAAAGATTTAAAAACCCCTTACCAGTTATGAGTGGGATTTTATATCATTCCCGGTTGGGGATGATAAGTACCTCGAAATGAAAACCCACTACTTTGTGGTATTTTAAACATCACAACTTAGAGGAGTGATGTGAAAATCATGCAGAAAAACTACTTACCGGTTGGTATGATGAAACTTCCTCGAAGGAATTGGAAAACCCATTCATCGATTATGCGCGGAGATGTCATCATACCCGGTCGGTATGATGGATAGCTGAAAAATATTTTTTATCAGAAGTGTTCTCCCCTGACTATGTGCCACTGCTTAAACAATTTGGGAGACCTTCTTGATGGGAGCTCGAATAGCTCTTATAGTTCGGAGGCCTCGGTTTTGAAACTTGGGGGCTATTATGCCTAGTTTTGAAAATCTCAAACAAGTGGGCCATAGGTCAGTGGGCATGAGTAGGAGCTCATGAACAAATATGAAATATATGCCATAAAACTTTAAGTAAATGAATTGTTTGGCCATGGTACCAAGACAGGACCGACATATTTAGTTAACTAGTGGCAATACGACATGACAGGTCTCTAGACTAGTCAAGACAAACAACTGCAGGTTGAGTTGATGGCCAGGGCCATTGGACCAATGGCACCATTGATTATAAGGCATGAGATAAAAATACTAATTGTGCATGCACTATGTATACAGGACCTTCAAGACACCCAAGAGGGGTAGTGATTGTCCTAGGGCCCTAGACAACCTAGTGGATATAAGTGCAGTTCGTCGGACCAGGTGACCTTATGAAGCTCAACGTAGCTTCATTGCGCATGAGACCAGGGTGGGGTCAGGATGAGGTCTCTATCCTCATGCGGAGATGGAGAATTGATTTCGGGATTAAGGGTCGGATGTCGCGTACATCCACTCATTCTCAGGGTAGAAGTGGATGTGCTTCTATCTAGGTGGCCGGTAAAGTCGCTCCAATGCCACAAGTGGGTTCAGTGGACGGGCTAGCCTGCGATTGTGTGTTTTGACCTTCATGATAAAGGATGTGTGTTGGGTGATGACACACAGTGATTAATAAGAAATGGTGAAAAACCGAGATTTTTAAAGTGGAGAAAATCTAAAGGAAATTAAGGAGTCTGGCATACTACAACTTGAAAATGTCACCCTCGGTAGGGTAAAGGTTTTAAAAATTAGTATTTGAGGAAATGATATTTTAAAAGAAAATAAGGAGTTTGGCACAATCTGATTAAAGTTGTTTTATTTATGAAAGCTCACTCCCAACCCCCGCTCACTGAGTGTAGAACTCACCCCCTCCCTTTTACCCCTTCAGGAAAACAAGGGAAAATCAATCTTAAAAACTTCCTTGTATAGGAACTATAAAATTAGGTATGTCTATTTTTTAGTTTTGTATAATGTTATTCCAGGAAAGGTACATGTTTAAAGGATGCCTTACTCCTCTCAGGTTTAAAAGAGGGGAAAACCCTTAGTCAACCAGGAAGAGTGGTGGGTTGCTCACGGGGATCCGACCAAACCAGGTCGGGGCATAACACAGTGTAAATTCTTCCACTCTTCTTGTTCTCATTATTTCTTGTATGCGTCCATGGTCGGATGGGTTTCTTCTCCTTAGCTCGTCTCTTGCTAGTGTGTGCACTAGATCCGTTTCGTACGCCTTTCCTTATTTCTCATTGACTAGGGTGTTATGGTCTTTATGACGATTAGAGACTTCCAATGCTTTTTCTTGTTTCTCCACACTCACTGCACCAAGGTCATGGGTGAGTTTCCATCTCACTGCCTTCTAATCTCTTTCCATAGCGTTGTGACCATTCCTTCTATTTGAGAACTTCATTTTTATCTCCTTTTAACTGATGAGGGTCCTTGGGTACTTTCATGGGTTTTCTTTAAGCGATTGCGTGATTCTAATTTACCCCTCTCTTACCAATTTCCTTATTGATCCCTTTTTACCTCAACTATCGAGTTTCTGGATTATTCCTTAACTTTAACTAACGACATAGTCATTGCTATTATTCTTCTACTTCTTATCATATCTCTTCATTGGTTGGAGATATCCTCCCTTAAGGATTTTCATTCCTTAATCGACTTGTTTTTTAGTTGTGGTTGTTTCACGAATATCCCTACTTCACTTATCAATGATCACATATTGTAAGTGTTTCCCTTTGTAGTCTTTTCTTTAAGAGTTTTTCTTGTTTGTCACTTCCTCTACTCTCGTCCCTTGAAGTAAAGAGACTTACATCTTACATCTCGTAGCTTGAGTTCCTTACGATAGAGATGGGACTTGACCAATCCTCTTCGATGTTTATAAGTATTTAACCTCCTTCTTGGAATCTCGTGAATACACCTTATGGCCTTCTGTCCCCCATCCTTATCTCCACTTGTATTTCATTTACAAGTTTACTTGTTAGGAGAAAAACTTTGAATATTGGCTTCCTAACTTCCATGTCAAAATATCAAAAGGTTATTCCCCCATAATTTTAAACTCATCGTCCAAGTCTCCTTTTTACTTTTTAGTCCAAGTCATAAACTTTTATTTTTAACCTATTGGTAGACGGGTTGATTCTTTCGCCTTTTAATTGATTTAACGATTTCCTTCAACCTTCTTTTTTGAGGTGTTGACCTTCACAACTTTTTACCAAAATATTTCTTTTGCTTAAATTGAAGAGAACAAACTTGGGTATATAAAGTTTTACTTTATTAATTTCATCAGTCATTATATGACTTTATTACATATGTAAGGAGTTACACCTAACATCCTTACTATCTTTTGCAACTAATCAAACATGTTAATTGACTCAGAGTTCTTCTTAACTAAATTTTGAGACAATCCTTCTTACGATGCCCAGTTGAGAGGTGTCACCTTTGGTGGTGGGCATGCTCCTCCAAGGTACTTCCATCACCTTGTACATTGATTCATACTTGGCTCTTCGTACTCTGATGAAGACCTCTCACTCCAGGAACTCTTAAATTTGGCCTTTTGAGTGATAGAGACCCCATACTTTTCTAGCACTAATGCTTCATACTCATAAGCTTACCACATAAAATTTATCAGTTCTAGATTTGTACTGACATGTGGTAGTTTGTTGAAGACTTGCACATAGTTAGCATAGGCTTCCTAGAAAATCTTTTTGGCTTCTATGTGGGCTTGGGTCAGCTCTGGTTTTTTGGGTTTTGGTGGAGATGTCTCATCTTCCACTGAGATTCGGGAGGTTCTCTTTCATTTGGGAATTTTCCTACAAGTGAAATCTTTCTTATAAATTTACAAAACATTTTCGTAAGACAAATTTCATGCAATGATTACTTTCGGTATTATTTCAAAAATATTTTCCTAGCATCCTAATTTTCGAAAATAGCTTATTTCCTAAACTCAAGTTCAAAAATTCTTTGCCCTGAGACAACTTTACTTGTCACACTCCGACCTAGTTTGGTCGGAACCCTGTGAACAACCCGTCACTCTTCCCAGTATTTAAAAAGAATAACCATCATTGTGGTATTGACAATAGTCAGGCATAATGTCACGCCCCGACCCGGTTTGGTCGGAGTCCGTGATAAACCCACCACCCTTCCTTGTGCCATTCAGGTACATCTACTCAAATGAGGAAAGGAAGGTAAAGGCGTGTCCACACTCAAACCCTTACTTAAGTTGGGGGTAGGAAGCATACCATGAGGGTCTGAGTGCGTCCAGAACTTCTTATCGGGGTAATGTCCTACAAAGGGGTTGAGTGAGGGGATGAGTTCGACAACTCAGTGAGCGAAAACTTATTATAACGGTTTACTTGAATTTATCTTATATTTAATTTATTTTCGTTATTTCACACATTCACAGAATCAACAACCGCCCACCTATCATAGGAGGGATCACACGTTCGTAGAGCGGTCCTCAACCGTGCCACTTATGGATCGGGGCACATTTACTGTCCACCCTGATAGAGGGATGTTGCCTCTACCCAGAGTTTGTGCGGATATCAGTAATCTGACCCCAAACTCAAATTCTTCCACCATGTCCACTCAACGGGACGAGACCTCCTTCCCTCTACTGCCTCGCTCCGTGCACAGGAAGCCATCGGCTTCACAACCTACTGAACGATGATATTGCCCTTATGCTCCCTGGGTCGTCCAGCAGTCCTTAGGTCCCATCACTACCTCATGCCAGGTGTTCTGATGGCCCGAACCCCATGGTACATGCACAATCAATAAGTTTTTAAGTTATTGCCATTATCTTTGGTCCTCTTGCACAACGGTCTATCAGCTTGGCTTTGGACCCACCACGTGTACTGGCCCAACAGGTACGATGACCCAGCTTCGGCATAGCAGCGGTTTGGCTCAACAAGCTCGAAAACTCAGCTTGGCTCGATGGGCACCACATAAGTTTCCATTATTCATGTATTTTAGCCTCATGTATCACATGTCTGTTTTGGACGGGTCCATGCCCGTATCTACCAGCCTTGGGCCCACTAGCATCTCGAGCATAAGCCCGGAATTAGCTTCCAAATATTTTAAGTAGAGTCACACAGTAAGGGGAAGCTAATTTTGAGAAAACAAATTTTCAAATCTTAAACCGTCATTCCAACCGGAATGGACGTCATAGCGGTTTCCACTCACCCGATGATTTTGGCAGGGTCGCACCAGCGGAGTCTAGCCTCGCAGCTCCTCTTACAGAAGCAGGTGCTTGAATAGTCAGTCCCTACATGTCATGGATGTCCTTGTTAGGGCATTGAACTAAGGAATTGTACTTCTTGGCATATTTGCGTATAAGCCTTCATATTTGGCATTAATTGCACTTTAGTCCCCAAGGTTTGTGCGTTCAACTTTTCCTCCACAATTATCATTTTTTTAGTTAATTTGACCCCCAAATTTTCTAATTATCCCTTCGGTTCCTTAATTTTATCAACACTGCCCATGGTTTCCTTTAATTTTCTAAAATTGCCTTTTAGCGTCAAATTTTTCAAAAATTATAATTTGACCCCCAAATTTTCAAATTTTACAAATTGGTCCTCCATTTGATCCAATTTGTCCAACGGATCCTTAATTTTGTTAAATCGCCATTTGGTCTCCAATTTTCAAAAAATCCTCAATTTGCCCAAACTTCTCAAAAATTACATTTTGGTCCCCTAACTTTGCAAAATTTCCATTTTGCCCCAAATTTGTCCAATTTGTCCAATTGACCCTCAATTGGGGTGAATTTCATGAAAATACCCTCAATTTTATGAAACTACCGTTTAGCACTATAATTTTTAAAAATTGCACAAAAGTCCTCCAAAATCTCCAAATTGGCCTCCACCTTCTTCCCCAATTTGAGCATATGACACTTCAGATCTTACCTCATCCAATTGGCAGCCTATAAGTCCTTGTTTTCTTCAATTCTTACTTCTAATCACATTCTACAGATCCCCTCGATCGTCCTGCACTTCGAATTTCTAAATTTGGCTAAGTTTTGTGCCAAGCCGGAGCTCCACCAACAAAGTTACAGTATAGAGAGAAAGCTTGCATTTCTTACCAACGGAGAGGTGGTGGTCGGAGCTTCAGGTGGGGGCGGCTAGAGCTAGTCAAGGGGAACCTAGCAGGATTGAGTTCTGCTGCAATTCGTTGCTGCACTATGGACATTTGAAGAGAGAAATTTCTATCGGTGCAGCTCTGAAATTTAGAAGTTCCGACAAGGAGAGGCGAAATTGAGCTTATCGGGGCCTGTAGGGGTGTTGTGGAGGACCTTAGGCGGTTAGTGGTGGCTAAGGTGAGCGGTGGAAGGGCCAGTTGGGGCAAGGTGGTGTCGGGAAGTAGCTTGCTGCTTTGAGCTCTGAAGCAGCTTTACTGTGCAATCTCCCTCACACCTCCCTGAGCGCTCCTTGGTTGTTTTGAGGAAGTCTAGAGCTAGAGGATTCTTCCCCAGTTCCCATGCCACCCTTCGAAGCTCCTTTGGTGGGAATTTTACTCGTCATCAGAGCTCTAGTTTGAAGCTCGCCAAAAAACTTACTCTTCTTCTTCTTCGATCCATTGTAGGATGCCAAGAATGAATGAGTGGGTGCACTTTATATAGGAAGGTTGGCAATTGCCTTTAGAACAAACACTACACCATAACAGGTGACTCGATAGTTTCGCATCTCATCAATTTTCTTTAGACCTTTATCTTTGTGTTACTAGCCCAATGAGTCTGATGACCTAGCTTCGGCTCGGTAGCTTCAACACACAAATTATTTAATCATGATAATTTTATAAGGTTAAATAATAAGAATTTATCTATGCGATTGAACCTGTTGCCATCAGTATTGGGCATATTGTACAAATTTTTAAAACATGGCCTTGGACTCACTTTTCTTTCAAAATCGTGGCTTTATACCCAATTGAACAATTCTAGCTCTATGATATGCATACTTTGTGCCCTTACCAAAAATTACTCCAAAATTTTTTAAGTAGATTCACGTAGTCAAGGGAGACTATTTTTAGAAAATTATATTTTTTTTAATTTCAGATATTTGAAAGTAGGCTCATCACCTCAAACAGCATGATGCCAGAAATCTCACTCACCTGTATTTTATGACTTGTTCATCCTAGATTAATTTCCGATGTCTTTGCATTGTATTGCGGTTGTAGGTAGAAATCTCATTTTCGTAACTAAATTATCACGAATAATAAATTATTCAATATCCAAATCTTTTCACTTAGTTCCCTTGGTTTTCTCATAATTACATAGAAGTCACTACCTTTTATTTTATTGGCAAATAATTACTAAAAATTCGTAAGTTCACTTTATTTGCAATTTCACCCTTTATATAACTTTATCAAAATAAAATTATTTAAATAGCAAATAAATTCTTATAAATATTTTTAATTACAATTAAATTTCCAAAATTATTTTTAATTATAATTAAGTCATTTAAATTCTTCTTAATTATAAATTTACCCTCAATTGATATCAATTTCACAAAATTCCTAAATTTTCCGAAAGTCCAAAATTTATCCAATTTCGTCAAAAATTGTATTTTAGCTCCCGAATCTTCAATTCATCAAATTGATCATCTAAACCTTGTTAATTTTCTCCTATCATACTTCTAATCATTTTCTCCATCTCCCTACAAGCATTCTAAACTTTGAATGGCTTAATTTGACATAGAATCAAGCTCAAACGAAGTTTTATTGGAAAATATTTCTAAAGAGAACTTTAATTTCTTACCGGCGAAGGGACAGTTGTCAGAGATTTGGATATGAATGGTTAGTACTCATCAAGTGTATCCTCCTAGCATCAAATTTCACGTCAATTAACTCCTTGAGCAAGGATAATTTTATTAGCAAAGTTTATGATGATTTCGCTTTGTAATTTTACTATTCCGACGAGGGGAGGTGGAATTGGCTTACCATAAAGGTCTAGAGAGGTTGAGGTTTAGTTGTGGGGAGCTGTGGGAGGGTTGGTCTGGTCGAAAGGGGTAAATGGTGATTGAAATTTATCTCAAAAGCTTTTGCCCAAATTCCATTATCGAAGTGAGTGTACTCTATAGCCTTGTCGGAGCTTCTTCGTGGACATTTGGGCTGAATGAAGTATGTAGGAAGGTGGGAGATTTCCTCATGATTCTAAGTAACTAAATTGCACGATCAGAGGTGGAGGAAAAGATCGATGTCGAAGTTCTGGTTTAGAGATGTTCGAAAAATGGAGTTGTTCTTCTTATTCAGGCTTTCGAAGGATAGGGAGAATGAATGGAGATGAACTATTTATATAGGGAGCTCAAAGACTGACCGTTCTATCTATCCATCCATCGGTTGTCCATTAACTCGTCGATTGAAGGTCTTGTCGGAGCCATTAAAGGCTCACCGGAGTTAAGGCATCAATCATTATCCCTTCCTATTTAGAAAACTGAAGCAAAAAAATAACACTTTGCGCTGCGTGCGAGCTTTGCATTGACTGAGGACACGTGTTACTCCCTTATTGGTCAGTATTTGGTAATGTGGATTTTTCTTCGTTTTATTGTTGACCAAGTATACGTGTCATGCTCTCATTGACCAGCACTTTTAGATGTTGACCGAGCAGCTGACTGGGCATGCTTTACCACATATTGCATGTTGATTAGTCGTACGCACTAATAGAGCGCTAACTTCGCAGTCAGTCCGTTGACTAGCTAGATGTTCTATCGGAATGGGTTCAATGACCCGAAATAAAAAATTGGGCAGTTCATGCTCGATCCAACCAATTTTCTAAAAATTAAAAATTTATAACTTCGTCAAAATTAATTTTTTACACAATGATGAATTCAATTTTTCAAATTGATATTTTTAAGTTGATTAGAAAAATAAATTTTTAAATTAGTTAAATTCGCTTCAACCCACTTTAGTTATAATTCATATTAAACTAGTTCAATTTTATTATCCAATTCTATTTATGATTATTTTAAATTATTTTTAGGTATTTATAAAGTATTTATAATTTTTCAAATTACTGTTTTCACTTCTATATACCAATTTTTCATTCGTTTTAAAATTTAGTTGTTTTCAAAAATTTTCGATTTAAACTTTCGAATTTATTATTATTGGAAACGAGTTTTAAAATTTTTCATATGAATTGGGAAACGTCGTTCCGTAGATTGTGAGGATCGGATGGAGACTTCTAGGAAATGGAATTCTCTTTTGGATAAATGGAGTGGGCGTTATTCGGAAGAGGACAACATGCCTGTTTTGCTTAAATAAATCTCATACTTGATGGAAAAAAATAATGCAACCTTTTAGTTAAATTGCATTTTGCATTTTTTTCAAGTATTAGTCAAATCCTTCAAAGTTGCTTATAGGAAGAGACATAAAGGGACTTTCGTATGTTAGAATCTAATTTACTAGAAATGGGAAGAATCTTGCATAGCTGGTGAATATTATAATTATAATAATCATATCATGAATCCTATTGGTTCCCTACTAATAATACCAAGCTGATTGGTCCAATGTGAGAATGATTCTGATTGGTCTGTCACAGACAACAAAGATTAGATTTGCTAGGTCGGACAGTTGCCCACGTGGTTGATGGTAGGAAAACCCACCATTTCAAATAATTAAAGAGTATGCCAAAAAAGGAACTAAAATAATCCTGTCACCCTCGTGAGTGTGCATGATCTGTCACTGCATTGCCAAGTGGAAAACTATTATATTAATTAAATTGAATGGAAATCAAAGTTGATGATAAAAATATATTTTCTTTCTCTTTATTGTTAATTCAACTTGGGCAATGAATTAAAAATAGTGTAATTTCTAACATGAGGTTCATTTCAACTTGCAACTTCATTTTTTTTAATATTTTCATGAATCTCTTGGAATAAATTAATATAATTATTTTTAAATTAAATGATGTGAAAACCCATAAAATTTTACAAAAGAACATTTCCATTTGTGATGTTGACACATGTTAACCTTTCAATATTTGGGACCACATCTTGTTGTCATGTCGGAAGATGATCTATGATCATTATTGAAACCATGGAAAGAATGTATAACATGAATGATGTATCCGCCAATAGATTATTGATAAATAATATATTTGGTCCTGATATGCATCCTAGCCAGCCATGTATAAAGTTAGAAAGTTGATTGTGCTTAATCATGAATTTTGCCACTTGCATCCAATCAAAGAAAATACCCACAATTTATATTACAGCATGGGTTGAAAACTTTTCTATTGACCTTCTTCACACTATGTGGTAAAAGAAGTAGCAAATTATAAAATAAATAATAGTAACAATTTTGTAAGGCAGTCAATTTTTTAACAGTATATCTCTCGTCATTCTAGTCATTCTAATCATTTTTAGGAGTGAAGAGCGTAGTACCGTTAAAAATTATATTTTAATTGAATAAAATAGATAATTATTATATATTTATAAGTTTATAATTATTAATTTATAAGTAAATATAAATTTAAACTCTTATCTATATAAAAAAAATCTTATAAGAGTAAGTAACCTAACACTGGCACTCCATTTAATATTAAAAATCTAATTTGTGTTATAACCAAGTATAAATAATAATACTTGCTTCATATACAGTTATTTAGAGTGTATTTATACGTTCTAAGTTGTGAATATAATTAAATATTAAATAAAACAGAAAAATATTATATATTTATAAATTTAAAAATTTTACATTAATTATAATTAATAAAATTTAATTAAAATTTTATTCAAATAGCTTATATCATAATTAAAACTAGATTTAATAAAAATTTATTTAAATCAAGCTTGAGTTGTGCACGAGAAAAAGAAAGAAAACTTTTGATCCTTGTACAAGTATATATATATATATATATATATATATGTGCGCGCATGTGTAAGAGTGACCCCCCACTATATCTTACTTGGCGTAAATTGATAATAAATAAGACGAATTTGGTCTTCTTCCAGAGGTGGCTGGAGAAAGGGAGTCAACACATATGACTATCTCCATTGCATGTGCATGAGCATTTCTGGGATTACGTTATAGAGCTACTACATCTATATATATATATATATATATATATATATATATATATATATATATATATATCCATAAGCAAGCATACTATATTACGAACTTGACATAATATTTATGATCCAATTAATTATTTTGAAATTGGCCCCAATAGATTATTATTTTTTGGTCAAAATAAAATTAATTTATTTTGAAATAATTGTTTTAGAAGCTGCAGTTGTTGAAAGGTTCGGAGGGCAAGTTGAGGCTATCTGATGCCCAAAGGTAGCTGCTTTTATCAGTAAAATTGTGAAAGTTTACCAATGATTATGAGTTACACATTAAATAAATAGGCTGCATTAGAACTATTAAATAAATAGCGTTAGCGAGAAAATCAGTCAGATTGTGAAGTGATTGATAATTCTAATTATTAAAAAAATTAAAAATTTAGTGAATTATTGTTGTAAAGTAGTACAGATTTATCGTATATAATACTAATATAAAGTGATATATTATGAGATTAATCGATCAATAAATATAATAATATGGAATTGTAATTTTGAGAATTTTCTTAAAATACTATTATACAATTTGAAAATATATTATGTATTATCATAAATTAATAACATTTTTTATTTTATCTAATATATTATCATATTTTCAATAATTGAATTTTTATAATAGCATAATCATTCTTATTTTTGGTAATATTCGAATTTTGTACGGGATGTATAACGGGTAACATTAGACTTCTTAATGAACATAAATTGTACGAGAATTTATAAGAAATTCGGTCAATTTTAGTTAATTATAGTAAAGTGGACCTAATACTTTTTTTTATATTTGGTCTAAAGTTTTAAAAAAAAGTGGTCAGGGTCCACTTGATGCTACTTGTAGTCTGCCTCATTAATTAAATGATAGGGAAATTATTGTGGTGACCTAAAAATTTTGGCTAATATCACAGCTGAGACCATAACTTTGAAAATAGCATATTTAGTATCAAACTTCTTTGTTATCATAAGTAAAAGGCGCATTCTATTATAAAACTAAGAGTAGTCGAGAAAAATATTTTTAAACATAAAATTGTAATAAAATTATTTTTATAATACTAATAGCTCATCTTAAATTTATGCACTTAGAATATAATGTTTACCCAGCTTTGATCACTTCTACATAATTGCGCTAATAAAAATATAAGTAAAAAGAAGCAAACTCGCATTTTTATGCTTTCTAAAAATTGTGTAGGTATTTTATGTCACCGGTTGCTCTTGTGTTGTTTTATTTTGATCTTTTATGTGTTAAATAGTTAATAATTAACTAATATATTTAGTTTGATATAAGAAAAATTGATAAACTATTATTTGATAATACAATTTAAAATTAGATAAAATAAATAAATATTTTAAATTTAAAAATTTAAAAATAATTTCTTGATTATAAATTATTAATTTTAAGTAAATATGAATTTGATATTTTATAAGTAAATAATAATTTTTTATATGGTATTATACTCACATTAATACACAATTGGAAATTAGAAATTCGGTTTGTAATATTTTCGTAGCAAAAATATCTAACTCGAATTAATTATTCACAATTTTTAGAGATAAGAATAAATAATAATAAATGGTTTGTAAATAATTATTAAATATAAGTTTAAAATTAAATAGGTGAAGTATATAAAAAGTTAACGAGCGTTGAGAATAAAAAATTACGTTGAATAAAATAAATAAAATTTTAAGTATAAATAAGTTAAATTTTTATGGATACAAAATAAATTTTAATACTATTAATAATTTTAATATTGAAATTATTAACAATTTAATTTCTAAAAAAACTTAATCAATTTAAAGGTTTTTATCTATAAAAAATATTCCATTGAGCCAACTGATGGTGCTTTCCTCCACTTGTCTTATTGTCTTTTATCAATAATATCTTAAACAAGTCATATTTGAGTGCTCCCACATTAAACCAAAAATTTGAGAACAGTTGACTTAGCAGAATTCTCGATACTAACTTGATGGGTAACCGAATTCATTCAATCACTCATAATTGTTGGCTACCGATTTTCCCAAACACGTTAAATAGTGCATCATTAATAGACAATTCGCATAAAAAGTAGTTGATTTGTCACGAATCCCTATAATTAAATAAAACCCTAAAAAACTCTGGTTGATGACAAAAATTGTCTTGAACAAGTGTCAATAATACTTTTAAACGACGTAGGGCAAACTAATACAATTATTAAAATGCCTTACAGAAAGAAACAGATTAAGAAAATGCCATAAAAACATTTTGGACCTCAAAACATCATTTGTTGGACTTATCATTTGTTTTTTTCTGCTCAACAGGCCTAATAGTTAAGATATACTTGTCAACAATATATTTCTATATTCTAATATGAATATTTTATATTATGATTACTATTGTATGATAGTATACCTTGTTAAGATATACTTGTCAAAAATATATTTCTAACCTATTGAGTATGCTAATATGAAGATTTTATATTATGATTACTATTGTATCATTGTATGATAGTATACCCCATTGATGGGATATACATGTACCAATAGACTTGGTATGTTATTTATGAGTTAGTTGTAATAATGTATTAGATAAATGATTGGATTATTTATCAAAGTTATGATATTTTTTTCTAATAAATTATTTATTCTATATTGTAAAATGATAGTTTTATGGTAATATCTAGAATATATACCGTTATTCTTAACTTATTAATTGAAATCTCACATCAAATTTTGGTGACTTTGAGTTTTAATACAACCAACGAGTAGTAGGAGAAAGGAGTCTCAAAGATGTTGATGGTGAAGTTCTAGGTAAAATCTTTTAATGGCACAAATTATTAGACTGCTAGTGCAAGCCTACCTTGAAGGAATTCTAGAAGTTGTATTAATCTTGACCATAAAAATACTAACAAATACATAAAAAGTTCAATATTGTGAGTATAATACAGCTCACCTCATCAAAGAGGTCTAGAATTTGTCATCAAAATTGTCCTATAAGTTTAAATCATGAATGGGTTAAGACACATGAATATCTTCAATTATAGGTTAATAATGTTCGTGTGGAGAATGAATGTAAAGATTTATAGTTGATGTTGTCTATCGTTCTCTTATTAGAATTTTATCATGAACTCATGAATCATCAAGGTAACACTAAGATTAGAATAATAGAGATGAAAAAAATGTAGTAAAATGAAATACTTGCAAGAGGTAGATATAATAGAACATGAGAAGGGAAATGAAGGTAGAGGGAAAACTCTTATTTATGGTTGGCTTGCTAAAACTAAAACTAAGAATGTAGATGGATAATGTTATTTTGAAGTTGAGTCAACAAATATTGAAGTTGACAAAATGGATAATATTATTTTGAAAACAATATTAAATTTGTGTAAGAATACTTTGGTGAATAATATATAATTTTTCCAAATACTTCAATCGACTTTAGTACGTAGCTCCACATTCAAAATTCCACATTAATAATATTATAGAATATATGTGATTTTATAATATTGGTAGAATTTTATCATTTATAATTTAATAACTTCTAAGTAGAGGTAAGTCTAATCAAGTATCTTCATAATGTACTTTAATATAGTATTAGATTATGTAAGCTTACACATCATCTAACTAACGTATGTATGGGGAATTGACCCATGTCCAAAAAGTCCATACACAATGCGTATTGAGGGGAGTTTTAGTCTAGCTCGTGATCTTAGCTAATGGTGGTTATTACATGTGAAGAGAGTGTAAATTATATAAGGTTAATAGAACCATAAATTTTAAGTGAAAATTAGTATCACAATTTATCATTCCACAATATTATATAATATAAAATTTTATAAAGTTTTTTTTGGTTGAATAACTTAGAGATAAAATCTCATAAAAGGGGGAGACATCTTGGAGGATAGTAGAGCAGATGAATACTCTTCAATGTTATTACGTTTATGGAAAGGGAAGTGTTCTATAACTTCTAACTTCCTATCAGCTTGTGCATGTAGAAACTTTTCTTTGCTTTGGAAAAGTCCGTGGTCATATAAGACACTACTATAAAAAGGTCTATTATGGCAAAACGATGGTGGCACTAAGTCAACATTTAGCAAGATTGTCGATTTCTTTCTCTCAAAAGCAAAGCAAAGTACTCTCATCACCCCCACACTCTCGAATGATCAATAGTCCATTCTTGTAAGTTCATTCATTAATCTATCTAGAAGTACTTGGAAACTCGACCCTCGACCCCATTCAAGATCAACTTATATTATAGAAAGTAGATAGCATCCTATCCAACCCATTTATCCGTCCGGATGTGAAGATTAGATATTATGACCTTGGGACCAAATTAGAATTATCATATTACTTTGTGATTTACATAAAGGTAATATTCACGTAAGTCCAACGATTTCTCAAATACCCTCTAAATTAACTGTTTGTATGGTAGGCATGTTCGAATTGCTTACATAGAAAGGGAGCTACTCTTTAGATGAAATAGTAGTTTGTCTCCTATCTGTCGAATCGATTAAGCATATGCTTATTGGTTGTGACTAGACACAGCATGGTTGGGTTGAATTGTGTGGTTTATATCGTAAGAGTTTGTTGAGATTTCTTTAACAGGACAAGATGGGTACAAGATATATGTCCACAAGATGTCAGGGAAGTAAATTCAAGGTAAGATTCCCTTAAGGACGAATAAAAAGGAATTATGTGAAAGAAGGGGAAGGATTCTCCCAAGGAAGTAAACCCTAGGGAGGCATACATGTCCCAATTGAGAAGTAATGGACCAAGTGATGAAGGATGAGAAAATGAAGAGCATGTTGAGGTGAAAGAACCAAGAGAGGCCTACTAGGAGGACCCAAGAAGTAAGTTAAACTAAATGAATAGGTAAGTAGGAAGATAGCAACAGAGGACGCAGTGACAAGTATGAAAGGGGTGGATTACCCATAACAAAGGAATAGAGGAAAGAACACCTGAGAAATCTCAGAAAGGTAAGACCTCCACTTTAGAAGTGAATAAAAGAAACGACCACTGACATCAAGACTAGTCGTGGTCCACGGTCGCCTAATGGAGCCCAAAAGAGTAGATGGCTAAGTATAGGGTGGAATACAAGAAATAAGACCAATAGTAGGAAGTTCTTGGATAGGGAATAAGCAATGAAATGGAGATTTTAATACAATGGAGGATTGAAAGCTGGTAGATGCCCCAATATAAAAGGTGTAGAGAGATGAAAAAAAGGGAACTTGTAAGAAATGTTGAGAAGATTGAACGTGTAGCTCCAACGGTGAAAGTCTCTACTTTGAGGCACATAGTAGAGAACGAAATCGTAAGAAGGAAACTTCCCAAATAAAACAATTGACACGTGGACCGAAAGGGATCAATAAATAATCGTGAAATGGTCACGAACAAGTAAAAATGGATTTAGGGAAAGGGAAAGTCCTTGAGTAAAGGATGTCACTAGGAATGAAGAAGGACCTAATAAGGGAAGAATCCCAGCGTGTTGGTAAACCATTTGAAAACCCAATAATTGGAACCGGAAAATACCCAATAAGGAAGTTGGGAAAGGACGAGTGAGTAAGTAAAACCAATACAGTTATGTAAGTTGATTGGATAACAGAAAGGGTAGTCAAGGAATGCTACCACACGAAAAGAGGGATGAAGTTATATGATCCCTGAAAGGTTGGAAAGTTAAAAACAACCATTATGGAAGTGTTCAAAAATTTAAAAGGGTCAAAGACAAGTTCTAGAGTATGTCATGCTGTAAGGGGCATGTAAGCCCAACAGTCCCAGGCAAAAATGTGACTCAAGGAAGAGTCGGTTAGTAAGCATGATGAGGTCAGACATAATTTTGACCAAAGTTGTAATAAATAACGGAGGGAGGAAAGGTCGAAATATGACAAAGGGGGGAGGGGGGACAACACCGAAACCCGTGAAAATAAGTACGTAATGCTCGAAACAACCACGAGCTAAGGGTTTCAATGATCAAGAGAATAACTAGACATGAGAATGATTGGGCATTTTTTGAACTCCCAATCTTGAAGGCCTAGGCAAGAACCCCAAGAGGAAGAATCTTGCCTTAAGCAAAGGGAGAAGTGAACCTAAAGATGTGCCATTGGAATAGTGGATAAGACTCGTCTAGTTATGATAAACTTTGTGGAAAGTGTAAACAGTGGAAAGGAAAAGAAGTTCCTAAGGTGCGTGTTTAAAAGGGGCTAAGTGAAAGAATAAACGAAATGTTAGCATGTCAAGAAAACTCCAAGTGGACATCAAAGGAAATTATTTTCAAGGAAAAGGATGTTAATTTAGTTTTGGGGACAAAGCTCCAAAAAGGAGGGGAGAGTTGTAAACCCCATCCTTAAAGGAAAGAAAAATCAGGGAAAGAATCAGTCAACCCAGGTGAGAAAACCAAGTTTGTTCACAAACCACAACCAATATGGAAAGGGTAAAAAGGGAAATTTACAACTCCCGAGTGACCTAAATAGTCATAAAAGTTATGGAAAAGAACTTTGGAATGAATTGGAAGAGAAAATCAGACTGGTTCAGGTGAACCGGATTGAACCGGTTTGCACCACTATTAAACTAGTTTCCAAATTTATTTTTCTAGGTGGTTTAAAATATTAAAATTGGGGGATTAAAGCCACCATTGGTTAGAGAATGAATTTAGATCAACTTAGAAATTTTTAATTTTGAAAAACTCAATCGAATCGGGCCTGAATCGACCGATTTAAGCATTGAACCAGGTTCAGACTGGTCTGGTCCGATTCGGAACAGTGTTGTCTTCTTCCTTTAAATGACAGCACTGTTCACTCACCGGAAAAGCGAGCAGCGCCGATGAAGAAAAAAAGTCTCCATGTAGGGTGTTTCAAGCCATAAATGGTTTCCATAAAGGCACCAATCGAACGGCCAAGGAGTCCCCGAGCACTCTATATAAAGAGCTCCTCTCCATTCCTCCTCCTCACAACTGAAAACTCCTCTCTCACTCTCTCTACTGCTCCAATTGTCGGTGAAGCTCAAACCATAGCTTCGACTTGGGCATTTTTTTAAAACAAATAAGGTGAGGTCGGGTTCCTTAGATTCGAGGAGAAGTCAGCTACCCGATGGTAGTCTCCATTTGCTCCGAGGATCACCGGAGAAGCGCCAGTGTGATCAAGTAGTGAAATAGCTCCGGCGGACCAAAGCTACCCTATTTCGGCCGAACTAAAAATAGCCAAATTAAGCCCTTTTCAAGCCAAACCAAGCTCTCCCAACACTCTCACAGCCCTCATAGGAATGAATTAGAGTTGAAAGGTATCCATTTTGGCTTCCCACTGTAAATTTTGATCAGCATTAGAGAGAGAAACGATGAAATTTCACTAACCAAATTCTCAATCAATTCGACATAAATTGTTGTAATTCTTGATCCTAGAAGGATCCTCAGGATGAGAGCTACCTGCCTAGATTGAAAGCTTGGACCGTTGCATCTCCGATGATAAGCTTTCGAAGCTTTCTCTCTCTAAGTTCAGTTTTCCGACAAAGCTCAGTTTGAGCTTAATTCAAACCCAAATGACACGATTCAAAACTCCATTGAATCGTGTGGAAGTGTTGGAACTAATCCATACCTTCAATTGGATTAATTAACCCTGATTGAATGATCAATTTGATGAAAAGTGCAAAATTGAGGGCCCAAAGTGCAATTTCCCAAAATTGAGGGCCAATTGCCCATGCAAAGGATGTTGGAGGACTAATTGGTCAATTTTTGAAATTTATTGAGGTCAAATTGCCATTTTTGTAAAGTAGGGGCAAAATGGTAATTTTTAAAAAATTTGGAACCATATTGAAAATTTGTGAAACTTGAACCCCTTAAGTGATTTTGAATAAATTGAGGACCCAAAGTGACTTTTAGAAGTTTTGGGACTCAATTTGGGGAAAAGTTAGCATTAGGGACCTAAATTCTAAGAAAAAGAACTTTAGGGACCTGAATGTAATTAACTGAAAAGTTTGGGCATTTTCGTTAATACGTGAGGAATGATGGCTATCATGCCAAATATTAATAAACATAGATGTTCAAATCATGTAGGGACACAAAGGACCAGAACACCAGCAAGGATAAGCTCGTGTGGAGGCAAAAATTTGATTAAGGAGGAATACACTTGGAATATCGGGTGAGTGAGCTAATTTACACTTCATACTCAGTTGGGATGATGAGCACCTTTTCTAAATTGGAAGCCATTGTGAGGGGTATTATTCACATCATACCTGGTTGGGCTGATGTGCATCTTGGAACTGAAAAACCACTACTATGTGGAATTTTAACATCACACCTAGTTGGAGTGATGTAAGAACTACGCGGAAAAACCACTTATCAGTTGTAAGTAGATCATACCTTGTTGGTATGATGAACTTTATGGGAGAAAGTAGAAAACCCGCTTACTGGTTGTAAGTGGAGATGTCATAACACCATGTTGGTGTAATGGACGAGTTGAAAAGTTATTTTATCAGAAGTGTTCTCCCCTAACTGTGTGACAATGCTTAAAACTTTTGGGAGACCTTCTTGACGAGAGCTAGAATAGCTCAGGTAGGTCAGACGCCTCGGTTTTGGAACTTGGGGCCTAAAATACCCATTTTTGGAAAATCATGTATAGTGGGCCCAAGGCTAGTTGGCACGAGCAGGAGCTCGTAAATAAACATGATGATAAGCCATGAAAATTATTAATGAATGAATGTGATTTGGCCATGGTACCAAGATAGGACCAACATACTCGATGGACTAGCGACAGTTCGACAGGATTAGGTCAACGGACCGGTCTAGACAAACAGTTGCAGGTCGAGTTGAGGGTCAGGGTCGTTGGACCAGTGACACCAAAGATAAATGGCTTTATAGAAAACTTTGTTTATGCGTGCACTTGAGGTTCAGGACCATCAAGATGCCCAAGAGGGGTAGTGATGTGGCCTAGGGGCTACTGGATGACATGGTGGAGATAAGGGCAGTTTGTTGTGCCAACAGTCACGGAAGCTTGATGTAGGTTCATGTGCTTGGGACCGGCGTGGGATCGAGATGAGGTTTACATTCTCATATGGACACGAAGTATTTTGGGTTTGAGGGTTGAACATCAGAGATATTCACTCAAACTCCGGGTAGAAGTTAGGGACTTCTATTAAGGTGGATGGTAAATACGCTCTGATCTACAAGTGGGTGCAGTCAGCGTAACTATATCTCGTGATTATGTGTGTACCCTTCTTGATGAAGGGCATGTGTTGTTTGTGAAACACACCTAATATGGAAATGGGAAAGAGGTTATGAAAACCTTGGAAAGGATTAAGAATCCTTGGAAATGAATTGGTAAACCTTGGAAAAAGGTTTTGAAAATCCAGAATTTGAAGAAAAGCATTTTTAAATGAAATAAGGAGACTAGCACACTCCAATTAAAATTCTTTTTTGTGAAAACTCTCACCCAACACCCATTCATTAAGTTGTTGAACTCACCCCCTCCCTTTACCCCTTTTTTTCAGGTAGCCAAGGGAAAACCCACTTAAAGTTGAACATGCAAGATAGGTATGTAAGGTTAATATATTTAGTTTTGATTAATGTTATTCTAGTAAAGGTACAGATGAAAAAGGACGTCTTACTTCTCACAACTTAGAGAAGGGGAAAACCCCTTAATAAACTGAGGGAGTGGCGGGTTGTTCATAGGGATCTGACCAAACCAGGTTGGGGCATGACAAATTCTGCCAGAATCAACAGGAATTCAATCAATGAACTTTGTCACTTTCCTCTCTAGAACCAAACTATAACAACGAAGTAGGGTCGAATTGGCTTACCTTTCACCTCTAGAGAGGTCGTGTGATGGTCAAGGGGACTATGGGAGGACTCAATTAGGTCACAGGAGGTTGGAATTGGTCAAATTTCGATCGATCGAAATAGAGCAGCTTCGGTCCATTAGTGCTACTTCACTGTTCGAGCTCGCCAGCGCTTCTCCGACGATCCTCGGGTTGGTTGGAGGTAGCCGTGAGGTAGTTGACTTTCTCCCAAGTCTCTAGGACCCAAATTCAGCTTATGAGACTAGAGGAAGTGTGTAAACCCCAACCTTTATAGATAATAAAATCGGGAAAAGAACCAGTCATTTCAAAAGAGCAAACTGAGCTGGTTCACAAACTATAACTGATAAGAAAAGGGTAAATCGGGAAATTTACAAATCCCAAGTGACTTAAAAAGTCATAAAAAAAAGTGGAAGAGAACCTTGGGATAATTGGGAAGGGAAAACCAGACCGGTTCAAGGTGAATCAGACTAAACCGGATTGAACCGGTTTGAATCAGTTTCTAAATTCATTTTTCTTGGTGGCTTAAAATGATCAAATTGGGAAATTAAAGCCACCATTAGATGGAGGATAAAATTAGATGAATTTAAAAAATTTTAATTTTGAGAAAATTGGTCGAATCGGGCCTAAACTAGCCAATTTACGCATTTAATCAATCAGACTGGTTCGGTCCGGTTTAGAATAGTATTATTTTCTTCCTTTAGATGACTGCACTATTCATTCAATGAAGAAATGGATGATGCCATTGAGAGAAAAACGGCTTCGATCAGACCGTTTTAAGCTGAGGATAAGCTTGACCGAAAAGGAAAGTTGTCGGGTATAGGGTCCCCGAGATCCCTATATAAGAGCTTCTCTCCATTCATCCTCCTCAAACTTGAAATCTCCATTCTCTCCTAACTGCTCCATTTTCCAGTGAAGCTTGAACCATAGCTCTGATATAGGCATTTTTCTTAGCCTCAGAAGGCGAGGTTGAATCCTATAGACTTTAGGGGAAGTCAGCTACCTGATAGCATCCTCCTTTCGACTCGAGGACTGCCGGAAAAGCGTCGGTAGAATCAAACAGTGAAGTAACTTCGACGGACCGAAGCTGTCGTGTTTTGGCTGAGCTGAAATCAGCCAAGTTCAACCCTCTCGGGCCAAACCAAGCTTCTCCAACACCCTTACAGCCCTCATACAACCTCAACGGAGCTGAAAGGTAAGCCAATTTGGCCCTACTCAGTCATTGTAGATCGAAGTTAGAGAGAGAAAGTGCTAAATTTTACTGACAGAATTCTCCTTCGATTCAATGTCAATTGTAGCAATTCTTGATCCTAGAAGGAATCTCGGGACAAGAGCTACCTTCCCCAATTGAGAGCTTGGACCGTCGCACCTCTAATGGTAAGCTTTTAAAGCTTTCTCTCTCTACACACAATTTTCCGGTGAAGCTTCGTTTGAGCTCAATTCGGACCCAAATGACGCGGTTCAAAGCTCAATTGAATCATATGGAAGTGTAGGAACTGATCCATACCTTCAATTGGAGCAATTAATCTAATTCGGTCGGTTTAAAGGAGAGAAATTAGGGGAAAATTGGGAATTTCGTAAAATTGAGGGACCTCTTTACAATTTCCACAAATTGGGAGCCAATTGGCCATGAAAAAGATGTTGGAGGACCAATTGGTCGATTTTTGAAACATTTGGGACCAAGTTGTCATTTTTGGAAAGTAGGGGCAAAATGGTAATTTTTGAAAATTTGGGGACCAAATTAGAAATTTGGAAAACTTGAGTCCCTTATATAATTTTGAGTAAAATGAGGACTCAAAGGGAATTTTACAAACCTTAGGACTCAAAATTGGGGAAAAGTTGGCATTAGTAACCTAAAATTAAGAAAAATGAACTTTAAGGACCTAAGTGCAATTTATAGATAAATTGTCAGCCTAAGCTTTTATGACAAACCAAAATTTATAAGGCTGCCCAAATCGTGTAGGGACAAGTGTGACTAGAACGCAAGCAAGAGAAAGCTCACGTAAAGATGGAAAACCAATTGAGTATGAACACATCACGATTATTAGGTGAGTGAACTTATTTACATCATACCCCGTTGGGATGATGAACACTTTAGAAATAAAAAGCCACTTGTAAGTGGAATTTTAACATCATACCCAGATGGGATGATGTGCGATTTAGGCTAAAACTTACTTACCGGTTGTAAGTAGAGGAAATTATACCTGATTGGTATGATGGACTTACTTGAAGGAAGGAGAAACCCGCTTGCTGGTTGTAAGCAGAGATATCATCACATCCGGTTGGTAAGATGAAGTGAAAACTTATTTTGTCAGAAGTGCTCTTTCCTGACTGTATGCCAATGATTAAATCATTTGGGAGACCTTCTTGATGGGAACTACAACAGCTCATATAGGCTAGAGGCCTCGGTTTTTGAACTTGTAGGGCTAAATGCCCGATTTTGGAAAAACACGTGCAGTGAGCTCAAGGCCAATGGGCACAAGCAGGAGCTCATAAAAAAACTTGAAATGAGAAAGTCATGAAACTTCTAATGAACTGGTTATGTGATTTTGCCATGGTACCAAGTCAGGACCGACAATACTCAATGGAGTGGCGGCAGTGCGTAAAGGCCAGGTCGACGTACTGGCCTAGACAAACAGCTGTAGGTCGGGTTGATGGTTAGGGCCATTGGACTAGTGGCACCAAAGATAAATGGCTAAATATGGAAAACTATTATTTTGTGCATGCACTTTAGGTACATGACCATCAAGACACCCAAGAGGGGTAATGATGGGTCCTAAGGGCTACTGGATGACATGGTGGAGATAAGGGCAGTTCGTCATGCCAATAGTCGGGAAGCTCGGAATAGCTTCTTGCGCATGAGACCAGAGTGGGTTAGAATGACGTCTCTGTACTCATACAAACATGGAGTGATATTCAGGTATGAAGGTTAGATGTCACGAACATCCACTCAGACTCATGGTAGAAGTAGATGGGGTTCTATCTTGGTGGCTAGTAAAGACGCCTTAAGCCACAAGTGGGTGCAATGGACGGGTTGCACCTACGAATGTGTGTATCCTTCCTGATGAAGGGTGTGTGTTGTCTGCTAAACACACGTAATATGGAAATGAGAAAAATGATTTTTGAGAACCAAAACTTGAGAAAAGATCTTTCTTAAAGGAAATGATAATATTGGCACACTTTGAACAAAATTATTTCTGAAAACTCACTCCCAACATCCACTCACTAAGTTGTAGAACTCACCCCCTCCCTTTTTACCCCTTTCAGGTAACCGAGGAAAGACCCTCCATAAAGACCCTACTGATGTGGAACAAGACAGGTATGTCTATTTTAAAATACTCAGTTTTGTATAATGTTATTTCAGGAAATACAGGTAAAAGGACGACTTACTTCTAGCGATTTAAAAAGGGGGAACCCTTAATAGACCACGAGACTGGCGGGTTGTTCATGGGGATCCGACCAAACCGGGTGGGGGTATGACAAAGTACCTAAGTCGGAGCTCTGGTTTGAGTTTCGCAGGAAAATAGAGCACTTTAGAGATAAAGAGAAGTTGAGGTGTGTGGAGGATTAATGGAGGGAAGCTCTTTATATAGGGAGCTCAAGAACCCTCTACTTGACCAATTTCCATATCGGTCGCGCTCATCCTAATAAAAAATTGCCCAAATTGGAGCAAATTTCCTTCTCTGGAAAAGGAAAGAAAATCTTTCCTCGATAAATAGTGTAATAGGACGGAGGAGGAAGATGACATTGTTCCGTACGTGTGAGCTTCGCACGTGCGGAGTGGCCACATGGCAGCACGTGATTGGTCGGTCCAACTGACATGGCAATCCGACTCAGCCGCCATGTTAGTCGTTGACCCATTGACCAAATGTGTGGTAGCCTCTCATTAGTTAGTCATGTCTGAGTGGCTGCTGACTAGGCACTCGCTGACCGTTGACAGAGCACTCCTTGCCACATGTCACGCTCTAATTTGTCAAGCGCGTGCTGACTGGGCGCTGACCGGTCAGCGGTCTATTGACCAGTTGGACCATTGACCGGTCCGATCTGACCAAGTTCGGTTCATGCCTGATTCGACCAGTTCTCTCAAAATTAAAAATTTCTAAATTTGTCTAAATTTATTTTCTATTCAATGGTGGTATCAATTTCCCAAATTGATATTTTTAAACAACCTATAAAAATGAATTAAGAGATCGATTTATATATAATTAAACACAGTTCAATACGATTTAAGTATAATTCACCATGAACCAATTCGGTTTTCTAATCCAATTTCCTTCATAATCCTAAACTCCATTTCAAGAATGATAAAATACATAAAACTAAGATTGAATAAGCATGAACTCTAGTAGCATGGATAATTCCAACCTCATCCAACAAGTAGTGAAACTCCATGGGATAAGAATCTCGCCAATATGACCAAACGCTACATCAACATGTGAAAATGAATTCCAAAACTCCTTGTACTAATTTCAATGATACATCTAATAGTGCTTATTCTAATAGAATAAATTGTACAAATAATTTTAAATTATTCGTAACATTTTTATTTTTACTCTTATTTTTATGCCATTTAAATTAATGTACTCATAACATGATAATGTTCTTGTTTATGTATAAGTTATTTGTATTTCTTATATTTATCATTTAAAAAATTAATATAATATATATTTTTATAAAATATGTATTATAAAAATAAAATTTACTATAAATTTATATTGCATATTAATATAAATTTACTAGAAACCTATGATTATGTGTTCATAGGTTTCTAGGCAGGGGTTCGACTGAATATTTGTTAGATAGTATTTATAATAATATTAATAGTAAAATATTTAGTATAATTTACTTTAGTATAATAAAATGTAATGGATAAAAATCATATATATTTTCCAAATTTAAAATAAAGGATTTGTGTACCTACTAATAAATTTAATATTATTCAAATTTAAATAAAATATTAATTTGCAATCAAGAATGTAGATCATTATTTTATTTTTATATTTGTATTTAGTGATTTTAAGTAATTTAATAATTAGATAGTGTTCGAATGTGTTGGGAATTGAAGTAAAATGATAAATTTTGATGTGATAAAATTTTTTAATAATATATTATTGTGATAGAGTTTAAGTAAAGTGAATAATTATTAATAAAAAATTATAAATAATTAAATAATTTATTAGTTAATATATATAATTAAAATATATTATATACAAAATTAATATATTATTTATTATTATAATAATAAATAATTATATTAATTATATAATATTTATATTATAAAATATTATTAATATATAAATATATTTAAAATATATATAAATAATAATATTAAATTAAATTAAAAAATAAATCAAACAAATATTACAATTAAATTTAAGTTTAATAATTTATAATATTTTAAAAATAATTTTTCGTCAATTCAAACAATTATATTTTATTTTATTAATGTAGTGATTTTTACACCGTTTCAAAATTTTTACGTATAAATAACTCAATACAAATAAAATATTAATATAAATATTGGTATCTATAAGAAGGTTATCATTCCTGGTCCAACCGGTCGAATCGGTTCGGTCTGTAAGCCTAACCGTAAATTTGCCCGTTCGGTATCTTTGGCACCTCCCAAAACTCAAGAAGTTGCCTCTGCCCATCATCTTCCTCCTCGCCATAATCAATTATTTTGACAGTCTTCCTTCTGCAATTCAGCACTCACTCTAATCAATCACTGCACTGTTAATGGCTTCTTCTGCTACTACGGCCACTATTAGAGCAGCGCAATCTCCTAACACCTCTAAACTCCCCAAAAACCCTAACGCCAATTCTCCTCCCGATCCTCCGAATGCAAACCCTAACCCTATCTCCAACTCCAACTCTCTCTCCACCGCAGCTGCCGAGTCGAACCCCTTAAATCCGTCTCTCGATGAGGTGGTTCTCTTCCGCGCTACCCACCTCACGCGCCCGGAGGTCCTACGGTTACGTTCTCGTCGGTTGAAGCGGCTCGCTCGGTGCTACCGCGACCATTACTGGGCCCTAATGGAGGAGCTCAAGGTACAGTACAGGGAGTATTACTGGGAGTACGGCATCAGTCCCTACAAGCAGACGCTCTCTACCTCCGAGGAGGCGCGTGAGACGAAAACGCATGATTTAGAGTACTCGGCAGATAATCCGCACAGCAATCCGAATCACAAGAATAACATCGCCACCACTGGGGCAAGTGGTAAGGGTGATGCAGAAGCAAAAAGCAACAACCCAAGATGCGCTTTTGTGGGGTGTAAGTTCAAAGCTATGGCTTTAACCAGTTTCTGCCATCTTCATATACTATCTGATACGAAGCAGAAATTGTATAAGCCATGTAGTTTCGTAATCAAGAGGTATTCTTTCCTTTCCATTCCTCATTCTATATTGTTTCTTGATTGTTATTTTAGATTATGTTAGCTGAAATTGGTGCCTATATTTGCCTATATTTTTTAAGAAGACGAACGGTTGCATCCGGGCACATTCTTGTGATGGTACCCCATTCTGGTTTATACTACTGTTTCCTTGTTTCTGTACTCGTATATCTGTTGGCTGCCAAAGATGTTTGCAATTATTTTTTCTTTGTTTATCTTCTTATTCTTTCTACTCTTGAGCGAAGTAGAAAGTTTAAGGGCTGCCTATTCCAACAAGCTCCTTGAGAAGTGTAGGGAATGTTGTAGCATTTTCTTTGCTTGATCCAATTGTTATAATCTTGAAATTAGTCCATGACTGCTTAAAGAGAAAGTGCAAATGTGCTAGATTAACCCTGTCATAGAATTGATAAATATGTTGTTGCAAGATTTACTCTAGTCTATGAAATACTGCAACTTTTGAAGGAATTGATTGTTACATCTCTTGGTACTTGAACAATCGTGTTGTAAAAATGTAATTGGGGGTAGTTACCAAGCTATTGATTCATGCTATCAGACTGGCATTAGGCATGTTATGTGTGTATAAGAGAATTTGTAGTGAAGATTGATTTACTGTTTGCAAGTCTACTTCTCATACCATCATGCTCTATTATTGGGTTGATTCTTTGATCATGACCAAAGAAAAATCCTTTATCAAAGAATGACTAATGTTGCATAATTGACCTTGTGATGATTGGACCTGTTGTGCTTTTTTTTTTCCCTCAATGACATGTTGAGCTCACTCTATGATTTTAGAAATATATTGTATCAATCTTGATTTTTTTACATAGAATGTTGGTTTTCTTTTTTTCTAAACTTTTGATGAAACATATTTTGGATTAAGTGCCAATTGTTAATGCTTAAATGAATATGTGGCTCAAAATCAAATGATATCATGTCATTGGAGAATCCTTATATATATTATAGTCTTTGAGCTACTTTATATTTTGATTAATTGGATATGTGTTATACAGTGCTCAAGCAGGACCTATAACATGCGGAAAGCCAATTTTGAGATCCACTGTTCCTTCGCTTTGTGCGGTCCATTTCCAAAAAGCTCAGAAACATGTTACCCGTTCGCTAAGGAAAGCTGGTCTCAATGTTGCCTCATCTAACAAGTTTGCTCCAAATTTCCATATCATAGTTGCAGAATATGTTAAACAGATTCAGGAAAAAAGAAAAGTTGCACGTGATGCAAATCAAGACAAGGTTGAGGCTAAGAAAGAAACTGCTGGCTAATTCTTGGAATTAGTGTTTCAGATCATGAAGAACATTTGTGTTAGGCTCTCCAACATCACTGAAGGTGATATATGAATATACCTTTTACTTTTGTAACTTGAATAAATATTTCCCATGATGAATTTGTTGTCACTACTAAACAATGGCACCATGTGCTAATTCCTATATTTAATTATGGAATTCCATTAGTGTTTTGACAGTGCAGAAGCACTTTCTTAGGAATCCAGTCTTCTTGCCAAAGTTTCAATCCCATGGCAGTCCTTATCATCTATGATGTCTATATTTGGTATGAATATTGGGAATGTCTAGTTTTCTTGCACCTCATATTGGGCCGCATCTTGTTTTGAACCTGGATTGTTATTTGTTTGGGATATGTTGAAAAAAATAGAAATTCATCACCTGGGCCTGAATTTTATGGGACTACTACTCCTTGATTAGATTTGAAGTTATTGTGAATCTGAGAAAAAAATTAAAATGATCTTACACCATGCATTATGAGATGATTTTGATAGTATAAGAATTATATCTATTACATGTCAAAATTATTGACAACAAAGCTTCTACATCATTCTCAAGTTTTATTGCTTCATCAAAAGATCTTATGAGCCTTCCTGCCTTTCTTCCTTTGTCCAGGATTTGTCATTGCACCAGATCCAGAGAGGAGTTGGATCACATTATTAAACAAAAACAATCTTTTGGTTGTCTAGGCAATCGGAAAATGTATATAGAAGAGACAGTAGTTGGTGCTTGGATGCGGATTTGGGCTTAAACAATCGCTCCTTTTCTTCTTTATATGTGAATAATAAATATTGGCTGGGTTTCTGGATTGTTTTCTCTGCTATTTGTTACACGCCATCTTTTTCTATAGGTCTTACATTTGTATTTATCAACCTAAAAAGCAGAAAGATCCTTCCCCTCTGCTTTCTTTTGTTTGCCAAAGGCAGTTGGACTCATGAGCTTGAAGGTCATTTGAATCCAAGTACATATGTTATTACTAGAACATGATAACATGGTGATGATACTTTCTTCATTTTGAATTTTCTAAGGTAAAGTGAAATGAAAGGTGAGGAAACTATTTTTTTAGTTAATGTTGAAATTGAGATTTTAGTTTAAATTTATTTTACAATTTAAATTTTTATTTTTAAAAATATTTGATATAAAATAATTTGTTAATATTTAATTTAAGTATAAAATTATCATAAATTAGATGTTTTTTTTAATTTTTTTTCTCTTCATCATCATCCCCTACTTGTTGCTATGTGAATGTGCTTCTCAACAAGGTTGGCTTCCTATAGCTAGGCTTCATGGAGCCATTATGCCGCTTGGGATCAGTCTTGAGAGTGATAAGCTTAGAACCTTCTCTCTCTCTATTGAACTTTCTGCTCGAAGAAGTCCGACAATGCACGTCCCCCGGCAGCTCCTTGTGGCGGTCGAAGCCATTTTCTTGTAGCTCCCTTGCATGCGCACAACATCACGCGCATCCTAGCTGGGGATCCGGCCTTCCCTAGCTTCAATCACTGCCTGAGCGTGACTCACATCGTTGACAAGATAAACTCCCGGACGTTGATCACTGCATGCGCCATGGACAACGATGAGATGGTTCTTCGATGATCAACAGTGTTGTATACTTCCGCTTCCATCGACAACGAACAAGTAAATGAATTAATTCAACTTGAACCGAATGTAATGCAACTCTTTTTGGAAATTAAGATTGGAACCTCCAATTTAAGACATTTTAAAAATCGAAAATGAATGTTTTATCGTAAAATCAAGAATTGGTATGATGGTGAGCCAATTTCCCGTGTTAGTACTAGGTTTCGATTCGTAAAACAACCATACTATCTATTACACTTATTCAAAGTCAACTCATATGCACGAGATTATTATCTCAATTAATTTTTTGTGTGAACACTACGGATATCAATTGGTCGGATCGGATTCGAGGTGGTCACAATACTGACTTTACACGAAGTGAAGTCGACTTCTATGGATCCGAATCCGTGCGGACCCGACCTGAACCCAAATCTATTTGGGTTTTAAACCAGAAGCTCAAGGTTTGAATATAGCCAAACCCAAGTCAGGTCATGTACTCGAGCGCGCGAGATCCAAAACAAGGTCGCGAAACCTAAATATGTGTTATAAAATGAATATGCATTTGAATTTATTCAGTCAAATTTCAGGTTTATGTTTCTAACCACTTGTTAATATTAAATTTGATTAAATTTTATAGAATAATAAATAATATAATTGATTTTATTTAAGAATTATTTTTTATTTTTTGAATTTAAATAAATAAATAAAATTTATCTACAAAAATTTTAACTAGTAATGCTCAAGTTTATATTTTTAATCACTAATTCATATTAAATTATATACAATTTTAAAAAATAATAAAATTATCTGAATTAATTTTTTTTATTTTTTAAATTCAAATAAATAAAAAATGCATATTCAGTATTAATTGATCAAATTTGTAGAAAGTAAAGAAATTGCAAAAGCTAGAAGATGAGAAATTTGGGATAATGATTGTCATGAATTAATATGCATATTAGGTAATAATGGATAAAAATGGCAGGAAATAATCTCATTTCATCTTTCTACTCACCAATAATCAGATAAATATCATCATTAACTTCAGCATAAAATTCAGCATCCCATTTTTCTGCAGCACAAGTAAAGAACAGTGTGTCTTTCTTGGGAATCTATTTAGGGGCCTCTACATGGTCTTCCTGCTTGCATAGAAGGAAGATGATGAAAGATTACACAATCCATAACATTATTATAACAAATGTAGAAGCAGTTTCACAACTTTAACTCTAACTTGAGTCATTAATAATGACTATATACTCTATTTCCTAGTCATGGATGAGACTTCTAATGTTCTAAATTTAATACAGATGGCACACCAACACCAGAAATTCATTGATCTGACTGTTTTCTGTATCAATACCCTTATCCAAGATGTCCTCCCTATTGGAACTGTGCCACAATTAACCGTTGTGATATTAGTGCTCTGGATTAAAACAAATTGGATGGGAAAACAAAGCAACACCCTTGGAGGAGTAGAGAGAAACCTTTTCCCAATAACAAATTGTGCTACAACACCTATCACAAAAAGCGGTCTTTTCCAAGACTTATTTCCATATGTTTTTTGTTGAATGCTAAAACACAAAACCCTCTTGTTGAGCCATGGCCAACTCCATCTCAAGAGCATATAGTTTTTTGTGATGTTCCCTATAAATCTAGAGATAATCAAGACACTTGCAAAAAGGGGTCAACCCCACTTTAAAAGTATAAAATATTGGACTAACCAAACCAACCCGTAAAAATGTAAGATGCAAAACGACTGTTAAAGAAATGGGGAATGTAAAGGGGACCTTGAATTGAATAATTACCCCCAATAAACCTTTTACCTGCAGCCAATAATTTTTAGCGTATCATCCACAGATATGGCATTTTGCCTCTGAAAATTAGAGTCTAAAAAAAAGATGCAAGTCTGCTAGACCTTAGTCTGATCTATACGCAATTAAAGAATCGTAAAGCCTCAAAATTTTTTTTCCGAGGAGCTTACTTGTCAAACGACAAGGTAAAACTTAGAAAAAGGATTACACAGAATGCATCAACAACGTGCTAGTATGAGGTGCTGGCATATCATGTTACATAGAAAGCAACTGCATGGAGGAAGGTATATGACTGCAATTCCATTTCAGAAACATGGAAGACAGCATCAGATGCTCACCTGGCCAGTGATCCTATCAAGATCCTTCATCAAATAAATCCTACTCTGTGAATCCTGGCACAATCTACATCCCCGGAAAAAAAGCGCATTGAGTTATCAGAATAATGAAGCAACTGAAATGAAACTTTCAATCGACCAAAACAAACACTCATATCATGATATTGAGCGGACAGAGGACGTGCCAGCCGACTACATAAATTGTAGCCAAGGCAGTGAATATTGAGAGCATGAGGTTCCAAATCGAGGTACGCCTATGTTAGATTAATTTTATTTAAATATTTTATAGATAAATATATATAGATAGATTTAACAAATTCTTATATATTAAATGAGCCTTATAACTAAAATTTATACTTATATATTAGGTGTACTAAGATAAATTAAGGCCAAAATACTTGAATCCTAAAATAATGAGCCATAAATATATAATAAAAAAGATATAAACCTAATTTACATATAAAAAGGACTAAAACCCATATACAAAAGTTCAAAAAAAGTGAGTCCAAATAAAACGGTAAGATATATAAAAAATTACCATATTAAGCTCAAAATATATACCCAAATTAGGAAAATAATAAGACTGAATTACATGAATAAATAATCGGGTTTAAAGCCGAAAATAGAATCTATCTTAAATGGTTTATCGCCACTTTACAAACAAAAACAATTTATACAATAGGGGCATTGATGAACCATAATATTAGAACAATAGTCTTGAACACAGTTTTTAGAGGGAGATCACACCCAACAAGTCTCTTAAATTCTACATATAGGATGGGGGCATTTGGCTTCACAAGCCTCATTAGGAAGCCTGTTAATTTGAGATTTGGGCAGCCTCACTTAGAAAAGCCTAATATTTATGCCACATCCTACAAATTATCATTTCAAACTGCAAATAAACAAGAGTATAAATAAAGAAAGAGTTTAGAATTAAAAGGTACAATGCTCATACAATTAAAATCAGTAAATTAATCTACAAACAAAAAGTTAAATAAACAAACCTTACCGAGTGATAAGGGAGCTATGCAGGCACTCAATTTGGTGAAAGAGTAAAAGAAGGGTCCAACACCCTTCTAACAAAATTAGAAGCCAAACAATTTTATATTTGTATACTATATAAGAATAACAATAATATTAGTTTGTCTTGTTACAAATAAAATAATAAATGTTATAGACAAGCAGTACATAATACTAGAAGATCGAATAAAACAATTGAACTCATCATTGACTGAATGGAGTTAAAGTATGAGTGCCCTAAGAGCCACTGAAAATTACTAAATTATGTGATAGGCAAAAACAAGATGGACTATAGGCTAACATAGACTAAATTCCCAAAATGTGGAGTAGCATTCCTTTGGTTTAGAAGAAATTCAATGGGTCCGAGCCCTTTATCCACTAAAAGTCTAAATACTTTGAATAATCATTTACATCGAGATAATAATAAAAAAAGAAAGGGAAAAAAAAGATGAAAGTGAGTTATGAAATGGGAGGGAAAGGAAAGGATGCACTTAATTCATATGTGGTCATAAAGGAATAAATCATTTTCATTAACTAAGATGAGAGATTTCTTAGGTCATTTTCCAAGTAGTGGCCAATGCGAAAGTGTTGGGAAAATGAAGGATGAGAAGGGAGATGTCGAGTGGATTTGCATTCCAGAAAAAAAAATCATAAAACCAGTAGAAAAATTAAGAATAATTGGAAGACCTAATCAACATCAGATAATCAAGAAAGTTGGCTACCACTAGACTACGAATTTAGGGAGTCTTGCAGGGTAAATTGGGAAAGCGAGTACCTGAACTATGCATGATGGCCGCTAATAATCAAGAAAGTTGGCCAGCACTAGACTACTTGGGTAAACTTTTTCCTCCATATAAAACTCCTGCAAGGGAGTCTTGCAGGGTAAAATTGGGAAATGGAGTACCTAAACTATGAATTTAGGGAGTCTTACAGGGTAAAATTAGGAAAGTGAGTATTTGAACTACGCATCATGGTTATTGATAATCAAGAAAATTGGCCACACTTGGGTAAACTTCTTTCCTTGTAAAACTCTTGCAATAATGTAAATTTGATAAACAGGTCATCTCATATTGTGTTAAGACTAAATGCTTGCGAAATTATATAAATGATACAATTTTATTGTAAATCCCGCTTGTCAAAATAAAGAAGTCGGAAATGAGAATAAAATTTTTTTAAATAGAAAACCGTGGATTAAAGTGAACCTAAAACTGTAAAGGGAAAATAAAATAGGAATTTGGAAAATTTCAAGTGAATAAAAAGGATAAAAAATTAAGGAAATGAACTATTAACCAAATAGAATGTGAAAATCATACCAGTTTAAGTGAATTGGACTTTAACTAGGTTGAATCGAGAAAAAATGATTCAAATATTCATTTTTCTAGTTGATTTAAAAGTATTAATTTGGGAAATTAAAGTCATGAATGTGTAGAAAATAAATTTAGATAAATTTAAAAAATTTTAATTTTTAGAAAATTAGTCAAATCGAGCCTGAACTGACTGATTTTCAATTTCGGGGCATCGAATTCGATCCAGCTGAACCGGTCAACGGACAACTTGTTAGGTCAGCGTCTCATCAATATGCGACACCTAGTCAACTGTTCGGTCAGCGTCTGAAAGCGTTGGTCAATCAGAGTATGACATGTGTCCCTAGTCAACAGTCAAACGAAGAAAAAGCCATGTCATTGGAAATTGACTAATAGGAGCATGATATGTGTAAACCCCGTCCCTTAAAGACAAGGAAACCAGGGAAAAAACTTGTCAAACTGAGTGAGAAAAATCAAATCGGTTCACAAGCCTGATCATCAAAGAACGGGCAATTTGGGAAAGTTACAACTCCTAAGTGACCCAAAGGGTTCATAAAGTCTTGGAAAAAAACTTTAGAATAAATTGGAAGAGAAAAATCTGACCAGTTTAGGTGAATTGGAACTAAGCTGGATTGAACTAGTTTATAAACCAAGCTAGTTTATGAATCGGAACCGTTAGAGAAAGGGTAAACCGGGAAATTTATAGATCCTGAGTGACCTAAAGAGTCAGAAAAGTCATGAAAAAGGTCTTTAGGATGAATTGGAGATGAAAACCAATCCGGTTCAGGTGAACCGGATTGAACGGGTTTGAACCACTATTAAATCGAATGCTAAATTCCTTTTTTCTATGTGGCTTACAAAATTCAAATTGGAGAATTGAGGCCACCATTGGATAGAGAATGAATTTAGAAATTTTTAATTTTGAAATATTCAGTCGAATTAGGCCTAAAACAGCTAGTTTAAGCTTTGAACTCGGTTCGGACCCGTTTGGTCTGGTTCAGAACACTCTCGTCTTCTTCCTTCATATGACAACACTATTCACTCGTCGAAAAATTGCGTAGTGCCAAAGAAGATGAAAAGTCTCTGGCCAAGGAGTTTGAGGCAATGAATGACCATCATTAAGGCGCTAATCGGATGACCAAGAAGTCCCTGAGCTTCCTATAGAAAGAGCCCCTCCTCATTCATACTCTTTACACCTGAAAACTCTATTCACTCTCAACTACTCCATTTTTCGGTGAAGCTCGAACCAGAGCTCCGACTTGGGCATTTTCCTCAGCCAAAGAAGGCGTGGGCAAGTTCTTTGGATTCGAGGATAAGTCAGTTACATGCCTGTAGTCTTTATTTGCTTCGAGGGTCATAGGAAAAGCGCTGACGTGATTGAACAGAAGTAGCTCCGACAGACCGAAGCTACCCTATTTTGGCTGAGTTGAAATCGACCAATTCGAGCCCTTCTCAGGCCAAACCAAACCCTCCCAACACCTTGACAGTCCTTCTACAACTGAATTAGAGCTGAAAGGTAAGCCAATTTGGCTCTCTTTTGTAAATTCCAATCGGTGCTAAAGAGAGAACCGACAGAATTTTGATGACAAAATTCTCACTCAATTTGGCATCAATTGATGCAATTCTTGATCTTAGGAGGAATCTTAGGACAAGAGCTGTCTGCCTAGATTGAAAGCTCAGATAATCGCGCCCTCGATGATAAGCTTTCGAAGCTTTCTCTCTCAAAGTCCAGTTTTCTGGCACAGCTCCGTTTGAGCTCATTTCGGCATCAAATCGTGCGATTCAAAGTGAAATTGAATCGTATGGTGAAGGAACTCCAATCTAACTTCAATTTCAACAATTAAACTCATTTGATCGGTTAATTTTATAAAATCAAATTTGGCTGAGTTAGAAGGTTGAAATTGAGGAAAATTTTGGAATTTCAAAATTTTGAGGGACTAAAGTGCAATTTCATAAAATTAAGGGCCAATTAGGCATGATAAAGATGTTGGAGTCCAATTGGGCAAATTTTGGAATTTTTGGGGAAAAACTTACCATTTTTGTAAAGTAGGGGAAAAATGGTAATTTTGGAAAAGTTAGGAACCAAATTGGAAATTTGGAAAATTGAACCTGTAAACCCCGTCCCTTTAAAAATAGGAAATCGGGGAAAGAACCGATCAACCCGAGTGAGAAAAACTGAACTGGTTCACCCGATCATCAGAGAAGGGGCAATTTGGGGAATTTACAACTCTCGAGTGACCCAACGAGTTCATAAAATCTTGGAAAAAAGACCTTAGGAAAATTTGGGAGAGAAAAACCAGACGGTTCAAGGGAACCGGATTCGAGCTGGATTGAACCGATTTATGAACTAAGTTGGTTCATGAATTGGAACCGATAGAGAAAGGGAAAACCAGGAAATTTATGGAACTCGAGTGACCTAAGGAGTTACAAAAGTCATGAAAAAGGACTTTAGGATGAATTGGAGATGAAAACCAAACTCGTTAAGGTGAATTGGATCTGAACCGGATTGAACCGGTTTGAATCACTATTGAACCAGATGCTAAATTCATTTTTCTAGGTGGATTGGAAAATTCAAATTTGAGATTTGAGGCCACCATTGGATAGAGAATGAATTTATAAATTTTTAATTTTGAAAAACTCCATCGAATCGGGCCTGAACCGGCCAGCTTAAGCTTTGAAATTGGTTCGGACCGGTTCGGTTCGGTTCGGAACAGTGTTATCTTCTTCCTTTAGGTAACAACACTGTTCACTCGCCGAAAAATTGAGCAGTGCCGACAAAGCTGAAAAGTCTTCGACCAAGGTGTTTCAGGAAATGAATGACTGCCATTAAGGCGCCAATCAGACAGCCAAGAAGTCCCCGAGCTTCCTATATAAAGTGCCCCTCCTCATTCATGCTCTCCACACCTAAAAACTCGATTATCTCTCAACTGCTCCAATTTTTGGCAAAGCTTGAACCAGAGCTCCGATATAGGGTCTTTTTTGAGCCAAAGAAGGCATGGTTGGGTTCTTTAGAACCGGGGAGAAGTCATGTCACGCCCTAACCCAGTTTGGTCGGATCCCCGTGATCAACCTGCCACTCTCCTGGTTTATTAAAGGGTTTCCCCTTATTGTAAACCGTAAAGAGTAAGGCGTCCTTAAACCTGCACCTTTTCCTGGAATAACATAAATCAAAACTGCATGAAATTTTAAACTTTACATACTTGTCTTATAGGCATCTTAGTTGATGGTCTTTAAGGGTAGGTTTTCTGGGATTTCCTGAAAGGGATATAAGGGAGCGAATGAGTATGACTACTCAGTAAATGGGTTTTCAAAGGTCTACTTTTAACTTTTAAGAAAAAATAATTATTTGGAGTGTGCTAGACTCCTTTCTTTTAAAAAATCCCTTCATTTAAAAATTCTGGTTTTTCCACCATTTCTTATTTATCACAGTGTGTCATCATCCAACACACATCCTGCATCATGAGGGTTACACACATTCGCTGGTCAGTACGACTACTGAACCCACTAGTGGCTTCAGAATGACTTTACTGGCCACCCGGATAGAAGCACAACCACTTCTACCCTAGGAATGAGTAGATGTACGCTACATCCGACCATCAATCCTGAAATCGCTTCTTCGTGTCCATATGAGGACAGAGACCACATCCTGTCCCCACCTTGGTCTCATGCGCTTAATGCTACTCCAAATTTCGCACAGACACTTGGAACGACGAACGGCCCTTATAGCCACCAGGTCATCCATTGGTGCCCTTAGGATGCATCACTACCCCTCATGGGCGTCTTGATGATCTCGTACTCACAGTGCATGCACAAATAATATTTTGTCATATTGCCTTGTAATATGTGGTGCCACTGGTCCAACGGCCCCGACTCTCAACTCAACCCGCAGTTGTTTGTCTTGACCGGTCCGTCAACCTATCATATCACACTACCACTAGTTGACTGAGCATGTCGGTCCTATCTTGGTACCATGGCCAAACAATTCACTTATTAAGTTTTATGGCACATATATCATGTTCATTTATGAGCTCCTACTCGTGCCAACTAGCCTTGGGCCCATTGTATGAGATTTTCACAATCGGGAATTTAGCCCCCAAGTTCCAAAACCGAGGCCCCCGGCCTATCAAAGCTATTCGAGCTCCCGTCGAGAAGGTCTCCCAAATTGTTTAAGCATTGGCACATAGTCAGGGGAGAGCACTTCCAACAAAACATATGTTTTTTCTATCCATTATACCGCCCGGGTATAAGTACACCTCCATTTATAACCGATGAATGAATTTTCAACTTCATTCGAGGAAGTCTCATCATACCAACCGGGTATGATCTACTTACAACTGGTAAGTAGTTTTTCTGCATGATTTTCACATCACTTCCTTTAAGTTGTGATGTTTAAAATACCACTTAATAGTGGGTTTTCATATCGAGGTACTTATCATCCCCAACCGGGTATGATAAAAAATTCCCACTCACAACCAGTAAGTGGTTTTTAAATTTTAAGTTGTGCTCATCATTGCAATCGGGTGTGATGTTAGTAGACCCACTCTCCCGTTAACGTAGTAAATTCCACTAGACCGGTTCTTTTTATTCATGAGAACTCGTCCATGCTGGTGTTCTCGGTACTTCGTGTTCCTACGCGATATGAACATCCTTATTCACTATTACTCGATTTAATAACCTTCATTCATTTTCAATGAATGAGAATTTTATCATTGAAATTATGTCGGTTTTCTCTCTAGCACCGACCGAAAATTGTAGAGAGAAGCCGAATTGGCTTACCTTTCAGTCCTATTTCGGTCGTGCGAGGGCTGAGGAAGTGTTGGGAGGGCTTGGTTTGGTCTGAGGAAGGCTTGAAATGGCCGATTGCAATTTGGCTGAAATAGGGCAGCTTCGGTCCGCCGGAGCTGCTTCACTGTTACATCATGCGGGAGCTTCTCCAACGATTCTCGGATTGACTGGAGTTTGCTATTGGATTGCTGTCTTGTCCTCGGTTCTAAAGAGCCCGACCTCTCCTTCCGAGTTTAAGAAAAATGTTCAAGTTGAAACTCTAGTAGTAGAGAGGGAGAGAAGTGTTCAGGTGTGAGGAGAATGAGTGGGGATGACCTATTTATATAGGTGTAAAGTCGTATATTAAATGGGCGAGATTTATTACTAGTATTAATATTGCCATAAATTATTAGTATTAATTTCAATAATTTAATTTCAATTATTGGTGTTAATTAGAATAATTAAATATATATTAATTTATGGCTATTTATGATAAGGCGTTCGCATAAAAATTTTTGACCGAAATTTTGGGTTACAAAACAAATCATACATCTCAGTAGGTCACCCATCCTCACACTTCTCTCAAGTAAGCACACTTAACTTCAAAATTTTTATGGAATTTTGTTCATCTAAACCAATTTGGTTTTTCTCTTTTAATTTGTCTTAAGTTTCATTTCCAAGGTTTAATGAACCCTTTAGATCACCTTAGAGTTGTAAATTCCTAAATTACCCATTCACAATTGATTGGGTTTGTGAACCGGTTCAGTTTTCTTACTCGATTTGATCGGTTCCCTTAGCTCAAAAGGGTGGGGTTTACAAGTCAGCTACCCGATGATAATCTCCATTTTCTTTGAGGGTCGTCGGAGAGACGCCATCGTGGTAGAAAAGTGAAGCAGCTCTAGTGGACTGAAGCTGCCCTATTTTAGCCGAGCTAAAAATGGCCAATTCGAGCCATCCTCAGGCCAAACCAAGCCCTCTCAACACCTCCATAGCCCTCCTACAGCTGAATTAGAATGGAAAGGTAAACTAATTTGGCTCCCCTCTGTAAATTCTGATTGGTGCTAGAGAGAACCGACAAAACTTTGATGACTAAATTCTCATTCAATTCAACATTAATTGATGGAATTCTTGATCTTAGGAGGAACCTCAGGATGAGAGCTATCTGGCCATATCAAAAGCTCGGACCATCGCGCCCTCGAAGGTAAGCTTTCGAAGCTTTCTCTCTCTATGTCTAGTTTTCTGGCAAAGCTCTATTTGAGCTCATTCCTACATCAATTCATGCGATTCAAAATGCAATTGAATCATATGAAGGTGTAGGAACTCCAATCTAACTTACTTTCAACAATTAAACTCATTTGATCGGTCAATTTGATGAAATCAAATTTGGCTAAGTTAGAAGGTTGAAATTGGGGGAAAATTTGGGATTTCCAAAGTTTGAGGGACTAAAGTGCAATTTCGTAAAATTGAGGGCCAATTGGGCATGATAAAAATGTTTGAGGACTAATTGGACAATTTTTAGAATTTTGGGGGCAAAACTTACCATTTTTGTGAAGTAGGGGCAAAATGGTAATTTTGGAAAAGTTAGTGACCAAATTGGAAATTTGGGAAACTTGAACCCCTTTATGTGATTTTGAATAAATTGAGGTCCCAAGGTGAATTTTAGAAATTTGAAGTCTCAATTTGAGTGTAAAACGATATTAGGGATCTAAAGTTAAAGAAAAAGAACTTTAGGGACCTCATTGCAATAAATCGAAAAGTTTGAGTATTTCATCCATGCACGATGAATGAAGGCTATTAGGCCGAGGGATAATGAACAAGGATGTTCATATCGTGTAGGAACACGAAGTATCGGGAATGCCAACAAGGAAAAGTTCGCGTAAAGACAAAGAACCGGTCGAGAGGAATTCACTGTATTATCGGGTGAGTGAGATATGTAATATCATACCCGGTTGGGATGATAAGCACCTTGGAAATGAAAATCCACTATAAGTGGTATTTTAATCATCACATCTGAGAGGAGTGATGTGGAAATCACGCGGAAAAACTATTACTGGTTGTAAGTAGATTATACCCGGTTGGTTGGATGAAACTTACTAGAAGGAAGTGAAAAACACGCTTGTCGATTATAAGCGGAGATGTCCTCTTACCCGGTTGGTATGATGGATAGTTAAAAAGTTTATTTTGTTAGAAGTGCTCTCCCCTAACTTTGTGCCACTACTTAAAATTTTTGGGAGACCTTCTTGACGGGAGCTCGAATAGCTCATATAAGCAAGAGGCGTCAGTTTTGGAACTTGGGGGCTAATATGCCCGATTTTGAAAATCTCGAATAGTGGGCCCTAGGCCAATTGGCACGAGCAGGAGCTCATAAACAAACATGATTATTAAGCTATGAAAACTTAAGTAAATGAGTTATTTGGCCATTGTACCGAGATAGGACTGACATACTCGATGGACTAGTGGCAGTGTGACATGATTGGTGTTCAGACTAGTCAAGACAAGTAGCTGCACATCTAGTTGAGGGTCGGGGCCGTTGGACCAGTGACACCACATATTATATGGCTTACGTGAAAAACTATTGATTTGTGCATGCAGTGTGTTATGGGACCTTGAAGATGCCCAAGAGGGGTAGTGATGTGTCCTAGGGCTCTGGACGACCAAATGGAGATAAGGGCAGTTAGTCATACTTGAAATCTTGAGAAGCTCGACATAGCTTCATTGTGCATGAGACCGGGGTGGGGATGGGATGATGTCTCTATCCTCATATGAACATGGTGTATTTTAGTCTGAGAGTAGGATGTTAGAGATGTTCACTCAAACTTCTAGTAGAAGTCAAAGAATTCTATCAGGGTGGATGGTAAAGACGCCCCGATCCACAAGTGGGTGTAGTCGGCGTAATTACATCTCATGAATGTGTGTGATCCCTTCATGATGATGGGCGTGTGTGGTATGTTAAACACATCGAATATGGAAACAGGAAAGAGGTTATGAAAACCACGGAAATGATTTGATAATCCTTGGAAATGAATTGGGAAACCTTAGAACAAGGTTTTGATATAGTGAAATTTGAAGAATGACATTTTTATGAAATAAGGAGTCTGGCACACTCCGATTAAAGAAATTAATTTTTGTGAAAACTCTCACCCCAACACCCATTCACTGAGTTGTCGAACTCACCCTCTCCCTTAAACCCTTTTTAGTAAAAAAAGGGAAAACCAACCTTAAAATTTATCGGTAGCCAAACTATAAACCCCGCACTTTTGAGTTAAGGAAAACTAGGAAAAGAACCGGTCAAATCGAGTAAGAAAACTGAGCCGGTTTACATTAGGGAACAAGTAATATGAAAATTTACAACTTTCGGGTGATACAAAGCGTTCATTAAACCTTGAAAAAGTTATTTAAGAAAAATTAGAAGACAAAAACCAAATTGGTTTAGGTGAACAAGATTCCATAAGAATATTGAAGTTAAGCGTGCTTGCTCAAGAGTAGTGTGAGGATGGATGACCTTTTGGGAAGTATGAATTTTTATGTAACCCAAAATTTCGGTAAAAAATTTTTATGCGAATGTACGCCTTATCATAAATAACCATAAATTAATATATATTTAATTATTGTAATTAATACCAATAATTTATGGAAATTTTAATAGTAGTAATAAATCTCCCCCATTTAATTCACAGGTTTTACACCTATATAAAGAGGTCATCCCCATTTATTCTCGTCACACCCAAACACTTCTCTCTCTCTCTCTCTCTCTACTGCTCCATTTCCCGGTGAAGCTTAAACTAGAGCTTCGACTTGAACATTTTTCTTAACCTCAAAAGGAGAGGTCGGGCTCTTTAGAACCGGGGAGAAGTCACCTATCTGATAGCAAACTCCAATCAATCCGAGAATCACTAGAGAAGCGCCGACATGATGGAACAGTGAAGCAGCTTTGGTGGACCGAAGCTGCCCTATTTCGGCCGAGTTGAAATTGGCCATTTCGAGCCCTCCTCAGTCCAAACCAAGCCTTCTCAACACTTCCCCAACCCTTCCATGGCCGAATTACTACTGAAAGTTAAGCCAATTCAGCTCCCTTCTGCAATTTCCGATCGGTGCTAGAGAGAGAACCGATAGAATTTCAATAATCAAATTCTAACTCAATTCGGCATCAATTGATGCGATTCTAGATTCTAGGATGAACCTCAAGATGAGAGCTATCCACCTAGACCGAAAGCTCGGACCACCATGCCCTCATTGATGAGAAATAGAAGCTTTCTCTCTCTATTGTTTATTTTTCGGCGAAGCTTCGTTTGAGCTCGTTCCGGCGTTGAAATCTGCGATTCAAAGTTTCTTAGAATTGTATGAACATGCAAGAACTCAATTTCAACTACAATTTCAATAATTAGAAGTGTTTGATCAGTTAATTTGATGAAATCAAATTCAGTTGTGTTGAAGAGTTGAAATTGGGGGAAAATTGAGAAAATTTGGGGATTTTCGAAATTCAAAGGGCCAAAATGCAATTTTATGAAATTGAAGATCAATTGGGCATGAAAATAATGTTGGATGACCAATTGAGGAATTTTGGAATTTTTGGGGCAAAACTTACCATTTTTGTAAAGGAAGGGCAAAATGGTAATTTTGGAAAAATTGGGGGACCAAATTGGAAATTTGGGAAATTAAACCCCTTTTTGGTAAAATTGAATAAATTGAGGCCTCAAGATAAATTTTAAAAGTTACGAGACTCAATTTGAGGAAAAAATTGACATTTGGGACTTAAAGTTAAAGAGAAATAACTTTAGGGACCTAATTGCAAATAACTAAAAGTTTGGGTTTTCTCATTCAGAACTAAAGAGAAAGGATCTAATATCCAGAACTAATTTTGTGTGTGATTGCAATCTTTTGCGGAACCAAACAGATATTCGGTATGGGGTAGTATTGACTCTAAGGGCTGCTGGACAGTAAGGTTGGGCCAAGGGAAGTCATCGCTAGTTTAGTATGTCATGGGACTCCAAGAATCCCTATGTGCATTTGAGACCGAGGTGAAGCAGGAGAGGTCTCATCCCTCTATATCAGGCACCTTCATTTGAATAATATATGGGGGTTGGGAACTGGTTCTCACACAAACAATTGGTCGAGGTTATAGCCTCGCACCAACGTGGTAGAGGTTGTAGCCTCTCACCAAGGTGGACAGTTGTCATGTACTAACCTAGTTTGGTCGGATCCCCGTGATCAACCCGTCGCTTCCTTGGTTCAAGAGGGGTTTTCCCCTTTCTTAAATCAAGAGGAGCCACGTGAAATTTCAACCTTGTTCCTTAGAATAACATATATCAATAAAAATGCAAGCTTAAAAAGAAAAGACTTTTAATCATACCTAAAAGAGGGTAGATCCTAGTGTTATCTCTAGTTATTTTTCTCTACTCCTGAAAAGGGATAGAAAGGGATGGGTAAGTTTCTCCAACTCACTGAATGAGTGTTTGAAAATGATTTTTTTAAAAAATATTTTTAATTGGAGTGTTCCAGACTCCTTATTTTTAATTGTGCAAAAAAAAGACTCCTTATTTTCTTTAAGATCATTTCTTCCTTAAATTCTCGGTTATTCAAAACCAATTTCCTCATTATTCACAATTGGTGTGTTTAACAATCAACACACACCCTTCATCATGAAGGGATCACACATTCGCAAGACAACCCATCCACTGCACCCACTTGTGGTGTCGGAGCGACTTTACCGACCTCCTAGATAGAAGCCTGTCTACTTCTACCCTCAGAATGAGTGGATGTTTGTGACATCCAACCCTTAAACCCAAAAATCAACTTCGTGTCTATATGAGGATAGAGACCTCATCCTGACCCCACCCCGGTCTCACGCGCATGAAGCTACATCGAGCTTCCTTGACTTTTGGCACGACAAACTGCCCTTATCTCCACCATGTCGTCCAGTAGCCCCTAGGATGCATCACTACCCCTCTTGGGTGTCTTGATTTTCTTGAACCTCAAGCGCATGCACAAACAAAGTTTTCCATAAAGCCATTTATCTTTGGTGCCACTAGTCCAATGGCCTCGACCCTCAACTCGACCTGCAGTCATTTGTCTAGACCGGTCCGTCGACCTGATCTTGTTGCACTACCACCAATCCATCAAGTATGTCGGTCTTGTCTTGGTACCATGGCTAAATCACATAATCATTAATTTATAAATTTTCATGGATTATCATCATATTTGTTTACGAGCTCCTATTCGTGCTAACTGGCATTGGGCCCATTGTACGAGATTTTTAAAACCGGGAATTTAGCCCCCAATTTCCAAAATCGAGGCCTCTGGCCTATCTGAGTTATTTCAGCTCTCATCAAGAAGGACTCCCAAAAGTTTTAAGCAGTGGCTCACGGTTAGGGGATAACACTTCTAATAAAATAAATTTCAGCTTGTCCATCACACCAACTAGATGTGATGACATCTCTGCTTACAACTAGTAAGCGGGTTTTCCACTTCCTTCTAGGAAGTTCATCATACCAATTGGCTATGATCTACTTACAATAGGTAAGTAGTTTTTCCGTGTAGTTCTCACATCACCCCCAACCAAGTGTGATCTACTTACAATAGGTAGTAGTGGTTTTCTTTTTCGAGGTAGTCATCATCCCAACTAGGTATGATGTGAATAATCCCACTCACCCAATATTCATAGTGTATTTTCCTCTTAATCTGCTTTTTGCCTCCACACGAGCTTATTCTTGCCGGTGTTCCCGGTCCTTCCTATTCCTACACGATTTGAACATCCTTGTTCATTAACATTTTGCCTAATAGCCTTCATTCCTCATTAATGAACAAAATGCCTAAACTTTTTAATTATTTGCATTTAGGCCCCTAAAGTTCTTTTTCCTTAACTTTAGGTCTCTAATGCTAATTTTCCCCAAATTGGGTCCCAAAACTTCTAAAATCCACTTTGGGTCCTCAATTTATTCAAAATAACAAAGATGGGTACAAGTTTCCCAAATCTCCAATTTAGTCTCCAACTTTTCAAAAATTACCATTTTCCTCTACTTTACAAAAATGGCAATTTACCCTAATAAATTTAAAAAATTGACCAATTGGCCCTCAAACATCTTTTCCATGGCCAATAGGCCCTCAATTTTGGGAAATTGCACTTTGGTCACTCAATTTTACGAAATCCCCAATTTCCCCCTTTCAAACTGACCGAATTTGATTTTATCAAATTGACGAATCAATCGAGGTTAATTATTGAAATTGAAGGTAAAATTGAGTTCCTACACATCTATATGATTCAATTGAGCTTTGAAGCACATGAATTGATGCCAGAATGAGCTCAAACGGAGCTTCGCCAAAAAATTGAACTTAAAGAGAGAAAGCTTCAAAAGCTTACCGGTGGGGGGTGCGACAGTCTGATTTTTCGATCAGGGCAGATAACTTTTGTCCTGAGGTTCCTACTTGGATCAATAATTACAACAATTCATGTTGAATTGAGGTAGAATTTGGTCAGTGAAGTTTTGTTGGTTCTCTCTCTAACATTGATTAGAAATTACAAAGGGTAGCCAAATTGGCTTACCTTTCCACTCTAATTTGGTCGTATGAGCACTGAGAGAGTGTTGGGAGAGCTTGGTTTGGCCTGAGTAGGGATCAAATTGGCCGGTTTCAACTCAATAGAAACGTTTCCTTTCCGTCGGCGCTATTCATTTTTCCTGCGAATGAATAGTGTTGTCATTTAAAGGAATAAGATGATACTGTTCTGAATTGAACTGGACCGGTCCGAACCAGGTTTAATGCTTAAACGGGTCGGTTCAGGCCCAATTCGACTGAGTTTTTCAAAATTAAAAATTTCTAAATTCATTCTCTATCCAATAATGGCTTTAATTCTCAAATTTGAATAGTTTAACCACATATAAATATGAATTTAGCATTCAATTCAAGGATGGTTCAAACCTATCCAAACTGTTCCAAATCGGTTCAATCCGGTTCACTTGAACCTATCTGGTTTTCTCTCCCAAATTGTCCTAAAGTCTTTCCCAAGGTTTTTATGACTCTTTGGGTCACTCAGGAGTTGTAAATTTCCCAATTTACTTGTTCTCTAATGGTTGTGGTTTGTGAACCAGTTCGGTTTTTCTCACTCGGTTTGACCGGTTCTTTCCCGGTTTTCCTTAACTCCAAAGGATGGGGTTTACAACTCTCCTCTCTTTTTAGGAGTTTTGTCCCCAAAACTTATTCAACATCCTTCACACTGGACATAACTTCCCTTGATATCAACTTGTAGTTTATTGACATATAACCATTTCGGTTATTTCCACTTAGACCCTTTATAGCATACACTTAAAAAATTTCTTTTCCTTCCCATTATTCATTCCATGGAGCTTACTTTAGCTAAGCATACCTTACTTGAAAGTTTAAGGTTATATCCTTAAATTCATGCCCCTCTTTCCTTAAAGCATAATTATTTCTCTTGAGGTTCTTTACTTAGGATTTTAGGATTGGAAATTCCAAGATACCCACTTATTCCTGTGTGTAGTCACTTCCTTTGTCGTTAAAACCCTTAGCTCGGGTATTCTTGAGCATCACCCATTCACTTCATAGATTTCGGTGTTAACTGCTTTTATCCAGTTTTAACCCTTCTTATGTCATTCCTTAGTTTCAGTGGCATCCTTTTCTCAAGGACTTTCTTTTCTTTTAGTCAATTCTTATTCTCTCGTGATCACTTCAAAATTCTTATAAGAGTTAATCTCCTTTGGTCTTAAGTGTCGATTGCTTGTTTGGAAAAAGAAAAAAAACTCCCTTATTTTGATTTTTGTTTTCTACTAAGTCCCTTACAGTAGTGACTTTCACCTTAGGGACTACATTCTTAACCTTCTTATCATTCCTTGAAAGTTTCTTTCCTTCCTTTCTTCATGTTCCTTCCTATATTGGGATATTTTCTCATTTAACTGAAGTTTTAGTTTTTATCCCTTATTTGTTCCTTGGGACACTTTTGATACTTGGTCGTATTCCATGTATTCCACACTATGTCTAGTCGTCCTCTCTTCAAGTTCCATCAATTGAGTGTTGACCACCACCAAATCCTGAGGTCAGTGATCCTTTACTTGAATCACTTCTTAACTAGAGGGTTTACGTTTCTACGATGTCCTAGGAGTGCTTTCCTTTGTTTCCTCTTTTATGGGCAATCCACCCCGTTCTTACTCGTACGACATCCTTTAATGTGTTTTCCTACTTACATATTACTTGGACTTAGCTTACCCCTTGGGTCCTCCGGAGTACCTTTCTTTTGTACTTGATCTTTCCCTCTCGGCCAACATATCTTGGATGAATTTATCTCGTCTCCACTTCTATTGATCCCATTAACTTTTAATTGGGGCACTTTTGTCCTTCCAAGTTTTCCTTCCTTGGTAGTTTATACTCTTTTCTCTCGTGTTCGCTTCCAGTTTTACTATTTAGAATATCTAACCTAAAAAAGGTATTCCCTGATTTCATCCTTTCCTACTTACATTACTCTTGAGAATCTACATGTACCTCATCTTCATTTTCCTTTCTTTCATGTATCCATCTATTTCTTTTAGATGGAATTCACATCTTCCTTATTTTAAGATCTCACGATCATCCTGTGAGAGGCTTACTTAATTTTCTCCTGTCTTGATTTTGATCATCAATTCAGTCTTGGTCGTTGATCTCTTTAAGGAATTTTCCTTCATCTTAAATTTCCAAATATTTGGCCTTTCCATCTCTCCTTTCTTTATTGAAGTTTAAATTTATAATCCTTTCGAGGGTCAGTTCATTAATTACCTCGATCTTATCATTCTCCTTATCATATGATCTTGAGGTCGTCGTTTCTTGAGTCATATTTGTCCTTAATACACATCTCATTCCTTTTATAGGGCGTAGTCTTCAGTACTTCCTGATCCATCTTAGGGTGTCGTTTATTCTCCCAGATTATCTTGTTGTTATGAATTTATTTCCTTCAATTGGGTTTGTCTGAAATCTTTATTTGATTTCTCTACTCTTTTGAAAGTAGATCACACCTGGCCATCCAGGTATCTCCTAAGTCACCTATGTCTTTTAACGAGGTCTTTATTTCAGCTTTAGTTTTTATGACGATTCGTTTGTTGGTTATCTTAGCTTGGAACTTTCTCCTTCGATGGTTCCACTTCCTATCCTTATCCTTCTTCCAGGGACTTCCGTTTTGGGATTTTCACGTTCAATCTCCCTACTGTTCCTTGAAAGTTATTCTTTTATTCTTTTCTTATATTTTCTGACCTTTGTATGGTTATTCACTCTGGATTTCTTCCCTATCTTCTATTCCTTTTTGTTCCATATCCTTGCTTCAAAAAAAACCCCCTCATTATTATTGAGTTCCTAAGAATTGTGTCATAACTCTTTCCAAGTACTGGTATTATTCTTGGGGTTTTCTTCCTATCGCACTTCTTTCCTTTTTTCCTTTCTCCTTGTCTTATCTCAATTGACTTTAACATCTTCAGGGCTCCCATATCTTTCTTACTTTCTTCCTAGTCAACTTCCATTCCATTGATTTTCCTTGGGATAATCTAATCCTTCTTGTTTCCTTACTTTTATCCATAGAGTCTTTCCTTAACTCCTTAGACTTCCACTAGTCCCATACTCTTTTGTGCTTACTTCCATTGCTCCAGACTTCTTCTTCCTTTCCTTAGTTAGGTTTTGTCTTTCTTGGGGAACTCTAGTAGTCTCTTCTTTGCCAAGTCTGATTGTCTTTCCCTTCTCTGGATGGTAAACTTACTTTAAAGGTTTGGGTTAACTAGTAATGACCCGTTATTTTTGCTTCCTTAGGTGATCCCTACCCGTTACTCTGATCCTTATAGGCAAACTCTCATTGTTTGAATTCATCAAAGAGACCACAAAATTTATTTTATTAGGGAAAAATTGGATTTTCATTCATTAAAGAAATAGTTTATTGCCATACTTGGCTTTTAATAGAGATTTTCTACCCCTAGTCCCTTGGGGTCATAGGCAAGGAGTTAGCCATAGAACGATTGTGGGATTCATGATCAAATGGCTCTGAGGAACTGGTTGAAGTCCATCCATATTCCCTTATGGGATGAACTTCATGTATGGACTTCAATCCATACCGCCTCAATACCTTAGCCTCACACTCTTATGTCCACTTCATCCATTGAGAGGGAATGAAGCTAGATTGAGTATGTGGGGGGGGTACTTGGTGGACTTTCATGAAGGTGGCATACGCATCCCAATAATTGTCCCAAGCCTCTTTCTTAGTGGGATTTTCCGTGGGTTGTCATGGGGATGGTGGAGGTGTTGAACTCCTAGAGGAAGGAACATGTTCCTCTTGCCTTGGAGGAGGGTATGTAATGCCCTCTGGTTATAGTAGAGCTCCCATGAGTTTCTAGTAATCCTATACCAACCGGGTATGATATACTTACAACTGATAAGTAGTTTTTCCGTGTAGTTCTCACATCACCCTAACCAGGTGTGATGTTAAAATTCCACATAGTAGTGGTTTTTCATTTTCAAGGTACTCATCATCCAAACTAGGTATGATGTTAATAATCTGACTCATCCGATATTTGTAATGTATTTTCCTCTTAATTGACTCTTTACCTCCATGTGAGTTTATCCTTGTCGGCGTTCCCGGTCCTTCGTGTTCCTACACAATTTGAACATCCTTGTTCATTAACATTTAGCCTAATAGCCTTCATTCCTCACGAATGAACAAAATACCCTTACCTTTAGGTCCCTAATGCTAATTTCCCTAAATTGAGTCTTGAAACTTTTAAAATCCACTTTGGGTCCTCAATTTATTCAAAATCACAAAGAGGGGTTCAAGTTTCCCAAATCTCCAATTTAGTCCCCAACTTTTCAAAAATTACCATTTTGCCCTTACTTTACAAAAATGGTAATTTGACCCTAATAAATTTCAAAAATTGACCAATTGGTCCCCCAACATCTTTTCCATGGCCAATTGGCCCTCAATTTTGGTAAATTACACTTTGGTACCTCAATTTTACGAAATCCCCAAATTCTCACAAAAATTTCCCCCAATTTCCCGCTTTCAAACTGGGTGAATTTGATTTTATCGAATTAACCAATCAATCGAGGTTAATTGTTGAAAATGAAGGTAAAATTGAGTCCCTACACATCCATATAATTCAATTGAGGTTTGAATCGCATGAATTAATGCCAGAATGTGCTCAAATGAAACTTCACTAGAAAACTGAACTTAGAGAGAGAAAGCTTTGAAAGCTTACCATCGGGGGTACGGTGGTTCGAGCTTTCGATCGGGGCAGATAGCTCTCATCCTAAGGTTTCTCTTAGGATCAAGAATTACTACAATTCATATCGAAATAAGGCAAATTTTGGTTAGTGAAGTTTCACCAGTTCTCTCTCTAACATTAATAGGAAATTACAGAGGGGAGCCAAATTGGCTTACCTTTCATGTCATGCCCCGAACCGGTTTGGTCAGATCCCCATGAGCAACCCACCACTCTTTCCAATTTATTAAGGGTTTTCCCCTCTTTTAAACTCGGGAGTAGTAAGGCGTCCTTTAAACCTATACCTTTCTTGGAATAACATTATACAAAATTGAAAAACTGACATACCTGATTTTATAGTTCCTATATAGGGAAGTCTTTAAGATTGGTTTTCCCTTGGTTTCCTAAAAGGGATAATAGGGAAGAGGTGAGTTCTACAACTCAGTGAGCGCGGGTTGGGAGTGAGTTTTCATAAACAAAATAACTTTAATCGGAGTGTGCCAAACTCCTTATTTCCTTTAAGAATATTCTTTCCTCAAATACTGGTTTTTAAAATCTTTGCCCTACCGAGGCTGACATTTTTAAGATGGAGTGTGTCAGACTCCTTAATTTCATTTAGATTTTCTCCACTTTAAAAATCTTGATTTTATCACCATTTCTTATTAATCACGGTGTGTCATCACCCAACACACATCCTTCATCATGAAGGTCAATAACACACACATTCGCGAGATGTAGTTATGTCGATTGCACCCACTTGTGGATTCGAGCATCTTTACCATCCACCTTGATAGAAGTCTCTGACTTCTACCCGAAGTCTGAGTGAACGTCCCTAATGTCCTACCCTCAAACCAAAAATACTCCTTGTCCATATGAGGATAGAGACCTCATCCCGCCCCCACCCTAGTCTCATGCACTTGATGCTACTCCAAATTTCGCATGGTCACCTTGTTCGACAAACTGCCCTTATATCCACCAGGTCGTCCAAGGCCCTTAGGACACATCACCACCAGTCTTAGGTGTCTTGAAGGTCTCGTAATCATAGTGCATGCACAATCATTATTTTTACATCATGCCTTATAATTTGTGGTGCCACTCGTCCAACGGCCCCGACCCTCAACTTAACCTGCAGCTGTTTGTCTTGACTTGTCTGTTGACCTATCATGTCGCATTGCCGCTAGTTGACTAAGTATGTCGGTCCTGTCTTGGTACCATGACCAAACAATTCATTTATTAAAGTTTTATGGCACATATCTCATGTTTGTTTATGAGCTCCTACTCGTGCCCATTGTTCGAGATTTTTAAAACTGGGCATATTAGCCCTCAACTTCCAAAACCGAGGCCCCCAGCCTTTAAGAGCTATTCGAGCTCCTGTCAAGAAGGTCCCCCAAATCACTTAAGGAGTGGCACACAGTTAGGGGAGAGCACTTCCGACAAAAATAAGCTTTCAACTATCCATCATACCAACCGGGTATGAGGATATCTCCACTCATAATCGATGAATAGGTTTTCCACTTCCTCCGAAGAAGTTTCATCATATCAACTGAGTATGATCTACTTACAACCTATAAGTAGTTTTTCCAAGTCATTTTCACACCATACCTCTAAGTTTAAAATACCACTAAGTAGTGGGTTTTCATTTTGAGGTACTTATCATCCCCAATTGGGTATGATAAAAATTCCACTCACAACCGGTAAGTGGTTTTTAGTTTAATTCGCTCATCACCCCAACCGGGTATGATGTTAAAAGTTCCACTCACGGTGGCTTCCAATTAAGAAAAGGTACTCATCATCCCAACTGGGTATGATGTGAATAACCCACTCACTCGTTAATCGTGACGTGTTCGTCCGTGGTTGGTTTTCCAAGTTGACGCGAGCTTTCTTTTGCTAGTGTTCCGATCACTCCCGTCGGAGGTGCGACGGTCCTAGCTTTCTATCGGCAAAGGTAGCTCTCTTCCTAAAGTATCTTCTAGGATTAAGAATTCCTACTATTGACCTTTGAGCATATAAGGGTTGTGGGGATGTTGGGAGAGCTTGGTTTGGCTAGAGGAGGGTTGAATTTGACCAATTTTAGCTAGGCCAAAATAGGACAGCTTCATAGGGTATCCTCTGATCGAATGGAGATTGCTATCAGATAGTTGACTTCCCCCGGAATCTAAAGAGCCCGACCTCTCATTCTAAAGTTAAGAAAAATGCACAAGTCGAAGCTTTGGTTCGATTTCACCAGGAAAGTGGAGCAGTAGAGAGAAAGAGAGTAGTTTTAAGTGTGAAGAGAATGAATGGGGATGAGCTCTTTATATAGGTGTAAAATTGGGGAAGATTTATTAATAGGGTATTAATGTTGCCATTATTCTCATTAAATTGGAAATTAATGGGTATTTATTAATATTAATTCTAATAATTAAATTTAGATATTAAATTATGGGTATTGATTATAATAATAATTAAATGTAGGTATTTATGGGTATTTACGAATGTAGAATTAATACTAATTAAACCAAATATATATACTTTTTCACCTAAATGAATTTACTAATTATTTATTTATTTTGGTCAAAACAACACTTTTCATTTTATTTATTCCAATTATATCAATTGAATTTTAATAATATAATTCCATAAAATATTTTTGACCGAAATTTTGGGTTACTAAAAAAATAACTTCCCAGGAGGTCACCTATCCTAGCACTACTCTCATTTAAGCATGCTTAACTTCGAAGTTCAAATGGGATCCCTGCATTAGTGTTGGTATGTTATCTAATATAGGTGTAGAATTGGGGAAGATTAATTAATAGAGTATTAATATTGCCATTATTCTCATTAAATTGGAAATTAATGGGTATTTATTAATTTTAATTCTAATAATTAAAGTTAGGTATTAAATTATGGGTATTAATTACAATAATAATTAAATGTAGGTATTTATTGGTATTTACATGCATAGGATTAATACTAATTAAACTATATATATATATATTTATCTCATTATTTTCACCTAAATGAATTTACTATTTATTTATTTATTTCAATCAAAACAACACTTTTCATTTTATTTATTCCAATTATATCAATTGAATTTTAATAATATAATTCCATAAAATATTTTTTTACAGAAATTTCGGGTTACTAAATAACTTCCCAGGAGGTCACCCCTAGCACTACTCTCATCCAAGTATGCTTAACTTCAGAATTCAAATGCGATCCTATGCATTAATGTTGGTATGTTATTTGATATAGGTGTAGAATTGGAGAAGATTTATTAATAGGGTATTAATGTTGCCATTATTCTCATTAAATTGGAAATTAATGGGTATTTATTAATATTAATTATAATAATTAAATGTAGGTATTTATGGGTATTTATGTGGTAAGATTAATACTAATTAAATAATATATATATATATATAATTATCTCATTATTTTCACCTATAGTAATTTACTAATTATTTATTTATTTTAGTCAAAACAACACTTTTCATTTTATTTATTTCAATTATATCAATTGAATTTTAATAATATAATTTCATAAAATATTTTTGACCGAAATTTCGGGTTAAACTTCCGAGGAGGTCACTCATTCTAGTACTACTCTCACCCAAGCATGCTTAACTTCAGAGTTCAAATGGGATCCCGTGCATTAGTATTGGTATGTTATTTGATTTTGGTTTATTAAAAAAATATGGTTTGACAACTATTGAGAGGATGCAACATGAATACTTCCCATGAATACTCTCACCAAGCACGCTTCAAAGTTCTAAAGTGATCATATGCATTAGTGCTGGTATGTTCCCAGGAACCAAGCACGCTTAACTTTGGAGTTCTAATCGAATCCAGTGCATTAGTGCTAGTATGTTTTTTTTTCAGGTTATTAAAAATATGGTGTTACAATTACTCCCCACCTTTATAGGAGTTTTGTCTCCAAAACTCATGCAACATTAGTCTCTACTTCTTACCCTTTTTTTGTGTACTTATGTGGTTTCATTTTCAATAACATTCTACTACACATTAGGCATTGGAGAACTTTTAGGTTGGACTTCCTATGGGAATATATTATTGGGTAATATTGGCGACATCAGTAGTAGTTTTCTTGGTTACTCTCTTTGGAGCCATCTAGAAATTTTAAAACTTTCTCCTAGTTACTATGTTAAATAGTCTTTATAATGTATTTGAGGAAACAAACTCTAATACCATTCTAGTTGTCACGCTCCGACCGGGTTTGGTGGGATCCCCATGAGCAACCCGCCACTTTTCCCCGTTTATTAAGGGTTTTCCCCTCTTTTAAACCCGGGAGTAGTAAGGCGTCCTTTAAACCTGTACCTTTCTTGGAATAACATTATACAAAACTGAAAAACAGACATGCCTGATTTTATAGTTCATATACAGGGAAGTCTTTAAGATTGGTTTTCCCTTGGTTTCCTGAAAGGGGTAAAAGGAAGGGGGTGAGTTCTACAACTTAGTGAGCGGGGGTTAGGAGTGAGTTTTCATAAACAAAACAAATTTAATCGGAGTGTGCCAAACTCCTTATTTCCTTTAAGAATATTATTTCCTTAAATACTGGTTTTTAAAACCTTTACCCTACCAAGGGTGACATTTTTAAGTTGGAGTGTGCTAGACTCCTTAATTTCCTTTAAATTTTCTCCCCTTTAAAAATCTCGGTTTTATCACTATTTCTTATTAATCATGGTGTGTCATCACCTAACTCACATCCTTTATCATGAAGGTCAATCACACACACATTCATGAGATGCAATTACGCTGACTACACCCATTTGTGGATTGGAGCGTCTTTTCCATCCACCTTGATAGAAGTCTCTGACTTCTACCTGAAGTCTGAGTGAACGTCCCTGACATCCTACCCTCAGACCAAAAATACTCCTTGTTCGTATGAAGACAGAGACCATATCCCGTCCCCACCCTAGTCCCATGTGCTTGATGCTACTCCAAATTTTGCATGGTCACCTGGTTTGACGAACTGCCCTTATATCCACCAGGTCATTCAAGGCTATTACAAGCTCCTGCTTGTGCCAATTGGCCTTGGGCCCACTATACGAGATTTTCCAAAACCGGGCATTTTAGCCACCAAGTTCCAAAACCGAGGCCTCTAGCCAATATGAGCTATTCGAGCTCTCGTCAAGAAGGTCTCCCAAAATTTTTAAGTAGTAGCACATAGTTAGGGGAGAACACTTCTGACAAAAATCACTTTTCACTCGTCCATCACACCAACCGAGTGTGAAGACATCTCTGCTTACAACTGGTAAATGGGTTTTCCACTTCCTTCTAGGAAGTTCATCATACCAACCGGGTATGATCTACTTACAACCGGTAAGTAGTTTTTTTGCGTAGTTTCCACATTACCCCATTCAAGAGTGATGTTAAAATTCCACTTAGTATTGGTTTTTCATTTCTAAGGTGCTCATCATCCCAACTGGGTATGATGTGAATAAACCCACTCACGGTGGATTACAATTTAGAAAAGGTGCTCATTATCACAACCAGGTATGAAGTTAAGTTATCCCACTCATCCGAATGCAGTGTACCAGGAACAATGCTCATTATCAAAACTGGGTATGGTTTCTGGTGCTCATTATGCAGTATATTTTTCCTCTTAACCGTCTCTTTGCCTCATGTGAGCTTATCCTTGCTAGCGTTCCCGGTACTTCGTATTCCTACATGATATGAACATCCTTGTCATTAACCTTTGGCCTAATAGCCTTCATTTATCAAGAATGAATAAAATGCCTAAACTTTTAATTGCATTTAGGTCCCTAAAGTTCTTTTTCTTTAACTTTAGGTCCCTAATGCCAATTTTCCCCAAATTGAGTCCTGAAAAATCTAAAATTCACTTTGGGACCTCATTTTTTTCAAAATCACAAATGGTGTTCAAGTTTCCCAAATTTCCAATTTGGTCACCAACTTTTCAAAAAATTACCATTTTGCCCCTACTTTACAAAAATGGCAATTTAAATCCAAATTTCCAAAAATTGACCAATTAGTCCTCCAACATCTTTTTCTTGGCCAATTGAACCTCAATTTTTGAAAAATTGCACTTTAGTCTCTCAATTTTATGAAATTCCCAAATTTCCCCTTTCAACCTGGTCAAATTTGATTTCATCAAATTGACCTTTTAATTGGGTTTAATTGTCAAAATGGAAGGCAAAATTGAGTTACTACACTTCCACGTGATTCAATGGAACTTTGAATCGCGTCATTTGGATTCGAATTGAGCTCAAACGGAGCTTCGTCGGAAAACTGGACTTAAATAGAGAAAGCTTCGAAAGCTTACCGTCGGGGGTGCGGCGGTCTGAGATTTCGATCTAGGTAGATAGGTCTCATCTTGAAGTTTCTCCTAGGATCAAGAATCGCATCAATTCATGCCGAATTGAGGGAGAATTTGGTTAGTGAAGTTTTGTCGGTTCTCTCTCTAAGACTAATCGAAAATTATAGAGGGGAGCCAAATTGGCTTACCTTTCTGCTCCAATTCAGTCGTATGAGGGCTGTGGAAGTGTTGGGAGAGCTTGGTTTAGCTTGAGAAGTGCTCAAATTGGCCATTTTTATCTTGACTGAAATAGGGAAACTACGGTTCGTTGGAGCTACTTCACTGTTCGATCATGTCGATGCTTCTCCAACGATCCTTAGAGTAAATGGAGACTACCGTCGGGTAGTTGACTTCTCCTTAAATCTAAGGAACCTGACCTCACCTTCTTTGGCTTAGAAAAATGCCCAAGTCGGAGCTCTGGTTCGAGCTTCACTTGAAAATGGAGCAGTAAGGAGAGGAGGAGTTTTCAGGTGTGAGGAGGATGAATGAGGAGGAGCAATTTATATAGGAAGCTCAGGGACTCCTTGGCTGTCCGATTGGTGCATTTATGGCAGTCATTCATTGCCTAAAACACCCTGAATGAAGACTTTTCATCTTCACTAGTGCTGCTCGATTTTTCGATGAGTGAACAATGCTGTCATCTAAAGGAAGAAGATGACACTATTCCAAACCGAAACATACTGATCTAAACCGGGTTTAATGCTTAAACCAGCCGGTTCGACCCGATTCAACCCAGTTTTTCAAAATTAATTTTTTTAAAATTTATCTAAATTCATTCTCTACCCAACGGTGGCTTAAATTCTCAAATTTGAATTTTCTAAGCCAATTAGAAAAATGAATTTAGAAATTGGTTCAATAGTGGTTCAAACTGGTTCAGGTCCAGTTCACCTTAATCGGTTTGGTTTTCACCTCCAATTCATCCTAAAGTCCTTTCATATTTTGTGACTCTTTAAGTCATTCGGGGTTTATAAATTTCTTGATTTTCCCTTTCTCTATCGGTTTCTATTTATAAACTAACTCGGTTCTCTCTTTGGAAATGACCAGTTCTTTTCTCGGTTTTTCTTATTATCAAAGGATGCAAGTCTCCCCTCCTTTTAGGGGTTTTGTGTAAAAACAGTTACATATCAAATAATTGAGGGTAACCATCCCTCATTACACTCTTGGTTTCCCATGTCTATTCTTGCACGAGTCCATTTTGCCAAAGAACTTTACCATAGGAATTATCTTATTCCTTAAGTTAGTATCGCTCCGGTCGATAATTCGTACCGGTTATGTTTGATCGGACAAGTTCTCTTCCAGTTCTAGTGGAGGTCAGTCTAACACATGTCTAGGGTCAAGCTGGTACTTTCGAAGTACCGAAATATGGAATACATGGTGTATTCTCTATAGGTTTGGAGGTAGTTCTAATTTATAGGTCACCGGCCCTATCCTTTGGATGATGGGATAAGGACCGATATACCTTCGTTTCAACTTTCCCCATTGTTGAAACCTAAGTATTCCCCTCTATAGGGATACCTTTAGAAACACTTGGTCTTCCACATTAAACTCCAGATCTCTTCTCCAATGATCCGCATAACTCTTTAACTGTCCTCAGCAGCTTTAAGGCAACTTCTGATTAAGTTGATTTTCTCTATTGCATCCTCGATTAGCTTGACCTTTTCTAGTTTCCCTTCCCCAACTTCTTCCCAAAATAAAGGTGTACGGTAAGGTTGTCTATAAAGGACTTCATAAGGAGCTATCTAAATACTGTCCTGATAGCTATTATTGTAAGCAAATTCCATTAGGCACACATATTCCTCCCAACCTTTGTCCATGGTGAGTACGCATGCCTTCAGCATGTCCTACAAGGTCTGAATTGTCTATTCAGATTGTCCATCTGTCTAAGGATGAAACGTCGTACTCATATGGAGCTTGGTTCCCAAGGCACTTTGTAAACTTGGCTAGAACCTTGAAGTAAATCGGGGGTCTCTATCTGATACTATACTCATAGGGACGCCATGGAGTCTTACTATCTCCTTCATGTATAGGACAACTAGTTGTTCCATTGTATCTGTCACTCAGGCCAAATCTTGCATGAACTGTCTGTAGTATCCTGCCAGACCTAAGAAACTTTGTATCTCTGAAGGATTCCTCGGTGCCTTCCAATCAGATATGGCTTCCACCTTTGCTAGATCTACCTTGACTCCATCCTTGGACGCTATATATCCTAATAATCCTACCTCTTGCAGCCATAACTCACACTTGGAGAATTTTGCATATAAATGGTTTTCCCTTAGTATCTCAAAGGTGATTGCCAAATGTTCTTTGTGCTCCAACCTAGTTCGTGAGTATATGAGAGTATCATCTATGAATACTATCATGAACCTGTCTAAGTGTGGTTGGAACACTCAGTTCATTAAATCCATGAATGTTGTGGGGGCATTTGTTAATCTGAATGGCATCACTCTAAACTTGTAATGTCCATATCGGGATTGAAATGTCATCTTAGGAATGTCCTCCTCTTGGATCCTAAGTTGGTGGCAGCCCGACCAAAGGTCTATGTTAGAGAAGTAGGATGCTCCTTTTAGTTGATCAAATAGGTCATCAATTCGTGGAAGTGGGTACATGTTCTTGATGGTGACTTGATTCAACTTCCTATAATCTATGCACAGTCTCATGCTTCCATCCTTTTTCTCCATGAATAGGACTGGTGCACCCCATGGAGACTGGCAATGATGTATAAAATCCTTCTCCAATAGCTCGTGCAGTTGCTCCTTTAATTCCTCCAGTTCTGCTAGAGCCATGCGATAAGGGGCTTGGGACATGGGGTTTGTTCCTGGGATAATTTCTATGGTGAATTCCACTTGTCGACTTGGGGGTAGTTTAGGTAATTCTTCCAAAAATACTTTTGGATAGTGTTTAACTACCATAATGTTCTCAAGTTCCTTCTCCTCAGACTTTTCATTGATGACCATGGCCAGAAAAGTCGTACAACATTTTTGTATTGTCTTCTAGGCCTTTATATGGGACACCATCTGTACTTCACCCTTTCTTCGATCTCCTTGAAATTTTAATTTGTTTGTCTCAGGAGTGTGGAAGGTTACTATCTTCTTTCCACAATCTATCCTACCCTGATGGTTACTTAACCAATCCATTCCAAGGATTACTTCTACCTCCCTTAGAGGTAATGAAATTAGATCTGCTTCGAGCTTGATTTCTTCAATCATTATGTCACATCCCTTAAGCTATTTGTTCCTATTTAACCCTTCTCCTAAGGGTGTGAGAATGTTGAGACTTTGTCCTAGAGGGGTGAGTTCTAGGGGTAGACTTGAAATCAGGTCCTCTTTGATGAAAGATCTTTTAGCTCCTGAGTCAAAGAGGGCATAAACCTGTTGTCCCCACAAATACACATACCCTAATTGAAGAAACATATATTTTTAGAGGAAAGACTTTCTTTATTGAAGCAAATTTGCAATTATGAGTTTTTCTTAAGCAAATTGGGAGGGTTTTGGGATGTACCCACTATAGTACTAGGGTCTTTTCTAGCCTCTTCTTGGGTGAGGTTGTATACTCTAGTCAATACTCTCACTGTAGCGTCTAGCCTAGAATTCCTGGGGGTTCCTTGTGGTGGTCCAAGTGTATTCCTTTACTTGTTCTCCCTAAGAGTGGGGCATTTCTTTGCAAAGTGCCCCACCTGTTCACATGCAAAATAAGACAAGCATGCTCCCTCATGGTGCCTTTGGCACCTAGGATAGCGAAGGTTACCTTGGTGCAAAGTGAGGATTACTCTTTGGGGAGGTAGTGGCATATCCTTTCTCTTTTGAAATGCCACTCTATTTCCCCATCTTGGACCATTATGCACCTTCCGTCCTCCCTGACGGTTTTGACCCTTATCCTCCTTTCGAGTCGTCTGCTCCATCCGACGGTGTCAGGTTTGCACCAGTCACTCACACTCGTGAGCCATACTGATTATCGCCACTAGGTTTGTGGGGAATCCTAATACTCCTATATGGTCCCGTATGTCCATATTGAGACCGTCCATGAACCATTGGAATATATCTACTAGCCTAGCTAGGTTAGGAGCAAAGGGTCTTAACTTATTGAATTTGGTTTCATACTCCAATATTGAGTTAAGCCCTTACCAAAGTCGAAGGAAATCCTACTTCTTCTCATTAATCAAATGAGGAGCCAGGTTCTCCTCTGTGTACCTCTCCTCTAATTGCTCCCAAGTGGGTGTGGAAGTGTGCAAGCTTCGGATATTGTCCCACCATCTTTTGGCACTCCCTCTAGGAAGAATTCTATCATGATCACCATGTCTTCTAGTGATATCCTGACTATCCCCATCAGCTTCTTGACATTTGCCAGCCAATCCATGGTGGCACTAGCATCTTTCTCTCCAAGAAAAGGCTTACACCTCAGTTGATGGAGAATCTTGAGATTTTTTTGGAATGTCAACTGAAGGGGGATGGCTAATAGGAGGAGGATGGGATTGTACTTCCTCCAGTTCAGCCCAAGAGTTGGTACCTGCCTTAGGGATGAGGTTAGGTTGACCAAATACGTGGGTGAACTCCCCGTACAACCTTTGATGTTCCAAGCTAAGTCCAAGTGGGGTTGTCTAGGCTGCTCGGGGAGTTTCCATAGGGAGGGGTGGCTGGGCAGTGTCGGAGACTACATCTCTAGTTCTCTTGGTTCCTTTCTTGGGAGCCATATGTAAATTTTAAATTTATCCCTATTAGTTACTATATTCTCTAGTCTTTATAATATATTCGAGAAAATAGGCTCTGATACCACACAAGTTGTCATGCTCTGACCCGATTTGGTCTGATCCCTGTGAGCAACCCGCCACTCTCCTAGTTTATTAAGGGTTTTCCCCTTCTTTAAACCGTAGGGATTAAGACATCCTTTAAACATGTACCTTTCCTGGAATAACATTAATCAAAACTGCATAAAATTAAACTTACATACATGTCTTGCAGGTTTAGCTAGCTGAAGGTCTTTAGGTAGGTTTTTCCCTCGGTTACCTGAAAAGGGGTAAAGGGAGGGGGTGAGTTTGACAACTTAGTGAATGGGTGTTTTGAAACATGAGTTTCTGAAAAATAGTTTTAATTGAAGTGTACCAGACTCCTTATTTTCTTAAAAATCATTTCTTCCTCAATTTCTCGGTTTTCAATACCATTACTCATCATTAACCACAGTTGGTATGTTTAACAATCAACATACACCTTTCATCATGAAGCTATCACACATTCACAAGGCAGCCCATTCACTGCACCTACTTGTGGCATCAGATAGACTTTACCCTGGGAATGAATGGATGTCCGTGACATCCAACCCTCAAACTTGAAAAGAAACTCCATGTCTGTATGAGTACAAAGATCTCATCCCAACCCCACCTCGGTCTCATGCACATGAAGCTATGTCGAGCTTCCCTGACTACTAGCACAACAAACTGCCCTTATCTCCACTATGTCATCTAGTATCCCCTAGGACACATCACTATCCCTCTTGGGCATCTTGATGGTCCTGAACCTCACTGCATGCTTAAACAAAGTTTTCTATCTAAGCCATTAATCTTTGGTGTCACTAGTCCAACAACCCCGACCCTCAACTAGACCTATAGCTATTTGTTTAGGCTGGTCCATTGACTTGTCCCATCGCACTGCTGCCAGTCTGTCAAGTATATCGGTCTTGTCTTGGTACCATGACAAAATCACATCATTCATTAAAATATTAATGGCTTAACAACATGTTTGTTTATGAGCTACTCCTCTTGCCAACTGGCCTTGGGCCCATTGTACGAGATTTTCCAAAACCGGGAATTTTAGCCCCCAAGTTCCAAAACTGAGGCCTCTAGCCTATCTGAGTTATTCGAGCTCTCATCAAGAAGGATTAACAAAATTTTTAAGTAGTGGCATACAGTCAGGGAAGAGCACTTCTGACAAAAATCACTTTTCAATCGTCCATCACACCAACCGGGTGTGACGACATCTTTGCTTACTACTAGTAAATGGGTTTTCCACTTCTTTTAAGTAAGTTCATCATACCAACCGGGTATGATCTACTTACAACTCATAAGTAGTTTTTTCCGCATAGTTTTCACATCACCCCATACAGGTGATGTTAAAATTCCACTTAGTAGTGGTTTTTCATTTCTGAGGTGCTCATCATCCCAACGGATATGATGTGAATAAACTCACTCTCGACGACTTCCAATTAAGAAAAGATGCTCAGCATACCAACTGGGTATGAAGTGTAAATTAGCCCACTCACCCGATATTCGTAGTGTATTTTTCCTCTTAACCGACTCTTTGCCTCACCCAAGCTTATCCTTGCTGGCGTTCCTGGTACTTCATGTTCCTACACGATATTAACATCCTTGTTTATTAACCTTTGGCCTAATAGCCTTCATTCATCACAAATAAATAAAATGCCCAAACTTTTAATTATTTGCATTTAGGTCCCTAATGCTCTTTTTCTTTAACTTTAGGTCCCTAATGCCAATTTTCCCCAAATTAAGTCCCTAAACTTCTAAAATTCACATTTGGGCCTCAATTTATTCAAAATCACAATAAGGGGTTCAAGTTTCCCAAATTACCATTTTGCCCATACTTTACAAAAATGGCAATTTAACCCCAAAATTTCCAAAAATTGACCAATAGTTCCTCCAATATCTTTTTTTCAGGGCCAATTGGACCTCAAATTTGGGAAATTGCATTTTAGTAGCTCAATCTTACAAAATTCCCAAATTTCCCCATTTCAAACTAGCCAAATTTGATTTCATAAAATTGACCATTCAATCGGGTTTAATTGTCGAAATTGAAGGTAAAATTGAGTTTCGACACGATTCAATGGAACTTTGAATCGTATCATTTGGATCCAAATTGAGCTCAAATGGAGCTTCGTTGGAAAACTAAACTTAGAGAGAGAAAGCTTCGAAAGCTTACTGTCGAGGGTGCGGCTGTCCAAGCTTTTGATCTAGACAGATAGCTCTTATCTTGAGGTTCCTCCTAGGATCAAGAATCGCATCAATTCATGTCGAATTGAGGGAGAATTTAGTTAGTGAAGTTTCACCCGATCTCTCTCTAACACTGAAAAAAAATTACAGAGGGGAGTCAAATTGGCTTACATTTCCGCTCTAATTCAATTGTATGACGGCTGTGGAAGTGTTGGGAGAGCTTGGTTTGGCCTGAGAAGGGCTCAAATTTTTCATTTTTGGCTCGGTCGAAATAGGGCAGCTTCGATCCGTTGGAGCTGCTTCACTACTCGATCACGTCGGCGCTTCTCTGGTGTTCCTTGGAGTAAATGGAGACTATCGTCGGCTAGATGACTTCTCCCCAAATCTAAAAAACCTGACCTCACCTTCTTTGGCTCAGAAAAATGCCCAAGTTAGAGCTCTAGTTCGTGCTTCACCACAAAATGGAGTAGTAGGGAGAAAGAGGAGTTTTTCTGTATGAGGAGGATGAATAAGGAGGAGCTCTTTATATAGGAAACTCATGGACACCTTGGCCATCCGATTGGTGCCTTTATGGCAATCATTTATTGCCTGAAACTCCCTGATCAAAGACTTTTCATCTTCGTCAGTGCTGCTCAATTTTCTGGCAAGTGATTAGTGTTGTCATCTAAAGGAAGAAGACGACAATGTTCCAAATTAGACCGGACCGGTCCAAACTAGGTTTAATGCTTAAATCCGCCGGTTCAGGCCCAATTCGACCAAGTTTTTTCAAAATTAAAAATTTGTAAATTCATCTAAATTTGTTCTCTATAGTGGCTGAATTTCTCAAATTTGAATTTTCTAAGCCACCTAGAAAAATGAATTTAAAAACAGGTTCAATAGTGGTTTAAATCAGTTCAGGTCGATTAAAAAAGGTTCAGGTTCGGTTCACCTGAACCGGTTTGGTTTTCACTTTCAATTCATCCTAAAGTCCTTTCTCATGATGTTTGTGACTCTTTAGGTCACTCAAGATTTATGAATTTCTCGGTTTGCCTATTCTCTATCGGTTACTATTTATAAGCCGACTCAGTTCTCTCTTTAGAAATTACAAATTCTTTTCCTGGTTTTTCTTATTATCAAAGGACGGAATTTACAATGTTGTACCCCATTATTTTGGGAAGAAGTGGGGGAAAGAAAGTTGGAAAGGGTCGAACTAATCGAGGATGCCATAGAGAAAATCAAGTTAATCAGGATTCGCCTTAAGGTCGCTCAGGATAGGCAAAAGAGTTATGTGGATCATCTGAGAAGATATATAGATTTTGATGTGGGAGACCAAGGGTTTCTAAAAGTATCCCCATGGAGGGGAATACTTAGGTTTCAACAATGGGGAAAGTTGAAACCAAGGTACATCAGTCCTTATCCCATCGTCCAAAGAAAAGGACCAATGGCCTACAAATTGGAACTACCTCCAGAATTACAGAGAATATATGATGTATTCCATATCTCAGTACTTCGGAAGTACCAGCTTGATCCTAGCCATGTGTTGGACCGACCTCCACTAGAACTAGAATAGAATTTTTCCTATCAAGCAAAACTGGTTCGAATCATCGACCGGAGGGATAAGAACTTGAGGAATGAGAGAATTCCTATGGTCAAGGTTGTTTGATGAGGGATGGGTACCCTCAATTATTTGACATGTAACTGTTTTGGGGATAAAATCCCTAAAAGATGGGAGAGTTGTAAACCCCGTCCTTTTATAATGCGAAAAATAGGGAAAAGAACCAGTCATTTCCAAAGAAAAAACTGAGTCAGTTCATAAACCTTAACCGATAGAAAAGGAGCAATTTGGGAAATTTACAAATCCCGAGTGACCTAAAGAGTCATAGAAGTCATGAAAAAGGACTTTAGGATGAATTGGAAGAGAAAACCAAACCAGCTTAGATGAACCGGACCTAAACTAAATTGAACTAGTTTGAGCCACTATTGAACCGATTTCTAAATTCATTTTTTTAGGTGGTTTAAAATATTCAAATTATAATTGAAGCCACTATTGGATAGAGAATGAATATAGATAAATTTATAAAATTTTAATTTTGAAAAACTCGATCGAATCAGGCTTGAACCCGGTTCGGACCAATTTGGTCCGGTTCAGAACAGTGTCGTCTTCTTCCTTCAGATGACAACACTATTCACTCACCGAAAAAGCAAGCATCATCGGCGAAGATGAAAAGTCTCTATTTATGAATTTGAGGCCATGAATGATCGCCATAAATATGCCAATCGGATGGCCAAGTAATCCCCGAGCTCCTTATATAAAGTGCTCCTCCTCATTCATCCTCCTCACACATAAAAACTCCTCTCTCTCTCCACTACTCCAATTTCTGGTGAAACTCGAACTAGAGCTCCAACTTGGGCATTTTTCTAAGCCAAAGAAGGTGAGGTTGGGTTCCTTAGACTCGGGGAGAAGTCAACTACCTGACGGTGGTCACCATTCAATTCGATGATCGCCAGAGAAGCACACACATAATCAAACAGTGAAGCAGCTCTGGCGGTCCGATGCTGCCCTATTTTAGTCAAGCTGAAAATGACCAAATTGAGCTCTTCCAACACTTCCATAGCCCTCACATGAAAAATTAGAGTAGAAAGATAAGCCAATTTGGCTCCCCTCTTTAAATTTCAATCAACATTAGAGAGAGAAATGATGAAACTTTACTGGTCGAATTCTTACTCAATTTGACATGAATTGTTGCAATTCTTGATCCTAGGAGTATCCTCAGGATGAGATCTACCTGCCTTGATCGAAAGCTCAGACCGCCACACCTCCGACGGTAGGCTTTAGAAGCTTTCTCTTTCTAAGTTCAGTTTTCCAACGAAGCTCTATTTGAGCTCAATTCAGAACCAAATGATGCAATTCAAAGCTCCATTGGATCGTGTGGAAGTGTAGGAACTGATCCATACCTTCAATTGGATCAATTAACCCTGATTGAATGGCCAATTTGATGAAATCAAATTCGGCCAGTGTGGAAGGGGGGAAATTGGGGAAACTTTTGAGGTCGTAAAATTGAGGGACCAAAATGCAATTTCCAAAAATTGAGGGTCAATTGGCCATGTAAAGGATGTTGGAGGACCAAATGGTCAATTTTTGAAAATAATTGGGGTCAAATTGCCATTTTTGTAAAGTAGGGGCAAAATAGTAATTTTTGAAAAATTGGGGACCAAATTTGAAATTTGGAAAAATTGAACCCCTTAAGTGAATTTTGGAAGTTTCAGGACTCAATTTGGGGAAAAGTTTGCATTAGGGCACCAAAAGTCAAGGAAATGAACTTTAGGTACCTAAGTGCAAATAATTGAAAGTTTTGAGTTTAGTTGTTCATACACGAGGAACAGAGGCTATTATGTCGAGTATTAATAGATGAGGTTGTCCAAATCATGTATGAGCACAATGGATCAGAAGGCTAGCAAGAGAAGCTCGCGTCAACTTGGAAAATCAATTGAGGACAAACACGTCATGGTTAATGGGTGAGTGGGTTATTCACATCATACGTGGTTGGGATGGTGAGCACCTCAGAAATGAAAAACCATTACTTTGTGGAATTTTAACATCACACCTGGTAGGGGTGATATGAGAACAATGCGGAAAAACTACTTAGGTTGTAAGTAGATCATACTCAGTTGGTATGATGAACTTCCTGGAAGGAAGTAGAAAACCCGCTTACCAGTTGTAAGTGGAGATGTCATCACACCCGATTGGTGTGATGGACAAGTTGAAAAGTTATTTTATCATAAGTGTTCTCCCCTGACTATGCACCAATGCTTAAAACTTTTGGGAGAACTTCTTGACGAGAGCTAGAATAGCTCAAATGGGCTAGAGGCCTCGGTTTTGGAACTTGGGGACTAAAATGCCCGATTTTAGAAAATCACGTATAGTGGGCCCAAGGCCAGTTGGCACAAGCAGGAGCTCGTAAATAAACATGATGATAATCCATGAAAAGTCTTAATGAATGATTTATGTGATTGACCATGGTACCAAGACAGGACTGACATACTCGATGGACGCTCAGTAGTGCAACAGGACTAGGTCGACAGGTCGGTCTGGACAAATAGTTGTAGGTCGAGTTGGGGGTCGCGACCATTGGATGAGTGGGACCAGTGGGACCAAAGATAAATGGCTTTATGGAAAACTTTGTTTGTGCATGCACTTGAGGTTCGGGATCATCAAGATGCCCAAGAGGGGTAGTGATGCGTCCTAGGGGCTACTGGATGACATGGTGGAGATAAGGGCAATTTGTCATGCCAACAGTTAGGGAAGCTTGACATAACTTCATGCGCACAAGACCGAGGTGGGTCGGGATGAGATCTTTGTCATCATACGAACAGAGAGTTGATTTTAGGTTTGAGGGTCGAATGTTGTGAATATCTACTCATTCCTAGCTTAGAAGTGGACGGGCTTCTATTTAGGTGGCCGATAAAGTCGCTCCGATCACACAAGTGGGTGCAATGGATGGGCTGCCCTGCGAATGTATGATTCACTTCCTAATGAAAGGAGTGTGTTGATTGTTAAACACACCTTAAATGGAAATGAGGAAATGGTTTTTGAATAACCGGGAATGAAAGGAAAATAATAGTTTTGAAAGAAGTAAGGAGTTTGACACACTCCAATTAAATGTGTTTTGTATACTCTCACTCTTTCCCAACACCCATTCACTGAGTTGTCGAACTCACCCCCTCCCTTTACCTCTTTTTAGGTAACCGAGGGAAAACCTACCTAAATACCTTCTAATAGCCAAACTTGCAAGACAGGTATATAAGAATAATATATTAAGTTTTTATTAATGATATTCCAGGAAAGGTACAGTTAAAAAGAATGCCTTACTCTTCACGGTTTAAAGAAGGAGAAAACACTTAATAAACCGTGAGAGTGACGTGTTGTTCATGGGGATCCGACCAAACTGGGTTGGGGCATGACACACTGGATGACTAAACTTTCCATGTGCTCTCCTGGTCGTTCAACAGCCCTTAGAACCAACACTACCCCATGTTGGACGCCTCGATGGTTTCATATCTCAGCATGTACATATAAAAGTCTTTTAATATTTATATTCATCATCTTTGGGACAACTGAACCAATGAGCCCTACATGTTTAAGCAGGTTCACGCAGTTAGGGGAGACCATTCCTAGAAATCAGTTTTCAAATTTGAAAATGTGCTTATCACCCCAACCAGATATGATGTTGGAAATTCCACTCACTCGGTAATTGTGACGTGCTCGTCCCGGCTAGTTCCAACATGGTTCAAGTATTCACATAATGAAGGTTAGGCATAAAAGACCTATTACTTCTATGTATTTGCATATAGGTCCTTAATTTATGCCTTTTTGCAATTAGGTCCCTAAAGTTCATAATTTTACCTTTAGGTCCCAAATGCTCAATTTATCCTTAATTAGGTCCCTAAGGTTTCCAATTTCCATTTTATGTCCCTAATTCTTCAAAACCACCGATTGACCCTCAATTTCATCCAAATTGCCCAATGGCCCTCAATTGGAAGTTGATTTCATAAAAGTCCCCCAATTTTTCCTTTAATTGCAATCCGGCCCCCAATTTTTCCCAATTTCCTCAATTATTTGCATTTTAACCCCCGAATCTATGTTTCATCTAATTAACCACCCAAGCTTAGTTAATTGTCCTCTATCATGATCTTAATCATCTTACATATGTATCCTAATTCATTCCAAGCTTTAAAACACTATATTTAGCTTAGAAATGAGCTCAAATGGAGCTTCGCCAAAAAATCATTCTAGAGAGAGAAAGCTTTGACTACTCACCAATGAGGATCCGGTGATCGGAGCTTTTGCTTCCACTAAATTGCTCACTTTCTAGGATCCTCCTTGGATCAAACTGTACCTCAATTGGTGGCATGAGCAAAGTGAATTTCTCAACTTATTTTTGAGGCAAAATGCATTGTGAATAGTCATTTCCAGCAAAAGGCGACAAATGAGACTTACTAATACAACTCAAGAAAGGTCGAGGCTCCTCTAGGGGTATTGTGGAGAGCTTGGTTTGGCTAGAGTTAGCTCGAGAATGGCTCGAATTGAGCTTGACCAGCTCGGTTGGTGGACTGCCGAGGGAGCGAAGGTAATGTGCAAGCTTGCCTGTGCTTCTCCTGCGATCCTCGAACTAAATATAGTATGCAATTGTGTAGCTGACTTTCTCAGGATTGTAGAGAACCTGAATTTGCCTTCGGAGGTGGAGAAAAGTTCCCAAGTTGAAGCTCTAATGCATGCTTCATCGAGAAAATGAGCACTTCTTCTTCTCCACGCATTTGATGGATGAGGATGACGAATGGGGAGAAGCTCTTTATATAGGGAGCTCGAAGAGTGGCAGGTCTATCCATTTATCAATCACTCAGCCTCAATCTCTCTAATTTATGGCCATGTCAGGAGGATTTTCAGGTCACCGAAATTTTGACAGCCAACCTATCGTTCTTACCTACCTAGATCTGAGGTTAAAGATGACACTATGTCGTGCATGCAAGCTTTGCACGTGCAGGCTTGCCATGTGGCACTCCGTCACTAGTTGGCTTTGTTGACACGACTTTCTACTCAACAACCTAGTTAGCCTTTGACTCATTAAACAAACACGGGGCGACCTCCCATTGGTTGCTCGTTCCAACGTGACTGGTGACCATGTTCGGTCATTCGTTGAGTGTGACACGTGGCATCCTCTAATTGGTTTATTTAAATGCATATGATTTCCCTCTTGATGCATAGTGCCACTACCACGCGTCAGCCTCTAATTGGTTGCGGTCATCCGACATGCTCTACCATGTGTCGACCTCTGATTGGTCGGTCGTTTCTCTAACATCTTGGTTTGATGTTGATGTGGCATCCTTTCCACATGGCAGCTCCTCGTTGGTCGATCTTGCTAATGCAAACTTTCACGCCCCAACTAGAATGGGGTGTAAGGTTGGACGTATAATTTGTCACTAGCTGGCTTTGTTGACGCGGCTTTCTACTCAACATCTTAGTCAGCCTTTGACTCATGAAGTTATGAGTACGATGCCACAATCTAGGAAACATTTGGGGTCACTGTCACTCATGAAGTTAGAGTTAAGAAGGTGTGAAGCGAGGCATCTTCATTGGAATATGAAGATTCAAGCATGAACCCATGTGCTAGGGTGAAAGGTACCATGCAAGCCCTTTCCTACCTAAAAAATTGGCACCATGCCCCAAGCCACTGGATGAAGAATCTCGCAACCCACTAGTATTGAACTCTAGGTTAGTCAACATGTGGGATTAGAGAAATAGTTAATGGAAAAAAAACATTGGGGTACTTAGCTTTGCTTATATAATAAGCCATATTGGTGGCTAATGCGATAAATGAATAAAATGTTTCTCAAGAATTCGAATAAAGGAAAGAAAACCCTTTAAGGAAGATGGGTGAAGAAAGAATGAGAAAGGGAGGGATTAGGAAGATCCTTAGCTATTGGGAAGGATTGACCAGAAAGAAAGAATTCAAGGAGAAATACCAAGTTTTGGGAATAGAAAACTCCCTAGTGCAAACGAGAAGGAGGTATCAGATGATGTCATAAAAGTTTTGGCTGCCCGTGATGATGGATTTAAGGAAAATACCCCTATAGGAGAGAAATGAAGAGTACCTAAGGAAAGGAAGATAGTAGTTGACCCAATTAAAGGAACAATGATAAGGACATGTAGACATTATGGAGAATGAGTTTAGTCCACCCCAACTTAATGGAGCTTAAGACGGCGGGGCATAGTGTGAAGTACATGAAATGAGTCCCCTATAATTGGAATTCCTTGGATAGGAAATAGATTCCAAAAAGGGAAAATTCAAATTCGGAAAAGGATTGGAAGTGGGCATATGAGGCCCAACAAGAAAGGGGTGTAAGGACACAAAGGGATAAAACCTTCAAGGAGTGAAAAAAAGGTTGGACGCCTCAACCAAAAAGGGGCGTAAGGTTAGACGTATAATCCGTAACCAGCTAGCTTTGTTAACACAGCTTTCTACTCAACAACCTAGTCATCCTTTGACTCGCTGACCGGACACGGGGTGGCCTCCCATTGGCCACTCGTTCCAACGTGGCTGTTGACCGTGTTTGGTCATCCGTTGAGTGTGACATGTGGAATCCTCTAATTGGTTCATTTAATTGTGTTAGATTTCCCTCTTGACGCATAGTGCCACTGCCACGTGTTAACCTCTAATTAGTTGTGGTCATCCGATATGGCTCTTCCATGTGTCGACCTCTGATTGGTTGGTCGTTTCTCCGATATCCTCATCTAATGCTAATGTGGCATCCGTTTCACATGGCAGCTCCTCATTAGTCGATCTTGCTAATGCAACCTTTCTAACATTGACCATTGATCGGGGACACGTGTCGCTCCCCTATTTTTCGATCGTCCCTGAGGTGGATTTTCCTCCTTTGACCGTTGACCAATGACGCGTGTCACCTTCTGATTGGCCAGCGTCTCCAAGCATTGACTAAGTGGCTGATTGGGCTACTTTGCCATGTGTCACACGCTAATTGGTCACGCTTGCTGACTGGGCACTGACTTGGCAGTGTTTTGTTGATTGGCTGGACCGTTTACCTATCTAGTTCAACCAAGTTTAGTGACCCAAAATAAAAAACTAGTCGGTTCAAGCCTAATTCGATTGGTTTTCCAAAAATTAAAATTTTCTAAATTCTTCTAAATTTATTTTCTATCCAAAGGTGGCTTCAATTTTTCAATTTAATATTTTTATGCCACCTATAAAAATGAATATTTGAATCGGTTCAATTTGGTTCAGGTCTAGTTCACCCTGAACCGGTCTAGATTTCACATCCAATTCACTTCACGGATTTTTTTCCATGGATTTAGGGATTTATTGACTACTTGGGATTTTCAAAATTCCCGTTTTGACCTTTATTTACCAATTTCAATTCACTTAGATCCTCGGTTTTCTCTCGAAAAGTTCCAATTCCCCTTCCCAGTTCCTTATTCTGAGATGACTAGGTTTACATCCTACGTTTGCTTCAAATTATGAGTTATGGTTCATTTAGCCCTCGTTTCTTACTCGAAATTTTATGGTTTCCCAGTTCGGCTTTCTTATTCTTGAAAATGGGGTTTACAACTTCTCCCCTTCTTTTAAGGAGTTTTGTCCTCAAAAATTTCTATAAATCGAATAGATGAGGATATTTCTCTTTCATTATAGACTTGGTCCCCCCAAGTTTTCTATTCCATTTGACTACTTCTCCAGAGGACTTTTACCATTGGAATCTGCTTGTTCCTCATAATCCTTTCTCGTCTATCCAGAATTTGGACAAGCTCCATCTCATAGGACATGTTCTCTTCCTATTCAAGTGGAGGTGCTCCATTGTATGAATGGGATCAGGTTTGTTCTTCCTCAAGAATGATATGTGAAAGACATCATGTATCCTCTACATGTTTGGTGGCAGTTTGTGCTTGTATGACACTTGTCCAACTCGTTGGATAATGGTGTACTAACCGATGTATCGTAGTTTTAATTTCTCTCACTATTGAAATCTTAGAATCCCTCTCCAGCGTGACATCTTTAGGAATACTTGATCCCCCACCTCAAACTCCAAGTTTCTCCTCCTACGACCGGCATAGCTCTTTTGACGGTCTTGTACTTTAAGCTGACTTCTTATCAACATAATCTTTTCCATGGCATCCTCGATGAGCTCAATCTTCTCAAATTTCCTTCCCCCTATTTCATCCTAGAATAGGGGTGTACGAGGCGATCTTCCGTATAGAGCTTCGTACAATGCCATTTGTATACTGGCCTAATAGCTATTGTTATATGCAAACTCCATCAGGCATAAGTAGTCCTCCCAACATCTATTCATGGTTAGGACACATGCTCGTAGAATGTCCTCTACTGTCCATCAGTTTGGGGATTTCTACCCTTCTACTTTTCACTCACTTAGTGTGAGCAACAACCAGTTCACTATTGACTTTAAAGCCTCGTCCATTCATAAGGCTTGGTCATTCGACTCGAACAGCCCTTTTTCATAACCCTTTTTATTCAAAGATCCTTCATTCGAGAACTCAATCTCACAACTTTTCTCATCTATGGCTTCTTAGAGGCGTCTTTTCTTCCTTATAATTCATGTCCACCCAAGCCTTCCAATTTACATAATCATGCTTTAATCTGCAACTATTCTTTCCATGAGTTATACCCTTTTGGAAACTTTGGACCTATGTGTCCTTTGCACAGTAGCGTGATCTACTTTAGAAGTGTCTTCATATTTTACACTTCTAAGACATTCTATTGACCAATGTGCCTAAATTTCGAATCCTTGAGGGATCATGGGACTCCGTCCCTCCAGAATCTTAGGTAGTGTTCCTCAATTACCTTGAACGTCATCAAACATTCAATGTATACAACCTCACTATTAGCTCATATCTCACTTGCCTTGTAAATCTCCATTTCCTAGTACATCGGACTTTCCCCGCACCTAGTCCTCATTGTTTCCTCCATTCAATTGGTTCACATGCTCTTCTTCTTATGCAATTAGAGTGTTCCACCACTCGCACCTTGTTCGAGGTTTCTTTCTCCTTTCCATCCTTTGACCTCCTAAGAGGTAACCAATTTACATCGAATGGAAGAAGCTCCTTTATGACTTCCCCTTATTACCCCCTTACTCCCATTACATAACCACACCATCTTGTTGAGGTGATGATAAATGGTTTCTTGATATCCATTTTGTTGAGGTATCACAACCATTTCGTGACATTTCTAAGTGGCACTCCCATACACTCCTTTATATTCTCGACATCCCTCGTTGGTAATACAACATATCTTGCAACTCCTTTCGGACCTTAGATCCTTTGTTCTCCCATCCTGGGGTGTCCCTTTTTCATAAATTATTCTGCCATCTTTCTTAATGGTTTGATCCTCGCTCGAGGGGAGATCTCTTAGTGCTCTTACCACCCATTCCCTTTTCCTTTCAAGTATTCACCTACGCCGTGGACTTAATCATGATTGGCATGTCTCACCCGTCTACTCAAGGAGAATTTCTAAGGCATGAACATTTTGCCACTTATGGTTAAACTCTTCCTCTTGGAGCTCTAGTCTAGCCATTAATCCAAATCACCAAATTAGGAGCCCTGATATGCTTAACCATTCTATTGTTTGATTATTTCCCTTGGTTTTTTAAAGTCTTTAGCAAGGCACCCTTTCAAGCTTTTCATTCTCTCTCCTTCTTGTCTAGGTGCCATTAACTTCTCCCCCTTTGTGTTGGTCCCTTAATCGAACCTTAAATTTCCTGTCAATATTATAAAGCGATCCTTATAAGGGATGTACAATCATTCTATGATCCTTCCTTCACTTCTGTATTTCCTTTGATCTCTTCATAGATCGTTTCCTATGTATTCTAGTCATCCAATTCCCTTCCATAAGGTTCGTCATGACCATTTGGTTTTCCATGAATTCTATGCATTCCTTACTCAATTGTCCCATTACCAATCTCCTCATTGGTCATTCTTAGTTCCAACTATCGAGTTTCTCTATCACTTCACAACTTGCCAAATGTGCATCGTATAACTTCATTTGCTTTGAAAATATCTTCCTTGAGGGTTTTTATTCCTTTGTCTACTTGTGCTTATTTGTGACCATTTCATGTTCATTCTCTTTGTTACCTATGAGGGGTCCCTTATGGCAAGTAATTATCTCATTGGCTTCTCCCTTAGTGATTCCCTTTGTTTGTCCTATTCTCTACTCTCATACTTCAAAATAGAGACTTCCACCCCTGGAACTATACATCCAACCTTCTTAACACTCTTTGAAGGTTTTCTCCCTTCATATTCTTACATCCCTTTCATTGGTATGTCAGTCTAGACCTAATCCTTTGTCAATTTGAATTTCCCCTTTCAAATTTATTTCCTATTCGAGAGATTTTTGTCACTAGGGTCTTATGTCATGTACTCCCATTATACCCCATCATCCAATCTTAAGTTCCATTAGGTGAGGGTGGACAACCCACTGTCCTTGATGCCCGTATGTCCTTATCATCACTATTCCCTTCATTGAGTCCATCATGCCTTTGTTGGAGTACGTGATTCTCCCGAACTCCCTTCTTTTACTCCAGGAGTTTTCCCATTTTTATTTGTCCTTTAATGTCACCTTCCTTGGTTACCCATTTCTTGGGATATGTTCCCATTTGGAATCTCATGAACACACTTATGTACTCGACCCTTGTTTCCAATTTCATCCCCACTTATTGATTTGTTCATTAAACTTGAGGTTTCGGGTATTCATTCTCATGTCTCTATTGCTTGACTTCCTGGTAAAGGAGAGTTTACTTTATCCAAAATTACTCGTAGGCCAGGCTTTTAACCCTTACATTTACAAGTCCCCATTTCCCCCTGACTTAGTTTCCATTACTTATGGTGATTGACTTCCTCTTTGGCAGTCCCTTCCTAGGGCATTTATACGACTTAGGGTCTACTTCCTCATTCTTTTCTTATGCCTAACTTTCCTTCTCTTTTCTCGAAAGGTTTTCTTGGCCTTCTGTATTTTTCTTGGGTTATTGGAGGAGATCATAGAGCTTGGCGTAAAGAGGAAATTTCATTTATTAATAGCATTAGCCATAATGTGGCTTATTACATAGATTGGATGTATTTGACTTTCTCTCATCCTAATCCCACATGTTGATGAACTAGGAGTCCACCATTGGTGAGTTATAGGACTCCTCATTCGATGGCTTCAAGGTTGACCTCCACTTCCTAGGTGAGCAAGGGCCTTCATGGCGCCTCTCGCACCTCGCATACAGGTTCAAACTAGTCGCTTTGTACTTGGAGAAAGATGCCTTGAATGGGGGTCCCCGAACTTTGACTCCATGAGTTATGGAGTTCTTATACCTCTCTAGTACTACGACTTCATGTTCGTATGCTTGCCACATCAGATTCGCTGGCTATGGGCTTATCTAGACCGGTGGGATGATGGATCTGCTTACAATCTGTAGGCGGTTTTCTCCTTTCCTTAAGGAAATTCATCATACCAACTGGGTATTATGTTTATTCATGCCTACTCACAACCAGTAAGTAGGTTTTATCTGTTAAAAATAGTGCTCATCATCCTAACTAGTATGATGTATAAAAGTTCCCACTCATTCGTTGATTGTGACATGTTCGTCCCCAGTCAGTTTCAAATCCACGCTAGCTCTCTCTTGCATGCGTTCCTGTCCCAAGTGTTCCTACACTGTTTGGGATTATTATCAGTAACGGTTCGGTATGACAACCTTCGTTTTCTCACGTATGAGTGACTAGGCCTAAATTCTTAGTTTATTGCACTTAGGTCCCTAAAGTTCATTTTTCTTGACTTTAGGTCCATAATGCTAACATTTCCCCCAAATCGAGTCCCAAGGCTTCCAATATCCTCCTTGGATCCTCAATTTACTTAAAATTGTGTAATGGGCTCAAGTTTTCCAAATTTCCAATTTGGTTCCCAATTTTTTTTAAAATTACGATTTTGCCTGTTCTTTCCAAAAATAGTCAATTGACCTCAATTCTTTTGAAAATTGACCAATTGGTCCTCCAACATCTTTCTTATTGCCAATTGACCTTCAATTTTGAGAAATTGCATGCAAGTACCTCAATTTTTTGAAATCCTCAATTTTCCCCAAACTTTTCCCCCAATTTCTTCCCCCTTTTCTAACCAAATTTGATTTCTTCAAATTGATCATTCAATTGAGGTTAATTGCTCCAATTGATAACCTAGTTCGTGAGTATATGAGAATGTCATCTATAAATACTATCACAAATCTGTCCAAGTGTGGTTGGAACACTCGATTCATTAAATCCATAAAAGTTGTAGGGACATTGGTTAAGCCAAAAGACATCACCCTAAACTCGTAATGCCCATGTTGGGACTGAAATGCGGTCTTAGGTATATCTTATTCTCTGATCTTGAGTTGATGGTAGCCAGACCAAAGATCTATCTTGTACCTGAAATAATTTCTATGGTGAACTCCAATTGTCAGTTTGGGGGCATTCTAGGTAATTCTTCTGGAAATACTTCTGGATAGTGTTTAACCACCGGGATTTCATAGAGTCCCTTCTCCTCAAACTTCTCGTTGATGACCATGGCCAGAAAAATCGTACAACCTTTCTATATCATCTTTTGGGCCTTGATATGGGACACCATTTGTACTTCACTTTTCCTCTGGTCGCCTTGGAATTTCAGTCTGTTTGTCTCAGTAGTGTGGAAGGTTACTATCTTCTTTCTACAGTCCATCCTAGCCAAATGGTTGCTTAACTAATCCATTCCAAGGATTACTTCTACCTCCCTTAGAGGTAATGTAATCAAATCTGCTTCAGGTTTGACTCCTCCAATCTTTATCTCACATCCCTTCAGCTGTGTGTTCCTATTTAACCCTTCTCCTAAGGGTGTAAGGATGTTGAGACTTTGTCCTAGAGAGGTGAGTTCTAGGGGTAAACTTGGAAGTAGGTCCTCTTTGATGAAAGATCTCTTTGCTCCTGAGTCGAAGAGAGCGTAGACCTTGTGTCCCCATAAATGCATGTACTCTAATTGGAGAAACACATACTTTTAGAGAAAGGGTTTCTTTATTGAAAAACAATTTCAATTACAAGTTTTTCTTAATCTAATTGGGAGGGTTTTGGAAAGTACTAGCTACGGTACTAGGGTCTTTCCTATTATCTTCTTGAGTGAGGTTGTATACCCTAACTGGTATTCTAGTTGTAGCATCCTACGTGGGATTCTTGGGGTTCCCTTGGGGTGGTCTAGGTGTATTCCTTTGCTTGTTCTCCCTAGGAGTGGGGCATTCTTTTGCAAAGTTTCCCACATGTCCACATGCAAAACAAGACAAGCATGCTCCCTCGTGGTACCTTTGGCACTTAGGACAACAGGGGTTTCCTTGTAGCAGGGTAGGGATTACTCTTTGGAGAGGTGGTGGCATATCCTTTCTCTTTTGAAATCCCACTCTATTTCCTCATCTTGGACCATTATGCTCCTTCCATCCTCCCTAGCGGTTTTGGCCCTTGTCCTCTTTTCGGGTTAATTGCTCCATTCGGCAGCGTCGTGTCTGCACCAGTCACTCACACTCGTCAACCATACCGATCACTGCCGCCAGATCCGTGGGGTGTCCTAGTACTCCCATACAATCTCGTATGTCCATATTATGACCGTCCAGGAATCATTAGCATATGTCTGCCGGTCCAGCCAAGTCAGGAGCAAAGGTTCTTAACTCATTGAATTTGGTCTCATACTTCAATATTGAGTTAAGCCCTTGCCGAAGTCAGAGGAAATCCGGCTTCTTCTCGTTAATCAAATGAGGAGCCAGGTACTCCTCCGCGTACCTCTCCTCAAATTGCTCACAGGTGGGTGTGAAGGTATGCAGGCTTCGAACATTGTGCCACCATCTTTTGGCACTACCCTCTAAGAAGAATTCTGTAAGGATCACCATGTCCTCTAGTGATATCCTAACGATCCCCATTAGCTTTTTTATGTTAGCCAACTAGTCCATGGCAGCAACAACATCTTTCTCTCCAAGGAAAGGCTTACACCCCAGTTGACAGAGAGTCTTGAGATTTTTTGGGAATGTCAACTGGAGGAGGATGGTTAACAGGAGGAGGATGGGATTGTACTTCCTCTAGTTCAGCCCGAGAATTGGTGCTTGCCTTTGGAATGAGGTTAGGTTGTCCAAATACTCGAGTGAACTCCCCGTACAACCTCTAGTGTTCTATGCTTAGTCCAGGTGGGGTTGTCTTGGCTCCTCGGGGAGTTTCCAGAGGGAGCAGTGGTTGAGCAGTGTGAGAGATTGTAGCTCTAGTTCTCTTGGTTCCTTTCTTGGGAGCCATCTGAAAATTTTAAAATTATCCCTATTAGTTACTATGTTCTCTAGTCAATATAATGTGTTTGAGAAAATAGGCTCTGATACCACTCAAGTTGTCATGCCCCAACCCAATTTGGTCGGATCCCCTTGAACAACCCGTCACTCTCCCTATTTATTAAGGGATTTCTCCTTCTTTAAACCGTGAAGAGTAAGGCGTCCTTTTTATCTATACCTTTCCAAGAATATCATTAATCAAAACTGAATATATTATCCTTACATACCAGTCTTGCAAATTCAGCTAGCGGAAGGTCTTTAGGTAGGTTTTCCCACAGTTACCTAAAAAGGGGTAAAGGGAGGAGGTGAGTTCGACAACTCAGTGAATGGGTGTTGGGAGAGAGAGAGTATACAAAACATATTTAATTGGAGTGTGTCAGACTCCTTATTTCTTTCAAAAATATTCTTTTCTTTTCATTCCCAGTTATTCAAAATCATTTCTTTATTTCCCTTTTAGGTGTGTTTAACAATCAACACACGCCCTTCATCAGGAATGGAATCACACATTCGCAGGGCAGGCTGTCCGCTACACCCACTTGTGGGGTCGGAGTGACATTACCGATCACCTAGATAGAAGCCCGTCCACTTCTACCCAAGGAATAAGTGGTTTTTCGTGACATCCGACCCTCAAAACCAAAATTAACTCCGTGTCCGTATGAGGACAAAGACCACATCCCGAACCCAACCCATTCTCGTGGGCATGAACCTCAAGTGCATGCACAAACAAAGTTTTCCATAAAGCCATTTATATTTGGTGTCACTAGTCCAACGACCCTGACCTCCAACTCAACCTATAGTTGTTTGTCTAGACCGGTCCGTCGGCCTAGTCTTGTCGCACTGCCGCCAATCCATCGAGTATGTCGGTCCTGTCTTGGTACCTTGGCCAATCACATAAATCATTCATTAAGAATTTTCATATCTTATCATCATGTTTATGTTACAAGCTCTTGCTCATGCCAACTGGTCGTGTGCCCACTGTACGTGATTTTCCAAAAGCGGGCATTTTAGCCCCCAAGTTCCAAAACCGAGGCCTTTGGCCTATCTCAGCTATTCTAGCTCTTGTCAATAAGGTCTCCCAAAAGTTTTAAGCATTGGCACACAGTCAAGTGAGAATACTTCTAACAAAATAACTTTTCAACTCATCCATCACACCAACCAACTATGATGACATCTCTGCTTACAATCAGTAAGTGGGTTTTCTACTTCCTTCTAGGAAGTTCATCATACCAACCGGGTATGATCTACTTACAACCGGTAAGTAGTTTTTCCACGTAGTTCTCACATCACCCCTACTAGGTGTGAAGTTAAAATTCCACAAAGTAATGGTTTTTCATTTCCATGGTACTTATCATCCCAACGGGGTATGATGTGAATAATACACTCACCCGTTAATTGTGACATGTTCGTCCTCGGTTGAATTTCCAAGTTGACACGAGCTTCTCTTGTTGGCGTTCCGATCCTTCGTGCTCCTACACGATTTGGACAACCTTATCTATTAATACTCGACATAATAACCTTCTTTCCTCACGTATGAATGACTAAACTCAAAACTTTCAATTATTTGCACTCAGGTCCCTAAAGTTCATTTTCCTTAACTTTAGGTCCCTAATGCAAACTTTTCCCCAAATTGAGTCCTGAAACTTCAAAAATTCACTTCTGGGTCCTCAATTTACCCAAAATCACTTAAGGTGTTTAAATTTCCCAAATTTCAAATTTGGTCTCCAACTTTTCAAAAATTACCATTTTGCCCCTACTTTACAAAAATGGCAATTTGACCCAAATAATTTTCAAAAATTGACCAACTTGTCCTCCAACATCCTTTTCATGGCGAATTGACCCTCAATTTTGGGAAATTGCAATTTGGTCCCTTAATTTTACGAAATTCTCAAATTTCCCCAAAATTTTCCCTAATTTTCCCCCTTTCAAAGTGACCGAATTTGATATCATCAAATTGGCCATTCAATCTAGGTTAATTGATCCAATTGAAGGCATGGATCAGTTCCTACACTTCCACACAATTAAATGAAGCTTTGAATCATTTCATTTGGGTCCGAATTGAGCTCAAACAGAGATTTGTTAGAAAATTGAACTTAGAGAGAGAAAGCTTCGAAAGCTTACTGCTGGAGGTGCGACGGTCCGAGCTTTCGATCAGGGCAGGTAGCTCTTATCCTGAGGATCCTCCTAGGATCAAGAATTGCAATAATTCATGTCAAATTTAGTGCGAATTTGGTCAGTGAAATTTCGTCATTTCTCTCTCTAACGTAGATAAGAATTTATAGAGGGGAGTCAAATTGGCTTACCTTTCAGCTCTAATTCGATCGTATGAGGGCTGTGAAAATGTTGAGAGCACTTGGTTTGGCTTGAGGAGGGCTTAATTTGGCCATTTTCAGCTCGGTCAAAATAGGCCAGCTTCGGTCTGTTAGAGCTGCTTCACTATTTGATTACATCGGCACTTCTCCAACAATCCTCAAATCAAATAGTGACCACCATTGGGTAGCTGACTTCTCCTCAAGTCTAAGGAACCCGACCTCGCCTTCTTTGGCTTAGAAAAATGCCCAAGTTAGAGCTCTGGTTTGAGCTTCATCGGAAATTGGAGCAGTAAAGAGAGAGGAGTTTTAAGGTGTGAGGAGGATGAATGAGGAGGAGCTCTTTATATAGGGAGATCGGAGACTCCTTGGCCGTCCGATTGGTGCATTTATGTTGATCATTCATGGCTTGAAACACCCTAAATGGAGACTTTTCATTTTCTCCAACGTTACTCACTTTTTTGGCGAGTAAACAGTTTTGTCACCTGAAGGAAGAAGACGACACTGTTCCGAACCGGACCGGACCATTTTGAATTGGGTTCAATGCTTAAATTAGCCAGTTCATGCTCGATTCGACTGAGTTTTTCAAAATTCAAATTTTCTAAATTCATTCTCTATCCAATAGTGGCTTCAATTCTCTAATTTGAATATTTTAAGCCAACTAGAAAAATGAATTTAGATATTGGTTCAATAGTGGTTCAAACGGGTTCAATCTAGTTCACCTGAGCCAGTTTAGTTTTCTCTTCAAATTCATCACAAAGTCCTTTTCCATGACCTTTATGACTCTTTAGGTCACTCGAGATTTGTTAATTTCTCAAAATTGCTCTTTTTCTATATTTTAAGGTTTATGAAGCGACTCGGTTTTCTCTTTGGAAATAACCGATTATTTTCCCTATTTTTCTCATTATAAAAGGATGGAGTTTACATAGTGAGTCTCGAAGCTTGGAGAAGCTTCATGCACATTGAGACCAAGGTCGGAGGGGGAGAGGTCTCATCCCACATCACAGACATGAAATATTATACGGGTCTAAGTGTTGGGTAATTGATACCCACTCAGACTCAAGGTAGAAGTCACAAAGTTGTATAAGAGTGGACGGTAAAGATGCTCCTCTCCACAAGTGGAGCAATCGGAGACTACTTTACAAACGTGTGAACCATTTTTTATAAAGGTCGAGTGTGGTTGTATGCAAAACCAAACCCAAGCAAGGGGAAGTATTGAAACTTTTTTCTAAAAAGGAGTTAAACCCATAAAACCTATGAACAAAAAGGATAGAAATCATAAACTTTCCTTTGTCTTTATAAAAACTCACCCTAACACCCGCTCATTGTGTCATGCCCTGACCCAGTTTATTTAGATTCTCATGAGCAACCCTCCGCTCCCTTGGTTCAAGAGGGATTTCCCCTTGTCTTAGATAAGAGGAGCCAGACATAATTTTTTATCTTGTTCCCTAGAATAGCATTAATAAAAAAACTAAAGCCAGCTTAAAAGAACTTTAAGCATACCTGACTTAGGATTCATCTTCTTGAGCTCTCTTAGTTGATCTCCTTTTTCATGAAAAAGGGATATAGGGAGGGGTGAGTTTCTACAACTCAATGAGCGGGTGTTGGGAGTGAGTTTAAAAAAAAACACTTAGTTTATCGAAATCTTTAGCACATTGTTCTTTAAAACATTTCATCATTTTTTAAGCCTTGGTGTGTTTAGCTCTTTTAGCACATCCCCTTGCCCCAGGAGGCATTTAGCAAACAAACACATGCCCTTTATCATAAAAGGGTACAAACGTTCGTAGGGCAGTCCCAGACTGCACTCACTTGGGGATCAATGCGACTTTGCTGTCCACCTTGATAGAAGTCATAGACTTCTACCCTAAGTTTGAGTAGACGTCCCAAACGTTCGACCCTCAAACCTGAAATTCACTTCATGTCTGTATGAGGACGGAGACCTCATCCTAACCCACCCCGGTCTCGTGTGAATGAAGCTTCCAGAGCTTCTTGACTAACTGGCACGACGAACTACCCTTATCTCCACCATGTTGTCCAGCAACCCTTAGAACCCATCACTACCCCCTTTGGCTGTCTTGATGGTCCCGAATCCATAAGTACATGAACAAATAATAGTTTTCATAATTTATCCATTCTCTTTGTTGTCGATGGTCCAATGGTCCCGACAATCAACCTGGCCTGTAGTTGTTTGTCTGGCTGATTTGTCGACCTGGCCTTGATGCACTACTGCCAACTCATCAAGGATTGTCGATCCTAACTTGGTATCGTGGCAAATCACACAAATAAATTTCCATTTTAAATAAGTGTTTTCATGGCTCTTCCTATTCATGTTTTTTATGGGCTTCAGCTCGTCCCCACTGGCCTTGGGCCTACTCCATGTGTTTTTCAAAACTGGGCCTTGAGCCTTATAAGTTCAAAACCAAGGCCCATGGTCTGTTAGAGTTGTTCTAGCTCTCATCAAGAAGGTCTCCCAAATAGTTTAAGCAATAGCACACAGTCGAGGGAGAACACTTCCGACAAAATATTCTTTTTAACTCATCACACCAACCGGGTGTGATGGTAGGTCTGCTTACAACCGGTATGCGGGCTTTTCCGTTCAATAAATTCATCATACCAATAAGGTATGGTGTTTAAATAATCCCACTTACAACCGGTAAGTAGGTTTTCCTTTAATAAAAGTGCTCATCACCCCAACCAGGAATGAAGTATAACTAAGCTCACTCACCTAGATACTATGACGTGTTCGTCCCTAGTTGGTTTTTTTCCATGTCTCAGTCTGGCTCCCTTGTTCACTCTCAAGAGTCCCTACATGGTTTGACCGGTCTTATACATTAGGGTTTGGCATAGAAGCTTTCTAGCTTTTTAGTATTAGCTGCATGGCCCAAATTTTTGGTTTACTGCACTTATATCCCTAAAGTACATACTTCTTGACTTTAGGTCCCTAGTGTTAAAATTTTCCCAAATCAAGTCTCAAGGGCTTACAATATCCTCCATGTGTACCTAATTTACTTAAAATTGTAAACAGGTCTCAAGTTTTCCAAATCCCCAATTCGGTCCCCAATTTTTCTAAAATTACTATTTTGCCCCTAATTAAAAAAAATAGCCAATTGGCTCCAATTCTTTTAAAAATTGACCAATTGGTCCCCCAACATTTTTCTCATTTCCAATTGTCCTTCAATTTTGAGAAATTGCATAGAGGTCCTCACTTTTTTGAAATTCCCAAATTCTACCCCTCTTTACTAATCGAATTTGATTTCTTCAAATTGGCCATTCAATTGGAGTTATTTTCTCAAATTGATGATATGAATCAATTTCTACACCTCCATACAATTCAATTGCACTTTGAATTGCAGGATTTGGGTTTGAAACGAGCTCAAACGGAGCTTCGCCGAAAAACTAGATGAAGAGAGAGAACGCTTCGAAAGCTTACCATTGGGGGCACGACAATCCAAGTTCTAGATTGTGGAAGTTATCTCTTGTCCTCAAGATCCTCCTAGGATCAAGAATTAGGGAAATTGCTGTCAGGATCAGCGACAATCCGATCAATGAAATCTATCACTTTCTCTCTCTAAAACCAAACTGTAACGATGGAGGACGATAGAATTGGCTTACCTTTCACCTCTGGAGATGTCGTGTGGTGGACGAGGGGACTATGGGGGGACTCAATTCTGCTGTTAAAGGTTGAAATTGGTCGAATTCTAATCAACCGATACAAAGTAGCTTCGGTCCGTAGGAGTTGTTTCATTGTTCGAGCTCATCGGCGCTTCTCCAATAATTCTCATGTCAATTGGAGGTAGGCATTAGGTAGCTTACTTCCTCTCGAATCTGTAGGATCTGAATTTGGATTCTGAGACTAGTGGAAGTGGCCAAGTTAGAGCTCTAGTTTGAACTTTGCTAAAAAACATAGCACTTTAGAGAGAGATAGAAGAATTGAGGTGTTTGAAAGATGAACGAAAGGGAGTCCTTTCTATAGGGAGCTCGGGGACCCTCTGTCCGACCAGTTTCCATATTGTTTATGCTCATCTTGATTAGAAATTGCCCAAATCAGAGCAAATTTCCTTCATCGGAAAAGGAAAGAAAAATCTTTCCTCGATGAACAATGTCATCGGACCAAGGAGGAAGATGACACTGTTCCACACGTGTGAGCTTTGCACATGCAGACTGGCCATGTGGCAGCACATGATTGGTTGGTTTAGTTGACATAGTGATCCGACTCAGCTGCCACATCAGTCGTTGACCCGTTGACCAGTCACATGGTAGCCTCTCATTGGCTAGTCATGTCTACGTGGCTGCTAACTAGGCACCTGATGACCATTGACCGTTGACTAGTTCGACTGGGTCCAGTTACCAGAAAATGAAATTTGGCTGGTTTAGGCCCGATTTGACTGATTCTCTCAAAATTAAAATTTTCTAAATTTGTCAAAATTCATTTCCTATTCAATTGTGGAATCAATTTCCCAAATCGATCTTTTTAAGCCACCTAGAAAAATGAATTAAGAGACCATTTCATGTATAGTTCAACCCAATTTGATCTAGTTCACCTTGAACCGGTCCAATTTTCTCATCCAATTTCCTTCATGACCATCCCCATGATTTTTGTGACATCTTGGTCACTTGGGATTTTCCAATTTTCCATTTCAATGCTTCTTTATCGAGTCATTAAGCAGTTTAGTTTTCTTCTTAAATTGACCGATTCTTTCCTAAATTATGCATCCCTTTATATTGGGAATAATCTCCCTTGATGTCAACTTGGGGTTTACTTGATATTCTACCCCTCGGTTGTTCCTTTACTTACCCCTTTTTAAACCATGCACTAAAAGAATTTCCCTTCCATTCCATTAATTTCTCACTCCATGGAGGGTATCCTAATTTGGTGTGTCTTACCCATTCGTCTAAAGGCATGTCCTTTGGTTTGATTGTTACCCCGCTTAGGGTAAGACTCTCCCTCTTAAGGGTTCTTATCCAAGTTACCGGGTTGGGTGTTCCATAAATGCCTGATCGTAACATTCTCATTCATTTTCCCTAATCGTTGATTCTTGTTAGCTCTACATGCTTTCGGCCTTTTGTTTTTAACCTTGTGGATTTTGGTATTATTCTCCCTCTTGTTGTATTTTAGTCCTTCCCTCATCCTTTCTTTATCGCTACTCTGGCCTACTCGAACACTTCTGTGAGACTGCATCAGGTTTATACTATTGATTCTTTCCTACGGGACCACGTTTTCTTAAGACTATTGGATCTACATGTCCCTCGTAGTAGGACATATTTTAGGATTTGTCTTTCTCTATTATGCTTCGAGGACATTCCTTGATGATAGTTCTTGCCTTTTCGTCCTTTTTGGAGTCGTGTGACTTCGCTCATTCTCATTACCTTGTAGTGTTCCTCAACTACCTTTTGTGTTATCAAATCATCCCTTCTATTCTTCTCCATGTCCAATGGCATCCTTTGCTCAAGGATTCCCTTTCTTCATTCCTTCCTTATTCACTTGTGATCATTTCACGGTTCCCTATTCTAAGTTGATCTCTTTTGGTTTATGTGTCGATTCCTTTGTTAGGGGAGTCCCCTTTTGATAGTTTCATTCCCTACTATATCCTTTAAAGTAGAGACTTCTACCTTAGGAGCTACACGTTTAATCTTCTTGCCATTCATTGAAGGTTCCTTCCTTCACCTCTTTACATTCTCTTTATGCATCTTGTCCGCCTTGATCGTCTGTTGCTCTTAAATTCCAATTTCGCATCTTATTCCTTATGTGAGGAACTTCCGATCATTGAGTCTTTTCACCTCTACCCATATTTCATTTGTGGGTTTGTCTGCTTTTCCCAATTCCATTAGGTTAATCGTCTCTTTGTTGGGACATGCACCTCTCCAGGACCCCTTTCTTTACTAGGCTCCTCCCTTTCTTCGCCCTTACGTGTATCCGACCTTAGTGTAACTTTATGTTATCCTTTGTTGTCATCATTCTTGTTTACCTTCCCTTGAAAATCTTGTGGGTATGTCTTTGTACCCTTTCCCTAATCTTACTTGCATCCCGTACGAGTCTACTTCCTTGGGAAGAGTTCAGATATTGTTGTTTCTAGATTTCTTGACCTCCTTGTGTGAGGCTTATTTAATCCTTCATCCTTCTTTCCCAATGTTTGGCCCTTCCACTTCTCCTCTCTACGTCGGGATTTACATCCATAATTCTCACGAGGGTCAATTCGTTAATTGCCTCATCCCTACTACTCTCCTTGGTCAATTGTTTTAAGACAGTCGTCTCTCGAGTTTACTTGTCCTTGATGCCCATCATGTCGCCCTTTTTAGGGTGTAGTCTTTACTACCTCCCAGTCCTTCTTTCCTCCTTTGAGGAGTTCTTGAGTATCGGGTTTGTTCATGTGCTCTATACTATGTCTAACCATCCATTCGTAACTCCCTTGAGTGTCCTTAAGTCGTATGCATCATTCTAGGCCTCCTTCCCTTAATAGATTTCTCCCCTCCTTTGCTCCTATAGATATCGACCCTAAAACCACTTGATGCCATTTCCCATGTTTAACCCTTTCCAAAGAAATCACGTGGGTACATCCTATGTACCTTATCATTGTTCTTAGTTGCCCTTCATTCAAGTTGTCCTTCTTAGGGGGAAGTTCAGATACCCTTTTGTTTTTAGAATTCCCTGATGCCTGCATGAGGGTTCACTTAATACCTGTTACTACATGTTACTGCATGGTACTAATCCTCCCGTTCCTACATGTTACTGCATCATTTGATGTTGTCTTTCCATCTACCCTTCCCTTGGGTTTATCTCAACCTTTGGACCTATAGAGGTGTGCTTCCCTTGTACTCACACCTTTTTACCTACGAGCGTATGTTTTTTGTTCCCATTCAGTCGGGTCCCTTGTCTCTTTGTTAGGATATGTCCTTTTTTATAGCTCCCTTTCTTGGTAGGCTCCTTGTTTTCTCAAAATTCATACTTTGGCCTTTAACTCGACTTTTTGCCTTCATTCCTTTGGGCTTGGAGTTCCTTGATCTCATTTGAAAATACTCGGGTTTAAGTTAGGCCATCCTAGGGTTGTTAGTTAGTATTAACTCTTTTTGAATTCCTCCCACCCTTCCATTTATGTGGAGGTTTTGCCCGTATCTTTCCCTTCAAGTGGTTCCTCTTATAACCCATGTTCTACCTTGGTCCTTGTTGATATACTTGGTTATATTCCCATCCCTTGCTGTTTAGTGGTAACTCTTTGTTAATGGAGAGACTATCGTATAAATAGATAAAAAAAGTATTAATGTTTATTCATTTAAGGAACTAGTTCTTGTCGTATTCGGCTTATTATAGATAATTCTCACTACTTCTCATCCTAATTCCTCGGGGTCATATGTCAGGAGTTTGCCTTTGAATTGTTTCGAGATTCTTGGTCTGAGGGCTCCGATGGTGACGAACTTGTAGATGTCCATCCATATTTCTGGCAGGCCTCCCTTCTGGGATAGACCCCATGGAATACCTCGAGCATGTACCTTCCGAGCATTTCAGCTTCGCACTTGTAGGCCCATTTTATCTATTGGGTGGGGTCTAAGTTGTGTTGGGTTGGTGGGGGCTCCTGGGAGACCTTCATGAAAGTTGGGTGAGACTCCCAGTAGTTGTTCTAGCCATCCCTTCGAGTTGGGGTCCTTTCTGTTTGTCGTGGTGTCGGAGGTGATGTTGGGTCTGTTGGGGAGGTAGGATTTCTTCTTGTCTTGGGGAGGGATATGGTATGTTAGCTTGTTTGAATACCTCCCCAAGAAGTTTCCTATAGTCCCCGACCATGTCTTTTGGTACCATCTTTTTGAATTCAACCATTCTTTGTGTTAGGCCCCAACCCGGTTTGGTCGGATCCCCATGAGCAATCTGCCACTCCTCGCGAAGAGTAAGACGTCCTTTCTCCAATCTTTCCTGGAATTGCATTATACAAAACTGAATATCTTATAATAGATATACCTGAAGTTCCAATAAGGGAGGTCTTTAAGTTTGGTTATTCCTTGGTTACCTAAAAGGAATAAAAGGGAGGGAGCGAGTTCTATAACTCAGTGAGCGGGTGTTGGAAGTGAGCTTTCAAAACAAGTTTATCCAAACATGCCAAGGTTATCATTTCCTTTAAAAAGGATTTTCCTTGATTTTGGTTTTCAAAACCTTTTTCCATTTCCTTATTAGGTGTGTTTAGCTCTCTTAGCCCGACCCCTTGCCTCGAGAGGCGTTTAGCAAGCAAACACATGCCCTTCATCGGGAAGGGTACCCACATTCGCAGATGCAACCCGTCCACTACATCCACTTGTGGATCAGAGTAGCTTTACCGTCCACCAAGAGAGAAGCCCATCCACTTCTACCCTGGGTCTGAGTGGATGTTCTTGACATCCAACCTAAATGCCACTCCGTGTCCGTATGAGGATAGAGACCTCATCCCGACCCACCTCGGTCTCATGTGCAAGAAGCTACTCTGAGCTTCAAGACTAACTAGCACGGTGAACTGCCCTAATCTCCACCATATCGTCCAGTAGCCCTTAGGACCCATCAATACCCCCTAGGGCATCTTGATGGTCCCGTACCACAAGTGCATGCATGAACAAGAGTTTTCACATATTAGTCGTCATCTTTGGTGCCAACGGACCAATGGCCTCGATGCTCAACCCGACCTACAGCTGTTTGTCTAGACCGATTCGTCGACTTGGCCCTAACGCACTGTAACCAGTCCAATGAACACTATCGGTCCTAGCTTGGTACCATGGCGAAGTCATACAACCAATTTCATTAGAAATTTTCATGGCTCTTTCTTAAAAAAGTTTGTCTACAAGCTTCTACTCGTGCCCATTTGCCTTAGGCCCACTGCACATGATTTTCCAAAACTAGGAATTTAGCCACATGAGTTCAAAAATCGATGCCCCTGGCCTATCTAAGCTATTCTAGCTCATGTCAAGAAGGTCTCCCAAGACCGTGACGTGTTCATCCCCAATCAGTTTTCCAAGCTTTCTCTTACTGGCGTTCCAGTCACACGTGTCCCATTGGAGGTATGATGGTCCGAGCTCTCAATCAGTGGAGGTAGCTCTTGGCCTGAGGTTCCTTCTAGGATCAAGAATTGGTTTCAGCTCTATTGAGGTCATGTGAGGGCCATGAGGGTACTGGGGAGGCTTAGTTTGTCCATATGAGGAATGAATTTGGCAAAATTCAGCTCAGCCAAAATAGAGCAGCTTTGGTCTGTTGGACCTGCTTCACTATTTGATTCCACCGGCACTTCTCCGACGATCCTTGGGTCAAAAGGAAATTGCTATTAGGTTGTTGACTTCCCATGGAGTTTATAGGACCCGACCTTGGCTTCTAATGCTAAGAAAACTACCCAAGTTGAAGCTCTGGTTTGAGATTTATCGGAAAATTGAGCAATTAAGAGAGAATGGCGATTTGAGGTATGTGGAGGATGAACGGAGATGAGCTCTTTATATAGGGAGCTCAGGAACCCTCTACCCGACCACTTTCCATTTTGGTCGAGCTTATCCTCACCCGAAAATGGCCTGATCGGAGTAGTTACATCTTTTCCGGAGAAGGAAGTTTTCTGCATTTATGAACAATGCTGTCATTATGAGAAAGAAGATGACACTATTTCAAACTAAACCGTACGGTCCGATAGGTTTTAATGGCGAAAATCGGCCAATTCAGGCCCAATTCGACCAATTTTCTCAAAATTAAAATTTTCTAAATTAATCTAAATTCTTTCTCCATCGCTACCAAGAAAAATGAATTTAGAAACCAGTTCAAGTATGGTTCAAACCGGTTCAATCTGGTTCAGGTTTGATTCACCCTGAACCAGTTTAGTTTTCTCTCCCCATTTGTTCCAAGGTTCCTTTCCATGATTTTTATAACTCTTTAAGTCATTTGGGATTTTTCAATTTCCCAATTTACCCTTTCTTTATCGGTTATGGTTCGTGAACCGGCTCGGTTTTGTCTTTTGAAACGACCGGTTCTTTTCTCGGTTTGCTTATCTTTTAAGGGATGGGGTTTACACTTTGGTTGCTTGTCTTGCTAGAGGTAGTAGCCTTTTTCAAGGGTCCGTGAGTGAGGTGGGTTCGCACGATGAATTTCCTAGGGACTCTTCTTCCTAGTGGGTAATTAAATCTTATTAGTGTCAGGTCATAGTTTTGACAATGCTTTCGAGGGAACACAACTCTGATACTGCTCAAGTTGGTATAAGCTTTCTAGCTTTTCAGTATTGGTTGGTAGGCCCAAATGTTTGGTTTATTGCACTTAGGTACCTCAAGTTCATACTTCTTGACTTTTGGTCCCTAGTGTTAAATTTTTCTTAAATCAAGTTCCAGGGGCTTCTAATATCCTCCTTATGTCCTTAATTCACTTAAAATTGTGAACGAGCCTCAATTTTTCCAAATCTCCAATTCGGTCACCAATTTTTCTAAAATTACTATTTTGCCCCTACTTTTAAAAAATAGCCAATTTTCTCCAATTCTTTCGAAAACTAACCATTTGGTCCTTCAACATCATTCTCATTGCTAATTGTCCTTCAATTTTGGGAAATTGCATGGAGGTCCTCAATTTTTTTGAAATCCCCAATTTCTACCCATCTTTACTAATCGAATATGATTTTTTTCAAATTGGCCATTCAATTGGGGTTATTTTCTCAAATTGATGATATGAATCAATTTCTACACCTTCATACAATTCAATTGCACTTTTAATTGCAAGATTTGGAATCGAAACGAGCTCAAATGGAGCTTCACCGAAAGATTGGATGTAGAGAGAGAAAGCTTGGAAAGCTTACCATTGGCGGCGCGGTGATCCGAGTTGTTGATCAAGGAAGTTAGCTTTTGTCCTTAGGGTCCTCCTAGGATCAATAATTGGGGCAATTGCTATCAGGATCAGCGGGAATTTGATCAATGAACTCTGTCACTTTCTCTCTCTATAACCTAATGTTAACGACAAAAGATGGTCGAATTGGTTTACCTTTCACCTCCGGAGAGGTAATGTGGTGTCGAGGGTACTATGGGGGGACTCAATTCAGTCGCAAGAGGTTGGAATTGGTCGAATTCAGATTGACCGAAATAGAGCAACTTTGGTCCGCAGGAGCTACTTCACTATTCGATCTTGTTGGCGATCCTCCGGTCTGTTGGAGGTAGGCATCAGGTAGTTGACTTCCTCTTAACTCTATAGGACCCGAATTTGACTTCTGAGGGTAGAGGAAATGCCCAAGACAGAGCTCTAGTTGGAGCTTCATCGAAAAACAAAGCACTTCAGAGATAAAGAGGAATTGAGTTGTGTGAAGGATGAACGGAGGGGAGCCCTTTATATAGGGAGCTCGGAGACCCTCTCTCCGACCAATTTCCATATTGGTCGCGCTCATCCTAATAAGAAATTGCCCAAATCGGAGCAAATTTCCTTTGCCAAAAAAGGAAAGAAAAATCTATCCTTTATGAATTGTGTCATCGGACAGAGGAGCAAGATGACACTATTTTGCACGTGCAAGCTTTGCACGTACGAGTCGGCCACGTGGCAATAGGTGATTGGTCGCTCCAGCTAACATGGTGATCTGACTCAGTCGCCACGTCAGAAATTGACTTGTTGATCAGACATGTGGTAGCCTCTCATTGGTTGGTCGTGGCTGCTGACTAGGCACTGACCAATCAACGGTCCGTTGATCGGTCCGGTACGAATGGGTCCACTGACCAAAAAATGAAATTCAGCCAGTTCAAGCCCAATTCAACCAGTTCTCTCAAAATTAAAAATTTCTAAATTTGTCTGAATTCATTTTCTATTCAATGGTGCCATAAGTTTTCCAAATTGATCTTTTTAGGCCACCTAGAAAAATGAATTAAATGACTGGTTCATGTATAGTTCAACCCGGTTTAATCCGATTCTATCTGGTTTAGGTATGGTTCACCCTGAGCCGGTCAGGTTTTCTCATCCAATTTCTTTCATGACCCTTCTCCATGATTTTCATGACATCTTTGTCACTTAGGATTTTCCAAATTCTTATTTCAATCCTTTTTTATTGTTCTCATTTCATTAAGCAGTTCGATTTTCTCCTTAAATCGATAAGTTCTTTCCCTGTTTCCTTGATTTGAGGTGACGGGTTTCACACATTAAGTTGTAGAACTCACCCCCCCCTCCCCCGGTTAAAACTTTTTCAAGAAAGGGACGATCTTTAAATAGTCCCTCCGCCAAACCTCTAAACCCAAGTATTTTACTTTTATGCTATTAGTTTTGCATAATGTTATTTATGGGAACAATGACAGATAGTACGCTAGACTCCTCGTCGTCTTGGGAGTGGTGACTCCTCTAGACCAACGGGAGTGACTGGTTGCTCACGGGGTTCCAATCGAGCCGGGTCAGGGTGTAACATGGGAAATTTAAGAACCCACATGTCCGATAAAGATCCATAACCATGAAAATGATCCATGAAGTAAATGGGATGGGAGAACCAGACTAGTTTAGGGCAAACTAGGCCCAAACCGGATCGAACCAAGATGAATTATGGAGAACTGGTTCAAAGATTCATTTTTCTAGTTAGCTTAAAAATATCAATTTGGAAAACTGAAGCCACCATTGGATAGAAAATAAATTTAAACAAATTTTTAAATTTTTAAATTTTAGAAAATTGGTCGAATCGAGCCTAAATTAGTTGATTTTCGATTTTGGGTCACCAAACCCGGTCTGACTGAACCGGTCAACAGTCTACTCGGTCAATGGACCGCTACCAGGTTAGCGTCCAATTAGTAGGCATGACCAATCGGTGTGTGACACATGGCAAAGCATGCATCTGGACAAGGATTAGGATGTGTCTTAATGCAGTGGGGAAGAGTTATTGCATACGCCTCTCGACAGTTGAAACCTGACGAGAAGAACTACCCCACCCATGACCTTAAGTTAGCGGCAATAGTGTTCACCCTCAAGATTTGGTGCCACTATTTGATGGAGTCAAATGCTGCATATACACAGACCACAAGAGCCAAAAATACTTTCTAACCCAAAAGGAACTCAACCTATAGCAGTGGGGGTGGCTGGAGTTGGTAAAAGACTACGACTTAATGATCGAGTATCACCCCGACAAGACAAATGTGGTAGCAGGGGCGCTCAGCCACATGTACCACATGGTAGTAGCATCGATGAAGATCGAATGCCTACCTCTACTAAGCCAGTTGCATAGCTTGAGGGTAAAACTCAGCCTAGATAAGGGCCGAAGTGGCCTAATGGCCAACCTGGTAGTACAATCTAGCTTAGTAGACCAAACACGGCCTTTACAAAAGGAGGACGAGGAACTTCGTCCATATTGGAACCAGTCTGTTAGAGAACCAACCCAAGATCTCGTAGTTAGAAACAATGGGTTGATGAACTTTAAAGGGAGAGTCTGGGTGCCAAACCAGAGTTGAAGAGGATGATACTGGAGGAGGCACATGACTCAATATACGTTAATCATCCTAGCAGCACAAAGACGTACCACACCACAAAGCCAGGATACTGGTGGAAGGGGATGAAAAAGGACATCACAGAATACGTGGCCAGGCGCCTGTCATGCCAACAGATTAAAGCCGAACATCAAAAACCCTTCGGACTACTACAAACCCTCTCAATTCCCGAATGGAAGTAGGAACACATCACCATGGATTTTTTAATCGGGCTACCCGTAACGAAAAGGGACCGAGATGCGATATGGGTTATTGTAGACCAGCTAACTAAGTTTCACTTCCTGCTTATAAGGGTGACTGACCCGATGGAAAGGCTAGCGGCCTTGTACGTAGGGCAAATTGTGAGACTCCATGGGGTCCCCATAAGCATAGTATCGGATCAGGACCCGAGATTCACCTCTCGGTTTTGGCTCAACTAACAAGCGACCCTCGAAACTAAACTTCATATGAGCACCACCTTTCATCCTCAAACGGATGGGCAATCCGAACATACCATCCAAATCTTGGAGGACATGCTCTGGGCATGCGTCTTAATGATGAACAAGGGCTGGGAGGACTATCTATGCCTCATGGAGTTTGCATACAATAATAGCTACTAGCCCACATGAGCTTGTTGACTCGACTTCGGCTCGGTAACTACCATCCCAATGAGTTTGACGACCCGATTTTGGCTCGGTAGCTACCAGCCCAATGAGTTTTACAACCATGGCCTTGGCTTGCTAGGGAAGTCACACAATTTACCTGTTATGTGAGATTTCCATAGGCTCGTAATTCATCTATTTATCTACTAGTTTTAGCATGTTCCCATTGGCCTTGGGCCCACTTAAGCTACTCTAGGTCTCCTTAGAAATAACTCTCAAATATTTTAAGCAGTGTCACGTAGTAAGGGGAGACTATTAATGGAAAATAGTTTTTAATTTGAAAACATGCTCATCATCCCAACCGTGTATGATGTCAAAAATTCTCACTCATCTGATATTTCATGACTCGTTCGTCCTGGATAGTTTCTGGTATTTGTAGATCGTTCTGTGGCCGTAGGTACGAGTCTCCTCTTCGTACCTACAATATCACAGATAATGAATTATTCCATTATTCAAATCTTTTCACTTGTATCCCTAGGTTTTCTCCTAATTCCTAAGAAGTCCCTAGGTTTATTCTATTGTCACATAACTCCCACTTAATTACCACAATTCCTAAGTTTACTTTATTTGTAATTTCACCTTTTATATAGCAAATAAATACTTATAAATACTTTTAATTGCAATTAAATTTCTAAAGTCATTCTTAATTACAATTAAGTCCCTAAATTATTCTAAATAACCAATTGACCCTCAATTGATGTTAATTTTACAAAAATTCCCAAATTTCCAAAAATCCCCAATTTTCCCAATTTTGTCAAATTTTATATTTTAGCCCCAAATTCTTGATCCATCAATTTGAGAGCTAAAAATATTGTTAATTTCCTCCTAGCATGTAACTAATCATCTTCCATACCTTCTCACGATCAGCTCATGCTTTGAATCATCCTAATCGGCCTAAAATTAAGCTCAAACAGAGCTTTGCCGGAAAACTACTTTTAAAAAGAGGAAGCCTTGAATTCTTACTGGTTGGGTCGCAGTTGCTGGAGCTTTCGATTTGGAATCTTATGCTCATCGGGAAGGTCCTTCTAGGATCAAGAATTTCTCTAATTGACATCTTGAGTAAGGAGAATTTGATTAGTATAGTTTAGACACTTTTTTCCCTCTTAATGCACTGTGCGGTAGCCACATGTCAGCCTATGATTGGCTGATTTAAATAAATGAGATATCTCTCCTGGCACACTCTACAGCTGTAAAATCTGTCCTCTCGGACAAAGGAAAAAAACCGAGAAAGGAACCGGCAAATTTTCATGTGAAAAACCAAGCCAAGTATTTAACCGAAATTAGTAAAGAAGGGCTAACATGGGAGATTGGAAAATCCCAAGTGACCAAAAATTCACAAAATACATGGGGAAGAACCCTAGAGTGAATTGAATGGGAAAACCGGACCGGTTCAATGTAAACCGAACTGAACAAATTGAACCATAGTAAACCGGTTCAATGATTCATTTTTCTATGTGGCTTAAACATATCAATTTGGGAAATTAAGGGCACTATTAGATAGAAAATAAATTTAGATGAATTTAGAAACTTTTAAATTTCAGAAAACCAGACGAATTGGGCCTGAACCGACCGATTTTTGGATTCGGGTCACCGAACTTGGTCAGACCAGATCGGTCAACAGTCCAGCCGGTCAACGAACTGAACTGGTCAATGGTCCAGCCGGTCAATGATCAATAGTGTTCAGTTAGCAGCCACGTAGACAGGGGCAGCCAATGGGAGGCTGCCACATGTCTGGTCAACAATCAGTGGATGATTAGATAGCTTGCCACACAAACATGAGCAGCCAATGGGAGGTTGCCACGTGTTCGATCAACAGGTCAACGGCTGATGCGGTGGCTGAGTTGGAATGCCACATCAGAAAAAATAACCAATCACAGTGTGCCCTCCGACAACCTGGGAAAAGCTCCGATATGACTACCACCGACTGAGTTAGAGGTCGAATCCTACGCCGGCCGGTAGCTCGAATAGTTCTCGAGCTCCCTATATAAAAAGCACCCCTTCATTCATTCTTAGCATCCCAAAATCGAGCAAAGAACTTGAAGTGTCCCAATTCTCAGTGAGCAGCAGACTAGAGCTCCGGCAGCGGGCTTTTTCTCAACATCTGAAGCCACATTCCGAACCCCTTGAACCGAGAGGAAGTCCTCTTCTAGCTACAACCTCCCTTTAGCTCGAGAGCCACCAGAGAAGAGCATGGGAGCTTGCATAGTGACGCCGCTCCTTGGCCGTTAGCAACCTAAGCTGCTCGAGCTCAAGTTGAGCCCTTCCTAGGTCAATTCTAACCAAATCGAGTCCCCTAGATCACACATAGTGTCACATCGTATTTTTAGTAACCTAAAATTTCAGTCATAAATTTTTCCAGAATTTTATTATAAGTTTAAAAATTCAATCAATATAATTGGAATAAATTTGAATTAAAATAAAATAAAAAGTGTTGTTTTGATCGAAGTAAATAACTCCATGGAATGGAGTTAAGTCCATTGAACTTAAGTGGAAATTAAATATTATATATATAATTGTTAATTATGTATATATATATATATAAATGTTGAATAGATGTTAAAATATAAGGGTGTATATATATATATATACTTGTACAAAATTAATTTACAAACAAATATAAAGGAGAAACGGATTTGAGAGTTGAGATTGTACTATTATCAAATAAATACACACATAATTTTATTAAGAAGTTCAAAGTACCAATATAGTTATGTTATACAAAAATGATTGAAACCTAAGTCTATATGAGGAATTTAAATAATAATTTCACTCCATCATACTAATAAGTAAATGTCGCTATAAAACATAGATTTATATAATGTTGGACAATAGAAAATAATAGTTGTGAAATTAAAAGGGGTCATAAAGAGCCTAGGCCCTATGAAAATCCAATCATACATATTTACAATTTTATTCTACCTTATCAAATGGAATGGATAGGGTAAATACCTATTAAATTCCTTTAGGTGAAAATAATGAGATTATTATGTGAATTTGGTTTAGTATGAAAGTATTAATCCTACGCCCCTACCATAAATACGCATAAATTAATACCTACATTCAATTGTTGGAATTAATACGCATAAATACCCATCAATTTCCTAATTTAATGAGAATAACTCACAACATTTAAGTATTATAAAACACAAAACAATTATTGTAATGAAGTGGAAAAGACCATAGAATTTCCTAGATATGGTCACTTTCACCAACCCATAAATTTATATAATGTCCTAGTTACTCAAAGGGGTAATTGGTAATTGGTTTTAACGATTAAAGATCAATGGGGCTAAAGTTGGGCACCCCATTTAGTTTGGGCTATTTAATGTAAAGCATTTAAGGAAATGTAAAATCCATGTTATATAATAAGATGGGTATTTGATGTGCCCATAAGGAATCAAAAGTTGAGTTAATGAGAGTAATGATTTGGGGTATTATGAATGAAAATAAGAATGAGAAAGGATTAGTGTGAACCCAGCTCTTTTGAGTTAAGGAAAACCGGAAAAAGAACTGGTCAAACCGAGTGAAAAACACCGAATCGGCACACAAGGTGATCCAAAGAGTTAATAAAACCTTGGAAAAGAACCTTAGAATAAATTAGAACGGAAAAAACATATTGGTTTAGATGAACCGGATACAATTGGATTGAACCGATTTATGAACCGAGCTAGTTCATGAACTGGAACCGATAGAGAAAGGGTAAACAAGGAAATTTATGAATCTCGATTGACTCAAAGAGTCCCAAAAGTCATTGAAATGGACTTGAGAAGGAATTAGAGATGAAAATCAAATCGGTTCAGGTGAACCAGATCCGAACCGATTTGAACCACTATTGAACCGGATGCTAAATTCATTTTTTTAGATAGCTTTAAAAATTCAAATTTGAGATTTGAGGCCACCATTGAATAGAAAATAAATTTAGATGAATTTAAAAAAAATTTAGATTTGAAAAATTCGGTCGAATTGGGGGTGAATCGGCCAATTTAACCTTTGAATCTGATTCAGACCATTTCTGTCCGGTTCGAAATAGTGTCATCTTCATCCTTTAGATGACAGCATTGTTAACTTGCCGAAAAAACACGCAGCGCTGGAGAAGCTTAAAAGTCTCCGGCTAGGGAGTTTCAGGCAATGAATGACCACCATTAAGGTGCCGATCGGACAACCAGGAATTCCCCGAGCTTCCTATATAAAGAGCCCCTCCTCATTCATCGTCTCCACATCTAAAAACTACATTATCTCTCAGCTACTTAGTTTTCCAATGAAGCTTGAACTAGAGCTCCGATATAGGGTCATTTTTTAGCCAAAGAAGGCCTCATCAGGTTCTTTAGAACCAGGGAGAAGTCAGCTACATGCCTGTAGTCTCCATTTGCTCCGATAGTCACCGGAGAAATGTCGACGTGATCGAACAGTAAAGCAGCTTCGGCGGACCAAAGCTACCCTATTTTGGCCAAGCTGAAATTGGCTGATTCGAGCCCTCCTCAGACCAAGCCAAGCTCTCCCTACATCTCCTCAACCCTCCCATGACCGAATTAGGACTGAAAGGTAAGCAAATTTGACTCCACTCTGCAATTTCCGACCGGTGCTAGAGAGATAGCCGACAGAATTTCAATGACAAAATTATAATCCAATTCGGCAATAATTAATGCCATTCTTGATTGTAGGAGGAACCTCAGAAGGAGAGCTATCTGCCCAGATAGAAAACTCAGACCACAGCGCCCTCGCTAGTGAGCAATTAAAGCTTTCTCTCTCTGCAGTCTATTTTTTGACAAAGCTCCATTTGAGCTCGTTCTTGCGTTAAAACTTACAGTTCAAAGTGCTATGAAATCGTATGAAGATGTAAAAACTCAATTTCAACTTCAATTTCAACAATTAGATATGTTTGATCGGTCAATTTGATAAAATCAAATTCGGCTATGTTAGTGAGTTGAAATTAGGGAAAATTGGGGATTTTCAAAAATTTGAAGGACCAAAATGCAATTTTATAAAATTGAGGATTGAGCATGATAAGAATGTTAGAGGGCTAATTGAGCAATTTTAGAATTTTTGGGGTAAAACCTACCATTTTTGTAAAGGAAGGGCAAAATGGTAATTTTGGAAAATTTTAGGGGCCAAATTGGGAATTTGGGCAACTTGAACCCCTTTTTATAAAATTGAGTAAATTGAGATCCCAAGAGGAATTTTAAAAGTTTTGGAACTCAATTTGGGGATAAACCGACAATTGGGGCCTAAAGTAAAAAAGGAAAAAAAATAACTTTAGGGACCAATTTGCAAATATTGGAAAAGTTGTGAATTGAGCCATTTATACTAAATGAGGTGATCAAGCTAGATGATAATGAACAATGATGTTCATTTCATATAGGAGCACAAGACATCAGGAATGCCAGCTGAGGTTAAGCTCGCAAGGGACGAAAACCTACTCAGTGGAATTTCACTACACGATTAGGAGAGTGGGATTTTTATATCATACCTAGTTGGGATGATAAGTACCTCGGAAATAAAAACTCACTACCTAGTGGTTTTTTAAACATCACAACTTAGAGGAGTGGTGTGAAAATGACATGGAAAAACTACTTATTAGTTGTAAGTAGATCATACTCGGTTGGTATGATGAAACTTTCTCAGGAAGTGGAAAACTCGTTCATCGGTTATGAGCATAGATATCCTCATACTCTGCTGGTATGATGGATAGTTGAAAATATATTTTTGTCAAAAGTGCCCTCCCCTAACTGTGTGCCACTGCTTAAACAATTTGGGAGACCTTTTTGACGGGAGCTCAAATAGCTCCGTTAGGCCAGAGGCCTCAGTTTTGGAATTTGGGGGTTATTATGCCCAATTTTTGAAAATCTCGAATAGTGGGCCATAGGCCAATTGGCACGAGAAGGAGCTCGTGAACAAACATGAATTATATGCCATGAAAACTCAAATAATTGAATTGTTTGGCCATGGTACCAAGACAGGACTGACATTGTCAATCAACTAGCGGTAGTGCGACGTGACAGGTCTCTGGACTAGTTAAGACAAACAGCTGCAGGTTGAGTTGAGGGTCAAGGCCATTGAACCAATGGCACCACAGATTATATGGCATGATGTGAAAGTACTGATTATGCATGCACTGTGTATAGGGGACCTTCAAGATGCCCAAGAGGGGTAGTGATGTGTCTTAGGGCCCTGGATGACCTGGTAGGTATAAGGGCAGTTCGTCGTACCGGGTGACCTTGCGAAGCTCGACGTAGCTTCAAGCACATGAGACCAGGGTGGGGATGGGATAAGGTCTCTATCCTCATACAGACATAGCGAATTATTACGGGATTGAGGGTCGGATGTCGCAAACATCCACTCATTCTCAAGGTAAAAGTGGACATACTTTTATCTAGGTGGTCGGTAAAGTTGCTCTAATGCCACAAGTGGGTTCAGTGGAAGTTCTGGCCTGCGATTGTGTGATTGACCTTCATGATGAAGGATGTGTGTTGGGTGATGACACATTATGATTAATAAGAAATGGTGGTAAAAACTAAAGTTTGAAATGAAAGGTTTTTAAAGGAAAATAAGGAGTTTGGCATACTCCAAAACCAACATTTTTCCTAAAACTTAAATATTTGAAAACCCATTCATTGAGTCATTGTACTCACCGCGTCCCTTATCTAACTTTCAGGAAATCCCGGAAAGCCTACCCCAAAGGACTTTCAACTAATACGCCTGTGAGACAGGTATGAATTGTTTAAAATTTTATGCAGTTTTGATTTATGTATTCCAGGAAAAGTCCAAGTTTAAAGGACGTCTTACTCTTCACGGTTGATCATGAGGATCCGACCAAACTAGGTCAGAGCATGACAGTTAGAGTTCCTTCTCATTTATGATGATAAAGGTTGCAATTCCATTAGACTACAACTTATTAGAATATATCAATCAGAAATAATGTAGTAATAAATCTTCCCCATTTATCAAATAATTTTATAGCTAAATAAGGAGCTTAAAACAATTGATCAGAGTGACACCAACTAAGCTAATAGAGCAATTTGAGTAGAAGAGAGCTACCTAGTCCACTAGTCCGTGTTCACACCTCAAACTCATCTTTGCCATGATCACATTAGATGCACTAGATTAATACTCCCTACCTATGAAATTCTCAATCTTGACATCCACCATGCAACAACCAAAATTAAGGAAAAATGGGAAGTAGAAAAACATCAATAAGACTAATCAAGGACGGGTACCTAGGAATTCCTCCAAGATGAACATGTCTCTGGATAAAAGGTGAGTGGGCATACTTAACATCATACCAGTTGGGGTGATGAGCAAATTTAAAGTTAAAAACCTACTTACCAATTGTAAGTGGAATTATCTAACATCATACCCAGTTGGTATGATAAACTTCTTTGAGGAAAGGAGAAACCTGCTTATCAGTTTAAGAAAAGGTATCATCACACCCGGTTGGTGTGATGAAGTTGAAAATAATCTTTTTGTCATAAGTGTTCTCCCCTGACTGTGAGCCAATGATTAAAAGATTTGGAAGACCTTCTTGATGGGAGCTAGAGTAGCTCAGATAGGCTAGAGGCCTCGGTTATAGAAATTATGGGGCTAAATGCCCAATTTTGGAAAAACATGTGTAATGGGCCCAAGTCTAGTGGGCACGAGCAGGAGCTCTTAAACAAACTTAAGTAAAGGAAAGCCATGAAAATTTATAATGAAATTGTTGTATGATTTCGCCATGGTACCGAGTCAAGATCGACAATACTCGATGGACTGGCGGCAGTGCGTCAGGGCCAAGTCGACGGACTGGCCTAGACAAATAGCTACATGTCGGGTTGAGAGTTGGGGTTGTTGGACCATTGGCACCAAAGATAATGGCTATATGTAAAATATATTTTTTTTGCATGCACTTGTGTTACAGGACCATCAAGATGCCCAAAAGGGGTAGTGATGGGTCCTTACGGCTACTGGACGACATGGTGGAGATAAGGGCAGTTCATTGTACCAGTCAATCGGGAAGCTCGAAGTAGCTTCTGGCGCATGAGACCGGGGTGGAGTCGGGATGAGGTCTCTGTCCTCATACGGACATGGAGTGGCATTCAGGTCTGAGGGTTGGATATCAAGAACATCCACTAAGAGCCAGGGTAGAAGTGGACAGGCTTCTATCTTGGTGGACAGTAAAGATGCTCTAATCCACAAGTGGGTGCAGTAGACGTGCTTCACTTGTGAAAATTGTTTTTTGTGAATACACTTGTGGTACATGACCATCAAGATGCCCAAAAGGGGTAGTGATGGGTCCTAAGGGCTACTAGATGACATGGTGGAGATAAGGGCAGTTCGCCATGCCAGTCATTTGGGAAGCTTCGAGTAGCTTCTTGCGCATGAGACTAGGTTGGGGTCGGGATGAGGTCTTTGTCCTCATACAAACATGGAGTAGCATTTGGGTCTGAGGTAGAACATCCACTCAAACCCAAGGTAGAAGTGGACGTGCTTCACCTGTGAATGTGTGTACCCTTCCTGATGAAGGCGTGTGTTTGATTGTTATATGCCTCCCGAGGCAAGGGGATGAGCTAAAAGAGCTAAACACACCTAATGGAAATAGAAAAACGTTTTGAAAAATAGCATTTGAGGAAAAATCTTCTTAAAGGAAATGATAATCTTGGCACGGTTTGAATAAAGTTTTCTTGAAAACTCACTCCCAACACCCACTCACTAAGTCGTAGAAATCATCCCCTCCATTTTACCACTTTCAAGTAACCGAGAAAAAATGAATTTTTAAGACTTCCTTGTGTTGGAACTGTAAGATAGGTATGTATGTTTAAGATGTTCATTTTTGTATAATGGTATTCTAGGAAAAATGATGTCTTACTCCTCGCAGTTTAGAAGAGGGTGAAACCCTTCATAAACTAAAGGGAGTGGCGGGTTGCTCACAGGGATACGATCAAACCGGGCCGAGGCATAACAACTTGAGTGGTATCAGAGCTTATTTCCTCGAATTCATTGTCAAGACTATATAACCTAAAACTAAATAAAAAAAATACCCAATACCCTAAAGCTTCTACCAGAAATACCTTAATTGAAATGTGTGTTAGGTTTATGACTCTAGTATGGAAGTGACCTCGAGGAATAGGCCATGATTGAATACCTAACAAGGGATGTCAGGAAACCTATATCGGGAAAACATCCACAAGGGTAACATGAGTGTTATTAAGAATGTGATATGTGGATTTCAGGGAGAAATCAGAAAATATCCTTACAAAGTATTCATCAAAAGTTTGGAATGCTGAAAAGATATACAAGAAACCTTATAAATGATATTTGGCAAAGGAGCTGAAGGAAATAGAAACGAATTTGTAATTTCCTTACCTTAAACCTTTACATATGGAAAGCAAAAAATATAAGTACTTTCATTTGAAATACCAAAATTTTGTACTAAATGAAACCCATGAAGGGAAATTTTATTGCAAGTAATAAGAAACTTGCTTGACTACCAGTGATAACCGCATGGATGTTGTGGAAAACTTATAAGAGTCTAACCCAATTGATGAGATGTAATGTATCTAGAGCATGAGTCTAAAATAAGAGGTTATAGGAAATGTGAGACAAAGGTTTAATAAACCAAACACTCATGTAATATGCATAGAGTACCTTGATTTGGATCAATGGATGCAACCAATGACAAATTTGAATGAGAGTGAAATCCTCAAATACCAATGAAATTAGTTTCTAAAGTGGGAAATTTCTCGGGATAAGCTAAAGTAAAGTGCCATAAGAGAACCCCAAAGGAGCACGATGTACAGAAGGGTGAGAACCTTAAGTAGAAATGCAGTCAACCGAATTAAGGATAAGGCATGGTCAGCAAACCAAGTAGAGGTTGAGGAGTACACGATGGGAACTAATGAGGTGACCACAAAAGAGGGTGGTAAGATACGAGAGGAGGACACTAGCCAAGGATAACAACAAGGTAAACATCTGGTCATGGAGGTGGAAGTCCCGGCCTAGAACGCATAAATAGAAACTGGGGCAGGCCAAAGACCCCTTGAGGCCAAATAAAAAGGGACCTACCCACCCTAGAGGAACCCTAGCGAGTGATAGCTAGGAGAATTGTGAAATAATGATGAGGCGTTCAATTGAACGGAGGAATGAGAGACGAGCCAATGGTGAAGTGATAGAGAACCCTAGCAATAGGAATCACAAAAAGTGAAACGACAAGGAGGATTGGGTGAACAAGCATGGAGCCTACAATGAAGTTGGTTAGGGTGCTATATAAGGAAAACAATGAGGAGGAGTTCAATACTCCAAGAGAACACAAGGTGGGAAGGGCATCCTAGCCCGTAAGGAGGAAAGCATGGGAGGACACCATCTAATGGAACTAGAAATTTCAAAAAAAAAATGGACACCTATGAGGTTAGGAAGAAGTGATCAAGCCAGGGATGTATGCATTAGATAACCAGATGGCCCCCAAGGTAGTGAAGAAACACTACCAAGTTATAACGATGGGTTGAGCCCAAGATCCCAAAAAAATTAGAGGATTGTGGGAGAGATATTCTAGAAAGTGAGAACAAGTCTAGAACATGTGAGACCACTAGGGGCATGTGGGCCCCGAGCCCCCCAAAAAGGGGTACAACTTAGGGAAAGAAAAGTCACCCATCCAGGCATGACAAAATCAGGTAAGGGAATAGATGGACCCGATAAATGAGAAGGAAAAAATGACGTAAAGGAGCGACTAGGGATAAAGGAGGAAACCTACTCTAAGCTAGAAGAACGGGATCCAGGATTGTATTTTGGAACAAATGGGTAACCTTAGGAAATCATTGTAAGTCCCACGAGGTAGGTAGACGTCGAAAGAGAGGAGAAGTCCCTCGAGGGTGCAATAAATAGGGACTAAGCAAGGAAGTAATCATGGGATGAACACCAAACCTTGCCATCTGGAATAAGGGAAAAGACTAAGCCCCCAAGGAGGTTCAGTTGCCAAGGGTCAGCAGGCATAATGGCCCCGAAATAGGGGAAGAAGAGAGGAAGAAGTAAAGGGAAGAACCCATCGCTAGTCGGAGGACGCCATTGGACGTGAGAACGGACTAAGGGAGGAGAAACCCAGTATGCCAATAAGTCCAGAAGGGGATGGGAAACCCGATTGTTGGAGACAAGAAGGCCCAATAAGGAAATGGAGTAGGACGAATAAATGCGGGAAACCCAAACCCTCACAAAGAGCCTGACGTCAACATCCAAAGGACATTTGGAGCATGGGAGGGACGTATGAATTGGAACCGATCTATGAGTCCGGATCGAGTAATGAAGTATTTTGATGACGTAAGAGGAAGGACAAAGGGAGTATGCTCTAAGGAAGAGAGTGGAAGAACGCGGTCCAAACTTCAAGGTAAGCAGGACTTCAGGTCCAAGGAGAAATAACAGAATGTGGGATTCATATTGCTAGGGACATGTAGGTCCAACGACCCTGAAAAAAAGGTGGACTCGAGTACGAAAGAATGTTCTAGAAGACCAAAAAGGAGATAACACTGAAACTCGTGAAAAGCAAGTGCAAAAACTCGAAGGGACGATGAGCTAAGGAGTTCCAACGACCAAGGAAGTAAATAGACCCAGATGCAGCTGGATATGTTGGGACTCCCAATTCTAGAAAAAACCCTCCAGAGGAAAAGTCTGACCCTAAACGGCAAGAAGTATTATACCTAAGGAATTTCATGGACACAGGGGGTAAGACAAGTCAAACTAACTAAGTCCAAGGGAGTAAGGGATTGTGTCAAAAAGAGGTAACCAAATTAGTATGGTATCAACTCGTACCCTAATTGGACCACATGAGGATCCATTTCTGACAAAAATGATGAACGGGTGAGTTTTGAGGAAAAAACTCCTAAAAGGAGGGGAGAGTTGTAAAACCCATCCTCTTGGATCAAGGAAAAAAATAGGGAAAGGAACCAACAAATTTTCATGTGGAAAATTGAGCCAAGTAATGAACTGAAATTAGTAAAGAAGGGTTAACATGGGAGATTAGAAAATCCCAAGTGACCAAAAATTCACAAAAATCATGGGGAAGAACCATGGAGTGAATTGGGTGGGAAAACTGGACCGGTTCAAGGTGAACCGGACTGAACCAAATTGGACCATAGTGAATCAGTTCAATGATTTATTTTTCTAGGTAGCTTAAAAATATCAATTTGGGAAATTGAGACCACAATTAGATAGAAAATGAATTTAGATTAATTTAGAAAATTTTAAATTTCAGAAAACCAATCGAATCGGGCCTGAACCAGCCAATTTTTGGATTCAGGTTAATGAACTCGGTTGGACCGAACTGGTCAACGGTCCAACCATTCAACGAACCGGACTAGTCAATGGTACCCAGTCAGCAGTCATGCAGACACGTGCAACCAATGGGAGGTTGCCACATGTCTGGTCAAAGGTTAGTGGACAACCAGTTGGCTTACCACGCAGACGCGTGTAGCCAATGGGAGGCTACCACGTGTCAGGACAATGGCTGACGCGGCGGCTGAGTTGGAACGCCACGTTAGAAAAACTAGCCAATCATAGTGAGCCACATGGCACGCCCACCATGTCATCATCTTCAACCTCAGTCAACTGATAAAAAGGAGAGAGAGGAGGAAGGGCGCTTCCTCCGACGACCCAGGAAGAGCTCTAGTATGACCGTCGACGGCCAAGTCCTACACCGGTCGATAGCCTGGTCAGTTCTTGAGCTCCCTATAAAAAGAGCACCCCTCCATTCATTCTCATCATCCTGAAATCAAGCAAAGAAGGTGAAATGTCCCAGTTCCCAGAGAGTAGTAGACCAGAGCTCCGGCAGCGGTCTTTCTCTCAACGTCTGAAGCCACATTTGGTACACCTAGATCCAGGAGGAAGTCCTCTACTTAGTTGCACCCTCCCTTCAGCCTGAGAGCCACCAGAGAAGAGTAGGAGAGCTCGCACAATGCCACCACTCCTCGGTCGTTAGCAACATGAATTGCTCGAGCTCAAGTCGAGCCCTCCCCAAGCTAATTCCGACCAAATCAAGCCCCCTAGATCACACATAGAGGTGCCTCGACCTTCCTTGAGTCCCGTCGGTAAGTCCCCTCCTCCATCCCTCACCGGAAAATACTTTTCATAGTACATTTCTGCAAAATATTAAACTACAAAATCCACACTACTCAAGCTAACAATTGAGGCAGAGTTTGATCCAAGGAGGATCCTTGGGAGGAGAGCAACCTAGAGAAAGCAAGAGCCCCGGTCGTCGGACCCTCACTAGTAAGATATCGAAGCTTTCTCTATCTAGACTCGGTTTTCTGGTGAAGCTTAATTTGAACTTATTTTTTAGCCAAATGAAGCAGTTCAAGGCTTAAAATGATGAGGAATACATAGAAATGATGATTTAGATCATGAATGAGAGCAATTAACTAAGTTTTGGAGATCAATTGAACAAAATTGTGATTCGGGGACCAAAGTGCAATTTTTTAAAAGTTGGGCATTTTGGGGATTCTTAGAAAATTGGGGGCTGAATTTCAATTTAAGAAAATTAGGGGCATTTTCATGAAATTAACTCCCAATTAAGGTCCAATTGGGCAAAATGGATGAAATGGAGGACCAATTAGCAAATTTTGAGGAATTAAGGGCTAATTGGAAATTTTAGGGAAAATTAAGGACCCAAGAAGGATAATTCAAAATCCTAAGGGCTTAATTGAAATTAAGGGATGAATAGGGGCCTAAATATAAAATTTTAAACCTTAGGGACCTAAATGCAATTAAGGCATTATGTGAGGGCCTATACGTAAAATACTAGAAAGTATGCGACCTCTTATGCCAATACTCCTGATATGGATATTCGTATAGTGTAGGAACGGACTACCCAGGTACCGACACAAGGAAGCACATCACAGAGCGAGGTCTCGCCAAGACAACCCGTCATTGTTACCATGTGAGTGAGAACTCTACAACATTGATTTTGATTGGAACTATGGCTTCTCTTGAAAATAATTTTCTTGGAATTAGCCTCCCCTGACTAGGTGACTCTGCTTAAAACATTTGGGAGCTAATTCCAGGGCTTAGGCTCGGTACTATGAGTGGGCCCAAGCCGATGGACACGGGTATAGACCCGTTCAGAGTCAACATGATATGAACTTCTAAAAGTCCTAATAATGGGTAATTATGTGTGATTCTCGCCGAGCCAAGGTTGGGATATTGGGCTTGTTGGGCCAAATGGCTGCTACACCGAAGCCAGGTTGTCGAACTTGTTGGGCTGGTACGCATGAGCCAAAGCCAAGCCAGTAGACCCTTGAGCTAGAGGGCCAAAGATGATGGCTATAAATGAAAAGACTCTTGATTGTGCATGCAAATGTGATGCAAGGCCATCGAGACACCTAGTATGAGATAGTGGTGGACCTAAGGGCAGCTGGACGACCCAGGGAGCATAAGGGCAGTCTGTCATCCAGTATGTTGAGAAGCTCTGAGAGCTTTTTGTGCATTGAGATCGAGGTAGCGAGGGGAATGAGTTCTCATCCCATAAAGCAGACACAAAGCGTAATTGAGGTTTGAGGGTCGGATGAGCAAGGTCCACTTAAACTCAGGGTAGAGGTTGTTAACCTCTATCAGGGTGGACAGTAAAGGCACTCCGGTCCATAAGTGGAACTGTTAGGGACTGTTCTACGAACGTGTGATCCCTTCTATGATAGGAGGGCAGTTGATGTGTGAATATTATGATGGATAATGAATTAAGTAACAAATTAAATCGATCATTATAGAAATTTTCCCTCACTGAATATATATGTATATATTCATTCCCCTCCTCTCACTTTTTCAGGAATCTCGAAAAGGATAAATATCAAGGAGACATAAAGCTCCAAGGAAAATGCCCGGGCCCTCAAGGTATGTTCCCTATCCCAAACTCATAGTAAGGGAATGAACATAGGCACACCTTTACCTTTATGGTATCATCAAGGTAGGAATACTAGGATGATGCATGGAAGGGTGGCGAGTTGATCACAGGCGACCAAACCGGGCTAGGGCATGACAACGGCTACCACGTGTCGGTCGTTGATTGGTTGAGGCCATCCGACGTGGTTGTGCCATGTGTCGACCTCTAATTGGTCGGTCATTTCTCCGATGTCCTACGTGGCTTCCTTGCCACATGTCAGCTCCTCATTGGCCCGTCTGGTTGATGAGGCTTATCCTTGACTAAGGACACATGTTGCTCTCCTATTGGTCGATCATCAGTGACGTGACTTTGACCGTTTACTGAGAACATGTGTCATGCCCTGATTGGTCAGCACTTCCAGGTGCTGACTAAGCGACTTACTGGACGTGCTTCGCCATGTGTCATGCTCTGATTGGTCGCACCTATTGATTGGGCACTGATCTGGCAGGCGGTCTGTTGATTGGTTAGACCATTGACCAGTTCGGTTAGACCAGGTTCAGCGACCCGAAATTGAAAATCGGTCGGTTATAGCCTAATTTGACCAATTTTCTAAAAATTAAAATTTTCTAAATTTGTCTAAATTAATTCTCTATCTAATGGTGACCTCTATTTCCTAATTTGACAACTTTAAGTCACCTAGAAAAATACATCCTTGAACCGGTTTTTCATTGTTCAAGTCCAGTTCACCCTAAACCGGTCCAGTTTTCTCATTCAATTTCATCCATGGTTCATTTTCATGAGTTTTAGGTCTTTATTGGCTACTAGGAATTTTCCAATTTTTCGTTCTCATTCTTATTTACTCATTTCTAGGTCATTCTAAATTCTGGTTCTCATTTGAAATTTTTCGATTCCCTTTCTCGGTTACTTATCCCAAGAGGACAGGGTTTACAATAGTATTGTTCTGTAAATTCTTAAAATTATAATTTTTCCAATCGGACCAGGTTACTCAAATCTTCTATTTGAAACTCGTTTATTCAACTCTCATTCATAGGTTTTATGTCCCCAACATTATCCCATTCTTTCTTGGTCATTTTCTCACTAAGACGTTGAATAATTTCTACCTTTTTTCATTAAGATCCTTATACTTTCTACTTATTACACATTAGTAAGTAACTTTTCCAAAATATGCATTTTGATAGTTCTGCTTTCTCTTTGCTAATTTTGAACTTAGATTTTGGATGCAAGTCTTTCCTTAGTTCCTCTAACTTTTCTTGTCTGTACTAGTGGTTCCTAACTTCTCATATATTCCAATTTGGTTCTCTAATTTTTTTTAAAATTAAATTTTGGTCCCTTAAACTTTTTCAAAAGTTACACTTGGGTTCTTAACATATTTTAAGCTACCATTTTAGATCTCTGAACTTTTTCAACTTTTCTTTAGGTCTCTATAGTTCTACTGGACATCATTTGAGTCCCTATTTTGATAAAAAAAAATTATAGTTTGGTCCCTAATCTTTATAAATTTTACGATTTGGTCCATAAACTTTTATCTCTTTCGAAATAACTCTAATGATCATTCAAAAACCTTATTTAGGTCACTCGTCATATTCACTAGTTTTGTACATTCATTTTTCCAGCCAGCCTTGGCTATAAGAATGTCGTTTTGGTTATAAGCACACATCTCTTAATAATATAAGCACACATCTCTCAATAATATAAGCACATAATCAGGTTTTGGCCAGAAAATAACTGACGAGGAAGCGACAGCGGCTGAGTGCAATAGGATTATGTAGTTGACTCTCTCACATGTACATATGCATCAAGATCTCACTCTGTCGTGGTCAATGTTGCATGTAAGGTCGGATTAATAGAGGGTTGCTAACAAGGGAGAGCTTAGAGAACTCTATTTTTTTATGGTTAGGAGTCTTACTTATAGCCTGAAAGAACACCGAGGTTAGCAAGAGAAGAGAAGACCGAGAGGAGAGGGTTCTCTAGAAATCGTTTGGGTCGTAGTTGGTCGTTTGGGAGGTCGGAGTGTGCTCCGAAGGCCTCTACTCTATTTTGGTCAACGAAGTGATGTTACTATCAGTTAGTGGCCAAGACCGGGTGGAGTTCAAAAGTCTACTCTTATCTGATTGTAATTATACATATTTGGTCAAACTTGGTGGGTGAAAGAGAAAATGACAATATCTAGTTCAAGGTTACAGGAGAGTTAAGGTGACTGACTTTTAAAGAGAATTTTGGTTATACTCACCAAGAGTATGTGAGTAAATGTAGAAAAACATGGTGAGAAATGGGTTATTTCCAAGTTTGGATCAGGTATTCTGATCCTTACTCGAGTGAAGGAGACACACACGAATATGGGTGCGTCCTATACGTCCATCCCACCGCCCTATTCACATCGTAGCAAATGGTATTGTGGTGAATTAATCGGTCAATTCAATCAATTTCGATTTTTTATTGGTTGGTTAACCTACAATTGGAGCCGTTCTTAACCCAATTTATTTTTATAAAATTTATGCATTCAATTTACTATCATTTAAGCATAAAAACTTTCACATTTTTATTTTTATAACACTTCTAAAAATGGTAGGAATTTACCATAATTAGTCAATTTGTTAGATTTTGTACTTTATTTGGTCAATTTACTTCCAATCTTATGGCTATTCCCCCAATTATTTTCTAAAAATCTTTTATCATATTACAAGTTGATAGGAATAAAAACATTTGTTATTTTCTTATTTATTTAATTATTTTTAAAAAAATAAAATTTTTTTTACTTAAATTAGTTTAACACTGATACGAATCGATTTTCACCTAAATTATTTCTAATTCTTAATTTTCAATCAAACGACACTCCCTACATTATTCAATTTTAGGATTTGTATTGATTTCTGATTCAATTTTATTTTAAATTTTTAGTTTAAAATCGATTTTTTGATCTAATTAAACTTGAATTCTAGTTATAGAAATTTTGATTTTACAATAATATTCTAATTTTATATATGTAATTATATAAATAGTTATTTGTAGAAAAATTAATTTATCATAATTATGTATAATTATGTATAGTTAAATAGTTATTTTATCTACAATAGTATTAATTTATATACGGTACATCATTTATATAATTAAAAATTGTAAAATTGATATACAGCCTATGTATAATTATATATTTTTTTAATTTTATATAGTTTTTGCACAATAGTGATTTTATATGAATTAAAATTAATTTATATAAATTAAATAATTTAGTATGATTGCGTATAATGGATCAATTTATATAAAAAATATTTTTATATATTTATGTAAAATAATATTAATGTAAAAATTAAAAAATTGAATATAATTAAAAAATTTTAATTTTATATAAAATATTAATTTTAGTTTATTAAATTAATTTATTTAAATTATATAATTTTAAATAATTATATATCATACTATATTGTAAAATAACAAGTTATATACCATATATATATAATTAAAATATCTAATTTTATACAAAATATATCAATTTATGTTTAATAAATAATGTATTATAATTAATTTTTTTAATATATAATAGTCATTTTATATATAGTAAAATTAATTTATTTAAATTAAATAATTCAGTATAATTATATATAATATATCAATATATCTAAAAATTATAATTTTATATATTTATATACAACAATATTAACGTATTTAACGCAAATAAATAATTATAATGAATATTTTAAATTTTTATACATGAATTATTTTAGTAAAATAAATTAATTTATTTAAATTAAATACTTAAATAAATATATAAAATAATATAATATATTAGTATTTACAATATATTTTATATAATAAATAAATCAAAATTTTATGTAAAAGTTATTTTATTCCAATTATACCAATTTATTTAATAAAAATAATTTTACATAATTAAAACTTTTTAATTTTATTTACACTAACTATTTTATGTACAGTATAATTAAATAATATAAATTAAATAATTTAATATAATTGTGTATAATATATAAAATAATGTATATAAAATTAAAATATATAGAAATTATTATATATAGGAAATAATTTATTATGATTCTTTTTTTATTTTATCTACAATATCATTTTTCTGGCGAGAGAAATATGTGGATGTGTTAAGAAAGCTCAACGAAAAAGGAACAAATATAGAGTAAAAGAGAGGAAAAATTGGCCTCCATACACTGCAAACTTTAATTTATCCATCCCCGTCCCATGTAAAGTAAATAAATAGACTACAGAGAGTACGTTTTTACAAGATGACGGTCTTTTTCATAATAATCATGTGAGAAGCTATATACAGAAACTGAAATTCAAATCATGGAAGCAGAAGCAAAATTAACAAGTAAAACTCTGAACCTGCTTCAGCTGCTGATGATTCATTCATTTCCTGTGATCATCCTCCAAATTCCAGTCTTCCAAAGGTGAACCCCAATGCTCCTAATTTAACTGCCTGGCAAATTGAGAAATCATTCTTCAATGGTGCGAGATTTTTCTGACTTGTACATGTGAAAAGATTCTTGATGCAAGGATGCTCCAGGCAGGGAGACATGGAGTTCCAGTTATCGATGAGTTTGGCACATTTGACATGTGTTTGAGGACTTCACATTAGCAAAAGTGCATCGGTCACAGGACCAGTGGCTCGAGTCATCTGTCCAGCTCGTTGCTCCAGCAGTTACCTTCCCCTTCCCACTCCGAGGCTTGCTGCTAGAGCTGCCCACTCCATTCTTTGTACTTGCTACTCCACTGCAAGCTCCATGGGAGTCAACATCTGATAATCTGTTTTCAAGTGCCTTAACTAGGTTCTCAAAATAATTCTTCGTGACACTGTTGGAATAGACGATAATGAGAACATATGCAAGGTGATCATTAAAACACACACACAAGTACAACATACTCTTGTGAAATAATAGGTAAGAGTCATTGCATAATAAGTCCCCTATGCTATTAAACTAAGTTTGTCAACTTTCAAATAAAGATGTAATAGAAATATTTTTTTTTCTGAAATGAAATAGGTAAGTAAAAGCATTGTATCTTGAAGAAGTTCTTCAGTCTAGAACTCCACTACATTCTTGCAGAGATTTTTGGGTGATACATTTCTCAACTCTTGAAGAATAGAAAAGTAATGGTGTCTCTTTCACTGCCCTTCCATTTAAAGCATCAAGTTAAAATGTCATCATGTAGTAGTCCAACTCATTCTAAGAAATCACATAAAGCACAAGCTTTCTACACTAGGGAAAAATTAGGTCTAACCAAGAAAAAACTACCAGAAAGATTTCATTTTAATCCAATTGCTGCTTAGAGACGTGGACACGGATATAAGGAGAAAGAAAATCTCTCACAGTTTAATCGATAAAGAAATATTTCATGCTTGTCTTGGAAATAAACAAAATACTCATGCCCCAAAAACTTTTGTTTTTATATAAAGCACTATTTTCAAACATGTATTACACAACCCAGATGATAAAGAAACTGATATGAGGAAACACAAAATTATGTTTTACAGGTGAATACAACAGATCAATCACAACAAGAGAATATTCTTCAGGCCACCTGACTCATCCAAGAAAAAAAATTAACCTGGTAAGACCAGCCAGCTTTGTCCGGAAATCATTAAAACTGCCAGATGCAGCACCATCGTCACTCAGGAACTGGTTCAATTCTTTTTCTGCACATTGATGTAGCCTCTCCAAGCCAGACTCCGCATCACCTGATATGGGATTACCTTATAAGAACTTGTCAAGGGAACAAGTTTTCTATTTGGGAAATAAGAACACTCAAGAACCTTGCAAATACTCGAAAAATTGTTTCTTTGCATGTTCATGTTCAGGCAAATAATACCCATAAGCATAAGTCCACTTGAGTACACGCCTACATTCAACTATCTGCAGTCAACAAAAGTGATAAAACAGTAATGAGCATAGGGTAGTGTTACTGAAATTTCCAATGCATCACAAAATCAAATCAGCTCATATTTTCTTGAAGCCATCAATTTATGGAAACCAGGTAAATAGAAGCAAAGCCTAGAGAGACCTGTTGCCAGGCATCTATGATGAACTTGAGCTGTGATTCAGGTTGGCATTGTGTATCACTGAGCTTCTCAAGCTGATAAAGATAATGAAGCAATTATACATGAAATAAACAGATGTATCTAGTATTTGCACAGAACAGATGTATCTAATAAAAAGGGGAAAACAAATCAGATCGTGCAGAACCAATCAGATTAAAGTTGACAAACCAACATGATTCAGACAAAGAGTATCTTGCTGCAGTATCTATAGAATCTCTATTCTTTCATTCATTTAACATAAGCAACTGAATCAATGGATGAATCTGACTCAGAATAAATTTTCCGAGCTACAAACCAGAAGATGTCAGACCATCTTGCACAAGCTTGATTTTCCAGATTTAAAAGGTATTGACAGATACTCAATAAAACATCTAAAAATCAGCCAAATCATTTCCAGATAACAACAGATGCCTCATACGAACCATCATATTAAATGGTTATGAAATATTATAATAACAATTTCATGAAACAATCAATCTGCATTTGAAAATTGGAGTACAAATCAGATTTCACTTTTGGATATTGCATAACCACACAAATAACATTAGATAATGAATGAATATTTCCCTTGTTATCAAGCCAGATCAGTTAAAAAGTTATCACATGCACTAATCTCATTAATATAGTCAGAATTTCAAGGGATGCACAAGTGATGCTTCTTTTGGTATCTGGCACAAATAGTAAGTGGTACTTACATGCACAGTTTGCATTTTATGTAAATCAGCAAGAGCTTTCTGCCTTGACTGAAATGCAAAGAAAATTTCCAATGTGTTAGATGGACAAAACATTTGGGAATAACTAAAACAATGAAAATTGTCAAAATGGAGAGAGACTAGATACATACTGATTGATTACTTGCCCATCGTTCATAATAGTGTGTGTACCTCTCCAATGAATTTTTTGCCATCTCTCTCCTTCTCTCAGCCTCATCATACTGAGAAGTTTTTAAAGGCAGAAAACAATAACTTATATCAAACCCTACCTAAAATATATCATATCTATAAAAGATTGTCAATTTCTTCAACACTTTAACCATGTCCAGGTACTAGAGTTCCTACCACTCCCTCCTGTTTGGCTACCTCATACCGATTACAGGCATAAAAGCCACCAGTTCTCTCTCCATGATCAGACCATGCACCAAGACAAAGCCTGCTCAAAGAAGACAAAGAAACAGATAAGAAATACAGAATCTGGTTTTGTTAACTATCGAAATTTTATAAAGTACATCAAGCCTTCTGAACATATATGATATTAGAGACCATAGTATTCAACATAACTAAAGAAAAACAAGAATTTTATTCTAGGAAGTAGTAAGCTTACCAGCAGAACTCAAATTTACAGGGAGGTGTGCAAGTCATATGCATACACCCTTGGTTTTTCTCTATAGGTCGTTTGCATTTAGGACAAGGCTTTGAATTGGCAAGGATCCTAGAAATCACATGGTCCCAGATTAGCACAAATAATAAAAAGACCAGGATATTCCTATCCGTGCAGTAAGCATCATATTTCATGCATGAACCATACTGAAAAATAAAATTAATTAAACCATGGCACAAAAGATATCTCAAAATGGACCTCAAACAAAAGAACTTCAGCAGTAATATAATGTTTTCTCAATGACTTTTGGTAGTTGTATTTTCTGATTTACTATAATAACTCTTATATGTTGGAAATTCACGTGAAATCTGCTGCTTAAATATCATCTGATTTACTATAATAACTCTTATATGTGGTCCTTTGGATATATTTAAATATGATTCTTCTCTCATTTCACTTGGAAATTCACATGAAATCTGCTTCTTAATTGATCATTCATCTCCACATTCCAACTGGAAAAAAGATACCAAGCATTTGCATGTCTCAGTTAATTCCAGAAAAGAACATTAACAAGTTTTTTTTCTAAAATACCTCCAATAAAAATCTATAAAAATAACTTAAATTTGAAAAACTTTAACCCAATAAGAAAATGGCACATTTTTAAGCCTTCTTTTCCTTAAAACTCTCAACGGCTGATTGAACCAAAAACTTGAACTACTAACATAGATAAAGTATATCAAGATCCTACAGACTATGAAAACAACAAAAGAAGCAAAGAGAACAGAACAATATAAACAAAGGATGATCAATCATTTATGAAAGATCAGAGAAATGGAGAGGTGAGAAAAGTAAGGACACCAACGTCAACTACACAATTAGTATCAGTTTCCGATGTACATAACCTGAGCTGAAGCAAGCAGAGAATACAATTATCATCTAATTGCACATTATAAACAATAATATTTTCTTGATGTTCATAATAATTTGTGGAACATCAGGAAAATGATAGAAGTCATATATTTCTTCAAAAATATGGAGAACTTGCTTGCAAGCAAGAATAAAATGCTAATGCAAACACAGTAGCTGAGATTTATAACATGAAAATAAGGTGCAATTTACATTATATGTACCAATTCATGTTCTCTGATTCAGCAGTGTTCTTCATTATCCATTTCACCACAGTACCACAGTCAACAGGGCGGTGAGCCTCTTCAGTACACTGTCCCAAACAAAACAAGGGTTATATTTACTGATGGTCATAAACAATTAATAAATGACAGAAAGAAGAATAAAAGTTTATATAACAAATGCACCAAAACTCACATTCCAGCAAAAATTATATGAACACATGCAAGAAACATCATAACCTTCACTTCCAGCAGCAAATTCAACAGCATACTCACAACCAGGGGCAGGGCACCACTTTGTCTATAGTATAAGAGAAAGAAAAATAATATGCTCAGCATTAATAAACGATTCCTCACTTTCCAAATCAATAACATACACAAGAAAGTCAATGCCCCAAGTGCACATCTGAAATTTCCTCCATACCTTTCTGTTGTTTTCAACATAAGATCGAAGAAGATATTGAGAGTATTTTTTCTTCTCATTATCAGATGCCAAAACATCTATCATGCTTTGGCCAACAGCAGCGCTACATGATGGATCAGGACACCTCAGTGATAAACACCCTGGACCATCATTAATGGATGTGCTGATGTAACCTACACATATTTATATAAAGTTTCAACAACACATCAGATATGGGGTAAAAATCATATTTGGGTTTATCGGAAAGTATATATTTTATGATAATGGGGATTTTATTCTCCTCGGGCCAATGAAAATAAATTATATAGGTTATTCCAAAACATCAGTCCATCTACATAGTGATGCACTAAAATTCTTGACAAACAAAATATAGGAAAGATATAAGTCTAAAAAAAAGATAAAGCCAAGATGAATCACAAACTACAAGCCTCTAGTCATATTTGTAAAAACTATCTATCAAAGAATAGATTAGCAAAAACCTGCCCAGCATGTGCTGCAGAAAGGATGACCACAAGTATTTGAATAAATCTTATCATGAGGATAGGACTCAAAGCAGATTCCACAAATGAACTGCATAAGATTGGATCAAATTATATATGTTGTGAATCATTTGGAACACATGACCAATTTAAGCACTCCAAATAGATTACCTCTTTAGCATTATTGTTCTGGACAGCAGGCCTCTCCAATAAGCCCACTACTTTCCTCACACCTTCTTCTTCAAACCATGCATCATGCACTTTGCTCACACTCCTACGATGAAGAAGAAACATGAATATATATAAATATATATAATGCTACCCTATAGTGAATAAATTAATTCTTTCTAAATAATAATCAGGATATTCTCAATAAAATTATTCCAAAACAACCCTTGTACAAGAGTCTTGTTGCAAACAGGTCAGAGCACATAAGGAAGGAATTTCACCAGCGGAAAAGTTATTGAGGGTACATATACCAGTTATAATGGCGAAGTAGGATGATTGCATCATCTCTTGATATAGAAAGAACAGTAGATACTCTTGTTATGTCATCCTCTTGACGCTGCTGTATGTCTGCTTCTGTTAGGATGATATAGTTTTGCTGCAAAACAAATCATGCAAGAGCAATTAATTTTGACCAACTTAGACTTACATGTACCCGAATAGAAAAAAAACACATACTCCAATATACAACTCATGGACATAATAATTTCAATAAAAGTCACACAAAAAATGCAGCATATCATCTCAATCAATACCAGAAGACACTAGTAATATGAAAATGATTTGAGATATATAACAATTAGAAGAAAACTAGAAAGATGATCGGGATATGATCAAAATCAACAAACTTCAATTACTCTGCTAAATATTATGAGTTTCTTGATACAATGTTCAAATTAAAGAAAACCTCTCATAGGGTCCTAGAAGGTGAAAGCGATATAAAATGGACTTATTATATTATAGTGTACTAACATGTATGCGCACTTATGGTCATTTTTATCTCTGAAAACCTAATCTTGAGAATTATTTTTCTATAATCCAATTCTTCTTATTTTTATACCATAATAGAGAAAACAGAGATATATTTTTAAATTACAGAAGCAAATGAGAGCAGAACATCTGAAAAAAACTATTTCAGGGAACTGATCAACCTATCAATTGTCAAAGAAAAAAATGTAAAATGGTATTCACTGGACTTGGTAATTCCCTTAACTATTTTGCCATGAACTTCCTTAACTAATCGAGCTAGCTAATTTGGCTTGGATCAGTATTGTAGAGATATAATATATTTTTCTCACGCATAACTCTGTAATAACAGGTAGAGCCTGCTCATCTCAAAAGGACTAAATTCCCACCGAAAATATATCTCAATAAGAACTAACCAGAGTAAACCTTTTGGCCAATCAAAGGAGCCTGCTCATATAAAAGAAAACTAAAGTGTTTTGTCCCTAGATGGATGTCAGGAATAGGACGAATATCTCATGCCGTGGTCTCCCCAAAATTTTAAAATATTGATCCAATAAATCCGTATATATTGGAAACTTATAATTTTATGTAATTTTGATACAGTTGTTCAATTCTCTAATCCTTCAACAAGCTGTTGCCCAAGTGGATATGGTGGTGCATTCAGAAAATTTAGGATCTTTTTTAATGGTGTATTCTATTATAATTAAGCATTTCCTATTCCTCATCTATTACTCATGGAATAAAAGTTAAAGCCTCGTTCACTTTTGGAAGGGGAAGAAAAGGAAAAGAGACCGACACCATCTTCTTTCCTACCTGAAATTCCTAATCTATCCAAATCATACTTGTTCCCAATCTTCCACCCGCCTCAATCCAAATTCAGTGATACCTACAGTAGGGGATGCACTCTTTCTTCACCGAATATAATCATAGGATCTTTCAAAAATCTCAGAACCAATGAAGCAACCAAACACGTTCCAAATATTCAAAGACAGATTTTCTATCAATCAAACTTGGGTCTAGTCTATCTAACAAAGAATTAGATAGGACAGAGATCCTCCGTATTTCCACAGCAGCACAAGAGGACCATTTGGACTTCTCAGTAGCCATCAAGGAAAATCTCAGAGAATACATGAATACACATCAACTGGAGAGTGATAGAGGTTCAAGGAAAGCCTCACCTGGTGGCTATGAGCTGCTATTACATCAGAGTCATCATCGACATCCTCCATGAACTCATAGTCGTCAACATCGGCGTCGTCGCTGTTGTAGAAGTCATCAGCCTCGCCGCTGTAGAAATCGTCCTCCAAAGACTCCATATCGTTCGCATCGTGCATGTCATCCTCAGACTCCATCACAACGCATCAAACGCTCCGAACAGAAAACCACTAACACGACCCTACGGCACGGCAGACGAAAGGGGATCGATGGAACTGCACACTGATGATGAGTGAATGAGTCCAGACCGAAGAAGAGATGGCGATATGAGGATGATATCGGATTTTCCCCCTTTTCTGTCGCCTCTTTTTCACCCACTTTATTGAGGTTTGACAGAGAAGACCCCAGAAATTAAACTACGGACAGGAGTGGTGGCTGGAGCAGCTGGTCACACACAAGGGTACGTCCACCTAATTTTTATAACAAATAAATCACCTTATATCTAAAATTTTGGACACTGTTGGCATATAAAAAATTTATCTTATGAATATAAATAAATAAATATATTCAATTGCTTATTTTTTGAAATAAAAATATTACAATAAAATTTTATTCTCTTCTATTTATTAATGGATAAAAATCAAATTATCATTATATTTATTATTTTCATTGTTATTATTATAAAATCAGTGAAATTTATAGTAAATTTGAAAACTTTCTCACATATTTAATATTATAGGTTTATAAATTTATTATTATTACTAAACTTTCATTTTATTATTTAATATTATCTGTTTCTGTATAATAAAGAAATAACAGCAAATTTTGAATAAATTTAAGGATAATGATTTTGCGTCTAAAAATAAGTGATGCTGACATATACACTATTTACTACTTGTAAAAATTAATCGTTCTTTTATAAAAGAAATTATGGAAATCTTAATTTATCTACTTGATACATCATATATGGCACCCATCATTTTATTTTTTATCTTATTGTTAATTATTTTATTTTAAATTTTATTTATTATATTTTTATTAATTAAAAAATAATTATCAATGAATTCTTATATCACATCAACATAATATATGATATATCTAATTTGTTAAAATTATGTCATGAATATAGAGCTTACTAATTATTTTTTAGCCAAAAAATCTTAAAGTTCAAGAAATATTTTTTTGCTCCAAAAAATCAAAATTGAATATTATAAAATAAATGTTAGTAATGTATATAATATTTATTAAAATTTTATTTTTAAAATTAAATTTTATGTTATATATGTTACACTCCACCTGACTTATGTATTGAATACACTCATTATACTATTTCAATATTGCAATAATGTATTATATTCCTATAATACTTACATACAAATCGAGAAAACAATTTGTTAATAGTATCAAACGTCTGTACTGAATATTTATTATAATAAAAGTGAATTACCTGAAATAATCCGTTTCCCCTTATTTTTTATTTGGTTTTAAAATATATTATAAAAGTGAGTTTTTCAACACAATCAGGAGTGATAAACATATAATGAGGATCTGATGTACTTGAATCACACCATACTAAAAACTTCTATACATGCTATTTTCAAGTATCACATAAAAATAGTGTATCAACTTTTTAAACTTTCAAGATCATAAGTCTATATGGTCGTGAGCATCATGTTAATCATCTCCGTCTATTTCTTCCAATTAAAGGAAGTGATCAATTCAGCCTAATATTGATTAATACACATTTAATTAGTCACTTTAACTACTTAGGTTCAAACATAATGAAAACAAATAACTCTCTATTATTTGTCACCAACAAATACAAACAATTCAATTTTATATCTTACTAGGCATTTTATGATATTATATATTATATAATATATGCCTCAAATACAAACAATTCAATTTTACTGATAAGATTAGATTTAGTAATATAATCTATTAATATTATTCTTGTTAAAAAATACATTTCATGATTCATTTCTCAAATTTTCAAACATTTTAGGTCATAGTTCATTTATTAACATTAGGTTAAAATCATTCTTTAGAAAATTAGGCTATTAGTTTTTTATTTAATTAGATTTAAAATCATTCTTTCATATATATTATGCAATGGCCCATACTTTTAAAATAATGGGCTTTTAGCCCATTTTCCTTTTTTAATATTATGCATTGACCCATTTGAAATAGTGGTTATAATCCTCTTTTATAATCGGGGATAGGTCTAGATGTAAATCTCGTACTCTTGAAATAAGTAACTGTAAATTAGAACCGGAAAATTTTTAAATAAAACTAAGAATTTAACTAAATCGGAAATGGTAAATAAGGATAAGAACGAAAATTTGGAAAATTCCAAATAGTCAATAAATTACAAAAATCATGGAAAAAACCATAAAATGAATTGGATATAAAAATCGGACCAGTTCAATGTGAACCAGAGTTGAACCGAATTGAAGCGTGAAGACCAGTTCAAAAGATTCATTTTTCTAGGTGGTTTAGAAATATTAAAATGGGAAATTGAAGACACCATTAGAAAGGGAATGAATTTAAAATAATTTAGAAAATTTTAATTTTTGGAAAACCGATCGAATCAGGCCTGAACCGACCAATTTACATTTACGGGTCGCTGAACCTGGTCGAACTGGATCGGTCAATAGTCCAGCCGGTCAATGGACCTATAAACCTCGCCCTTGGAGTTAAGGAAAAACTGAGAAAAGAACCGATTAAACCGAATGAGAAACATCGAACCGGTTCATAAACCCGATCATCAGAGAATGAGTAATTTGGGAAATTTACAACTCTCGAGTGACAAAAAGGGTTCATAAAATCTTGGAAAAGAACCTTGGGACAAATTGGAAGAGAAAAACCAGACCGGTTTAGATGAACCGGATCCAACTAGATTGAACCGGTTTATGAACCGAGTCGGTTCATAAACTAAAACTAATAGAAAAAGGGCAAATCGAGAAATTTATGGATCCCGAGTAACATAAAGAGTCACAAAAGTCAAGAAAAAAGACTTTAGGATGAATTGGAGATGGAAACCAATTTGTTTGAGGTGAACCGGATCCGAACCAAATTAAATCGGTTTGGATCGGTTTGAACCACTATTGAACCAGATGCTAAATTAATTTTTCTAGGTGGATTAGAAAATTCAAATTTGAGATTTGAGGCCACCATTGAATAGAAAATGAATTTAGATAAATTTAGAAATTTTTAGATTTGAAAAATTTGGTTGAATCGGGGGTGAACTGGCCGGTTTAACTTTGAACCCAGTTCAGACTCATCTAGTCCAGTTTGGAATAGTGTCGTCTTCTTCCTTCAGAAGACAACACTGTCCACTCACTGGAAAATCGTGCAGCACCAGCGAAGCTGAAAATTCTCCAGCCAGGGAGTTTCAGGCAATGAATGACCACCATGAAGGCACCAATCGGATGACCAAGAAATCCCCGAACTTCCTATATAAAGAGCCCCTCCTCATTCATCCTCTGCATACCTGAAAACTCCATTCTCTTTCAAATGCTCCAATTTTCGGCGAAGCTCGAACCAGAGCTCCGACTTGGGATCTTTTCTAAGCCAAAGAAGGCGTGGTCAGGTTCCTTAGAACCGAGGAGAAGTAAGCTACACAATGGTAGTCTCCATTTGCTTCGAGAGTCGTCGAAGAAACGCCGGCGTGATCAAACAGTGAAGCAGCTCCGATGGACTGAAGTTGCCTTATTTTGGCCGAGCTGAAATTTGCCAATCTGAGCCCTTCTCAGGCCAAACTAAGCCCTCTCAACACCTCTACAGTCCTCCTACAGCTGAATTAGAGCTAAAAGGTAAGCCAATTCGGCTCCCCTCTATAATTTTCGATTGCTGCTAGAGAGAGAACTGATAGAACTTCGATGATAAAATTCTCACTCAATTTGGCATCAATTGATGCAATTCTTGATTCTAGGAGGAATGTTAGGACAAAAGCTACCTGTCTAGATTGAAAGCTTGGACCGTCGCGCTCCCGACGGTAAGCTTTCGAAGCTTTCTCTCTCTAAGTTCAATTTTCTAGTGAAACTCCATTTGAGCTCATTCCGACACCAAATCGTGTGATTCAAAGTGGAATTTAACTGTATGAAAGTATATGAACTCTAATCTAACTTCAATTTCAACAATTGAACTCATTTGATCGGTCAATTTGATTAAATCAAATTTGGTAGAGTTAGAAGGTTGAAATTGGGGGAAAATTTGGGAATTTCAAAATTATGAGGGACTAAAGTGCAATTTTATAAAATTGAGGACCAATTGGGCATGATAAAGATGTTAGAGGACCAATTGGGCAATTTTGGAATTTTTTAGGGCAAAACTTACCATTTTTGTAAAGTAGGGGCAAATGGTAATTTTGGAAAAGTTGGGGGACCAAATTGGAAATTTGGGAAATTGAACCCCTTTTTGTGAAATTGAATAAATTAAGGTCCCAAGGTGAATTTTAAAAGTTTTGGGACTCAATTTGAGGAAAAATCGGCATTAGGGACTTAAAGTTAAAGAAAAATAACTTTACGGACCTAATTCCAAATAAATGAAAAGTCTAGTTTTCTCATTCATTTGGAATGAATGAAGGCTATTAGGCTGACGGAACATCGTGTAGGAATACGAAGTGCCGGGAACGCTAGTAAGGACAAGCTCACATGAATACCAAGAACTGGTTGAGAGGAGTTCGTTGCATTAACGGGTGAGTAGGAATTTAATATCATACCTAGTTGGGATGATAAGCACCTCGAAAATGCAAACCCACTACTAAGTGGTATTTTAGTAATCACACCCGATAGTAGTGATGTGGAAATCAAGCGGAAAAACTACTTCCCGGTTGTAAGTAGATCATACCCGGTTGATATGATGAAACTTACTCGAAGGAAGTGGAAAACCCGTTCATCGGTTATAAGCGGAGATGTCCTCATACTCGGTTGGTATGATGGACACTTGAAAAGTATATTTTGTCAGAAGTGCTCTCTCCTGACTATGTGCCATTGCTTAAACATTTTGGGAGACTTTTTAGATGGGAGCTCGAATAGCTCATATAGGCCGGGGGCCTCGGTTTTGGAACTTGGGGCTAATATGCCCGATTTTGAAAATCTCAAACAGTAGGCCCTAGGCCAGATGGCACGAGCAGGAGCTCATAAACAAACATGATTAATACGCCATGAAAAATTAAGTAAATGAGTTGTTTGGACATGGTACCGAGACAAGACCGACATACTCGATGGACTAGTGGCAGTGCGATATGACAAGTCTTCGGACTAGTCAAGACAAACAGCTGCAGGTCGAGTTAAGGGTCGGGGCCATTAGACTAGTGGCACCACAGATTATATGACTTATGTGAAAACTATTGATTTGTCCATGCACTATGTTACAAGACCTTCAAGACACTCAAGAGGGGTAGTAATGCGTCCCGGGGCTTTGGACATCCTGGTGGGTATAAGGGTAGTTAGTTATACCAGAAGTCTTACGAAGCTTGACGTAGCTTCAAGCGCATGAGACCGGGGTAGGGACAGGATGAGGTCTCTGTCCTCATACGAACATAGAGTTCTGTTACGGGATTGAGGGTTAGATATCACGAACATCCACTCATTCTTAAGGTAGAAGTGGACATGCTTCTATCTAGGTGGCCGGTAAAGTTGCTTTGATGCCACAAGTGGGTACAGTGGACATGCTGGCCTGCGATTATGTGTTCCTTCTTGATGAAGGGTGTGTGTTGGTTGATAAACACACTATTGTGATAAGAAATGATTTTAAAAACTGAGATTTTAAGATGAGAAAGTTTAAAGGAATTAAGGAGTATGGCACACTCCAACTTGAAAACTATTTTTTTTTATCGAAACTTCATTTTTTGAAAATACACATTCACTGAGTTGTAGAAACTCACCCCTCTTTTTATCCATTTTCATGAAATAGAGAAAATAACTAGGGATAACATCAAGTCTTACCCTCTGTCAGGTATGCTTAAATTCTCTTAAGCTTGCATTTTATTTGATATATGTCTTTACAGGGAATAAGGTTGAAAGTACGCATGGCTTCTCTTGAGTTAAAGAAGGGGGAAACTCCTCTTGAACCAAGAGAGCGGTGGGTTGTTCACGGGGATCCGATCAAACCGGGTCGGGGCGTGATAACTTGAGTGATATTAGAGCCTAGTTCCCTTGAAACATTATTAATATTATGCCCTAATATTAATCCAACTTTAAACTATCGTGTAGGAATGAGAGTTCCTAGGAAGTTCGCGGTGAAATCCAATCCTCCAACCATAACCCTAAAAAAGACACCTAACTCGAGGGAGGAAGCCGTACAAAGGTTCCTAAAGGGCGAGAAAAGAGTACCCAAGGACATGGCAGAAGACTACTGGAAATTGGTAGGAGCCTTATTGGAATAGGAAGGCATCATATACCCTCCTCCCAGATAAGAGGAACCAGTATCACCTCTTAGGAGCCCAACCCCTCCTCTTCCAGCCTCACAACAACCAGAGGGGAATCCAACTAAGAAGGAGGCTTGGGATAATTACTAGGACGCATATGCCACCTTCATGCAAGTACCTCCACCTACTCAACATGGCTTCAATCCCTCCCAATGGGTGAAGTGGACCTATGAGTGTGAGGTTGAGGTACTAAGGTGGTACAAATTGGAGGCCATACATGAAATTTGTCTTATTAGGGAATATGAATGGACCACAACCAATTCCTTAGAGCGTTCTGATCAAGAGTCCCACATCCGTTCTAGGGTTAATTCAAGTCCTATGACCCCATGGGATTAAGGGGTAGAAAATTCCTGTAATAAGCCAAGTATGGCAAGAAAATATTTATTGAATAAATGAAAGTGAATTTTCTATTAAAACTTATAAATTCCTTGATAAATTTAAAACAAAAAGAGTATAATAATAAAGATTAAAGCAAAAGGTAGGAAATCACCTAAGGAGGAAAAGATGGGTTATTTATAGTTAATCTCAACCCTTAAGACTTACTCTCAAAAGTACGATAAGGAAAAATCCATCCAAGAGAGATTTTAAGAAATAGAAAAAAAATTTGGGAAGAAATCATCAAAGAGTGCATATTCATGGAGAGTCCAAGGAGTTAAATATAAGCTTAAAGAATAAGAGTAAGGAAACATAAGAAGGAGTAGAATATTTCAAAGGGAACCAACGTAATAAGAAGCTGATCAAGAAGAAAAAGAAATAGGTATTGAGAAACACCAAGGATTGTCAAGACCACCAAGGGAAGATAGGAAGAAAGTAGAGTAACAAGAAAGCCAGGTATAACAACTGCTTGTAAAGAACTAAGATATAGTTCCTTAGGAACTCCCTAAGATAGGGAGACTTGTGGAAAACAAAGGTATGAACCAAAAGAGGAAGAAAAGCTGGAGTGGATGAAACATACAAGATCCTTAAGTTTAAAGTTGAAGAATTAAAAGAAAGAACTTCGAAAAAAATGGTAGAGTGATCAAACAAAAGAATCCCATAACATAAGACACTAGAAAGATAGTGGGAATAGGAAGTTGGATCGAGGAAGGAAAAAGCTCCAGGTCAAGAAAATCAATTGAGGAAATGTCGCAAAACCAAAGCTAAAATAAGGACCTCAATAAGAAGTACGAGTGGCTAAGTGAGTGTTTAGGGAGGTTAAGTATGATCTATTTGCAAGAAGACAAGGAAACCTAAATAGAAATTTTAGACAGATTTGATTGAAGGAAATAACTCCTATTGACCAAATCATTCAAAGGAGTAAAGAAGTTCTAATAAGAACTGGGGAGTAGTAAAGAATACATCCTAATCGAGGTAAATGGAGGAATACCAAGGACACGAAGATACGGAATATTTTGACACAAGAGGGATGAGAGGTCCACCTCAAAGAAATAAACAAATGCTAGAAGAAGTGAGAATGAAGCAAGATAAATGAAAAGTACTCATAGATCTGAAGAGTAAATGTAAGCTAGTGAAGATAACGACAAAGGACATTCTAGAATTGAATAATTGCAATGGTAAAACTAGAAGGAAATCCCGGGAGAGAAGGAATGTGAAGCTCACCAAAGAAGGAAAACTTAGGAAAACATAGGTGTATCAATGACGAGGAAATGGAACCAACGAAATAGGAAAGAAAATAAGCTCCTCAAGAACAAGATGTTGGGGATGAAAGGATCAAAGGACAATGGGAAAGAAATCGTAAAGATCCAGGGATAAGTCAAACCCAAGTAACGTGTAAGTAGGAGGACGACATTAAAAGATGCCATACGAGTAAGAAAGGAACTAACTCGGAATGATCATGATGAGAGTAAGAATGTATTTGGAAAGAGAAGAGATCTTAAAGAGGAAGGACGTTAGAGGGAATGAGGAATGAAGTAAGAAATGAAGAGTTTTAGTATGTTAGTGAGTATCAGGAAGTTCAAGGATTTGAAGGTTGAATGATCGAATAAGGAAGTTTGGAAAAGACGAGTAAGTAAGGAAACTAATACGATTAGAGGGATGTGAAGTCAAAGACATAATGAAGAATGTCATGCGGTAAGGGGCATGTAAACCCAACTGACTCGGGGAAATATGACTTAGGCAAGGAAAAGTCTATGAGTAAGGCATAACGAAGTCAAGCGTAAAGGTGATAACCAAGGAATGAGAAAGGGATCCATGCAAGATAAAAAGGTGATAAACGCCAAAAACTTGTGGAATAAAATGACTGGAACTCATAGTCCTGAAATCTTAGGTAAAGGAGTTTGGAATGGAGAAATGGTGCCTTGGGAAAGGAAGAATGTAACTAAAGGAAATGATTCTAGGACTTCCAGGGAGATATGCTTAGCTAAAGTAAGTTCCATGGAATAAGTAAAGGGTGAGAATAAGACGAGAATCATAGATATGTGATGTAAGGGATGAACGAAAATAATCCAAAAAAGTTGTAAGATGGTAAACTAGAAAAATTATAAGTCAATGAAAAGTTTATTCCAGTATGCCAAAAAGTGTGAAATAAGTTTTGGGGACAAAACTCCTAAAAGGAGGGGAGAGTTGTAAACCCCACTCTTTGGAGTTAAGGAAAATCGAAAAAAAAATGGTCAAACCGAGTAAGAAAACTAAATCGGTTCACAAACCCGATTATTGGGGAACAAGCAAATTGGAGAATTTACAATTTCCAAGTGACCCAAAAGGGTTCATAAACCTTGGAAAAGAACCTTAGGACATATTGGGAGAAAAAAAATTAGACCGGTTCGGGTGAACCAGATCCGAACCAAATTGAACCGGAACCGATAGAGAGGGCAAACCAAGAAAATTATGGATCCCGAGTGACCTAAAGAGTCACATAAGTCATGAAAAAGGACTTTAGGATGAATGGGGGGTGAAAACTAAACCGGTTCAGGTGAACTGGATTTGAACCAAATTGAATCAATTTGGATTGGTTTGAACCACTATTGAACCGGATGTCAAATTCATTTTTCTAAGTGGCTTAGAAAATTCCAATTTGAGAATTGAGGGCACCATTTGATAGATAATGAATTTAGAAAATTTTAATTTTGAAAAACTTAGTCAAATCGGGCATCAACCGACCGATTTAAGCTTTGAACCCAGTTCGGACCGGTCCGATCCGGTTCAGAATAGTGTCATCTTCTTCCTTCAGATGACATAACTGTTCACTCGTCAGAAAATTGAAGCAATGTTGACGAATAGGAAACATTTCCATTCAGTATGTTTCAGGCCATTAATTACTGTAATAAAGATGTCAAACAGATGGCGGATGAGTCACCGAGCTCCCTATATAAATAGCACCTCTCCATTCATACTCTCCACACCTGAAAACCTCACTCTCTTTCAGCCACTAAGTTTTCTGGTGAAGCTCGAACTAGAGCTCTGATATAGGGTCTTTTCTGAGCCAAAGAAGGCATGGTCGGGTTCCTTAGATCTGGAGAGAAGTCAACTACATGGTGGTAGTATTCATTCGCTCTAAGGGTCACCGAAGAAGTGCCGACGTGATCGAACAGTGAAGCAGCTCCTATAGACCGAAGCTGCCATGTTTTTGTTAAGCTGAAATCAGCCAATTCGAGCCCTACTTAGGCCAAACCAAGCTGTCCTAATACCTCCTTAGCCCTCCTACGACTGAATTAGAACTGAAAGGGAAGCCAATTTGGCTCCCCTCTATAATTTCTGACTGGTGCTAGAGAGAGAACCGCCAGAATTTTCATGATAAAATTCTCATCCAATTCGACATCAATTGATGAAATTCTTGATCCTAGCAGGAACCGCCCACATTGAGAGTTCAGACTATTGCGCCCCCGACGGTGAGCATTTAAAGCTTTCTCTCTCTACGTTCTATTTTTCGGTGAAGCTCCGTTTGAGCTCGTTTCGACATCAAAACTTGCGATTCAAAGTGTAATTGAATCGTATGAAGATGTAAGAACTCCAATTTTACTTCAATTTTAACAATTAAACTTGTTTAATCGGTCAATTTGATGAGATCAAATTCAATTGTGTTGGAAAGTTGAAGTTGGGGGAAATTTTGGGGATTTCAAAAATTTGAGGGACTAAAATGCAATTTTCTAAACTTGATGGCAAATTAGACATGATAAGAGTTTTAGGGGATTAATTGAGCAAATTTTAGAATTTTTAGGGTAAAACTCACTATTTTTGTAAAGGAAGGGCAAAATGGTAATTTTGGAAAAATTGGGGACCAAATTGGGAATTTGGGAAACTTGAAACCCCTTTTTGTGAATTTGAATAAATTGATGTCCCAAGGAGAATTTTAAAGTTTTGGGACTCAATTTGGGGAAAAACTAACATTTGGGGCCTTAAGTAAAAGAAAAAGAACTTTAGGGACCAAATTGCAAATATTTGAAAAGTTAGATATTTTAGTCATTCATAATGAATGAAGGATATCAAGACAAATGAAAATGAACAAAAATGTTCATTTCATGTAGAAACACGAGATATCGGGAATGCCAGTTGAGATTAAGCTCGCAAGGGACGAAAACCGACTTAGAGGAAATACATTGTACGATCGGGTGAGTGGGATTTAATATCATACTTGGTTGGGATGATAAGCACCTTGGAAAAGAAAATCCACTGCTAAGTGGTACTTTAATCATCACATCTAAGAAGAGTGATTAGGAAATCTCATGGAAAAACTACTTACCGGTTGTAAGTATATCATACTCAGTTGGTATGATGAAACTTCCTATAAGGAAGTGGAAAACCCGCTTGTCGGTTATAAGCGGAGTTGTCCTCATGCCCGGTTGGTATGATGGACAATTGAAAAGTTTATTTTGTCAAAAATGCTCTCCTCAGATTGTGTGCCACTACTTAAACTTTTTGGGAGACTTTCCTGACGGGAGCTCGAATAGCTCATATAGGCCAGAGGCCTCGGTTTTGGAACTTGGGGCTAATAAACCCGATTTTGAAAATCTCAAACAGTGGGAACTAGGCATGTTGTCAAGAGTAGGAGCTCATAAAAAAACATGATTAATACGTCATGAAAACTTAAGTAAATGAGTTGTTTGGCCATGGTACCGAGACTAGACTGACATACTCGATGGACTGGTGGTAGTGTTACATGACAGGTCTTTGGATTAGTCAAGACATATAGATGCAGGTCAAGTTGAGTGTCAGGGCTATTGAACCAATGGCACCAAAAATTATATGGTTTATGTGAAAACTGTTGATTTGTGCATGCACTGTGTTATGGGACCTTCAAGATGCCCAAGAGTGGTAGTGCTGCATCCTAGGGCAAACGACTTGGTGGGTATAAGTGTAGTTAGTCGTACTAGAAGTCTTGCAAAGCTCGATTTAACTTCAAGCGCATGAGACCGGGGTGAGGACAAGATGAGGTCTCTGTCCTCATACGGAGATGCAGTTCTATTACAATATTGAGGGTCGGATGTTGCAAATATGCACTCATTCTCATGGTAAAAGTGGACATGCTTTTATCTAGGTGGTCAGTAAAGTCGCTTCGATGCCACAAATGGGAACACTGGATGGGCTGACCTACGATTGTGTGTTCCTTCCTAATGAAGGGCGTGTGTTGGTTGATAAACACACTGTTGTGATAAGAAATGATTTTAAAAATCAAGATTTTAGGATGAGAAAGTTTAAAGGAATTAAAGATTTTGGCACACTTCAACTTGAAAACTATTTTTTTTATCAAAAATTCATTTTTTGAAAATACACATTCACTGAGTTGTAGAAACTCACCCCTCTTTTTATCCATTTTTAGGAAATAGAGAAATGACTAGGGATAACATCAAGCCTTACCCTCTGTTAGGTATGCTTAAATTCTCTTAAGCTTGCATTTTATTTGATATATGTCTTTCTAGGGAACAAGGTTGAAAGTAGCACGACTCCTCTTGAGTTAAAGAAGGGGGAAACTCCTCTTGAACCAGGAGAGCGGCGGGTTGTTCACAGGGATTCGACTAAATTGGGTCGGAGTTTGACAAACTCGATGGACTAGCGGCAGTGCGACATGACAGGTCGACTGACTAGTCAAGACAAACAATTACAGGTTTAATTATGGGTCGGGGTCATTGGACCAATGGTACCATAGATTAAATGGCTTATGTGAAAAAGTGTTGTTTTGTGCATGCATTGATGTATGAGACCTTCAAGATGCCCAAGAGGGGTAGTGATGCTTCCTTGGGGCTACTAGATGACATGGTGGAGATAAGGATAGTTAGTCGTGCCAGTAGTCTTAAAATCTCTACTTTAAAGGACATAATATACAATGAAAATCATTAAAGGAGAACTCCCCAAACAATGGAATCATGAAATGGTTACAAGCAAGTAAGAGTGGGTTTAGGGGAAAGGAAAATCCTTGAGTAAAGGACTTCATCAGAAATGAAGAAAGATGTAAGAAGAGAAGAATCCCAGCGTGTCGATAAGTCATCAAAAAATTCAATGATTGACACCGGAAAGACCCAATAAAATAGTTGGGAAAGGACGAGTGGGTAAGAAAAATTGACATGATTATATAAGACATTTTGTCAAGGCATGAAGGATGATTGGAATGCGGTAAAGGTAGTCGAGGAATACTACTCGATAAAAAGTGGGATTAAGTTAAACAATCACTGAAATGTGGGAAGGTTGGGAACACCCACTAAGGAAGTGTTTTTAAATTTTAATGGCAAAGACAGATTCTGGAGCATTGTCGTGCTGTAAGGGACATGCAACCCCAACAACCTAGAGAAAGATATGACTCAACTAAAAAATAGTCAGTTGGTTAAGCATAATAATGTCAACATCAAATTTGGACCAAAGATGTAATAAATAATGGATGAGAGAAGGGTCAAAATAATACAAAAATATGATAACATAAAGACCCGTGAAAACAAGTACGTAATGCTCGAAAGAACACCGAACTAAGGGTTTCAATGACCAAGAGAATAATTAGACATGGGAACGATTGGATATCTTGGAACTCCCAAATTCTGAAATTTTGAGTAAAGAACATCAAGAGAAAGAATTATGCTTTAAGGACATAGGGACACAAAATTAAGGATATAGCCTTAAATCCTCGAGTAAAGTATGCCTAGCCTAAGTGAGCTCTATGGAATGGATAATGAGAAGGAAAGGAAAGTTATAGGGGTGTGTTATACCAGACTATACTGAAATAACAGAGCATGTTGTATGTCAAAAAATAATAAGTGTATATCAAGGGAAGTCCTTTTCAGTATGAACGATGTTGGATAAGTTTTGGGGACAAAACTCCTAAAAGGAGGGGAGAGTTGTAAACCCCACCCTTTGGAGTTAAGGAAAACTGGGAAAAGAGTCGGTCAACCCGACTGAGAAAACTGAACCGGTTCACGAACCCCCACCACTAGAGAACGAGCAAATCGGGAAATTTACAACTCCCAAGTGATCCCAAAGAGTCATAAAAACCTTGGAAAGGGACTTTAGGAGAATTTGGGAAAGAAAACCAGACTGGTTCATGTGAATCGGATCCGAACCGGATTGAACCGGTTTGGACCACTATTGTACTAGACGCTAAATTCATTTTTCTAGGTGGCTTAGAAAATTCAAATTGGAGAATTGAGGCCACCATTGGATAGAGAATGAATTTAGATAAATTTACAAATTTTTAATTTTGAAAAACTTGGTTGAATCGGGCCTGAATCGGTCACTTTAAGCATTGAAATCGGTTCGGAACGGTCTGGTCCAGTTCGGAACAGTGTCGTCTTCTTCTTTCAGATCACAACACCATTTACAAAAATCGAGCAGTGCTAGCGATGATGAAAAGTCTCTGCCAGGGAGTTTTAGGCAATGAACTACCGCCATAAAGACACCAATCGGATGCCCTAGAAGTCCCTAAGCTTCCTATATAAAGAGCCCCTCCTCATTAATCCTTCTCTCACCTAAAAACTCTACTCTCTCCCTACTACTCCATTTTCCAGTGCTCGAACCAGAGCTCTGACATGACCATTTTTTTGAGCCAAAGAAGGTGAGGTCAGGTTCTTTAGATTCGGGGAGAAGTCAACTATACGACGGTAGTCTCCATTTGCTCCGAGGATTGTCGGAGAAATGCTGACATTATAGAACAGTGAAGCAACTCAAGCGAACCGAAGCTGCCCTATTTCGATCGAGCTAAAAATGACAAATTCGAGACCTTCCCAGGCCAAGCCAAGCTCCCCCAACACTTCCGTAGCCCTTATATGACTGAATTAGTGCTAAAAGGTAAGCCAATTTAGCTCCCCTCTGTAATTTCCAATGAGTGTTAGAGAGAACTGACGAAAATTCACTGACCAAATTCTCTCTCAATTTTGCATGAATTGATGTAATTTTTTATCCTAGTAGTAACCTTAAGATGAGAGCTATCTACATAGACCAAAAGCTTGGACCGTCGCACCTCTGACGGTAAGCTTTCGAAGCTCTCTCTCTAAGTTCAATTTTCCGATGAAGCTCCATTTGAGCTCAATTCGGATCCAAATGATGTGACTCAAAGTTCCATTGAATCTTGTGGAAGTGTAGGAACTCAATTTTACCTTCAATTTCAAGAATTAACCTCGATTGATCGGTCAATTTGATAAAATCAAATTCTGAAAGGGAGGAATTAGGGGAAACTTTTGGGGGAAATTGGGGATTTCAAAAATTCGAGGGACTAAAGTGCAATTTTCCAAAATTGAGGGCCAATTGGGCATGGAAAAGATGTTGGAAGACCAATTGGTCAATTTTTTAAATTATTGGGATAAAATTTACCATTTTTATAAAGTAGGGGGAAAATAGTAATTTTGTAAAAGTTAGGGACCAAATTGGGAATTTGGGGAACTTGAACCCCTTTTCGTGATTTTGAATAAATTGATGTCCCAAAGTGAATTTTAGAAGTTTTGGGACTTAATTTGGGGAAAAATTGGCATTAGGGACCTAAAGTTAAAGAAAAAAAATTTAGGGACCTAATTGCATATAATTGAAAATTTTGGGTATTTTATTCATTTGTGATGAATGAAGGCTATTAGGCTAATGGATATTGAATAATGATGTTCATATCGTGTATGAACATGAAGTAACGGGAACGCCAGCCAAGATAAGCTCACGTGGAGTCAAAAAGCCGGTTAAGAGGAATTTATTGCATTAATGGTTGAGTGGGCTAACTTACACTTAATACCTGATTGGAATGAAGAGCACCTTTTCTAAATTGGAAGCCATTATGAGTGGGATTTTTAGAGCACCTCGTAAATGAAAACCCACTACTAAGTGGAATTTTAAACATCACACCTAGATGGAGTGATGTGAAAATTACGCGAAAAAACTAATTAACGGTTGTAAGTAGATCATACCTAATTGGTATGATGAACTTCTTGGAAGGAAGTAGAAAACCCGCTTATTGGATATAAGTGGAGATGTCCTCACACCTGGTTGGTGTGATGGACATGTGAAAAGATTATTTTTTCGGAAGTGTTCTCCCCTAATTGTGTGCCACTACTTAAACTTTTTGGAAGACCTTGACAGGAGCTCGAATAGCTCAGATAGGCCGGAGGCCTTGATTTTGGAACTTGGGGGCTATTATGCCTAATTTTTGAAAATCTCATATAGTGGGTACAAGGCCAATTGGCACGAGCAAGAGCTCGTAAACAAACATGAGATTAAGCCATGAAAACTTTAAATGAATGATGTGTTTGGCCATGGTACCAAGACAGGATCGACATACTCATTGGATTGGCGACAGTGCGACAAGATAGTTCGACGGAACAGTCGAGACAAACAACTGCAGGTTGAGTTGATGGTCTGGGCCATTGTACTAGTGGCACCAAAGATTAAATGGCTTATTAGAAAAATTATTGTTTTGTGCATGCACTGAAGTTCAAGACCTTCAAGATGCCCAAGAGGGGTAGTGATGCATCCTAGGGGCTACTGGACGACATGGTAGAGATAAGGGCAGTTTGTTGTGCTAGCAGCCAGGGAAGCTCGACGTAGCTTCATGTGCATAAGACCGGGGTGGGGGTCAGGATGAGGTGTTTGTCCTCATACGGACATGGAGTTTCTTTATGGGATTGAAGGTCGGATGTCGCGTACATCCACTCATTCTCTGGGTAGAAGTGGATGGGTTCTCTCTATGTGGTCGGTAAAGTCGCCTCGATGCCACAAGTGGGTGCAATAGATGTGCTACCCTACGAATGTGTGATCCCTTCATGATGAAGGACATGTGTTGATTCTTAAACACATTGAATGTGGTTAATGAGGAAAGGATGGTTTTGAAAACTGAGAAATTGAGAAAATTATTTTATGAAAATAAGGAGTCTGACATACTCAAATTCAAACTATTTTTTTGATAGTCAAGTTTTAAACACCCATTCATTGAGTCATTGAACTCAGCCCCTCCCTTATACCCCTTTTCAGGTAACCAAGGGAAAAGCCTACCTTAAAAACCTCCAGTTAGCTACACTTGCAAAATAGGTATGTAAGTTTAAAATTTCATGTAGTTTTGATTAATGTTATTCCAGGAAAGGTACAAGTTTAAAGGACTCCTTGCTCCTCATGGTTTAAAGAAGGGGAAACCCTAAATAAATCGGGAGAGTGGTGGGTTGCTCACAGGGATCTGACCAAACCGGGTTAGGGTATGACATACTCGATGGACTGGCGGCAGTGTAACAAGACCAGGTCGATGGACCTTTCTGGACAAATCGCAGCAGGTCGAGTTGAGAATCGGGGCCATTGGACCAATGGCACCAAAGATTAATGGCTTATGTGGAAAACTTTATTTGTGCATGCACTTGAGGTTCAGGACCATGAAGATGCCCAAGAGTGGTAGTGATGTGTCCTAGGGGCTACTAGATGACATGGTGGAGATAAGGGCAGTTTGTCGTGCCAGTAGTTTGGGAAGCTTGACATAGCTTCATATGTATGAGACCGGGGTGGGGTTGGGATGAGGTCTCTATCCTCATATGGACACGGAGTTGCTTTTTGGGTTTGAGGGTCGAATATCACAAACATCCACTAATACCTAGGGTAGAAGTGGATGGACTTCTATCTAGGTGGCTGGTAAAGTCGCTCCGACGCTACAAGTGGGTGCAGTGGATGAGCTACCCTACGAATGTGTGATCCGTTTATGATGAAGGACGTGTGTTGATTGTTAAACACACTAATTGTGGATAATGTGACAAAGTTTTTGGAAACCGAGAATTTGAGGAAGAAATAATTTTAAAGTAATTAAGAAGTCTTACACACTCCAAATTATTTTACTGAAACTCTTTTTCAAACACTCATTCACTAAGTTGTAGACCCACCTTTTCTATCCCTTTTCAGGAGTAGAGAAATAACTAGGGATCACACCAAGATTTACCCTCTGTTAGGTATGCTTAAATTTCCTTTTAAACTTGCACTTTTATTGATATATGTTATTAAAGGGAACATAGTTGTAATTTCGCATGGCTCCTCTTGATTAAAGAATGGGGGAAACCCTTCTGGAACCAAGGGAGCGGCAGGTTGATCACGGGGATCCGACCAAACCGGGTCGGAGCGTGACACCTAATATGAAAATGGGAAAATGGTTTTGAAAAGAAAAACTTGAGGAAAGATCCTTCTTAAAGAAATGATAATTTTGGCACACTTTGAACAAAACTATTTCTTGAAAACTCACTCCCAACACCCCTCACTGAGTTGTAAGAAGTCACCCCTCCCTTTTTACCCCTTCTAGGTAAAAAACCAGGTTGGAACAAGATAGGTATGTCTATTTTAAAATACTTAGTTTTATATAATGTTATTCCAGGAAAGTCAGGTAGAAGGTCGTCTTACTCCCCGCGGTTTTGAAAGGGGGAAACCCTTGATAGACCACGAGAGTGGCGGGTTGTTCACGGGGATCCAACCAAACCAAGTCGGGGTGTGACAACTTTAGTGGTGTCAGAGCCTGTTTCCCCGAATGCATTATCAAGACCATATAACATAGTAACTAAGAGGAATAAATCTTAAAATTTCAAATGCTCCTAAGAGAGGAACCAAGAGAACAAGAGATGCAGTTTATAACACTGCCCAACAACCCCTACCTATGGAAACTCCCTGAGAAGCCTAGATAGTTCCAACTAGGCTAAGCTCAGAACATCAGAGATTGTACGAGGAGTTCACCTGAGTGTTTGGACGACCTAACCTCACCCCTAAGGTGGACACCAACTCTCGAGCTGAGCCTAAGGAAGTACAATCTCATCCCCCTCCTACTAATAATCCCCTCCAATTGACATCCCTAAATACCTCAAAACTCTCCATCAATTGGGATATAAGCCTTTTCCTAGAAGAGAAGGATGCTGGAGCTACTATGGACTGGCTGACTAGCATCAAGAAGCTCATGGTGATAGTCACAATTTCACTAGAGGACATGGTGATCTTGATAGAATTTTTCCTGGAGGCTAGTGCGAAAAGGTGGTGGGACAATATCTGAAGCCTACATACCACCACCCCCACCTAGGAACAATTCGAGGAGAGGTACACGGAGAAGTACCTAGCTCCACACCTGATTAATGAGAAGATGTAAGATTTCCTTCTACTCTAACAAGGGCTTAACTCTATCTTAGAATACGAAATTAAGTTTAATGAGTTAAGACCCTTTACCCTTGATCTAGTTGGACCTGTGGATATATGCCAACGATTTGTGGTTGGTCTCAACATGGATATACGAGGGAGTGCTAGGATGCCCCACAAATCTAACAATTGTAATTAGTATGGCCCACGAATGTGAGTATCTGGTGTATACCCGACATCTTCGGATGGAGCAAGCTAACTAGAAGGAGGACAAGGGCCAAGGCCGTCATGGAGGACGAAAAGAGCAAAATTGTCCAAGATGGGGAAATGGGGTGGGCTTCCAAAAGAGGAAGGACGTGCCACCACCTCCTCAGAGAATGATCCCCACCTTACCATAAGGAAACCCTCGTTGTCCTAGATGCCAAAGATACCATGAGGGAGCATGTTTGTCATGTTTCACATGTGGGCAAGTGGGGCACTTTGCAAAGGAATGCTCCACTCTTAGGGAGAATAAGCAACGAAACATGCTTGGACCACTTGAAGGGAACCTAAGGACTCCTAGGTAGGACGCCACGACCAAGGTACCAACTAGGGTATACAACCTCACCCAAGATGAGGCTAGAAAAGACCTTAGTATCATAGCAAGTACTTCCCAAAAACTCCCTAACTAAGATTGAGACAAAACATGTCAATTGATTTTTATTCAATAAAGAAATCTTCCTTCTAAAGCATACGTTTCTTCAATCAGGGTACACACAATTATGGGGAAGAAAAGTCTACGCCCTCTTTGACTTGGGAGCAGAGAGATCCTTCATTAAGGAAGATCTAATCCTACGTCTTTCCCTAGAACTTACCTCCCTAGAACAAAGTCTCAACATCCTTTGACCCTTAGGAGAAGGACTGGATAGGGACAAATAGTTGAAGGGATGTGAGATCATGATTGGAGGAGTTAAACTAGAGGTGGATTTGATCCCATTACCTCTAAGGGAGGTAGAAATAATATTGGGAATGGATTGGTTGAGTACCCATCAAGCCAAGATGAACTGTGGGAAGAAGGTAATAACTTTCACACTCCTGAAACACTTAGACGGAGGAAGGGAGATGTATAAATAATGTCCCACATAAGAGCTCAAAAGATGATACAAAAAGGTTGTAAAGCTTTTCTAGCAATGATCATTAATGGGAAGTTATAAGAGAAGGAACCAGAAGGCATCCTTGTAGTTGAACACTACTCAGACATATTTCCAGAAGAATTACCCGAATTACCCCTAAGCCGACAAATGGAATTTACCATAGATGTAATCCCCGGAACACATCCCATATCCCAAACCCCTAAGTTAAAAAAGTTAAAAGAGTAACTGGATGAGCTATTGGAGAAGGGTTTCATACGCCCTAGTCAGTCTCCATGGGGTGCTCCAATCTAGTTCGTAAAGAAAAAGGACGGGAACATGAGGTTGTGCATAAACTATCAAAAGTTGAACTAAGTCACCAGAATGAATAATTATCTACTTCCACGGATCGACGACCTATTCGAACAACTAAAAGGAACAGCCTACTTGTAAATCCCGCACATTTGAGTTAAGTAAAACCGGGAAAAGAATCGGTCAAACCGAATAAGAAAACCAAACCGGTTTACATTTGGGAATAAGCAATATGAAAATTTACAGCTTTTGATTGATCCAAAGGATTTATTAAACATTGGAAAAGAAACTTAAGACAAACTAGAAAACAAAAACCAAATTGGTTCAGGTGAACTAGATTCCATAAGAACTTAAAAGTTAAGCGTGCTCTACTGAGAGTAGTGTGAGGATGAGTGACCTCATATGGCTTATCATAAATAGCCATCAATTAATATATATTTAATTATTAAAATTAATACTGAAATTAAATTATTGGAATTAATACCAATAATTTATGTCAATATTAATACTAGTAATAAATCTCGCCCATTTAATATACGGGTTTTACGACTATATAAAGAGGTCATCCCCATTTCATTCTCCTCACACCTGAACACTTCTCTCTCTCTCTCTCTACTGCTCCATTTCCCGGTAAAGCTCGAACCAGAGCTTCGACTTGAACAAAGGTCGGGCTCTTTAGAACCGGGAAGAATACAGCTATCTGATAGCAAACTCCAATGAATCCGAGAATCGTTGGAGAAGCGTTGGCATGATGGAATAGTGAAGCAGCTCCGACGGACCGAAGCTGCCCTATTTCGGCCAAGCTAAAATCGGCCATTTCAAGCCCTCCTTAGGCCAAAACAAGCCCTTCCAACACTTCCTCAGCCTTTCCACGACCGAATTAGGACTGAAAGGTAAGCCAATTCGGCTCCCCTTTGCAATTTTCGATCGATGCTAGAGAGAGGGTCGACCGAATTTCAATGATGAAATTCTAATCCAATTTTGTATCAATTGATGCAATTCTTAATTCTAGGATGAACCTCAGGATGAGAGCTATCGGCCTAGATCGAAAGCTCGGACCATCGTGCCTTCACCGGTGAGTAATCGAAGCTTTCTCTCTCTATAGTTCATTTTCCGGCGAAGCTCCGTTTGAGCTCGTCCCGACGTTAAAACTTGCGATTCACATTTCTAAATAATCGTATGAACCTGTAGAAACTCAAATTCAACTTCAATTTCAACAATTGGAAACATTTGATGGGTCAATTTGATAAAATCAAATTCGGCTATGTTAAGAAGTTGGAATTGGGGAAAAATTGGGGATTTTCGAAATTCAAAGGATCAAAATGAAATTTTATGAAATTGAGGGTCAATTGGGCATGAAAATAATGTTGGAGGACCAATTGAGGAATTTTGAAAATTTTGGGGCAAAATTTACCATTTTTGTAAAGGAAGGGTAAAATGGTAATTTTAGAAAAATTGGGGGACCAAATTGGAAATTTGGGAAATTAAGCCCCTTTTTGTGAAATGGAATAAATTGAGGTCCTATGATAAATTTTAGAAGTTTCGAGATTCAATTTGAGGAAAAATCGACATTTGGGACTTAAAGTTAAAAAGAAATAACTTTAGGGACCTAATTGTAATTAAATGAAAGTTTGACTTTCTCATTCATTTCGAATGAATGAAGGTGATTAGGCCGAAGGATAATGAACCAAGATGTTCATATCGTGTAGGAACACGAAGTACCGAGAATGCCAACAAGGACAAGCTCGCATGAATACCAAGAACCGGTCTAGGGGAATTCAGGGCATTAACAGGTGAGTGGGTTTACTAACATCATACCCGGTTGGGGATGATAAGTGACTCGATATAAAAACACACTATTTTGTGGTATTTTAATCATCACTACTTAGAGAAAGTGATGTGAAAGTTATGCAAAAAAACTACTTACGGGTTGTAAGTAGATCATACCCGGTTGGTATGATGAGACTTCCTCAAAGGAAGTTGAAAACCCGTTCATCGGTTATGAACGGAGATGTCCTTATACTGGTCGGTATGATGGATAGTAAAAACCTATTTTTGTCGGAAGTGCTCTCCCCTGACTGTGTGCCAATGCCTAAACAATTTGGGAGACCTTCTCGACGGGAGCTCGAATAGCTCTAATGGGCTGGGGGCCTCCATTTTGGAACTTGGGGGCTAAATGCCCAATTTTGAAAATCTCGTACAGTGGGCCCAAGGCCAGTTGGCACAAGCAGGAGCTTGTAAATGAACATGATATATGTGCCATAAAACTTAATAAGTGAATTGTTTGGCCATGGTACCAAGATAGGACCGACATGCTCAGTCAACTAGTGACAGTGCGACATGACAGGTCGACGGACTAGTCAAGACAAATAGCTGCAGGTTGAGTTGAGAGTCAGGGCCATTGGACTAGTGGCACCACAGATTACATGGCAATATAAGAAAACATTGTTTGTGCATGCATTGTGAGTACGGGATCATCAAGATGCCCATGAGGGGTAGTGATGCGTTCTAAGGGCACTGGACGACCTGGTAGCTATAAGGGCAGTTCGTCGTTCAAGGTGTCTATGCGAAATCTGAAGTAGCACGAAGTGCATGAGACCGGGGTGGGGACAGGATGAGGTCTCTGTCCTCATACGGACATGAAGAAGTGATTTTGGGATTGTGGGTAGGATGTCACGTACATCCACTCATTCCTAGGGTAGAAGTGGTCGTACTTCTATTCGGGTGGCAGAAAAAGTTGCTCCGAAGCCACTAGCGGGTTCAGTAGTGATACTGACTTGCGAATGTGTGTAACCTTCATGATGAAGGATGTGTGTTGGGTGATGACACACCGTGGTAATTAAGAAATAATGGAAAAATCCAAAATTTTAAATGATGGGATTTTTGAAAACAAAGGAGTCTGGCACACTCCATATAAATGTTTTTCTTAAAAGTCAAAAGCTTTTAAAAACCCATTCACTGAGTAGTCGTACTCACTCCCTCCCTTATATCCCTTTCAGGAAATCCCGGAAAGCCTCCCCTTAAAGACCGTCAACTAAGATGCCTGTAAGACAGGTATGTAAAGTTTTAAATTTCATACAGTTTTGCTTATGCTATTCCAGGAAAAAGGTGCAAGTTAAAGGTCGCCTTACTCTTTACAGTTTACGATAAGGGGAAACCCTTTAATAAACCGGGAGAGTGGCGGATTGATCATAGGGATCCGACCAAAATGGGTCGGGGCGTGACACTACTTCTCCAAGATAGACCTTCGGTCAGGATACCACCAACTTAGGATCCGAGAGGAAGATATCCATAAGACCACCTTTCGGTCTCGATATAGACACAATAAGTTTAGGGTGTTGCCTTTTGGCCTGACGAATGCCCCTGTAGCTTTCATGGATTTGGTGAACTGATTGTTCTAGCCACACTTGGACAAGTTTGTGATAATATTTATCGATAACATACTTATATACTCACAGACTAGGCTGGAGCACGAAGAACATCTAGCTATCACCTTAGAGACACTACAAAATAATTACTTATATGCAAAATTCTGCAAGTGTGAGTTCTAGTTGCAGGAGGTAGGTTTTTAGGATAAATAGTGTCTAAAAATGGAGTCAAGGTAGACCCAACAAAGGTGGAAGACATATCTGATTGGAAGGCACCCTAGAATCCCCCTAAGATATGAAGTTTCTTGGGCTTGACAAGGTACTTTCACCGGTTTGTGCAAGATTTCTCTAAGATAGCTGCCCCTTTGACCCGTCTCACTAGGAAATGAGTGGAGTATAAGTGGGATGAAAGCTGTGAGAAATCTTTCCTAGAGTTGAAGACCTGTCTGACAACGGCACCCGTACTCTCTCTACCTGACTCATGTGTAGGGGAGTACACCGTCTATAGTGACGCATCTGGACAAGGATTCAAATGTGTATTAATGCAACAAGGAAAGATTTTCGCCTATGCTTCGTGACAACTAAAGGTATATAAACAGAACTACCCTACCCACGACTTAGAGTTAGCCGCAATAGTGTTCGCTCTCAAGATTTGGTGACACTACCTATACGGGGTTAAGTGTAGGATCTATACTAATCACAAGAATCTTAAGTACTTCTTGACTTAGAGGGAGTTGAACCTCTGTCAGAGGAGATGGCTGGAGTTAGTAATGGATTATGACCTTGTGATAGAATATCACCCCGGTAAGGCCAATGTGGTGGTAGATGCTTTAAGTCGCAAGCACCAAACCGAGGCAGCGTAGATAAAGACCATCTACTTACCCTTGTTGTAATAGTTAGGGAGAATGGAAGTGGACCTTAAGGTGGACAAGAGAGAGAAATGCTTATTGGCTGATATTGTGGTATGATCTAGCCTAACAGATCAAATTAAGGTCTAGCAAAAAGGGAATAAGGAACTCCAGCCCTATTTGGACCCGGTCAATGGATGGACGAAACCGAACTATGACCTTCGAGGTGATGGAGTACTAACCTATAAGGGTAGAGTTATGCACCTCTAGATAAGGAACTAAAGAGATTAATCTTGGAAGAGGCACATGACTTAGTCTATGCAATGCATCCGGGTAGTAGCAAGATGTACCGCACCCTCAAACAAGGTTATTGGTGGAAAGGGATGAAGAGGGATATTGCGGAATATGTAGCCCGATGCTTGTCCTATCAACAGATTAAAGCTGAGCATTAAAAACCTTCAGGACTATTACAAACCTTACTAATCCTCGAATGGAAATGGGAACACATCACTATGGACTTTGACACAGGACTACCTGTGACGAGAAAGGGGCGAGACGCAATCTGGGTCATTGTAGATAGATTGACCAAGTCCACCCATTTCCTACCTATAATAGTGACATATTCAGTAGAACAACTGACCGTCTTATACATAAGGGAGATTGTGAGACTCCATGGCATCTCGATAAGCATAGTGTCAGATAGAGACCCTAGATTTACCTCAAGGTTCTGGCCTAGTTTGCAAAGTACCTTGGGAACTAAGCTCCACATGAGTACGACATTTCATTCTCAGACCGATGGACAGTCTAAGCAAATGATCCAAATCCTAGAAGACATGCTACGGGCATGCATACTCACCATTAATAAGGGTTGGGAGGAATACTTGTGCCTGATGTAGTTTGTGTATAGTAACAGTTATCATGCTTGTATTCAAATGGCCCCTTATGAGGCCCTTTATGGACGTCCATGTTATACCCCCTTATTTTGGGAAGATGTAGGAGAAAGGAAGCTTGAAAGGGTTGAACTAATCAAGGATGCCACAGAGAAGATTAAGATCAAAAGGAGTCGACTTAAGGTTGCTCAAGACAGGCAAAAGAGCTATGCGAACCATTGGAGAAGGGATCTAAAATTTGATGTGGGAGACCAAGTGTTTCTCAAGGTATCCCCATGGAGGGGAATACTTAGGTTTCAACAACGGGGGAAGTTGAAACCAATGTATATCGGTCCTTACACCATAGTCCAAAGGATAGGGTCGGTGGCATATAAACTAGAACTGCCTCCGGAATTACAAAGAATACAAGATGTATATCATATCTCGGTACTCCGGAAGTATCAGCCCGATCCTAGTCATGTGCTAGACCGACCTCCACCCGAACTAGAGGAGAACCTAACTTATCAGGCAGAATGGGTCCAAATCATTGACCGGAGAGAAAAGAACTTAAGGAACAAGAGGATTTCCATGGTCAAGGTTCTCAGGCAAAACGGACCAGTGCAGGAGGAGAGATGGGAAACCAAGAGTGTTATGAGGGATGGGTACCCTCATTTAATCGATATGTAAACATGAATCGGTTTCTAAATCTATTTTTCTTGGTGGCTTAAAAATGATCAAATTGGGGAATTGAAGCCACCATTAGATAGAAAATGAATTTAGAAATTTTTAATTTTGAGAAAATCGATCTAATTGGGCCTGAACTGTTCGATTTACGCATTGAACCCGGTCGGACCGGTTCAGTCTGGCTCAGAATAGTGTCATCTTCTTCCTTAGGATGATAGCACTGTTCATTCAATGCAGAAAATGAATAATGCCAGCGAAGGTAAAACAACTCCGATTAGGCCGTTTTAGGGCGAAGACAAGCTCAACCAAAAAGGAAAGTGGCTGGACAGAGGGTCCATGAGCTCCATATATAAAGAGCTCCTCTCCATTCATCCACCACACACCTGAAATCTCCATTCTCTCTCAATTGCTCCATTTTTCGGTGAAGCTCAAATCAGAGCTCTGATATAGGCATTTTTATTAGCCTCAGAAGTCAAGGTTGGGTCCTACAGACTCCGAGGGAAGTCAGCTACCTGATAGCATCTTCCTCTAGACTCGAGGACCACTAGAGAAGCGCAAGCAACAATGAAGCAACTTCGACGGACTAAAGTTTCCCTATTTTGGTCGAGCTGAATTCAGCCCTCCTCTGACCAAACCAAGCCTCCCCAACACCCCTACGGTCCTCATACGACCTTTACATACCTCAAAGTTAAGCCAATTCGTCCCTCCTCAATCGTTGAAGATTAGAGTTAGAGAGAGAAAGTGCGAAATTTTACTGAAAAAATTCTCCTCTATTCGATATCAATTGTAGCAATTCTTGATACTAGAAGGAACCTCAGGACAAGAGCTACCTTCCCCGATCGAGAGCTCAGACCGCCGCACCTCCGACGGTAAGCTTTCAAAACTTTCTCTCTCTACGAATAATTTACTGGTGAAGCTTCGTTTAAGCTCAATTTGGACCCAAATGTTGTAGTTCAAAGCTCAATTGAATCATATGAAACTGTAGGAACTGATCCATACTTTAAATTGGAGCAATTAATCCCAATTGAATGGCCAATTTGAATAAATCAAATTCGGTCAATTTGAACGGGAGAAATTGGGGGAAAATTTTGGGGAAATTTGGGAATTTCTGAAAATTGAGGGACCTCTTTGCAAGTTTTCAAAATTGAAGGCCAATTGGTCATGATAAAGATGTTGAGGGACTGATTTGTCAATTTTTTTTAAATATTTAGGGTCAAATTGCCATTTTTGGAAAGTAGGGGCAAAATGGTAATTTTTGAAAAGTTCGGACCAAATTGAAAATTTGGAAAACTTGAGTCCCTTATGCAATTTTGAGTGAATTGAGGACTCAAATGGAATTTGGGAAACCTTGGGACTCAAATTGGAGAAAAGTTGGCATTATGGACGTAAAGTTAAGAAAAATAAACTTTAGGGACCTAAGTGCAATTAATCGATAATTTGTGAGCCTAGGCTTTTATGCCAAACTGTAATTGATATGGCTGTTCAAATCTTGTTGGGATAAGTGTGACCAGAATGCAAGCAAGAGAAAGCTCGTGTAGACTTGGAAAAACCGACCGAGGACGAACACGTCATGGTCATCGGGTGAGTGGGCTTAATCAAATCATACCTGATTGGGATGATAAGCTTACTTTTATGAAAAAAGCTACTTACTAGTCGTAAGTAGAGATGATCATATCTGATTGGTATGGAAAACTTCCTTAAGGAAATGGCCAACTCGTTTATCGATTATAAGCGGAGATGTCATCACACCTACCAAGTGTGATGATGTGGAAAAGATACTTTTGTCAGAATTGTTCTCCCCTGCCATTGCATAAAATATTTGGGATACCTTATTGACGGGAGCTAGAACAACTCTGATAGGCTAGAGGCCACGGTTTTTGAACCTATGGGGCTAAATGCCCGATTTTGGAAAAATCATGTGCACTGGGCCCAAGGCCAGTGGGCACGAGCAAGAGCTCATAAACAAACTTGAGTAAAGGAAAGCTATGAAATTTCTAATGAAATGGTGTATGTGATTTCTCCATGATACCGAGTTAGGACCAACAATACTAATGGGCTGGCGGTAGTGTGTCAGGGCCAGGTCAACGAATTGACCTAGACAGACAGCTGCAGGTCGGGTTGAGGGTTGGAGTTATCGGACCATCGACACCAAAGATAATAGCCATATGAAAAAAAATTATTGTTTGTGCATGCACTTATGGTACAGGACCATCAAGATGCCTAAGGGGTAGTGATGGGTCCTAAGGGTTATTGGACGACATGGTAGAGATAAGGGCAGTTTGTTGTGCTAATCAATCGGGAAGCTCGAAGTAGCTTCTTGCTCATGAGACCGGGGTGGTGTTGGGATGAGGTCTTTGTACTCATACAGACATGGAGTGGCATTCTGGTCTAAGGGTTGGATGTCGAGAATGTTCACTCAGACCCAGGGTAGAAGTGGACAGACTTCTATCTTGGTGGCTAGTAAAGACGCTCCGAGCCACAAGTGAGTGCAGTGGACGGGCTGCACCTGTGAATGTGTGTTACCTTCCTAATGAAGGGCGTGTGTTGGTTTCTAAACACACTTAATAAGAAAATGGGAAAAAGGTTTTAAAAATAGGAACTTGAGGAAATATCCTTCTTAAATAAATGATAATCTTAGCACACTTTGCAAAAAACTATTTCTTGAAAACTCACTCCCAACACCCGCTCACTGAGTTGTAAGAACTCACCCCTCCCTTTTTCCCCTTTCAGGTAACTGAAGAAAGACCATTCCTAAAAGACCATACTAATTTGGAACAAGATAGGTATGTCTATTTCAAAATACTCAGTTTTGTATAATGCTATTCCAGGAAAGACAGGTAGAAGGATGCCTTACTCCTTGCGGTTTAGAAAGGGGGAAATCCTTGATAGACCTTGAGAGTGGCAAGTTGTTGACCGAGATCCGACAAAATCGGGTCGGGACGTGACACACCATGTCGTCCAATAGACCTTAGGACCAATCACTACCCCTCTTGGGTGTCTTGATGGTCCTCTATCACAAGTGCAAGCACAAACAATAAATCACATATGGCCATTATCTTTGGTGCTAGAGGTCCAACGGCCCCGACCCTCAACCCAACCTACAGCTGTTTGTCCAGGCAAGTCCGTTGACTAGTCCCTGATGCATTGCCGTCAGTCCATTGAGTATTGTTGGTCTTGACTCGGTACCATGGCGGAATCACACAATAATTTCATTAGAAATTTTCATGACTTTCTTTACTTAATTTTGTTTACAAGCTCCTACTCGTGCCTACTGGCCTTGGGCCTACTACTCGTATTTTATCAAAACCGGGCATTTAGCCCCATGAGTTAAAAAATTGAGGCATTTGTCCTATCTAAGCTATTTTGGCTCCCGTCAAGAAGGTTTTCCAAATCTTTTAAGCATTTTCATACAGTTAGGGGAGAACACTTTTCACAAAAAGGATATTTTCAACTTCATCACACCAACTAGGTGTGATGATATCTCCGCTTACAACTAGTAAGTGGGTTTCTCCTTTACTCAAGGAAGTTCATCATATCAGCTGGGTATGATTACCTCTACTTACGACCGGTAAGTAGGTTTTATGAGTGGTACTCTTCATCCCAACTGGGTTAGAAAATTCCACTTACAACCGGTAAGTGGTTTTTAGCTTAAATCGCTCATCACCCCAACCGGGTATGATATTAAATTTCCACTCACAAGTGGTTTTTTTTTTATTTCTAAAGTGCTCACCATCCTAACCAGGTATGATGTAAATATGCCCACTCACCCGATGATTGTGACGTGTTCGTCCCCAATCGGTTTTCCAAGTTTACGTGAGCTCTCTCTCGCTAGTGTTCCCATCACACGTGTCCCTACACAATTTGGGCATCCTTATCAATTAAAGTTTGGCATAACAGCCTAGGCTAAAATATTATCGATTAATTACACTTAGGTCCCTATAGTTCAATTTCCTTAATTTTAGGTCATAACTGCTAACTTTTTCCCCAAATTGAGTCCCAAAGCTTCTGAAATTCCCTCTGAGTCCTCAATTTACTCAAAATTGTATAAGGGGATCAAGTTTTCCAAATTTCCAATTTGGTCCCCAACTTTTAAAAAATTACAAATTTGACCCCACTTGTTCCCAAATTTGACCAATTGGTCCCTCAACATCTTTCTCATGGCCAATTAGCCTTCAATTTTGAGAAATTGCAAAGAGTTCCCTCAATTTTTCCTAAACTTTTTCCCCAATTTCTCCCCTTCAAACTAACCGAATTTGATTTCTTCAAATTGGCCATTCTATTGGGGTTAAATTCTCCAATTGAAAGTATGGATCAGTTCCTACATACGATTCAAATGAGCTTTGAACATCAATGTTTAGGTCTGAAACGAGTTCAAATGAAACTTCGCCGAAAAATCATTCGTAGAAAGAGAATGCTTCGAAAGCTTACTGTCGAAGGTGCGACAGTCCAAGCTCTCTATCTAGAAAGGTAGCCTCATCTTGAGGTACCTTCTAGGATCAAGAATTTCTACAATTGATATAAAATTGAGGGAGAATTCCATAAGTGATGTTTAGCAATTTCTCTCTCTAACTTCAACTGGTAATGATAGAGGAGGGCTGAATTGGCTTACCTTTAAGCTCTATTGCAGCCGTATGAGGGCTGTGGGGTGTTAGAGAGGCTTGGTTTGGCCGAAGGAGGGCTGAATTTTTCCAGAATTCATCTTGGCTAAAACAGGGCAGCTTTGGTCTGTTAGAGTTGCTTCACTATTTGATTCCATCAATGCTTCTCCAACAGTCCTTGAGTCGAAAGGAAGATGCTCTCAGGTAGCTGACTTCCCCCAGAGTCCGTAGGATCCGGCCTTGCCTTCTGAGGCTAAGAAAGACACCTATATCGGAGCTCTAGTTCTAGCTTCATCGAAAAATGGAGCAGTTAAGAGAGAATGGAGATTTGAGATGTAGGAGGGGATGAATGGAGACTAGCTCTTTATATAGGGAGCTCGGGGACCCTCTGCCCGACAACTTTCCATTTTGGTCGAGCTTATCCTCGCCCTGAAATGCTCTGATTGGAGCCATTTTCCCTTCGTTGACATTAATGAATAGTGTTGTCATCCAGAGGAAGAAGATGACACTATTCTGAACCGGTCCAACAGGGTTCAATGTATAAATCAGCCAGTTCAAGCCCGATTCGAACGATTTTCTCAAAATTAAATATTTCTAAATTCATTCTCTATTTAATGGTGGCTTTAATTCCCCAATTTGATCATTTTAAGCCACCAAGAAAAATAAATTTATAAATTGGTTCAAGTATGGATCAAACCGGTCTAGTTTTCTCTTCCCATTTGTTCCAAGGTTCTTTTCCATGATTTTTATGCCCCTTTGAGTCACTCAGAATTTGTTGATTTCTCATTTTACCCTTTCTCTATCAGTTAAGGTTCATGAACTGGCTCGATTTTCTCTTTTGAATTGACCGGTTCTTTTCTTGGTTTTCTTATCTTTAAAGGACGGGGTTTACAACTTTCGCCTCCTTTTAGGGGTTTGTCCCCAAAACTAAGTCATCAATCATTTGCATTGGGAGTAACTTTCCTTGATGTCCTCCTAGAGTATGCTCAGTAGGTTATCACTTTGGCTATTCCTTTCATTTAGTCCTTTAGCCACATACTTGAGAAGTCTTTCTTCCTTTATATTCTCCACTCAGTCCACGGAGTGTATCATGATTATTCATGTCCAACTATCCATCCCAAGGTACTTTTTAGGTCTCCTTCTTACTCCACTCAAGGTAAGACTCTTCTTCTTAAGGGTTCTTATTTGTGTCATTGGGTTGGATGTTCCATATACATCTGATCGTCCATGTTTCCCATCATTTCCTAGATTGTTGATGCTCTTAGTTTAGCATCCTTTCGGACTCTTCGTCTTTAAGCCTGTAGGTTTTTATGTGATTTCCTTTTTACCTTATTTTGGTTCTTCCTCCATCTTTTGTATACTTATAGTTATGATTCCATTTCTTTGATTTGTCTAACGGGCTCGATCTTACTTGGGTCACCTTTCTTCGAACTGTTAGCATTACATGTTCTTTACAACATGATTTGTTCTGGAATTATCTTTGTCCATTATGGTTCCAGAATCTGTATCCTTGATAACAGTTCATGCCTTTCCATCTGTTTAGGAGTCATATGGCTTTGTTCCTTCCTACAACCCGGTAGTGTTTCCCAACTACCTTTTATGTTGTCCAATTTTCTTTTAAATTTCTTAACACCAGAATCGTGTCAGTTTCCCTTTATCTACTCATTCTTTACCAACGTTTCTATGAGTTTTTCCCTGATTCCAACAGTCAGTTTTCCTGATAGCTTACCGACACATTGGGATCCTTTCTCACTTATGTCCTTTTACATCAGCGTCTTTTACTGAAGAGTTTTCCTTTCCTCCATCCTTTATTGCTTGTTTGTGACCATTTGTCAAATCCTTATTCTGAGTTGACCCATTTTCGGTCTACGTATTAAATCTTGTTTGGGAGGTCTCCCTTTTACGGTTTCCATTCTCTACTATGTCCTTTATGGTAGAGACTTCCATTTTAGGGTTATACCTTTGATCTTCTTACCATTCCTTGAAGGTTCCTTCCCTTTACCTCCCTACACTCTCTTTATTTTGTGACATTTTCCCGTTTTTAGTTCTCCTTTGTCTTAAAATTCCCTTATTCCATAATGAGCTTTTGATTTTGAGGGTCTAATTTGGTGTATTCCACCTTATGCCCAGCCGTCATCCTTTAGGCTCCATTAACTAAGCATGGACCATGACAAGTCTTGATGTCTATGGTTGTTTTCGTTATCCACTTCATAATTGGAGGCTTACTTCTCCAAGGTTTCTCAGGTAGTCTTTCCTCTATTTCCTTATTGTGGGCAATCCATCCCTTTCTTACTCGTACGACATCTTTTGATATTATCTTCCTATCTACCCGTTCCTTAGGTTTAACTTACTCCTTGGGTTTTGAGTAAAGTTCTCTTGTAACAGGACCTTTATTCCCAACTTACATTCCATTTGAAATTTTTACCTTTTATTCTACTTAAGTCGGCTTCATTACTTCTTCACTGGAATACGTATGCATCTTTAGGGCTCCCTTCCTTGGTAAAATAGAGGGGGTGAATTATACAATCAATGAGTGGGTGTTGGGAGTGAGTTTTCAAGACGAATCGCTTTATTTAAATTGTGCCAAGGTTATCATTTCCTTTAAAAATGATCTTTTTTCAAATTCCAGTTTTTCAAAACCTTTTTCCCATTACCATTAGGTGTGTTTAGCAAATAACACATGCTCTTCATCAGGAAGGGTAACACACTTTCGCAGGTGTAGCCCATCCACTGCACCCACTTGTGGATCGGAGCGTCTTTACCATCTACAAAGATTGAAGTTCGTCCACTTCTACCCCGGGTTTGAGTGGATGTTCTCGACATCCAACCCTCAGATCCGAATGCCACTCTGTGTCCATATGAGGACAGAGATCTCATCCCAACCCCACCCTGGTCTCATGTGCAAGAAGCTACTCCGAGCTTCCCAACTAACTAGCACGACGAACTGCCCTTATTTCCTCGTCCAGTAGCCCTTAGGACCCATCACTACCCTTCTTGGGCATCTTGAGGGTCCTATACCACAAGTGCATGCACAAACAATAATTTTTCACATATGGTCATTATCTTTGGTGCCAATGGTCCAACAGCCTTGACCCTCAACCCAACCTACAACTGCTTGTTTAGGTCGGTTCGTGGATCTGGCCCTGAAGCACTGTCACTAGTCCATCGAGTATTGTTGGTCCTGACTCGATACCACGGCGAAATCATACAATAATTTTATTAGAAATTTTCATGGCTTTATTTACTCAAGTTTGTTTACAACCTCCTGCTCGTGCCCATTGGCCTTGGGCCCACTGCACTTGTTTTTCCAAAACAAGGCATTTAGCCCCATGAGTTCAAAAACTGAGGCATCTAGCCTATCTGAGCTATTCTAGCTCCCATCAAAAAGGTCTCCCAAATCTTTTAAGCATTGACACACAATTAGGGGAGAACACTTATGACAAAAAGGATATTTTCAACTTCGTCACATCAATTGGGTGTGATGATATCTCCGGTTACAACCGGTAAGTGGGTTTCTCCTTTCCTCAAGGAAGTTCATCATATTATTCGGGTATGATTACCTTTGCTTATGACTGGTAAGTAGGTTTTATCCATTAAAGATGGTACTCTTCATCCCAACCGAGTTAGAAAATCCCACTTACAACTATTAAGTGGTTTTTAGCTTAAATCACTCCTCACCCTAACCGAGTATGATATTAAATTCCCACTCACAAGTGGTTTTTTGTTTCTAAAGTGTTCACCATCCCAACTGGGTATGATGAAAATATGTCCACTCACTCGATGACTGTAACGTGTTCATCTACAGTTGGTTTTCCAAGTTTACGCGAGCTTGGTGGCATTCTAGTCACACGTGTCCCTACACGATTTGGGCATCCTTATCAATTAAAGTTGGGAATAACAACCTAGGCTAAAAAATTATTGATTAATTGCACTTAGGTCCCTAAAGTTCATTTTCCTTAACTTTAGGCCCCAAATGCCAACTTTTTTCCCAAATTGAGTCTCAAAGCTACCAAAATTCCCTTTGAGTCTTCAATTTACTCAAAATTATATAAGGGGCTAAAGGTTTCCAAATTTCCAGTTTGGTTCCCAACTTTTCAAAAAATACAATTTTGCCCCTACTTTCCAAAAATGGCAATTTGACCCCAATTGTTCCAAAATTTGATCAATTGGTCCCTCAACATCTTTCTCATGGCCAATTGGCCTTCAATTTTGGGAAATTGCAAATTGGTCCCTCAATTTTTCAAAATTCCCAATTTTCCACAAAATGTTCCCTCAATTTCTCCCGTTCAAATTGACTAAATTTGATTTCTTCAAATTGACCATTCAATTGGGGTTAATTACTCCAATTGAAGGTATGAATGAGTTCTTAAACTTCCATACGATTCAAGTGGTTTTACACCTTTCCCTTCCTTGTTGGTGTTTAAATCTATGGTCTTCTCGAGGGTCGAATCGTTAACTGCCTTGTTCCCACTATTCTTCTGGTTCACATGACTTGGAACAGTTGTCCTTCGGGTTTACTCGTCCTTGACGCCTATCCCATTGTCCTTTTATGGTCCTTCATAGGGCGTCATTTATTCTATTTTATCATTCCATTGTTTCTATTTGTTTTCTACTTAACTATTCTCCTTCTTCCAAAACAGGTCACACTTGTCATCTTAATGCATCCTTAACCACCTACACCCCTTTTTAAGGTTCCTAATTTTGAGTTAAGCCACTTATGATCCACATGTCGATTCTGTAGCTTGGGAATTTCCTTCTTATGGTCTCACTTCCTACTTTCATCATTTTTCTTAGGGACTTCCGTCCTGGAATTTTCACATTCAACCTCTTTAGCGCTCCTTGTAGGCTCTACCTTCTTCCCTTTTGTACACCCTTCTAACATCAGTATGGTTATCCGCCCTTAATCCTTGTCCGTCCTCTAATTCTCATTTTGTTCCTTATCCTTCCTTCGAGGAGTTCCTGATTGTTGGTGGATTACTAACACTTTACGTTATGTCCATCCGCCTATCAATGGTTCCTTCACGGGTACTTAGTCCTATGCATTCCTCTAGAGTTCTCTTCCCTAGCATATTTGTTTTCCTCATCACCCTTGTCGTGTCTTATCCTAGAGTTGCCTGAGGAGGTTTTCTATGTTTGTCCTTCTTGAGGGGGTTATTTTCCTTATCTCTCCTCATAGTTATCTTTCATTCATGGGTTCATTTTAGAGGCAACCCAATTCCTTTTGGTTTCCTAATTCTTGTATGAGGCTTCGCTCAATCCCTTATGGTCCTCAGTCTTTCCTCCACTCCTCCCGCATCTTTTGTTGTTGACTTCCTTTTTCCCAGATTCATCCGATTTCTTTGATTATGCTTCCCTTTATAGTAGACCCCTTATGAACATATTCTTTCCCCCTTTTCCCACCCTTGGTTAGGGTATTTCCATTCTGATGACTCCCTTTCTAGGTAGGCTCTTTGTTCCTCTCTAAAAACTTCCTTCCTAGTCTTTTGTCTTGCCTTATTGCCTTGTTACTCTGTGTTTCCAAGTTATTGTGGGGGAACTATTTAGGTTGGCTATCTTAGGGTTAGTGTTAACTAGAGGTGACTTGTAGTCTTCCTCCTTAGATGACCTTCTCTCCATTCATTACCCCGAGTCTTGATTGGTGTACTCCAATCTGTTAGTTGTATTTGTCATTAACAGGGGGAAACTAACTTTTAAATAAAGAAAATTGTCTTTCTTCATTAAAGGAGGTAGTTTATTGTTGTACTCGACTTATTACAAGAATTTCTCACTACTTCTTAGGTCGAGAGTTAGCATCTAAATGGTTTTGGTATTCGTGGTCCGAGGGCTCTGATGATCTGGTTGATGTCCATCCATATTCCCATCGGGCTTCCCTAATAGGACAAACTTCATGGAATGCTTCGAGTATGTACCTCCTCAACACCTCAGCCTCACACTTATAGGTCCACTTCATCCATTGGGAAGGGATAAAGTTGTATTGAGCTAGTGAGGGTGCCTGGTGGACTTTCATAAAGGTGGTGTGGGCATCCTAATAGTTATCCCAAGCCTTCTTCTTAGTTAGAGTACTTTTTGGCTGTTGCGGGACTGGAGGGGGTGTCGGGCTCCTTGGAGGAGGGATAGGTTCTTCTTGCCATAGAGGAGGATATGTGATACTTTATGGCTCTAATAATGCCACAACAAGTTTCCTATAGTCCACAACCATATCTTGAGGTACTCTCTTCTCGACCTCTACGAACCTTTGAACGGCTGCCTCTCTAGAGGTAGGCGTCTTTTTCATGATCTCGCGCGGGGGTTTAATTCACATGACGAACTTCCTAGGAACTCTTCTTCCTATAGGGTAGTTAAGTTTTCTTTAGTGTCAGGGCATAGTATTGATAATGCTTTCAAGGGAACATGGCTCTGATACCACTCAAGTTGTCACGCCTCGACCTAGTTTGGTCGGATTCCCGTGATCAAACCGCCACTCCCTTAGTTTAAGAGGGGTTTCCCCTTCTTTTAATCAAGAGGAGCCATGCATAATTTTAAACATTGTTCCCTGGAATAGCATAAATCAATCAAAATGCAAGCTTAAAAGTAAAATTTAAGCATACTTGACGGAGGGTACATGCCACACCCCGACCTGGTTTGGTCGGATCCCCATGATCAACCCGTCACTCTCATAGTTTATTAAAGGGTTTCCCCTTATTATAGACTGTAAAAAGTAAGGTGTCGTTTAAACTTGCACCTTTTCCTAAAATAAAATAAATCAAATCTGCATAATATTTTAAATTTATCATACTTATCTCACAGGCATCTTAGTTGATGGTCTTTAAGGGTAGGCTTTTCGAAATTTCCCTAAAGGGATGTAAGAGAGGGGATGAGTACGACTACTTAGTGAATGGATTTTCAAAACTTTTAACTTTTAGGAAAAAGATTTTTATTGGAGTGTGCCAGACTCCTTTCTTTCAAAAGTCCTTTCATTTCAAATCTCGATTTTTACCATCATTTCTTATTAATCACGGTGTGTCATCACCTAACACATCCTTCATCATAAAGGTCAAACACACATTTGCAAGCCAATACATCCATTGAACCCACTTGTGGCGTCGGAGCGACTTTACCGGCCACCTAGATAGAAGCACATCCACTTCTTCCTTGAGAATGAGTGAATGTATGTGACATCCAACCCTCAATCTCGTAACAATTCTCCGTATCCATATGAGGACAGAGACCTCCTCCTATCCCCACCCCGGTCTCATGCGCTTGGTGCTACTCCAAATTTTGCACAGTCACCTGGTACGACGAACTGCCATTATACTCACTAGGTCATCCAGTGCTCTTTGGATGCATCACTACCCCTCTTGGGCATCTTGATGGTCCTGTAATCATAGTGCATGCACAATCAGTATTTTCTTATCATGCCATATAATCTGTGGTGCGACTAGTCCAACGGCCCCGACCCTCAACTCAACTCGTAGTTGTTTGTCTTGACTGGTCCGTCAATCTGTCATGTCGCACTGCCGCTAGTTGATTTAGTATGTCGGTCCTGTCTTGGTACCATGGCTAAACAATTCCTTTATTTAAAGTTTTATGTCATATAACTTATGTATGTTTATGAGCTCTAGCTCATGCCAACTAGCCTTGGGCCCACTGCGCGAGATTTTCAAAATCGGGCATATTAGCCTCCAAGTTCCAAAACCAAGGCCCCCGACCTATAAGAGCTATTCAAGCTCCCATCTAGAAGGTCTTCCAAATCGTTTAAGCATTGATACACAGTCAGGGGAGAGCACTTCTGACAAAAATATATTTTCAACTGTCTATCATACCGACCGGGTATAAGGACATCTCCGCTCATAATCGATGAATGGGTTTTCAACTTCCTTCGAGAAAGCTTCACTATACCAACCGAGTATGATCTACTTACAACCGCTAAAGAGTATTTTTTGCATATTTTTTACATCACTCCTTTAAGTTATAATGTTTAAAATACCACTTGGTAGTGAGTTTTTATTTTGAGGTATTTATCATCCCCAACCGGGTATGATATAAAATCTCACTCACACGTTAATGCAGTGAATTCCACTATTCCGGTTCTTTGTATTCACGCGAGCTTGTCCTTGTCGGTGTTCCCGATACTTCATGTTCCTACATGATATGAACATCTCGATTCATTATCTTTCGGCCTAATAGCCCTCATTTATTCCAAATGAATGAGAAAACCAAACTTTTATTTATTTACAATTAGGTCCCTAAAGTTATTTCTCTTTAACTTTAAGTACCTAATGTCGGTTCTTTCCTCAAATTGAGTCCTAAAACTTTTAAAATTTATCTTGGGACCTCAATTTATTCTATTTCCCTAAAAAGGTTTTATTTCCAAATTTTCCAATTTGGTCCCCAACTTTTCCAAAATTACCATTTTGCCCTTCCTTTACAAAAATTGTAAGTTTTACCCCAAAAATTCCAAAATTTCTCAATTGGTCCTCTAACATTACTATCATGCCCAATTGACCCTCAATTTCATAAAATTGCATTTTGGTCCTTTGAATTTTGAAAATTCCTAATTTTCCCCCAATTTCAACTACTTAACATAGCCAAATTTTATTTCAACAAATTGATCAATCAAACACTTCTAATTGTTAAAATTGAAGTTAAAATTGAGTTCTCCATCTTCATGCGATTCAATTGCACTTTGAATCGCAAGTTTTGACGTCGAAAGGAGCTCAAACAGAGCTTTGCCGAAAAACAGACTATAGAGAGGGAAAGCTTCGAAAGCTTACCATTGGGGGCACGACAGTTCAAGCTTTCGATCTAGGCGGATAGCTCTCATCCTAAGATTCATCCTAGAATCAAGAATCACATCAATTCATGCCGAATTGAGTTAGAATTTCATCATCGAAATTATGACGGTTCTCTCTCTAGCATCAATCGGAAATTGTAGAGGGAAGCCAAATTGGCTTACCTTTCTGTTCTAAATCGTCCGTGGGAGGGCTGAGGAAGTGTTGGGAGGACTTGGCTTAGCCTAAGGAGGGCTCGAAATGGCTAATTTCAACTCAGCTAAAATAGGGCAGCTTTGGTCCGCCAGAGCTACTTCTTTTTTCCATCATGTCGGCGCTTCTCCGGCGACCCTCGGAGTAAACAGGGACTACAGGTGTGTAGATGACTTCTCCCCGGTTCTAAAGAACTCGACCTCACCTTCTTTAGCTTAGAAATGACCCTATATTGCAGCTCTAGTTCGAGCTTCACCGAAAAATGGAGCTGCTGAGAGAGAGTGAGCTTTTCAGGTGTGGAGAGGATGAATGGAGAGGGGCTCTTTATACAGGGAGCTCGGGGACTCGTTGGTCGTTCGTTTGGCACCTTTATGACAGACATTGATGGCCTAAAACGTATTAAACGGAGACATTTCTTCTTCTCCGACACTGCTTCAATTTTTCGGCGAGTGAATAGTGCTGTCATTTGAAGGAAGAAGATGACACTGTTCTGAACTGTACCGGACCAGTCCGAACCAGGATCAAAGCTTAAATCGACCGGTTCACCCCTCATTCGATCGAGTTTTTCATATCTAAAAATTTCTGAATTCATCTAATTCATTTTCTATCTAATGGTAGGCTCAAATCTCAAATTTTAATTTTTTTAAGCCACCTAGAAAAATAAATTTACAATTCAGTTCAATAGTGGTTCAAACCGGTCCAAACTGGTTCAACCCAGTTCGGATCCGGTTCACCTGAACCGGTTTGGTTTTCATCTACAATTCACCCTAAAGTCCCTTTTCATGACCTTTATGACTCCTTAGGTCACTTAGGGTCCATAAATTTCCCGGTTTACCACCTCTCTATCAGTTCCAATTCATAAATTGGCTTAGTTTTTAAACTAGTTTAATTCGGTTTGGGTCCGGTTCACCTGAACCGGTCTGGTTTTTCTCTCCCACTTTGTTCTAAGGTTCCTTCCCAAGGTTTATAAATTTCTTTGTCTTACAAGGGAGGTTAAATTTCTCTAATTTTTCCATTCCCCAATAAATGGGTTTGTGAACCGATTTGGTGTTTCTCACTCAGTTTAATTTGTTCTTCCTGGTTTTGCTTAATTCAAAAGGGTGGGGTTTACAGTACATCTTCACGGTTTCTTTTGTTAAATCTCCTTACTACTAAAATGGGTAAAATAGAGGGGGTGAATTATACAACTCAGTGAGTGGGTGTTGGGAGTGAGTTTTCAAGACGAATTGCTTTATTTAAATTGTGCCATGGTTATCATTTCCTTTAAAAATGATCTTTTTTCAAATTCCAGTTTTTCAAAACCTTTTTCCCATTACCATTAGGTGTGTTTAGCAAATAACACATGCTCTTTATTAGGAAGTGTATCCCATCCACTACACCCACTTGTGGATCAGAGCGTCTTTACCATCCACAAAGATTGAAGTTTGTCCACTTCTACCCTATGTTTGAGTGGATGTTCTCGACATCCGACCCTCAGATCCGAATGCCACTCCATGTCTGTATGAGGACAGAGATCTCATCCCAACCCCACCCTGGTCTCATGTGCAAGAAGCTTCCCGACTAACTAGCACGACAAACTGCCCTTATGTCCACCATGTCGTCCAGTAGCCCTTAGGACCCATCACTGCCCTTCTTGGGCATCTTGAGGGTCCTATACCACAAGTGCATGCACAAACAATAATTTTTCACATATGGCCATTATCTTTAGTGCCAATGGTCCAACAGCCTCGACCCTCAACCCAACCTACAACTGTTTGTCTAGGTCGGTTCGTGGATTTGGCCCTGACGCACTGTCACTAGTCCATTGAGTATTGTTAGTCCTGACTCGGTACCATGGCGAAATCATACAATAATTTTATTAGAAATTTTCATGGCTTCATTTACTCAAGTTTGTTTACAACCTCCTGCTCATGCCCATTGGCCTTGGGCCCACTGCACTTGTTTTTCCAAAACTAGGCATTTAGCCCCATGAGTTCAAAAATTGAGGCCTCTAGCCTATTTGAGCTGTTCTAGCTCCCGTCAAGAAGGTCTCCCAAATCTTTTAAGCATTGGCACACAATTAAGGGAGAACACTTATGGCAAAAAGGATATTTTCATCTTCGTCACATCAATCGAGTGTGATGATATCTACGCTTACAACCGATAAGTGGGTTTCTCCTTTCCTCAAGGAAGTTCATCATATTATTCGGGTATGATTACCTTTGCTTATAACCGGTAAGTAGGTTTTATCCGTTAAAGATGGTACTCTTCATCCCAACTGAGTTAGAAAATCCCACTTACAACTGTTAAGTGATTTTTAGCTTAAATCACTCCTCACCCTAACCGAGTATGATATTAAATTCCCACTCACAAGTGATTTTTTATTTCTAAAGTGTTCACCATCCCAACTGGGTATGATGAAAATATGTCCACTCACCCGATGACTGTAACGTGTTCGTCTACAGTTGGTTTTCCAAGTTTACACGAGCTTTCTCTTGGTGGCATTCTAGTCACACGTCCTTACACGATTTGGGCATCCTTATCAATTAAAGTTGGGAATAACAACCTAGGCTAAAAAATTATTGATAAATCGCACTTGGGTCCCTAAAGTTCATTTTCCTTAACTTTAGGCCCCAAACACCAACTTTTTTCCCAAATTGAGTCTCAAAGCTTCCAAAATTCCCTTTGAGTCTTCAATTTACTCAAAATTGTATAAGGGGCTCAAGGTTTCCAAATTTCCAATTTGGTTCCCAACTTTTCAAAAAATACAATTTTGCCCCTACTTTCCAAAAATGGCAATTTGACCCCAATTGTTCCAAAATTTGATCAATTGGTCCCTCAACATCTTTCTCATGGCCAATTGGCCTTCAATTTTGGGAAATTGCAAATTGGTCCCTCAATTTTTCAAAATTCTCAATTTCCACAAAATGTTCCCTCAATTTCTCCCATTCAAACTGACTAAATTTGATTTCTTCAAATTGACCATCCAATTGGGGTTAATTACTCCAATTGAAGGTATGAATGAGTTCCTAAACTTCCATATGATTCAATTTAGCTTTGAATTATAGCATTTGGGTCCGAAATGAATTCAAACGGAGCTTTGCTAGAAAATGGTTCGTAGAGAGAGAAAGCTTCGAAAGCTTATTGTTGGAGGTGCAGCGGTCCGAGCTCTCTATCTAGGAAGGTAGCTCTCATCCTGAGGTTCATTCTAGGATCAATAATTTATACAATTGATATCAAATCAAGGGAGAATTCTATTAGTAAAATTTAGCACTTTCACTCTCTAACTCTGATTGGCAATGATAGAAGAGGGCCGAATTGGCTTTCCTTTCAGCTTTGTTACGGCCGTGTGAGGGTCGTAGGGGGTGTCAGGGAGGCTTGGTTTGGCTGAAGGAGGGTTGAATTTGGTCGAATTCAGCTCGGATAAAATAGGGCAGCTTCGATCCATCAGAGCTACTTCAATGTTTGATTTCGTTGGCGCTTCTTCGGCGGTTCTTGTGTCGAAAGGAAGATGCTATCAGGTAGTTGACTTCCCCGAGAGTCTATAAGACCAGACCTTGCCTTCATAGGCTGAGAAAGAGGCCTACATTGAAGCTCTAGTTCGAGCTTTACCAAAAAATGGAGCTGTTGAGAGAGAATGGAGATTTGAGGTGTGTGGAGGATAAATGGAGAGTAGCTCTTTATATAGAGAGCTCATGGACCCTCTACCCGACAACTTTCCATTTTGGTCGAGCTTATCCTCGCCCTGAAACAGCTTGATCGGAGTCATTTTTCCTTCATTGGCGTTATCCATTTTTTGCATTAATGAACAGTGCTGTCATCTAGAGGAAGAAGATGACACTGTTCTGGACCGGTCTGACCAGGTTCAATGCATAAATCGACCGGTTGAGGCCCGATTCGACCAATTATCTCAAAATTAAAATTTTTTAAATTCATCTAAATTCTTTCTATATCTAATGGTGGCTTCAATTCCCTAATTTGATCATTTTAAGCTACCAAGAAAAATGAATTTATAAACGGTTCAAGTATGGATCAAACCGGTTCAATCCGATTCATGTCTGGTTAGCCTTGAACTGGTCTGGTTTTCTCTTCCCATTTGTCCCAAGGTTCTTTTCCATGATTTTTATGCCCGTTTGAGTCACTCGAGATTTATCGATTTCCCATTTTACCATTTTTATGCCCGTTTGAGTCCCGGCTCAGTTTTCTCTTTTGAATTGACCCATTCTTTTCCCAGTTTTTTTATTTTTAAAGGATAGGGTTTACGGAACTAGTTAGGAAGAGAGTTACATATTCCTATAGTTTCCGATTTCATCTCAAAGATCATCCCTGCAAGAGTTACATATTCCTATAGTTTCTGATTTCATCTCAAAGATCATCCCTGCAAGAATTGAGCTATCTCTTCCCTATAACATTAAAATGAGTGCATTAGCAACTGATATGAGGAATGATTTGAGGATTTTATTTAGTAATCCAGCCAAGGGAAGTCATGTCTAAAGTCTAAAAGGACAATTGTCTAGTTTTATGGGGCTTACTTAGTGGAACCACGACAAATGACCGAGGACTCAAATTCATCATATTAGGATCTCAATGAATGCAGAGGAGAAAATCTAGCCCTTCAAAGAAAAGTGAAAGGTTAGGTAAAATGAACGAAAGAGGAAATGAGATCGAATTGGGACTTATCTGGATAAGTGAATGGTAGAGGCACCACTCCAACATCCAGTAGGAATGAGAGGTAGTGTCACTCATGTGAGCATTGGAGGAGAACGTCGTGCAATCTTATGTATGGGTAGATGAGGGAGCTAAGGACTTTGGAAGAGCCTCATGACAAAAATGTAGATGATCTACAATTGGAAGGAATCAATCACCGAGGACATGAAGAAATTAAACATACTAGGAACACCCTAAAGGGAGTAGGGATGGATAGACTAGCATCAATCGCCAAAAATGGGTTGATGAAGGATCATGGGGAAACCAAAGGTATTGTAGGAATGAACATCTCTGTGAAAGAAAGTAGATCAATAGATGAGATGAACACCGAAGGTTTAAGAATCTTGAGCACAATAGGGTGGGTTCAGTACACGAGATTTTTGGGTGAAAGGAATGTCGAACTCTTAGCAGACTAAGGGGATGTAGACTTACTTAAGCCTGTCGGCTAGCTAACCAAAGATGAATAGAGCTTCTCGTCGAAGATTCGATGGAGAGATAGAGGAGATGAGGGGAGGGGCATCAGCGAACATGGAGGATTAGAACATTGACAATAGGAAATGAACTCGGGGCACGCAAACCTCGAGCATCAGGCAAGCTGAGGGCACTTTGGATTAATGACCAAAATGCCCTCAAGAACAATAGGTTGAAAATGCCCCTTAAAGATTTCAAGAATTACAAGTGTGTCCTCTCCCTTACAAAATGACTAAAATGGTCGTTGGAGTCAAAGAAATTTGATAAAAATTACGGGCATGTCATTAGGTAAATTAAATTACCAAAATGCCATTGTGAAATGGATAAATAACAAGAATGCCATCAATGGCATATTTGGAAGGATAAATGAGGTATGGATGCTGAAATTATGAAAACGCCCCAGACAACATAATTGGAGTACGGGGAAATTTTGAGACTTGATTTCTAACCCAAATTATTCAATTACCGGATTCCGAGTGGAAGGTACAAAGGGAGCAAAACATACATGATCGTGTGAGAGTAGCATGAAGATTCGAGAATCCCTCCAGGATAAACATGTTCTCGGATAATGGTGAGTGAGATTTCTGGCATCGGTACTGATTGGGCCGATGATGCAATATTACTCACATTTTATTATTTTCTAAATAATGAAAATATTTTCAGAATATATTTCCCCTTACCTGTGTGAACCTAGATAAAAATTTATTTGGGGGGAATATATACTCTATGTGGATTATAATATTCTAGTGAGCCCAAGGCCATAGTTTTTAAAGAGAAGTGAGCCTAATGCCATGTTTTGGAAATCTTGTAAAAGTGGCCCGTGTGTTTATTCTTTTGAGTTAAAGTCGGGTTGTAGCCCGTTGGGTCGGTAGCACAAATAGAAAAGTCTAAACCAAAAGACACTTTGTTTTGTGATTGCAATCATACAGAACCAAGAAGACACCCAGTATGGGGTAGTGTTAGTTCTAAGGGATATTAGATAGTAAGGTTGGTACAAGAGAAGTTGTGCTGTTCTGGTGTGTCTTGAAGCTCTAGGAGCTTCGTGTGCACTAAGACTAAGGGGATAGAAGAGTGAGGTCTCACCCCCTCTATATGGGGATTGAAGTATCAATAAGTCTAGGCGTTGGGCCAAGGTGCTCACACATATGATGTGGTGGAGGTTGTGGCCTCTCACTAGGGTGGACAGTAAAGACGGTTCGAGCCACTGGTGGAACTGATCGAGGTTGTAGCCTTTGATGGTCTGTTCTACAACTGTTTGATCCCTTTATTGAGAAAGGGTGTGTGATCGTTTCTTTGATGCAAACAAATGTGAATTTTACCTTCAATAGAATTATGAAAGATCTTCCAAGAACGAACAACATAATTTTAACTTGTGAGATGCAAGCAATAAAAATTTAAACTAAAAATCGTAAGAAAGATTTTCAATAATAGACAAGTGGTAATTTGTTAAGTGGAATCCCAACCCTTAGGGATTAAAGGAAAAGTATTCGTATGGATATTCAGGTTTGTGAGTTTTTCTCATTATAAAATACAAGTAAATTTTCAGAGCTGTTAATATGAATCCAAGGATAATTTCCTTCTATTGAAATAAGTGGATTTCAAACTTTTCAAATACAAGTTTAATTCTTTAAAATTCTATAAGCTTACCTATGGTGAACCCCTGTGTTACTAAACCTCTTGAAACCCTATTTGGAGTATATGGTGAATCATGGACATGAAGTCACGATGTCAGCCAAGCCTTATCACCGAGTTATCGAACTCATTCCCCTCCAATTAAACCTTTCAGGCTACAGAGCTAATAAAGGAACATGTGGATAAGGGAAGATGTCATCCAAAACCAAAGGTACGCCTTACATTCAATACTCAGTCCCAATATGATTTATGAAGCTTATTTTTCAAATATATAAATGATTTTGGAAAATAAATCAAGTATTTTATTTTACGCCTTACACTATGTCGGAGTTAGAATGTGGAACCCATCCTCTCAGACTAAGAAAAACCGGAAAAGGAAACTTGAAATTTCCAAGAGTAAACCGAGGATCCAAGTGAATTGGAACTGACAAAGAAGGATTTAACATGGGAATTTGGAAAAAAAAATCCAAAGCAGCCAATAAACCACAAAAATCATGGAGAAGAACCATGAAGTAGATTGGATGGGAAAATCGGACCGGTTCAAGGTAAACCTGACCTAAACTGGATTGAACCGTGATGAACCGATTCAATAATTCATTTTTCATGGTAGCTTAAAAATGTTAATTTAGAGAATTGGGACCGCCATTAGATAGAAAATGAATTTAGAAATTTTTAATTTTTAGAAAACCAGTTGAATCATGCTTGAACCAGCCAATTTTTTTCGGGTCATCAAACCCGGTCGGATCAGACCGGTCAATAGTCTAGATGGTCAACGGCCCGTTGCCACGTCAACGCCCAATCGGTAGGCGCAACCAATCAATGCACAATGCGTGGTGAAGTACGCCCAGTCAGCCACTTTGTCAGCGCTGGCCAATCAAGAGGCGACGTATATCTTTGGTCAATTGTCAAAGGAAGAAAACCCACGTAACCAATAGGACAATGACACATGTCCTAGTCAATGCTCAATGTCGAAAAGGTCCAGTCAGTAAGGCTGATCAATGACGACTTGACACATGGCAAGGACACCACGTCAGCATCCGATAAGGATGTCGGAGAAACGACAAATCAATCAAAAGTCAACATGTGGCATGCCAGGTTAAATTACTTCAGCCAATTAGAGGCTGACACATGGCAGTGGCAATGTACATCAAGTGGGAAAATTGATATATTTAAATCAGCCAATCATAGGATGCCATGTGTCACAGTCATCTGTCAACAAATACACGATTAGCATCTATGTGAGCACAAATAGCCAATGGGAGGCTGCCACGTGTTCTGTCAATGACTGACTAGGTGGCTAAGTAGGAAGCCGTGTCAGTAGAATTAGCCAATCATAAGAAGCTCGCATGTGCGGAATAGTGATGTCTCCTTCTTTCAGCTAATGGCACTGTTCTTAGAAGGATTTTTGCCTTCCATTTTTGGCAAGGGAATATTCCCTCTCACAATGGCATTTTCTGAAGAGGATAGGCTCGACCAATATGGAAACCAATAGAGTCGAGGGTCCCCGAGCTCCTTATATAAAGAGCTCCTCTTCATTTATTCTCCTCACACTACAAACACTCGAAGAAGAAGAAGTGTTCGATTTCTCGACGTAGCTCGAACCAAAGCTCTGACTTGGGCACTTTTTTCCATCTCATAAGATGAATTTCGGTCTTATAGATTTTGAATGAAGTCAGTTACCTAATGGCGCCCTTCATTCATTTTGAGGACCCCCCCAGAGAAGTGCTGGCAGGACTAAATAGTGAAGCTGCTCCGTAGGACTCAAAGCTGCCTTGTTCTACCCAGTCTCAATTTGGCCACGCCCAACCTCCTACGGCCAAACAATGCCCTCTACAAGTCTCTCTAGCCAACACTCAACCTCCCGAAACATTCATGTAAGTCAATTCGGTCCTCCCTCATCGGAATAGCTCAATTCTTAAGAGAGAAAGTGCCCAAATCTCAGTAACCAAATTCCCACTACTCAGGATGAGAATTGGATCTACTCATGATCCATGAAGGACCATGTAGACAAGACCTTTCATCCCAAATTGAGAGCTCTGACCACTACAACTCTGCCGGTAAGTTTCTGAAGCTTTCTCTCTCTAGTCCAATTTTCAAGCGAAGCTTCGTTTGAGCTTGTTTCAAAAATAAAAACGATGATTCAAAGCTCGGTCAGATCATAGGGAAGCGAGGAAACTGATTAACAGCATGATAAGGAATAATTAACACAATTTGAAAGCTCAATTTGATGAAATCAATTTCAGGTCAATGGAAAGGAGGAATTGGGGGAAAATTTGGGGATTTCAAAAATTGAGGAACCATTGTGCAATTTTTCTAAAATTGAAGGTCAATTAACAATTTAGAGAATCTTGAGGGCCAATTGGTCATCTTAAGGAAATTTGGGCCAATTGGTCATTTCTGGGAAAATTGGAGTAAATTGGTAATTTTGGAAAATTAAGGGACCAATTGGAAATTTTTGTAAAAGTTAAGTCCCGATTGGTGATTTTTGAAAAATTAAGGACCTAAAAGGGATATTGGAAATCCTAGGGACTTCATTGAAAATAATTGAGCATTAGAGACCTAAAGTCAAAGATTATGAACTTTAGGGACCTAATTGCAATAAGGTAAAAGTTGGGACCTAGTTGCAAACACATGGAAATCGGAGGCCTTTCTTGTCAAACTTTTTCTTATGAGAATGCTCAAATCGTGTAAGGATGAATTGAACAAGAACATGTGCAAGGGAGCACGGCAAAAATTGGAAATCCGATTGGGACAAATACGTCACAATCATTGGGTGTGTGAGATTTTCTAACGTTATACCTGATTGGGGTGATGAGTACGTTCAAATTGAAAAATCCATGTGAGTGTACTCATCACCCCAATCAGCGGTGAGTGATGCTAGCATCATACTTGGTTGGGGGTGATGAGCACATTTTAAAATTTGGAAACTGTTTTTATAGAAATAATCTCCCCTAACTGTGTACAACTGCTTAAAAAGTTTGGGAGACTTTTCTGATGAGAGCTAGTATAGCTACAACAGGTCAGAGGCCTCAGTTTATGAACTTATTGAGACTAAGGCCTAGTTTTGAAAAACACGTGAAGTGGGTCCAATGCTAGTAGGCACAGGCTAGAGCCCATAGACAAATATGATTAAAAGAGCTATGAAAAAATTTCATAATCAACTAATTGTGTGAATCATCACGGTGTCGAATCCGGACCGACAGACTCAATGTGCCAATAGTAGTGAGGCATGGTTGGGTCAACGGGCCGATTGGGCTAATAGCTATGGAGCCAAAGCTGAGAGTCGAGGCCATTGGCACCAAAGATTGATCATAATCCTAAGACTGTTGTTTGTGCATGGTTCTAAGGGTTGTTGGATGACCCAAATGTGATAAGGACAGTATTGTTGTGCTAGTGAGTCATGAAGCTCGGAGTAGCTTCTTATGCACTGAGACCAGGATGGGGTCAGGATGAGGTCTCATCCCATATAGTGGACACAAAGTACATTCAGGTTTGAGGGTCGGACGGGTAACGTACACTCAGACTCGAGGTAGAAGTCGAGGACTTCTACAGGGTGGACAGTAAAGATGCTCTGATCCCCAAGTGGGTGTAGTCGGAGTACTGCACCTGCGAACGTTTGTACCCTTTATGATGAAGGGTGTGTGATTGTTTGCTAAACACCTTCTATGTAAGGGAAAGTGTTAAAAGAGATGAACTAACATAACAGTGAATTAAAATGATGATTTGAAAGATGAGTTTTAAAAATCAACCTAACACCCGCTCATTGAGTTGTAGAAACTCACCCCCTCCCTTTAAACCTTTTTCAGGAAAGGAGACCACCCTTAAAGAAATGTCGAGGACAAAGCCCTTCAGTCAGGTATTTTCAAAATTTTTAAGCTATTAAGTTATGTATAATGTTATTCCAAGGAACAAGGTCAGAAAATACGCATGACTACTCATAGTCTTGGAAAGTGGTGACTCTTCCTAGACCAAAGAAAGTGGTAGGTTGCTCACGGGATTCCGACCAAACCGGGTCGAGGCATGACATACAATGATGAGACGCTCATTTTTGTAAAGTCGGGAGGATGTGGCAGATTATACGTAGGTCCGACCGGGGAAATCGGGTCGGGGTGTGACATGCCACATCAACGGCCGACTAGGATGTTGGAGAATGGCTGACCAATCAGAGGTTGACACATGGAAAAGCCACATCGGATGGCCACAACTAATCAAAGGTTGATACGTGGAAATGACACAATGTATTAGGTGGGAAAACTAACAAATTTAAAATAGCCAATCAGAGGACGCCACATGTCATGGTTAACAGAGGGCTAGATTCGGTCAACAACCACGTCGATTTAGGTGACCAATGAGAGATCACCATGTGTTGAGTCAATGGATCAAAGGGTGACCCATACGCTGAGTGAGAGGCTAAGTCAGCAAGCTAGCAAATCATAGTGTAACACATGGTAGCCCACACAGGCGATACTCGAATGTGGGCACATTGTCATTTTCTTCCTTAGTTTTTTTAATAGGAAGGGAGAAGGATGAACCCCTTAACTCTGACGAGTCTTTAATGGCTCTAACATGCCTTAAATTGGTGAGTTAATGGTCGATCGATGAATGGATGGCTAGAATGGCCACTCCCCGAGCTCCTAATATAAAGTGCTCCTCTCCATTCTTCCTCCACACTCCTCCATTGACAAGAGAACCCAGACGACTCCATATTCCAACCATCTTCAAATTAGAGCTTTGACATCGACCTTTCTCTCCACCTCCAACTACGGAATTTAGTTCTCTAGAATCCTGTAGAAGTACTCCACCACTCTGCATACTCCATTTAGTTCGAAGATTACTAGAGAAGCTTTGATGAGGTCGCACAATACTAGCACTTCGATGACAGAATCCAGGCAATAGCTTACGAGCCAATTTCTAACCACCACTGACCCCTAAGACCATGCCGACCCTCCCATGACTGCTCATGACCGAACCTCAACCTCCCTGAATCTTTGTCGTAAGCCAATTTCGCCTCCATTCGTTGGAATAGCAAAAACACAAAAAACTTTGCTAATGAAATTCTCCTTGCCTAGGCTGTCAATTGATGTGAAATTTGATCATAGGAGGATCTACTTGATGAGCACTAGCCACCCATATCCATAGCTCCAACAACTGTCTCTTCGTTGGTACAAAATTGAAGCTTTCTCTCTCTAGAAAGATTTTCTAGCGAAGCTTCATTTGAGCTCAATTTTGGGTCAAATTAAGTTATTAAAAGCATGGAATGCTTGTAGGAAGATGGGGAGGATGATTAGTATCATGTCAGGAGGAAATTGACAAGGTTTAAACATTCAATTTGATGAATCAATGATTCAGGTGCTAAAGTGCAATTTTTGGAAAATTGGTCAAATTGGGGATTTTTTAATGTTTGGGGATTTTTGTGAAATTGACTTCAATTAATTATAATTAAAAATAATTATAAGGATTTATTAGCAATTTTAAATAATTTTATTTTTATAAAATTATATAAGGGGTGAAATTGTAAATAAAGCAAACTTAGGAAACTATGGTAATTTATTGGGAATTAATTGTCAATAAAATAAACTTAGGGACTTCTATGTAATTAAGAGAAAACACATGGACCTATGTGGAAAAATTCAAATGTTTGAGTAATTTATTATACGTGAAAATGTTGGTGTGAAAAGGAGATTTCTACATACAACCACAGGACTGTTTAGTGACATGTGGAAATCCATTCGTGACGAACAAGTCACGGATTATGAGTGAGTGGGATTTTCGATATAATGCCCATTTTTGGTGATGAATATACTTTCATATTATTCAAAAATTAAAACCATTTTCCAGAAATAATCTCACTTGACTATATGAAACTGCTTAAAATACTTTTGGGAATTATTTTTGTTGAAAGCATAAAACATGTAATCTATAGTACTAATATTGCTTCATTGGGCCCAAGGTTGTGGTTTTGGAAAAAAGAAGTGGGCCCAAGGTCGTGTTTTAAAAATTTGTATAGTAGGCCTAAGGACGATGGAAACGAGTCTAATCCCATAGATAAATTTTTATTTTTGAGCATAGTAACAAATTTTTCATAAATGTATAAATGTGTGTAAGCTACAGAGCCAAAGCCAGTTGTAGCCTGTTGGGCTTGTAGAACAAAGAGAATGATCTTAACTAAAAGATTATTGCTTGTGATTTGTAAATTGTACGAAATCAAGGAGACGTCTGTTATAGGGGTAGTATTGATTCTAAGGGTTGCTAAACAACAAGATTGGTATAGGGATAGAAATGTTGTATCAGTATGTCGTGGAGCTCTAGGAGCTTCCTACGCATTGAGATTGAGGAAGAAGGGGGAGAGAGGTCTTGTTCCTTAATAGTAGACAATGGTGCTCACATAGACTTTTGGTAGAGATTGCAGCCTCTTACTAGGGTGAACGATAAAGGATTGAGCAATGGTGTTCACATAGACTTGTGGTAGAGGTTACAGCCTCTTACCAGGGTGGACGATAAAAACGCTTCAAACCACTACTAGTACAGACTGAGGCTGTAGCCCATATGGTATGTTTTGCGAAAGTATGATCCCTTAATTGAATAAGGGTGTGTGATTGTTTGTTTAAAAACAAAAATCTCATAAATGAAAATCCATCAATGAGTGTAGTGGAATAGTCGGGGAGTGTGTCTGCAGGAGAATGATTTCATAAATGAAAAAGGTGTATGATTGTTGTTTAAGCCAAATCACATGAAGAAAAATGATTATATCTTTTGATGAGTAAAAACCCCTTAAATCCCTGGATGTATGCATTCCTGATTATTCACTCACTGATTTGTCGAACTCACCCCTCCATTATTCCCCACAAAAACCTGACGTGTTGTCAAGAGGCATGATATCTCAACTCTTCAACATAGGTATCAATGTATGGCTTAATGTGTTTGTTTTGTAAATTTTGACTTGGAAAACACTTATATTTTAAGCCTTTACCCTGTCTAAACTATTATGGTAGGAAAAACTGTTGTTGCCTAGAGAGGAGTGACAGTTTCTTATAGGGTTTTGACCAAACTGGATTGGGTGTGACACTCGAATTCGTTGATCTAACCCCATCATCCTAAAATGACTAATGGATGAAGAAAGGCGCCTATGACTTTTCCCCTCCATCCACTCCTTTGTCGCCCAATATCGTTCCTTTACACACCAAATTAACTCAATTGTTCATCAAATTTAACATACCAAATACATTAATTGAGTTGATAACTCTCATACCAATCTTCCCATAATTTAAATTCCTCTCCCAAAGTCAAAAAAATAGTTTGCGAATACACCTTTGGCCATCAAATGACCGAACTCCAAAGTCTCTGTTACACCCCGACTTGGTTTGGTCGGAGCCTTGTGATCAACCCGCCACCCTTCCCTAAACCATCCTAGTATTCCTACATTGATGATTTAAGGAAGGTAAAGGCATACCAATACATGTATTCCATAACAATTTAAAATAATTGGACATCATTGTATGAGACTTACCTTGAGTGTTTGAGCCTTCACTTGGTCTTCAATTATATTTGTCCCAACCCCTTTTTTTTTTCTAGTTTCCTGAAAGGGTGAAAGGAGGGGAATGAGTATATAACTTAGTGAGGGGAAATTTTCTACAGCATTTGATTAGTCATGTATGTTTATTCTTTTTCCTTTTTTTATCAATGAAAGTTCTATCCAAAAACCGCCCTTTTTATTATAAAAAGTGATCACACAATCGCAGAACAATCACTAACTGTTCTACTTGTGGACCAGAGTACTTTTACCCTTCACTCTGATAGAGGCTTATGACCTCTACCCTGAGTTTGAGTGGACATCAGTTGTCTGACCCTCAAACCCTAGCCATACTTCATGTCCACAATGTGGAACGAGACCTCTTCCCCCTCCGACCTCGGTCTCAGTGTGCGAGAAGCTCCTGAAGCTTCTTGACATACTGGCCAACGGACCGCCCTTTTGCTCCCTAAGTCATCCAACAGCACTCAGAACCACCACTACCCCATACCGGGCGACTCAATGGTTCCGCATCTCATGCATGCACAATCAAGAAATTTTATCCATTATGGCCATTATTTTTGGCCCACCGGCCCTGCAGGTCTATTGGCTTAGCTTTGGCCCCATGCGTACTAGCCCAACGAGTTCAACGATCTGACTTTTGCTAAGTAGGTGTTTGGCCTAACAAGCCCAACAATCTACTCTTGGCTCGGTAGGTGCAACACACAATTATTCGTTATGAAAGTTTTAATGGATTCATTACTCACTAGTTCTCAATGGTCCTTAACCTATGCCCATCGGTCTTGGGTCCACTTGCATCATCTAGCCCAAGTCCCAAAAATAGCTCCCAAATCATTTAAGTAGTATCACCCAGTCAGTGGAGGCCAATTCTGGGAAAACGATTTTAAATTTAAGAGCATGGCCATCGTCCCAATCGAGACTGATGCTAAAAATTCCCACTGACGCGTTAGTCACGACACGTCCATCCGATTAGGTTCCAATTCATGGCATGCTCTTTGGCGCAGGTCCTCGAACAGCCCATCCTACATTACCCGAGTCTTACATTATTCCAAAATTTCAATTCAGTCCTAAATTTGTTTTTTGAAAATCCCCAAGTGGCCCTAGATTTTCACAAAATTATTGAATTGCCCCCAAAATTTTGAAAATTATCAAAATTGCCCAATTTTTTTCAAAGTGGTCGATTGGCCCCCAATTTCTTTGAAATTGCCCATTAGTCCTCATATTTTCCAAAATTTGCACTCAGCTCCTTCAATTTCTGAAAATCCCCAAATTCGCTCCCTCCCAATTTCTTCCCCAATTCATCCCCTCTTTGCCCTGAAATTAATTTTCATCAAATTGACAACCAATACTCTGTAAATTCTCTCCTAGCATGCTTCTAATTGGTTTTTCTACCCTCCCACGATCATTCTACGCTTTGAATTATAGTTTTTGGACCCAAAATGAGCTGAAACGGAGCTTTGTTAGAATCTGAACTTAGATAGAGAAAGCTTAGTGTTCTTACTGGTGGAGAGGTGGTGGCTAGAGCTTTGGATATGGGTAGCTAGTACTCGTTGATGGTGTCCTACCAGAATCGAGTCCTATAACAATTGACCATCGGACGATGGGAATTAGAATAGAGAAGTTTTCTTCATACAGAGTTCTACAACTTCACTATTCTAATGAGGAGAGGCAGAATTTGCTTACTTGGCAATTGGAAAGGATCAAAAGGTGTCTTAGAAGAGTCATGGGAGGTTGAATTCAGCTGTACGAGGCCGAAGGTATCCTAAATTCCTCTGGTCGGAGGTTAGCTATTTCAAGTCGTCAGTGCAGCTTCACTGTGCGATCACTCTTGCACTCCTCAGGGAGTCCACAAGTTGGGTTGAGAGTGTGACTAGCTGGAGGACTTCTCATTGGTTCTGTTGCCACAAACCAGAGCTCCTTTGGTTGTGAAAAGGCCCATCATCAAAGCTCTAGTCTCCACTTCATCAGAAAAAGGACTGTCGACATCAGTTTCAGCAATGGGGAGGGAGGGTACTCTTTATATAAGGAGCTTGGTAATTGAGAGGGCTACCGGTCGACATCAATTTCAGCATCTGACTTGCCATATTCTGTCGGCGGTGGCCAATTTTCCAAAGGCAAAAGATCTGGTCTCCCTCCGGCGGTCATGGGTTGCTTGTTAGCCTAAGGTTAAAGATTACACTGCTCTGCGCATGCAAGCTTCGCACATGTGGATTTGCAACATGGCGCGATGTGATTGGCTAGCGTTGCTGACGTAGCATCCTACTCAGTAGCCTTGTCAGCCTTTGACTTGCTGACCAGACACGTGGTAGCGTCCCATTGGTTGCTCCCTCCTACGTGTCTGCTGACCGGATTCTATTGACCATGACACGTGGCACCCTCTGATTGGCTAATTTAAATGCGTCAAATTTCCCTCCTGATGCATAGTACCACTGCCACGTGTTAGCCTTGATTGGTTGAGGTTATCCGATGTGGCCCTACCACGTATCAACATCTAATTGGTCGGTCATTTCCCAAACATCCCAATCGAACACTAATGTGGCATTTTTGCCATGTGTCAACTTCTTATTGGTCGGTCTTTATTCCGACATTGATCGTTGACCAGGACATGTGTCACTCTCCAATTGGTCGGTCTTTGCTGACGGGCTTTTTTTACATTGATCGTTGACCGGGACATGTGTCACTCTCCTATTGGTCGGTCGTCGCTCATGTGGATTTTTGTACTCTGACCGTTGACCAAGGACATGTGTCACTCACTGATTGGCCAACGCTTCTAGGCATTGATTGAGTCGTTGACTAGGCATGCTTCGCCATGTGTCGTGCGTTGATTGGTCGTGTTTGCTAATTGGGCGCTGACCTGGCAGCAGTCCGTTGATTGGTTCGGTCTGACCGGGTCCGGTGACTCAAAATCGTAAATCGGTCAGTTTATGCCCGATTTAACCCATTTTCTAAAAAATCAAATTTTCTAAATTTATTTTATATATGATGGTGGCTTCAATTTTCCAATTTGATATTTTTAATCTAACTAGAAAAATGAATCTTTGAACTAGTTGTTCACGGTTTAACTCGATTCACTACAGTTTAGGTCTAGTTCACCCCGAATCGGTCCGATTTTCATATCCAATTAGCTTTATGGTTCTTTTCCAAGATGTTTGGGTATTTCTTACCCATTTTAAAATTTTAAAATTCCCGTTTTTACCCTTATTTACTAATTTTGGTTCGTTTAAATTCTCAGTTTTTCTCTCGAAAACTTACAGTAATTTTTTTCGGTTCCCTTGTTCCGAGAGTACAGGGTTTACAGTCTCCCTCATCTAACAATCAAATAAGTTGATTCTTGTCTCAAAATAACACTAATGGACTACTCTTGAGTTATGTAGGTGGGTCATTATCCGAAAGTTATTAGAAACCACCGTACAAGAGTCATTTATTTACTTTATTTATAGTACAGAAAAATCTTGTGATGTTGGCAACCTTTCGAGGTCGAATTCTACAACCTCCATTCAACCCTCAAGTCAGTACAGGTGTCAAAAGGATTGCATGCCTCTCAAGCCTCTTCCTAGCTCCAAAAATGCCATTTTCGGCTGCCTAAACTGATTTATGATGACAAGTCTATTCTACCACTCATAATCGCAATTGTTCAAGGTCAAAATTTGACCAACTCTAATGACCCCAACCGACAATCACTACAAAATGACTCGTATGGACTATGATTTCAATACTTAGAATAAAAATGATTACTCTAAATTTTAGTGGGAATTTAAACTTTTATTTAATTTATAGTGAACCCAAAAATTTTATATAATACCTCATAAACTACAACTGATAAAAATAATTTTAAAATATTTTTACTCGAATCTCGTGATTCGTATCTCAAGTTACGTAAATTTTGTAGGCGGTGTTCCGACTTGTACTACATTAAACATGATTTTCACCTATAATAGTTTGTAATAATTTGAGGTAAGCTTACAATTTAGTTAATGAGATAATAATGTCGGATGAATGCATGATTTACGATTTCAGAGTTCACCTAAAAATAAACACATGAAAATTTATTCATAATTTTATAATTTTATAATTTTAATTATTCACAATACTTTCCCCAACACTCAAGACTCATGTCTCGTATCTCTCATATCCATAATCATAATTATGTTGAATCAAACTTTCTCTCACTCAAATCATATTAATAAAATAATAGTATATATTGACAACCAATTGCACAAACTATTTCCGAAAATTAATATTATAATTTCGATCAAATAATATGATAATATATAAATAACGTTTACTCTATACAACTGAAACCACTTAATTTCATTTAGATGTTATCAAATCGAGTTTGACTATAAAAAATTTTACACAAATTTATCGGTTAAATATGTATGCATTACAATTTAAGTAAAAATTTTATATTATATGATAACTTAATATAAAATAGTTTTTGATATTCAATATACCAATCTAACATAAAATATGTTTTGGTTTTGGGCCAACCGTGCAAATAATTTCTAGTTATTTGATTTTAAGTTTTTTTGCACAATTATTTGATTTTAAGTTATTATTTGGTATTTAATGCATATAATTTTTTTAAATTGGTAATATATTATTAGAACAGTATTTTAAATATTTAATATAATATAATTATTTAAAATTATATTATAATATTTTGAGATGTATACATATTTTTATATAATTTATTAAATTATTTATTAATAAAATCTTGTTAGTGTAATTTATCCCTATTATGTGCCTATATCTCTTAGTATTTTAAATTTCAACCTGTCAAAACATAAAATTATGACAATATTTTACATGTAGTTTTACTATGGTCGGACTTGTATCAAAGCCTAACTTGCATGGACAAAAAAAAACCATGAAACACAATATCATTACATTCGTTGAGACCCAAATATTGACCCAAATATTTCACTAAACGAACAATGCGAAAACGTACTTCGTACCATGACCCATGCGCCTATAGTTGTCTGCAAATGGACCTCATTGCCATATGAGATCTCCACACATTCAATTGCCCCCAATCTATGTTGAACCTCTTTTGCATCTCTTGAAATTGTGGTGCATATATATATATATATATATATATATATATATATATATATATATATTAAACAAATTACCTAAATTAAAAAAATGACCTAAATTGAGTTAACAAGGTCAAAATTCATGGTCTTATTTAGAATTTTAACCATATTTTAATACATATCCCATGAAATTACCACAAGCAGTTAGAGTTGTGATGGATCAATGTGGGGACCAATATTTTCTTTTTGCTCTCAAATTCATCAAAATTGGAGTTAGAAATAACTCTCAAATTAAAATTTGGATTTGTTACTATTTTCCAACGGACATAAAAGGGAGCAAACTAGAAGATTCACCTTTTGCAACTTATTAAACAAAGTGGAGGCAATCCTTACACTGACCTCAAGATTCAAGATAGAAGTTCACATTGCAACCATAAAATCACCTGTGCCGTGCTGCGGAGCACTGACTTGACATCTCAGGCTCTCTACTAATAATATAAAAGAGTAGCTCCTCCAACCTCTGATGAAGTTGTCACCTGCATCTCTCTCCTTTCTTTTCTATTTGTTGTCACTGCAATTCTCCAACAGGTGCCTCATTGAGCCATAGGAAATGAATGAACTCGTACAGTTTTCCGCTCACACTCACCTGCTCATTTGCAGGTAGTTAGTCATCCTCTCAATTATTAAAAGAGAAAAAGGGAAGTATAATCCAGAGATGTATAGAAATACAGACAACACAGTCACAGTTTTCTTTTACCATAAGGTTGGTCTGCAGTGTTCAAGGAGTATTCTTAGATATTAAGGGCAAAATATCAGGATGGAAAATGTCAGATTTGCATTTCCTGCTTTTTATTACTAGAAAAAATTGGGAAAAAAGGGTTGCAAGGACATTTTTAGTCACAAACCTTGTAAGGTGTTGGGTTGAGCTTTCTCATGTGGTCAGGTCGCATCTGCTCGAGCTGCCTGATGCAGCGATTTCTGATCTCTTTAAGGGAAGGAAGCTCCTCTCTTTGTTTACCTGCATCAAACTCAAAGATAGCTGAATTTTATTAGTCTATAGCCTAGTTTTTTTATCAATGGACACTCAGAATCAATCATAAAAGAGCCATTGCAGGAGGCTTGATCACGTCCCCAAATCTGACTTGCACAAGTCTTCAGGCGCTAGTAGCAGGATTAAAGGAATTCACAAGAATTCAGAAAATTTTGTTGTCTGACAGAAAAACAGAAATGGAAATCCCACCCGAGTTCCCAGGCCAATAACACTTGAGTAGCTCTTCAACCTGTTGAGGGACAACATATGCTCTCTTTGATTCATTGAAAGGATGGCGACATAGGAGGCGCTCACCCACCTGCAAATTAATAACAAAGGTCAAATCCCCTTAAACAGCTCTTCATAAATGGCAAGACGCAGAATATAAATAAGTAATGATTGAACAAGAATCTTCATATACCTTTGGAGATGGTTCATTTTCCCCAGTCATTATATCCACGAGAGGGTAGCCCTCTTTCCCATATAATCTGTAGCTTCGCTTCTTACAAGGAATAGATACCTGAATTGTGAGGAAAATTTAAGGAAGAAATTGAACACGTGTGTGTAAATGTAATTACTATATATCCTTGAGTCTTGAGCAAGACCTTTGAAACATCTTCCGAAAGCTTAATGCGGGGCTGATTATTTATCTCAACAAGCTTGAAAACACATCCTAGAGCAGCTTGAGCATAACAAGTAACCAGATAAGTACCAATACCAAATGCATCAACCTCGTGACCCTACAATAGAAGAGGACATAGTTAAATAAATAAATAAAAGAGGTGTAGAAACAATCGATCAATCCAAAAGCAGTCAATTTACCTGCTTGTTCAGTGCATCTAATGTTTCCTCATTAAGATCATTACTAGCAGTGATAGTCATCTTCCCAAAGCCAGCCACGCCAAATTCCTTCTCAACATTGCAAAAGAACTTGCGAGCCTCACAGGACAGATATGCTAGATCACCAGAGTCCAATCTAATGCCAGTTGCTTTATAACTGCATAGAAATTTATATAAGCTTAACTCCAAGCTAAATTGTTGAACATCATAAGGATTAAGATCCTTTTCATTATACATATTCCTTTGACAGTAAGAAGAATAAAACAATACAAAAAATAACCTAGGTTGTTACCTCATTTTTCTAGGTTTTTCTTTCTTTTTTGCATATATTACTTCCCTTTTCTACAATAATTCATCTAAAGTGTGAAGAATAATTATCCCGTATCCACCAAATTGACTTGGTTTTTTGGTAGCTCAATAAACAGAGAAACGTCTCCTTGGATGGACATAGTGCAACCATCATCACAGAATATAGATATTCATACAGATAGTTACTTGATTCACATGCTGCCACATTACAGAAATAAAGGGCATAAGTAAAAATTTTGGTTTGCATACCCTAATTCATGGAGGGCCAATGCAACGGCACAAAAATTGGGAATGCCACTTCTCATAACCTGGTTAGCAATATCCAAATCCACACCAATGATCATAAAAGTTTAGGCAAGAACTGAACCTTTATCAGAAATTTACTACTAGGAATTGATCAATTTTTGTGGAAAACAAGGAATCAAGTCAATATAATTGCAAAGCAACATAGTGACAATTTGTCAACTGAAAAGATTTAAGAAAATGATATAAGATAGAAAGTAAAAAGAAAAACCACACAAAATGGGTCAATTCCAAGGATTAAATTTGACCCAGCACCCCGATTAAAAACATGTGTATTTAAAGAGGAAAATGGGATACATTAAAATATACCCGGAAAAGATACATACCTCATAGGTGTCAACAAGAGCTAGAAAGTTATTAGGAAATGCCAAGGCATATGATGTGAAAGCTGCTAGCTCACTTTGATTTGTTTCACCAAAAACATTACTCAACGATTTCGACCTCTGTTAAGTACAAAAAAAGGAGCAATAAGAGATAAAGAAAATGGGGCAAGTAAAAGGACAATCATGAAATGATTGTAGTGCAATAGTTCAATCTAGAATATTTAAATGTGTATTAAGCCAACAAATAAATGATGCAACTCCTGTTTGAGAATGTGATCCAAAATGCAATAGCAACCATCTTCTAAAGAACATTTCATATCAAGTCCTGCAATACCTGAATTTTGTTCAACCATGACTGGGCAAGAGCAACAAAGTCTTCACACGTAGTTGAACCATCAAGACTGCAGAGTGATTTATCCACAATTTCATCCGAACTCTGCAATTCCGTGAACAAATTAGATAATTTCCATCTTACACTGAAATGCTCTCTGCATTTCTTAGAAAGCATTTTAAAAATCTCATACTATTGAAAGAAGAAAAGCTAGATAAAAAGGAAAAATGAAACTATTTTCTAGAGTATCCCTACATAAAGAATCTTAATATTTTCAATTAAACATGAAATACAAATGAAAACTGCCTACCATAAATGAACTGACAAAAGCATGTGAATGTGTTCCACGAAGTGGTATCCCAAATAATTTTCCAGCGGCAACATTACTGTAATTGAAGAACATATCAGTGTCTAGATAATGATACCAACCCATAGGAGAAGCAACAAGATACGGAGCCTAACTATCAGAACATCAAAATAAACCTAAAAGAAAATACTCTATGTATGTTAGGGGTAATGAATCTTAAATTTAGTCCAGAAAAAACTCAATAGAAGAGGAATCATAACTTTTGGGATGATGGTCAACCTATACAGTATCCATTAAACATTGTGTTTAAGATATATAACAAAAATATGAGAACAGAAAAAGATGTACATAATTAAAAATGTTGATCAAAATATTGGACAGACTTACCTTGTGGCATCAAAACCACCCATATAACAGTACCTGGATGCCCCTATACCACCATCAGGTCCCTACAAGAATTATTGTTGCATCTTCAGTTAATATGCATAAGTAAGGAGAAGTTTGAAGAAAGCAATAACCTGCGCACGGCGAAGACCAAACTCTAGTAGAAGCTTAGATTTCCCAGCAACAAATCGATGTCTTGCAGCATTAGTGGTTACAAGAGATGCATAATTGACAAGATTGACAAATGGAGTCTCAAGCAGTTGAACCACCTACAAGGACATGAAAATACAAATTAGATGCAGAGCCACAAATGCTTAAGACTTCACTCCAAACCTAAATTATGAAGAGACAAAGTCCAAGACAGATCTGCATAAAATACTTGGAGGCACTCACAGCAACTGGTCCTTCAACTCTTAGCAGAGGAACCTTTGGGAAAACAACATATCCTTCTGAAATAGCATATACTTGAACATCTGAACAGTCAATTCCTCTAAGGTACTCGAAGAAGCCATCCTGTAAATAAGAAACAAATTAGTAATGTCCTTAATTGCCACTGAGGTGTGCCAAGTATGAAAATTTCATGTTTTCACTAATAAGTTAGAGAACTAAAAGACAAATAAGAGTTTTTACCTCACATGAGGCAGGTAGTGTCTCCTTGAGAAAGGAGATCTCATCTTCTGAGATTTTGAAGTTGGCAATGAATCTTATACATTCTTCTAAGCCAGCAAAAACTGTATATTCACCACCAAAAGGATTCCTCCGGAAGTACAAGTCAAATCTGAAACAAATTGATTGGATTGAAAATTGAAACAAAAGCTTCTGAACCAATCTCTAAGCCTATCTGGCCCTATTGAGTCTCAAATGTATCCGTTATGTGCGAGTATCATTTCTTTCTTATCTTATATTCTTTCTGGTTATGATTGATTTAATATTTTCAAACTTTTATTAATTCTAGAAAATAACATTTGTCAATTCCTTCAAATATAGCCTCCAGGAAGTTTAAATAGAAAGGGGGAGAGAGAGCTATTTAACAAGGCTTTAAATGAAGATCTGATGTCAATAGAGAGAAAATAAGAATGAAGCAAATAGTATATCACAAGGAGACTCATGAGGAAAAAAATAGAAAATCTTGATACATCATCATATGGAACTTGAAAAAAAAAATAAAAGAATAAATTTGAGAAATTCATTTCCCACACAAGCAATTATTTGTTGTGCATTTTCTTAAAAGAATCAAACTCTCCTCCAATAAATTAAATAAGACAATGAAAAAAATAGGACTGTCACATGGAAATAATCCATTTTCTACATTTGACATGAACCCTTTTGCCAATAGAAATTCAATAAGAAGCATTAAAAGATCATTTTTCAACTAGAAAGGCACAAAATATCTAATGATAATGATATGCTTAAACAGAATGAAATATTTAGCAGTCTTCTCATTTGCTAAAGCTAAGAGGTGACACGATGAAGAGTCGCAAGATTAATCCAAATAGAAAGGAGGCAGAATCCCAAACTCACACTGCACGTTCCTGGTGCTTCCCAGCCTTCCAGTAGGCATAGGACATAGTGAACTGGTAGAGATCTGTAAGGAGGGGTGTCACCATCGGGTTGGTCGGGCAGGGGACTACCGGCGCTGGCCACATACCATTAGGGCCGTTGGAAAGCAAATTTGGCTCGGATTCACCCTCCATGTGCAACACAAATGGAACTCTAGCTAGAGGATTTTGATTCAACTGTTTGTTACAACTTGCTAAGAAATCAACTCCTCGAGCATGGGCATTTCTAATTAAAGTGCCTCACATATTGCAGAAATAATAGTGGTCAAGGAAGATGCTGCAAGGCATATAAAAATGCCCATTTAAAGTTGTATCAAAATTAATTTTCACAAGAAATGTCAATTAAACTTCAATTCCACAGTTGAAGATTTTAATGTGATTATGTAGATATTGATATATTATATCATAATGCAATATATTGAAGGATAGACTTTCCCAGTAAAATCGTGAGGTTTGCTCATTGATACAATGAATCCATAGGAAATATGAAAGTGGAATAAGGGCCGAGAATTTAAGTATTTTACTGTTTTCTTCTTTGTTTGTTACTCTGCCTTTGAGATATCTTTGCAAGGCCTCAATATTTTAGTGTGAAAGTCTTTATCCTCCAGAATATTGCATTATCATAAGATATATCAATACCTGCATAATCACATTCAATTATGGAAATGAAGTTTAGTAAACATTCCTTGTGAACAATAATTTTGATACAAATTTAAATATACATATAAGTTAGGCATTTTTAGATGCCTTGCACCTTCCTTGACCTCTATTATTTCTGCGGTTATGGGAACAAAAATACTCCTATTAGTGTCAATAATGGAATATAAATATCTCTAAATATTATAAACAAAATTCTTTATTTTTGCATTCCAAATAATTTCTTCCAATATACTACTAAGAGTTAAGGTGAACATATATTGGTGAATGTCAACTAATATCACGATTCCTTCTTATACTTCGAAATGCATCTTTCATACATACATATGTGAATAATAAATGGTATTCTATAGAAGAAAAGTAAATACCATCTCAGCATCCGTAAGCAAAAAATAGAAGTCCACACTAACCACAGACTAGGAAAAATAGTATGAAGGCTCGTGGTGGCTCGAGGAGGGGTGCACAGAGGGGCTGTCTCCGAGGCTCGCAAAGGGGTCGCCGGTTGCTCGCGGAAGGGATCTTGGTGGCTTTCGGTAGCAGCTCACAGAGGGGCTGCGGTGGCACGTGCTCGTCACTCGCAAAAGTTTACAAGGTGATGGCTCCCGGTGGAATTTGGCTTTCGGGGAGGCCTGATTTGGCTCTGAGTGGGCCACCTCTCTTCTCCCTTCCTCAGCGGCAGTTCAACTTCAATGTTCCTCCCAAATACATGATTTAGGGGTTCTAATTCAGCCACTTTCATTCCTTAGCAGCATTGATTTTTGTTTTTATCTATTTTTTATTTGACCAGGAGTTGACAGATTTATGTACTACAAAATTATTTTACTAAAATTTATCACATAAAAAAATAAAACGTTAGCCTATGGATACACTCGAATCTATGAATGGGCCCGTGGAAGTAAACGTTTACCAAGACTTTTACTAGTATAAAGAGAGGAATATAAGATTTTTTTTGCTCACAAAAATTTATTTATATTAAATAAATATGAGAGAGTAAAAGCTCGAGTTTAAGTATAAAATTTTTAAACTTGTTTTTAATAGCTAAGCATTTTGATCACTTACATATATAATATACCCATTTCAATACCAACCCTTTCCGCACATACGCCCTAACGTGCTCTTCCTACATAATTTTTTTTTTTGCTCTATTCACAATTTTATATTTTGAATAAAAAATATTATTAATAGTGATCCCGTTCACTCCGTTAATTTCTCTTGATTTCACTTTAACAAGAGTTAAATGGAATAGACTAATAGATCCCATAAAAATCATATATGTATTTGATATCAAAAATAAAAAAAATTCTTTAAAGGATAGTATACAAGTCAAAATCTGATTTTATAAATATTATAGAAAAAATAGTAATATATAAGAATATATTTCAATATTTGTATGTATTATAATAAGAATCACTTAATTGGCTCTACAGTATATTATTTCTTACTCCATAATGAGCTCACAATTTGAGATACTAACATTGAATTACTATATTATTTATTAATTACACGTCTACCATAAACCTACTAACAAAATTCTTATTGTGGGTGTTTAATACTTTTACATCACCGCGATTTATCTCGCCCCTTGATAGCCCTATCTCAATTTGTTTGGTCGGAACCTCTAAACAACCCGTCATATCCTTTCGATTATACAACAATTAACGCATTATCAGTATAAGTGATAAATGAATTAAGAATCAAAATAAAATATATTAAGTTATTTTTAAAAAAAATTATCTAGAATTAGAAAATAAACTTTATAAAAAATACTGATATTTTGTAAAGTATATTTTTAAAAATTTTGTACCTTTCTATATTTTTGACATATCTAGAAAATATTTTAATTTCCTAAAACGGGTATTGTAGGGGAGTGAGTTCACAATTCAGTAAGTAGTATTAGCTGACAACGTGATGTCATATTTTCGATTCAGCACATACTCTAAACAAGCAATGTTTAAAAAATAAGATTTAATTATAAATGGGTTAAAGTTTAATAAATGAGGCTTATAATACCAAAACTTTGGGAACCGAGTTTAGCCCGAGTGTACTAGAAATTGAGTGTGAACTGAGAATAGAGTTCCAAACTAAAAATAAAACCCTAAGTCGGGAAATGGAATCCCAAATTAAAAATAAGAACCAAATCCGAGAATGAAATTCTAAACTCAAGATGGGATTGGAAATCAAGAATAAAATCTCGAACTAGAGACAAAAGTCAAAACCAAGAACATGACCCCAAGTCGGAAATGAAACCCGAGGCAAGATTTGGAAAATCGATTTTAGATCATAAACTAATGATGAAAATGAGATAGGAAACCAGGACTAGGGATTCTATTGGATTTGAGTTGAGGGTTCCAAAACTGAGATTTTTAGGGAAAGTCAGTTTTTGCCTAAACATGGCCAAAATTTAGAATTTAATTATGGAAATGACCCAAAAGAGCAAAATAGTAATTTAAAAGTTTAAAAATGGAAAGAAAAGAAAAAAGGAAGTTAGGTTGGATAGGACCATGTTGGGTCGATGAGACTCACCCGACTCACCTCGAGTCACCACACACCAACCTATAATCTCTATAGCACTACTTCAAGATGTGGCTCTAATTAACTCAATTTTTTTTTATCAATTTGAGTGCTACAAATTGCAGAGTTCATGTAAACCTCGTTCTCTTGGAATAAGGAACCGAAAAGGGAAACCAACAATTTTTTAGAGAAAATCGAGGATCTAAGTGAATAAAAAATTGGTAAATAAGGGTTAAAATAGGAATTTGGAAATTCCCAATTGGCCAATAAATACTTAAAAATCATGGAAAAGAATTATAAAGTGAATTGGATGTGAAACCAGACTAGTTCAGGGTAATCCGGGCTTAAACCAGGTAGAATCGTAATGAACCAACTCAAATATTCAGTTTTTAGGTGGATTAAAAATGTTAAGTTGGAAAATTAAAGCCACATTAGATGAGAAATAAATTTAGAAATTTTCAATTGTAAGAAAACCAGTTGAATCAGGCCTGAATCGACCGATTTTTGAATTTGGGTCACAAAACTTGGTCTAATTGAATCGGTTAATGTTCTAGCTAATCAACGGACCGCTGCCAAGTCAACGATGTAAACCCCGTTTCCACATAACATAATGAGAAAGCCGACTAGAAGACCGGGAGATTTCAAGTAAGAACCGAGGTTAAACCTAACGAGATATCGATAACCGAGGGTCAAAATGGGAAATTTGAAAACCCTAAACAATCGATAAATACCTAAAAATCATGGGAAGGAACCATGGATGAAATGGGGGTGTGAGAACCAAACCGGTTTAGGCCGAACCAGACCTAAACTAAGATTAACCATATGGAACTAGTTCAAAGATTCATTTTTATAGGTTGAATAAAAAATCAACTTGGGAAATTGAAGCCACCATTGGATAGAAAATGAATTTATAAGAATTTAGAAATTTTTAAATTTTAAAAAATCAGTCAAATCAGGCCTGAACCGACTGATTTTTGACTTCGGGTCACCGAACCCGGTCGGATCAGATCGGTCAATAGTCCAGCCGGTCAACGGATCATTGCCAAGTCAGCAAGCGTGACCAATCACTATGCGACGCGTGGTGAAGCGCGCCCGATTAGCACTCAGTCAACGCCTTAAAGCACTGACCAATTAGGGAGCGACACGGTCCCCGGTCAACGATCAATATTGGAGAAGCCCAATCAGCTAGGCCGACCAATAGTAAGTGGACACATGGCAAAGGTGCCATACCAGCGTCTGACTAGGATATCGAAGAAACAGTCGACCAATCAGAGGTTGACACATGGGAGAGCCACGTCGGATACCCTCGACCAACTAGAGGCTGATACGTGGTAGTGACAATGTGTGTTAGGAAGGAAATCTGACGTATTTAAATTGGCCAATCAGAAGATGCCACGTGTCACAGTCAACAGTTGACAAAAATACGGTCAATAACCACGTGGGAATGAGCAGCTAATGAGAAGCTACCACGTGGTTGACCAATCACGTACTGCCACATGGCAATCCCACACGTGCAAAGCTCACATTCGCGACATAGTGTCATCTTCCTTACGCATCTTAGTTGATGGTTTTTAAGGGTAGGTGTCACGCCTCGACCCGGTTTGGTTGGATCCCCATGATCAACCTGCCACTCTCCCAGTTTATTAAAGGATTTCCCCTTATTGTAAACCGTAAAGAGTAAGGCGTCCTTTAACCTGCACCTTTTTCCTGTAATAGCATAATCAAAACTGCATGAAATTTAAAACTTTACATACCTGTCTTACAAGCATCTTAGTTGACGGTCTTTAAGGGGAGGCTTTCCGGGATTTCCTGAAAGGGATATAAGGGAAGGGGTGAGTACAACTACTCAGTGAATGGGTTTTTAAAAGCTTTTAACTTTTAAGAAAAACATTTATATGGAGTGTGCCAGACTCCTTTGTTTTAAAAAATCCCTTCATTTAAAAATTCGGGTTTTTCCATTATTTCTTAGTTACCACGGTGTGTCATCACCCAACACACATCCATCATCATGAAGGTTACACACATTCGCAAGTCAGTATCACTATTGAACCCACTAGTGGCTTTGGAGCAACTTTTCCTGCCACCCGGATAGAAGTACGACCACTTCTACCCTGGGAATGAATGGATGTACGTGACATCCGACCCAAAATCCCGAAACCACTTCTTCGTGTCCGTATGAGGACAAAGACCTCATCCTGTCCCCACCCTGGTCTCATGCGCTTGGTGCTACTCCAGATTTTGCACAGACACCTAGAATGACGAACTGCCCTTATAGCCACCAAGTCGTCTAGTGCCCTTAGGACGCATCACTACCCCTCATGGGTGTCTTGATGATCCCGTACTCATAGTGCATGCACAAACAATGTTTTCTTATCAAGCCATGTAATCTGTGGTGCCACTAGTCCAATGGTTCCAACTCTCAACTCAACCCACAATTGTTTATCTTGATTGGTCCGTCGACCTATCATGTAGCACTGCCGCTAGTTGACTGAGCATCTCAATCCTATCTTGGTACCATGGCCAAAGAATTCACTTATTAAGTTTTATGGCACATATATCATGTTCGTTTACGAGCTCCTGCTTGTGCCAACTAGCCTTGGGCCCACTATACGAGATTTTCAAAAAAATTGGGCATTCTAGCCAGCAAGTTCCAAAATTGAGGCCCCCAACCTATAAGAGCTATTCGAGCTCCCGTCAAGAAGGTCTCCCAAATAGTTTAAGCATTGGAACACAGTCAGAGGAGAACACTTCCGACAAAATAGGTTTTCACTGTCCATTATACCAACCGGTATAAGGACATCTCCGTTCATGACCGATAAATGGGTTTTCAACTTCCTTCGAGAAAGTCTCATCATACCAACCGGATATGATCTACTTACAACTGGTAAGTAGTTTTTCCGCATAATTTTCACATCACTTTCTGTTAGTGGTGATGATTAAAGTACCACTAAACAGTGGGTTTTTATAGCGAGGTACTTACCATCCCCTACCGGGTATGATATAAAATTTTCACTCACAACCGGTAAGTGGTTTTTATCTTTAAGTTGTGCTCATCATCCCAACTGGGTATGATGTTAGTAAACCCACTCACCCGTTAATGCTGTGAATTCCACTAGACCGGTTCTTGGTATTCACACGAGCTTGTCCTTGCTGGCATTCCCGGTACTTCGTGTTCCTACACGATATGAACATCTTGGTTCATTATCCTTCGGCCTAACCGCCTTCATTCATTTCAAATGAATGAGAAAGTCAAACTTTCATTTATTTACAATTAGGTCCCTAAAGTTATTTCTCTTTAACTTTAAGTCCCAAATGCCATTTTTTCCTCAAATTGAGTCCCGAAAGTTATAAAATTTATCATAGGACCTCAATTTATTCCATTTCACAAAAAGGGGTTTAATTTCCCAAATTTTCAATTTGGTCCCCCAACTTTTCCAAAATTACCATTTTGCCCTTCCTTTACAAAAATGGTAAATTTTGCCCCAAAAATTTCAAAATTCCTCAATTAGTCCTCCAACATTATTTTCATGCCCAATTGATCCTCAATTTCATAAAATTTCATTTTGGTCCTTTGAATTTCAAAACTCCCCAATTTTCGCCCAATTCTAACTTCTTAACACAGCCGAATTTGATTTAATCAAATTGACCCATCAAATGTTTCCAATTGTTGAAATTGAGTTTCTACATGTTCATACGATTCTTCAGAAATGTGAATCGCAAGTTTTAATGTCGGGACGAGCTCAAACAGAGCTTCGTCGAAAAATGAACTATAGAGAGAGAAAGCTTCAATTACTCACCAGTGAAGGCACGACGGTTCGAGCTTTTGATCTAGGCAGATAGCTCTCATCCTGAGGTTCATCCTAGAATCAAGAATCGCATCAATTGATGCGGAATTAGATTAGAATTTTGTCATTGAAATTCGATCGATTCTCTCTCTAGCACTGATCGAAAATTGTAAAGGGGAGCCGAATTGGCTTACCTTTCGGTCCTAATTCGGCCGTGGAAAGGCTGAGGAAGTGTTGGGAGGGCTTGGTCTAGCCTGAGGAGGGCTTGAAATGGCTGATTTCAGCTTGGCCGAAATAGGGCAGCTTCGATCCGCAGGAGTTGCTTCACTATTCCGTCATGTTGGCGCTTCTCCAACGATTTTCAGATTGACTGTAGTTTGCTAGCAGATAGCTGTCTTCTCCCCGGTTCTAAAGAGACCGACCTTTGTTCAAGTCGAAGCTCTGGTTCGAGCTTTATCGGGAAATGGTGCAATAGTGAGAGAGAGAAGTGTTTAGGTGTGAGGAGAATGAAATGGGGATGACCTATTTATATAGGCGTAAAACCCGTGTATTAAATGGATGAGATTTATTATTACTATTAATATTACCAATAATTTAATTTCGATATTAATTCCAATAAATTAAATTTCGGTATTAATTCCAATAATTTAATTTAGGTATTAAATTATTGGTATTAATTAAAATAATTAAATATATATTAATTTATGGTTATTTATGATAAGGTGTACATACGAATTTTTTACCAAAATTTCGAGTTACAAAAAAATTAATACTTCCTAGGAGGTCACCTATCCTCACACTACTCTCGGGTAAGCACACTTAACTTTAAAGTTCTTATGGAATCTAGTTCACCTGAACCACTTTGGTTTTTGTTTTCTAATTTGTCTTAAGTTTCTTTTCCAAGGTTTAATTAACCCTTTGGATCACCCGAGAGTTGTAAATTCCCAACTTGCCCATTCATAAATAATCGGGTTTGTGAACCAGTTCTGAATCCTCACTTGGTTTGACCGGTTCTTTTCCTGGTTTTCCTTAGCTCAAAAGGGCGGGTTTTACAACTCTCCCCTCGTTTTAAGAGTTTTGTCCCCAAAACTTAGTTAACATCCTTGCATGAGCAATCATTTCCTTTGATGCCCCTTTGGTGTTTGCTTAAGGTATAAACTTTTCTCTCATCCATGAAATTAGTCCCTTTTACAACATTCACTTAAGAAATTCATTTTCGTTAATATTATTTACTCCCTCCATGGAGTTTGTCATCACTAGACATACGTTACCTCAGGGTACATTCTTAGATTTTATCTCTCTTTTTGCTTAGAGCAACATTCTTCCCCTTTAGGTCCCATACTCAAGATTGGGAATTCCAAGATAACTAACCATTTTCGTGTCTAGTTAAATGCTTGATCATTGAAACACTTAGCTCGTCGTCCTATAGAGCATTTTGTACTTATTTTCACAGATTTCTTTATCACCACCTTTTCGTCCTATTTCAACTCTTTCTCCATTTGTTGTCTATTATAAATTCGATCCTTTACTTCTACTCTTGATGTTGTCTTCTCCTGTTTACCTTTACTTCTCAGGTCTTGCAAGACATCTTTTATACTCTATCTGCATCCTCATTCATACCCAATACCTGTCTATTTCCTTAGGGAGCATGTAAATCTTCTTTATTTCAAGATTTCTTGATCATTATGTGAGAAGCTTGCCTATTTCTTTATTGGCTTGAGTTTGGTTGTTAATTTGTCCTTTTGGTTCCTTTAGGGATTTCTTTCATCCTTCTCTTTCAGAGTATTTGACCTTTCCGCCTCTCTTCCTTGTCGGAACTTACATCATGGTTCTTCTGCGTATTAGCTGGTTAGCTGCCCCGCCTCCACCAGTCCCTTGGTTTAGGTCTTCTTAGGGCAGTTGTCTTCTCGAGTACTCTTGTCCTTAACATCATCTTACTGACCTTTTTAGGCTGTAGTCCTTTCTACCTCCCGATCTTCCTTAGGTATGTTGGTTAGAGACTTTGATTTTTAACTTTTCTGCTTTTTCCAAAAGAGGTAGTACTTTAAAATTATATAACTTTTCTAAAGCATATTAGTCTTGGCCTCTAACACTTCCTTCCTTCAAGTAGTTTCTAATGAGGGGTTGGCTCCTTACACATCCGCCAACCAATGATTCATTTTCACAGCGTATTCCTTCTCTTCTTCACTCTCACTGTGTCATTCCCTAGAGTTTCGGGGGACGTTTTTCTGTGTTTGCCCCTTATGAGATGGTTCTAAGTATGATTCTCATGTACCTTATCCCTATTCATGAGGTATCCTTCTCAGTTTGACCTTTTTAAGAAGTTTTTGTATTCACCTCGTCTTTTCTTGACCTCTTTTTGAATTGTTTATGTAACCCGCTCCATGGTATCGGTCTCTTATCCTTCATGTCCTTCGTGACCTTTGAGGAGGTATTGCCCTGAATCTATGAGGTGTGGAACACCCCTTCTTTCCTTACACCTATAATAGTTCAACTTGGTACTTGTCCTTTAGTAGGGTTAGGCATCTCTTCAGGTAATGTCACGCCCTGACCTGGTTTGGTCGGATCCCCGTGATCAACCCGCCACTCTCCCGGTTTATTAAAGGTTTCCCCTTATCGTAAACCGTAAAAAGTAAGGCATCCTTTGACTTGCACATTTTTCCTAGAATAGCATAATCAAAACTGTATGAAATTTAAAACTTTACATACATGTCTTACAAGCATCTTAGTTGATGGTCTCTAAGGGGAGGTTTTCTAGGATTTCCTAAAAGGGATATAAGGGAGGGGGTGAGTACGACTACTCAGTGAATGGGTTTTTAAAAGCTTTTGACTTTTAAGAAAAACATTTATATGAAGTGTGCCAGACTCCTTTGTTTTCAAAAATCCCATCATTTAAAAATTTGGATTTTTTCCATTATTTCTTAGTTACCACGGTGTGTCATCACCCAACACACATCCTTCATCATATACACATTCGCAAGTCAGTATCACTACTGAACCCGCTAGTGGCTTCGGAGCGACTTTTCCTACCACCCGGATAGAAGTACGACCACTTCTACCCTAGGAATGAGTAGATGTAAGTGACATCCAATCCACAATCCCGAAATTACTTCTTTGTGACCGTATGAGGACAGAGACCTCATCCTATCTCCACCCTGGTCTCATGCGCTTCGGTAAGTAGTGATGATTAAAATACCATTAAATAGTGGGTTTTTATATCGAGGCACTTATCATCCCTAACCGGGTATGATGTTAGTAAACCCACTCACTACCGGTAAGTGGTTTTTAAATTATAAGGTGTGCTCATCATCCCAACCGGGTATGATATTAGTAAACCCACTCACAACTGGTAAGTGGTTTTTAACTTCAAACTGTGCTCATCATCCTAACTGGGTATGATGTGAATAACCCACTCACAACCGGTATGTGGTTTTTATCTTGAATTTGTACTCATCAACCCAACCGGGTATGATGTTAGTAAACCCACTCACTCGTTAATGTCGTGAATTCCACTAGACTGGTTCTTTATATTCACGCAAGCTTGTCCTTGCTGGCGTTTTCGTTACTTCATTTTCCTACACGATATGAACAACCTTGTTCATTATTACTCAGCATAATAGCCTTCATTCATTTCCAATGAATGAAAAAACCCAAACTTTTAGTTATTTGCAATTAGGTCCCTAAAGTTATTTCTCTTTAACTTTAAGTCCCTAATGTCGGTTTTTCCTCAAATTGAGTCCCGAAACTTTTAAAATTTATCTTGGGACCTCAATTTATTCAATTTCATCAAAAAGGGGTTTAATTTCCCAAATTTCTAATTTGGTCCCCCAATTTTTCCAAAATTACCATTTTGCCCTTCTTTTACAAAAATGGTAAGTTTTGCCCCAAAAATTCCAAAATTCTTCAATTGGTCCTCCAACATTATTTTCATGCCCAATTGACCCTCAATTTCATAAAATTTTATTTTGGCCCTTTGAATTTCGAAAATCCCCAAAATTTTCCCCCAATTTCAACTCTTCAACATTACCGAATTTGATTTCATCAAATTGATCGATCAAACACTTCTAATTATTGAAATTGGAGTTGAAATTGAGTTCCTGCATGTTCATACGATTCTAAGAAACTTAGAATCGCAGATTTTATCGCCGGAACGAGCTCAAACGAAGCTTTGTCGGAAAACAGACTGTAGAGAGAGAAAGCTTCGATTACTCACCAGTGAAGGCACGACAGTCCGAGCTTTCGATCTGGGCAGATAGGTCTTGTCCTGAGGTTTATCCTAGAATCAAGAATTGCATCAATTGATGTAGGATTGGATTAAAATTTCGTCATTGAAATTCGGTCGACTCTCTCTCTAGCACCGATCGAAAATTGTAAAGGGGTGTCGAATTGGCTTACCTTTCGGTCCTAATTCGGCTGTGGAAAGGCTGAGGAAGTGTTGGGAGGGCTTGGTTTGGCCTGAGGAGGGCTTGAAATGGCCAATTTCAGCTTGGCCGAAATAAGGTAGCTTCGGTCCGCTAGAGTTGCTTCACTATTCCATCATGTCAGCGCTTCTCCAACGATTCTCGGATTGACTGGAGTTTTGCTATCAGATAGTTGTCTTCTCCCCGGTTCTAAAGAGCCTGACCTTTGTTCAAGTCGAAGCTCTGGTTCGAGCTTTACCGGGAAATGGAGCAGTAGAGAGAGAGAGAGAGAAGTGTTCAGGTGTGAGGAGAATGAAATGGGGATGACCTTTTTATATAGTCGTAAAACCCGTGTATTAAATGGGCGAGATTTATTACTAGTATTAATATTGCCATAAATTATTGGTATTAACTCCAATAATTTAATTTCGGTATTAATTCCAATAATTTAATTTTGGTATTATATTATTTGTATTAATTCCAATAATTTAATTTAGGTATTAAATTATTGGTATTAATTTCAATAATTAAATATATATTAATTGATGGCTATTTAAATTATTGGTCATCCATCCTCACACTACTCTTAGGTAAGCACGCTTAACTTTGAAGTTCTTATGGAATCTAGTTCACCTAAACCAATTTGGTTTTTGTTTTCTAGTTTGTCTTAAGTTTCTTTTCCAATGTTTAATAAATCATTTGGATCAACCGGAAGTTGTAAATTTTCATATTGCTTATTCCTAAATGTAAACCGGTTTGGTTTTCTTATTCAGTTTGACCGGTTCTTTTCTCAGTTTTCCTTAACTCAAATGTGCGCGGTTTACAGGTAATGTCCCATCGTTATTCCCTTACATGGATTGTTGTGATTCTTACTTTCCTTCGAGTGGGGCTTTTTCCAAGGTTACTATTGGTTTGGTGCTTACTATTCTTGAGTCTGATCACTTTGACAGTTTTTTAGCTGAATCACCTTTGCTAAGGGTCATGGTAAGAGTCCTCCTAGGTTTCCTAATTCATCTTCCATCACTAGGTTGCGACTCTTCCTTAGTTTCTAGGATAGTGCGGGTTTGTTTTATTTTTTCTTATGCCATATTCCTAGTAAGATCACATCCTCAAAAAATAGAGTTTTGGGGAATTTGAATCTTTTATTAACATGGGGATACAAAAGGTTGTGCTCTTAGTCCATTAACAGAAAATGGTTGCAAAATAACTAAGGAGCTATGGAATTTTGATAAACGTCTTCCTCCATAATTAGAGTTGTGCCACCAATAGTTCCTAGCACCATTCTCTAGGATACTTTCCCATTTGGTCTTTTGACATTTCACCCTGGTCTCAAGCATTTGGGAAGCTTCTAGGGTTGTCTCCCTACGGAGGTAGGGTGTTGAGTAGAGCCATTCCAAGTTTTCTTGGTTCCTCTCCGGGAGCCATCTGAAAATTTTCAGATAAATCCTATTAGTTACTATATTTTCTAGTCTTGATTATGTATTCGAGGAAACAGGCTTTGATACCACTCTAGTTGTCACGCCCCGACCCGGTTTGGTCGGATCCCCGTGATCAACCTGCCACTCTCCCAGTTTATTAAAGGGTTTCCCCTTATTGTAAACCATAAAGAGTAAGGCATCCTTTAACCTGCACCTTTTTCCTAGAATAACATAATCAAAACTGTATGAAATTTAAAACTTTACATACTTGTCTTACATGCATCTTAGTTGACAGTCTCTAAGGGGAGGCTTTTCGGGATTTCCTGAAAGGGATATAAGGGAGGGGTTGAGTACAACTACTCAGTGAATGGGTTTTTAAAATCTTTTGACTTTCAAGAAAAACATTTATATGGAGTGTGCCAGACTCCTTTGTTTTCAAAAATCCCTTCATCTAAAAATTCGGGTTCTTCCATTATTTCTTAGTTACCACGGTGTATCATCACCCAACACACATCCTTCATCATGAAGGTTACACACATTCGCAAGTCAGTATCACTACTGAACCCGCTAGTGGCTTCGGAGCGACTTTTCCTACCACCCAGATAGAAGTACGACCACTTCTACCTTGGGAATGAGTGGATGTACTGACATCCGACCCAAAATCCCGAAATCACTTCTTCGTGTCCGTATGAGGACAGAGACCTCATCCTGTCCCCACCCCGGTCTCATGCACTTGGTGCTACTCTAGATTTCGCACAGACACTTGGAAGAATGAACTACCCTTATAGCCACTAGGTCGTGCAGTGCCCTTAGAACGCATCACTACCCCTCATTGGCACCTTGATAATCCCGTACTCATACTGCATGCACAAACAATGTTTTCTTATCAAGCCATGTAATTTGTGGTGCCACTAGTCCAACGGCTCTAACTATCAACTCAACCCATAGTTGTTTGTCTTGATTGGTCCGTTGACCTGTCATGTCGCACTGCCGCTTGTTGACTGAGCATGTCAGTCCTATCTTGGTACCATGACTAAACAATTCACTTATAAAGTTTTATGGCACATATATCATGTTCATTTACGAGCTCGTGCTCATGCCAACTGGCCTTGGGCCCACTGTACGAGATTTTCAAAACAACTAGGCATTCTAGCCCGCAAGTTCCAAAATCGAGGCCCCCGGCCTATAAGAGCATTGGTACACAGTCAGTGGAGAACACTTCCGACAATATAGGTTTTCACTGTCCATTATACCAACCGGTATAAGGACATCTCCATGAAATGGGGATGAACTCTTTATATAGGCGTAAAACCCGTGTATTAAATGGACGAGATATATTACTAGTATTAATATTGCCATAAATTATTGGTATTAATTCAAATAATTTAATTTTGGTATTAATTCCAAAAAATTAAATTTTGGTATTAATTCCAATAATTTAATTTAGGTATTAAATTATTGGTATTAATTAAAATAATTAAATATATATTAATTTATGGTTATTTTTGATAAGGAGTACATGCGAATTTTTGACCAAAATTTTGGGTTACAAAAAAATTCATACTTTCTAGGAGGTCACCCATCCCCACACTACTCTCGGGCAAGCATGCTTAACTTTCAAGTTCTTATGGAATCTTGTTCACCTGAACCACTTAGGTTTTTGTTTTCTAATTTGTCTTAAGCTTCTTTTCCAAGGTTTAATTAACCCTTTGGATCACCCGAGAGTTATAAATTCCCAATTTGCCCGTTTAGAAATAATCGGGTTTGTGAACCATTTCTGAATCCTCACTTGGTTTGACCGGTTCTTTTCCTGGTTTTCCTTAGCTCAAAAGGGCGGGTTTTACAGTAGGTTTTTCAAAATTTCCTGAAAGGGATATAAGGGAGGAGTGAGTACGACTACTCAGTGAATGGGTTTTTTTTTTCAAAACCTTTAAATTTAGGAAAAAGATTTGTTTTGGAGTGTGCCAAACTCCTTTCTTTCAAAAGTCCTTTGATTTCAAATCTCGATTTTTACCACCATTTCTTTTTAACCACGGTGTGTCATCACCCAATGCACATTCTTCATCATGATTGGAATTAATACCAATAATTTATGGCAGTATTAATACTAGTAATAAATCTCTCCCATTTAATACACGATTTTATACCTATATAAAGATATCATCCCCATTCATTCTCCTCACACCTGAACATTTCTTTCTCTCTCTACTGCTCCATTTCTCGGTGAAGCTCGAACCAGAGCTTCGACTTGAACATTTTTCTTAAACTCAGAAGGAGAGGTCAGGCTCTTTAGAATTGGGGGGGGGGGGGGGGGGGGGGGGAAGTAAGCTATCTGATAGCAAAATCTAGTCAATCCAAGAATCATTGGAGAAGCACCGACATGATGGAACAGTGAAGCAGCTCCGACGGAACGAAGCTGCCCTATTTCGGCCGAGTTGAAATTGGCCATTTCGAGCCCTCCTCAGGCCAAACCAAGCCTTCCCAACACTTCCTCAGCCCTCCAACGACCGAATTAGGACTGAAAGGTAAGCTAATTCGACACTCCTTTGCAATTTCCGGCCGGTGCTAGAGAGAGAACCGGTAGAATTTCATTATTGAAATTCTAACTCAATTTGGCATCAATTGATGTGATTCTTGATTCTAGGGTGAACCTCAAGATGAGAGCTATCTGCCCAGATCGAAAGCTCGGACCGTCGTGCCCTCATCGGTGAGAAATCGAAGCTTTCTCTCTCTACAGTCTATTTTCCGGCGAAGCTTCATTTGAGCTCGTTCTAACGTTAAAATCTGTGATTTGGGGACCAAATTGGAAATTTGGGAAATTAAACCCCTTTTTGTGAAATTGTTTAAATTGAGGTTCCAAGATAAATTTTAAAAGTTTCGGGACTTAATTTGAGATAAAACCGACATTTGGGGACTTAAAGTTAAAGAGAAATAACTTTAGGGACCTAATTACAAATAACTAAAAAGTTTGGGTTTTCTCATTCATTGGAAATGAATCAAGGTTTTTAAGTCGAGTTATAGTGAGCAATGATGTTCATATCGTGTAGGAACATGAAGTACCGAGAACGCCAGCATGGATGAGCTCGCGTGAATACAAAGAACCGGTATAGTGGAATTCACTGCGTTAACGGGTGAGTGGGTTTATAAACATCATACCCGATTGGGATGATGAGCACAACTTAAAATTAAAAACCACTTATCAGTTGTGAGTGGGTTTACAAATATCATACTCGATTGGGATGATGAGTACAACTTAAAATTAAAAACCACTTACCGGTTGTGAGTGGGATTATATGTCATACCCGGTTAGGAATGATAAGTGCCTCGGTATAAAAACCCACTATTTAGTGGTATTTTAATCATCACCACTTAGAGAAAGTGATGTGAAAATTATGTGGAAAAACTACTTACCAGTTGTAAGTAGATCATACTTAGTTGGTATGATGAGACTTCCTCGAAGGAAGTTGAAAACCCGTTCATCGGTTATCAACGGATATGTCCTTATACAGGTTGGTATAATGGGCAGTGAAAACCTATTTTGTCGGAAGTGTTCTCCCCTGACTATGGGCCAATGCTTAAACTATTTGGGAGATCTTCTTGACGGGAGCTTAAATAGCTCTTTTAGGACAATGGACTCGGCTTTGGAACTTGGGGGCTAAATGCCCAATTTTGAAAATCTCATACAGTGGGCCCAAGGAAAGTTGGCACAAGCAGGAGCTCATAAACAAACATGATATATGTGCCATAAAACTTAATAAGTCAATTGTTTGGCCATAGTACCAATATAGGACCGACATGCTCAGTCAACTAGCGACAGTGCAACATGACAGGTCGACGGACTAATCAAGACAAACAACTGCGGGTTGAGTTGAGAGTCAAGGCCGTTGGACCAATGACACCAGAGATTGCATGGCAATATGAGAAAACATTGTTTGTGCATGCACTATGAGTACGGGATCATCAAGACGCACATGAGGGGTAGTGATGCATCCTAAGGGTACTGGACGACCTGGTGGCTATAAGGGCAGTTCGTCGTTCCAGGTGTCTGTGTGAAATTTGGAGTAGCACCAAGCGCATGAGACCGGAGTGGGGACATGATGAGATCTCTGTCCTCATATGGACACGAAGAAGCAATTTCGGGATGGAGGGTCAGATGTTGCATACATCCACTCATTCCTAGGGTAAAAGTGGTCGTGCTTCTATCCAGGTGGCAGGAAAAGTTGCTCTGAATCCACTAGCGGGTTCGGTAGTGATACTGACTTGCGAATGTGTGTAACCTTCATGATGAAGGATGTGTGTTGGGTGATGACACACCGTGGTAACTAAGAAATAATGGAAAAACCTGAATTTTTAAATGAAGTGATTTTTGAAAAGAAAGGAGTCTAGCACACTCCATATAAATATTTTTTTTTAAAGTCAAAAGATTTGAATCCCATTCACTGAGTAGTCGTACTCACCCCCTCCCTTATATTTCTTTCAGGAGATTTCTGAAAGCCTACCCTTAAAGACCATCAACTACGACACTTGTGAGATAGGTATGATGAATTTAAAATATTATGCAGTTTTGATTATGTTATTCCAGGAAAAAGGTGCATGTTTAAAGGATGTCTTACTCTTTACAATTTAGGATAAGGTGAAACCCTTTAATAAACCAAGAGAGTGGCAAATTGTTCATGGGGATCCAACCAAACTGGTCGGGGTGTGATAGTAAAAGTGGACGTACTTCTATCTAGGTGTCCGGTAAAGTCGCTCCGACACCACAAGTGGGTGAGGTGGACGGGCTGGGCTGCGATTGTGTGTTTGACATTTATGATGAAGGATGTGTGTTGGGTGATAACACACTGTGATAATAAGTAATGTGTTTTTTTAATAAAATCGAGACTTGAATATGAGAAAATTTAAAGGAATTATTGAGTATGTCACACTTAAACTTGAAACTATTTTGTTTATAGATACTTCATTTTTAAAATACCCATTCACTGAGTTGTAGAAACTCACCCCTCTTTTCTATCCCTTTTCAGGAAAAAAAAGAGAAAATGATAAGGAATAATACCGAGCCTCATCCTATGTTAGGTATGCTTAATTTCTCTAAAGCTTGCATTTTATTTGATATATGTCTTTCCGACGAACAAGGTCGAAAGTATACATGGCTCCCCTTCAATTAAAGAAGGGGGAAGCCCCTCTTAGACCGGTAGAGCGGTGGGTTGTTCACGGGGATCTGACCAAACCAGGTTGGGGCGTAACAAATATCATACCCGGTTGGGATGATAAGCACCTCGAAAATGAAAATCCACTGCTAAGTGGTATTTTATTCATCACTCCTAAGAGAAGTGAGGTGGAAATCAAGCGGAAAAACTAATTAACGGTTGTAAGTAGATTATACCCGGTTGTTATGATGAATCTTCCTCATAAAAAGTGGAAAGCCTGTTCATCGGTTATGAATGGAGATGTCCACATACTCTGTTGGTATGATGGATAGTTGAAAAGAATATTTTTCCAGAAGTGCTCTTCCCTAACTATGTGCCACTCCTTTAACATTTTGGGAGACCTTCTTAACGGGAGCTCGAATAGCTCTATTAGGCCAGAGGTCTTGGTTTTTGAACTTGGGGGTGCTAATATGCCTGAGTTTTGAAAATCTCGAATAGTAGGCCCTAGGCCAGTTGAAACGAGCAGGAGCTCGTAAACAAACATGATTAATATGACTTGAAAACTTATGTAAATGAGTTGTTTGGCCATGGTACTGAGATAGGACTGACATACTCAGTCAACTAGTGGCAGTGTGGCATGACAGGTCTCCAGACTAGTCAAGACAAACAAGTGTAGGTCGAGTTGAGGGTCGGGGCTGTTGGACCAGTGGCACCACAGATTAAATGGAATTATGTTAAAACTGTTGATTGTGCATACACTATGTTACGAGTCCTTCAAGACGCCCAAGAGGAGTAGTGATGCGTCCTTGGGCTTTGGATGACCTGGTGGATATAAGTGCAGTTAGTCGTACTAGAAGTCTTGCAAAGCTCGAAGTAGCTTCAAGCGCATGAGATCAGGGTGGGGATAGGATGAGGTCTCTGTCCTCATATGGATATGGAGATTTGTTACAGGATTGAGGGTTGGATGTCATGAACATCCACTCATTCTTAGGGTAGAAGTGGACATGCTTCTTTCTAGGTGGCTGGTAAAGTCACTTCGACGCCACAAGTAGGCTCAATAGACGGGTTGGCTTGCGACTGTGTATTTTACCTAGATGATGAAGGATGTGTGTTGGGTGATGACACACTGTGGTAATAAGAATGGTTATAAAAACCAAAATTGTGAATGAAAGGTTTTTAAAAGAAAATAAGGAGTCTGACACACTCCAAATCAAACATTTTTCCTGAAAGTTTAATTTTGAAAACCCATTCACTGAGTTGTTGTACTCACCCCTCCCTTATATCTCTTTTAGGTAACCCCGGAAAAACTTACCCCAAAGACCACCAGCTAACACACCTATAACGTAGGTATGATAAGTTTAAAATTTTGTGCAGTTTTGATTTATGTTATTCTAGGAAAGGTGTAGGTTTAAAGGACGTCTTACTCCTTCTAGTTTATAAACAAGGGGCAACCCTTAGTAAACTGAGAGAGTGGCGGGTTGGTCATGAGGATCCAACCAAACTAAGTCGTGGTGTGACAACTTGAGTGGTATTAGAGCTTGTTTCCTCGAATACATAATCAAAACTAGAAAATATAGTAACTAATAGGATTGATTTTAAAATTTTCAGATGGCCCCAAGAAAAGTATCCAAATAAACCCACACTACATTAGATACCCCGAAAACCAGGGAGAACCCCATTCTAGTAGAGGAAATGAACCAAGAGCATAAAAGGACCCTTGGAGTAACCTCGGGTCAATGAGGACTCGACAAGAAAGCCTCCAATGTGTTTAGGCTCAAGGACGGCAAGACATCGAAGGATATGAAGGCCCAACAAAAGATTGATAAAGAACTTCAATCCTACTTGGATTCAACTAACAGAGAAAGGAAACTGGACTACGATTTGCGAGGTGATGGAGTACTGACCTATAAGGGTAGGGTATGTGTGCCTCAAGACAAGGAGTTATGGAGATTAATATTGGAAGAGGCACACGATTCAGTGTATGCTATGCATCCGAGCAATACTAAAATGTACCACACTCTCAAACAAGGATACTAGTGGAAGGGTATGAAGAGGGAAATTACGAAATATGTAGCCCGATGCTTGTCCTGTCAACAGATAAAAACAAAGCATTAGAAGCCGTCAGGACTACTACAACCCTTACCAATTCTAAAATGGATATGGGAACACATCACCATGGATTTCGTCACGGGCCTGCCGTTGACCAGAAAAGGTCGAGATGCGATTTGGGTAATTGTGGATAAATTGACCAAATTAGCTCATTTCCTTCCTATAAGAGTGACGGATATAGTAGAACAGCTGGCCATCCTAATAAGACTCCACGGTGTCCCGGTGAGTATAGTATCAGATAGAGATCTGAGATTTACTTCCAGGTTTTGGCCGAGTCTGCAAAACGCCATGGGAACCAAACTCCACATGAGTATGGCATTTCATCCTCAAACAGATGGTCAGTCTGAGCAAACCATCCAAACCTTGGAAGACATGCTAAGGGCATGTGTACTCACCATGAATAATAGTTGGGAGGAATACTTATGCCTGATGGAATTTACGTATAATAATAGTTATCAGGCCAGCATCCAGATGGCTCCCTATGAAGCCCTTTATGGACGACCTTGTTGCACCCCTTTGTTTTGGGAAGAAGTGGGCGAAAGGAAGTTAGAGAAAACTGAGATAATAGAGGATGCCACAGAGAAGATAAAATTAATAAGGAGTCATCTTAAGACTGCACATGATAGGCAGAAGAGTTATGCAGACAATCGAACAAAGGATTTGGAGTTCAAAGTGGGTGATCAAGTATTCCTCAAAGTATCTCCATGGAGAGGAATACTTAGGTTTTAGCAAAGAGGAAAGTTAAAACCCATATATATCGGTCCATATCCCATTATTCAAAGGATAGGACCAATAGCATATAAATTAGAACTGCCTCCTGATTTGTAGAGAATACATGACGTATTCCACATTTCAGTACTTCAAAAATATCAGCTTGATCCTAGTCACGTACTGGACTGACCTCCAATAGAATTGGATGGGAACTTGACTTATCAGACAGAGCCGGTACGAATCATCGACCGGAGAGACAAAAATTTAAGGAACAAGAAAATCCCTATGGTCAAGGTGTTGTGGCAAAATGGACCCATGCAGAAAGAGACATGGGAAACCGAGTCTCTAATAAGGGATAGTTATCCTCAATTATTTAACGTGTAACTGTTTTGGGGACAAAACCCTTAAAAGGAGGGGAGAGTTGTAAAACCCGCACTTTTGAGTTAAGGAAAACCGGGAAAAGAACCGATCAAACCGAGTAAGAAAACCAAGCCAGTTTACAAACTCTATCATTTGGGAACAAGCAATTTGGAAATTTACAACTTTTGGATGATCCAAAGGGTTTATTAAACCTTGGAAAAGAAACTTAAGACAAATCAAAATAGAAAAACCAAATTGGTTTAGGTGAACGAGATTCCATAAGAACTTTGAAGTTAAGCGTGCTTGCCCGAGAGTAGTGTGAGGAAAAATTTTTATGCGAACGTACGCCTTATCATAAATAGGCATAAATTAATATATATTTAATTATTGTAATTAATACTAATAATTTAATTCCTAGATTAAATTATTGGAATTAATACAAATAATTTAATATTGAAATTAAACCATTGGAATTAATACCAATAATTTATGGCAATATTAATACTAGTAATAAATCTCTCCCATTTAATACATGATTTTTCACCTATAAAAAGAGGTCATCCCCATTCATTCTCATCACACCTGAACACTTCTCTCTCTCTCTCTCTCTCTACTGCTCCATTTCCCGGTGAAGCTCGAACCAGAGCTTTCACTTGAACATTTTCTTAACCTTGGAAGAAGAGGTCGGGCTCTTTAGAACCGGGGAGAAGACAGCTATCTAATTGCAAACTCCAGTCAATCTGAGAATTGCTGGAGAAGCGTCGGCATGATCGAACAGTGAAGCAGCTCTGACTGACTGAAGCTGCCCTATTTCGGCTAAGCTAAAATCGGCCATTTTGAGCCTTCCTAAAACCAAACCAAGCCCTCCCAACACCTCTTCAGTCCTTCCTCGGCCGAATTAGGATCAAAAGGTAAGCCAATTTGGTTCCCCTTTACAATTTCATATCGTTGTTAGAGAGAGAGTCGGCTGAATTTCAATGAAGAAATTCTAATCCAATTCAACATCAATTGATGTCATTGTTGATCCTAGGAAGAACCTCTGAAGAAGAGCTACCTGCCCATATTGAAAACCTCCACCGCCGCGCCCTCACCGGTGAGAAATCAAAACTTTTTCTCTCTATAGTCTGTTTCCTATGAATCTTCGTTTGAGCTCGTTCCAACGTTAAAATCTGTGATTCAAAGTTCCTTAGAATTGTATGAACATGTAGAAACTCAATTTCAACTCCAATTTCAACAATTTGAGGTGTTTGATTGGTCAATTTGATGAAATCAAATTTGGCAGTGTTGAAGAGTTGAAATTGGGAAAAAAAGTTGAGGAAATTGGGGATTTTTGGAAATTTGAAGGACCAAAATGTAATTTTCTAAAATTAAGGGTCAATTGGTTATGATAAGAATATTAGAGGGCTAATTGATAAATTTTGGAATTTTTGGGGCAAAAATTTACCATTTTTCTAAAGAAGGGGCAAAATGGTAATTTTGGGAAAATTGATGGACCAAATTGGAAATTTGGGAAATTAAACCCCTTTGTGTGAAATCAAATAATTTGTGGTCCTAAGATAAATTTTAAAGGTTTCAGGACTCGAATTTAGGAAAAACCCGGCAATAGGAACTTAAAGTTAAAGAAAATTAACTTTAGGGACCTAATTGAAAATATATGTAAAGTTGTGTTTTCTCATTCATTTGGAACGAATGAGAGCTATTAGGCCAAAGAATAATGAACAATTATGTTCATCTCGTGTAGGAGAACGAGACATCGAGAATGCCAGTTGAGGTCTAGCTTGCTAAGGATGGAACCCGACTAAGTGGAATTTCACTGCACTATCAGGTGAGTGGGATTATATATCATACCCGGTTGGGGATGATAAGTGTCTTGGTATAAAAACCCACTGTTTAGTGGTATTTTAATCATCACCACTTAAAGAAAGTGATGTGAAAATTTTGCGAAGAAAACTACTTACCAGTTGTAAGTAGATCATAACCGATTGGTATGATGAGATTTCCTCGAATGAAGTTGAAAACCCATTCATCGGTTATGAACAGAGATGTCCTTATACCGGTTGGTATAATGGACAGTGAAAACCTATTTTGATGGAAGTGTTCTCCTTTGACTGTGTGCAAATGCTTAAACTATTTGGGAGACCTTCTTGACGGGAGCTCGAATAGCTCTTATATGCCGGGGGCCTCGGTTTTGGAACTTGAGGGCTAAAATGCCCAATTTTTGAAAAATTCGAATAGTGGGCCATAGGTCAATGGACACGGGTAAGAGCTCGTAAAAGAACATGATATATATATATATATATGTGTGTGTGTGTGTGTGTGCCATTAAAACTTAATAAGTGAATTGTTTGGTCATGGTACCAAGGCAGGTCCGACATACTCAATCAACTAGTAGCAGAGTGACATGACCGGTTTTCGAACCAGTCAAGACAAACAGCTACAGGTTGAGTTGAAGGTCGAGACTGTTGGGACAAATGGCACCACATATTACATGGTAATTTAAGAAAACTTTGTTTTTGCATGCACCATGAGTACGAGATCATCAAGACGTCCATAAGGGGTAGTGATGTGTCCTAAGGGCCCTGGACGACTCGGTGAGTATTAGGGCAGATCGTCGTTCCAGGTGTCTGTGCAAAATTTGGAGTAGCACAAACTGAATGAGACTGAGGTGGGGACAGGATGAGATCTCTGTCCTCATATGGACACAAAGAAGCGATTTTGGGATTGTGGGTCGGATGTCGCATACATCCACTCATTCCTAGGGTAGAAGTTGTCGTACTTCTATCTGGGTGGCAAGAAAAGTCGCCCCGAAGCCACTAGTGGGTTCAGTAGTGATACTGACTTGCGAATGTGTGTAACCTTCATGATGAAGGATGTGTGTTGGGTGATATCACACTGATAACTAAGAAATAATGGAAAAACCCGAATTTTTAAATGAAGTGATTTTTTAAAAGAAAGGAGTCTGGCACACTCCATATAAATATTTTTCTTAAAAGTCAAAAGATTTGAATCCCTGAGTAGTTGTACTCACCCCTCCCTTATACCCCTTTCAGGAAGTCCCAGAAAGTTGAACCTTAAAGGACTTGCACAATTAAACGCCTGCAAGACAGGTACAATTAATTTAAATTGCTATGCAGTTTTAATTTATGATATTCCTAGAAAAAGGTGCAGGTCTAAAGAACACCTTACTCTTTACGATTTATAATATAAGGGGAAACCCTTTAGTAAATTGGGAGAGTGGCGGGTTGATCATGGGGATCCGACCAAACCGGGTCGGGGTGTAACATAAGCCCTCCAAATAAGAGTGGCTAAGTAGGAATAACCACAATTGGTAAGACGGGTCATAGTCCACACATGCATATGAAGCCTAAAGAGTGGACGACTGAGTATAGTATGGAATGCACGAAATAAAACCAATAAATCGGAAGTATCCCAAGTAAGGAATAAGGGATGAAACAGAAGTTGTGGATAGAGAACGATCCAAAACAGGAAAATGCCCTAACATAGATAGCGGTGCTAAGAAAGGGAGAAAGAAGCCTACAAGGAATGAAAAGAAGGTTGATCATGTAATTCCTAAGATGGAAATCTCTATTGTGAGTGACATAGTAAAGAACAAAATCAGAAGAAGGTAACCTTCCCAAGCAAAGGAATCAACACATAGATCGAAAGTGATTATTGTAAAATAAAGAATAATGAAATGATTACGAGTAAGTAAAAGTGGATTAAGGAATAAGGAAAAATCCTTAGATAAAGAAGGCCAAGGACTTAAGAAGGAAGGAACCCAACTTATTGGAAAACCAAATCATTGGAACCGGAAAGACTCAATAAGGAAGTTGAGAAAGGATTAGTAGGTAAGGAAAACTGACACAGTTGTGTAAGTTGATTTGATAACGGTGAAGGTAGTCAAGGAATACTACCAGAAGAAAAGCGGGATGAAGTTATGCAATCCCTGAGAGGTTGGAAAATTGGGAATAATCCTAAAGGAGGTGTTCTAGAAATCTAATGGACATAGAAATAAGATCTAGAAAATGTAATGTTGTAAGGGGACATGTAAACCCAACTGTCCCAAGGAAAACATGACTCAAAATAAGGAAGAGTCAATTAGTAAGCATAACAAGGTCAAACATAAAATTTGGACTGAAATTGTAATAAACAACGAACGAAGGAAGAATCAAACTAGGACGAAAAGGTGATAATAAGGAAACCGTGAAAACAGGTATGTAATGATCTAAAGGACATCAAATTAAGGGTTTCACTGACCAAGACGTTAACTGGATATGGGAATGGTTAGGTATCTTGGAATTCCTAATCCTGAGTACGGGACCTCAAAGGAAAAGAAATGTTGCTCTAGGTAAAGAGAGATGTGAATCTAAAGATATACCCTTAAGTAAGATATTTCTAGGTATGATAAACTCCATGGAGGGAGCAAATAATATAAATGAAAGAAATTCCTCCTGTTAATGATGTTTTCATGTTAAACAAATACCAAATGGACATCAAAGGAATTGGTTCCTCATGCAAGGTCGCTAATTAAGTTTTTAGGACAAAACTCCTAAAAGGAGGTGAGAGATGTAAACCTCGCTCTTTTGAGTTAAGGAAAACCTGGAAAGTACCAGTCAAACCGAGTAAGAAAATCGAACCGATTCACAAACTTGATCATTTGGGAACCAACAATTTGGAAATTTACAACTCATGGGTTATCCAAAGGGTTCATAAAACCTTGGAAAAGAACCTTATGACAAATTGGATGAGAAAAACCAGACCTATTTAGATGAACCAGATCCAACTAGATTGAACCGGTTTATAAACCGAGACGGTTCATGAACCGGAATCGATAGAGAAAGGGCAAACCAGGAAATTTATGGACCCTGAGTAACCCAAAGAGTCCTAAAAGCCATGGAAATGGACTTAAGAATGAATTGGAGATGAAAACCAAACCGGTTCAGGTGAATTGGATATGAATCAGATTGAACCGGTTTGGACTGGTTTGAACCACTATTTAACTGGATTCTAAATTTATTTTTCTAGGTGGGTTAAAAAATTCAAATTTGAGATTTGAGGCACCATTGGATAGAAAATGAATTTAGATAAATTTATAAATTTTTAGATTTGAAAAATTCAGGGAAATGGGGGGTGAACTGGTCAGTTTAATCTTTGAACCCGGTTCGGACTGATCCGGTCTGGTTCGAAACAATGTCATCTTCTTCCTTCAGATGAGAACACTGTTCACTAGCCGAAAAATTGCGCAGTGCCGGCAAAGCTGAAAAGTCTCCGGCCATGAAGTGTTAGGCAATGAATGATTGCCATTAAGGTGCCAATCGGACAACCAAGAAGTCCTCAAGCTTCCTTATAAAAACCCCCTCCTCGTTCATCCTCTCCACAATTAAAAACTCCATTTTCTCTCAAATGCTCCATTTACCAGTGAAGCTCAAACCAGAGCTCTGACTTGGGTACTTTTCTTAGCCAAACAAGGAGTGGTCAGGTCCTTTAGAACTGGAGAGAAGTCAGCTACACGCTGGTAGTCTCCGTTTGCTTCGAGGGTCGCTAGAGAAGCGTCGGTGTGATGGAATAGTGAAGCAGTTTTGGCAGACCAAAGCTACCCTATTTACGCCGAGCCATTCTCAGGCCAAACCAAGCCGTTCCAACACCTACACAACCCTCTTATAGCTCAATTAGAGCTAAAATTTAAGCCAATTCGGCTCCCCTATACAATTTCCGACTGGTACTAGAAAGAGAACCAACAGAACACTAATGATAAAATTCTCATTTAATTCGGCATCCATTGATGCAATTCTTGATTCTAGGATAAACCTTAGGACGAGAGCTATTTGCCTAGATCGAAAGCTCGGACAGTCGTGCCCCGACGGTGAGCAATTGAAGCTTTCTCTCTCTACAATCTATTTTCCGGCGAAGCTCCATTTGAGCTCGTTCCGACGTTAAAACTTACAATTCTGTGCCCTGACGGTGATCAATTGAAGCTTTCTCTCTCTACAGTCTATTTTTCGGTGAAGCTCCATTTGAGTTCGTTCCGACGTTAAAACTTACAATTCAAAGTGCTATGGAATCTTATGAACATGTAGAAACTCAATTTCAACTTAAATTTCAACAATTAGAAGTGTTTGATCAGTTAATTTGATAAAATCAAATTCGACGGTGTTAGGTAGTTGAAATTGGGGGTTTTCGTAATTTTGAAGGACCAAAATGCAATTTCATAAAATTGAGGGCTAATTGGGCATGATAAGATTGCTAGAGGGCCAATTTAGCAAATTTTAAATTTTTTGGAGTAAAACTTACCATTTTTGTAAAGGGCAAAATGGTAATTTTGGAAAATTTGGGGGCCAAATTAGGAATTTGGAAAACTTGAACCCCTTTTTATGAAATTTGGTAAATTGAAGTCCCAAGAGAAATTTTAAAGGTTTAGAGATTCAATTTGAGGAAAAATCAGCATTAGGGACTTAAAGTTAAAAAAAAGTAACTTTAGGTACCAAATTATAAATAAATGAATAGTTTAATTTTCTCATTCAATTGGGATAAATGAGGGTTGTTAGGCCAAAGAATATTGAACAAGATTGTTCATATCATGTAGGAACACGAAGTACCAAGAACGCTAGTTGAGACGAGTTCAAGTAAGTACAACAAAGTCGGCTAAGAGGAATTTCACGGCACAGTCGGGTGAGTGGGATTTTATATCATACCCGGTTGGGGATGATAAGTACCTCGAAATGAAAACCCACTACTTAGTGGTATTTTAAACATGACAACTTAGAAACGTGATGTGAAAATGACACAAAAAATCTAATTACTGATTGTAAGTGGATCATATCCGGTTGGTATGATGAAACTTTCTCGGACGAAGTGGAAAACCCACTCATTAGTTATGAATGGAGATATCCTCATACTTGGTTGGTATGACGGATAGTTGAAAATTTATTTTGTCAGAAGTGCTCACCCCTGACTGTGTGCCATTGCTTAAATGATTTGGGAGACCTTCTCGACGGGAGCTCAAATAGCTCTTTTAGGCCGGAGGCCTCGATTTTGGAACTTGGGGGCTAATACGCCCAATTTTGAAAATCTTGAACAGTGGGCTATTGGCCAATTAGCACGAGTAAGAGGTCATAAACAAACATGAGATATATGCCATAAAACTTTAAATAAATGAATTGTTTGGCCATGGTACCAAGACAGGACCGACATATTCAGTCAACTAGTGGCAGTACGTCATGACAGGTCTCCGGGCAAGTACAAACAAATAGTTGCAAGTTGAGTTGAAGGTCGGGGCCATTGGACCAGTGACACTACATATTATATGGCATGATGTGAAAATACTGCTTGTGCATGCACTGTGTGTATAGGACAATCAAGACGCACAAGAGGGGTAGTGATGTGTCCTAGGGCCCGAGACGACCTGGTGGGTATAAGGGCAGTTCGTCGGACCAGGTGACCTTGCAATGCTCGACATAGCTTCATGCGCACGAGACTGGGATTGGGTCGGGATGAGGTTTCTATCCTCATACGGACACGAGGAATTGATTTCGTGATTGAGGGTTGGATGTCATGAACATCCACTTATTATTTGGGTAGAAGTGGACGTGCTTATATCTAGGTGGCTGGTAAAGTCGCTCCGATGCCACAAGTGGGTTTAGTGGACGTGCTGGCATGCGATTGTGTTTTTGACTTTTATGATGAAGGATGTGTGTTGGGTGATGACACACCATGAATTAATATGAGATGGTAATAAAAACCAAGATTTGAAATGAAAGGTTTTTTTAAAGGAAATAAGGAGTGTGTCACACTCCAAAACAAATAATTTTCCTAAAAATTTAATTTTGGAAACCGATTCACTGAGTTATTGTACTCACATCCTCCCTTATATCCCTTTTAGGAAATTCCATAAAGCCTACCCTTAAGGATCACCAACTAATACGCTTATGAGACAAGTATGATAAATTTAAAATTTTTATACTGTTTTGATTTATGTTATTTTAGGAAAGGTGCAGGTTAAAGGACACCTTACTCTTTACGGTTTATAACAAGGGGAAACCCTTAAATAAATCGGGAGAGTGGCAGGTTGATCATGGGGATCCGACCAAACCGGGTCGGGGTGTGACACAAGGGAAGAACATTAAGAGGACCCAAGGGGAAATTTAAACCCAAGGAACAGGTAAGTAGGAAATAGCATCAAATGACGCAATGACGAGTGAAAATGGGTGGGCTACCCATCATAAAAAATAGAGGAAAGAACATCTGAAAAAACTTGGAAAACTAAGTCTTTCAACTCAGAAGAGGGTAAGGAGAAAACAACCAATGATATCAAGATTGGTTATGGTCCACACTCACTTAATAGAGCCTAAGGAGTGTAAGGCTAGACGTAAAAGGGTGCTAGGAACCAATCTATCATCAGGAGCTCCTCGAAGAGAGGATAGGGAACAAAAAGGAAATGGAGGACAGTGTAAGATAAAGAGCGGGAAATAATACTGACCTTAGAAGGGTGTAAAAAGGGAACATGGAAAAGCCTTCAAGAAGCGTTAAGAAGTTGAACCAAGATGAGAATCCTTAGGTAGAAGATACATGTAGGAAGTGAGACCTCAAAAAGGGAAGACCCAAAGCTAAGGAACCACCAAATAGATCCTAAGAGGCTAAAATGAACGTAAAGAACCATAAGTGGTTAAGGATATGTCGGGATGACCAAAGTATTACGTGATTTGGGAAGAACAAAGAAGTCATTTAGAGATTTCTAGTGAACCTAGAAAAGAAGGAAGCAACTAGTAACAACAAGATGGTCAAGGAAAATAAATGAGACCATAAGAAGGACCAAGGATTAGTAGAGACTACACTCTAAAAACAGTAATAGAGAGGGTATAGTGTTAAGTACATGAAATAAGACCGACGATTAGCAAATGATTAAAGGTGGACAAAAGCCCAAATCCAAAAGGGGTGTAAGAATGCGAAGGAAGGAAACCTTCACGTAGTAGTAAGAAATTCGAGCATATAGCACCTAAAGGGAAATCTCTACTTTGAAGGACATAGTAGAGGATGAAAATCATTAAAGGAGAACACCCTAAAAACAACGAAATTGTGAAATGGTCACAAGTAAATGAGAATGAATTTAAGGAAAAGGAAAATCTTTGAGTAAAGGACATCACCAGAAATGAAGAAAGACATCAGAAGGGAAGAATCCCAACTTGTCGGTAAATCATCAGAAAATTCAATAATTGGCACTAGAAAGACCTAACAAAGAAGTTGGGAAAGGAGGAGTGGGTAAGGAAAGCCGACACAGTTATGTAAAGACACGTTGTCAAGGTACAAAGGATAAGGGGATAATAGTAAAGGTAGTGGAAGAATACTGCCCGATTAAAGGAGGGGTGGAATTATACAATTCCTGAAAGGTAGGAAAGTTGGAAGCAACCCTAAAGGAGGTGTTGTAAAAGTCTGAGGGATAGAGACGAGTTCTGGACTATGTCGTCTTGTAAGGGACATATAAGCACCAACAGCCCCGAGTGAAATGTGACTCGAGTGAGAAAGATCTAGTTAGTAAGCATAACAAGGTCAAACAAAATTTTGACCAAAGCTATAATCAATGATGGAGGAAGGAAGGATAAAATAGGACGAAGGGGTAATAATACTGAAACCTGTGAAATTAAGTGCATAATGATCGAAAGAATGCTAAACTAAGGGTTTCAACGATGAAGAGAATAACTAGACAAATGAACGATTGGGCACCTTGGAACTCCCAATTCTGAAATCATGAGTAAGAACCCCAAAGGTGAAAAATCTTGCCTTAAGTAAAGAAAGATGCAAACCTAGGGATATACCTTTCGACCCACACACAAGATATACTAGTTATTATAAAACTCCATGGAAGGAGTTAACAACGTAAAGGAAAAGAAACTCTTAAGTGCGTGAAGTAAGGAGGACTGGGTGAAAGAACGACCAAAGCATTAACTTGTCTAAGTTGACATTAAGGGAAATTATCCCAGAGAGAAATTTAGTTTTAGGGACAAAACTCCTAAAAGGAGGGAAGAGTTGTAAACCCTGCCCTTTTGAATTAAGAAAAAACTGGGAAAAGAATCGGTCAAACCGAGTGAGAAACACCGAAGCAGTTCACAAAACTGACCATCAAAGAATGAGCAATTTGGGAAAATACAAGTCCCAAGTGACCCAAAGGATTCATAAAACCTTGAAAAATAACCTTAGAACAAATTGGAAGAGAAAAATCAGACCGATTCAGATGAACCGGATCCAACATAATTGAACCAGTTTATGAACTAAGCCGGTTTATGAACCAAAACCGATAGAGAAAAGACAAATTGGGAAATTTATGGATCCTAAGTGACCTAAGGAGTCACAAAAGACATGAAAAAGGACTTTATGATGAATTTGAGATAAAAAACCAAACCAGTTTAGGTGAACCGGATCCGAACCGAATTGGACCGGTTTGGACCTGTTTGAACCACTGTTGAACCGAATGCTAAATTTATTTTTATAGGTGGCTTAAAAATTCAAATTTGAGATTTGAGGCCACCATTGGATAGAAAATGAATTTAGAAATTTTTAATTATGAAAATTTCAGTCAAATCGGGGGTGAACTGTTTGGTTTAAGCTTTGAATCCGGTTCGGACCGATACAGTCCGGTTCAGGTGACAACACTATTCACTCACCAGAAAATCGCGCAGCGCCGATGAAGCTGAAAAGTCTCTAACCAAGGCGTTTCAGGCAATGAATGACTGCCATTAAGGTGCCAATCGAACGACCAAGAAGTCCCTGAGCTTCCTATATAAATAGCCCCTCCTCATTCATCCTCTCCACACCTGAAAAACTCCATTCTCTCTCAATTGCTCCAATTTTCGGTGAAGCTCAAACTAGAGCTCTGATATAGGGTCTTTTCTAAGCCAAAGAAGGTGTGGTCAGTTCTTTAGAATCGGGGAGAAGTCAGCTACCCGACGGTAGTCTCCATTTGCTCCAAGAGTCACCGGAGAGAAGTCGGCGTGATAGAATAATGAAGCATCTCCCATGGACCAAAGCTGCCCTATTTTGATTGAGCTAAAAATAGCCAATTCAAGTGCTCCTCATGCCAAACGAAGCCCTCCCAACACCTTCACAACCCTCCTACAGCTGAATTAGAGCGGAATAGTAAGTCAATTTGGCTCCCCTCTATAAACTTATCGGTGTTAAAGAGAGAACTGATAGAACTTCAAGGACTAAATTCTCACACAATTCGGCATCAATTTATGCAGTTCTTCATCCTAGAAGAAACCCCAGGATGAGAGCTATCTAACCAGATCGAAAGCTCAGACCGCCACGCCCCCGACAATAAGCTTTCGAAGCTTTCTCACTGTAAGTTCAGTTTTCCGGCGAATCTCCGTTTGAGCTCATTCTAGCATCAAATAGTGCGATTCAAAGTGCAATTGAATCGCATGAAGTTGGAGGAACTCCAATCTAACTTCATTTTCAACAATTAAACTCATTTGATTATTCAATTTGATGAAATCAAATTCGGTCGAGTTAGAAGGTTAAAATTGGTGGAAATTTTGAAATTTCAAAAATTTGAGGGACTAAGGTGCAATTTCATAAAATTGAGGGCCAATTGGGCATGATAAAGATGTTAGAGGACCAATTAGGCAATTTTGGAATTTTTGGGGCAAAACTTACCATTTTTGTAAAGTAGGGGCAAAATGGTAATTTTGGAAAAGTTGGGGGACCAAATTGGAAATTTGGGAAATTTAAACCCCTTTTTGTGAAATTGAATAAATTGAGGTCCCAAGGTGAATTCTAAAAGTTTTGGGAATCAATTTAAGGAAAAACTGGCATTAGGGACTTAAAGTTACAAAAAAATAACTTTAGGTACCTAATTGCAAATAAATGAAAAGTTTGGTTTTCTCATTAATTTGGAATGAATGAAGTCTATTAGGCCGAGGGATAATAAACAAGGATTTTCATATCATGTAGTAACATGAAGTACTAAGAACACCAGCAAGGACAAGCTCACATGAATACAAAGAATCAGTCGAGAGGAATTCACTGCATTTACGAGTAAGTGGGAATTTAATATCATACCCGATTGGGATGAAAAGCACCTCGAAAATGAAAACCCACTACTAAGTGATTTTTTAATCATCACACCTGAGAGACATGATGTGGAAATCAAGAAGAAAACCTTTTTACTGGTTGTAAGTATGTAAACCCTGTCCTTTGATAATGAAAAATTTGGGGAAAGAACTGGTTAGTTTCAAATTTAAAATCGAGTCGGTCTACAAGCCGATTATCAAGAAACAGGCAAATTTGAGAATTTACAACTCCCAGGGACTCAAAATGGTTCATAAACTTTGGAAAAGAACCTTAGGATAAATTGGGGAGGGGGGGAGGACAAAAATTGGATCGGTTCAAGTGAATCAGATCCGAACCAAATAGAACTGGTTTATGAAATAAGTCGATTCATGAACTGAAACCGATAGAGAAAGGGCAAATCGGGAAATTTATGGATCCTGAGTGACTTAAAAAGTCCCAAAAGTCATGGAAATGGACTTGCAAAGGAATAGGAGATGAAAACTAATCCGGTTCAAGTGAACTGGATCTGAACCAGATTAAACTGGTTTGAACCACTATTGAACCAGATTCTAAATTCATTTTTTTTGGTGGCTTAAAAAATTCAAATTTTAGATTTGAGTCCATCATTGGATAGAAAATGAATTTAGAAATTTTTAGATTTGAAAAATTCGGTCCGGTTTGGAACAGTGTCGTCTTCTTCTTTCAGATGACAACACTGTTCACTCGCTGGAAAATTGTGTAGTGCCAGCGTAGCTGAAAAGTCTCCTGCCAGGGAGTTTCAAGCAATGAACAACCGCCATTAAGGCGCAAATTAGATGGCCAAGAAGTCCTCGAGCTTCCTTTATAAAGACCCCCTCCTCATTCATCCTCTCCACACCTGAAAAGCTCACTCTCTATCAACTGCTTAGTTTTTCGACGAAGCTCAAACTAGAGCTCTGATATAGGGTCATTTCTAAGCCAAAGAAGGCGAGGTTGGGTTCCTTAGAACCGAGAAGAAGTCAGCTACACGCCTATGGTCTCCGTTTGCTACGAGAGTCGCCAGAGAAATGCTGGCGTGATAGAACAATGAAATAGCTCCTACGGATCGAAGCTGCCCTATTTTGGCTGAGCTGAAATCGGCCAATTCGAGCCTCCCTCAGGCCAAACCAAGCTCTCCCAACACTCCCTCAGCCCTCCCACGGCCGAATTAGGGCCGAAAGGTAAGCCAATTCGGCTTCCCTCTGTAATTTTCAATTGGTGTTAGAGAGAGAGTCGACTGAATTTCAATGATAGAATTCTAATCCAATTTAACATCAATTGATGTCATTCTTGATCCTAGAAGGAACCTTAGGAGTAGAGCTATCTACCCAGATATAAAGCTCAGACTGTCGCGCCCTCACCGGTGAGCAATTGAAGCTTTCTCTCTCTAGAGTCTATTTTCTTACAATTCAAAGTGCTATTGAATCATATGACCATGCAGAAACTTAATTTCAACTTCAATTTCAACAATTAAAAGTGTTTGATCGGTCAATTTGATGAAATCAAATTTGGTTGTGTTAGTACGTTGAAATTGGGGAAATATTTGAGGGAAATTGGGGATTTTCGAAAATTCGAAGGACCAAAATGCAATTTTCAAAAATTGAGGGTCAATTGGGTATGATAAAAATGTTAGAGGGCCAATTGAGCAATTTTAGAATTTTTGGAGTAAAACTTACCATTTTTGTAAAGAAAGGGCAAAATCGTAATTTAAAAAATTTGGGGGGCCAAATTGAGAATTTGGAAATCTTGAACCCATGAAATTGGGTAAATTGATGTCCCAAGAGGAATTTTAAATGTTTAGGGACTCAATTTGAGGAAAAATCGGCATTAGGGAATTAAATTTAAAGAAAAGTAACTTTAGGCACCTAATTGCAAATAGAGGAATAGTTTGATTTTCTCATTCAATTGGGAAGAATGAGGGCTATTAGGCCAAAGAATATAAAAAAAGAACGTTCATATCGTATAGGAATACAAAGTACCAGGAACGCTAGCTAAGATAAGTTCAAGTAAGGACAATAAAGCCGGTTAAGATGAATTTAACTGCACAATCGGGTGAGTAAGATTTTTTATCATACAAGGTTGGGGATGATAAGTATCTCAAAATGAAAACACACTACTTAGTGGTATTTTAAACATCACAACATAGAGGAGTGATGTGAAAATGACGTGGAAAAACTACTTACAAATTGTGAGTAGATCATACCCGGTTGGTATGATGAAACTTTCTCGTAGGAAGTGGAAAACCCATTCATCGGTTATGAGCGGAGATATTCTCATACTCGGTTGGTATGATGGATAGTTAAAAATTTATTTTGTTGGAAGTGCTCTCCCCTGACTAGTCACTCCGACACCACAAGTGGGTTTAGTGGACATACTAGCCTGCGATTGTATGATTGGCCTACATGATGAAGGATGTGTGTTCGGTGGTGACACACCGTGATTAATATGAAATGGTGATAAAAATAGAGATTTGAAATGAAAGGATTTTTTAAAGAAAATAAGGAGTTTGGCACACTCCAATATAAATCTTTTTCCTAAAAGTTAGATTTCAAAAACCCATTCACTTAGTACTTGTACTCACCCCCTCCCTTATATCTGTTTTCAGGTAGACCAAGGAAAACCTACCCAAGACTTCCTGTTAGTTACACCTGCATGACAGGTATGAAAAGTTAAAATTGTTTGTAAATTTTGATTTATGTTATTCCAGGAAAGGTGCAAGTTTAAAGAACGTCTTACTTTTTACGGTTTATAACAAGGGCAAACCCTTAAATAAATCGGGAAAGTGGCAGGTTGATCATGTGGATCCAACCAAATCGGGTTGTGGCATGACAAAGTAGATCATACCCAGTTGGTATGATGAAACTTCCTCAAAGGAAGTGGAAAACCCGTTCATCGGTTATGAGTGGAGATGTCCTCATACTTGGTTGGTATGATGTACAGTTGAAAAGTATATTTTGTCAGAAGTGCTCTCCCCTAACAATGTGCCACTACTTAAACATTTTAGGAGACTTTCTTGACGGGAGCTCGAATAGTTCTATTAGGCCGGAGGCCTCAGTTTTGGAACTTAGGGGCTAATATGCTCGATTTTTGAAAATCTTGAACAGTGGGCCCTACGCTAGTTGGCACTAAGGGGAGATCGTAAACAAGCATGATTAATATGCCATGAAATCATAAGTAAATGAGTTGTTTGGCCATGGTACAGAGACAGGACTGACATACTTAGTCAACTAGTCAAGACATGACAGGTCTCCGTACTAGTCAAGACAAACAGCTGCATGTCAAGTTGAGGGTCGGTGTCGTTAGACCAGTGGCACCACATATTATATGGCATTATGTGAAAAACTATTGATTGTGCACGTACTGTGTTATGGGACCTTCAAGATGCCTAAGAGGGGTAGTGATGCGTCCCAAGGATCTAGATGACTTGGTGGATATAAGGGTAGTTATTCGTACTAGAAGTCTTACAAAGCTCGGAGTAGCTTCAAGCGCATGAGACCAGGGTGGGGATAGAATGAGGTCTATGTCCTCACACGGACATGGAGATTTTTTTATAGGATTGAGGTTTGGATGTCACGAACATCCACTCATTCTCAAGGTAGAAGTGGACATGCTTCTATCTAGGTGGCCGGTAAAGTCGCTCTGATGCCACAAGTGGGTTCAGTGGACGGCTGGCCTACAATTGTGTGTTTTAACTTCATGATGAAGGATGTGAGTTGGGTGATGACACACCGTGGTAATAATAAATGGTTATAAAAATTGAAATTGAGAATGAAAGGTTTTTAAAAGAAAATAAGGAGTCTAACACACTTTGAAACAAACATTTTTCCTAAAAGTTTAATTTTGAAAACCCATTCACTGAGTCATTGTACTCACCACCTCCCTTATATCCCTTTCAGCTAACCCCAAAGACCACTAGCTAACATGCCTGTAAGGCAGGAATGAAGTTTAAAATTTTGTGCAGTTTTGATTTATGTAATTTCAGGAAAGGTGCAGGTTTAAAGGACGCCTTACTCCTCCCTATTTATAAATAAGGGGCAACCCTTAGTAAACCGGGAGAGTGGCGGGTTGATCACGGGTATCCAATCAAACTGGGTCGGGGCATGACAAAAAGGGATAAGGGAGAAGGGGTGTGAAACTCATCTCGTGGACCAAGGAAATCGAGAAAAGAACCAACAATTTTGAGAAAATTGAGTCAATAAATGAATCGAAAATCGTAAGGAAGGGTTAAATTGGGACACTAGAAATCCCAAGTGACAAAAAATTCATAAAAATCATGGGGAAGAACCATGAAGTAGATTGAGTGGGAAAACCGGATCAGTTCGGGGTGAACTAGACACAAAGCGGATTGAACCATAATGAACCGATTCAATTATTCATTTTTTTTAGGTGGCTTTAAAATATCAATTTAGGAAATTAAGGCCACCATTAGATAGAAAATGAATTTATATGAATTTTTAAATTTTTAATTTCGAGAAAACCGGTCAAATCGGGTCTCAACCAACTGATTTTCAAATCTGGGTCATCGAACCCAATCGAACTACACTATCAATGAACCAGACTTGTCAATGGTCAACGGAGTCCAATCAGTAGCCATGCAAGCATGAGCAGCCAATGGTAGGCTGCCACGTGTCCTGTCAATGGTCAGCGAACGACCGATACAATGGTCAGTGAACGTGGTCGGATCCCTGTGATCAACCTGCCACTCCCTTTGGTCCATGAAGGGTTTCACCCTTTTCTAAACTATAAGGAGTAAGACGTCCTTTTTTCTGTATTTCCTAGAATAGCATTATACAAAACTGAATATCTTAAACAGACATACCTGTCTTACAGTTCCAACACAGGAAAGTCTTTAAATTTGGTTTTTTCTTGGTTACCTGAAAAGGGTAAAAGGAAGGGGGGTGAGTTCTACAACTCAGTGAGCGGGTGTTCGAAGTGAGTTTTCAAAATAAGTTTAGTTATCTAGCCAAGTAACATTTTCGTTTCAAAAGGGTTTCCTCAAATTCAATTTCTTTTCCAAAACCTTTTTCCAAGGTTTACCATTTCTTTTTCCAAGTATTCTCAAATCTCACCATGCCAAAAACCTTTTCCCATTTACCATATTAGGTGTGTTTAGCTTTCTTAGCTCATCCCCTCAGGAGGCATTTAGCAAACAAGCACATGCCCTTCATCAGGAAGGGTACACACATTCGTAGGTGCAGCCTGTCCACTACACCCACTTCTGGATTAGAGCATCTTTATCGTCCACCAAGATAGAAGCTCGTCCACTTCTACCCTAGGTCTGAGTGGATGTTCTCGACATCCGACCCCCAGTACTGAATGCCACTCTATGTCCATATGAGGACAAAGACCTCATCCCGACCACACCCAGTCTCATGCGCAAGAAGCTACTCCGAGCTTCTAGACTAACTAGCATGACAAACTGGCCTTATCCTCACCATGTCATCCAGTAGCCCTTAGGACCCATCACTACCACTATTGGGTGTCTTGAAGGTCTATTACCACAAGTGCATGCACAAACAACAGTTTTTCACATATGGCCAATATCTTTGGTGTCAATGGTTCAACAACCCCGACCCTCAACTTGACCTATAGCTGTTTGTCTAAGCTGGTCCATCGACATGGCCTTGACGCACTACCGCTAGTCCACCGAGTACTGTCAGTCTTGACTCGGTACCATGGCAAAATCACACAACAATTTCATTAGAAATTTTCATGGCTTTCTTTACTCAAGTTTGTTTACGAGCTCCTACTTCTACCCACTAGCCTTGGGCCCACAACACATGATTTTCCAAAACTGGGCTTTTAGCCCGATGAGATAAAAAAATCGAGGCCTCTGGCCTATCTGAGCTATTCTAGCTCTCGTCAAGAAGGTCTCCCAAATTTTTTAAGCATTGACACACAATCAAGGGAGAACATTTCTGACAAAAAGTTTATTTTCATCTTCATCACGCCAACCGGTAAGCGGGATTCTCCTTTCCTCAAGGAAGTTCATCATACCAACCGGGTATGATTATCTCTACTTACAACCAGTAAGTAGGTTTTCTCTTCATAAAGGTGAGCTTATCATCCCAATCGGTATGATGTATAACATTCCCACTCAAAAGTGGTTTTTTATTTCTAAAGTTCTCACCATCCCAACTAGATATAATGTATAATTAAGCTCACTCACACAATGACAGTGACATATTCGTCTCTAGTCGATTTCCAAATCCACACTAGCTTTTCCTTGCTAGTGTTCCAATCTCTCGTGTCCCTTCACAATTTGGGCATCCTTATCAATTAACGTCTTGGCATAACAGCCATCGTTTTCTCACTATGAGCTAATAGACTCAAGATTGTTAATTAATTGCACTTAGATACATAAAGTTCATTTTTCCTTAACTTTAGGTCCCTAATGCCAACTTTTCCCCAAATTGAGTCCCAAGGCTTCCAAAATTCCCTTTTGAGTCCTCAATTTACTCAAAATTGTACAAGGGGCTCAATATTTCCAAATTTCCAATTCGGTCCCCAACTTTTCTAAAATTACCATTTTCCCCTACTTTTCAAAAATGGCAATTTGACCCCAAATGTTCCAAAAATTGATCAATTGGTCCCTCAACATCTTTTTCATGTCCAATTAGCATTCAGTTTTGGGAAATTGCAAAGAGTAATTTTTCAAAATCTCCAATTTTTCCCAAAAATTTCCCCAATATCCCTCTTCAAATTGATCGAATTTGATTTCTTCAAATTGGCCATTTAATCAGGGTTAATTGCTCCAATTGAAGGTATGGATCAGTTCCCACATTTTCATATGATTCAATTGAGCTTTGAACCGTAACATTTGGATTCGATTGATCTCAAACGTTGCTTCGCCAAAAAACTGCTCGTAGAGAGAGAAAGCTTTGAAAGCTTACCATCGAAAGTGCGATGGTCCGAGCTCTCTATCGGGGAAGGTAGCTCTTGTCCTAAGATTTCTTCTAGGATCATGAATCGCAACAATTGAAGTCCAATTGAGGGTGAATTTAATTAGTGAATTTCGGCACTTTCTCTCTCTAAACCGACCTACAACGACTGAGGAGAGCCTAATTGGCTTACCTTTCAGCTCTGTTGAGGCTACGTGAGGGTCGTAGGGGTGTCGGGGAGGCTTGGTTTGGTCGGAGGAGGACTGAATTTGGCCGAATTCAGCTTGCCAAAATAGGGCAGCTTTGGTCCTTCAGAGCTGCTTCACTATTTGATACCGTCGGTGCTTCTCCAGTGGTCCTTAGGTCGAAAGGAACTTGCTATCAGATAGCTGACTTCCCCCTTGAGTCTATAGGACCTAGCCTTGCCTTTTAAGGTTGAGACAAAGATCTTTGTCAAAGTTCTGGTTTGAGCTTCACTAGAAAATACAACAGTTGAGAGAGAATGGAGATTTGTTGTAAACCCCATCCCTTAAAGATAAGGGAACCGAGGAAAGAAGCAGTGAACTCAAGTGAGAAAACCGAACATGTTCACGAACTCCAACCAATAGATAAATGGCAAATTTGGAAATTTACACATCCCGAGTGACCCAAAGAGTCATAAAAACTATGGAAAGGGACTTTGGGACAATTTGGAAGAGAAAACTAGATCGGTTCAGGTGAACCAGATTGAACCGGTTTGGACAGGTATAAACCATCATTGAATCGATTGTAAAATTCATTTTTCTAGGTGGCTTAAAATATTCAAATTGGGGAATTGAAGCCACCATTGGATAAAGAATGAATTTATAAATTTTAATTTTGAAAAACTCGGTCGAACCGGGCCTGAACTAGCTGGTTTAAGCATTGAACCCGGTTCGGACATGTGTGATCTAGTTCGAAATAGTGTCATCTTCTTCCTTTAGACGACGACACTATTCACTCGTTGGAAAAATGATCAACGCTGACAGAAATGAAACATTTTCATTCAGGGCAATTCAGGCAACGAATGAGCGTCATTAAGGTGCCAAATGATCGGCCATAGAGTTCCTGAGCTTCCTATATAGAGAGCTCCAATCCATTCATCCTCCTCATATATCAAAACTTCACTCTCTCTCAACTATTCAGTTTTCCGGTGAAGCTCAAACCAGGGCTCTGACATGAGGTTTTTCTAAGCCTTAGAAGGTGAGGTCAGGTTCCTTAGATATGGGGAGAAGTCAGCTACTCGTTGACAGTCTCCATTCGATCCAAGGACGGTCGGAGAAGTACTGACGTAATCAAATAGTGAAGTAGCTCCAGCGAACCGAAGCTGCCATGTTAGCCGAGCTGAAATTAGCCGAATTCAACCTTACTCATGCCAAACCAAGCTCTCCAAACACTCTCACAACCCTCACACTACCGAATTAGAGCTGAAAGATAATCTAATTCGGCACCCTCTATCATTTTCGATCAGCGTTAGAGAGCGAAACTATGAAACTTCACTAAGCAAATTCTCCCTCAATTCGATATAAATTGTTGCAATTCTTGATCCTAGGAGGAACATCAGGACAAGAGCTACCTGCCCTGATAGAAAGCTCGGACCACTGCACCTCCGACGGTAAGCTTTCGAAGCTTTCTCTCTCTACACATAGTTTTTCGGCGAAGCTCCATTTGAGCTCGTTTCAGCCTCAAATCATGCCATTCAAATCTCAATTGAATCGTAAGGATGTGTAGGAACTGAATTATACCTCCAATTTCAACAACTAAACCCGATTGGATGGTCAATTTGATAAAATTGAATTCGCCCAGTTTGAAAGGAGGAAATTTGGGATTTCGTAAAATTGAGGGACCAAATTTCAATTTCCCAAAATTGAGGGTCAATTGGCCATGAAAAGGATGTTGGAGGACCAATTGATTGATTTTTTAAAATAATTAGGGTTAAATTGCCATTTTTGTAAAGTAAGGGCAAAATGGTAATTTTTGAAAATCTGGGGACCAAATTGGAAATTTGGAAAAATTGAACCCCTTAAACGATTGAGTAAATTGAGGACCCAAAGTGAATTTTTAGAAGTTTCGGGACTCAATTTTGGGAAAAATAGCATTAGGGACCTAAAGTCAAGGAAAAGAACTTTAGGGACCTAAATGAAATTAACTGAAAATTTTTGGCATTTTCGTTCATATGTGAGGAATGAAGGCTATCATACCAAATATTAATAGATAAGGATGTCCCAAATCATGTAGGAACACGAAGGACCAGAATGCTAGCAAGGATAAGCTAGCGTGGAGGCAAAAACTGACTAAGAAGTAATACATTGCGATTATTAGGTGAGTGAGTTTATTCACATTATATCTTGTTAGGATGATAAGTACTTCAGAAATGAAAAACCACTTTCTATGTCAAATTTTGACATCACACCCGGTTGGAGTGATTTGAGAACTATGTGGAAAAACTAATGATCGGTTGTAAGTAGAGAGATGATACCAGGTTGGTATGATGGAATTCTTAGAAGGAAGGAGAAAACCCACTTACTAGTTGTAAGCGGAGATGTCATCACACTCTGTTGGTGTGATGGAAGGAAAGTTTATTTTGTCAAAAGTGTTCTCCCCTGACTGTGTGTCATTGCTTAAAAATTTTGAGAGACCCTCTTGACGAGTGCTAGAATAGCTTAGATAGGCCAGAGGCCTCGATTCTAAAACTTAAGGGCTAAAATGCTCGATTTGGAAAATCATGTACAGTAGGCCCAAGGCCAGTTGGCACAAGTAGGAGCTCATGAACAAACATATGATATTTATGCCATGACAATTCTAAATGAATGAAATGTGTGATTTTGCCATGGTACCAAGAGAGGACCGACATACTCAATGTACTAGCGGTAGTGCGTCAGGGCTAGGTCGATGGATCGGCCTAGACAAACAGCTACAGATCGAGTTGAGGGTTGGGGCCATAAGACTATGGCACCAAAGATAAATGGCATTATGGAAAATTTATTGTTTGTGCATGCACTTGAGGTTTAGGACCATCAAGACGCCCAAGAGGGGTAGTGATGTGTCCTAAGGGCTACTAGACGACATGGTGGGGATAAGGGCAGTTTGTCGTGCTAGTAGTCAGGGAAGTTCGACATATCTTCATGAGCATGAGGCCAAGGTGGGGTCAGGATAAGGTCTCTGTCCTCATACAGACATGGAGTTGATTTTGTGTTTGAGGGTCGGATGTTGCAAACATCCACTCATTCCTAGGGTAGAAGTGGATGGGCATCTATCTAGGTGGCCAGTAAAGTCGCTCCGATACCACAAGTGGGTGCCGTGGACGGGATGCCCTACGAATGTGTGATCCCTTCCTAATGAAGGGCGTGTGTTGACTGTTAAACACACCTATTGTGGATAATGAGGAAAGAAATTTAGAAAACCTAAATTTGAGGAAGAAATTATCTTAAAGGAAATAAGGAGTCTTTCACACTCCAATTAAAATTATTTCTTATTTTCTAAAAACTCATTACCCAACACCCATTCACTGAGTTGTAAAAACTCACCCCTCTTTTCTATCACTTTTCAGGATTAGGGAAAATGACTAAGGAAAACACTCGCACCTAACTTTTGTCAGGTATGCTTAAAAGTTATTTTTAAGTTTACATTTTTATTGATTTATGTTATTCCAGGGAACAAGGTTACATTATGTCTGGCTCCTCTTGATTAAAGAAACGAGAAACCCTCTTAAACCAAGGGAGCAACGGGTTGATCACGGAGATCCAACCAAACCGAGTCAAGGTGTAACAACTTGACTGGTATCAGAGTAAAGTTCCCTTGAAGCATTATCAATATTATGCCCTTACACTAATGGAAACTTAATTACCATGTAGGAAGGAGTATCCCTAGAAAATTCGTCGTGAAATCCAATCCTCCCCACTTGACCATGAAAAAGATGCCTACCCCGAGGGAGGCGACTATTCAACGGTTCTTGATGGGCGAGAAGAGAGTGTCCAATGATATAGTTGAGGATTATAGGAAACTCGTTAGAGCCCCAATAGAACCAGAGGGCATTAACTATTCTACTCCAAGATAGGAAGAATATGTCCCTCCTCCAAGGAGCCCAACACCTCCTCTAGTCCCACAATAGTCAAAGAGGAATCCCACTAAGAAAGAGGCTTGGGACAACTATTGGGATGCCTACACCACCTTCATGAAAGTCCACCAAATACCACCACCTGCTGAGTCCAGCTTCAATCCTTCTCAATGGATGAAGTGGACATATGAATGTGAGGTAGAGGTGTTAAGGCATTACGGACTGGAAGTCGTACATGAAGTTTGTCCCCTAAGAGAATATAGGTGGACCTCAACTAGTTCCTTAGAGCCATCATACTATGAATCCCGCAACTGTTCCAAGGCTAACTCCCGACCTACGATTCCAAGGGACTAGGGAATAGAAAATTTCCTGTAAATAAGTCAAGTACGACAAGAAACCTTCTCTTGGAATGAATAAAAATTTAGTTTTTCCTGGATTAAAATTTTTGCTTCTTTGATAATGACAAGAACAAGTAACAGAAATGAAGGTACACTAACAAGAATCGAAGTAACAAGTAGAGAAAATATCACCCAAGGAAAGAAAACTATGGGCTACCTTTAGTTAACCCAAACCTTTAAAATAGCCAAGTAAGTTTTCCCTATCCGGAGAATGGGGAAAAAAGACAACAATACTTGGAAAGAAATTCTAGAAGTGTCTACCTAAATTTCACCAAGAAAGAGATACCCCAACTAAGGGAATGAAGAAGAGTGTGAAGTACATTGTAAGGGAAGTAAGCATCAAAGGGTGTAGGAATAGAGAAAGTCTAAGTACTATAAGGAGTTAAGGAAAGCCCCTATAGATAAAAGCAAGGAAACCAAAAAGGATTAGACTATTCCAAGAGGAACCAGTGGAATGGAAGTTGAGCAAGAGGAAAGTAAGAAAGATATAGGAGCGCAGAAGATGCTAAGTCACTTTGGGATAAGACAAGGAGAAAGGAAAGAGGAAAGAAGTATGGTAGGAAGAAAAGTCGAAGGAATAATACAAGTACCTTAAAAGAGTGGGAGTGGGTAGGACATAAATTATTAGGAACTCAACAACAATCAGGAGCTTCTCAAAGGAAGGATAAGCAATAAAATGGAATTGGAGGATAAGGAGGAATCAAGAGTGAATAACCATACTAATGAGAGAAAGGTGTAAGAAAAGAATATGGGTAAAACTTTCAATAAGCATTAAGAGGGTAAAACGTGAAACTCTCATGACGGAAGCCCATAGAAAAAGGATAAGGATAGGAAGTGGGACCATGGAAGGAAAGCCCCAAGCTAAATAACTGATAGATGAACCATCACAAGCTAGAACTGAAATAAAGACCTCATTAAATGACATTGGTGGTTAAGGACGTACCTGGATGGCCAGGTGCGACTTGCTATAGAAGAGCAAAAAAGCCAAAAAGGGATTTCAAATGGACCTAGATGAAAGAAATAACTAATAACAACAAGATAATCAGGGGAAATAAACGACGTCCTAAGATGGATCAGGAAGTAGTAAGGAATATGCCATAAAAAGGGAAATAAGATGGACATTAAGGATAAGAAGACTCAAGGGACAGCGGCCTCAAGATAATTGGAGAGGGAGAATAATAGGATCGAAGTAATTAATGAACAGACCCTGGTGAAGGTCAATACTCTAGTAAAGAAGGGGGAGGAAGAAAGGCTACAAAACATTTGGGGAAACAAGCATGAAGAAAAGCCTTAAAGAGATCTTGAAACAAGAAGATGTGAATCCCACCAAAAAGGATTGGATGAGTACTGAGAACAAGTGAGAATGCAAATGAAGTATAGAGGAAGTACATGCAATTTTCAAGAGTAAAGGAAAGAAGGAAGGGGTGGCATCAGAGGATGCCATTTAAGACTAGATGCTCTCAATGGAGAAACTAGAAAAGAACCCCGGAAGAAAAGAGTATAAAACTATCTAGGAAAAAGAGATATTGAAAGGACGTAAGTGTCCTAATTAAGAGATAATGGGATCAATAGAAGTTGAGACGAGATAAACTCATTAAAGATATGTTGATGGAGATGAAAAGATCAGGTATAAATGAAAGGTACTCAAGGAGACCCAAGGAGCAAGCTAAGCCCAAGTAACATGTAAGTAGAAAAACATCATCAAAGGATGTCGTATCAGTGAGAAAGGGGTGGACTGCCCATAAAAGCGGAAATAGAGGAAAGTACATTTAAGAACCCTTGGAAAAGTAAACCCTCCAGTTAAAAAGTGATTAAAATTAAATGATCACTTACATCAAGACTACCGGTGGTCAACGCTTAATTAATGGAGCCTAAAGAAAGGATGACTAGATATAATGTGAAGTAAATGGAATAAGATCGAGAATCAGAAGTGTCTCAAGTAAAGAATAAGGGATAAAACTGAAATTTCAGTTAGAAAAGGATTAAAAAGGGCAAATACCCTAATATAGAAAGGGGTATGAAGAAAGGAAGGAATGAAATCTTCAAGAAATGATAAGAAGGTTGAGTATGTAATTCCTAAGGTGAAAGTCTCTACTATGAGAGACATAGTAGAGAACAAAACCGTAATAAGGGAACTATCCCAAACAAGTAATCAACACTTAGACCAAAGGAAATTAACTCAGAATCATGAATCATGACATGATCACGAGCGAGTAAGAGTGGATTAAGAGAAAGGAAAGTCCTTGAGAAAAGGATGACACTGAAAATGAGGAAGGACATAAGAAGGGTAAAAACTTGACAAAATGAGCTAACACAGAAACCTATGAAAGCAAGTACATAGAACTCAAAAGGACACCAAGCTAAGGGTTTCAACAATAAAGAGAGTGACTAGACACATGAATGATTGGGCATATTGGAACTCTCAAACCCGAAATCTTGAGTAAGAACCTCGAAGGGAAGAATTTTACCCTAAGAAAAAGGTAGATGTAAACCTAAGGATATACTCTTGAACTCGCAAGACATGCTTAGTTAGGATAAGCTCCATGAAATGAGTAAGCAATGGAAAGGGAAGGAAGATTCCTTAAGTACGTGCTGTAAAAGGGGCTAAATGAAAATAACCAAAATGCTAGCATGTCAAACAAACTCCAAGTTGACATCAAAGGAGTTATTTACTATACAAAGGATGTTGAATAGGTTTTGGGGACAAAACCCCTAAAAGGAGTGGAGAGTTGTAAACCCCGTCCCTTAAAGATAAGGAAACTAAGGAAAGAACTGGTCAACTCAAGTGAGAAAATCGAACCGATTCACGAACCCCAACCATTAGATAAATGGCAAATTGGGAAATTTACACATCCCAGTTGACCCAAAGAGTCATAAGAACCATGGAAAGGGACTTTGGGACAATTTGGAAGAGAAACCCAAACCATTTTAGGTGAATCGGATTGAATCGGTTTGAACTTTCATTGAACCAATTGCTAAATTCATTTTTCTAGGTGGCTTAAAATATTCAAATTGGGGAATTGAAGCCACCATTTGATAGAGAATGAATTTATAAATTTTTTATTTTGAAAAACTCGATTGAATCGGGCCTGAATCAATCGGTTTAAGCATTGAACCCGGTTTGGACCAGTCCGGTCCAGTTCAGAATAGTGTCATCTTCTTCCTCCAAACAACAATACTGTTCGCTCGTCGGAAAAATGAACAGCGCCGACGGAAATAAAACATTTCCATTCAGGGTGTTTCAGGCCATGAATGAGTCCTATTAAGGTGCCAAACGGTATGCCAAAGAGTTCCCGAGCTCCCTATATATAAAGAGCTCCTCTCCATTCATCATCCTCACACCTGAAAATTTCACTATCTCCCAACTACTCAGTTTTCCGGTGAAGCTCGCACTAGAGCTCCAACATCGAGGTTTTTTTGAGACTTAGAAGGCGAGGTTGGATTCCTTATATTCGGGGAGAAGTCAGCTAACCGATGATAGTCTCCATTCGATTCGAGGACCACCGTAGAAGTGTTGACGTAATCAAATAGTGAAGTAGCTCTAGCGATTCGAAGCTGCCCTGTATCGACCAAACTAAAATCGGTCGAATTCAGCCCTCTTCAGACCAAACAAGCTCTCTCAACACTCCCACAACCCTCACACAGTTGAATTAGAGCTGAAAGGTAAGCCAATTTGGCCCCTTCTATCATTTCCAATCAGTGTTAGTGAGAGAAACTATGAAATTTCACTGACTAAATTCTCCCGCAATTCGATATTAATTGTTACAATTCTTGATTATAGGAGGAACCTCGGGATGAGATCTACCCGCCTCGATAGAAAACTTGGTCCGCCGCACCTTCGATGAAAAGCTTTCTCTCTCTACGCATAGTTTTCTAGCGAAGCTTCGTTTGAGCTCATTTCAGCCTCAATTCAAGTGATCCAAAGCTCAATTGAATTGTATGGATGTGTAGGAACTGAATTATACCTCAATTTCAATAACTAAACCCGATTGGATGGTCAATTTGATGAAATCAAATTCGGTCGGTTTGAAAGGGGAAATTGGGGGAAAATTTTGAGGAAATTTAGGGATTTCATAAAATTGAGGGACCAAATTTCAATTTCCCAAAATTGAGGGTCAATTGGCCATGAAAAGGATGTTGGAGGACCAATTTGTTGATTTTTTTAAAAAAAATTGGGGTCAAATTGCCATTTTTGTAAAGTAGGGGCAAAAAGGTAATTTTTGAAAAGTTGGGGACCAAATTGGAAATTTGGAAAACTTGAATCCCTTAAACAATTTTGAGTAAATTGAGGACCCAACGTGAATTTTTAGAAGTTTTAGGACTCAATTTGGGGAAAAATTAGCATTATGGACCTAAAGTCAAGGAAAAGACCTTTAGGGACCTAAATGCAATTAACTAAAAATTTTGGGCATTTTCGTTCATACATGACGAATGAAGGCTATCATGCCAAATATTAATAGATAAGAATGTCCCAAATCATGTAGGAATACAAAGGACTGGAACACCAGCAAGGATAAGCTAGCGTGTAGGGAAAAACCTAATAATAAGGAATACACTACGATTATCGGGTGAGTGGGTTTATTCACATCATACCTAGTTGGAATGAGGAGCAATTCAAAAATGAAAACCCACTTCTATATGGAATTTTGACATCACACTCAATTGGAGTGATGTGAGAACTATGCGAAAAAACTACTTATCAGTTGTAAGCAGAGAGATCATATCCGGTTGGTATGATGGACTTCTTGGAAGGAAGGAGAAAACCCGCTTACCTGTTGTAAGCGGAGATGTCATTACACACGGTTGGTGTGATGGAAGGAAAGTTTATTTTATCAAAAGTGTTCTCCCCTGACTATGTGCCATTGCTTGAAAATTTTGGGAGACCTTCTTGACGAGAGCTAGAATAGCTCAGATAGGCCAGAGGCCTCGGTTTTAAAACTTAAGGGCTAAAATGCCCGTTTTGTAAAATCATGTACAGTAGGCCCAAGGCCAGTTGGCATGAGCAGGAGCTCGTAAACAAACATATGATATTTATGCCATGAAAATTCTAAATGAATGAAATTTGTGATTTCACCACGGTACTAAGAGGACCAAATACTCAATGGACTGGCGGCAGTGCGTCAGGACTAGGTCGACAGACCGGCCTAGACAAACAGTTGCAAGTCGAGTTGAGGGTCGAGGTCGTTGGACTAGTGGCACCAAAGATAAATGGCATTGTGGAAAATTTATTGTTTGTGCATGCACTTGAGGTTCGAAACCATCAAGATGCCCAAGAGGGGAAGTGATACATTCTAAGGGCTATTGGACGACATGGTGGGGATAAGGGCAGTTTGTCGTGCCAGCAGTCATGGAAGCTCGACGTAGCTTCATGCGCATGAAGCTGAAGTTGGGTCTGGATGAGATCTCTATCCTCATACAGACACAGAGTTGATTTCAGGTTTGAGGGTCGGATGTCACGAACATCCACTCATTCCTAGGGTAGGAGTGGACGAGCTTCTATGTAGGTGACCGATAAAGTCGCTCCAACACCATAAGTGGGTGTAGTGGACGGGCTACCTTGCAAATGTATGATCCCTTCCTGATAAAGGGCGTTTGTTGACTGTTAAACACACCTATATTGGATAATGAAGAAAGAAATTTTGAAAACCTAAATTTGAAGAAGATATGATCTTAAAGAAAATAAGAAGTCTAGCACACTCAAATTAAAACTATTTCTTATTTTCTGAAAACTCATCCTAACACCCATTCACTAAGTTGTAGAATTTCACCCCTCTTTTCTATCCCTTTTCAGGATTAGGGAAAATGACTAAGGAAATCACCTAAACCTACCTTTTGTGAGGTATGCTTAAAAGTTATTTTTAAGCTTGCATTTTTATTGATTTATGTTATTCTTAGGAACAAGGTTAAATTACTCCTGTCTGCTCTTGAATAAAAAAAGGGGAAACACTCTTAAACCAAGGGAGCGGTGGTTTGATCATGGGAATCCGACCAAACTGGATTGTGGCATGACATTTCAGGTGTGTGGAGGATTAATGGAGAGTAGCTCTTTATATAGGGAGCTCGGGGAACCTCTACCCGACCACCTTCCATTTTGGTCGAGTTTATCCTCACCCTAAAATGGCCTAAACGGAGTGGTTACAACTTCGCCAAAATTTTCCATTTTCTACATTATTGAACAGTGTGGTCATCCTGAGGAAGAAGATGACATTGTTCTAAACTGGACCGGACCTGTCCAATCGGGTTCAATGGAGAAAATCGGCTAGTTCATGCCTAATTTGACCAGTTTCTCAAAATTAAAAATTTCTAAATTAATCTAAATTCATTTTCTATCTAATGGTGGCTTCTTATTCCCAATTTGAATATTTTAAGCCACCAAGAAAAATGAATTTAAAAATCGGTTCAAGTATGGTTCAAACCGGTTCAATCTAGTTCACCCTGAGCTGGTCTAGTTTTCTCATCCCATTTGCCCCAAGGTTCTTTTCCATGATTTTTATGACTCTTTGAGTTACTTGGGATTTTTCACTTTCTCATTTTACCCTTTTTTCACCGGTTATGGTTCGTGAACCGGCTCGTTTTTTCTCTTTTTAATTTATGGGTTCATTTCTCGATTTTCTTGTCTTTAAAGGACAGGGTTTACAACTCTCCTCTCCTTTTAGGGGTTTTGTCCCCAAAACTAAGTCAGTAATCATTTGCATCATGAGTAACTTTCCCTTGCGTCCTCATGGGATTTGTTTTACATGTTGTCACTTTGGTGGTTCCTTCACCTCACCCCTTTTAACCACATTCCTAAGAACTTCTTTTCCTTTCACTGTTTACTCACTCCTTGGAGTTTATCATGATTAGACATGTCTTATACACGAGTCCAAAGGCATATCCTTGGGTCCACTTCTTACTTTGCTTAGGGTAAGACTCTTCTTCTTGAGGGTTTTCATCCAGGTCATTGGGTTGGATGTTCCACAATGTCTAATCGTCCCTATTCACATTTATTTCCTTGGTCGTTGATACTCTTAAGCTTATAATCCTTTCAGACCTTTTTTTTTTCCTTAACCCTATGGATTTTGATATGATCCCATCTTTATCTTCTTTTAGTTCTTCCTCCATTTTTTTTGTTTACTACAACTCCGTTCTCAGTTCCTAGGTTTGGCTTCATTATGTTTAACTAACAGACTCTTTCTTACTTGAGTCACATTTTCCTGGGATGGTTTGGCCTTCATGTCCATATATTTATATGGATTGTGTCAGACTCCTTTCTTTTCAAAAAAAATCCCTTCATTTAAAAATTTGAGTTTTTCCATTATTTCTTAGTTACCGGTGTGTTATCACCCAACACATCCTTCATCATGAAGGTTACACACATTCGCAAGTCAGTATCACTACTGAACCCGCTAGTGGCTTCGGAACAACTTTTCCTGCCACCCGGATAGAAGTACAACTACTTCTACCCTAGGAATGAGTGGATGTACGTGACATCCAACCCACAATCCCGAAATCACTTCTTCATGTCCATATGAGGACAGAGACCTCATCCTGTCCCCACCCCAATCTCATGCGCTTGATGCTACTCCAGATTTCGCACAAACACCTGGAACGACGAACTGCACTTATAGCCACCAGGTCATCCAGTGCCCTTAAGACGCATCACTACCCCTCATGGGCGTCTAGATGATCTCGTACTCACAATGCATGCACAAACAATATTTTCTCGTATTTCCATGTAATCTGTGGTGCCGCTAGTCCAACGGCCCCGACTCTCAACTCAACCCACAGTTGTTTGTCTTGACTGGTCTGTCGACCTGTCATGTCGCACTAACGCTAGTTGACAGAGCATGTCGGTCCTATCTTGGTACCATGGCCAAACAATTCACTTATTAAGTTTTATGGCACATATATCATGTTCATTTACGAGCATTTGCTCGTGCCAACTGGCCTTGGGCCCACTGTATGAGATTTTCAAAATTGGGCACTTAGCCCCCAAGTTCAAAAACTGAGGCCCCTGACCTATCAGAGCTATTCGAGCTCCCGTCGTGAAGGTCTCCCAAATTGTTTCAGCATTGGCACACAGTTAGTGGAGAGCACTTCCGACAAAACATATGTTTTCTCTATCCATTATACCGCCCGATATAAGGACACCTCCATTCATAACTGATGAACGCATTTTCAACTTCCTTCGAGGAAGTCTCATCATACCAACCGGGTATGATCTACTTACAACCGGTAAGTAGTTTTTCCGCGTGATTTTCACATCACTTCCTCTAAGTAGTGATTTTTAAAGTACCACTAAATAGTGGGTTTTCATATCGAGGTACTTATCATTACCAACCGGGTATTATATAAAATTCTCACTCACAACCGATAATTGGTTTTAAAATTTTAAGTTGTACTCATCATCCCAACTGGGTATGATGTTAGTAAACCCACTCACCCGTTAATGTCGTAAATTCCACTAGACTAATTCTTTGTATTCACGCGAGCTTGTCCTTGTTGGCATTCCCGGTATTTCGCGTTCCTACACGATATGAACAACCTTGTTCATTATTACTCAGCATAACAGCCTTTATTCATTTCCAATGAATGAGAAAACCCAAACTTTTAGTTATTTGCAATTAGGTCCCTAAAGTTATTTCTCTTTAAATTTAAGTCCCAAATGTCGGTTTTTCCTCAAATTGAGTCCCGTAACTTTTAAAATTTATCCTGGGACCTCAGTTTATTCAATTTCACCAAAAAGGGGTTTAATTTCCCAAATTTCCAATTTGGTCCCCCAATTTTTCCAAAATTACCATTTTGCCCTTCTTTTACAAAAATGGTAAGTTTTGCCCCAAAAATTCCAAATTTCCTCAATTGGTCCTCCAACATTATTTTCATGCCCAATGACCCTCAATTTCATAAAATTGTATTTTGGCCCTTTCAATTTCGAAAATCCCCAATTTCAACTCTTCAACACTACCGAATTTGATTTCATCAAATTGACCGATCAAACACTTCTAATTATTGAAATTGGAGTTGAAATTGAGTTCCTGCATGTTCATACAATTCTAAAAAACTTTGAATCATGGATTTTAATGTCGGAACGAGCTCAAACGGAGCTTCACCGAAAAGTAGACTATAGAGAGAGAAAGCTTTTATTACTCACCGATGAAGGCACGGCGGTCCGAGCTTTCGATCTAGGCAGATAGGTCTCGTCCTGAGGTTAATCCTAGAATTAAGAATTGCATCAATTGATGCGGAATTGGATTAGAATTTTGTCATTGAAATTTGGTCGACTCTCTCTCTCTAGCACCGATCAAAAATTGTAAAGGAGAGCGGAATTGGCTTACCTTTCGGTCCTAATTCGGCCATGGAAAGGCTGAGGAAGTGTTGGGAGGGCTTGGTTTGGCTGGAGGAGGGCTTGAAATGGCCGATTTCAGCTTGGCCGAAATAGGGCAACTTCGGTCCGCCGGAGTTGCTTCACTATTCCATCATGTCGGCGCTTCTCCAACGATTCTCAGATTGACTGGAGTTTGCTATCAGATAGCTGTCTTCTCCAATGTTTTGGCCTTTTTGCTATCAGCGCCGACTTTGGAAAACAAGGATTTTCCTTCATTCTTCTTTTTCCAATGTTTTGGCCTTTTTACTTCTCCCTTCTTTGTCATGGTTTAAATCTAGGGTTCTCTCGAAGACCAGTTCTTCAACTGTCTCCTTCTCTCCATTTTTTTTATCCAATCATCTGGCAGCTGTATCACTTGTCCTTCATGCCCATCCTTTGTCCTTTAGAGGGTGTAGTTTTTACTACATCTCAGCCTTTCTTAGGGTTTTGTTTATTCTCTTTGGTCGTCTCATTGTTACTCGTTTCTTCTTTCTACTCTGTTCTCCTGAAATTATTGTTTAGTTCTCCTGCTCTCTCCAAGTAGGTCACACTGGGCCATCACGATACTTCCTTCCTTTGAAACATTTCCCAATCAAGGGTTGGTTCCTTGCATTCCACATTATGTTCATCCGCCCATCAAAATTCCTTCAAGGGTAGTTAGTCGTATGCATCCCTCTAAAGTTTACTTTCATAGTGTATTTCTTTATGAAGCGTTCAAATCTTCCTTGTTTCAAGATTTCTTGATAGTTATGTGAGAGGCTTGACTATTATTTTTTTTCTTGGTTAATTTGGCCTTTGGTCCTGTTAAGGATTTCTTTCATCCATCTTTTCCTGAGTATTTGGCCTTTTTGTCCCTCTCTTCTTTGTTGGAACTCAAATTATGGTTTTCCCGTGTATTAGTTTGTTAACTGCCTCACCTCCACCATTTCTTTGGTCTAAGTTTCTTAGGGCAGTTGTTTCTCGAGTACTCTTGTCCTTAACGTCCATCTCACTGACCTTTTTATGGTGTAGCCCCTTATACTTCCCGGTCTTCCTTAGGGTGTCATTTGTTCCCTCTAACTATCTTGTTGTAACGACTTGCTTTCTCTTGTCCTATTGGTCCGAACTTCCTATTTGACATAGTTGCTTTTTTTAGAAGGTGATTTATTCCTGTAATCCTAATACGTCCCGTTTGTCATCAAATGTTCATCTTGTCTTCTCTTTTGGATGCACTCCTTTCTTTGCTCCTAAATTGTTTGGATTTTCTTCTTAAAGGGGGAATTCTCTTCAGTTATCCTTTGTTCTGTTTGTGGTTTTATTGAGGTCCTACCTTTACCCATTTTTCCTTCTTACCACTTTGCTAAGATTTTGAATAGTTTCCTCTTATTTGTGGTTGCAAATGGAGTCACGTTTCTTGGGATGGTATCCTTTCAGATTTCCTATAATTGTGGGGTGTTTATTCTTGGAAAATATTGTCCTGACTCCTGGCGATGTGGGACAGTTTTTCACTTCGTGTCCTATTCCCTTCTAGGTTAACTTGATTCCTGTCCTTTGTAGGGTTGGACACTTCTCCACGCAGTGTCCCTATCATTCATGCTTGTAATTACATGAACATAAGTGGTTACTCCTGGCGTTTTCTTGGGAATTGTTAGTTTTGGTGCTCCTCATCCTTAAGTCTGGATACCGTGAGAGTTTTTTTTTTTTTTTAGTCTTCCTTGAAGATCACATCATTTGAGGGACAGGGTTTTTAGGAATTTGGAGTACTTCATTAATAGAGTAGTATCGTATGTTGGGGATTGTGGCCCTATTACAGAAAATGGTCACCAAATAATAAGGGAACTACGAGATTCTTGATAAGCATCCTCCTATGTAAGGTTATATGCCCCCTTTTATGGCTTCACGCTTGGCTTCATTTATACTTAGAGTTGTGACCTCAATAGGTTCTGTCACCATTCTCTAGGATACTTCCTCATTTGCTCTTTTAAGATTCCTGCCATGCTTCAGGCATTTGGGAAACTTCTAGGGTTGTCTTCCTACGAAAATAAGGTGTTGAGTAGACCCATTCCTAGTTTTCTTGGTTCCTCTCCTGGGAGCCATCTAAAAATTTTAGGATAAATCCTATTAGTTACAATATTTTATAGTCTTGATTATGTATTCGAGGAAACAGGCTCTGATACCACTCTAGTTGTCACGCCCCGACCCGGTTTGGTTGGATACCCGTAAACAACCCGCCACTCTCATGGTTTATTAAAGGGTTTCCCATTATTATAATTCATAAAGAGTAAGGCGTCCTTTAAACCTGCACCATTTTCTGGAATAGCATAATCAAAACTGCATAAAATTTTAAACTTTACATACCTGTCTTATAGGCATCTTAGTTGATAGTCTTTCAAGGTAGGCTTTCCGGGATTTCCTGAAAGGGATATAAGGAAGGGGGTGATTACGACTACTCAGTGAATGGGTTTTCAAAGGTCTACTTTTAACTTTTAAGAAAAACATTTATAGGGAGTGTGTCAGACTACTTTCTTTTCAAAAAAATCCATTTATTTAAAAATTTGGGTTTTTCTATTATTTCTTAGTTACCGGTGTGTCATCACCCAACACACATCCTTCATCATGAAGGTTACACACATTCACAAGTCAGTATCACTACTGAACCCGCTAGTGGCTTCGGAGCGACTTTTCCTGCCACCCGGATAGAAGTACAACCAATTCTACCATGGGAATGAGTGGATGTACGTGACATCCGACCCACAATCCCGAAATCACTTCTTTGTTTCCGTATGAGTACAGAGACCTTATCCTGTCCCCACCCCGGTCTTATGCACTTGGTGCTACTCCAGATTTCGCATAGACACCTGGAACGACGAACTGCCCTTATAGCCACCAGGTCGTGCAATATCCTTCGGACGCATCACTACCCCTCAAGGGCGTCATGATGATCCCGTACTCACAGTGCATGCACAAACAATGTTTTCTCATATTTCCATGTAATTTGTGGTGCCACTGGTCCAACGGCAGTTGTTTGTATTGACTGGTCCGTCAACTTGTCATGTCCCACTAACGCTAGTTGACAGAGCAGGACCATGGCCAAACAATTCACTTATTAAATTTTATGGCACATATATCATGTTCGTTTACAAGCACCTGCTCGTGCCAACTGGCCTTGGGCCCACTGTACGAAATTTTCAAAATTGGGCATTTAGTCCCAAAGTTCCAAAACCGAGGCCCCCGGCCTATCAGAGCTATTTGAGCTCCCGTCGAGAAGGTCTCCCAAATTGTTTAAGCATTGGCACACAGTCAGGGGAGAGCACTTCCGACAAAACATATGTTTTCTCTATCCATTATACCGCACGTTATAAGGACACCTCCATTCATAACCAATGAATGGGTTTTCAACTGACTTCGAGGAAGTCTCATCATACCAACCGGGTATGATCTACTTACAACCGGTAAGTAGTTTTTCCACATGATTTTCACATCACTTCCTCTAAGTAGTGATGTTTAAAATACCACTAAATAGTGGGTTTTCATACTGAGGTACTTATCATTCCCAACCGAGTATAATATAAAATTTTCACTCACAACCGATAAGTGGTTTTAAAATTTTAAGTTGTGCTCATCATCCCAACCGGGTATGATGTTAGTAAACCCACTCACCCATTAATGTCGTGAATTCAACTAGACTGGCTCTTTGTATTCACGCGAGCTTGTCCTTACTGGCGTTCCCTGTATTTCACGTTCCTAAATGATATGAACAACCTTGTTCATCATTATTCGGCATAACAGCCTTCATTCATTTCCAATGAATAAGAAAACTCAAACTTTTAGTTATTTGCAATTAGGTCCCTAAAGTTATTTCTCTTTAACTTTAAGTCCCTAAGGTCGATTTTCCTCAAATTGAGTCCCATAACTTTTAAAATTTATCCTAGGACCTCAATTTATTCAATTTCACTAAAAAGGGGTTTAATTTCCCAAATTTTCAATTTGGTCCCCCAATTCTTCCAAAATTACCATTTTGCCCTTCTTTTACAAAAATGGTAAATTTTGCCCCAAAAATTCCAAAATTCCTCAATTGGTCCTCCAACATTATTTTCATGCCCAATTGACCCACAATTTCATAAAATTGTATTTTGGCCCTTTCAATTTTGAAAATCCCCAAATTTTCTCCAATTTCAACTCTTCAACACTACTGAATTTGATTTCATCAAATTGACCGATCAAACACTTCTAATTATTGAAATTGGAGTTGAAATTGAGTTCCTACATGTTCATACAATTCTAAAAAACTTTGAATCGTAGATTTTAACGCCGGAACGAGCTCAAACGGACCTTCATCGAAAAACAGACTGTAGAGAGAGAAAGCTTTGATTACTCACCGGTGAAAAGCTGAGGAAGTGTTGGGAGGGCTTGGTTTGGCTGGAGGAGGGCTTGAAATGGCCGATTTCAGCTTGGCCGAAATAGGGTAGCTTCGGTCCGCCGGAGTTGCTTCACTATTCCATCATGTCGGCGCTTCTCCAACGATTCTCAGATTGACTAGAGTTTGCTATCAGATAGCTGTCTTCTCACCGGTTCTAAAGAGCTCGACCTTTGTTCAAGTCGAAACTCTGGTTCGAGCTTTACCGAGAAATGGAGCAGTAGAGAGAGAGAGAGAGAAGTGTTGAGGTGTGAGGAGAATGAAATGGGGATGACCTCTTTATATAAGCGTAAAACTCGTGTATTAAATGGGCGAGATTTATTACAAGTATTAATATTGCCATAAATTATTGGTATTAATTCCAATAATTTAATTTCGGTATTAATTCCAATAATTTAATTTCGGTATTAATTCCAATAATTTAATTTCGGTATTAAATTATTTGTATTAATTCTAATAATTAAATATATATTAATTTATTGTTATTTATAATAAGGCGTACATAAAAAAATTTTACCGAAATTTCGGGTTACAAAAAAAAAATTCATACTTCACAGGAGGTCACCCATCCTCAAGTACGCTTAACTTTGAAATTCTTATGAAATCTAGTTCATATGAACCAATTTGGTTTTTGTTTTCTAAAGTTTCTTAAATTTCTTTTCCAAGGTTTAGTGAACCCTTTAGATCACCCGGAAGTTGTAAATTTCCATGTTGCGTGTTCTCAAATGTAAACCGGCTTGGTTTTCTTACTCAGTTTGACCGGTTCTTTTCCCAGTTTTTCTTAACTCAAAAGTACGGGGTTTACATTTCGTGTATTCCACACTATGCCAAGCCGTCACCCTTTAGGCTCCATTAAGTGAGCATGGACCACGACAAGTCTTGATGTTAGTGGTCGTTTTCATTATCCATTTCTTAATTGGAGTGCTTACTTCTCCAAGGTTTCTCAAGTATTCTTTCCTCTATTTCCTTATTATGGACAATCCACCCCTTTCTTACTTGTACGACATCTTTTGATTCTATCTTCCTATCTACCTGTTCCTTGGGTTTAACTTACTTATTGGATTATGGGTAAACTTCCCTTGTAACTGGTCCTTTATTCCCAATTTGCATTCCATTTGCAATTCTACCTTCTATAACACTTTAGTTGGGTTCATTACTTTTTCGTTGGAATATGTATGCCTCTTCAGGGCTCCCTTTCTTGGTAGGCTTCCTCCTCGTTTCCTAGATTTTCTCTTTCCTTCGTCTTCTTGGGTATCTATCTTTATGTTAACTTCATGACATCCTTTGAGGTCATCCTCTCCTACTTCCCTTACTTTGGAAAATCTTGCTGGCACATCCCTTGTATCTTGTCTTTATTCCCACTTGTACTTACTACGATTTTATTTATATTAAGAAAGAGTTTTTTTATCTTTTTCCTTACGAGGTTTCTTAATCTCCCTCCGAGAGCTTACTTCATCCTTTTCGTGGTTTGAGTTTGGTCGTCGATTCATTCACGGCCATTTATTTCTTCAAGGATTTCTGCATTCTTCCTTTCTAATGTTTTGACCTTTACACCTTTCCCTTCTTTGTTGGATTTTAAATTTATGGTCTTTTCGAGAGTCAGTTTATTTACTGCCTTGTCCCCACTATTCTCCTGGTTCACTTGTCTTGGAATAGTTGTCCTTCGAGTTTACTCGTCCTTGATGCCTATCTCGTCGTTCTTTTTAGGGTGTAGTCCTTACTATTTTCCAGTCTTTCGTAGGGCATCATTTATTCTCATTGATCATTCCATTGTTTCTAGTTGCTTCCTACTTGACTACTCTCCTTTTTCCCAAAACAGGTCACACTTGCCATCCCAAGACATCCTTAACCACTCATGCCCCTTTTTGAGGTTTCTTATTTCGAGTTAAGCCACTTATGATCCACTTGTCATTTCCGTAGCTTGGGAATTTCCTTCTTATGGTCTCACTTCCTACCTTTATCATTTTTCTTAGGGACTTCCATCTTGGGATTTTCACGTTCAACCTCCCTTTGAGGAGCTCCTGATTATGAGTTGGTTCCTTGCACGTTATGTCCAGCCGCCCATCACTGGTCCTTTCGAGGGGTCCTTAGTATTATACATACTTCGAGAGTTCCCCTTTCCTAGCACATTTCTTCTCCTCTTCACTCTTACTGTGTCCTACCCTAGAGTTGTTAGAGGGTGTTTTTCCGCATTTGCCCTTTCTACTCTTGGGTTTTAGGTGTATTTCCCATATACCTTACCTCTATTCTTGTGGTATTCTTCTCTAGCTGACCTTCTTAAGAAGAAGTTCGAATTTTTTTTCCTTGAACTCGCTATTTCTTGGGGCAATTAACCAAGTTTTGGGATCAAGTTAATGAAATTATGATTCGGGGACTAAATTGCAATTTTTGAGAAATTGGGCAATTTGAGGATTTCTAGAAAATTGGCGGTCGAATTACAATTTAAGGAAAATTGGGGAATTCTCATGAAATTAACTTTTAATTGGGGCTCAATTGAGCAATTGAATGAAAAGGAGGGTCAATTGATAATTTTTGAAAATTTAAGAACCAAATGGTAATTTTTGGGAAATTAAGAACCAATTAGTAATTTTGGGAAATTTGAGTATCAATTAGTAATTTTGGAAAAATTGAGTACCAATTGGAAATTTTGGAATAGTTAAGGACCCATGAGGGAAAATGGTAAGTCATAGGGACTCAATAGAGATTAAATGGAGATTAGGGACCCAAATGTAAGGTTATAAATATTGAAGGTCCTAAATGCAATTAAGGCATAGTGTGAGGACCTACGCGCAATTACTCGGAACTATGAGATCCCATATGCTGACTCTTCTGATAAAGGTACTTGAACCATGAATGAGTCAATTGTTCAAGCACCGGTGCGAGGAAGCACACCATAACTCAAGAACTCACCGGGAAGGCCACATCACTGTTACCGGGTGTATGGGATTTGCGACATCATACCCGATTGGGGGTGATAAGAACCGTTTTTAAGTTTGAAAAATTATTTTTCTAGGAATGGTCTCCTCTAACTGGGTGAAACTACCTAAACATTTTGGTGAACGTTATTGATGGGAGCTAGAATTGCTACAACATGCATGAGGCCTCATATTTGAAAATGTTAGTGTCGAAGGCCCAGTTTTAGAAAACTCGTGAAGTTGGCCCAAGGCCAATGTGAATGGGTTGGACCCGTAGACAAACGTGAATTTTAAGAACCATGAAAACTCTCATGAAACTGGAATTATTGTGTGACTTGCCATGAGGACCAATATAGGACTAACAAGGTTCGATGGGCTAGTGGCAGTGTGCCAATACTAGGTCAACAGGCCCATCAAGGCAAACAGCTGCAGGCCAGGTCAAGTGTTGGGGTCGTTGGACCGTTGGCACCAAATATCATGGTTATTAATTCAAAACTATTGTATGCATGCATGAGAATTTTGAGAGCATCTAGATGCACCAACAACCCTTGAGACCATTCCTAGATGCTCCCATCAACCCTTGAGACCGTTTGGTGAATGCCAAACCGCCCTTATGCACCCTTTGGTAGTCGATGGGTCTCAAGGGTTGTTGGACTACCAAAGGGTGCATAAGGGCGGTTTGGCGTCCAGTATGTCGATAAGCTCTAATAGCTTCATGTGCACTGAGACCAAGGCCAGAGGGGAAATGAGGTTTCATCCCAGAAAGCGAACATGATGAAGCACCGAGACTGAGGCGAAGGGGAAATGAGGTCTCGAGACTAATGCCAAAGGGGAAATGAGGTCTCGTCCCACCAAACAGACATGATTAGGGTTTGAGGATCGAATTATTGATGTTCACTCAAACCCAGGTGGATAGTAAAGGTACTCCAGTCCACAAGTGGAATAGTCGGGGACTATTTTGCAAACGTGTAATCCCTTTTTACGATAGAAAGGGTGTGTGAATGCTTGCTGAAACGCCTCCTGAACAAGGGGATGGGCTCAAAGAAAGATAAATTCATACTACAATAAACTAAAAATATAAAATGTCTTGATCAACTAATTATTTTAAAAACTCACTTCCCAACCCCCGCTCACTGAGTTGTAGAAACTTACCTCCTCCCATTAAACCTTTTTCAAGAAAACTATCTCGCCACGATGAGTAAGGGCTAGAGGGGAAAGCCAAAGGTACCGTGAGCATGTAACTCTCATTTAATTATTTTGTAAACTTTGTTATGAAAAATAGGTACTCTGATTCTTTTACCTTACTCAGTCGGTTTGGTAAAAATACTACATTAGTACGAGGAAGGTTGGCAGCTTGATCACAAGACTACGACCAAACCGAATCGAAACGTGACAAGTATGGTGAAAAGTGTTGAAGGGCATAAAAATATTTTTCAAACTCAATTATGGTTACATAGCCTTGGCATAATTAGAGTAATTACTACTTTTTCTTGTTCACTAGATGGACGGACATGTACTCCTCTAAGAATATATTCTCAAACTCGATCTAGATTGGCTAAGAAGAAGAGATGGCACATATATTTTGCCACCACCGATCAACATTCTCCCACATGAAGAACACGATCACGAATTCTCCCATCGATAGCTTCATGATATCCATTAGCTTCTTGGTATTTCATAGTTGGTCTGTGGCGTTAACTATGTACTTTTCACTAGAGAAGGTTGTACACCCCACATGCCTAAGGGATTTCAAGCACTTGTGAAATGTCAAACTCCTAATTGTTGTGGTTTTACACCAGGGTTACCTCCTGGGGTAGTATGCATTCGGCCAAATCCTGGTCATTTTGAAGGCAAAAAATTCGTTCTTTGGTCAGAAGAAACCTTGTGCTACCAACTAACTTAATCCCTTCGGGATCTTTTCCCCCACATGAAGAAAATGATAGACCCTTATCCCAACAACTCCAAGTTTTACACACCAAACTAACCCCCACACCAATGCCCTCAGGTTTGATAGCTCATTGGTCCAAATAATCTCCCTCTTATACGTGCATGTACCACAACAACCATCTCAATACCACTCAACCTCACTCTCTACGAAACCATAATATTACCACATGTCTTCTTCCATGAATGATGAAAATCATATAACTGGAATTTTTTTAACGTTGATATATAGTCGCTACTAGTCATGCAAGTGGTGTCTCATGGTATATCCATGAATAAGTGTGCTATGATCAAATCATGCAAAAACTTATCTGTTCTTAACCCTTATCATATAGTCTTAGGGGGTCTCAACCCACATCAGACAAAATGTCAGGCTATACTCATCTTTTGTAAAAGTTAGGATATCAGTCCTTTATTTCAAAATATCTGGTAGTGCCTCTCCTTCATAAATACTAGTAGCTTAATCCTTACATTAAAAAATATTCCGAGTCATGGCTCAATTTTCAAAAATATATATAAGACGTAACTCATTTTTATAAATCGATTTAGATCTCGTTCTATATTTTAAAAAATTGTAGTAACGTATTGCAAAAATATTATGAATTATGTCCTATTTGGGAATTTTATTTTGTCACAACCGTATCACTTAGTACCATTTTTTAGTGGTGGTGTTTATATATCTAAACACAACCAATATATGGCCCTCACGAGTCTCTCGGGTCCAAAACTCTTCTATTTTATACTTTGATATGATTTTTTCTCAAATTATACTTTATTTATATTTCTCACAAATCAATTCCATTTTTACTCATATTTTCGAAGATTACATCATTACCCTTCATATTTTTTAATTTCCATTGTTGTCATTCATACTTTTAAATTTTTCATATTTGCCCCTCATATTTTATCAAATCATTTATTTATCCTTGAACTTTCTAAAATTTATGTTTCTACCCTTAATATTCTCAAAAATTCTTATTTGCTACAAATCATGTGAAAAATCCATATTTATCTTTTGGTATTTTGAAAACTACATGTGTGCGCCTCAAGTTTTCAAAAATTTATATATATTACTAAATTTTCTCAAAAATCTCATATTTTCCCTTCATACTTCCAAAATTTCATATTTATCCTTAATACTTTTAAAATTACTTATTTACCCTTACACTTTTTCAAAATCACACTTTTATCTCTCAACCTTTAAAATATTTCATTTCATCATTAAACTTCCAAATATCTTTTTTTTTTGTCATTAATGTTCAAAATATCATTGTCAACCATCAACTTTTCAAAAAATAGGCTTTAGTCCCTTTTATTCCAAAAATCACCATTACCCTCCTAACTTACAAAAAATCGTACTTTCATACTTCCAAAATTTCATATTTATTCCCTTTCTTTCAAAAAATTCATATTTATCCTCATTACTTTTAAAATTACTTATTTATTCTTACACATTTTCAAAATCACACTTTTATCTCTCAACCTTTAAAATATTTCATATCATCATTAAACTTCTAAATATCTCAATTTTGTCCTTGATGTTCAAAATATCATTTCCAACCATCAACTTTTCAAAAAATAGGCTTTGGTCCCTTTTATTCCAAAAATCACCATTACCCTCCTAACTTCCAAAAATCATATGTTAAACTCTAAACTTACCAATAATCTCATCATAGTACTCTTGAGATTTTATTTAAAACTTTTTTTTCTCAAGTTTTTCATTTTGGTAAACTAGGTTCAAACATTTCAAAGTTTTCTTTTTAGTTCATATTCTTTGAAAATTACATCAAAACGGTTGTTAGTCCCTTAAATCCATCCTAAATATTCACATTTATCTTTTAATGACTCTTAGAATATTATAATGATCTCAATTTTGTAGCTTTTTTATATTTTTTCTAAATGGTCGGAATAGTAAAAATAGAGAGTTTGGTGGGAGAATATTTACTAGAGATGACAGGAGTGACAACTGCTAATTAGGAGAAATGCGGTGGGTTTGGAGAGTATGTCAACACTAACCACCAAACAAAGGGTCATTGGAGTTACCTGAATTTTTCGTTTGATTAGACTAGGGCAAAAGTTGTAGATAGAGGTATCACCGGAAAATAACTCGGAAGGGAAATGAGGCTTACCTAGGTCATGAAAGGACATGGAAGAGGTCGGTGAGGGTTGTGCGATCATCGGGGACATGTTTCAATCGAAATAGTGGCATCATGGCATCCAAATAATTCGTCAAAGTAGGGCAACTTTTTTGTCGAAAAACCGAGTCTATAAATGGCTATAGTAGGGTATCTTATGACCTTTCTCGCTCCAAATTAAAACTTCAAGATTGTAGAGGAGGTTGTTACAGTTACGTAGGGACAAAACAAATCATGTGGTTTGGCAATCAGGAGAAGGGAATTTCAGTTTGAAATCCTCGAGTGACAAAAAGTGCTCAAGGCATTTTCTTTCGACTAGAGTGAAATTCAAGCACATGGGGTGAGATAATCAATTTTTTCTTAAAGGAAAGTCGGTAAATGAGTTTTTAACTCACTCATATCTCTTGTGGCATGAAATTTGAATAGAAGTTGGGCTTTATGAGCGTACGGGAAAATCAAACAAAGTGGAACAATGTGAATCAGGCCACAAATTGAGCAAATTAAACAGAGAAGGTATGGAGTGCACGTGCTATGCGTATCTTTTTCATGTTGATTGACCGTTTGAGCAATGTAGCGTACGGATTTTTAAAAAATTAATCGAACTATTCGATTTTGACATTATCTTTATCGGTTTATAAATTCAGGTTATTCTAGATTTAATTTATTTTTATAAAAAATATTCAAATCATTTTCTACCGTTTAGAATTAATAATTCTCATTTTTCTATTTACAATTCGATTCCATCCAAATTCAATTTATAATCTTTATTTGAGTTTTTATTTATAATTTAATCTTATTTTTCAGTCTAATTAAACTAATTTCAACTTTTAGAAAGTTTGAGTATTATAGTAGAAAATACTAACAATAAGGGTAAGATGTAAATAATAATATCATAATTAGAATAATAAAAGAGAAAATAAGTACAACACAAGATAAAGCTACAAGAGAGATTGTTGAATGAAAACTGAAAAAAAAAAACTTTGTATTGAGAAAACAAAAAGTATTAAGAGGAAAAATATAAAAAGTACAAAGATTACTGTAGGAAGAGTGACTTATAGAATAATAAGAGAGAATATACGATATGAACACCTAGATGATAAAGCTATAGAAAGGTTGTTGAATGAAAAATTGAAAAAAACTTATATATTGCGAAATTATTTTTTTTAAACTCAAATTTATTATTTGTTTTTAATTAGTATTAAATGTTTGTATATACATATAATATTATATGAATTAATATTATTAATTAAATATTGGCAATATTTTGCTTAATAAAATGTTTTTCAATTTTTTTGCACCGCTCCAACTCTTTAATATTTTTTGTCAAATTATAATTTTATTTAAATATTTTGTTATAGTGCCCTAATTTATTTTTCCTTTTTTTCATGGTGGAATTCTATTGGGGAGTATTTAAAAATATTAAATATTATAGCTTTAGAAAAGATAAAATTGTGATTATTGTGAAATCTAATTTAATTAATGAAAAATTTGTCAAGAAAATAATATAATTATTTCTAAAATAATGGATACAATAGGGAAAATAGAGTAATTGCAACAACACCGCACTTTACCATATTATCAATTTAATGGTGTTAATAATTCTAATTTAGGAGTTTTAATAATCTAAAACCATTCTTCATAGTTTATGTATCCACCAATCTTATTTTGTATTAATTAAAATCTTGACTTTGTGGTGAGAGTAGTACAAAAAAAATATTTGTAATTATAAGATAAAATTATGGTGTATTTAAATTTAGTGAGTCCAAAATAAATTATATTAATATTCACATAAAAAATTAAATAGTGTAAAAATTAATAGTTTTTTATTTTAATTATTTTACAATTAATTCTATTAATATATATTCTCACATTTAATTTCAACACTTTTATTATGTGCAATTAAATCTGTTATGGTGTATAATTAGGGAGGAAATAACCTAGTTTTATTTTACATATCACCAATTAATTTTTTTCTCAATAAAATACTATTTTATTAATTTGTTAAATTTAATTTAATATTCGTATAATAATAAGATAAAAATAAAATAATTCTCTAATTTTCACTAATAAATTTAACATTATCAGATATAATAATATTTAAACTGATTGAATTCCAACTATGTACCAGAGTTATTTGTTAATATATATGTATAATAGTTATTTAATTGTTTAAGTAGTTTTCTTTAACACTCTAACATTTCATTAATATGGTTAATTAATATATTATATTAGATAATATTATATTAACTTAAATTATTATACTCATATTTTCTTTTATTTTGTTAAATTATAAATTTATAATATTAACTTAATATAAAATTAATTTTCTTATAATTAGCTTTATGAAATTTAAATATACTTCTGTATTTATCATATAATGTGAAAGAATATTATGTACTCGTAAGGATTAAATATATATTTTCTTATGCTATAATCGATCAAATGAGTAAAATAAAAAAATATTATAAAATTATAATGTTGGTAGATGATAACTTTTAAATTAATAAGTTTATAAACATTTAGTTACTAACAATTATTTTTCAAATTATTGTTGGCGTATATTCATCAAAAGCATCACATCATGGTTTCGAGTAATTTTAATTAGTAAAATAAAAGTAGGTTAAATATGGAGAGGGAAAAATGATCTCAAAATTGTTATGTGCTTGCTTGAAAATGTATGTTATTCCTATCTCACAGGATTATACTCAAAGCTCTTGCATTTGCAGCTGGTATCTGCCACAATGGATAGAAGCTAGGAATGACTTGCATCATATGAAAACGAAAAGAAAAAAGGAAGCCATGGGTAGCCATGGCAGTCATGTGTGGAAGGCGGCCATGTTTCTGAGTCTTGATGATGGGATGACCTGCCTGTCGTTAGTTGTCAACATCTGTGGCATTGACATACCTCCCGACATAACAATCTCTGCAATTTACATGAAACAACGACGATATTAGACAACCGTTTGAACATATACGGTTCGCCTAACCCATCTTGAAGTTATGGAGATAGATTTTCTGTCGGAGGGCCTACCTATCCCTTCACGGACCGACAGGTTCGGCCTTATGATATCGTTCAAATTGATCAGGAAGATATCTCCGATATAGAGATGGTTAGAAGGAGTGTAGACGCAGCAGAGTTCCTCCTCCCCGACACTTGTATGGAGGATGACGGTGGACGTGATGAAGCCAAATGCGTACTCCCCGACTCTTGGGTGCCTTATAATGGCCACTTCCTTGAAAGCATTCGATGTCTGATCTGTAAAATTACGAAATCCCAAACTTAGTTCAAACTTCTGCTGCAGGGTTACAATGCTATCAGGAGGCATACCCATCTCAGATTGATTGAAATATAGCAGGACTGATAATTGCTTACCCGGAGATATTGCCGTGCTTATCTGCTTTGAGGCGGAGTAGATGTAACTCACAAGAGGCATTTTCTTTATGAACCATTCACCGAGAGTGAGGACCGAAGCACCTAACCAAGAGGACATGAAGACGCCCACTAGGAAGATGAATGTGATGGAGGTGATAAACCCGAGACCTGCAGAAATTTAAACGAGAATTGCATCGAAAATCCATTAATCTTAGGCTTGAAAATTCTGTATGAATTGTGACAATCTATCTGACTGCTTTAAATCAGAACATCAAATATAAATGCAAGTAAAGTTCTGGACTAAATGCTGCTGTTACAATCCTTCCAAGTTAAGAATACTTACCGAAGATATTGATCCCGAGATGGTTATATATGGGGGAGAAGAAGCCGTCCACGAAATGTATGAAGCCCCAAGTCACATAGAATGTTATAGCCAGCGGAAGGAGGATGACACTGAGCAATAAAAAAAATGTAAAACTCATCTCAGTTAGATCTACCATTGGCTGCACAGTAAATTATCCAGGTATAACAGCATCAGAAGACGTAATCTAAACGAGACTACGATTAGAAACATAGATTAACTCAAACAAAATAGAAACGACAGCTGACCCGGAGTATTACCATCCTGTCATGAACTTTTTGGATGCCCAACTGCGAACGACCTTAGAAATTGCCTGAAACAGTACGTGAACAGCATGTGAAAGAAGATAAAACTGCAATTTGATTAGAGAGAAGAGGCTATGGTGATGATGAGTTTGGACAAGAATCTCTTTCAACTCCACGCTAGAAAGGGTTGCTGTCTAGAGATGAAAAAAAACACCCCTTCAACCTTTACAAATTATATGAATTCTGTATCTCTACGAGCGAATTGTACGACCAACAGAACAGACTGACCATATGAAGTGACATTGCCAACGTAATGAATGAAATTTTGGCAAGGGTACTAGAGAGGACAGACCTCATGGCCCAAGTGATGATGAGGAGGAGTGGTGACGGCAAGTGGGGTGGATGGTAGAGAGGATGATTTGGAGCATCCGTTATCGGAGATTGGGGCCACGGGAATCAGCAGTTCCCGGTCTCTGTCTCGATCCCTGGACGCCATTCGGTTTAGATCTCTTCCGTTTCCTCTCTTCTTTGCAAATTGGTTGATGGGTATGTAAGGACTCAGATTTGATTACTAGAATTTCTGCGAGTCCATTGTTGCAGTAGGTTGCCAAACGCTCTGCATGGAAGGAGGAAGCTCCCCTGAGATACCAGTTCGTTAGGGAAACATGCGAGGGCGAGAGCGAGGGGGGCTTTGTAACTGAAAATCATATTATATTGACCAAAAGATGGTGAGAAAATGTCCATAATCTCTCTATAGCCCTATGATACTAATTAACCACGCACTCTTCAGACACAATTAATAATTTAATATATAATGTATCAAAATATTAACTTTTGTAATAGACTCAAAATTTGACCGTACCTATCATTTCAAAATCATCAATAAAATTGGTTTTTCCGTATAAAAATTAAGGGTTCAATATAAAAATCAAGGCATCATCCATACTAAAAAATAATTTTGAATCACTTACAAAATGTAAACAAGTTTTAAAAAATTACAATTTGATTTATAATCATTACTTAATTATATTTCATTTTTAGTGGGCACTAATCCAAATGTTCATATTTTGAAATAATTTACTCACATTTCTTAAATTAAAAAAATGGTATCTAAACTTTGTAAATTTGTAATTTGTTTACTAAACTTTTCGTAATTACATTTTTACCTTAATAATTATACAACGTCAACATTAAACCTCCCAAAAGTAACTATTTATATTTATCAAATTTAAAAAATAATTTCCAAAATTACATTTTAGTTCCAAAACATTCAAAATTTTCTTAAATCTATCATTGATCTTTGGAAAGCATCCCAATTACTTCCTTCTATCCTTGCCAAGATTCTTCAAACCATTTACGACCTTAATTCGTCTATTTAAGCCATTTCGATAATTCTTTTCATTTTTTTTCAAAATAATAAAGCACATTATTACAGGTTGAAAACTCATATACCACGAAAAGTTTGGCGAATATGGAAGCTGGGGGTTCTTTGTTTTGAAAAACCATCGGTGAAATCGTTAAAAATTCTTAAAGAAGCTCGGTCAATTGTCGAAAAACCAACTAAAAAAGCATAACATTTGGAATCGAAGCTAGGATGGCTTACTATCGAGGTGTAAAGGTCATGAGAGAGGCTGAGAGAGGTCAAGCGGGTCCTATTAGAGCTCTTCATATCACAATTAGCCCTATAGTGTCATACCCTAACCTAATTCCCATGTTGGTGTCCAATAATAACCCGCCATACCCTATTAATGCTACAATAGTGGATGATTTCACCACTTAGAATCGACATAACACAAGGCTCATAATATAAATCATAATAACTCCAATAAAAATTTGAGCATTTAATTTATTACAATGAAAGAAGTTTACAAACACATATAAAACTCTAGAGGAAGCATACCCTACTAAATGGAAAGTTTTTTTTTACAATTTTCCTCGAGGATATCTTCCTGGATCTTGACCTCCATTAGAGATGCAATCCGACCCTTGGGACCATCCTCACTTCTTGCTATATCCCTTATTCCCTGAAATGTGTTAGGGAGGGAGTGAGAAACACTCGATGTGTGTGAAGATCACTCATCGAGTTACACACAATCTTGATATCATATACACTCAAAATATATATACAATGTCATGCCTAATACAGTTCGCTCGATTGGAACCTGTGAACAACCCACCACTCCTTCTAGTACTATAATAATAACTACTATTATAGTCTCGATATGAGTATGGTGATGAGGGCACGACGACCGGAGTTCTTGGTGTGGGAAGCTAGCTCTCTCCTAGAGGATCCTTATAGGACCAAATGGTGCCTTAACTGATGGCCTGAGTGATTATAATTTGATTTAGTAATATTTCAGTGATTTCTCTCTATAAATCAAATATTCTAACAAATGGCGATGGTAGGGACTTACCACTAGGATCTAGAGAAGACGAGATTTAGTTGATAATGGTGGGGGAGGATTGGCTTTGCCCTAGGTGGTTTGGAGGTGGCTTGAATTTGGCTCGATTTTTTCAGGGAGTGTTCAAGTGTTTGAGCAAGGGTACTATGCAAGCTTGTTAATGCTTCTACGGTGACCATCGAGCTAAACGAAGTATACCATCAGATGGATGACTTCCTCAGGATTTTAGGGATCCTAAATTGATGATCTAAGGTGGAGAAAAGGGTCTATGTGAGAGTTTTGGTTTGTAGGTGGTTATAAATTGGAGCAGTACGAGTTCTCTAATCTTTTGAGGTGTGAAGAAGATGATGAAGGATGAGCTTTTTATTTATGGAGCTTGGGGTAATGCAATCCTATTTGTTCCATAGTTCGTCGACCATTAATTCTCCAATTTAAGGACTTGTCATATCAATTTAGTGCTACATGGAGTTATGGAGACTTTCACTCTCCTCTTTCATTCTAATGTTTGAAGGTAGAAAATGATAATGTACATGCACATGTGAGCTTCGCACGTGTGAGCTACCATGTGCCACACTATGATTGGTTAGATTTTTTGATGTGTTGTCTGACATAGTGTCAATGTCATTCTTTGACCGTCTAAACGAACACGTGGCAACCATTCGTTTAATCCAACATTGCAGTTGATCGAATCTGACCATTAGATGATCAATAAGACTTTGACACATGATATTCTCTTATTGGCTGATTAATTAAGTTAGATTCCCCATCTGACATCCTATGCCACTACCATGTCTCCTCTCAAGATTGTATGGGGGTTTCGATGTAGCAATGCAATGTTTCATTCATTAATTGGTCAATAGTTCTCCAATGTCTGAGTTGGCTGCTGACCTAGCATACTTTCCACACGCCGTCCTCTGATTGGTCAATCATAGTGATGTGAAATTCTATTAGTTGACCATTGACTATTAACACGTGTTGCTAGGTGATTGTCCAGCCCAATCGATGTGGATTTTGAGCAGTTGATTGTTAATGACATACACATGTCGTTCTCTAATTGGTTAGCACTTATAGATTTGTTCTGTTGGCTAATTGAGCATGCTCGCCACACGTCATGTGTGATGACTGGGCTTGACTCAACAGGATTGTTGACCAGTTCAACTGAAATGGGTTCTATTACCCGAAATAAAAAAAAAAATAGCTAGTTTAGACCCTCTTCGACCAGTTTTCTAAAAATTATAATTTCCAAATTTATCTTTATTCATTTTCTACATGATGGTGACTTCAATTTACCAATTTCCCCTTTTTATATCATCCAAAAAAAAAAGAATCTTCAAACCTATTCTTTTTAGTTTGGTTCGGTTTGATCTCGTTTAATCCTAATTTACCATTATTTGGTAGGGTTTTCACTTCCAATTTTCAATTGGATCAATTTCATTTGAAATTTTGGTAATATAAGTTCCACTTGGATCGCTTTAAATCCAATTTGATATCTCTTTATGATCTCGGTCCGATTGGAACCTCGGTTTTGTTTCAAGTTGTTTTTCTATTTTTATCTATCCAGTTTTCTTGTTTTTAAAAAATAGGTTTTATAACTAATCTCATCCTTTTTAGGAGATTTGACCTCAAAACTAATGTGGTTGTTATAGTTATTTGTGAGGATTTGTCTAGGCCTCTTTCCTTGTTCTCCACGAATTCTTCTTGGTTCATATCCAAATGTTTCCTCTATTTGGGAGTATCTTTCTCCCATGGCATACTCTACTAGCCCCTTTAGATGCCATCATACCATCTTCTGCTAAATTAATCATATTCAATTTTTGTTTGTAGGTTAGATTCCTTAATTCAACCTGAAGATGTACCTTAGAGAATTTATTTCATCTCCATTATTTTGGAGTTGTCTAAAAGTGGCCTTAGTTTTCCATAAATCCTTTCCTATATTTTTTTTTCAAATTTTCTTTTTATTCCTTGGTATTCCTTTGCACCATTTATTTATCCATTTTATCCTTAAATTGGTGTTAATTAGATAACTTCATTTCTTATTTTCCTAAGCTCTTTTTATCCTATTGCTTGAGTGTTTCAGTCACTTGTTCTCCTTTTTGTTAATGCCTCACTTGTAGCAATACTAGCTTCCCTACTAGGGGTTCATCCTCCTATGAGGTAACGAGGAGTTCCTTTATAACTTTTTCTCTCATCACTACCAAACTTTTCTTTTTTGTTATATTACTAAATAACCATGTGTCTTAAGTGGTTGACAATAATTTCCTTTATCACTGGTATGGGTTGAAAGGTCAAATTTCTTATATAGCTTAATGGTCTCTTATTTCGGCATCTTCACAATCTATTAGTAAGAATAACCCTATGTAGCTTCCTTTTTGGTTCTCAATACTTCATTCTACCATCTTGAGGTGCACTATGATATGATAACTTATTTCTATCCTTGATATCATTTCCAGTCATTCCAAATTTAATGTAGAGGTTTCTAGTGATGTGGTATCCCCATCTCATTTTCTCTAGGTTCTTCATTCAATCTCTTTTCGCCATGGTTGTATATTACTATGGAATAGTCATTTCCTTATCTTATAGTGGCTACCTCAGGAGAGGTCAGTCTTTTCTCTAAGATACATGTTCTTTCATATGGAGATTGTAAACCCCATTTCAAATTTTTGAAAGTAAACCATGGTTCAAATTAAAACAAAAATTTATAAAGAAAAAATAAAGTGATAATTTGGAAAATTCCAAGTAATCAATGAGGATAAAAAACAAAGGAAAAGAATCGGAAATCAAGTAGGATGTGAAAACCGATTCAGGGTTAATTGGGCCTAAACCGAGTTGAACCGGATTGAACTGGTTCAATAATTCATTTTTAGTTAATTTAAAAATATCAATTTAGGAAATTGAAGACACCAATTTGTAAAAAAAATAAATTTAGAAAATTTTAATTTTTAGAAAATCAACTGAATCAGGCCTAAACCAGTCGATTTTATATTTTGGGTCACCAAAATTCGTCCAACCAAACTGGTCAATGGTCCAGTCGGTCAATGGACTGCATGTTAGGTCAACACCTAGTTAGCGTACGAAGCGTGGCGAAGCATGCCCAATCAACTTGTATACTTTGTGTCTCATGATAAGAAAGTCGAAACCAAGAACTGAAAATTTCAAAAGAAAACCGAGGGTCAAAGTGATCTGGGATTGAAATGGGAAATTGGAACACCCCAAGTGAGCAATGAAAATCCAAAAGCCATGGGAAAGAATCATATAGTGATTTGGATGTGAAAACCGGGGCGGTTTAGGGTGAACCAGACTTAAATCAGATTGAACTAGACTGAACCGCGAAGAACTAGTTCAATGATTAATTTTTCTATGTGACTTAAAATGAAAATTTGGGAAATTGTAGTCACCACTAGGTAGAAAATAAATTTAGAAAATTTTAGATTTTAGAGTCGAATCGATCCTAAATCAATAGATTTTTTTATTTTGGTTAGCCGAACCCGGTCCGACCGAACCTGTCAACGGTCCAACTGATCAATAGACTACCTGTGAGGTCAATGCCCAATCAATAGACATGATCAATGAGTGAGTGACGCGTGGCGAAGTATGCCCAATCAGCCGCTTGGTCAATGCCTAGAAGCACTGTTGGTCAATGGTCAAAGCCACGTCACCAACTTCTAACCAATAGGAAAGTGACATGTTTCCTCAGTCAATGGTCAATTGAGGAGAAGCCTCGTCGACCAAACTGGACAATGAGAAACTGACAGATGGTAAGGATGCCACGTTAGCGGCTGTGTAGGACATTAGAGAAATGGTTCGACATTAGAGAAATCATCAACACGTGGCAAAGCCATATCGGACGATTTCAACCAATCAGAAGTTGACACGTGGTAGTGGCATAGTATGCCAAGAGGGAAATCCAATTTATTTAAATAAGCCAATAAGAGTATGTCATGTGTCATAGTCAAACGACTAATTGAGAATAGTCAACGACCACGTTGGAATGAATGACCAATGGGAGGTCGCCACGTGGCTGGCCAAAGGGTGACTAGGACGCTAAGTCGGTAGTCGCGTTAGCAAAGCCAACCAATCACAACCCGCCATGTGGTAGCTCATACGTGCAAAGCTCGCACACGCGCATATAGTATCATCGTCAACCTCTAAAAGCTGGTAAAGAGGGCTGGGCGAACTGCTTGGTCTTCGTCGACCTGAAATGCCCTCCAATCTGACCGAGGACGGGTGAGATTGGGGCCAAGTCAGACACGACAGAGTAGCCCTATCAGTTGCCAAGCTCCCTATATAAAGAGCTCCTCTCCATTCGTCCTCCTCATCCCTCAAGTGATCGAAGAAGATGAGGCACTCCACTTCTTGATAAGGCACGAACCAGACCTCCGACGAAGGCCTTTTTTGCAATCTTAGAAGGCACATTCAGGTTCTTTGGAACTGGGAAGAAGTTCCCTACCCCACTGCAACCTCCTTTCACCCCGAGGATCACTAGAGAAGCTCGCACAATACTGTCAATCCAACAGTCCCAAAGTAGCAGAATTCCTTAAGCTGAACTTAGGGTATCTCCGACCTCCTATAACCAGGTTGAACCTCCTAAAGCTCTCATCGACTGACCTTTGACCCCTAGAACCTTCAAGGTAAGCCAATTCTGCCCACCTCCATCAAACAAATAGAGTTGCGAAAACTAGAATGGGAAAATTCTCTCATCCAATTCTCCGTGTAAGGTTGCCAAGTGCCGTAGAACTCGATCCTAGGAGACCCCATAGATGAGCACTAGCTGCCCATATTCAGAGCTCTAATCACCGCCCCTTTTCCGGTATGAAAACAAAGCTCTCTCTATAAATGTTTTCTGGTGAAGCTCCGTTTAAGCTCAATTTTGGGTCAAATGAAGTCATTCAAGGTGTAGGATGCTCGTAGGAAGATGGGGGAAACAATTAATAGCGTGATAGGGGAAATTAACAAGTTCAAATAGTCAATTTGATGAATCAAAGAATCGGGGAGCAAAATGCAACTTCAGGCGAAATTTGGGCAAAATTGGGGGACTTTTGTGAAATTAACATCAATTGGGGGCCAATTGGTGATTTAGAAGAAATTAAGGACTTAATTGCAATTAAAAATAATTTTTTGGATTTAATTTCAATTAAATGAAATTATAAAGACTTCTATACAATTAGAAGAGAACATGTCGACTTAATGAAATTAATCGGGTAATTGAATGATTCGTTACCTAGGATAATGAAGGTATGTAAAGGAGGCCCCGCCTACAACCACAAAAAGTCCCAGAAGTATCAACAATCTTGCCTGGATAACCAAGTCAAGAGATACGAGTGAGTGGGATTTCCCACATCACACTCGATTGGGGTGATGAGCATACTTTCCTATTTGAAATTTTTTTTTCTGGAAATAGTCTCTTTTGACTACGTGAAATTGCTCAAACTTTTTGGAAGCTATTTCTGAGAAGAGCTAGGGTTGCTATAGGATGCCTAAGGCCAATTGTCATGCCCCGACCCGATTTGGTCGGATCCCCGTGATCAACCCACTGCTCCCTTGGTTTGAGAGGGGTTTCCCCCTTTCTTTAATTAAGAGGAGCAAAGCGTAATTTAAACCTTATTCCTTAAAATAACATAAATCAATAAAAATGCAATATTAAAATAACTTTTAAGCATATCTGACAAAGGGTAGATCCAGGTGTTTTCTTAAGTCATTTTCTCTACTCCTGAAAAGGTATATAAAAGAGGGGCGAGTTTCTACAACATAGTGAATGGGTGTTGGGATTGAGTTTTCATAAACAAAACAACTTTAATTGGAGTGTGCCAAACTCCTTATTTCCTTTAAGAATGTTCTTTTCTCAAATTTCAGTTTTCAAAACCCTTTTTCTCATTTTCCACATTAGGTGTGTTTAATAGTAAACACACGCCCTTCATCAGGAAAAGATCACACTTTCATAGGGCAGCCCATCCACTGAACCTACTTGTGGCTCGGTGTGACTTTACTGGTCACCAAGATTGAAGCCCGCCCACTTCTACCCTAGGTCTGAGTGTATGTTCATGACATCCGACCCTTAGACCTGAAAGCAACCATGTGTCCATATGAGGACAAAGACCTCATCTCGACCCCACCCCGGCCTCATGCGCATGAAGCTACGTCGAGCTTCTCTAACTCCTGGCATGACCAACTGCCCTTATCTCTACCATGTCATCCAATAGCCCTTAGGATGCTTAACTACCCCTCTTGGCTGTCTTAATGGCCCTATACCTCAAGTGCATGCCCAAACAACAATTTTCACATATTGCCATTATCTTTGGTGCCAATGGTCCAACGACCCCGACCCTTAACCCGACCTGTAGCTGTTTGTCTAGGCCGGTCCGTCGATTTGGCCTTGACACACTGCCGCTTGTCCATCGTGTATTGTCGGTCCTAACGTGGTACCATGCTGAAATCATACGTCAATTTCATTAGAAATTTTCATGGCTTTCCTTTACTAAAGTTTGTTTATGAGCTCCGGCTCGTGCCCATTGGCCTTGGGCCCACTACACGTGTTTTCTCAAAACCGGGCATTTAGTCCCATGAGTTCAAAAATCAAGGCCTCTGACCTATCTGAGCTATCTAGATCCCATCAAGAAGGTCTCCCAGATCTTTCAAGCATTGACACACAGTTAGGGGAGAACACTTTTGACAAAAAGATTATTTTCAACTTTATCACACCAACCAGGTGTGATGATACCTTCGCTTACAACCGGTAAAAAAGTTTTTCCTTTCCTCAAGGAAGTTCATCAAACCAACCCGATAAGATGTTAGATAATCCCACTTACAATCGGTAAGTAGGTTTTTAACTTTAAATTTGCTCATCACCCCAATCGAGTAAGATGTTAAAAGTCCCACTCACAAGTGGTTTTTTATTTTTAAAGTGTACACCATTCCGACCGAGTATGATGTAAATCAGCCCACTCACCCGTTAACTGAAGTGTATCCTTCTCCAATCAGTTTTCGCTTCCACACTAGCTTATCCTTGCTAATGTTCCGATCTCTCATGTTCCTACATTATTTGGGCACTCTTATCTTTTAGAGTTTGACATAATAGCCTTTGTTTCTCACATATGAGCGACTAAACTCAAAATTGTTAGTTAATTACACTTAGGTCCCTAAAGTTCATTTTCCTTGACTTTGGGACCCTAGTGCTAACTTTTCCATAAATTGAGTCCCAAACTTCCAAAAATTCACTTTGCTTCCTCAATTTACTCAAAATTGTTTAAGGGGCTCAAGTTTCCCTAAAAATATACCATTTTGCCTCTTCTTTCCAAAAATAGCAATTTGACACCAAATCTTTCAAAAATCAACCAATTGGTCCTCCAACATATTTTCCATGGCCAATTGGCCCTTAATTTTGGGGAATTGTAAAATGGTCCCTCAATTTCACGAAATCCCCAAATTTCCCCAAAATTTTCCACCAATTTCCACTTTCAAACTAGTAGAATTTGATTTCATCAAATTAACCATTCAATTGTGTTTAATTGCTTTAATTGGAGGTGTAAATCAATTCCTACACTTCCATACAACTCAATCGATCTTTTAATTGCATGAATTGAGGCCGAAATGAGCTCAAACGGAGCTTTTCCAGAAAACTATGTGTAGAGAGAGAAAGCTTCGAAAGCTTTCTGTTAGAGGTGCGGCGGTTCGAGCTCTCTATTTGGGTTGGTAGCTCACATTCTGAGGTTTATCATAAGATCAATAATCGATAATTTCACCCCGAATCGAGGGAGAATTCTGTTAGAGAAGTTTTACAGTTTCTCTCTCTAACGCTGACTGGAAATGATAGAGGAGGCCGAATTGACTTACCTTTTAGCTTTATTACTGTCGTGTGAGGGCCGTGGGAGTGTCACGAGGGCTTGGTTTGGCTGGAGGAGGGCTGAATTTGGCCGATTTTAGCTCGGCTGAAATAGGCCAGCTTCGATCCTTCAAAGCTGCTTCACTATTTGATTCCGTCGGCACTTCTTAGGCGGTTCTCGGATCGAACAGAAGTTATTGTCAAGTAGCTTATTTCACTCGGAATCTATAGACCCCAACCTTGCCTTCTTAGGCTCAAAAAAATGCCAATGTCGGAGCTCTGGTTTGAGCTTCACTGGAAAATGGTACAGTTGAGAAAGAATGGAGATTCAGGTGTGAGTAGAATGAATGGAGAGTGGCTCTTTATATAGGGAGCTCGAAGAGTCTCTGACCAACTGTTTGGCATCTTGGTCAAGCTCATTCATGACCTGAAACACCCTGAACGGAGACATTTTCTCTTCGTCAGTGTTGTCCGTTCATGCATTGAATGAACAGTGTCGTCATCTGAAGGAAGAAGATGACATTGTTCAGAACCAGACTAGACCAGTCTGACCAGGTTCAATGCTTAAACCGACCGGTTCAGGCCCGATTTAACCGATTTTCTAAAATTTAAAAATTTTCTATATTCATCTAAATTCATTGTCTATCCAATGGTGGCCTCAATTCCCCAATTGGAATATTTTAAGCCACCTAGAAAAATGAATTTAGCAACCGGTTCAATTATGGTTCAAACCGGTCCAAATCGGTTCATGTCCAGTTCACCTGAATCGGCCTAGTTTTCTCTTCCAATTTGTCCCAAAGTCTTTTTCCATGATTTTTTTATAATTGTTTAGGTCACTCAAGATTTGTAAATTTTCCATTTTTCCATTTCTCTATCGGTTAAGGTTCATGAACCAGTTCAGTTTTCTCTCATGAGTTGACCGGTTCTTTCCCCGATTTTCTTATCTTTAAGGGACACAGTTTACAACTGTCACACCATGTTTTTAGTAACCTAAAATTTCGGTCGTAAATTTTTCTAGAATTGTATTATAAGTTTAATATTCAATTGATATAATTGGAATAAATTTGATTTAAAATAAAATGAAAAGTGTTGTTTTGACCGAAATAAATAACTCCATGGAATGGATAGGGTAAATACCTAGTAAATTCCATTAGGTGAAAATAATGAGATAATTTTGTGAATTTGGTTTAGTAGAAAACTATTAGCACTTTGTAGTGTTAGTGCTACGCCCCTACTATAAATACCCATAAATTAATACCTATATTCAATTATTGGAATTAATACCCACAAATACCTATAAATTAATAAGTACATTCAATTATTGGAATTAATACCTACATTGAATTAATACTCATAAATATCCATCAATTTCCCAATTTAATAAGAATAATTGACAACATTAATACCCATAATTTAGTAATAAATCTTCCCTATTTAACAAACAATTTTACAACTATATAAGGAGTTTGGAATAATTTATCAAAGCGACACCAACTGAGTTAAGAGAGCAATTCGAGTAGAAGAAAGCTACCTAGTCCACTAGTCCTTATTCACACCTCAAACATCATCTTTGCCCTGATCACATTAGATCTACCAAATTAATACTCCCTACCTATGAAATTCTCGATCTTGACATCCACCATGCAACAACCAAATTTAAGGAAATGGGAAAGTATCGGAGGAGAGAAACACCAATAAGACCAATCAGGGACGAGTACTTGAGAATCCCTACAAGATGAACATATCTCTGGATAAATGGTGAATGAGCTATTTTACACTTCATACCCAGTTGGGATGATGAGCACCTTTTCTAAATTGGAAGCCACCGTGAGTTGGCTTATTTACATCATACCCGGTTGGGATGATTAACACTTTAGAAATGAAAAACCACTTATATATGAGATTTTAACATCACACCAGGTTGGAGTGATGTGCAAATTGAGCTAAAAACCTACTTACTGGTTGTAAGTAGAGGAAATCATACCCGATTGGTATGATGGACTTCCTTGAAGAAAGTAGAAATCCGCTTGCCAATTGTAAGCGGAGATATCATCACACCTGGTTGGTGTGATGAAGTGAAAAGATGTTTTTGTCAGAAGTGTTCTCCCCTGACTGTGTGCCAATGCTTAAACGTTTTGGGAGACCTTCTTGACGGGAGATAGAATAGCTCAAATAGGCCAGAGGCCTCAGTTTTTGAACTTGTGGGGCTAAATGCCCGATTTTTGAAAATCATGTACAGTGGGCCCAAGGCTAGATGGCACGAGCAGGAGCTCGGAAATAATCATGATATGTTAAAGCCATGAAAATTCTTAATGAATGGATTATGTGATTTTGCCATCATGCCAAGTTAGGACCGACATACTCAATGGACTGGCGTTAGTGCATCAAGGTCAGGTCGATGGACCAGCCTAGACAAACAACTGCATGTCGAGTTGAGGGTCAGGGTCGTTGGACTAGTGGCACCAAAGATAAATGGTTTTGTAGAAAATTATTATTTTTTCATGCACTTGAGGTTCGATACCAGTAAGACGCCCAAGAGGGGTAGTGATGCGTCCTAAGGGCTACTAGATGACATGGTGGAGATAAGGGTAGTTTGTCATGCCAACAGTCAAGGAGGCTCGACGTAACTTCATGCGCATAAGACCAGGATGGGGTCGGGATGAGGTCTCTATCCTCATATGAACACAAAGTTGATTTCGGGTTTGGGGGCCGAATGTCGTGAACATCCACTCAGAACTAGGGTAGAAGTGGATGAGCTTCTATTTAAGTGGTCGATAAAGTCGCTCTGATGCCACAAGTGGGTGCAGTGGACGGGCTGCCCTACGAATGTGTGATTCCCTTCATGAGGAAGGACATGTGTTGTTTGCTAAACATACCTAATGAGGAAATGAGAAAGAGGTTAAGAAAACTTTTGAAAGGATTTGAGAATCCTTGGAAAAATAAATGTTAAAACCTTGGAATAAGGTTTGGAAAATAAATTAAAATCCTTTTGAAAGGAAATGAGACCTTTGGCAGGGTAAAGGTTTTGAAAACCAAACTTTGAGGAAAAACCTTATTCTTAAAGAAATGATAATTTGGTGTGGCTATTTTTAAAACTCACTCCCAACACCCGCTCACTGAGTTATAGAACTCACCCTTTCTCTTTTACCCCTTTCAGGTAACCAAGGGAAAAACCAAACTTAAAGATCTCACCATATGGGAATTGTAAAGAAAGGTATGTCTGTTTAAAAGATTTTCAGTTTTGTATAATGTTATTCCAGGAAAGACAAGAAAAAAGATGTCTTACTCCTCGCGGTTTAGAAATGGGCGAAACCCTTTATGAACCAAAGGGAGTGGCAGGTTGCTTACGAGGATCAAATTGGGTTGGGGCGTGACAACTTGAGTGGTATCAAAACATGTTTCCTCGAATACATTATCAAGACTATATAACATAGTCTCTAAGAGAAGGTTTTAAAATTTTCAGTTGGCTCCCAAGAGAGGAACCAAGAAAATTAGGACTGATGTTGCCAACATTACCCTACAATCTGTCCCCGTAGGAAGACCACCCTAAAAGCTCTCCAATGCCTGAGGTGTAGTAGAAGTCACAAACGACAAAGAGGCATTATGGGAAAGTACCCAATGCCACCAAAGAATGTGGTGGCAGCTCCTATTGAGGTCACATCTATGAGTAAGAGGAGAGCTAACCTAACACCAAGGACACCGTAAGGGACTTATAACCAAGAAGGATGATTACTAAGAACCTAGTATAGTAGCTCCACAAGCTGAAACTACTTCTTGTAATAGGGATAACACCCAAAACGTATTGTCCCCCTTATTAATAAAAATTCTAATTTTTCCAAAACTATGTCCCTCAAACAAAGTCACGTTCTCATACCTCAGCTATATGAGGAGGGGTCATGAAAGATAAGAAGGACTAGAGGAAATACAATGAAGCATAATATAGATAAAAGGAAAATTGAAGTAGGAGGAATGTCTTGGATGAGAAATGCAAGGATCATGGAAGGACTGGTGACCAAAACCATGTAGTGGGTTAAGTAAGCTATTCGCAAGGAGGTCAAGAAATATCAGGATAAAGAAAAAAATTCAAACTTCTTTTTAAGAAGGTCAAATAAGAGAGGAATACCATAAGAATTGAGGTAAGGTACATGGGAAGTACACCTAGAACCCCCTCAGAAAGGGTAAATGCGGAAAACGTCCTCCAACAACTTTAGGGTAGGATACAAAAAGAGTGAAGAGGGAAGAAATGTTCTAGGAAATGGAACTTTGGAGGGATGTATTTGACTAAGTACCCCTTGAAGGGACCATTGATGGGTGCTTGGACATAACATGGAGTGCAAGGAACCAACCCATAATCGGGAACTTCTCAAAGGAAGGATAAGGAACAAAAGGAAAGTGGAGGATAGTGAAGGATTAAGGGTGGATGACCGATGAGTGTAAGAAATGAAAGAAGAAAAAGCCTTCAAGGACTGTTAGGGAGGTTGAACGTGAAACTCATAGGATGGAAGTCCCTAGGTAGAAGGATAAAGGTAGGAAGTGAGACCATAAAACAAAAGGGGGGAGGGGGAGGGGGGGAATTCCCAAGCTAAAGAACCGACAAGTGGATCATAAGAGGCTTAACCCAAAATAAGGAATCTCATAAAGGGGCATAAGTGATTAAGGATGTATCGGGATGGCCAAGTGTAATCGACTTTGGAAAAGTAGAGGAGTCAAATAGAGACTTCAGATGAACCTAGCGGAAGGAAGCAACTAGTAACAATGGGATGGTCAAGGAGAATAAACGACGCCCTAAGAAGGACAAGGAAGTAATAAGGATTATACCCTAAAGGGCAATAGGATGGACATTAAGAACAAGTAGACTCGAGAGACAATTAGCTCAAGATAATTAGACAAGTAGAATAGTATGGATGAGGCAGTTAATGAACTAACCCTTGGGAAGATCATAAATTTAATCTCCAACAAAGAAGGGAGAGATGGAAAGGCCAAACATTTGATAAATAAGGATGAAGGAAATCCTATGGCCAAGACTGGATTAACAACCAAACTCAAGCCATGAGAAGGTTAAGTAAGCCTCTCGCAGGATGATCAAGAGATCTTGAAACAAGTAGAATTTGTGCTCTCCCTAAAAGAAATAGACGTATATTAGGGTACAAGTGGAAATGAGGATGGGGTACAAAAGACGTGCCCACAAGGCTTCAAGAGTAAAGGTAAGAAGGAGTGGATGGCATTAAATGATGTCATTTAAGGTTGGATGTCCTCAAGGGTGAATGAAAAGGGATGTGGGGAAACCTATAGTGGGAAAACATCCACAAGAGTAACATGAGTATTATTAAGAATGTGATATGTGGATTTTAGGGAGAAATCGGAAAATATCCTTATAAAGGATTCATCAAAAGTTTGGAAAGCTGAAAAGATATACAAGAAACCTTATTAATGACACTCCACAAAGGAGTCGAATGAAATAAAAAGGAATATGTAATTTCCTCATCTTAAACCTTTACATATGAAATGCCATAAATATAAGTACTTTCATTTGAAGTACCAAAATTTTGTACTAAATGAAACCCATGAGGGTAAACTTTATTGCAAGTAATAAGAAACTTGCTTGACTACCAATGATAACTGCAGGGATATTGTGGAAAAATTATAAGAGCCTAACCCAGTTGATGAGATGTAACGAATCTGGAGCATGAGTCTAAAATAAGAGGTTCTAGAAAATGTGAGACAAAGGTTTAATAAATCAAACACTCATGCAATACACATAGAGTACCTTGATTTGGATTAATGGATACAACCAATGACAAATTCGAACGAGAGTGAAATCCTCAAATATCAACGAAATTAGTTCCTAAAGTGGGAAATTCCTCACAATGGCATTAAAGGAAAGGCAGTCACATATGATCGAGATAAAATTTTCTAAAGCAATAGACTCAAATATAAAAAAGAAGTCCAATGAGAGGAAAGTCTTAAAAAAAGAACGACTTATAAAGTAATAAGTCATAATAGAGAACAACGAAATGGTTATAAACAAATATCTTAATACCAAAGTATGTGAAGAATGGAAAATCTTGAGAATCATATACCAACATGTCATGACATGAGGAAGGGTGTCACGCCCCGACCCGGTTTGGTCGGATCCCCGTGATCAACCCGCCACTCTCCTGGTTTATTAAAGGATTTCCCCTTATTGTAAACCATAAAGAGTAAGGCGTCCTTTAACCTGCACCTTTTCCTGGAATAGCATAATCAAAACTGTATGAAATTTAAAACTTTACATACCTGTCTTACAGGCATCTTGGTTGATGGTCTTTAAGGAGAGACTTTCCAGGATTTCCTAAAAGGGATATAAGGGAGGGGGTGAGTATGACTACTCAGTGAATGGGTTTTTAAAAACTTTTGACTTTTAAGAAAAACATTTATATGGAGTGTGCCAGACTCCTTTGTTTTAAAAAATCCCTTCATTTAAAAATTCAGGTTTTTCCACCATTTCTTATTAACCACGGTGTGTCATCACCCAACACATATCATTCATCATAAAGGTTACACACATTCGCATGTCAGTATCACTACTGAACCCGCTAGTGGCTTTGGAGCGACTTTTCCTACCACCCGGATAGAAGTATGGCCACTTCTACCCTGGGAATGAGTGGATGTACGTGACATCCGACCCACAATCCCAAAATAACTTCTTCGTGTCCGTATGAGGACAGAGACCTCATCCTATCCCCACCCCGGTCTCATGTGCTTCGTGCTACTCCAGATTTTGCACAGACAACTAGAATAACGAACTGCCCTTATAGCCACCAGGTAGTCTAGTGCCCTTAGGATGCATCACTACCCCTCATGGGCGTCTTGATGATCCCGTACTCACAGTGCATGCACAAACAATGTTTTCTCATATTGCTAGGTAATCTGTGGTGCCACTGGTCCAACGGCACCCACTCTCAACTCAACCCGCAATTGTTTGTCTTGACTAGTCCATCGACCTGTCATGTCACACTGCCGCTAGTTGACTGAGCATGTCGGTCCTATCTTAGTACCATGGCCAAACAATTGATTTATTAAATTTTATGGCACATATATCATGTTCATTTACGAGCTCCTGCTTATGCCAATTGGCCTTGGACCCATTGTACGAGATTTTCAAAATCGGGCATTTAGCCCCCCAAGTTCCAAAACCGAGGCCCCCGACCTATAAGAGCTATTCGAGCTCCCATCAAGAAGGTCTCCCAAATATTTTATGCATTGACACACAATCAGGGGAGAACACTTCTGACAAAATAGGTTTTCACTGTCCATTATACTAATCGGTATAAGGACATCTCCGTTCAACTTCCTTCAAGGAAGTCTCATCATACCAACTGGGTATGATCTACTTACAACTGATAAGTAGTTTTTCCGTAAAATTTTCACATCACTTCCTCTAAGTGGTGATGATTAAAATACCACTAAACAATGGGCTTTTATACTGAGGCACTTATCATCTCCAACCGGGTATGATATATAATCCCACTTATAACCGGTAAGTGGTTTTTAAATTTTAAGTTGTGCTCATCATCCCAACCGGGTATGATGTTAGCAAACCCACTCACCCATTAATGTCGTGAATTCCACTAGACCGGTTCTTGGTATTCATGCGAGCTTGTCCTTGCTGACGTTCCCGGTACTTTATGTTCCTACATGATATGAACATATTGGTTCATTATCCTTCGGCCTAATCGCCTTCATTCATTCCAAATGAATGAGAAAGTCAAACTTTCATTTATTTGCAATTAGGTCCTTAAATTTATTTCTCTTGAACTTTAAGTCTCTAATACCGGGTTTTCCTCAAATTGAGTCCCAAAACTTCTACATTGGACCTCAATTTATTCCATTTCACTCAAAGGGGATTAATTTATCAAATTTCCAATTTGTCCTCCAACTTTTGCAAAATTACCATTTTGCCCGTCCTTTACAAAAATGGTAATTTTTGCCCCAAAAATTCTAAAATTTCTCAATTGGTCATCCAACATTATTTTCATGCCCAATTAGCCCTCAATTTCATAAAATTTCATTTTGGTCCTTCGAATTTCAAAAGTCCCCAAATTTCCCCCAAATTTTCCCCCAATTTCAACTATTCAACACTGCCGAATTTGATTTCATCAAATTGACCTATTAAACACCTCTAATTGTTGAAATTGGAGTTGAAATTGAGTTTATACATGTTCATACAATTCTAAGGAACTTTGAATTACAGATTTTAACGCTAAAACGAGCTCAAACAGAGCTTCACCGGAAAATAGATTATAGAGAGAGAAAGTTTTGATTTCTCACCGGTGGGCACGACGGTCCGAGCTTTCAATATGGGTAGATAGCTCTTATCTTGAGGATTATCCTAGAATCAAGAATTGTATCAATTGATAAATCTCTTTAATCAAGAGGAGCCCAACGAAATTTCAATTGTGTTCCCTGGAATACATTTATAAAAAAATGCAAGCTTAAAAAAATTAACCATACTTGACAGAAGGTAAATCCTGGTGTTATCCCTAGTCATTTCTCTATTCCTGAAAACAGATAAAAATGTGGGTGAATTTCTATAACTCAGTGAAAGGGGTGTTTGAAAAAGAGTTTAAAAAATAGTTTTGAATTGGAGTGTGCCAAACTCCTTATTTCCTTTAATATTATTTCTTTATCAAATTCTTAGTTTTCAAAAAATCCTTTTCATCATTATCCACAATTAGTGTGTTTAACAATCAACACACGCCCTTCATCTTGAAGGGATCACACATTCACAGGGCAGCCCATCCACTGCACCCATTTATGGCGTTGGAGCGACTTTACTAGCCACCTAGATTGAAGCTCGTCCACTTTTAGCCTAGGAATGAGTGGATATTCGCGACATCCAACCCTCAAACCCAAAAAGTAACTTTGTGTCCATATGAGGATAGAGACCTCATGGCATGCCCCAACCCATTTTGGTTGGATCCCCGTGAACAACATGCCACTCTCTCGGTTCAAGAGGAGTTTCCCCCTTCTTTAAATCAAGATGAACCAGGCGTATCTTTTACCTTGTTCCCTGGAAAGACATATATCCAATAAAATGCAAGTTTAAGAGAAATTAAGCATACCTGATATAGAATAAGGCTCGATTTTATTCCTAGTCATTTTCTCTTTTCCTAAAAAGGGATAAAAAAGAGGGGTGAGTTTCTACAACTCAGTGAATGGGTGTTTTAAAAATGAAGTTTTTTTTAAATATTTTAAATTTTTGGAGCATGCCTCACTCCTTAATTTCGTTTAAATTTTCTACAACTTTAAAATCTCGATTTCAAAAAAACATTATTCATCATGAAGGTCAATCAGACAGTTGCAGGCCAGTATGTCCACTATACCCACTTGTGGCGTCGAAGCGACTTTACTGACCACCTAGATAGAAGCACGTCCACTTCTACCCTAAGAATGAGTAGATGTTCGGGACATCCGACCCTCAATCCTGTAACAATTCTCCATGTCCCTATGAGGACAGAGACCTCATCCCGACCCCACCCCGTTCTCGTGCACTTGAAGCTACATCAAGCTTCACAAGGTCACTTGGTCCAACGAACTGCCCTTATACCCACCAAGTCGTCCAGGGCCTTAGGACACATCACTACCCCTCTTGGGTGTCTTGAAGGTCCTGTAATCACAATGCATGAACAATTAGTATTTTCACATCATGCCATATAATCAATGGTGCCACTGGTCCAACGGCCCCGACCCTCAACTCAACCAACAACTGTTTGTCTTTACTACTCCAAAGACCTATCATGTCACACTACCACTAGTTGATTGAATATGTCGGTACTAACTTGATACCATGGCTAAACAATTCATTTATTTAAAGTTTTATGGCATATATCTTATGTTTGTTTACGAGCTCCTACTCGTTCCAACTGGTCTATGGCCCACTGTCCGAGATTTTCAAAATCGGGCATATTAGCACCCAAGTACCAAAACCGAGGCCTCCGACCTAATAGAGCTATTCGAGCTCTCGTCAAGAAGGTCTCCCGGATCGTTTAAGAATTGGCACACAGTCACGGGAGAGTACTTCTAATAAAAATATATTTTTAACTATCCATCATACTAACCAAGTATGAGGATATCTCTGCTCATAATTGATGAACGGGTTTTCCACTTCCACCGAGGAAGTTTCATCATATCAACCGGGTATGATCCACTTACAACCAGTAAGTAGTTTTTCTGCATTATTTTCACATCATTCCTCTAAGTTGTGATGTTTAAAAAACTATTAAGTAGTGGGTTTTCATTTCGAGGTGCTTATCATCCCAACCAGATATGATATAAAAATCCCACTCACTCGTTCGTGTAGTGAATTTCCACTTAGTCGGTTTTTTTGTCCCTTGCGAGCTTAACCTCAGTTGGTGTTCCTGATGTCTCATGTTCCTACACGAAATGAATATCATTGTTCATTATCATCTAACTTGATCACCTCATTTAGTATAAATGACTCAATTCACAACTTTTTCAATATTTACAAATTAGTCCATAAAGTTACTTTTTCCTTTTATTTTAAGCCCCAATTGTCGGTTTTCCCAAATTGAGTCCCAAAACTTTTAAAATTCCTCTTGGGACCTCCATTTACTCAATTTCATAAAAAGGGGTTCAAGTTTCCCAAATTTTCCAAAATTACCATTTTGCCCTTCCTTTACAAAAATGGTAAGTTTTACCCCAAAAATTTTAAAATTGCTTAATTGGCACTCTAATATTCTTATCATGCCCAATTGACCCTCAATTTTATAAAATTGCATTTGGTCCATTGAATTTTTCAAAAATCCCCAATTTCCCCAAAATTTCCCCCAATATCAACTTCCTAACACAACCAAATTTGATTTTATCAAATTGACCGATCAAACACTTCTAATTGTTGAAATTGAGTTTCTACATGTTCATACATTTCCATAGCACTTTGAATCGTAAGTTTTAACGTTGACACAAGCTCAAATGGAGCTTCGTCGGAAAATAGATTGTAGAGAGAGAAAGCTTCAATTACTCACCGGTGAGGGCACAACGATCTGAGCTTTCTATCTGGGCAGGTAGCTCTCCTCCTGAGGTTCCTCCTAGGAACAAGAATTTCATCAATTGATGAGAAATTGGATTAGAATTCTATCATTGAATTTTTGTCGGCTCTCTATCTAGCATAGGTTAGAAATTGTAGAGGGAAGCTGAATTTGCTTACCTTTTAGTCCCACTTCGGCTGTGGGAAGGCTGTGGAAGTGTTGGGAGAGCTTGGTTTGGTCTGAGAAGGCCTCGAATCGTCCAATTTCAGCTCGGCCAAAATTGGGCAGCTTTAGTCCACCGGAGCTAGTTCACTATTCGATCACATCGACACTTCTTCGACGACTCTCGGAGCGAATGGATGTCACCACCATATAGCTGACTTCCTCCCAGTTCTAAGGAACCTGAGCTCACCTTCTTTGGCTAAGAAATGATCCTATATTGGGGCTCTGGTTCGAGCTTCACCAGAAAACTAAGCAACTAAGAGAGAGTGAGATTTTCAAGTGTGGAGAGGATTAATGGAGAGGGGCTCTTTATATAGGGAGCTCGAGGACTCGACCATCGTCTGTTTGGCACCTTTATGATAGACATTGAAGGCCTAAAACATATTGAATGGAAATGTTTCTTCTTCTCTGGTGTTGCTTCAATTTTTTGGCAAGTGAACAGTGCTGTCATCTGAAGGAAGAAGACGACACTATTTCGAATCGGACCTTACCCGTCCGGACCGGGTTCAAAGCTTAAACCGGCTGGTTTACCCCCGATTTAAAATTTTCAAATATAAAAATTTCTAAATTCATTTTCTATCCAATGGTGCCTCAAATCTCAAATTTGAATTTTTAAAGCCACATAGAAACATGAATTTAGCATCCGGTTCAATAGTGGTTCAAATTGGTCCAAACCGGTTCGGATCTGATTCACCTGAATTGGTTTGGTTTTCATCTCCAATTCATCCTAAAGTACGTTTTCAGGACTTTTATGATTCCTTAGGTCACTTAGGGTCCCTAAATTTTCCGGTTTGCCCTCTCTCTATGGGTTCCGGTTCACCCAAACCGGTCTGATTTTTCCCTCTCAATTTATTCTAAAGTTCTTTTCCAAGTTTTATGAAACTTTTTGGGTCACATGGGAGTTGAAATTTCTCCAATATGCCCGTTTCCCCCAATAAATGGGTTTGGGAACTTGTTCGATTTTCCCACTCGGTTTGACCGGTTCTCTCCCGGTTTTCCTTAACTCCAAAGAGCAGGGTTTACAACTCTCCCCTCCTTTTAGGAGTTTTGTCCCCAAAATATATTTCACATTGTTCGTGTATTGGCTTAAACTTTTTATTGTTATGAAAATTTCTATTTTATCGTCCTTCAACCTTCTTAGTTATTTTCATCCAACCCCTTTCATCACATTTCCAAGGTTCTCATCTCATTCACATCCTTTCCTCATCCTATACAACTTACCTTAGCCTAGAGTATTTTCCTTGAAAATCTTTGATCATTTACTTTCGTTACGTCCTTCTTTCCCAAGGTACCATTTCCTATATCAAGCTTCTTTTACACAAAATTTTAGAACTATAAATTCCGGTTATTTTTCTTCCATGAATTTTGGCGTTTCTTGCCTTTTCATCCTACATGGATTCCTTTCTCATTCTTTGGTTATCACCTTTATGCTTGAATTCGTTATACCTTACACATAGACCATTCCTTGCCTAAGTCGTATTTCTCTGAGTTAGTTGGATTTACATGCCCCTTTACCGTATGGCATTCTTCATGATGTCTTTTATGTCCCTATAACACTATTGGTTTTCGTATTCCTCATCCTTTTACAAATTTCTTTATTCAGCCATTCAACCTTCAATTCCTTGAATTTCTTGATACTTACTAACATATTAAAATTTCTGATCTTTTACTACATTCTTCATTCCCATTGGTGTCCTTTCCCCGTAAGATCTCTTCTCTTTCTAAATCCATACTTACTTTTATCAATGTTCCTTCCATTATTATTCATTCTGAGTTTAGTTCCTTCCTTACTCATATGACATCTTTTGATGTCATCTTCCTACCTATACATTTCCTGGGTTTGACTTATCCCATGATTTCTTTACAATTTCCTTCTCCTTGTACATGATCCTTTCTTTTCCAGCATTTTGTTCTTGAGGAGTTCGTTCACTTTCTTATTCTGTTGGTTCCATTTTCTCTCCTTGGTATACCCATGTCTTCCCAAGATTTCTTTCTCTGGTGAGCTTCACATTCTCTTTCCCTTGGTATTTCCTTCTAGTTCTACCATTGAAATCCTTAAATTCTGGAGTATCTTTTTGCCGATATTTTCACCAACTTACTCTTACTCTTTGTTTATTTGTTTGAGGTGGACCTCTCATTCTCATTGTGTCCAAATCTTCAGTACCTTCATGTCTTTGGTATTCCCCTTTTCTCTTTGTTAGTGTATATTCTTTTACTACTCCTCCTCTCTTATTAGACTTTGTCTACTCCTTCGAATGATTTGGTCCATATCAATTATTTCCTTAAATCGGATCTGTCTAAAGTTTCCATTTTGAGATTCAAGATCTTCTTGTAGTAGATCACACTTAACCTCCTAACACACTCACTTAGCCACTTGTACTCTTTACTAAGGATGTTATTTCGGCTTTGGTGTTGCAACCTTCCTTCAATCATTTGTCTTGACCTAGAGCTTTCTCCTTCTCGATCCAACTTCCTATTTTCCATCCTCCTTCTGGTGTCTTTCATTCTAGGATTCTTTTGTTCAATCATCCTACCTTTCTTTTAGAAATTTTCTCTTTTTTTTTAAAAAAAATTTCTCTTAAGCTTAAGGACCTTGTATGATTAATGTCACGCCCTAACCCTATTTGGTCAAATCCACATGATCAACCTACCACTCTCTCAGTTTATTAAAGGGTTTCCCCTTATTATAGACCGTAAAGAGTAAGGTATCGTCCTTTAAACTTGCACCTTTTACAGGAATAACATAAACAAAACTGCATAATAATTTAGATTTATCATACCTGTGTCATAGGCATCTTATTGATAGTCTTTAAGGGTAGGCTTTCTGAAATCTCCTAAAAGGGATATAAGGGAGGGGGTGAGTACGACTACTCATCCCGAAATTGCTTCTTAGTGTCCATATGAGGATAGAGACCTCATCCTGTCCCCACCCCGGTCTCATGCGCTTGGTGCTACTCCAAATTTCGCATAGACACCAGGAACAACGATTTGCCATTATATTCACTGGATCGTCCAGGGCCCTTAGGACACACATCACTACCCCTCATGAGCGTTTTGATGATCCTGTACTCATAGTGCATGCACTAACAAAGTTTTCTTAAATTGCCATGTAATATGTGGTGTCATTTATCCCAATGGCCCCGACTATCAACTCAACCCACAGTTGTATGTCTTGATTGGTCCGTCGACATGTCATGTCGCACTGCATCTAGTTGACTAAGCATGTCAGTCCTATGTTGGTACCATGATCAAACAATTCATTTATTAAGTTTTATGACACATATATCATGTTTGTCTACAAGCTCATGCTCGTGCCAACTAGCCTTGGGCCCACTGTACGAGATTTTTTTTAAATCAGGCATATTAGCCCCCAAGTTCCAAAACTGAGGCCCTCGGCCTATAAGAGCTATTCAACCTCACATCAAGAACGTCTCTCAAATAGTTTAAGCATTGGCACACAGTCAGTGGAGAACACTTCCGAAAAAATAGGTTTTCACTATCCATTATACCGACTCGATATAAGGACAACTCCGTTCATAATCGATTAATGGGTTTTCAACTTCCTTTGAAGAAGTTTCATCACACCAACTGGGTATGATCTACTTACCACCGGTAAGTAGTTTTTCCGCATGGTTTTCACATCACTACTCTAAGTCGTGATATTTAAAATACCACCTAGTAGTGGGTTTTTATTTTGATGTGCTTATCATCCCCAACCGGGGATGATATGAAATCCCATTCATAACCTGTAAGTGGTTTTTAACTTGAAGTTGTGCTCATCATCTCAACCGGGTATGATGTTAGTAAACCCACTCACCCGTTAACACAGTGAATTCCACTATACCAGTTCTTTAAATTCACGCGAGCTCGTTCATGCTGGCATTCCTGGTACTTCATGTTCCTATATGATATGAACATCCTTGTTCATCATTACTCGGCATAACAGCCTTCATTCATTTCAAATGAATGAGAAAACCCAAACTTTTTAGTTATTTGCAATTAGGTCCCTAAAGTTATTTATCTTTAACTTTAAGTCCCTAATGTCGATTTTTCCTCAAATTGAGTCCCGAAACTTTTAAAATTTATCTTGGGACCTCAATTTATTCAATTTCACCAAAAAGGGGTTTAATTTCCCAAATTTCTAATTTAGTCACCGAACTTTTCCAAAATTACGCTTTTGCCCTTCCTTTACAAAAATGGTAAGTTTTGTCCCAAAAATTCCAAAATTTCTCAATTGGTCCTCCAAGATTATTTTCATGCCCAATTGACCCTCAATTTCATAAAATTTCACTTTGGTCCTTTGAATTTCGAAAATCCCCAATTTTTCCCTCAATTTCAACTCCTTAGCACAGCTGAATTTGACTTCATCAAATTGACGGATCAAACACCTCTAATTGTTGAAATTGGAGTTAAAGTTGAGTTCCTCCATCTTCTTACGATTCAATAGCACTTTGAATAGCAAGTTTTAACGTTGGAACGAACTCAAATGGAGCTTCACCGGAAAATGGACTGTAGAGAGAGAAAGCTTCGATTACTCACCGGTGAGGGCACGACGGTCCGAGCTTTCAATGTGGGCAGATAGCTCTCATCATGAGGTTCATCCTAGAATCAAGAATCACAACAATTGATGCCGAATTGAGTTAGAATTTTATCATTGAAATTCTATCGGTTCTCTCTCTAGCAACGACCGGAAATTGTAGAGGGGAGCCGAATTGGCTTACCTTTCAGTCCTAATTCGGCCATGGGAGGGTTAAGGAAATGTTGGGAAGGCTTGGTTTAGCCTGAGGAGGGCTCGAAATGGCTAATTTCATCTCAGTCGAAATAGGGCAGCTTTGGTCCGCCGGAGCTGCATCACTGTTTCATCACGTCGGCGACCCTCGAAGTGAACAGAGACTACAGATGTGTAGTTGACTTCTCCCCGGTTCTAAAGAACCAAATTTGCCTTGTTTGGCTCAGAAAAGACCCCATGTCGGAGCCCTGGTTCAAGCTTCACCGGAAAATGGAGCAGTTGAGAGAGAATGGAGTTTTTAGGTGTGAAGAGGATGAATGGGGAGGGGCTCTTTATATAGGGAGCTCGGGGCCCCGTTGGCCATTCGTTTGGCACCATTATAACTGACATTGATGACATGAAATGCCCTAAACATAAGCATTTCTTCTTCGTCGGTGTTTCTTCAGTTTCTCAGCGAGTGAATAGTGTTGTCATCCTAAGGAAGAAGATGACACTGTTTTGAACCGGACCGGACCGGTCCGAACCGGGTTCAAAGCTTAAACCGGCTGGTTCACCACCCCCCCCCCCATTCGATCGAGTTTTTGAAATACAAAAATTTCTAAATTCATTCTCTATCCAATGACATCCTTAAATCTCCAATTTGAGTTATTTAAGCCACCTAGAAAAATGAATTTAGGATTCCATTCAATAGTGGTTCAAACCGGTCTAAACCGATTCGGATCCGGTTCACATAAACCGGTTTGGTTTTCATCCCCAATTCCTTCACAAGTCCATTTCCAGGTCTTTTTTGACTCCCTAGGTTACTTAGGGTCCATAAAATTCCTGGTTTACCATCTTTTTATCAATTCCGATTCATAAACCGACTCGGTCCTTAAACCAATTCAATCCAATTTGGGTCTGGTTCACCCGAATTGGTCTGGTTTTTCTCTACCACTTTCTTCTAAAGTTCCTTCCCAAGGTTTATGAATTTATTTGGAGTACAATGGAGTTGAATTCCTTTGTTTTACCCGATCTCTATTGGTTCTAGTTTATGAACTGACTCGGTTCATAAACCAATTCAATCTTGTTGGACCCAGTTCATCCAAACCGATCTAATTTTCCTCTTCCAATTCATCCTAAGGTTCTTTTCCATAGTATTTTGAACCCTTTGGATCACTTGGGAGTTGTAAATTCCTAAATTGCCCATTCACAATTTATCAAGTTTGTGAATCAGTTTGGTTTTCTCACTCGGTTTGACCGATTCCCTTCCCGGTTTTCCTTAACTCAAAAGGGCGGGGTTTACAACTCTCCCCTCCTTTTAGGAGTTTTTTCCCCAAAACTTAGTTAGAAACCTTGCATGAGCGATCATTTCCTTTGATGCCCCTTTGGTGTTTGCTTAAGATGCAAACTTTTCTCTCGTCCTTTCAATTCGCCCCTTTTACAACCTTCACTTAAGGAATTCCTTTTCCTTTATATTATTTACTCCCTCCATGGAGTTTGTCATAACTAGACACACCTTACTTCAGGGTATGTTCTTAGATTTTATCTCTCTCTTTGCTTGGAGCAACATTCTTACCTTTGAGGTTCTATGCATAAGATTGGAAATTCCAAGATAACTAACCATTTTCGTGTCTAGTTAACCGCTTGGTCATTGAAACCCTTAGCCCATCATCCTATAGAGCATTTCGTACTTATTTCCATGGATTTCTTTATCATCACCTTTTCATCCCATTTCAACTCTTCCTTCATTCGTTGCTCATTACAAATTGGTCCAAACTATGTTTGACTTTGTCATGCTTATGAATCGACTCTTCCTTATTTTAAGTCATGTTTTCAATAGGATCGTTGGGTTTTCTTGTCAATTACAGCATGACATTTTATAGATCTTTTCTCTCTATCCATTAGATCTCCAAAACACCTCCTTTAGGGTTATTCCTTATTTTTCAACCTCTCAGAGATTGCATAACTTCATCCCTCTTTTCCTCTGGTAGTATTCCTCGACTACCTTTACCATTATTAACTCAATTTACACAACTGTGTCGGTTCTCCTTACCCACTCATCCCTTTTCGACTTCCTTATTGAGTATTTCCAGTTCCAATTAATTACATTTCCAGATGTTTTACCAACATGTTAGGTTTCATCCTTTCTTAGGTCCATCATCATTGCCAATGATATCCTTTACTCAAGGGTTTTCCTTTGGCCTTAATCCCCTCTTACTTGTTCGTAACCATTTCACAATTCTTTATACCGAGATGATTTTTTTCAGTCTACATGTCGTTTGCTTGGTTTGGGGAGTTTCCCATTTTTATGGTTTCATTCTCTACTATTTTCTTCAAGGTAGAGACTTTCATCTTAGGAGATACATGTTCAACCTTCTTACCATTTTTTGAAGGTTTCCTTTCTTCATCTCCTTACACCCTTTCCATATTAAGGCATTTGCCCCCTTTTAGTTCTCCTTTGTCTTAAATTTTTCTCATTCCACGCCTTATTCCTTATTTGAGTAGTTTGTTAATCTTATTTTGGGTACTTCATATTATGCTCAATCGTCCAATCTTTAGGCTTTATTATACGAGTGTGGACTACAGTCTGTCTTATCAATTGTGGTTATTCTTCCATAACCACATCTTATTTGGAGGGCTCACTTTCCCAACATTTCTCAGACGTTCTTTCCTTCCTTACCTTATTATGGATAGTCCACTCATTCTTACTTGCCACAACATCTCTTAATATGCTTCCTTGGGTTTCTTTCACCTTAGCATGCATTTTATTTGTGAATTTGTCTCCTCACTTCTCGCCACCAGGTTCCATTTATTCTTTATTACATCATGTATCCTTTCTTAGGATTTTCTTATTTGGGAGGATTCTTACCCTTTTCTCCCGTAATTTCTTTTCCATACATCCTTGAAGACGCCTAACTTTAAATGATGCCCCTTGATGTTATTCTTGTATGCTTACCTTTACTCTTGAGATCCTATGGATACGTTTTTCGTACTTCATTCTCATTCTCACTCGTACCTCACCACATGTCTAGAGCTCGCATCCACCTAGTTACAAAATCCCTTAATTACCCTTCGAGAGGTTCATTTAACCATCTCAAGACTTTATAGTCCCGATTCTGGCCATTGATTTCTTTTTAAGGATTTTCCTTTGTTATTCCTTTAAAACTATTTCTTGGATCACTCAAGCATGCTTTCTTGGTTCCTTCACATTGGCTTGCGCTTCATTTGCATGTTTATCTCTTTGTCCCTTTCTCTTGGTTCCATTATCTCTTAGTTGGGATGCATATGTCTTTCCAAGATTTTCTTCCTTGGTAGGACTATCCCCTTTTTCCTGGTTATGTGGAATATTTGCCTTTAAATGGCATCCTTTGATTGTCGTCCTCTTCTGTTTATCCTTTCTCTTGAAATTTTGTTGGTATATCTTTGGTTTTCTATCTTCATCCTTACTCATACCACAATACGCGTCCATTTCTTTTAGGGAGAGTTTAAATTTTTTTCTTGTTTCAAGATTTCCTGACCATCATGTGAAAGGCTTACCTACTCCTTTCTTGGCTTGAATTATGTCGTTAATTTGGTCATTAGTTCTTTTAAGGATTTCTTTCATCCTTCTTTTCTCCAATATTTGGCATTTTCACCTCTTCTTTGCTAGAGTTTACTCTATAATCCTCGCGAGAGTAGTTCATTACTTGTCTCGCCCCTACTTTTAACCTTGTTTAGTTTTCTTGAGGCAGTTTTCTCTCTAATCTCTTTGTCCTTAATGATCCTCCTAGTGCCCACTGTTCGAGATTTTTAAAACCAGGCATATTAGCCCCCCAAGTTCCAAAACCGAGGCTTCCAACCTAATAGAGCTTCTCGAGCTCTCGTCAAGAAGGTCTCCCAAATTGTTTAAGCAGTGGTACACAATCAGGGGAGAGTACTTCTGACAAAAATATATTTTTAACTATCTAACATACTAACTGAGTATGAGGATATATCCGCTCATAACCGATTAATAGGTTTTCCACTTCCTCCGAGTAAGTTTCATCATATCAATCGGGTATGATCTACTTATAACCAGTAAGTAGTTTTTCATCATTATTTTCACATCACTACTCTAAGTTGTGATGTTTATAATACCATTAAGTATTGGGTTTTCATTTCGAGGTGCTTATAATTCCAACCGGGTATGATATAAAAATCTCACTCACCCGTTCATGTAGAGAATTTCCACTTAGTCGGTTTTTTTGTCCCTTGCGAGCTTAACCTCAACTGGCGTTCTTGATGTCTCGTGTTACTATACGAAATGAACATTTTTGTTCATTATCATCAAACTTGATCACCTCATTTAGTATAAATAACTCAATTCACAACTTTTCCAATATTTGCAAATTGGTTCCTAAAGTTACTTTTTCCATTTACTTTCGGCCTCGATTGCCGATTTTTCCCAAATTGAGTCCCGAAACTTTTAAAAATCTTCTTGGGACCTCCATTTTCTCAATTTCATAAAAAGAGGCTCAAGTTTCCCAAATTCCCAATTTGGCCCCCAAATTTTCCAAAATTACCATTTTGCCCTTCTTAAAAAATGGTAAGTTTTACCCCAAAAATTCTAAAATTGCTCAATTGTCCCTCTAACATTCTTATCATGCCCAATTAACCCTCAATTTTATAAAATTGCATTTTGGTCCTTCGAGTTTTTAAAAAATCCTCAATTTTCCCAAAATTTCCCCCAATTTCAACTCCTTAACACATTTGAATTTGATTTCATCAAATTGACCGATCAAACACATCTAATTGTTGAAATTGAAGTTCAAATTGAGCTTCTAAATGTTCATATGATTCCATAGCACTTTGAATCGTAAGTTTTAACATCGGAACGAGCTCAAACAGAGATTCTCTGAAAAACAAATTGTAGAGAGAGAAAGCTTTAATTGCTCACCGGTGAGGGCACGGCGGTCTGAGCTTTCTATCTGGGCATGTAGCTCTCCTCCTGAGGATCCTCCTAGGATCTAGAATGGTATAAATTGATGCCAAATTGGATTAGAATTCTATCATTTAAATTATGTCGACTCTCTCTCTAGCACAGGTCAAAAATTGAAGAGGGAAGCAGAATTGGCTTACCTTTCAGTCCTATTTTGGCCGTAGGAGGGCCGCAGAAGTGTTGAGAGAGGTTGGTTTGGTCTAAGGAGGTTTCAAATCGGTCAATTTCAGCTCAGCCAAAACAGGGCAGCTTCGGTCCGCCGAAGCTGCTTCACTGTTCGATCATGCCAGTGCTTCTTCAGTGACTCTCGGAGCGAATGGATGTCACCATCGTGTAGCTAACTTCCCCCCGGTTCTAAGGAACTCAACCTCACCTTCTTTGGCTCAGAAATGAACTTATATTGGAGCTCTTGTTCGAGCTTCACCGGAAAACTAAGCAACTGAGAGAGAGTGAGCTTTTCAAGTGTGGAGAGGATGAATGGAGAGAGAATCTTTATATAGGGAGCTCGGGGACTCGTCGGCCATCCGTTTGGCACCTTTATAACAGACATTGATGGCCTGAAACATATAGAATGGAAATTTTTATTATACGCCGATGCAGCTTCGATTTTTTGGTGAGTGAACAATGCTGTCATCTAAAGGAAGAAGACGACACTATTCCAAACCGGACAAGACCGGTCCAAACCAGGTTCAAAGTTTAAACTGATCTGTTCACCCCCAATTCGACAAGAATTTTCAAATCTAAAAATTTTTAAATTCATATAAATTCATTTTCTATCCAATGGTGGCCTCAAATCTCAAATTTGAATTTTTTTAAGCCACCTAGAAAAATGAATTTAGCATCTGATTCAATAGTGGTTCAAACCGGTCCAAACTGTTTCAATTTGGTTCGGATCCGATTCACCTAAACCGGTTTGGTTTTCATCTCCAATTCATCCTAAAGTCTCCTTTCATAACTTTATGACTCCTTAGGTCACTTAGTGTCCCTAAATTTCTTGATTTGCCCTCTCTATATGGGTTCCAATTCAAAAACTGGTTCAATCCGGTTCGGATTCGGTTCACCCAAACTGCTCTGGTTTTTCTCTCTCAATTTGTCCTAAAGTTCTTTTGCAAGGTTTATGAAACTTTTGGGTCACATGGGAGTTGAAATTTCTCCAATTTGCTCATTTCCTCATTAAATGGGTTTGGGTATCGGTTCGATTTTCTCACTTAGTTTGACCGGTTCTTTCCTAGTTTTCCTTAACTCCAAATAGTGAGGTTTACATCTCATCCCAACCCCACCCTAGTCTCATGTGCATGAAGCTACGTCGAGCTTCCCTAACTGTTGGCATGACAATTTGCCCTTATCTCCACTATGTCGTCCAATAGTCCTGAGGGCACATCACTACCCCTCTTGGGCATCTTGATGGTCCCAAACCTCAGTGCATACACAAATAAAGTTTTTCCATAAGCCATTAATTTGTGGTGCACTAGTTCAACGGCCCCGACCCTCAACTTGATTTGCAGCTATTTGTCTAGACCAGTCTGTCGACTGGGTCATGTCGCATTACCGCTAGTCCATCAAGTATGTTGGTCCTATCTTGGCACCATGGCCAAATCACATCGTTCATTCATTAAAAGTTTTCATGGCTTATCATCATGTTTGTTTACGAGCTCCTGCTCATGCCAACTGGCCTTGGGCCCACTATACGAGATTTTCAAAACCAGGCATTTTAGCCCCCAAGTTCCAAAACTGAGGCATTTGGCCTATCTGAGCTATTCGAGCTCTCTTCAAGAAGATCTCACAAAATTTTTAAGCATTGGCACACAGTCAGTGGAGAGCACTTCTGACAAAATAACTTTTTCACTTGTCCATCACACCAACCGGGTGTGATGACATCTCCGCTTACAACCAGTAAGCGGGTTTTCCACTTCCTTCTAGGAAGTTCATTATACCAACCTGGTATGATCTATTTACAACTGATAAGTAGTTTTTCAGTGTGGTTCTCACATCACTCCAACCATGCGTGATGTTTAAAATTTCCACTTAATAGTAGTTTTTCCTTTATGAGGTACTCATCTTCCTAACCGAGTGTGATGTGAAAAATCCCGCTCACCTAATAAGTGCAGTGTATTTTGCCCTAAAGCGGCTTTTTGTTGGCGTACCCGAACCTTTGTGCTCCTACACGATATGAACATACATATTTATTAACATTTGGCCTAATAGACTCCATTCCTCACGAATGAACAAAATGCCCATACTTTTAATTATTAGCATTTAGGTCCGTAAAGTTCTTTTTCCATAACTTTATGTCTCTAATGCTAATTTTCCCCAAATTGAGTCCTATAACATCTAAAATCCACTTTAGATCCTCAATTTATTCAAAATCACAAAAAGGGGTTCAAGTTTCCCAAATTTCCAATTTGGTCCCCAACTTTTAAAAAATTACCATTTTGCCCCTACTTTACAAAAATGGCAATTTGCTCCCAATAAATTCCAAAAATTGACCAATTGGTCCTTCAACATCTTTTACATTGCTAATTGGCCCTCAATTTTAGGAAATTGTATTTTGGTCCCTCAATTTTTTCAAGATGCCCAATTTTCCCCAATTTCCCCCTTTTAAACTTGTTGAATTTGATTTCATCAAATTGACAAATCAATCAAGGTTAATTGTTGAAATTTAAGATAAAATTGAGTTCTTACACATCCATATGATTCAATTGAGCTTTGAATTGCATGAATTGACGTCAGAATGAGCTCAAACAGAGCTTCGCCGGAAAATTGTACTTAGAGAGAGAAAGCTTTGAAAGCTTACCATCGGGGGTGCGGCGGTCCTTGCTTTTGATCAGGGCAGGTTGCTCTCATCCTAAGGTTACTCCTAGGATCACGAATCACCTTAATTCATGTCGAATTGATGGAGAATTCTGTTAGTAAAGTTTTGTCGGTTCTCTCTCTAACACTGAGCAGAAATTACAAAGGAGAGCTAAATTGGCTTACGTTTCTGCTCTAATTCGGTCGTATGAGGGCAGAGGAAGTGTTGGGAGAGCTTGGTTTGGCCTGAGGAGGGCTCAATTTGGTCATCTTAAGCTCGACAAAAATAGGGCAGCTTCGGTCCGCCTGAGCTACTTCACTGTTTTATTATGCCAGCACTTTTCTAGCGATCCTTGGACCAAATGGTGACCACCGTTGGGTAGTTGACTTCTCCCCAAGTCTAAGGAACTTGACAATGCCTTCTTTGGCTTAGAAAAACCCCTATGTCAGAGCTCTGGTTTGAGCTTCATCAGAAAACTAAGTAGCTAAGAGAGAGTGAAGTTTTCAGGTGTGTGGAGGATGAATGGAGAGGGGCTCTTTATATAGGGAGCTTGGGGACTCTCTGACCATCTGTTAATCACCTTAACGACACTGAACGTAAATGTTTCCTTTCCATTGAGGCTGTTCATTTTTTCGGTGAGTGAATAGTGTTGTCATCTTGATATGGATCAAATTGGGCACACTATGATTCACAAGTTATGGGCCAAAAGATTTGAAGAAGCATTGAATGGACTAATTGGAGCAATTGAAGAAACCCAAGTGGAAGCCCAAAGGAAGAGTCCAATAAGATCTCAAGCCTGAAGAAAGAGCCAAATAAGATCTCAAGCCCAAAAGAAGAGCCCAATAATGTCATGCCCCAACCCGATTTTGGTCAGATCCCCGTGAACAACCCGCCACTCTCCTTGTCACGCCCCGACCCGGTTTGGTCGGATCCCCGTGATCAACCCGCCACTCTCCCGGTTTATTAAAGGGTTTCCCCTTATCGTAAACTGTAAAGAGTAAGGCGTCCTTTAACTTGCACCTTTTTCCTAGTATAGCATAATCAAAACTGTATAAAATTTAAAACTTTACATACCTGTCTTACAGGCATCTTAGTTGACGGTCTTTAAGGGAAGGCTTTTCGGGATTTCCTGAAAGGGATATAAGGGAGGGGGTGAATACGACTACTCGGTGAATGGGTTTTTAAAAGCTTTTGACTTTTAAGAAAAACATTTATATGGAGTGTGCCAGACTCCTTTGTTTTCAAAAATCCCATCATTTAAAAATTTAGATTTTTCCATTATTTCTTAGTTAACACGGTGTGTCATCACCCAACACACATCCTTCATCATGAGGGTTACACACATTCGCAAGTCAGTATCACTACTGAACCCGCTAGTGGCTTCAGAGCGACTTTTCCTGCCACCCGGATAGAAGTACGACCACATTTACCCTGGGAATGAGTGGATGTACGAGACATCCTACCCACAATCCCAAAATCACTTCTTCATATCCGTATGAGGATAGAGACCTCATCTTGTCCCCACCCCGGTCTCATGCGCTTCGTGCTACTCCAGATTTCGCACAGACACCTAGAACGACGAACTTCCCTTATAGCCACCAGGTCGTCCAATGCCCTTAAGGCGCATCACTACCCCTCATGGGCGTCTTGATGATCTCGTACTCACAGTGCATGCACAAACAATGCTTTCTTATATTGCCATGTAATCTGTGGTGCCACTAGTCCAACGGCCCCGACTCTCAACTCAACCCGTAGTTGTTTGTCTTGACTAGTCCGTCGACCTGTCATGTCGCACTGCCGCTAGTTGACTGAGTATGTCGATCCTATCTTGGTACCATGGCCAAACAATTCACTTATTAAGTTTTATGGCACATATATCATGTTCGTTTATGAGCTCCTGCTCGTGCCAACTGGCCTTGGGCCCACTGTACGAGATTTTCAAAATCTAGCATTTAGCCCCCAAGTTTCAAAATTGAGGCCTTTGGCCTATCAGAGCTATTCGAGCTCCCGTCGAGAAGGTCTCCCAAATAGTTTAAGCATTGGCACACAGTCAGGGGAGAACACTTCCGACAAAATAGGTTTTCACTGTCCATTATATCAACTGGTATAAGGACATCTCCGTTCATAACCAATGAACAGGTTTTCAACTTCCTTCGAGGAAGTCTCATCATACCAACTGGGAATGATCTACTTACAACCGGTAAGTAGTTTTTTTCACATAATTTTCACATCACTTTCTCTAAGTGGTGATGATTAAAATACCACTAAACAGTGGATTTTTATACCGAGGTACTTATCATCCCCTATCAGGTATGATATAAAATTTTCACTCACAACAGGTAAGTGGTTTTTATCTTTAAGTTGTGCTCATCATCCCAACTGGGTATGATATGAATAACTCACTCACAACCGGTAAGTGGTTTTTAACTTTAAAATGTGCTCATCATCCCAACTAGGTATGATGTGAATAACCCACTCACCCGTTAATGCCGTGAATTCCACTAGACTGGTTTTTTGTATTCACGCGAGCTTGTCCTTACTGGCATTCCCAGTATTTAACGTTCCTACACGATATGAACAACCCTGTTCATTATTACTCGGCATAGCAGCCTTCATTCATTAATGAATGAGAAAACCCAAACTTTTAGTTATTTGCAATTAGTTCCCTAAAGTTATTTCTCTTTAACTTTAAGTCCCTAATGTCGGTTTTTCCTCAAATTGAGTCCCGTAACTTTTAAAATTTATGGTGGGACCTCAATTTATTCAATTTCACCAAGAAGGGGTTTAATTTTCCAAATTTCCAATTTGGTTCCCCAATTTTTCCAAAATTACCATTTTTCCCTTCTTTCACAAAAATGGTAAGTTTTTCCCCAAATTTTCCAAAATTCCTCAATTAGTCCTCCAACATTATTTTCATGCCCAATTGACCCTCAATTTCATAAAATTGTATTTTGGCCCCTTTGAATTTCAAAAATCCCCAAATTTTCTCCCAATTTCAACTCTTCAACACTACTGAATTTGATTTCATCAAATTAACTGATCAAACACTGAAATTGGAGTTGAAATTGAGTTCCTATATGTTCATACGATTCTAAGAAACTTTGAATCGCAGATTTTAACGTCGAAACGAGCTCAAACGGAGCTTTGCCGGAAAATAGACTGTAGAGAGAGAAAGCTTCGATTACTTACCGGTGAAGGCACGACAGTCCGAGCTTTTGATCTGGGCAGATAGGTCTCGTCCTGAGGTTCATCCTAAAATCAAGTATTGTATCAATTGATGCAGAATTGGATTAGAATTTTGTCATTGAAATTCGGTCGACTCTCTCTCTAGCACCGATCGAAAATTATAAAGGGGAGTCGAATTGGCTTACCTTTCGGTCCTAATTCGGCCGTGGAAAGGCTAAGGAAGTGTTGGGAGGGCTTGGTTTGGCCTGAGGAGGGCTTGAAATGGTCGATTTCAGCTTGGCCGAAATAGGGTAGCTTCGGTCCGCCGGAGTTGCTTCACTATTCCATCATGTCAGCGCTTCTCCAACGATTTTCAGATTGACTGGGGTTTGCTATCAGATAGTTGTCTTCTCCCCGTTTTAAAGAGCCCTACCTTTGTTCAAGTCGAAGCTCTAGTTCGAGCTTTACCGGGAAATGGAGCAGTAGAGAGAGAGAGAGAGAAGTGTTCAGGTGTGAGGAGAATAAAATGGGGATGACCTCTTTATATAGTCGTAAAACTAGTGTATTAAATGTTCGAGATTTATTACTAGTATTAATATTGTCATAAATTATTGGTATTGATTCCAATAATTTAATTTCGGTATTAATTCAAATAATTTAATTTCGGTATTAATTCAAATAATTTAATTTTGGTATTAAATTATTTATATTAATTTCAATAATTTAATTTAGGTATTAAATTATTAGTATTAATTTCAATAATCCAGGAGGTCACCCATCCTCACACTACTCTCAGGTAAGCACACTTAACTTTGAAGTTATTATGTAGTCTAGTTCACCTAAACCAATTTGGTTTTTGTTTTCTAGTTTGTCTTAAGTTTCTTTTCCAATGTTTAATAAATCTTTTGGATCAATCGAAAGTTGTAAATTTTCATATTGCTTATTCTCAAATATAAACCGGTTTGGTTTTCTTATTCGGTTTGATCGGTTCTTTTCCCGGTTTTCCTTAACTCAAATATGCGGGCTTTACAACTCTCTCCTCCTTTTAGGAGTTTTGTCCCCAAAACTTAGTTAACATCCTTGCATGAGCAATCATTTCCTTTGATGCCCCTTTGGTGTTTACTTAACATGCATAGTCTTCTCTTGTTCTTTTAATTAGTCCTTTTTACATCCTTCACTTAAGGAATTTCTTTTCCTTTATATTATTTACTCCCTCCATGGAGTTTATCATAACGAGACATACCTTACTTGAAGGTATATTCTTAGATTTATATCTTTCTTTGCTTAGAGCACATTCTTCCCTTCGAGGTTCTGTACTCAAGATTGGAAATTCCAAGATACCTAACCATTCCCATGTCTAGTTAACCCCTTGGTCGTTGAAACCTTTAGCTCAATGTTCTTTCGGGCGTTACGTACTGGTTGTCACAGTTTTCTTTATTCTCAATTTTTTAATCTCATTTTGACCCTTCCTCCATTCGTTGTCTATTATAACTTCAGTCCAAATTTTTATATTCAACCTTGTCATGCTTATTAGCCGACTCTTCCTTACTTTGAGTCATATTCTCCTCGGGATTGTTGGGCTTACATACCCCTTACAGCATGGCATTTTCTAGGACCTGTCTTTGTCCATTAGATTTCTAGAACATCTCCTTGAGGGTCTCTCTTAGCTTTTTTTTTTTTTTGACCTTTCAGGAATCATATAACTTCATCCCTCTTTTCTTTTGATGCATTCCTCAACTATCCTTTTTACAGTTATCCTCTCATCCATCATGCCTTTGAAGTTATGTCTCACATAATGACATGGATTTCTCTTACCTACTCATCCTTTCCAAACATTTTTATTGGGTCCTTTCAATTCCAATCGTTTGGTTTCCTGATGATTATTGACATACGAGGATTTTTTTGGCATCAATGAATGTTATTTAATGTGGGACATTCGACATGGTAAAACTAGAAAAGAATTTTGAGAAAAAAAAGAGTATAAGAATTTCCAAGGAAGTAAAAACTTGGGAAAAACATATATGTTACAATTATGAAGTAATGGAACCAACAAAATTGGAAAGAAGATAAACTCCTCAAAGACAAGCTATTGGAGATGAAAGGATCAAGTGCATAGGAAAAGTAATCGTGAGAGTCCAAAGGGTAAGTTGAACCCAAATAACGAGTAAGTAGGAAGACAATAACAAAAATATGTCGTACGAGTAAGAAAGGAACTAACTCGGAATAAAGGATCGTGAAATGATCACAAGTGAGTAAGAGTGGTTTAAGAAAAAGAAGAGTCCTTAAGGGAAAGGACGCCGCTGGGAATGAGGAATGACGTAAGAAAGGAAGAGTTTCAGCATGTCAGTAGGTATCGGGAAATTCAAAAACTTGAAATTTGACAAACCTAATAAAGAAGTTGGGAAAAGACGAGTAAGTAAGGAAACCAATATGGTTATAAAGGATATGGCATCAAAGGCAAAATGAACGATTGGATAACAATGATGATAGTCAAGAAATACCACCAGATGAAAAGAGGGATGATTTGATACTATCCTTGAAAGATAGAAATATTAAGAATAGTTATTCTAGAAGTGCTTTAAAAACGTTATATGGTCAAAGACAAGTTCTAGAGAACGTCGTGTTGTGAGGACATGTAAACCCAATTGTCCTAGGGAAATATGACTTAGGTAAGGAAGAGTACATGATTTGAGCATGACAAGGTCAAGTATTAAATGTGGAATGAAGTAGTAATAACCAACGAATGAAGGAAGGATCAATGTAGGATTAAAAGGTGATAACACCAACACATGTGGAAGTATGTACGTGATGCTTGAACGGACACTAAGCTAAGGGTGTCAACAATAAAGAGAATAATTAGATGTAGGAGGGATTAGGTATTTTAGAACTCTCAATCCTGAAATCTTAAGTAAATGATCTTGGAATGGAGAAATAGTGTTTTAAGGAATAAAGAATGTGAATTTAAGGATATGACCTTAAACCTTACAATGAGATAGGTTTAACTAAAGTAAACTCCATGAAATGAGAAAGTAATAGGAAGGAAAAGAAAAATCTCAAGTGTACGTTATATAAGAGGTGAATGAGAATAACCGATAAGGTATAATGTCTATGAATAACAAATTGACATCAAGGGAAGTTACATCAAGTGCGGAAAATGTTGAATAAGTTTTGGGGATAAAACTCCTAAAAGGAGGGGAGAGTTGTAAACCCCGCCCTTTGGAGTTAAGGAAAACTGGAAAAAGAACCGGTCAAACCGAGTGAGAAAACCAAATTGGTTCATAAACCCCAATCACCAGAGAATAAGAAAAATTGGAAAATTTACAACTCCCGAGTAACCCAATGAGTAAAAAAAAAAACCTTGGAAAAGGACTTTAGAATAATTTGGGAGAGAAAACTAGACCGATTCAGGTGAATCGGATCAGAACCAAATTGAACTAGTTTGGACCAGTTTGAACCACTATTGAACCAAATGCTAAATTCATTTTTCTAGGTGCCTTAGAAAATTCAAATTAGAGAATTAAGGTCATCATTGGATAGAGGATGAATTTAGAAATTTTTAATTTTGTAAAACTCGGTCGAATCAGGCATGAACCGATTTGTTTAAGCATTGAACCCAGTTCAAACTGGTCTAGTTCGGAACAGTGTCGTCTTCTTCCTTCATATGACAACACTATTCACTCGCCAAAAAATCGAGTAGCGCCGAAGAAGAAGAAACGTTTTTTGTTCAATATGTTTCAGGCCATTAATGACTGTCATTAAGGTGCCAAACGGATGGTCAGAGAGTCTCCGATCTTCCTATATAAAGAGTCCCTCTCCATTCATCCTCCACACACCTGAAAACCTCACTCTCTCTCTCAACTACTTAGTTTTTCGACAAAGCTCGAACCAGAGCTCCGACATAGGGTCTTTTCTAAGCCAAAGAAGGCATGGTTGGGTTCCTTAGACTCAGGGAGAAGTCAGTTACACAGTGGTAGGCTCCAATTGCTCTGAGGATCGTCGGATAAGCGTTAGCATGATAGAACAATGAAGTAGCTTCGGCAGACCGAAGCTGCCCTATTTCTATCGAGTTGAAATCTGCCAATTTGAGTCCTACTTAGACCAAACCAACCTCTCCCAACACACCCTCAACCCTCCTACAATCGAATTAGAATGGAAAGGTAAGCTAATTTGGCTTCCCACTGTGAATTCCGATCGGTGTTAGAGAGAGAACCGGTGAATATTTACTGACCAAATTCTCCCTCAATTTGATATAAATTGAGGTGATTCTTGATTATAGGAGGAACCTCAGGACGAGAGCTATCTGCCCAAATTGAAAGCTTAGACCGTCGCACCCCCAATAGTAATCTTTCAAAACTTTCTCTCTCTACATCTAGTTTTCCTGCGAAGCTCCGTTTGAGCTTGTTCTGGTGTCAAATCATGCAATTCAAAGTGCAATTGAATCGTATGGATGTGTATGAACTCAAATCCACCTTCAATTTCAAAAATTAACTTCGATTGATTGGTCAATTTGATGGAATCAAATCAGGTCAGGTTGAAAGGTTGAAATTGGGGGAAATTTTGGGGATTTCGAAAATTTGAGGGACTAAAGTGTAATTTTCTAAAATTGAGGGCCAATTAGCCATGGAAAAGATGTTGGAGGACCAATTGGTCAATTTTTTGTGTGAAATTTACCATTTTTGTAAAGTAGGGGTAAAATGGTAATTTTAGAAAAGTTGGGGACCAAATTGAGAATTTGGGAAACTTGAACCCCTTTTTTGTAATGGACAGCTAGAGAGATGTCCTCACACCCGGTTGATGTGATGGACAGCTAGAAAGTTATTTTTGTCAAAAGTGTTCTCCCTTGACTATGTGTCACTGCTTAAAATTTTTGGGAGACTTTCTTGATGTGAGCTTGAATAGCTCAGATAGGCCAGAGGCCTCAGTTTTGGAACTTAGTGGCAATGCGACAAGACAGGTCGACGGACCAGTCGAGACAAACAACTGCAGGTCGAATTGAGGGTCAGGGCCGTTGGACGAGTGGCACCAAAGATTAAATAGTTTTTGAGGAAAACTGTTGTTTTGTGCATGCAATGAGGTAGGGACCTTCAAGACACCCAAGAGGGGTAGTGATGTGTCATAGGGGCTACTGGACAACATGGTGGAGATAAGGGCAGATTGTCGTGCCAACGGTCAGGGAAGCTCCACATAGCTTCTTATGCATAAGGCCGAGGTGGGGTCGGAATGAGGTATTTGTCCTCATACGAACACGAAGTTTTCTTTACGGGATTAAGGGTCGAATGTCGCGTACATCAATTCATTCTTAAGGTAGAAGTGGACGAGCTTCTATCTAGGCTGCCCTGCGAATATGTAATCCCTTCATGATGAAGGGCGTGTGTTGGTTGCTAAACACGTCATTTGTGGTTAATGATAAAAAAAATAGCTTTGAAAACCCTTTTTATGACCAAATTGGGTCAGGGTGTGATAGAGCCGGTTTCCAACAAATTTCTCGGTCGATTCAGTGGTTTTTTGCCCGTTTCACCCATTTTTCGGCTAATTTTTTGAAAAATAAAAATATCTAAAAATTCTACATTTAATTTATTATTGGATGAGCCTAACAACTGCCACATTACGATTTGTTTAGCCTACTCTAAAATTCGGGGAGTTTTGTGACCAGAGTCATCCCAAACCCGATTCATGTTGATTCTCTCCTCGATTTTTCCCGATCCTTGATCTCGAGTCTCAAGATATTTTCTAAGGTCTATCATGACCTGTTTCATCCCTATAAGGACTCTCTATCAAATCATTCCCTCAACTTAGTTCGATTTAAATTTCCACTAAGAGTTTTCCTTCCCGGTTCAATTTAGAATATTTTTAAATTAGGATTTCCCATCGTTACAAATGCTCTATCAAGCCATGTCCATAACCAACATGGTTCTCTATACCTTAGTTTTCATTTATTTTTTTAGGGGAAGAGCTATAGAAATATCGTTTGACATACCGATTATTTTTTAGTTCAGAGTGGGGTATTTGGGTAGTATGTCGAACGAAAAAAGACAAAACGCATGTGTGTTTGTGTGTCGCACGTGTGGCGCATGCACATTATAACGAATCAGTTTCTGAAGAATTAATGGATTGGTTCGGCCAATTTTAGCTTTTTAGTCAATTTATATTCAATTCGACAGGTTTTTAACCTAAATTATTTTTTTAAAATTCTCCATTTAATTCTATATAATTTTGGCAAAATAACCTATATTTTTCAAATTATATAGCCAATTATAAAAATAAGGGGTTTTACTGTTTCGATCGATTTTTATCGTATTTTGGTTGATTAATTTTTGATTCGATCGATTATTTTTCTAATTCTCTTTTAAAAAATTATGTATTAGATTCTCTGTTTAAACAATTTTCATTTTTTCGATATATCAAAATACTCTTTAAAATCGAGAGTGTTTTTTTTAAATTAATTTGATACCAATTTTAATTAGTTTTTACTTGTACTTTCTTGATTTTTTATATTCAATTTAAGGATATTATTTTAGTGTAATTTTGTGAACATACTCATTGTATTGTACAAGTTTATATTGAGTATTGTACAAGTTTATATTGTTAATCGATTTTCAATTTGTTTCAATTTGAAATCTCTCTCCTCGAAATTTTATTCATCCTTTTTTATATAATATTTTATTATATATTAATATTTTATTATATATTAATATTTTATTTTATTTTATCCTACCACATAATTATTACTAATATAATTTAGTTCAAGTATATATATATATATATATATATGAATAAATATAAAATTACTTAATAGACTATTTAAATTAATTATAAAATAATTTTAGATAGCTCATTCAAACATCTATTTAAATTTATTCAAACCCGTTCATCCAAACTTATTCTATATAGAAAAATAAAAGGGAAGAGTAATTTTTATATGACAAAATTTTAAGGTACTGTTTTCAGTACCTCCAACTATATTAATTTAAATTATTTATCCTAATAGATAAAAGTGATCAATTAAGAATTACACCCACATATTCTTTTTAGAAAGAAGAAAAGTTTACTTATGATATCAAATTGGCACATAGACTTTTGACATTTGTATGTAATTAGTGTATACAATAGCCGGAAGTACACACCGGGTCAAAGGATTCGATCTAATGGTGATCGTGGTTCCATCGATTTAATACCATCATACTTGTATTAAAAAATATTTTGTGATAAAAAAATAATTTATTTTTTATTCACTAATCAAAATTTATATATAAATTATTTATTACACAGCAATTGAGAATGTTGAAAATAAAATAATATATATAATTAATATTTGTAATTATTGAAAAATATGTATTTTACATAATTTATTAATTGTTATAATATATTATTATACATCATTATTTTAAATTATTTAATTTATATAAATTGATTTAATTTATTAAAGTTATTATTTTATAAAACAAAATAAAAAATTTTAATTGTAGTAAATTATTTATATTATTGTAGGTAAATATATAAAAGTATAACTTTTAATTATATATAATTATACTAAATTACTTAATTTACATAAATAATTTTTATGGTAAATAAAATTTAAAAAATTAATTATAATAAATTATTTTTTATATATTTATATTATTATAAATAAAATAATTTGAACATAAATTTCATAATTTTTTTTATTATATAAGAGATTTAATATATATAATATAATGCTTTTATACATAAATTTGCTATTTAATTATACAAAAATTATATTATTTTATTTTATTTACATAAATTATTTTTATATAAAATAATTAAATTATTTATTTTAAATAAATAACTATTTATTAAAATATATATAAACAAAATTTAATTATAATTTTTGCTAATTATATAATTTATAAAATTATATGTAAAAAAATATATATGAGTAACATTATATTACCAAATTATAAAAATAATTATTATAAATGATATAGATAATATAATTTTAAAATAAAAGTGTGCAATATAATATTGGGATCAATTAGAGTAAATATAATTCGAATTAAGTTATGAATCTCAATTATAATAAATATAATATAAATTAAGTTAGAGTAGAACGGTGTAATTCGAATAAAATTTGTATAACTAAAATATTAATAAGTTATGGAGTTTGATTCGAATTATATTTGAACGAAATAACTCGGATTAAATTTTAATAAAACGAGTTAAATTTAAATTTATTCCATGGGTTGGGTTGTAATGGAAGATAGCAATTGATCTAAAAATAATAATAAGTATTTAAATATGTTGATTTCTTATATAATTTTATTAATGTATATATTTAAAAAATTATATTCTTATAATTTATGCTAATAACCATATTTATCTTTAAATATCTATTTATTTCATATCTCATATTTTATATTTAAATCTTCGTTTGTTTTTACTTCGACAGATGGCCATGGACGTTTGTTCAATGATCCATCTAAGACGTGCCATCAGGAACGTAGTTTGGTGAGGAAGGAGAGGACTTGACTGTACACGACGTCATTGGCATTGACGCCCATAATGAAGTCGATGTGGGCGTAGTCCTCGATGAACTGGACAGAGAGCTTGTCCACGTCATGCAGCTGGAGCCTGTGGAGTAGAGTCTGCACGTCCCACGGGTCGGAGATTGCGTCCCGCCCCCCGTAGCTGACGAACATCGGTATGTCCTTTGGGATGCTCGATAGCTCGTAAGGTGGAGGCGCCACCTCACCGTATATCAGCAGGTTACCCGGGATCCCATAGTCGTACTTGGTCAGTCTCCCGTCCCTCACGGCTGCCAATTTTGATATTTTTTGTGTTAATATAATGCCATCTAACTACGAATTTTGATGCAACACCAGTGTGACTCCGCTACTTTTGGGGTGCGTAAAGGAAGGTGGGTGGCTGGTGTTGAACTTGGTGAATTGTGAAGTAAGCTAGCTAGCTAGCTAGCTAGAGGGAGGGAGATAAGTGGACTTACTCTGAGCGAAGTGCAGCAAGTTCTTGGTTGAGGTGGGTTGAAGCAAGTTCTGCAGAGCTAGGCTGTCGGTGGTCGAGTTGAGGCAGCAATTATTGCCTACACTCATGTATCAACTGTTAGTTGATCCTATTTTAGTTTAGGTAATTCCAACATATGTTTGTACTGGGAAACAAATGACACAGGTCGGTCGTACCAGTGAGTGTAGAGAGCAGATCGTAGCAATCGACTCCGGGCTGAGAGCAAAGGAGCTTGAGGAGTTGACCCACAGGCTCTCTGCACAAGGCAAGGAATGGAGGGATAAAGAGTCATCACTGATGTATTGAAATGAGGTGTCTCTAAGCTTAAGAAGTTAAAAGACAAACTTACCCCTTCGGATTGAACTCGGAGATACCCAACAAGATAATCATCTGCATCCAAGGCAAGTCAATAAAAAAAAAATCAATATCAGCTCATAAGTTCTCATGCAATTATTACCATAAATATAATGGAAAGATATTATTTATTAATTGGTCGAATTAATTTATATTTAAAAATAATTACTAAAAGTAAAGTAATATTTTCTAATATTATAAATTTATAATAATTATATATTTGATTTAATTTAGGATATCATTCTTAATAAAATTACAACAATTATTTATTTTATAAAATGTGTATTATTCTAAACATTTATATATCCTATTTTATGCGCAGACACCCTTACCTCTCCCAGGTATGATTTAGCAGCATCGATTCCGAGGGGGGTGGTCATGTGGCTCAAGTAGCCTATGGGGCCCAAGAGGGCCACTGACTTGAGCTTGTCAACCAGTTTTCCTTCTGATAGCGAAGCTAACGCCATCAAAGACCCCTAGAAACAAGAAAAACAACAGAGATTCATGTACTAATTATTATTAATTGAATGGAAATTATTCTCATAAATAATACTTACCATGGAGTAGCCCACATAGTGGGTCTTCCTCTTTCCGGATCTAGTGTATACAAAGTCGCAGACAGCTGGAAGGTCATACATAACCAGTTCATCCCACGACCAGTCCCAGAATTCCTGTTCCACATTTAAGAAAGAAATTGTTGATAAGGATAAAGCTGACCCTTTTAAAAAAAATTGGACTTTGGAAGTCCAAAATGATGATGTATTTTTGTGCTGCTGTAATTTTATTTTATCAAGTGAATATGACAGAGTGTGATGAGAGGACCGGTTGGGAAGGATCCAAGGACTGGTGGCGACGTGAGAAGCGAGTGCCACGGGTATTGACGATCCACACGTCGAAGCTGTTGTCGGCCAGAATCATCGGCAGGTTTCGCTCCGGCGAGTTCAGCAACCACGACATGCCATCCTGCAGTGACTCATCATCGCGTCATCCATCAAGCTAAAAAAAGTGCTGAAACGAAATGAAATGCTGGGCAAAATATCACTTACTATTTTATATACAGATATAGTTACATCACTATTTTAGCATGTGTGCTGGCTCCGCGTGGGAAAGATGTCCACGTGGTAATCAATTAAGAGTTACACCCGACAGAATCTTTTTATTAAGAAAAAATGTTTTCTTGCGATATCAAATAGGATTCAGACACACAGACTTTTGACGACATACTTTCATATAAAGATGGCATATTTAATAAATAACATTTACAATATAATATTTATTAATAATTGATATTACTTAAGAATATCAAATAGGTTAGACATGAATATTTTAAATACAAGGAAAGATTATGCATTCTTATAGAAAAAAAAATGAGAGATTATGGACTTGATCTTTTATGTGGATAAGAAATCTCAGCTAGCTCTATCAGAGTTTAGCTGAAAAAGCTTACCATTAGTATCCCGTGCTGAATGATAACGGGCTCCGTGTTCCCGCCGGTCCCGGTCCCGGTCCCGGTCCGACCATCGGAAATTCTTTGTAGGCTCAATATGTAACCATCTTCTGTTACCACCTAATGATAATCATTCAAATAATGCCAATACGCACATTAGAACTTTCACCCCAAGCCCAACCTCAAAGTGAGTGACATTCGACATAATTAACACGTGGAAATTATCCAATCTACACAAAAAATATCAATATTGGAGTCTGGTTATTCTATGGTTCCGGGACTTACGTCGAATTCTTGGCACTTGTAGCCATGTATCGTGACGGAGGTGGCACAAATGCCCTGTGTCTCCGTCGGAGGGACGGCGGTAATAAATGAGCCGCGACCCGAGCATTCGCTGATCCCAAGGAGTGCGGCGACTACCGCCACGGCTAGCTGGACAACCCACGGCTGCCCTCTGACCGGGATGACTCGGCGGCAACCCATTTGCAGGTACAGATTTCGGTTACTTCACAGGCGTGGGCGTCGCGGAGCTGAGAGAAAATGGAGGAGGACAGAGTTTTGTTGTGTGAATGTGGACCTCTTTCGGAGGACCCATCGCCTTTTTATAGGAAAGCTAAAGTGAAGAAATGCTGAGCACTAGAGGCAAACCATGCTACGTCAGCAGGCTCCATAAGTTTGGATAATTTTTTGAAATAAAAAAAGTAAATATAATTTTGAAAATAAAAATAGGAAATAGATTAATATCCTTTTTATAGAAGCAAAAGGGTAGAGATGCATGCAAACTTACTCATACATGTACCTAATTTTAGATATTTAAACGTAAAATGTATATAATGAAGATACTATTATCGTGCAAAAAAATATGATAAATTATCGTGCAAAAAATATGATAAATTTTATTAATAAAAAGAAAATAACGGTTTTCAAATTAGAAATTAGTAAATGACTAAAATATAGCGTCAAAACTAAAAATTATTGATAATTTAGTTAGAGGGGAAGTAGTTGCCTCTTCTCCATTACATTAAATTGAATTGTTTGTATTTAGGGGAATTAAATTGAAGATTTTAAAAATTTTTAATAATTAATTGTTTGTATTGAAGTTAAGTCAGTTAAAATATTATTAATAAAAAAATTAGAAAAATAAATTTATATTTTTAATTAAATTAAATAATTTATTAGTAAATATATAATTAAATTATATTTAATATATTTTGTACTTTTTATTTTTTATTTATAATATTTTTATTATATATATCATATAATTTTATATAAAATACTATTATTATATAAATTTATTTAAATTATATAATTATAACAATACAAATAAATAATAATAATAATATAAATAATAAATTAAGATATTAAATTAATTTAAATAATAAATAAAACAATTAATTCAAATACTCCAAAATGGTGGTATTGTGCTTTATTGTAAATAGATAGTTTTAAAAAATTTTGGAGTTGATTATTCACAACTAGTAATTACTCCCGCCGTCCGAAGCTTATAGTCATTCCAAACCACTCAATTCAAATACAAAGTTAGTTATCTTCTTGATAATTGTAGAAACGTTATTTTCTAGCTAGGTGTAAGTATTGTTGTAAAAATGGTTACATTGCCACCTCCAAGCCAACTAAAGTAGGTGACTCGGTGCTAAGCAATTGTTTTTATACAAGGTTGCAGTTGTCTAATCTAGTGGTACAAGGTTGCATATCACACCCGATCCGATTTGGTCAGAGTCCGTGATCAACCCATCACTCATTTCTTGTATTATTCAAGTATATTTACTCGAATGAGACAAGTAAGGTGAATGCGTGTTAACGTTCGAACCCTTACTTAAGTTGGGGGATAGGAAGTGTAATTTGAGGGCCTAAGCGCGTCCAAAATTTTCTATCGAGGTGATATCTTGAAAAGGGGTTAATTGAGGGGTGAGTACAATACTTAGTGAGGGGAACTAATATAACAGTTTACTTGAATTCATATTATCTTTCTTAAATTTAATTTATCTTCGTTATTTCACTCAATCACAAGATCAACAACCGCTCTCCTATCATAGTTGGGATCACAAATTTGTAAAACGATACTCGATCGCACCACTTGTAGACTTGAGCGCTTTACTGTTCACCCTGATAGAGGGACGTTGCCTTTACCTGGAGTTTGTGCGTAAATCAATAGTCCAACCCCAAACTCAAGTTTCTCCATCATGTCCACTCAATGGGACGAGACCTCATCCTCCCTACTGCCTCGTTCTTAGTGCGTAGGAAGCCCTCAGCTCCACAACCTATGAACGATGATACTGCCCTTATGCTCCTTCGGTCGTCCAACAGTCCTTGGGTCCCATAACTACCTCATGCCAGGTGTTATGATGGCCCGAACACTACTGTGCATGTACAATCAACAAGCTTTTTAAGTTATAGCCATTAAATTTGGCCCTCTCGCACAACGGTCTGTCAGCTTGGCTTCGACCCCACCACGAGTACTGGCCCAACATGTTCGATGACTCGGCTTCGGCAGAGAAATGGTTCAGCCCAACAAGCTCGACAAATCATCTTGGCTTGATGGGTATCATGCAAGTTCCCATTATTAAGATTTTTTAGCCTCATGTAACACGCGTCTGTTTTGGATGGGTCTATACTCGTATCCACCGGCCTTGGGCCCACCGATATCTTAAGCCTAAGCCCAGAATTAACTCCCAAATATTTTAAGCAGATTCACCCAATCAAAGGATGCTAATTCTGAAAAAATAGTTTTTCAAAGCTTAAACCGTCATTTCAACCGGAATGGATGTCATAGCGGTTCCCACTCACATGGTGATTTTGGTGGGGTAGTGCTAGCGAAATTTTCTTTCCTCGGTGTGCTTCTAGAACTAGCGCTCAAGTAATCTGGTCTTGCAAGGTGCGAGTGTTGGGATTAGGATGTGGTGACAAATGGGTCTCATACTTTCTCATATTTGCACCCTAGGTCCCCTGCTTTGCTTAAATTGTACATGGGTCCCTAATTTCTCTTTAATCTATGTTGGGTCCCCTAGGTTCCCAATTATTCTTTTTGGGACCTTAACTCTTTTAATTTCACAAATTTGCCATTGATTTACCAATTTTGCCTTTTGTTCCTTAATTTTCTAAGAATTGCATTTTGGTCCCCCAACTTTTTAAATTTTCCAATTTGCCCATTTGACCCTCAATTAGGTTAAATTTCATGAAAGCACCCTCAATTTCATGAAATTGCCATCCAACCCTTCAATATTTGCAAATTACACAAAAGTCCACCAAAATCCCCAAATCGCCCTTCATCTTCTTCCCCAATTTGAGCATATGAGACTTCGTATCTTACCTTGTCCAAGTGGTAGCCTTTAAGTCCTTTTCTTCAATTCTTGCTTCTAATAACCTCCTACAGCTCCCCTCGATCATCCTGCACTTCGAATTTTTGAATTTGGCTAAGTTTTGTGCCATGTCGAAGCTTCACCGAAAAAGTTACAATAGAGAGAGAAAGCTTGCATTTCTTACCGACGGAGAGGTGGTGGCCAAAGCTTAAGGTAGGGGCAGCTAGAGCTAGTCAAGGGGAACCTAGTAGGATTGAGTTATGTTGCAATTCACTGCTATCTTGTGGGAATTTGAAGAGAGAAGTTTTGGTCGGTGTATCTCTGAAATTTGGAAATTCTGACGAGGGGAGGTGAAATTGAGCTTACCGGGGCTTGTAGGGGTGTTATGGAGGGTCTTAGGCGGTCAGTGGTGGCCAAGGTGGGTGGTGGAAGGGCGGATGGGGCGAGGTGGCGTCGGGCAGGAGCTCGCTACTTCGAGCTCTAAAGCAGCTTTACTATGTGATCTCCCTCGAACCTCCTTAGGCATTCCCTGGTTGTTCTAAGAAGGTCTGGAACTAGAGGATTCTTTACCGGTTCCAATGCCACCCTTTGGAGCTTTTTTGGTGGAGGTTTCGCCCATCGTCGGAGCTCTGGTTTGAAGCTTGCCGGAAAACTCACTCTTCTTATTCTTCTCTTGATTGTGGGATGTTGAGAACGAATGAGAGGGTGCTCTTTATATAGGGAGGTTGGCAACTACTCAGGCTACTGGCCGGCATAAGACTTAGCCGTCGGAGACCTGACTGAAGCATTTTTTGACTCGCTAGTAGAGACCCTAGCTTTTTCGGCGACTCCCCCCCTCTCTCTCTTCTCTATCAGCATCTCAAGGTTGAAGACAATGATGTGGCGGTTGTGTCATGTGGTGCACTGTGATTTGTCAGTTTTTATGACGTGGAATGCCAGCTCGGCCGCCGCGTCAGTCGTTGACCCTTGATCAGACATGTGGCAACCTCTCATTGGCTGCTCATGTTTGCGGACCATATTTACGGGGTGCCTGCTGTCCGCTGACCGGACACGTGGCAGCCTCCCATTGACTCACCGTGTTTACGTGATAGTTGACGTGGCACCAACTGGCCGTTGACCGTTGACTGGTTCGTTAACCGTTGACCTGTCCGGTCGGAAGGGGTTTACGGTCCAAATTTAAAAAATCGGCTAGTTCGGACCCGGACCCGGTTTAGACCCGGTTTAATCAATTTTCTCAAATTTAAAATTTTTTAAATTTATCTAAATTCATTTTATATCTAATGGTGGTCTTAATTTTCCAATTTGACATTTTTAAGCCACTTAGAAAAAATAAATTTGTGAACCGGTCTAGTATGGTTCATGCTGGTTTGCTCCTTTCGGATCTGGTTTACCCCAAACTAGTTCGATTCTCTCTTCAATTCCATTTCCCGGTTCTTCCTTGAAGTTTTTTTAAAATTTTGGTCACTTGGTATTTTTCAATTTCTCACATTTTCTATTTTTCGTTCATTAAACAGCTTCATTCTTCATGTATACACCTATATTGGTTCCTTTTTTTTTTCCAGTTTCCTTTGGTCTAGTTGGATGGGTTTTACATTGCAATTGTCTAATATGTGGCCTCTGGTACTAATTTTTTTGATCGAACAACTTCTGAGCAATTTCGGAGTACATATATTTGGAGTATATTTGAAACGAACAATTCTCGAATAATGGTTAAGTATGATTTTTAATATCAAATTTGTTTGTATCGATAAATTATATACTTATTAATTTATAAAATACTGATACATATGATTTGAAAAAAAATTTGAGAAATACATTTAAAAGTAATTTGAGAGAGTTTATCAAAAAAAATTGAGATATACTAAGCGATTTGAGAAACAAGACAAGAACTGATTATAAACCTCATTTTTCATAAAATAAATAAACTAAAAATATGGAATGAAAAATTTCAAAGAAAACTAAGTTACAATTTAAATTTGGATCATTAAAAGTAATCAACAAAGGGTTGGAAGTAATCCCAAGTAAGATAAATATTAAGAGAAATTAATCCAATTAAATGATGGAAGTGAGAACTAGATTGAAATGGGGATAACCAAAATTAAACAAGACTGAATTGTACCGAATTGAGAATAAACAATTCAAATAATCATTTTTCAGGGTGACTAAAAATGATAAATTGAGTTCACAACCATTTAGAAAATAAATTTAAAAATTTTAAGAAATTAGAGAAATAGTTGAATTGGATTTAAATCAATTGAAAAAGAATTTTGGATCACCAGAATCTTATTTTATTGAACCGGTCAATGGTTTGACCAGGTCAACGATGTAAATACAATCAATGAATTGAATTTTCAAGTCAACACCGTGTCACCAAGAATGACTAATTAGTGGGCGCCACATGGAAAGCACACCAAATCAGCTATTAGACAAGTGGTCTGAAGCGCTGACCAATTATAGTGTAGCTTGTGGGAGTTGTTAATGATTAATAAAAATGAATCTATGGTAGCAAGTAACGTCAACTAGGCTGGCCAATGAGAGTTCCACATGGAAAGTGTGTTGAGATAATAGAAAACTCATATATCTGAAAGAAGCTAACAATCAATGAGTGACACATAGTTGTTAATGGTTGGTGAATAGATGATTGAGTATGATTGCCATTTTAGAGAAAGTAGTCAATACCAGGATGACACATGGCCTTGGAATATGTCAACAAGTGGGAAACCTAACATATTTAAATCAAAAAATCATAACACCATGTGCTAATGTCATAAGGGTCATATGACGACCAAGTTTAGTTACTTACCATGTTGGATCAAGCAACTAATAAAATGTTGTCACATGGTAGGTTAAATAATTAGAGAATGACATGGAACCTGAGTGGAAACCTACGTTAGTGGCTCCAGCCAATCACTGTGCAACACGTGACAACTCACACATGCATGCCCACACACACAATGTCATCTTCTTTCTCTGAACTCTACATTTCAAATGTATGACTTCCTCACGCTAGAAATCACCCATCTCTAGTGATGGAATATTCGCTCTGGTAGCGGGGATGCCAAGAGCATTAGGGGCTAATAAGGTGGGGGATTGGATGATCATTGAGTCTCCGAGCTCCCTATATAAATGGCACCTCCACTTTAAACCCTGCACTTTTGAGTTAAGGAAAACCGAGAAAGAACCGGTCAACCCGAGTAAGAAAACCGAGCCGGTTTACATTTGGGAACAAGCAATATGGAAATTTACAACTTTCAGGTGATTCAAAGGGTTCATTAAACCTTGGAAAAGAACTTAAGACAAACTAGAAAATAAAAACCAAATTGGTTTAGGTGAACTGGATTCTATAAGAACTTTAAAGTTAAGCGTGCCTGCCAATAATTTAATATATTTAATATATATTTAATTATTGTAATTAATACCAATAATTTAATACCCAAATTAAATTATTGGAATTAATACAAATAATTTAATACTGAAATTAATACCAATAATTTATGATAATATTAATACTAGTAATAAATCTCTCCCATTTAATACACGGTTTTACACCTATATAAAGAGGTCATCCACATTCATTCTTCTCACACCCGAACACTTCTCTCTCTCTATCTACTGCTCCATTTCTCGGTGAAGCTTAAACCAGAGCTTCGACTTGAACATTTTTCTTAACCTCGGAAGGAGAGGTCAAACCCTTTAGAATCAGGGAGAAGTCAGCTATCGGATAGCAAACTCCTGTCAATCCGAGAATCACTAGAGAAGCGCCGACATGATGAAACAGTGAAGCAGCTCTAACGAACCGAAGCTGCCCTATTTCGCCGAAGCTGAAACCGGCCATTTTGAGCCCTCCTCAAACCAAACCAAGCCCTCCCAACACTTACTTAGCCCTCCCACGGCTGAATTAGGACTGAAAGGTAAGCCAATTCGACTTCCCTCTGCAATTTCCAGCCGGTGCTAGAGAGAGAACCGACAGAATTTCAATAATGAAATTCTAACTCAATTCTGCATCAATTGATGTGATTCTTGATTCTAGGATGATCCTCAAGATAAGAGCTATCTGCCCAAATCGAAAGCTTGGACCGCCATGCCCTCACCAGTTAGAAATCGAAGCTTTCTCTCTCTACAGTCTATTTTCCAGCGAAGCTCCGTTTGAGCTTGTTCTGGCATTAAAATCTACGATTCAAAGTTTCTTAGAATAGTATGAACATGCAGAAACTCAATTTCAACTCTAATTTCAATAATTACAAGTGTTTGATCGGTCAATTTGATGAAATCAGATTTGGTAGTGTTGAAGAGTTGAAATTGGGGGAAAATTTTGGGATTTTCGAAATTCAAAGGGCCAAAATGCAATTTTATTAAATTGAGGGTCAATTGGGCATGAAAATAATGTTGGAGGACCAATTGAGGAATTTTGGAATTTTTGGGGCAAAACTTACCATTTTTGTAAAAGAAGGGCAAAATGGTAATTTTGGAAAAATTGGAGGATCAAATTGGAAATTTGGGAAATTAATCCCCTTTTTTGTGAAATTGAATAAATTGAGTTCTCAAGATAAATTTTAAAAGTTACGGGACTCAATTTGAGGAAAAACAGACATTAGGGACTTAAAGTTAAAGAGAAATAACTTTAGGGACCTAATTATAAATAACTAAAAGTTGGGTTTTCTCATTCATTGGAAATGAATGAAGGCTATTATGCCGAGTAATAATGAACAAGGTTGTTCATATCATGTAGGAACGCGAAATACCGGGAATGCCAGCAAGGACAAGCTCGCGTGAATACAAAGAACCAGTCTAGTGGAATTCACGGCATAAACGGGGGAATGGGTTTACTAACATCATACTCGGTTGGGATGATGAGCACAACTTAAAATTAAGACTTACCGGTTGTGAGTGAAAATTTTATATCATACCCAGTTGGGAATGATAAGTACCTCGGTATGGAAACTCACTATTTAATGGTATTTTAAACATCACTACTTAGTGGAAATGATGTGAAAATCATGCGAAAAAACTACTTACCGGTTGTAAGTAGATCATACCCGGTTGGTATGATGAGACTTCCTCAAAGGAATTTGAAAACCCGTTCATTGGTTATGAATGGAGGTGTCCTTATACCGGGCGGTATAATGGATAGAGAAAACATATGTTTTGTTGGAAGTGCTCTCCCCTTACTATGTGCCAATGCTTAAACAATTTGGAAGACCTTCTCGATGGGAGCTCGAATAGCTCTGATAGTCCGGGGGCCTTTGTTTTGGAACTTGGGGGCTAAATGCCCGATTTTGAAAATCTCGTACAGTGGGCCCAAGGCTAGTTGGCATGAGCAAGAGCTCATAAATGAACATGATATATGTGCCATAAAACATAATAAGTGAATTGTTTGGCCATGGTACCAAGATAGGACTGACATGCTCAGTCAACTAGCGGTAGTGCGACATGACAGGTCGACTGGCCAGTCAAGACAAACAACTGCAGGTTGAGTTGAGAGTCGGGGCCGTTGGACCAGTGGCACCACAGATTACATGGCAATATGAGAAAACATTTTTTGTGCATGCACTGTGAGTATGAGATCATCAAGACGCCCATGAGGGGTAGTGATGCGTCCTACGGGCACTGGACGACCTGGTGGCTATAAGGGCAGTTCGTTGTTCCAGGTGTCTGTGCGAAATCTGGAGTAGCACCAAGCGCATGAGACCGGGGTGGGGACAGGATGAGGTCTCTATCCTCATACGGACACAAAGAAGTGATTTCGGGATTGTGGGTCGGATGTCACATACATCCACTCATTCCCAGGGTAGAAGTGGTTCTACTTCTATCCGGGTGGCAGGAAAAGTCGCTTCGAAGCCACTAGCGGGTTCAGTAGTGATACTGACTTGCGAATATGTGTAACCTTTATGATGAAGGATGTGTGTTAGGTGATGACACACCGTGGTAAATAAGAAATGGTGGAAAACCCGAATTTTTAAGTGAAGGGATTTTTGAAAACAAACGAGTCTGGCACACTCCATATAAATATTTTTCTTAAAAGTCAAAAGCTTTTAAAAACTCATTTACTGAGTAGTCGTACTCACTCCCTCCCTTATATCCCTTTCAGAAAATCCCGAAAAGCCTCCCCTTAAAGATCGTCAACTAAGATGCCTGTAAGACAAGTATGTTAAGTTTTAAATTTTATGCAGTTTTGATTATGCTATTCCAGGAAAAGGTGCAGGTTAAAGGACGCCTTACTCTTTACAGTTTACAATAAGGGGAAATCCTTTAATAATCCGGGAGAGTGGCAGGTTGATCACGGGGATCCTACCAAATCGAGTCGGGGCGTGACATCCACTCTTAGTTTCCCCACAGCTCAAACAATTGAATTCCTCTAATAGCTCAAGTTTTCAGCAACCTCGACACCAAAGCACTAAAAATGACTTTTTTCTTAATCAAAATAATTAGCACAAGGTTCTACGAGTTTATGAAGAAATCCTCTACCTAGCAGTAACTTCACCTAAACTCGAGGACGATCGGGTAAGCTCTAGCAAGGTCGCACAATACCTCGATTCCAAGACCCGAATGCACACAGTTCAATTTGATATGAAATTGAGCTTACTCATGACTAACCATAACCAAGCAAAGACACCCATACAACCTCAAGTCATGCCCACGTCTTCCCTATACCATCGTGGTAAGTCCCATCGTCATTGTTTACTAGAAAGCTTGAATTTTACCGTAAACACTGAGTTTCTTTCGAGACTTATTATAGACACCACTAGTGATCAATTGAAGCATTGCTTGATCTTAGATGATCCCAAATGAGGAGAGATAACTCTTCATACCCCAACTCCAACCGCTATACTGTCACCGATAAGAATTTAAAACTTTCTCTCTAGACTTATTTTCTAGGAAAGCTTTGTTCTCAATCATTTCTAAGCCAAATCGTTCGATTCAAAGCTTGAAATAATTGTAGGGACATTGGGAATATGATTAATAAGATCATAGGGATAAAATTCAGATGTTTAAACTTATTTCCATGAGGAATTAACTTCTGGGACCATTTTGCAAAATCAAGAAAATTTGGGAACTTAATTACAAATAAAGATAAGTTTAGAGACCCAATTGGGGATAAAGGAAAGATCATAGGTCTAAAAACCTTGGGGGACCTAATTGGAAAGAAATAATGTAAACCCCGTCCTTTGGAGTTAAGGAAAAAGCGGTGAAGAACCGGTCAACCTGAGTGAAAAAACCGAACCGGTTCACGAATCCCAACCACTAGAGAACGGGCAAATTGAGAAATTTACAACTTTTGAATGACCTAAATAGTTATAAAAATCTTGGAAAATGACCTTAGGACAATTTGGGAGAGAAAACCAGACTGGTTTAGGTGAACCGGAATCGAATCGGATTGAACTAGTTTGAACCACTATTGAACTAGTTTATAAATTCATTTTTCTAGGTAGCTTATAAAATTCAAATTGGAGAATTGAGGCCACCATTGGATAGAGAATGAATTTAGATGAATTTATAAATTTTTAATTTTGAAAAACTCGGTCAAATTAGGCCTAAACTGACTGATTTAAGCATTGAACTCGGTTAGGAACAGTGTCGTCTTCTTCCTTGAGATGACAATGTTGTTCACTCGCCGGAAAATCAAACAATGTTGGCGGAAAGAAAACGTTTCCATTTAGGACATTTTAAACTAACAATGAGTGTTATAAAGGTGCCAAACGGATGACCGGAGAGTACTCGAGCTCCCTATATAAAAGGCCCCTCTCCATTTATCCTTCACACACCTAAAAACTTCACTCTCTCTCAACTACTCAGTTTTTCGATGAAGCTAGAACTAGAGCTCTGACATAAGGGTTTTTCTTAGCCAAAGAAGGCATGGTCGAGTTCCTTAGACTTGAGGAGAAGTCAGCTACCTGACGGTGATCACCATTCGGTCTGAGGATCATCAGAAAAGCATCGGTGTAATCAAACAGTGAAGCAGCTACGACAGATCAAAGCTGCCCTATCTCAGTCGAGCTTAAGACAGCCAAATTAAGCCCTCCTCAGGCCAAACCAAGCTCTCCCAACACTCCCTCGGCCCTCATACAGCCGAATTAGAGTAGAAAGGTAAGCCAATTTAGTTACCCTCCGTAATTTTTTATCAGTGTTAGAGAGAGAACCGACGAAACTTTGCTGACCAAATTCTCCTTCAATTCGACAGGAATTGAGGTAATTTTTGATCATTGGAGGAACCTCAGGATGAGAGCTACCTGCCCGATTGAAAGCTTGGACCACCACACCCCCGATGGTAAGATTTCGAAGCTTTTTCTCTTTAAGTCCAATTTTCCGGCGAAGCTCCATTTGAGCTCGTTTCAGCATCAATTCATGCGATTCAAAGCTCAATTGAATCGTATGGATGTGTAGTAACTTAGTTTTACCTTCAATTTCAACAATTAACCTCAATGGATTCTTCCAATTTGATAAAATCAAATTCGGCCAGTTTAAAAGGGGGAAATTGGGGGAAAATTGGGGATTTTGGAAAATTGAGGGCCAATTGACCATGAAAAAGATGTTAGAGGACCAATTGGTTGATTTTTTGGAATTGTTGGGGTCAAATTGCCATTTTATTAAAGTAGGGGCAAAATGGTAATTTTTGAAAAGTTGGGGACCAAATTGGAAATTTAGGAAACTTGAATCCCTTTTTGTGATTTTGAATAAATTGAGGATTCAAATGGATTTTAGAAGTTTCGGTACTCAATTTGGGAAAATTTGCATTTAGGGACCTTTAGGGAACTAAATGCAAATAATTAAAAGTGTGGGCATTTTGTTCATTCGTGAGTAATGAAGGCTATTAGGCCAAATGTTAATGAACAATGATGTTTATATCATATAGGAACATGAAGGACCGAGAACGCTAATAAGGATAAGCTCGCGTGGAGGCAAAAAACCGCTTTAGGGGAAAATACACTACACTTATCGGGTGAGTGAGATTTTTCACATCATACCCGGTTGGGATGATGAGTGCCTTGGAAATAAAAAAACCACTACTATGTGGAATTTTGACATCACCCCTGGTTGGAATGATGTGAAAACTATGCAAAAAAAAAAAAAAAACTAATTACCGGTTGTAAGTAGATCATACCCGATTGGTATGATGAACTTACTAGAAGGAAGTAGAAAATCCGTTTACTGGTTGTAAGCTAAGATGTCATCACACCCGGTTGGTGTAATAGACGAGTTGTAAACCCCGCTCCTTGAAGTTAAGGAAAACTAGGAAAATAACCGGTCTTACTAAGTGAGAAAATAGAACAGGTTCATAAGCCCATTATTGGGGAATGGGCAAGTTGGAGGAATTTTTACTCCCAAGTGACCCAAAGTGGTTATTAAACCTTGAAAAGGAACTTGAGGACAAATTGAGAGAGAGAAACCAAACCAATTTGGGTGAATTGCACCTGAACCGGATTGAACCGACTTAAGAAACCAAGCCGATTTATGAACCGAAACCCATAGAGAGGGGGGCAAAAAGGGAAATTTAGGGACCACGAATGACCTAAGGAGTCATAAAAGTCATGAAAAATGACTTTAGGATGAGTTGGAGATGAGAACCAAACTGGATTCGAACTAGATAGAACCGGTTTGGACTGGTTTGAACCACTATTGAACTGGATGCTAAATTTATTTTTCTAGTTGTATTAAAAAATTCAAATTTGAGATTTGAGGCCACCATTAGATAGAAAATGAATTTAGAAATTTTTAGTTTTGAAAATTTTGGTCAAATCAGGGGTGAACTGGCCAGTTTAAGCTTTGAACCCGGTTCGGACCGGTCCGATCCAGTTCGGAAAAGTGTCATCTTCTTCCTTTAGAAGATAACACTGTTCACTCGCCGAAAAATTGAAGCAGCACCGGCGAAAAAGAAACATTTTCATTCAGTACATTTCATGCCATCACTATCTATCATAAAGGTGCTAAATGGATGGCAGACGAGTCTCCAAGCTTCCTATATAAAGACCCCTCTCCATTCATCCTCTCCACACCTGAAAAGCTCACTCTCTCTTAGCTGCTTAGTTTTCCGATGAAGCTCAAACCAGAGATCTGATATAGGGTCATTTCTGATCAAAAGAAGGCAAGGTGGGGTTCCTTAGAACAGGGGAAAAGTCAGCTACACGGTGGTGACATCCACTCGTTCCGAGAGTCGTCGGAGAAGCATTGACGTGATCGAATAGTGAAGCACCTCCGGCGAACCGAAGTTGCCCTATTTCAGCCGAGATGAAATCGGCTAATTCGAGCCTCCCTCATGCCAAACCAAGCTCTTCCAACACTTTCTCATCCATCCCACGGCCGAATTAGAATCGAAAGGTAAGCCAATTCGGCTACTCTCTGTAATTTTTGACCGGTGTTAGAGAGAGAGTTGACAAAATTTTAATGACAAAATTCTAATCCAATTCAACATCAATTGATGTCATTTTTTATCCTAGGAGGAACCTCAGGAGGAGAGCTACTTTCCTAGATAGAAAGCTTAGATCGTTGCATCCTCACCAGTGAGTAATTTAAGCTTTCTCTCTCTACAGTCTATTTTCCGGCAAAGCTCCGTTTGAGCTCGTTCCGACGTTAAAACTTATGATTTAAAGTGCTATGGAATCGTATGCACATGTAGAAACTCAAGTTCAACTTCAATTTCAACAATTAGAAGTGTTTGATTGGTCAATTTGATAAAATCAAATTCGGCTATGTTAAGGAGTTAAAATTGGGGATTTTCAAAATTTGAAGGACCAAAATGCAATTTTATAAAATTGAGGGTCAATTGGGCCTGAAAATAATGTTGGAGGACCAATTGAGGAATTTTGGAATTTTTGGGGCAAAACTTACCATTTTTGTAAAAGAAGGGCAAAATGGTAATTTTGGAAAAGTTGGGGGACCAAATTGGGAATTTGGAAAAGTTGAACCCCTTTTTATGAAATTGAGTAAATTGAGATCCCAAGAAGAATTTTAAAAGTTTCGGGACTCAATTTGAGGAAAAACCGACATTTTTGGACTTAAAGAAAAATAACTTTAGGGACTCAAATGCAAATAACGGAAAAGTTGGTTTTCTCATATATTTAGAACGAATGAGGACTATTAGGCCAAAGAATAATGAACAACTATGTTTATTTTTTGTAGGAAAATGAGACATCGGGAATGTCAGCTAAAGTTAAGCTTGCTAGGGACGGAAACCGACTAAGTGGAATTTCACTGGACGATAGAGTGAGTGACATTTTATATTATACCCTCTTGGGGATGATAAGTACCTCGAAATGAAAACCCACTACTTAGTGGTATTTTTAAACATCACAACATAGATGATTAATGTGAAAATGATGTAGAAAAACTACTTACAAGTCATGAGTAGATCATACCCGATTGGTATGATGAAGCTTACACGGAGGACATGAAAAACCCGTTCATCAGTTATGAGCGAAGATATCCTCATACCCGGTTGGTATGATGGATAGTTGAAAATTTATATTTTGTCGAAAGTGCTCTCCCCTAACTGTGTACCACTACTTAAATGATTTGGGAGACCTTCTTGATGAGAGCTCGAATAATTCTTATAGGTCAGAGGCCTCGGTTTTGGAACTTGAGTGCTACTATGCCCAATTTTTAAAATGTCGAACAGTGGGCCATAGGCCAATGGGCATGAGCAAGAGCTCGTAAACAAACATGAGATATGTGCCATAAAACTTTAATAAATGAATTTTTTGGCCATGGTACCTAGACAAGACTGACATACTCAGTCAACTAGCGGCAGTGCGACATGACAGGTCGACGGACCAGTCAAGACAAACAACTATAGGTTGAGTTGAGGGTCAAGGCCGTTGGACTACTGGCGCCACAAGTTATAAGGCATGATGTAAAAATACTAATTATGCATGCACTGTGATTACGTGACCTTCAAGACACCCAAGAGGGGTAGTGAGGTGTTATAAGGGCCTTGGACAACCTGGTAGATATAAGGGCAGTTCGTCGGACCAGGTGACCATGCAAAATTTGGAGTAGCATCAAGCGCATGAGACTGGGGTGGGGACGAGATAAGGTTTCTATCCTCATATGGACATGGAGAATCGTTATGGGATTGAGGGTCGGATGTCGCGAACATCCACTCATTCTCAAGGTAGAAGTGGACGTGCTTCTATCTAGGTGGCTGATAAAATCGCTTCGACACCACAAGTGGGTTCAGTGGACGTACTGACCTGCAAATGTGTGTTTGACCTTCATGATGAAGGATGTGTGTTGGATGATGACACACTGTGATTATTAAGAAATGGTGATAAAATCAGAGATTTGAATATAAAAGGATTTTTTAAAGAAAATAAGGAGTATGGCACACTCCAATACAAATCATTTTCCTAAAAGTTAATTTTTGAAAACCCATTCACTGAGTTGTAGAAACTCACCCCTCTTTTCTATCCCTTTTTCATGAAAAGAGAAAATGACTAGGAATAACACCGAGCCTTACCCTCTGTCAAGTATGCTTAATTTTTCTTAAGCTTACATTTTATTTGATATATGTCTTTCTAGGGAATAAGGTTGAAATTATGCCTGGCTCATCTCAAGTTAAAGAAGGAGGAAACTCTTCTTGAACCGAGAGAGCGGCGAATTGATCATGAGGATCCAACCAAACCGGGTTGGGGCGTGACACAAGTGAAAGGTATTTTGTCAGAAGTGTTCTTCCTTAACTGTGTGCCTCTGCTTAAAAATTTTGGCAGACCTTCTTAACTAGAAGTAGAATAGCTCAGATAGGCCAGAGGCCTTGGTTTTGGAACTTAGGGCCTTAAATGTCGGTTTTAAAAATCTCGTACAATGAGCCCAAGGCTAGTTGGTACAAGCAGAAGCTCGTAAACAAATATGATGATAAGCCATGAAAATTTTAAATGAATGATGTGATTTGGTTGTGGTACCAAGATAGGACCGACGTACTCGATGGACTGGGAGCAGTGCAACAAGACTAGGTCTATGGACCGATCTAGACAAATAGTTGCAGGTCGAGTTGAGGGTAGGGGCCATTGGACCAATGGCACCAAAGATAAATGGCTTATATGGAAAACTTTGTTTGTGCATTCACTAAGGTTCGAGACCATCAAGACGCCTAAGAGGGGTAGTGATGCGTCCCAAGGGCTTCTGGATGACATGGTGGAGATAACGATAGATTGTCGTGCCAGCAGTCAAGGAAGCTCGATGTAGCTTCATGCGCATGAGATCGGGGTGGGGTCGGGATGAGGTCTCTGTCCTCATACAAACACGGAGTTACTTTTCGGGTTTGAGGGTCGGATGTCACGAACATCCACTCATTCCAAGGGTAGAAGTGGACGGGCTTCTATCTAGGTGGTCGATAAAGTCGCTTTTATGAATGTGTGATCCCTTCATGATAAAGGGCATGTGTTGATTATTAAACACACCTAATGGTAATGGAAAAGGTTTTGAAAACTGAGAAATTTGAGGAAAAAATAATCTTAAAGGAAATAAGGAGTCTGGTACACTCTAATATAAAATTATTTTATTAAAACTCTTTTTCAAACACCCATTCACTGGTTTGTAGAAACTCACCCACCTTTTTATCCATTTTCAGGAATAATGATGAGGGATAACATCAGGATTTACCCTCTATCAGGTACGCTTAATTTCTTTTAAACTTGTATTTTTTATTGATATATGTATTTCAGGGAGCACAGTTGAAATTTCGCATGGCTACTCTTGATTAAAGAAAGTGGAAAACCCTTCTTGAACTAAGGGAGTGGTGGGTTGATCACGGTGATCTGACCAAATTGGATCAGGGCATGACAAATAAAGACTTAAGGACCGATTTGTAATTAACTAAAATATAGGGTTCTAAGAAAAAATACTTTTATGGGAGAGGAACAATCAATAAATATGGTCTAATCTTGGGAAAACTCAACTAGATTGAGTAATACACTTGTGAGCTAAACTCAAGTTATTTACAAAATATTTTTCAAACTATTGTAGGGTTATACCTATTTGTTTGTGCATGAAAGGGCATGGAAACTCGATAATCCCTTTGTGATGAATACGTCCAATTAATATGAGTGGGTGAGATTTCTCACATCATGTACGATTGGACCAATTACGCGTTATTACTCTCTATTTATTAAAAATCTGAGTATTTTTATAAACTCTTTGGAACTTTTGAAATATCTATGGGATATGTTTTAGAAATTTTTTTTCTAAAGTTCGGATCTTGTTCTAACCACAACATGAGAAATGGGTCAAGCCCATAGTTGAAGAAAATAAGCCAAGCCCATGATTTGTAAAAATAATGAGCCCAATGCCATATTTTGGAAAAGGGTCATGACCCCTACATTTTTAAAGTAAGTCTGGAATTTCGAAATAAGAAACAAATCTTACTCCACATATTTTTCTTGAAAAGGAGTCATGTCCTAAATGAAAACATGAGGAGTTTGGATTGACCATATACCAAACGAAGTCTGGATAATAACACTACTAAGTTAATTTATTTGTGTAATGATTGCATACTTAGTAATTAGTATCAAGTTTGGAATATGTCACTTATCATAAAGCTGATAGTATAAAAGATGAATTTATGAAATTAGCCAGATAGCAATCCAACTCTCAATTATTAAAACACTATTAATTGTATTTGAGTTGCCTAGAAGTGTTAGTGATGATATTAGATGGCCTATTGAAACCCTAAGGATAGTAATAGGAGTTTGGTTTTAGTATGCCAAAAACTCCAGGAAACCAATACGCATAGACTTGACGAATAGGATGGTCTATTCCCTTAATAACAAACATTTTCTTTATGTCTATAATGGGTAATATGGTCTATATAGGATGTCTTGGTATGACTAATATGATTCATACAAACTTGTGGTAGGGGAAGAGTCTTTGTATTATGGCGATTGATAAAGTTGCTAAAAACCATAAGTGGAATGGTAGCGTACTTCCATTCTACTACTATGTGATCATTTCATGATGTAATAATTACGTCTCTAATGGATAACTTGGACCATAAGAACTTGTTGTGTGATGGTGATCATGTTTGAAAAATAAATCTCAACATTATAACAAGTGCTTGTAGATGTGAAGACTCAAACTTATGTATGAATGATTTAATGCCGAAGTAAAAAGCTTTATAAAGGTTTATACATACACCCGCTACAAATATTTTTTTTGTATGTTCTGAATCATGTACATGACGTCTTAATGTCAATTAATTGTACTAATTGAGCTCTAAGCTTATCCTCTCGAACCAATCTAGAGAGAAGAAAATAATGAAAACAAGAGAACAAAGGTACCCACCTTCGTTGAATATTCAATATAGATATTTTCCTAGGTTTTGATAGATGTTTCTCATGATATCATTTTTTAACATGAATATATATATATATATATATTCTAATGCATAAGTCTTGTTAATTCTATCATAGTTATGAGACTCACTATTTCAGGTCCGACTAAGTAAAACTAGGTTGGACTGTGACAACTTAAATGATATAAGATATAACATCCAAAAATTTAAGAATTGAGTTATAATAAGTTTGCATTAGAGAAGAGAATTTGCACCTGTCATGTGATCGAAAAAAAGGGTTGACCCAACTATGATCACTTAACCCAATTCAACCGAGAGATTAATGCTCGATTAAAATTAGTAAAAGGGTAATAGTTCAACTGGACCCAAGATTCTTGAATTTTGCTATCCAACAATTTGATATTTTAGGTATATGATTGGCCTTAAGGACTCTAGTGTGCACCAAATTGTTCTTGGACATGGACTAAAAATAAATACATATTACATTAGCCAAAAGGGAAAGATGACACATTAACCAAAGGAGACCCCAGTAGAGTTGGTCTAAGGAAATGATGAGAAGGATAAGAGCCTAAAGAGTGGCCCATCCATAAATGCTAGCTATGTGTTGAGCCCAATTTTCATAAAAAAATTCTAGAAATGCCTTGACATAACTCCAATCTTATCCTTGATTTTTATTATGGATGTCACGTCTCGACTCAACTTTTCGGGCTAGGGAGATGATGATAACCCGTCATATCCACTCGATACTACAATGGTGGATACATTTACCAAAATAATACCAATAGGATAAATATTTTAAAATAAAATATTACAAAATTTAGCATAAATTTAAAAGTTTTATACAAGCAAATAGTATTTCCAAAAATAAGTACATCCTTCCCACGATAATGTAGCAATTGATACGCAAATATAAAATTATCTTTCAAGCACGCCTTTCGGGTCCTATTCCTCGATTACATGTGTTTAGATATTGTCACTATAATAGGAACTTCTGTGCTCATTCGTGCACATTTGTAGTTATTTTTTTGGGTGTGGGTGGGTAAGCTCACAACTTAGTAAATGTGTTTACGATGCCATAATATAGATTACAACTTAGTTTTCACTCCATTTTTTAATTACATATTCAATGATATTTTACTTGTATATTTTTAAGTAAGTTTAGTTACTATTTCTCATAATAGTCCTTTAACTAATATTTTCTTAACTCAAGATCTCAATTTTCATTTCACAATCATCAAAAGCACACAATCAACCCCCGAGTTCTCACACATGGGAACTCGGGATGTGAGGGAAAGGTGCGCATTAATAGACTCCCAAGGAACATCCGTAGATGACCGTCCACCTCATATTGTTGTTAATGATATATTCATTATTACAATTTCACTCATGGTGGCTCAACCATGTATCAATTGAAATCTCACACATGAACATCTCAGGTATATTAGAGGTATGTACATTATATATCCGCATTCTCATGAAAATATCTCATTATAAACTGTTCAACTTATACGAATGTCGATGATATGACATCATGCATCATTTGATCCAAACTCATCATAATTCTTGGATCACAAGCGATGACATAACCTCATTCATTAGCCTCACTCAAGTTAATGGAAAGATTATGGAGCCACTTTTTCCTTATACCTCGCTCTAGCCTCACTCAGGCATGTGGCATAAGCATAGGCATGTTAGTGGGACCTAAACCCGATTCAATCAATTTTCTAAAAATTTAAAATCTTTAAATTTATATAAATTAATTTTATACACTTTATTGACTTAAATTTTCTAAATTAATATTTTTAAGTCACCTAAAATAATAAATCTTTAAAGTTTTTATTCTCGGTTCATCCCAGTTCAATACAGTTCATATTTGGTTTACCCTGAACCGATCCCGTTCTCATATCCAATTTGATTGTTGTTTCATTTCTATCATTTTGACTCCTATTTACTAATTTTAATTTATTTTTTATTCTCAATTTTCTCTCAATTTTTTTAATTTCCTATTTATTATTTTGAGAGAAGAGTGTTTAGAACAAAGGTATGAGTAATGCTACTTTTTAACTAATATGGGCAGAGTCTCTCATTAGTGATATTTGTCTATCTCTAAGCCACGAATTATTTAGTTTGATAATTTAACTATTATTTATTTTACTAATAATTACATTTTTATGCTGGTACAAAATATATTAAAATTTACTATTATTTTATTTGAAAAAAATGAACAACAACTAAATATTAAGTACCCAAACTCAACATTGTGCAAAAAAAAGCACCCAAACTCAACATTGTGATATATTTACAAACGAACTATCAACTGCTCGCTTCAAATTACACGTGTTCAAGCTCAAGATTCATCCATTCACTTTCTGCTTGCGGATAAGTATTAATAATATTTTAACTTTATTAAAAAATGTTAAAATATTTTGTTATATTATTTATATAATATTTTAGATAGCTATAATATATAATATTATTAGTTAAAATTATATTATAATATTTTTTTATTTTTATTTTTATACTATAAATAAGTGCATATTATTCAATTTATTCAGTAAATTATCAATAAAATTATTTTATATGCACTTATATATTATATTTTTCAACATATTATTTTACTATATTTTAAATTTGTACAATATTATTATATAATATTAATTAATTAAAATTATATTAAATATTAAATTTATATAAAATATTATTATAACAATATAATATATCAGTTCAAAGTATACCATCACAAGAAATTGGGCATATTTGCAGTTTAAAGTGCTGAAAAGGGAGGGCGATGACTTCATTCGAATGATGACTGGATTTCTTCAAGAGTTCTGCCTTTGGTCTCAGGGACCAACAGAGCAGAAAATGCAACAACACCAGCGGTCACAAGCATGTAGATGGTGAAGGTTCCTGTTAAGAATTCCAGTGACAGCAAAGTGTTAATGTAAATAGAAAATATAAGAGATGAAGAAAACAAGGGTTTCTGAAAAAAAAGGAAACCTGCAATGCTCCAAGTGAAAAGCAAGTTTGCAGTCATTGTCACCAGCCAAGCAACGAACCAATTCCCAAGTGTCGCAATGCTACCAGCTAGGCCTTTAATGTTGACGGGAAGAATCTGAAGTCATCAAAGTAGAATTCTAAATAATAGACTTCTGAATATTCGTATATTTAGTTATACACAAGAAAAGATTTATATAGTTATTGTTATTTAATACTTGTACAGAACATAAATGGAGTTTTTAAAAGGTATTATGTACCGCTTGTAATTATTTATATTTAAATTTTATAATTTATAAATAGTATAATATTTATAATTTTATAAACAAAAAAATACTTATTTATTTTATTAAATATTTTATTATATTTTTAATGGTACTAAATTTTTATTATAAGTGATAATTTGATATTAATTTTTAAAAAAATATTATTTTTATACTATATTATTTTGATGGTACCTCGGACATAATGACCCATGGAATTGGTCCCATACCAAGAGAGAATGTCACGACCAATGCCTAGTGTAAAAAAAACAAAATGAAAAGAAAATTGTTAGCAAAGAATTCGACTATTTGAGAGTGTATTATGCGAAAATGACCTATACAAATAGTACGGATACGTACCACGACACCTAGTACTGATGTGATTGCAAAAATAGTATGAAGCATCGAATCTTCTGCTACAAAATCCTACATTAAAAAAAGGGAAAATCAATAAAGATGATGCAAAATGGTACTGAAACATACCATTCTTTTATGTTTATTGATCCAAATATGAGCTAGCAAGGTTATCCGACTTACCTTTAGGAAGAATGACATGCTGACAAGGAGGAGGCTAACTGTCATTCCTGCAGAGGAGACCTGAATAGAAAGCCCAATTATTTATTCTAGTTCATAGAGGACTACAGAAATATTGAGGTTGTTATGGTACATTGGCATGCAAATGAAAATACGTTTGGCCCAAAATGGAACATGCTAAAAACAAAATAGTGAAGAGTAGAGTTGAACTTACAATAAGAAGTATGCGACGACCTGCTTTGTCAACCAACCAGGTGGTAACACCAGTAGCAACGACCTAAAATGGAAAAAATTCGAGAAAGCTTGACATATGTTATGAAATGTTTGAATTGAGGAGTGCCCAAATTTTTCTCTTTTCAACTATACCTGAATGGCCCCAACTCCAAATGTGGCCACATTGCTTGATGTAACCCCTGCGGAAGAAGCAATTTAGTTATAGTCATTTGCCATATACACTACAGTGATAGAATATACATTGGTATTTTTAAGTGTGAGTACTGTTCACTAATAATGAGTTTTATATATAATTTAATCTGTAAATAGTAAAATATTTTTATTATTATAAATTTAAATACTTCTTAATATTTATTTTAGGTGCAATAATTCAATTGAAACTTGTAATTTTAAACTCATTATCATTAATTGTATAAGATTTTCAGTCTACTATGAGTACAAAAGCGAGCTATATATATTATGTATTGATAAATGATTAGGCATATATCTATTTAAAAATTATAACGGGTAAGTAATTAAATATTTTTAATTTTATAAAAATATAAAATTTCTCTATGATGTAAACATTAATTTTTCTTGAAATAAGATGATTAATATACAAATATAAAAAACTATTAATTTTAAAATTTATCGACACTTTGAAATATTTTATCTAATGTTTAATATAAATACTAAGTTTTCTTGAAATAATATAATTAATATACAAATGTAAAAGCTGCTAATTTTAGGATTTACCAGCAATTTGAAAGATGTTACTAGAGTAGAATAGGACACCATTGATTCCACTGAGCTGCTGTAGGAAGAGCAATCCAATCCCGATCTGCATACATCATCGGAAAAAGCAAACAATGTTATCAAACCCTATGAGACAAATGAAGAAAATAATAATAATATGTCGATGCAAGAAAATACCATGAGAGGAAACCAGTATCGTCTACGTTTCAACTCTACAAATCGGATGGCTGTTCTTTTGCTGCTTGAGGCTACAGATCTCTGCTCATTGATACAAAACTTACAAAGTTAAATGGTAAGAGAGAAACTTTTAGGAGTATTAGATAAGATATATTTAGAAGAAATATAGCATAACGGTAAGTATTTTAACCTTGATATCATTCACTTCATTTGTTATGTCAGTATCAAATCCACGTAGAACTTGCAAAGCAGCCTCAAAATCTTCATTCATGCCCATTTTTGCCTACAATAGAAGATTTAAACATAAATATTTGGTACGATAGTGAATGAACTATATCACAAGGAGAAAGATATTCACCAGCCATCGAGGTGATTCTGGGATGAAGAAAAGGCCAGGTATCAAGAATAAACATGGCAATGTTCCTGTACAAGAAAAGAGAAGTGACCTAGATATATTAGCATCTTATAAAGGTTTTGCTTATTCCGTATAAAATCGTCATTTTTGAGTTTTTAACTTATAATAAGGTATTAACATAAGGTATTGTTAATGAATAATACTAATATTTATTTAAAAAATATAACTTGTAAACTAATAATATTTTTCTATTTTATTTAATTTAAAATATTATTTTCAAAATTCGCCCACACTTTAAGATGGATATATTTGCAACTCATTCGAGTTGAGTACAAGGGTAAGTTTAAATCGATAAGGTATCAGAATAATTTCTACTTAAAAATAATTATTATAAATAATCTAACCTTTTCAATATTATAAACACAAACAATTTTCTATTTTATTAAATTTGAAATTTTATTATCAATACAATTATAGGATAGGATAGGTAGTTCTAATATAATATGATAAAATATTAATAATTAATAATAAATTAAATATGTATCCACTTTACTTTAAAATAATATATATATATATATTTATTAAATATGAGATGTAGAAAATAATTACCCAAAACTGCTAATAGCCTCCACTGTACGAACAGCCCTAGAAGATAGGCTATCATGATTCCAACCGTTATTGAGAGCTGGAAAACAAGAAGTCACAATATAAACCATTGGGGGATGGATTACTCTGAGTATTCCACGTTGTAAATAGTATATTGATCAACAATTTCATTGCTAACACAGACCTGATTTATAGCGCCTAAGCTTCCCCTCATGTTTTGAGGCGATATCTCAGCAATGTACATAGGCACCTACAGCTATTTTAAAGGTAAGTTTATATTATTTTAGTATGTAAATTAAAGTAATCAAGGCAGAAACTAATTTACCGTGTATGATATGATCCCAATACCAAAACCTTCCAATAGCCTTCCCATGTAAAGGAAGGAGGAATCCTACATAAATCAAACACCTTAGAAAAACAAAAAAAAAAAAAAGAACTGCCCTTCCTTCCTAAAGATGGATCATACTGGAAAATAAAACTTACTTTGGCAAAAGATATGGCTAGCCATCCTATGATGTTGGGGATTGCTGCAATCATCAGAGACTGCATTGGAGAATTTTTTTAGAAAATCCAATTAGAATGTTGTAGTGCTGGAGAATGGAAACTGTGGGTCATCAAAAGAAAGAAGTTAAAACATGATAAGATACCCCTTTTCTCCCGATGTATTCAGCAATTTGGCCACTCGCAATAGCTCCAATCATAGCCCCGACATTTGATAAAGATCCAAACAACGAAAACTGACCCAAAATCTGATCAGACACCAAACACACAGAGATACCCTACCAAAGTAATAAAAAAAACAAGATGTAAGATTTAAAACCTCTGAGACGGAGAGGCTGAGATCCTCCGTGATTGCAGCTTGTGTTGGTGAAGAATAGCCAGCCTGCATGAAAAAGAGAGATCATCGAGAAATCAATCAATCGAGGCCTGAAGCCCTTAAATGGTCTATATATTTTTTTTTGCAATTATATATATATATATAGATAATAAGATATATATATATATATATATATACGGTGAAGCCGAATTGGATAGGGCCGAGAGCAACGATGAGGACGCATGCCACGACGGAGATGGAGCTTTCACGAATCAACATCTGGGAGGCGGTCATGAGGCTGGACTGTCTAGAGGCCATGCGGTACCAGCTCCCGGTATGGAGCAAAGGCTTCCTGAGATCTCTCCCTTCTTCATTGCTATCGTCCCTCAAACTCATTCCTTCTTCTCTGTTGATAGCGGATCAAGTTATACCGAGTCGATTCAATGATTCGACAACCGAGACTTCTACAAAACACCCTAGCAAGATATAGCGACAAGATGATCGTGATTAGGCGGTAACTGAACCAGGGAAAAAGGGAAGATGGGAGAGAGAGGTGTTATATTGGAGATGCCATGAAATTATAAGTAACAGTGAGGAGGATACCGACCAGACAATGACGTTCATAAACGGGAAACCGATTTCCGTGCATTGCCATTGTTAATCAATCTCTCTCACACACAGGTGGCCACTTGCCAAGGTTGGGCTAGGCTGCTCCAATGGGGATGGCAGTCATTCCCGCTTCTGTAAGGTATATATTAATTCCGTTTTATGGATAAAAAGATAAATTATATGATTTGGTTAAGTCATTCTGTATTCAATAAAAATCTTTTAATTATGTTTACATTAACTACACTTTAATATCAAATATTTCAAAACATTTAACTTTTAAAAATATTTGTACATATTGGGTATATAAAAGCCATATTTATTTAAAATATTTGAAATAATTTAAATATCAATTATATAAATAACCATAAAAGAATATGCTAATATATCATTAATTGGGAATAAGATATAAGAGCAGAGTATGGTACTAGCAAAGAATTTGGAATTGAAAGGAACTTGTAAAATGAGATATATAATATTATTTTATTTGATAAAATTTTGAGTATTAATAAATTTAAGTACAATGTAAAATATATTTTGTCGACTATATTATTATTTCTAATTTAGTAAAGATTTTTATAATATTTAAAATTATTTATTATGCCCACATTTTATAGATATTAATTAAAACTATATTTTTAGACATTTTATGATAATTTTATCAAATAAAGTATAGAAATATAAAAAATTAATATTAATTTTTAATAAATTAAAATTATAATACTAGAACAATTAATTTCCCTTCTTAATTGCACAATTAAAAGGAGATCATTTTCAATTATTATTTTATTATATTTCATTGCATGCATTAATCATCTATTCCATGACAGGAACGTTTCCTAAGGCCATTCTTAGCTTCTCGTATTCAATTTATTGGACCAATCGATCTTATATATATATACTCCCATTGCACTCCATTTTACTTTTTTTTTTTCTGTAATGCAATCCCATGCTGATAATTGGATATGGCTTTATTATTACGTTGGCGAAGTGATTGGATTCCCTGTCTTTTCTTATGGGTTATTGAAAGGATTTGACCTATGATTCGATCTTTTGTTTTGGGTTGCATAACTTTCATTAAGGAAAGTTAAAATTACATTATATATTTTGAGAATATAATCCCATAAAATATAGAATTATTTTAGGTTTATAAAATTAAAAACTTAGGTGGCTTATAGATAATAATTTTTAATTAGATATATTGAGATCACTTAAATTCTCATATATTAGATCAGATCAGATACTAGAAAGTCGACTAATTATCTACTTGAATATAAAGAAAAAATAATCAATAAAATATATTATTTTTACTTGTTTGACACCGAAAAAAATAATACACCAATAAAGGTTACGGGTTGTCACTTATTTCTAGTGTACATATTCTAGGATCATAATTGTAACACCACCTTAGAGGAGGATGCTTCTCTTGTGATTTTCATTTTATACATCAAACAATTGTATAAAACACATGCAAGCATCAAATACAATCTATCTTCAGGAATTTAAACATTTGATAAGGAACATAACTTAATAAAATTTATATTCGGGAATTTAAACATTTGATAAGAAACATAATCTTTGTACACACATATCGAATATCGTACCTTAATTGCATGATAATTCGAAGTCGAGGTTGTAACAAATTTTTGAGCTCTTTGCATATTCTTGAAAGAGTTAGGGGTGGAAAATAAGATCACAACTCAGTACAACCCATTCCCTACCTACTCTTTTATTATACATAATCTTCTTAGATTAATTCATAGTTTCATTTATCTCTTTCATATCTCACATTAAAAAAACTTGAGAGTTCATCTCCCTTCTCACAACTTCACAAGTTGAGTGTATAAATAAAAATCCCGGAGTTCCATCATATACGAACTCGAGTTGTGAGGAGTATGTGTGTTACTCACACTTCTATGGAATGTCGATGATATGTCATCCGATATCCTGTATCCTTTGATCCACACAACCTTACACGGAGATCACAGTGATATCTAGATCACAACCATAATCTCCTAGGGTCATGGGATTTTCTAGAAGCCCACACTTCCCTTGTATCCCCACTTCTATTATTCCTTATATGCCCGATACCACGTATGATATCAGGTGCCATATCGATGTTATAACTTGTCTGCATATGCAAATCATATAACACATATGATAATAATAACATATGAGCATTTAAAATTATATGGACGTGTGACTATTTGACTAATCCCACTACTCATGTCTTTAAACAAGAAATTAAATATCATAGTAAATAGATATTCTTTCATAAAATCCCAAGGGTTTAGCAAGTTAATCAATTGTCATTGTATCTTGTTATTCTTGCTCATATGATATACTCCCATTTAGCATTTAGGATTTATCTTTAGTTTCGTCATACGTGTGTAACATGGTTCTTAATCCTAATCCGATAACATAATACTCATACATCTCGTGTATCATTTGTTGCTCCTATCATGCTTTTATGCCCATATTCAAATTTTAAAAAGAAAAACTAGATAGAAACCACGATTCGTCCAATGGAACTCTTCGTCTATAAACTCTGTAAACCCCGTCCTTTATAGATAAGAAAAAATGGGAAAAGAACCGCTATTTTCAAAAGAGAAAACCGAGCCGGTTCACAAACCATAATCGATAAGGAAAGGATAAATTGGGAAATTTATAAATCCCAATTTACTTAAAGAGTCATAAAAAGAATGGAAAATAACCTTGGGACAATTGAGAAGGGAAAACTAGACCGCTTCAAAGTAAATCGAACTGAATCGGATTGAACCAGTTTCTAAATTTATTTTTCTAGGTAGCTTAAAATATTTAAATTGAAGAATTGAAGCCACCGTTAGATAGATAATGAATTTAGATAAATTTAGAAAATTTTAATTTTGAGAAAACCGGTCGATTTATGCATTGAACCCTGTCACGCCCTGACCCGGTTTGGTCGGATCCCTGTGATCAATCCGCTGCTTCCTTGGATTAAGAGGGGTTTCCCCCTTCCTTTAATCATGAGGAGCCATACGTAATTTAATTCATGTTCCCTAGAATAGAATAAATCAATAAAATGTAAGCTTAAAAGAACTTTTAAGCATGCTTGATAGAGGGTAGATCTTGGTGTTTTCTTTAGTCATATTTTCCCCTACTCTTGAAAAGGGATATAAAAGAGGGGGTGAGTTCTACAACTCAATGAGTGGGGGTTGGAAGTGAATTTTTAAAACAAATAGTTTTAACTAAATTGTGCTAGGGTTGTTGTTTTCTTTCAAAGAAAGTTCTTCTCATGTTCCAGTTTTCAAAACCTTTTTCCTCATCTCCACATTAGGTATGTTTAACAGACAACACATGCCATTCATCAGGAAGGGAACACACTGCACCCACTTGTGACTCTGAGCGTCTTTTACCAGCCACCAAGATAGAAGCCCGTCCACTTCTACCCTAGGTCTGAGTGTATGTTTGCGACATCTGACCCTCAGACCCGAATATTACTTCGTATTCGTATAAGGACAAAGACCTCATTTCGACCCCACCCTGATCTCATGCGCAAGAAGCTACTTTGAGCTTCCTAACTGTTGGCACAACGAACTGCCCTTATCTCCACCATGTCATCCAGTAGCCCTTAGGATGCATCACTACCCCTCTTGGGCATCTTGGTGATCCTCTACTTCAAATGCATGCACAAAACAATAGTTTTCACATAGCCATTTATCTTTGGTGCCACTGGTCTAACGGCCCCGACCCTCAACCCGACCTGCATATGTTTGTCTAGGCCGGTCCGTTGACCTAACCTTGATGCACTACCACTAGTCCACCGAATACTGTCGGTCGTGACTTGGTACCATGGAGAAATCACACATCGATTTTATTAGAGTTTTCATGGCTTTCTCAATTCAAGTTTATTTACGAGCTCCTGCTCGTGCCCACTGGCCTTGGGTCCATTGCACGTGATTTTCCAAAATTAGGCATTTAGCCCCACAAGTTCAAAAACTGAGGCATCTGGCCTATCTAACCTGTTCTAGATCCCGTAAAAAAGGTCTCCCAAAGAGTTTAAGCATTAGCACATAGTCATGGGAGAACATTTCTGACAAAAATGTATTTTTTTTTCATTTCATCTCACCAACTGGGTGTGATGATACCTCCGTTTACAACCGGTAAGCAGGTTTCTCCTCCCTTCAAGGAAGTCCATCATACCAACTAGGTATAATTTACTCTACTTTTAACCGGTAAGTAGATTTTAGCTTAGTTCGCCCGTCACCCTAACCGGGTATGATATCAAAATTCCACTTATAGTAGTTTTTCGTTTCTAAAGTGCTCATCATCCCAACCTGGTATGATGTAAATAAGCCCACACACCCGATGATTGTGGCGTATTCTTCTCTAGTCAGTTTTTGCCTACACGCTAGCTTATCCTTGTTGGCGTTCTAATCTCTCATGTTCTTACAAGATTTGGGCACCCTTATCTATTAAAGTTTGGCATAAAAGCCTTTGTTTCTTACATATGAAAGACTAGGCTCAAAATTATTAGTTAATTGCACCAGGTCCCTAAAGTTCATTTTCTTTGACTTTAGGTCCCTAGTGCTAACTTTTTCCCAAAACGAGTCCTGAACTTCCAAAAATTCTCTTCGGCTCCCCAATTTACTCAAAATTGTTTAAGAGGCTCAAGTTTTCAAAATTTCCAATTTGGTCCCCAACTTTTCAAAAATTACCATTTTGCCACTACTTTCCAAAAATGGCAATTTGACCCCCAATGTTTCCAAAAATTGACCAATTGGTTCTCCAACATCTTTTTCATGGTCAATTGGTCCTCAATTTTGGGAAATTGCAAAATGGTCCCTTAATTTTACGAAATCCCCAATTTTCCCCAAAATGTTCCCTCAATTCCCCACCTTTCAAACTGACCGAATTTGATTTGTTCAAATTGACCATTCAATCGCGGTTAATTGCTTAAATTGGAGGTGCAAATAAGTTCCTACACTTCCATCCGATTCAATTGAGCTTTGAATCGCATGAATTGAGGCCGAAATGAGCTTAAACGAAGCTTCGCCAAAAAATTGTGCATATAGAGATAAAGCTTCGAAAACTTACCATCAGAGGTGTGTTAGTCCAAACTCTCTCTCTAGGTAGTTAGCTCTCGTCCTGAGGTTCCTACTAGGATCAAGAATTGCTATAATTCACATCAAGTTGAGAGAGAATTTTGTTAGTAAAGTTTCGTAGTTTCTCTCTCTAATGTCGACCGAAAATGATAGAGGGGGACTGAATTGGCTTATCTTTCATCTCTGTTGCAGTTGTGTGGGGGCTGTGGGAATGTCGGAAGGGCTTGATTTGGCCGGAGGAGGGCTGAATTTGGCCGATTTCAACTCAGCCGAACTAGGGCAGCTTAAGTCTTTTGGAGCTACTTCACTGTTTGATTCCACCAGCGCTTCTCCAATGGTCTTGAGATCGAACGGTGGTTGCTGTCAGGTAGCTGACTTCCTCTAGAGTCTAAAGAATCTGACCTTGCCTTTTGAGGCTAAGAAAAATGCCTATGTCGGAGCTTTGGTTCGAGCTTCACCAAAAAATGGAGCAGTTGAGAGAGAATGAAGATTTCAGGTGTGAGAAGGATAAATGGAGAAGAGCTCTTTATATAGGGAGCTCGGGGACTCTCAGCCAGACCGTTTCACATCTTGATCAAGCTTATCCTCGCCCTAAAATGGCCTGAATGGAGCCGTTTTTCCTTCTTCAATGTTGTTAGTTTTCTGCATTGAATGAATAGTGTTGTCATTTGAAGGAAGAAGACGACACTATTTGGAACATAACCAGACCTGTTCGATTGGTCCGACTAGGTTCATTGCTTAAACTGACTGGTTTAGGCCCGATTCAACAATTTTCTCTAAATTAAAAATTTCTAAATTCATTCTCTACTCGATGGTGGCTTCAATTCCTTAATTTGAATATTTTAAGCTACCTAAAAAAATGAATTTAGCAATCGGTTAAATGATGGTTCAAACTGATTCAAACTGGTTCACCTAAACTTGTCTGATTTTCTCTTCCAATTTGTACCAAGGTCCTGTTCCATCACTTTTATGACTCTTTGAGTCACTTGGGGTTTGCCGATTCCCCATTTTTCCCTTTGTCTATTAGTTAAGGTTCATGAATCGATTTGGTTTTCTCTTTTGAATGGGCCGATTCCTTCTCCAGTTTTCTCATTTTTAAGGGATGGGGTTAACAAACCCTGTCGGATTAGTCCGGTCCGGTTTGGAATAGTGTCATCTTCTTCCTTCAGATGGAAATATTGTTCATTCAATGCAGAAATGGATGATGCCGACAAAGGAAAAACGACTCTGATCAGGCTGTTTCAGAGCGAGGATAAGCTCGACCAAAATGGAAAGTTGTCGGGCAGAGGGTCTTGAGCTCCTTATATAAAGAGCTCATCTCCATTCATCCTCCACACACTTCAAATCTCCATTCTCTCTCAACTGCTCCATTTTCCAATGAAGCTCGAACTAGAGCTCCGACTTAGCCATTTTTTAGGGTTTTATAGCCTCAAAAGGCAAGGTCAGGTCTTATAGACTCTAGGGGAAGTCAGCTACATGAGAGCAACGTCCTTTCGACCAAAGGATCATCAAAGAAGTGCCGGCGAAATCAAATAGTGAAGTAGCTCTGATGGACTGAAGATGCCCTGTTTTGGCCAAGTTGAATTTGACTAAATTCAGCCCTCCTCCAACCAAACCAAGCCTCCCCAACACCCCGACATCCCTCACACGACCTCAACAGAGCTGAAAGGTAAGCCAATTCGGCCCTCCTAAGTCGTTGCAGGTTGGAATTAGAGAGAGAAAGTGCTAAACTTTAGTGATAAAATTCTCCCTCAATTGGACATCAATTGTAGTAATTCTTGATCATAGAAAAAATCTCGGGATGAGAGCTACCTCCCTAGATTGAGAGCTTGGACCGCCACAGCTTCGACGGTAAGCTTTTGAAGCTTTTTCTCTCTATTAACAATTTTTCGGCAAAGCTCCGTTTGTACTCAATTCGGACCCAAATGCTATTCTTCAAAGTTTAATTGAATCGTATGGAAGTGTAGGAACTTATCTATACCTTCAATTAGAGCAATTAACTCCAATTGAATAGCCAATTTGAAGAAATCAAATTCGGTTAGTTTGAAGGGGAGAAATTGGCGGAAAAGTTTGGGGAAAATTGAGGGACCTCTTTGCAATTTCCCAAAATTGAAGGCCAATTGGCCATGAGAAAAGTGTTAGGGGACACTTTGGTCAATTTTCAAAAATTTGGTGCCAAATTGCTATTTTTAGAAAGTAGGGGCACAACCGTATTTTTTGGAAAATTGCAGACCAAATTGGAAATTTGGGAAACTCGAGCCCTTTACACAATTAAAAGTAAATTAAGGGCCCAAGGAGGATATTGGAAGTCCTCGAGACTTAATTTGAGGAAATTTTAACACTATGGACCTAAAGTCAAAAGATGTGAACTTTTGGGACCTAAGTGTAATAAATCGAAAGTTGGGGCCTAGTCGCCCATATGTGAGAAAACGATGGTTGTCATGCTAAGCCTTAATTGATAAGGATGCCTAAATCATGTAGGGACACGAGAAGCCAGAATGCCAGCAAGGAAAAACTAGCATGAACTTAGAAACTGACTAGGGATGAACACGTCACAATCATCGGGTGAGTGGGCATATTTACATCAAACCTGGTTGGGATGGTGAGTACTTTAGAAATGAAAAACCACTTGTAAGTGGGACTTTAACATCATATCCAGTTGGGGTGATGGGAGATTTAAACTAAAACCTACTTATCGGTTGTAAGTAGAGGAAATCATACCAAGTTGGTATGATTAACTTTCTAAAAGGAAGGAGAAACCCGCTTGCCGGTTGTAAGAGGAGATTTCATCACACCCGATTGGTGGGATGAGGGGAAAATATATTTTTGTCAAAAGTGTGCTCCCCTGACTGTGTGCCAATGCTTAAACTATTTGGAAGACATTCTTGATGGGAGCTAGACAGGTCAGATAGGCCAGAGGCCTTGGTTTTTGAACTGGGGGCTAAATGCCCAGTTTTTAAACTGGGGGCTAAATGCCCGATTTTTGGAAAATCACGTAGAGTGGGCCCAAGGCCGGTAGATACGAGTAGGAGCTTGTAAACAAACATGAGTTAAAGAAAGCCATGAAATTTCTAATGAAATTATTGTTTGATTTCGCTATGGTACCAAGTTAGGATCGACGGTATTCGATGGATTGGCAACAGTGCATCATGGCCAGGTTGGCGGACTGGCCTATATAAACAGCTGCAGGTTGGGTTGAGGGTCAGGGCCGTTGGACCAGTGGCACCAAAGATAATGCCCATATGTGAAAAAACTATTATTTGTGCATTTACTTGTGGTACAGGAACATCAAGACGACTAAGAGGGGTAGTGATGGGTCCTAAGGGCTACTGGATGACATGGTGGAGATAAGGGTAGTTCGTCATACTAGTCAGTTTGGAAGCTCGGAGTAGGTTCTTGTGCATGAGACCGGGGTGGGATTGGGATGAAGTCTTCATCCTCATACAGACATAAAGTATTTTGGTCTGAGGGTCAAATGTTTGGGACGTTCACTCAGGCTCAAAGTAGAAGTTAGGGACTTCTATCTCGGTGGATGGTAAAGATGCTTCGATTCACAAGTGGGTGCAGTCGTCGTAACTGCATCTCGCGAATGTGTGTACCCTTCCTGATGAAGGGTGTGTGTTATTTTTCTAAAACGCCTACCGAGGCAAGGGGATGGGCTAAGAAAGCTAGACACACCTAATGTGAATAAGGAAAAAGGTTTTGAAAACCATGGAAAGTATTTGAGAATCCTTGGAAAAACTAATGGTAAATTTTGGAAAAAGGTTTTGGAAAAAATTGAATTTGAAACCCTTTTTAAAGAAAATGTCACTCTTAGGCAGGGTAAAGGTTTTGGAATCTAAAATTTGAGGAAAAATTCTTTTTAAAGGAAATGATAACCTTGGCATGGTTTGATTAAATTATGGCCATTTTGAAAACTCACTCCCAACACCCGCTCACTAAGTTGTAGAACTCACCCTGTCCCTTTTGTCCCTTTCTTGTAACCAAAGGGAAACCCAGACTTAAAGACCTCCCTGTAAGACATGTATGATAGTTTTAAGATATTCAGTTTTGTATAATGCTATTTGAGGAAAGACAGGAAAAAGGACGCCTTACTCCTCGTGGTTTAAAAAGGGTGAAACCTTTTACGGACTAAAGGGAGTGGCGGGTTGTTCACGGGAATTTTGTATAAGATATTCAGTTTTGTATAATGCTATTTGAGGAAAGACAGGAAAAAAGGACGCCTTACTCCTCGCGGTTTAAAAAGGGTGAAACCTTTTACGGACTAAAGGGAGTGGCGGGTTGTTCACGGGAATTTGACCAAACTGGGTTGGGGCGTGACAAATTGAGTGGTATCCGAGCCTATTTCATCGAATGCATTATCAAGACTATATAACATAGTAACTAAGGGGAATAAATCTTGAAATTTCAGATGGCTCCCAAGAGAAGAACCAAGTGAACAAGAGCCACAGTTTTGACACTGCCCAACAACCCCTCCCTATAGAAACACATAGAAAAGCCTTAATGGATCTACCTGGACTAAGCTCAGAACATCAAATAATATATGAAGACTTCATCCGAGTGTTTGGAAGGCCCAACCTCACTCCAGAGGTGGACACCAACTCCTAAGCCGAGCTCAAGTAAGTACAATCCCATCCCACTACTGTCAACATCTCTCCTATAATTGATATCCCTAAATACCTCAAGACCCTCCATCAATTACGATGTAAATCATTTCAAGGAGAGAAGGATGCTGGAGCCGCTATGGACTGGTTGGCCAACATTAAGAAACTTATGGGAATAATCAAGTTTCCACCAAAGAAGATGGTGATCCTAGCAGAATTCTTTCTGGAAGCTAGCGCGAAAAGGTGGTGGGACAACATCAGGAGGCTGCACACCACTACACCCACTCGAGAGCAATTCAAGGAGAGTTATTCAGAGGAATACCTAGCTCCGCATCTAATCAACAAGAAGAAGCAAGAATTCTCTCGACTCCGACAAGGATCCCACACCATATCAAAGTATGAGACTATATTTAATGAGCTAAGACTTTTTGCTCCAAACTTAGCTAGACCGACATATATCTGCCAACGGTCCATTGACGGTCTTAACATAGATATACGAGACCAGATTGGAGTACTAGGATGCCCCACGGATTTGGCTGCCATCATAAGCATGGCCCATGAGTGTGAGGCTCTAGTACAGACAAGATACCGCCAGATAGAGTAGGTCGGCCAGAAGGAAGGAGGAGGACAAAACAACCAAAGAGGTCAAAAGGAGCCTGGTCGGCAGAGATGGGGCACAAGAATGGGGTCCATTAGGAGAAATGAAGGTTATCATGCCCAAAGGGAGGTAAGTATAGCCCTACAAAGGAGAAACCCCTATTGCCCCAGGTGTTGGAAAAGCCATGAAGGGTCATGTCGAGCATGCTTCGAATGCAGACAGCTCGGACACTTTGCAAAGAGCTGTCTAACCCTTTAAGGTAATACATAGTGAAGTACCCATCAACCACCTCAAGGGAACCCAAGGGCACTAGACGGGGGACAAGACATAGCCACTATGTCGAGGGTACCAACCAGGGTATACAACCTCACCCAGGAGGAAGCACGAAATGATCCTAGTACCATAGCTAGTACTTACCAAAACTCCCCTAGACAAATATAGCCAAAAAAAACCTTGTAATTCGTTATCATTATAATAAATAAAAGTTTCATTCCCTACAAAAATAAACTTGTGATGAGATACAAGTAGGAGAAAATCCAAAGGACATACCCACCAAATCTCCAAAGAAAGGGAAATGGGAAGGATGGCATCCAAGGATGTCAGGAAGTAGATTTAAGGTTAGATGCCTTCAAGGCAAATTCCTGGAAAGAAGGGGAAGAATTCTCCCAAGGAAGGAAACCCTGGGGAGGCATACATGTCCCAACTAAAAAGTAATGGAACCAAGTGATAGGGGATGAGGAGATGAAGTGCATGCTGAGGTTAAAGAACTAAGGGAAGCATACTAGGAGGACTCAAGGAGTAAGTTAAACCCAAAGAACGGGTAAGTAGGAAGATAGCATCAAAGGATACTGTGATCAGTAAGAATGAGTGGACTACCCATAATAAGGAAATATAGGAAAGAACATCCGAGAAACCTTGTAGAAGTAAGCCCTCCAATTCGTAAGTCATTAAGGGGAACAACCACTGATATCAAGGCTGGTTGTTGTCCACACTTTTTACTGGAGCCCAAGGAGTGGACGACTGGGCATAGTGAGGAGTACACGAAATAAGACCCGATAATTGGATTGAAAGCGGGAAATTGCCTCAATATAGAAAGGGTGTAAGGAGATGAAGAAAGGAAACCTTCAAGGAATAGTAAGAGGGTTAAGCATATAGCTACTAAGGTGAAAGTCTCTACTTTGAAGGACATAGTAGATAATAAAACTGTAAAAAGGGAATTCCCCAAACCAAACAATCGACATGTAGACCGAAATAGATCAACTCGGAATAAAAAATCATGAAATGGTCATGAACGAGTAAGAGTGAATTTAGGAAAGGGAAAGTCCTTAAGTAAAGGATGCCATTGGAAATGAGAAAATACATAAGAAGGGAAGAGTCCTAGCATGTCGGTAAGTCATCGTGGAACCCAAATGATTGGAACTGGAAAAACGCAATAAGGAATTTGGGAAAAGACGAGTAGGTAAGAAAATTGACATGGTTATATTGGATAGAGGTAGTCAAGGAATACTACCAAATGAAAAGAGGGATGAAGTTATACTATCCCCAAAAGGTTGGAAAGTTGAGAACAGGTTCTAGAACATGTTATGCTGTAAGGGACATGTAAGCCCAATAGTCCTAGGGAAAAATGTGACTCAAGTAAGGAAGAGTTAGTTAGTAAGCATGACAAGGTCAAACATATAATTTGGACTAAAGATGTAATAAACAACAGATGGAGGAAGGGTAAAAATAGGATGAAAAGGTGATAAAACCAAACCCATGAAAACAAGTACGTAACACTTAAAAGAACATCGAGCTAAGGGATTCAACGATCAAGAGAATAACTAGATACGAGAATGATTGGGCATTTTGGAACTCCCAATCCTAAAATCCTGGGCAAGAACCCTCAAGAGGATGAATCTTGCCCTAGGTAGAGGAGGAAGTGAACCTAAGGATGTGCCTTTGGAATAGTGGGTAAGACATGCCTAATTATGATAAACTCCATGGAGTGAGTAAACAATGGAAAGGAAAGAAATTCCTTAAGTGCGTGATATAAAGGGGCTAAGTGAAAGAATAACTGAAGTGTTAGCATGTCAAGCAAACCCCAAGTTGACACCAAGGGAAATTATTCCCGATGCAAAGGATGCTAATTAAGTTTTGAGGATAAAAGTCCTAAAATGAGGGGAGAGTTGTAAACCCCATCCTTTATAGATAAGAAAAACCGGGAAAAAACTGGTAGTTTCGAAAGAGAAAACTGAGACGGTTCACAAAACATAATCGATAAGGAAAGAATAAATTGGGAAATTTACAAATCCCAAGTGACTTAAACAGTTATAAAAAGAATGGAAAAAAACTTGAGACAATTGGGAAGGGAAAACCAGACCGGTTCCAAGTGAACCGTACTAAACTAGATTGAACAAGTTTCTAAATTCATTTTTCTAGATGGCTTAAAATATTCAAATTGGGGAATTGAAGCAACCATTAGATAGAGAATGAATTTAGAAAATTTTAATTTTGAGAAAACTGGTCGTATCGGGCCTAAGCCGATCGATTTACGCAATGAACCCGGTCGGACCAGTCCGATTCAGTTCGGAATATTGCCATCTTCTTCCTTCAGATGATAATACTATTCATTAAATGCAGAAACAGATAACGCATGCAAATTAAAAATGACTCTGATTAGGCCATTTCAAGGAGAGGATAAGCTTGAACAAAATGGAAATTTGTCGGGCAGAGGGTCCCCGAGCTCCCTATACAAAATGGAAATTTGTCCATTCTCTCTGAACGTCTCCATTTTTCGGTGAAGCTTGAACCAGAGCTTTGACTTAGGTATTTTTGATAGTCTCAAAAGGCAAAGTTGGGTCTTATAGACTCCAGGGGAAGTCAGCTACCTGACAGCAACTTCCTTTCGACCCAAGGACCGTTGGAGAAGTGTCGGCGGAATCAAACAGTGAAGCAGCTCCGACGAACCGAAGCTGCCCTATTTTGGCTGAGCTGAATTCAGCCCTCCTCCGACCAAACCAAGCTTCCCTAACACACCCACATTTCTCACATGACCTCAACAGAGCTGAAAGGTAACCCAATTCGGCCCTCCTAAGTTGTTATAGGACAAAATTAGAGAGAAAAAGTGCTAAACATTACTTATAAAATTCTCCCTCAATTGGACATCAACTGTAGCAATTCTTGATCCTAGAAGAAACCTTAGGACGAGAGCTACCTCCATAGATCAAGAGCTTGGACCGCCCACCTCCGACGGTAAGCTGTTGAAGCTTTCTCTCTCTACGAACAATTTTCTGACGAATTTTCGTTTGAGCTCAATTCAGATCCAAATGCTATGGTTCAAAGCTTAATTGAATCGTATGGAAGTGTAGTAACTTATCCATACCTTCAATTGGAGCAATTAACTTCGATTGAATGGCCAATTTGAAGAAATTAAATTTGATCAGTTTGAAGGGGAGAAATTGGGGGAAAAGTTTGGGGAAAAATGGGAATTTTGAAAAATTGAGGGACCTCTTTACAATTTCCCAAAATTGAAGGCCAATTGGCAACGAGAAAAGTGTTGGGGGACCAATTGGTCAACTTTTGAAAATTTGGGGCCAAATTGCTATTTTTGGAAAGTAGGGGCAAAACTGTAATTTTTTTGGAAAATTGGGGACCAAATTGGAAATTTAGAAAACTCGATCCCCTTACCCAATTTAAAGTAAATTAAGGTCCCAAGGGGGATATTGTAAGTCATTGAGACTTAATTTGAGGAAATTTTAACACTAGGGACCTAAATTCAAAAGGTGTGAACTTTTGGGACCTAAGTGTAATAAATCAAAAGTTGGGGCCTAGTCGCCCATACGTGAGACAATGATGGTTGTCATGCCAAGCCTTAATTGATAAGGATGCCCAAATCATGTAGGTACACGAGAAACCAGAACGCCATCAAGGAAAAGCTAGCATGGACATGGAAACCAACAAGGGACGAACACGTCACGTTCATCGGGTTAGTGGACATATTTACATCAAACCTGGTTGGGATGGTGAGCACTTTAGAAATAAAAAACCACTTGTAAGTGGGACTTTAACATCATCTAAAATTTACTTATCGGTTGTAAGTAGAGGAAATCATACCGGGTTGGTATGACGAACTTTCTAAATGAAAGGAGAAACCTACTTGCTGGTTATAAGAGGAGATGTCATCACACCCAGTTGGTGGGATTAAGGGAAAATATAATTTTGTTATAAGTGCTCTCCCCTGACTGTGTGCTAATGCTTAAACTATTTGGAAGACCTTATCGGCGAGAGCTAGATAGCTCAAATAGGCTAGAGGCCTCAATTTTTGAACTGGGGGCTAAATGCCCGGTTTTTGGAAAATGACGCATAGTGGGCCCTAGGCCAGTGGAAATGAGCAGGAGCTCATAAACAAATATGAGTTAATGAAAGCCATGAAATTTATAATGAAATTGTTGTATGATTTCGCTATGGTACCAAGTTAGAACCGATGGTACTCGATGGATTGGCAGCAGTTCATCATGGCCAGGTTGACAGATCTGCCTAGACAAATAGCTGTAGGTCGGGTTGAGGCTCGGGGCCGTTGGACCAGTGGTGTCACGCCCCACCGGTTTGGTCGGATTCCTGTGAACAACCCGCCACTCTACTGGTTTTTTAAAGGGTTTCCCATTATTATAAACCATAAAGAGTAAGCCATCTTTAAACCTGCACATTTTCCTGGAATAACATAAATAAAAACTACATAATATTTTAAATTTATCGTACCTGTCTCACATGCGTCTTAGTTAATGGTCTTTAAGGGGAGGCTTTCCAAAATTTCCTAAAAGGGATATAAGGGAGGGGGTGAGTACGACTACTTAGTGAATGAGTTTTTCAAAACTTTTAAATTTTATGAAAAAGACTTGTATTGGAGTGCGCTAGGCTCCTTTCTTTCAAAAATCATTTCATATAAAATCTTAGTTTTTACCACCATTTTCTTATTAATAATGGTGTGTCATCACCCAACACACATCCTTCATCATGAAGGTCAAACACACATTCGCAGGCCTGTCCGTCCACTGAACCCACTTGTGGTGTCGGAGCGACTTTACCGGCCACCTAGATAGAAGCACGTCCACTTCTACCCTAAGAATGAGTGGATGTACGTGACATCCAACCCTCAATCCCAAAATCAATTCTCCATGTCCGTATGAGGATAGAGACCTCATCCCATCCACACCCCGGTCTCATGCGCTTGGTGCTACTGCAAATTTCGCATGGTCACCTAGCATGACGAACTGCCCTTATACTCCCAAGGTCCTCTAGGGCCCTTAGGATGCATCACTACCCCTCTTGGGCATCTTGATGGTCCCATAGTCATAGTGCATGCACAATCAGTGTTTTTCTTATCATGCCATATAATCTGTGGTGCCACTGGTCCAATGGCCCTGACCCTCAACTCAACCCGGAGTTGTTTGTCTTGACTGGTCCGTTAACCTGTCATGTCGCACTACCGCTAGTTGACTGAGTATGTCAGTCGTGTCTTGGTACCATGGCCAAACAATTCCCTTATTTAATGTTTTATGGAATATAACTCATGTTTGTTTATGAGCTCTTGCTCGTGCCAACTAGCCTTGGGTCCACTGTACAAGATTTTCAAAATCGGGCATATTAGCCCCTAAGTTCCAAAACCTAGGCCCCGGCCTATAAGAGCTATTCGAGCTCCCGTCAAGAAGGTCTCCCAATTATTTAAGCATTGGCACACAGTCAGGGGAGAGCACTTCTGACAAAATATATTTTCAACTATCTATCATACCGATCGAGTAGGAGGACATCTACGCTCATAACCGATTAACGGGTTTTCCACTTTCTTCGAGTAAGTTTCATCATACCAATCGGGTATGATCTACTTTCAACCCATAAGTAGTTTTTCCGCATGATTTTCACATCACTTCTCTAAGTTGTGATGTTTAAAATAACACTAAATAGTGGGTTTTTTCATTTCGAAGTACTTATCATCCCCAATTGGGTATGATATAAAATCCCACTCACCCGTTAATATAGTGAATTCCACTATATTGGATCTTTGTATTGGCGCGAGCTTGTCTTTGCTGGCGTTCCCTGTACTTCATGTTCCTACATGATACGAACATCTCAGTTCATTATACTTCGGCCTAATAGTGTTCATTCATTCCAAATGAATGAGAAAACCAAACTTTTTATTTATTTACAATTAGGTTCCTAAATTTATTTCTCTTTAATTTTAATTCCCTAATGCCGATTTTTCCTCAAATTAAGTCTCGAAACTTTTAAAATTTATCATATGACCTCAATTTATTCCATTTCACAAAATGGGTTTAATTTCCCAAATTTCCAATTTGGTCCCCCAACTTTTCCAAAATTACCATTTTGCCCTTCCTCTACAAAAATGGTAAGTTTTACCCCAAAAATTCCAAAATTCCTCAATTGGTCCTCTAACATTATTATCATGCCCAATTGACCCTCAATTTCATAAAATTGCATTTTGGTCCTTCGAATTAAAAAAATTCCCAATTTTCTCCAAAATTTCCCAAAAATTTCCCCCAATTTCAACTTCTTAACACAGCTGAATTTGATTTCATCAAATTGACCAATCAAACACTAATTGTTGAAAATGAAGTTATAATTGAGTTCATCTTCATATGATTCAATTTCACTTTGAATTGCAAGTTTTGAGGCTAGAACGAGCTCAAACAGTGGTTCGCCGAAAAATAGACTGTAGAGAGAGAAATCTTCAAAAGTTTACTATTGGGGGACGGAGGTCCGAGCTTTCGATATGGGATAGATAGCTCTCATTCTGAGGTTTTTCCTAGAATCAATAATCACATAAATTGATGCCAAAATGAGTTATAATTTCATCATCAAAATTCTGTCAGTTCTCTCTCTATCACCGGTCGAAAATTGTAGAGGGGAGCCAAATTGGCTTACCTTTCCATTCTAATTCAGTCATGGGAGGGTTGAGGAAGTGTTGGAAGGGCTTGGTTTGGCCTGAGAAGGGCTCAAAATGGCTGATTTCAGCTCGATTGAAACTGGGCAGCTTCGGTCTACTAGAGCTACTTCACTGTTCCATCACACCGGCGTTTCTCCAGCGTCGCTCGGAGCAAACGGAGATTACAGGCGTGTAGCTGACTTCTCCCCAGTTTTAAAGAACCTGACCTCACCTTTTTTGGCTAAAAAATGACCCTATATCGGAGCTCTAGTTCGAGCTTCACTGGAAAATGGAGCTGTTGAGAGAGAGTGAGCTTTTTAGTTGTGGAGAGGATGAATGGAGAGGGGCTCTTTATATAAGGAGCTCAAGGACTCGTCGACCTTCCGTTTGGCACCTTTATGACAGACATTGATGGCCTAAGACTTATTGAACGACGATGTTTCTTCTTCGCTGATGCTGCTTCAATTTTTCGGTGAGTGAACAGTGCTGTCATCTGAAGGAAGAAGACGACACTATTCAAAATCGGATCGGACCGGTCCGAACCGGGTTCAAAGATTAAACCGACCGGTTCACCCCCATTCGATCGCGTTTTTCAAATCCAAAAATTTCTAAATTCATCTAAATTCATTTTCTATCCAATGGTGTCCTCAAATCTTAAATTTTAATCATTTAAGCCACCTATACAAATGAATTTAGAATTTGGTTCAATAGTGGTTCAAACTAGTCCAAACTGGTTCAATCAGGTTCGGTTCTGGTTAACCTGAATTGGTTTGGTTTTCATCTCCAATTCATCCTAAAGTCCTTTTTCATGACTTTTATGACTCCTTAGGTCACTTAGAGTCCATAAAATTCTTGGTTTACCATCTTTTTATTAGTTCCGGTTCAGGTCTGGTTCATCAAAACCGGTCTGATTTTTCTCTCTCATTTTGTTCTAAGGTTCTTTCACAAGGTTTATAAATCTCTTTGGATCATAAGAGAGGTGAAATTTCTCTAATTTGTCCATTTCCAATAAACAAGTTTATGAACCGGTTCAGTTTTCTTACTCGGTTTCACAAGTTCTTTTCCCGGTTTTCCTTAACTCAAATGGGCGGGGTTTACAAGTGGCACCAAATATAATGACCATATGTGAAAAAAACTATTATTTGTGCATGCACTTATGGTATAGGACCATTAAGACACCCAAGAGGGCTAGTGATTTTTCTAAGGGCGACAGGACGACATGGTGGAGATAAGGGTAGTTCGTCGTACCATTCAGTCTTGAAGCTCGGAGTAGCTTTTTGCGCATGAGACCGGGGTGCAGTTAAGATGAGGTCTCCGTACTCATATGGACACAAAGTATTTTTGGTCTGAGGGTCGAACGTTTGGGATGTTCACTCCGGCTCCGGGTAGAAGGTAGGGACTTCTATAAGGGTGGATGGTAAAGACGCTCTGATTCACAAGTGGGTGCAGTCATCGTAACAACATCTCGCGAATGTGTGTACCCTTCTTGATGAAGGGAGTGTGTTGTTTGCTAAAACGCCTCCTGAGGCAAGGGGATGGGCTAAGAAAGCTAAACACATCTAATGTGAATAAGGAAAAAGGTTTTGAAAACCTTGCAAAGGATTTGAGAATCCTTGGAAAACTAATGGTAAACCTTGGAACAACGTTTTGGAAAGAATTGAATTTGAAATCCTTTTTAAAGAAAATGTCACCCTTAGGTAGGGTAAATGTTTTGAAAACTGAAATTTGAGGAAAAATCCTTTTTAAGGGAAATGATAACCTTGGCATGGTTAGGCGTGCTGACTGAGTGGCTAACTAGGTATGCCTCGCCACTAACTAGTTATTGACTTGGTAGCGGTTCGTTGACTGGATGGACCATTGACTGGTCTAGTTTGACTGGGTTTGGTGACCCGAAATTAAAAATTGTTCGGTTCAGGCTCGATTCGATCGGTTTTCCAAAACTATAAAATTTCTTAATTCTTCTAAATTTATTTTCTATCTGATTGTGGCTTCAATTTTCCAATTTGATATTTTTAATCCACCTAGAAAAATTAATATTTGAATGGGTTCTTCACGATTCAATCTGGTTCAATCTTGTTCAGGTCTGGTTCACCCTGAACCGGTCTAGTTTTCACATTCAATCCACTTCATGGTTTTTCTCCATGATTTTTGTGTTTTATTGGCTACTTGGGATTTTCCAAATTCCCGTTTTGACCCTTCTTTACCAATTTCAATTCTCTTAGATCCTCAGTTTTCTCTTGAGAATTTTTGGTTCTCCTTTCTAGTTCCTTATTTCAAAAGGATAGGGTTTACAACTCTCCCCACCTTTTTGGAGTTTTATCCCCAAAACTTGTTATGCATCTCTTGAATAGTAAATGGTTTCCCTTGGGCCGATCATCTCTATGGTTACTTCTCACTAGGTCCTTTGGATAGCATCCCTAAGGGATTTCCCTTCCCTCAAAATACCCATTTACTTCAAGTGACTTGTTACAGTCGGCTCGCCTTATTCATTTATCCAATGACATTTTCTTAGGTCAAATCCTTGTGTCACTTAGGGGGTGTGACTCTCCCTCTTAAGGTGTTTGTCTACACATCAATCCCGATCACAGAATTGGGAGTTCTGAAATGTCTAACCATCCTCGTGTTTGGTTCTTCTCCTTGGTCGTTAAAAGTCCTTAGCTCAGCGTCCTTTCGAGCTTTTGTTATTGTTTCTGCGGGTTCTGGTGTTATCCCCTTTTTGGTCATTTATTGGTCCTTTAGTTTCTTCTTTCTTTACTATAACTTCAGTCCTCCCAAATCATTTCATTCAACCTCATCGCGCTTAAATGGACTATCCTTCTTTGCTTGAGTCACACCTTTTTCGCACTATTGGGTCTACATGTCCTTTGCCACATGGCTTGTTCCAGAACTGTCTTTGTACATCATATTTTTAGGGAATTCCCTCAGTAATTGTTCCTCCCTTTCAATCCCTTTTGGGAGCATAGAACTTTGTTCCCTATTACCATTAGGTAGTGTTCCTCAACTACCTTGAGTGTTATTGTCACGCCCCGACCCGGTTTGGTCGGATCCCCGTGAACAACTTGCCACTCTCCCAGTTTATTAAAGGGTTTCCCCTTATTATAATCCGTAAAGAGTAAGACGTCCTTTAAACCTGCCCCATTTCCTGGAATAGCATAATCAAAACTGCATGAAATTTAAAACTTTACATACCTTTCTTACATGCATCTTAGTTGATTGTCTTTTAGGGTAGGCTTTCCGGGATTTCCTAAAAGGGATATAAGCGAGGGGGTGAGTATGACTACTCGGTGAATGGGTTTTTAAAGGTCTACTTTTAACTTTTAAGAAAAACATTTATATGGAGTGTGCCAGACTCCTTTCTTTTCAAAAATCCCTTCATTTAAAAATTTAGATTTTTCTATTATTTCTTAGTTACCGGTGTGTCATCACCTAACACACATCCTTCATCATGAAGGTTACACACATTCGCAAGTCAGTATCACTACTGAAGTCGCTAGTGGCTTCGGAGCGACTTTTCCTGCCACCCGGATAGAAGTACAATCACTTCTACCCTGGGAATGAGTGGATGTACACGACATTCGACCAACAATCCCAAAATCACTTCTTCGTGTCCGTATGAGGACAGAGACCTCATCCTGTCCTAACCCCGGTCTCATGCGCTTGGTGCTACCCCAGATTTTGCACAGACAACTGGAACGACGAACTTCCCTTATAGCCACCAGGTCGTCCAGTGCCCTTAGGACGCATCACTACCCCTCATGGGCGTCTTGATGATCCCGTAATCTTAGTGCATGCACAAACAATGTTTTCTTATATTGCCATGTAATTTGTGGTGCCACTAGTCCAATGGCCCCGACTCTCAACTCAACCCGCAACTGTTTGTCTTGACTAGTCCGTCGACCTATCATGTCGCACTACCGCTAGTTGACTGAGCATGTCGGTCCTATCTTGGTACCATGGCCAAACAATTCACTTATTAAGTTTTATGGCACATATATCATGTTCATTTACGAGCTCCTGCTCGTGCCAACTAGCCTTGGGCCCACTGTACGAGATTTTCAAAATCGGGCATTTAGCCCCCAAGTTCCAAAACCATGGTCCCCGGCCTATTAGAGCTATTCGAGCTCCCGTCGAGAAGGTCTCCCAAATTGTTTAAGCATTTTCACATAGTCAGGGGAGAGCACTTCCGACAAAACATATGTTTTCTCTATCCATTATACCGCCCGGGTATAAGGACACCTCCGTTTATAACCGATGAACGGGTTTTCAACTTCATTCAGGGAAGTCTTATCATACCAAACGGGTATGATCTACTTACAACCGGTATGTAGTTTTTCCGCATGATTTTTACATCATTGCCCAATCGGGTATGATATAAAATTTTCACTCACAACCGGTAAGTGGTTTTTAGTTTTAAGTTGTGCTCATCATCCCAACCAGGTATGATGTTATTAAACCCACTCACAACCAGTATGTGGTTTTTAATTTTAAGTTGTACTCATCATCCGAAGCGGGTATGATGTTAGTAAACCCACTCATAACCGGTAAGTGGTTTTTAAATTATAAGGTGTGCTCATCATCCCAACCGAGTATGAAATTTGCCCTAAAAATTTCAAAATTCCTCAATTGGTCCTCCAACATTATTTTGATACCCAATTGACCCTCAATTTCATAAAATTTCATTTTGGTCCTTTGAATTTCGAAAATCCCCAATTTTCCCCCAATTCTAACTTCTTAACACAACCGAATTTGATTTTATCAAATTGACCCATCAAACGTTTCCAATTGTTGAAATTGAAGTTGAAATTGAGTTTCCACATGTTCATACAATTCTTCAAAAATGTGAATCGCAAGTTTTAATGCTGCGATGAGCTCAAACGGAGCTTCGTCGAAAAATGAACTATAGAGAGAAAAAGCTTCGATTACTCATCGGTGAAGGCACAACGGTTCAAGCTTTCGAACTGGGCAGATAGCTGTCGTCCTGAGGTTTATCTTAGAATCAAGAATCACATCAATTGATGTGGAATTGGATTAGAATTTCATCATTGAAATTCGGTCGACTCTCTCTCTAGCACTGATAAAAAATTATAAAGGGGAGCCGAATTGGCTTACCTTTCGGTCTTAATTCGGCCGTGGAAAGGCTGAGGAAGTGTTGGGAGGTCTTGGTTTGGCCTGAGGAGGGCTTGAAATGGCTGATTTTAGCTTGGCCGAAATAGGGCAGCTTCGGTCCGCCGAAGCTGCTTCACTATTCTATCATGTCAGCGCTTCTCCAACAATTCTCGGATTGACTGGAGTTTGCTATTAAAATACTGTCTTCTCCCCGTTTCTAAAGAGTCCGACCTTTGTTCAAGTCGAAGCTCTAGTTCTAGCTTTACCGGGAAATGGAGTTGTTCAAGTGTTCAGGTGTGAGGAGAATGAATGGGGTTGACCTCTTTATACAGGTGTAAAAACATGTATTAAATGGGAAAGATTTATTACTAGTATTAATATTGCCATAAATTATTGGTATTAATTCCAATAATTTAATTTTAGTATTAAATTATTTGTATTAATTCCAATAATTTAATTTTGGTATTAATTATAATAATTAAATATATATTAATTTATAACTATTTATGATAAGCCGTAAGTTCTTGTATTAATTTATGGCTTCACTGGGAAATGGAGCAGTAGAGAGAGAGAGAATTGTTTAGCTGTGAGGAGAATGAATGGGATTGACCTTTTTATATAGGTGTAAAACCGTGTATTAAATAGGAAAGATTTATTATTAGTATTAATATTGCCATAAATTATTGGTATTAATTCTAATAATTTAATTTCGGTATTAAATTATTTGTATTAATTCCAATAATTTAATTTTGGTATTAATTACAATAATTAAATATATATTAATTTATAGCTATTTATGATAAGTAAGTTCTTATAAAAATTTTTGAACGAAATTTTGGGTTACAAAAAATCATACTTCCTAGGAGGTCACCCATCCTCACACTACTCTCGGGCAAGCACACTTAACTTTAGAGTTCTTATTGACTCTCGTTCACCTGAACCAATTTGGTTTTTATATTTTAATTTGTGTTAAGTTTCTTTTCCAAGGTTTAATAAACCATTTGGATCACTCAAAAGTTGTAAATTTCCAAATTGCTTGTTCACAAATGATCGGGTTTGTAAACCGTCTCAATTTTCTTACTCGGTTTAACCGGTTCTTTTCCTGATTTTCCTTAACTCAAAAGTGCGAGGTTTACAGTTATCCAAGCATCCCATGTACTTACCTCATCATTTGGTTAGTTCTTAGTAACCTTGTAATTCTCCCTACCTTGAAACTCGAACTTTCTAATACCGAATTTTCACCACATCCTCCATTAGATGGTGTTTCGACACTTTTCTTCTTACACGGTTAGAGTGTTCTGCCAAGCGTCTCAGGTTCATGCATCTCTCCCATACACATAGAACTTCCCTTAATTAAATGCCGTGCCCTTCGTGTCCATTTGGGTTTTCCTTATTTATTCATCCTTCACTGACCTCCTTATTAGGCATTTTCGATCCCAATTGTCGGGTTTCCCGATCACTTCTCAACTTACTGACTTACTCTTACACTCCCTTATATTTGATGGCATCCCTACCTAAGAATTTTCATTCCTTAGTCCATCCTTTCTCGCTTGTTACCATTTCACGGTACTTCATTTCGAGTTAATTCCTTATGGTCTACTTATCGACTCCTTAGACCCCCTTGGAAGAGTTCCTTTTGTTAGCCCCGTCCTCTACTCCCATAGTCCAGAGTAGAGGTCTCTATCCATGAAATTTCATATCCAAACCCTTTCACCCTTCCTAGAAGGTTCTCTTAATATCTTCAAGCCCTTTCGGACTTCCCAATTTCTGTGATCTCCCTTCGAGTATTATGTACTTTGCCTTAAGCTTTATTAAGATGGGATGGGCTAATCCATCTTCTTAACATTTATTTCTAGACTAGGGTCTGCCACCTTTCCTTCTTGTCACTAGGGCTTCATATTCCCGACCTGTCCAATGGTTATGGCATGCACTGTGTTACGGGACCTTTAAGACGCTTAGGGCTTTGGACGATTTGGTGGAAATAAGGGCAGTTAGTCATACAAAAAGTCTTGAGAAGCTTGACATAGCTTCATGCACATGAGATTGGGGTGGGGACGGGATAATGTCTCTATCCTCATACAGACACAGAGTTTTGTTATGGGATTAAGGGTTGGATGTCACGTACATCTACTCATTTTCAGGGTAGAAGTGGATGTGCTTCTATCTAGGTGGCCAGTAATGTCGCTCCAATGCCACAAGTAGGTACATTAGACGAGTTGGCCTATGATTGCATATTTTCCTTCATGATGAAGTTTGTGTATTGGTTGATAAACACACCATTGAGATGAGAAATGAATATTAAAAACTAAGATCTTGAAAATGAGAAATTTTAAAGAAAATAAGGAGTCTGGCACACTCCAATTTAAAATCTATTTATTGAAATTACATTTTGAAATACCCATTCACTGAGTTGTAGAAACTCACCCACCCTTTTTAGGAAATAGCAAAAATGACTAGGGACAACACTAAGCCTTACTCTCTGTTAGGTATGCTTAATTTCTCTTAAGCTTGTATTTTATTTGATATATGTCATTCCAGGGAACAAGGTTAAAAGTACACCTGGCTCCTCTTGAGTTAAAGGAGGAAACCTCTCTTGAACCAAGAGAGCAGCAGGTTGTTCATGGGGATTCGACCAAACTGGGTCGGGGTGTGACACAAAGAGTACTAAAAATTATAGAAAAGGATCTTGGGACAAATTGGAAGAGAAAACTAGACCAGTTTAGGCGAACCGGACCTAAACCTGTTTGAAACGGTTTGAACCATCATTGAACCGATTGCTAAATTTATTTTTCTAGGTGACTTAAAATATTCAAATTGGGGAATTGAAGCCACCATTGGATAGAGAATGAATTAATTTTGTGAAAATTGATCGAATCGGGCCTGAACCGGACAGTTTAAGCATTGAACTTGGTCAGACCAGTACAGTATGGTTCAAAATAGTGTTGTCTTCTTCCTTCAAATGACGATACTGTTCAATCAATGCATGAACGGACAGTGCCAGTGAAGAGAGAACATCTCTATTTAGGGTGTTTAAGGGCGAGGATAAGCTTGACCAAGATGTGAAATGATTGGGGAGAGAATCCCCGAGCTCCCTATGTAAAACCCGTCAAATTGGACTAAAAGAAACCGGAAAAGAGAACTGGTATAAGTTTCTACACGAAGAATCAAGCTGTTTAATGAATGAAAACTAGCTAAGGTAGAAAAATAAAAAATCCTAAGTGACCAAAATTTCACAAAAAACTTCAAGGAAGAACCGGGATGTGGACTTGAAGAGAAAATTGAACCGGTTTGGGGTGAACCAGACCGTACTGGCATGAACCATAGTGAACCAGTTCACAAATTCATTTTTTTAGGTGGCTTAAAAATGACAATTTGGGAAATTGAGACCACCATTAGATAGAAAATAAATTTAGATAAATTTAAAAATTTTCAAATTTTAGAAAACGAGTCGAATTAGGTCTAAACCGATCAAAATTTGAATTTGGGTCACCAAAATCGGTCGGATTGGACCAGTCAACAAACCAGTCAATGGTCAATGAACTAGACAACGGTCAACAGTCAACGACTGACAGGGTAGCCATGCTGGCAATCCTCGTCAGAAAAACTGACCAATCACAGTGCGCCACATGGCACATCATCGTCTTTAACTTTCAGACGCTGATAGAGAAGAGAGAGAGAGAGAGAGTGGTAGTTGCCAGAAAAGCTGGAGACTCCAGCGACTCAAAAAATGCTCTGGTCAGGTCGCCGGTAGCCGAATCTTACACCAGCGGGTAGCATGAGCACTTTTCGAGCTCCCTATATAAAGAGCACCCCTCCATTCAATCTCAGCATCCCATAATCGACCGAAGAAGATGAACTACTCAGTTTTCCAGCGAGCATCAAACCAGAGCTCCGACATTAGGGCTTTTCTCCACCTTAGAAGCTGCATTTGGTACCATTAGAACTTGGAGGAAGTCCTCTACCCAAATGCAACCTCTATTCTGCCCGAGAGCCACTGTAGAAGAATGAGGAAGCTCAAATAGTAATGCTGCTCCTCGACTGTTAGTAGACCGAGTTGCTAAAGCTCAACTCAATCCATCCCTAGGCTAATGCTGGCCAAACCAAGCCCCCCAAACACCACCTAGAGGTGTCCTGACCTTCCCTAAGCTAGCATGGTAAGCCCCCCTGCCAGAAAACACTGTTCACAACTGAATTTTGTAAGACTTCAACACAAAAATTTGCATTGCTTAGATCATAAATTGAAGCACGGTTTGATCCATGAAGGACCCTTGTGACAAGAGCAACACGGTGATAACCCAAGCTTTGACCGTCGGATCCTCATTGGTAAGATATAGAAGCTTTCTCTCTCTAGGCTGCATTTTCCATCGAAGCTACGTTTGAGCTCATTTCCTAATTAAACTTATTTAATCGGAATGGGATTCTCCCTAATTTTAATGGTGAAGGGGTTTGTTTGTTTACTATTCTTAGGACCATTTTCCTAGCAAGATCACTTCATCAAGAGATAGGATTTTAGGAATTTCGAGTATTTTATTAATAGAGGAGTACAATATGTTTGGGGGTTTTTGCCCTATTACAGAAAGTGGTCACAAAATAAATAGGGAGCTATGGGATTCTTGATAAGCATCCTCCTAGTTAAGGTTATACGGCCTTTGCTGGCATTTATAACTTCACGCTTGACTTCCATTGTACTTTGGGTTATGCCCTCAATAGGTCCTAGCACCATTCTTCTGGATACTTCCCCATTTAGTCTTTTTAGATTCCTACCATGCCTTAGGCATTGGGAAGCTTCTAGGGTTGTCTTCCTATGAGGACAAGATGCTGAGTAGAGTCATTCCTAGTTTTCTTGGTTCCTCTCTCGGGAGCCATCTAAAAATTTTAAGATAAATCCTATTAGTTACTATATTTTCAAGTCATGATTATGTACTCGAGGAAACATGCTCTCATACCACTTTAGTTGTCACACCCCAACTCGATTTGGTCGGATCCCCATGATCAACTCGCCACTCTTCCGATTTATTAAAGGGGTTCCTCTTATTATAAACCGAAAAGAGTAAGGCATCATTTAAACCTACACCTTTTCCTGGAATAACATAAATGAAAACTGCATAATATTTTAAATTTATCATACCTGTCTCATAGGGTAGGCTTTCTAGAATTTCCTAAAAGAGATATAAGGGAGGAGGGTGAGAATAACAACTCAGTGAATGGGATTTCAAAATTTTTAACTTTTAGGAAAAAGAATTGTATTGGAGTGTGCTAGACTCCTTTCTTTCAAAAATCCTTTCATTTCAAATCTCGGTTTTTACCACCATTTCTTATTAATCACGATGTGTCATCACCCAACACACATTCTTCATCCTGAAGGTCAAACACAAATTCGCAAGCTAGTACGTCCACTGAACCCACTTGTGTTGTCGAAGCAACTTTACCGGCCACCTAGATAGAAGCACGTCCACTTCTACCCTGAGAATGAGTGGATGTTCTTGACATTCGACCCTCAATTCCATAATAAATTCTCTATGTCTGTATGAGGATAGAGACCTCATCCCATCCCTACCCCGGTCTCATGCACTTGATGCTACTCCAAATTTTGCATGGTCACCTAGTACGACGAACTGCCCTTATACCCACGAGGTCATCCAAGGCCTTTAGGACACATCACTGCCCCTCTTGGGCATCTTGATGGTCCCATAATCATAGTGCATGCAAAATTAGTATTTTCTTATTATGCCATATAATTTGTGGTGCCACTGGTCCAACGGCCTCAATCCTCAACTCAAACTATAGCTATTTGTCTTGACTAGTCCATCGACCTGTGATATTGCACTACCACTAGTTGACTGAGTATGTCAGTCAAATCTTGGTACCATGGCCAAACAATTCATTTATTAAAGTTTTATGGCACATATCTTATATTTTTTTACGAGCTCCTGCTCGTACCCACTAGCCTATGGCCCACTGTTCGAGATTTACAAAACTAGGATTATTAGCCCCCAAGTTCCAAAATCGAGGCCCTTGGCCTATAAGAGTTATTCGAGCTCCTGTCAATAAGGTCTCCCAAATTGTTTAAGCATTGGCACATAGTCAAGGGAGAGCACTTTTGATAAAAATAAATTTTCAACTATCTATCATACCAACTGAGTATGAGGATATCTCCGCTAATAACCGATGAATGGGTTTTCCACTTACTCCAAGAAAGTTTCATTATACTAATCGGGTATGATTTACTTATAATCTGTAAATAGGATTTTCGCATCATTTTCACATCACTTCTTTAAGTTGTGATGTTTAAAATACCTATAAATAGTGGGTTTTCATTTCAAGGTACTTATCATTCCCAACCGGATATAATATAAAATCCCACTCACCGTTAATGTAGTGAATTCCACTCGACCAGTTCTTTGTATTCACGCGAGCTTGTACCTACTGGCGTTCCCGGTACTTTGTATTCCTACATGATGTAAACATCCTTATTCATTATCCATTGGCCTAATAGCCTTCATTCATTCCAAATAAATGAGAAAACCAAACTTTCTATTTATTTGCAATTAGGTCCCTAAAGTTATTTTTCTTTAACTATAAGTCCCTAATGCCAGTTTTTCCACAAATTGAGTCCCGAAACTTTTAAAATTTATCTTAGGACCTCAATATATTCAAATTCACAAAAAGGTGTTTAATTTCCCCAAATTTCCAATTTGGTCCCCCAACTTTTCCAAAATTACCATTTTACTATTCTTTTACAAAAATGGTAAGTTTCACCCCAAAAATTCTAAAATTCCTCAACTGGCCATGTAACATTCTTATTATGCCCAATTGACCCTCAATTTTATAAAATTGCATCTTGTTCCTTTGAATTTTTGAAAGTCCTCAAATTTCCCCCAATTTAAACTCCTTAACAGAGCCAGATTTAATTTTATCAAATTGACCAATCAAACACATCAAAGATTTGAAATTGAAGTTAAAATTGAGATCCTACATATTCATACAATTTAATAAAACTTTGAATTGCAAGTTTTGATGCCGGAACAAGTTCAAACGGAGCTTTGCCAAAAAATTGATGGTAGAGAGAGAAAGCTTCGATTTCTTACCGGTGAGGGCTCGACGGTCTGAGCTTTCTATTTGGGCAGATAGCTCTTGTCCTAAGGTTAATCCTAAAATAAAGAATTTTATGAATTGATGCCGAATTGAGTTAGAATTTCATCATTGAAATTCTGTCGGTTCTCTCACTAGCACTAGTTGGGAATTGTAGAGTGGAGTTGAATTGACTTACCTTTCAGTCCTAATTCGGCCGTGGGAGGGCTTGGTTTGGCCTAAGGAGGGCTCAAATTGGCCAATTTCAGCTCGGTCAAGATAAGGGAGCTTCGGTCCACCGGAGCTGCTTCATTGTTCCATCATGACGGCACTTCTCTAGCGACTATTAGAGTAAACGAAGACTACATGTAAACCCCGCACATTTGAGTTAAGGAAAACCGGGAAAAGAACCGGTCAAACCGAATAAGAAAATCAAACCGGTTTACATTTGGGAATAAGCAATATGAAAATTTACAACTTTCGGTTGATCCAAAGGATTTATTAAATATTGGAAAAGGAACTTAAGACAAACTAGAAAATAAAAACCAAATTAGTTCAGGTTAACTAGATTCCATAAAAATTTCAAATTTAAGTGTGCTTACTTGAGAGTAGTATGAGGATGGGTGACCTCCTGGGAAGTATGATTTTTTGTAACCCGAAATTTCGGTCAAAAATTTTTATGCGAACGTACGAATTATCATAAATAGCCATCAATTAATATATATTTAATTATTGAAATTAATACCTAAATTAAATTATTGGAATTAATACAAATAATTTAATACCGAAATTAAATTATGGGAGTTAATACCAAAATTAAATTATTGGAATTAATACCAATAATTTATGGCAATATTAATACTAGTAATAAATCTCGCCCATTTAATACACGGGTTTTATGACTATATAAAGAGGTCATCCCCATTTCATTCTCCTCACATCTGAACACTTCTCTCTACTGCTCCATTTCCCGGTAAAGCTCGAACCAGTGCTTCAACTTGAACAAAGGTCGGGCTCTTTAGAAACGGGGAGAAGACAGCTATCTGATAGCAAACTCCAGTCAATCCGAGAATCGTTGGAGAAGCGCCGACATGATGGAATAGTGAAGCAACTCCGGCGGACCGAAGCTGCCCTATTTCGGCCAAGCTAAAATCGGCCATTTCAAGCCCTCCTCAAGCCAAACCAAGCCCTCCTAACACTTCCTCAGCCTTTCCACGGCCGAATTAGGACCGAAAGGTAAGCCAATTCGTCTCCCCTTTATAATTTTCGATCGGTGCTAGAGAGAGAGTCGACCGAATTTCAATGAAGAAATTCTAATCCAATTCCGCATCAATTGATACAATACTTGATTTTAGGATGAATCTCAGGACGGGTCCTATCTGCCTAGATCGAAAGCTTGGACTGTCGTGCCTTCACCTGTGAGTAATCGAAGCTTTCTCTCTCTATAGTCTGTTTTCCGGCAAAGCTCCGTTTGAGCTCATTCCGATGTTAAAATCTGCGATACAAGAACTCAATTTCAACTCCAATTTCAATAATTAGAAGTTTTTGATTGGTTAATTTGATGAAATCAAATTCGGTAGTGTTGAAGAGTTGAAATTGGGGGAAAATTTGGGGATTTTCGAAATTCAAAGGGGCCAAAATACAATTTTATGAAATTGAGGGTCAATTGGGCATGAAAATAATGTTGGAGGACATTTTTGGAAATTTTGGGGAAAAACTTACCATTTTTGTGAAAGAAGGGCAAAATGGTAATTTTGGAAAAATTGGGGAACCAAATTGGAAATTTGGAAAATTAAACCCCTTTTTGGTGAAATTGAATAAATTGAGGTCCCACGATAAATTTTAAAAGTTACAGGACTCAATTTGAGGAAAAACCGACATTAGGGACTTAAAGTTAAAGGAGAAATAACTTTAGGGACCTAATTGCAAATAACTAAAAGTTTGGGTTTTCTCATTCATTAATGAATGAAGGCTTTTATGCCGGGTAATAATGAACAAGGTTGTTCATATCATGTAGGAACGTTAAATACCAGGAATGCCAGCAAGGACAAGCTCGCGTGAATACAAAGAACCAGTCTAGTGGAATTCACGACATTAACGGGTGAGTGGGTTTACTAACATCATACCCGGTTGGGGATAATAAGTGCCTCGATATGAAAACCCACGTTTAGTGGTATTTTAATAATCACTACTTTGAGAAAGTGATGTGAAAGTTATGCGAAAAAACTACTTATGGGTTGTAAGTAGATCATACCCGGTTGGTATGATGAGACTTCCTCGAAGGAAGTTGAAAACCCGTTCATCGGTTATGAATGGAGATGTCCTTATACCGGTCGGTATGATGAACAGTAAAAACCTATTTTTATCGGAAGTGCTCTCCCCTGACTGTGTGCCAATGCTTAAACAATTTGGGAGACCTTCTCGATGGGAGCTCGAATAGCTCTAATAGGTCGGGGGCCTTGATTTTGGAACTTTGGGGCTAAATGCCCGATTTTAAAAATCTCGTACAGTGGGCCCAAGGCTAGTTGGCACGAGAAGGAGCTCGTAAATGAACATGATATATGTGTCATAAAACTTAATAAGTGAATTGTTTGGCCATGGTACCAAGATAGGACCGACATGCTCAGTCAATTAGCGGCAGTGCGACATGACAGGTCGACAGACTAGTCAAGAGAAACAGCTGCGGGTTGAGTTGAGAGTCGGGGCCGTTGGACTAGTGGCACCACAGATTACATCATACATGAGAAACGAAGCTTGTTATGCCAAATATTAATCTTTAGGGATGTCCAAATTATGTAGGAATACGTAGGACTAGAATGCCAACAAGGATAAGCTAGCATGAAAGTAGAAACCGACTGGAGAAGGATACACTTCAGTTATCCGGTGAGTGCATTTATTCATATCATACTCAGTTGGGATGATGAGCACCTTGAAAATGAAAAACCACTTATATGTGGGATTTTAACATAACACCCAGTTGGAGTGATGTGAGAACTAAGTGGAAAAACTACTTACCAGATGTAAGTGGAGAGATCATACCTGGTTAGTATGAAGGACTTCCTAGAAAGAAGGAGAAAACCTGCTTGCCGGTCATAAGTGGAGATGTCATCACACCGGTTGTTGTGATGAATGAAAAGGTTATTTTATCAAAACTATTCTCCCCCTGACTGTGTGCCAATGCTTAAAATATTTGGAAGACCTTCTTGGTGAGAGCTAGATCAACTCAGATAAGCCAGAGGCCTCGGTTTTGGAACTTGTGGGACTAAAATGCCCGATTTTGAAAAATCACGTAAAGTGGGCCCAAGGCCAGTTGGCAAAAGTAGGAGGTCGAAAACAAACATGATATGTTAAATCCATGAAAATTCTTAATGAATAGATTATGAGATTTCTCCATGGTACCAAGAAAGGTCCGACATACTCGATGGACTAGTGGCAGTGCATCATGGCCATGTCTACGGATTGACCTAGACAAACAACAGGTCGAGTTAAGGGTCGGGGCTGTTGGACTAGTGGCACCAAAGATAAATGGCTTTGTGGAAAATTATTGTTTGTGCATACACTTGAGGTTCGGGACCAACAAGATGCCCAAGAGGGCCAGTGATGCATCCTAGGGGCTACTGGACGACATGGTGGAGATAAGCACAGTCTGTTGTGCCTGTAGTCAGGGAATCTCGACGTAGCTTCATGTGCATGAGGCTGGGGTGGGATCGGGATGAGGTCTCTGTCCTCATACGGACACGAAGTTTATTTCAGGTTTGAAGGTCACATGTCGTGAACATCCACTCAGACTCATGGTAAAAGTGGACGAGCTTCTATCTAGGTGGCCGGTAAAGTCGCTCTGATACCACAAGTTGGTGCAGTGGACGGGCTGCCCTGCGAATGTGTGATCACTTCTCGATAAAGAGTATGTGTTGACTATTAACACACCTAATGTGGAAAATGAGGAAAAATAGTTTTGAAAACTAGAAATTTGAGGAAAAGAATATTTTTAAAGGAAATAAGGAGTCTAGCACACTCCGATTAAAAACTGTTTTACTTGTGAAAACTTAATCCCAACCCCCATTCACTGAGTTGTAGAAACTCACCCCTCTTTTATATCCCTTTTCAAGAGTAGAGAAAATGACTAAAGAAAACACTCGGTTCTACCCTCTATCAAGTATGCTTAAAAGTTATTTTAAGCTCGTATTTTTATTGATTTATGTTATTATAGGGAACAAGGTTAAATTACGCCTGGCTACTCCTGAGTTTGAAAGGGGGGAAACCTCTCTTAAACCAAGGGTGTGGGGGGTTAATCATGGGGATCCAACCAAACCGGGTTGAGGCATGACAACTTGAGTGGTATCAGAGCCTAGTTCCCTTGAAGTATTATCAATACTATGCCTTGATACTAATTAAAACTTAATTACCGTGTGGGAAGAAGAGTCCCTAGAAAAGTTTCCGTAAAATCCAATCCTATACACTTGACTGTGAAAAAGACGCCTACCCCTAGAGGAGGTGGCTGTTCAACGATTCTTGAAAGGCGAGAAGAGAGTGCCCAAGGATATGGTCAATGATTATAGGAAACTTGTTGTTGCCCTACTAGAGCCAGAAGGCATTACCTATCCTCCTCCAAGGAGCCCAATGCCTCTCCTTGCACCACAACAACCAGAGAGGACTACAACTATTGGGATGCCCATGCCACCTTCATGAAAGTCCACCAAGTACCCCCACCTGCTCAATCCATCTTCAATCCTTCTCAATGGATGAAGTGAACATATGAGTGCGAGGCAGAGGTGTTAAGAAGGTTTGAACTTGAGGTCATACATGAAGTTCGTCACATAGGGAAATCCAAAGAGAATATGGATAGACTTCAACCAGTTCCTTAGATCCTTCAGACCATGAATCTTGCAACCGTTGAGAGGCTAACTCCCAGCCTATGACTCCAAGGGAATATGAAGTAGAAAATTTTTGTAATAAGCCGAGTACAGAGAGAAACTATCTCCTGAGTGAATGAAAGTTCAGTTTTTCTTGATTAAAATTTAACCACCTTGATAATGACAAGTACAACTAACAAAAATGAAAAAATACCAATAATGATCTGGGGAGTAGATAGAGAAAAGATTATCCAAATAAGAAAACTACGAGTCACCACTAGTTAACCCAAACCTTAAATATAACCAAATAAGTTTCCCCTACCCTGAGAATGGAGAAACCAAACAATAAGACTTAGGAGGAAATTCTAGAGGAGTCCACCTGGAGTTCACTAAGAAGGACATATCCTAACTAAGGGAAGGACGAAGAGTGTGAAGTCTGGTGTAAAGGAAGTAAGCATCAAAGGGTTCAGGAGTAGTAAAAGCCTAAATACCATAAGGAGCAAGGAAGAGCCTCTTTGTATATAAAAGTTAGGAAACCAAGAAGATTTGGGCTACCCTAAGGAAAACCAGTGGAATGGAAGCTGATCAGGAGGAAAGTAAGGAAGAAGTAGGAGTGCAGAAGATACTAAGCCACTTTAGGTAAGACAAGGAGAGAGGAAAGAGGAAAGATGTATGATAGAAAGTGGGACCATGGGAAGAGAAATTCCCAAGCTAAGTAACCGACATATGAACCATAAGAGGCTTGAACCGAAATAAGGAAACTCATTAAAAAGGGATATGGGGTTAAAGACGTACTAGAATGGCCAGCTATGACCTATTCTGGAAGAGCAGAGCAGCCAAATAGGGATGCCAAATGAACTTAGTTAAAGGAAATAACTAATAATAACAGGATAGTCAAAGAGAATAAACTATGCCCTAAGAAGGAATGGGAGGTAGTAAGGACTACACCCTAAATAGGACAAGGGGAGGGACATTAAGGACAAATAAGACTCGAGAGTCAACTGTCTCAAAACAATTAAACAAGGGTGATAATAGGATTAAGGCAGTTAACAAACTGACCCTTGTGAAAGTCAAACTCCAGTAAAGAAGGGAGAGGTGGAAAAGCCAAAAATATTTGGGAAATAAGGATGAAGGAAAGCCTTAAAGAGATTAATGTCTAAGACTAGAATAATGACCAAAAAGCCATGAGAAGGTTGAGCAAGCCTCTAGCAGGACAATCATGAGATCTTGAAACAAAGAAGTTGTGAATTCCACCTAAAAGAAATAGATGAGTATTGGGAATAAGTGAGAATGAAGATGAGGTATAAAAGAAGTATATGTAAGTTTTTAAGAGTAAAGGTAAGTAGAAGAGGATGGCCTCAGAGAATGCAATTTAAGGCTAGATGTCCTCAATGGCAAAAACTAGAAGAGAACCCCGACAGAAAAGAGTACAAACTACCAAGGAAGGAAACCTTAGAAGGACATAAGTGTTCCAATTAAGAGCTAATGGGACCAATAGATGTGGAAAGGAGATAAGTTCACAAAAGATATGCTGGTTGAGATGGAAAGATCAAGTACAAAGTAAAAGCACCTAGGAGGACCCAAGGAGTAAGTTAAATCCAAGTAACGGGTAAGTAGGAAAACATCATCAAAAGATGTCATACAAATAAGAAAGAGGTGGATTACCTATAAAAAGGAGGCAGAGGAAAGCACATCTAAGAACCCTCGGAAAAGTAAGTCCTCCAATTAAGAAGCAGTTAAAGTGAATGATCACTAACACCAAGACAAGCAATGGTCTCCACTCAATTAATGGAAACCATAAAAGTGAAAAACCTCCCCAAACAAGAAATCTATGCATAGACCCAAGAGAAGTCAACTCGAAATAAGAAGTTGGTGAATGATCACATGCAAGCAAAAAAGGATGGAGGGAAGAGAAACCCTTGAGTGAAAGACGCTAACATAAAGGACATAAGTAAGAAAGAATCTCCAAGTGTCGAAGGGTCGACAAGAAAACTAATGATTGAAACATGGGGCAAATCAATAAGGAAGTTGGTAAGGGACGAGTAGATGAGGACAAACCGATAAAATCATGATGTTAGATGGTAAAGGGACTAGTGAATAACATATAAGGTAGTTGGGGAACACTACTAAGTAATAAAAAGGAACAAAGCTACATGACTTCTAACGGTCAAAAAGGCAGGAACAGTTATCGAGGAAAAGGATTTGAAACTATATATCAGAACATTTTAGGACACATCATGCTACAAGGGACAGGTAAGTCCAAAAGTCCTAGGGAAAATATGACTCAAGTAAGGAAAAGGACAAACATTAAGTTTGGACAGAAGTTGTAATAAACAACGAATGAGGGAAGGGACAAAACTAGAGAAAAATGGTGATAACACCGAAATTTGTGAAAGCAAGTATGTAATGCTCAAAAGGACACTAAGCTAAGGGTTTCAATGATAAAAAGCATGACTAGACATATGAATGATTGGGCATCTTGGAACTCCCAATCTTAAAATTCTAAATAAGAACCTCAAGGGGGAGAATCTTGCCTTAAGCAAAAAAAGATGTGAAACTAAGGATATACTCTTGAACTCGTAGATAAGATATGTTTAGCTAGGATTAGGGATATCAATAGCTCGGGTCGGGGTGGGATTTAGCGAACCCGCGCCCGACCCAAGCTTGTGTCCAACAGACCTGCACTCGAGTGGACCCGAGCTCGAGTCTACTTCGTTGGGTCCAGACCCGATCCAATCTCGGGTCTGCTGGATCTGAGACCCACTTGGACCCAAATCCGCTGCTCTGGTCCATTTGGACCCAAGTCGAGTTTATCTTACTTATATATATATATATTTTTTACTAAAAATAAAGAATTCTAAATTATTATAATATATAATTTTTTTAATATTTCTTTGAAAATTCAATCTTTCAAATGTTTATTAGCTTTAATTTACCTAATAAATTACTAGCATAATTCACTTTATAATTTTTCATTAACTTTAATGTGCAAATAATGAAAAAATGATTTTACTATCAAATACTGAACTATTAATATGAGAAAATTAGAATATGAATACGAATTAAATGCTAATTTTTTATTTATATTAACAAAAATAAAATGGATAATGATATGGGTTGCATACGTATACATGCATGTGGGTGGTCCCCATATTAACATTCTTGTAATATTTTTTATATAATTATTAATATATAAAAATTTATTTATATAATTAAAATTCAATTTTTTAGTTAAAAATAAATTATAAATATATTAACCATGTTAAAAATTTGAACATCGGTTACACTTTTGTATTATTACAAGTATTTATAAATATATTAGGGTTTAAGAAATGAAAAAGAATCTATTAGGGTATAAAAAAGGAAAAAAAGTAATATAATATGGTGAGAAGATATTTGTAAATATATTAGGATATAAAAAAGGAAAAATAATCTATTAGGTTCTAATAAAGGAAAAAAAATATGACAAGAATATATTAGAGTTTAATAAAGAAAAAATAATCTATTAGAATTTTCTAATCTTTTTTTATACATTTAATGAAATTATGAGTTTTCAGTAAAAGAGTGAAAATTTTTTTAAAGGGATTGTGGGCCACCTTCGGGTCCACTTTTTTGGACTCGAGGCTTGGGTCCAGCCAGTCAGACCCAAGCCCGTAGGAACCAGCCAGCGGGACCTGAGGCTCGGGTCTCGAGTCCGCTCGGGTCCAATTGACCAGCCTAGCTAGGATAAGCTCTGTGGAATGAGTAAGCAATGGAAAGGAAATTCCTTAAGTGCGTGTTATAAAGGGGCTAAGTGAATATAATTGAAGTGTTAGCATGTCAAACAAACTCCAAGTTGACATCAAGAGAAGTTATTTCCCATGCAAATGATGCTAAATAAGTTTTTGGAAATAGAACTTCTAAAAGGAGGGGAGAGTTGTTAGCCCCGTCCCTTAAAGATAAGGAAACCAGGGAAAGAACCAGAGAATCTAAGTGAAAAAATTGAACCGGTTCACAAACCCCAACCGTTAGAGAAAGGGAAATTGGGAAATTTACAAATCTCGAGTGACATAAAGAGTTATAAAAACCATGGAAAGGGACTTTGGGACATATTGGAAGAGAAAACCAAACCAGTTCAGGTGAACCGATATAAATTGGATTGAACTGATTTGGACCATTTTGAACCATCATTGAACCAGTTACTAAATTTATTTTTCTATGTGGCTTAAAATATTCAAATTGGAGAAATAAAGCCACCATTGGATAGAGAATGAATTTAGATGAATTTAGAAATTTTTAATTTTGAAAAACTCAATTGAATCGGGCCTGAACCGGCCAGTTTAAGCATTAAACCCAATTTAGACTGGTCTGGTCTAGTTCAAAATAGTGTCGTCTTCTTCCTCTAGATGACGACACTATTCATTCGCTAGAAGAACGAACAGTGCCGATGAAGATGAAACGTTTTTGGTCAAGGTGTTTCAGGTCATGAATGAGCATCATTAAGGTGCCAAATAGTTGGGCAGATAGTCCCTGAGCTCCATATATAAAGAGCTCCTCTCCATCCATCATCCTTACACCTAAAAACTCCATTCTCTCTCAACTACTCAGTTTTTCGGTGAAGCTCGAACCAAAGCTCTGACATTGAGGTTTTTTTAAGCCTCCGTTTGATCCGAGAACTGCCGAAGGAGTGCCAGTGAAATCAAATAATGAAGCAGCTCTAACGGACCGAAGTTGCACTATTTTGACTGAGCTGAAATTAGCCAAATTCAGACCTCCTCAGGCCAAACCAAGCCCCCCACCCCCCCTCCCCCCCGACACTCCCACAGCCCTCACACGATGGTAATAGAGTTAAAAGTTAAGCTAATTCAGTACCCTCTGTCATTTCTGATCGGCGTTAAAGAGGGAAATTGTGAAAACTTCACGGACCAAATTCTCCCTCAGATCGATATGAATTGTTGCAATTCTTGATCCAAGGAGGAAACTCAAGACGAGAGCTACCTGCCTAGATAGAAAGCTTGGACTGCCCACCTTAAACTTTCAAAGATTTCTCTCTCTATGCACAGTTTTCGGGTGAAGCTCCATTTGAGCTTGTTTCGGCCTCAATTCATGTGATTTAAAGTTCAATTGAATCATATGGATGTATAGAAACTGAATTATACCTCCAATTTTAGCAATTAACCCCGATTGAATGGTCAATTTGTTGAAATCAAATTCGGCCAATTTGAAAGGGGAAAATTGGTGAAAAATTTTGGGGATTTTGTAAAATTGATGGACCAAATTGCAATTTCCCAAAATTGAGGGCCAATTGGCCATGAAAAGAATGTTGGAGGACCAATGGGTCAATTTTTAAAAATAATTGGGTTTATATAGCCATTTTTGTAAAGTAGGAGCAAAATTTTAATTTTTGAAAAGTTGTGGACCAATTTGGAAATTTGGAAAACTTGAGCCCCTTAAACAATTTTGAGTAAATTGAGGATCCAAAGTGAAGTTTGAGAAGTTTTAGGACTGAATTGGAAAAAAGTTAGCATTAGGGACCTAAAGTCAAGGAAAAATGAACTTTAGGGACCTAAGTGCAATTAATTGAAAATTTTGGCCTTATTCGTTCATACGTGAGAAATGAAGGTTGTTATGCCAAAGATGAATCTATTGGGATGTTCAAATTGTGTAGGGACATGAAGGAATGGAATGCCAATAAGGATAAGTTAGCGTGGAAGCGGAAACCAACTAGAGAAGGATACACTTCAAATATCAGGTGACTGGGATTATTGACATCATACCCAGTTGGGATGGTGAGCACCTCAGAAATGAAAAACCACTTATATGTGGGATCTTAACATCACACTCAGTTGGAGTGATGTGAGAACTAAGCGGAAAAACTACTTACCGGTTGTAAGTGGATAGATCATAACCGGTTGGTATGATGGACTTCTTGGAAGGAAGGAGAAAACCCGCTTGTCGATTGTAAACGAAGATGTTATCACACCCGGTTGGTGTGATAATGGAAAGGTTATTTTGTCAGAAGTGTTCTATCACAAATGCCCGATTTTGAAAAATCACATTCAATGGGGCCAAGGCCAGTTGGCACGAGTAGGAGCTCGTAAACAAATATGATATGTTAAAGCCATGAAAATTCTTAATGAATGGATTATGTGATTTCGCCATCATACCAAGACAAGATCGATATACTCGATGGATAGGCGGCAGTGCATGAGGGCCAGGTCGGTGGACCAGCCTAGATAAACAGCTGCAGGTTGAGTTGAGAGTCGTAGCCATTGGACTAGTGGCATAAAAGATAAATAGCTTTGTGGGAAATTATTTTTTGTGCATGCACTTGAGTTCTGGGACCATCAAGATGCCTAAGAGGTGTAGTGATGTGTCCTAGGGGCTACTAGACAACATGGTGGAGATAAGGGCAGTTTGTTGTACCAGTAGTTAAGGAAGCTCGACATAGCTTCATATGCATGAGGTCGGTTAGGGTTGGGATGAGGTCTTTGTCCTCATATAGACACAGAGTTAATCTTAGGTTTGATTTTCAAATGTCGCGAACATCCACTCAAACCTAGGGTAGAAGTGGATGGTCTTCTATTTAGGTGGTCGGTAAAGTCACTCCGATGCCACAAGTGGGTGCAGTGGACGGACAACTTTGTGAATCTATGATCCCTTCTTGATGAAGGATGTATGTTGATTGTTAAATAACCTAACGTGGAAAATGAGGAAAAAGGGTTTTGAAAATCAGACATTTGAGGAAAATAATATTTTAAAGGAAATAAAGAGTTTGGTACACTCTGATTAAAAGTTATTTTATTTATGAAAACTTAATCCCAACCCTCATTCACCGAGTTCTAGAAACTCACCCCTCTTTTATATCTCTTTACAGGAGTAGAGAAAATAACTAAGGAAAACACCCAGTTCTACCCACTATCAGGTATACTTAAAAGTTATTTTAAGCTCGCATTTTTATTGATTTATGTTATTCTAGGGAAAAAGGTTAAATTATGCCCGACTCCTCTTGAGTTTGAAAGGGGGAAACCTCTCTTAAACCAAGGGAGCGGCGGGTTGATCATAGGGATCCAACTAAACCGGGTTGGGGCGTGACATAGTGTCCGTATCAAGACCAAAAGGCGGTATTAGGGATATCTGACTCTTGGATTCTGAGTTGGTGGTATCCTGACCGAAGGTCTATCTTGGAGAAGTAGGTTGATCCTTTTAATTGGTCAAACAGGTTGTCGATCTGTGGAAGTGGATATTTATTCTTTATGGTGACCTAGTTCAATTTTCAATAATATATGCATAGCCTCATACTCTCGTCCTTCTTTTTTATGAATAGTAATGATGCACCCCATAGAGACTTGCTAGGGCGTATGAAACCCTTTTCTAATAAATCGTCCAACTGCTCCTTTAAATCCTTTAACTCCACTGGAGCCATTCAATAAGGGGCTTGGGATATGGGACGTGTTCCGGGGATTATCTCTATGGTAAATTCTAGTTGTCGACTTGGGGGTAATCTGGGTAGTTCCTCAAGGAATACGTCCGACTAGTGTTCAACCACCGGGATGTCTTCTGGTCTTTTCTCCTTTGACTTCTCTTTGATGACCATTGCGAGATAAGCCTTACAACCCTTATGTATCATCTTTTGAGCCTTTATGTGGGACACTAAATGCACTTCTCCCTTCCTCCTATTTCCTTGGAAATGTAGTTCGAGTGTTTCAGGAGTGTGGAAAGTTATTACCTTCTTCCCACAGTCCACCTTGGCTTGATGGGTACTTAACCAATCCATTCCCAGAATTATTTCTACCTCCCTTAGAGGTAATGGGATCAAATTCGCCTCTAGTTTAACCCCTCCAATCATGATCTCACATCCCTTTAACTATTTGTCCCTATTCATTCCTTCTCCTAAGTGTGTGAGGATGTTGAGACTTTGTTCTAGGGAGGTAAGTTCCCGGGGAAGACCTAACATTAGATCTTCCTTGATGAAGGATCTCTCTGCTCCCGAGTCAAAGAGGGCGTAGACTTTTCTTCCCCATAAGTGTATGTACCCTGAATGAAGAAACACACATTTTTATAAAGAAAGTCTAAATTTCTTTATTGAATAGAATAAAATTACAAGTTTTGTCTCAATTTTGGTTAGGGAGGTTTTGTGAAGTACCCGCTATGGTACTATGGTCTTTTCTGGCCTCTTCTTGTTGTGGCATCCTCCCTTGGAGTCCTTGGGGTGGTCCAAGTATATTTCATTGTTTATTCTTCCTAAGAGTGGGGCATTCACTTGCAAAGTGCCCCAGTTGTCCATATCCGAAATAGGATGAGCATGCTCCCTCATGGTAGCTCTAGCTTCTATGATAGCAAGGGCTCCTTGGTAGTATGGTGGGAATCAGGTGGTCACACGTCCTTCCTTCTTTGGAAACCACCCTATTTCCCCACTTTGGGCCATTTAGCTCCTTTCGTCCCCCGCGACAGCCTTGGCCTTTATCCTCCTTTTATTTGGCTTGCTCCATCTGACGACATTAGGTTTGTACCAAACGCTCACATTTGTGGGCCATACTGATTATGTCTGCCAGATCTGTGGGGCATCTTAGCACTTCCATCCGATCTCATATGTCCATGTTAAGACTGTCCATGAACCATTGGCAAATATCTATAGGTTTGACTAGGTCGGGGGCAAAGGGTCTTAACTCGTTAAACTTGGTTTCATACTCTGAGATAGAGTTAAGCCCTTGTCTGAGTCGGAGGAAGCCTTGCCTATTCTCATTGATCAGATGTGGAGCTAGGTATTCCTTCGTATACCTCTCATCAAATTGTTCCTAGGTAGGGGTGGTGGTATACAAGCTTCAGATGTTGTCCCACTACCTTTTCGCATTAGCTTCCAGGAAAAACTCTACCAAGATTACCATGTGCTTTGGTGAAATCCTGACTATCCCCATGAGTTTCTTGATGCTGGCTAACCAGTCCATAGCAGCTCCAACATCCTTCTCTCCTAGGAAAGGCTTATATCTCAACTGAAAGAGAGTTTTGAGGTATTTAGGGATGTCAACTAGAGGGGGATTGTTAATAGGAGGGGGCTGGTGTAAGATTGTATTTCCTCGGGCTCAGCTTGAGAGTTCGTGTCCACCTCAAGGGAGAGGTTAGGTCGTCCAAACAATTGGGTGAACTGCTCATACTGTCTCTGATGCTCCGAGCTGAATCCAGGCGGAACTGTCTGGGCTCCTCAGGGAGTTTCCACAGGGAGGGGTTGTTGGACAGAGTTGGAAAATGCGACTCTTGTTCTCTTGGTTCCTCTCGTGGGAGCCATCTATAAATTTTAAAGCTTATTTCTCTTAGTTACTATTTTATATAGTCTTGATAATGCATTTGAGAAAACATGCTCTAATACCACTGAAGTTGTCATGCCTCGACCCAGTTTGGTCAAATCCCCGTGAGCAACTCGCTACTCCTTTGGGTCCATGAAGGGTTTCACCCTTATCTAGACCGTGAGGAGTTAGGTGCCCTTTTTCCTGTATTTCCTAGAATAGCATTATACAAAACTGAATATTTTATAATGGACATACCTTAAGTTCCAATAAGGGAGGTCTTTAAGTTTGGTTCTTCCTTGGTTACTTGAAAGGGGTAAAAGGGAGGGGTGAGTTCTACAACTCACTCAGAGGGTGTTGAAAGTGAGTTTTCAAAACAAATTTATCCAACCCGTGCCAAGGTTATCATTTCCTTTTAAAAAAAGGGTTTTCTTTAATTTTGGTTTTCAAAACCTTTTCCAATTCATTATTGTGTGTTTAGCTCTCTTAGCCCATCCCCTTGCCTCGGGAGGCATTTAGCAAACAAACACACGCCCTTAATAAGGAAGGGTACACACATTCGAAGGTGCAGCCCATCCATTGCACCCACTTGTGGATCGGAGCGTCTTTACCATCCACCAAGATAGAAGCCTATCCACTTCTACCCTGGGTATGAGTGGAATGTCCCAAACGTCCAACCCCTAGACCCGAATGCCACTTCATGTCTGTATGAGGATGAAGACCTCATCTTGACCCCACCCGGTCTCATGCACAAAAAGCTCCCAAAGCTTCATGACTAACTGGCATGCCAAACTGCCCTTATTGCCCCCCATGTCATCCAACAACCTTTGGGACCCATCACTACCCCCTAGGGTGTCTTGATGGTCTCATACCATAAGTGCATGCACAAACAAAAGTTTTCCACATATATCCATTATCTTTAGTGCCAATGATCCAACGACCCATGCACTCAAACCGACTTGCAGCTATTTGTCTAAGCTGGTCCATCGACATGGCCCTGATGAACTGCTGCCAGTCCATCGAGTATTCATGACTTGGTACCCTAGTGAAATCACACAATCAATTTCATTAGAAATTTTCATGGCTTTTCATAATCAATTTGTTTACGAGCTCCTACTCGTGCCCACTAGCCTGAGGCTCACTACACGTGTTTTTCCAAAATCGGGCATTTAGCCCCATGAGTTTAAAAGTCGAGGTCTCTAGCCTATCTAAGTTGTTCTAGCTCCCATAAAAAAGGTCTCCCAAATATTTTAAGCATTGGCACACAGTCAGGGGAGAACACTTCTGACAAAAAATTATTTTCAACTTCATCACACCAACCGGGTGTGATGATATCTCTACTTACAATAGGTAAGCGGATTTCTCCTTTCCTCAAGGAAGCTCATCATACCAACCGAGTATGGTTATCTCTACTTGTAACCAATAAGTAGATTTTATCCGTTAAAAATAGTACTCCTCATCCCAACCAGGTATGAAGTTAGATAATCCAACTCACCTAATGACCGTGACGTGTTCGTCCCCAATTAGTTTTTCCAAGTCCACGCTAGCTTCTCCTTACTGGCATTCCAGTTTCTTGTGTCCCTACATGATTGGTGCATCCTTATCAATTAAGGTTTGGCATGACAACCATTGTTTTCTCATGTATGAGTGACTATACTCAAAATTGTTGGTTTATTGCACTTAGATCGCTAAAGTTCATTATCTTTAACTTTAGGTCCCTAATGCTATCTTTTCGCCAAATTGAATGTCAAGGCTTCCAAAATTCCCTTGGGTCCTCAATTTACTCAAAATTGTGTAAGGGGCTAAAGTTTCCCAAATTTCCAATTGGGTCCCTAACTTTTCAAAAATTACAATTTTGCTCCTACTTTCAAAAAAATGAAAATTTAACCTCAAATATTCCGAAAATTGACCAATTGGTCACTCAACAACTTTCTCATGACCAATTGGCCTTCAATTTTGGGAAATTGCAAAGAGGTTCCTCAATTTTTTGAAATCCCCAATTTTCCTCAAAATGTTTCCCCAATTTCTCCTCTTCAAACTCACCAAATTTGATTTCTTCAAATTGGCCATTCAATCAAGGTTAATTGCTCCAATTGATGAAATGGATCCGTTCCTATACTTCCATACAAATTGGGTCCGAATTGAGCTAAAACTGAGCTTCGTCGAAAAATTGTAAGTAGAGAGAGAAAGCTACGAAAGCTTACCGTCAGAGGTGCGGTGGTCCGAGCTCTCTATCTAGGAAGGTAGCTCTAGTGTTGAGATTACTTCTAGGATCAAGAATTACTAAAATTGATGTCCAATTGATGGTGAATTTGGATAGAGAATTTTGACACTTTCTCTCTCTTACATTGATCTGTAATGATAGAGGAGAAACAAATTGGCTTACCTTTCACCTCTATTGAGGCCGTGTGAGGGCCGTGGGGGTTTTGAGGATGCTTAGTTTGGCCGGAGGAGGGCTGAATTTGGTCGAATTTAGCTCAGCCAAAATAGGGAAGCTTCAATCCATTAGAGCTACTTCACTGTTTGATTACGTCGACATTTCTCTCATGGTACTCGGGTCGATAGAAAGTTGCTATCAGGTAGCTGACTTCCCCCGGAGTTTGTAGGACCTGACCTTGCCTTCTAAGGCTAAGAAAACTGCCCAAGTCGGAGCTCTGGTTTGAGCTTCACCAGAAAATTGAGCAGTTGAGAGAGAATGGCGATTTGAGGTGTGTGAAGGATGAAGGTAGATAAGCTCTTTATATAGGGAGCTCAGAGACCCTCTACCCGACCACTTTCCATTTTGGTCTAGCTTATCCTTGTTTGAAAATGGCTTGATCAGAGTGGTTATATCTTCATTAGAGAAGAAAGTTTTTTGCATTTATAAACAGTGCTGTCATCCATAGGAAGAAGATGACACTTTTCTGAACCGGATCGGACCGTTCCAACCGATTTAATGGCGAAAATTGGCCGATTCAGGCCCGATTCGACTAGTTTTTCTCAAAATTAAAAATTTCTAAATTAATCTAAATTTATTCTCTATCAAATGATGGCTTCAGTTTCCTAATTTGAATATTTTATGCCACCAAGAAAAATGAATTCAAGTATGGTTCAAACCGGTTCAATCTGGTTTATGTCCGCTTCACCCTGAGCTAACCTAGTTTTCCCCTCCCATTTGTTCCAAGGTTCCTTTACATGATTTTTAGGACTATTTGAGTTATTTATGATTTTCCAATTTACCCTTTCTTTATCGGTTATTGTTTGTGAACCGGATCAGTTTTCTCTTTTGAAATGACCTGTTCCTGATTTTCTTATCTTTAAAGGGAGGGGATTACAGGTCAAGCAGAGGATCCTCGAGCTCCCTATATAAAGAGCTCCCCTCCATTCATCCTCCACACACCTCAAATCGTCCTCCTCTCCAAAGTGCTCCATTTTTCGACGAAGCACAAACCATTGCTCTAACTTGGGCTCTTTTCTCAGCCTTAGAAGGAAAATTCGGGTCCTACAGACTTCGAGGGAAGTCAGCTACCTAACAGCAACCTCCGTTCGACCCAAGGATTGTCGAAGAAGCACCGGCGGGATCGAACAGTGAAACAGCTCTGTCGTTTCGAAGCTGCCCTATTTTGGCCGATCGAAATTCGACTAATTCAAAACTCCTATGGCCAAACCAAGCCTCTGCATAGTCTCCACGACCATTACACGACCTCCACAAAGGCAAAAGATAAGCCAATTCAACCCTCCTCTGTTGTTGTAGATTGGTTCTAAAGAAAGTGCTAAACTTGACTAACCAAATTCACCTTGATCCTGACATCAATTGTAGCAATTCTTGATTCTAAAAGGACCCTAAGGAAGAGAGCTACATTTCCAAATCAAGAGCTCAGACCGCTGCACCACCGATGGTAAGCTTTCGAAGCTTTCTCTCTTTTCATACAATTTTTCGACGAAGCTCCGTTTGAGCTCATTTTGGACCCAGATTCTGCAATTCAAAGCTCTATTTGATCGTATAAAAGTGTAGCAACCGATCCATGCCATTTCAGGCCCTAGAGGGATATTGGAAGCCTGGGGGACTTAAATAATAACAATTTAACATTTGAGACCTAAAGTCAAAGATTTTGAACTTTAGGGACCTAAGTGAAATAAGGTGGAAATAAGGGCCTAAATGTAGATACATGAAAATAGAGGGGCTATTAATTCCAAGTCGTTCCTAACGAGGATACCCAAACCATGTAGGAATAAATTCAGATAAGGACGTGAGCAAAGGAAATCCAACAAGATTTGGAAGACAGACACGTCATAGTCACCGGGTGAGTGGGACAGTTTAAATGTCATACCCGGTTGGGGTGATGAGCACCTTCATTAACTGAAAACATCATGCTCGGTGGGGATTATGGGTACTTTTAAGAAAGGAAAAACCTACTTACTGGTTGTAACCAGACCTACCTCTATCATCACACTCGGTTGGTGTGATGAGTGCCTTAAGCTAAGAAAGATATTTTTTGTCAAAAGTGTTCTCCCTTAACCATATGCCATTGCTTAAAGTCTTTGGGAGACCTTCTTTACAAGAGAAAGAATAGTTGTAAACCCTGTCCTACAAAGATAAGAAAACTGGGAAAAAAATTGGTCAATTCAAAATAGAAAATCAAGCCGGTTCACAGACCATAACAAGTAAAGAAAGGGTAAAATGAGAAATTGACAAATCCCAAGTGACTCAAAGAGTCATAAAAATCATGATAAAGATTCTCGGGACAAATGGGAAGAGAAAACTATATCGGTTCATTGTGAATCGAACCTAAACTGGATTGAACTGAATTGAACCATACTTGAACCGGTTTCTAAATTTATTTTTCTTGGTGGCTTAAAATGTTCAAATTCAGAAATTGAAGCCACCATTAGATAGAAAATAAATTTAGATTAATTTATAAATTTTTAATTTTTGAGAAATCGGTCAAATCGGACTTGAACTGGCCGATTTTCGCCATTGAACACAGTCGGACCGGTCCAGTCCAGTTCAGAATATTGTCATTTTCTTCATAAGGATGACAATATTGTTCACAAATGCAGAAAACTTCCTTCTCCGGCGAAGGTTGTCAATCATGAAAAAGAACCGACCAAACCTAGCTGCTTATACGTGAGAAAAAGATGGTTGTCATGCCAAACTTTAATTGATAAGGATGTCCAAATCATGTAGGGACTCGTGTGACCGGAACGCTAGCAAGAGAAATCTCATGTAGACTTGGAAAACTGACTGGGGAGGAACACGTCATGGTCATTGGGTGAGTGGTATTATCTAAGTTCATACCCGGTTGGGATGAGCAGTACTATCTTTAACTGATTGTACTTACTGGTTGTAAGTAGAGGTAATCATACCCAGTTGGTATGATGAGTTTCCTTGAGGAAAGGAGAAACCCACTTACCAGTTGTAAGTGGAGATATCATCACACCCAGTTGGTGTGATGAAGTTGAAAATAATTTTATGTCATATGTGTTCTCCCCTGACTGTGTGCTAATGCATAAAATATTTGGGAGACCTTATTAATGGGAGCTAGAACAACTCAAATAGGCCAAAGGCCTCAGTTTTTCAACTCATGGGGATAAAGGCCCATTTTTGGAAAAACACGTGTAGTGGGCCCAAGGCTAATGAGCACGAGTAGGAGCTCATAAAAAAATTGATTATGAAAAGCTATGAAAATTTCCAATGAAATTGATTGTGTGATTTTGCCATGGTGCCAAGTCAGGACCAACAGTACTCGATGGACTAGCGATAATGCATCAGGGCCAGGTCGATGGACCAACTTAGATAAACAGATGCAGGTCGGGTTGAGCATCGAGGTCGTTGAACCATTGGCACCAAATATAATGGATATATGTGGAAAACTCTTGTTTGTGCATGCACTTATGATACGGGACCATTAAGATGCCCTACGGGGTAGTGATGGGTCCCAAGGGCTATTAGACGACATGGGGGCAATAAGGGCAGTTTGTCGTGTCAGTCAATCATGAAGCTCTATGAGCTTATTACGCATGAGACCGAGGTGGGGTTAGGATGAGTTCTCTGTCCACATATGGACACGAAGTGGCATTCGGGTATGAGGATCGAACGTCTGGGACGTTCCACACAAACATAAGGTAGAAGTGGACGGGCTTCTATCTTGGTGGACGGTAAAGACGCTCAAATCCATAAGTGGGAGTAGTGGATGGGCTATACTTGTGAATGTGTGTACCCTTCTTATTGAAAGGCATGTGTTTGTTTGCTAAATGCCTCCCAAGGCAAGGGGATGAACTAAGAGAGCTAAACAAACCTAATAAGGAAATGGAAAAGGTTCTGAAAACCAAAATTTAGGAAAACCCTTTTTTTAAAAGGAAATGATAACCTTGACATAGTCTGGATAAAGCTATTTTGAAAACTCAATCATAACACCCGCTTACTAAGTTCTAGAACTCACCCCCTCCCTTTTTACCCTTTTTAGGAGTAAGGAGATATAATAAAAGAAAACGTGAAAGTGTACCCTCTGTCAAGAATACTTAAAGTTACTTTTAAGCTTGCATTTGATTGATTTATGCTATTCTAGGGAACAAGATTTGAATTTACGCCTAGCTCCTCTTGAATAAAAGAAGTGGGAAACCCCTCTTAAACCAAGGGAGCGGCGGGTTGATCATGGAGATCCGACCAAACCGGGTCGGGACTTGACAACTTGAGTGGCATTAGAGCTTTGTTCCCTTGAAAGCATTATCAATACTATGCCCTAACGCTAACAAAAACTTAATTACCCTGTAGGAAGAAGAGTCCCTAGGAAGTTCGTCGTGTGAACCAAACCCACACATGAAATTGTGAAAAAGACTCCTACTACCAAGGAGATAGCCGTTCAAAGGTTCATGGAAGTCAAGAAGAGAGTGCCTAAAGATATAATCGATGACTATAGGAAACTTGTTGGAGCATTGTTAGAGCCAGAAGGCATATCGTATCCTCCTCCAAGGCAGGAAGAACCTACCCTCCTCCAAGGAGTCCGACACCCCCTCCAGTCCCACGACAGCCAAAAAGGACTCCAACTAGGAAGGAGGACTGGGATAACTACTGGGATGCCCACACAACCTCTATGAAAGTCCACCAGGAAGCCCCACCAACTCAATACAACTTTAAACCTTCCCAATGGATTAAGTGGACCTATGAGTGCGAAGCAGATGTGCTAAGGTGGTACAAACTCAAGGTGTTCCATGAAGTTTGTCCTAGCAGGGAAGCCTGATGAGAGTATGGATGGATGTCAACCAGTTCATTAGAGCCCTCGAAAAATGAATCTCGAAATAATTCGAAGGCTAAATCCTAGCCTATGACTCCAAGGGACTAGGAAGTAGTGAGAATACCTATAATAAGCTGAGTGCGGCAAGAAACTACCTCCTTGAATGAATAAAGACCATTTGTTTTCATTTAAAAGTTAGTCCCTCTGTTAACAACAAGTACAACTAACAGATTTTGAGTATATCGATGAGGACCCGTGGTAGTAGGTGGAGAAAAGGCCACCTGAGAAGGAAGACTACAAGTCACCTCTAGTTAATACTAACCCTAAGATAGCCAACCTAAATAGTTCCCCCACAAGAACTAGGAAAGTGCAGAGTAATAAGGCAACACAATGAGAGAAAAGACTAAGAAGGAAGTTTCCATGAAGGAACAAAGAACCTACCTAGAAAGGAAGTCATCAGAAAGGGCATGCCCTAGCCTAGGAAAGAGTATGCTCATAAGGGGTCGAGTGTAAGGGAAGCAATACTTCTACAAAGTCAAAGAATATGATTAACCTAGGGAAAGGAAAAATGAGAAGGCCGCATCAAGAGATGTAGGAGAAGTGGGAGGATTAGTACTAGAAGGAAAACCTAAGGACTGACGAGGGAGTGAGCGAGCCTCGTACAAAACTTAAGAGACAAAGAGGAATTGAGTTTGTCTTGAAGAAGGACAAGTCAAATGAAAGACAACAAAGAATAGAGGTAAGGTACAAGGAGAGTACACCTAAAACCCCTATGGTAACTCTAGGATAGGACACAGTAAGAGTGAAGAGGAGAAGAAATGTATTACGAAATAGAACTCTGGAAGGTTGTATACAACTAAGGACCCCTCGAAGAGACCATTGATGGGCAGCTAGACATAACGTGGAGTGCAAGGAACCAACCCAAAAGCAGGAACTCCACGAAGCAAGGATAAGTAACAAAAGGGAAATTCCCAAGCTAGGGTGTAAACCCCGTCCTTTTAAGTTAAGGAAAACCGAGTGAGAAAACTGAATTGGTTCACGAACCCCAACCACTAGAGAACAAGAAAATAGGAAATTTACAACTCCCGAGTGACCCAAAGAGTCATAAAAACCTTAGAAAGGGACTTTAGGACAATTTGGGAGAGAAAACCAGACTGGTTCAATTGAACCAGATCTAAATCGGATTGAACAAGTTTGGACCGGTTTGAACCATCATCGAACCATATGCTAAATTCATTTTTCTAGGTGACTTAAAATATTCAAATTGGAGAATTGAAGCCACCATTAGATAGAGAATGAATTTAGATTAATTTAAATTTTTTTAATTTTGAAAAACTCGGTCGAATCGGGCCTGAACCAGCCAGTTTAAGTATTGAACCCGGTTCAGACCGACCCGGTCCAGTTCAGAACAGTGTCGTCTTCTTCCTTCAGATGATAGCACTATTCACTCACCCCAAAAATGAACAGCTCCGAAGGAAAGGAAATATTTCTGTTCAGGATGTTTCAGGCCATCAATGAGTGTCATTAAGGTGCCAAATAGACGGTCAAAGTGTCCCCGAGCTTCCTATATAAAGAACCCCTCTCCATTCATCCTCCACACACGTAAAAACTTCACTCTCTCTCAGCTACTCAATTTTTTGAGGAAGCTCAAGCTAGAGCTCCAACATAGGGGTTTTTCTAAACCAAAGAAGGTGAGGTCGGGTTCCTTAGCCTCGGGGAGAAGTCAGCTACCTGACAGTGGTCACCATTTGATCTGAGGATCGCCAGAGAAGCGCCGACGTAATTAAATAGTGAAGTAGCTTTGGCGGACCGAAGCTGCCCTGTTTCTGTCGAGCTAAAACCGACAGATTTGAGCCCTCCTCAGGCCAAAGCAAGCTCTCCCAACACTCCCTCAACCCTCATACGACCGAATTAGAGTGAAAAGGTTAGCTAATTTGTCTTCCCCCTGTAATTTCTTATTAGTGTTAGAGAGAGAATTGGTGAAACTTCATTGACCGAATTCTCCTTCAATTCAATATGAATTGATATGATTCTTGATCATAGGAGAAACCTCAGGACGAGAGCTACCTGTCCCGATGGAAAGATCAGACCGCCGCACCCCAACGATAAGTTTTCGAAGCTTTCTCTCTCTAAGTTCAATTTTTCGACAAAGCTCCGTTTGATCTCATTCCGACATCAATTCATGCGATTCAAAGCTCAATTAAATAGTATGGATATGTAGGAACTCAAATTTACCTTCAATTTGAATAGTTAACCTCAATTGATTGGTCAATTTGATGAAATCAAATTCGGCCAGTTTGAAAGGGGGAAATTGGGGGAAACTTTTGGGGGAAATTGGAGATTTCGTAAAATTGAGGAACCAAAGTGCAATTTCCCAAAATTGAGGGCCAATTGGCCATGAAAAAGATGTTGCAGGACCAATTGGTCAATTTTTGAAATTTATTCGGGTTAAATTGCTATTTTTGTAAAGTAGGGGCAAAATGGTAATTTTTGAAAAGTTGGGGGACCAAATTGGAAAATTTGGAAACTCGAACCCCTTTTTGTGATTTTGAATAAATTGAGGACCCAAAGTGGATTTTAGAAGTTTCAAAACTCGATTTGGGGAAAATTAACATTAGGGACCTAAAGTTAAGGAAAAAAGAATTTTAGGGACGTATATGCAAATAACTAAAAAGTTTGGGGCATTTTGTTCATACATGAGTAATTAGGGTTATTATGCCAAATGTAATAAACAAGTATGTCCAAATTGTGTAGGAACACGAAGGACAGGAGGTGCTAACAAAGATAAGCTCGCCAAAGCTTAAAAATTTTGAGAGACCTTCTTGACAAGAGCTTTAATAGCTCATATATGCTAGAGGCCTCAGTTTTAGAACTTGGGGGCTAAAATAAGGAGTCTCACACACTCCAATTAAAAACTATTTTATAGATACTCATTTTTCAATCATCCATTCACTGAGTTGTAGAAATTCATCCTCCCTTTTTGTCCCTTTTCAGGAGTAGAGAAAAATGACCAGAGATAACACCATGATCTACCCTCTATCATGTATGCTTAAAAGTCTTTTCTTTTTAAGATTGCATTTATATTTATATATGTTATTCCAAGGAACAAGGTTAAAATTTTCTATGGCTCCTCTTGATTTAAGGAAGGGGGAAATCCCTCTTGAACCAAGGGAGCGGTGGGCTGATCACGGGGATCCGACCAAACCAGGTCGGGGCATGACAACTTGAGTGGTATCAAAGCCTTGCTCCCTTGGAGCATTATCAATACTATGCCCTGGCATTAATAAAAACCTAATTACAGTGTAGGTAGGAGAACCCCTAGAAAGTTTGCCATGAAATCCAATCCTTCACACTTGATCTTGAAAAGGAAACCTACCCACAAGGAGGTAGCTGTTCAACAATTTCTGAAGTGCGAGAAGGGAGTGCCCAAGGATATGGTGGAGGATTATCTAAAACTCGTGGAAGACTTACTAGAACGAGAGTGCATTACATACTCTCCTCCAAGGCAAGAGGAACCTGTTGCTTCCTCCAGGAGCCCAACACCTCCTCTAGCCCCACAACAACCAGAGAGAAATCCCACTAAGAAGGAGGCTTGGGACAACTGTTGGGATGCTTATGCCACCTTCATGAAAGTCCACCAAGTACCCCCCATCTACTCAATCCAGCGTCAATCCTTCTCAATGGATGAGGTGGACATATGAGTGTGAGGCTAAGGTATTAAGGTGGTATGGACTGGAGGCCATACATGAAGTTCATCCCATAAGGGAATATGGGTGGACTTCAACCAATTCCTCAGAGCCATCATATCATGAATCCCACAATCGTTCTAAGGCTAACTTCCGGCCTATCACCCCGAACGACTAGGGGTAGAAAATCTCTGTAATAAGCCAAGTATGGTGAGAAACTATTTCTTGAATGAATAAAAGTACAATTTTCCATAAATTTTTAGTCTCTTGATAAATACAACTAACAGAATATAGGAGTATGCCAATAAAGATTGAAGTAATGAGTAGAGAAGAGATCACATAAGGAAGGAAAACTACAGGTTAACCCAAGCTTTAAAGTAGCCAAGTAAGTTTTCCCATCTAGAGAAGGGAAAAACAAGACAATAAGACTTGGCAAGAAATTCTAGAAGAGTCTACTAGAGTTCACTATGGAAGACAAATCCTAACTAAGGGAAGGAAGAAGAAGTCTAGAGCAAGGGAAGTAAGCATCAAAGAGTATGGGACTAGTGGAAGTCTAAGGAAAGACTATGGATAAAAGTACAGAAACAAGAAGGATTGGACTATGCCAAAGGAAACCAATGGAATAGAAGCTGACCAGGATGAAAGTAAGAAAGATATGGGAGCACTGAAGATGTTAAGTCAATTTGAGATAAGACAAGGAGAAAGGATAAAATAAAGGAGTATGGTAGAAAGAAAACCCACAGGAATAATGCAAGCACCTGGAAAGAGTTAGTTAGAGGTAGAAGATAAATTATGAGAAACTCAACAACGACCATGAGAATTCTTGAAGGAAGGATGTGGAATGGAAAGGAATAGGAGATAGGGAAGAACTCAGAGTGAATGACCATACTAAGGTCAGAAAGTGTAAGAAAGAATAAAGGAAAAAAAAACTTTCAAGAAATGTTAGGGAGGTTAAATGTGAAACTCCTAGAATGGAAGCCCCTAGAAGAAAGATAAGGATAGGAAGTAGTGTTAAGGAAGGAGAAAGTTCCAAGCTAACGTAACCAACAGATGAACTATCATAAACTAGAACTGAAATAAGGACCTCATTAAAAGACATATGTAGCTAAGGAAATACCTAGATGGCGAGATGTGATCTACTATAGAAAGGTAGAAAAAGCCAAATAGGGATTTCAAATGGACTAGTTGAAGGAAATAACGAATAACAATAGAGTAAATATGAGAAATAAATGACACCCTAAAATGGACAGGGAAGTAGTGAGGACTATGCCAAGAAAGGGAAATGAGATGGACATTAAGAACAAGAAGACTCAAGTGACGATGACCTCATGATCACATGACAGGGAGAAGGATGGAATCGAGGTAGTTAATGAATGGACCCTTGTGAAGGTCATTACTCTAATTAAGAAAGGAGAGGTGGAAATGCTAAAGACACTTGGGAAAAGAGGATGAAGAAAAGCCATAAAGGGATTAATGGTTGAGACGAGAGTAACGATCAAAATCCATGAAAATGCAAAGCAAAGCCTCTTGTAGGATGATCAAGAGATCATATAAACGAAGAAAAAGGTGAAATCCACCTAAAAGAAATGGATGGGTACTAGGAATGAGTGAGAAGGAAGAAGAGGTATACAAGAAGTACACGTAAAGTTTCAAGAGCAATGGGAAGTAAGAACAAAGGGCATCGAAGAAGGTCATTTAAGGATTGATGTTTACAATAGCAAACATTTAAGAGAATTTAGAATAAAGGAGTATAAGGAAGGAAGACCTGAAAGGGACATATATGTCTTGACCAAGAAGTAATGAAATCGACTAAAGTGGAAAAGAAGATAAGATCAGGAATGATCTACCGATGGAGGTAGAAAGGTCAAGTATAGAGGAAAGGTATTCAAGAGGAACCAAGGAGTAAGTAACATTCAAGCAAAGTATAAGTAGGCAAACAACATCAAAAGCTGTTGTGTGAGTAAGAAAGGGGTGGACTTCCGTAAAAGAGGAAACAAAGGAAAAACACATCTAAGAACCCTTGGAAAAGTTAACCCCTTAGTTAGGGAGGGATTAAAGTAAAAAGACCACTGACATCAGGACTAGTAGTGATCAACACACAAATTGACAAAGCCTAAAGAGAGAATGACTAGATATAGTGTGAAATACACGAAATGAGATTGATAATTGGAAATGTCTTAAGTAAAGAATAAGTGAAGAGACCGAAATTTCAATTAAAGAAGGATTCAAAAGGACAAATACCCTATTATAGAAAGGGGTATGAAGAAAGAAAGGAATGAAATATTCAAAGAAATGATAAGAAGGTTGAACATGTAATTCCTCAAGTCAACGTCTCTAATGTAAGGGACATGGTAGAGAACGAAACTGAAATAAAGGATCTATCACAAATAAGTAAACGACACTTATGACCGAAGGAGATTAGCTCTTATAAGAATTTTGAGGTGATCACGAGAGAATAAGAGTTGACTAAAAGAAAGGAAAGTCCTTGAGGAAAGGACGCCACTGAAACTAAGCAAGGACATGAGAAAGGTCATAACTAGATAAAAGAAGTTAACACTGAAATCTTTGAAGTGAGTAGGTGGTGCTCGAGAGGACACCGAGCTAAGGGTTTTAACGACAAAGGAAGGGACTATAGACAAGAATGAGTGGGTATCTTGGAACTCTCAATCCTGAAATTTTGATTAAAGAACCTCAAGAAAAAGAATTATGCTTTAAGGAAAGAGGGACATGAATTTAAGGATATAACCTTAAACTTTCAAGTAAGGTTGCTTAGCTAAAGTAAGCTCCATGGAATGAGTAAGTAATGGGAAGGAAAAGAAAATTTTTTAGTGTGTGTTATAAAGGGACTAAGTGGAAATAACATAAATGGTTGTATGTCAATAGACTACAAGTGGATATTAAGGGTAGTTATTTTCAGTGCAAAGTATGTTGAATTAGTTTTGGGGACGAAACTCCTAAAAGGAGGGGAGAGTTGTAAACCCTGTCCTTTGGAGTTAAGAAAAATCGGGAAAGAATCGATCAAATTGAGTGAGAAAATCGAATCGGTTCACGAACCCCAACCACAAGAGATTGGGCAAATTGGGAAATTTACAACTCTTGAGTGACCCAAAGAGTCATAAAAACCTTGGAAAGGGACTTTAGGACAATTTGGGAGAGAAAACCAGACCGATTTAGTTGAACTAGATATGAATCGGATTGAACCAGTTTGGACCCGTTTGAACCATCATTGAACCAGATGTTAAATTCATTTTTCTAGGTGGCTTAACATATTCAAATTGGAGAATTTAAGCTACCATTGGATAGATAATGAATTTAGAAATTTTTAATTTTGAGTCGAATCGAGCCTGAACCGATCGATTTAAGAATTGAACTCGGTTCGAACTGGTTCGATCTGGTTCAGAACAGTGTCGTCTTCTTCCTTCATATGATAACAGTGCTCACTCGTTGGAAAAACGAACACCGCCGATGGTAAGGAAACGTTTCCATTAATGACATTTCATGCCATCAATGAGTATCATTAAGGTGCCAAATGGACGAACGGAGTGTCCCCAAGCTCCATATATTAAGAGCCCCTCTCCATTCATCCTCCACACACCTGAAAACTTCACTCTCTCTCAGCTACTCAGTTTTCTGACGAAGCTCGCACCAGAGCTCCGACATAGGGGTTTTTTTTCAACCAATGAAGGTGAGGTCGGGTTCCTTAGACTCAGGGAGAAGTCAACTACCCGATGGTGGTCACCATTTGATCCAAGGATCGCTAGTGTAATCAAATAGTGAAGCAGCTCTGGCGGACCGAAGCTGACCTATTTTTTTCGAGCTGAAATTGGCCGATTTGAGCCCTCCTAAGGCCAAACCAAGCTCTCCCAATACTCTCTCACCCTCATATGACCGAATTAGAGAGGAAAGGTAAGCCAATTTGGCTCCCCTCGGTAATTTCCATTTAGTGTTTGAGAGAGAACCAATGAAATTTCACTAACCGAAATCTCCTTCAATTTGACATGAATTGATATGATTCTTGATCCTAGGAGGAACCTTAGGACGAGAGCTACTTGCCTCGATTGAAAGCTCGAACCGCTGCACCCCCAACAGTAAGCTTTCAAAGCTTTCTCTCTCTAAGTTCAGTTTTCCGGTGAAGCTCCGTTTGAGCTCGTTTCGATGTCAATTCATGCAATTAAAAGCTCAATTGAATCGTATGGATGTGTAGGAACTCAAATTTACTTTTAATTTGAATAATTAACCTCGATTGATTGGTCAATTTGATGAAATGAATTTCGGCCAGTTTGAAATGGGAAAATTGGGAGAAAATTTTGGGGCAAAATTAGGGATTTTGTAAAATTGATAGACCAAAGTGTAATTTCCCAAAATTGAGGGTCAATTGGCCTTGAAAAAGATGTTGGAGGACCAATTGGTCAAATTTTAAAATTTATTGGGGTCAAATTGCCATTTTTCTAAAGTAGAGGCAAAATGGTAATTTTTGAAAAGTTGGGGACCAAATTGGAAATTTGGGAAACTTGAACCCCATTTTGTGATTTTGAATAAATTAAGGACCCAAAGTGGATTTTTGAAGTTTCGGGACTCAATTTGGGGAAAATTAGCATTATGGACCTAAAGTTATGGAAAAAAAAATTTAGGGACCTAAATACAAATAGCTGAAAAGTTTGGGGCATTTTGTTCATACGTGATGAATTAGGGCTATTATGCCAAATGTAATAAACAAGGATGTCCCAATCATGTAGGAACACGAAGGACCAAAGACTCCAACAAAGATAAGCTTGTGTGGAGGCAAAAAGTCGATCAAAAGGAATACATTACACTTATCAAGTGAGTGAGATTTTTCACATCATACTCAATTGGAATGATAAGTACCTCGAAAATCAAAAACCACTACTATATGGAATTTTCACATCACACCTAGTTGGGATGATGTGAGAACTATACGGAAAAACTACTTAAAGGTTGTAAGTAGATCATACCCGATTGGTATGATGAACTTCCTAGAAGGAGTAGAAAACCCGCTTATCGGTTGTAAGCAGAGATGTCATCACACTCGGTTGTTGTGATGGATGAGTTGAAATTTATTTTGTTGGAAGTGTTCCCCTTGACTGTGTGCCAATGCTTAAAAATTTTAGGAGACCTTATTGAAGAGAGCTCGAATAGCTCATATAGGCAAGAGGCCTCGGTTTTGGAATTTGGTGGTTAAAATGCCTAGTTTTGAAAATCTCGTGCAGTGGGCCCAAAGCTAGTTGGCACGAGCAGGAGCTCGTAAACAAACATGATGATTAGCCATGAAAATTTCTTAATGAATGATTGATGTGTTTTGGCCATGTTACCAAGACAGGACTGACACACTCGGTAGACTGGCGGTAGTACGACAAGAACAGGTCGACGAACCGGTCTAGAAAAATAGCTGTAGGTTGAGTTGAGGGTCTGGGCCGTTAGACCGGTGTCACCAAAGATTAATGGCTTTATGGAAAACTTTGTTTGTGCATGCACTAAGGTTGAGGACCATCAAGACGCCCAAGAGGGGTTGTGATGCATCCTAAGGGCTACTAGACGACATAGTGGAGATAAGGGTAGTTTGTCATGCTAGCATTCAGGGAAGCTCAACGTAGCTTCATGCGCATGTGACCCGGGTGGGGTCGAAATGAGGTATCTGTCCTCATACGGATATGGAGTTTCTTTTTTGGGTTTGAGGGTTGGATGTCATGAACATCCACTCATTCTTAGGGTAGAAGTGGACGATCTTCTATCTTGGTGGTCGAAAGAGTTGCTCCGATGCCACAAGTGGGTGCAGTGGATGGGCTGCCCTGCGAATGTGTAATCCATTCATGATGAAGGGCTTGTGTTGATTGTTAAACACACCGATTGTGGATAATGAGGAAATTGGTTTTGAATAACTAGGAATTCAAGGAAGAAATGATTTTAATGGAAATAAGGAGTCTGGTACACTCCAATTCAAAACTATTTTATAGAAACTCATTTTTTTTCAAACACCCATTCACTGAGTTGTAGAAACTCACCCCTCCATTTCTATCCCTTTTTAGGAGTAGAGAAAAATAACTAGAGATAACACGAGGATCTACCTCTATGAGGTAGGCTTAAAAGTCTTTTCTTTTAAAGATTACATTTTTATTGATATATGTTATTCTATGGAACAAGGTTGAAATTTCGTCTGGCTCCTCTTGATTTAAGGAAGGGGGAAACCCCTCTTGAACCAAGGGAGCGGCAGGTTGATCATGGGGATCCAACCAAACCGAATCATGGCGTGACATAAGGAACCGACAAGTGGATCATAAGAGGAATAAACTGAAATAAGGGAACCTAAAAAAGGAGCAAAAGTGGTTAAGGATGTCTTAGAATGACAAGTGTGACTTGCTTTGGGAAAAGGAGAATGGCGAAGTAGGAAACACCTAGTAACAACGGAATGATCGAGTAGAATAAAAGATGCCCTACGAAGGACCGAGAAATAGTATCAATTACACCCTATAAAGGGCGACTGGATGGGCATCAAGGATGAGTGAATTTTAGAGATAGCCGCCCCTAGAGAATTGGACAAGAAAAATAGTAGGGACGAAATAGTTTTCGAATTGACTCTCGGGAGAACCATGTATGTAAATCCTGACAAAGAAGGGAGAATTGAATAGGTCTAATGTCGGAAAGAAGGATGAAGGAAATCCTTAAAGAATCAATGGTCAAAAATGGATTAACGACCAAACTCAAGCCATGAGATGAATCAAGTAAGCCTCTAGCAAGGTGATCAAGAGACATTGAAACAAGGAAGATATGAACGCCTCCCAAAAAGAGATAAGATTGGTATTGGATGCAAGTCGTAATGATGATAGGGTACAAATGACGTGCTCGCAAGATTCCCCAAAGTAAGGGTAAGTAGGAGAGGATGACATTAAAGGACGTCATGAGGGTAACCTAAAGATAGATATCTAAGAAGACAAATGAAAGAGGAAATCTGGGAAAGGATAAGGAAGCGTGGCAAAGAAGGGAGCCCAAGAGTGGCATACATACCCCAATGAAGGAGAAATGAACCTAATTAAGGTGGAATAGAAGGAAACATTGCAAAAAAGGAATGCAAGTTGGGATAAAGGCAAATTACAAGGGAAGTATACCCTAACCTAAAGAGTAAGTTATACCTAAGGAATGGATAAGTAGGAAGATGGAATCAAAAGATGTCGTACAAGTAATAAAGGGGTATACTATCCATAATAAGGAAGTAAAGGAAAGCACATTCCTCCAGTTAAGGAATGATTAATTGAAATGACCAATGACAACAAGACTAGTCATGGTCCGCACTTACTTAATGGAGCCTACGGAGTGGACGACTGGGCATAGGTGAAGTACACGAATTAAGACTGACAATTGGAAGTTTCTCAGATAAGGAATAAGAGATGAATTGGAAATTCCAAGACGATGAAGGATTAAAAGTGGGCAAACGGCCTAATATAGAAGGGGTGTAAAGAAATGAAGAAAGGAAACCTTCAAGAAATGGTGAGAAGGTTGAACATGTAGCTCCTAAAGTGGAAACTCTACTTTGAAGGACGTGGTAGAGAATGAAACCATAAAAAGGGAACTCCCCAAAAGAATCAACACATAGACTGAATGAGATTAACCCAGGATAAGAAATGGTGAAATGGTCACGAGTGAATATGAGTGGATGGGAGAAAGGAAAGTTCTTGAGAAAAGGATGCCATTGGAAATGTGGAAGGACATAAGAGAGAGAATCTCAATGGGTCGGTAAGTCATCAAGAAACCCGATGATTGGAACCGAGGGAAAAACCAATAAGGAAGTTGGTAAGGAATGAATAGATAAGGAAAACTGACACCATTATGAAAGACATGAAGCCAAATGTAAAAGGATGATTGGATAACGGTGAAGGTTGTGGAGGAATACTACCAAATGAAAAGAAAGGATGAAATCATACGTCATGTTCTAGAATATTATAATGAACAAAGATAAGTTCTAGAATATGTCATGTTGTAAGGGATATGTATGTCCAACAGTACAAGAAAATGTGACTCCAGTAAGAAAGAGTCAGTCAGTTAAGCATGACAAGGTAAAACCTAAAAACTTGGACCATAGTAGTAATAAATGAAAGATCGAGGAATGACCAAAATAAGGTAGAAAGGAAATCACATCGAAATCCATGGGGTTAATGTCATGCCTCGATCCGGTTTGGTCAAATCCTCGTGATCAACCCGCTACTCCCTTGGTTTAAGAGGGGTTTCCCCCTTTCTTTAATCAAGAGGAGCCATGCGTAATTTAAACCTTGTTCCTTGGAATAGCATAAGTTAATAAAATGCAAGTTTAAAAGTACTTTTAAGTGTACCTGACAGAGGGTAGATCCTAGTGTTTTCTTTAGTCATGTTTTCCCCTACTTCTGAAAGGGATATAAAAGAGGGGGTGAGTTCTACAACTCAGTGAGTAGGGGTTGGAAGTAAATTTTCAAAAAAAATAGTATTAAACTAAATTGTGCCAAGGTTGTTTTCTTGCAAATAAAGTTTTTCTCATGTTCCAATTTTCAAAACCTTTTCCTCATTTCCACATTATGTGTGTTTAACAGACAACACATGCCCTTCATCAAGAAGGAAACACACATTCGTAGGTGCAGCCAGTCTACCGCACCCACTTGTGGCTCGGAGCGTATTTACCGGCCACCAAGATAGAAGTCCGTCCACTTCTACCATGGGTATGAGTGGATGTTCTCAACATTCGATCCTCATATCCGTGTACCCCTCCATGTTTGTATAAGGATAGAGACCTCCCGGTCTCATGTGCATTATGCTCAAACACAATATCTTCGAGAAGCCCAAATGTGGTAGCTTCATGGAGTCCAAACAGAGTAACTCTATAGAGTACAAACACAGTAACTCCATGACTAACAAGTACGACGAGAAACCCAAACGTAGTAGTTTCTCTTTTTCTTATCACCACCATGTTGTCCAACAGCCCTTAAAACCCACCACTACCCCTTAGGCGTCTTGATGTTCCTGTACCACAAGTGCATGCATAAATAGTAGTTTTCATTTTTCTTAGCGATTCTCTTTGGTGCCAATGGTCCACCGGCCCCGACACTCAACCCGGCCTACAGCTGTTGGTCTGACTGGTCCGTTGACTTAGTCCTGATGAACTACTGCTAGCCCAACGAGCCTTGATGGTCCTGACTTGGTTCCATAGCGAATCACTCAAACCGGGTATGATGTTTAAGTCCCACTCACAATTAGTTTTTCGTTTCTAAAGTTCTCACCATCCCAAACGGGTATGATGTAAATATGCCCACTTACCCAATAACCGTGACGTGTTCGTCCTTGATTTGGGTATGGTTTTCCAAGTCAACGTGAGCTTTCTCTTGCTTGCGTTCCAATCACACTTATCCCTACACGATTTGGCTAGTCTTATCACTTATAGTTTGGCATAAAAACCTAGGCTCACAAAATATCGATAAATTGCATTTAAGTCCCTAAAGTTTATTTTTCTTTACTTTAGGTCCCTAATGCCAACTTTTTCCCAATTTGAGTCCCAAAACTTCCAAAATTCCTTTTGAGTCCTCATTTTACTCAAAATTGTATACAACTTTTCAAAAATCACCATTTTGCCCCTACATTCCATAAATGGCAATTTGACACTAGTTGTTCCAAAAAATTGACCAATTGGTCCTCCAACATCTTTTTCATGGCCAATTAGCCCTCAATTTTGGGAAATTGCAAAGAGGTCCCTCAATTTTATGAAATCCCCAAAATTCCCCCCTCCCCTCCCCCCAATTTCTCCCTTTCAAACTGGCCGAATTTGATTTCTTCAAATTGACCATTCAATCGGGGTTAATTGCTTCAATTGGAGGTGTAAATTAGTTCCTACACTTCCATACGATTTAATTGAGCTTTGAATTGCATGAATTGAGGCCAAAACGTGCTCAAACGTAGCTTCACCAGAAAACTTTGCGTAGAGAGAGAAAGCTTCGAAAGCTTACCGTCGAAGGTGCGGTAGTCCGAGCTCTCTATCGAGGAAGGTAGCTCTCTTCCTGAGGTAACTTCTAAGATCAAGAATTTCTATAACTGACCTTGAATCAAGTGAGAATTTCGTTAGGGAAATTTCGTAGTTTCTCTCTAACTTCAACAGGAAATGATGGAGGGGGCCGAATTGGCATAGCTTTTAGCTCTGTTGCGGTCGTGTGAGGATCATAGGGGTGTCAGGAGGGCTTGGTTTGGCCAGAGGAGGGTAGAATTTTTCCGAACTCAACTCGGCCAAAATGGGGAAGCTTCGGTCCTCCGGAGCTGCTTCACTATTTGATTATACTGGCGCTTCTTCGACAGTCCTACTTCACCTTCTAAGGTTGAGAAAAATGCCTATGTCGGAGCTCTGGTTCGAGCTCCACCAGAAAATGGAGCAGTTGAGGGAGAATGGAGATTTCAGGTGTGAGGAGGATGAATTGAGAGGAGCTCTTTATATAGGTAGCCCAGGGATCCTCTACCCGACAACTTTCCTTTCTAGTCAAGCTTATCCCCCTAAAACAGCCATTTTTCCTTCACAAATGTCATCCATTTGTGCCTTGAATAAACAGTATTGTCATATGAAGGAAGAAGATTACACTATTCCGAATCAGACCGGATTGGTTCGACCGGGTTCAATGCTTAAATCGGCCGGTACAGACCCGATTCGACCGATTTTCTCAAAATGAAAAAATTTTAAATTCATCTAAATTCATTCTCTATCCAATGGTGGCTTCAATTCCCTAATTTGAATATTTTAATCCACCTAGAAAAATAAATTTAACAACCAGTTCAATGATGGTTCAAACCGGTTTAGTCTGGTTTAGGTCTGGTTCACCTGAACTCGTCTGGTTTTCTCTTCCAACTTGTCTTGAGGTCCTTTTCCATCAATTTTATGTCTCTTTGAGTCACTTGGTGTTTGTCAATTTCTCATTTTGCCCTTTCTCAATTAGTTAATGTTCATGAACCAGTTCAATTTGCTCTCTTGAGTTTACTTGTTCCTTCCCCGATTTCTTATCTTTAAGGGATGGGGTGTATAACTCTCCCCTCCTTTTAAAGGTTTTGTCCCCAAAACTAAGTCAGCCATCATTTTCTTTAGAAGTGACTTTCCTTGATATCCTTCTAGGGTTTGCTCGGTGTGCTATCTCTTTGGCTACTTCTTTCATATAGTCCTTTAGCCACGTACTTGAGAAGTCTTTCTTTAACATCACATTCTATCTTACGGGATCATGTTTCCTAATACAACTAGAAATCCATTAGGATGAACGATTTCTAATTAAAATAGTGAGTGTGATTAATCACAGCGAGTTCGATTGGATCGACTACTACATTTACAACACTTTATGAAATCATGAATAATTAATTGTGTTTTGAAAAGTGTTATTAAAAGTAGAAGAAAACTATATGAATGCATTCACACATAGGTAAATGAACAATTGATATTATTTACTGAAAACAAGGGTTAATAGGACCAATATGAATGATGTTTATAACACCATATAAATGAGGGTATGAAGCCCTAAGTAACATGAGTAGTGGAGTCAGTCGATAGAGGATCAAAATCAGGGAAATTGATGTTTGATATGCTTGCTACATGAATGTATATTTATTTTTGTTTTCCAAGCAGTTGGCTTGATGTATATGCTACGATTGTGTGTCAAGTTGTGGGCTTCATGATTACAATGTGATAGTGGTTCCAAGTTGGTTGTTTGATGAATATGATTATGCATAGTAGTTATTGTGTAGTAAGACCTCAATAATACACCTATTTAGAGGTCGTGTCAACGATTCAGGTAGATTGGAATAGAGTTATAAGAGAGGGGGAGGGGATGTTTATAACTTTTAGATCAACCAAGGACCTAAGTGAGGGGATACGAGTATACCTAAGTGTGTGGCAGTAAGGGACAATTAGGGTATACATTTACTTAATTGTGTGGTTAGAGGGAATAGCCAGAGTATACGAATGATCAATTACGCATACTCGACATCCATATGAGTGTTCGGACTTTTATAGTTAGAGTGAGCATAGGCATGCAACTCACATTACACTCATATACACAATTACGTGTGTGTGCAGCTTTTGAGATCATGCAAATGTCATGCTTATTATTTGGAGAATGGATGGGCCATGACTCTTGTTTGGATCATGGTGGGGCCATGTTTGTTCTATTTGAACATATATTTATAGATGATCATGTGTATGGCCCTAATATCCTTATCAGGATGCAGACAACTATAAGTGTCGAGTGACTACGTGTAAACCCCGTTACTTTAAGGATAAGAAAACCAGGAAAAGAACCAGACAATTCAAAAGAGAAAACTAAGCCATTTAATGAACCGAAACTGGTAAATAAGGGGTAAAATGGGAAATTTGAAAAATCACAAATAACTTAAAGAGTCATAAAAATCATGGGGAAGAACCATAAGAAAGGAGATTCTGACTTTCCTTGACGCAGCAGAAGCTGGTACTCCTCCTGCCGCTTATGATTTCCAGTATCAGGACCCCAAAGCTGTAGACGTCGAATTTTTCGGAGCACATTCCTCTAATGGCATACTCAGGCGACATGTACCCACTACACTTGCAGTCAATTTCATACAATGCAAGCTCTGATTAGTTACAAGATTCATGACCTAACCAGACCCATCCAAAATCGTCGACATGTCCAAGGGCTTACATGGTTCCCACGACTCGTCGAGTATTGACCAGGTCTTGGGTTGCCTCAAACATCCGCGCCAATCCGAAATCATTGAAATAGAAAACTAGACCGGTTCAGGGTGAACCAGACCTCAACCAGATTGAATCGGTTTGAACTATACATGAACCAGTTTCTAAATTAATTTTTCTTGGTGGCTTAAAATGATCATATTGGGAAATTGAAGCTACCATTGCATAGCAAATGAATTTAAAAAAATTTAGAAATTTTTAGATTTGAGAAAACTGGTAGATTAGGGCCTGAACCGGCCAATTTTCACCATTGAAATCCGATTGGACCGGACCGGTCCGGTCTGGAATAGTGTCTTCTTCTTCCTTGGGGTGACAACACTGTTCATCGTATAAAAAACTTTTCATTTCTGATGAGAGGAATATTCCTCTGATCAAGGCATTTTAGGGTGTGGATAAGCTCGATCAGAATGGAAACTGGTCGGGTAGAGGGTCCCCGAGCTCCCTATATAAAGAACTCCCCTCCATTCATCCTCCACACACCTCAAATCGCCCTCCTCTCCCAAGTGTCCCATTTTTCGGTGAAGCTCAAACTAGAGCTCTGATGTTAGCACTATTCTCAGCCTCAGAAGGCAAGGTTGGATTTTACAGACTCTAGGGGAAGCCAACTACCTAACAGTAACCATCCTTCGACCCGAGGATCGCTAGAGAAGCGCTGGCGGAATCAAACAATGAAGCAGCTAAGACGGATCAACGCTGCCCCGTTTTGGCCGAGCTGAATTAGGACAAATTTAGACCTCCTCCGGCTAAATCAAGCCTCCCTAATGTACCCATGGCCCTTACACAACCTCCATAGAGTGGAAAGGTAAGCCAATTTGGCCCTCCTCCGTCATTGCAGATCAGTGCTAGAGAGAAATTATTGAATTTCACTAACAAAATTCACCCTCATATGGACTTAAATTGTAGTGATTCTTGATCCTAGAAGAATCCTAAGGATAAGAGATACCTCCCCAAATTGAGAGCTCGGACCACCACACCTTCGGCAGTAAGCATTCGAAGCTTTCTCTCTCTACGAACAATTTTTCGATGAAGCTCCATCTAAGCTCATTTCGGACTCAAATTCTGCAATTCAAAGTGCCATTTGATCGTATGGAAGTGTAGAAACTTATTCATGCCATCAATTGGAGAAATTAACACTAATTGAATGGCCAATTTGAAAAAATCAAATTCAGTAAAAAGGGGGGGAAGAAATTGGAGGAATTTTGGGGATTTCGAAAAATTGAGGGACCTCCATGCAATTTCTCAAAATTAAAGGTCAATTGGAAATAAGAAAGATGTTGGACACCAATTGGTCAATTTTAGAAAATTTGGGGCCAAATGACTATTTTTGGAAGGTAGAGGTAATGTAAACCCCGCACATTTGAGTTAAGGAAAATCGGGAAAAGAACCGATCAAACCGAATAAGAAAACCAAGCTGGTTTACATTTGGGAATAAGCAATATGGAAATTTACAATTTTCGGGTGATCCAAAGGGTTCATTAAACCTTGGAAAAGAAACTTAAGACAAACTAGAGAACAAAAACCAAATTGGTTCAGGTGAACTAGATTCCATAAGAACTTCAAAGTTAATCGTGCTTGCCTTAGAGTAGTGTGAGGATGAGTGACCCATTTAATATTAATTTATGGCAATATTAATACTAGTAATAAATCTCACCCATTTAATACACGGGTTTTATGCCTATATAAAGAGGTCATTCCCATTTCATTCACCTCACACCTGAAAACTTCTCTCTCTCACACTACTGCTCCATTTCCCGGTAAAGCTCGAACTAGAGCTTTGACTTGAACAAAGGTCGGGCTCTTTAGAACCGGGGAGAAGACAACTATCTGATAGCAAACTCCAGTTAATTCAAGAATCGTTGGAGAAGCACCGGCGTGATAGAATAGTGAAGCAGCTCCGACGGACTGAAGTTGCCCTATTTCGGCCAAGCTGAAATTAGCCATTTCAAGCCCTGCTCAGGCATATCCAAGCCCTCCCAACACTTCCTCAGCCTTTCCACGGCCGAATTAGGACCGAAAGGTAAGCCAATTTGGCTCCCCTTTATAATTTTCTATTTTTGCTAGAGAGAGAGTCGACCGAATTTCAATGACAAAATTCTAATCCAATTCCACATCAATTGATGCGATTCTTGATTCTAGATGAACCTCAGGATGAGAGCTATCTGTCCAGATCGAAAGCTCGAACCGTCGTGCCTTCACCAGTGAGTAATCGAAGCTTTCTCTCTCTATAGTTCATTTTCCGGTGAAGCTCCGTTTGAGCTCGTCCTGGCATTAAAACTTGCGATTCACATTTTTGAAGAATCGTATGAACATGTAGAAACTCAATTTCAACTTTAATTTCAGCAATTGGAAACGTTTGATGGGTCAATTTGATTAAATCAAATTTGGCTGTGTTAAGAAGTTGGAATTGGGGGAAAATTGGGGATTTTCGAAATTCAAAGGACCAAAATGAAATTTTATGAAATTGAGGATCAATTGGGCATGAAAATAATGTTGGAGGACCAATTGAGGAATTTTGAAATTTTTGGGGCAAAATTTACCATTTTTGTAAAGGATGGGCAAAATGGTAATTTTGGAAAAGTTGGGGGACCAAATTGGAAATTTGGGAAATTAAACCCCTTTTTGTGAAATGGAATAACTTGAGATCCTATGATAAATTTTAGAAGTTTCGAGAATCAATTTGAGGAAAAACCGACATTTGGGACTTAAAGTTAAAGAGAAATAACTTTAGGAACCTAATTGCAAATAAATGAAAGTTTGACTTTCTCCTTCATTTGGAATGAATGAAAGATAATGAACCAAGATGTTCATATTGTGTAGGAACAAGAAGTATCGGGAATGCCAGCAAGGACAAGCTCGCGTGAATACCAAAAACTGGTCAAGTGGAATTCACGGCATTAACGGGTAAGTGGGTTTACTAACATCATACCCGGTTGGGATGATGAGCACAACTTAAAGATAAAAACCACTTACTGGTTGTGAGTGGAAATTTTATATCATACCCGGTAGGGGATGATAAGTACTTCGGTATAAAAACCCACTATTTAGTGGTATTTTAATCATCACCACTTAGAGAAAGTGATGTGAAAATTATGCGAAAAAACTACTTACCAGTTGTAAGTAGATCATACCCGGTTAGTATGATTAGACTTCCTCGAAGGAAGTTGAAAACCCATCCATCGATTATGAAAGGAGATGTCCTTATACCGGTTGGTATAATGGACAGTGAAAACTTATTTTATCAGAAGTGTTCTCCCCTGACTATATGCCAATGCTTAAACTATTTAAGAGACCTTCTTGATGGGAGCTCGAATAGCTCTTATAGGTCGTGGGCCTCGATTTTGGAACTTGAGGGCTAGAATGCCCAGTTTTTTTAAAATCTCGTATAGTGGGTGTCACTCCCCGACCCAGTTTAGTCGGATCCCCGTGATCAACCTGCCACTCTCCCGGTTTATTAAAGGGCTTCCCCTTATTATAAACCGTAAAGAGTAAGGCGTCCTTTAACCTGCACCTTTTTCCTGGAATAACATAATCAAAACTGCATGAAATTTAAAACTGTACATACCTGTCTTACAGGCATCTTAGTTGACGGTCTTTAAGGGGAGGCTTTCCAAGATTTCCTAAAAGGGATATAAGGGAGGGGGTGAGTACGACTACTCAATGAATGGGTTTTTAAAAACTTTTGACTTTTAAGAAAAATATTTATATGGAGTGTGCCAGACTCCTTTGTTTTCAAAAATCTCATTATTTAAAAATTTGGATTTTTCCATTATTTCTTAGTTACCACGGTGTGTCATCACCCAACACACATCCTTCATCATGAAGGTTACACACATTCGCAAGTCAGTATCACTACTGAACCCGCTAGTGGCTTCGGAGCGACTTTTCCTACCACCCAGATAGAAGTACGACCACTTCTACCCTGGGAATGAGTGGATGTACGTGACATCCGACCCACAATCCCGAAATCACTTCTTCATGTCCGTATGAGGACAGAGACCCATTCACTAAGTAGTCGTACTCACCCCCTCTCTTATAGCCCTTTCAGGAAATCCCAGAAAGCGTACCTTGAAAGACCATCAACTAAGATGCCTGTAAGACAGGTATGTAAAGTTTAAAATTTCATGCAGTTTTTATTATGCTATTCCAGGAAATGGTGCAGGTTTAAAGGATGCCTTACTCATTACGTATTATAATAAGGGGAAACCCTTTAATAAACCGGGAGAGTGGCGGGTTGTTCATGGGGATCCGACCAAACCGGGTCGGGGCGTGATAGGTAAGACCATAATTTTGGAAAATTGGGGACCAAATTAGAAATTTGGAAAACTTCAGCTCGTTACACGATTTTGAGTAAATTGAGGATCAAAAGAGAATATTGGAAACCTTCAGATTCAAATTTGGGGAAATTTTATCATTTGGGACCTAAAGTCAAGAAAAATGAACTTTAGGGACCTAAGTGCAACAAACCAAGAATTCGGGTCACCGAACCCGATCAGACTGGACCGGTCAACAATTCAACCAGTCAACGAACCGGACCAGTGAACGATCCAACTGATCAACAAACTAGACTAGTCAAAGGAGCCCAATCAGAAGCCACGCAAGCATAGGCAGCCAATGGGAGGTTGTCACATGTCTGGTCAACGGTCAATGGATGACCAATCAACATGCCACGCAGATACGAGCAGCGAATGGGAGGCTGTCACATGTCTAGTCAACGGGTCAATGGTTGATGTGGCAGCCGAGTTGAACCTTAATGTTAGAAGAACCAGCCAACCATAGTGTGCCATGTGGCACATCTGCCACATCATCATCTTCAACCTTCAACCGCTGATAGAGAGAACAAGAGAGAGAGAGAGGCCGGAAAAGCTAGAGTCTCTAACGACTCGAAAAACTCTCTGGTTAGTTCGTCGGCGGCTAAGTCGGAGGTCGAGCCTCACTCCGGTCGGTAGCCTGAATAGTTGTCGAGCTCCCTATATAAAGAGCACCCCTCCATTCGTTCTCAGCTTCCCACAATCGACCGAAGAAGATTAACTGCTCAGTTGTTCAGCGAGCAGTAAACTAAAGCTCTAACATCGGGGCTTTTCTTGACCTCTGAAGCTACATTCGATACCATTAGAACCAGGAGGAAGTCCTCTACACATTTGCACCCTCCCTTCAGCCCAATGGCCACTGTAGAAGAACGAGGAAGCTCAAATAGTAATGCTACTCCTCAACTGTTAATAGCCCGAGCTGCTCGAGCACAACTCAATCCATCCCCAGGCCAATTCCAGCCAAACTAAGCCCCCAAACTTCTCCTAGAGGTGCCCCAACCTTCCCCTGAGCTAATACAGTAAGTCTCTCCACCGCCTCTTCGCTAGAAAATACTATTCGTAGCTCATTTCTATGAAAACTAAAACTAAACAATTCACACTACTCAAGCCACCAATTGAGGTGCATTTTGGTTAAGGGAGGATCCCTAGGAGGAGAGCAATTCAGAGAAAGCAAAGGCTCCAGTTGCCGGACCCTCACCAATAAGATATCGAAACTTTCTCTCTCTAGACTAAATTTTACGACGAAGCTCCATTTGAACTTATTTCTAAGACAAATCGAACGGTTCAAAGCTCAAAATGATGAGGGAGATATAGGGAATATGATTTAGATCACCAATTGCAACAATTAACCACGTTTTGGTGGTCAATTGAACGAAATTGAGATTGAGGGACCAAATTATAATTTTGAGAAAATTGGGTAATTTCGGAATTTTTTGGAAAATTTGGGTCTGAATTACAATTTAAGGAAAATTGGAGCTATTTCATGAAATTAACTTTCAATTTGAGTCCAATTGAGCAATTGGATGAAATGGAGGGCCAATTGGAAAATTTTGAAAGTTCAAGGACCAATTGGTAATGTTGGGGAAGTTAAGGAGCAATTGGCAATTTGGGGAAAATTGAGGACCAATGGGTAATTTTGGAAAATTTGAGAACCATGAGGAATAATTGGAAGTCCTAGGGACTTAATTGAGATTAAATAAAATTCGGGGACCCAAATGCAAGGTTATAAACATTGAGGGACCTAAACTCAATTATGACATAGTGCGAGAACCTATGCACACAACTTGAGAACTCACTGGGAAGGCCACATCACTATTGCCAGGTAAGTGGAATTTTCATCATGGTACCTGATTAGAGGTGATGAGAACCATTTTAAAGTTTGAAAAATCATTTTCCAGGAATGGTCTCCCCTGACTGCGTGAAACTACTTAAACCTTTTGGAAGACATTACTGATAAGAGCTAGAATTGCTATAATAGGCTCGAAAACTCGAATTTGAAAATGATTGGGTCGAAGGCCTAGTTTTGGGAAACTCGTGAAGTGAGCCCAAGGCCAGTATGCATGGGTTGGACCCATAGACAAATGTGAATTATAAAAACCATGAAAACTCTAAAAAAAATTGAATTTCTTGTGTGATTTTCCACGGGGCCAATACAGGACTGACAAGTCTCGATGGGCTAGTGGTAATGTGCCCAGACCAAGTCGACGGGACGGTCAAGGCAAATAGCTCCAGGTCAGGTCGAGTATTAGGGTCGTTGGACCGTTGGCACCAAAGAGCATGGATAATTGATCTAAATTGTTGTATGCATGCATGAGGAATCCAGGAGTATCTAGACACCCGAGAGGGGTAGTCGATGGGTCCCAAGGGCTGTTGGACGACCTGAATGCAATAAGGGTGGGTATGTCGTGCCAATTAGTCATGAAGCTCTTATAGCTTCCTGTGCATTAAGACCGAGGCTGAAGGGGAAATGAGGTCTCGTCCCACAAAGTGGACATGATGAAGCATTGAGACCGAGGCTATAGGGGAAAGGAGGTCTTGAGACTGAGGCTATAGGGGAAATGAGGTCTCACCCTACCAAGCGGACATGATGAGGGTTTGAGGGTCGGACTATTGATATCCACTCAAACTCAGGGTAAAGGTAGTGCACCTCTATTCGGGTGGATGGAAAAGACGCACCAAACCACAAGTGGAATGATTGGGGATTGTTCCGCAAATGAGTGTTCATTTCTATGATAGAAAGGGTGTGTGATTGTTTGCTAAGGCACCTCCCAAGCAAGGAGAAATGTTACATAAAAGATGAACTCATATTACAATAAACTAAAAGTATAAAAAAATGATTTGATAAAGATGTTTGTTTGAAAACTCACTTCCCAACCCCCGCTCATTGAATTTTAGAAACTCACCCCCTCCCATTAAACCTTTTTCAAGAAAAATGCCCTGGCAAGAAGAGCAAAAGCTAGGAGAAAAGCCAAGGGTACTGAAACTTGGTAAACTATTATTTAGATGTTTTGTAAACTTTGTAATGGAAAACAGGTGCACTTCAACACCTTTACCTCCCTCGGTCTAATTGGTAGAAATACCAAATTAGTACAAGGAAGAGTGACGGGTTGATCATAGGACCCTGACCAAACCGGGTAAGAACGTGACAAATTAACTGGTATCAGTGCATGGTTTTCCAAATAAAGTTTCAAAACTAAAAGCCCTAGAACCCTAACCCACGGCAAACTCCTCTCAAATAGATATGACCACCCCTAGAGAAATCAAGCGGACCCACGCTGTCATAGCCACCCAGGAACCAGGTAGAAATCCTGCTCCGCAATAACGAATTAGCTTGGAAGCTGAAGAATCTGGGCGGACCCAACCCCTGAGACTAATAATTTCTCTTGAGCCAAGAAGACTTTATGAAGAATTCGTCAAGGTATTCAGGGAACCTTGTTTCACACTTAGGAAGGAGGACTATTCCATAGGAAGTACGCACCCAAGGATGGCAAAACGAGGAGGCCCCCCAGCAACCAACAAGAAAAACTTCCCAAGACCTGATGTTAACCCCGTCCTTTAATGATAAAAAATCTAGGAAAAGAACCTGTAACACCCCGACCCAGTTCGGTCGGATCCCCGTGAGCAACCCTTCACTCTCCCAGTTTATTAAGGGTTTTTCCCTTCTTTAAACTGTGAGGAGTAAGGCGTCCTTTAAACCTATACTTTTCTTGGAATAACATTAATCAAAACTGCATAAATTTGGACTTGCATACCTATCATGCAGGTATTTCTAGCTGAAGGTCTCTAGTACGGTTTTTCCCTCGGTTTCCTGAAAAGGGGTAAAGGGAGGGGGTGAGTTCAACAACTCAGTGAATGGGTGCTTGAAATATGAGTTTCAGAAAAATAGTTTGAATTGGAGTGTACTAGACTCCTTATTTTCTTTAAAACCATTTCTTCCTCAATTTCTTAGTTTTCAAAACCATTATACCTCATTAACCACATTTGGCATGTTTAACAATCAACACATGCCCTTCATCATGAAGGGATCGCACATTCGTAGGGTAACCCGTCCACTGCACCCACTTGTGGCATCTGAGCGACTTTACCGGCCACCTAGATAGAAGTCTGTCAACTTCTACCCTAGGAATGAGTGAATGTATGCGACATCCAACCCTCAAACCCGAAAAGAAAACTTTGTACCCGTATGAGGACAGAGGCCTCATCCCGACCCCACCCGGTCTCATGCGCATCAAGCTACATCGAGCTTCCTTGACTGCTGGAATATCAATCGGCCCTTATCTCCACCATGTCGTCCAGTAGCCCCTAGGATACATCACTACCCCTTTTGGGTGTCTTCATGGTCCCAAACCTTAGTGTATGCATAAAACAATAGTGTTCATCATAAGCCATTTAATCTTTGGTGCCACTAGTCCAATGGCCCCGACCCTCAACTCGACCTACAGCTGTTTGTCTCGACTGGTCCGTCAACTTGTCTTGTCGCATTGCCGCCAGTCCATCGAGTATGTCAATCCTGTCTTGATACAATGGACAAACACATCATTCATTAAAGTTTTCATGGCTTAATCTCATGTTAATTTACAAGCTTCTACACGTGTCAACTGGCCTTGGGCCCATTGTACGAGATTTTCACAATCGGGCATTTTAGCCCCCAAGTTCTAAAACCGAGGCCTCCGACCTATCTGAGCTATTCGAGCTCCGGTCAAAAAGGTCTCCCAAAATGTTTAAGTAGTGGCATACAGTCAGGGGAGAGCACTTCTTACAAAAATAACTTTTTAGATGTCCATTACACCAACCACGTGTGAGGACATCTCCCCTCACAACTGATAAACAAGTTTTCTACTTCCTTCCGAAAAGTTCATCATACCAACTGGGTATAATCTACTTATAACTGGTAAGAAATTTTTTCGCGTATTTTCTCACATCACCTCATCCAGGTGTGATGTTAAAAATGCCACTTAGTAGTGGTTTTTAAATTCTGATGTACTCATCATCCCAACCGGCCATGATGTGAAAATTCTCACTGAGCCAATAGTGTAGTGAATTCCTCTTAGTTGGCTCTTTGTTTGTAAGCAAGCTTGTCTTTGCTAGCGTTCTCGGTATTTTATGTTCCTACACTAGAAGAACATCCTTGTTCATTATTCTTTGGCCTAATAGCCTTCATTCATCACAAATGGACAAAATACCCAAACTTTTCAATTATTTGCAATTAGGTCCTTAAAGTTTTTTTTCTTTAACTTTTGGTTCCTAATGCCAATTTTTCTGAAATTGAGTCCTAAAACTTCAAAAATTCACTTTGGGGCCTCAATTATTCAAAATCACAAAAAGGGGTTCAAGTTTCCCAAATATCCAATTTGGTCCCTGTAAACCCCATCCTTTAATAATGAGAAAACCGGGAAAAGAACCGATCACTTTAAAATTTTAAACCCGAATTGGTCTACAAGTTCGATTAATAGGAAACGGGCAAATATGAGAATTTTCAACTCCCATGTGACTCAAATGGTCCATAAACTTGGGAAAAGAACCTTACGATGAAATGGGGAAGAAAAATCGGATCGGTTCAAGAGAACCGGATAGAACCGGTTTATGAACCGAGCTGATTCGTGAACCCGAAACGATAAAAAATGGGAAAACCAAGAAATTTATGGATCCCTTGTGATCTAAAGAGATTTATATACCTTGGGAAGGAACATTAGAACAAAGTGGGAGAGAAAAATCATATCGGTTCAGGTGAACCGGACCCGAACCGAATTGAACCGGTTTAAGGACTAAATCGATTTATGAATCGAAATCGATAAAGAGATGGTAAACCAGAAATCTTATGGACTCTAAGTGACCTAAGGAGTCACAAAAGTCATGGAAATGCACTTTTGAAGGAATTGGGGATGAAAACTAAATCGGTTTGGGTGAACCGGATTCGAACCAGTTTGAACCACAATTGAACCGAATCCTAAATTCATTTTTCTAGGTGGCCTAAATAATTCAAATTTGAGATTTGAGGCCACCATTGGATAGAAAATGAATTTAGAAATTTTTAAATTTGAAAAACTCGGTCAAATGAGGGGTGAATCGGCCAGTTTAAGCTTCGAACTTGGTTCGGACCGGTCCGGTCTGGTTCGAAATAGTGTCGTCTTCTAGCTTCAAATGACAGCATTGTTCACTTGCCAGAAAATTAAAGCAGCGCCGGTGGAGAAGAAACGTTTTCATTCAATACGTTTAAAGCCATCAATGTCTATCACAATGGTGCCAAACGGACGGCCAACAAGTCCTCGAGCTACCTATAAAAAGAGCTACTCTCCATTCATCCTCTCCACAACCGAAAAGCTCACTCTCTCTCAGTTGCTTAGTTTTTTGGCGAAGCTCGAACCAAATGACAGCACTGTTCACTCATCAGAAAATCAAAGCAGCACCAGTAGAGAAGAAACATTTTCATTTGATACGTTTTAGGCCATCAATGTCTGTCATAATGGTGTTAAACGGACGGCCAACGAGTCCCCAAGCTCCCTATATAAAGAGCCCCTCTCCATTCATCCTCTCCACACCCGGAAAGCTCACTCTCTCTCAGTTGCTTAGTTTTCCGGAAAATCTCGAACCAAAGCTCCAATATAGGGTCATTTCTGAAACAAAGAAGGCGAGGTTAGGTTCATTAGAACCAGGGAGAAGTTAGCTACACGGTGGAGATTTCCTTTCATTCTGAGAGTCGCCAGAGAAGCGCCGACGTGATCGAACAGTGAAGCAGCTCCGGCGCACCGAAGCTGCACTATTTCGGTCGAGTTGAAATTGGTTGATTCGAGCCCTCCTAAGGCAAAACCAAGCCCTCCCAACACTTCCTCAGCCCTCCCACAGTCAAATTCGGATGGTAAGGTAAGCCAATTTGGCTCCCCTCTACAATTTCTGATTGGTGTTAGAGAGAGAGTCAACCGAATTTCAATGATGAAATACCAATCCAATTCGACATCAATTGATATCATTCTTGATCCTATGAAGAATCTCAGGAGGAGAACTGCCTGCCCAGGTAGAAAGCTCGAACTGTCGTGCCCTCATCGGTGAGTAATCGAAGCTTTCTCTCTCTACAGTTCATTTTTTGACGAAGCTCCGTTTGAGCTCGTTCCAGCATTAAAACTTGTGATTCAAATTGCTAAAGAATTGTATGAACATGTAGAAACTCAATTTCAACAATTCAAAATGTTTGATTGGTCAATTTGATGAAATCAAATTCGGATGTGTTAAAAAGTTGGAATTGGGTGGAAAATTGGGGAAAATTGGGGAAATTTGGAGAAATTTGGAGAAATTTGGAGAAATTTGGGGAAATTTATGGAATTTTAAAAATTTGAAGGACCAAAATGCAATTTTCTAAAATTGAGGGTCAATTGGATATTATAAAAATGTTAGAGGGCCAATTGAGGAATTTTAGAATTTTTGGGGCAAATTTACCATTTTTGTAAAAAAAAAGGGCAAAATGGTAATTTTGGAAAACTTTGGGGACCAAATTGGAATTTTGGAAATTAAACCTCTTTTGTGAAATTGAATAAATTGAGGTCCCAAGGGAAATAGCAGGTGAGTGGGATTTTATATCATACCCGGTTGGGGATGATAAGTACTTCGAAATGAAAACCCACTATCAAGTGGTATTTTAAACATCACAACTTAGAGTTGTGATGTGAAAATCATGCAGAAAAACTACTTACCGGTTGTAAGTAGATCATTCCTGGCTGGTATGATGAAACTTTCTCAAAGGAAGTTGAAAACCCATTTATCGGTTATGAGGGGAAATGTCCTTATACTTGGTCGGTATAATGGACAGTTGAAAATATAATTTTGTCGAAAGTGCTCTCCTCTGATTGTGTACCAATGCTTAAACTATTTGGGAGACCTTCCTGATAGGAGCTCGAATAGCTCTTATAGGTTGGGGCCCTCGGTTTTGGAAATTGGGGGCTATTATGCTCGGTTTTAAAAATCTCGAACAAGTAGGCCATAGACTGGTGGGCACGAGTAGGAGCTCGTAAACAAACATGAGATATGTGTCATAAAACTTTAATAAATGAATTGTCTGGCCATGGTACCAAGATTGGACTGACATATTCAGTCAACTAGCGACAGTGCGACATGATAGGTCTCCGGACCAATCAAAACAAATAGCTGCAGGTTGAGTTGAGAGTTAGGGTCATTGGACCAGTGGCATCACAAATTATATGGTGAGTATAAGGGCATCAAGACACCCATGAGGGGTAGTAATGCAGCCTAAGGGCCCTGGACGACCTGGTGAGTATAAGGGCAGTTCGTCGTACCAGGTGACCGTGCGAAATTTGGAGTAGCACTAAGCGCATGTGACCGGGGTGGGGATAGAATGAGGTCTCTGTCCTCATATGTACACGAAGAATTGATTTCGGGATTGAGGGTTGGATGTCGCGCACGTCCATTCATTCTAAGGGTAGAAGTGGATGTGCTTCTATCTAGGTGGTCGATAAAGTCACTCCGAAGCCACAAGTGGGTTCAGTGGTCATGTTGGCCTGTGAATGTGTGTTTGACCTTCACGATGAAGAATGTGTGTTGGGTGATGACACACCATGGTTAAATAAGCAAATGGTGGAAATCTCGAGATTTTAAATGAAATAATTTTTGAAAGAAAGGATGCTCGAACACTCCAATACAACTCTTTTCCTCAAAGATATTTTATTGAAACACCCCCATTCAGTGAGTAGTCATACTCACCCTCTCCTTTCTATCCTTTTTTCAAGAAAAAGAAAAATGACTAAAAATAATACCGAGTCTTACATCTCTTAGGTATGCTTAAATTTCCTTAAGCTTGCATTTTATTGAATATATGTCTTCTAGGGAACAAGGTTGAAATTACGTCTGGCTCATCTCGAGTTAAAGTTGGAGGAAACTCCTCTTGAACCGAGAGAGCGGCGGGTTGTTCACGGTGATCTAACCATACCGGGTTGGGGCGTGACAGTCCCCAACATTTCAAAAATTACCATTTTGCCCCTACTTTACAAAAATGGTAAATTTGACCCCAATAATTCCAAAAATTGTCTAATTGGTCCTCCAACATCTTTTTTAAGGCCAATTGGCATGCAATTTTGAGAAATTGCACTTTAGTTCCTCAATTTTATGAAATTCCCAATTTCCCCCTTTCAAACCGGCTGAATTTAATTTCATCAAGTTGACCGATCAATCTAGGTTAATTGTTGAAATTGGAGGTAAAATTGGGTTCCTACACTTCCACATGATACAATGGAACTTTGAATCAAGTCATTTGGACCAGAATTGAACTAAAACGGAGCTTCATCGGAAAACTGGACTCAGAGAGAGAAAGCTTCAAAAACTTACCGTCAGAGGTGCGACGGTCCAAATTTTTTATCTAAGCAGATCGCTCTCGTCCTGAGGTTACTTCTAGGATCAAGAATCACATCAATCCATGTCGAATTGATGGAGAATTTGGTTAGTAAAATTTCACCAGTTCTCTCTCTAACACTGATCGAAAATTAAAGAGGGGAGTCAAATTGGCTTACCTTTCAGCTCTAATTCAGTCATATGAGGGCTGTGGAAGTATTGGGAAAGCTTGGTTTGGCCTTAGAAGGGCTCGAATTGGCCATTTTTTGCTCGGCCGAACAAGGCAGCTTCGGTCCGTCGGAGCTACTTCACTGTTCTATCATATCGGCATTTCTCCAGCGACCCTCAAAGCAAATGGAGACTACCGTTGGGTAGCTGACTTCTCCCTAAATCTAAAGAACCCAACCTCACCTTCTTTGGCTTAGAAAAATGCCCATGTCAGAGCTATGGTTTGAGATTCACCGAAAAATGGAGCAGTAGCGAGAGAGAGATGTTTTCAAGTGTGGGGAGGATGAATGAGGAGGGGCTCTTTATATAGAAAGCTCGAAGACTTCTTGGCCTTCCCATTGGTACATTTATGGTGGTCATTCATTGCCTAAAACTCATTGGCCAGAGTCTTTTCATCTTTGTCGGCGCTGCTCGATTTTCTAGTGAGTGAATAGTGCTGTCATTTAAAGGAAGAAAATGGCAATGTTCCGAACCGGACCAGACCGATCCGAACCGAGTTCAACACTTAAATTGGGTATGAAGTGATCTATACCTTCAATTTGAGTAAATAAACCCGATTGAATGGCCAATTTGAAAAAATCAAATTCGGTCAGTTTAAAGGGGAGAAATTGGGGGGAAATTGGGAATTTCAGAAAATTGAAGGACCTCTTTGCAATTTCCCAAAATTGAAGGCCAATTGGCCATGAAAAAGATTTTGGAGGACCAATTGGTCAATTTTTGAAACATTTGGGGTTTAATTGCCATTTTTTGAAAGTAGGGGGAAAATGGTAATTTTTGAAAATTTGGTGACCAAATTAGAAATTTGGAAAACTTGAGCCCCTTATACAATTTTGAGTAAAATGAGGACTCAAATGGAATTTTAGAAACCTTGGGATTCAAATTTGGAGAAAATTGGCATTAGGGACATAAAGTTAAGAAAAATGAACTTTAGGGACCTAAGTGCAATTAATTGATAATTGATGAGCCTAGGCTTTTATGCCAAACCGTAATTGATAAGGATGCACAAATTGTGTAGGGACAAGTTTGACCAGAACGCAAGCAAGAGAAAGCTCGCGTCGACTTGCAAAACCAATTGTGGACGAACACCTCACGGTTATCGGATGAGTGGGCATATTTCCATCATACCCAGTTGGGATTGTGAGTAGTTTAGAAATGAAAAACCACTTGTTAGTGTGATTTTAACATCATACCCAGATGGGGAGATGGGCGATTTAAGCTAAAACCTACTTACCGATTGTAAGTACAGGAAATCACACCCGGTTGGTATGATGGACTTCCTTGAAGGAAGAAGAAATCCGCTTGCTGGTTGTAAGTAGAGATATCATCACACCTGGTTGGTGAGATGAAGTGAAAATATATTTTTGTCAAAAGTGTTCTCTCCTAACTATGTGCTAATGCTTAAACTATTTGGGAGACCATCTTGACGGGAGCTAGAACAACTCTAATAGGCCAAAGGCCTCAGTTTTTGAACTTGTGGGGCTAAATGCCAAGTTTTGGAAAATCATGTGTAGTGGGCCTAAGGCCAATGGGCACGAGCAGAAGCTCATAAACAAACATGAGTTATATAAAGCCATGAAATTTCTAATAAAATGTATGTGTGATTTTGCATTGGTACCAAGATAGGACTGACAATACTCGATGAACTGGCGGCAGTGTGTTAGGGCCAGGTCGACGAATCGGCCTAGACAAACAATTGTAGGTCAGGTTGAGGGTCGCGGCCATTGGACCAGTGGCACCAAAGATAAATGGCTATATGTGAAAACCATTGTTTTGTGCATGCACTTGTGGTATAGGACCATCAAGACGCCCATGAGGGGTAGTGATGGGTCCTAAGGGCTACTAGACGACATGGTGGAGATAAGGGCAGTTCGTCATGCCAATCAGTCAGGAAGCTCGAAGTAGCTTCTCGCGCATGAGACTGGGGTGGGGTTGGGATGAGGGGTAAATCCTATCCCTTAAACATAAGGAAATCGGGGAAAAACCGGTCAACCTAAGTGAGAAAACTAAACTAGTTCACGAACCCCAACCATTAGAGAATGGGAAAATTGGGAAATTTACAAATTTCGAGTGATCCAAATAGTCTTAAAAACCATGGAAAGGGACTTTGGGAATTTTTGGAAAAGAAAACCAGACTGGTTTAGGTGAATCGGTTATGAACCGGATTGAACCAATTTGGACTGGTTTAAACCATCATTAAACCAGATACTAAATTTATTTTTCTATGTGGCATAAAATATTTAAATTGGTGAATTGAAGCCACCATTGGATAGAGAATAAATTTAGAAATTTTTAATTTTGAAAAACTCGATTGAATCAGAACTAAACCGTCCTCTTTAAGCATTGAACCTAGTTTGAACCGATACGGTCTGGTTCGAATCAGTGTCATCTTTTTCCTTCAGATGACAGCATTGTTCACTCATCGAAAATGAACATCATCAGCAGAAATGAAATTTTTCTGTTTAGGGGCTTTCAGGCCATGAATGAGCGTCATTAAGGTGCCAAACGGTCGGCTAGAGAGTCCCCGAGCTCCCCATATAATGGGCTCCTCTCCATCCATCTCCAAACACTTGAAAACTCAACTCTCTCTCAACTACACAGTTTTTCGGTGAAGCTCAAACCAGAGCTATGACATTGAGGTTTTTCAAAGCCTTAGAAGGAGAGGTCGGGTTCGTTAGATTTGGGGAGAAGTTAGCTACCGGATGGCAGTCTCCATTCGATCTAAGGACCACTAGAGAAGCATCGGCATAATCAAACACCAAAGCTGCCCTATTTAAACTGAGCTGAAATTGGCTGAATTCAGCCCTCCTCATGCCAAACCAATGTAAACCCCCGCCCTTATGAGTTAAGTTAAGGAAAACTGCAAAAAGAACCAATGAAACCGAGTAAGAAAATCAAACCAGTTCACAAACCTGTTTATTGGGGAATGGAAAAATTAGAGAAATTTCAACTCCCTTGTGACCCAAAGAGATTTATAAACCTTGGCAAGGAACCTTAGAACAAAGTGGGAGAGAAAAACCAGATCAGTTCGGGTGAACCAGATTCGAACCGTTTTAAGAACCGAGTCGATTTATGAACTGGAACCGATAGAGAGATGGTAAACCGGGAATTTTATGGACCCTAATGACCTAAGGGGTAATAAAAGTCATGAAAAAGAACTTTAGGGTGAATTGGAGATGAGATCGGTTTGAACTACTATTGAACCGCATTCGAAGTTCATTTTTCTAGGTGGCTTAAAAAATTCAAATTCGAGATTTGAAGCCACCATTGGATAGAAAATGAATTTAGATGAATTTAGAAATTTGAAAATTTGAAAATTTCGGTCAAATGAGAGTTGAACTGGTTGGTTTAAGCTTTGAACCCGGTTCGAACCGGTCCAGTCTAGTTCGGAACAGTGTCGTCTTCTTCCTTCAGATGACAGCACTATTCACTTGCCATAAAATCAAAGCAGCGCCGGTGAAGAAGAAACATCTCCGTTCAATACATTTATGGCTCTCAATGCCTGTCATAAAGGTGCCAAACGGACGGCCGATGAGTCCTCGAGCTCTCAATATAAAGCGCCCCTCTCCATTCATCCTCTTCACACCTGAAAAACTCACTCTCTCTCAGTTGCTCAGTTTTCCGGTGAAGCTTGAACTAGAGCTCTAATATAGGGTCATTTACGAGCCAAAGATGGTGAGGTTGGGTTCTTTAGAACCGGGAAGAAGTCAGCTACATGCCTGTAGTCTTTGTTTACTCTAAAGGTCACCGGAGAAGCACCGGCGTGATGGAATAGTGAAGTAGCTTCGGCAGAACGAAGCTGCCCTATTTCGTCCGAGCTAAAAAAGACCATTTTGATCCCTCCTCAAGCCAAACCAAGCCCTCCCAACACTTCCTCAGCCCTCCCATGGCCGAATTAGAATGGAAAGGTAAGCCAAATTGGCTCCCCTCTACAATTTTCGAAGAGAATCGGTAGAATTCAATGATGAAGTTCTAACTCAATTCGGCATCAATTGATGCGATTCTTGATTCTAGGATTAATCTTAGAACGAGAGCTATATGCCCAGATCGAAATCTCGGACCGTCGTTGTCACGCCCCGACCCGGTTTGGTCAGCCTCGGCCATTATGATACTTCCTTATTTGGAAGCATTTCCTAATTAAGGGTTGGTTCCTTTCACTCCACATTGTGTCCATCTGCCCCTCCATAATTCCTTTAGTTTAATTTTCTTCTTAGGACCTCATTTTTCCTTGGTACTTAACTTTTCCATCTCAACCACCATTTCATTTGTGAGCTTATCATTCCTTCTATTTTGGTTGGTTCCATTTCCTCTCAATTGGGATACACATGTCTTTTCGGGGCTTCCTTCCTTTGTAGAATTCTTTCCCTTTCTCCGGACATTCCTTTTTACATTTGTCATGGGGGATTTCTACTCTTGATGTTGTCTTCTCCTGTTTACCTTTACTCCTCAGGTCTTGCAAGACATCTTTTATACTCTATCTGCATCCTCATTCATACCCAATATCTGTCTATTTCCTTAGGGAGCGTATAAATCTTCCTTATTTCAAGATTTCTTGATCATTATGTGAGAAGCTTGCCTATTTCTTTCTTGGCTTGAGTTTGGTTGTTAATTTGGCCTTTCGGTTCCTTTAGGGATTTCTTTCATCCTTCTCTTTCTGAGTATTTGACCTTTCCACCTCTCTTCCTTGTCGGAACTTACATCATGGTTCTTCCGCGTATTAGCTAGTTAACTGCCCCGCCTCCACCAGTCCCTTGGTTTAAGTCTTCTTAGGGCAGTTGTCTTCTCGAATACTCCTGTCCTTAACGTCATCTCACTGACCTTTTTAGGGTGTAGTCCTTTCTACTTCCTGGTCTTCCTTAGGTATGTTGGTCAGAAACTTCGATTTTTAACTTTTCTGCTTTTTCCAAAAGAGGTAGTACTTTAAAATTATATCACTTTTCCAAAGCATATTAGTCTTGGCCTCTAACACTTCCTTCCTTCAAGTAGTTTCTAATGAGGGGTTGGCTCCTTGCACATCCACCAACCAATGATTCATTTTCACAGCGTATTCCTTCTCTTCTTCACTCTCACTATGTCATTCCCTAGAGTTTCGGGGGATGTTTTTCTATGTTTGCCCCTTATGAGAGGGTTCTAAGTATGATTCCCATGTACCTTATCCCTATTCATGAGGTAACCTTCTCGGTTTGACCTTCTTAAGAAGTTTTTGTATTCACCTCATCTTTTCTTGACCTCTTTTTGAATTGTTTATGTAACCCGCTCCATGGTATCAGTCTCTTATCCTTCATGTCCTTTGTGACCTTTGAGGAGGTATTGCCCTGAATCTATGAGGTGTGGAACACCCCTTCTTTCCTTACACCTATAATAGTTCAACTTGGTACTTGTCCTTTAGTAGGGTTGGGCATCTCTTCAGGTAATGTCTCATCGTCATTCCCTTACATGGATTGTTGTGATTCTAACTTTCCTTCGAGTGGGGCTTTTTTCAGGGTTACTATTGGTTTGGTGCTTTCTGTTCTTGAGTCTGATCACTTAGACAGTTTTCTAGCTGAATCACCTTTGCTAAGGGTCATGGTAAGAGTCCTCCTAGGTTTCCTGATTCATCTTCCATCACTGGGTTGCAACTCTTCTTCCTTAGTTTCTAGGATAGTATGGGTTTGTTTTATTTTCCTTATGCCATATTCCTAGTAAGATCACATCCTCAGAAGATAGAGTTTTGGGGAATTTGAATCTTTTATTAACATGGGGATACAAAAGGTTGGGATCTCAGCCCTATCATAGAAAATGGTTGCAAAATAACTAAAGAGCTATGGAATTTTAATAAACGTCTTCCTCCATAATTAGAGTTGTGCCACCAGTAGGTCCTAGCACCATTCTCTAGGATACTTCCCCATTTGGTCTTTTGACATTTCACCTCGGTCTCAAGCATTTGGGAAGCTTCTAGAGTTGTCTCCCTACGGAGGTAGGGTGTTGAGTAGAGCCATTCCAAGTTTTCTTGGTTCCTCTCCAGGAGCCATCTGAAAATTTTAGGATAAATCCTATTAGTTACTATATTTTCTAGTCTTGATTATGTATTCAAGAAAACATGCTCTGAGACCACTCTAGTTGTCACGGCCCAACCCAGATTGGTCGAATCCCTGTGAACAACCCGCCACTCTCCCGATTTATTAAAGGGTTTCCCCTTATTATAATCCGTAAAGAGTAAAGCGTCCTTTAAATTTGCATCATTTCCTGGAATAGCATAATCAAAACTGCATTAAATTTTAAATTTTACATACCTGTCTTACAGGCATCTTAGTTGATGGTCTTTCAAGGTAGGCTTTCCAGGATTTCCTGAAAGGGATATAAGGGAGGGGGTGAGTACGACTACTCAGTGAATGAGTTTTCAAAGGTATACTTTTAACTTTTAAGAAAAACATTTATATGGAGTGTGTCAGACCCCTTTCTTTTCAAAAAAAATCCCTTCATTTAAAAATTTGGGTTTTTCCATTATTTCTTAGTTACCACAATGTGTCATCACCCAACACACATCCTTCATCATGAAGGTTACACACATTCGCAAGTTAGTATCACTACTGAACCCGCTAGTGGCTTCGAAGCGACTTTTCCTGCCACCCGGATAGAAGTACGACCACTTCTACCCTAGGAATGAGTGGATGTATGTGACATCCGACCCACAATCCCAGAATCACTTCTTTGTGTCCGTATGAGGACAGAGACCTCATCCTGTCCCCACCCCGGTCTCATGCGCTTGGTGCTACTCCAGATTTCGCATAGACACTTGGAACGACGATCTGCCCTTATACTCACCAGGTCGTCCATGGCCCTTAGGACACATCACTACCCCTCATGGGTGTCATGATGATCCCGTAATCATAGTGCATGCATAAACAATGTTTTCTTATCAAGCCATGTAATATGTGGTGCCACCGGTCCAATGGCCCCGACTCTCAACTCAACTCGCAGTTGTTTGTCTTGACTAGCCGTCGACCTATCATGTCGCACTACCGCTAGTTGACTGAGCATGTCGGTCCTATCTTGGTACCATGGCCAAACAATTCACTTATTAAGTTTTATGGCACATATATCATGTTCGTTTACGAGCTCCTGCTCATGCCAACTGGCCTTGGGCCCACTATACGAGATTTTCAAAAAACTGGGCATTCTAGCTCTCGTCAAGAAGGTCTCCTAAATAGTTTAAGCATTGGCACACAGTTAGGGGAGAACACTTCCGACAAAATAGGTTTTCACTGTCCATTATACCAACCGATATAAGGACATCTCCGTTCATAACCGATGAACGGGTTTTCAGCTTCCTTCGAGGAAGTCTCATCATACCAACCGGGTATGATCTACTTACAACCGGTAAGTAGTTTTTCCGCATAATTTTCACATCACTTTCTCTAAGTGGTGATGATTAAAATACCACTAAATAGTTGGTTTTTATACCTAGGTACTTATCATTCCCTACCGGGTATGACATAAAATTTCCACTCACAACCGATAAGTGGTTTTTATCTTTAAGTTGTGCTCATCATCCCAACCGGGTATGATGTTAGTAAACCCACTCACCCGTTAATGCCGTGAATTCCACTAGACTAGTTCCTTGTATTCACGCGAGCTTGTCCTTGCTGGCGTTCCCGGTATTTCGCGTTCCTACACGATATGAACAACCTTGTTCATTATTACTCGGCATAATAGCCTTCATTCATTTCCAATTAATGAGAAAACCCGAACTTTTAGTTATTTGTAATTAGGTCCCTAAAGTTATTTATCTTTAACTTTAAGTCCCTAATTTTGGTTTTTCCTCAAATTGAGTCCCGTAACTTTTAAAATTTATCCTGGGACCTCAATTTATTCAATTTCACCAAAAAGGAGTTTAATTTCCCAAATTTCCAATTTGGTCCCCCAATTTTTCCAAAATTACCATTTTCCCCCAAAATTCCAAAATTCATCAATTGGTCCTCTAACATTATTTTCATGCCCAATTGACCCTCAATTTCATAAAATTGTATTTTGACACTTTGAATTTCAAAAATCCCCAATTTTCCCCCAATTCCAACTTCTTAACACAGCCGAATTTCATTTTATCAAATTGACCCATCAAACGTTTCCAATTGTTGAAATTGAAGTTGAAATTGAGTTTCTACATGTTCATACGATTCTTTAGAAATGTGAATCGCAAGTTTAATGTCGGGACGAGCTCAAACGGAGCTTCACTAGAAAATGAACTATAGAGAGAGAAAGCTTCGATTACTCACTGGTGAAGGCATGATGGTTCGAGCTTTCGATCTAGGCAGATAGCTCTCATCCTAAGGTTAATCCTAGAATCAAGAATTGCATCAATTGATGTGGAATTAGAATAGAATTTTCTCATTGAAATTCGGTCGATTCTCTCTCTAGCACCGATCGAAAATTGTAAAGGGTAGCCGAATTGGCTTACCTTTCGGCCCTAATTCGGCCATGAAAAGGCTGAGAAAGTGTTGGGAGGGCTTGGTTTGGCCTAAGGAGGGCTTAAAATGGCCGATTTAAGCTTGGCCGAAATAGGGCAGCTTCGGTCCGTCAAAGTTGCTTCACTATTCCATCATGTCGGCGCTTCTCCAACGATTCTCGGATTGACTGGAGTTTGCTATCAGATAGTTGTCTTCTCCCTGGTTCTAAAGAGCCCGACCTTTGTTCAAGTCGAAGCTCTGGTTCGAGCTTTACCGGGAAATGGAGCAGTAGAGAGAAAGAGAGAAATGTTCAGGTGTGAGGAGAATGAAATGGGGATGACCTCTTTATATAGGCGTAAAACTCGTGTGTTAAATGGGAGAGATTTATTACTAGTATTAATATTGCCATAAATTATTAGTATTAATTCCAATAATTTAATTTCAGTATTAATTCCAATAATTTAATTTCGGTATTAAATTATTTGTATTAATTCCAATAATTTAATTTAGCTATTAATTACAATAATTAAATATATATTAATTTATGATTATTTATGATAAGGCGTATATACAAATTTTTGACCGAAATTTTGGGTTACAAAAAAATTCATACTTACTAGGAGGTCACTCATACTCACACTACTCTCAGGCAAGCACGTTTAACTTTAAAGTTCTTATGGAATCTAGTTCACCTAAACCACTTTGGTTTTTTATTTCTAATTTGTCTTAAGTTTCTTTTCCAAGGTTTAATGAACCCTTTGGATCACCCAAGAGTTGTAAATTCCCAACTTGCCTGTTCAGAAATAATCGGGTTTGTGAACCGGTTCTGAATCCTCACTTGGTTTGACCGGTTCTTTTCCTGGTTTTCCTTAGCTCAAAAGGGCAGGTTTTACAATCATGCTCCCGATAGTAAGCTTTCGAAGCTTTCTCTCTCTATAGTCTATTTTTTGGCGAAGCTCCATTTGAGCTTGTTGCGGCATCAAAACTTGCAATTCAAAGTACTATTGAATCGTATGAAGATGGAAGAACACAATTTTAACTTCAATTTCAACAATTAGAAGTGTTTGGTCAATAAATTTGATGAAATCAAATTTAGCTGTGTTATGGAGTTGAAATTGGGGAAGATTGGGGAAAATTAGGAATTTTTGAAATTCGAAGGACCAAAAAGTAATTTTATGAAATTGAGGATTAATTGGGCATGATAATAATGTTAGAGGACCAATTGAGAATTTTTCAAATTTTTGGGGTAAAATTTACCATTTTTGTAAATGAAGAGCAAAATGGTAATTTTGGAAAAGTTAGGGGACAAAATTGGAAATTTGGGAAATTAAACCCCTTTTGTGAAATGGAATAAATTAAGGTCCTATGATAAATTTTAAAAGTTTCGGGACTAAATTTGAGGAAAAATCAGCATTAGAGACTTAAAGTTAAAGAGAAATAACTTTAGGGACCTAATTGTAAATAAATGAAAGTTTAGTTTTCTCATTCATTTGGAATGAATGAAGGCTATTAGGCCGAAGGATAATGAACTGAGATGTTCACAACGTGTAGGAACACAAAGTACCGAGAACACCAGCAAGGACAAGCTCGCATGAATACAAAGAACCCATCTACTGGAATTCACTGCATTAACGGGTGAGTGAGATTTTATATCATACCCGGTTGGGGATGATAAGTACCCCGAAATAAAAACCCACTACTAAGTGGTATTTTAAACATCACAACTTAGAGGAGTGATGTGAAAATCATGCGGAAAAACCAGTTACTGGTTGTAAGTATATCATACCCGATTGGTATGATGAAACTTCCTCGAAGGAAGTTGAAAACCCGTTCATCAGTTATGAGCGGAGATGTCCTTATACCTAGTCGGTATAATAGACAGTTGAAAACATATTTTTATCGGAAGTTCTCTCCCTTGATTGTGTGCTAATGCTTAAACAATTTGGGAGAACTTCTTGACAGGAGCTCGAATAGCTCTTATAGGTCGGAGGCCTAGGTTTTGGAACTTGGGGGCTAATATACCCCATTTTGAAAATCTCGTATAGTGGGCCCAAGGCCAGTTGGCACGAACAGGAGCTCATAAACAAACATGAGTTATATGCCATAAAACTTTAAATAAAGGAATTGTTTGGCCATGGTACTAAGATAGGACCGACATACTCAATCAACTAGCAGTAGTGCGACATGACAGGTTGATGGACCAATCAAGACAAATAACTATGGGTTGAGTTGAGGGTCGAAGTCTTGGACCAGTGGCACCACAGATTATATGGCATGATAAGAAAATACTAATTGTGCATGCATTGTGATTATGGGACCATCAAGATGCCCAAGAGGTATAGTGATGCATCCTAAGGGCACTGGACGACCTAGTGGGTATAAGGGCAGTTCGATGTACCAGGTAACCATGTGAAATTTGGAGTAGCACCAAGCGTATGAGACAGGGGTGGGGACAGGATGAGGTCTCTATCCTCATACAGACATGGAGAATTGATTTCAGGATTGAGGGTCATATGTCATGTACATTCACTCATTCTCAGGGTAAAAGTGGACATGCTTCTATCTAGGTGGCCGGTAAAGTCGCTCCGATGCTACAAGTGGGTTCAGTAGATGGGTTGGCCTGCAAATGTGTGTTTGTCCTTCATGATGAAGTATGTGTATTGGGTGATGATACACCGTGATTAATAAGGAAATGGTGGTAAAAACTGAGATTTGATATAAAAAGATTTTTGAAAGAAAAGAGTCTGGCACACTCCAATACAAGTCTTTTTTCCTAAAAGTTAAAACTTTTGAAAAACCCATTCACTGAGTAGTCATACTCACCCTCTCCCTTATATCCCTTTTAGGAAATTTCGGAAAGCCTACCCTTAAAGACCATCAACTAATACGCATGTGAGATAGGTATGATAAATTTGAAATATTATACAGTTTTGATTTATGTTATTCCAAGAAAAGGTACTGGTTTAAAGGACGCCTTACTCTTTACTGTTTATAATAAGGGGAAACTCTTTAATAAATCGGGAGAGTGGCGGGTTGTTCATGGGGATCCAACCAAACCGGGTCGGGATGTGATAACCAAGATCTCCCAACACTACCACAACCCTCATACGACTGAATTTGAGCTGAAAGGTAAGCCAATTTGGCTACCCTCTGTCATTTTCGATCAGCGTTAAAGAGAGAAACTATGAAACTTCACGAACCAAATTCTCCCTCAATTCGATATAAATTGTTGCAATTCTTGATCTTAGGAGAAACCTTACAACAAGAGCTACCTACCCGAATAGAAAGCTCAGACCGCCACATCTCTCACGGTAAGCTTTCAGAGCTTTCTCTCTCTATGCATAGTTTTTCAGCGAAGCTCTGTTTGAGCTCATTTTGGCCTTAATTCATGCGATTCAAAGCTCAACTGAATCATATGGATGTATAGGAACTTAATTATACCTTCAATTTCAACAATTAACTTCGATTGAATGGTCAATTTGATAAAATCAAATTCGTCTAGTTTGAAAGGGCAAAATTGGGGTAAAATATTAGGGGAAATTGGGGATTTCGTAAAATTAAGTAACCAAATTACAATTTCCAAAAATTGAGTGCCAATTGGCCATGAAAAGGATGTTAGATGACCAATTTGTCAAATTTTTAAAATAATTGGGATCAAATTGTCATTTTTGTAAAGTAGGGGCAAAATGGTAATTTTTGTAAACAAAGTAGAAATTTTGAATACTTGAATCCCTTTAACGATTTTAAGTAAATTGAGGACCCAAAGTAAATTTTTAGAAGTTTTAGGACTCAATTTGAGGAAAAGTTAGCATTAAGGACCTAAAGTCAAGGAAAAAGAACTTTAGGAACCTAAATGTAATTAACTGAAAATTTTGGGCATTTTCGTTTGTGAGGAATGAAGGCTATCATGTCAAATATTAATAGATAAGGATGTTCAAATCGTGTAGGAACACGAAGGACCGAAAAGTAAGGTAGGGTCCTACGACTCCGGGGGAAGTCAGCTACCTAACAACAACCTCCCTTCAACCCGAGGATCGCTAGAGAAGTGTCGACGGAATCAAACGGTGAAGCTGCTCCGATGGATTGAAGCTGCCCTATTTTAGCCGAGCTAAATTCGGCCAAATTCAGACCTCCTCCGGCCAAACCAAGCCACCCCAATGTCCCCACTGCCCTCACACAACCTCTACAGAGGTGAAAGATAAGCCAATTTGGCCTCCCTTCCGTCGTTGTAGATCGGTGCTAGAGAGAGAAAGTATCGAATTTCACTAACAAATTCACCATCATATGGACTTCAATTGTAGCAATTCTTGGTACTAGAAATATCCTAAATATGAGAGCTATCTCCCCAGATCGAGAGCTCAAACTGTCGCACCTCCAATGGTAAGCTTTCGAAGCTTTCTCTCTCTACGAACAATTTTCTAGTGAAGCTCCATTTGAGCTCATTTTGGACTCAAATTCTACAATTCAAAGCTCCATTTGATCATATGGAAGTATAGAAATCAATCCATGCCATCAATTGGAGCAATTAACCCCAATTAAATGTCCAATTAGAAGAAATCATATTCAGTTAGAAAAGGGGAAGAAATTAGGGGATTTCAAAAATTTGAGAGAACTCCATTCAATTTCTCAAAATTGAAGGTCAATTGGCAATGAGAAAGATGTTAGGAGAACCAATTGGTCAATTTTTAAATGATTTGGGGCCAAATGGCTATTTTTGGAAAGTATGGGTAAAATCGTAATTTTGGAAAATTGGGGACCAAATTGGAAATTTGGAAAACTTGTGCCCCTTATACAATTTTGAGTAAATTGATGATCCAAATAGGATATTGGAAACCTTGGTATTCAATTTGGGGGAAAATTTAGCATTTGGGGACTAAAGTTAAGAAAAATGAACTTTAGAGACCTAAGTACAAGAGAAATATCAACCTTAAATACCCCTCTCAGTTGAACCATAAGATAGATATGAAAATTTTAATATAATCAGTTTTGTATAATGCTATTACAGGAAAAACGAGAAAAATAATGTATGACTCCTCGCTGTTTAAAAGGGGGTGAAACCCCTCATAGACCAAATGGAGTAGCAGGTTACTCAAGGGGATCCGACCAAACCGGATCGGGACGTGACACTACGAGCACGCAGCTCATGACCCTCATATACCCAATTACACGTGTGTGTGTGTGACATTCAGGACATGATAGGGTCATGTTTGTTACAATGGGAACATATGCTTGATTAATTATTCTAAATTGAGTGGGAGCTCTACCATGATATACAATAATTTGAAACCGTAAGGTCAAGTGATAAAATTTGGGGAATTATATAAATAACATTATTTAAGAATTATGATATAATTCTTCATGTATAGACATTATGAGTGAAGTCTAGGGTCAAAGCCATTTAGTGACCCAACGTGAGTAATCTCATTTACTAAAATGTGAGCTCAGTCTACTCTACAAAATAAATTTCAGGTGAAAGAAAAAGTTTGTTGAAGTACAAAGTTGATCTACATCATTCACGAGACTCGAGGTATACATCTCAAAATACACATACAAAGGTTTAATTATATTCTTATCAATTGTTATATTCTCATAATTTTTGTATAAATTTTTTATGCACATTAATTATGAAAAAAATTTTAAATTTTCACTATAAATTGGGAAGTATTTTATTATGAGTCTTGATATTATCAGTATTATTTTAGTGAAAATACACATAATTATAATATCGAATGGATATGATAGGTTTTTATAAGACACTCGGCCTGGAAATCAAGTTGGGGCATGACATTACATGTCACAACTTCTTCTCCAATAAGATCCAAGTGAGATTTGCCATTGTGAAACCTTGGGTGGCTCTTCTTCTTCCACATCTAAACCAACCCTCCATCCATTTGACCTCCAAACCTATGCTCAACACCCAAGCTCGACACAATAGGCTTCTTAGCACCATTTCCTCTATGACACTCTTACAACTCTCTCCTTTTTAAGAGGATGCTCATCTTAACATTATTTAGATAATTGATCTTCCATTTATTAAAATAGAGAAATATTATAAGTATATAAAATTATGAGAGTTTTATCACTTATAAGTTATTAATTTTAAGTAAATATGTTTTTAATCTCTTCTCAAAACACAATGATTTTGACATAGTATTAGAGCTAGTAAGCTCGCACCTATACCGAGGCCCAAGAATAGAAATTCAACTTGTGGTTTGGTCAAGTATAAAAAAAAAAATATTCAACGGGATAGTTATTTCTTACTCATTCGACACCGAAAAAATTATACACAACTCGTATATAGTTATTAAGGGTGGTTTAAAATTAAATATGATAAGTGTATACATATTTCAAATAATAATAGATGTTGAGAGAATTAATCTCAAATTAATTAAAATAGAAAAATAAGATGGATTTATAATTTTAATAGAACTTAACTACTTATAAATTATAGACATTAAGTATATATAAATTTAACTCATTATTAGCCTCCCATCCTCTCTCATAAATATCACATATGAACAACTATCATCTCAATGTTGCCATATCACTCTTCGAGACGAGTCTCGTGGACTCATTTGAACCGTGCACTTATTGTCGTTGCCACCTACGCGACCCTTCTACTCACTATCACGGTCCTACTCGACCTTGCTATTAATCCTAATCCTTGTAATGGCACCCTCGCTTCGGCCTTCAGCTCAAAAGCCTGTCACCCATTTCAATGGGCATCCAAACCAAACTCTAGGTCTCTTATAATTTGTGTGACCCATCAATACAATAAGTTCTTCTTCCTCTCACCCAACATAGTATTGTGTTTTCCTTGAATCATTGGCTTAGAATCCAAGTTTAATGTTGGACATTTCTTATGAAGCTTGGGAGAAAATAATAATACTAGCTCTCAAATCAATTTTCATAGAAATACCAAGTCAAATTAAAATTCTTCTACTCTTAATGCGTGATAAGCCGATTATATACCATGGCAGAATGCCATGCCTTTGGTTGCTTGACCGGAGCAATATTTGTCCGACCCTTGGACTTTGTCGGGGTTTCTCGATTCAGCTCAAGCGTAAACGCAACTTATTTGACTTGGGAGAAAAAAAACAGAAATTTGGGATTAACTCTAATGCTGTGATAAGAGAAATAAACAATGATATCATATTTCTAATAATCTGCTTGTCTAATCTAATGCTCTAACCTACAGGTCTGTCTGGTTTAGCGTTGGTCAAAACTATTGATCGTTTAATAGCATTCCGTACAACGAGAAAGTGCGTGGTCAAATTTGGGTAGACGTAATAAAACCCTATAAGTAGGCCAACGGGACAGGACAGGATGGAAAACTGCACAGAATCTAAACATAATCAGAACCTACAAATTCCATTTCTTCTCTTCACTCATCCAACAATGGAAAGGACCAAGAGTATTCCGCTCCAGCCCCCAACCTATGGTAACCTGATTTCAATTCTTAGTATCGACGGAGGTGGTATCCGAGGTATCATTCCCGGGACTGTCCTAAGCTTCCTCGAGTCGGAGCTGCAGGTAAAATCGAGTGCCACATCCATCTTTCATAAGGACAATGAAACTAGATGGTGAGGATATCGATCGAACTCCAACTCTCTGCTCTCATGGATATGCAGAAACTAGATGGTGAGGATGCTAGGCTTGCAGATTATTTCGACGTGATCGCTGGAACTAGCACGGGCGGCCTGGTGACTCTCATGCTAACGACCCCCAATGAAAACAATCGTCCGACGCTGGCTGCCAAGGATATTAAGGAGTTTTATCTTAATGAAGCTCCTAAAATCTTTCCACAATACACGTTGAGTGATTTTTTTTCATACTTCTGTGTTCTTTGTATATGATTTTGAGTTCATGACTGACAGACAGACTGACGAGTTTTCAGACTGCAGTGGGCCTTTCTCGTCGGTTATTAAGTTGATCAAGTCTTTAATGGGACCAGCATATGACGGCAAATATCTTCACAAGCTTGTCAAGGAGATGTTAGGAAGCAAAAGATTGAGCCAGACACTAACCAAAGTTGTGATCCCCTCGTTCGACATAAAAAGTCTCCAGCCAACCATCTTCTCTAGTTATGATGTAAATAACTTCTTCTTTGGTATAAATAACAAAAAATATGATCTGGTCTGGTCTGGTCTGATGAAGCTCTCGGATCCATGTTGTTATAGTTAAAGAGAAAGCCCAGCATTGATGCCTTGCTCTCGGATATATGCATCTCCACCTCTGCGGCACCAACTTATCTTCCGGCATATTACTTCAAGAATAAGGGCTCCGATGGAGAGGTGAGAGAGTTCAACTTGATTGATGGAGGTGTGGCTGCTAACAATCCGGTGAGAAAGTGATCATCGCACTCGTAAATATATAATCCAAATAACGATGATGATGATGATGATGATGATGAAACGATTGAACTATTCTTATCTGTTAATAAATTCAGACGCTGGTGGCCATGGGAGAGGTGACAAAGGAGATAACCATGGGAGAGAGTTCAGACTTTGTTTCCATAAAACCGTCGGACTACAGCAGGTTTCTGGTTATATCGTTGGGGACCGGATCTGAGAAGGAAGAGGGGATATACAGTGCTGTGAGTGCAGCTAAATGGGGAGTCTTGGGTTGGTTAACGAGCGGAGGCAGGACCCCGTTGGTGGATACGTTCATGCAAGCGAGTTCCGATATGGTCGACTATCACCTATGGTCGGTATTCCGAGCACTCCACATCGAAGATAACTACCTCCGCATTCAGGTAATGCTTTTTGAGTGTTCATAATTGGTTTCCCTCTGCATCCAAGAGGACTTGATATATATATATATAGTAATACTTCTTGGAACCATTTTATCAGGATGATACTCTGAGCAGAGAGGTGGCTTCAGTCGATTTGGCGACCAAGAAGAACCTAGAAGACCTGGTGAATGTCGGAGAGACGCTGCTGAAGAAGCCAGTGACGAGGGTTAACTTAGACACAGGCAGGTGCGAGCCGAAAAATCCGGAGACCAACGAGGAGGCTCTGAGGAAGTTCGCAAAGGTGCTGTCCCAGGAGAGGCACCTGCGCCACGCGAATTCGCCTGATGGGCACATCATGTCTCCCAGCAACAAATCACAAGACAGCAAGCAGTTAAATTGAATTAATTGGATTCACACTCATCCTTACAAACCAAAACTATGCATAAAGCAAAATAAGAAGAACTAAATGCTTATCAAGATTGTTTATTTGATTTGTTGGTTATTTGGTGGAAATAATTTGTAGCCTAACAATAATATCACATGTAGATTTCATTGTCCTCAGCAATATTAATTGAAATAAAGTGTTATTTCATAATTGGTTTGGTACCGTTGATGCATCATTAATCAAACCGTCAATCGTTTTTAATCATTTTCAAGGAATTTGAGTAGCCATTTGTACACGTTATCATTTTTTTACTGGATAACACTAAGAAGATAACATAAACCAACCTATATTTGGAATGATAGAGAAGACAACCAAACCAAGTCCATTGACATGAAACATTAAGCCTTACATTAATTTTCTCCTGATTGAAAATGAGATTACCATATATGACTCCTTTCTATTTAGGACTTAATGGAGTGGTAAACCAACTTAGATCAAAATAAAAATAAAAAAAAAATATTTTTGTTGAGAATATTATTATATATTAAATAAAATAAAGAATTATGGTAAATTTATAAAATTATAATAGTTGCACTAATTATAACTTATAACTTTTAATTAGATATAGATAGAATAATTTCAGATAACATTCACAATAGGTTTTTACCTCTACCTACAAAAATATTAAAAAAAAATAACTAATTCAAGTACATTTTTTCTACTTATTCAAGATTAAATCGATATAAAATAGCTTATCACACCACTTTTATTACAACCAAATCGATCAAAAATAATTTATCTAATAACTTTTATTACTACCATATCCATCTAAAATAACTACTTAGTCAATTTTTTACTTTTGTTATCCACTTATCCTAAATTTCTAGCTACTTGAATCATCCTTATCATCAATGTCCTATGCTTCCTTGTCATCTAGTGCATGTTCTATGTATGGAGGAGGAATGACCTTTAATGAACTTCTTGGTGCAAACAAAACATTGACTCTTCAATATTTTTCCTCCATTTGCTCGGCTATATCCCAATCTAAAAAAACCCTTATTCAGATTGGGATAAATGAGAGTGAAGGGAATTTAAGGGGAATGAGATGAAAGGAAATGGATAGGAACGCCCAAATTTTAATAGTCCAGATAATATTAATAAGTGGAATGAGAGAAAATTTAATCTTCTTTAGATTACTTTAATAATTAAACACAAAGGGGAAATTTTAGCATTATATTATTAAATCAGAAAATTCTTGCTTTTTAGAAGCAATATTTCACAACATATTCTCTAAACCATACCAAATTTTATAAAAAAAAATTAATATATATAAGGCTTTTATTAATCAATTAAAAGTATATAATTATATTTTAATATGGGTATTTTTATTTTTTAAAATATGTACGAAAATAATATAGTGTATATAAAATGATAAAAGTCAAATACAAACTCTTCTACTCTTAATCAACCGATTGGAGACCGAAAAACAGCAGACCATTATATACCAAGGCAAAATGCCTTGCCATTTGATGCTGGCTGGCCGGCCACAACTACTGGCCTTTGTACCTGATGATGACCAACTTCATCGTCAAATGGGATTATTTTATAAATAACTTGAACTTCATATCTTATAAATAAATAATTTTTTCTCACATAATATTAAAATAATTAAATCATATATCTAATATCCAAAATCCAAAAGTTGAGTGGTAGTTATTCTTATTATAAAATAAAATTATTTACCTATCCTAAATTAGATAAAATAAAAAAAATATTATACATTTATAACATTATAAAATTTTACACTAATTATATTTAATAACTTTTAAATATATATAAATATAACACATTATTTATAAATAATACTTTATTAAATAGTATTAGAATAACGATCTGATAATATAAACTCATCTCGTAATTTATGTTATAAATTTATAAATTAGTTTGGGTGGTAAAAATATAATATAATATTAGATAAAATAAAAAATTATTATAAATATTTTCTTATACTAACATTTTTCTTTATCTCCAACTTTTATATAATTATTAATTATACTTCTATTCGTTGATATAATAACTTATATTAATAAAAATAGAAAAATTTTGTTGGATTATAAATTAATATTTAAAAAAATGATAAATAACTTGTAAACAATATTTTGTTAGAGTAAAATGTAAAGTAAAGTGAATTTTAGGGTGTTTTAGTACCTAATAATCTATTTGAGACGAAGAAAATAAAATAACAGAAAATTGAGGGTTAATCCTAACGCGTGATTAGAGAAATAAACAACGATATCTACATTTTCTTTTATTTATCTAATAATCTACTCGTCTAATCTACTGCTCCAACCTGCGGGTCTCCCCGTCATCGTCCAACCAACAATTACCAATTAATTTAATCACTCCTACTACTGCAGAAACCCAGTCAAAAATTTTTCTTCCATGCACGCATTGTCGGATTGGAATTTTCATAAGGGATCATATGATTATTATATACCAAATGAGCATTACTTTTTGATTGTGCTAGAATATCACAAAACAAAAGTGATCTAAGCATAGAAGGGTTTGGTCTCGGCTGACCAGTCCAACATCATTTTAGGATTGAGTCATGGATAATTGGTGGACTTAGGCATCTCGATGGGAGCCGACACCCGAGTTCCTATTCGACCTAACATATGTCGGGTCTGTTCGCCGTCGGTTCGGATCCATATATTAGACCCAAGCCCTGCTGAAAACCTGGGCTCGGGTCCAATTTATGTCCCGCTGGCTGGACCCAAGTCGGGTCCAGCCGGTGCGGGTTCACCTTTCTGGACCCGAGCCACGAGTCTAGAAATGTGGACCCCAAGGGTGGGTCCAATGATCAGCAATGCCTGCGGTGAGGTCCCCAGGTCCAGTAGCAGCGGCTCGAGCTCCGGCTCTGCTACAGAAAAAGCCAGCATGCAAGGGAGACCAGGAGCTGCTCCGAGGAGCCAACTCTCCGACATGTCGGAGATCTAGTCCCCCTCCAGGCCCGGCCATCGGATATCAGTCTGTGCTGGAGCGCCATGGATCTACTCCTCCAGTAAGCACCCCGCTAAGTCCAACCTGGCCTCAAAAATGAATACGAGCATTTGCCTGAGCGGCAACATCTGCGCTTCAGGGTAGATTTCGAAGCCAGCATTCTTTAAAGCCTGAGCGGCAGCCGGTCCAGGAGGCTGGGATCCGGGACGGGGAATTACGGCCATGGGAGTGTCATCAGGAGGGCCGCTGAGAAAGTGAACGGACCATTCATGGAGGAGTCAATGATATACAAGTAGGGTATGGAGAGTTGTGATCATGAGGAGGTGAAGCAAGCCAGCAATCATCTGTACAGAAGAGGAAGCTTCCATGAGGCCTTGGCAGTGTATGATCGGGCAATATCGCTTTTTCCGGAGAATGCGTCCTTCAGGATTAACCAACCAGTCGGCAGCACTGATGGCTCTTGGGAGACTGAGAGAGGCTGCAAGGGAGTGCGAGGAGGCATTGAGGCTGAACCCTAGCTATGAGCTAGCTAGACAGAGATTGTTTTCTCTCGATCACAGGTATGTGAGTTTTTTTTGAAGTGATAGTTTGCAGGGAATTAAATTTTCTTTGAACAAATGCTGTAGCTGGCTAAAAAGTCTGTAACTTTAGTAGCTCAAATGGGTCAGTGGCTCTCAATGATCTCCATGGATGTTCTTCCAATTCTTTGAACTTGTTGTTTAGGCTGGGACAGGTTGAAGATGCACGGCTGTACGCCAACTATGTCTGGCAAGACCCCATGGAGTTGCAGAAGCTCCACTTAATTGAGAAGCTCCTGAAAAGCTGCCCGAAAGATTGGAGACTGGAAGACTGCCGTGAGGGAAGTCATTGGGTTGGTATGGCCTTGGATGACTTTGCTTTGTATCGTGTCAATCCTTTAATTGCTGTTGAGCTCATTGGGTTGCGGTTATCAGCTTGTTGCTTGCAAGACGGAGGCGCTGCTCAAGCTCCACAGGATTCATGATGCAGAGATCTATTTAGCATCATGAAAGTTGAACATGGCTGACCATTGTGTTCACAGTTCAAGTTCTCCGGAATACTGGCCGTGTCATACCAGATTGATATGACCTTGGGGAGGTAAGTGAGTAATATGAGAAAGTTAGAAAAACAGTCTGCAGAATACTGACTGACTGGCTGCTTTCGTGGAGAATACATGACTCGGGTCCTTTGAAAAGGACCGCGATGGTGGGTTCGCGTCTATTCTGAGATTCGGATCCGTTCGGGTCGGGTCTGATAGACTGGAAGCTCAGGTCAGGTCTGAATTCGAGTGAATCTAAACCTTGGGTTCAATAGTACAAGGGTCCGTCGGACTCTCAATTAGGTCGCGGATCTGTCAAAAGCCGTCCGGAATGAAAAATTGATATTATTAGATGGAACTAGGGATGTCAAAGGGACTTAGGACGTGAGACTCAGCCCCTACCCGACCTGAACAGACCCAATGCTGGTCAGGTTTACTCGGGTCTCTGCTCGGGTTCGAGTCCGTTGATTGTACCCGAGCCGACTACTCCCACCTCTACTGAGCTATGATAACTTACCTGAATATTTTTATTCAGTTCATCGAAGGGCATAGACATAGTGCTGATTCTGACATATCAGGTCGTGCCTAAGCGTACCTTCATGAGATTCTTGTAGACGGCATCTTCTTCCTCCTCCGTCAGTAAGTTCAGCGCCTCCGCGCTGTTGAAATCCTGGAGGACCTTCAGCTCGACCCCTACGGCCTCGTACCCGACCTCCCCGTACGTGGTTCAGCTTCGATATGTTGTACTTCGAGTTCGGCACGACGGCAGATATCACGAACATGTCCTCCCTTTGGTTGTAGTCCAGCGTCTAGTGTGGGACCTCGATGTCCAGCGCTGACGGTAGGAGCCGGCAGCCCTTCTTGGTGTCGCTCGTGATATTGTAAGTCCCCACCAATTGGGAGCCTGTTGTTTGTGAATGTGAGGCAATATAAGTAACGAGGGAATAAGTAGAGGGGTTCGAAAGGCCATGCTGCACTGGCCACTGCCGCCATCGCCGTAACCCTCGGAAGGCCTGGGAAGTGTCAGCAAGAGCAGGAAAACGAGGGCGAAGGAGGCAGATATGGCAAGAGCACTGGTGGCGGTGATCCACGGGCCGCCCATGGCTCCAACAAACTCACACTGTCCGTTGTCCTGACTGTGGGTATTTTGTCGTATTGATCATTACTTGTTGTCTGTTGGGTCGAAAACCAAAATAAGAAGTAATTGAGAGAGAGAAAAGCTATTTATTAAGAAGTAAATGAGGAATGATAGGTAATTACAAAGGAGAATTGCTCACCACCTGTGAAGAGCCTGGTGTCCTGTGTGGTCTTGTGTGGGACTTTATACGTATTAGTGCCCTGTGAGCGACACTTTTGAAGTATTCGGGTCCTTTTGGACCGGAGTCTAATCTGTTGTACCCGTCTTTGGGTCGGGCATAAGACTGCCAAAATCCGTCCTGATCCAAGATTTTGACAAGCATAGGTGGATCTAGTTGCAGTAACCATCCGCTCCTCGAAAAAAAGAGGGGGAAATATGTGGTTAATCCAACCCACTAGAGGTTGGTTCACCGAGCCATGGGCAGCAAAGACCAGCAGAAGGCTTGCCATTAAGGGGTCCAAGATCCATACTAGGATATTTTTATTTATCTATTCATATATTTTTGTGGTACTAATCAAAATAAAATAAATAAGAAATCTTCCCCATTGTACAATAAAAAAATATCTATCAGAGATCAAGGAAGAGTATCGTTTATGCAAGAATAAGAATATGTTGATGCATCATATTTTGCCTAATTCCTTAATACATAAAAGTAATCTTGTAACTGCATGTATAAAAATTTCATGGCATTGTAATTGCGGATATAATATTGTGCAACATATATTTTCATATAGCTTAACCTTTCTCATTTCCTTTTTCCGTGTTAATCCTGGTCTTTGCCGCCCCTCATCTTAAGGCAAAACTCGAGCTACTTTCTTCCGTTCCATTCACCAAAATATTGTCGGTCCGTCGTAATCCTAGCCTCCTCCCTAGACGCGTCGGTATAGCACTTCCTAGAATGATCGAGGCACGGGACATAATAAGCATAAGAGTTATCGAAGTCGAAGGTCTCCTCTTGGCAAGGAGTTGTCGAAGCAGAAGGCCCTTCCCTTCCGAGAATGAGGACTCGATCATTCACACCAAGGTTGTCAATGCTCTTTATCTCGGAACCAGTACTCGATGATTCAAACAATAATGTTATTATATTTATAGAAAATAAATTTTCTAATTAAACATATTTTTAAATAACGTGTTATAATAAAATCGAATTTGATGTTAGAAATTTAACTTAATCAAAATTAGTGAATTTTTCGTCTCGTACAACTTTTTAATGTCTCGGATTGATTCAATTATATAGTTAAAAACTTTTATTTCACACTTAAATAATAACTGATAATAGATCAATTAATTATATAAAATTTTCACTTTGTTCCTTTTATTTTCTCTAATTAAAATAAAACTCTCTAAATTTATTTTATTTACTAATAAATCTCCAATTATTTACCATAATTTTCTTATTTTTAATTTATTTAAAATTTTATCTTCAAAATAATTCTATTTAAAATAAAATTATTCAAAATTTTAAATAAAACATTATATTCATTTTTAATTGCAATTAAATTACTAAAAATAAATTTTAATTTCAATAAGTCTTCAATTTTATTTTATTTACCAATTGACTCTCAATTTATGTTAATAACATAAAAATCCTTAAATTTCAATAAATCCTTAATTCGCCCAATTTCTTTCCATTGTAATTTTAGCCCTGAAATCACATTTCATCTAATTGACTGATTAAACTCAGTTAATTACCTTCTACCATATTTGTAATCATATCTGCTACCTCTACTCAATTATTTCAAGATTTAAATTGTACAATCTGGCTTATAATTGAGTTCAAATGAAATTTTATTGAAAAATATTTATAGATAGAGAATGTTTTGATTTCTTACCGTAAATGACACGATTGTTAGAGCTATTAATATGGGAAGTTAGCTCTCGTCGAAAGTATCCTATGAGTATCAAATTTCACCTAAATTGATAGCGTGAGAGGGGATAATTTAATTACCAAAGTTTGCACATTACTCTCTCTTTATAAATTTACAATTTCAGTGAAAAGGCGGTAGCAATGGCTTAAATCAAAGGCTTAGGGAGGACGAATCTCAATCGTGGAGAGTCATGGAGGGTTGACCTGGCCTCAGAACATCTAAGGGTGGCCTGAATTCAACTTGAAAGGTTCTTTTCGAACTAGGCAGTCAGAGCAGCAGTACTATGCAAACTCATCAACGCTTCTCCGGTGATACTCGAGTTGAAGGGAGTATGCAACAAGGTAGAGGACTTACTCTGAATTCTAGCGAATCCAAATTTGAATTAGGAGGTGAATAAATGTGTTGATGTCGGATCTCTTGTTTAGAGAGGGTCGAAAATTGGAGTGGTTTGACTTCTTCAGGCTTTCGAAGGATGGAGATGATGAATTGAGGGGATCTTTTTATACTGGGAGCTCGGGGACTAATTGTCACACCCCGACCCGATTTGGTCGGAATCCTGTGAACAACCCGCCATTTCTTCCAATAAGTCATGATGTCAGAAATCCCACTCACCCGATATTCATGTCTCGTTTGTCTTGGACGGTATTCCAAAAATTTGGGTTGGATTCTCGTTATAGGTCTGGACATTCCTTTCGCACCCACATAATCACAGATAACAGATCTATTGATTATCCGATATTTGTCATTAGGTCTCTATGTTTTCTTGACAAATAATCTCCAACTATTTGCCACAATTTCCTCACTTTATTTCATTTGAAATGTTCTACTCAAATAGTTTTATCTAATATAAAATTACTTAAAAATAATAATAAAGCATTTTGATTACTTTTAATTGAAATTAAATTCTCCAAAAATCATTTTACTTGTAATTGAGTCCCCAATTTCTTTTAAATCCCTAAGTGACCCTCAATTTATGTTATTTGCACAAAAATCCCCAAATCACCCAATTTTTCCAAAAATTACTCTTTGACCCCCGAAATTTCATTTTATCAAATTGACTGTATAAACTTAGTTAATTACTTCCTATCATGCTACCAATCATCTTTCCTACCTCTTCACGATCATTTTATGCTTTGAATTAATCCATTTGGCATATAATTAAGCTTAAACAGAGCTTTGCTAAAAAATATTCTTAGAGAGGGAAAGTCTTGAATTCTTACTGGCAAGGACGCGGTTGCCAGAGCTCATGATTTGGGGAGTTAATACTCATCCAAATGATCCTTCTAGGATAAAAAAATTGGCTCAATTGATGCTTTAAGTAGGGAGAGTTCGACTAGTAAAGTTTGAACAGATTCTCTCTCTAAAATTTCACTCTTCCGACGAAGGTGGTGGTAATTGCTTACCTTGAAAGCTCAAAGGGGACTAGGCTTGGTCATGGAGAGTTGTGTGAGCATCGGCCTAGCCTGAGGAGGTCCAAGGTGGCCAGATTTCAACTCGAAGATTTTTGCTACTTCACGACTTCCAAAGTGACTGTATTGTGCGAACTCACCGGCGCTTCTCCGGTGATCCTCAAGCTAAAGGGAGTCTGCAACAAGGTAGGAGACTTCTTCTAGGTTCTAGGTAACCTAAATTTGCCTTTGGAGGTAGAGGAAAGTGCCCAAGTTAGAGCTCTGGTTCATGTTTGGCCAGAAAGAGGAGCTCTTCTTCTTCTTTAGTTGTTTGAGGGATGAGGAGAGTTAATGGGGAGGAGCTCTTTATATAGGGAGCTCGGGAACCCTTGGCTCTTCCAATTTCCAAATTGGTCGAGCCTATCTCCTCCGTAATTTTCATAGTTGGAGTAGATATTCCCTCGTCGAAAATGAAAAATGGAATCATTCCATTTTCCATCCATGAACATTGTGATCATTTGAAGGTTGAAGATGACATTGTGTGCATGTGTGCGAGATTCACACGTGTGGCTTGCCACGTGTCGTGTTGTGATTGGCTGGCATCACTAACGCGACTTCTCACTCAACGTTCGAGTCACCTGTTGACTCATTGACCATACACATGGTGACCTCTCATTATCTGCTCACATCGATGTGCCTGCTGACTAACTTTGACCATCTGTTGATCGAGACATGTGGCGTCCTATGATTGACCAATTTAAATAAGCCAGTTTTCTCTCTTGATGCACTATGCCAATGCCACGTGTTAGCCTCTGATTATTTGGGACCGTCCAACATGTCTTTGCCACGTGTTAACCTCTGATTGGTCGACCTTTACTCCGATATCCTAAGTGGCCACTGATATGGCACCTTTGCCATGTGTTAGCTCCTCATTGGTTAGTCCTGCCGACGAGGCTACTCCTCAGTTGACTATTTGACTAAGGACACATGTCGCTCTCTTATTGGTCACTCGTCGACTACCTCCTTTGATCGTTGACCATGGATATGTGTCCCGCCTTGATTTATCAGCCCTGCTAACCAGATTTCTCCTCAGTTGATCATTTGAGTAAGGACACGTGTCACTCTCCCATTAGTGAATCATCAGTGATGTTGATTTTTTTGTCTGATCGTTAACCAAGAACACGTGTCACACTCTAATTGGTCATCACTTTTAGTTGCTGATTGAACGATTTATTATGTGTGCTTTGCCATGTGTCGTACGTTGATTGGTTGTGCCTGCTGACTAGACGTTGACCTGTCCGTTGACCATCTGGACTGTTGATCGGTTCAGTCAGATCGGGTTCAGTGATCCGAAATCGAAAATCAGCTGGTGTAGGCCCAATTCGACTTGTTTTCTAAATTATAAAATTTCTAAATTCATTTAAATTATTTTTGTATATAATGGTGACTCTAATTTTTCAAATATTTAAGTCACCTAGAAAAATAAATCTTTGAATTGATTCTTATTGGTTCATCCCGGTTCATTCCAGTTCACCTTGAACCGGTCTAGTTCTCACATCAAATTTGGTTTATGATCCATTTCCATCATACTTGGATCTTAATTTCCTATTTTGACTCTTCTTTATCAATTCCGGTTCACTTTGATCCTTGGTTTTCTCTCGAAATTTTTCGGTTCCCATTTCCGGTTTCTTATCTTGAGAGAGCGGGGTTTACAACTACTGCTCTCCTTTTAAGGAGTTTTATCCCCAAAACTCGTTATGTGTTGCTTAAATAGGGAATGCTATTCTCTTTCTTCCTGTTTGTGTTTCCTTATTTCTTCCTCCATTCTAGCCACCATGGTAGCATACTCTTATCATTTGAAATCACTATGAACCTTAGGTTTCCTTATTGTCAACTTGTGCTTTGATCATGTCATACATCATAGTATAGTTTCTCGTCCAATTTATATCTCATCGTGTAAACCCAGTTTCTTCATCATAAGAAAACCGAAAATGAGAATCGAAAAAGCATTCTTGAGAAAAACCATTGTTCAAGTAAACTAGAATTGGTAAAAAGGAGCAAAAAATTGGAAAATCCTTAGTGTTCAATTAAGATCCAAATAAGATGGAAATGGATCATGGACAAAATGGGATGTGAAAAATGGATCAGATCAACGTGAACCAGACCCGAACCAGATTGAACTATGAAAAATTGGTTCAAAGATTCATTTTTCTAGTTGGCTTAAAAAGATCAATTTAGGAAATTGAAGTCACCATTAAATAAAAAATTAATTTATACAAATTTAATTTTTTTTGGATTTTAGAAAACCAGTTGAATCGAGCCTAAACCGACCAATTTTTTATTTCGGGTCATCGAACCTGGTCTGACCGAATCGGTCAACAGTCTAGGCGATCAATGGATTGCCTGCTAGGTCAGCTCCCAGTCAATAGGCATGACCAATTAGAGCATGACGCATAGGGAAGCACACCCAGTCAGCCGCTCGGTCAGCACCTAAAAGCGCTGACCAATCAGAGTGTGAAGTGTGTCCTCAGTTAACAGTAAAAGGAATAAAATCCAAGTCACCGATGTCCGACTAATAGGAGAGTGACAGGTGTCCTCAGTCAACTGTTAATTAAGGAGAAGTCTTGTTAGCTAACTGACCAATGAGGACCTCACATGTGGCAAAGCCACGTTAGTGGCCGATTGGGATATTGGAGAAATGACTAACCAATGAGAGGTCGACACATGGCAGAGCCATGTTGGATAATCCCAACCAATCAGAGGCTGACATGTGGTAGTGGCACAATGTGTTTGGAGGGAAACCTGGTTTATTTAAGTTAGCCAATTAGAGGATGCCACATGTCATGGTCAATGGTCAACAACCACGTTGGAATCAATGATCAATGGGAGGTCACCATGTGGCCGGTCAACGAGTCAAATGATGACTCGGTCGCTGTGGGAAGCCACGTTAGTGAAGCCAACTAATCACTATGCACCACGTGGTAGCTCGCACGCGGGGTGCATAATGTCATCTTCAACTTCTGAACTTGTCCAATAGGAACGATAGACTAGCTACATATTCTCCAAAAGATGAAAAGTCCTCCCGATATGACCATAAATAGGATAGATTTGGGCCAAGTCATGGATGAACGAATAGCCCTGCTAGTTACCAAGCTCCCTTTATAAAGAGCTACTCCCCATTCATCCTCCTCATCCCTCAAACGATTGAAGAAGAAGAACAACAACTCCATTTCCCAGTGAGGCACAAACTAGAGCTCCGACTAGGGCATTTTCCCTAACCTTCGAAGGAGAAATTGGGTTCCATGGAACCAGGAAGAAGTCCCATACTGTAAACCCTGTTCTTTTATAATAAGGTGCTAGAAAGGGGAACTGGAAAATTTTTAGAGAAAACTGAGGATCTAAGTGAACCGAAATTGGTAAAGAATGGTCAAAACTAAAATTTGGAAAATCCCAAGTGGCCTAGAAATGCCTAAACATCATGGAAAAGAACATAAAGGGGATTGGATGTGAAAACTAGACTGGTTTAGGGTGAACTAGATTGAATCGTGAAGAACTAGTTGAAAGCTTCATTTTTCTAGGTGGATTAAAATATCAAATTAGAAATTTGAAGCTACCATTAGATAGAAAATGAATTTATAAGAATTTAGAAATTATTAATTTTTGGAAAACCGGTCGAATCGGGCTTGAATAGGTCGATTTTTATTTTGGGTCACTAAACCTGGTCGGACTGGACCCATCAAAGGTCTAACCGGTCAAGGGACCACTGCTAGGTCAGCGTCCAATCATCAGGCATGACCAATCAATGCTTGACATGTGGCGAAGTGCACCCGTTCAATGAGTGCCTGGAAGCGCTGACCAATTAGAAGGTGACACGTGTCCTCGGTCAACGGTCAATGGAGGAAAATTCACCTCAATGGCGACTGACCAATAGGGAAGCAACACATGTTCTTGGTCAACGGTCAATGTCGAAAAGCCCCGTTAGTAAGACCGACCAATGAGGAGCTGACACATGGCAATGACACAATGTCAGCATTTGATAAGGATGTCGAAGTAACGACCGACCAATTAGAGGTTGATATGTGGCAGAGCTACGTTGGATATCCTCAGCCAATTAGAGGCTGACACGTGCTAGTGGCACTATGAGTCCGGAGGGAAATCTGACACATTTAAATTAGCCAATCAGAGGACACCATGTGTCACAGTCAATGGCTGACCAAACATAGCCACTTTGGAATGAGCGACCAATGGGAGGTTGCCACGTGTCTGTTTAGCGAGTCAAAGATTGACTAGGCTATTGAGTAGGAAGCCATGTCAGCAAAGCCAACCAATTACGGAGCACCACGTGGTAAGCTCACACGTGCAAAGCTCACATGCGCGACATAGTGTCATCTTCCTACTTAAGAAGGCTTATAAAAGAGATGAGGGAGAAAGGGGCAGCCTTCAGCGACTTGAAAACTTCTCCAGTATGACCACCGGCGGCCGAGTCTCGGGCCAAGTCCTATGTCGGCCGGTAGCCTAGATAGTTGCCAAGCTTCCTATATAAAGAGTACCCCTCCCCTCGACTGCCTCATCCCACATCGAGCGAACAAGGAGAAGTGCTCCATTTTTTGGCGAGGCATAAACCAGAGCTCTGACATCGAGCTTTCCTACAACCTCCGAAGCTACATTTGGTGTCTTTGGAATTGAGAGGAAGTTCTCCACCCAACTGCACTCTTGATTTGGCCTGAGGACCATCAGAGAAGCACCGGTGAGCTTGCACAATAACATTGTTCCATCGGTGATCTAAAATCTGAACTGGTTGAGCTCAATTTGAGCCACACTTGGACCAACCACGACAAAGCCAAGCCCCCTAGACCACCCCTAGATGAGCCCTAACCTTCCCTGAGCTGTTTTAGTAAGTCTCCCTCGTTGGCCTTCGCTGTAATTCACTATTCATAGTCAGTTTTACCTGAAAAACCAAATTATGAAATTCACACTACTCATGCCACTAATTGAAGCCCAGTTTGATCCAGGGAGGATCCCTAGGAAGAGAGCAACTCCAAGGAATCAAGAGCTCCGATCGTCGGATCCTCACTAGTAAGTAATCAAAGCTTTCTTTCTCTAAGGCTATTTTCTGGCGAAGCTCTATTTGAGCTCGTTTTTAAGCCATTTTTGGCATGCCAAAGCTTAAAATGATGAGTAAGACCAAGGGAAGACGATTAAGATTATGACAGGGCAATTAACTAAGTTTGGGTGGTCAATTTGATTAAACATAGATTTGGGGGTCAAAATGCAAAGAATTGAGGAAATTGGGCGAAATTGAGGATTTTTGGAAAATTGGGGGCCGAATTGCAATTAAAAGAAAATTGGGAGACTTTTGTGAAATTAACTTCCAATTTAGGGCCAATTGGCAATTTAGTTGAAATTGAGGGCAAATCGGTGATTTTGAGGAAAATTGGGGACCAATTGGTAAATTTGAAGAAATTAAGTACCAATTGGTAATTTTGAGAAAATTAAGTACTTAAGAAGAAAATTGGAAACCTTAGGGACTTAATTAAATAAAATTGATCATTGGGGACGTAAAGGCAAAGTTATGAATTTTAGTGACCTAATTGTAATTAAGGCACCAATAAGTACCTAGGTGCTCATACGTGCAAGTATGAGGCCATTCGTTTCATTTTTTCTGATGTGAACGCTCGGACCATGTAGGACGAGCAGTTCTTGGACTCGTGCAGAGGAGCATGTTGCCGGCCAAGATTCCACCGGAAATGAGTCACTTCGTACCAGGTGTGTGAGATTTCCAACATTACTCTCGGTTGGGGTGACAAGCACATTTTAAATTAAAAACCATTTTTTCAAAAGTGATCTCCTCTGACTATGAGAATCAACGTTAAATATTTTGGGAGACGTTTCTGATATGGGCATGGTTTATGCCAGGATTGAGCTAGATTCCCAAGTAGGCCAATGGCCGCGGTTTAGAAAAATAAAGTGGGCCCAGTGCCATGTTTTAAAAACTCGTACAGTGGGTCTAAGGCCAATGAGAATGAGCTTCAGCCCATAGACAAATTTTAGCCTATATATGCTTAAAAGATTACCAAAACCAGTTGATTGTGAAACTTAACTACTAAGTCGAAGTCGGGCCGTCAAACTTGTTGGGTTAGCAACTACTGAGATGCAACCGAGTCATCAAACTCATTGGGTTAGTAGTTGTAGAGCCGAAGCCGGGTTGTCAGGCTCATTGGGCTAGTAGCACCAAATATAAGGATAATAATTAAAAAGATTGTTGATTGTGATTTGCAAATCGTACGTAATCAAGAAGATGCTCGTTACAGGGGTAGTATTGATTTTAAGAGCTACTAGACAACAAGGTGGGCACAAGGGCAGAAATGCTATTCTAGTATGTCATGGAGCTTTGTGAGCTTCGTATGTATTGAGACCGAGGAAATAGGGGGTAGAGATCTCATCCCTCAATAGTGGACAAAAATATCGATACGTCTTTAGGATGGGATATAGCGCTCACATAGACGGGTGGTAGAGGGTGTGGCCTCTCACCGAGGTGGACGTTAATGTCGCTATTGGCCACAAGCAAAGCTCTAAACCCTATTCTTTTAAAGTAAGGAAACGAAAAGGAGAACTGTAAATTTTCAAAAGAAAACCAAGGATAAAAGTGAACCGGAGATGGTAAACAAGGATTAAAACAAGAATTTGGAAACTCCCAAGTAGTAAATAAATCACAAAAATCATGGAGAAGAACCATAAAGTGGATTGAATGTGAAAACTAGTCCGGTTAAGGGTGAACCAAATCTAAACTAGATTGAATCATGAAAAACCGGTTCAAAGATTTATTTTTCTAGGTGACTTAAAAATATCAAATTGAAAAATTGAAACCACCATTAGATAGAAAATGAATTTAGAAGAATTTGAAAAATTTTAATTTTTGAAAAACTGGTCAAACCGAACCTGAACTGGTAGATTTTTGATTTAGGGTCATCGAACCTGGTCGGATCGGACTAGTCAATAGTCCAACAGGTTAACAGACCGCTGCCATGTGAACGCCTAGTCCTTAGGCATGACCAATTAGCGAGTAACGCATGGCTAAGCCCTTCCCATCAATGTACAGTCAACGCCTAGAAGCGTTGACCAATTAGGACGCGACACGTGTCCTCGATCAATGGTCAAAAGAGAAAATTCACCTCAGTGATGACCAACTAATGGGAAGAGGACACGTGGAAAAATTGTCACGACGCTTGAAAAACGATCAACCAATCAAAGCTTCACATGTGGCAGGGCCACGTCGGATGACCTCTACCAATTAGAAACTGTCATGTGGCAGCGACACTGTGTGTCAGGAGGGAAGTCTGACACATTTAAATTTGCTCAATGACTCACTAAGCACGGTCAGCAGCCACGTTGAAGCGAGAGACCAATAGGAGGACGCCACGTGTTCGACCAACGAGTCAAATGTTGGCTAGGCTGCTAAGGTGATGCTACGCCAGTAAAGGCAACTAATCACAATGTGCCACGTGGCATGCCGACTCGTGTGAAGCTCTCACGTGTGACACATTGTCGTCTTCCTCACTTGGTTGATAGAGAGAAGGGGATAAGGGGGAGAGAGAAAGCTCCAATGACTCGGAGAAAGGTTATGTAAGGTTGCTGGCGAGCGAGGTGGGGGTCGAGTGTTACGCTGATTGATAGCCCAAACGGTTGCTAAGCTCCCTATATAAAGTGCACACCTCCCCTCACATTCCTCATCCCACCAATAATAGAAGAAGGAGAACAGGTCTGCTTTTTGGCAAAGCTTAAACCATAGCTCTGATGTCAAGCTTTTTCTCCACCTTTGAAGCTCCCCCAGTGCCATTGGAATTGGGAAGAAGTCCTCTACACGACTGTGGTTTAGTTCGGACTAAGGACCACCACTCGAGCTCTGGCGAGCTCAAACGGGACTTTTGCTCCTTCTTTTGAGGAGGAGCCAAACTCTTCGAGCTGCACCCTAGCCACCCCCGGCCTCATGCGGCTAAACTGAACATCCCCAACCTTCCTTCACTCATACCATGTCACACCCTAACCCGGTTTGGTCGGAACCCCGTGAGCAACCCGCCACTCCCATTGGTCAAGAGTTACCCCTTCCAAAATCAAAGGAGTTAAGTGTACCTTCTGTCATTGTTCCTTGGAATAACATTACACAAAGCTAGTAATTGCACAGATAAATTACCTTAATTCATAGCCTTGACGTGAGGTTTCCTTAAAGGGTCGTCTCTTTCCCTGAAAAAGATTTATAGGGAGGCATGTGTTTCTACAACTTAGTGAGAGGGTATTAGGGTAAATTTTCAAAACACAATTTATAATTTCTTTCATTGGTTAAGAAATTCGTGAAGAGCCTTCTTCAACTTTTCCGCTTACTCGGGATTTGTTTTGGCAAACAATCATATGCCCTTTATTATAAAGGGTTCAAACATTCACATGATGTAGTTACACCGACTGCACCCACTTGTGGATTGGAGCATCTTTACCATCCACCCTGATAGAAGTCCATGACTTCTTCCTAGATTTTGAGTGTACATCAATTGTGAAACCCTCAAACCCAAAGATACTTCGTGTTTGCTATTTGGGATGAGACCTCTTTTGACCCTACCTCGGTCTTAATGCATAGGAAGTTACTCTGAGCTTCATGAATCGTTGGATGACGAAACTGCCCTTATCATGTCCTGGTCGTCCAACAACCCTTAGGTATGATATGAAATCCCACTCAACCGATCGTGCAGTGAAATTCCACTTAGTCGAGTTCTGTCCCTTGCACGTTGGACCTCAACTGGAGTTCCCGATGTCTCGTTCTCCTACATGAAATGAACATAGTTGTTCATTATTCTTTGGCCTAATAGCCCTCATTCGTTCCAATGAATGAGAAAACCCAACTTTATATATATTTGCAATTAGGTCCCTAAAGTTATATTTCTTTAACTTTAAGTCCCTATTGCCAAGTTTTTCCTCAAATTGAGTCCTGAAACTTTTAACATTTATCTTAGGACCTCAATTTATTAAATTTCCCAAAAATGGGTTTAATTTCCTAAATTTTCAATTTGGTTCCTTAATTTTGCCAAAATTACCATTGTGCCCTTCATTTACAAAAATGGTAAATTTTGCCCCAAAAATTCTAAAATTTCTCAATTAGCCCTCTAATATTCTTGTCATGACCAATTGACCCTCAATTTTAGAAAATTACATTTTGGTCCTTCGAATTTTTGAAAATCTCTAATTTCCCCCCAATTTTAACTATTTAACACAACCGAATTTGATTTAATCAAATTGACCAATCAAACACCTCTATTCGTTGAAATTGAGTTTCTACATGCTCATATGATTCTAAGGAACTTTGAATTGCAGGTTTTAACGACAGAACAAGCTCAAACGGAGCATCGCCAGAAAACAGACTGTAGAGAAAGAAAGTTTCGATTTCTCATCGGTGAGGGCGTGGTGGTCTGAGCTTTCTATCTGGGCAGGTAGCTCTTCTCCAGAGGTTCTTTCTAGGATCAAGATTCGCATCAATTGATGCCTAATTGGATTAGAATTTCATCATTAAAATTCAACCGACTCTCTCTCTAACACCGATCGAAAATTGTAAAGGGGAGCCAAATTGGCTTACCTTTCGATCCTAATTTGGCCATGAAAGGGCTGAGGAAGTGTTGGGAGGGCTTAGTTTAGCCTAAGAAGGGCCCAAAATGGTTGATTTCAACTTGGCCGAAATAGGGCAGCTTTGATTTGCAGGAGCTGCTTCACTATTCCATCCCGCAGGCATTTCTCCGGCGGCCCTTGGAGCAAACAGAGACTACATGCTTGTAGCTGACTTCTCCCCGGTTCTAAAGAACCCAACCTCACCTTGTTTGGCTTAGAAAAGTGCCCATGTTGTAGCTCTGGTTCGAGCTTCAACGAAAAATGGAGCAGTTAAGAGAGAATGAAGTTTTCAGGTGTGGAGAGGATGAATGGGGAGGGGCTCTTTATATAGGGAGCTCGGGAACCCGTTAATTGTCCGTTTGACATATTTATGACAACCATTGATGGCCTAAAATGTACCGAACGGAAACGTTTCTTCTTCGCCGGCGCTGCTTTGATTTTTCGGTGAGTGAATAGTGCTATCATCCTGAGGAAGAAGATGAGACTGTTCTGAACTAGACTGGATCGGTTTAAACCGAGTTCAAAGCTTAAATCGGCCAATTCACCCTCCATTCGACTGAGTTTTTCAAATCTAAAAATTTCTAAATTCATCTTAATTCATTCTCTATCCAATGGTGGCCTCAAATCTCAAATTTGAATTATTTAAGCCACATAGAAAAATGAATTTAGGATTCGGTTCAATAGTGGTTCAAACCGGTCCAAACCGGTTTGAATCTGGTTCACCTGAACTGGTTTGGTTTTCATTACCAATTCCTTCACAAGTCCATTTCCATGACTTTTGTGACTCCTTAGGTCTCTTAGGGTCCATAAAAGTCCATAAAATTTATGGTTTACCATCTCTTTATTAATTCCAGTTCATAAATCGGCTCGGTTCTTAAATCGGTTTAATCCAGTTCGGGTTTGGTTCACCTGAACCGGTTTGATATTTCTCTCCTACTTTATTTTAAGGTTCCTTTCCAAGGTTTATGAATTTTTTTGGAGCACAAGGGAGTTGAATTTCTCTGATTTGCCCGTTCTCTATCGGTTCTGGTTCATGAACTGACTCGGTTCATAAACCGGTTCAATCTAGTTGGATCCGGTTCATCTAAACCAGTTTGGTTTTTCTCTTCCAATTCATCCTATGGTTCTTTTCCATAGTATTATGAACCCTTTGGATCACCCGGGAGTTTTAAATTCTCAAATTGCCTATTCATAAATGATCGGGTTTGTGAACCGGTTCGGTTTCTCACTCGGTTTGACCGGTTCTTTTCCCGGTTTTCCTTAGCTCAAAAGGGCGGTGTTTATAGTCGGGGTATCACCAATTGAAGATCCAGGAAGAATATATACAGAAGATTACGTTCCAGTCACGATACGGGCATTACGAGTTCAGAGTGATATCCTTCGGACTAACAAATGCACCCACAACCTTTATGGACCTAATGAACCGAGTGTTCTAGCCTTACTTGGAAAAGTTCGTGATAGTATTTATATATGATATCCTCATATACTCACAAACTAAAGAGGAGCACGGAGCACACTTGGAGATCACCCTAAGCGTTTTATAGGAAAACTGACTTTACGCGAAATTCTCAAAATGTGAGTTATGGCTGCAAGAAGTGGGCTTCTTAGGGCATATCATGTCTAGGGATGGAGTAAAGGTGGACCCAACAAGGATAGAAACAATATCCAATTGGAAGATACCCACCAACCCAACCAAGATGTGCAGCTTCCTCGGACTCGTGGGATACTACCAAAAATTCGTAGAGGATGTTTCCAAAATTGTGGCTCTGCTAACCTATCTCACAAGGAAAGGGGTAGAGTACAAGTGGGACACTATGTGTGAGAAGTCCTTCCAAGGGCTTAAGTCTTGCTTGATGACAACCCTGTTACTGGCGTTACCTGACCCAAATGTGAGAGAGTACACGGTGTATAGCGACGCGTCCGAACAAGGACTAGGATGCGTCCTGATAAAGCAGGGAAGGGTCATCACATATGCCTCTTGGCCCTTATTCATTGTCAAAATGCATGCCCGAAGCATGTTCTCCAGGGTTTGGATGGTCCGTTCAGACTGCCCATCTATTTGGGGGAGGAAGGCAGTGCTCATGAGGAGTTTAGTTATGAGGGCAACTTGTAGGTTGGGCCAAAACCGAGAGGTGAACCTCGGCTCCTGATCTGATACTATACTTATGGGGACCCCGTGGAACCGTACAATCTCTCCCATGTACAAGGCGGCTAGCCTTTCTATCGGGTTTGTCACTCGTATGGGTAGGAAGTGGGTGGACTTTGTTTGTCAATCTATGATGACCCATATTGCATTCCAACCTCTTTTCATTACTGGTAGCCCGGTTACGAAATCCATAGTGATATGCTCCCATTTCCATTCAGGAATCGGGCTACAGTAGTTCAGAGGGTTTCTATTGTTCGCCTTAATTTGTTAGCATGATAGGCATCTGGCCCCATATTCTACTATGTCCCTTTTCATCCCTTTCCACTAGTACCCTTGTTTTAGGGTGCGGTACATCTTGGTGCTACTAGGATGCATGACGTATATTGAGTCATGGCCTCCTCTAGTATCCCCCTTTTTAATTTTAGATTGTTCGGTACCCAAACCCTTCCTTTGAAGGTCATTATCTCGTCACTCCTTACTGCGAGGTCTTGGGCTGGGTTGGCCATTTGGCTATCCTAGTTCTTGTCCACACTGAAGTCCACTCTCAAGCTACGCAACTAGCTTAATAGGGGTAGGTAGTTGGTCCTTACCGAGGTCACTCTCATGTGGTACTTGTAGCTTAGCACATCGACTACCACGTTGGCCTTACTAGGGTGGTACTCGATCATCAGGTCGTAGTCCTTTACCAACTCCAGCCACCTCCGTTGTCGCAGGTTGAGTTCCTTTTGGGTTATGAAGTACTTGAGGCTCTTGTGGCCGGTGTATATGCGATATTTTACCCTGTATAAATAGTAATGCCATATCTTGAGTACAAACACTATTGCTACCAACTCGAGGTCATGGGTAAGGTAGTTCTTCTCGTGGGGTTTTAGTTGTCTCGAGGCATAGGAAATGACCCTTCCTTATTGCATTAGGACACATCCTAATCCTTGTCCGGATGCATGACTATACACCGTGTACTCCCTAGCATTTGAGTCGGATAGGAATAGTACATGGGCTGTCGTCAGTCGGGTCTTGAGCTCCTGGAAGGACTCCTCGCACATAGTATCCCACTTATAATCCACTCCCTTCCTCGTGAGGTGAGTTAATGGAGCCAAAATTTTTGAAAAGTCCTCCACAAACTTCCTGTAGTATCCGGCGAGGCCGAGGAAACTATGCACTTCAGTTGGGTTGGTGGGTGCTTTCTAATTGGAGATGGCCTCTATTTTTTATGGGTCCACCTTTACTCCCTCATTTGACACTATTTGTCCTAAGAAGCCCACATTTTGTAGCCAAAACTTGCACTTTGAGAATTTGGTGTAGAGCCGATTTTCTTACAAGGCACTCAGTGTGGTCTCTAGGTGCGCCCAATGTTCCTCTTTGGTCTGGGAGTATATGAGGATATCGTCTATAAACACGATCATGAACTTGTCCAAGTATGGATGGAACACCCAGTTCATCAGATCCATGAAGGCTTCAGGTGTGTTTGTCAGCCCGAAGGGCATCACCCTAAACTCATAATACCCATATCGTGATCAGAATGCGATTTTACGTATGTGCTCCTCCCAAATCTTTAATTGGTGGTAACCCAATCGCAGGTCAACCTTGGAGAAATAGGTTGCCCTTGTAGTTGATCGAATAGGTCGTCTATCCTGGGGAGAGGGTATTTATTCTTAATTGTCACTTGGTTCAATTTTCGGTAGTCGATGCAGAGCCATATGCTGATTAGCAACTTTTTATCCATATTATCTCACAAATAGTTTGAGCTATTGATTTGTACTTCACTTTTGTTGATAATTGGTTGACTACATCTTATTTCTTACTACTCCATGATATAAGATTACCTCCAACAAACACACAATAGCGAAACTCCGTTAGTAAACTACATTAGTTTCTTACAACCTATGATAATTTATAGGTTCTTCTCTAAATAGGCAAAACTCCATTAGTACACTTTTTATCCAAATTATCTCACAAATAGTTTGAGCTATTGATTTGTACTTCACTTCTGGTGATAATTGGACGACTACGACTTATTTCTCACTACTCCATGTTACAAGATTACATCTAACAAACACACAATAGCTAAGCGTATATCTTCTATCATCCACACAATTAACCCAATCTGAACTACAAAAGCATTTCACTCTGGTATGACTTCGTCTCTTAAACCAAAGTCCCTTACCCAAACTTCTTTTTAAATATCTCAATATCCTCATGGTAGCCTCCCAATGATCTGTCCTGGGATCATGCATATATCTGCTCACAATACTAACTGCATATGTAAAACTTGTCCTTTGGTACCAAGGAGTCCCATAAAAAAGAACCGGTAAATTTTCATGTGAAGAACTGAGCCAATTAATGAAAGAAAAATAGTAAAGGAGGGTTAAAATGAGAAATTAGAAGATTACAAGTGACAAAAAATTCACAAAAATCATGAGGAAGAACCAGGAAGTTAATTGGATGAGAGAACTGGACCGGTTTGGGGTGAATCAGACCCGAACCAGACTGAACTGGAATGAACCATAGTGAATTGGTTCAATGATTCATTTTTCTAGGTGTCTTAAAAATATCAATTTGGGAAATTGAGGTCACCATTTTATAGAAAATGAATTTAGAAATTTTTAAATTGCAGAAAATCGGTCGAATCGGGTCTAAACCGATCAATTTTCAAATTCGGGTCACTGAACCTGATCAGACCGGACCGGTCAAAGGTTAATAGCACCCAGTCAGCAGCTATGTAGACACGGGCAACCAATGGGAGGCTGCCACGTGTTTGGTCAATGGTCAGCAAATGACCCATTAGCGTGCCACGCAGACATGAGCAGCCAATGAAGGGCTGCCACGTGTTTGGTCAATGGTTAATACGGTGGTTGAGTTGGATCACCACGTCAGAAAAATTGGCCAATCACAGTATGCCATGTGGCACGCTCGTCACATCAACATCTTCAATTTGAGTCCGCTGATGGAAAGGATAGATTGGCTAGGAAAGAGGGAGTCTCTGATGACTCGAAAATTCCTCCGATCAGGTCACCCACGAGCGGGGCGGGGGCTGAGTCTCATGCTGACCGGTAGCCTGAACAGTTGTTGAGCTCCCTATATAAAGATCACCCCTCCATTCGTTCTCAACATCCCATAATCGAGCAAAGAAGAAGAAGTGTACTAGTTTCTAGCGAGCAGCGAACTAGAGCTCCGACGATGGGACTTTTCAAAATCTCTGAAGCCACATTCAGTGTCTTTGGAACTAGGAGGAAGCCCTCTACATAGCCACACCCTTCTTTCAGCTTGAGGACCACAGAGGAGGAGCGAGAGAGCTCAAACAATGCTGCTACTCCTCAGGCAAAAAACAACTTGAACTTCAGCAACTCAAATCGAGCTTTCCCCCGTCCAATTCCAGCCAAGTCAGACCCCCCAAACTCCATCTAGAGGAGCTCCGACCTTCATTAGAGCTAAGAAGGTAAGTTCCCTTCGCTGCCTTACGCCGAAAAACTCTATTCACAGAAAATTTTTGCAAAAACTATAGTTAAGAAATTCACCCTGCTCAGGTCACCAATTGAGGTGTGGTTTGATCCATGGAGGATCCCCACGAAGAGAGCAACACAATGACAGCCAAAGCTCCAATCACCGAACCCTCACCGATAAGATATCAAAGCTTTCTCTCTCTAGATTGTATTTTTTGGCGAAGCTCCGTTTGAACTCATTTCTAAGCCAAATGAAGTAGTTTAAGGCTTAAAATGACGAGGGAAATGCAGGGAAGGTGATCCAAATCACAAAAGGGACAATTAACAATATTTTGATGATCAATTTAACGAAAGTGTGATTCAGGGACCAAATTGAAATTTTGAGAAATTTTGGCAATGTGGAGATTTTTAGAAAATTGGGGGCGAATGGTAAATTGATGAAATTAAGGGCATTTTCATGAAATTCACTCCCAGTTGAGGTCTAATTGGGCAATTTGGATAAAATGGAAGGCCAATTGGAAAATTTTGAGAAATTAAATGGCCAATTGGCAATTTTTGGGAAATTTGGGAAAAATTAAGGGCCAATTGATAGATTTGATCAAATTAAGGACCCAAGAAGGATAATTGGAAATTCTAGGGTCACTAAGTTATCAAACTCACCCCTCCCTCTAAACATTTTTTAGGAAGGAACAAAAACTACGCCAAACTCTTCCTCGCCAGAACCTGCACCATGTACAAGAATTTAAATTTAGTTTTGTTTCATGTTGTCCATGGAAAACATGACAGGTATTACGCCTAACTCTCCTTGATCTCATGAGGGAGTCCCTCTTCGAGGTCTGGGTGAGTAGCGGGTTAATCTCGGAACCTCTCCCCAAACCAGGTTGGGGCATGACAACTTTAGTGGTATCAGAGCCTATGTTTTCCCGGATACATTATCAAGACTCCATAACCTAAATACTAATAAAAAATCTTAACTCAGCCATGGCACAAAGCGAGGAACAAAGAGAACAAGGGCAACAATCGCAGATTCCACCGAAAACCCCCTCCCAGAGGTAGAATTCTCGAGGGCACAATTGTAAAACTCATCCTTTGGACAAGGAAAATTGGAAAAAGAATTGGTAAAGCCTTACATGTGAAGAACCGAGCTAATAAATGAATGGAAAATCGAAAGGAAGGGTTAACATGGGAAATTGGAAAATCCCAAATGACCAAAAATTCACAAAAATTATGAGGAAGAACCGGGAGGTGGAATTGAGAAGAGAACTAGACCGGTTCGGGGTGAACCAGACCTGAATCGGGATGAACCATAGTGAATAGGTAATAATTCATTTTTTCTAGGTGGCTTAAAAATGTCAATTTTGGAAATTGAGGCCACCATTAAATAGAAAATGAATTTAGAAATTTTTAAATTTCAGAAAACCAGTCGAATCATGTCCGAACAGGCTGATTTTTTAATTCGGGGTAGCGAACCCGGTCGGACTGAACTGGTCAATGATCCAACCGGACCGGTCAACACACCAGATCGGTTAATGGTGAAAGCAGTCATGGGCAGCCATTGGGAGGCTGCCATATGTCCAGTCAACTATCAACGGGCGACCCATCAACATGCCACACGAACATGAGTAGCCAATGAGAGGCAGCCACGTGTCTGATCAACCGGTCAACGGCTAACGCAATGGCCGAGTTGGACCTCCATGTCAGAAAAACTGGTCGATCACAGCGCTCCATGTGGCATGTCTGCCACATCATCATCATCAACCTTCTACTGCTGACAAAGAGTACAGAGGGGAGTGAGAGCTCGGAAAAGCTAGAGTCTTCGGCGACTTGAAAAACTCTCCGGTCATGTCATCGGTGGCCGACTCGGAGGCCTAGTCTTATGCCGGCGGGTAGCCTGAACAGTTGTCGAGCTCACCATATAAAGAGCACCACTCCATTCATTCTCAGCATCCCACAATCGAGTGAAGATGAAGAAGTGTGCAAGTTTTCGACGAGCAGCAAACTAGTGCTCCAATGACAGGACTTTTCTCAATCTCCGAAGCCACATTAGGTGTCTTTGGAATCGGGAGGAAGTCCTCTACCTAGCCATACCCCCCGTTTAGCTTGAGAGCCACCAAGGAGGAATGAGGAAGTTCGAATAGTACTGCTGCTCCTCGGCCAGAAAACTGCCCAACCCCTTGCAGCCACTTCAAGCTTTCCCACGACCAATTACGGTTAAACTAGACCCCCTAAACACCACCTAGAGGTGTCCCAACCTTCCCTCAAGCTAAGAAGGTAAGCTCCCTCCGCCGAAAAACACTATTTACGGCCAAGTTTCGCAAAAACTTTAACATTGAAATTCACACTACTCAGTTCATCAATTGAGGTGTGGTTTGATCAAAGGAGGATCCCCATGACAAGAGAAACACATTGGTAGCCAAAGCTCTGGTCACTAGACCCCCACGAATAAGATATCAAAGCTTTCTCTCTAGATTGTATTTTTCGATGAAGCTCCATTTGAGCTCATTTCCATGCCAATTGAAGCGGTTCATGGCTTAAAATGACAAGGAAAACACAAAGAAGTGTTCCAAATCATGAATGGGGACAATTAACCACATTTTGATGGTTAATTTAACGAAATTGAGATTCAGGTGCTAAAGTGCAATTTTGAGAAATTTGGGCAAATTGGGGATTTTTCGAAAATTGGGGTCCGAATGGAAAATTGATAAAATTAAGGGTATTTTCATGAAATTTCCTCCCAATTGAGGGTCAATCGGGCTACTTGGATAAAATGAAGGGCCAATTTGCAAAATTGAGAAGTTTGGGGTCAAATTTCAATTTTTTTAAAATTAGGGACTAAATGGCAATTTTGGAAAATTGAGGGGTCAATGGGTGATTTTGATAAAACTAAGTACCCAAAAAGGAAATTGGAAATCCTGGAGGCTTAATCGAAACTAAGGGGCAAATAAGGACTTAAAGGTAAAAGCACAAATCTTAGGGACCAAATTATAACTGTTGCGATGGAGGACCAAATTGAAAATGCCCAAAAAGATGTGGCCCCTTAGCCCAACATCCTAATATGGATATTCATGCCGTGTAGGAGTAGATTGCTCGAGCGCCAACTTCCGAAAGAACACCCCAAAGCCAGACTCCACCGGGATGGCCCCTCGAGATTACTAGGTGAGTGAGAATTGCTATAATGTCCATTCCGATTAGAATGATTGTTCATTGAAAATGATTTTCTCGGAATTAGCCTCCCCTGACTGGATGATTCTGCTTAAAATATTTGGGAGCTAATTCTGGGCTTAGGCTCGGTATACAAGTGGGCACAAGACTGATAGACACAGGTGTGGACCCATCCAGAACTAGCATATTATGAGTAATGCTAAAAGATCCTATTAATAGGAAATTGTGTGTGATACCCGACAAGCCAAGTCTGAGTTGTTGATCTTGTTGGTCTACATCGCTGCTTTGACGAAGCAAGGTCATCAAACCTATTGGGCCAGCATGTGTGGGTCAAAGCTAAGCCTACAAACCGTTGTGATGGAGGGCCGAAGATAATAGCTATAACTTAAAAGATTTTGGATTGTGCATGCACTGTAAGATTCAAGCCATTAGGACACCTGACATGAGGTAGTGATAGAGCCTAAGGACTGCTGGATGATGCAGGGTGCATAAGGGCAATATGTTGTCTAGTAGGTCGTGAAGCTTAAGTAACTTCCTGCACATTGAGACCGAGGTAGTAAAGGAAATGAGGTCTCGTCCCACAAAGTGGATATGATGAAGTGATAAGAGTTTGAGGGTTGGACGATTGATGTCCACCCAAACTCTAGGTAGGGGCAGTGCACCTCTATCAGGGTGGACGATAATGGCGCTCTGGTCCACAAGTGAAACGGTCGGGGATCGTTCTGCGAATGTGTGATCCCTCCTATGATAGGAGGGCGGTTGATGATCATGTGAAAGAAAAACTTGAGAAGGAACTGCTTGTGAAATATCAATTATTTGAAAGTATTAAAGTGAACATTTCCTAAAAGATTCCTCCCACTAACTAAGTCGTCGAACTCACCTCCATCCCTCTAAGCATTTTTTAGGAAGGGACGTTACTACGTCAATCTCTCCTCCCCAGAACCTGACCCAGGTATAAGAATTTACTGTTTCTGTTTTGTTTAATGTTGTCCAGGGAAAATGTGATAGGTACTACGCTTGACCCTCTTTAATCTCCTGAAGAAGTCACTCTTGGAGGTCTAGGAAAGTGGCAGGTTGATCACAAGGCCTTAACCAAACCGAGTCGGAGCGTGACAACAACTGATCCCACAAGGTCTCAGCTTCGAACACCAAATGTTGTATGAGGAGTTTACAAGGGTGTTCCACCTCAACAACAAGCCTCACTTGGTGTCACGCCTCGACCCAATTTGGTTGGATACCCGTGATTAACCTGCCACCCTCCCGGTTTACCGAGGGTTTCCCCTTATTTAGAAACCATGATGAGTAAGGCGTCCTTTAAACATTTACCTTTCCTAAAATACATAAATAAAAACTCTATAAAATTTTAAACAATTCATACCTATATCACAACTGTATTAGTTGAAGGTCTTTTAGGATAGGTTTTACAAGATTTTCTGAAAGGGAGATAAGAGCAGGGTTGAGTACAATGACTCAGTGAATAAATTTTCAAAAGTCTATATTTTAGGAATAAGAAGTCATCTATAATGGGGAGAGAGTATTTAAATGTTAACTTATTTAAAAAAATGCTAATATTAATTATTTTAATTGATTATAAAATTATGCTAAGCAATTTATCAAATGCTATGCGTTCATTTTAATGTCATTTACTCTTGTTACTTTATATATTGCATAACATAATTGAATTTTATAATGATTTACCATTTATAATTGGTTTGTTGGGTTAATTTCAACTAGTTATATTTAGAATAAGCATGGTAAATATAATGCAAATACCAATTTTATATCAATTTTTAAAAATAACATAATTTTATAAAAATATAAATTAAGACAAGTTTGATTCAATGAATTCGAGTATGATACAATTGGACAGCTTCCGAGTAATGTGAATAAGGTATGGGCTAATTTGGTCGGTACAAATTTGGGTCGAGTAATAGAAGAAATGCAATTTGTTACCGTCAACATTAACAACACAAATAAACAAAGTATGCTTGCATTGTAAGTTCAATTTCTTTTTGTTTCCGTTTTTTCCTTCACTTTATCTGGTAACAAATCATTCTTACCTTCCATGATTTCATGAATCCATCATTCACCTCCCTTGCAACGTGCAAATCATAATATATTAGGGATCCCAGATCACTAATTTGATTCAAGAGAAGCAAAACAAAGACAAGAGAAGGAACATCCCAGGAGCTCTAGCTGCAGATTGAGAAACCAGATACTTCTTGCTGTTGGAGAGGAAGAGATTTCTAAAGTGGCACAAAGGGCAAATTTTACTCTATACACATCTATCACGGTCAGATGCTTGTACCGACCACTAACCCCATATTGTAAATAACTCATGTTCTACCTTTGTACGGATAAAATTATTCAACTTAATTATATTATTTTCACTTGTAAATTAAAATAATATTATAAATTAAATAAAATATATAAGTATTATTTATTTATAAAATTAAAAATTTTAATTAAATATGTAAACAAACTGGTACACAATATATTTTTACACACTTAACAAATTAAAAAAGTGAAGATAATACATACGAAAGAAAAAAGTAATTGAACATTGAAATAACACAAAACAAGTAATTCATTCATCCATAACCAAACTTTCAATCTTAGTCACATCAAATCGATAAAGGCACGTCCAATAACTTGCAAGAAATATATATAGAGAAAGAAGTCACAGGTTAAACTCCAATTAGAAGGCCACGACTCTAACGCGAAGTCGCTTCCGGGCAAATTCCACGAGCTCCTCGATCTCATCCTCATCAATGAACCCGTTCCTATTGACATCCGCGGAGCCGACTGCCTCGTTGCACTTATGCCTCGAGAACCAACCGCCTGCGGTCCTTATGGCACGCGAGAGCTCGGCCTTGCTTATCCGGCCATCCCTATCAGAGTCGTACATCTTCAGCCACTGCTTGAATTGCTCCAAGCTCATCACCGTGCACCCATCGCTGGGGAAGCTCCGATTCTTGATTGCCATGGAATAGAGATCTAAGTTCTTGGTTTCCGGTGTGGGTAAGGATAATGATTCATGGAAGGCAAGGCATTCTTGTCCAATTTATATAAGTGACACGACAAGGTTGGTCTCTTTCCACTCTCTTTCCAAGTTAGTTTTTTCTACGAGAATAAGAATCAGAATAAAGTTCATGTTAGGAGCGCGTTCTTTGACGTGCACTACCCCTATTAGATATCCCTATGGAATACATGGTAATCCAACATATTTTAATAATATACAAGTAGAGATAAACTCACGGACTTTGCTTTACCTCATAATATGTGGATGAATGTGCATAGAAAATGTAATAATTTTGATCACAAAGACAATTAATTGAATATGTTAGTGCGTGATGCCAAAATTTGAGTGGAATTTGTCCATCTAGGGTTAGAAGAGTCATGTATGAGCCTCCGTCTATCACAAACCCCAACAATTGACAAGAGGTTGTTACAGCCCCCAACAATTGAAAAGAGGATTGATAAAGTTTCAATCTTTAGATTCTTCCGACCCTTCTGTAATCTATTGTTTCAACATTGCCCAGCAATATTGTTGACTATCAAGGCTGCGAATCTCTGCTGAACACCGATACCATGGCCCATTTACCTCTGTATTATGCCCGTAGAACAGACTGTCTTAAAGGGAAATAGAAGAAATTTGTGATGATGCAGCTATATTAATTTATTTTTGTGAGAAAATATTGTATAATATAAGTATCTGAGCATATATTTAGTTAAAAATAATAAATAATACTACTTAATATTTTTATAAAATTAGAATATTTTCTTTTTTAATTAATATATCATTATTATTATTTTAGTAATTAGTCCTTGTATTTATAATTATTAATAAATGAAACAAAGTGACGTGGCGTGGCAGAAGCTTTCCACGGATGAGACATAAATGAGGTAAAATAGTAAGTATTAGAAGAGGAGCAACCTTGTAATTGTTAGGGTTTATCTTTTGTCTTGGTAATTTGATTAATGAACTAATTCAGAAAAAAAAAACCTAACATCATTTTTATTATGTAAACTAAAAATAAAGAATTTTTTCTGAACAAACTGCGAGGAAGTTAAAGTTTTAGGAGGGGAGGTTATAAATTGGAGAATGCCAAAATCAGAAATTGTTCCGGATACATAAGCTAGTTGAGGGTTCTATTCTAAGTTAGTTTGAGATTTCAATACTAAGTATTAACTTATAAAATGAAAAATAAATTAGAGCCATTTTTTTAAAACATGATATTTTTGTAAATAAAATATTTTAGAATGAATAGAAATAAGGGAACAAAATTGATAAAATATTTATTTATAACATAATAATGAACTCAATCAACCTTTAAAATTCCAAAAAGAGGATATTATCATAAAAATATATAAGTAGTCGAGTATCTGGATGCATAGGAATTGATTTTTATGAAATGAAGTCCAATGTGGCCTCCATATAGTATCATGAACCCTCAAATCGAGAGCGAGAGAGTATGATCTTATTCGAAAGGGTGGGACAATTCCGAGTAATAATCGGTGTGATAAGAGTCCTAAATTAGCTAACCAACAGAAATAAGAGTATGGACTATATGAGAATGCACTATTTTGATAGGGAGAAGTATATTGTAATACTCTTTGACAAATAGACCCAACTATGGTGGGAGGAGGAGAAAGAATTATACCTTGGTATGGGTCCTCTAACTTGAATATATTGGAAGGGAAGTTTATTGATAAATACATGAGAATAAGGACAAGTGGTAGAGCTTATAATAAAGATAGGTTTCAGATAAATAAATCCAACATTAAAAATATATTTCAACTATATAAGAACTAAATACATAGTTATGTGGGACGAAAAGTAATATGCTTATATAGTTGAAACCACCAAAATAAGATGTTAAGAATGCATGTTGCCTCTAGGAACACCCTAATATGAGACTAGAAAAAATACTACTTAAAATATGCTTAAGTATGTGAAGCACACAATTATGTTTGTACTATGAATTCTTGAGATAATATAATGATATAGTCCCTGAAATGGATGATTTAAGAAACCGAAATGACACTTGAACGTCTTAGGAGTGCTAGTGACCAAGATGGTCAATGTGGCTAAGTTGTGATGAGAACTAGATTAATGTTTGGGCTAGTGACCCAAATGATAAGTGTGTCTAAGCAACCCATACTAGTTAATGAATGATAATAGGGAGAAAGTGATACTACCTAAATTAGTGAGAAGTCATTAAAGACGTAAAAGAAACCATGAGTATGACTTATGACATTAATTAAGGGTTGGGTCCTTATATAAATAAGCAAGTAAAAGATAGGTGCTCATATATATATATAAGGAAAATATGGGAGGGAAGCCCCAAACTCACAATAAGGTATTTTGTAAAGCAACAAAACACCTGTTTTATACCAAACTTATGAGATAGGGTTGGATGGTAAATACACAAAAAATAATAAATTCTAGTAACCTCTAGATATAGGGAGTGTACCAACGTAAGTATATGATTGGACCCGGTGGAAAAATATAGCGGGTATTACACACACCTTATATGACATTATTTTGTGGTAAGGTCGATTAACTTAAGTAAGCGTAGAGACTTATCACCTCACAAGTGGCTGAGATAGAGAATGAAAACTCTCACATATGAATTGAATTATGTGCATGGAAAAACATGCAACCCACATTTTTCTTTAGGATTATGAGAACATACTTGTGAAAATGATCAGATAATATATGAGATGAGAGAGAAATTCCCCAAATAAATTGGAGAGGGTTCGACAGGAAAATAAAGTATGATAAATGTCTTCAAAGAGGTAATTGTGAGTTGGAAATGGTAGATTTCTAGTACTAGTGGATAAATGACACAATGAATCATTATCGTAAGGCAGAGAACACTGTGAAACGACAAGCTATGAACAACGTGATTGATGAATAAGGAAAATTCAACCTTAGTACCAACGAAATGTGAAAGTATCGTTGATGAGAGGTTGTCACACCCCGACCCGGTTTGGTAAGAGTCCAGTGATCAACCCACCACCTCGTGCTAATTTTGTATTTCTACCAAATAGACCGAGTAAGGTAAAGGCGTTGGAGTACACCTGTTTTCCATAATAAAGTTTACAAAACATCTAAATAATGGTTTACCTATTCACGGTACCTTTGGCTTTCTCTCCTAGTGTCTACTCTTCTTGGCGAGGTGTTTCTCCTAAAAAAGGTTTAATGGGAGGAGGTGAGTTTCTACAACTTAGTAAGTGGGGGTTGGGAAGTTAGTTTTCAAAATAATTAGTTTGTCAAAACGTTTTATAAATTTTATTGTAATATGAGTTCATCTCTTCTCTAACACTTCCCCTTGCTCGGGAGGCGTTTTAGCAAATATTCACACACCCTTTCTATCATATAAATGGATCACACGTTCGCAGAACAGTCACCGATTGTTCCACTTGTGTACTAGATCGCCTTTACAGTCCATCCGAGTAGAGGTTAACAGCCCCTAATCGCTTCATTATGTCTGCTTTGTGGGATGAGACCTCATTTCCCCTACTGCCTCAGCCTCAATGAGCTGGTAGCTATAAGAGCTTCATGACTAACTGGCACGACAAACCCATCCTTATTACATCTAGGTCATCCAACAGCCCTTGGGACCCATCAACTACCCCTCTCGGGCGTCTAGATGCTCCCAGATGCTCATGCATGCATAACAACATTTTTTAATCATTAACCATGATCTTTGGTGCCAACGGTCCAACGACCCTGACACTTGACCTGTCTTGGAGCTATTTGCCTTGATTGGCCCGTTGACCTAGTCCTGGCGCACTACCACTAGCCCATCAAGCATTGTCAATCCTATCTTGGCCCCGTGGCAAGTCACACAACATTTCCAGTTTAATGAGATTTTTCAAGGTTCTTATAATCATGTTTGTCTACGAGTTCCAACTCGTGCACACTAGCTTTGGGCCCACTTCACGAGTTTTCTAAAATTGGGCCTTTGGCCCTATCATTTTCAAATCCGAGGCCTCAAGCCTATTAGAGCAATTCTAGCTCTCATCAAGAATGTCTCCCAAAATGTTTAAGTAGTTTCACTGTCACTCCCCGACCCGGTTTGGTCGGATCCCCGTGATCAACCCGCCACTCTCCTGGTTTATTAAAGGGTTTCCCCTTATCATAAACCGTAAATAGTAAGGCATCCTTTAACTTGCACCTTTTTCCTGGAATAGCATAATCAAAACTGTATAAAATTTAAAACTTTACATACCTGTCTTACAGGTATCTTAGTTGACGGTCTTTAAGGGGAGGCTTTACGGGATTTCCTGAAAGGGATATAAGGGAGGGGGTGAGTACGACTACTCAGTTAATGGGTTTTTAAAAGCTTTTGACTTTTAGGAAAAATATTTATATGGAGTGTGCCAGACTCCTTTGTTTTAAAAAATCCCATCATTTAAAAATTTGGATTTTTCCATTATTTCTTAGTTATCACGGTGTGTCATCACCCAACACACATCCTTCATCATGAAGGTTACATACATTCGCAAGTCAGTATCACTACTGAACTCGCTAGTGTCTTCGTAGCGACTTTTCCTGCTACCCGGATAGACGTACGACCACTTCTACCCTGGGAATGAGTGGATGTACGTGACATCCTACCCACAATCCTGAAATCACTTCTTCATGTCCGTATGAGGACAGAGACCTCATCCTGTCCCCACCCCGGTCTCATGCACTTCGTGCTACTCCAGATTTCGCACAAACACCTAGAACAATGAACTGCCCTTAGGACGCATCACTACCCCTCATTGGCATCTTGATTATCCCGTACTCACAGTGCATGCACAAACAATGTTTTCTTATATTGCCATGTAATCTGTGGTGCCACTAGTCCAACGGCCCCAAATCTCAACTCAACCCGCAGCTGTTTGTCTTAACTAGTCCGTCGACCTGTAATGTCGCACTGCCGCTAGTTGACTGAGCATGTCGGTCCTATCTTGGTACCATGGCCAAACAATTCACTTATTAAGTTTTATGGCACATATATCATGTTCATTTATGAGCTCCTGCTCGTGCCAACTGGCCTTGGGCCCACTGTACAATATTTTCAAAAAAACTGGGCATTCTAGCCCTCAAGTTCCAAAATCGAGGCCCCCGGCCTATAAGAGCTATTCGAGCTCCCGTCGAGAAGGTCTCCCAAATTGTTTAAGCATTGGCACACAATCAGGGGAGAGCCCTTCCGACAAAAATAGGTTTTTACTGTCCATCATACCGACCGGTATAAGGACATCTCCGTTCATAACCGATGAACGGGTTTTCAACTTCCTTCGAGGAAGTCTTATCATACCAACCAGGTATGATCTACTTACAGCCCGTAAGTAGTTTTTTTCGCATAACTTTCACATCACTTTCTCTAAGTAGTGATGATTAAAATACCACTAAACAATGGGTTTTTATATCGAGGTCCTTATCATCCCCAATCGGGTATGATGTTAGTAAACCTACTCACTACCGGTAAGTGGTTTTTAAATTATAAGGTGTGCTCATCATCCCAACTGGGTATGATGTTAGTAAACCCACTCACCCGTTAATGTCGTGAATTCCAATAGACTAGTTCTTTGTATTCACGCGAGCTTGTCCTTGCTGGCGTTCCCAGTATTTAACGTTACTACACGATATGAACAACCTTGTTCATTATTACTCGGCATAACAACCTTCATTCATTAATGAATGAGAAAACCCAAACTTTTAGTTATTTGCAATTAGGTCCCTAAAGTTATTTCTCTTTAACTTTAAGTCCCTAATGTCGGTTTTTCCTCAAATTGAGTCCCGTAACTTTTAAAATTTATCATGGGACCTCAATTTATTCAATTTCAAGAAAAAAGGGGTTTAATTTTCCAAATTTCCAATTTGGTTCCCCAATTTTTTCAAAATTACCATTTTGCCCTTCTTTCACAAAAATGGTAAGTTTTTCCCCAAAATTTCCAAAATTCCTCAATTGGTCCTCCAACATTATTCTCATGCCCAATTGGCCCTCAATTTCATAAAATTGTATTTTGGCCTCTTTGAATTTCGAAAATCCCCAAAAATTCCCCCAATTTCAACTCTTCAACACTACCGAATTTGATTTCATCAAATTGACCGATCAAACACTTCTAATTCTTGAAATTGGAGTTGAAATTGAGTTCTTGTATGTTCATACGATTCTAAAAAACTTTGAATCACAAATTTTAACGTCAGAACGAGCTCAAACGGAGCTTTGCCAGAAAATAGATTGTAGAGAGAGAAAGCTTCAATTACTCACCGGTGAAGGCATGACAGTTCGAGCTTTCGATCTGGGCAGATAGGTCTCGTCCTGAGGTTTATCCTAAAATCAAGTATTGTATCAATTGATGCGGAATTGGATTAGAATTTCGTCATTGAAATTTGGTCGACTCTCTCTCTAGCACTGATCGAAAATTATAAAGGGGAGCCGAATTGGCTTACCTTTCGGTCCTAATTCGACCGTGGAAAGGCTGAGAAAGTGTTGGGAGGGCTTAGTTTGGCCTAAGGAGGGCTTGAAATGGCCGATTTCAGCTTGGCCGAAATAGGGCAGCTTCAGTCCGCCGGAGGTTCTTCACTATTCCATCATGTCGGCGCTTCTCCAACGATTATCAGATTGACTGGAGTTTGCTATCAGATAGCTGTCTTCTCCCCGGTTCTAAAGAGCCCGACCTTTGTTCAAGTCGAAGCTCTGGTTCGTGCTTTACCGGGAAATGAAGCAGTAGAGAGAGAGAAGTGTTCAGGTGTGAGGAGAATGAAATGGGGATGATCTATTTATATAGTAGTAAAACCCGTGTATTAAATGGGCGAGATTTATTACTAGTATTAATATTACCATAAATTATTGGTATTAATTCCAATAATTTAATTTTGGTATTAATTCTAATAATTTAATTTCGGTATTAATTCCAATAATTTAATTTCAGTATTAAATTATTTGTATTAATTCCAATAATTTAATTTAGGCATTAAATTATTGGTATTAATTTTAATAATAAAATATATATTAATTGATGGCTATTTATTATAAGCCGTACTTCGCATAAAAAGTTTTGACCGAAATTTCGGGTTACAAAAAAATCATACTTCACAGGAGGTCACCCATCCTCACACTACTCTCAAGTAAGTACACTTAACTTTAATGCTCTTATGTAATCTAGTTCGCCTGAACCAATTTGGTTTTTGTTTTCTAGTTTGTCTTAAGTTTCTTTTTCATTGTTTAAAAAATCCTTTGGATTAACTGAAAGTTGTAAATTTCATATTGCTTATTCCCAAATGTAAACTGGTTTGGTTTTCTTATTCGGTTTGACCAGTTCTTTTCCCGATTTTCCTTAACTCAAATGTGCAGGGTTTACATTCACGCAGTCAGGGGAGACCATTCCTGGAAAATTGATTTTTGAAACTTAAAAATGGTTCTGATCACCCCTAACCAGGTATGATGCTGAAAATCTCACTCACCTTGTAACAGTGACGTGGCCGTCCCAGTGAAATCTTGATTTGTGGTGTGCTCCCTTACACCGGTACTTGAACAACCAGTTTTTGCATGGTTCGAGTACGCACATCAAGAGAATTGACATAAAGGGACCTCATAGTTTCGGGTATTTGCACATAGATACTCACACTATGCCTTAATTACATTTAGGCTCCACAAGGTTTATAACCTCATATTTAGGTCTCTAATCTTCATTTAATCTCAATTAAGTCCCTAAAACTTCCAATTATCCCTCATGAGTTCTTAACTTTTCAAAAATTACTAGTTGGTACTCAAAATTTCCAAAACTACTAATTGGTCCTTGAATTTTTAAAAATTGCCAATTAGCCCTCCATTTCATCCAATTTCCCAATTGGGCCCCAATTGGAAGTTCATGAAAATGCCCAAATTTTCCAAAAATTCCCAAATTGCCTAATTTTTCAAAAATTGCAATTTGGTCCCCAAATCACAATTTCGTTCAATTGATCCCCAAAACACAATTAATTGCCCCCATTTGTGATCTGAATCATCTTCCCTACGTTTCCCTTGTTAGCTTTGAACCACTTTGTTTCGCTCAGAAATGAGCTCAAATGAAGTTTTGCCGGAAAATGTAGTCTAGAGAGAGAAAGCTTCGATATCTTACTGATGATGGTTCGACAATCAGAGTTCTTGCTTTCTTTGAATTGCTCTCCTCCTAATGATCCTCCCTAAATCAAATCACACTTTAATTGGTGGCCTAAGTAGTGCGTACAGTGTTTGGCCAAAATGTATTGTGAACAGTATTTTCTAGTCAAGGGGCGGCGAAGGGGACTCACCCACTTAGCTCAGGGAAGGTCGGGGCACCTCTAGGTGTGGTCTAGGGAGTTTGGTTTGGCCGAAATTGGTATGAGGAAGGCTCGGCTTGATCTCGAGCAACTCGGGTTGCTGATAGTCGATGAGTGGCGGCACTGTTTGAGCTTCCTCGCTCTTTAACAATGGTCCTTTGGCTGAAGAGAGAGTGCAGCTAGGTAGAGGACTTCCTTCCGGTTCTAAAGACACCAAATATAACTTTAGAGGTTGAGAAAAGTCCTAATGTCGGAGCTCTGGTTTATAGTTCACTGAAAAACTGAGCACTTCACCTTCTTCGCTCGATTGTGGGATGTTGAGAACGAATGGAGGGGTACTCTTTATATAGGGAGCTCGACAACTAATCGGGCTACTGGCTGGTATAGGACTCGACCTCTGACTCGACTATCAGCGGTCATACTAGAGCCCTTCCTGGGCCATCAGAGGAAGCAGTCTCTTTCTCTACTCTTTCTATTAGTGGGCTGAGGTTGAAGATGATGACGTGATGAGTGTGCCACGTGGCACGCTATGATTTGCCAGTTTTTCTAACATAGCATTCCAACTCAACCATCGTGTTAGCTATTAACCGGTTGACCAAACACGTGACAGCCTCCCATTGGCTGCTCGTGTCTGCGTGGTAGGCTGATTGTTGACCGAACATGTGGCAGCCTACCATTGGCTACCCGTGCTTGCGTGGCCGCTGACTAGGCATCGTTGACTAGTCCGATCTAGACCATTGATCGGTATGGTCCGTTGACCGATCCGATTTCCCAAATTGACATTTTTAAGCCATCTAGAATAATGAATCATTGATCTAGTTCACTATGGTTCAATCCAGTTCAGTTTGGTTCAAGTCCAGTTCACCCCAAATTGGTCCAGTTTTCCCACCCAATCCACTTCATGGTTCTTCCCCATGATTTTTATGAATTTTTGGTCACTTGGGATTTTCCAATTTTCCAATTTCCCAATTTAACCCTTCCTTACGATTTGTGGTTCATTTATTGACTCAGTTTTCTTAAAAATCGCCAGTTCTTTTCCTGGTTTCCTTAGTCCGAGGGGATGGGTTCCATAACTCTCCACTCCTTTTAGAAGTTTTGTCCCAAAAACTTAGTCATTCATCCTTTACATCAGGATGAATTCCCTTGCAGTTAACTTGGGGTTCGTTTTGGTACCCTACCGCTTCGGTTACATTTTTTCACTTATCCATTCCCTCCCTTGGGCTTAGTTCCTTTAACTAGTTCTAGATCCCATGCTTCTCGTCGTTTGGGGTAAGACCTTTCCTCTTGGGGGTTTTGTCAAGAATTGGGAGTTCCAAAATATCTGACCGTACCTAAGTCTATTTATTCCCTTAGTCATTGAACCTCCTTAGCTCGTTGTTCCTTTGAGCCTTTTTTTTTTCATGGGTTTTGGCGTTACCCCTCCCCCCCTGCCCTTTGGTTCTTTATTTCATTCTTTCACCACTTCTTATTGGGCCTCCCATTTCCAATTATCAGGTTTCCCCATCCACTTCTTAACTTACCATCACCACTTCTTATTGGGCCTCCCATTTCCAATTATCAGGTTTCCCCATCCACTTCTTAACTTACCAACTTACTGGTGGGATTCCTCCTTTTGATCATTCCTCATGTCTAATGGCGTCCTTACTTGAAGATTTCTTTTATTGGGTTCATCTTTACCCGCTCGTGACCATTTCATTTTTCTTCATTTCAAGTTGATCCTTTATGGGCTTTGTCACGCCCTCACCCGGTTTGGTCGGATCCCCGTGAGCAACCCGCCACTCTCTCGGTCTATTAAAGGTTTTCCCTTTCTTTAAACTGTGAGGAGTAAGGCATCCTTTAAACCTGTACCTTTTCTAGAATAATATTAATCAAAACTGCATAAAATTTAAACTTTCTTATCTATCTTGCAAGTTTAGCTAGTTGAAGGTCTCTAGGTAGATTTTTCCCTTGGTTTCCTGAAAAAGGGGTAAAGGGAGGGGTGAGTTCGACAACTTAGTGAATGGGTTTTTGAAATATGAGTTTATTGAAAAATAGTTTGCATTGGAATGTTCCATACTCCTTATTTTCTTTAAAATCATTCTTTTCTCAAGTTCTGGTTTTTCAAAACCTTTTTCCAAGGTTTATCAATTCTTTTTCAAGGTTTTCAAACCTTTTTCCCATTTCCATTTTAGGTGTGTATCACAAACAACACACACCATTCATCAGGAAGGGTTCACACACATTCGCGAGATGCAATTACGCTGACTACACCCACTTGTGGATCAGAGCATCTTTACCATCCACCATGATAGAAGTCTTTGACTTCTACTCAAAGTCTAAGTGAACGTCTCCGACGTCCTACCCTCATACCCAAAATGCTTTGTTGTCCATATGAGGACAGAGACCTCATCCCGACCCCACCCCAGTCTCATGCGCAAGAAGCTACATTGAACTTCCCTGACTGTTGGCACGACAAACTACCCTTATCTCCACCATGTCATCCAGTAGCCCCTAGGACACATCACTACCCCTCTTGGGCATCTTGATAGTCCCGAATCTCACTGCATGCACAAAAAAATAAATTTTCATATAAGCCATTTAATCATTTGTGCCATTGGTCCAATGACCCCGACCCTCAACTCGACCTACAGCTGTTTGTCTCGACTGGTTCGTCAACCTGTCTTGTTGCACTGCTACCAGTCCATTGAGTATGTCGGTCATGTCTTGGTACCATGGCCAAATAACATCATTCATTAAAGTTTTTAGGGTTTAACATCATGTTTATTTACGAGCTTCTGCTTGTGCCAACTGGCCTTAGGCCCACTATACGTGATTTTCAAAATCGCGCATTCTAGCCACCAAGTTCCAAAATCGAAGCCTTTGGCTTATCTGAGCTATCCGAGCTCCCGTCAAGAAGGTCTTCCAAAATGTTGAAGTTATGGCACATAGTCAGGGGAGAGCACTTCCAACAAAATTATCTTTTTATTTGCCAATCACACCAATCGAGTGTGATGACATCTCTGCTTATAATCGGTAAATAGGTTTTCCAATTCCTTTCAAGAAGTCCATCATACCAATGGGTATGATCTACTTACAACCGATAAGTAGTTTTTTTCGCGTAATTTTCACATCACTCCATACAGGTGTGATGTTTAAAATTCCATTTAGTAGTAGGTTTTATTTATTGAGGTACTCATCATCCCAACCGGGTATGATATGAAATTCCCATACACCTGATAGTGGAATGAATTCCTCTTAAAGCGATTTCTACCTTCACACGAGCTTAGCCTTGCTGTCCTTCCCGGTACTTCATGTTCCTACACATTATGAACATCCTTGTTCATTATCCTTTGGCCTAATAGCCTTCATTCATCATAAATGAATAAAATGCCTAAACTTTTAGTTATTTGCATTTAGGTCCCTAAAGTTCTTTTTCTTTAACTTTAGACCCCTAATGCCAATTTTCTCCTAAATTGAGTATCAAAACTTCTAAAATTTACTTTGGGGCCTCCATTTATTCAAAATCACAAAAAGGGGTTCAAGTTTCCCAAATTCCTAATTTGGTCCCTAACTTTTCCAAAATTACCATTTTACCCCATACTTTACAAAAATGGTAAAGTTGAGCCCAATAATTCCAAAGATTGACCAAGTAGCCCTCCAACATCTTTTCCATGCCCAATTGGACCTCAATTTTGGAAAATTGCACTTTAGTCCCTCAAATGTTTGAAATCCCCAATTTTCCCCCAATTTCATCAAATTGACCAATCAATCAAAGTTAATTGTTGAAATTGAAGGTGGATTTGAGTTCCTACACATCCCTACAATTCAGTTGCACTTTGAATCACATGAATTGACACTAGAACGAGCTCAAACGGAGCTTCGCTGAAAAACTAGACGTAGAGAGAGAATGCTTTGAAAGATTACTGTTGGGGGTGTAGCGGTCCAAGCTTTCGATCTGGGAAGATAGCTCTTGTCCTGAGGTTATTCCTAGGATCAAGAATCTCATCAATTCATGTCGAATTGATGTCGAATTTGGTCAGTGAATTTTTGCTGGTTCTCTCTCTAACACTGATCGAAATTTAGAGAGAGTAGCCAAATCGACTTACCTTTCCGCTCTAGTTCAGTCTTGTGAGGGCTGTGGAGGTGTTGGGAGAGCATGGTTTGGCCTAATAAGGGCTCGAATTGACCATTTTTAGCTCAACTGAAATAGGGCAACTTTGATCCGTTGGAGCTGCTTCACTGTTCTATCATGCTGGCGTTCCTCCGGTGATCAACAGAGCAAATGGAGACTACTGTCGGGTAGCTTACTTCTCCCTGATTCTAAAGAACCCGACCACGCCTTCTTTGGCTCAGAAAAGACCCTATGTTAGAGCTCTGGTTCAAGTTTCACCAAAAAATGGAGTAGTAGGGAGAGAGTGGAGTTTTTAGGTGTGAGGAGGATAAATTAGAAGGGGCTCTTTATATAGGAATCTCGATGACTTCTTGGCCATTTGATTGACTTCTTTATGGTGGTCATTCATTGCCTAAAACTCCCTTGTCAAAGACTTTTCATTTTCGTCGGCGCTGTTCGATTTTTCGACGTGTGAACAGTGTTGTCATTTGAAGGAAGAAAACGACACTATTCTGAACAGGACCGTACCGGTCCGAACCAGGTTAAATGCTTAAACCAGCCGGTTCAAGCCCGATTCAACCGAGTTTTTCAAAATTTAAAATTTATAAATTCATCTAAATTCATTCTCTATCAAATGGTGGCCTCAATTCTCCAATTTGAATTTTCTAAGCCACCTAGAAAAATAAATTTAGAAACGATTCAATAGTGTTTTAAACTGGTTCAATCCAATTTAGGTTCAATTCACCTGAACCGATTTGGTTTTCACCTCCAATTCATCCTAAAGTCCTTTCTCATGACTTTTGTGACTTTTTAGGTCACTCAGGATCCATAAATTTTCCAGTTTGCCCTTTCTCTATCGGTTGGGCTTAGTGAACCTATTCGGTTTTCTCACTCGGGTTGACCGATTCTTTCCCCGTTTTCCTTGTCTTTAAGGGATAGGGTTTATAACTCTCCCCTCCTCTTTAGGAGTTTTGTCCCCAAAGCTAAATAAGAAATTTTCACTCCAGGATAAACTTCCCTTAATTAATACTTGAACATGTTAACACTTCGGTTGTTCTTTTACTTAGCCCACTTCAAATCATGCGCTTAAGGAATTTCCTTTCCTTTACATTGTTTACTCCTTCTATGGAGTTTATCATAACTAGTATGTCTTGTCACTGAGTCCAAAGGTATATCCCTAGGTTCACATCTTCCTTTGCTTAGGGCAAGATTCTTCGCCTTGAGGTTCTTACTCAAGATTTCCGGATTGAGAGTTCCAAGATGACCAATCGTTAATGTGTCTAGTTATTCCCTTCATCGTTGAAACCCTTAGCTTAGTGTTCTTTCTATCATTACTGTAAACCTCACCCTTTGGAGTTGGATAGTAAATGAATTTAGAAATTTTTAATTTTGAAAAATTCACTCAAATCGTGCCTGAACCAGCCAGTTTAAGCTTTGAACCTGGTTCGGACCGGTTCGATCTAATTCGGAACAGTGTCATCTACTTCCTTCAGATGACAGCACTGTTCACTCGCCGGAAAAATGAGCAGCGTCAGTGAAGCTGAAATGTCTTTGGCCAGGGAGTTTCAGGCAATGAATGACCATCATTAAGGTGTCAATCGTACAACCAAGAAGTCCCCGAGATTCCTATATAAAGAGCCCCTCCTCATTCATCCTTTCTATACCTAAAACTCTATTATCTCTCAACTGCTCCGATTTCTCGTGAAGCTCAAACCGAAGCTCCGATATAGGGTCTTTTCTAAGCCAAAGAAGGCTTGGTCAGGTTCATTGGATTTAGGGAAAGTCAGCTACACACATGTAGTCTCCATTTGCTCCGAGGGTCATCAAAGAAGAGATGGCGTGATCGAACAGTGAAGCAGCTCCTATGGACCGAAGCTGCTCTATTTTGGTCGAGCTGAAATAAGCCAATTCGAGCCCTTCTCAGGCCAAACCAAGCCCTCCAAACACCTCCACAGTCTCCCTATAGCTGAATTAGAGCTGAAAGGTAAGCCAATTTGGCTCCCCTCTGTAATTTCTAACTTGTGCTAGAGAAAGAACCGACATAACTTCGATGATAAAATTATCACTCAATTTGGCATCAATTGATGCAATTCTTGATCATAGGAGGAACCTCAGGACAAGAGCTATCTGCCTAGATTGAATGCTTGGACCGCTGCGCCCCCGACGGTAATCTTTCGAAGCTTTTCCTCTCTAAGTCTAGTTTTCCGGCGAAGCTCCATTTGAGCTCATTTTGACATCAAATTGTGCGATTCAAAGTGCAATTGAATCGTATGAAGTTGTAGGAACTCCAATCTATCTTCAATTTCAACAATTAAACTTATTTGATCGGTCAATTTGATGAAATCAAATTCGACTGAGTTAGAAAGTTGAAATTGGGGGAAAATTTGGGGATTTCAAAAATTCGAGGGTCTAAAATGTAATTTTATAAAATTGAGGGCCAATTGGCATGATAAGAGTATTATAGGACCAACTGAGTAAATTTTGGAATTTTTGGGGCAAAACTTACCATTTTTGTAAAGTAGGGGCAAAATGGTAATATTGGAAAAGTTGGGGACCAAATTGGAAATTTGGGAAATTGAACCTCTTTTTGTGAATTTGAATAAATTAAGGTCCCAAGGGGAATTTTAAAAGTTTTAGGACTCAATTTGAGGAAAAACCGGCATTTGGGACATAAAGTTAAAGAAAAATAACTTTAGGGACTTGATTTCAAATAAATGAAAAGTTTGGTTTTCTCATTCATTTGTAATGAATAAAGGCTATTAGACCATAGGATAATAAACAAGGATATTCATATCATGTAGGAACACGAAGTACCGAGAAAGCCAGCTAAGACAAGTTCGAGTAAAGGCAACAAGCAGGCTAAGATGAAATTAACTACACTAACGGGTGAGTGGGATATTTAATATCATATCCGGTTGGGATGATAAGCATGTCGGAAATGAAAACCCACTACTATATGGTATTTTAACCATCATATCGGATAGGAGGGATGTGGAAATCATGCGAAAAAACTACTTACCGGTTGTAAGTAGATTATACTCGGTTGGTTTGATGAAACTTACTTGAAGGAAGTGGAAAACCCGCTTATCAGTTATAAGCGGAGATGTCCTCATGCCCAACTGGTATAATGGATAGTTGAGAAGTTTATTTTGTAAAAAATGCTCTTCCCTAACTTTGTGCCACTGCTTAAAATTTTTGGGAGACTTTCTTGATGGGAGCTCAAATAGCTCATATAGGCTGGAGGCCTCGGTTTTGGAACTTGAGGGCTAATATGCCCAATTTTGAAAATCTTGAACAGTGAGCCCTAGGCCAGTTGGCACGAGTAGAAGCTCGTAAACAAACATGATTATTGTGCCATGAAAACTTAAGTAAATGAGTTGTTTGGCCATGGTAACGAGACAGGACCGGCATACTTGATGGACTAGTGGCAGTGCGACATGATAGGTCTTTGGACTAATCAAGATAAACAGTTGCAGCTCGAGTCGAGGGTTGGGGCCGTCAGACCAGTGGCACCACATATTATATGGCATTATGTGAAAAACTATTGATTGTGCATGCATTGTGTTACGGGACCTTCAAGACACCCAAGAGGGGTAGTGATGTGTCCTAGGGCTCTGGACAACCTGGTGGAAATAAGGGCAGTTAGTCGTACTAGAAGTCTTGTGAAGCTCGACGTAGCTTCATTGCGCATGAGACCGGAGTGGGAATGGGATGAGGTCTCTATCCTCACATGGACACGGAGTTTTGTTATGAGATTGAGGTTTGGATGTCACGAACATCCACACATTCTCACAGGTAGAAGTGGACGTGCTTCTATCTAGGTGGCCGATAAAGTCACTTCGACACCACAAGTGGGTACAGTGGATGGACTGGCCTGATATTTTGTGTTCCTTCATAATGAAGGGCGTGTATTGTTTGATAAACACACCGATATGATGAGAAATGCATAAGGAAACCAAGAATTAAGAATGAAATATTTTTAAAAGAAAGTAAGGAGTCTAGCACACTGCGATTCAAACATTTTTCCTAAAAGTCAATTTTAAAAACTCATTCACCGAGTCATTGTACTCACCCCATCCCTTATATCCGTTTACAGGTAAACTAAGGGAAACCTACCCAAAGACCCCATATAACTACACCTGCAAGACAGGTATGTAAAGCTTAAAATTTCATGTAGTTTTAATTTATGGTATTCCAGGAAAGGTACAGGTTTAAAGGACTCCTTACTCCTCATAGTTTAAAAAAAATGGGAAAACACCTAATAAACCTAGAGAGTAGCAGGTTGCTCACGGGGATCCGACCAAACCGGGTTGGGGCTTGACAATTACGTATAGGTTTCAGTGTTATTACCCCTTTGCCCTCTTTTTAACCACTATTGAACCGAATGCTAAATTCATTTTTCTAGGTGGCCTAGAAAATTCAAATTTGAGATTTGAGGCCACCATTATATAGAAAATAAATTTTGAAATTTTTAATTTTGAAAAATTCTGACGAATCGGGCTTGAACCTACTAGTTTAAGCTTTGAACCCAGTACGGACTGGTACGGTCCGGTTCGGAATAGTGTCGTCTTCTTCCTTCAGATGACAACACTATTCACTCACCGAAAAATTGAGCAGCATCGGTGAAGCTGAAAAATTTTCAGCTAGGGAGTTTCAGGCAATGAATGACTACCATTAAGGTGATAATCAGATGACCAAGAAGTCCCCGAGCTTCCTATATAAAGAGCCGCTCCTCATTCATCCTCTCCACACCTGAAAACTCCATTATATCTCAACTGCTCCAATTTCCAGTGAAGTTCGAACTAGAGCTCTGATATAGGGTCTTTTCTGAGCCAAAGAAGGCGTGGTTGGGTTCTTTGGATTCGGAGAGAAGTCAACTACACACTTGTAGTCTCCATTTGCTTCGAGGGTCGCTGGAGAAGCGCTGGCGTGATCAAACAATGAAGCAGCTCCAATGGACCAAAGCTCCCCTATTTCGGCCGAGCTTAAATTAGCTAATTCGAGCCCTTCTCAAGACAAATCAAGCCCTTCTAACACCTACACAGTTTTTCTACAATTGAATTAGAGTTGAAAGGTAAGCCAAATTGGCTCCCCTCTATAATTTTTAACAGGTGCTAGAGAGAGAACAAACAGAACTTTGATGATAAAATTCTTACTCAATTTGGCATCAATTGATGCAATTCTTGATCTTAGGAGGAACCTCAGGACAAAAGCTATCTACCTAGATTGAAAGCTAGGACTGTAGCACCCCGACAGTAAGCTTTCGAAGCTTTCTCTCTCTAAGTCCAGTTTTCCAGCGAAGCTCCGTTTCAGCTCATTCTAGGATCAAATCGTGCGATTCAAAGTGAAATTGAATCGTATGACATTGTAGGAACTCCAATCTAACTTCAATTTCAACAATTAAACTCATTTGATAGGTTAATTTGATGAAATTAAATTTGGCTCCATTAGAAAGTTGAAATTGGGAGAAATTTTGGGGAAATTTTGGGGATTTCAAAATTTTGAGGGACTAAAATGCAATTTTATAAAATTGAGGGCCATTTGGGCATGATAAGAGTGTTAGAGGACCAATTTAGCAAATTTTGGAATTTTTGGGGCAAAACTTACCCTTTTTATAAAGTAGGGGCAAAATGGTAATTTTGGAAAAGTTGAGACCAAATGGGAAATTTGGGTTTGAATAAATTGAGGTACTAGGGTAATTTTAAAATTTTTGGGACTTAATTTGAGAAAAAATTGGCATTTAGGACTTAGAGTTAAAGAAAAATAACTTTAGGGACCTAATTGCAAATAAATGAAAAGTTTGGTTTTCTCATTCATTAGGAATGAATGAAGGCTATTAGGCTAAAGGATAATAAATAAGGATGTTCATATCATGTAGGAACACGAAGTACTGGGAAAGCTAGCTAAGACAAGTTCACGTAAAGGCAACAAGCTTGCTAAGATGAAATTCACTACACTATCGGGTGAGTGGGATATTTAATATCATTCCTAGTTGGGATGATAAGCACCTCGAAAATGAAAACCCATTGCTAAGTTGTATTTTAGCCATCACACCTGATAGGAGTGATGTGGAAATCATGCAGAAAAACTACTTACTGGTTGTAAGTAGATCATACTCGGTTGGTTGTAAGTTCGCGTAAAGGCAACAAGCTCGCTAAGATGAAATTCACTACACTATCGGGTGAGTGGGATATTTAATATCATTCCCAGTTGGGATGATAAGCACCTCGAAAATGAAAACCCATTGCTAAGTTGTATTTTAGCCATCACACCTGATAGGAGTGATGTGGAAATCATGCAGAAAAACAACTTACTGGTTGTAAGTAGATCATACTCGGTTGGTATGATGAAACTCTGGAAAACCTGCTTATGAGTTATAAGCGGAGATGTTCTCATGCCCGGTTGGTAAGATGGATAGTTGAAAAGTTTATTTTATCGAAAATGTTCTCTCTTGACTATGTGCCACTACTTAAAAGTTTTGGGAGACTTTCTTGACTTGAGCTCGAATAGCTCATATAGGTTTGAGGTCTTAGATTTGGAACTTGGGGGCTAATATGCTTGATTTTGAAAATCTCGAATAGTGGGCCTTAGGCTAGTTGGCACGAGTAGAAGCTCATAAACAAACATGATTATTATGCCATAAAACTTAAGTAAATGAGTTATTTGGTCATGGTACCAAGACAGGACCGACATACTCGATGGACTAGTAGCAGTGTGACATGACAAGTCTTAGGACTAATCAAGACAAACAACTGTAGGTCGAGTCGATGGTTAGGGCCGTCGGACTAGTGGCACCACATATTATATGCATTATGTGAAAAATTGTTGATTGTGCATGCACTGTGTTATGTGACCTTCAAGATGCCCAAGAGGGGCAGTGATACATCCCAGGGCTCTAAACAACCTAGTGGAAATAATGGCAATTACTCGTACCAAAAGTCTTGTGAAAATCGACATAGCTTCATTGCACATGAGATCGGGGTGGGGACAGGTTAAGGTCTTTGTCCTCATATAGACACAGAGTTTTGTTATGGGATTGAGGGTCGGATGTCGTAAACATCCACTCATTCTCAGGGTAGAAGTGGATGTGCTTCTATTTAGGTGGCTGGTAAAGTCACTATGATGCCACAAGTGGGTATAGTGGATGGCTTGGCCTACGATTGTGTGTTCCTTCATGAAGAAGGACGTGTGTTGTTTGATAAACACACCGATATGATGAGAAATGGTTAATGAAACCAAAAATTAAGAATGAAATGTTTTTAAAAGAAAATAAGGTGTCTGGCACACTCCGATTCAAACATTTTTCCTAAAAGTCAATTTTAAAAACCCATTCACTAAGTCATTGTACTCACCCCCTCCCTTATATCCCTTTTCAGGTAAACCAAGGAAAACCTACCCAAAGGCCCCAAATAACTACACATGCAAGACATGTATGTAAAGTTTAAAATTTCATGTAGTTTTGATTTATGGTATTCTAGGAATAGTACAGGTTTAAAGGACGCCTTACTCCTCACGGTTTAAAGAAAGGGGAAAACCCTTAATAAACCGGGAGAGTGGCGGGTTGCTCATGGGGATCCGACCAAACTGGGTCGGGGCGTGACAATTACATACAGGTTTCAGTGTTATTACCCCTTCATCCTATTTTGACCATTCCTTCGTCCGTCATTCATTACAACTTCGGTCAACATTTTGTTTGACCTCGTCATGCTTACCAACTGACTCTTCCTTACTTGAGTCACATTTTTCCTCGAGACTATTGGGCTTACATGCCCCTTATAGCATGACATACTCTAGAACATGTCTTTGACCATTTAAAATTTTTAGAACACTTCCATAATGGTTGTTCTTAACTTTCCAACCTTATAGGAATTGTATAATTTCATCCCTTATGTTGTTTGATGGTATTCCTCGACTATCTTTACCATTATCCAATCAGCTTGCCTAACCATGTTGGTTTTCTTTACCCACTCGTCCTTTCCCAACTTCCTTATTTAGTCTTTCTAGTTTCAATTATTGGGTTTCCAAATGATTTACCAACATGTTGGAATTCTTCCTTTCTTAGGTCCTTTCTCCTTCCTAGTGACATCCTTTACTCAAGGATTTTCCTTTATCTTTAATCCATTCTTACTTGCTCATGACCATTTCACGACTTATTATTTTAAGTTGATCCCTTTTTTTGGTGTATGTGTTGATTGTTTTGTTTGGAGAGTTCCTTTCTTACGGTTACATTCTCTACTATGTCCCTCAAAGTAGAGATTTTAACCTTAAGAACTACATGCTCAGCCTTCTTACCAATCTTTGGAGATTTCTTCCTTCATTTCCTTACACCTTCTTCTATGTTGATGCATTTACCCACTTTGAAAACTTTTTCGTCTTAAAATTCCATTTCATCCCTTATTCCTTATCTGAGAAATTTTTGATTATTGGTCGTATTTCGTGTACTCCACACTATGCCCATCCGTCCATTCTTTAGGCTCCATTAAGTGAGCGTGGACCACAACCCGTTCGGATGTCAATGGTTGTTTCCCTAATTCACTTCTTAATTGAGGGATTACTTCTCCAAGATTCCTCATACGTTCTTTCTTTTATTCTCTTATTATCATAGTCCACCCATTCCTACTTGTTACATCATCTTTTGATGCTATTAACCTATTTACCCATTCCTTGGGTTTAATTTACTTCTTAGGCCCTCATGAGTACTTTTCCTTGGTACTTGATCTTTCCATCTCAACCAGCATTTCATCGATGAGCTTATCTTTCTCTCCACTTTGGTTGATTTCATTTCCTCTTAGTTGGGATACGTATGACTTTCCGGGGCTTCCTTCCTTGGTAGGATTCTTTCCCTTTCTCCTGAAATTCCTTTTTCATTTATCCTTGAGAAGTATCTAATCATTAAATGACATCCTTTGATGTTGTCCTTCCCGTGCACCCTTCTTGAGAAATCTAGCGGTACGTCCATGTACCATTTCCTTAATTCTACTTGCATCCTACCCAAGTTTTCTTACTTGAGAAAGGTTCAGACATGGTTTGTTTCAAGACCTCTTTGGGCGAGGCTTACTTAATCCTCCTCATGGCTTGAGTATGATCCCCATTTTGTTTTCAACCATAATTTCCTTTAAAGATTTCCTTCATTTCCAACATTTGTCCATTCCACTTCTCTCTTCCTCGCTTGGGTTTTAATCCATAATTCCTCCGAGGGTTAGTTCGTTAACTATCACGTCCCTACTACTTTCATTGTTTACTTGTCTTGGGTTAGTTGCCCTTCAAGTTCACTTGTCCTTGACACTTATCCTATTGCCCCTTTTTTAGTGTAGTCTTTACTACTTTCTAGTCCTTCCTACCTTATGTAGCTTTGGATTTTTGGTAGTTGACGTGTTTTCTCGAGAGGTATTGCCCTAAATCCATAGAGTTTGGGACAGTCCTCCATTACATGTCCCATTCCCCCTACATGTTAACTTGATTCTTGTCCTTAGTAGGGTTGGGCACTTCTCCACGCAGTGTCCCTATTGTTTATACTTGTAATTATGTTGACCTACGTGGTTCCTTCAAGCATCTTTCTAGGGAATTGTTGGTTTTGGTGCTTCGCTGTCCTTGAGTCTAGATACCTTGAAAGTTTTCTTGTTAAGTCTTTTTTGCCAAAGGATCACTCTAAGAGTCCTCCTAGATTTCTTGACTCCCTAATTTAGTTTCTTAATTGGGATGGGATTCTCCTTAGTTTCTATGGTAGCACAGGTTTGTTTGGTTACTTTACTTGGTGCCATCTTCCTTGCAAGATCACATCCTTTGAGAGATAGGGTTTTTAGGAATTTGGAGTACTTCATTAATAGAGGAGTACAATATGTTGGGGGGGGGGGGGGGGGGGTTTAGCCCTACTACAAAAAGTGGTCACATAATAAATAGGGAGCTACGAGATTCTTGATAAGCATTCTCCTAAGTAAGGTTAAATGCCCTTTGCTGGCATTTCTGGATTCAGGCTTAGCTTCCTTCATACTCAAATTTGTGACCACAATAGGTCCTAGCATCACCCTCCTGGATACTTCCCTATTTGGTCTTTTGAGACTTCTACTATGCCTAAGAGTTGGGAAGCTTCTAGGGTTGTCTTCCTACGAGGATAGGGTGTTTAGTAGAGTTAGTCCTAGTTTTCTTGGTTCCTCTCATGAGAGCCATCTGAAAATTTTGAAACTCTCTTAGTTACTATGTTATATATTCTTGATAATTTATTCAAGAAAACAGGCTCTGATACCACTCAAGTTGTCCCGACCGGATCCGGTTTGGTCGGATCTTCGTGAGCAACCCGCCACTCTTTCGGTCTATTAAGGGTTTTCCCTTTCTTTAAACCCTAAGGAGTAAGGCATCCTTTAAACCTATACCTTTCCTGGAATAACAATAATCAAAACTGCATAAAATTTAAACTTTTATACTTGTCTTGCAGGTTTAGCTAGCTGAAGGTCTCTAGGTAGGTTTTTTCCTTGGTTTCCTGAAAAGGGGTAAAGGGAGGGGGTGAGTTCGACAACTTGAATGGGTTTTTGAAACATGAGTTTCTTGAAAAATAGTTTGCATTGGAGTGTGTCAAACTCCTTACTTTCTTTAAAATCATTCTTTTCTCAAGTTCTGGTTTTTCAAAACCTTTTTCCAAGGTTTACTAATTCTTTTCCAAGGATTTCAAATCCTTTCCAAGGTTTTCAAACCCTTTCCAAGGTTTTCAAACCTCTTACCCATTTCCATATTAGGTGTGTATCACAAAAAACACACACTCTTCATCAGGAAGGGTACACACACATTCGCGAGATGCAATTACGCCGACTGCACCCATTCATCGTACCAAGTGACCGTGCAAAATTTGGAGTAGCACCAAGTGCATGAGACTAGGGTGGGGATGAGATGAGGTCTTTGTCCTCATATGGACACGAAGAAGTGATTTTGGGATTGAGGGTTGGATGTCGCAAACATCCATTCATTCTCAGGGTAGAAGTGGACGCACTTCTATATAGGTAGCCGGTAAAGTCGCTCTGAAGCCACAAGCGGGTTTAGTGGACGTACTAACCTGCGAATGTGTGTTTAACCTTTATGATGAAGGATGTGTGTTGAGTGATGACACACTATGATTAAATAAGGAAATGGTGATGAAACTCGAGATTTCAAATGAAAGGGTTTTGAAAGAAAGGAGTCTGGCACACTCCAAAACTTATCTTTTTCCTAAAGATAAAAAGTTTTAAAAAACCCATTCACTGAGTAGTCGTACTCACCCCCTCCCTTATATCCCTTTTAGGAGATTTCGGAAAGCCTACCCTTAAAGACCATCCACTAAGATGCGTGTGAGACAGGTATAATAAATCTAAATTAGTATGCAGTTTTGATTTATGTTATTCTAGGAAAAGGTGCAGGTTAAAGGCGCCTTACTCTTTATGGTTTATAATAAGGAGAAACCCTTTAATAAATTGGGAGAGTGACGGGTTGATCATAGGGATTCGACCAAACCGTGTCGGGGCGTGACAACTAGAGTGGTATCAGAGCCTGTTTCCTTGAATACATAATCAAGACTAGAAAATATAGTAACTGATAGGATTTATCTCAAAATTTTCAGATGGCTCCCAGTAGAGGAACCAAGAAAACTAGGAATGACTCGGCTCAGCACATTGTCTTCATAGGAAGATAACTCTAGAAGCTTCCCAAATGCCTGGGGCATGGTAGAAATCCCCAAGGACCAAATGACAAAGTACCCAAGAGGATGATGCTTGGACCTGTTGAGGTCACACTTCCGAGTACAAAGGGAGCCAAGCCTGAAACTAGGAACACCAGCTAGGGCTTATAACCTTACCATGGAGGATGCTTATCAAACACCCCATAGCCCTCTATCTATTTCATAACCACCTTTTTGTAATATGGTTAAGACCCTAACATATTGTACTCCTTCTCCATTAATGAAGAATTCCAAGTTCCTGAAACCATATCTCTAAAAAAAAGGGATGTAAGCCTACACCTCAACTATAGGAAGATTGCCCCAAGAAAAGTAACCAAACAAACCGCGGGGACTGAGGAGAATCCCATCCCAAATAAGGAAATGAACCAAAAGACTAAAGTGTCTAGAAGAACTCTTAAGGGAAAACTAGTAGGCAAAGAAGGCTCGACAAGAAAACTGATAAGGTGACTAAGGAGCGAGAACTCTAGTAGTAACTATTGGGCAAGGAAATAACCTGTTACAAGATGAGGACAATAGGAACACTACTCGAGAAAGTGCTCAACACTACTAAGGACAAGTATCAAGATAACCTGTTATAGGTGTAAGGGAAATGGGGCATGAAGTGAAAGATTGCCCCACATCGCCTCTACAGCTACATGAATCCGAAAGTATTCCACCCCTTGAAATATGACTCCTGCCCAAAATTTCAACCACGCCTAGGAGGAAGCTCTTCAAGATCCTAGCATAGTGGTGGATACTTCCCAACCCAATCTCCTTTAGCCCCAAGTTGGTAATCGTATTTCGAAAATAAATTTTGAGTTCCTAAAACTTTTTGTCCCTCAATGATGGTGTAATGGTGTGCCTCAACTAGATGAGGGAGGAAAAGGACTGAAGATAGGACCTTGATCAATCGCAAATAAAACAAAGGATAGATGAAGAGAATTCTTCCTTAAAAAGAAATTTTCAGCCATCTGGGAGAAAGGAAGGAAGCACCTCTACAAGAGAAGACAAGCCGAGCATTAGATGACACATGGGATGTTCTGGGATGATAAGTACGACTTGCTTTGGAAAAAGCAGAGAAGTCAAGTTTCGGACAAACATAGCAGAAGGAAGCAAATCGTAACAATAGGATAGTTAAGGAGAATAAACGATGCCCTAAGGAGGACTGGGAAGTAGTAAGGACTACACCCTAAAAAGGGTAAGATGGGCCTTAAGGATAAGAAGACTCGAGAGACAACTGTCTCAAGATAATTAGACAAGGAGAATAGTAGGGACGAGTCAGTTAACGAACTAACCCTCGTGAAGGTCATAAATTTAATCTCTAGTAAAGAAGGGAGAGGTGGAAAGGCCAAATATTTGGAAAAGAAGGATGGAGAAAATCCTTAAAGAGATCAATGGCCAAGAATGGACTGATGACCAAACTCAAAGCCAGGAGAAGATTAAGTAAGTCTCTCGCAGGATGATTAAGAGATCCGGAAACAAGTAGGATTTGAGCTCTACTTAAAGGAAATAGGCGTGTATAGGGGTACAAGTTGGAATGAGGATAGGGTACAAAAGATGTACCCGCAAGATTTCAAGAGTAAAGGTAAATGGAAGGGGATGGCATCAAAGGATGTCATTCAAGGATATATACATATGGAAATGAATGAAGAAGGAATTCCGGAAGAAAGGGAAAGAATCTCACCAAGGAAGGAAACCTTGAGGAGGGATACATGTCCCAACTAAGAGGTAATGGGACCAGGTGACGAGGGATGAGGAGATAACCTTGCAAATGAAGTGCATGGTGAGATGAAAGAACCGAGGGAAACATACTAGGAGAACCTAAGGAGTAAGTTAAACCCAAGGAATGAGTAGCTAGAAAGAAAGCATCAATAGATGTCGTAACAAGTAAGAATGGGTAGACCACCCATAATAAGAAAATAAAGGAAAGAACTTTCGAGAAACCTTGGGAAAGTAAGCACCCTAAATAAGAAGTGGTTAAGGAGGGAACGACCACTAATATCAAGATGGATTGTGGTCCACACTCGCATAATAGAGCCTAAAGAGTGGATGGCTGGGCATAGGGTGGAGTACATGAAATAAGACCGATAATCGGAAGCTACTCAAATAAGAAATAAGGGACGAAATGGAAAATTTAAGACAATTAAGGACTGAAAGCGGGCAAATGCCCTAATATAGAAAGGGTGTAAGGAGATGAAGAAAGGAAACCTTCAAGAACTGGTAAGAAGGTTGAACATGTAACTCCTAAGGTGAAAGTCTCTACTTTGAAGGAACTAGGAGGGAATGAAACTGTAAAAAGAGAAACTCCCCAAACCAAGCAAATCGACATGTGGATCGAAAGGAATCAACTCGGTATAAAGAATTGTGAAATGATTATGAACAAGTAAGAGTGGATTAAGGCCATAGTAAAATCCATGAGTAAAGGATGTCATTGGGAACGAGGATGTACCTAAGAAAGGATGAATCCCAGCTTGTCGGTATAGTATTGGAAAACCCAATCAATTGGAACCGAAAAGAACCAATAAAGAAGTTGGGGAAAGATGAGTAGGAAAGAGGAATCCATGCGGTTATGTGAGACATAACTTCAAAGGCATAATGGAGGAGAGGATAATGGTAAAAAGGATAGTTGAGAAATGCTATCAAAAGAAAAGAGGGATGAAGTTATACGATTCTTGAAAGGTCAAAAAGTTAAGAGAGATCCTCAAGGAGATGTTCTAGAAATCTAATAAATAGAGATAGGTCCTAGAAAATGTCATGCTATAAGGGGGCATGTAAGCCCAAAAATCCCAAGGAGAATATGACTAAAAGTAAGGAAGAGTCGGCTAATAAGCATGACAAGGTTGAATATAAAATTTTTTTGGACCGAAGTTATAATAGACAACGAATAAAGGAAATGTCAAAATAGGACGAAAAAGTTATAATAACAAAAAAAAATGTGGAAATAAGTACGTAACACTCGAAAGAGCATCAAGCTAAAGGTTTCAACTACCAAAAGGATAACTAGACACGGGAATGATTAGTTATCATGGAATTCCCCATCTTGAGTACAAAATCTCAATGGGAAGAATGTTGCTCTAAGCAAAGAAAGATATGAATCTAAGGATATACCCTGGAATAAGGTGTGTATGGTTATGATAAACTCCGTGGAGGGAGTAAATAATATAAAGGAAAAGAAATTTCCTTAAGTGAAGGATGTAAAAAAAAGGGGGCTAATTGAAAGAATAAGAGAAGAGTTTGCATGTTAAGCAAACATCAAAGGGACATAAAAGGAAATGATTCCTCATGCAAAGTTGATAATTAAGTTTTGGGGACAGAACTCCTAAAAGGAGGGGAGAGTTGTAAACCTCGCCCTTTAAGAAAACTCCTAAAAGGAGGGGAGAGTTGTAAAACCAGGAAAAGAACCGATCAAACCAAGTAAGAAAATTGAACCGGTTCACGTACCCGATCAATTGGGAATGGCCAAATTGGAAATTTACAACTCCCGTGTGATCCAAAGGATTTATAAAAACCTTGGAAAAGAACCCCAGGACAAATTGGAAGAGAAATCATACAGATTTAGATGAACCGGATCCAATTGGATTGAACTGGTTTATGAACCGAGTTGGTTCATAAACCAGAACCAATAGATAAAGGGCAAACATGGAAATTTATGGATCCCTTGTGACCCGAAGAGATTTATAAACCTTGGGAAGGAACCTTAGAACAAAGTGGGAGAGAAAAACCAGATCTGTTCGGGTGAACCAGACCCGAACCAGATTGAACCGGTTAAAGGACTGAGTCAGTTTATGAACCAGAATCAATAAAGAGATGGTAAACTGGGAATTTTATGGACCCTAAGGGATGCAAGGAGCCACAAAAGACATGAAAATGGACTTGTGAAGGAATTGGGAATTAAAACCAAACCGATTCAGGTGAACCAGATCTAAAATGGTTTGGACCGGTTTGAACCACTATTGAACCGGATCCTAAATTCATTTTTCTAGGTGGCTTAAATAATTCAAATTTGAGATTTGAGGCCACCATTGGATAGAAAATTAATTTAGAAATTTTTAGATTTGAAAAACTCGGCCGAATGAGGGGAGAACCGACCAGTTTAAGCTTTGAACCCGGTTCGGATTGGTCGGGTTCGGTTCAGAACAATGTCATCTTCTTCCTCAGGATGACATCACTATTCACTCACTGAAAAATCAAAGCAGCACCGGTGAAGAAGAAACGCTTCCATTCGGTATGTTTTAGGTCTTCAATGCCTGTCATAATGGTGCCAAACGAACGGCCAACGGGTCCCCGAGTTCCCTATATAAAGAGCCCCTCTCCATTCATCCTCTCCACACATAAAAAGCTCACTCTCTCTCAGTTACTTAGTTTTTCGGTGAAGCTCAAACCAGAGCTCTGATATGGGCACTTTTCTAAGCCAAACAAGGCGAGGTCGGGTTCTTTAGAACGGAGGAGAAGTCAGCTACACGCCTATAGTCTCCATTTGCTCTGAGGGTTGTCGGATAAACGCTGGCGTGATGAAACAATGAAGCAGTTTTGACGGACCGAAGCTGCCCTATTTCGGCTGAGTTGAAATCGGCCATTTGGAGCGCTCCTCAGGCCAAACCAAGCCTTCCTAATACTTCCTCAGCCCTTCCACAGCCAAATTAGGACTGAAAGGTAAGTCAATTCGGCTCTCCTTTGCAATTTTCTGTCGATGCTAGAGAGAGAACCGATAGAATTTCAGTGATGAAATTCTAACTCAATTCGGCATCAATTGATGCGATTCTTGATTCAAGGATGAACCTCAGGACGAGAGCACTTCCAACAAAATTATATTTTCATTCATCAATCACATCAATCGGGTGTGATGACATCTCTACTTATTACCGGTAAACGGGTTTTCCAATTCCTTCCAGGAAGTCCATCATACCAATTGGGTGTGATCTACTTACAACCGATAAGTAGTTTTTTTTTTGCATAATTTCCACATCACTCCATCCAGGTGTGATGTTTAAAATTCCACTTAGTAGTGGGTTTTCTTTATCAAGGTACTCATCATCCCAATCGGGTATGATGTGATATTCCCACTCACCCGATAGTGGAATGAATTCCTCTTAAAGCGGTTTCTACCTTCACACGAGCTTAGCCTTGTTGGCATTCCCGGTACTTCATGTTCCTACATGTTATGAACATCCTTGATCATTATCCTTTGGCCTAATAGCCATCATTCATCACGAATTAATAAAATGCCCAAACTTTTAGTTATTTGCATTTAGGTCTCTAAAGATCTTTTTCTTTAACTTTAGGTCCCTAATGCCAATTTTCTCCCAAATTGAGTCCCAAAACTTCTAAAATTTACTTTGGGACTTCAATTTATTCAAAATCACAAAAAAGAGTTCAATTTTCCCAAATTCCCAATTTGGTCCCCAACTTTTACAAAATTACCATTTTGCCCCATACTTCACAAAAATGGTAAAGTTGACCACAATAATTCCAAAAATCAATCAATTGGCCCTACAACATCTTTTCCATGCCCAATCGGCCCTCAATTTTGGAAATTTTCACTTTAGTCCCTCAAATTTTTGAAATCCCCAATTTCCCTCCAATTTCAACCTTTCAACCTGACGAGATTTGATTTCATCAAATTGATCGATCAATGGAAGTTAATTGTTGAAATTGAAGGAGGATTTGAGTTCCTACACATCCATACAATTCAGTTACACTTTGAATCGCATGAATCAACACCGGAATGAGCTCAAACAGAGATTCACTGGAAAACTAGACGTAGAGAGAGAATGCTTCGAAAGCTTACTTTCGGGGGCGCGACGTTCCGAGCTTTTGATCTGAGCAGATAGCTCTTGTCTTAAGGTTCATCCTAGGATCAAGAATCTCATCAATTCATGTCGAATTGATGGAGAATTTGGTCAGTGATGGTTTGTCAGTTCTCTCTCTAACACTAATCAGAATTTAGAGAGGGGAGCCAAATTGGCTTACCTTTCCACTCTAGTTCAGTCATATGAGGGCTGTGGAGGTTTTGAGAGAGTATGGTTTGTCCTGAGAAGGGCTCGAATTGGCTGTTTTTATCTCGGCCAAAATAAGGCAGCTTCGGTCTGTTAGAGCTACTTCACTGTTCTATCACGTTGGCGTTCCTCTCGCGATCATCGGAGCAAATGGAGTCTATCGTCGGGTAGCTTACTTCTCCATCATTCTAAAGAACTTGACCATGTCTTGTTTGGCTCACAAAAGACCCTATGTCGGAGCTCTGGTTTGAGCTTCACCGGAAAACAGAGCAGTAAAGATAAAGTGGAGTTTCCAGGTGTGAGGAGGATGAATGGGGAGGGGCTCTTTATATTAGAAGCTTGGAGAGTTCTTGATCGTCCGATTGGCACCTTTATGGCAATCATTCATTGCATGAAGCTCCCTGGCTAGAGACTTTTCATCTTCATCGGAGCTGCTCGATTTTTCGGTGAGTGAATAGTGATGTTATCCGAAGGAAGAAGATGACACTATTCTAGTCGGACCAGACCGGTCCAAACTGTGTTCAATAGTTAAACCGACCGGTTCAGGCCCAATTCAATCGAGTTTTTCAAAATTAAAAAGTTTGTAAATTCCTCTAAATTTATTCTCTATCAAATGGTGGCCTCAAATCTCCAATTTGAATTTTCTAAGCCACCTAGAAAAATGAATTTAGAAATCGATTTAATAGTTTTTCAAACTAGTTCAATTTGGTTCAGGTCTGGTTCACCTGATCAAGTTTGGTTTTCACCTCTAATTCATCCTAAAGTCCTTTCTCATGACTTTTGTGACTCTTTAGGTTACTCAGGATCCATAAATTTTTTGTTTGCTCTTTCTCTATCAGTTGGGGTTAGTGAATCGATTTGGTTTTCTCACCCGAGTTGATCGGTTCTTTTCCCGATTTCCTTGTCTTTAAGGGATGGGGTTTACAAACTTACTTGTCTATTCCTTGAATTCACCTGAAGGAGTTCCCTTCGTGGGTTCTATCCTCTACTCTCGTACTTTGAAGTTGAGATTTCTCCATCATTTGAGTTATGCGTTCATCCTTCTCATCCTTTCTTGAAGGTTTCCCTTAATCACCTCTTAGTTGAAGGTGCACTCTCTAAGGTTTTTCGGATATCCTTCCCTATATTTCCTTATTATGGGTATTCCACTCATTACTACTTGTTACGACATCATCTAAGGTTATCTCCCTACTACCCATTCCTTTGACTTTGCTCTACCCCTTGGGCTTTGGGTACACTTCCCTTTGCATTCATCTTTGAGGGTATCAGACCTTTAATCAACTTCGTGACATCCTTTGAAGTCATCCTTTTCTACTTACCCTTCCTTTGTACCCTTTCCTTATTCCTACTGGTAATTATTACCAGTTTACTTGATTTGGGGAAAGTCCAAATCCTTTTTGTGTTGAGGTCTCTTGATCACCTTACTAGAGGTTCGCTTAATCCTTCTCGTGGCTCGAGGTTGGTTGCTAATTTCTATTGAACCTTGATTGCTCTAAGAATTTTCTTCATCCTTATTTTTCCGACATTTGACCTTTTCACTTTTGCCTCCTCCATCAGGGTTTGAATCCATGATTCTTACAAGGGGCAGTTTGTTTAACCGTCTCGTTCCTACTGCTCTCCTTGTCCAATTGTCTTAAGACAGTTGTCTCTCAAGTTTACTCGTTCTTGATGCCCATTCTATCTCCCCTTTTTGAGGGTGTAGTTCTTCTTAGAGTGTCATTTATTCTCCTTTGATCATCCCATTGTTACTAGTCACCTACTTTTACCGAGTTCATTTGTGACCATAGTTGGCTCCTGTGCTTTTCCAAGGTAGACTATACTTGGCCACCCGGAGCCATTCCATTTGGCCTCCCACCTTAGGGCTTGCCTTCTATTGTGGTGGTGTCTCCTTCCTTATTCCTAGGTAGCTTGTAACCTTCTAAGTGGAGATTCCTCTTCGTCCATGTCACTATGTCCTGCGGCTTTTCATGGTCCTTCCTTTAGTTCTTTTTGGGTTTCGTGACTTTTCCTCATTTAGTTGGGGCACAAAATTGCATCATCATTCGAGGGACATACGCTTTTTGAGAACTTGGATTTTCCTCATTCATTATTGAAGCCAGAATACATTTTGGGGTTTTATCTCCTCTTAAGGGAGATTGTTACAATGAAAGGTTGAGAAGTACCCCACTACTAAGATCTTGAAGTGCTTCCTCAGGAGTCGTGGTTCTTGGGGTGATATCCTTTCGGACCCCCATAGCTGACGAAGTGGTGTTCCTGGAAGGTATTACCCTTAATCCCCATGGTGCGGGGCAGTCTTTCATCATATGTCCTATCCATCTACACCTATAATAGGTTATCCCCACACAGGTTCCTACGTAGCTCCTCCGATGTTTACATTGTGGGGATATCTACGAAGTTTTTCTTGGTGTCTGTTGGTAGTCTCTATGCTTCATCATTCTTGGGTGGGTACTTTCTATGGGATAGACCCTTTCCTTAGTGTAAAGCAAGGTCTCCCCAATATCTTGACAAATTCCTCGTAAAGTCTCCTCGGCTCAAGAGTTATCCTTTGTCTAGTGGACTGGGTCCTTCCAAACTCTTAAGCTCCCAAGCTAATCTCCTTACTTGGGGTAGGATCTCTTTCTGATCTAGTGGTGGCCTAATAGCTCGGGTTTGTTCGGTTCCTCTAGGAGGGGTCATATTTGTTTGACAGAGTTTTACCAATGATTCTAGGGCTTTAAGTTTTGAAACTTTGTTTGGAAAACCATGCTCTAATACCACTTAAGTTGTCAGAGTCTTGTGATCAACCCACCACCCTTCCTCGCACTAATTTAGTATTTCTACCAAATAGACTGAGGAAGGTAAAGGCATCAGAGTACACATGTTTTCCATAACAAAGTTTACAAAACATCTGAATAATGGTTTACATGTTCGTGGTACCTTTGTCTTTCTCTACTAGCATCTACTCTCCTTGGAGAGGTGTTTCTCCTTAAAATGGTTTAATGAGAGGGGATGAGTCTCTACAACTCAGTGAGCAGGGGTTAGGAAGTGAGTTTTCAAAATAATTAGTTTGTCGAAACGTTTTATACTTTTTATTGTAAAATGAGTTCATCTCTTCTCTAACATTTTCCCTTGCTCGGGAGGCATTTCAGCAAACATTCACACACCCTTTCTAACATATGAAGGGATCACACGTTCGTAGAATAATCCCCATGTCACGCCCCGATCCGATTTGGTTTGATCCCCATGAGCAACCCGCCACTCCCTTTGGTTTATGAGGGGTTTCACCCATTTCTGAACAACGAGGAGTCAGGTGTCCTTTTTTCCTATTTTTTTTCTAGAATAACATTATACAAAACTGAATATATTAAAGTTTTTCATACCTACCTTATGGTTCAACTGTGAGGGTCTTTAAGGTTGGTCTTCCTCTTTTACCTGAAAAGGGGTAATGGGAGGGGGTGAGTTTTTACAATTTAGTGAGCGGGTGTTGGGAATGACTTTTCAAAAATATTTGTCTTATTTATTTATCAAAACCATGTCAAGGTTTACCATTACTTTTTCAAAGATTTTTCTCAAACTCAATTCTCAAACACACACCCTTGCTTCGGAAGGTGTTTAGCAAACAAACACACACCCTTCATCAGGAAAGGTACACACATTCGTAGGGCAGTCCCACACTGCACCCACTTGGGGATCAGCGCAACTTTGCTGTCCACCCTAATAGAAGCCCGTCTACTTCTACCATGAGTTTGAGTGGATGTCCCAGACATCTGATCCTCTACCTGAATGCCACTTCATGTCCATATGAGGACGAAGACCTCATCCAGACCCCAGCCTGGTTTCACGCACAAGAAGCTCCCAAAGCTTCATGACTAACTAACATGACAATTTGCCATTATCGTCCCCATGTCATCCAACAGACTTTGGGATCGATCACTATCCACTAGGGTGTCTTGATGATCATGTACCTTAAGTGCATGCAAAAACAAAAGTTTTCATGATCAATCCATCCTCTTTAGTCCAACAGTCCAACGACCCCAACACTCAACCCGACCTGCAACTATTAGTCTAGGCCAATTCATCGACCTGGCCTTGACGAACTGCCACCAGTCCATCGAGCATTCTTGGTCCAAACTTAATATCATGGTGAATCAAACAATCATTATCCTTTTTATTTATGAGTTTTCATGGCTCTTCCTAATCATGTTTGTTTACGGGCTCCAGCCCGTGCCCACTGGCCTTTGGCCCACTACACGTGTTTTCACAAAATTGGGCCTTGAGCCCTATGAGTTCAAAAATCGAGCCCCTTGGCCTATTTGAGCTATTCTAGCTCCCGTAAAAAAAGTCTCCCAAATAATTTAACTAGTTGTCACACAGTCATGAGAGAACACTTCTAACAGAAATTACTTTTTATCATATCAATCGGGTGTGATGATGGATCCGCTTACAATCGGTAGGCGATTTTCTCATTTCCTTAAAGAAACTCATAATACCAATCAGGTATGATGTTTAATCATGCCTACTTACAACCGGTAAGTAGGTTTTATCCGTTTAAAAACAGTGCTCATCATCTCAACCGGTATGATATAAAAAAGTGTCACTCACCTGTTGACTGTGATGTGTTCGTCCCTAGTCAATTTCCAGTCCACGCTAGCCTTCTCTTGCTTGCGTTCTAGTCTCATATGTCCCTACATGATTTGGGTATCATTGTCAATAATGATTCGACATGACAGTCTTTGTTTTCTCATGTATGAGTGACTAGGCCCAAAGTTATTAGTTTATTGAACTTAGGTCCCTAAAGTTCATTTTTCTTGACTTTAGTTCCCTAATTCTAAATTTTCCCCAAATTAAATCCCAATGTTTCCAATATCTTCTTTGGATCCTCAATTTACTTAAAATTGTGTAAGGGGCTCAAGTTTTCCAAATTTCCAATTTGGTCCCAAATTTTCAAAAAAAATACGGTTTTGCCCCTACTTTCCAAAAATACTCATTTGGTACCCCAGCATCTTTCTCATTGCCAATTGACCTTCAATTTTGAGAAATTGCATGGAGGTCCCTCAATTTTTTGAAATCCCCAATTTTCCCCATAATTTCCCCTTTTTCTTATCGAAATTGATTTCTTAAAATTGGTCATTCAATTGAGGTTAATTGCTCCAATTGATAGCATGGATTGGTTCCTACACTTCCATATGATCAGATGGAGTTTTGAATTGTAGAATTTGAGTCTAAAACGAGCTTAAACAGAGTTTCACTAGAAAATTGTTCGTATATAGAGAAAGTTTTGAAAACTTATCGTCGAAGGTGTGGCGGTCCGAGCTCTCGATCTAGAAAGGTAGCTCTCTTCCTTAGGATCCTTCAAGGATCAATAATTGCTACAATTGAAGTCCATATGAGGGTGAATTTTGTTAGTGAAATTAGACACTTTCTCTCTCTAGCACCGATCTACAACGACGGAGGAGGGCCAAATTAGCTTACCTTTCACCTCTGTCGAGGACATGTGAGGGTCGTGGGTGCGTTGAAGAGGCTTGGTTTGGCTGGAGAAGGTCTGAATTTGACTGGATTCTGCTCATCCAAAACAGGGCATCTTTGCTCCATCGGAGCTGCTTCACTATTTGATTCCCCCAACGCTTCTCTGGCGGTCCTCAAGGAGATTGCTGTTAGGTAGCTGACTTTTCCCGTAGTCTGTAGGACCCAACCTTGCCTTGTGAGGTTAAGAAAAATTCCCAAGTTAGAGCTCTTGTTCGAGCTTCACCGAAAAATGGAGCACTTAAGAGAGAATGATGATTTGAGGTGTGTGGAGGATGAATGGAGGGTTCTCTTTATATAGGGACCCTCTGCCTGACTAGTTTCTATATTGATTAAGCTTATCCTCTTCAGAAAATGCCTAGATCAGAGAAAATATTCCTTCATCTGAGAAGGAAATTTTTTGAACCAATGAACAGTGTTGTCATCCTGAGGAAGATGACGACACAATTCTAAACCGGACTGATCTGGTCAGACCGGGTTCAATGGCAAAAATTGGCCAGTTCGGGCCCGATCTGACTGGTTTTCTCAAATATAAAAATTTTTAAATTCGTCTAAATTCATTTCCTATCCAATGGTGGCTTCAATTTTCTAATTTGATCATTTTAAATCACCAAGAAAAATGAATTTAGAAACTGGTTCATGTATAGTTCAAACCGGTTCAATCCAATTCATGTCAAGTTCACCTTGAACTAGTCTGGTTTTCTCTTCCAATTTGTTCCATAGTTCTTTTCCATGATTTTTATCACTCTTTGTGTCACTTGGGATTTTCCAATTTCCCATTTTACCCTTTATTTACCAGTTTCGGTTCATTAACTAGCTTGGTTTTCTCTTTTGAATTAGCCGATTCTTTTCCTGGTTTTCTTATCTTTAAAGGAACATGGTTTACAACTCTCCCCTCCTTTTAGGGGTTTTGTCCCCCAAAACATTTACATCCCCAACAATTTGGGGTACCCATCCCTCATAACACTCTTAGATTTACATGTCTCCTCTTGTAGTGGTCCGTTCTACCAAAGAACCTTATCCATGGGAATCTTCTTGTTCTTCAAGTTCTTGTCTCTCTGGTTGATGATTTGTATCGGTTTTGCTTGATAGGTCAGGTTCTCTTTTAACTCAGGTGGTGGTCGGTCAAGCATATGACCGAGATCGGACTGGTACTTCCGGAGTAACAAGACATGGAATACGTCATGTATTCTTTGTAGATGAGGAGACAGTTTCAGTTTATAGGCCATAGGCCATAGGCCATATCCTTTGGATTATGGTGTAGGGACTGATGTACCTAGATTTCAACTTCCCCCATTGTTGGAACCTAAATATTCCCCTTCATAGGGATACCTTGAGAAATACTTGGTCTGCTACACCAAATTCCAAGTCCCTTCTTTGATGGTCTGCGTAGCTCTTTTGTCTGTCATGAGCTGCCTTAAGTCGACTCCTTATAACCTTTATTATCTTTGTGGCATCTTCTATTAGCTCGACCCTTTTGAGCTTCCTTTCTCCCATCTCTTCCCAAAATAAGGGGGTACAACATGGTCATCCATAAAGGGCCTCATAAAGAGCCATTTGAATATTGGCATGGTAACTATTATTATATGCAAACTCCATTAGGCACAAGTATTCCTCCCAACCCTTGTTCATGGTGAGTATGCATGCCCATAGCATATCTTCTAGGGTTTGGATTGTCCACTCAGACTATCCATCGATTTGAGTATGAAATGTTGTACTCATGTGGAGTTTGGTTCCCAAGGCACTTTACAGACTAGGCCAGAACCATGAGGTAAACCTAGGGTCCCTATTCGACACTATGCTAACTAGAATTCCATGGAGTCTCACAATCTCCCTTATGTATAGAGCAGCTAGTTTTTCCACGGAATCGGTCACCCTTATTGGTAAGAAGTGGGCAAACTTGGTCAGCCTATCCACAATGACCCAAATTGCATCTCGCCCCTTCCTAATCACTGGTAGTCCTGTGACGAAATCCATTGTGATATTTTCTCATTTTCATTTGGGAATTGGTAGGGGTTGTAGCAGTCCTAAGGGTTTTTGGTGCTCAGCTTTGATTTGCTGATAGGACAAGCATCGTGCTACATACTCCACGATTTCCCTCTTCATCCCTTTCCACCAATAACCCTGTTTGAGGGTGCGGTACATCTTGGTACTGCCCGAATGCATTGCATAGATATAGTCATGTACCTCTTCCAATACTTGTCTCTTCAATTCTTTGTCTTGAGGCACACACACACTACCTTTATAGGTCAACACTCCATCGCCTCAAAGGTTGTAGTCCGGGTTTGTCCCCTCGTTGACCGGGTCCAAATAGAGCTGGAGTTCTTTATCCCCTTTTTTATGGACCTTGATTTGCTCCATTAGGATAGGTCTTACTACTAGGTTAGCCACTAGGCACCTTTCCTTTTTTGTCAACTTCCAGGTCTACTTCCATCCTTCCCAAGTACTGCAATAAAGGTAGGTAGCTCGTCTTTATTTGTGTTGCCTCGGTTTGATACTTGCAGCTTAGAGCATTTGCCACCACATTGGCCTTCTCGGGGTGGTATTCTATCACAAGGTCGTAGTCCTTTACTAACTCCAGCCATCTCCTCTAGCAAAGATTCAAGTCCCTTTGAGTTAGGAAGTATTTAATACTCTTGTGATTTATATATATTCTATACTTGACCCCGTATAGGTAGTGTCGCCAAATCTTGAGGGCGAACACTATTGCGACTAACTCTAAGTCGTGTGTAGGGTAGTTCCTCTCATGTACCTTTAGTTGTCGTGAGGCTTAGGTGATAACCTTTCATAGTTGCATTAATACACACATGAGTCCTTGTCCGGATGTGTCACTATAGACTATAAACTCCTTTGCACTTGGGTCAGGCAGAGTGAGTATGGGTGCCGTTGTCAAACTGGTCTTCAACTCTAGGAAGGATTTGCTCACAATTTTCATCCCACTTATACTCCACTCCCTTACATGTGAGACAGGTAAAATCGGTTGCTATCTTAGAGAAGTCCTGTACAAACCGTCGGTAGTACCCTACTAATCCCAAGAAACTACGTATCTCGGAGGGGTTCTTGGGTGCCTTCCAGTCAGATATGGCCTCTACCTTTGCAGGATCCACCCTGACTCCAAATTCGGACATTATGTGCCCAGAGAATCCTACCTCTTGCAACCAGAACTCACACTTGGAGATTTTTGCATATAAGTGATTATTTCATAGTGTCTCCAAGGTGATAGCCATATGTTCCTCGTGCTCCAACCTAGTTCGTGAGTATATGAGTATATCATCTCTAAACAAAATCACGAACTTGTCTAAGTGAGGTTGGAACACTCGGTTCATCAAATCCATAAAGGTTGTAGGGGCATGCCCCAACCTGGTTTGGTCGGATCCCCGTGAGCAACCCGCCACTCCCTTTGGTTTATGAGGGGTTTCACCATTTTCTAAATCGCAAGTAGTCAGCCGTCCTTTTTCCTTGTTTTTCCTGGAATAACATTATATAAAATTGAATATATTAAAGATTTTCATACCTACCTTATGGTTCAACTACGAGGGTCTTTAAGGTTGGTCATGCTCTTTTACCTAAAAAGGGGTAAAGGGAGGGGGTGATTTTCAAAAATATTTGCCTTCTTTATTTATCAAAACCATGTCAAGGTTTACCATTCGTTTTTTTAAGGATTTTTCTCAAACTCAATTCTCAAAACCTTTTTCCCATATTAGTTGTGTTTAGCTCTCTTAGCCCATCCCCTTGCCTCGTGAGGCATTTAGTAGACAAACACACGCCCTTCATCTGGAAGGGTACACATATTCGCACGGTAGTCCCAGACTGCAACCTATTCGGGATCAGCACAACTTTGTTGTCCACCCTGATAAAAGCTCATCCACTTCTACCCTGAGTCTTAGTAGACATCCCAAATGTTCGACCCTCAGACTCGAATGCCACTTCGTGTCCGTATGAGGATGGAGACCTCATCCTGACCCCACCCTAGACTCATGTACAAGAAGCTCCCAAAACTTCATGACTGACTAGCACGATAATCTACCCTTATCGCCCCCATGTCATCCAACAGCCCTTGTGACCCATCACTACCCTATGTGCATCTTGATGGTATTGTACCTTAACTACATGCACAAACAAAAGTTTACATGATTAAGCCATCCTTTTTGGTGCCAATGGTCCAACGACCTCGACACTCAACCTGACCTACAACTATTTGTCTGGGCCGGTCTGTCGACCTAGCCCTAATGCTCTGCCACCAATCCTTTGAGCATTGTCGGTCCTGACTCAATATAGTGGCAAATCAAACAATCATTATCCATTTTAATTAAGAGTTTTCATGGCTCTTCCTAATCATTTTTGTTTACGGGCTCCAGCCCGTGCGGAATAAGGGAAGGGTGAGTACGACTACTCAGTGAATGGGTTTTAAATCTTTTGACTTTCAAGAAAAATATTTATATTAGAGTGTGCTAGACTCCTTTCTTTTTAAAACCATTTCATTTGAAATCTTGGGTTTATCACCATTTCTTTTTATCATGGTGTGTCATCATCCAACACATATCCGTCATCATGAATGTTAAACACATTCGTAGGTCAGCACGACCATTGAACCCACTTGTGGCTTTGGAGTGACTTTACCGACCACCTAGATAGAAGCACGTCCACTTCTACCCTGAGAATGAGCGGATGTACATGACATCCAATCCTCAATCTTGAAATTAATTCTTCATGTCCGTATTAGGACAGAGACCTCATCTCGTCCCCACCCCGGTCTCACATGCTTGGTGCTACTCCAAATTTCGCACGGTCACCTGGAACGACGAACTGCCCTTATACTCACCAGGTCATTCAGGGCCCTTAGGATGCATCACTACCCCTCATGGGCATCTTGATGATCCTATATGCATAGTGCATGCACAAACAATGTTTTCTTATTATGCCATGTAATTTGTGGTGTCATTAGTCCAACGGTCCCGACTATCAACTCAACCTGCAGTTGTTTGTCTTGACCGGTCTGGAAAATAGTCATGTCACACTGCTGCTAGTTGACTTAGAATGTCGGACCAGCCTTGGTACCATTACCATACAATTTACTTATTAAATTTTTATGGCACATATATTATATTCGTTTATGAGCTACTGCTCGTGCCCATTGGCCTATGGCCCACTGTTCGAGATTTTTAAAATCGGGCATATTAGCCCCTAAGCTCCAAAACCGAGGCCCTCAGCCTTTAAGAGCTATTCGAGCTCCCATTGAAAAGGTCTCCCAAATTGCTTAAGCTTTGGCACACAGTCAGGAAAGAATACTTCAGAAAAAAAATATGTTTTCACTATCCATTATACCGACCCGATATAAGGACATCTCTGTTCATAACCAATTAACGGGTTTTCAACTTCCTTCGAGTAAGTTTCATCATACCAACCGGGTATGATCTACTTACAACCTATAAGTAGTTTTTCCGCATGGTTTTCACATCACTACTCTAAGTCATGATGTTTAAAATATCACATAGTAGTGGGTTTTCATTTCGATATGCTTATTATCCCCAACCAGGTATGATATAAAATCCCATTCACGATATGAACATCTCGATTCATTATCCTTCGACCTAATAGCCTTTATTCATTCCAAATGAATGAGAAAGTCAAACTTTCATTTATTTGCAATTAGGTCCCTAAAGTTATTTCTCTTTAACTTTAAGTCCCAAATGCTAGTTTTTCCTCAAATTGAGTCCCAAAACTTTTAAAATTTAACATGTGACCTCAATTTATTCCATTTCAAAAAATGAGGTTTAAATTTCTAAATTTCCAATTTGGTCCCCTAACTTTTCCAAAATTACCATTTTTCCATTCCTTTACAAAAATGGTAAATTTTACCCCAAAAATTATAAAATTTCTCAATTGGCTCTCAAACATTTTTATCATGCCTAATTGAACCTCAATTTTAGGAAATTGCATTTTGGTCCTTCGAATTTTCGAAAATCCCCAATTTCCACCAATTCCAACTCTTTAACACAGCCGAATTTGATTTCATCAAATTGACCGATCAAACACCTCTAACTGTTGAAATTGAGTTTCACCATATTTATACGATTTCATAGAACTTTGAATCGCAAGTTTTAACATCGGAATGGGCTCAAATGGAGCTTCGCTGGAAAATACATTCTAGAGAGAGAAAGCTTCGATTACTCACCGGTGAAGGCACGACGGTCCAAGCTTTCGTCCTGAGGTTCATCCTAGAATCAAGAATCACATCAATTGATGTCGAATTGAGTTAGAATTTCATCAATGAAATTATGTCGGTTCTCTCTCTAGCACTGGCCGGAAATTGTAGTGGGGAGCCGAATTGGCTTACCTTTTAGTCCTAATTCGGTCGTGGGAGGGCTGAGGAAGTGTTGGGATGGCTTGGTTTGGCATGAGGAGGGCTTGAAATGGCTGATTTCAATTCGGCCGAAACAGGGCAACTTCGGTCTGTCAGAGCTGCTTCACTGTTCCATCACGCCGGCGCTTCTCCAGCGACCCTCGGAGAAAAACGGAGACTACAGGCATGTAGTTTTCTCCCCGGTTCAAAAGAACCCGACCTTGCCTTGTTTGGCTCAGAAAAGACCCCATATCGGAGCTCTGGTTTGAGCTTCCCTGGAAAATGGAGTAGTTGAGAGATATTGGAGTTTTTAGGTGTGGAGAGGATGAATGGGGAGGGGCTCTTTATATAGGGAGCTCAGGGACCAGTTGGTCGTCCATTTGGCACCGTTATGATAGGCATTGAAGACTTGAAACGTACCGAATGGAAGCGTTTCTTCTTCATCGGCGCTACTTCGATTTTCTTACGAGTTAACAGTGTTGTCATCCTGAGGAAGAAGATGACATTGTTCCAAACCGGACCGAACCAGGTTTCAAGCTTAAATCGGCCGATTCACCCCTCATTCAACCAAGTTTTTTAAATCTAAAAATTTCTAAATTCATTTTCCATCCAATGGTGGCCTCAAATTTCAAATTTGAATTATTTAAACCACCTATAAAAATGAATTTAGGATCCGATTCAATAGTGGTTCAAACTAGTCCAAACCAGTTCGGATCCGGTTCACTTGAACCGGTTCGATTTTCATCCCCAATTCCTTCACAAGTCCATTTCCATGTCTTTTGTGACTCCTTGTGTCATTTAGGGTCCATAAAATTAATGGTTTACCATTTCTTTATCTATTCCAGTTCATAAACCGGCTTGGTCCTTAAACCTATTCAATATGGTTCAGGTCTGGTTCACCCGAACCGATCTAGTTTTTCTCTCCCACTTTGTTCTAAGGTTCCTTCCCAAGGTTTATAAATTTCATTGGGGCACAAGTGAGTTGAATTTCTCTTATTTTCCTGTTCTCTATCTGTTCCGGTTCATAAACCGATTCAATCTAGTTTGATCTGGTTCATCTAAACTGGTCTGGTATTTCTCTTCTAATTCGTCCTAAGGTTCTTTTCCATGGTATTATGAAACCTTTGGATCACCTGGGAGTTATAAATTTTCAAATTGCTCGTTCACAAATGATCAGGTTTGTGAACCGAATTGGTTTTCTCACTTAATTTGACTGGTTCTTTTCCCGGTTTTCCTTAGCTCAAAAGGGTGGGGTTTACAACTCTCCCCTCCTTTTAAGAGTTTTGTCTCCAAAACTTAATTATCAGCCTTGTATGAGGAATCATTTCCTTTGATGCCCCTTTGGTGTTTGCTTAACATGCAAACTCTTCTCTTGTCCTTCAAATTAACCCTTTTTTTTACAACCTTCACTTAAGGAATTCCTTTTCCTTTATATTATTTACTCCCTCCATGGAGTTTATCATAACTAGACATACCTTACTTTAGGATATATTCTTAGATTTTATCTTTCTCTTTGTTTAGAGCAACATTCTTCCCTTTGAGGTTCCGTACTCAAGATTGGAAATTCCAAGATAACTAACCATTTTCGTGTCCAGTTAACCGCTTGGTCGTTGAAACCTTTAGCTCAATGTTCTTTCGAGCGTTACGTACTTGTTTCCATGGCTTTTCTTTTTTATTAATTTTTCGTCCTATTTTGACCCTTCCTTCATTCGTTGTCTATTATAACTTCGGTCCAAAAATTTTTTATTCGACCTTGTCATGCTTATTAGCTGACTCTTCCTTACTTTGAGTCATATTCTCCTCGGGATTGTTGGGCTCACATGCCCCTTACAGCATGCCATTTTCTAGGATCTATCTCTGTCCATTAGATTTCTAAAACATCTCCTTGAGGGTCTCTCTTAGCTTTTCGACCTTTCAGGGATCGTATAACTTCATCCCTCTTTCCTTTTGATAGCATTCCTCAACTATCCTTTTTACCATTATCCTCTCCTCCATCATGCCTTTGAAGTTATGTCTCACATAACCGCATGGATTCCTCTTACCTACTTATCCTTCCCCAACTTCTTTATTGGGTCTTTTCGGTTCCAATTGATTGAGTTTTCCAATACTATATCGACAAGCTGGGATTCATCCTTGTTCCCAATGACAACCTTTACTCAAGGATTTTACTTTAGCCTTAATCCACTCTTACTTGTTTGTAATCATTTCACAATTCTTTATACCAAGTTGATTCATTTTGGTCTACATGTCGATTTGCTTGGTTTGGGGAGTTTCCCTTTTTACAGTTTCATTCTCTATTGTTTCCTTCAAAGTAGAGACTTTCACCTTAGGAGTTACATGTTCAACCTTTTTACCATTTCTTGAAGGTTTCCTTTCTTCATTTCCTTACACCCTATCTATATTGGGGCATTTTGTCGCTTTTAGTCCTCCATTATCTTAAATTTTCCATTCCATCCCTTATTCCTTATTTGAATAGCTTTCGATTATCTGTCTGATTTCATGTACTCCACCCTATGCCCAGCCATCCACTCTTTAGGCTCTATTATGCGAGTGTGGACCACAATCCATCTAGATATTAGTGGTTGTTCCCCCTTAACCACTTCTTATTTAGGGAGCTTACTTTCCCAAGGTTTCTTGAACGTTCTTTCCTTTATTTTCTTATTATGGGTAGTCTATCCATTCTTACTTGTTACGGCATCTATTGATGCTATCTTTCTACCTACTCGTTCCTTGGGTTTAACTTACTCCTTAGGTTCTCCTATTATGTTTCCCTTGGTGCTTTCACCTCACCATGCACTTCATTTGCAAGTTCGTCTCCTCATCCCTCGTCACTTGGTCCTATTACCTCTTAGTTGGTACATGTATCCCTTCTTAGGGTTTCCTTCCTTGGTGAGATTCTTTCCCTTTCTCCCGGAATTCCTTCTTCATTCATTTTTGTATGTATATATCCTTGAATGACATCCCCTTCCGTTTACCTTTTCTCTTGAAATCTTGTGGGTACATCCTTTGTACCCCATCCTCATTCCAACTTGTACCCCTGTACACATCTATTTCCTTTAAGTAGAGCTCAAATCCTCCTTGTTTCTAGATCTCTTAATCATCATGCGAGAGGCTTACTTAATCTTCTCCTAGCTTTGAGTTTGGTCGTCAATCCGTTCTTGGTCATTGATCTCTTTAAGGATTTCCTCCATCCTTCTTTTCCAAATATTTAACCTTTCCACCTATCCCTTCTTTACTAGAGATTTAATTTATGACATTCACGAGGGTTAGTTCGTTAACTGACTTGTCCCTACTATTCTCCTTGTCTAATCATCTTGAGACAGTTGTCTCTCGAGTGTTCTTCTCCTTAATGTCCATCCCATTACCCTTTTTAGGGTGTAGTCCTTACTACTTCCTAGTCCTTCTTAGGGCATCGTTTATTCTCCTTAACTATTTTGTTGTTACGATTCGCTTCCTTCCGCTATGTTGGTCCGAAACTTGACTTCTCTGCTTTTTCCAAAGAAAGTCATACTTATCATCCCAAAACATCTCATTTGTCGTCTAATGCTCGGCTCGTCTTCTCTTGTAGAGGTGCCTCCTTCCTTGCTCCTAGATGGCTGGAAATTTCTTCTTAAGGAAGGATTATCTTCATCTACCATTTTTTTTATTTGCAGTTGATCGAGGTCCTACCTTCAGTCCTTTTCCTCCCTCATCTAGTTGAGGCACACCATTATATCATCATTGAGGGACAAAAAGTTTTAGGAACTCAAAATTTACTATCAAAATACGATTACCAACTTGGGGCTTTAACTTTTCTTAAAGGAGATTAGGTCAGGAAGTACCCATCACTATGCTAGGATCTTGAAGAGCTTCCTCCAGGGTGTGGTGAAAGTTTTGAGCAGGAGTCATATTTCATGGGGGTGGAATACTTTCGGATTCATGTAGTTGTAGAGGTATTGTTCTTGGAAGGTATTGTTCTAAATCCTTGCGATGTGTAGTGTAGAGCACTTTCTCTAGTAGTGTTCCTATTGTCCTCACCTTGTAACAGGTCATTTCCTTAGTCAGTAGTTACTACCAGAGTTCTCACTCCTTAGTCTCCTTGTCGGTTTTCTTGTTGAGCCTTCTCTACCTACTAGTTTTCCCCTAAGAGTTCTCTTAGACTCTTTAGTCTTTTGGTTCATTTCCTTATTTGGGATGGAATTCTCCTCGGTCCCCACAGTTTGTTTGGTTACTTTTCTTGAGGCAATCTTCCTACAGTTGAGGCATAGGCTTACATCCCTTTTTAGAGACATGGTTTCAGGAACTTGGAATTCTTGATTAATGGAGAAGGAGTATAATATGTTAGGGTCTTAACCATATTACAAAGAGGTGGTTATGAAATAGATAGAGGGCTACGGGGTGTTTGATAAGCATCCTCCATGGTAAGGTTATAAGCCCTAGCTGGTGTTCCTGGTTTTAAGCTTGGCTCCTTTTGTACTCGGGGGTATGACCTTAACAGGTCCAAGCATCATCCACTTTGATATTTTGTCATTTGGTCCTTGGGGATTTTTACCATGCCCCGAGCATTTGGAAAGCTTCTAGAGTTGTCTTTCTATGACGACAGGGTGCTGAGCAGAGTCATTCCTAGTTTTCTTGGTTCCTCTCTTGAGATCCATGTGAAAATTTTAAGATAAATTCTATAAGGTACTATATTTTCTAGTCTTGATTATGTATTCGAAGAAATAGGCTTTGTTACCACTCTAGTTGTCATGCCCCAACCCGATTTGGTCAGATCCCCGTGAACAACCCGCCACTCTCCCAATATACTTATCATCGTGAACCGGGTATGATATAAAATCCCACTCACCCATTAATGTAGTGAATTCCATTAGACCGGTTCTTTGTATTCATGCGAGCTTGTCCTTGCTGGCACCTCCGGTACTTCATGTTTCTACATGATATGAACATCTCGATTCATTATCCTTTGGCCTAATAGCCTTTATTCATTCCAAATGAATGAGAAAGTCAAACTTTCATTTATTTTCAATTAGGTCCCTAAAGTTATTTCTCCTTAACTTTAAGTCCCAAATGCTGGTTTTTCCTCAAATTGAGTTCTGAAACATTTAAAATTTATCATGGGACCTCAATTTCCATTTCACAAAAAGGGGTTTAAATTTCCAAATTTCCAATTTGGTCCCCCAACTTTTCCAAAATTACCATTTTGCCTTCCTTTACAGAAACAGTAAATTTTACCCCAAAAATTATAAAATTTCTTAATTAGCCCCCTAACATTTTTACCATGCCCAATTGACCCTCAATTTTAGGAAATTTCATTTCGATCCTTCGAATTTTCAAAAATCCCTAATTTTCCCCCAATTCTAACTTTTTAACACAACCAAATTTGATTTCATCAAATTCACCGATCAAACACCTCTAATTGTTGAAATTGAAGTTGAAATTGAGTTTCTCCATGTTCATACGATTCCATAGAACTTTGAATCACGAGCTTTAATATCGGAACGAGCTCAAACGGAGCTTCGCCAGAAAATAGACTATAGAGAGAGAAAGCTTCGATTACTCACCGGTGAGAGCACGGTGGTCCAAGCTTTCAATCAAGACAGATAGCTCTCATCCTAAGGTTCATCCTAGAATCAAGAATTGCATCAATTGATGCCAAATTGACTTAGAATTTTATCTTTGAAATTCTGTCGGTTCTCTCTCTAGCACTAGTCAGAAATTGTAGAGGGGAGTCGAATTTGCTTACCTTTTAGTCCTAATCCAGCCGTGGGAGGGCTGAGAAAGTGTTGGGGGGCTTGGTTTGGCCTGAGAAGGGCTCGAAATGGCTAGTTTCAGCTCAGTCGAAATAGGGCAGCTTCGGTCCACCGAAGCTGCTTCACTGTTCCATCACGCCAGCGCTTCTTCGACAACCCTTGGAGCAAACGGAGACTACAAGCGTGTAGCTGACTTCTCCCCAGTTCTAAAGAACCTGACCTCACCTTGTTTGGCTGAGAAAAGACCCCATATCGGAGCTCTGGTTTGAGCTTCGCCGAAAAATGGAGCAGTTGTGGAGAGGATGAATGGGGAGGGGCGTTTTATATAGGGAGCTTGAGGACCCGTTAGTTGTCCATTTGGCTCCGTTATGATAGGCATTGAGGACCTGAAATGTACCGAATAGAAGCGTTTCTTCTTTGCCGGCGTTGCTTCAATTTTTCAGCGAGTGAAGAGTGTTGTCATCTTGAGGAAGAAGATGACTCTGGTCCGAACGAGGTTCGAAGTTTAAACCGGCCGGTTCACCCCTCATTCAACCAAGTTTTTCAAATCTAAAAATTTTTGAATTCATTTTCTATCCATTGGTGACCTCAAATCTCAAATTTGAATTATTTAAGCCACCTAGAAAAATGAAATCAGGATCTGGTTCAATAGTTGTTCAAACCGGTCTAAACTGGTTTGGATCTAGTTCACCTGAACTAGTTTGGTTTTCATCCCCAATTCCTTCACAAGTCCATTTCTCTATCTTTTGTGACTCCTTGGGTTATTTAGGGTCCATAAAATTTCTGGTTTACCATCTCTTTATCGATTCCGATTCATAAACTGACTTGGTCCTTAAATCGATTCAATCCGGTTCGGATCCGTTTCACCTGAACCAATCAGGTTTTTCTCTCCCATTTTGTTCTAAGGTTCCTTCCGAAGGTTTATAAATTTCTTTAGGGCACAAGGGAGTTGAATTTCTCTGATTTGCCTATTCTCTATTGGTTCCGGTTCATGAACCGACTCGGTTCATAAACTGGTTCAATCCAGTTGGATCCGGTTCATCTAAACCGGTCTGGTATTAATCTTCCAATTAGTCCTAAGGTGATTTCCATGGTATTATGAACCCTTTGGATCACCCAGGAGTTGTAAATTCCCAAATTGCTTGTTCACAAATGGTCGAGTTTGTGAACCGATTCGATTTTCTCACTCAGTTTGACCGGTTCTTTTCCCGATTTTCCTTAGCTCAAAAGGGCGGGGTTTACAAAAACAGTGCTCACCATCCCAACTGGTATGATGTATAAAAGTTCCACTCACCCGTTGATTATGATGTGTTCATCCCAGTCAGTCTCCAGTCCACATTAGCTTTCTCTTGCTTGTGTCCCGGTCTCACATGTCCCTATAGGATTTGGGTATCATTGTCAATAAGGATTCGGCATGATAGCCTTCGTTTTCTCACGTATGTGCGACAAGACCCAAAGTTCTTGGTTTATTGTACTTAGATCCCTAAAGTTCATTTTTCTTAACTTTACGTCCCTAATGCTAAATTTTTCCCAAATTAAATCCCAAGGTTTCCAATATCCTCTTTGGATCCTCAATTTACTTATAATTGTGTAAGGGGTTCAAGTTTCCCAAATTTCTAATTTGGTCCCCAATTTTCTAAAAATTACGATTCCTACTTTCCAAAAATAGCCATTTGGCCCCAAATCTTTCAAAAATTGACCAATTGGTCCCCCTAACATCTTTCTCATTGCCAATTGACCTTCAATTTTAGAAATTACATGGAGGTCCCTCAATTTTATGAAATCCCCAATTTTCCCCAAAATTTTCCCCCAATTTCTTCCACCTTTTTTGACATAATATGATTTCTTCAAATTGGTTGTTCAATTGAAGTTAATTGCTCCAATTGATGGCATGGATCGGTTCCTACACTGATCAAATGGAGATTTGAATTGCAGAATTTGAGTCTGAAACGAGATCAAATGGAGTTTCGCTTGAAAACTGTTCGTAGAGAGATAAAGCTTTGAAAGCTTACCGTCGGAGTAGTGACAGTCCGAGCTCTCAGTTTGAGGTGGTAGCTCTTGTCTTTAGGATTTTTTTAGGATCAAGAACTGCTACAATTGAAGTCCATATGAGGGTGAATTTTGTTAGTGAAATTCAACACTTTCTCTCTCTAGCACATATCTACAAGGACGGAGGAGGGCAAAATTGGCTTACTTTTCACCTCTGTGGAGGTCATGTGAGGGTCGTGGGTGTGTTAGGGAGGCTTGGTTTGGCCGGAGAAGGTCTAAATTCAGCCGAATTCAGCTCACCCAAAATAGGGCATCTTTGGTCTGTCGAAGCAGCTTCACTATTTGATTTCACCGGTGCTTCTCCGGTGGTCCTCGAGTCGAAGGGAGATTACTTTCAAGTAGCTCACTTCCCCAGGAGTCTATAGGACCCGACCTTACCTCTCATTGGCTACCATGCCTATGTGGCAGCTGATGGGGTGCTAGCTATATGTTGATTGTTGGCTGTTGACCGTTGTGTGTTGTCCGTTGACCGATCCGACCATTGACCGGTCCGGTCGATCGGGTTCGCTGTCCAAAACTTGAAAATTCGCCAATTCGGACCTGTTTCCACCGTTTTTCTAAAATTTAAAAACTTCTAAATTCATTTTCTATCAAATGGTGGTCTCAATTTCCCAAATTGACATTTTAAGCCATCTAGAAAAATGAATTTGTGAACCAGTTCACTATGGTTCATCCTGGTTCAGTTCGGTTTAGGTTCGATTCACCTCGAACCAGTCCAGTTCTATCCTCAATTCCACTTGCTGATTCTTCCTTGTAATTTTTGAAAATTTTTTGTCACTTGAGATTTTCCAATTTCCCACGTTAACTATTTTTCGTTCATTAATCGACTCATTTCTTTATGTATAAAGTAATGCCAATTCTTTTCTCTCGTTTTCTTTTATCCAATAGGACGGGTTTTACAACTCTCCCCTCTTTTTAGGAGTTTTTTCCTCAAAACTGTTACATATCAAATAATTGCAGGTATCTAAAAAACCTCCCACGTTTCTTCCTACACTTGACCATTTTGCTAGAGTATCTTCACTATGGGAATACTCTTGTTTCGAAGGTTTTTCTCACATCGGTCGAGAATTCAGACGAGTTCTACTTGGTAGGTCAGGTCTTCCTCGATTTCCAGCAGTGGCTCATCTAGCATGTGGTTGAGGTCGGGCTCATACTTGCATAGTAGTGACATGTGGAAGACATAATGGATCCTCTGCAAGTCTGGAGGCAACTCCAATTGGTATGCTATAGGTCCGACCCTTCAAATTATGGTGTATGGGCCAATGTATCTTGGTTTCAACTTTCCTCTTTATTGAAACCTTAGTATCCCCTTCCATGGTGACACTTTTAGGAATACTCGGTCCCCGACCTCAAATTCCAAGTCCTTTCTCCGATGGTCGGCATAACTTTTCTACCTATCTTGGGCTACCTTAAGTCGGCTCCTTATGATCCAAATCTTCTCTAATGAGTCCTCTATCAACTCAACTTTCTCGTGTTTTCTTTCTTATACATCTTCCCAAAATAAGGGCGTGTGACAAGGTCACTCGTAAAGCACCTCATAGGGTTTCATCTAGATGCTGGTCTAGTAGCTATTGTTATATACGAATTCCATGAGACACGAGTAATCCTCTCAATTCCTTTTCATTGTTAAAACGCATGCCCGAAGCATGTCTTCTAGAGTTTGGATGGTCCATTCTAACTGTCCATCTCTCTAAGGGTGAAAAGTTGTGATCATGTGGATTCTAGTTCCCAGGGCTGCTTGCAGGCTGGGCCAAAATTAAGAGGTGAACCTCGGGTCCCGATCGATACTATTCTTATAGGAACTCCGTGGAGTTGTACAATCTCCCCCATGTATAGGGTGGCAAGCTTTTCTATCGGGTATGTCACCCAGATGGGTAAGAAATGTGAGGACTTGGTCAGTCGATCCACGATAACCCATATGGCATCCCGACCCCTTCTTGTTATTGGCAGCCCGGTCATAAAATCCATAGTAATATGCTCTCATTTCCACTCAGGAATCGGGAGAGGTTGTAGTAGTCCAAAGGGTTTCTGGTATTTGACCTTAATTTGCTGACACGATAGGCATTTGGCCACGTATTCTGTGATGTCCTTCTTCATCCCTTTCTAACAATATCCATGTTTTAGGGTGCAATACATCTTAGTACTGCCCGAATGCATAGTGTACATTGAGTCATGGGCTTCTTCCTATATCTCTCTTTTTAGTTCCCGATGGTTTGGTACCTAAATCCTTCCTTTGAAGGGTTCTCTATCACTCCTGACCGCGATATCTTGTGTTGGGTCATCCCCATTCAATTCCCAATGGGGACGGAGCTCCTCATCTTCCTATTGTATAGCATGTATTTGGTCCACTAGGTCGGATCGCACTACTAGGTTGGCCACTAGTTACCTTGAGCCTCATCCATGTTAAGGTCCACTCTTAAGCTGCGCAGTTGGCTTAATGAGGATAGGTAGCTAGTACTTACTAAGGCCACTCCCATGTTGTACTTCGGCTGAGTGAGTCTGCCACCACGTTTGCCTTGTCGAGGTGGTACTCGATCGTCAGGTCATAGTCTTTTACTAGCTCTAGCCACCTCCTCTGCTGCAGGTTGACCTCCTTTTGGGTTATGAAGTATTTCAGGCTCTTATAAACGGTGTAGATGCAGCACTTTACTCCGTACAAATAGTGACGCCATATCTTGAGGGCAAACACTATTACTACCAGCTCGAGGTCGTGGGTGGGGTAATTTTTCTCGTGGGGCTTTAGCTGTCACGATGCATAGGCAATAACCTTCCCTTGCTGCATCAGGACACATCCTAACCCTTATCCGAATGCATCGCTATATACCATGTATTCCCCAACATCCACGTCAGGTAAGGCCAGTATAGGAGCCGTCGTTAAACGGGACTTAAGCACTTGGAAGGATTCCTCACACTTGGCATCCCATTTGTAGTCCACTCCCTTCCTTGTGAGATGAGTTAAGGGAGCTGCTATTTTGGAGAAGTCCTCCACAAACTTCTGGTAGTATCCGGCGAGGGCGAGGAAGATACGGATTTCGGTTGGGTTGGTGGAGGCTTTCCAATTTGAGATGGTCTCTATTTTGGTCGGATCCACCTTTACTCCATCTTTGGACACTTCTTGAAGACAAAACTCACACTTAGAAAATTTGGCATACAATCGATTTTCTCGCAGGGTACTTAGGGTTATCTCTAGGTGTGCCCAGTGCTCCCCTTTGGTTCGAGCGTATATGAGGATTTCATCTATAAACACGATCATGAATTTGTCCAAATATGGTTGGAACACTCGATTCATCAAGTCCATCAAGGCAGCGGGTGCATTCATTAGTCCAAAGGGCATTACCCTGAACTCGTAATGCTCGTATCGTGATCGAAAAGTGGTTTTCTGTGTATCCTCTTCCCGAATCTTCAATTGGTGATATCTCGACCATAGGTCAATTTTGAAGTAGGCTACCCCTCTGAGTTGATCAAATAAGTCATCTATCCTAGGGAAAGGGTACTTATTCTTAATCGTTACTTGGTTCAATTTTCGGTAACCGATGCAGAGCCACATACTTTCATCTTTCTTCTTGACGAACAACACCGGTGCACCCTATGGGAATTAGGTCAGCTTCTAGGATGGTCCTTCCTAACCGTACTTCATAGGCCTTAAGGTATGCATGTCGCTCCAGTGTTTCACCGAGAGGTGTGAGGATGTGGAGGTGTGGCAGAAGAGGGGAGGTTTCCCTTAGGAGTTCTGGGACTAGGCCTTCCTTGATGAAAGATCGTTTTGCCCCTTAGCCGAAAAGGGTGTATATTTTTCTTCCGAATAATTGTACAAAACTTGAGTGGGAATTAACAAAACTTTTAAGGGAATTCATTTTATTAAATCAAAATGGGGACTATAAGACTCCAACTACAGACTCAACTTTATGGGAGGGGGTTGGGATGTACCAGCCACCATGCTAGGGTCCTTTCACGCTTCTTCCTAAGTCAAGTTGTAGACCCTGGCTAGGACTCTTGTGAGTGCTTCCCTTCCCCCATTGGGTGACCTCTAGTTTTCGGGTGATGGTGACGGAGCATTTCACAGGGTATTTTCCCATGCCCTTGAGCAACTCCTGATGTAGTGCCCTAACTGCCTGCACTTGTAGCATGCTATACATGCTCCCTCATGGTTTTTCTAGCACTAGGGGCAAGAGGGGCCTCTCCTTGGAGGAAGTGCATCCATCTCCCTGTCACCACGGTGGCCCTCCTCCCTTTGAGGGAATCTTGGTGGGTTCCTCCATTGAGGTTGGCCTTGTTCTCTCGGACCTCTTCTACTGCTCTGCCCCCTGTCCTCCCTTCGTCCACCCATCTCCATCTGACAGTGCCTTGTTTAGACCAACTACTCACATTCATGTGCCATGCCCACTATGGCAGCTAAATCGGTGGGGCGTCCCAAAACCCCCATTTGGTCTCTTATATCCATATTGAGACCATCAATAAACTTCTGGAAGAGATCGGCCAGTCCCACCAGGTCGGGGGCGAAGGGTCGTAGCTCGTTGAACTTGGTCTCGTACTCCGAGATCGTGCGGGCTCCTTGGCGGAGTTGGAAAAATTCCACCTTCTTCTCATTGATGAGGTGAGGAGCCAGGTACTCTTCCAAGTACCTTCTTTCAAACTCTTCCCAGGTAGGTGTGGTCGAGAAGAGGCTCCTTGCGTTGTCCCACCATCACTTCGCACTGGACTCCAAAAAGAATTTGGCTAGCGTCACCATCTCTTTCAGGGTATCCTGATGATACCCATGAACTTCTTGAGGCTTGCCAACCAGTCCATGGTGGTCCCTGCCTCCTTCTCCACGTAGAAGGGCTTGCATCCCAGTTGTCAGAGCGTCTTTAGATATCTGGGAATGTCAAAGAGGGGAGGAATAGATGTGAAAGGAGGTTGGGATTGGACCTCCTCCTAGTGGGTCTAGGACTCGAGTCCAAGTGGGGTTTATCGCTAAGGTGAGGTTCCCCGAACACCCTAGTGAAGTCCTCATATAGCCTTTGGTGCTCGAGCTGATTCCATGTGGGGCCGATGTAGCTCCCAGGAACTCTACCTCCATGAGAGGGTTTCCGATGGAATCGGCAGTTTCCGCCCTTGTTCTCTTGCCTCCTCCCTTGGGTGCCATAGCTGGGTTGAAATTTTCTTTAATTAGTATTTATGTTATAAAGTCTTGATAATGTATCTGGGAAAACACAAGCTCTGATACCACTTAAGTTGTGATGCGAACCTCGCTAATATGCTAATGACACCCTACACCAAATATGGCAAGATCCAAAGACTTTCATGACGTAAGTACGAAAAAGATGAAAATATACCTTGTTTATGTGAGAAACAAGGTATGGGATATGTAGACGCCACATCCAAATCCTCTAAGAAGAACTCTTAGAAAACCTTGGGTGATAAGTCTGATTACTTGAACGTTATAGTTAAAAACCTGATAAGTTCAAAAGTTATTTCAGAGAGAACAAAGACAAAACCTCACAAAATTGAATTTACAAAGTGTCTACTCCAATGTTGTGGAGTATGCCATTTATAAGCACATATAACAACTGACTAGCCTAAAACAAAGAAAAATATATCTTATGTTTACATGCCAACCATATATAATCTAAATATCTAAGATATTTTAATAAGTATTTTAAAATTTTGAACTTGACTAATTAAATATCTAATATTATTATTTAATATCCTAAAATATATATTATATTAATAAATATCTCCTTATTAATTAAATATAAACCTTCTCTTGGGCTTTTCTTGGGCTATAGGGCTTCTACTTGAATTTTCTACAATCTCTTTAATCAACCCATATAAAGCATCTTTAAATCTTTTAGCTTTTAACCTTGTGATTAGGCCCTCTTGCAGTCTCAAATGATTATTCATGTCATTTGGTGAAAAACTATTCAGCTCCATTGTAGGTTCGATTAATTGGACTTTTGAATTCATAATCTCTTTAAGAGGATTCACATCATCATCCCCCTCTTAAAAATGATATGTCCTCAAATCTTTCGTTCCTTCATCACCTACATCAAAAGGTAGTAAATCAGAAATATGTATGATATAGCTAATAGTATATTTATCAGATAACTACCTATTGTAATTATTACTAATGAGTTTTAACACTTTAAATGATCCCTCTATTCTAAGAAATTTTTATAGTTTTCTATTTATAAGCTGTTCATTCCTCATATGTAGGCTAATCCAAATCCCTGGATAAAAAATAACCTTCTTAAAACTCTTGTTGGCTAGATTAATATTTTCTTGAGTCTGTCATTTTCTCTCCAATGGATTAAAACAATAGATAATCTCTAATGATGATAACTTAGTCACTAAATAAATATAACAATTATATGCAAACACAACATGTGGTAAACATGTAGTTGAAAATAGAAGTTTTGTATCCAATAAAGTATTACAAGCAAAACTAATCAATTTAGTATCAATGATTGTAAGCAAAACGTACCTTCCAAATAATGTATTAGCAACTACATTTTTCATACATTGCTTACATTTGATCACATAAGGAGAAGTATCAATGAATTTCACCCACCTTGCATTACGTTTATTCAGCATGTGTTTCTCATTGATGTGCTTAAGATATTCATGATCTGTGTGAATCACAAACTCTTTCGGCCATAAATTATACAAAATATGCATTGGCCAATCTTAAATTACCGTAATTTCCTTTCCAATTCCAATACCTTCAAAACTTCTAACATACACAGGAAATACAAGTTTACCCGAACACAATATGCAATTCTTCAAATTGGCAAACAACTGGTCTTACCTAAAAACTTGTAAGGAAATTTTTAAATATCCTTCATTTTTATCTAAGTAATTGATGTATATTATGATTTTATCAAAATATATGTCAACAAAGTTTTCAATAAAAGCACATAGTATATAATTTATTAACCTCATAAAAGTGTTAGATGCATTAGTCAAACCAAAAATCATAATCAACCATTCATATAAATCATATTTTACTTTTAATGCAGTTTTCAATCTATAATTACCTTTCATTCAAATTTGAGAATATTCACTCTTGTGATCAAATTTTGAAAATAAGCATTTTCCATACAACTCATCTATCATAATATTTAATCGGGGAATAGGGTGAAGATACATTACCTTCATATGGTTGATGATTTGAAAATCAACACACTTTCGCCAAATTTTATCTTTCTTAGGCATTTGCATAACACCTAAAATCATTTTATCCCATGCATATTCCAACTTCTTCAAATTTAGGATTTCGTGTTGAGTTTGATACTTGATTTCTCGAATAGGTGGCAAACTAGGAGTTATCTTCTTAGAAATGACATTCTTGAATTCCTAAAGAAAAGAAATACTAATTCTTAGCAAATATCAAACAATATGGTTAGTAAAATATAAATTCTTGTACATAAGTACTGTAAGGATAGGATCTGAAATTATATCTCTCTTTATCTCACTTTTTCTCTCCATAAAATTATTTTTACTCTTTTTTATTTTTATTATGTATTTTCTTTCTTCTTTTTCAAACTTGCATTTTCTCTCATCATTTTCAATTCTGACTTTTATCTCTTCTTTTTCAACTTTGATTTTTCTCTCTTCTTTTTCAATGTTGTCTTTTCTCTCTTCATCTTTAATTTTGGCTTTTCTCTCTTCTTGTTTTTCTGCTATTTTCTTTTTATTTTCCTTTTTCTTTTTCAATTGATCCTAAAAAACTTATTCTAAAGTCAAAGGTACAAGAGATACTGGCTTATTATTCATCACGAGTGAGTACCTATCTGTTAATATATCATATATAACTTGACAATCTAACTTTCAAGGTTCTCCCAATAGAATATGATATGCATGCATTGGTACTACATCACATAATACTTCATCTTGATATCACCTGTTGGGTCACCTCGAGTTTGAGTTTATCATTCAGCCTTTGAAATTGATATGGATTTGGATGCTTCGTTACAAGTAATGCTAACTTCTCCACAAGCTCAGTACTAGCAAAGTTAGTGCAGCTTTCCTCATCTAAGATAACAGAACAAATCTTATTTTTCATAGAACATCAAGTATGAAATAAATTCTCACGTTGGTTGTCCAAGATATCATCAATCCATAGTCTGTCCCAAGTAGTATGTTGATTGAAGAAATTGAGCTTAAGGTTGTCGCGATTAATTTGGAGATCATTGAACTCCCCCAGTTCATGTGGATCGAATGCTGCACGGTCATTTAATAGAAGTATGTTGATGTGAGCGTCGTCTCACACCTTTCTCCAACTGATCCATTCACGTATGAAGTAACTCAAATTCAGACTTCACTATCTATTTCAATGCACTTTTCATTGCTTTCTACTGTAGGTTTTGAATGTGTTGTATGGAACCCTCTCCTTTCACAGCATTTCCTTGTCGTTAGACCTTGTGATCCTGGTAATTGTTAGAAAGAAAAGAACCTCACAACTCTCCCTCACATGTTTCACTCAAACACTCGTGTTTCACACTAAAATGGTTTTTTTATAGATTCAAAACACTCTTGCCTTGTTTATGTGAGAAACAAGGTATAGGATATGTAAACGCCACACCTAAATACTCTAAGAAGAACTCTTAGAAAACCTCGGGTGATAAGTTTGATTGCTTGAATGCTCAGGTAAAAACCTGATAAGTTTAAAAGTTCTTTCAAAGAGAAAGAAGATAAAACCCATAAAATTGAATTTCCAAAGTGCCTACTTTAATGTTGCGGAGTGTGCCTTTTATAGGCATGGATAACAATTGACTAGCCTAAAAATAAGGAAAAATAATCTTATAGTTACATACCAACCATATCTAATCTAAATATCTACGATATTTTAATAACTACTTTAAAAATCTGAACTTGACTAATTAAATATCTAATAATAATATTTATTTAATATCCTAAAAAATTATTATATTAATAAATCTCTCCTTATTAATTAAATTTGAACCTTCTCTTGCGCTATTCTATTGGGCTTCTACTTAAATTTTTTGCAATCTCTTTAATCAGCCCATATAAAAGCATATTTGAATCTTTTAGCCCTTAACCTTGTGATTGGCCCTCTTATAGTCTCAAATTATTATTCATCTCATTTGGTGACAAATTGTTCAGCTTCATTGCAGGTTCGGTTGATTGGACTTGTGAATTCGTAGTCTCTTTAGTCAGATTCACATCAGGTTGTCATGCCCCGACTCGGTTTGGTCAGGGTTCTATGAACAACCCGCCACTCCCTCGAATTTTGAAGAGGGGCTCCTCTGGAAGATCAAGAGAGTCAGGCGTAGTACCTGTCATGTTTTCCCTGTAAAACTTTAAACAAAATTGAAACTTTAAATTGATGTAATTAGTTTGGGATCTAGGGAGGAAAAGTTAGTGCAGTTGTGTTCCTTCTTGAAAATTTTTAGAGAGAGGGGGTGATTTTGATAACTCAATGAGTGGGGAAAAATCTTTTATGAAGGTTCAATTTAGCAATTTCAATTATTTGATATTTCAACAATTTCTTCTTGGGTTTCTCAAATTCACATCAACAACCACCCTACTATTATAGGAGGGTCACACATTTTGTAAAACGGTCCTCAATCATGCCACTTGTGGACCGAAGTGCCTTTACCATCCACCCTGATAGAGGTGCAACTACCTCTACCCGGGGTTAAAGTGGACATCAATAGTCTCACACTCAAACCCCGGTCACTTCACCATGTTCGCTTAGTGGGACAAAAACTTAATTCCCTTAGTGCCTCGATCTCCATGCGTAGGAAGCTACTCGGCTTCACAACCTACATAATGACAAAACCACCCTTATGCACCCTGGGTCATCCAGTAGTCCTTGGGCTCCATCACTACCTCATGCTAGGTGTCCTAATGGCTCGAACATCACAGTGCATGCACAATCAATAATCTTTTTGAATTACAGCATTTATCTTTGACCCTCTAGCACAACGTTCTGTTAGTTTGGCTTCGGCCCATGCGTACTAGCCCAACAGGTTCAACAACTTGCCTTCAGCAGAGTAGCAGTTTGGCCCAACAAGCTCGACAACTCAGCTTGGCTCGATGGGTATCACACAAGGTTCCCATTATTTATGTCTTTTAGCATCATATATAACATATCCACTCTGGATGGGTCCACGCCCATATCCATCGGCCTTGGGCCTATTGGCATTTCGAGCCCTAGCCCGGAATTAGCTCTCAAATGTTTTAAGATAAGTCACCCAGTTATGGGAGGCTAATTCTGAGAAAATAGTTTTCAAAGCTAAACCGTCATTCCAACCGGAATTGAGGTTATAGGGGTTTCCACTCACCCAGTAATTCGGTGGGCTCGCCCCGATGAAGTCTGACCTCGTGGTCTTTTTCTAGAAGTCGGCGCTTGAGCAGTCTACTCCTACATGGCACGAATATCATCATTAGGGTATTAAACTAAGTGACCACATTTCTTCATACATTTGCATATAGGCCCTCATATTTTGCCTTAATTGCACTTTGGTCCGTGAGGTTTGTGCATTTACCTTTAAGTCCTTAATTGCCCCTTTTTCTTCAATTCAGCCCCCAGGTTTTCCAATTATCTTTTATGGTCCTTAATTTTATCAAAATTGTCTATAGGCCCCTTAATTTCCTAAATCTTTCATTTAGCCCCAAATTTTCCTAAAATTGAAATTTGACCCCTAAATTCTCAAATTTTGTAAATTGGTCCTCCATTTGACCCAATTTGTCCAATTGATCCTCAATTGGAAGGGAATTGCATGAAAAAGCCCTTAATTTTATCAATTTTCCATTCGGTCCCCAATTTTTGAAAAATCCCCAATTTGCCCAAATTTTCAAATTTTACATTTTGGCCCCCGAATCACAAATTCGTGCAATTGACCCCCAAAACTTGGCTAATTGCCCTCATTCTTGATTTGAATCATCTTATCTATGTTTTTCTCGTTATTTCAAGCTTTGAATCGCTCGATTTAGCTTAAAAATGTGCTTAAATGAAGCTTGGTCGAAGAATACAGTCTAGAGAGAGAAAGTTTCGATATCTTACCGTGTTGCTCCCGTTGTGGGGATCCTCCCTGGATCAAACCACACTTCAATTGATGACCTGAGTAAGGTGAATTTTTTTTTGTTAAAGTTTTTGCAGAATTCAGTCTGGTGTTTTTCGGCAAAGGGTGGCAGAGGAAGCTTACCTTTTTAGCTCAAGGGAAGGTCGAGACACCTCTAGGTGGGGCGTAGGGGGTCTAGCTTGGCCGAAATTGACTGGGGGAAAGCTCACAATAGGCTGCGGGTGGTTGGTTGTTTTTCGACCGAGGAGCGGCAACATTATTGGAGCTTCCTCGTTCCTCCTTGGTGGCTCTCAAGCTAAAGGGAAGGTGTGGTCAAGTAGAGGACATCCTCTTGATTCTGGAGACACCCAATGCGGCTTCGGAGACTGAGAAAACTCCCGTCAACGGAGCTTAGTTTCGTAGCTCACCGAAAAGTGCATTCTTCTTTTTCTTCGCTCGATTGTGGGATGCTAAAGACGAATGAAAGGGTGCTCTTTATATAGGGAGCTCGATAACTGTTCAAGCTACCCGCCAACGTAAAACTCGGCTACCAGCAACCTGACTGGAGAGTTTTTCGAGTCATCGGAGACTACAGCTTTTTTGGCATCTCTCTCTCCTCCCTCCTCTCTGTTAGCATCTGAAGGTTGAAGACGATGACGTGGTGGTCGTGCCACGTGGTGCACTGTGATTGCTTAGTTTTTCTAATGTGGTGTGCCAGTTCGGCCGTCGCATTAGCCGTTGACCCATTGATCGGACACGTGGCAGCCTCTCATTGGCTACTCGTGTCTACATGGCATGTTGACAGAGCGCTAACTGACCGTTGACTGGATATGTGGCAACCTCTCATTGGCTGCCCGTGCCTGCGTGGCAGTTGACGGGGCGCCAGCTGTCCATTGACCGTTGATCACTATCTATTGTCCTTGACTGGTCCGACTGGGTTCGCTGTCCAAAATTTAAAAATCGGCCGGTTTGACCATTTTTCTAAATTTTAAAATTTTCTAAATTCATTTAAATTCATTTTCTATCAAATGGTGGTCTCAATTTCCCAAATTGACATTTTTTAAACCACCTAGAAAAATGAATTTATGAACTGGTTCACTATGGTTCATCTCGGTTCAGTTCGGTTCAGGTTCTGTTCACCCTGAACTGGTACAGTTCCATCCTCAATTCCACTTCCCGGTTCTTCCTTGTAATTTTTGTGAATTTTCTGTTATTTGGGATTTTCTAATTTCCCACGTTAACTATTTTTCGTCGGCTCGTTTATTCATATATAAACCTATATCAATTCTTTTCCCTGGTTTTCTTTGATCCCAAAGGACGAGTTTTACATAAATTGTAGAAAAATAATAATAACAAATAAAACAAAAGAAACTTTATACAAATAATTATAGCAATTTTGATATATCACACTCTAACTAGTCTCCATAATGTATTTTATATTCTTAATAAGTAGATGCATGTAAAATCCTTATTAAGAACACTATCAAGTAGTAAAACAATTTTAAGATATTTGTAAGAAATTTTTAACTTGAGTATAAAATGAAAACAAATAAAATTTTAGCCAGGTTCATAAAGAGTGAATATGATAGGGACATGACTTACATGATACTAGAAAATCACATATGTGATTTGTTTTTCACTAAAAAGTACATATATGATTTAAATTGAAAAATATTGTGATATGTTGGTAATAAAAAAATAACTCAAACAATTAGGTGTTTACATATATACTATAAAAGTAAAGATTAGTATTACTAATTATTGTGTCTGTCAATAAGTTTTTAGTTAAGAAGAGTACAAAATACTTTAAATTTTACATGAATGATCAACCACTATGTAGTGCCACAACAACTCTACCATTAAACTCTATAATAATCTTATAATGGATGAGAGTAGCAAACATATAAATGTTTGATTTCATTTTTTAAAAGAATTGGCGCATGAATGAGTTGTAAGGGTTGAATATTGTATTATTCATAATCAAATAACATATATTATGACAAAACTCCCCCATGCAATATTTTTTCTAAAACTCAAAACACTGGGATGAAATTTCTATATCACTCATCAATGATTAGTTTAAAGGAGATTGAAAATAAGATAAGAATTTTATTTGAATTTCAATTAGAAAATTAGGTTTTTGGTTAAGGATTGTTGAGAACAAGACTATAAAATACATAATTGTAACTAATAAAAAATTGTCATCTTGTGTATTTTAACACTTCCTATAGGAATTTAATTTGCTTCTTTATGATGAACTATGTTAAGTTCAATGCCATGTTCTCTCTCTTTGTTTCTAGGGTTGTGATTTTGTGTTAATATCATTATTTCTTATGCAGGTGATGAAATTGACATTGAATGGCATTGAATGATGTATATTGTGATGAAGGTAATGAATTAGAATGACAAACGGGTGCTATTGAATCTTTTGAGATCAATTGTGCATAGGAATTACAATCAACTCCAATACATACCAACTGACTATACTTTTAATTTGTCTTATTCATGTGATTTACAAGACTTAGTAAAGACAAATGCAAATCTCATATTTATTCTTTTATAGACTATATAAACTTGTAATAACATACCTTCTCTTAAACTCGAGTTTGAAAAACTAAGTTTAAATCTTTCTTAAATATCATTCCCAGTTTAGCTCATAAGAACTCAAATGTTTCATACTTCACTATCTTAGAAAAAGTATCAACCACTTATTCATTTATTGAGAATTTCAGCGGCTTTAAACTTTTATATTTAGTCAAGTCTCTTAAGAAAAAAAATACACATCAATGTGCTTCCTTCTTTCATATAATATTGGGTTCTTTGACAATCTTATGATGGATAAATTGTCACAAAATATAGGATTAGGACTTATCTCCAAGATACAATAGAATTTTACTCAACTAAATACATTGGCATATTGTATGTGGAGTATCTACAAACTCTGAGTTAATAGTAAATAAATCTACCGCTTGTTGCTTTTTAGATAAATACAAAATTGCTCCCAAGATTAGCCTAAAAATAAATTTAGAAGTACTTTTCTAATCACATCTCCACATCTCTTATATAAAATTCCCAAGGATAGAATTTCATGTAAGTACTTTAAGATTGTCTTAGAAATCAATAGATGAGTCTCACTAGTCTAGTTGCATATATGTACATTAGACAACCTACTAGTTGTTTAAAATTAGTTGAATATGTCTTACCTTCATTCTCTTCCTTTGAAAGTCATGTTGGAGGAATAATAGGAATACCAACTTGATTGAAAGTACCTATTCCAAATATCCTCAATATGTCGGTTACATATCTAAATTCACAAATGAAGACGTCTTTTGTTACTTAAATTATTTTTACTCCCACAAAATGCTTCATTTTCTCGAGATCTATCATCTTAAATTCCTTTTTCATAGATTTTTTAAACTTGATCAGCATCTTCATGTCATTTCCTGTAAAGATTATATCATCAAAATATAGACTTACAATAACCATAAATCCATTCTTAGAACACTATGAGAAGATCTCATAAGAGCATTTTTTAAACCATTCCTTAGGAAAATAACATTTAATCCGACTATCCTAAGGAGCTTGATTTAACTCGTACAAAGCTTTCTTTAATTTATACACCTTATCTTTCTTCCCTTTGATAAAAAAATCTCAAGGTTGATCCACATATATGTCTTTTAATAAGGCACTATATAAGAAAGCACTTTTGACGTTCATTTGAAAAATAGACAATTTTCTTATTGTAGTTAATGTTAAAACTATTTGTATCTCTCATCTAGAGAGTAAAGACTTCAATATAATCAATATTATATATTTGACAATATCCTTTTACAATCAACATTGGTAGTTTTCAACTACTCTCAATTCATTTAGATTGGTTTTATATATCTATTTCAGTCTAATAGTAGTTTTCAACTACTCTCAATTCATTTAGATTGGTTTTATATATCTATTTCAGTCTAATAGTTTTGTTATCAGATGGCAACTCAGTTAAGTCACATGTCTCATTCCTCTCAACAAGAACAATCTCATCTTCCATGGCCTTTCTCCATTTAGGATATAAACAATCTTTTTTAAAATTCATAGGATCTACCGTTGTAGGATACAATACATAATTTTGCATCTATATAAGAGGTTACTTTCATCATGTACATTGTGTTGGAGAAATCTAATTAGAAGAAATTTAATTAATAAGATCTTCAACTAAGTCTCCTTGCTCTTCACAACTATCATTAGAATTTTTATTTGAGTTGTAGATTCTATCACATTATCTTATTGTTCACCGGATGACACTGGTTCGACACTTTCAGCATCGTCCCATAGCAAAACATCTGAATTCATGGTCTTTCCTTCTTCCCAATTCCACCTTTCATTTTTTAAAAATACTACACTTTTTCTATTGATAATTTGATCACTAACCGGACTATAAAATTGGTAATCTTTTGACTCCTAACATACTACCAGCAAAACACATTTACAACTCATTGAGTCTAGTTTCCCTTTATATGGTTCAGATGAGCAAAAATTCTGAAATGACTTACAAACGATATAATCTCGTTCAAGGCCTCTTCCCAGAGTCATGTCCTTCACAACTAAAAGTAGGACTCCTATTTATCACATACTCAATCTAATTTGCAACTTCTGTCCAAAAACACTTGGAAACACTTTTTTCAGTAAGAATACACCTCACCATATTCATCATAGTTCTATTCTTCCTCTCAACCACATCATTTTGTTGGAATGTGTATGCCATAATTAATTGTTTGCGAATTTCATTTGAAGAACACAATAAATTGAATTCTCCCTATCTATATGTCTGAATACATACAATGAAATTTCCGATTTAATTTTCAACTGCAACTTTGAATACCTTGAACCACTGTAAAGTTATAGACTTTTCGGTTAGAAAATAAACCCATGTCTTTTGGCTTAAGTAAATTAGTATTCTATCCTTTTATTATCTTTCATTTGAAATAATTCGAAATTGAATAATAAAATATGTAATTGTGCTCTTCTTTCTCTTGAGTAACCTTGGTATTTAGATTTCATATGCTTTCAAATATCCTTGTAAGTATCTCAATTTAAGATTGTTTTCACATCATTAGATTCAAAAAGATAATTATTCACTCTCAAATCATTTAACTACAAAATTTAAAACTTTTTTCAATTCTGCCGCAACTTGAGGTTCTATTAGATTCCATATTTTCAATAACTTAAAAAATGTTTACATGAGTATAGAACAATGCTAATAATATCAATCAAATTTTTTAATAGAAAGTTGCAAATATAGTCAACATTAATTCATATTTCAAGAATTGGAGTATTAACTAATCATGGAACTCATACCAATGGTTGATTTGCAAGTCTAAGGATTCGAACTAGTTAAATTTATAACAAAAGAAGTAATAGAGTTACTAACTCATATTGATAGCGATTTAATCCACTGCTCAATGAACTCTCCTCAATTTAATACCTTGTTGTCTATATTCTTAGGGTTATGATTTTGTACTAATCTACTCATTAGAGTTGCAATTCACTTCTACCTAATCTTTGGAGATCAGGCACATAAATTACAATCAACTTTCTCATAGGAATAAAAACACCATTATATGTTTCCTCTCTCTAACTCCCTATTCTTTTAATTTGTCTTTGTGATTTACAAAACCGCATAACAAATCTCAAATTTGTTCTTTTAAAGATTTTATAGAATCGTAACAAAAAAATAAAGTTACTTCCACCTTATTATTATCTGATTTTGGTTTAATTTCCATCATAATCTTCCTCCATCGTTCTCGTTAAAAGATAGCTTCTTCCTCCATCCTTATGGTTACCTCTGAGAAAGATGGCTCATTTAACCTGCAAAACGAATAAAGTTAGTGAATGCCGAGTAAAGAAATGAAAGTCTGTGTTGGTAAGTGATAGTCCGTACAAGCGTTGTGAGTGCATAAAAAAATATCCAACGTGTCTGCAGTTTCGCATCGGCATCCTAGTAGAGCCAAAATCAATATGCTATTCCATCTTCTTTAATTTGCTCGGTGTGGGTTCTAAATTTTCAATTGTTTTTGAAAATGACCGTACCTTTATTTTTGATATGTTTTGGACCAAAAAAAATATAATTAAGAACACTTATTTTATTTCCTATTTTCATTGATATGTATATTTTTTTTCTTTTTTTGTGAGAATTTCTTCTTCATAGGCTGACGAAAGGGGAAAGCACAGATGGAACAGACCCACAAGGTTACCTCTCTTTCTCTCTCTCTCTCTGACAGACTGACTCCAGCCCTCTTCTCTCTCGTCTCTCTCCATATATATATATATATATACATGTAGATATACGCAGAACTTCTCCGCCAGTTCACGTCGCCTTCGTTTACCTATACCATTATTTGTTCTACTTTCTCATCTCTCCGCGGATCTCTCTTCTCGAAACAATCTTCTCCTTCCCTTCGATCTCTCTCTTTTTTTGCCCAATTCAGGTTAAGCTAGCCACCTAGTAGTTTATGAGGAGTCGAAATTGAAACAGTCCGGTTGAATTTGGCGCGGATCGTTGCGGTGGAGCCAATGGACGGCGGGGAGGGAACGTTCAAGCTCGGAACGGTCAGGCTTAGGCCAGATCGGGCACTCGATATGATCGCCGAAGAAGTGGCGGTCTCCTCTCCGGTGACGCGGCAGAAGGCCGCTGCCGCCAAGCAGTTTATCGAGAACCACTACAAGAACTACTACCAAGGACTTCAGGATCGCATGGAGAGGTTTGTGTCCCTGTTTCCTCTCTTATATCAGCTTCGATTCGAATTTAGCATAGTATTTTGCATTTGTTAGTCTTTGATTGAATGAATCGATGGTGGATATATCGCTAGTATTATCTGTTCGAATGATTTATACGAATGGACGAGAGTGACTGGTTACATTATCTCTGCGGATTTTGCTTCTTTGGCCCTTTAACAGAAGCGATGCCTGGGGCTACTATGGATTTCTCCCAGTCAGCCAGGAGGCAGCTTACTAAATTGTTCAATACATCCGAAGAGTCCTCTTATGCATTGCTTGAGCGACGTTTTTTAAATCCTATAATCAGAGGAAAAAATCAGCCAGAAATCATGAAGTTTTAGTAGTCAGAATTCTGAAGGACTTACCCGGATTTCAAATAACAGGACATAGTAAAGTGCATCGGAGAAGATCTTATTAGACCGCCCTTGTGATTATGCACACATCAATCTTCCTGTCTGCTTAGATTAGTCTAGCACCCATCTCTGTTTTCTGTTAGAGTCCATATGAGTGGAATCTGTGGCAAGATATAATATGCATTTTATGGATCTTTGCTTACTAGGGATACTTTTCGTAGTTGTGAGTACAAAGCATAAGTTCTTTATATTTTTCCAATTAGAGAGTCAATAACACTATTCTCTCTGATTGGACAGATACAGAACTTGTGCATCTAAACTCATCACATTTCTTTATTATCTTAGAAGAGAGTGTTTTGTCTGTTTGATTCTGTCTTAGACGCCGAGATCTCCAGAGAAAGGCACAAGAAGCTCAAGTATCAAGTGAAGAACAGGAGGAGATGCTGAGGAACTTGGAGAGGAGGGAGACTGAGTACATGAGGCTGCAAAGATGTAAAATTGGGATCGACGACTTTGAACAACTAACTGTGATTGGAAGAGGTGCATTTGGTGAGGTACGCCAAATGCAATTTCTAAACAAAAGCTACTCTATTAGATTTGGCAACATCTTTGTAAGTAGTAATGTTTTCCATGAATACAGGTCAGGTTATGCCGTGCAAAGAGTACAGGAGAGATTTATGCCATGAAGAAGCTGAAGAAGTCTGAGATGCTTAGGCGTGGACAGGTAGTAGATCATTCATGTAATTGGAGCTTTACTGAATCTCTCGGCCTGATTATTCTTGTCAAACGGCATGTCAAATCTGTCCTCTAAGTTTTAGGGCCTTATTATTGAGTAATGAAACTCATTTACTTTTTTTTTTGCAGTTTCATCTGATTTATTTTCCGAATGATCTCAGGTTGAGCATGTTAGATCTGAAAGGAATTTGCTTGTGGAGGTTGACAGTCGATACATTGTACAACTTTATTATTCTTTTCAAGATTCTGAATTCTTGTATTTCATAATGGAATATCTACCTGGTGGCGACATTATGACTTTACTTATGAGAGAGGACATTCTCACTGAAGATGTTGCTCGCTTTTACATAGCTGAGAGTGTTCTAGCTATACACTCAATTCATCAACACAATTATGTGCACAGGTACTGAGATAGCCTTTCATGTTTGTCAATATAGAGGTGATTCGCGTATTTCTCTCTTTGACAACAGGTTTTCAAATTTTTTTTGTATTCCTTTGAAGTAATTATATTTGACATATATAATGGCGGATACAATGAAACCTTAAAAATGTCGGTGGAATCAAATTACATAAGTTCTGAATGAATTTTCTAACATTGCAGGGATGTAAAGCCAGATAACCTGATACTTGATAGAAATGGTCATTTGAAGCTTTCAGATTTTGGTTTGTGCAAACCTCTTGATGACAATTATTCAACAATCCTATTGGAAGATAATGAGATGATTGCGAAAGATTCTACTGATGAACCACAAGGATCTTCTGGTGCGGATCCAGCACCTTGGATGATGCAAAATGATCAACTTCTACATTGGAAACGTAACCGTCGCCAACTGGTATGATCTTTCATGTTCTCTTCATGGTGTATTTTCATCTTTATTTTAATTATATATTGTTTTCTAAAGGTAAGTTCATTTCATTCTGTCCATCCTATTTCTCAAGAATTTTGTACACACCCCTGCTTCTGCAGGCTTATTCAACTGTTGGTACTCTTGATTATATGGCACCAGAGGTCCTGCTGAAAAAGGGATATGGAATGGAGTGTGATTGGTGGTCCCTCGGGGCAATCATGTTCGAAATGCTTATAGGGTATCCTCCATTCTATTCCAAGGATCCAAGAGTAGCTTGCCGCAAGGTGATATCAAGTTCGTGGATTCTTATATTATATTTTGATAAGCATGTATGGGAATTACCAAGTATTTTTATTTATTTCAGATAATCAATTGGAAAATATGCCTCAAGTTCCCAGAAGAAGTGAAAATATCCCTTGAGGCTAAGGATCTGATCTGTCGCTTGCTCTGTGATGTAGAAACACGATTAGGTACTGGAGGCGTTGAAGAGATAAAGGTAACAAACACCTCATGGAATGGCATTGTTTCAATGTTTCTCATTAATTGAAGTACAATAATAAGTAACAATATGTTCTTTTATAATTTCTTTGCAATATTCTCAATTTCTGGATATTTCCCAAGGCCCAAAAAAAGTTGAAGCCAGAATTTTCATATAAAAATGGACTTATAACTGCCAGCCATCTTATGAAAGCCTATAGGTGGCCTTCTTCTATGATACTTCCATCTTGAGAAAGGAAATGGCTGATGCTAATATTTTCTTCACAGGCACATCCATGGTTTAGAGGCATTCAGTGGGATTTACTTTATAACATGGATGCTGCATATAAGCCTACGGTCAATGGGGACACTGACACACAGAACTTTGAGAAATTTCCCGAGGTGAGATGAGAAAAATTAATCAGTTGACGCTTAAATCTCTCATGAAACTTTTGAAAACTATATTATTTTATTCTCTATTATTTGGAAAATATTTCTTAGATTTTTCAAAAATCTCCTCTAGGTGGAAGACTCACTGTCTGCAATGCCTACCGTGGGACCTTGGAGAAAGGTACTAACTAATTCTTGTTAAATCTGTACTCCAAGGAAAAGAATTCTTTGGTCCAAAGCATATGATGGCTTGTACAGTTGTTAATGTCATCAATTTGTTGCTGCAGATGTTGACTTCTAAAGACACTAATTTCATGGGATTCACGTATAAAAAATTAGATATTCTGAAATCCCTTGAAAGCTCAGGTACATAATTCTTCATCATTTCAGGAGCAACACTACTGGATTTTCCATGAAAAAGTTTTTCAGTTGAATCTTAGGAACCGAAGTATATCTGCTAGATTGTATTAGCATATGCAGTTGGTGACTTCTTTCTCTGGGGAGATCAAGCAAACACTCTATTGCAGCCTTCAATTCTCAATCCTTAATTGATCCATTTATATTTCGAGAATTGGAACTCCATTCTCAGATTCAGTTCTGTGATTCCAGGAGTTGACCTGAAGCAGCATGGAAAGAACCCATCTCTTGTGACCTTGTTAGGTACACAATCTCCATTAGCCACGCATTCAATTCTGTCTTCCACTTAACCCCTGCCATTATTGCAGAAGCCATAAACCTATTCTTCCATGTTCCCAATTTTTAGGTCAGATGGACCTCCTAGAAGCTGGTATGTCAATGGAGGAGCAAACATAAGGAAGTTGATCAAACATGAACTGCATCATTTCATCTGGAACCATGAAACTCAAACGAATAAACATATGGTCAAGCAAATGACAAGCTTGATCTGCGACTTACATGGGATTACTGGGGTTGGATCCACATTTTACCGAATACAACTGTTGTACGCCGGTCTCTTAAGGCAGAGCGTACTGTATATATGAGACTTTAAGCGTTTGAGGATTCCATTCTTCCCCACCTACAAATAATCTCGTGTTCCTTGTAAATTTACGTCTGCTAAGATTTTGTTGAATGTTGTATGGCTTTTATAGAATATTACACTGAATCGGAATGATAGGTGAATAAAGATCTAAGTGATAGATAGGCTGAATCGACGGATGGTCCACAACTGGATTGAGGAACTGATGATCTCAATATGGCTAGAACCGAAAAGCTCAGTTTCGGCCAGATCTAGAGACTCCTGTGCAATTTTAATTTCATCCGAGGAGTTTTGGGAGGTAGTCACACAATCCTGGGGATATGTCCACTCGCTTATGCACGGGAGGGCGCGATTATCATTGCACAAGAGCCTGTACTTGATGGTAGGAATTTGAAAGGATAAATGATTTAGTATTATAAATTTTGTGAGTTGTGATGTTGTATACAAGTAACATTATTATCTTTTTTTTTGCAGACCAATAAAAGAGAGTTCTATTGCCTCAAGATAATCTCATTCTCTTTCTCACGTTTATTAGAAACTAAGACATCAACTTCAATCTGCAAATATAAATGGTTAGGTACAACAGTAAAAATAACTACGGCATACTAGATACATTAGAACTACTATATTCGTACAAATATTTGTCTGTAGTCTGATTAGTCTTACTCTCGCCCGCTGAAGGTGGTTTAGGCATTTGTGGATCTAGATCACACGTAAGGTTATAGGATCCATGGCGATTGTTCGAGACGCACCAAGAGTGCTCGAAAATGAATTTCCGAGTCTGTTTCAAGCATGGAGCCCTGTCAGCCCATATTAACTACCACTTCGGTTCCAATCAAGAGTGTTGCTTCCTCTGCTTCCTCCGGCAACCTGCATCGGATCTGTCTGCCCCTCTATGGAGTAGTATCCTCTGTGAGCATTGTACCACTATACCCAGCCCCGCACTAGCTGTGGAAATATCCATTGAGCAATGGCAGTTGATTTTGATAGTCGGGGCGTGCGCCATGCCCTAGTTGAGTCGTGTGTGAGTCGTCTACTTATCTCCCCTGGACAGCTTCGAGCTCCATGTATGTAATTTCCACATGAATTATGCTATATAGTTTAATCGCTATGCTATTAGAGGTACTGGAGTTGCATACTCATTCTTGGTTCGATTTCTTTCCTTACAAATGTACCAAGAGGATATCTAAAATTTTGTCTTTCATTTATCAAAATTTTCGTTAGATGCCCCTGCATGATTGCAAAGAGGCCGTACAAAATGACGTACTCATATTGGGCAGTTAAGATTTCATACGGGCACTTACAGGGAGGGAGGTCCTAGCCCCTAGTCCCTGGAGGTAAGAATAGGTTGACTTTGTCGTGACTTGCCCTGCCTTTTTCCACCACCAAATGAGCTGCTCTCCCAGTTTCCAACAAGGGGAATGAACAGAATTACTTCAACCTTCTCTCGAGAATTGTTCTCGCACATGGCCATGATCCCATATAGGGGTCGATCAGCTCACTAACCCTACTCTCCTGTTTAAGGGGTATCAAGGTCGATTCTATATGCTATCCAGACACCCTCTAGATCCATTTGTCTTCCATAATAAAATTGACAAAGCACATAATCTCTATATATTCCGTTATTGTATTTAGTATAACAGAAGTTGTATAATATTATCTATAGTTTATTTATTAAAATATATGTAGATAAATACTAAATACTCTTAATATTTCTACAAGCTTTCATAGTATAGAGTAGTTTAATATATCAATCACAATCTCACTTGAAACTCATTTATGAAGCATTCTTTCCTCTCCAACATTCTTTAATGTGCTCCTCATCAGCTTGACTCACATTATATATTAGGTTTTTTCTTTTATTTTTTGCTCATTCTCATGTTAATATTACTTATGAGATCTTCCTCATCTGCGTTAAATAAAAAGTTACAATGACCTCTACATCATTTATTGTGTCACTACTCGTCTCTCTTCCGATTAAACTAGACAATTCAAACAAATATCTATAAAGGAACAATATGAGTCATTTTCTACAAGTATATCATCTCCTTGTATATGCTAATGGCTCATTACGTGCACTCTCTTAATTCATCACCCAAATAACTAAAGAAGGGGATGACTATAAGTTGCCAAACCTAGAATTCGAAGTTTGGGAACTCACGATAAGTTTTATCTCACTACTATTCTTGAATCCTTAACAACTAAAGTTATAGTGGTTATTGGAGCCACTACAACCACTCAAATTTGACAACAATTTGAAACTCTTTTCAATTATTAGGTTCATGACCAACAAGATATCTTACATCAACAATGGTGTGACTTCAAGAAGTACGATAGCTTTATGTCTACTTATCTATCTTCTATTAACTCTTTGATAGTAAATTTAGCTCAAATCGGTCACCCAAGAACTCCCAAAGAAATAAAAAATTGCATGCTAGTAGGACAGGGGTATGAATGGTAGTCTATTACCTTGGGGCTATATGCAACATTGGATTCTATGATAGTCGATGCCATAAAATCTTCTAGAAGGAACGCATGATCAAGGGACTCCCATTGCAGTAATCTCTCAACATCCTTAAGGAGCCTTATAGTCGAGATCCTTCGGGCGAACTGCATTGGTGACCGGAACGAGCAACCGAAACCCCCGATTCAGATGAATCGCTTTTCGGTCTTAGAGCATCACAGACGCTAGTTTTCAGTTGGCAGAAGAAACGAAGCTCAAATGCACCCTTTTGACTCTCAGGGGCATTTTTATAGAGGACCCAATTAGATGGGCTTCACTGGACACGAGATGGGCTTCACATGACGCACTAACAAGCCTAGTATCACCAAACACATTAATGGGCTTTAGTCCATTTGTCTACCCTCACAACGCTTTGGGTCCGATCTTGCTCCTAGCCTTCTTACTTGACCCATCGCGAATAGGACTGCCTCCTTTGAGCAAGGGATTATCATGGAAACAATCTTGCCAATTATGTAGACAAATAGATCATATTGCCTCCTTTTGTCTACAATTGTCTACATTTCAAGCTCCTCAAGCATGTGTCATATCTGAAAGCGACACCGATCATCAACATAATTGGTATATTAATTTAGGTGCCACTAACCATGTTACTAATGATTTATCTCAGTTATATGTTTAGGATGACCAGACATTTCCCGAGCATCTACTGATTGGAGATGAAACATGTTTATCCATTCTCTCCTCTGGAACCACTTATCTCACCAACTTTTTCACCGTTTTCTTCTCAAGAATGTTTATTACGTACCCTAAATATCAATGAATCTCTTATCTGTTTCTAAATTCACCTTAGATTACTGATGTTATTTTGAGTTTTACCCTTCATTTTTCCTTGTTAAGAACCGTAGAATAGAGCTATATGACTTGTGTTTGGGATCTTTACCTATTTCAACTCGTGCTTATGCTAGTCATTATATTTGTAGTTTGGTGTGGCACCAATGTCTTGGGCACCCCACTTATCCTATTGTGCATCATATTTGATCAAATCATCTACTAATGAATCAAGTTTCTTCTTTACCTTTGTGTGATGCTTGTGCTTGTAGTAAAATATTTCAATGTCCATTTCCTATGACTCATCATCTTAACACTGCGCCACTTCAGCTAATTCACACTAATATTTGGGGTACTACTCCCATCCTCTCTTAAACATGTCATACATATTATATTCACTTTTTAGATGACTTCAACAAATATTCATGGTTCTTTGTTCTTAAACATCACTCGGATGATTTATCCATTTTTTGAGCTTTCCATCTTCAAGTTAAAAATCTTTTTGATCAAAAAATTAAAGCACTTCAAACGAACAAAGGCAAAGAATTTCTTTTTTTTTTTTTTCAGACTGGACTTCAATCACATGGCATTATTCATCGTGTCTCATGTTCTCACGTCCATAAACAAAATGGTTTCATTGAATGTAAAAATCGACACATTGTCGATATGGGGCTAACTCTTCTTGCTCAATCTCACCTTCCTCCGAAGTTCTAAGATTTTGCTTTTGAAACCGCTGTTTTTCTTATTAATCATCTTCCCACCCAAACTCATTCATCCCCCTTTTCTCACCTTTTTCATAAACCCCTTATTACACTTATCTTCATGTTTTTGGATGTCTTTGTTTTCCTTATCTACGTCCTTATCATTTTCACGAACTTCAACCCGGATCTACACCATATGTTTTTCTTGGTTATCCCCCTGGCTACCTTGGCTATCGATGTCTTGATCCCTCCATGGGTCACATTTTTATCTCCCGTACTGTTATTTTCCATGAGGATAGTTTTCCATTTGCAGGTCATTCCTTGCAGCATATTGTTCCCTCTTCTACTCCCATGACAACTCCTCGTCTCTCTCTTCCTTTACCGTCTCCCTTTGTTCCACTTCTAGATGCCTCAAAATTAGGTATGCCTTCTTCCTCAAATACCGTTGATACTTCATTCTCTCCTATGCTTGAAGACTCTTTGGCCTCATCACCGTAGAAGCCTCTCGGCTCTCCCGTTGTACTGGCATATCCACGGATGACTACTCGTTCTCATGATGGTACTCTTCCTCCTCGTCGATCCCATTATTTTTATGGCCATTTTAGAACCTCGTACCTATCTCCAAGCTAGTAGGCACCTCTACTAGCGGAATGCCATGTCTGATGAACTATCCGCTCTCTATTATAATCATACCTGGGATTTGGTGTCTTCTCCACCAAATCAAAATATTGTGGGTTATAAGTGGGTTTACACGATCAAACAATACCCTGATAGCCCCATTGCTTGTTATAAGGCTCGTCTCATTGCTTAGGGTTTTTCTCAACAACTTGGTCTCGACTATTATAATACATTCAGCCATGTTATCAAACCCGTCACTATACGAGTTATTCTCTCTCTTGTTGTATTTTTTGGCTGGGTTACTTATCAACTCGACGTAAATAATGTGTTCCTTCATGGCCACCTCACCAAAGAAGTTTATATGGCCCATCTGCCAGGATTTGTTAATCCTGCACATCCTCACCATGTTTTCCTCCTCTGATGCTCTCTTTATGGTCTTAAGCATGCTTCTCGAACATGGTTTCTTCGTCTGAGCTCATTTTTACTTTAGTTGAGCTTCACAGGTTCTGTTGCTAACACTTCTCTTTTCATCTATCGTACTCAAGCCTTTGTTGTATTCCTGCTTATTTATGTTGATATCATTCTCACCGGCTTGGCTCACGCTCCTATTAATCATGTTCTCTTAGCCCTTCATCAAGAATTTTCCATTAAAAACTTGGGACCACTCCATCACTTTCTTGGAATTGAAGTTCACTCTCACTCCAATGGTATTTACCTTATTTAACCGAAGTATATTCGTGATTTTCTCTCTAAGGCTACTATGACTACTTGTTGGGCCCTCTCCATTTCGGTCACTATAGGCCTCATCTTTCGCTCACTGATGAAACTCTCCTTTCTGATCCTATTCCACATCGAAAAATTGTGGGTTCTCTTCAATATCTCACTCTTACTCACCTCGATCTTTCATATGCAATACACTAGGTTTGTTAGTTCATGCATAGTCCCACCACCACTCATTGGGCTATTGTAAAGCGCATTCTACGCTATTTTTAGGGTGCTCTCTATTTTGGTCATTTGCTGTGGTGGGATTCACCTAGCTCTTTTCACTATTTTTCTGATGCTGATTGAGCTGGCAATCCTGATGATTGACGTTCTATAAGTGGTTTTGATGTTTTCATGGGATGTAATCTTATCTCTTATAGTTCTATGAAACAACGAATTGTTACTTGTTCGAGTATGGAGGCCGAATAGAAGAGCCTTGCCAATGCTACTACTGAGCTAATTTGGATTCATTCTCTTTTTCAACAGCTTGGTATTTTCCTTTCTCAGCCTCCCAATTTATGGTGTGGCAACGTCTCTACTATTTATCTTACTGTTAATCCTATTTTCCATTCTCGCACCAAACACACCGAGATCGATTATCACTTTATTCGGAAACGTATTCGTCTTCACCTGCTTTAGGGTCATTTCATTGGCATCGATGCTCAACTTGTTGACCTACTTACTAAAGGCATGTCATCCACCTGTTTTTACTTATTATGGTCCAAGCTCAATATTCGTGATCTCCCCTTAAGCTTAAGTGAGAGTATTAGACCTATAGATGAGAAATTCATATCTCATGAAGAGAAAATCTGTTATCAGTTAAAGGGAACCACCACATCACCTCTTCCATGACAGAATTGGAAGAGCATTGTATTTTGTATAATAGAAAATTGTACAACATTGTCTTAGTTTATTTTGTATTTGTCATATCAAACTTATATAAAATGTACACAAATAATCAATAGAATATATACAAAATTATATTAGATACTCTCAATATTTCTATCATTTTTTCGGGGTCGATCAGCTCTCTAACCCTATTCTCCTGTTGAAGGGGGTTCTGAGGTCGATTCTATCGGCTACCCTAGCAGCCTTGTGATCCATCTATCTTCCTATATCATGTTTGGTCTCCCCCTAACCTATATGCCATATTAGTCCTATTGTTACTACTAAGCAATGAGACCGCCTCTTATCTATCCTTCAATATTTCTCTTTTAATATTTCCCTATGGTCATGCCTAATGGATTAACTTTAGCTGAGCTCAATGGATGATGATTGAGAGTTGCGCTGAATTATGGGTTTACTTGTGTTGGACGGATGATCTCCCTCTTGATATTTTATGTGAATTTAATTAACTATACCGTAAATTGACAGCAATAATCAAACGAACTTGAAATATCCAACTTCAATTTTGTAATAGGGATTTATTAGTTTAATAAATATTTGTATTGATTATATTAATGAGGCAAAATGCCAAAATTTAGAATATTGTCTGAAATATACAACAAATACAATATTACTTGGAGTAAGAGTCCAATAGAATAAATCGAGCCGAATGTCCCTCTTTTTTTACCCGGTAAGGATCTAAATTGTTTTTTATTAATGAGAACAAAATACGTAACTTGGAGGAGGTGGACTATACAATTTAGTGAATATGAATAACTAACATCATGATGTCACGAGTCATCACATACTCAAAATAAGGGGTGAATAAATAAGCAATTTCCCAATGTCTATTTTAAAGGCATTTAAGGTTTTTACATGAGGGGTTTTATTAGGCAGACATTCATCACATATTCGCTAGGGATTACATATTCGCATGTCCCTTTTATCCCATTTGTGGTCTATAGCACCTTTATTGATTATTTGTAAACGCTACCCTTTGAAGTTAAGAAAAATCATGAAAAGAACTGGTAAAATCGAATGAGAAAATCAAATCGGTTCACAAACTCAATTATTAGAGAACGGGCAAATTAGAAAATTTACAACCCCCAAGTGACCCAAAGGGTCATAAAAACCTTAGAAAATGACCTTAGGACAATTTGGGAGAGAAAACCAGACCGGTTTGGACTGGTTTGAACCACTATTTATCCGGATGCTAAATTCATTTTTCTAGGTGGTTTAGAAAATTCAAATTTGAGAATTGAGGCTCCCATTGGATAGAGAATTAATTTAGATAAATTTAGAAACTTTTAATTTTTAAAAACTCTGTCGAATCAGGCCTGAACCAACCGGTTTAAGCGTTGAACCCGGTTCGGATAGGTCTAGTCCAATTCAGAACAGTGTCGTCTTCTTCCTTTAGATGACAGCACTGTTCACTCGCCGGAAAATCGAACCAACGCTGGTGAGGAAACATTTTTGTTCAGTATGTTTCAGGCCATCAATGATTGTCATTAAAGTGCCAAATTGATGGTCGACGAGTCCCCAAGCTCCCTATATAATTAGCTCCTCTCCATTCATCCTCCACACACCTAGAAACCCCATTCTCTCTCAACTACTCGATTTTTTGATAAAGCTCGAACCAGAGCACTGATATAGGGTCTTTTTTGAGCCAAAGAAGGTGTGGTTGGGTTCCTTAGACTCAGGGAGAAGTCAACTACACTGTGGTAGTCTCCAATTGATCCGAGGGTTGCTGAAGAAATGCTAGCGTGATCGAACAGTGAAGCAACTTCGGCGGACCGAAGCTACCCTATTTCTGTTGAGTTAAAATTAGCCAATTCAAGCTCTACTCAGGCCAAATTAAGCTCTCCCAACACCTCATTAGCCCTCATACGACCAAATTAGAGCGTAAAGGTTAGCCAATTCGGTTCCCCTCTGTAAATTTTGATCGGTGCTAGAGAGAGAACTAACAGATCTTTACTAACCAAATTCTCCCTCAATTTGACATTAATTGAGGTGATGCTTGATTCTAGGAGGAACCTTAGGATGAGAGCTACCTGCCCAGATCAAAAGCACGGACCATCGTGCCCTCGACGATAAGCTTTCAAAGCTTTCTCTCTGTACATTCTGTTTTTGAACGAAGCTCCATTTGAGCTCGTTCCAACATCAAATCGTGCAATTCAAAATGCAATTGAATCGTATGAAGGTGTAGGAACTCAAATCTAACTTCAATTTTAAAAAAATAAACTCATTTGATCGATCAATTTGATGAAATCAAATTTAGCTGAGTTGGAAGGTTGAAATTGGGGATTTCAAAAATTCGAGGGACTAAAATCTATGAAGGTGTAGGAACTCAAATCTAACTTCAATTTTAAACAATTAAACTCATTTGATCGATCAATTTGATGAAATCAAATTCAGCTGAGTTGGAAGGTTGAAATTGGGGATTTAAAAAATTTGTGGGACTAAAGTACAATTTCCTAAAATTTAGGGCTAATTAAACATGATAAAGATGTTGGAGGATCAACTGGTCAATTTTTGGAATTCTTGGGGCGAAACTTACCATTTTTGTAAAGTAGGGGCAAAATGGTAATTTTGGAAAAATTGGAGACTAAATTGGGAATTTGGGAAACTTGAACCCCTTTATGTAAGTTTGAATAAATTGAGGTCTTAAAGTAAAATTTTGAAGTTTTGGGACTCAATTTGGGGGAAAATCAGCATTTAGGACCTAAAGTAAAGGAAAAAGAACTTTAGGGACCAAATTGCAAATATTTGAAAAGTTGGGTATTTTATTCATTTATAATGAATGGATGCTATCAAGCCAAATGATAATGAACAAGGATATTCATACCATGTAGGAACACGAGGTATCGGGAACACCAGCCAAGACAAAGGTCACAGGGAGACAAAAGCCGATTAAGAAAAATTTACGGCATTCACGGGTGAGTGTGATTTTTACATCATACCCAGTTGAGATGATGAGCACTTTGGAAATGAAAACCCACTACTAAGTGGAATTTTAAACATCACACCTGGATGGAGTGATGTGGAAATTACACGGAAAAACTACTTACCGGTTGTAAGTAGATCATACCCGGTTGGTATGATTAACTTCCTGGAATGAAATAGAAAATCGCTTATTAGTTATAAGCGGAGATGTCCTCACACCCGATTGGTGTGATGGATAGATAAAAAGATTATTTTGTTGAAAGTGCTCTCCCCTAACTGTGTGCCACTGCTTAAACTTTTTGGGAGACCTTCTTGACAGGGACTAGGAATGCTCATATAGGACGGAGGCCTTAGTTTTGGAACTTGGGGGCTAATATGCTCAATTTTAAAAATCTCGTACAGTGGACCCAAGGCTAATTGGCATGAGTAGGAGCTCATAAACAAATATGAGTTTAATCCATGAAAATTTTAAATGAATGATATGTTTGGCCATGGTACCAAGACAGGATCGACATACTCGATGGACTCGTGATAGTGCGATAAGACAAGTCGATGGACCAATCGAGACAAACAGCTGTAGGTCGAGTTGAGGGTCGGGACCATTGGACCAGTGGCACCAAAGATTAAATGGCTTATGAGGAAAATTGTTGTTTTGTGCATGCACTGAGGTACATTGTCACGCCCCGACCTGGTTTGGTCGGATCCCTATGATCAACCTGCCACTGATACCACTCTTTACTTAGATAAACATTCTTTCCTTTGAGGTCCTGTACCCAAGATTGGAAATTCCAAGATAACTAACCATTTACGTGTCTAGTTAACCGCTTGATCAATTAAACCCTTAGCTCGTCGTCCTATAGAGCATTCTGTACTTATTTCTATGGATTTCTTTATCACCACCTTTTCATCCCATTTTAACTCTTCCTCCATTCGTTGTCTATTATAACTTCGGTCCAAATTGTAATATTTGACATCGTCATGCTTATTTGTCGACTCTTCCTTACTTTGAGTCATATTCTCCTCGGGTTGTTGGGCTTACATGCCCTTACAACATGGCATTTTCTAGAACTCGTCTTTGTCCATTTGATTTCTAGAACATCTCCTGAAGTGTCTTGCTTAGCTTTTAGGCATTTCAAGGATCGTATAACTTTATTACTCTTTTCTTTTGATAGTATTCCTCAACTATCTTTTTTTTTTACCATTATTAACTCCACTTACTCAATTGTGTTGGTTCTCCTCACCCACTTGTTCCTTTTCGACTTCCTTATTGAGTATTTCCTGTTCCAATTAATTATATTCCCAGATGTTTTACCAACATGCTGGGTTTCATCCTTTCTTAGATCCATCATCATTCCCAATGATATCCTCTACTCAAGAGTTTTTCTTTGGCCTTAATCCCCTCTGATTTGTTTGCAACCATTTCATAATTCTTTATTTTTCTGGTCCAATCGTCTGGGCAGCTGTATCACTCGTTCTTCATGCCCATCCTATTGTCCATCATAGAGTGTAGTCTTTACTACATCTCATTCCTTCTTAGGGTTTTGTTTATTCGATTTGGCTGTCTGTTGTTATTAGTTTTCCTCTTTCTACTTGGATTTCATGTTCCCTCCAAACAGGTTAGCCTAGGCCATTACGATACTTCCTTCCTTGGAAACATTTCCTAATTAAGGGTTGGTTTCTTTCACTCCACATTGTGTCCATCCGCCCATCAATAATTCCTTTAGTTTAATTTCCTTCTTAGGACCTCATATTTCCTTGGTACTCGACTTTTCCATCTCAACCAACATTTCATTTTTGAGCTTATCATTTCTTCTATTTTGGTTGGTTCCATTTCCTCTCAATTGGGATACACATGTCTTTTCGGGGCTTCCTTCCTTTATAGAATTATTTCCCTTTCTCTGGACATTCCTTTTTACATTTACTCTAGGGGATTTCTACTCTTGATGTTGTCTTCTCCTGTTTACCATTACTCCTCAGGTCTTGCAGGGCATCTTTTATACTTTATCCTTATCCTTATTCATACCAAATACATGTCTATTTCCTTAGGGAGCATACATATCTTCCTTGTTTCAAGATTTCTTAATCATTATGTGAGAAACTTGCCTATTTCTTTCTTGGCTTGAGTTTGGTTGTTAATTTGGCCTTTTAGTCCCTTTAAGGATTTCTTTCATACTTCTCTTTTAGAGTATTTAACCTTTCCACCTCTCTTTCTTGTCAAAACTTACATCATGGTTCTTCCGCGTATTAGCTGGTTAACTACCCCGCCTCCACCAGTCCCTTGGTTTAGGTCTTCTTAGGGAAATTGTCTTCTCGCGTACTCCTGTCCTTAACGTCATGTCACTGACCTTTTTAGGGTGTAGTCCTTTCTACTTCCCAGTCTTCCTTAGGTATGTTGGTCAGAGACTTTGATTTTTTACTTTTCTGCTTTTTCCAAAAGAGGTAGTACTTTAAAATTATATCACTTTTCCAAAGCAGGTTAGTCTTGGCCTCTGATACTTCCTTCCTTCAAGTAGTTTCTAATGAGGGGTTGGCTCCTTGCACATCTGCCAACCAATAATTCCTTTTGACAACGCATTCCTTCTCTTCTTCACTCTCACTGTGTCATTCCCTAGAGTTTTGGGGGACGTTTATTTGTGTTTGCCCCTTATGAGAGGGTTCTAAGTATGCTTCTCATGTACCTTATCCCTATTCATGAGGTATCCTTCTCGGTTTGACCTTCTTAAGAAGTTTTTTGTATTTACCTCGTCTTTTCTTGACCTCTTTTTGAATTGTTTATGTAACCCGATCCATGGTATCGATCTCTAATCCTTCATGTCCTTTAGTAGGGTTGGGCATCTCTTCAAGTAATGTCCCATCGTCATACCCTTACATGGATTGTTGTGGTTCTTCCTTTCCTTCAAGTGGGGCTTTTTCCAGGGTTACTATTGGTTTGGTGCTTTACCGTTCTTGAGTCTGATCACTTTGACATTTTTCTAGCTGAATCATCTTTGCTAGGGTCATGGTAAGAGTCCTCCTAGGTTTCCTGATTCATCTTCCATCACTAGGATGTGACTCTTCCTTAGTTTCTAGGATAGTGTGGGTTTGTTTTATTTTCCTTAGGCCATATTCCTAGTAAGATCACATCCTCAGAAGATAGAGTTTTGGGGAATTTGAATCTTTTATTAACATGGGGATACAAAAGGTTGGGCTCTCAGCCCTATCACAAAAAAATGGTCACAAATTAACTAGGGAGCTATGGAATTCTTGATAAGCATCCTCCTTTATACTTAGGGTTGTGCCATCAATAGGTCCTAGCACCATTCTCCAGGATGCTTCCCCATTTAGTCTTTCGACATTTCTGCTAGGTGTCAGGCATTTGGGAAGCTTCTAGGGTTGTTTCCCTATGAAGGTAGGGTTTTGAATAGAGCCCTTCCAAGTTTTCTTAGTTTCTCTCCTAGGAGCCATCTAAAAATTTTATGATAAATCCTATTAGTTACTATATTTTCTAGTTCTTGATTATGTATTCGAGGAAACAGGCTCTGATACCACTCTTGTTGTCACGCCCCGACCCGGTTTGGTCGGATCCCCATGATCAACCCACCACTCTCCCAGTTTATTAAAGAATTTCTCCTTATTGTAAACCGTAAAGAATAAGGCGTCCTTTAACCTGCACCTTTTCATGGAATAGCATAATCAAAACTGCATAAAATTTAAAACTTTACATACCTCTTTTACAGGCATCTTAGTTGACGGTCTTTAAGAGTAGGCTTTCTGGGATTTCCTGAAAGGGATATAAGGGAGGGGGTGAGTACGACTAGTCAGTGAATGGGTTTTTAAAAGCTTTTAACTTTTAAGAAAAATATTTATATGGAGTGTGTCAGACTTCTTTGTTTTCAAAAATCCCTTCATTTAAAAATTCATTTTTTCCACCATTTCTTATTTTCCACGGTGTGTTATCACCCAACACACATACTTTATCATGAAGGTTACACACATTCGCAAGTCAGTATCACTATTGAACCCGCTAGTGACTTCGAAGCGACTTTTCTTGCCACCCGGATAGAAGTATGACCACTTTTACCCTGGGAATGAGTGGATGTACATGACATCCGACCCACAATCCCAAAATCACTTCTTCATGTCCGTATGAGGACAGAGACCTCATCCTGTCTCCACCCTGGTCTCATGCGCTTGGTGCTACTCCAGATTTTGCACAGACAACTGAAACGACGAACTACCCTTATAGCCACCATGTCGTCCAGTGCCCTTAAGACTCATCACTACCCCTCATGGGTGTCTTGATGATCCCGTACTCACAGTGCATGCACAAACAATGTTTTCTTATATTGCCATGTAATCTATGGTGCCACTGGTCCAACGACCCTGACTCTCAACTCAACTCGTAGTTGTTTGTCTTGACTAGTCCGTCGACCTGTCATGTTGCACTACTGCTAGTTGACTGAGCATTGTCGGTCCTATCTTGGTACCATAGCCAAACAATTTACTTATTAAGTTTTATGGCACATATATCATGTTCATTTACGAGCTCCTGCTCATGCCAACTGGCCTTGGGCCCACTGTACGAGATTTTCAAAATCGGACATTTAGCCCCCAAGTTCCAAAACTGAGGCTCCCGGCCTATCAGAGCTATTCGAGCTCCCATCGATAAGGTCTCCCAAATTGTTTAAGTATTGGCACACAGTCAAGGGAGAGCACTTTCGACAAAACATATGTTTTCTCTATCTATTATACCGTTCGGTATAAGGACACCTCCGTTCATAACCGATGAACGGGTTTTCAACTTCCTTTGATAAAGTCTCATCATACCAAATGGGTATGATCTACTTACAATCGGTAAGTAGTTTTTTTCCGCATGATTTTCACATCACTTCTCTAAGTAGTGATACTTAAAATACCACTTAATAGTGGGTTTTCATACCGAGGTACTTTTCATTCCCAATCGGGTATGATATAAAATTTCCACTCACAACCGGTAAGTGGTTTTTAATTTTAAGTTGTGCTCATCATTCCAACCAGGTATGATGTTAGTAAACCCACTCACCCGTTAATGCCGTGAATTCCACTAGACCGATTCTTTATATTCACGCGAGCTTGTCCTTGCTAGCGTCCCCGGTATTTCACGTTCCTACATGATATGAACAACCTTGTTCATTATTACTCGACATAATAGCCTTCATTCATTTCAAATGAACGAGAAAACCCAAACTTTTAGTTATTTGCAATTAGGTCTCTAAAGTTATTTCTCTTTAACTTTAAGTCCCTAATGTCGGTTTTTCCTCAAATTGAGTCTCGTAACTTTTAAAATTTATCCTAGGACCTCAATTTATTCAATTTCACCAAAAAGGGGTTTGATTTCCCAAATTTCCAATTTGGTCCCCCATTTTTTCCAAAATTACCATTTTGCTCTTCTTTTACAAAAATGGTAAGTTTTGCCCCAAAAATTCCAAAATTCCTCAATTGGTCCTCTAATATTATTTTCATGCCCAATTGACCCTCAATTTTATAAAATTACATTTTGGCCCTTTGAATTTCAAAAATCCCCAAATTTTCCCCCAATTTCAACTCTTCAACACTACTGAATTTGATTTCTTCAAATTGACCAATCAAATACTTCTAATTATTGAAATTGGAGTTGAAATTGAGTTCTTGCATGTTCATACAATTCTAATAAACTTTGAATCACAGATTTTAACACCTGAATGAGCTCAAACGGAGCTTTGTCAGAAAATAGACTGTAGAGAGAGAAAGCATCGATTTCTCACCAGTGAGGGCATGTCGGTCCGAGCTTTCGATCTGAGCAAATAGCTCTCATCTTGAGGATCATCCTAGAATCAAGAATCACATCAATTGATACCGAATTGAGTTAGAATTTCATCATTGAAATTCCGCCGATTCTCTCTTTAGCACTGGCCAAAAATTGCAGAGGGGAGTCGAATTGGCTTACCTTTTAGTCCTAATCTGGCCGTGGGAAGGCTGAGGAAGTGTTCGGAGGGCTTGGTTTGGTCTGAGGAGGGCTCAAAATGGCCAATTTCAGCTTCGCCAAAATAGGGCAGCTTCGGTCCGCCAGAGCTACTTCACCGTTCCATCATGTTGGCGCTTCTCTAGTGATTCTCGGATTGACTGGAGTTTACTATCTGATAGCTGACTTCTCCCCGATTCTAAAGAGCCTGACCTCTCCTTTCGAGGTTAAGAAAAATGTTCAAGTCGAAGCTCTGGTTTAAGCTTCACCGGGAAATAGAGCAGTAAAGAGAGAGAGAAGTGTTCAGGTGTGAGGAGAATGAATGGGCATGACCTCTTTATATAGGTGTAAAACCGTGTATTAAATGGGAGAGATTTATTAATAGTATTAATATTACCATAAATTATTGATATTAATTTCAATAATTTAATTTCGGTATTAAATTATTTGTATTAATTCCAATAATTTAATTTGGGTATTAAATTATTGGTATTAATTAAAATAATTAAATATATATTAATTTATGGCTATTTATGATAAACCGTAATTTCGGGTTACAAAAAAATCATACTTCCGAGGCAAGCACGCTTAAATTTAAAGTTTTTATGGAATTTCGTTCAACTAAACCAATTTGGTTTTTATTTTCTAGTTTGTGTTAAGTTTTTTTTTTCCAATGTTTAATGAACCCTTTGGATCACCCAAAAGTTGTAAATTTCCATATTGCTTGTTCCCAAATGTAAACCGACTCAATTTTCTTATTCGGTTTGACCGGTTCATTTCTCGGTTTTCCTTAACTCAAAAGTGTGGGGTTTACATACATGACCTTCAAGATGCCCAAGAGGGGTAGTGATGTGTCCTATGGGCAACTAGACGACATGGTGGAGATAAGGGCAGTTTGTCGTGCCAGCAGTCAGGGAAGCTCGACGTAGCTTCATGCGCATGAGACTGGGGTGGAGTCAGGATGAGGTCTCTGTCCTCATACGGATGCGGAGTTTTCTTTAGGGGATTGAGGGTCAGATGTTGAGTACTATAAACCCCGCCCTTTTTAGCAAAGGAAAATCGGGAAGAGAACCGATTAAACCAAGTGAGAAAACCGAATCGGTTCACAAACCCGATAATTGGGAATGGACAATTTTGGAATTTACAACTCCCAGGTGATCCAAAGGGTTCAAAATACTATGGAAAAGAACCTTAGGACAAATTGGAAGAGGAAAATTAGACCGATTTGGATGAATCGGGTCCAACAGGATTGAACCGGTTTATGGACCGAGTCGATTCATGAACCGGAACCGATAGAGATCGGGCAAAACAAAGGAATTCAACTCCATTGTACTCCAAAGAAATTCATAAACCTTGGGAAGGAGCTTTAGAACAAAGTGGGAGAGAAAAACCAAACTAGTTCGGGTGAACCGGACCCGAACCGGATTGAATCGGTTTAAGGACCGAGTCGGTTTATGAACCGAAATCGATAAAAAAAATGGTAAACTAGGAATTTTATGGACCCTAAGTGATCCAAGGAGTCACAAAAGACATGGAAATGGACTTGTGAAGGAATTGGGGATGAAAACCAAACCGGTTTAGGAGAACTGAATTCGAACTGGTTCAGACCGGTTTGAACCACTATTGAACTGAATCCTAAATTCATTTTTCTAGGTGGCTTAAATAATTCAAATTGGAGATTTCAGGCCACCATTGGATAGAGAATGACTTTAGATGAATTTAGAAATTTTTAGATTTGGAAAACTCGGTCGAATGGGAGGTGAACCGGCCGGTTTAAGCTTTGAGCCCAGTTCGGACCGATCCGGTCCGATTCAAAACAATGTCATCTTCTTCCTCAGGATGATAGCACTATTCACTCGTCGGGAAATTGAAGAAACACTGGCAAAGAAGAAACGCTTCTATTCGGGGTGTTTCAGGTCTTCAATGTTAGGAATAACGGTGCCAAATGGACGGCCAATGGATCTCCAAGCTCCCTATATAAAGAGCCCCTCCCCATTCATCCTCTCAACATCTGAAAACTTCATTCTCTCTCAACTGCTCCATTTTTCGGCAAAGCTCAAACTAGAGCTCTAACATGGGGTCTTTTCTAAGCCAAACAAGGTGAGGTCGGGTTCTTTAGAATAGGGGTGAAGTCAGCTACAGGTCTATAGTCTCCGTTCACTCCGAGGGTCGTCGGCGAGACACTGACGTGATGAAACATTGAAGCAGCTCCGGCGGACCGAAGCGGCCCTATTTCGGCCGAGTTGAAATCGACCAATTCGAGCTCTCCTCATGCCAAACCAAGCCTTCCCAACACTTCCTCAGCCCTTCTACGGCCGAATTAGGACTGAAAGGTAAGCCAATTTGGCTCCGCTTTACAATTTCCAGCCAGTGCTAGAGAGAGAACCGATAGAATTTAAATGATGAAATTCTAACTCAATTTGACATCAATTAATGCGATTCTTGATTCTAGGATAAACCTCATGATGAGAGCTATCTGCCTAGATCAGAATCTCGGGCCGCCGTGCCTTCACCGATGAGTAATCGAAGCTTTCTCTCTCTACAATTCGTTTTTCGGTGAAGCTCCGTATGAGCTCGTTCTGGCGTCAAAACTCACGATTCAAAGTTCTATGGAATCGTATGAACATGGAGGAACTCAATTTCAACTTCAATTTCAACAATTAGAGGCGTTTGATCAGTCAATTTGATTAAATCAAATTCGGCTATGTTAAAAAGTTGAAATTGGGGGAAATTTGGGATTTTCCAAATTTAAAGGACCAAAATGCAATTTTATGAAATTGAGGGTCAATTGGGCATGAAAATAATGTTGAGGACCAATTGAGGAATTTTGGAATTTTTGGGGCAAAACTTACCATTTTTGTAAAGGAAGGGCAAAATGGTAATTTTGGAAAAGTTGGAGGACCAATTGGAAAATAGGGAAATTAATCCCCTTTTAGTGAAATGGAATAAATTGAGGTCCTATGATAAATTTTAGAAGTTTCAGGACTCAATTTGAGGAAAAACTGGTATTAGGGACTTAAAGTTAAAGAGAAATAACTTTAGGGACCTAACTGCAAATAAATGAAAGTTTGACTTTCTCATTCATTTGGAATAAATGAAGGCAATAAGGTCGAAGGATAATGAACCGAGATGTTAATATCGTGTAGGAACACAAAGTACCGAGAACGCTAGCATGGACAAGCTCGCGTGAATACAAAGAACCGATCTAGTAGAATTTACGGCATTAACGGGTGAGTGGGTTTACTAACATCATACCCGGTTGGGATGATGAGCACAACTTAAAATTAAAAACCACTTACTGGTTGTGAGTGGAATTATATATCCTACCCGGTTGGGAATGATAAGTGCCTCGGTATAAAAACCCACTATTTAGTGGTATTTTAATCATCACCACTTAGAGAAAGTGATGTGAAAATTATGTGAAAAAACTACTTACCGGTTGTAAGTAGATCATACCCGGTTGGTATGCTGAGACTTCCTCGAAGGAAGTTGAAAATCTGTTCATCGGTTGTGAACAGAGATGTCCTTATACCGGTCGGTATAATGGACAGTGAAAACCTATTTTGTCGGAAGTGCTCTCTCCTAACTGTGTGCCATTGCTTAAACTATCTGGGAGACCTTTTTTACGGGAGCTTGAATAGCTCTTATAGGCTAGAATGCCCAAATTTTTGAAAATCTCGTACAGTGGGCCCAAGGGTAGTTGGCATGAGTAGGAGCTCATAAACAAACATGATATATGTGCCATAAAATTTAATAAGTGAATTGTTTGGCCATGGTACCAAGATAGGACCGACATGCTTAGTCAACTAGCGGTAGTGTGACATGACAGGTCGACGAACCAGTCAAGACAAACAATTGTGGGTTGAGTTAAGAGTCGGGGTCGTTAGACCAGTGGCACCACATATTACATGGCAATATGAGACAACATTGTTTATGCATGCACTATGAGTATGAGATCATCAAGACGCCCATGAGGGGTAGTGATGCGTCTTAAGGGCATTGGATGACCTAGTGGCTATAAGAGCAGTTCGTCGTTCTAGGTGTTTGTGCGAAATTTGGAGTAGCACCAATCGCATGAGATCAGGGTGGGGATAGGATGAGGTCTTTGTCCTCATATGGACACGAATAAGTGATTTCAGGATTGAGGGTCGGATGTCACGAACATCCACTCATTCTCAGGGTAGAAGTGGTCATGCTTCTATCCGGGTGGAAGGAAAAGTCGCTCCAAAGCCACTAGCGGGTTCAATAGTGATACTAACTTGCGAAGGATGTGTGTTGGGTGATGACACACTGGTCACTATGAAAAAAATGGAAAAAACTGAGAGAAATTTTAAATGAATGGATGTTTTAAAAGAAAGGAGTTTGGCACACTCCATATAAATATTTTTCTTAAAAGTTAGAAGTAGACCTTTGAAAACCCATTCACCGAGTAGTCATACTCACCCCCTCCCTTATATCCCTTTTAAGAAATCCCGAAAAGCCTACCCTAAAAGACCATTAACTAAGATACCTGTAAGATAGGTATGCAAAGTTTAAAAATTTCATGCAGTTTTGATTATGCTATTCCAGGAAATGGTGCAGGTTTAAAGGACACCTTACTCTTTACGGTTTATTATAAGGGGGAACTTTTAATAAACCGGGAGAGTGGCTGGTTGTTCATGGGGATCCGACGAAACCGGGTCGGGGCGTGACATGTACATCCACTCATTCACAAGGTATAAGTGGATGTACTTCTATCTAGGTGGCTGATAAAGTCGCTCTGACGCTACAAGTGGGTGCAGTGGACGTGCTACCCTTCGAATGTGTGTTCCCTTCATGATGAAGGGCGTGTGTTGGTTGATAAACACACCGGTTGTGATTAATGATGAGAAATGGCCATGAAAACCATGATTTGAGAATGAAAAGTTTTTAAAGAAAATAAGGAGTCTGACACACTTCAATTTAAAAAAAATATTTTATTGAAACTTCTTTTTTTGAAAATACCTATTCACTAAGTTGTAGAAACTCACCCACCCTTTTTATCCCTTTTCAGGAATTAGAAAAATAACTTGGGATAACTCCAAGCTTTACCCTCTGTCAAGTATAATTAATTTTTCTTAAGTTTGTATTTTATTTGATATATGTTATTACAGGGAACAAAGTTGAGATTACGTCTGGCTCCTCTTGAATTACAAAAGGGGGAAACCCCTCTTAAACCAAGAGAGTGACGGGTTGTTCACGGGGATCCGACCAAACCGGGTCGGGGCGTGACACTACCCATATGATGGACCAATGTGTCAATGCCAGACTATTTGTGTGAGCACCATTGCTCAAACCACATATACACCAAGTTTGTTCACTATTGAGGGACAAGATATTTTCCCCTTCACTTAGGTTTGGTGCACATAGGACTCCCAAACCCCTTAACACACTAGACCAACATTCATTCCCCTTATACCAACATTGTTGTCCAACAACCCTTGGAATCATCATTACCCCATACTGTACGCATAATGATCCTACTCAATAATCACATGCATGTCTTTTATTATTAATAAATTATCTTTGTTCTATTAGCTATATGAGGCGAGACCCATTTCTAACTCAATAGAAATTACTTTGCACACTCAAACCAATTATCAATTATTTTATGGCTTGGTTCATAATCTATCGCTATGGTTATTCACGGGACGAGATACATTTCCATTGGCCTTGGGCCCACATAACGCATATTTTCTAAGTCCAACCTTAGGCTCACTTCTTTTGAAAATGACAACATTGGGGCCACTTAACATTCTTAGTTCATGCTCATATCAGGAGTATTTAGGATTCGTGCTCAATTTATTATTCATGCACATAATAGGAATATATCCTAAGAACAATTTTAAGTGGGGTTCATGCTTTCACAAGAATATATACTTGGGAAATATTTTTCGGCATCTCATGCTAAACATTTTATGAGCAATAACGCATCATCGATCTAATCGGACTTGATACTAGAAATCTCAGTCACATAATCTCTGTGCTCCTCTTGCATGATTATGTATGATATGTTCCCTACACATCATTAATGGGCTTAATAAATATACTTTGGGTCGGTTGGTATTAATTATATCTGTAAAATTCCAAAATTATGGTTTTGCTCCTACACCTTAATTTCATAATTAAATCTTAATACAAAGAAATCTAAATAGGTTTCTAAATTTCATACCTTCTAGTCTAAATCTTGTTCTTAGGAAAATCTAAGGCTAATTGTATGGGTGTCAAATTCATCATTCGATGTAAGGGCAATTTTGAAATTTTACCTTTTTTTAATTATCCAAACAAGGCATAAGGGCTTCCTATTTTCATCCATCCAAACATGCCTTGAAGGTATTTGGGTAATTTTCCTTCACTTCTAAGGGCATGCTCGTCACTTTGCAGATATGCGCTAAGCTCACTACTAGCATTCAATAGGAATATGAAGCCCTTCTCTCATTTGATCTCCCAATTCCTCTCCATCATCGTATCTTTGACCATGCTCCCTTTGCTCTTCGTCCCACATCTTCCATCAACATACCTTCTCCAACTATTGTGAACTCCTCAAGTTCCAGTGGCTTATCGTCGTGTTGAGGTTTCTTTGTCCTCAAATTTCTATAGATGGAGCTGTGCTTCATTTGTCCAAAGACATCCCCCAAGTTTGTTCGTTTGTTTAATCTTTTCTAATGGAACTCTTTTGAAGCTCCAACTATTGGACCTGACGTGTGGCAGTGCATCAAAGCTAGGTTAACGGACTAACCTAGACAAATAGTTGCAGGTTAGGTTAAGCATCGAGGCCGTTGGACCATTGGCACCAAAGATAATGGGTATATGTGAAAAACTTTTGTTAGTACATGCACTTGTGGTATGGGACCATTAAGACACCCTAGGGGGTAGTGATGGGTCCTAAGGGCTACTAGATGACATGGTAGAGATAAGGGCAGTTCGTTGTGCCAATCAGTGATGAAACTCGGAGTAGCTTCTTGGGTAAGAGACCGGGGTGGGGTCGGGATGAGGTCTCTGTCCTCATACGGACATGGAGTGGCATTTGGGTCTGAGGGTCGAATGTCTAGAACATCCACTCAGACCTAGGGTAGAAGTGGACACAAAAGCCTAAAAGAGGGAAATTGATGGTAAGGCATGAAACATGTGATTGTAGAATATGTGGTTAGATGACTCTTGTGTAAGCAGATTAAGGTTAAACACCAAAAGCCTAGAGGAACGCTACAACCTCTCATTATTCCTAAATGGAAGTGGGACAAGATCATCATGGATTTCATGATCGAGTTACCCCCTTTTGTGACATGGCACGATGTTATATGTGTAATCGTGGATTGGCTCATAAAAGTTTCCCACTTCCTACCCATCAAATTGACAAACTTCATAGAGAAATTGATGAGACTGCACATTGCAGAAATTATATGGCTACATAGAGTACCAGTGTCTATAGTATTTGATAGGGATCCTCAATTTACATCAAGATTTTTGCCTAGCCTACAAAGCTCCCTAGGGACGAGATTACACATGATTACGACCTTTCATCCTCATATGAATGGGTAGTCTGAGTGTACTATTCATACTTTAGAAGATATGCTTTAAGCTTACCTACTGAACTTCGATAGGAAATGGAAGGACCAATTGTGCTTAATGGAATTCACATACAATAACAACTACTTAATGGAATTCACATACAATAACAACTATCACGTTAATATCTTGATGGCCCCATTTGAGCCTTTATATGGGAGGAAATGTAGAACAATTCTATACTAGGATGAAGTGGTATAAGAGACCGATTCAAGGATGCCCTAGACAGAAAAAAAAAAAAAAAAGAGCTATGTTGATAATTGACATTAAGAATTAAATTTTGAAATAGGTTATAAGGTTTTTAAGTTATCCCCATGGAAAGGTGTGCTACAATTTTAGTTTAAGGGCAAATTAAACATGAGATATATCGACCATTACACAATGGTAGAGAGAATTGGCTTGGTAGCTTACAAGTTGCAACTACCACCAAAATTATAGAGAATTCACAACATATTTAACATGTTGGTATTAAGTTAGTACAAATTGGATCTAAAACAAGAATTTGACTAGTCTCCACAAAATTAGAAGAGACATTGATATACGAGGCAGAATGAGTATGTATTGTGGATAGTCAAGACAAAACACTTCAAAGAAAGAAGATTGACATGGTGAAGGTATTACGGTGCAACGACTTGGTAAAAGAAGAAACTTGGGAGCTTGAAGCAACCATGAGGAAGAAATACCTATATCTATTTTGAGTATTCATGTACAATTTTATAACATTGAAAAAGAGAAATGAATAATTTAAGTTTGAGGAAAAAACTATAAAAAATATGGGAATTGTTGTCACATCGTGATTTTAGAAAATGCAATTCAACCCAATTGAACTAGAAAACGTGGACAAACCAAGATTGGGAATCGAATCGTATTAACAGGCGATTCAAATAAAAATAAATAAATTTGGTAAAATAAATTGAAAACTTCAAAAGGTCTCCCTTAATTAGAAAATGGTAATTATTGGTCTCATATGGTAGAAAATCGATCAAAACATTTATAGAAAAATAAATTGGGCCAAAAACCAATCGTATTGGAGGAGAATTAACAAAGAAATGGGCACAATTGGTCGAATAGACATAGAAATTTGTTGGAAACTGCTCTAGAATAATGTTGAACTAGCCAAATGAGAAGAACATGTGTCTCACGTGTGTGTAGACGACTCTCCCCTCCGCTTGACAGGAAGTACAATAACCCAAAAATTGACCTGATTTCTTCCATCGCAACAAAAAAACTCACTACCAATAGAAATAAATCCGTGTAAACCTATTGGACCTACGAATTGACAGAGGAAAGTTATGTCAGGTAGCCCTTAAGGTTGGAGAGATGAGTATATAAGGCCTACCCCCCCCCCCCCCCCCCTCCCAGATAGCTCATTGAAATTCTCTTTGGATGTGAGCTTTCTAATACCACATCGACCTGACACCAGTGATAACCTTACCAATGTCAGTATGATAAAACAATAACTACTCTACAACACACAAAAATAGAGCATTTACTTCCCATTCAATTTTTTACACCCTCGATGGCCAAACATGACCAAGAATAATTCTGCGAACTCCTTTTGATCTAGCTAGCTAACCCCACTGACTTCTTGAATACTGAGTAAGTTTTGATGCCAAATAAATTTATGGAATTCTCAATTAACTTCCAATAATGACATAGTGTAGTAAAATGTCATTTGTAGACTACTTCAATCTCCATTTGGCATGAATCAAGAGTTCATAAACTCCTATGGGAACCAACTTTCCAACTACACTAGAGCAACTTGTTGAGTCGCCATCTCTGTTGAGATCTCGGCCTTCACTCGATTTCTATCATACTTCAGGAGGCTTTTTAAAATAGTAATAAACAATACAATTTTGATCAGTCCTAACCAGGCATGGACCATGGCGACTTAGGGGGAGTCCTTAGGACATATAATAAGTCATTCATAATTTTTGGGATATGTTTAGAGATTAGGGATCAAAATTTAATTTTGAAAAAAATTACAAGACCCATTTAGGAATGAGAAGTTTTGGGCAACTTAAAGAGAGTCTAGGGAACACTAGGGTCCCAAAGAAAATGATGGAAAAGAGTTGAGACTCAAATGATGACTTTTGAAAGCTTAATGGTTTAAGTGGAACATTAGAAAAAGTTTATGGGAAAATGGTAAATGGTGAAAGTTGGGGTCCTAAAAGATGATTTTTAGGAACTTGGGACCCAAATAAAACCAAATAAAGTTGAGGGACCTAAAAGAGAGATTTAAAAATTTTAGTGCCCCAAAAGGATTATTATGTAAGCATAACGACAAAATAGTAATTTTACCAATATTTAAGGACAAAATGTAATGGTTTGGAGGGTTAAGTGTCTAAGTGGAAACTTAGGGATTTTTTAGGAATTGGGATAAATATGCCAAATATTGGGAATAACTTGGAGTTATGAATAATGATATAATGAGTTAGTAAAAATGTGTTCATCGACATGTCAATCGAATTAAACAAGCCCAAGGGGAAAAACCATGATTTATTTTTATAATTACGTGATAGTACAAGAGGTGTCAATGTGATCCAAATCTAACATTGGTTATATTGTTTGTTTCATGTGGAGTAAATATAAGATCACGCTTCTTGAGATAATTGGAATTCCATTAGGATGTACAAATCCCAAATAAAAATGTCACTGTGATTATTGATGGCAAGTTTGATTGGACCTATCACTACACTTCATGACTTTCTATGGATTCCATGATTGTGTGCATAATTTTTGGAAAAGTATTATAAAAATTTGAGGAAAATTACATGGAGTTATAAAAGGATTCATGTCATATTATACTTTGAAAAGAAGGGCTTAAGCCATTATTTTTTTAATTATAAAGAATGGGCTAAAGGTCCAAGTGAATTATAAATGAGTTATAAAGATTTCTTTAAAAAATGTGAGTAATGAGGTTAGTTAGATAGCAAATCGAGCCTCGAATGATAGGTATCTATCATGCCTATCAGATCATCCTCTTTTCTTCCATGCATATATAGTGTGCTTATTGTTTATGAGAACAATGTGGGCAATCAACAACACACCTATGGGAGGTTGTGTCGATGTTGGGATTAGACTATAAATGGTAGAATAAGGGAGTTGTGTTTTTAGCTCCCAAGTTACATAATATCTATGGAGACATAAGGAAGAGGTATGCACATATTTATGAACATAGGAGATGTAGTACGTCCTTAGTATGTGGGTATTTCGATAGAGCATTGGCTCGAATACCCATATGACTAGACAATTTTTGTGTAGAACTTTGAGAGTGCACTTGTGCACATACCTTCATAGATCTCGATCGAAGGGACAACTCTTGTGTAAAGCTTTTGTGAGTGCACAATATGCGCATACCCTTGATGAACTTGAATGGTCGATGAATAACTTTTGGGGGCATGGAAGAGCCATGTTGTGTTTTAACATGTTGTTGCTTGGCTTACACGTGTGTTGTGAATTGAAGCCTTATATTAATTCTTAAAAAAATGGTAAACTCTAATTAAAGGGTTTGAAAACCCATAGAATATGTAAACAATATGTGGTAAAGCTAATAAAATTATTCATATTAAATATTATGATTAGAAGTTGTGGTTAAAACCATGTAGCGGCCCGACATTAGTAACCTCATTCACTGAGTTGTGAGCTCACCTCCTCTCCAAACTACATTCAGGTGAAAATAGAGGTATGTGTAAATCTACAGGGTCAGACATCACCTACATCGTTCGTGCAACTTTAAGGTATACATCTCGAAGTACGCATACAAAAGTTGCTTTATTTTTTATAGTTATTGTTATTTTGCGGAATTTCATACAAATATTTGAAATACATGATTTAGGAAAAAAAGTTTTAACTTTCCGTTGAAATTGTGATGTGTGTTGTATTATGAGTCTTGGTCTTGTTGGTACTACAAGTGTAAACCGCGTGTTCAATAATAAGAAAGCCAGATTGGGGAATCGGAAAATTTCGAGTAAAAATCGAGATTAAAATGAACTGGAACTCATAAATTGAAGTATACATGGGAATGTGTAAAATCCTAAGTGGCCAACAAGGACATAAAAATTATGGAAAACAACCATGGGAAGAATTTGATATGAAAATCAGATCGGTTCAGGGTCAATCGGACTTGAACCGAAATGAACCATGGAGAACCAGTTCAAAGATTTATTTTTATAAGTGACTTTAAAATATAATTTTGAAAAATTGAAATCACCATTGGATAAAAAATGAATTTAAATAAATTTTTAAATTTTAGAAAACCTGTCGAATCAGGCTTAATCCGGCTGAATTTTGATTTCGGGTCACCGAACAGATCCAACCGAACTGGTCAATTAACCGTTGCCAAGTCAGCGACCAGTCGGTAGGCACGAACAATCAACGCACAACACGTGGAAAAGCATGCATAGTTAGTGCTTGGAAGCACTAGCTAATCAAGGCATGACACATGTCCTCAATCAATGGTAAAGGAGGAAAATCCACATCAGCCACGACCGACCTATAGGAGAGCGATATGTATCCTCAATCAAAGGTTAATGGCGGCGAAGCCATGTTAGTCGGTTTGGCCAATGAGAAGTTGACACGTGGCAAAGGCGCCACTCAACATCTGACTCAGGTGTCAGAGAAACGGTCGACCAATCAGGGGTCGACAACGTATTTAAATTAGCTAATCAGAGGATGCCATGTGTCACAGTCAACTACCATGTTGGAATGAGTGACCAATGGGAGGTCGCCACGTGGCTAGTCAACAAGTTAATGGCTGACTCGAACGTTGAGTGGGAAGTTACGTCAACGAAACCTGCCAATCACAATGAACCATGTGGGAGTTCGCATGTGCGGCACATAGTCATCTTCCTCCTTGGAACGTTGGCAAATAAGGATGAAGGAATTGGTCGCTCAGTCTCTGATGGCCGAAAAATGCTCTAGTATGACCGTGAACAGGCGAGTTCGGGCCAAGTCAAGGGTAGATTAATAGTCTGGTCATTCATCGAGCTCTTAATATAAAAAGCTCCTCCCCACTCGACTTCATCATCCCGCAAATGACTGAAAAAGAGAGGGTGTTCCATTTTTCAGTGAGATGCAAACTAGAGCTCCAACATGGGTGTTTTCTCCAGCCTCTGATGCCACAATTAGGCTCCCTAGAAACAAAAGGAAGTCCTCCACCCTGTTGCACCCTTCGTTCAGCTTGAGGACCAATGTAGGAGCATCGGCGAGCTAAAATAGTACCGCTGCTCTGGCGGTCACGAAAAAGCTGAATTCCTCAAGCTGAATTTTGGTCACCCCCGACCTTTTACAGTTGGGCCAACACACCCACAACCCTCCTCAACCGACCCTCGACTCCTGGAACCTTTGAGGTAAGCCAATTCTACCCTATTTTGTCGGAATATCAAAGTTTCAGAAACTGGAACACAAAAACTTCTCTCATCGAATTCTGTGTGCTCAGGTGACCAATTGACTCGCTCTTTGATCCTAGGAGGATCCCTGGGAAGAGCACTAGCCACTCCTATCTAGAGCTCTAACCGTCGCCCCCTCGCCGATAAGAAAACTGAGCTCTCTATCTAGAAACTTTTCTGACGAAGCTCCATTTGCGCTTAAATTTGGATCAAATGAAGTCGTTCAAATGTCAGGATGCTCATAGGGAGATGGGGAAAGCGATTAGCAGCATGATAGAGGGCAATTAATTGAGTTTAAGTGGTCAATTTGATAAAATAAGAATTCAGGAGTCAAGTTACAATTTTTTAAAAAATTGGCCAATTTGGGGATTTTTGGAAAATTGGGGGGTTGAATTGTAATTAAGGAAAATTATGGACTTGAATAGAAATAAGAGTACATTAGGGACTAAGAGGGATATTGGAAACCTTAAGGACCTAATTGAGGATAAAGTAGATGTTAGGGACATAAATATAAAGTTATAAACTTTAGGGACCTAATGGTAATTAATGCATAATTTAAGGACCTATGTGCAAATACATGAGAATAAGAGGTATTTTATGCCAATTTTCTTATGTGAATACTCGAACCTTGTAGGATTGGCTATTTGAGGACTTGTGCAGAGGAGCACATAGTCGATCGAGATCCAGCCGGGATGAGCACATCACAATTACCAGGTGAGTGGAATTTCAGACATCGGGACTGATCGAAACTTTTGAAAGATCATGCTTCATTTTGAAAACTGATTTTCCATAAATATAATCTCCTAACTATGTGAATCCGCTTAAACGATTTGGGATTATATTTCTAAGGATAGCATGAATTATGATGTTAGGATAACACATGAGCGGTGTATGGATACACCTCAAGGGATATGGTCGAGTTCGACCATCGATGCGGATATGTGTGAGGCCCATAATCGACAGGGGTGGGCTAAATCTAGTATGGAGCAAGTGGACCAAAGGCCGCATTTTTTTCAAAAAGATGAAGTAGGCCCAATGCCATATTTTTAAAAATCTCGCACCAGTGGACCCAAGGCCAATGGAGACGGGTTCAGCCCTATAAATAAGCTTGATTTAAGAGCTTATATGAAATTATTAAAAAAAATCGGGTAATGCTTGTGAAACTACCATGTCGAAGCCATGTTGCAGCCTGATGGGCCAGTGGTGCAAAGATAAAGGCTTTAAATCAAAACTCTTGTTTATGATTGCAAACGTACGAGGCTAAAGAGACACCCAATTCAGGGTAGTATTGGTCCTAAGATCTATTGGACAACAATGGTGATATAAGGGTAGTGATCACTATTTCAGTATGTCTCGATGCTCAGGGAACTTCATGTGCACCAAGACCAGGGGGAAGGACCAGGTCGCACCCATAAAGTATCTAGGGATCGAAGTATCGATAGGTATGTGGGATGAGCTATGGAGCTCATGCAGACTTGTGGTGGAGGTTGTGGAATCTCACTGAGGTAGATGGTAAAGGTGTTCCGAGCCACTTGTGTAATAGACTGAGATTGTTTAGCCTCTGAGTTTCTGTTTTGCGACCATTTGTTTCATTTATGAATAAAGGGCGTGTGTTTGTTTGAGGTATGAAACAAACATTGGTAGGTTCACTAATTAAACCCCTTCAGCTAGGAAGATATCTACCCCAAGCTTAATAAGATAAGCTAAGAAACAAGGAGAAAACTTTTATTAATGATAAGACAAGTGGTGTCTTGCTTATCACGTGATTTTCCATAAAAAGGGAAAAATATTGTTTAAATATTTACTAAACCTTGAAGTCATGTTGTCCTACAACCCTGCTTACTGAGTTGTAGAACTCACCCCCCTCCATTATCCACTTTTAGGGAAGCTCGTATACTAAGGAGAGGGAAGTCGGAGAAGCAGGCCAGGAATTTACCCAAAAAGGTAACTTTATTAAATTATTTTGTTTACTTTGTTATGGAAAATATTTGTACTTGTACGCTTTTACCTTGCTTAACCTAGCTTAGTAGGAATACCATTCTAGTACGGGAAGGGGTGGCGTGTTGTTAACAAGGATCTAACCAAATCGGATCGGGGTGTGACAATAAGGGTGAATGTACCCACCAATATAGTATCGAGAGGACGTAACGAGTTATTATTGTTCATTGTCTAGGTAATCGAGTCGGGACATGATACAGGATGTGACGCAATCAATGATGTAAATATGCATATGCATTAAACATTGCTTTGTTATATAGCCAATCACTCAAACATGCATAAAATTGATACTCAAACAAATGTCACATGGGCTTCATCATAAACATGCCTTGTCATCATCCATCTTTTAAAAATTATTGGGCTACCCGACTATAATAAAATGTTGAATCTCTCCTCGTCTTTTGCAAATCATCAGATTTTTACTTGTCTTTCGGTAAAATATTAGGTCTCTACATGTATTTTACAAATTGTCAAGTTGTTACTTGTCTCTCGATAAAATGATAAGTCTATGCATATCTTTCACAAATTGTCGTGTCTATTTCGATAAAATGTTAGATCTCTTGCCATTTTTCACAATTTGTTGGGTTATTACCCATCTTGCAATAAAATATCAAGTATTTTTTCGTTTTTCACAAATTAACATGTTATTACCTCTCTTTTATAAAATGTCAAGTCTTTATCATTTTTCACATATTATGAGATTATTATCTATTTTTCAATAAAATGTTAGGTTTGTGGCTATTTTTCAAAAATCATAAGGTTATTAACAATATTTTAATAAAATGTTGGGGTTTTGCTTGTCTTTCACACATTGTCATATTATTGCACATTTTTTAATAAAATATCGTATCTCTCCTTTTTACAAATTGTCCAATGTATTGTTTTCTATACATATTTTACTTTCTAATTTTCTTTAAAAAAAAATAGTAAATTCATTTTATAAATAATAAGTAATCTATTTATTAGTTCAATTGAACTCGATATTAATAAATTTACTCACCTTAAATTAGGATTATATTATTACTTTATTACTTTATTTCATAATCATCTATTCATTCGACCTACTTTACTTGGTTATTTCTTGTTTGGGTAATAGGTTGGATTATATCTATATTATTTGTATGGTCCCTTAACTCTTATTTATTTATAGTTTAATCATTTATAACTCGATTTTTATAATTCGATCATTCAAGAATTTTAATTTATAGTTTGGTACTCAACTTTCTCAAGTTTACTTTAAATTATTTTATATTTGTATTTATTTCTCTAAAGTTTAATAATTTCTTATTTAATTCCTTAAACTTCTCTTTTTCACATTTTTACTTTAAATCTTTACAATTTCTTCATTTAAATTCTTCAAATATCCTTATTTCCAAGTTGGTGATCATATTTTCCAATAATTTTATAAAATGATCCCCAAAGTATCTATATTATTTGTATGGTCCCTTAACTCTTATTTATTTATAGTTTAATCATTTATAACTCGATTTTTATAATTCGATCATTCAAGAATTTTAATTTATAGTTTGGTACTCAACTTTCTCAAGTTTACTTTAAATTATTTTATATTTGTATTTATTTCTCTAAAGTTTAATAATTTCTTATTTAATTCCTTAAACTTCTCTTTTTCACATTTTTACTTTAAATCTTTACAATTTCTTCATTTAAATTCTTCAAATATCCTTATTTCCAAGTTGGTGATCATATTTTCCAATAATTTTATAAAATGATCCCCAAAGTTTATTGAAATTTTAATTTTATTATTTATATTTCAAATTCTTCTTAGTTTAGTTTCTAAGCTTCGAAATCATTCATAAACACATCAATTTATCTCCCCTTACTTCTACGAGTAATTTGGGACTTAAAATGATTAATAAAACTATTTTTAACTTTAGTTTCATTTTGGTAGGAAACAATATACTTAGTATAAATTGGGAGAAAACTTGAGAGTGAGTTGTGCAACTCTAACCATGGGAAAGACCAATGATATTCTAGGTGTGCTTCCTAGGTTGGTCAATGGATGGTGGAGGCCTTGGACTTGTCTACATTTCTCTGATCACTCTACTGGAAAAAAAAATACACAAAAAGATGGGCAACCACAATTGGGACATGAAAAGGTTACCAACATCGTAGGAAGGTGATGAAAATGTTAAGAAAGGTCAAGTGGGTCATCATGGAGCTTCGCTAACTGATCAAATTTGAGTTATTGTGAAGGTTAGATGTGTTAGGTGGAAAATCATTATTTTTAATTTAAAAATTAGGGGATGACTTTAAAGCTTGTCAGATATTTTCAAATTAATGTCATGTTCGACCAAGACTACATGAAAGTAGAGGTATTCAAGTAGGTTATATAGTAGGCATGTAGAAGTATTCAAGTAGGCTATATAGTAGGAAACTTGGGTAAAGGTTAAAGCTCTAAAACTAAGTTGTAGAAAAATAGAACACCAAACATGGTGATGAACAAAATGTGTCCTACATGCTGAAAATCAGTCTTAGTTTTTGCCTTCCCTCATTTATATATTGGTTGTACCAAAAAAAAAAAAATACATTCATGAATAAGTACATTCCATATTAGATGATATTATTGATGAGGAAATAACATAAGTTCTCCTTAGGAAGAGCTCTATAATTGGTGCAAACTCAAACTTTATTAAGAAATTGTTCCTTGATGTGAATGAGGTCCAATTTTGGGTGAGACTTTGTCACTCCTCCGTATAAATTTCATCATATTTTTTTGGGCTCTCCAATTTTTTATTTAGAAATATATTTTTTAGCAATAACTTATATTGAAAAAAATATTTTATAGATATAAACTAAGCCTTAAATGTTTTTTTGGCTAAAATTTATTGTAAATATTGATTAATTAAGGTAATTTACACATTTTTTACTTTTTTTTTGCACAATCACATTTTTTACTTAAAATTGAGTTTTAATGTTATGAATAATACAAGCTCACAAAGGGTTTTACCCTTTTGGACAAACTATACTCAAAATACTATATGTGAGATTCTGTAAAAAAAATCCATTGAAATATGAATGTAATGTGTGATAGAAGATTAAGACATGCTGTCAAGACATAAAACCTATCTTTGTATTACAAAATAAAGAGTGCAATTATTATTTTTTTAATATTAAGATAGCGAACTATTTAAGGCATTCATCGATTCCCTTATAAAAAAAATGCATTCGCTAATTCATGCAAAAATAAATACGGGCGCAGAATGAAAAGGAATGATTGATGGAAGGGAAGAAGGTGACGGACGCCATTTAAGGTCTAGATGCATGGCCCTATTACATATAATAATTATTAAATAAAATCTATTTAAATATTACATTTTACATTCCTAATTTCCAATATAATATTAAAATTGTAATTATAATTATAACATATATATTTTAAATATATATAAGAAAATATAAATATTTTCTAAAAAGAAAGAGAAGGTATAGATGAAATATATTATTAATTAAAATATCAAATACATGACTATTTGCCAAAAAGATGAAATAATATTTTCGAAAGTTAAAATTTTATATATAACCCACATATTACTTATAGAAAAATAGAAAGTACTAACAAATATTAATAATAAAATTCTTTAATATTAAATTTCAATAGTTTAACAACTTAATTATCATTTTGAGCTATTATTTGTCAATTGTAGCCGTAGGTTATGTTCAAATTGAGTGTTAAGTGGTGTTGTACGGAAAAAAGTGATGGATTTAAAAAAGTTAAAAAATTTTAAGAATTTTTTGTTTGTATATAGTTTAAGTGAGTGTAATAATTATTAATGAAAAAATTTAGGTATTAAAATAATTTAATTAATAAATTATACAATCATTTCAAATACATGGTGTAAAATTTTATAGTTAATTCTCATCACTACAAATTATTTTATTTTTTTATCAAATTAATAATTAATTCACCCTCCAAACCCCTACTACTCCATATCAGTATAAACCACTCAATCCACGTACTTATATATATATTTCTCTTATTAATATATAAATTTTATTAAAGGATTAAATTTATTATTAAAAGATTAAATTTATTGATTATAGTCAAACGGATAATATTGTGACAACTAACAATTATTTTTTTTCTAGAAATTAGCAATTATTTATGAGGTTATATTTCCAATAAATTTGACGAGAACATAATATTTAATTATATGAATGAGATGGGTGTAATACATTGTATTACTTGATGTTATAGCATAAAAATGCCAAATTGAAAAGACCAAAATTAATAGTTTATAACGCATTAAGTTAGCAAATTGTTAGTGCACTCAATACTATTTTATGTAGATTTTATAGAGTTCATTAATATATTTATTTGTAAATTTATAAAATACTAATAATTTAGGACATCAATTCCATTTTTTAATCATCTAATTTTTTATTTAAAAAATATTAGTAATTTAATTCCCTTGTTAAGTAAGCCAAATGTAAATCAAAGGGAGAATTTTAACAAAATATTTAAATTATTATATTAAGAGATTAAATTATTAGAAATTAAAATTAATAAACTAAATTATTATTATTTATAAATTAGATGAAGAGAACAACCTAATATTGTACTATTTTGTCTACTGCAAAAAAAATATTAGAGTTCCATTTTAGCGTCTCTTTTGTTTAAGAGATGTAACTTTTATATTTGTTAAGTGAAATTTTTTTTATATATTAAATATTGTCGAGAAAAGGGAAGAAAGAGGAGGGAAGCGGAAGAAATCTCTCTCTCTCTTCATGGCATTGGATTCGCTAACAAACGCGTTGCCACGGAGAAGAAGAGGAGCCAACGAGGCCTACCGAAGATCAGTTGCTTTGCACGATCTCTGAAGCAAACTCGGGAAAGATTCAATTCTCCTTTTTCTTTTCATTTTGATTAATCAAATTCTCATAGAATAATATTAGTCCAGAAGGCGGAGTGATCCCTTAAACCTCCGCCAGGTCTTCCTTTGCTTCTCTGTTAAGGCTGCTTGCTAAGGGGGCGAAGGAGCCGCGACAGGAGAAGGGTATGTACCAAACTTTCTTCAACTGAATCGATTTTTCTATGCAGGTTCTCGCTCTTTTCCTGTTTCTATTGACTGGTCCGCTTAAAGTTTTCGTCTTTCGTGAGTATCGGTCGGGTCCTCTGTTTCATCGACATTTGTGGCGTGTTTCTTATGCATTTCATATGCTTGATCTTGAAATCGCAATTTCAGTATTTTGATTCCAGTTTGCAATTTTTTTATCAACTCTTCTCTTGATTTTTTAAAACGTGGTCGCTGAATACCGAATAGGATTTTTTGTATCTTTGTACTGATCAGAAAATTTGTCTCTGGTTCATCGTATTCGCTGCTCTGGTTTTTTTCCTGTTTCTGGTCTTTTCTGATCATTACATCATTGCCTGGTTCATTTGGTGAAATTTTAGATTTGGAAGAATTTTTAAGGATCGCAGAGCAATTGGTGTTTTTTTCATATTGAGCTCAGGAATATCCCTTTTAATAGTCCTTTAGTTTTTTATATTCAAATAATACGTGATATTGCATCATTCTATCTTCTGGAATTGTTTGTCCATTTTCTGATGCTGATACATGTGTATATTCTTCAACCAGCTGAAGCAAATTCGGCTAGTGCCTTTGTTTTGATTGGCGTCTAATTTATGGCTGAAGAGCATAGAATTAGGCCACTCACGCCTGGGAGAATAAAGAGGGAATTTGTCAACCCAAGGAACTCAATTGGCCCACCAAAATTGGGACCAAACTATCTCAGAGCTTCAACTGGCTCCTGCCATGATTTTTGCAAGTTTGGTAAGGCGCAGGCTTGTGAACCGAAGGCTAAGGATTTCCTGCGCAGGAAGCCTGTCAAAAAGCCAACTGAAGATGAAACTCTGGTGAAGGGTGCAGATTTCCTTGAAAAGAACCCTCCTGCACATCGGCCCACATCATCTTCTGATTCTCATATTCATCTACCTCAAGCTCATGACGTTGTGAGACAGAAGGACAAGAATTCTGATAGGCGAAATCTGGTGAGAGGTGATCTTGCAACAGAGAGGAAGATGAATCCTGCAACGAAGACCAATCCCTCCTCCAAACCAAGTGCCGTTTCACCAGCTAAAAAACCCAACAAGATAGCTTTCTTCTCTACAAATGGGACTTCAAAACAAGCCCTTCCAATATGTGAGACATTAAAACAAACCCGAAAAGCCAGTGATACCTCAAAATTAGTTAAGAAAATCGGAAACACCTCAAAGCTAGTTCCAAAGGCGGATGACAACTCAAAACAAGTCCAGAGAATCAATGAGAACTTAGTAGCAGCTCCGCCAAAACTGAAAGAGAGGAGCGTGGCACCTGTGAGTTCTAATTCTTTGTCCATCAGGCCTTTATCCTCTTTCAATCCCCCCTCTCTAATTATACACCAAAAGAGGGGTGAGGTGAAGCTACAAGAGAACTCAGGCACCCACAAAGTGATGACCAAGAATCTCTCTGTGCCATCCAGTACCTCCCCACCCTCCAAGCCATCCATCAACAAAAAACTTGTCTCCCCTCCCTCGAAGCCATCCATCAACAAAAAAGTTACAGCCAACAATGTTTTTGAGAGAACTGTGGTAAAGGGAACAACCTTTGATAGAGCATCCCCTATGAAGAGCAAAGACAAAGCCAAGGATAGCAAGGCGGTAAGGGCAGGCAACAGAGAAAAAACCATTGTTAATGTGGAGAAAGTACCAAATATAGAAGAAATGGAGAGTGATGCATCTAAAATGGTTCATGACCAGAGTATTGACCAAGGAGTTAACTTCAACTTACAAGAAATGGAGAGAAAACATGTGGAAAATACTGGCAATAAGTGTATTATGGAGAGTACTTTGGTGGATGTAGAAGAAATAGAGAGGGAATTTCTGGAAGGGACTGCTATTGAGGGTATTGAGGAGGGTACGTTAGTGGATCTAGAAGAAATGGAGATCAAACCTTTGGAAGCAGCTCTTAGTGAGCACATTGTTGAGGGTACTATCTTGAATGTAGAAGCAGAGAGCCAGCCTCTGGAAGCTGTTGTTAGTGAGTGTAATGTAGAGAGAAATATCATGCAAGTAGGAGAAATTAAAAGCAAAGCTGAGATTAAAATCATCGAAGTTGAAGAAATTGAGAGCATACCCTTGGAACCAGTCATTGATGAGAGTACTTTAGTGAAGGTAGAAGAAGTGGAGATCAAGCCTTTGGATGCAGCTCTTAATGAGCGCATTGTTGAGGGTACTATCACAAATATAGAAGAAGCAGAGAGTGGGCTTCTGGAAGCTGTTGTTAGTGAGTGTAATGTAGAGAAAAATATTATGCAAGTAGGAGAAATGGAAATCAAAGCTGAGAGCATACCTTTGGAACCAGTCTTTGATGAGAGTACTATTGAGGATAAATCCCCGCCTTTACCTGCATCAATAGCTGAGTCATCATCCTTGTCTCCCTGCAGCTCCCCCTCTCCTCTACAAGATGAATGTCAAACAGAATCTGAATATAGCGTGAGTGAATGGGAGGACTACTCTGCCTCTGAGTATGAAGAATTCGATTTAAAAGAGGGCGAAGCTTCAGAAGAAGGTGATGGAAAGTCACGTTACAGAAAGGGTGGGTCTCATCGTCCCGAGAATGATGAAGGCATGAACCCCACAAAGCTGCAGTTTAGGAGGGGAAGAATAATAGATGTTCAGCATGAGAATAATACTCCAAGGAGGCTTAGGTTTCGACGAAGAGCAGTACTGGGTAAGAACCAAAACCAGAATGTTGAATTTCGGATGAGTGATTTGAAGAGGAGGCAGATTGTGCGTGAGAGCAATAATGATGGGACAGATTATGGGTCTGGGAAAGTTTTCCTAAGGCATAGTGACATTCAGGAGAAGAAAGATACAAAGGGTCTGTTCAATAATGTGATAGAAGAAACAGCCAGTAAACTTGTGGAGACGAGGAAGAGTAAGGTCAAGGCCTTGGTTGGCGCATTTGAGACAGTCATCTCTCTGCAGGATATTAATCCTTATGCAGATACATAGCTCAGTGCTGGAGAAATAAGAGTTTGGTTTGCTGTTCTTGCTGACAAGAGAGTAAAGGTTCAAAACCTGATCATGAAGAAAAGGTTGAAATTTTATTTGACAAACACATAAAAGGTACATAAATTTTGCATACAGTTCAAATGGAATGGCTTTTCTGTCCGTGGCTTTTATGAGAATGTAATCCATTTTGTGATGATTGATGCGGACATAGAAATGTTCAGTTTGTTTCTCCCTGTTTTCACCTTAGTGCTGCTTGTGAGTTGAACTTTTGATGGTGGGGTTGTGTTCTGTGTTCTCATTTCACCTGGTGTACAGTCTTAATAGAAAGTTCTGAAGTTATTGATCTATAGTTGTTCAACTGTAATAGAATTGATCTTCTATGTAAAAGCAAAAGGACTTAGTCTTATTATCTTTTAGGAAGAAGCAAAAGTGGTGAAGATCTCCCCTTTTGCAAACAGGATTCATCTTCCATTTCCTATTTTCTTCTAGAGGGTTGAACGAGGCAAGTCAATAAATAAGGGAAAGAAGGGCAAGGCGTGGAAGAAGAGAATTTTATGCACAAAACAATATGTAACATAAATAACAAAAATGAGATCTGTAAAAATTCCTCCATTACCTACTTCTACAAATTACCATCAATTGGTACCAATATTTAACATAAACTGAAAAATGAACTGATCCAAGGGAAAAAAAGAATAACAAATGCAAAGATTGAGCCTCCGGAAAGACATGCACCAGCCATCCTCTTCACATGCACCACCACATTGATCCATAACACTAACCAATCCTCCTTGCCCCCTTTTGTACTTACACTTTTATTCTCCATACATGTGATAAGAAAACTCCCACAAGTGCCCCAATCTGATCCTGCAGGAAAACAATGACTATCCTCTTTCCCAATAACCAAAAATAGACGGCAACAAAAAAAATAAATCGATTTTTCCTATGTTACAATGAAAAAAATACCCGTGCCCATGCTTGTAATAGGTGAATCCACTTCTTCTATAGTACTTGTCTGGGATGACAGTTGGAACTGGACAGTCCAAAAGTTCTTTCACTATATTTATATCCTCAAAATCTTGGGCAAGAAAAGTATTCCCAATGTAAACACTGCTGCATTTCTCTATCCTCAAGGCAAATTCATTCTAGTGCAATAACTTTCTGCTTATTTTCGTAATCTGTCCTTATGGCTCCAGGATGTGACAACTTCGAATGAAATCATTGGAGTAGTTCAAATACTTTGCCCAGTAAGGCCGAAGATGCTCAAACCCAATCTGCAACCAAGGTTTTGACTGACCATTGTAATGTATAACTGCAGCTTTCTCTACATTCTCAACACTTGTCTTGATCTGATATCCTAGGCCAAGCAAGTGCCAAGATGGGTCAATTGGGTGGACATGGCCTTTGAATGCTATCAGAGCAGGCGGTAGTGTTCCAAGCTTCCACATTGTCAGATTAGACTTCAGGTTCTGCCGAAGTTAAAAAAAAATAAACAAAGCATTTTAAGGAACTAGCTTGCTCAGAGATGCCATGGGAACAGAAGAGAAAGGATGATGGAAGTCATGGAATATGAGTTTGTTTACCAGCTTTTCATCTTTTTTTTTTCTTAAGAAAAGAATGAATGTATGGAAATGTAAATACAATAATACCTCTTTCAACCAGAAATGGTAAGTATCTTTGATATCAGTCTTCCTCCAAGCACGGAGATCAAAGACATTCATCCCATATGCCCATGCACACTCTTCAGGATCCAAGTGTTTTTCAATAAGTGGGTGGGAGAAGTTGAAGTAGTTTTTGAATCGCTTGGACATCACCCATTCATCCTCACCTCTGCATGTCTCCACAGCCCCGTTTACATGCCCCTCAAGGTCAATCTCCCACAGAGGGGATAGGTCCCTTTGAATGACAATATCATCATCCAAGAAGATCACCTTGTCAAGCTTCGGGAAGAGCTGCCATATTGCACATTTAGAACATACATTCATATAAAAGAATGATGGGGGAAAAATAAAATTTCTAGTAAATAAGTATAGCAAAATGTAATTTTGAGATACAAAAGAACAGCTCTAGATACCAGAAATTCTCAATCAATAGCAAAGTCCTTGCCCTTCAAGCATGTGACAATGGGACTTGCAATTTCTTATGTCCAGAATTGTTCTCAAACAAAAAACTCTCCCATGATAAATTATCCATTGTTCTCAGCTGATACAATTCAGAGATATGTAACTAATAAGACTTTGAAATAATATGTTCTTAGTTTGGCATACAGTGCAGACTCCTAACAAATGGATATAAAGTAAATCATAAATGTCACTATTTTCTATTACACCACATAATGCATAAAAATAAATACCACCTATTAGAAGTGGAATTGACAATATGACTTAGTTAACAATAGATATTAAGAATTCACATTTATCAAGAAAGGAAACTGATATGATGTTAATTCACAAATTCCTCAAGGGCATTCTTTAGGTTCCTTTCGGGGATTAGTAAATATGCAGATGGGCACATTCTTTTTCATTAAATGTTTAAAATTTTCTTCACATAACATTTTTGTTCTATTAGATTTCCTTGGCATGGAGCAATTGGACAGTAACAAGCATACCTCAGGTAGGTAAATTCTAATGTGGTTGAGGAGGGAGATATATTTTGGACTCCTCGCCTGCAACTTGGAAGCAAAAGTCCTTGGAGTTGTGGTACTAAAGTTTGCACCTGCTACATGATTCCCATGGTAATAGTTCCTAATCCCATAATGATTCTCAACAGCCTCTAGCACAGGAACATTTTCCCTTGTTAACCAATCAAACTGATGAATACCCTTAACTTCAATTGTAGAATGGGATGGAGGATTCAAGGCAAACCAAGAATGCATTCCTGCATAGGTTTTCTTATCAGTAATTACATGAAAGACTATCTTCTCCGGCTTTAAGGATGACTGGATGGTGGAGGTCACAACAACTGAGGCAGCTAAGATGTTATCTGTTGACAGGATGAAGTGGTAATAGGAGTTATCAGAGAGAAGAGGTAGAAGTTCAGGAGAAGGTAACTGTTTACGGGCATGGGCATTGGAGGAATATTCATCAGTCAAGCGGAGAGAGAGACAGTGGATGCCCTTCGGGATGGAACTGGCAGCAAAGTGCTTATTCATCAGTTCTGCAAATTTTGATTCCCTGATGTCTCTCTCAAATTTATCCATCTGCAAAATGTAGGCATAAAAGAGACATTACAACTATCTGGTCTAAATCAAACATATAAGAAATATGGCACTTCTAACATAGAATTTACAAAAAGAAATAAAGCTAAAACTCTTCTCTACAACCAACTAAAGCTCCCAAAGGTGGATATGTTATGTAAAATAACTTATAACCATTTCATAGAAAGAGAAATAAGGTATAGTTGCTTTTCAAAGAAGTGTTTCTCCAAGAAAGAATAAACAGTTCTGTTTATACTGTAAAGAGTAGGGCAAGGAGCTATAGAAGATAGGTTTGATTATTCACAAAATATAAAAAGCAGCAAAACTTGATTTTTTTCTCTATAAACAATCAGATCTTGCTTCTAGACAAGTTATGCAAAGTGGAGATTAATCTTGAATAAATTCATGGAGCAAAATCTTCAAAATGAAAAGTAAATATAGGAAAATCTAATGGCCAAAACAAGTATATACAAAGGTAGAATTTTCCCTGCAGTATTTGTCAAAAAACTTGAGAAATTTATACTCAAGTATGACATACCATGGCTCTTAAAATAATAGCAAAAGTCCTCGCATCGTACTGGCTGTTCTTCATCTCAGAAACAAGTTGACTAAATGAATCAGGCAGCTTTACTCCATCTGGGATTTCCATAGTGTTAACTTCATTGAGGATCTTGTAGAAGTCTCTAACTATTCTCTATAGAATGAACAAATCGACAAAGAATAGTGCAAGTGATTTGTCCACTCATGCAAATATGTTGGTTTAATCTGGAAAGGGGAGATAACTGAAGCAAAATAAAAGATAGAGCTAATTACCTCTGACTCATCATTATGATGGAGAAGCCTTGGTCCAAACCGCCTACCCAAGCAATCTTAACAAAATGAAAAACAAAAGTTGGTTCACAGGAAAAAAACTTCTTTTCACTAAATTAAAGTATACATTCAATACAAAATAATGGCCAGGGAAGCAAAAAAGACAGAACGTGTAACCACGTTATATAAGCATAAAACTAATAAAAACAAGAACCAGAGAAGAAAGCATTGAAGATCCATTAGGAAGGACAATGGTATTTTAATGATACATAAATGTCAAAGGTTCACTGTTCATTATACAGAAAAAATAATTTTTTTCATAGCATAATAAAATTCATTGACATGTTTGAATAAATGAGTGTATAGTGAGCATTTTTGCAATGGGAGCCCACAAATAATGCATCTGAAACTCATCAAGGATGGCATAAATGGCGAAAGCAGCCGATCTGCCAAAAAAAGTCGAAGAAAAAGCATGATGGTAGAATAATAACTTCCGAGTTTAACTGAAAAGCACAGTTGGAAATTAAAACTCAGAAAAAACAGCAAATAAAATTACTTAAGCACCATAACCATGTCATAGTAAAGTGAACAACAGGTGCAACTGCCAATACAAATAAACACATAAGAAATAGCAAGATTAAACAATCTTTTCCATCCAATATTTGCACAGAGCCACAATTGGATATGGAACAAAATGAAAAGACTGGTAATGTATACGAGATAAGTGTAATTAACACAGAATTAATAGAATAACTCTATAACACTGATCAGTTACAAACAGGATAGATAAAATAGCCTACCAATGTCACATCACAATCGCATTCCAGCAGGGATAGAGCAAAGAAAAGCTGCAGAATCCCAGACTAGGACAAGAATCGTGAAATTTGAGGCAACCAAGCACCAAGATCTAGCAAATTCATAACATTATTAAACAAAAAACTACAAGTATGGCAGAGAGAGAATAAAACGAGTACCGAATGATGAGCACTTGTTGACACCTTCGAGCGTGACGACAGCGGTAAGAATGAAGACAAAGGGCAGAAGAAATGCGAGGATGAGAATGGTGTGAAAGAGGGTTCGGTAGGAGATGTGACGAGCTGCCACTTGGATCTTCATCAAGTCAACAAACCCATTGCCATTGTTGCTGCTGCCGTTGCCACTACTTGATATCGTTATACTTCTCATGCTAGGTGAGAAGCGCAGCTGCATTTCCTTGTATCAGGCAGCTCCGTCACCCAAGTTTCAGATGACAACCCTTCCCAAAAGATCCCGGACAGTACCAAGAATGATGACAGCAGCAGGTCGCGAATGACGATAAAGACGACAGCCCTTGTGGCGATGACCTCTCAATGCTCACCATCAGATTCATTCAGGCCCAATTGGCCCCTGCTCTAGATTCGCACGACCCATCTCCCAAAAACATCAATCGACACCGAAGGAGGGGCATGCTCGACGATCTTACAGTATTCACCATCAGATTCAGCCCTGAGAATCGATCTCTCGGTCTCTGGCAATGTAAGAATTTCAGCTCCGGCCGTGCTGCTTGAAAGATCGCATGTATTAGACGGATCGAAGTATGGAATTTTGGCGTTTCAATTAGATTTGTGCACGGGGAATGGACCTAGAGACGCCTCTAGCTTCCAGGATTTCAATCGCCTGCAGATCAAGAGATAGATATATAAAGATGGAAAGGTGTAAGAGAGAAGACAGAGGATCTGCTATGTTTTGGTGTTTTCGTTAGCTATTTTTTTTTTAATTTTTATGCATTTTTGCAATAAGATAATAAAAATAGTGCTAAATGCTAATTGCTAAGAACGGCCAAATTTTGATTGTATTACGGTTTTTAATACAAATTGTATTTTTTTAGCACAAAAAACCTGAAATTCCCCTATTGTACCAAATACAGTCCACATTCCATTTTTTTTTTATTTTTCGTAATTTATATTGTAGTTTTACAACTATGTGAGTTGTCAATGCTTTCCATGGTGCAGGATACCTTTTTATAAATTTTAAAATATATATTAGAAAATTTAAAAAAGGAGTCAAATCCATTATACATGTGTGGCAAACTTGCAGGTGGGGGTTAGCTCGTGTACCCATGGTAACTCGAAGTAGGGCCGAGCGGAACAACGTAAGAATTGAATGCCTCCCTTAGGTTTAGTGTGGAATTAAAAAGGTAAAAGGAAGCTAATAATTTTGAATATGGTAATGAAAAAAAGCTTATAAAAACTAGATTGAAAGTTTGAAAAGACTTAATTAGTACATTTTTTATTCAGTTTGGTATATTTATTCATTTTAATGCTTATACTATCACATTCCATTCCATAATTTATCGATATACTTTTCTATGCAACCTAATAATTCTTTTTTTTGTAGTGGTCTTATATTTTCTAATTTAAATATGGTGGAACTAACCTCAAAATTATAAAATATCTATTAAAATCTAATAAAAATTTTAATTTTTTATTTCAAATTCACTCGTGTAATCCAATAAAAATATTTTTTAAAAAATTATGGAAATAACTATAGTTGAAAATTAAAACTTAGTAAATAAGGAATGAGGCTAACTCGAGTCAGGTGTTGTGCATTAAATATAACTTTTCTTATTGAGTAAAATATAGATTTTATTTCATTAAATTGGCTCACCACCCATATATTTCTCATAAACTACCTAGTATAAAATTTTATATACTTCACTCTTAATGCCACTACAATACTAGTGGTTTACTTTCGCCTTTGTACACTATAGTCTTGAACCATCCTACTCATAGTTTAAGCTAAATTCGGGTTATTCTCGGTTTTCTCTTTCTATCTCATGCCTCTAGCGTGATATATACAATCATCAAAACTTAGTCCCGCATACAATTGTGGCTTATGCTTGAGCAACACATTTAAATTATTCATAACTCGTGTTTAAACTCGATAACTTAGAACTTAATAAAAGTAGAGGTAGCTTATTACCATAAAGCAAATAATCACGTGTTCGAAATGTATCGCTACTTGTACAATACCAGATCCGGAACTGTAGTGTTAGGATTTCAACGAATACTTTGTGTGTTTCCTTGAGAATTCAAACTTTGGATCCTTATTTGCCTCTATTGTGTATGCTGTGAGCCTGCTTGGAATCGAACACACAGAATGCAAGGAATGCTTGATCTCTTCATTTAAATACTATTGATGTGGGTCATACTCAACACCTCATAGACACCAACACTCTAGCATGTCTGGGGAGATCACATACGGAAAAATGCAACAATGGAGAGTTCACGCTCAAGATGGAAACCTCTCTATGGAAAGAATATTCATAGGTAGATCTTTAACGCTCACTTCACTACATTCAATACAACTTCATTCTTTTACAATACCTTATCACTTCAGGTTTTCCTTCTAACACTCTAACAAGCTCACTTCACTACATTAAATACACTTTCAATCATTTACAATACCTCATCACTTCAAATTTTCCTTGACACTCAAGAACAATCACTCATGCAAAGAGGTTTCAGGTATTTTATTTCTATATCTTATTCTCACTTTCTTATCCTCCACTATCTATGGTACATATAGTTATCTTTTATGTCTACCGAAAGCGGTTGAAAATCTTAGCAACAAACTCACAATAATTGGGTATTTTCTTATTATTATTTTCTATACAATTAAACTACTAAAATTGTTACATAGAAAATAGCTATGTGAGTTGTTGCTCTGACTCCTTGGATTAGATAGAGAGATTATTGTTTGTTGAATTCAACAATTCTAACAAAACAAACAATCACATGCTCGAAATGTATCACCACTTGGACAATAACATATCGAAAACTAGAGTGTGAGAGGTCTAATACACTCTTCCCACAACCGACATTATACTCGTGCCATTTCGTAGTTTGGTGTCTCAGCACTCCGGGATCTTGACAGTCTCATGCCGCTCTCTCACACACTTTGGACACTCAGGGCTGCACACAAATAGGCTACTCTGGCCCTATATAAAAATACGTAAAATAAGATGTTTGTTTACTATTTGATCAATGAATCTACGATATCTAGTTTGATATGTAAATACAAACTTTTAAGGCCAACATAAGGTTTTATAGAATTATTTCTCATTTTTCATAAAAACTTAGGACATAAGCCCATCTTTGAAAATTACTCGACCCGACTTTCTTAAAATTTTGGGTCCTATCATAACTTTCATAAACCTTAGGCCTAAGGCCATCTTTCATAAATTTTGGACCATAATCCATCTTTCAAAAATATTAGATCTTATCTCATCTTTCATAAACCTTGTGTCTAAGCCCATCTTTCATAAAAAAATGGGTTTAAGCTAATCTTTCAAAACCTTTAGTCGTGAGCAGGTCTAATCCTATCATTGAATAGATCGGCTAATAAGAATATTTGTCCGTCTATAATAGAAATTACAGTAGTAGGAATTCCATCTTTTGAAAATATTGGGCATCAGCCCAACTTTCATAAACATTGAGCCTAACCCATCTTAGTATTTAAAATTTCCCTACACGTCGTTTTCTATAATTTTCAAAAGTTATTTTATAATCACATAATATATAATTATATAGTTGTAAAAGTTTCGGTTCATCCAACCGAACGCATTATCAATAAACACATTCACTTTGTTTTGGGATGTTATCTCGATGAGTAGTTGATGTTGTAGCTCCTTTGTATATAGAGGTTTCTGATTTATACACATTGGTCTTTATTGTGGTTGTTTCGATCTCTATGTCGGAACCTTACAAGGAAGTCATAAATTATAAAATGTTGTAAACCCCGCACATTTGAGTTAAGGAAAACCGGGAAAATAATCGGTCAAACCGAATAAGAAAACTAAACCGGTTTATATTTGGGAATAAGCAAGGATTTATTAAACATTGGAAAAGAAACTTAAGACAAACTAGAAAATAAAAACCAAATTGGTTCAGGTGAACTAGATTCCATAAGAACTTCAAAGTTAAGGGAAGTATAATTTTTTGTAACCCGAAATTTTGGTCAAAAAATTTTTATGCGAACGTACGCCTTATCATAAATAGCCATCAATTAATATATATTTAATTATTGGAATTAATACCGAAATTAAATTATTGGAGTTAATACCAATAATTTATGGCAATATTAATACTAGTAATAAATCTCGACCATTTAATACACGGGTTTTACGACTATATAAAGAGGTCATCCCCATTTCATTCTCCTCACACCTGAACACTTCTCTCTCTCTCTCTACTACTCCATTTCCCGGTAAAGCTCGAACCAAAGCTTCGACTTGATCAAAGGTCGGGCTCTTTAGAACCGGGGAGAAGACAACTATCTGATAGCAAACTCCAGTCAATCCGAGAATCATTGGAGAAGTGCCGACATGATGGAATAGTGAAGCAACTCCGGCGGACCGAAGTTGCCCTATTTCGGCCAAGCTGAAATCGGCCATTCCAAGCCCTTCTCAGGCCAAACCAAGCCCTCCCAACACTTCCTCAGCCTTTCCACGGCTAAATTAGGACCGAAAGGTAAGCCAATTCGGCTCCCGTTTATAATTTTCGATCGGTGCTAGAGAGAGAGTCGACCAAATTTCAATGACGAAATTCTAATCCAATTCTGAATCAATTGATACAATACTTGATTTTAAGATGAACCTCAAGACGAGACCTATCTGCCCAGATCGAAAGCTCGGACTGTCGTGCCTTCACCTGTGAGTAATCGAAGCTTTCTCTCTCTAAAGTTTATTTTCCGGCAAAGCTCCGTTTGAGCTCGTTCCGATGTTAAAATCTACGATTCAAAGTTTCTTAGATAAGTGGGTTTACTAACATCATACCCGGTTGGGGATGATAAGTGCCTCGATATAAAAACCCACTGTTTAGTGGTATTTTAATCATCACTACTTAGAGAAAGTGATGTGAAAGTTATGCGGAAAAACTACTTATGGGTTGTAAGTAGATCATACCCGGTTGGTATGATGAGACTTCCTCGAAGGAAGTTGAAAACCCGTTCATCAGTTATGAACGGAGATGTCCTTATACCGGTCGGTATGATGGACAGTAAAAACCTATTTTTGTCGGAAGTGCTCTCCCCTTACTGTGTGCCAATGCTTAAACAATTTGGGAGACCTTCTTGATGGGAGCTCGAATAGCTTTGATAGGCCAGGGGCCTCAGTTTTGGAACTTGGGGGCTAGTGGCACCACAGATTACATGGCAATATAAGAAAACATTGTTTGTGCATGCACTGTGAGTACGGGATCATCAAGACGCCCATGAGGGGTAGTGATGCGTCCTAAGGGCATTGGACGACCTGGTGGCTATAAGGGCAGTTTGTTGTTCTAGGTGTCTGTGCGAAATCTGGAGTAGCACGAAGCGCATGAGACCGGGGTGGGGACAGGATGAGGTCTCTGTCCTCATACGGACATGAAGAGGTAATTTCGGGATTGTGGGTAGGATGTCACGTACATCCACTCATTCCCAGGGTAGAAGTGGTCGTACTTCTATCTGGGTGGCAGGAAAAGTCGCTCTGAAGCCACTAGCGGGTTCAGTAGTGATACTGACTTGCGAATATGTGTAACCTTTATGATGAAGGATGTGTGTTAGGTGATGACACACCGTGGTAAATAAGAAATGGTGGAAAACCCGAATTTTTAAGTGAAGGGATTTTTGAAAACAAACGAGTCTGGCACACTCCATATAAATATTTTTCTTAAAAGTCAAAAGCTTTTAAAAACTCATTTACTGAGTAGTCGTACTCATTCCCTCCCTTATATCCCTTTCAGAAAATCCCGAAAAGCCTCCCCTTAAAGATCGTCAACTAAGATGCCTGTAAGACAAGTATGTTAAGTTTTAAATTTTATGCAGTTTTGATTATGCTATTCCAGGAAAAGGTGCAGGTTAAAGGACGCCTTACTCTTTACAGTTTACAATAAGGGGAAATCCTTTAATAATCCGGGAGAGTGGCAGGTTGATCACGGGGATCCGACCAAATCGGGTCGAGGCGTGACAAATGTAATTTTCAATTCACCATAACCAAGGGAAATCCAAATGCTAAAAATAAATCTAATTCCCTTACCTTAAAAGTTCAACCCCAACACTAAAAGTATAAATCCATCTATTTAGATCTAAGCCAACTTCCTAAGATTTAAGCTCATATTTTTAATGTGCCCAAGCCCAACTCTATATATATATTTGGGCTTAATCCCCTTTTAAGAATCCAAGCCCTTTTTCATGAACTTTATCTTGGTTGTTAAAGAATACCTATTCTCTAAAACTCATACGCCATTAATCTGAAAGTGTAGGCCAAATATTTTAGCAATCAAAGCCTAACTTTTAACCACCTATTTGGGTTGGAAGAACATTCCAATCTTCTCAAAAGCCCATTAAGCCCTTGGCCTTGACACCCACTAAAAGCCATTATGTGAAGCTACTTCAATTGCTCTACCACGAGTAGGTACACTGACCTCAGGCAAGTTAGGCTCACCTCGTGCTTTCAGCTTGGCACGTCAGCTACCATATTTGCCTTCCTTGGGTGGTACTCTATGATCAGGTCATAATTTTTTATTAATTCTAGCCATCACCGCTGCCCAGGTTGAGCTCCTTCTATGTCAATAGTTATTTGGGGCTCTTGTGATCTATAAAGATCCAGCACGTTACCCATACAAGTAATGCCGCCATATTTTGAAGGTGAATACGGTGTCTGTCATCTCCAAGTCATGAGTTGGATAGTTCACCTCGTGTTTCTTTAGCTATCTGGATGCATAGAAATTTACTTCCCATTGCTGCATTAGCACACATCCGAGCTTGTGTCCTAATGCATCACTGTACTCAGTGTATTCTCCCTTGTTCATGTCCAGGACAACCAGTCCGAGAGCAGAATTGAGTCAATTTTTAAGCTCTTGAAATGCTGCCTCGCATTTTGGGCTCCACTAATACTTGACATAATTTTGTGTTAGCTATATCACTGGGGCTACTATTATGGAGAAATCCTCTATAATCCTCCAGTAGTATCTGACCAATCCCATAAAACTCCTCAGCTTGGTGGGGTTCTTGGGAGCCTCCCAATTGGTCACTATATCTATTTTAGCGAGGTCTACTTGAATCCCCTTCCACGATATCACGTGCCCTATAAACGCCATTTCTCTTAGCCAAAATTCATATTTCGAGAATTGTTATACATTTGTTTCTTCCGTAACTCTTCCAACACTAGTTAGAGGTGTACCTCGTGGTCTGATTCTATTGGTGAGTACATTAGGGTGTCATCGATGAAGATGATCATAAACTAAACAAGGTAGGCTTGGAAGATCCAATTCATTAAGTCCATGAGCGTTGCTGGTGTATTTGTTAGTCCAAAGGGCATTACCTTAAGTTCAAAACGCCCATAGTTTGTTTTGAAGGCGATTTTCTAGATATCTTCCTCCTTGACTTTCAATTTATGGTACCCTAATTTGATGTCAATCTTAGAGAAGTGAGGTGCTCCTTTTAGTTGATCAAATAGGTCATTGATCTTGGGGAGTGGGTAATAAATTTTGATTGTTACCAAATTCAGTCGATAGTAGTCAATGTACAACCTCATGCTCCCATCCTTCATTTTTACGAATAGGACTGGGGCACCCAAGGAGAGTAGTTGGGTTTGATAAACCCCTTATCCATTAGCTCCTTGATTTATTCTTTCAACTCCTTGAGTTCTACTAGTGCCATACTATCACGCCTCAACCCGGTTTGGTCGGATCCTCATGAGTAACCCGTCACTCCCTTTGATCTATGAAGGATTTTACTTCCTTCTAAACTGCGAGAAGTCAGATGTCCTTTTACCTGATTTTCCTATTATAGCATTATACAAAACTTAATATTTTAAAAAAACTTTACATACATGTCTTAAGGGTTCATCTTAGAGATATTCTCTAAGGGTTCGTGTCATAACCTGACCTGGTTTGGTCGGATCCCTGTGAACAACCCGCCACTTTCTTGGTTTATTAAAGGGTTTCCCCTTATTATAATCCGTAAAGAATAAGGCGTCCTTTAAGCCTGCACCATTTCCTGAAATAGCATAATAAAAACTGCATGAAATTTTAAATTTTACATACTTGTCTTACATGCATCTTAGTTGATGGTCTTTCAAGGTAGGCTTTCCGGGATTTCTTGAAAGGGATATAAGGGAGGGGGTGAGTACGACTACTCAGTGAATGGGTTTTCAAAGGTCTGCTTTTAACTTTTAAGAAAAATATTTATATGGAGTGTGTCAGACTCCTTTCTTTTCAAAAAAATCCCTTCATTTAAAAATTTGGGTTTTTTCATTATTTTTTAGTTATCGGTGTGTCATTACCCAACACACATCCTTCATCATGAAGGTTACACACATTTGCAAGTCAATATAACTACCGAACCCGCTAGTGGCTTCGGAGCGACTTTTCCTGCCACTCGGATAAAAGTACGACCACTTCTACCCTGGGAATGAGTGGATGTACGCGACATCAGACCCACAATCCCAAAATCGCTTCTTCGTGTCCATATGAGGATAGAGACCTCATCCTATCCCCACCCCGGTCTCATGCGCTTTGTGCTACTCTAAATTTCGCACAAACACCTAGAATGACGATCTGCCCTTATACTCACCGGGTCGTCCAAGGCCCTTAGTACACATCACTACCCCTCATGGGCATCTTGATGATCCCATACTCATGGTGCATGCACAAACAATGTTTTCTTATATTGCCATGTAATCTGTGGTGCCACTAGTCCAACGGCCCGACTCTCAACTCAACCTGCAGCTGTTTGTCTTGACTAGTACGTCGGCCTGTCATGTCGCACTGCCGCTAGTTGACTGAGCATGTCGGTCCTATCTTGGTACCATGACCAAACAATTCACTTATTAAATTTTATGGCACATATATCATGTTTATTTACGAGCTCTTGCTCGTGCCAACTGGCCTTGGGCCCACTGTACGAGATTCTCAAAATCGGGCATTTAGCCCCCAAGTTCCAAAACCGAGGCCCCCGACCTATAAGAGCTATTCGAACTCTCGTCGAGAAGGTCTCCCAAATTGTTTAAGCATTGGCACATAGTCAGGGGAGAGCACTTCTGACAAAACATATGTTTTCTCTATCCATTATACCACCCGGGTATAAGGACATCTCCGTTCATAACCGATGTACGGGTTTTCAACTTCCTTCGAGGAAGTCTCATCATACCAACTAGCTATGATCTACTTACAACCGATAAGTAGTTTTTTCGCATGATTTTCACATCACTTCCTCTAAGTAGTGATATTTAAAATACCACTTAATAGTGGGTTTTCATACCGAGGTAGTTATCATTGCCCAACCGGGTATGATATAAAATTTCCACTCACAACCGGTAAGTGATTTTTAATTTTAAATTGTGCTCATCATCCCAACTGGGTATGATGTTAGTAAACCCACTCACAACCGGTAAATGGTTTTTAACTTTAAATTGTGTTCATCATCCCAACCGGGTATGATGTTAGTAAACCCACTCACCCGTTAATGCCGTGAATTCCAATAAACTGGTTCTTTGTATTCACACGAATTTGTCCTTGCTGGCGTTCCCGGTATTTTGCATTCCTACACGATATGAACAACCTTGTTCATTATTACTCGGCATAACAACCTTCTTTCATTTCCAATGAATGAGAAAATCTAAAATTTTAGTTATTTGCAATTAGGTCCCTAAAGTTATTTCTCTTTAACTTTAAGTCCCTAATGTCAGTTTTTCCTCAAATTGAGTCCCGTAACTTTTAAAATTTATCCTCGGACCTCAATTTATTCCATTTCACTAAAAGGGGATTAATTTCCCAATTTTCCAATTTGGTCCTCCAACTTTTCCAAAATTACCATTTTGCCCTTCTTTTACAAAAATGGTAAGTTTTGCCCCAAAAATTCCGAAATTCCTCAATTGGTCCTCAACATTATTTTCATGCCCAATTGACCCTCAATTTCATAAAATTGCATTTTGGTCCTTTAAATTTGGAAAATCCCAAATTTCCCCCAATTTCAACTTTTTAACACAGCCAAATTTGATTTCATCAAATTGACTGATCAAACACTTCTAATTATTGAAATTGAAGTTGAAATTGAGTTCTTACATGTTCATACGATTCTAAGAAACTTTGAATCGCAGATTTTAACGTCGGAACGAGCTCAAACGGAGCTTCACCGGAAAATAGAATGTAGAGAGAGAAAGTTTCGATTACTCACTAGTGAAGGCATGGCGGTCTGAGCTTTCGATTTGGGCAGATAGGTCTCATCCTAAGATTTATCTTATAATCAAGAATTGCATCAATTGATACAGAATTGGATTAGAATTTCGTCATTGAAATTCGGTCAAATCTCTCTCTAGCATCGCTAAAAAATTATAAAGGGGAGCCGAATTGGCTTACTTTTTGGTCCTAATTTGGCTGTGGAAAGGCTGAGGAAGTGTTGGGAGGGTTTGGTTTGGCTTGAGGAGGGCTTGGAATGGCCGATTTCAGCTTGGCCAAAATAGGGCAGCTTTGGTCTGCCGGAGCTGCTTCACTATTCTATCATGCTGGCGCTTCTCCAACGATTCTTGGATTGACTAGAGTTTGCTATCAGATAACTGTCTTCTCCCCGGTTCTAAAGAGCCCGACCTTTGTTCAAGTCGAAGTTCTAGTTTGAGCTTCATTGGGAAATGGAGCAGTAGAGAGAGAGAGAGAGAGAAGTGTTCAAGTGTGAGAAGAATGAATGGGGATTACCTCTTTATATAGGTGTAAAACCTTGTATTAAATGGGAGAGATTTATTACTAGTATTAATATTGCCATAAATTGTTGGTATTAATTCCAATAATTTAATTTCGGTATTAAATTATTTGTATTAATTCCAATAATTTAATTTGGGTATTAAATTATTGGTATTAATTACAATAATTAAATATATATTAATTTATAGCTATTTATGATAAGTCGAGGTCACCCATCCTCACACTACTCTCGAGCAAGCATGCTTAACTTTAGAGTTCTTATGAACTCTCGTTCACCTGAACCAATTTGGTTTTTCTATTCTAATTTGTGTTAAGTTTCTTTTCCAAGGTTTAATAAACCCTTTGTATCACTCGGAAGTTGTAAATTTCCAAATTGCTTGTTCCCAAATGATCGGGTTTGTAAACCGTCTGGGTTTTCTTACTCGATTTGACCAGTTCTTTTCTTGATTTTCCTTAACTCAAAAGTGCGGAGTTTACAGTTCATCTTCTTTCTTGAGAAAAAGGGTTAAAGGGAGGTGTCAATTTCTACAATTCAGTGAGCAAATGTTGAGAAATGAGTTTTAAAAGTAACTAGTTGATAAAAACATTATACACATTGTTCTTTAAACCTTTCATCCTTTTTATTTGTTTTTAAAGCCATTCACAATTCTCACTCATTATGCGTGTTTAGCTCTTTTAGCACACTCCTTTCATTGGGAGTAATTTAACAATCATACGTACGCCCTTTATCATAAATGAGTACATATTGTTTGCCGGTGCAGCATGCCCATTGCACCCTTTATGGATAAGAGCATCTTTACCATCCACCATGATAGAAGTCCTCAACTTCTTTCTTGAGTCTTAGGGACACCCAAGGCGCCAGGCCCTCAAACTCCACATAATTTTGTGTCCGTATAAGGACGGAGACCTCCTGCCCGCACCCCAATCTCAATGTGCAAGAAGTCCCAACACTGTAGTTTCATGACTAACTGGCATGACGAGAATCCCAAAGATAGTAGATTCTCTGTCACACCACAACCCGGTTTGATCGGATCCCCGTGAGCAACCTGCCGCTCCCTTGGTTTAAGAGGGGTTTCCCCCCCTTTCTTTAATTAAGAGGAGCTAGACATAATTTAACCTTGTCCCCTAGAATAACATAAGTCAATAAAGGTGTAAGCTTAAAAATATCCTTTTAATCATACCTAATAAAAGGTAGGTACTGGTGTTTTCCTTAGTCATTTTTCTTACTCCTAAAAAGGGATATAAAAGAGGGGTGAGTTTCTACAACTTAGTGAATGAGTGTTGGGGATGAGTTTCATAAAAATAGATTTTTGTTGGAGTGTGCCAAACTCTTTATTTCCTTTAAAAATATTCTTTCCTCAAATTTTGGTTTTCAAAACCTTTTTTTCCTCATTTTCCACATTAGGTGTGTTTAATAGTCAACACATGCCCTTCATCAGGAAGGGATCACACATTCACAAGGCAGTCCATCCACTACACCCACTTGTTGCATTAGAGCGACTTTATCGGCCACCTAAATAGAAGTCCGTTCACTTCTACCCTGGGTATGAGTGGATGTTTGCGACATCCAACCATCAAACCCGAAATCAACTTCGTGTCTATATGAGGATGGAGACCTCATCCTAATCCCACCCTGGTCTCAGGCGCATGAAGCTACGTCAAGCTTCTCTGACTGCTAGTATGAAAAACTACCCTTATCTCCACCATGTCATCCGGTAGCCCCTAGGACGCATCACTACCCCTCTTGGGCGTCTTGATGGTCCTGAACCTTAGTGCATGTAAAAAACAATAATTTTCCACATAAGCCATTTAATCTTTAGTGCCATTGGTCCAACGGACCCGACTCTCAACTTGACCTATAGTTGTTTGTCTTGATTGGTCCGTTAACCTATCTTGTCGCACTACCGCCAATCCATTGAGTATGTCGGTCTTATCTTGATACCATGGCCAAATCACATCATTCATTAAATTTTTCATGGCTTAATATCAGGTTTGTTTATGAGCTCCTACTCGTGCCAACTGGCTTTGGGCCTACTATACGAGATTTTCAAAATCGGGCATTTTAACCCCAAGTTCCAAAATTGAGGCCTCCAGCCTATCAGAGCTATTTGAGGTTCCGTCAAGAAGGTCTCCCAAAATGTTTAAGCAGTGGCACACAGTTAGGGGAGAGCACTTCTAACAAAAATAATCTTTTCATTCGTCTGTCACACCAACCGGGTGTGATGACATATTCGCTTACAATCAGTAAATGGGTTTTTCACTTTCTTCTAGGAAGTCCATCATACCAACCGAGTATGATCTACTTACAACCGATAAGTAGTTTTTCCATGTGTTTTCTCACATCACCCCGTCCAAGTGTGATGTTAAAATGCTAGTTAGTAGTGGTTTTTTATTTCTAGGTGCTCATCATTCCAACTGGGTATGATGTGAAAATTCCACTCACCCGATAGTGTAGTGAATACCTCTTAAAGCGACTCTTTTCCTTCATGCAAGTTTGTCTTTGCTGGCGTTCCCAGTACTTCGTATTCCTACATGATATGAACATCCTTGTTCATTATCCTTTGGCCTAATAGCCATCATTTATCACAAATGAATAAAATGCCTAAACTTTTAGTTATTTACATTTAGGTCCCTAAAGTTATTTTTCTTTAACTTTAGGTCCTTAATGCCAATTTTCCTTCAAATTGAGTCCCGTAACTTCTAAAATTTACTTTAGGACCTCAATTTATTCAAAATCACAAAAAGGGTTTCAAGTTTACCAAATTCTCAATTTGGTCCCAAACTTTTCAAAAATCACCATTTTCACCCTACTTTATAAAAATGGTAAATTTCACCCCAAAAATTCTAAAAATTGACCAATTGATCCTCCAACATCTTTTCCATGGCTAATTGGTCCTCAATTTTGGGAAATTACACTTTAGTCCCTCAAAATTTTGAAATCCCCAATTTCCCCCAAAATTTTCCCCCTTTCAACTTGTCGAATTTGATTTCATCAAATTGACCGACCGATCAATCGAGGTTAATTGTTGAAATTGAAGGTAGACTTAAGTTCCTACACAACCCTATGATTTAATTGCACTTTGAATCGTATGAATTGACGACGGGATGAGCTCAAACAAATCTTCACTGGAAAACTGCATATAGAGAGAGAAAGCTTTGAAAGCTTACTATCGGGGGTGTGGAGGTCCGAGCTTTCGATTTGGGCACCTGAGGTTCCTTGTAGAATCAAGAATCTCATCAATTTATGTCGAATTAAGAGAGAATTTGGTCAGTAAACATTCATCGGTTCTCTCTTTAGCACCGATCATAATTTATAGAGGGGAGCCAAATTGGCTTACCTTTCCACTCTAATTCGGTCATATGATGGCTGAGGGAGTGTTAGGAGAGCTAGGTTTGGCCTGATGAGGGTTCGAATCGGCTAATTTCAGCTCGATAGAAATAGGACAGCTTCGGTCCGCCGGAGCTGCCTCAGTGTTCGATCACGCCGACGATTCTCCAGTAATCCTCAGAGCAATTGGAGACCACTGTTAGGTAGTTGACTTCTCCTCGAGTCTAAAGAACCAAACCACGCCTTCTTCAGCTCAGAAAAGCCCCTATGTCAGAGCCCTGGTTTGAGCTTTATCAGAAAATTGAGTAGCTGAGAGAGAGTGAAGTTTTCAAGTGGGTGGAGAATGAATAGAGAGGGGCTCTTTATACAAGGAGCTCGGGGACACTTCGACCTTCCGTTTGGCACCTTAATGTCAATCATTGATGGCATGAAACATACTGAATAGAAATGTTTCTTCTTCATCGGTGCTGTTCAATTTTTTGGCGAGTGAACAGTGTTGTCATTTGAAGGAAGAAGACGACACTGTTCCGAACCAGACCAGATCGGTCCGAACTAGGTTCAATGCTTAAACTGACCGGTTCAGGCCCAATTCGACCGAATTTTTCAAAATTAAACATTTCTAAATTCATTTTATATCCAATGGTGGCCTCAATTCTCCAATTTGAATTTTCTAAGCCACCTAGAAAAATGAATTTAGCATTTGGTTCAATAGTGGTTCAATCCGGTTTGGATTCGGTTCACATGAACCAATTTGGTTTTCTTCCCCAAATTGTTCTAAAGTCCCTTTTCAAGGTTTTTATCATTCTTTGGGTCACCCGCTAGTTGTAAATTTCCCGATTTGCCCATTCTCTAGGGGTTGGTGTCACGCCCCGACCCTGTTTGGTCGAATCTCCATGATCAACCCGCCACTCTCCTAGTTTATTAAAGGGTTTCCCCTTATTATAAACTGTAAAGAGTAAGGTGTCCTTTAAACCTACACCTTTTCATGTAATAGCATAATCAAAACTGCATAGCATTTTAACTTCACCATACCTATCTCACAGGCGTCTTAGTTAATGGTCTTTAAGGGTAGGCTTTCTGGGATTTCCTAAAAGGGATACAAGGGAGGGGGTGAGTACAACTACTCAGTGAATGAGTTTTCAAAATTTTTTAACTTTAGGAAAAAGATAAATTTTGGAGTGTTCCAGACTCCTTTCTTTTAAAAAAAATCATTTCATTTAAAATCTCGGGTGTTTCCACTATTTCTTATTTATCACGGTGTGTTATCACCTAACACAGATCCTTCATCATGAAGGTTACACACATTCGCAGGTTAGCACGACCACTGAACCCACTTGTGGATTCGAAGTGACTTTACCAGCCACCTAGATAGAAGTACATCCACTTCTACCTTTAGAATAAGTGGATGTACGCGACATCCGACCCTCAATACTGAAATAGATTCTTCATGTCCGTATGAGAATAGAGACCTCATTCCGTCCCCACCTCGATCTCATTCGCTTGGTGCTACTCCAAATTTTGCATGGTCACATGGTACGACGAACTGCCCTTATACTCACTAGGTCGTCCAATGCCTTTAGGACGCATCACTACCCCTCTTGGGCGTCTTGATGGTCACGTACTCACAGTGCATGCACAATCAATATTTTCCCATTATGCCATATAATCTATGGTGCCACTGGTCCAACGGCCTTGACTCTCAACTCAACCCACAATTGTTTGTCTTGACTGGTCCGTCGACCTGTCATGTCGCACTACCGCTAGTTGACTGACTATGTCGGTCCTACCTTGGTACCATGGCCAAACAATTCCTTTATTTAAAGTTATATGGCATATAATTCATGTTTGTTTACGAGCTCCTACTTGTGCCAATTGGCCTTGGGCCCACTGTACAAAATTTTATAAATCGGGCATATTAGCCTCCATGTTCCAAAATCGAGGCCCCCGACCTATTAGAGCTATTCGAGCTCCTATCAAGAAGGTCTCCCAAATAGTTTAAGCATTGGCACATAGTTAGGGGAGAGCACTTGCGACAAAAATATATTTCCTTTGTCCCTTATACTGCCCAGGTATAAGGACATCTCCGTTCATAACCAATGAAGGGATTTTCAATTTCCTTCAAGGATGTTTTATCATACCAACCGGGTAATCCCAACCGGGTATGATGTTAGTAAACCCACTCACCCGTTAATACCGTTAATTCCACTAGACTAGTTCTTCGTATTCATGCGAGCTTGTCCTTGCTGGCGTTCCTAGTACTTCATGTTCCTACATGATATGAACATCCCAGTTCATTATCCTTCGGCCTAATAGCATTCATTCATTTCAAATGAATGAGAAAGTCAAACTTTCATTTATTTGCAATTAGGTCCCTAAAGTTATTTCTCTTAAACTTTAAGTCCATAATGCCAGTCCCTAAAGGGTTTAAATTTCCAAATTTCCAAGTTGGTCCCCCAACTTTTCCAAAATTACCATTTTGCCCCTCCTTTACAAAAATGGTAAATTTTACCCCAAAAATTCTAAAATTTCTCAATTACCCCTCTAACATTTTTATCATGCCCAATTGACCCTCAATTTTAGGATATTGCATTTCGGTCTTTCGAATTTTCGAGAATTCCCAATTTCCCCCAAATTTTGCCCCAATTTCAACTCTTTAACATAGCCGAATTTGATTTCATTAAATTGACCAATCAAACACCTCTAATTGTTGAAATTGAGTTTCTCCATGTTCATACTAATCCATAGAACTTTGAATTGCGAGTTTTAATGCCAGAATGAGCACAAATGGAGCTTCACCGGAAACCATACTATAGAGAGAGAAAGCTTCGATTACTCACCGATGAGGGCACGGTGGTCCGAGATTTCGATCTGGGTAGATAGCTCTCGTCCTGGGGTTCATCCTAAAATCAAGAATCGCATCAATTGATGCTAAATTGTGTTAGAATTTCATCATTAAAATTCTGCCGGTTCTATCTCTAGCACCGGTCAGAAATTGTAGAGGGGAGCCAAATTGGCTTACCTTTTAGTCCTAATTCAGCTGTGGAAGGGTTGAGAAAGTGTTGGGAGGGCTTGGTTTGGCCTGAGGATATCCGATTTCAGCATGGCCGAAATTGGGCAATTTCGGTCCGCTGGAGCTGCTTCACTGTTCCATCATGCCAGTGCTTCTCTATAGACCCTCGGAGCGAACGGAAACTACAATCGTGTAGCTGACTTCTCCCTAGTTTTAAAGAACTTGACCTCACCTTGTTTGGCTCAGAAAATACCCCATATTGGAGCTCTGGTTCAAGCTTCATCGAAAAATGGAGCAGTTTTGAGAGATTGGAGTTTTCAGGTGTGTAGAGGATGAATGGGGAGGGGCTCTTTATATAGGGAGCTCGGGGACTCGTTGGACGTCCGTTTGGCACCTTTATAACAGACATTGATGGCCTAAAACGTACCGAACAGAAATGTTTCTTCTTCGCCGGCGCTGCTTCAATTTTCTGGCGAGTGAATAGTACTGTTATCCTAAGGAAGAATATGGCATTGTTCCGAATCGGACCAGACTGGGTTCAAAGCTTAAACTGGTTGGTTCACCCCCCATTTGATCGAGTTTTTCAAATCTAAAAATTTTCAAATTCATCTAAATTCATTTTCTATCTAATGATGGTCTCAAATCTCAAATTCGAATTTTTTAAGCCACCTATAAAAATGAATTTAGAATTTGGTTCAATAGTGGTTCAAACCAGTCTAATCCGATTCGGATCCGGTTCTCCTAAACCTATTTGGTTTTCATCTCCAATTCACCCTTAAGTCCTTTTCCATGACTTTTATGACTCCTTAGGTCACTTAGAGTCCACAAAATTCCTGGTTTACCATCTCTCTATCAGCTTCGGTTCATAAACTGGTTTAATCCGGTTCGGGTCTAGTTCACCCGAACCGGTATGGTTTTTCTCTCCCACTTTGTTCTAAGGTTCCTTCCCAATGTTTATAAATTTCTTTGGAGCACAAGGGAGTTAAATTTAACTAATTTTCCCATTCTCTATTAGTTCTGGTTCATGAACCGACTCGATTCATATACCGGTTCAATTCAATTGGATCTGGTTCATCTAAATCGATCTGGTTTTTCTCTTCCAATTCATCCTAAGGTTATTTTCCATGGTATTATGAACCCTTTGGATCAACCGGGAGTTGTAAATTCCCAAATGCCCGTTCACAAATGATCGGGTTTGTGAACCGGTTCGGTTTTCTCACTCTGTTTGACCGGTTCTTTTCCCGGTTTTCCTTAGCTCAAAAGGGCGGGGTTTACAATCGGGGTTTGTGAACCAGTTCGGTTTTCTTGCTCGGGTTGATCGGTTCTTCCTCGGTTTTTCCTTAACTTCAAAAGGGCAAGGTTTACAACTCTTCCCTCCTTTTCGAAGTTTTGTCCCCAAAACTTACTCTACATCCTTTGTACTGGAATGAACTTCCATTGATATCAACTTGTAGTTTATCAACATACAATCTTCTCGGTTGTTTCCGTTTATCCCTTATGTCAAATTCATTTAAGGTTTTCTTTTCTTTCCCATCATTTTCTCATTCCATTGAGCTTACTTTAACTAAGCATATGTCATTGGAAGGCTTAAGGTCATATACTTAAATTCACAACTTTCATTCCTAAAAGTACAATTTCTCCATCCCAAGATTCTTTATTGAAAATTTTAGGATTGAGAGTTCCAAAAATACCCAATCATTCTTGTATCTAATTATTCTCTTTACTGTTGACCTCCTTAACTCAATGTCCATTCAAACACCCTGTACATGCTTCCATAGGTGTTGGTGTTATCACCTTTTCATCCTATAATGATACTTCCCTCATTTGTTGGTTATTACAACTTTGTTCCAAATTTAATGCCTGACTTATCATGCTTAACTAATGGATTCTTCCTCACTTGAGTCATATTTCCTTAGACTGTTGGGCTTACATGTTCCCTCACAGTATGACGTTCTCTATAACCCGTCTTGACCTTTTAACATCTCTAAAATACTTCCATAATGACTGTTCTCAACCTTCCTATTTTTTTTCAAGGATAGTATAACCTTGTCCCTCTTTTTGGAAGGTGTGGAGGGCGACTAATTCTCTAGTGATTGCATGGATAATAGGATCACTTTCTCCTTCTATCGTGGGGTTGGTAGAAGGTATTAGTAAAGTATATGGTATATGGAAGATTTTGGCTACTCAATTCTCTGGTATTGAGAATATGATGACTGTGATTGAGATTGAAGATAAGTTGAACGCACTAAAGCAGGGGGAGCGAAGTATAATAGAATACAATACTGAGCTGAAAAGGTTATGGTCTGAACTTGATTATTATGATCTATTAATTATATCTGATCCTTTAGATACAGCTTCTATTAGAGCATGGATGGAGCGACGACGTGTGATTTGCCTCCTGAGGGGACTAAATCTAGAATATGAATACAAGAGAGCAATGACATGTCATCAGTCTCCAATTCCTCCGATGGAAAATGTTATTGCTGCACTAATTCATGAGGAGTCAAGACAAAAGGTTATGAACACTTCTAAGATATTAGCAATACCAGTTCGCTCTACTCTAGCAAAACCGATTATTGACAACTGACAATGCTATAATTGTGGGAGGAATGAACATATTAGCTGGAATTGTTCCTTCACACGTATTCCTACATGGGGTGGAACAAGGCATAGCATCAGAGGACGTGGAGCCTGAGGTCAAGGTCGAGGTTGTGGACGATTTGGGGGACAAACCTATCATGCTAAAGGTGCTGACATTTTAAACGACGACATGTGTTATGCTAATGCTGACTTGGGTACTATTGCACATGCATTTTCTTGTAAACCATCTTCCACATAATGGATTATTGATTCAGGCGCATCTAGACATGTGACAGGAACATTAGTAGAGTTTAATACATATACTAGTTCTCCACCTTTTTCCCATAATAGAGTTCAAACTGCTGATGGCACATTTCAACCGATTATGGAATTCGGCTCGATTAAATTCACTTCATCAATTACATTATCATTAGTTCTACATGTCCCATCATTTCCAGTTAATCTATTATCAATTAGTGCAATTAGTGATCAATTGAATTGTCAAGTAATCTTTGATCGAGATTCATGTGTCATTCAGGAAAGGAATACCAAGAGAATAATTGGGACTGGATAGAGGCTTGATGGATTGTGGTATCTTATGAGAGATGAGTCTAGTGCAGCTTTAACCACTATTTTGTCTGAACGAGCAATGAATGAAGTCATATTGGAGCATTGTTGTCTTGGTCATCTATCGTTTGAGAATCTTAAGAGGGTAAGGCCTGACTTGATGAATAATGTAGAACGTAGCAAGCTTGTATGTGATGCTTGTGAGTTTGGAAAACATACAAGAACACGTTATTCTTCTACTGGTTTAAGAAGTATTTCACCATTTTTTTTGATACATTCTAATGTTTGGGGACCATGTCCAGTTACTTCGATTGATGGATTCAGATGGTTTATTACATTTATTGATTGTTACTCAAGGATGACATGGGCATATTTGATGAAAAATAAATCTGAGACATTGGTTTGCTTTAAAGATTTTTTAGCTTTGGTGCAAACACAATATAATGCCAAAGTAAGTACTCTTCGTATAGATAATGATACTGAATATGTTAATAGAGAATTCTCATTGTATTTATCTACAAAGGGGATTCTGCATTAGACCACATGTCCAGATACACCAGAACAGAATGGAGTGGCAGAACGGAAGAATCGACACTTGTCAGAGGTAGCTCGCACCCTTCTATTTACAATGAATGTTCCAAAATATCTATGGAGTGAAGCAGTATTGATAGCAACATATTTAATTAACCGGATGCCTTCTCAGATATTAAACTTTCAATCTCCTTGTAAACTTTTGATGGGACGCAACATACATGCAGTCCGTCCTCGTGTATTTGGTTGCGTATGTTTTGTGAGAGATCATCATCCCACAGTAACTAAACTTGATCCACGTGCATTGAAGTGTATTTATGTAGGCTATTCTAACACTCAGAAAGGTTACAAGTGCTGGTGTACAAGCGAGAGAAGACTTTTTTTTAGTATGGATGTAACATTTCGTGAGAATGAACCCTTTTATGGTGAATCAACAACGTCATCCACAGTGCTAGATGATTTGACTGAAGCACAACATGGAAATGAAGAGAGAATTAGTGATAATAAAGAAGATGATGTTATTGTAGGTGTAATCCCATGTCCCAAGAGATCGAGTAACAATGAAGGATGGACCAATGAACTAGAATTGAAGATTTATAGTAGAAGGAACAAGAGTTGTGCTCAGGGGGAGGAAGATAAAGAAGATGATAGAGAGCGACAAGAACAGATACTTATACCACACTCATTGCCCCCATATGTCCTAGATACCCATCAATCTTCTGATGATTCCTCATCATCACCGGATGTTCCAGATACCCATCAATCTTTTGATGATTCCTCATCATCACCGGATGTCCCAGATACCCATCAATCTCCTGACGATTCCTCGTCATCACTAGATGGTAATGAATCTCTTCCCATTGCTATTCGTAAAGAACCTAGAGCTAATGCAGGAAAACCTCCAATTAGATATGGTTATGAACATGATATGTCTAATTATGTCTCATATGAATCTGTCCCATCTACATACAAGACCTTTATTGTATCATTACAATTAGTGCACATACCAAGAAATTGGCAAGAGGCCAAGAATGATCCAAAGTGGCTTGCAGCAATGCATGAGGAGATGCATGCATTAGAGAAAAATAAGACTTGGGAACTGACATTACTTCCAAGCGGAAAAAAGGTTGTTGGATGCAAATGGGTATTCACTGTTAAGCAAAATGCCGAAGAAAAGGTTGAAAGGTATAAAGCAAGATTGGTAGCAAAAGGCTACAGCCATACGTATGGAATAGATTATGATGAGACATTTGTACCAGTTGCTAAAATGAGTACCATCAGAATACTTATATCATGTGCTGCCAACTTTGGATGGAAATTACATCAATTAGATGTAAAGAATGCATTTTTGCATGGAGACTTACAAGAAGAGGTATATATGGAGATTCCACCTGGATTTGATACAATGAAGACTACTGGGAGGGTATGTAAACTTAAGAAGTCTTTGTATGGACTCAAGCAATCACCAAGAGCTTGGTTTGACCGATTCTGACATGCAATAGTTAGAATGGGGTATCAACAATGCAATGGAGATCACACAGTTTTCTATCAACACTCAAATAGTCAAGTTGCTATCCTTGCAGTATATATAGATGATATTATTATAACTGGAGATGATAACAATGAGATATTGCTACTAAAGCAAAGATTGATCAAAGAATTTAAAGTGAAAGATTTGGGTGCACTTAAGTATTTTCTCAGTATTGAGATAGTTAGGTCTAGGACAGACATAGTGCTTTCTCAGAGAAAATATCTATTGGATCTACTTACTGAAACAAGGATGTTGGGTTGTCGAACTGCTGCCACTCCAATTGAACCAAATCATAAGCTATGTGCTCAGTTAGGGGACCCAGTGGATAAAGAACAATACCAAAGAATTGTGGGACGACTTATCTACTTGTGTCACACACGACCGGACATCACATATGCGGTTAGTATTGTAAGTAGATATAAGCATGATCCTAAGACAGAACATTGGGAGGCGGTTATGTGAATATTGAGATATCTAAAGAGTAGCCTGAGAAAAGGCCTTTGGTTCAAGTCTTAAAGTTATACTAAAGTTGAAGGATTTTGTGACTTTGATTAGGTTAGTTGTGTAGATGATAAAAGATCGACATCAGGTTATTGCGTGTTTGTTGAAGGTAATCTTGTATCTTGGAGAAGTAAGAAACAGGAGGTGGTCGTAAGATCAATGACAGAGGTAGAATACAGAGCTATGACTCAAGGCATATGTGAGATAATATGGATAAAGAACTTATTGATGGAGTTATGTTTATTCAGGAAAGAACCCACTAAGTTATGGTGTGATAATAAATCAGCGATCAGCATTGCTAACAATCCAGTTCAACATGATAGAACCAAACATATTGAAATTGATCGATTCTTCATCAAAGAGAAACTTGAGAGTAAGATCGTGAAGCTACACTACATGAAGACTGGTGAACAATTAGCAGATTGTTTAACTAAAGGATTAGGACCTAAAGAGTGGATTAATATTTGTAACAAGATGGGAATGATAGATATTTATCGACCATCTTGAGGGGGAGTTTTGAAATAATATAAGATATTTAAGGTAATTACGATATAATCTTGGTAATTAAGATTATATCATATATTCTATTTAAGGTAGTTAATAAATAGACATGTATATAATTGAGTTAGGGTTTGGAGAAAATATGAAGGTTTCAATTTCTCATCCCCAAGGCCTCTCTATCAATATATTCGTTTTCTATTTCCCTAATCCAGTTTTCTAACATATCCCATATAACCATATTGGTTTTCCTTACTTACTCGTCTTTTCCTAACTTATTTATCGGGTCTTCCCAAATTTCAAGTCTTTGAGTTTTCTTGATAACTTACTAACATGCTAAAATTTATGTCATTCCTCATTTTCCAGTGGCGTTCTTTCCTCAAGAACTTTCCTTTTTTTAATCCACTCTTACTCAATCGTGATCATTTCACGATTATTTATTCCGAGTTAGTTCCTTTATTACTCGTATGACATCTTTTGATGTTGTGTTCCTACTTATCCATTACTTGGGTTTAACTTACCTCTTGGACCCTTACAATTACTTCTCTTTCGCACTTGATCCTTTCATTTACAATAACTCGTCTTTGAGAAGCTTATCTTCTTTCCAATTTTGCTAGTTCCATTTCCTCCTAATTGGAACACATATGTTTTTCCAAGGTCTTCTTCCTTAGTAAGTTTTATACTCCTTTTCTCCTGGAATTCTCTTCTAACTTTATCGTTATGAACGTTTAACCTTACATGACATTTATTGATGTCATTCTCTCCTACTTACTTTTACCCCTGAGACCCTACGGGTACTTCTTGTATAACTCATCTTCATTCCCACTTGCTCCCATTACTCATCTATTTCTCGGAGGTGGGCTTCACCTCCCCTTTGTTTCACAATCTCTTGATCATCCCGCATAAAACTTATTTAACCATCTCTTAGCTTTTGGGTCGTTACTTCGGTCTTAGCCATTGATCTCTTTATGGCCTTCCTCTTTTCTTATTTCCCAAAGGTTTTGACATTTCCATCTTTTCTTTCTTTACTGAGATTGTGACCTTCACAAAGGTCAGTTCGTTAACGGCCTCACCGTCTTATCCTCTTAGTTTAATTATTTTGAGATGGTCGTCTCTTGAATCTTCTTGTAATTAGTATCCATCCATTTGTATTATTTAAGGTGTAGTCTTTACTACTCTCCAATCCTTCTTAGAGAGTGGTTTATTTTCCTGGATAATCTAGTTATTATGGGTTATTTCCTTCTACCAGGTCCATCTAAAATTCCCATTTGGTTTCCCTACTTCCTTGCAAGTAGATAAAACTTAACCTCTCCAAGCACTTAGCCACTTATACCTTTTACTGAGGTCCTTATTTCAGCTACAATTTTATGATATTTCCTCTATTGATTACCTTAGCTTGGAACTTTCTCCTTCCACGATCCCACTTCCTATTATCCTTTCTCGGGTCTTCCATTATGGGATTCTTACGTTTGATCTCCCTATTGCATTAAGAGTTCTTCTTTCATTCTTTTCTTATACTTATGGATCTTTGTATGATTTATTCAACTAGGTCTCTCCGTTTTTGTTCCATATCTTTGCTTCCAATAAGTTCCCTTATTTATAGAGTTCCTAATAATTTGTATTCTAACTCTTTTCAAGTAGGTATTATTCCTTGGGCTTTCTTGCTATGGTACTTTCTCCTTGTCCTGTCTTAATTTTCTAAACTTTCTCATTGCTCTCATAACTTTCTTTCTTTCTTCCCGATCAGCTTCCATTCTTTTAGTTTTCTTTAGAATAGTCTATTCCTATAATAATCTAAGAAATGAATATAGTAAATATGACTTGTATTTGAAGTGATGGGAGCAAGACCCCATTTGTCGGTATGGATAAATTGTAGGGATATATTGCTCTGATTAGTAGTACGAGAAAAAGATTGCTAACAATTTTATCATAATAACAAGTTTCACACAAAAATAATTGAGAAATATGTTTTATTAATAAGTGATTCGATAAAATATAACGCATAACTGGAAAGGCGGGGCGTACAAGATGTTGGTGATACATCGAGCTCCTATCAAGAGTTACTAAAATATTCAAAGAGTGTGGTAGGAGGAGTCATTATAGTTTCCAAGTCACTAACTCTATAATTTACAGTTCAATAGTTATGGGTCTTATTACCCTTTGAATATAGATGTGCTTCCCTTCCATCTTTTTTGTGCATTAAATATATATTTACTTCTCTATCTCTTGTTAAATTTTTGATTTCCAGAAAAAAAATCATCCCTACAAGTTTGATAATCCATTGTGATTACATGAGGTACAACATTTATAGAGTTGTGTACCATTTTAAAGAACTAGATCGCTCCTGGGAAATTGCTAGGCATAGTAATTCATTACTTAATGTTTGTAAATATCATTTCAAATTCTAAAATCCTCACCTTTGACATTGGATGCATGATTTGCATTTTTCTAAGTAACTAGTCGATCTTTTGCCCCTCTTGACCATAGCCAATTATTATATTTCAAACCATAACATATTTCCATTGTTGGTATCATTTATTTTGGTAGGGATAAATTTGTTATCTTGACATAGATTTGTTAAATATTAGTTTTCCCATTCAATACATTTGTTACTGTATTGTCATTCCCAATAGTTGATTATTCACTAATCATCCTAAATTTTATTTCAATAACCTAATAGGTCGCCCTTTTAACTCTCTTAGAACCAAGATAAGTTGGAAATTTTTTCCTTTACAAATTTTTAATTATCATGTCAAATTCTGGCATGATAATTTTATTTGTTTTAGCATAGAAAATATGTAATCTTAGAATGTGCTAGCTCTTGTGTTCGCTATTTTGACCCAACACACCTATTAATTGACCAATGGATCACTTCTATTCAGTCTAATTTCTCACCTTATGTTAACTCCATCCAACTCAAAATATGTTGAACATTTCCAAAAAAAATATTTATTGCTATATATTTTTATGGGAACAGGAATACATAGACCTAGAAAATTATGAGTTTCTTTTCTAATTTTCCCTAATCTACCGTGCAACGCTATTTCAGCCTAGTGTAGAACCAAACAGCTGCAACCCAAACCATGAGCTGTAAATAAACGTCACTGGTAAAGTTTGATACAGTCAGATGTTGGTCCAGCCAAATTACTGGGGGCCCCCATGAATTCTCATCTGAAACACAGATTTCAGCCCCTCCAAAGACATCTGACAGAATTGCACTTCTCCTTCACCAGGACCAGCTGGTTAAGACAGTCCATTTTGTGATAAATATTCTCCATTCCATGGCCCGGGAAATGGTATTCTCTCGGTCCAACTAGATGACTAATGGGAAATGAGCTCCAGGAGGGGATTTGGAGCTTCCATCTCCTTCAAATGCACAAGAAAAACTCTTATGATCATGTAAATCTCTTCCTTCTGGTCATGATTCCGGTCAGATGTCACAAAAACATTAAGTCTGCTATTCACTTCGATCCAACTACAACCAGGAACACGCACCATGCCTCTCATTTTAATCTCCTTCCTTACACTTGACACTCTATCCCACCTCCCTGCTGCAGAATGAGCATTTGAGAGCATAACATAGGATGAGACATCCGTAGGATCCAATGCCAGAATATTTATGGCAGATAGCTCCCCAAGCTCAAAATTTGAGTGGATCTGGCAGCCTCCAAGAACTGCCTTCCAAAACCCAATTCCTGGATTGAAAGGCAAGTTAGTAATAAATCTTTTTGCCTCAATGAATTGCCCATGTCGAGACAGCATATCAACCATACAAGCAAAGTGCTCAGGCTCAAGGAAATCAGGTAGCTCCTCCATTCTCCACTTGTTGAAGTAGGAGTAGCCCTCATTGACAAGACCTGCATGATTGCAGGCCCACAATAGAGAGAGACAGGTCACACTGTTAGGCTTAAACCCCGCAGACTGCATGTTGCCAAAAAATTCTATAGCCTCCTTTGCCTTCCCATTCTGACCAAGCCCGCAGATCACAGCATTAAAAGAAACAACATTCCTTTCTGTAAGCTTATCAAAAACCAATAGACCATCTTCCATACTCCCACACTTTGTGTAGAAGCTAATCAATGAGTTCCCAGAGTATAAATCAGGTTTTCCCAAGCACTTGATTAGGCAAGCATGGAAGCTGCGGCCCATACCGAGGCCTGCAATATTGGCAGCTGCAGAGATTGCACAGGGGAAACTATCTTTATTGGGGACCCAGCCTTCTCGCATCATCTCTATGAAAAAATTAACAGCCTCTTCATTGCAACCCATCTGACTGCAACCTCCAATCATTGCATTCCAGGAAACGATATTTTTCTCAGGCATTTCTTGGAAGACACTGATCGCATCACAGAACATCCCTCTCTTCAGGTATCCACATACAAGAGTCGTGTAGCATACGACGTTTGGGTGATTTGTGTCTGCAAGGGCTCTCTGAGCATCGTCTATAGTGCTCAACTTGGCATAGGAATGGAGAAGCACGCTACCCACGAAGACATGTGAGTTGAGTCCCATCTTGGCCGTGCAAGCATGGAGTTGCCTGCCCAAGTTTAGGTCGTTCAGCACAATTGAGGAATGAATCACGGTTCCGAAGGTGAATTCACTGGGCTGGATATGTAGGAGAAGCATTCGTGAGAACAAAAGTATGACCTCATGGTGCCGGTGAGACATCGCAAGGCGGCTGAGTAAGGCCGAGATGGAAATAACGTTCTTCTCAGGTAATTCATCGAACAGCTTATAAGCGGCCCGAGATGCATCTGTTTCACAGCCATATACTCCGGCATCTAAATACATGGAAGCTGTGTCGATTGTGGGGGAGCGAGAATTGCATCCATAAATGAGTTCGTTACATGAAGATGAATATGTATGGGAACTATGCTGGGTGGTCAAGGTGGATAAGGAGCATACAACCCAGGGACTTCTTTTGGGCACGAGCAATCTCATGCGCAGAGGTAGCAGCATAAAAGTGCCCAAGGCTTGCTGAACTTTTGGAATCACATAGGGAAGAATTCTGAATAAGGTACAAACACAAGATAAATTAGAAAATCAGGGAGGCAAACCGACCCACATCATCATATGATCGGATTGAGCAGGCCCCTCCTATATGAATATATAAGTTCAGTCACTCCCTCGCCAGTTGACCTGAATGGCTACAATTATGAAATCTGTATTATAATTTAAATAATCATCCATCATGAATATAGATAATAGATTTTTTTTGCTCAAAAACCTATAAATCAATTTTAGCAAGTACCTCTCCCTTAAGCATATTAGACAAATTATTTGAAATCAATTAATAATTTTTTTGCCCAACCAATTAATAAATTAGTTGAATTGAATAACTATTTAGACAAACAATTAATTAAAAGCTTGTTCCTAATACCTTAAGACATGCATATTATTAGCTTATATATCAATAAAATTCATTTTATCTTATAAAAAATGGGAGTATGGTACGAAATTCTAGAGATGAAGTCAATTTTAAATATGATATTTGATATCACAACTTCGAAAAATTATATCGCATTATTTAATAAATATAAAATATAATTTTAATTTTGGATGATTTTTATATCGAACACATGTAATTTATAATTATTGTTGTCTGAAATAAGTAAGTGAAAGATAATGAGTTTGAAAATTTAGTGAGAGTACTCACCAAGGATAAGCTTATAAAGCATTTAAATAGTAAAACTTGTATTTAATAATTTTGAAATTTACTCAACTATATTCGGGTTTATTATAACAAGTTTTGAAAATTTACTTATATTTATATAGTAAAACCCACGTACCCGAATGATCATGCATATAGTTTTTTTTAATCCCTATGGATTGAGATTTCACATAATAAGTTACTACTTGTTTATTATTAAAAATTTTACTCGTTATTTTCAGTTACATTTTAGTGCTTATATCATATAAGGTAAAAATTATGCTCTTACTACTCGGAAATGCTTTCATAATTTTGTTCAAGGTAAAATTTTTATACATTAGTATCTAAAGTGATCAAATAATAGTAGAATAGACACTTAGAGACTACAATTTCGATCTTTTCGACTAGTGGCTTGAGGCGTCTTTATCGTCCACCATCATGAGAGGTCAAAACCTTTACCACATCGTTTGTATTAGCACCTTAGCCCAACCCCTATACTTATTGATACTTTGGTCCCTGTATGGAGGGGGTGAGACCTCACTCTTCTATCCACTCGGTCTTAGTGCGCATGAAGCACCCAGAGCATCAAGAGATATTAGAACAACACAACTTCCCTTGTACTGAACTTGCTGTCTAGTACCCCTTATAACCAACACTACCCCGTACTAGGCATCTATTTGGTTCCGAACGATTGCCATCACATACATAAGTTCTTTGATTTAAGACATTTATCTTTGCACTGCTAGCCCAACAAGCTCCAACCTAACTTTAGCTTAACAGCTTCAGCAAACATGATCAAATTATGATAATTTTATTAGACTTTTAAATAAGATCTTATTTATGGGGTTTAAATCGTTTCCAATGGCTTTGGGCCAATTTGTACGAGTTTTCAAAAGATGGCATTGGACCCACTTCTCTTTCAAAAACTATAGCCTTGGACCCACTTTTACAAAGCTAAATCTAATCAACTCCTTGTTGATCATGGGTCCCACCCATATCCTGCATCGATAATTGAATTAGATTATTCCCTTGAAGTATTTTCACACAACTTCCACGATAAATCCTATAACTAGGATACATGCTCTCAATAGAAATATACATCCTAAAATAGTTTAAGTAATTTTACACAATCATGGGATTATATTTTTGGAAAAAAAATTTATAAGAAATTAATGTAGTCAGGTTCAGACTCGATGCCAAAAATTTCACTTACTGTTATTCTATGACATGTCATCTCGGAGGGATTCCTGAATTTTCGTGCTACTCTCGCACGATCATGTATATTTTTCTCCCTCCATATTATACATGGTTTCATAACTGTTTTGTGGACCGTAATACGAACATTTATTAGACTATATCATAATACTTCCAAAATTTACGGTTTTGCTCTTAGACCCTATTTTTTATTTAAATATATATCTATTAAATAAGAAAATAATATCTGACCTTTATACCTTCCACTTGAAATTTAGTAATTGAAGAATATGGGTCAGTAATCAAGCCTCGAAATTTCCACATACTCCAATTATGCTGTCACGCCCTGACTCGGTTTGGTCGTATCCCGTGAACAACTTGTCATCCTCAGTTTATCAAGGGTTTCCCTCTTTCTAAACGTGAGGAGTAAGACGTTCTTCTACATGTCTCTCCTAGAATAGCATTATATAAAACTAAGTATTTTAAAATAGACATACCTATCTTGTTCCAAATTAGTAGGGTCTTTAGGAAGGGTCTTTCCTTGGTCACCTGAAAGGGGTAAAAAGCAAGGGGGTGAGTTCTACAATTCATTGAGTGGGTGTTGAGAGTGAGTTTACAAGAAATAGTTTTTTTCAAAGTGTGCAAATATGATCATTTCTTTAAGAAGTATCTTTCCACAAGTTCCGATTTTCAAAACCTTTTTTCCATTTCCATATTAGATATGTTTAGCAACCAACTCATGCCCTTCATCAAAAAGTGTAACACACATTCGCAAGTGAAGCCCGTCCACTGCACCCACTTGTGGCTTGGAGAGTATTTACCGGCCACCATGATAGAAGTCCATTCACTTCTACCCTAGGTCTGAGTGGATGTTCTCAACATCCAACCCTTAGACCCGAATGCCACTCTGTGTCCATATAAGGATAGAGACCTCATCCTGAACCCACCCTGGTCTCATGCACAAGAAGCTACTCCGAGCTTCCTGACTGACTGGCACAACAAACTACCCTTATCTCCACCATGTTGTCCAGTAGCCCTTAGGACCCATTACTACCCCTCTTGGGTGTCTTGATGGTCCTGTACCACAAGTGCATGCACAAACAATAGTTTTCACATATAGCCATTATCTTTAGTGCTAATGGTCTGACGGCCCCGACCCTCAACCCAACTTGCAGCTGTTTGTCTAGGCCGGTCTGTCGACCTAGCCCTAACGCCCTACCGTCAGCCCATCTATTATTGTCGGTACTGACTCGGTACCATGGAGAAATCACATAACAATTTCATTAGAAATTTCATGGCTTTCCTTTACTCAAGTTTGTTTACGAGCTCTTGCTCATGCCCACTAGCCTTGGGCTCACTGCACTTGATTTTACAAAATCGGGCATTTAGCCCCATGAGTTCAAAAATCAAGGCCTCTAGCCTATATGAGCTATTCTAAGTTCAGTTAAGAAGGTCTTCCAAATAGTTTAAGCAATGGCACACAATCACACCTATAACCATGACGGGTGTGATGACATTTTTGACAAAAATATATTTTCCACTTCTGACAAAAATATATTTTCCACTTCATTACACCTACCGAGTGTGTTGATATTTCTGCTTACCACCGATAAAGCAGGTTTATCATTTCCTTAAGGAAGTTTGCTATACCAATCGGGTATGATCATCTCTACTTACGACCAGTAAGGAGGTTTTCATAAGAGTAAGCTCATCATCCCAACCGGGTATGATGTGATTAAACTCACTCACATGATAACTGTGATGTGTTCGTCCTCGATCAGTTTTCCATGTCTACACGAGCTTTCTCTTGCTTGCTTTCCAGTTCCCTATACGATTTGGGCAGCCTTACCAATTATGGTTTGGCATAAAAGCCTATGCTTGCAAATTATCGATTAATTGTACTTAGGTCCCTAAAGTTCAATTTTCTCTTAACTTTAGATCCCTAATGCCAACTTTTCCCCAATTTGAGTCCCAAGGTTTCCAAAATTTCCTTTGAGTCCTCAATTTACTCAAAATTGTATAAGGGGCTTAAGTTTTCTAAATTTCTAATTTGGTCCCCAACTTTTCAAAAATTACCATTTTGCCCCTACTTTCCAAAAATGGCAATTTGACCCCCAAATGTTTAAAAAATTGACCAATTAGTCCTCCAACATCTTTCTCATGGCCAATTGGCTTTCAATTTTGGGAAATTGTAAAGAGGTCCCTCAATTTTCCGAAATCCCCAATTTTCCCAAAAATTTCCCCCCAATTTCTCCCCTTCAAATTGACCAAATTTGATTTCTTCAAATTGGCCATTTAATCGGGGTTAGTTGCTGCAATTGAAGGTATGGATCAGTTCCTACACTTCCATTTGATTCAATTGAGATTTGAATAGCATGAATTAAGGCCAAAACCATGTCAAAGGGAGTTTCGCCAGAAAACTGCTCATAGAGAGAGAAAGCTTCAAAAGCTTACCGTTTTGGAAATTTTTTTATAAGAAATTAATGTAGTCAATTTTTGCGAGTAATATTATATCACTAGTCCAATTAGACTCGATGCTAGAAATCGCACTTACCGTTATCCTATGACATGTTCATCTCGGAGGGATTCCCAAATTTTCATGCTACTCTCGCACGATCATGTATGTTTTGCTCCGTCCATATCATACATGGTTTCATAAATGTTCTGTGGACCGTAATCCAGACATTTATTAGACTATACTATAATGCTTCCAAAATTTACGGTTTTGCCCTTAGACCCTATTTTTTATTTATATATATATTAAATAAAAAAAAATATCTGACCTTTGTACCTTACATTCAGAATTTGGTAATTGAAGAATATGGGTCAGTAATCAAGCCTCGAAATTTCCCCGTACTCCAATTATGTTGTCACGCACCGGCCCGGTTTGGTCGGATCCTCGTGAACAACTCGCCACTCTCATGGTCTATCAAGGATTTCCCCCTTTCTAAATAGAGAGTAGTAAGGCGTTCTTCTACCTTTTTTCTTGGAATAGCATTATACAAAACTAAGTATTTTAAAAGAGACATACATGTCTTGTTCCAAATTAGTAGGGTCTTTAGGAAGGGTCTTTCCTTGGTTACTTGAAAGGGGTAAAAAGGGAGTGGGTGAGTTCTACAACTTAATGAGTGGTGTTAGGAGTGAGTTTTCAAGAAATAGTTTTGTTCAAAGTGTGCCAAGATTATCATTTCTTTAAGAAGGATCTTTCCACAAGTTTTGGTTTTCAAAACCTTTTCCCCATTTCCATATTAGGTGTGTTTAGCAACCAACACATGCTCTTCATCACGAAGGGTAACACACATTCGCAGGTGCAGCCCGTCCATTGCACCCACTTGTAGCTCGGAGCGTCTTTACTAGCCAACAAGATAGAAGTCCATCTACTTCAACCCTGGGTCTGAGTGAATGTTCTCGACATCCGATCCTCAGACCTGAATGCCACTCCGTGTCCATATGAGGATAAAGACCTCATCCCAACCCAACCTAGGTCTCATGGGCAATAAGCTACTCCAAGCTTCCTGACTGACTGGCACGACGAACTACCCTTATCTCCACTATGTCATCCGATAGCCCTTAGGACCCATCACTACCCCTCTTGGGTGTCTTGATGGTTATGTACCACAAGTGCATGCACAAACAATAGTTTTCACATATAGCCATTATCTTTGGTGCCAATGGTCCGACGACCCCGACCCTTAACCTGACCTGCAGTTATTTGTTTAGGCCAGTCTGTCGACCTAGCCCTGACGCACTACTACCAGCCCATCGAGTATTGTTGGTTTTGAATTAGTACCATGGTGAAATCACATAACAATTTGATTATAAATTTTATGGCTTTCCTTTACTCAAGTTTTTTTTACGAGCTCCTGCTTGTGCTCATTGGCCTTGAGCCCACTACACATGATTTTCCAAAACCGGGCATTTAGCCCCATGAGTTCAAAAAATGAGGTCTCTAGCCTATCTGAGTTGTTCTAGCTCCCGTAAAAAATGTCTCCCAAATAGTATAAGCAATGGCACACAATCATGGGAGAACACTTTTGACAAAAATATCTTTTCCACTTTATCGTACCTACCAGGTGTGATGATATCTCTGTTGACTACCGGTAAAGTGGGTTTATCATTTCCTCAAGGAAGTTTGCCTTACCAACTGGGTATGATCATCCCTACTTATGACCAGTAAGTAGGTTTTCATAAAAGTAAGCTCGTCATTCCAACCATATATGATGTGATTAAGCCTACTCACCCGATAATTGTGACGTGTTCGTCCTCGGTTAGATTTCCAAGTCTACGCGAGCTTTCACTTGCTTGCGTTCTGGTTACACTTGTCCCTACATGATTTGGGCAACCTTATTAATTATGGTTTTGCATAAAAGCCTAGGCTCGCAAATGATCGATTAATTGCACTTAGGTCCCTAAAGTTTATTTTTTTTCTTAACTTTAGGTCCCTAATGCCAACTTTTCCACAATTTGAGTCCCAAGGTTTCAAAATTTTCCTTTGAGTCCTCAATTTACTCAAAATTGTATAAGAGGCTCAAGTTTTCCAAATTTTGAATTTGGTCCCTAACTTTTCAAAAAATACCATTTTGCCCCTATTTTCCAAAAATGGTAATTTGACCCTAAATGTTTCAAAAATTGACCAATTGGTCCTCCAACATCTTTCTCATGGCCAATTGGCCTTCAATTTTAGGAAATTGCAAAGAGGTCTCTCACTTTTCCGAAATTCCCAATTTTCCCCAATTTCTCCCCTTCAAACTGACCGAATTTGATTTCTTCAAATTGGCCATTCAATTGAGGTTAGGTTCTCCAATTGAAGGTATGGATCAGTTCCTATACTTCCATACAATTCAATTGAGCTTTGAATCGCATGAATTGATGCCAAAATGAGCTCAAATGGAGCTTCGCCGGAAAATTGCTCGTAGAGTGAGAATGGATTGAAAGCTTACTATCGGAGGTGTAGCTGTCACACCCCGACTCAGTTTGGTTGCATCCCCGTGAACAACCCGTTGCTCCATTGGTTTAAGAGGGCTTTCCACCTTTCTTTAATCAAGAGGAGCCAGACGTAATTTAACCTTGTTCCCTGTAATAACATAAATCAATAAAACTACATGTTTAAAAAGAACTTTTAAGCATACCTGACAATAAGTAGGTTCAGGTGTTTTCCTTTGTCATTTTCTCTACTCCTAAAAAGGGATAGAAAAGAGGGGTGAGTTTCTACAACTCAGTGAATGGTTGCTGGGAAAGAGTTTTCTCAAAAATAATTTTTAATTGGAGTGTGCCAGACTCCTTATTTCTTTTAAGAACATTCCTTACATAAATTCCGATTTTCAAAATTATTTTCCTCATTATCCACATTAGGTGTGTTTAACAGTCAACACACTCCCTTCATTGGGAAGGGATCACACATTCGCAGGGCAGCCCATCCACTACACTCACTTGTGGTGTTAGAGTGACTTTACTGGCCACCTAGATAGAAGCACGTCCACTTCCACCCTAGGTATGAGTGGATGTTTGCGACATCCGACCCTCAAACCCGAAATCAACTCCATATCCATATGAGGATGAGACCTCATCTTGACCCCACCCCGGTCTCATGCGCATGAAGCTACATCGAGCTTTCCTGACTAGTGGCTCGACAAACTGCCCTTATCTTCACCATGTTGTCTAGTAGCCCTTAGGATGCATCATTACCCCTCTTGGGACTCTTAATGGTCCCAAACCTCAAGGCATGCAGAAATAATAATTTTTCCACAAAGCCATTTATCTTTTGTGCCACTGGTCCAATGGCCCCGACCCTTAACTCGACGTACAGTTGTTTGTCTAGGCCTGGCCTTAATGCACTACCGCTAGCCCATTGAGTATGTCGGTCCTGTCTTGGTACCATGGCATAATCACATAATCCATTCATTTGGAATTTTCATGGCATAAATATCACATTTAAAAGTTTCGAGGTCCTAAGATAAATTTTAAAAGTTTCGGGACTCAAATTTAGGAAAAACCCGGTAATAGGGACTTAAAGTTAAAGAAAAATAATTTTAGAGACCTAATTGCAAATATATGTAAAGTTGGCTTTTCTCATTCATTTGGAACGAATGAGGGCTATTAGGCCAAAGAATAATGAACAATTATGTTCATTTCATATAGGAGAACGAGACATTAGGAACGTCAGTTGAGGTCTAGCTTGCTAAGGACGGAACCTGACTAAGTGGAATTTCACTACACTATTGGGTGAGTGGGATTATATATCATACACAGTTGGGGATGATAAGTAGCTCGGTATAAAAATCCACTGTTTTGTGGTAATTTAATCATCACCACTTAGAGAAAGTGATGTGAAAATTATGTGGAAAAACTACTTACCGGTTGTAAGTAGATCATACCCGATTGGTATGATGAGACTTCCTCGAAGGAAGTTGAAAACCCGTTCATCGGTTATGAACGGAGATGTCCTTATACCGGTCGGTATAATGGATAGTGAAAACCAAATTTGTCGGAAGTGTTCTCCCCCGACTGTGTGCCAAGGCTTAAACTATTTGGGAGACCTTCTTGAGGGGAGCTCGAATAGCTTTTATAGGTCGGGGGCCTTGGTTTGGAACTCGAGGGCTAGAATGCCCAGTTTTTGAAAAACTCGAATAGTGGGCCATAGGCCAATGGACACGAGCAGAAGCTCGTAAACAAATATGATATATATGTGCCATTAAACCTTAATAAGTAAATTGTTTAGTCATGGTACCAAGGCAGGTCCGACATACTCAGACAACTAGTAGCAGTACGACATGACCGGTCTCTGGACCAGTAAAAACAAACAGTTACTGGTTGAGTTGAAAGTTGGGACCGTTGGGACTAATGGCACCACATATTACATGGAAATTTAAGAAAACTTTGTTTGTGCATGCACTATGAGTACGAAATCATCAAGATGCCCATGAGGGGTAGCGATGCATCCTAAGGGCCCTGTACGACCCAGTGAGTATAAGGGCAGATCGTCGTTCCAGGTGTCTATGCGAAATTTGGAGTAGCACCAAGCACATGAGACTGGGGTGGGGACGAGATGAGGTCTCTATCCTCAGATGGACACGAAGAAGTGATTTTAGGATTGAGGGTTGGATGTCACGTACATCCACTCATTCCCAGGGTAGAAGTGGTCGTGCTTCTATCCAGGTGGCCGGTAAAGTACTCCGAAGCCACTAGTGGGTTCATTAGTTGTACTAACCTACAAATGTGTGTAACATTCATGATGAAGGATGTGTGTTGGGTGATGACACACCATGTTAACTAAGAAATGATGGAAAAACCTGAATTTTTAAATGAAGTGATTTTGAAAAGAAAGTAGTCTGGCACACTCCATATAAATATTTGTTTTGAAAGTAAAAAAAATTTGAAACCCATTCACTAAGTAGTTGTACTCACCCCTCCCTTATACCCCTTTTAGGAAGTCCCGGAAAGTCGATTCTTAAAAGACTTGCGCAATTAAATGCCTGCAAGACAAGTACGATCACTTTAAATTACTATGCAGTTTTGATTTATGATATTCCTGGAAAAAGGTGCAGGTTTAAACATTGCCTTACTCTTTACGATTTATAATATAAGGGGAAACCCTTTAATAAATCAGGAGAGTGGCAGGTTGATCACGGGGATCCAACCAAATCGGGTCAGGGCGTGACATTCCTAGTACTCATCTATTTCTTTTAGGTGGAATTCACGTATTCTTCATTTCAAGATCTCTTGATCATTTTGCTGGAGGCTTTGCTTAACCTTCTAATGGCTTTTTGGTCGTTACTCCAATCTCGGTCATTGATCTTTTTAAGGCTTTCCTTCATCCTTACTTCCCAAATGTTTTTAGCCTTTCCATCTCTCCCTTATTTATTGATGTTTTGACCTTCACAAGGGTCAATTCGTTAATTGCCTCTATTCTATTATTCTCCTTATCAACTTATCTTGAGGTCATTGTCTCTTGAGTCATCTTGTCCTTAATTCCATCTTATTGCCCTTTTTAGGGTGTAGTCCTCACTACTTCCTGGTCCATCTTAGGGCATCATTATTCTCCTTGACTATCATGTGGTTATTAGTTATTTCCTTTAACTAGGTTTATCTGAAATCCCTATTTGGCTTCTCTGCTCTTCCAGAGTAGGTAACACCTGGCCATCCAGGTACGTCCTTAGCCACATATGCCCTTTAATGAGGTTCCTTATTTCACTTCCAGCCTATTATGGTTAATTTGTCGGTTACTTGGCTTGGGAATTTCTCTTTCCAGGATCCCAACTCCTATCTTTATCCTTCTTCAAGGAGCTCCTGATTGTTAGTGAGTTCCTAATAGTTGTGTCATGCCTATCACTAACTCTTTCAAGGGTACTTGTATATTCCTCCGGGTTCTCTTCCTATCACACTTCTTTTCCTCTTCCCTTTCTCCTTATCTTATCCTAAAGTGGCTTAGCCCCTTTCATGCTCCTACTTCTTCCTTACTTTCCTCTTGGTCAGCTTCCATTCCACTAGTTTCCCTTGGGGTAGCCCAATCCTTCTTGGTTTCCTATTATTTATACATAGGGGCTCTTCCTTAACTCCTTATAGTCCTTATGCTTTTATTACTCCTGCACCCTTTTGATGCTTACACTTGACTTCATCCTCTTTCTCTTCTTCCATCCCTTACTTAGGGTATGTCCTTGGTGAACTCTAGCCAGACTCCTCTAGAATTCCTTTCCCCGTCTTGTTGCCTTGTTACTCCATAGTCCTAGTTTTTTTGTAGGGAAACCTATTTGGCTATCTTTAAGGTTTGGGTTAACTAGAGGTGACTCGTAGTTTTCTTCCTTACTACCCTAATCATTATTGGTGTATTTTCATTTTTGTTAGTTGTACTTGTTATTATTAAGGAAATTAAATTTTAATGCAAGGAAACTGCACTTTCATTTCTTCCAAGAGATAGTTTCTCGTGTACTAGGCTTATTATAGGAATTTCTATTTCCTAAACCCTTGGAGTCATAGGTCGGGAGTTAGCCTTTGAACGGTTGTGAGATTCACGGTCTGAAGGCTTTGAGGAACTGGTTGAAGTCCATCCATATTCCCTTTAGATTTCCCTTATGGGATGAACTTCATGAATTGCCTCAAGTCCGTACCTTCTCAACACCTCTGCTTTGCACTCGTATGTCCACTTCATCCATTGAGGAGGATTGAAGCTGGATTGAGTAGGTGGGGGTACTTGGTGGACTTTCAGAAGGTGGCTTGGACATCCCAATAGTTGTCCCAAGCCTCCTTCTTTGTGGGAGTCCTCTCTGGTTGTTGTGGGACTGGAGGAGATGTTGGGCTCCCTGGAGGAGGGTTAGGTTCTTCCTGCCTTGGAGGAGGATAGATGATACTTTCGGCTCTAGTAAGGCTCCTACGAGTTTCCTATAATCCTCAACCATATCATTGGGCACTCTCTTCTCACCCTCCAAGAATCGTCAAACAGCCGCCTCTCTAGGGGTAGGGGTCTTTTTCACAATCATGTGTGGGGGATTGGATTTCACTATGAATTTTCTAGGAACTCTCCTACATGCATGGTAATTAAGTTTTCATTAATGTCAGGGAATAATATTGATAATGCTTCAAGTAAACTAGGCTCTGATACCACTCAAGTTGTCACACCCCGACCCAGTTTGGTCAGATCCCCGTGAACAACCCACTGCTCCCTTGATTTAAGAGGGGTTTACCCCTTTCTTTAATCAAGAGGAGTCAAGCGTAATTTAACATTGTTCCCTGGAATAACATAAATCAATAAAAATTCAAGCTTAAAAATAACTTTTAAGCATAACTGAATAGGTCTGGGTGTTTTTCTTGGTCATTTTCTCTACTCCTGAAATGGATAGAAAAGAAGGGTGAGTTTCTACAACTCAGTGAATGGGTGTTGGGAATAGTTGTACTCACCCCCTCCCTTATATCCCTTTCATGAAATCCTGGAAAAGCCTCCCATTAAAGACTGTCAACTAAGATGCCTGTAAGACATGTATCTAAAGTTTTAAATTTCATGCAGTTTTGATTATGCTATTCCAGGAAAAGGTGCAGGTTAAAGGACGCCTTACTCTTTACAGTTTACAATAAGGGGGAATCCTTTAATAAACCGAGAGAGTGATGGGTTGATCATGGGGATCCGACCAAACTGGGTCGAGGCGTGACAACTAGAGTGGTATTAGAGCCTATTTCCTCGAATACATAATTAAGACTAGAAAATATAGTAACTAATAGGATTTATCCTAAAATTTTCAGATCTCTCCAAGGAGAGGAACCAAGAAAACTTGGAAGGGCTCTACTCAACACCCTACCTTCATAGGGAGACAACCCTAGAAGCTTCCCAAATGCCTGTGACCTGGCAGAAATGTTGAAGGACCAAATGGGGAAGTATCCGAGAGAATGGTGCTAGGACCAATTGATGGTACAACCCTAAGTATAAAGGAGGATGCTTATTAAGAATCTCATAGCTCACTATTTTTAACTTTTAAGAAAAACATTTATATGGAGTGTGCCAGACTCCTTTCTTTTCAAAAAATCCTTTCATTTAAAAATTTGGGTTTTTCTATTATTTCTTAGTTATCGGTGTGTCATCAGCCAACACACATCCTTCATCATGAAGGTTACACACATTCGCAAGTCAGTATCACTATTGAACCCGCTAGTGGCTTTAGAGTGACTTTTACTGCCACCCGGATAGAAGTACAACCACTTCTACCCTGGGAATGAGTGGATGTACGTGACATCTGACCCACAATCCCGAAATCACTTCTTCGTGTCTGTATGAGGACAGAAACCTCATCATGTCCCCACCCCGGTCTCATGCACTTGGTGCTACTACAGATTTCGCACAGACACCTAGAATGACGATCTGCCCTTATACTCATCGGGTCGTCCAGGGCCCTTAGGACACATCACTACCTCTCGTGGGCGTCTTGATGATCATGTACTCATAGTGCATGCACAAACAATGTTTTCTTATCAAGCCATGTAATATGTGGTGCCACTGGTCCAACGGCCTCGACTCTTAACTCAACTCGCAATTGTTTGTCTTGACTAGTCCATCGACCTGTCATGTCGCACTGCTGCTAGTTGACTGAGCATGTCGGTCCTATCTTGGTACCATGGCCAAACAATTCACTTATTAAGTTTTATGGCACATATATATCATGTTTGTTTACGAGCTCCTGCTCGTGCCAACTGGCCTTGGGCCCACTGTATGAGATTTTCAAAAAACTGGGCATTCTAGCCCTCAAGTTCCAAAATTGAGGCCCCCAGCCTATAAGAGCTATTCGAGCTCCTGTCAAGAATGTCTCCCAAATAGTTTAAGCATTGGCACACAGTCAGGGGAGAACACTTCCGACAAAATAGGTTTTCACTATCCATTATACCTACCGGTATAAGGACATCTCCGTTCATAACCGATGAACGAGTTTTCAACTTCCTTCGAGGAAGTCTAATCATACCAACCGGGTATGATCTACTTACAACCGGTAAGTAGTTTTTCCGCATAATTTTCACATCACTTTCTCTAAGTGGTGATGATTAAAATACCACTAAATAGTGGGTTTTTATAGCGAGGTACTTATCATCCCCTACCGGGTATGATATAAAATTTTCACTAACAACCGGTAAGTGGTTTTTATCTTTAAGTTGTGCTCATCATCCCAACCGAGTATGATGTTAGTAAGCCCACTCACCCATTAATGTCATGAATTCCACTAGACCGGTTCTTGGTATTCACGCGAGCTTGTCCTTGCTGGCGTTCCCGATACTTCGTGTTTCTACACGATATGAACATCTTGGTTCATTATCCTTCAGCCTAATCACCTTCATTCATTCCAAATGAATGAGAAAGTTAAACTTTCATTTATTTGCAATTAGGTCCCTAAAGTTATTTCTCTTTAACTTTAAGTCCCAAATGCCGGTTTTTCCTCAAATTGAGTCCCAAAACTTCTAAAATTTATCATAGGACCTCAATTTATTCCATTTCACAGAAAGAGGTTTAATTTCCCAAATTTCCAATTTTGTCTCCCAACTTTCCAAAATTACCATTTTGCCCTTCCTTTACAAAAATGGTAAATTTTTCCCCAAAAATTCCAAAATTCCTCAATTGGTCCTCCAACATTATTTTCATGTCCAATTGACCCTCAATTTCATAAAATTGTATTTTGGCCATTTGAATTTCGAAAATCCCCAATTTTCCCCCAATTCCAACTTCTTAACATAGTTGAATTTGATTTCATCAAATTGACCCATCAAACATTTCCAATTGTTGAAATTGATGTTGAATTGAGTTTCTACATGTTCATACAATTCTTTAGAAATGTGAATCATAAGTTTTAACGTCGGGACGAGCTCAAACGGAGCTTCGCCGGAAAATGAACTATAGAGAGAGAAATCTTCGATTACTTACCGGTGAAGGCACGACGATTCGAGCTTTCAATTTGGGTAGATAGCTATTGTCCTGAGGTTAATCCTAGAATCAAGAATCGCATCAATTGATGTGGAATTGGATTAGAATTTCATCATTGAAATTCTATCGACCCTCTCTTTATCACCGATCGAAAATTACAAAGGGGAGCTAAAATGGCTTACCTTTCGGTCCTAATTTGGCGGTGGAAAGGCTGAGGAAGTGTTGGGAGGGCTTGGGTTGCCCTGAGGAGGGCTTGGGTTGGCCTGAGAAGGGCTTAAAATGGTCGATTTCAGCTTGGCCAAAATAGGGCAGCTTCGGTTCGCTGGAGCTGCTTCACTATTCCCTCATGCCGGCTATTTTTCAACGTTTCTTGGATTGATTGGAGTTTGCTACCAGATAGCTGTCTTCTCCCCAGTTCTAAAGAGCCTGACCTTTGTTCAAGTCGAAGCTCTAGTTTGAGCTTCACCGGGAAATGAAGTAGTAGAGAGAGAGAGAAGTGTTCGGGTGTGGGGAGAATGAATGGGGATGAACTCTTTATATAGGTGTAAAATCGTGTATTAAATGGGAGAGATTTATTACTAGTATTAATATTGCCATAAATTATTGGTATCAATTACAATAATTTAATTTCGGTATTAAATTATTTGTATTAATTCCAATAATTTAATTTCGGTATTAAATTATTTGTATTAATTCCAATAATTTAATTTCGGTATTAAATTATTTGTATTAATTCCAATAATTTAATTTCCGTATTAAATTATTTTCATTAATTCCAATAATTTAAGTTGGGTATTAAATTATTGGTATTAATTATAATAATTAAATATATATTAATTTATGGCTATTTATGATAAGCCGTAGTTCGCATTTTTGATCGAAATTTCGGGTTAGAAAAAAAAATTCATACTTCCGAGGAGGTCACCAATCCTCACACTACTCTCAGGCAAGAATGCTTAACTTTAAAGTTCTTATGGAATCTAGTTCACTTGAACCAATTTGGTTTTTGTTTTCTAATTTGTCTTAAGTTTCTTTTCCAAGGTTTAATGAACCCTTTGGATCACCTGAAAGTTGTAAATTTCCATATTGCTTGTTCCTAAATGTAAACCGGCTCGATTTTCTTATTCGGTTTGACCGATTCTTTTCCCAGTTTTCCTTAACTCAAAAGTGCGAGGTTTACACCCATGCTCCTTAATGCTCACTTCCCTTTTGCCATACTTCTCCTTCTTTCTTAGTTAGGATTGGTCTCCCTTGGGTGAACTCTAAGAGTCTCTTCCTTACCAAATTTTATTGTACCTTTGAGGGAAAATCTTAAAGGTTGATGTTAACTAGTACCCGTTTTCCTTCCTTAGGTGATTTTCTACCCTTTACTTTGATATTTATTTGCATACTCTTATTACTTGAATTTATCAAGGAAACTCAGAAGGTTTATCAAGAAACTTAAGTTTCATTCATTCAAGAAATATTTTCTTGCCATATTTGGCTTATTACAGACATTTTATACCTCCTATTCCCTTGGGGTCATAGGCCAAGAGTTAGCCGTAGAATGGTTGTGGAACTCTTGATTAGATGGGTTTGAGGAACTAGTTGGGGTCCATTCATATTCCCTTATGGAACAAATTTCATGTATGGCCTCCAATCCGTACAGCCTTAATACCTCTGCCTTGCACTCATATGTCCACTTCATCCATTGGGAGGGATTAAAGTTGGACTGAGTAGGTGGAGGTACTTGGTGGACCTTCATGAAAGTGGCATATGCATTCTAGTAGTTGTCCCAAGCCTCTTTCTTAGTAGGATCCCTCTTCAGTTGTTGTGGGGTTGGGCTCCTAGGAGGAGGTACAAGTTCCTTTTGCCTTGGGGGAGGGTATGTGATGCCTTCAGGTTCCAGTAAGTCTCCCACAAGTTTCCGATAATCTTTCACCATTTCCTTGGGTACTCTTTTCTCACCCTTTAAAATCTTTGAACGATTGCCTCCCTTGGGGAATGTGTCTTTTTCAAGGTTATGGGTGGAGGATTTGATTTCACAATGAACTTTCAAGGGATTCTCCTTCCTACACGGTAATTAAGGTTTTTATTAGTGTTAGGGCATAATATTGATAAAGTTTCAAGGGAACTTAGCTCTGATACCACTCAAGTTGTCATGCTCCAACCCAGTTTGGTTGGATCCCCATGAACAACCCATAGCTCCCTTTGTTCAAGAGGGGTTCCCCCCTTCTTTAATTCAAGAGGAGCCAGGCGAAATCTCAACCTTGTTCCCTAGAAAAACATATATCAAATAAAATGCAAGCTTAAGAAAATCAAGCATACCTGATAGAGGGTAAGGCCTGGTGGTATCCCTAGTCATTTTTCTATTATTGAAAAGGGATAAAAAGGGTGGGTGAGTTTCTACAACTTAGTGAATGGGTATTTGAAATAAGATTTTCAAAAAAATAGTTTTAATTGGATTGTGTCAGACTCCTTATTTTCTTTAAAATCATTTCCTCAATTTCTCAATTTTCAAAACTAATATTCATCATTAACCATAGTTGGTGTGTTTAACAATCAACACATGCCCTTCATCATGAAGGGATCACACATTCATAGGGCAACCCATCCACTACACCCACGTGTGGCATCAGAGTGACTTTACCAGCCACCTAGATAGAAGCCCGTCCACTTCTACCCTGGGAATGAATGGATGTACATGACATCCGACCCTCAAACCCGAAAAGAAAACTCTGTGTTCATATGAGGACAAAGGCCTCATCCCGACCCCACCCCGGTCTCTTGCGCATGAAGCTACGTCAAGCTTTCGTAACTGTTGGCTCGACAAACTGCCCTTATGTCCACCATGTCTTCCAGTAGCCCCTAGGATGCATCACTACCCCTATTGGGCGTCTTGATGGTCCCAAACCTTAGTGCATGCACAAAACAATAATTTACCACCTAAGCCATTTAATCATTGGTGCCATTGGTCTAACAGCCCCTACCCTCAACTCAACTTGTAGCTATTTGTCTCGACTAGTCCGTCGACCTGTCTTGTCGCACTACCGCTAGTCCATCGAGTATGTCGATTTTATCTTGGTACCATGGAGAAATCACATCATTCATTAAAGTTTTCATGACTTAACCTCATATTTATTTATGAGTTCCTACTCGTGCCAACTGGCCTTGGGCCCATTGTACGAGATTTTTCAAAATCCGGCATTTTAGCCCCAAAGTTCCAAAACCATGGCCTTCGGCCTATCTGAGCTATTCGAGCTCCCATGAATAAGGTCTCCCAAAAAGTTTTAGTGGTGGCACACAGTCAGGGGAGAGCACTTTCGACATAATAATCTTTTCCTTCGTCTATCATACCAGTTGGGTGTGATGACATCTCCACTTACAATCGGTAAACGAGTTTTCCACATCCTTCCAAGAAGTCCATCATACCAAATGGGTATGATCTACTTACAACCGATAAGTAGTTTTTTCGCATAATTTCCACATCACCCCATCTTTGTGTGATATTAAAATTTCCACATAATAATGGATTTTATGTTCTGAGGTACTCATCATCCCAACCAGGTATGATGTGAAAATTCCCACTCACCCGTGAATGCAGTGAATTCCTCTTAACTGGATTTTTGTCTCCACACGAGCTTGTCTTGGCTGGCGTTCTCGGTACTTCGTGTTCCTACATGATATGAACTTTCTTATTCATTATCCTTTGGCTTGATAGCCTTTATTTATCACGAATGAATGAAATATCCAAAACTTTTCAATTAATTGGAATTAGGAACATAAAGTTCGTTTTCTTTAACTTTAGGTCCCTAATGCCGATTTTCCCACAAATTGAGTCATGGAACATAAAAAATTTACCATGGGAATTCAGTTTATTCAAAATTGTAAAAAGGGGTTCAAGTTTTCCAAATTCCCAATTTGGTCCCTAACTTTTCCAAAATTACCATTTGCCCCTACTTTACAAAAATGGTAACTTTCACCCCAAAAATTGTAAAAATTGACCTTGGTGCTCTAACCTCTTTTCCATGGCCAATTAGCCCTAAATTTTGGGAAATTTCACTTTAGTCCATCAGATTTTTGAAATCCCAAAAATTTCCCTAATTTTCCTCCAATTTCAACCTTTCAACCTGACCGGATTTGATTTCATCCAATTGACCGATCAATCAAAGTTAATTATTGAAATTGGTGGGTTTGAGTTCCTACCCATCCATACGATTCAATTGAACTTTGAATCGCATGAATTGATGTCGGAATGACCTCAAACAGAGCTTCGCCGAAAAATTGGATGTAGAGAGAGAAAGTTTTGAAAGCTTACCGTAGGGGCTGTGGTGGTCTGAGCTTTTGATCTGGGCAGATAACTCTTGTCCTGAGGTTTCTCCTAGAATCAAGAATCACCTCAGTTCATGTCAAATTGATCGAGAATTCGGTTAGTAAAGATTCACTAGTTCTCTCTCTAGCATTAATCGAAATTCATAAAGGGAAGCCAGATTGGCTTACATTTCCTCTCTAATTCGGTCGTATGAGGGCAGAGAGAGTGTTGGGAGAGCTTGGTTTGGCCTAAGTAGGGCTCGAATCAGCTAATTTCAGCACGCCATAAATAGGGCAGCTTCGATCCGTCAGAGCTGCTTCACTGTTCGATAACGCTGGTGCTTCTCCGGTGATCCTTAGAGTAATTGGAATCCACAATCGAGTAGCTGACTTCTCCCCGAGTCTAAAGTATCTGACCACAACTTCTTTGGTTCAAAAAAGACCCTATATTAGAGCTCTAGTTTAAGCTTCATTGGAAAATTGAGTAGTTGAGAGAGAGTGTTATTTTCAAGCGTGTGGATGATTAATAGAGAGGGGCTCTTTATATAGGGAGCTCGGAGACTCTCGGGTCGTTCGTTTGGCACGTTAATGGCAGTCATTGTTGGCCTTAAATGTACTAAACAAAAATGTTTCCTCTTCAGTGGCGCTATTCGATTTTTCGGCAAGTGAATAGTGTTGTCTTTTAAAGGAAGAAAATGACACTATTCCGAACCAGATCGGTCCAAACTGGGTTCAACACTAAAACCAATCGGTTCAGGCCCGATTCGATCGAGTTTTTCAAATTTAAAATTTTCCAAATTCCTTCTCTATCCAATGGGGCCTCAATTCTCCAATTTGAATTTTCTAAGCCACCTAGAAAAATGAATTTAGCATCTGGTTCAATGATGGTTCAAATTGGTTTAATCCGATTTGGATCTGGTTCACCTGAATCGGTCTAGTTTTCTCCCCCAAATTATCCTAAGGTCTGTTCCCAAGGTTTTTGTGGCTCTTTTGGTCACTTGGGAGTTGTAAATTTCCCAATTTGCCCTTTCTCTGGTGATTTGGATTTGTGAACCGGTTCGATTTTCTCACTCGGTTTGACCTATTCTTTCACCGATTTTTCCTTAACTCCAAAGGGTGGGGTTTACATACTTAGTTTGCCACTTATACCTTTTATTGAGGTCCTTATTTCGGCTCAAGTTTTGTGTTGTTCCCTTTGTTGATTACCTTAACTTGGAACTTTCTCCTTCAACGATCCCACTTGTTATTCTCATCCTTCTTTTAGGATTTTTCGTTCTGAGATTTTTACGTTCGATCTCCCTACTGCTCCTTGAAAGTTTTCTTTTATTCTTTTCTTATACTTATTGGCCTTTGTATGGTTATTCACTTGGGATTTCTTCCTTCTGGTTCCATATCCTTGCTTTCCACAAGTTTTTTTTATTTTCATGGAGTTCCTAAGAACTTGTATCCTAACTCTTTCCAAGAAGGTACTATTTCTAGGATTCTCTTCCTATCGTACTTCTTTCTTTTCTACGTTCTCCTTGTGTTATCTCATTCGACTTAACCTCTTTAGTGGTCCCATTTCGTTCTTACTTTCTTCCTGGTCAACTTTTATTCCTTTCGTTTTCCTTGGGATAGTCTAATCCCTCTTATTTCCTAACTTTTATTATTTAAGTCTTTCCTTAATTCCTTAGTTTTTTTACTAGTCCCATGCTCTTTGATGCTTTCTTCCCCTACTTCAAGCTTCTATTTCCTTTCTTTAGTTAGGATTTGTCTCCATTGGGTGAACTCTAGGAGTCTCATCTTTGCCAAGTCTTATTGTCCCTTTGAGTGAAATCTTACTTTAAAGGTTGAGATTAACTAGTAATGACCCGTTTCTTTTCCTTTCTTAGGTGACTTCTACCCTTTACCATGATCTTTTATTAGCATACTTTTATTTCTTGAATTCATCAAGGAGACTAAGAAGTTTTTTCAGGAAAATTAGACTTTCATTCATTCAAGAAATATTTTCTTCCCATACTTGGCTTATTATAGAAATTTTCTACCCCCTAATCTCTTGGGGTCATAGGTTGGGAGTTAGCCTTAGAATGGTTGTGGGACTCTTGATCAGATGGCTCTGAGTACTAGTTGGGGTCCATTCGTATTCCCTTATGGGAGAAACTTCATGTATGGCCTCCAATCCTACCGCCTTAATACCTCATCCTCACACTCATATGTCCACTTCATCCATTGGGAGGGATTGAAGCAGGACTGAGTAGGTGGGGGTACTTGGTGGACCTTCATGAAGGTGGCATACGCATCCTAGTAGTTGTCCCAAGCCTCCTTTTTGGTGGGATTTCTCTCCGGTTGTTGTGGGGCTGGAGGAGGAGTTGGGCTCCTTGGAGAAGGAACAAGTTCCTCTTGTCTTGGAGAATGGTATGTAATGCATTTTGGTTCTAGTAAGGCTCCCACGTGTTATTGATAATCTTCCACCATATCTTTGGGCACTCTTTTCTCGCCCTTTAAGAATCGTTGAACTGTTGCCTCTCTTGGGGTAGGTTTCAGGGTTATGTGTGGAGGATTTGATTTCATGGCGAACTTCCTAGGAATTCTCCATCCTACATGGTAGTTAAGGTTTTATTAGTGTCAAGGCATAATATTGATAATGTTTCAAGTTAACTTAGCTCTAATACCACTCAAGTTATCCCCCCCGTTTGGTCGGATCCCCATGAGTCACCCACCACTCCCTTCTTTCAAGAGGGGTTTCCCCCTTATTTAATTCAAGAGTAGCCATGTGAAATCTCAACCTTATTCTCTGGAATAACATATATCAATAATAATGCAAGCTTAAGAGAAAATTAAGCATACCTGATAGAGGGTAAATCCTAGTGTTATCCCTAATCATTCTCTATTCCTAAAAAGAGATTAAAAGGGTCGATGAATTTCTACAACTCAGTGAATGGGTATTTAAAATTTTCAATAAAATAATTTTAAAATTGGAGTGTGTGAGACTCTTCATTATTTCTTCCCCAATTTCTCTTTTTTCAAAACTATTACTCATCATTAACCACAAATGATGTGTTTAGTAACCAACACATGCCTTTCATCATGAAGGGATCACACATTCGTAGGACAACCCGTCCACTGCACCCACTTGTGGCGTCGTAGTGACTTTATCGGCCACCTAGATAGAAGCCCTTGCACTTCTACCCTAGGAATGAGTGGATGTACACGACATCCGACCATCAAACCCAAAAAGAAATTCCATGACCGTATGAGGACAGAGACCACATCCCAACCCCACCCCGGTCTCATGCGCATGAAGCTTCGTCGAGCTTCCCTGACTATTGGCACGACAAACTGCCCTTATCTCCACCATGTCGTCTAGTAGCCCTTATGACACATCACTACCCCTCTTGGGCGTCTTAATGGTCTTGAACCTCAAGTGCATGCACAAACAATAATTTTTCATATAAGCCATTAATCTTTGGTGCCACTAGTCCAACGGCCCTGACTCTCAACTCAACTTGCAGCTGTTTATCTAGACCAGTCCGTCAACCATGTCTTATCGCACTGCCACCAGTCTATCAAGTATGTTGGTCCTATCTTTGTACCATGGCCAAATCACATCATTCATTAAAATTTTCATGTCTTAACATCATGTTTGTTTATGAGCTCCTGCTCTTGCCAACTAGCCTTGGACCCATTGTATGAGATTTTAAAAAATTGGGCATTTTAGCCCCCAAGTTCCAAAACCGAGGCCTCTGGTGTAACTGAACTATTTGAGCTCCCATCAAGAAGGTCTCCCAAAATCTTTAACCAGTGGCACATAGTTAGGGGAGAACACTTCTAACAAAATATGTTTTCACTCGTCGAACACACCAACCAGGTGTGATGACATCTCCGCTTACAACTAGTAAGGGGGTTTTCCACTTCCTTCCAGGAAATTCATCATACCAACCAGGTATGATTTACTTATAACTGGTAAGTAGTTTTTCTTTATAGTTTCCACATCACCCCATCGAGGTGCAATGTTAAAATTCCACTTAGTAGTGATTTTTCATTCCGAGGTACTTATCATCCCAACTGGGTATGATGTGAAAATTCTCACTCACATGATATTCGCTATGTATTTTTCCTCTAAACCGGCTCTTTGCCTCACGCGAGCTTATCCTTGCTGGCATTCTTGGTACTTCGTGTTCCTACATAATATGAACATCCATATTCATTAACCCTTGGCCTAATAGCCTTCATTCATCATAAATGAATAAAATATTAAAACTTTTTAATTATTTGCATTTAGGTCCCTAAAGTTATTTTACTTTAACTTTAGGTCCCTAATTCCAAATTTCCCCCAAATTGAGTACTGAAATTTTCAAAAATTCATTATGGGTACTCAATTTATCTAAAATCACAAAAAGGGTTTAAGTTTCCCAAATTTCCAATTTGGTCCCTAACTTTTCAAAAATTACCATTTCCCCCCTACTTTACAAAAATGGCAATATCACCCCCAACAATTACAAAAATTGACCAATTGGTCCTACAACATCTTTTTCATGGCCAATTGGCCCTCAAATTTGGGAAATTGCACTTTAGTCACTCAATTTTACGAAATCCCCAATTTCTCCCTTTCAAATTGGTCGAATTTGATTTCATCAAATTGACTGATCAGTTCAGTTGAGATTAATTAAATTGAAGTAAATTTTAGTTCCTACACATTCATACGATTCAATTGCACTTTGAATAGCATGAATTGACGGCTGAACGAGCTCAAATGATGCTTTGCCAAAAAACTAGACTTATAGAGTGAAAACTTCAAAAGCTTATCATTGGGGGTGCGTCGGTCTGAGCTTTTGATCTAGGTAGATAGCTCTTGTCCTGATGTTCCTTCTAGAATCAAGAATCACCTCAATTCATGTCAAATTGAGGGAGAATTCGGTCAGTAAAATTTTGCCAGTTCTCTCTCTAACATCGATCAGAAATTACATAGTGAAGCCAAATTGGCTTACCTTTCCACTCTAATTTGGTCGTTTGAGGGCTGAGGAAGTGTTGGGAGAGCTTGGTTTGGCCTGAGGAGGGCTCGAATCAGCCGATTTCAACTCAATAGAAACAGGGCAACTTTGATCTGCTGGAGCTGCTTCACTATTCAATTAGGCCAACACTTCTCCGGCGATCCTCGGAGCAATTGGAGACTACCGTTGGGTAGTTGACTTCTCCCCAAGTCTAAGGAACCCAACCACGCCTTCTCTGGCTCAAAAAAACCCCTATGTCAAACCTCTAGTTTGAGCTTCATCAAAAAACTAAGTAGCAAATGGAGAGTGAAATTTTCTAGTGTGTGGAGGATGAATGGAGAGTGGCTCTTTATATAGGGAGCTCAGGGACTCTCCAACCGTCCGTTTGACACCTTAATGACAGTCATTGATGGCCTGAAACATCTTGAATGGTAACATTTCCTTTCCGTGTGCATTGTTTGATTTTTCGGTGAGTGAACAATGTTGTATTTTGAAGGAAGAAGATGACACTGTTCCAAACTAGACCATACCGGTCTGAACTAGGTTCAACGATTAAACCAGCTGGTTCTCTCTCGATTCGACCGAGTTTTTCAAAATTAAAAATTTCTAAATTCATTCTCTATCTAATGGTGGTCTCAATTCTCCAATTTGAATTTTCTAAGCGATCTATAAAAATGAATTTAGTATCTGGTTCAATGATGGTTCAAACCTGTCCAAACCGGTTCAATCTGGTTCGGATCCGGTTCACCTGAACCGGTCTGGTTTCCTTCCCCAAATTATCTTAAAGTCCCTTTCCATGGTTTTTATGACTCTTTGGGTCACTCGAGAGTTGTAAATTTTCCAATTTTCCCATTCTTTAGTGGTAGGGGTTCGTGAACTGGTTCAGTTTTCTCACTCGAGTTGACCGGTTCTTTCCTGGTTTTCCTTAACTCTAAAGGATGGGGTTTACAACATAATGGCCCCAACATAGCTCACGAAACTTAAGGAGCAATTGGGTGAGTTATTAGAGAGAAGCTTCAAATATCCCAATTATTCCCCATGGGGTGCCCCTAGTTTGTTTGTAAAGAAGAAGGATGAAAGTATGAGATAGTGTGTGGATTATTGGCTGTTAAATTAGGTGACCATGAAGAATAGATATCCTCTCCCAAGGATTGATGATTTATTTGACCAGTTATTGGAAGCCTCATACTTTTCCAAGATTTATTTGTGATCAGGGTATAACTAGCTAAGAATAAGGGATGAGGACATATATAAGATGGCTTTTTAGACTCATTATGGGCACTACGAGTTTTGGGTAATGTCATTCAAGCTAACCAACACCCATGCTGCATTTTTGGACCTAATGAATAGGGTATTTCAACCCTACCTGGATCTATTTGTCATCATCTTCATTGATGATATCTGAGTATATTCCCGCATTGAGACATATCATAAATATCACGCCCCAACCCGGTATGGTTGGAATCCTGTGATTAACCCGTCACTTTTTCTTGTACCATCCAGGTATTCCAACAAGGACAAGATAGGAAAAGTAAAGGCATACAATGGACATGTTTTCCATAACAAGGTAAACAAAACAAAGTAATAACAATTACCTCTTCTAGGGTAATTATGGCATGCTTCTTTAGCTGCCCCTTTTTCTTGTCATAGAAAGTTTCCTGAAAAAGGGTTTAAGGGGAGGGGGTGAGTTCTACAACTCAGTGAGTGGGGGTTAGGATACATCTTAAGGAAACTGGTCATTTTCTTTAGTTGAAACGATCTACGATTTTGCTCTTTCATTATTTTCATCATCAAGGGAATGTCCCGATGTTTTTCATTATTAACTATGTTTATCACACATCACAATGCCCTTTATCATTAAAGGGATCACACGTTTGTAGAATAGTCCTCGACTATTCCACTTGTGGACTAGAGCACCTTTACTGTCTACCCTAGTAGAAGTCTCAAGCCTCCACCACAAGTCTGAGTGGGCATCAATCGCCCGATCCTCAGACCTTATCATATTTCGTGTCAACATATGTGGAATGAGACCTCCGCCCCTCCAACCTCGGTCTTAGTGTGCATGAAGCCCCCGGAGCTTCCTGACTCACTGGACGATAGGCCGCTCTTATACACCCTAGGTTGTCTAGTAGCCCTTAGAGTCACCACTACCCCGTGCGAGGCACCTCCATGGCTCCGAATAGCATGCACAAACAATAGTTTTATTACTCATGATAGTCATATTTGGTGCTACTAGCCCAACGGGCCTAACAACCTAGCCTCAGCTCCATGACGACTAGCCCAACGGGCCTGACAACCTGGCCTCGGCTCTATGACCACTAGCCCAACGGGTTCGCTGACCTGGCTTTGGCTCAATGGTTACTAGTTCAATGAGTCTATCAATCGGCTTTGGCATAGTTGCGAATTCACAAACAATTATCCATTCATATGTATATTTCTAATATATAAGCCTTAGAGTTATAAATGGGCCTAAGCACATTGGCCTTGGGCCCACTTCACAAATTTTTAAAACTAGGCCTTTGCCCTTATTAGTTTTAAAATAGAGACCTTGGGCCACTAGAGCAATTCCAGCTCTTATCAGAACCCCCCAAAGAGTTTAAGTAGGTTCACATAGTTAAGGGAGACTATTTCTAGAAAACGATTTTCAATTTGAAGATGTGCTCATCATGCCAATCAGATATGATGTCAAAAATTTCACTCACCTGGTGATTGTGATTGGATTGTCCCGGTTGTGCCTCGGCCAGCGACGTGCTCCTCAGCTCTAATCCTCGAACACCCAGTCCAACACAATTCAAGTATCCACATAAGTAAAATTGGTTGAAAGGACATCATGCCTTCATGCATTTTGCAAGTAGGTCCTTACTTTTGCATTAATTGTATTTAGGTACCTAAAGTTCATAACTTCACCTTTAGGCCCCAAAATGCCCAATTTATCCTCAATTAGGTCCCTAATTTCTTCTTATTACTACTCAACTCCTCAATTTTCCTTTAATTGCAACTTGGCCCCCAATTTTCCAAAAATTACCAAATTGCCTCCAAGTATCGTAAAATGGCCAATTGGCCCCTAATTTCCTCAAAATAGCTAATTGGACTTCCAATTTCAGAAAATTGCTCATTAGTTCTCCAATTTCTGAAAATTCCCAATTTATTCCCTGATTCATCCAATTTTTTGTCTCAAGACTTGGTTTCATCAAATTGACCATCTAAACTTAGTTAATTACCCCATAACTAGCGGCTAATCATTTTCTCCTTCTCCCTATGATCATCCTAGCCTTTGAACGACTCCAATTGGCCCATTTTTTAACTCAAATGGAGCTTCGCCGGAAAAGGTTTCTAGAGAGAGAAAGCTCAATTTTTTTACTTGCGAGGGGTCGACAGTTAAAGCTCGAGATAGGGGTGGCTAGTGCTCATTTTGGGGGTCCTTTTAGGATCAACTCTCAGTCCAATTGGATGTCTGGGTACAACAAATTTTAGAGAGAGAAGTTCTAGTGTTCCATTTCTATAGTTTTATTGCTCCAATGACATGAGCCGAAATTGGCCTGCCTCGACAATTCCTGGAGGTTGAGGATTGGTCAGGAAGAGTAGTGGAAGGTTGGGCTTGGTCACAAGAGGGTGGAGGTGGTTGAAGCTCTGCTAAAAAAATTTAGTAGTATCGGGACCGCCGGAGTGACGTTGCTATGCGAGCTTTCCAGCTCTTCTCCGGTGGTCCTCAAACTGAAAGAAGGGTGCAACTAGATAGAGAACCTCCTCTCCTATTCTAGAGATACCAATTGAAGCTTCGAAGGTTGAAGAAAGTCTCACTATCAATGCTCTAGTTTGCTCCTCGCTGAAAAATGGAGCACTTCTATAACACCAGAATGTTCCCTAACAATAGAATCGTGCAATGAAGGTGTCCTGACCAGAATAGAATCAAGAGCGAGAACCAAACTAAGCTTTGGAAGATTGATTGGGCTGAAAAATGAGATAAAATAAAGACTTCCGGATATTCTTCCCAAAACAATTGAAACAAAACCCGAATGATCCCATTAAAAGGAAATTGAGTTTTTCAATGGGATATGTGCGAAAATCGAGAAGTTGAGAGAGAGAAATTAGATCTAGTTTATTGAATTTTTATTTATCGAGTGGGGAGTTGGAAAGAGTAAAAATAATAATATTAAAATTGGGTTACATGAGTAAATAAATCATTTTTGAAAAGAAACAAAAGTCGAGTGGAACGACTAGTGCCAACCAGCAACCGGATCGTAAAACCCGATGACACCAAAGTCAATGGGCATTCCTATAAATACCCCTTTATGATAAAACCCAAGCATTATTTCTCATTTTACAAACCCTAATTGCCACTCTCTCCTACTCCATCCTCTCCATGAACCCTTGCTTTTGCCGATTACGTCACTAAGCGCGAGCACATGAGTCACGAACTCCCTCCTCTCTTTTCAAAAAATGCAAGTCATATGAAGTTTTCTTCCATCTATAGTCACCTTCTCTTAGCAATTTCCAAGTTCAAATGACTGCTAATGCCACAAACTAGTTGAACTGCACTGAAGGTTGTCAGCCTCCTGAGCACTAGGTGGCCAATCACGTTGCAGCCGCACGATCGGGCCGTCCCTTGATAAAATCATCAAGAACACCTCCTAGAGGAAGCATTCCGACGTAGTGGTCGCTGCCAAGTCTGCCCTCAATAAGCTCGAGACCCTCGATGCTTCAGATTTCACTAATTCAACCTCTCTCATTATCAAATTCTTTCTAGCTGAATCCAGCCTTATCATCCATCCTCTCATCCTCACCCTGGACACTGACTACGCAAAAATCGCTAAGCCCACCCTCAAGTATGCTTTCAAACTCTCCTCCCTCAACCTTGTCCATGCCAAGATAACCGCTTTTGATCATGGTGACCAGCCTTCCGCCATCCTGAAGCTGATTCAGGCTATTTGTAAATTAGAAGGAATGGAGGAGGATGAGATTGAGCTGGGCATCTTAAGAGTCTTGCTCTTGGCGCTGAGATCTCCTTGTATTCTTATTAGGGCTGAATATTTGATACACCTAGTGAAGACCTGTTATACTATATATATATATATATATCTTGGTGATCAAAATGGAACCAATCGGATATGTACGAAGTCGGTCCTTGCACAGATGGTTGTGATTGTGTTTGCTAGAGTGGGAGCAAATTCTCTGGATGTTAGGTTTAAGACTACTTCTGTTAGCCAGTTGTTGGAGTTTGCCAATAAGAACTTAAATGAAGGCAACTCCATTCATTTCTGCTAGAGTTTTGTCAATGAGGTTATCGAGGTTGGGTTCTTTAGACTCTAGGTGTAGTCAGCTATCTGATAGTGGTTGTAGTGAAGCATCTTTGACGGACCGAAGCTGCCATTTTTCGACCGAGGTGAATTTAGTGAAATTCAGCCCTCCTCTGGCCAAACCAAGCTCTCCCAACATCCCCACAGCTGTCATACAACCTTAACTAAGCTGCAAGATAAGCCAATTCGGCCCTCTTCAGTCGTTGCACATTGGAGTTAGAGAGAGAAACTACAAAATTTCACTAACAAAATTCTCCCTCGATTTGATGTCAATTGTAGGAAGAGAGCTACCTTCCTTGACAGAGAGCTCAGACCACCGCACCTCCGACGGTAAGCTTTCAAAGCTTTCTCTCTCTATGCACTATTTTCCAGCGAAGCTTTGTTTGAGCTCCATTTGGACTCAAATGGCGTGCTTCAAAGCTCAATTGAATCGTATGGAAGTGTAGAAACTAATCCATACCTTCCATTGGAGCAATTAACCTCGATTGAATGGCCAATTTGAAGAAATCAAATTCGGTCAGATTGAAGGGGAGAAATTGGGGAAATTTTAGGATTTCGTAAAATTGAGGGACCATTTTACAATTTCCCAAAATTTAGGGCCAATAGGCCATGGAAAAGATGTTGGAGGTCAATTTGTCTATTTTTGGGACATTTTGGGTGAAATATTTTTTTTGAAAGTAGGGGCAAAACGGTAATTTTTTAAAAGATGGGGACCAAATTGGAAATTTGGAAAACTTGAGACCCTTATACATTTTTTTTAGTAAAATGAGGACTCAAACGAAAATTTTGAAAATTTGGGAGTCAAATTGGGCAAAGGTTTTCATTAGGGTCCTAAATTTAAGAAAAATAAACTTTAGGGACAGATGCAATTTATCAATAAATTGTGAGCCTATGCTTTTATACCAAACCTTAAGTGAAAAGCTGTCCAATTTGTCACGCCCCGACCTGGTTTGGTCAGATCCCCATGAACAACCTATCACTTTCTTGGTTTGAGAGGTGTTTCCCCCATCTTTAACTCAAGAGGAGCCAGGGGTAATTTCAACATTGTTCCCTAGAATAACATATATCAATAAAAATGTAACTTAAAATAATTAAACATACCTAACAAAGGGTAAAGCCTGGTGTTATCCCTAGTCATTTCTTCATTTCCTAAAAAATGATAAAAAGGGTGGGTGAGTTTCTACAACTCAGTGAATGGGTCATTTAAAAAAAAATAAAGTTTCAGTAAAATAGTCTTTTTTAATTGGAGTGTGTCAGACTCCTTATTTCCTTTAAGATTCTTCATCCTCAAAATCTTGGTTTTTAAAGCTATTTCTCATCATTAACCATAGTCGATGCATTTATCAACCAACACACGCCCTTCATCATGAAGGGAACACACATTTGCATTGTAGCACGCCAACTACACCCCCACTTGTGGCATCAGAGCGACTTTACTGGCCACCTAGATAGAAGCACGTCCACGCATACCCTGAGAATGAGTGGATGTACGCGACATCTGACCCTAGATCCCGTAAAGTAACTCTGTGTTTGTATGAGGACAAAGGCCTCATCCCGACCCCACCCCAAGTCTCATGTGCATGAAGCTATGTCGAGCTTTCCTGACAACTGGCACAACAATCTGCCCTTATCTCCACCATGTCGTCCAATAACACCTAGGATGCATCAATACCCCTCTTAGGCGTCTTGAAGGTCCAATACCTTAGTGCATGCACAAAACAATAGTTTTCCTCATAAGTCATTTAATCTTTGGTGCCACTGGTCCAACGGCCTCGACCCTTAACTCAAATTGTAGTTATTTATCTCTACTGGTCTATCAACCTGTCATGTCGCACTGCCACCAGTCCATCAAGTATGTTCGTCCTGTCTTGGTACCGTGGCCAAACATATTATTCACATAAAGTTTTCATGGCTTAAACTCATATTTTTTTACGAGCTCCTGCTCCTGCCAACTGGCCTTGGGTCCACGATACGAGATTTTTAAAATCATGCATTATAGACCCTATCAGAGCTATTCGAGCTCCCATCAAGAAGGTCTTCCGAAAAGTTTAAGCAGTGTCACACAGTCATGGGAAAGCACTTTCGACATAAATAATCTTATAGCCATCCATCACACCAACCGGGTGTGAGGACATCTCTACTCATAATCGATGAGCGGGTTTTCTGCTTCCTTCCAGGAAGTTCATCATATCGATCGGGTATGATCTACTTACAACCGGTAAGTAGTTTTTTCGTGTCTTCTCACATCACCCCATCCAGGTGTGATGTTAAAATCCCACATTTTAGGAGGTTTTCATTTCCGAGGTGCTTATCATCCCAACTAGATATGATATAAAAATCCCACTCACCCGATAACGTAGTGATTTCCTCTTAACCGGTTCTTTGTCTTCACACGAGATTGTCCTTGTTGGCATTCCTGGTACTTCGTGATCCTATACGATATGAAAATTCTTGTTCATTTTCCCTTGGCCTAAAAGACTTCATTCATCATGAATGGACGAAATACTCAAACTTTTCAATTAATTGCAATTAGGTCCCTAAAGTTCTTTTTCTTTACCTTTAAGTCCCTAATGCCGATTTTCCCCCAAATTGACTCTCAAAACTTCTAAAATTCACCTTAGAACCTCAATATATTCAAAATCACAAAATGGGATCCTTGTTTCCCAAAATCCCAATTAGGTCCCTAATTTTTCCAAAATTACCATTTTGCCCCTACTTTACAAAAATTGTAAGTTTCACCCCTAAAATTCCAAAAATTGACCAATTGGTCCTACAATATTTTTATCATGCACAATTGGCCCTCAATTTTAGGAAATTGCACTTTAGTCCCTCGAATTTTTGAAATCCCCAATATTTCCCCCAATTTTAACCTTTGAACTTGGCCCAATTTGATTTCATCAAATTGATTGATTAAATGATTATAATTGTTGAAATTGAAGTTAGATTTAAGTTCATACACTTTTATACGATTCCATACTTTGAATCACACGATTTGACGACAGAACGAGCTCAAATGGAGCTTCGTCGAAAAAATGATTATACAGAGAGAAAGCTTCAAAAGCTTACCATTGGGAGCACGGCAGTCCCAGCTTTTGATCTAGGCAGATAGATCTCATCTTAAGGTTCTTCCTAGAATCAAGAATCACCTCAATTCATGTTGAATTGAGGGGGAATTTGGTTAGTAAAGATCAATCGATTCTCTCTCTAGCACCAATCAAAATTCACATAGGGGAGTCAAATTGGCTTACCTTTCCGCTCTAATTTGGTCGTAGGAGGGCTGAGGAGGTGTTGGGAGAGATTGTTTTGGCCCAAGGAGGGCTCAAATTGGCTAATTTTAGCTCAACAGAAATAGGGCAGCTTTATTCTACCGGAGCTGCTTTAGTGTTCGATCACACCGGCGCTTTTCCAGCGACCCTCGGAGCAATTGGAGACTACCATCGTGTAGCTGACTTGTCCCCAAGTCTAAGGAACCTAACACAACTTCTTTGGCTTAAAAAAACCCTATATTGGAGCTCTGGTTCGAGCTTCATAGGAAAATTGAGTAGCTGAGAGAGAGTGAGATTTTTAGGTTTATGGAGGATAAATGGAGAGTGGCTCTTTATATAGGGAGATCAGGGACTCTCTGGTCATCCATTTGGCACCTTAATAATATTCATTAATGGTATAAAATTTACTAATCGAAAACATTTCTTCTTCACCAACGCTATTGAATTTTCCAGCGAGTGAACAGTGTTGTCATCTAAAGGAAGAAGACGACAATGTTTCGAACCAGACTGTACTAGTTCAGGCCTGATTCGACCGATTTTGTTAAAATTAAAACTTTTTAAATTCATACTCTATCAAATGGTGGCCTCAATTCTCAAATTTGAATTTTATAAGCTAGCTAGAAAAATAAATTTAGCATCTGGTTCAATAGTGGTTCAAACCAATCCAAACCGGTTCAATTTGGTTCGGATCCAATTCACCTTAACCAGTCTGTTTTTCTCTCCCAAATTGTCTTAAGGTCCTTTTCCAAGGTTTTTATGACTTTTTGCGTCACTCGGGAGTTGTAAATTTCTCAATTTGCTCGTTCTCTATGATCAAGGTTTGTGAACCGGTTCAGTTTTTCTCCCTCGATTTTACCGGTTCTTTCCCCGATTTTCCTTAACTCAAAAGGGTAGGGTTTACAACTCTCCCTTGTTTTTAGGAGTTTTGTCCCCAAAATGTATTTCACACTTTTGGTATTGGAATGAACTTCCCTTGATATCAACTTGTAGTTTCTTGACATACAATCCCTTCGGTTATTTCCATCTCTCCCTTATGTAACATACACTTGAGATCTTCTTTTCTTTTCCATCATTTTCTCATTCCAAGAAGCTTATTTTCATTAGATCTATCTCATTGGAAGGTTTAAGGTCATATCCTTAAATTCACATCCTTTGTTCCTTAAAGCATTATTTCTCCTATCCGAGATTCTTTACTTAAGAGTTCAAGATTGGGAGTTCCAAAATACTCAATCATTTTGGGAATGATTGAGTATTTTGGAACAGACACTAAGCTAACATTTTCATAGCTTTTGGGCCGTTACTGGTCTTACCCATTGATCTCTTTAAGGCTTTTCTCTTCCCTTATTTCCCAAAGGTTTTGGTCTTTCCATCCTTTCCTTCTTTACTGGAATTATGACTTTCACAAGGGTCAGTTCATTAACTGCCCCACCTGTATTATACTCCTAATTTAATTGTTTTGAGATGGTTGTCTCTCGAATCTCTGTGTCCTTAGTGTCCATCCATTTTCCTTATTTAGGGTGTAGTCCTTACTACTCCCTAGTTCTTATTTGAGTGTAGTTTATTCTTCTGGATGATGTGGTTATTATGGGTTATTTTCTTCAATTGGATCTGTCTAAAATCCATATTTGGCTCTCGACTCTCTTACAAGTAGATCATACTTGGTCCTCCAAGTATTTATTTAGTCGCCTATGTCCTTTAATAAGATCCTGATTGCTAATCTAGTTTATGATATCTCATCTGTTGGTTACCTTAGCTTGGAACTTTTTCCTTTCCATGACTCCACTTCTTATCTTCATTTTTCTTCTAGTGACTTCCATCCTGAAAATTTCACTTTGTTTTCCTCTATTGCTCCTTGAAAGTTCTCCCTTCATTCTTTTCTTATACTTTCCGACCTTTGGATGGTGATTCACCCTAGCTTTCTTCCTTATCTTCTATTCCCTTTTTTTTTGTTTCACATCCTTATCTCTAAACAGAGTCCTTTATTACTTTTGAGTTCCTAAGGATGTGTGTCCTAACTCTTTTCCAAGTATTGTTATTATTCCAGGAGTTTCTTTCTATCGTACTTCTTTCCCTTCTCCTTTCTCCTTGTCATGTCTTAATTATCTTAACATCTTTAGTGCTCCCCCTAACCTTCTTTATTTCTTCCCAATCAACTTCCATTCCTTTGGTTTTCCTTGGAATAGTCTATTCTTATTTGTTTTCTTTACTTTGATCCTTTGAACCCTTCCCTAACTCCTTAGATTTTACTAATTCCTTTGCTTTTAATGCTCACTTCCTTTTGTTCTAACTTCTCCTTCCTCCCCTTAGTTAGGATCTATCTTCCTTGGGTGACTCTAAGAGTCTCTTCCTTGACAAATATTTATTGTACTTCTGAGGATAATTTTAAAGATTGAGGTTAACTGGAAATAACCCGTTTTTTTTTCCTTGGGTGATTTCCTATCCTTTTTTGTTGATCTTTATTTGCATACACTTATTATTTATATTAATCAAGGAAATTTAGTAGTTTTAGCGGAAAAAATTTAAATTTTATTCATTAGAAAAATATTTTCTTGCCATACTTGGCTTATTACAAAAATTTTCTACCCCTTAATCCCTTGGGGTCATAGGTCGAGAGTTAGCCTTAAAACGGTCATGGGACTCTTGATCAGAAGGCTTCGAGGAACAAGTTAGGTTCCATTCATATTCCCTTATGGGAAGAATTTTATGTATGGCCTCCAATTCGTACTGCCTTAGTACCTCTACCTCACACTCATATGTCCACTTCATCCATTGGGAGGGGATTAAAGCAGGACTGAGTAGGGGGGGAGTACTTGGTGGACCTTTATGAAGGTGGCATATGCATCCTAGTTATTGTCCCAGACCTCCTTCTTAGTTGGATTCCTCTCATGTTGTTGTGGGGTTAGAGGAAGGGTTGTGCTCCTAGGATAAGGTACATGTTCCTCTTGTCTTGGAGGAGTGTAAGTGATGCCTTCTAGTTCTAATAAGGCTCCCACCAGTTTACGATAATCTTCCACCATGTCCTTGGGTACTCTTTTCTTGCCTTTTAAGAATCTTTGAATGGCTGCCTCCCTTGGGTTTGGTATCTTTTTCAGGATTTTGGGTGGAGGATTGGATTTCAAAGTGAATTTCCTAGGGATTCACCTCCCTACACGAGAGTTAAAGTTGGATTAATGTTATGGCATAATATTGATAATGTTTCAAGAAAAATTAGCTCTGATACCACTCAAGTTCTCACACCCCAACGCGGTTTGGTCAAATCCCCGTGAACATTCGTAGGGCAACACATCCACTACACCTACTTGTGGCATCGGAGCAACTTTACTGGCCACCTAAATAGAAGCACGTCCACTCCTACCCTAAGAATGAGTAAATATACGCGACATCTGACCTTCAATCCCATAAAGAAACTTTGTGTCCGTATGAGGACAGAGACCTCATCCTGATCCCACCCCAGTCTCATGGGCATGAAGCTATGTCAACCTTCCCTGACTACTGGCACGACAATCTGTCCTTATCTCCACCATGTCGTCTAGTAGCCCCTAGGATGCATAACTACCACTCTTGGGTGTCTTGAAGGTCCTGTACATCAGTGCATGCACAAAATGATAGTTTTCCTCATAAGCCACTTAATCTTTGGTGCCACTGGTCCAATAGCCCCGACCCTCAACTCGACCTGCAACTGTTTGTCTAGACTGATCCGTCGACCTGTCATGTCGCACTACCGCCAGTCCATCGAGTATGCCAATCCTGTCTTGGTACCATGGCCAAACATATCATTCATTTAAAGTTTTCATGACTTAAACTCATGTTTGCTTATGAGCTCTTGCTCGTGCTAACTAGTATTGGGCCCATTATACGAGATTTTCAAAATCGGGCATTATAGCCCCCAAGTTCCAAAACGGAGGCCTCTGGCATATCAGAGCACTTCCGATAAAAATAGTCTTTTAGCCATCATCACACCAACCAGGTGTGAGGTCATCTACACTCATAATTGATGAACGGGTTTTCTACTTCTTCCAAGAAAATCATCATACCAATCGGGTTTAATCTACTTACAACGAGTACGTAGTTTTTTCATGTTTTCTCACATCATCCCATCCAGGTGTGATGTTAAAATACCACATTTTAGTGGGTTTTCATTTCTCATGTGCTTATCATCCCAACCAGGTATGATATAAAAATCCCACTCATCCAATAACGCAGTGATTTTCTCTTAATCGCTTCTTTGTCTTCATGCGAGCTTGTCCATGCTAGTGTTCACGGTACTCCGTGTTCCTACATGATATGAACATCGTTGTTGATTATCTCTCAGCCTAATAGCCTTCATTCAACATAAATGGATGAAATATTCAAACTTTTCAATTAATTACAATTAAGTCCCTAAAGTTCTTTTTCTTTAACTTTAGGTACCTAATGCCGATTTTCCCCCAAATTGAGTCCCGAAACTTCTAAAATTCATCTTGGGACCTAAATTTATTCAAAATCACAAAAAAGGGGTTCAAGTTTCCCAAATTCCCAATTTGGTCCCTAATTTTTCCAAAATTACCATTTTGCCCATACTTTACAAAAATGGTAAGTTTCACCTCAGAAATTCCAAAAATTGACCAATTGGTCCTCCAACATCTTTATCATGCCTAATTGGCCCTCAATTTTAGGAAATTGCACTTTAGTCCCTCAAATTTTTGAAATCCCAAAAAGTTTCACAAAATTTCCCCCAATTTCAACCTTTCAAATTGGTGATTAGTATGGCTCACGAATGTTAGCGACTAGTACAAACTTGATGTCACCAAATGGAGCAGGCAAACCGGAAGGAGGACAAGGGCCAAAGCCATCATAAAGGATGGAAGGAGCATAACGGTCCAAGATGGGGAAATCGAGTGGGATTTCAAAAGAGGAAGGATGTGCCACCACTGTCTTAGTGAGTAATCCACACCCTACCACAAGGAAACCATCATTGTCCTAGGTGCCAAGGGTACCATGAGGGAGCTTGCTTGTCCTGTTTTGCATGTGGACAACTAGGGAACTTTGTAAAGGAATGCCCCACTCTTAGGGAGAACAAGCAATGGAATACACTTGGACCACCCCAAGGGAACCCGAGGACTCTTCAGTAGGACGCCACAACGAGAGTACTAGAGAGGGTATACAACCTCGCCCTAGAGGCTAGGAAAAACACTAGTACCGGAGAGGGTACTTCCCAAAACCCTTCCAACTAAGATTTAGATAAACTTGTAATTTGAATTTCATTCAATAAAGGAATATTTTTCTTCTAAAAATATGTATTTCAGCAATCAGGGTACGTACACTTGTGGGGAAGAAAGATCTACGCCCTCTTCGACTTAGGAGTAGAAAGATCTTTCATCAAAAAAGATCTAATCCCAACTCTTCCCCTAGAACTTACCTCGCTAGAACAAAATCTCAACATCCTCACACCCATAGGAGAAGGGTTAAATAGGGATAAATAGTTGAAGGGATGTGAGATTAAGATTGGAGGAATCAAACTAGAAGCAGATTTGATTCCATTACCTCTAAGGGAGGTAGAAATAATATTATGAATGGATTGGCTAAGTACCCATCAAGCTAGGATGGACTGCGGGAAGAAGATAGTAACCTTCCACACTTCCAAAACACTTGCACTAAAATTCCAAGGAGACATGAGGAAGGGAGGAATGCAAATGATGTCCCACATAAGAGCCCAACAGATGATACAGAAAGGTTGTAAGGCTTTTCTGGCAATGGTCATCAACGAGAAGTCTGAAGAGAAGGGACCCGAAGGTATTCCGGTAGTTGAACACTACCCAGATGTATTCCGGAAAGAATTACATGGATTACCCCAAGCAGACAATTGGAATTCACCATAGAGATTATCCCAGGAACACACCTCATATCCCAAGCCCCTTATCGCATGGCTCTAGCAGAGTTAAGGGAGTTAAAGGAGCAGCTAGACGAGCTATTGGAGAATGATTTTATATGCCCTAGTCAGTCTCCATGTGATGCACTAGTCCTATTCGTAAAGAAAAAGGATGGGAGCATGAGGCTGTGCATAGACTATTGAAAGTTGAATTAGGTGACCATAAAGAACAAGTATCCACTTCCACGGATTGATGACCTATTCGACCAACTAAAATAAGCAACCTACTTCTCCAAGATAGACCTTATGTCAGGATATCATCAACTCAGGATCCGAGAGGAAGATATTCCTAAGACCGCACTTCGATCCCGATATGGATATTATGAGTTTAGGATGATGCCCTTTGGCTTAACAAATGCCCCTGAAGCCTTCATAGATTTAATGAACCAAGTATTCCAGCCACACTTGGACAAGTTCATGATAGTATTTATAGATGACATTTTTATATACTCACGAACTCTGCTGGAGCACAAAGAACATATGGCGATCACCTTGGAGATACTATGGGAAAACTGCTTATATGCAAAATTCTCCAAGTGTGAGTTATGGTTGCAGGAGGTAGAGTTTTTAGGACAAAGTGTGTCTAAGGATGGAGTCAAGGTAGACCCGGCAAAGGTAGAAGCCATATCCGATTGAAAGGCACCCAAGAATCCCTCTAATATACGTAATTTCTTGGGCTTGGAGGGGTACTACAGACGATTTGTACAGGATTTCTCTAAGATAGTTGGCCCTTTGACTCATCTCACAAGGAAAGGAGTAGAGTATAAATGGGATGAAAGCTGTGAGAAGTCCTTCTTGGAGTTGAAGACCCATTTGACAATAGTACATGTACTCTCTCTACCTGACCCAAGTGCAGGGAAGTACACCGTCTATAGTGACGTATCCGGACAAGGACTCGGATGTGTATTGATGCAATAAGGAAAATTTACTGCCTACACTTCGTGACAACTTAAGGTACATGATAGGAACTACCCTACCCACCACTTGGAGTTAGTCACAATAGTGTTCGCCCTCAAAATTTGGCGACAATACTTATACAGGGTTAAGTGTTGAATATATACTAATCACAAGAGACTTAAATACTTTCTAACTTAGAAGGAGTTGAACCTCGGCTAGAGGAGATGGTTGAAATTGGTTAAAGACTATGACCTTGTGATAGAATATCACCCCGAGAAGGCTAATGTAGTGGCAGATGCCCTAAGTCGCAAATACCAAACCGGGGCAGCACAGATAAAGACAAGCTACTTACCCTTGTTGCAGAAGATGGGAAAAATGGATGTAGACCTTAAGGTGTACAAGAGGGGAAATGCTTGTTGGCTAATGTGGAGGTAATACCCAGCCTAATAGAGAAAATTAAGGTCCAACAAAAACGATAAGGAACTCCAACCCTATTTGGACCTGGTCAATGGAGGGACAAAACCAGACTATAACCTTCGAAGTGATAGAGTACTGACCTACAAAGGTAGAGTGTGTGCCTCAAGATAAGGAACTAAAGAGGTTAATTCTAGAAGAGGCACATGACTTTGTTTTTGCGATGCATCCGGGCAGTACTAAGATGTACCGCACCCTCAAACAAGGTTATTGGTGGAAAGGGATGAAGAGGGATATTGCGGAATATGTAGTCCGATGCTTGTTCTGTCTGTAAATTAAAGCCGAGCATCAGAAATCCTCAGGACTGCTACAACCCTTGCTAATCTAGGAATGGAAATGGGAGCATATCACTATGGACTTTGTCACGGGACTACCTATGACTAGGAAGGGATAAGATGCAATTTGGATCATTATGGACAAATTAATCAAGTCCACCCATTTCCTACCAATAAGAGTAACGGGTTTAGTGGAACATCTAGTCGTCTTATACATGAGAGAGATAGTGAGACTCCATGGCATCCTAGTGAGCATTGTGTCGGATAGAGACCCTAGATTTACCTCGAGGTTCTATCCTAGTTTGCAAAATGTCTTGGGAACCAAGCTCTACATGAATGCAGCATTTCATCCTCAGGACGTTGGACAGTCTGAGCGAACAATCCAAACCCTACAAGACATGCTAAGGGCATGCGCACTCAACATGGATAAGGGCTGGGAGGAATACTTGTGCCTGATGGAGTTTGTGTGCAATAACAGTTATCAAGCCAATATTCAAATGGCCCCTTATGAGGCCCTTTATGGATGACCATTACGTACCCCTTTATTTTGGGAAGAAGTGGGAGAAAGGAAGCTGGAAAGGGTCGAACTAATAGAGGATGCTTCACAAAAGATAAGATAATAAGAAGTCAACTTAAAGCCACTTAGGACAGGCAAAAGAGCTATGCGGATCATCAGAGAAGAGATCTTGAGTTTAATGTGGGAGACCAAGTGTTCCTAAAAGTATCTCCATGGAGGGGAATACTTAGGTTTCAACAACGGGGAAGTTAAAACCAAGATACATTGGTCCTTACACAATAGTCCAAAGGATTGGTTTGATGGCATATAAACTAGAACTGCCTATGGACATAGAAAAAATACATGATGTATTCCATATATCGGTACTCTGGAAGTACTAGCCTGATCCTAGCCATGTGTTGGACCGACCTCCACCAGAGCTAGAAGAGAACCTGACCTATCAAGTAGAACTAGTATGAATCATTGACTGGAGGGACAAGAACTTGAGGAATAAGAGAATTCCTATGGTCAAGGTCCTTTGGTAGAATGGACCCATGCAAGACGAGATATGGGAAATTGAGAGCGTTATGAGAGATGGGTACGCTCAATTATTTGATGTGTAATTGTTTTGCGGACAAGACTCCTAAAAGGAGGGGAGAGTTGCAAACCCCGTCCTTTTATAAATAAGAAAACCGGGAAGAGAATCGGTCATTTCCAAAGAGAAAACTAAGCCGGTTTATGAACCTTAATCGGTAGAGAAAGGGAAAAATGAGAAATTTACAAATCTTGAGTGACTTAAAGAGCAATAAAAATCATGGAAAAGGACTTTGGGACAAATTGGAAGAGAAAACCAGACCGGTTCAGGTGAACCATACCTAAACCGGTTTGAACATCATTAAACCGATTGCTAAATTCATTTTTCTAGGTGGCTTAAAATATTAAAATATGAGAATTAAAGCCACCATTAGATAGAGAATAAATTTAGATGAATTTATAAATTTTTAATTTTGAGAAAATTGGTCGAATCAGGCTTGAACTAGCCGGTTTAAGTATTGAACTTGGTAGGACCGGTCCAGTCCAGTTCGAAATAGTCTCATCTTCTTCCTTCAGATAACAACATTGTTCATTCAACGAATGAGCATACAGCACCGACGAAGATGAGTCATCTCCATTCAGGGCATTTCAGGTCATGAATGAGTGCGACCAAGAAGCTAAACAGTCGAGCAAAGAGTCCCCGAGCTCCCTATATAAAGAGCTCCTCTCCATTCATCCTCCTCACACTTGAAATCTCCATTCTCTCTCAACTACTCAATTTTTCGGTGAATCTCGAACCAGAGCTCCAACTTGGGCAGTTTTCTTAACCTCAAAAGGCGAGATCAAGTTCTTTAGACTTCGAGTGAAGTCAGCTATCTGATAGCAACCTCTATTCGATCCGAGGACCGTTGGAGAAGCACCGGTGGAATCAAACAGTGTAGCAGCTCTGACGGAACGAAGCTACCCTATTTCGGTCGAGCTAAATTGGCCAAATTCAGCCCTCCTCTGGCCAAGCCAAGCTCTCCCAACATCCCTACAGCCCTCATATGACCTCAACTAAGCTTAAAGGTAAGTCAATTTGGCACTCCTCAATCGTTGTAGGTCAGAGTTAGAGAGAGAAACTATAGAATTTTACTGACTAAATTCTCACTCGATTCGAGGTCAATTGTAGGAATTATTGATCCTAGAAGATACCTCAGGAAGAGAGCTGCCTTCCTTGATAGAGAGCTCAGACTATCGCACCTCCAACGGTAAGCTTTCGAAGCTTTCTCTCTCTATGGATAGTTTTCCGGTGAAGCTCCGTTTGAGCTCAATTTGGACCCAAATGACGCGGTTCAAAGCTCAATTGATTTGTATGGAATTGTAGGAACTTATCCATATATTCAATTGGAGCAATTAACCTCCATTGAATGGCCAATTTAAAGAAATCAAATTCGGTCATATTGAAGGGGAGAAATTGAGGGACCATTTTACAATTTCCCAAAATTTAGGTCCAATTGGCCATGGAAAAGATCTTGGAGGACCAATTGGTCAATTTTTGGGACATTTGGGGTCAAATTGCCATTTTTAGAAAGTATGGGCAAAATGGTAATTTTTGAAAAGTTGGGGACCAATTTGGAAATTTGGGAAACTTAAGCCCCTTATATATTTTTGAGTAAAATGAAAACTCAAAGGGAAATTTGGAAACTTTGGGAGTCATATTGGGCAAAGTTTGCATTAGGGACCTAAAATTAAGATAAATAAACTTTAGGGACCTAAATGTAATTTATTGATAAATTGTGAGCATAGGCTTTTATGCCAAACCTTAAGTGAAAAGGCTGCCCAATTTATGTAAGGACAAGTGTGATGGGAACACCATCAAGAGAAAGCTCGCGTCAACTTGAAAACCAACCGAGGATGAACATGTCACGATTAATGGGTGAGTGGGTTTATTCATATCATACCTGGTTGGGATGATGAGTGCTTTAGAAAGGAAAGCCACATATAAGTGGAATGTTGACATCACACCCAGTTGGAGTGATGTGCGAACTAAGCTAAAACCTACTTACTAGCAGTAAGTAGAGACCATACCCGGTTGGTATGATGGACTTCCTGGAATGAAAGAGAAACCCACTTTCCGGTTGTAAGCGTAGATATCATCACACCCGGTTGGTGTGATGAAGTAAAAATATGTTTTTTCAGAAGTGTTCTTCCCTAACTTGTGTGCCAATGCTTAAACTTTTTGGGAGACCTTCTTGATGAGAGGTAGAACAGCTTAGGTAACCAAGGGAAAACAAACATAAAGATTTTCCTATAGTCGAACCTGAAAGACAAGTATGTAAGATTTAATACATTCGGTTTTGTATAATGCTATTTTAGGAAAAACAGGAAAAAGAATGTCTTACTCCTTGCGATTTAGAAAAGAGCGAAACTCTTCCTAAACCTAAGGGAGTGGTGGGTTGCTCACGGGGATCCGACCAAACCGGGTCCAGTCTGATCGGGTTCATTGATGAAAATCGGTCGGTTTAAATTAATATAAATTCATTTTCTATCTAATGGTGGCCTCAATTTTCTAAATTAAAATATTTAAGCCTCCTAGAAAAATGAATTATCCAATTCGGTTCACTATGGTTCAACCCAAGTTGGAGCTTATATATTTTCCAAGTATATTGGAGTTAAGAAATAATGAATTTTGTCTACCTTTTGAGTATGTGATGAAAAGTGGACATGATATCACGTTGTCAACTAACTCTTTTACAGAACTGTAGACTAACCACCCCCCCCCCCCCCCCCCCCACCCCTTATTACTTTCAAGTCATAGAATGCCAAGGAGGGAATTAGAAAATGAATTACTAAATTGGTATGTGGGTTTTCTTTACAAATTTAAGTAAAATACGGTATACATTCTGAAATATTTTTGCAAAATAATTTGATGAATTATTTTCTCCATTATTTGAGTCTTGTTTCTATCAATACTATGATTACGGATGTAACATCTATTATAGTATTGGGAGGAGTGATGAGTTGTTCATAGGGTTCTGTCTAAAACGAATTGGTGGTAATTTTGCCTAACTAAAAGACTATTTTAGAATTATTGAGAAATAAGGCTTATAAGTGTTCTAAGACTTATTAGGGACCAAAAAGGGACTTAAGGAAAGTTGAGGACCCAAATTAAAGGTTTAGGAAAGTCTGAAGGTCCAAGGAAGGGAAGTTTTAAGATATAAGGGAAAAATGATAGTTTTGCCTAAGTTAAGAACCAAATTATAAATTTGGGAAAGTAAGGCCATTAGATGGTAAATAAGTGAACTATGAACACCTATGTAAGTTTAACTCAAGAGGTTATAACCATTAGCCCTATGGACTAACCTTAGTGAAATTATGATTTTTCAGCTAATAGGTTAAGTAAATCGAGCACATAGGGCAAAATTGTAGGTTTTTAAGAGAATTATAGTGTATAAATTAATGGTACTATAGTGTTTGAAATTGGTTTACTTGTTAGCTAAACATTGTATAAGAAACAAGAGTTCACTCCATCGGGACCCTAATCAAATATGCTTACCTATTTTACTGAATGAAGCAAATTTCTCTTAATACACATTTAAATTAAATTTGAGTAATGATTTCAACCTCAATTTCCTATTCTCAAACTATCTTTGATCAAAACTTTCGGGTTGCTAAAATGTGGTGTTACATATATAATATCCGTTGAAAAATGTAAATGATAATTAGTGTGTTTGTGAACACCACTTAATTAGTTGGAATTTATAGGGGTAGCAGAAAAGTCAGATTGGGACCTGGACCTGATGGTCGAGTTTGTTGAGATCTGACTTCGTCCGGATAGCCACGATCGGACCCCGAGCAATTTTTTGCCCTTAAATAACCAAAAATAACATTATTTTTAGTTTTTTTTTACAGAAAAATGCTAAAATTGATATTTATTATATATTATATTATAAATAAAATAATTATTGTACGTAAAATTAAAAGGTTTTAATTATAGTAAAGTATTTTATGTACAATTGATATTATTGTATATAAAATAGTTTATATATAAAATTATAATTTCATGTATTACAAGTTGATACGTGGTAGTATTGTATATTATTATATTAAATTATTTAATTTACATGAATTAATTTTAATGTACATAAAATTTTAAATAAAATTAAAATATTTAATTATACTAAATTATTTTATTTACACAAATTAATATTATTGTGAATGAAATACATTAAATAAAATTGTAATTTTTTAATTATAGAAAATATTTTTGATAAATAAGTTTATATATTATATTGATGTACATAATTATCCTAAATTATTTAATTTAAATAAATTGATGGCTATTTTACATAAAATTAAAAAAATAGTTATAATAAATTATTTCTAGTAAATAAATTAATATTGTTTTAAATAAAATAGTTTTTATATAAAATTGTAATTTTCTAGTCATAGACCCTATGTACTGCATTGTAAGTTGATATTCATAATTATACTAAATTATTTAATTTATATAAATTAATTTTACTCCACATAAAGTTGCTACTATATATGTGATATTTTTTGTAAATAAATTTATATATTATATTATTGTATATAATTATTCTAAATTATTTAATTTAGATACATTTATGGTTATTATACATAAAATCAAAAAATATTATAATAAAATAATTACATGAATTAATATTATTGTATATAAAATAATTTTTATATAAAATTATAATTTTCTAATAATAGAAAACGGTGGTATTTAAGATGATATGGGATAGTATTGTACATTATTATACTAAATTCTTTAATTTATGTAATTTAGTTTTAATACATATAAAATTGTTATTATATATAAAATTTTAAAAAATTAATTATATTAAATTATTTTATATACATAAACTGATATTATTATATATAAAATAGTTTGTTTATAAAGTTGTAATTTTTTAATTATAGAAATATTTTTTTTGTAAATAAGTTTATATAATATTATAATGTTGTACATAATTATTCTAAATTATTTAATTTAAATAAATAAATTGATGGCTATTCTACATAAAATTAAAATACATATAATAAGTTATTCTAGTAAATAAATTAATATTGTTGCAAATAAAATATGTTTTTATATAAAATTATAATTTTTTACTCATATAAACTATTTATTATTTTGTAATTTGATTTTACTGCACATAAAATTATTACTATAAACATTTATAATATTGGGAACAGATCGATGTGACATAAATTGTCATTTTGAACTTAATTATACGCTGATATAAAAGACCTAAACCATACTTAAGGAACCTATTTTGCCTTAAGAATGCTAATTATGACCCAGATATCCAATATTGACCTAAGAGGTCTAACGATGACTCAATGAGATTAATTTTGCCCAAAATGCCTAATCATCATCCAATAGACATCACTCAACTCAGCAAACAAAATCATGGCCCAATGAGTCTCAGTCTAATAGGCCTAACCCGATTCAATCCCATGTTGGGAAAGATGAGTGATCTTGCATATTGTATTCTATAAAATGGATGCCACCTTATTTCTTTTCTTTCTATGCCAATCCTGTTTGGATTAAGTAGGAAAAATAATGTGACGAAGTTCATAACCAATTACAAATATGTACTTTGGATCGTGTTCATTTACCTTATATATATATATATATATATATATAATAAAGTGACAATAACTCCAGGGAATATATTACTTTCTATCTTATTCTCAGATGTCTTGGGACCAGAGCAACATTATTTGGTTGCTCCCCCATCTCACCTCATATATTGGTAGTTGTTTACTGTAAATTGTATATTTGTATTTAGTGTGACTAAAGGCACCACTCTTATTCAATAACTTAGTTGTTGCTACTAAAAAAAGACACTTAACTGTTGTTATTGACCACTTTTCTCCCACTCTCTACCCTCTTGCAATTTGTTCTATATATATAGAAATCATGAGTTTATCAATAAGATCAATGAGTATTGCACTGCCTAGTTCACTTCCTACTCTACCCATTAAGCTGGACAATTCCAATTATTACTTATGAAAAAACAACATGGGTTACCTATTGCGTTCTTATCGACTGCTTAGGTATGTTGATAGGATCATTCCCAGATCACCTGCTACAATATGCATCAAAGAAGGAGATGTAAAATCTAAGCAAATCAATCCAGAGCACGAAAGTTGGGACATTCATGACAGATTTACTCTAACGGCTATCTTATCATCCCTAACTATATAAGTGAACTTACAAGTAATCGGGTATACCTCTGCATCTAAAGTATGGGAACGTTTGGAGGTTCTTTATAGTTCGCAAATCCATGCCCAAGAAGACTTGCTTGTTCAGCAATGGTGTGAACTCAATAAACGCGATCATCCCATGGCATCCTATCTAGCCTCTCTATCCTATCTCGTCACGAGCTATGCTCAAATCGGATTACCCAAGTCAGAATCTGATATTAAAAAGAAGATGTTCAGTGGATTTGGGTAAGACTAGGAACCTCTTACCTTGGCTCTTTCACCTACTCTAGATATGATGACTATAAATGCTCTCAAAGCTTTGCTTATAGCTCAAGAGGCTCGTCGAGCATTCCAATACTCCACAGATGATGCTGCCCCACTATCTAGCCTTCTAGCTGGTTCTCTTGGCAACGCTCCCTTACCTTCTGCCTCTATTGCTATTGTTGGACATCACCGGGGACTCCTTTCCTCACTAATGCCACCTCCTCCGTGATGCCACTATACATGTTTCTCCCATCCGTCCAATGCTCCAAACCCTAATTTTTTGCACAATGGGCAGGTACATGCTGGCTGTTGCATGTAAGGGGTCCATCCAAATAGCATCCCACATCACTTTAATTATCGTAGCCCAGTCTAAAATGTTGCATCTACTAGGCCTTTTCACAAAAACTCTTCTGTTGGATTTGTTAGGCCCAATTCTGCTAGCTTGCGTCCATGTCAGCCTAATTCCAATTTTAATGGAGCCCATGCTCAAAACCCACTTTGCCTTCCTTATCAATTATGTGGCCAATATGGACATGTAGCACCAATGTATCCCCAACTCACAACATTTCAGCACCCTTATGCTCACTCTACATCCGCTGGATCTTTAGAACACCAACTTGACTGGTATGTTGACTCAGGGGCTAGTACTCACACCACTAATGATGTCTCTTATTTGTCTATTCAGGAAAATCAGACACTTCATGGGCATCTGCTTATTGGGGATGGAACAAGTTTACCTTTCATTTCTTCTAGTTTTGCTAATCTCACTACATCCACTTCACGTTTCCTTCTATCTAATATTTACCATGTTCCTCAAATCTCACTCAACTTATTATCTGTCTCTCAATTCACACGAGACAACTTATGTTATATTGAATTCCACACCACCTTCTTTCAAATTAAAGATCTTCATTCTCATTAGGTTTTACTACGCGAGAGTCGTAAGGGAGGATTTTACTACTTCCACACAAGACATAATCTCTCTCATGCTTTACCTACTGCTTATATTAGCTCTTTTGAATCTAGCTCTCTGTGGCATCAACGTCTAGGTCATCCTTCTTTTCCTATTATCAATCATGTTAGAATACCTCCTTTATCTTTTTGTGATTCTTGTTCTTGTGCCAAAATTACTCAATGTCCATTTCCCTCAACATACCACCAAAGCACTTCTCCTTTCCAACTAATTCATACTGATATTTGGGGAACTGCACACATTGTATCTCACACCGAGCAGATTTATTACATTAATTTCCTCAATGACTACAGTTAATTTTCTTGGTTCTTTATCTTGAAAAATCAATCAGATGTTCTAGTTGCCTTTCGAGCTTTCTGTCTTCGTGTTGAAAACACCTTTAACTGTAAAATTTAAACATTACAGTCGGATGGTGCCCATGAATTTCTCTCAAATGCATTTGAAATAGAACTTCAATCTAATGGCATTACTCATTGGATCTCGTGTTCTCATACCCGTTAACAAAATGGGTCTACTAAATACAACCACCGTCATATTATTGACATGGGCCTCACTCTTCTTGCTCACTCTCATCTCCCACACAAGTTCTAGAATTTCGCATTTGAAACTGTTGTTTTCCTCATCAATGTCTTCTCACACATTCTTTGGGTCTCAAAACTCCTTACCAACTTCTCAATCATAACTCCTCTGACTATCAAACTATTTATGTTTTTAGGTGTCTTTGTTTTCCCTATCTCCATCCCTATCAAACTCACAAGCTCCAACTTCACTATACTCCTTACGTCTTTCTTGGGTACCCTCACTGACTATCTTGGATATCGATGTCTTAACTACTAGACTGGACGTATCTTTTTATGTCCCACTATCCACTTTAACAAATTCGTCTTCCCATTTTCCTCTCCTATAAGCAGTACAACTTCCGCCTCACCCGCAATAGCAACACCACCTTCTCTCCCCTTACCCGTTCTTCTTCCTCCCTCACTAGAAGACCCAGGTATGTCTACTTCTCTAGATACTCCTGTGAATTCCTTATCATCAGCAATGTAAACCCCACCCTTTGGAGTTAAGGAAACTGGGGAAAGAACCAGTCAACCCGAGAGAGAAAATTGAAATGATTCACAAACCATGACCACTAGAGAATAGGCAAATTGGGAAATTTAGAACTCATGAGTGAAATAAAGAGTCATAAAAACCTTGGAAAGGAACTTTAGGACCATTTGGGAAAGAAAATCAGACCGGTTCAGGTGAACCGGATTCGAACCGATTTGGACTGATTTGAACCACTATTGAACCAGATGCTAAATTCATTTTTCTGGTTGGCTTAAAAAATTCAAATTGGAGAATTGAGACCACCATTGGATAGATAATGAATTTATAAAATTTTAATTTTGAAAAACTCGATCGAATCATGCCTGAACTGGCCGGTTTAAGTGTTGAACCCGGTTTGGACTAGTTCGGTCCAATTTGGAACAGTGTCATTTTCTTCCTTCAGATGATATCATTGTTCACTTGCCGGAAAATCAAACAGCACCGATGAAGAGGACTCGTTTCCATTTAGTATGTTTTAGGCCATCAATGATTGTCATTAAGGTGCCAAATGGACGACAGGAGAGTCTCCGACCTCCCTATATAAAGAGCCCCTCTCCATTCATCCTCCACACCCCTGAAAACCTCACTCTCTCTCAGCTACTCAGTTTTCCGACAAATCTCGAACCAGAGCTTCGACATAGGGGCTTTTCTGAGCCAAAGAAGGCATGGTCAGGTTCTTAGACCAGGGGAGAAGTCAGCTACCCGACAGTGGTCTGTAATTGCTCCGAGGATCACCGGAGAAGTGTCAGCGTGATCGAATAGTGAAGTAGCTTTGGCAGACCGAAGCTGCCCTATTTTTGTCAAGCTAAAATCAGCTGATTTGAGTCCTCCTCATGCCAAACCAAGCTCTCCCAACACTCCCTCGGCCCTCATATGACCGAATTAGAGTAGAAAGGTAAGTCAATTTGGCTCCTCTCTGTAAATTCTATTAGGTGCTAGAGAGAGAACCGGCGAATCTTTACTGACTGAATTCTCCCTCAATTTGACATGAATTGAGACAATTCTTGATTGTAGGATGAATCTTAGGACGAGTGCTATTTGCCCAGATCAAAAGCTCAGACCGCTGCACCCCCAATGGTAAGCTTTCAAAGCTTTCTCTCTCTACATCCAATTTTCTAGCGAAGCTCCGTTTGAGCTCGTCCTGATCTCAATTCATGTGATTCAAAGTACAATTGAATCATATGGATGTGTAGGAACTCAAACCCACCTTCAATTTCAACAATTAACCTCGATTGATCAGTCAATTTGATGAAATCAAATTCAGCCAGGTTGAAAGGGGGAAATTATGGGGAAATTGGAGATTTCAAAAATTCGAGGGACTAAAGGGAAATTTCCCAAAATTGAGGGTCAATTGGCCATGGAAAAAATGTTCGAGGACCAATTGGTCAATTTTTGGAATTTTTGGGGTGAAATTTACCATTTTTGTAAAGTAGGGGCAAAATGGTAATTTGGAAAAAGCTAGGGACCAAATTGGGAATTTGGGAAACTTGAAACCCTTTTTTGTGATTTTAAATAAATTGAGGTCCCAAAGTAAATTTTAGAAGTATCATGACTTAAAAGAGCTTTAGAGACTTCAATGCAAATAACTAAAAGTTTGGGCATTTTATTCATTCATGGTGAATGAAGGCTATTAGATCAAAAAATAATAAACAAGGATGTTCATAACGTGTAGGAACACGAAGTACCGGGAACTTTAGACCAAAGGACACAATTTGGGTTAAAATTGGCTTTATGGACGTAAAGTTAAAGAAAAAGAACTTTAAGGACTTAAATGCAAATAACTAAAAGTTTGGGTATTTTATTCATTCCTGATGAATGAAGGCTATTAGACTAAACGATAATGAACAAGGATGTTCATAACGTGTAGGAAAATGAAGTACCAGGAATGCCAACAAGGCTAAGCTCATGTGAATACAAAAATCGCTTTAAGAGGAATTCACTACACTATCGAGTGAGTGGAAATTTTTACATCATACCCGGTTGGGATGATGAGTACCTAGAAATTTAAAAACCACTACTAAGTGACATTTTAACATCACACCTAGATCGTGTGATGAGAGGAAACACGCGAAAAAACTACATACCAGTTGTAAGATCATACTCGATTGGTATGATCAACTTCTTGGAAGGAAGTAGAAAACCTGCTTATCGGTTATGAACAGAGATGTCCTCACACCCAGTTGGTGTGATGGACAGCTGAAAAGTTATTTTTTGTCAAAAGTGCTCTCCCCTAACTATGTGCCACTACTTAAACATTTTGGAAGACCTTCTTAACGGGAGCTCGAATAGCTCAGATAGGCCAGAGGCCTCGATTTTGGAACTTTGGGGCTAAAATGCCTGACTTTGAAAATCTCGTACAGTGGGCCCAAGGCTAGTTGGCATGAGCAGGAGCTCACCAACAAACATGATGTTAAGCCATGAAAATTTTAATGAATGATTTGATTTGGCTATGGCACCATGACAGGATTGACATACTCGATGGATCGGCGGCAGTGTGATAAGACAAGTCGACGGACTAGTCGAGATAAACAATTGTAGGTCGAGTTGAGGGTTGGGGCCATTGGACCAATGGCACCAAAGATTAAAATTGCTTATGAGGAAAACTATTGTTTTGTGCATGCACTGAGGTTTGGGACCATCAAGATACCCAAGAGAGGTAGTGATGCATCCTAGGGGCTACTAGATGACATGTGGAGATAAGGGCAGATTGTCGTGTCAGCCATCAGGAAAGCTCGACATAGCTTCATGCGCATGAGACCGAGGTGGGTTGGGATGAGGTCTCTGTCCTCATATGGACACGAAGTTTCTTTCCGGGTTTGAGGGTCGGATATCATGTACATCCACTCATTCCCAGGGTAGAAGTGTACGGGCTTCTATCTAGGTGGTCGGTAAAGTCGCTCCGATGCCACAAGTGGGTGCAATGGATGGGCTGCCCTATGAATGTGTGATTCCTTCATGATGAAGGGCATGTGTTGATTGTTAAACACATCGACTGTGGTAAATGATGAGTAATGAATTTTGAAAACTGAGAAATTGAGGAAGAAAGGATTTTTAAGAAATTAAGGAGTATCACACACTCCAAATTATTTTATTGAAATCTATTTTTAAATCACCCATTTACTAAGTTGTAGAAACTCACCTACCTTTTTTTTTTTATCCCTGTTCAAGATTAGAGAATGACTAGGGATAATACTATGATTTACTCTCTGTGAGGTATGCTTAATCTCCTGTTAAGCTTACATTATTATTGATTTATGTTATTCCAGGGAACAAGGTTAAAATTACGTCTGACTCCTCTTGAATAAAAGAAAGGGAAATCCCTCTTGAACCAAGGGAGTGGAGGGTTGTTCACGAGGATCCGACCAAATCATGTCAGGGCATGATAACTTGAGTGGTACCAAACTGGGATCCAACCAAACTCCTTAGTTTTATCAAGAAAATATTCTTGAATGAATGAAAGTTAATTTTCTTGATAAAACTTCTTAGTCTCCTTGATAAATTCAAGCAATAAGAGTATGCTAATAAAGATCAAAATAAAGGGTAAAAAATCACCTAAGGAAGGAAAAATGAGTCATTTCTAGTTAACCTCAACCTTTAAGATTTTCCCTAAAAGGTACAATAAAATTTGGCAAGGAAGAGATTCTTAGAGTTCACCCATGGGAGACAAATCCTAATTAAGGAAAGGAAGGAGAAGTTTGGAACAAGGGAAGTGAGCATCAAAGAGCATGGGATTAGTGAGAGTCTAAGGAGTTAAGGAAAGGCTCAAAGAATAAGAGTAAGGAAAACAAGAAGGAATAGACTATTCCAAAGGAAAACCAAAGGTATAGAAGCTGATTGGGAAGAAAGAAAGAAGGTTATGGGGAGTACTAAGGATGTTAAGACAATTAAGATGGGATAAGGAGAAAATACGATAGCAAGAAAGCCCAAGAATAATACCTACTTGGAAAGAGTTAGGATACAATTTCTTAGGAACTCCATAAAATAAGGGGACTTATGGGAGGCAGAGATATGAACAAAAAGGGAGAAATCCAGTGTGAATAAGCCATACAAAGATTCGTAAGTATAAGAAAAGAATGAAAGAAGAACTTTTAAGGAGCAGTAGGGAGATCAAATGTAAGAATCCCAAAATGGAAGACCCTAGAAGAAGGATGAGAATAGGAAGTGGGATCGTGGAAGGAGAAAGTTCCAAGTTAAGATAATCAACAGAGGAAATATCGCAAAAATTGGAGCCGAAATAAGGATCTCAGTAAAAAGTATAAGTGGCTAAGTAAGTGATTAGAGAGGTTAAGTGTGATCTACATGCAAGGAAGTAGGGAAACCAAATGGGGATTTTAGACGGACCTAGTTGAAGAAATAAACCATAATAACCAGATCATTTGGGAGAATAAACTATGCTCTAAGAAGTATAGGGGAGTGGTAAAGACTACACATTAAATATTGCAAAGGGATGGATACTAATGACAAGAAGATTCGAGAGACGACCATCTCAAAAGGGCTTGTGTTGATTATTGAACACACCGACTGTGGTAAATGATGAGTAATGAATTTTGAAAATCGAGAAATTGAGGAAGAAAGGATTTTTAAGAAATTAAGGAGGTTGACACTATCACGCCCCGACCCAGTTTAGTCGGATCCCCGTGATCAACCTGCCACTCTCCCGGTTTACTTAGAGTTGCCCCTTGTTTATAAAACATGAAGAGTAAGGCATCCTTTAAACCTGTACCTTTCATGGAATAACATAAATCAAAATTGCATAAAATTGTAAACTAAACATACCTGTCTTATAGGCGTATTAGTTGGTGGTCTTTAGGGTAGGCTTTCTGGGTTTACCTGAAAGGAATATAAGGGAGGGGGTGAGTACAATGACTCAGTGAATGGGTTTTCAAAATTTATCTTTTTATGAAAAATGTTTGATTCGGAGTGTGCTAGACTCCTTATTCTCTTTCAAAACATTTATTTTCCAATTCTAGTTTTTATCACCATTTCTTATTAATCACGATGTGTCATCACCCAACACACATCCTTCATCATGAAGGTCAATCACACAATTGTAGGCCAGTACGTCCACTAAACCCACTTGTGGCATCGGAGCGACTTTACCGGCCACCTAGATAGAAGTACGCCCACTTCTACCTTGAGAATGAGTCGATGTTCCTGACATCCGACACTCAATCTCATACCTTGGTCTCGTGTGCTTGAAGCTACATTAAGCTTCGCAAGGTCACCTGTTACAACAAACTGCCCTTATACCCACCAGGTCATCCAGGGCCCTAGGACACATCACTACCCCTCTTGGGCGTCTTGAAGGTCTCGTAAACATAGTGCATGCATATTCAGTATTTTCACATGATTTCATATAATTTGTGGTGCCACTGGTCCAACGGCTCCGACACTCAACTCAACCTACAGCTGTTTGTCTTGACTAGTCCAAAGACCTGTCATGTCACACTACCGCTAGTTGACTAAGTGTGTCGGTCCTATCTTGGTACCATGGCCAAACAATTGAATTATTCAAGTTTTCATGGCATATAATTCATGTTTGTTTACGAGCTCTTGCTCGTGCCAACTAGCCTATGGTCCATTGTTCGAGATTTTTAAAATTGGGCAAAATAGCCACCAAGTTCCAAAACTAAGGCCTCCGGCCTAACAAAGCTATTCGAGCTCCCATCAATAAGGTCTCCCAAATCATTTAAGCAATGGCACATAGTCAGGGGAGAGCACTTCCGATAAAAATATATTTTAAACTATCCATCATACCAACCGAGTATGAGGATATCTCCGCTCATAACCGATAAACGGGTTTTCCACTTCCTCCGAGGAAGTTTCATCATATCAATCGAGTATGATCGACTTAGAACCCATAAGTAGTTTTTTCGCGTCATTTTCACATCACTCCTCTAAGTTGTGATGTTTAAAATACCACTAAGTAGTGGGTTTTCATTTTCGTTGTACATATCATCCCAAACATGTATGATATAAAAATCCTACTCACCCGTTAATACAGTGAATTCCTCTCGACCGGGTTTTTTTGTACTCACGTGAGCCTATCTGTGCTGACATTCCCGGAACTTCGTGTTCGTACACGATATGAACATCCATGTTCATTATCTCTCGGCCTAATAGCCTTCATTCATTCTAAATGAATGAGAAAACCAAACTTTTTATTTATTTGTAATTAGGTCCCTAAAGTTATTTTTCTTTAAGTCCCTAATGTCGGTTTTTCCTCAAGTCAAGTCTCGAAACTTTTAAAATTCACCTTGGTACCTCAATTTATTCAATTTCATAAAAAGGGGTTTAATTTCCCAAATTTTCAATTTGGTCCCCAACTTTTCCAAAATTACAATTTTGCCCTTACTTTAAAAAATGGTAAGTTTTGCCCCAAAAATTTAAAAAATTGCCGAATTGGTCCTCCAACATCTTTATGAAATTACACTATAGTCCCTCTAATTTTCCAAATTCCAAGTTTCCTCCAATGTTCCCCCCAATTTCAACATTCTAACTCTGCCGAATTTGATTTCATCAAATTCACTAATCAAATGAGCTTAATTGTTGAAATTGAAGTTACATTGGAGTTCCTACACCTTCATACGATTCAATTGCACTTTAAATCGTATGATTTGGTGTTAGAATGAGCTCAAATGGAGCTCCGTCGGAAAACTGAACTTAGAGAGAGAAAGCTTTGAAAGCTTATCGTAGGGGGCACGGCGGTCCGAGCATTCGATTTGGGCAGATTGCTCTCGTCCTGAGGTTCATCCTAGAAACAAGAATTGCATCAATTGATGTCGAATTGAATGAGAATTTTATCATCAAAGTTCTGGTAGTTCTTTGTCTAGCACCGGTCAGAATTTGTAGAGGAGGAGCCGAATTGGCTTACCTTCCAGCACTAATTCAGCTGTAGGAGGGCTGTTGAGGTGTTAGAAGGGCTTGGTTTGGCCTGAGAACGTCTCAAATTGGCCGATTTCAGCTTGGCTGATATAAGGCAGCTTTGGTCCGCTATAGCTGCTTTACTGTTAGATCACGTCGCGCTTCTTCGGCGACCCTCGGAGTAAATGGAGCCTACAGGTGTGTAGCTGACTTACTCTCAGTTCTAAAGAACCTGGCCTCACCTTGTTTGGCTCAGAAAAATGCCCAAGTCAGAGCACTGGTTCGAGCTTCACTGAAAAATGAAGTAGTAGAGAGAGGGTAGTTTCCAGGTGTGGAGAAGATGAATGAGGTGGGGCTCTTTAGATAGGAAGGTCGAGAACTTCCTGACTGTCCCATTGGTGCCTTAATGGTGGTCATTCATTGCCTGAAATTCCTTGGCAAGAGACTTTTTAGCTTCACTAGCACTGTGCGATTTTTCGGCGAGTGAATAATGTTGTCATCTGAAGGAAGAAGACGACATTGTTTCGAACTGGACCGGACCAGTCCGAACCGGGTTCAAAGCTTAAACCGACTGGTTCACCCCCCATTTGACCAAAATTTTCAAATCTAAAAATTTCTAAATTCATCTTTATTCATTTTCTATCCAATGGTGACCTCAAATATAAAATTTCAATTTTTTAAGCCACCTAGTAAAATGAATCTAGCATTTGGTTCAATAGTGGTTCAAACCAGTCCAAATTGGTTTAATCTGGTTTGGATTTGGTTCACCTGAACCGGTTTGGTTTTCATCTCCAATTCATTCTCAAGTCCATTTACATGACTTTTGGGACTCTTTGGGTCACTCGAGATCCATAAATTTCTCGGTTTGCCCTTTCTCTATTGGTTTTGATTCATAAACCGACTTAGTTCATAAACCGGTTGAATCCTATTCGATCCAGTTCATCTGAACTGGTCTAGTTTTTCTCTTCCAATTTGTTTTTAAGTTATTTTCCAAGGTTTTATGAATCCTTTGGGTCACTTAGGAGTTGAAATTTTCCCAAATTGCCTGTTCTCTGATGATCGGTTTGTGAACTGGTTCAGTTTTCTCACTTGGTTTGACCGGTTCTTTTCTCAGTTTTGCTAAACTCCAAAGGGCGGGGTTTACAACTCTCCCCTCCTTTTAGGAGTTTTGTCCCCTAAACTTAATTAGTAACCTTTGCATCAGGAATAGATCCCTTTGGTGTCAACTTGGGGTTTCCTTGACATGCTAACTCTTCAGTTGGCCCTTTTTATATCGTTCACTTAAGGAATTTCTTTTTTTTTCCTTGTGATGGTTCACTCACTCCATTGAGTTTATCATAATTAGGCATGTATTAACCACTATTCCCTGGTACATCCTTAAGTTTACTTCCTCCTCTACTTAGGGTAGGATTCTTTCTCTTAAGGGTTCTTGATCAGAATTTCAGGATTAGGAATTCCAAGATGCCTAATCGTTCCTTCATCTAGTTATTCTCTTCACCGTTGAAACCCTTAACTCAGTGTTCTTTCGAGCATTACGTATAGGTTTCAGTGTTATCGCCTATTTGTCTTATTTCGACCCTTCTTCCATCCGTTGTTTATAATAACTTCAGTCCAACTTTTATGTTTGACTTTGTCATGCTTACTAGCTGACTCTTCCTTACCTTGAGTCATATTTTCCTTGGGATTGTTGGGCTTACATGCCCCTTACAACATGACATTTTCTAGAACTTGTCTTTGTTCATTAGATTGCTAGAACACTTCTTTGAGGGTCGTTCTCAAGTTTCCAACCCTTTAGGGATCGTATAATTTTATCCCTCTTTTAGTTTGGTAGTATTCCCCGACTACCTTTACCGTTATCCTCTCATCTGTCTTGCCTTTGACGTCATGTTTCACATAACTGTACCGATTTGTCTTACCTACTCATCTTTTCCAAACTTCTTTATTAGGTCTTCCCGATTCCAATCATTGGGTTTCCTAGTAACTTACCGACATGCAAGGATTCTTCCCTTCTTATGTCTTTTCTCTTCTTTGGTAGTGTTTTTTATTCAAGGACTTTCCTTTTCTTTAATCCACTCTTACTCGTTCGTGACCATTCCACGATTCATTATATTCGAGTTGATCCCATTTTGGTCTATGTGTCATTTGCTTCATTTGGGGAGTTCCCTTCTTACGGTTTCATTCTCTACTATGTCACTCAAAGTAGAGACTTTCATCTTAGGAGCTACATGCTCAACCTTCTTACCATTCTTTGAAGGTTTCTTCCTTCACTTCCTTACATCTCCTTCTATGTTGAGGCATTTGTCCTCTTGGAATCCTTCTTCGCCTTAAATTCCATTTTATTCCTTATCTGAGTTATTTCTGATTATTAGTCTTATTTCTTGTACTCCACCCTATGCCCATCCGTCCATCCTTTAGGCCCCATCAAGTGAGTGTGGACCACAACCCGTCCTGATGTCAGTGGTCGTTTCCCTAATTTATGTCTTAATTGAGGGCTTACTTCTCCATCATTCCTCATGCATTCCTTCTTTTATTCTCTTATTATTGTAGTTCACTCGTTCCTACTTGTTACAGCATCTTTTAATGCTACCATCCTATTTACTCGTTCGTTGGGTTTAATTTCTTAGGCCCTCATGAGTACTTTTCCTTGGTACTTGGTCTTTTTGTCTCAACCGACATTTCATTTGGGATCTTTTCTTTCTTTCCATTTTAGTTGGTTCCATTTCCTTTTAATTGGGATATGTATGCCTTTTCAGGTCTTCCTTACTTGGTAGGATTCCTTCCTTTTCTCCTGAAATTCTTTTTTCATTCGTTCTTTAGAAATATCTAATCATTAAATGACATCCTTTGATGTCGTCCTTCCCATGCACCCTTCCTGGGAAATCTACTGGGGCATCCTTGTACCATTTTCCTTAATTTTACTTGTATCCTGCATAAGTTTTTTTACTTGGAAAAAGTTCAGACATAATTTGTTTCAAGACCTCTTTGTAGGAGGCTTACTTAACCTTTTTCTATCTTTGAGTTTGGTTGTCAATTTGGTCTTGGCTTATAAATCTCCCTAAGGATTTCCTCCATCCTTCTTTCCCAAGTGTTTGGCCTTTCCTTCTTTCCTTTCTTTCCTTTCTTGACTATAGCTTAATCTATGACTCTCATGAGGGTTAGTTCGTTACTTGCCTAGCTTCCACTATTCACCTTGTCTAATTCTCTTGAGGCAGTTAGTTGTCTCTTGAGTCTCCTTGTCCTTAATGACCATTCCATTACCCTTTTTAGGGTGTATGCCTTACTACTACCTGGTCCTCCTTAGGGCATCATTCATTCTCCTTAACCATCTTCTTGTCACTGTTGCTTACTTCTACTATGTTGGTCTGAACTCCAATTTGCCTTCTCTACTTTATCCAAAGGAAGTTGTACTTGAAATCTCAAGACATCCCATTTGTCTTCAAACACTCGACTTGTCTTCTCTTGTGGATGCACTCCCTTCTTTGCTCCTAAATTGTTGGAAATTTCTTCTTTAAGAGAGAGTTCTCTTCAACTACCTTTTATTCTATTTTTGGTTTTATCGAGGTCCTACCTTCAGCCCTTTTTCCTTCTTGTCACTTTGCTAAGATCTTGAAGAACTTCCTCCTGTCTATGGTTGAAATTACGAGCAGGAGTCATGTTTCTTGGGATGGTATCCTTTCAGATTTCCTATAATTGTGGGGCATCACATTCTTGGAAAGTGCTATTTTAAATCCTAGTGGTACAGTCCTTTATTTCAAGTCATATTTCCTTTGCACCATGTAATAGGTTGTTTCCTTGCTTAGTTGTTACTCTAGGAGTTCTTCTAGACTCCTTACCTTGACTGTTTTCTTGTCATGCCTTCTTTGTCTTATAATTTCCTTGATTCATTCCTTGATCCTTGGTCTCTATGGTGTCTAGGGTATCATGGTTTTGTTGGGTTACTTTTCTTGGGCCATCTTCCTAGAAAGATCACATCCTTTGAGAGATAGGGTTTTAGGAATTTGGAGTACTTTATTAATAGAGGAGTACAATATGTTAGGGGTTTTAGCCCAATTATAGAAAATGGTCACAAAATAAATAGGGAGCTACAAGATTCTTGATAAGCATCCTCCTAGGTAAGGTTATACACCCTTTGCTGGCATTTATGGATTCATGCTTGGCTTCCTTCGTACTTAGAGTTGTGACCTCAATAGGTCTTAGCACCATCCTTCTGGATACTTCTCCATTTGGAATTTTGAGACTTCTACCATGCCTCGGGCATTGGGAAACTTCTAGGGTTGTCTTCCTATGAGAACAAGGTGTTGAGTAGAATCATTCCTAGTTTTCTTGGTTTCTCTCCTGGGAGCCATCTGAAAATTTTAAGATCAATCCTATTAGTTACTATATTTTCTAGTCTTGATTATGTATTCAAGGAAATAGGCTTTGATAGGACTCAAGTTGTAATGCCCCGACCTGATTTGGACGAATCCCCGTGATCAACCTGCCACTCTCCCGGTTTACTAAGGGTTACCCCTTGTTTATAAACCGTGAAGAGTAAGACGTCCTTTAAACCTACACCTTTCCTGGAATAACATAAATCAAAACTGCATAAAATTTTAAACTAAACATACCTGTCTTACATGCATATTAGTTGGTGGTCTTTAGGGTAGGCTTTTCGGGTTTAACTGAAAGAGATATAAGGGAGGGGGTGAGTACAACGACTCAGTGAATGGGTTTGCAAAATTTATCTTTTTAGGAAAAATGTTTGATTCGGAGTGTGCCAGACTTCTTATTCTCTTTTAAAACCTTTATTTTCCAATCCAGGATTTTATCACCATTTCTTATTAATCACAGTGTGTCATCACCCAACACACATCCTTCATCATGAAGGTCAATCACACAATCGCGGGCCAATACATTCACTAAACCCACTTGTGGCACCGAAGCGATTTTACTGGCCACCTAGATAGAAATACATCACTTCTACCCTAAGAATGAGTGGATACTCATGAAATCCGACCCTCAATCCTGTAACAATTCTCCGTATCCGTATGAGGATAAAGACCTCATCCCGTCCCCACCCTGGTTTCATGCGCTTGAAGCTACATCGAGCTTCGTAAGGTCACCTGGTACGACGAACTGCCTTATACCCACCCAGTCGTCCAGGGCCCTAGGACACATCATTACCCCTCTTGGGTGTCATAAAGGTCACGTAAACACAATGCATGCACAATCAGTATTTTCACATCATGTCATATAATCTGTGGTGCCACTAGTACAACGGCCTCAACCCTCAACTCAACATGCAGCTGTTTGCCTTGACTAGTCCGAAGACATATCATGTCGCACTGCCGCTAGTTGACTAAGTATGTCCGCCCTGTCTTGGTACCATGGCCAAACAATTCTATTATTCAAGTTTTCATGGAATATAATTCATGTTTGTTTACGACCTCTTGCTCGTGCCAACTGGCCTATGGCCCACTGTTCGAGATTTTCAAAATTGGGCATAATAGCCCCCAAGTTCAATAACTGAGGCCTCCGGCCTAACAAAGCTATTCGAGCTCCCATCAAGAAAGTCTCCCAAATCGTTTAACTAGTGGCACAAAGTAAGGGAAGAACACTTCTGAAAAAAATATATTTTCAACTACCATCATACCAACCGAGTATGAGAATATCGTTGCTCATAACTAATGAATGGGTTTTCCACTTCCTCCGAGGAAGTTTCATCATAGCAACCGGGTATGACCTACTTACAACCCGTAAGTAGTTTTTTCGCGTCATTTTCATATTACTCCTCTAAGTTGTGATGTTTAAAATATAACTAAGTAGTGGGTTTTCATTTCCATGGTACTTATCATCCCAATTGGGTATGATATAAAAATCATACTCACCTATTAATGTAGTGAATTTCTCTTGACCGGTTTTTTTGTATTCACACGAGCTTTTCCTTGCTGGTGTTCCTGGTACTTCGTGTTCCTACACAATATGAACATACTTGTTTATTATCTCTCGGCCTAATAGTCTTCTTTCATTCCAAATGAATGAGAAAACCAAACTTATTATTTATTTGCAGTTAGGTTCCTAAAGTTATTTTTCTTTAACTCTAACACACTAATGTCGGTTTTTCCTCAAATTGAGTCCTGAAACTTTTAAAATTCACCTTGGGATCTCAATTTATTCAATTTCACAAAAAGGGTTTAATTTCCCAAATTTCCAATTTGGTCCCAAAACTTTTTCAAAATTACCATTTTGCCCGTACTTTACAAAAATGGTAAGTTTAACCCAAAAATTCAAAAAATTGCCCAATTAGTCCTCCAACATATTTATCATGCCCAATTGGTCCTCAATTTTATGAAATTACACTTTAGTCCCTCTAATTTTTGAAACTCTCAAATTTCTTCCCCCCTCCCCCAATTTCAACATTCTAACTCTGCCGAATTTGATTTCATCAAATTGACCGATCAAATGAGTTTAATTGTTGAAATTGAAGTTACATTGGAGTTCTTACACCTTCATATGATTCAATTGCACTTTAAATCACACGATTTGGTGTCAGAATAAACTCAAATGGAGCTCCGTTGGAAAATTTAACTTAGAAAGAGAAAGCTTCAAAAGCTTACCGTCGAGGGCACGACGGTCCGAGCTTTCGATTAAGGCAGATAGCTCACCCATTCACTGAGTTGTAGAAACTCACTCACCTTTTTTTATCCCTTTTCAGGATTAGAGAATGACTAGGGATAATACTAGTATTTACTCTCGGTCAGTTATGCTTAATCTCCTCTTAAACTTGCATTATTATTGATTTATGTTATTCCATGGAACAATGTTGAAATTACTCCTAACTCCTCTTGAATAAAAGAAGGGGGAAACCCCTCTTGAACCAAGGGAGTGGTGGGTTGTTCACAGGGATCCGACCAAACCGGGTCAGGGCGTGATAGGCTAACCTAGGTACACTGGCTCCTGGCTCTCCTCCTGACGACTCGCTCTCTTTATGCCCCTCAGCTAAGTCCCCCCTACCAGCCCCTCCTACTCACATGATCACTCACTCTCAAGATGGGTCTCTACCTCCTCAATGCTTTGTTTTTAACCCATCAATTTTTCTCACATCCTCTTCTCAAGAACCCAAGATATATGCCCAAGCCTCTCGTCACCCTCACTAAGTTGTTGCCATGATTGCAAAAAATTTTAGCCCTTCAGCAAAATCAAACTTGGGATCTCGTTCCTACTCCACCTAATCGTCACATTATTGGTTGCAAATGGGTATATCACATTAAGGAACACCCTGATGACTCTATTGCTCGCTATAAAGCTCATATTATCACCAAGGGCTTCTCTCAACTACTGGGTGTCAACTATAATGACACTTTCAGTCCTGTTATCAAACTTGTCACTATTCAGGTCATTCTATCCCTAGTCGACTCCTATAATAGACCATTCGGCAATTAGACGTCAACAATGCCTTCCTTCATGGCTCTATCACTGAAGAAGTCTACATGGTCCAACCTCCTGGTTTTGTCGATCCACTTTATCCTTGCCATGTTTGTCTTATTTGCCGCTCTCTCTATGGGCTCAAGCAAGCCCCACGGGCTTGGTTCTTCCATCTCAGCTCCCTTCTAAAAAAGATGGGCTTTCAGGGATCTGTTGCAGACACTTCTCTTTTCATCTACCGCACTAAAGACTTTATTGTCTTTTTACTCATATAAGTGGATGGTCTCCTTATCACCTATTCTCCCCATTCTCCTCTTGGATCAATACTTGCTTCTCTGAGTCGGGAATTCTCTATTAAGGATTTGGGCACTCTTCATCTCTTCCTTGATATTGAAGTTCATACTCATCCATAGAGACTCGATCTTGCATAGGCCAAATACGTTTGTGATTTTCTTCACAAAGCTACCATGAGCTCATGTCGGCCTACCTCTACCCCTGTCACAGCAGGTTCCCGACTTTCTCTTCATGATGGATCCCCACTCCTTGATCCCACACTCTATCGTCAGATTGTTGGGTCTCTACAGTACCTTACTCTCACTCGCCCTCACCTAGCGTATGTTGTTCATCATGTTTGTCAGTTCATGCATGTCACACCCCAACCCAGTTTGGTCGAGGTCCTGTGATCAACTCGCCACTCTCCCAGACCTTGGAGAGGGATTCCACTAGGAGGTCAAAGTGAGTCAGGCGTAGTACTTGTCATGTTTTCCTTGGACAACATTAAACAAAACAGAAACTTTAAATCTATATACTTGGGATAGGTTATGGGGAAGAAGAAGCTGGCCTAGTCTCGTTCCTTCCTAAAAAATGTTTAGAGGGAGGGGGTGAGTTCGATAACTCAATGAGTGGGAGAAATCTTTTAGGAAATGTTCAATTTAGCACTTTCGAATGTTTGATTTCCACATGCAGTTCCTTCTCAAGTTTTGCACATGGTTATCAATCACCCTCTTATCATAGGAGGGATCACACATTCATAGAACGAACCCCGACCATTCCACTTGTGGATCAGAGCACCTTTATCGTCCACCGTTATAGAGGTACACTGCCTCTACCCTGAGTTTGGGTGGACATCAATAGTTTGACACTCAAACCCTGACCACTTCATCATGTCCACTTTTAGGAATGAGATGTCATTTCTCCTACTGTGTCACGCCCTGACCCAGTTTGCTTGGATCCCCGTGATCAACCCATCGCTCTCTTGGTTTAAGAGGGGTTTCCCCCTTCCATTAATCAAGAGGAGTCAGGCGTAATTTAAACCTTGTTCCCTAGAATAGCATAAATCAATAAAATGCAAGCTTAAAAGAACTTTTAAGAATATTAGACAGAGGGTAGATCCTGGTGTTTTCCTTAGTCATGTTTTCCCCTACTCCTGGAAAGGGATATAACAGAGGGGGTGAGTTCAACAACTCAATGAGTGGGGGGTTGGAAATAAATTTTCAAAATAAGTAGTTTTAACTAATTTGTTCCAAGGTTGTTGTTTTCTTTCAAAGAAAGTTTTTTCTCATGTTTTGGTTTTCAAAACTTTTTTCCTCATTTCCACATTAGGTGTGTTTAATAGGCCACACATGCCCTTCATCAGGAAGGGAACACACATTCGTAGGTGTAGACAATCCATTGCACCCACTTGTGGTTTGAAGCATCTTTATCGGCCACCAATATAGAAGCCCGTCCACTTCTACCCTAGGTCTGAGTGGATGTTCGTGACATTTAATCCTCAGACCTGAATATCGCTCTATGTCCATATAATGATAGAGACCTCATCCCGGCCCCACCCTAGTCTCATGCACAATAAGCTACTCTAGGCTTCCCGACTACTAGTACAACGAACTGCCCTTATCTCTACCATGTCGTCTAGTGGCCCTTAGGATGCATCACTACCCCTCTTGGGCGAGTTGATGGTCCTGTACCTCAAATGCATGCACAAAATAATAGTTTTCACAAAGCCATTTATCTTTGGTGCCACTAGTCCAAAGGTCCCGACCCTCAACTTAACATGTAGCTGTTTGTCTAGGCCAGTCCGTCAACCTAGCCCTGACGCCCTGCCGCCAGTCCATTGAGTATTGTCGGTCCTAACTTGGTACCATGGAGAAATCACACATAAATTTCATTAGAGTTTTCATGGCTTTCTCAATTCAATTTTGTTTACGAGCTCCTGCTCGTGCCCACTAGCCTTAGGTCCACTACACGTGATTTTCCAAAATTGGGCATTTTAGTCCCACAAGTTCAAAAACTGAGGCCACTGGCCTATATGAGCTGTTCTAGCTCCTGTCAATAAGGTCTCCGAAAAGGTTTAAGCATTGGCACACAGTCAAGGGAGAACACTTCTAACAACATTTCTCTCTCCTTATATACTCACAAACTAGGTCGAAACATGAAGAGTATTTGGCAATCACCTTGGAAATTTTTAAAGGAAAATCAATTATATGCAAAATTCTCCAAGTGTGAGTTCTGGCTATAGGAGGTAGGATTCTTAGGGCATATCATACCCAAAGATGGATTTAAAGTAGATCCAGCCAAGGTGGAAGCCATATCAAATTGGAAGGCTCCAAGGAATCCTACAAAAATAAGAAGTTTCTTGGGTCTGGCTGGATATTATAGATGGTTCGTGCAAGACTTTTCTAAGATAGCAGCCCCTCTAACTCGACTCACTAGGAAAGGAGTTGAGTATAATTGGGATGAAAGATGTGAGAAGTCTTTTCTGGAGTTAAAGACTCGATTGACAACCACATTAGTACTCTCCTTACATGACCCTAATGCAGGAGAGTACACCATCTATAGTGATGCATCCAGACAATGACTCGGATGTGTCTTGATGCAACATGGGAAGGTTATTGCTTATGTCTCATGACAACTGAAGGTACATGAAAGAAACTACGTAACTCATGATCTGGAATTAGATGCAATAGTGTTTGCCTTAAAGATATGGCGACACATCCTGTATGGGGTTAAGTGTAGGATATACACAGATCACAAGAGTCTTAAGTACTTCCTAACTCAGAAAGAGTTGAATCTCCGTCAGAGGAGATGGGTGGAATTGGTTAACGATTATGACCTTATGATAGAAAATCACCTCAAAAAGGCAAATGTGGTAGCATATTCTTTGAGTCGCAAGTACCAAATTGAAGCGACACAAGAAAAGACATTTTACATACCATTGTTGCAACAATTGGGAAGAATGGAGGTGGACTTGAAAATGGACAAGTGGGAAGGGTGCCTGGTGGCTAATATGGTAGTAAGACCCGATTTCACTGAGCAGATCCACGCTAAAAAAAAAGCAAATAAGGAACTTCAACCCTATTTGGATCCGATTAATTAAGAAACTAAATCAGACTACAACCTATGTAGTGATGGGGTGCTGACCTACAAGGGTAGGGTATGTGTGCCTCAAAATAAGGAAGTAAAGAGATTAATTCTAGAGGAAGCACACGATTCGGTGTATGTTATGCATCCGGGCAGTACCAAAATGTATCGCACCCTCAAACAAGTACTGGTGAAAAGGTATGAAAAGGGACATTACGGAATATGTAGCCTGATGCTTATCCTGTCAGTAGATAAAAGTGGAGCATCAGAAACTATCAAGACTGCTACAACCTTTACCAATTCTGGAGTGGAAATGGGAGCATATCACCATGGACTTTGTCATGGGACTACCGATGACAAGAAATGGTCGAGATGCGATTTGGGTCATCATGGATAGATTGACCAAATCAGCTCATTTCCTTCCTATACGAGTGATGGACACAGTGGAACAACTAGTCATCCTATACATGAGGGAAATCATAAGACTCCATGGTGTTTCGGTGAGAATAGTATTAGAGAGAGATTCGAGATTTACTTCAAGGTTTTGGCCAAGTTTACAAAGTGTCATGGGAACCAAGCTTCACATGAGCACATCATTTCATCCTTAGACAGACTCGCAGTATGAGTGAACCATCCAAACCTTTGAAGACATGCTAAGAGCGTACGTACTCACCATGAACAAAAGGCTGGGAAGAATACTTGTGACTGATGGAATTTACTTACAATAATAGTTATCAGGTCAATATTCAGATGGCTCCCTATGAAGCCCTCTATGAACAACCATGTCATACCCCTATATTTTGGGAAGAAGTGGGGGAAAGAAAGTTAGAAAGGGAGGAGTTAATCTAGGATATCATGGAGAAGATAAAACTAATTAGGAGTCTCCTTAAGACTGCACAAGACAAGCAAAAGAATTATGCAAACAATTGAAGGAAAGATTTAAAGTTTGAGGTGGGAGATCAAGCATTCCTCAAAGTGTCCCCATGGAGGGGAATACTTAGGTTTCAGTAAAGAGAAAAGTTGAAACCAAGGTATATTGGTCCATATCCCATCATTCAAAGGATAGGATCGGTGGCCTATAAATTGGAACTACCTCCAAACCTGCAGAGAATACACGATGTATTCCACATCTCAACACTTCGGAAGTATCAGCCTGAACCTAGCCATGTCTTGGACCGACCTTCATTGGAGTTGGAAGAGAACTTGACCTATCGTATGAAACCGGTATGAATCATCAACTGGAGGGACAAGAATTTAACGAATAAAAAGATTCATATGGTCAAGGTTCTATGGCAAAACGGACCCATGCTGGAAGAGACATGGGAAACTAAAAGTGTGATGAGGGATAGTTACCCTCAATTATTTAGCATGTAGTTGTTTTGGAGATAAAACCCCTAATAGGAGGGGAGAGTTGTAAACCCCGTCCTTTAATAATAAGAAAATCGAGGAAAGAATCAGTCATTTTCAATTTGAAAACTGAGTTAGTCTACAAATCGGAATCGATAGAGAAAGGGCAAACTAGGAAATTTATGGATTCCAAGTGACCCAACAAGTCCCAAAAGTCATGAAAAATGACTTAAGGATGAATTGGAGATGAAAACCAAACCGGTTAAGGTGAACCGTATCCAAACTGGATTGAACCAGTTTGGACCGGTTTGAACCACTATTGAATCAGATGCTAAATTCATTTTTCGAGGTGACTTAAAAAATTCAAATTTGAGATTTAAAGCCACCATTGGATGAAAATTAATTTAGATGAATTTAAAAATTTTTAGACTGGAAAAATTCGATCGAATTAGGGGTGAACTGGCCAGTTTAAGCTTTGAACCCGATTCATACCGATCTGATCTGGTCCGGTTCGGAACAATGTCATCTTCTTCCTTCAGATGATAGCACTGTTCACTCGCTAGAAAATCGCGCATCACCGACGAAGCTGAAAAGTCTCTAGCTAAGAAGATTCAGGCAATGAATGACCACCATCAAGGTGCCAATCGAACGGCCAAGAAGTCCCCAAGCTTCCTATATAAAGAGCCCCTTCCCATTCATCCTCTCTACACATGAAAACTCCATTCTCTCTCAGTTGCTCCAATTTCTGGTGAAGCTCAAACCAGAGCTCCAATATATGGTCTTTTCTGAGCCAAAAAAGGCATGGTTAGGTTCTTTAGAACCGGGGAGAAGTCATCTACACACCTATAGTCTCCATTTGCTCTGAGGGTCGTCGAAGGGTGAAGCAGCTGACCTGTCACGCCCCGACCCGGTTTGGTCGGATCCCCGTGATCAACCCGCCACTCTCCCGATTTACTAAAGGGTTTTCCCTTATATTATAAATCGTAAAGAGTAAGGCGTTTACCTGCACCTTTTTCCAGGAATATCATAAATCAAAACTGCATAGTAATTTAAATTAGTTGTACCAATTTTGCAGGCGTTTAATTGCGCAAGTCCTTTAAGGTCCAGCTTTCCGGGACTTCCTGAAAGAGGTATAAGGGAGGGGGTGAGTACAACTACTCAGTGAGTGGGATTCAAATCTTTTAACTTTCAAGAAAAACATTTATATGGAGTGTGCCAGACTCCTTTGTTTTCAAAAAAATCATTTCATTTAAAAATTTATCTTTTTCCATTATTTCTTAGTTATCGATGTGTCATCACCCAACACACATCCTTCATAATAAAGGTTACACACATTCGCAAGTCAGTATCACTACTGAACTCGCTAGTGGCTTCGGAGAGACTTTTCCTGCCACCCGGATAGAAGTACGACCACTTCTACCCTGGGAATGAGTGCATGTATGAAACATCCGACCCACAATCCCGAAATCACTTCTTCGTGTCCGTATGAGGACAGAGACCTCATCCTGTCCCCACCCCGATCTCATATGCTTAGTGCTACTCCAGATTTCGCACAGACACTTGGAACGACGAACTGCCCTTATAGCCACCAGGTCGTCCAGTGCCCTTAGGATGCATCACTACCCCTCATGGACGTCTTTATGATCCCGTACTCATAGTGCATGCACAAACAATGTTTTCTTATATTGCCATGTAATATGTGGTGCCATTAGTCCAACGGCCCCGACTCTCAACTCAACCCACAGCTGTTTGTCTTGACTAGTTCGTCGACCTGTCATGTCGCATTGCCGCTAGTTGACTGAGCATGTCGGTCCTATCTTGGTACCATGACCAAACAATTCACTTATTAAGTTTTATGGCACATATATCATGTTCGTTTACGAGCTCCTGCTCGTGCCAACTGGCCTTGGGCCCATTGTACGAGATTTTCAAAATCGGGCATTTCGCCCCCAAGTTCCAAAACCGAGGCCCTTGGCCTATCAGAGCTATTCAAGCTCCCGTCAAGAAGGTCTCCCAAATAGTTTAAGCATTGGCACACAGTCAGGGGAGAACACTTCCGACAAAAATAGGTTTTTACTATCCATCATACCGATCGGTATAAGGACATCTCCGTTCATAACCGATGAACGGGTTTTCAACTTCCTTTGAGGAAGTCTCATCATACTAACCGGGTATGATCTGAATAACCCACTCACAACCGGTAAGTGGTTTTAAATTTTAAGTTGTGCTCATCATCCCAACCGGGTATGATGTTAGTAAACCCACTCACCCGTTAATGCCGTGAATTCCACTAGACCAGTTCTTGGTATTCGCGCGAGCTTGTCCTTGCTGGCGTTCCCGGTACTTCGTGTTCCGGTGAAGGCACGGCGGTCCGAGCTTTCGATCTGGGCAGATAGGTCTTATCCTGAGGTTCATCCTTTCGGTCGTGGAAAGGCTGAGAAAGTGTTGGGAGGGCTTGAAATGGCCGATTTCAGCTTGGCCGAAATAGGGCAGCTTCGGTCCGCCGGAGTTGCTTCACTATTCCATCATGTCGGCGTTTCTCCAACGATACTCGGATTGATTGGAGTTTGCTATCAGATAGCTATCTTCCCCCCGGTTCTAAAGAGACCGACCTTTGTTCAAGTCGAAGCTCTCGTTTGAGCTTTACCGGGAAATGGAGCAGTAGAGAGAGAGAGAGAAGTGTTCAGGTGTGAGGAGAATGAAATGGGGATGAACTCTTTATATAGTTATAAAACCCATGTATTAAATGGGCGAGATTTATTACTGGTATTAATATTGCCATAAATTATTGGTATTAATTCCAATAATTTAATTTCGGTATTAATTCTAATAATTTAATTTCGGTATTAAATTATTGCTATTAATTATATATTAATTTATGATAAGGCGTACATACAAATTTTTGACCGAAATTTCGGGTTACAAAAAAATTTCATAATTCCCAGTAGGTCACCCATCCTCACATTACTCTCAAGTAAGCACGCTTAACTTTAAAGTTCTTATGGAATCTAATTCACTTGAACCACTTCGGTTTTTATTTTCTAATTTGTCTTAAATTTCTTTTCCAAGGTTTAATGAACCCTTTAAATCACCCGAGAGTTGTAAATTCCCAACTTGCCCGTTCAGAAATAATCGGGTTTGTGAACCGATTCTAAATCCTCACTTGGTTTGACCGGTTCTTTTCCTGGTTTTCCTTAGCTCAAAAGGGCGGGTTTTACAACTCTCCACTCTTTTTAGGAGTTTTGTCCCCAAAACTTAGTTAACATCCTTGCATGAGCAATCATTTTCTTTGATGCCCCTTTAGTGTTTGCTTAAGATGCAAAGTCTTCTCTTGTTCTTTTAATTAGTCCTTTTTACATCCTTCACTTAAGGAATTTCTTTTTCTTTATATTATTTACTCCCTCCATGGAGGTTATCATAACGAGACATACCTTACTTCATGGTATATTTTTAGATTTATATCTTTCTTTGCTTAGAGCACATTCTTCCCTTTGAGGTTCTGTACTCAAGATTAGAAATTCCAAGATACCTAACCATTCCCATGTCTCGTTAACCTCTTGGTCGTTGAAACCTTTAGCTCAATGTTCTTTCGGGTGTTACATACTAGTTGCCACAGTTTTCTTTATTCTCACTTTTTCATCTCATTTTGAACCTTTCTCCATTCGTTGTCTATTATAACTTTAGTCCAAATTTTTATATTAGACCTCGTCATGCTTATTAGCCGACTATTCCTTACTTTGAGTCATATTCTCCTCGGGATTGTTGGGCTTACATACCCCTTACAACATGGCATTTTCTAGGACCTGTCTTTGTCCGTTAGATTTCTAGAACATCTCCTTGAGGGTCTCTCTTAGCTTTTTTTTTTTTTTGACCTTTCAGGGATCATATAACTTCATCCCTCTTTTCTTTTGATGGCATTTTCAACTATCCTTTTTACCGTTATCCTCTCATCCATCATGCTTTTGAAGTTATGTTTCACATAACTGCATGGATTTCTGTTACCTACTCATCCTTTCAAAACGTTTTTATTTTGTCCTTTCAATTCCAATCGTTGGGTTTCCTGATGATTATTGACATACGAGGATTTTTTTTTTCTTATGTCCTTTCTCTTCTTTAGTGACATCCCTTATTCAATGACTTCCTTTTTCCTTAATCCTCTTTTACTTGCTCATAAATCACTTCATGATTCTTCATTCTACAATAATTGCTTTCGATCTATGTGTCGATTACTTTGCTTGGGAAGGTTCACCCATCCAGTTTTGTTCATTATCTTTGGCTGTCCGCCGTTACTAGTATTCCTCTTTCTACATGGTTCTCCTATTCTTTCCAAACAGGTCACAATGGACCATTACAATACTTCCTTTCTTGGAAAACATTTCCTAAATAAGGGTTGGTTCCATTTCCTCTTAATTGGGATACACATGTCTTTCCGAGGCTTCCTTCCTTGGTAGGATTCTTTGCCTTTCCCCTGACATTCTTTTCTTACATTTGCTCTAGGGGATTTGTACCCTTAAATGACATCCCTTGATGTCGTCTTCTCCTATTTACCTTTACTCCTCAAATCTTTTAGGCATATCTTTTATGCTCTATTTGCATCCTTATTCGTACCCAGTACTTGTCTATTTCTTTAGGGAGCGTACAAATCATCCTTGTTTCAGGATCATTGTGGGAGAGGCTTGCCTATTCCTTTCTTGGCTTGAGTTTAGTCGTTAATTGGCCCTTGGTCCTTTTTAGGATTTCTTGTATCCTTCTTTTCCCGAGTATTTGACCTTCCTGCCTCTCACTTCTTTGTCAGAACTTACATTATGGCTTTCCCGAGTATTTGTTCGTTAACTGCTTTGCCTCCACCATTTGTTTGGTCTAAGTTTCTTAGCAGTAGTTTCTCGAGTCCTCCTATCCTTAACATCCATCTCACCGACCTTTTTAAGGTGTAGACCCTTCTACTTCCCGGTCTTCCTTAGGGTGTCATTTGTTCCCTCTGACTATCTTGTTGTAACGACTTGCTTTCTCTTGTCATGTTGGTCCGAACTTCCTATTTGACATAGTTGCTTTTTCCAAGGTGATTTATTCCTGTAATCCCAATACGTCCCGTTTGTCAACAAATGTTCGTCTTGTCTTCTCTTGTGGATGCACTCCTTTCTTTGCTCCTAAATGGTTTGGATTTTCCTTTTAACGGGGGAATTCTCTTCAACTATCCTTTGTTCTGTTTGTGGTTTTATTGAGGTCCTACCTTTACCCCTTTTTCCTTCTTACCACTTTGCTAAGATTTTGAAGAGTTTCCTCTCATTTGTGGTTGCAAATGGAGTCACGTTTCTTGGGATGGTATCCTCTCGAATTTCCTATAGTTGTGGGGTATTTATTCTTGGAAAATATTGTCCTGACTCCTAGCGATGTGGGACAATTTTTCACTTCGTGTCCTATTCCCCTCTAGGTTAACTTGATTCCTGTCCTTTGTAGGGTTGGGCACTTCTCCATGCAGTGTCCCTATCATTCATGCTTGTAATTACATGAACATAAGTGGTTCCTCTTGGCATTTTCTTAGAAATTGTTAATTTTAGTGCTCCTTCATCCTTAAGTCTGGATACCGCGAGAGTTTTTTTTTTTTTTTGAGTCTTGAAGATCACATCATTTGAGGGACAGGGTTTTTAGGAATTTGGAGTGCTTCATTAATAGAGTAGTACAGTATGTTGGGGATTTTGTCCCTATTACTGAAAATGGTCACCAAATAACTAGGGAGCTACGAGATTCTTGATTAGCATACTCCTATGTAAGGTTATATGCCTCATTTTATGGCTCCACACTTGGCTTCCTTTATACTTAGAGTTGTGACCTCAATAGGTCCTGTCACCATTCTCTAGGGCTTGAAATGGCCGATTTCAGCTTGGCCGAAATAGGGCAGCTTCGGTCCGCCGGAGTTGCTTCACTATTCCATCATGTCGGCGTTTCTCCAATGATACTCGGATTGATTGGAGTTTGCTATCAGATAGCTATCTTCCCCCCGGTTCTAAAGAGCCCGACCTTTGTTCAAGTCGAAGCTCTCGTTTGAGCTTTACCGGGAAATGGAGCAGTAGAGAGAGAGAGAGAAGTGTTCAGGTGTGAGGAGAATGAAATGGGGATGAACTCTTTATATAGTTATAAAACCCATGTATTAAATGGGCGAGATTTATTACTGGTATTAATATTGCCATAAATTATTGGTATTAATTCTAATAAATTAAATTTCAGTATTAATTCTAATAATTTAATTTCGGTATTAAATTATTTGTATTAATTCCAATAATTTAATTTAGTTATTAAATTATTGCTATTAATTATATATTAATTTATGATAAGGCGTACATACAAATTTTTGACCGAAATTTCGGGTTACAAAAAAAATTTATACTTCCTAAGAGGTCACCCATCCTCACATTACTCTCAAGTAAGCACGCTTAACTTCAAAGTTTTTATAGAATCTAGTTCACTTGAACCACTTTGGTTTTTATTTTCTAATTTGTCTTAAGTTTCTTTTCCAAGGTTTAATGAACCCTTTGGATCACCCGAGAGTTGTAAATTCCCAACTTGCCCGTTCAGAAATAATCGGGTTTGTGAACCGGTTCTAAATCCTCACTTGGTTTGACCGGTTCTTTTCCTGGTTTTCCTTAGCTCAAAAGGGCGGGTTTTATAGCTAATATACTCAATTTTGAAAATCTCGAACAGTGGGCCCTATGTTGTTGGCACAAGTAGGAGCTCATAGACAAACATGACTTATATGCCATGAAAATATAAGTAAAAGAGTCGTTTGGCCATGGTACCAAGATACGACCGACATACTCAATCAACTAGTGGTAGTGCGACATGATAGGTCTCTGGCCTAGTCAAGACAAACAGTTATAGGTTGAGTTGAGTGTCGGGGCCGTTGGACCAGTGGCACCACAGATTATATGGCATTATGTGAAAAATGTTGATTGTTCATGCACTGTGTTTGTGGGACCTTCAAGACGCCCAAGAGGGGTAGTGATGCATCTCAGGGCTCTGGATGACCTTGTGGATATAAGGGTAGTTTGTTGTACCAGAAGTCTTTCAAAGCTTAGAGTAGCTTCAATCACATGAGATCGGGGTGGGGACAAGATGAGGTCTTTGTCCTCATATGGATACAAAGAGTTGTTATAGGATTGAGGGTTGGATGTCACGAACATCCACTCATTCTCAGGGTAGAAGTGGACGTTCTAGGTGGTCGATAAAGTCACTCTGACACCACAAGTGGGTTCAGTGGATGGGTTGGCCTACGATTGTGTGTTTTACCTTCATGATGAAGGATGTGTGTTGGATGATTACACACTATGGTTAATAAGAAATGGTGAATAAAAGTGGAATTTGAAATGAAAGGTTTTTAAAAGAGAATAAGGAGTCTGGCACACTCCGAATCAAACATTTTTCTTAAAAGTTACATTTTGAAAACCCATTCACTGAGTCGTTGTACTCACCCCCTCCCTTATATCCCTTTTAGGTAACCTCGGAAAGCCATCCCAAAGACCACCAGCTAAAATACCAATAAGACAGGTATGATTAGTTTAAAATTTTATGTAGTTTTTATTTATGTTATTCTAGGAGAGGTGAAGGTTTAAAGGATGTCTTACTCTTCACGGTTTATAAACAAGGGGCAACCCTTAGTTAACCAGGAGAGTGGTGGGTTGATCACGGGGATCCGACCAAACTGGGTCGGGGTATGACACCGGGAGTTAGCCTTCGAATGGTTTTGGGATTCATGGTCTGAGGGTTCTCATGAACTAGTTGATGTCCATCCATACTCCCTTTGGACTTCCCTAATAGGTCGAACTTCACGGATTACTTCGAGTCTGTACCTCCTCAACACCTCAGCCTCACATTTGTAGGTCCACTTCATCCATTGTGAAGGGTTGAAGTTGGATTGAGCTGATGGGGGTACTTGGTGGACTTTCATAAAGGTGGAGTGGGCATCCCAATAATTGTCCTATGCCTCCTTCTTGGTTGTGGTCCTTTTTTGTTGTTGTGGGGCTGGAGAGGGTGTCGGGCTCCTTGGAGGAGGGATAGGTTCTTCCTACCTTGGAGGAGGATATATGATGGCTTTTGGCTCTAATAGGGCTCTAACAAGTTTCCTATAGTCTTCAACCATATCCCTGGGCACCCTCTTTTCACCCTCCAAGAATCATTGAATGGCTGCCTCTCTAGGGGTAGGCATCTTTTCCACTATCTCATGTGGGAGTTTGGTTCACGCGACGAACTTCCTATGAACTCTTCTTCCTACAAAGTAGTTAAGTTTTCGTTAGTGTCAGAGCATAGTATTGACAATGCTTTAAAGGGAACTGACTCTGATAACATTCAAGTTGTCATGCCCTAACTCGGTTTGGTTGGATCCCCGTGATCAACCCGCCACTCCCTTGGTTTAAGAGGGGTTTCCCCCTTCAGTTAATCAAGAGTAGGCAGGCGTAATTTAAACCTTGTTCCTTGGAATAGAATAAATCAATAAAATGCAAGTTTAAAAGAACTTTTAAGCATACCTGATAAAGGGTAGATCCTGGTGTTTTCCTTAGTTATGTTTTCCCCTACTCATGGAAAGGGATATAAAAGATGGGGTGAGTTCTACAACTCATTGAGTGGGGGTTGGAAATAAATTTTCAAAATAAGTAGTTTTAACTAATTTATGCCAGGGTTGTGGTTTTCTTTCAAAGAAAGTTTTTTCTCATGTTTCGGTTTTCAAAACATTTTTCCTCATTTCCACATTAGGTGTGTTTAACATACAATACACAGCCTTCATCGGGAAGGGAACACACATTTGTAGGTGCACCACATCCACTACACCCACTTGTGGCTCTGAGCGTCTTTATCGGCCACCAAGATAAAAGCTCATCCACTTCTATCTTGGGTCTGTGTGGATATTTGCGACATTTGACCCTTAGACCCAAATATCATTTTGTGTCCATGTGAGGACAGAGACCTCATCCCGACGCCACTCCGGTCTCATGTGTAAGAAGCTACTCTGAGCTTCCCAACTGTTGGCAAGACAAACTGCCCTTATCTCCACCATGTCGTCCAGTAACCCTTATGATGCATCACTACCCCTCTTGGATGTCTTGATGGTCATGTACCTCAAGGGCATGCACAAAATTATAGTTTTCACATAGCCATTTATCTTTGGTGCCACTGGTCTAATGGCCCTAACCCTCAACCTGACTTGTAGCTGTTTGTCTAGGCCGATCCGTCGACCTGGCCCTAGCGCACTGTCGTCGGTCCATCGAATACTGTCAGTCCTAAATTTTTACCATGGAGAAATCACACATCAATTTCATTAGAGTTTTCATGGCTTTCTCAATTCAAGTTTGTTTATAAGCCCCTGGTCGTGCCCACTGACCTTGGGCCCTCTACACGTGATTTTCCAAAATTGGGCATTTTTGTCCCACATGTTCAAAAACCAAGGCCTCTAGCCTATATGAGCTATTCTAGCTCCTATCAATAAGGTCTCCCAAAAGGTTTAAGTATTGGCACACAGTCAAAGGAGAAAACTTCTAACAAAATATAATTTTCACTTCATCCCACCAACCAGGTGTGATGACACCTCCGCTTACAACCAGCAAGCCAGTTTCTCCTTCCTTCAAGGAAGTCTATCATACCAATCGGGTATGATTTCCTCTAATTACAACCGGTAAGTAGGCTTTAACCTAGTTCGCACATCACTCCAACCGAGTGTGATGAGTTTCACTTACAAGTGGTTCTTCATATTTAATGTGCTCACCATTCCAACCAGGTATGATGTTAATAAGCTCACTCACCCAATAATAATGGCGTATTCTTCTCCAGTTAGTTTTTCGCCTCCACGCTAGCTTATCCTTGCTAGCATTCTAGGGTATCATGTTCTTATATGTTTTTGGAACCCTTATTTATTAAAGTTTGGCATAACATCCTTTGTTTCTCACATATGAGCGACTAGGCTCAAAATTATTAATTAATTGCACTTAAATCCTTAAAGTTCATTTCTCTTAACATTAGGTCCGTAATGCCAACTTTTGCCCAATTTGACTCCCAAAGTTTCCAAAAATCCCTTTGAGTCCTCATTTTACTCAAAATTGGATAAGAGGCTCAAGTTTTCCAAATTTCAAATTTGGTCCCCAACTTTTCAAAACTTACCATTTTGCCCCTACTTTCCAAAAATGGCAATTTGGCCCCAAATTTTCAAAAATTGACCATTTGGACCTCCAACATCTTTTTTATGGCCAATTGGCCATTAATTTTGAGAAATTCCAAAGAGGTCCCTCAATTTTACGAAATCCTAAAATTTCCCCCCAATGTCTCCCCTTCAAATTGGCCGAATTTGATTTCTTCAAATTGGCCAATCAACTGGGGTTAATTGCTCCAATTGAAAGTATAGATCAGTTCCTACACTTCCATACGATTCAATTGAGCTTTGAACTGTGTTATTTGGGTATGAATTGTGCTCAAATGGAGCATCACCGGAAAACTGTGAGTAGAGAGAGAAAGATTCGAAAGCTTACCGTCGGAGGTGTGGCGGTCTGAGCTCTCTATCGGGGAAGGTAGATCTCTTCCTGAGGTACCTTCTAGGATCAACAATTTCTACAATTGACCTCAAATCAAGGGAGAATTTTGTTAGTGAAATTTTGTAGTTTCTCTCTCTAACTACGAGCGGAAATAACAGAGGGGGGCCGAATTGACTTATCTTTCATCTCTGTTACAGTCTTGTGAGGGTGTTAGAGTGTTAGGGGGGCTTGGTTTAGCCAAAGGAGGGCTGAATTTGGCCAATTTCAGCTTGGCCAAAATAGGGCAGCTTCTGTTCTTCGAAGCTACTTCAATGTTTGATTCCGTCGGTGCTTCTCCGACGGTCCTTGTATCGAACAGAGGTTGCTATTAGGTAGCTAACTTCCTCCGGAATCTAAAGAATCCAACCTCACCTTCTAAGGCTAAGAAAACTTCCTAAGTCATAGCTCTGGTTTGAGCTTCACCAAAAAATGGAGCAGTTGTGAGAGAATGGAGTTATGAGGTGTGAAGAGGATGAATGGAGAGAAGCTATTTATATAGGGAACTCGAGTACTCTCTGTTCGATCGTTTCACATCTTGATGAAGCTTATCCTCGCCCTGAAATGACCTAAACAGAGATGTGTTTCCTTCGTCAGCGCTGTTTGTTTTCTGCATTGATTGACCAATGTTGTCATTTAAAGGAAGAAGATGACACTGTTCTGAACTGGACCAGGCCGGTCTGACTGGGTTCAATGCTTAAACAGGTCGGTTCAGGCCCGATTTGACTGATTTTCTCAAAATAAAAAATTTCTAAATTTATTATGTATCCAATAGTGGCTTCAATTCCCCAATTTGAATATTTTAAGCCACCTAAAAAATTAATTTAGCAATATGTTAAATGATGGTTCAAACCAGTTCAATCCAATTTACCTGAACTAGTCTAATTTTCTCTTCTAATTTGTCACGAGGTCTTTTTCCATCACTTTTATGACTCTTTGAGTCACTTGGGGTTTGTTGATTTTCCATTTTACCCCTTCTCTATCGATTAAGGTTCATTAACCAGTTCGGTTTTCTCTCTTGAGTTCATCGGTTCTTTCCCCGGTTTTCTTATCTTTAAGGGATGGGATTTACAAACTGCCTTGGTCTCAGTGTGTAGGAAGCTCCCTGAGCTTCTCAAATTTCTGGATGCCATACCACCCTTATGCACCCTAGGTCATCCAGCAGTCCTTGGGATCTATCACTACTTCATGCCATGTGTCCTAATGGCACAAGTCTCATAGTGCATGCACAATCAATAGTCTTTTAAGTTATAGCCAATATCTTTAGCCCTCCACCACAACCATCTATTAGCTTGGCTTTGGCCCACATCTACTGGCCCAACAAGCCAAACAACTCAGGCTTGGCTCAGCATGTATCACACATAATTTCCCATTTTTTGGATCTTTTATCATTACCCATCACATGCTAGTTATGGATGGGTCCATACTCGTGTCCATCGGCCTTGGGCCCACTTGCATATCGAGCCTAAGCCCGAAATTAGCTCCCAAATGTTTTAAGCAGAGTCACCCGGTCAGGGGAGGCTAATTCTAAGAAAATCATTTTCAAAATGAACCATCATTCCCATTGGAATGAATGTTATAGCAATTCCCACTCACCCGGTAATCTCAACGGGGATGTCCCGGCAAAGTCTAGCCTCGCGGCATGCTTCTAGAAGCCGGTGTTCGAGCAGTCTACTCCTACATGTCACAAATATCCATTTTAGGATGCTTGACTAAGAGACCGCATCTTTTTTGGTATTAGCATATAGGACCTCACATTTTACCTTAATTGCAATTTGGTCCCTAAAGTTTCCATTTTTACCTTTGGTCCTTATTTGCCTCTTAGTTTCAATTAAGCCCTTAGGATTTCCAATCATCCTTCTTGGGTCCTTATTTTTATCAAAATTTCCCATTAGCCCCTCAATTTTCCAAAATTGCCATTTAGTCCCTAATTTTCCCAAAATTGCAACTTGACCTCAAACTTTTCAAAATTTGCAAATTGGTCCTCCACTTTATCCACACCTCAATTGATGACTTGTGAAGGGTGAATTTTGGAGTTAAAGTTTTTGCAAAACTTGGCCATGAATAGTGTTTTCTAGTGAAGTGCAATGGAGGGAGCTTACCTTCTTAGCTCGGGGGAAGGTCAAGGCAACTCTAGGTGGGGTGTAGGGGGTCTAGCTTGGCTGCAATTGGCCAGGGGAAATCTCAAAGTGGACTGCAAAGGATTGGGCAATTTTCTGACCGAGGAGCGGTAGTACTATTCAAGCTCCCTCATTCCTCCCCGGTGGCTCTCAACCTAGACGGAGGGTATGGCTAGGTAGAGGACTTCCTCCTACTTCGAAAGACACCGAATGTGGCTTCGAAGGTTAAGAAAAGTCCCGTTGTTGGTGCTTTAGTTTGCTGCTTGCCAGAAACTTCTTCTTTTTCACTCATTGTGGGATGCTCATAATAAATGGAGGGCTGCTCTTTATATAGGGAGTTTGACAAATGTTCAGGCTACCTGCCGACGTGAGACTCGACCTCTGACTCGACCACCGATGACCTGACTGGAGAGATTTTCGGGTCATAGGAGATTCTAGCTTTTCTGGCTCCTCTCTCTTCTTTGTTCTCTCTATCAGCGGCTGGAGGTTGAAGATGATGATGTGGCAGGTGTGCAACGTGGCGCACTGTGATTGACCAATTTTTCTGACGTCGAGGTCTAACTTGGCCACCGCGTTAGCCGTTGATCGGACACATGGCAGCTTCTCATTGGTTGCTCGTGTTAGCATGGTAGGCTGATAGGTCTCCTATTAACCATTGACCGGACACTGGCAGCCTCCCATTGGTTGTCTGTGTCTGTGTGGCTGCTGATGGGGCTTCATTGACTGTTGACCAGTTGGACCGTTGATCAGTCCAGTGTGTTAACCGGTCTGATCCGATTGGGTTCATGTCCCAAATTAAAAAATTGGCTGTTTTGGACTTGATTCGACCTATTTTCTAAAATTTAAAAATATCTAAATTCATTTTCTATCTAATGGTTGCCTCAATTTCCCAAATTGACATTTTTAAGCCACCTAGAAAAATGAATTATTGGACCAGTTCACTATGGTTCCTCTCGGTTCAGTCCGGTTCAGGTCCAGTTCACCTTAAACCGGTCAGGTTCTCTTCTTAATTCCACTTTCATGTTCTTCCTCACATTTTTTTTGAATTTTTGGTCACTTGGGATCTTCCAATTTCCCACATTAACCCTTCTTTACCATTTTGTTCATTCATTAATTGGCTCGGTTCTTCACATGTAAATCTTTACTGGTTCTTTTTTTTCCTTTTTCCCTTGGTCCAAATGACGGGTCTTACAACTCTACCCTCCTTTTAGGTGTTTTGTCCTCAAAATTATTACATACTAAATAGTTGTGGGTATCTACCTTTACAATCGACTCTACCTCTCATGTCTCCTCCTCCACTTGACCATTCAGCCAAAGGATCTTTACCATGGGGACCCTCTTGTTCTGGAGATTTTTCTCATGTCAGTCAAGGATTTGTATGGGCTCCACTTCGTAGACCAAGTCTTCCTCGATCTTTGGTGGCAGTTGATTTAGTACATGGGTGGAGTCAAGGTCGTACTTTCGTAGTACTGACACGTGGAAGATGTCATGGATTCTCTGCAGGTCCGGGGGTAACTCCGGTTGGTATGCTCCTGGTCCAACCCTCTGGGATATGATGTACGGAACTATGTATCTTGGTTTCAACTTTCCTCTTTGTTGAAACCTTAGTATTCCCTTCCATGGTGACACCTTGTGGAATACTCGATCCCCTACCTCAAACTCCAGGTCCTTCCTCTGGTGGTCGGTGTAACTCTTCTGTCGATCTTGAGCCGCCTTGAGTCGGCTTCTTATTATCCAGATTTTCTCGGTTGCATCCTCTATCAACTCAACCTTCTCGAGTCTTCTTTCCCCTACCTCCTCCCAGAACAAGGGTGTGCAACAAGGTCGCCTGTCATGCCCCGACCCGGTTTGGTCGGATCCCCATGATCAACCCGCCACTCTCTCGGTTTATTAAAAGGTTTCACCTTATCGTAAACCGTAAAGAGTACGGCGTCCTTTAACTTGCACCTTTTTTCTGGAATAGCATAATCAAAACTATATGAAATTTAAAACTTTACATACCTGTCTTACAGGCATCTTAGTTGACGGTCTTTAAGGGGAGGCTTTCTGGGATTTCCTGAAAGGGATATAAGGGAGGTACTCAGTGAATGGGTTTTTAAAAACTTTTGACTTTTAAGAAAAATATTTATATGGAGTGTGCCATACTCCTTTGTTTTCAAAAATCCCATCATTTAAAATTTTGGATTTTTCCATTTTTTTTCTTAGTTACCACGGTGTGTCATCACCCAACATATATCCTTCATCATGAAGGTTACACACATTCGCAAGTCAGTATCACTACTGAACCTGCTAGTGGCTTCGGAGCGACTTTTCCTGCCACCCGGATAGAAGTACGACCACTTCTACCCTGGGAATGAGTGGATGTACATGACATCCTACCCACAATCTCGAAATCACTTCTTCATGTCCGTATGAGGACAAAGACCTCATCCTGTCCCCACCCCGGTCTCATGCGCTTCGTGCTACTCCAAATTTTGCACAGACACCTGGAACGACGAACTGCCCTTATAGCCACCAGGTCGTCCAATGCCCTTAGGACGCATCACTACCCCTCATGGGTGTCTTGATGATCCCGTACTCACAGTGCATGCACAAACAATGTTTTCTTATATTGCCATGTAATCTGTGGTGCCACTAGTCCAACAGCCCAGACTCTCAACTCAACCCGCAGCTGTTTGTCTTGACTAGTCCGTCAACCTGTCATGTCACACTGCCGCTAGTTGACTGAGCATGTCGGTCCTATCTTGGTACCATGGCCAAAAAATTCACTTATTAAGTTTTATGGCACATATATCATGTTCATTTACGAGATCCTACTCGTGCCAACTGGCCTTGGGCCCACTGTATGAGATTTTCAAAATCGGGCATTTAGCCCCCAAGTTTCAAAACCGAGGCCCCCGACCTATAAGAGCTATTCGAGCTCGCGTCGAGAAGGTCTCCCAAATTGTTTAAGCATTGGCACATAGTCAAGGGAGAGCACTTCTGACAAAACATATGTTTTCTCTATCCATTATACCACCCGGGTATAAGGACATCTCCGTTCATAACCGATGTACGGGTTTTCAACTTCCTTCGAGGAAGTCTCATCATACCAACCAGGTATGATCTACTTACAACCCGTAAGTAGTTTTTCCGCATAATTTTCACATCACTTTCTCTAAGTGGTGATGATTAAAATACCACTAAACAGTGGGTTTTTATATCGAGGCACTTATCATCCCCAACCGGGTATGATGTTAGTAAACCCACTCACAACAGGTAAGTGGTTTTTAACTTTAAACTGTGCTTATCATCCCAACTGGGTATGATGTGAATAACCCACTCACCCGTTAATGCCGTGAATTCCACAAGACTGGTTCTTTGTATTCACGCGAGCTTGTCCTTGCTGGCGTTCCCGGTATTTAACGTTCCTACACGATATGAACAACCTTGTTCATTATTACTCGGCATAACAGCCTTCATTCATTAATGAATGAGAAAATCCAAACTTTTAGTTATTTGCAATTAGGTCCCTAAAGTTATTTCTCTTTAACTTTAAGTCCCTAATGTCGGTTTTTCCTCAAATTGAGTCCCATAACTTTTAAAATTTATCGTGGGACCTCAATTTATTCAATTGGGTTTTAATTTTCCAAATTTCCAATTTGGTTCCCCAATTTTTCCAAAATTACCATTTTGCCCTTCTTTCACAAAAATGGTAAGTTTTTTCCCCAAATTTTCCAAAATTCCTCAATTGGTCCTCCAACATTATTTTCATGCCCAATTGACCCTCAATTTCATAAAATTGTATTTTGGCCCCTTTGAATTTCGAAAATTCCCAAAATTTCCCCCAATTTCAACTCTTCAACACTACTGAATTTGATTTCATCAAATTAACCGATCAAACACTTCTAATTATTGAAATTGGAGTTGAAATTGAGTTCTTGTATGTTCATACGATTCTAAGAAACTTTGAATCGTAGATTTTAACGTCGGAACGAGCTCAAACGGAGCTTTGCCGGAAAATAGAATGTAGAGAGAGAAAGCTTCGATTACTCACCGGTGAAGGCACGACAGTCCGAGCTTTCGATCTGGGCAGATAGGTCTCATCCTGAGGTTCATCCTAAAATCAAGTATTGTATCAATTGATGCGGAATTGGATTAGAATTTCATCATTGAAATTTGATCGACTCTCTCTCTAGCACCGATCGAAAATTATAAAGGGGAGCCAAATCGATAGCTATGATTCAGACTGTCCATCTATCTGAGGGTGAAAGGCAGTGCTCATGTAGAGTCTAGTCCAAAGGGCAGCTTATAGGTTGGGCCAAAGTCGAGAGGTAAACCTCGGGTCCTGATCCAGTACTATACTCACGGGGACCCCATGGAGCCATAAGATCTCCCCCATGTATAGAGTGGCTAGATTTTCTATCGGGTCTGTCACCTAGATGGGTAAGAAGTGGGCAGACTTGATCAGCCGATCCACGATGACCCATATTACATCCAGACCCCTTTTTGTTACTAGCATCCTGGTCAGAAATCCATGGTGATATGCTCTCATTTCCATTAGAGAATCGGGAGAGGTTGTAGTAGTCCGACAGGTTTCTAGTGTTCAGCCTTAATTTGTTAGCATGATAGGCATTTGGCCATGTACTTAGCGATATCCTTCTTCATCCCTTTCCACCAGTATCCTTGTTTTAGGGTGCGGTACATATTGGTACTGCCTAGATGCATGGCGTACATCGAGTCATGTGCCTCCTCTAATATCCCTCTTTTCAACTCTTGATTGTTCAGTACCCAGACCCTCCCTTTGAAGGTCAGTACCTCATCGCTCCTTACCATGAGGTCTTGGGCTAGGTTGTCCACAATCTATCTCCAATGGAGATGGAGCTCCTTGTCTTCCTTTTGCAAAGCCCGTATTTAGTCTACTAGGTCGGGCCATACAACTAGATTAGCCACTAGGTCACCCCGGCCCTCATTCACATTGAGGTCTACTCTCAAGTTGCACAGTTGGCATAATAAGGATAGGTAGCTAGTACATACCGAGGCCACTCTTGTGTGGTACTTGCAGCTAAGTGCGTCGACTACCATGTTTGCCTTATCGGAGTGGTACTCAATCGTTAAGTCATAGTCCTTCACCAGCTCTAGCCACCTTCTCTGTCATAGGTTGAGTACCTTTTGGGTTAGGAAGTATTTCAAGCTCTTGTGGTCTATGTAGATGCGGCATTTTACCCCCATATAAATAGTGATGCCATATCTTGAGGGCAAACACTAGGGCGGCCAACTTGAGGTCATGTGTGGGGCAGTTTTTCTCATGGGGCTTTAGTTGTCGCGAGGCATAAGCAATGACTCTCCTTAGTTGCATTAGGACACATCCTAATCCATGTCCAGATGCATCAATGTATACGGTGTATTCCCTGGCATCCGCATCGGGTAAGGCCAACACTGGGGTCATCGTCAATCGGGATTTGAGCTCTTGGAAGGACTCCTCGCATTTGGCGTCCCATTTATAATCTACCCCCTTCTTTGTGAGTCAAGTTAATGGGGTTGCAATTCTATAGAAGTCTTCCACAAACTTTCAGTAGTATCCAGCGAGGCCGAGGAAACTACGCACTTGGGTTAGGTTGGTGGGAGCTTTCCAATTTGAGATGGTATCTATCTTGGTCGGATCCACCTTCACTACATCTTTTGACACTATATGCCCTAGGAAGCCCACTTCTTGTAGCCAAAATTTGCACTTAGAGAGTTTGGTGTAAAGCCAATTTTCTCGCAAGGTACTCAAGGTAATCTCTAAGTGCTCCCGGTGTTCCTCTTCGGTTCGGGAGTATATGAGGATGTCGTCTATGAACACGATCACGAACTTGTACAAGTATGGCTGAAACACCCAATTCATCGGGTCCATGAAAGTTGTGGGTGCGTTTTTCAGCCCAAAGGGCATCACTCTAAACTCGTAGTGCCCTTATTGTGATTAGAAAGTAGTTTTTTGTATGTCCTCCTCCCGAATTTTCAATTGATGATAACCCGATCGCATGTCTATCTTTGAGAAGTAGGTTGCCCCTCTTAGCTGGTCGAATAAGTCATCTATCCTGAGGAGAGGGTACTTATTCTTAATTGTCACTTGGTTCAATTTCTAGTAGTCGATGAAGAGCTGCATGCTTCTATCTTTCTTTTTTATGAACAAAACGGGTGCACCCCACAAGGATTGGTTTAGGCATATGAAGCCTTTCTCTAAGAGTTTGTCCAATTGGTCCTTCAACTCCTTAAGTCCAGCGAGCACCATACGGTAGGATGCTTATGATATGGGGTGAATCCTTGGCACCACTTCAATCACAAACTCCAACTAGTGATCTGGGGATAGGCCGGGTAGATCCTCTAGGAAGATATTGGGGTAACGGTTAACTACTGGGATTCCAACTAACTCCTTCTCCGATGGATCCTTGTAAGTGATTTGGGCAAGAAATACCTTACACTCTTTCTGTAGCTAGTACTGCGCCTCCATGCAAGATACTAGGTGTATTCTGGTTCTTCCCGTATCTCCTTCAAATATAGCCTCCTCCTTTCTAGGGGCGCAGAATGTTATCCTCTTCTTTCCGTAGTCTACTTGAGCTTGATGTGTGCTCAGCCAATCCATTCCTAGGATGACCTCTACTTCTCTTAGCAGAAGGGGAATCAAGTCGGCTTCTAGGGTGGTTCTTCCGATTTGCACTTCGCAGGCCTTAAGGTACTCATGCCGCTCCAATGTCTCCCCTAGTGGTGTGAGGATGTGGAGGGGTGGCGGGAGAGGAGAGGGTTCCTTAGGGAGTTCTAGGACTAGAGTTTCCTTGATAAAAGGTCACTCTGCCCCTAAGTCGAAGAGGATGTATCTTTCCTTCCCTAATATTTGTACGAAACTTGAGTGGAAGTTAACGAAATTTTTAAGGGAACATATTTTATTAGATTGAAAGGGGACTACAAGACTCTAGGCTACATACTCGATTTATAAAGAAGGTTGGGACGTACCATCCACCATGTTGGGATCCTTCCGGGATCCTTCCGGGATTCTTCCTAAGAATGAGCGGATGTCTGCAACATCCAACCCTCAATCTTGAAATAAATTCTTCATGTCCATATAAGGACAGAGATCTCATCCCATCCCCACCCCGGTCTCATACACTGCTCTTATACTTACCAAGTCGTCCAAGGCCCTTAGGATGCATCACTACCCCTTATGGGCGTCTTGATGATCCTGTAATCATAGTGCATGCAAAAACAATATTTTCTTATCATACCATGTAATCTGTGGTGCGAATAGTCCAACGGCCCTGACCTTCAGCTCAACCTGTAGCTGTTTGTCTTGACTGGTCTAGAGGCTAGTTATGTCGCACTACTGCTAGTTAACCAAGTGTGTCGGTCCTGTCTTGGTACCATGACCAAACAATTCATTTATTAAAGTTTTATGGCACATATCTCATGTTTATTTACGAGCTCCTGCTCATGCCCACTAGCCTATGGCCCACTATTTGAGATTTTTAAAACCAAGCATAATAGCCCCCAAGTTTCAAAACCAAGTTCCCTGGCCTATAAGAGCAACTTGAGCTCCCGTCAAGAAGTTTTCCCAAATAGTTTAAGCATTGGCACACAATCAGGGGAGAGCACTTCTAACAAAAATATATTTTTTAACTGTCCATTATACCGACTGGGTATAAGGACATTTCCGCTTATAACCGATGAATGGGTTTTCAACTTCCTTCGAGGAAGTTTCATCATACCAACCGGGTATGATCTACTTACAAATGGAAATTAGTTTTTCTGCATGATTTTCACATCACTCCTCTAAGTTGTGATGTTTAAAAAAAACACTTGATAGTGGGTTTTCATTTCGAGGTACTTATCATCTCCAATTAGGAATGATATAAAATCCCACTCATAACCGGTAAGTGGATTTTAACTCTAAGTTGTGCTCATCATCCCAACCGGGTATGATGTTAGTAAAGCCACTCACCCGTAAATGTCGTAAATTCCACTAGACTGGTTCCTTAATTTTATGCGAGCTTGTCCTTGCTGGCGTTCCCTGTGCTTCATGTCCCTACATGATATGAACATCTCGGTTTATTATCTCTCAGCCTAATAGCCTTCATTCATTCCAAATGAATGAGAAAAAAACCTAACTTTTATTTAATTGTAATTAGGTCCCTAAAGTTATTTTTCTTTAACTTTAAGTCCGTAAATGTCAGTTTTCCCTCAAATTGAGTCCCAAAACTTTTAAAATTCCCCTTAGTACCTCAATTTATTCAATTTCACAAAAAGGGATTTAATTTCCCAAATTTCCAATTTGGTCCCCCAACATTTCAAAAATTACCATTTTGCCCTTCCTTTACAAAAATGGTAAATTTTACCCAAAAAATTCTAAAATTCCTCATTTGGCCCTCTAATATTTTTATCATGCCCAATTGACCCTCAATTTTAGAAAATTTCATTTTGGTCTCTCGAATTGTTTGAAAATTCCCAATTTCCCCAATTTTTCCCCAATTTCAACTATCTAACACAACCGAATTTGATTTCATCAAATTGACCGATCAAACATCTCAAATTGTTGAAATTGAAGTTGAAATTGAGTTTCTCCATGTTCATACGATTTTATAGAACTTTGAATCGCGAGTTTTAACGTCGGAATGAGCTCAAATGGAGCTTCGCCGGAAAATAGACTATAGAGAGAGAAAGCTTTGATTGCTCACTGGTGAGGGCGTGGCGGTCTGAGCTTTCTATGTGGACAAGTAGCTCTCCTCTAGAGGTTGTTCCTAAGATCAAGAATGACATCAACTGATGTCGAATTGTATTAGAATTTTGTCATTAAAATTTGGTCGACTCTCTCTCTAACACTAATTAGAAATTGCAAAGGGAAGCTGAATTGGCTTACCTTTCAGTCCTAATTAGGCCGTGAAAGGGCTAAGGAGGTTTCTGGAGGACTTGGTTTGGCCAAAGGAGGGCACAAATTGGTTGATTTCAACTCAGTTGAAATAGGGCAGCTTCTGTCCACCAGAGCTACTTCACTATTTGATCACGTTGGCAATTCTCCGGCGACTCTCGAAACAAATGGATGCCACACCGTGTAGCTGACTCTCCCCGATACTAAGGAACCTGACCTCACCTTCTTTAGCTTAAAAATGACCCTATATCGGAGCGCTTGTTCGAGATTCACCGGAAAACTAAGCAACTGATAGAGAGTGGGCTTTTCAGGTGTTGAGAGGATGAATGGGGAGGGGATCTTTATATAGGAAGCTCGGGGACTTCTTGGCCATCCGATTGGCACCTTTATGACAGGCATTCATGGCCGAAAATGTATTGAATGGAGACATTTCATCTTCGTCGGTGCTGCTTCAATTTTTCTGCGAGTGAACACTATTGTCATCTAAAGGAAGAAGATGACACTATTCCAAACCGGACCGGACCGATCCGAACTAGGTTCGAAGCTTAAACCAATCGGTTCACCCCTCATTCAATCGAGTTTTTCAAATCTAAAAATTTCTAAATTCATTTTATACCTAATGGTGGCCTCAAATCTCAAATTTGAATAATTTAAGCCACCTAGAAAAAAGAATTTAGAATTTGGTTCAGTAGTGGTTCAAACCGATTCAGATCCGGTTCACCTGAACTGATTTGATTTTCATCCCCAATTCCTTCAAAGTCCATATCCATGTCCTTTGTGACTCCTTGGGTCACTTAGGGTCCATAAAATTCTTGGTTTACCATCTCTTTATCGATTCCAGTTCATAAACCAACTCGGTCTTTAAACCAATTCAATCTGGTTCGGATTCGATTAACCCAAACCAATTTGGTTTTTCTCTCCCACTTTGTCTTAATGTTCCTTCCCAAGATTTATAAATCTCTTTGGATTACAAGGGGTCCATAAATTTCTTGGTTGACCCATTCTCTATCGATTCCAGTTCACAATTCAACTCAGTTCATAAACCGGTTCGAGCCCGGTTCTTGCGAACCGATACAGTTTTTCTTCCTCATTTCACCCTATCGTTCTTTTCCAAGATTTATGAACCATTTTGAGTCACTTGGAAGTTGTAAATCATCAATTTGCCTCATTTTCTAATAATCGGGCTTGTAGACCGTTTCGGCTTAAAAATTCAAAATTGACCAGTTCTTTCCCTGGTTTTCTCATTATCAAAGGACGAGGTTTACACATATAGTTTTAACTAAGTGTGCCAAGGTTGTTTTTCTTTCAAATGAGGTTCTCCTCAAAATTCAGTTTTCAATGCCCTTTTTCTTCAATCCACATTAGGTGTGTTTAGCAGAAAACACATGCCCTTCATCAGGAAGGGAACACACATTCGCAGGTGCAGCCCAACCACTACACCCACTTGTGGCTCAGAGCATCTTTACCGGCCACCAAGATAGAACCCGTCCACTTCTACTTTAGGTGTGAGTGGATGTTCGCGACATCCGACCCTTAGACCCGAAAACAACTCCGTGTCCGTATGAGGGCAGAGACCTCATCTCGATCTCATGCTCAAGAAGCTCCATCGAGTTTCCTGACTACTGGCACAACAAACTACCCTTATCTCCACCATGTCGTCCAGTAGCCCTTAGGATGCATCACTACCCCTCTTGGGCATCTTGATGATCATGTACCTCAAGTGCATGCACAAAACAATAGTTTTCACATTTGGTCATTTATCTTTGGTGCCACTGGTCCAACGGCCTCAACCCTCAACTCGACCTGCAGCTATTTGTCTAGGCTGGTTCATTGACCTGGCCTTGACGCACTGCCGCTAGTCCATCGAGTACTATCGGCCTTGACTTGGTACCATGGAGAAAACACACATCCATTCCGTTAAGAGTTTTCATGGCTTTCATAACTCGTGTTTGTTTACGAGCTCCTGCTCGTGCCCACTAGAATTGGACCCACTATAGGTGATTTTCCAAAATTGGCCATTTAGCCCCACAAGTTCAAAAAAAACTAAGGCCTTTGGCCTATATGAGTTGTTCTAGCTCCCATCAAGAAGGTCTCCCAAAGATTTTAAGCATTGGCACACAATCACGGGAGAATACTTCTGACAAAAATATAATTTTCACATCACCCCACCAATCGGGCGTGATGATCTCTCCACTTACAACTAGCAAGTGAGTTTCTCCTTCCTTCAAGGAAGTCCATCATACCAACTGGGTATGATTTCCTTTACTTACAACTGGTAAGTAGGTTTTAGCTTTGTTTTCCCATCACCCCAACTAGGATTGTTCTCAAAATTCCACTTACAATTGGTTTTCCATTTCTAAAGTGCTCATCATCCCAATTGGGTATGATGTAAATAAGCCCACTCACCCGATGATTGTGGTGTATTCTTCTCAGTCGATTTTCGCCTCCACGCTAGCTTATCCTTGTTGGCGTTTTGGTCACTCATGTTCCTACACGATTTGGACACCCTTATCTATCAAAGTTTGGCATAACAGCCTTCGTTTCTCACATATGAGTGACTAGGCTAAAAATTGTTAGTTAATTACGCTTAGGTCCCTAAAGTTCATTTTATTGAGTTTAGGTCCCTACTACTAATTTTCCCCCCAAATTGAGTCCTGAACTTCCAAAACTTCTCTTTGGTTTCTCAATTTACTCAAAAATGTTTAAGGGGCTCAAGTTTTCCGAATTCCCAATTTGGTCCCTAACTTTTCAAAAATTATCATTTTGCCCCTACTTTCCAAAAATGGCAATTTGACCCAATTGTTTCAAAAATTGACCAATTGGTCCTCCAATATCTTTTTCATGGCCAATTTACCCTCAATTTTGGGAAATTGGAAAATGGTCCCTCAATTTTACGAAATCCCCAAAATTGTCCCCCAATTTCCCCCTTTAAATTGGTCGAATTTGATTTCTTCAAATTGATCACTCAATCGGGGTTAATTGCTTCAATTGGAGATATAATTTACTTCCTACACTTCCATACAATTCAATTGAGCTTTGAATCACATGAATTGACATCGAAACGAGCTCAAATGGAGCTTCGCCGGAAAACTGTGTAGAGAGAGAAAGCTTCAAAATCTTACCGTTGGAGGTGCAGCAGTCTAAGCTCCTCTATCTGGGCAGGTAGCTCTCTTCCAAAGGTTACTTCTAGGATCAAGAATCACTACAATTCATATCGAATCAAGGGAGAATTTTGTCATTGAAGTTTCACAATTTCTCTCTCTAATACCAACTAGAAATGACAAAGGAGGCCGAATTGGCTTACCTTTAGCTCAGTTGAGGTCGTATGAGGGCTATGGGGATGTTGTGAGGGGTTGGTTTGGCCGGAGGAGGGCAGAATTTGGCCAATTTCAGCTCGGCTGAAATAGGTAGTTTCAATCCTTCGGAGCTACTTCACTGTTTGATTTCGTCAGTGCTTCTCCGTCGATCCTCGGATCGAATGGAGGTTGCTGTCAGGTAGTTGGCTTTCCCCAAAGTCTAAAGAACCCGACCTCACCTTCTAAGGCTAAAAAAATGCCTATGTTGGAGCTTTGGTTTAAGCTTCACCATAAAATGGAGCAATTGAGAGAGAATAGAGATTTCAAGTGTGAGGAGGATGAATGGAGAGGAGCTCTTTATATAGGAAGCTCGGTGACTCTCTACTCGACCGTTTCACATCTTGGTCAACCTTATCTTCGCCTTGAAATGGCCTAAATCGAGACATTTTTCCTTCGTCAGAGCTGTTAGTTTCTATATTGAATGAACAATGTCATCATCTTAAGGAAGAAGCAACACTGTTACTAACTGGACCGAACTGGTCCGATCGGGTTCAATGCTTAAATCGGCTGGTTCAGGCCTGATTTGACCGATTTTCTCAAAATTAAAAATTTATAAATTCATTCTCTATCCAGTGGTGGCTTCAATTCCCCAATTTGAATATTTTAAGCCACCTAGAAACATGAATTTAGCAATCGGTTCAATGATGGTTCAAACTGGTTCAAACCGATTCAATCATGTTCACCTAAACCGATCTGGTTTTCGCTTCCAATTTGTCCTAAAGTCCTTTTCCATAATTTTTATGACTCTTTAAGTCACTTGGGGTTTGTCGATTTCCCATTTTTCCCTTTCTCTATCGGTTAAGGTTCCTGAACTGGTTCAGTTTTCTCTCTTGAGTTGTCTGGTTCTTTCCCCGATTTTCTTATCTTTAAAGGATGGGGTTTACACGAAGGGTCTCAACTCATTGAATATGCTCTCATACTTCGAGATTGTGCTTGCTCCTTAGTGGGGCCGGAAGAATTCCACCTTCTTTTCAGTAATCAGGTGGGGAGCCAGGTACTCCTCCATGTACCTTCCTTCAAGCTCTTCCAAGGTGGGTGTGGTTGGGAAGAGGCTCCTTACATTATCCCACCATTGCTTCGTGCTAGATTCCAGAAAGAATTATGCCTGTGTCACCATTTCCTCAGGGGGTATCCTGATGATCCCCATGAACTTCTTGAGGCTCGCCAACCAATCCAGGGCAGCCCTAGCATTCTTCTCTCCATGAAAGGGCTTGCACCCTAGTTGTCGAAGTCTCTTGAGGTACTTGGGGATGTTGAAGAGGGGCGAGACAAGTGTGGAAGGGGATTGGGAATGGACCTCTTCTTGGTAGGTTTGGGACTTGGAGTCTAGGTGGGGCTTATCATTGAGGTGGGGCTCCCCGAACACCCTTGTTAACTCTTCATATAGCCTCTGGTGTTCGGTGCTAAGGCCTTACGGGACTAACTGTGCTCCCGGGAAGTCTACCTCCGAGAGAGGGTTTCTAGTGGAACCGGTGATTATCGTCCTCGTTCTCTTGGCTCCTCTCTTTGGTGCCATAGTTGGGTTAAAATTTTCTTTGATTAGTATTTAGGTTATAAAGTCTTGATAACATGTCTGAGAAAATACAGGCTCTGATACTACCAAAGTTGTCATGCCCTAACCCGATTTGGTCGAGATCCTATGATCAACCTGCCACTCTCTCGAACCTCAGAGAAGGATTCCTCCAGGAGGTCAAAGAGAGTCAGGCGTAGTACCTGTCATGTTTTCCCTCGACAACATTAAACAAAACTGAAACTTTAAATCTTTATACATGGGATAGGTTCAGGGGAAGAAGAAGCTGGTGTAGTCATGTTCCTTCCTAAAAAAGATTTAGAGGGAGGGGTGAGTTCAACAACTCTATGAGTGGGAGAATTCTTTTAGGAAATGTTCAATTTAGCACTTTCAAATGTTTGATATTCCACAGGAAATTCTTTCTCAAGTTTTGCACACGATCATCAACGGCCCTCCAATCATAGGAGGGATCACACATTTGCAGAACGATCCCCCACTGTTCCACTTGTGGACCAAAGCACCTTTACCATCCACCATGATAGAGGTACACTACCTCTACCATGAGTGTAAGTAGACATCAATAGTCCGACCCATAAACCTTGATCACTTCATCATGTCCACTTTGAGGGATGAGACCTCCTTTTCCCTAATGCCTCGGTCTCAGTGCGTAGGAAGCACCCCGAGCTTCTTGACCTACTGGATGCCATACCGCCCTTATGCACCATAGGTTGTCAAGCAGTCCTTGGATTCCATCACTACCTCATGCCAGGTGTCCTTATGGCCCGAGTCTCACAGTGCATGCACAATCAACAGTCTTTTAAGTTATAGTTATTATCTTTGGCCTCTAGCGTAACAGTCTGTCGGCTTGGCTTCGGCCCGTGCATACTACCCCAACAGGTTTGATGACATAGCTTCGACGGAGTAGTAGTTTGGCTCGACAACTCAGACTTGGCTCAGCAGGTATCACACACAATTTCCCATTATTTGGATCTTTTGGCATTACTCATCACATGCTAGTTCTGGACGAGTCCAAACTAGTGTCCATTGGCCTTTTGGCCCACTTCATATTGAGCCTAAGCAAGAAATTAGCTCCCAAATGTTTTAAGCGGAGTCACTCAGTCAGGGGAGGCCAATTCTAAGAAAATCATTTTCAAAATAAATCGTCATTCCCACTAGAATGGATGTTATAGTATTCCCACTCACTTGGTAATCTCGACAAAGTTGTCCCAGCGGAGTCTAGCCTCGCGGCGTGCTTTCCGGAAGCTGGTGTTCGAGCAGTCTACTCCTACACGGCAAGAATATCCATTTTAGGATGCTTAACTAAGAGATCGCATCTTTTTGGGTAATTGCATATAGGCCCTCACATTTTACCTTAGTTGCAATTTGGTCCCCAAAGTTTGCATTTTTACCTTTGGTCCTAATTTGCCTATTAGTTTCAATTAAGCCCCCGGGATTTTCAATTATCCTTCTTGGGTCCTTAGTTTTATCAAAATTGCCCATTGGCCCCTCAATTTTCCAAAATTTCCATTTAGTCCATAATTTCCCCAAAATTGCAACTTGATCTCAAACTTCTCAAATTTTGCAAATTGGTCCTCCACTTTATCCAAATTACCCAATCGACCCTAAATTGGGAGCGAATTTCCTGAAAATGCCCTCAATTTCATCAATTTGCCATTTGGCCCCTAATTTTTGAAAAATCCCCAATTTGCCCAAATTTCTCAAAATTTGCACTTTGGCCCCCGAATCTCAGTCTCGTCAAATTGATCCTCAAAATGTTGTTAATTGTCCCCATTTATGAATTGGATCACCTTCCTTATGTTTTCCTCATCATTTTAAGCTCTGAACCGCTTCATTTGGCTCAAAAATGAGCTCAAATGGAGGTTCGCCGGAAAATATAGTCTAGAGAGAGAAAGCTTCGATATCTTACCGGTGGGGGTCCAGTGACCAGAGCTTTGGTTGCCATTGAGTCGCACTCTTCACAAGGATCCTTCTTGGATTAAACCGCACCTCAATTGATGACATGTGCTGGCCCAGAATAGTATTTTTCGGTGAAGGGCGGTGAAGGGAGCTTACCTTCTTAGCTCGAGGGAAGGTCAGGGCACCTCCAGGTGGGGTGTAGGGGGTCTGGCTTGGCCATAATTGGCTGGGGGAAAGCTCGAAGTGGGCTGTAAAGAGTTGGGCAGTTTTCTGGCCTATGAGCGACAGTACTGTTCGAGCTCCCTCATTCCTCCCCAGTGACTCTCAAGCTGAACAGAGGGTATGGCTAGGTAGAGTACTTCCTTCTAGTTCCAAATACGTTGAATGTGGCTTCGGAGGTTGAGAAAAGTCCCGTCGTTGGTGCTCTGGTTTGCTGCTCGCCGGAAACATGCACACTTCTTCTTTTTTCACTCGATTGTGGGATGTTGAGAATGAACGGAGGTGTGGTCTTCATATAGGGAGCTCGACAACTGTTCAGGCTACCTACCGATGTGAGACTCGGGAACTGGTGACCTAACCAGAGAGATTTTTGAGTCGTCAGAGACTCCAGCTTTTCTGGCCCCTCTCTCTTCTCTATTCTCTTTGTCAGCAACTAGAGGTTGAAGATGATGACGTGGTGGGCATGCCATGTGACGCACTATGATTCGTTGGTTTTTCTGACGTGGAGGTCCAACTCGGCCGCCGTGTCAACCATTGATCGGACACGTGGCAGCCTCTTATTGGCTGCTCATGTTTGCATGGCAGGCTGATGGGTCGCTCGATGACCATTAACTAGACACGTGGTAGCCTCCCATTGACTGTCTATATCGTGCCCCGACCTGGTTTGGTCAAATCCCTGTGATCAACCCGTCACTCTCCCGATTTACTAAGGGTTGCCCCTTCTTTTAGAACCATGAGGAGTAGGGCGTCCTTTAAACCTGTACCTTTCCTAAAATAACATAAATCAAAACTGTATAAAATTTTAAATTTATCATACATGCCTCACAGGTGTGTTAACTTGTGGTCTTCGGGTAGTCTTTTCCTGGGTTACCTAAAAGGGGTATAAGGGAGGGGGTGAATTCAATGACTTAGTGAATGGGTGTTTAAAGTATGACTTTCAAAAAATAGTTTGAATTGGAGTGTGCTAAACTCCTTATTTTTCATCAACAAACACATGCCCTTCATCAAAACGGTGTGTTTATCAACCAACACATGCCCTTCATCATGAAGGGAACACACATTCATAGGGCAGCACGTCCACTGCACCCACTTATGGCATTGGAGTGACTTTACCGACCACCTACATAGAAGTACGTCCACTTCTACCCTGAGAATGAGTGGATGTACGTGACATCCGACCCTCAATCCTGTAACAAAACTCTGTGTTTGTATGAGGACAGAGACCTCATCCCAACCCCACCCCGATCTCATGCACATGAAGCTACGCCGAGCTTCCAAGACTGTTGGCACGACTAACTGCCCTTATGTCCACCATGTCGTCTAGTAGCCATATGAAACATCACTACCCCTCTTGGATGCCTTGAAGGTCTCGTAACTCAGTGCATGCACAAAACAATAGTTAATGGCATGTAACTGACTTCTCCCTGAATCCAAAGAACTTGACCACACCTTCTTTGGCTCAGAAAAATGCCTAAGTGGGAGCTTTGGTTCGAGCTTCACCGAAAAATGCAGCAGTAGAGAGAGAGTGGAGTTTTCAAGTGTGAGGATGATGAATGAGGAGGAGCTCTTTATATAGAAAGCATGGGGACTTCTTGGTCGTCCGATTGGTGTCTTAATGACAGTTATTCATTGCCTAAAACTCCCTGGCCAGAATCTTTTCATCTTTGTCAGCGCTGCTCGATTTTTCGACGAGTGAACAGTGTTGTCATCTGAAAGAAGAAGACAACACTGTTTCGAACTGATGTGAACCTCGCCAATATGTTGATGACCCTACAGCAAATATGGCAAGACCCCAAGACTTTCATGACGCAAGTACGAAAAGATGGAATATACCTTGTTTATGTGAGAAACAAGGTACGGGATATGTATACGCCACACCTAAATTCTCTAAGAAGAACTTTTAGAAAACCTCGAGTGATAAGTCTTGATTGCTTGAACACCACAGGTAAAAACCTGATAAGTTCAAAGTTCTTTCAAGATAGAAAGAAGACAAAATCTCACAAAATTGAATTCCAAAGTGTCTTCTCCAATGTTGTGGAGTATGCCTTTTATAGGCACAGATAACAACTGAATAGTCTAAAATCAAGAAAAAATATATATTATGGTTACATGCCAACCATATATAATCTAAATATCTAGGATATATTAATAACTATTTTAAAAATATGAACTTGACTAATTAAATATCTAATATTATTATTTAATATCCTAATAAATCTATCATTAAAATTTGGACTTTCCGTTGGGCTCTTCTATTAGGCTTCCACTTGAATTTTCTGCAATCTCTTTAATTAGCCCATATAACTTATTTGAATCTTTTAGCCCCTTAACCTTATTATTGGGCCCTCTTGTAATCTCAAATGATCATTTATCATATTTGGTGACAAACTATTCAGCTCCATTGCACGTTCGGTTGATTGGACTTGTGAATTTGTAGTGTTTTTAGTCGGGTTCACATCATTCTCCCCCTCTTGAAAATGATTTGTTCTCAAATCTTCTATTACTTCATCACCAACATCAAAATATATTAAATTAGAAGTATTTTTGATATAGCTAACAATGTATTTATCAAATAACTTAGTGTTGTAATTATTACTAATGAGTTTTAACATTTTAAATAATCCCTCTAATCTAAGAAATTTTTATTATTTTTTATTCACAAATTGTTCATTCCTCATATATAGGCTAATCCAAATCCCTATATCAAAAATAACCTTCATGAAACTCTTATTGACTAGATTAATATTTTTTTGAGTTTGTCATTTTCTATCCAATGGATTAAAACCATAGATAATCTCCAATGGTGATAACTTAGTCACTAAATAAATATAACGATTATAAGCAAACACAACATATGGTAAACATGCAGTTGAAAATATAAGTTTTGTATCTAATAAAGTATTTTAAACAAAACTAAACAATTTAATATCAATTATTGTAAGCAAGACGAACCTTCCAAATAATATATCAGCAACTATATTTTTTCATATCTTACTTACATTTGATCAAATAAAGAAATATTTTGATGAGATCCACCCACCTTACATGACACTCGTTCAATTTGAGGGCTACTCCACTGAACTTTTCATAATAATATGCAATTGATTTTCTTTCCTTACTTTCTAAATAAGGTGTTTGCCAATCTCGAATTACCTTAATTTTCTTGTTAATGGCAATCCCTTCAGAACTTAGCACATTTCTAGCAATTACAAGCTTATCCAAACACAATATGTAATTCTTCAATTTGACAAACAACTGATCTTTTCTAAAAACTTGCAAGGCAATTTTTAAATATCCTTCATGTTTATCTAAATAATTTTTGCATATTATGATTTTATTAAAATATACGTCAACAAATTTAAAAACATGCAGGACATAATTTATTAACCTCATAAAAGTGCTATATGAATTAGTCAAACCAAAAATCACAACTAACCAATCATATAGACCTAGTTTTGTTTCAAATTTTGTTTTCAAATCATCTTTTTTTTTAATTTGAAATTGATGATATTCACTCTTAAGATCAGGTTTTAATAACAAATAGTATCCATGCAACTCAATAATAATATCATATAAATGAGAAAGATGTCATCAATAGTTTACCGTGATATTATTAATGGCTTGACAATCGATGCATATATGCATATTTTCATTCTTCATGGGTACGACACTTGGTCGCTTACTCTCACGTATATATCTCCTTTCCATCAATTTTAGGACTTGGTGTTGACTTTAATTCTTGATTTCTCGAACTGATGGTAAACTAGAAGTTATCTTCTTTGTAATGACATTCTTGAACTCTTGTAAAAGAGAAATACTAATGCTCACAAATATCCGACAATATGGTTAGTAAAATATAAATCCTTGTACATAAGTACTATAAGGATAGGATATGAAATTATATCTTTCCTGATCTCACTTTTTCTCTTCATAAAATTATTTTTACTCTCTTTTCTTTTTATTATGGCTTTTCTCTCTTCTTTTTCAACTTTGATTTTTCTCTCTTTTTTTCAATGTTGTCTTTTCTCTCTTCATCTTCAATTTTGGTTTTTCTCTCTTCTTATTTTTCTGATATTTTCTTTTCATTTGCCTTTTTCTTTTTTAATTGATCCTAAAAAATTTACTGTAAAGTTAGAGGTACAAGAAATATTGGTCTATTATTTATCACGAATGAGTATCTATCTGTTAATCTATCATATGTAATGTGACAATCTAACTTCCAAGGTTCTCCCAATAAAATATGACATGTATTCATTGGTACTATATCACATAATACTTCAGCTTAATATTTCCTAATACAGAATGACACTAACACCTGTTTGGTTACCTCGAGTTTGGGTTAATCATTAAGCCTTTGAATTTGATATAGTTTTAGATGTTTCATTGTATGTAATGCCAACTTCTCCACAAGCTCGGTGCTAACAAAGTTAGTGCAGATTTTTCCATCTATGATAATAGAACAAACTTGATCGATAAAGTTTTCAAAAAGCAATTACAAAAGAATTTTAGTGAGAGATATGAATAGACTCAAAAAAAGAAGAACGAAATTTATATAAAGAAAAAAATAAGAAACTTAGATGGAATGAAGTAATAAACTCAAAGGGTAATATGAAGTAAAATCAAATAGAGTAGAATAAATAAGAATAAAAATTAATATAAAATTGTGTGCCTCTTTTTTTGCCCTTTTTTTTGCACGAATTTTTTTTTGCTCTCTTTTTTTTTACTTTTTTTTGCCTTTTTTGCACAAATATTTTTGCCCTTTTTTACTTTTTTTTCTCTCTTTTTGCTTTTTTTGCATGAATTTTTTTTATTTTTTTCTTTCTTTTTTTTACACTTACGGAAAAGAATATATATAGAAGAAGATGAAACTTTTTTTTATTTTTTTAAGAGAATAGAAATAGGTAGAGAATATAAAAAAGAAATAGATATAAAAGATAGAATGAAACTTGTCGTGCAACCGTGTGCTCTGATACCAACTAATACGAACCCCGCCAATATGTTGACGACACTCTACACCAAATATGACAAGACCCCAAGATTTTCATGACGTAAGTATAAAAAGATGGAATATAACTTGTTTATGTAAAAAATAAGGTATCTCGAGTGATAAGTCTTGATTGCTTGAACGCCACAAATAAAAAACTGATAAGTTCAAATTTCTTTCAAGATCAAAAGAAGACAAAACCTAGCGAAATTAAAATCCAAAGTGTCTCCTCCAATGTTGTGCAATATGCCTTTTATATGCACAGATAACAACTAAATAGTCTAAAAAAATGAAAATATATATTTTGGTTACATGCCAACCATATATAATCTAAATATCTATAATATTTTAATAACTATTTTAAAAATCTAAATTTGACTAATTAAATATCTAATATTATTATTTAATATTCTAATAAATCTCTCATTAAAATTTAGACCTTCCCTTGGGCTTTTCCTAGGCTATTCTATTGGGCTTCCACTTGGATTTTCTACAATCTCTTTAATTAGCCTATAAAACTTATTTGAATTTTTTAGCCCATTAAACTTGTGATTGGGCCCTCTTTTAGTCTTAAATGATCATTTATCACATTTGGCGACAAACTATTCAGCTTCATTGCATGTTCGATTGATTAAACTTGTGAATTCGTAGTGTATTTAGTCGGGTTCACATCACGAACCGAACCGAACCTGTTCGAATTAGGTTTAAAGCTTAAACCAGCCAGTTCAGGCCCGATTTGACCGAGTTTTTCAAAATTAAAATTTTCTAAATTTATTCTCTATCTAATGGTGGTCTCAATTCTCTAATTTGAATTTTCTAAGCTATCTAGAAAAATGAATTTAGCATACAGTTCAATTTAGTTTACCTAAACTGGTTTGGTTTTCATCTCCAATTCATCCTAAAGTCCTTTTTCATGACTTTTGTGACATTTTAAGTCACTCGGTATCCATAAATTTCCTAGTTTTCCCTTTCTCTATCGGTTACGATTTTTAAATTAATATCGGTTTTCTCCTTGGAAAACGACCAGTTCTTCCCCCGGTTTTCTTATTATCAAAGGATAGAATTTACAATCTGTGTCTACGTGGCTGCTAACAGGGCACCGTTGACCGTTGACCGGTCTGGTTCGTTGGCCGGTCTGGTCCAACCGGGTTTACTGTCCCGAATTCGAAAATCGGTCAGTTCAAAATCAATTCCACTTCTGAAATTTAAAAATTTCTAAATTAATTTTCTATCTAATGGTGGCATCAATTTCCCAAATTGACATTTTTAAGCCACCTAGAAAAATGAATTATTGGATCGGTTCACTATAGTTTCTCTCGGTTTAGTCTGGTTCGGGTCCAGTTCACCTCGAACCAATCTGATTCTCTCCTCAATTCTACTTTCTTATTCTTCCTCACAATTTTTGTGAATTTTTGGTCACTTGTGATGTTCCAATTTCCCACATTAACCCTTTTTACCATTTTTTTTCGTTTATTAATTGGCTCAGTTCTTCACATGAAAATCTTATCGGTTCTTTTTTCGATTTTCCTTTATCCCAAAGGATGGGTCTTACAATGCATCAACCTTGTACTACTCATTGGACGGCCGTTAAGCGCATACTTCACTATCTTCAGAGAACACTCCACTTTGGTCTTTTCCTTTGGCGTCATTCCTCATTTGAGTTTTATTGTTTCTTAAATACTGATTGGGGCGGGAATCCTGATGATCGTCATTCCGTTAGTGAATTTACCGTATTCTTAGGTGGCAATCTTATCTCTTGTAGCTACAAGAAGCAATGCACTATTGCTCGTTCCAGTACCGAGACGGAATATAAAAACCTCGCCAATGAAACTACCGAACTCATTTAGCTTCAATTACTTATTCAGGAGTTATGCCTTACTTTGGTGTGATAATTTAAAAAATGATCTATCTCACAGCTAATCTTAATTTCCACACTCGTACTAAATATAATGAGATTAAATATGATTTTGTATATGAACGAGTTAATTGTTATCTTATTAATATTCGTTTCATTAGCACCGATTATCAACTCGTCGACCTCTTTACTAAATGCCTCTACTCTATTTGATTCGCACTTATTTAATCAAGTTCAATATAGGTGAACTACACTTGAGCTTAGAGAGAAAGATAACAAATTAGGTGAACTACACTTGAGCTTAGAGAGAATGATAACAAATTATAATAACTAAGGGTAATACATCACTTTGTAGCTAATCCACATCTATCTCATCCCCTAGTAACTCAGTAAAATCACTTTGATTCTTCATCATCTCATCATCTCATTCTATACCTTGTTCTCATACACTACAAATTATAAATTTACCTTTATTGTATTTATTTATTATTATAACAATATTAAAATAAATTACTCTATTATTTTTCATTTTTTCATCATTTAGTTTATATATATATATATATATATATATATATTATGTTGTTAGTTGTGATGGCAGCTGTAGCCCTTTCAAAAATAAATCCCGTTATTCTTTCTTTTTGTTCGCTCTGAAACCCTACTCAAACCGTCGTCGGGTCTAGCATACCGAGCGGGTTCGTCCATCGATCGATCAATCAGCCATGGCGAAGCAGCAGCAATCTCAAATCGAGGAGCTCCTTGAGACTCTGACCGACTTCACCAGCAAGGAAAACTGGGACAAGTTCTTCAGAATCAGAGGCAGCGATGACTCGTTCGAGTGGTATGCTGAGTGGCCAGAGCTGAAGGAGTTGATGCTCTCGGAGCTCCGTTCCCTGAATGACGCTGCTCCTGATTCGTTGCAGATACTCGTCCCCGGTTGTGGCAACTCAAAGCTTTCGGAGCACTTGTATGATGCAGGATTTCACTGTATTACGAATATTGATTTCTCTAAGATTGTCATCTCCGATATGCTCCGGCGGAACGTCCGAGAACGGCCTGCTATGCGATGGCGTGTCATGGATATGACCTGTATGCAGGTAACTCCCTTCTTCCACTCTCTCATATCTATTGTACTCTTAAGAGTGCTCTTGGGTGATCCAATGTGGATGTTAGTCCCGTTCGAAAGAGACTTGGTCTTGCATGTACAATTTTATGACATGCTTTGCAAAATTTGATTGCGATTTCCTATTCTGAATTATGAAACTAGTGAGAGTTCCAGCAACGTTTTGATGATTCTCCCACCAGCATTTGTTCTGAAGCTTCTAATAGAGAATTCCTCTCCGTAGGCTTCGCACGGGTTAGCGTCCTGGTTGTGGAGTAGGACAGTTTTCTCGTTTTTCTTAGGTTTTCTTTGGGAATGAAGGAAAAGGAGGGTGAGAAGGGGAAGTCATGTGGAAGTTGAAAAATCGTCCTACTTGTTTTCTTTCCCTCGCCTGGGTTTCCGTTGATCCACAAAAGACAGCTGAAAGATAACATGGAAATTTCCTTGTTTCGAAGCTTAAGGCATGTGACACCTGCAATTTGGACCATCCAAACTGAGCTAGTTGTTTTATTCTGATAGGAATTTGCTCTAAATGTTCATTTTTCTTCTCTCTCTATCCTCCTCTCCAAAAAGTATGGATGTTGCATTACTGGTTTTCTATGGTATTGGCTACTTAGAAACCTTTATTAAGTTGCAATAACCTTATAATGTAGTCTGTGATCATGGCACACATGTGGCAAGCTTGTACTCCACAATTAATGCTATTATATTTAAGTTACATATTCAATTGTGACATCTATAATTATATGAATGAAAGCAATTAAATGCATGTCTGTGAAGGTTGATTAATCTATGACTCAATAATTAAATGGCTGATCAACAGTTCACGGAGAACATGTTTGATGCTCTTGTTGATAAAGGTGGATTAGATGCTCTAATGGAGCCGGGGCATGGAGAAAATCTTGGGAATCAATATCTGACAGAGGTATTTTAAACTCTTTAGGCTTGTTTTGGCAATATGCTGTGCGCAGACACTTACTCAATTAGACTGCTTCCTAAATTTTTATGGCTGCATCTGATTTGATAAAGTTATCCATATCTTGTTATATTTTCTACTTCACCAGGTAAAGAGAGTTCTCAAGACAGGTGGGAAATTTGTCTGCCTCACCCTGGCAGAGTCACATGTTCTTGGTAAAGCCTCCTTTATTATCTTCACTTTAGAACTGATACCCTCTATTACCCTCTGATATTTCCTACCAAGATGTAAAGTGCCTGAAAAATGTGTGAGAAATTTTGTTTTGTATATCTAGTTAATGACACTGCTTATCTTTTGCATACACAGTATCCATCCTCGTATTCCTCTATGAAAACATAATTTACCTTTTCAACTTCATCTTTATCTCAGGTCTGCTTCTCCCTAAGTTCCGATTTGGCTGGAAAATGGCTGTTCATGTCATTCCTCAGAAACAATCTGGCAAACCTGGTCTTTTGACATTTATGGTAGTTGCAGAAAAAAAGGATCCTTCTTTAGTTCACCAGATGACTTTGTCTTTCACTCAATCATCATTTGGCCATAGTGATAAGCAGGTGAAGTATTTATCGTATTAGATTTTTATATTTGTTCAACTTTGAAAGATGTGTCCCACTAGCTCCACTACAGTTGGTTGTGATATTAATTTCGAGTAACTTTTAGGATAAAAAGATGACTATTTCATTTCAAGCTTATGATAGAAGAAGCTTGACTAAAACCCTTCTCTTTATTTTCAGGTTAATGGACTGTTTGAAGAGGTTAACAATGAATATAAAGTCAGGATGCATTACTCTGATGGATCTGATATATTGCTATCGCTGAAAGATCTACAACTTGGTGCTAAAGGTGGCTTACAAAATCTCATTCCAGGTCGACGGATCACCCTCATGTTAGGAGATGAGGGCTCCCGCTTCAGTTATAAAGCTGTACTTCTCGATGCGCATCAAGATTCTGAAATATGCTTTACATGCCATTGTGGTATCATGCTTGTGCCGAAGTCCCGAGCTAATGGGTGGTTGTACTCTTCAGAAGAAGGGCAGTGGAATGTAGTCCAGAGTGCAAGGGCAGCTCGCTTGATAATGGTTTTCTTAGAATGTTTTCCTGTGACTGTTAGCATGGATGATATACAAAAGGACTTGTCTCCTCTTGTCAAACAGTTGGCTCCCGCAGTTACTGAATACGGAACTCGGATACCCTTCATGATGGTTGAGGATGCGATCACAGAGAGAAAAATTGTACATCAGGTCTCATCCCCTTTAACTGGAACAATTGTCATAGATGATGTGGTGTACACTGATGCAGATAATGATATTAGTGAGATCTTGGGCAGTAAGGACTTGCGATTTCGGCGTCTTATTTTCCAGAGAAATGATCTTTTGGTTCAGTCTGAAGCTCTTCTAATAGTGGAAAGAATGGCATCAGATGCAGACAATTCCCCAAAAGCAAATAAGAAACACAAGTCAAAGAAAAGGGGCAGCCTTAAATCTAAGCAATCAAAAGGGAATGAAGGCATTTTTCATGACTATTTAGTTAGTCCCTATCATTCAGGTATCATATCTGGGTTCATGCTTATTACTTCTTATCTTGAATCCATGGCATCAACTGGAAATCCTGTCAGAACAGTAGTTCTTGGTCTTGGTGCTGGTCTGATTCCTATGTTTCTTCACCAGTGTTTGCCTTGCTCTCTTGTTGAGGCAGTAGAATTGGACCCCGTTATTGTAAACCTTGCAAGGGATTACTTTGGTTTCTGTGAGGATGGTTGCTTAAAGGTCCACGTAACTGATGGAATAGGGTTCATCAAAGGAGCTGCTAATGATAGACAGGCAAAAGCAATTGATATACTGATAATAGATGTTGACTCTGATGACCCGAGCTCGGGTTTATCTTGCCCTGCTTCAAGTTTTGTTGAAGAAACATTCTTACACAATGCGAGGGCCTCGATGTCCAATCAAGGCCTCTTTGTTGTTAACCTGGTCTCCCGGTCTGCTTCGATTAAAGCAGCTGTTATTTTAAGGATGAAAAGTATATTCAACCACTTATATTCCCTTCAAATCGAGAAGGATGTGAACGAGATTATTTTCGCCCTCAAGACAGAGGATTGCTTAGCAGAGGATAAGTTCCCTGGAGCTGCTCATCAGCTGGAGAAGCTTTTGACTTGCAGGGAACCTAAGATGAGGGAAGCCATCATTGATGCCTCGAAGAAACTCAAATACCTGGGATGAGTTCCAGCTTTAATCGGGAAAGAGGCACGTTTAGTTTCATCTTAACAAACATTTTTTGTTGTAATCAATGGTAAAATGGCTGAATAAAAAAAACATAATTCAAAATTTTCTTCTTCAAGGTAATTGTATTAAATTATCATTGTACCGAGTCGGACTACTTTTTGCCATTGAAAGAAAACAGCGACTCTGGTTCATGTTCTTATTGGGGTGTGAATTTATTCCATTTACATTCTAAATTTTACACCAATAATGTCCTAAAGCTACACCTCAAGTTTTCAATGAAAGGTAAAGTCTGGACCACTAATAAAACTCTTAATTCTTTATACTTGTTTGTAAAACAAATAATAATAGGTTTAATCATTTAAATTTCTTCAATTAGAAATCTATTTAATTTAAGTTTGATAAAATAAGCTATTAAACTTGTAAGAAAAAGTTTTATGTAAGATAAGATAAGTTATGGCTTGCTTATTATGTGATTTTTAAAAATGAAAAATTTTGTTTAAGTGTACACTAAATTATGAAGTTATAATGTCTTATAAACCCTACTAATTGAGTTTTGGAACTTATGACTCCTTTAAATCCATTGTGGAAAAATATGAAGAGTAAGGCGGTGAAAATTTAATTAATTGGTAATCATTCAGCAATAATCACATTCTGATATATTTTATGAAAACATATTTCCTTAAAGTTATTTTAAAAATATTTTCATGTTACACATAAATACTATCGGTACCACTATGGTGGTTACCCTTTGTAAATACCAGAGTAAGTGACAGGTTGTTCACAGAGTTTCGACCAAACTGAGTTGAAGTATAATAATCATACTTCAAATAATGGATAAGTATACTATAAAAAGGCTAAAGGGATAGAAATTTAATTGTAAAGTATAAGGAAAAATCATGTAGTTAAAAGTCGTATTTCAAACGACCAACACACAGAACCACAAATAATGTGTGGTATACAAGTCTAAAAGAAAGACTGAAAAATGGATAAAACTCTAGAAGATGAGAAATACAGGTATAAAATACCAGAAGGTTAACCCGAGAAATCCATACCTTTACATTATAATGAGATTGCTTAACCAATAAACAAATAATGGGGACAAAACATTTATGAACCAGTGGAACCTTGGAGAACATTTTCCTTTAATGGATATTAAGGAATAAATTATCACATTTCATCTTAAGGGATTCAAGTGGAATGATGATGCAAGGGTGGGAAGTATAAAGTAAATACTTCGAAAATATAGTATTTTGAATAAGGATTGATTTATAAGTGAGTTAATCAGAATATAACTGTAAGATGGTTATAAACCAATACACTAATATATGAGTGTATGTGGAAAAATGGAACTTCTCGAGTAGGATGTATTAGTGTTATGGATGATAAAAGCACAAGTAATTGAGAAATATATAATTTGGTAGACTCAAGGGATACTACGGTATCTATATAAAAGGACCCATTGAATAATTTGGAGAGAAATTAAAATAATGATGATCTTTATCGATAGATGATCGGTTAGACAAAGAGAAGGGTCATTTTATGGATGGATGCACAAAGATCCGAGATGTAGAGATCAACTTGGGGGTGGTCAAGCCAATACAAATTATTGACCTATATTATGGGAATAGTCGGTTACCAACTTGGAGCACAAACGATGAGAATATACGAATGGTATGAGATGCCTATTATGAATAATTTGAGGTATAAGACAAGAAGTTTTAATTAAGTACTTAAAAGGAAAAGTGGTATAGATAATTAACGTGTATTCGAAAAAAAAGATCACAAATAGTGAATATTTGTTAACCTTAGATACAATAAGGAATTCTAAGGGCAATGATCTGAACGGAAAATTTTTTATATTGAAATATCCATGACCAAGAGGTATGGTTAATGTTGAAAGAAGAGAAGTTACTAATGGTGATGTAAGCAAATGCATAGTGTGATAAGTAGAAATTGGAACCCATGTTACAAAAAAGTTTTTAGGACAAAAATCTTAAAAGTTGGGAGTAGTTGTAACACCGCTCAACAATTTCAATGAGAAATTGAAATTTGAATATTAGTTAATTCAAAACTTAAGTAATTTGTTATAATACAGGTAAAATTAATTAAGTTATTTGTGTGTAACCAATTAGGTTGCAAAAACTAACTTGGAAGATTCCAGTTAGTATGATGAATATTGAAATAATTCAATTATCATGTCCTCACCCTATTTGGTCAAATACCAGTGATCAACCCGCCGGTTTCTTGGTTCAAGAGGGGTTCCCCCCTTCTTAAGTCAAGAGTAGCCAGACGAAATTTCAACATTATTCCTTGTAATAACATATATTAATAAAAATTTAAGATTAAAAAAAACATGTAAGTATACTTGAGAAAGGGTAGATCCTGTTGTTATCTCTAGTCATTTTTCTCTACTCTTGAAATGTGATAGAAAATGGAGGAGTGAGTTTCTATAACTCAGTGAATGGGTATTTGAAATATAAGTTTTAAAAAATAATTTTTAATTGGAGTGTGCTAAACTCCTTATTTCCATTAAGATCATTTCTTCTTAAATTTCCGGTTATTCAAAATCAATTCCCTCATTATCCACAATTTGTGTGTTTAATAATCAACACATGCCCTTCATCATGAAGGGATTACACATTCGCAGGGCAGCCCGTCCATTGCACCCACTTGTAGCATCGGAGCGACTTTAACTACCACCTAGATAGAAGCCCATCCATTTCTACCCTAAGAATGAGTGGATGTTCGCGACATCTAACCCTCAAACCCAAAATCATCTCCATATCTGTATGAGGACAAAGAACCCATCTCGACCCTACCCCAGTTTCATGCGCATGAAGCTACGTCGAGTTTCCCTGACTGCTAGCATGACAAACTGCCCTTATCTCTACCATGTCGTCCAGTAGCCCCTAGGACACATCACTACTCATCTTGGGCATCTTAATGGTCTCAAACTTCAAGTGCATGCACAAACAAAGTTTTCCATAAAGCCATTAATCTTTAGTTCCACTGGTCCAACGATCTCGACCCTCAATTCAACCTGCAGCTATTTGTCTATACCAGTCCGTCGACGTGGTCCTGTCGCACTGCCGTTAGTTCATCGAGTATGTTGGTCCTGTCTAGATACCATGGCCAAATCATATAAATCATTCATTTAGAATTTTCATGGCTTATCATCATGTTTGTTTACGAGCTCCTACTCGTGCCAACTAGCCTTGGGCCCACTGTATGTAATTTTCCAAAAGTCGGGCATTTTAGCCCCCAAGTTCCAAAATCGAGGCCTCCGACCTATCTGAGCTATTCTAGCTCTCGTCAAGAAGTTCTCCCAAAATATTTAAGCATAGGTACATAATCAGGGGAGAACACTTTTGACAAAAATAAATTTTCCATCCATCACACCAATCGGGTGTGATGACATCTCTGTTTACAACTGGTAATCGGGTTTTCTACTTCCTTCTAACAAGTTCATCATACCAACCAGGTATGATGTACTTGCAATTGGTAAGTAGTTTTTCCGAGTAGTTCAAACATCACCCCAACCAGGTGTGATGTTAAAATTTCACATAGAAGTGGTTTTTCATTTTTGAGTTGATCATCATCCCAATTGGGTATGATGTGAATAAACCCACTCACCCGATATTCGTAGTGTATTTTCCTCTTAATCGACTTTTTGCCTCCATGCAAGCTTATCCTTGTTGGCGTTCCCGGTCCTTCGTATTCCTACATGATTTGGACATCCTTGTTCATTAACATTTGGCCTAATAGCCTTCATTCCTCATGAATAAATAAAATGCTCAAACTTTTATTTATTTGCATTTAGGTCCCTATAGTTCTTTTCACTTAACTTTAAGTCCCTAATGCTAACTTTTTCCCAAATTGAGTCCCGAAACTTCTAAAATCCACTTTAGGCCCTCAATTTATTCCAAATCACAAAAAAAGTGTCCAAGTTTCCCAAATTTACAATTTGGTCCCCAACTTTTAAAAAATTACCATTTTGCCCCTACTTTAAAAAAATGGCAATTTGACCCCAATAAATTTAAAAAATTGACCAATTGGTACTCCAACATCTTTTTCATGACCAATTGGCCCTCAATTTTAGGAAATTGCACTTTGATCCCTCAATTTTATGAAATCCCCAATTTCCTCCAAAAATTTCCTCTAATTTCCCCCTTTCAAACTGGCCAGATTTGATTTCATCAAATTGACCATTCAATCGAGGTTAATTGTTGAGATTGAAGGTAAAATTGAGTTCCTACACATCCATGCAATTTAATTGAGCTTTGAATCGCATGATTTGATGCCGGAACGAGCTCAAACGGAGCTTCGTCGGAAAACTGAACTTAGAGTGAGAAAGCTTCGAGAGCTTACCGTCGGGGGTGTGGCGGTCCGAGCTTTCGATCAGGGTAGGTAGCTCTCATCCTAATGTTTTTGCTAGAATCAAGAATCACATCAATTTATGTCAAATTGAGGAAGAATTCAGTCACTGAAGTTTCGTTGATTCTCTCTCTAACACTGATCAGAAATTGTAGAGGGGAGCCAAATTAACTTACCTTTCCACTCTAATTTAGTCGTATGAGAGTTGAAGGAGTGTTGAAAGAGCTTGTTTTAGCCCGAGGACGACTTAATTTGGCCAATTTTAGCTCGGCCAAAATAGGGTAACTTCTGTTTGATGGAGCTGCTTCATTGTTTGATTATGTCGGTGCTTCTCCAATGATACTCAGATCGAATGGTGACCACCTTGGGTCGCTAACTTCTCCCCGAGTTTAAGGAACCCGACCTCGCCTTTTTTGGCTAAAAAACCCCCTATATTGGAGCTTTGGTTCAAGCTTTATCGAAAAATTGAGTAGGTAAGATAGAGTGAAGTTTTCAGGTGTGTGGAGGATGAATGGGTAGGGGTTCTTTATATAGGGAGCTCAGGGACTCTCCCACCATCCGTTTGGCACCTTAATGACACTCATTGATGGTCTGAAATGTCATGAACATAAATGTTTCCTTTCCATCGGAGCTATTCATTTTTCTAGCGAGTGAACAGTACTGTCATCTAAAGGAAGAAGACGACACTATTCCGAACTAGACCGAACTAGTCCGAATCAGGTTCAATGCTTAAACCGGCCAGTTCAGGCCCGATTCGACCGAGTTTTTCAAAATTAAAAATTTCTAAAGTAATCTAAATTCATTCTCTATCCAATGGTGGCTTCAATTCTCCAATTTGAATATTTTAAGCCACCTAGAAAAATAAATTTAGTATACAGTTCAATGATGGTTCAAATCGAACCAAACCGATTCAATTTGTGTTCAAATCCGATTCACCTAAACCGGTCTGATTTTCTCTCCCAAATTGTCCTAAAGCCCCTTTCCACAGTTTTTATGAGGGTCACTCAGGAGATGTAAATTTCCTAATTTGCCCGTTCTCTAGTGGTTAGGGTTCATGAACCGGTTCGGTTTTATCACTTGGGTTGACCGGTTCTTTCTCGGTTTTTCCTTAACTCCAAAGGACGGGGTTTATAGCTCTCCCCTCTTTTTAGGAGTTTTTCCCCCAAAACTTATTCAACGTCCTTCACTCTAGAAATAACTTCTCTTCATGTTAACTTGAAGTTTAATTACATACAACCATTTTGATTATTTCCCCCTTAGCCCCATTCTAACATACACTTTAGGAAATTTCTTTCCTTTTCGTTGCTTACTCATTCCCTGGAGCTCATCCCTGCTAAGCATATCTTACATGGAAGTTTCAGGTTATATCCTTAAATTCACATCTTTCTTTCCTTAAAGCATAATTATTTCTCTTGAGGTTCTTTACTCGTGATTTCAAGATTGGGAATTCCAAGATACCTATTCATTCCTATGTGTAGTCACTTCCTTTGTCATTAAAACCCTTAGCTCAGGGTCCTCTCGAGCACCACCTACTCACTTCATAGATTTCGGAGTTAACTTCTTTTATCCAATTTTGATCCTTCTTATGTCCTTCCTTATTTTCAATGGCATCCTTTTCTCAAGGACTTTCCTTTCTCTTAGTCAACTCTTATTCTCTTGTGATCACTTCAAAATTCTTATAAGAGTTAATCTCCTTCGGTCTCAAGTGTCGATTACTTATTTGTGATAGCTCCCTTATTTCAGTTTTTCTCTCTACCATTTCCCTTACATTAGAGACGTTCACCTTATGAACTACATATTCAACCTTCTTATCATTTCTTTGAAGATTTTATTCCTTCCTTTCTTCACACCCCTTCTTATAATAGGGTATTTATCCTTTTGAATACTTCTCTAACTGAAATTTTGGTCTCTTCCCTTATTCTTTACCCGAGACATTTCCAATTATCGATATCATTTCGTGTACTCCACACTATGTCTAGTTGTGCTCTCTTTAGGCTCTATCAATTTAAGCGTATATCACTACCAGTCATGATATCAGTAATCTTTTACTTTAATCCCTTCTAAATTGAGAGGTTAACTTTTCCAAGGGTTCTTAGATGTGCTTTCCTCTTTTATGGGCAATCTGCCTCCTTCTTACTCGCACAACATCCTTTGATGTGTTTTCCTACTTACACATTACTTGGACTTAACTTAGTCCTTGGGTCCTCCTGAGTACCATTCCTTTGTACATGATCTTTCCATCTCGACTAGCATATCTTGGATGAATTTATCTCGTCTCCACTTTTGTTGATCCCATTACCTGTTAATTGGGGCACTTTTTTCCTTCCAAGGTTTTCTTCCTTGGCAATTTATATTCTTTTCTCTCGGGTTCTTTTCCCGTTTTGCTATTTAGAATATCTAACCTAAAGAGGTATTCCCTAATGCCATCCTTTCCTACTTTCATTACTCTTAAAAACTTACATGTACCTCGTCTTCATTCTCCTTTCTTTCCTATATCCATCTATTTATTTTAGATGAGATTCACATCTTCCTTATTTTAAGATCTCATGATCATCCTGTGAGAAGCTTACTTAATTTTCTCATGTCTTGAGTTTGGTCATTAATCTGGTCTTGGTCGTTGATCTCTTTAAAGATTTTGCCTTCAACTTTAATTACCAAATGTTTGGCCTTTCCATCTCTCTCTTCTTGACCAAAGTTTAAATTTATAATCCTCTTGAGGGTTAGTTCTTTAATTACCTCGATCTTATCATTCTCCTTACCATATGATCTTGAGGTCGTCGTTTCTTGAGTCGTATTGTCCTTAATACCCACCTCATTCCCTTTTAGGGCGTAATCCTCACTACTTCTCGGTCCATCTTAGGGCGTCATTTATTTTCTGGGATTATCTTGTTGTTATGAGTTTATTTCCTTCAACTAGATCTGTCTAAAATCCTTATTTGGTTTCTCTGCTCTTTTGAAAGTATATCATATTTGGCCATCTAGGTATCTCCTTAGTCACCTATGTCTATAAATAAGGTCCTTATTTTGACTTCAATTTTATGATGGTTCGTTTGTTGGTTACTTAGCTTGGAACTTCCTACTTCCACGGTTCCACTTCCTATCCTTATCCTTCTCCTAGGGACTTCCGTTCTGAGATTTTCATGTTCAACCTCCCTACTACTTCTTTTCTTATACTTTCTAACCTTTGTATGTTTATTCAATCTGGATTTATTCCTTATCTTCTATTCTTTTTTGTTCTATATCATTGCTTCAAAAAGTCCCCTTAATATTATTGAGTTCCTAAGAATTTGTATCCTATCTCTTTCCAAGTACTGGTATTATTCCTGGGGTTTTCTTCCAATCGTACTTCTTTCCTTTCTCCTTGTCTTATCTCAATTAACTTAACAACTTCAATGCTCCCAAATCTTTCTTACTTTCTTCCTGGTCAACTTCCATTCCATTGATTTTTCCTTAGGATACTTTTATCTTATAGAATCTATCATTAACTCCTTAGACTTTTCCACTAGTATCGTACTCTTTGATGCTTACTTTCCTTACTCTAGACTTCTTCTTCCTTCCCTTAGTTAGGATTTGTCTTCCTTGGTGAACTCTAGTAGACTCTTCTAGGATTTCTTACTAAGTCTTATTATCTTGTTTTTCCCTTCTCTAGGTGGGAAAACTTACTTGACTACCCTAAAGGTTGGGTTAACCCGTAGTTTTTCTCTACCCGTTACTTCGATCTTTATCGGCATACTCTTATTTCTATTAGTCGTATTTACAAATAGACTAAAATTTTATTTAAGAAAAAATCGTACTTTTATTCATCCAGGAAATAGTTTCTTGCCATACTTAGCTTATTATAGAAATTTTCTACCTCCTAGTCCCTTGAGGTCATAGGCCGGGAGTTAGCCTTGGAACGATTGTGGGATTCATGATCTGATGGCTTTGAGGAACTGGTTGAAGTCCATCCATATTCCCTTATGGGACAAACTTCATGTACGACCTCCAATCCATACCGCCTTAATACCTCGGCCTCACACACATATGTCCACGTCATCCATTAAGAAGGATTGAAGCTGGATTGAGTAGACGGGGGTACTTGGTGGACTTTCATGAAGGTGGCATAAGCATCCCAGTAGTTGTCCCAACCTCCTTCTTAGAGTGATTTCACTCCGGTTGTTGTGGGGTTGGAGGAGGTGTTGGACTCTTGGAGGAAGGAACAGGTTCCTCTTACCTTGGAGGAGGGTATGTAATGCCTTCTAGTTCTAGTAAGGCTCCCACGAGTTTTTGATAATCCTTCACCATATCTTTGGGCACTCTCTTTTCGCCCTTTAGGAACTATTGAACAGCTGCCTCCATGGGGGTAGGCATCTTTTTCAGGGTCTAGTGTGGATGATTGGATTTCATAGTGAACTTTCTAGGGATTCTCCTTTGTACATGGTAGTTAAAGTTTTATTAGTGTTAGGGCATAGTATTGATAATGTTTCAAGGAAACTTAGCTCTGATACCACTCAAGTTGTCATGCCCCGACCCTATTTGATTGGATCCTCTTGATCAACCCCTTGCTTCCTTGGTTCAAGAGTGGTTTCCCCCTTTCTTAAATCAAGAGGAGCCGGGCAAAATTTCAACTTTGTTCCGTGGAATAACATAAATCAATAAAAATACAAGCTTAAAAAGAAAAGACTTTTAAGCATACATGTCAGAGGGTAAATCTTAGTGTTATCTCTAGTCATTTTTCTATACTCCTAAAAAGGAAGGGAGGGGTGAATTTCTACAACTCAGCGAATGGGTGTTTGAAATATGAGTCTAAAAAAATAGTTTTTAATTGAAGTGAGTCAGACTCTTTATTTTCTTTAAAATCATTTCTTCTTAAATTCCTGATTATTCAAAATCAATTTCCTCATTATCCACAATCGGTGTGTCTAACAATCAATACACGTCCTTCATCATGAAGGGATCACACATTTGTAGGGCAACCCATACATTACACCCACTTATGGTGTCGAAGCGACTTTACCAACTACCTAGATAGAAGTTCGTCTACTTCTACACTAGGAATGAGTGGATGTTCGCGACATCAGACCCTCAAACCCGAAATTATCTCCGTGTCCGTATGAGGACAGGGAACTCATCTCGACCTTACCCTGGTCTCATGTGCATGAAGCTACGTCGAGGTTCCCTGGTTGTTGGCACAACAAACTGCCCTTATCTCCACCATGTCGTCCAGTGGCCCCTAGGACGCATCACTATCCTCTTGGGCGTCTTAATGGTTTCAAACCTCAAGTGCATGCACAAACAAAGTTTTTCATAAAGCTATCAATCTTTGATACCACTAGTCCAACGACACTGACCCTCAACTCTACCTGTAGCTGTTTGTCTAGACCAATCCATCGACCTGGTTCTATCGCACTACCGCTAGTCCATCGAGTATATCGGTCCTGTCTTAGTAGCATGACCAAATCACATAAATCATTAATTTAGAATTTTCAATGTTTATCATCATGTTTTTTACGAGCCCCTACTCGTGCCAACTGGCCTTGGTCCCATTGTACATGATTTTACAAAAATCGGAAATTTTAGCCCCCAAGTTCCAAAATCGAGGCCTCCGACCTATCTAAGCTATTCTAGCTTTCGTTAAGAAGGTTTCCAAAAATTTTTAAGCATAGGTAGACAATCAGAGGAGAACACTTCTGACAAAAATAAAATTTTCATCCATCACACCAACTGGATGTGATGACATCTCCGCTTACAACCGATAAGTGGGTTTTCTACTTCCTTCTAGGAAGTCCATCATACCAACCGTTTATAATCTACTTACAATTGATAAGTAATTTTTTTTGCGTAGTTCTCACATTACCCCAACTAGGTGTGATGTAAAAATTCCACATAGTAGTGGTTTTTCATTTTCGAGGTGCTCATCATCCCAACTGGGTATGATGTGAATAAACCCACTCACCTGATATTCGCAGTCTATTTTCCTCTTAATCAGCTTTTTGCCTCCACACGAGCTTATCCTTGTTGATTTTCCCGGTCCTTCGTGTTCCTACATGATTTGGACATCCTTTTTCATTAACATTTGGCCTAATAGCCTTAATTTCTCACAAATGAACAAAATGCTCGAAATTTTAATTATTTAAATTTAGGTCCCTATAGTTCTTTTTACTTAACTTTAGGTCTGTAATGCTATTATTTTCCCAAATTGAGCCCCGAAGCTTCTAAAATCCACTTTAGGCCCTCAATTTATTCCAAATCACAAAAAAGGGGTCCAAGTTTCCTAAATTTCCAATTTGGTCCCCAACTTTTCAAAAATTACCATTTTGCCTCTACTTTAAAAAAATGGCAATTTGACCCCAATAAATTTCAAAAATTGACCAATTGGTACTCCAACATCTTTTTCATGGCCAATTGGCACTCAATTTTAGGAAATTGCACTTTGATCCCTCAATTTTATGAAATCCCCAATTTTCCCCTTTCAAACTGGCCGAATTTGATTTCATCAAATTGACCATTCAATCGAGGTTAATTGTTGAAATTGAAGGTAAAATTGAGTTTCTACACATCCATACGATTTAATTGAGCTTTGAATCGCATGACTTAAGGCTAGAACGAGCTCAAACAGAGCTTCGCCGAAAAACTGAACATATAGAGAGAAAGCTTCGGAAGCTTACCATCGGGGGTGCGGCGGTCGAGCTTTCGATCAGGGTAGGTTGCTCTCATCCTGAGGATTCTACTAGGATCAAGAATCACATCAATTCATGTCGAATTGAGGGAGAATTTAGTCATTTAAGTTTTGTCGATTCTCTCTCTAACACTGATTGAAAATTATAGAGCGGAGCCAAATTGGCTTACCTTTCTGCTCTAATTCGGTTGTATGAGGGCTGAGGGAGTGTTAGGAGAGCTTGGTTTGGCCTGAGGAGGGCTCAATTTGGTCGCTTTCAGCTCGGACGAAACAGAGCAGCTTCGGACCGCCGGAGCTGCTTCACTGTTTGATTACGCCGGCGCTTCTCCGACAATCCTCGGATCGGATGGTGACCACTGTTGGATAGCTGACTTCTCCACAAGTCTAAGGAACCCAACCTCGTCTTCTTTAACTCAAAAAACCCTATGTTGGAGTTCTGGTTCGAACTTCATTGGAAAACTGAGTAACTGAGAGAGAGTGAAGTTTTCAAGTGTGTGGAGGATGAATGGAGAGGGGCTCTTTATGTAGGGAGCTCGTGTACTTTTCGCCCATCCGTTTGGCACATTAATGACACATATTGATGGCTTGAAACGTCATGAATGAAAACATTTCTTTTCCTCCAACGCTGTTCATTTTTCAAGCAAGTGAACAATGCTAACATATGAAGGAAGAAGACGACAATGTTCTGAACCAGACCAATCCGAACCGAGTTCAATGCTTAAACTGGTCGGTTCAAGCTTGATTCGACCAAGTTTTTTAAAATTAAAAATTTCTAAATTTATCTAAATCAATTCTTTATCTAATAGTGGCTTCAATTATCCAATTTGAATATTTTAAGCCACCTAGAAAAATGAATTTAGCATCCGATTCAATGATGGTTCAAACCGGTTGAAACCAGTTCAATCCGGTTCAGATCCAATTCACCCGAACCGATCTAGTTTTCTCTTCCAAATTGTCCTAAAGTCCCTTTCCAAGATTTTTATAACTATTTGGGTTATTCAGGAATTATAAATTTCTCAATTTACCCGTTCTCTAGTGATTGAGGTTGGTGAAACAATTTAATTTTCTCACTTAGATTGAACTATTATTTCCCAATTTTTCCTTAACTCTAAAGGATAGGGCTTACACAAATAATTTTAAATATTTATAGATATATATATATATAAATATAAACATTTATATATATTTGATAAAAATAAGAATATGATGGATGTAAAAGTAAGGAAACAAGTATATCCCATCAAATACGCTTCGTATCTTAAAATGGGCTAAATCCTACTTATTGTACATTTAGCCACCATGGAGTAGACTACATCACCTAATAGAGAAAATGGACTGAAAGTATATATTACAAGAATGGGTCAATACATTGAAGACCCATTGACATTTCAAGTTATATACATGCCCCTTATTAAGTCTCAGTAGATCCCTTAAATAATATACACATTGGTAGAGCCGTTGAATGGCTTAGAGATCATCAACTTTGAAGCGATCAAAGGAGACTTAGGCCTTATTTAATTTCTAGAGGGCCAAAGAACATCTTCTTCAAGACTGAATGTAGCCTCTCACAAGCATTAAGAATGAAAGAACATTCAATCTATTAGGAATCAAAGAAAACATGTGAGAAAATGTTAATCCTTGACCAATTACAACTAAGGGACGGTTAGCATTCATTAAAGACAATGAGAAGAATATTTACAGAATGTCCAAATGAAGGTATGCACTAAGGTATATATGCTAACATCAACACCTACCATGAACCTTACATGAAATAATTTACCTTCTACAATAGCTACCTATAAAATGGTCTGAGCAAATTCAAGTCTCATACAAGGATATGAGCAATGATGGAATAAAACAAGGAAGTACATGGCTCATAGCAACAAAGAAGGGAGACTAGGAGTTTAAACTACAAAGCAACTTTGGATAGAAAGTCAACTCCAAATACTAAGGGAAACATGTAAGTACAGTAGTACTTCCATCTAAAATACAATTAAGGAATGCCTCTCCTTCTATGGCTTATACAAAGGAAATACACGACGAGGGACTTAGCAAAGGAAAGGAGGGCTTGGATAGGTTAGAGGACTCATGTGTCTTCTTGGAATAAGTGGAAGGAAGCAACCTAGCTTCAGTATGCAAGTAAAAAGTGGATTGAATCTTTAGTTAATGCTAAAAGATAGCTCCGGGGAGAGCCCGTCATATATACATGCAAATAAGGAAGGATAATACCATTGGAAAACATCGAGACAAAATGAAAATTTCTAAGCCATGGACTAACCTACTAGGCTAATTCCCCGTACAAAAAACAACATTTTTTTGCTTATGTGTAATTTAACTGAGGCCTAATCACTAGGGGCAGATGGACATACTTGCAACCATGAATTTAACAAATTATATTAGACCATTGATAAAAGAGTGTTAGTAATCATAAATGGAGTATGGACAGTATGAAGCTTTTGAGATTTACTACTTATACACTTAAATGAGGAAATTCAAAATCTCATAAGCATGCAGTAAGACATTTTCTTCGAATGGTTGGGAGGAGGCAACCAAACCTCATCCTACAGGGGTTAAGTGTTCAGATTTCTAGGTTAACACTAAAAGAGTGACTCCAAGGAAGAGTCTATTGCATGTACCTATAAACAAAGAACAACGTGACCATTAGAAAATATAAGAATTGATGAATAAGGCTTGAATTAACAGAGAAGCAAATGTAAGAGCTAGGTTCAATGTAGAAAACTTACCTCAAATCTGCACAATCTTAAAGATTCGATTGTACAAGCCCTAAACTCTTAAGAAAAATGCAGCCTAGGAACAAGAGCTACGCAGATTGATAAAAAGAAACCCAGTTTCATTACTTATTTTATGACCAACCTCAAGCCCAATACAAGTTGATCCTTACCGGCTAAAGTTCAGAATGTAAGAAAATGCCCTACGAGAGATAAGAGTGAGATATAAGAAATTAAGATATGCAATTAAAAAAAATTATTAGACCGAGTTAATGAGCGATTTAATGATTAAGAATCCATATAGCCATATAGACCTTAAGGCTTCCGTAAGTTATGATTAAAATCTTATCCAATAATGCACTATAAAAGGGCTCCCAACCAGCTAACAAATCATACAAACCACATCATCCTATGCAAATGAGAGCTATGAGATACTACAGGGAGGGAGAGGATGGAAGGGGATTTACCATAGTAATTTAGCCCCTATCATGAGCAGGGAGCTAAGTCGAGATCTCCTTTCCATGTGTAAATTGAACCATCTAGGTTCTTACACAAAGCTAAGAAAGGGACAACGGGGAATGCATGACTTAGCTTCTACAAAAAATCAAAAGGAACCACCCTCTAGAAGAACACCACATTGGACCCTCCTTCATTGATGGATATGAGTTGGAATCCCCATGGAAACGTGCATCATACAAGACATTTAGTTTTAGTTCTGGCAACATTAAAAGTTCAGGGCAGAACAAAATTGAATGGAGGTTAAACCTTTAGGCTGTATGACCACCTTCGTATGGACACTTGGATGAATGGAGGAGGGAATGGTCAAGCTGGGAAGAATTGTGGTAGTTCCTAGCAAGACAACATTGTAAGCAGATGAAAATGCTACAAATAGAGAGGTCGTTAATGAGAATGATTGTTGCCCTAGATCCTTGATTAAAAGAGGCTTCATCTTCGCATTGGACAAAGGGGGGGTAAAATGTCAAGAAACCTGAAAGGAATGAAGTGTGAAATCTGAGCAAACCTGGGCAACCATCAAAGACAGAAATCAATGGTAGGAGTGTCATTCGAGCTCTTCGAAACAAATAGAACCCAAAGAAAGATGAAGTCGAAGAGAGCATTACAGCAACCAAAGATCAAACTTGAGATCAAAATCAACCATGAGAGATCCTTGGATAAACGGGTTTCTAGAGCTGATTAGTGTCATTGTTTCTACAGAATCAAAAGGGAAACAATTAGAAGGGAGAGAGAGGACTTACTGGGAGGATGAGTAGGGCAGACGAAGCGATGATGAGTAGGAGTGCGCATGAAGAGACCGATCTCACAAAAGGGACTTAGGATGGAGAGTATTTTCAAAGTCAAATGAGTTGGAAATGTAGTGAACTTGATTAGATGAAGGGGGAGACAAAATGACTGAATTGACCCCGAGGGAAAAGGATAAATGAGGTATGGATGCCAATATTATGAAAATACCCTTGACTATATATGTAAACCCTATCTCTTTATAATTAATAAAATTAGGAAAAGAACCTAACATTTTAAAAGAGAAAATCGAGCCAGTTAATAAACCATAACCAATAATAAAAGGGTAAATTATAGAATTTATAAATCACGAGTGACTCAAAGTGTTATACAAATCATGGGAAAAAACCTTGGGACAAATGGGAAGAGAAAACTAGACCGGATCAGGGTCAATCGGTTTGAACTATATTTGAACCAATTTCTAAATTAATTTTTCTTGGTGGTTAAAATGATCAAATTAGGGAATTGAAGCCATCATTAGATGGAGAATTAATTTAGATAAATTTAGAAATTTTTAATTTTGAGAAAATCAATCGAATCAAGCCTGAACCGGTCGATTTACACATTGAACTCGGTCGGAACAGTCCAGTCCAGTTCGAAACAGTGTGATATTCTTCCTTATGATGACAACATTGTTCATTCAATACAGAAAATGGATAACACCAGCGAAGGAAAAAATGGCTCTTATCAGGCCGTTTCAAGGTAAGGATAAGCTCGACCAAAAGGGAAAGTTGTTGGGTAGAAGATCCCCAAGCTCCCTATATAAAGAGCTCCTTTCCATTCATCCTTCACACTCTTGAAATCTTCATTCTCTCTCAACTACTCCATTTTCTGGCGAAGCTTGAACCAGAGCTTCAATATAGTCATTTTTCTTAGCCTTAGAAGGCAAGGTTGGGTCCTATAGACTCTGGGGGAAGTTAGCTACTTGATAGCATCTTTCATTCAACCCGAGGACTGCTGGAGAAACACCGACAAAATCAAACAGTAAAGTAGTTTTGACGGACTGAAGCTGTCCTATTTTGGCTGAGCTGAATTCGACCAAATTCAGCCCTCCTCCGGTCAAACCAAGCCTTCCTAACACCCCCACAACCCTCATACGACCTCAACAGAGCTGAAAGGTAAGCCAATTCAGCCCTACTTAGTCATTGTAGATCGAAGTTAGAGAGAGAAAGTGCTAAACTTTATTGACAAAATTCTCACTCGATTCGATATCAATTGTAGCAATTCTTGATCCTAGAAGGAACCTCATGACAAGAGTAACCTTCCTCATTCGAGAGCTCGGACCGCCATTATAAACCTCGTCACTTAAAGCTAAGGGAGACCGAGGAAAGAACCGATCAACCCGGATGAGAAAATCAAACTGGTTCACGAACCTCAACCGTTAGAGGAAGGAAAAATTGGTAAATTTAAAAACCCAGAGTGACCTGAAGAGTCATAAAAGTCATGAAAAAGGACTTTAGGACAAATTGGAAAAGAAAACCAAACCGGTTCAGATGAACCGGACCTAAACCGCATTGAACCACCATTGAACCAGTTGCTAAATTCATTTTTCTAGGTGGCTTAAAATATTCAAGTTGGGGAATTGAGGCCACCATTGGATAGAGAATGAATTTAGATCAATTTTAAAAAATTTAATTTAGAAAAACTCGGTCAAATCGGGCCTAAACCGGTCGGTTTAAGCATTGAACTCGGTTTAGACTGGTCTGGTTTGGAACAGTGTCATCTTCTTCTTCCAGATGATGACACTATTTATTCGTCGAAAGAATGGACAGCACTGGCGAAGATGAATCATCTCCATTCAAGGCATTTCAAGCCATGAATGAGCGCCATTAAGGTGTCAAATGAACGAGTAGCGAGTCCTCGAGCTCTCTATATAAAGAGCTTCTCGCCATTCATCTTCCTAACACATGAAAACTCCATTCTCTCTCAACTGCTCCATTTTCCAGTGAAGCTCAAACCAGAACTCTAACTTGGGTAGTTTTCTCAACCTCAGAAAGCGAGGTCGGGTTCTTTAGAATCCAAGGGAAGTCAGCTATCTGATAGAAAACTCCATTCGATCCGAGGACCACTGAAGAAGCGCCGGTGTAATCAAATAGTGAAGTAGCTCTAATGGACCGAAGCTACACTATTTCAGCCGAGCTGAAGTTGGCCGAATTCAGCCCTCCTCATACTAAACCAAGCTCTCCCAACACTCCCACAACCCTTACACAACTGAATTATAGCTCAAAGGTGAGCCAATTCGGCCCCATCTGTCATTTCTGATCGACGTTATGGAGAGAAACTATGAAAATTTCACTGACCAAATTCTCCCTCAATTCAATATGAATTTTTGTGATTCTTGATCCAAGGAAAGACCTCAGGACAAGAGCTACTTGCTCAGAAAGAAAGCTTGGAACGTCGCACCTCCAACGATAAGATTTCGAAGCTTTCTCTCTCTACGCATAGGTTTTCGGCGATGCTTCGTTTGAGCTTGTTTCCATCACAATTCATGCGATTTAAAGCTCAATATAATCGTATGGAAGTGTAGGAATTAAATTATACCTTCAATTTCAACAATTAACCCCGATTGAATGGTCAATTTGATGAAATCAAATTTGGCCGATTTGTAAGGGGAAAATTTTGGGGAAATTTGGGGATTTCGTAAAATTGAGGGACCAAGTTGCAATTTTCCAAAATTGAGGGCCAGTTGGCCCTGAAAAGGATGTTGGAGGACCAATTCGTCAATTTTTGAAAATAATTGGGGTCAAATTGCAAATTTTGTAAAGTAGGGGTAAATTGGTAATTTTTGAAAAGTTGGGGACCAAATTGGAAATTTGGAAAACTTGAGCCCCTTAAACAATTTTGAGTAAATCGAGGACCCAAAGTGAATTTTTGGAAGTTTCAGGACTCAATTTGGGGAAAAGTTAGCGTTAGGGGCCTAAAGTCAAGGAAAATGAACTTTAGGGACCTAAGTACAATTAATTGGAAATTTTAAGACCAGTCGTTTATACGTGAGAAAACAAAGGATGTTATGCCAAATATTAATAGATAAGGATGTCCAAATCGTGTAGGAACACGAGTGACTAGAACGCTAGCAAGGACAAGCTAGAGTGGAAATGGAAATCGACTGGAGAATAGTACACTTCAAGTATCGCGTGAGAGGGTTTATTCACATCATACTCGATTGGGATGATGAACACCTCGGAAATGAAAAACCACTTATATGTGGAATTTTAACATCAAACCCAATCGGAGTGATGTGAGAACTAAGCGGAAAACTACTTACAAGTTGTAAGTAGAGAAAATCATACCCGGTTGGTATGAAGGACTTCCTTAAAGAAAGAAGAAAACCCACTTGTCAGTTGTAAGAGGGGGTATCTTCACACCCATTTAGTGTGATGATTTAAAAGATGATTTTGTCAAAAGTATTCTCCTTTGACTGTGTGCCAATGCTTAAAAGTTTTGGGAGACCTTCTTGACGAGAGCTAGAATAGCCCAGATAAAGCAGAGGCCCCGATTTTGGAAGTTGTAGGGCTAAATGCCTGATTTTTTGGAAAATCACATATAGTGGGCCCAAGGCCAATTGGCACAAGTAGAAGCTCATAAACAAACATGTGATATTTATGCCATGAAAAATCTAAATGAATAGATTATGTGATTTTGTCATGGTACCAAGATAGGATTGACATACTCGATGGGCTGGCAACAGTGCATCAGGGCTAGGTCAACGAACTGACCTAGACAAACAGCTGCAAGTCGAGTTGAGGGTCGGGGCCGCTGGACCAGTGGCACCAAAGATAAATTGTTTTGTAGAAAAATTATTGTTTGTGCATGCACTTGAGGTTCGAGACCATTAAGACACCAAGAGGGGTAGTGATGCATCCTAAGGGCTACTGGTCGACATGGTGGAGATATGGGTAGTTTGTCGTGCTAGCGATTAGGGAAGCTTGATGTAGCTTCATGCGCATGAGATCGGGGTGGGGTTAGGATGAGGTCTCGTCCTCATACAGACACGAAGTTGATTTCGGGTTTGAGGGTGGGATGTCGCAAACATCCACTCATACCTAAGGTAGAAGTGGACGGGCTTCTATCTCGGTGGCTGGTAAAGTCGCTCCGATGCCACAAGTGGGTGTAGTGGACGGGCTGCCCTACAAATGTGTGATCCCTTACTGATGAAGGGTGTGTGCTGACTATTAAACACACCTAATGTGGATAATTAGGAAAAGAATGCGCAACTTCGGTCTGTCAAAGCTGCTTCATTGTTTGATCACGTCGGTGCTTCTCCGACAACTCTCAGAATGAACGGATGTAACCACCATGTAGCTGACTTCTCACCGGTTCTAATGAACCTGACCTTGCCTTCTTTGGCTCAGAATTGACCCTATATCAGAGCTCTAGTTCGAGTTTCGCCGGAAAACTAAGCAATTGAGAGAGAGTGAGCTTTTCAGGTGTGGAGAGGGGTCCTTTATATAGCGAGCTTGGGGACCCGTTGGTCATCCGTTTCGCACCATTATGATAGGCATTGAAGACCTGAAATGTACCAAACGGAAGTGTTTCTTCTTCATCGGCGCTGCTTCGATTTTCCAGCGAATGAATAGTGATGTCATCATGAGGAAGAAGATGACACTGTTCTGAACCGGACCGGACCGGTCTGAACCGGGTTCAAAGCTTAAACTGGCTGGTTCATCCCCATTCGAATGAGTTTTTTAAAACTTTAAAAATTTCTAATTTTGAAAAATTAGGTCGAATCGGGCCTGAACCGGCCGGTTTAAGCTTTCAACCCGGTTCGGAACAGTGTCGTCTTCTTCCTTCAAATGACAGCACTATTCACTCACGAAAAATCGCATAGCGCCAAGAATCTGAAAAGTCTCCAGCTAGAGAGTTTTAGATAATGAATGACCACCATTAAGGTGCCAATAGGACGGCCAAGAAGTCCCCAATCTTCCTATATAAAGAGGCCCTCCTCATTCATCCTCTCCACACCTGAAAACTCCATTCTCTCTCAATTGCTCCAATTTCATGTGAAGCTCAAACCAAAGCTCCAATATAGGGTCTTTTCTGAGCCAAAGAAGGTGTGGTCGGGTTCTTTAGAACTGGGGAGAAGTCAGTTACCCGACGGTAGTCTCCAATTGCTCTAAGGGTCGTCGACATGATAGAACAATGAAGCAGCTCCGATGGACCGAAGCTGCCCTATTTTGGTTGAGCTGAAAATGGCCAATTTGAGCCCTGCTCAGGCAAACCAAGCCTCGCAACACCTTCACAGCCCTCTCACAGCTGAATTAGAGTGAAAAGGTAAGCCAATTTGGCTCCCCTCTGTTAATTCCAATCAGTACTAGAGAGAGAACTGGCAGAATTTCGATGACTAATCTCTCATTCAATTCGGCACAATTGATGCAATTCTTAATCCTAAGAGAAACCTTAGGATAAGCGCTATCTACCTAGATTGAAAGCTCAGACCATCGCGCCCCCGACAATAAGCTTTTCTTTCTTTCTCTCTCTAAGTCAAATTTTCCAGTGAAGCTCCATTTGAGCTTGTTCTGGCATCAAATCGTGTGATTCAAAGTGCAATTGAATCATGTGAAGGTGTAGGAACTCCAATCTAACTTCAATTTCAACAATTAAACTCATTTGATTGGTCAATTTGATGAGATCAAATTCAGCTGAGTTAGAAGGTTGAAATTGGGGGGAAATTTGGGAATTTCAAAAATTCGAGGGTCTAAAGTGAAATTTCATAAAATTGAGGGCTAATTGGGCATGATAAAGATGTTGGTGGACCAATTGGGCAATTTTTAGAATTTTTGGGGCAAAACTTACCATTTTTGTAATGTAGGGGCAAAATGGTACTTTTGGAAAAGTTGGGGACCAAATTGGAAATTTGGGAAATTAAACCCCTTTTTGTGAAATTGAATAAATTGAGGTCCCAAAGTGAATTTTAATAGTTTCGGGACTCAATTTGAGGAAAGCCCAGCATTAAGGACTTAAAGTTAAAGAAAATTAACTTTAGGGATATACTTGCAAATAAAAGAAAAGTTTAATTTTCTTATTCATTTGGGATGAATGAAGGCAATTAGGCCAAAGGATCATGAACAAGAGTGTACATATCATGTAGAAACACGAAGTACTGAGAACGTCAGCTAAGACATGTTCAAGTAAGAACAAGTCGGCTAAGAGGATGTTCACTGCACTACCGGGTGAGTGTGAATTTAATATCATACACAGTTGGGATGATAAGCACCTTGAAAATGAAAACCCACCCCTAAGTGGTATTTTAATCATCACACCTGAGAGGGGTGATGTGGAAATCACGCAGAAAAACTACTTACCAGTAATAAGTAGATCATACCCGGTTGGTATGATGAAACTTCCCCGAAGGAAGTGGAAAACTCGTTCATTGGTTATGAATGGAGATGTACTCATGCTCGGTTGGTTTGATGGACAGTTGAAAAGTATATTTTGTCGGAAGTGCTCTCCCCTGATTGTGTGCCACTTTTTAAACATTTTGGAATACCTTCTTGATGGGAGCTCGATTAGCTCATATAGGTTGGAGGCCTCAGTTTTAGAACTTGGGGGCTAATATGCCCGATTTTGAAAATCTCGAACAGTGGGCCCTAAGCTAGTTGACACGAGCATGAGCTCATAAACAAACATTAATATGCCATGAAAACTTAAGTAAATGAGTTGTTTGGCCATGGTATTGAGACAGGACCGACATACTCAGTCAACTAGCGGCAGTGTGACATAACCGGTCTTCGGACAAGTCAAGACAAACAGCTGCAGGTCGAGTTGAGGGTCGAGGCCGTCGGACTAGTGGCACCACAGATTATATGGCATTATGTGAAAAAATATTGATTGTGCATGCACTGTGTTACAGGACTTTCAAGATGCCCAAGAGGGGTAGTAATGTGTCCTAGGGCTCTGGACGATTTGGTGGATATAATGGTAGTTAGTCGTACCAAACAGGTCTGACATACTCAGTCAACTAGCGACAGTGTGACATGACCGATCTTTGGACTGGTCAAGATAAACAGCTACAGGTCGAGTTGAGGGTCGAGGCCGCCGGACCAGTGGCACCACAGATTATATGGCATTATGTGAAAAAATGTTGATTGTGTATGCACTGTGTTACGGGACCTTCAAGATGCCCAAGAGGGGTAGTGATGCATCCTAGGGCTCTAGTCGACCTGGTGGATATTAGGGCAGTTAGTCGTACCAGAAGTTTTGCGAAGCTCGACGTAGCTTCAAGTGCATGAGACCAAGGTGGGGATAAGATGAGGTATCTGTCCTCATATAGACCCAGAGTTTTATTAAGGATCAGATGTCGCGAAAATCCACTCATTCTCTGGGTAGAAGTGGACGTGCTTCTATCTAGGTGATCGATAAAGTCGCTCTGATGCCATAAGTGGGTTCAGTGGATGGGCTGGCCTGCGATTGTGTATTTGACCTTCATGATGAAGGATGTGTGTTGGGTGATGACACACCATGGTAATAAGAAATGGATATAAAAAACCGAAGTTGAGAATGAAATGTTTTTAAAAGAAAATAAGAAGTCTGGCACACTCTGATTCAAACATTTTTCCTAAAAGTTAAATTTTGAAAACTCATTAACTGAGTCGTTGTACTTACCCCCCCCCCCCCCCCCCCATACCCCTTTTAGGTAACCCCGAGAAGCTTACCTAAAGACCACGAGCTAACACACCTATAAGGCAGGTATGAAAAGTCTGAAATTTTATGCAATTTTGATTTATGTTATTCCAGGAAAGGTACAGGTTTAAAGGACGCCTTACTCCTCCAGGTTTAAAAAGAAAGGGCAACCCTTAGTAAGCCGGGAGAGTGGCGGGTTGATCATGGGGATCTAACCAAACCAGGTCGGGGCGTGACAACTTCAATGGTATCAGAGCCTGTTTCCTCAAATACATTATAAAGACTAGATAACATAGTGACTAATAGGAATATTTTTAAAAAAATTTAGATGGCCCCAAGAAAAGTAGCCAAACAAACCCACGCTATCTTAGCTACCCTGGAAACCAAGGAGAACCCCATCCCGGGAGAGGAAATAAACTAAGAGTATAGAAGGGCCCTTAGAGTAACCCCGGGTTGAAGAGGACTCACAAGAAAGCCTCCAAGGTGTTCAGGCTCTAGGATGGCAAGACATCAAACCGTCAACAACCCCTTAGAAAGGCCCCATAATGTTCAAAGTGCTGGAGGAACCATAAAGATCGACACAAGGAGATGACCTGTTATAAATGTGGGCGATGGCGACACTATAGTAGAAGATGCCCGACATTTCGGAGGACAAGACCCGAGAGGATCTGTTATGAGTGTAGGAAAGTGGGACACATAGTAAGGAATTGTCTGACACTGCGAAGAATCCAAGTGATACCTCCTAAGAAGGACACCTCCACCCCTATAGAAGTTCGAAGGGATAACATTACAAGAATCACAATTGCGACTCGGGAACTCGATCTCACCCAGGAAGAAACCCTCTAGACTATAGTTTAGTAGTGAATACTCCCCAACCCATCATTGTAACAATCTCACTCAAGTGATGTTAAAACCCCAAAATTGTATTCTTATTTCAATAAATAAGATTCTGAGCTTCTGAAAAATTTCTCTAAAAGCATGTCTCAATTGCCCGAGAAAGAATCACAAAAAGAAGATCAAGGGTAGGACCTTAAGAAAACCCAAAGATAATAGAATATAGATAAAGGGAATTTTCCCCTAAGGAGCACTACAAACCACCTAGGAGAAAAGAAGAAAACACATGCTCCATAGAAGACAAGCTGAACGATGACTAGGAGGCCTCGAGACAGTAAAGTATGAAATACTTTGGAAAAATAGAGGAGTCAAGAAGGGTTGTAGACTAACCTAGCGAGGAAGGGAGAAGAGGAAAGGCTAGAACAATGGAATGGAAGGATGAAGAGAACCCTTGAAGAAATAAATGGCCAAAAAAATGATAATTACACTCAAGCCATAAGGAGGATTTAGTAAGTTTCACATAAAGAGGTCTTGGAGCAAATAAGTGCATGAGCCTCTCCTAAGGAAGGAGACCCTGGGAAGGCATACATGTTCCAACTAAGAAATAATGGACCAAGTGACAAAGGATGAGAAGGTGAAGTGCACACCGAGGTGAAGGAACCAAGGGAAGCACATTAAGAGGACCCAAGGGGAAAGTTAAACCCAAGGAAACGAGTAAGTAGGAAATAACAACAAATGATGCAATGACAAGTGAAAATCAGTAGGCTACCCATCATAAGAAATAGAGGAAAAAACATCCGGAAAACCTTGGAAAAGTAAGCCCTTCAATTCGAAAGAGGGTAAGGAGAAAACAACCGATGATATCAAGATTGGTCGTGGTCCACACTCACTTAATAAAGCCCAAGGAGTGTATGGTTGGACATAAAGGGTGCTAGGAACCAATCTATCATCAAGAGCTCCTCGAAGAGTGGATAGAGAACAAAAAGGAAATGGAGGACATTGAAGGATAAAGAGCGGGAAACAATACCGACCTTAGAAGGGTGTAAGAAGGGAACATGGAAAAGCCTTCAAGAAGTGTTAAGAAGTTGAATCAGGATGAGAATCCTTAGGTAGAGGATACATGTACGAAGTGAGACCTCAAAAAGGGAAGACCCAAAGCTAAGGAACCACCAAATAGATCCTAAGATGCTTAAACTGATGTAAAGAACCTCATAAAGAACCATAAGTGGTTAAGGGTATGTCGGGATGGCCAAAGTATACCTGATTTGGAAGAACAAAGAAGCCAATTAGAGATTTCTGGTGAACCTAGAAAAGAAGGAAGGAACTAGTAACAACAAGATGGTCAAGGGAGTAAACGAGACCATAAGAAGGATCGGGGAGTAGTGGAGACTACACTAAAAAAAGGTAATAGAGCGGGTATAGTGTTAAGTACATGAAATAAGACCCGACAATCAGCAAATGATTAAAGGTGGACAAAAGCCCAAATCCAAAAGGAGTGTAAGAATGCGAAGGAAGGAAACCTTCACGGAGTAGTAAGAAATTCGAGCATATAGCACATAAAGGGAAATCTCTACTTTGAAGGACATAGTAGAGGATGAAAATCATTAAAGGAGAACACCCTAAAAACAACAAAATCATGAAATGGTCACAAGTAAATGAGAATGAATTTAGGGAAAAGAAAAATCCTTGAGTAAAGGACGTCACCAGAAATGAAGAAAGACATAAGAAGGGAAGAATCCCAGCATGTCGGTAAGTAATCAGGAAATTCAATAATTGGCACTAGAAAAACCCAACAAAGAAGTTGGGAAAGGACGAGTGGGTAAGGAAAATCGGCATGGTTATGTAAGACACCTTGTCAAGGTACGAAGGATAATGGGATAATAGTGAAGGTAGTCGAAGAATACTACCCGATGAAAGGAGGGATGGAATTATACAATTTCTAACAGGTAAGAAAGTTGGAAGCAACCCTAAAGGAGGTGTTGTAGAAGTCTAAGGGACAAAGACAAGTTATGGACTATGTCACGTCGTAAGGGACATATAAGCACCAACAGTCCCGACTGAAATGTGACTTGAGTGAGAAAGAGTTAGTTGGTAAGTATAACAAGGTCAAAAAAAATTTTGACCGAAGTTGTAATCAATGATGGGGGAAGGAAGGATCAAATAGGACGAAGGGTAATAATACTAAAACCTATGAAATCAAGTACATAATGATCGAAAGAACACTAAGTTAAGGGTTTCAACAACGAAGAGAATAGCTTGACAAAGGAACGATTGGGCACCTTGGAACTCCCAATCCTGAAATCATGAGTAAAAACCCCAAAGGGGAAGAATCTTGCCCTCAGTATAGAAACATGTGAACCTAGGGATATACCTTTGGACTCACAAGCAAGATATACTAGTTATGATAAACCTACATGGAAGGAGTAAACAACATAAAGGAAAAGAAATTCTTAAGTGCGTTAATTAAGGTGGAATGGGTGAAAGAACGAAGAAAATATTAACTTGTCTAAGTTTACATTAAGGGAAGTTATTTCAGAGAGAAATTTAGTTTTGGGGACAAACACCTAAATGGAGGGGAGAGCTGTAAACCCCGCACTTTTGAATCAAGGAAAAATTGGGAAAATAACCTTTCAAACCGAGTGAGAAACATCGAACCGGTTCACAAACCGATCATTAGAGGACGGGAAATTTGGGAAATTACAACTCCCGAGTGACCCAAAGGATTGATAAAACCTTGGAAAAGAACCTTAGGATAAATTGGAAGAGAAAAACTGGACCAGTTCAGATGAACCGAATCTAAATGGATTGAACCAATTTATGAACCGAGCTGATTTATGAACCAGAACTGATAGAGAAAGGGCAAACCGGAAAATTTATGGATCCCAAGTGACCTAAAGAGTCACAAAAGTCATGAAAAGGACTTTAGGATGAAATGGAGATGAAAACCAAACCGGTTCAAGTGAACTGGATCCGAATCGGATTGAACCGGTTTGGACTGGTTTGAACCACTATTGAACCAGATGCTAAATTCATTTTTCTATGTGGCTTAGAAAATTCAAATTTGAGATTTGAGGCCACCATTGGATAGAAAATGGATTTAGATATATTTATAAATTTTTAATTTTGAAACATTTGGTCGAATCAGGCCTGAACCGGCCGGTTTAAGCTTTAAACCTGGTTCGGAACAAAGTCGTTTTCTTCCTTCATATGACAGCACTATTCACTCGCAGGAAAATTACGCAGTGCTAACGAAGCTCAAAAGTCTTCAACCAGGGAGTTTTAGGCAATGAATCACCACCATTAAGGTGCCAATCGGATGGCCAAGAAGTCTCTGAGCTTCCTTTATAAAGAGCCCCTCCTCATTCATCCTCTCCACACCATAAAACTCAATTCTCTCTCAACTGCTCCAATTTCTAGCGAATCTTGAACCAGAGCTTCTATATAGGGTCTTTTCTGAGCCAAAGAAGGCGTGGTCAGATTCTTTAGAACCGGGGAGAAGTCAGCTACCCGAGGTAGTCTCCAATTACTCTAAGGGTCACTGGAGAGACACCGACGATGCCGATGTGATAGAATAGTGAAGTAGCTATGGCAGACCAAAGCTGCCCTATTTTGGCCGAGTTGAAAACGACCAATTTGAGCCCTCCTGAGGTCAAAACAAGCTCACCCAACACTCCACACCCCTTCTATAGTTGAATTAGAGCGAAAAGATAAGTCAATTTGGCTTCACTCTATAAATTCAGATCGTTCCAGCATCAAATGGTGCGAATCAAAGTGCAATTGAATCGTATAAAGGTGTAGGAACTCCAATCTAACATCAATTTCAACAATTAAACTCATTTGATTGGTCAATTTGATGAAATCAAATTCTAGCGAAGGATGAAATTGGGGGAAATTTGGGAATTTTGAAAATTAGAGGGACTAAAGTGCAATTTCATAAAATTGAGGGCCAATTGGGCATGATAAAGATGTTGTAGGACCAATTGGGCATTTTTTTTAATTTTTGGGGCAAAACTTACCATTTTTGTAAAGTAGGGGCAAAATGGTACTTTTGGAAAAGTTGGAGACCAACTTGGAATTTTGGGAAATTAAACCCCTTTTTGTGAAATTGAATAAATTGAGGTCCCAACTTGAGGAAAACCTAGCATTAAGGACTTAAAGTTAAAGAAAATTAACTTTAGGGACCTACTTGAAAATAAAGGAAAAGCTTAATTTTCTCATTTATTTGGGATGAATGAGGGCTATTAGGCCAAAGGATAACGAACAAGAGTGTACATATCATGTAGGAACACAAAGTACCAAGAACGCCAGCTAAGACAAGTTCGAATAAGGACAACAAGCCGGCTAAGAGGATACTCAATGCACTATCGGGTGAGTGGGAATTTAATATCATACTCGGTTGGGATGATAAGCACCTTGAAAATGAAAACCCACCCCTAAGTGGTATTTTAATTATCACACCTAAGAGGGGTGATGTGGAAATCACGCAGAAAAACTACTTACTAGTAATAAGTAGATCATACCCGGTTGGTATGATGAAACTTCCCCGAATGAAGTGGAAAACCCGTTCATTGGTTATGAATGGAGATGTACTCATGCTCGGTTGGTTTGATGGACAGTTGAAAAGTATATTTTGTCGGAAGTGCTCTCCCCTAATTGTGTGCCACTTTTTAAACATTTTGGAATACCTTCTTGATGGGAGCTCGATTAGCTCATATAGGTCGGAGGCCTCAGTTTTAGAACTTGGGGGCTAATATGCCCGATTTTGAAAATCTCGAACAGTGGGCCCTAGGCCAGTTGGTAGGAGTAGGAGCTCGTAAAAAATATTATTATTATTATTATTATTATTATTATTATTATTATTATTATTATTATTATTATTATTATTATTATTATTATTATTATTATTATTATTATTATTATTATTATTATTATTATTATTATTATTATTATTATTATTATTATTATTATTATTATTATTATTATTATTATTATTATTATTATTATTATTATTATTATTATGCCATGAAAACTTAAGTAAATGAGTTGTTTAGCCATGGTACCAAGACAGAACCGACATACTTAGTGGACTAGCGGCAGTGCGATATGACAAGTCTCCGAACTAGTCAAGACAAACAGCTATTGGTCGAGTTGAGGGTCGGGGCCGTTGGACCAATGGCACCACAGATTATATGGCATTATGTGAAAAACTATTGATTGTGCATGCACTATGTTACGAGACCTTCAAGATGCCTTAAAGGGATAGTGATGCGTTCGAGGGATCTAGATGACCTGGTGGATATACGAGCAGTTAGTCGTACCAGAAGTCTTGCAAAGCTTAACATAGCTTCAAGCACATGTGACCGAGGTGTAGACAGGATGAGCTCTCTGTCCTCATACGGACACAAAGTTTTATTACAGGTTGAGGGTCGGATGTCACGAACATCAACTCATTCTCAGGGTAGAAGTGGATGTGCTTCTATCTAGGTGGCCAGTAAAGTTGCTCCGATGCCACAAGTGGGTTTAGTGGACAAGCTGGCCTGCGATTGTGTGTTTGAACTTTCTAATGAAGGATGTGTGTTGGCTGATGACACACCGTGGTAATAAGAAATGGATATAAAAAATCGAAGTTGAGAATGAAATATTTTTAAAAGAAAATAAGGAGTCTGGCACAATCCGATTCAAACATTTTTCCTAAAATTTAAATTTATAAAACCCATTCACTGAGTCGTTGTACTCATCCCTCTCCCTTATACCCTAGATAATGAGGGGTTATTGAGTAATCATGCTCTTGCACGATTGTGTATGAATTATTCACTTCTCATTTGATTTCAATACTTAAAAAATTTGAGGTCAGTTAGTAAGGTTCAAAATTTTCCTCATACTCTAAATATGCCATCAAGGGCATTTTAGTAATTTTAGTCCCACTAATTTTTTAGCATTCAAACGCAACCTTAGGTGTGCATTTTTATCGTCAACCAAACATGTCCTTAATGATATTGTCACACCCCAACCCGATTTGGTCGGATCCCCATGATCAACCCGCTACTCTCCCAGCTTACTAAGGGTTGCCCCTTCTTTTAAAACTTTGAGGAGTAAAGCGTCCTTTGAACCTACACCTTTCCTAGAATAACATAAATTAAAACTAAATAAAATTTTAAACTTTTCATACCTACCTTACATGTGTGTTAGCTGGTGGTCTTTGGGTAAACTTTCTAGGGTTACCAAAAAGGGATATAAGGGAGGGGGTGAGTACAACGACTCACTGAATGGGTTATCAAAATTTAACTTTTAGGAAAAATGTTTGAATCGGAGTGTGTCAGACTCCTTATTTTCTTTTAAAAATATTTCATTCTCAATTTTGGTTTTTAAAATAATTTCTTATTACCACGGTGTGTCATCACCCAACACACTCCTTCATCATGAAGGTAAAACACACAATCGTAGGCCAGCCCGTTCAATGTACCCACTTGTGGCGTCGGAGCGACTTTACCGACCACCTAGATAGAAGTACGTCCACTTCTACCCTAAGAATAAGTGGATGTTCGTGACATCTGACCCTCAATCCCGTAACAAAACTCCATGTCCTTGTGAGGATAGAGACCTCATCCTATCCCCACCCCGGTCTCATGCGCTTGAAGCTACGTCGAGCTTTGCAAGATTTCTAGTACGACTAACTATCCTTATATCCACCCGGTCGTCCAGAGCCCTCGGACACATCACTACCCCTCTTGGGCATCTTGAAGGTCTCATAATATAGTGCATGCACAATCAATAGTTTTTCACATAATGTCATATAATATGTGGTGCCACTGTTCCAACGGCCCCGACCCTCAACTCAACTTGCCGTTGTTTGTTTTGACTAGTCCAGAGACCTGTCATATTGCACTATCGCTGGTCTATTGAGTATGTCGGTCATGTCTCAGTACCATGGCCAAACAACTCATTTACCTAAGTTTTCATGGCATAATAATCATGTTTTTTACAAGCTCCTGTTCATGCCAACTGTCCTAGGACCCACTATTCAAGATTTTCAAAATTGAGCATATTAGCCCCTAAGTTCCAAAACTGAGGCCTCCGGCCTATATGAGCTATTCGAGCTCCCGTGAAAAAGGTCTCCCAAAATGTTTAAGCAGTGGCACACAGTCAGGGGAGAGCACTTCCAACAAAATATAATTTTTCAACTATCCATCATACCAACCGAGTATGAGGACATCTCCACTCATAACCGAGGAATAGGTTTTCCACTTCCTTTGAGAAAGTTTCATCATACCAACCGAGTATGATCTACTTACAACCGATAAATAGTTTTTTCACTTGATTTTCACATCACTCCTCTCAAGTGTGATGATTAAAATATCACTTAGCAATGGATTTTCATTTTTGAGGTGCTTATCATCCCAACTGGGTATGATATTAAATTCCCACTCACCCGTTAATGAAGAGAATTACTCTCGATCGATTCTTTGTATTCACGCGAGCTTGTCCTTGCTAGCATTCCTAGTACTTCATATTCCTACACAATATGAACATACTTGTTCATTATCCTTCAGTCTAATAGCCTTCATTCATTCCAAATGGATGAGAAAACTAAACTTTTCATTTATTGGCAATTAGGTCCCTAAACTTATTTTTCTTTTACATTAAATCCCTAATGTCGGTTTTTCCTCAAATTGAGTCCTGAAACTTTTAAAATTCACCTTGGGACCTCAATTTATTCAATTTCACAAAAAGAGGCTCAATTTCCCTAATTTCCAATTTGGTCCCCCAACTTTTCCAAATTACCATGTTGCCCTTACTTTACAAAAATGGTAAGGTTTGCCCCAAAAATTCCAAAATTGCCCAATTGGTCCTCCAACATCTTTCTCATGTCCAATTGGTCCTCAATTTTATGAAATTGTACTTTATTCCCTTGAATTTTTGAAATTACCTAATTTCCCTCCAATTTCAACCTTCTAACTCAGTCAAATTTGATTTCATTAAATTAACTGATCAAATGAGTTTAATTGTTGAAATTGAAGTTAGATTAGAGTTCTTACACCCTCATAAGATTCAATTGCACTTTGAATTGCACAATTTGGTGCTGGAATGAGCTCAAATGGAGCTTCACCGGAAAATTGGACCCATAGAGAGAAAGCTTCGAAAGCTTATCGTCGGGGGTGTGGCAGTCTGAGCTTTCAATCTAGGTAGTTAGCTCTTGTACTCAGGTTCCTCCTAGTATTAAGAATTGTATCAATTGATACTGAATTGAGTGAGAATTTTATCATTAAAGTTCTGTCGGTTCTCTCTCTAGCATCGGTTGGAAATTATAGAGGGGAGCCAAATTAGCATAACTTTCGGCTCTAATTTAGATGTAGAAGGATTGTAGAGGTGTTGGGAGGGCTTGGTTTGGCCTGAGCAGGGTTCGAATTGGCTATTTTCAGCTCGGCCAAAATAGGGCAGCTTCGATCCGTCGGAGCTGCTTCATTTTCTATCATGTCGGCGCTTCTCTGGCAACCCTTGGGGTAAATGGAGACTATAGACGTGTAGCTGACTTCTACTCAAATCCAATGAACCCGACCTCACCTTGTTTAGCTTAAAAAAATGCCTAAATCAGAGCTCTGGTTCAAGCTTCACCAGAAATTAGAGCAATTGAGAAAGAATGGAGTTTTTAGTGTGGAGAGGATGAATGAGGAGGGTCTCTTTATATAGGAAGCTCAGGGACTTTTTCGTCGTCTGATTGGTGCCTTAATGGCGGTCATTCATTGCCTAAAACTCCCTGGCCAGAGACTTTTCAGCTTCGCTAGTGCTGCGCGATTTTCCGGTGAGTAAACAGTGTTGTTATCTGAAGGAAGAAGATGACACTATTCCAAACCGGACCAGATTGGTTCGAACCGGATTCAAAGCTTAAACTCACGGGTTCACCCTAGATTTGACTAAATTTTTCAAACTTAAAAATTTATAAATTCATTTTCTATCCAATGGTGGCCTCAAATCTCAAATTTGAATTTTCTAAGCCACCTAGAAAAATAAATTTAGCATCCAGTTCAATAGTTGTTCGAAGTGGTCCAAATCGGTTCAATTCGATTCGGATCAGGTTCACCTGAACCGGTTTGGTTTTCATCTCCAAATCCTCCTAAAGTCTTTTTTTCATGACTTTTGTGACTCTTTAGGTCACTCGGGATCCATAAATTTCTCAGTTTGCCCTTTATCTATCAGTTCCAGTTCATCAACCAACTCGGTTCATAAACCAGTTCAATCCTGTTAGATTTGGTTCTTCTAAACCAATCTGATTTTTATTTTCTAAATTGTTCTAAAGTTCTTTTCCAAGTTTTTATAAATCCTTTGGGTCACTCGAGAGTTGAAATTTTCCCAAATTGTCCGTTATCTGATGATCAGTTTGTGAACTTGTTCGGTGTTTATCACTCGGTTTGACCAGTTTTTTTTCCGATTTTTCCTTAATTCAAAAGAACAGGATTTATAGATATGGTTGTAATTTTTGCAAAATGCCATAAGTATTATGGTCATTTTATGAGTGGGCATTCCCTATAATTTTGTCCTCAAATCGAGGGCAAAAATACGCAAATTAGGGTAGGAATGTAATTTTGCCAACCCTACCCCAATTTCCTCAGCATCAGGCTGTGGTTCTCAAATGTTAGTTTCATTATACACGAGTTTTCCTCTCAACTCTCCATATTACTAAAACCCTCAGTGGCGACTGCATTTGATCATCTGCCACCGAAGGTGCAATTTGCCTCATCTTTTGCTTGTTCTAATCTTGAATTCATCTTTATTTTGTAGGTGTTTGAACACTTGTCAGTTCTAGATCAGTAACGTTAGTGATTCGAGGGAACCCTCAGTTCCCAAAGATCTTTGATTGGTTCCTTGATGGTTCACTTATGAAACTCTCTGTCATGCACATTTGGTAAGTTTTATCCTTCCTTTCAACCTTTGATCTCTCACGCCAGGTAATCATGATGTCCTATCATTTGATGATCGAAAGTCTTTCCTTCTTGAAATTGAATTTCCATTAGTTCATTTCATGGGTAAAGTTTCTCCCCAATGAAAAATATTTAGTTCGCTCGTCTTTCCATCGGCCCGTATGCTCCCAAGGATCTCTTCGGCCTCTCATATCATCATTTCTTTCCTCATAAATTTGTTTTGATTCGATTGATGAAGAAATTAATTTTATTGGCTATCTTTGAATTAAGGGGTTCAGAGTGATTTGAATATTAAGTGTTTACCGTTGTTCCTAGAGGAAGTGAAGTGATGAATTTTAAAACTGTTAAAATTTTTTAATAATTTATTGTTTTGATGGAGTGTAAGTGAGGGAAAATATTATTAATTAAAAAATTAAAAATATAAATTTATCATTTTAATTAAATTAAATAATTTATTAGCTATTATATATCATTAAATTATATCAAAATATTTTGCACAATAATATTTTATTTATAATACTTGTATTATATATTTATATTATATAATTTTATATAAAATATTATTAATATATAAATTTATTTAAAATATATAAAATAAATAATAAATAATATAAACAATAAATAAGAATATTAAAATAATTTAAATAATAAATTAAACAATACTTTCAAATAACTCAACTTTTGAATGGATTGTGTTGGAAGGGTTTGGGAGTATTCTACACCCTCCAAACCCCTTCAATTTTTTATCAAATAAATAATTTATTCACCTCTTAGAACTACCCTCCAAATCTCTTCAAATTCTTTAATTTAAATATAGCCATTTTTTTATCAAATAAGTAATTTATTCACCTCTTAGAACAACCCCTCCAAATCTCTTCAAATTCCTTAATTCAAATATAGCGATAAATTTAGAGGAAAGTACGCTCATATTGAAGTCTCTCAGTAATTTTTCTCTTATACATTCTATTCCTACCATTCTTTTAACTCATAGTGGTTGTCTTTCATATCCTCTTGTGTGAGGATTCTTATTAAATTGGATTTAACTGCAAGAATAAATAATAATTTGATTGTTTAGATGATTAATCCACTATCGTTTATTTGTTTCATTCATTCTCGTAATAGTACTAGTTCTTAGGCTTTCTTTTCGCTCTTATTCATTAATTCCTCCTTCATCCACTCTAGTTTCTCTATTTTATTCATGTAATAGTACTAATCATTAGCTTTCTCTCCACATTTTATCATTAATTACTCCTTTATCCACAATAGTTTCTCTATTTCATTCATTCAGGTAATAGAACTAATTCTTAGACTTTCTCTCCACTTGTAATTGAATCTTACCTTGCAAGAATGCATTACTTACCTAGACTCTCCTCAACACTTCCCACACTCAAGTTCATTCTCGTGGGGAGGGTCACTAGGTCTATCCATGGGAATGATTGGACTTTATGAAATTGTTGGACTTATAGGTTGGTCTAGGCCCATTTTTCTGTTTGGATTTTATGTACAAGCTTAGGTCCCTTTCTTTTATATTTGGATTTCTTTATGTTTGGGCTTAGGCCACTCTCTATTATATTTGGGGTCTTATTGTAATTGTTCAAATTCCTTTTAATTTATATTTAGGTTGATTATTATACGAGAGGGGCAGCCCCTCTCCCTTTGCAAGTGTTTGTGTTTTATATATGAATTTGACAATTATATATTTATGTTGGATAATATTAATAGTCTTTCATATATATATATATATATATATATATATATATATATATATATTATTTATTTATTTAGTAATTATTTACCTCCCCATATTTAAATTAGATAAGATCTTAATTAACTCGATCAAATTTAAATAATATTCAATTTATTTAATTCAATTCAGTTAAATAATTCTCTTATGTGATTTTTATTCAAGAGTTTCAGGTTAAAAAAATACAATATTAAATCAAGACCCTATCGTGAACTTTAAGAATACTTAGTGGATTTTTTATATCAAAATTCTTAAATTTTATAGTTGGATAAAGAAGTATTGTTTAGTTGACCGCTCGGGTGTTGAGAATGTTTTTGAAAACACTTTTGAATTTGGGAGTGAAATTTTGCATGGATTTGATTGCATACAATTTGCCAAATATTGAGTCAATTTGATCAATTTTTCATAGTCTGATAGCTATAAAATTCTGATGGAGAGTGGGTGGTGGGGGGCGAGTTGTGTCAGACTCGTGACCCGACTCGATAACCCATTTTTCCCCTTTTTTCTATAATTTCATATATTTTTAAAATTATTGTTTTGTCATCTTCACGTCCTCTCTGTAATTTCATTCATGCACCTTTCCAATCTCGGTTTATCCAAATTGACTTCCTGAAAATTCAAACTCTATATTCGAAAGAATGACTTCCCATTTGATCCATTCATGCACCTTTCCAATCTCGGTTTATCCAAATTGACTTCCTGAAAATTCAAACTCTATATTCGAAAGAATGACTTCCCATTTGATCCAATTCTCGGTTCATATTCTCATTCTTGGTAAAACTTTAATTTTTAGTCCATTTGTTCTAGATTCTATTGTTGATAAATCTCGGTCTTATATAGTCAATGCATATTTGTGAGGATACACCTCTCTTCACTAACCTCCTCTCAATTGACTCTTTAGGGAGAGTTTCTGGATATAACCATTGAAAACTAGATAAATTGGCATTTTAGGATTAATGACCATCTACTCCCACCACTCAGTCAATACGTGTACACTGTCTTATAACTCCATTCTCTCATAAAATGCAACAAACAATCTCCCCCTTATTTCCTCTAATCCTAGATATCTCTTGGTAAGTATCACAACCACTCTATGTAGGTGTTTACCGATATCAAACCTCATATACATCAATAACAATCAATGCAACATGAAATCAACATAGTAACAGAGGTTGTCTTACTATATAGTCAACCCCTCTAAATTAATACAAATATTCAATTATTGACCATCAAGGGAATTAATTTGTTTTGAATCTCAAATATTATTCTTATATTTTTTTTATAAATATGATTTGAAGTTCCTTAAAAAATATTGACTCAAATCTATTTTTTTTATAAAATATGGATCGAAGCATCACTTCTAAATAATTGGGTCGAAGTCCTTTTTTAAAAATTATTGGTTAGAAGCCCCTTTCAAAATTTGGGCCAAACCTTGCTTTCATAAAATATGGACTAGGGTTAGAGCCCTATTGAACTAAAGTCCCTTTTTAGAAAATATGGGTTGAAGCCACATTTTAGAAACACAAGTGGTAAAAAGCATACATGAGTACAATTAAACTTAACACCATAATTAAAACTTACTCACTTGGACTATTATCGTAGTGAGTTTCTCTTTAACTTCATGCTATTAATTTACGTCAAACATATAACAATTATTCATATTCACCAAATTAAGCCACAATATGGATATTTATTTTTCTATATCATCCCAAACTTTCTATTAGGTCCATAAATTTCACCCGGATTATGCATAGGTCATTATAGGTATCAAATTTCATCATCATGCTTATAAACATTCTAATATTTATATTAGGTCTCTAAATTTTCATTGGTAAGATTTATGTAGCTCTATTCATCAAAATTTACATAATTTTCCCTAACTTAGAGTTTTATCTAAACTCATCATAAGAGTTTTGAATTTGCTTTCACCCTCCTATCATTTTCCTCACACTCTTAAATTCATCCAAGTTTTTAATGAATTGATTTGACATCGTTGAACCATTGATCAATGCTTCACTAAAAAATTATAAAGTTGCATAATTTGTTGGAATCTTATTGCCGACGACGAGTTGGTCAGGGTCACCGACTAAGAAAATTCGGGGACTTCCAAGTGACATCTCTAGATCAAGCCACACCCTAACAGACAACCGAATTACCTAAAATTCTAACTAAACTTCCTACCCAAAAACTTAATAGATCATTCCCAACCATAGGAGAGAAGAAAGAAATTTGAAGGACCTCAAAAAATCTTCTCAAGTTAAAGTTGGTCCTTAGGGAAGGTCAAGAAGCCTTATAATATAGGCGCAATATTTTTAAGGTTTTTATAAAATCCTCTCCTACATGTAGAGCTTAAGCTCAGAAACTAATTTATAAAAAAAGTGAGCTATTGACTTTTAGATTCTGATTAATAGATGAGGAGAGAGGGTCGATTTTATGGATGGGAAATCTAGGTTAACGAGGAATCCAAAATTGTGGACTTACCATGGGTGGTTGTGATTTTTCATGGTGTTGGAGCAGATGAGCAACTTTGAAACCTTTTTAAAATGTTATAGTGACTCTTCCCCTATTTTTAAAATATATTCATGGGAGAAGATAATAGTGCACATGCATATATTCGTGCATGTGAGATATTATGGGGCTCACATTTAGTGATTAAACTCATTTGTTGATTGTGTAACTATGGTCACATAGCATTTAACAGTTGGTTATACTTAGGTGATGTAGTTTAACTGTTACCAATAATTTCAGCTTATTACATGATGTAAACTAATTGGTTGCATCTATTGGTCCCGACTCTCGGCGTGGCAATCTAGTCTCATTTATTATCCAACATTATTTAAACCGGTCAATTTTAGCTATGATAGTTTTTAACCTAATTTATTTTTTAAAAATTATTTAATTTTTTCATTAATTTTAGAGACATAAATTATATTCTTGCCCTCACTCAAAAAAATTTTTATATTTCTAGCCATAATTTTTTAATAGTATTTATAGAAGAGTCGTTTAAGGGAGATAACAATTGTTATATTAATTAGACCGAAGAATTAGACCAAGTGAAAATAAATATATTGGAGGAGGGGTCAATCATGCTTAATAAATAAGAGAACAACACAAACTACTCAAAATATTAATATGGTTTATTTTTTTTATAAACATAAATAATATTTAGAAATCAAGTCTTTTAAATATATGTCATCTTACTCAAATTTCATATTCAAACTAATTCCATAAAAATAAGGTGTGACTTACACGATAAATAATTTAAAGAAATGCACTATTTAATAATACAAGTTTGCTTATAGATCATATTGACTTTTATACAATTTTAAAAAGTAATAATGTATTCAAATTAATCTACAAAAAAAATATAAAAAAATTCTTAATGAAACCGTCCAATATTTTAAAGGTTTTTTTATATTAATTCGGTTATTTTTAATATATTATTACTGTATAAAATTTTATTAAAATTAATATGATTGATTGGTTAATGACATAAATTTAAGTTTTATCTCCCATATTTGAATTTTTATGACCGTCTTTTTTTTATATATTCGAATACAAAAAATAAAAAAAAATCTTAATGCATAACAATTAAAATGTTTATTACTCTATAAAATTTTATTAAATTCAATATTATCAATTAGTTAAAAATATATACTTAAGAATATATATTTAAAATAAGTTCAAATACTCGTGTACACATTTTTATTTTAGAATACAAGTTCGGATCTACGTCCCAAGTTCGGACTCGAAGCTCAAATCCGGGTTCTGGTGGCTCCAGTCTGACCCTATTTAAGTCTCTGTGCCTTATATTGATTGCATATCAACCTAGAAATTCTCAAGGTTGGCACTAGAAGGAAGGAGTAAGAAGAAGGCGAGGGATCAATCTAATTTTTTATTCGATTTTATCTAATTTTTAATCAAATTTAATTTAATTTAATTTAATTTCTAATCTAATTCAATAAAAAGTCTAATTTAATTAAATTTCCAATCTTGATTCGTGATTTTTAATAAATGGTACTTTTAAGTTCGATTTATATTAGTTTGATTGTTTTATTTAATCTAATTACCATTTTGATTTGATTTTCAATTCTAAATCACAATTTTCATTTTAGTTTTATCTCAGTAGCATGATATTATATTATTGCATTTACATCACATAAGCTATTTTACAATTTACCATGTAAAAATATAATTATGGTTGCATGTAGGTTTTCTTCCACATCTCCATAATCACAATAATTTCCTAAATTTGAAGTATCTATTTGACACACAATCGATGTTCACATTTCAGCAAGTTGAAATGTATTGTGGTGGATCATCTTCATTTCAGTTGTCTTTTAACATTTAGTATTAAATTTCAATAATAATCAAACCTAAAAAAAATATTTTTGTAATGTGCAGGAAAATTCATATTTATTAAATTGAATCTAGTTTCAATGGGTTCTTTAAATGACGGATAGATATCATATTATTTATTGCAACTAAATAAGGAATATGGTGGGGTGTACTAGTAAAATGCCTATTTCAACTGCCAGATATCATTTTATTAATCGCAACTAAATAAGAAATATGGACTCATATCAACAAGTTCACTCATCTATTCATTCAACTAATTCTAATTTTTTAAATACGGTCCATGACACAGGTCTCATATCTTGAATATATGGATATATCACCTAGTTTACTTGGGAGGGGAGGGGATAGAATGCATTCCCTGCCCATATTACCCTTGGACTAGTGAAGCTTCAACCTTTAATCTAGTACTACAATGAACATCACTTCAATAGGTTAGAATTAAAAGATATTATTTTGTTTTTATGTGAAACAAAAAAAGTAAATAGAAGATAATGAGGTGAAATAAAGTATAAAATGATATATCCAAACTTCTAATGTCCAACACTAAATATGAAAAAAAACTTTAGATTTTGGCGAGAAAATGCATTGGTTCAAAAATACCACAAAAGTAAAAACTTAATAATTTTATGAAGAGAAAGATAAAAGTAAAGCATCTCACTTATTTATGCATAATTGTGTCAACTTACAAGAGCATGGAGACTCTTTTTATATATAGATATGAGTGCTAATTATAAATTAAGTAATATACTTAGGAAAGGAAGTAATATATAATATTACATCTGACATTAATCATTTATTTTTAAATTGAAATATTTATCCAAAGTATTGTGTATAATGACTATCAATACAACAATTTATTGATAGTTTCAAATATTAATACAAAATAATATATATATATATATAATGATTATAATAATTGTCAATCAAATTAAATATTCTTAATTTGAAATATTGCTTAATTAATTTAGAATTATATCATTATAACAATATTATAGAGCATTTATTAATGTGAAAATTTTTTTAGCACCATTAAAATTTGGCTATCACTTAAATTGGCATGTCTGATATTTTAAAATGTAAAAAGGATAGGGAAGAAAGTGTAAGCTGAGTGAAACATTGAGACCAAAATTAGTAAGCATAAGGTTGAGTCTCTAACTTCAACCGCTGATCAGACTGAAATGCAGCAAATAGAACCAACTGAAAGTGAAAACTTTGGACGTTGGACAACAGATGAGAGTGATATGCTCATATGCAGCAAAGAGAACCAACAACTGAAAGTGAAAACTCTGGACATTGGACAACAGATGAGAGGGACTAACCATTTAAAAAGGAAAATCGGTACTATTGGCATATAATGTGCACTGCAATGGACTATCAAAATTATCTGATCCAAGTTACCCTGCACCAATAACAAATTCCATGAGATGTGGATTGCATTAGTATCCAAGGACCAAGATCTACTTGGTTCTCGGCGAAGATTCCTACCTTCTGACATAACTTTTATTGACATGACTTTTTATCATGCAACCGTTTCTTCCTCTTCTTCTCGGTTTTCTTTTTCTTAAGCTGCTCCCTAGGCCCTCTCTTGAAGATGGCCAAAACTTCTATGCTGCAGATAGGGAGGAAAACAGAAACTTCTTAACGGAGAATCTAATCTATCCAAAAAATAAAGAATGTGATGATAGGCAGTTCAGCAGATGACACTTTATTTGGAATTAATCTGACCACAACAAAAGCAAAATTAATGAACACAACTATTTCTAAAGATTTATCATATCAGCACTAACACATAAGCAGTCCATAACAAATGGATCATTTGGCATTAAACATCTATAAAACAAATAAACTTATTTAATGCCAAAACACAATCTTCATTAAAAATATGTTATAGGATGACCATATGGAAATCACAATCATAAATTTTGTTTAAGTTATATTATTTTTTTAAAAGCATTAAAAACACATTCATTGTTCCTTGGCACAAAAGGTAATAACATACAAGCAACTCTTTCTAGTGTTTGATCCGATCAAATTTACATCATCCATTCAGGTGATACTAATCAAGAGTCTCTATCCTATTTTCTTTATATAGTCCTTTTGCAGGTGATCAAAAAATTAACATAACAGATGACTCACTTTGCCATTGTAGGAAAAAGTTCCATTGTATTGTCATTTTCATCAACTCTACATGACATTCTTCATGTTCCCAAACTTTCTTGTAATCTTTTTTTCTTTTAGTAAGCTAGCTTGTGATCAAAATTGTCAAACTAATTTCTTCTCAAATCATTGTGTATTCCCAGATTTGACCTAGATGATTGAAAGTGTTAAATAGAGTGAATAATGCTACTGACTATGGATAAAATTCAAAGAAACAATATCAATACCATATTGAACTTTGTTGATCTACTAAACGGAAAAGCAGAAGTTGAGCATTTTTTTAAGAATTTTTACAATATGATGCATATTTAATTAGATATTTGATAGAATGTTTACATATTTGTGTAATGACATTATTTTATAGAATGTTTACATATTTGTCGAGTGACACTAGTAAACAAGCTAAGGAATTATTGTAGAGATGTGTTAGCATGTATTTACGAAATAGTCAGAGCTCAATTTGCATTAATGCTATTGTACATTATCAGATTTTAGACATACAAGAGAAAGAGACAAGACAACTATCTTTGGATGTTATGGATTATCTCTACTTACTAATGGAGTTTATTCATTGTGCCAAAAAAATCGTTGTTACCGGGTTAGCCTGAAAATGATCATGCTAGCCCAGAAATTATTGGGTGAACTCCATCAATCTGAAATAATACATTTATGTCCTAAAAAAATATTCAACTAAATTAGATATATAGTTAATTAATAATTTTAAATAAGTATATTCTTACAATAGTTTATATACTCTCATTTAATAAAATTATTAAATTTATTTTTTAATAATAATTAATTGATGCTAGTAGAGTAGTGAATTTATTTATTTATGTTTTATTTTTATACTATTGGACATGATGACCTGATTGGTCAATGCACAAGCACACCCAATATAATTATTGGACCATACTAGCCCAACCCATTAAGTTTAGACCTGAAAAGCATTAGTCCAATCACTTTATTATCAGGTCGGGTTGATCTGGCTCATCAAGCCTAGCCCATTTCTAACAACTGTAGAGGACTTGATTATGCAACATAACTATGATTCCGAACCAGAGACAAATCAACACTTCAAGTTAATTTCAGGTAATTCTCATTTTCTCATGATCCATCTTAGGCTTCAGATCTTAATATTCATATAGCTCTTCATAAAGGTGTTAGGTCTAATACAAAACATTCTTTGTCTAACTTTGTTTCTTACTCAAAGTTGTCTCTATCCTTTTCTCATTCATGTCTCAATTTTCTAGTGCCAAGATTACTAAAACTGTACATAAGTCTCTAAAAAAATCGTAAGTAAAAGGGAGCAGTAAGAGATGAAAACTCTTAGAAGAACAATACTTCAGTGTCGAGGATTTACCAACACCAAAGACTATTATAAATTATAAAAGGATTTTTAATGCGAAATATAATGTTGATGCCATGTTGATTGCTAAAGGGGTTACCCAAACATATGACATTGACTACTCTGAGATCATTGTTCTTGCCACAAAATTGAATACATTGAGTACTATTAACTATTGCTACTAATTTGGATTTACCATTGCAACATTTAGATGCTACTAATTTGGATTTACCATTGCAACATTAGATGCTACTAATTTGGATTTACCATTGCAACATTTAGATGCTACTAATTTGGATTTACCATTGCAACATTTAGATGTGAATATATAACTGGCATTAGAATAAACACTCAAATCAGAATCAAAAGCTACTTAATGATATATTCTCTTTCCCTATCTTAGGATTAAAAATGATGCAGAACAACATAGACCGTGTAACTTAGTTAATTACCTTCCCGTGCCTGGGAAAAAGTTGAATCCATGTGCTTTTTGCACGTGCCACGCCTTGCTAGATACCAATGCCTTACAGTCCTGTGTAAGTGATTAGCTCATAAATTCTAAAAATAGGTCACGCTAGGGGTGATCACTTCAAAGTGCTAAGGTACTATTCATGTTTCTGGAACTTATGACTAAAGCAAAGATTTTACCCCAATCACAATTGATACAAAAGTCAGGGAGGAGTGACAAAATTCATCACTTTTCAAAATTATAAAGGCCAATGCAGCAAATACCTCTTTAAAGCTTTCCCAGCCACAACTTATATAGATGAGGATTTCTGGAATCAACTCTTTGTTACTCTGCAAAGTCCAACCTTTTCCAGCATGAACTGAAGCTTCCCTTGCCCGAAGAATCCATGGTCTCTTTTCCTCCTTGACATTCAAATAACTAAATATGATACACATGTAAGTAATGAGGTTTAAGATGTCCAGCATATCTGATCCAGGTCAATGTAAGATGGCATACCCCTCAGGTGATGGACTTTTCTCCTTTCTTCCAACTAAAGCAATCATTTGTAGTGCATCAATCAGTGAAGGTTCCAGTCCCTTCCTAGGAGGATCAACTACAATCACGTCTGATCCCATGAGCCAAGAACTAGGTTTCTGGTGTAATCAGAATACAATCCACTAATTGAGTATACTAAATAAATCTGGAAGCTTGTTAAAACTAGTAAACAAAGAAATGGAGAAAATAAGCTGCCTGCATTGTGGTCTCATAGTTTCTGCACACTCACAATAGAGGCATCTGCTTGATGCCAACTGATGCTACTATCCACTGACTTTGGAAACCGCTCAACTGTCTTCTCAAAAGATTGCTTCGAATCCTTATTGATCTCCACACATTTCACTGACCTAAAAGATGAGAACAAGGATATCAATATTAAAAATGAAGTAGCAGATAAGTTAAAGAGAAATGCAAGATTCTTGCCTGCATTTTCTGGTGGCAGCTAGAGACAGTCCAATCACACCAGCTCCTGCATATAAATCTGTAACTGATGCACCATAAGGGACATACTTTTGCAGCTTCCAGAGCAAACTTTCAAAAGCCTAAAGAAAAAGACAAGGTTTAAATGAGTTTTATATGATTAACAGTTCCTCTTTGAAAACTGGGAAATCAAGGATACAACTGATACCATGGAGATGACAGTTCAACCTCAAGAAACAGTAGTTTTCATTGACATTCCCAAAAGGTGAAAAATCTCAAGCAGCATCAAGCTCATGTACCTGGGTATTTGCTTGGGCAAAACTTGATGGATCTAATGAAATGTCAATGCCTCCTATATGTTCCCAGAACTCCCTATCTCCTAAAAGAAGCCTCCATCTGTTTCCAAAAATAACCTACATCCATAGTTAGACATGCACTCTTGGTAAAATTTCTTCATGAAAGTAACATACAATCTTGTAAGAATGTCATGTGCATTGTCTCAAGGGATATGGGTCATTAATATATCACATTGTTTGTGGATGTCTGGAAATTAGCCCACACAGAATGGATCAGTGGAACTTCGCTTTTTGACCCGCCATTCCTCCAAAGAAACTGAAAATCAATGTAAGAAACTGAAAATCTTTATATTCCTATTTAGCAAAAGTATGTGGAAAGATAAAGTCAATAACCATACAAGAGCTAACTCATTCAACTTTTTTGCGCTAGGTGAATTTTCATTTCTCGAATTCCACACCAGAGAAACTTGAACTCTCCCTATTAGGAAGATAAATTTAACAGCATGAGAATCATAAAGGATCAGCATGGTGTGCCAATTATTAGGAGCTATGTGATACTTTCACTGGAAGAACAAGACAATGAGTTTGTCAGTACCGTTTATATATCTTTCTGATGACGGAAGAGATGTATTATATGTGGTTACTGCCATCTGTTAAACATGGGAAGACATTCAGCATTAACCATAAATTTAAAATCATGTGGTGCAAATGGATGTAATTAGCTCAAGTCCTATATTTACCAACACATATCGTAGATCACCAGTCCCCTGATCCTCATCATAGGGTTCAATATTCAACTGTTTAATGCCTAATTCATAGTTATAGGAAGGAAACACCAGTAAATACCAAAACAATAATATAAAAGACTACATTGACATTCAAAATTTCCACGCATACCTCTCCTCAGTATTTCTACAGTGGCATTGATGTTAGGATGATGTGCTGAAATCAGGAGGATCAATAGCATTAATTAAGTGGTTGGTATATAAATAATTTTTCTGTTCCAGATTCATAATAATACTTTGTTTTGTTCCCCATTTGGTAGAAAAATTATTTAAAATATATCCCATTAGTACACATTGTCAATTTTGCCAGGATTAATTGCACATTCAATCCATAAACTGTTCCAAACTTTTAAGCAAATGGATTTTATATCATCAAGGCACAAAAATAAGTATTTATACCAGTTTGGAATATTTGAAAAAAAAATTATATGTATCAATATGTAATTAACCTGGATCAATAAGTAACTAGAACTATTTGGCAGTTCCCCAAATTGATTTCACCAAATGTGAAAGATATCACAAACTAGACTCACCTTTACATTGAGGAATATCGACTACATTATGTGTCCCTTCTTCATAGAGTCCAATGAGTGGATTCAGAGGAGACCCGCGAACAGCAAGTTTTGCGCGGCACCGCCATTCCCTCTGTACATGAGACATCCAATTAAAACAAGTGTTAGTCTTTCCACGAGTTAATTTCTAATGAAACTCTTTCAGCCAGACCACCTCCAAAGATATAAAGCATAACTTATGTTTCCCCATGCCTATGGCAAGTTTAGTTTATGCACATGTGACATGTCACTCCAGATTCCAGAGATTCCTAATAATGTTTCAAACTAGAAATGAAACCATATCAGAAGCTCAAAAAAATGAACCTGCTAAGTGGCTAAACGTGACATTCCTTTCCTTTAATTAATATTCGAATTTTGAATTCGACACCTGATCAAGCAGACAGAACAATTCCTAGAGTAGTGCGAGCTCAAAAGAAGAGAAGCAATGACTGTTTACCACTCTGCAGCTATCAAATGTGAAATCCGAGACCCCCATGCTCTTGAAGAAATCCGTGGCCTCGTCCACAACCACGGGCCGGTGGAGATGGAGCTCATGAGAGCAGCCCGAGCACCTGCGAGCTCGAATTATCGAGGCAAATACATAAATCACCACGAAAGCTTATAATTTCAATAGGAAAAGGAGTGTTTTCATCCGTACGCTTCAAAGTGAGGGCATTGGAGCGCGGAAGAGGAGCCGGAGGAGAGCGGCGGCGGTAAAGCGCAGGACGGAGAAGAGCGCGGAGGAGAGATGGCCGAGACGCGACAGGTGAAGACTGGATACGACATAGAAAACGATAGGAGATGAGGAGACATCTCTGCCTCGGGTCTCTGCAACGTGAACGATCAGTGGCTGCCGAGCGGAGCTTTTGCTGCCCCCGGAATTGGAGGGGAGCAAAGCAACGGATAATAATCTCAGATATTATTCTGGATTGGGCGCGCCATTGTTTTTTAATATCTACAGATTTTTTACAGCGAAGGGAGAGGAGTTTTTTTTGCCCAATAAGTAAGAGTAGTTTTTTTTTTGCTCATCAATACTTGTAATTTCATTAAATTAACTCAATGAATTGCACTTCTAGTGTATTATGGGAGAGGCATCATTTGATAAGCTCATCGGTCATAATGTTAAAACCAACTTAATTTATAATCCACCTTATAACTTGGGGTAAAAAAATCATTACAAACATTATTTTGATCTATTTATCAAGATAATTGGACAATACGGTACCCTTCATATACGTAGTCCATATACGGAGGAGTTTGGGCATTAGGGTTTATGAATGCACCTCAGAATTGGGTTGAACTTGCCTCTAGAATAGTGTATACTTTTGGGAACTCACCAGCCATGGTCAATCCTAGAATAAATACTTTTGCCTCTCATTCAATCAAGACTTTGAGATTTTAAATGTAGCTGCTCTTCTAGCTATGACACTTCTTGTATTATGTGGATAGTAATTTCTTCTATTCTCTCCGTCCGCATGCATATAAAGTAATGGTGTCAAAATATTTGTTATTGTTGACTAACATTATAGAATTATAGAAATTTTAATTTAATCTAATCACGTCGAAACTAAAATTAGTAAATAGAAAATCTAACACAATTTGAAAGATTAAAACGGATTTGGTAAATAAATTGTGGTAAATTATCTTTAAATAAATATTTTATCAAAAATAAAAAATAGTTAATTAATAATTAATTTGAATTGATATTGAATCGATATAGGCTGAAAATTTGTGAATTTAAAAAAAATTCATAAATGAAAAAATTGAAATTGTTGTGCTAAAATAGTATACTGTATAAATTTTTATAAAAATGAATTGGATAAAAAAACTAATAAAATTTAAGATAAATCAGGTAAAAAAATATCAAAATTGGTTATACATGCAAACTTGTCCCTATCCTATATACACTCCGAATATACAATAAGGGCCTTAATCACTATTAAATTTAAAGGTTATAATTAATAGATAATATAAAACTTTTCATTTTTTCATAAAAAAAATTAAAATTTTCATAATCATCAAAATTGTAACACTTACACGTGAATACCTATACTTCACTCCGCACTAATACGTCAACAGAGTTATTTAAAACTCCGATCGAACTACCTTAAATAGAAAAATTTTAAGAAAAAAATGAAAGGCTAAGGCAAAGCTTACCTAATATTTTGCTGAGCCGAGATTGATGAAGAAGAAGCTTATAGGAACCTTATGGCACTTTTCCTGATCGATTGGTTGTGTGAGTAGGCCAAAATTTACTAAAAATGCTCTATTTTTGTGAGGAGAGCATGGCAACTATTTGGCCAGACCACTGGTTACTCGATCGCTGGTGACAGTTACTCCGTGTAAAGAATGCCCTAATCTTTCTTCTTATTATTCCACATCTCATAATTTAGGTTTTCCACTTTAAATTCTCAATTTTAAAATAATATTTCCTTGAATTCACTTCTCGTTTATTCATATCCGACCTACTAATCCGACTTCTACTTAATTACTTATTAAATCTAATTTCTTTTTTGGTTTTATCTAATTTGTAGTATTCCAATTCACGGTTGTCCATAAAACTTCCCGTAGTGTGACCTACTCAATTCTACCAAATACAAAAAATGTAAGGTTTACTCCTATATTTACTCATTATTTTAGGTTGCACTCCTATGTTTTATTCACATATTTTATTTTTTTCTAATTAGTGCACATTTTTCTTTATCTTTTAGGTATATGTGCATTTCCTAAATTCTTGGGATACTTTTCATTTTCTATTCATACATTTAGATAATGTTCGCATGAGGTTTACATTAAATACTAAATTCCAAAAATTCAATATCACCTAACATTTTCCATTTGAATATATAAAATTCAGTTTAATTAGTTACTTGAAGTTCTTCTTTTACATCACTACTCATACTTCACCATTTTTTTGAACCAGAAAACTCTCACTTAATTATTTCATTATTATATCCACGGTGTCGTTATATATATATCATTATGTTTTTTCAATATAACAATTCCTAAGGTATGCATAAATATATATATTTTTTACATGAAATTTACAAATATATGTGAATATATATAATTTTCTAAAGTAATATATTGGTAAATAATATATTAAAAATAACAAATGAAGAAATATTATATCGTCAAAATATTATATTTAAGCATGAAAATTATATATATTTGCAAATCTTAGGACTTGCAAGTTGTATGCCGTAATCATGACCATACATAGAGGAGATCAAAGGTGGGGCCAGTCCAAACGTAAGTATAATTATTAACTTGGTAAGAATAGTAATTCTTGTGTTAACGTACAAGAGAGATCAAAATTTAAGTCAGTTTTTTTTATTATTTTACCTAATTATCTTGTCATTTTATCAATTTAGACCTGTTGAACACCTGTCGGGTCGAACATTATTAATGTAAACCAGTTTCTAGAATGACGATTTTTTTGGTGAAAAAATTGATCATGAGCTACGTGAACTAGCCATGAGCTGAGTGGAGTCGACCGTAAACCGCCTGACCTAGCCATACGCTACGTGAGTTCGTTGTGAGCTGTGCGCGCTAGCATTGAGCTTCAAATAGCTACATGAGTTGGTCGTGCTCGACATGAAGCTAGCTGTGAGTTGCATGAACTGGTCATGAATCATGTCGAGTTGACTGAGTCAACCATGCTACGGGCTTATGATTTTGGAGAAGGGGCCTGAACTAAAAAACCTATAACAGTAGAAGGTAGAATAAGCTGCTTAGGCTATAAATATAAAACGCCAAAATGGGATCCCAAGAAATAAAATAACGTTAATTAGTTAAAATTTTACCTTATTTTTTAAAATTTTGTTGCAACACTTTTTCTCTCACCACTTCACATCAAATTCATAGTATAGCCTTTTATTTGGCATATCATTCAATATTTCATAGGAATCTAATAAGACTACTAATTTGATTGGGTAATGTAATATGCTAAGTATGATATGATATTATCACATTCTCTAATAAAATGGTTCTCACATTATCTAATTAAAACAGTTCGTGGATAATTTAATTTTTTTGGAGAATTTATATAATATGAATTTTGTCACATTTAGTTATTCTTTTTTAGATTAATATGAATTAAAACCGTTCTCACATTTTTATAAAATATATAAATTTTTTAAATAATGTATTTTAATTAGATAGAAATATACCTTATTATCCATACTATCCATACATAATACTTATTCTTTTTAATATGGTATTAATCCAGTGCACTGGCACAATAAAGATTGTTATCAAGGAAAATTTAACATTACATATAACAAATTTATATTTAAAGTCACACAATGAATAAATTAAAAGTGCTATAAGTTTATAAACTTGGCAGAATCTCACCCCTTACAAATTATAAAATTTAAGTAGATATAAATCTAATTTCAAATTAATGTTAAATCAACATCTTACCCATGTTATCCAAATTAGTGTTAAATCAGGGATGTTAGTTTTCCATGGAAAATTGATGGTAACAAGTCAACTGTGAAAAAAATTCTGCAAAAAAAACTGTGAAAATGCAAGAGTGAGGCAGATGAAAATAAAATGGATGCTTGCTTGCTATACAAAAAGAAGGCTACTAAATATAAATGAAAAATATACAAACGTGATGGAAGACCTGGCCTCCCATGTCCACTACCCTCCTTTCCCTACAGATAAGCCCCTCTATAGGAAGACAGCCCAGCCCCACCACCCAAATGAAGTCACAACCCCAACATCCCTCTCTTAGTACAGCATCAATGCACCCAATACAAAAATCAAAAAGGGTACAAACCTCTCCAATCCGACTCTGAGAGAACCTGCACCAGCCATTCCCTTTTTGAGTTAAATGTAGAACCCAATATTCAAGAGAGATCCATAAGTTTGTATAATTGACACTGATTCCACGCCAAACAATAGAAATGAGTGTAAGGAGATCTGTTCAATTTTGTATAGAGGAAAAATACTTTTCTCGTTAGTGGTGGGGTTCAGGATTGCATCAATGCAATTTTCCCACCGAGATGGAATGGGACAAAAGCTGGGAAGAAAAAATTCCAGAACCAAACAGATCTCAGTAGTAATGAGTCAGTACTAGGCCATCCTGCAAAAAGGATCTTCAGACACTATCCCAAAACAGTGAATGCTACAAGGACTTATAACCATCAAAGGTGAGACGCACCAGGATTTTTTGCAGTTTCTGAACTTGGTAATGCAGGAAGTGACATCTCTACAAAGTTAAAAAGAATTTATTGAAATTGTCTACCAGAAATAGTGATAACATCAAATGAGAAAAGAAAGATAAGTCTGAGTTTAGACATTTTCTGTATTTCCTTGGACTTCCAAATCTTATATTTACATTTGAATGGTTTCCAAGCATTCTAGACACCACAAGACTACATCTATTTTTTTTTTTGTTTTCCTGATGATGAAGGTATATTCTAAAATTCATGTCATAATGAATATGAACCATTTTCCTGCAATGAGATACCTGGCGGACAGAGAGACATTGACTGCATTGATGAAGTAGGCCAAGGAGCTGCAATGTTGTCAGTTAGATCACAGATGAAGCTCAAGCCTGAAGAATTGTCGAAAACCAAGTCTGATGGCAAACTCCGAAGTAGACAACCGGACACTAGTACAAGGAAAAAATCCATCTTATAACCTTTCTTCCAGTCATCAGGAAATTACCCAGACCATGTATCTATATTTGCACAAAATCCACCACAATAATGTAATGAAGCTACCCATAAAATATACTTCAAGATATCGTTTACCTACTGAATCTTTACTCCAGAAAGTAATGAGCAGTAGCAATCAAGTGACACATACTTAAAGACAGAATTCTCTATCGAAACTAACCATAAAATGTACCGTCTGACTACAAAATTCCTCTAAAACTACTTTCACCACTCCTAGTCAATAGTCAACAAACCATAAGTTCTCAAGTATAATTACATTCAACCAATCAGGAGCAAAATTGTTTCTCTGCAGCAAAAGCCCGATTTCAATCATAACATGATTTCCTGATCTTTGAGATTAAAACCATTTATTTAGATAATAAAAGTGTTCCTTAACACATTGAAGCAACATAGATGGAGATGGAATGCCTAAAAAGTAAAAGAAAACAATTGAAAAAAACAGATGAGGCAAGAATTTGAATGGGACTAACATTGTGGTCCATATGCTTCAGGATACTGTGTACCTACTGAATCTTTACTCCAGAAAGTGATGAGTAGTAGCAATCAAGTGACACATACTTGAAGACAGAATTCTCTATCAAAACTAACCATAATATGTACCATCGACTACACAATTCCTCTAAAATGATTCCCTGATCTTTGAGAATAAAATCATTTACTTAGATAATAAAAGTATTCCATAACACATTAAAGCAACATAGATGGAGATAGGATGCATAAAAAGTAAAAGAAAACAATTGAAAAAAAGATGAGGCAAGAATTTTGAATGGGACTAATATTGTGGTCCATATGCTGCTTCCCAACCAGCCATTATCAGGTCAGGAAAAAGATGAAAAGAGATCAGATACTAAGGATTAATGATGTAAAAGTGAGAAACCAAAAACAAGATAAAAAATAAAGGCTTACCTTGGATACTAAAATTTTTCAGGTCAACATCACAAAGCTCATACACATTTTCCATGACCCCACCTTTCCGAAGCATTGAACCAAACAATGTAGCACAGAGTATTGCTTGCTTATTTGTAATTAGCATTTTCTTTTGGATTCCTGAGATGTACATATTGAGCGAGTTACAGCAGGATGAGCTGGGAGCAGCCACATTTCTACATGCATTGATTACTTTTACAGGTTGCTCAAATTTCAACGGGCAAACTGCACATGCAGAATTCGTGTCAGTGCAGGAAACGCTACTGATTTTCCTAGACAATTAACCAACTAGGCTGATGCAACATCATAATCTATTAGAGTAATGTATTAAATTCAAACAATTAACTGGATGTAAATTATGATTGAGCTTAAAGAAGTGATAGTTCAGGTGAATGTATAGAGTTTAGGTACAATCCACACATTTTAACATTTAAGTTTTACTTTTTTTAGTTTAACTAAAAAATAGGAAATAGTATAATATTATGTATTGTGGAATGCACATAGAATCCCAGTTTATCTTCTAATTTAGTTATGTTTCACAAGTGCTATTTTTCATGGCATCTCAATGTTTAGTTGTTCAGTATGAAATCAGCATTCTGTTAGAGAAAACCCAGAAGATTTTTTATTTTTCACATCAAGAAATTAAATAGAAGCATTAATTCATGATAAGAGAGTAAGTGGATGTCTCGGGGAACATATTATCTCATCAAACACATGAAGTATAGTCATCTATCAACTGCAACAAATACATTTATTCTGCATATAACTGAGTTCATAATTGCAAAATACATGGAGAATTGAATGAAGTTATCAGCATCAACAAAGCTGTGTTGAAATAGGAACACATTAATTATAAACTGAAACCCATGATTTACAAGCAAAAGCCGACTTGTAAAGATCCAAAAGTAAAGTAAAAATATGACATAAAATATGATAATATGATACCTTTATTGACTTTACATGAAGACAGTATTCTAAATGATGTATCAGCAGTATCTGATGAGAGCTTCCTGGAGATGTATGAATAAACCACCCCTTTACAGTCATTTAGAACATTGATACGACTAGACTGCGACACAACATATCTGTTATCATCAATACTTATCTGCCCTCCAGATATCCTTAGGGCAGCCTCAGCAATTGCATGTTGACACAACGGTCTGCAACACTCCTTGAGAGGATCAATAGAGGCACACAAATCAAGCAACTTTCTTGTGTTTACTGTCATTTCGAAGGTTGCCACATCATTTACAGGACAGGATCCACCAGTGAGGTTTGATGATTTGATTGAACAAAGTGAAGGAATTCCATTAATTGCTCCCCTGCTCACTAATATACTCACAATGTCAGAAAAACAATCACTAGCCACTGCCGTTTGAACTACCAATTTATCTGAGGAGCTGCTGTAAAATCCCTGGAATATGTAGAGAAGGCTATTGAACTGAGGGCAGCATATAACATTTGCAGCAAGTGGGGCTAGCCAACTGGAACAGTCAGAGGCAGTTTTTGTTAATATAGTTGAGATAGCGGAAAAATTTATGGGGCACTTCCCAGTTAGTACCGGTTCGTATGATTGAGGAAAATTTGGGTACATAGGTGAGGAAGATTCATTCTGGGGCAGATAAGGAGGGATCATGGAAGGAGATATTTGAATGGGGTAAAAGATTCCAGTGCTGGGTGGAGTAGCCATCTCAGATATAGAAACTTCCTGGCTTGAAGCAAAATGTGTTTCCGGTGAAAGTGATTCTTGTAATCCAGATAGCAAGAGGATCAATAGCAGGAACTGGTGACAAATAGAACCTGCATAAATAAAATATTGGTTAACATAGTCGAGGTTAAAAATATTTTCAAAATGAGGATTTAAGGTTCAAAATAATTATTTCATCCCTCTATTGAGTTTACGCTTGAAGTAAGAAACAGTTTGAAAATAGAGAATAGCTTTACCACCCATGTAGTAGTATCAAGCTACACAAGTTACAGCTTAATTGAATCAGCAGATGGGTCACTTGATTGCAAAAATACCTACAAGATAAATAACATCATATGAAATTGAGCAAGGAGATAATAAATTCTTAGACAGTTATTGAATGCAAAAGAACAAAAAGCATCAAGATTCAACTAATTTAGTTGGACAAATCCCATTTTCCAGAAGTCAGAATATACCCAATCCATATTAGTCTTCACTTAGTGTGCCAATCTACCCAAAAAATGGAGTGATGGGATTCAATCCTATAGAGATGCCCACATATAAAATCCCTAATTTATCATTCACTAGTTTTTCCATTTTCTCTTTCACTTCCACATCCAGCATTGTAGCTAAATACAAAAATAAAACATCCAAAAGAAAATGTCAACAAATAGAAATCTGAATCCCATTAAATTGCCACTTACTACAGAAAAAAAATAAAAGCATATACAATATATAAATGCTTTATCAAAAGAACCTCATTGTACATAAGAAAATGCACAAAAGCAGAGGCGAAGAAAACCATGCAATAGAACAATATCCAGAAGTAGACAGTTTCCAGTGAGCACCAAAAGTATAGTAAGAACTTCTCAATGGAAAAGGAGAAAATGAAATGCAAGATCAGCACGACATTTTTAATGTTGTGCCAATACCAACAATAAAGAAATAACAAATCGTTGATTGAAGCACAGAAAGGCAATAAAAGAAAAACATCAAGATACGAACAATCTGAAGTACGAGGATGTTGAACTCAGATTTCCTAAGCAATCAGGGGTAAATTTCCAACAATCAAGGATATAAAAATGAGCTGCGACCATACCTGAAGATGTAGGACCCATGAGGAATTTCTGAGATTAGAAGGGGGAAATAGAGCTAATCCGTGAAGTTATAGGATAAAAAAGAATCGAAACCAGTAACAAACTTGGAATCTGTAGCAACAGTGAGTCAGATAAGTGGAAAGAGTTCAGAGACTAAATCGAGAAACCCTCACGGGAGCTTCATTCTGCTTTAAACCAAAGGAGATGGTTTCAGGGACATCATTATCAAATTGTGTATTATTATGGTAAAAGAGCCGCCTTAATTATTTATTTTATTGCATTAAGATAATAAGGATAGAACAAACAAAATGAGAAAAAATATGTTTTTGGGGGGAATGATAGGTAGGTGTATATTTTAAACTTTTTTATATAATAAATATAAAGATAAATAGAATAAATATGTAAAATCCTAATAATTCTATTAATTTTTAAAAGAGGTTGGCAAGGTGCATGTAGATATGTTTTGTTGGTGTGAGCTAAAGTCTCTCTTGTTATGAAATCACATAGGGGTTATTGGATAATTTTGGAACACATTTTACTTATGGGTTTTGAAAGATTGATATTTAAGTGTAAAAGGTGAATACAAGTAGAGGATTAGTAAAAATGAAATAGATACTAAGTAGATAATAATTAATTCGTTTTCAATTAAAATGATAATTGATATTAATTTGATTGTTACAAGAATAAAAAATTAGATTCGCTGTAAAATAGTTAACAAAAATATTGTTATATCATGTTGGTAACGAGGGTGAATCCAAGTTTATAAATTAGTGATCGTGTCTAAATGAGTCTAAGAGTGGCATTGTCGAGCACATTTATATTCAGATTTCGTATAATCTAAATTAATCGATTTTTGAGTTTATTTAATAGAAAATTGAATGTATAATTTTTTATTATTTTTATTTTTCCAAGAACCGGCTGAAAATGGGGTGAACCAGGCTAAAAATTATTGAACTGGCTGAAAAATTCGTCGAAAATTAGTTCGCTACAATGCATACTGGTCGACGTACCACACATGTGTGTTGTCTCATTCACTTGACCCCGACCTAATTTCTTTAAAAATAACCGATAAACATCGGTAGATAACCCGATGACCACCGCTTAGAAAATTAATTAATTCACATGGCTATAAGCTATGGATTGATGAAAGAGAGCTAGAGTTGGATTGTCATGGAAATCTAGAATTTAACCATATAAATTGCAGGTGTTCCCTCATCAGAATTCAACCAGAATACTCTCTACAACACATACAACTCTCAATTCTAGTGACCCGAATTTCAAAGAGCATAGCTCCACCGTTCGACCACCTTAAAACGCAATCTTAGTGTCACTGGAAAGTTGAGGAAGCCAGCTTTCCAACGCCACCTCTCCCAACTCTCAAACTTCCGGCATTAGTGTTGTAAACCCCGTCCCTGTCATAGGAAAGCTGGATTTGGAAATCTGAAAATATTTAAAAGAAAACCAATGATCTAAGTGAACCGAAAATGGTAAATAAGGGTCAGAACAAGAATTTGGAAAATTCCAAGTAGCCAATAAATCACAAAAAAATCATGGAGAAGAACCATGAAGTGGATGGGATGTGAAAACTGGTCCGATTCAAGGTGAACCGATTCAAAAATTTATTTTTCTAGGTGGCTTAGAAATATCAAAATGGAAAATTAAAGCCACAATTAAATAGAAAATAAATTTAGAATAATTTAGAAATTTTAAAATTTTTGGAATACCGGTTGAATCGGGCCTGAACCGGTTGATTTACGTTTTCGAGTCATCAAACCTGATTGGACCAAACCGGTCAATGGTCCAGCCGGTCAATGGAGCATTTCTAGGTTAGTGTCCAGTTAGCAAGTGCGACCAATCAACACGCGACACGTGTGCAAAGCGAGCCTAGTCAGTGTTAACCAATCAGAAGATGACACGCGCCCTTGGTCAACGGTCAAGGGAGGAAAATCCAACTTAGAGAAGATTGACCAATAGGAGAGCGACACATGTCTAATGTCAGAAAGGCCCTATCAGCAAGGCTGACCAATGAGGAGATGACACTTGGCAAGGAGGCCACATCAGCATCCAACAATGATGTTAGAGAAACGACCGACCAATCAGAGGTCAATACATGGCAGAGCCACATCGGATGACCTCAGCCAATCAGAGGCTGACACATGGCGGTGGCGCTGTGCATCATGAGGGAAATCTGACATATTTAAATCTGTCAATCACAGGATGCCACGTGTCATGATCAATGGCTGATCAAACACAGTTAGCAACCACGTTAGAACGAGCGGCCAATAGGAGGCCGCCACGTGTCCGATCAGCGATTCAAAGATTGACTAGGCTGTTGAGTAGGAAGCCACATCAGTAGAGCCAGCCAATCATAGAGCACAATGTGGCAAATCCGTAGTGCGAGCTTCACACGTGCGGAGTAGTGTCATCTTCAATCTTAGACTAAAGGTAGCCCGCGAATGCTGGAAGAGAGACTAGATCTCTCGCGCTAGAATAGGGTGAGACAGATAACGACCGATAACCCTGTCAGTTGCCGATGCCCCTATATAAGGAGCACCCACCCACTCGGCCTCTCCATCGCTCGAACGACTCCTAAAGGTAGACTGCTCCCTTTTCCGATGAAGTGCAGACTAGAGCTCTGGCGTCAGACATTTTCTCAACCTAAGGAGCTCCGATTGGTGGCGACAAAATCGGGGAGAAGTCCCCCGACTAGCCGCACCCTTAGCTCGAATAGAGAACTCTCGGATGGGCGCTAGAGGGATTGCACCGTGAAGCTGCTCCGATGGGCTCGAAGTAGCAAACCTCTGGCCAATGGAATTCAGGACGCCTCCGACCTCCTTTGTCACGCCCCGACCCGGGTTGGTCGGAACCCTGTGAGCAACCCGCCACTCCCTTTGGTCTAAGAAGGATTCTTCTTTCTAAACCGCGAGGAGTCAGGCGTCCTTTTCACCTAGTTTCCTAGAATAGCATTATACAAAAGTTGAGTAATTTAAAAAATAAATACCTGACTTAGGGTTCAGCTTCAGGAAATCTTCTGAGGTTTTTGTCTTCTTTCTTGAAATGGTTAAAAGGGAGAGGGTGAGTTTCTATAACTCAGTGAGTGGGTGTTGGGAGTGAGTTTTAAAGATTGTTTAACAAAACCATTCCAAACTCTTTCACCATTTTCAAAGCCTTTCACCATTTTCATTTATTTTGTGTGTTTAGCTCTTTTAGCACATCCTCTTTCCTTAGAAAGCATTTAGCAAACATACACACACCCTTTATCATAAAGGGTACACACATTTGTAGATGTAGTACTCCGACCGCACCCACTTGGGGATCAACGCGACTTTGCTATCCACCCTGATAGAAGTTCAACCACTTCTACCTTGAGTCTGAGTGACGCCATGAGTGCCATGCCTTTAGACCCCATAATCTCTTTGTGTCTGTATGAGGAAGTAGATCTCATCTTGACCCCACCCCAGTCTCGTGCACATGAAGCCCAAACACAGTAGCCTCATGACTAATTGGTACGACGAGAAGCCTAAACACAATAGCTTCTTGCCCTTATTGCCACCATGTCATCCAACAATCCTTGGAACCCATCACTACCCCTTATAGGCGTCTTGATGGTCCAGAATCAAATTACATGCACAAACAATAGTTTTCACATATAGCTATTATCTTTGGTGCCGAGGTCTAACGGCACCGACACTCGACCTAGCGTGTAGTTGTTTGCCTGACCGGTCTGTTGACCTAGTCTTGGCGCACTGCCACTAGCCCATCGAGCCTTGTCAGTCCTGACTTGGTACCGTGGCAAATCACATAGATTTTTTCTAGTTTAATGAGAGTTTTCATGGCTCTATTACTTGTGTTTGTCTACAGTGTAAACTTCGTCCCTTAAAGACAAGGAAATCAGGGAAAGAACCAGTCAACCCGGGTGAGAAAACTGAACCAATTCACGAACCCCAAACATTTGAGAAAGGGCAAAACGAGAAATTTACAAATCCCGAGTGACCCAAAAAGTCATAAAAGTCATGGAAAAGGACTTTGGGATGAATTAGAAGTAAAAACCAGACCGGTTTAGGTGAACCAGAATGAACCAGTTTGAACTACTATTGAACTGGTTTCTAAATTCATATTTCTAGGTGGAATAGAAAATTCAAATTGGAGAATTGAGGCCACCATTGGATAGAGAATAAATTTAGATAAATTTACAAATTTTTAATTTTAAAAAACTTGGTTGAATCAAGCCTGAACCATCTGGTTTAAGCATTGAACCTAGTTCAGACCGGTCTAGTCCAGTTCGGAACAGTGTCGTCTTCTTCCTTTAGATGATAACACTGTTCACTCGTCAAAAAATTGAGCAGCACCGGTGAAGATGAAAAGTCTCTGGCCAGGAAGTTTCAAGCAATGAATGACCACCGTAAAGGCGTCAATCAGACATCCAAAAAGTCTCTGAGCTTCCTATATAAATAGCTTCTCCTCATTCATCCTCTTCACACCTGAAAACTCCTTTCTCTCCATACTACTCCATTTTCCGGTGAAGCTCGAACCAGAGCTCCAACATAAGGTCTTTTTGAGCCAAAGAAATCATGGTCGATTTCTATAGATTCAGGGAGAAATCAGCTAGCCAATGGCAGTCTTCATTTGCTTAGAGTATCGCTAGAGAAACGCCTACGTGATCGAACAGTGAAGCAGCTCCAACGGACTGAAGCTACCCTATCTCGGTCGAGCTAAAAACGGCCAATTTGAGCCCTTCTCAAGCCAATCCAAGCTCTCCCAACACTTCCACAGCCCTCATACGACTGAATTAGAGTTAAAAGGTAAGCCAATTTGGCTACCCTCTATAATTTCCGATCAGTGCTAGAGAGAGAACCGACGAAACTTCACTGACCAAATTCTCCCTCAATTTGGCATCAATTGATGTGATTCTTGATCCTAGGAGAAACCTTAGGATGAGAGCTATCTGCCCAGATCAAAAGCTCAGACTGCCGCACCCCTACGGTAAGCTTTCGAAGCTTTCTCTCTCGAAGTCCAATTTTCTAACGAAGCTCCGTTTGAGCTCATTTCCGATCCAAATGACGTGATTCAAAGTTCCATTGAATTGTATGGAAGTGTAGGAACTCAATTTTACCATCAATTTCAACAATTAACCTCGATTGATTGGTCAATTTGATGAAATCAAATTCAAATAGGTTGAAAGGGGAAATTGGGGGAAATTTCAAAAATTCGAGGCACTAAATGCAATTTCCCAAAATTGAGGGCCAATTGGCCATGGAAAAGATGTTGGAGGACCAATTGGTCAATTTTTTTGGTATTTTTGGGGTGAAATTTACCATTTTTGTAAAGTAGGGGCAAAATGGTAATTTTGGAAAAGTTAGGGACCAAATTGGGAATTTGGGAAACTCGAACCCCTTTTTGTGATTTTGAATAAATTGAGGTCCCAAAGTAAATTTTAGAACTTTCGGGACTCAATTTGGGGGGAAATTGGCATTAGGGACCTAAAGTTAAAGAAAAAGAACTTCAGGGACCTAAATGCAAATAATAAAAAGTTTGGGCATTAAATTCATTCGTGATGAATGAAGGCTATTAGGCCAAAGGATAATGAACAAGGATGTTTGTAACATGTACGAATATGAAGTACCGGGAACGCCAGCAAGGCTAAGCTCATGTGAAGGCAGAAATTGCTTTAAGAGGAGTTCACTACACTATCGGGTGAGTGAGAATTTTCACATCATACTCGATTGGGGTAATGAGTATCTCGGAATGAAAAACCACTACTAAGTGGAATTTTAACATCACACCTGGATGAGGTGATGTGAAAACTACATAGGAAAACTACTTAATGGTTGAAGTAGATCATACTTGGTTGGTGTGATGAACTTCCTAGAAGGAAGTGAAAAACCTATTTACCAGTTGTAAGCAAAGATGCAATCACACCGGTTGGTGTGATCAACGAGTGAAAAGATATTTTTGTTAGAAGTATTCTCCCTTGATTGTGTGCCACTACTTAAACATTTTGGGGGACCTTCTTGATGGGAGCTCGAATAGCTCAGATAGGCCGGAGGCCTTGGTTTTGGAAATTGGGGGCTAAAATGCCTGATTTTTTAAAATCTCGTACAGTTGGCCCAAGGTTAGTTGGCACGAGTAGGAGCTCATAAACAAACATGAGATTAAGCCACAAAAACTTTAATGAATGATATGTTTGGCCATGGTACCAAGACGGGACCAACATACTCGATGGACTGGCGGTAGTGCAACAAGATAGGTTGATGGACCAGTCGAGACAAATAGCTGCAGGTCGAGTTGAGGGTCCGGGCCGTTGGACCAATGGCACCAAAGATTATATGGCTTATGAGGAAAACTATTATTTTGTGCATGCATTGAGGTTCGGGACCATTAAGACGCCTAAGAGGGGTAGTGATGCGTCTTAGGGGCTACTGGATGACATGGTGGAGATAAGGGCATTTTGTCATTCCAACAGTCATAGAAGCTCGATGTAGCTTCATGCGCATGAGACTGGGATGGGGTCGGGATAAGGTCTTTGTCCTCATATGAACCCAGAGTTTCTTTTTGGGTTTGAGGGTCGGATGTTGCGTACATCAACTCTTTCTCAAGGTAGAAGTGAATGAGCTTCTATCTAGGTGGTCGGTAAAGTCGCTCCAATGCCACAAGTGGGTGAATTGGATAGGTTGCCATGTGAATGTGTGATCCCTTCATGATGAAGGGCGTGTGTTGATTATTAAACATACCAACTATGGTTAAAGAGAAATAATGGTTTTGAAAACTAAGAAATTGAGGAAGAAATGGTTTTAAAGAAAATAAGGAGGCTGGCACACTTCAATTTAAACTATTTTCTTAAACTTATATTTCAAATACCCATTCACTGAGTTTTCGAACTCATCCCCTCCCTTTACCCCTTTTCAGGAAACCAAGGGAAAAATCGGCTCGAAGACCTTCAACTAGCTAAACCTACAAGACAGGTACACAAGTTCAAATTTTTATGTAGTTTTGTTTAATGTTATTCTAGGAAATGTATAAGTTTAAAGGATGCCTTACTCTTCACGGTTTAAAGAAGGGGAAAACCCTTAATAAATCGGAAGAGTGGTGGGTTACTCATGGGGATCCAACCAAATTGGGTTGGGGTGTTACATATGGGCTCTAGCCCATGCCCACTAGCCTTAGGCCCACTTCACAAGTTTTTCAAAACTAGGCCTTGAGCCCTATGAGTTCAAAATCGAGGCCCCCGACCTGTTGGAGCTGTTCTAGCTCTCGTTAGGAAAGTCTCTCAAAGTGTTTAAGCATTTGCACACAGTTAGGGGAGAACATTTCCGACAAAATTTCTTTTAGCTTAAAGTACTCATCACACCAACCGAGTGTGATGGTAGGAGTAGGTCCACTCACAAGTGGATTTTCACTTCTAAAATCGTGCTTATCGCCCCAACCGAGTATTACATTTAAATATGCCTAGTCATGAATAGTAAGTAGGTTTTCCTTTCATAAAAGTGAGATCATCATCCCAATCAGGTATGACATTTAAAATGTTCTACTCACTCGATAACTATGACGTGTTCATCCCCAGTTAGCTTTCTAAGTCTTGTTCAAGCTCCTTCATTCACGTCATTATCCGAATTTGTTCCTGCACGGTTTGAGTATCCTTATAAGGAACGACTTGTCATGAATAACCCTTCTATTTTCATATATTTACATTTAGGCCCTTATTTTTGCCTTATTGCAATTATGTCGCTAAAGTCCTTAATCTTTGTCTTTAGGTACCTAGATGCTCAATTATTTTCAATCAAGTCCCTAGGGTTTCCAATATCCCTCTTGTGTCCTTAATTTTCTCAAAATTGTAAATGGGGCTCAAAATTTTCCAAATTGGTAACCAACTTTTCCAAAATTACCGTTTTGCCCCTAACTTCCAAAAATGGCCAATTGGTCTCAATTCTTTCAAAAATTGACCAGTTGGTCCTCCAACATCTTTCTCATTTCAATTTGATCTTGCATTTTGAGAAAATACGTTTAGGACCTTCAATTTTTCGAAATCCCCAATTTCTTTCCCCAATTTCACCCCTTTCTACTGACCCGATTTGATTTCTTCAAATTGGCCATTCACATGGGATTAATTTCTCAAATTGGTGGTGTGAATTAGTTTCTACACTTCCATGCAACCCAATTGAGCTTTGAATTGCATAATTTGGGTCTGAAATGAGCTCAAACGGAGATTTGCCGAAAAATTGTACGTAAAGAGAGAAACCTTTGAAAGCTTACCATCGGGGTTGTGATGATCTGAGTTCTTGATCTAGGAAGTTAGCTCTTGTTCTCAGGGTCCTTCTAGGGTCAATAATTTTGACAATTGGTAACAAGATCAATGGGAATTGATCAAAAAAATCTGTCACTTTCTCTCTTTAGAATCGAACTGCACCAATGGTGGAGGGTCGAATTGGCTTACCTTTCTCCTCTAGAGAGGCCGTGTGATTGCTTGGGTGCTAAGGAAAGGCTTGCTTTATCTATAAGAGGTTTGAATTGGTCGAATTTAGGTCTGCCAAAATAGTGCAACTTCGGACCGATGGAACTACTTCACTGTTTGATCTCGTTGGCACTTCTTCGACGATCCCTGGGTCGATGAGAGGTTGTTGTCAGGTAGCTGACTTCTTCCAGAGTCTATAGGACCCGAGTTTGTCTTCTAAGGCTGAGAAAAGTGCCCAAGTTGAAGCTCTGGTTTAATCTTCACCGGAAAACTGTGCACTCTGGAGAGGGAGGTGATTTGAGGTGTGTGGATGATGAATGGAGGGGAGCTCTTTATATAGAGAGCTCGGAGACCCTCTACTCTACTACTTTCCATTCTTGTCGAGCTTATCCTCCTCCAAAAATGCCCAAATTGGAGGAAATATTCCTTTCACTGGAAAATGAATGTTTTTCTGCATTGATGAATAGTGTTGTCATCCAAGGAAGATGATGACACTATTCCAGATTGGACAGGTCCGATCTTACTAGGTTCGACAATGAAAATTGGTCGGTTCAGGCCTGATTCGACCAATTTTCTAAATATTAAAAATTTCTAAATTAATCTAATTTTATTCCCCATCTAATGGTGGCATCAATTTTTCAATTTGAGATTTTTAAGCCACCTAGAAAAATGAATTATCTAATTCGATTCATTATGGTTCAACCCGGTTCAATCTGGTTCAATTCTGGTTCACCCTGAATGAGTCCGGTTTTCTCATCCAATTTCCTTCATGATCCTTCCCCATGATTTTTGTGACATCTTGGTCACTTGGGATTTTCTAATTTACCATTTCAACCCTTCTTTATCATTCTCGGTTCATTAAGTAGTTCGGTTTTCTCATTAAATTGACCGGTTCTTTCCCGGTTTCCTTAATCCAAGATGACGGGTTTCAAATCATGCATCTGAAATCGACCTCCCATGACTCCCCTGAGATGACCCTCAATGCCCTTCAATCTCCAAATAAGCCCATTCCACCTCCATTCAATTGAGTCCTACAATTCTAGAGAGAGAAAGTTGCATGAGTTTAGTGACCAAATCCCCCTACCTAGGATACCAATTGGGGTGAATTGCTATCTTCGGAGGATCCTCCGATGAGGTCTAACTCCACAAATCTAGAGCTCCGACAACCGCACCTCCATCGGTAAGAATTCAAAGAACTCTCTCTAAGTTTAGTTTTCCGATAAAGCTTCATTTGACCTCATTCCGAGTCCAAAAATAACAATTCAAAGCATAGATTGATCATGAGAAGGTTGATTAGTAGCATGCTAGGAGAAAATTGAAATGGTTTTGGCTTTCAATTTGACGATATTGGATCTCGGGGTAAAAGTGACGAATTGGGGAAATTTTGGGGATTTTCGGAAATTGAGGGACCTAAGTGCAATTTTCAGAAAAATTGAGGGCTACTGAGAAATTTCAAAGAAATTGTGGGCCAATAGATCATTTTTAGAAATTAGGAGCAATTTGGTAATTTTTTGAAAAGTTGTGACTGAATTGTAATTAAAGGAAATTTGAGAGAAAAAGGGGGGCCCAATTGTAAATAGGGCATAAATTATGAACTTGGGTGCAAATACCTAAAAATATAGGATCCTTTATGTTGGTCTCTTATAAGAATACTCGAACCGTGTAGATTCCTGTGTTCGAGAACTGGTGCAGAGAAGCACAACATGGATTGGGACCCGGTCGGACGAACACATCACTTGTCATGCCCCGACCTAGTTTGGTTGGATCCCCGTGAGCAACCTGCTACTCACTTTGGTTTATCAAGGGTTTCACCATCTTTTAAACCACGAGGAGTAAGGCGTCCTTTTTCCTATTTTTCTTGGAATAACATTATACAAAACTGAATTTATTAAATATTACATACATGTCCTAAGGTTTGGATATAAGAAGGTCTTTAGGGTTGGTTTCCCTTGGTTACCAGAAAAGGGGTAAATGGAGGGGTGAGTTCTACAACTCAATGAGTAGGTGTTGGGAGTGAGTTTTTATGAAAATGACTTTAAATCAAAGTGTGCCAAAATCCTTATTTCTTTTAAGAATGATCTTTCACAAATTCTGATTTTTTCAAAAGCTCTTTCCATTTTCCATTTGGTGTGTTGATCAAATAACACACGCCCTTTATCAGGAAGGGAACACACATTCGTAAGTGCAGCCCATCCACTTCTACCCTAGGTTTGAGTGGATGTTCTCGACATCTAACCCTCAGACCCGAAAACAACTCCGTGTCCGTATGAGGATAGAGATCTCATCCTAACCCCACCTAGGTCTCATGCGCAAGAAGCTACGTTGAGCTTTCCGACTGCTGACACGATGAACTGCCCTTATCTCCACCATGTCATCCAGTAGCCCTTAGGACACATCACTACCCCTCTTGGGCATCTTGATAGTCTTGTACCTCAAGTGCATGCATAAAACAATAATTTTTACATTTTCACATTTGGCCATTTATGTTTGGTGCCACTAGTCCAACGACCTCGACCCTCAACCCGACCTGCAGCTGTTTGTCTAGGCTGGTTTGTCAACTTGGCCCTAATGCACTGCTGCCAATCCATCGAGTACTATATGTCCTGAAATGGTACCATGGCAGAAACACACAACCATTTCATTAAAATTTTTCATGGCTTTCATAACTCATGTTTGTTTACGAGCTCCTGCTCGTGCCCACTAGACTTGAGCCTACTACACATGATTTTCCAAAACTGAGCATTTAAAACCACAAGTTAAAAAAAATTGAGGCCTCTGGCCTATCTAGCTGTTCTTGCTCCCATCAAGAAGGTCTGCCAAAAGGTTTAAGCATTGGCACATAGTCAGAAGATGACACTTCTGCCCAAAAATTTTCATGGCTCACAATCTTATTTGTCTATGGGCTCCAGCCCATGCTCATTGGCCTTGGACCCACTTCACAAGTTTTCAAAACTAGGCCTTAGGCCCTATAAGTTCAAAATCGAGGCCTCTAACCTATTAGACTCGTCCCAGCTTTCCTCAGAAAAGTCTCCCAATTTTTTTTAGCAGTATCACGTAGTCAGGAGAGATCATTTCTAGAAAACGGTTTTCAATTTCAAAAAGGGTACTTATTATCCCAACCGGGTATGATATTAAAAGTCCCACTCATAGTGGTTTTTCAAGTTATGTGTATGTTCATCTCCCTAACTAGGTATAACGTTAAAAGTCTCACTCACTCATTAACTATGATATGTTCATCTCAGCTGGATTGCCAATCCTCTTTGTCTTCCTATACCGACGGAGCTGCAACAGTTGGAATTCTTGATTTGGGATGGTATCTCTTTTCTAGGAGGTCCATCGAGGATCAAGAGCAACTCCAATTCTCGTCTTGAGCAATGGGAATTTAGTTAGTGAAATTGGGGCATTTTATCTCTCTAGAACTAAGCTATTCTAATGTGGGAAGGCTGAATTGACTTACATGTGTACTTTGAGAAGTCGAGAGTAGGCTGGAGAGACTTGGGGAGAGCTTGGTTCGGCTGCAAGAGGTCGGGATGGCTGAATTGGGATTGGGTAAAATAGGGCAGCTTGGAGTCCTTCGGAGTAGCTTAACTATTCGGACTCGTTGACGCTTCTCATGTGGTCTTTAAGCTGAGTGGAGGGTGTCGTTGGGTAGCTGACTTCCTCTGAAATCTATAGAACCCGAATTCGCCTTCTAAGGTGGAGAGAAGTGCCTAAGTCGAAGCTCTAGTTTGAGCTTTTTTGGGAAATCGAGCACTTATTCTTCTTCGAGTGTTTGTGGGATGAGGAGGATGAATGGATGGGAGCTCTTTATATAGGGAGCTTGGGGACCCTTGGCCATACCAGTTTCAAATTGGTCGAGTCTTTCCTCTTCAAAAACTGCCATTATTGGAGGGAATATTCCCTCGTCGAAAATGGAAAGCAGAATCCTCCCATGAATATTGTTGTCATCTAAAGGAAGGAGACGATAGGTGGGATTTGGAGAATTTCGATCTGGGCAGATAACTCTCATCTAAGGAACCCGACCACACCTTCTTTGGCTCAAAAAGGATGCTATGTCAGAGCTCTGGTTCGAGCTTTATTAGAAAATTGAGTTGTTGAGGGAGAGTGAGGTTTTCAGGTGTGTGAAGGATGAATGGAGAGGGGCTCTTTATATAGGGAGCTCGAGGTCTTTCCGACCGTCCGTTTGGAACGTTAATGACAGTCATTGATGGTCTGAAACATACTAAATGGAAACATTTCCTCTTCATCGGCGCTGCTCGATTTTCCAACAAGTGAATAGTGTTGTCATCTGAATAAAGAAGATGACACTGTTTTGAACTAGACTAGACCGGTTCGAATCGGATTCAACGCTTAAACTAGTCAGTTTAGGCCCGATTCGATCGAATTTTTCAAAATTAAAAATTTGTAAGTTCATCTAAATTCATTCTCTATCAAATGTTGGCCTTAATTCTCTAATTTGAATTTTTTAAGCTACCTAGAAAAATAAATTTAGCATCTAGATCAATAGTGGTTCAAACTAGTCCAAATTGGTTCAATATTATTCGGATCTGGTTCACTTGAACCGGTCTGGTTTTCTTTCCCCAATTATCCTAAGATTACTTTCCAAGATTTTTATGACCCTTTTGGTCATTCAGGAGTTGCGAATTTCTCAATTTGCTCATTCTCTATGATCGGGATTTGTGAACCGGTTTGGTTTTTTCACTTAGTTTTACCGGTGCTTTCCTCGATTTTCCTTAACTCCCAAGGGCGGGGTTCCACCCATATCCTACATCAATATATAGAATTAGATCGTCCATTGATGTGTGTTCGCACACCTTTCACGGAAAGTCATAATATCATGATTATTGCTCATAACATAAATATATACCCCAAAATTGTTTGAGTAGCTTCACAAATTCATGAGATTATATTGCTGGAAAAGAATCTTCTAAGCAAATCATGCTGTTTAAATTTGCAAATAATGTCGTGTCATCGGTCCAATCGGACTCGATGCCAGAAATTCTACTCATTGTTATCCGGGGACATGTTCACCGGAGAGATTCCCAAATCTTCATAATCCTCTCGCACGATCATGTATGTTTTGCTCCCTATATATCATAAATGGTTTAATAATTGTTCTTCGAGTGGTAAACCGAGCATTTATTACACTATACCATAATATTTCCAAAAAATATAATTTTTCCATTACACCCTATTTCTTAATTAAGTTTATGTCTATTAATAAGAAAGTAATTTCTAACTTTTTTACCTTCTACTCGGAATCATATACTTGAATAATCTGGGCCAGTCGTTAAGGCTCAAGACTTCCTTCGTACTCCAATTATGTCTTTAGGGGCATCTTCATAATTTTAGTATCCTGACTTTATTTATCCTTCCAAATATGGCATTGATGGCATTATTGTAATTTTATTAACTTTACAAGGGCATTTTGGTCATTTAAATCACCCAATGTCATGCCCATAATTTTATTAACTTTGGGAGGGCAATTTAGTAATTTGGGCTAGGATGGCCTAATGGTAATTTTTTCTAAGTCTCGAGGTAACTTGGTCATTTTGTAGGAGAGGGACAAGCTCCTAATTTCTTTGTTGAGGTGGTGGCATAATCGTCAATTTGCCCCCTTTCACTTACCCTTCCTAAACCTGATACCTCACATGTCATTCAATCATGTTTTTCCTCTATGTTTGTAGGTCATCGAACATAGGTCTCCAAGCTTGGCTTCGTCATCCATTTGTTGCCATTTGTTAGTGTTCTACTTGTGAGATAGTCTTTGACGTCATGGTTCCGCTACCTCCCTTCCTTCATTGTAAATTCTCGATTGTTGTTTGTTTTTGGAAGCCCTAACTCATCCACTGATGATGTACGTCAAATGCTATCATTGGTGACTTCACAAGTGATCTCATTCTCTTAGGAACCAATGTGCATTCCAAGTGTTTGAGTCTTTATCTTCTTTCTCGTCATGTGGCTCGGTCAGGATGAGGTCTCTGTTCTCAAATGGACACGAAGAATTATTACAGGATTGAGGGTCGAATGTCGCGAACATCCACTCATTCTTAGGGTAGAAGTGGACATACTTCTATCTAGGTGGCCGATAAAGTTGCTCCGACGCCACAAGTGGGTTTAGTGGATGGGCTGGCCTACGATTGTGTGTTTTACCTTCATGAAGAAGGATGTGTGTTAGGTGATGACACACCATGGTAATAAGAAATAACTTTTGAAAACCGATATTGATGATGGGAAAACTTAAGTAAATTAAGGAGCCTGACACACTCCATTTTTGGTAAACTACTTTTCATCGAACTTAAATTTTTTTATTAAAAACTCATTCACTGAGTTTTAGAAACTCATCCCTCTTTTTATCCCTTTTTCAGGAATTAGTGAAAATGACTAATGATAACACCAAGCCTTACCCTCTATCAGGTATGCTTAAATTCTATTAAGCTTGCATTTTATTTGATGTCTTTCCAGGGAACAAGGTTGAAATTACGCCTGGCTCCACTTGAGTTAAAGAAGGAGGAAACTCTTCTTGAACCAAGAGAGCGGCGGGTTGTTCACGGGGATCCAACCAAACCGGGTCGGGGCGTGACAACTAGAGTGGTATTAGAGTCTAGTTCCCTTGAAACATTATCAATATTATGACCTGACATTAATCCAACTTTAAACTATTGTATAGGAAGGAGAGTCCCTAGGAAGTTCGCGGTGAAATCTGGTCCTCCACCCATAACCCTAAAAAAGACACCTAACCTGAGGGAGGAAGCCGTACAAAGGTTCCTAAAGGGCTAAAAACGAGTACCTAAGGACAAGGTGGAAGACTACCGAAAATTGGTGGGAGCTTTACTAGAACCGGAAGGCATCATATACCCTCCTCCTAGACAAGAAGAACTGGTATCACCTCTTAGGAGTCCAACCCCTCCTCCTCTAGTCCCACAACAACCAGAGGGGAATCTAACCAAGAAGGAGGCCTGGGATAAATATTGGGATGCATATGCCACCTTCATGAAGTTCCACCAAGTACCTCCACCTACTCAACCTGGCTTTAATCCCTCCCAATGGATGAAGTGGACCTATGAGTGTGAGGTTGACGTACTAAGGTGGTACGGATTGGAGGCCATACCTGAAATTCATCCTATTAGGGAGCGCAAATGGACCCTAGTCAATTTCTTAGAGCCTTCTGATCAAGAGTCTCACAACCGTTCTAGGGTTAATTCTAGTCCTATGACCCCAAGGGATTAGGTGGTAGAAATTTTATGTAATAAGCCAAGGTATGGCAAGAAAAAAAAAATTTCTTGAATGAATGAATGTAAAAGTTCTTCTAAAACTTTTGAGTTATTTGATAAATTCAAAACAAAATAGTATGATAATAAAAATCTAAGTAAGAGGTAGGAAATCATCTAATGAAGAAAATATGAGTAAATCTTAACCCTTGAGACTTACCCTTGGGAATACAATAAGGAAGAATCCATCTACGGGTGATCTTAAAGAAAAAGAAGTGGAATAAAGGAAAGCAATCAACAAGGAGTACAAAATCTAAGGAGTTAAAAATAAGCTCAGAGAATGAAGAATAAGGAAAAACAAAGAGGAGTAGAACATTCCAAAAGGAACCACAAGAATAGAAGCTGATCGAGAAGAAAAAGAAATAAGTATAGAGGCCACCAATAAAACATGGGAAGAAAGTAGTGTAAACCCCGTCCTTTAGTAATGAGAAAAAAATCGGGAAAAGAACCGGTCAATTTGAATTTTTAAATCGAATTGGTCTACAAGTCCAATTGTTAGGGGACAAGCAAATTAAGAAATTCTAACTCCCATGTGACTCAAAAATGTTCATAAACTTAGGAAAAGAACCCTAGGACGATATGAGGAGGAAAGACCGAAATAGTTTGAGAGAACCGGGTTTGAACCAGATAAAACCGGTTTATGAAACGAATTGATTCATGAACTGGAATTGATAGAGAATGGGTAAACCAAGACGCTTATGGATCCCTTGTGATTCAAAGAGGTTTATAATGCTTGGGAAGGAACCTTAAAACAACGTGGGAGAGAAAAAATAGATCGGTTCATGTGAATTGAACCCGAATTAAACCGGTTTAAGAACTGAGTCGGTTTATGAACCGAAATCGATTATGAGATGGTAAACCGGGAATTGTATGCACCCTAAATGACCCAAGGAGTCAGAAAAGACATGGAAATGGACTTATGAAGTAATTGGGGATGAAAACCAAATTAGTTCAGGTTAACTGGATCCGAACCAATTTGGACCGGTTTGAACCACTATTGAACCAGATCCTAAATTCATTTTTCTAGGTGGCTTAAATAATTCAAATTTGAGATTTGAGGCCACCATTGGATAGAAAATAAATTTATAAATTTTTATATTTGAAAAACACGGTTGAATGAGGGGTGAACAGGCCATTTTAAGCTTTGAACCCGGTCCGGTCCGATTCGGAACAGTGTCATCTTCTTCCTCAGGATGATAGCACTGTTCACTCGGCAAAAAATCAAAGCAACGCCGACGAAAAAGAAATATTTTCATTTGATAAGTTTTAGGTCTTCAATGCTTGTAATAAAGGTTCCAAACGGACAGTCAACGGGTCCTCGAGCTCTCTATATAAAGAGCCCTCTCCATTCGTCCTCTCCACACCTGAAAAGCTCACTCTCTCTCAATTGCTTAGTTTTCCAATGAAGGTTGAACCAAAGCTCTGATATTGGGTCAATTCTGAGCCAAAGAAGGCAAGGTCGAGTTCATTAGAACTGGGGAGAAGTCAGCTACACGGTGGTGACATTCGTTCGTTCCGAGAGTCACCGGAGAAACACCGGTGTGATCGAATAGTGAAGCAGCTCCGGCGGGTCGTAGCTGCCCTATTTTGGCCGAGTTGAAATCGGCCAATTCGAGCCCTTCTTAGGCCAAACCAAGCTCTCCCGACACCGCCTCAGCCTTTCCACAGCAGAATTAGGACCAAAAGGTAAGCAAATTCGGCTCCGTTTTAAAATTTTCGATCAGTGATAAAGAAAGAGAGTTAGCTGAATTTCAATGACGAAATTCTAATCCAATTCAACATCAATTGATGTCATTCTTGATCCTAGGAAAAATCTCTGGACGAGAGCTACTTGCCTAGATAGAAAGCTCAGACTGTCACACCCTCACCGATGAGAAATCGAAACTTTCTCTCTCTACAGTCTATTTTCCGATGAAGCTCCGTTTGAGCTCGTTTCGGTATTAAAATCTGCGATTCAAAGTTCCTTAGAATCTTATAAACATGTAGAAACTCAATTTTAACTTCAATTTCAATAATTAGAGGTGTTTGATCAATCAATTTGATTAAATCAAATTTGGCTATGTTAAAGAGTTGAAATTGGGGGGGGGGGGGGGGAATTTGGGGATTTTCAAAAATTCGGACCAAAATGTAATTTTCTAAAATTGATGGTCAATTGGTCATGATAAGAATATTAGAGGACCAATTGAGAAATTTTAGAATTTTTGGGGCAAAATTTACCATTTTTGTAAAGGAGGGGCAAAATTGTAATTTTGGGGAAATTGAGGGACCAAATTAAAAATTTGGGAAATTAAAACCTTTTTGCGGAATTTAATAAATTGAGGTCCCAAGATATATTTTAAAAGTTTCGGGACTCGATTTGAGGAAAAACCCGACAATATGGACTTAAAGTTAAAGAAAAATAACTTTAGGGACCTAATTACAAATATACATAAGTGGGTTTTCTCATTCATTTGGAACGAATGAGGGTTATTGGGCCAAAGAATAATGAACAACCATATTCATTTCGTGTAGGAGAACGAGACCTCGGGAATGCCAGTCGAGGTCCAACTTGCGAGGGACGAAACTCGGCTAAGTGGAATATCACTAAACGATCGAGTGAGTGGGTTTACTAAGGTCATACCCAGTTGGGATGATGACCACAACTTAAAGTTAAAAACTACTTACCGGTTGTGAGTGGGATTTTATATCATACCTGGTTGGGAGTGATAAGCACATCAAAATGAAAACCCACTACTATGTGGTATTTTAAACATTATGACTTAGAGTAGTGATGTGAAAACCATGCAGAAAAACTACCTACCAGTTGTAAGTAGATCATAACCGATTGGTATGATGAAACTTCCTCGAAGAAAGTTGAAAACCCACTCATCAGTTATGATCAAAGATGTCTTTATATCAGGTCGGTATAATGGACAGTGAAAACATATTTTTGTCAGAAGTGTTCTCCCCTGACTGTGTGGCAATGCTTAAACAATTTGGGAGACCTTCTCGACGGGAGCTCGAATAGCTCTTATAGGTCAATTTTTGAAAATCTCGAAGAGTGGCCCATAGGCCAATGGGCACGAGCGGAAGCTCGTAAACGATCATGATATATGTGCCACAAAACTTTAATAAGTAAATTGTATGGTCATGGTACCAAGGTTGGTCCAACATTCTCAGTCAACTGGTAGTAGTGCGACATGACCGGTCTCCGGACTAGTTGATACAAATAGCTGCAGGTTGAGTTGAAAGTCAGGACCGTTGGATTAATAACACCACAGATTACATGGCATAATAAGAAAACATTGTTTGTGCATGCACTATGAATATGAGATCATCAAAATGCTCATGAGGGGTAGTGATATGTCCTAAGGGCCTTGGACGACCCGGTGAGTATAAGGGCAGTTTGTCGTTTGGGGTGTCTATGCGAAATTTAGAGTAGCACCAAGCGCATGAGACCGGGGTGGGGACGGGATGAGGTCCATGTCCTCATACAGACACGAAGAATCAATTTCGGGATTGAGGATCGGATGTCACGTACATCCACTCATTCTTAGGATGAAAGTGGTCATACTTCTATCTAGGTGGCCGGTAAAGTCGATCCGAAGCCATAAGTGTGTTTAGTGGTCGTGCTGGCCTGTGATTGTGTGTAACCTTCATGATGAAGGATGTGTGTTGGGTGATGACACACTGTGATAAATAAGAAATGGTAGAAAAACCTGAATTATTAAATGAAGAGATTTTTGAAAAGTGAAGAGTGTGGCAGACTACAATACAATTGTTTTCCTAAAAGTTAAAAATAGACTTTTGAAAAATCCATTCATTGAGTAGTTGTACTCACCCCCTCCCTTATATCCCTTTTAGGAAGTCACGAGAAATCTGTTATTAAAGACCTGCAAATTTAAACGCATGCAAGACATGTATGATTATTTTAAATTTCTATGCAATTTTGATTTATGTTATTCTTGGAAAAGGTGCAAAGAATGCCTTACTCTTTACGATTTATAATAAGGGGGAAACCCTTCAATAAACTGGGAGAGTGGCGGATTGTTCACGAGGATCCGACCAAACCGGGTCACACCTGAACACTTCTCTCTCTCTCTCTCTTTATACTGCTCCAATTCCTGATGAAGCTCGAACCAGATTTTCAACTTGAACATTTTTCTTAACCTTGGAAGGAGAGGTCGAGCTCTTTAGAACCGAGGAGAAGACAGATATATAATAGCAAACTCCAGTCAATCTGAGAATCGCCGGCATGATGAAACAGTGAAGCAGCTCCGGGGACAGAAGCTGCCCTATTTCGGTGAAGCTGAAATCGGCCATTTCGAGCCCTCCTCAAACCAAACCAAGCCTGCCCAACACTTTCTCAGCCCTCCCACGGCCGAATTAGGACTGAAAGGGAAGCCAATTCAGCTCCACTCTACAATTTCCGGCCGGTGCTAGAGAGAGAACCGACAGAATTTCAATGATGAAATGCTAACTCAATTCGGCATCAATTGATGGGATTCTTGATTCTAGGAAGATTCTCAAGATGAGATCCATATGCCCAGATTGAAAGCTCGGATCGTTGTGCCCTCACCGGTGAGAAATCGAAGCTTTCTCTCTCTACAATCTATTTTCCGGCTAAGCTCCATTTAAGCTCGTTCCGGCGTTAAAATCTGTGATTCAAAGTTCCTTAGAATCATATGAACATGTAAGAACTCAATTTCAACTCCAATTTCAACAATTAGAGGTGTTTGATCAGTCAATTTGACAAAATCAAATTCGGCAGTGTTGAAGAGTTGAAATTGGGGAAATTTGGGGAGTTTTGAAATTCGAATGACCAAAATAAAATTTTATGAAATTTAGGGCCAATTGGGCATGAAAATAATGTTGGAGGACCAATTGAGAAATTTTATAATTTTTGCGGCAAAACTTACCATTTTTGTAAAGGAAGTGCAAAATGGTAATTTTGGAAAAGTTGGAGGACCAAATTAAAAATTTGAGAAATTAATCCCCTTTTAGTGAAATGGAATAAATTGAGGTCCTATGATAAATTTTACAAGTTTCAGGACTCAATTTGAGGAAAAACCCGGCATTAGGGACTTAAAGTTAAAGAGAAATAACTTTAGGGACCTAATTGCAAATAAATGAAAATTTGACTTTCTCATTCATTTGGAATGAATGAAGGGAATTAGGCCGAATGATAATGAACTAAGATGTTCATATCGTGTAGGAACACGAAGTACTAGAAACGCTAGGAAGGACAAGCTCGTGTGAATACAAAGAATCGGTCTAGTGGAATTCACGGTATTAACGGGTGAGTGGGTTTACTAACATCATACTCGGTTGGGATGATAAGCACAACTTAAAATTTTAAAACCACTTACCAGTTGTGAGTGGAAATTTTATATCATACCTAGTTGGGAATGATAAGTACCACTATATGAAAACCCACTATTTAGTGGTATTTTAAACATCACTACTTAGAGGAAGTGATGAGAAAATCATACGAAAAACTACTTACCAGTTGTAAGTAGATCATACCCGGTTGATATGATGAGACTTCCTCGAAGGAAGTTGAAAACCCGTTCATCGGTTATGAATGGAGGTATCCTTATATCGGGCGGTATAATGGATAGAGAAAACATATGTTTTTTCGGAAGTGCTCTCCCCTAACTGTGTGCCAATGCTTAAACAATTTGGGAGACCTTTTCGATGGGAGCTCAAATAGCTCTGATTGATTGGGGGCCTTAGTTTTGGAACTTTGGGGCTAAATGCCCAATTTTGAAAATCTTGTACAGTGGGCCCAAGGCCAGTTGGCATGAGCAAGAGCTTGTAAACGAACATGATATATGTGCCATAAAACTTAATAAGTGAATTGTTTGGCCATGGTACCAAGATAGGACCGACATGCTCTGTCAACTAGCAGCAGTGCGACATGACAGGTTGACAGACCAGTCAAGACAAACAACTGCATGTTGAGTTGAGAGTCAGAGCTGTTGGACTAGTGGCACCACAGATTACATGGCAATATAAGAAAACATTGTTTGTGCATGCACTATGAGTACGGGATCATCAAGACGCCCATGACGGGTAGTGATGCGTCCCAAGGGCACTGGACGACCTGATGGCTATAAGAGCAGTTCGTCGTTCCAGGTGTATGTGCGAAATCTGGAGTAGCACCAAGTGCATGAGACTAGGGTGGGGACAGGATGAGATCTCTGTCCTCATACGGACACGAAGAAGTGATTTCGAGATTGTGGGTTAGATGTCACGTACATCCACTCATTCCTAGGGTAGAAGCGGTCATACTTCTATTCGGGTGGCAGGAAAAGTCACTCCGAAGCCACTAGCGGGTTTAGTAGTAATACTGACTTGCGAATATGTGTAACCTTCTTGATGAAGGACGTGTGTTGGGTGATGACACTCCGGTAACTAAGAAATGGTGGAAAAACCCAAATTTTTAAACGAAGGGATTTTTGAAAAAGAAAGGAGTCTAGCACACTCCAATAATAATTATTTTCTTAAAAGTCAAAAGCTTTTAAAAACCCATTCACTGAGTAGTCGTACTCACCCCCTCCCTTAAATCCCTTTCGGGAAATCTCGTAAAGCCTACCCTTAAAGACCGTCAACTAAGATGTTTGTAAGACAGGTATGTAAAGTTTTAAATTTCATGCAGTTTTGATTATGTTATTCTAGGAAAAGGTACATATTAAAGGATGCCTTACTCTTTACGGTTTACAATAAGGGGAAACCCTTTAATAAACCGGGAGAGTGGCGGGTTGATAACGGGGATCCGACCAAATTGAATCGGGGTGTGACAATTTTGATGAAAGAATTCTCACTCAATTCGGCATCAATTGATGCAATTCTTGATCCTAAAAGTAACCTTAGGAGGAGAGCTATCTGGCTAGATTGGAAGCTCGGACCACTGCACCCCTGACGATGAGCAATTGAAGCTTTCTCTCTCTACATTCTATTTTCCACCGAAGCTCTGTTTGAGTTCATTCTGGCGTCAAAACTTACAATTCAAAGTACAATTGAATCGTATGAAGATGTAGAAACTCAAATTTAACTTTAATTTCAATAATTAGAAGTGTTTGAATGATCAATTTGATGAAATCAAATTTGGCTGTGTTAGTGAGTTAAAATTGGGGGAAAATTAGGGATTTTAGAAAATTCGAGGGACCAAAATGTAATTTTATAAAATTTAGGTTGGGCATGATAAGAGTGTTAGGGGACCAATTGAGCAAATTTTAGAATTTTTGGGGTAAAACTTACCATTTTGTGAAGTAAGGGCAAAATGGTAATTTTGGGAAAATTGGTGGCCAAATTGGGAATTTGGGAAACTTGAACCCCTTTTATGAAATTGAATAAATTAAGGTCTCAAGAGAAATTTTAAAAGTTTTGGGACTCAATTTGTGGAAAAATTGTCAATTGGGGCCTAAAATAAAGGAAAAATAACTTTAGGGACCAAATTACAAATATTTGAAAATTTGAATATTTAGTCATTCATAATGAATGAAGATGATCAAGCCAAATGATAATGAACAAAAATGTTCATTTCATGTAGGAACACGTGACATCGGGAACGCTAGCTGAGATTAAGTTCATAAGGGACGAAAATTGACTAAGAGGAATTTCACTGTACGATCGGGTGAGTGGGATTATTCACATCATACCGGTTGGGATGATGAGCACCTCAGAAATGAAAAATCACTACTATGTGGAATTTTAACATCACACCTAGTTGGAGTGATGTGAGAAACTACGCAGAAAAACTACTTATCGGTTGTAAGTAGATCTGGTTGGTATGATGAAACTTTCTCGAATGAAATGGAAAACCCGTTCATCGATTATAAGTGAACATATCCTCATACTCAGTGGGTATGATGGACAGTTGAAAAATATATTTTTGTCAGAAGTGCTCTCCCCTGACTGTGTGCCACTACTTAAACAATTTGGGAGACCTTCTTAACGGGAGCTCGAATAGCTCTGTTAGGTCGAAGGCCTCGGTTTTGGAACTTGGGGGCTAATATGCTCAATTTTGAAAAGCTCGAACAGTAGGCCTTAGGCCAGTTGGCATGAGCAAGAGCTCGTAAACAAGCATGATTTATATGCCATGAAAACTTAAGTAAATGAATTGTTTGGCCATGTTACCAAGACATGACCGACATGCTCAGTCAACTAGCAAAAGTGTGACATGACAGGTCTTCGGATTAGTAAAGACAAACAGCTATAGGTCAAGTTGAGGGTCGGGGCCATTGGACCAATGGTACTACATATTATATGACATTATGTGAAAAATGTTGATTGTGCATGCACTATGTTTACGGAACCTTCAAGATGCCCAAGAGGGGTAGTGATGTGTCCTAGGGCCCTGGACGACCTGGTGGATATAAGGGCAGTTAGTCATACCAGAAGCCTTGCGAAGCTCGACGTAGCTTCAAGTGCATGAGACCAAGGTAGGGTCAGGATGAGGTCTTTGTCCTCATACGGACATGGAGAATTGTTACGGCATAGAGGGTCGGATGTCGCAAAATCCACTCATTCTTAGGGTAGAAGTGGACATACTTCTATCTAAGTGGTCGGTAAAGTCGCTCCGATGCCACAAATGGGATGTACTTCTAATTGTTATGGGCTGGCCTACGATTGTGTGTTTTACCTTCATGATGAATGATGTGCGTTGGGTGATGACACACTGTGGTAATAAGAAATGACTTTTGAAAACCGATATTGATACTGGGAACCTTCTGCCCTACTAGTTTCCATACTGGTCGAGCTTATCCTCATCCGAAAATGCCCAAATCGAAGGGAATATTCCTTCATCGGGAAAGTAAATTTTCGGCACTAATGAACAATGTGTCATCCCAAGGAAGAAGAAGACACTGTTTTGGACCGGTCCGACTGGGTTCAATGATGAAAATTGGCCGGTTTAGGACTAATTTGACTGGTTTTCTCAAAATTAAAAATTTCTAAATTTGTCTAAATTCATTTTCTTTCTAATGGTGATTTCAATTCCCCAATTTGGGATTTCCAAGTCACCTAGAAAAATGAATTACCTAATTTAGTTCATTATGGTTCAATCTTGTTCAATCTGGTTCAGGTTTGGTTCACCCTGAACCGGTCTGGTTTTCTCTTTCAATTTACTTCATGGTTATTCCCCATGATTTTCATGACTCTTTTGGTCACTTGGGATTTTCCAATTTCCCATTTTACACTTCTTTACCATTTTTGGTTTGTTAAATAGTCTGGTTTTCTCTTTAGAATTGACCGATTCTTTCTCAGTTTTCTCATTCTTGAAAGGATGGGGTTTACAGTTCTTGAGTCCATTCAATAGGAAATTAAATTTGGGATTTTTAGGTATTTTTATTTTCTCAAGAACTAGTCAGAAAGGAGGTGAATCAGGCCCAAAAACTGCTAAACCAATTGAGAAATTAGCCATAAACTGGTTCGCAATAGTGTCAAACCGGTCAACTGGGACGTCGGGTGCACGCATGTGCGTGCATGTCGTCTTATTCACCAGACAGTTTACGAGGATTCCCCTATTTTTACCTGACAGCTCACCCCAACAACTGAATCCACTACTTGGGGAAATTAATCCATTTACGAGGCCTCAAGCTATGAAATAAGAAAATAAGCCTATGGCTAGATTAGCATAGAGGTCTAGATCACCTCCACATAAAATGTGGATGCTCCCTCGCCAAAATGAGCTTAGATTTCTCTCACAATCACTAACTACTCTCTCTTCTGGTGACATGCATACTAGAGAGAATTTCACCACTATCTAGCCACCTCCAACAACGTTCTAGGTATCCTTGGAATGTTGAGGACCTCAGTTTTCCATCGCCACCCCTATCGACCCTTTACTCTTCCTCTTCAATCTCTGATGACCCAAAATAGGGCAATTGTTTTTTAGGCTAATTCCAATGGCAACAATGACCCTCGCAAGCTAAGAAAAATTGGGTGAGTTCCTTGAACCTCCAGCTTTCCATAGCCTCCAATTTGCCCGATTTGAGTTAGATTGGGTCTGAGAGTTGAGCTGACTAAAACATGGATTGCAGGAGCTACATACCACCAATTAAGGTCATTCAAGTTGCTAGAGGTTCTCGAGAGAGTCAGATTTCCAACTCCACTAGCCTCAATGGCCGATGTGCTATCTCTGGTAAGATTTCGGCTTCGACCCGACTCTACTATATCTGCATGCAAGCTTTTGATCAGTTATGATCAAAGCACCTTATATTGACCCCATCCAAACTAGTATTACGATGACCCAAATAGAAGTCAAGGGAACCTCCCGACTTATTTTGGTAATTTTTGGAGTTAGATTAATTTTGGGTCGAGGGCCAAATGTAAATATTTGGAAGTTAGGAGACCCAAATGCAATTGGGATTTTTATGGGGTCTTCCTAAGAGGCAAAATAAAGTTATGGGGCTGATAGGAAAGTTTGGGGAAGGTTGGGGACTGAGGTTGCCTATTTTCAAAGGATTAGTGACCTATTTGTAAATAATGCAAAGTTAGGGAGCTAAATGCAAATACATGGTTTTGCATGGCTAAAAGGAAACTTTTGGGAAACCTAAGGACCCAAACGTGGTTTAAAAGAGTTTGGGGACTTAAATGGGAAATTTGAAGGGTTGAGGAACTCTGAAACCTATGTTTTAAAGAACAAGGGAAAAAGTGTAATTTTGATAAACTTAGGACCATTTTGGTAATTTCATGAAATTGTGTCTTGAAATGTTTAAATTGGTCAACAAGGACCTAAATGGAACTCAAGGGAACTTGGGGGACACAAATGGAAGACATTGAAAAGTCTAAGGTCCAAGGAGGGCAAGTTTTAAGAGAAAAGGGAAAAATATATATTTTTTTGCCAAATAGGAGGACCAAATGGAAATTTGGTAAAATGAAGTCCTTAGATGGTTAGTAAAGAGGTGGTAATAACTTAGTGAAGTGCTCACTGGAATGAGCCTGAGTTTTGAGCCAAGGAGGTCCCATGGAAAAGGCTCGGCCAAGTGGCAATCCATCGGTTATCGAACCGGATAATCGGGACTCCATAAATGACTTAGAACTAAGACCGTAGGCATGATTACGGTAGGCTAAGTGTTGTGATCAAAATGAACCTAACCTCGGTTGGCTACCCTTGCTGATAAAATGAAGGTTATCAAGTGGGATTTCGGGATACCCCATAGGACGAACATGTTTCGTGAACGGGTTAGTGGGTTTTAGTTTAATACCATAGTTGACGGCGCGTCATGTTCGACCGACTGAACCATTGTGTGATTTTGTGTGGCTTGTGTGCTTTAATATTTAATTGGCACTTGATAAATGATATAAGAAGTGCGAACCAGTAAGATGCATGCCCACTAATTCCAAGAGTATTTTGAAAGTAAAGGAAAAACTCGATCATGAGAATTGGATGATAGATGAATACAAGTTTTTGAAAAAAATTGAAGGAAAAACATAAAATTGGCTTGTGCCTTGTGTGAAATTGGGGAGAGGACCGTAGAGGGTCAGACTCCTAATGTGTGTACTATGCTTGCTGTGATTGTGTTCGGTTTGGGTTTATGAGGAGAAACCCGAACCCGAGACCATTGGGCCGTTTGCATGAAATGGGAAGCTGACTCACATAGAGTCGAGCTCCCGGTGTTTATGCATTCATAAAAAGAAAAGGGGACCGCCGCATTAAAGAATGATTTTAGCATTAAAATCATGGAATGCATTTGGTATGTTAAATGATGGAGAGATAGCATGTGTTGCACAAGCTCCCGATAACGTTGTTCAAGTGGCACCGTTACGAGTAATGGCCATGGGTGCTATGTCATAATTGTGAATTATATTATTTATACTTATATATAATGGATGGGGGGTGACAAGGGGCACCTAAGCGGTCGTGGAGAGATATACAATGTGATTTCCATGTTTTCTCGAGACACCCAGAACACATACGGGTAACGTCCCAGAACACCTCTGCGATAGTTAGATGGTAGGATGAGTTTAAGTATATAGTCATAGGCTGACAAGAGGCAGTAATGTAGCTATGACTCGGTGCTAGAACACCAACTGTGAGTGCGGAGAAGGTTCACAACCCCTTCACTCCAGTCCCTGTCTTGTACCATCCAACGAAGTTGTGCTGTAAACCCCACCCTTTTGAGTTAAGGAAAACCGGAAAAAGAACCGGTGAAAACGAGTAAGAAAACCGAACCGGTTCATAAACTCGATTATCAAAAAATGGGAAATTTGGATATTTACAACTCCTGAGTGATCTAAAGGGGTTCATAAAACCTTGGAAAAGAACCTTAGGACAAATTGGAAGAGAAAAATTAAAGCGGTTTAGATGAACCGGATCCAACTGGATTGAACTGGTTTATGAACCGAGTCAGTTCATGAACAATAACCGATAGAGAAAGGGAAAACCAGGAAATTCATGGATCCCTTGTGACCTAAAGAGATTTATAAACCTTGGGAAGGAACCTTAGAACAAAGTGGGAGAGAAAAACTAGACTGGTTCGGGTGAAACGAACCTGAATCGGATTAAACCGGACTAAGAATTGAGCTAGTTTATGAACCGAAACCGATAGAGAGATGGTAAACCGGGAAATTTATGGACCCTAAGTGACCTAAGAAGTCATAAAAGTCATGAAAAATGACTTTAGGGTGAATTGGAGATGAAAACCAAACCGGTGTAGGTGAATCGGAACCGAACCAAATTGAACCGGTTTGGACCGGTTTAAACCACTATTGAACTGGATTCTAAATTTATTTTTTTAGGTGGCTTAAATAATTCAAATTTGAGATTTAAGGCCACTATTGGATAGAAAATGAATTTAGATGAATTTAGAAATTTTTAGATTTGAAAAACTCGGTCGAATGGGGGTGAACCGGCCAGTTTAAGCTTTGAACCCGGTTCGTACCGGTCTGGTCCGATTCGGAACAGTGTCGTCTTCTTCCTTTAGATGACAACACTATTCACTCGCTAGAAAATTGAAGCAGCACGGGTGAAGAAGAAATATCACCATTCAATATGTTTACAACCATCAATGCTTGTCATAAAGGCATCAATCATACGACCAAGGAGTCCCCGAGCATTCTATCTAAAGACCCCCTCCCCATTCATTCTCTACACACCTGAAAAGCTCATTCTCTGTCAGTTGCTTAGTTTTCTAGTGAAGCTTGGACAGAGCTCCGATATAGGGTCATGTTTTAGCCAAAGAAGGCAAGGTCGGGTTCTTTAGAACCGGGAGAAGTCCGCTACACGCCCATAGTCTCCGTTTGCTCTAAGGGTTGTCGAAGAAGCATTGGCATGATAGAATAGTGAAGCAGCTTCGGTGGACCGAAGCTGCCCCGTTTTGGCCGAGTGGAAATTGGCCATTTCGGGCATTCCTTAGGCCAAACCAAGCCCTCCCAACACTTCCTCAGCCCTCCCATGGCCGAGTTTTGATTTATGTTATTACAGGAAAAGGTGCAGGTTTAAAGGACGCCTTACTCTTTACGGTTTATAATAAGGGGAAACCTTTAATAAATTGGGAGAGTGGCAGGTTAGTCATGGGGATCTGACCAAATCGGGTCGGGGCATGACAGGTGCATTGTGGGGTGATTTATATTTCCTATGTGTGGGTCGAGTGGTCCACTTGTGTGTGGGAATGAGAGCCAAAGATGTACGGGAGAGCAGCATGAGTTTCACCATAACCCTGGGGTGCCAAGGCACCGAGTTGGAAAGGTGGCACATGTTAAGTGTGGAATGATGGGGATGATAGCTATAGCGCCTCCCACACTCCAACTCCTAGTTTGGGATAGGTCGAATGGCTATCAATTCCATGTGGATTTGTGATTATGTGTTTAGGGACATGAGTGCCCCTTGTTTTCTTTGTTTGCCTAGGTTGTAGGGCTGGGGCACAAGTCAAAATAACTCGGGAATGCCGCCTGAGCGGAGGCCATATGAATTGCGTGTGACCACATCCCTTATTTGAATTGTGTGGAATAGATAATGGAATACCTGATGAGGATGAGACTAAGAATATCTAGGCAAAAATAGAAGTGGACTAGATAACCTAAGATTATCTCACGTGGGGAAAGAAGTAAGCCACGGGACTCGTATGGGGGGGGATATGAGTGATTAGTGTAGATCTTGTATGCTAAGAGGTTTATGGGAAATGTATGGGTAGTAAGTCATGTAGTGGCATGATATCAGCATTGTCACGCCCCAACCCGGTTTGGTTGGATCCCCGTGTTCAACCCACCACTCCTTTTGGTGCACCATTCATTTTGATATAGGCAGGAGTCATGCGAAATTCTAAAATATTTTGAGACAATCTATAAAACATGTCGGAACATAACGGGTGCATGGGGCTTACCACGGGATGTATTCTTCCCTTGTGCTTCTCTTCCTATTTTCCTAAAAAAAAGGGTTTACGGGAAGGGTTGAGTTTATAACTCAGTGAATAAGTAATAAGGAAAGGAACAAGCTTTACAGAATTTTAACTTATAACTTCCATTTTCTTATATTAGTTTTAGCACACAAGCAATAACCCTTTATCATAAAAAGGATCATACATTCACATAGCGGTCTTTAACTGCTCCACTTGTGGTCTAGAGCACCTTTATCAACCATCCTACTAGAAGGTCATAGCTTCTACCCCAAGTCTGAGGGGGCTCTACCACCCATCCCCCAAACTTATATCACCTTCGTGTTTGGTATAGTGGGACAAGACCTCTCCCCCTTCTTCCTCGATCTCAATGCGCATGAAGCTCTCAGAACTTCTTGACTTACTAAATAATAAAGCTTCCCTTATGCTCCCTGGGTCGTCTAGCAGTCCTTAGAACCAATACTACCCCATGCCAGGCGCCTCAATGGTTCTATATCTAAGCATGTACAAACAAGAGTCTTTTAGTTAAGACCATTATCTCGGGTGCTACCAACCCCACGAGCTTGCTGACTGGGCTACGGCCCAATAACCACCAACTCAACGAGTTCAACGACTCGGCTTCGGCTCGGTAATTGCTAGCCCAATGAGTTCAACAGCCCAACCTTGGCTCGATGGTTCTGTATCTAAGCATGCACAAACAAGAGTCTTTTAGTTAAGACTGTTATCTCGGGTGCTACCAACCCCACGAGCTTGTTGACTCAACTACGGCCCAATAACCACCAACTCAACGAGTTCAACGACTCGGCTTTGGCTCGGTAATTGCTAGCCCAATGAGTTCAACAGCTCGACCTTGGCTCAATAGCTATGTCACACAATTTACCATTTATGTAGAATTTTCACAGGCTCATAACTTGTCTATTTGTCTATGTGTTTAAGCTTGTGCCCATTGGTCTTGGGCTCATTGGAGAAACCGTAGCTCTTCTCGAAAATAGCTCCCAAAAGTTTAAGTAGTTTCATTTAGTCAGTGGAGACTATTTCCGAAAATTTTATTTTCAAATGGGAAAGTATGCTCATCACCCCAACCAAGTGTGATGTTGGAAATCCCACTCACCCGTATTTCGTGACTCGTTTATCTGGGCTGGACTGCTACACTCACCCGTATTTCGTGACTCGTTTATCTGGGCTGGATTGCTAATACTTTTAGGGCGTTCCGCGGTTGTAGGTAGGAGTCACCTTTTTGTACCTATAGTATTACAGATAACGAATCATTCATTTATCCGATTCATTTCATTTAAGTCCCTAGGTTTTCTCTTAATTGCATAGAAGTCCCTAGGTTTATTCTAATGGCAATTAATCCCCAATTAATTACAAAAAATCTATATTTAATTAAGTTTATTAAATTTTTAAATAAATTCTTATAATTTCTTTTAAATGCAATTAAAATCCTAAAAAATTATTCTTAATGGCAATTAAGTCCTCAATTTCCACAAAATCATCAATTTTCCCCCAATTGATGCTAATTTCACAAAAATTCCCCAATTTTCCACCAAAATTGCACTTTAGCACCCCCCCCCCCCCCCCAATTCTTTGATTCATCAAATTCTTTGACCCGAAATTGATCTCAAATGGAGCTTTGCTGAAAAACATTTCTCAGAGAGAGGGAGAGCTTTGTTTTCTTACTGACAAAGGGGTGATGGTCGAAGCTCTATATATGGGTAGCTAGTGCTTGTCCAAGGGGTCCTCCTAGAATTGGATTCCACGTCAATTGGTCACCTGGCAATGGGAATTTGATGAGAGAAGTTTTTCCTATTCTTGGTTCTATAACTCTAATGTCTCGATGATAGGAGGTGGAATTGACTTACCTCGAAGGTTCCAGGGAGTCAAGGATCGGTCGAGGAGAGTTGTGGGAGGGTTGGCATGGTCACAGGAGGTTGGAGGTGCCCAGAGTTTAGCTTCAGAGGTTCTGCTACTTTGGAACCACTGGACTGTTGGCATTGTGCGAGTTCGTCGGTGCTTCTCCGATGATCCTCAACTAAAAAGGAGGTTGCGGTGAGGTAGAGGAGTTCCTCCTGGTTTAAGAGAGCCCGACTTTGCCTAGGAGGTTGCAAAAAAGGCCCACATTAGAGCTCTGGTTCGTGCCTCGCTAGGAAATGGGGTGCTTTGTCTTCTTCAATCGTTTGAGGGATAAGGAGGTTAAATGCGGAGGAACTCTTTATATAGGGAGCTTGTCAATTGACAAAGCTACTCAATCATCCTTGACCCGGCCCCAATCTCACCCGTCCACGATCATATCAGATTGTATTTTGGGTCACCTGAGACCAAGCAGCTCGTCCGACCTTTCTATCTACCAGCTTTTCGATGTTGAAGATGACATTGTGCATGTGCGAGCTGCCACATGGCGCATTGTGATTGGTTGGCTTCGCTAATGTGGCTTCCCACCTAGCATTCAAGTCATCCTTTGACTCATTGACCGGCCACGTGGTGACCTCCAATTGGTCGCTCATTCCAACGTGGCCACTGACCGGACTCTACTAGCCATTTGATTGTGACATGTGGCATCCTCTGATTGGCTGAAGCCATCCAACGTGGCTCTGCCACACTGTACCACTGCCACGTGTTAGTCAGATTTCCCTTTAGATGCATTGTACTACAACCACGTGTCAGTATCTGATTGGCTAAGGCCATCTAGCATGGCTCTACCATGTATCAGCCTCTAATTGGTCGACCGTTTCTCCGATGTCCTTGCCTGTTGCTGATATGGGATATTTGCCATGTGTCAGCTCTTCATTGGTCAGCCCTTATGACGAGGCTTCTCCTCAATTGACTATTGACTATGGAGATGTGTCACTCTCCTATTGATCAATCATCAGTGACATGGATTTTCTCCCTTTAACTATTGACTGAGGACACACATCATGCTTTAATTGGTCAACGCTTCCAGGCGCTGATCGAACGGTTGACTAGGCGCGCTTTGCCATGTGTCACCTGCTGATTGGTCATGCCTGCTGACTGAGGGCTGACCTAATAGGCGGTCTGTTGATCGGTTGAACCGTTAACTAGTTCGATTAGACGGTTCAGTGACCTAAAATAAAAAATCGGCCAGTTTAGGCTTGATTCGACCGATTTTCTAAAAATTAAAATTTTATAAATTTGCCTAAATTCATTTTTTATCTAATGGTATTTTCAATTTCCCAAATTAATATTTTTAAGCCACATAGAAAATGCATCTTTGAACCAGTTATTCACGGTTCAATCTGGTTCGATTTGGTTCAGGTCTAGTTTAGGTCTGGTTCACCCTTAATCAGTCTAGTTTTCTCATCCTATTCTATTTATGGTTCTTCTCCATGACCTTTGGGTCTTTATTTTCTACAAGGGATTTTCCAATTTTCTATTTTGACTATTATTTACTAATTCTTGTTCATTGTGATCCCCAATTTTCTTTTGAAAATTTCCAATTCTTTATTTTGAGAGAACGAGGTTTACAAGCATCCTAGTCAACAGTGCATTTTGGGGAGGTTGTTATATTATATGGGGCCCGGGTAGCCTGGAATTGTATGTAGGCCTAAGTGTCACGTTGTGCAGGAGAACAGCTGCAAGACTACCTAGGCCACAGGGTGATATGGCATCAAGCTGGAAAGCGGCACATGTGAGGTGTCGGGGTGGGGATGAGAGACTTGGGGCCTCCCACACTCCAGTTCCCGGTCTGGGATTTTCCGAATGGCCATCTATTCCGAATGGATTGTGTTTATGTGTTTAGGGCCATGAGTGTCACTTGTTTCATGTCATTTGCCTAAGTTGTCGAGTTGGGCATAGGTTGCAATAACCCGGGAGTGTCACCCGAGAGTAGGCCATATAATTGTGCAGGACTGTATCCCATGTTTGAAATAAGTAGATCGGATACACGACTACTCGATAAGGGGGAGATCGAGAATAACTCGGTTATGAGATATAGGCAAGTTAGATGACCTGAAACTATGTTTCAAAGTGAAAGAAGTAAATTACGAGGTTCGTATGGAGGATACGAGCGATTAGAGTAGACCTTGTATGCTAGGTGATTTATGAGAAATGTATGAGTCGTAAGTCATGTAATGGTGTGATGTTAGCATCACACTCACTGAACTGTGAGCTCACCCCTCCCCTAACAATTGTGTAGATAAGCTAAGGAAGCCCATTAAGAGGAGAATGGGAAAGTCCAAACTGAAACCCCTTAACACGAAGTGAGCACACCTTTATTACAAATGTTTGAATTCTCAATTATTTCATCATTTTACTATTTCCGTGATTTTAACCCCTACAAGGAACTTATTCTAAAAATTTTAAAATTTTCGCTGCAAATTTTCATGGTTGCACAGATTTTATCATTGGTCTTGCCAATATTACCTTTGTAAACGTATTATCTTTGTAACGTTGAGGGAATTGACTAGTGGTTCATGGATCATCGCCCGAGTATTTCGGGTCGAGACGTGCGCAATGTGTGTGAATGATCTGGTATTCATGACATTCGATTCACAATGTAGAGAACCAGTTTCCAACGATTAAATTAGTCGGTTCAATTAATTTTAATATTTTTTAGTTGATCACTTCTAATTTGACCAACTATTAAGCTAATTTAATTTTCTAAAAACTTTTCAACCTATTTTCTACGGTATGTGGCCAACAATTATATTTGTGCACTTCTCGAAATCATTTGAAAAAAAAAGTCGTTAAGTCTAAGGTACAATTTCATTCGACCTTAATTGCTGCAGATTATCTCCCAAATTATTTTTAGATTATCATTCTCATTCCCAATCAATTTGATGTTTTGAGAAACATTAGGTAATTTTTATGAATTTCTAAAATTTCGGTTTAAATCAATTTCTAATTTAATTTAATTTTAAAAAATAACAATATTACACAAATACCCTATTGTTGCTGGTTGAGTGTCACAAAATTAAAATGAAATTTAAATTTTACTCTAAAAAATAAAGGTGTTACACAAATATCCCATCCGTCTCACAAAAGTAGAATGGTTGATTCTATATACCATTTTCCCACCTTAAATATGATCTACTTATATAACAACATTTTGAGATATACTAATTAAATTAGTGATATAAACTTTACACAAACAACAGTAAGTCTGGGATCCAATTACAAAGGTATATATAAGATGAAGGATGATACTTATATAATATATGTGTATTTACTTTAAATTTGATTGTACTTAGTTAAGATCTTTCTTAAATATATAAAATTATCATTTATGAAATATTTGATATTTTAGTGAGATATGACAAACTATTGGAAAATATAAAAACTGATATTTTTAATTATATGATATATGACGAAAATTATGTGGAATTTTAGGAACATTTTCTAAAAGTAAAATATTGTATTTGATATTTAGTAAGTGTAAAATTTATTTAAATGATCTTATGTATACGTGAGAAAACTAGATGATGGAAGTGAATATACATTAAGTTTGAATCTAGATTAGGTGAGATGATTTGAGTGGAAAATTTAGGGAATAAAATTTTATAAAAGATCAATAATTAAAATAAATAACCAATATGAAAATCAATAAAATATTAGGGCATAAAAAACTCCGTATAATAAATTATCCTTCGAAGGATTATGGAAATGATTGGCGTTCAGTCAATCCACATGAAACGTTATGTATTCTTGTGCAAAAAGAGATGCTTGATCATTTATATCTTATTCTTCCTCTAAAATATTCATGTATTTTCTATTGAATTAGAATTATAAATAAGTTACAAATTTTTCATTTGAATTAATTTATATATAAATATTTTATTAATTGCTCAATTAAAAAAATATTATTTGCACAACTAAAACATAAAAATAATATATATATATCTAAAATAAAAGATGAATTATGGATAAAGGAATTGTTTATAAATTTACCTTGCTTGTGTTATTAGACCTAATATTTCAATTAATCATATTTTTTGTCTTCTACCAAACAATTTCTAGAATGTAAATATATCTAACACTTAAGTAATAATATACATCTTCTAGGATAATGTCTAGTTTATAATATAGGATCCCAAAATTATCAATGCTAATATATATGCGCGTATTTAGGGTCATAGATAATCCATAATTTCGCATGTTAATATAAGGCGTTAACTAAATAAATGAAATGTTGTAATTTTATATATGTTTAGAATGATTCGAGTATTTCCTAATAGTCAACTGTCCTAAAGAAGAGTTGGTACAAAATTAATGACAGCATTGCTGTTAATATCAGCCAACAAGTACAATAGGGTTTGTAACATTCAGATTCAAGGAGACTTCGTTTACCACAAAATAAAACAAAACTTCACTGGACTGTGTTTCTATCAACTCAGATGCAGAGTAATCTAGGCTTTCCCATTTCAATACCTCCAAAAATGTGTTCCGCACGTGTATAGAACGCACCGACCAGAGTGATTTGGTGGTCACCTGACTATTACTCCAGCTTATTGGAGCTTGTGTTCTGTTGAATGGGATTTCAGCAGCAATGAGCAAATTTCCTACCATTCTGCAGGAAACAAACTAGCAAGAGAATCAAGATCTTAATCTTTTTTTAGTAGACTTCAACTTCTCTTGCTCCCTGTATCTCTCCCGTCGCTCCTCTCTCTTGCGCTTTCTTGATATCTCTTCATCTTTAGTCTTCTGAGCTTCCAGCTCCTTCCTCTTTTGTTCATTCTTGAGTTTTTTCTTTTTCATCTGTACAACAAAAATTTATTGATCTAAATTTGGTTAAAAAACCTAGCGCTTATATCTAAGTTGCATCTTGTCATATCCAAATTACCAAAAAATTCAACTTATCTTAGACCCAAAAGGCACAATTATCCAAACTGAAAATTCATAGACAATAATAAGCACTCACTTTAATATGTTGCAATCTAAAAAATACAAAAAAAACCCACATTGAGTAGCAGAACTTTGCTGCCCAGAAAATTTTTCCCTTGTGTGGAATCAACATAAATGGGTGCTGTTCAATTTTTTGAAAATATGAATCCAGTTTTCATGAGGTTCTAGACTAGACTTGTACTATAGCAGTTCCAAGTTTAGCATTACGATTAATTATCATGGCACACATAATGTCAACGGATCTGGTTTCATTGTGTGGGCAAGGATAGCAACAGAAGCCATATCATCATATTGAACATTAAATAATGAAACTGGTTAATGGCAAAAGAGGAAGTAGAGCAAACTTCATGTCCATTTGCAGTGCCATAGGACATGTCTTATTGTAAATTGTACCTTCGCTTGCTTTATAAGCTGCAACTGTTGAAAAAGTGCATGAACCCTTCGCTCATGCGGCTCCATAACAACTGCTCTTCTTCGCTCCAAAAGTGGCTGCTTCCTTCTAGGGATATCCTTGGGCTTTGAAGCAAATGGTAAGGCTTCCTGCAGTGTTTTAGGGATCACCAGAGGATTGAATTTCCTAGGCCTCCTCTCAACAGGCTGTCCCAGAAAGACAAAATAAAGCATATACATCAGCATCATAAAAGTATCACGAAGATAACTCAGGATGGAAGGATAAACATGAATTTCTACCTTACTATATATTATTTAAAATATCTTTTGAGAAAGACAATTTTAAGAACATTTAAGATCATTTACTTTTACACTCACGCATAACTATAACAATCCTATTGAGACCAAACCGTATATTTGAAGTATGTTTCTTTAAACAGTGGGTGTTTCAAGAAAATGTGTCCTGAAAGTGACTCAATTCAATATGATTAAGGAAAAAAATGAATGAAAATATATAAATGTTGTGAAATCTAGTACACACTTTCAGCAAGCAGAAGCATGAGATAGTAACAAGTGAGGCATCATCATATATATTGAAAAATGAAAATTTATCAAGGGTGGAAAGAATTTGCCTGAATTAGAAGCAGAGCACCAATAAATTAGATAAGCCAAGGAGAACAGAACAGTAAAAAAATACTTTTGGAAATAAGAGAGTCTTGAGTATTCATATGAATGTATATCCCAGTCCCAATCCATCATTATAGACAAGGTTCTGGCGTATTCAGCCCATCCAATAAAGTGATTAGGTGTTGAAGAAACAGAGCCAGTTTACCTTGTAAATGGAATCCTTGTTTAGAGGAACAGGTATGTTGTTTTCTCTCCTAAGTTCCGCAACAGTTTTCATCCCTTGCCATGTTTGAGAACGAGGCCGCAAGGCTGTAGTCAGTGGGTTGTAGAAGCAAGGAACTTCTACTTGTGTCCAAGCACGAAGAAAGACAATGTCACTCATGAGAATTTTGTCCTCAAATGTACACCTAGCAATGCCTTCTCGGAGCTGTCCTTTCTTTTTTGGTTGATTTCCGATTTCCTCTTTTGCTGCCTGCAGAGATGGAACTAGCTGGTTTGAACCCACTATGTGAAAAATGGTAATATCATCAAATAGCATTCACGGCTAAAAGAGTGGCATGTTGAGTAAAAATGAAAACATAAAACATCATAAAACTATCCACTACATCACTTTCACTTGGGCAGAAAATTTTCAGTGCACAGGAAGCACATGTTAATTACATGATTAGTACATAAAACTGTTTGAAAATTTTCAAATTGGTACACAACTTTTATTACCTTTCAATATAAAAACTTGTTAAAGCATACAATTTTAGTACAAAAACTCTTCAAGATGTACCCAGTTGGTACAAAATCTAAATTTTAACCTGATTGAATACACAGTACATGTAATATTCGAAATTGGTATAAATACTATTTCTTTTTCTCCATAAGTGTCAATCTACAGAAGAGTTTTTTTACTGGGAATGTGAACATAAAATAGCAGTGAAAACCAGATGCGGGGAAGAGAGAAAGCACATATTGACAACTATTTTATCATACATATATTGTGTGTGGCTAGAGGGGAATTCTAGAGTGTTCAGAACTGATGTTTCCTCAGCTACAGTTGAAAGGGATAGAATACTAACACTATCTAGAATCAAAATTAGTGCATTAGGAAATAGGGGCCCAAGTTTCAAGGGTCACCAAATTTTGTAACTACCTTTGAAATTTTGTGAATGAAAGTAAAAGTTACAAAAAAAAGGTTTGTACCAACAAGGTACAACTTGAAGAGTACCAACAAAGAGAAAAAAATAGTATTTGTAACAGTTTGGAACATTCAAAACCATTTATGTACCACGTAATTAAACCCTGGATGCACCCTAGATTAAGGATGGAACAGGAATTCAAGAAAATCCTTTTCAGTGTTTCCACTTTGAGATGTAAAATTGCTTCAGAGTACAAAAGAAAGATATTACAGTAACAATATCTTTCTATGAATCTCATATAAGTTTACCTTCTTAACCTGGCCACGGATCCCACTCACAGTCCGAACTGCTGCACCTTCAAATCTTGCAATCTCGAGATCTGAAGTAAACATATCCTTAATGAGTGCAGTCTTCTTGAAAATCTTGCAAGGGTAACCAACCAACTTTATTTTCTTCATTATGCGTGCCGCATGGTTGAACTCAAGTATTACTGCAGTTGCTGTTATCCGGAATGCTTTCTAAATAGTCAGATTACAGAGGATGAGAAATTAATAAAGGAAATGGTAAAAAAACTTGGATCAAGAAGATTTGACAGAATATTCAAAAGCACAAGAAAAGTAATACTTCAAAGCTATACCATCTAACTATCTTTCAGATGCCTAAATAATAATATGTACTTCCAGATTGATCAATAGCAAAAACTCAAAACTCGTTGATGCAAGATAAAGAAAATGCAAACTCCACATTCCTTTCCAAGCATCAGTATTTCATATTTCATAATGAAAATGCACGAACATAGCCATATCCTTCCCATGTGATCATTGGTTACTTCAGTTTGATATCTTCTTTATATTGAAACTTTTATTTTTATGCAAAATCTAAAAACTCATTGATGTGATAAAAAATGCAAACGCTCCATTCCTTTCCAAGCATCAGTATTTCATATTTCATAATGAAAATGCACGGCCATAGTCATATCCTTCTGATGTGATCATGGGTAACTTCAGTTCGATCTCTTCATTATAAAGAAAATTTTATTTTTATGCAAAAACTCAAAACTCATTGATGTGAGATAAAAAATGCAAATTAAACATTCCTTTCCAAGCTTCAGTATTTCATACTTAATAAAGAAAATGCAAGGCCATAATCATATCCTTCACATGTGATCATCAGTTACTTCAGTTTGATCTCTTATTCATATTGAAAAATTTAATTGTATGCATCTGATGTCGGTAAGTGTTTAAACATAATTATTATACATGATTAGTATATACATGATTCAATAATACAATGATCAACATCATAATTCAATTTAACAATTGCATGCTCAAAAGTCAAACAAGAATATCATCCTACCTTTGTTTTGGTGAATAGGACTAGTTATACTAGGAAAGGCAAAAGCAACACAAAATGATGTTCATTTAAAAAGAACGAAAGAACCATCTCAAATTTTAATCAAAACACAAGAAATATACATGCAGCTCCAACTGTCACCACTTAATAGGAAATCTCACCAATGAACAGACATGAAGCAAAATATAGAGACCATGAGCAATGTACAGCATTTTCAGCAGAGAAAAGTTTATTAAATTGGAAAATTTGTAATGAAGCAAGTTACCTGATTGTTTACTAAACTCTGGACAGCAATAATGCCAGTTTTTGGAGGTGCAAGTGGGCCCCAAAACATGGCAAGACAATGCATGTGTTCAGGTGTGTATTTCAGCATGCGATGTCTTCCATTCTGATCCTCAATTGCATAAATTGGTATAGTTTGATAACGTCTCCAACCAATGGAAACAATTATGGGGTCTCTGGTCTTTAGAACTTTGTTATGCCATCTATGTTTCTTCAACCTTGCCTACAAAATTTTGAGGATAATAATTAGACAACAATCCTCCAAGATGAGCCAGATCATCCATTGAAACCAATTCACTTGCACTTTCCTAGGGATGACAACAATCAGAATGTGGGACTATTTGTTAGCGAACCATAAATAACAAGTTCCATTTCCACATACAGCCACATAAACTTAGTCTAGCAGTCAATTTACAACAGGATATCACACATTAAGAATCATTATAGGAAATGCCAGCCCAAAAATAGAACCAGTATACACATTATCAGTATCATTACTTTGCAGGCAAGATAACTAATCCTTACTCTTTAAACAAGCATCATGCTTCATTAAAAAATATGTTTGACAAGAAATATATAAATAATGACTTATCCCACAGCATTGTCACTAGTCTATAAGTGATCATATAAAGCCCCGTGCAGAGCAGTCACATAAACATGTCAACGATATCAGCATGTCATTTGAAAGTATTTGTGCTCAAAAGAGAATGTCAAACAATCATGAACTTTCTTCCAGTCTAACCTGCATATAACCATTACTCTCCTCACCAAAGCCAATTCCACCAACCAATATAGGGTGGTACGGATCAAAATATTGAACCATCTCATATGGAACATCATGAATCTCCAGCCTCAAGTAGGTCCCCATCCGAAATCCCTCTACTTCTATTCGAGTTGTTTCATCCAAATCGTTAAGTTCAGCTATGTTCATTTGCTTTTGTAGTTCAATCTCTTCCTTCAACTGAAAGATTGAAAACCGTTATAATAAGGTTAAGATCAATTGATTGAAAAATAAAAATTAAAAAATGTCATCATGAAGGCTGACTAATATTTACCTTGTCGAAATAGCCACCTTCATTAGCTTTACTGCCACGAAAATCTTTCCCTTGTTTGTCATCATTTTCCTCCAGATGTTCAGCTCCATCATATGTATATGTTAGTTAAGGGAAACATAATGCAAACATATTAATCAATTTAATGTATATTTGAAGCCTGAAGAGAGACAACTATCCCTTTGAATCCACGGTTCCAAAATGCTTTGCAAGGACTAGGCCCCTTTTTTAGGGTTTTGATATTTGACAAAAGCCATGATAAATTAGCCTGTGCATCCAAGTTCACAAAACATATTGCAATTGTCTCTCCACAATTATTAAAAATTAATAAAAAAATGGCTCATAAAAAACTGCACATGCACATGCAGAAGGCAACTCTTCAGCCCAAATTCCAGAACTGCATGTAGACAATTAATTATTTCTACTTTAAATGTGAAAGTTATTCCTCCGCCACCACATCATCAGAAACTACTCCCTTTTCACCATTTTTTGTTTTAGCTGATAATGAAATTATTTGAAAATGTTAAAAGGATATTGAGAATCAAATTTTGCACGGAGAGCAAGTTTTTTCAGCCTCCTCTCCTCAATCACTGCATCATTCTCACTTGGAATTTGTTTTTTATCAAAATCCTCCATTTCACCATTCCTGTACTTCTCTCCAGATTCCAAATCTTCAAAGTCACCAAAGACAGCATTACCATCTTCAGGGTTAAACTCTGAGATTTGATTTCTTAGTGAAGCTTTTGACCAATCTCCAGTCACAAAACGATCGCGAATGCTTTCAACAACATCCCTCTCTTTCCAGCTTTTTGGGCTCCTAACAAATTTGGAACAATCTTCTACATTAACATCCTCAGCTTCTGTGCCTTCTCCCACATTCTGCATTAAGAGCACAGATTAAAAATCATTGCTCATTTTTACTTCATAATTCCGTGTAACAGTTCTAGCAAGTGTTCAATTATGATAGGATATTAATTGCATATACAAAATCGATATTAACCTTTTTTCCTTCTTGTTTTGGCTTAAAAAATTCTTCTTCCTCGCTGTCATCGTGTTCCTGTCCTCGATTTATAGAAGTTGATAAAGTAGCAGGTGCACCATAGACAACTTGCATGAGATTCCTATGTTGCCTTGACACAGTTCTTTCAGTTAAAAATTCTTTCCACTTGGATACATTACCCATATGTTCTCCTACAAGGTAAAAGGTAATATAGTTTGGCAGCTGGAAAACCATTTGAAATAATATTCAGATGTATATAAAAAAAATCATCTTTTGATATTCATTAGATGAGTTTATAAGAAGTATTTTCTATTTTTACAGAGTAGCATTTGAATCATGTGATGATTATAATTATTTCTCGGTGGAAGAATAATTTATACCATGATGCCCTTCATCATCATCGTCATCCGACACATCAGAACCAGATGTTTGATTGTCCTCACTGCTCAAATTTTCAGAATCTCCATAAACATCATTAGCATCACTTTCATCTTCATCATCAATATTGGCATCCTGATAAGTACAGACAGAAGCTAGTCCATCAAGAATAGTTAACTCCAAGAAAATTTTTAAACAAACATAGGTATAGTAGCACTAAACAGAAGCAGGAACAACAGAAAAGAAATGAAGCCTATTCAATAAATTTATGGATATTGCCCTTACTTCATCTGAGTTTCCAGGATCAGCATCACCTCCAAATACTGCCTTCCTCCTCATTCTTCCACCATAATACTCGACATGTTCTGTCAAACCACCTTTAGAAGATGATGGTTGCATTGTACTGTTCATATTGTCAAATCCATTCACTCTTTCATACTGGTCAAAAGATTCTATACCCTCTGCATCATCAGCATCAGTTTCACCAGATGATGAATCTTTTCCAGATTCTTGATTGTCTACAGTTTGCATTTCATTATCCCACTCTATGGATTTCTGTTCATCTTTTGCACCATCTTGAGCTTCTGAGAAAACGTTGGGCTTTCGACCAAAAAGGTCAATAAAACTCTTATCCAATTTTTCATCAACAGAATATTTTGTGTTCTGTAGTGATCTAACCAATACTTCACCAACATCAGGTTCCTTTCCTGATGAAAAGAAAAATGCAACAGGTGTAAGCTTCCATGGCTATATTTACAAGGATGTGCATTAATAAGGAGAAAATTTCTCTAACAAAATTAGTCTGTCAGAAAAGGTGTTGAAGCTAAACGCAATATTAATCAGAATGGATTGCAATTATAGTAATTGAATTTTCAAAAAGAAAGACCTTTTCTGTTGAGTTCTTCATTTTCCTCATCAGTTTTTGTAAACTGAACAAAGTGATCATTGATATTTATGTATACAGCATCTTTGTCATAAACAAGCTCGCCAACTCCCGACATGGGTGCATAGAACAACTTTTCTTTATCCCGGAGTCCCTTCTTTTTGGCTGCTGATGGCAAAGGACAGGGATCAGCCAAGCTTGTCACTCCAGCTAAACTATAGTCTCCAACTCCAGCAATATGCACCTAATGTACAGAAGATAATTACAACCTCAGTATTTATTACACATGGACCAAAGACAAACCCAAATATACTACAGAAAAATTAGTAAATATTAAGAAAACATTACAAAACCATTCCAAAAACAAAGTCTGAAATAAAACCAAGGAGAAATCCAAAAAAACAAATTAAACGGAAGTAAAACAAAATATGAATCTTATAAAAAAAACCTTGGCTCCCTTTTTCAAATTGCAGCCCCTTAAATAACCGTAAAGGGTAACATTTCTGTCACATTTCCTATCCTTCTGCACTTTTTCTGGAGGAGTGACATCTTCAAAACGATCAGCTACAAGATATGGATGAGCACTTCTCCAAGATGATGCATGGAACTTCATCACAGAGATAAAACGTGCAAGATTGTGGACTTCACGTTTAAGGTACCTGTTCAATTACAACCCTACGTAAACAAAATGAGGCAAGTGATGATATCCATATGAACTTTGGGATAGGAGGATACTCACTTCCCATGAATCAAACCAGATAAGTAAAAGAGTTTCGCTCCTTGATAAGTTTCAGTCCAGAAACGATGTTTGAGTTGCTGCTTCTTTTTCTTAAGTTTCTTCACATCCTTAAACTTATCAAGGTGGGTAAGGATGCCCATGAGATTTGGGCGTCCATGAGTGTCCAAGATGTTAAGAAATTCCAATGTTTCCTGGGTATCAAAAATTACACAACGGATGAAAACAACATCATGCATTCATTTAAATCCATAATAAAAATAGCAAAGAAAGGATTAACAAAGAGAGCAGTGATTAACTGCTCAACTCATCAGAGAATATTATTCATGCATTCTACCTAGTCAATGTGTATAGTAGATCTCACTGGCAATGAATAGACCTAGATATATAAATACAGAGAGAGAAATATTTGGATGTAAGTTCACATAAAGAGATTATGGGATAAGAAAAGCATCTAATACTGGCAAGGATTCAATAAAAAAACATCCACTGATTTGGATCATGCAGTTAAGGGTTGCCATTCAAGTTTAGAATAACAAATAGACTCATTTAAACAATGAAAGAATATTCCTACCAAAAAAATTGTCACTACACTGTTTTGAATCACTAAGGTTTCATGTGCAACCAGTTTTGCATGAATAAGTTTTGAATCACAATAAGGATTATATATGCAAAGTACTAATGTAAAAACACCTGACAGTAAACAGACAGTGTCGATCAATATCAAGAATTGGTGTAAGAGTGCATGCAAACAATTCTTCACATAAGTGAAAAACCATAGCCGTCCTTCAAGAAAAAATGATTAGCTTGAAAGTGACATAACACTGTCATTAGCCATCAGTATAGAATGCAGCAAAAAAATTTCATATAAATCTTATGTTAAACATTTTCTTAGAGTTTGACCAAAATGGAATGGAAAAAAATCCATGTACAGTCCCATGATTGAGCAATTACTAATATGCCACCAAACTAAGATTCATATTCCATACTAATAAGAAGGGTCAAAAAAATATTTTAGTGTGAGGATGAATCAAAAATATTTTAGTGCAAGATGTTTCCTCTTTCCAAATATATAGTTAGTAACTTGTAGGAATTAGAGAAAACACTGTCATAAGCCATCAGTATATAATGCAGAGAATTTGTTTCATATAAACCTTCGGGTGATGTGAAGAATTGTTTGCATGCATATTCCAGACAAGGCTTACTATGCAAGGATCAATAAGAAATCTTTTAGTCCAAAATGTTTCCCCTTGCCTAATATGTAGTTAATAACTTGTAGGAATTAAAGAAGAACAAAATGCAAATAACCAATACAAATAACAAGAGCTTACCATCTCAAAGCCATAACTTCCATCAATAAGAAGCAATGCTAGATCAGCAAATTTGGAAGCATCTATCATGCCATTTATCTCATTTGGGCACTCCACAAACTGCAGCCGCCTTTGCTTTCCTAAAGCATTCATTAATTTAGACACAAGTGAAAACTAATATAATTCAACACAATAATCAAAGGAGTTTCAAAAGTTTGATATCCTATAAAAGGAAAGGCTGTAATCAATTTGCTTTGTAGTAACCATCCTACCCAATAGTGCAGCATATTAATAAAAAAATATCCATTTTCTCTCAAATAATTTGAACACAGTTCAATATGTGAGATCATAAACTAACCAGAGACAATGGTTATGGGCCCTTGAACTTCCGGCAAGTTATGCTTGGTATAATGCTTCACGAGGGACTTTATCAGCAGCGACTTCCCAACCTTCACAAGAGAAAAAATTTCATAGCCATTCGGCTAAAATAAACAACACAGCATCGTCCAAAAGAGTTCAGAATCAATTAAGGTCATGAACATAAATAGCAAAGTGCATACATTACGTTGGCATTCGGATAAAATGGAGAACCGTGCTAGGTTATGATGTATCAAATTCCTTTCAATTTCAAGCAGCCGATAAAAAAAAAACCCTAACCTCAAGCTAATTCTAATTAGACCGTTCACGTCGTATTGGTTAAGTTTGACTCCGAACACAAATAATTAAACTATGCCAATCTCGATAGAGGTTTGTTTCTCTCAGATACCTTTGAGGGTCCATGAACAAGGACGATGTACGGGGCAGGCTCTCCGTACGTGCGATCAATGGTGGGGACGTGGAGGCGGCGCTGCTCCTTCTCGACGGTGCGCGCCTGAAGCCGCTTGGCCTTTACGGAGGAGTTGAAGGCGAATGCCTTGGGGTTCCTCTGCCGCCTCTGCTCGACGGTGAGGTTCTCATTATCAAAATTGGAACTAACATTCTTCTTCTTCTTGGCTGAAGGTCCAGCCTGCCGCGACCGGTGAGATTTGTGAGGTTGCCCCTTGCTTCCACTCTCTGCAGCCATTGATCATCAGATCGAAAAACCCTAAACCCCTGCAAGAGTTTAACCGGGATTATAGTGGTGTGTTATTTTTTGCTGTTTGAAGACCTGTCGCGGGCCCAGCGGAACTGGGCCAGATATAGGCCCATGGAAACCCAATCTTTATTTTGCTCTCATGGCAACCCAATCTATCGAACCGAATTTAACAGATTGTCCAATATATGGACTCAGTAGGCCTACCAGAACATAAAAGCCCAATATCGATTACTACGAAAAAACTAAAAATTATATAATTAAAATATGTGAAATTAAAATTATAAGATAAAAAATAAATAATTCGGCTGCCATCGTACTTTTTATTATTTTTACAGTTAGAATATATACGTGTACATAATATAATATGTATTCTTCTACAATCTAACGAGTGAAAGGTAAAATATATGAAATTAATAAAAATAGTTTTGTGAAGGTATATTAATAAAGAGAAGTAATCATGTAACAATATGCACAAATATTGAAAAATTGAATTGAATCTAGATTACCCATAAATATATACTTGGTTCTCTTTTAATATTAGCTTTTATACTTATTACCTTAAATTATCATGAGTTAATTTTCCAAATCTATTTATATAATAAAATCTTTCAATAATATAATTATAGACATTTTCACTATTATATAATTGATGGTACGAAAATTTTAAAATATAAAATATAATCATTTTCACTAAAAATTTAAATATTTTTTTCGAGAAAATAATTAATTATTGAATTAAAAAAATTTCAAGAAATTTTACCTCCATGTGTTAGTCATAGTTGTGTTTTGGCACTCGGAATCTTCTCCCACTCTTTCATTATTTTTTTAATTCCTAAAAAATATTTAAAAACTTGTGAGAAAATAAATAATTATTAAATTAAAAAAAAATTCGAGGAATTTTACCTCCATGTGTTAGTTATAGTTGTGTTTTGGTACTCACGATCTTCTCCCACTCTTTAATTATTTTTTTAATCCCTAAAAAATGTTTGGAAGATGGTGAGCTCCCACCTTAGTAAACACCTTAATAAATGTATTCTCCCCCATTGAGTCAATACATGGTTTCAATCTCGATTCTCTAGCTAAAATAATTGACATGAAGAGTTTTATATAAATTGTACATATGTGCGTGTATGTAAATAATTAGTGTAACCTGAGAATTTTTGGAACTAGAATTAAGCATAACTGGATCGAAAAGTGAGTTTAAACTAGGAATAGAATCTTGATGTGAGAATAAAAACCTAATATGGGAAATGGGGTCCTGAATTGATAATGGAAATTGAAAGCATGAATGGAATCTCAAACCAATGATGAAATTTGAAACCTATAATGAAATCTCAAATTGGGAATGGAAAATGAGTCGGGATTGGAAACAAATTGGAAAATGAAAGTTGATACTAGGAATAAGGATCTAATTGAATTCTAGGACATGGAAACAGAGTTTGTTGGAAAAAGACAATTTTTGCCCAAAAAGAGCCAGAATTTTATATTAAATTATCCAAGGGACCTAAAATGGCAAAATGACAATTTAATTTGCCAAAAGAAAAAGGGAAAGAAAGGAAGTCGCATTAGTTTGACCTGAGTCGAGTCGACCCGACTCACCTGCAAGCTCCTTTTATCATCGACGGAAATGGCGGCCATTAAATTTTTATTATTGAGAAATAGAATTTTCTAATGGTCTGATTCTTCTATTAATTTAATTAAAAATAACATAGTAGTTCAAACCCATACCTCCCAGGATGAAGTTTGCATCTATTAGATAAACTATGATGTAAATATAGAAAGGAATGTTCGAGTTGATGCTGCTTATAATATTGCACATATAATGTGAAACAATAGCTGCAAGCTAGTAGAGGGCAATGATGAAGAGAGGTTGAAAGAAGTAATGTTAGCTAAAGAGTACTCAAAGATGAAATATTTCAAACTGGCTGATAGAAAATAGCATGGAAGGTTTATTCCTTGTGGGATTACTGTATTCACTTGACAGGTTTACTATCATAAGCTGTTATATCTTCTTACATAACATTATATTATAGCTCATGTACTCGCAATCGTACTCAACTCGACTCGACTTGTGATCTTCCCGAATATAGAGGGAAATTGTTCGATACCGGAAGAATAATATTCGGTTCATATACATTTGTTGAATACAAGTTTAAAATTGCACGTGACAAGTGTATTCACGTTGCACGTGAGTGCGAGTGTTGAGAATAAGATCACATATTAGATAAAATAGTGAAGTGTTGTAAGTTTATAAAATTGGAAAAATTGGAAAAATTTCACTACTAAATATGAGTACGACCACTTATCGGTACATAGTACCTTCTTATACTCTTTAATATAGTTCCTAATCACAAAGAAATCAGTTTATAATATGGTTGTGTTCCCTTTGCTTTGGACAAGTGGTAGAGCCTTAACAACATCCTTTTGTGCACTTTATAATCACATAGTTTTGGATGACATGTTACAGCTTTATAAATTATTTTTTCATGCCAAATAGAGTAAATGATTCCATTCCATCTTGTACAAAAGATCCCATAAAAATATGGGTATCTTAGAGAAAGACAAGTTTTAACATGAGCTTTTGTGAGATAAGAGCGATTAGAAAATTTGTTATAGAAAGTGTTTTTCAATTTCAAAATTTCAGCCAAAAGATATTTTTAAATTTTTAACTAAAATTGTATTTCTTGAACATGTAATTATCAATCATTTTCTTTTCCTTCATTCAATAGGAGAAACAATGGATAAACAAAAGCAAATTACCTACTTCAAATGTCATTGCCAAGATAAACAGGTTTCTACAACTACTTTCCATTAATAATTTGATTTACAATATTTTATGCAATTATCTATGTTTGAAGATTTATATCTCAATTCTATTTCTTATAGGTGGTGAAACATTTGGAAAAGAATTTCCTACTTTGTTATCCTTTTTGTTTTAAGACAAGCTAAAAATAGTAAAATACCTCAAGGAAGATGTTGTTCTTGATGTGAACTATTCAACTCATCTTTGATAGCAGAAAAAAATGTCTTTAGCTCACTTCCAAAGAAGTATTATGGCTATAGTTGTGATTGGAGTACATAAGTATGGAAAGGGGGAAAGCATAAGGTGGCCAAATATAGTTTTTAAGTACTAAGAAAATGAGAGGGATAAAAGTTGATGCATTCCAAGTAGTGTAACACATACTTGACAAATGGAGGCTCTCCAGCTTGAGAGAAGAACTAGTTGCTTTTGTAGGGGTAGGCAGAGAAGGTTTTGGCACTAATATTGAGCTTGTAGGTGTTGGAGCAGGAACAACCATAGTTGCTGAAAATGGCAGTGGTGGCATCAATTGCTGGAAATTTGGAGGCATCATAAACCAAGCAGTAGGAGTGACTGGTGGTGATTCTAGAGCATCTTTTTTTCTAATTACTACCTCATATCTCATTTGCTTTAGGAGAAGCTCTATAATATCTTTTGAATCTAGCCTATTTATATAGAGAAATATACCAGTTAAAATGTTCAACATGAAATATTTGTTGAATGATATAGAGAAGAAACATGAAGGCATCTCTCTGTTGAATGGGTGGGGACTTCAAGTAATTATTATCACAAGCATAATCTCCAGAAAATCTCAGAATTAGGTTCTTAAAGTAAAATGCCATTGATTTGCAGAAGATGCAGTTTGAATTTACTGTCAAAACATGTAGCTCTTGTTGACAATAAGCACTTGCTGGCCAAGATTGTCTATTGTTATAACTAATGATACTCTTTCCTGCAACTAGAAGCTCAAATGTTTCAGACTAGTCAACGAAAATAATTTATTCTCATCTAATTTATAAGACTCAACTACAGACGATCATCTTCTACAATCCCATACTCCTTTTTCATTATAGGAGCTAAACAAGCGTATTCACACATCCAAAGGTCAATTTGCTTCAGTTTTCAAAGTGCCAAAGTCCTCAAAATCCTAGTAAGTTGACAAGGTCAGTAATGAGAAAATTAAGATTTGATAGAAATGAAGGGATCAACCTAGAAGAAGATATTTAATGAATCAAATATCTACTTTTTTCAAGAATAAGAAAGTTAAATTTCACTAACTTGACAAGGTCCAAAACTTGAGTCATGAATGCCGGGATGGATGAAGTGTCAGGAACTAGATTTGGACTTCTCAGCTTCTCCATAGAGTCGTAGGCTTCATCAAGTGAAGAGGTAGTGGCTACAGAATTAGAGGATTTCTGAAGTTGAAATTTATTAACTTATATGATTAGGATATGAGATCATTTACTATAATATTCAATTATGACATGAAATACGTACATTTGTTGGCGGACATGGACTCGGTTCAAAATTGAAATCGAGATAGCTCGATCAAAGGAAAATGTTTCCTAATATGATATGAGTAGGTTAGTTTATAAAAAAAAGACATAAAATGATAATTCTATATGACCATCTCACCTCATTAAGTTTTGCCTGTACTTTACTGGCAGCAAAGTGAATCCTTCTAGTCCTATGCAAGATAAGAAATGACATAGCAAAGAGATGAAAAGGGAGATCACAAACAGAATTGAGCGATAAGCATGGTTTTCGAGCATGAATTGGGTAATGAGTTGCCAATATGTGTTATCGTTTGTATATCACGATATATTAAATTGAATTGTGTGGGAATAGAGAGTTTAACATGAATAATGTGGAATTAAGATTTTTGGGTGGCTCAAGATAATAGTATCAAGGGGCACGATAAATTATGAGTTTGAAATAACTTTGTAAAACTTTTATGTGAAGTATGAGGTTGTAAGTCATATATTGGTCTAGTGTTCTATTCTGATTGATGTGATCTTCCCATGTGTCGACTCCTAATTGGTTGATATTTTTCGGACATTCTAGTTTGATGCTGACCTGACATCCCAATTGGACTTCACATATTCAGTTTTACAAACTTATTCCATATTCATAATTTATCTAGCCCCTTGAGACTCCTATCTCAAGCCACCCGAAATTCGTAATTCCACATTATGTTAGGTTAAACTCTCTATTACCACACAAGTTCTAATTCTACTAAGAACATATTCATGTGAAGTCTGTGGTTGTAAGTTATAGTGTGTAAACCCCAATCTCTCAGAATCAGGAACTGGAAAGGAGAATCGGAAAATTTCAATGGAAATCTAGGGATCAAAATGAACGAGAATTGGTTAATTAGAGCCAAAATGGGAAATTAGAAAATCCCAAGAAGTGAATAAGGACCCAAAGATCATGGAGAATAACCATGAATGGAAAAGGATGGGAAAACCAGACTGGTTCGAGCTAAACCAGATCTGAAATCGGATTGAACTATGAAGAACCAGTTCAAAAATACATTTTCTAGGTGACTCCAAGATGTCAATTTGGGAAATTGAAGTTAACATTAGATAGAGAATAAATTTAGACAACTTTAGAAAATTTTAATTTTTAGAAAACTGGTCAAAACGGGCTTGAAGTGTCCAATTTTTTATTTGGGGTCACTGGATTCGGTCTGATCGAACCGGTTAACAGTCCAGCCGGTCAACGGACCACATGCCAGGTTAGTACCAAGTCAGTAGGCGTGACCAATCAATGCGTGACACGTAGTGAAGCACGCCCAGTTAGCTACTTAATCAGCGCCTAAAAACACTGACCAATCAGGGCATGACACGTGTTCTCGATCAACGTTCAAATCTACATCACTAACGAATGACCAATATGAGAGTGACACATGTCCTTAGTTAACGGTCAACTGAGGAGAAGCTTCGTAAGCTAGACTGGCCAATGAGGAGCTGACACGTGGCAAAGATTCCACCTTAACAGCAGACTAGAACATCAACGAAACAATCGAACAATAAGAGGTCGACACTTGGCAGAGCCACATCGAATGGTCTCTGCCAATTAGAGGCTTACACATGGCAATAGCATAGTACGTCAAGGGGAAAATTTGAAGTATTTAAATTAGCCAATCAAAGGACGGTGACATGTCACGACTAGTGAGATATAATCAGCGACCACGTTGGATTGAACAACTAATAGGAGGCTGCCACGGGCCAGTCAACAAGTCAAAGGGTGACTGGGACGCTGAGTGGGAAGCTGTGTCAACAAAGCTAGTGAATTTCAGTGTGCCACATGGTAGCTTGCACGTGCAAAGCTCACATGCGCGCATAGTGTCATCTTCAACCTTGGAAAGCTAGCAGAGAGAGGAACGACGACGGACTGCTCGGTCTCTAGTGATTGAAAAATCCTTTGTTTTGATCGAGGATGGGCAAGATTGGGGCAAAGTCAGGAACGGCGGAGTAGTCTTGTCAATTGTTGAGCTCCCTATATAAAGAGCTACTCCCTATCCCTCAAACTAGTGAAGAAGACGAAGCACTCCATTTCCCGACGAGGCACAAACCAGAGCTCGGACATGGGCCTTTTCTGCAGCCTCAAAAGGTGAATTCATGTTACTTGAAACCTAGAAGAAGTCATCTACCTTGATGCAACCTCCTATCTGCTTGAGGATCGCTAGAGAAGCATCGACGAGCTCACAAAGTGACCTTGCTCCCTTGGCCGTCTTCGATCAGAGTTGGTCGAGCTCAATTTGAGCTATCCTCGGGCCAACCACGACCAAACCAAGCCCTCCAAACCTTCCTTAGAGCCGTCCAGATCTCCCCTAAAACATCTAGGTAAGTCCCCTCTTCCGTCCTTCGACGTGAATTACTATTCATAGTGCACTTTTGCCGAAAAATAAAATATGAAATTCACACTGCTCAGGCTACCAATTGAGAAGCGGTTTGATCTAGGAAGGATCCCCAAGAAGAGAGCAATCCATTAGAATAAAAAACTTCAATTGCTAGATATTCATCGATGAGTAATCAAAGATTTCTCTCTCTAGGCTGATTGTAAATCTTGTTCTCTCAATGTAAAACCCGTCCTTTGGACCAAAGAAAATTGGGAAAAGAACCAGTATAGATTTATATGCGAAGAAACGAGCCAATTTATTAATGGAAAATAGTTAACGTGGGAAATTGGGAAATCTCAAGTGATAAAAAATACACAAAAATTACAAGGAAGAACTGGGATGAAGAATTGAGGATAGAATTGGACCGGTTCAAGATGAATCGAACCCAAACCGGACTAAATCGGGATGAACCATAGTAAACCAGTTCACAAATTCAGTTTTCTAGATGGCTTAAAAATGGCAATTTGGGAAATTGATACCACCATTAGATAGAAAATGAATTTATATGAATTGATAAATTTTTAAATTTCAGAAAACCGATCGAATCGGGTCCGAACCGACCGATTTTCAAATTTGGGACAGCGAACCCGGACAGATCGGACCGGTCAGTGGACCAGACCATTCAATAGTCAACGACACCCTGTCACCAGCCATGTAGATACGGGCAGCTAGTGCCCCATCAGCACACCACGCAGACCCGAGCAGACAATGAGAGGCTCCTATGTGTCCAGTCAACGGGTCAACGACTAACATGACAGCCGAGCTAGACATCCACGTAAAAAAAACTAGCCAATCACAGTGAGCCATGTGGCACAATCGCCATGTTATCATCTTCAACCTTTAGACACTAATAGAGATTATTGAGGAGAGAGAGATGCCGAAAAAGTTGGAGTCTCCAGCGACTCGAAAAACTCTCCGATCAGGTCGCCGACGGGTAGCCTGAACAGTTGTTGAGCTCACTCTATAAAGAGCACCCCTACATTCTTTCTCAGCATCCCATTATCGAGCGAAGAAGAAGAAGAGTGCATTTTCCGGTGAGCTATAAACCAGAGCTCCGACATTGGGACTTTTCTCAGCCTCCGAAGCCACATTGGGTGTCTTTGGAATTGGGAAGAAGTTCTCTACATAGCCCTATCCTCAGTTTAGTCGGAGAGCATCGAGGAAGATCGAGGAAGCCCGAACAGTATCGCTGCTCCTCGTCCGACCCTCTACACCTCACCTAGATGTGTCCCCACCTTTCCCAAGCTAAGAAGGTAAGCTCCCTCCGCCACCCTTCACCGGAAAACACTATTCATGGCCGATTTTTGCGAAAACTTTAACACTAAAATTCGCATTGCTTAGGTCATCAATTGAGGCATGGTTTGATCTAGGGAGGATCCCCATGACGAGAGCAACACATTGGTAGTCACAGTTCGATTGCCAGACCCTCATTGGTAAGATATTGAAGCTTTCTCTCTCTAGACTGCATTTTTCGGTGAAGCTCTGTTTGAGCTCATTTGTGAATCAAATGAAGCGGATTAGGGCTTAAAATGATGAGGAAAACATAAAGGAAGTGATCCAAATCACGAATGGGGACAATTAGCCACGTTTTGATGGTAAATTTGATAAAATTGAGATTCGGGGGGCCAAAATGCAAATTTTGAGAAATTTGGGCAAATTGGGAATTTTTCAAAAATTGGGGTCCGAATGGAAAATTAATAAAATTGGGGGCATTTTCATGAAATTCCCTCCCAATTGAGGGTCAATTAGGCAAATTGGATAAAATGGGGGACCAATTTGCAAATTTTGAGAAGTTGGGGTAAAATTACAATTTTGGGAAATTTTGGGCTAAATGTCAATTTTAGAAAATTGAGGGCCCATGTGCAATTTTGTTGTAACTAAAGACCTAGAAAAGATAATTGGAAAACCTATGGGCTAAATTGAAGAAAAAGGGGAGATTAAGAGCTTAAAGCAAATACACAAACCTTAGGGACCAAAGTGCAATTAAGGTAAAATATGAGGGCCCATATGCAAATGCTCAAAGATATGCGATCCCTTTGTCTATTGCCCTAATAAGAATATTCGTACCATGTAGGAGCAAACTGCTTGAGCGCCGGCTTCCTAAAGGATACCGCTATAACATGTAGGAGCAAACTGCGAGGCCAGACTCTGTCGGGACAACCCCGCCAAGACTACCGGGTGAGTGGGAATTGCTATAACATCAATTCTGATGGGAATGACGATTTAGATTTGAAAATAATTTTCTCGAAATTAGCCTCCATTGATTGGGTGACTCTGCTTAAAATATTTGGGAGCTAATTCCGGGCTTAGACTCGATATGCCAGTGGGCCCAAGGTCGATGGATACGGGCATGGACTCGTCCATAATAAGTATGTGATGAATGATACTAAAAGATCCAATTAATGGGAACTTTGTGTGATACCCATTGAGCCAAGTCTGAGTTGTTGAGTTTTTTGGGCCAAACTGCTACTCTACTGAAGCCAAGTTGTCGAACCTGTTGGGCCAATACGCATGGATCGAAGCCAAGGCGATAGACCATTGTGGTGGAGGGCCAAAGATAAAGGATATTATTAAAAAGACTATTGATTGTGCATGCATTGTGATGTTCGAGCCATCAGTACACCTGGCATGAGGTAGTGATGGAGCCCAAGGACTGCTGGATGACCCAAGGTGCATAAGGGCGGTATTTCGTTTAGTAGGTCGTGAAGCTCGAGAAAGCTTCTTATGCACTAAGACTGGGGTAGTAGGGAAAATTAGGTCTCGTCCCACTAAGTGGACATGATGAAGCGATCAGGGTTTGAGGGTGGGACTATTGATGCCCACTCAAACTATGAGTAGAGACTATGCACCTCTATTAGGGTGGACGATACATGTGCTTCGGTTCACAAGTGGAATGGTTGGGGACCGTTCTGCGAATGTGTGATCCCTCCTATGATAGGAGGGCAGATGATTAATCGTGTGAACATAAAGATCTAAGAAGAAACTGTTGACGGAATATCCAACATTAAAAATGATGAATTGAACGTTTCCTAAAAGATCCCCCCCCCCCCCCACTCACTGAGTTGTGGAACTCACCCATTATGAACATTTTCAGGAAGTAACATGACTACGCCAGCCTCATCCTCCCTAGGCCCCATCCTAGGTATAAAGATTTAAAATTTCAGTTTTGTTTAATGTTGTCTATGGAAAATATGACAAGTACTATGCCAGACTCTCTTTGATCTCCTAAAGAAGCCCCTCTTCGAGGTCTAGGAGAATGGTGGGTTGTTCACAGGGCCTTAGCCAAATTGGGTCGAGGCATGACAACTTCAGTGGTATCAAAGCCTGTGTTTTCCCAGATACATTACCAAGACTTTATAACATAAATACTAATCAAAGAAAACTTTACCCTAGCTATGGCATCCATGAGAGGAGTTAAGAGAACAAGGACGACAACTACTGACTCCGCCGTCAACCCCCTCCCAGGGGTAGAATTCCCGGGAGCTCCATCAGCCCCATAGGGCATCAGCTCCAAACACCAAAGGCTATATGAAAAGTTCACCAGGGTTTTCACCCCACCTTAGCGACAAGCCCCACCTGGACTTTCAATCTCAAACCCACTAGGAGGAGGTACAATCCCAACCCCCTTTTGCACCTATTCCACCCTCTTCGACATCCACACGTACCTCAAGACGCTCTGACAACTAGGGTGCAAGCCCTTCTATGGGAAAAAGGAGGCCAGGACTGCCATGGATTGGTTGGCGAGCCTCAAGAAATTCATGGGTATCATCAGGATACCCCTAGAGGAAATGGTTTCACTGGTAGAATTCTTTCTAGAGTCCAGTGCAAAGAGGTGGTGGGATAACGCGAGGAGCCTCTTTCTGACTACACCTACCTCGGAAGAGTTCGAAAGAAGGTGCACGGAAGAGTACCTGGCTCCCTACTTAATCAATGAGAAGAAGGTGAAATTTTTCCAACTCCGCTAGGGAGCACGCACGGTCTCGAAATATGAGACCAAATTCAATGAATTGATACCCTTTGCCCCTGACTTGGTAGGACCGACCGACCTATGCCATAAGTTCATTGACAGTCTCAATATGGATACAAGAGATCGAATGGGGGCTTTGGAACGCCCCATCGACCTAGTCACCATAGTCGGCAAGGCGCACAAATGTGAGCGGTTGGTCTAAACGAGGTACTGCTAGATGGAGCTGGGTGGGCAAAGGGAGGACATGGGGTGGAGTAGTAGAGGAGGCCCGAGGTAATATGGCCGGTAGAGGTCATCTTGGGAATGGACTGGCTAAGCATGCATCAAGCCTAGGTGGACTGTGGAAGTAAGAGGATAACTTTCCAGGCTCTGGGAAAGGAGGAGGCTGCATTTGAAGGGGACAGGGGAAGAGCAGGAATACACTTGGTGTCCTACATAGAAGTGCGAGACTTACTGCGAAAAGGATGTAAGGTATTCCTTGCACATATCACTTGCAAGGATTCACCGAAGAAGGGATTAGAAGAAATTTCAATAGTCAACCATTACCCAGACATTTTCCCGGAAGAACTACCTAGCCTACCCCTATATCACCAACTAGAGTTCGTAATTGAGGTGGTGCCAGAACCCCCCCCCCCCCCCATATCACAAGCCCCTACCGTATGGCACTCGCAAAACTTAAGGAACTAAACGACCAATTGGACAAACTATTAGAGAAGGGTTTCATACGCTCCGAGCCAATCCTCGTGGGGAGCACTGGTTCTATTCATAAAAAAGAAGGATGAAAGCATGAGACTCTGCATTGACTATGAGAAGCTGAACCAGGTGAGCATTAAGAATAAGTACCCTCTCCCCAAAATAGACGATTTATTCAACCAGCTACGAGGGGTAGCCTTCTTCTCCAAGATCGACCTACGATCTAGTTACCACCAGTTGATGATTCGGGAGGAGGACATATAGAAGACTGCATTCCGATCACGATATGGGCATTATGAGTTTAGGGTAATGCCCTTTAGGCTGACGAATGCACCCACATCCTTCATAGACTTGATGAATCGGGTGGTCTAGCCATACTTGGACAAGTTCATGATCATGTTTATAGATAATATTTTCATATCCTCTTGAACCGAAGAAGAGCACCGGGCACACCTAGAGACGACCCTAAGTACCCTGCGAGAAAACCGGATATACGCTAATTTTTCTAAGTGTGAATTTTGGCTACGAGAAGTGGGCTTCCTAGGACATATAGTGTCCAAGGATGGAGTGAAGGTGGATCCAGCCAAGATAGAGACCATTTCAAATTGGAAAGCCCCCACCAACCTAACCAAGATACATAGCTTTCTCGGCTTCGCTAGGTACTACCAGAAGTTTGTGGAAGACTTCTCTAGGATTGTAGCTCCCTCAACTCGCCTCACAAGGAAGGGAGTAGACTATAAGTGGGACACCAAGTGCGAGGAATCCTTCCAAGAGCTCAACTCTCGATTGATGACGACCCTAGTGTTGGCCTTACACAACGCCGACGATGGGGAATACATGGTGTATAGTGATGCATTCGAACAAGGGTTAGGATATATGCTGATGGAAAAAGGGAAGGTTATTGCCTATGCATCGTGAAAGCTAAAGCCACACGTGAAAAATTACCCCACACATGACCTTGAGCTGATAGCAATAGTGTTCACCCTCAAGATGTAGTGTCACTATTTGTACGGAGTGAAGTGCCGCATCTACACCGATCATAAGAGTCTGAAGTACTTCCTAGCCCAAAGGAGCTCAACCTACGGTAGAGGAGGTGACTAAAGCTGGTAAAGGACTATGACTTGGCGATCGAGTGCCACCTCGGTAAGGCAAACATGGTGGCAAACACATTCAACTGCAAGTACCACACGTGAGTGGCCTCTGTGAGTACTAGCTACCTACCTTTATTAAGCCAACTATGTAGCTTAAGAGTGGACCTCAACTTGGACAAGGGCCATAGTAACTTAGTAGTATGACTCGGCCTAGTGGACCAAATACGGGCTCTACAAAAGAAAGACGAGGAGCTTCGTCCCCATTGGGAATAGATTAGGGATGACCCAACCCAAGATATCGTCGTAAGAAGTGATGGAGTAATGACCTTCAAAGGAAGGATTTGGGTACCGAACTGCTAGGAAATAAAAAGAGGGATACTGGAAGAAGCCCATGACTCGATGTACACTATGCATCCAGGCAGTACCAAGATGTACCGCACCCTAAAACAGGGATATTGGTGGAAGGGGATGAAGAGGGATATCGCTAAGTATGTGGCCAGATGCCTATCATGTCAAAAAATTAAGGCTGAACACCAGAAACCCTCTGGACTACTGCAACATGTCCCGATTACCGAGTGGAAATGGGAGCATATCACCGTGGACTTCGTGACTGAGCTGCCAATAACAAGAAGGGGTCGGAATGCCATATGGGTCATCGTGGATAGGCTAACCAAGTCCATGCATTTCTTACCCATCCAGGTGACAGACTCATTAGAAAAACTCGCCACCCTGTACGTGGGGAGATCGTATGACTCCACGGTGTCCCTGTGAGTTTAGTGTCGAATTGGGACCCGAGGTTCACCTCTCGGTTTTGGCCTAGCCTACAAGCTGCCCTTGGGACTAGGCTCGATATTAGCACTGCTTTTCACCCTCAAATAGATGGACAATTGGAACAAACCATCCAAACCCTAAAAGACATGCTTCAGGCATGCGCTCTAACAATGAGTAAGGGTTGGGAGGATTACTTGTGCCTCATGGAGTTCGCATATAACAACAACTACCAGGCTAACATCTAGATGGCACCCTACGAGGCCCTCTATGGGCAACCTTGTTGCATGCCCCTATTCTGGGAGGAGGTAGGGGAAAGAAAACTCGAAAGGGTCGAATTGATAGAGGATGCATCTAAGAAAATCCAGATAATAAGGAGCCGACTCAAGACAGCTCAGGATAGGCAGAAGAGCTATGCTGACCAGAGAAAGGATCTAGAGTTCGAGGTCGGGGACCGAGTATTCCTTAAGATGTCACCTTGGAAGGGGATACTCAGGTTTCAATAGAGTGGAAAGTTGAAACCAAGGTACATCAACCTGTACGCCATAACCCAGAAGGTCGGACCAGTAGCATACTGACGGGAGTTACCCCCAGATCTACAAAGGATTCATGACGTCTTCCACGTGTCAATACTGTGAAAGTACGAGCCCGACCCTAGTCACATGCTAGATTAACCGCTGCTAGAGATCGTGGTAGACCTAACCTATGAAGTAGAACCTGTTTGGATCTTGGATCAATGTAAGAAAAACCTCCAGAACAAGAATATACCCATGGTGAAGGTTCTATGAAGAAATGGTCAAGTGGAGGAGAAAACATGGGAAGTTGAGTCAACCAAGAGTGGTAGATACCCATAACTGTATAACATGTAATAGTTTTGAGGACAAAACTCCTACAAGGGAATGAGAGTTGTAAACCCCGTTCTTTGGGACCAAAGAAAACCGTGAAAAGAACCAATATAGATTTATATGTGAAGAAACGAGCTGATTTATGAACGAAAAATAGTTAACGTGGGAAATTGGGAAATCTCAAGTGATAAAAAATTCACAAAAATTACAAGAAAGAATCGAGAAGAAGAATTGAGGATAGAACCGGACCCGAACTGGGATGAAACATAGTGAACTGGTTCACAAATTCATTTTTCTAGGTGGCTTAAAAATGTTAATTTGGGAAATTGAGGCCACCATTAGATAGAAAATGAATTTAGAATTTTTAAAATTTTAGAATACTGGTCAAATTGGGTTCGAACCGGCCAATTTTTGAATTAGGGACAACAAACCCGGTCGGACTGGACAGGTCAACGGTCTGATCGGTCAACAAACCGGACAAGTCAATGGTCATACCGATCAATGGACCAGACCGATCAATGGTCAATGACGCCCTATCAGCAGCCACGCAAACACGGGAAACCAATGGGAGGCTGCCACATGTTTGGTCAATGGTCAGCCGACGCCTCGTCAGCACGCCACACAGACACGAGCAGCCAATGAGAGGTTGCTACGTGTCCGGTCAACGGGTCAATGATTGATGTAGTAGCCGAGCTGTACCTCCACATCAGAAAAACTAGCCAATCACAACGTGCCAGTGGCACGATCACCACATCATTATCTTCAACCTCCAGACGCTGATAAAGAGAACGAAGGGGAGAGAGATGCCAGAAAAGCTAGAGTCTTCGACGACTCGAAAAACTCTCCAATCAGGTCGCTGGCGGCCGAGTCTTACGCTGACGGGTAGCTTGAAAAATTGTCAAGCTCTCTATATAAAGAGCACTCTTCCATTCAATCTCAGCATCCCACAATCTAGTGAAGAAGAAGAAGAGTGCATTTTCTGGCGAGCTGTAAACCTAAGCTCTAGCAACAGGACTTTTCTCAGCCTCCGAAGCCACATTGGGTGTCTTTGGAATCGGAAAGAAGTTCTCTACCCAGCTCTACCCTCAGTTTAGCCGGAAAGCCATCGAGGAAGAACGAGGAAGCTTGAACAGTACTGCTGGTCTTCAGCCAAGAAACTACTCAACCCTCTACCACCACTTTAGGCTTCCCTATGGCCAATTGTGGTCAAACCCAACCCCCTACACCCCACCTAGAGGTGTCCCGACCTTCCCCCGAGCTAAGAAGGTAAGCTCCCTCTACCACCCTTCGCCGGAAAACACTCTTCACGACCGATTTTTGCAAAAACTTTAACACTAAAATTCACACTGCTAATGTCATCAATTGAGGTGTAGTTTGATCCAGGGAGGATCCCCACAATGAGAGCAACACATTGGTAGTCACAGCTATGATCGTCGGACCCTCATTGGTAAGATATCGAAGCTTTCTCTCTTTAGACTATATTTTCCAGTGAAGCTCCATTTGAGCTCATTTTCAAACTAAATGAAGTGGTTTAGGGCTTAAAATGACTAGGAAATTATATAGGAAGTGATCTAAATCACGAATGGAGACAATTAACCACGTTTTGATGGTCAATTTGATGAAATTGAGATTTGGGGGCCAAAATGCAAATTTTGAGAAATTTGGGCAAATTATTGGTTTTTCAAAAATTGGGGGCCAATGGTAAATTGATAAAATTGAGGCCATTTACATGAAATTCCATCTCAATTGAGGGTCAATTGAACAAATTTGATAAAATGGTTGACCAATTTGCAAAATTTGAGAAGTTGGGGTCAAATTGCAATTTTGGAAAAATTTAGGCCTAATGGAAATTTAGAAAATCGAGGGGCCAATGGACAATTTTGATAAAACTAAGGACCCATAAAAGATTATTGGAAAACTAGGGGCTAAATTGAAGAAAAAGGGGGAAATTAATGACTTAAATGTAGATGCACAAACCTCAGGGACCGAAGTGCAATTAAGGCAAAATATGAGGGCCCATATGCAAATGCTCAAAGAGATGCGGTCCTTTAGTCCAATGCCCAAATAACGATATTCGTGCCATGTAGGAGCGAACTGCTCGAGTGTTGGCTTCCGGAAGGATACCGCGAGGCCAGATCTATTGGGACGGCCCCAGCAAGACTACTAGGTGAGTGGTAATCGCTATAACATTAATTTCGATGGGAATGATGGTTCAACTTTGAAAACAATTTTCTTGGAATTAGCCTCCTCTAATTGGATGCCTCTGCTTAAAACATTTGGAAGCTAATTTCGGGCTTATGCTCGATATGCCAATGGGCCCAAGGCTGATGGATACGAGCATGGACCCGTCCAGAACAAGTATATGATGAATGATACTAAAAGATCCAATTAATGGGAACTTTGTGTGATACCCATTGAGCCAAGTCTCAGTTGTCGAGCTTGTGGGGCCAAATCGCTACTCTGCCAAAGCCAGGTCATCAAACCTGTCTGGCTAATACACGTGGGTTGAAGCCAAGCCGACAGACCATTGCACTATAGGGCCAAAGATAAAGGATATAATTTAAAAGACTATTAATTGTGCATGCACTATGATGTTCGGGCCATCAGGACACATGGCATGAGGTAGTGATAGAGCCCAAGGACTGTTGGATGACCTAGGGTGCATAAGGACGGTATGTCGTTTAGTAGGTCATGAAGCTTGAGGAAGCTTCTTGTGCACTAAGACCGAGGGAGTAGGGGAAACGAGGTCTTGTTCCACTAAGCGGACATGATGAAGTTATAAGGGTTTGAGGGTTGGACTTTTGATGCCCACTCAAACTTCGGGTAGAGGTAGTGCACCTCTATTAGGGTGGAAAAAAAAGGTGCTCTTGTCCACAAGTGGAATGGTCGGGGACTGTTCTGCGAACGTGTGATCCCTTTTATGATTGGAGGCGGTTGATTGATCGGGTGAACATAAAGTTCTAAGAAGAAACTCTTAACAGAAAATCCAACATTGAAAATGCTGAATCGAACATATCCCGAAAGATTTTTCCCTCACTCACTGAGTTGTCGAACTCGCCCCCTCCCTCTGAATATTTTTAGGAAGTAACGTGACTATGCCAGCCTCATCCTCCTGAAACCCCATCCCAGGTATAAAGATTTAAAATTTCAGTTTTGTTTAATGTTGTCTAGGGAAAACATGACAGGTAGTACGCCTAACTCTCTTCGATCTCCTAGAGAAGCCCCTTTTCGAGGTTCGAGAGAGTGGTGGGTTGTTCACAGGACCTTGACCAAATGAGTTGGGGTGTGACACTCAAACTAAGGAACCGGAGATGCGAACCAGAAGATTTTGAGAGAAAACTGAGGATCAAAATTAGCTAGATATGGTAAATAGTAGTCAAAATGGGAAATTTGAAAATCCCAAGTGGCCAATAAATACCCAAAAATCATGTAAAAGAATCATGGATGAAATTGGGTGTGAAAACTGAGCTGATTTAGGGTGAACTCGACATGAACTGGTTGAACTGTATAGAACTGGTTCAAAGATTCATTTTTTTAGGTGGATTAAAAACCTCAATTTAGAAAATTGAAGCCAACATTCGATATAAAATAAATTTATATGAATTTAAAAAAATTAAAATTTAAAGTACCGACTTATTCATGCCTAAATCAACCGATTTTTAAATTCAAGTCACCAAACTCGGTCCAACCAGACCGGTTAACAGTCCAGTTGGTCAACGGACAACCTGCCAGGTTATCGCCCAAACAGCAGGTGCGGCCAATCAGCATGTGACACATGGTGAAGTGCACCCCGTTAGCTGCTCGGTTAGTGTTGGCCGATGAATAAGCAACATGTGTCCTTTGTCAACAATCAGAGGAGGAAAAATCCACGCCAGTGACAATCGACCAATAGGAGAGCGACACGTGTCCCCAGTCAGCGGTCAATGTTTGAGAAGCCTAGTCTGCCGGATTGACCAATGGGAAGTGAACACGTGGCAGAGGTGCCACATCAACATCCGACTAGGGTATGTGAGAAATGGCCAGCCAATCAGATGCTGACACGTGGAAAAGCCACGGATAGCCTTAGCCAACTAGAGCCTGACATGTGGTAGTGGCACTGTGCATCGGGGTGAAATCTGACGTATTTAAATGGGCCAATCAAAGGATGCCATGTGTCACAGTCAATGGTCGACAAAAATCTGGTCAGCAACCACGTTGGAATGAGCGGCCGATGGGAGGTCGCTATGTGTCCGATCGGCAAGTCAAAGGCTAACTAGGCTGATGAGTAGGAAGCCATGTCAACAAAGTCAGCCAATCATGGCACGCCACATTGCAAGCTCGCACGTGCGACACAATTTCATGTTACTCCTTAGGATAGTTGACAAAAAGGGATAAGAAAGAGAGGGGTGGTCTCTAGCAATCCGGAAAATGCTCCAATCCGATTGCCGATGAGCAAGACGGGGGTTGAGTCCTATGCCGACTGTAGCTTGGTTAGTTTCCATGCTTCCTATATAAAAAGCACCCTTCCCCTTGCCTTCCTCATCCCATCAGCAAGAGAAGAAGAAGTGCTCCATTTTCTAGTGAGATGCAAACCAGAGCTCCAACATTGGGCCTTTCCTCAACCACTCAAGCTCTAATTGGTGTCGTTGGATCCAAGTGGAAGTTCTCCACCGAGCTGTACCCTTCGTTCAGCTCAAGGACCACTGAAGGAGTGTGGGTAAGCATGCACAGTGTCACTGCTCCAACTGACCCAAAGTGACAAAGTCCCGTCGAACCTGATTTTGACCACCCCCAACCTCCTACACTTGAAACAACCCTCCCATGACTCTTTCTGGCCGACCCTTGACCTCCCTGAAGCCTCAAGTAAGTATATTTAACCTCCACTCGTCGGATTATTGAAATTCTAGAGAGAGAAAGTCATAGGAACATATTGACCAAATCTCCCTACCTTGGACACTAATTGGGGTGAATTCTGATCCTCAAAGGACCCTCCCAACAATGGCTAACTTCTCGAATCCATAGTTCTAGTGGCAGCACCTAGATCGGTAAGATTTCAAATCTCTCTCTAAGTTCAGTTTTTTGGCGAAGCTCCGTTTGAGCTTATTTTGGGGCCAAATGAGATGATTCAAAGCATGAACAAATCGTAGAAAGGTGGAAAAGAAGATTAGTGGCATGCTAGGAATCAATTAACCAAGTTTACATGATCAATTTGATGAAACAAGATTTTGGGACTGATATGAACATTTGGGAAGATTGGGCGATAATTGGGGGCTTTTGTGAAATTAACTTTCAATTGATAGCCAATTTGTAATTTGGGTGAAATTGAGGTCCAATTGGTAATTTTGAGGAGAATTGGAGACCAATTGGTAATCTTGAAGAAATTAAGGGCCAATTAGTAATTTTGGAGAAATTAGTGGCTTAAATGTAATTATGTAAAAACTTGGTGTACTAATTGCAATTAAGGTAAGAATTGAGGACTTGGGTGAAAATAAGAGGAATTTAGGGACCTAATTGTGATTAAGGCATGATTAACGGCTTTCATGCCAATGTTACTAAGGTGAACGCTCGGACCGTGTAGGACGGCCAATTCAAGGACTTGTGAGGAGGAATATGTTGTCGGCCAAGATCCAGCCAGAGGCAAGTCAAGACGTGTTAGATGAGTAGGTTTTACCATCACGTTCGGTTGGACTAATGAATTCACCATCATGAATTGAAAACCATTTTCTGGAAATGCTCTCCCTTGACAAATTGAAGTCGCTTAAAATATTTGGGAAACTTTTTTGAAGAAAGCATGGATCATGAAATAACTAGAGCTAGTCTTACTTGAGGGGGTCCAAGGCCGATGGGCACATGCTTAGAACCGTAGACAAATAGATGAGTACTAAATCCATGAAAACTCTTATAATGGACAATTGTGTGTGATAGCTACCGAGCCATGACCAGGGTTTTCAAACTCGTTGGGCTAGTGGTCACCAAACTGAAGCCGAGTCATTGAACCCATTGGGCTGGCGGCACCAAGCTGAAGTTGGGTGAGCAAGCTCATGGGAGGGGGTAGCACCAAAGATACAGAACCATCGTTGTTTATGCATGCATGAGATACAGAACCATCGAGGCACTCGGTATGGGATAATGGTGGTTCTAAGGGCTACTGGATGACCCAGGGAGCATAAGGGAAGTTTGTCGACCAGTGAGTTAGGAAGCTTAAAGAGCTTCATGTGCATTAAGACTAAGGAAGCAGGGGGAGAGGTCCCGTCCCACCTTTGTGAATACGAAGTACGAGTTTGAGTATGGGGATCGGGCAATTGATACCCACACAGATTTTGATAGAAGTTGTGAACTTCTACCAGGGTGGACAGTAAAGATGCTTCGGTCCACAAGTGGAACAGACGAGGACTATTCTACAAACATATGATCCCCTTTGATGATAAAGGGGCAGATGGTTGTGTGCTAATCAAACATGTGAATTTAATAAACATTATGAATGCATAATTATGTTAATAGCTTAAGCCCTCACTGGGTTATGAAAACTCACCCCTCCCCTACCCCCTTTCAAGGAAGCATGTACACCAAAGAGGGGTAAATGTCAAGCGAGAAGCCTACACGTATAAGGTATAAAATGTTTCTACAGTAGTTTTGATTACCTTGTTTTGGTAGATCGGTAGATCGTACGCCTTTACTTTCCTTGTTCCACCCCAGTAGTGATACATAGATGGAGCAAGGAAAGATGGCGGGTTATTCACGAGGTTTCGACCAAATCGGGTTGGGGCATTACATCTCTAGTGGTATTAGAGCCTAGGTTTTCCAAAAAAGTTTCAAAAGTAAATCCTGAAACATTGACTAATAAACACCCTTCACCTTGTAGAAATATGGCCCCATGAAAAGTAACCAAATGAACCAATAAAGCCCCTAGACCCGTGAAGATTTCTAGCCCAAACAAGGGAGGTAGCTCGGGAGGACCCGAACCACTACACCTAGGATGACCTCCAAGTAGATGGAGCTCTAGGACCAATTAATGAAGATGTTCAAGAAACCCAACCCTCCTCAAGAAGGAAATAGTTTCTTGATAGAAAGGACACCTCCCAATGAAGATAAGACGACCACCCACAAAACTGCATGGGTCAGACCTGGCCTAAGCTAAAGAGGAAGTTGAAAGGAACTACTAGGAGGCGTACACCAACTATGTGAGAGTGTTCCACAAGTTCCCACCAGTCTGGATCTACCCAGAACCCATGAATCTTATGTGCAAGCCTACAACAATGAAGTCGTTGTACTGATGAGGTATGGGATCTCCGTGATTCATGAAGTCAGAGCCTTGGGAACACCAAGCGAGGCATCCCCATTACGGTGCAAGGAGCCCAGCCTGAATCTGTATAAGGGATGCGAGAGACACCATGCCAACCCAAGCTCATCGAGGAAGTGGGCGTCAACCTCCAAGACATCGTATGAGGAGTCCCACAACTCCCCAAAGGTGGACCCTCAATCGGTCAATATGTGGGATTAGAGCAAGAGTCGAATACTTTCACCCCATGTAATAAGCCAATGATGGAAACTTCCTATAAATAAAAGAAAAGTTCACCCTTTACGCTAAAATTTTGGACTGTATACTGATATGAACACAAAAAGAAAGGAGGAATTATCACACCCCGACTTGGTTTGGTCGGGGTTTTGTGAATAACCCGCCACACTCCTAAATCTCGAAGAGGGGCTCCTCTAGGAGATCAAGAGAGTCAAGCGTAGTGCCTACCATGTTTTCCCTATAAAACATTAAACAAAATCAAAACTTTTAAATTTGTGTACCTGAGCTTGGGATCTGGGGAGGAAAAAAATTAATGTAGTCACGTTCCTTCCTTAAAATGTTTAGAGGGAGGGGGTGAGTTTGACAACTCAGTAAGTGGGGAAAATATGTTATGAAATTTCAATTTAGCATTTTCAATTATTTGATATGTCAGCAATTTCTTCTTGGTTTTCTCAATTCACATCAACATCCGCCCTCCTATCATAGAAGGGATCTCACATTCGCAGAACTATCATCGACTGTGCCACATGTGGAACAGAGAACCTTTACCATCCACCTTGATAAAGGTGCACTGCCTCTACCCAGAGTTTGAGTTGACATCAATAGTTTGACACATGGGTCAATAGGTTTGATGACCTGACTTCGGTCGAGCAGTGGTTCGACCCAACAAGCTCGACAACTCAGCTTGGCTCGATGGGTATCATGCACGGTTCCCATTATTCAGGTCTTTTAGCATCATATATCACATATCCATTCTGGATGGGTCCATGCTCATATCCATCAGCCTTAGGCCCACTGACATCTTGAGCCTAAGCCTAAAATTAGGTCCTAAATGTTTTAAGCAGTGTCACCTAGTCAGGGGAGGCTAATTTCGAGAAAATAGTTTTCAAAGTTGAATCGTCATTCCAATCCGGTAATTCGACAGGGTCGTCTTGGCAGAGTTTGGCCTCGTGGTCTCTTTCTAGAGGCCGACGCTCGGGCAGTCTACTCCTACATGGCACGAATATCCTCATTGGGGTATTAGACTAAGGTACCGCCTTTCTTTGAGTACTTGCGTATAGACCCTCATATTTTACCTTAGTTGTACTTTGGTCCTTGAGGTTTGTGTCTTTATCTTTGGGTCCTTAATTGCCATTTTTTTCTTTAATTAAGTCTCCAGATTTTCCAATTATCATTTCTGGTCCTTAGTCTTGTCAAAATCTCCCATGGCCCCCTCCATTTTCTAAAATTGCCATTTAGCCCCAAATTTTCCCAAAATTGTAATTTGACCCCAAATTCTCAAATTTTGCAAATTGGTCCTCCATTTGATCCAATTGGCCAAATTAACCCTCAATTGGGAGGGAATTTCATGAAAAAACCCTAAATTTATCCATTTTCCATTCAGTCCCCAATTTTCGAAAAATCCCCAATTTGCCCAAACTTTTTAAAAATTATATTTTGGTCCCGAATTACAATTTCAATCATTTGACCACTGAAACTTGGTTACTTACCCTCCTTCTTAATCTGAATCATCTTCTCTATGTTTTATTGTCATTTCAAGCTTTGAATTGCTCGATTTGGCTTAGAAATGAGCTCAATCAAAGCTTAATCGGAAAATACAGTCTAGAGAGAGAAAGCTTCGATATCTTACAGGTGAGGGTACAGTAATCAGAGCTTCGACTTCCACCGTGTTACTCTCATTGTGGGGATCCTCCTGGGATCAAACCACACTTCCGAATTCGGTCATGCACAGTGTTTTCTAGGGAAGGGCAGTGGAGGGAGCTTACTTCTTAGCTTAGGGGAAGGTCCAGACACCTTGAGTTGGGGCGTATGGGGTCTGGCTTGGCCACAATTGGCAAGGGGAAGGCTCGAAGTAGGCAGCAGGAGGCTGGCTATTTTTTAGCCTAGGAGTGGTAGCACTATTTGAGCTTCTTCGTTCCTCCTCGATGGCTCTCAAGCTGAATGGAGGGTATGGTTAGGTAGAGGACTTCCTCCTGATTCCAAAAACATCCAATGTGGCTTCAGAGGTTGAGAAAAGTCTCATCGTTAGAGCTTTGGTTCACAACTCACCGAAAAGTGTACTCTTCTTCTTCTTTGATCAGTTGTGGGATGCTGTGTATGAATGAAGGTGTGCTCTTTATATAGGGGACTCGACAACTATTTAGGCTACCAGTCGGCATAAGACTTGGCCTCCGACTCGACCGCCAATGACCTGACCGAAGAGTTTTTTGAGTCATTGGAGACTCCAAGTTTTTTAGTGTCTCTCTCTCCTCCATTCTCTCTATCAGCGTCTAAAGGTTGAAGATGATGATGTGGCAGTTGTGCCACGTGGTGTGCTGTGATTGGTCAGTTTTTCTGACGTGTAGTGCCAGCTCGGCCATCGCATCAGCCGTTGACCCATTGACCGGACAAGTGGCATCCTGTCATTGGCTGCTCGTGTCTGTGTGGCATGCTGAGGGCACCAGCTGACCATTGACCAAACATATGGTAGCCTCCCATTGGCTGCCAGTGTCTACATGGCAGCTGACGTGGTGCCAACTGTCCATTGACTATTGACTGCGGTCTATTTTCCACTGACCGATCTGTTGACCGGTTTGATCAGACTATTGACCGATCCGGTCCGACTGGGTTCACTGTCCAAAATTCAAAAATTGACCGGTTCAAATCCAGTTCGACCGTTTTTCAAAAATTTAAAATTTTCTAAATTTATCTAAATTTATTTTCTATATAATGGTGATCTCAATTTCCCAAATTGACATTTTAAAGCCACCTAGAAAAATAAATTTGTGAACCAGTTCACTATGGTTCATGTAGGTTCGGTCCAGTTTGGGTCTAGTTCACCCCGAACTGATTTGGTTCTATCCTCAATTCCACTTCCCAGTTCTTCCTTGTACTATTTGTGAATTTCTTGTCATTTGGGATTTTCCAATTTCCAGCGTTAATTATTTTTCCTTCATTAAACAGCTCGTTTCTTCATGTATAAACACATACCAGTTCTTTTCTTGATTTTCTTTTATCCCAAAGGATGGGTTTTATAACTCTCCCCTCCTTTTATCCCAAAGGATGGATCATTTTGCCAGAGTATCTTCACCATGGGAATACCCTTATTTTAGAGGTTTTTCTCACGTCGGTCGAGGATTCGGATGGGTTCTACTTCATAGGTCAGGTCTTCCTAGATTTTTGGTGGTGGCTCATCTAGCATGTGGTTGGGGTCAGGTTCGTATTTTCGCAGTAGGGACATGTGGAAGACGTCATGGATCCTCTGCAAGTTAGGAGGAAACTCCAATTAGTATGCTATGGGTCCGACCCTTTGAGTTATGGCGTATGTGCCAATGTACCTTGGTTTCAACTTCCCTTTTTGTTGAAACCTGAGTATCCCTTTCCATGGTGATACTTTTAGGAATACTCGGTCCCCAACCTCAAATTCCATATTCTTCCTCCGGTGGTTGACCTAGCTTTTTTGTCTATCTTGAGCTGCCTTAAGTCGACATCTTATGAATCGGATCTTTTCTGATGCGTCCCCTATCAACTCGACTTTCTCGAGCTTTCTTTCTTTCTCCTAACTCCTCCCAAAACAAGGGTGTGCGATAAGGTCGTCCGTAGAGCGCCTCGTAGGGTGTCATCAAGATGCTGGCCTGGTAGTTGTTGTTATACGCAAATTCCATGAGGCACATGTAATCCTCCCAATTCTTTTTCATTGTCATAACACATGCTTGCAGCATGTCTTCTAAAGTCTGGATGGTCCATTCTGACCATCCATCTATCTGAGGGTGAAAAGTTGTTCTCATGTGGAGTCTAGTTCCTAAGGCCGCTTGCAGGCTGTGCCAAAACTGAGAGGTGAACCTCGGGTCTCGGTCCGATACTATGCTTATAGGGACCCCATGGAGTCGTACGATCTCCCCTACATATAGGGTGGCGAGCTTTTCTATCGGGTCTGTCACTTGGATGGGTAAGAAATGTGAGGACTTGGTTAGTCGATCCATGATAACCCATATGGCATCTTGACCCCTTCTTGTTGTGGGCAGCCTGATCACGAAATCTATGATGATATGTTCCCATTTCCATTCAGAATCGGGAGAGGTTGCAGCAGTCCAGAGGGTTTTTGGTGTTTGACCTTGATTTTCTGACATGATAGGCATTTGGCCATGTATTTTGCGATGTTCCTCTTCATTCCCTTCCACCAATATCCCTATTTTAGGGTGCGATACATCTTAGTACTACTCGGATGCATAGCGTATATCGAGTCGTGAGCTTCTTCCAGTATCCCCCTTTTTAATTCCCAGTTGTTTGGCACGTAGACCCTCCCTTTGAAGGTCATCACCACATCACTCTTGACCACGATGTCTTGCATTGAGATTTCCTCGTTCCGCTCCCAATGGGGATGGATTTCCTCGTCTTCCTTTTATAAAGCCCATATTTGGTCCACTAAGCCAGGTTGCATTACTAGGTTAGCCACTAGGTCACCTTGGCCCTTGTCCAAGTGGAGGTCCACCCTTAAGTTGCGCAGTTGGCTTAGTAAGGGTAGGTAGCTAGTAATGACGGAGGCCACTCCCATGTGATACTTGCGGCTGAGTGTGTCCACCATCATGTTTTCCTTACTAGGGTGGTACTTGATCATCAGGTCGTTGTCCTTTACTTGCTCTAGCCACCTTCTCTGCCGCAGGTTGAGCTCCTTTTGGGTTAGGAAGTATTTCAGGCTCTTATGATCGGTGTAGATGTGGCACTTTACTCGTTACAAATAGTGGGACCATATCTTGAGGGTGAACACTATTGCCGCTAGCTCGAGGTCATGGGTGGGATAATTCTTCTCGTTGGGCTTTAACTGTCGTGATGCATTGGCAATAACCTTCCCTTGTTGCATCAGGATGCATCCTAACCATTTTCTAGATGCATTGCTATATACCGTGTATTCCCCAGCATTTGCGTCAGGTAAGGCCAGTACTAGAGTCATCGTTAGTCGAGATTTGAGCACTTGGAAGGACTCCTCGCACTTGGCGTCCCACTTGTAGTCCACTCCCTTCCTCGTGAGGCTAGTTAAGGGAGCTGCTATTCTAGAGAAGTCCTTCACAAACTTCTGGTAGTATCCAATGAGGCCGAGGAAGCTACAGATTTCTGTTGGATTGGTGGGGGCTTTCCAATTTGAGATGGTCTCTATCTTGGCAGGATCCACCTTTACTCCATCCTTGGATACTATATGCCCCAGGAAACCCACTTCTTGGAGCCAAAACTCACACTTAGAGAATTTGGTGTACAATCAGTTTCCTTGTAGGGTACTTAGGGTTATCTCCAGGTGCACCCCATGCTCCCCTTCGATTTGAGAGTATATGAGGATATCATCTATAAATACAATCACGAACTTGTCTAAATATGGCTGGAACATCTGGTTCATCAGGTCCATGAAGGCCACAGGTGCATTTGTCAGTCCAAAGGGCAATACCATGAACTCATAATGCCCGTATCGTGATCGAAAGGTGGCTTTTTGTATATCCTCTTCTCGAATCTTCACTTGGTGATATCCCAACTGTAGATCAATTTTGGAGAAATAGTTTGCCCCTCTTCGTTAGTCAAATAAATCATCTATCTGGAGTAGAGGGTACTTATTCTTGTTGGTTACCTGGTTCAATTTTCGGTAGTCGATGTAGAGTCGCATGCTTCCGTCTTTCTTCCTCATGAACAATATCGATGCACCCCACGGGGACTGGCTTGGGCGTATAAATCCTTTCTCTAGGAGTTCATCCAATGGACCGTTCAACTCCTTAAGTCCTGCGGGCACCATACGGTAGGGTGCTTGAGATATAGGGTGGGTGCCTGACACTACCACAATTACAAATTCTAATTGGCGATCTGGGGGTAGGCCAGGTAATTCTTCCAAGAAATCTCCCAGGTAACGGTTGACCACCGGAATTACTTCTAGACCCTTCTCCAGCGAGTCCTCGCAAGTGATCTATGCTAGGAATACCTTGCATCCTTTTTGTAGCAAGTCCTATGCTTCCATACATGACACCAGGTGTATTCTGATTCTTCCTCTGTCCCCTTCAAATACAACCTCTTCCTTCCTAGGGGCATGGAAGGTCATCCTCTTATTTCCATAGTCCACTTGAGCTTGATGCATGCTTAGATAGTCCATCCCCAAAATGACTTCTACTTCTCGTAGCGGAAGAGGAATCAGGTCGGCTTCTAGGGTGGTTCTTCCTATTCATACTTCGCAGGCATTAAAGTACGCGTGCCTCTCTAGGGTTTTGCCTAGAGGGGTGAGGATGCGGAGGGGTGGTAGGAGAGGGGAGGTTTCCTTTGGATGTCCCGGGACTAGGCCTTCCTTGATGAAAGATCATTCTGCCCTTGAATCAAATAGGGTGTATCTTTCTTTTCCGAATACTTGGACGAAACCTGAGTGGGAATGTAACAAAACTTTTAAGGGAATGCATTTTATTAAATCAAAAGGAGACAATAAGACTTCGACTTATGAGAAGGGTTGGGATGTACAAGCCACCATGTTGGGGTCTTTCCGGGCTTCATCCTGGGTCAGGTTATAGACCCTGGCAAGGACCCTTGTGGCTGCTTCCCTTCCCCCGTTGGGTGCCCTCTAATTTATGGGTAGTGGTGGCAGAGCATTTTGCGGGGCATTTTCTCATGCCTTTGAGCAATTCATGATGTAGTGCCCGAACTGCCCGCACCCATAGCATGTTATACATGCCCCCTCATGTTTTTTCTAGCACCGGGGGCAATAGGGGCCTTTCCTTAGAGAGAGTGCATCCATCTCCCTGTGGCCACAGTGGCCCTCCTCCCTTCGGGGGAATCTTGGTGGGTTCCTCCATTGAGGCTGACCCTATTCTCCCGGGCCTCCTCTGTTGCTCTGCCCCCTATCCTCCCTTTGTCCTCGCATCTCCATCCGACGATGCCTCGTCTAGACCAACTGTTTGCATTCATGCACCAAATCTTTTCCCTGGACAACATTAAACAAAACCAAATCTTTTAAATTTGTGTACCTGAGCGTGGGATTTGGGGAGGAAAAAAATCGGTGTAGTCGCATTCATTCCTGAAAATGTTTAGAGGAAGGGGGTGAGTTTGACAACTCAGTAAATGGGGAAAATATTTTATGAAGGTTCAATTCAGCAATTTCAATTATTTGAAATGTCGGTAGTTTCTTTTTTGTTTTCTCAATTCCCATCAACAAATGCCCTCCTATCATAGGAGGGATCACACATTCGTAGAACTGTCCTCGATCGTGCCACTTGTGGATCAGAGCGCCTTTACCGTCCATCTTGATAAAGGTGCACTACCTCTACCCAGAGTTTGAGTTGACATCAATAGTCTAGCACATTAAACCCTGATCACTTCATCATGTCCGCTTAGTGGGATAAGACCTCAATTTCCCCTACTGCCTCAGTCTCCATGCATAGGAAGCTACTCGGCTTCACGACCTACTGGATGATGAAACTACCCTTTTGCACCCTGGGTCGTCCAGCAGCCCTTGAGTTCCATCACTTCCTCATGCCAAGTGTCTTGATGGCCCGAACATCACAATGCATGCATAATCAACCATCTTTTTTAATTATAGCCTTTATATTTGGCCCTTGAGCACAACGGTCTGTCGACTTGGCTTTGGCCCATGTGTACTGGCCCAATAGGTTTGACGACCTAGCTTCAGTAAAGCAACGGTTCGATCCAACAAGCTCGAAAACTCAGCTTGTCTCGATGGGTATCACGCAAGATTCCCATTATTCAGGTCTTTTAGCATCATATATCACATATCCGTTCAGGTTGGGTCCACGCCTGTATCCATTGGCATTGGGCCCACTAGCATCTTGAGCCTAAGCCCGAAATTAGCTCCCAAATGTTTTAAGCAATGTCACCCAGTTAGGGGAGACTAATTCCAAGAAAATAGTTTTCAAAGCTGAACCGTCTTTCCAACCGGAATTGACGTCATAGCGATTCCCACTCACCCAGTAATTTGGGGAGGTCGTCTTGACGGAGTCTGGCCTCATTATCTCTTTCCAAAGGCTAGTGCTCGAGTAATCTGCTCCTACATGGCATGAATATCCTCATTACGGTATTAGACTAAGGGACCGCCTTTCTTTGAGTATTTGCGTATTTGCCCTCATATTTTGCCTTACTTGCACTTTGTTCCCTAAGGTTTGTTTCTTTACCTTTAGGTCCTTAATTGACACTTTTTCTTTAATTCAGTCCCTAGATTTTCCAATTATCTTTTTTTGGTCCTTAGTCTTGTCAAAATCTCCCATGGGCCCCTTAATTTTCTAAAATTACCAGTTAGCCCCAAATTTTCCCAAAATTGCAATTTGACCCCCAAATTCTCAATTTTTGTAAATTGGCCCTCCATTTGATCCAATTTACCCAATTGACCCTCAATTGGGAGGGAATTTCATGAAAAAACCCTTAATTTTATCAATTTTCCATTATGTCCCCAATTTTTGAAAAATCCCCAATTTGCCCAAACTGTTCAAAAATTGCGTTTTGGTCCCAAATCATAATTCTGTTCAATTGACACCCGAAACTTGGTTAATTTCCTCCTTCTCAATTGAATCTTCTTCTTTATATTTTTCTCATCATTTCAAGCTTTGAATTACTTGATTTGGCTTAGAAATGAGCGTAAATGGAGCTTTGCTAGAAAATATAGTCTAGAGAGACAAAGCTTCAATATCTTACTGGTGAGGGTCTGGTGATCAGAGCTTTGGCTACCACCGTGTTTGTAAACCCTGCACTTTTGAGTAAATGAAACCAGTAAAAGAATCGGTCAAACCGAATAAGAAAATCAAGCTAGTTTATATTTGGGAATAAGCAATATGAAAATTTACATCTTCTGGGTGATCCAAAAGGTTCATTAAACCTTGAAAAAGAAATTTAAGACAAATTAGAAAAAAAAACCAAATTGGTTCAAGTGAACTAGATTTCATAAGAACTTCAAAGTTAAGCGTGCTTGCTCGAGAGTAGTGTGAGGATGGGTGACCTCGTGGGAAGTATAACTTATCATCAATAGCCATAAATTAATAAATCTCTCCCATTTAATACACGGTTGTACACCTATATAAAGAGGTTATCCCCATTTGTTCTCCTCACACCTGAACACTTCTCTCTCTCTCTACTGCTCCATTTCCTGGTGAAGCTCGAACTAGAGCTTCGACTTGAATAAAGGTCGGGCTCTTTAGAACCGGGGGGAAGTGCCGACATGATAGAACAGTGAAGCAACTCCGACAGACCGAAACTGCCCTATTTCAGCCAAGCTGAAATTGGCCATTTCAAGCCCTCCTTAGACCAAACCAAGCCCTCCCAACACTTACTCAGCCCTCCCACAATCGAATTAGGATGAAAGGTAAGCCAATTTGACTCCTCTATGTAATTTTCGACCAGTGCTAGAGAACTGATAGAATTTCAATGATAAAATTCTAACTCAATTTGGTATTAATTGATGCAATTTTTTATTCTAGGATGATCCTCAAGATGAGAGCTATCTGCCCAGATCGAAAGCTCGGACCGCGTGCCCTCACCGGTGAGAAATCAAGCTTTCTCTCTCTAGAGTTTATGTTCCGGCGAAACTCCGTTTGAGCTCTTTTCGGCATTAAAATCTGCGATTAAAAGTTTTTTAGAATCGTATGAACATGCAAGAACTCAATTTCAACTCCAATTTCAATAATTAGAAGTGTTTGATTGGTTAATTTGATGAAATCAAATTCAGTAGTGTTGAAGAGTTGAAATTGGGGATTTTTGAAATTCAAAGGGCCAAAATGCAATTTTATGAAATTGAGGGTTAATTGGGCATGAAAATAATGTTGGAGGACTAATTGAGGAATTTTGGAATTTTTGGGGCAAAACTTACCATTTTTATAAACGAAGGGCAAAATGGAAATTTTAGAAAAATTGGGGGACCAAATTGGAAATTTGGGAAATTAAACCCCTTTTTGGTGAAATTAAATAAATTGAGGTCCCATGATAAATTTTAAAAGTTATGGGACTCAATTTGAGGAAAAACTGACATTAGAGACTTAAAGTTAAAGAGAAATAACTTTAGGGACCTAATTGCAAATAACTAAAAGTTTGGGTTTTCTCATTCATTGAAAATGAATGAAGGCTGTTATGCCGAGTAATAATGAACAAGGTTGTTCATATCGTGTAGCAACGCGAAATACTGGGAACGCTAGCAAGGAGAAGCTCACGTGAATACAAAGAACCGGTCTCTTGGAATTCACGGCATTAACGGGTGAGTGGGTTTACTAACATCATACTCGGTTGGGATGATGAGCACACCTTATAATTTAAAAACCACTTATCGGTTGTGAGTGGGTTTACTAACATCATACTCGGATGGGATGATGAGCATAACTTAAAATTTAAAAACCACTTACCGGTTGTGAGTGAGATTATATATCATACCCGGTTGGGGATGATAAGTGCATCGGTATAAAAACCCACTGTTTAGTGGTATTTTAATCATCACTACTTAGAGAAAGTGATGTGAAAGTTATGCGGAAAAACTACTTAAGGGTTGTAAGTAGATCATACCTAGTTGGTATGATGAGACTTCCTCGAAGGAAGTTGAAAACCCATTAATCGGTTAGACCATTGACTGGTTCGGTTGGACCGTTGACCGGTCTAGTTCGACCAGGTTCGCTATCCAAAATTCAAAAATCGACCGTTTTGGACCTAGTTCGACTGTTTTTCTGAAATTTAAAATTTTTTATATTTATCTAAATTTATTTTCTATCTAATGGTTGTCTAAATTTCCCAAATTGACATTTTTAAGCACCTAGAAAAATGAATTTGTGAACCATTTCATTATGGTTCATGCCGGTTCGGTCTGGTTTAATCCCGATTCACCCCAAACCGATTCGGTTCTATCCTCAATTCCACTTCCCGATTCTTCCCTATACATTTTGTGAATTTATGTTCACTTGGAATTTTCCAATTTCCCACGTTAACTATTTTTCATTCTTTAAACGGCTCGTTTCTTCATGTATAAACCTATATCGGTTCTTTTCCTGGTTTTCTTTGATCCCATAGGACGGGTCTTTTAGGAACCCTCTACACTAAGAGAAGGAAAGTCAGAAATGAGTTAAGGAGGGATGAAGAAGGGCCCTAAACCTTTATGATGACTATAGGAAAGGGGCGGACCCCCACCCCCTCATGAAATGATACATGAGTAGAAGGGATCAAGGACCCCAGCACACTAAGGTTAAAAGCCTGACCTACAAGGAAGTTTGAGTACAATGAACCTCAGATAAAGGGAGACAAGGAATAGAGACTTGAGGAGGACACTCGAAACTTGTCAAAACTGACCAATAATAATAAGAGACCAATACCAAGGGTATGCTCTGAAGGAGCATACTCCGAGGGAATAGATGACTTGGAGAGAGATGTTGGTTGAGAATGTCACAAAGGGTTGCACTTATAGAGACCGCCTAGAGGAAGGAACGTGAGTCCGGGAAGGGTACATACCCCAAAAGGGGAGAGGAGCACTACAAAGGAAGTAGGTACAACTAGGGAAATAACACGATGGATCGTGACTATAAGGTGGCAAGCGTCGCTACACTAAAAAGTATAAATTGAGTTACGGACAAACCAATGGGATTGAGCATTAGTAACAACAAAATAGGGAAGGGGCATCGCTAAGTCACTACTACCAAAGGGAAGTAACAAGGATAGTTTACACTCAAAACAGACAATGAACTCGACTGTAAGGGCCACTGTAAACCCCGTTCTTTAAAGATAAGAAAAGCAGAAGAAAGTCAAGTTAAGAGAGAAAACCAAATCGGTTCATGAACCTTAACCAATATAGAAAGGGCAAAAAGGGAAATTAACAAACACCACGTGATTCAAAGAGTTATAAAAATCATGGAAAAGGACATTGGGATGAATTGGAAGAGAAAACCAGATCGGTTCAGGTGAACCAAATTGAACCGGTTTAAACAATCCTTGAACTAGTTGCTAAATTCATTTTTTTAGTTAGCTTAAAATATTCAAATTGGGGAATTTAAGCCACCATTAGATAGAGAATAAATTTAGATTAGTTTAGAAATTTTTAATTTTGAGAAAACCAGTTGAATTAGTCCTAAACCGACCAATTTATGCATTGAACCCGATCATACCAGTCCGGTCTGGTTCGGAATATTGCCATCTTCTTCCTCTAGATGACAACACTATTTATTTAATGCAGAAATGGATAATGCCGGTGAAGCTTGAATTGCTTCGATTAGGCCATTTCATGATGAGGATAAGTCGACCAAGAAGGAAAGTTGTCAGGTAGAGGGTCTCTGAGCTCCCTATATAATGAGCTCCTCTCCATTCACCCCCAACACACTTCAAATCTCCATTCTCTCTCAATTACTCCAATTTTTGATGAAGCTCGAACTAGAGCTCCGATATAGGCATTTTTCTCAACCTTAGAAGGTGAGGTCGGGTTTTTTAGACTCCGGGGGAAGTCAACTACCTAACAACAACCTCCGTTCAACCCGAGGAACGCTAAAGAAGCACCAACGAAATCAAACAGTGAAACAACTACGAAGGGCCGAAACTGCCCTATTTTGGCCAAGCTAAGTTCAGCCAAATCAAGCACTCCCAACACCCCCACAGCCCTTACATGACTGCAATAGAGCTGAAAGGTAAACCAATTCGACCCTCCTTTGTCATTTCCGGTCGAAGTTAGAGAGAGAAAGTGTGAAACTTCACTAACAAAATTCTCCCTTGATTTGATGTTAATTGTAGCGATACTTGATCCTAGGAAGAATCTCTGGACGAGAGCTACCTATCCAGATAGAGAGCTCGGACCACCGCACCTCTAACGGTAAGCTTTTGAAGCTTTCTCTCTCAACGAACAATGTTTCGACGAAGCTCCGTTTGAGCTCGTTCCGGCCTCAATTCATGCGATTCAAAGCTCAATTGAATCATATGGAAGTGTAAGAACTAATTTATACCTCCAATTGAAGCAATTAACCCCTATTGAATGGATAATTTGAAGAAATCAAATTCGTTCAGTTTGAAAGGGGAAATTGGGCATTTCAAAAAATTGTGGGACCTCTTTACAATTTCCCAAAGTTAAAGGCCAATTGGCCATGAAAAAGATGTTGGAGGACCAATTGATCAATTTTTGAAATATTTGGGGCCAAATTGCCATTTTTGGAAGGTAGGGGCAAAATGGTAATTTTTGAAAAGATGGGTACCAAATTGGAAATTTGGAAAACTTGAGCCCCTTATACAATTTCGAGTAAAATGAGGACTCAAAATGGAATTTTGGAAACTTTGGGACTCAAATTGGGCAAAAGGTTGCATTAGGGACCTAAATTTATGACTGTGTGCCAATGCTTAAACCATTTGGGAGACCTTATTGACGGGAGCTAGAATAGCTCAGATAGGCTAGAAGCCTCAATTTTTGAACTTGTAGGGCTAAATGCTCTGTTTTTTTTGGAAAAATCATGTGCAATAGGCCCAAGGCCAGTGGGCACGAGTAGGAGCTCGTGAACAAACTTGAAATGAAAAGGCCATGAAATCTCTAATGAACTTGTATGATTTCACCATGGTACCAAGTCATGACCGATAGTACTCGATGGATAGGCGGTAGTGCATTAGGGCTAGGTCGATGGACTGACCTAAACAAACAGCTGCAAGTCAGGTTGAGGGTCAGGGCCATTTAACTAGTGGCACCAAAGATAAATGGCTAATGTGAAAATTATTATTGTGTCATGCACCTGTGGTACATGACCATTAAGGAGGGGTAGTGATGGGTCCTAAGGGCTACTGGACGACATGATGGAGATAAGGGCAGATCATCGTGCTAGTCACTCGGGAAGCTCAGTGTAGCTTCTTGCGCATGAGATGGAGGTGGGGTCGAGATGAGGTCTCTATCCTCATATGGACACGGAGGGTATTCAAGTTAGAGGGTCGGATGTCACGAACATTAACTCAGACCCATGGTAGAAGTGGACGGTATTTTAAACATCACAACTTAGAGGAATGATGTGAAAATCATGCAAAAAATGACTTATTGCTTGTAAGTAGATCATACCCAGTTGGTATGATGAAACTTCCTCGAAGAACGACTTACTAGTATGGTGGTAAAAATTGAGTTTTCAAATGAATTAATTTTTGAAAGAAATGAGTCTGGCACACTCCAATACAATTTTTATTCCTAAATGATAAAAGTGTTGAAAACCCATTAACTGAGTAGTCATACTAACCCCCTCCCATATATCCCTTTCAGTAAATTTCGGAAAGCCTACCTTTAAAGACCATCAACTAAGACGCCTGTGAGACAGGTACGATGAAATTAAAATATTATACACTTTTTTTTTATGTTATTCCTGGAAAAGGTGTATGTCACGCCCCGACCCGGTTTGGTCGGATCCCCATGATCAACCCGCCACTCTCCCGATTTATTAAAGGGTTTCCCCTTATTGTAAATCGTAAAGAGTAAGGCGTCCTTTAACCTGCACCTTTTTCCTGGAATAGCATAATCAAAACTGCATGAAATTTAAAACTTTACATACCTATTTTATATGCATCTTAGTTGACAGTATTTAAGAGGAGGCTTTCCGAGATTTCCTGAAAGGGATATAAGGGAGGGGGTGAGTACGACTACTCAGTAAATGGGTTTTTAAAAGCATTTGACTTTTAAGAAAAACATTTATATAGAGTGTGCAAGACTTATTTGTTTTAAAAAATCCCTTCATTTAAAAATTTAGATTTTTCCATTATTTCTTAGTTAACACGGTGTGTCATCATCCAACACACATCCTTCATCATGAAGGTTACACACATTCGCAAGTTAGTATCACTACTGAACCCGCTAGTGGCTTCGGAGCAACTTTTCCTACCACCCAAATAGAAGTACGACCACTTCTACCCTAGAAATGAGTGGATGTATGTGACATGTCCGTGTGAGGATAGAGACCTCATCCTGTCCCCACCCCGGACTCATGCGCTTGGTGCTACTCCAGATTTCGCACAGACAGCTGGAACGACGAACTTCCCTTATAGCCATTAGGTCTTCTAGTGCCCTTAGAACGCATCACTACCCCTCATGGGCGTCTTGATGATCTCGTACTCATAGTGCATGCACAAACAATGTTTTCTTATATTGCCATGTAATCTGTGGTGCCACTGGTCCAATGTCCCCGACTCTCAACCTAACCCATAGTTGTTTGTCTTGACTGGTCCGTCGACCTGTCATGTCGCACTACCGCTAGTTGACTGAGCACGTAAGTCCCATCTTGGTACCATGGCCAAATAATTCAATTATTAAGTTTTATGGCACATATATCATGTTCGTTTACGAGCTCCTGCTCGTGCCAACTAGCCTTGGGCCTACTGTACGAGATTTTCAAAATTGGGCATTTAGCCCCCAAGTTCCAAAACCGAGGCCCCCGGCCTATCAGAGCTATTCGAGCTCCCGTCGAGAAGATCTCCCAAATTGTTTAAGCATTGGCACACAATCAGGGGAGAGCACTTCCGACAAAACATATGTTTTCTCTATCCATTATACTGCCCGGGTATAAGGATACCTCCGTTCATAACTGATGAACGGGTTTTCAACTTCCTTCGAGGAAGTCTCATCATACCAACCGGGTATGATCTACTTACAACCGGTAAGTAGTTTTTCCACATAATTTTCACATCACTTTCTCTAAGTGGTGATGATTAAAATACCACTAAACAGTGGTTTTTTATACCGAGGTACTTATCATCCCCTACTGGGTATGATATAAAATTTCCACTCACAACCGGTAAGTGGTTTTTATCTTTAAGTTGTGCTCATCATCCCAATCGGGTATGATGTTAGTAAACCCACTCCAACCGGTAAGTGGTTTTTAAATTATATGTTGTGCTCTTCATCCCAACCGGGTATGATATTAGTAAACCCACTCACCCGTTAATGCCGTGAATTCCACTAGACGGGTTCTTTGTATTCACGCGAGCTTGTCCTTACTGGCGTTCCCGGTATTTCGCGTTCCTACACGATATGAACATCTTGGTTCATTATCCTTCGGCCTAATCGCCTTCATTCATTCCAAATGAATGAGAAAGTCAAACTTTCATTTATTTGCAATTAGGTCCCTAAAGTTATTTCTCTTTAACTTTAAGTCCCAAATGCCAGTTTTTCCTCAAATTGAGTCTCGAAACTTCTAAAATTTATCATAGGACCTCAATTTATTCCATTTCACAAAAATGGGTTTAATTTCCCAAATTTCTAATTTGGTCCCCCAACTTTTCCAAAATTACCATTTTGCCCTTCCTTTACAAAAATGGTAAATTCTGCCCCAAAAATTTTCAAAATTCCTCAATTGGTCCTCCAACATTATTTTCATGCCCAATTGACCCTCAATTTCATAAAATTTCATTTTGGTCCTTTGAATTTCGAAAATCCCTAATTTTCCCCCAATTCAAATTCTTAACACAACCGAATTTGATTTCATCAAATTGACCCATCAAACGTTTCCAATTGTTGAAATTTAAGTTGAAATTGAGTTTCTACATGTTCATACGATTCTTAAGAAATGTTAATTGCAAGTTTTAATGTCGGGATGAGCTCAAACGGAGCTTCGTTGAAAAATGAACTATAGAGAGAGAAAGCTTCGGTTACTCACCGGTGAAGGCACGACGGTTCGAGCTTTCGATCTAGACAGATAGTTCTCATCCTGAGGTTCATCCTAGAATCAAGAATCACATCAATTGATGCAGAATTGGATTAGAATTTTGTCATTAAAATTCGGTCGACTCTCTCTCTAGCACCGATCAAAAATTATAAAGGGGAGACGAATTGGCTTACCTTTCGGTCCTAATTCGACCATGGAAAGGCTGAGAATATATATATTAATTTATGGCTATTTATGATAAGCACGCATAAAATTTTTTTACCGAAATTTCGGGTTATAAAATATCATACTTCCCAAGAGGTCACCCATCCTCACACAACTCTCAGGTAAGCACGCTTAACTTTATAGTTCTTATGGACTCTCATTCACCTTAACCAATTTCGTTTTTCTGTTCTAATTTGTGTTAAGTTTATTTTCCAAGGTTTAATAAACCCATTGGATCACTCGGAAGTTGTAAATTTACAAATTGCTTGTTCCCAAATGATCGGATTTGTAAATCGTCTCGGTTTTCTTACTCAGTTTGACCGTTTCTTTTCCTAATTTTCCTTAACTCAAGAGTGTAGGGTTTACAGTGTAGGTTTAAAGGATGTCTTACTCTTTTGGTCTATAATAAGGGGAAACCCTTTAATAAATCGGGAGACTGGTGGGTTGATCATGGGGATCCGAGCAAACCAGGTTGGGACGTGACAGTTAATGAGCTCCCTATATAAGAAGCACTCCTCCCCTCATTCTGCCCATCAAGCAATTGGGCGAAGAAGAGAAGGTGTACCAACTTTTGATGAGGCGCGAACCATAGCTCTAACGTCAGGCAAATTCTCATCCACCGACACTGCTAGAGATCCCATTGGAACTAGGGGAGAGTCCTCCACTTAGCAGCACATTCCACTCGATTAGCGGAGTATCGGAGAAGCACTGGCAGATCCAAACAGTGAAGCTGTTCCGAAGGACTCAAAGCATCTCGGTTTTCCCAAGTCCACTTCTGGCCATCCTCGACCTCTTGCGGCCGAACCAAGCCTCCCCCAGGTCTTTCCAGCCAACTCTCGACTCCTTGAAGTGCCCACATAAGTTTTGTCGACTTCCACTCATCGGAATGTCTATGATGTACAAAGAGAAAGTGATGAGATTTCTCTGATCGAATCCCCCCTGCCCAGGCCACCTATCGGGGAAATTCTTGTTTCCCAAGGACCATCTCGAAGAGAGGACGGTCCCCAAATGAAGAGCTTTGATTGTCACAGCCCCACCAGTAAGCTTCTGAAGCTTCCTCTCTGTACCTTTATTTTTTTGACGAAGGTACATTTAAGCTCATTTCGGACCTAAAAATGGCACATTAAATCTTGGGTAGACCATAGAAAGGTGAGGAAACTGATTAACATCATGCTAGGAAGTAATTAACAAGGATTGGAGGGTCAATTTTATGAAATCAAATCTTGGGACAAAATATGAACGAATTGGGAGAAAATTTGTGGAAAATCTGGAATTTTCAAAAATTCAAAGGACACATGTGCAATTTCTAGAAATTGAGAGCCAATGGGCAATTTTGCAGAAATTGGAGGCCAATAATTGATTTTAAAGAAATTGGGGGACCAATTGGTCATTTTTGGGAAATTTAGGGCAAATTGGTAATTTTGGGAAACTTGGGGACATAAGTGCAATTAAGCAAAAATTTTGATTTCAAAGTCCAAAAAAGGAATTTTGTGAATATTTACAAAGTTAACAATTTATAATGTTGGTATTTAATAGGGAGTTAATTACCATGAGTGTAGAATTTGGGAATTTTGAAATAAACCGGAACTTAATGTTCCATACCCTGAATGATGTAGATATGAGAGGAAGCGAGTCAACCTACAATTGAGAGAAATGAGTAACTACACACCTCGTGAGTGGGTTTTGCATCATGTCCGATTGAACTGATAAGCACTTGTACTCTGAATTGAAAACAATTTTCTAGGGTTGTTCTCCTCTGACTGGTTGGATAAGTTTAAACATTTTGGGAGATGGTCTTGATGAGAGCATGAACCATGCGGTGATAGGACTGGAAATGTTGGAGTGGGCCCAAGGCAAATGGGCACGGGCTTAGGCCCGTTTACAAGTAAAGACTTATACATCAGAATACTCTTATAAATGGATAATTGTGTGTGTGTGTGTGTGTGCGCCAGCTATTATGCCAAAGCCAGGCGGAAAGACTCATTGGGCTAGTAATCGTTGAGCCGAAGTCGGGTCAACGATCTTGTTGGGTTAGCGATCATAAAGCCGAAGCCAAGTTGTCGGGCCTGTTGGGACAGTAGCACCAAAGATGACAAACATAATTAATAAAACTCTTGTTTGTGGATGCTATGAGTTCGGAGCCATCAAGGCGCTTGTGGTGGTGTAGTGGTGGCTCCAAGGGCTATTGGACGACCTAGGGAGTATAAGGGAAGTCTATTGTCCAATATGTCGAGAAGCTCGGTGAGCTTCATATGCACAGAGATCGAGGTCGGAGGGGGAGAGGTCTTGTCCCACATTGCGGACATGGAGTATTGTTCGGGTCTGAGGGTCTCAGGACCCATCTAGAATGAACATGTGATGAATGATGATTAAAAGATTTGAATAATGAGAACCTTGTGTGATACCCATCGAGCCAAGTCTGAGTTGTCGAGCTTGTTGGGCTAAACCGCTACTTTGCTGAAGCTAGGTCGTTGAACTTGTTGGGCCAGTACGTATAGGCCGAAACCAAGCCGACAGACCGTTGTACTGGAGGGCCAAAGATAAAGGATATAATTAAAAAGACTATTGATTGTGCATGCACTATGATGTTCGGGCCATTAGGACACCTGGTATGAGGTAGTGATGGAGCCAAAGGACTGTTAGATGAACCCAGGGTGCATAAGGGCAGTTTTGTCATTCAGTAGGTTGTGAAGCCAAGTAGCTTCCTGTGTATGGAGACCAAGGCAGTAGGGGAAATGAGATCACGTCCCACTAAGTGGACATGATGAAGTGATCAGGGTTTGAGTGTCGGACTATTGATGTCCACTCAAACGCCGGGTAGAGGCAGTGCACCTCTATCAGGGTGGATGGTAAAGGCGCTTCGGTCCACAAGTAGCACGGTCAAGTACCGTTTTGCAAACGTGTGATCTCTCCTATGATATGAGGGCAGTTGTTAATGTGAATTTGAGAACTCTGAGAAGAAAATGCTGAAATATCAAACAATTGAAATTGTTGAATTTAACCTCCCTAAAATATTTTTCCCCACTCACTAAGTTATCGAACTCACCCCTCCCTCTATACATTTTCAGGAAGTAACGCAACTACACCGGCTTTTCCTCTCCAAACCCCAACCCAGGTACATAAATTAAAGTTCGGTTTTGTTTAATGTTGTTCGTGGAAAACAAGACAGGTATTACACCCGACTCTCTTGATCTCCTAGAGTAGTCCCTCTTCGGGATCTAGGAGAGTGGCTGGTTGTTCACAAGACCTCGATGAAACTGGGTCGGATGTGACAACTTAGGTGGTATTAGAGCATGTGTTTTCTCGGATACATTATCAAGATTTATAACATAAATACTAATTAAAGAAAATTTCAACCTAGTTATGGCACCCAAGAGAGGAGTCAAGAAAACAAGCGTGGCAACTACCGATTTCATCAGAAACCCCCTCCCTCATGTAGAAATCTTGGGAGCTACATCGGCCCCACAAGGCATCAGCTCCGAGCACCAAAGGCTATATGAGGAGTTCGCTAGGGTGTTTGGGTAACCCCACCTTAGTGACAAACCCCACCAAGACTCCGAGTCCCAGACCCACCAGGAGTAGGTCCAATCCCAACCCCCTTCCACACCTATTCCACCCCTCTTTGATATCCCCAGATACCTAAAGACACTCCGACAACTAGGATGCAAGCCCTTCTATGGGGAGAAGGAGGTCGGGGCTGCCATGGACTAGTTGGCAATTCTCAAGAAATTCATGGGTATCATTAGGATGCCTCCAAAAGAGATGGTTATGCTGGCAGAATTCTTTCTGGAGTCCAGCACAAATTGATGTTGGGATAATGCAAGAAGCATCTTCTCGACCACACCTACCTGGGAAGAGTTTGAAAGGAGGTACATGGAAGAGTACCTGTCTCCCCACCTAATCAAGGAGAAGAAGGTGGAATTTTTCCAACTTTACTAGGGAGTGCGCACGGTTTCAGAATATGAGACCAAATTCAACAAGCTAAGACCCTTCGCTCCCAACCTGTCAAGACTGGTCGATCTTTGCCAGAAGTTCATTGACGGTCTCAATATGGATATAAGAGACCGAATGGGGATTTCGGGATGCCCCACTGACCTAGCCACCATAGTGGGCATGGTGCATGAATGTGAATGGTTGGTCCAAACAAGGCGTCGCCGGATGGAGCTGGGTGGGCGAAGGGAGAACAAGGGGCAAAGCAGCAAAGGAGGCCTAAGAGAACCGGGCCAACCTCGATGGAGGAACCAACCAAGATTCCAACAGAGGGAGGAGGGCCACCGTAGCCACAAGGAGTTGGACGCACTCCCTCCGAAGAGGGCCCCTACTACCCTCAATGCTTGAAAAACCATAAAGGGGCATGTATAACATGCTACGGGTGCGAGCAGTCCTAGTATTACATTCGGAATTACCTGAGTGTACTGGAAAATGCCCCGCGAAACGCTCCGCCACCACCGCCCAAAAATTAGAGGGCACCTAACGGGGGAAGGGAAGCACCCACGTGAGTCCTAGCTAGGGTCTACAACCTGACCCAGGAAGAAGCCCGAAAGGATCCCAACATGGTGGCTAGTATGTCCCAACCCTTCTCATATATCGAGTCTGTAGTTCAGAGTCTTGTAGTCCCCTTTCAATTTAATAAAATACGTTCCCTTAAAAGTTCCATTAATTCCCACTTAGGTTTCATCCAAGTGTTCAGAAAGGAAAGATACGCCCTCTTTGACTTAGGGGCGAAACAATCTTTCATCAAGGAAGCCCTAGTCCCAGAACTCCTAAAGGAAACCTCCCCTTCTGGCCACCCCTCCACATCCTCACACCTCTAGGCGAGACACTGGAGTGAAACGCGTACATTAAGGACTGCAAAGTACGAATAGGAAGGACCACCCTAGAAGCCAACTTGATTCCTCTTCCACTATGAGAAGTAGAATTAATCTTGGGAATGGACTGGCAAAGCACACATCAAGCCCAAGTAGACTGTGGAAATAAGAAGATAACCTTTCATGCTCCTGGGAAGGAAGAGGCTGTATTCGAAGGGGACAGGGGAAGAACTGAAATACACCTAGTGTCCTATATGGAAGCACAAGAGTTACAGTAAAAAGGATGTAAGGTATTCCTCGCATAGATCACATGCAAGGACTCATTGGAGAAGGGACTAGAAGAAATTCTAGTGGTCAACTATTACTCGGAAGATTTCTTAGATGAACTACCTGGCCTACCCCCTAGATCGCCAATTAGAGTTCATAATTGAGGTAGTGCTAGGCACCCACCCCATATCTCAAGCACCCTACTATACGGCGCCAGCAAAACTCAAGGAGTTGAAGGACCAGTTGGACGAACTCCTAGAGAAAGGATTTATACGCCCAAGCCTATCCCCGTGGGGTGCACCTGTATTGTTCGTCAAGAGGAAAGACGGAAGCATGTGGCTCTGCATCGACTATCGGAAATTGAATTAGGTAAAAATCAAGAATAACTACCCTCTCCCTTGGATAGATGACATATTTGATCAACTAAGAGGGGTAGCCTACTTCTCCAAAATCAATCTACAACCGGGATATCACCATTTGAAGATTCGAGAAGAGAATATACAGAAAACCACTTTTCGATCACAATACGGTCATTACAAGTTTAGGATAATACCCTTTGGACTAACAAATGCACCTGCAGTCTTCATGGACCTAATGAACCGGGTGTTCCAACCATATTTGGACTAGTTCGTGATCATGTTTATAGATAATATCCTCATATACTTCCGAATCTAAGAGGAGCACCAGACGCTCCTGAAGACAACCCTAAGTACCCTACGAGAAAACCGATTGTACGCTAAATTCTCTAAGTGTGAGTTCTAGCTTCAAGAATTGGGCTTCCTGGGGCATATAGTGTCCAAAGATGGAGTAAAGGTGGATCCAGCCAAAATAGAGATCATCTCAAATTGGAAAGCCCCCACCAACCCAACCAAGATCTGTAGCTTCCTCGGCCTCAACGGGTACTACCGGAAGTTTGTGGAGGACTTCTCCAGGATCGTAGCTCCCTTAACTCACCTCACGAGGAAGGGAGTGAAGTACAAATGGGATGCTAAATGTGAGGAATCCTTCCAAGAGCTCAAATCGTGATTAACGACAGCTCTAGTACTGGCCTTACCCGAAGCGGATGCTGGGGAATACACGGTATATAGCGATGCATCCAAACAAGGGTTGGGATGTGTCCTGATGCAACAAGGGAAGGTTATTGCCTATGCATCATGATAGTTAAAGCCCCACGGGAAGAATTACCCCACTCACGACCTCGAGTTGGCGGTAATAATGTTCGCCCTCAAGATATGGTGTTACTATTTGTACGAGGTGAAACGTCGCATCTACATCGATCTTAAGAGCCTGAAGTACTTTCTAACCCAAAAGCAGCTCAACCTATGGCAGAGAAGGTGGCTAAAGCTAGTAAAGGACTATGACCTAACAATCGAGTACCATCCTAGTAAGGTAAACGTGGTGGTAGACACACTCAGCCGTAAGTACCACATGGGTGTGGTTTCAGTAAGTACTAGCTACCTACCTTTATTAAGCCAAGTGCGCAACTTAAGGGTGGACCTTCACATGGACGAGGGCCAGGGTAAGCTAGTGGCCAACCTAATAGTACGACCTAACCTAGTGGACCCAATATGAGCTCTTCAAAAGGAAGACAAGGAGCTCCATCCCCATTAGGAACAAAATGAGGACGGCCCAACACCAGACATCGCGGTTAGGAGCGACAGAGTGATGACCTTCAAAGGAAGGGTCTTGGTGCCAAACAACTAGGGATTAAATAGGAAGATACTGGAGGGGGCACACGACTCAATGTATGCCATGCATACGGGCAGTACCAAGATGTACCGCACCATAAACGAGGGATACTGGTGGAAGGGAATGAAGAAAGACATTGCCAAGTACGTGGCTAGATGCCTTTCGTGTCAACAAATTAAGGCCGAACACCAGAAACCCTCCAGACTACTGCAGCCCCTCCCATTTCCTGGATTCCAGTGGAAATGGAAGCATATCATCATGGATTCCATGATCGAGCTGCCAGTAACAAGAAGAGGTCGGGATGCCATATGTGTCATGCCCCAACCCGGTTTGGTTGAATCCCCGTGAACAACCCGCCGCTCTTTCTCCGTTCAAGAGGAGTTTCCCCCTTCTTTTACTCGAGAGGAGCCAGGCGAAATATCAACCTTGTTCCCTGGAAGACATATATCAAATAAAATGCAAGCTTAAGAAAAAATTAAGCATACCTGATAAAGGGTAAGGCTTGGTGTTACTCCTAGTCATTTTCTCTTTTCCTGAAAAGGGATAGAAGAGAGGGATGAGTTTCTACAACTCAATGAATGGGTTTTTTTTTTAAGTCTACTTTTATCTTTTAAAAGAAAACATGTATGTTGGCATGTGCCAGACTCCTCACTTTTAAAAAATTCCTTCATTTAAAAATTAAGGTTTTTCCACCATTTCTTATTTATCACTATGTGTAATCACCCAACACAAATCCTTCATCATGAAGGTTACACACATTCGCAGGCCAGCACGACCACTAAACCCACTTGTGGCTTCAGGGCGACTTTACTGACCACCTAGATAGAAGTACGACCACTTCCATCTTGAGAATGAGTGGATGTACGTGACATCCGACCCTGAATCCCAAAATCGATTATTCGTATCCGTATGAGGACAGAGACCTCATCCCGTCCCCACACCGATCTTATGTGCTTGGTGCTACTCCAAATTTCGCACAGTCACCTAGAACGACAAACTGCCCTTATACTCACCGGGTCATCTAGGGCCCTTAGGACGCACCACAATCTCTCATGGGCGTCTTGATGATCCCCTATTCATGGTACATACAAAAACAATGTTTTCTTAATATGCCATGTAATTTGTGGTGTCATTAGTCCAACAGTCCCGACTTTCAACCTAACCTGCAGTTGTTTGTCTTGACTGGTCCGGAGATCGGTCATGTCGCACTGCTGCTAGTTGACTGAGAATGTCGGACCAGCCTTGGTACCATAACCATAAAATTTATTTATTAAAGTTTTATGGCACATATATCATGTTCGTTTACGAGCTTCTGCTTGTACCCATTGGCCTATGGCCCACTATGCGAGATTTTTAAAATCGGGCAAATTAGCCCCCAAGTTCCAAAACTGAGGCCTCTTGCCTATAAGAGCTATTCGAGCTCCCGTCGAGAAGGACTCCCAAATTGTTTAAGTATTGGCACACAATTAGGAGAGAACACTTCCGACAAAAAGATGTTTTTACTGTCCATTATACCGACCCGATATAAGGACATCTCCGTTCATAACCAATGAACGAATTTTCAACTTCCTTCAAGGAAGTTTCATAATACCAACTGGGTATGATCTACTTACCACCGGTATGTAGTTTTTCCGCATGATTTTTACATCACAACTCTAAGTCGCGATGTTTAAAATACCACATAGTAGTGGGTTTTTATTTTAATATGCTTATCATCACCAACTGGGTATGACGTTAGTAAACCCACTCACCCGATCGTGCAGTGAAATTTCATTTAGTCGAGTTCTGTCCCTTGCACGCTGGACCTCAACCGGCGTTCTCGATGTCTCATTCTCCTACAAAAAATGAACATAGTTGTTCATTATTATTTGGCCTAATTACCCTCATTCGTTCCAATGAATGAGAAAACCCAACTTTATATATATTTGCAATTAAGTTATTAAAGTTATTTTTCTTTAACTTTAAGTCCCTATTGCCGGGTTTTTCCTCAAATTAAGTCCCGAAACTTTTAAAATTTATCTTAGGACCTCAATTTATTAAATTTCATGAAAAGGGGTTTAATTTCCCAAATTTTCAATTTGATCCCTCAATTTTCCCAAAATTACCATTTTGCCCTTTATTTACAAAAATGGTAAATTTTGCCCCAAAAATTCTAAAATTTCTCAATTGGCCCTATAATATTCTTATCATGACCAATTGACCCTCAATTTTAGAAAATTACATTTTGGTTCTTCTAATTTTTAAAAATCTGCAAATTTCCACAAAATTTCCCCCAATTTTAACTTTTTAACATAGTCAAATTTGATTTTATCAAATTGACAGATCAAACACCTCTATTCGTTGAAATTGAGTTTATACATGTTCATACGATTCTAAGGAACTTTGAATCGCATGTTTTAATGTCGGAACGACCTTAAATGGAGTTTCACCGGAAAACGGACTGTAGAGAGAGAAAGCTTTGATTTCTCATCGGTGAGGGTGCGACAGTTTGAGCTTTCTATCTGGGCAGGTAGCTCTTCTCCAGAGGTTCTTCCTAGAATCAAGAATGATATCAATTGATGTAAAAATGGATTAAATTTTCTTTATTGAAATTCAGTTGACTCTCTTTCTAACATTGATCGAAAATTGTAAAGGGGAGTAGAATTAGCTTATCTTTCGGTCCTAATTCGGTCGTGGAAGGGCTGAGGAGGAGCCAGGAGAGCTTGGTTTGGCCTAAGGAGGGCTTGAATTGGCCGATTTCAACTCATTCTAAACAGGGCAGCTACGGCCCACCGGAGCTGCTTCACTGTTCAATCATGCCGGCGCTTCTCCGGTGACTCTCACAACGAACAGATGTCACCACCGTGTAGTTGACTTCCCTCCAGTTCTAATGAACCTGACCTCGCCTTCTTTGGCTCAAAATTGACCCTATATTGCACCTTTGGTTTGAGCTTTGCCAAAAAACTAAGCAACTGAGAGAGAGAGAGCTTTTCAGGTGTGGAGAGGACGAACGGAGAGGGGCTCTTTATATAGCGAGCTCGGGGACCCATTAGTTGTCTGTTTAGCAACGTTATGATAGGCATTGAAGACTTGAAACGTACCAAATGGAAATGTTTCATTTTCACCGGCGTTGCTTTAATTTTTCGGTGAGTGAATAGTGGTGTCATCCTGAAGAAGAAGATGACACTGTTCCGAATCAGACCGGACAGGTCCAAACTGGGTTCAAAGCTTAAACTAGTTGATTCACCGCTCATTCGACCAAGTTTTTCAAATCTAAAAATTTCTAAATTCATCTAAATTCATTTTCTATCCAATTGGCCTCAAATCTCAAATTTGAATTATTTAAGCCACCTAGAAAAATGAAATTGGGATCCGATTCAATAGTGGTTTAGATGAATTTAGAAATTTAAGCCACCTAGTCTGAACCGGTTCGGATCCAGTTCACCTGAACCGGTTTGGTTTTCATCCCCAATTCCTTCACAAGTCCATTTTCATGTCTTTTGTGACTCCTTGGGTCACTTAGGGTCCATAAAATTCCTAGTTTACCATCTCTTAATCAATTCTGGTTCATAAATCGGCTCGGTTCTTAAAGCGGTTTAATCCGGTCACCTGAATCGATCTAGTTTTTCTCTCCCACATTGTTCTAAGTTACCTTCCGAAGGATTATAAACCTCTTTGAATCACAAGAGATCCATAAGCGTCTTGGTTTACCCATTCTCTATCGGTTCCGTTTCAATGAATCAACTCAGTTTATAAACTGGTTCTATTCGATTCAGACCCGATTCTCTTGAACTGCTTCGGTCTTTCTTCCTCATTCCGTCCTAGGGTTCTTTTCCCAAGTTTATGAACCTTTTTGAGTCACATGGGAGTTAGAAATTTTCAAATTTGCTCATTCCCTAACAATCAGGTTTTTAGACCAATTTAGTTTAAAGATTCAAATTCACTGGTTCTTTCCCTGATTCAAATTCAATCGGGTTTACAATATGGGTTATTGTGGATTGACTGACCAAGTCCGCACATTTCTTACCCATCCGAGTAAGAGACCCGATAGAAAAGCTCACCGCCCTGTACGTGGGAGAAATTGTACGACTCCACGGTGTCTCGGTGAGTATAGTATTGGATCGAGACCCAAGATTCACCTCTCGGTTTTGGCCTAGCCTGCAAGCTGCCCTAGGAACTATACTCCACATGAGCACAATTTTTCACCCTCAAATAGATGGACAGTCAGAACGAACCATCCAAACTCTAGAATACATGGTTCAGGCATGCGTTCTGACGATGAAAAGGAATTGGGAGGATTATCTATGTCTCATGGAATTCCCATATAACAACAGCTACCAGGCCAGCATCCAGATGTCACCCTATGAGGCACTCGACGGGCAACCTTATTGCACGCCCCTGTTTTGGGAGGAGGTAGGAGAGAGAAAACTCAAGAAAGTCAAGTTGATAGAGGACGCATCAAAGAAGATCCAGATCATAAGGAGCCAACTTAAGGCAGCCTAAGATAGGCAGAAAAGTTATGCCAACCACTGGAGAAAGGACTTGGAATTTGAGGTCGGGGACCGAGTATTTCTAAAAGTGTCACCATGGAAGGGAATATTTAGGTTTCAATAAAGAGGGAAGTTGAAACCAAGATACATTGGCCGGTATGACATAATTCAGAGGGTCAAACCAGTATCATACTGATTGTAGTTGCCCCTAGACTTACAGAGGATCCATGATGTCTTCCATGTGTCACTACTGCGAAAGTACGAGCCCGACCACAGCCACGTGCTAGACGAACCACCTTCAGATCGAGGAAGACCTGACCTATGAAGTAGAACCTATCCGGATCCTTGACCGACTTGAGAAAAACCTCTGAAACAAGAACATTCACATGGTGAAGATACTCTGGCAAAATGGTCAAGTGGAGGAAGAAACGTGGGAGGTCAAGACAACCATAAGGGGTAGATACTCGCAACTGTTTAATATGTAATAGTTTTGAGGACAAAACTCCTAAAAGAAGGGGAGAGTTGTAAAACCCGTCCTTTGGGATCAAAGAAAATCGGGAAAAGAACCGGTATAGATTTAGGTGCGAAGAAACGAGCTAATTAATGAATGAAAAATAGTTAATGTGAGAAATTGAAAAATCCCAATTGACCAAAAATTCATAAAAATTACAAGAAAGAACTGGGATGTGAAATGAGGAAAGAATCAGACCGGTTTGGGGTGAACAGGACCCGAACCGGACCAAACCATAGTGAATTAGTTCACAAATTCCTTTTTCTAGGTGGCTTAAAAATATCAACTTGGGAAATTGAGACCACCATTAGAAAGAAAATGAATTTAGAAAATTTTAAATTTAAAAAAATGGTTGAATCAGGTCCGAACCGGCTAATTTTCGAATTGTGGACAACGAACGTGGTCAGACCGTTGACCAGTCAACGAATAACGGGCAGCGGTCAACGGTCAATGGAGAACTGGTGCCTTATTAGCTGCCATGTAGACACGGGCAGCCAAAGGGAGGCTGCCATGTGTTCGGTCAATGATCAGCAGGTGCCCCGTCAGCATGCCATGTAGACACGAGCAACCAATGAGAGGCAACCAGGAGTTCAATCAACGGGTCAACAGTTGAAGCGATGGTCGAGCTAGCACTCCACATTAAAAAAACTGGTCAATCATAGCGTGCCACGTGGCACGACCGCCACATCATCATATTCAACCTTTAGATGCTGACAGATAGAAGGGAGGAGAGAGAGACACCGGAAAAGCTATAGTCTTCAATGACTCAAAAACCTCTCTGGTCAGATCAGAGTCTAAGTCTTACGACGATGGGTAGTCTGAACAGCTTTCAAGCTCCCTATATAAAGAGCACCCATCCATTGGTCACCAACATCCCAAAATCGAGTGAAGAAGAAGAAGAATGCATTTTTTGGCGAGCTGCGAACCAAAGCTCCGACAACAAAACTTTTCTCAACCTTCGAAACCACATTCAGTGTCTTTGGAATCGGGATGAAGTCCTCTACCTAGCCATACTCTTCTTTCAGCTTGAGGACCACTGAAGAGGAACGAGGGACCTCAAATAGTGCTGCCACACCTCATCTAGAAAATAGTTGACCTTCTACAGCCTACTCCAAGCTTTCCCCAGGCCAATTGCAGCCAAGTTAGACACCATACACCTCACCTGGAGGTGACCTGACCTTCCCTCGGGCTAAGAAGGTAAGCTCCCTCCATCGCCATTCTCAAGAAAACACTGTTCATGGCCAAATTCTGCTAAAACATTAAAACAAAAATTCACACTACCCAAGTCATCAATTGAAGCGTGGTTTGATACAGGAAGGATCCTCATGACGAGAGCAACCCAGTGGTAGCCGAAGCTCCGATCACCAGACTCTCACCGGTAAAATATCGAAGCTTACTCTCTCTAGACTATATTTTCTGGTGAAGCTCCATTTAGGCTCATTTTTTAGCCAAATTGAGCAGTTCAAGGCTTGAAATGACGAGAAAAACATAGAGAAGATGATTCAAATAAAGAATGAGGGCAAATAACCAAGTTTTAGGGGTCAATTGAATGAAATTGTAATTTAGGGACCAAAATGTAAATTTTGAGAAGTTTGGGCAAATTGGGGGACGAATGGCAAATTGATAAAATTGAGGGTCTTTTCATGAAATTCCCTTCCAATTGAGGGCCAATTGGGCAAATTGGATAAAATGGAGGACCAATTTACAAAATTTGGGGTCAACTTGCAATTTTAGGAAAATTGGTGGCTAAATGGCAATTTTAGAAATTTGAGGGGCCCATGGGCAATTTTGATAAAACCAAGGACTATAAAAGATAATTGGAAAAGATGGGGACTGAATTGAAGAAAAAGTGGCAATTTAGGACTTAAAGGTAAATGCACAAACCTTAGGGACCAAAGTGCAATTAAGGCAAAATATGAGGGCTATATGCAAAGGCTCAAAGAGATGCGCCCCCTTAGTCTAATACACTAATGAGGATATTCGTGCCATGTAGTGGTAGATTGCTCGAGCGCCAGCTTCTAGAAAGAGACCGCGAGGCTAGCCTTCATTAGGACGACCCCGCCAAGATTATTGGATGAGTGAGAACTACTATAACGTCAATTCTAATTAGAATGACGGATCAACTTTGAAAACTATTTTCTCAGAATTAGCCTCCCTTGACTGGTTGATTCTGCTTAAAACATTTGGGAGCTAATTTCAGGCTTAGGTACAAGATGCTAGTGGGCCCAAGGCTAGTGGATAAGCATAAGGACCCGACCAGAATGAACTTGTGATAAATGTTAATTAAAAGATCTGAATAATGAGAACCTTGTGTGATACTCATCGAGCCAAGCTTGTTGGGCTAAACTGCTACTTTGCCGAAGGTAAGTCATCGAACCTGTTGGGCTAGTATGCGTGGGCCAAAGCCAAGCCGACAAATCATTGCGCTGGAGAGCCAAAGATAAAGGATATAATAAAAAAGACTATTGATTGTGCATGCATTGTGATGTTTGGGCCATCAGGACATGGCATGAGGTAGTGATGGAGCCCAATAACTGTTGGACGACCTATGGAGCATAAGGGCGATTTTGTAGTTCAATAGGTCATGAAGTCGAGTAGCTTCCTACACATGGAGACCGAGGTAGTAGGGGAAATGAGGTATCATCCCACTAAGTGGACATGATGAAGTGATCAGGGTTTTAAGTGTCAGACTATTGATGTCCACTCAACTCTGGGTAGAGGTAGTGCACCTCTATCAAGGTGGACGGTAAAGGTGCCCTGGTCCATAAGTGGAATAGTCGAGAACCCTTGTGCGAATGTGTGATCCCTCCTATGAAAAGAGGGCGGTTGTTGATGTGAATTTGAGAACTCTGAGAAGAAACTACTGAAATATTAAACAATTAAAATTGTTGAATTAAACATTCCTAAAAGATTTTCCCCACTCACTAAGTTGTTGAACCCACCCTGTCACGCCCCAACCCGGTTTGGTTGGATCCCCGTGAACAACCCGTCGCTCTCTCGGTTCAAGAGAAGTTTCCTCCGACTGTAACTCGAGATGAGCCATGCGTAATTCGACCTTATTCCCTGGAAAGACATATATCAAATATAATGCAAGCTCAAGGAAAATTTAAGCATACCTAACAGAGGGTAAGGCTTGATATTATTCCTAGTCATTTTCTATTTTCCTTACAAAGGGATAGAAAGGTGGGGTGAGTTTCTACAACTCACTGAATAGGTTTTCAAAAATTAACTTTGAGGAAAAGAATTGTATTGGAGTGTGCCAAACTTCTTTCTTTCAAAAATCCTTTCATTTTAAAATCTCGAGTTTTACCAACATTTCCTTATTTAACCATGGTGTGTCATCACCCAACACACATCCTTCATCATGAAGGTCAAACACACATTCACAGGCTAGCACGTCTACTAAACCCACTTGTGGCGTCGAAGCAACTTTACCAGCCACCTAGATAGATGTACGTCCATTTCTACCCTAAGAATGAGTGGATGTACGTGACATTCGACCCTCAATCTTGAAATCAATTCTCCATGTCCGCATGAGGACAAAGACCTCATCCCGTCCCCACCCCGGTCTCATACTCTTGGTGCTACTCCAAATTTCGCATGGTCACCTGGTACGACAAACTACCCTTATACTCACCAGGTCGTCTAAGGCCCTTAGAATGCATCACTACCTCTCATGGGCATCTTGATGATCCTATAATCGTAGTGCATGCACAAATAGTATTTTCTTATCATGCCATGTAATATGTGGTGCCATTAGTCTAACGGCCCCGACCTTCAACTCAACCTGCAGCTGTTTGTCTTGACTGGTCTAGAGACCGGTCATGTCGCACTACCACTAGTTGACTAAATATATTAGTCCTATTTTGGTACCATAGGCAAACAATTCATTTATTAAAGTTTTATGGCACATATCTCATATTTTTTTATGAGCTCCTGCTCGTGCCCACTAGCATATGGATCACTTGTTCAAAATTTTCAAAACCGGGCATAATAGCCCCCAAGTTCCAAAACCGAGGCCCCCGACCTATAATAGCTATTCGAGCTTTCGTCAAGAAGGTCTCCCAAATCATTTAAGCATTGGCATACAGTTAGGGGAGAGCACTTTTGACAAAAATATGTTTTCAACTATCCATTATACCAACCTGATATAAGGACATCTCCGCTCAAAACCGGTGAACGGGTTTCCAACTTCCTTCGAGTAAGTTTCATCATAACAACTGGGTATGATCTACTTACAACTGGTAAGTAGTATTTCTGCATGATTTTCACATCACTCCTCTAAGTTGTGATGTTTAAAATACCACTTAGTAGTGGGTTTCATTTCGAGGTACTTATCATCCCCAACCGGGTATGATATAAAATCCCACTCACCCGTTAATGCAGTGAATTCCACTAGACCGGTTCCTTGTATTCACGCGAGCTTGTCTTTGTTGGTGTTTATGGTAATTCGTGTTCCTACATGATATGAACATCTCGGTTCATTATCTCTCGGCCTAATAGCCTTCATTCATTCTAAATGAATGAGAAAAACCAAACTATTATTTATTTGCAATTAGGTTACTAAAGTTATTTTTCTTTAACTTTAAGTTCCTAATGTCGGTTTTTCCTCAAATTGAGTCTCGAAACTTTTAAAATTCCCCTTGGGGCCTCAATTTATTCAATTTAACAAAAAGGGGTTTAATTTCCCAAATTTCCAATTTGGTCCCCCAACTTTTCCAAAATTACCATTTTGCCCTTCCTTTACAAAAATGGTAAATTTTACCCCACAATTTCTAAAATTCCTCAATTAGCCCTCTAACATTTTTATCATGCCATATTGACCCTCAATTTTAGGAAATTGCATTTTGGTCCTTCAAATTTTCAAAATCCCTAATTTTCCCAATTTTTCCCCCAATTCCAACTTTTTAACACAACCGAATTTGATTTCATCAAATTGATCAATCAAACACTTTCAATTGTTGAAATTGAGTTTCTACATGTTCATATGATACTCTAGCAATTTGAATCGCAAGTTTTAAAGTCGGAACGAGCTCAAACAGAGCTTCGTCGCAAAATGGACTATAGAGAGAGAAAGCTTCGATTAACCATCGGTGAGGGCACGGCGGTCTGAGCTTTCTATCTGGGCAGGTAGTTATTCTCCTAAGGTTCTTCCTAGAATCAAGAATGATATCAATTAATGTCGAATTGGATTAGAATTCTGTCATTGAAATTGTAGAAGGGAGCTGAATTGACTTATCTTTCTGTCCTAATTCGGTCGTTGGAGGGCTAAGGAAGTGTTGGGAGGGCTTGGTTTAGCTTGAGGAGGGCTCGAATTGGCTGATTTCAACTCAGCCAAAATAGGGCAGCTTTGGTCCGTCGGAGCTACTTCACTATTCGGTCACGCCGGCACTTCTCTAGCGCTCTCACAACAAATGGATGTCACCACCGTGTAGCTGACTTCTCGTCGGTTCTAAGGAACCCGACCTCACCTCCTTTGGCTCAGAAATGACCCTATATCGGAGCTCTGGTTCGAGATTCACCGAAAAACTAAGCAGCTGAGAGAGAGTGAGGTTTTCAGGTGTGGAGAGGATGAATGGAGAGGGGCTCTTTATATAGGGTGCTCGGGGACTCGTCGGCCGTCCGTTTGGCACCTTTATGACAGAAATTGATTGCCTGAAATGTATTGAATGGAGACATTTCTTCTTCACCGGCGATGCTTCAATTTTCCAGCGAGTGAACAGAACTGTCATCTGAAGGAAGAAGACGACACTCTTCCGAACTGGACCAGATCGGTCCGAACCAGGTTCAAGGCTTAAACCGGCCGGTTCACCCCCAATTTGATCGAATTTTTCAAATCTAAAAATTTCTAAATTCATTTTCTATCCAATGGTAGCCTCAAATCTCAAATTTGAATTCTTTAAGCCACCTAGAAAAATGAATTTAGAATCCTGTTCAATAGTTGTCCAAACCGGTTCAATCCGGTTCGGATTCGTTTCACCTGAACCGGTTTAGTTTTTCTCTCCAATTCCCTCTCAAATCCATTTCCATGACTTTTGGAACTCTTTGGGTCACTTGGGATCCATAAATTTCCCAATTTACCCTTTCTCTATCGATTCTGGTTCATGAGTCGACTCGGTTCATAAACTGGTTCTATCTGGTTCGGACTCGGTTCACTTGAACCGGTCCAGTTTTTCTTTCCCAATTCATCCTAAGGTTCTTTTCCAAGATTTATGAACCATTTTGAGTCACATGGGAGTTGTAAATTCTCAATTTGCCTATTTTCTAATGATCGAGCTTGTAGACCGATTCGGTCTTAAAATTCAAAACTGACCGGTTCTTTCCCCAGTTTTCTCATTATCAAAGGACGGGGTTTACACACCCCCTCAATCTAAACATTTTCAGGAAGGAACGTGACTACACCGACTTTTCCTCTCCAGACCCCAACCCAAATACATAAATTAAAGTTTCAATTTTGTTTAATGTTGTCCAAGAAAAACATGACAGGTATTACACTTGACTCTCTTGATCTCCTTGAGTAGTCCCTCTTTTGGATCTGGGAGAGTAGCGGGTTGTTCACAAGACCTCAATCAAACCGGGTGAGGGCGTGACAAAAACCCTATGTAAGGAAGTTATCCGGCTTAAGGAAGTGTATGAGGTCTAAGTGAAGGAGAGAGATGTAAGAATTGCAATGTAAATGTATCGACAAGTAAGACAAGTCAGATACACTAAATTCTAGGGAATGTTATCAGATACACTAAATTCCTCGAAGGGATGACGGGATAAGGAGTTCCAATGACCAAGGGTGTAAATTGACCTAGATATGACTAGGCATGTCAGAAGTCCCAATTCCAAACGAAAACCCTCCAAAAGAAAAGTTTGACCCCAAATGACAGGAAGTATTGGACCTAAGGAAGTTCGTGGACACTGGGGATAAGACAAGTCAAACTAACTAAACCCAAAGGAGTAAGAAGAGCAAGTCAAAAGAGGTAACCAAAGTGGTAGGGCATCAACTCGTACCCTAACTGGACTGCATGAGGGTCATTTCCGATCGAAAGGATGAACGGCTGAATTTTGGGGATAAAACTCCTAAAAGGATGGGAGAGTCGTAAAACTTGTACTCTAGGACCAAGGAGAACCGAGAAAAGAACCGATAAATTTTGATGTGAAAAACTGAGCCAATTAATGAATAGAAAATCGTAAATAAGGGTTAACATGGGAGATTGGCCCAAGTGACGAAAAATTCACAAAAATCATGGGGAAGAACCATGAGGTGAATTGGATGGGAAAATCGGACTAGTTTAGGGTGAACCGGACTAGAACCAAACTGAACTAGGTTGAACCATAGTAAACCAGTTCAATGATTCATTTTTCTAGGTGGCTAAAAAATGTCAATTTGGGAAACTGAGGCCACCATTAGATAGAAAATGAATTTAGATAAATTTAAAAATTTTTAAATTTCAGAAAACCGGTCAAATCAGTCCTGAACCGGCCGATTTTCAAATTCTAGTCACAGAACTCGGACGGACTGGACCGATCAACAAACCATACCGGTCAATGGTCTAGTCGATCAACATAATGGACCAGTCAATGATCAACAATGCCTAGTCAGCAACCACGCAGACATGAGCAGCCAATGGAAGGCTACCACTTGTTTGGTCAACGGTCAGCGGACGACCTGTCAGCTTGCCACGTAGACATGAATAGCCAATGGGAGGCTGCCATGTGTCTGGTCAAGCGGTTAACGACTTACGCGGTAGCTGAGTTGGATCACCACATTAGAAAAATTGGCCAATAATAGCACGCCACATGGCATACTTGCCAAGTCATCATCTTCAACCTTAATTCGCTAACAGAAGAGAGAGAGAGGTCAACGAAGGGGGAAGTCTCTGTCGACTCAGAAAATGCTACGGTTATCGACGAGTGGGACGGGGGCTGAGTCTCATGTCCGCCAATATCCCGGACAGTTGTCGAGCTCCCTTTAAATAGAGCACCCTTCACTTGGCCTCTTCGCCTCTCAGGCGCCCTATGAAGACAAACGACTCATTCTCAGGCGCCCTTGATCAAGGCTCCGACAATAGGCCATTTCTCAACCAAAGGAACTCTGGTGGGAGGCATCAAAACTGGGAAAGAGTCCCCGAGCTTGGGGAATCCTCAACTCGACTGGAGGACAGCTGGAGAAGTGCTAGAACAATCGCACAGTGAAGTTGCTTCACCTCTCCTCATCGAATTTTCCAAGTTTCAGAACTCCACCTCCCCAAAACTTCTTTCTTCGAATTCCCGCAGAGCGGCAGCAAATTGCGATGAGGTAAGATTAAGAGATTCAAATGTTCAAATTGGGGAAGAACAAGAAGGAAATTTAGGGATTTTTCAAGAAAAAGGGGCTTTTTTGCAATTCTTCAAAATTTTGAGGGTCAAATGGCAAATTGATGAAATTGAGGGCATTTTCGTAAAATTCACTCCCAATTGAGGGCCAATTGGGCAATTTTGATAAAATGGAAGGCCAATTAGCAATTTTGAGAAATTAAGGGCCAATTGGCAATTTTTGGGAAATTAGGGACAAAATGGTAATTTTTGGAAAAATGAGGGTTAATGGGTGGTTTTGATAAAATTAAGGACCCAAGAGGGATAATTGGAATTCCTAGGGGCTTAATTGAAATAAAAGGGGCAAATAGGGACCTAAATGTAAAAGTATAAACTTTAGGGACTTAAATGTAATTAGCACTTAATGTGAGGGCTTGGGCGCAAATACTCGAAACTTGTGGCCTCTTGAACAAATTGTCCCAATGGGGATATTCGTACCATGCAGGAGAGGATTACCCCAAATACCAGTGCTAGGGAGCACACACCAAATTTTGATTGGAACAATGACTTGCCTTGAAAACATTTTTCTTAGAATTAGCCTCACTTGGCTAGGTGACTTTGCTTAAAACAATTGGGAGCTAATTTCGGGGCTTAGGCTCGGTAATACAAGTGGGCCCAAGGCTGATGGACACGAGTATGGACCAGTCCATAATCAAAATGTGATAAAACTGCTAAAAGTCTTAATAATGGGTAACTAATAGGATTTATCCTAAAATTTTCAGATGGCTCCCAAGAGAGCAACCAAGAAAACTAGGAATGACTCTACTCAACACCTTATCTTCGTAGAAAGACAACCCTAGAGGCTTCCCAAATGCCTAAAGCAAGGCAGGAATCTCAAAAGAGCAAATGAGAAAGTATCCTAGAGAATGGTGACAGGACCTATTGAGGCAAACTCTAAGTATAAAGGAAGCCAAGCGTGAAGCCATAAAATGGGGCATATAACCTTACATAGGAGGATGCTTATCAAGAATCTCGTAGCTCCCTAGTTATTTGGTGACCATATTCTGTAATAGGGCCAAAATTTCCAACATACTGTACTACTCTATTAATGAAGTACTCCAAATTCCTAAAAACCCTATCCCTCAAATGATGTGATCTTCAAGGAAGACTCCAAAAAGGAAAAAAAAAACTCCCACGGTATCCAGACTTAAGGACAAAGGAGCACCAAAACTAACAATTTCCAAGAAAACCCCAGGAGGAACCACTTATGTTCATGTAATTACAAGCATGAATGATAGGGACACTGCATGGAGAAGTGCCTAACCCTACAAAGGATAGGAATCAAGTTAACCTAGAGGGGAATAGGACACAAAGTGAAAAACTGTCCCACATCACCAGGAGTCAGGACAATATTTTCCAAGAATAAACACCCCACAACTATAGGAAATCCGAAAGGATACCATCCCAAGAAACGTGATTCCATTTGCAACCATATATAAGAGGAAACTCTTCAAAATCTTAGCAAAGTGGTAAGAAGGAAAAAGGGGTAAAGGTAGGACATCAATAAAACCACAAATGGAACAAAGGATAGCTGAAGAGAATTCCCCCTTTAAGAAGAAAATCCAAACAATTTAGGAGCAAAGAAAGGAGTGCATCCATAAGAGAAGACAAGATGAACATTTGATGACAAACGGGACGTATTGGGATTACAGGAATAAATTACCTTGGAAAAAGCAACTATGTCAAATAGGAAGTTCGAACCAACAGGACAAGAGAAAGCAAGTCGTTACAACAAGATAGTTACAGGGAACAAATGACACCTAAGGAAGACTGGGAAGTAGAAGGGACTACACCCTAAAAAGGTCAATGAGATGGATGTTAAGGACAGGAGGACTCAAGAAACAACTGCTAAGAAACTTAGACCAAACAAATGGTGGAGGCAAAGCAGTTAACGAACAAATACTCGGGAAAGCCATTATGTAAGTTCCGACAAAGAAGAGAGAGGCAGAAAGGTCAAATACTCGGGAAAAGAAGAATACAAGAAATCCTTAAAAGGACCAAGGGCCAATTAACGACTAAACTCAAGCCAAGAAAGGAATAGGCAAGCCTCTCCCACAATGATCCTGAAACAAGGAAGATTTGTACACTCCCTAAAGAAATAGACAGGTACTGGGTACAAATAAGGATGCAAATAAAGCATAAAAGATGTGCCTAAAAGATTTGAGGAGTAAAGGTAAATAGAAGAAGACGACATCAAGGGAAGTCATTTAAGGGTAGAAATCCCCTAGAGCAAATGTAAGAAAAGAATGTCAGGGGAAAGGCAAAGAATCCTACCAAGGAAGGAAGCCCCGAAAAAGTCATGTGTATCCCAATTAAGAGGAAATGGAACCAACCCTTATTTAGGAAATGTTTTCCAAGGAAGGAAGTATTGTAATGGTCCATTATGACCTGTTTGGAGAGAATAGGAGAACCATGTAGAAAGAGGAATACTAGTAACGGCGGACATCCAAAGATAATGAACAAAACTGGATGGAGTGAACCTTCCCAAGCAAAGTAATCGACACATAGATTGAAAGCAATTATTATAGAATGAAAAATCATGTTGTATGGCTTCCTCCCTCGGGTTAGTGGTCTTTTTTAGGGTTATGGGTGGAGGACTAGATTTCACCACAACCTTCCTAGGGACTCTCCTTCCTTCACAATAGTTTAAAGTTGGATTATTGTTAGGACATAATACTGATAATGTTTCAAGGGAACTAGGCTCTGATACCACTCAAGTTGTCAAGCCCCAACCAGGTTTGGTTAGATAACCGTGAACAATCCACCGCTCTGCTAGTTCAAGAGGAGTTTCCCCCTTCTTTAACTCAAGAGGAGTGAGGCATACTTTTAACCTTGTTACCTAGAAAGACATATATAGTGTAAAATGGAAGCTTAAGAGAATTTAAGCATACCTGATAGAGGGTAAGGCTTCATGTTCTCCCGAGTTATTTTCTTTATTTCCTAAAAAGTGATAAAAAGATGTTGAGTTTCTACAACTCAGTAAATGGGTATTTTAAAAAAATGAAGTTTCAATAAAAATAGTTTTCAAGTTGGAATGTGTCAGACTCCTTAATTCTTTTAATTTTTCTCATTTCCAAATCTCAGTTTTCAAAATCAATTCTTATTACCACAATGTGTCATCACCCAACACACATCCTTCATTATGAAGGTAAATCACACAATCGCAGGCCAACCCATTCATTGAACCCACTTGTGGCGTCAGAGCGACTTTACCGGCCACCTATATAAAAGCACGTCCACTTCTACCCTGAGAATGAGTAGATATTCGTGACATTCGACCCTCAATCCCATAACAAATCTCTGTGTCCGTATGACGACAGAGACCTCATCATGTCATCACCCCAATGTCAAGTGCTTGAAGCTACTCCGAGCTTCGTAAGACTTCTGGTATGACTAACTGCCCTTATATCCACCAAGTTGTCCAGAGCCTTGGGACGCATCACTACCCCTCTTGGGTGTCTTGAAGGTCCCGTAAACAGACTGCATGCACAATGAACAATTTTTCACATAATGCCATATAATATGTGGTGCCACTGGTCTAATGGCCCCGACCCTCAACTCAACCTACAGCTATTTGTCTTGACTAGTCCGGAGTCCTGTCATGTCACACTACTGCTAGTTCACTGAGTATGTCGGTCCTGCCTTGGTATTTATGAGCTCCTGCTCGTTCCAACTGGCCTAGAGCCCACTGTTTGAGATTTTTAAAATCGGGCATATTAGCACCCAAGTTCCAAAATTGAAGCCTCCAGCCTAACAGAGTTATTCGAGCTCCCATCAAGAAGGTCTCCAAAAATTTTAAGTAGTGGTACACAGTTAGGGGAGAGCACTTTTGACAAAATAAACTTTTCTACTATCCATCATACTGACCGAGTATGGAGACATCTCCGCTCATAACCAATCACCGAGTTTTCCACTTCTTTCAAGGAAGTTTCATCATAACAACCGGGTATGATCTACTTACAACTGATAAGTAGTTTTTCTACTTGATTTCCACATCAGTACTATCAGATGTGATGATTAAAATATTACTTAGCAATGGATTTTCATTTTCAAGCTACTTATCATCCCAACCAGGTATGATGTTAAATATGCACTCACCCGATCATGTAGTGTATTTTCTCTAAGTTAGATTTTGTCGCTTGTGAGCTTAATTTCAACTGGCGTTTCCGATATCTCGTGTTCCTACACAAAATGAACATTTTTGTTCATTATCATTTGGCTTGATAGCCTTCATTCATTATGAATAACTAAAATATCTAATTTTTCAAATATTTGCAATTTGGTCCCTAAAGTTCTTTTTCATTTACTTTAGGCACCAAATGCGGGTTTTTCTTCAAATTGAGTCTCGAAACTTTAAAAATTCTCCTTGGTACCTCAATTTATTTAATTTCACAAAAAGGGGCTCAAGTTTTCCAAATTCCCAATTTGGTCCCCAATTTTTTTGAAATTACAATTTTGCCTTCCTTTACCAAAATGGTAAGTTTTACTCCAAAAATTCTAAAATTTGCTCAATTTGTCCTCTAACACTCTTATCATGCCAAATTAACCCTCAATTTTATAAAATTGCATTTTAGTCCCTCAAATTTTCCCAAATGTTTTCCCCAATTTAAACTTTCCAACACAACCAAATTTGATTTGATCAAATTGACCGATCAAACAAGTTTAATTTTTGAAATTGAAGTTAAATTAGAGTTCCTACATCTTGATACAATTCAATTGCACTTTGAATCACAAGTTTTGATGACAGAACAAGCACAAACGGAGCTTCGCCAACAAATAGAACGTAGACAAAGAAAGCTTCAAATGCTCACCATCGGAGTGCAGCGGTCCGAGCTTTTAGTTTGGGCTAATAGCTCTCCTCCTAAGGTTCCTCCTAGGATTAAGAATTGCATCAATTGATGCCGAATTGGGTGAGAATTGTATCATCAAAATTATGTGGTTCTCTCTCTAACATCGGTCGGAAATTACAAAGGGGAGCCTAATTGGCTTACCTTTCAGTTCTAATTCGACCGTAGGTGGGTCGAGGAGGTGTTGGGAGAGCTTGGTTTGGCCTGAGGAGCGCTCAAATTGGTCAATTTCAGCTCGGCCGAAATAGGGCAGCTTGGGTCTATGGGAGCTACTTCATTGTTCAAACATGCTAGTGCTTCTCCAACGACCCTCTGAGCGAATGAAGACTACCGCCATGTAGCTGAATTCTCCCCAATTCTAAGGAACCCGTCCATGCCTTCTTTGTCTCATAAAAGACCCTATATCAGAGCTCTGGTTCAAGCTTCATCGAAAAACTAAGTAGCTGAGAGTGAATGAGGTTTTCGGGTGTGAAGAGGATGAATGGAGAGGTGTTATTTATATATGGTGTTTGGGGACTCATCGGTCATCCGTTTGGCACCTTTATGACAGTTATTGATGGCCTAAAATGTACTAAACGGAAATTATTCCTCTTCACCGACCCTACTTCAATTTTCCGGTGAGTGAACAGTGTTGTCATCTTAAGGAAGAAGATGACACTATTCCGAACCGGACCGAACTGGGTTAATGCTTAAACCGGTCGAATCAGGCCCGATTCGACCGAGTTTTTCAAAATTAAAAATTTCTAAATTCATTACCTATCAAATGCTGGCCTCAATTCTTAAATTGAAATTTTCTAAGCCACCTAGAAAAATGAATTTAGCATCCGGTTTAATAATGGTTCAAACCGGTCCAAACCGGTTCAATCTGGTTTGGATCCAGTTCACTTGAACCGGTTTGTTTTTCATCCCCCATTCATTCTAAAGTCCTTTTTATGACTTATGTGACTCTTTAGGTCACTTGGAATCCATAAATTTTCCCAATTATTCCCTCTCTCAATCGATTTCAGTTAATAAACCGGTTCACCCAAACCAGTCTGGTATTTCTCTTCCAATTTGTCCTAAGGTTCTTTTCCAAGGTTTATGAACCCTTGTTGGTCACTCACGAGTTGTAAATTCTCCAATTTGCATGTTCCCCAATAATCAGGTTCGTGAATCGGTTTGGTTTTCTCACTCTCAACCAGAGGGGCAAGAACTTGAGGAACAAGAAAATTCCTTTGGTCAAGGTTCTTAGGCAGAACGGACCCGTGCAAGAGGAGACATGGGAAACCACGAGCATCATGAGGGATGGGTACCCTCATTTATTTGACATGTAATTGTTTTGGGGACAAAAACCCTAAAAAGATGGTAGAGTTGTAAACCCTATCCTTTTATAAATAAGAAAAACTAGGGAAAGAACCAGTCAATGCAAAATAGAAAATCGAGCGGTTCACACACCCCAACCAAGAAGGGAAGGGTAAATTGAGAAACTTTCAAATCCCAAATGACCCAAAGAGTTATAAAAACCTTGGAAAGGAATGTTGGGATAAAATGGAAGAGAAAACCAGACTGGTTTAGGTGAACCGAACCTAAACCAGGTTGAACATATTTGAACCATCATTGAACCGGTTACTCAATTCATTTTTTTCTATTTGGCTTAAAGTATTCAAATTGGGGAAATGATGCTACCATTAGATAAAGAATGAATTTAGATGAATTTAGAAATTTTTAATTTTGAGAAAATCATTCGAATCGGACCTGAACTGATTAGTTTAAGCATTGAACCGGATCAGACAGGTTCGATCCAGTTTGGAACAAAGTCATCTTCTTCCTTTATATGATGACACTATTCATTCAACGGAAGAACAGACAGTGCTGGCGAAGATGAATCGCCTCTATTCAGGGCATTTCAGGTCATGAATGAGCTTGACCAAGATGCTAAACGGTCGGGTAGAGAGTCCCCGAGCTCTGTATATAAAGAGCTAAACTCCATTCATCCTCCTCACACCTGAAAACTTCATTCTCTCTCAGTTGCTCCATTTTTTGGTGAAGCTCGAACTAGAGCTCCAACTTGGACAGTTTTCTTAACCTCGGAAGGTGAGGTCGGGTTCTTTAGACTTCAGGGAAAGTCAACTATCTCATAGTAATCTTCATTCGATTAGAGGACCATTGAAGAAGCGTCTATGGAATCAAATAGTGAAACAGCTAAATTCAGCCGTCCTTCAGCCAAACTAAGCCCTCCTAACATCCCCACAACCCTCACACGACTATAATAGAGCTTAAAGGTAAGCCACTTTGGCCCCCCTCTATCATTTTTTTCGGGGTTAGAGAGAGAAAATATGAAACTTCACTAATAGAATTCTCCCTCGATTTGACATGAATTGTAGCGATTCTTGATCCTAGGTGGAATATTAGGATGAGAGCTACCCGTCCCCATAGAGAGCTTGGATCGTCGCACCTTCGATAGTAAGCTTTCAAAGCTTTCTCTCTCTACGCACAGTATTCGGGCAAACCTCCATTTGAGATCAATCTGGACCCAAATGACGTGGTTCAAAGCTCAATTGAATTATATGGAAGTGTAGGAACTGATCCGTACCTTCAAATGGAGAATTAACCTCGATTGAATGGCCAATTTGAAGAAATCAAATTCATTTAGTTTGAAGGGGAGAAATTAGGGAAATATTGGGGAATTTCATAAAATTGAGGGTCAATTGGCCATGGAAAAAATGTTGGAGGACTAATTGGTCGATTTTTAGAACATTTGGGGTCAAATTGCCATTTTCGAAAGTAGGGGCAAAATGGTAATTTTTGAAAAGTTGAGGACCAAATTGGAAACATGGGAAAATTGAGCCCCTTATATAATTTTGAGTAAAATGAGGACTCAAAGGAAATTGTGAAACTTTGGGAGTCAAATTGGGCAAAGGTTTGCATTAAGGACCTAAAGTTAAGGAAAAATAAATTTTAGGGCCTAAATGCAATTTATTGATACATTATGAGCCTAGGCTTTTATGCCAAACCTTAAGTGAAAAGGCTACCCAATTCGTGTAGGGACAAGTATTATCAGAATGCCAGTAAGAGAAAGCTCATGTCAACTTGGAAAACCAACTGAGGATGAACACGTCACAATTAATGGGTGAGTGGGCTTATTCACATCATACCCGGTTGGGATGATGAGTACTCTAGAATGAAAAACCGCTTGTAAGTGGAATTTTGACATCACTCCTAGTTGGAGTGATATGGGAACTAATCTAAAAGATACTTACCAGTTGTAAGTAGAGATCATACTCGGTTAGTATGATGGACTTCCTGGAAGGAAGGAGGAACCTTCTTACTGGTTATAAGCGGAGATATCATAAGACCCGATTGGTGTGATGAAGTGAAAATATGTTTTCTCAGAAGTGTTCTAACCTGATTTGTGTGCCAATGCTTAAACTATTTGGGAGACCTTCTTGATGGGAGCTAGAACATCTCATATATGCCAGATGCCTCTGTTTTTGAACTTGTGGGACTAGACACCCGGTTTTCTCAGAAGTGTTCTAACCTGATTTGTGTGCCAATGCTTAAACTATTTGGGAGACCTTCTTGATGGGAGCTAGAACATCTCATATATGCCAGATGCCTCTGTTTTTGAACTTGTGGGACTAGACACCCGGTTTTGGAAAATCACATGTAGTGGGTCCAAGGCCAGTGGGCATGAGTAGGAGCTCGTAAACAAACATGAGATATGAAAGCCATGAAAACTCTTAATGAAATGGATATGTGATTTCGCCATGGTACCAAGACAGGACCAACAAACTCGAGGACTAGCGGCAGTGCGTCAGGGCCAAGTCAACAGACCGGTATAGACAAACAGCTGCAAGTCGGGTTGAGGGTTGGGATCGTTGGACTAGTAGCACCAAAGATAAATGGCTTTGTGAAAACTATTGTTTTGTGCATGCACTTGAGGTACAAGACCATCAAGATGCCCAATAGGGGTAGTAAAATGTCCTAAAGGCTACTAGATGACATGATGGAGATAAGGGTAGTTCGTCGTGCCAATAGTCGGGAAGCTCGATGTAGCTTCGTGCGTATGAGACCGGTGTGAGGTCGGGATGAGGTCTTTGTCCTCATATGGACACGGAGTTGCTTTCAGGTCTGAGGGTCAGATGTCAAGAACATCAACTCAAACTCAAGGCAGAAGTGAATGGGCTTCTATATTGGTGGCCGGAAAAAAAAATAATTTCAGAACAGATCATACTGTGAGGAATATGTGGTGTCAACAGTTTCAAGCAAGGTGACCCAAGTAGGACAGAGTTCGATGGTCAAACCTAAGAAATGAAACCAGAATTATGCTAAACCAAAATGGAGAAAGGACCAAAATGAGATAAGGAAGAAAATGTGTCCAAACCCACTGTATTAAGGACGAAGAGAAAAAAAAAGGATACTAAACTAAGAGCATCAATAATCTAGGAAATGAAGGGAAAACAGGGATGATCAGATATATGGAACATCCAACTCAATGACATGAATAAGTACCCTTAAGAAGAAAAGTCGTACTCTGAGTGGAGTAAGAAGGAGACCTATGGAAGTACTGTGGGATAGGTAATTTGAAAATGACCAGTCCTGATACACTCCATGGAGTGAATGGAAGATATAAAGGAAGAAAGACTTCTCATGTACATGGCTAAAGAACTAGATGAAAGGAGTAGCCAAAGAGATAGCAAACCGAGCAAACCCTAGGAGGATATCGAGGGAAGTCACTTCTAACGCAAATGCTAACTGACTTAGTTTTGGGGACAAAACCCCTAAAAGAAGGTGAGAGTTATAAACCCAATCCCTTAAAGATAAGAAAAACCGAGGAAAGAAACTATCAATTCAAGAGAGAAAACTGAATCCATTCACGAACCATAACTGATAGAGAAAGGGAAAAATGGGAAATTTACAAATCCTGAGTGACCCAAAGGGTCATAAAAACCATGGAAAGGAACCTTGGGATGAATTGGAAGAGAAAATGAGACTGGTTCAAGTGAACCAGACCTGAACCGAATCGTACCGGTTTGAACCATCATTGAACCGATTGCTAAATTCATTTTTTCTAGGTAGCTTAAAATATTTAAATTGGGGAATTGAAGCCACCATTGGATAGAGAATGAATTTAGAAATTTTTAATTTTGAGAAAATCGGTCGAATCGGGCTTGAACCGACCGGTTTAAGTATTGAACTGGGTCAGACCGGTTTGGTCCAGTTCAAAACAATGTCATCTTCTTCCTTCAAATGACAACACTATTCATTCAATGTAGAAATGGACAGTGCTAGCGAAGGAAAAATGTCACTTTTCAAGTCATTTTAGGGCGAGGATAAACTTGACCAAAATGTGAAACGGTCAAGCAGAGAGTCCCCGAGCTCCCTATATAAAGAGCTACTCTCCATTCATCCTCCTCACACCATAAATCTCCATTCTCTCTCAACTTCTCCATTTTTTGGGGAAGCTCAAACCAGAGCACTCACTTGGGCAATTTTCTTAGCCTCAGAAGGTGAGGTTGGGTTCTTTACATTATGGGGGAAGTTAGCTACCTGATGACAATCTCCGTTCGACTCAAGGACTACCGAAGAAGCACTAGCAGAATCAAATAGTGATGTAGCTCTGAAAGACCGAAGCTGCCCTATTTCAGCCGAGCTAAAATTGGCCAAATTCAGCCCTCCTCCGGCCAAACCAAACCCTCCTAACATCCCCACAACCCTCATATGACCTTTAATTGAGCTGAAAGGTAAGCCAATTCGACCCTATCAGTCATTGCAGGTCAGAGTTAGAGAGAGAAACTATGAAACTTCACTGACAAAATTCTCCATCGATTCGAGATCAATTGTAGGAATTTTTTATCCTAGAAGGTACTTTAGAAAGAGAGCTACCTTCCCCGATAGAGAGCTCCGACAGTCGCACCACCGATGGTAAGCTTTCAAAGCTTTCTCTCTCTACGCACTTTACAAACGAAAAACCACTTGTAAGTGGAATTTTGACATCATACTTAGTTAGGGTGATGGGCAAACGAAGCTAAAACCTACTTACCAGTTTTAAGTAGAGAAAATCATACTTGGTTAGTATGATTGACTTCCTTGAATGAAGGAGAAACCCGCTTATCATATGAACGTACGCTTATCATAAATAGCCATCAATTAATATATATTTAATTATTGAAATTAATACCAATAATTTAATACCTAAATTAAATTATTGGAATTAATACAAATAATTTATTACTGAAATTAAATTATTGGAATTAATACCGAAATTAAATTATTGGAATTAATACCGAAATTAAATTATTGGAATTAATACCAAAATTAAATTATTAGAATTAATACCAATAATTTATGGCAATATTAATACTATTAATAAATCTCGCCTATTTAATACACGGGTTTGAACACTTCTCTCTCTCTCTCTACTGCTCCATTTCCTAGTAAAGCTCAAACCAGAGCTTCGACTTGAACAAAAGTCGGGCTCTTTAGAACCAGGGAGAAGACGCTATCTGATAGCAAACTCCAGTCAATCCGAGAACCGTTGGAGAAGCGCCGACATGATGGAATAGTGAAGCAACTCCGATGGACCGAAGCTGCCCTATTTTGGCCAAGCTAGAATCGGCCATTTCAAGGCCTCCTCAGGCTAAACTAAGCCCTCCCAACACTTCCTCAGCCTTTCCACGGCTGAATTAGGACCGAAAGGTAAGCTAATTCGGCTCCCCTTTATAATTTTCGATCGGTGCTAGAGAGAGAATCGACCGAATTTCAATCACGAAATTCTAATCCAATTCCGCATCAATTGATACAATACTTGATTTTAGGATGAACCTCAGGATGAGACCTATCTGCCCAGATCGAAAGCTCGGACTATCGTGCCTTCACCGGAACGTTAAATACCAAGAATGCCAGCAAGGACAAGCTCGCATGAATACAAAGAACCAGTCTAGTGGAAATCACGACATTAACGGGTGAGTGGGTTTACTAACGTCATACCTGGTTGGGATGGTGAGCACAAATTAAAGTTAAAAACCACTTACCAGTTGTGAGTGGGTTTACTAACATCATACCCGGTTGGGAATGATAAGTGCCTCAATATAAAAACCCACTGTTTAGTGGTATTTTAATCATCACTACTTAGAGAAAGTGATGTGAAAGTTATGCGAAAAAAACTACTTACGGGTTGTAAGTAGATCATACCCGGTTGGTATGATGAGACTTACTCGAAGGAAGTTGAAAACCCGTTCATTAGTTATGAACGGAGATGTCCTTATACTAGTCGGTATGATGGACAGTAAAAACCTATTTTTGTCGGAAGTGCTCTCCCCTGACTGTGTGCCAATGCTTAAACAATTTGGGAGACATTCTCGACGGGAGCTCGAATAGCTCTTATAGGTCGGGGGCCTCGATTTTGGAACTTGAGGGCTAGAATGCCCAGTTTTTTTTGAAAATCTCGTACAGCGGGCCCAAGGCTAGTTGGCATGAGCAGGAGCTCGTAAATGAACATGATATATGTGCCATAAAAATTAATAAGTGAATTGTTTGGCCATGGTACCAAGATAGGACCGACATGCTCAGTCAACTAGCTGCATGTTGAGTTGAGTGACGGGGCCGTTGGACTAGTGGCACCACAGATTACATGAAAAAATAAGAAAACATTGTTTGTGCATGCACTGTGAGTATGGGATCATCAAGATGCCCATGAGGGGTAGTGATGCGTCCTAAGGGCACTGGACGACCTGGTGGCTATAAGGGCAGTTCGTCGTTCCAGGTGTCTGTGCGAAATTTGGAATAACACAAAGCGCATGAGACCGGGGTGGGGACAGGATGAGGTCTCTGTCCTCATACGGACACGAAGAAGTGATTTCGGGATTGTGGGTCGGATGTCACGTACATCCACTCATTCCCAGGGTAGAAGTGGTCGTACTTCTATTCGGGTGGCAGGGAAAGTCGCTCCGAAGCCACTAGCGGGTTCAGTAGTGATACTGACTTGCGAATGTGTGTAACCTTCATGATGAAGGATGTGTGTTGGGTGATGACACACCGTGGTAACTAAGAAATAATGGAAAAACTCAAATTTTTAAATGAAGGGATTTTTTAAAACAAAGGAGTCTGGCACACTCCATATAAATATTTTTCTTAAAAGTCAAAAGTTTTTAAAACCCATTCACTGAGTAGTCGTACTCACCCCCTTCCTTATATCCCTTTCAGGAAATCTTGGAAAGCCTCCCCTTAAAGACCGTCAACTAAGATGCCTGTAAGACAGGTATGTACAGTTTTAAATTTCATGCAGTTTTGATTATGTTATTCCAGGAAAAAGGTGCAGGTTAAAGGATGCCTTACTCTTTACGGTTTATAATAAGGGGAAACCCTTTAATAAACCGGGAGAGTGGCGAGTTGATCACGGGGATCCGACCAAACCGGGTCGGGGTGTGACACTACCATAGAAACTAGGGAGAATCTCGTCCCAGTTAAGGAAATTGAGTCAGAGAATTAAGAAATCTAGGGAGATTCTTAGAGTGATCCTTTGACAAAGAAGAATCAAGGTGCTTAGACTCAAGGAGGTGAAGCACTCGACCACCAACAATCCCCTAGAAAGACCCTGCAATGCTTGAAGTAAAGGAGGAACCACATTGGTTCATGCAAGGAAATAACATGTCACAAGTGTGGACAATGGGGACACTATATTAAGAAGTGCCTAACCCTACTAAGGACAAGTACCAAGATAACCTATTATAGGTATAGGGGAATAGGACATGTAATAAAAGGATTGTCCCATACCCCATTGAGAGTAATACCTCCTAAGAACTACATCGAGTATCAAAATCCAAGGTCATGGAAGACAGGTAGGATCAGATACAAAAAATGTGGAGCAAGTTAAGTAAGATATTCACAAGGAGGACAAGAAAGAGCGAGGTAAAGGAAAGAAATTTGAACTTCTTCTTAAGAAGGTCAACTAGAGAGGAATACCACATGAATAAAGGTAAGGTACATGGGAAATACACCTAGAAACCCTCAGAAAGGGCAAACATGGAAAACATCCCTCGACAACTCTAGGGTAAGGACACGGTAAGAGTGAAGAAGAGAAGAAGTGTGCTAGGAAAGGGAATTATGGTGGGATGGATTCGACTAAGTACCCCTCGAAGGGACCATTGATGGGCAGTTGGACATAGTGTGGAGTGCTAGGAACCAATCCATAATCAAAAGCTCCTTGAAGGGAGGATAGGGAACAAAAAGGAATTGAAGGACAAGGAAGGATCAAGGGCGAGTAACCATATCAATGTCAAAAGGGTGTAAGAAAAGAAAGAAGGAAAAACCTTCAAGGAGTGTTAGGGAGGTTGAACGTGAAACTCCCTGGATAGAAGTCCCTAGGTAGAAGGATAAAGATAGGGAGTGGGACCATAGAAAGGGAAATTCCCAAGCTAAGTAACCAACAGATGGATCATAAGAGGCTTAACTTGATATAGGGAACCTCATTAAGGGGCATAAGTGGTTAGGGATGTATTAGGATGGCCAAGTGTGACCTGCTTTGGAAGAGCAGATGAGCCAAACAGGGATTTTAGATGAACCTAGCGAAAGGAAGCAACTAGTAACAACAAGATGGTCAAGGAGAATAAACAATGCCCTAAGAAGGACCGGGAAGTAGTAAAGACTACACTCTAAGAAGGGCAATAGGATGGACATCAAGGACAAGTGAATTCTAGATACAGTTGCCCAACAGTTGGACAAGAAAAATAGTAGAGACGAGGTAGTTAACGAACTGACCCTTGGGAGAACCATAGATTTAAACCCTGGCAAAGAAGAGAGAAGTGAAAAGGCCAAAACATTGGAAAAAAAAGGATGAAGGAAATCCTTAAAGAGATCAATGGTCGAGAACGAATTAAACGACCAAACTCAAGCCATGAGAAGGTTAAGTAAGCCTCTCGCGAGATGATCAAGAGGTCTTGAAACAAAGAGGATGTGAGCTCTCCCTAAAAGAAATAGACGTGTACAAAGGTACAAGTGAGAATGAGGATGGGGTACAAGAGAGGTGCCGCAAGGTTCCAAGAGTAAAGGTAAGTAGGAGAGGATGGCATCAAAGGATGTCATTTAAGGTTAGATGTCCTCAAGGGTGAATGAAAAGAGAATTCTGGGAGAAAAGAGTAAGAATCCTACCAAGGAAGGAAACCCCGAAAAAGCATACACATCCCAACTTAAAGGTAATGGAACCAAGTGAATAAGAAGATAAGCTTGCAAATAGAAGGCATGTTGAGGTGAAAAGACCAAGGGAAGCATATTAGGAGGACCCAAGGAGCAAGTTAAACTCAAAAAATGGACAAGTAGGAAGATAGAATCAAACAATGTTGTACGAGTATGAAAGGGGTGGAATGCCCATAAGAAGGAAATAGAGGAAAGCATATTGAAGAAACCTTGGAGAAGTAAGCCCTCTAGTTAAGAAGTAATTAAAGGAAATGACCACTAACCTCAATACTGGCTATGGTCCACGCTCACTTGATGGAGCCTAAGGAGTGGACAGCTAGGCATAGAGTGGAGTACACAAAATAAAACCAATAATCAAAAGTTACTCAAATAAGAAATAAGGGATGTAATGAAATTTTTAGGTGAGCAAGGATTCAAAGTGGGAAAATGCCCCAATATAGAAATGGGTATGAGGAAAGGAAGAAAGAAACCTTCAAGGAATCGTAAGAAGGTTGAGCATGCAACTCCTAAGGTGAAAGTCTCTACTTTGAGGGACATAGTAGAGAACGAAACCGTAAGAGGGGAACTCCCCAAACAAAGCAATCGACACATAGACTAAAAGGGATCCACTCGGAATAAAGAATCATGAAATGGTCACGAGCGAGTAAGAGTGGATTAAGGAAAGGGAAAGTCCTTGAATAAAGGACACCATTGGAAATGAGAAAGGATGTAAGAAGGGAAGAATCCCAACGAGTCAGTAAGTCATCGGGAAACCAAATGATTGGAATAAAAAAAACCCAATAAGGAGGTTGGGAAAGGATGATTCGGTAAGGAAAACCAACATAGTTATGTAAGACATCACGTCAAAGGCAAGGGGGATGATTGAATAATGGTATAGGTAGTTGAGGAATACTACCAGACGAAAAGAGGGACAAAGTTATATGATCACTCAAAGGTTGGAAGGTTGAGAACAACCATTAAGTGTTCTAAAATTTAAATGGACAAAGACAAGTTCTAGAGCATGTCATGCTGTAAGGGACATGTAAGCCCAACAGCCTCAAGGAAATATATGATTCAAGTAAGGAAGAGTCGGTTAGTTAAGCATGACAAGGTCAAACATAAAATTTGGACCAAGGTTGTAATAAACAATGGATGGAAGAATGGTAAAAATAGGACCAAAATGTGATAATGCCGAAACCCGTGAAAACAAGTACATAACACTCGAAAGAACACAGAAATAAGGGTTTCAACGATCAAGAGAATAACTAGTCACAAGAATGATTTGGACATTTTGGAACTCCCAATCCTAAAATCCTAGGCAAGAACCCTCAAGAGAAAGAATCTTGCCCTAAGTAGAGGTAGAAGTGAACCTAAGGATGTACCTTTGGACTAGTGGGTAAGACGTGGTTGATCAGGGTATTCCACCCTTTGACCATGATCTCACACATCAGGCATAGTTACCGTTTAGAGTCGTTGCTCTCATGGGAACTAGTTATTAGCACATGTATATCAGTTACAATATAAGAATATATTGCATTAAATTGCTTCATCTTTTTGTCATAAATGAAAATGCTAATGCAGGTCATGCCATTAGACCCGCAACATGAGTAAAATTGATGTGATTTTAATGTGTACTACATATAGCTAGGTGGCAAATATTTCAAAGTTGCATCCTATATATGTGCACTAAAAGTTGAACCCTAAAAGCCCTAAAACATCTCCTAGCCTAGAGGACATGCATGTAACAATATTAACTATGCGCTTCTTATGAAACTTCTGCAGAACTCAACCCTCGAGCACCAAGAAGTTCATAATCTTGCAACAATGAAGTGCAAATCATATATTTAGCTGAATCATTCTCCTAACCATGTCTAAATCAAAAAAGAAAGCCATAACATTGTGATAGAAAACCAACGATTCATCAAAAAACTTGTGTTTTGGTTAGATAAATATATAGATTGATAGAACTTTACCTTTACAATATCTAGCACACAGAACTTCCCTAAGAGGACTGCTTCTTCCATGGAAGCCAAGTACTTTTGCTTGGCATAATTGCCAGCCAAGTAGAAGCCTTCAATTGGAGATCTTTGCAATGGACGACATCTAGCACAGTTTAATATACAAACCTGAAAGGGGAGAAAAATTATATGTGCCACTAAAAGTCATAGCTATTAAGAATTGTTCAATTACTAAAATATTTCAAACTTTAGGTTCATTCCCAATTACAGTATGAACATTTTTCTTTAACTTCAAAGTACCTGAGCACAAAAATTTTCATTGCCTTAAATGTACTTGAATTTAAGCTTTTATACCAATTCTGTCATGGCATATTTTTAATTTTTCGTCAACTAAAGGACACCACCATCAACCAACAATTCCCCCTAAAAAAAGACACCACCATCCACCAATAATTCCTCCAAAAAAAGATAGCACCATCCACCAACAATTCCCCCCAAAAAATACACCACCAACTTCTAGAGAATTGGCATAACCATCCAAGCTTATGTACTTTTGGATCAACCAAAAGAGTTTGGATTAAAATTTGTATGTCAACCAATATGCAGGTACTTCTAAGTAAACGTAAATATTTGGCTCATGCCAAAACTTTGAATGGTCTTGAATTTTGGGTCTTTTTGAGTTATTAACCATTTTGTTTTTGGGAAACAACCACAACTAAATATTTTTCTCCTGGATACAAATCATTTCATGTACCTGGGTGTTTTAAATACACGATATTTCAAAAACTTTGCCTTTCTTTCTCCTACATAAATTTCATAAGGGAAAACTTTGGCAAGCTCCCTCATCGTAGCATCAATCATATCTTGGTTGCTACGTGAAATTCATTCTTCAGCAGGTGTAAAAACCAACTCAAGTATCAACTGATTCAGGTTGTAGTATTCCTGTAAACATGATCAGTCAAAGACAATTCAGCATAATCTTCAATTGTATTCCACCTGTTATTCCATAATGAATATGTACATAACAATGTTATTAGCGTGAAATTTCTACCTTGCATGCAACTGACATAACTACATACACTCTTAGTTGGGAACTTTTCACACCCCGACCCGGTTTGGTCAGAACCCTGTGAGCAACCTACAACTCCTCTTGGTCCAAGAAGTATTTCCACTTCCAAGACCGTGAGAAGTTAGGCGTACCTTTTGTCATTGGTTTCCTGGAATAGCAATATACAAAACTGATAGCTTAAAATTTTCATTACCTGAATTAAAGGATTGGCAATGAGACTCTTTGAGGGTTATCTCCTTTCTCAAAAAAGGTTTAAAGGGAGGGGTGAATTTCTACAATTCTGTGAGCGGGTGTTTGATTGACTTTCAAAAACAACTTTCATATCATCATTTTAGTTCATTAGTATGTGAGTTCGGCTCTTTTAACTCATCCCCTTGCTTGGGAGGTATTTATAAATAATCACACACCCTTTTATCATAAAGGGTTAAAATGTTCACAAGATGCAGTTACGATGACTATACCCACTTTGTGGATCGGCACGTCTTTACCATCCACTCGATAGAAGTCCTCGACTTCTACCCATAGTCTAAGTGGACATCAATTGTCCGAGCCTCATACCAAAATATACTGTGTCTGCTATGTGGGACGACACCTCGCCTCGGTCTTAGTGCATAGGAAGCAACTCTGAGCTTCACTACTCACTGGACGACAAAACTGTCCTTATCGCAACGGGGTCGTCCAACACTACCCCAACTGGGCATCTCATTGGTTCTATATCACAATGCATGCACAAACAATAGTATTGGGATTATAATCCATTATCTTTGGTGCCAACATCCCCGACTCTTAACATTGGCTCCATAGCTACTAGCCCAACTAGTCCGTCGACATGGCCTTGGCTCAACAGCTACAAAGCCCATCGAGTATGTCGGTCCGGATATGACACCGTGATGATTCACACAATTAGCCAATTATGAATGATTTCATGGCTCTTTAATCATATTTGTCTACGAGCTCCAGCATGTGCCCACTAGCCTTGGGCCCACTTTATGAGTTTTTCAAAATTGGGCCTTAGGTCCTATAAGTTCAAAATCGAGGCCCCTCTCCTATTGGAGCTTTCCTAGCTCTCATCAGATAAGTCTCTCAAAATGTTTAAGCAGTTGAACGCAATCAGAGGATATCATTTCTAGAAAATGGTTTTCAATTTTCAAAGAGGGCATTTACCACCCCAATCGGGTATGATGCTGAAAACCTCCACTCATAGTGGTCTTTAATTTAGAAAAGGTGCTCATCACCCCAACCGGGTATGATCATGGAAAATCCCACTCACCAGGTATGATGATGGAAAGTCCCTGTCGAACATCCAAAATCATGGATGTGCTCCTCTGCACAAGTATTCACGCAACGAGATCCTACATGGTGCGAGTATTCCCATAATTATGGATTGGCAAAAAGATCCTTAATATATGCCTTATTGTAATTAGGTCCCTAAAGTTCATAATCTTTTACTTTATGTCCCTAATGCTCAATTACTTTTAAATAAGTCCATATGGTTTCCAAAATCACCAACTGGTTCTTAATTTTTTCAAAATTACCAATTGGTCCCGAAATTTCCAAAAATCGCCAATTGGCCCTTAATTCCATCCAATTAGCTAATTGGACCTCAATTGGGAGTTAATTTCATGAAATTCCCCCAATTTTTCCATGAATTACAATGTGACCCCCAATTTTCAAAAAATCCCAAATTGCCATTTGACCCCGAAAACTTGTTTCATTCAATTGGCCACCCAAACTTGGTTTATTGTCCCCATTCATGATCAAAATCATCTTCCCTATGTTTCCCTCATCATTTCATGCTTTAAAACACTTCATTTGGCTTAGAAATGAGCTCAAATGGAGCATCGTCAAAAAATAGTTCTAGAGAGAGAAAGCTTCGATTACTCACCGGTGAAGAGTCGACATTCAGAGCTTTCAATTCCAATGGATTGCTCTCTTTCTGGTGATCATTCTCAGATTAAACCACGCCTCAATTAGTGGCTTGACCAGTGTGAATTTCATAATTTAAATTTTAGAACAAACACATTCTGAATAGTATTTTTCGACGGAGGGCAGTGGAGGGGACTTATCAACTTAGCTTATGGAAGGTCGAGGCACCTTTAGGGGTGGTCTAGGGAGCTCAGTTTGGATGGAATTTGCTTAGGGATGGCTCGAATTGAGCTCAAGAAGCTCGGTTTGTCGACCACCCTAGAGCGACGATACTGTGTGAGCTCGCTAGAGCTTCTCCGGTGATCTTCGAGCTGAATTGAGGTTGTGATCATGTAGCCGACTTCCTCAGGATTATAAAGAATCTAAATTCACTTTTTGAGGTGGAGAAAAGTGCCCAAGTCGGAGCTTTGGTTCGAGCTTCTTTGAAAAACTGAGCACTTCTTCTTCAGGCGTTTGAGAGATGAGGAGGATGAATGAAGGGGAGCTCTTTATATAGAGAGCTCACAAACCCTTGGCTCTACTGGGTTCCAAATTGATCGAGCCTATCCTCTTCAGAAACTGCCATTTTTGGAGAGAATATTCCCTCATCAAAAATGGAAGGTGGAAATCCTTCCAAGATTAGTGTTGTCATCTGAAGAAGGGAGACGGCACTGCTTGCAGACTTGCCACGTGGCAACTCATGATTGGTTGGCTTTGCTGACGTGGCTTCCTACTTAGTAGCCTAGTCAGCCTTTGAACCATTGACCAGACACGTGGCAGCCTTCCATTGGTTGTTCGTGTCTATGTGGCTGCTGATCGTGTTTCTACTGACCGTTAACCGTGACACGTATCACTCTCCTATTGGTCGGTCGTTGCTGACATGGTTTTTCTCCTTTGACCATTTACCAAGGACACGTGTCATGCTCTGATTGGTCAACGCTTCCAAGCTTGTCATGCTCGAAACTAGGCGGGCTTCGCCATGTTTCGTGCACTGATTGTCATGCTTGCCTAGCTACAGTACATTGACCGACTGGACCATTGATCGTTCCGATCCGACCGGGTTTAATGAAACAAAAAAATCTTCTAGTTCAAGCCCGATTCGGCCGGTTTTCCAAAAATTAAAATTTTCTAAATTTATCTAAATTCATTTTCTATATAATGGTAACTTCAATTTCCCTATTTGATACTTTTAAGCCACCTAGAAAAATGAATCATTAAACTAGTTCTTCTTGGTTCAATTCGAATCGGGTCTAGTTCATCCTGAACCGACTCGACTTTCACCACAAATTTCTTCAGGATTCATTTCTGTGGAATTTAGGTGTTTCTTGGCCATTGGGGATTTCAAATTTCCCAGTTCTTACCCCTTCTTTACCATTTTTGGTTCACTTAGGTGCTCGATTTTCTCATAAAATTGCCGGTTCTTTTTCTTGGTTTTCTTATTCCAGAAAGGACTGGGTTTACAACTCTCCCCTCCTTTTAAGGGCTTTATCCCTAAAACCTTTACATATCAAATAGTTGAGGGTGCCTATCTCTCATGACAAACTTTTTCTCCCATGTCTCCTCTTGTACTTGGCAATTCTTCCATAAAACCTTCACCATGGGGATCCTCTTGATCCACAGAGTACTAACACATGGAATATGTCGTGTATTCTTTACAAGTCTTGAGGCACCTCGAGCTTGTATGCCACTGGTCCCACCCTCTAAATTTTGGCATAGGGACTGATGTACCTAGGTTTCAACTTCCCTTGCTGTAGAAACCTTAGTATACCTCTCCATGGGGATACTTTGAGAAATACCTAGTCTCCTACTTCAAACTCTAGGTCCCTTCTCCATTGATCGACATAGTTCTTCTACCTGTCCTAGGCTGCCTTAAGCCAACTCCTTATGATTCGGATTTTCTCTGTGGCATCCTCTATAAGCTCAATCTTCTCGAGCTTCCTTTCCCCTACTTCTTCCCAGAATAGGGGTGTACGACATGGCTGTCTGTAAAGGGCCTCACAAGGTGCCATTTGTATGCTAGTCTAGTAACTATTGTTATAAGCAAACTCCATCAGGCATAGGTAGTCTTCCAACCCCTGTTCATTGTCATTACACATGCCCGGAGCATATCTTCCAAGGTTTGGATTGTTTGCTCAAAATGCCCATCAGTCTAAAGATGGAATGTGGTACTCATATGGAATTTGGTTCCCAAGGCATCCTATAGACTATACCAAAACTTTGAGGTGAATCTCGCATCCTAATCTAATACTATGCTTATCGGGACCCCATGGTGTCTTACAATTTCTCCAACATATAGAGCGGCTAGTCATTCCATGGAGTCGGTTACTCTTATTGGTAGGAAATGGACGGACTTGGTCAATCGGTCCACGATGACCCAAATTGCATCTTGTTCTTTGCTTGTCACTGTTAGCCTCATCACGAAGCCATGGTAATATGTTCCCACTTCCATTTGGGGATTAGTAGGGGTTATAGTAATCTTGAGGGTTTTTTATGTTCTACCTTGATCTACTGGAAAGATAAACATTGTGCCACATATTCTATGATGTCCCCCTTCATCCCTTTCCACTAGTAGCCCTGTTTGAGGGTACGATACATCTTTGTACACCCGGGGTGCATTGCGTACATGGAGTTGCATGCTTCCTCTAGTATTAATCTCCTCAACTCCTTTTCCTAGGGTACATAGACCTTACCTTTGTAGGTCAATAGTCTATCATTCTGAAGGGCAAAATCTTTGGTCACTCCCTCGGTGGCCTAATCCAGGTGTGGTTGGAGTTCTTTATCTCCTTTTTGGTGGACCCTTATTTGTTCCACCAAGCTGGATCTTACAGCTATGTTAGCCATCAACCACCTCCCTTCTCAATCCAATTTGAGGACCACCTTCATCTCCCTTATTTGTTTAGCAGGGGTAGGTAGTTTGCTCTTATTTGGTCCACATCAATTTTATATTTGCAGTTGAGGGCATCTACCACCACGTTAGCCTTTCTGAGGTGGTATTCTATCACTAGGTCATAGTCCTTCACTAACTCTAGCCATCTCCTTTATCGAATATTGATCTCCTTCTGAGTTAGGAAATATTTAAGACTCTTGTAATATGTGTATATTCTACACTTGACCCCGTATAGGTAGTGTCACCAAATCTTGAAAGTGAACACTATTGTAGTTAATTCCATGTCATGGGTGGGGTAGTTCTTCTCATGCACCTTTAACTACTACAAGGTGTACGAAATGACTTTTCATGGCTTCATTAGTACACACCGAAGCCCCTATTATGATGCATCATTGTAGATAGTGTACTCTCCCGCATTTGGATTGGGCAAGGTTAGTACTAGAGTCATTGTTAGATGGGACTTTAGCTCTAGGAAGGACTTCTCACATGTGTCATCCGACATGTACTCTACTCCTTTCCTTGTAAGGCGAGTTAACAGGGCTGCTATCTTTGAAAAATCCTCCATGAACCTCGGGTAATACCCTGCAAGTCCCAAGAAGTTGTGTATCTCTATGGGGCTAGTGGGTGCCTTCCAATCGGATATGGCCTCTACCTTCATCAGATCCAGCTTAACTCTGTCCTTGGACACAATATGTCCTAAGAAACGCATTTCTTGTTGCCAAAAATCACACTTGGAGAACTTTGCATAGAGTTGATTCTCCCATAGTATGTTTAAGGTGATGGCCAAATGTTCCTCATGTTCCTCTTTGGTTCGTGAGTATATAAGAATGTCATCTATAAACACTATCATAAACTTTTCTGGGTTTGAACAACTTGTTCATTAAATCCATGAAGGCCAGGGGGAGTTTGTTAATCCAAAGGGCATCACCCTGAACTCATAGTGCCTGAATCGAGATCGGCATGCGGTCTTTGCTACATCTCCCTCTCGGATTCTTTGCTGGTGGTATCCAAACTGGAGATCTATCTTGGAGAAGTAGGTCGCCCCTTTCAGCTGGTCGAATAGGTCATCAATTTGTGGGAGGGGAAACTTACTTTTAATGGTGACTTGATTCAACTTTTGCTAGTCAATGCACAGTCTCATACTTCTATCCTTCTTCTTTACGAATAAGACCGGTGCACCTCATGAAGATTGACTAGGGCGTATGAAACCCTTCTCTAACAACTTGCCTAGATGCTCCTTTAGTTCCTTTAGCTCCATTAGAGCCATACGATAGGGAGCTTGTGATATGGGGTGTGTCCTGGGCATTACTTCTATGGTAAATTCTAGTTGACAATTCAGAGGTAATCCAGGTAGTTCTTCAGGGAATACATCTGGGTAGCACTCAACTACTAGAATGCCTTCTAGTCCTTTCTGTTCTAAACCCACATTAGTGATCATTACGAGAAACGCCTTACATCCCTTATGCATCATACTTTGATCCTTCATATGGGACACCAAATGCGTTCCCTCTTTCTTTTTATATCCTCTGAATTGTACTCAAAACATCTTTGGAGTGTGGAAGTTATCACTTTCTCTCCATAGTCTACTCTAGCTCGGTGAGTACGCAGTCAGTCCATTCCCAATATTATCTCTACTTCCTTTAGAGGTAATGGGATTAGATCTGCTTCCAAATTCACCCCATTAATCTTAACTTCACATCCTTTTAAATACTTGTCTCGATTTAGCCCTTCTCCTAATGGGGTGAGAATGATGAGGCTCTATTTAAGGGATGTAAGTCTTTAAGGAAGATTTGGAACCAAGTTCTTTTTTATAAAGGACATTTTCGCCCCTAAATCAAAGAGGGCGTAGACTTTTCTTCCCCATAGTTGCATGTATCCTGATTATAGAAGTTAACAAGATTCCTTTAGTGAATGCAAATTTCTTATTTATTATAATGGTAACAAATTACAAAATTTGGCTAGATTTGTTCAGGGAGGGTTTGGGAAGTACCAGCTACTAGGGTCTTTCCAAGCTTCTTCCCGTGTGAGGTTTTACACCCTCGTCGGCACCCTCGATGTAGTGCTTGTGTCTCATCGCCCGTTTAGTGCACTTGGATTCCCTTGAGGTGGTTGGAGGGTATTTCTTTGCATATTTCCACGAAGGGTAGGGTAGTTCTTCACAAAGTGCCTGAGTTGTCCACATCCGAAGCATGCTTGGCATGATCCTTCATGGTTTTTTGGCACTTTGGGCAGTAGGGGCTCCCCCTTTGTGGAGCTGCACTTTCCTCCCTTTGGGTCTAGTAGCCTTCCTTTCTCTAAGGGAACCCCATTCTTGTTCCCCACCTCTGCCCACCTTGTTCCTTTTGACCTCCCCGATTATAATGGCCTCTTTCCTCCATCCGGTTAGCTTGTTCTGTCGAGTGGCATTTTGTCTCTGCTAGACACTCATATTCATGGGCCATGATAATGATTGCATTCGAATTCGTGAGGCATCCTAGTACTCCCATCCGATCTCGTATGTCCATGTTGAGACCATCCACGAATCGTTGGCAAAAATTTGTTGGTCTAGCTAAATTTGGAGCAAAAGGTTTTAACTCATTGAACCTAGTCTTTTATTCCGAGATGGTGTTGGACCCTTGTCGGAGTTAGAAGAATTCTTGCTTCTTCTCATTGATCAAGTGTGGGGCCAAGCATTCCTCCAAATACATTTCTTCAAATTATACGTAAGTGGGCATGGTGGTATATAAACTCCTTACATTGTCCCACCACCTTTTGGCGCTAGTCTCCAAGAAAAGTTCCACCAAGGATACCATCTCCCCAGAGGTGTCCTTATTATCCCCATAAATTTCTTAATGTTGGCCATCTAGTCCATAGGTGCCCCAGTGTCCTTTTCTACCTAAAAGGACTTACACCCTAATTGACAGAGTGTTTTGAGATAATTTGGAATGTCAATTAGGGGAGGTATATGAATGGAGGTGGGATGGGATTGACTTCTTCAGGCTCGGGATGGGAATTTGTATCAGCTTCGGAGGCGAGATTGGGCCTCCCGAACAATCATGTAATCTCCTTGTATAACCTCTGGTGCTCTAAGCTTAACTCATATGGGGTTGTCTAAGCCACTCTGTGATCTCCTATGGGAACAGGATTTTGGGAAGTGTCGGTGACGGCAGTCCTAGTTCTCTTGATTCCTTTTTTGGGAGCCATCTAGAAAAAATAGGTATTCTTTCATTTAGTTCTTATGTTATATTGGCTTGATAATGCATTCGAGTAAACCTGGCTTTAATGCCACTAAAGTTGTCATGATCCGACCCAGTTTGGTTGGAACCCCATGAGCAACCTAGCACTCCTGTTTGTCTAGGAAGCGTTTCCACTTCCAAGACCGTGAGAAGTCAAGTGTACCTTTTATCATTGGTTCCCTGGAATAGCATTATACAAAAGTGATAGCTTAAAATTTTCATTACCTGAATTAAAGGCTTGGTAGTGAGACTCTTTGAGGGTTGTCTCCTTTCCTGAAAAAGGTTTAAAGGGAGGGGGTGAGTTTCTGCAACTTAGTGAGCGAGAGTTAGGGTGTATTTTCAAAAACAAATTTCATATCATCATTTTTGTTCATTAATATGTGAGTTCAGCTCTTTTAACACTTCCCCTTGCTAGGGAGGTATTTAGCAAACAATCACATGCTCTTTATCATAAAGGGTTTAAACGTTTGCGAGATACAGTTACGACTATTGTACCCACTTGTTGATCGATGCATCTTTTTCATCCACCTGATAGAAGTCCATGACTTCTACCCAGAGTATGAGTGGACATCAATGGTGTGATCCTTAGACCTAAATATACTTCGTGTCCGCTATGTGGGATGAGACCTCTCCTGACCCTGCCTCGGTCTAAGTACACTGGAAGTTACTCTGAGCTTCAAGACTCACTAGATGACAAAACTGCCCTTATCGCAACCGGGTCATCTAGTAATCCTTAGAACAAACACTACCCTAACTAGGCATCTCAATGGTTTTGTATCACAAAGCATGCACAAACAACAGTCTTAGGATTATGATCCATTATCTTTGGTGCTAACGGCTCAACGACCCTGACTCTCAGCTTTGGCTCCATATATGCTAGCCCAACCAGTTCGTTGACATGGCCTTGGCTCAACAGCTACTAGCCCATCGACTCTGTCGGATTGGATTTGACACCGTGGCAATTCACACAGTTAGCTGATTATGAATGCTTTCATGGCTCTTTAATCATATTTTTCAATGGGCTCTAGCCCATGCCCACTGGCCCTGAGCCCATTATATGAGTTTTTCAAAATTAAGCCTTATGCCCTATAAGTTCAAAACCGAGGCCCCAGCCTATTGGAGCTCTCCCATCTGTCATCAGAAAAATCTTCCAAAATGTTTAAGCAGTTGGACACAATTACGGGAGATCATTTCTAGAAAATGGTTTTTAATTTTCAAAAAGGGCATTCATCACCCCCAACCGGGTATGATGTCAAAAACCTCCACTCAAAGTGGTTTTTAATTTATAAAATGTGCTAATCACCCAAAACCGGTATGATGTTGGAAAATCCCATTTACCCAATAGCTACAACGTGTTCGTCCCATCCAAGATTCCAAAATCTCAGATGTGCTACTCTGCACAAGTAATCGCGCAACCAGATCCTACATGGTTCGAGTATTCCCATAACTACAATTTGGCAAAAAGACCCTTAATTTATGTCTTATTACAATTAGATCCCTAAAGTTCATAATATTTGAATTTATGTCCATAATGCTCAATTACTTTTAATTAAGTCCCTAGGGTTTCCAAAATCCCTCTTAGGTCCTTAATTTTCTAAAATCACCAATTGGTACTTAATGTTTCCCAAAATCACCAATTGGTCCCCAAATTTCCAAAAAATGCCAATTAGCCCTTATTTCCATCCAATTAGCCAATTGAACCTCAATTGGGGTGAGCAAAAAAAAACCTCAATTGGGAGTTAATTTCATGAAAGTCCCCCAATTTTCCTTGAATTATAATTCACCCCCCATTTTTTTCAAAATTCCCAAATTTCCAAATTTTTCTAAAATTCCCAAATTGAACAATTTTTCCAAAATTCCCAAATTGCCCAATTTTTCCAAAAATTGCCATTTGACCCCAAAAACTTGTTTCATTCAATTGACCACCCAAACTTGTGTAATTATCCCCATTCATGATCAAAATCATCTTCCCTATGTCTTCCTCATCATTTCAAGCTTTAAAACACTTCATTTGGCTTAGAAATGAGCTTAAACGAAGCTTTATCGGAAAATAGTTCTAGAGAGAGAAAGCTTTGATTACTCACCAGTGAAGAGTCGGTGATTGGACCTTTCGATTCCAACAAATTAGTCTCTTCTTGGTGATCCTTCTTGGATCAAACCACACATCAATTGGTAACCTGAGAAGTGTGAATTTCATAATTTAAATTTCAATATAAACGTAATGTGAACAGTATTTTTCGGGGGAGGGTACTTTCCAACTTAGCTCAGGGAAGCTCGGGGCACCTCAAGGAGTGGTCTAGGGAGCTTAATTTGGCCGAAATTGGTCTGGGATGGCTCGAATTGAGCTCAAGCAGCTCGGTTTGTCGACTACCGTGGAGCGATAATATTGTGCGAGCTCGTTGGAGCTTCTATGGCGATCCTTGAGCTGAATGGATGTTGAGGTCATGTAACTGACTTCCTTAGGATTCTAAAGAACCCAAATTCACTTTATAAGGTGGAGAAAAGTGCCCAAGTCGGAGCTCTGGTTTGAGTTTTGTCGGAAAACTAAGCACTTCTTCTTCTCCAAGCATTTTAGGGATGAGCAGGGTGAATGAAGAGAAGCTCTTTATATAGGGAGATCGGGGACCCTTGGCTTTACCGGTTTCCAAATTGGTAAAGCCTATCATCTCCGAAAATTGCCATTGTTAGAGGGAATATTCCCATGCTAGAAATGGAAGGCAGAACTTGTTCCATAAACAGTGATGCCATTTGAAGGAGGGAGACAACACTATTCTAGGCGTGCAAGCTTCGTGCGGACTTGCCACGTGGCACCTCGTGATTGGTTGGCTTTGTTGATGCAGCTTTCTACTCACCAGTCTAGTCAGCCTTACACCCATTGACCGAACACATGGTAGCTTCCCATTGGTTATTCGTGTCTACATGGCTACTAACTGTGTTTCTACTAACCATTAACCATGACACATCTCACTCTCCTATTGGTCCGTCATTGCTGTCGTGCTTTTTCTCATTTGATCGTTGACCAAGGACATGTGTCACGCTCTAATTAGTCAGCGCTTCAAGGCACTAATTGAGCGGCTAACTTGGCGTGATTTGCCACGTGTCACATGCTGATTGGTCATGCTTCTGACTGGGCACTGCCTTGGTAGCAGTCCATTGACCGACTGGACCATTGACCAGTCTGGTCCGGCCGTTTGTGGTGCCCCGAAAACAAAAATCGGCTGAATTAGGCCCTGTTCTACCAATTTTCCAAAAATTAAAATTTTCTAAATTTATCAAAATTTATTTTCTATATAATGGTGGCTTCAATTTTTGCATTTGATATTTTTAATCCACCTAAAAAAATGAATTATTAAATTGGTTCTTCACGGTTTAATCAAGTTCAATCTGAATCGGATCTCATTCACCATAAACTGACTCAGTTTTCACCTCAAATTTCTTCATGGTTCCTTTCCATAGCATTTAGGTGTTTCTTGGCCATTGGGGATTTCAAATTTCCAAGTTTTTACCCCTTATTTACCATTTTCAGTTCACTTAAGTGCTCAATTTTCACATGAAAATTATCGGTTCTTTTTCCTGGTTTCCTTATTCCAGAAAGGATGGGATTTATAGTACTCCTATGTGGCAGAGAACTTTAGTAAGACAATAGATAACAAACTATTCAAAAAAAAAAAAATTGGTAATTAATTGCTGAAAGGTAACCAGAATGTCAAAAAATTTAAAAAAACTCTAATAATTCCAATAAATTTATTAAAAAATATCCCATAAGGTATGTCTGCATGAGCAAAAAACATGGACAGGATGAATGAACAAGCAGATATGTAAGGAAGCCTTCCTCATCTTATTAATAAGTAGGTAACATAGAAAACAGTAACAGTTAGGATGGAGTAGAAAGAATTAAAAGATTGCTTTTAAACTTGATCACTAGATATTTTCAAGGTTGAAAAAAAAATTCGCATTACATATAGTTGATTATTGGAAAATAGAATATCTTGTATATAGTAAATTACATTAAAAATACATATAGATTTATTTGCACTATTTACAAATATACCCCTAACGTATTAATATTACACACTCCCCTCAAGATGGATACTAGATATCTATCATTCTCATCTTGTTACAAATATCATCCTATTATTTAGTATATAAACATTTAGTTAAGAAATCTAACATTTAGTTAGTATTGTGAGCAGATATAAGCGGGCAATGGTGATCAATGCTAATGGTGAAATTGAGACCGATGATGAAAAAGAAGATATCGATCCAGGGGTGCCACCACTTGAAGATGCTGATGAATATGCAGAAGAAGGGGAATTGTTGGTTGCACAACGAACTCTTAGTGTTAAAGCCCAAGAAGAAGAAAACAATCAACGTGAGAACTTATTTCATACTCGTTGTTGTGTGAAAAATAAGGTTTGTTATGTTATTATAGATGGGGGTAGCTGCACTAATGTAGCTAGCACTAAGCTGGTGGAGAAATTGGCATTACCAACCTTAAAGCATCCGAAGCCTTATCGACTACACTGGCTGAACAACCAAGGTGAACTCAAAGTAACCAAACAAGTGTTGGTTGCATTTTCTGTTGGAAAATATCAAGATGAAATACTATGTGATGTGGTACCAATACACGCATGCCATATACTTTTGGGATGACCTTGGCAGTTTGATCATCAGGTTATGCATGATGGATTCACTAATATGTACTTTTTTGTGATGAATGGAAGACTAATATCTCTTGTACCATTGACTCCAAGGCAAGTTTTTAAGGATCAACTGAAAAAGAAAAAGGCAAATGAATATAAAATAGAAGAAAAAAAGAAAGGAGAAATATCAAAGTTGAAAAAAAAGAGGGAAAAGCTAGAAGTGGAAAAAAAAAAGAGTAAAAGCAATTTCATTGCAAGAAAAAAGTGAGATTAAGCGAGCTTTACTTTCGCATCAGGCACTTATTTTACTTATGTACAAGGACGCCTTTTTGAGTACTAACAATCTTGTCGGATCTTTTCCGTACAATATTATTACTGCTTTGCAGGAATTTATCGATATCTTTCCTATTGAGATACCACCAGGTTTGCCACCAATTCGAGGAATTGAACATCAAATTGATTTCATCCTTAGAGCGACGATTCCCAACCGACCAGCATATAGAAGTAACCCTAAGGAAACAAAGGAACTTCAATGCCAAGTCCTAGAGCTAAGGGAAAAGGGGTATGTTTGAGAGAGTATGAGTCCATGTGTTGTGCCAGTGCTACTTGAACCTAAGAAGGACGGAACTTGGTGAATGTGTGTGGATTATCAAGCCATCAACAACATCACGGTAAAGTATCGCCACCCTATTCCTCGTTTGGATGACATGTTAGATGAGTTGCATGGATCTTGTTTATTTAAGAAAATATATCTTAAAAGTGGATATCATCAAATTCGAATGAAAGAAGGGGATGAATGGAAAACTGCATTTAAAACTAAACAAGGATTATATGAATGGTTAGTTATGCCCTTTGGATTGATTAATGCGCCAAGCACTTTCACGAGATTAATGAATCATGTATTACGTGCTTTTATTGGGAGATTTGTAGTGGTATATTTTGATGATATTCTAATCTACAGCAAGACCATGGATGAACATATAGCACATTTAAGAGCTGTGTTAGAAGCATTAAGGCAACATAAGTTGTTTGTCAACTTGAATAAATGTGTCTTTTGTTCAGATAAACTTGTGTTTCTTGGATATATTATAAGTTCAGAAGGGATTGAAGTTGATGAGGAAATGATTAAGGCAATTCGCGACTGGCCGACACCTAATTCGATAAGTCAGGTAAGAAGTTTTCATGGATTAGCTAGTTTTTATAGATGTTTTATTCCAAATTTCAATAATTATGTTGCACCTCTTACTGCTGTTATAAAGAAAAACGTACCTTCTAAATGGGGTAATGAGCAACAAAATTCATTTCAATTGATAAAGAAAAAACTAACTACTGCCCCATTGCTCTCACTACCTAATTTTTCGAAAACATTTGAAATTGAGTGTGATGCATCATGAGTAGGTATTGGAGGTGTATTAATGTAGGAAGGAAGAGCAATTGCATATTTCAGTGAAAAGTTGAGTGGAGCAACCCTTAACTATCCTACCTATGATAAGGAGATGTATGTCCTAGTTCGAACTCTTCAAACATGGCAGCACTATCTATGGCCGAAAGAGTTTGTGATTCACACAGATCATGAATCTCTTAAACATCTCAAAGGAGAACACAAGTTGAACAAACGCCATGCATGGTGGGTGGAGTTCATTGAAACATTCCCATATGTGATATAGTACAAACAAGGTAAGGAAAATATAGTTGCATATGCTATATCGTGAAGGTACGCAATGCTTTCAATGCTTGATTCTAAATTACTTGGTTTTGATTATATCAAGGATTTGTATGCAAATGATCCTGATTTCTGTGAAGTGTTTAGAAGTTGTAGAAGTGGTAAGTTTGGGAAATTTTATTTACAAAATGGATTTCTTTTTTGGGAAAACAAATTATGCATCCCTCAATCTTCTTTACGTGAGTTACTTGTTAGGGAAGTGTATGTTGGAGGACTTATGGGACATTTTGGGGTAGCTAAGACTATGGCGATAATGCATGAGCATTTTTTTGGCACCACATGAAAAGTGATGTTGAGAAAATTTGTTCTCGATGCATTACATGTAAGGAGTCTAAGTCTAGGCAACAACCTCATGGCCTGTATACACCTCTTCCGATTCCTAATGCACCTTTGATTGATATTTCCATGGATTTTGTTTTAGGATTACAAGATCTAAGCGAGGGAGGGATTCTGTGTTTGTGGTAGTTGATATATTTTTGAAAATGACACATTTCATTCCATGTCATAAAACTAATGATGCATCGAATGTTGTTGATTTGTTCTTTAGAGAAGTTGTCAGATTGCATGATATGCCTAGAACTATTATTTCTGATCGTAATTCTAAATTCTTGAGTTACTTTTGGAAAACCCTATGGGGTAAATTAGGAACCAAATTGCTATTTTCAACAACATGTCACCCACAAACTGATGGTCAAACAGAAGTAGTAAATAGGACATACTAATGCGAAAACCCCGCCAATATGCTGACGACACCCTACACCAAATATGGCAAAGACCCCAAGACTTTCACGACGCAAGTGCGAAATGATGGAATATACCTTGTTTATATGAGAAACAATGTATGAGATATGTAGACGCCACACCCAAATCCTCTAAGAATAACTCTCAGAAGACCTCGGGTGATAAGTCTTGATTGCTTGAACGCCACAAGTAAAAACCTGATAAGTTCAAAAAGATCTTTCAAGAAAAGAAAGAAGACAAAACTCACAAGATTGAAATTTCAAAGTGTCATCTCCAATACTATGGAGTATGCCTTTTATAGGCACAAAAAACAACTAAATAGCCCACAAAATAAGGAAAAAAATCTATTATGGTTTTAAACTAACCATATCTAATCTAAATATCTTGGATATTTTAATAACTAATTTTAAAATCTAAACTACCTAATATTATCCTAAGAGATTTATTATATTAATAAATCTCTCCTTATTAATTAAATCTGGACCTTCTCTTGGGCTCATCTTGGGCTCTTCATTTGGGCTTCTATTTGAATATTCAGCAATCTCTTTAATCAGCCCATATAAAGCTTCTTTGAATCTTTTAGCCCTTGACCTTGTGATTGGGCCCTCTTGTAGCCTCAAATGATTATTCATCTCATTTGATGACAAACTATTTAGCACCATTGTAGGTTCGGTTGATTGGACTTGTGAATTCGTAGTCTATTTAGTCGGATTCACATCAGATGGAGTAGAAGACCCAAAAGGAGGATAAGGGTCCAAACCGTCAAGGAGCACGGAAGGAGCATAACGGTGCAAAATGGGGAAATAGAATGGCATTCCAAAGGAGAAGGGACATGCCACCACCTCCCCCCAGAGTAGTCCCCACCTTACCTCAAGGAAACCCTCGTTGTCCAAAGTGTCAAAAGAACCATGAGGGAGCATGCTTTACCTGCTTTGCATGTAGGCAAGTGGGACACTTTGCAAAGGATTGTCCCACTCTTAGGTAGAATAGATAGAGGAACACTCTCAAACCACCTCAAGGGGATCCCAGGTACCCTAGGCTAGATGCTACAGCACGAGTACCAGCTAGGGTATACAACCTCACCTAGGAATAGGCTAGAAGATACCCAAGTACTTTAGCGGGTACACCCCAAAACCCTCCAAATTAGTTCAAGAGAGTCATGTAAACTGAAGATATTTTGATTTAATAAAGAAAACTTTCTTCTAAATTATGCATTTCTTCAATCAGGATATATACAACTATGGGAACAACAAGTCTATGCCCTCTTTGACTCTGGAGCTGAGAGATCCTTCATCAAGGAAGAGTTGGTTTCAAGAGTACCCCTAGAGCTCACTCCACTAGAACAAAGCCTTAATATATTTACACCTTTAGGAGAAGGTTTAAATAGGAATAAGCAATTAAAGGGATGTGAGATAAAGATTGGAAGAATCAAACTTGAAGCTGACTTGATCCCATTACCTTTAAAAGAGGTTGAAGTAATCCTTGGGATGGATTAGCTAAGTAACCATCAGGTGATGATGGATTGTGGAAAGAAGACGGTAACATTCCACACTCCCAAGACGAAAGGATTAAAGTTTCAGGGAGATAGAAGGAAAAGTATAGTACAAATGGTGTCCCATCTGAAAGCCCAAAAGATGATACAAAAAGGTTGTACAGCTTTCTTGGCCATGGTCGTAGATGAAAAATCTAAACAAAAGAGACTGGAAGATATTCCGGTAGTTAGACACTACCCAGAGGTATTTCAAGAAGAGTTACTCGGACTACCTCCAAGTCGACAAGTGGAGTTCTCCATAGAAATAATCCCAGGAACAAACCCCATATCCCAAGCCCCATATCATATGGCTCCGACAAAGTTGAAGGAATTGAAGGAACAATTGGAGGAATTATTGTAGAAGGATTTCATACGTCCTAGTCGGTCTCTGTGGGGGTGCTCATGTCCTATTCGTAAAGAAAAAGGACAGAGGTATGAGACTGTGCATAAACTACAGAAAGCTGAACCAAGTCACCATCAAGAATTGATACCCACTACCAAGGATAAATGATTTATTCGACCAATTAAAAGAAGAAGCTTGCTTCTCCAAAATAGACCTTCGGTCGGGCTATCATCAACTCAGGATTCGAGAAGAGGACATCCCTAAGACGACATTCCAATTCAGATATGGCCATTATGAGTTCAGAATGATGTCGTTCGGATTGACAAATGCCCATGCAGCCTTCATGGACTTGATGAACTGTATGTTACAACCACATTTGGACTGGTTCATAATAATATTCGTAGATGACATCCTTATATACACACGAACTAGGTCAAAACATGAAGAGCATTTGGTAACCACCTTGGAAATATTAAAGGAAAATCAATTATATGCAAAATTTTCCAAGTGTGAGTTATGGCTGTAGGAGGTAGGATTCTTAGGGCATATCGTATCCAAGGATGGAGTTAAAGTAGATCCAGCCAAGGTGGAAGCCATATCAGATTGGAAGGCTCCAAGGAATCCTACAAAAATAAGAAGTTTCTTAGGTCTGGCAGAATACTATAGACGGTTCGTGCAAGACTTTTTTAAGATAGCAACCCCTCTAACTCGAATCACCAGGAAAGGAGTTGAGTATAAGTTGGATGAAAGTTGTGAGAAGTCTTTCTAGGAGTTAAAGACATGATTGACAACCGCACCGGTACTCTCCTTACTTGACCTTAATGCAGGAGAGTACACTGTCTATAGTGATGCATTCAGACAAGGACTCGGATGTGTCTTGATGCAACAAGGGAAGGTTATTGCTTATGTCTCGTGACAACTAAAGGTACACAAAAGAAACTACCCAACTCACAATTTGGAATTAGCTGTAATAGTGTTTGCCTTAAAGATATGGCGACCTGGAAAGGCAAATGTGGTAACAGATGCTTTGAGTCGCAAGTACCAAACTGAGGCGACACAAGTAAAGACAAATTACATACCCATGTTGCAACAATTAGGAAGAATGGAGATGGACCTGAAATGGACAAGTGAGAAGGGTGTCTGGTGGCTAATGTGGTAGTAAGACCCAATCTCACTAAGCAGATCTAGGCTCAACAAAAAGCAGATAGGGAACTTCAACCCTATCTGGATCCGGTTAATAGGGCAACTACACCGGACTACAACCTGCATAGTGACTGACTGCTGACCTACAAGTGTAGGGTATGTATGCCTGAAACTAAGGAACTAAAAAGATTAATTCTGGAGGAGGCACATGATTTGGTGTATGTTATGCATCCGGGCAATACAAAAATGTACCGCACCCTTAAACAAGGATATTGGTGGAAAGGTATGAAGAGGGACATTGTGGAATATGTAGCTCGATGCTTATCCTGTCAACAGATAAAAGCGGAGCATCAGAAACCATCAGGACTACTAAAACCTTTACCAATTTCGAAGTGGAAATGGGAGCACATTACCATGGACTTTGTCACGGGACTATCGAAAACAAGAAAGGGTCGAGATGCGATTTGGGTCATCGTGGATAGATTGACCACATCAACTCATTTCCTAAATATAAGAGGGATGAACACAATGGAACAACTAGTCATCTTATACATGAGGGAAATCGTAAGACTTCATGGTGTTCCGGTGAGTATAGTATCAGATAGAGGTATGAGATTTACTTCAAGGTTTTAGCAAAGTTTACAAAGTTCCATGGGAACCAAGCTTCACATGAGCACAACATTTCATCCTCAAATAGATGGGCAGTTTGAGTGAACCATCCAATCCTTGGAAGACATGTTAAGAGCATGTGTACTCACCATGAACAAAGGCTGGGAAGAATACTTGTGCCTGATGGAATTTACTTACAATAATAGTTATCAAGCCAGTATTCAGATGGCTCCCAATAAAGTTGTCATGCCCCGACCCAGTTTGGTTGAATCCCCATGAACAGCCTGCCACTCTCCCAGTTTATTAAAGGGTTTTCCCCTTATTATAAACTGTAAAGGGTAAGGCGTCCTTTAAACATGCACCTTTTTCCAAGAATAACATAATTAAAACTGCATAACATTTTAAATTAATCATACCTATCTTGCAGGAGTTTAATTGCGCAAGTCTTTTAAGGTTCGGCTTTCCGGGACTTCCTGAAAGGGGTATAAGGGAGGGGTAAGTACAACTACTAAGTGAATGGGATTCAAATCTTTTGACTTTCCAGAAAAACATTTATATGGAGTGTGCCAGACTCCTTTCTTTTCAAAAATCCCTTCATTTAAAAATTAGGGTTTTTTCAATATTTCTTAGTTACCAGTGTGTCATCACCTAACACACATTCTTCATCATGAATGTTACACACATTTGCAAGTCAGTATCACTATTGAACCCACTAGCGGCTTTGGAGCGACTTTTTCTGCAACCCGGATAGAAGTACGACCACTTCTACCCTGGGAATGAGTGGATGTATAAGACATCTGACCCTCAATCCTGAAATCGCTTCTTCATGTCCATATGAGGACAGAGACCTCATCTCGTCCCCACCCTAGTCTCATGTGCTTGGTGCTACTCCAAATTTCGCATAGACACCTGGAACGACGATTTGCCCTTATACTCACCGGGTCGTCCAAGGCCCTTAGGACACATCACTACACCTCATGGGCGTCTTGATGATCCCCTACTCATAGTGCATGCACAAACAGAGTCTTCTTAATTTGCCATGTAATATGTGGTGCCATTTGTCCCAACGGCCCCGACTCTCAACTCAACCCGCAGTTGTTTCTCTTGACCGGTCCCTCGACCTATCATGTCGCACTACCTCTAGTTGACTGAGCATGTTGGTCCTATCTTGGTACCATGGCCAAACAATTCACTTATTAAGTTTTATTGCACATATATCATGTTTGTTTACGAGCTCCTGCTCGTGCCAACTAGCCCACTGTACGAGATTTTCATAATCGGGCATTTGGCCCCCAAGTTCAAAAATAGAGGACCCCGGCCTATAAGAGCTATTCAAGCTCCCGTCGAGAAAGTCTCCCAAATAGTTTAAGCATTGGCACACAGTCAGGGGAGAACACTTTCGACAAAATAGGTTTTTACTGTCCATTATACTAACCGGTATAAGGACATCTCCGTTCATAACCGATGAACGGGTTTTCAACTTCCTTTGAGTAAGTCTAATCATACCAACCGGGTATGATATACTTACAACCGGTAAGTAGTTTTTCCGCATAATTTTCACATCACGTTCTCTAAGTGGTGAAGATTAAAATACCACTAAACGGTGAGTTTTTATAACGAGACACTTATCATTCCCAACCGGGTATGATATATAGTAAACCCACTCACAATCAGTAAGTGGTTTTTAACTTTAAGTTGTGCTCATCATCCCAACCAGGTATGATGTTAGTAAATCCACTCACAACCGGTAAGTGGTTTTTAACTTTAAGTTGTACTCATCATCCCAACTGAGTATGATGTTAGTAAACCCACTCATCCGTTAACGCAGTGAATTCCACTAGACCAGTTCATTGTATTCATGCGAGCTTGTCCTTGCTGGCGTTCCTGGTACTTCAGGTTCCTACACGATATGAACATCTCGGTTCATTATCCTTCAGCCTAATAGCCTTCATTCATTCCAAATGAATGAGAAAGTCAAACTTTCATTTATTTGCAATTAGGTCCCTAAAGTTATTTCTCTTAAACTTTAAGTCCCTAATGCCGGTTTTTCCTCAAATTGAGTCCCAAAACTTTTAAAATTTATCAAGGGACCTCAATTTATTCCATTTCACAAAAAGGGGATTAATTTCCCAAATTTCCAATTTGGTCCCCCAAGTTTTCCAAAATTACCATTTTGCCCTTCCTTTACAAAAATGGTAAGTTTTGCCCTAAAAATCCCAAAATTCCTCAATCAGTCCTCCAACATTATTTTCATGCCCAATTGACCCTCAATTTCATAAAATTGCATTTTGGTCCTTTGAATTTTGAAAATCCCCAATTTCCCCCAATTCCAACTCTTTAACATAGCTGAATTTGATTTTATCAAATTGACCAATTAAACCCCTCTAATTGTTGAAATTGAGTTTCTCCATGTTCATATGATACCATAGAACTTTGAATCACAAGTTTAAATACCGAAAAAAGCTCAAACGGAGCTTTGCCGGAAAATAGTCTCTAGAGAGAGAAAGATTTGATTACGTACCGGTGAGGGCAAGACAAAACGAGCTTTCAATCTTGAGGTTCATCCTAGAATCAAGAATCACATCAATTGATGCTGAATTGGATTAGAATTTCGTCATTGAAATTTGGTCGACTCTCTCTCTAACACCGATCGAAAATTGTAAAGGAGAACCGAATTGGCTTACCTTTCGGTCCTAATTCAGTCGTGGAAGGGCTGAGAAAGTGTTGGGAGGGCTTGGTTTGGCCTGAGTAGGGTTCAAAATGGTCGATTTCAGCTTGGCCAAAATAGGCCAACTTCAGTCCGCCGGATCTGCTTCTTTGTTCCATCATGCCGGCGATTCTCGGATTGACTGGAGTTTGCTATCACATAGCTGTCTTCTCCCTAGTTCTAAAGAGCCCGACCTTTGTTCAAGTCGAAGCTCTGGTTTGAGCTTAACCGGGAAATGGAGCAGTAGAGAGAGGGAGAAGTGTTTAGGTGTGAGGAGAATGAATGGGGATGACCTCATTATATAGGTAGGTCACCTATCCTCACACTACTCTTATGCAAGCACGCTTAACTACAAAGTTCTTATGGGATCTCGTTCACCTAAACCAATTTGGTTTTTTTTAATTTGTCTTAGGTTTCTTTTTCAAGGTATAATGAACCCTTTGGATCACCTAGAAGTTGTCAATTTCCAAATTGCTTGTTCCCAAATGATCAGTTTTGTGAACCGATTCAGTTTTTCTCACTCGGTTTGATCGGTTCTTTTCCCGATTTTCCTTAGCTCAAAAGGGCGGGGTTTACAAAAGCCCTTTATAGACGACCATGCCGTACCCATCTATTTTGGGAAGAAGTGGGGGAAAGAAAGTTAGAAAGGGCAAAGTTAATCAAGAGTGCCACGGAGAAGATAAAACTAATAAGGAGTAAGAAAACCAAGGTGTGATGATATCTCCACAAAGAGGGAAGTTGAAACCAAGGTATATTGGTCCATATGTCATCATTCAAAGGATACGACCGGTGGCCTATAAATTGGAACTACCTCCAGACCTACAAAGAATACACAATGTATTCCACATTTCTATGCTTTAGAAGTATCAGTATAATCCTAGTCATGTATTAGACCGCCTCCATTAGAGATAGAAGAGAACTTGACCTATCAAACGGAACCGGTACGAATCATCGATCAGAGGGACAAGAATTTAAGGAATAAGAAGATTCATATGGTCAAGGTTCTGTGGCAGAACGGACCCGTGCAAGCAGAGACATGGGAAACCGAAAGTGTAATGGAGGATAGTTACCCTCAATTATTTAGCATGTAACTGTTTTGGAGACAAAACCCTAAAAGGAGGGGAGAGTTGTAAACCCCATCCTTTGATAATAAGAAAACCGGGGAAAGAACCAGTAATTTTCAAATTGAAAACTGAGTTGGTCTACAAACCAGAACCGATAGAGAAAGGGAAAATCGGGAAATTTATGGATCCTGAGTGACCCAAACAGTCCCAAAAGTCATGGAAAAGGACTTAAGGATGAATTGGAGATGAAAACCAAACCGGATCAAGTGAACCGAATCCAAATGGGATTGAACCAATTTGGATCGGTTTGAACCACTATTGAACTGGATGCTAAATTCATTTTTCTAGGTAGCTTTAAAAAATCAAATTTTAGATTTGAGGCCACCATTGGATAGAAAATAAATTTAGATGAATTTAGAAATTTTTAGGTTTGAAAAATTTGGTCGAATTGGGGGTGAACCAGCCGATTTAAACTTTGAACCCGGTTCGGAACAGTGTTGTCTTCTACCTTCACATGACAGCACTGTTCACTCGCCGAAAAATCACGCAGCGCCGACGAAGCTGAAAAGTCTCCGACCAAGGAGTTTTAGGAAATGAATGACTGCCATTAAGGCACCAATCGGATGGCCAAGAAGTCCCTGAACTTCCTATATAAAGAGCCCTCCTCATTCATCCTCTCCACACCTGAAAACTCCATTCTCCCTCAACTGCTCCAATTTTCGATGAAGCTCGAACTAGAGCTCTAATATAGGATTTTTTCTAAGCCAAAGAAGGCATGGTCGAGTACTTTAGAACCGGGGAGAAGTCAGCCACACTTTGTAGTCTCCATTTGCTTCGAGGGTTGTCGGAGGAATGCTGACGTGATCGAAAAATGAAGTAGCTTCGGCGGACCGAAGCTGCCCTATTTCGGTCGAGCTAAAATCGACCAATTTGAGCCCTTCTCAAGCTAAACCGAGCCCTCCCAACACCTCCAAAGCCCTCCTACAGCTGATTTATTGCTGAAAGGTAAGTCAATTTGGCTCCACTCTGTAATTTCTGACCGGTGCTAGAGAGAGAACCAACAGAATTTTGATGATAAAATTCTCACTCAATTTGGCATCAATTGATGCAATTCTTGATCCTAGAGGAACCTCAAAACACGAGCTATCTGCCCAGATCGAAAGTTTGGACTGTCATACCCCCGACAGTAATCTTTCGAAGCTTTCTCTCTCGAAGTCCAATTTTCAAACGAAGCTCCGTTTGATCTCATTTCGACACCAAATCATGCGATTCAAAGTGTAATTGAATCGTATGAAGGTGTAGCAACCCCAGTTTAACTTCAATTTCAACAATTAAACTCAATTAATCGATAAATTTAATGAAATCAAATTCGACATAGTTAGAAGGTTGAAATTGGGGGAAATTTGGGAATTTCAAAAATTAGAGGGACTAAAGTGCAATTTCATAAAATTGAGGACCAATTGGGCATGATAAAGATGTTGGAGGATCAATTGGGCAATTTTGGAATGTTTGGGGCAAAACTTACAATTTTTGTAAAGTAGGGGCAAAATGGTAATTTTGGAAAAATTAGGGGACCAAATTGGAGATTTGGGAAATCGAACCCTTTTATGTGAAATTGAATAAATTGAGGTCCCAAAGTGAATTTTAAAACTTCCAGGACTCAATTTGAGGAAAAATCGGCATTGGGGACTTAAAGAAAAATAACTTGAGTGACCTAATTGCAACTAATTGAAAAGGTTGGATTTCTCATTCATTTAGAATGAATGAAGGATATTAGGCTGAAGGATAATGAACTAGGATGTTCATATCATGTAGGAACTGGAAATACCGGCAATGCCAGCAAGGAAAAGCTCGCGTGAATAAGAAGAACCGGTCGAGAGGAATTCGCTACATTAACAAGTTAGTGGGATTTTTATATCATACCCGGTTGGGATGATAAGCATCTCAAAAATAAAAACACACTATTAAGTGGTATTTTAATCATCACACCTGAGAGGAGTGATGTGAAAATCAAGCGGAAAAACTACTTATCGGTTGTAAGTATATCATACTCGGTTGGTATGATAAAACTTCCTCAAAGGAAGTGGAAAACCCATTCATCGATTATGAGAAGAGATGTCCTCATACTCGGTTGGTATGATGGACAGTTAAAAATTATTTCATTGAAAGTGTTTTGCCCTGACTATGTGCCACTACTTAAACATTTTGGGAGTACTTATTGACGGGAGCTCAAATAGCTCAAAAAGGTAGAAGACTACAGTTTGGGAACTCGTGGTCTAATATGCCTGATTTTGAAAATCTTGAACAGTGGGCCCTAGGCCAGTTGGCATGAGCAGTAGCTCGTAAACAAACTTGATTTATATGCCATGAAAATTTAAGTAATGAGTTGTTTGGCCATGGTACTGAGATAGGACTGACATACTCAGTTAACCAACGGCAGTGCGACATGACAGGTCTCCGGACTAATCAAGACAAACAGCTGCAGGTCAAGTTGAGGGTCAGAGCCGTTGGACCAGTTGCACCACAGATTATATGGAATTATGTGAAACATGTTGATTGTGCATGCACTGTGTTACGGGACCTTTAAGACACCCAAGAGGGGTAGTGATGCATCCTAGAACACTGGATGACCTGGTGGATATAAGGGCAATTTATCGTACCAGAAGTCTTGCGAAGCATGGAGTAGCTTCAAGCACATGAGATTGGGGTGGGGATAGGATGAGGTCTTTGTCCTTATATAGACACGGAGATTTGTTATGGGATTGAGGGTTGGATGTTGCGAACATCCACTCATTCTTAGGGTAGAAGTGGACATACTTCTATCTAGGTGGTCGGTAAAGTCGCGTTGATGCCACAAGTGGGTTCAGTGGACGGGTTGGCCTACAATTTTATGTTTTACCTTCATGATGAAGGATGTGTGTTGGGTGATAACACACCGTGGTTAATAAGAAATGGTGATAAAACTTGAAATTTGAAATGAAAGGTTTTGAAAAGAGAATAAGGAGTCTGGCACACTCCGAATCAAACATTTTTCCTGAAAGATAAATTTTGAAAATCCATTTACTAAGTCGTTTTACTCACCCCTTCCCTTATATCCATTTCAGTTAACCCCGAAAAGCCTACCCCAAAGACCACCAGCTAATACACCTATAAGACAAGTATGATCAATTTAAAATTTTATGCAGTTTTGATTTATGTTATTCTAGGAAAGGTGCAGGTTTAAAGGATGCCTTACTCTTCACAATTTATAAACAAGGGGCAACCCTTAGTAAACTGGGAGAGTGGCAGGTTGATCATGGGTATCCGACCAAATCGGGTTAGGGCGTGACAAATCTCCTAGTCCACTTGTCATGGAACAGTTGTCCTTCGAGTTCCTCGTTCTTGATGCCATTTCCATCGTCCTTTTTAAGGTGTAGTCCTTACTATTTTCAGGTCCTTTATAGGACATTGTTTTATTCTCTTTGATCAATTTGTTGTTACTATTTGCTACCTAATTTATTACTCTCCTTTTCCAAAACAAGTCACACTTGTCGTCCTAAGACATCCTTAACCACTAACACCACTTTTCAAGGTTCCATACTTCGGGTTAAGCCTCTTATGATCCACCTTTCGGTTTCTTAGCTTGGGACTTTTCTTCTTATGGGGTTTTTCCCTCTTCCCTTTCATACACCCTTTAGACATCGGTATAGTTATCTGCCCTTAGTCCTTCTCCGTCCTCTAATTCCTTTTTTTTTTTTGTTCCTTATCTTTCCTTTGGGGAGTTCTTGACTGTGGGCTGGTTCTTAGAGCTTACATTATGCCCATCTACCTATCACTAGTTCTTCAAGAGTACTTGGTCTTCAACATTCCTCTAGAGCTTTCTTTCCTTGCACATTTCTTCTCCTCTTCACTCTTATCGTGTCCTACCCTAGTGTTGTTGGAGGAGGTTTTCCACGTACACCATTTTTAAGGGGGTTCTTGTACTATACCTCTTCTCTTGGTTATCTTTCATTCAATTGGTTTTTCTTATTGGTAACCCAATTCATCTTGGTTTCCTAACTCTTTTATGGGGTTCTCTCTCAATCACTTCTAATCCTTAGGCTTTTCCTCCACTCTTCTTATACCTTTTATTGTTGCCTTCCTTTTTCCCAGATTCATCCTATTCTTTGTCTCTACTTCCCTTACACTTGACACCTCATGAACATACTTCTTCCCTTCTTCCTACCGATGGTTAGGGTATTTTCTAGTGACTCTAAGCAGACTCTTGGTTCTTCTCTGCAAACTCATTTCCCAATCTTGTTGCCTTGTTACTCCATGTTCCTAATTTTTGTGGGGAAACTAGTTAGGCTTTCTTAGGGATAGTCTTCCTCTCCATTTATTACCAGGTCATGATTGGTTTACTCCAATCTATTAATTGTTGTTCAAAAAAATAAAAAAAATAGTCATAATTTATTAAAGAAGGTAGTTCTTTGTCGTACTTGGCTTATTACAAGGATTTTTCACTACTTCCAAATCCCTTTGAGTTAGAGGGTGGGCATCTGAATGGTTTCAAGATTTGTGGTCTGGGGGCTCTGATGAACTGGGTGATGTCCATCCATATTCTTGGCTGACTTCCCTGATAGGACAAATTTCATGGACTGCCTCAAGTTCGTACCTCCCCAGCACGTTAGCCTCACACTCATAGCTCCACCTCATCCATTGGGAAGGGTTGAAGTTGGGTTGAGTTGGTAGGGGTACTTGGTGGACTTTCATAAAGGTGGTGTGAGCATCCCAACAGTTATCTCAGGCCTCCTTCTTAGTTGGAGTCCTTTTTGGTTGTTGTGGGGTTGGAGGGGGTGTCGAGCTCCTCGGAGGAGGGATAGATCTTTCCTGCCTTTGAGGAGGATATGTGATGCCTTTTGGCTCTAATAGGGATCCAACAAGTTTCCTATAGTCTTCGACCATATCCTTGGGTACTCTCTTTTCACCCTCCAAGAACCGTTGGATGGTAGATTCCTTGGAGGTAGGCGTCTTTTTTACGATCTCATGTTGGGGTTTGGTTCATACCGCAAACTTCCTACAAATTATTCTTCCTACAAGGTAGTTAAGTTTTTATTAGTGTTAGGGCATAGCATTGATAATACTTTTAAGGAAACATGGCTTTGATACCACTCAAGTTGTCACGCACCGACCCAGTTTGGTCGGATCCTTATGATCAACCCACCACTCCCTTGGTTTAAGAGGGGTTTCCCCCTTATTTTAATCAAGAGGAGTCAGGCGTAATTCAAACCTTGTTCCCTAGAATAGCATAAATCAATAAAAAAAAAAAGGGAACACACACCCTTCATCGGGAAGGGAACACACATTCCAGGTGCAGCCCATCCACTTCACCCACTTGTGGCTGAGAGCGTCTTTACCAGCCACCTAGAAAGAAGTCTATCCACTTCTACCCTAGGTCTGAGTGGATGTTCTCGACATCTGACCTTCAAAACCGAATACCACTCTGTGTCTGTATGATGACAAAGACATCATCCCGACCCCACCCTAGTCTCATGTGCAAGAAGCTACTATGTGCTTCTCAACTGACTAGCATGGCGAACTGCCCTTATCTCAACCATGTTGTCCAATAGCCCTTAGGACCCATCACTACCCCTCTTGGGTCTTGATCATCTTATACCACAAGTGCATGCACAAAACAACAGTTTTCTCATATAGCCATTTGTCATTGGTGCCACTGGTCTAGCCGCCCTGACCCTCAACACGACCTACAGTTGTTTGTCTAGATCGGTCCATCGACCTGGCCCTGACGCAATGTTGCCAGCCAATTGAGTACAGTCGGTCCTGACCTGGTTCCATGGAAAAATCACACAATAAGATCATTAGAAATTTCATGGCTTTCTCATTTCAAGTTTGTTTACGAGCTCCTGCCCCTGCCCATTGGCCTTGGGCCCACTGCACATGATTTTCCAAAACCGGGCATTCAGCCCCATAAGTTCAAAAACTGAGGCCTCTAGCCTATCTAAGTTGTTCTAACTCCCATAAAGAAGGTCTCCCAAATAGTTTAAGCATTGGCACACATTCAGGGGAGAACACTTCAAATAAAAATATATTTTCACTTTATCCCACCCATCGGGTGTGAAATATCTTCGCTTACAATCGACATGCAGGTTTCTCCTTCCTTCAAGGAAGTTCATCATACCAACCGAATATGATTTCCTCTACTTACAACTGGTAAGTAGGTTTTAGCTTAAATCTCCCATCACCCTAACCGGGTATGATGTTAAAGTCCCACTTACAAGTGATTTTTCATTTCTAAGGTGCTCACCATCCCAACTGAATATAATGTTAATATGCCCACTCAACCGATAACCGTGACGTGTTTGTCATAAGACGGTTTTCCAAGTCTACATAAGCTTTCTCTTACTTGCATTTCGGTCACACTTGTCCCTACATGATTTGGGCAGCCTTATCAATTACGGTTTGGCATAAAAGTCTAGTCTCACAAATTATCAATAAATTTCACTTAGGTACCTAAAGTTCATTGCTCTTAACTTTAGGTCCCTAATTCCAACTTTTGCCCAATTTGAGTCCCAAGGTTTCCAAAATTTCCCTTTGAGTCCTCCATTTACTCAAAATTGTATAAGGAGCTCAAGTTTTCCAAATTTCCAATTTGGTCCCAAAGTTCTTTTCCAAGCTTTTTATGACTCTTTGAGTCACTTGGGGTTTGTCGATTTCCCATTTTACCCTTTCTCTATCGGTTAAGGTTTATGAACTAGCTCAATTTTTTCTCTTAAGTTGACCGGTCCTTTCCCCGGTTTTTCTTATCTTTAAAGGACGTGGTTTACAACTCTCCCCTCCTTTTAGGGTTTTGTCCACAAAACTAAGTCAGCACTTATTTGCACTGCGAGTGACTTTCCTTGACGTCCTCCCGAGGTTTGCTTGGCATGTTATCACTTTGGTTATTCCTTTCACTCTGTCTTTTAGCCACATACTTCAGAAGGCTCTCTTTCTTTATATTCTCCGCTCACACCACGGAGCATATCACGATCAGTCATGTCCAATCTACCCATCCCAAGGTACCTCCTTAGGTCTACTTCTTACTCTACTTAGGGTAAGACGTTTCTTCTTAAGGATTCTTACTCATGGCATTGGGCTGGACATTCCATATACATCTAATTGTCCCTATTTCCCTTCATTTCCTAGATTGTTAGTGCTCTTAGTTTAGAATCCTTTTTTACTCTTCTTACTTAATCCTGTGGGTTTTGATATACTTTCTTCCTTATCTAATTTGGCCCTTCAACCATTTTTGGTTTACCATGATTCTGGTTCCATTTCTTAGGTTTGGCCATCCAACTTGGTCCTACTTGGGTCACCTTGCTTGGAACTATTGGTACCACATGTTTCCTACAACATGATATGTTCTAGATTTATCTTTGCCCCTTTATGGTTTCTAGAATGTGTATCGTCGATAACGATTTGTGCCCTTCCATCTATTCAGGAGTCATAGGGCTCCATTACTTCCTACTACTCGATAGTGTTTCCCAACTACTTCCTATGTAGTACAATTGTCCTTTAATTTTCTTAATATTAGAATCGTGTTGGTCCCCTTTGTCTACTCATTAGTTACCAACTTTCCTATGGTTTTTCCCTAGGTCCAACCATCGGTTTTCCAACTTACCAACACATTGAGATCCTTTATCACTCATGTCCTTTCACATTTACATTGGCGATTTTTACTTAGGAGCTTTCCTTTCCTCCATCCTTTCTTGCTTGCTTGTGACCATTCACCAATTCTCATTCCGAGTTGACCATTTTTTTATCTATGTATTGATTCCATATTTTGGGGAGGTCTCCCCATTTTATGGTTTTTATTCTCTACTATACCCTTCTAGGTAGTGACTTCCATTTTAGGGTTATACCTTCGGTCTTCTTATTAGTTCCTTGAATGTTCCTTCCCTTTACTTCATTACACTCTCTTTATTTTGGAACATTTGTCCACTTTTAATCCTCTGTTGTCTTAAAATTCCCATTTCATTCCTTATTCCCTATCCAATGAACTTCTGTTTTTTGGGTCTTATTTCATGTATTTCTCACTATGCTCAGCCATCATCCTTTAGGCTCAATTAAGTGAACGTGAACCACAACAAGTCTTGATGTATGTGGTCGTTTCAATTATCTACTTCCTAATTGGAGGGCTTACTTCTCCCAAGGTTTCTCAGGTAGTCTTTCCTCTATGTCCTTATTATGGGCAATCCGCCCCTTCCCTATTTATATGGCATCTTTCGATGCTATCTCCTTCTCTAACTTACTCCTTGAGTACTTGGTAAACTTCCCTTTTAATTGGTCCTTTTTTCCCCAACTTGTATTACATTTTAAATTTACCATCTATTCCACATTAGTCAGGTTCATTACTTATCTCTTAGAATATATATGCCTCTTTTGGACTCCCTTCCTTGGTCAACTTCCTCCTCTTTTCCCCTGATTTCCTCTTCCTTCATTTTTCTTGGGTATATATCTTTGCATCCATTCCTTGTCATCCTTTGATGTCATCATTTCCTACTTTCCCTTACCTCAAGGGATGTGAATCAAATTGGGTACGCTGTGATTCACAACTTAAAGGCTAAGAGATTTGAGGAAGCATTGTATGGACTAATTGGAGCAATTGAAGAAATCCAAGTGGAATCCCAAAGGAAGAGTTCAATAAGATCTCAAGCCTAAAAAAAGAACCCAATAAAATCTCAAGCACAAAAGAAAGAGCCAAATAAGATATCAAGCCCAAAAGAATAGCACAATAAGATCTAAAGAGTATAATTCAAATTTGAATTTCAAGTAGGAGATTTATTAACATAATAAATCTTATACAAGATTGCAGAATAAAATAATATATTTTCAAATATGACTAAGATAATATTCTAAGTTTAGAATATTTATTATCTTAGAAAACTATAAATAAATATATATCAACTATATTAGGAATATTTTCTATATGAATAGTTATATGGTTAGCATGTCAACCACAATATTTTATTTTTTTATTTAGATAATAGTTAATATTCTCAAGTGCCTATAAAAAATTAACTTTAGAGTATTGTAAAGACAAATATTTGATTTCAATTTTATTGTGATGCTTATGTATTCTTTCTCTTTTGAGAGAACTTTTAAACTTATCAAGTTTTTTACTTGTGGCGTTCAAACAATCGGACTTATCACCAGGGTTTTCTAGGAGCTTTTCTTAGAGTAGTTTGGTGTGGCGTCTATATCTATCTGTACTTTGTTTCTTAACCAAACAAGTTATATTCCATTATTTTTACTTACGTCGTGAAATTCTTGGGGTCTATTCCATATTTGGTGTAGGGTGTCGTTGGTATATTGGCAGGGTTCGAATTAGTTGGTATTAGAGCACATGGTTGCACAACAAGTTCCATACTATCATTTCAAATTTCGTTCTATTTTTCTTATCTTCTACCTATTTCTATCCAATATAAAAAAAATCACAAAAAAAATCTTTTTTTTCTCCTATCTATTTATATTTTCATTCTAATTCTATTCTCTTTAAAAAAAATCTCATCTTTTTTATCTACTTTCTTTATAATAGAAAAGGCGAAAAAGAATTCGTAAAAAAAATTTAAAAAAGGCGTGCAAAAAAAAGGTTAAAAGAATAAAAAAAAGGTAAAAAAAGAATTATAAAAAGGCAAAAAAAAGAATTATAAAAAGGCATAAAAAAAATAAAAAGAAAAAAAAGGCACAAAAGTATATATTTAGTATCTTATCCATTCTGCTCTATTAGATTTTATTATTCTTCCTATATATTTTTTTTTAATATTCTCATACCTTACACTTAAATCCTTTTTAGAATTGCTATTTGAAACTCTGTTGATTTATCTTGATTGTTCCTCAAGTTGAATGGATTTATGAAAATGATTTATTTTTTAGTTCAATTAAAATTGAAAGAAGAAATATGAATGAAAAAATGCAAGAGTGTTTTAAATCTTTAAGAAAAAGCCATTTGAGTGTTAAACGGGAGTGTTTGAGAGAAACATGTGAGGGAGTGTTGCGAGATTCTTTTGTTCTAACAATTAGCAGGATTACAATTTTCAACAAAGAGGAAACACATGGAAAGAAGCCAGTTTTCCTCAACCCGTTCAAAATCTACACTGGAAAGCCATGATGAAATAAGTTGTAAAGTCTATATTTGAGCCACTTCACACGCGAATAGATCACTTGGAGAAAGGTGTGAGACGTCGTTCGCATCAACATACTTCCGTTGAAAAACAACCTTGGGGCTTTCAATCTAGGTGTTTCGATACTCAAGAACTCAAGGAATTTGAAGATTTTCAAGTTAATTATGATAGCGTCAGGCACGATTCCATCAATCAATGTACTCCAAGTGAAAGGCCCTGGATTGATGATATCATGGACAACCAACGTGAGAATCTATTTCATACTCGTTGTTATATGAAAAAATAGTGTTTGTTCTATTCCAACAAATGACAATTTTCCTCTCTAACACACCATTTTATTAGGGGTATCTGACTTTGTAGTATAATGAATAATTCCCTTACTAGATAGATAAGACGAAAATTCTTAATTCACATATTCAGTATCATTATCTATTCTAAGAGTACAAACTTTGGTATTAAATTGAGTTTGAACAAGAATTAGAAAATTCTTTAAACATAATAGTATTTTCCCTTTGTGCATCATCAAATACAATCACATAATCCGAGAGTGACAATCAATAAAGATGATAAACCATCTCAATCCACTCATAGAGTTAATCGGACATGGTCCCAAACGTCCGAATGAATCAATAAAAATGACTATAGATTTCTTAATCTAGTAAAATTATAACTTATTTTTTGTGTGTTTTCCAAACTCGATCTTAATTTTTTAAGACTCTCAAAATATGAATATTCTAACCGACAATGTTCTAACATTATTTTATCTTCTTCTTTACTATTAACTGCAATACTCAAAATTTTATCTATATCTCTTGTATTGAGATACCACAATCATCCACGCTTGCTATTAGTTACAAATATATTCTCAGTGTTTCTCTTTCAAAAGATATAAATGTCCCCATAAAAAATCACTTGACAATTCAATTGATCAAATAATACTACTAACCGATAACATATTAAATGGAAAAAAGTAAACATGCAAAACAGATAATAATGTGATAAAATCAATACATCTAACAGAGGTATTCACTTTAATAGATTGTATTGATCCATATGTTGTATAAGAGAATATTTATTTTATGTATTAAACTCTTATAATAATCCTATCATATGTCTTAAAACACCAAAATCAATAACTCAATATTTACCCTATGTTTTGGAAGATTTAAGTATTTGTACATAATTATCATAATTGATCTCATTATCTGTAATATAATGAGATATCTGTTATTTATATTTTTCATATCTCTCGAATTCATTTCAACTTCTAGTTCTCTTGTTCATAGCTCTCGATTATAACAAATTTTAAAGATAGTTTTTTATCTATTTCGACAATTCAGCTATTTCGCATCTGAACCGTATAAGTGTTACCCGATTCTTAAAATCGGCTAAAACTTAAAAATACCAGAAAAACATAACTTTTATACTAAATTAAATATTAAAATATAAAATATGTTGTATATAGTAAATTATATTAATAATATATATAGGATATATTTATATTATTTAAAAATATACTTTTATTTTATTAATATTTCAATTATGTACAACTTAACATCACCTTGAACAAAAAAAAAATAGCATTCGCCCATGAATAGACTCGTATCTCCACTTGAGGGTTGAATGCCCATCACAAACATTAAGAGAGTCTCAAGTAGCCTAAACAAACTCACACATACTAAAGAGAAGGTGATCATACGTGTTCCTCAGCTTCCTATCAAACCTGTAATATAATGTGTAAACCTTTATAATAGTAACAAATGGGGGACTTTTCTACTAGATACCGTGCCTCGCTTTGAAGTATCGGGTGGAGACATAGACTCGGACTCAAGAAGGTGCTTCGGCCATTAGCCCTTCCTGCAAGTGTTCCTGGAACGGGTGCAAAAACGAGGCTATATTCGGAGAGATGATGAAATACTCAATGCAATATTTTTGACCCCAAGAATTACTCACCAATTGAATATAAAATGGTCAAGCAATTAATAATCAAAACCATATTTAAAATATATGTAGTGCAAGTAGTCACAAGGAAATAATCTACTTACTCGGATCGATTTGCAAAACGGACCCTGTGACTCACTGGTTCACTCTCGAACAAAATTGTCCCGGAAAAGAAAGGATACCTAAATCAGAGAAGCTCTGTGGTGTTTTCTGTGCGTCTCTCCGGGCTTTCGTTCCCTGATTCCACTTCTGTCCGTGCCTCTGCCGGCGTCATCTGTTGTCCGCTCACTTCCCATTAGCCCTACTTTGGCTCTGCTGCATTCCAGCTTCTCATCTCCCGCTTTATGTTTGATCTCTGCTAGCTTCTTTCAGCTTTGTTGCTAGCCTCCCGCTCGCTGCTGCTGGTTGCCGTGATCTTTTGCTTCTCGCTGTGATCCCCTTCTGCTTGTGCTATTTGCTTCAGCTCCATCTCTTCTGCTGACTGGCGCCTTTTGTCTGAGCTGGGGTCCGCTATCGGTAAGCTGCTGCTGTACGAACCGTCGTTTCTTATATCTAGGCTTAACAGCAAGCTGGTAACCTCTGCCATTCCTTTGGCTCTGTTTTGGTGTCATGTTCAACTGCTCGATTTTGTTTTGTCATGGTTGTAGCTTTTCATTATGCAGTGCAGTCCTTTCCGGTTATTCAACTTGCAAATGCAATTGAATGCTCCTTTCGTCGCTGTTACTTCTATATTAGTTCATTGCTCTGCTCCATGATTTTTTTTTCTGTTTCCATTTTTCATCCATTGATCTTTGTCTGCTTGATTTTGTTGTTTTTATGAGTCGGAATTTTCAATTATTGTGGGTTTTTTTGTTCTTTGATACCCAATTCTCAGCCCCTCTTTTAGATTCAAAAGAAGACAACGAGCTCTCTATCAGGTTTTTCAGCTCTCTAGTGTTCCATTCATTACCAATACTTTTTTTTGCTTCTTCATTTCACCTATCTACGGTCACACCTTATTGTTACAGGGTATATGGTGAAACTGTTTCTACTGAAATTATTCACATTTTTATTTTATTGAATAGATATTCCAAGGTTTGGTTGATGCTGGATATGAAATCTATTTCAAGGAAAGTTGGTATGATTGTGCCTGTCAGTTGAGTTGATTTGAGAATTTCGTTTCAACTGTTTTGTTGTCTGAATTTCTGACCCAATTGCCTTATTTTAGTATAGATACTCTTTGAGGTTTGATTAATCTAGAGTCCAAATCTGACTGCAAAAAAATTTTAATTTTTTGCATGCCAGTAGTCTTCTATTTATTTAAAACTTAATTGCACTAGGCTTGTGGGTTAAGTTGCTTATTCAAAATGACTATTCAATGGTTTTATTTTCAATTGGCTTTGGATGCTTGTCAATCCAATTTTTGTGGTTGTTTCTAGGCTGAATCAGAGTTAATTTAAATTGAATACAATTATTTTTGCATTCTAGCCTAAAGTGGAATTTCTTTATTTCCTTGCATAAATGATTTTAAAATAGACCTTAGGTGGAGTTTACATTGTTATACCATGTGATAATTTTCTTATGTCCTTGTTGTATGTATACTTTGCTACAATGCAGGACATACAATTTAGAGGTTTCGATTGATATGGTGATTTCCATGTACCTTGACCGCATACCTTTGTTGAACTTGAGTAATGTATTGTTCTTTATTACTTAATTTCAAATATGGGGCTTTTTTGTGAAACCTCAATTCTCAATGCACATTAGGGAGAATATTTTGAAAGAGCAGTTTATTTAAATTGATTCAAATTGGAATGATGTACCATATTGGTTTGAGGTTGTGATAAATATCAAGAATATAGATATTTCAAATTGAAGATCCTGTAGTGGATTGTGAATAGATTTAAAATCAATCCATATTGGTTTGCAAGCCTTTTAAATGTAATATAACAATTAGATGACTGTGTCATAACCTCCCAATCAGATTTCTCGTTGGTCTTACAATTTGATTCTTAAATGACTAATGGCAACTGAGATTTGTTTTCATCTTTCACCTAAATCCTTGAAGTTTTGTTACCTTGGAAGGGTAATGACAGATAGGATGGCCATTTTATTATTATATTTTATATTCTTTGTTTCTTTTTGAGAAAGTATAGATCATACTTTTAGGTTAGTATCCGCAATGACTTGAATCATTCATTGATTGTGAAAAAGAGGAGATCTTGGATTATATGGGTGAGGGGGTTTTGGTTATATTCCCAATGTTAACTCTGCGTTTATCTAGATGATAGACCCATTCTCTATACTATCAATATGATCCATTATAACAAGTCACACTCATATTCCGGATGTATAGAAAGAAATAAGTTTCATGATCAAATTACCAATGAGGAAAGAATATAATGAGATAAAAATTGAGATATTGTGAATAGTTTGTTTATGTTGTCCAATAGCCAGCAGTGTGGATGGCTTTGTAAATAATTGAATCTCACATTTGTTGAAACAGGAGGAAGTCTTGGGTACGCATGAAAGTCCTTATGACTCCATGCGCACCCAAGCTAAGATTTTAAGGTGATGGGCCATGATGCTATAATAATGTCCCAATTATTAGTGAAGCTTGGTCACTTTTTTTCGTATTTTTTATTTATGCCAATCAAGAATCAAATTTTCTTTGTTTATCAATTTTAGCATGATATTCATTTTTTATCAAGTCATCATACTTGGCACATTAATTTTTCTAATGACTAAAATAATCTTGCATGTCACCAATGTGGCAGGCATAATGCCATGTAGGACAACTTGATGGGCTAAAATCAATTAAGGACATATGTTCATGCAAATATGGTACAATAGTCAGTTAATGCTTAAATAAGGTACTATAAATATATATTTTTATTTATAGTGTAGTTTTTATTTATAGTGCTTTTCAATGGATGGAATGCAGGTATTGCCATTCAGTGGACTGCTGGCACACAATTCAGGTGAAGTGGACCATGAACATGGGAATTGTTTCTCACCTCCATGTTGTTCCCGCCTTTCATATTTGTAAAAATCAAAGGTATAGTCCTATTGCTGCACGTTGTGAACTATTATTGCCTTTCAATGCAGTTGCCTTGTTAAATACTATTACAATCACAAATAACTTGCAGATTCCAGCACATGCCATCATATAGTTTGTTACTGGCTGGAAATCAATCTTTAAGGGGTCATGTTGGAAGACTGAGAGCTATGTGTGGAGCCCTTCCTCAGGGTTCTTTCAGGCCCAAGCAGAACAACAAACTGTGTGCTGTTCCAAATTCAGAAGACGGAAATATCTCCATTTCCACAGAAAAAGAAGATATCAATTCAAACCATGCTCCCATTAGTACCGAACTGGAGGATTGGTTAAGTAAGTGGTCTCCTCCAAGGTACCTCTGGAGGGGACTATCGGTTCTTGTCCTTGCTGGGCAGGTGATAATTCGAACTATAAAGGGAAAGATACATTGGAGAAACACCCTACAACAGCTTGAACGGGTGGGCCCAAAGTCAGTTGGGGTCTGCCTCTTGACTGCTGCATTTGTTGGGATGGCCTTCACAATACAGTTTGTTCGAGAATTCACCAGGTTGGGCTTGAACAGATCCATTGGAGGTGTTCTTGCCCTAGCCTTCTCTCGGGAACTGAGTCCAGTGGTGACATCAATTGTGGTTGCAGGACGAATAGGAAGTGCATTTGCTGCAGAACTAGGAACAATGCAGGTTTCAGAACAAACTGACACACTGAGAGTCCTTGGTGCAAACCCGGTTGACTACTTAGTCACACCTAGGGTTGTTGCTTCCTGTGTCGCATTACCATTTTTAACCTTGATGTGCTTTACTGTTGGTCTGGCCTCGAGTGCATTGCTAGCTGATGGGGTTTATGGGATCAGCATCAACATTATATTGGACTCTGCCAAGAGGGCTCTTAGGCCATGGGATCTGATAAGCGCTATGATTAAATCTCAGGTCTTTGGAGCAATAATATCTATTGTGAGCTGTGCATGGGGAGTGACTACTATTGGTGGTGCCAAAGGCGTTGGGGAGTCGACAACCTCTGCTGTGGTCATCTCTCTTGTTGGTATCTTCATGGCTGACTTTGCACTTTCCTACTGTTTCTTTCAAGGGGCAGGGGACTCTTTGAAGAACTGTGTATGATTGCTCCTGTGCGTGTCTAGTTGTTGCAAATAGAAGGGTAGTGCTCTATGCAATCAGATGCTCCTTATCCAGTAGCTGAATCTTGTCGTCACAGGTAGTTACCTTTCACCTCTTCATCATAGTAAAAATGATGAATTTGATGTTGGGCAAAACAAAACAACTATTATCAAAATATAAATATATTTGGTACTATTACCGTACATATTATGTACTGCTCTTATTTATTAGAACTCGCACAAACAATGCAAGTATTCATTATTCAAGTGGCTGATATGCGCTTGAGCTGCCTGCAGTGTATTAGGGAGGGTTGAAATATGATAATCAATTCTGATGCAAAGCATCTTAATACTGAACAGTCGATCACTTTTTAGGCAAAAATATACCGTGCAATACTTTTTTTTGTCAGCGTAAAACTTTTTAATTGATGCAACATTTTAGTTTGAGAAGTTCAAAATGTCATTTCACAATACAAAATATTTTTAAAATGTAATCCGGCAATGTAAGAGCGTTTGTATTCTGTTGATTTCTATTATTTTTACGATGTATTCAAAAATCACATTTTCAGATGCAGATTTTGGCCGAGGAATGAATAATATAGCAAAATTGATACTATTTTAACACGTACTACATATATCTAGTTGGCAAATCTTTCCAAGTATACGTCCTATACATGTGCACTATAAACTTGAACCCTCATGCCGGCAGGACATGTGATGTAACAATATTAACTCTATGCACTTCTTATGAAACTTCCGCATAACTCAACCCTCGAGCAGCAAGAAGTTCATAATCCTGCAATAATAAATTGCACATCATATATTTAGCTGAGTCATTCTCCTAAACATGTCTGAATAAAAAAAGAAAGCAATAACATTCTGATAGAAAACCAACCGCTCATCAAAAAACTTACGGTTTTGGTTAGATAAATATACAGATTGATAGAACTTTACCTTTACAATATCCAGCGCACAGAACTTCCCTGAGAGGACTGCTCCTTCCATGGAAGCCAAGTACTTTTGCTTAGTGTAATCGCCAGCCAGGTAGAAGCCTTCAATTGGAGATCTTTGCAATGGACGACATGGCTCACAATCTGGCACAGTTTTATACACAGACCTGAACGGGGAGAAAAATTACATGTGCCACTCAAAGTCATAGCTGTTAAAAATTATTCAATTACTAAAACATTTCAAACTTTAGGGTCATTCCCAATTACAGTATGGACATTTTTCTTTAACTTCAAAGTAGCTGAGCTTTACCAATTTTAGCACAAAAATTTCATTGCCTTAAGGTACTTAAATTTAAGCTTTTATATCAATTTTGTCATGGCATATTATTATTTGGCTCATGCCAAAAGTTTGAATGGCCTTGAATTTTTGGTCTTTTTGAGTTGTTAAACCTTTTGTTTTTGGGAAACAACCGCAACTAAATATTTGGCTCCCAGATGAAAATCGTTTCATGTACCTGGGTGTTTTAACTACATGATATTTCAAAATTTTTGCCTTGCTTTGATCTGCAGAAATTTCATCAGGGAAAAGTTTGGCGAGCTCCCTCATTGTAGCATCAATGATATCTTGGTCGCTACGTGAAATCCATTCTTCAGCAGGTGCAAAAACCAACTCAAGCATGGACTGATTTGGGTTGTAGTATTCCTGTAAACATGATCAGTCAAAGACAATTCAGCACAATCTTCAACTGTATCCCACCTGTTATGCCAAAATGAACATGTACATAACAATGTTATTAGCGTGAAATTTCTACCTTGCATGCAACTGACATATCTGCATACACGCTCAGTAGGGAACTCCTGTGTGGCAGAGAACTTTAGTAAGAGAATAAATAACAAACTATTCAAGAAAAGAATAAAACTGGCAATTATTTTCTGAAAGGCAACAGGAATGTCAAAAAAGAAAAAAAGAACTCTAATAATTTTGATACACTGAGCAAAAAATATTCCATAAGGTATGTCTGCTTGAGCAAAAAAAAAAAGTGGACAGGATGAATGAAGAGGCAGATATGTAAGGAAGCCTTCTTCATCTTATTAATATGTAGGTAACATAGAAAATAGTAACATTTAGGATGGACTGGAAAGAATGGAAAGATTGCTTTTAAACTTGCTCAGTAGATATTTTCAAGGTTGAACAAAAAAAATTAACATTACATATGCACAACTTAGCATCACCTTGATAAAAAAAAATAGCATTCACTAATGAATAGACTCATATCTCGACTTGAGGCTTGAATACCCATCACAAACAGTAAGACAGTCTCAGGTAGCCTAAACAAACTCGGACCTGCTAAAGAGAAGGTGATCATATGTGTTCCTCAGCTTCCTGTCAAACCTGTAACACAATGTGTAAACCTTTATATTAAGTAACAAATTGAAGTGATTAAAAATTCAATCCGTTCAGCGTAAATAGTTATAAAATCTCAGCGGATCTAATATTTCTATTATGACCACAAAAATGTTAGCATGGAGAAGAGGTGGTGCTAATCCAAACAATATATCGAGATATATTCCTTCTCAGTTTAAGCGAGGAACTTGACATATTCAACTTCTGATATTATCAATAATTGTCTGCTGCACTTTGAGTTCTTTATATTATAGGATCACATGATCATTAAAATGGTTACATATGCCTAGGTGATGCCTTAGACACTCAATATACATAATAGAAATATGGAAAGTTCATAGGATACGATAAATGGATTCAGTATCACAAAAATCCTACCATCCATCACTCACCATATGTGGACATTTATGACAGGAACCCCCACTAACTTTTCCAATTTTTTGAAGTATGGAATCTCTTTCCATCTTTCCGGCAACAGAAGCTTTAATATATCAACTGTAATGAGGATTGTAGGCAAAATTAATTGCTTTGAGAAACAATATGGCACAGGAAACAAACCGAGTAGAAAAAAGACAACCATTTTGTGTACCTGGAGTGGCAAAGACAAATGCATCTCCTTCAACCATGTTCCCATTGCTTAGCAAAAATGCCTTCACAGTTCCATCATTATTTAGTTCAATTCTATTTATTCTTGAATTAAGCATGACTTCTCCACCAAGAGAACGGATATGATTAACGATTGGTGCACAAAGTCTCTCAGGTGGATTGCCATCTAAAAAGGCCATCTTAGAGCCATGCTTTTCCTGGAAAAATTTGAGAAACGAGTTGACATTGTCATCACGTACAACATAAAAAGTGGGTTCAACTTGATGCAGTATGCATCAATGCAGCCTTTTTAGCTTATTACTAAAAGTTGAGCCAAGTAACTTGGACTAAGAGTCAAGCCCCCGGTTAGTATGCATCATTGACGGAGAAATTTAGTCCCGGTAGATATTAAATCCAGAAGAGGGTGGTTAAGACTAGGTAATTTATCATTTGCAGAGAAATGTCTTTATAAAGAGATAGTCAAATCCAATAATCATAACCTATCTAAATCACAGGTCACTATATAATCTGTGAACTAACAGACTGGCCTTTCTCCTCCTGTCTATTCTGCAGTATTGGATAATCTGATGAAATTTCTGATGATGCATTTGAAGAGTATAGTTCTAGCAATTACTAGCACATGTTCTCCCTAACTAATTGGTTAAAATATGATATTGAATTCAACCGTCTAGGATGACAAGTTGAATTTCTAATAGAAAGTGATGCTTAAATTAAATTGTTTCAAGGGCGATGCAATGACTGCACAAAATGAAAAAGTTCAGGTTTAATAGACCTTCATCCACTTCAAAATTAATAACATAAACAAATGAATTAAACATACGAACCTCTTACCTGAACCAAGTTGGTATGAGCAAGAATATCACATACCTGAAGAAATCTATTTAGAGCAATCAGTATGCACTGCATAGAAAGTTCATCTGGGTTGATGAAATTCAATGCCTTTGACATGGCTATAAACACTTCATCTGTTACACGTTCAGGTACGCCCTAAAGTAAATTAATATTTATAGAAAATTATATATCAGTACTATGCAGTAAATAAGTTTCAGGATTCAGCAAGCATGTGAAACAAAATAATGTTGGTCAAAGTTGTAATACGTCATCATATTTGGGAGATACTTCACTTATCATACCTGCTTTTTCATCCATTCTTTAACAGTCAGACCATCTTGAGCCTCAACATAAGGTTGTCCCCCAACCATTGCAGGTAAGAGGCCGATGGCAAATTTCACTTTTTCTGGCCAAGTCAGCATCTCATTATTTCTTAAGATGGCCCATATTCCTGCAAGTATAATGGCATGTTCACATATCTACCTGAGTACTTAGACCAAAGCATTATTTTATCAATACATCCAGGTACTGATAAATAACATTATATGTTCATCACAATCGTGCCATGGCCAATGGCTTGAAATTGTGTTCCAGCTACTTGACAGGTCAAGAGGTCTTAGATAGCATGAGATTCCTCATGCTCTTTGCTATTATGAACCTGGAGACAACCCTATTCTTTGTGACATTAAATCTAAGATTCAAATATATATAGCACTATAATATACCAGGTATTGTTGTGAAAATAAATATTGTAGAGTTCCGAATAAAATTTGGATTTATCTTCTGATCATGCATATATTTCACAATTGATAGTTATAAACTATAAAAAAGCACGATTCAGTTAAGAAACAATGCTTACCATTTAATGGTGCAGGCAGAACTTCAGAGAAATCGAACCGGCTAAATTCACCTGGTTTGTTGGGCATTGCAAAAATCATAGAATGTTCCTTCCACTGTAACCGACTATTAATTCCCAGCTCTCCAAACAAGTTCTGCACATTTGGGTAGGCCCCAACTTCCAAAGATAAAAGCAAACCAATAAGAAAGAAAGATGAATAGCTATGATGGGATAAATTAGAACACAAATAATTAAACAAAATATGGAAGGAAAAAGTTGATTAAATCACTAAAACATGCTGCCAATCAGAAGTTGCTATACATAACCTTATGACTAACAAAATATAACTTGGAACTTACAGAATATATGTAAGCCAGTTTCATACCAATCCCCATCATCATCTTTCCATGCTGCTACCTACAAAAGAAGCATATTGAGGTTTCACTCGCCACATAGTTTCAAATGTTGGACAAATTTGCAGTACTTTATTTTAATTTTTTCCCTCCATAAGTTGCTTTATTTTGCACTTTTTCCCATGATTGATATCTTGGAAAAACAATGACAATACTCAAAATAAAGACAAACAAGAATAATGGAAGAAAACAAATATTGATTCATGAAAAGTATGAAGGACTGCATAATGTACGCTAATAAATTGACAGGGAGTACTTTTGTGGGAGTTTAAAAGAAAAGGCAATTTTTCTTAGGCAGGAAGACTTTTTCGTTTTGGCCAGTTAGGCAATTAGTCTTCAAGTAAGAACTCAGTGAATAGTTTAGCATGTCACCAATCCATCTAAATAAATTAGTTGTAAACATTCTGCTTTCCATCAATCAAAAGAGAAAATATAAGAGCCAAATGTCTGAGCATGAAGAAATCGGGTTATATCAAGTGTTTATTACTGCAGTTAGAATATGTGTATCATTTGTTATGGTCATAGTACTTCATAAAAAATAACCATATTACTTTTCCTTTGGGTATATTTCCTATAAAACATAGTTTCCTGAGATTCCTTAAAATAGACATGGCCTTTGTATTTTAGTTCACAAATAGGTATCCATAAAATTTTTTAAAAAATAAATGTTTACAGTTGCCTACTTTGAGAATTAAATAACACAGTTGTATTTCTCTAGGTGATTACTAAAAGTTGTATCTATTTTTAAGAATTTAGGAAAATCTCATGTTTTGTTTTTTTGGAAATTTCCACTTTTTTCTTCAAATGTTATACACAACCATTTTCATTACACAGTAAATATATGATCAGATGTTCAGTATCTTAAGCAGCATTAAGATGAGGAGAGTAGAATAACCTTTCCACCCAAAACATCTCTTGCTTCCAATAGTAAAGGTTGGTGACCAGCATCTGCCAAATATTTTGCAGTAGATAAACCGGCTAAACCTGCAACATTCCTAAGATGTGTCACTAGCGACAAAAGAGTTGCCACACATTTTCCAAGAACTGGATAGGGAAAATAAATTATGAAAAAGGAACTTACCTATAATCAAATGAAAATTTGAACCTGTTGGGAAATGTTTTTTTAACTTCTTGATATATCAAAAAAATTAATCTAAAAAGCATATTGAAATGAGTCTGGTTCCTTGTAAGAGAACTTTTAGAGAACACTATAAATAACTTCATTTTATGATCCTCCATAACTTCATTAGTGATTAAAACAACCTCTACATCATGTCTTTTTTTGCTCAATCCTATCAACATTTTAGCAACAACTTACTGATGTCCAGTCATCTGACTGTTTGTCATAAGCCACTTCTAAAATAAACTACAAAATAATTTTTAAAACTGTAGAGAAAACAAATTTAGTTTAAATTTTTCTATAGATGGCATCTTTCTTTCCTTGATTATTCTAATATTTTAGCAAAGCATCCATGCAACAGAGTTGGAACATAAAGAAGCATATTTCTCCCTTTTACCTGCTCCAGCAATAACAACCTTCAATGGTTTAGAAGGACGAGGAGAAGAGTGAAATGAAGCAGATAATTGTGCAGCCTCCAGAAAATTAACAGTATTCTCAAGCTCAGGTCGTGGGTAGTCAATGCAACGCACCTGCTCCAAAAGAAGATAAAAATACTAAATTCTAAAGATCAATTATGAGTTATTTCATCAAACAAGAAGCAGAAGATGGTTACACCTGCAATGGATACACATCATTGAGTGATCTCCCCTTAATGACGTGATTATATGCAACATTCAGGCTAGTGCCCATAAATTCACTTCCAGAGAAGCAGCCGGAGCCTAATTTGAGGTGACATGCTCTGGACTTGTACTGAAAATCTTTAATTTTTACTGCATTATAACAGTTTAAGCTAACATTTACAGCAGAAACACATCCACACTGAGTCATTTGCTTTTCTCTCAGATCCCACCAGATGATCCTTTGATAGTGCCCAGAAAATAAGCCTGAAACAAGCTCAGTAGTAGAGGAAAATAGAAACCAACAATTACGCTAAAATTCCACCCTTCATAAAGAGCTTAAGGAGCAACCAGAATATTCCACTGCCATAAAACTAGGTATGAAAAAGAACGGACATAACACAAATGAATTAAATAGCAGAGAGAATTGTCAAATATCACGACAAAATCCTCCAATTCTGTGTCATGCATCAATTGTCTGTCAATCTATATTATCATATATGCATTCATTGGATTGACAGTTGAAGAAGTTGAATGACTCAATTAAATTGGTAGGCATAGGGGCCTTGTTAACAGTGGTATCGAGGTTGAAGGATTATTCTCACTCAGTGATATATGTGCCAGGGCTTTAACCGTAAATAAAATAAATAAATAAATACAAATGCCAGCAGACGAGTTCAAAATGCGTTAGATGTTTATCCAACTTTTTTTTGTCAGAGAAGGAAAAACTTCCAGTAACAAAGTAGATAACTGAATTAGCTCCCGGACTCAGTTGCGAAAAATGGATGGGTTATAATAGGCTGGGCACTTGTAGGAACAAGGGCTAGGAAAATCAGCGTTCTTCTGATGAGCTATGGAACTGATGAAGTAACTCTATCAGTCTCAAGACTGCGGCGTTGGGCTGCTTCATATATCCCTACTAGCGAGAGGAGGTTCCTGACAGAAATTGATGGAAGCGAAGCTGGTTCCCGTCAACCAAGAATTAAGATGAAGAAGACAAACCTCAGAAGCAAGGTCACTGCATAGGGTATGCAGAGAGATAGAAAGTGCTAGACAATGGGACCCCGGACTGATGATCCCAACTATAAGTTGTGGATCAGTCTCTCTAACCCAGTGCACGAAAGGATTGAACAGAACGGTGCCACCTAATTAGAAGTCGATTTTTGTTTGAAATTATTATTATTATTATTAATGCATTTTTAAATAGGGTAAAAATAGCTCGTGGGATTTGGACTGACCCGACGGATTGCCTATGTCCTCCTCGTCTTTCCGAGGTGGATACAGGATATAATGGCCGCGATCCTCCAAAATTAGACAGGGTACCAGTCCAATTACTAATATGTATCAATTTTTTTTATTTAAATTAATAAAAAATAATATATATATATATATTTACTTTGTTGCAAAATTTTTTTATAATTACCAAAACGATATTATTTAATCATTTGAATCAAATGAATGGCCCACTTTCCTCCTCTTAGTAGCCATAAAATACCCTACAAATAATATTTTGGCCCACTCCAATTTGGAAAATAGAATTGCCTTTATACCAAAATGATTGATTACATTTATTATACATTTCTATAGTTAGGGTTGACCTATAATAAGGAAAAAATCGGTTACTGTTAGTTGATTTTCACTAGTGATCCCTCGAGTTCCACTCAATCGTAGCCAATTGACAATTAAATTCTCCTAATTTTGACAACCATTTGATTAATCATCACCAAATAAAATTTGTTTGGATTTTGGCTACAAAATACCTAACCTCTTGTTAAATGAAGGGTAAACTTGATAGTTAAAAACAGGAAAGCCTAATAAGGATATGGTGAATAATGAATAAATACGGAAAACCCAATCGCTTATAAAAAGTATGACGTCAATGTAAAATGACATTAGGTGCATGTAAGAGATGCACGGACCGGAATTGATTAATGAAGCATTTTGACAACGCATGAGAAAAAGTAAACGAATACACTTTAAGGAGGGAAGTGGAAGAATTCGGTACAAACCTCAAAGTAAGGACTTCGAGTCTAAAGGGAAATAACCAAATGCAAGAATAATGTTGCAAGAGACATGTTGGTCCAACAGTCCCAATAAATGGGGACCCAATTATGAAATAATGGATTAAAGGGCCAAAAGGGAGGGATAACATTGAAACTTGTGAAAAACAAGTACGACAAGCTTGAAGGAGCAACGAGCTAAGGAGTTTCAACGACCAAGTGAATAAATAGACCCGATATTTTGGAACTCCCAATTCCAGATAAAACCCTCAAGAGGAAAGGTTTTACCCCAAAGGACATAAAGTATTGGATCTAATAAATTACTTGGACACTGTGGGTAAGACAAGTTAAATGAACTAAGTATAAGAGAGTAAATGAATGAGAGTAAATAAAGATGTAACCAAAGCAGTAGGGTATTAAATCGCACCCCAAGTTGACCGCAAGGGAATTCATTCCCGATGTAAAGGGTGAATGACTAAGTTTTGGGGACAAAACTCCTAAAAGGAGGGGAGAGTTGTGAAACCCGTTCTCTTGGACCAAGTAAACTAGAAAAAGAATCGGTGATTTTCATGAGAAAATTGAGCCGTTAAATGAACCAAAAATGGTAAAAAAAAGTGTTAAAATGGGAAATTGAAAATCCCAAGTGACCAAGAAGTCATAAAAATCACGAACAAACCTAAGGTGGATATGATGTGAAAATTGGACCGGTTCAAGGTGAACTGGATTCGAACCGGATCAAACTGGAATGAATTGGATTGAACTGTGAAGAACTGGTTCAAAGATTCATTTTTCTTGGTGGTTTAAAAATATCAAATTGGAAAATTGAAGTCACCATTAGCTAGAAAATAAATTTAGGAATTTTTAATTTTTAGAAAATCAGTTGAATCGGGTCTGAACCGACAAATTTTCGAATTTGAGTCGTTGAACCCAGTCGGATCGGACCGGTCAACAGTTTAGTCGGTCACCAGACCAGACCGGTCAATGGTCTCATCGGTCAATGGTCCAATCGTTCAACAGACTAACCGATCAATGGTTAGCGGACGCCTGGTTAGCAGCCATGTAGACACGAGCAACCAATGGAAGGCTGCCACGTGTCCGATTAACGGACAAGGAATGCTTAGTTAGCATGCAACGCAGACACGAGCAGCCAATGGGAGGCTGCCATGTGTCCGGTCAACCGGTCAATGGCTGACGCGGCGGTTGAGTGGGAATGCCATGTCTACAAAACTGACCAATCACAGCGTGCCACGTGGCATGTCCGACACATCATCGTCTTCCTCCTCAATTAGCTGACAGAAAGGAGAGACAGAGAGAAGGTGAAGGCTAGTTCTCCGATGACCTAGGAAAAGCTTTGGCATGACCGCTGACGACTGAGTTTGGGGCCGAGTCAAATTGCCGAGCTATCTATATAAAGAGCACCCCTCCACTCATCTTCCCCATCCCACAAATGAGCGAAGAAAGTGAAGTGCTCCATTTTCCAGCGAGGAGCAAACCAGAGCTTTGATAGCGGAGCTTTCTTCGACCTCTCAAGCTACAATTGGTGTCCCTAGAACCGGGAGAAAGTTCTCTATCCAACTGCACCCTCCCTTCAGCCCGAGGACCACCGAAGAAGAGTTGGAAAGCTCGCACATTACCATCGCTCCACGACGGTCAGTAACCCAAGCTGCTAGAGCTCAATTCGAGCCATCCCCAAACTAATTTCAGCCAAACCAAGCTCTCTAGACCACACCTAGAGGTGCCATTAAGAAATTCGCACTGCTCAGGCCACCAATTGAGGTGTGGTTTGATCCAAGAAGGATTCTCAAGAGGACAGCAATTTAGAGAAAGAAAGAGCTCTAATCGTCGGACCCTCACCGGTAAAATATCAAAGCTTTCCCTCTCTAGACCAAGTTTTCTGGCGAAGCTTCGTTTGAGCTCATTTCTAAGCCAAATGAAGTGTTGCAAAGCTTGAAATGACGAGAGAGACATAGGGAAGATGATTAAGATCATGAATGGGGACAATTAACCAAGTTTTAGTGATCAATTGAACGACATAATGTTTCGGGGACCAAATTGCAATTTTGGGAAAAATGGGCAATTTTGGGATTTTTGAAAAATTGGGGGACGAATTGTAATTTAAGGAAAATTGGGGCATTTTTATGAAATTAACTCCCAATTGAGGCTTAATTGAGCAATTGGACGAAATGGAGGGCCAAATGGCAATTTTTGGAAATTTAAGGACCAATTTAAGGTCGTCCAGAGCTCCGGGATGTATCACTACCCCTCTTGGGCATCTTGAAGGTCCTGTAAACACACTGCATGGACAATCAATAGTTTTTCACATAATGCCATATAATCGGTGGTGACACTAGTCCAACGGCCTTGACCCTTAACTTGACCTGCAGCTATTTGTCTTCACTAGTTTGGAGACCTGTCATGTCGCACTGCTGCTAGTTCACTGAGTATTTTAAATTTATCATACCTGTCTGACATGTGTCTTAGTTGATGGTCTTTATGGGTAGGATTTCCTAAATTTCCTGAAAGGGATATAATGGAGGGGGTGAGTACAACAACTTAGTGAATGAGTTTTCAAAATTTTTAACATTTAGGAAAATGATTCATATTGGAGTATGCCCGGCTCCTTTCTTCCAAAAATCCTTTCATTTCAAATCTTGGATTTTATCATCATTTCTTATTAATCACGGTGTGTCATCACCCAACACACATCCTTCATCATGAAGGTCAAACACACATTCGCAGGCCAGTACCTCCACTGAACCCACTTGTGGCATCGGAGCGACTTTATCGGCCACCTAAATAGAAGTACGCCCACTTCTACCCTAAGAATGAGTGGATGTGCACGACATCCGACCCTCAATACTCAAAATTTTGCACGGTCACCTAGTACAACGAATTGCCCTTATACCCACCAGGTTATCTAGTGCCCTTAGGACGCATCACTACCCCTCTTGGGCTTATTGATGGTTCCATAATCACAGTGCATGCACAATCAGTATTTTCTTATCATGCCATATAATCTGTGGTGCCACTGGTTCAATGGCCCCGACCCTCAACTGAACCTGCAGTTATTTTTCTTGACTAGTCCGTCAACTTGTCATTTTGCATTGCCGCTAGTTGACTAAGTATGTTAATCATGTCTTGGTACCATGGCCAAACAATTCCTTTATTTAAAGTTTTATTGCATATAACTCATGTTTGTTTATGAGCTCCTACTCGTGCCAACTAGCCTTGGGCCCACTGTACGAGATTTTCAAAATCGGGCATATTAGCCCCCACGTTCCAAAACCAAGGCCCCCGACCAATAAGAGCTATTCGAGCTCATGTCATGAAGGTCTCGCAAATCGTTTAAGCATTGGCTCATAGTAAGGGGAGAGCACTTCCGACAAAAATATGTTTTCAACTGTCCATCATACCGACCGAGTATAAGGACATCTTCGCTCATAACTAATGAAGGGGTTTTCAACTTCCTTCGAGGAAGTTTCATCATACCAACCAGTTATAATCTACTTACAACCAGTAAGTAGTTTTTTCACATGTTTTTCACATCACTCTTCTAAGTTGTGATGTTTAAAATACAACTTAGTAGTGGGTTTTCATTTCGAGGTACTTATCATGCCCAACCGGGTATGATATAAAATCTCGCTCAAAACCGGTAAGTGGTTTTTAACTTTTAGTGGTTCTCATCATCCCAACCAGATATGACATTACTAAGCCCACTCACCCGTTAATCTTATGAATTCCACTAGACCGGTTCTTTGTATTCAAGCGAGCTTGTCCTTGCTGGCGTTCCTGTTACTTCGTGTTCCAACACGATATGAACATCTCGATTCATTATCCTTCAGCCTAATAGCCTTCATTCATTCTCAAATGAATGAGAAAGCCCAACTTTTATTTATTTGCAATTAGGCCCCTAAAGTTATTTCTCTTCAACTTTTAAGTCCCTAATGCTGGTTTTTTCTCAAATTGAGTCTCAAAACTTTTCTATAGAGAGAGAAAGCTTCAAAAGCTTACCGTCAGGGGCATGACTGTCCAAGCTTTTGATCTAGGAAGATAGCTCTCATCATGTGGTTTATCATAGAATCAAGAATCGCATCAATTGATTTTGAATAGAGTTAGAATTTTATCATCAAAATTCTATTGGTTCTCTCTCTAGCACTGGTTGGAAATTGTAGAGGGGAGCCAAATTGGCTTACCTTTCCATTCTAATTCGGCCGTGGGAGGGCTGAGGAAGTGTTGGGAGGGTTTGGTTTGGCTTGAGGAGGGCTCAAAATGGCCAATTTCAACTCGGCTGAAATAGGGCAACTTCGATCCGCCGGAGCTGCTTCACTGTTTCATCATGCCGACGCTTCTCTGGCAACCCTCGTAGCAAACGGAGACTACAAGCATGTAGCCTACTTCTCCTCAGTTCTAAAGAACCTGACCTCACATTCTTTGGCTCAGAAATGACCCTATACCGGAGGTTTGGTTTGAGCTTCGCTGGAAAATGGAGCTGTTGAGAGAGAGTGAGCTTTTCAGTTGTTGAAAGGATTAATGGAGAGTGGCTATTTATATAGGGAGCTCGGGGACTCATCGGTTGTTCGTTTGGCACATTTAGGATAGACATTGATGGCCTAAAACATATTGAATGGAGTCATTTCTTCTTCGTCCGTGGTGCTTCGATTTTCTAGCGAGTGAACAGTGCTGTCATCTGAAGGAAGAAGACGACACTGTTCCGAACCGGACCGGACCGTTCCAAACCGGGTTCAAAGCTTATATTGGCCGGTTCACCCCTCATTTTTTCCAAAATATTCAAATCTAATAATTTCTAAATTCATTTTCTATCCAATGGTGGCCTTAAATATCGAATTTGAATTCTTTAAGCAACCGAGAAAAATGAATTTAGGATTTAGTTCAATAGTAGTTCAAACCGGTTCGATCCGGTTCGGATCCAATTCACTTGGACCGGTTTAGTTTTCATCTCCAATTCACCCTAAGGTTCTTTTTCATGACTTTATGATTCCATAGGTAACTTAGGGTCCATAAATTTCCTGGTTTACCATCTCTTTATCGGTTTCGGATCATAAACCAACTCGGTTCTTAAACCGGTTTAATTGGGTTCGTGTCCTATTCACCCGAACCGGTCTAGTTTTTCTCTCCCACTTTGTTCTAAGGTTCTTTCCCAAGGTTTATAAATCTCTTTGGGTCACAAGGGAATTGAAATTTCTTCAATTTTCCCATTCCCCAAATAAACGGGTTTGGGAACCAGATCGATTTTCTCACTTGGTTTGACCGTTTCTTTCCTGGTTTTTCCTTATCTCAAAAGGCCGGGGTTTACAACTCTCCCTTCCTTTTATAGTTTTGTCCCCAAAACTTAACCAATATATTCTACATCGAGAATAATTTTCCTTAATGTCAACTTGTATTTTCTTAACATGCTAACACTTCGATTGCTCTTTTCCTTAATCCCCGTTATCATTAATCTAAGGAATTTCGTTTCATTTATCATGCTTGCTACTTCAACGGAGTTATAATAACGAGGCATGTCTGGCTCATTAATCCAAATGTATATTCTTAGGTTCGCATCTCCCTTTATTTAGGGTAAGGTTCTTCCTTTTGGGGTTCTTACTCAAGATTGCAGGATTGGGAGATCCAAGGTGCCTAATCGTTCATTTATCTAGTTATTCTCTTCATTGTTGAAACCCCTAGCTCGACGTTCTTTTGAGCATTACATACTTGTTTTCATAGGTTTCTTTGTTATTATTCTTTCGTCCCAATTTAACCCTCCTCCATTTGTTGTTTATTATAACTTCGGTCAAAAATTTTTTTATATCCGACCTTGTCATGCTTACTAGCATACTCCTCCTTACTTTGAGTCATACTATCCTCGAGATTATTGGGCTTACATGCCCCTTACGGCATGGCATTCTCTAGGACTTGTCTCTGTCCATTAAATTTCTAAAACATCTCCTTGAGGGTCTCTCTTAGCTTTCCGACCTTTCAGGGATCATATAACTTCATCCTTCTTTTCTTTTGATAGCATTCCTCAACTATCCTTTTACTGTTATCCTCTCATCCATCATGCCTTTGAAGTTATGTCTCACATAACCGCATGGATTTCTCTTACCTATTCATCCTTTCCTAACTTTTTTATTGGTCTTTTTAATTCCAATCATTGGGTTTCCTGATGACTTATTGACGTACGAAGATTTTTCCCTTCTTATGTCCTTTCTCATCTTTAGTGGCATCCTTTATTTAATGACTTTCCTTTTTCCTTAATCCACTCTTACTTGCTCGTGACCATTTCATGATTCATTATTTCGAGTTGATCAATTATTGGTCGATGTATTGATTGTTTTGTTTGGGGAATTTCCTTCTTGCGGTTTCATTCTCTACTATATTCCTCAAAGTAGAGGTTTTAACCTTAAGAGTTACATGTTCAACCTTCTTACCATCCTTTGGAGATTCCTTCCTTCATTTCCTTACACCTTCTTCTATGTTGAGGCAATTTCTCACTTTGAATCCTTATTCATCTTAAAATTTTCTTTCGTTCCTTATCTAAGGAATTTCTTATTGTTGGTCTTATTTCATATGTTCTACACTGCCTCGCCTCCACCATTACTTTGTTCTAAGTTTCTTAGGGTAGTTGTTTCTCGAGTCTTCCTGTCCTTAACGTCCATCTTACTAACCCTTTTTAGGGTGTAGTCCTTTCTACCTCCCGGTCTTCCTTAGGGTGTCATTTATTCTCTTTGACTATCTTGTTGTAACGACTTGTTTTCTTCTGTCATGTTGATCCGAAATTCCTATTTGGCTTCATTGCTTTTTCCAAGGTGATTCATTCATGCAATCCCCAAACATCCCATTTATCGTCAATTGCTCGTCTTGTCTTCTGTTGTGGTTGCTCTCCCTTCATTGCTCCTAATATTTAGAATTTTCTTCTTTCAAGGGAGAGTTCTATTTGTTCTATTTGTGGTTTATCGAGTTCCTACCTTTAGTGTAAACCCCGCACTTTTGAGTTAAGGAAAAACTGGGAAAAGAACCAATCAAACCGAATAAGAAAATCGAGCTGTTTACATTTGGGAATAAATAATATGGAAATTTACAACTTTCGAGTAATATAAAGGGTTCATTAAACCTTAAAAAAGAAACTTAACACAAATTAGCAGACAAGAACCAAATTGGTTTAGGTGAACTAGATTTCATAAGAACTTAACTTACCCGAGAGTAATGTGAGGATGGGTGACCTCCTGCGAACTATTTTTATGCGAATGTACCGCTTATCATAAATAGCCATAAATTAATATATATTTAATTATTGTAATTAATACCAATAATTTAATACCCAAATTAAATTATTGGAATTAATACAAATAATTTAATACCGAAATTAAATTATTGGAATTAATACCAATAATTTATGACAATATTAATACTAGTAATAAATTTTTCCCATTTAATACACTATTTTACACCTATATAAAGAGGTAATCCCCATTCATTCTCCTCACAGTCGAACACTTTTCTCTCTCTCTCTACTGCTCCATTTCCCGGTGAAGCTTAAACCATAGCTTCGACTTGAACATTTTTCTTAATCTCGAAAGGTGAGGTCGGGCTATTTAGAACCGGGGAGAAGTCAGCTATCTGATAGAAAACTCTAGTCAATCTGAGAATCACTAGAGAAGCGCCAACATATGTTTTGTTGGAGGTGCTCTCCCCTGACTGTGTGCCAATGCTTAAACAATTTGGGAGACCTTCTCGATGGGAGCTCGAATAGCTCTGATAGGCCGGGGGCCTCGGTTTTGGAACTGGGGGCTAAATGCCTAATTTTGGAACTGGGGGCACAAGCAGGAGTTCATAAACGAACATGATATATGTGCCATAAAACTTAATAAGTGAATTTTTGGCCATGGTACCAAGATAGGACCGACATGCTCAGTCAACTAGCGGCAGTGCGACATGACAGGTCGACGGACTAGTCAAGACAAACAGCTACGGGTTGAGTTGAGAGTCGGGGTCGTTGTACTAGTGGCACCACAGATTACATGACAATATAAGAAAACATTGTTTGTGCATGCACTGTGAGTACGGGATCATCAAGACGCCCATCAGGGGTAGTGATGCGTCCTAAGGGCACTGGACGACCTGGTGGCTATAAGGGCAGTTCGTCGTTCCAGGTGTCTGTGCGAAATCTGGAGTAGCACAAAGCGCATGAGACCGGGGTGGGGACAGGATGAGGTCTCTGTCCTCATACTGACATGAAGAAGTGATTTCGAGATTGTGGATAGGATGTCATGTACATCCACTCATTCCCAAGGTAGAAGTGGTCGTACTTCGATCCGGGTGGCTGGAAAAGTCGCTCCAAAGCCACTAGCGGGTTTAGTAGTGATACTGACTTGCGAATGTGTGTAACCTTCATGATGAAGGATGTGTGTTGGGTGATGACACACCGTGGTAACTAAGAAATAATGGAAAAATCCAAATTTTTAAATGATGAGATTTTTGAAAACAAAGGAGTCTGGCACACTCCATATAAATGTTTTTCTTAAAAGTTAAAAGCTTTTAGAAACTCATTCATTGTGTAGTCATACTCACCCCCTCCCTTATATCCCTTTCAAAAAATCCCGAAAAGCCTCCCCTTAAAGACCATCAACTAAGATGCCTATAAGACAGGTATGTAAAGGGGAAATCCTTTATTAAACCGGGAGAGTGGCGGGTTGATCATGGGGATCCGACCAAACTAGATCGGGGCATGACATTTAGTCCCTCTTTTTTTCTACCATTATGCTAGGATCTTGAAGAACTTACTCTTGGATGTAATTGAAGTTCCGAGCAGGAGTTGTATTTCTAAGGTTGGTATCATTTCGGGTTTCCTATAGCTGTGGGGGCATTATTCTTGGAAAATATTGTCCTAACTCCTTTCGGTGTGGGATAGTCTTTCACTTCGTGTCGTATTCCCCTATAGGTTAACTTGATTCCTGTCCTTAGTAGGATTGGGCACTTCTCCATGCAGTGTCCCTATTGTTCATACTTGTAATTATGTGGACATAAGTGGTTCCTCCTGGCCTTTTTTTTCCTAGGGAATTATTGGTTTGTGCTTCTTCATCCTTGAGTCTGTATACTTTGAGAGTTTTTTCTTATGTAGTCTTCTTTGTCAATTGATCACTTTAAGAGTCCTCCTAGATTTCTCAATTCCCTAATTCAATTTTCCTTAACTTGGATGGAATTCTCCTTAGTTTCTCTGGTAGTACAGGCTTGTTTGGTCAGTTTATTTGGGGCATCTCCCTTGAAGATCACATCCTTTGAGGGACATGGTTTTTAGGAACTTGGAGTACTTCATTAATAGCGTAGTACAATATGTTGGGTGTTTTGGCCCTATTACAGAAAATGGTCACAAAATAACTAGGGAGCTACAGGATTCTTGATAAGCATCCTCCTATGTAAGGTTATATGCCCTTTGCTGGCCTATATGGCTTCATGCTTGACTTCCTTCATACTTTGAGTAGTGACCTCAATAGGTCCTAGCACCATCTTCCTGGATACTTTCCCATTTGGTCTTTTGAGACTTCTACCATGCCTCAGGCATTGGGAAGCTTCTAGGGTTGCCTTCCTATGAGAATAGGGTATTGGATAGAGTCATTCCTAGTTTTCTTCGTTCCTCTCCTAAGAGCCATCTAAAAATTTTAAGATAAATCCTATTTGTTACTATATTTTCTAGTCTTGATTATGTATTCGAGGAAACAGGCTCTGATACCACTCAATTTGTCACGCCCTGACCTAATTTGGTCGGATCCCCATGATCAACCCGCCACTCTCCTAATTTATTAAAGGGTTTCCTCTTATTATAAACTGTAAAGAATAAGACATCCTTTAAACCTGCACCTTTCCCTGGAATAACATAGATCAAAACTGTATAATATTTTAAATTTATCATACTTGTCTGACAGGCGTCTTAGTTGATGGTCTTTAAGGGTAGGCTTTCGAAAATTTCCTGAAAGGGATATAAGGGAGGGATGAGTACAACGACTCAGTGAATGGGTTTTCAAAATTTTTATCTTTTAGGAAACAAATTCGTATGGGAGTGTGCTAGACTCATTTCTTAAAAAAATTCTTTCATTTCAAATCTCATAATTTACCACCATTTCTTATTAATCACGGTGTGTCATCACCCAACACACATCCTTCATCATGCAGTTCAAACACACATTTGTAGGCCAGTACATCCACTGAACCCATTTGTGGTGTCAAAGTGACTTTACCGACCACCTAGATAAAAGTATGTCCACTTCTACCCTGAGAATGAGTAGATGTGTAAGACATCTGATCCTCAATCCTGAAATCAATTCTCCGTGTCTGTATAAGGACAGGGTCCTCATCTCGTCCCCACCACAGTCTCATGCGCTTGGTGCTACTCCAAATTTCGCACGGTCACCTGGTATGACGAACTACCCTTATACTCACCAGGTCGTCCAGTACCCTAGGATGCATCACTACCCCTCTTGGGCATCTTGATGGTCCCGTAATCACAGTGCATGTAGAATCAGATTTTTCTTATCATGCCATATAATCTGTGGTGCCACTGGTCCAACGGCCCCGACCTTCAACTCAACCCGTAGTTGTTTGTCTTGACTGGTCCGTCGACCTATCATGTCGCACTATCGCTAGTTGACTAAGTATGTCGGTCCCAACTTGGTACCATGGCCAAACAATTCCTTTATTTAAAGTTTTATGGCATATAACTCATGTTTGTTTATGAGCTCCTCCTTGTGCCAACTGCCTTGGGCCCACTGTACGATATTTTCAAAATTGGCCATATTAACCCTCAAGTTCCAAAATCGAAGCCCCATACCTATAAGAGTTATTCGAGCTCCCGTCAAGAAGGTCTCCCAAATCGTTTAAGCATTGGCTCACAGTCAAGGGAGAGCACTTCCAACAAAAATATGTTTTCAACTGTCCATCATACCGACCGAGTATAAGAACATCTCCGCTAATAACCAATGAAGGGGTTTTCAACTTCCTTTGAGGAAGTTTCATCATACCAACCGGTAAATAGTTTTTCCGCATGTTTTTCACATCACTCCTCTAAGTTGTGATGTTTAAAATACCACTTAGTAGTGGGTTTTCATTTCGAGGTACTTATCGTCCCCAATCGGGTATGATATAAAATCCCACTCAAAACCGGTAAGTGGTTTTTAACTTTAAGTGGTGCTCATCATCCCAACCGGATATGACGTTAGTAAGCCCATTCAACCGTTAATCTAGTGAATTCCACTAGACCGATTCTTTGTATTCACTCGAGCTTGTCCTTGCTGGCGTTCCCGGTACTTCGTATTCCTACACGATATGAATATCTCGGTTCATTATCCTTCAGCCTAATAGCCTTCATTAATTCCAAATGAATGAGAAAACCAAACTTTTATTTATTTGCAATTAGGTCCCTAAAGTTATTTCCCTTCAACTTTAAGTCTATAATGCTTGTTTTTCCTCTAATTGAGTCCCAAAAATTTTAAAATTTATCATAAGACCTCAATTTATTCCATTTCACAAAAAAGGGGTTTAATTTCTCAAATTTCCAATTTGGTCCCCCAACTTTTCCACAATTACCATTTTGCCCTTCCTTTACAAAAATGGTAAGTTTTACCCCAAAAATTCCAAAATTCCTCAATTGGTCCTCCAACAATATTATCATGCCCAATTGATACTCAATTTCATAAAATTGTATTTTGGTTCTTCGAATTTAAAAGCTTCCCAATTTTCCCCAATTTCAACTCTTTATAACACAATCAAATTTGATTTCATCCAAGTGACCAATCAAACACTTCCAATTGTTGAAATTGAAGTTAAAATTGAGTTCCTCCATCTACATACAATTCAATAGCTCTTTGAATCACAAGTTTTGACACCGGAACGATCTCAAATAGAGCTTCACCAGAAAAAATAGACTATAGAGGGAAAGCTTCAAAAACTTACCATCGGGGGCATGTCGGTCTGAGCTTTTGATCTGGGCAGATAGCTCTCATCCTAAAGTTCATCATGGAATTAAGAATCACATCAATTGATGTCGAATTGAGTTAGAATTTCATCATCGAAATTCTGTCGGTTCTCTCTATAGCACCGATCAGAAATTGCAGAGGGGAGCCAAATTAGCTTACATTTCTATTCTAATTCGGCCGTAGAAGGGCTGAGGAAGTGTTAGGAGGGCTTGGTTTGGCCTGAGGAGGGATCGAATTGGCCAATTTCAACTCGGCCAAAATATGGCAGCTTCGGTCTGCCGAAGCTTCTTCATTGTTCCATCACAGCGATGCTTCTCCGGTGACCCTCGGAGCAAACGGAGACTAACAGCATGTAGCTAACTTCTCCCTGGTTCTAAAGAACTTGACCTCACCTTCTTTTGCTCAGAAATGACCCTATATCGGAGCTCTGGTTTGAGCTTTGCCAGAAAATGGAGCTGTTGAGAGAGAGTGAGCTTTTCAGGTATGGAGAGGGGCTCTTTATATAGGGAGCTCGGGGACTCGTCGATCATCCGTTTAGCACCTTTAGAACAGACATTGATGGCCTGAAACATATTGCACAGAGTCATTTCTTCTTCATCGGTGCTGCTTCGATTTTTTGGTGAGTGAACAGTGCTATCATCTAAAGGAAGAAGACAACACTATTCCGAACTAGGTTCAAAGCTTAAACCGGCCAATTCACCACTCATTTGACCGAATTATTTCAAATCTAAAAATTTCTAAATTCATTTTCAATCTAATGGTGGCCTCAAATCTCAAATTTGAATTATTTAAGCCACCTAAAAAAATGAATTTAGGATCCGGTTCAATAGTAGTTCAAACCGGTCCAAACCGGTTCAATTTGGTTCTGATCCGATTCACCTTAACCGGTTTGGTTTTCATCTCCAATTCACCCTAAGGTTCTTTTTCATGACTTTTATGATTCCTTAGGTCACTTAGGGTCCATAAATTTCCCAGTTTACCATCTCTCTATCGGTTAGGGATCATAAACCCTTAGTTCTTAAACTGGTTTAATCGGGTTTAGGTTCGATTCACCTGAACCGATCTGGTTTTTCTCTCCCACTTTATTCTAAGGTTCTTTCCAAAGGTTTATAAATCTCTTTGGGTCACAAGGGAGTTGAAATTTCTCTAATTTGTCCGTTCCCCAAATAAATGGGTTTGGGAACCGGATTAAGTTTCTCACTTGGTTTGACCGATTCTTTCCTGATTTTTCCTTAACTCAAAAGGGTGGGGTTTACAGCAGTAGTCCTCATGGTTTTTAATGCTCATCTTTAATCTACTGATAGGACAAGCATTAGGCTACATATTCCGCAGTATCCCTTTTAATCCCTTTCCAACAATAACCTTGTTTAAGGGTGTGGTACATCTTAGTACTACTCGGATGCATCACATAAACAGAGTCATGTGCCTCTTCCAAAATTAACCTCTTTAGTTCCTTATCTTGAGGCACACACACTCTATGCTTGTAGATCAGTACTTCGTTGCCTCAAAGGTCATAGTTCAATTTCATCCCTCTATTGACCGGATCCAAATAGGGTTGGAGTTTCTTATCCACTTTTTGCTAGACCTTAATTTGCTCTGTTAGGCTGGGTCTTACCACAATGTTAGCCAGCAAGCATTTCTCCTTCATGTCCATCTTAAGGTCCACCTCCATTCTTCCTATTTGTTGAAACAAGGGTAAGTAGCTTGCTTTTATCTATGCGACCTCAGTTTGATACTTGTGCTAGTATATTGGCCTTCCCGGGGTGATATTCTATCACAAGGTCATAATTTTTAACCGATTCCTATCATCTCCTTTGGCAGAGGTTCAACTCCTTCTGAGTTAGGAAGTATTTAAATCTCTTGTGATCCGTATATATCCTACACTTAACCCCATATAGGCAGTGTTGCCAGATCTTGTGGGCGAACACTATTGTGGCTAACCCCAAGTCGTGGGTAGGGTAGTTCCTCTCATGTACCTTTAGTTGTCGTGAAGCGTAGGTGATAACTTTTCCTTGTTGCATCAATACACATCCGAGTCCTTGTTTGGATGCATCATTAAATTTGGTCTACTCTCCTGCACTTGGGTCAGGCAAAGAGAGTACACGTGCTATTGTCAAACGGGTCTTCAACTCCAAGAAGGATTTCTCATAGCTTCCATCCCATCTATACTCTACTCCTTTCCTTGTGAGATGAGTCAAAGGGGCAGCTATCTTAGAGAAATCTTGCACAAATCGTTTGTAGTATACTGCCAATCCCAAGAAACTACATATCTCAAAGGGATTCTTGGGTGCCTTCCAATCAAATATAGCTTCCACCTTTGTTGGGTCTACCTTGACTTCATCATTGGACACCACGTGCCCTAAGAATCCTACATCCTACAACTAGAACTCACACTTGGAGAATTTTGCATATAAGCGGTTTTCCCGTAGCATCTCCAAGGTGATCGCCAGATGTTCTTCATTCTCCAACCTAGTTTGTGAGTATATAAGAATGTTGTCTATGAATACTATCACGAACTTGTCCAAGTACGGCTGGAACACTTGATTCATTAAATCCATGATGACTGTAGTGGCATTTGTCAATAAGAAATGCATTACCCTAAATTCATAATGTCCATATTGGAACCGAAATGCGGTCTTCAGAATATCTTCTTCTCGGATCCTGACTTGGTGGTATCCTAACCGAAGGTCGATCTTGGAGAAGTAGGCTGCTCTTTGTAATTGGTCGAACAAGTCATCTATCCGTGGAAGTGGGTACTTATTCTTTATGGTGACCTAATTCAACTTTCGATAATCAATGCACAACCTCATGCTCCCATCCTTTTTCTTTACGAATAGGACCGGTGCACCCCATGGAGACTGACTAGGGCGTATAAAATCCTTCTCCAATGGCTCGTCCAACTGCTCCTTTAATTCCCTTAACTTTGCTAGAGCCATGAGATAAGGGGCTTGGGATATGGGGTGTGTTCTTGGGATAATCTCTATGGTGAACTCCAATTATCGGCTTGGGGGTAATCTAGGTAATTCTTCCGGTAATACATCTGGGTAGCGTTCAACTACTGGAATACCTTTAGGTCCCTTCTCTTCAGACTTCTCATTGATGATTGTTGCCAGAAAAGCCTTACAACCTTTATGTATCATCTTTTGGGATCTTATGTCGGACACCACTTGCAATTCTCCCCTCCTCCCGTCTCCTTGGAATTTTAGTCCAAGTGTTTTGGGAGTGTGGAAGGTTATTATCTTCCTCCCACAGTTCATCCTAGCTTGCTGGGTACTTTGCTAATCCATTCCCAATATTATTTATACCTCTCCTAGAGGTAATGGGATGAAATCTACCTCTAGTTTGATTTCTCCAATCTTTATCTCACACCCCTTCAATTGTTTGTCCCTATTTAACCCTTCTCCTAAGGGTTTGAGGATGTTGAGATTTTGTTATAGTGAGGTAAGTTCTAGGGGAAAACTTGGGATTAGATCTTATTTGATGAAAGATCTTTCTGCTCCCTAGTCGAAGAGGGCGTAGACCTTTCTTCCTCACAAGTGTACGTACTCTGATTGTAGAAACACATATTTTTAGAAGAAAAATTCCTTTATTGAATGAAATTCAAATTACTGGTTTATCTAAATCTTAGTTGGGAGGGTTTTGGGAAGTACCCGCTACGGTACTAGGGTCTTTCCTAGCCTCTTCCCGAGTGAGGTTGTATACCCTAGCTGGTACTTTGGTTGTGGCATCCTACTGGGGAGTCCTTGGGTTCCCTTAGGGTGGTCCAAGTGTATTCCATTGCTTGTTCTCCCTAAGAGTGGGCATTCCTTTGCGAAGTGTCCCACTTGCCCACATGCGAAACAGGACAAGCAAGCTCCCTCGTGGTACCTTTTGCACCTAGGACAGCGAGTGTTTCCTTGTAAACCAACCATGTTTCGTGGGGGTGGTGGTACGTCCTTTCTCTTTTGTAAACCAACCATGTTTCCCCATCTTGGACCATTTTGCTACTTCTGTCCCCCATGACGACCTTGGCTCTTGCCCTCCTTTTGGTTTTCTTGCATCATTTGGTGGCGTTAAGTTTGTACCAGTTGCTCACACTCGTGGCCATACTAATCAATGCTACCAGATCCGTGGGGCATCCTACTACTCCCATATGGTCTCATATGTCCATATTGATATCATCCACAAATCGCTGACATATATCTGTCGGTCCGGCCAAGTCAAGGGCAAATGGTCTTAACTCATTGAATTTAGTTTCATACTCTGATATAGAGTTTAGCCCTTGTCGAAGTCGGAGGAAATCTTTCTTCTTCTCATTAATCAGATGAGGAGCCAAGTACTCCTCCATGTACCTCTCCTCAAATTGTTCCTAGGTGGGTGTGGAGGTATGCAAGCTTCAAACATTATCCCACCATCTTTTGGCACTGCCCTCTAGGAAAACTTTTGTCAGGATCACTATGTCCTCTAGTGATATCCTAACTATCCCCATCAGCTTCTTAATGTTAGCTAGCCAGTCCATGGCGGCTCTAGCATCCTTCTCTTCTAGGAAAGGCTTACACCCTACTTGATAGAGAGTCTTGAGGTATTTGGGGATGTCAACTAGAGGAGGATGGTTAGTTGGAGGGGGATGAGATTGTACTTCCTCCAGTTAAGCTCGAGAGTTGGTGCCCACCTCAGGAATGAGGTTAGGCCAAACACTCGGGTGAATTCTTTGTTCAATCTTTGGTATTCTAAGCTTAATTCAGGTGGGGTTGTCTGGGCTCCTCAGGGAGTTTCCACAAGAAGGGCTTGCTGGGCAATGTTAGAAACTACGACTCTTGTTCTCATGGTTCCTCTCTCGGAAGCCATCTCAAATTTTGGAGGGGGTGAGTTCTACAACTCAATGAATGAGTATTGAGAGTGAGTTTTCATAAACAAACAACTTTAGCCAGAGTGTGCCAAACTCCTTGTTCCCTTTAAGAATGTTCTTTCATCAAATTCTGGTTTTTCAAAACCTTTTTCCTCATTTCCACATCAGGTGTGTTTAACAGTCAACACATGTCCTTCATTAGGAAGGGTTCACACATTCACAGGGCAACCATCCACTGCACTCACTTGTGGCTTAGGGCATCTTTATCGGCCACTAAGATAGAAGCCCGTTCACTTCTACCCTAGGTTTGAGTGGATGTTCACGACATCTGACCCTCAAACCCAAAAACAACAATGTGTCTATTTGAGGATAGAGACCTCATCCCGACCCCACCCTAGTCTCATGCGCATGAAGCTTCGTCGAGCTTCCCTGACTGCTGGCATGACAAATTGCTCTTATCTCCACCATGTCGCCCAGTAGCCCTTAGGTCGCATCACTACCACTCTTGGGCATCTTAATGGTCATGTACCTCAAGTGCATGCACAAACGACAATTTTCACATAGCCATTTATCTTTGGTGCCACTGGTCTAGCGGCCCCATCCCTCAACCCGACCTACAGCTGTTTGTCTAGACCAGTCCATTGACCAGGCCCTGACGCACTACCGCTAGTCCATCGAGTATGTCGGTTCTGTCTTGGTACCCTGGTGAAATCACATATCCATTTTATTAAGAGTTTTCATGGCTTTCATATCTCATGTTTGTTTATGAGCTCTTGCTTGTGTCCACTGTCCTTCAGCCCACTGCACGTGATTTTCCAAAACTGGGCATCTAGCCCCACAAGTTCAAAAATTGAGGCCTCTGGCCTATATGAGTTGTTCTAGCTATCATCAAGAAGGTCTCCCAAAGAGTTTAAGCATTGACACACAAGTTAGGGGAGAACACTTCTAACAAAACATATTTTCACTTCATCACACCAATCGGGTGTGATGATATCTCCGCTTACAACCGATAAATAGGTTCCTCCTTCCTTCAAGGAAGTCTATCATACCAACCGGGTATGATCTCTACTTACGACTGGTAAGTAGATTTTAGCTTAGTTTGCACATCACTTCAACCATGTGTGATGTCAAAATTCCACTTACAAGTGGTTTTTCATTCTAGAGTGCTCATCCTTCCAACTGGGTATAATGTGAATAAGCCCACTCACATGTTAACTGTGACGTGTTCGTCCTTGATTGGTTTTCCAAGTTGACACAAGCTTTCTCTTGCTGGCGTTCCAATCATACTTATCCCTACACAAATTGAGCAACCTTTTCACTTAAGGTTTGGCATAAAATCCTAGGCTCACAATTTATCGATAAATTGCATTTAGGTTCCTTAAGTTTATTTGTCCTTAACTTTAGGTCCCTAATGCAAACCTTTGAGTCCTCATTTTACTCAAAATTATATAAGGGACTCAAGTGTCCCAAATTTCCTATTTGGTCCTTAACTATTCAAAAATTACTATATTGCCCCTACTTTCCAAAAAATGGCAATTTGACCCCAAATGTTCCAAAAATCGACCGATTGGTCCTCCAATATCTTTTCTATGGCCAATTGGTCCTCCAACATCTTTTCTATGGCCAATTGACCCTCAATTTTGGGAAATTGCAAAGAAGAAACCCAATTTTACGAAATCCCCAAAATTTCCCCAATTTCTCCCCTTTAAACTGACTGAATTTGATTTCTTAAAATTGTCTATTTAATCGGGGTTAATTGCTCCAATTGAAGATATGAATCAGTTCCTACACTTCCATATGATTCAATTGAGCTTTGAACCACCTCATTTGGGTCTGAATTGAGCTCAAACGGAGCTTCGCCGAAAAGCTATGCGTAGAGAGAGAAAGCTTCAAAAGCTTACTGTCGAAGGTGCTGTGGTCTAAGCTCTTTATTGAGGCAGGTAGCTGTCATCCTAAGGTTCCTCCTAATATCAAGAATCGCTACAACTCATATCAAATCGAGGAAGAATTCTGTCAGTGAAGTTTCACAATTTCTCTCTCTAATGCCGGCCAAAAATGAAAGAGGGGGTCGAATTGGCTTACCTTTCAGCTTTGGTGAGGGCTTGGTTTGGTTAAAGGAGGGCTGAATTTTGTTGATTTCAACTCAGCCAAAATAGGGCAGCTTTGGTCTGTCGGAGCTACTTCACTATTTGATTCCACTGACGCTTCTCCAGCGGTCCTCGAATCGACCTCGCCTTTTGAGGAGAATGCTATCAAATAGCTGACATTCCCTAGAGTCTAAAGAACTCGACCTCGCCTTTTGAGGTTAAGAAAACTGTCCAAGTCGAAGCTCTAGTTCGAGCTTCACCAAAAAATGGACAAGTTAAGAGAGAATGGAGTTTTCAGGTGTGAGGAGGATGAATGGAGAGGAGCTCTTTATATAAGGAGCTCGGGGACTCACTGCTCGTTCGTTTAGCATATGGGTCAAACTCATTTATGACCTGAAATGCCCTGAATGGAGGTTATTCATCTTCGTCGGCGCTATCTATTTATCAGTTGAATGAATAGTGTCGACATCTGAAAGAAGAAGATGACATTGTTCCGAACTGAACCTGATCGGTTCAACTAAGTTCAATGCTTAAACTGGCTAGTTTAGGTGTGAGTGAACCGATTTTCACAAAATTAAAAATTTGTAAATTTATCTAAATTCATTCTCTATCCAATGGTGGCTTCAATTCCCCAATTTGAATATTTTAAGCTATATAGAAAAATGAATTCAGTAATTGGTTCAATGATGGTTCAAACCGGTTCGGGTCTGGTTCCATTTGAACCGGTGTGGTTTTCTCTTCCAATTTGTTCCAAGGTTCCTTTCCAAGGTTTTTATGACTCTTTGGATTATTCGAGATTTGAAAATTTCTCAATTTACCCTTCCCTTCTTGGTTGGGGTTTGTCAACCTACTCGGTTTTCTCTTTTGAATCGATCGGTTCTTTTCCTGGTTTTTCTTATTTATAAAAGGACGGGGTGTACAACCCAATGATATGGTCGAAGACTATAGGAAACTTATTGGAGCCCTATTAGAGCCAGAAGGCATTGCATGTCCTCCTCCAAGGCAGGAAGAACCTATCCCTCCTCCAAGGAGCCTGACACCCCTTCCAACCCAACAACAGCCAAAAAGGACTCCAACTAATAAGGATGCTTGGGACAACTATTGGGATGCGCACGCCACCTTTATGAAAGTCCACCAAGTACCCCCACCAGCTCAATCCAACTTCAACCCTTTCCAATGGATGAGGTGGACCTATGAGTGCGAGGCTGAGGTGCTGAGGAGGTACAGACTCGAGGCAGTCCATGAAATTCATCCTATGAGGGAAGTCTAACGGGAATATGGATGGATGTCAAACAGTTATCAGAGCCCTCAAACCATGATTCTCGAAACCATTCGGAGGCTAACTCCCGACCTATGACTCCAAGGGATTAGGAAATAGTGAAAAATTCTAGTAATAAGTCAAGTACGGCAAAGAACTACCTCCATTGATAAATATAGACTATTTTTTTTGTTTTTCCAAATAACAAATAACAGATTAGAGTAAACCAATCAAGGCCTGGTAATAAATTGAGAAGAAGACTACCCCTAAGAAAGCCTAACTAGTTTCTCCACAAGGATTAGGAACGTGGAGTAATAGGGCAACAAGACTCGAAAAGGAGTTTCCAGAGAAGAACTAATAGTCTGCTTAGAGTCACTAGAAAATACCTTAACCACGGGTAGGAAGATGGGAAAGAGTGTGTTCATGATGGGTCAAGTGTAAGGGAAGCAGAGAAAAAGAATAGGATGAATCTGGGAAAAGGGAAGGCAACAAAAAAAGGTATAAGAAGAGTGGAGAAAAAGCCTAAATAACATAAGGGAGAACCCCATACAAGAGTTAGGAAATCATGAGGAATTGGGTTAAATCTAAGAAAAACCAATTGAATGAAAGATAACAAAGAGGAGAGGTAATGTACAAGAACCCCCTTAAAAAGGGTGTACGTGGAAAACCTCCTCCAACAATTGATAGGATACAGTAAGAGTGAAGAGGAAAAGAAATGTGCGAGGAAAGAAAGCTCTGGAGGAATGTCTAAGACCAAGTACCCTTGAAGAACCAGTGATAGTAGGATGGGCATAACATAAGTGCTAGGAACCAACCCACAATTAAGAACTCCCCGAAGGAAGGATAAGGAACAAAAAAAGGAATTGGAGGACGGAGAAGGACTAAAGGTGGATAACTATACCAATGTCGGAAGGGTGTATGAAAGGAAAGAGGGAAAAGCCATCCAAGAGCATTATGGAGGTTGAACGTGAAAATTCCAAGATGAAAGTGCCTAAGAAAAAGGATGAAGGTAGGAAGTGAGGCCACAAGAAGAAAAGTCCCAAGCTAAGAAACTGAAAGGTGGATCATAAGAGGCTTAACCCGAAGTATGAAACCTTAAAAAGTGGTGTAAGTGGTTAATGATGTCTTAAAATGATAAGTATGACTTGTTTTGGAAAAGGAGAGTAGTCAAGTAGGAAACAAATAGTAACAATGAATTGATCAAGGAGAATAAAATGACATCATATGAAGGACCTAAAAATAGTAAGGACTACATCCTAAAAAGGACGATGGAATAGGCATCAAACTATTCCAAGACAAGTGGACCAGGAGATTTGTGGGAGCGGGGCAATTAATGAACTGGCCCTCAAGAAAACCATAAATTTAAACTCCAGCAAGGAAGGGAAAGGTGGAAAGGTCAAAACATTGTAAAAGAAGGATGAAGAAATCCTTGAAGAAATAAATATCCGAGAACTAATCAACGACCAAACTCGAGGCACGGAAGGGACTGAGTAAACTCTCAGAAGGAGATCGAAAACACTTCCCTAATAGAAATCGAGCTTTAGTGAGCACAAGTGGGAATAAATAAAAGGCACAAGGGATGTTAAGATTACTCGAGGTAAGGGAAAGTAGGAAAGGATGACATCAAAGGATGTCAAGGAATGGACATGAAGATATATACCTAAGAAAAATGAAGGAAGAGGAAACCTAGGGAAAAGAGAAGGAAGCTAGCCAAGGAAGGGGGCCCTAAAGAGGCATATATATTCCAATGGAGAAGTAATGAACCCAACTAATGTGGAATAGAAGGTAAATTTCAAATGGAATGCAAGTTGGGAAAAAAAGGATTAGTTACAAGGGAAGTTTACCCAGAACTCAAAGAGTAAGTTAGACTCAAGGAATGGGTAGAGAAGGAGATAGCATCGAAAGATGTCGTATAAGTATGGAAGGGGCAGATTCCCATAATTGAAACAACCACAGACATCAAGACTTTTCATGGTCCACGTTTAGTTAATGGAGCATGAAGGATGATGGCTGGGCATAGTGTGGAATACATGAAATAAGACTCGAAAACCAAAAGTTCATTGGATAGGGAATAAGGAATGAAATTGGAATTTTAAGACAACAGAGGATTAAAAGCGGACAAATATTCCAAATTAAAGAGAGAGTAAGGAAGTAAAGGGTATGAACTTTTAAGGAACTAATAAGAAGACTGAAGGTATAACCCTAAAATCGTAGTCACTACCAAGAAGGACTTAGTAGAGAATAAAAACCATAAAAGGGGAGACCTCCCCAAAATAAGGAATCAATACGAAGACCGAAAAAGGGCCAACTCGGAATGAGAATTGGTGAACAGTCACAAGCAAGCAAGAAAGGATGGAGGAAAGGAAAGCTCTTGAGTAAAAATCACCAATGTAACTGAGGAATGACATAAGTGACAAAGGATCTCAATGTGTTGGTAAGCTGGAAAACCGACGGTTGGACCTGGGGAAAAACCATAGGAAAGTTGGTAAAAAATTATTAGATAAAGGGAACTGACAGGATTATGATATTAAGAAAATTAAAGCACGATTGGAGTACATAGCAAGTAGTTGGGAAAGACTATCGAGTAGTAGGAAGGAATGGAACCCTACGACTCCTGAACAGATGGAAGGGCATAAACTGTTGTCAACAATACACATTCTAGAAACCATAAAGGGGAAAAGATAATTCCATAATAGATCATGTTGTAAGAAACATGCGGTACCAACAGTTCCAAGCAAGGTGACCTAAGTAGGACCAAGTTCTTTGGCCAAACCTAAGAAATGGAACCAGAATCATGGTAAACAAAAAATGTAAGAAGGGCCAAATCAGATAAGGAAGAAAGTATATCAAAACCCATGGGATTAAGTACGAAGAGTCATAAAGGATGATAAACTAAGAGTATCAATAATATAGGTAATGAAGGGAAACAGAGAATCTCAGATGTGTATGAAATGTCCAACCCAATGACATGAGTAAGAATCCTTAAGAAGAAAAGTCTTACCATAAGTAGAGTAAGAAGTAGACCTAAGGAGGTTCCTTGGGATGGGTAGATTGGACATGACTGATCGTGATATGCTCTGTGGTGTGAGCGGAGAATATAAAGAAAGAGAGACTTATCAAGTATGTGGCTAAAGGACTAAGTGAAAGGAATAGCCAAAGTAATAATATGTCGAGTAAACCTCGAGAGGACATCAAGGAAAGTCACTCCCAGTGCAAATAAGTGTTGACTTAGTTTTGGAGACAAAACCCCTAAAATGAGGGGAGAGTTGCAAACCTCGTCCTTTAAAGATAAGAAAAGCTAGAGAAAGAACAAGTCAACTTAAGAGAAAAAAACCAAGCTGGTTCATGAAACTTAATCGATAGAGAAAGGGTAAAATGGGAAATCGACAAACCCCAAGTGACTCAAAGTGTCATAAAAAGCTTGGAAAAGAACTTTAGGATGAAATCAGAAATTTGGAAAACTTGAGCCCCTTATACAATTTTGAGTAAATGGAAGACTCAAAGGGAAATTTTGGTAACCTTGGGACTCAAATTGGGCAAAAGTTGGCATTAGGGACCTAATGTTAAGAGAAATGAACTTTAGGGACCTAAGTTCAATTTATCGATAATTTGTGAGCCTACGCTTTTATGCCAAACCGTAATTGATAAGGATGCCCAAATCGTGTAGGGACAAGTGTGACCAGAATGCAAGAAAGAGAAAGCTCACGTAGAGTTGGAAAATTGGCTGAGGATGAACACGTCATAGTAATCGGGTGAGTGGGATATTAACATCATACGCAGTTGGGATGGTGAGCACCTTAAGAATGAAAAACCACTTGTAAGTGGGACTTTAACATCATACCCAGTTGAAGTGATGGGCGATTTAAGCTAACACCTACTTACCGGTTATAAGTAGAAGAAATCATACTCGATTGTGTGCCAATGCTTAAACTATTTGGGAGACCTTCTTGATGGGAGCTAGAATAGCTCATATAGGCCAAAGGCCTTAGTTTTTAAACTTATGGGGATGAATGCCTGATTTTGGAAAATCAAGTGCAGTGGGACCAAGGCTAGTAGGTACAAGCGGGAGCTCGTAAACAAACATCAAATGAGAAAAGCCATGAAATTTCTAATGAACTTGTTGTGTTGTTTTGCCATGGTACCAAGTTAGGACCGACCATACTCGATGGGCTGGTGGTAGTGCATCAGGGCCAAGTCGACAAATCGACATAGACAAACAACTACAGGTCAGGTTGAGGGTCGAGGTCGTTGGACCAATGGCACCAAAGATAAATGGCTATATGAGAAAAGTGTTGTTTTGTGCATGCACTTGTGGTACAGGATCATCAAGATGCCCAAGAAGGGTAGTGATGGGTCCTAAGGGCTATTGGACGACATGGTGGAAATAAGGGCAGTTCGTCGTGCCAGTCAGCCGAGAAGCTCAGAGTAGCTTCTTGCGCATGAGACCAGGGTGGGGTTGGGATGAGGTCTTTGTCCTCATACGGACATAGAGTGGTATTCAGGTCTGAGGGTCGAATGTCGAGAACATCCACTCAGACCTAGGGTAAAAGTGGTTGGACTTCTATCTTGGTGGCCGGTAAAGATGCTCTAAGCCACAATGGGTGCAGTGGATGTGTTGCACCTACGAATGTGTGTTCCCTTCCTGATGAAGGGCATGTGTTGTCTGCTAAACAAACCTAATGTGAAAAATGAGAAAAAGGGTTTTGAAAACCGAACTTTAAGGATAACTTCTTTTAAAAGAAATGATACTGCTTGGCACAATTTAAAATGAAGTTATTTCTCTTAAAAACTCACTCCCAACACCCTCTCACTAAGTTGTAGAACTCACCCCCTTTCTTATACCCCTTTTAGGAGTAAGGAAAACATGACCAAAGAAAACATGAGGATGTACCCTCCGTCAGGTATGCTTAAAAGTTCTTTTAAGCTTACATTTTTATTGATTTATGCTATTCCAGGGAACAAGGTTTGAATTACACCTGGCTCCTCTTGATTAAGCGAAGGGGGAAACCTCTCTTAAACCAAGGGAGTGGCTGATTGATCACGGGGATCCGACCAAACCGGGTCATGGCATGACAAGCCACATTGAAGGTATATGGCAAGAGAAAGAATGATAGTGCTACGGGGGAAAAAGATGAGTCATGTGATGCTGAGACAATCCCAAGTATTAATCAACCATCTGACGGTTACTTAATGTTAACAAGAGGTAATGACTCTATACAAGAACAAATATTTATTTCACAATCCATAACTCTAGATGTCTTTAGTTTTCATTAACCTTCTAATGGCTCATCCACGTCATCGGATGGAAATGATTCTTTACCTATTTCCATTAGTAGAGAAGGTAGAGCTAATGTAGGGAAACCTCTAATTAGGCATGATTTTGAGAATGATATATCTAATTATGTTTCATATGGATCTTTTTCACCTGCATACAAGTTGTTTATTGCATTACTACAGTTAGTGCACGTACCAAAGAATTGGCAAGAGGCTAAATGAGATTTGAAGTAGCTTGGAGCAATGCATGAGAAGATGAAAGCACTAGAGAATAATAAAACGTGGAAACTTGCTCAACTTTCGAATGCAATAAAAGTTGTAGGATGTAAGTGGGTATCCAATGTGAAATATAATGCCAAAGGAGAAGTTATGAGATACAAAGTAAGGTTGGTGGCAAAATATTATAGTTAAACATATGGAATAGACTATGATGAGACTTTTGCACTATTAGCTAATATAAGTACTATCAAAATGTTTATTTCATGTACTACTAATTTCGGGTGGACATTATATCAAATGGATGTAAAGAATGCATTTTTGCATGGAGACCTAAAAGAGTAAGTATATATGGAGATTCCACCTGTATTTGGAATGATGAAGACTGTGGGGAAGGTATGTAAATTGAATAAATCTTTGTATGTACTCAAACAGTCATCTAGAGCATGGTTTGATTGATTGCGACATGCAGTTATCAAAATGGGTTATCGGTAGTGTAATAGAGACCATGTGGTTTTCTATCGACACTCTAATGGTCGAGTTGCTACTCTAGCACTATATGTGGATGATATTATCATCATTGGGGATGATGATGTTGGGATATTATAGTTGAAAAAATAACTAAGTAAATAATTTGAGGTGAAAAAATTGGGTCCTCTAAAATATTTTCTTGGTATTGAGATTGCAAGGTACAAGAAAGTCATATTACTTTATCAGAGAAAGTATACATTGGATTTACTCACTAAGACAAGAATGTTAAGTTGTTGAATAGCTTCGACACCAATAGAACTGAATCATAAGTTATGTACTTAGTTAGGTAACACGGTGGATAAAGAATGCTATTAGAGTATTGTGAGACGATTGATCAATTTATTTCATACAAGATCTGATATCACATATTTAGTTAGTATTGTGAGCAGATATATGCATGATCCCATGACAAATCATTAAGAGGCTACCACAAGGACATTGTGATATTTAAAAAAGAGTTTGGATAAGGGACCTTAGTTTAAGGCTAGAGGTCATACCAGAGTGGAAGGTTTTTGTGATTTACATTGGGCTAAATTTGTGTGTATGATAGAAGATCTATGTCTGGCTATTGTATGTTTGTCGGAGATAATGTTATATAATAGAGGAGTAAGAAACAAGACGTAGTCGCCTGATAATCAACAGAAGCGGAGTATATATCAATGGCTCAAACTATTTATGATATTATTTGGATAAAAAGCTTATTAATGGAGCTTTGCCTCTTTATATAAGAACCAATGAAGTTGTGGTGAAATAACAAGCATGCTATAGTTATTGCCAATAATCCAGTTCAACATGATAGGAGCAAAAATGTGGAAATTATTCGATTTTTAATAAAAAAAATTGATATAAATATTTTGGAGTTACAATATATAAAGACTGGTAGACAACTAGCTAATTTCTTAACTAAACTTTAGATACTAAATAATAGGATGATATTTGTAACAAGATGAGAATGGTAGATACCCACCATCCATCTTGAGGGGAGTGTGCAATATTAATAAGTTAGGGGTATATTTGTAAATATTGTAAATATATATATATATTTATTTTTTTAATGTAATTTACTATATACAAGATATTCTATTTTCCAATATTCAATTATATGTAATGCTAATTGTTTTTGTTCAACCTTGAAAATATCAAGTGATCATGTCTAAAAGCAATCTTTTAATTCTTTCTACTCCATCCTAACTATTACTATTTTCTATATTACCTACTTATTAATAAGATGAGGAAGGCTTCCTTACATATCTGCCTCTTCATTCATCCTGTCCGCATTTTTTGCTCATGCAGACATACCTTATGGGATATTTTTTAATCAATGTATTAGAATTATTAGAGTTTTTTTTTTAATTTTTTGACATTTTGGTTGCCTTTCAACAATTAATTGCTAGTTTTATTTTTTTGTTGAATAGTTTGTTATCTATTGTCTTACTATAGTTCTCTGCCACACAAGAGTACTATAAACCCTGTCATTTCTGGAATAAGGAAACCAGGAAAAAGAACCGACAATTTTCATGAGAGAATCGAGAACCTAAGTGAACTGAAAATGGTAAAGAAGGGGTAAGAATTTGGAAATTTGAAATCCCTAATGGCCAAGAAACATCTAAATGCCATGGAAAGGAACCATGAAGAAATTTTAGGTGAAAACCGAGTTGGTTCAAGGTCAACCGAACCTGATTTAGCTTGAATCGGATTAAATCGTGAAGAATAGGTTTAATAATTAATTTTTCTAGGTGGCTTAAAAATATCAAATGTAGAAATTTAAGCCACCATTATATAGAAAATTAATTTAGATAATTTTAATTTTTGGAAAATCGATCAAATCGTGCCTAATTCGACTGATTTTTGTTTTTGGGACACCGAAAATGGTAGGATCGGACCGGTCAACAATCCAGCCGGTCAATGGACCACTGCCAGAGCAGTGTCCAGTCAGCAGTCACGACCAATCAGCACGTGACACATGGCAAAGCATGCCCAATCAGCTACTCAATCAGTGCCTAGAAGCGCTGACGAATCAGAGCGTGACACATGTCCTTCAGAGGAAAAGCATGTTAGCAACAACCGACCAATAGAAGAGTGACACGTGTCATGGTCAACGGTTAGTAGAAACACATTTAGCAGCCATGTAGACACGAACAACCAATGGGAGGCTGCCACGTGTTCAGTCATGGGTCAAAAGTTGACTAGGCTAGTGAGTAGGAAGCTGCATCAACAAAGCTAGCCAATAACGAGGCGCCACGTGGCAAGTCCGCACATGCCTTCCATTTCCAACGAGGGTATATTCCCTCTAACAATGGCTATTTTCGAAGAGGATACACTTAACCAATTTGGAAACCAGTAGAGCCAAGATTCCCCGAGCTTCCTATATAAAGAGCTCCCCTTCATTCATCTTGCTCATCCCTCAAACGCCTAGAGAAGAAGAAGTGCTTAGTTTTCTGATGAAGCTCGAACTAGAGCTACGATTTGAGCATTTTTCTCCACCTTAGAAAGCAAATTTGGTTTCTTTAGAATCCTGAGGAAGTCAGTTACATGACCACAACATCCATTTAGCTCGAGGATCACTAGAGAAGCTCTGACGAGCTCACACATTACCGTCGCTCCACAGCAGTCGACAAACCGAGCTGCTTGAGGTATCCCTAGACTAATTTTGGCTAAACTAAGCTCCCTAGACCACTCCTAGAGGTGCCTCGAGCTTCCCTAAGCTAAGTTGGTAAGTCTCACCACCCCCTCCCCCGCCGCCCTCCGCCGGAAAATACTGTTCACATTGCATTTATACTAAAATTTAAATTATGAAATTCACACTACTCATGCCACCAATTAAGGCGTGATTTGATCTAAGAAGAGAGCAATCCATTGTAATTGAAAGCTTCGATCACCGGCTCTTCACTGGTAAGTAATCAAAGCTTTCTCTCTCTATAACTATTTTCTAGCAAAGCATTGTTTGAGCACATTTGTATGCCAAATGAAGTGTTTTAATGCTTGAAATGATGAGGAAGACATATAGAAGATGATTTCAATCATGAATGGGGATAATTAACCAAGTTTGGGTGGCCAATTGGATGAAACAAGTTTTCGGGATCAAATGGCAATTTTTGGAAAAATTGGGCAATTTGGGAATTTATGGAAAATTGGGGGGCAAATTATCATTCAAGGAAAATTGGGGGACTTTCATGAAATTAACTACCAATTAAGGTTTTTTTTGCTCACCCCAATTGAGGTTCGATTTGCTAATTGGATGGAATTAAGGGCAATTGGCAATTTTTGGAAATTTAGGGACCAATTGCTCATTTTGGAAAAAATTAAGAACCAATTGGTGATTTTAGAAACCCTAGGGACTTAATTAAAAGTAATTAAGTATTAGGGACCTAAAGTCAAAGATTATGAACTTTAGGTACCTAGTTGTAATAAGGCATAACTTAATGGTCTTTTTGCCAAATCATACTTATGGGAATACTCGGACCAAGTAGGATTTGGTTGTTCGATTACTTGTGCAGAGTAGCACATTTGAGATTTTGGAATTTCAGATGGGACGAACACGTCGTAGCTATTAGGTGAGTGGAATTTTCCAACATCATACCCAGTTGGGGTGATTACCACCTTTTCTAAATTAAAAACCATTGTGAGTGGAGGGTTTTGGCATCATACCCGGTTGGGGTGATGAATGCCCTCTTTGAAAATTGAAAACCATTTTCCAGAAATGATCTCCCCTAACTATGTGTAACTGCATAAATATTTTGGGAGACTTTTCTAATGAGAGCTGGGACAGCTCCAATAGGCTGGAGGCCTCGGTTTTGAACTTATAGGGCCTAAGGCCTAGTTTTGAAAAGCTCGTAAACTAGGCTTAAGGCTAGTGGGCATGAGCTAGAGCTTGTAGATAAATATGATTAAAGAGACATGAAAGCATTCATAATCGGCTAATTGTGTGAATCGCCATGGTGTTGAATCTGAATTGACAAAGTAGATGGGCTAGTAGCTATTGAGCCAAGGCCAGGTCAACGGACTAGTTGGGCTAGCAGTTATGGAGCCAAAGCCGAGAGTCAGGGCCGTTGGGCTGTTAGCACCAAAGATAATGGATCATAATCCTAAGACTATTGTTTGTGCATGCATTGTGATAAGAAAAAATTGAGATGCCTAGTTTGGGTAGGGTTGGTTCTAAGGGCTATTGGATGACCTGGTTGAGATAAGGGTAGTTTTGTCGTCTAGTGAGTCGTAAAGCTCGGAGTAGCTTCCAGCACACTGAGACTAAGGCGGGGTTGGGAGAGGTCTCGTCCCACATAGTGGACACGAAGTATATTTGGTTCTGAGGGTCGAACAATTCATGTCCACTTAGACTCTTGGTATAAGTCAAGGACTTCTATCGGGTGGATGGAAAAGATGCGCCAATCAACAAGTGGGTGCAGTCGGTCATAACTACATCTCGCAAACATTTGAACCCTTTATGACAAAGAGCATGTGATTGTTTGTTTAAAACCTATTGAGCAAGGGGAAGTGTTAAAATAGCTGAACTCACATACTAGTGAACTAAAATGATGATATGAAAGTTGTTTTTGAAAACACACCCTAACACCTGCTCATTAAGTTGTAGAAACTCATCACTCCCTTTAAACCTATTTATGGAAAGGAGACAACCCTCAAAGAGTCTCGCTGCCAAGCGTTTAATTCAGGTAATGAAAATTTTAAGCTATTAGTTTTGTATAATATTATTCCTAGCAACCAATGATAGAAGGTACGCCTAACTTCTCACGGTCTTGGAAGTGGAAACACTTCCTTAACCAACAAGAGTGGCAGGTTGCTCTCGGGGTTCCAACCAAACCGGGTTAGGGCATGACAACTTTAGTGGCATCAGAGCTAGGTTCCCTGAAATGCATTATCAAGACTATATAATATAAGAACTAAATGAAAGACTACCTATTTTTTCTAGATGGCTCCTAGAAAAGGAACCGAGAGAACTAGGACTGCCGTCACCGACACTGCCCAAAATCCTATTCCCATAGGAAATCCCAAAGGGGCTTAGACAACCCCACCTCGGCAAAGCTTAGAGCACCAAAAGTTATACGGAGAGCTTACATGAGTGTTTGGGAAGCCCAACCTCGCCCCCAAAGCTTATACAAATTTCCATGTCGGGCCTGAAGAAGTACAAACTCATCCCACCTCCGTTCATATACCACCCCTAATTGACATTCCAAATTATCTCAAAACACTTCATCAATTAGGGTGTAAATCCTTTTAGGGAGAAAAGGACATTGGGGCAGCTATGGACTGGCTAGCCAACATTAAGAAATTAATAGGGATAATAAGGACACCTCCGAAGGAGATGGTAACCCTAGTGGAATTTTTCTTGGAGACAAGCACCAAAAGGTGGTGGGACAATGTAAGGAGTTTGTATACCAGCATGCCAACTTAGGAAAATTTGAAGAAAGGTATTCGGAGGAATACTTGGCTCCACACTTGATCAATGAGAAGAAGCAAGAATTCTTTTGGCTCCAGTAAGGCTCTAATACCATCTCGAAATACCCTCCAACCACCTCAAGGGAATCCAAGGGCACTAAATAGGGGATGAGACACAAGCAATACATCGGGGGTGCCAACTAGGGTTTACAACCTCACACGTGAAGAAGCCTAGAAAGACCCTAGTATCATAACTGGTACTTCCCAAACCCTCCCTGAACAAATCTAGCCAAATTTTGTAATTTCTTATTGTTATAATAAATAAGAAATTTTCATTCACTAAAGGAGTCTTGTTAATTATTGTAATCATGATACGTGCAACTGTGGGGAAGAGAAGTCTACACCATCTTTGACTTAGGGGCGGAAAGGTCCTTTATCAAAGAGAACTTAGTTCCAAATCTTCCTAAAGACTTACATCCCTTGAACAAAGCCTCAACATTCTCACTCCATTAGGAGAAGGGATAAATCGAGACAAGTATTTAAAAGGATGTGAAGTTAAGATTAATGGGGTGAATTTGGAAGTGGATCTAATCCAATTACTGCTAAAGGAAGTAGAGATAATATTGGGAATGGACTGGCTGAGTACTCACTGAGCTAGAGTAGACTATGGAGAAAAAGTGATAACTTTCCACACTCCAAGGATGTTTGGAGTATAATTCGTAGGATATAAAAAGAAAGTGGGAATGCATCTGGTGTCCCATACAAAGGCTCAAAGTATGATGCAAAAGGGATGTAAGGCGTTTCTCATAATAATTACCAATGTGGGTTCAGAAAAGAAAGGACTAAAAGGCATTCCAGTAGTTGAGTGCTACCCGGATGTATTCCCTGAAGAACTACCTGGATTACCTCCAAATCATCAACTAGAATTTACCATAGAAGTAATGCTCAGGACACACCCCATATCACAAGCTCCCTATCATATGGCTCCGACAGAGCTAAATGAACTGAAGGAGCAACTGGCAAGTTGTTGGAGAAGGGTTTCGTATGCCCTAGTCAATCTTCATGGGGTGCACCAGTCTTATTCGTAAATAAGAAGGATGAGAGTATGAGATTGTGCATTGACTACCAAAAGTTGAATCAGGTCACCATTAAAAGTAAGTATCCCCTCCCACAAATTGATGACCTATTTCACCAGCAGAAAGGGGTAGCCTACTTCTCCAAGATAGATTTCTGGACAGGATACCACCAACTAAGAATCCAAGAGGGAGATGTAGCAAAGACCGCATTCTGGCCCTGATATGGGCACTATGAGTTCAAGGTGATGCCCTTTGGATTAACAAATGTCCCGCAGCCTTCAAGGATTTAATGAACTGATTGTTCCAACACCATTTGGAAAAGTTTGTGATAGTGTTTATAGATGACATTCTTATATACTCACGAACCATGGAGGAACACGAGGAACATTTGGCCATCACCCTAAACATACTATGGGAGAATCAACTCTATGCAAAGTTCTTCAACTGTGATTTCTGGCTGCAAGAGATGTGTTTCTTAGGACATATTGTGTCCAAGGACAGAGTTAAGATGGATCCAAAAAAGGTAGAGGCCATATCCGACTAGAAGGCACCAACTAGCCCCATAGAGATACGCAGCTTTTTGGGACTTGCGGGGTATTACTGGAGGTTCATGGAGGATTTTTCAAAGATAGCAGCCCCGTTAACTCACCTTACAAGGAAAGGTCGGATGACACATGTGAGAAGTCCTTCCTAGAGCTAAAGTTCTGTCTAACAATGGCTCTCGTACTAACCTTGCCCAATCCAAGTGCAGGAGAGTACACTATCTACAACGACGCATTGGGATAGGGGCTCATGTGCATACTAATGAAGCAAGGAAAAGTCATTGCATACGCCTTGTGGTAGTTAAAGGTGCATGAGAAGAACTACCCCAACCATGACTTGGAATTAACTGCAATAGTGTTTACGCTCAAGATTTGGTAACACTACCTATACGGGATCAAGTGTAGAATATACACATATCACGAGAATCTTAAATATTTCCTAACTCAGAAGGAGCTCAATCTTCGACAAAGGATATGGCTAGAGTTAGTGAAGGACTATGACCTAGTGACAGAATACCACCCAGAAAGGTTAACATGGTGGCAGATGCCCTCAACTACAAATATAAAATCGATGTGGTACAAATAAGAGCGAATCATAAGGAGTCGGCTTAAGGCAACCTAGGACATGTAGGAGAGCTATGTCGATCATCGGAGAAGGGACTTAGAGTTCGAAGTAGAAGATTAGGTATTTCTCAAAGTATCCCCATAGAGAGGTATACTATGGTTTTAATAGCGAGGGAAGTTGAAACCTAGGTACATTAGTCCCTATGCCATAATTCAGAGGGTGGGACCAATCACATACAAGCTCGAGCTACCTCAAGACATTCAGAGAATACACGACATATTCCATGTGTTAGTACTCCAAAAGAAAAAACATGATCCCAGTCATGTATTAGATCGGCCACCACATGAGTGAGAAGAAATTTAGTCTATGAAGTGGAACTGGTACAAATCCTTCACAGACGAGACAAGAAACTGAGGAACAAGAGGATCCCCATGGTGAAGGTTCTATGGCGGAATTGCCAAGTACAAGAGGAGACATGGGAGACAGAGTCTATCATGAGAGATAGGCACCCTCAACTATTTGTTATGTAAAGGTTTTAGGGACAAAACCCCTAAAAGAAGGGGAGAGTTGTAAACCCAATCCTTTATGGAATAAGAAAATTGGGAAAAAGAACTAACAATTTTCATGAGAAAACTAACCACCTGAGTGAACCGAAAAAGGTAAAGAAGGGGTAAGAACTGGTAAATTTGAAATCCCCAATGGCTAGGAAACATCTAAATTCCACGAAAATGATCCATGAAGAAAATTTAGGTGAAAACTGAGTCTGTTCAAGGTGAACTAGACCCGATTCAGATTAATCTAGATTAAACTATGAAGAACCGATTTAATAATTTATTTTTCTAGGTGGCTTAAAAATATCAAATGGAGAAATTGAAGCCACCATTATATAGAAAATGAATTTAGATAAATTTATAAAATTTTAATTTTTGGAAAATTGATTGAATTGGGCCTAAACTAGGCGATTTTTTTGGGTCACCGAATCCGATCAGACAAGACCGGTCAACGGTCCATCCAGCCAATGGACTACAACCAGGTCAGCACCTAGTTAGCAGGCGTGACCAATCAACACACGAAATGTGGTGAAGTCTGCCTAGTCAACCACTCAATCAACACCTTGAAGCACTAACCAATCAGAGCATGACACATGTGCTTGGTCAATGGTCAAAGGAGGATAACCATGTCAGCAATGATCGACCAATAGGACAATGACACGTGTCATTGTCAACCGTTAGTAGAAACATGATTAGTAGCCACATAGACATGAACACCCAATGTGAGGCTGTCATTTGTCTAGTCAATGGGTCAAAGGCTAACTAGGCTGCTGAGTAGGAAGTCGCATCAGTAAAGCCAACCAATCACAAGTTGCCACATGGCAAGTCTGCATGTGCGAAGCTCGCACACGCGGAATAGTGTCGTCTCCCTCCTTCAAATGATAACACTGTTCTTGGAAGGATTTCCAACTTCCATTTCCGGTGAGGGAATATTCCCTCTGACAATGGTAGCTTTTGGAGAGGATAAGCTTGACCAATTTGGAAACCGGTAGAGCCAAGGGTCCTTGAGCTCCCTATATAAAGAGCTCCCCTTTATTCATCCTCCTCATCCCTCAAATGCCTGAAGAATAATTGCTTAGTTTTCCGATGAAGCTCGAACCAGAGCTCCGACTTGGATACTTTTCTCGACCTCAAAAAGTGAATTTACATTCTTTAGAATCCTGAGGAAGTTAGCAACATGATCACAACCTCCATTCTACTCGAGGAAAATTGAAGAAGCTCTAGCGAGCTTGCATAGTACCGTCGCTCAAGGGCGGTCGATAAATCGAGCTGCTTGAGCTCAAGTCGAGCCATCCCCAAACTAATTTTAACCAAACCAAACTCCCCAAACTACCCCTAGAGGTGCCCCGATTTTCCATGAGCTAAGTTGGTAAGTCCCCTCCGCCGGAAAATACTATTCACAATGTACATGTACTAAAATATAAATTATGAAATTCACACTGGTCATACCACCAATTGCAGCATGGTTTGATCCTGGAAGGATCACCAAAAAGAGAGCAATCCATTGGAATTGAAAGCTCCGAACGCTGACTCTTCACCGGTGAGTAATCGAAGCTTTCTCACTCTAGAACTATTTCTTGGTGAAACTCTCTTTGAGCTCATTTCTAAGCCAAATGTAGTGTTTTAAAGCGTGAAATGATGAGGGAGACATAGGAAAGATGATTCCGATTATGAATGGGGACAATTACCCAAGCTTGGGTGGCCAATTGAATGAAACAAGTTTTTGGGGTCAAATGGTAATTTTTGGAAAAAAATAGGCAATTTGGAAATTTTGGCAAAATTGGGGACCGAATTATAATTCAAGGAAAATTGCTATAATTTCATGAAATTAACTCCCAATTGAGGTCCAATTAGCAATTATTTGAAATTTTGGGACAAATTGGTAATTTTGGAAAAATTAAGAACCAATTGGTGATTTTGTAAAATTAAGGACCTAAGAGAAATTTTGGAAACCATAGGGACTTATTTAAAAGTAATTCAGCATTAGGGACCTAAAGTCAAAGATTATGAACTTTAGGGACCTAATTACAATAAGGCATAAATTAAGGGTCTTTTTGCCAAACCATACTTATGGGAATACTCGCACCATGTAGGATCTCGTTGTGCGAGTACTTGTGCAGAGGAGCACATCCGAGATTTTGGATGTTCGGCTCGGACAAACATGTCATAGCTATCGGGCGAGTGGGATTTTCCAACATCATACCCGGTTGGGGTGATGAGCACCTTTTCTAAATTAAAAACCACTATAAATGGAGGTTTTAAGCATCATACCTAGTTGGGGTGATGAATACCCTCTTTAAAAATTGAAAACCTTTTTCTAGAAATGATCTCCTCTGACTATGTACAACTGCTTAAACATTTTGAGAGACTTATTTGATGAGAGCTAGGATAGCTCCAACCGGCCAGATGCCTCGATTTTGAACTTATAAGGCCTAAGGCTCAATTTTGAAAAACTCGTAAAGTAGGCCAAAGGCCAGTGGGCACAAGCTGGAGCTTGTAGACAAATATGATTAAAGAGCCATGAAAATATTCATAATTGGCTAATTGTGTGAATCACCACAGTGTCGAATCGGGACTGGCATACTCGATGGGCTTTATCGCTATTGAGCCAAGGTCAGGTCGACGGACCGGTTGGACTAGTAGCTATGGAGCCAAAGCCGAGAGTCGGGGCTGTTGGAACCAAAGATAATGGATCATAATCCTAAGACTGTTGTTTGTATATACACTGTGATATAGAACTAACGAGATACCCAGTTGGAGTAGTGTTAGTTCTAAGGGCTGCTAGACGACCCCATTGTGATAAGGGCAATTTTGTCATCCTGTGAGTAGTAAAGCTTGAAGTAGCTTCCTGCGCACTGAGACCGAGGTGAGGTCAGGAGAGGTCTCATCCCACATAGCAGACACAAAGTATATTTGGGTATGAGACTCAGACCATTGATGTCCACTTAGACTCTAGGTAAAAGTCGAGGACTTCTATCGGGTGGATGGTAAAGATGCGTCGATCCACAAGTGGGTGTAATCATCGTAACTACATCTCGCAAACATTTGGACCCTTTATGATAAAGGGTGTGTGATTATTTGTAAATACCTCCTAAGCAAGGGGAAGTGTTAAAAGAGCCGAACTCACATACTAGTGAACTAAAATGATGATATGAAAGTTATTTTTGAAAACTCACCCTAACACCCGTTCACTCAGTTGTAGAAATTCACCCCCTCCCTTTAAACCTTTTTTTAGAAAAGGAGACAACCCTCAAAGAGTTTCATTGCAAATCCTTTAATTCTGGTAATGAAAATTTTAAGCTATCATTTTTTGTATAATGCTATTCTAGGGAACCAATGATAAAAGGTACGCCTAACTTCTCGCAGCCTTGGAAGTGAAAACACTTCCTAGACCAACAGGAGTGGTGGGTTACTCACGGGGTTCTGACTAAACTGGGCTAGGGTGTGAAAAGTTCCCAACTAAGTGTGTATGCAGATATGTCAGTTGCATGCAACATAGAAATTTCACGCTAATAACATTGTTATGTACATGTTCATTATGGCATAACAAGTGGGATACAATTGAAGATTGTGCTGAATTTTCCTTGACTCATCATGTTTACAGGAATACTACAACCTGAATCAGTCGATACTTGAGTTGGTTTTTGCACCTACTGAAGAATGGATTTCACGTAGCGACCAAGATATCATTGATGCTATGAGGAAGCTTGCCAAACTTTTTCTTGATGAAATTTTTGTAGATCAAAGCAAGGCAAAAATTTTGAAATATCGTGTAGTTAAAACACATAGGTACATGAAATGATTTGTATTTAGGAGCAAAATATTTAGTTGAGGTTGTTTCCCAAATACAAAATTCTTAATAACTCAAAAAGAATTCAAGGCCATTCAAACTTTTGTCATGAGCCAAATATTTACGTTTACCTAGAAGTACCTGCAATTTGGTTGACAAACCAATTTTAATTCTAACTCTTTTGGTTGATCCAAAAGTACATAAGCTTGGATGGTTTTGCCAATTCTCTAGAAGTGGGTGGTGTATTTGTTTAGGGAAATTGTTGATGAATGGTGCTGTCTTTTTTTTAGAGGAATTGTTGGTGGATGGTGGTGTCTCTTTTTAGGGGGAATTTTTGGTGGATGGTGGTGTCGTTTAGTTGACCAAAAAATAATAATATGACATGACAAAATTGGTATAAAGCTTAAATTCAAGTACATTTAAGGCAATGAAAATTTTTATGCTAAAATTGGTAAAGCTCATGTACTTTGAAGTTAAAGAAAAATGTCCATATTGGAATTGGGAATGAACCTAAAGTTTGAAATGTTTTAGTAACTGAATAATTTTTAACAACTATGATTTTCAGTGGCACATGTAATTTTTCTCCCCTTTCAAGTTTATATATAAAATTGTGCCAGATTGTGAGCCATGTCGTCCATTGCAAAGATCTCCAATTGAAGGCTTCTACCTAGCTGGCGATTACGCCAAGCAAAAGTACTTGGATTCCATGGAAGGAGCAGTCCTCTCAAGGAAGTTTTGTGCGTTGGATATTGTAAAGGTAAAGTTCTATCAATCTGTATATTTATCTAACCAAAACTACAAGTTTTTTGATGAACCGTTGGTTTTCTATCACAATGTTATGACATTCTTTTTTGATTCAGACATGGTTAGGAGAATGATTAAGCTAAATATATGATGTGCAATTCATTGTTGTAGGATTATGAACTTCTGGTGCTCGAGGGTTGAGTTATGCAGAAGTTTCATAAGAAGCGTATAGTTAATATTATTACCTGCATGTCCTTTTGGCTTGGGGGTGTTTTAGGGTTTTTTAGGGTTAAACTTTATAGTGCGCATATATAGGACACATACTTGGAAATATTTGCCAACTAGCTATATGTAGTACGTGTTAAAATCACATCAATTTTACTCATGTAGCGGGTGTAATGGCATGACCTACATTAGCATTTTCATTTATGATAGAAATATGAAGCAATATAATGCAACATATTCTTATATTGTGACTGATATACAAGTGCTAATAACTATTTCCCATGAGAGCAACGACTCTAATCGGTAACTATGCATGATGTATGAGATCATGCTCAAAGGGTGGAATACCCTGATCAACCACGTCTTACCCACTAGTCCAAAGGTACATCCTTAAGTTCACTTCTTCCGCTTCTTAGGGCAAGATTCTTTCTCTTGAGGGTTCTTGCCCGGGATTTTAGGATTGGGAGTTCCAAAATGCCCAATCATTCCTGTGACTAGTTATTCTCTTGATCATTGAAACTCTTAGTTCGATGTTCTTTCAAGCATTATGTACTCATTTTCATGGGTTTCAACGTTATCACCTTTTGGTCCTATTTTGACTTTTCTTCCATCCGTTGTTTATTACAACCTTGGTCCAAATTTTATGTTTGACCATGTCATGCTTAACTAACTAACTCTTCCCTACTTTATTAATATTTTTCCCTGATCCTGTTGGGTTTACATGTCCCTTATATCATGACATGCTCTAGAACCTGTCTTTGTCCATTTAAATTTTAGAACACTTCCTTAATGGTTGGTCTCAATCTTCCAACCTTTCAGGGATCGTATAACTTTGTCCCTCTTTTCGTATAACTTCTTGACTTACCAACATACTCGGGATTTTTCCTCCATGATGCACTCCTAATATTTGACATCGTCCCTACCTAGGGATTTCCATTCCCTAGTTCATCCTTACTCGCTCATGACCATTTCACGGTTCTTCATTCTGAGTTGATTCCTTATAGTTTACTTATCAACTCCTTGCACTCACCTAGAAGAGTTCCATTTGTTGGTCTCTTCCCCTACTCTTGTACTTCAGAGTAGAGATCTCCATCCATGAACCCACATACGAGATCACACACATGAAACAAGGTCAACCGAGGGACTAAGCTTGGGGAGAGTCGGAAACCACTAACCCCTTTCATTCGTCCTTATGGGTATTTGACCCTAGGGCAACTTTCTGACATCCTTCGATGCTATCCGTCTTGTTTACCCTTTCTTTGGGAATCTTGCGGGTACATCATTTGTACCAAATCCTTATTCCTACTTGTACCCCCTTACCGGTTTGCTTCATTAGGGAGGAGTTCAAATCCTTTTTGTTATGAGATTTCTTGACTTAACTATGAGAGGCTTACTTAATCCTTCCCATGGCTTAAGTTTGGTCATCCTTGACATATCAATGATTATTAATCCTTTTCGGCCATTTGTTGCTTTAGGGATTTCCTTCATTCATATTTTTTTTCGACATTTGAACTTCCTACTCCTCCTTTGCTCGTATCTTTGAGTTGAGGCACGAGATTGCATCCACATGTAGCGTACTCCCAAGGGTATAATTGTCCCTTCATTCTCTTATCTCCTTGTTCCCACATTTATGTTTTGTTTGCATGCTCCTTAGGATCCTACCTTCAACCCGCATTGCTTCTTGTGATCCCCTTAATTGTTGACGTTCTGGGCAGTTGGTTGACTGCCTTGCCTTGATTCCATTATTGACACCTATGGACAATTGGTGAGTTCCTTCTTTTGGTATTCTTAACCTTCCTTATTATCGACCCATCTTACTCCTCTTTCATTTTATTGTGCTCGTCACCCCCCTTTTGGGGCACGTACTTCTCTTATCTTTTCCTCTTTCTCCGACCTAGATACTCCACTTGTCTTGAGTCTTGTGATGTCCCAGATGGCTACCCCTTCCTAGGTTACCCATCCCTTTTTGGGTATGATACCCTTGGTACTTGTTTCTCCTTTTTCGTTCGTCATCTTGTCGAGTTCTAAGGTCTTTCCCAGTGTAAACCTCGTCCTTTCAAGAATGAGAAAAAAAACTAGGAAAACCGAACCATTTAAAGAAATGAAAATGGTAAAGAAGGGTTAAAATGGGAAATTGGAAAATCCCAAATAACCAAAAGGTCATAAAAATCATGGGGAAGAACCATGAAGCAAATTAGATGGGAAAACTGAATCGGTTCAGGGTGAACTGGACCTGAACCGTATTGAACTAGGTTGAACCATAATGAACTAATTTAGATAATTCATTTTTCTACCTGGTTTGGAAATCTCAAATTAGAAAATTGAAGCCACCATCATATATAAAATGAATTTAGAATAATTTAGAAAATTTTAATTTTGGGATAACCAGCGGAATCAGAACTAAACCGACTGATTTTCATCACCGAATCCGGTTGGACTGGACCGGTGCAATCCAGAACAATGTCATCTTCTTCCTTGGGATGACAGTAGTGTTCATCAATGTAGAAACTTTCCTTTCCCAATAAAGGAATATTTTCTCCATTTGGGCATTTTCTAATAAGGATAATCTCGATCAGTATGGAAACTACTAGAGCAGAGGGTCCCCGAGATCCCTATATAAAGCGCTCTCCTCCATTCATCCTCCACACACCTCAAATCATCTCCCTCTCCAAAGTGCTTAGTTTTTTAGCAAGGCAAAAACCAGAGCTCTGACTTGGGCACTTTTCTTAGCCTTAGAAGGAAAACTTGGGTCCTACAGACTTCGGGGAAAGTCAACTACTTGACAACAACCTCCCCTCAACCTAAGGATAGTCAAAGAAGTGTCGGCGAGATTGAACAGTGAAGCAGTTCCATCGGTTCGAAGCTGTCCTATTTTGGCTGTCCTGAATTTAGCCAATTCAAACCTCCTACATCCAAACCAACCCTTGCCTTAGCCCCCAAGGCCATGACATGATCTCTTTAGAGGAGAAAGATGAGCCAATTCGGCCCTCCTCCGTTGTTGCAATTCAGTTCTAGAGAAAGAAAGTAACAGATTTCATTGATCAAATTCCCACTGATTTTGATAGCAATTGTGAAACCCATCACTTTCCCATATGACCGGGTTTGTAAATCGGCTCGGTTTTCTTACTCGGTTTGACCGGTTCTTTTCCCGATTTTCCTTAATTCAAAAGTACGGGGTTTACAACAGACCTTCCAACAGGTTATTGCCTAGTCTGTGCTTGTGACCAATCAATGTGTGAAATGTGGTGAAGTATGCCCAGTCAACTACTCGATCAACATCTAAAGCGTTGACCAATTAGAGTGTGACATATGTCCTTGGTCAACGGTCAGATGAAGAAAATGTACGTCATTGGAAACTGACCAATGGGAGCGTGACACATGTACTCATTCAATGGTCAACTAAGGAGCAGCCTCAATATCAAGGTTAACCAATGAGAAGCTAGCATGTGGCAAAGGTGCTAGGTCTACAACTAAATAGGATGTTAGAGACCTATTGACCAATCAGAATTTGGCAAGTGGCAAAGCCACCTCGGATGTCCACAAAAAATAAGAGGCTGACACATGGCAATGGCACAATGCGCGAGATGGGAAAATTGAAAATTTTAAATTAGCCAATCAAAGGATGCCATGTGTCATGGTCAAGGGGTGGTTACATTCAGTCAATCTCAGAATGCCACATGGAAGCTCGCACATGCATGTGTAGTGTCGTCTTCTTCCTTCAAACATTTGAACAGTGGAGGAGGTGGAAAGTCTCCATAACTTCGTCGATCATTAAACCTCTCTAACAAGGGTGTAAATCAGATAGTTAATGGTTGGTCGATTGATGAATGGATAGGAACCAAAGTCCTCGATCTGCCTATATAAACAGGTCCCCTCCATTCATCCTATACATATCTTAAAAGCTTGAAGAAGATGAACCACCCCAATTTCTGACCATCTCTGAACTAGTGCTCCAACATCGACCCATTTCACCACCTCCGAACATGCAATTGGGTTCTCTAGAATCCTAGAGAAGTCCTCTACCTTGTTTCATACTCATTTGAGCTCAAGGATCATTGGATAAGCATCGATAAGGCCATGCAGTACCGCTATTCGATGGTCGAGTTTGATTAAAAGGTTTCAAGCTAAATTCGAGCCACCCTTAGACCTCCTAAGGTCAGGTCGACCCTTCCACGACTCTCCATGACCAAGCCTCATCCTCTTTGAGCCTTTGAGTTAGGTAATTGCCCCTATCTATTAGTATTATAGTAAATAAGAGAGAAAACTATGAAAGCCTTTGTTCATTGATCATAAAAGGATCCACTCGACAAGAGCTAACTCTCCATATCAAGAGCTCTAACAACCACACCCTTACTAGAAAGATATCAAAGATATCTCTCTCTAGAAATATTTACCGATGAAGCTTCGTTTGACCTCAATTTTCAGCCAAATTGGATGATTAGTAGCATGATAAAAAATAATTAATCAAGTTTAATCGGCCAATTTAATAATTTGAGATTTTATGGGCCAAAATGCAATTTTAGAGAAATTGGTCAATTTGGGGATTTTTATAAATTTGAAGATTTTTGTGCAATTGAAATAAATTGAGGGTCAATTGGTAAATGAGAAGAGTTTGGGGACTTAATTGCAATTAAAAATAATTTTTAGGAATTTAATTTTTTATTTAAAATGAATATAAAGCTTGATTTGTAATTTTGGATAATTTTATTTTAAATAAAATTATTTGAAGGATGAAATTGCAAATAAAGAAAATTGAGGAAATTATGGAAATAATTAGGAATTTATTTGTCAATAAAATAAATTTAGGGACTTATGTGTGAAGTAAAGAAAACACTTGGACCTTAGTGTAAATGTCGAATAATTGATGGATACATTATTTGTGATCATCTATGTGTGAAAGGAAGACTTTTCCTACAACCGTGAGTCCAACCTGAGGCATCGTAAATCCATCCAGGATAAACAAGTCAAGGATCTTGGGTGAATGGGATTTCTGACATCGAGTCTTATTGGACTAATGATGCGTTATTGCTTGCAAGGTTGAAAGCATGCTTGGTTTGAAAAACCTATTTTCCATTAATGTAATCCCCTGACTATGTGAAATCGCTCAAACCAATTTGGGATATATTTTCTAAAGAGAGCATGAAGCATGATTATAGGTCTACCCTTGTATGGTGTATGGATACACATCAGGGGGGGTGATCTATTCTCAACCATCGATGTAGGATATAGGTGAGGCCAATGATCGACAAAGGGTCTATTAGATCTAGTTCTATGAAAAGTGGTCCCAAGGCCAGAATTTTGAAAAGTGAATTGGGCCTAAGGCCATATTTTGAAAACTCATACAAGTGAGACCAAGGCCAGTAGAAAATGGGTCCTATCTCATAAATAAGATTTGATTTATGTGCCTCATAAAATTATCACAATTTGATAATGTTTGTTGAAGTTGTTAAGCTGAAGCTAGGTCGAAGCATGGTGGGCTAGCAGCGCAAAGATAAAGGTCCTAATATAAAAAGACATATGTTTGTGATTGCAATCGTGTGGAACCAAAGAGACATCCGGTTTGAGGTAGTGTTGGTTCTAGGGGTTGCTGGACAACATGGTCAGCACAAGGGAAGTTATGTTGTTCCTATATGTCGTGAAGTTCTAGGAACGTTGTGTGCATTGAGACCGATGGAAAAGGGGAGAGGTCTCGTCCCTCATTAGCGAACAAAAGAATCAATCATGTTTGGGGGTTGTGCAATGGTCCTCACATAGACAATGTGGTGGAGGTTGTGGCCTCTCACCAGGGTAGATGTAAAGGCGCTCCGAACAACTAATGGAACATATCGAGGTCGTAGCCTCCAAGGGATAGGACTATCATAACCAATGAGAAAGATTGTACGTGTTTGTGTTTGATCCCTTTAATGAGAAAGAATGTTTGTGTTTGTGTTATACAAACCATGGTAGGACTATCATAACCAATTCTTCCAATAAGGAATAAACCTACCTTAATCTCGTGGGAAATAAGTAAGTAACTTATATAAAAATCATTTTCTAAAGTTGGGACAAGTGTTGTCTTATTTTATCGAGGCATATAAACCAATTTTAAAAGAAAAGGAAAGTTCTATTTGAGTATGTGCTAAATCATGGATAGGACGTAACGATGTCGTGTAAACCATGCTCACTAAGTTGTAAACTCACCCCCTCTCTTACCCCTTTGAGGTCTTAAATATGTCGAGAAGGACATTAGAAGATGAACTACCAAACTAGTACGTTATTATCCTTACAAGTTATATACAATATTTTATATTCTGTCATATTTTTGAAAACAAAATTCGATGCACTATTTTTCATTATTTTTGGCCTTGCTCATCTCAATACTATGATAACGTAGGTAACATCTATTATAATACTAGGAGGAGTAGCAACAGGATTCTGACAAAACCAGGTCAGGGTGTGAAATTTCTCGTATTGGTGGTAACTTTTTGAATGCTCTAATATAGTTACATAAGCCTCCTAAAAGTTATTCTCAACCTCCTGCTATGTAAGTGTTAGGTTTGGACCTTTAGTCTCAATGTCCAGTTGGGTTCTTAGTTTTTGTGGAGGGGTCTCATCCTCAGTAGACTTTGGGGAGTTCCCTTCCTTTTAGGAATTCATCTATAAGAATGGTCTTGCTATAAGTTTGAAAAACATTTTTTTTATAGAATTTATGCAGAAAATTACTCCCAACACTATTCAAAATATTTCCCATGTTTCTAGACTTTCGAAAATAATTTTTCTTTCAAAAATAAGTTCGAAAATCTTGTACCCTAATACCAATTAAGTTGTCATGCCCCAACCCAAATTGTACTGTTGGAACCTATGAACAACTCGCCACATCTCCTGATACTATGATAGTGACCACAACTATCTCTGTAGTACTAGCAAAAATAAGGCTCATAATAATAGTAAGATAAATATTAGAATATTTTTCCATAATATGCTAGAATCTGTAGTGTTGAGCATAAAACTATATGAGTGGAAACATATGAGGTAGGTAGATCATCTTCGAAAGTTCTCCTTGACACTCTAATGCCTGAAAGGGGTGATGGAGGTGGAGAGTTTGTAACTCTATGAATAGGATTGGCTGAGATTGTGATGTCATGTCCATGACTCAGCACATATTCTAAAATTATTAATAAGGATGCTTTAGAAATTCTTTCTAAATGTTAGATCATCCCCTTGAAATTTGTTCACACACCTTTGATGGGAAATCCTATAATCAAGATTCATGTATATTATAGAAATATATCCTGAAAATAGTTTGGGCACTTTCACACAATCATAGTATTATTGTAAACTTCGTTCTTTGAAGTTAAGGAAATAACAAGAAAGAACCGGTCAAACTGAGTGAGAAAACCGAATCGGTTCACAAAACCGATTATTGAGGAATGGGAAAATTGGAGAAATTTCAACTCCCATGTGACCCTAAAAGATTCATAAATATTGGGAAGGAACTTTAGAACAAAGTGGAAGAGAAATACTGGCCGTTTCGGGTGATCCGGATCCGAACTAGATTGAACTGATTTAGTAACCAAGATGATTTATGAATCGAAACCGATAGAGATTGGGTGAATCGTGAAATATATGGACCACAAGTGACTTAAAAAGTTGCATAAGACATGATAAAGGACTTTAGTATGAGTGGGGGATGAAAATAAAACCAGTTCAGGTGAACCGGATCCGAACCGGATTGAACAAATTTGGACTGGTTTGAACCACTATTGCACCGGATGATAAATTCATTTTTCTATGTGGCTTAAAAAATTCAAATTTGAGATTTGAGGCCACCATTAGATAGAAAATGAATTTAGATAAATTTAAAAAATTTTAGATTTGAAAAATTCAGTCGAATCAGGGGTGAACCGACCAGTTTAAGCTTTGAACCTGGTTTGGACCGGTCTGGTCTAGTTTGGAATAGTGTCACCTTCTTCCTTCAGATGACTACACTGTTCACTCGTCGGAAAATCGCTCAGCACTGGCAATGCTGAAAAGTCTCCAGCTAGGGAGTTTCAGTTAATGAATGACTGCCATTAAGGTGCCAATCAGACGTCCAAGAAGTCCCTAAGTTTCCTATATAAAGAGCCCCTCCTCATTCATCCTCTCCACACCTGAAAACTCCATTCTCTCTCCGCTGCTCCAATTTCTGGTGAAGCTTGAACAAGAGCTCTGACTTGGGCACTTTTCTAAGCCAAACAATGCAAGGTAGGGTTCTTTAGAAATGGAGAGCAATCAACTACATGCCTGTAGTCTCCATTTGTTTCGAGAGTCGCCAGAGAAGCACTGACGTGATCGAACAGTGAAGCAGCTCTGGCAAACCGAAGCTGCCCTATTTCAGCCTAGCTGAAATTGGCCAATTCGAGCCTTTCTCAGGCCAAACCAAGCCCTCCCAATACCTCCACAGCCCTCCAACAATTGAATTAGATCTGAAAGTTAAGCCAATTCGGCTCTACTCTGTAATTTCTGACTGGTGCTAGAGAGAGAACCGATAGAACTTCGATGATAAAATTCTCACTCAATTTGGCATCAATTGATGTAATTCTTGATTCTAGGATGAACCTTAGGATGAGAGCTATCTGTCCAAAATGAAAGCTCGTACCGTCGCACCCCCGATGATAAGCTTTCTTTCTCTACATCCAATTTTCTGGCAAACCTCTATTTGAGCTCATTGCAACACCAAATCGTGCGATTCAAAGTGCAATTGAATTATATGAAGGTGTAGGAACTCCAATTTAACTTCACTCTCAACAATTAAACTCATTTTATCAGTCACATCAAATCATATTCAGTAGAGTTAGAAGGTTGAAATAGGGGGAAAATTAGGGGAAATTTGGGAATTTAAAAAATTAGAGAGACTAAAGTGCAATTTCATAAAATTGAGAACCAATTAGGCATGATAAGGATTTTGGAGGACCAATTGGGAAATTTTTGGAATTTTTAGGGCAAAACTTACCATTTTTGTAAATTAGGGGCAAAATGGTAATTTTGGAAAAGCTGGGGACCAAATTGGAAATTTGGGAAATTAAAGACCTTTTGTGATTTTGAATAAATTGAGGTCCTAAGATAATTTTAAAAGTTTTGGGACTCAATTTGAGGAAAACCTGCATTAGGGACTTAAAGTTAAAGAAAATTAACTTTAGGGATCTAATTGCAAATAAAGGAAGAGTTGTTTTTCTCATTCATTTGGTATGAATGAGGGCTATTAGGCCAAAGAATGATGAACAATAATGTTCATATCGTGTAGGAACATGAAGTACCAAGAACGCTAGCTAAGTTCGAGTAAGCACAACCAGTCGGCTAGGAGGAATTTCACTACACGATTGGGTGAGTGGTATTTTTATATCATACCCGTTTTGGATGATAAGCACCTCGATAATGAAAACCCACTGCTAAGTGGTATTTTAAACATCACACCTAAGATGAGTGATGTGAAAATCACACGGAAAAAACTACTTACCGATTGTAAGTAGATCATACCTGGTTGGTATGATGAAACTTCCTCGAAGAAAGTGGAAAACCTATTCGTTGGTTATGAGCGGAGATGTCCTCATACTCGGTTGGTATGATGGACAGTTGAAAGATATATTTTTTTTGAAATTTCTCTTTCGTGACTGTGTGCCACTGCATAAACATTTTGGGAAACCTTCTTGACAAGGGCTCAAATAGCTCTGTTAGGCTGGAGGCCTCGGTTTTGGAACTTGGGGCTATTATGCCCAATTTTGAAAATCTCGAACAGTGGGCCCTAGGCCGGTAGGCACGAGCAGGAGTTCATAAACAAACATGATTTATATTCCATGAAAACTTAAGTAAATGAATTGTTTGGCCATGGAACCAAGACAAGAATGACATATTCAGTCGACTAGCGGCAGTGCGATATGACAGGTCTCCGGACTAGTAAAGACAAATAGTTGCAGGTTGAGTTGAGGGTTGGGGCTGTTGGACCAGTGGCACCACAGATTATATGGCATCATGTGAAAATTGTTGATTGAACATGAACTATGTTTATGGGACCTTCAAGACACCCAAGAGGGGTAGTGATGTGTCCTAGGGCCCTAGACAACCTGGTGGATATAAGAGCAGTTAGTCGTACCAAAAGCCTTACAAAGCTTGACGTAGCTTCAAGCGCATGAGACTGGGGTGGGGTCAGGATGAGGTCTTTGTCTTAATATAGACACGGAGATTTGCTATGGGATTGAGGGTTAGATGTCATGAAGATCCACTTATTCTCAAGATAGAAGTGGACGTGCTTCTATCTAGATGGCCTGTAAAGTCGCTCCGATGCCACAAGTGGGTTTAGTGGACAACTTGGTTGATGATTGTGTGTTTGACCTTCATGATGAAGGATGTGTGTTGAGTGATGACACACCATGGTAATAAGAAATGATTTTGAAAATTGAGATTTTGAAGATGAACAATTTTAAAGGAATTAAGGAGTCTGACACACTCCAACTTGAAAACTATTTTTTTTAAACTCCATTTTTAAAATACCCATTTACTGAGTTGTAGAAACTCACCCCTCTTTTCTATCCATTTTTTAAGAAAAGAGAAAATGACTAGGAATAACACCGAGCCTTACCCTCTGTCAAGTACGCTTAATTACTCTTAAGCTTGCATTTTATTTGATATATGTCTTTCTAGGGAACAAGGTCAAAAATATATCTGGCTCCTCTTAAGTAAGAGAAGAGGGGAACTCCTCTTAAACTTAGAGATGGTAGGTTGTTCATGGGGATCTGACCAAACCGAGAAGGGGCATGAACACTATTTTTCTAGAAAAAGGGTTTTAAGCAATTATGTTGTTCAATTTTTTAGTAATAATGCATTATTGGCCCAATCGGTGTCAATGAAAGAAATTCCACTCACCCGTATTCTAAGACTTGTTTGTCCCAACAGATTTTCGAGCCTTGTGTGCCTTTCCTTTGCATGAACGAGTAGGTGATTAGTCCCTATAATAAATTGGGAAATTTAGTCCCAAATCTTAGGGTAATTACTCTTAAGACCCTTAACTTTTTATTAATTGCAATTTGACCCAACGAATCTTAAATCTTTCCTTTGGGACCCTAATTTCTCCTTATTTCCAATTAGGAACTTAATTTCTCAATATTTGGAGTTTAGTCCCTAGCTTTTCAAAAATTACAATTTAGTCCCCAAACTTTAAAAAATTATAATTTAGTCCTCCAACTTGATTATCATGAAACCTAGTTTAAACCTTCACCCATTTAGACCTAAATATGATTCTTATCATCTTCCTCATGTTCTCATGATTATCTCAAGCTTTGATTCATCCAATTTGGCTTAGAAAAGACCCTAAATGGAGATTCGCCAGAAAATATTTCTAGAGAGAGAAAGCTTCGTTTATTTACCGGTGAGGGCTTAGTGGCCGGAGTTTTTGATACATGATGCTAGCTCTCCTCCTCAAGATCCTCCTTGGATCAAACAACACCTTGATTGGTGGTCTACTATGCGAATTTCATTGGGTAAATTTCTGGTAAAAGCGCACTATATATAGTAAATTTCGGTGAACAACTGCGGTGAGGACTTATCACATTGGTGCAGGGGAAGTATGGGCTCTATTGGGAATGGTCAGGAGGGTTGGTATAACTATGGCTGGTTTCAGTGCAGCTCAAATTGGGATCGAAATATTTTGGGTTTAGTCAGTCTGTCAAGTCGCGGTACTGTGCAAGCTCATATACGCTTCTCCGATGTTCCTTGAGCCGAACGGAGTATGCAGTCTATTAGAGGACTTCTTCAGGAATCCATGAAACTAGAATTAATGATCTATGGTGATGAAAAGTATTGACATTAGAGCTCTGGTTCACATGTAATTTGAATTTGGAGCAGTTTAGGTTCAGAAAACTTTCGAGGTGTGAAGTGGACGAATGAAGAGGAGCTTTTTATATAGGGAGCTCAGGAATGGACATTTCTATCCATTCCACCACCATTAACCTATTAACTCCCCAATTTAACTCTTTGTTGGATCTATTTATTGTTCGTTGGAGTTAAGGCGACCTTTCTCCTTCCTTTTTTTTTAATTATTTAAAAGTTGCAGAAGAAACTATGTGCACGTGTACGTGTTTTGCACGTGCTTGTTGCCACGTGGTACATAGTGATTGGTTTGAGTTGATGACAAAACATCCCAATCAGCACCAAGGTCATTCATTACCCTGTTGACTTAACACATGGTGACCTCCTATTGGTCGCTAATTCTAACGTGCCAGTTGACCGAATCTAGTCGTGTGATAACTATTATGACTTTTCTATATGGTGTCCTCTGATTAGTTGACTTAAATAAATCAAATTTTCCACCTAATACATTGTTCCATTGCCATATGTCCTCTCATGATTGGTTGTGGCCATTTGACGTGGCTTCGCCATGTGTCAATCACTGATTGGTTAGTCCTTCTCGATCATCCTAGTTGTCTACTTACCTGGCGCACCTTCCACATGTCACACTTTCATTGCTCAGTCCAACTAATGGAGATTTTTTCTGATTGGCCACTAAATATAGATACATATCAAGCTCATATTGATCAATTCCCAATGACATGGATTTTCTTTAGTGGACTATTGAAGAGGGACACATGTCATGCTCTGATTGGTAAGTACCTCCAAACGCTGACCTCATAGCTAATGAGGCTCACTTCACCATGCATCTTGTGCTGACTCGGCGCTGACTTGGCAAGTAGTCCATTGACGAATTCCTCATTCAATAATATGTCAGTTCAAGCCTAATTCAACCGGTTTTATAAAAATTAAAAATTTTAAATTCCTTTTCTACATGGTTGTGATCTCAATTTCCTAATTTGATATTTTTGTGTCGTCCTAAAGAATGAATCATTGAACTTGTTCTTCTTGGTTTGGTTCAATCTCGGTTCACCCTAATCTAGTCCATTTCTCACTTCCAATTTGTAATTTGACAATTTTCTTCAATTTTGGAATTTTAATTATCACTTAAGATCACTTCAAATTTCATTTAGTTCACTCTGGCTTTTCATGTTCTGGGAAATTAGTGTTTACATTTGATCTTTGTTGTAGATCACCCGATAGAACCCTTAGTTCATCTCTCATTGATTCTAAGCTTCATTTGCAATTGTGAGACTCTCGATCTCACCTCCATTGTCCCATTCCAGTACACACTCAATCCATCTTCTTCTTATGTTGCCTTTCTACAATCGAGGTTCCAGGTTTATGGGTAAAGGTTGTACTAGTTTGCCTCCTAGGGAGGTTCTTGCCCCCTACTTGCCTTGGTAATGTGGTATGGCTTTCCCTCCTCACTCTTACACCAGACAAATGCCTGAGGTTTCCTTTTCTCAAGCTTTTAGTTGTCCCTAGCATCTAATTGTGACCTTAGTACAATTATTGGAAGGGACCCATTGGCCAATGTCCACAAATCTATTCCACTTTTGGAATGATATCTTCTTGACCTCTCCCTTGTCCTCCTAACAAAGTGGATTCACGACTGACCTGACTCTTACTCATTTGCAATAAAAAATATATAAGCCTTACATAGTACTTTCCGGGTATATTATTTTTCGAAAATGCTTTCACTTTCAAAAAACCAAATTTGAAAAAATATTTAGCTCTAATACTACTTCAGTTGTCACACCTCGACCCGATTTCTCTAGTCGGACTTTAAGACAACCAGCTAAATCCTCCCGTCTTTACAATAATGGGCACATCATCATTGTAATTCTAATATGGTGTAAGGTGTAAAATAAAACAACTCAATTTATTTTCCAAAAATAATTATTTAAATACTTTGAAAATAAACTTCATAAATCATATTGGGACCAAGTACTGAATGTAATGTGTACCTTTATTTTTGGTTGGCTTTTTCAATTATCCACATATCATTTATCACCTATATTATATGGAAGGAGTATTTGGAGACGAATGAGTTCGACAACTCAGTGAGCGGGGTAGCTAACATCATGACATAATGTCCACGACTCAACACATGCTCAAAATAGGTTTCCTCGGAGGTTTAGTAAAAACAAGGGTTTACCACAAATAAGCTTACAGCTTAAAATAAATAAACTTGTATATGACAAGTTTGTAATCTTTTCAAATCCATCAGCAAGAACCTATCATCGGGTTCATAACAAGTCAAAAGAAATTTACTTGTATTTGATAAACATATATCACCCACATGGATATGCATAAAAATACTTTTACTTTTAATCCCAATAGGTTGAGGAGTCAATTTTAACAAGTTACTACTTGTTTTATCAATAAAAAAAACTTTCACTTGGTTTTTAGTTAAATCTCTGTACATGTATCCGACACGCTAAAATTAAGTTCCTTCCTCCCCATAAGAACTTTCATAATTTTTTATTCAATGTAAAATTGACATACATTTGTATCTAACAAAAAATCATATACTCTTTTCTCATTAAAGGGATCAAACAACCGCAAAATAGACCATGTGAGGCTACAACCTCGATCTATCCCATTTGTGGCTTGTAGCATCTTTACCGTTCACCTTCGTGAGAGACTATAGCCTCTACAACATTGATGCGATGTTACAACCTCAACCATTTGTCTATGTAAGCACCATTGCAAAACCCCCCAAACATTTTTTATAAAAGTGTATGCTATAGAGACTTTCTTCTCCACCAAGTCAATTGCGCAATGGGACTACCAGATCCCCATGACATGCTAGACTAGTGATGTCTTCCCTTGTTCTGTCCCTACTATCAAGCAGCCCTTAGAATCATCATTACCCCCATATCGAGCATCTCATGGTTCCGTGTCATAAATAATCACAAGCAATAGTCTTATTCTGTAAGACATTTATCTTTGTACCACCGACCTAACGAGCTACAACTCGACTTTAGCTTAGTAGTCTTATGCACAATTAATATATCAACAATTATCTATGAGGCATGTCTCGTTTCCATTGGCATTGGGCCTACTTTCATGAGTTTTTCAAAGTATGGCATTAGGCCTATGTATCTTTTTAAAAATGTAGCATTGAGCCCACTAGAGCATCATAACTCATGTAAGAAATATATTCCCCAAAAATAGTTTTTAGTTGGGTTCAAGCAATTAAGGGGAATTATATTCCAAATATATTTTTAATTATTAAGGAATAATAAAAATGTGAGTAATATCGCATCATATAGTTTAATCGGTATTGATGCCAGAAATCTCACTCACCTCTTATCTTGACACATGTTCGTCCCAGAGGGATTCCCAAGTCTTCATGATCTAGTAGCATGATTGTCTACAATTTGCTCCCTTCTAGTTGCAATATGGTACTTAAAGAATTTTGAGATCGCTCTATAAACTACGGGATTTTCCCATACTCCGATTATGCCTTCAAGGGCATTATTGTAATTTTGGCATTATGACTTTATTTGCCCTCCCTAATAGGGCCTTGATGACATTCTCGTAATTTACCCATATCTCAAGGGCATTTTGATTATTTAAATTTCCCATGGCATGCTTGTAATTTCATTAACTTTAGAAGGGCAATTTGGTAATTTAGCTAGGTTGGCATAGGTTGTAAATACCTTGAAATTCTAGGGTATTATGGTAATTTAGTTGTGATGGCAAGGACGTAAATATAATAAAATTCTAGAGGCATTATGGTAATTTGTCTTAGTTGGGCACGCTAGAAAGTTTCCCTTGATTTAGTGGGCAATTATGTCCTTTGACATTGTGGGCATTTAAGTAATTTTATTTTCCCCCACTTCATATGATCAAGGTTACTGAATCTCCATGGCATTTACCTTCGAAAATTTTCTCAACCCCAAACCGAATGTGCCCCGCTTAACACTCACACCTTCTATCATCATTTGCCTATGAATCCCTTCTCCAAACGATCAACTCTTGGCTCATGCTCATGCCCATTATTCAGTTATATCCTACATGTATACGAATACTCATCTCTTTCCATCATTCCAACTCTCTAGTTCATGCCAATTGCAACCCTCAACACCGTCGTTTGCTTATCCTAGTAAGTTCTTCCCTTCATTCCCTTCCTTCATTGTGTTTTATTTCTACAGGTGATGATCTAGCGAAGCTTAGGTGTCATCTTGAATTTGTCAATCTCATATGTATGGTCTGATTGGTAAGTCTCTAAGCTCTCGATGTCATCTTCATTGTTTATTTAAGGTTAAACGCACAATTCTTCCAATTAATGAGGATATTGACCCCTTAAATGTGTATAGAAATCCCTAAGCCTCTTGTCTGTCTCAACTAGTTCCTGTCTTACCCTAATTTTTATGTTGGTATCATTCTTGGTCAGAGGATTGGCTTAACTTCTCAGCTCCATCCTCTACTCATCCCTGAGATTACTCGACATTCTCCTTTAGCTCTTGCCTAGGCAACATTGTATTCTTTTTTATATGAACCCTGCCAATATATTGACGACACCCTACATCAAATATGGAAAAGACCCCAAGAGTTTCACGATGCAAGTAATATAAAGATGGATTATACATTGTTTAGGTGTGAAATAAGGTACATGATAAATGTAGAAACCACACCCAAATCCTCTAAAAATAACTCTTAAAAAACCCTGATGAAAAGGCAGATTGCTTGAATGCCATAAGTAAAAAAACCTAATAAGTTCAAAAGTTCTGTTAAAAGAAAAAGAAGACATAATCCTCACAATATTATTGAAATCAAAGATGTGTACTTTACAAGATTATGGATTAAGCCTTTTATTCGTACTTATAATACCAATTATCATAAACAAAAAAAGAAATAAAATATTATGGTTGACATGTCAACCTTTAATTATTCATATATAAAATATTTCTAGGATATTTATAGTATATTTCATTACAGGTATCTAAGATAATAAATATTTTAAACTTAGTATATTATCTTATACATATCTAGAAAATATATTATTTTATTCTTCAATATTCTAGAAGATTTATTATATTAATAAATCTCACATTTGAATTGTAGCCCTCTTTTGGGCTCTTGTTGGACTCTTCTATTGGGCTTCTAGTAGGGCTTTCTACAATCGCTCTAATTAGCCCATAGAATCCTTCTTTAGTTATTTTAGCCCTTAACCTTGTGATTAGTCCTTGCGAATTTGTAGCATCCTCAATTGGATTTACATCATGTTTCCTCCCAGGTGTTGGAGTGGTACCTCTTTTGAGCGCTCGTCCAGGTAAGCCCCAATCAGTTCTTACTTCAATTGCCTTCCTCGAGGTCTTTGAAGTCCTGTAGCTTGAAAATTTAGTCATTCTTCTTCTTTGTCCCTACCTAATTCTTGAATGTTGCATCTTCCTCGAACATCTAAGTTAAATTTTTGTATGATTCAGGCTTCCTTAGAAATTATGAATCCTATTAACAGAGGAGGGGTCTAGTGGTTGGTGATTCTAATAGTTGGGTCTTCGATTCCTCATGCCCTTCTATTATGTATCACTCATATCATGTTAATTTCCTTTTGTTTATTGCATGTTTGTTCGAGTTTGTTATATAGGAGTAGAGTTGCTGACCTCTATGGAGGTAATTTATTCTTACCTTAGAATGTCAACTTTTAATTTAATTGAATGAGAAGGAATCTAATCATTCACCATCCTCATTTATGGTATCCTTTATAACAAGAGACATTTATATTTCATTCATTCTTCTAATTGAATTAAACTCTTAGTTTCCGTGCATAAAAATTACCTCACCAATATATTGAGGCTGATTTTGTTTTCTTTGGACTTTTCTCAAACCTGCTCATATTGGATCCGGTAAGGCATTTGATCTTATAGGTTAGTATATGTTAGGTTTTTTAGACTTCTCTCAAGTCCAACCTACCTAAACATTTAGATTGGTCAGAGATGTTTATTGCAAGTCATGGGCCATGTGGGTGGGTTTTCCTAGGATTTCTCCCCAATATCTCTAATTCAATAGAAGGTTGGATTTCAAATTGGCCCCTCCAGTGAGCTTATGGTTAAGCTCACTTCTTCTATTTTCCTCTGACCCTATGGTATATACACCACAAGCTCCTTACTAAATTTCCATGTGCTTGTTTCAGGGTTCTTATTATACATTTCATGTTTTTATATGGGTGTGCTATGTGGTTTAACCTCTTTAGATACAACATGTCATAATGGCTTTTGTCTCCCTTGACAACGCCACGCCTAGCCCCACTTCTAGGGCGGGAATTTCTCATTCCATCATATCCGACTCTTCCTCTTGTAAGCCTTCTATATCTATAAATTGGATAAGGTAACATTATATTTAAATGTTTCTTTAAATTCTCTTTCTTTTACTCATTATAGTTTTTTGTTCGAACGCCTGATGGAAGTTTCACAAGTTTAGTTTTCACTGATTACTCCAAGAATCCTTCAGGTCAAAGATCTTAGGTAATTCACTTTACTTTTCTTTATTGTTTAATTCATTAACAATTATGATAATAAACTTTATCATCTCATAGGTTATAATTTTACCTCATTCATAAATGAGCATAAAAATGAATTTTTCTGTTGAGTTTGAGTCCCTCTGGAGTGGTTCTCTTTCATTGGGTTCATTTCAGGTTAAGGTAATATTGGTAGGCGAGTTATGATGTACTATCTAAGTTTAGGTTCAAACTTAGTTTCATTGGACTTACAGATGAGTTGTTGTCTCATATACTTCCATGTTCCAGATTCTCGTTTGTTTAATCATTGCTTTAGGAATTGATTCAAAGGTACTAAAGGCAAAGGAACTGGTTATAATTGGGGACCCTAACATGCTTTACGTAGACTAAATATACTAATAACAAAAATCGGTACATGGATGTGATTGAAATTCTCAGGTAAGTCTTACATCCAAATTTGGGATTCTTTCTCTTTTATTTAACTCTCATTCACTAAAGGATGAGTATAGTTTTAAGAGGAATTATCTCGCCTATTTTCACAATAGTCTAATGCTAGTTTAGATCTCTTCAATAGAGCTTAGGAATCAATTAAAAATGTTAGAGGATTTACTAGCATGAATGTGACATTCCTACTTATCATATCTCATCATTTAATCTATGTGTAATTGGTTTATAACTTACCTCATAGGAATTTCATACTGACCTAGACTATACTTAACACGCCCATGCTTAAATTAGAAACTAAAGGTTGATATTTAGGTATGCCATGAAGGAACAAGGCTTGATCTTTGGAGTATGGGACTTTGAGGTTAGTTTCCCGCAACCTTTTCTTATCTAAGTCCAAATTCTAATTGGTTGTATTAGAGTTGTAATTTACGTTAGTGAATCTTTCACATGAAAGTCAATTTTGTATTATGGGAGTGTACTCACCTCATTGATTTGCTTTATTACCACTTGTGTGATACTCGACCCATATATTTGGATTTGTTTGTATGTATCATTCATTTCAGACCTTTTGGGCTTAATGTATTGTTGTTCACTTGATTTACAAATTGTAATTTTTTAGCCCAATAATTATAATGCCTTGTTAAATCTATCCATATATAAACATCCATAAATTATTTAATTAATAAATTTCAAGAATTTAACTTTGATCCACCAAGTTAGTTATCCCAAACTAAATGGTTACCCTTAAATAACTCAATTATTTTCGTTCCAATTTTGTTAAATCAGTTGAGTTTTAAATTAACTAAAGTTTCGATTCAATTTCTCATTCAAGATTTTCAGTTCAAATATTCTGGTGTTACACAAGGACCTAAACTTAATTAAAGAATGTTTAGTGACCTAAATGAGATATATGTGGGTCAAATGTATCCTTAAGTGTCATTGTTGTCTATATATGTTGATTTAGTTACTAGGGCACGCAGTATGTCATTAGACCCAAGTATAGGGCTTATTGCCAATTATGTGATATGAGGAGAAGGTCGAGTGACAAGTCGGGCTCCTAAAAAATGTGATTGATATGTTTATATGTTTATTGAACAATCGAGACATGGGGTAGACTATGAGACCTAAGTATAGGGTGGTATACCCAACTATGTGATATGGAGAGACGGACGAGTGACAGGCGGGACTCCCAATATTTATTAAACAATTTAGGGAGTCTATCAAATGAAGGACCGAACTCCCATGTATATCCATTTTAATGAGCATGTTGATTTGATGCATAATTGTGTGTGTATGTGATTTGGGGAGCCGCGTGAGAGATGCATCGAGCTCTCCGTAATGAGATATTGTAAGCACCATTACGTGATTTGGTCATGAGCACCATGAGTATGACTATGGGTCATCTATATTCTTGTTGTGAATATCGGTAGAAGATAGTGGGGGTGACGGATGGACGCCTAAGTAGTTATGTCATCACCCAAGGAAAAATGGAAATGAGACCGGGAGTGTTTGTATTGTCACGCCCCGACTCAGTTTGGTCGGATCCCCATGAGCAACCCGCCATACTTCCCAGTTAATAAGGGTTTTCCCCTCCTTTAAACCCGAGAGGAGTAAGGCATCCTTTAAACCTATACCTTTCCTAGAATACATAAATCAAAACTGCTTAAAAATTTTAACTTACATACATGTCTTGCAGGTTTGACTAACAGGAGGTCTTTGGGTAGGTTTCCATTGGTTACCTGAAAAGAGATATAAGGGAGGAGGTGAGTTCAACGATACAGTGAATAGGTATTTAAAGTTTAACTTTTAGGAAAATATTTGATGGGAATGTGACAGACTCCTTATTTTCTTTTAAAATCTCTTATTTTCGAAATCTTAGTTTCATAACCATTACTCACTCCTCAACCATAACTAGTGTGTTTGTCAACTAACACATACCCTTCATCATGAAGGGAACATACATGAATAAAGCTCAGTGTTCATATGAGGACAGAGACCATATCTCCATCTCATGAGTATGAAACTCAAACACAGAAGCTTCATGAAATCCCAAACATAGTAGTTTCATGGAGAACAAACACAGAAACTCTGGGGAGTACAAACACAGAACTCCATGACTAACTAGTATGACGAGAAACATAAACCCAATCGCTTCTCTTTTCCTTATCGCCACCATGTCATCCAGTCGCCCTTAAGACGCATCATTACCCCTTTTGGGAGTCTTAATCATCCCGAACCTCAAGTGCATGCACAAACAAAGTTTTTCCTCAAAAGCCATTTAATCTTTGGTGCCACTGGTCCAACGGCCCTAACCCTCAACTCGACCTACAGCTATTTGTCTTGACTGGTCCGTCAACCTGTCATGTCACACTACTACCAGTCTATCGAGTATGTCGGTCCTGTCTTGGTACCATGGCCAATCAATTTATTTATATAAGTTTTATGGCTCAAATCAATGTTTGTTTACAAGCTCTTGCTCATGTCAAATGGTCCAGGGCCCACTGTTCGAGATTTTTAAAATCGGATATATTAGCCTCAAAGTTCAAAAATCGAGGCCTTCGGCCTAACAGAGCTATTCGAGGTCCCATCCAGAAGGTCTCCCAAAATGTTTAAGCACTGGCACAAAGTCGGGGGAGAGCACTTCTGACAAAATATACTTTTCAACTATCTATCATACCAACCGAATATGAGTATATCTCCATTCATAACCGATGAATAAGTTTTCCACTTCCTTCGAGGAAGTTTCATCATACCAATCATGTATGATCTACTTACAAGTGGTAAATAGTTTTTCTGCTTGATTTCCACATCACTCCTCTCAAGTGTGATGATTAAAAATACCACTTAATAGTGGGTTTTCATTTTTGAGGTGGTTATTATCCCAACCGAGTACGATATTAAATTCCCACTCACAACCGATAAGTAGGTTTTCCTTAAATAAAAGTGTTCATCATCCCAACCGGTATGATGTATAAGATCCTCACTCACCCGTTAATGTAGTGAATTTCCTCTTATTTGGCTTGTTGTCCTTACTCGAACTTGTCTTAGCTGGCGTTCTTGGTACTCCGTGTTCCTACATGATATGAACATTTTTATTCATTATTCTTTGGCCTAATAGCCTTAATTCATTCCAAATGAATGAGAAAATCAAACTTTTCATTTATTTACAATTGGGTCGCTAAAGTTATTTTTCTTTAACTTTAAGTCCCTAACGTTGGTTCTTCCTCAAATTGAGTCCCAAAACTCTTAAAATTCACCTTGGGACCTCAATTTATTCAGTTTCACAAAAAGGGGTTCAATTTTCCAAATTTCCAATTTGCCCCTACTTTACAAAGATGGTAGTTTTGCCCCAAAAATTCCAAAATTGCCCAATTAGTCCTCAAACATCTTTATTATGCCCAATTGGTCCTCAATTTTATGAAATTGCACTTTAGTCCCTCAAATTTTTGAAATTCCAAAATTTCCCCCAATTTCAACCATCTAACTTTACTAAATTTGATTTCATTAAATTGATCGATCAAATGGGTTAAATTGTTGAAATTGAAGTTAGATTACAGTTTCTGCACCTTCATACGATTCAATTGTACTTTGAATCGCACAATTTGGTGCGAGAATGAGCTCAAATGGAGCTTCGCTCGAAAACTGAACTTAGAAAGAGAAAGGTTCGAAAGCTTACCGTCGGGGGCACGACAGTCCGAGCTTTCAATCTGGGCAGATAGCTTTTGTCCTGAGGTTTCTCCTTGGATCAAGAATTGCATCAATTGATATCAAATTGAATGAGATTTAGTCATCAAAGTTATGTTGGTTCTCTCTCTAGCACCAGAATTTAGAGAGTGAAGCCAAATTGGCTTAACTTTTTGCTCTAATTCAGTTGTAGGAGGGTTGTGAAGGTGTTGGAAGGGCTTGGTTTAGCATGAGGAGGGCTCAAATTGGCCAAGTTCTGCTTGGCCAAAATAAGGCAGCTTCGATCTACTGGAACTACTTCACTGTTCAATCACGCTGGCACTTCTCCAGCGACCCTCGGAGCAAATGGAAACTACAGGCGTGTAGCTGACTTCTCCCCAATTCTAAAGAACCCAACCTCACCTTGTTTGGCTCAGAAAAGTGCCCAAGTTAGAGCTCTAGTTCGAGCTTCATAAAAAATTGGAGCAGTTGATAGAGAATGGAGTTTTCAGGTATGGAGAGGATGAATGAGGAGGGGCTCTTTATATAGGAAGTTTGAGGACTTATTGGTCATCCGATTGGCACCTTAATGGCGGTCATTCATTGCCTGAAACTCCTTGGCCAGAGACTTTTCAGCTTCGCCAATGCTGCGCAATTTTCCAGCGAGTGAACAATGTTGTCATCAGAAGGAAGAAGAGAACACTATTTCGAACCGGACTGGACCGTTTCGAACTAGGTTCAAAGCTTAAACCAGTTGGATAACCCTTGATTTGACTGAATCTTTCAAATCTAAAAATTTCTAAATTCATTTTCTATTTAATGATGGTCTAAAATCTTAAATTTGAATTTCCTAAGCTATCGAGAAAAATGAATTTATTATTTGGTTCAATATTAGTTCAAAACGGTTCAATCCGGTTCACTTGAACCGGTTTGGTTTCCATCTCCAATTCATCCTAAAGTCCTTTTTCTTGACTTTTGTGACTCTTTAGGTCACTCGGGATCCATAAATTTCCTAGTTTACTCTTTCTCTATCGGTTCCGGTTCATGAACTAACTCGGTTCATAAACCGGTTCAATCTAGTTGGATCCGGTTAATCTAAACCGGTCTAGTTTTTCTCTTCCAATTTTCCCTAACGTTCTTTCCCCAAGACTTTATGAACTCTTTGGGACACTCGGAAGTTGTAATTTCCCAAATTGCCTGTTCTCTGATGATCGGGTTTGTGAACCGATTAGGTGTTTCTCACTCAGTTTGACCGATTCTTTTCCTAGTTTTCCTTAATTCAAAAAGGTGGGGTTTACATGTATAATCTTCCATGTTTTCTTTTACACATGGATGATATACAAATATTATCTCAGTACACTGCTGCGATGAGACGATGGTGGAATTAAGTTTCATGTGTAAGGGGTATGTACTGGTGAATGGTAATAATGTAGTCATGACCTCGAGGAATGAGACACCTAGCTACAAGACAACACTCAAGAAGTGTCGATTGTGGTAGAGTGTTCATGTGACTCTCACACTCTAGTTTCCTATACTTGTATCGTCCATGCGAGGGTACACTCCAGTAGTAATATATGATTGTGGCCCGAGTAACCCATTGGGTGTAGGGTTGAATAGCCCATTTTTTGCAGGCGAGTGGCGATGATGAAGCCATGACCCCAAGTGTTGAGACACCTAGCTACGAGGCGAGACTCGAGAAGTGTCAGTGCTAGTAGAGTTCACACATGACTCACACATTCCATTTGGCTGTACACTTCAGGGTGTTTTCTTATGCTTAGGGCCTAAGTAGCCCAGTATGTTTAGGGCTTGAGTAGCCCACTCGTTAAGGCCTAGAAGAGGCACGGATAATGAGAAGCCCGGAAGTGCCAGCAAAGTATAGGTCATCCCTTGTGTGTGAGCATGAGTTCCTAGTGTATGCATGTTATTACGATAATATTGCTAGTTATGTAAAATAAGTTGGGGAGACCAAGTATATCCTAACCATAGTAGAGACAACAAGTCGGATGGCCTGAGACTGGTGTCTCTAGGGGCAAAGTAAACCACATGGCTCAGAATGTTAAGTACGAGTAGTGAGATAGAAAATTATGCTAGGTGGTTTACAAGAAATATTTGGGTCATAAACCATGTAGTGGCATGTCATTAGTGTCTCACTCACTAAGCTGTGAGCTCATCCCCTCCACTAAACATATTGTAGTTTAAGTCGAGAAGGCGTGAGGTAGTGAAGGAAGGATCTTCTCGAGTAGTATATTCCCCTAAGGTAACCCCTTACACTACACATGAAGGTGCTTCAGTTTTTATCATGTTACTACTATTCCCAGGACACTTGTATAAATCGTTTTATAGGCTCCCACGAGAAACTTTAAAAGAAAAGTTTCAAATTTATGTTATTTTTCATAAGTGTTTTCTATTATGAGCCTTAGTCCCGTCGATTTTACCTTAGTGAAGGATCCCATCATTATAACATCAATGGGATTGGCGAGTTGCATGGATCACCAGCTAACATAATCGGGTTGAGACGTGACACAATTATTCTCCTTCATTTCCTAATATTCAGTCCTTCTCTACTTTCCCCAAATCTGATAGAAAATATCTTTGGTTCATTGCCTCATCATTTGAAATGAATTTTTTTATTAAATTAAATTTAAATGCAAGAATAATTTGTGAATAGTATGTATGAATCCTCTCAAATTCATCTTTGTGTAATTCATTCTTGTAATAACACCAAGGAATCATCCCTTAGGCTTTCTATATAATTAATGCCCCTTTAATATTTTCTATTGAATTAATCGAATCCATTTCAATTCCTCTGTTTGTTTTGTAATTTGTCTTCAATTCATGGTTAAGGTTTAGGTGGGGGATTCATCACCAGAAGAATTAGGGTCCAATTATAGGTGAATAGGTCCTAACCTACGTCATTATTAGATCATGCACTTTGTTGGGGGTTTAAACCTCAGCTTCCCATTCTAGTTTCTTTGGTAGTTTTCACTCAAAAGTCTAAGAGATGGTATGCTGAAATCATGCAAAGTTATCATCATGTGCCACTCTTGACTCATGAAAACATTTTATGGAACTTGATAAACTGATATCATTTCCTACTAACCTGAATTGTAGGCTTAGGAGCATGTCGAAGCCCTTGAGACAAAAGTCTACCAATACCTAGCTTCAGTCCTTAGGAGTTTGACGAGTATGGGCTCCCATGCTTTACTATTGGGTTAATGAGGATTGGGCTCACCCAAGGGATCATGTAACCTACATTTTTAGGTTGTATTTGTTTTTTATTTCTTAGGTTTACTTTTGTGGTCCATCTTCTATCCTTAGGTCCTCGCCTATTAAGGTTCATACACTCTCTATTGTTGGCCCACCTATTATTTTAATTTTGTTTAGTCCCTTTTTGTATATAGTCTACCCATGGCCCATTTGTTTGGGTTGATTAAATCTTTTGGGTTTTATTTAGGACTACATAATAGAAGTCCTTATATTCAAAGCCTCTCTTCTTTAAATCTAAATAGGGTTTATTGAACATCCATTGTAAATTGTAATTCCAACATATATAATACCTTATATGTACATCTATATTTATAGTTATCCATAGTGTATTTAAATCATATATTTTTGGATTAATTAATACGACTTGTTAAAATGTTACACGATCATTCAATATATTTAGTTATATCAAATTAAATGAAGTTTTCTTATATTCAATTTCAAGTAAGTTTCTTTTGATCATGAAAATAATTAGATCGTTGTTTAAATTTCACATTGAATCATTTCTCTTTTCAATTTATTTTTGTTCAAAATTTTTGGTTTACAAAAATTATGGTATTACATTTAAACTCTTTCAATAAATCCCTTGACTATCTACTTTTTGCACTTTAGTACTTAAATTTTCAAAATATATAATATGGTCCCTATTCTATCCACTTACCCATTTTAGAAACTATTAACTTCTACACATATTTATATCAAGACCTTTAACTTTTTGAGTTCTTTTGGGTCCTCAAACTCTTAGAAACGTTCTATTTGGCCCAAAAAGTTAAAAAATTATCATTTGGCCATTAAACTTTTCATAAAGTTTGACTTATTAATTTAGCATCTTTTAATCTACCATATTGGGTTAAGTTTTTTCCAACTTTACTTTTGGTCCAAATACTTATACTGAGTGTCATTTGGATCCTCATTTTCCTAAATTCGTAGTTTCACACAAAACTTTTTGAAATTTACATTTTAGTCAACCAACTTTCCTCTCCTTTAAAACACCACTATAAACATTCCAAGAATTATTTCTATGTCCTTTATCTTATTCCTCGGATCCCCACCATCACTTTTCTGCCAACCTCGACCAAAATAGTGTCATTTTGGCCATGATTAGGCCTTTGCCGGAAAACTGATACAAATCGGTAATAATTTGAGAACTCATTAGAGAAGGTGAGTTAGTAGTGGATGTAGGTGGGGTTGGAAAGCTAACTCCTTGTGCACTGATGGCTTCTTGAACTACCCCAAATGGTGGTGAGAGTCGCTTGAAAACACGATTTACAATGTATGTTTAAAATAGGGTAGTCACTGAAGTTTTCAAGAATATTCACAATCATAAGGCTTACATACTGCTCAAATGGCTAGTGGTGTCAACTAGAGGGGATTAAGAGGAGCCTCTAAAATTATTTTAGGTTGTGGTTGATCATTGGGAAGGTTAAAAGTGTATTGCTTTGTTTTCAAGTATAATAGTAGTTTTACTATTTGATCCCACCAGCATTAGTAGGAGGCACATCAGTGACGGGGAAAGGTGGGGTTCAAAAGCTAATTTCAACTTGGTTCAAATCCCACTAGAATGAGAATGTTTGGTGATTAGAAATGAATGTAGTAGGCTCTAGTAGTGAGGTCACCAAAAAACTCAGAATTGATTTTAATAGAGAATTATGGTCATTCGTCGTTGAGAAAGAGGTCGAGCTTTATATGAATAGGTCGGGGACCAACGATCTACCATATCATGTCCATAGTTGGTCAGACGGGACCCCATAGACCCCACTTTTCATTTAATTTCTCTCAAAGGCAGGATGTCAAAAATTGAGGTAAAATTGGGTTATTTTCAGGTTCAGTCAAGTTTAGGATAGGTAAAGAAGATGACCACGCCCATGTGTGGTGTGTGTATGTGTGCGTGCATCCGACATAATACGCATCCTAGTTTGCACTAAAGTGTACAAGCTTCTGATGAATAAATCGGTTGATTTGGTAAATTTTAATCATTTCTTACTTAGTTCAACTCCAATTCGGTCAGATCTTGGCCCAATTTATTATTAACTTCTATAAGTTTTTGGAAAGGCATAGAAATCAACCCTAAAGCGTACTGGTCGGACAAAGGCCATGGTAACCCAGGGGGAGGTTTTAGGGACATGATATCGATCACTTATGTTTTTTTAAGTAAGTTTTGATGGGGTATGAAGTTCAAGGACCAAAACATAATTTTGGAAAAGGTAAGGGGACCATTCGGGAATAAGTATTCTTGAGGGACCTAAGAAGGGTTTAGGGATCCAAGGAAAAGATTGAAAAAGTTTTGTGGTATTTATGATGAGATTCAAAAGTAAAAAAAAAAACTAAAATGGAACCTTGGAAAAGTTAAAGAGGAAAATGGTAAATAACAGGAAGATAGTGTCTTAAAGGAATATTTTTTTTAGTTTTTTGGGACCCAAATAAGACTAAGGATAGTTTAGGAAACCAAAAAGAAGATTTGAAGAAATTAGAGACACAAATAAAGGGCTTGGGAAGTTTGAAGGCAAACATGTAGTTTTGGAGAATTACTGGTCGATATGAGAAATATCTATGCAGACCAAACTATGAACAGATGTGAATAATATAATGATGTATTTATATTATTTGTAGGAACATACATATACATAATAAAAGAGGAGCATGAAAAAATGTTGAGTACTTTGAAGACGCATACACTATGAGTAAGTTTATTGAAAGCGAGTCTGATTAGACTGACCAATTCACATTATGACTTTCTAAAATTCATATATGTATGTGTTTTCTTGTGAAACTCGTCCTCTCAAACCAGGGAAACTAGGAAAGGAAACTGAAAATGTTCAAGTGTAAACCGAGACCTAAGTTAACTGGAATTGTTAAAGAATGGGTAAACATGGGAATTTGGAAAATACCAAGTAACCAAGAAATAACAAAAATCATGGAGAAAAACTATGAAGTGAATTGTATTTGAAAACTAGACTGGTTTAGGGTGAATATGACCTAAATCTGTTGAACCTAATTGAACCATGAAGAATAGGTTTAATGATTCATTTTTCTAGGTGGTTTAAAAATGTCAAATTGGAAAATTTAAGCAACCATTAGATAGACAATGAATTTAGATTAATTTATAAATTTTGAATTTTCTGGAAACTAGTCAAATCGAGCCTAAATTGGTTGATTTTTTATTTCGAGTCACTGTACCGACCAATGGTCCAATCGGTCAATGGATCATTGCTAGGTCAACGCCAAGTCAGCGAGTGCGACCAATCATCATTCGACACGTGGCGAAGCATGCCCAGTCAGTCGCTTACTCTACGCTTGGAAGCGCCAGCCAATTAGAAGGTGACATGTGTCCTTGGTCAAACAAAGCAAGGAATCCCACATCAAATCGACCAATAGGAGAGTGACACATGTCATGGTCAACGGTCAACAAAAATAAGGTCAGCAACCACATAGACACAAGCAGCTAATGGAGGGCTACCATGTGTTCGGTCAACAGGTCAACGACTAACTAGGCTACTGGGAAGCTGATAAGCAAATTTAGCCAATCATGGAGTGCCACATGGCAAGTCCACACATGCGCATGCATGGAATAGTGTCATCTCCTTCCTTCAGATGACAACACTGTTCATGGAATGATTCCACCTTCCATTTCTGGTGAGGGAATATTTCCTTCGACAATGGCAGTTTCCAAAGAGTATAGGCTCGACCAATTTGGAAAACGGTAGAGCCAAGGGTCCCCAAGCTCCCTATATAAAGAGCTCCTCCCCATTCGTCTTCCTCATCCTTCAAATGTCTGAAGAAGAAGAAGTGCTCAATTTTCTAGTGAAGCTCAAACTAGAGCTCTGATTTGAGCACTTTTCTCCACCTCAAAAGGCAAATTTAGGTTCTTTAGAATCCTAATGAAGTCAACTACCCGACCACAACCTCCATTGAGCTCAAGGATCATCGGAGAAGCGTCGGTGAGCTCACACAATATCGTCGCACCACGACAATCTACAACCCGAGCTTCTTGAGCTCAATTTGAGCTATCCTCAGACCAATAGCAGCCAAACCTAACTCCCTTGACCACCCCTAGAGGTACCCCAACCTCCCGTGAGCAAAGTTGGCAAGTCCCCTCCGTTGAAAAATACTATTCATAGTGCATTTTTGCTGAAATTTGAATTATGAAATTCACACTGCTCAAGCCACCAATTGCACGTCGTTTGGTCTAGGAAGGACCTCCATGAAGAGAGCATTCCATTGGAATTGAAAGCTCTGATCGCCAGCTCTTCACCAATGAGTAATCGAAGCTTGTTCTCTCTAGAACTATTTTCCATCGAAGCTTTGGTTGAGCTCATTTCTAAGCCAAATGAAATGTTTAAAGCTTGAAATGATGAGGGAGACATAGGAAAGATGATTTTGATGATGAATGGGGACAATTACCCAAGTTTGGGTGGCCAATTGAATGGAACAAGTTTTTGGGGTCAAATGGAAATTTTTGGAAAAATAGGTAAATTAGGAATTTTGGGAAAATTGGGGGTCAAATTTTTATTCAAGAAAAATTGGCGAACTTTCATGAAATTAACTCCCAATTAAGGTCTAATCGGCGAATTGGATGGAATTAAGGGCCAATTGATCATTTTTGAAAATTTGAGAACAAATTGGTAATTTTAAAAAAATTAAGGACTAATTGGTGATTTTGAAAAATTAAGTAACTAAGAGAGACCCTAGGGACTTAATTAATTAAAAGTAATTGAGCATTAGTGACGTAAAGTAAAAGATTATGTACTTTAGGGGTATACTTTCAATAAGGCATGAATTAAGGGCCTTTTTCCCAAACTGTACTTATGGGATTACTCGGACCATGTAGGATATGGTTGTGCTGGTACTTGTGTAACGTAGCACATCCAAGATTTGGAAATTCGGCTGGGACGAACATGTCATAGCTATTGGGTGAGTAGGCTTTATAACGTCATACCGATTGGGGTAATCCACACCTCTTTAAAATTAAAAATCCACTGTGAGTGGGATTTTCCAACATTATACCCGGTTGGGGTGATTAATACCTTTTCTAAATTAAAAACCACCGTGAATGGATGTTTTCGGCATCATACCCAATTAGGGTGATGAATGCCCTCATTGAAAATTGAAATTCATTTTCCAAAAATGATCTCCACCGATTATGTGAAACTACTTAAATATTTTAGAAGACTTTTCTGATGAAATCTAAGACAGCTCAAATAGGACGAAGGCCTTGGTTTCAAACTTAATAAGTCTAAGGCCCAATTTTGAAAAACTCATAAAGTGGGCCCAAGGCCAATGGGCACGGACTGGAGCTCGTAGACAAATATGATTAAAGAGCCATGAAAACTTTCATAATTACCTAATTGTGTGAATTGCCACAATGTTAAATCTGGACCAACATACTCGGTGGGCTAGTAGCTATTAAGCCAAGTTCAAGTCAACGAACCGGTTGGACTATCGGCTATGGAGCCAAAGCTGATAGTCGGGGTCATTGGGTTATTGGCACCAAAGATAATGGATCATAATCTCAAGACTGTTATTTGTGCATGCACTGTGATAAGGAAACATCGAGATGCCCAGTTGGGGTAGTGTTAGTTCTAAGGGCTATTGGATGACCTAGATACGATAAGGGCAGTTTTATTGTTGAGTGAGTCGTGAAGCTTGGAGTAGCTTCCTGCACACTGAGACTGAGGCGGGATCAGGAGAGGTCTTGTCCCACATAGAGGACACGAAGTATATTTGGGCCTGTGGGTCGAACAATTGATGTTTACTCAAACTCTTGGAAGAAGTCGATGACATCTATTGAGTGGATATTAAAGACGCGCCGATCCACAAGTGGGTGCAGTCATCGTAATAGCATCTAGTGAACATTTGAACCCATTATGATAAAGGGCATGTGATTATTTCCTAAATACCCCCTAAGCAAGGGGGGAGTGTTAAAAGAGATGAACTCACATACTAGTGAACTAAAATGATGATATGAAAGTTGTTTTTGAAAACTCACCCTAACACCCACTCACTGAGTTGTAGAAACTCACCCATCCTTTTAATCCTTTTTTTAGGAAAGGAGACAACCATCAAAGAGTCTCATTGCCAAGCCTTTAATTAAGGTAATGAAAAATTTAAGCTATCAGTTTTTTTATAATGCTATTCCAGGGAACAAATGATAGAAGGTAGGCCTGACTTCTCAAGGTCTTGGAAGTGAAAACTCTTCCTAGACTAATAGGAGTGGCGGGTTGCTCATGGGGTTCCAACCAAACTGGGTTGGGGATGACAACATTAGTGGTATCAAAGTTAGGTTCCCTCGAATTCATTATCCAGACTATATAGTCTAGAACTAAATGGAAATAGTCCACCTTGTAGGAAGATGATCCTAAAGTTCTCCAATGCTCGAGGTATAGTAGAAGCCACAAAGGACCAGGAGACAATATGTGGGAAATGTCCAATACCACCAAGTAATGTGATGCCAGTACCTGTTGAGGTCACATCCATGAGTATGAGGAGAGCCAACCTAACACCATGGACACCTACAAGGGCTTATGACCTCACCCAAGAGGACACTCATTAAGAACCTAGTATAGTAGCTTACCAACCTACCACATAACTACCACTTGTAACAAGGATAACACCCCCAAACATATTGTACTCCTTCCCAATTAATAAAAAAAACTGTAAGTTCCTTAAGCTCTGCCTCTCAAAAAATGATGTGATCTTGTGCCTCAACTATATGAGGAGGGGTCATAGAAGGCAAGAAGGACTGAAGGTAGGACCTTGATAAACCGAAAAATGGAGGAGAGTATAGATGAAGGGAAATTTTCCCTTAAAGGGAAGTTACAAGTCATCTAGGAGCAAAGAGGAAAGCACGCCCACAAGAGAAGGCAAACTCCGAATGTCAGATGCTGGAATGAATGTCACATAATGGAAAAATGTAACGCACCTTGGAAAAGTGGAGAAACCAGGTAGGGTTACACACGAACCCAGTGGTAAGAAATGACTAGTAACTGTGGGATTGTCATCCCCTAACCCAGTTTGGTTGGACCCCCATGAGCAACCCGCCACTCCTTTTGGTCCATCAAGGGTTTCACCCTTTCTAAACCGTGAAGAGTAAGGCCTCCTTTTACCTGTCTTTCCTGAAATAGCATTATAGAAAACTGAATATTTAAAAACAGACATACCTATCTTCTCACTGTTCAACTTAGGAGGGTCTTTAAAAAGGGTCTTTCCTCGGTTACCTAAAAGGGGTAAAAGGATGGGGTGAGTTCTACAACTTAGTGAGCGGGTGTTAGGAGTGAGTTTTCAAGAAAATAGCTTTATTCAAACCGTTCCAATATTATCATTTCCTTTAAGAAAGATCTTTCCTCAAATTCCAGTTTTTCAAAACCTTTTCCATTACCATTAGGTGTGTTTAGCAAACAACACACGCCCTTCATCAGGAAGGGTACACACATTTACAGGTGTAGCCCATCCACTACACCCACTTGTGGCTTAGAACATCTTTATCGGCCACCAAGATAGAAGCTCATCCACTTCTACCCTAGGTTTGAGTGGATGTTCTCGACATCGGACCATCAGACTCGATTACCACTCCATGTCCGTATGAGGATAGGGACCTTATCCCAACCCCACCCCAGTCTCATGCGCAAGAAGCTACTCGGAGCTTCCCAACTGACTAGAACGACAAACTGTCCTTATCTCCACCATATCTTCTAGTATCCCTTAGGACCCATCACTAGCCCTATTGGGTGTCTTGATAGTCCTGAACTACAAGTGCATGCACAAACAATAATTTTCACTTATGGCCTTTGGTTCCAATGGTCCAATGGCCCCGACCCTCAACCCGACCTGTAGTTGTTTATCTAGGCTAGTCCATCAACCTGGTCCTTATGCATTGCCGCTAGTACATCGAGTATTGTTGGTCCTAACTTGGTACCGTGGCAAAATCATACAACAATTTCATTATAAATTTTCTTGGCTTCCTTATCTCAAGTTTGTTTACAAGCTCCTGCTCATGCCCATTGGCCTTGGGCCCACTACACGTATTTTTTCAAAAATGGGCATTTAGCCCCATGAGTTCAAAAATCAAGGCCTCTGGCCTATCTGAGCCATTCTAGCTCCCATCAAGAAGGACTCTCAAATCTTTTAAGCATTGGCACACAGTCAGGGGAGAACACTTCTGACAAAAAGTATATTTTCACTTCATCCCACCAACCGGGTAAGATGATATCTCTGCTTACAACTGGTAAGTTGGTTTCTTCTTTCCTCAAGGAAGTTCATCATACCAATCAGGTATGATTTCCTTTACTTATAACCAGTAAGTAGGTTTTATGAGTTAGAGACAGTACTCTTCATTCCATCTAGGTTTTATCAGTTAGCTTAAATCTCAAATCATCTCAACCAGGTATGATGTTAAAGTCCCACTCACAAGTGGTTTTTCATTTCAAAAGTGCTCACCATCCCAATCGGGTATGATGTAAATATGCCCACTCACTCGATGATCGTGACGTATTCGTCTCTAGTCGGTTTCCGACTCCACACTAGCTTATCCTTACCAGCATTTTGGTCTCTCATGTTCCTATATGATTTGGGCATCCTTATTAGTTAAGATTTGGCATAACAACCATCTTTTCTCACGTATGAGTGTCTAGGCTCAAAATTGTTAAATAATTGCACTTAGGTCCCTAAAATTCATTTTCCTTAACTTTAGGTCCCTAATGCCATCTTTTCCACAATTTGAGACCCAAGGCTTCCAAAATTCCCTTTGAGTCCTCAATTTACTCAAAAATGTATGAGGGCCTCATGTTTTCTAAATTTCCAATTGGTCCCTCAACATCTTTCTCATGGCCAATTGGCCTACAATTTTGGGAAATTGTAAAGAGGTCCCTCAATTTTTTGAAAATCCCAATTTTCCCTAAAACTTTCCACTAATTTCTCCCCTTCAAATAGACTGAATTTGATTTATTCAAATTGGTCAGTCAATAAGGGTTAATTGCTCCAATTGAAGGTATGGATCAATTCCTACACTTCCATACGATTCAATTGAGCTTTGAACCACATCATTTGGGTTTGAATTGAGCTCAAATGGAGCTTTGTCGAAAAACTACTCGTAGAGAGAGAAAGCTTCAAAAGCTTACCATTGGAGGTGTAGTGGTCTGAGATCTCAATCGGGGAAGGTAGCTCTTATCCTTAAGTTCCTTCTAGGATAAAAAAAATTGCTACAATTGAAGTAAAAACAAATGTGAATTTAGTGAGTGAAATTCAACACTTTCTCTCTCTAACCCCGATCTATAACAACTTAAAGGGCTGAATTGGCTTAGCTTTCAGCTTTATTAAGGTCGTATGAAGGTCGTGGGGGTGTTGGGGAGGCTTGGTTTGGTCAGAGGAGGGCTGAATTTGGTCAAATTCAGCCTGACCAAAACAAGGCAGCATCAGTCCATCGGAGCTGTTTCATTGTTTTATTCCACTGGCGCTTCTCCGACGATCCATGGGTCGAAAGGAAGATGCTATTAGGTAATTGACTTTCCCCGGAGTCTATAGGACCCAACCTTGCCTTCTAAGGCTGAGAAAAATGCATATATCGGAGCTCTAGTTCGAGCTTCAGCGAAAAATGGAGCAATTAAGAGAGAATGGATATTTTCAGGTGCGTATTGTATGAATAGAGAGGAGCTCTTTATATAGGGAGCTTGGGGATCCTCTACCCGACAACATTCCTTTTAGGTCGAGCTTATCCTTCCCCTAAAATGACATGATCAGAACCATTTTTGCTTCACCGAAGTTATCCATTTTTTGCATTAATGAACAGTGTTATCATCTTGAGGAAGAAGATGACACTGTTCTGAATCGGACCGAACCAATCCGACTAGGTTCAATGTGGAAATTTGCCGGTTCAGGCTTGATTAGACCGGTTTTCTCAAAATTAAAAATTTATAAATTTATTTAAATGCATTCTCTATCTAATGGTGGCTTCAATTTCCCAATTTGATCATTTTAAGCCACAAAGAAAAATGAATTTACAAACTAGTTCAAGTATGGTTTAAACCAGTTCAATCCTGTTAGGGTGCAGTTTGCCCTGAACCGGTCTAGTTTTCTCTTCACATTTGTCCCAAGGTTCTTTTCCATAATTTGTATGACCCTTTGAATCACTCTCGATTGGTCGTGTAAACCCCACTCCTTTAGGATAAGAAAATCAGGGAATGAGCCAGTCAACACTAGTGAGAAAACTGAACAAGTTCACGAACCCCAACCGATAGAGAAACAGTAAACCGGGAAATTTATGGATCCCGAGTAACCTAAATTGTCACAAAAGATATGAGAAGGGACTATAGGATGAATTGGGGATGAAAACCAAACTAGTTCATTTTTCTATGTGGCTTAGAAAATTTAAATTTTAGAATTGAGATTTGATAGAGAATGAATTTAAAAAATTTTATTTTTAAAAAACTCGGTCGAATCAGGCCTGAACCAGCTGGTATAAGCATTAAACCCGATTCGGACCGGTACGGTCTGGTTCGGAACAGTGTCGTCTTCTTCCTTTAGATGACAACATTGTTCACTCGCCGGAAAATCGAGCCGTGCCTTTGAAGATGAAAAGTCTCCAGCTATGGAGTTTCAAGAATCAATTATCGCCAATAAAGCGCCAATCGAATGGCCATAGAAGTCCTTGAGCTTCCTATATAAAGAGCCCCTCCTCACACCTAAAAACTCCACTCTCTCCCCACTGCTCCATTTTCCAATGAAGCTCGAACCAGAGCTCTAACTTGGGCATTTTTCTAAGCCAAATTAGGTGTGGTTGGGTTCTTTAGATTCGGGGAGAAGTCAACTACACGATGGTAGCCTCCATTTGCTTCAAGGGTCACCGAAGAAACATTGGGTGATAGAACAGTGAAGCAGCTCTAGTGGACTGAAGCTACCCTCTTTTGACCGAGCTGAAAATGGCCAATTTGAGCCCTTTCCAGTCCAAACCAAGCCTTCTAAACACATTCTCAGTTTTACTAAGACCGAATTAGTGTGGAAAGTAAACCAATTTGGCTCCCCTCTGTGAATTTCGATCGGTGCAAGAGAAAGAACCGACAAATATTTGCTGACCAAATTCTCCCTCAATTAGACATGAATTGAAGTTATTCTTAATTCTAGGAAGAACCTCAGGACAAGAGCTATCCGCCCATATTAAAAGCTCGAACTGTCACGCCCTTGATGGTAAACTTTCGAAGCTTTCTCAATCTACATTCAGTTTTACAACGAAACTCCGTTTGAGCTCATTCTGACATCAAATTGTATGGTTCAAAGTGCAATTGAATCGTATGGAGGTGTGGGAACTTAAATTTAACATCAAATTCAACAATTAACTTTGATTGACTTGTTAATTTGAAGAAATCAAATCCAGCCAGATTGGAAGGTTGAAATTGGTGGAAAATTGTGGATTTCAAAAATTCGAGGGACTAAAGTGAAATTTCCTAAAATTAAGGGCCAATTGGGCATGATTAAGATGTTGGAGGACTAATTGGTCAAATTTTGGAATTTTGGGGTGAAACTTACCATTTTTATAAAGTAGGGGCAAAATGGTAATTTCAGAAAAGTTGGGACCAAATTGGAAATTTGGGAAACTTTAACCCCTTTTTGTGATTTTGAATAAATTGATGTCCCAAGGTGAATTATAGAAGTTTTGGGACTCAATTTGGGGAAAAGTTAGCATTAGGGACCAAAAGTTAAAGAAAACGAACTTTAGAAACCTAGTTTTAGTTAATTAAAAAGTTTGAGTATTTCATCTATTCATGATGAATGAAGGCTATTAGGCCAAAGGATAATGAACAAGGATGTTCATATCATGTAGGAACATGAAGTATGGGGAATGCTAGAAATGACAAGATCGAATGAAGACAAAGAACTGGTTAAGAGGAAATCACTATGTTATTGGGTGAGTGGGATTTTTATGTCATACCCGGTTGAGATGATAAGCACCTCTAAAATGAAAACCCACTATTAAGTGAAATGTTAAACATCACACTTGAACGGAGTAATGTGGAAATTACTTGGAAAAACTACTTATCGATTGTTAATAGATCATACCAGATTGGTATGATAAACTTTCTGTAAGGAAGTAGAAAACCCGTTCATCGATTATGAGTGGAGATTTCCTCACACCCATTGGTGTAATGGATGGCTGAAAGATTATTTTGTCAAAGTGCTCTCCCCTGACTGTGTGCCATTGCTTAAACCTTTTGGGAGACCTTCCGGACAAGAGCTCGAATAGCTCAAATAGGTCGGCAGCCTCGATTTTGGAACTTGGGCGCTAGAATGCCTGATTTTGAAAATCTTATATAGTGGGCCAAAGGCTAGTTGGCACGAGCAGAAGCTCATAAACAAACATGAGTTTTATGCCATGAAAACTTTAAATAAATGATATGTTTGGCCATAGTACAAAGACAGGATAGACATACTCGATGGACTGGCACTAGTGCGACATGACAGGTTGACGGACCAGCCGAGACAAATAGCTGTAGGTCGAGTTGAGGGTCGGGGTCGTTAGATAGGGGCACCAAAGATTAAATGGCATATGAGGAAAACTTTTGTTTTGTGCTTGTACTAAGGTATGGGACTTTCAAGATGCCCAAGAAGGGTAGTGATGCGTCCTAGGGGCTACTGGACCACATGGTGGAGATAAGGGCAGATCGTCGTGCCAGCAGTCAGGAAAGCTCAACATAGCTTCATGTGCATGAGACCGGGGTGGGGTCGGGATGAGGTCTCTATTCTCATACGGACATGAATTTTTATTTACGAGATTGAGGGTCGGATGTCATGTACATCCACTCATTCTCAGGGTAGAAGTGGACATGCTTCTATGTAGGTGTCCGGTAAAGTCGCTCCAATGCAACAAGTGGGTGCAGTGGATGTGCTGTCCTACGAATGTGTGTTCCCTTCATCATGAAGGGTGTGTGTTGATTGATAAACACACCATTTGTGGTTAATTATGAGAAATGGCTATAAAAATTGAGAATGAGGAGGAAATATTTTAAAGAAAATAAGGAGTCTGGCACACTCCAATTCAAACTATTTTTTTAAAGTAAAATTTAAGAAACACCCATTTACTAAGTCGTTGAACTCACCCCCTCCCTTATACCCCTTTTTAGGTAACCAAGGCAAAGCCTACCCAATGACCTCAAGCTAACCACACTTGAGAGACAGGTATCTTATGTTAAAATTTCTTATAGTTTTGATTAATATTATTCGAGGAAAGATACAGGTGAAAATGATGCCTTACTCCTTGCGATTTAGAGAAGGGGAAAACCTTTAATAAATCGAGGGAGTGGCTAGTTTCTCACAGGGATTTGACCAAACTGGATCAGGGTATGACAACTTGAGTGGTATCAAAGCTTGTTTTCTTGAATACATTATCAAGACTAGATAACATAGTAGCTGATAGGAATAATTTTAAAATTTTCAGATGGCCCCAAGAAAAGTAGCCAAGCAAACCCTTATCCACCTCTAAAGTCAGGGAGAACCCCATCCTAAGGAAGGAAATGAAGCAAGAGTATAGAAGGACCCTTGGAGTAACCCTGCGTCAAAGTGGACTCGACATGAAAGCCTTCAAGGTGTTCAGGATTAAGGATGGCAAGGCATCGAATCATCAACAATCCCTTAAAAAGGCCTCGCAATACTCAAAGTACAAGAGAAACCACAAAGATCTTTACAAGGAGATGACCTATTATAGATGTGCGCAATGGGGACACTACATTAGAAGATGCTCGACATTGTAGAGGATGAGGCCCAACAGGATCTGTTATGAGTGTAGGAAGGTGGGACACATAGCAAAGAATTGTCTCACACTACAAGGAATCCAAGTGATACCTTCCAATAAGAACATCTCCACCCCTACAAAAGCCTGAAGGGATAACATTAGAAGAACCACAATTGTGGCTAGGGAACCCAATCTCACCCAAGAAGAAATCCTTCTAGACCATAGATTAATATTGAGAAATCCTCAACCTGTCATTGTAATAATCTCACTCAAGAGATGTTCAAACCCTAAAATTGTACTCTTACTTCGATGAATAAGATTCTGAGTTCCTGAAAATTTCTCTGTCCCTTAATAATACGAGTGTATGCCTCAATTACCTAAGGAAGGATCATAGAAAGAAGATCAAGGGTAAGACCTTAAGAAAACCCAGAAATAGCATAATATAGATAAAGGATAGTTTTCCTTAAGGAGCACTACAAGTCACCGAGGAGCAAAGAAGGAAACACCTCCTCCATAGAAGATAAGCCGAATGATGAAAGACAACTAGGATGTCTCGAGACAGTAAAGGATGACCTACTTTGGAAAATAGAGGAGCCAAGTAGGGTTGTAGACTAACCTAGCGAGGAAGGGGGGGGGGGGTGGAAAAGGCTAGAACAGATGAAAGGAAGGATGAAGGAAATCCTTGAAGAAATAAATGGCCAAAAATGAAATGATGACCACACTCAAGCCATAAGGAGGATTTAGTAAGTCCTGCACAAAGAGGTCTTGGAGAAAATGCATGAACCTTGCCCAAGGAAGGAGATCCTAGGAAGGCATACATGTTCCAACTAAGAAGTAATGGACCTAGTAACAAAGGATGAGGAGATGAAGTGCACGCCAAGGTGATAGAACCAAGGGAAACATACTAAGAGGACCCAAGGAGAAAGTTAAACCCAAGGAGGGGTAAGTAGGAAATATCATCGAAGGATGCAATGACAAGTAAGAATGGTGGACTACCCATAATAAGGAAATAAAGGAAAGAACATCCAACAAACCATGGAAATGATGAGGAGATGAAGTGCACATCGAGGTGAAAGAACCGAGGAAAACATACTAAGAGGACCCATGGAGAAAGTTAAACCCAGGGAACGGGTAAGTAGGAAAGAGCATCGAAGGACTCAGTGACTAGTAAGAATGGGTGGGCTACCCATAATAAGGAAATAAAGAAAAGAACATTTGAAAAACCTTGGAAATAGCATCGAAGGACCCAAGGAGAAAGTTAAACCAAGGGAACGGGTAAGTAGGAAAGTTAAACCCAGGAGAAAGTTAAACCCAGGGAACGGGTAAATAGGAAATAGCATCTAAGGACCTAGTGATGAAGGATGAGGAGATGAAGTGCACGCCGAGATGAAATGTCACGCCCCGACCTGGTTTGGTCGGATCCCCGTGATCAACCTGCCACTCTCCCGGTTTATTAAAGGGTTTCCCCTTATCCTAAACCATAAAGGGTAAGGCGTCCTTTAACTTGCACCTTTTTCCTGGAATAGCATAATCAAAACTGTATGAAATTTAAAACTTTACATACTTGTCTTACAGGCATCTTAGTTGACGGTCTTTAAGGGGAGGCTTTCCGGGATTTCCTGAAAGAGATATAAGGGAGGGGGTGAGTACGACTACTCAGTGAATGGGTTTGTAAAAGCTTTTGACTTTTAAGAAAAACATTTATATGGAGTGAGCCAGACTCCTTTATTTTCAAAAATCCCATCATTTAAAAATTTAGATTTTTCCATTATTTCTTAGTTACCACGGTGTGTCATCACCCAACACACAACCTTCATCATGAAGGTTACACACATTCGCAAGTCAGTATCACTACTGAACCCGCTAGTGGCTTCGGAGCGACTTTTCCTGCCACCCGGATAGAAGTACGACCACTTCTACCCTAGGAATGAGTGGATGTACATGACATCCTATCCACAATCCCGAAATCACTTCTTCATGTCCGTATGAGGACAGAGACCTCATCCTATCCCCACCCCGGTCTCATGTGCTTCATGCTACTCCAAATTTCGCACAGACACCTGGAACGACGAACTGCCCTTATAGCAACCAGGTCGTCCAGTGCCCTTAGGATGCATCACTACCCCTCATGGGCATCTTGATGATCCCGTACTCACAGTGCATGCACAAACAATATTTTCTTATATTGCCATGTAATCTGTGGTGCCACTAGTCCAACGGCCCCGACTATCAACTCAACCCGCAGCTATTTGTCTTGACTAGTCTGTCGACCTGTCATGTCGTACTACTGCTAGTTGACTGAGCATGTCGGTCCTATCTTGGTAACATGGCCAAACAATTCACTTATTAAGTTTTATGGCACATATATCATGTTCATTTACGAGCTCCTGCTTATGCCAACTGGCCTTGGGCCCACTGTACGAGATTTTCAAAATCAGGCATTTAGCCCCCAAGTTCTAAAATCGAGGCCCCGGGCCTATTAGATCTATTCGAGCTCCCATCAAGAAGGTCTCCCAAATTGTTTAAGCATTGGCACACAATTAGGAGAGAGCACTTCCGACAAAAATAGGTTTTTACTGTCCATCATACCATCCGGTATAAGGACATCTCCGTTCATAACCGATGAACGGGTTTTCAACTTCCTTCGAGTAAGTCTCATCATACCAACCGGGTATGATCTACTTACAACCCGTAAGTAGTTTTTTTCACATAACTTTCACATCTCTTTCTCTAAGTAGTGATGATTAAAATACCACTAAATAGTGGGTTTTTATATCGAGGCACTCATCATCCCCAACCGGGTATGATGTTAGTAAACCCACTCACAACCGGTAAGTGATTTTTTAATTATAAGGTGTGCTCATCATCCCAACCGGGTATGATGTTAGTAAACCCACTCATAACCGGTAAGTGGTTTTTAACTTTAAACTGTGCTCATCATCCCAACTGGGTATGATGTGAATAACCCACTTGCCCGTTAATGCCGTGAATTCTACTAGACTGGTTCTTTGTATTCACGCGAGCTTGTCCTTGCTGGCGTTCCCATTATTTAACGTTCCTACACGATATGAATAACCTTGTTCATTATTACTCGGCATAACAACCTTCATTCATTTCCAATGAATGAGAAAACCCAAACTTTTAGTTATTTGCAATTAGGTCCCTAAAGTTATTTCTCTTTAACTTTAAGTCCCTAATGTCGATTTTTCCTCAAATTGAGTCCCGTAACTTTTGAAATTTATCGTGGGGCCTCAATTTATTCAATTTCACCAAAAAGGGGTTTAATTTTCCAAATTTCCAATTTGGTTCCCCAATTTTTCCAAAATTACCATTTTGCCCTTCTTTCACAAAAATGGTTGGTTTTTCCCCAAATTTTCCAAAATTCTTCAATTGGTCCTCCAACATTATTTTCATGCCCAATTGACCCTCAATTTCATAAAATTGTATTTTTGCCCCTTTGAATTTCGAAAATCCCCAAATTTTCCCCCAATTTCAACTCTTCAACACTACCAAATTTGATTTAATCAAATTAACCAATCAAACACTTCTAATTATTGAAATTGGAGTTGAAATTTAGTTCCTGTATGTTCATACGATTCTAAAAAACTTTGAATCGTAGATTTTAACGTCAGAACGAACTCAAACAGAGCTTTACCAGAAAATAGACTGTAGAGAGAGAAAGTTTCGATTACTCACTGGTGAAGGCACGACAATCCAAGCTTTCGATCTGGGCAGATAGGTCTTGTCCTGAGGTTCATCCTAAAATCAAGTATTGTATTAATTGATGCGGAATTGGATTAGAATTTCATCATTGAAATTTGGTCGACTCTCTCTCTAGCACCGATCAAAAATTATAAAGGGGAGCCGAATTGGCTTACCTTTTGGTCCTAATTCGGTCGTGGAAAGGTTGAGGAAGTGTTGGGAAGGCTTGGTTTGGCCTAAGGAGGCTTGAAATGGCCGATTTCAGCTTGACCAAAATAGGGCAGCTTCAGTCCGCCGGAGTTGCTTCACTATTCCATCATGTCGGCGCTTCTCCAACGATTCTCGGATTGACTGAAGTTTGCTATCAGATAGCTGTCTTCTACCCGGTTCTAAAGAGCCTGACCTTTGTTCAAGTCGAAGCTTTGGTTCGAGCTTTACCGGGAAATGGAGCAGTAGAGAGAGAGAGAGAGAAGTGTTCAGGTGTGAGGAGAATGAAATGGGGATGACCTCTTTATATAGTCGTAAAACCCGTGTATTAAATGGGCGAGATTTATTACTAGTATTAATATTGCCATAAATTATTGATATTAATTCCAATAATTTAATTTCGGTATTAAATTATTGGTATTAATTTCAATAATTAAATATATATTAATTTATGGCTATTTATGATAAGTCGTACGTTCGCATAAAAATTTTTGACCGAAATTTCAAGTTACAAAAAATCATACTTCCCAGGAGATCACCCATCGTCACACTACTCTCACGTAAGCACGCTTAACTTTGAAGTTTTTATGTAATCTAGTTCACCTAAACCAATTTGGTTTTTATTTACTAGTTTGTCTTAAGTTTCTTTTCAAATGTTTAATAAATCCTTTGGATCAACCGAAAGTTGTAAATTTTCATATTGTTTATTCCCAAATGTAAACCGGTTTGGTTTTCTTATTCGGTTTGACCGGTTCTTTTTCTGGTTTTCCTTAACTCAAATGTGGGGGGTTTACATGAAAGAACCAAGGGAAACATACTAAGAGGACCCAAGAAGAAATTAAACCCAGGGAACGAGTAAGTAGGAAATAGAATCGAAGGACACAATGAAAGTAAGAATGGGTGGGCTACCCATAATAAGGAAATAAAGGAAAGAACATCTGAAAAACCTTGGAAAAGTAAGCCCTCAAAAGTGGGTAAGAAGAAAACAACCAATGACAACAAGACTGGTTGTTGCCCACACTCGCTTAATAGAGCCCAAGAAGTGAATGGATGGATATAAAATAGAGTGCTAGGAACCAATCTATCAGCAGGAACTCCTCGAAGAGGGGATAAGGAACAAAAAAGAAATGGAGGACAATGAAGGATAAAGAGTGGGCAACAATACTGATCTCAGAAGGGTATTAAGAAAGGAAAGAAGGAAAAAGGCTCCAAGAAGCATTAGAGAGATTGAACCAGGATGGGAATCCTTAGGTAGAAGGATAAAAGTAGGAAGTGAGACCTCAAAAAAGGGAAGTTCCTAAGCTAAGAAACCGCCAGATAGATCCCAAGAGGCTTAACTCGACGTAAAGAACCTCATAAAGAACCATAAGTGTTTAAGGGTATATCGGGATGGCCAAAGTATTACCTGATTTGGAAGAGTAAAGAAGCCAATTAGAGATTTCCAACGAATCTAGAAAAAGGAAGCAACTAGTAGCGACATGATAGTTAAGGAGAATAAACGAGACCTTAGAAAGGACCAAGAAGTAGTGGAGACTACACTCTTAAGAAAGGTAATACAGTGGGCATAGCGTTGAGTACATGAAATAAGACCCGATGATTGGAGATACATTGAGTAGGAAAGTAAAAGGTGAACTGGGAAATTATGATCGGCAAATGATTAAAGTTGGACAAAAGCCCTAATTTAAAAGAGTGTAAGAATGCGAAGGAAGGAAACCTTCAAATAGTAGTAAGAAATTCGAACATCTAGCACCTAAAAGGGAAATCTCTACTTTGAAGGACATAGTAGAGAATGAAAATCATTAAAGGAGAACTACCCAAAACAACAAAATCGTGAAATGGTCACAAGTAATTAAGAGTGGGTTTAGGGGAAAGGAAAATCCTTGAGTAAAGGACGTCACTAGAAATGATGAAAGATAAAAGAAGGGAAGAATCCCAACATGTCAGTAAGTCATCAGGAAATTCAATGATTGGCACCGGGAAGACCCAATAAAGAAGTTGGGAAAGGAAAACTGACACAATTATGTCAGACATGTTGTCAAGGCATGAAGGATGATTGGATAATGGTAAAGCTAGGTGAGGAATACTACCCGATGAAAAGAGGGATGAAGTTATACAATACCTAAAAGGTTGGAAAGTTGGGAACAACCCTAAAGGAGGTGTTGCAAAAGTCTAATGGATAGAGACATGTTCTAGAAAATGTCATGTCATAAGGGATATGTAAGCACCAATAGTCCTGAGTAAAATGTGACTCGAGTAAGAAAGAGTTAGTTAGTAAGCATGGCAAGGTCAAATATAATTTTGACTAAATCTGTAATTAATGACGGATGAAAGAAGGGTTAAATTAGGATGAAAGGATAATAACACCGAAATCTTTGAAAACAAGTACGTAATGCTCGAAAGAATGCCATGCTAAGGGTTTCAACAATGAAGAGAATAACTAGACAAAGGAATGATTGGGCATCTTGGAACTCCCAATCCTAAAATCTTGAGTAAGAACCTCAGAGGGAAGAATCTTGCCTTAAGTAAAAGGAGATGTGAACCTAGGGTTATACCATTTGACTCGCAGGCAAGACATACAAGTTATGATAAACTCCATGGAAGTATTAAATAATGTAAAGGAAAAGAAATTCCTTAAGTGCATGATTTAAAGTGGGATAAGTGAAAGAACGACCAAAGTATTAACATGTCCAAGTTGACATTAAGGGATGTTTATCCCGGAGTGAAAAATGCTGATTTAGTTTTGGGGACAAAACTCCTGACAGGAGGGGAGAGTTGTAAACTACACTCCTTTAAGATAAGAAAATCTGAGAAAGAACCAGTTAAACCGAGTGAGAAAATTGAACCGGTTCACGAACCCCAATGGATTGAGAAAGGGTAAACCAGGAAATTTATGGATCCCAAGTGACCTAAAAAGTCACAAAAGTCATGAGAAATGACGTTAAGATGAATTGGAGGTGAAAACCAAACTGATTCATGTGAACTGGAACTTAACTGGTTTAAACAACTATAGAACTAGTTCCTAAATTCATTTTTCCAGGTAGCTTAGAAAATTCAAATATGAGAATTGAGGCCACCATTGGATAGAGAATGAATTTAGATGAATTTACAAATTTTTAATTTACAAAAACTCGGTCGAATCAGGCATAAACCAGCCAATTTAAGCATTGAACCCGGTTCAGTCCGGTTCAGAATAGTGTCGTCTTCTTCCTTTAGATGACAGCACTGTTCACTCACTAAAAAATTGAGCAGTGCTAGAGAAGATGAAAAGTCTCTAGCTAGGGAGTTTTCAGGCAATGAATGATCACCCATAAGGTGCCAATTAGATGGCCAAGTAGTCCTCGATCTTCCTATATAAAGAGCCCCTTCTCATTTTGGTGAAGCTCAAACTAGAGCTCCAACATGGGCATTTTTCTGAGCCAAAGAAGGCATGGTTGGGTTCTTTAGATTCAGGGAGATGTCAGATACACGACGGTAGCCTCCATTTGCTCTGAGGGTCGCTAGAGAAATGCCAGCGTGATAGAATTGTGAAGTAGCTCCAGCAGACTAAAGCTGCCCTATTTTGGCCGAGCTAAAAATGGCCAATTTGAGCCCTTCTCAGGCCAAACCAAGCCTCCCCAACACCTCCTCATCCCTTCTACGACCGAATTAGTGTGAATAGGTAAGCCAATTTGGATACCCTTTGTGAATTTTGATCGGTGCTAGAGAAAGAATCGACAAATCTTTGTTGACCAAATTCTCCATCAATTCAACATGAATTGAGGTGATTCTTGATTATAGGAAGAAGCTCAGGATGACAGCTATCTACTCAGATCGAAAGCTTAGACCATCGCACCCCCATTGGTAAGCTTTCGAAGGTTTCTCTCTATATGTTCAGTTTTTCGGCAAAGCTCAGTTTGAGCTCATTCCGGCATCAAATCATGTGATTCAAAGTGCAATTGAATTGTATGGAGGTGTAGGAAATTGAATTTAACTACAATTTCAACAATTAACTTCGATTGATCGATGAATTTGATGAAATCAAATCCAGTCAGATTGGAAGGTTGAAATTGGGGAGTTTTTGGGGATTTCAAAATTTTGAGGGACTAAAATGCAATTTCCTAAAATTGAGGGCTAATTGGGCATGATTAAGATGTTGGAGGACCAATTGGTCAATGTTTGGATTTTTTGGGGTGAAGCTTACCATTTTTGTAAAGTAGGGACAAAATGGTAATTTTGGAAAAGTTGGGGACCAAATTGGAAATTTAGGAAACTTTAACCCCTTTTGTGATTTTGAATAAAATGAGGTCCCATGGGACTCAAAATGGGGGGAAGTCGGCATTTGGGATCTAAAGTTAAAGAAAAAGAACTTTAGGGACCTAATTACAATAAATTAAAAAGTTTGAGTATTTCATCCATTCATGATGAATGAAGGGTATTAGGCCAAGGGATAATGAAGAAGGATGTTCATATCGTGTAAGAACACGAAGTACCAGGAATGTTAGCAAGGACAAGATCGTGTGAAGACAAAGAACCAGTTAAGAGGAAATCATTACGTTATCGGTGATTGGGATTTTTATATCATACCTAGTTGTGTTGATAAGCACCTCTTAAATGAAAACCCACTATTAAGTGAAATTTTAATCATCACACCTGAAGGGAGTGATGTGGAAATTATGCGGAAAAAACTACTTATCGATTGTAAGTAGATTATACTCTGTTGGTATGATGAACGTCCTGTAAGGAAGTAGAAAACCTGTTTATCGATTATGAACAGAGATGTCGTCACACCCGGTTGGTATAATGGATGGCTGAAATATTATTTTGCCAGAAGTGCTCTCCCCTAACTGTGTTCCACTACTTAATTTTTTTGGGAAACCTTCCTGACAGGAGCTCGAATAGCTCAGATAAGACGGAGGCCTCAATTTTGGAACATAGGGGCTAGACTGCCTGATTTTAAAAATCTCGTAAAGTGGGCCCAATGCCAGTTGGCACGAGCAAGAGCTCATAAAAAAACATAAGTTTAAGACATGAAAACTTTAAATAAATGATATGTTTGGCCATGGTACCAAGACATAATCGACATACTCGATGGACTAGCGGCAATGCGACATGATAGGTCGACGGACAAGTCAAGACAAATAGTTGGAGGTCGAGTTGAGGGTCGGGGCTGTTGGACCAGTGGCACCAAAGATTGAATGACTTATGAGAAAAACTATTGTTTTGTGCATGCACTGAGGTATGGGACTTTCAAGATGCCCAAGAAGGGTAGTGATGCGTCCTAGGGGCTACTGGACCACATGGTGGAGATAAGGGCAGATCGTCGTGCCAGCAGTCAGGGAAGCTCGACGTAGCTTCATGCGCATGAGACCGAGGTGGGATCGGGATGAGATCTCTGTCCTCATACGGACATGAATTTTTATTTATGGGATTAAGGGTCGGATGTTGCGTACATCCACTCATTCTTAGGGTAGAAGTGGACATGCTTCTATCTAGGTAGCCGATAAAGTCACTCTGATGCTATAAGTGGGTGCAGTGGACGTGCTGCCTTGTGAATGTGTGTTCCCTTCATGATGAAGGGCTTGTGTTGAATGATAAACACATCATTTTTTTGTTAATGATGAGAAATGGCTATGAAAACCAAGATTGAGGAGGAAATGTTTTAAAGAAAATAAAGAGTCTGGCACACTCTAATTCAAACTATTTTTTGAAAGTAAAATTTTAGAAACACCCATTAACTAAGTCGTTGAACTGATCCCCTCCCTTATACCCCTTTTTAGGTAACCAAGGGAAAGCCTACCCAAAGACCTCAAGCTAACCACACCTATGAGACAGGTATGTTAAGTTAAAATTTATTGTATTTTTTATTAATGTTATTCGAGGAAAGATACAGGTGAAAAGGATGCATTACTCCTCACGGTTAAGAGAAGGGGAAAACCTTTAATAAACCAGGGGAGTGACGGAATGCTCATAGGGATCTAACCATATTGGGTCGGGGCATGATAGGTCAATTCCCCAATTTACCCTTTCCTTATCGGTTATGGTTTGTAAACCAGCTCGGTTTCCTCTTTCGAATTGATTAGTTCTTTTTCCCGATTTTATTAACTGTAAAGGGATGGGGTTTACATGAATGATCAAGGAGGATAAATGATGCTTTGAAAGAACAGGGAAGTAGTAACAACTACACCCTAAATGTCAATAGAATGGGCATAAAAAATGAGTGAACTCTCCAAATAATTGTCTCAAAACTATTTGACTAGGAGAGTAGTAGGGATGAGGTAGTTAATGATTAGACCCTCATGAGAGTCATGGATTAAACCTTGATGAAGAATGGAGAAGTGGAAAGGACACACGTCGAAAAATGAAGGATGAAGGAAATTCTTATAACAATCAATGGCCAAAAGAGATTGGTGACCATACTTAAGCCACAAGAAGGATTAAGTAAGCCGCTCACAAGGTGGTCAAGGTACCTCAAAACAAAAAGGATTTGATCCCTCCCTAAGGAAGTAAACTTGTATGGGATACAAGTAGTAATAAGGATGGGTACCAAGGGATGTACCCGCAAAAAAACTATCTGAAAAGAATGGGTAAAGAGAAGGATGACATCGAAGGATGTCATTAAGTTGTTCTAGGGTTGGATACTCGTAAGGACGAAAGAAAGGGAGAAGCCTATCAAGAAAGGGAGTCCTGGAGAGGTATTTACATCCCAATCCATGCCCACATAATAGAACCTAATATTGGACGATAGGTCTAAACCCGGTTCCTTCATCAATAAGAAAACCAGGAAAAGAACCGATCGATTCAAAAAGAGAAAACCGAGCCATTTAACAAATCGAAACTAGTAAAGAAGGGTAAAATGGGAAATTGAAAATTCCCAACTGACTAATAGAGTCATGAAAATCATGGGGAAGGATCATGGAACCAACTGAAAGGAAAACCAAAGCAGTTTAGGGTGAACCAGACCGAAACTAGATTGAACCGGTTTGAACTGTACATGAATTGGTCTTTAAGTTCATTTTTCTTGGTGGCTTAAAATGATCAAATTGGGAAATTGAAGCCACCATTGGATAGAAAATGAATTTAGACGAATTTAGAAAATTTTAGATTTGAGAAAACCGTTCGAATCGGGCCTGAACTGGTTGATTTTTACCATTGAACTTGGTTGGATCGGACCGGTCTGGTATGAAATAGAGTCGTCTTCTTCATTGGGATGATAGCACTATTCATCAGTTCAAAAGCTTTCCATTCCCAACGAAGGAATATTCCCTCCGATCAAGGCATTTTGGGGCGAGGATAAGCTCGACCATAATGGAAACTGATCGAGCAGAGGGTCCCCGAGCTCCCCTCCATTCATCCTCCACACACCTCAAATCGTCCTCCTCTCCTAAGTGCTCCATTTTCCCTCAAATCTCAAAGTAGAGCTCCGACTTGGGCACTTTTCTCAGCCTCATAAGGCAAATTCAGGTCCTATAGACTCCAGGGGAGGTTAGCTACCTGACAACAACCTCCCTTCGACCCAAGGATCGCTGGAGAAGCACCGGCGTAATCAAGTAGTAAAGCAGCTCCATTAGTTCGAAGCTGCCCTATTTTCGCTGAGTTGAATTTGGCCAATTCAGACCTCCTCTAGCCAAACCAACCCTCTCCAAAGTCCTCACGGCCAACACACGAACCTCCACATAGGTGAAAGGTAAGCCAATTCGGCCCTCCTCTATCAATTCAAATCGATGCTAAAGAGAGAAAGTGTCAAACTTCACTAATGAAATTACCATTAATATGGACATCAATTGCAGTGATTCTTGATCATAGCAAGACCCTAAGGATGAGAGCTACCTCCCTAGATCAAGAGCTCGAACCACCACACCTCCGATGGTAAGCTTTCGAAGCTTTCTCTATCTACGAACAGTTTTCCGACAAAGCTCCATTTAAGCTAATTTCAGACCCAAATTCTACAATTCAAAGATCCATTTGATCATATGGAAGTGTAGAAACCGATCCATGCCATCAATTGGACCAATTAACCCCAATTGAATGGCTAATTTGAAGAAATTAAATTCGGTCAATAAAGGGGGTAGAAATTGGGGGGGGGGTGTGGAATTGGGGGAAAATTGGGGATGTCAAATAATTGAGGGACCTCCATGCAATTTCTAAAAATTGAAGGAAAATTAGCAATGAGAAAGATGTTGGGGATCAATTGGTCAATTTTTGAAATAATTGGGGTCAATTGGCTATTTTTGGATAGTATGGGCAAAACGGTAATTTTTGTAAAATTAGGAACCAAATTGGGAATTTGGAAACTTGGAAGCCTTGGGGCTCGATTTGAGGGAAAAGTTAGCATTAGGAACCTAAAGTCAAGAAAAATGAACTTTAGGTACCTAATTACAATAAACCAAGAATTGGGCCTAATCGCTCATACCTGAGAAAATGAAGGTTGTCATGCCGAACCCTTACTGATAATGATACACAAACCGTGTATGGATACTTGGGACCGGAATGCAAGCAAGAGAGAGCTAGTGTGGTCTTGGAAATTGACTAGGGACGAACACATCACAATTAACGGATGAGTGGGAACTTTATACTTCATACTCGGTTGGGATGATGAGAACATTTTAAAACTTAAAAATCTACTTACCGGTTGTGAGTAGAATCATTTAAATATCATACCTGATCAATATGATGAGCTTCCTTAAGGAAAGGAAAAACTCGCATACCGGTTGTAAGCGGATCTATCATCACACCCGGTTGATGTGATAAGTTAAAAGAGATTTTATCAGAAGTGTTCTACCCTAATTGTTTGCTATTGTTTAAACAATTTGGGAGACCTTCTTGACATGAACTAGAATAGCTCCAATAGGTCAGGGGCCTTCGTTTTGAACTCATAAGGTTCAAGGCCCAGTTTTGAAAAAACACATGTAGTGGGCCGAAGGCCAGTAGGCACGGGTTGAAGCCAATAAACAAACATGATTAGGAAGAGCCATAAAAACTCTTATGTGACATGGAATCAATTGTTTTATTCACCACAGTACCAAGTTAGAACTAACAATGCTCGATGGGCTGGCGGTAGTGCGTTAAGGCTAGGTCGACAGACCGGCCTAGACAAATAGCTGTAGGCTGGGTTGAGTGTTAGGGCCGTTGGACCGTGGACACTAAAGAAAATGGCTAATTATGAAAAACTTATTGTTTATGCATGCACTCATAGATTCAGAACCATCAAGACGCCCTAGGGGTAGTGATGGGTTCCAAGGGATGTTGGACGACATGGTGGAGATAAAGGCAGTTCATTGTGCTAGTTAGTCATCAAGCTCTGGAAGATTCTTGCGCATTAGACCGGGGTGGGGTCAGGATGAGACATGAAGTGGGTTTCATGTAAACCCCGCCCTTTGGAGTTAAGAAAAATTGGGAAAAGAACCTGTCAAACCGAGTGAGAAAAATCGAACCAGTTCACAAATTCGATCATAGGGAAACGAAAAAATTTGGGAATTTACAACTCTCGAGTGACCCTAAAGGGTTCCTAAAACCTAAAAAAGAGCCTTAGGATAAATTGGAAGAGAAAAACGAGACTAGTTTGGGTGAACCAGATTTGAATCAGATTGAACTAGTTTAAGAACCGAGCCGATTATGAATCAAAACCCATAGAGAGAGGGCAAACCAGGAAATTTATGGATCCCAAGTGCCCTAAAAAGTCACATAAGTCATGAAAAAAGGACTTTAGGATGAATGGGGGATGAAAACCAAACTGGTTTAAGTGAACCAAATACAAATCGGATTGAACCTGTTTGGACCGGTTTGAACCACCAATTAATCGAATGGTAAATTCATTTTTTTAGGTGGCTTAGAAAATTCAAATTTGAGATTTGAGGCCACCAATGGATAGAAAGTGAATTTAGATAAATTTAAAAATTTTTAATTTTGAAAAATTCGATCGAATCGAGCCTGAACCAGTTGATTTAATCTTTGAACCCGGTTTAGACCGTTCCGATCTGGTTCGGAATAATGATGTCTTCTTCCTTCAAATGACAGCACTGTTCACTCGCCGGAAAATCACACAGTGCCGGCGAAGCTGAAATGTCTTCAGCCAAGGAGTTTCAGTGTCACACCCCGACCCAGTTTGGTCAGATCCCCGTGATCAACCCACCACTCTCCCGATTTATTAAAGGGTTTCCCCTTATTGTAAACTATAAAGAGTAAGGCTTCCATTAACCTGTACCTTTTTCTTGGAATAGCATAATCAAAACTGCATGAAATTTAAAACTTTATATACCTGTCTTACAGGCATCTTAGTTGACGGTCTTTAAAGGGAGGCTTTCCGAGATTTCCTAAAAGGGATATAAGGGAGGGGGTGAGTACGACTACTCAGTGAATGGGTTTTTAAAAGCTTTTAACTTTTAAGAAAAACATTTATATGAAGTGTGCCAAACTCCTTTGTTTTCAAAAATCCCTTCATTTAAAAATTCGGGGTTTTCCATTATTTCTTAGTTACCATGGTGTGTCATCACATAACACACATCCTTCATCATGAAGGTTACACACATTCGCAAGTTAGTATCACTACTAAACCCGCTAGTGGCTTCGGAGCGACTTTTCCTGCCACCCGGATAGAAGTATAACCACTTCTACCCTGGGAATGAGTGGATGTACGTGATATCCGACCCAAAATCCCGAAATCACTTCTTCATGTCTGTATGAGGACAAAGACCTCATCTTGTCCCCACCCCGGTCTCATGCGCTTGGTGATACTCCAGATTTCGCATAGACACCTGGAACGACGATCTGCCCTTATACTCACCAGGTCGTCCAGGGCCCTTAGGACACATCACTACCCCTCATGGGCATCTTGATGATCCCGTACTCATAGTGCATGCACAAACAATGTTTTCTTATATTGCCATGTAATCTATGGTGCCACTATTCCAACGGCCCCGACACTCAACTCAACCCGTAGCTTATTGTCTTGACTAGTCCGTCGACCTGTCATGTCGCACTGCCGCTAGTTGACTGAGCATGTTAGTCCTATCTTGGTACCATGGCCAACCAATTCACTTATTAAGTTTTATGGCACATATATCAGGTTCGTTTACGAGCTCTAGCTCGTACCAACTGGCCTTGGGCCCACTGTATGAGATTTTCAAAATCGGGCATTTAGCACTCAAGTTCCAAAACCGAGGCCCTTGGCCTATCATAGCTATTCGAGCTCCTGTCGAGAAGGTCTCTCAAATATTATAAGCATTGGCACACAGTCAAGGGAGAACACTTTCGACAAAAGAGGTTTTTACTGTTCATTATACCAACCGGTATAAGGACATCTCCGTTCATATCCAATTAACGGTTTTTCAGCTTCCTTCGAGTAAGTCTCATCATACCAACCGGGTATGATCTACTTACATCTGGTAAGTAGTTTTTTTCGCATAATTTTCACATCACTTTCTCTAAGTGGTGATGATTAAAATATCACTAAATAGTGAGTTTTTATACTGAGGTACTTATCATTCCCTATCGGGTATGATATAAAATTTCCACTCACAACCGGTAAGTGGTTTTTATCTTTAAGTTGTGCTCATCATCCCAACTGGGTATGATGTTAGTAAACCCACTCACAACCGGTAAGTGGTTTTTAAATTATTAGGTGTGCTCATCATCCCATCTGGGTATGATGTTAGTAAACCCACTCACAACCGATAAGTGGTTTTTAAATTATAAGGTGTGCTCATCATCCCAACCGGGTATGATATTAGTAAACCCACTCACAACTGTTAAGTGGTTTTTAAATTATAATGTGTGCTCATCATCCCAACTGGGTATGATGTTAGTAAACCCACTCACAACCAGTAAGTGGTTTTTAAATTATAAGGTGTGCTCATCATCCCAACCGGGAATGATATTAGTAAACCCACTCACAACCGGTAAGTGGTTTTTAAATTATAAGGTATGCTCATCATCCCCATCGGGTATGATGTTAGTAAACTCACTCACAACCAGTAAGTGGTTTTTAAATTATAAGGTGTGCTCATCATCTCAACCGGGTATGATGTTAGTAAACCCACTCACTCGTTAATGCCGTGAATTCCACTATACTGGTTCTTTGTATTCACGCGAGCTTTTCCTTGCTGGCGTTCCCGGTATTTCATGTTCCTACACGATGTGAACAACTTTGTTCATTATTACTCGACATAACAGCCTTCATTCATTTCCAATGAATGAGAAAACCCAAACTTTTAGTTATTTGTAATTAGGTCCCTAAAGTTATTTCTCTTTAACTTTAACTCCCTAATGTCGATTTTTCCTCAAATTGAGTCCCGTAACTTTTAAAATTTATAATGGGACCTTAATTTATTCAATTTCACCAAAAAGGGGTTTAATTTCGCAAATTACCAATTTGGTCCACCAATTTTTCCAAAATTACCATTTTGCCCTTCTTTTACAAAAATGGTAAGTTTTGCCCCAAAAATTTCAAAATTCCTCAATTGGTCCTCCAACATTATTTTCATGCCCAATTGTCCCTCAATTTCATAAAATTTCATTTTGGTCCTTTGAATTTCAAAAATCCCCAATTTTCCCCCAATTCTAACTTCTTAACACATCCCAATTTGATTTTATCAAATTGACCCATGAAACGTTTCCAATTGTTGAAATTGAAGTTGAAATTGACTTTCTACATGTTCATAAGATTCTTCAAAAATGTAAATTGCAAGTTTTAATGCCGGGACGAGCTTAAACAGAGATTCGCCGGAAAATGAACTATATAGAGAGAAAGTTTCGATTACTCACCGGTGAAGGCACGACGGTTCTAGCTTTCATTGTAGGTAGATAGATCTCGTCTTGAGGTTCATCCTAGAATCAAGAATCGCATCAATTGATTAGAATTTTGTCATTGAAATTCGGTCGATTCTCTCTCTAGCACCGATCGAAAATTGTAAAGGGGAGCCTAATTGGCTTACCTTTCGGTCCTAATTCAGCTGTGGAAAGGCTGAGGAAGTGTTGGGAGGGCTTGGTTTGGCCTGAGGAGGGCTTGAAATGGTTAATTTCAACTTGGCCGAAATAGGGCAGCTTCGGTCCGACGAAGTTGCTTCACTATTCCATCATGTCGGCGCTTCTCCAACGATTCTCGGATTGACTGGAGTTTGCTATCAGATAGTTGTCTTCTCCCCGGTTCTAAAGAGCCCGACCTTTGTTCAAGTTGAAGCTCTCGTTCGAGCTTTACCGAGAAATGGAGCAGTAGAGAGAGAGAGAGAAGTATTCAGGTGTGAGGAGAATGAAATGGGGATGACCTGTGTATTAAATGGGCGAGATTTATTACTAGTATTAATATTGCCATAAATTATTGGTATTAAATATATATTAATTTAAGGTGTACATACAAATTTTTGACCGAAATTTCGGGTTACAAAAAAATTCATACTTCTTAGGAGGTCACCCATCCTCACACTATTCTCAGGTAAGCACACTTAACTTTAAAGTTCTTATGGAATCTTGTTCACCTAAACCACTTTGGTTTTTGTTTTCTAATTTGTCTTAAGTTTCTTTTTCAAGGTTTAATGAACCATTTGGATCACCCAAGACTTGTAAATTCCCAACTTGCCCATTCAGAAATAATCAGGTTTGTGAACCGGTTCTGAATCCTCACTTGGTTTGACCGGTTCTTTTCCTAGTTTTCCTTAGCTCAAAAGGGTGGGTTTTACATGCAGGCTATGAATGATTGCCATTAAGACACCAATCAGACAGCCAAGAAGTCCCCGAGCTTCCTATATAAAGAGCCCCTCCTCATTCATCCTCTCCACACCTAAAAACTCTATTCTCTCTCAACCACTCCAATTTCTAGTGAAGCTTAAACCAAAGCTCTGACATGGGCACTTTTATGAGCCAAAAAAGGTGAGGCCGAGTTCTTTGGATTTGGGGAGAAGTCGGCTACTCACCTGTAGTCCCCATTTGCTCCGAGGGTCATCGGACAATTATAGCTCCAACAAACCAAAGTTGCCCTATTTCAGCCAAATCAAGCCCTTCCAACACCTCCACAGTCCTCCTACAGTTGAATTAGAGCTAAAAGATAAACCAATTTGGCACCCCTTTGTAAATTCTGATCAGTTATAGAGAGAGAATCGGTAGAACTTCGATGACTAAATTCTCATTCAATTTGGCAACAATTGATGCAATTCTTAATTCTAGGAGTAACCTCAGAACGAGAGCTATCTGTCCAGATCGAAAGATCAAACTGTCACGCCCTCGACAGTAAGCTTTGGAAGCTTTCTTTCTTTAAGTCCAATTTTCCGGCAAAGCTCCTTTTGAGCTCATTCCAGCATCAAATTGTGCGACTCAAAGTGTAATTCAATCGTATGAAGTTGTAGGAAATCCAATCTAACTTCAATTTCAACAATTAAACTCATTTAATCAGTCAATTTGATGAAATCAAATTCGGCTGAGTTAGAAGGTTCAAATTAGGGGAAATTTGGGAATTTCAAAAATTTGAGGGACTAAAGTGCAAATTCATAAAATTGAGGGCCAATTGAGTATGATAAAGATGTTGGAGGACCAATTAGGCAAATTTTTGAATTTTTGGAGCAAAACTTACCATTTTTGTAAAGTATGGCCAAAATGATAATTTTGGAAAAATTGGGGGACTAAATTGGAAATTTTGGAAATTGAACCCCTTTTTGTGAATTTGAATAAATTGAGGTCCCAAGGTGAATTTGAAAAGTTTTGAGACTCAATTTGAGGAAAAACCGGCATTTGGGGAAGTATAGTTAAAGAAAAATAACTTTAGGAACCTAATTACAAATAAATGAAAAGTTTGGTGTTATTATTCATTTGGAATGAATGAAGGCTATTAGGCCGAATGATAATGAACAAGGATGTTCATATCGTGTAGGAACATGAAGTATCGGGAATGCCGACATGAACAAGCTCACATGAATACAAAGAACGGGTCGAGAGGAAGTCAAGTATTAACGGGTGAGTGGGAATTTAATATCATACCCGGTTGGGATGATAAGCACCTCAAAAATGAAAACACACTGCTAAGTGGTATATTAATAATCACACATGAGAGGAATGATATAGAAATCAAGAGGAAAAACTACTTACCGATTGTAAGTAGATCATACCCAATTGGTATGATGAAACTTCCTTAGAGGAAGTGGAAAACCTATTCATCAGTTATAAGCGGAGATATCCTCATACTCGGTTGGTATGATAGACAGTAGAAAAGTATATTTTGTCAAAAGTGATCTCCCCTAACTGTGTGCCACAACTTAAACATTTTGCCACTACTTAACTATGTGCCCCTAACTGTGCATCATGACAGGTCTCCGGACTAGTCAAGACAAACAACTGTAGTTGAGTTGAGGATCGGGGCCATTGGACCAACGGCACCACAGATTATATGGCATTATGTGAAAAACTAGTTATTGTGCATGCACTGTGTTACGGGACCTTCTTTACCATGGTCATTGGTAAAGTCGCTTTGAACCACAATGAAATGGTATCATACCTCCATTCTACGACTGCATGATCCTTCAATTATGGAATGGATATACTTATGATGGGTAACTTGGACCATAAATGCTTGTTGTGTAATGATGATAAACGTAAAAACCATATATTGGTGCAATTGGACCCAACGCCTAAATCATTATCCCACTCACCTAAACTCACGTCTAATTCCTTAGATAATTTTACCTCGATTCTCTTGCTAGTGTGTGTGTCCACCTGTTAATATCACGATATCATTGATCAATACTCGATTTAAGTATTTCAATTATGTCATATCAACATTTCCCAAAATCGTTCCCCAATTTTCCTGATCCTCATCACTCAGTCCCTAAGTCACTTTGCCATTTCACTTAGGTCCCAACTATTAAAATATTCAATTTTAGGATTTCTAATCCTTCTTCTAGTAACTTTGTCGGGTCCCCAAATTTTCACTAATTGCATTTGGGTCCCCACATCTACTACTTTTTCCACAATTATCCCCCATTCGTGTTTCATCAAATTTCATCCTAATCTCCTTGAATTTGGCCCTACAACCTCTCTTATCATCCTTGTAGGATTAATCCATAGTTTTGAATAGACTGATTTCATCTCATTTAGCCCCTTATTAGAGCTTCAATAGAAAATTGAATAGTCTATGCAATTTTTCGAAATCTCACAAGTGAGGGCGAGTTGGACGGGGACACTAATCGAGAATTTTAGGGGACCTCCTTGGACATGGTCTCACCCTAATTAGCCACTAGAGTTTCTTTTTTATAACTTTGACTAAACTACCCCTTAAAAATAAATAGAAAATTCTCAAGGAAAACGAAGAACTAGGGTTGATATGGCTTACCTCAAATCCTTCTCGGCCAAGGAAGAGGAAGAAGGAAACATGGGCATCCTTAGAACACCTTCCCTAATCGATTTGGCTACTGAAGTGGGTTGAAATTCTCCAAGAGAGCGTATACTAGGCTTTCTAAATGGAGGGCATGGCTATTGTTTAGCCATATCAGCGATGCTTTGATCATTAGGTGACTTTGGTGTGAGTTTCTTCGTGTAGGGAAGGCTCCCGAGAAAGTTTTAAACAGAGGACAAACTTCTTGTGCCCTAAGGTGTAGTGATGCGTCCTAGGGCTCTGGATGACCTGGTGGGTATAAGGGCAGTTAGTCGTACCAGAAGACTTGAGAAGCTCGACGTAGCTTAATTGTGCATGAGACTGGGGTGGGGACAGGATGAGGTCTCTGTTCTCATATGGACATGGAGTATTTTTGGTTTGAGGGTAGGACGTCAGAGACGTTCACTCAGACTTTAAGTAAAAGTTAGAGGCTTCTATCAAGGTGGATGGTAAAGACACTCTAATCCAAAAGTGGGTGCAGTTGGTGTAACTGCATCTCGCGAATGCGTGTGATCCCTTCATGATGAAGGGTGTGTGTTGTATGTTAAACACACCTAATATGGAGATAGGAAAGAGGTTATGAAAACCATGGAAATGATTTGAGAATCCTTGGAAATGAATTGGGAAACCTTGGAAAAAGATTTAGATTAACTGAAATTTGAATAAAAGCATTTTTTATGAAATAAGGAGTCTGGCAAGACTAGAGAACATAGTAATTAATAGGGATACTTTCAAAAATTTTCAAATGGCTCTCAAGAAAGGAACCAAGAGAACTTGAGTTGTAGTCTCCGACACTGCCCAGCCACCCTTTCCAGTAGAAACTCCCCATGAAACCCAAGCATTTCCACTTGGACCAAGCTCAGAATACTGGAGGTTGTATGAAGAGTTCACTCGAGTATTTGGGTAACCTAACCTCGTCCTTGAGACAGGCACCAACTCTTGAACTGAAGTAGAGGAAGTATAAACTCATCCTCCTCCTATTAATCATCCCCCTTCAATTGATATTCACAAGTATCTCAAGACTCTCCGTAAATTGGGGTGTATGCCTTTTCTCAGAGAGAAAGATGCGGGAGCTGCCATGGACTAGCTGGCTAACGTCAAGAAGCTAATGGGGATAGTCAAAATATCACCAGAGGACATGGTGATCCTGACAAAATTTTTCTTGGAGGGTAGTGCCAAAAGATGGTAGGACAATGTCCGGAGCCTGCATACTTCCACACCCTTATGGGAGGAGTTTGAGGAGAGATATGCGGAGGAGTACATGGCCCCTCAACTAATTAATGAGAAGAAGCAGGATTTCCTCCGACTATGACAAGGGCTTAACTCTATATCGAAATATGAGACAAATTTTAATGAGCTAAGGCCTTTTGCTCCAGACTTAGTAGGATCGGTAGATATCAGCCAATGGTTCGTGGACAGTCTCAACATGGATATAAGAGACCGAATGGGAGTACTAAGACGCCCCACAAATTTGGCTAACATCAATAGCATCGCCAATGAGTGTGAATGTCTGGTACAAACAAGACATCATTGGATAGAGCAAGCTGACTGAAAGGAAGAGGAAGGACAGAGCAACCAGAGAGGTCAAAAGGAGCCTAGTAGACAAAAATTGGGGACAAGAATGGGGTCTTTTAGGAGAAATGACAATTACGATGCTCAAAGAGAGACAAGTACAACCGCACAAAGGAGAAACCCCTCTTGCCTTAGGTGCCGAAAAAGTCATGAAGGGTCGTGTCGAGCCTATTTCCAATGCGGACAACTCGGATACTTTTCAAAGAGTTGTCCAGCCCTTCGAGGTAATATCCAACGTAGTGACCATCCACCACCTCAAGGAAACCCAAGGGCACTAGTCGGAGGACAAGACATAGCCACTATGTCAAGAGTACCAACCCGAGTATACAACGTTAACTAGAAGGAAGCACGGGATGAACGTAGTTAGTATTTACCATAGCTCCCCTAGACCAATATAACCAAAAACCCTCTAATTCATCACCATTATAATAAAAGCTTCATTTCTTATAAAACTTGTGATGAAATATGAGTAAAAGAAAATCTTAAGAACGTACCCACCAAACCTCGAAGGTGAAGTGGAAAGGATGACATCCGAGGATATCAGGAAAGTTAAAGTCGGATACCTATAAGGATGAATAAAAAGGAATTCCGAGAAAGAAGGGATAGGATTCTCCTAAAGAAGGAAACCCTAAGGAAGCATACTAGGAACACCCAAGGAGTAAGTTAAACCCAAGGAGTGGGTAAGTAGGAAGGTTGCATCAAAGGATGTCATGACAAGTGGACTACTCATAAAAAGAAAAGAAGGAAAAGCCTCCAAGAAACATTAGAGAGGTTGAACTAGGATGAGAATCATTAGGTAGAGGATACAAGTAGGAAGTGAGACCTCAAAAAGGGAAGTTCCAAAGCTAAGGCACCACCATATGGATCCTAAGAGGCTTAAACCGACATAAAGAACCTCATAAAAACCATGAGTGGTTAAGGGTATGTTGGGATAGCCAAGGTATTACCTAATTGGAAGAGCAAAGAAGCCAACTAAAGATTTCCGACAAACCTAGAAAGAAGGAAGCAACAAGTAGCACCAGTATGGTCAAGGAGAATAAATGAGACCCTAAGAAGGACCAGGAAGAAGTGGAGATGAAAAGGAGTATACGAAATAAGACCCAGCAATTGGGGATACCTCGAATAAGAAAGTAAAGGGTGAACTAGGAAATTAAGGTCGACGAACAATTAAAAGTAGCTGAGAAATACTACCAGACAAAGAGAGAGACGAAACTATACAATTTCTAAAAGGTTGGAAAGTTGGGAACAACCCTAGAAGAGGGATTGTAGAAGTCTGATGAACAGAGATGGGTTATGGACTATGTAAGCACCAACAGTCCCAAGTAAAAATGTGACTCGAGTAAGAAAGAGTCAGTTAGTAAGCATAACAAGGTCATACATAATTTTGACCGAAGATGTAATCAATGATGGATGAAGGATGGGTCAAATTAGGACAAAGGAACGATTGAGCACCTTGGAACTCCCAACCTTAAAATCTTGAGTAAGAACCTCAAGGGGAAGAATCTTGCCTTAAGTAAAGGAAGATGTAAACCTAGGAATATACCTTTGGACTCACGGGCAAAACATACTACTTATGATAAACTCCATGGGGGGAGTAAACAATGTAAAGGAAAATAAATTTATGAGTATGTGTTATACCGGGGCTAAATGGAAATGACCGAGAAGGTTGTATGTAATAAATAACAAGTAGATACCAATATAAGTCCTGTTCAGAAGTCCAAATGGAAATGACCGAAAAATTGGGCAACACCGGCAAAGCTGAAAAGTCTCTAGCTAGGCAATTTGAAGCAATGAATGACCACCATTAATGCACCAATCAGATGGCCAAGAAGTCCCCAAGCTTCCTATATAAAGAGCCCCTCCTCATACATCCTCTCCAAACCTGAAAACTCCATTTCTCTCAACTGCTTCAATTTATGGTGAGGCTTGAACTAGAGCTCCTACTTAGGCACTTTTTAGAGCCAAACAAGTTAAGGTTGGGTTGTTTGGATTCTGGGAGAAGTCAGCTACAGGCCTGTAGTTTCCATTTGCTACAACGGTTGCCGAAGAATCACCGACATGATCAAATAGTGAAGAAGCTCCGGCGGACCGAAGTTGCCCTATTTTAGTCGAGTTGAAATTGACCAATTCAAGCCCTTCTCAAGCCAACCAAGCCCTCCCAACCCCTCCATAGTCCTCCTACAGATGAATTAAAGCTAAAAGGTAAGCTAATTTGGCTCCCCTCTGTAAATTTCTATCAGTGCGAGAGAGAGAACTGGCAGAACTTTGATGACTAAATTCTCATTCAATTTAGCATCAATTGATGCAATTCTTGATCCCAGGAGTAACCTCAAGATGGGAGCTATCTGCCTAGATTGAAAGTTCGGACCACCGCGACCCGACGGTAAGCTTCTGAAGCTTTCTCTCTTTGAGTCCAATTTTCCAACGAATCTCCATTTGAGCTCATTCCAGCATCAAATCATGTGATTCAAAGTGCAATTGAATCGTATGAAGTTGTAAGAGCTCCAATATAACTTCAATTTCAACAATTATACTCATTGATCGGTCAATTTGATGAAATCAAATTCGGTTGAGTTAGAAAGTTGAAATCAGGGAAAAAATTGGGGGAAATTTGGGAATTTTGAATATTCGAGAAACTAAAGTGCAAATTCATAAAATTGAGGGCCAATTGGGCATGATAAAGTTGTTGAAGGACCAATTGGGCAAATTTTGGAATTTTTGAGGCAAAACTTACCATTTTTGTAAAGTAGAGGTAAAATGATAATTTTGGAAAAGTTGGGGGACTAAATTGGAAATTTGGGAAATTGAACCCCTTTTTGTGAATTTGAATAATTTGAGGTCCCAATGTAAATTTTAAAAGTTTTGGGACTCAATTTGTAGAAAAATCGGCATTTGGGATTTAAAGTTAAGAAAAATAACTTTAAGAACCTAATTGCAAATAAATGAACAGTTTGGTTTTCTCATTTATTTGGAATGAATGAAGGCTATTAGGCCGAGGGATAATGAAAAAGTATGTTCATATCGTGTAGGAACATGAAGCATCAGGAACGCCAGCATGGACAAGCTCGTGTGAATACAAAGAACCTGTCGAGAGGAAGTCACTACATTAGTGGGTGAGTGGGAATTTAATATCATACCTAGTTGGGATGATAAGCACCTCGAAAATAAAAACCCACTACTAAGTTTAATCATCACACTTGAGAGTAGTGATGTGGAAATCAAGCAGAAAAATTATTTACTGGCTGTAAGTAGATCATACTCAGTTGGTATGATGAAACTTCCTCAAAGGAAGTGGAAAACCTATTCATCGATTATGAGCGGAGATGTCCTCATACTCGGTTGGTATGATGGACAGTCGAAAAGTATATTTTATCGGAAATGCTCTCCCCTTACTATGTGCCACTGCATAAATATTTTAGGAGACCTTCTTGATGAGAGATCGAATGGCTCAGTTAGAATGAAGGCCTCGATTTTGGAACTTGGGGTCTAATATGCCCGATTTTGAAAATCTCGAATAGTGGGCCCTAGGCAGGTTGGCACGAGCAGGGGCTCTTAAACAAACATGATTAATATGCCATGAAAACTTAAGTAAATGAGTTGTTTAGCCATGGTACCAAGATAGAACCGACATACTTAGTCAACTAGCGGTAGTGAGTTATGACAGGTCTCCAAACTAGTCAAGACAAACAATTGTAGGTCGAGTTGAGGGTCGGGGCCATTGGACCAGTGGCACCATAGATTATATGGCATTATGTGAAAAACTATTGATTGTGCATGCACGGGACCTTTTAGACACCTAAGAAGGGTAATGATGTATCCTAGCGCTCTGGACAACCTGGTGGTTATAAGGGTAGTTTGTCGTACTAGAAGTCTTGAGAAGCTAGACATAGCTTCATTGCGCATGAGACCAGGATGACGACAAGACAAGGTCTTTGTCCTCATATGGACACAGAGTATTTTATGTATGAGGGTAGGACGTCAGAGATGTTCACTTAGACTTTGGATAGAAGTCAGAGACTTCTATTAGGGTAGAAAGTAAAGATGCTTTAATCCACAAGTGGGTGCAGTCGGCGTAACTGCATCTCACGAATCTGGGTGATCCCTTCATGATGATGGGTGTGTGTTGTATGTTAAAGACATCGAATATGGAAAGGATTTGAGAATCCTTGGAAATAAATTGGAAAACTTTGGAAAAAGATTTTGATAAACTGAAGTTTGAAGAAAAGCATTTTTATGAAATAAGGAGTCTGGCACACTCCAATTAAAGAAATTGATTTTTGTGAAAACTTTCTCCCAACACCCATTCACTGAGTTGACGAACTCACCCCCTCCCTTTACCACTTTTCAAGAATCCAAGGGAAAACAAACCTTAAACATTTATCGGTAGTCAAACCTTAAGGTAGGTATGTAAAAATTTATATTTAGTTTTGATTAATGTTATTACAGGAAAGGTATTGGTAAAAAGGATGCCTTACTCCCCACGGTTTACAAGAGGGAAAAACCCTGAATAAACTGGGAGAGTGGCGGGTTGTTCACGGGGATCCGACCAAACCGGGTCGGGGCGTGATATTTTGGGCCTGAGGGTTGGACGTTTGGGACATCCACTCAAACTCAAGGTAGAAGTTTGGAACTTCTTTCAAGGTGCACGACAAAGTCACACTAATCCCCAAGTGGGTGCAGTTTGGGACTACCCTACGAACGTTTATATCCTTTATGATAAAGAATGTGTGTTGTTTGCTAAATGCCTCCCGGGGTAAGGGGATTTGCTAAGAGAGCTAAACACACCTAATATGAAAGTGGAAAGAGCCCTGAGATTTGAGAAAGATCCTTGAAAATGAATGTTAAACCTTGGTATAATTTTGATAAACCAAGTATTTTTAAAAACTCACTCACAACACCCACTCACTGTGTTGTAGAAAACTCACCATCTCCCATTAACCCTTTCTAGGAAAAAATGAAGATCAACCTTAAAGGCCCCTTCGCAGTTAAACCCTAAGTCAGGTATGAAAATTTTTTATATATTAAGTTTTGTATAATGTTATTCTAGGAAAAACAAGGAAAAACTTATGCTTTACTCCTCGTGGTTTAGAAGTGGGGTAAAACCTTCTTGATCCAAAGGGAGTTGCGGGTCTCTCACGGGGATACAACCAAACCGAGTCGGGGCATGATAGTATGGCATAGTGTGGAGTCCACAAAATAAGACCCGACTATTGAAATTTCCATGGATAGGAAATAAAGGTTGAAATAATAATTTAAGGTCAATGAAGGATAAAAGGCAGACAAATGCACCAACCTAAAAAGGTGTAAGGATGTGGAGGTAGGAAACCTTCAAGGAATGGTAAGAAGGTCAAACACATCACTACTTCAAAGGACAAGAGTAGAAATGAGACTAACAAAAAGGAACTCCCCAAGATAAATCCAAGAAATCAATAAGTACATTGTTAAGGATTACCCAGGAATGGAAGGAGAGTAACCGTGAAATGGTCACAAGCATGTAAGGATGGACTAGGGAATGGAAACCCTTTTGTAAGGATGCCTGCGGATTTGAGGAGAGACATAAAAGGGAAAATCCCAAGTAGATCAATAAGTTAAGAGGTGATCGAGAAACCCGATGATTGGAACTGAGAATGCCCAATAAGGAGGTTGGTAAGGATGACAAATAAAGAAGCCCAAACAATCATGAAAGGCATGACGTCAAATGTAAAGGGGCGATTGGATAATGTTGAAAGTAATTACGGAATACTAGCATATGATAAGAAGCGACTAAGCCATACAATCCCTTAAAAGATGGAAATTCGGGAGCAGTTATCGAAGAAACTTTCTAGAAATATAGTAGACAAGGACAGTTCTATAGCATGTCATACTGCAAGAAAGTAGGTCTAACAATGCCAAGAAAGGGTGGCTCAAGTATGAAAGAATGGATTAAAGGACCAATATAAGACGAAAAGGGGATAACGCTGAAACCCGCAAAAATAAGTACAAAAAGCTCAAAAGGACAACGAGCTAAAGAGTTTCAATGACCATGGGAATAAATAGACACGAGGATAATCAAACATCTTGGAACTCCCAATCTTGTGATCTGGACAAAAGACCTCAAGAGAAAGGTTCTTACCCTTAAGCGACTTAAGAATTTGACCTAAGAGATACCTTTGGTCAAGTGGGTAAGACAAGCTTATCGTAATAAATTCCATGGAACAAGCGAATAATCAAAGGGAAAAGAAATCCCTTAAGTACGTTATCTAGAGTACTAAATGAAAGATGAAATCATAGTGGTATTTTCCTAGGGAAAACCTATATGAGCAAGGAAATGCTCAAAGAAAAAGAAGTGGGAGGTCAGATCACCACATAATTCTTCTCATCAAGCGCGAATACCAAATCGTGTCATTAAGAGCAATAGAAAATAAGTGATAAAAAGACACCCCAAGACATGGAGAGGAAAGATGCCTAGAGGTCAGACACACACGAAGAATGTCCAAAGGAGATGCAACTAAGATGGTGATGTACACCACGGTGTCATATCAAAGTAAACCCCAAGTGGACATCAAAGGAAATTATTCCCTATGTAAATGATGCATAACTAAGTTTTGGGGACAAAACACCTAAAAGGTGGGATAGAGTTGTGAAACCCATCCTTTCGGACGAAGGAAACTACAAAAGGAAACCAGAAATTTTTAAGAGTAAATTGAGAAACTAAGTGAACAAGAATTTTTAAAGAAGGGGTAAACACGGGAATTTGGAAAATCCCAAGTAACCAAGAAATCACAAAAACCATGGAGAAGAACCATGAAGTGAATTGGATGTGAAAACTGTACCATTTCAGGATAAATCAGACCTAAACTGTCACGCCCCGACCCAGTTTGGTCGGATCCCCATGATAAACTCACCACTCTCCCAATTTATTAAGGGGTTTCCCCTTATTATAAACCGTAAAGAGTAAGACATCCTTTAACTAACACCTTTTCCTAGAATAACATAAATCAAAACTGTATAATAATTTAGTTTTATCATACCTGTCTCACAGGTGTCTTAGTTGATGGTCTTTAAAGGTAGGCTTTCCAAAATCTCCTGAAAGGGATATAAGGGAGGGGGTGAGTACGACTACTCAGTGAATGGGTTTTCAAAATTTTTTATATTTAGGAAAAAGATAAATTTTGGAGTGTGCCAAACTCCTTTCTTTTAAAACCATTTCATTTGAAATCTCGGGTTTTATCACCATTTCCTTATTTAATCACGGTGTGTCATCACCCAACATATATCCTTCATCATGAAGGTTAAACACACATTCATAGGTCAGTGCATCCATTAAACCCACTTGTGGCTTCAGAGAGACTTTACCGGTCACCCATATAGAAGTACGTCCACTTCTACCCTAAGAATGAGTGGATGTTTGTGACATCCGACCCTCAATCACAAAATCAATTCTTCGTGTCCGTATGAGGACAAATACCTCATCCTGTCCCCACCCCGATCTCATGCGCTTGGTGCTACTCCAAATTTCACACAATCACCTAGTATGATAAACTGCTCTTATACTCACCAGGTCGTCCAGTGCCCTTAGGACGCATCACTACCCTTCTTGGGTGTCTAGATGGTCTCGTACTCACAGTGCATCCACAATCATGCTATATAATCTATGGTGTCACTGGTCCAACAGCCCCGACTCTCAAATCAACCCGCAATTGTTTGTCTTGACTAGTCCGTCCACCTATCATGTTGCACTGCCGCAAGTTGACTGAGTATGTTAGTCCTATCTTGGTACCATGGTCAAACAATTCCTTTATTTAAAGTTTTATGGCATATAACTCATGTTTGTTTATGAGCTCCAGCGCATGCCAACTGGCCTTGGGCCTACTGTACGAGATTTTCAAAATCGGGCATATTAGCCCCCAAGTTCCAAAATCGAGGCCCCGGCCTATAAGAACTATTCAAGCTCCCATCAAGGTCTCCCAAATAGTTTAAGCATTGGCACACAGTCAGGGAGAGCATTTCCGACAAAATATATTTTCAATTGTCCATTATACCGACCGGGTATAAAGACATCTCCGCTCATAAGCAATGAACGGGTTTTCAACTTCCTTCAATGAAGTTTCATCATACCAATCGGGTATGACCTACTTACAACCTGTAAGTAGTTTTTTTTCGTATGGTTTTCACATCAATCTTCTAAGTTGTGATATAAAATCCCACTCATAATCAGTAAGTGGTTTTTAACTTTAAGTTGTGCTCATCATCCCAACCAGACATGATGTTAGTAAACCCACTCACTCGTTAATGTCGTGAATTCCACTAGATCTCTTCTTTGTATTCATGCGAGCTTGTCCTTGATGGCGTTCTCAGTACTTCTTGTTCCTACATAATATGAACATCTCGGTTCATTATCCTTCAGCCTAATAGCCTTCATTCATTCCAAATAAATGAGAAAGTCAAACTTTCATTTATTTGCAATTAGGTCCCTAAAGTTATTTCTCTTAAACTTTAAGTCCCTAATGACAGTTTTTTTCCTCACATTGAGTCTCGAAACTTTTTAAAATTAATCAAAGGACCTCAATTTATTCCATTTCATAAATAGGTGTTTAAATTTCCAAATTTCCAATTTGGTCCCCCAACTTTTCCAAAATTACCATTTTGCCCTTCCTTTACAAAAATGGTAAATTTTACCCCAAAAATTCTAAAATTACTCAATTGCCCCTCTAACATTTTTACCATCCCAATTGACCCTCAATTTTTGGAAATTGCATTTCGGTCCCTCGAATTTTTGAAAATCACCAATTTTCCCCCAATTCCAACTCTTTAACACAGCCGAATTTGATTTCCTCAAATTGACTGATCAAACACCTCTAATTGTTGAAATTAAAGTTGAAATTGAGTTTCTCCATGTTCATTTGATTCCATAAAACTTTAAATAGCGAGTTTTAATGCTGGAACGAGCTCAAACAAAGCTTTGCTGTAAAATAGATGGTAGAGAGAAGAAGCTTCGATTACTCACTGGTGAGAGCACGATGGTCCAAGCTTTCGATCTGGGTAGATAACTCTCATCCTGAGGTTCATCCTAGAATCAAGAATCACATCAATTAATGCTGAATTGAGTTAGAATATCATCATTGAAATTTTGTTGGTTCTATCTCTAGCACCGACCGGAAATTGTAGAGTGGAGTGGAATTGGCTTACCTTTCAGTCCTAATTTGGTCGTGGAAGGGCTGAGGATGTCTTGGGAAGGCTTGGTTTGGCCTGAGGAGTGCTCGAAATGGCCGATTTCAACTCGATCGAAATAGGGCAGCTTCGATCCATAGGAGCTACTTGACTGTTCCATCACGCCCGCACTTCTCCGGTGATCCTTGGAGCAAACGGAGACTACAAGCGTGTAGCTGACTTCTCCCCTGTTCTAAAGAACCCGACCTCGCCTTCTTTGCCTAAGAAAAGACCCTATATCGGAGCTTTGGATTGAGCTTCACCAAAAAACTAAGCAACTGAGAGAGAGTGAGCTTTTTAGGTGTGGAGAGGATGAATGGAGAGGGGGTCTTTATATAGGAAGCTTGAGGACTTCTTGGTCGTCCGATTGGCACCTTTATGATAGGCATTGATGGTTGGAAACGTATTGAATGGAGACATTCCTCTTCGTCGATGCTGCTTTGATTTTCCGGTGAGTGAATAGTGTTGTCATCTGGAGGAAGAAGATGACATTGTTTTGAACTGGACCGAACCGGTCCGAACCGGGTTCTAAGCTTAAACCAATCGGTTCACCCCTCATTCGACATAGTTTTTCAAATCTAAAAATTTCTAAATTTATATAAATTCATTTTTTATCTAATGGTGGCCTCAAATCTCCAATTTGAATTATTTAAGCCACCTAGAAAAATGAATTTAGGATTCATTTCAATAGTGGTTCAAACCGGTCCAAATTGGTTCAAATCCGATTCACTTGAACTAGTTTGGTTTTCATCTCCAATTCCTTCACAAGTCCATTTCCATGACTTTTGTGACTCCTTAGGTCACTTAGGGTCCATAAAATTCCCAGTTTACCATCTCTTTATCAATTTCAGTTCATAAACAAACTCTGTTCTTAAACTAGTTTTCTAAACCCCGCACGGTTTGAGTTAAGGAAAATCGGGAAAAGAACCGATCAAACTGAGTAAGAAAATCGAGACGGTTTACAAACTCGATCATTTGGGAACAAGCAATATGGAAATTTACAACTTTCGACTGATCCAAAGGGTTTATTAAACCTTGGAAAAGAAACTTAATATAAATTAGAACATAAAAACCAAATTGGGTCATGTGAACAAGATTTCATAAGAACTTTGAAGTTAAGCGTTTTTGCTTGAGAGCAATGTGAGGATGGGTGACCTCCTAGGAAGTAAGATTTTTTTGTAATCCTAAATTTTGGCAAAAGAAATTTTTATGGGAACGTTCGCCTTATCATAAATAGCCATAAATTAATATAAATTTAATTATTATAATTAATACTAATAATTTAATACCTAAATTAAATTATTATAATTAATACAAATAATTTAATACTAAAATTAAATTATTGGAATTAATACCAATAATTTATGTCAATATTAATACTAGTAATAAATCTCTCCCATTTAATACACGGTTTTACACCTATATAAAGAGGTCATCCCCATTCATTCTCCCCACACCTGAACACTTCTCTCTCTCTCTACTGCTCCATTTCCCGGTGAAGCTCGAACTAGGGAGAAGATAGTTATCTGATAGCAAACTCTAGTCAATCCGAGAATCGTTGGAGAAGCGCCGACATGATAAAATAGTGAAGCAGCTCCAGCGAACCGAAGCTGCCTTATTTCGGCCAAGCTGAAATCGACAATTTCAAGCCATTCTCATGCCAAACCAAGCTCTCCTAACACTTCTTCAGCCTTTCCACGGCAGAATTAGGACCGAAAGGTAAACCAATTCGACTCCCCTTTACAATTTTCGATCGATACTAGAGAGAGAGTCGACCGAATTTCAATGACGAAATTCTAATCCAATTCCGCATCAATTGATGCGATTCTTGATTCTAGGATAAACATCAGGACAAGAGCTATCTTTCCAAATTGAAAGCTCAAACCGTTGTGCCTTCACCGGTGAGTACTCGAAGCTTTCTCTCTTTATAGTTCATTTTCCGATAAAGCTCCATTTGAGCTCGTCCCGGCATTAAAACTTGTGATTCACCTTTCTAAAGAATCGTATAAACATGTATAAACTCAATTTCAACTCCAATTTCAAAAATTACAGGTGTTTGATCGGTCAATTTTATAGAATCAAATTTGGTAGTGTTGAAGAGTTGAAATTGAGGGAAATTTGGGAATTTTCAAAATTTGAAGGACCAAAATGTAATTTTATGAAATTGAGGGCTAATTGGGCATGAAAATAATGTTGGAGTACCAATTGAGGAATTTTGATATTTTTGGGGCAAAATTTACCATTTTTGTAAAGGATGGGCAAAATGGTACTTTTGGAAAAATTTGGGGACCAAATTGGAAATTTGGATAATTAAACCCCTTTTTGTGAAATGGAATAAATTGAGGTCCTATGATAAATTTTATCAGTTTCAGGACTCAATTTGAGGAAAAACCGGCATTTGGGACTTAAAGTTAAAGAGAAATAACATTAGGGACCTAATTGCAAATAAATAAAAGTTTGACTTTCTCATTCATTTGGAATGAATGAAGGCGATTAGGCCGAAGAATAATGAACCAAGATGTTCATATCGTGTAGGCACACGAAGTACCGGGAACGCTAGCAAGGACAAGCTCGCGTTAATACCAACAACCGGTCTAGTGGAATTCATGACATTAACGGGTCAGTGGGTTTACTAACATTATACCCGGTTGGGATAATGAGCACACCTTATAATTTCAAAACCACTTACCAGTTGTGAGTGGGTTTACTAACGTCATACCTGGTTGGGATGATGAGCACAACTTAAAAATTAAAAACCACTTACCAGTTGTGAGTGGGTTTACTAACATCATACCCGGTTGGGATGATGAGCACAACTTAAAATTAAAAACCACTTACCGATTGTGAGTGAAAATTTTATATCATACCCGGTTGGGCAATGATAAGTACCTCGGTATGAAAACCCACTATTAAGTGGTATTTTAAACATCACTACTTAGAGGAAGTGATGTGAAAATCATGTGAAAAAACTACTTACCGATTATAAGTAGATCATACCCGGTTGGTATGATGAGACTTCCCCGAAGACAGTTGAAAACCCGTTCATCGGTTATGAATGGAGGTGTCCTTATGCCTGGGTGGTATAATGGATAGAGAAAACATATGTTTGATTGGAAGTGCTCTCCCCTGACTATGTGCCAATGCTTAAACAATTTGGGAGACCTTCTCGACGGGAGTTGAATAGCTCTGATAGGCCGGGGGGCCTTAGTTTTGGAACATGAGGGCTAAATGCCCGATTTTAAAAATCTCGTACAATGGGCCCAAGGCCAATTGGCACGAGCAAGAGCTCGTAAACGAATATGATATATGTGCCATAAAACTTAATAAGTGAATTGTTTGGCCATGGTACCAAGATAGGACCGACATGCTCAGTCAACTAGCGGCAGTATGGGATCATCAAGATGCCCATGAGGGGTAGTGATGCGTCCTAAGGGGACTGGACGACCTGGTGGCTACAAAGGCAGTTCGTCGCTCCAGGTGTCTGTGCAAAATCTGGAGTAGCACAAGGCGCATGAGACCGGGGTGGGGACGGGATGAGGTCTCTGTCCTCATACAGACACGAAGAAGTGATTTCGGGATTGTGGGTCGGATGTCGTATACATCCACTCATTTCCAGGGTAGAAGTAGTTGTACTTCTATCCGGTGGCAGAAAAAGTCGCTCCGAAGCCACTAGCGGGTTTAGTAGTGATACTGACTTGCGAATATGTGTAACCTTCATGATGAAAGATGTGTGTTGGGTGATGACACACCAGTAACTAAGAAATAATGGAAAAACTCAAATTTTTAAATGAAGGGATTTTTGAAAAGAAAGGAGTCTGGTGCACTCCATATAAATATTTTTCTTACAAGTTAAAAATAGACCTTTAAAAACTCATTCACTGAGCAGTTGTACTCACCCCCTCCCTTATATCCCTTTCAGGAAATCCCGAAAAGTCTACCCTAAAAGACAATCAACTAAGATGCGTGTGAGACAAGTATGTAAAGTTTTAAATTTCATGCAGTTTTGATTATGCTATTCCATGAAATGGAGCAGGTTTAAAGGACGCCTTACTCTTTACGAATTATAATAAGGGAAAATCCTTTAATAAACCGGGAGAGTGGCGGGTTGTTCACAGGGATCTGACTAAACTGGGTCGGGGCGTGACAGCTAGAGTGGTATCAGAGCCTGTTTTCTCAAATAAATAATCAAGACTAGAAAATATAGTAACTGATAGGTTTTATCATAAAATTTTCATATGGCTCCCAGGAGAGGAACCAAGAAAACTATGGATGACTCTGCTCAGTACCCTTTCCTCGTAGGAGGACAACCCAAGAAGCTTCCCAAATGCCTAAGGCATGGTAGAAATCTCCAAAGACCAAATGGAGAAGTATCCCAGAGAATGTGCTAGGACCTAATGAGGGCACTGCTCTAAGTATAAAGGAAGCGAAGCGTGAAGCTACAAATGTTAGTAAAGGGTGTATAACCTTACCTAAGTGTTTATCAGGAACCTTGTAGCCCTTATTTTGTGACCACTTTCTATAATAGGGCCAAGTGTACTCCTTGATAAATAAAGTACTCCAAATTCCTAAAAACTTTATCTATCAAAGGATATAATCATGCTAGGAAGATAGCCCCCAAAAAAATACCTAAACAAATGACACCATGGATATCAAGGAGATTATTATGCAAGGAAGGCATGACAAAAGAATCATCATGGTAAGGAGTCTAGGAGAACTTTAGGGTAACTAAACAAGGGGCAACCTATTATAAGGTACAAAGGAAATAGGGCATGACGAGAAGTACCGTCCCACACCACTAGGATTTAGAATAATACTTCCCAAGGAAGACGCCCTCACAACTATAGAAAATCCAAAAGGGTACCATCCGAAGAAACGTGACTCCAGTTGCAACCACAGATAAGAGGAAACTCTTCAAAATCTTAGCAAAGTAGTAAGAAGGAAAAAGGGATAAAGGTAGGACCTCAATAAAACCACAAACAGAACAAAGGATAGCTGAAGAGAATTCCCCCTTTAAGAAGAAAATCCAAACAATTTAGGAGCAAAGAAAGGAGTGCATCCACAAGAGAAGACAGGACGAACATTTGATTACAAACCGGACATATTGGGATTACAGGAATAAATCACCTTGGAAAAAGCAACTATGTCAAATAGGAAGTTCGGACCAACAGGACAAGAGAAAGCAAGTCGTTACAACAAGATAGTCAGAGGGAACAAATGACACCCTAAAAAGGTCAGTGAGATGGACGTTAAGGATAGTAGTACTCGAGAAACAACTACCCTAAGAAACTTAGACCAAAGGAATGGTAGAGGCGAGGCAGTTAACGAACTACTACACGGGAAAACCATAATTTGAGTTCCAACAAAGAAGAGAGGGGCGGAAAGGCCAAAACATTGGAAAAAGAAGAATGAAGGAAAATCCTTAAAGAAATTAATGGCCAAAACCGGATTTCTAGTTTAAAGTCTTAAGATGGTTAAGTGAGCTTCATGAAAGAGACGAACAAGAGATTTTGAAACAAGGAGGATGTGAACCCTCCTTAAACGGAAATAAGTTAGTGGGTCAGCATCAAAAAGATGTTGTGACAAGTATGAATGAATGGACAACCCATACTAAGGTAATAAAGTAAAGAATGTTCGAGAAACATTGGGAAAGTAAGTCCTTCAAATAAGATGTGGCTAAGGAAAAATAACTGCAATTGGTAAGACGGGTCATAGTCCACACGCGCATATGAAGCTTAAAGAGTGGATGACCGAGCATAGGGTGGAATGCACGGAATAAAACTAATAATCGGAAGTATCCCATCTAAGCAATAAGGGATAAAACAAAAGTTTTGGATAGAGAAGGATCCAAAGCAAACAGATGCCCTAACATAGATAACCATGCGAAGAAAGGGAGAAAGAACCATACAATGAATGATAAGGAGGTTAAGCATGTAATTCCTAAGATGGAAATCTCTATTATAAGGGACATAGTAGAAAACAAACCGGAAGGAGGGAACCTTCCCAAGCAAAGTAATCGACACATAGATCGAAAGCAATTATTGTAGAATGAAGAATCATGAAGTGATTATGAATAAGTAAAAGTGGATTAAGGAAAAAGGAAAAACCCTTGAATAAGGAATGCCAAGGACTTAAGAAGAAAAGAATCCCAGTTTGTTGGTAAACTATTGGGAAACCAAATAATTGGCACTAGAAAGACCCAATAAAGAAGTTGGAAAAGGGATGAGTGGGTAAGGAGAACTGACACAGTTGTGTACATTGAGTTAATAACGATAAAGGTAGTTGAGGAATACTACAAGAGGAAAAAAGGGATGAAGTTACGCAATCCCTGAGAGGTTGAAAAATAAGGAATAACCCTAAAAAAAGTGTTTTGGAGATCTAATTGATATAGGGATAATATCTAGAAAATGTCATGCTATAAGGGACAAGAAACCCAATGATCCCGATGAAAACATGACTCAAAGTAAGGAAGAGTCGGCTAATAAGCATGACAAAGTCAAACATAAATTGGACTGATTTGTAATGAGCAACAAATGAAGAAAGAGCCGAAATGGGATGAAAAAGTGATGAAAAGAAATTCCTTAGATGAATGATTACGGGGACTAAGCAAAAGAGCAATCGAAGTGTTAGCATGTCAAGAAAACCTGAGTTGACATTAAGGGAAATTATTCCCGATGTGGAATATATTGGTTAAGTTTTGGGGACAAAACTCCTAAAAGGAGGGGAGAGTTGTAAACCCCACACTTTTGAGTTAAGGAAAATCGGGAAAAGAATCGGTCAAACCGAGTAAGAAAATAGAGACGGTTTACAAAGCTGATCATTTGGGAACAAACAATATGGAAATTTACAACTTTCGAGTGATCCAAATGGTTTATTAAACATTGGAAAAGAAACTTAATATAAATTAGAACAGAAAAACCAAATTGGTTCGTGTGAACAAGATTTCATAAGAACTTTGAAGTTAAACGTGCTTGCTTGAGAGTAGTATGGGGATGGGTGACCTCCTAAGAAGTATGATTTTTTTGTAACCGGAAATTTTGGTCAAAAGAAATTTTTATGCGAACGTACACCTTATCATAAATAGCCATAAATTAATATATATTTAATTATTATAATTAATACCAATAATTTAATACCTAAATTAAATTATTGGAATTAATACAAATAATTCAATACCGAAATTAAATTATTGGAATTAATACCAATAATTTCTGTCAATATTAATACTAGTAATAAATCTCTCCCATTTAATACATGGTTTTACACCTATATAAAGAGGTCATCCCCATTCATTCTCCTCACACTTGAACACTTCTCTCTCTCTCTCTATTGCTCCATTTCCCTATGAAGCTCGAACTAGAGCTTCAACTTGAACAAAGGTTAGGTTCTTTAGAACCAGGGAGAAGACAGTTATCTAATAGCAAACTCCAGTCAATCCAAGAATCGTTGGAGAAGCGCCAGCATGATAGAATAGTGAAGCAACTTCGGTGGACCAAAGCTGCCCTATTTTGGCCAAGCTAAAATCGGCCATTTCAAGCCCTCCTCAGGCCAAACCATGCCCTTCCAACACTTCTTCAGCCTTTCTACGACCGAATTAGGACCGAAAGGTAAGCCAATTCGGCTCCCCTTTACAATTTTCGATTGGTGTAGAGAGAGAGTCGACCGAATTTCAATGACAAAATTCTAATCCAATTCCGCATCAATTGATTCAATTCTTGATTCTAGGATAAACATCAGGACAAGAGCTATCTTCCCAGATTGAAAGCTCGAACCGCTGTACCTTCACCGGTGAGTAATCGAAGCTTTCTCTCTTTATAGTTCATTTTTCGGCAAAGCTCCGTTTGAGCTCATCCCGACAATTTTTGGGTCAAAATTTACCATTTTTATAAAGGAAGGGCAAAATGGTAATTTTGGAAAAGTTGGGGGACCAAATTGGAAATTTGGCAAATTAAACCCCTTTTTGTGAAATGGAATAAATTGAGGTCCTATGATAAATTTTATCAGTTTCAGGACTCAATTTGAGGAAAAACCGGCATTTGGGACTTAAAGGTAAAGAGAAATAACTTTAGGGACCTAATTGCAAATAAATGAAAATTTGACTTTCTCAATCATTTGGAATGAATGAAGGCGATTAGGCCGAAGAATAATGAACCAAGATATACATATCGTGTAGGAACACGAAGAACCGGGAATGCCAGCAAGGACAAGCTCGCATGAATAACAAGAACCGGTCTAGTGGAATTCACAGCATTAACGGGTGAGTGAGTTTACTAACATCATAACCGGTTGGGATGGCGAGCACACCTTATAATTTAAAAACCACTTACCGGTTGTGAGTGGGTTTACCAATATCATACCTGGACGGGATGTTGAGCACAACTTAAAAATTAAAAACCACTTACCGGTTGTGAGTGGGTTTACTAACATCATACCCGGTTGGGATGATGAGCACAACTTAAAACTAAAAACCACTTACCGGTTGTGAGTGGAAATTTTATATCATACTCGGTTAGGCAATGATAAGTACCTCGGTATGAAAACTCACTATTAAGTGGTATTTTAAACATCACTACTTAGAGGAAGTGATGTGAAAATCATGCGGAAAAACTACTTACCGGTTGTAAGTAGATCATACTTGGTTGGTATGATGAGACTTCCCTGAAGGAAGTTGAAAACCCTTTCATCGGTTATGAATGGAGGTGTCCTTATACCCAGGTAGTATAATGGATAGAGAAAACATATGTTTTGTCGGAAATGCTCTCCTCTGACTATGTGCCAATGCTTAAACAATTTGGGAGACCTTCTCGACGGGAGCTTAAATAGCTCTGATAGGCCGGGGGCCTCGGTTTTGGAACTTGGGGGCTAAATGCCCGATTTTAAAAATCTCGTACAATGGGCCCAAGGCCAGTTGGCACGATCAGGAGCTCGTAAACGAACATGATAAATGTGCCATAAAACTTAATGAGTGAATTGTTTGTCCATGGTACCAATATAGGATCGATATGCTCAGTCAACTAGCGACATTGTGACATGACAAGTCGACGGACTAGTCAAGACAAACAGCTGCAGGTTGAGTTTAGAGTCGGGGCTGTTAGACTAGTGGTACCACAGATTACATGGCAATATAAGAAAATAGTGTTTGTTCATGCACTGTGAGTACAGGATCATCAAGATGCCCATGAGGGGTAGTGATGCGTCCTAAGGGCACTGGACGAGCTGGTGGCTATAAAGGCAATTTGTCGTTTCAGGTGTCTGTGTAAAATCTGGAGTAGCACCAAGCGCATGAGACTGGGGTGGGGACAGGATGAGGTCTCTGTCCTCATACGGAAATAAAGAAGTGATTTCGAGATTGTGGGTTGGATGTCGTGTACATCCACTCATTCCCAGGGTAGAAGTGGTTGTACTTCTATCAGGGTAATAGGAATAGTTGCTCCGAAGCCACTAGCGGGTTTAGTAGTGATACTGACTTACGAATGTGTGTAACCTTCATGATGAAGGATGTGTGTTGGGTGATGACACACCGGTAACTAAGAAATAATAGAAAAACCCAAATTTTTAAATGAAGGGATTTTTGAAAAGAAAGGAGTCTGGCACACTCCATATAAATATTTTTCTTAAAAGTTAAAAGTAGACCTTTAAAAACCCATTCACTGAGTAGTTGTACTCACCCCCTCCCTTATATCCCTTTCAGGAAATCCTGGAAAGCCTACCTTGAAAGACAATCAACTAAGATGCCTGTAAGACATGTATGTAAAGTTTTAAATTTCATGCAGTTTTGATTATGCTATTCCAAGAAATGGTGCAGGTTTAAAGGACGCCTTACTCTTTATGGATTATAATAAGCGGAAACCCTTTAATAAATCGGGAGAGTGGCGGGTTGTTCATGGGGATTCGACCAAACCGGGTCGGGCCATGACTGGTTCAATCTATTTCGTGTCCGAATCACTCGGACCGGTCTAGTTTTCCTCTCCCACTTTGTTCTAATGTTCCTTCCCAAGGTTTATAATCTCTTTGGATCATAAGGAATCCATAAATTTCTTGGTTTACCCATTCTCTATCGGTTCCAGTTCATGAATCAACTCGGTTCATAAACCGAGTCAATACAATTGGATCTGCTTCATATAAACCGGTCTGGTTTTTCGCTTCCAATTTATCCTAAGGTTTTTTTCCAAGATTTTATGATCCCTTTGGATCACCCAAGAGTTGTAAATTTCTAAATTGCCCATTTCTTGATAATCGGGTTTGTAAACCAGTTCCATTTTCTCACTCGGTTTGACCGGTTCTTTTCCTGGTTTTCCTTAGCTCAAAAGGGCAAGGTTTACATAAACGGGGTAGAACTAGATTGAACTGGTTTAATAATTCATTTTTCTAGGTGACTTAAAAATGTCAAATTGGAAAATTTAAGCCACCATTAAATAGAAAATAAATTTAGATGAATTTAGAATTTTTGAAAAACCGGTCGAATCAGGCCTGAACCAGCCGATTTTCATTTTTGGATCACCGAACCGGTCTCACTAAACCGATCAACGGTCCAGACGGTCAACGAACCGCTGCCAGGTCAGTTCCTAGTTAGCGAATGTGACCAATCAGTCTGCGATACGTGGTGAAGCTCACCCAATCAACCGCTCAATCGGCGCTTGGAAGCACTAGCCATTCAGGAGGCAACACATATCCTGATGTGAATCCGACTAAATAGACTACAAATTTACAAGTCCAATCAACCAACCCTGCAATGAAGCTAAACACTTCGTCACCAAATGGGATAAATGATCACTTGAGACTTCAAGAGGGCCCAATCACAAGGTTAAGGGGCTAAAAGATTCAAATAGGCATTATATGGACTAATTAAAGAGAATGTTGAATATTCAAATGGAAGCCCAAATGAAGAGTACAAGATGAGTCCAAGAGAAGGTCCGGATTTAATTAATAAATAATAAATCTCTTAGGATAATATTAGGTAGTTCAGATTTTTAAATTAGTTATTAAAACATCATAGATATTTATATTAGATATGGTTAGCTTATAACCATAATAGATTTTTTTTCCTTATTTTGTGGGCTATTCAGTTGTTTTCTAAGCCTATAAAAGGCATACTCCACAGCATTGGAGGGGACACACTTTGGAATTTCAATCTTGTGAGTTTTGTCTTCTTTTTTTTCTTGAAAGAGCTTTTTGAACTTATCAGGTTTTTACCTATGGCGTTCAAACAATTCAAGACTTATCACCAGGGTTTTCTAAGAGTTCTTCTTAGAGAATTTGGATGTGGCGTCTAGATATCCGATACCTTGTTTCTCACATAAACAAGGTATATTCCATCCTTTCGTACTTGCGTCGTGAAAGTCTTGGGGTCTTGCCATATTTGGTGTAGGGTGTCGTCAACATATTGGCGAGGTTCACATCATATCCTTGGTCAATGGATAAAGGAAGAAAACCCACGTCAGCGACGACCGACCAATAGCAAAGTGACACATGTCATGGTCAACGGTCAATATAAATATGATCAGCAGCCACGTAGACATGAGCAGCCAATGGGAGGCCACCACGTGTCTGGTCATCAAGTCAACAGCTGATTAGGCTGCTAAGTAGGAAGTTATGTCAACAGAGTTAGCCAATCACGGAGTGGCATGTGGCAAGTCCGCACATGCGAAGCTCACACACACGGAAAAGTGTCGTCTCCTTCCTTCAGAAGACAACACTATCCATGGAAGGACTTCGCCTTCCATTTCCCACAAGGGAGTGTTCCCTCCGACAATGGCAGTTTCTAGAAAGGATAGGCTCGCCCAATTTGGAAATCGGTAGAGCCAGGGGTCCTTGAGCTTCCTATATAAAGAGCTCTCCTTTATTCATCCTCCTTACACCTCAAATGCCTAAAGAAGAAGAAGTACTCAATTTTTTGGTGAAGCTTGAATTAGAGCTCTAATTTGGGCACTTTTCTCCATCTTAGAAGGCGAATTCAGGTTCTTTAGAATCCTGAGGAAGTCAGCTACATGACCACAACCTCCATTCAGCTTGAGAATCGTCAGAGAAGCATCGACGAGCTTGCACAGTACTGTTGCTCCATGACGGTCGATAATCCGAGTTGCTTGAGCTTAGTTCGAGCCATTCTCACACCAATTCTTGCCAGACCAAGCTCCCCATACCACCCCTAAAGGTGTCTCGGCCTTCCTTGAGCTAAGTTAGTAAGTCCCCTCCGCCGCCTTCCGCCGGAAAATATTGTTCATAGTGTGTTTTTGCTGAAATTTGAATTATGAAATTCGTACTGTCAAGGCCACCAATTAGGGCATGGTTTGGTCTAGGAAGAACCTCCACGAAGAGAGCAATCCATTGGAATTGAAAGCTTCGATCATCGGCTCTTCACAGATGAGTAATCGAATATTTCTCTCTTTAGAACTATTTTTCGGCGAAGCTTCGTTTGAGCTCATTTCTAAACCAAATGAAGTTTTTAAAGCTTGAAATGATGAGTGAGACATATGGAAGATGATTTCGATCATGAATGGGGACATTTACCATTGTTTGGGTGGCCAATTGAATGGAACAAGTTTTAGGGGTCAAATGGCAATTTTTATAAAAATTAGGCAATTTAGGAATTTTGGGAAATTGGGGGCCGAATTGTAATTTAAGGAAAATTGAGGGTCGAATTGTAATTCAAGGAAAATTGGGGGACATTAATGAAATTAACTTCCAATTGAGGTCCAATTGGCTAATTGGATGGAATTAAGGGTCAATTGACAATTTTTTAAAATTTTGGGACCAATTGGTAATTTTAGAAAAATTAAATATCAATTGGTGGTTTTGGAAAATTAAGTGCCTACGAGAGATTTTGGAAACCCTAGAGACTTAATTAAAAGTAATTGAGTATTAGGGGCCTAAAGTAAAAAATTATGAACTTTAGGGACCTAATTGCAACAAGGCATAAATTAAGGGCCTTTTTTCCATCCGTACTTATAGGAATACTCGGACCATGTATGATCTAGTTGCATGAGTACTTATGCAGAGGAGCATATTCAAGATTTGGAAATTTGGCTGGGACAAATACGTCACAGCTATCGAGTGAGTGGGATTTATAACATCATATCTGGTTGGGGTGGTCTACACCTCTTTACAATTAAAAATCCACTGTGAGTGGGATTTTCCAATATCATACCTGGTTGGGATGATTAACACATTTTCTAAATTAAAAACTATTGTAAGTAGAAGTTTTCAACATCATACCTGGTTGGGGTGATGAATGTCCACTTTGAAAATTAAAAACCGTTTTCTAGAAATGATCTCCCCTGACTGTGTGCAACTGCTTAAACATTTTGGAAAATTTTTCTGATGAGAGTTGAGACAGCTCCAACAAACTAAAGGCCTCGGTTTTGAACTTATAGTGCCTAATGCCTCGTTTTGAAAAACTTGTAAAGTGGACCTAAGGCCAGTGGGCACGGGGTGGAGCCCGTACAAAAATATAATTAAAGAGCCATGAAAACTTTCATAATCAGCTAATTGTGTGAATCACCACAATGCCAAATCCAGACTGACAGACTCGATGGGCTAGTAGCTATTGAGCCAAGGTCAGATCAACAGACTGGTTGGGCTAGCAGCTATAGAGCTAAAGCCGAGAGTCAAAATTATCCATTAAAAAATTATAAAATATCTTCGTTGTTGAATTCAGATATATTGTTGAAATTCAGTACACAAGTACACTCTTAACAATTACCCTAACGATCACTTTTGAACTACTCTCTCCTATGCACTTATTTTGTGAGACGAAAAAACTGTAAATTATGTTTTTGTGTTTAAATCTCTAAAAGGATATGGTTGATAATATAGATTTAAATTAGATAAAATAGAAAATAATATATATTTATAATATTAAATATTCAATTACTTAATAATTATAATTTTAAGTATAAATTAACATAATTAATTATCAGTAAATAATATCTTATTATATATAATTAGAATTAGTGTGCAGGCACCGTCCCCATCCAAAAATGGAAACTCCCCTGGTGATATTTACAACCTGTTATTAATACATAATATTTTATTATAAATAAAAATGTGCAATAACTAAAATTATGTATAAATATTTTATTTAACTTAAATGGTATAAGTTATATTTAAAGCTTTCTTTTCTCAATCTTCATTGTTCTAGTTGGGCCACCGAAAACGTGAAGATCCGAAAGCCACCTTGCTCCAGTATTATCCCGTGATCTTATCCATAAACACTTTCTCGTAAAAAAATTGCATAACCAATATAAGTTACATTTTTTTCTCAAATCATTTATTTCTTTGTCTCTCCAAAATAGAAATAATTAACAATTAGGATACCTTTATTCACATGCGAATGAATAAATATTTCAGGAATTTAAAAACTTATATACTAATCTCTTAAATAGAAGAAGATATATTGTAGGTTAGCCTATTAGGTGCATCATCATATACAAAATGCGCAATTCCTTGCAGCTCCCAAGTGAGCATATTGATGATAATGACGATGGGTAAGTGGAGCTCATCCGACTTTTTTTCACCAAGAGGCCAGTTGTCAAGCACTGCCGACTCTCCAATCATGCGCGGTTGGGTCATGTAGGAGCCAAAATTCAATTCCATCGGTAGGAAAAACAATTATTACCATTATTTAATAAAATGAAAGGAGGTACGGTCCAATTAACACATTCTTTCATTTAATTATTAATATTTAAAATTTATATTAAAAATAATCCTATTAAATAATGTTCCAGGTCAATCACTAATACAAAATAGTTGTAGTGTATTATATTGGGACTATTACATTGTATAGCTAATGTACTTTTTTGTTAAAAAAATAAATAATATTTTACTGCTTTCCTTGTGTTTGTAATGGAGTGTGCGATATTATTATAATCATTATTATCGTCTGATTCATGCGAAGCTGGCACCAGCTTCAAATGCAAGTGCTCCACCCTACTTCATTGCTTCCTCCCTCACTTAATGATCACGCGTCCCTTTATCCTTTTGCAGCTGGCTCAATGCCATGCAATGAAATGCCCTCCTTCCCCCACCTCTCTTTCCCCAATCCACAGGCTTCCTTCCTCTGCATTTAAGTTTTTTTTTGCGTGTTCAATGCTGCAACAATGAATTCTTTTTGGCCACCAAGTATGAATCTGTTCACATAAAACTTTTTCCTCCTCTCTCAGTATTTAGGAAAGGATCCATGACTACAACGGCTATATATGATAAATATATTCTATTAATTATTTTTTAGTAGGATAACTATGCGCACCCATTCGAAATTTTTTACGGTACGTATAGAAATTAATGCCTTATTTGTCTCTAATGGCAGCACTGTCCTATTTCTACTAATTAGGATAACTACAATGTAAATATTGTGGTAACCATTTATTTCGTAGAAAATACCATTTTTAGCTTGAGTTTGATTAGGGTTGCTAGATTTAGATTGTATAGTTGCTGTGTTTTCTAATAAACTTTGTTATATACAATATTTAAAAACGAGTTTGAAATTTGGGAAAGGTGATCTTATACATAATTTTCCTTTTTTTTAAGGCTTAAGATTGAAAATTGCAACTATTTGCATGTAATCCTTTGTTTCTTGGGTTAAACCACCATATATGTTTTGAAAATTGTATTACTTTTGTCAAATAATATTTGCAACAACACTATTTTTTATTATAAAACTTGTCATTGAGCCAAACAACTAAAATTATATTTTCATTTTAGAAATATTTTTTTCCTTTTCCATAGTTAATCACGATTATATTAGTAATTCCTTCCTTTAGTAGATGTTAATATTAGAATTACATAATTATATTTTAAAAATAAAATAAGATGTAATAGAGATATTTCTTGAATTTTATCTATATGTGTACACTCAATTTTAAATTAGAATAACTTCACTCAGATGGGATAATGCTCAATAATTAAAATTTAATATTTTTTCCGACAAAAAGAATATACAAACATATCATTCATGAGTATAACTCATTAGTTGAAAAAAAAATATATATGCGCACATTAAACGTTGATCATTCATTAATTTTGCAGTAAGAAGTTACATATTAATATTGTGATTATGTGAATGCAACTATTTATTTAATCAATAGGTCTCTTGTTTGCAAAAAAACAAAAAGCAAAATCAATATGACTCCTTTTCGAATATGAAAAACAAACACATTTTGTACATATATAAAAATGTTTTCACATATTGTTGGATGTATAAATTGATATGCAATATGCATAAATTTAGTATTAGAGCAAAAAAATGTATATTTTTAAGATATCCACTAGACTATAAGTGTTATAATATTTTATATTTAAAAGATAATACTATCCAATGTGATTTTCTATATAATACTACCCAATATGATTTTATATGAGAATGTGTTCCATTAGTAACTAGAAGTGATGTTAGGAATATTTTTCCTCCATAATGATGTTCAAAATAAAATAATAATAAAATAAATTTGGTAAAGACATTTGGATCCTCCTATAATCTTTAATAAGAAATAAAGTATTGAGAATTGTGAAATATAGAATTATGGTCAAATCTGTAATAAAACCGTTTCGAACAAAAAAAACTCTACAATTTTTCTAAAGAGTCTAAAAAATAAAAAAAATAGAAATTATTAGTCTTAGACTATCACTCCCCAACACCTTTGGTCTCGTGGTAACCTATAAATAACTCGTGAGTTCTTCCACTATTGAAGTGATATATGCTACTACAAATGTCCCAATGGAAGAAAGGCTTACAATATAGTAACAACTTTTTTTAAATATATTTATAAAAACTCTAGGAAAAATAAACTGCATGATTTACCTGTGTACCTTATTTGTAAATGTGTATGATGGGTCTCTTTTCTTGGTTCTAAATTTTATACACACGATTTAACACATACTTTAAAATAATTTATAAGGATAATTTAAAAATTATTTCTCAAGGTTAAGTCAAAAAATATTTTTTTTATAGGAACAAGTTATCCACTTGTTAGTTATGTTATTAAAATCTTTCACATACTTTATCTATTTAGATTTAATTCATGGACTTATATATGACAAGCTAATAATATTTGTTCCTACCTGGAAAGACTTTATACAGATTTTATCCATTCAAGATTTCAATTCATGGATTTATATGAGGCAAATTATTGGCATGACAAACACTATTTTTATCATGAAAGGGATTTTACATTCGCATAATAGACTTCCATCTATACTACTTGTGGTTCAGAGCACATTTATAAACTACCATGATATGAGACTAACAACCTCAACCACACTGGTACAAGTCTACAACATCGACCATTTGTTTGTGTGAGCACTGTAGCTCAACCTCCAGGCATATCGATTGAGTTGTCCGCCATAGAGTGACTAAACCTTCCACCTTCACTAGGTCTAATGTGCATGTGACTCGTAGACCTCCTGACATACTGCACAAATAATAGCTTCCCTTGTATCAACCGGCCAATAGTACTTAGAACCATCACTACCATATATCAAGTGTCTTATTGTCCTGTTTGTGATCATACACAAGCAATAGTCTTACCTTAACTCATTTATCTTTACGTTATTAGCCCTTAAGAGTAAGACTCGTCACCAGCTTAGTAGCATTTACTAGGCATGGTCCATTTCACAAAATATCAACATGTTTTAGTATATTAACATGTTCAAGATACCATCAAGGTTATTTACAGGGCAAGGTTCGTTTCCATTGGTCTTGGGCCCTCTTCTTTTTTTTTTAAACGCTGACCATAGACCCACTTTTACAAAACTAGATCTAATCAACTCTTATCAAACATGGGCTTCACCTATATCCTACATCAATAGTTGAAATTAGATCGACAACTTGATGTGTGTTAGCACACCTTTCGATGTAAATCCTATAATTTGTATTCATGCTCACTATAGAAATATATCACAAAAATAATTTTGAGCAATTTTACACAGTCATAGGATTATACTTCTGGAAAAGAGGTTTTAACTCATCCTGTTGTTCACTTTGCGAGTAATAACACTTCATCGGTCTAATCAGAATCGATGATAGAAATCACACTTACTTGTATTCTGATACCTATTCATTCGAGGATTTCTGAGCCCTGTGTGCCTTTCCTTTGTACGAACGAGTAGATGATTAGTTCCTACAAGAAATTGGGCTATTAAGTCCCAAATAATAAGTTAATTGCACTTAAGACCCTCAACTTTTTGTTTATTATATTTGGCCCTTAAGTTATACATTATATCTAATTAGGTCCCTAAGATTCTTAATACTCTCCTTTGGGTCCCTTATTTCTCCTAGTTTCCAATTGGGTACTTGATTTCACACTATTTACAGTTTAGTTCCAACTTTTTGAAAATTATAATTTAGTCCCCAAACTTTCAAAAATTACAATTTAATCCTCTAACTTTGATTATCATGAAATCAAGTTTAAACATTCTGAATTGAGCCCTAACATGATTCTAATCCTCATGATTATACTAAGCTTTGATTTGTCCAATTTGGCTTAGAAATTACCTTAAATAGAGCTTCACTGAAAAATATTTTTAGAGAGAGAAAGCTTCGATTACTTACCGGTGAGGGCTTGGTGGCTAGAGCTTTTGGAAAAAGGAGCTAGCTCTCCTCCTCCTGATCCTCTATAGATCAAACAATATCTCAATTGGTAACCTAGGCTATGCGAATTTCATTGGGTAAATTTCTAGTAAAAATGCATTGTAAATAGTAAATTCCGACGAATGATAATGGTGGGGACTTACCAAGGCGGTGTTGGGAAGATATGAGCTATACTGTGAAAGGTCAGGGAGGCTTGGCTCGACCATGGGTGGGCCATGTGTAGCTTCAATTAAGCTCAAAATATATAGGGTGCAGTCGACCGATGGAGTCACGGTATTGTGCAACTTCGTCGGCGATTCTCCAGTGATACTCGAGTTGAGCAGAGTATGCAGTCACGTAGAGGACTTCTTTATGAATCCATGGAACTCGAATTCACATTCAAAGGTGGAAAAAGCTACCCAAGTTGAAGCTAAGGTTTTCAGGTAATCGGGAAATGGAGCTCTTCAAGTTCTTCGAGCTTTTGAGGTGTGGAGAGGATGAATGGAGAAGGGCTAGTTATATAGGGAGCTTGAGAATTGATGATTTTATCCATTCCATAGTTGGTCAACCATTAACTCCCCAATTTAAGGCATTATTGAAGTAATTTACTACTTGCTAGAGTTATGGCGGCCCTCCCTCTCATCTTCTGTTCATATGTTCAAGGGTTGAAGATGACACTATGCATGTGCATGTGAGCTTCGCACATGTGTGCTACCATGTGGCGCATAGGGATTGGTTGGAGTAGCTGATGCAACATCCAGGTCACCCATTGACCGGACACGTGGTGACCTCCCATTAGTTGCTCTATCCTACATGGCAGTTGAACGAATCTAACAGTCAGATAACCATTGTTGACTTTGCCATGTGGCATTCTATCACGCCCCCACCCAATTTGATCGGAACCCCATGAGCAACCCGACACTCCTTTTGGTCTAGGAAGAGTTACCACTCCCAATTAGCAAGGAGTCAGGCATACCTTCTCTCATTGTTCCCTAGAATAACATTATACAAAACTGAAAATATTAATAGTGAATTACCTGAATTTTTTTGAGTCTTGACATAAGGATTTCATAGAGGGTCGTCTTCTTTCCTAAAAAAATGTTTAAAGGGAGGGGTGAGTTTCTAAGACTCAGTGAGCAGGTGTTAGGGTGAGTTTTCAAAAGAATTCGTAGCATCTTTCTTGTTAACTGGTGTGTGGATTCAACTCTTTCAATACTTCCCCTTGCTCGAGATTTATTTAGCAAACAATCACACACCCTTTAATAAAAAGGTTTTAAACATTCATAGAGTAGTCCCTAACTACTCCACTTGTGGACCGTAGCGTCTTTATCATCCACCTGGATAGAAGTCCCAAACTTCTACCCTAGGTCTAAGTGGACATCAATAGTTTAACCCTCAGACCCAAAAATACTTCGTGTTTGCTGGGGGATGAGACCTTTCCTATGAAACCCGTCATCTTAGATCAAGGAAAACTAAGAAAGAACCGGTCAATTTAATGAGAAAACCGAACCACTTAAGGAACTGAGAATTAATAAGAGGAGTTAAAATGGGGAATTGAAAAATCCCAAGTAACCAAAAAGTCATGAAAATAATGAGGAAGAACCATGGAGAAAATTTGATAGGAAAACCAGACTGGTTTAGGGGAAAACCAGATAGGTTTAGGGGGAAACTAAACCTGAACCAAATTGAACCGATTTGAACTATAAATAAGCTGGTCTCTAAATTCATTTTTCTTGGTAGCTAAAAATAATCAAATTGAGAAATTGAGGTCACCATTGGATAGGAAATGAATTTAGAAATTTTTAGATTTAAGAAAACCGACCGATTTTCACCATTGAACTCGGTCAGAGTAGATTGGTCTTGTCCAGAGCAGTGTTGTCACGCCCCAACCTGGTTTGGTCGGATCCCCATCAACAACTCCTCGCTCTCTTGGTTTAAGAGGGGTTTCCCCCTTCTTTTACTCAAGATGAGCCAGACATAATTTCAACCTTGTTTTGTGGAATAACATATATCGAATAAAATGCAAGCTTAAGAGAAATTTAGCATACTGGACAGAGGGTAAGGCTTGGTGTTATCCCTAGTCATTTCTCTATTTTCTAAAATGGGATAAAAATAGTGGGTAAGTTTATACAACTTTGTGAATGGGTATTTTCAAAAAAATGAAGTTTCAATAAAATAGTTTTTAAATTGGAGTATGCCAAACTACTTAATTTCTTTAAAATTTCCCATTTTCAAAATCTCAGTTTTTAAAGACATTTCTCAATTCACAATCATAACCGGTGTATTTATCAACCAACACATGCCCTTCATCATGGAAGGAACACACATTTGCATGCCAACACATCCAATGTACCCACTTGTGGCGACAGAGCAACTTTACTGGCCACCTAGATAGAAGTACGCCCACTTCTACCCTAGGAATGAGTGGATGTACACGACATCCGACCCTCAATCTCGTAAATAAACTCCGTGTCCGTATGAAACCTTGGTCTCATCCACCCCGATCTCTTGTGCATGAAACTACGTCGAGGTTCCAAGACTGCTGGCTTGACTAACTGCCCTTATCTCCACCATGTCATCTAGTAGCCTAGGATACATAACTACCACTCTTAGGCATCTTGAAGGTCCTGTAACTCAGTGCATGCGCAAAATAATAGTTTTCCACATAAGCCATTTAATATGTGGTGCCATTGGTCCAACGGCCCCAACCCTTAACTCGACGTGCAAGTGTTTGTCTCGACTAGTCCGTGGACCTATCATGTTGCACTACTTCCAGTCCATCGAGTATGTCAGTCCTATCTTGGTACCATGGCCAAACAATTCATTCATTTAAAGTTTTCATGGCTTAAACCCATGTTTGTTTACAAGCTCTTGCTCATTCCAACTGGCCTAGGGTCCATTGTATGAGATTTTTCAAAATCGAGCATATTAATCCCCAAGTTCCAAAACCGAGGCATCCGGCCTACATGAGCTATTCGAGCTCCCATCAAGAAGGTCTCCCAAAAGGTTTATGCAGTGGCACATAGTCAGGGGAGAGCACTTTCGACAAAATAAAATTTTAGTCATCCATCACACCAACCGGGTATGAGGACACCTCCGCTTATAAACAAAAAGTAAGTTTTCCACTTCCTTCGAGGATGTTTCATCATACCAACTGGATATGTTCTACTTACATTTGGTAAGTAGTTTTTCCGCGTAATTTCCACATCACCCCTTCAAGTATGATGGTTAAAATACCACTTAGTAGTGGGTTTTCATTTTCAAGGTACTTTTCATCCTAACTGGGTATGATATAAAATTTCACTCACTCAATCATGCAGTGTATTTACCCTAAATTCGCTTTCGTCTCCTTGAGAGCTTTGTCTTAGCTAGCATTCCTGATACCTCGTGTTCTTACATGGTATGAACATTTTTGTTCATTATTTCTTGGCTTGATAGCCTTCATTACTTATTAATGAATAAACTTTCCAACTTTTCTAATATTTGCAATATGGTCCCTTAAGTTATTTTTCTTTTACTTTAGGCACCAAATGCCCATTTTTTTCCCAATTTGAGTCCTGAAACTTTTAAAAGTCACCTTGGGACCTCAATTTATTTAAAATTTCATGAAGGGGTTCAAGTTTCCCAAATTCCCAATTTGGCTCTCAATTTTTCCAAAATTACCATTTTGCCCCTCCTTTACAAAAATGGCAAGTTTTACCCCCAAAAATTCTAAAAATTGCCCAATTGGTCCTTTTACATCTTTATCATGCCCAATTGGACCTCAATTTTATGAATTTTCATTTTAGTCCTCAAATTTTTGAAATCCCCAAAATTTCCCCCAATTTCAACTTTCTAACACAATCAAATTTGATTTCTTCAAATTGACCGATCAAATGAGTTTAATTATTGAAATTGAAGTTACATTGAGTCACTACATCTTCATACGATTCAATTGCACTTTGAATTGCACGATTTGATGTCGGAACGAGCTCAAATGGAGCTTCGTCGGAAAATTGAATGTAGAGAGAGAAAGCTTTGATTGCTTACCGTCGGGGGCGTGGTGGTCCGAGCTTTTGATCTAGGCAGATAGCTCTCATCTTGAGGTTTCTCCTAGGATCAAGAATTGCATCAATTGATGTTGAATTGAGTGAGAATCTAGTCATTGAAAATCTACTAGTTCTCTCTCTAGCACTGATCGAAATTTATAGAGGGGAGCCAAATTGGCTTACCTTTCCATTCTAATCCGGTCATAGGAGGGCTGAGGAGGTGTTTGGAGAGCTTGGTTTGATTTGAGGAGGGCTCAAAGTGACTAATTTTAGCTCGACAAAAATAGGGTAGCTTCGGTCTGCTGGAGCTGCTTCACTGTTCGATCATGCTAGTGCTTCTCTGACGACCCTCAGAGAAATTGGAAACTACCACCATGTAGCTAACTTCTCCCCAAGTCTAAGGAACCCAAACATGCCTTCTTTGGCTCAAAAAAGACTTTATATCGGAGCTCTAATTTGAGCTTTGCCAAAAAACTAAGTAGCTGTGAGAGAGTGATGTTTTCGGGTGTGGAGAGGATGAATGGAGAGGGGCTCTTTATATAGGGAGGTCGAGAACTTGTCGGCCATCCGTTTAGCTCCTTTGTGACAATCATTGATGGCTTGAAACATACTGAACAGAAACATTTCCTCTTCATTGGTGCTGGCTCAATTTTCTAGCGAGTGAACAATGTTGTCATTTGAAGGAAGAAGACGACACTGTTCCAAATCAGACCGAACCGGGTTCAAAGCTTAAACCGGCTGGTTCAGGCCCGATTCGACTAAGTTTTTTAAAATTAAAAATTTCTAAATTTATTCTCTATCAAATTGTGACCTGAATTCTCTAGTTTGAATTTTCTAAGCCACCTAGAAAAATGAATTTAACATCCGACTAGTGTGCGCTCCATTTTCTCACTTGCTGCTACGACTTTCTATTTGAGCAACCTCCGCTTGCTTGCTCGCTTCATCCTTTGGACCCTCCACTTGCTCTCTTGCTCGCTCCGTTCTAGCCTACGCTTGCTTCCCTTTCTTTCTCTTCTTTTTTTTCCCTTCAATGAATTGCATTTTGTTAGAGATATTTTTTTATAAAGATTCTACAGCAAGCTACGGGGAGAACCGACCCAGAGCAAGCAAGAAAGCAAGCAGAGGTGAGAAAGAGCAAGCGAGCTCCGTGGAGCGAGAAAACGGAGAGCGTGCTAGCGGACGAGAAAACGGAGTGCGCACTAGCGTGCTCTTTCAAGCCTCCGCTTGCTCTTTGGCGCGCTTCAGGTCCTTTCGGACCTCCGCTTACTCTTTGGCACGCTTCGTCCTTCAGACTCAGAGCTTGCTTTAATAGTGATTCAAACTAGTCCAAACTGGTTCAATCCGGTTCACCTGAACCTGTTTGGTTTTCATCCCCCATTCATCCTAAAGTCATTTTTCATGACTTTTGTGACTCTTTTGGTGACTCAAAATCCATAGATTCCTCGGTTTTCCCTTTCTCTATCGATTATGGTTCATAAATCGGCTCTATGCATAAACCAGTTCAATCAGTCATGGATTCGGTTCATCTGAACTGGTCTGGTTCTTCTCTTCCAATTTGTCCCAAGGTTATTTTCTATGGTTTTATGAACCCTTTTGGTCACCTATGTAAACCCCGCACATTTGAGTTAAGGAAAACTAGGAAAAGAACCAGTCAAACCGAATAAGAAAACCAAGTTGGTTTACATTTGGGAATAAGCAATATGGAAATTTACAACTTTCGGGTGATCCAAAAGGTTCATTAAACCTTGGAAAAGAAACTTAAAACAAACTAGAAAATAAAAACCAAAGTGGTTCAGGTGAACTAGATTCCATAAGATCTTCAAAGTTAAGCATGCTTGCTTAAGAGTAATGTGAGGATGGGTGACCTCCTGGAAATTATGACTTTTTTTGTAACCTGAAATTTCGGTAAAAAAATTTTATGCGAACTATCGTAAATAGCCATAAATTAATATATATTTAATTATTATACTTAATACCAATAATTTATGGCAATATTAATACTAGTAATAAATCTCACCTATTTAATACATGGCTTTTACACCTATATAAAGAGGTCATCCACATTTCATTCTCCTCACACCTTAACACTTCTCTCTCTCTCTCTCTCTACTACTCCATTTCCCGGTAAAGCTCGAACCAGAGCTTCGACTTGAACAAAGGTCGGTCTCTTTAGAACCGGGGAGAAGATAGCTATCAGATAGCAAACTCTAGTCAATCCGAGAATTGTTGGAGAAGCACCAACATGATGGAAGAGTGAAGCAACTCCGGCGGACCGAAGCTGCCCTATTTCGGCCAAGCTGAAATCAGCCATTTCAAGCCCTCCTTAGGCCAAACCAATCCCTCCCAACACTTCCTCAGCCTTTCCACGGCTAAATTAGGACTGAACGGTAAGCCAATTTGACTCCCCTTTACAATTTTCGATCGGTGCTAGAGAGAGAGTCGACCGAATTTCAATGACAAAATTATAATCTAATTCCACATCAATTGATGCAATTCTTAATTCTAGGATGAACCTCAGGACGAGACCTATCTGCCCAGATCAAAAGCTCGGACCGCCGTGCCTTCACCGGTGAGTAATCGAAGCTTTCTCTCTCTACAGTCTGTTTTCCAGCAAAGCTCCGTTTGAGCTCGTTCCGACGTTAAAATCTGCGATTCAAAGTTTCTTAGAATCGTATGAACATGCAGGAACTAAATTTAAACTCCAATTTCAATAATTAGAAGTGTTTGATCAGTCAATTTGATGAAATCAAATTCGGTAGTGTTGAAGAGTTGAAATTGGGGGAAAATTTGGGGATTTTCGAAATTCAAATGGCCAAAATACAATTTTATGAAATTGAGGGTCAATTGGGCATGAAAATAATGTTTGAGGACCAACTGAGGAATTTTGGAATTTTTGGGGCAAAACTTACCATTTTTGTAAAAGAAGGGCAAAATGGTAATTTTGGAAAAATTGGGGGACCAAATTGAAAATTTGGGAAATTAAACCCCTTTTGGTGAAATTGAATAAATTGAGGTCCCAGGATAAATTTTAAAAGTTACAGGACTCAATTTGAGGAAAAACCGACATTAGGGACTTAAAGTTAAAGATAAATAACTTTTGGGACCTAATTGCAAATAACTAAAAGTTTGGGTTTTCTCATTCATTGGAAATGAATGAAGGCCGTTATGCCGAGTAATAATGAACAAGGTTGTTCATATCGTGTAGTAACACTAAATACCGGCACACTAGCAAGGACAAGCTCGCGTGAATACAAAGAGCCAGTCGAGTGGAATTCATGGCATTAACGGGTGAGTGGGTTATTCGCATCATACCCAGTTGGGATGATAAGCACAGTTTAAAGTTAAAAACCACTTACCGGTTTTGAGTGGATTTACTAACATCATACCCAGTTGGGGATGATAAGTTCCTCGATATAAAAACCCATGGTTTAGTGGTATTTTAATCATCACTACTTAGAGAAAGTGATGTGAAAGTTATGCGAAAAAAACTACTTGGGGGTTGTAAGTAGATCATACCCGGTTGGTATGATAAGACTTCCTCGAAGGAAGTTGAAAACCCGTTCATCGGTAATGAAGGGAGATGTCCTTATACTGGTCGGTATGATGGACAGTAAAAACCTATTTCTGTCGGAAGTGCTCTCCCCTGACTGTGTGCCAATGCTTAAATAATTTGGGAGACCTTCTCGATGGGAGCTCGAATAGCTCTAATAGGCCAGGGGCCTCGATTTTGGAACTTGGGGGCTAAATGCCTGATTTTGAAAATCTTGTACAGTAGGCCCAAGGCCAGTTGGCACGAGCAGGAGCTCGTAAATGAACATGACATATGTGCCATAAAACTTAATAAGTGAATTGTTTGGCCATGGTACCAAGATAGGACCGACATGCTAAGCCAACTAGCGGCAGTGCGACATGACAGGTCAACGGACTAGTCAAGATAAACAACTGCGGGTTGAGTTGAGAGTCGGAGCCGTTGGACTAGTTGCACCATAGATTACATGGTAATATAAGAAAACATTGTTTATGCATGCACTATGAGTACGGGATCATCAAGACGCCCATGAGGGGTAGTGATGCGTCCTAAGGGCACTGGACGACCTGGTGGCTATAAGGGCAGTTTGTCGTTCCAAGTGTTTGTGCGAAATCGGGAGTAGCACGAAGCACATGAGACCGGGGTGGGGATAGGATGTGGTCTCTGTCCTCATACGGACATGAAGAAGTGATTTCAGGATTGTGGGTAGGATGTCACGTACATCCATTCATTCCTAGGGTAGAAATGGTCGTACTTCTATCTGGGTGGCAGGAAAAGTCGCTCTGAAGCCACTAGCGGGTTCAGTAGTGATACTGACTTGCGAGTGTGTATAACTTTCATGATGAAGGATGTGTGTTAGGTGATGACACACTGGTAACTAAGAAATAATGGAAAAACCCAAAATTTTAAATGAAGGGATTTTTTAAAAAGAAAGGAGTCTGGCACACTCCATATAAATGTTTTTCTTAAAAGTTAAAAGTAGAACTTTGAAAACCCATTCACTGAGTAGTCGTACTCACCCCCTCCCTTATATCCCTTTCAGAAAATCCCGGAAAGCCTACCTTGAAAGACCATCAACTAAGATGCCTGTAAGACAAGTATGTAAAGTTTAAAATTTCATGTAGTTTTGATTATGCTATTCCAGGAAATGGTGCAAGTTTAAAGGACGCCTTACTCTTTATGGATTATAATAAGGGGAAACCCTTTAATAAACCATGAGAGTGGCGGGTTGTTCACGGGAATCCGACCAAACCGGGTTGGGGTGTGACAACTAGAGTGGTATCAGAGCCTGTTTCCTCGAATATATAATCAAGACTATAAAATATTGTAACTAATAGGATTTATCCTAAAATTTTTAGATGGCTCCCAAGGAGAGGGACCAAGAAATCTAGGAATGGCTCTACTCAACACCTTATCTTCGTAGGAAGACAACCCTAGAAGCTTCCCAAATGCCTAAAGCATGGCAAGAATCTCAAAAGAGCAAATGAGAAAGTATCCCAGAGAATGGTGATAGGACCTATTGAGGTCACAACTCTAAGTATAAAGGAAGCCAAGCGTGAAGCCATAAAATGGGGCATATAACCTTACATAGGAGGATGCTTATCAAGAATCTCGTAGCTCCCTAGTTATTTGGTGATCATTTTCTATAATAGGGCCAAAACCCCCAACATATTGTACTACTCTATTAATGAAGTACTCCAAATTCCTAAAAAACCATGTCCCTCAAATGATGTGATCTTCAAGGAAGACTCCAAAAATTAAAAAAAAAAACTCTCACGGTATCCAGACTTAAGGACGAAGGAGCACCAAAACTAACAATTCTCAAGAAAATGCTAGGAGGAAGCACTCATGTTCATGTAATTACAAGCATGAATGATAGGGACACTACGTGGAGAAGTGCCCAACCCTACAAAGGATAAGAATCAAGTTAACCTAGAGGGGAATAGGACATGAAGTGAAAAATTGTCCCACATCGCCAAGAGTCAGGATAATATTTTCCAAGAATAAACACCCCACAACTATAGGAAATCTGAAAGGATACCATCCCAAGAAACGTGACTCCATTTACAACCACAAATAAGAGGAAACTCTTCAAAATCTTAGCAAAGTGGTAAGAAGGAAAAAGGGGTAAAGGTCGGACCTCAATAAAACCACAAACGAAACAAAGGATAGCTGGAGAGAATTCCCCCTTTAAGAAGAAAATCCAAACAATTTAGGAGCAAAGAAAGGAGTGCATCCACAAGAGAAGACAAGACAAACATTTGATGACAAACGGGACGTATTGGGATTACAGGAATATCACCTTGGAAAAAGCAACTATGTCAAATAGGAAGTTTGGACCAATAGGACAAGAGAAAGCAAGTCGTTACAACAAGATAGTCAGAGGGAACAAATGACACCCTAAGGAAGACCGGGAAGTAGAAGGGGCTACACCATAAAAAGATCAGTGAGATGGACGTTAAGGACAAGAGTACTAGAGAAACAACTACCCTAAGATACTTAGACCAAAGGAATGGTGGAGGAGATGCAGTTAACAAACTAATACATGGTAAAACCATAATTTGAGTTCCAACAAAGAAGAGAGGGGCGAAAAGGCCAAATACTCGGGAAAAGAAGGATGAAAGAAATCCTTAACAGGACCAAAGGCAAAATTAACCAAAAAAAAATAATAGGCAAGCCACTCACATAATTATCAAGAAATCTTGAAACAAGGAAAATTTGAACGCTCCATAAAGAAATACACTATGAAAGTAAACTTTAGAGGGATGCTTACGACTAACTACTTTTGAAGGAATTTTGATGGGCGGATAGACATAATGTGGAGTGCAAGAAACCATCCCTTAATTAGGAAATGTTTCAAAGGAAGGAAGTATCATGATGGCCCATTATGACCTATTTGGAGAGAATAGGAGAACCATGTAGAAAGAGGAAAACTAGTAACGGCGGACAACCAAAGATAATGAACAAAACTAGATGGAGTGAACCTTCCCAAGCAAAGTAATCGACACATAGATCGAAAGCAATTATTGTAGAATGAAGAATCATGCAGTGATTTATGAGCAAGTAAAAGTGGATTAAGGAAAAAGGAAGTCATTGAATAAGGGATGTCACTAAAGAAGAGAAAGGACATAAGAAGGAAAAAAAAATCCTCGTATGTCAATAATCATCAGGAAACCCAACGATTGGAATTGAAAGGACCCAATAAAAACATTTGGAAAGGATGAGTAGGTAAGAGAAATCCATGCGATTATGTGAGACATAACTTCAAAGGCATGATAGATGAGAGGATAACGGTAAAAAGGATAGTTGAGGAATGCTATCAAAAGAAAAGAGGGATGAAGTTATATGATCCTTAAAAGATAAAAAAAAAAGGCTAAGAGAGACCCTGACAGGTCTTAGAAAATGCCACGCTATAAGGGGTATGTAAGCCCAACAATCCTGAGGAGAATATGACTCAAAGTAAGGAAGAGTCAACTAATAAGCATGACGAAGTCGAATATAAAAATTTGGACTGAAGTTATAATAGACAACGAATGGAGGAAGGGTTAAAATGAGATGAAAAAGTGAGAATAAAGAAAACCATGGCAACCAGTACGTAACGCCCGAAAGAACATTGAGCTAAAGGTTTCAACGACCAAGGGGTTAACTAGACACGAGAATGGTTAGGTATCTTGGAATTTCCAATCTTGAGTACAGAACCTCAAAGGGAAGAATGTGCTCTAAGAAAAGAAAGATATAAATCTAAGAATATACCCTGAAGTAAGGTATGTCTCGTTATGATAAACTTCATGGAGGGAGTAAATAATATAAAGGAAAAGAAATTCCTTAAGTGAAGGATGTAAAAAGGACTAATTAAAAGAATAAGAGAAGACTTTGCATGTTAAGCAAACACCAAAGGGGCATCAAAGGAAATGATTGCTCATGCAAGAATGTTAACTAAGTTTTGGGGACAACTCCTAAAAGGAGGGGAGAGTTGTAAACCCCACACATTTGAGTTAAGGAAAATTGGGAAAAGAACTGGTCAAACTGAATAAGAAAACCAAGTGGGTTTACATTTGGGAATAAGCAATATGGAAATTTACAACTTTCGGGTGATCCAAAAGGTTCATTAAACCTTGGAAAAGAAACTTAAAACAAACTAGAAAACAAAAACCAAAGTGGTTCAGGTGAACTAGATTCTATGAGAACTTCAAAGTTAAGCGTGCTTGCCTGAGAGTAATGTGAGGATGGGTGACCTCCTAGGAATTATGATTTTTTTTGTAACCCGAAATAGCCATAAATTAATATATATTTAATTATTGGAATTAATACCAATAATTTAATACCTAAATTAAATTATTGGAATTAATACCAATAATTTATGGCAATATTAATACTAGTAAATAAATCTCGCTCATTTAATACATGGGTTTTACGCCTATATAAAGAGGTCATCCCCATTTCATTCTCCTTACACCTGAACACTTCTCTCTCTCTCTACTGCTCCATTTCCTGGTAAAGCTCGAACCAGAGCTTCGAATTGAACAAAGGTCTGACTCTTTAGAACTGGGGAGAAGACAACTATCTAATAGCAAACTTCAGTCAATCCGAGAATTATTGGAGAAGTGTCGACATGATGGAATAGTGAAGTAACTCCGGCGGACCGAAGCTGCCCTATTTCGGCCAAGCTGAAATCAACCATTTCAAGCCCTCCTTAGGCCAAACCAAGCCCTCCCAACACTTCCTCAGCCTTTCCACAGCTGAATTAGGACCGAAAGGTAAGCCAATTTGACTCCCCTTTAAAATTTTTGATCGGTGCTAGAGAGAGAGTCGACCGAATTTCAATGACAAAATACTAATGCAATTCTGCATCAATTGAAGCAATTCTTGATTCTAGGATGAACCTCAGGACGAGACCTATCTGCCCAGATTGAAAGCTCGGACCGCCGTGCCTTCTCCGGTGAGTACTCGAAGCTTTCTCTCTCTACAGTCTGTTTTCCGGCGAAGCTCCGTTTGAGCTCGTTCCGATGTTAAAATCTGTGATTCAAAGTTTCTTAGAATCTTATGAACATGTAGGAACTAAATTTCAACTCCAATTTCAATAATTAGAAGTGTTTGATCGGTCAATTTGATAAAATCAAATTCGGTAGTGTTGAAGAGTTGAAATTGGGGGAAATTTTGGGGATTTTCGAAATTCAAAGGGCCAAAATACAATTTTATGAAATTGAGGGTCAATTGGGCATGAAAATAATGTTGGTTGACCAATTGAGGAATTTTGGAATTTTTGGGGCAAAACTTACCATTTTTGTAAAAGAAGGGCAAAATGGTAATTTTGGAAAAAATTGGGGGACCAAATTGAAAATTTGAGAAATTAAACCCTATTTTGGTGAAATTGAATAAATTGAGGTCCTAGGATAAATTTTAAAAGTTACGGGACTTAATTTGTGGAAAAACCGATATTAGGGACTTAAAGTTAAAGAGAAATAACTTTAGGGACCTAATTGCAAATAACTAAATGTTTGGGTTTTCTCATTCATTGGAAATGAATGAAGGTTGTTATGCCGAGTAATAATGAACAAGGTTGTTCATACCGTGTAGGAACGTGAAATATTGAGAACGCCAGCAAGGACAAGCTCGCGTGAATACAAAGAACCAATCTAGTGGAATTCACGGCATTAACGGGTGAGTGGGTTATTCGCATCATACCCAGTTGGGATGATGACCACAATTTAAAGTTAAAAACTACTTACCGGTTGTGAGTGGGTTCACTAACATCAGACCCGGTTGGGGATTATAAGTGCCTCGATATAAAAATACACGGTTTAGTGGTATTTTAATCATCACTACTTAAAGAAAGTGTTTTGAAAGTTATGCGAAAAAACTACTTACGTGTTGTAAGTAGATCATACCCGGTTAGTATGATGAGACTTCCTCGAAGAAATTAGAAAACCCGTTCATCGGTTATGAACGGAGATGTCCTTATACTGATCGGTATGATGGATAATAAAAACCTATTTTTGTCGGAAGTGCTCTCCCCTGATTGTGTGCCAATGCTTAAACAATTTGGGAGACCTTCTCGACGGGAGCTCGAATAGCTCTAATAGGCCGGGGGCCTCGATTTTGGAACTTGTGGGCTAAATGCCCGATTTTGAAAATCTCGTACAGTGGGCCCAAGTCCAGTTGGCATGAGCGGGAGCTCCTAAATGAACATGATATATGTGCCATAAAACTTAATAAGTGAATTGTTTGGCAATGGTACCAAGATAGGACCGACATGCTAAGTCAACTAGCGGCAGTGCGACATGACAGGTCGACGGACTAGTTAAGACAAACAGCTGCGGGTTGAGTTGAGAGTTGGGGTCGTTGGACTAGTGGCACCACAGATTACATGGCAATATAAGAAAACTTTTTTTGTGCATGCATTGTGAGTACGGTATCATCAAGACGCCCATAAGGGGTAGTGATGTGTCCTAAGGGCACTGGACGACCTAGTGGCTATAAGGGCAGTTCGTCGTTCTAGGTGTCTGTGCGAAATCTGGAGTAGCACGAATCGCATGAGAGTGGGGTGGGGACAGGATGAGGTCTCTGTCCTCATACGGACATGAAGAAGTGATTTCGGGATTGTGGGTAGGATGTCACGTACATGCACTCATTCCTAGGGTAAAAGTGGTCGTACTTCTATCCGGGTGGCAGGAAAAGTCGCTCTGAAGCCACTAGCGGGTTCAGTAGTGATACTGACTTGCGAATGTGTGTTGGGTGATGACACACCGGTAACTAAGAAATAATGGAAAATCCCAAAATTTTAAATGAAGTGATTTTTTGAAAAGAAAGGAGTCTGGCACACTCCATATAAATGTTTTTCTTAAAAGTTAAAAGTAGAACTTTGAAAACCCACTCACTGAGTAGTCGTACTCACCCCTTCCCTTATATCCCTTTCAGGAAATCCCGGAAAGCCTACCTTGAAAGACCATCAACTAAGATGCCTGTAAGACAGGTATGTAGAGTTTAAAATTTCATGTAGTTTTGATTATGCTATTCTAGGAAATGGTGCAGGTTTAAAGAATGCATTACTCTTTATGGATTATAATAAGGGGAAACCCTTTAATAAACCGTAAGAGTGGCAGGTTGTTCACAGGGATCCGACCAAACCAGGTCGGGGCGTGACAACTGGAGAGTTGTAAATTTCCCAAATTGCCCATTCTCACTCAGTTTGACCGGTTCTTTTCCCGATTTTCCTTAACTCCAATGAGTCGGGTTTACAACTCTCCCCTCCTTTTATTAGTTTTATTCCCAAAACTTAGTTCACACTTTTGTGTACTGGAATAAATTTTCCTTGATATAAATTTCTCTGGTTTATCGACCTACAACCTTCTCGGTTGTTTCCGTTTATCCCTTATATCACATACCTAAGATTTTTGTTTCATTCACATCTCTTTCTCATTTCATGGAGATTATTTTAGCTAAGCATATCTCCCTCGAAGACTTATAATCATATCCTTAATTTTACATCCCTCTTTTCTCAAGGCACCATTTCTCTATTCCAAACTCCTTTACCTAAGATTTCAGGACTAGTGGTTCCAGTTATTTTCTTTCACAGGTTTTGGAGTTATGACCTTTTCATCCTGCATGGGTCCTTTCCTTATTCTTTGGCTATTACTTCTTCATTCAACATTTTAATGGTTAACCTCATCATGCTTTAATCATAGACTCTTCCTTACCTAAGTCAAATTTCCCTGGGACAGTTGGGCTTACATGTCCCTTACCGCATGACATTCTTCAGAACTTGTTTTTTACTTCACATCCCTATAACTGTATTGGTTTCCTTACTAACTCATCTTTTCCAGACTTCCAAGTCCTTGAGTTTCCCAATAACTTACTGAGATACTAAACCTCTTCCTTTCTTACTTCAATCCTCATTCCTACTAGTGTCCTTCCTTTTTAAGGTCTCTTCTCTTTCTAAATCCATTCTTACTCGTATGGCATCTTTTGATGTTGTCTTCCTATTTACTCGTTACTTGGGTTTGACTTATCTCTTGGATCTTCACGATTACTTTCCCTTTTGTACCTGATCCTTCCAGCTCCAGCAGCTTGTTCTTGAGGAGCTCATTTTCTTTCCAATTTTGTTGGTTCTATCTCCTATTAATTGGTATAAATGTGTTCTTCCAAGGTTTCCTTTCTTAGTAAATTATACACTTCTTTTTCTCCCAAAATTTCTGTAAACCCCGCACTTTTGAGTTAAGAAAAATCAGGAAAAGAACCGGTCAAAACGAGTAAGAAAACTGAGCAAGTTTACATTTGAGAACACGCAATATGGAAATTTACAACTTCCAGGTGATCGAAAGGGTTCATTAAACCTTGGAAAAGAAATGTAAGAAACTTTAGAAAACAAAAATCAAATTGGTTCAGGTGAACTAGATTTTATAAGAACTTCAAAGTTAAGTGTGCTTGCTCGAGAGTAGTGTGAAGATAGGTGACCTCCTTAGAAATATGAATTTTTTTTGTAACCCGAAATTTTGGTAAAAAATTTTTTATGTACGCCTTATCATAAATAACCATAAATTAATATATATTTAATTATTGTAATTAATACCAATAATTTAATACCTAAATTAAATTATTGAAATGAATACAAATAATTTAATACCAAAATTAAATTATTGGAATTAATACCAATAATTTATGGCAATATTAATATTAATAAATAAATCTTGCTCATTTAATACATGGGTTTTACGCCTATATAAAAACGTCATCCCCATTTCATTCTCCTCACACGTGAACACTTCTCTCTCTCTCTCTACTGCTCCATTTCCTGGTAAAGCTCGAACCAAAGCTTCGACTTGAACAAAGGTCGGGCTCTTTAGAACCGGGGAGAAGACAACTATCTGATAGCAAACTCCAATTAATCCGAGAATCGTTGGAGAAGCGCCGACATAATGGAATAGTGAAGCAACTCTAGCGCACCGAAGCTGCCCTATTTCGGCCAAGCTGAAATCGGCCATTTCAAGCCCTCCTCAGGCCAAACCAAGGCATCCCAACACTTTCTCAGCCTTTCCACGGCCGAATTAGGACCGAAAATTAAGCCAATTCGGCTCCCTTTTACAATTTTTTATCGGTGCTAGAGAGAGAGTCGACCGAATTTCAATGACAAAATTCTAATCCAATTCTGCATCAATTGATGCAATTCTTGATTCTAGGATGAACCTCAGGACGAGACCTATATGCCCAGATCAAAAGCTCGGACCGCCGTGCCTTCACCGGTGAGTAATCGAAAATTTCTCTCTCTACAGTCTGTTTTCCGACGAAGCTCCGTTTGAGCTCGTTCCGATGTTAAAATCTGCGATTCAAAGTTTCTTAGAATCATATGAACATGTAGGAACTAAATTTCAACTCCAATTTCAATAATTAGAAGTGTTTGATTGGTCAATTTGATGAAATCAAGTTCAGTAGTGTTGAAGAGTTGAAATTGGAGGAAATTTTGGGGATTTTCGAAATTCAAAGGGCCAAAATACAATTTTATGAAATTGAGGGTCAATTGGGCATGAAAATAATGTTGGTTGACTAATTGAGGAATTTTGGAATTTTTGGGGCAAAACTTACCATTTTTGTAAAAGAAGGGCAAAATGGTAATTTTTGGAAAAATTGGGGGACCAAATTGAAAATTTGAGAAATTAAACCCTATTTTGGTGAAATTGAATACATTGAGGTCCTAGGATAAATTTTAAAAGTTACGGGACTTAATTTGTGGAAAAACCGATATTAGGGACTTAAAGTTAAAGAGAAATAACTTTAGGGACCTAATTGCAAATAACTAAATGTTTGGGTTTTCTCATTCATTGGAAATGAATGAAGGCTGTTATGCCGAGTATTAATGAACAGGGTTGTTCATATCATGTAGGAACGTGAATTACCAAGAACGCCAGCAAGGACAAGCTCGTGTGAATACAAAGAACCAATCTAGTGGAATTCACAGCATTAAGGGGTGAGTGGGTTTACTAACATCATACCCGGATGGGATGATGAGCATAACTTAAAATTTAAAAACCACTTACCGGTTGTGAGTGGGATTATATATCATACCCGGTTGGGGATGATAAGTGCCTCGGTATAAAAACCCACTTTTAGTGGTATTTTAATCATCACTACTTAGAGAAAGTGATGTGAAAGTTATGCAGAAAAACTACTTATGGGTTGTAAGTAGATCATACCCGGTTGGTATCATGAGACTTCCTCGAAGGAAGTTGAAAACTCGTTCATCGGTATGACGGACAGTAAAAACCTATTTTTGTCGAAAGTGCTCTCCCCTGACTGTGTGTCAATGCTTAAACAATTTGGGAGACCTTCTCAACGGTAGCTCGAATAGCTCTAATAGGTCGGGGGCCTCGATTTTGGAACTTGGGAGCTAAATGCCCGATTTTGAAAATCTCATATAGTGGGCCCAAGGCCAGTTGGCAAGAGTAGGAGCTCATAAATGAACATGATATATGTGCCATAAAACTTAATAAGTGAATTGTTTGGCCATGGTACTAAGATAGGACCGACATGCTCTGTCAACTAGCGGTAGTGCGACATGACAGGTCGACGGACTAGTCAAGATAAATAACTGCGGGTTGAGTTGAGAGTCGAGGCCATTGGACTAGTGGCACCACATATTACATGGCAATATAAGAAAACATTATTTGTGCATGCACTGTGAGTACGGGATCATCAAGATGCCCATGAGGGGTAGTGATGCGTTCCTAAGGGCACTGGACGACCTGGTGGCTATAAGGGCAGTTTGTTGTTCTAGGTGTCTGTGCGAAATCTGGAGTAGCACGAAGCGCATGAGACCGGGGTGGGGACAGGATGAGGTCTCTGTCCTCATATGGACATGGAGTAGTGATTTCGGGATTGTGGGTCGGATGTCGCGTACATCCACTCATTACTAGGGTAGAAGTAGTCGTACTTCTATCCGGGTGACAGGAATAGTCGCTCCGAAGCCACTAGCAGGTTCAGTAGTGATACTGACTTGCGAATGTGTGTAACCTTCATGATGAAGGATGTGTGTTGGGTGATAACACACCGGTAACTAAGAAATAATGGAAAAACCTAAAATTTTAAATGAAGGGATTTTTGAAAAGAAAGGAGTCTGGCACACTCCATATAAATGTTTTTTCTTAAATGTTAAAAGTTGACCTTTAAAAACCCATTCACTGAGTAGTCGTACTCACCCCCTCCCTTATATCCCTTTCAGGAAATTCCGGAAAGCCTACCCTTAAAGACCGTCAACTTAGATGCCTATAAGACAGGTATGTAAAGTTTTAAATTTCATGTAGTTTTGATTATGCTATTCCAGGAAAAAGGTTCAGGTTAAAGCAAGCCTTACTCTTTATAGTTTATAATAAGGGTAAACCCTTTAATAAACTGGGAGAGTGGTGGGTTGATCACGGGGATCCGACCAAACCAGGTTGGGGCGTGACAATTTCCCTTCTAGTTTTATCATTAAAAATATTTAATCTGAAATGTCCTTCTTTGCTGTTATCTTTGCCAACTTACCTTTACTCTTGAGATCCTATGAGTCCTTTTCATTTATCTTACCTCACTCTCACTTGCTCCAGCATTTGTTTATTCCTTTAAGGTGGGCCTTGCATCCCTCTTGTGTCAAAATCTTTCGTATCTTTGTGTCCTTGGTATTCCTCCCTTTGCCTCATTTACGGTATAGTCCTTACTACTCTCCAGTTCTTATTAGAGCTTCGTTTACTCATCTAGACAATTTTGTCAATCGGAGTTATTTCCTTCCATTGGATACGTCCAAAATTTTGATTTGGGTTTCCATGCCTTCTTGCAAGTAGATCATACTTAACCTCCCCAAACATTCACTTAGCCATTCGTACTTCTTAGTAAGGTCCTTATTTCAGCTCCAGTTTTGCAACATTTCCTCAATTGATTTTTCTAAATTGGAGTTTCCTTCTTTCTCGATCCAACTTCCTATTCTCATCCTTATTCTAATGTCTCCCATTCTAGGATTCTTACGTTTGATATGCCAATCATTCTTGAGAAGTTCTCCCTTTTTAATCTTCACTTATATTTAAGGATCTTGTATGGTTCATTCACTCTGACTTTTCTTCCTTTTTTGGTTCCATACCTCTGCTTTCCACAAGTCTCCTTATTTTATGGAGTTCTTAAGAAATTGTGTTTTAGTTCTTTCATAAGTAGGTGTTATATATGGACTTTCTTATTATCAGATTTTCTTCTCATCCTACCTTAGTGGTCTTGACATCCTTGGTGTTTCCCCCACAACTTACTTCCTTTCTTTCTTATCAACTTCCATTCTCGTGGTTCCCTTTGAAATATTCCACTCCTTATTTTTCCATACTCTTATTCTTTGATCCTTTCCCTAACTCCTTGAACTTCTCCATAAGTCCATACTCTTTGATGTTCACTTCCCTTTGTTCCAGCTTCTTCTTCTTTTTTTAGTTAAGATCTCCCTTGGATGAATTCTTTCTTATTGTACTTCCGAGGAAAGTCTTTAGCTATAACTAACCCATCTTCCTTAGGTGATTTCCTACCTTTTACTTTAATCTTTATTATCACAATCTTTGAATTTATCAAGGAAATCAGAAGTTTTATAAAAAATTTCACTTTCATTCATTAAAGAAATATTTTCTTGCCATACTTGGCTTATTACAGGAATTTTTTACCCCCCTAATCCCTTGGGGTCATAGGTCGAGAGTTAACTCCTAAAGCGGTTGTGGGATTCTTGATCAGAAGGTTTTGAGGAACTAGTTAGGGTCCACTCGTATTCCCTTATAGGATGAATCTCATGTATGGCATCCAATTCGTACCGCTATAGTACCTTCACCTCACACTCATAGGTCCACTTCATCCATTGGAAGGGATTGAAGCCAAGTTGAGTAGGTGGAGGTACTTGGTGGACCTTCATGAAGGTGACATATGCATCCTAGTAGTTATCCCAAGCCTCCTTCTTGGTTGGATTGCTCTCCGGTTGTTGTGGGGCTAGAGAAGGGGTTGGGCTTATAAGAGGAGATACGAGTTCCTCTTGTTTGGGAGGAGGATATGTGATGCCTTCTGGTTCCAATAAGGCTCCTACCAGTTTCCGGTAGTCTTCCACCATGTCTTTGGGTACTCTTTTCTCACCCTTTAAGAATCTTTGTATGACTTCCTCCCTTAGGTTGGGTGTCTTTTTTAGGGTTATGGGTGGAGGGCTAGATTTCACTGTGAACTTTCTTGGAATTCTCCTTCCTACACGATAGTTAAAAGTTTGATTAATGTTAGGGCATAATATTGATAACATTTCAAGGGAACCTAGCTCTGATACCACTCTAGTTGTCACGCCCCAACCCGGTTTGGTCGGATCTCTGTGAACAACCTGTCGCTCTCTTGGTTTAAGAGGGGTTTCCCCCTTCTTTTACTCAAGATGAGTTGGTGTAATTATAACCTTGTCCCTAGAATAACATATATCAAATAAAATGCAAGGTTAAAAGAAATTAAGCATACCTAATAGAGGGTAAGACTTGGTGTTATCCCTAGTTATTTCTCTATTTCTTGAAAATGGATAAAATGGGTGGGTGAGTTTTTACAACTTAGTTAATGGATATTTTAAAAAAAAAAAGAAGTTTAATAAAATAGTTTTTTAATTAGAGTGTGCTAGACTTCTTAATTACTTTAAAATTTCTCGTTTACAAAATCTCGCTTTTCATAGCCATTTCCACATCACCCCTCTAGTTTTCCCACATAATTTCCACATCACCCCTCTAGTTTTCCCACATAATTTCCACATCACCCCTCTCGGTATAATAGTTAAAATACCACTTAGCAGTGGGTTTTCATTTTCGAGGTATTTATTATCTCAACCAGGTATAATATAAAATCCCACTGAACTGATGGTGCAGTGTATTTCCTCTAAATAGGCTTTCGTCACCTTGCGAGCTTTATCTTAGCTGGCATTCCCGATACCTTGTGTTCCTACATGGTATGAACATTTTTGTTCATTATTTCTTAGCTTGGTAGCCTTCATTACTTATGAATGAATAAACATTCCAACTTTTCAAATATTTGCAATTTGGTACCTATAATTCTTTTTCTTTTACTTTAGGCCCCAAATGCTCATTTTTCCTCAATTTGAGGTCTGAAACTTTTAAAATTTACCTTGGGACCTCAATTTATTCAAAATTTCATAAAGGGGTTCAAGTTTCCCTAATTCCCAATTTGGTCCTCAATTTTTCCAAAATTACAATTTTGCCCCTCCTTTACAAAAATGGTAAGTTTTACCCCAAAAATTCTAAAAATTGCCCAATTGCTCCTCCAACATCTTTATCATGCTCAATTGGCCCTCAATTTTATGAAATTTCATTTTAGTACCTCGAATTTTCGATATCCTCAAAATTTCCTCAAATTTTCCCCAATTTCAACTTTCCAACACAACCGAATTTGATTTCATCAAATTGACCGATCAAATGAGTTTAATTGTTGAAATTGAAGTTAAATTGAGTTCCTACATCTTCATACGATTCAATTGCACTTTGAATCACACGATTTGATGTCGGAACGAGCTCAAACGGAGCTTCGCCAGAAAATTGAATGTAGAGAGAGAAAGCTTCGATTGCTTACCGTTGGGGATGCGACGGTCCGAGCTTTTGATCTAGGCAGATAGCTCACATCCTGAGGTTTCTCATAGGATCAAGAATTGCATCAATTGATGCCAAATTGAGTGAGAATTTAGTCATTGAAAATCTGTCAGTTCTCTCTCTAGCACTGATCAGAATTTACAAAGTGGAGCCAAATTGGCTTATCTTTCCATTCTAATTCGACTGTAGGAGGGCTAAGATGTGTTAGGAGGACTTGGTTTAGCCCAAGGAAAGCTTGAATTGACTGATTTTAGCTCAACAGAAACAGGGCAACTTCGATCTGCCTGAGCTACTTCACTGTTCGATCACGTTGGCGCTTCTCCGGTGATCCTCAAAGAAATTGGAGACTACCATCGTGTAGCTGACTTCTCCCCAAGTCTAAGGAACTTGACCACGCCTTCTTTCGCTTAGAAAAGATTCTATATTGGAGCTCTGGTTCAAGTTTCACCGAAAAACTAAGTAGCTGAGAGAGAGTGTGGTTTCTGGGTGTGGAGATGATGAATGGAGAGGGGCTCTTTATATAGGGAGCTCGGTGACTCGTCAGCCATTCATTTGGCACCTTTATGACTGTCAATGATGGCCTGAAACACACTGAATGGAAACGTTTCCTCTTCACCGGTGCTGGTTCAATTTTTCAGTAGGTGAACAGTGTTGTCATCTGAAGGAAGAAGATGACACTGTAATGAATCGGACCGGACCGATTTAAAGCTTAAACTGGCCGGTTCAAGCCCGATTTGACCGAGTATTTTAAAATTAAAAATTTCTAAATTCATTCTCTATCAAATGGTGGCCTTAATTCTCCAATTTGAATTTTCTAAGCCACCTAGAAAAATGAATTTAGCATCCAGTTCAATAGTGGTTCAAATCGGTTCAATCTAGTTTGGATCTGGTTCACCTGAGCCGGTTTGGTTTTCATCCCCCATTCATCCTAAAGTCCTTTTTCATGACTTTTTTGACTTTTTAGGTCATTCAAAATCCATAAAATTTCCCGGTTTGCCCTTTCTCTATCAGTTTCACTTCACAAACCGACTCTATTCATAAATTGGTTCAATCCGGCTTGGATCTGGGTCATCTTTATAGGTCTATTTTTTCTCTTCCAATTTGTCCTAAGGTTCTTTTCCAAGATTGTAAACCCTTTTGGTCACCCAGGATTGTAAATTTCCCAAATTGCCCTATGAATGTTTGTACCCTTCCTGACAAAGGGCATGTGTTAGTTTGCTAAATGCCTCCCGAGGCAAGGCGATGAGCTAAGAATGCTAAACACACCTAATCTGAAAATGAGAAAAAGTCCTGAGATTTGAGACTTGAGAAAAATCCTTCAAAAAGGAATGGTGAATCTTGGCAATGGTTTTGATAAACTAAGCGTGTTTTTATTTTGAAAAATCACTCCCAACACCCGCTCACTAAGTTATAGAAACTTACCCTCTCCCTTTAACCCTTTTTAGGAAAAAGGAAAACCAACCTTAAAGACACCCCTGCAGTTGAACCATAAGGCATGTATGTAAATTCTTAATATATTGAGTTTTGTATAATGCTATTCCAGAAAAAATAGGGTAAAAGGATGTATGACTCCTCGCGGTTTAGACAAGGGGTGAACCCTCTTAGACCAAAGGGAGTGGCTGGTTGCTCACGGAGATCCGATCAAACTAGGTCGGAGCGTGACATTTCCCCCCTTCCACCTTGGTCTTAGTGCGCACGAAGCTATACCGAGCTTCAAGACATGTTGTATGACGGGATTCCCTTATACTCCATGGGTCATCCAACTGCCCTTTGAACCAACACTACCCTAAATGGGCGTCTTGATGGTTTTGTAACAACGGAGCATGCACAAACAATATTTTTTTAGATATTATATCCTTTACCTTTGGTGCAACCGGCCCAACTATCATGACACTCAGCTTCAGCTCCATAATCGTTATGCCCAATAGGTTCGACAACCTAGCTTCGGCTTTGCAACTACTAGCCCAATGAGTTGACGAATTGACTTCGGCACGATGATGATTCACACAATTAACCAGTTATGAAACTTTTCACGACTCATAAACTTTATTTGTCTACGGGCTTCTACCCATGTCCAATGGCCTTGGGCCCACTTTATGAGTCTTCCAAAACTAGGCCTTAGGCCCTAATAGTCTTAAAACCGAGGCCTCTGGCCTATTGGAACAATCTCAGCTCTCCATAGAGACGTCTTCCAAAACATTTAAACAGTTTCACACAGTTAGGAGAGAACATTTCTGGAAAAATAATTTTAAAAAACCGAAAATGGTACTCATCACCCCAACTGGGTATGACATTAAAAGTCCCACTCATCGGGCATTGAGATGCATTCGTCCCAACTAAATTCCAATCACAAATTTGCTTCTTTGCACCAATACTCATACGACCAGTTCTGTCATGCCCCAAACCAGTTTGGTCGGAACCTCGTGAACAATCTGCCACTCACTTTGTTCTAGGAAGTATCACCACTTCCGAAACTGCGAGGGGTCGATCATACCTTCTATCATTGTGCACTGAAATGACATTATACAAAAATGAAAATGTTAACAGTAAATTATCTGGATTTTTAGGCTTGGTGTAAAGATTATCTTAAACGGTCATCTTCTTTCCTGAAAAAGGTTTAAAAGGAGGGGGTGAGTTTCTACAACTTAGTGAGCATGTGTTGGGGTGAGTTTTCAAAAAAATTAATTCCATCTTTCTTGTTCACTTGTCTATTGATTTAACTCTTTCAATACTTCCACTTGCTCAAGATTTGTTTAGCAAACAATCACATGCCCTTTATAACAAAAAGGGTTCAAACATTCACCGATGCAGTACGTCAACTGCATCCACTTGTGTACCAAAGCGTCTTTATCGTCCACCCTGATAGAAGTACATTACTTCTATCCTGAGTCTGAGTGGACATCAATAGTTTAACTCTCTAACCTAAGAATTCTGTGTGTCCACTAGGTGATGAGACCTCTTCCCCCTTCCACCTTGGTCTTAATGCGCAGGAAGCTACTCTAAGCTTCGTGATATGCTAGATGATGGGCTTCCCTTATAGTTCCTATGTCATCCAACAACCCTTGGAACCAACACTACCCCAAATTGGGCACCTTGATGGTCCCACAAATTGGTGGATGCATAAACAATAATTTTTAGAAATTATATCCATTATCTTTGGTGTTACCGAACCAATGATCCCGACACTTGGCTTTGGCTCCATAACTGTTATGCCTAACAGGTTCGACGACCTAGCTTCAGCTTAGCAACTACTAATCCAACGAATTGACAAACTAGATTTGGCACGATGGCGATTCATACAATAACTTGTTATGAATCTTTTCATGGAACATAAGCTTTATTTGTCTATAAGCTTTAGCCCGTGCCCACTAGCCTTGGGCCCACTTCATGAGTTTTCCAAAACTAGGCCTTGGGCCCTATAATTTCCAAAATAGAGGCCTCCAGCCTATTGGGGCTATCTTATCTCTTGACAGAAATGTCTCCCAAAACATTTAAGTGGCTTGACAGTTAGGGGAGAACATTTTTAGAAAATGATTTCAAAACTTAAAATGGAGCTCATCATCTCAACCATGTATGATGTTGGAAACTCCCAATCACAGTGAGGGGAGATTGTTTCTAGAATGCAGTTTTTAAAATGTGCTCATCACCCCAACCAGGTATGATACTAAAAGTCCCACTCACTATTTATATAGAGACATGTTCATCCTAGAGGGATTCCCAAGTACTAGTCCCTAATTGGTCTTTCTCTACTCTGATACTCCCCAATTTTCCATGAATTTGGTTGCTATAGGGTGGATGTCAAGATTGAGAATTTCATAGGTAGGGAATATTAAAATGGTAGATCTAATTTGATAATGGCAAAGATGATGTTTCTGGTGTGAACAAGGTATCAAGATGATGTTTCTACTCGAATTACTCTATTAGCTCAGTTGGTGTGGCTTTGATCAATTGTTCTAAGCTCATTATATAGCTATAGAATTGTTTGTTAAATGGGGAAGATTTATTACTTCATTATTTCTCATTGATATATTTTGATCAGTTATAGTCTTATGGAATTCGAACCCTTAAATTCTTGAATGAGAATAAACTCTAATCCTTTCTCATTCTCATTCATGATACCCCAAATCACTCCTCTCATTAACTGGACTTTTGATTCCTTATGCGCAAGTCTAATGCCTATCTTATTATATAACATGGTTGCCTTAATCCTTAGGTAATTTATATTTCCTTTAATGCATTGAATTGAATAGCCCATGTTAAATGGGATGCCCCTTTAACTTTAGCCCATTGATTTCAAGCATTAAAACTGATAACTAGTTACCTCTTTGAGTAGCTAGGACTTATCATGTAGTAGATTGATAACATTATACCGGCTTATATCGACTTATTGTCATCCTTATGAAATTTATGGGTTGGGCAAAGGGATTTCCTCTTAGCATTCCTGAGTATGATATCTAGGAAATTCTATGGTCTTTTCCCCTTCTTTCCAATTATTGTTATGTGCTTTATGATACTTAAATGTTATTAGTCATTCTCATTAATTAGGAAATTGAACTAGTTTTTGCAGTTCATACTAAATTGCATATGGGGTTTATTTTTATTGGAGTTAATAAAGTTCATCCAATAAAGGTATGATAGCGCCTTCATCGAGACTTTTTTTGATCCATTTTAAGAATCGATATTTATTTGGAAACCTGATATAGCAGGTGATAGAGAATATATGATTATTATTCTTGCAGTTATATTATCTTCTAGGAAATGAATTTACTACCAAATATCTCTCCCATCATGTAGAAATTCTACATGTAGTTGCTAATATTTTGCCATTCATTTATGTTAGACCCATATGCAGAGATTTGAATTGATTTTTATCGTGAATGAAATGTCTTATGTTCTAAGATTTCAGAAAGGATATGTTATGCAGTTTAATTGCTTCATGAAGCATGAAATTTTGTGACATGGTAGATTCTACTCTGTATATTGATTTGCACAACTTCCATGCACTATCTGCAAATCAAGAAGATGTCAAATGGACTATAAATTTCTAACTATCATTATTGTGAACATCATGATTTGAATCTTCACCATCTGGTTATATTTCCTTATATTCTAAAACTCTTTCTCTTTAATTGCAATGCTGATTTTTCCTAGATAAAGTCTATAGTTCCCTCTAGTGGTTCGATATCTTGGTACATAGTTTACTGGTAGTTGAGAAATTAACTTTATTATAGACTAGCATTGCTTATGATGTTTAGTTGTTTAATGTTGGTTACTAGGAGTTGATTAGTTGTTTTGTGGGTAATGCATAATATCATAATGTACCATATTTTTATAGAACTTTATGATGTTTAGCTTCTATATAAGCCACAATAATTGATAGATTGTTACCTCAATCTTTTCATACTAGGCTCTCAAAAAACATATCTCTTGTTTTTCATTTCTAGGCTCTATTTACTATTAATCCAATATGAGTACTTTAGAACTCAATAGAGTTTATACCATAGATCCTAGCTTATACAATATCTGAATTTGGTTACTTGGATGGTTTCTCACTTGCATAAACATATCAGACTTTAAGTAAAATTGTTATTATACATTACTTTTCATTAAACCTTTCGAGGGATTAGGTTGTCCTATATAATTTTTATTTGCTTGAATTGTAGACCCTAGTGGATGAGGGATTCAAGCCACTTGCTTCAATCCTTGACAAAAGTAACCACAATTAGGCCATTCTTGATCCTTGCGGAGATCATCATGGATGGATTTTCAAAGGTGTTTGTTATATACAAGGAATGTCACATTTCGCATTCTAGGACAATCAAGTATAAAGTTTGCCAAAGTCTTTTTCAGTTTTACTAAAGTCCAACATTTTTGTTTATTTCACCTTTACTTACATAATTGTGCATATACTTGAATATGTTAATACATTAATATATTTATTTATTTAATATTAATACAATCTCAGCTCTCAAATCCCTTTCTCCTCTATATATATTTGACAATTAATCATGTACAAGTATATATACCTTTATATGTAAAATTATCTTATTCACAATATATATTTATATATATATATCAAATATATATAGAAATATTTATTTTTCCACTTAATTATAGTAGACTTAACTCATTCCAACGAGTTATTTATTTCCATGAAATCAGCGCTTATCATTTTATTTTAAATTAGTTTTGTTCAACAGAAATTTTGGGTTACTAAAATATGGTGTTACAAATTCCTACAGGGTTCGAGTATTCTCATAAGGAAAACTTGGCATAAACGACCCCTTACTTCCAAGTGTTTGCATATAGGTCCTTAATTTATTTTCAAAATTACCAATTGGACACCCACATTCCAAAAATTGCCAATTGGTGCTTAATTTCATCAAAATTGTCAATTGGCCATCAATTGGGAGTTAATTTCATGAAAATTCCCAAAATTTCCCTTAATTGTAATTCAGCCCCCAATTTTCAAAATGTCCCCAAATTTCCCAATTTTTCCAAAAATTGCAATTTGGCCCCCGAAATCTTATTTCATTCAACTAACCCCTAAAACTCAATTAATTGACCCCTTTCATGATCTCATTCATCTTCTCTATGTCTCCCTCATCATTTCAAGCTTTAGCACGCAGAACATGGCTAAAAAAATGAGCTCGAATGTAGCTTAGATAGAAAATCGATCAAGAAGAGAAAGCTTCGATTTATTACCGGTAAGGGTCCAGAAATTAGAGCTTTTGCTTCCAATGGATTGCTCTCTTCCTAGAGATCCTTCCTGGATCAAACTGCGCTTCAATTGGTGGCCTGATCAATGTGAATTTCACAATTTAGTTTTAAGGCAAAACCTATTATGAACAGTAAATTTCGGCGAAGGGTGGCAAAGGGGAATTACCAATTCAGCTCAGGCAACGTCGTGGCACTTTTAGGGGTGGTCTCTAGAGCTTCGTTTAGCCGAAATTGGCCCGAGGATGGCTTGAATTGAGCTCGAGCAACTCGGGTTGTAGACCGTCGATGAGCATCGGTACTGTGCAAGCTCGCTAGTGCTTCTCCAATGATCATCGAGCTAAATGGAGGATGTCTTTGTGTAGCTAGCTTACTCAGGATTCCAAAGAACCCAAATTCAACTTCCGAGGTGGAGAAAAGTATCCAAGTCAGAGCTCTGGTTCGTGCTTTATCAAAAAATGGACACTTCTTCTTCTTCAGGCATTTGAGGGATGAGGTTGACAAATGGGGAGGACCTCTTTATATAGGGAGCTCAAAAAATTTTCATTTTGTCCATTACCCCATCAATTGCCCATTAACTCTCCAATTTATTGTGTTGCTAGAGGAGTTTACCAATCGTCAAAGAAAGCATCCATTTTTTACCTTCCCTCTTCTACTCATCCAAAGGTAGACGACAACCTTGTGATGCATGTGTGGACTTGCCACGTGGCATTCTGTGATTAGTTGGCTTTGTTGACGTGGCTTCCTACTCAACAGCCAAGTCAGCCTTTGGCCTGTTGACCAGACATGTGGTGGCCTCCTATTGGTCGTTCGCTCTGACGTGGTTGTTAACCGTGTTCAGTTAGCCATTGATTGGGGACACGTGTCGCTCTCTTATAGGCCGATCTTTGTTGATGTCACCTCTGACCATTGACCAAGGACGTGTGTCATCTTCTAATTGGCCATCACTTCCAAGCTCTGAGTGTACACTAACGGGGTGCGCTTCACCATGTGTCGCTCAATGATTGGTCACGCAGTTCGTTGACTAGCTGGACCGTTGACCGGTCCAGTTCGACTGGGTTCGATGACCCGAAAACGTAAATTGGCTAGTTCGGGCTCGATTCGATTGGTTTTTAAAAAATTAAAAATTTCTATATTCATTTAAATTCATTTTCCATCTGATGTTAGCTTCAATTTTCCAATTTTATATTTTTAAGCCACCTAGAAAAATGAATATTTAAATTGGTTGTTTACGGTTCAGGTCTGGTTCACCCTGAACCGGTCCAATTTTCACATCAATTCAACTTCATGATTCTTTCCCAAGATGTTTGGGTATTTTTTTTGGCCACTTGGGATTTTCCAAATTTCCATTTTGACCCTTCTTTACTAATTCCGATTCATTTAGATCATTGGTTTTTTCTCAAAAATTTTAGGTTCCTTAGTACGTGAGGATGGGGTTTACACGTTCTCTAGTTGGTTGATTTAAATAAATTAGATTTCCCACCTGACACACTATTCCATTGCCATGTGTCCTCTTAGGATTGGTTGTGGCCATTCGACAAGGTTTTGCCACATGTCAATGATTGATTAGTCGGTCCTTCTTAGTCCTCCTATCTAGCTACTAACCTAGCGCACCTTCCACGTGTTACACTCTCATTGGTCAGTGTGGTTGATAGGGATTTTCTTCAGTTTGACTAAGGACACATGTCACTCTCCCATTGGTCAATTCCTGATGATGTGGATTTTCTTCAGTTGACTGTTGACTAAGGATAAGTGTTAGGTTTTGATTGGTCAGTGCTTCTAGACGCTAACCTAGCAAGAGATGGAGCGTAATTCACCACGTGTCATGCGTTGAATGGTCGTGGATGCAGATTGAGTGCTGACATGGCAGACGGACCATTAACCAGGATGGATCATTGGCCAACTCAATTGGACCTAGTTCGGTGACCCAAAATAAAAAATTGACCCGTTCAGGCCCGATGCGACTGGTTTTTAAGAAATTAAAAATTTATAAATTTATTTAAATTCATTTTCTACATGGTGGTGACCTCAATTATCTAATTTGGCATTTTTTTTCATACCAAAGAATAAATCTTTGATGTGGTTCCTATTTGTTCGATTTGATTTGGTTTAGTTTAGTCATGGTTCTCCCTTAACCAATCCGGTTCTCACTCCCAATTTGCAATTGCACACTATTCTTTGAATTATGGAACTTTAATTATCACTTAGGATTACTTCAAATCTTGTTTTGATTTCTTGTTACCATACCAATTAAATTTGAGTATCGATTTTCTCTTCAAAATTTTTTGGTTCTCCATTTTCATTTCTTGTTTTAAAAGAAGTATAAGGTTTGCATAGATTGTAATGAATCGATCAAAGATTTTTTTATAAAAATAAATTGGGGGAAGAGCTGATCAAATTGGTGGTGAACTGACCAATAAAAAACTAAAATTTGTTGAATCAACTAATTTGATACCCAAAAATGATTTCTCTATTGTGGGAATAGGTCGCGCTTAGCATGCATCGTCCATGTGCACTCGCTCGATTGAGGTTCTGCGACCTGGAACCCAATTTTTCACTATTTTGCCCTCTAACTACTATTTGATGGATTATTGCACATGTAAACCCCGTCCCTTTGAAATGAAGAACTAAACCAGGGGAAAACCCCAAATACTTCTGAAAGAAAACCAGGTGTCTATCGGGACCAAACAAAATGGGTAAAATAAAGGTTTAAGATGAGGATTTCTAACATTCCAAGTAGCCAATGAATCACAAATATCATGGAGAATAACCGTAAAGTGGATTTGGTGAGAAAAACGGACTTGTTCAGGGTGAACCAGGCCTGAACCGGATCGAACCAGGTTGAACCGTGAAGAACCAGTTAAAATATTCATTTTTAAAGCCACCAGTAGATAGAAAATAAATTTAGAAATTTTTAATTTTTAGAAAATCAGTTAAATCAGGAATGAACCGGCCAATTTAAGATTTTGGATCACCAAACTAGTCAATAGTCCAACAGGTCAACGGACCGCTGCCAGGTCAATGCCTAGTCAGCAGGCGCAATCAATCTGCGCGCGACGCGTGGCAAAGTGTGCCCAGTCAGTTGCTTAGTTAGCATCTAGAAGCGCTAGCTAATTAACAAGTGACACATGTCCTCGATCAATGATTAGAAGAGGAAAATCCCGTCTGCGATGACGGACCAATTAGAGGTCGACATGTGGCAGTGCCATGTCGGATGACCTCAACCAATTAGAAGCTGGCACATGGCACAGACATTGTGCATCAGGAGGGAAATCTAACACATTCAAAATAGTCAATCATAGAGTGCCATGTGTCACAGTCAACGGTCAACTAGGATAGGTCAATAGCCATGTAGGAAGGAGTAGCCAATGGGAGGCTGCCACATGTTCGGTCAGTAAGTCAAAGGCTGACTAGGCTGTTGATAGGGATGCTACATTAGCAAAACCAACCAATCATGATGTGCCATGTGGCATCCCGACATGTGCGAAGCTTCGACACGTGCCACAATGTCATCTTCCTCACATGGCTTATAGGGAGAAGAGGATAAGGGAGGGGGAGAAGGTCTTTGGTGACTCAGAAAAAGCTTTGATCTAGTCATCGACGAGAGAGGTGGCAATTGAGTCTTATGCCGATAGGTAGCACAGATAGTTTTTGAGCTCCCTATATAAAGAGCACCCTCCCCTCGCATTCCCCATCTCACCTGTCATGCCCCGACCCGGTTTGAGGGAATCCTCGTGAGCAACCCACCACTCCCTTGGTTCAAGAGGGGTTTCCCCTTCCTTAAATCAAGAGGAACCATGTGAAATCTCAACCTTGTTCCCTAGAATAACATATATCAATTAAGGTATAAGCTTAAAAAGAAAATACTTTTAAGCATACCTAATAGAGGGTAGATCCTAGTGCTATCTCTAGTCATTTTCTCTACTCCTAAAAAGGGATAGAAAGGGAGGGGTGAGTTTCTACAACTCGGTGAATGGGTGTTTGTAAAAGAGTTTCTATAAAATAGTTCTTAATTGCAGTGTGTTAGAATCCTTATTTCCTTTAAGATTATTTCTTCCTCAAATTTTAGTTTTTATATACTTTTCCTCATTATCCACAATCGGTGTGTTTAACAATCAACATACATCCTTCATCATGAAGGGATCACACATTCATAGGGCAGTCCGTCCACTGCACCCACTTGTAGCGTCGGAGCGACTTTGTCGACCACCTAGATAGAAGCCCATCCACTTCTACCCTAGGAATGAGTGGATGATCGCAACATATGACCCTCAAACCTGAAATCAACTTCGTGTCCATATGAGGATAGAGACCTCATCCCAACCCCACCCCGATCTCATGCGCATGAAGCTACGTTGATCTAGGACGCATAACTACCCCTCTTGGGCGTCTTGATGGTCCCGAACCTCAAGTGCATGTACAAACAAAGTTTTCCATAAAAGCCATTTATCTTTGGTGCCACTAGTTCAATGGCCTCGACCATCAACTTAACCTGCGGCTATTTGTCTAAACTAGACCATCGACCTGGTTCTGTTGCACTGCCGCCAGTCCATCGAATATGTCGGTTTTGTCTTGGTACAATGGCCAAATCATATAACTCATTCATTAAGAATTTTCATGGATTAACATCATGTTTGTTTACGAGCTCTTACTTGTGCCAACTAGCCTTGGGCCCACTATACATGATTTTCCAAAATCGGGCATTTTAGCCCCCAAGTTCCAAAACCAAGGCCTCTAGCCTATCAGAGCTATTCCAGCTCTCATCAAGAAAGTCTCCCAAAACTTTTAAGCATTGGAACACGGTTAGGGAAGAACACTTCTGACAAAATAACTTTTCAACTTTTCCATCACACGAACCAAGTGTGATGACATCTCCGCTTACAACCAGTAAGCGGGTTTTCTACTTCTTTCTAGGAAGTTCATCATACCAACCGGGTATGATCTACTTATAACCGGTATCTAGTTTTTCTACATAGTTCTCACATCATTCCAACTAGGTGTGATGTTAAAATTTCACATAGTAGTGGTTATCATTTCTGAGGTGTTCATTATCCCAACCGGGTATGATGTGAATAATCTCACTCACCTGATATTCGCAGTGTATTTCCTCTTAAACGGCTTTTTGCCTCCATGCGAGCTTATCCTTGCTTACATTCCGGTCCTTCGTGTTTGTACACAATTTGGATATCCTAGTTTATCAACATTTGGCATAATAGCCTTCATTCCTCATGTATGAACAAAAATGTCGAAACTTTTTAATTATTTGCATGTAGGTCTCTAAAGTTCTTTTTCCTTAATTTTAAGTCCCTAATGCTAATTTTTCCCCAAATTGAGTCTCAAAACTTCTAAAATTCACTTTGGGACCTCAATATATTCAAAATCACAAAAGGGGGTTCAAGTTTCAAAATTTTCCAATTTGATCCCCAACTTTTCAAAAATTACCATTTTCCCCCTACTTTACAAAAATGGAAATTTGACCCCCAATAAATTTTAAAAATTGACCAATTGATCCTCCAACATCATTTTAATTGGCCATCAATTTTGGGAAATTGCACTTTTGTCCTCAATTTTACAAAACCCTTAATTTCCCCCAAAATTTCCCCACAATTTCCCCATTTCAAACTGGCCGAATTTGATTTCATCAAATTGACCATTCAATCGAGGTTAATTATTGAAATTGAAGATAAAATTGAGTTTCTACACATCCATATGATTCAATTGAGCTTTGAATCATATGATTTGAGGTGCGAATGAACTCAAATAGAGCTTCACTGGAAAACAAAACTTAGAGAGAGAGAGCTTCGAAAGCTTACCGTAAGAGGTGCGGCGGTCCGAGCTTTCGATCGGAGCAGGTAGCTCTCATCACGAGGTTACTCCTATGATCAAGAATTACAATAATTTATGTCAAATTGAGGGAGAATTTGGTTAGTGTAGTTTCATTGGTTCTCTCTCTAACACTGATAAGAAATTACAGAGTAAAGCCAAATTAGCTTACCTTTCTGCTCTAATTCGGTCGTATGAGGGTTGTGGAAGTGTTGGGAGAGCTTGGTTTAGCTTGAGGAGGGCTAAATTTGGCCGCTTTGAGCTCGGCCAAAATAGGGCAACTTTGGTCTGTCGGAGCTGCTTCATGTTTGATTATGTCGATGCTTCTTCGGTGATCCTCAAATTGAATGGTGATCACCGTCGGGTAGCTGACTTCTCCCCAAGTCTAAGGAACCCGACCTTGCCTTCTTTGGCTCAGAAAAACCCTATGTCGGAGCTCTGGTTTGAGCTTTGTCAGAAAACTAAGTAACTGAGAGAGAGTGAAGTTTTTAGGTGTGTGAAGGATGAATGGAGAGGGGCTCTTTATATAGGCAGCTCAGGGACTCTCCCTTTTTGAAACATGGGGGCTAACATGCCTTGTTTTGGAAAACCTCGTACAGTGGGCCCAAGGCCAGTTAGCACAAGCATGAGCTCATAAACAAACATGATGGTAAGCTATGAAAACTCTCATTAAAAGTGGAATTTACTGTGTGATTCGCCACGGTACCAAGTCAGGACCGACAAAGCTCGATGGGCTAGCGGTCGTGCATTAGGGCTAGGTTGACGGACCAGTCAGATAAACAACTACAGGCCGGGTTGAGTGTTGGGGCCATTGGATCGTAGGCACCAAAGATAAATGGCTATTTAAAAAAATATTGTTTGTGCATGCATTTGAGGTTCGAAACCATTAAGACGCCCAAGATGGGTAGTGATGCATCCTAAGGGCTACTGGACTACATGGTGGTGATAAGGGAAAGAGAAGCTATTGTGTTTAAGTTTCTCGTTATACCAGTTAGTCATGGAGTTACGTGTTTAGACTCCACGGAGTTACCGTGTTTGAACTCTACGAGACTACTGTGTTTGGGGCTTCTTGAAGCTACTTTGTTTGAGTTTCATGTGTAGAGACTAGGATATGGTCTCTGTCCTCATACAGACACGAAGTTTCTTTTCAGATTTGAGGGTTAGATGTTGCGAACATCCACTCGTTCCTAGGGTAGAAGTGGATGGGCTTCTATTTAAGTGGCCGGTAAAGTCGCTCTGACGCCAAAAGTGGGTGTAGTGGACAGGCTGCCCTGCGAATATGTGATCCCTTCATAATGAAGGGCGTGTGTTGATTATTAAACACATTGATACACTGCCCAACCACCCCTTCCTATGGAAACTCCCTAAGGAGCCAAGACAACCCCATAGATTAAGCTCGGAACATCAGAGATTATGCGAGGAGTTCACCCAAGTATTCAGACGACCTAACCTCACTCTTGAGGTGGACACCAACTCTTGAGCTGAGCCTGAGGAAGTACAATGTCATCCCCCTCCTGCTAACGTTCCTCCTCCAGTGGACATTCTCAAATACCTCAAAACCCTCCTATAATTAGAATGTAAACCATTCCTAGGAGAGAAGGATGCTCAGGCTGCTATAGACTAGCTAGCCATCAACAATTCATACCCAAATGCTGCGGTTCAAAGCTCAATTGAATCGTCTGGAAGTATAGGAACTGATCCATACCTTCAATTGGAGCAATTAACTCTGATTTAATGGCTAATTTGAAGAAATCAAATTTGGTCAATTTGAAGAGGGGAAATTGGGGAAAAATTTTGCGGAAAATTAGGGATTTCAAAAAATTGAGGAACCTCTTTGCAATTTCAAAAAATTGAAAGCCAAATAGCCATGAGAAAGATGTTAGGGGACCAATTGTTCAATTTTTAGAACATTTGGGGTAAATTTTCCATTTTTGAAAAGTAGGGGCAAATTGTAATTTTTGAAAAGTTGGGGGACCAAATTTGAAATTTGGAAAACTTTAGCCCCTTACACAATTTTGAGTAAATTGAGGACCCAAAGGGAATTTTGGAAGCCTTGGGGCTCAATTTGGGGAAAAGTTCGCATTAGGGATCTAAAGTTAAGGAAAATGAACTTTAGGGACCTAAGTGCAATTAATCAATCATTTTTAGCCAAGTCACTCATATATGAGAAAATGATGGTTGTCATGCCAAACCTTAATTGATAAGGATGCCCAAATCGTGTAGGGATAGGAGAGATTGGAACACCAACAAGGAAAAGCTAGTGTGGACTTGGAAATTGACTATGGGCAAACATGTCACTGTCATAGGGTGAGTGGAAGCATTTATACTTTATACCAGGTTGGGATGAGGAGTACTATCTTTAACTATTAAAACCTACTTATTGGTTGTAAGTAGAGATAATCATACCCGATTGGGATGATGAGTTTCCTTGAGAAAAGAAGAAACCCACTTACCCGTTGTAAGCGGAGATATTGTTACACCTGTTTGGTGTGATGAAGTTAAAAATAATTTTTTTTGTCAAAACTGTTCTCTCATGACTATGTGCCAATGCTTAAAACATTTGGGAGACCTTCTTGATGGGAGTTAGAGTAGCTCAGATAGGTCAGAGGCCTCGATTTTGAACTCATGGGGCTAAATGTCCGATGTTGGACAAACACGTGCAGTGGGCCCAAGGCCAATGGGCACGAGCAAGAGCTCATAAGCAAACTTAATTAAAGAAAGTCATAAAAATTTCTAATGAAATACGTTGTGTGATTTCTCCATGGTACTGAGTCAAGACCGACAGTACTTGATGGACTAGCGGCAGTGCGTCAGGGCTAGGTCCATGAATCGGCCTAGACAAACAATTGTAAGTCGGGTTGAGGGTCAGGGTCGTTGGACCATTGGCACCAAAGATAATGGCCATATGTAAAAAACTATTGTTTGCACAAACAGCTGTGGTACGGGACCATTAAGATGCTGTAGGGGGTAGTGATGGATCCTAAGGGCTACTGGACGACATGGTGGAGATAAGGGCAGTTCGTCATGCCAGTTAGTCTGTAAGCTCGAAGTAGCTTCTTGCGCATGAGGCCGGAGTGGGGTTGGGATGAGGTCTCCATCCTCATACGGACACAAAAGTATTTTTGGTCTAAGGATTGAACGTCTGGGATGTTCACTCATACTCCAGGTAGAAGTCAGGGACTTCTATTAGGGTGGATGGTAAAGACGCTCCGATGCACAAGGGGGTGCGGTCGTTGTAATTGCATCTCACAAATATGTGTACCCTTCCTTATGAAGGGAGTGTGTTGACAGCTAAATGCCTCTTGAGGAAAGGGGATGGCCTAAGAAAGCTAAACACACCTAATATGGAAATGGGAGAAAGGTTTCAAGATTTGAGAAAGTGTGGAAAAAGGGTTTGGAAACCGAATTTGAGGAAAATAGTTTTTAAAGAAAAAAATAACCTTGGCATGGTTTAGAAAATTAAAGCTATTTTGAAAACTCACTACCAACACCTACTCATTGAGTTGTAGAACTCACCTCCTCCCTTTTACCGCTTTCAAGTAACCGAGGAATAACCAAACTTAAAAACCTTCTTTATTGGAACTATAAGACATGTATGTATGTTTTAAGATATTTAGTTTTTTATAATGTCATTCCAGGGAAGACAGGAAAAAGGACGCCTTACTCCTCATGGTTTAGAAAAGGGTGAAACCCTTTATGGACCAAAGGGAGTGACGGATTGCTCACGGGGATCTAACCAAACCGGGTTGGGGCGTGGTATCTTGAGTGGTATCAGAGCATGTTTCCTCGCATGCATTATCAAGACTAAAGAGAGGAACCAGGGGAACTAGAACTGCAGTCACTAACACTTCCCAACACCCTATCCCTATAGAAACTCCTAGAAAAGCCACAACGGGTCCACCTGGACCATGCTCAAAACATCAAAGGCTGTATGAAAACTTCACCCGAGTATTTGGAAGGCCTAACCTCACTCCCGAGGTGGACATTAACTCCCGACCTGAGCCTAAGTACAGTCCCATCCCACTTCTATCAACATCCCTCCTCTAATTGATATCCCCAAATACCTCAAGACCCTTTATCAGTTAGGATGTAAGCATTACCAAGGGAGAAGGATGTTGAGCCACTATGGACTGGCTCACCAGCATTAAGAAGCTAATGGGAATAATTAGGATCCCACCAGAAGAAATGGTGATCCTAGTAGAATTCTTCTTGGAAGCTAGCGCAAAAAGGTGGTGGGACAACGCCAAGAGCTTGCACACCACCACACCAACCTAGGAGCAATTCGAGGAGAGGTATTCAGAGGAATACTGAGCTCCACATGTAATCAATGAGAAGAAGCAATAATTCTTTTGACTCCAACAGGGATCTCACACCATCTCGGAGTATGAGACTAGAGTCAATGAGCTAAAGACTTTTGCTCCAGATTTAGCCAGACCGATAGATATCTACCAACGGTTTATGGACGGTGTCAACATAGATGTACGCGATTGAATGGGAGTACTAGGATGTCCCATGGATTTGGTTGCCATCATAAGCATGGCCCATGAATGTGAATGTATGGTACAAACAAGACGCTGCCGAATAGAGCAGGTTGGTTGGAAGGAGTCAAAAGGAGCCATGTGGGCAGAGATGGGGGACAAAAATGGGGTTCCTTGGAAGAAATGAAGGTTATCATTCCCAAAGGGAGGCAAGTACAACCCCATAAAGGAGAGGCCCCTATTGTTGAGGTGCTGGAAAAGCCATGAAGGGTCATGTCGAGCGTGCTTTGAATGCGGACAACTCGAACACTTTGCAAAAAGCTGTCCAGCCCTTTGAGGCAATACACAATGAAGTACCCATCAACAACCTCAAGGGAACCCAAGGGCAATAGACGGGGGGCAAAACAAATCCACTACATCGAGGGTATAAAACAGAGTATACAACCTCACCCAGGAGGATGCACGAAAGGATCCTAGTACCGTAGCTAGCACTTACCAAAACTCCCCTAGACAAATATAGCTGAAACATGTAATTCGTTACAATTATAATAAATGAAAGTTCTATTCCCAACAAAAATAAACTTGTGATGAGATACTAGTAGGAGAAAAAACAAAGGACATACCCACCAAATTTCCAAAGAGAGGGAAACGGGAAGAATGGCATCTAAGGATGTCATGAAGTAGATTTGAGGTTAGATGCCCTCAAGGGTGGATGAAAAAGGAATTACGGGAGAGAAGGTGAAGAATCTTCCCAAGGAAAGAAACCCTATGGAGGCTTACATATCCCAATTAAGAGGTAATGGAACCAGGTGACGAGGGATGAGTAGATGAACTTGTAAATGTAGTGTCATGCCCCAACCCGAAATCACTTCTTCGTGTCCATATGAGGACAAAGAACTCATCCTATCCCCACCCCGGTCTCATGCACATGTTGCTACTCCAGATTTCCATAGACACCTGGAATGACAATCTGCCCTTATACTCACCGGGTCATCCGGGGCCCTTAGGACACATCACTACCCCTCATGGGCTTCATAATGATCCCGTACTCATGGTGCATGCACAAGCAAAGTTTTCTTTCATTTGCAATATAATATGTGGTGCAATTTGTCCCAACAGTCTTGACCTTTAAGTCAACATGTAGTTGTTTTTCTCGACTGGTCCAGAGACTTGTCATGTCGCACTACTACTAATTGACTGAGTATGTCAGACCTGCCTTGGTACCATAACCAAACAATTCACTTATTAAATTTTAATGGCACATATATATTTATATATATATCAACTTCTTTTACGAGCTTCTACTCGTGTCCATTGGCCTATGGCCCACAGTTCTTTTATGAACCTCAATTATAGAAAATTACATTTTGGTCCTTCGAATATTTTAAAATCCCCAATTTTCCCCTAATTCCAACTCTTCAACAATGTTGAATTTTATTTCATCAAATTGACCGATCAAACACCTCTAATAGTTGAAATTGGAGTTGGAATTGAGTTCCTACATGTTCATACGATTCTAAGGAACTTTGAATCGCAGATTTTAACACTGGAACGAGCACAAACGGAGCTTCACCGAAAAATAGAATGTAGAGAGAGAAAGCTTCGATTTCTCACCAGTGAGGGCTTGGTGGTCGAAGCTCTCTATCTGGGTAGGTAGCTCTCCTCAAAGGTTCTTCCTAGGATCAAGAATGACATCAATTGATGCCAAATTGGATTAGAATTTCTCCATCGAAATTCGGTCGACTCTCTCTCAAACAATGATCTGAGATTGCAGAAGGGAGTCTAATTAGCTTACCTTTCAGTCCTAATTCGGCTATGGAAGGGTTAAGGTGGTGTCGGGAGAGCTTAGTTTTTGCTTGAGAAGGGCTCGAATTGGTCGATTTCAACTCGGCTGAAATAGGGCAGCTTCGGTCCGCCGGAGCTGCTTCATTGTTTGATCACGCCGGCGCATCTCTAGTGACTCTTGGGATGAACGGATGCTACCACCGTGTAGCTGACTTCTCACCAGTTCTAATGAACCCGACCTCTCCTTCTTTTGCTTAGAATTGACCCTATATCGGAGCTCTAGTTTGAGCTTCACTGGAAAACTAAGCAACAGAGAGAGAGAGAGCTTTTCAGGTGTTGAGAGTATGAATTGAGAGGGGCTCTTTATATAGAGAGCTTGGGGACTCGTTGGCCATCCATTTGGCACCATTATGATAGGAATTGATGACCTAGAATATACCTAATGGAGATGTTTCTTCTTCACCGGCATTTTTTCAGTTTCCCAGTGAGTGAACAGTGTTGTGATCCTGAGGAAGAAGATAAAACTGTTTCGGACCGGTCCGAACCTGGTTCTAAGCTTAAACCGGCCGGTTCACCCCTCATTCGACCGAGTTTTTCAAATCTAAAAATTTATAAATTCATCTAAATTCATTCCATATCCAATGGGGTCTCAAATCTTCAATTTGAATTATTTAAGCCACCTAGAAAAATGAATTTAAGGTTCGGTTCATTAGTGGTTCAAACTGGTCCGAACCGGTTCGGATCTGGTTCACCTTAACCGATTTGGTTTTCATCCTCCAATTTCTTCACAAATCTATTTCCATGACTTTTGTGACTCCTTGGGTTACTTAGGTTCCATAAGATTCTCGGTTTACCATCTCTTTATCAATTATGGTTCATAATCTGGCTTGGTTCTTAAACCGGTTTGATTCGGTTCATGTCTGATTCATCCAAACCGATCTAGTTTTTGTGTCCCACTTGGTTCCAAGGTTTCTTCCCAAGGTTTATAAATTTCTTTGGGGCACAAGGGAGTTGAATTTCTCTATTTTTCTCATTCTCTATCGGTTCCGGTTCATGAACTGACTTGGTTCATAAACCGATTCAATCCAATTGGATTTGGTTTATCTAACCCAGTTTGGTATTTCTCTTCCAATTCATCCTAAGGTTCTTTTTCATGGTGTTATGAACTCTTTGGATCACCCAGGAGTTGTAAATTCCCAAATTGCCCATTCACAAATAATCGCGTTTGTGAACCGGTTCTGTATCCTCACTTGGTTTGATTGGTTGTTTTCCCGGTTTTCCTTAGTTCGAAAGGACGAGTTTTACAACTCTCCCCTCCTTTTAGGAGTTTTGTCCCCAAAACTTAATTAGCAGCTTTATATGAGGAGTCATTTCCTTTGATGCCCCTTTGGTGTTTTCTTAACTTGCAAACTCTTCTCTCGTTCTTTCAATTAGCCCCCTTTTTTTACAAATTTCTCATAAGGAATTCCTTTTTCCTTTGTATTATTTACTCCTTCCATGGAGTTTGTCATAACTAGACGTACCTTACTTCAAGGTATGTTTTTAGATTTTATCTCTTTTTTTACTTTAGAGCAACATACTTCCCCTTTTAGGTTTTGTACTCAAAATTGGAAATTCCAAGACGCCTAACCATTCTTGTGTCTAGTTAACCCCTTTGTCATTGAGACCTTTAGCTCGATGTTCTTTCAAGCATTAAGTACTTATTTCCACGGTTTTCTAAATTATCAATTTTTTTTCCTATTTTAACCGTTCTTCCATTTGTTGTCTATTATAACTTTGGTCCAAATTGTTATATTTGACCTCATCATGCTTATTATTCGACTCTTCCCTACATTGAGTTATATTCTCCTTGGGTGGTCGGGCTTACATGCCCTTGCAGCATGGCATTTTCAGGGGCCTATCTCTATCCATTTGATTTCTAGAATATCTCCTGGAGTCTCTCTCTTAGCTTTTAAACCTTTCAGGGATCGTATAATTTCATTCCTCTTTTCTTTTGATAGCATTTCTCAACTATCATTTTTTTACCATTATCATCTCCTCCATCATGCCTTTGAAGTTATGTCACACATAACCGAGTGGATTCCTCTTACCTACTCATCTTTCCCCAACTTTTTTATTGGGTCATTTCGGTTCCCATTTATTGGGTTTTCCTATACCGACAAACTGGTATTCATCCTTTCTTAGGTCCATCCTCATTCCCAATGTCATATTTTACTCAAGGATTTTACTTTAGCCTTAATCCACTCTTACTTGTTCATAGTCATTTCACAATTCTTTATATTGGGTTAATTCCTTTCGGTCTACATGTTGATTTGCTTGGTTTGGGAAGTTTCCCTTTTTTATGGTTTCATTCTCTACTATTTCCTTCAAAGTAGAGGCTTTTCACCTTAGGAGTTACATGTTCCACCTTCTCACCATTTCTTCAAGGTTTCCTTTCTTCATCTCCTTACTCCCTTTCTATATTGGGGCATTTTCCCACTTTTAGTCTTCCATTGTCTTAAATTTTTCATTCCATCCCTAATTCCTTATTTGAGTAGATTTTGATTATCGGTCTTATTTTGTGTACTCCACACTATGCTAAGTCGTTCACTCTTTAGACTTCATATGCGCGTGTGGACTCTGACCCATCTCACTCGTTGTGGTTATTCCTTCTTAGCCACATTTATTTAGGGGACTCACTTTCACAACGTTTCTCGAACATTCTTTTCTTACATTTGCTCTAGGGGATTTCTACCCTTAAATGACATCCCTTGATGTCGTCTTCTCCTATTTACCTTTACTCCTCAATTCTTGCAGGCACATCCTTTATACTCTATCTACATCCTCATTCGTACCCAATACCTATCTTTTTCTTTAGTGAGCTTACAAATCTTCCTTGTTTCTAGACTTCTTGACCATATTGTGAGAGTCTTGTCTATCCCTTTCTTGGCTTGAGTTTAGTTGTTAATTGGCCTTTGGTCCTTTTAAGGGTTTTCTTTCATCCCTCTTTTTCCCAAGTATTCGACCTTTCCTCCTCTCCCTTCTTAATTGTTGTAACAGGATATGAAATTTGTCTTTACTTATGTCGTCTCAGTTCTATACTCGCGATTTTTAAGCATCTGCTACCAAATTAGCCTTTCTGGTTGGTATTTCATTGTAAGATCATAATCCTTCACCATTTTCAATCGTCTCCCCTGGCGGGGGTTAAATTCCTTTTTAGTTAGGAAATACTTATAGTTCTTGTAATCTATGTATATCCTGTACACAATCTCGTGTTGGTAGGGGTACCATACTTTTAGGGCCAACATTATTGCGCCTAATTTCTAAGTCATGAGTCAAGTAAATTTCTTTCTCTGATGAGCTTTCCACTCTCCTTCCTCCGTATTTCCTTCTATAATATTCCTTTGATGTTCCAAATTAAAGTTTTCCCGGCTTCCTTGTAGTGAATCATGCTAAACCCCCTAACACTCTAACCACTCGTACTCTCTGATGTTTGATCGCCTTATTCTTTAAAAAAATTTCTCTCTGATCTTATAAACTCGGTATGCCTCCTCTACTCTTGTTTTTCTTCGACTCACACTTTACCTTTCATCCATTTCTTATCTTCTTAAATTTCTTAAGAAATTTGTTATACTTGGGGCTTCATGTCATTGCTCCTTTCTCTTCATCTTTTCCAGGTGAAATCTTAATATCTTTTCTCTATCGATCATCTTCTATTCTTGTGGTCATACTTCTTCTTGGGTCTCTCGAAATTTATGTGTCCTTGAATGGTTGCTCCTTCAAATCCATTTTCTTTAGGATCTCCACCAGATAAATTCTTTTTTTCTAGGTCCTAAGTTTGAGTTTAACTATTCATAAGCCATTCTTCCTTAGGAGGATTTTCTTCTCTTACACCTTTATCTACTTAGATTTTTCTCAAGGAACTCATGAGTTTTAATAAACCTCTTAATTCATTTGGGAAAATATTCTTTTGCCAAAAATTTGGCTTATTACATGACTTCTCTACCCCCTAATCCCTTGGGGTCATAGGACTAGAGTTAACCCTAAAATGATTATGAGACTCTTGGTCGGAAGGCTCTAAGTAATTGATTGGGGTCCATTCATGCTCCTCAATAGGATGAATTTCATGTGTGGCTTCCAACCCGTACTGCCTTAGAACTTCCGCCTCACACTCATATGTCCATTTCATCCATTGAGACAGATTGAAATCCGGTTGAGTGGGTAGAGGTACTTGGTGGACCTTCATAAAGGTAGCATAAGTATCGCAATAATTATCCCAAGCCTCCTTCTTGGTAGGGTTCCTCTTCTGTGGTTGTGGTGCTAGAGGAGGGGTTGGACTTCTAGGAGGTGGTGATGGTTCCTCTTGTTTGGGAGGAGGGTATATGATGCCTTCTGGTTCTAGTAAGGCTCTAACTAGCTTCTGGTAGTGCTCTACCATGTCCTTGGGTACTCGTTTTTTGCCCCTTAGGAACCTCTGAACGGCTTTCTCGCTTGGGTTGGAATTCTTTTTCACAATTATAGGGGAAGGACTAGGTTTTCTTGCAAACTTCCTAGGGATTCTCATTCCTACAAGATAGTTTAGAGTTGGATTAATATCAGGGCAAATTATTGATAATGTTTCAAGGGAACTAGGCTCTGATACCACTCTAGTTGTCACGCCCCAGCCCGGTTTGGTTGGATCCCCATGAACAACCCGCCACTCTTTCTCAGTTCAAGAGGAGTTTCCCCCTTCTTTTAGTTGAGAGGAACCAGGCGAAATTCCAACCTTGTTTCCTAGAAGACATATATCAAAAATGCAAGCTTAAAGACAATTTTAAACATACTTGACAAAGGGTAAGGCTCGGTGTTACTTCTAATCATTTTCTCTTTTCCTGAAAAGGGGTAGAAAATAGGGGGCAAGTACAACTACTAAGTGAATGGGATTCAATTCTTTTGACTTTTAAGGAAAAACATTTATATGGAGTGTGCCAAACTCCATTCTTTTAAAAAATCCCTACCTTTAAAATTTTGGGTTTTTCTCTTATTTCTTAGTTACCGGTGTGTCATCACTCAACACACATCTTTCATCATGAAGGTTGCACATGTTCGCAGGTAGTATCACTACTAAACTCACTAGTGTCTTCAGAGCAACTTTTCCTGCCACCTAGATAGAAGTACGACAACTTTTACCCTAGGAATGAGTGGATGTACACAACATCCGACCCACAATCCCAAAATCACTTCTTCATGTTTGTATGAGGACAGAGACCTCATCCTATCCCCACCCCGGTCTCATGCGCTTGTTGCTACTCAAGATTTCGCACGGACACATGAAACGACAATCTGCCCTTATACTCACCGGGTCATCTAGGGCCCTTAGGACACATCACTACCCCTTATGGGCATCTTGATGATCCTATACTCATGGTGCATGCACAAGCAAAGTTTTCTTACATTTGCCATATAATATGTGGTGCCATTTGTCCCAACGGTCCCGACCTTCAAGTCAACATGTAGCTGTTTCTCTCGACTAGTCTGGAGACCTGTCATGTTGCACTGCTACTAATTGACTGAGTATGTCAGACCTACCTTGGTACAATGACCAAACAATTCACTTATTAAGTTTTAATGGTGCATATATATATCAACTTCTTTTACGAGCTCCTACTCGTGTCCATTGTCCAATGGCCCACTGTTTGAGTTTTTCAAAAACTGGCATTTTAGCCCTCAAGTTCCAAAACCGAGGCCTTGGCCTATAAGAGGTATTCGAGCTCTCGTCAATAAGGTCTCCCAAATAGTTTAAGCATTGGCACACAGTCAGGGGAGAACACTTCCGACAAAAATAGGTTTTTACTATCCATTATACCAACCGGTACAAGGACATCTCCGTTCATAACTGATTAATGGGTTTTCATCTTCCTTCGAGCAAGTCTCATCATACCAACTAGGTATGATCTACTTACAATCCATAAGTAGTTTTTCCGCATAATTTTCACATCAATTCCTCTAAGTAGTGATGATTAAAAATACCACTAAGCAGTGGGTTTTTATATCGAGGTACCCAATTGGGTATGATACATAATCCCACTCACCCAATAGTGTAGTGAAATTCCACTTAGTCAGGCTTCATCCTTAGCAAGCTGAACCTCGACTAGCGTTCCCGATTTCTTGTTCTCCTACATGAAATGAACATAATTGTTCATTATTCTTTGGCCTAATAGTACTCATTCGTTCCAAATGAATGAGAAAACCCAACTTTACATATATTTGTAATTAGGTACCTAAAGTTATTTTACTTTAACTTTAAGCTCTTATTGTTGAGTTTTTCCTACATTCGAGTCCCGAAACCATTAAAATTTATCTTAGGACCTCAAATCATTTGATTTCACACAAAGGGGTTTAATTTCCCAAATTTCCAATTTGTTCCTTCAATTTTTCCTAAAATTACCATTTTACCCTTTCTTTAGAAAAATGGTAAATTTTGCCCCCAAAATTCTAAAATTTCTCAATTGGCCCTCTAATATTCTTATCATGACCGAATGACCCTCTATTTTAGAAAATTACATTTTGGTCCTTCAAATTTTCGACAATCCCCAATTTTTCCCCCAATTCTAACTCTTCAACACTGCCGAATTTGATTTCATCAAATTGACCGATCAAACACCTCTAATTGTTGAAATTGGAGTTGGAATTGAGTTTCTACATGTTCATATGATTCTAAGGAACTTTGAATCACAGATTTTAACACCGGAACAAGCTCAAATGGAGCTTCGTCGGAAAATAGACTATAAAGAGAGAATGCTTCGATTTCTCACTGATGAAGGCGTAGCGGTCGAAGTTCTCTATCTGGACAGGTAGCTCTCCTCCAGAGGTTCTTCCTAGGATCAAGAATGACATCAATTGATGCCGAATTGGATTAGAATTTCTCCATCGAAATTCAGTCGACTCTCTCTCTAACAACGATCTGAGATTGTAGAGGGGAGTCGAATTGGCTTACCTTTCGGTCCTAATTCAGCTGTGGAAGGGCTGAGGAGGTGTCGGGAGAGCTTGGCTTGCCTGAGGAGGGATCGAATTGGCTGATTTCAACTTGGCCAAAACAGGGCAGCTTTAGTCCACCAGAGCTGCTTCACTATTTGATCACGCCGGTGCTTCTCTGGTGACTCACAGGACAAACGGTGGCTGATTTCTCCCCGATTCTAATGAACCCAACCTCGCCTTCTTTGGCTCAAAATTGACCCTATATCAGAGATCTAGTTTGAATTTTGCTGGAAAACTAAGTAACAGAGAGAGAGGGCTTTTCAGGTGTGGAGATGACGAATGGAGAGGGGCTCTTTATATAGGGAGCTTGGGGACCCGTTAGTCGTCCGTTTGGCACCGTTATGATTGGAATTAATGATCTAAAACATACCCAACGGAGGCGTTTCTTCTTCGTTGGTGTTTCTTCAATTTCTTGGCGTGTGAACAGTGTTGTCATCCTGAGGAAGAAAATGACACTGTTCCAAACTGGACTGGACTGGTCTGAACCGGGTTCTAAGCTTAAACCGATCGGTTCACCCCTCATTCGATCGAGTTTTTCAAATCTAAAAATTTCTAAATTCATCTAAATTCATTCCCTATCCAATGATGGCCTCAAATCTTCAATTTTAATTATTTAAGCCACCTAGAAAAATAAATTTAGGGTTTGGTTCATTAGTGATTCGAACCGTATCCGAACCGGTTCGGATCCGGTTCACGTGAACCGATTTGGTTCTCATCCTTCAATTTCTTCACAAGTCTATTTCCATGACTTTTGTGACTCCTTGGGTCACTTAGGGTCCATAAAATTCCCGGTTTACCATCTCTTTATCAATTCTGGTTCATAAATTGGCTTGGTCCTTAAATCGGTTTGATTTGGTTCAGGTCTAATTCACCCAAACCAATCTAGTTTTTCTCTCCCACTTGGTTCCAAGGTTTCTTCCCAAGGTTTATAAATTTCTTTGGGGCACAAGGGAGTTGAATTTCTCTATTTTTCCCATTCTCTATCGGTTCCGGTTCATGAATCGACTTGGTTCATAAACCTGTTCAATCCAGTTGGATTCGGTGTATCTAACCCGGTCTGGTATTTCTCTTCCAATTTGTCCTAAGGTTCTTTTCCATGGTGTTATGAACTCTTTGGATCACCCGGGAGTTGTAAATTCCCAAATTCCCGTTCACAAATGATTGGGTTTGTGAACCATTTATGTATCCTAACTTGGTTTGATCGGTTCTTTTCTTGGTTTTCCTTAGTTCGAAAGGATGGGTTATACATGTAGTACAGGTTGAGGTGAAAGAACCAAGGGAAACATACTAGGAGGATCCAAGGAGTAAGTTAAACCCAAGGAATATGTAAGTAGGAAGATAGCATTAAAAGATGCAGTGACAAGTAAGAATGTGTGGACTATCCACAATAAGGAAATAAAAGAAAGAACGTCCAAGAAACCTTGGAGAAGTAAGCCCTCCAATCAAGAGTGGTTAAGGAGAACAACCACTAACATCAAGACTGGTTATGGTCAACACTCACTTAATAGAGCCTAAAAAGTGGACGGTAGGGCATAGTGTGGAGTCCACGAAATAAGACTCGATGATTAGAAGTTCCTCAGATAGGAAGTAAAGGGGGTGAACTAGGAAAATTAAGGTCGATGAAGCATTAAAAGTGGATGAAAACTCAAATTCAAAAAGGGTGTAAGAATGTGAAGGAAGGAAATCTTCAAGGGATGGTAAGGAGATCGATGGTATAGCCCTAAGATAGAAGTCTCTACTTTGAGGGACATAGTAGAAAATGAAAACTATAAAAGGAGAACTCCCCAAATAAAGGAATCATCACGTAAACCAAAAGGGGTAACTCGAAATAAGGAATCATGACATGGCCACGAGCTAGTTAAAGTGGATTGAAGAAAGGAAAAGTTCTTGAGTAAAGGATGCCATTGGAAATGAGGAAGTGCATAAGAGAGGAAGAATCCCAACGTGTCAGTAAGTCATCGAGAAACCCAATGGTTGGAACCGAGGTAAAACCAATAAGGAAGTTAGTAAGGAATGAGTAGATAAGGAAAAACTGACACAATCATGATGTCAAAATTCAAGGGATAATTGGATAACGTCGAAGGTAGTTGGGGAACACTACCGGGTAATAAAAAAGGACAAGCCCACATGACTCCTAAATGATTGGAAAGGCATAAAACAATATCGAGGAATAATGTTCTAGAACCATAATGGACAAAGACATTTCTAGAGCATGTCATCTTGTAAGTGATATGTAGTTCAAACAATCCTAGGAAACGGTGACTCAACTAAGATAGAGCCCATTTGTCCTAAGAATTGGAACCAGAGTCGTAGTAAACCAAAAATGGAGAAAGGACCAAAATAAGATAAGGAGGAAATTATATCAAAACCCATGGGGTTAAGGACGAAAAGTTTGAAAGGATGCTAAGCTAAAAAGCATAAACAGCTAAGGGAATGATTGGAAATGGGGACGGTCATACGTTTATGGAATACCCAGCCGAGTGAATTAGATAAGAACCTCCAAGAAGAAAAGTCTTACCTTAAGTAGAGTAAGAAGTGAACCTAAGGATGTACTTGAGATTTAGTGGGTAGGACATAACTAATCGTGATACACTCCATCGAGTGAGTAGAAAATGGAAAGGGAGAAAGATTTCTTAAGTGTGTGGCTAAAAGAAAGTGAAGGAAACAACAAATGTCATAGCATGCCGAACAAACCCCAAGAGGACATCAAGGGAAGTTACTTCTAATGCAAAGGATTGCTAACTTAGTTTTGGGGAAAAAACTCCTAAAAGGAGGGTAGAGTTGTAAACCCTATCCTTTAAAGATAAAAAAAAATGAGAAAAAACCCATTAATTCCAAAGAGAAAATCGAGCCGGTTAACGAACCCAAACTGATAAAGAAAGGGTAAATGGGAAATTGGAAAATCCCAAGTGACTCAAAGAGTCATAAAAATCATAGGGAAAGAACCTTGGAACAAATGGAAAGAAAAAACCAGACTGGTTTAGGGTGAACCGATTTGAACCATACATGAACCGAATTATAAATTCATTTTTTGCAGTAGCTTAAAGTGATCAAATTGGGAAATTGAAGCCACCATTGGATAGGAAATGAATTTAGATAAATTTAAAAATTTTTAATTTGAGAAAAGCAGTTGAATCGGGCCTGAACCGGCAAATTTTCGCCATTAAACTTGGTTGGACCGATCCGGTCCGATTCAAAACAGTATCATCTTCTTCCTCAGGATGACAGCACTATTCATTAATGTAGAAAACATATATCTCCGACAATGATGTAACCGCTCCAATGAGGCCATTTTTGGGCGAGGATAAGCTCGACCAAAAAGGAAAGTGGTCGAGCAAAGGGTCCCCAAGCTCCATATATAAAGAGCTCCTCTTTATTCATGCTTCACACACTTTAAATTGCCTTTCTCTCTCAACTACTCCATTTTCTGGTGAAGCTCAAACCAGAGCTTCGACAAAGGCCTTTTTCCCAGCCTTAGAAGGCAAGGTCGTGTCCTATAGACTCCAGGGCAAGTCAACTATCTGACAGCAACCTCCTTTCGACACGACAACCATTGGAGAAGCACCGACGAAATCAAACAATGAATCAACTCCAAAGGACCGAAGCTGTCCTATTTTAGTTGATCTAAATTCTGCCAATTTCAGCCCTCCTCTAGCCAAACCATGCCTCCCCAACACCCCCACAACCCTCACACGGCCTCAAAAGAGCTGAAAGTTAAGCTAATCCGATCCTCTTTAATCGTTGTAGATCGAAGATAGAAAGAGAAAGTGCTAAAATTTACAAACAAAATTCACCCTCAATTAGACAACAATTCTAGCAATTCTTGATCTTAGAAGGAACCTCAGGATGAGAGCTACCTCCTAAATCGAGAACTCGGACCACCGCACCTCAGACGGTAAGCTTTCGAAACTCTCTATCTACGAACAATTTTTTGGTGAAGCTCCGTTTGAGCTCAATTCGGACCCAAATGCTGCGGTTCAAAGCTCAATTGAATTGTATAGAAGTGTAGGAACTGATCCATACCTTCAATAGGAAAAATTAACCTCGATTGAATGGCAATTTGAAGAAATCAAACTCGGTCAGGTTAAAGAGGAGAAATTGGGGGAAATTTTAGGAAAAATTGGGAATTTCGCAAAATTGAGGGACCTCTTTGCAATTTTCCAAAATTGAAGGCTAATTGGCCATTAAAAAGATGTTTTGGGACCAATTGGTAAATTTTTGGAAACTTTGGGTTAAATTGCCATTTTTGGAAAGTAGAGGCAAAATTGTAATTTTTGAAAAGTTGGGGACCAAATTGAAATTTGGAAAACTTGAGGCGCTTTCACAATTTTTAGTAAATTGAGGAACCAAAGGGAATTTTGGAAGCCTTGGGACTCAATTAGGGGAAAAGTTAACATTAGGGATCTAAAGTTAAGGAAAATAAACTTTAGCGACCTAAGTGCAATTAATCAACATTTTGAGCTAAGTCGCTCATACATGAGAAAACAATGGCTGTCATGCCAAACCTTAATTGATACGAATGCCCAAATCGTATAGGAACATGAGAGACCAGAACGCTAGTAAGGAAAAGCTAGCATGGACTTGGAAACCGACTAGGGATGAACATGCCACTGTCATTGGGTGAGTGGGACAATTTATACTTCATACCCGGTTGGGATGAGGACTACTATATTTAACTGATAAAACCTACTTACTGGTTGTAAGTAGAGATAATCATACCCGGTTGGTATCTTGAGTTTCCTTGAGAAAAGGAGTAACACACTTACCAGTTGTAAGCGAAGATATCATCATACCCGGTTGGTGTGATGAAGTTTAAAATAATTTTTTGTTAGAAGTGTTCTGCCCTAACTGTGTGCCAATGCTTAAAACATTTGGGAGACCTTCTTGACGGGAGCTAGAACAGCTCAGATAGGCCAAATGCATTGGTTTTGAACTCATGGGGAAAAATCCCCAATTTTGGAAAAACACGTGCAGTGGGCCCAAGGCTAGTAGGCACGAGCAAGAGCTAGTAAACAAAATTGATTAAAGAAAGCCATAAAATTTTCTAATAAAATTGGTTGTGTAATTTTGCCATGGTACCGAATAAGGACCGACAGTACTCGATAGACTGGCGGCAGTGCATTAGGGCCAGGTCAACAGACCAGCCTAGACAAACAATTGTAGGTCAGGTTGATGGTCGGGGTCATAGGACCATTGGCACCAAAGATAATGGCCATATATGAAAAACTATTATTTGTGCATGCACCTGTGGTATGGGACCATCAAGACGCCCGAGGGGGTAGTGATGGGTCCTAAGGGCTATTGTGGTCATTGTCCTCATACAGACACGAAGTATTTTGGGTCTTAGGGTCAAACGTCTAGGATGTTCACTCAGACTCCGGGTAGAAGAAAGGGACTTCTATCAGAGTGGATGGTAAAGATGCTCTGATCCACAAGTGGGTGCAATTGTCGTAACTACATCTCGCAAGTGTGTGTAACCTTCCAGATGAAAGGCATGTGTTATTTGCTAAATGCCTCTTGAGGAAAGGGGATGCGCTAAAAAAGCTAAACTCACCTAATGTGGAAATGGAAAAAGGTTTCAAGATTTGAAAATACTTGGAAAAAGGAAAGGTAAACCTTGGAAAAATATTTTGGAAACTGAAATTGAGGAAAATACTTTTTAAAGGAAATAATAACATTGGCACATTTTGAAAAATTAAAGCTATTTTGAAAACTCACTTTGGCATTTATTTGAGCCAAAGAAGGTGATTCCAGGTTCATTAAATTTGGGGAGAAGTTAGCTACCCAACAGTAGTCTCCATTTGCTCCGAGAGTCGCCAGAGAAATGCCAGCGTGATAGAATAGTGAAGCAGCTCCGGCGGACCGAAGCAATCCAATTTCGACCAAGTTGAAAATGGCCAATTAGAGTCCTTCTTAGCCCAAACCAAGCTCTCCCAACACTTTCACAGCCCTCCTACGACTGAATTAGAGCACAAAGGTAAGCCAATTTGGCTTCACTCTGTGAATTTCAACTAGTGTTTGAGAGAGAACCGACAAATCTTTACAAACCAAATTCTCTCTCAATTTGACATGAATTGAGGCAATTCTTGATTCTAGGAAAAACCTCAGGATGAGAGCTATCTGCCCAGATTGAAAGTTAGGACCGCCACAACCCTAACAGTAAGGTTTTTAAGCTTTCTCTCTCTACAAACAGTTTTTCGGTGAAGCACCATTTAAGCTTGTTCCAACATCAATTCATGCGATTAAAAGTGTAATTAAATTGTATGGATGTGAGGTAACTCAAATCCACCTTCAATTTCAACAATTAACTTTGATTTATCGGTCAATTGAATAAAATCAAATCCAGTCGGGTTGAAATGTTGAAATTGGGGGAAATTTTGGGGATTTCAAAAATTCGAGGGACTAAAGTACAATTTCCCAAAATTGAGGGCCAATTGGCCCTGGAAAAGATGTTGGAGGACCAATTGGTCAATATTTGGAATTTTTGGGGTGAAATTTACCGTTTTTGCAAATTAGGGGCAAAATGGTAATTTTGGAAAAGTTGGGGACCAAATTGGGAATTTGGGAAACTTGAACCCCTTTTTGCAATTTTGAATAAATTGAGGTCCCAAGGTAAATTTTTGAAGTTCTAGGACTTAATTTAGTGGAAAATCAACATTAGGGACCTAAAGTTAAAGAAAAAGAACTTTAGGGACCTAATTGCAATTAATTGAAGAGTATGGGTATTTCAGTCATTTGTGATGAATGAAGGCTATCAATTCAAAGGATAATGAACAAGGGTGTTCATAGCATGTAGGAAAATGAAGTGTCGTGAACTCCGGCCAATATAAGCTCACGTGGAGACAAAAAGCCGATTAAGAGAAATTCACTACATTTAAGGGTGAGTGGCAATTTTCACATCTTACCTGGTTGGGATGATGAGTACCTCGAAACTTAAAACCCACTATTATGTGGAATTTTTAACATCACACCAGGATGGGGTGATGTAGAAATTACGTGAAAAAACTACTTATTGGTTGTAAGTAGATCATACCCCGTTGGTATAACGGACTTCCTAGAAGGAAGTGAAAAACCTGTTTACCGATTGTAAGTAGAGATGTCATCATACCTGGTTGGTGTGAAAGATGAATGAAAAGATTATTTTCTCAGAATTTATCTCCCCTGATTGTGTGCCACTTCTTAAACTTTTTGGGAGACCTTCTCGACGGGAGCTCGAATAGCTCAGATAGGTCGGAGGCCTCGGTTTCGGAACTTGGGGGCTAATATGCCCAATTTTGAAAATCTCGTACAGTGGGCCCAAGGCCAGTTGGCACGAGCAGGAGCTCGTAAACAAACATGAGATTATGCCATGAAAACTTTAATTTATGATGTGTTTGGCCATGGTACCAAGATAGGACTGACATACTCGATGGACTAGAGCAGTGTGACTAGATAGGTCAACGGACCAGTCAAGACCGAGGTGGGGCCATTGGACCAGTAGCACCAAAGATAAAATGGCATATGAGGAAAGCAATTTTTTTGTGCATGCACTAATGTTCAGGACCATAAAGATGCCCAAGAGGGGTAGTGATGCGTCCTAGGGGCTATTGGACAACATGGCGGAGATAAGGGCAGTTTGTTATGCCAGCAGTAAGGGAAGCTCAACATATCTTTATGTGCATTAGACGAGGTGGGGTCGAGATGAGGTCTCTGTCCACGTACTGACACGGAGTTTTCTTTTTGGGTTTGAGGGTCGGAAGTCACGTACATCCACTCATTCCTAGGGTAGAAGTGGACGACCTTCTATTAAGGTGGTCGGTCAAGTTACTTTGACGCCACAAGTGGGTGTAGTGGATGGGCTACCCTGCGAATGTCTGATCCCTTCATGATAAAGGGAAATTGAGGAAATTGGTTTTATGAAAATAAGAAATCTAACACGCTCCAATTCAAACTATTTTTCTAAAAAATCAAGTTTTAAATACTCATTCACTAAGTTGTCAAACTCACCCCCTCCCTTATACCCCTTTTCATGTAACCAAGGGAAAACCTACCTAAATACCTCCAGCTAGCTACACCTACAAGACAGGTATGTAAGTTTAAATTTCTTGTAGATTTTATTAATGTAATTCCATGAAAGGTGCAGGTTTAAAGGATGCCTTACTCCTTACGGTTTAAAAAAAGGGAAAAACCCTTAATAAAACAGGAGAGTGGCGGGTTGTTCAAGGGATCTGACCAAACTGGGTCGGGGTGTGATAGGATCACCCTGAGTCGGTCTAGTTTTCCCATCCAATTTACTTCATGGTTCTTCCCCTTGATTTTTAGGATTTTTTGGTCACTTGGAATTTTCCAATTTCCCATTTTTACCCCTTTTTATCATTCTTGTTTCCTTAAATGGTTCGATTTTCTCATTTAATTGATCGGTTCTTTCCCGGATTTCCTTGATTTGAGATTACGAGTTTCAAAAACTACCTCCTCGAGGTTTGGGGGGAGGGAGGGAGTGGCGAGTTGATCACTGAGTTTCGACCAAACCGGGTTGGGGCATTATACACGTGTAGTTAGCTTCCCAAATACAAGCCCACGAAATAAAACCCTGAACAAATGAAAATTGTGGAAAGTCTATTTAGGATGTAACAAATGTGTTGAATCGCTTATCCAATATAAGCCAAATAAATAAAACTATGAACATATAAAGCCTACGGAAGATTCTTCCATGATAGAACGAAAAAGTTGTTAGCTCGTCCATATATTAAAATTTTAAAGCTTTTTGGTTTAATCTTGAGAAAGGATTTCTAAAGCATCCTTATAACCATTATTTAGTATGTGTTGAATTGGAGACATGATGTCACAATTTCAGTCAATCCTATTCACTGAGTTGTGAATTTATTCCCCTCCAATACCACTTTTCAGAGAACTATGATGATTAAAGGACACACTAATATGTGAAAAGCTACCATAAACAAAAGGTACACCTTACATTTAGTACTTGATCCTAGTGTTGTTTATAAAGTTTATATTCTAATTTCAAATGAATATTTTTGGAAAATATTATGATCCTTAAGTCCTTTCGATCATACAATGATTAGGCGCCCTTCATTGTAAAATTGGGAGGATGTTGTGGGTTGTTAATTGGATCCGATCAAACAAATAAGGTTAAACCTACGAGCTTAAGTCTCGGGTCATTGGAAACTGGTTCAATTAAAGTAGTCAACGATCTAATCAATCGATGGACTAGATGCAAGGTTAGCACCAAGTCAACCTACGAGACCGGTCAGTGAGCAACGCATGGTGAACGTGCCTTATCATCTACTAGGTCAGCATCTAAAAGCTCTAAATAATCAGAGAGTGACACATAGTGAAAGTCAACAGTCAAATCGCTCGAAATCTATGTTAGCAAAACTGAACAATCAGAGTGCAACACAGAAGGTGCGCCAAGTCACCAGATGACAATGACATTGGAGAGAACCAACTAATCAGCAAATAACATGTGGTGAAGCCATGTCCTAAACCCCAACCAATCTTGAGAGGGCATGTGGAAAGCCACAACAAAAACCCACAATCAATCCTGAGAGGACACGTGGCATTGAAATATATCATCGAAGGAAAATTTGACATACATAAATCAGCCAATCATAGTACAACACATGGCAAGGTCTTAATAATCATCTAATGACAAAACATAGTCAGATGCCATGTTGACTTTAGTGTCCAATTGGAAGTCACCATTTGGCATATCAAATGTTCAAAGGATGATCTAGATCATGAGTCGGATCCCACGTGAGCAATCCTAGCCAATCCCTATGCACCACATAGCAGTTCACACATGCAAAGCTCACACACATATGCACATTGTCATGTTTGACCTTCTTCCATCCTCACTCTTCATAGAACAAGAAATACAAATATTCACTTCCCATTTCTAGAGAGCAAATATTGCTCCGATCATGGGCATTCTAGAGGAGATGGACTTGACTAAATTAGAAATTGGTAGAGTCAATGATCCTTGAGCTCCTTATATAAAGATCTCACCCCCTCTCATTCTCCTCACACATTCAATTCTCAAATTCTCTCCATTGCTCAATTTCCCGATGACCTTCATACCATAGCCACAACAAGGGACTTTTTCTCAATGAGAAAGCTTGTCACAATCTCCACCAGATCCATGAGGAAGTTCCCCACCTAGTAGTAGCCCTCTTTCAGTTCGAGGACGACTAGAGAATCTTCTACGATGTCGAATAGTTAAGGGACTCTAGCCCCGGTGTTATACCAAAAAATCCGAATTGAGAATTAAAGCCATGTAGATCGGGAAAAACCAATAATTTGATAATCAAACAAAGAGAGCAAAGGTCATTCTGACCCTAAACTTCAAAATGGGAAAATTTACCTTAAGGGACTCCCTCGAATTTAGTAATAAAGGATCAAACAAATCACAAGTGGAAATCGAGTTGAACCAAAGACAATGTCATTTAAGTAAAATGACCCCAAATATTTTGGGGATATTAAACAAATAAAAAATGAAAAATCTTGAGCTCAAATTTTAGGGAATGTGAACAAGGATTTTTAGAAACTTTGATGAGGTTGAGAACCAGGCAAATCAAGTGTGAACCGATTGATGCAAACCGGTAAGTGCTCCATGTCGGGTGCATGCACGCATAACAAGCGTGTGTGTCGTCCCTTCCAGACTAAAACCCGACCCAGCAATCCATGACCCAACATTTTGCAACCCCTCCACCCACTTTCTAACAAAAATTTTCTCTACAACACACAAAGGGAATTGCTTAGAAAAGCCCAATTTTGTTCAAATCTTACACTTGGAAGTGCTAACCAATAAGAGCGTAACACGTGTACTCGGTAAGTGGTCAAAGCCATGCCACTAACAACTGACTAATAGTAGAGCGACACGTGTCCTCAGTCAATGGTAAACTAGGAGAAGCCTCGTTAGCCAGGCTGACCAATGAGGAGCTGACACATGGCAAATGTGCAATGTCAGCGGCCGAGTAGAACAACAGAGAAATGGTCAACCAATCAGAGGTCGACATGTGGCAGAGCCACGTCAGACAATTTCAGCCAATTAGAGGTTGACACGTGGCAGTGGCACAGTACTCCAGGATGGAAATCCAATTTATTTAAACCAGCTAATCGGAGGGTGCCACGTATCATGGTTAAATGACTAGTGGAGTCTGGTCAGCAACCATGTTGGAATGAATGATTAATGGAAGGTTGCCACGTGGCTAGTAATGAGTCATGTCATGTGACTCAGATGCCGAGTAGGAAGTTGTGTTAGCAAAACCAGCCAATTACAACATGCCACATGTCATGCTCACACACGCGATATAGAGTCATCTTCAACATTGGGCAGATGAAAGGGATAAGGTCGATGGAGGGCGATCGAGTCTCGGGCGACCAAAAACTCCATAGGAATGATCGTGAATGGGTGAGTCTAAGACCATTTCTTGGGTAGATCAGTAGCCCTATTAGTTGTCTAGCTCCCTATATAAAGAGCTCCTCCCCATTCATCATTTCCATCCTGCAAACAATCGAAGAAGACGAGGTACTCCATTTCTCGATGAGGCATGTACCAAAGCTCGGACGAGGGCCTTTTCCGCAACCTCAGAAAGCATATTCAGGCTCTCTGTAATTGGGAGGAAGTTTCCTACCTTGCTACAACCTCCTTTTCGTCCAAGGATCACTGGAGAAGCACTAGGAAGCTCGCACAGTAATACCACTTTAGTGGTCCTAAAACTGCAGAATTCCTCGAGCTAAACTTCGGCCATCTCCAACCTCCTACGACTAGACCAATCCTCCCGAAGCCCTCCTCGACCAACCGTTAACCCCCAGGAACCTTCGAGTAAGTCAATTATGCCTCCACTCATCGAAATCGTGAATTTCTAGGGAGAGAAAGGACCCTCTTTGTGAGTACTAACTCACTAAATTAAGAGATCCAGTAATCGCATCTCGATCGGTATGAATTCGAAGCTTCCATTCTCTAAGAATAGTTTACTAGTGGAGCTCCATTTGAGCTTAATTATAGGCCAATTAGGGTGATTCAAAGCATTGACTGATCGTGGAAAGGTAGGGAAGATGATTTACAGTATGCTAGGAAACAATTAGCACAATTTGCATGGTCAATTTGATGAATCAATGAATTGGAGGACTAAAATGCAATTTTGGAGAAAATTGGCCAATTTGGAGATTTTTCAAAAAATAGGGGTTTTGTGGAATTCACCTCAATTGAGGGCCAATTGATGATTATGGTGAAATTAAAGACTTAATTGCAATTAAAAATAATTTTTAGGAATTTAAATGCAATTATAAGTAATTATGTGGATTTATTTGCAATTTAATGGATTTTATAAGGGGTGAAATTACAAATAAAAATGAACTATGGATCCACGTGAAAATATTCAGATAATTCAATGAATTATTCGTAATAATGTAGGTATGTACCAAAAGACTACAACCTACATTTGCAAGAATGCCCTTAGACATCGGAAGTTCGCCCAAGACCGACAAGTCACAACATACGGGTGAATGGGAGTTTTTGACATCACACCTAGTTGGGGTGATGAGCATGTTTCAATTTATAAACTATTTTTTTTTAAAATAGTCTCCCCGACTGCATGAAACTGCTTAAAAGTTTTGGGAGCTATTTCCGAGAAGAGCTAGAGGTGCACTCTAGTGGGCCCAAGGCCAATGGGCATGAGCTTAAGCCCGTAGACAAATAGACAAGTAATGAGCCTATGAAAAACTCATATAAATGGTAAATTGTGTGTAATAGCTACCAAGCCAAGGCTAGGATTGTCAAACTCGTTGGGCTGGTGGTTACAGAGCTAAACCGAGTTGTCGAACTCATTGGGCTGGTAATTATTGAGACGAAGCCGGGTCAGCAAGCTCATCGGCGCTGGTAGCACTAATGATAAAGGTCTCAATTGAAAAGGCTTGTGTTTGTGCATACTGAGATATGAAACATTCAAGTTGTCTGGTATGGGGTAGTAATGGTTCTAAGGGCTACTAGACGACCTAGGGAGCATAAGGGAAGTTTTTCATCTAGTGAGTCAGGAAACTAAGGGATCTTCATGCACATTGAGACCGAGGAAGCAAGGGGAGAAATCTCGTCCCACTATAGTGGACACAAAGGATATTAAGGTCTAAGGGATGGGTAGTAAGGTTCACTTAGACTAAGGGTAGAAGGTGTGAACTTCTATGAGAGTGGTCAGTAAAGGCGCTCCGTACCACAAGTGGAGTAGTCAGGGACTACTCTACAAATGTGTGAAACCCTTTGATGATAAAGGGTGATTATTTGTGTTAAAACTCTTAAAAACTAAAATGGAGGGAGATGAATAAAAGAAACCTGATATAGTTTTATTTGTGGTACCCCACTCACTGAGTTATAAAATTCACCCCTCCCTTAAACTCCTTTTCAAGGGGAAATTTCCACGTCAAGAAGAGTGGAAACTTGAAGGGCGAGGCAGAACTTCCAGTAAAGGGTAATTATAGGCTTTATAAATTTGTTATGGAAAACATATGTACTGGTAAGCCTTTACCTTTCTTGGACTATCTTAGTAGAAATACCATTATGGCACAAGAGAGGATGGCGGGTTGATCACAGAGATCCAACTAAACCGGGTTGGGGCATGACATAACATGTCGATCCCCAAGAATTTAAAGAAAGACTATTGTTTGCTATGTTGTTAATGCATGTTAAAAGAACATGAGTAGCGTGGTCGATTAGATAGCATACCATATGTATGATTAAGAATGGCAATCATATTGCGTGTATACCATTGTGATATGATAGGGAGGAAGCTTATGACTTCGGAATGACACCTAGTATCGGAGGTGATGTCGGGCGTAATGGGAAAGACTAGTTCAGGGATACAAGGAAAGAGTGGCAACAGAATCTTTCCATGAACCCAAGGGAGGCTTATGGATGGGGTTCAGTCATCACTTGTGATCTGGGACTCGGGATGAGTTGGGATCAAAGGATGTAGGATGCCCGATGAAACATCATCGACATTTGTGTGAGGGGGTGGTCATCTCGAGATATTCCATGGGAGTGCACTTGACACACATACCCCTCACATCCCGAGTTCGTGTGTGAAAGAACTCTAGTGATTATGCTAGCATATAATGTGTGATGTTTTGAAATGGAAAATGAATTCCCGAGTTTGTGAATATGCGATAAAATACTAATGAGATAAAAAAATCGTGAAATTAATATAAGAGAAGAACCCAAATAAAAGAGTAGGTAGGGACAGTATCACGTCCTGACCCGGTTTGATCAGAACCTTGTGAGCAACCCGCCACTCCCTTTGGTCTAGAAAGATTCACCACTTCCAAAACCGCGAGGAGTCAGGCATACCTCCTGTCATTGTTCCTTGGAATAACAGTAATAAAAACTAAAATACATTAAGAGTAAATTACCTAGAGTTTCAAGACTTGGCATAAGGATTTTCTTTAATGGGTTGTCTTCTTTCCAAAAAATAGGGTTAAAGGAAGGGGGTAAGTTTCTACAACTCAATGAGTGGGTGTTAGAGTAAGTTTTCAAAATAGAGTTTATAGTCTCTTTCATTGGTTGCAGATTTGTGAAGAGAATTCTTCAACTTTTCCCCTTACTCGGGATTTATTTAGCAAACAATCACATGCCCTTTATCAAAAAGCGTTCAAACATTCACGATATGCAGTTATGCCCACTACACCCACTTGTGGATCAGAGTGTATTTACCATCCACCCTAGTAGAACTCTTCGACTTCTACCTAGAGTCTGAGTGTACATCAATTATTTAACCCTTAGACCCAAAGATACTTCATGTTCGCTATGTGGGACGAGTCCTCTTCTGATCCCACCTCGATCTCAATGCACAAGAAGCTACTCTGAGCTTCGAGACTCACTCGATGACAAAACTGCCCTTATTACATCTTGGTCATCAATCAGCCCTTAGAACCAACACTACCCCAAATTGGGCGTCTCGATGGTTCTGTATCATAGTGCATGCACAAGCAAAAGTCTTAGGATTTCTATCCATTATCTCTAGTGCTACTAGCCCAACGACCCCAATACTCAGCTTTGGCTCCATAATTGCTAGCCTAACAGGTTCGTCGACCTGGCTTCGGCTCAACAGCTACTAGCCCATCGAGTCTATCGGTCCGGATTCAACATGTTGAGGGTTCACACAAATGACTGATTATGAAAATTTTCATGGCTCATAATCTTATTTTTCTATGGGCTTCAGCCCATGCCCATTGGCCTTGGGCCCACTTCACGAGTTTTCAAAACTGGGCCTCAGGCCATATAAGTTCAAAATTGAGGCCTTCGGTCTATTAGAGCTATCCCAGCTCTTGTTAGAAAAGTCTCCTAAAACGTTTACGCAGTTTCACGCAATTAGTAGAGATCATTTCTATAAAATGGTTTTCAATTTCAAAGAGGGTATTCATCACCTTAACCGAGTATGATGCTAGAAAGCCCACTCACAGTGGTTTTTCAATTTAGATGTGCTCATCATCCCAACCGAGAATAATGTTAAAAGTCCAACTCACCAGGTACTAAGATGCATTCGTCCCCGCTAAATTCCAATTGCAAATATGTTTCTTTGTATCAATACTCGCACGACCATTTCCTACAAGGTCCGAGTAATCTCATAAGGAAAAATTGGCATGAAAGATCTCTTATTTCCAAGTGTTTGCACATATGCCCTTAATTTTTCAAAAATTACCAGTTAGTCCTCACTTCTTTAAAATTACCAATTGGTCCCCCACTTTTCAAAAATTACCAATTGGCCCTCAATTTCATCAAAATTGCCAATTGGTCCTCAATTTAATAAAAATTGTCAATTGGCCCTCAATTGGGAGTTAATTTCACAAAAATTCCCCAAATTGCCCAATTTTGCCAAAAATTACAATTTGACCCCCGAAATCTTATTTCATTCAATTGACCCTGTAAACTCGATTAATTGACATCTTTCATGATCCCATTCATCTTCTCTATGTCTCTCTCGTCATTTCAAACTTTAGCACGCTTAAAATGGCTAAAAAATGAGCTCGAATGAAGTACGGGGTCATAAGTCATATCGTAGTTCAACGTCGATAAACATATTTACTGAGTTGTGGGCTCACCCATCCCCTAACTCTTTTTAGGGTGATGTAAGAAACATGTAACAACCTCAACTCATATATACATGCAATCGAGGTATAATACTCGAAAAGTATTCACGAAAGTTATCTTTACTTATCTGATACTTAATTCTCGAGGAAAGGTTTGTAAATTTATTAGGCTTACTACATAGTTTTAGATATTTTTAAATTTTTGCTAAAATGTATATGTTTTATTATGACACCTTATGTCTTATCATTTCTATTTGGGTGAATGTACTCACCTTAGTAGTATCAAGGGGGCATGGTGGGTTGTCATCAGTTCCTTGGCCTAGGAAATAGGGTCAGGGCGTGACAAATCACCTCATTTGGTGGTCAGGTAATGGAGAATTTAGAGGTTGACGCTCTTGCGGTCATGGTGTATCTGAAAATAGTTTTTTCCAAATTTGTGAGAGAAATTTGATATGATGGAGAGGAGATAAGTCAATTAATTTTAAGAGAATACTAGTATGAGAGTTGTCAGCTAAATCATAGGTTTTGTTTATTGTGTGCAATTTGGTGAAAAATTGAGTCTATTCAGACGATTTCCAATTGGTGGCGTGTAGAAAATACTAAGTAGAAGAGTAGGTAGGGTGTGGGGTTTGATCCGGCCAGGATGAGGGAATCATATCGGGTGTCGTAACTCGACTCGGTGACCCCCTTTTTCTTAATTTAATTTTATTATTATTATTTATTTTTTATAATTTCACATTTGTCCAAAATTTTATCTTTTTACCATTTTTTGGTTCTCTCCAAAATTTAAATCATATCCCCACTCGCGACTATTGACTTTTTTAAAAATCTTAGTTTCTTGTTCGAGAAATCAATATCTAGTCCGATTCAATCTCAACTCACAACGTTGAATCTCATTCCCGATTTACGGTCCTATTGAATTAATTTTTTTACTTTTGGAAAATATCAATGTTACAATTTGTTTCATATAAGTGTTTAAGTAAAGATGAATTCAGTTATGTCTTTAATATTGATTTTGTTTTGAACATGAACATAATAGTAATGAGCATGTAATAAATGATAAGAATTGATGTGATGTCATGAACGATGAAATAAAAGCTTTAGAGATAAATAATACTTAAGATGTTGTTTTACTACATAAAAATCTTAGTTTATTGTTCGAGAAATCAATATCTAGTCCGATTCAATCTCAACTCGCAATTCTAAATCTTATTCCTGGTTTAACCTTGATTTACCATCCTATTGAGTTAAATTTTTACTTTTGGAAAATATCAATATTACAATTTATTTCATTTAAGTGTTTAAAGTAAAGATGAATTCAGTTATGTCTTGAATATTAATTTTGCTTTGAACATGAACATAATAGTTATGAGCATGTAGTAAATAATAAGAATTGATGTGATGTCATGAACGATGAAATAAAAGCTTTAGAGATAAATGATACTTAAGATAAGATGTTATTTTACTACATAAAAATCTTAGTTTATTGTTCGAGAAATTAATATCTAGTCCGATTCAATCTCAACTCACAACTCTTAATCTCATTCCCGGTTTAACCTTGATTTATGGTTCTATTGAGTTAAATTTTTACTTTTGGAAAATATCAATGTTACACTCTGTTACAATTCTTAATTTACGGTCTAATTGAGTTAATTTTTTTTTACTTTTAGAAAATATCAATATTACACTTTGTTACATATCTTAATTTACGGTCCAATTGAGTTAATTTTTTTACTTTTGAAAAATATCAATGTTACAATTTGTTTCATATAAGTGTTTAAGTAAAGATTAATTCAGTTATATCTTGAATATTGATTTTACTTTGAACATGAACATAATAGATATGAGCATGTAGTAAATGATAAGAATTGATATGATGTCATGAACAATGAAATAAAAGCTTTAGAGATAAATGATACTTAAGATTTTATTATACTACATAAAAATAAAAGAGCAATATAATGTAAAATGATTTACAAAATTATATATAAACTCGATGGACTATAAATAGGTATAAAGCAAGAGTACTGCTAAGGTTATACAGAATTAAATGGATTTGATTATCTTAAAACTTATTCTCCTCTTGCAAACTAGTTATTGTAAAATTATAATCTGCTTTATTTACTATATTTTATTGAAAAATGTTACAGTTAAATATCAACAATGAATTTTTCAATGGTCATTTAGAATAGAATAGGTTTACATGGAATTAGTTAAGGGTTACTATAGATAGGGTGATTATACCAATAGTGTAGTTTGTTCTTTACATAAATCAATATATGCTTTGAAGCAATCATATAAGCAATAGAATGAAAAGTTTGGCAAAACGTTGATTGAAAATGAGTTTAAGAGAACCTGTTATAATTTACCTTTATTTACATTGGGAAAATGTATGATTCATATTTTGTTATACTTATATTGTATGTAGATGATAGTATGATGTTTGATTCTCATATAGACTTGATTATGATCAATCATTACATGTACTAGTTAATCTTATATAGTTTATTGTTTATTTGTGTTTAATTTTAATTAGTATCATTTTAACATTGTTATGAAAGTAATGAGGTATTTAATACATGTATATTATTTTCCTCTAATTCTAAATTTTAATTAAATGCATTTGTAGATGCTTATTTTTATGTATGGTTAAGATTACCCTTAATTTTATGGAAATCTAAGAAATAATAGGGTCAATCAAATGCTGAACAAAATATCAAGAAATGACATTAGTCACATTCAAAATTGTTTAGATTCAAGAATTATTAGATAATTTAGATATCGACATATTTGCTCCGAGATTGATATTTTGTGACAGTCTGATACATATGGCAAACAATTCAATGTATCACAAACGTACAAGCACCAATTGTTATTTTGTTAAAAAAGTATTGATACATCTGTTGTTAAGTTAATGTAGGTTAAATCGAAATATTATCTTCCAAATATATTAATCAAATGTGTGCATTCTCCCCGATTGGGTATAATTTTATTGTAGATGAAAACAAGTGATATGTACAAGCTCATCTTAAGTGAGTAATAAAATTCCGTGTTAGTTGGAAAAATTGGATTTATTTGAAGCGAATATAATTGTTTAAATACTTTTATGGAATTTATGGATTGTTTTATTTAGTGGGTCAAAATTGTTGTGAGATGGACGAGCAAGTGGTAAAAACTCTCCAATACTTTCAATTAAAAGATTTAAATTCAACCGTATAAATTGATTTTTTTCTTTATAGGATTTTTTAATAACATTATGGCAAACTGCAATTGAATAATTGACTTGCCGCACCGCCCAAGTATTATGACATGGTGCGCGGCCTCGTCATTTATAGCTAGCTGTATGTGGTATCAAAAAGTTGACCTATCATGGTTATATCCGCTTTTTTTCAACTCAAACATTTATTTATTTTTATATAATTCCATTTTATTCTCACTATTATTTTTTATTTTATTTAATTTTTAAAAGTTATTAATTATAGTATTGATAAAGATATAAAATAATTATACTCTATCAACATGATATGTGATATATCTAATGTAGTTAAGATATTCTCCTAAGTTCCTTCAATATAATTTTTTTTACATTTATACGATTTGAAGTTCAATGTGGAAAGGGATATTGTCCATCTTAAGTGTGAACCAACTTAATGCTCATTCTCTGTATATATATATATATATATATATATATATATATATATATACCTCAATGATCCCATCACCATTCTAGACACACATCATAAGTACCCACATTTCTCTCCTCTCTCGCACGCTCAGCTATGATGGGCTTCGCCAATGGAGGTCTATGCATACTTGTTTTGAGTGCTCTAGCGGTGGCCTGCATTGCCGGCAACTTTTACCAGGATTTCGACATAACATGGGGTGATCATCGGACGAAGATATACAGTGGAGGGCAGCTCCTTTCCCTGTCCCTTGATAAGGCCTCCGGCTCGGGTTTCAGGTCGAAGAAGGAATATCTTTTCGGGAGGATTGATATGCAGCTCAAGCTTGTGGCAGGAAACTCTGCCGGAACTGTGACAGCCTACTATGTGCGTTTCCTGTTTCTCCCCTAACATGGTGAAAAGCCAAGAGCTAGCTCATCCTCATCCAATAAGTTTCCATAATTTCTCCCCTTCACTGTGTATGTCTTATATTAGAGGCTTCACGAGATGTTTTATTAGCCATGGCATAGTTCGTTTCCGAAGTAGAAAAGTTGAATAAAATACTGCTGTTAATTTTGTCTCATAGCACAGTATAAATACGAATATGCTTATAACTTGGTGGTTCATTTGCAGTTATCTTCGCAAGGGCCCAGGCACGATGAGATCGATCTCGAGTTCCTTGGAAACCTGAGCGGTGACCCTTACATACTTCACACCAATGTGTTCACTCAAGGAAAAGGAAACAGAGAGCAGCAGTTCTATCTGTGGTTCGACCCAACCAGAAACTTCCACACATACTCCGTCGTCTGGAACCCTCAGAACATTGTGTAAGTCTCTTTTCCTTTTCTAGGTAGCAAGTATTGTATTAAAATGAAACCTTCAGGTTTTCATCTATGAAAACCCAAGCAAACTTGGAGGGACAAACTGTTACTGCACTCGTGGGACGTAGCTCCTTCGAGTTTTAATTTCATGCTGCAAATGAACTATTGTGGAATGCAGGGGTTAAAGGTGCATGATGAAATTCAAGTGCATGAATTAAACCCATAAGTTTTAATTATTAAAAATGTGTTGATAACTTTCACCTTATTGTTGTATGCATGTAGTTTCATGGTGGACAATATCCCTATCAGGGAGTTCAGGAATGCAGAGTCCATTGGAGTGCCATTCCCAAAGGACCAGCCGATGAGGATCTACTCCAGCCTATGGAATGCCGATGATTGGGCCACTAGAGGCGGCCTAATCAAAACAGACTGGTCCAAGGCACCCTTCACTGCCTACTACCGGAACTTCAACGTCGTCTCCTACTCTTCTCCAAGTCCCGTCTCGTATAATGCAAGCCAAATCTCGACAGCAGGCCGGCTTGATGCGTCCAACAGGAGGCGGCTCAGGTGGGTCCAGAAGTACTTTATGATTTACAACTACTGCACCGATATCAAGAGGTTCCCTCAGGGGCTTCCTGTTGAGTGCAGAAGATCAAGATTCTGATTTGCTTTTCATGAGCAAAGTATTTGAAGGGCCAGTCTTTGTGTAGTTCTTTGTTCTCCCCGCTGGGGTTCTGCTGTTGCGCATTCAAATTGTCTTGTCTAGGTTGTCTCTAGATATTGTACTGGAATAAAGTAAATATCCTCTGGGCCGCGTTGGTTGTTACTTGGTGATATCAAATTACATTTAATTAGACTATGTTAGGCTATGACCATTTCCGATACAAAGATGTTTCAGTGCATCTTATAGGCTCACATATTTTCAAGATGATCTACCTACCTAACGTTGGGTTGGGTTGGGTTGGGTTGGTTTAATACGGGTAGTAGCATATATTATTATAACAATATTTTTCATTTTTTAGTTAATTTCAGGTTATTTATTGTCATTAATAACTTCAATGCATTTATAACATATAACTAAACTAACATTCAACAAATGTCTACAAGATATGGAACAAGGTAATTTTTTTTTCAAAACCTATTATTAACCAATATTTATTTATGAGTCAAATATTATTATTTCAATTTGAGTCGAGTGAGATAATAATTAACAAGTACCTACTGTATGGACTGGACGCTGACAATGGTGGTCTATGTATCATAATTGAGCATTTGTCATTACCGGTGAATATTATAGTGAGTACTCTAGACTTCAAACAACATAATTAACACAACAATTTCATAAATTGAAATCCCACCATACAACATTTCCAACCTAAAATAAAATATAATGTTTTTTAAAATAAATAAAATTCAAAAAATTAATTGAAAAAGTATACACCCAACAATATAATTATTTACTTATAACTATAGCTTAGAAATTCTCTCGCATATCTCAATAAATTATATTCGAAAAAAATGATATATAGATAAAAAATTCTTTATAGCTAGTGTCACAAATCTAAATTTAACATAAAAATATTGGTTGTTAAATGTTGAATTATTTTCAACAAACTTAATGAGCAAGTGAATTGATGTTGTGTACATTATAATTTATAGAAATAATTTTTAATACAATTAGAATAGAAATTAATATTGAAACGGGAATGAGAATTGAACCAAGTTTTGTAAATTGGAGAACTGAAAAATGAGAAACATATTTATAAATTGGTTTAAAAACAAATGATAATATTACGAAAAGATTTCCCTTATAAGAAAATTGTGGAATTTCACTTTCCCCAGATGTCATTCACAAAAATCGGAAACTTGATAGAAAACAATTGGATCAAATTATATAAAGAAATTATGTATTAAGGGTATATTTAAAAAATTAAATGATAAATTTAGGTAAATAAATAATTAAAAATAAATAAATCAGTTGCAGAGCAGAACGAATCGACATCCGGATAGAAAAATCTTACAATAGGCTCTCCCCAAAATACTGCCATTTTCTTTTCCCCTAGCCATCATTGTTCATCCATATCTCTCTCTTTTCACTGAGAGGCCACCAACCACTAGCCTCCACCACCGATGGTAATGCGCCTTCTCAACGACCGAGCTCCGATGGAGCCCAATCCGACCGCAGCCACCATCGACGAGCCCAGCATCCCAACGCACCAGAGGCCTTCAACCTCACCCCGAGCAGCTGTTGGCCATGCCACCGCAGTGAGCCAAGCATCCCAATGGACTCGATGCCTTCAGTCTCACCCCGAGCGGTCGTTGGCCATGCCACCACCGCCTTCCTTTCCAACATCTTAGCGCCTCGACGACCTCTCTAGTGTTGGTCGACCCTCTGTCGGCCAAACCCTAGCAGATCTAATCCTCGGCTGACCTTCCTCTGACTAACCAACAACGGATCCAGCCTCCACTCAGCGACCCGAACCTAGATATGAAGGAGGCCGCTTCGGACGATCACTCTCTCGGAGTTCTCAACCTTAGATTTGGTGAGAACAACCCCTACGTTGCTCCTTTGCCACAACTCCACCTCATTCAGACATGCACAATCCAGATCTTGACTGTGCGGAGTTCGAACAGCCTCCTCTGGCCACACCAGCACTAGCTCTTAGCTACACCGGCTATGTCTACCCTCAGATCGTATGAAGACTTAAACCCCGTCTCCACACCCCAAAAAATCGGAATAAATACCTAAAAGCCATGGAGTAATCATGAGTGGAAGAGGGTATCAAGCCCATTCAGACCCAAATGGACCTATGGTAATGAATTGGGATTAACGATGTGAAATTAATTTAAAAAATTATTTTTTTAATTGTTATAAAAATTAAGTTAGAAAATTGAGTTTAGCATTAGATAAAAAATGATTTAAAAAAATTTAAAAAAATTTAAAATTTAAAAAATTAGTCAAATCAGACCTAAATTAGTCGATTTTTTATTTTGGTTCACTGAACTTGATTGAATTAAACCAGTAAACAGTTGAATTGAACCAGTAAATAGTCCAACTGATCAAAGTACTACTGTTAGGTCAGCGCTCAGTCAGTAGACACAATTAATTAGTACCATGTAAGCGCACAATCAGCACCTAGAAATGCTAACCAATTAGGACGTGATACATGTACTCGGTCAATGGTCAAGAGAGAAACTTCCCCTTAGCGACGACAGCGCCCGGTCAGTAGACACAATTAATTAGTACCATGTAAGCGCATAATCAGCACCTAGAAATGCTAACCAATTAGGACGTGATACATGTACTCGGTCAATGGTCAAGAGAGAAACTTCACCTCAGCGACGACTGACCAATGAGAAAGCGACATGTGCCCCGGTCAACGGCCAATGACGAAAAAGCCTAGTCAGCTAGACCGACTAATGAGAGGTCAGCACGTGGCAAAGGTGACACGTCAACATCCGACTAGGATGCTTGAGAAACGATCGACTAATTAGAGGTCGACACGTGGTAGGCCACGTCGGATAGCCTCGACCAATTAGAGGCTAACATATGGCAGTGACACTGTGTGTCAAGAGGGAATTTGACATATTTAAAAGGACCAATCAAAGGATGCCATGTGTCATGGTCAATGGCCGACAGGGATACGATCAGTAGCAACATTGGAACAAGTGATCAATTGGAGGCTGCCACGTGTCCGGACAGTGAGTCAAAGCCTGATAAGGCTGCTGAGTAGGATGATGCGTTAGCAAAACTAGCCAATCACGTAACGCCACGTGGCAAGCCGCCACGTTCAAAGCTCGCACGCGCGACATAATGTCATATTCTTCATTTGGATGACTGAGAGAAGAGGATAAGAAGGGGGAGAAAGTCTTCAGTGACTCAAAAAAAGCTCCGGTCTAACCACTGGCGAATGAGGTGGGGGTCGAGTCCTATATGAGCACCTCTCCACTCGTCCTGCCCATTGAGCAATTAGGTGAAGAAGAGAACTAGTATCAGTTTTCGACGAGACGTGAATTAGAGCTTCGACGTCGGGTGAATTCTCAAACACTAAAGCTGCAAGAGGACTCGTTAGAACTAGGAGAAAACCACCCAACTGTGCCCTCCACCCGAGCCGAGGACCACCAGAGAAGTACCAGCAAACCCAAACACTGAAGTTGCTCCAAAGGACTCGAAGCAGCTCTATCACACCCCGACCCGTTTTGGTCGGATCCCCGTGAGTAACCCGCCACTCTTCTCGGTTTACTAAGGGTTTCCTTCTATTAAACCTAGGAGAAGTAAGGCGTCCTTTGAACATGCACCTTTTTCCTGAAACGACATAAATCAAAATTGCATAATATTTTAAGTTAATCATATCTATTTTGTAGGCATTTAAATTTGCGGGTCTTTAAGGACAGGCTTTCCGGGACTTCCTAAAAGGGATATAAGGGAGGGGTGAGTAAGACTACTCAGTGAATGGGTTTCCAAAACTTTTAACTTTTAAAAAAATTGTATTTGGATGTGTTAGACTCCTTTCTTTCAAAAAAATTCTTTTAATTTCAAATCTCAGGTTTTTTCTATCATTATCATGGTATGTCATCACCCAACACACATCCTTCATCATGAAGGTTTAACACACATTCGTAGGTCAGTCGACCACTAAACCCACTTGTGGCTACGAAGCGACTTTACCGGCCACCTAGATAGAAGCACGCCCACTTCTATCCTGGGAATGAGCGGATGTACGCGACATCCTACCCTCAGTTTCGAAATTGATTCTTCATGTCCGTATGAGAACAGAGACCTCATCCCGTCCCCACCCCTATCTCATGCGCTTAGTGGTACTCCAAATTTCACACGGTCACCTGGTACGACGAACTGCCCTTATACTCACTTAGTCGTCCATGGCCCTTAGGACGCATCACTACCTCTCATGGGCATCTTGAAGGTCCCGTACTCATAGTGCATGCACAAACAATATTTTCTTATCATGCCATATTATCTATGGTGTTATTAGTCCAACGGCCCCGACCTTCAGCTCAATCTACAGTTGTTTGTCTTGACTGGTCCGGAGACTGGTCATGTCACACTACTGCTAGTTGATCGAGTATGTCGGTCCTATCTTGGTACCATGGCCAAACAATTCATTTATTAAAGTTTTATGGAACATATCTCATGTTTGTTTACGAGCATCTGCTCTACCCACTGGCCTATAGCCCACTATTCAAGATTTTTAAAATCGGGCATAATAGCCCCCAACTTTCAAAACTGAGGCCCCCGGCCTATAAGAGCTATTCGAGCTCCTGTAAATAAGGTCTCCCAAATAGTTTAAGCATTGACACACAGTTAGGGGAGAGCACTTTCGATAAAATATATTTTCAACTGTCCATTATACCGACTGGGTATAAGGACGTCTCCGCTAATAATCGATGAACATGTTTTCAACTTCCTTCGAATAAGTTTTATCATACCAACCGGGTATGATATACTTACGACCGGTAAGTAGTTTTTCCGTATAGTTTTCATATGACTATTTTAAGTTGTGATGTTTAAAATACCACATAATAGTGGATTTTCATTCCGATATACTTATCATTCCCAACCGGGTATGATATAAAATTCCACTCACCCGATCGTGCAGTGAAATTCTACTTAGTCGATTTCTGTCCCTAGCAAGCTGGACTTTGGCTGACGTTCCCGATGTCTCGTTCTCCTACACAAAATGAACATAGTTATTCATTATTCTTTGGCCTATTAGCCCTCATTCGTTTCAAATGAATGAGAAAACCCAACTTCCTATATATTTGCAATTAGGTCCATAAAGTTATTTTTCTTTAACTTTAAGTCCCTATTACCGGGTTTTTCCTCCAATTTGAGTCCCAAAACTTTTAAAATTTATTTTAGGACCTCAATTTATTCAAATTCACAAAGAGGTTTAATTTCCCAAATTTCCAATTTGGTCCCTCAATCTTTCCAAAATTACCATTTTGCCCTTCCTTTACAAAAATGGTAAATTTTACCCCCAAAATTCTAAAATTTCTCAATTGGCCCTCTAATATTATTATTATGCCCAATTGACCCTCAATTTTAGAAAATTTCATTTTGGTCTCTCGAATTTTTCAAAAATCCCCAATTTTCCCCCAATTTGAACTATATAACATAACCGAATTTGATTTTATCAAATTGACCGATCAAACACCTCTAATTGTTGAAATTGAAGTTAAAATTGAGTTTCTCCATGTTCATACAATTCCATAGAACTTTGAATCACGAGTTTTAATGTCGAAATGAGCTCAAACGGAGCTTTGCCGGAAAATAGACTATAGAGAGAGAAAGCTTCGATTGCTCATCGGTGAGGGCACGACGGTCTAAGCTTTCTATCTGGTTAGGTAGCTCTCCTCCAGAGGTTTTTCCTAGGATCAAGAATGACATCGATTGATGTTGAATAGGATTTGAATTTCATCATTGAAATTCGACTGACACTCTCTCTAACATCGATCGAAAATTGCAAAGGGGAGCCGAATTGGCTTACCTTTCAGTCCTAATTCGGCCGTGGAATGGCTAAGAAAGTGTCAGAAGGGCTTGGTTTGGCCTAAGGAGGGTTCAAATTGGTCGATTTCAACTTAGTTGAAACACGGCAGCTTCGATCCGCCAGAGCTACTTCACTGTTCGATCACGCCGACACTTCTCCAACGACTCTCAAAACGAATTGATGCCACCACTGTGTAGTTGACTTCTCCCCGGTTATAAGGAACTCAAACTCACTTTCTTTGGCTCAGAAATGACCCTATATTAGAGCTCTGGTTCGAATGAGAGAGAGTGAGCTTTTTAGGTGTGGAGAGGATGAATGAGGAGGGGGTCTTTATATAAGAAGCTCGGGGACTTGTTAGCCGTCTGATTGGCAACTTTATGACAGACATTGATGGCTGGAAATATATTGAACAAAGACGTTTCCTCTTCGCCGGTGCTGCTTCGATTTTCCAGTGAGTGAATAGTGCTGTCATTTGATGGAAGAAGAGGACACTGTTCCGAACCGGACCGGACCGGTTCGAACCGGATGTGAAGCTTAAACCGGCCAGTTCACCCCTCATTCGACTGGGTGCGAAGATTAAACCGAACCAGTCTGAACCGGATGTTCTCGACATCTGACCCTCAGACTCGAAAGCAACTCCGTGTCTGTATGAGGACAGAGACCTCATCCCGACCCCACCCCGGTCTCATGCACAAGAAGCTACTCCGAGCTTCCCTACTGACTGACACGACGAACTGCTCTTATCTCCACCATGTCGTCCAGTAGCCCTTAGAACCCATCACTACCCTCTTTGGCATCTTGATGGTCCTATACCTAGTGTGAATGCATAGAACAATAGTTTTCACATATAGGCGTGGAAAAATCACACAACAAGTTTATTAGAAATTTCATGGCTTTCTCATTTCAAGTTTGTTTATGAGTTCCTGTTCGTGCCCACTGACCTTTTGCCCACTACACATGATTTTCCAAAATCGGGCATTTAGCCCCACAAATTCAAAAACCGAGGCCTCTGGCCTATCTGAGTTATTCCAGCTCCCATAAAAAAGGTCTCCCAAAAAGTTTATGCATTAGCACATAGTTAGGGGAGAATACTTCTGATAAAAATATATTTTCATTTCATCTCACCAATCGGGTGTGATGATATCTCTGGTTACAATCGGTAAGCGGGTTTCTCCTTCCTTTAAGGAAGTCCATCATACCAATCGGGTATGATTTCCTCTACTTACAACTGTAAGTAGGTTTTAACCTAAATCGCCCATTACCCCATCCGGGTATGATGTTAAAATCCCACTTACAAGTGGTTTTTCATTTCTAAAGTGCTCACCATCCCAACCGGTTAAATATGCCTACTCACTCGATAACCATGACATGTTCATTCTCGGTCGATTTTCCAAGTCTACGTGAGCTTGCTCTTGCTTGTGTTCCGGTCACACTTGTTCCTACATGATTTGGGCAGCCTTATCACTTACGGTTTGGCATAAAACCCTAGGCTCACGAATTATCGATAAATTGCACTTAGGTCCCTACAGTTCATTTTTCTTAACTTTAGTTCCCGAATGCCAATTTTCCCTCAATTAGTGTCTCGAGGTTTCCAAAATTTCCCTTTGAGTCCTCAAATTACTCAAAATTGTATAAGGGCTCAAGGTTTCCAAATTTCCACTTTGGTCCCCAACTTTTTCAAAATTACAAGTTTGCCCATACTTTCAAAAATGGCAATATGACCCAAATTGTTCAAAAAATTGACCAATTGGTCCCTCAACATATTTCTCATGGCCAATTGGCCTCTAATTTTGGGTAATTACAAAGAGATCCCTCAATTTTTTGAAATCCCCAATTTCTCCCCTTCAAACTAAACGAATTTGATTTCTTCAAATTAGTCATTCAATCGGGATTAATTGCTTTAATTGAAGGTATGGATCATTTCCTACACTTCCATATGACTTAATTGAGCTTTGAATCGCCTCATTTGGGTCCGAATTGAGCTAAAATGGAGCTTCGTTGGAAAACTATACGTAGAGAAAGAAAGCTTCGAAAGCTTTTCATCAGAGGTTCGGCGGTCCAAGCTCTTAATCGAGGAAAGTAGCTGTTGTCCTGAGGTTCCTTCTAGGATCAAGAATTGCTACAATTGATATTGAATCAAGAGAGAATTATGTTAAAGTTTAGAACTCTCTCTCTAGCTCCGATCTGCAATGACTGAGTAGTACTTAATTGCCTTACCTTCAGCTTTGTTGAGGTTGTATGAGGGCTGCAGGGGTGTTGGTGAGGCTTGGTTTGGCCAGATGAGGGCTGAATTTAGTCGAATTCAGCTCAACCAAAATAGGGCAGCTTTGGTTTGTTGAAGCTGCTTTAGTGTTTGATTCTGCCGGTGCTTCTCCCGCAGTCCTCAAGTCAAAAGAACGATGCTATCAGGTAGATGACTTCCCTCGGAGTCTATAGGACCCGACTTAGCCTTCTAAGGCTGAGAAAAATGCCTATATCGGAGCTCTAGTTCGAGCTTCTCTGGAAAATGGAGCAGTTGAGAGATAGTGGAGATTTTAGGTGAGTGGAGCTCGTTATATAGGGAGCGTGGGGACTCTCTGCCTAATCGTTTTCCATTTTGGTCAAGCTTATCAATGCCTTGAAACAGCCTGATCAGAACCATTTTTCCTTCACCGGTGCTGTCCGTTTTCTGCATTAATGAACAATGCTGTCATCCCGATGAAGAAGATGACACTATTCCGAACTGGACCAGACCGGTCCGATCGTGTTCAATGCGTAAATCGGTCGGTTTAGGCCCGATTCCACTATTTTTATCAAAATTAAAAATTTCTAAATTCATCTAAATTCATTCTCCATCTAATGGCTTCAATTCTTCAATTTGATCATTTTAAGCCACCAAGAAAAATGAATTTAGAAACTAGTTCAAGTATGGTTCAAACTGGTTCACCCTGAACCTATCTAGTTTTCTCTTCCCATTTGTCCCAAGGTTCTTTTCCATGAGTTTTATGATTTTTTGAGTCACCTGGGAGTTGTCAATTTCCCATTTTATCCTCTCTTTCCCCTTAGTGGTTCGTGAACTGGCTCAATTTTCTCATTTGAAACAATCGGTTATTTTCCCATTTTTTCTTATCCTTAAAGTACAGGGTTTACAAGTGGTATATGGTTCAGACCTAAGAAAGAGTAGAATGGTAAGACAAGCCAATGCTAATAAAATCCATGGAGTAAGTGAATACATGAAGGAAAGGGAAAACACTCAAGGACATTACCTAAAGGATGAAGTAAAAGATTTGCCATATTGACATTTTGCCCAGGATAGTCATACTCGCGAGGGAGCGCTCAAGGGAAAGGAAATGGGTGGCAAGATCGCTCAGAGATCTTCTCCTCTAGTTCGAATACCTAATCATACCATTAAGAAAGGTGGTAAATGGATGCCCCAAGATGGTAGGACGGAAGATCTAAAGTTCAAACGATGATGTGGGATATGTTATGTTGCCAAAAGAGATGTTGGGATATGAAGGATGATAATAGGGGTGCCATTTGGTAATTATGTGAAACGTTCATAACACCTCAACCAAAATGGTTATAAAGCAACCATTGATAACCACATAGGAGGTGTGGTTATGTAATGGGATCAAGGAGGTACTGAGAAGAAGTCGTAAAGGAACTTCTTCCGATCAACGCAATTGGTTACCTCATTGGAGGTCAAATCTACGAACAAAGGATAACGAGGAGGAAGGAAATTGATATGTATGGAAGGGATGCATAGACCAGAAACTAGCAGTGGAACACTCTATCATTGTAATAAGGAGAGCAGGAGAATACCATCTAATGAGGGAAATGGGGAGGATTCGGTACTAGAAAAGTCTGAATTATAAGAAATAGAGATTTACAAGGTAAGTGAGAAATGACCAAATAATGGAGGCGTATACATTGAATGTTTAGATAACATTAAAGGTAGTTGAGGAATACTACCAGATGGTAAGAAGGGATGGAGTCCTATGATCCCTAATGGTTTTGAAATATAGGAACCGAATCTGGTGAATTTCCTAGAAGTATAATATACAAAGACAGTTTTAGAATATGTCATTCTGTAAGGGATATGTAGGTCCAAAAGTTCTAGGGAGGTGTGACTCAAGAAAGGAAGGATCATTTAATTAAGCATGATGAGGTCAAGTGAATGATTTGGGTGGGTCTAAGTATAATAATGAAGAAATGGACTAAGAAGAATATTAGCCATGGTGACATATTGCTCAGATAAAGGATGTATGAGCAAGGGAACATTGAAAGAAAGGAAAGTGAGAGGTCGGACAACTATGAGATCTTCTTCTCAAGTGTGAATACCGAATTGCACATTAAGTACAATGGGAAAAACAATAGACACCCCAAGACATGGGAATGAAAGATGCCCAAAGGAAGGATCAACACGAAGGATGCCCCAAGAGAGAATCAACTAGGATGGGGATGTGTCCCATGGTATCATATTAGATCGAATCACAAGTGACAACTTTAGTGCTATTAGACATACTAATTGGATGGCCAGAATGGAAAAGAAAAGGAAGAAAAGGGAAAGGGAAATCATTCACTATTGGATAAAACTCCTTCAAGGTGGGGAGAGTTGTAAACCCCGTACTCTCGGAATAAGGAACCGGAAAGGGAACTATAAATTTTTAAGAGAAAACCGAGTATCTAAGTGAATCGGAATTGGTAAAGAAGAGTTAAACTGGGATTTGGAAAATCACAAGTGGCCAAGAAATACTAAAACATCATGGAAAAGAACCATGAAGAACCGAGTCAAAGATTCATTTTTCTAGTTGGCTTAAAAACATCAAATTGGAAAATTGAAGCCATCATTAGATAGAAAATGAATTTAGAAGAATTTAGAAAATTTTAATTTTTGGAAAATTGGTTGAATCGGTCCTAAATTGATCGGTTTTCGATTTCAGGTCACTGAACCTGTTCGGACCAAACCGGTCAATAGACCGCTACCACGTTAGTGCCTAATTATCAGGCACGACCAATCAGAGTGTGATGCGTAGTGAAGCACACCCAGTCAGCTGTTCAGTCAGCACCTGGAAGTGCTAGCCAATCAGAAGGCGACACATGTCCTAGGTCAACGGTTAGAAGAGGAGAATCCATGTCAGTGACGACCGACCAATAGGAGAGCAACACATGTCCCTAATCAATGGTTAATGTCAAAGAAGTGTTATCAGCAAGGCTAACCAATGAGGAGCTTACACGTCGTTAGGAGGCCACGTCGGATCCGACAAGGATGTTAGATAAACGATCGACCAATGAGAGTTGGACACATGACACTGCCACGTCGGATGACCTCAACAAATCAGAGGCTGACACGTCGTAGTGGCACTATGCGTCAGGTGGAAAATATGACATCTTTAAATCAACCAATCAGAAGATGCCACTTGTCACGCTTAACGGCTAACCAAACATGGTCAGTAGCCACATTGGAACGAATGACCAATGGGAGGCTGCCACGTGTTAGGTTAATGATTCAAAGGCTGTCTAGGATGATAAGTAGGAAGCCGCGTTAGCAAAGCCAGCCAATCCCAGAGTGCCATGTGGCAAGTTCGCACGAGCAAAGCTCACATGCGCGACATAGTGTTGTCTTCAACCTTTCATTAGAGAATATAAGGACAATAGCTCAGATACCAGAAATTTGACGACCTGAAAATCCTCTCGTCACGGCCATAAATGGGAGAGATTGGGGTCGAGTGATTGATGAATGGATAGACCTATCAGTCCCCTTTACTGGTAAGTTCCCTTTGCCGCTCTTCATTGGGAATGACTATTCACAGTATGTTTTGCTTGAAAATTAAAATGAGAAACTTGCACTGCTCAGGTCACCAATTAAGTCATGGTTTGATCTAGGGAGGATCCTGAGGAGGTGAGAAATTAAGTGGAATCAAAAGTTGCGATCACTAGACACTTATCAGTGAGTAATCGACGATTTCTCTCTCTAGGATGATTTTTTGGTGAAAGCTTTGTTTGAGCTAATTTCTAAAAAAATTCTAGTGTTTTAAAGCTTGGAATGAATTAGGGGAAATAAGGAAGATGATTACGAGCATTATAGGGGACAATTTACTAAGTTTGGGTGGTCAATTTGTTGAAACATGGATTTGAGGGTCAAAATGGAATTTTAGAAAATTTGGGCAATTTGTGGATTTTTGGAAAATTGGGGGCTGAATTGCTATTGAAGAAAAATTGGCAGATAGTTATGAAATTAACTCCCAATTGAGGGTCAATTTGTGATTTTGAAGAAAATTAGAGACCAATTGGTGATTTTGAAGAAAATTGGGGAATAATTGGTAATTTTGGAAAATTAAGGATCTAAGAGGGAAATTGGGAATCTTAGGGACTTAATTAAAGATAAATTGAGTATTAGAGACCTAAAGGCAAAATTATGACCTTTAGGGACCTAAGTGCAAATGAGGCATAAATTAAGAGCATATAAGCAAATACATGGAAGTGTGGGGTCTTTTATGCCAAACCTAACTTATATGAATACTCGAACCATGTAGGATCTAATTGTGCAAGTACTTGTGTAGAGGAGCACATCCGCAATTGGAATCCAGCTGGGATGAACACGTCATAGTTACAATGTGAGTGAGATTTCCGACATCTTACCCTGTTGGGGTGATGAACACCTTTTTCAGTTTTAAAAATTATTTTCCTGTAATGGTCTCCCCTAACTGCATGAATATGTTTAAACCTTTTGGGAGATGTTTCTGATGAGACCTGGAATTGCTCTAGTGGGCATGAGGCCTCGATTTTGAACTAATAGGGCACAAGGCCTAATTTTGGACAAAACTCGTGAAGTGGGCCCATGACCAATGGGTATGGGCCTAAGCCCGTAGACAAATAAGCTTATGAGCTAAGAAATATTTTTATAATTGCTTAATTGTGTGAATTGCCACCGTGCCAAAGCCAGGTCATGAGACTAATTGGGTTAGTAGCTACTGAACTGAAGCCAGGTCCTCAAACCTGTTAGGCCAGCGGTTATGGAGTCGACGCTGATTTGTCGGGCTCCTTGGGTGAGTTGGACCAAAGATAAAGGTCTAAAATTTAAAAGACTTTTGTATGGAGCATAAGAGAAGTATCATCGTCTAGTGAGTCATGAAGTTTGGAGTAGCTTCATGTGCACTAAGACCGAGGTTGGAGGGGGAGAGGTCTCGTCTCCTAGTGGACATTGAGAATTATATGGGTTTTAGGTTCGGGAAATTGATGCCCACTCAGACTCAAGGTAAAAGTTACAGACTTTTATTAGGGTGGATGGTAAAGACACTCCGATCCACAAGTGGAGCAGTCGGGGACTACTCTACGAACGTTTGAACCCTTTATGATAAATGGCGTGTGGTTGTATGCTAAATCAAACTCGAGCAAGTGGAAGTATTATAATGTTGTCTAAGAAGTTAAAACTACAAAACCTGTGAATGAAAAGATCTTTTGCCTTTACGAAAACTCACCCTAACACTCGCTCACTAAGTTGTAGAACACACCCCCTCCCTTAACCCTTTTTAGGAAAGTATACACACGGTGAGGTAGAAGAGCGACAAGAGGGAGTCCTCACGTGATAAGGTACGAACTTACCCTTACGTTATTTTGATTACTCGTCTTTGGAAAAACCAATTAACAGTACACCTTTACTTTTCTTGTCCTAATCGAGTTGAGATACCGGGGTGGTACAAGGGAAGGTGGTGGGTTGCTCACAGAGTTCCGACCAAACTAGGTTGGGTTTGACAAGATAGCTGAAGTTAGTAAATGATTATGATCTAATGATAAAGTACCACCCTAACATGGCTAATGTGGTAGTGGATTCGCTTAGCCGCAAGTATCATACTGAATTGGATCAAATAAGGATGAACTACTTGCCCTTGCTAGAATAACTTGGTAGCCTGAAGGTGAACCACAAGTTGGATGGAGAGAGGAGATGCTTAATGGCCAACTTAGCCGCAAGGCCTAGCCTAGTGAACCAAATAAGGATCCAACAAAAGCAAAACGAGGAGCTCCAGTCGCACTTCAACTAGACCGTCGAAGAGCGGGCCGAGGATTTTGCCATCTAGGGAGACAAATTGTTAACCTTCAAGGAGTGGAGGGTTTGTGTACTAAACAAAAAGGGATTGAGGAGATCAATACTAAAGGAGGTGCATGACTCAGTATATGCCATGCACCCTGGTAGCACGAAAATGTATCGTGCCCTAAAACATTGATACTAGTGGAAAGGGAAGAAGAGGGACATTGTGGAGTACGTGGCAAAGTGTTTGTCCTGCCAAAAGATTAAGGCATAACACTAAAATCTCTCAAAACTGTTGCAACCCCTACCCATTTTAGAATGGAAGTGGGAGAACATCACCATGAATTTCGTGATAGGGTTGCTAGTGATGAGGAGATGACATGACACGATATGGGTCATTGTGGATCAGTTGACTAAGTCCATCCATTTCCTATTAATAAAGGTCATTAACTCGATAGAACGGTTAGCCAACCTCTACGTGGGAGAGATCGTATGACTGCATGGGGTCCTGGTAAGCATAGTATCAGACCAAGATCCAAGGTTCACCTCCTAGTGTTGGCCTAGTTTACAGGATGCCTTGGGAACTAAACTCCACATGAGCACAACCTTCCACCATCAAACAGATGGACAGTTTGAGAGGACGATTTAGACACTGGAGGACATGCTTCAGGCATGTGTCCTAATAATGAATAATGGTAGGGAGAACTACTTATGCCTCATGGAGTTTGCCTATTACAATAGTTATTAGGCAAGTATACAAATGGCACCCTATGAGGCCCTCTACAGGAGACAATGTCGTACACCCCTATTTGGTAAAGAATGGTCAATCTGGGATTTGGAAAATCACAAGTGGCCAAGAAATACCCAAACATCAAGGAAAAGAACCATGAAGTGGATTGAATATGAAAACTGGACTAGTTCAGGGTGAATCGGACCTGAATCGGATTGAACCGTGAAGAACCAATTTAAAGATTCATTTTTCTAGTTGGCTTAAAAACATCAAATTGGAAAATTGAAGCTATAATTAGATAGAAAATGAATTTAGAAGAATTTAGAAAATTTTAATTTTTGGAAAATTGGTTGAATCAGCCCTAAATTGACTAGTTTTCAATTTCAGGTCACCGAACCCGTTCGGGCCAGACCGGTCAATGGTCCAATCGGTCAACAGACCGCTCGCTGCCAGGTTAGTGCCTAGTCAGTAGGTGCAGCCAATCAGAGTGCGACGCATAGCCGAGCACACCCAACCAGCTGCTCAGTTAGCGTCTGAAAGAGTTTGCCAATCAGAATGCGACATGTGTTCTAGGTCAATAGTGAGAAGAGGAGAATCCACGTCAGTGACGACCGGCCAATAGGAGAGTAACACATGTCCCTAGTTAACGGTCAAGGTCAGAGAAGCCTTATCAGCAAGGTTAACCAATGAGTTGCTTACACGTGGTAAGGAGGCCACGACAGCATCCTACAAGGATGTCGGAGAAATGACCGACCAATGAAAAGTGGACACATGGTAGAGCCATGTCGGATGACCTCAGCCAATAAGAGGCTAACACGTGGTAGTGGCACTATGCCTCAGGTGGAAAATATGACACATTCAAATAAGCTAATCAAAAGATGCCACTTGTCACGATCAACGACTGACAAAACATGGTCAACAGCCATGTTGGAACGAACAACCAATGGGAGGTCACCACGTGTTAGGTCAACGAGTCAAAGGTTGTCTAGGATGCTGAGTAGGAAGCCACGTTAGCAAAGCCAACCAATCTTAGAGTGCCATGTGGCAAGTCCAAATAGTGAAGCTCACATGCACGACATAATGTCGTCTTCAACCTTTCATCTGAGAATATAAAGCCAACAACTTGGCTACCAGAAATTCGACGACATGAAAATCCTCTTGTCCCGGCCATAAATGGGAGAGATTGGGGCTGAATGATTGATGTATGGATAGACCTGTCAGTCTACGAGCTCCTTATATAAAGAGCTCATCCCCAGTCGTCCTCCTCATCCCTCAAACGCTTGAAGAAGTTGAATTGCTCAATTTCCCAACAAAGCTCAAACCAGAGCTCCGACATGGGCCCTTTTCTCCATCTTAGAAGGAAAATTCAGGTTCTCTAGAATCTTGAGGAAGTCAACTACACCACTGCACACTCCATTCAGCTTGAGGATTACTGGAGAAGCGCATGCGAGCTCACACAGTACCTTCGCTCCCTCGGTAGTCCGCATACAGAGTTGGTTGAGCTGAATTAGAGCCACTTTCAGACCAATTTTGGCCAAACCAAGCTCCTTAGACCACCGCTAGAGGAATCCCAACCTTCCCTAAGCTGAGCCAGAAAGTTCCCTCCGCCGCCCTTCACTAGGAATGATTATTCATAGTACGTTTTGACTGAAAATTAAAATGAGAAATTTGCATTGCTCAGGACACCAATTAAGTCATGGTTTGATCTAGGGAGGATGCTGAGGAGGTGATAAATTCAGTGGAATCAAAAGTTGTGATCACTAGACCCTCATCAGTGAGTAATCAAAGATTTCTCTCTCTAGGATGATTTTTCGGTGAAAGCTCCGTTTGAGCTCATTTCTAATCTGATTCTAGTGTTTTAAAGCTTGAAATGAATTAGGGAACATAGGAAATATGATTACAAGCATTATAAGGGACAATTTACTAAGTTTGGGTGGCCAATTTGATGAAACATGGATCCAAGGGTCAAAATGCATTTTTGGAAAAATTGGGCAATTTTGGGATTTTTGGAAAATTGGGGGCAAAATTGAAATTGAAGGAAAATTGGGAGAATTTTATGAAATAAAATCCCAATTGAGGGTCAATTAGTGATTTTGAAGAAAATTGTGGACCAATTGGTGATTTTGAAGAAAATTGGGGAATAATTAGTAATTTTGGGAAATTAACGATCTAAGAGGGAAATTGGAAATATTATGGACTTAATTAAAGATAAATTGAGCATTAGGGATCTAAATGAAAAATTATGACCTTTAGGGACCCAAGTGCAAACGAGGCATAAATTAAGAGCATATAAGCAAATACATGGAAGTGTGAGGTCTTTTATGCCAAACCTTACTTATGTGAATACTCAAACCATGTAGGATCTGATTGTGTGAGTACTTGGGTAGAGGAGCACATCTGCAATTGGAATCCTGCAGGGATGTACACGTCACAGTTACACGGTGAGTGAGATTTTTGACATCATACCTTGTTGGGGTGATGAACACCTTTTTTAGTTTTGAAAACTGTTTTTCAAGAATGATCTCCCATGACTGCATGAACATGCTTAAACCTTTTTGGAGATGTTTCTGATTAGAGCTGGGATTGCTCTAGTGGGAATGAGGCCTTGGTTTTGAAAATAATAGGGCCCAAGGCCTAGTTTTGGAAAAAACTCGTGAAGTGGGCCCATGGTCAATGGGTATAGGCCTAAGCCCGTAGACAAATAAGCTTATGAGCTAAGAAATATTTTCTTAACCAATTAATTGTGTGAATTGCCACCGTGCCAAAGCTGGGCCGTGAGGCTGATTGGCTTAGTAGCTGTTGAACTGAAGCCAGGTCGTCAAACCTATTAGGCTAGTGGCTATGGAGTCGATGTCGATTTGTCTAGCTCCTTGGGTCGGTAGCACCAAAGATAAAGGTCTAAAATTTAAAAGACTTTTGTATGTGCATGTTATTATACCGAACTATCGAGACGCCCGACATGGAGTAGTGTTGGTTCTAAGGGCTGTTGGACGTCCTAGGTAGCACAAGTGAAGTCTGATCGTCTAGTGAGTCATGGAGCTCAGAGTAGCTTCATGCGCACTGAGACAAAGGAGAGGTCTCGTCCCCTAGTGGACACTGAGAATTATATGGGTTTGAGGATCCAAAAGTCATGAGAAATGACTTTAGGATGAATTGGAGGTGAAAACAAATTGGTTAAGGTGAACCGGTCCTAAACCAGATTGAACTAATTTGAACTAGTTTGCACTACTATTGAACTGGTTTCTAAATTCATTTTTCTAGGTGGCTTAGAAAATTCAAATTGGAGAATTGAGGCCACCATTGGATAAAGAACGAATTCAGATGAATTTAGAAAATTTTAATTTTAATTTTGAAAAACTAGGTTGAATCGGGGTTGAATCGGCCGGTTTAAGCATTGAATCGATTCAAACCGATTCGGTCCGGTTTGGAATAGTGTTGTCTTCTTCCTTCAAATGATAGCACTGTTGACTCATCGGAAAATCAGCAGCGTTGGTGAAAGATGAAAAGTCTTCGGCTAGAGAGTTTCAGGCAATGAATGATTGCCATAAAGGCACCACGCCAATCGAATGACCAAAAAGTCCTTGAGCTTCCTATATAAAGAGTCCATCCTCATTCATCCTCCTCATACCTAAAAACATCACTCTCTCCCTACTGCTCCATTTTCCAGTGAAGCTCGAACTCGAGCTCCGACTTGGTCATTTTTTTGAGCAAAAGAAGGCAAGGTCGGGTTATTTAGATTTAGGGATAAGTCATCTACCCAACAGGAGTCTCCATTTGCTCCGAGGGTCAGAGAAATGCATGCGTGATAGAATAGTGAAGCAGCTCCGGCGAACTGAAGTTGCCCTATTTCGACCGAGCTGAAAATGGCAATTCGAGCCCTTCTCAAGCCAAACCAAGCTCTCCCAGCACTTGCACAACCCTCATACAACTGAATTAGAGCAGAAAGGTAAGCCAATTTGGCTCCCCTCTCTAAATCCCGATTAGTGTTAGAGAGAGAACTGACAAAATTTCATTGACCAAATTCTCCATCAATTCAATATGAATTGATGAGATTCCTGATCCTAGGAGAAACCTCAGGACAAGAGCTATCTACCCAGATTGAAAGCTCAGACTGCCGCGCCTCCGACGATAAACTTTCGAAGCTTTCTCTCTCTACGTCCAGTTTTCCGGCGAAGCTCCATTTGAGCTCGTTCCGGCATCAATTCATGCGATTCAAAGTGCAATTTAATCGTATGGTTGTGTAGGAACTCAAATACTCCTTCAATTTCAAAAATTAACTTCAATTGATCGGTCAATTTTATGAAATCAAATCCAATCAGGTTGGAAGGTTGAAATTGTGGGAAATTTTGGGGAAATTTTGGGAATTTCAAAAATTTGGGGGACTGAATTGCAATTTCAAAAATTGAGCGATAATTGGTCATGGAAAAGATGTTGAAGATCAATTGGTCAATTTTTGGAATTTTTGGGGGTGAAATTTACCATTTTTGTAAAGTCGGGGCAAAATGGTAGTTTTGAAAAAGTTGGGGAGCAAATTTGGATTTTGGGAAACTTGAACCCCTTTTTGAAATTTTGAATAAATTGAGGTCCGAAGTAAATTTTTGAAGTTCCGGGACTCAATTTGGGGGAAAATTGGCATTAGGGACCTAAAGTTAGAGAAAAAGAACTTTAGGGACCTAATTGTAATTAAATGAAAAGTTTGGGTATTTTATTCATTTGTGGTGAATGAAGGCTATCATGCCAAGGAATAATGAACAAGGATGTTCATATCGTGTAGGAACACAAAGTACCAGGATCGCCAGCCAAGACAAGCTTGCGAGAAGGAAAAAAGTCGGTTGAGAGGAATTCATTGTAATTAACGGGTGAGTGGGACTATTACATCATAACCAGTTGGGATGATGAGTACCTCGGTAATGAAAACCCGCTACAACGTGTGATTTTAACATCACACCTAGATGGGGCGATGTGAGAAAACACAAGAAAAAACTACTTACCAGTTGTAAGTAGATCATACCTAGTTGGTATGATGAACTTCCAAAAAGGAAGTAGAAAACTCATTCAACGGTTATGAGTGGAGATGTCCTCACACCCGGTTGGTGTGATAGACAGTTGAAAGATTATTTTTGTTAGAAGTGTTCTTCCCTCACTGTGTTCCACTACTTAAAATTTTTTGGAGACCTTCTTGACAGGAGCTTGAATAGCTCAGATAGGCCGGGGGCCTTAGTTTTGGAACTTGGGGGCTAAAATACCCGATTTTGAAAAATCTCGTACAGTGGGCCCAAGGCAGTTGGCATGAGCACGAGCTCATAAAAAAAATGAGATTAAGCCATAAAAAGTTTAATAAATGATGTGTTTGTCCATGGTACCAAGACAAGACCGACATACTTGATGGACTAGCGGTAGTGTGACAAGACAGGTTGATGAACTAGTCGATACAAATGGTTGCAGGCCGAGTTGATGGTCGGGGCCGTTGGACCAGTGGCACTAAAGATTAAATGGCTTATGAGAAAAACTATTATTTTGTGCATGCACAGAGGTTCAGGACCATCAAGATGCCCAAGAGGGGTAGTGATGCATCCTAGGGACTACTGGACGACATGGTGGAGATAAGGGCAGTTTGTCATGCCAGCAATCAAGGAAGCTCGATGTAACTTCATGCGCATGAGACTGGGGTGGGGTAGGGATGAGGTCTTTGTCCTCATATGGACACAAAGTATTTTTGGTCTGAGGGTAGGACGTCAGAGATGTTCACTTAGACTTCGGGTAGAAGTCAGAGACTTATATCAGGGTAGATTGTAAAGACGCTCTGATCCACAAGTAAGTGCAATCAGCGTAACTGCATCTCGCGAATGTGTGTAAACCCTTCCTGATGAAGGGCGGGTGTTGTTTGTGAAACATACCTAATATGGAAATGGGAAAGTGGTTTGAAAACCTTGGAAAGGATTTGAGAATTCTTGGAAAAGAATTGGTAAACCTTGGAAAAAGGTTTTGAAAATTAGGACTTGAGAAAAGAATGATTTTAGGGAAAATAAGAAGTCTAACACACTCCAATGCAAACCATTTTTGAAACTCATGTTTAAAAAATCTATTCACTAAGTTGTCGAACTTACCCCTCCTTTTAACCCTTTTAAGGAAACTAAGGGAAAAACCTACCTAAAGACCTTTTGCTAGTTAAACTTAATAGACAGGTATGAAAGTTTAAATTTATTTAGTTTTGATTAATATCATTCCAGGAAAGGTACAATTATAGAGGATGCTTTACTCCTTATGGTTTAAAGAAGGGGAAAACCCTTAATAAATTGGGAGTGTGGCGGGTTACTCATGGAGATCTGACCAAACCAGGTCGGGGTGTGACAACTTGAGTGGTATGAGAGCCTATTTCCTCGAATACATTATCAAAACTATATAACATAGTAACTGAGAGAAAGTTTCAAAATTTTCAGATGGCTCCCAAGAGAGGAACCAAGAAAATTAGGACTGACTCTACCCAACACCTTGTCCTCATAGGAAGGTCACCCTAAAAAGCTCTTCTAAACCTGAGAAGTCCTAAAAAACCAAGATACGTTAGTGGGAAATATCGAGCAAGATGGTGCCATGACCTATTGAGGTCACAATCCTAAGTACGAAGGGAGCCAAGCCTAAGGCCAGGAACGCCATTAAAGTCTTATAACCTTGTCAAGGAGGATGCTTGCCAAGAATCTATAGCTCCCCATCAATTTTGTAAACACTTTTTATAATGGGGCTAAGAACCCAAAATATTGTACTACTTTTCCACTAAAAAAGAACTCTAAGTTCCCAAAACCATATCTCTCAAAATGATGTGACCTTGTGCCTCAGTTGTAGGAAGATTGCCCAAGGAAAATAACCAAACAATCCCACATTTCCCTAGACACCATAGAGACCAAGGAGATTCCCATCCCAAATAAAGGAATGAATCAAGGGAATTATTGGGAAAAGAAGACACGACAAGAAAATCGTAAAGGTAATTAAGGAGTTTAGGAGAACCCTTGGAGTAACAACTGGGCAAGGAAACGACCTATTTCATGGTGTAAGGGAAATATGACATGAAGTGAAGGATTGTCCCACACCACAAGGATTTAGAACAATACTTTCCAAGAATAACACCCATACAACTATAGGAAATCCAAAATGATACCATCCCTAGAAATACGAATCCTGCTCGGAATTTCAACCACATCCATGAGGAAGCTCTTCAAGATCCTAGCATAATGATAGGAAGGAAAAAGGACTCAAGGTATGACCTTGATAAAACCACAAATAGAACAAAGTGTAGCCGAAGAAAATTCACCCTTAAGAAGAAATTTCCAGCCATTTAAGGGCAAAGAAGGGAGTGCCTCCACAAGAGAAGACCAGCCGAGCATTTGACGACAAATGGAATGTCTCAAGATGGAAAATACGAATCACTTTGGAAAAAGCAGTGAAGCCAAATAGAAGTTTCAGACCAACATAGCGGAAGGAAGCAAGTTGTAACCAAAATATAGTCAAGGAGAATAAATGATGCCCTAAGGAAGACTGGGAAGTAGAAAGGACTACACCCTAAAAAGTGTAGTAGGATGGACATTAAGAATAAGAAGACTCAAGAAACAACTGCCCTAAGATAGTTAGACCAAAGGAATGGTAAGGACGAGGCAATTAACGAACTAATACTCATGATCAAGTGGTCTTGAAACAAGGAGGATTTGAGCTCTTCCTAAAAGAAATAGACATGTACTAGGGTACAAGTGAGGATGTGGATAGAGTACAAAAGATGTGCCCGCATGATATAAAGAGTGAGGGTAAACAAGAGAAGACGATATCAAAGGTTGTCATTTAAGGGTGGATATTCCCTAGAGCAAATGAAAAAGGAATTTCAGGAGAAAGGGAAAGACTCCTACTAAGGAAGGAAGCCTCGAGAAGGCATACATATACCAACTAAGAGGTAATGGAACCAACCGGAGTGAAAAGAAAGATAAGCTCACCAATGAAATGATGGTTGAAATGGAAAGATCAAGTACAAAGGAAAAAGTACTCATGAGGGCCCAAGAAGTGAATTAAACCCAAGGAACGGGAAAATAGGATGGTAGCATCAAAAGATGTCGTAACAAGTAGGAACGAGTGGACTACAATAATAAAGGAATAAAGGAAAGAACGTATGAGAAAACCTTGGAGAAGTAAGCCCTCAATTAAGAAGTGAATTATGGAAAATGACCACTAACATCAGGATGAGTGCTCCTAAGGTTAAAATCTCTACTTTGGGGGATATAGTAGAGAATTAAACCGTAAGAAGGGAACTCCCTAAACAAAGCAATCAACACATAGACCAAAAAGGGATCAACTCGAAATAATGAATCGTGAAATGGACATGAGCGAGTAAGAGTGGATGAAGGAAATGAAAAGTCCTTAAGTAAAGGACACCACTAGAGAAGAGGAAGGACCTAAGAAGGGAAGAATCCTAGCATGTCGGTATGTTATCAGGAAACCCAATGATTGGAATCGGAAAGACCCAATAAAGAAGTTGGGAAAGGACGAGTAGGCAAGATAAATCGATACGGTTATTTGAGACATGACGTCAAATGCAAGATGGATGAGAGGATAATGGAAAAGGTTGAGGAATACTACCAACGAAAAGAGTGATAAAGTTATACGATCCCTGAAAGGTTAGAAACTTGAGAACGACCCTCAAGGAGAAGTTCTAGAAATCTAATGGATAGAGATAGGTTCTAGAAAATGTTAGGCTGTAAGGGCATGTAAGCCCAATAGCCTTGAGGAAAATATGACTCAAAGTATGGAAGAGTCAGTTAGTAAGCATGAAAAGGTCAAACATAAAATTTGGACCAAAGTTGTAATAAACAATGGATGAAGGAAGAATTGAGGTAGGATAAAAAGGTAATAACAAAGAAACTCGTGAAAACAAGTACATAATGCTCGAAATAACGTCGAGCTAAGGGTATCAATGACCAAGAGAATAACTAGACACGGGAATGGTTGGGTATCTTGGAACTCCCAATCTAGAGTAGAGGACCTCAAATGGAAAAATGTTGTTCTGAGCAAAGAATGATGTGAATCTAAGGATATACCCTTAAGTAAGGTATATCTAGATATGATAAACTCCATGGAAAGAGTAAACAATGGAGAGGAAAAGAAGTTCCTTAAGTGAATGATATGAAAAGGGCTAACTACAAGAACAACCGAAGTGTTAGCAGGCCAAGCAAACCCCAAGTTAACACCAAATGAAATTATTCCTGATGCAAATGTTGCTAATTAAGTTTTGGAGATAAAACTCCTAAAAGAAGGGGACAGTTTAAACCCCTTCCCTTAAAGACAAGGAAATCGGGGAAAGAACCGGTCAACCCAGGTGAGAAAATTAAACCGGTTCATGAACCCCAACCGTTAAAGAAAGGGCAAACCGAGAAATTTATGAATTCTGAGTGTCCTAAATAGTCAAAAATGTCATGAGAAAGGACTTTAGGATGAATTGGAGCTAAAAACCAAACCGGTTCAAGTGAACCGGACCTGAATTAGATTGAAACAATTTTAATCGGTTTGAACCACTGTTGAACTAGTTTCTAAATTTTATTTTTTTAGGTGGCTTAGAAAATTTAAATTGGAGAATTGATACCATCATTGGATAGAGAATGAATTTAGAAATTTTGAAAAACTCAGTAGAATCAGGCTTGAAATTGAGTATTCAACCCAGTTCGGAATAGTGTCGTCTTCTTCTTTCAAATGACAGCACATTACACTCGCCAAAAAATTGAGTATCATCGGCGAAGATGAAAAGTCTACCTAGGGAGTTTCAGACAATGAATGACTGCCATAATGGTGCCAATCGGACGACCAAGAAGTCCGTAAGCTTCATATATAAAGAGCCCCTCCTCATTCAACCTCCTCACACCTGAAAACATCACTCTCTCCCTACTGCTCCATTTTGCGGTGAAGCTCGAACTAGAGCTCCCACTTGGGCATTTTTCCGAGCCAAAGAAGGCAAGGTCGGGCTCTTTAGACTCGGGGAGAAGTCACCTACCTAACGGTAGTCTCCATTTGCTTCGAGTGTTACCACAGAAATGGTGACATGATAGAAAGTGAAGCATCTCCATTGGACCGAAGCTGCCCTGTTTCAGCCAAGCTAAAAATGGCCAATTCTAGCCCTTCTCAGGCCAAACCAAGCTCTCCCAACACTTCCACAACCCTCACATATCTGAATTAGAGTAGAAAGGTAAGCCAATTTGGCTCCCCTTTATAAACCCTAATTAGTCTTAGAGAGAGAACCGACAAAACTTCACTGACCAAATTCTCCATCAATTCGATATGAATTGATGTGATTCTTGATCCTAGGAGAAACCTCAGAACAAGAGCTATCTACCTAGATCAAAAGCTTGGACTATCGCGCTCCTGATGGTAAGCTTTCAGAAATTTCTCTCTCTACATCTAGTTTTCTAGCGAAGCTCCGTTTGAGCTCATTCCATCGTCAATTCATGCGATTGAAAGAACAATTGAATTGTATGGATGTGTAGGAACTCAAATCCACCTTTAGATTCAATAATTAACTTTGATGGATTGGTTAATTTGATGAAATCAAATCCAATCAGGTTGGAAGGTTGAAATTAGGGGAAATTTTGGGAATTTCAAAAATTTGAGGGACTAAAATGCAATTTCCCAAAATTGAGGACTAATTGGCCATGGAAAAGATGTTGGATTACCCATTGGTCAATTTTTGGGGTGAAATTTTCCATTTTTGTAAAGTAGGGGCAAAATAGCAATTTTGGAAAGGTTGGGGACCAAATTGGGAATTTGGAAAACTTGAACCAGTTTTTGTAATTTTGAATAAATTGAGGTAAGAAAGTAAATTTCTAAACTTCTGGGACTCAATTTGGGGGAAAATTGGCATTAGGGACCTAAGTTAAAGAAAAAGAACTTTAGGGACCTAATTGCAATTAATTGAAAAGTTTGGGTAATTTATTTATTAATGGTGAATGAAGGCTATCAGGCCAAAGGATAATGAAAAATGATGTTCATATCGTATAGGAACATGAAGTACCAGGAATGCCAGCCAAGTCAAGCTCGCGTGAAAGAAAAAAGCTGGTTAAGATGAATTTACTACATTAACGAGTGAGTGGGATTTTTACATCATACCCAGTTGGTATGATGAGCACCTCGGTAATGAAAACCCGCTACAACGTGGGATTTTAACATCACACCTGGATGGAGTGATGTGAGAAAACACAGAAAAAAACTACTTACCAGTTGTAAGTAGATCATACCCGATTGGTATGATGAACTTCCTATAAGAAAGTAGAAAACTCGTTCATCGGTTTTGAGTGGAGATGTCCTCACACCTGTTTGGTGTGATGGACAGCTGAAAGATTATTTTTGTCGGAAGTGCTCTCCCTTGATTGTGTGCCACTGCTTAAACTTTTTGGGAGACCATCTTGACGGGAGCTTGAATAGATTAGATAGGCTAGAGGCCTTGGTTTTGGAACTTGGCAGCTAAAATGCCTGTTTTTGAAAAATCTCGTTGAGTGGGCCCAAGGCCAGTTGGCACGAGCACGAGCTCGTAAACAAACATGAGATTAAGCCATGAAAACTTTAATGAATGATGTGTTTGGCCATGGTACCAAGACAAGACCGACATACTCGATGGACTGGCAGTACGACAAGATAGGTCGACGGACCAGTCGAAACAAACATCTGTAAGTCAAGTTGAGGGTCAGGGCCATTAGACCAGTGACACTAAAGATTAAATGGTTTATTAGGAAAACTATTTTTTTGTGCATTCAATGAGATTAGGGACCATCAAGACACCCAAGAGGGGTAGTGATGCATCCTAGGGGCTACTGGACGACATGGTGGAGATAATGGCAGTTTGTCGTGCTAGTAGTTAGGGAAGCTCGATGTAGCTTCATGCGCGTGAGACTGGGGTGGGGTCGGGATGAGGCCTTTTTTCTCATATTGATACGAAGTATTTTTGGTCTAAGGGTAGGACGTCAGAGATGTTCACTCAGACTTTTGGGTAGAAGTTAGAGACTTCAATTAGGGTGGATGGAAAAGACACTCCGATCCACAAGTGGGTGTATTCGGGCTAACTTAATCTTGCAAATGTGTGTGTACCCTTGCGGGTGAAGGGCGTGTGTTATTTATGAGGACACACATAAATGCTCCATGTCAATATGAGGATAGAGACCTCATCCCGACCCCACCCTAGTCTCATGTGCATGAAGCTATGTCGAGCTTCCCTGACTGCTGGCTAGACAAATTGACCTTATCTCCACCCTATCGTCCAGTAGCCCCTAGGATGCATCACTACCCCTCTTGGGTATCTTGACAGTCCCAAACCTCAGTGCATGCACAAAACAATAGTTTTCCTCATAAGCCATTAAATCTTTGGTGCCACTAGTCCAATGGCCCCAACCCTCAACTCGACCTATAGCTATTTGTCTTGACTGGTCCGTCGACCTGTCATGTCACACCACCGTCAGTCCATTGAGTATGTCAATCCTATCTTGGTACCAAAGCCAACATATCATTTATTTGAAGTTTTCATGGCTTAAACTCATGTTTGTTTATGAGATCCTGCTCGTGTGAACTGGCCATGGGCCCACTATACGGGATTTTCAAAAAATCGGGTATATTAGCCCCCAAGTTCAAAAACTGAGGCATCCAGCCTATTTGAGCTATTCGAGCTCTCGTCAAGAAGGTCTCCCAAAAAGTTTAAGCAGTGGCACACAATCAAGGGAGAGCACTTCAAACAAAATGATCTTTTAACTAACCATCAAACAAACCAGATGTGAGGACATCTCTGCGTAATTTCCACATCACTCCATTCATGTGTAATCTTTAAAATTCCATTTAGTAGTAGTTTTTCATTTCTGAGGTGCTTATCATCCCAACCGATTATGATATAAAAATCCCACTCACTCGATAACATAGTGATTTCCTCTTGTCTGGTTCTTTGTCTTCGCGTGAGCTTGTCCTTGCTGGCTTTCCCGGGAATTTGTGTTCCTACATGATATGAACATTCTTGTTCATTATCCCTTGGCCTAATAGCCTTCATTCATCCAAAATGGCTGAAATACTCAAACTTTTCAATTAATTGCAATTAGGTCCCTAAAGTTCTTTTTCTTTATAGGTCCCTAATGTCGATCCCTCCCTCCCGATCACCCCTCGCAAAATTGAGTCCTCAAACTTCTAAAATTCACCTTGGAACCTCAATTTATTCAAAATCACAAAAAAGGGTTCAAGTTTCCCAAATTTCCAATTTGGTCCCCAACTTTGCCAAAATTACTATTATGCCCCTACTTTACAAAAAAGGTCAATTTCACCCCAAAAATTCCAAAAATTGACCAATTGGTCCTTCAACATCTTTTCCATGCCCAATTGGCCATCAAATTTATGAAATTACACTTTAGTCGCTCAAATTTTTGAAATCTCCAAAATTTCCCCAAAAATTTCCCCAATTTCAACCTTCCAACTTGACCGGATTTGATTTCATCAAATTGACTAATCAATCAAAGTTAATTGTTAAAATTGAAGGTGGATTTGAGTTCCTACACTTTCACACAATCCAATTGCACTTTGAATCGCACGATTTGACATCAGAACAAGCTCAAACGAAGGTTCACTAGAAAATTGGATGTAGAGAGAGAAAGCTTCGAAAGCTTACCGTCGGGGGTGCGATGGTCCAAGCTTTCTATCTGGGCAGATAGCTCTTATCCTGAGATTTCTCCTAGGATCAAGAATCGCATCAATTCATATCGAATTGACAGATAATTTGGTTCGTGAAGTTTCACCGATTCTCTCTCTAACACTAATCGAGATTTATAGAGGGGAGCTAAATTGGCTGACCTATCCGCTCTAATTTAGCTGTAAGAGGACTTTGAATGTGTTGGGAGGGTTTGGTTTGGCCTGAGAAGAGCTCGAATTGGCCATTTTTAGCTTGGCTGAAATAGGGCAGCTTCGGTCTGCTGGAGCTGCTTCACTGTTCTATAATGTCGACGTTTCTCAAACGACCCTCGAAGCAAAAGGAGACTACAAGCGTGTAGCTGACTTCTCCCTGAATCCAAGGAACTTGACCATGCCTTCTTTGGCTAAAAAAAATGCCCAAGTCGGGCTTCTTGGGAGAGAGTGGGGTTTTTAGGTGTGATAAAAAAAGGATGAATGGCGATCATTCATTGCTTGAAACTCCCTGGTTGGAGAATTTTCATCTTCACCCACACTGTTTGATTTTTCGGTGAATGAACAGTGTTGTCATCTCAAGGAATAAGTCGACACTGTTTCGAACCAGATCGAACCGGGTTCAAAGCTTAAACCAATCGGTTCAAGCCTGATTCGACTGAGTTTTTCAAAATTAAAAATTTGTAAATTCATCTAAATTCATTCTCTATCAATTGGTAGCCTCAATTCTCCAATTTGAATTTTCTAACCCACCTAGAAAAATGAATTTAGAAACCAGTTCAATTGTTGTTCAAACTGATTCAATCTAGTTTAGGTCTGGTTTACCTTAACAGGTTTGGTTGTCATCTCCAATTCATCCTAAAGTCCTTTTTCATGACCTTGTGACTCTCTAGATCACTTGTGATTTATAAATTTCCCGGTTTACCCTTTCTCTACTTGTTTCAATTTATAACTCGACTCGGTTTTCTCTTTGGAAATGACCGGTTCTTTCCCCGGTTTTCTTATTATCAAAGGACGGAGTTTACAATCACCCTACAGGGGGATACTCAGGTTTCAACAATGAGTAAAGTTGAAGCCAAGATACATTGGTCCCTATACCATAATCCAAAGAGTTGGACCGATGGTGTACAAGCTCAAGTTGACACTAGATTTGCAACAAATACATGAGGTATTCCATGTGCTAGTACTCAGGAAATATGAGCCCGACACCAATCATGTACTAGATCAAATGTCACCCGAACTAGAAGAGAACCTGGCCTATGAGGTGGAGCCGATACAGATCCTGGATAGGCAGGAAAGAAACCTGATGAATAAAAAGATTTCCATGGTGAAGGTCCTTCGACGGAGTAGCGAAGTCAAAGAGGAGACCTAGGAGATTAAGTATGTCATGAGGGAGAAACATCACACTTGTTCAATATGTAAAAAGTTTTGGGGACAAAACTCCTCCCAGGAGGTGAGAAGTTGTAAACCCTGTTTCCATATAATGAGAACACTGGGCTAGAGGATTAGGAAATTTTGAGTAACAACCGAGGTTGAACCTAACTAGAACTCGATAACGGTGGGTAAAAACGGGAAATTTGAAAATCCATAGTGGTTGATAAATACCCAAAAATTATGATTAGGAGCCACAGATGAAATGGGGGTGTGAGAACCGGATCGGTTTAGGCGAAACCAGACTTGAAGCAAATTGAACTGGGATGAACCATATGGAACTAGTTCAAAGATTCATTTTTCTAGGTGGCATAAAAACATCAATTTGGAAAATTGAAGCCACCATTAAATAGAAAATAAATTTACAAGAATTTAGAAAATTTTAAATTTTAGAAATCGCTGCCAGGTCAGCGACCAGTCAGCAGGCACGACCAATCAATGTGCAACACATGGCGATGCGCGCCCAGTCAGCCCTTAGAAGCGCTGACCAATCGGGGAGTTACATGTGTCCCCAATCAATGGTCAATGTTGGAGAAGCCCAATTAGTTGAGCTGACCAAAGGGAAGCGGACATATGGCAAAGGTGCCACATCAGTGTCCAACTGGGATATCGTACAAACGATCGACCAATTAGAGTCTGACACGTGGTAGAGCCACGTCGGATAGCCTCGACCAACTAGAGGCTAACATGTGGTAGGGGCTCTATGCATCAAGAAGGAAATATGACATTTTTAAAGTGGTCAATTAGAGGACAACACGTGTCATAGTCAACGATTGACAAAAATACGGTCATCAGCCACATTGGAATGAACGGTCAATGGAAGGTCGCCAGGTATCTTGTCAGTGTGTCTAAGCCTGACTAGGCTGCTGAGTAGGAAGCCACGTCGGCATAGCCAACCAATCACGGAGTGTCAAATGGCAAGCCGACACGTGCGAAGCTCGCACGCACGACATAGTGTCACCTTCCTCCTTGGGAAAGCTAACATAAAGGGATAAGGGAAACGGAGGCAGTCACCAGCAACCCGAAAAATTCTATGATCTAACTGTTGATGAGCAAGACAGGGGCTGAGTCTTATGCCGACCAATAGCCCTGTTAGTTGTCGAGCTTCCTATATAAAGAACTCCTCCCTCTCGTCCTTCTCATCCTACAAACGAGAGAATAAGGGAAGACACTCCATTTTCTGACGAGGCATGAACCAAAGCCCTGACGTCGACCCTTTTCTCACCTCATGACGCTGCCACAAGACTCATTGCAACAGGGAGGAAGTTCTCCAATGAGTAGCACCCTCCATCCGACCCGAGGACAACTAGAGGAATGTTGGAACGCCCAAACAGTGACGCCGCTCCGAAGGACCCGAATTAGCTTGTTTTTTTCAGGAAAAATTTCAGCCACCCCAGACCTTATGCAGCCAAACCAACCCTACCATGAGTCCTCCCGACGAACCCTTGACCTCTACGATGCTTTCACGTAAGTACCCTCTGCCTCTACTCGTCAGAATAGTTAAGCTTTAGAGAGAGAAAGTGATAGAACTTCACTGATTAAATTCTCCCTGCCCAAGATGTTAAATGAGGCCATTCTTGATCTTGAAGAACCACCACGACGAGAGCGAACATCCCAAATCTAGAGCTCCAACCACACCCCCATCGGCAAGCTTTCAAAGCTTTCTCTCTCTAAGTCCAATTTTCTAGCAAATCTCCATTTGAGCTTGTTTTGGGGTAAAAATTAGTGATTCAAAGCATGATTAAGTTGTAAGAAGGTGGGGAAAATGATTAGTATTATGCTAGGGAGCAATTAACCGGATTTGAGGGATCAATTTGATGAAACATAGATTTGGGGATCAAAATGCCAAGAATTGAGGAAATTGGTGGCCGAATTGAAATTAAAGAAAATTGAGTGCTTAAGTGGAAATAAGATGAAATTAATGAACTAAAAGGGAAATTGGAATCTATAGGGACATAATTGAAGATAAATGGGGCATTTGGGACCTAATGGCAAAATTATGAACTTTAGGGACATAATCGTAATTAGGGCATAATCAAGGATCGAGTTGCCAATACGTGCAAGTGTGAGGTCCTTCATGCCAATTATACTAATGTGAATACTCGGGCCATGTAGGATGGGCGGGTCAAGGAATCATGTAAAGGAATACGTGGTTGGCTGAGATTCCATCGGAAATAAGCCACGACACCCTGAGTGAGTGGGTTTTTAACATCAGGTCAGGTTGGACGGATGAACACTCTATTTTAATTGAAAACCATTTTCTAGAAATGATCTCCCCTAACCGTTTGAATCAGCTTAAATGTTTTGGGAGATGTTTCTAATATGGGCATAGATCATGCCATGATTGAGCTAGATTGCTCAAGTGGGCCCAAGGCTAGTGGGAATTGGTTTTAGCTTGCAAACAAGTTTAAGTTTGTATGCTTAAAAGATTATCATAACCGGTTGATTTTGAAGTTTAGCTACTGAGCCGAAGCCATGCCACCAAACTCATTGGGTTAGTAGCTATTGAGCCGAAGGTGGGTTGTCGAACTCGTTGGGCTAGTAGTGACAGATTCGAAGTCGGGTTGTCGTGTTCATTGTGCTAGTAGCACCAAAGATAATTGTCATAACTAATAAGAATATTGATTGTGCATGCGATGAGTTCGGAATCATCGAGGCGGCGGTTCAAAGGGTTATTAGACGACCCAGGGAACATGAGGAAACTTTGTTGTCCAGTATGTCAGGAAGCTCAGGGAGCATAATGCACACTGAGATCGAGGTCGAAGGGGGAGAGGTCTCGTCCCCCATTTACGGACATGAAGCATGATGCGGGTCTGAGGGTCGGTTAATTGATTCCCACTCAGACTCTTGGTAGAAGTCATGGACTTCTACTAGGGTGGACGGTAAAGGCACTCCGGTCCAAAAGTGTAACAGTCGGAGAATGTTCTCCGAATGTGTGATCCCTTTTGTTGATAAAAGGGCATGTGATGCGTGTCAACTCAGTTTTGTGAATAGAACACCTCACAACAATAATTGAGGACATGAAAAAAAGCATAAGTATGAATCTAAGAAATGAAAAAGGTTCAAATGGACCCATCCTTACAATACCCACTCACTAAGTTGAAAGACTCACCCCTCCCCTTTTCCTTTTTCAAGAAGGGAGGCCTCGCTAGAATCAGATGGCCAAATCCTTCAAACCTAGGTACTTTATTAATTAATATTTCTTGATATAACAATTTTGATAGTATCATTCTAGGGAAACTATGATAAGAAGTATGCCTAACTCCCCACAGTTTCAGAGGGAGCAATCCCTCTAGGTTGGATTGAGTGGCAAGTTGCTCATAGGGTTCCGACCAAACCGGGTTAGGGCATGACAATTCCCTTTGAAGTGTATACATCCATCGTCAAGTGTTTGTCATAATATCATACTTAACGCTTTCTTCAAAAGTATAACCCTAAAAGATTTAAGTGATTTCACATAGTTAGGGGATTATACTTATGGAAATTTATTTTCAAAGTAAAGCATGTTTCTAAATATGCATCATCGGTCCAGTCAGACTCGATACTAGTAATCCCACTCACCTGAGATCCATGACACATTTGTCCCGGGTAGTAATCCAAAATCAAAAGTTGGATTCTCAATTGTAGGCCAAGGCCTTCCTTTCACACTTACATGATCCCAAATAACTGATTCAACAATTATTTGATATTTTTTTACATTAGGTCCCTATATTTTCTTGACAAATAAAATCCAAATATTGTTTACACCGATATTGGCGGTGGGGGTGATAGAGGGACGCCTAAGCACTAGTGCCATCATCTGAGAGAAAAATGGGAAGGAGATGGGTGGGGAGGTACAATGTGATACTTCCATATTTTTTAGGGACACTCGAAACATGAACGTGTACCATCCCAGTACACCTCTTCAATAGGTAGATGGCATGATGAATCGTAAGTGTAGGGGCCATAGGCCGGTGAGAGGTGGTAATGTGGCTATAACCTAGGTGCTGAGACACTAGCTGTGAGTGTAGAGAAGGTTCACAACCCCTTCACTCCAGTCCCTGTCTGGTGTCGTCCAACAAGGCGGTGCATTCTAGGTGCTTGTCATGCCTATTCGGGTCCTAAGTTGCCCATTTATGTGTGGGAATGAGTGCCCAAAGTGTGTGGGAGAGTGACATGAGATCCGCCATGACCTTGGGGTGCTAAGGCATCGAGCTGGAATGAGGTACATGTGAAGTGCCAGTGATGGGGATGAGAGCCCTGACGCCTCCCACACTCCAACTCCCAATATGGGATTTGTTGGATGACTATCCATTCCAGGTAGATTTGTGTGTGTATCTTTAGGGCCATGAGTCACACTTGTTTTAACTTATTTTCCTAAGTTGTCAGGTTGGGCATGAGTCACAATAACCCAGGAGTGCTGCCTGAGAGAGGCCATGTGATTGTGCATAACTGTCACTTGTTTGAATTATGTGAATTAAATACTAGAATACTTGATAAGGATGAGACTAAGAAAATTCCCAGCCATAAGATAGAAGTGAGTCAGATGCCCCGAGGCTATGTCTCAAAGGGGAGAAAGTAAACACTAGGACTCATATGGGGTATATGAGAAATTAGAATAGATCTTGTGTGTTAGGTGGTTTATGGGAAAGGTCTTAGCCGTAAGCCATGTAGTTGCACGACGTCAGCATCTCACTCACTAAGCTGTGAGCTCACCCCCTCCCCCAAATCATGTTTTGAATAAATCAAAGCACTCAAGGAAATGTTGAGGAGCTTATGCCCAAGGTACCCTACTACTTAGGTAACTCCATGACCTGCACACGAAGTACTACTTATCATTTTACTACTATTCCTGGGGTTTATAATGGTAAACAAGTAAATGGGCTCATGTTCCATTTCATATATAAAAATTTGAAATTTTCACTGCTTTTAAAAAGGAGTTTAAGGTTATAAGCCTAGATTTCATTGGTTTTACATTGGCGAAAAATCACGCCTTTGTAACATCAGGGGAATTGGTGAGGGTTTCACGGATCCTCGGTAGGGGCGTGACAATTGTTTTGGGTTGTATCAGAGCCCATGTTTTCAAAACTAGAAATTTGAACCAAAATGGTTTTAAGAGGGATGGAAATCGAGAATAGAATTGATAAGTCATCGTATGCAAGATTAAAGTGAACAAGTTCACAAACTAACACTACTCATCCTTAACATAGATATGGCGATCACTCACAGAAACAATCAGGTACAGAGAGAAAGGAGAAGCCGTGAGCATCAAGAGGTAGATGACACCATCCCTGAGCTGATCTCGGAGGACTCTAGTGACTTGAAGAATGCAAGACCGGAAGAAATGGAGAACTAAGTGTCAGGCCCCAAGGGATTGGGGTATTGTGAATGTGAGTCGAGTTGATTGCCTATCATACCATACACTGACAACCACAGGCGGGCAAGCCTACTAGAAAGCGTGGGCCACATCTATGGAGATGGAGATGTGGTGATAGCCAGGAATTGGCTTTAGAACTTGATGAAGGGTATGGATCCACTCGGGATGCATTAATTGGATTGCATGCTCATGGCTACTAGACTCTTTTATGGTGAGGCCTAGGAATGGTGGAAGTCGGTGCGACATGAATTTTGGGGGCCGAGAACCCTTGATTGGTTAATGTTCCATGAAAGCTTTACCGAGAGGTACCTCTCCACTACTAAGGTAGAGGCATTAACCCTCTGATTATCCATGATGAAACAAGGGAATGGGACAGTGACAACCTATGTTAGTGAGTTTATGCGGCTCTAGTGCTTGACTCACGATTGGATACAGTCCGACACTATCTGCCAACGGTTCATCCAAGGACTGAATCGGTCCGTTAGCTGCATCCTCAATGGGATGGGATGTGATACGGACATCGAGGACACCATTCACATAGCATATGAGTGCGAAAGGATTGTGGAAAACCCTCCACCACAAGACCATGTGCAGAACATGGAGGATATAAAGGAGGAAGATGAGGACGATGAGGAAAGTAATACCAGTCAAAACCATTAGGTATCTAACTAAGGAAACTAGTTAAGGCAACCCTATAGGTCGTCATGTTTTTGGTAATGTAATCGGCTAGTATATGTGGTTCCCTAGACAGGGGCCTAGTGTGTAAGTCGAGGGTAGACATTGACATTATGTAAATTTGCAAGCCTTTTAAGGGCATATTAATGGAAAAGGAAGGAGGCTTGTTACATGCATGAGTAGTAGCTATAGATGAGGATGACAATAGAAAAAGGGACTAGTTTCAGAGTGCGAAACTAGGCATTATAGTCAAATACCCCGCATGAGAAGTAAGACTTAGGACACGCTGTGTAAACCCCGTCCTTTGATAATAAGAAAAATTGGGAAAAGAATCGATCATTTCAAAAGAGAAAATTAAGTCATTTTATAATCAATAACCAGTAGAGAAAGGGAAAACCGTGAAATTTATAAACCCCGAGTGACCCAAAGAGTCACAAAAGACATGGAAAAGGACTTTAGGATGAATTGGAAGAGAAAATCAAACTGATTCAGGTGAAACGGACCGAAACCGGATTGAACCAGTTTCTAAATTCATTTTTCTAGGTGGCTTAGAAAATTCAAATGGGAGAATTGAAGCCACCATTGGTGTAAACCCCGTCCTTATGAGTTAAGGAAAATCAGGAAAATAATCGGTCAAACTGAGTGAGAAACACCAAACCAATTCACAAAGCTAATTATTTGAGGACAGGCAATTTGGAAATTTACAACTCCTGGGTGATCCAAATGGTTCATAAAACCTTGGAAAAGAACCTTAGGACAAAATGTAAGAGAAAAACCAGGTCGGTTCAAATGAACCGGATCAAATTGGATTGAACCGAGTCGGTTCATGAATCGAAACCGATAGAGAAAGGGTAAACTAGGAAATTTATGGATCCTGAGTGACCAAAAAAGTCCCAAAAGTCATAGAAATGGACTTAAGAATGAATTGGAGATAAAAACCAAATTGGTTCAGGTGAACTGGATCCGAACTAGATTGAACCGGTTTGGATCTGTTTGAACCACTATTGAACTAGATTCTAAATTCATTTTTCTAGGTGGCTTAAAAAATTCAAATTTGAGATTTGAGGCCACCATTGGATAGAAAATGATTTTTTATGAATTTAGAAATTTTTATATTTGAAAAATTCGGTCAAATTGGGGGTGAACCAGCCAGTTTAAGCTTTGAACCTGGTTCGAACCGGTCTGGTCTGGTTCAAAATAGTGTCGTATTCTTCCTTCAGATGAAAACACTATTCACTCGCTAGAAAATCATACATCGCCAGTGAATCTGAAAAGTCTCCGGCCAGGGAGTTTTAGGCAATGAATGACCGCCATTAAGGCACCAATCGGATGGCCCAGAAATCCTCGAGCTTCCTATATAAAGAGTCCCTCCTCATTCATCCTCTCCCCACCTGAAAACTCCATTCTCTCTCAACGCTCCAATTTTTGATGAAGCTAGAACCTGCGCTTTGACTTGGGCACTTTTTTGAGCCATATAAGGCGAGGTTGGGTTCTATGGATTCGAGGAGAAGTCAGCTACATGCTTGTAGCCTCCATTTTTTCCGAGGGTCGCTGGAGAAGCACCAACGTGATCGAACAGTGAAGCAGCTCCAATTGCCCTGTTTCGGCAAGCTTAAATCGATAATTTTGAGCCCTTATCAAGCCAAACCAATCCCTCCCAACACCTCCACAACCCTCCTACAATTGAAAGGTAAGCCAATTCGACTCCCCTCTGTAATTTCTAACTGATGCCAAAGAGAGAACAGACAAAACTTCGATGATAAAATTCTCATTCAATTCGGCATCAATTGATGTAACTATTGATACTAGGATAAACCTCACGATGAGAGCTATCTGCCTAGATCGAAAGCTCGGATCGTCGTGCCCCCGAAGGTAAGCTTTCGAAGCTTTCTCTCTCTAAGTGCAGTTTTACGGCGGAGCTCCGTTTGAGCTCATTCTGGCACCAAATCGTAAGATTCAAAGTGCAATTGAATCGTATTAAGGTGTAGGAACTCCAATGTAACTTCAATTTCAACAATTAAACTCATTTGATTGGTTAATTTGATTAAATCAAATTAACCAAAGTTAGAATGTTAAAATTGGGGGAAATTTGGGAGTTTCAAAAATTAGAGGGACTAAAGTGCAATTTCATAAAATTGAGGACTAATTGGGCCTAATAAAGATGTTGGAGGACCAATTGGGCAATTTTGGGAAATTTGGGGCAATACTTACCATTTTTGTAAAGTAGGGGCAAAATGGTAATTTTGGAAATGTTGAGGGACCAAATTGGAAATTTGGAACCCCTTTTTGAGAATTAGAATAAATTGAGGTCCTAAGAGAAATTTTAAAAGTTCCGTGCCTCAATTTAAGGAAAAATCGGCATTAGGGCATTAAAGTTAAAGAAAAATAACTTTATGGACCTAATTGCAAGTGAAGGAAAAGTTTGATTTTCTCATTCATTTGGGACGAATGAGGGCTATTAGGCCAAAGAATAATTAACAAGAACGTTCGTATCGTGTAGGACCATGAAGTACCATGAATGCCAACTAAGACGAGTTTGAGTAAGGACAACAAGCCAGCTAAGAGGAATTTCATTGCACTATTGGGTGAGTGGGATTTTTATATCATACCTCGTTGGGATGAAAAGTACCTCGGAGATGAAAACCCACTACTTAGTGGTATTTTAAACATCACAACTTAGAAGAGTGATGTGAAAATAACACGGAAAAAAAACTACCTACTAGTTGTAAGTAGATTATATCTTGTTGGTATGATGAAACTTTCTCGGACGAAGTGGAAAACCTGTTAATTAGTTATGAATAGAGATATCCTCATACTCGGTTGGTATGATGGATAGTTGAAAATATATTTTTGTCAGATGTGCTCTCTCCTGACTATGTGCCCTGCTTAAACGATTTGGGAGACCTTATTAATGGGAGCTCGAATAGCTCTATTAGGCTGGAGGCCTCAGTTTTGGAACTTGGGGGCTATTATGTCCAATTTTAAATCTCATACAGTGGGCCATAGGTCAGTTGGCACGAGTAGGAGTTCGTAAACAAATATGAATTATATGCCATGAAAACTTGAATAATTGAATTGTTTGGCCATGGTAACAAAATAGGACTGACATACTCAGTCAACTAGCAATAGTGAAACATGACAGGTCTCTGGACTAGTCAAGACAAACAGGTGCAAGTTGAGCTGAGGGTTGGGGCCATTGAACTTGTGCGCCACAAATTATATGGCATGATGTGAAAATACTAATTGTGCATGCAATGTGCTTTACGGGACCTTCAAGATGCCAAAGAGGGGTAGTGATGTGTCCTTGGGCCCTGGACGACCTGGTGGATATAAGGGTAGTTAGTCTTACCAGGTGACCTTGCAAAGCTCGACGTAGCTTCAAGCGCACGAGACTAGGGTGGGAACGAGATGAGATCTCTGTCCTCATACGGACATGGAGAATTGTTACGGGATTGAGGGTCAGATGTCGCGAACATCCACTCATTCTCAAGATAGAAGTGGACGTACTTCTATCTAGGTGGCCGGTAAAGTCGCTCTGACGCAACAAGTGGGTTTAGTGGACATACTGCCCTACAATTGTGTGATTGACCTTCATGATGAATGATGTGTGTTGGGTGATGACACACTGTGATTAATAAGAAATGGTGATAAAAGCTGGAGATATGAAATAAAAGGATTTTTTAAAGGAATTAAGGAGTCTGGCACACTCCAAAAATAAATATTTTTCCTAAAAGTTAAATTTTGAAACCCATTCATTGAGTCGTTGTACTCACCCCTCCTTTATATCCCTTTCAGGAAATCTCGGATAGCCTACCCTCAAAGACCATAAAGTAATATGCCTGTGAGATAGGTATGATCAATTTAAAATTTTATGCAGTTTTGATTTATGTTATTCCACGATAGATGTAGGTTTAAAGGATGCCTGACGCTTTACGTTTTATAACAAGGAGAAACCCTTAATAAATTGAGAGAGTGGCGGGTTGATCATGGGGGTCCTGCCAAACCAGGTCGGGGTGTGACAATTGGATTGAGAATGAATTTAGATTAATTTATAGATATTTAATTTTGAAAAACTCGGTTGAATTGGGCTTGAACCAATCGGTTTATGCATTGAACCCAGTTCGGTCTGGTTCGGAACAGTGTCATCTTCTTCCTTCAGATGATAGCACTGTTTGCTCGCTGGAAAAACTAACAGCACTGGCAAAGATGAAAAATCTCCATTCAGGGCGGACAACCAAGGAGTCACCGAGCATCCTATATAAAGAGCTCCTCCTCAAACCTGAAAACATCTCTCTCACTCTATTGCTCCAATCTCCAGTGAAGCTCGAACCAGTGCTCCGACTTAGGCATTTGTCTGAGCCAAATAAGGCAAGGTCAGGTTCCTTAGATTCGGGGAGAGGTCAGCTACTCGACGATTGTCTCCATTTGCTCCGATGATCTCTGGAGAAGCGCTAGAGTGATGAAATACTGAAGCAGCTCCAGTGGACTAAAGCTACCTTGTTTCAGCCGAGCTAAAAATGGCCAATTTGAGCCCTTCTTAGGCCAAACCAAGCTCTCTCAACACTTCCACAGCCCTCATACGACTGAATTAGAGCTGAAAGATAAGCCAATTTGGCTTCACTCTGTAATTTCCTATTAGTGCTAGAGAGAGAACTAACGAAACTTCACTGACCGAATTCTCCCTCAATTCAATATGAATTGAGATGATTCTTGATCCTAGGAGGAACTTCAAGATGAGAGCTAACTGCACCAATCAAAAGCTCGGACCACCGCACCTCCGACGGTAAGCTTTCGAAGTTTTCTCTCTCTAAGTTTAGTTTTCCGGCGAAGCTCCATTTGAGCTTGTTCCGGCATCAATACATGTGATTCAAAGATCAACTGAATTGTATGGATTTGTAGAAACTCAATTTTACCTTCAATTTCTACAATTATTCTCGATTGATCGGTCAATTTGATAAAATCAAATTTGGCTAGTTAAAAGAGAAAATTAGGGGAAAAATTTTGGGGAAATTAGGAATTTCCAAAAATTGAGGGACGAAAGTGCAATTTCCCAAAATTGAGAGCCAATTGGCCATGAAAAAGATGTTAGAGAACCAATTGGTTGATTTTTGGAATTATTGGGTCAAATTGCCATTTTTGTAAAGTAGGGGCAAAATGCTAATTTTTGAAAAGTTGTGGACCAAATTGGAAATTTGGGAAACCTGAACCCCTATTTGTGATTTTGAATAAATTGAGGATCCAAAGTGGATTTTAGAAGTTTCGGGACACAATTTAGGGAAAATTAGCATTAGGGAACTAAAGTTAAGGAAAAAGAACTTTAGGGACCTAAATGCAAATAATTAAAAGTTTGGGCATTTTGTTCATTCGTAAGAAATGAAGGTTATTAGGCCAAATGTTAATGAAGAAGAATTTTCATTTCGTATAGAAACACGAAGGACCATGAACGCCAGCAAGGATAAGCTCGCATGGAGGTAAAAATCTAATTTAGGGGAAAATACACTGCACTTATCGGGTGAGTGGAAATTTTCACATTATACTCGGTTGGGATGATGAGTTCCTCAGATAGGAAAAACCACTACTAATTAGAAATTTTAACTTCACGTCTGGTTGGGGTGATGTAAGAAACACGTGGAAAAACTATTTAACAGTTGTAAGTAGATCATAACTGGTTGGTATGATGAACTTCCTGGAAGGAAGTAGAAAACTTGCTTACTGGTTATAAGAGGAGATGTCATCACACCCAGTTGATGTGATGGGCAAGTGAAAAAGTTATTTTGTTAGAAGTGCTCTCCATTGACTGTGTGCCAATGCTTACAAATTTTGGGAGACCTTGATGAGAGCTCGAATAGCTCATATATGCCAAAGGGCTCGGTTTTGGAACTTGGGGGCTAAAATACCCAGTTTTGAAAATCTCGTACAGTGGGCCCAATGCCAGTTGGCACAAGCAGGAGCTCATAAACAAACATGAGATTATGAAAGCCATGAAAATTCCTAATAAATGGATTATGTGATTTGGCCATGGTACCAAGACATAATTGACATACTTGATGGAATGGCGGTAGTGTGACAAGACTAGGTCGACAGACCGGTCTAGACAAACAACTACAAGTGGAGTTAAGAGTCAGGGCCATTGGACCAGTGGCACCAAATATTAATGGTTTATTGGAAAACTTTTTTTGTGCATGTACTTGAGGTTCGGGACCATCAAGATGCCTAAGAGGGCTAGTGATACATCATAGGGGCTACTGGATGACATGTTGGAGATAAGGGCAGATTGTCGTGCCAGCAGTCAAGGAAGCTCGACATAGCTTCATGCACACAAAATTGGGGTGGGGTTTGGATGAGGTCTTTGTCCTCATACGGACACAAAGTTTTTTCGGGTTTGAGGGTCTGATGTCACGAACACCCACTCATTCCTAGGGTAGAAGTGTATGGTCTTCTATCTAGGTGGCCGGTAATGTCACGCCCGACCTGGTTTGGTCGGATCCCCGTGATCAACCCGCCGCTCTCCCGATTTACTAAAGGGTTTCCCCTTATATTATAAACCGTAAAGAGTAAGGCATTCTTTAGACCTGTACCTTTTTCTAGGAATATCATAAATCAAAACTCGATAGTAATTTAAATTAATCGTACCTGTCTTGAAAGCATTTAATTGCGCAAGTCTTTTAAGGTTCAGCTTTCTGAGACTTCCTGAAAGGGGTATAAGGAAGGGGTGAGTACAACTAGTCAGTGAATGGGATTCAAATCTTTTGACTTTTAAGAAAAACATTTATATGCAGTGTGTCAGACTCCTTTCTTTTCAAAAATCCTTTTATTTAAAAATTTGGGTTTTTCCACCATTTCTTATTTATCATGGTGTGTCATCACCCAACACACATCCTTCATCATGAAGGTTACACACATTCGCAAGTCAGTATCACTACCGAACCTGCTAGTGGCTTCGGAGCGACTTTTCTTGCCACCCGGATAGAAGTACGACCACTTCCACCTTGGAAATGAGTGGATGTATGCGACATCCGACCCAAAATCCCGAAATCACTTCTTCATGTCCGTATGAGGACATATACCTCATTCCGTCCCCATCCCGGTCTCATGCGCTTGGTGCTACTCCAAATTTCGCATAGACACCTAGAACGACAAACTACCCTTATAGCCACCAGGTTGTCGAGTGCCCTTAGGATGCATCACTACCACTCATGGGCGTCTTGATGATCTCATACTCACAGTGCATGCACAAACAATATTTTCTCATATTTCCATGTAATCTGTGGTGCCACTAGTCCAACGGCCCTGACTCTTAACTCAACCCGCATTTGTTTGTCTTGATTGGTCTGTCGACCTGTCATGTTGCACTGCCACTAGTTGACTGAGTATGTTGGTCCTATCTTGGTACCATGGCCAAACAATTCATTTATTTAAAGTTTTAAGGGATATAATTCATGTTTGTTTACAAGCTCCTGCTCGTGCCAACTGGCCTTGGTCCCACTGTACGAGATTTTCAAAATCGGGCATATTAGCCCCAAGTTCCAAAACTGAGGCCCTGACCTATAAGAGCTATTCGAGCTCCTATCAAGAAGGTCTCCCAAATAGTTTAAGCATTGGCACACAGTCAGGGGAGAGCACTTCTGACAAAATTATATTTTCAACTGTTCATTATACCGACTCGATATAAGGTCATCTCCGTTCATAACCGATGCACGAGTTTTCAACTTCCTTCGAGAAAGTTTCATCATACCAACTGAGTATGATCTACTTACAACCGGTAAATAGTTTTTTCGCATGGTTTTCAGATCACTACTCTAAGTCGTGATGTTTAATTTAAAATACCACATAGTAATGGGTTTTCATTTCGATGTGCTTATCATCCCCAATCGGGTATGATATAAAATCCCACTCACAACCAGTAAGTGGTTTTTATCTTTAAGTTGTGCTCATCATCCCAACCGGGTATGATGTTAGTAAACCCATTCACCCATTAATGTAGTGAATTCCACTAGACCGGTTCTTTGTATTCACGCAACCTTGTCCTTGCTAGCGTTCCCAATACTCCGTGTTTCTACACGATATGAACATCTCAGTTTATTATCCTTCGACCTACTAGCGTTCATTCATTCCAAATAAATGAGAAAATCAAACTTTCATTTATTTACAATTAGGTCCCTAAAGTTATTTATCTTTAACTTTAAGTCCCTAATGGCAGTTTTTCTTCAAATTGAGTCCCGAAACTTTTAAAATTTATTATAGGAACTCAATTTATTCCATTTCACAAAAAGGGGTTTAATTTTCCAAATTTACAAAAATGGTAAAATTTACCCCAAAAATTCTAAAATTCCTCAATTGGCTCTCTAACATTTTTATCAACCCCAATTGACCCTCAATTTTAGGAAATTGCATTTTGGTTCTTTGAATTTTTGAAAATCCCCAATTTTCCCCCAATTCCAACTTTTTAACACAACCAAATATGATTTCATCAAATTGACTGAACAATCATTTCCAATTGTTGAAATTGAGTTTCTACATGTTCATACGATTCTTTAGCAATTTGAATCGCAAGTTTTAATGCCAGAACGAGCTCAAACGGAGCTTCGTTGGAAAATGAACAATAGAGAGAGAAAGCATCGATTACTCACTGGTGAGGGCACGGCGGTCCGAGGTTTCTATCTGGGCAGGTAGTCCTCCTCTTGAGGTTCTTCCTAGGATCAAGAATTGAATCAATTGATGCCGAATTGAGTTAAAATTTCGTCATCAAAATTCTACGGGTTCTCTCTTTAGCACCGGCCAAAAATTGTAGAGGGGAGCCGAATTGGCTTAACTTTTAGACCTAATTCAGCTGTGGGATGGCTTGGTTTGGCCTGAGGAGGGCTCGAAATGGCCGATTTCAACTCGGCCGAAATAGGGCAGCTTCGGTCCGTTGGAGCTACTTCACTATTCCATCACGTTGATGCTTCTCCGGTAACCCTCAGAGCAAACGAAGACTATATGCATGTAGCTGACTTCTCTCCAGTTCTAAAGAACCTGACCTTACCTTCTTTGGCTCAGAAAAGACCCTATATCGAAGCTAGTTCGAGCTTCATTAGAAAACTAAGCAACTGAGAGAGAGTGAGCTTTTTAGGTGTGGAGAGGATGAATGGGGAGGGGGTCTTTATATAGGAAGCTCGGGGACTCCTTGGCCGTTCGATTGGTGACTTTATGACAAGCATTGATGGCCAAAAATGTATTGAATGGAGACATTTCTTCTTCACCAACACCGCTTCAATTTTTCAATGAGTGAACAGTGCTGTCATCTAAAGGAAGAAGACGACACTCTTCCGAACTAAACCGGACTAGTACGAACCAGGTTCGAAGCTTAAACTGGCCGGTTCACCCCTCATTCTACTGAGTTTTTCAAATCTAAAAATTTTTAAATTCATCTAAATTCATTTTCTATCCAATGGTGACCTCAAATCTCAAATTTGAATTATTTAAGCCACCTAGAAAAATAAATTTAGGATCCGGTTCAATAGTGGTTCAAACTGGTCCAAACAGGTTCGGATTTGATTTACCTGAACCGATTTGGTTTTCATCTCCAATTCCTTCACAAGTACATTTCCATGACTTTTGTGACTTCTTAGGTCTCTTAGGGTCCATAGTGGAAAATACCTATGCCCCTCCTGTTGAGGTCCTTCTCCTTGATTACAGGCTTTGCCAGAGCCACTTCCCGGTGTACTTGATCTTCCTCTACTCCTTGGTTCTTCCATGTTACCTTGAAAAATGGTTTGGGGGAGGGGTGAGCCAACAGTTATTGTGTGAGAGGACCACTCATCAAGTCTTTCCTAGCTTGACGCTGCTTCTATTCAAAACCGTACATACAACTCAATTCAACTATCATGGGGCCTATGGCCCTTCTGACTATAGAGTGTTAACCAACCTCTAGGTCATGTGCACTTCATCTAGGTCTCCCCTAGAGACGCATTCTATGATGGCAACAATTATCCTGGGTTCATACCTAACTTGGATCTCATTTGCTTTACAAAACTATTATCTACAAGGTTCCTCTAGGGATCCTCTCGTTCCATTTCCCTTAGCCTCCTTGCAAGGCTTCCTGGTGTGGTTGGGCAAAACTTATTCCCCTCATTAACCAACACTAGGCATTTAGGATGCCCCTCATTTTCTTAGTGCATTTTCAGTGGACTTTACATCGGTGTCATCTCTACGTGTTGAGGATTTTACTATCCCCTCCAGTTGTTCTCATTACGACTGAATCATCTTGACAGACGAGGGTCATAAGGGTATTCCACTCTTCGGCCATGACCTCACATATCAAGCTCGACTCCCGAGTAGAGCATCTGCTCTTTAGGGAGATAGTTCTTTTTCACTTTATCTCAATTTCAATATAATTAAATTCCAAGATATTTAAAAACACAAATGCATTGTTCTTTTCCTCGGTCTTCATGTGGCACCCTTGTGTCCCGTCCCATACAAGCACACACAATTTCTCCCCCTTGTAGACTCTCCTTAAAAGGTACCCCCCTTGTTTCACGATCGAATATGCAAATGACTCCCCCTTGTATCCTCTCTTAGACAAATTCTATGCATGAATGCATAGTATCATAATTCATTCACAGGTGACCCATTAGTGGCCCATCCTGTCTATAATGAATATTCTAGGCCTTCATGCCTTTTTCACACAATCCGGCTTTTTTGCCGTATTCTTTATCGAAGTATGGTGTTCACTTTACCGTCTCCATTCTATGTTCATTTGGGAGATTATACCATTGTCACAAGCAATGATCCATTGGGAGTCCTGTCCTCGCTGTACCATCTTGCCCATATGATTATTCTAGGTATCTGACACATGTGTCATGTTCATTTTTGGAGCAGGGTCTTCACTCGACCATCTCCATTTCATATTCAGTTAGGGCTCATCATTGTCACACATAATGACCCCTTCGGAGTCTAGTCTTCACTCTACCATCTCACCCACATTATTATTCCTAAGGGTCGGTCTTTGTTGCCATCCCTATATGCAACATTCTTTATGAATCATCTCATGTTCCCCCCTGGATTACTGTCGATCCCATCACTGGACTCGTGGTTAGTCATTGGTCTAAGTCTCCAATATTTTCATTTTTTGGGGGCATTCACTTAGTTCCCTAAGTTCATGGTCTCATTGACCCGACGTGCATTATGCTCCAAGAGTCAGCGTGCACACCCTTGGTCCCTTCCATTACTATGAGTCTTGGCTCATTTTTATAGCACGAACCTTGTCTCTTTTCCCGAGACAAGTTTTGTCACACCCTGACCCGACTTGGTTAGATCTCTGTGAACAACCCGCTACTCACTTTGGTTCATAAAGGGTTTCACCCTTTTTAGACCTCGAAGAGTAAGGCATCCTTCGTTCCTGTCTTTCCTAGAATAACATTATACAAAACTGAATATCTTAAAACTGACATACCTATTATACATGGAGGTCTTTATGTTTTGGTTTCCACTGGATTACCTAAAAGGGGTAAAAAAAAGGAGGGGGTGAGTTCTACAACTTAGTGAGCGGGTGTTGGGAGTGAGTTTTCAAGAATAGCTTCATTAAAGTGTGCCAAGATCCTCATTTCTTTTAAGAAGGATCTTTACTCATTTTTTATAAAACCTTTACCCTGCTTAACGGTGACATTTTCTTTCAAAAGTTTTTCAAATTCAGTTTCTTTTCCAAAACATTTTTCTAAGGTTTACCATTCCTTTTTCCAAGGATTTTCAAATCATTTCCAAGGTTTTCAAAAACCTTTTTCCTTACTCAAATTAGGTGTGTTTAGCTTTCTTAGCTCATTCCCTTGCCTCAGGAGGCATTTAGCAAACAACACACAACTTTCAATAGGAATGGTACACACACATTCGCGAAATGCAGTTACGACGATTGCACAAACTTGTGAATCAAAGCATCTTTACCATCCACCTTGATAGAAGTGTATGACTTCTACCCGGAGTCTGAGTGAACATCCCAAACATCCTATCCTTAGACACAAAATACTCCGTGTCCATATAGGGATGGAGACCTCATCCCGACCCCACCCCGGTCTCATGTGCAAGAAGCTACTTCAAGCTTCAAGACTGACTGGCACGACAAATTGCCCTTATCTCCACCATGTCATCTAGTAGCCCTTAGGACCTATCACTACCTTCTAGGGCATCTTGATGGTCTCGTACCATAAGTGCAACCACAAACAATAGTTTCCACATATAGCCATTATCTTTGGTGTCAATGGTCCAACGTCCCCGACCCTTAACTCGATCTGCAACTATTTGTCTAGGTCGGTCTGTCGACCTAGCCTTGACGCATTGCCGCCAATCCATCAAGTAATGTCGGTCCTAACTCAGTAGCATAGTAATTCACACAACAATTTCATTAGAAATTTTCATGGCTTTCTTTACTCAAGTTTGTTCACGAGCTCCTGCTCGTGTTAGTTGGGCTTGGGCCCACTGCACGTGTTTTTCCAAAACCAGCATTTAGCCCCATAAGTTCAAAAACTGAGGCATCTGGCCTATCTGAGCTGTTTTAGCTCCCAACAAGAATGCCTCCCAAATCTTTTAAGCATTGGCACACAGTTAGCAGAGATCACTTCTTACAAAAAGTATATTTTCAACTTTATCACACCACCTGGGTGTGATGATATCTCCACTTACAACCGGTAAGCGGGTTTCTCCTTTCCTTAAGGAAGTTCATCTCACCAACCAAGTATGATTACCTCTATTTATGACCAGTAAGTAGGTTTTATTAGTTAAAGATGGTACTCTTCATCCCAACCGTGTATGAAGTGAGATCATCCCACTCTCAACCGGTAAGTGGTTTTTAACTTAAATCGCTCATCACCCCAACCGGGTATGATGTTAAAAGTCCCACTCACAATTGGTAAGTAGGTTTTCTTTTCATATAGGTGAACTCATCATCCAAACTAGTATGATGTATAAAATTTCCACTCACAACCGGTAAGTGGTTTTTAACTTAAATCGCTCATCACCCCAACCGGGTATGATGTTAAAAGTCCCACTCACCCGATAACCGTGACGTGTTCATCCTAGATCAGTTTTTCAAGCCTACACGATCTTTCTCTTGCTTACATTCCGGTGACACTTGTCCCTACACGATTTGGGCAGCCTTATGACTTACTGTTTGGCATAAAAGCCTAAGCTCACGAATTATCGATAAATTGCACTTAGGTCCTTCAAGTTCATTTTTCTTAACTTTAGGTCCCTAATGCCAATTTTTCCTCAATTAGAGTCCCAAGGTTTCCAAAATTTCCCTTTGAATCCTCAATTTACACAAAATTGTATAAGGGGCTCAAGTTTTCCAAATTTTCAATTTGGACCACAACTTTTTCAAAAATTACCATTTTCCCCTACTTTCAAAAAAGGCAATTTGACCCCAAATGTTTCAAAAATTGACCAATTGGTCCTCCAACATCTTTTTCATGGCCAATTGGCCTTCAATTTTTGGAAATTGCAAAGTGGTCCCTCAATTTTACGAATTTCCCAATTTTCCCCAATAGTTTCCCCCAATTTCTCCCTTTCAAACTAACTGGATTTGATTTCTTCAAATTGTCTATTCAATCAAGGTTAATTGCTCCAATTGAAAGTATGGATCAGTTCCTACACTTCCATACAATTCTATTGAGCTTTGAACCACATCATTTGGGTTCGAATTGAGCTCAAACGGAGCTTCACTGGACAATTGTACGTAGAGAGAGAAAGCTTTAAAAGCTTACCATCGAAGGTGCAGCGGTCCAAGCTCTTGATCGGGGAAGGTAGCTCTTGTTTTGAGGTTTCATATAAGATCAAGAATTGCTATAATTGATATCAAATTGAGGAAGAATTTTGTCAGTAAAATTTAGCACTTTCTCTCTCTAACTCAAATCTACAACGACTAAGGAGGGTCGAATTGGCTTACCTTTCAGCTCTGTTGAAGTCATATGAGGGCTTTGTGGGTGTTGAAAAGGCTTGGTTTAGCTAGGGGAGGGCTGAATTTAGCTGAATTTAGCTCGGCCAAAACATGGCAGCTTCGGTCTGTCAAAGCAGTTTCACTGTTTGATTCCATCGGCGCTTCTCTGGTGGTCCTTAGGTTGAAAGGAGATTGTTGTTAGGTACCTGACTTCCCTCATAATCTATAGACCCCACATTACCTTCTGAGGCTAAGAAAAAGGCCTATATCGAAGCTCTGGTTCGAGCTTCACCGAAAAATGGACTAGTTGAGAAGGAATGGAGATTTCAGGTGTGTGGAGGATGAATGGAGAGGAGCTCTTTATATAGGGATCTCGGGGACCCTCTGCACAACAACTTTCCTTTTTGGTCGATCTTATCCACGCTGTGAAACAGCCTAATCGGAATTATTTTTCCTTCACCGGCGTTTCCATTTTCTACATTAAATGAACAGTGTTGTCATCTTGAGGAAGAAGATGACACTGTTTTGAACCGGACCGTACTAGTCTGATCGGTTCAATGTGTAAATCAGCCGGTTCAAGCTCGATTCAACCGTTTTTCTCAAAATTAAAAATTTCTAAATTCATTCTCCATCTAATGGTGGCTTCAGTTCCCCAATTTGATCATTTTTAGTGACCAAGAAAAATGAATTTAGAAACTAGTTCAAGTATGGTTCAAACCAGTTCAATCTGGTTCAGGTCTGGTTTGCCATGAACCGATCTAATTTTCTCTTTTCATTTGTCCCAAGGTTCTTTTCCATGATTTGTATGACTCTTTGAGTCACTCAGTGTAAACTCCGTCGATTAAAGATAAGGAAACCAGGGAAATGACCAGTCAACCCAAGTGAGAAAATCGAACTAGTTCATGAACCCCAACCGTTAGAGAAAGGGCAAATTGGGAAATTTACAAATACTAAGTGACCTAAAAAGACATAAAAACCATGAAAAGGGACTTTGGGACAAATTGGAAGAGAAAATTAGACTGGTTCAGGTGAATTGGAGCTGAACCAGAATGAACTGGTTTGGACTAGTTTGAACCATCATTGAACCAATTGTTAAATTCATTTTTCTAGGTGGCTTAAAATATTTAAATAGTGGAATTGAAGCCATTATTGGATAGAGAAAGAATTTAGATGAATTAAGAAATTTTTAATTTTGAAAAACTCGGTCGAATTGTTCTTGAACCGGCTGGTTTAAGCATTGAACTTGGTTCGGACTGATTTGGTATGGTTTGAAACAGTGTCGTTGTAAACCCCACCCTTTTGAGTTAAGGAAAAACTAGGAAAAGAACCAGTCAAACCGAGTGGGAAACACCGAACTTGTTCACAAACCCGTTTATTGGGGAATGGGAAAATTAGAGAAATTTCAACAACCTTGTGACCCAAAGAGATTTATAAACCTTGGGAAGGAACCTTAGATCAAAGTGGGAGAGAAAACTAGACTGGTTCGAGTGAACCAGACTCGAAATAGATTGAACCGGTTTAAGAACCAAGCTGGTTTATGAACTAGAACCGATAGAGAGATGGTTAACCGAGAAATTTATGGACCTTAAGTGACCTAAGGAGTCAAAAAAGTCATGAAAAAAGACTCTAGGGTGAATTGGAGATAAAAATCAAACCGGTTCAAGTGAACCGAATCCGAACCGGGTTAAACCGGTTTGGACAAGTTTGAAACACTATTGAACCAGATTCTAAATTCATTTTTCTGGATGGCTTAAAAAAATCAAATATGAGATTTGAGGCCACCATTGGATAGGAAATGAATTTAGAAATTTTTATATTTGAAAAACTTGATCGAACGGGAGGTGAACCGACCAGTTTAAGCTTTCAACCCAGTTCGAAACGGTACGGTTCAGTTTGGAATAGTGTTGTCTTCTTCCTTCATATGACAACACTGTTCACACACCGAAAAATTGAAGCAGCACTGACGAAGAAGAAACGTTTTTGTTCAATACATTTTAGGCCATCAATGTCTACCATGAAGGTGTCAAACGGACGACCGACAAGTCCCCAAGCTCCCTATAAAAAGAGCCCCTCCCCATTCATTCTCTCCACACCTGAAAACTCCGTACTCTTTCAACTACTCCATTTTCTAGAGAAGCTTGAACTAGAGCTCCGATATAGGGTCATTTCTGAGCCAAAGAATGCGAGTTTGGGTTCTTTAGAACTGGGGAGAAGTTAGCTACACGGTGGTGACATCCGTTCATTCCGAGAGTCGCCGGAGAAGCGCTGGCATGATGGAATAGTGAAGCAGCTTCGGCGAACCAAAGCTGCCCCCTATCGGCCGAGCTGAAATTGGCCATTTTGAGCACTCCTGAGGCCAAACCAAGCCATCCCAACACTTACTCAGCCCTCCAATGGCTAAATTATAACGGAAAGGTAAGCCAATTTGGCTCCCCTCTACAATTTCTAACTAGTGTTAGAGAAAGAACTGGCAGAAATTCGATGAGGAAATTCTAACTCAATTCAACATATAATTATGCAATTCTTGATTCTATGATGAACCTCAGGACAAGAGCTATCTACCTAGATTGAAAGTTCGGCCGCCGTGCCCCCAACGGTAAGCTTTCGAAGCTTTCTCTCTCTAGAGTCTATTTTCCGATGAAGCTCCGTTTGAGCTTGTTCCGACATCAAAACTTGCGATTAAATGTGCTATTGAATCGTATGAATATGTAGGAACTCAATTTTGACTTCAATTTCAACAATTATAAGAGTTTGAATTGTCAATTTAATAAAATCAAATTTGGCTGTGTTAAGTAGTTGAAATTGGGGAAAATTGAGGATTTTCAAAATTTGAAGGACCAAAATGCAATTTTATAAAATTGAGGGTCAATTGGGAATGATAAGAATGTTAGATGGTCAATTGAGGAATTTTAGAATTTTTGGGGTAAAACTTACCATTTTTGTAAAGGAAGGGCAAAATGGTAATTTTGGAAAAGTTAGGAGACCAAATTGGAAATTTGGCAAATTAAACCCCTTTTTCTGAAATTGAATAAATTGAGGTCCCAAGGGGAATTATAAAAGTTTTGGGACTCAATTTGAGGAAAAACTGGTATTTGGGACTTAAAGAAAAATAACTTTAGGGACCTAATTGTAAATAAATAAAAGTTTGGTTTTCTCATTCATTTATAATGAATGAAGTCTTTTAGGCCGAGGGATATTGAACAAAGATGTTTATATCCTGTAGGAACATGAAGTATTGGGAACACCAGCAAGGACAAGCTCGCGTGAATACAAAGAACTGATCTAGTGGAATTCACTACATTGACGGGTGAGTGGGATTTTATATCATACCCAGTTGGGGATGATAATTTCCTCGAAATAAAAACCCACTACTTAGTGGTATTTTAAACATCACAACATAGGGGAGTGATGTAAAAATGACACGAAAAAACTAATTATTGATTGTAAGTAGATCATACCCGGTTGATATGATGCAACGTCTTCGAAGGAAGTGGAAAACACGTTAATCGGTTATGAGCAAAGATATCCTCATACTTGGTTTGTATGATGGATAGTTGAAAATTTATTTTTGTTGGAAGTGCTCTCCCATGACTCTGTGTCACTGCTTAAACGATTTGGGAGACCTTCTTGATGGGAGCTCGAATAGCTCTTATAGGTCGGGGGCCTCGGTTTTGGAACTTAGGGGTTATTATGCCCAATTTTGAAAATATCGAACAGTGGGCCATAGGCTAGTGGGCACGAGAAGGAGCTCGTAAAGAAATATGAGTTATGTGCCATAAAAATTTAATAAATGAATTGTTTGGCCATGGTACCAAGATAGGACAAACATAGTCAGTCAACTAGTGACAGTGGGACATGACAGGTCGACGGACAAGTCAAGATAAACAGCTGCTGGTTGAGTTTAAGGGTCGGGGCCGTTGGACCAATGGCACCACAAATTATATAGCATGATAAGAAAATACTGATTGTGCATGCACTATGATTACGAAACCATCAAAATGCCTAGAGGGGTAGTAATGCATCCTAAGGGTCCTAGACGACCTGATGGGTATAAGGGTAGTTCGTCGTACCAGGTGACCATGCAAAATTTGGAGTAGCATCAAGCGCATGAGACCGGGTTGGGGACAAGATGAGATCTCTATCCTCATATAGACACGGAGTGTAAACCCCACCCTTTTGAGTTAAGGAAAACTGAGAAAAGAACCCTGTCAAACCGAGTAGGAAAATCGAACTAGTTTACAAACCCGATCATTTTGGGAACAAGCAATTTGGAAATTTACAACTTCCAGGTGATCCAAAGGATTCATAAAGCCTTGTAAAAGAATATTAAGACAAACTAAATGAGAAAAAGTAGATCGTTTCAGATGAATTAAATTCCATCATAACATTGAAGTTAAGATTTTTGTAACACGAAATTTTGGTCAAAAATTTTTATGTGGTACGTCCTATCATAAATAGTCATAAATTAATATATATATATATATTTAATTATTAGAATTAATACTAATAATTTAATAGGAATTAATATTAATAATTTAATACCTAAATTAAATTATTGGAATTAATACTAATAAATACTCATAAAGTTATGGCAACATTAATATTAGTAATAAATCTCATCCATTTAATACACAATTTTCATCCCCATTCATTCTCCTCACACCTGAATACCACTCTCTCTCTACTACTCCGTTTATCAGTGAAGCTTGAACCAGAGCTTCAACTTGAGCATTTTTCTTAACCTCGAAAGGAGAGGTAGGGCTCTTTAGAACTGGGGAGAACTCAACTACATGCCTGTAATTTTTGTTTGCATCGAAGGTCGCCGGAGAAGCGCCAGCATGATGGAATAGTGAAGCAGCTCCGGTGGACCGAAGCCGCCCTATTTTGGCCAAGCTAAAATCAGCCAATTTGAGCCCTCCTTAGACCAACCCAAGCCATCCCAACACTTCCTAAGCCCTCCAACGGTCGAATTAGAACAGAAAGCTAAGCCAATTCGGCTCTTCTCTTTAATTTCTAACCGGTATTAGAAAGAGAACCAACAGAATTTCGATGAGGAAATTCTAACTCAATTCGACATCAATTGATGCAATTCTTAATTCTAGGATGAACCTCGGGACAAGAGCTATCTGCCTAGATCGAAAGCTGGGACCGTCGTGCCCTCGATGGTAAGCTTTCGCAACTTTCTCTCTCTGTAGTCTATTTTCCGGCGAAGCTCTGTTTGAGCTTGTTCCGGCATCAAAACTTGTGATTCAAGTGCTATTGAATTGTATGAAGATGTAGGAACTCAATTTTAACTTCAATTTCAACAATTAGAAGTGTTTCATTGGTCAATTTGATGAAATCAAATTCAGTTGTGTTAAGGAGTTGAAATTGGGGGAAAATTGGGAATTTTCAAAATTTGAAGGATCCAAAATGTAATTTTATAAAATTGAGGGTCAATTGGGCATGAAAAGAATGTTAGAGGGCCAATTGAGGAATTTTAGATTTTTTGGGGTAAAACTTACCATTTTTGAAAGGAAGGGCAAAATGGTAATTTTGGAAAAGTTGGGGGACCAAATTGGAAATTTGGGAAATTAAACCCCTTTTTGTTAAATTGGATAAATTGAGGTCCCAAGGAGAATTTTAAAAGTCTTGGGACACAATTTGAGGAAAAACCGACATTTGGGACTTAAAGAAAAATGACTTTATTGACCTAATTGTAAATAAATATAAGTTTGGTTTTCTTATTCATTTGGAATGAATGAAGGCTATTAGGTCGAGCAATATTGAACATGGATGTTCATATCATGTAGGAACACGAGGTATCGGGAACGGCAGCAGAGACAAGCTCACTTGAATACAAAGAACCGGTCTAGTGGAATTCACTGCATTAACGGGTGAGTGAGCTTACCGATGTCATACCCGGTTGGGATGATGAGCACAACTTAATGTTATAAACCACTTACCGGTTGTGAGTGTGATTTTATATCATACCCAGTTAGGGATGATAAGTACCTCGAAATGAAAACCCACTTCTAAGGTTGAGTAAGCTATTCACAAGGAGGATAAGAAATAGCGAGGTAAAGGAAAGAAATTCGAACTTCTTCTTAAGAAGGTCAACCATAGAAGAATACCACAAGAATATAGGTAAGGTATATGGGAGGTGCACCTAGAACCCCCTCAGAAAGGGGCAAACATGGAAAAACATCCTCCGGAAATGTCAGGGTAGGATAAAGTAAGAATGAAGAAGAGAAGAAAGGAGTTACATAAATAAACTTTGGAGGGATGCATATAATTAAGTACCCTCTTGAAAGGATCATTGGATTGGTGGATGGACATAACGTGGATTGCAAGAAACCAACCCATCGTTAGATACTTCTTGAAGGAAGGAAGTATCGAAGGCCAAGTATGACCTACTTTGGAAGAGTAATAGAGCCAAATAACGATTACAGAAGAAACTAGTAGAAAGATGTAAGTAGTAACAATAGGATGGGCATGAAAGACAAGTGATACAGCTATCCAAATAGTTGGATAATAAAAATATTAGGAACAAGACAGTTAACGAATTGACCTTTGGGAGAACAATGGATTTAAACCATGACAAGGAAGGGAGATCTGAAAAGGCTAAAATGTTGAAAAAAATAGAGAAGGAAATCCTTAAAGAAATCAATGACCAAGACCCAGATTTATGATAAAAAAGCCATGAGATGGTCAAGTGAGCCTCTCGAAGGATGATCAAGGGATTTTGAAACTAGGTGGATGTGAGCTCTCCCTAGAAAGAATTAGACATGTACTGAGGTACTAGTGAGAATGAGGATGGAGTACGAAGGATGTACCCATAGGATCTCAAGAGTAAAGGTAAGCATGAAAGAATAACATTAAGGGACGTCATTTAAAGTTAGGTGTCTTCAAGATGAATGAAAATGAAATTACAGGAGAAAAGGGTGAGAATCCTCTGAAATAAGGAAATCTTGAGAAAGCATACATGACCTAATAAAAAAGAAATGGAACCATGTGACGAGAGGGAGGTTGAGCATGTATCTCCTAAAGGAAGAAAGGGAGAAAGAACCATACAATGAATGATAAGGAGGTTGAGCATGTAACTACTAAGATGGAAATCTCTATTGTGAGGGACATAGTAGAGAAGGAAATCGAAAGGAGGGAGCCTTCCCAAGCAAAGGAATCGACACATAGATCGAAAGCGATTACTATAGAATAAAGAATCATGAAGTGATTCTGATTAAGTAAAAGTGGATTAAGGAAAAAGGAAAAATCCTTAAATAAGGAATGCCAAGGACTTAAGAAGGAAAGAATCCTAGTTTGTTGGTAAACTATCGGGAAACCAAATAATTGGCACCAGAAAGACCCAATAAAGAAGTTGGGAAAGGACGAGATGGTAAGGAAAATCAACACGATTATGTAAGACATATTGTCAAGATACGAAGGATAATTGGATAACAGTAAAGGTAGTTAAGGAATACTACCTGGTGAAAGGAGGGATGAAATTATACAGTCCTTGGAAGGCTAGAAAGTTGGAAATAACCCTAAAAGAGATGTTATAGAAGTCTGATGGACAGAGACAGGTTCAGAACTATGTTGTGTCGTAAGGGACATATAAGCACCAACACTCCTGAGTAAAATGTAACTCGAGTAAGAAGGAGTTAGTTAGTAAACATAACGAGGTCAAACATAAATTTGACCAAAGTTGTAATCCATGACGGATGAATGATGGGTCAAATTGGGATGAAAGAATAATAACACAAAAACTGATTAAAATAAGTATGTATTGCTCAAAAGAATATCAAGCTAGGGGTTTCAACGATGAAGAGAATAATTGGACAAAGGAACAATTGGGCACCTTGGAACTCCCAATCCTGAAATCTTGAGTAAGAACCCTAAAAGGAAGAACTTTACCCTAAATAAAGGGAGATGTAAACCTAAGAATATACATTTGGATTAATGGGCTAGACATGCCTCGTTATTATAATCCTATGGAAGGAGTAAGCATGATAAATGAAAAGAAATTCCTTAGATGAATGATTACGGGGACTAAGCGAAAGAGCAATCGAAGTGTTACCATGTCAAGAAAACCCAAGCTGACATTAAGGGAAATTATTCCCGATGTGGAATATATTGGTTATGTTTTGGGGACAAAACTCCTAAAAGGAGGGGAGAGTTGTAAACCCTGCCCTTTTGAGTTAAGGAAAAACTAGGAAAAGAACCGGTCAAACCAAGTGAGAAACACCGAACCGGTTCACAAACCCATTTATTGGGGAACGGAAAAATTAGAGAAATTTTAACTCCCATGTGACCCAAAGAGATTTATAAACCTTGGGAAGGAACCTTAGAACAAAGTGGGGGAGAAAAACCAGACCGGTTCAGGTGAATCGAACCCGAACCGGATTAAACCGGTTTAAGAACCGAGCTAGTTTATGAATCGGAACCGATAGAGAGATAGTAAACCGGGAAATTTATGGACACTAAGTGATCTAAGGAGTCATAAAAGTCATGAAAAAGGACTTTACGGTGAATTGGAGATGAAAATCACACCGATTCGGGTGAACCGAGTTGAACCGATTTGGACCAGTTTGAAACACTATTGAACCAGATTCTAAATTCATTTTTCTGGGTGGCTTAAAATTTTCAAATTTGAGATTTGAGGCCACCATTGGATAGGAAATGAATTTAGAAATTTTTAGATTTGAAAAACTAAGTCAAATGGTGGGTGAACCGGTTGGTTTAAGCTTTGAACCTAGTTCGGACCGATCTGTTCCGGTTCGAAAAAGTATCATTTTCTTCCTTCAGATGACAGCACTGTTCACTCGCCAGAAAACTGAAGCAGCACTAGCAAAGAAGAAACGTTTCCATTCAATAGTTTCACACCATCAATGTTTGTTATAAAGGTGTGAAACGGACGACTGATGAGTCCCCGGGCTCCCTATATAAAGATCCCCTCCCCATTCATCATCTCTACACCAGAAAACTCCATTATCTCTTAATTGCTCCATTTTTAGGTGAAGCTCGAACCAGAGTTTCGATATAAGGTCATTTCTTAGCGAAAGAAGGTGAGATCAGGTTCTTTAGAACCAGGGAGAAGTTAGCTACATGGTGGTGACATCCATTCGTTCTGAGAGTCGACGGAGAAGCGCCAGCATGATGGAATAGTGAAGCAGCTCCAGTGGACCAAAGATGCCCTATTTCGGCTAAGCTGAAATCAGCCATTTTGAGCCCTCCTTAGGCCAAACCAAGCCATCCCAACACTTACTTAGCCCTCCCACGGCCGAATTAGAACGGAAAGGTAAGCTAATTCGGCTTCCTATGCAATTTCCAACCGGTGTTAGAGAGAGAACCGATAGAATTTTGATGAGGAAATTCTATCTCAACTCAACATCAATTGATGTAATTCTTGATTCTAGGATGAACCACAGGATAAGAGCTATCTGCCTAGATTGAAAGCTCGGACTGTTGTGCCCCCAACGGTAAGCTTTCGAAGCTTTCTCTCTCTATAGTCTATTTTTCAGCGTCAAAACATACGATTCAAAGTGCTATTGAATCGTATGAAGATGTAGGAACTCAATTTTAACTTCAATTTCAACAATTAGAAGAGTTTGATTGGTCAATTTGATGAAATCAAATTCGACTGTGTTAAGTAGTTCAAATTGGGGAAAATTGGGGATTTTTTAAATTTGAAGGACCAAAATGCAATTTTATAAAATTGAGGGTCAATTGGGCATGATAAGAATGTTAGATGACCAATTGAGTCATTTTAGAAATTTTGGGGTAAAATTTATCATTTTTGTCAAGGAAGGGTAAAATGGTAATTTTGGAAAAGTTGGGGGGACCAAATTGGAAATTTGGGAAATTAAATGCCTTTTTGTGAAATTGAATAAATTGAGGTCTCAAGGGTAATTTTAAAAGTTTTGGGACTCAATTTGAGGGAAAACCAGCATTTGGGACTTAAAGTTAAAGAAAAATTACTTTAGGGACCTAATTGCAAATAAATAAAAGTTTAGTTTTCTCATTCATTTTAAAATGAATGAAGGCTATTATGCCGAGGGATATTGAACAAGGATGTTTATATCGTGTAGGAACACGAATTACTAGGAATGCCAGCAAGGACAAGCTCGTGTGAATACAAAGAACCGGACTAGTGGAATTCACTATATTAACGAGTGAGTGGGATTTTATATCATACCTGGTTGGGGATGACAAGTATCTCAAAATGAAAGCCCACTACTTAGAGGAGTGATGTGAAAATGACACAGAAAAACTACTTACTAATTATAAGTAGATCATATCCAGTTGGTATGATGAAACTTCCTCGGAGGAATTGGAAAACCCGTTCATTGGTTATGAGCGGAGATATTGTCATACTGGGATCGTATGATGGATAGTCGAAAATTTATTCGGTCTGCCGGAGCTGTTTCACTGTTCCATCATGCCGACGCTTCTTCAGCGATTCTCGGATTGACTGGAGTTTTCTATTAGATAGCTATCTTCTACTCGGTTCTAAAGAGCTCAACCTCTCCTTCCGAGGTTAAGAAATATGTTAAAGTCGAAACTCTGATTCGAGCTTCACCGGGAAATGGAGCAGTAGAGAGAGAGAGAGAGAGAAGTGTTCAGTTGTGAGGAGAATGAATGGGGATGACCTCTTTATATAAGTGTAAAAATCATGTATTAAATATGATGAATTTATTACTAGTATTAATATTGCCATAAATTATTGGTATTAATTCCAATGATTAAATTTTGATATTAAATCATTTGTATTAATTTTAATAATTTAATTTAGGTATTAAATTATTGGTATTAATTATAATAATAAAATATATATTAATTTATGGTCATTTATGATAAGGCGTAGATTCGCATAAAAAATTTTTTGACCAAAATTTCGGGTTACAAAAAGGATCATACTTCCATGGAGGTCACCCATCCTCACACTACTCTATGGTAAGCACACTTAACTTCACAGTTCTTATGGATACTCGTTCACCTGAACCAATTTGGTTTTTCTTTTCTAATTTGTCTTAAGTTTCTTTTCAAAGGTTTAATGAACTCTTTGGATCACTAGAGAGTTGTAAATTAGCAAATTGTCCGTTCAGAAATGATCAGGTTTGTGAAATAGTTCTGAATCCTCACTTGGTTTGACTGGTTCTTTTCCTGGTTTTCCTTAGCTCAAAAGGGCGGGTTTTACACCGCCACTCTCCCGGTTTATTAAAGGGTTTCCCCTTATTATAATTCGTAAAGAGTAAGGCGTCCTTTAAACCTGCACCATTTCCTGGAATAGCATAATCAAAACTGCATGAAATTTTAAACTTTACATACCTGTCTTACAGGCATCTTAGTTGATTGTCTTTCAGGGTAGGCTTTCCGGGATTTCCTGAAAGGGATATAAGCGAGGAGGTGAGTACCACTACTCAGTGAATGGGTTTTTATAGGTCTACTTTTAACATTTAAGAAAAACATTTATATGGAGTGTGCCAGACTCCTTTCTTTTCAAAAATACCTTCATTTAAAATTTTGGGTTTTTTCATTATTTCTTAGTTACCGGTGTGTCATCACCCAACACACATGATTCATCATGAAGGTTACACACATTCGCAAGTAAGTATCACTACTGAATCCGCTAGTGGCTTCGGAGCAACTTTTCCTGCCACTCGGATAGAAGTACGACCACATCTACCCTGGGAATGAGTGAATGTCTGCAACATCCGACCCACAATCCCGAAATCACTTCTTCGTGTCCGTATGAGAATAGAGACCTCATCCTATCCCCACCCCGGTCTCATGCACTTGGTGCTACTCCAGATTTCGCACTGACACCTGGAATGACAATCTGCCTTTATACTCACCGGGTCGTCCAGGGCCCTTAGGACACATCACTACCTCTCAGGGGCATCTTGATGATCCCGTACTCATAGTGCATGCACAAACAATGTTTTCTTATCAAGCCATGTAATATGTGGTGCCACTGGTCCAACGGCCTCGACTCTCAACTCAACCTGCAGTTGTTTGTCTTTACTAGTCCGTCGACCTATCATGTCGCACTGCCGCTAGTTGACTGAGCATGTCGGTCCTATCTTGGTACCATGGCCAAAAAATTCACTTATTAAGTTTTATAACACATATATCATGTTCGTTTATGAGCTCCTGCTCGTGCCAACTAGCGTTGGGCCCACTATATGAGATTTTCAAAAAACTGAGCATTTTAGCCCTCAAGTTCCAAAATCGAGGCCCCCGGCCTATAAGAACTATTCGAGCTCCTGTCAAGAAGGTCTCTAAAATAATTTAAGTATTGGCACACAGTAAGGGGAGAACACTTCCGACAAAATAGGTTTTCACTGTCCGTTATACCAACCGATATAAGGAAATCTCCGTTCATAATTGATGAATGGGTTTTCAACTTCCTTCGAGGAAGTCTCATCATACCAATCGGGTATAATCTACTTACAACTGGTAAGTAGTTTTTCCGCATAATTTTCACAACACTTTCTCTAAGTGGTGATGATTAAAATATCACTAAAGAGTGGGTTTTTATACCGAGGTACTTATCATCCCCTACCGGGTATGATATAAAATTTCCACTCACAACCGGTAAGTGGTTTTTATCTTTAGGTTGTGCTCATCATCCCAACCGGGTATGATGTTAGTAAACCCACTCACCTGTTAACGCAGTGAATTCCACTTGACCAGTTCTTTGTATAAACATGAGCTCGTCCATGCTAGCGTTCCTGGTATTTCACGTTCATACATGATATGAACATCGTTGTTCATTATTACTCGGCATAACGACCTTCATTCATTTCCAATGAATGAGAAAACCCAAACTTTTAGTTATTAGCAATTAGGTCCCTAAAGTTATTTCCCTTTAACTTTAAGTCCCTAATGTCGGTTTTTCCTCAAATTGAGTCCCGTAACTATTAAAATTTATCTCGAGACCTCAATTTATTCAATTCACCAAAAGGGGGTTTAATTTCCCAAATTTCTAATTTGGTCCCCCAATTTTTCCAAAATTACCATTTTGCCCTTCCTTTACAAAAATGGTAAGTTTTGCCCCAAAAATTCCAAAATTCCTCAATTAGTCCTCCAACATTATTTTCATGCCCAATTGACCCTCAATTTCATAAAATTGCATTTTGGTCCTTTGAATTTCGAAAATCCCCAATTTTTCCCCCAATTTCAACTCTTCAACACTACTGAATTTTATTTCATAAAATTGACTGATCAAACACTTCTAATTATTGAAATTGGAGTTGAAATTGAGTTCTTGCATGTTCATACAATTCTAAAAGACTTTGAATCACAGATTTTAACGTCGGAACGAGCTCAAACGGAGCTTCGTCGGAAAAGAGACTATAGAGAGAGAAATCTTCGATTTCTCACTAGTGAGGGCACGACGGTCCGAGTTTTCGACGTAGGCAGATAGTTCTCATCTTGAGATTCATCCTAGAATTAAGAATCGCATCAATTGATGCCGAATTGAGTTAGAATTTCATTATTGAATTTCTACCGGTTCTCTCTCTAACACCGATGGGAAATTGTCGAGTGGAACCAAATTGGCTTACCTTTCAGTCCTAATTCGGCCGTGGGAGGGCGGAGGAAATGTTGGGAAGGCTTGGTTTGGCTTAAGTGGGGCTCGAAATGGCCAATTTCAACTCAGTCAAAACAGGGCAGCTTCGGTCCGCCGGAGGTGCTTCACTATTCCATCATGTTGGCGCTTCTCTAGTGATTCTCAGATTGACTGAAGATTGCTATCAGATAGTTGACTTCTCCCCGGTTCTAAAGAGTCTGACCTTTCCTTCCGAGTTTAAGAAAAATTTTCAAGTCGAAGCTCTGGTTTAAGCTTCACCGGGAAATAGAGCAGTAGAGAGAGGGAGAGAGAGAAAAGTTTTTGGGTGTGAGGAGAATGAATGGGGATGACCTATTTATATAGGTAAAACCGTATATTAAATGGGAGAGATTTATTACTAGTATTAATATTGCCATATATTATTGGTATTAATTACAATAATTTAATTTTGATATTAAATTATTTGTATTAATTATAATAATTATATATATATATATTAATTTATGGCTATTTATGATAAGGCGTACCTTCGCATAAAAAGTTTTGACCGAAATTTCGGGTTACAAAAAAAATGATACTTCCCAAGAGGTCACCCATCCTCACACTACTTTTGAGCAAGCACACTTAACTTCAAAATTCTTATGGACACTTGTTCACCTGAACCAATTTGGTTTTTCTCTTCTAATTTGTCTTAAATTTCTTTTCCAAGGTTTAGTGAACCCTTTGGATCACTTGGGATTTGTAATTTCCTAAATTGCCCATTCACAATTGGTTGAGTTTGTGAACCGGTTCGATTTTCTCATTCGGTTTGACCGATTCCCTTCCTAGTTTTCCTTAGCTCAAAAGGGCGGGGTTTATAGGGACAGTGAAATTTTTGTCGGAAGTGCTCTCCCCTGACAGTGTGCCAATGCTTAAAATTTATTTCGGGAATGAGAGTCGGATGTCACAAACATCCACTCATTCTTAGGGTAGAACTGGACGTACTTCTATCCAGGTGGCCAGTAAAGTTGCTCCGAAGCCACAAGTGGGTTCAGTAATCGTGTTGACCTACGAATGTGTGTAACCTTCATGATGAAGGATGTGTGTTGGGTGATGACACACCATGGTTAAAAAGAAATGGTGATAAATCCAAATTTTTAAATGAATGAATTTTTTAAAGGAGTTTGGCACACTCAAATATAAATGTTTTTCTTGAAAGTCAAAACATTTAGAACCCATTCACTGAGTAGTCGTACTCACCCCCTCCCTTATATCCCTTTCAGGAGATTTTGGAAAGCCTACCCTTAAAAGACCATCAACTAAGATGCCTGTGATACAGGTATGATAAATCTAAATTATTATGCAGTTTTGTTTATGTTATTCTTGGAAAAGGTGCAGGTTTAAAGGACGTCTTACTCTTTACAGTCTATAATAAGGGGAAACCCTTTAATAAACCAGGAGAGTGGCGGGTTGATCACGGGGATCCGACCAAACAGGGTCGGGGTGTGACAAAACCTCTCTTAAACCAAGAGAGTGACGGGCTGTTCACGGAGATCCAACCAAACCGAGTCGGGGCATGACAACTAGAATTCTAGTTGCATCCCTTTCTGGGGTATCCTTTGTGCCCCTTCTCCCTTTAGACATTTAAACCCTTCCTCTGAATGTCCTGGGTGTGTCTATTATTTTATCAATTATTTTTCCCTCATTCTTAATGTCATGATTAAGCATTCCTACTCGAGGAGAAGATCATGTGGTGAATCTGGCCTCCCATTTCTTTTTTCTTTTTTTGTGTATGTGATGGTCCTTTAATCTATCCTTAACTCTCCCTTCCATATGATCGCAAAACGGTGCATAATATGACATGGATGGTCATCTTACGACCCATCTTTTGCTCACTTTTTTCATTATTACATTTGCTCTCACCACGGATAATTTCGTATGGTCCATCTACTATTTCCCTTCCATGGACCTATCTTTGATCTCATGTTCTTCCACATGGACCTACCTTCTTTATGACCATTGGTTTTCCGAGAATCTTATGCTTTAAGTATTTACCAGAACTTTACCAATCTCCTTATTGGTCATTCTTGATCCCAATTATCGAGTTTCCTCATCACTTCACAACTTGTCTAACTCATTTCGTACTTCTTCCATTTGTTTGGATTTATCCTTCCTTAACGATTCCTATTCCTTGGTTTACTTGTGCTTGTTTGTGGCCATTTTATGGTTATTCCCTCTGTTACTTATGAGGGGTCCTTTATGGCCATTATTTGCCCCTTTGGGCTCTTCCATAGGAATTCCCTTTGTTTGTCCTAGTTTCTGCTCTCGTACTTCGAAGTTGGGACTTCCCTCCTTGAAGTTAGGTGTCCAACCTTCTTATCACTTCTTGGAGGTTTCTTCCCTACGTGTCCTTACACCACTTTTTGGTTTGGGTGCATTCGTATGCTTCCAATCATCTCCCAAATTTATATTTCCCTTTTTTTAAAATCTATTTCCTATCCAAGGAATTTATGTTACTAGGTTCTCATTTTGTGTATTCCATCCTATGCCTCGTCGTCTTAAGCTCCATTAAGCGAGGTGGACTAAACCCATTCTTCTTAATGCTCAAATGTTCTTATCATTGTTCCTTTAATTGGGTCAACTATTACCTTCATTTCCCTAGGTACTCTTCATTTCTCCCCTTTAGGGGTATTTTCCTTAAATCCATCATTACAGACATCCAAAAAAAATTTATGGCATCCTTTGATGCCACCTCCTCGTTTACCCATTGCCTTGGGATTATCTTCCTTCTTTGAATCTCCCGAGTACACCTTGGTACTCGGTCCTAATTTCCACTTGTGTTATATTTACAATTTTCCTTTCTTAAATGAAGTCCAAGATTTCTTGACTTTCTTGTCATTGATGTTAACGAATCATTTTTTAATAATGACCCATAGGTCATGTTTTGACCTTTGTACTACGGAGTTTTCAATTCCCCAAAACTTAGTATTTCTCCTTGTATTCTTTCCGGTCAATCCTTCCCTATAGCTAAGGATCTTCCTAGTCCATCCCTTTCTTATTCTTTCTTCACCCATCTCCCTTAAAGGGTTTTTTTTCCTTTACTCAAATTTTTGAGAGAGATTTTTATTCATTTATTGCATTAGCTGCCAATATGGCTTATTACATAAGTAAAGCAAAGTAAAGTACACTAGTTTTTCCCTTTTAACTATCTCTATAATCCTACATATTGACTAACCAAGAGTTCAGTAATGGCGGGTTACAGGACTCTGCATCTGAAGGCTTGGGGTGTGGTGTGAAACCCAGCCTCTCGAACCAAGGAAACTAGGAATTTTCAAGAGTAAACCAAGAACCTAAGTGAACCAGAATCAGTAAATAAGGGTAAAAATGGGAATTTGGAAAATCCCAAGTAGCCAATAAATCAGAAAAATCATGGAGAATGACCATGAAAAAGATTGGTGTGAAAATCGGACTAGTTCAAGGTGAACCAGACCAGAACTGGATCAAATCGAATTGAACCATGAAAAACTAGTTCAATGATTCATTTTTCAATGTAGCTTAAGAATGTCAAATTGGAAAATTGAAACCACATTAGATAGAAAATGAATTTAGAGTAATTTACAATTTTTGAATTTTTTGGAAAATCGTTTGAATCTGACCTGAACCGACTGATTTTCGATTTCGGGTCACCGAACCCAATCGAGTCAAACCGGTCAACGGTCCAGCCAGTCAACGGACCATTGCTATTTTAGTGCCTAGTCGGAAGGTGCGACTAATTAGTGCATGACAGGGGTGAAGTGCGACCAATCAACCACTCAATCATCATCAAGAAGCACTAACCAATTAAGCGTGGCATGTGTCCTTGGTCAACAATCAAAGAAGGAAAACCCATGTCAGTGACAACCGACCAATAGGAGAGTGACACGTGTCCTAGTCAACGGTCAACAAAAATACGATTAACAGCTACATAGACACAAGCAGCCAATGAGAGGCTGCTACATGTCCGGTCAATAGGTCAACTGCTAACAAGGCTATTGCGTAGGAGGTAGTGTCAGTAAAACTAACCAATCACGAAACGCCATGTGGCAAGTCCACACGTGCAAAGCTCACACGCGTGGAATAGTGTTGTCTCCTTCCTTTAGATGACAACACTATTCATGGAAGGATTTCACTTTCCATTTCTAGGGAGGGAATATTCCCTTTGACAATGGTAGTTTCTAGAGAGGATAGGCTCAACCAATTTGGAAACCGGTAGAGTAAAAGGTCCCTAAACTCCCTATATAAAGTGCTCCCATCAATTCATCTTCCTCATCCCTCAAATGTTTGGAGAAGAAGAAGTGCTCAATTTTTTGGCAAAGCTCAAACAACAGCTCTGACTTGGGCATTTTTGTCCACTTTAGAAGGCAAATTTAGGTTCTTTAGAATACTGAGAAAGTTAGCTACACGACGACAACCTCCATTCAGCTCGAGGATTGTCGGAGAAGGTCCAACGAGCTCGCACAGTACCGTCGTTCCATAGCGGTCGGCTAATCGAGTTGATTGAGCTCAATTTGAGCCATTCCCAGACCAATTCCATCAAAACCAAGGTCCCCACACCAACCCTAGAGTTGTCTGACCTTCCCTGAGCTCCGCCGCCCTCTGCGGGATAATTTTGTTCATAGTGCGCCTATATTGAAATTTAAATTATGAAATTCACACTACTCATGCCACCAATTGAGGTGTGGTTTGATCTAGGAAGGATCACCAAAAAGAGAGCTATCTATTGGAATCAAAAGCTCCGATCGTTGGTTCTTTACCGGTGAGTAATTGAAGCTTTCCCTCTCTAGAACTATTTTCCAATGAAGCTTCGTTTGAGTTCATTTATAAGCTAAATGAAGTGTTTCAAATCTCGAAATGATGAGGGAAACATAGGGAAAATGATTCCGATCATGAATGGGAACACTTGCCCAAGTTTGGGTGGTCAATTGAATGAAACAAGTTTTCGGGGTTAAATGGCAATTTTTGGGAAAATTGGGCAATTTGGGAATTTTGTGAAAATTTTGGGGCCGAATTGTAATTCAAGGAAATTGGGGGATTTTCATGAAATTGACTCCCAATTGAGGTCCAATTGGTTAATTGGATGAAATTGATGACCAATTGGTAATTTTGGAAAATTAAGGACCTAAGAGAGATATTGTAAACCTTAGGGGCCTAACGTAAAACAATTTGAGCCATAGGGACCTAAGGTCAAGATTTTGAAGTCTAAGAACTCAATTGCTATAAGGCATAATTAAAGGCCTTGTATGACAAATTGTACACATGGGAACACTCAAACCATATAGGAATTTGTTGTACGCATACTTATGCAAAGTGGCACATTTGAGATTTGGAATTCAACTAGGACGAACACGTCACAATTATCAGGTATGTGGGATTTTTCAACATCATACCCGGTTGGGGTGATGTGCACCTTTTCTAAATTAAAAACCATTGTGAGTGGAGTTTTCTTGGCATCATACTCGGTTGGGGTGATGAATGCCCTCTTTGAAAATTGAAAACCCCTTTCTAGAAATGGTCTCCCCTAACCGTGTGCAACCACTTAAATAATTTGGGAGACTTTTCTGATGAGATATGGGACAACTCCAATTGGCCGAAGGCCTCGATTTTGAACTTATAGAGCCTAAGGCCTAGTTTAAAAAAACTTGTAAAATGGGCCCAATGCTAGTGGGCATGGGTTGGAGCCCATAGACAAATATGATTAAAGAACCATGAAAACATTCATAATCGACTAATTGTGTGAATCACCACGGTGCCAAATTTGGATCGACAAACTCGATGGGCTAGTAGGGGTTGAGCTAAGGCCAAGTCGACGGACCGGTTAGGCTAGCAGCTATGGAGACAAAGCTGGGAGATGGTGTCATTGGCACCAAAGTTAATGGATCATAATCCTAAGACTATTATTTGTGCATGCACTTTTATACGGAGCCATCGAGATGCCCAGTTGGAGTAGTTTTGGTTCTAAAAGCTGCTGGACGACCTGGTTGCGATAAGGGTACTTTTGTTGTCTAGTGAGTCGTGAAGCTCGAAGTAGCTTCCTACAAACTGGGACCGAGGTGGGGTTAAGAGAGGTCTCGTCCCACATACCGGACACGAAGTATATTTGGGTGTGAGGGTTAGACAATTGATGTCCACTCAGACTCTAGATAGAAGTTGAAGACTTCTATCGGGTGGATAGTAAAAACGCACTGATCTACAAGTGGGTGTAGTCATAAATGCATCTCGTGAATATTTGAACCCTTTTTTGATAAAGGGCATGTGACTGTTTGCTAAATACCCACCAAGCAAGGGGGTGTTAAAAGAGCTAAACTCACATACTAGTGAACTAAAATGATGATGAGAAAATTGATTTTGAAAACTCACCCTAACACCTACTCACTGAGTTGTATAAACTCACCCCCTCCCTCTTAACTTTTTTTTCAAGAAAGGAGATGACCCTTAAGCTATGTTTGGATTAAGGAGTTTGAAGGGATTTGTACGAGTGGAGAAATCTCTCATTTGGTAAAAAATGGAGGGGTTTGGAGGAGTTTGGAGGGGTGGAGAATCACCTTCAATCCCCTCGAAACCACTTCATTTATACTATGGGGTATTTAGAGAAATTGTGTCATTTATTGCTTAAATTACATTAATATCCTAATTTATTTTTTATATTATTATTTCTTTATTTTCTTATTTATTTTTATTCTTATATATTTTAAATAAATTTATATAATAATAATAATATTTTATATAAAATTATATAATATAAATATATAATACAAATATTATACATAAAAAATTATTGTACAAAATGTATTTAATATAATTTAATTATATATAGTAGATAATAAATTATTTAATTTAATTAAAAGGGTAAATTTATTTTTCTAATTTTTTATTAATAATCATTCACCTCACTTCACCTCCATATAAACTATTGATTATTAAAAAATTTTAAGACCTCCAAATCCATCACTTAACTTCCCATTCGAACACCTCCGAACACTTCACCTCTCAATTCCTCTAAACCCCCACAATCCAAACATAGCCTTAAAGAACCCTGAGGCCAAACCTTTAATTCAAGCATTTTAAAATTTTAAGTTATTAAGTTTTATATAATATTATTCCAGGGAACAATGACATAAGATATGCTTGACTCTTAGCGATCTTGGAAGTGGAGACTCTTCTAGGACCAACAGGAGTGGTGGGTTGCTCACGGGGTTCCGACCAAACTAGGTCGAGGCATGACAACTGTAGTGGTATCAGAGCCATGTTCCCTCGAATTCATTATCGAGACAATATTGTCTAGAACTAAATAAAAATTATCCACCTTGTAGGAAGATGAGCCCAAAAACTCTCCAATGCCCGAGTTATAGTAGAAGCCACAAAGGACCATGCAGGGATGTAACATGTCACATCATGTTTTCAGTAACCCGAAATTAAAAAAAAAAAACATACCAGCACTAATACACCAGATCCCATCAGAACTCCAAAGTTAAGCTAGGAAGTATTAATGAAAAGTGTTGTTTTGACCGAAATAAATAAATATCTAATAAATTTCTTTGATAATTATGTGAAATTACCTTAATTAATATTAATCATAAGCCCCTATCATAAATACCCATAAATTAATACCTACATTTAATTATTAGAATTAATACCCATAAATTAATACCTACATTCAATTATTGGAATTAATACTAATAAATACCCATCAATTTCCAATTTAATGAGAATAATGGCAACATTAATAACCATAATGTAGTAATAAATCTTTCTCATTAATAAACAATTTTACAAGCTCATCCCCATTCATCCTCCTCACACTTGAAAACTCCTCTCTCTCTTTCTCAACTGCTCCATTTTCCGGTGAAGCTCAAACCAAAAGCTCCAACTTGGGCATTTTTCTCAACCTCAGAAGGAGAGGTCGGGCACTTTAGACTTTGGGGGAAGTCAGCTATCTGATAGCAACTTCCATTCGATATGAGGATCACCGAAGAAGTGCTGACATAATCAAACAATGAAGCAGCTCCGGCGGAGAGAAGCTGCCTTGTTTCGACCTAGCTAAAATTGGTTGAATTCAGCCCTCATCTAGCCAAACCAAGCTCTCCCAACATCAGCACAACCCTCATACGACCTTAACGAAGCTGAAAGGTCAATAGTAGGAATTTTTTATCCTAGAAGGTACTTTAGGAAGAGAGCTACGTTTCCCGATAGAAAGCTTAGACTATCACATCTCTGACAGGACAAGTGTGTTCGGAACGCCAACAAGAGAAAGCTCGTGTCAACTTGGAAAACCAACCGAAGATAAACACGTCACGGTTAATGAGTGAGTGGGCATATTTAACGTCATACCCGATTAGGATGATGAGCACTTTTATTAAATGAAAACCTACTTACCAGTTGTGAGTGGGAATCTTATACATCATACCGGTTGGGTTGATGAGCACCTTTTCTACATTGGAAGCCATCGTGAGTGAGCATATTTAACATTATACTTGGTTGGGGTGATGAGCAATTTTAAAAGTTAAAAACCAACTTACCGATTGTGAGTGGGAATCTTATACATCATACCGGTTGGGATGATGAGCATGTTTATTTAATGAAAACCCACTTACTAGCTGAAAAGGATTCATGACCAAACTTAAGTCATGGAAAGGATTAGGTAAGCCCCTCACAAGGAGGTTAAGAAATCCCGAAGCAAAAAGGATCTAAACCCCCTAATGAAATACACTTGTAACGAGATACAAGTAGGAATAGGGATAGGGTACAAAGGATGTGCCCACAAGATTCCCAAAGAAATGGGTAAACATGAAGGATGGCATCAAAGAACATTATAATGTTGCCCTAGGAATAATACCAATAAGGACGAATAAAAAGGGAAATTTCTGGAAGAGAAGAAGCCTACCAAGGAAGGGAGTCTTAGAAAGGTATATATCCCAACGGAGAAGTGATGGACCCAATTGAATTGGGATGAGAAGATAAGCTTGCAAATGGAATGTAGGGTAAGGAAAAAGGACCAAATACAAGGGAAGCATACTCACGTGGGCCCAAGGAGTAAGTTAAACCAAAGGAACAGACGAGCAAGAAGATAGCATCAAATGATGCCATAACAGGTGGGGATGGGCGGAATACCCATAATAAAGGAATAAAAGGAAAGGATATCTAAAAACCCTTGGAGAAGTATGCACTACAATTAAGAGGTGACTGAAGGAATAACAATAGACATCAAGAGTGGTTGTAGTCCACATTCACTTAATAGAGATTAAGATTGGACGATTGGGTATAGCATGGAGTACACAAAATAAGACTGAAAAATCGAAAGTTCCTCATAGAGGAAATAAAGATAAAAAATGGAAATTCAAAGTCGGTAAAAGATTGAAAATGGATGAATGCACCAATATAATAGGGGTGTAGGATATGAATGAAGGGAACCTTCCAGGAATGGTGAGGTGGTCGGATATATAGTTCTAAAGATCAAAGTCTCTACTCTAAAGTGCAAGACTAGAGAATGAAATCAATAAAAGTAACCCCTCCAAGTGAGTTCAAGGAGTCAATAAGTAAACTATGAGGAAGTAGCCCAGAATGAAGAACAGTGAAATGGTCACGAATGAGTAGGGATGGACTAAGAAACAAAAATCCTTAGGTAAGGATACCATAGGATATGAGGAAGGACATGTAGGAGGAAATCCCAAGTATGACGGTAAGTTATGAAGTAATCAGGAAGCCTGATGGTTGGAACCGGGAATGCTCAATAAGGAGGTTGGTAGGATGGACAAATAAGGAGAGCCCAAACGGTCATGAAAGGCATGATGTCAAATGTAAAGGGACGATTGGATAATGTTAAAGGTAGTTAAGGAATACTACTAGGTGATAAGAAGGGATGAAGCCATACAATCCCTAAAAAGTTAGAAAGTCAGGAGCAGTTATCGGGGGAATGTTCTAGAAATATAATGGACAAAGACAGTTCTATAACATGTCATGCTGCAAGGGGGCATGTAGTTCCTACAGTCCCAAGAAAGGATAACTTAAGTATGAAAGAATGGATTAAATGACCAATATAAGATGAAAAAGGGGATAACGCCAAAACCCGCAAAAAACAAGAACGAAAAGCCCAAAGGAATGCCAAGCTAAAGAGTTTCAACGACCAAGGAAATAAATAGACACGGGGATGGTTAGACATTTTAGAACTCCCAATCTTATGATTTGGACAAAAACTCTCAAGAGGAAGGGTCTTACCCATAAGCCACATAAAGAATTGAATCCAAGGAATTACCTTTGGACATGGGGGTAAGACAAACTGATGGTAAAGAGTTCCATGGAGTAAGTGGATAATTTCAAGGAAAAGAAATCCCTTAAGCACATTATCTAAAGGGCTAAGTGAAACAATAACTATAGTGGCAGTATATCAAATCGAATCTCAAGTTGACATCAAGGAAAATTATTTTCAATGTAAAGGATGCATAAATAAGTTTTGGGGACAAAACATCTAAAAGGTGGGGAGATTTGTGAAACTCGTCCTCTCGGACCAAGGAAACTGGGAATTTTCAAGAGTTAACCGAGAACCTAAGTGAGCCGAAATTGGTAAAGAAAGGTTAAAATGGGAATTTGGAAAATCCCAAGTAGCCATTAAATCACTAAAATCATGGAGAAGGACCATGAAGAAGATTGGATGTGAAAACTAGACCAGAATCGAATTGAACCATGAAGAACATGTTAAGTAATTCATTTTTCTAGGTGGCTTAATAATGTCAAATTAGAAAATTGAAGCCAACATTAAATAGAAAATGAATTTAGAGGAATTTAGAATTTTTGAATTTTTGGAAAATCGATCGAATCGGGCCTCAACCGATCGATTTTTTATTTTGGATCATCGAACCCAGTCGAACTGAACCGGTCAATGGACCGCTGCCACGTCATTGCCATGTCAGTAGGCATGACCAATCAACACGTGATACGTGGTGAAGTGCTCCTAGTCAGCTGCTCAGTCAACGCCTAGAAGCACTGACCAATTAGAGCGTGACACATGTTCTTGGTCAACGGTCAGCAATGACTGACCAATAGGAGAGTGACGTGTGTCTCGATCAATGATCAGCAGAAATATGATCAATAGACATAAGCAACCAATGAGAGGTCGCCACGTGTCCAATTAACAAGTCAACAACTAACTAGGCTGCTGAGAAGGAAGCTGCATCAGCAAAACTAGCCAATCACGGAGCGCCACATGGAAAGTCCGCACGCTACAAGGTCAAATGGCAATTTTTGGGAAAATTTGGCAATTTGGGAAAAATTGGGGGGCCGAATTATAATACAAGTAAATTGGGGGATTTTCATCAAATTGACTCCTAATTGGGGTCCAATTAGTTAATTGGATGAAATTGATGGCCAATAGGAAATTTTTGGAAATTAAGGACCAATTGGTAATTTTGGAAAATTTAAGGTCTAATTGGTAATTTTGGAATATTAAGGACCTATGAGAGATATTGGAAACCTTAGGGACCTAATTTAAAACAAATTGAGCCATAGGGACCTAAGGTCAAAATTTTGAACTCTAAGGACTCAATTGCTATAAGGCATAATTAAGGGCCTTGTATGGCAAATTGTACTTATGGGAACACTTGAACCATATAAGAACTAATTATATGAGTACTTGTGGAGAGGGGCACATCCGAGATTTGAAATTCAACTCAAACGAACATGCCATAGTTACCGAGTAAGTGGGATTTTCCAACATTATACCCAGTTGGGGCGATCAGCACCTTTTCTCAATTAAAAATCACTATGAGTGGAGGTTTTTCACCATTATACCCGATTGGGGTGATGAATGCCCTCTTTGAAAAATGAAAACCCTTTTCCAAAAATGATCTCCCTTGACTGTATGCAACCACTTAAACATTTTGGGAGACTTTTCTGATAAGAGCTGGGATAGCTCCAATTGGTCGGAGGCCTCGGTTTTGAGCTTATATGTCCTAAGGCGCAGTTTTAAAAAACTTGAAAAGTGAGCCCAATGTGGGCACGGGCTGGAGCCCGTAGACAAATATGATTAAAGAGCTATGAAAACTTTCATAATCAACTAATTGTGTGAATCGCCACTGCGCCAAATCCGAACTGACAGACTCGATGGGCTAGTAGCTATTGTGCCAAGGACAGGTCGGTGATTCGGTTATGCTAGCAACTATGGAGCCAAAGTCGAGAGTCGGGGCTGTTGGCACCAAATATAATGGATCAAAATCCTAATATAGTTGTTTGTGCATGCACTATGATATAGAACCATCAAGATGTTCAGTTGGGGTAGTGTTGGTTCTAAGGGCTACTGGATGACCTGGTTGCGATAAGAGCAGTTTTATCATCTAGTGAGTCGTAAAGCTCGGAGTAGCTTCCTACACACTGAGACTGAGGTGGGGTCAGGAGAGGTCTCGTCCCACGTATTGGACATGAAGTATATTTGGGTCTAAGAGTTGGATAATTGATTTCCACTCAGACTCTAAGTAGAAGTTGAAGACTTCTATTGTATGGATGGTAAAGATGCACCGATCCATAAGTGGGTGCAGTCATCGTAACTGCATCTTGTGAACGTTTGAACCCTTTATGATAAAAGGCATGTGATTATTTGCTAAATACCTCCGAGCAAGGCAAAGTTTTAAAAGAGCTGAGCTCACATACCATGAACTAAAATGATGATGTGAAAATTGATTTTGAAAACTCAACTTAACATCCGCTCACTGAGTTGTAGAAACTCACCCCCTCCCTCTTAACTTTTTTTCAAGAAAGGAGACAACCCTTAAAGAACCCCAAGGCCAAACCTTTAATTTAGGTATTTTAATTTATTAAGCTATTAAGTTTTGTATAATTCTATTCCAAAGAATAATGACAGAAGATACGCCTGACTCCTAGCGGTCTTGGGAGTGGAGACTCTTATAGGACCAACAGGAGTGGTGGGTTGCTCATGGGGTTCCGATTAAACCAAGTCGGGAAGTGACACGTGATGTCAATTTCTTTGGTGGGCAAGGTCCTTTATGGTACCTCCCACACCTAGCACATGGGTTCATGCTTGGTTCTTCCTATTTCGATGAAGATGCCTCGCTTCAAGCTCTCTTGACTTCATGACTGACGGCGACCCCAAACATTTCCAAGACTGTGGCCTCATACTCATAAGCCCGTTGCATTTGATTCACTAGATCTGGATCACCTCAAACTGGTGGTAGTTTATGGAAGACCCTTACCTAGTTGGCGTAGTCTTTCCAAAAGTTCTTCTCGGCCTCTTCTTTAGCCGAGGTTAGTCTTGGGTTCTAAGGTGAAGGGGTTTCATCTTCCATCGAGCGTTGGGGGTTTCTCATCATTCTCCCTTAGGTTGTTAGTGTCTTTCCAAGGGGTTTACATTTATTAGGGTCCAAGGTTTTTAAAAAACTTGTTTGGAAAATTGTGCTCTAATACCACTCAAGTTATCACACCCAAACCGATTTGGTCAAAGTCATGTGATCAACCTGCCACCCTTTCTTGAGTCACCATGGTATCTCTACCAAGATGGTTCAAGAAAGGTAAAGGCTTACTAGTATATATGTTTTCCATAACAAATTTACAAAACGTCATAGATATAGTTACCTTAGAGATTTTGCTTTGCCCTTTGGGCTTCAACTCTACTTGGCGTAAAAGTTTCCCTGAAAGGATTTTGAGGAAAGGTGTGCGTTTCATAACTTAGTGAGAGGTAATTTCTACAACATACTTTAGGAAAATGTTTTTTTGGTCGTTTCATTATTTAGAACCATGATTTGTATTGTTTGTCATTCAACGCCCACCCTTTTATCATAAAAGGGTTCATCCAGTCACAGAGCAGTCCCCGACTACCCCACTTGTGGTCCGGTAGTAGAAGGTCACACCTTCTACCAATAGTGCATGTCATGCCTCGGCCCAGTTTGGTCGGATCCTCGTAATCAACTCGCCACTCTCCCAGTTTATTAAAGGGTTTCCCTTATTATAAATCGTAAAGAGTAAGGTGTCCTTTAAACCTGCACCTTTTCCTAGAATAACATAATCAAAACTGCATAACATTTTAAATTCACCATACCTGTCTCACAAGCATCTTAGTTTATGGTCTTTAAGGGTAGGCTTTCCGGGATTTACTGAAAGGGATATAAGGGAGGGGGTGAGTACGACTACTTAGTGAATGGGTTTTCAAAACCTTTAACTTTAGGAAAAAGATTTGTTTTGGAGTGTGCTAAACTCCTTTCTTTCAAAAGTCCTTTGATTTCAAATCTCGATTCTTGCCACCATTTCTTTATTTAATCACGACGTGTCATCACCCAACACACATCCTTCATCATGAAGGTTAAACACACATTTGCAGGTCAGTACGTCCATTGAACCCACTTATGGCTTCAAAGCGACTTTACCGACCACCCAGATAGAAGTACGTCCACTTCTACCTTGAGAATGAGTAGATGTTCGCGACATCCGACCCTCAATCCCGAAATCAATTCTTCATGTCCGTATAAGGATAGAGACCTTATCCCGTCCCCACCCTAATCTCATGTACTTGGTGCTACTCCAAATTTCGCACGATCACCTGGTACGATGAACTGCTCTTATACCCATCAGGTCGTCTAGTGCCCTTAGTATGCATCACTAGCCCTCTTTGGCGTCTTGATGGTCCCGTAATCATAGTGCATGCACAATCAGTGTTTTCTTATCAGGCCATATAATTTGTGGTGCCACTAGTCCAATGGTCCCGACCCTCAACTCAACCCGTAGTTGTTTGTCTTGACTGGTCTATCAACCTGTCATGTCGCACTGCCGCTAGTTGATTGAGTATGTTGGTCCTGTCTTGGTACCATGGCCAAACAATTCCTTTATTTATAGTTTTATGGCACATAACTCATGTTTGTTTATGAGCTCCTGCTCGTGCCAACTGGCCTTGGGCCCACTGTACGAGATTTTTAAAATCGGGCATATTAGAGCCCAAGTTCCAAAACTGAGGCCCTCGACCTATAAGAGCTATTCGAGCTCCCGTTAAGAAGGTCTCCCAAATCGTTTAAGCATTGGCACACAGTCAAGGGAGAGCACTTCCAACAAAAATATTTTTTCATCTGTCCATTATACCGACTGGGTATAAGGACATCTTCGCTCATAACCGATGAACGGGTTTTCAACTTCCTTCAAGGAAGTTTCATCATACCAACCGGGTATGATCTACTTAAAACTGGTAAGTAGTTTTTCCGCATGTTTTTCACATCACTCCTCCAATTTTTGTTGTTTAAAATACCACTTAGTAGTGGGTTTTTATTTCAAGGTATTTATCATCCCCCAACTAGGTATGATATAAAATCTCACTCACAACCAGTAAGTGATTTTTAACTTTAAGTTGTACTCATCATCCCAACTGGGTATGACGTTAATAAACCCACTCACCCATTAATGCAGTGAATTCCACTAGATCGCTTCTTTGTATTCACGCGAGTTTGTCCCTGCTGGCATTCCTGGTACCTCGTGTTCCTAAACAATATGAACATATCGGTTCATTATCACTCGACTTAATAGCCTTCATTCATTCCAAATGAATGAGAAAACCAAACATTTATTTATTTGCAATTATATCCCTAAAGTTACTTATCTTTAACTTTAGGTCCCCAAATGCTAGTTTTCCTCAAATTAAGTCCCGAAACTTTTAAAATATATCATAGGACGTCAATTTATTCAATTTCACAAAAAGGGGTTTAATTTCCCAAATTTCCAATTTGGTCCCCCAACTTTTCCAAAATTACCATTTTGCCCTACCTTTACAAAAATGGTAAGTTTCACCCCAAAAATTCTAAAATTCCTCAATTGACCCTCTAACATTTTTATCATGCCCAATTGGCCCTCAATTTTAGGAAATTGCATTTTTTAAAATCACCAATTTTCCCCAATTCCAACTTCTTAACACAACCGAATTTGATTTTATCAAATTGACCGATCAAACGTTTCTAATTGTTAAAATTGAAGTTGAAATTGAGTTTCTACATGTTCAACGATTCTTTAGCAATTTGAATCGCAAGTTTTAACACTATGACGAGCACAAACGGAGCTTCGCCGGAAAATGAACTGTAGAGAGAGAAAGCTTCGATTACTCACCAGTGAGGGCACGGTGGTCTGAGCTTTTGATCTAGGTAGATAGCTCTCATCTTGAGGTTCATCTTATAATTAAGAATCATATCAATTGATGTCAAATTGAGTTAGAATTTCATCATCAAAATTCTATCGATTCTCCCTCTAGCACCGACCGAAAATTGTAGAGGGTAGCCAAATTGGCTTACCTTTCGGTCCTAATTCGGCCGTGGGAGGGCTGAGGAAGTGTTGGGAGGGTTTGGTTTGGCCTGAGGAGGGCTCAAAATGGCTGATTTCAACTCAGTTGAAATAGGGCAGCTTCGGTCTGCCGGAGCTGTTTCAATGTTCCATCACACCGGCGTTTCTCCGGCGACCCTCGGAGTAAACGGAGGCTACAGGCATGTAGCTGACTTCTCCTCGGTTCTAAAGAACCTAACCTCACCTTCTTTGGCTTGGAAAAGACCCTATATCAGAGCTCTGGTTCGAGCTTCACCGAAAAACTAAGCAACTGAGAGAGAGTGAGCTTTTCAGGTGTGGAGTGGATGAATGGGAAGGAGGTCTTTATATAGGAAGCTTGAGGACTCCTTGGCTATCCGATTGGTGCCTTATCACAGACATTGATGACCAGAAATGTATTGAACGGAGATATTTCTTCTTCGTCGGCGCTGCTTCAATTTTCCGGCAAGTGAATAGTGTTGTCATCTGAAGGAAAAAGACGACACTATTCCGAAGTGGACCGAACTGGTCCGAACTAGGTTTGAAGTTTAAACCGGTTAGTTCACCCCTCATTCGACCGAGTTTTTCAAATCTAAAACTTTGTAAATTCATCTAAATTCATTTTTTATCCAATGGTGGCCTCAAATCTAGAATTTGAATTATTTAAGCCATTTAGAAAAATGAATTTAGGATCTGGTTCAATAGTGGTTCAAACCAGTCCAAACCGGTTCGGATCCGATTCACCTAAACTGATTTGGTTTTCATCTCCAATTCCTTCACAAGTCCATTTCCATTACTTTTGTGACTCCTTAGGTCACTTAGGGTCTATAAATTTACCGGTTTACCATCTCTCTATCGGTTTCAATTCATAAACCGACTCGGTTCTTAAGCTGGTTTAATCCGATTCAGGTCTGGTTCACCTGAACCAGTTTAGTTTTTCTCTCCCACTTTGTTCTAAGGTTCCTTGCTAAGGTTTATAAATCTCTTTGGGTCACAAGGGAGTTAAATTTATCTAATTTTCTCGTTCTCCAATAAACGGGTTTGTGAACCAATTCGGTTTTCTCACTCGGTTTCACTGGTTCTTTTCCCGGTTTTCCTTAACTCAAAAGGGTGGGGATTACAGTCCGAATAAGACTTGCTGCCCATCCCTAATACCTCAATTTCTATTGTGTCCACTATTGTGGGACGAGACCTCCCCCCTGCTTCCTCGGTCTCAATGCGCATGAAGCAACCTAAGCTCCCTAACTCACTAAACAACAGACTTCCCTTATGCTCCCTAGGTCATCCAATAGCCCTTAGAACCAGCACTACCCCATACTGGGAGCCTCGATTGTTCTATATCTTAGCATGTACAACCATAAGTCTTTTTAGTTAGTACCTTTATCTTTGGTGTTACAAGCCCCATGGACCTATTGGCTTGGCTTCAACCCAATGACCACCAGCCCAACGAGTTCGATGACTCAGCTTCGGCTGGGTATCTACTAGCCCAATGAGCTCAACAATCCGGCCTTGGCTCAGTAGCTATATCACACAATTTATTAATTGTGAGGATTTTTGTAGGCTTATTACTCGACTAGTTATCAACGGGCTTGAGCTCATGCCCATTGGCCTTTAGCCCACTAGAGCAACTCTAGCTATCCTCAAAAATAACTCCCAAAAAGGCCAAGCAGGATCACACAGTCAGGGGAGACTATTTATGGAAAAATGGTTTTCAAATTTAAAACATGCACATCGTCCCATCCAGGACTGATGAAAAAATTTCCACTCACATGGTAATCGTGGCGTGTTCATCCAGGCTAGATTCTGATCAGTGATGTGCTCCTCTATACATGTACTCGGATAACCAGTTCCTACATGATCCGAGTATTCATATAAGGAAATTTGGCATAAAAATTCTCATTTAAAAGTTTATATTTTTACATTTAGGTCCCTAAGGTTCTCTTATTTCCATTCAAATGCTCCATTTTCCTTTAATTACAATTCGGCCCCCAATTTTCCAAAAATCCCCAAATTGCCCAAATATATCCAAAATTTACACTTTGACCCCCCCCCCCCCCCTAAATCTCATTTCATCAAATTGGCTGCTTAACTTGGTTAATTGCTCCCCTATCATAATGCTAACCATATTCCCTACCTTCCCATGATCAATCCATGCTTTAAATTACTCTAATCGGTAGCTCAAAAGGAGCTTCGTCGGAAAACTACTCACAGAGAGAGGAAACTTCGAATTCTTACCAGCTAGGTCTTGGTTGCGGGAGCTTTCGATTTGGGAATACTTGTGCTCATCGAAAAGGTCTTCCTAGGATCAAGAATTTCTCCAATCAATATCCCAAACATGGAGAATTTGATCAGTACAGTTTGGATAATTTCTCTCTCTAGAATTTTACTATTCGGACAAGTTAATGCATATTTAATTTACTCTTAAGCTTCGAGGAGGTCGGGTGTCAGTCTGGGAGAGTTGGGGGAGGGTTGATCTAGCTGTAGAAGGTTAGGAGTGACCGGAATTCAACTCGAAGTAAGTCGGCTATTTCATGACCGCTAGAGCAGCGGTACTATGCAAGCTCTCTCACACTCCTCCTGTGATCCTTAAGCCGAGTGGGGATTGCAACGAGGTAGAGGACCTCCTCCCAGTTCCAAAGACTTTAAATTCGCCTTCGAAGGTTTCAGAAAACTCCCATGCCAGAGCTCTGGTTTGTGTCTCATCGGAACTTGGAGTGCTCTATCTTCTTTTGCTGCCTAAGGGATGGGGTGGATGAACAAGAAGGGGCTCCTTATATAGGGAGTTCGACAACTGATAGGGCTACCAATCAATGTAAGACTCGACACCAGACTCACCCGTCCATGGCCGCAGTGGTAGATTCTTCGGTCACCGGAGACTCAATCTCCCTCTGATGATCCAATTTTTGTCATCAGCCTAAGGTTGAAGATGACTTTGTGCCACGCGTGCGAGCTTCACACATGCGAACGGCCATGTGGCATGTTGTAATTGGCTAGTTTTGTTGTTGCGGCTTCCCACTTAGCGTCCAAGACACACTTTGACTCATTCACCTGCCACGTGGCGACCTCCCATTGTTGGTCGTTCGTTCTAGTGTGGTTGCTGACCATGGTTAGTTGTTGACCGTGACACGTGGCATCCTCTAATTGGCTGATTTAAATCAATTATATTTCCCTCCAAATGCACTGTGTGGTTGCCACATGTCATCCTTTGATTGGCTAATTTAATATATCAAATTGCTCCATTGTGTTGCTGCCATGTGTCGGCCTCTGATTGGTTGAGACCATCTAACGTTGCTCTACCACGTGTCGACCTCTGATTGGTCGGTCGTTTCTCTAATGTCCTACTCGGCTGCTGACGTGGCATCCTTACCATGTGTTAGCTCCTAATTCGCCCATTTGGCTAATAAGGCTTCTCCTCATGACTGAGAACATGTGTCACTCTCCTATTGGTCAGTCATTGGTGACGTGGCTTTGACCCTTGACCAAGGACATGTGTTATGCTCTAATTGGTCGGTGCTTCCAAGCATTAACCGAGCAGCTGATTGGGCACACTTTACCAAACGTTGCTTGCTGATTGGTCACACTTACTGGCTGGGCACTGACTTGGGAAGCGGTCCATTGACTGGTTGGACCGTTCGATTGAACCATGTTCGGTGACCTAAAGTCGAAAATCAGCCGGTTCAAGCCCGATTTAACTAGTTTTCTAAAATCTAAATATTTCTAAATTCATTTTCTACCTAGTGGTGACTTCAAGTTCTCAATTTGACATATTTTAAGTCATTTAGAAAAATCAATCTTTGAACCCATTCTTCACGGTTCAGTCCGATTCTATCTGGTTCAGGCTCGGTTCACCATGAATTGGTTCACTTTTCTCATCCAATTTCATTCATGGTTCATTTTCTTGAGTTTTGGGTCTGTATTGGCTATTAGGGATTTTCCCATTTCCCGTTCTCGTTCTTATTTAACCATTTCTAGGTCATTCCAAATTCTGCTTTTCCTTTGAAGTTTCTTGGTTCCTTATTCCAAGAGGACGGGGTTTACATTCACCCATGCAACACAAAAATGTATCAAATTCTCAAAGAAGGATTCTAGTGGGCACACATGAAAAGGGACATTGTCGAATACATAGCTAGGTGTCTGACTTGCCAACAAATTAAAGTTGAACATAAGAAACTGGTAGGAATGTTGTAGCCACTCTCTATTCCCGAATGGAAGTGAAAAAAAATCACAATTGACTTCATGACCGGATTGCCTCCTTCCATAGGAGGACATGATGCAATATGAGTGATCATAGACTGACTTACAAAGGCTACTTATTTTCTACCTATTAGAGTGACATATCTAATTGAGAAGTTGGTCGGACTTTATTTTGTTGAGATTGTACAATTACATGGGGTACCAATATTCATCGTGTTGGATAGTGACACCCGATTCACATCCAGTTGGCCTAGACTGCATAGCTCAATGGGGATGAGGCTACACCCGAGTATTACCTTCCATCCTCAAATCGATGAGCAGACAGAACAAACCATACAGACCATGGAAGATAAGCTTCAAGCATGCCTGATGAATATCGAAAGAAGGTGGGAGGATTACATGTGCAATTGTGCCAAATGAAATTTGCTTAGAATAATAGCTACCAGACCAGTATTCAAATGACCACTTTTGAAGCCCTGTATGGAAGGAAAAAAAGGATGCCCCTATAATGGGATGAAGTGAGCGAGGATAAACTAAAAAGGGTGGAAATAATAAAGGATTCTATTGAAAAGATTCAGATTATAAAGAATCAACTCAAGCCTGCCCAGAATCGACAGAAGATCTACATAGATAACCATAGTCGTAAGGTAAGTTTTGATGTGGGTGATCGAGTATTTTTTAATGCTTCCATTTGGAAAAGAGTTATGCAGTATAATCACAAAGACAAGTTAAACCCAAGATATATCGGGTCATACCCGATAGCGCAAAAAGTTGGGTTGATTGCATACAAACTTCAACTCCCTCCAGAACTAGAAAAGATAAATGACATGTTTTGCATGTTAGTCTTACGGAAGTATGAGTTAGATCCAAGACATGTGTTGAACCAATCTCCACTGGAGTTAGAAGAAATATTAATATATTGAGTGCCCCTAGAGAGCATTATAAACCGCTAAGAAAAATAACTTCGGAGTAAAAAGATAAACATGATCAAAGTATTATGATGAAATGCTCTAACGGAAGAGGAGAGGTGGGAGCTTGAAGTGGCCATGATAGAAAAGTACTTGTACCTATTCTAAAAGAAATTGTACCATTGTAATAGGCTTTACAATATGTATGTAACCAAACCAAGGGTGGGAATCAAGCCAAAATGAGAATCGGTTCAAAACCTAAGTTATGAAAATGGATAAATACCATAAGAAGTAACATTATTTAACATCCTCTAATCATGAATCGAGGATCGGGTGAAACCTGATTGGGAACTGATTCGAATCAAGATTAAACTAACCTAAGCCAAGAAACTCTATAATATTTCCAAGGGATCTTAAAATAGGAAAAATAAAATATTTTAGCTCCATTCCATAAGGAATTGACAGGAGGATTTTTAAATAACTAAATTGGGTTAATAGCTCATCGGAAGATGGGTGAATTGACCAATGAAAGGTCAAAATAGCCAAACCAGTGAATTAATTCACTGAATCTCGGCATGTTATAGTGTGAACCAATTGCACGTGGCATTGTCTTGCGTGCAGGTGAAAAGATGCACACGTGCACCACATGCGTGTCATCTTTCTCGCCAGGCCAAGCAACCTAGAACCGACTCACGACCTATAACCGTACACCCTAATAACCACTCCTCACAAAATTTTCCCCTATAGCACGAGATGGTAAATCACTTAGAAAACTCGATTATTGATCAATATGCATGCTACAAAAATTAATACTAACATGAGAACTTACCCCTCTTTCAATTCATATGATTAATTCCAACTTTCATGGCCTCATATGAACAAATTTCACTTTGAAATTCTATAGAGAGATCCTCCGAAGACCACACAACAATCGAGAGCTTCGAGCCAAAAGTCTCTCCTCTCATACAACCAAAAAGAGGGATGTTGGTGTCCCTAAACTCGCACGAAGGTCGGTTTCCACCTCCTGTTGCCGACCCACACCGAAGATCCCTTTGTCACTGTCAACATGACAAAATAGTAATCGACCTCTTTCCTTCTAAAAAAGATCGACACAATTCGAAGCAAAGTTCCCCATTCACAAGCCATCTAAAATTCTTCCAAAAATCCCACGGGTGCCTCTCGACCCCAGTAACCAAACTCTGACAGCCCTCGGACCAAAGGGTAAGTCAAGTAATCACATTCCACTATGGAAGCTTGTGTAGTCCCCAGTTTTTTACACCCTTCTATAAATCGAACATTACATGCAACATAGAACACCTTTGAGTGTGACTAAGGTGTCACTAGGCTCGTGGGGAAGTCAGATTTCCATCTCCATTGGTGTCAACCACCATTTCTATCTCTCCGACTAGCTATAAACCTAAACGCGACTCTATGTAACATTCCGATAAATTGCCAAAAAAGACATTGTTCCAGTCATATTCATATGAAACAGGCCCATAGAGACTTGAAAAATGTGTTTAGGACCATGATAGGAATATTTGTTGAAAATTTGGATGTGTTTTGTTGAGAAGAAAAGTGGAGGGACTAAAATATAATTTTTTAAAAATTTTGGTGTCATTTAGTAATTTCAATAAAAAGGGGGACCGAGGAAGAATTAATGGAAATGTGAGGATCTAAGTGAAAGAATTAGAGAACTTAAGGATCATATTAGGTAGTGTTAAAAAGATTATGGGCCTAAATGTAATTTTACAAAGTTTGGGGATAAGATGGTAAAAAGAGCAAAGTCGATGATAAAGTGTAATTTTAAGAACTTTGAGACTAAAATGGAACTAAAGCACATAATAGGGACCAAATGGAGAAAACTAAAAAGTTAAATCCCTAAATAGAAAAGTTCAAAGGGGTGGTAATTTGATAATTTAAAAAAAATAAGGGCAATAAGGGTAAATGTGGAAAAGTTTAGGACTTCAAAATACACATGAGTAAAAATGGAGGGTATTTAAGAAAATAGAGCAGTTTAATAGGATAACCATAGAACTTACGAAAGTTGTAAGGAAAATGGTAACTTGATCGGGTCTCATTATCAATACGAGCGAGATTGAGTTGCAGGAAGAAAACTTCGACTGTATAGTATTTGAAGTGATACTTTTATAAATTGATGGATCAAACTAACTATGTGATTAAAGTTTAAATTCATATAGCATACGAAGATTACTGGATCATGCTCACCCAGTGAATTAAGAATAATAAGTTGGAACGAAGTTATGATTATAGGGTGAATGATTTTGGGATTTATAATCTTATATATATTATAAAATCCAACAATATGTTTATAATATTTTATAAAAATTTGAATTATAAATAAAAAGGAAAACTACATGTAAGTGTAAGTGTGTATCAGGGTAGTTATCTCATCATGCATAGAATATATATGACAGTATGAGCATGATTATGTTGTATCATGAGGACGACCTCTTGTGTATTATTGATTTGTTTTGCACTTAAATATATGTATATTGTTATGGGTATCAACCAAACACATATGAGAGTGTTATGGATATCAATAAAAATACATATGAGAGATTGTGTAAGAGAGTAGTGGTTGGCTGGGAATAAAATGATAAGATAGACATATGAGTTATGAAGGTTTCATGCCATTTAATAATCTATGAGAGATCTAATCATGCCTAACTATGAGGTCCATAGGGACAACCCGAGTATATGAATGATTTGATAGTATTACATCGACATCCTAATAAGAAAATGTATATTCTATGATATCATATAAATATGTATCATAACACATATATTTTCATCACCCGACCACTGGCTTATAATAACTCTAGTGATATGGTTGATCCATAATTAATTATACTCTTATATTGTGTATGAAATAGATGTGATTATGTGTTTAAATTTTTCCATAATATGAGATTGGTGTCTGAGTTTATGTATTAAATATAAATATTTGATAGGGTTATATTATTAAATAACCCATAAAAAAACTAGATGTGTACCCAAATTCTAGATTATAAACTCTATATAAATGTTAGATATTTTAGATAGAAAATCGAAATTGAGTTATGAAACGGCTCGATTTCGATAAGCCTATTTATTAAATTAATAGTTCACCCATTTTTCAAATTATTTTTTTTCAGGTAACAAACTAAATACGTAATCTTACTCTCAACAGTTGAGGTATAGTTCACCCATGACTAAGTTTGATATAATTGATGGATGATGGTTATTTTTCTATTTGATATAATTGTGTTAATATTTTAGTAATGTTGATTTTCAAACTCTCCCACAAATTAAATTCCAGCGATAAAAGAAAATTAGTGCTTTATATCAAATCACATAGATCAATTAATCTAATTATATATATAATTATTTTTAAAAAGATCACAAATTACATTTATTTAGTTTAGGATTAATTTAATTTACTCCAATAAATCAATTATTTTGATAAAAAAAATATTATCTAGAATGAATTTGACTAAATTGGTAAAAAGTTAGATAAAGCATAAATTCAAATATCATTTTCTAATGATATTTTTAAAAAAATATAATTTTCCAAAACATAAAGGTTAGAAAAAATTTAAAAATAACAATCATTTCAAAAATATTTGTTCTTTAAAAAATAAGCATCTTCTTCAAAAGTATTCTTTCTACGATCTTTAAAACAAGAGTCCTGACCAATAATGTTTTCTCTGAGTTTTTTTTGTCGAATATCATTTTGTTAAAACAAGAATTATTTTTAAAAATTTTGTGTTCATTTTTTCTTTCTATATCAAAACTTGTGTTCATCAAATAAAAAATAATAATCTCCCACTCACAAAAATGTATATATAATAAGGAAGTTCACGAGAAAATATTTAGCATATTATGCACATATAAATTTTAATATTGTAGGGTAAGGTTTATTAATAAAGCATTTGTAAATATAAGTAACTCGGTAGTGTTATACTCTGAGAAATTATTTATTTATATTTAAAATTTATTAATTATAAGTAAGATAATATTTATAAATTTATAAAATTAAAATAATTTTTTATTTTATTTAATTTAATATAAGTTTTAAAACGAATAATTACAATAATATCAAATTCGATATTTTTTTTTTCTATATTCGGATAAAATATGAGTCGAATTTTTAATATTAGGTCGAATTCAACACTTTGATAATATATAAAAATATATTATTTATCGATAATAAATTGACTCATATATAATTAAAAATTATTATTAATAATTAATGTAATATTTTTAATTTTATTAATATACGGTACTTTTTTATTTTATCTAAATATATATAAATATTTTAGAGGCAAAAAATAACAATTGACTACAATAGAGCAAGTACAAGTGCCCAATGCACAATAGCAGAGAAAGTTGTACTAGATGAACTGTGATACGTGTAAATGGTCTTACTATCTACATATTCTACATGTTCAAAGGGCTTGAGCTCGTTCTTTATTACGGAGAAAACTAGGAAGCCACTCTGCAGAGTGCTTAGGGATGCGAGTGAAATTATTCCCGTAATCAATATAGTAAAGGCCATATCTTACTTGACGTCCCTCTTCGAATTCAAAACTGTCGAATAGAGACCAGTAAAAGTAGCCCTTTACCTCCACTCCTTTCCTACATAACAATAAGATCTTACTACCATAGGACTGAAGCTGTTCTGACCTAAAATGTTCAAATTTTGAAATCAGATGTTGGAGGGAATGCCTGATCTAGAAGCACGTACCTTATTGATCTATTGATCTGATATAGATGCTTGAGAATGAAGCTAGAACGATGCTGATCTTGCAAAGCTTCCTGAATTGTTTTTCCATCACTCTTTGCATCATAAATTCCTATATTACAATGGAAAAAAAGAGTGCAAACAGAATCAATAAAATTAGAAGCCCCCTCGTAGAAATGAGAATAGTAAAACAGAAGCCTCAAACCATTCTCAGTTATATAGATCCTGGGGTTCTTGTATTTCCTCTTTGTGTAATATAAGAGTTTCATTAGGCCCTCTGGGTATATGTAGATGAAACCGTTGCCTGGGCCCTTCAGTGTGCAGAAGAAAAGATGAGAGACCATTATGACTGTGCTGTGAAAAAAAACTATGATGGCTCTTTTCTTGGAATTGAATTGAGAGTGCATTTTCTCTATACCTTTTTTCCAATGGGAACTCCATCTCTAGTTACTGCAACAACCAAAATGCAATTCTATTAGCCATGAAGAGTATCCCTCTTTTCTTCTTTCACGTGGGAAGGACAAAGCTGTACTGGAAAAAAATTACTCGAAAAATCCACCAAGGAATCGAAACTGAAGCTCATTGGTGGCACGTCTGGATTCATTCCTGCGGCTTTAGCATATCTTGATGTGTAGTAGTTGAAGCCTATAAAATCGAAGGAACCTTTAACAAGCAATCTGTCTTTTCCATTGAAAGCGGGCAGTCTCCCCTTCACTAGATTTCTCATGCTACGTGGGTACTCCCCGTAGACAAGAGGATGCAGAAACCTATTAAGATGGAAAGTGAATCAACACAGTGAATCTCTGACCGGTGTTTTATTCACTCTTTTTTTGGATTTATTTAGAGTATATAGACACCAAAATCCAGATATAAAATACGAACCATCCCACATGGAAGTCTATGGCTCTAGCTGCTGCTTTCATATCATTTACTGATTCGGAATATGGCTCGAAAAAATCACCCACCAGTGATATTCCAATTTCTCCAGCTTGCTCTGCCTATAGAAACAAGTATAAATAATAATCATAATGATAATAATTTCTAATGGGATATAGTACCATGATTGACTTTCATCTGTATCAGCATGAATTAGCCTACACTCGCCTTGAAATTTTCTTCATAAAGCTTAGCAGCAGTAGCATGAGCAAGTATGATATTGTGGCTAACAATGTAAGGCTCGGTGGATGAATTTCCAGCAGAGCATGCATTAGGTGGTATTGAACACCTTCCTGGCGCTGCAAGCCCTAAATCATAGCCAAACTGTGCAATAATTAGCGGTTCATTAATGGTGATCCAATTCTTCACCCTGTCTCCATATGTTCGGAAGCAAATCTCTGCGTAGTCCCTAAAATCTTCTCTGAACCCACAACAATTTATAGTAATAAGAATAAAAGGGCTTGGAAAACTTTATTGGTTGGGCATCTGGGATGGATTATCAGTCTCACACAATTTTACGGCTCAAGAATCCTCCATACTTGTCTTGTAGGATCTGTGGAAGGTCGAAGTGCAGCAGAGTCACAAAAGGTCTTATGCCTACAAGTAGAGGGAAAATGGAAAAATAAAGGACGATATTTTAGGATGGGGATAGAAGAGGGGACAAGAAATAGGTGATCAAAACCACACCATTGTTCGTCACTTCAGTGATCAGATTGTTGTAGTGATCGATGCCTTCTTGGTTCAAACCCCCGCTCAACGATCCATCTAGAGGATACACATACACATACAAATTCAATAGCTCTTGGTTCAAAGCATATACTAAAAAATTACATTTTTTAGAAATGCAGAAGATGATGTTAGGAGTAAACTTACTGGGCAGAATCCTAGTCCATTGAATGGAGAATCTGTAAGCATCTACACCTAGATCCTTGAGGTGCTTCACATCATCCTACAATAGCAAAGGAATGATATCAATCCGTGCCACTTTTAGCATCAACTTTCTGTATATTAGTAAAGAAGGATATGTTGGCTCGCCATGGTGCTGACCTTATAACGAGTATATGAATCAATTGCAGTCTCTGAAGAACTTCCGTCTATTACCTTCCCTGCTCACAGATAACTAATGGAGTTGGTAAGTGGGGGACAAAAAACCAGAATAGAGGGAGTGTATTTATTTTTAAATCCTACCACCTGGAAATTTTTGTTCATAGTAATCCCAAATACTTTGTCCTTTTCCATATTTACTAGCGGATCCTTCTGTCTGCAGTGAATGGTTGTATTGCTTGTGTCAGAATTGGTGTATGATTTAGCCCAAAAACCATGTTTTGGGGAAGAGAGAAAAAGAGACCTGTATAGCAGAAGTAGCTGCCCCGAAAAAGAAGTCTTGTGGAAAGTCAGATCTTTTGAGATTTAGTTCGTCTGAAGGATAATTTAAGCTTCTGTCGGTGAACAATCTATAGGAAGTCCGTTTGGCATGGATAGCTGCGCTTAAAAAATTGCAACCTGATCAATCTAAAGGCAACCTTTTATTTTAAAGCACATGGATGTGAAAAGAGAAACACAAGAGAGGTACAAGAACCATGATGGTCGGAGAGGCAAAAGAAGAGTAGCGAGATCCCTGCCAGTGGTAATGGAGACAATTGGACCATATTGCCAGTAGCCAACAGTAGTTGACACCAAAGGTATACCATACCATGTAAAGCCAACAAGAAACAATTCTTGTTGTTGTGTTTACTTGGTTGAAGGTGAAATGTAAATCTACAAAGAATAATTATAATGCAAATGAGTGAAGCCCAAAATAGCATGAGTTCTTTGAAGTGCATGGTCGAAGGTGGAATCACGAAACGATAGCAAGTTAAAAGGGTAAAGTGTCTTTTGTTGTTGCCACATGTTTATGTTTTGATTGATATAAGCGATTTTGTAGGAGACTGTTCTCACATATTTATACCGATTCTATAGGCGAGTTTGTTGACTAACGGACCCATTATTCAAGTATATATAAATCATAATTTAATTTCTTTATTTTATTTTATCCAACCTATGTTGAATGTACACCTGGAACAATAAAATTCATTTATTTGCCCGAATAGGAGCATTGATAGAGAGGCACTCTCTAGATACGAGTGCGTGCCGATAATTTAATTTAAATATTTAGAGATTGGGTTATAGTTCTCACTCGTACAATAATTAGTATAGATTGTAGATTCGTACAAATGTGATAATGATCGTTATATTGTACTAGTGTGATAAATTTTACTACCGAACCGCAGGTATAATAGATAAAAATTCTATTATACGAATGTGTGAAATTATATATAATAGAGAAAATAGGTGTGATATACTTATTATATACAAATTTTATAAAATAAACCTTTAAATACTTGTTATAAATAAACATATTAATAGATACTTTTATAATGAAATGAACATAATATAATTTTGTGAAATACAAATTTATTTTAATAAAATTTTTAATATTTTTATTGTTAAATCTTATTTTACTAAACTTTTATCCTAACCGTTTATAATATATTTTAAATTATGTATATGATGTCACGATATCAACTAAATTGTTTTTTCGAGTTGTAAAATGCTTTTCGGACTTGTAAATTATTGAAAATCTACGAATGCCCTAAAAGTATGTCTCACATGCATTGTTTGATCTCTATAAAATTTATAAAGTTTATTTTTCAATTCTAATTAAATATTTTAGGAAATAATTTAAGATTGTTTTATATTGAATCTTATATTCTGTCGTACTTACAATTATTAGACACTTATTATTATAAATTTAAAAGAATGTGGCGAGTTGTATGCAGGTGTGATCAAGAAAACTGAGTTGGTGCGTGAAAACTTAAATAGTATTAGAACTAAATATTTTTTAAACTTGATTTTTAAAAATGAAAATATTTTCGAGAAATAATATACTGACAAACTACGGTGGAAGGATTATACATGTATATAACTCAAAGGAACCAACCTTCAATACCCCTATTGATTTAAGAATTATGTCTATTACCCTATTAGGTAATTGACATTAATGAATAGATCATAATTGAATACCCGCCCAATTATCTCGAAAAATCTAAAGTGAAAAATCTTCAAAAGAATAACATGAATTATATAAACACAGGAAATTTCAATTTGACAATTAGACTAAATTGAACCAGGAGATAAAATGTGAACTAAAAGGTGAAATTAAATTGAAACATGGAAATAAATCAATGAAGAGGTTAATGGTAAAAAAGGGGTAATAGGAAACCCTTAGATTTTAGAATACGTGATTAAGAATTAGGAGAAAATCGAGAAATAACTAATTTAAATCGAAACCAATTTGTGTTTCTCTTGTAAAAAGAGTAACACAAGACAAAGGTACAAGAACCATGGTTTTAAAGGTAAAAGAAGAGTAGTGAGATCCCTCCTAGTGGTAATGGGGACAATTGGACCATATTGGCATTTGCAAACAGTAGTTGACACCAAAGGCCATACCATACCATGTAAAACTAGCAATTCTTGTTGTTGTGTTTAATTGGTTGAAGGTGAAATTTAAATTTACAAAGAATAATTATAATGCAAATGTGTGAAGCCCGAAGTAGTGTGGGTTCTTTGAAGTGCATGGTCGAAGGTGGAACCAGGAAACAATAGCAAGTTAAAAGCGCAAGGTTTGTTTTGTTGTGGCCACATGTTTTGATTAATATAAGCGATTTTGTAGGAGGGAAGACTGTTCTCTCAGATTTATACCGATTCTGTAGGCGAGTATGTTGACTACCGACCCATTATTCAAGTATATGTAAATCAGAATTTAATTTCTTTATGTTGTTTGATCCAACCTCCATTATATATTAAATGTAAACATACGACAATAAAATTCATTCATTTGCCCGGATAGAAGGAGCGTTGATTTATCCGACCACGAGCAAACTGCGAGCTTCGACCACATGCCAGTGGGTGCGTGCTTAGATAGAGAGGCGGACGATGTAGTAGGTCAGGAATATTCTCGGGAAAGTGAGGCAGTCAAGGGATGAGAATGTGATTCGATCAAAGAGTCAATCTTGCTCGAGTAGAGGGCGAAGAAGAATTAGTGCACGTGTGGGTGTAACACCCTCTAAGATTTTAGATCGGTCGGTTTGGGGCTTGGTAGTTGATGTCCACAATTTGTCCTCATATTCGAACTCTAATGGAAATTGGAATAATAAAAATAGGAGTTGGGTGATGCTTTGCACGTACCGACTTGTTTGCATTGCCCCTCGCATGACTATTATGTACTTCATGCATTGTTTATCTAGCCTTCCGCTAGTATCGTGATCATTTTTATTCACGTGAGAGAATGATAATCTATTGGAGTGCATATGCAAGCATGGATCATACTCCATTTTTCTTATTCTATGTTTAGTTGAAATATTATATATTTAATTTAAAGTAATATATATTAATCTATTTCGTCCAACATCGACTTGATATGAATTTGAATTATAATTTGTGAATTGGGTTAAATTTCATCGTTTTTAAAAAAATTGTTGGCCTAAATCCATATTTTGATAATTCGTAAGACTGGGGAATGTTAATAGAAATAACCCATATCCCACAAATAATTGTGATTATAAAATTGAGCATGATAAAATATTAAAATATGTAAGTTTGTGTGCCGAATGAGTAATACCCAATAAATACTATCGAATTAGAGAGTGTATGACTAATAATACAAATGCAAATATTATAAAAAAATACTTGTATTTGTATGAATTATTATGAGAATATAAGACTTCTAGTATAGGATAGTGATCTTTCTTAGAAATATTGGTCCACAAGATTGATATAAGTGAAGTTATGGCTGAAACAATATGACAAGAGCTCTAGGAGTCATATACGCATGATACCTAGCAAAAGTGGAAGGTTTAGTCACTCTATAGCCAACAATATGATTTAAATGTTTAGAGGTTGGACTTGATGTCAGCTCCGGAATAATTTTCCCTGATGTCAGCTTGGGGTTTACTTTACATGCTACAACTTTGGTTGTTTCTTCACTTAGTCCTTTAAACCACACACTTGAGGAATTTTCATTCCTTTCCATTATGTACTCATTCCATGGAGTTTATCACGATTATTTATGTCTTACCCACTAGTCCCAAGGTAATCCTTAGGTCCACTTCTTGCTCTGGTTAGGGTAAGACTCTTTCTCTTGAGTGTTCTTATCCAAGTTACTTGTTTGGGTGTTCCATAAACATCCGATCATCCCTATTCCCATTTATTTAATTGGTCGTTTATGCTTTTTAGCTCAGTATCCTTTTCGACTTTTCATCCTTAACTCCAAGGGTTTTTTATATGATTCCTCTTTTATCTTATTTTGGTACTTCCTTCATCTTTTGTTTACTACAACTCCGATCCAAGCTTTTAGGTTTGACCTTGTCATGCTTAACTAACGGACTATTTCTTATTTGGGTCACATTTTATTGGGACTATACAGCATGATATGTTCTAGAATTATTTTTGTCCATTATAGTTCTAGAACATTTTCTCGATAACAGTTCATGCCTTTCCAACCGTTTAGGAGTCGTATGGCTTCTTTCCTTCTTCGCCCTTATGGATATCTGACCTTAGAGCAACTTATGTCATCCTTTGCTGTCATCCTTCAAGGTACCTGATTGGTATATTCCAATTCGTTTATGGTACTTGTCGTTAATAGGGGGATTGACTTTTAAATGGAAAATGGTCTTTATTCATTCAAGGATATAGTTTCTTGCTGTACTCGACTTATTACAAGAAATTTCTCACTACTTCCTATTCTAGTTCCTCGGGGACATAGGCTAGGAGTTAACCTCTAAATATTTTTGGGATTCGTGGTCCAAGGGCTTCGATGAACTGGTCGACATCCATCCATACTCCTATCGGACTTCCCTGTTGGGTTGGACTTCATGGAACACCTCGAGTTCATACATTCCCATCACCTCTACTACACACTCATAGGTCTACTTAATCCATTGGGGAGGGTTAAAGTTGTATTGATTCGGTGGGGGTGCTTGATAAACTTTCATAAAGGTTACGTGGGCGTCTTAGTGGTTGTTCTAGGCCTCCCTCCAAGTCAGGGTCCTTTTTGGTTATTGTGGGGCTAGAGGGGGTATTGGGTTCCTTGGAGGAGGTATAGGTTCTTCTTGCCTTAGGGGAGGATATGTTATGTCGGATAGCTCTAACATCGCGCCAACGAGCTTCCTATAGTCCTCAACCATGTCTTTTGGCAGTCTTTTCTCGATTTCAACAAAACTTTGGGCGTCTATCTTGCTGGAGGTAGGAGTGTTTTTCACGATTTCGCATGTGGGTTGCATGGGGGTGCTTGATAAACTTTCATAAAGGTTGCGTGGTCATCCCATTTGTTGTTCTATGCCTCCCTCAGAGTCAGGATCCATTTTGGCTGTCGCGGGGCTGGAGGGAGTGTTGGGTTCCTTGGGGGAGGTATAAGTTCTTCCTGCCTTGGGGGAGGATATATTATGTCAACTAGCTCTAACATTGCCCCAAGGAGCTTGCTATAGTCCTTAACCATGTCTTTTGGCAGTCTCTTCTCGATTTCAACAAAACTTTGGACATCTATCTTGCTGGAGGTAGTAGTCTTTTTCATGATTTCGGGCGTGGGTTTGCTTTGCACGACGAACTTCCTAGGGACTCTTCTTCCTACAGGGAAGTTAGTGTTAAGGCATAGTATTGATAATACTTTCAAGGGAACATAGCTCTAATACCACTCAAGTTGTCATGCCCCGGCCTGGTTTGGTCGGATCCCCATGATCAACCCACCGCTACCATAATTTAAGAGTGGTTTCCCCTTCTTTTATTCAAAATGAGCCAGGCGTAAATTCAAACCTTGGTCCCTATAGGAAACATAAATCAATCTATAGCAAGCTTAAAAGGAACTTTAAGCATACCAGAGAGTTTTTCACATAATAGCCATCATATTTGGTGCCAACAGTCCAACGACCCCGACGTTCAACCCGTCTTGCAGCTGTTTGTCTAGGCCGATCCGTCGACCTGGCCCTGACGTACTGATACCAGCCCATCGAGCATTGTCGATCCTAACTCGGTACCATGGCAAAATCACACAACCAATTTCATTAGAAATTTTCATGGCTCTCCTTAATCAAGTTTGTTTACGAGCTTCTGTCCGTGCCCACTGCACGTGTTTTTCTAAAACTGGGCATTTAGCCCCATGAGTTCAAAAATCGAGGCCCCTAGCCTATCTGAACTGTTCTAGCTCCCGTCAAGTAGGTCTCTCAAATGTTTTAAGCATTGGAACACAGTCAGGGGAGAGCACTTCTGACAAAAAATCATTTTTAACTCATCACACCAACCGGGTGTGATGATAACTCCGCTTACAATCGGTAAGTGTATTTCTCCTTTCCTTAAGGATACTCATCATACCAACCGGGTATAATATTCATTCCTACTCACAACCGATAAGTAGATTTTATTTTCATAAATGTGAGCTCATCATCCCAACCGGTATGATGTATAAAGCCCCCACTCACAAGTGGATTTTCCATTTTAAAGGGTGCTCATCATCCCAATTGGTATGATGTGTAAATTAGCCCACTCACCCGGTGACCGTTATGCGTTCATCCCTAGTCAGCTTCCAAGTCCACGCTAGCTTTTCATTGCTGGCATTCTGGTCTCTCGTGTCCTTACACGATTTGGGTATCCTTATTAATTAAGGTTTGGCATAACAACCATCGTTTTCTCACATATGAGCGACCCATCTCAGATTGTTGGTTTATTGCGCTTAGGTCCATAAAGTTCATTTTTCTTAACTTTAGGTCTCTAATGCTAACGTTTTCCCCAAATTGAGTCCCAAGGTCTCTAATATCCTTCTTGGATCCTCATTTTACTCAAAATTGTGTAAGGGGCTCACATTTTTCAAATTTCCAATTTGATCCCCAATTTTCCAAATATTACGGTTTTTCCCCTACTTTCCAAAATTAGAAATTTGGCCCCAAATGTTTCGAAAATTGATCAATTAATCCCCCAACATCTTTTTCATTGCCAATTGACCTTCAATTTTGAGAAATTGCATGGAGGTCCCTCAATTTTTTGTAATCCCTAATTTTTCCAATAAATTTCTCCCAATTTCTCCCCTTTATACTGATCGAATTTGATTTCTTCAAATTGGCCATTCAATTGGAGTTAATTGCTCTAATTGATGGTATGGATCATTTCCTACACATCCATACAACTCAATTGAGCTTTGAATTACATGATTTGAGTATGAAATGAGCTTAAATGGAGTTTTGTCGTAAAACTGTTTGTAGAGAGAGAAAGCATCGAAAGATTACCGTCAAAGGAGCGGCGGTCCGAGCTCTCGATTTGGTGAGATAGCTTTCATCCTTAGGTTCCTTCTAGGATCAAAATCACTATAATTGAAGTCCATATGATGGTGAATTTTATTAGTGACATTCGACACTTTCTCTCTCTAACACCGATTTGTAATGATGGAGGAGTGTCGAATTGGCTTACATTTCAGCTCTATTGAAGTCGTGTGAGGGTCATAGGGGCATTGGGAAGGCTTGGTTTGGCCGGAGGAGGTCTGAATTTGGCCAAATTCAGCTCGGCCAAAATAGGGCAACTTCGGTTTGTCAGAGCTACTTCAATGTTTGATTCCCTCGGAGCTTCTCTAGCGGTCCTCGAGTTGAAAGGAGATTGCTGTCAGGTAGTTGACTTCCCTTAGAGTCTGTAGGACTCGACCTTGCCTTTTGAGACTAAGAAAAATGCCCAGGTCGGAGCTTTGATTCGAGCTTTACCAAAAAATGGAGAAGTTGAGAGAGAATGGCGATTTGAGGTGTGTGGAGGATGAATGGAGAGAAGCTCTTTATATAGGGAGCTCGGTGACCCTCTACACGATCACTTTCCATTTTGGTCGAGCTTATCCCCACTCGAAAATGCCCTGATCAAAGTGAATATTTCATCATCGGAGAAGGAAACTTTCTTAACCGATGAACAGTATTGTCATCCTGAGGGAGAAGACGACACTGTTCCTAATTGGACCGGTCTGGTCCGACTGGGTTCAATGGTGAAAATCGGACAGTTCAGGCTCGATTCGACTGATTTTCTCAAATCTAAAAATTTTAAATTTATCTAAATTCATTTCCTATCCAATGGTGGCTTCAATTTTCCAATTTGATCACTTTAAGCTACCACAAAAAAGAATTTAGAATCCAGTTCATGTATGGTTCAAACTGGTTCAATTCGGTTCAATATGGTTCATATCCGGGGCAAACCTATCAGGTTTTCTCTTCCTATTCGTTTCAAGGTTCTTTTCCATGATTTTTATGACCCTTTGAGTCACTTGTGATTTGCCAATTTCCCATTTTACCCTTTCTTTACCAGTTTGGGTTCGTTAACCAGCTATTTTTTTATCATTTGAATTGACCAGTTCTTTTCCCATTTTTATTATCTTTAAAGAACGGGGTTTACACAATGAGCGGGTGTTAGGGTGAGTTTTTGTAAAGACAAAAGATAATTTTTTTCGATCCACATGTTTTTCTTCTTAGCAAAATGTTTCAATGCTTCCCCTTGCTCGGGATGGGTTTAGCATACGACCACACTCACCCTTTATGAAAAAGGGTTCACACGTTCGTAGAGTAGTCTCCGACTGCTCCACTAGTGGACTAGAGCGTCTTTACGGTCGACCCTAATAGAAGTCCGTGACTTCTATCCTGAGTTTGAGTGGACATCAATTATCCTACCCTAAAACCTGAATATTAATTTGTGTCCATAATGTGGGATGAGACCTCTCTGACCTCGGTCTCATTGCACATAACGCTACTTTGAGCTTCGATACTAAGTGGACGACGAGACTTCCCTTTTGCTCCCTGGGTCATCCAATAGCCCTTAGAACTAACACTACCTCATGTTGGGCACCTCGATGGTTCTGTATCTCAGAATGCACTTACAAAATTCTTTCAAATTTTGAGACATTTATCTTTGGTGCTACTGGCTCAATGAGCCCGACAACTCGGCCTCAACTTCATAACTGCAGGCCCAACAAGTCTGACGGCTCATCTTTGGCATAGTGGCGGTTCACACAATTAACTAGTTATGAAATATTTCTTAGCTCATAAGCTTATTTGTCTATGGGCTTAGGCCCGTGCCTAGTAGCCTTGGGCCCACTTCACGAGTTTTTTCAAAACTGGGCCTTGGGCCCTATTAGTTTCAAAATCGAGGCCTCGGGCCTATTAAAGGAATTGATGCTCTCATGAGAAACGTCTCCCAAAAGGTTTAAGCAAGTTCACGCGGTTAAGGGAGACCATTCCTGGAAAACGGTTTTCAAAATCAAAAGTTTCTCATCACCCCAACCGGGTATGATATTGGAAATCCCACTCATTGGGTAAATATGACGTGTTCGTCCCAGCTAGATTCCAATCACTGATATGCTACTCTACACAAGTAATCACACAAGCAGTTCCTACATGGTTCGAGTATTCACATAAGGAAGATTTGACATAAAAGACCTCTTACTTCCATGTATTTACATATAGGCCATTAATTTATGCCTCATTTGCACTTAGGTCCCTAAAGTTCATAATTTTTCCTTTAGGTCCCTAATGCTCAATTTATCTTTAATTAAGTCCCTAAGGTTTCCAATTTCCCTCTAAGGTCCTTAATTTTCTTCAAAATCACCAATTGGACCCCACTTTTCTTCAAAATCACCAATTGGCTCTCAATTGAGAGTTCATTTTATAAAAGTCTCCCACTTATCCTATAATTGCAATTCGGCCCCCAATTTTTCAAAAACACCCCAACTTGCCTAACTTTTCCAAAATTTCATTTTGACCCTTGAAATCTCATTTCATTCAATTAACCCCTTAAACTTAGACAATTGTCCCCTATCATGATCTTAATCATCTTCACTATGACCCCTAATTCATTCCAAGCTTTAAATCACTTGATTTGTCTTAGAAATGAGCTCAAACAAAGCTTCGCCAAAAAATCGTTCTATAGAAAGAAAGCTTCACTTACTCACCAATGAGGATCTGGTGATTGGAGCTTTTGCTTCCACTGAATTGTTCACTTCCTGGGGATCCTCCCTGGATCAAACCACACCTCAATTGGTGGCATGAGCAGTGCAAATATCTCAACTTATTTTTCAGGAAAAACTGACCATGAATAGTGAATTCCAAAGAAGGGCGGTGGATGGAACTTTCCAATGAAGCTCAAGAAAGGTTGGGGTACCTCTAGGAGTAGTCTGGAGAGCTTGGTTTGGTCGTAATTCGTCCAGGGGTGGCTCGAATTAAGCTCAACCAGTTTGAGTTGCAGACCACCGAGAAGCAAAGGTACTGTGTGAGCTCGTCGGAGCTTCCCTTTCGATCCTCGAGCTGAACGAAGTATGCAGTCATGTAGTTGACTTCCTCAAAATTCTAGAGAACCCAAATTTGTTTTCAAAGATGCAGAAAAGTGCCAAGTCAGAGCTTTGGTTCGTGTTTCATCGAAAAATGAAAACTTCTTCTTCTCCAAGTGTTTGAGGAATGAGGAAGATGAATGGGGAGGAGCTCTTTATATAGGGAGCTCGTGAAAGACCGTTCTATCCGTTACTCCATCGATTGGCCATTAACTCTCCAATTTAAGGCTTTTTTGGAGGAGTTTATTGGCTGTCAAAGTAATGATGACACTTTTGGCTTTCTCTCTCTTGTCTGTTTGGAGATAGAAGACGACATTGTGCTGCCCATGCAAGATTCGCACATGCGGACTTTCCACATGGCGCTTCGTGATTGGTTGGCTTTGTTGATGTGGCTTCCTACTCAACATCCTAGTCAGCCTTTGACTTGTTGACCGGACATGTGGCAGCCTCCAATTGGCCACTCGTTCCGACGTAGTTGTAGACCATGTGCAGTCAGTCATTAACCATGACACGTGGCATCCTTTGATTGACTAGTTTAAATGCATCAGATTTCTGTCCTCGCGCACAGTGCCATTGCTACATGTCAACCTCTAATTGGCAGAGGTTATCCGACATGGCTCTACCACGTGTTGACCTCTGATTGGTTGGCCATTTTCTTCAACATTCTTGTCGAATGCTGACGTGGTGTCCTTGTGACGTGTAGCTCCTTATTGACGTTGGGCCTTTCCGACATTAACCGTTGACCTGGGACACGTGTCGCTCTCCTATTGGTTGGTTGTTGCTGAGGTGGATTTTCCTTCTTGGACCGTTGACTAAGGACACGTGTCACCTTCTAATTGGCCAGTGCTAATTGAGCGATTGATTGGGTGCGCTTTGCCACATGTCATGCACTGATTGGTTGTGCTTGTTGACTGGGCACTGACTTGGCAGTGGTCCGGACCGACCGGGATCGTTGACCCGAAATAAAAAATTAGCCGGTTCAGGCACGATTCGACCGATTTTTTAAAAATTAAAAATTTGTAAATTCTTATAAATTCATTTTCTATCTAATGTTGGCTTCAATTTTCCAATTTGATATTTTCATGCTACCTAGAAAAATGAACCTTTGAACCGATTTAATCTGGTTTAGGTCCGGTTCACCTTGAATTGGTCTGGTTTTCACATCCAATCCACTTCATGGTTCTTTTACACAATTTTTTTAGATTTAATGGCCACTTGAAATTTTCCAAATTCTTGTTTTGACCCTTATTTACCAATTTCAGTTCACTTAAATCATCGGTTTTCTCTAAAAAATTTATGGTTTCCTTTTCCGGTTCCTTCTTCCGAGAGAACAGTGTTTACAACAATCATGACTAGTGTTATTTTTCATTCAAAATTTGCCCTTTTTTTCATAAAAGGGTTCACTTAGAAGCAAAGTAGTCTCCGACTACTCCACTTGTGGTCCGAAGCTCCTTTTCCAACAACCCTAGTAGAACTTCATGACTTCTACTAAGAGTCTGAGTGGGCATTATTTACATGACCCTCATACCCACATTATACTTCATGTCCACAAATGTGGGAGGAGACCTCTCCCCCTCTAACCTTGGTCTCAATGCGCATGAAGCTTTCTGAGCTTCTTGACTCCCTGGATGACATACTTCCCTTATACTCCCTATGTAAACCTTGTCCCTTAAAGACAAGGAAATTCGGGGAAAGAATGGGTCAACCCAGGGGAGAAAATCGAACCGGTTCACGAACCAAAACTTTGGAGAAAAGATAAAATGGGACATTTACAAATCTCGAGTGACCTAAAGAGTTACAAAGTCATGGAAAAGAGCTTTGGGATAAATTGGAAGTGAAAACCAGACTGGTTCAAGTGAACTGGACCTGAACCGGTTTGAACTGATTTGAACCAACATTGAACCGGTTTCTAAATTCATTTTTCTAGGTAGCTTAAAATATTCAAATTGGGGAATTGAAGACACCATTGGATAGAGAATGAATTTAGATAAATTTAAAAATTTTTAATTTTGAAAAACTCAGTTGAATCGGGCTTGAACTGACTGGTTTAAGCATTGAACCTAGTTCGGACCGATCCAGTCTGGTTTGGAACAGTGTCGTCTTCTTCCTCCAAATGACAACACTGTTCACTCGCCGGAAAAGTGAGCAGCATCGACAAAGGTTAAAGTCTCCGTTTAGGGCATTTTAGGCCATGAATGATCACCCTAAAGGCACCAATTAGACGGCAAGAGAGTCCTCGATCTCCCTATATAAAGAGCTCCTCCTCATTCATCCTCCTCACACTTTAAAACTCCTCTCTCTCTCTCTATTGCTCCAATTTTCGGTGAAGCTCGTACTATAGCATCGACTTGGGCATTTTTCTGAGCCTTAGAAGGTGAGGTCGGGTTCCTTAGATTTAGGGAGAAGTTAGCTACCCGACAATAGTCTCCATTTGCTTTGAGGATCTCCAGAGAAGCGGCAACGTAATAAAACAGTAAAGTAGCTCCGGTGGACCGAAGCTGCTCTATTTCGACTGAGCTGACAATGGCCAAATTAAGCTCTCGTCAGGCCAAACCAAGCTCTCCTAACACTTCCATATCTCTCATACGACCAAATTAGAATTAAAAGGTAAGTCAATTTGACTCTCTTCTGTATAGAGAGTCAAATTGGCACTAACCAAATTCTCACTGTTGTAATTCTTGATCCTAGGAGGATACTCAGGATGAGAGATACCTGCCCCGATCGAAAGCTCAGACCGCCGCACTTCCAATGATAAGCTTTCGAAGCTTTCTCTCTAAGTTCAATTTTCCGACAAAGTTTCGTTTGAGCTTAATTCAGACATAAATGACATGATTTAAAGCTCAAATGAATCGTATGGAAGTGTAGGAACTGATCCATACCTTTAATTGGATCAATTAACCCTGATTGAATGGTCAATTTGATAAAATTAAATTCGACAAGTTTGAAAGGGTAAAATTGGGAAAAAGTTTAGGCAAATTTGGGAATTTCATAAAATTGAGTGACCAAAGTGCAATTTCCCAAAATTGAGGGCCAATTGGCAATGAAAAGGATGTTTGAGGACCAATTGGTCAATTTTTTAAAAACATTGGGGGTCAAATTACCATTTTTGTAAAGTATTCACAAAATGGCAATTTTTGAAAAGTTGGGGACCAAATTGGAAGGAAGCTTGAACCCCTTAAGTGATTTTGAGTAAATTAAGGACCCAAAGTGAATTTTTGGAAGTTTCGGGACTCAATTTGGGGAAAAGTTAGCATTAGGGATATAAAGTTAAGGAAAAGGAACTTTAGGGACCTAAATGCTATTAATTGAAAATTTTGGGGTTATGCCAAGTATTAATAAATAAGGTTGTCCAAATTGTGTAGGAACACGAAGGATCGGTACACCAGCAAGGATAAGATAGCATGGAGGCAAAATCAGACTAAGAAGGAATATACTACACTTATGGGGTGAGTGGGATTATTCACATCATACCCGATTGAAATGATGCGCACCTCGAAAATGAAAAACCACTACTATGTGGAATTTTAACATCACACTTGGTTAGGTGATGTGAGAACTACATGGAAAAACTACTTATCGATTGTAAGTAGATTATACCAAGTTGGTACGATGAACTTCCTATAAGGAAATAGAAAACCTGGTTACCGGTTGTAAGCAGAGATGTCATCACACCTGTTTGGTGTGAGGGACGAGTTAAAATGTTATTTTGTGAGAAGTGTTCTCCCCTAACTGTGTGCCAATGCTTAAAACTTTTGGGAGACCTTATTGATAAGAGCTGGAATAGCTCAGGTAGGCCAAAGGCCTCAATTTTGGAACTTGGGGGCTGAAATGCCTAGTTTTGGAAAATCACGTACAGTGGGCCCAAGGCCAATTGGTACGAGTAGGAGCTCGTAAACATATATGATGATAATCCATAAAAATTCTTAATAAATGATTTATGTGATTTGGCCATGGTACCAAGATAGGTCCGACATACTCGATAGACTAGAGGTAGTGCAACAGGACTAGGTCGACGGATCGGTCTAGACAAATAGCTGAAGGTCGAGTTGAGGGTCAGGGCTGTTAGACCAATGGCACCAAAGATTAATGGCTTTTTGGAAAACTTTTGTTTGTGCATGAACTTGAGGTTCATGACCATTAAGACGCCCAAGAGGGGTAATGATGCATCCTAAGGGCTATTGGATGACATGGTGGAGATGAAGGTAGTTTGTCGTGCCAGTAGTCAGGAAAGCTCGCCGTAGCTTCATGTGCATGAGACCGGGGTGGGATCAGCATGAGGTTTCTATCCTCATGCGAACACGGAGTTGATTTCAGGTTTGAGGGTCGGATGTCGTGAACATTCACTCATTCCTAAGGTAGAAGTGGATGGTCTTTTATCCAGGTGGCCGGTAAAGTCACTCCGATGCCATAAGTGGTTGTAATGGACGAGCTGCCCTGCGAATGTGTGATTCCCTTCCTAATGAAGGGTGTGTGTTGATTGTTAAACACACTTGATATGGAAATGCGGAAATGGTTTTGAATAACTGGGAATGAAAGGAAAAGAATATTTTTGAAAGAAATAAGGAGTCTGACACACTCCAATTAAATGTGTTGTATACTCTCTCCCAACACCCATTCACTAATTTGTCGAACTCAACCCCTCCCTTTACCCCTTTTCTGGTAACCGAGGGAAAAACCCACCTAAAGAACTTTCGCTTGCTAAACCTGCAAGACAAGTATGTAAGTTTAAATTTATTCAATTTTGATTAATGTTATTCCAGAAAAGGTACATGTAAAAAGGACGCATTACTCCTCAAGGTTTATAGAAGGAGAAAACCCTTAATAATCCGGGAGAGTGGCGGGTTGCTCACTGGGATCCGACTAAACTAGTTCAAGATGTGACAACTTGAGTGGTATTAGAGCATGTTTCCTCTAAGACATTATCAAGACTATATTACATTGTAACTAAGAGAGTTTCAAAATTTTTAGATAGCTTCCAGGAGAGTAACCAAGAAAACTAGGACTGACTCTACCCAACACTCTGTCCTTGTAGGAAGACAACCCTAGAAGCTCCCTAAAGCCCGAAACATAATAGAAGTCCCAAAGGACTAAATGGGGAAGTATCTAGTACCACCAAGGAGTATGGTGCTAGAATATGTTAGGTCACAGTTCTGTGTACGAAGGAAGCCAAGCCTGAAGCCAGGAACGCTAGCAAGGGCGTATAACCTTACCAAGGAGCATGCTTATCAAGAACCCCATAGCTCCCTATCTATTATATGACCACTTGTTTAATAGGGCTAACCTTTTGTACTACTCTATTAATGAAGTACTCAAAATTCCTAAAACTCTGTCTCTCAAATGATGTGATCTTGCTAGGAAGATCACCCCAAGAATAGTAAACCCACACTACCATAGAAACTAGGGAGAATCTCATCCTAGTTAAGGAAACGAAATCAGGGAATTAAGAAGTCTAGGAGGACTCTTATAGTGACCCTTTGGCAAATAAGCCTCAACAAGAAAACTCTCAAGGTGTTCAGACTCAAGGATGGCAAAGCACCAAACCACCCACAACCCCTAGAAAGACCTCGCAATGCTCGAAGTAAAGGAGGAACTACAATGGTCCACACATGGGAATAACCAATTACAAGTGTGAATGATGGGGACACTATGTGAAGAAGTGCGCAACCCTACTAAGGACAAGTACCAAGATAACATGTTATAGGTGTAAGGGAATAGGATATGTAAGGAAGGACTATCCCACACCCCATAGATTTAGGGCAATACCTCCTAAAAAGTCATGAAAGATAGGAAGTACTAGTGAGTAAAACCATGGAGCAGGTTAAGTAAGCAGTTCGCAAAGAGGTCAAGAAATGGCAAGGTAAAGTGGAATTTAAACTTTTTCTTAAGAAAGTCAAACAAAGAGGAATACCACAAGAATAGAGGTAAGATACATGGAAAGTACACCTAGAACCCCCTTAGAAAGGGTCAAATGTGAAAAACGTACCCCGAAAACTCTAGGGTAGCACACAGTAAGAGTAAAGAAGATAAGAATTGTGCTATGAAAGGGAACTCTGGAAGGATGCATACGACTAAGTACCCCTTGAAGGGACCATTGATGGGCAGATGGACATAATGTGGAGTGTAAGGAACCAACACTTAATTAGGAACTTCTCAAAGGAAGGATGTATCGAGATGGCCCAGTGTGATCTTCTTGGGAAGAGCTGAAGAGCCAAATAACGATTCTAGGAGAACTTAATAGAAAGGAGCAACTAGTAACAATGGGGTGGTCAAGGAGAATAAACAAAGAAGGGCTGGGAAGTAGTAAAAATTACACTCTATGAAGGACAATAGGATTGGCATGAAGGATGAGTGAATTATAGATACAGCTACCTAGACAGTTGAACAAGAAAAATAGTAGAAATGAGGCTGTTAACGAACTGGCCTTCAGGAGAACCATGGATTTAAACCCCGACAAAGAAGAGAGAATTGAAAAGGCCAAATTTTGGAAAAGAAGAATGAAGGAAATCCTTAAAGAGATCAATGGCCAACAACGGATTAACGACCAAGCTCAAGTCAGGATAAGGTTAAGTAAGCCTCTCACAAGGTGATTAAGAGACCTTGAAACAAGGGGGATTGGATAGCCTCTTTGAGGAAATAAATTGGTACTGTGTACAAGTGAGAATCAGTTAGGCTACAAAAGATGTGCAAGTAAGGTTTCTAGAGTAAAGGTAGGCAGGAGAGGATGACATCAAAGGGTATCATTTAAGGTTAGATGTCCTCAATGGCAAACGAGAAGAGAATTCTAGGAGAAAAGAGTATAAATCCTACCAAGGGAGGAAACCCTAGAAAGACATACGTGTCCCAACTAAGAGGTAATGGAACCAATAGAAGTGGAAAAGAAGATAAGCTCATAAATGATATGTTGGTTGAGATGGAAAAATCAAATACAAAGGAGAAGTACTCATGAGGGCCCAAGAAGTAAGTTAAATACAAGTAACGAGTAAGTAGGAAGATAACATCAAAAGATGTCGTACGAGTAGGAAAGGGGTGGACTACCCATAAAAAGGGAACAGAGGAAAACACATCTAAGAAACCTTGGAGAAATAAACCCTCCAGTTAAGAAGCGATTAAAGTAAAGCGGTTTAAAGAAAGGAAGAAAGAAATCTTCAAGGAATGGTAAGAAAGTTGAGCATGTAGCTCCTTAGGTGAAAGTCTCTATAGTGAGGGACCTAGTAGAGAACAAAACCGTAAGAAGGGAACTTCCCCAAACAAAGTAATCGACACATACCGAAAGGGATTAACTCGGAATAAAGAATCGTGAAAATTATCACGAGCAAGTAAGAGTGGATTAAGAAAAAGGAAAGTCCTTGAGGAAAGGACGCCATTGGAAATGAGGGAATACATAAGAAGGGCAAAATCTCTGCCTGTCGGTCAGTCATGGGGAAAAACCCAATAATTGGAACCAAAAAGACCCAAAAAGAAGTTGGGGAAGGACGAGCAAGTAAGGGACACCAAACTAGTTATGTAAGAATGACGTCAAAGGCAAGATGGATGAGTGAATAATAGTAAAGGTAGTCAAGAATATACTACCAAACAAAATTATACGACCCCCGAAATGTTGGAAGGTTGAGAACAACCATTATAGAAGTGTTCTAAAATTTAAAATGGTCAAAGACAGGTTCTAGAGTATGTCATGCTATAAGGGACATGTAAGTACAACAGTTCTGAGGAAAATGTGACTCGAGTATGTAAGAGTCAGTTAGTAAGCATGATAAGGTCAAATATAAAATTTGGACCGAAGTTGTAATAAACAACATATGAGGAAAGGGTCAAAATAAGACAAAAATGTGATAACACCGAAACTTGTGGAAGCAAGTTTGTAGCACTCGAGAGGATATAGAGATAAGAGTTTCAATGACCAAGAGAAAAACTAGAGAAGGGAACGATTGGGCAGCTTGGAACTCCCAATCCTGAAATTTTGAGCAAGAATCCTTAAGAGGAAGAATCTTGCCCTAAGTAAAGGAGAAAGTGAACTTTAGGATGTACCTTGGAGTAGTGGGTAAGACATGCCTAATTATGATAAACTCCATGGAGTGAGGAAACAATGGAAAGGAAAAGAAATTACTTAAGTGAATGATATAAAAAAAAGGGCTAACTGATAGAACAACTGAAGAGTTAGCATATCAAGCAAACCCCAAGTTGACATCAAAGGAAATTATTCCTGATGCAAAGGTTACTAATTACGTTTTGGGGATAAAACTCCTAAAAGGAGGGGAGGGTTGTAAACCCCGTCCCTTAATGACAAGGAAAACCGGGGAAAGAACCGGTCAACCCGGGTGAGAAAACTGAACCAGTTCACGAACGCCAATCGTTAGAGAAAGGGCAAAACAGGAAATTTACAAATCTCGAGTGACCTAAAGAGTCATAAAACTCATGGAAAAGGACTTTGGGATGAATTGGAAGTGAAAACCAAACTAGTTCAGGTGGACCAGACCTAAACCGGATTGAACTAACATTGAACCAGTTTCCAAATTTATTTTTCTAGGTGGCTTAAAATATTCAAATTACGGAATTGAAGCTACCATTGGATAGAGAGTGAATTTAGAAATTCTTAATTTTGAAAAATTCGGTCAAATCAGGTCTGAATCGACCAGTTTAAGCATTGAATTCAGTTCGTACTATTCTCGTCCAGTTCGGAATAGTGTCATCTTCTTCCTCCAGATGACAACAATGTTCACTCGCTGGAAAAGTGAGCTATACCAAAGAAGGTGAAAAGTCTCAATTCAAGGCATTTCAGGCCATGAATGATTACCATAAAGGCGCCAATCTGATGGCCAGAGAGTCCCCGAGCTCCCTATATAAAGAGCTCCTCCTCACACATGAAAACTCATCTCTCTCTATCTACTGCTCTAATTTCCAGTGAAGCTCGAACCATAACTCTAACTTGGGCATTTTTATTAGTCTTAGAAGGCGAGGTTGGGTTCCTTAGATTCGAGGAGAAGTCGACTACCCGACGGTAGTCTCCATTTGCTCTAAGGATCGTCGGAGAAGTACCGGCGTAATCAAATAGTGAAGCAGCTCCGGCGGACCGATGCTACCCTATTTCAACTGAGTTGACAACGGCCAAATTGAGCCATACTCAGGCCAAACCAAGCTCTCCCAATACTTCCACAGCCATCATATGTCTGAATTAGAGGTGAAAGGTAAGCCAATTTGGCTTACTTCTATAAATTTCGATCAGCGTTAGAGAGAGAAACGGCGAAACTTCCCTGACCAAATTCTCACTCAATTCGACATGAATTGTTGCAATTCTTGATCCTAGGATAATCCTCAGGATAAGAGCAACCTGCCCTAATTGAAAGCTCGGACCGCCGCACCTACGACGGTAAGCTTACGAAGCTTTCTCTCTCTAAGTTCAGTTTTTCGACAAAGCTCCGTTTGAGCTCAATACAAACCTAAATGACGTGATTCAAAGCTCAAATGAATCATATGGAAGTTAGGAACTGATTCATACCTTCAATTGGATCAATTAACCCCGATTGAATGGTCAATTTGATGAAATCAAATTTGGTCAGTTTGAAAGGGGAAAATTAGGAATTTCGTAAAATTGAGGGACCAAAGTGCAATTTCCCAAAATTGAGGGCCAATTGGCAATGAAAAGGCTGTTTGAGGACCAATTGGATGATTTTTTTAAATTATTAGGATCAAATTGCCATTTTTGTAAAGTAAGGGCAAAATGGTAATTTTTGAAAAGTTGGGGACCAAATTGGAAATTTGGGAAACTTGAACCCCTTAAGTGATTTTGAGTAAATTGAGGAGCCAAAGTGAATTTTTGGATGTTTTGGGACTCAATTTGGGGAAAAGTTAGCATTAGGGACCTAAAGTCAAGGAAAAAAAACTTTAGGGACCTAAATGCAATTAATTAAAAATTTTAGGGTTAGTCGTTCATACGTGAGAAACGAAGGCTATTATGCCTAGTATTAATAAATAAGGTTGTTCAAATCATGTAGGAATAAGAAGGACCAGAACGCCAGCAAGGATAAGCTAGCATGGAGGCAAAACCCGACTAAGAAGGAATACATTGCACTTTTGGGATGAGTGGGATTATTCACATCATATCCAGTTGGGATGATGAGCTCCTCAGAAATGAAAAATTACTATTATGTGGAATTTTAACATCACATCTGGTTGGGTGATGTGAGAACTACATGGAAAAACTATTTATTGGTTATAAATAGATCATACTCGGTTGGTATGATGAACTTCCTAGAAGGAAATAGAAAACCCGCTTACCGGTTGTAAGCGGAGACATCATCACACCTAGTTGGTGTAAGGGACGCATAGAAAAGTTATTTTGTCATAAGTGTTCTCCCCTGACTGTGTGCCAATACTTAAAACTTTTGGAAGACCTTCTTGACGAGGGCTGGAATTGCTCAGATAGGCCAGAGGCCTTAGTTTTGGAACTTGGGGGCTGAAATGCTGGTTTTGGAAAATCACGTACAGTGGGCCCTAGGCCAATTGGCACGAGTAGAAGCTCGTAAACAAACATGATGAAAAGCCTTGAAAATTCTTAATGAATGATTTATGTGATTTGGCCATGGTACCAAGACAAGACTGACATACTAGATGGACTGGCAGCAATGCGACAGGACCATGTCGATAGACCGATCTAGAAAAACTGCTACAGGTCGAGTTGAGGGTCGAGGCTGTTAGACTAGTGGCTCCAAAGATTAATGGCTTTATGGAAAACTTTTGTTTGTGCATGCACTTGAGGTTCGGGACCATTAAGATGCCTAAGAGGTGTAGTGATGCGTCCTAATGGCTACTGGACAACATGGTGGAGATAAGGACAGTTTGTCATGCCAACAGTGAGGGAAGCTCGACGTAGCTCTCAATCCTCATACAGACACAAAGTTGATTTCGGGTTTGAGGGTCGAATGTCGCGAACGTCCACTCATTCCTAGGTTAGAAGTGGATGGGCTTCTATCAAGGTGGCCGGTAAAGTCGCTCTTATGCCACAAGTGGGTGCAATTGACGGGTTGCCCTGCGAATGTGTGATTCCCTTCTTAATGAACGACGTGTGTTGATTGTTAAACACACCAGATATGAAAATGAGGAAATGGTTTTGAATAATCGGGAATGAAAGGAAAAGAATATTTTAGAAAGAAATATGGGGTATGGCACACTCCAATTAAATATGTTTTGTATACTCTCTTCTAACACCCATTCACTGAGTTGTCGAACTTATCCCCTCCATTTACCCCTTTTCAGGTAACTGAGGGAAAAAACCACCTAAAGAACTTCCGCTAGCTAAACCTGCAAGACATGTATGTAAGTTTAAATTTATTTAGTTTTTATTAATGTTATTCTAGGAAAAGTATAGGTAAAAAGGACTTCTTACTCTTCACTGTTTAAAGAAGGGGAAAACCCTTAATAAATTGGGAGAGTGGCGGGTTACTCACGGGTATCTGACCAAACCAGGTCGAGGCATGATACCCTAGGTTGTCTAGTAATCCTTGGAACCACCACTACCCCATACCAGGCACCTTGATGGTTATGTATGTCAACATGCACAACCATAAGTCTTTTAATTAAGACCTTTACTTTGGGCTACCAGCCTCACGTTCTTTTGGCCCGGCTTCGGCTGCAAGTCCACTAGCCCAACGAGTTCGATTTCCCGGCTTCGACATGGTAGCTTCTAGCCCAACAAGCTCAACAACTCGGCCTTGATTTGGTAGCTATAGCACACAACTTATCCATTATGAGAATTTTCGTAGGCTCATTACATGATAAATTTTCAATGGGTTTGAACTCGTGCTCATTGGCCTTGGGCCCACTGGAGTAGCTCTAGCTTATCCCAAAAATAGCTCATAAATTGTTTAAGTAGCTTCACACAGTCATGGGAGAATAATTCTGGAAAAATGCTTTTCAAATTTAAAAGTATGACCACCATCACAATCAGGACTGATGCTGGAAGTTCCCACTCACCGGATAATCGTCATGCATTTTCTTCGGCTGGATTCCAATCCGCGACATGCTCCACTGCACAAGTACTCGTACACTCAGTTCCTATAGAATCCGAGAAATCTCAAAAGGGAACGTGATTGGTAAGACCTTATTATCACATATAGATCCCTCCATTTTTTTTGCCTAATATGCATTTAGGTCCCTAATTTCTAAAATTTTGCATTTAGACCCTGATACCCCTTTATCCTCAATTAAGTCCCTAAGGTTTTTCTTATTTCCACTCAAGTCCTAAATTTCCCATTAATTGCAATTTAGCCCCCAAAATTTTGAAAATCAACAAATTGCACCAAAATTCCCAAAATTTGCATTTTGACCCCCGATTTCTTATCTACTCCAATTGACCATCTAAACTTTGTTAATTCCCCCTATCATGCCACTAATTGATTCCCGCAATTCCCAACGTTCATCTTGAACTTTGAATTTCAAAATTTGACTTAGTTTCAAACTCCAATAGAGCTTTATCAGAAAATAGGTCCTAGAAAGAGAAAGCTTTGGAATCTTACAATTGGGTCCTGGTTGTTAGAGTTCTTGATTTGGGAAGCTTGTGCTCACTAAGAAGGTCCTTCTAGCATTAAGAATTCTTTCAATTAGTGTCTTGAGCATGGAGAATTCGATTAGTGTATCTTCGAACACTTTCTCTCTCTAGTATTTTACTATTCTAACAAGAGGAGGCAGATTGGATTTAGCCTCGAGCTTCAAGGAGGTTGGATGTCAGTCGAGAAGAGTTTGGGCAGTGCTGGTTTAGCTAGAGGAGGTCGAGAGTGACTATAATTTGGCTCGACTTGATTCAGCTGTTCTGTGATCACTGGAGCGGAGGTACTGTGCAGGCTCCCTACCACTCCTCCGGTGGTCTTTGAGCTGAGGGGAGATTGTAGCAAGGTAGATGACCACTTCCCAATTCTAGGGACTCCTAATTCACCTCTTGAGGTCTCAAAAAGTTCCCTTATTAGAGCTCTAGTTGGCGCCTCATCGGAAAGTTGAGCTGTTTGTCTTTTAGGGTTGCTCAAGCGATGGGGAGGCCAAGTGGGCAGGCGCTCCTTATATAGAGGGCTTAACAACTGATAGGGCTACTAACATAAGACTCAGTGTCAGACTCGCCCGATTCCGATAGTGGTGGCTAATTTTTCGGGCATCGGAGACTCGGTCTCTCTCTAACACTTGCGCTCTATTCATCTGCCTAAGGTTGAAGACAACACTGTTCTATACATGCGAGCTGCCACGTGGCACTCTTTGATTGGTTGACTTTGCTGCCATGGCATCCAACTCGACGTCCAAGTCACCCTTTGACTCATTGACCAGCCATATGCCGATCTCCCATTGGTCACTTGTTCTAGCGTGGTCGCTAACCATACGAGGTCAGTCTTTCATCGGGACATATGGCATCTTTTGATTGGTTGATTTAAATGAATAAGATTTCCCTCTTCATGCACTGCGTGACTACTACATGTCAGTCTCTGATTGGCTAATTTAAATAATCCTCATTTCTCTCGGTGCATTGTGTGGCTTCTATGTGTCAGCTGCTGATTGGCTGAGGCCATCCAACATGGCTCTACCACGTGTTGACTTCTGATTGGTCGACCATTTCTCCAATATCCCATTTAGATGTTGATATGGCACCTTTTCCATGTGACCACCACCCATTGGTCGGTTCAGCTAATTGGGCTTTTTCAATAGTGACCACTGATCGTGGACACATGTCGCTCTCCTATTTGTCAGTCGTTGTTGAGGTAGATTTTCCTACTCTAACCATTGACCATGGACATGCGTCGCACTCTAAATGGTCAACACTGATTGAGCACTAATGGGGTGTGCTTCACCATGCGTTGCTAATTGGTCGTGCCTGTTGATTGGGCACTGACCTAGCAGTGATCTATTGACCAATGGGACCATTGACCAATCTAGTCAGATTGAGTTCGGTGACTCGAATTTGGAAATCGATCAATTTAGGCCCAATTCGACCAATTTTTTCAAAATTAAAATTTTTTAAATTTATCTAAATTCATTTTCTATATAATGGTGGCTTCAATTTTTCAATTTGATGTTTTAAGCCACATAAAAAAATGAATCTTTGAACTAGTTTATCACGGTTCTATTTGGTTCAATCTGGTACGGGTCTAGTTTTCACATCCAATTCAATTCATGGTTCCTTTCCATGGTTGTTAAGTATTTATTGGCCACTTGGAATTTTCCAAATACTGGCTTTGACCCCTTCTTTACCAATTCCAGTTCACTCACATCCTCGGTTCTCTCTCGAAAATTTTTTGGTTTCCCTTTTTGGTTCTTTGTTCCGAGATAACAAGGTTTACAACTCTCACCACCTTATAGGAGTTTTGTCCCCAAAATATGTTATGCTCCCCTTAAGTACTAAATGGTTTCTCCTTCCTTTTTTTCCCGTCATTCCTTTCATATTTCGGCCATCTAGCCAACGTGTCTTCTCCAATTGAATTTATTTAGGGCTTAAATTTTCCTTCATGTCAACTTGTCCTTTGATCTTATATGGTACCAAAGGACACTTCCCAATCCTAGTCACATCTCCTTTGGGGCATCCTTTGTGCCACTCCTCCCTTTGGGAATCTTTCCTCTTCATGTCTTCAGGTGTCTATTGCTTTATCATTTATCTTTCTTTCGTCCTTAGTGGCACGATTTGGTAATCACATTTGCGGGGAGAAGATCCCATAGCGATCCATCCTTTCTTTGAGAGTTCCCTCACTCACACGATTTCCCTGGCAAAATATTGCTACAATTACTCTTTTACTTAGACATTTAGATAACGTCCTTAAGGGGTTTATCTTTCCTTCAAATACCCATTTTCCCAACAATATTTTATGGTTGTCTTGTCTTACCCATTTTCCCAGTGATGTTTTCTTAAATCAAATCCATATGTCATTTAGGGGAAATGTCACGCCCTGACCCGATTTGGTCAAATCCCCGTAAGCAACCCGCTCCCTTGGTTTAAGAGGGTTTCCCCTTTTTTAGTCAAGAGGAGCCACACAAAATTTCAAATCTTGTTCCCTAGAATAGCATCAATCAAACTAAAGCAAGCTTAAAATAGTTTTAAGCATACCTGACGGAGGATACATCTTTTCAAGCTCTCTTTGTTGATCTCCTTACCCCTGAAAAAGGGATAAAGGGGATGGGGTGAGTTTCTAAAATTCAATGAGCGGGTGTGGGGAGTGAGTTTTTGAACGCTTAGGTTATCAAAACCATGCCAAGGTTTAACATTTATTTTTCAAGGATTTTCTCAAATCTTAGAACTTTTTCCATTTTTATATTAGGTGTGTTTAGCTCTCTTAGCACATACCCTTGCCTGGAGAGGCATTTAGCAAACAAACACACTCCCTTCATCAGGAAGGGTACAAGCATTCGTAGGGCAATCCCAGACTACACCTACTTGGGGATCAGTGCGACTTTGCTATCCACCCTTATAGAAGTCCCAGATTTCTACCCTGAGTCTGAGTGGACGTCCTAGACATCCAACCCTTAGACCTAAATTCCACTTTGTGTCCGTATGAGGACAGAGACCTCATCTTGACCGCACCCTGGTCTCTTGTGCAAGAAGCTCCCAGAGCTTCATGACTAACTGGCACGATGAACTACCCTTATTTCCACCATGCCGTCCAGTAGCCCTTAGAACCCATCACTACCCCTTAGGGCATCTTGATGGTTCTGTATCCCTGAGTGCATGCACAAACAAGAAGCTTTCATGATTAAGCCATTCTCTTTGGTGCTAACGGTCCAATGACCCCGACACTCAACCCGGCATGCAGATGTTTGTCTAGGCTGGTCTGCCGATCGCCTGTACATTGAGCATTGTCGGTTCTGACTCGATACCTTGGTGAATCACACAATCATTTTCCATTTTAAATAGGAGTTTTCATGACTCTTCCTAATCATGTTTGTTTATGGGCTTCAACCCGTGCCCAATGGCCTTGGGCCCACTACATGTGTTTTTCCAAAAACTAGGCTCTTGGCCTGTTAGAGCTGCTCTAGATTCCATCAAGAATATCTCCCAAATTATTTAAGCAGTTTTCACAGTCACGGGAGAACGCTTCCGACAAAATCTCTTTTAATTTATCACACTAATCAGGTATGATGAAGGATCCGCTTACAACGGGCATGCAGGTTTTTCCTTTCCTCTAAGAAGCTCATCATACCAACTGGGTATGATGTTTATTTAATCCTACTCACAACTGGTAATTAGGTTTTTAGATTTCAAAATGTGCTAATCATCCCAACCGAGTATGAAGTATAGAGTTCCCACTCACCTGGTGGCTCCGACACATTTGTCCCTAACCGGTTCTCCAAGTCTAAGTTTGGCTCTCTCGTTAGCGTTCCAGACTCAAGAGTCCCTATAGGGTTTGACCACTCTTATACGTTAGGGTTTGGCATAAAAGCTTCTTAGCTTTTCCGTATTGGCTACTAGGCCCAACTTTTTTGGTTTATTTCACTAAGTTCCCCAAAGTAAATACTTTTTTACTTTAGGTACCTACTGATAAATTTCCACCAAATTAAGTCCCAAGTACTTATAATATCTTCCTGGGTCCTTAATTTACTTAAAATTGTGTAAGGGGCTCATGTTTTCCAAATTTCCAATTTGGTCCCCAATTTTTAAAAAATTACGGTTTTACCCCTACTTTCCAAAAATAGCCATTTGGCCCCAAATATTTTGAAAATTAACCAATTGGTCCTCCAACATCTTTCTCATGGCCAATTGACCTTTAATTTTTGAGAAATTGCATGGAGGTCCCTCAATTTTTTGAAATCCCCAATTTCTACCCCCTTTACTTACCAAATTTATTTTCTTCAAATTGATGATATTAATTAGTTTCTACTCATCCATACAATTCAATTGCACTTTGAATTGAAGATTTGGGTCTGAAACGAGCTCAAACAGAGCTTCATTGAAAAACTGAACATAGAGAGAAAAAGCTTCGAAAGCTTACTGTTAGAGGCGCGACAATCCAAGTTCTTGATCGAGCTAGACAACTCTTGTTCTCATGGTCCTCCTAAGATCAAGAATTGGGGCAATTGCTGTCAAGATTAATGGAATTCAATCGAAGAATTCTATCACTTTCTCTCTCTAGAACTAGATTGTAACGACGGAGGAGGGCTGAATTGGATCGTGTGGTGGCCGATGGGGCTAGTTCTGTAGAGGGCCAAAGCTACTCTATTTTAGTCACTTTCTCTCTCTAGAACTAGATTGTAACGATCTCTAGAACTAGATGGTAACACGTGAATGGTCAGTCCGACTGACATGGCAGTCCAACTTAGCCGTCACGTCAATCATTGACCGGACATGTGGCAGTCTGTGATTGGTCAGTCCTATTGACATGGTGATCCGGCATAGCCGCCACGTCATCCATTGACTATTGACCGAATGCGTGGCAGCCTCTCATTGGTTGGTCGTGTCTACGTGGCTGCTCATTGAGAACCTGTTGACCGTTGATCATTGACCAGCTGACAGAGTGTGCCTTGCAATGCGTCGCACTTTGGTTAGTCGCGCGCGTGCTGACTTGGCACTGATCGGTCAGCAGTCCGTTGACCGATCTGGTCTGATCAGGTTCAGTGACCAAAAAGTGAAAATCGGTCGGTTCAAGCCTAATTCGACCAGTTCTCTCGAAATTAAAAATTTCTAAGTTTATTAAATTTTATTTTTTATTCAATGGTTGCCTCAATTTTCCAAATTGATAATTTTAAGCCACCAAGAAAAATGAATTTAGTGACTGGTTCATGTACATTTCAAACCGGTTCAATGATTCAGTTTTGTTCAAGTCTTGTTCAACCCGAACCAGTCTGATTTTCTCATCCAATTCCCTGCATAATCCTTCCCCATGATTTATGTGACATCTTGGTCACTTGGGATTTCCAATTTCCCATTTAAACCCTTCTTTATTGTTCTTGATTCATCAAGGGTTTTAGTTTTCTCCTCAATTTGACCGGTTCTTTCTCGATTTTCCTTGACTCATAGTGACGGGTTTTACAACTCTCCCCTCCTTTTGGTAGTTTTGTCCTTAAAACTAAGTTCTGCCTCCTTTTTCATTGGGAAAATCTCCCTTGATGTCAACTTGGGTTTATTTAACACGCTCTCCCTCAATTTTTCCTTTACTTGGACCTTTTTATTATCCACACATTAATGGAATTTCTCTTCCATTCCATTAATCACTCACTCTATGGAGGGTATCCTAGTTTGGTGTGTCTTACCACTATTCCAAAAGTATACCTTTTAAGTCCACTCCCTATTCCACTTAGGGTAAGGTCATTACTCTTGAAGGTTTTCATCCATGTCTTAGAGTTGATTGTTCCATGATCGTTCCTTCCCCTACAATCCTAGGTGGCCCCTTGATGGCGATTCATGCCTTTCCAATCTTATCGGAGTTACTATGATTGTGCCTTCTTGTTACCTGATAGTGTCTCTTGACTACTTTCGGTGTTATCCATTCGTTCTTTTTTTCCTTGGTGTCATGCCCCCTTTTGTAGCATTTGGTTCTCCTTATTTACTCATCCTTTCTCATATCCTTTATTGGGTTTCATGGTTCCGACCTTGTCAACCTTCATTATTTCTAGTGGTATATTTATATGAGGACTTCCTTCCTTTTCGTACATCCTCAACCACTTGTGCTCCCTTCTTGGGTTTCTTATTTCGAGTTAAGCCTCATGTCACTTCTTGACGTGATCTCACTTCCTACCTTTACCCTTCTTTATAGGGACTTTCACCCTAGGAGTTTCACGTTTTCCTTCCTCCTTTTTTTGCACCCTTCTCTTATCAATATGGTTGTCGGCCCATAATTCTTCATTACCCCCGAATTCCTGCTTTTTTTGTCCCTTTTCCCCTATGCGAGGGATTTCTGGTCATTGGGTCCTTTCACTTCCACCAATTTTTCAAGTGTGGCTTAATTGCTTTCCCCAGTTCCATCAGGTCCATCATCTCTTTTTTGGGGCATGCTCTTCTCCAGAACTCCTCCCTTTACTAGGCTCCTCCCTATCTTTGCCTTTATGAGTATCCAACCTTAGAGTAACTTTATTCCATCCTTTGTCATTGTCCTCCTTATTGACCCTTCCTTGAAAAGCGTGTGGTACATCCCCTTGTACCCCTGTTTATAAATCTTACTTGCATCTTGTACCAGTTTGCTTCCTTGGGAAGGGTTCGGGTACATTATGCTTTAAGACTCTTTGGCCTCCTTGTGTGATGCTTACTTAATCCTTCTCATGGCTTGTGTCACGCCCCAACCCTGTTTGGTCGAATCCTCATGATCAACCCGCCACTCTCCTGGTTTATTAAAAGGCTTCCCCTTATTATTGATAGTAAAGAGTAAGGTGTCCTTTAAACCTACACCTTTTCCAGGAATAACATAAACAAAATTGTATAATAATTTATATTTATTATACCTGTATCACAGGCGGCTTAATTGATGGTCTTTAAGGGTAGACTTTCTAAAATCTCCTGAAAGGGATATAAGGGAGGGGTGAGTATGACTAATCAGTGAATGGGTTTTCAAAAGTTTAGACTTTTAAGAAAATATTTATTATTGGAGTGTGCCAGACTCATTTTTTTTCAAAAATCTCTTCATTTCAATATCTTGGGTTTTAACACCATTTCCATATTTAACCACGGTGTGTCATCACCCAACACACATCCTTCATCATGAAGGTTACACACATTCGCAGGTCAGCACGATCATTGAACCCACTAGTGGCTTCGGAGTGACTTTACCGGCCACCCAAATAGAAGCACGACCACTTCTACCCTGGGAATGAGTGGATGTACACGACATCCGACCCTCAATCCCATAATAAATTCTTCGTGTGTATATGAGGACAGAGATCTCATCCTATCCCCACCCTGGTCTCATGCGCTTGGTGCTACTCCAAATTTCGCATAGACACCTGGAACGACGAACTGCCCTTATTGTAAAACTCGCACTTTTGAGTTAAGGAAAACCGGGAAAAGAACCAGTCAAACCGAGTAAGACAATCGAGCCGGTTTACAAACACAATCATTTGGGAATAAGCAATTTAGAAATTTACAACTTTCGAGTGATCTAAAGGGTTCATTAAACCTTGGAAAAGAAACTTAAGATAAATTAGAAGAGAAAAACTAAATTGGTTCAGGTGAACGAGATCCCATAAGAATTGTAAAGTTAAGCGTGCTTACTTAAGAGTAGTGCGATGATAGGTGACCTATTGAGAAGTATGAATTTTTTTAAACAATAAAGACATTGTTACGCTTCCACATCAAAGTAAAATTTTTAACTTGTTTCTTTTTTCTTTCATTTTATGCCTAATGGTGTTCCAAAAGTGCCTTTTCGAAGTCTTGGAGAGGAAGAAGCCTCTTGGGTTGACATATAGTGCAGCTTGTCAGATATTTTGGGTCCTATGGGATTTCCCCGTTCTCTCCCCCCGATCAAGATATCCTCTATTTCGCCCAAGAAAGATGTAATTATCCCAAATTTGGAGCGTAAAGTGCAATTAGATGTATTTTGAGCGGTATAAAAATAAATATTATGAATTTAAATAATTAATTTATGGTTAGCTTGGTTGGACCAATAAAATAAAGTATCGAGGCTCCGTTTCTAAAAACCTAATTGAAAATATATTTCTGATTATTAATACTTATATCATAGGTTATAAAAGATTTTTTTATTATTGAGTAAGAGAATAATCTCAAACTTTTAATCAAATGAATAATACATCAAATATTTAGCCAAAAATATGAAATGAATTGAAAAAGAAGTAAATCATAGGAAAAATGCATAGTAAGTATTAGTAGCATTTATCTTATATGTGCAAATCAAAATCGTTTTTTTTTACTCGGAGTAGAGCATAAATCTAAAAAAATTAAAAAAGTTCATTCAGTAACAAGAAAAAGACATCGTAATTTGAATTTGATCTCGATGAAACAATAAATTAATGATAAGTTAGTTCGATAAGTTTAATTAATTTTTTATTTTTTTTATAGGAAAAGAGTACAAAACTCATCTTTTTTGAAATGAAAAAGGGAAGAAAATTATTAATAAATTTGAATATGAAATTGAAATGAAAAAAAAGATAGAGGGCTGGAATCTACACAACGATTCTTTTTTTCACAATTTTTGTTGAACCATATGCATCAAAAGGTGCACGTATGGTTCTTAAGGGATAGAAACTGCGTGAAAGCATCACAAGTGTTTATGTACAAAGAACACGCAAACCATTATGGGCTATATCCGAAGATATGGAAAGGGATGTTTTAATGTCAGCAACAGAAGCCCAAGCTTATGGAATTGTTGATCTTATAGAGGTTGACTAAAAATAGACTAAAACTAAAAATACTAGTAATCCTATGCAAATGCGTAATTTAAGATTTTTTACTTCACTTTTTACTTATTACTTATTGGCTGGGTTAAATAATATTTTATTTATCTATTAAATAGAAATAGAAGAAATAGAGAAGTAATTCATAAATAACCGGTTAGGATTGATCTAAACTAGCTCATTCATTATATATACGATTCAACATGCCAACTATTAAACAACTTATTAGAAATACAAGACAGCCAATCAGAAATGTCACGAAATCCCCTACTCTTCGGGGATGTCCTCGGCGCTGAGGAACATGTACTAGAGTGTATGTGCAACTCATTCAGATCCTCGCTGGGACAAACTAAAGGAAACCCCTTTTCTGATCATGATAAAATGGAAGGAAAAAGGCCATTCACTATCTAAAAAAAAGATCTATTATATCCTGCTATTTTATTGTGTTGAAATTTATGGTTTTCATTAGTGCAAATCCAATCATTTCCTTTCGGAATTAAAGATGAAAAAAATTCCTCATTAACAATAAATGGTTATCCATTAAGCGAGAGAAATCCTATTTTTAAAGCTGAAATCCAATGTCTCTACTCTTTCAAAAACGGACTAAGAGGGTCAACTACCTAGCTAATCTTCATAATGAAATATCGTTATTGTATAGGTAGATCATCTTCATAATGAAATATCGTTATTGTATAGGTAAATCTTATTGTGAAAGATCTATTACTAGATAATTCATGGGTAAAGCCAAAGAATTTGAACTGTACAAGTTCCCAATAGCATTGATAAAATGAAGTAAAGGGCTCAAATGTATAGAGAGGACCACACTGTTTAATTAAGATGTAACCATAGAAACAATGGAACCCACTCTTTATTTATTCATTTATATTTATTACCCTTTTATATTTTTTGATACCCGGTATCAATACAATTTGAGGCACAATACCTATAAAAAGATAAATTGTGGTCGGGAAGGTTATAGTAGCAAAAGCCATTGAAATTTTTATTTTATACATTGGAAGAATCCATTTTGTTATTAATAAACTAGGAAATAGGAAAATAATAACTGAAAGAAATCCATTAGTTATTCATTAAAATTCATTTATTCAATGACCAGAATTAGACAAGGATATATAGCTCGAAGACGTAGAGCAAAAATTTGTTTATTTGCATCAAGCTTTAGGGGGGCTCATTCAAGTCTTACTCGAACAATTATTCAACAAAGAATAAGCGTAACAATGTCTTTTTTTTTGTAACCCGAAATTTCGGTCAAAAATTTTTATGCGAAGGTACGACTTATCATAAATAGCCATAAATTAATATATATTTAATTATTATAATTAATACCAATAATTTAATACCTAAATTAAATTATTAGAATTAATACCAATAATTTATGACAATATTAATACTAATAATAAATCTCTCCCATTTAATACACGATTTTACACCTATATAAAGAGTTCATCCCCATTCATTCTTTTCACACCTGAACACTTCTCTCTCTACTGCTCCATTTCCTAGTGAAGCTCAAATTAGAGCTTCGACTTGAACATTTTTCTTAACCTTGTAAGGAGAGGTCGAGCTCTTTAGAACCAGTGAGAAGTTAGTCATCTAATAGCAAACTCCAATAAATTCGAGAATCGCTGGAAAAGCGCCGACATGATGGAACAGTGAAGTAGCTCTGGCAGACCGAAGCTGCCCTATTTTGGCCAAGCTGAAATTGGCCAATTTGAGCCCTCCTCAGGCCAAACCAAGCTCTCCCGACACCTCTTTAGCCCTTCTGCAGCCTTATTAGCACTGAAAAGTAAGCCAATTCGGCTCCCCTTTACAATTTCAGATCATTGTTAGAGAGAGAGTCGGCCGAATTTCAATGAAGAAATTCTAATCCAATTCGACATCAATTGATGTAATTATTGATCCTAAGAAAAACCTTTGGAGGAGAGCTACCTGCCTAGATAGAAAGCTCCGACCGTCGCGCCCTCATCAGTGAGAAATCGAGCTTTCTCTCTCTATAATCTGTTTTCCGGCAAAGCTCCATTTGAGCTCATTCCAGCGTTAAAACCTACGATTCAAAGTTCCTTAGAATCGTATGAACATGTAGGAACTCAATTTCAACTCCAATTTCAACAATTAGAGGTGTTTGATCGGTTAATTTGATGAAATCAAATTCGGCAATGTTAAAGAGTTAAAATTGGGGGGAAATTTAGGAATTTTAAAAAATTCGAAGGAGCAAAATGTAATTTTCTAAAATTGAGGGTCAATTGGTCATGATAAAAATATTAGAGGGCCAATTGAGAAATTTTAGAATTTTTGGGGTAAAATTTATCATTTTTCTAAACAAGGGGCAAAATGGTAATTTTGGGAAAATTGAAGGACCAAATTGGAAACTTGGGAAATTAAACCCTTTTGTGTGAAATCAAATGATTTGAGGTCCTAAGATAAATTTTAAAAGTTTCTAGACTTGAATTTAGGAAAAACTCGGCAATAGGGACTTAAAGTTAAAGAAAAATAACTTTAGGGACCTAATTGTAAAAATATGTAAAGTTGGATTTTTCTCATTCATTTGGAACGAATGAGGGCTATTAGGCCAAAGAATAATGAACAATTATGTTCATTTCATGTAGGAGAATGAGACATTGGAAACGCCAGTTGAGGTCTAGCGTGCAAAGGATGGAACCCGACTAAGTGGAATTTTACTGCACTATCAGGTGAATGGGATTATGTATCATACCCGATTGGGGATGATAAGTACCTCGGTATAAAAACACACTGCTTAGTGGTATTTTTACTCATCACTACTTAGAGAAAGTGATGTGAAAGTTATGCGAAAAAACTACTTTCGGGTTGTAGGTAGATCATACCCAATTGGTATGATGAGACTTCCTCGAAGGAAGTTGAAAAGTCATTCATCGGTTATGAACGGAGATGTTCTTATACTGGTCGGTATAATGAACAGTAAAAACCTATTTTTGTCGGAAGTGTTCTCCCCTAACTGTGTGTCAATGCTTAAACTATTTGGGAGATCTTCTTGACGGAAGCTCGAATAGCTCTTATAGGTCGGGGGCCTCGGTTTTGGAAGTTGAGGGCTAGAATGCCCAATTTTTGAAAAACTCAAACAGTGGGCCATAGGCCACTGGACATGAGCAGGAGCTCATAAAAGAACATGATATATATATATATATGTATATATATGTGCCATTAAAACTTAATAAGTGAATTGTTCGGTCATGGTACCAAGGCAAGTCTGACATACTCGGTCAACTAGTAGTAGTGCGACATGACCGGTCTCCGGACCGATCAAGACAAACAGCTACAAGTTGAGTTGAAGGTCAAGACCATTGGGACAAATGGCACCACATATAACAAGGTAATTTAAGAAAACTTTGTTTGTGCATGCACCATGAGTACGGGATCATCAAGATGCCTATGAGGGGTAGTGATGTGTCCATAGGACCTTAGACGACCCGGTGAGTATAAGGGCAGATCATCGTTTCAGGTGTTTGTGCAAAATTTGGAGTAGCATCAAGCGCATGACACCGGGGTGGGAACAGGATGAGGTCTCTATCCTCATATGGACACGAAGAAGCGATTCCGGGAATTGAGGGTCGGATGTCGTGTACATCCACTCATTCCCAGGGTAGAAGTGGTCGGCTTCTATCCGGGTTGTAGGTAAAGTCGCTCTGAAGCCACTAGTGGGTTCAGTAGTCATACTGACCTGCGAATGTGTGTAACCTTCATGACCAAGGATGTGTGTTGGGTGATGACACACCAATAACTAAGAATAATGGAAAAACCCAAATTTTTAAATAAAGAGATTTTTTAAAAGAAAGGAGTCTGGCACATTCCGTATAAATATTTTTTTAAAGTCAAAAGATTTGAATCCCATTTACTGAGTAGTTCTACTGAGTAGAAAGGAGTCTCGGAAAGCTGAACCTTAAAAGACTTGCGCAATTAAACGCCTGCAAGATAGGTACGATTAAATTAAATTACTATGCAGTTTTAATTTATGATATTCCTGGAAAAATGTGCAGGTATAAAGAATGCCTTACTCTTTATAGTTTATAATATAAGGGGAAACCCTAATAAATCGGGAGAGTGGCGGGTTGATCATGGAGATCCTGCCAAATCGGGTCGGGGTGTAACACTTATAGCCACCAGGTCGTCCAGTGCCCTTAGGACGCATCACTACCCCTCATGGGCGTCTTGATGGTCTTGTACTCAAGTACATGTACAAACAATGTTTTCTCATATTGCCATGTAATTTGTGGTGCCACTGGTCCAATGGCCACGACTCTCAACCCAACCCGTAGTTGTTTGTCTTGACTGGTCCGTCGAACTATCATGTCGCACTGTCGCTAGTTGACTAACCATGTCAGTCCTATCTTGGTACCATGGCCAAACAATTCACTTATTAAGTTTTGTGGCACATATAGCATATTCGTTTATGAGCTCCTGCTCGTGCCAACTGGCCTTGGGCCCATTGTACGAGATTTTCAAAATCGGGCGTTTAGCCCCCAAGTTCCAATACCGAGGCCCCCGGCCTATCAGAGCTATTCAAGCTCCTGTCGATAAGGTCTCCCAAATTGTTTAAGCATTGGCACACAGTTAGGGGAGAGAACTTCCGACAAAACATATGTTTTCTCTATCCATTATACCACCTGGGTATAAGGACACCTCTGTTCATAATCGATGAACGGGTTTTCAACTTTATTCAAGGAAGTCTCATCATACCAACCGGGTATGATCTACTTACAATCGGTAAGTAGTTTTTCCACATGATTTTCACATCACTTCCTCTAAGTAGTGATGTTTAAAATACCACTTAATAGTGGGTTTTCATACCGAGGTACTTATCATCCCCAACCGGGTATGATATAAAATTCCCACTCACAACCGGTAAGTAGTTTTTTAAATTTTAAGTTGTGCTCATCATCCAAACCGAGTATGATGTTAGTAAACCCACTCACCTGTTAACGCAGTGAATTCCACTAGACCGATTTTTTGTATTTACGCGAGCTCGTCTATGCTGGTGTTCCTGGTATTTCGCGTTCCTATATGATATGAACATCCTTGTTCATTATTACTTGGCATAACAACCTTCATTCATTTCCAATGAATGAGAAAACCCTAACTTTTAGTTATTTACAATTAGGTCCCTAAAGTTATTTCTCTTTAACTTTAAGTCCCTAATGTCGGTTTTTTCTTCCAATTGAGTCCTATAAATTTTAAAATTTATATTGGGACCTCAATTTATTCAATTTCACCAAAAAAGGGGTTTAATTTCCCAAATTTCCAATTTGGTCCCCCAATTTTTCCAAAATTACCATTTTGCCCTTCCTTTACAAAAATGGTAAGTTTTGCCCCAAAAATTCCAAAATTCCTCAATTGGTCCTCCAACATTATTTTCATGCCCAATTGACCCTCAATTTCATAAAATTGTATTTTGGTCCTTTGAATTTCAAAAATCCCTAATTTCAACTCCTTAGCACAACCGAATTTGATTTCATCAAATTGACCGATCAAACACATCTAATTGTTGAAATTGAAGTTAAAATTGAGTTCCTCCATCTTCTAACAATTCAATAGCACTTTCCATCTTCGATGCCGGAACAAGCTCAAATGGAGCTTTGCCAGAAAACGGACTATAGAGAGAGAAAGCTTCGATTACTCACCGGTGAGGGCACGGCGGTCTGAGCTTTCGATTTGGGCAGATAGCTCTCATGTTGAGGTTCCTCATAGAATCAAGAATCACATCAATTGATGCCAAATTGAGTTATAATTTCATCATTGAATTTCTGTCTGTTCTCTCTCTAGCACCGACCGAAAATTGCAGAGAGGAGTCGAATTGGCTTACCTTCCAATCCTAATTCGGCCATGGGAGGGCTGAAGAAGTGTTGGGAGGGCTTGGTTTGGTCTGAGGAGTGCTCAAAATGGTCAATTTCAACTTGGCTGAAATAGGACAGCTTCGGTCCGTCGGAACTGCTTCATTGTTCCATCATGTCAACGCTTCTCCAGCGATTCTCGGATTTGCTAGAGTTTGCTATCAGATAGCTATCTTCTCCCTGGTTCTAAAGTGCCCGACCTCTCCTTCCAAGGTTAAGAAAAATGTTCAAGTTGAATCTCTGATTCGAGCTTCACCGGGAAATGGAGCAATAGAGAGAGAGAGAGAAGTGTTCAGGTGTGAGAAGAATGAATGGGGATGACCCATTTATATAGGTGTAAAAATCGTGTATTAAATGGGAAAGATTTATTACTAGTATTAATATTGCCATAAATGATTGGTATTAATTTCAATAATTTAATTTCGGTATTAAATTATTTGTATTAATTCTAATAATTTAATTTAGGTATTAAATTATTGGTATTAATTACAATTCTTAAGCAAGCACACTTAACTTTACAATTCTTATGGGATCTCATTCACCTGAACCAATTTAGTTTTTCTCTTCTAATTTGTGTTAAGTTTCTTTTCCAAGGTTTAATGAACCCTTTGGATCACTTGGAAGTTGTAAATTTCCAAATTGCTTGTTCCCAAATGATCGAGTTTGTAAACCAGCTCAGTTTTCTTACTCGTTTTGACCGGTTCTTTTTCCCAATTTTCCTTAACTCAAAAGTGTGGGGTTTACAGCTTGAGTGCGGTTGCCAATTTGTTTTCCAGCTATTGATTCCTTATGGATTTTCTTCATCCTTCTTCCCTAGTGTTTGGCCTTTCTATCTCTCCCATCTTAGTCGGGTTTGTATCCATAATTCACACGAAGGTTAGTTCGTTAACCATCTCGTTTCTATACTCTCCCTATTCCACTATTTTGGGATAGTCATCTCATGAATTCACTTGTCATTAATGCCCATCATGTCACCCCTTTTTAGGGTGTAGTCATAACTACTTCCCAATTCTTCTTTCCACCTTTGAGGGACTCCTAAGTGTCGGGATCTTTTCTTGTGCTCTGTACTATGTCCAATTATCCAACCGTGACTCCCTTAAGTCATTCATATCCTTTCCAGGCTTTCTTTTCTTAATACTTACTCTCCCCTCCTTGCTTCTACAGCTACCGACCCTAGAACCTCTTGATGTTGTTTCCCAGGTATACATCTTCCTAGGAAATCTTTTGGGTACGTTTGATGTACCATATTCTTTGTTGTCCTTCTTTCAAGTTGACCTTCTTAAGGGAAAATTCTGTTCCTCTTCGTTTTGGAATTTCTTGACTCCTGTACGAGGGTTTGCTCAATCCATGTTGGTCATTAGGTTCCTTTCCTATACTAATCCTCCCACTCCTACCTGTTACTATATCTTTGATGCCACCTTCCCATTTTTCCCTTTCCTCGGGTTTATCTCATTCTTTGGACCTGCAGAAATGTGCTTCCCTTGCAGTTGGCCCCTTTTTCGTTCATAAGTGCATTCTTTTATCTTCCTATTTCGTTGGGTCCTTTGCCTCTCTATTAGGTCATGTCCCTTCCTACGAATCCCTTCTCGGTAGGCTCCTTGTTCTTAATTGAGACTCTTCAGGGATAAGTAAAGCCATGTTAGGGGGTCAATTAGTAATAACTCCATGTGAAGGTTTTGCATATAGTCCTTCTCCTCGAGTGGATCCTTCATGCTCTACCTTATTGCTACATTTGGGTATTTTCCATCCCTTATTGTTAATGGTAACTCGTTTGTAAATGGGAAGACTACGTAATGACTATAAGAACTTTATTAGTCATTATTGATTTCAGGAATAATACTTACCGTACTCGGCTTATTACATAAAATTTTCACTACTTCTCCTCCTAATTCCTCGGGGTCATAGGCCGAGAGTTAGACTCTAAATTGTTTCAGGATTCACGATCTGAGGGCTTTGAAGAGCTAGTAGATGTCCATCCATACTCCTGGTAGACCACCCTATTAGGACAGACTAAATGGAATACCTTGAGTCTGTACCTTCCCAGCATCTCAGCTTCACATTCGTAGGCCCACTTTATCCATTGGATGAGCATAAAGGTTGCGTGAGCATCCCAATAGTTGTTCCAAGCCTCCCTTTGAGTTGGGGTCCTTTTCGACTGTCGTGGTGCTGGAGGTGGTGTCGGGTTCCTTGAAGGAGGTCTGGGTTCTTCCTACATTGGGAAGGGATATGTTATGTTGGTTGGCTTCTATATCTCCCCAAGAAGCTTTCTATAGTCCTCGACTATGTCCTTTGGTACCCTCTTCTTGAATTCAGCAAGTTTTTGGACGTCTATCTTGCTAGAGGTAGCAACCTTTTTCAAGGGTCCGTGAGTGGGGTTGGTTCGCACTGCAAATTTCCTAGGGACTCTTCTTTCTATAGGGTAATTTAATCCTTATTAGTGTCAGGTCATAGTCTTGATAATGCTTTAAAGGGAACACAGCTCTAATACCACTCAAGTTGTCATGCCTCGACTCGGTTTGGTCAGATACCCATGAGCAACCCACCGCTCCCTTGGTTCAAGAGGGTTTCCCCTTTTTTAGCCAATAGGAGCCAGGCGAAATTTCAAATCTTGTTCCTTGAAATAGCATCAATCAAATTATTTTTCTGAGCTCTCTTAGATGATCTCCTTACCCTGAAAAGGGATAAAGAGGAGGGGTGAGTTTCTACAACTCAGTAAGTAGGTGTTGGGAGTGAATTATCGAATGCTTAGGTTATCAAAACCATGCCAAGGTTTAACATTTATTTTTCAAGGATTTTCTCAAATCTCAGGACTTTTTTCATTTTCATATTAGGTGTGTTTAACTCTCTTAGCACATCCCCTTGCCTTGGGAGGCGTTTAGCAAACAAACAGATGCCCTTTATTGGGAAGGGTACAAACATTCGCATGGCAATCCCAAACTTCATCCACTTGGGCGACTTTGCTGTCTACCCTAATAGAAGTCCCAAACTTATAACCTTAGTCTAAGTGGATGTCCCAGCCGTCTAACCCTCAGACCCAAATTCCACTTCGTGTCTGTATGAGGATGAAGATCTCATCCTAACCCCACCCTGGACTCATGCACAGGAAGCTCCCAAAGCTTCATGACTAGTTGGCATAACGAACTGCCCTTATCTCAACCATGTCGTTCAGCAGCCCTTAGAACCCATCACTACCCCCATAGAGCATCTTGATGGTCCTGTATCCATGAGTGCATGCACAAACAAGATTTTTTCATGATTAAGCCATTCTTTTTGGTGTCAATGGTCCAACGACCCTGACACCCAACCCAACATGTAGTTGTTTGCCTAGGCTGGTCCATCGACCTGGCCCTAACGCACTGTCGCTGGTCCATTGAGTATTGTCGATACTAACTCGATACCGTGGCAAATCACACAATCATTTTCTATTTAAAATAGGAGTTTTCATGGCTCTTTCTAATCATTTTTGTTTACGTGTTTCAGCCTGTGTCCACTGGCCTTAGGCCCACTCCACGTGTTTTTCCAAAAAATAGGCCTTGAGCACTATTAGTTCAAAAAGAACTGAGGCATTGTCCTGTTAGAGCTGCCCTAGCTCCCATCAAGAAGGTCTCTCAAATTGTTTAAGTAGTTGTCACACAGTCAGGGGAGAACACTTCTGACAAAATTTCTTTTAATTCATCATACCAACCAGGTGTGATGATGGATCCGCTTACAACTAGTATGCAGGTTTTTCCTTTCCTTAGGGAAGCTCATCATACCAACTGGGTATGATGTTTATTTAATCCTACTAAAAAATTTTGAATAGGTTTTTAGCTTTAAAAACGTGCTCATCATCTCAACAGGGTATGAAATATAAAGTTCCCACTCACGCGTTGACTCCGACGCATTCATGCCTCGCCAATTCTCCAAGTCTAAGTTTGGCTTCCTCGTTAGCCTTCTAGTCTCAAGAGTCCCTACAGTGTTTGAACACTATTATACATTAGGGTTTGGTGTAAAAGCTTATTAGCTTTTCAGTATTGACTACTAGGCCCAACTTTTCTAGTTTATTTCACCGAGTTCCCTAAAATTTATACTTTTTTACTTTAGGTCCCTAATGTTAAAATTTCCCCAAATTTAGTCCCAAGTACTTCCAATATCCTCATTGGGTCCTTAATTTACTTAAAATTTTGTAAGGGGCTCATGTTTTCTAAATTCCCAATTTGGTCCCCAATTTTTCAAAAATTACGATTTTGCCCATACTTTCCAAAAATAGTCATTTGGCCCCAAATATTTTGAAAATTAACCAATTTTTCCTACAACATCTTTCTCATGGCCAATTGACCTTCATTTTTTGAGAAATTGCATGTAGGTTCCTCAATTTTTTGAAATCCCCAATTTCTACCCCCTTTATTGACATAATTTGATTTCTTCAAATTAGCCATTCAATTGGGATTATTTCTTCAAATTGAGGATGTGAATCAGTTTCTACACCTCCATACAATTCAATTGCACTTTGAATTGTAGGATTTGGGTCTGAAACGAGCTCAAATGGAGCTTTGCCGAAAAACTAGATGAAGAGAGAGAAAGCTTTGAAAGATTACCGTTGGAGGCCCGACAATCTGAGTTCTTGATCAAGAATTTGGGCAATTGTTGTCAAGATTAATGGAATTTGATTGAAGAATTCTATCACTTTCTCTCTCTAGAACCAGACTTTAATGATGGAGGAGGGTGGAATTGCTTACCTTTCACCTCTATAGAGATTGTGTGGTAGATGAGAGGGCTATGGGAGTGCTCGATTCGGCCATAGGAGGTTGGAATTGGGCGAATTCCAATTGGCTAAAATAGAGCAGCTTCGGTCTACTAGAGCTACTTAACTATTTGAGCACGCTAGCGCTTCTACGGTGATCCTCGAGTCGGTAAGAGGTAGGCGTTAGGTAGCTAACTTCCTCTCGAGTCTATAGGACCTGAATTCGGCTTCTGAGACTAGAGGAAGTGCCCAAATCAGAGCTCTTGTTCGAGCTTCACCGGAGAATAGAGCACTTTAGAGAGAAGAGTGAATTGAGGTGTGTGGAAGATGAACGGAGGGGAGCCATTTATATAGGGAGCTCGGGGACCCTCTGCCCGACCAGTTTCCATACTGGTCGTGCTCATCCTAATCCGAAATTGCCTAAATCGAAGCAAATTTCCATTCGCCGAAAAAGGAAAGAATAACTTTCTTCCATGAACAATGTCATCGGACAGAGGAGGAAGATGACACTATTTTGCACGTGTGAGTCAGCCACGTTGCATCACGTGATTGGTCGATCCTGCTAACATGGTGGTCCAACTCAGCCATCACGTCAGTCGTTGACCAGTTGACCGGACACGTGGCAGCCTGTGATTGGTCAGTCCTACTGACATGGCAAACCGACGCAGGCACCACATCATCCGTTGACTATTGACTGAACACTTGACAGCCTCTCATTGGTTGGTCGTATTCGTGTGGCTGCTGACTAGGTACCCATTGACCATTGACAAGCTAACAGAGCGCGCCTTGCCACACGTCGTCCAGTGGTCCGTTGACCGGTTGGACTGTTGATCGGTCCAGTCCAACCAGGTTCAATGACCAAAAAGTGAAAATCGGCTGGTTCAGGCCCGATTCGACAGATTCTCTAAAAATTAAAATTTTCTAAATATATATAAATTCATATTATATTTAATGGTGACTTCAATTTCCCAAATTGATCATTTTAAGCCACCAAGAAAAATGAATTAATGACTGGTTTATATATGGTTCAAATCGGGTCAATCTAGTTCGGTCTGGTTCAGGTCCAGTTCACACCGAACCGATCCGATTTTCTCATCCAATTCCCTTCATAATCCTTCCCCATGATTTATGTGACATCTTGGTCACTTGGGATTTCCAATTTCCCATTTAAACCCTTCTTTATTATTCTCTATTCATCAAGGGGTTCGGTTTTCTCCTCAATTTGACCGGTTCTTTTCTAGTTTTCCTTGACTCGTGGTGATGGGTTTTACAAGTAAGATTCTCTTGATAGCTGTCCCTAACTTCCTAATCCTTTTGGGATCCTAGGACCCCATCCTTCCTTACCTTCTAGTAGTGTTCCTTGAATGTTGCCCGAGTATCCAATGTATACGCCTATGATTGGGTCATTTCTCCATCATCTTGTAGATCTCTCTTTCTTTGAAATTATGACTTTTCATTACCATATCCTCACCACTTCTTTCATTGGATGGCATCCCCATACTCTTCCTCTTACGTTGTTAGAGGGTTCCACCACTCGTTTCTAGTTACTGCATCCCTTCCATACATATCCACTTCCTTTGCTTATACATCATGCCTTTCTTGACTGTTTGGTTTTCCTTCTTCGCTCGTCCTTTACCAACTTTCTTATTTGTCCTCCTTGGGTTCCACTATTGGGTCTCCTGACTAGTCTATTGACCTAATCAGGACTTTCCTCCCCTGTACCTTTCCTCATGTAGGATGGCATACTTACCTAAGGATCTTCATTCCCTAGTCCATCTTCATTCGTTTGTGACCATGTCATGATAGCCTCTCCTTTACTACCACTTGATCCCTTAAACTTATCTTGGGGGTTCCTTTTTGTTGGTCCCTTTCTCTACCCTTGCAATTCGAAGTCGAGACTTCCTTCTCTGAAATTTTGTATCCAAACTTTTTACCACTCCTATAAGGTCCACTTCCTTCATATCCTTATGCCCTTTGGGTTTCCCCTTCAAACTTCTATCCAAGGAAATTCCAATTTTAGTGGTCTCCCTTTAGGTACTCTGTGTGACACCCTGCTATCTTGAGCTCCATTAGGTTGGGGTGGGCTAATCCATCCTCTTAATTTCTCTTTGTCCTAATCATCATGTCTTGACTGGGGTTTACTACTTTTCTTCTTGTCTCTAGGGCACCTCGCTTCACCCATTTTGAAATATTTTCTCTAGATTCATTCCTAGAGTTGTCTGACCCGTCCAAGATTATGGCATTATTTGGCGTTACCAACATGTTTACCCATTCCTTGGGAATAACCCCTCCTTGAATCATATGAGTATATCTCCATACTCGGTTCTTTTCTTCTTACAAATCTGGGGTTTCTTGATTTCCTTATCAATGAGTAACTTATAGGCCAAGTTTTAACCATTGCATTCAAGAGCCTCAAACTCCAAAACTTAGTGTTACTCCCTAGGGCACTTGACTTCTTTCTATCTTTCTATGGCTTATTAGTACTGAGTATCTTCTCAATCCTTTCCTTTCCTTGGCTTTCTTTCTTTTACCTCGATTCTCTTTGCATGAGCTTATAACCAAAGGAAATTTTATTTATTAACTGTATTTTCCACAATTATGGCTTATTACATAGGTTATGACATCCTACCCCTCACCCATTGATCTAATCCCTCATATTGACTGACCTAGAGTTTAGTACTAGTGGGTTGTGGGACTCTGCATCAGCCAACCTAATGCGGCTGGCCGATCTCCTAGGTGGGCAAGTGCCTCGGGTGCGAAGATTAAACCGAACCGGTCTGAACCGGATGTTCTCGACATCCGACCCTCAGACCCGAAAGCAACTCTGTGTCTGTATGAGGACAGAGACCTCATCCCAACCCCATCCCGGTGTCATGCACAAGAAGCTACTCCGAGCTTCCCGACTGATTGGCATGACGAACTGCCCTTATCTCCACCTTGTCGTCCATTAGCCCTTAGAACCCATCACTACCCCTCTTTGGCATCTTGATGGTCCTATACCTAGTGTGAATGCACAAAACAATAGTTTTCACATATAGGCGTGGAAAAATCACACAACAAGTTCATTAGAAATTTCATGGCTTTCTCATTTCAAGTTTGTTTATGAGTTCTTGCTCATGCCCACTCACCTTTTGCCCACTACACATGATTTTCCAAAATTAGGCATTTAGCCCCACAAATTCAAAAATCGAGGCCTCTAGCCTATCTGAGTTATTCCAGCTCCCATCAAGAAGGTCTCCCAAAAAGTTTATGCATTGGCATATAGTTAGGGGAGAACACTTCAGATAAAAATATATTTTCATTTCATCTCACCAATTAGGTGTGATGATATCTCTGGTTACAATCGGTAAGCGGGTTTCTCCTTCCTTCAAGGAAGTCCATCATACCAAGCAGGTATGATTTCCTCTACTTACAACCATAAGTAGGTTTTAACCTAAATCGCCCATTACCCCATCCGGGTATGATGTTAAAATCCCATTTACAAGTGGTTTTTCATTTCTAAAGTGCTCACCATCCCAACCGGGTAAATATGCCTACTCACCCGATAACCATGACATGTTCATTCTCGATCAATTTTCCAAGTCTACGTGAGCTTGCTCTTGCTTGTGTTCCGGTCACACTTGTCCCTACATGATTTGGGCAGCCTTATCACTTACGGTTTGGCATAAAACCCTAGGCTCACGAATTATCGATAAATTGCACTTAGGTCCCTAAAGTTCATTTTTCTTAACTTTAGTTCCCTAATGCCAATTTTCCCTCAATTGGAGTCTCGAGGTTTCCAAAATTTCCCTTTGAGTCCTCAATTTACTCAAAATTGTATAAGGGCTCAAGGTTTCCAAATTTCCACTTTGGTCCCCAACTTTTTCAAAATTACAAATTTGCCCATACTTCCAAAAATGGCAATATGACCCAAATTGTTCAAAAAATTGACCAATTGGTCTCTCAACATATTTCTCATGGCCAATCGGCCTCTAATTTTAGGAAATTGCAAAGAGATCCCTCAATTTTTTGAAATCCCCAATTTTCCCCAAAAATTTCCCCCAATTTCTCCCCTTCAAACTAAACGAATTTGATTTCTTCAAATTAGTCATTCAATCAGGATTAATTGCTTTAATTGAAGGTATGGATCATTTCCTACACTTCCATATGACTCAATTGAGCTTTGAACCGCCTCATTTGGGTCTGAATTGAGCTAAAATGGAGCTCCGTTGGAAAACTATACGTAGAGAAAGAAAGCTTCAAAAGCTTTTCATCGAAGGTTCGGCGGTCCAAGCTCTCAATCGAGGAAGGTAGTTGTTGTCCTGAGGTTCCTTCTAGGATCAAGAATTGCTACAATTGATATTGAATCAAGAGAGAATTATGTTTAAGTTTAGAACTCTCTCTCTAGCTCCAATCTGCAACGACTAAGTAGTACTTAATTGGCTTACCTTTCAGCTTTGTTGAGGTCGTATGAGGGATGCAGGGGTGTTGGTGAGGCTTGGTTTAGCCAGATGAGGGCTGAATTTAGCCAAATTCAGCTCAGCCAAAATAGGGCAGCTTTGGTTTGTTGAAGCTGCTTTAGTGTTTGAACCTGCCGGCGCTTCTCCCTCGATCCTTAGGTCAAAAGAAAGATGCTATCAGGTAGATGACTTCCCTCAGAGTCTATAGGACCCGACTTAGCCTTCTAAGGCTGAGAAAAATGCCTATATCGGAGCTCTAGTTCAAGCTTCTCTGGAAAATGGAGCAGTTGAGAGATAATGGAGATTTTAGGTGAGTGGAGGATGAATGGAGAGGAGCTCATTATATAGGGAGCTTGGGGACTCTCTGCCCGACCGTTTTCCATTTTGGTCAAGCTTATCAATGCCCTGAAACGGCCTGATTGGAACCATTTTTCCTTCACCAGTGCTGTCCATTTTCTGCATTAATGAACAATGTTGTCATCTCGAGGCCTTCCACACCTAGTGCATGGGTTCATGCTAGGTTCTTCATACTCTAATGAAGATGACTCGCTTGGTGCTCCTCTGAATCTCATTTCGTGAGTGATGTCGATCCCAAACTTATCCAGCACAGTGACCTCGTACTCATAAGTATGTTGCATGTGGTTCACGTCGAATCGAGGGTAGTATATGGAAGACCCTCACGTAGTTAGCATAGGTCTCACAGAAGATCCTTTCGGCCTCTTCTTGGGCATGGGTTCATCCTGGGTCTTGAGGTGGAGGGGTTTCATCTTCAACCAAACATTGGGGGGGTTCTCCTTCGAGGGTTCCACCATGGGATGTATTCCTCATATGCATCTCCCCTCTGATTGTTAGCATTCTTCCAAGGGATGTATTCTTCGCTCATGTTTCTATTCATGTTTTTTTGAAAGGGTTACGGGTGGTTAGGACCTAAGGTTTTGAGAATTTGTTAGGAAAAATGTACTCTGATACCACTCAAGTTGTCACACCCCGACCCAGTTTGGTCGAAGTCTTGTGATCAACCTGCCACCCTTCCTTGAGCCACAATGATATCTCTACTAAGATGGTTCAAGAAATGTAAATGTATACCAGTACATATGTTTTCCATAACAAATCTACAATATGTCATTAGCTAGAATTTACCTTGGACGTTTGGTTTGTTCCTCGGCTTTGACTCTCCTCAGCACCACTTTTCCGAAAAGGGGTTTAAGGGAGGGGAATGACTTCATTACTTAGTTACAGGAAATTTCTACAACATATTTTTGTCATGCATTTTTATTTTTTTTTTACAATCATGGCTCATGTTATTTTTCATTAAACATTAGCCCTTTTTTCATAAAAGGGTTCACTTGATCGTAGAGTAGTCTCCGATTACTCTACTTGTGGTCCGAAGCACCTTTACCAACCACCCTAGTAGAAGTCCATGACTTCTATCAAGAGTCTGAGTGGGAATCAATTACCCGACCCTCAGACCCGTATTATACTTCATGTTCACAAATGTGGGATGGGACCTCTCCCCTCCGACCTCGGTCTCAATGTGCATGAAGTTTTCTTAGCTTCATGACTCCCTCGATGACAGACTTCCCTTATGCTTCCTGGGTCATCCAGTAGACCTTGGAACTATGACTACCACATATCGGGCGCCTTGATGGTTTCGTATGTTAGCATGCACAATCGTAAGTCTTTTAATTAAAACCTTTATCTTTGGGCTATCGGCCTCACAGTATGTTGGCCCAGCTTCGGCCCCAACTCCACTAGCCCAACAAGTTCGATGACTTAGCTTTGGCATGGTAGCTACTAGCCCCACATGCTCAACAACTTGACCTTGACTCGATAGCTATAGCACACAAATTATCCATTATGAGAATTTTCGTAGACTCATTACTCGATAACTTTTCAACGGGCTTGAATTTGTGCCCATTGGCCTTAGGCCCACTAGAGTAGCTCTAGCTCATCCAGGAAATAGCTCCCAAATTGTTTAAGGAGGTTCACGTAGTCAGTGGAGACTAATTCCAGAAAAATAGTTTTCAAATTAAAAAGCATGACCATCGTCCCAATCAGGACTGATGCTAGAAGTTCTCACTCATGCTATAACCGTGACGCGTTCGCCTCGGTTGGATTTCAATCCACAACGTGTTACACCACACAAGTACTCGGACACTCAATTCCTATAGGATCTGAGAAATCTCATAAGGGAATGTGGTAGGTAAGACATCATTCTCACATATAGGTCCTTCCATTTTATTTTTTTTGCCTAATTTACATTTTGGTCCCTAATTTTTAAAATTTTGCATTTAGGCCACTAATACCCCCTTTATGCTCAATGAAGTCCTTAAGGTTTTTCTTATTTCCACTCAAGTCCTAAATTTCCCATTAATTGCAATTTAGCCCCCAAATTTCCCAAATTTGGCATTTTGATGCCTGATTTCTTATCTTCTCCAATTGACAATCTAAACTCGGTTAATTCCCCCTACCATGCTGCAAATTGTTTCCTCCAATTCCCAACATTCATCCTAAACTTTAAATTTCTAAACTTGACCCAGTTTTGAGCTCTAATGGAGCTTCATCGGAAAATAGGTCCTAGATTGAAAGCTTCAGAATCTTACCAATTGGTTCCCAGTTGTGGGAATTCTCGATTTGGGAAGCTTGTGCTCACTAGGAGGGTCCTTCTAGAATCAAGAATTCCTTCAATTAGTGCCATGAGCATGGAGAATTCGATCAGTGTAGCTTCAAACACTTTGTCTCTCTAGCATTTTACTATTTTGACAAGCGGAGGCATATTAGACTTACCCTCGAGCTTTAGGGAGGTTGGATGTTAGTCGGGAAGAGCTTGAGGATGGCTGGTTTAGCTGGAGGAGGTCGGGAGTGACTGAAATTTGGCTCAACTTGATTCAACTATTCTGCAACCGTTGGAGAAGAGGTATTGTGCGGGCTCCCTACAGCTCCTCTAGTGGTCTTCAAGCCGAGGGGAGACTACAACGAGGTAGAGGACCTACTCCCAATTCTAGGGACTCCCAATTCGCCTCTTGAGGTCAGAGAAAGTTCCCTTGTCGGACCTCTATTTTGCGCGTTGCTGAAAAGTGGAATTGTCTGTCTTCTAAGCTTGCTCGAGCGATGGAGAGGCCGAGTGGGGAGGCGCTCCTTATATAGAGGGCTTGGCAACTGACAGGGCTACCGGCTAGTGCAAGACTCGGCATCGGACTCGCCCGATTTTGGCGGTAGTGGCAGATTTTTTGGGCGTCGGAGACTCGGTCTCTCTCCGACGCTCTTACTCTATTCATTTACCCAAAGTTGAAGACGACATTATTCTGCGCGTGCAAGCATTGCATGTGCGAGCTACCACAAGGCACTTTGTGATTGACTAGCTTTGCTGATGTGGCATCCAACTCACTATCCGAGTCACCGTTTGACTCATTGACCAGCCATGTGGCAACATTCTATTGGCCACATGGTCCAGCGTAGTCGCTGACCATACTCGATCTATAAACCCCGTCCTCTTGGACTAAGGAAACTAGAAATTCTCGAGAGAAAACTCAGGATCTAAGTGAATTGGAATCGATAAAGATAGGTAAAACAAGAATTTGGAAAATCCCAAGTAGCCAAAAAATCACAAAAATTATGGAGAAGAATCATGAAGTGGATTGGATGTGAAAAACAGACCAGTTCAATATGAACCTGACCTATACCAGATTTTACTATGAAAAACTGGTTCAAAGATTAATTTTTTTAGGTGGCCTAAAAATATCAAATTGAAAAATTGAAGTAACCATCAGATAGAAAATGAATTTAGAAAATTTTTAATTTTTTGAAAACCGTTCGAATTGGACCTGAACCGGCCAATTTTTTATTTCGGGTCACTGAACCCAGTCGGACCGGATGGGTCAATATTCTAGCCGGACCACTGTCAGATCAACGCCCAGTCAACAGGCGCAACCAATCATCACGCAACACATGGAATAGCGCACCCCGTCAGTCTACAGTCAGCGCCTGTAAGCACTGTCCAATTAGATGTGTCCTCGGTCAACAGTTAGAAGAGGAGAATCTATGTCAGTGAAGAACAACCAATCAAAGGACACCACATGTCACTATCAATGGATGACCAAACACGGTCAACAGCCACATAGGAACGAGCGGCCAATGGGAGGCCTCCACATGTTCGGTCAACTGGTAAAAGGCTGACTAGGTTGCTGAGCAGGAAGCCGTGTCAGCAAAGCTAATGAATCACAGAGCGCCACATGGCAAGTCTGCAAATGCGATGCTGGCACACGCGACATAGTGTCATCATATATCTCTAGACAAACAAGAGAGGGAAAAAAATGGACGCCCTTTCTCCGGTGACCTATAGATCCCTCCATTACGATCATGAATGAGCAAGATTGAGGTCGAGTGATTGATGAATGGATAGACCTGTCAGTCCCCGAGCTCCCTATATAAAGAGCTTCTCTCCATTCATCCTCCTCATCCCTCTAATGCTTGACAAAGAAGAAGTGCTTAGTTTCCCAATGAAGATCGAACCAGAGCTCCGACTTGTACACTTTTCTCCACCTTTGATGGTGAATTTGGGTTCCCTAAAATCTTGAGGAAATTGGCTACAAAACTGCATACTCTGTTCTGCTCGAGAATCATCGGAGAAGCGCCGACAAGCTCACACAATACCTACGCTCCTCAGCGGTCTGCAACCTGAACTAGTCAAGCTCAATTCGAGCCACCCTCAAACCAATTTTGGCCAAATCATGCTCCTCAAACCACCCCTAGAGATGCCCCAATCTTCCTTGAGCTACGTTGGTAAGTCCCCTTTGCCGCCTTTCGCCGGAAAGTACTATTCACAATGTGTTCTTTCCAAATATTAAAATACGAAATTTGCACTACTCATGCCACCAATTGAGGTGTAGTTTGATCCAGGAAGGATCCCTCCACAGAGAGCAACTCAAAGGAAGAAAGAGCTCTGATCACCGGATCCTCACCAATAAAAAATTAAAGCTTTCTCTCTCTAGATCAATTTTCCAGCGAAGCTTCATTCAGGCATGTTTTTAAGCCGTTTTTGGCGTGCTAAAGCTTAAAATGATGAGGGAGACATAGGGAAGATGATTTAGATCATGTTAGAAGACAATTGTTCAAGTTTAAGTGGTCAATTGAATTAAATAAGATTCTGGGGGCCAAATTGCAATTTTTGGAAAATTGAGCAATTTGGGGATTTTTAGAAAATTGGGGGCCGAATTACAATTAAAGGAAATTTTGGAGACTTTTATGAAATTAACTCCCCATTAAGGGCCAATTGGAAATTTGGATGAAATTAAGGGACAATTGGTGACTTTTAGAAAATTGGGGACCTATTGGTAATTTTGAGAAAATTAAGAACCAATTGGTAATTTTGGGAAAATTAAGGACCTAAGAGGGGTATTGGAAACCTTAGGGACTTAATTAAAAATAAGTTGAGCATTAGGTACCTAAAGTCACAATTATGAACTTTAGGGACCTAATTACAATAAGGCATAAATTAAGGACTCATATGCAAATATATGGAAGTAAGAGGTTTTTTATACCAAACATTCCTTATGAGACTATTCGAACCATGTAGTAACTGGTTATGCGAGTACTTGTGCATATCCAAGTATATTTTCGATACTCTATTCCTTATTTAGATCATATGGTAGATGATTTGCATATATCTTATTTGATTTCAAAAATAAAGCTTAAAAGTGAATATAATAAAATTTGAATTGAAGATAAATAGAGAATGAAAAATGCATTAAAGACAAAACATGTTTTACACAAATGGCTAATTATGATTTTTTATTTAACTAATACAACTAATATTTATATTAGATTATTGAATTATTTATTACATGAAATTACAACAATTATCTATTTTATCTAATTTGTTATAATATTCTCAATAATTTTATATAATATTCAACTATTTAGTTATTAAAATTAAATTTCATTTAAGATTCATCATTTAAATGTGCATATCACCACCATGCTAGTGATAGATGATATATATGTTTTAATTCTAAATTCATCATTTTTTTTTGCGAAAAAAATAGATCATATGATATTTTGGTAAAACGATTGTTTGGATCATTAAATTAACCCTTTATAATTATATTCTCAAGTATACACTTAAAATAAAGAAAATAAATGATATGTTATAGCACAACATGCACTATATGCCTCTATTAATATGATATAACCATTAAATAAATAAGGGTCAAATACTAAATTAAATAAGATGATTGTTATAAATTATTGAAAACTTGGTTGTACTCATTATTGTTTGAATCATTAACCTTTATGATTATATTGGAATGATAAAAAAAATTAATTATCTAATTTCACATATCATATATTAATATGATATAGCCAATTCATAGTACAAATTCCAATTTAATATTGGTATAATAATTAAATAGAGCCAACCACAAAATATAGAATATTACATTAATAAATAATGGCCAAAGGGTAAAATTATTGTATATTTTTTGAACATGGGCTATAAAAGGGTGGTACTTTGGCTTGTTAAATCTTTTGTAGCACATTTGTGATCGAAATCCAGCTGGACAAACAAGTCGCAATACTTAGTGAGTGGGATTTCTAACATCATACCCGGTTGGGGTGATGAGCATCATTTTCAATTTTGAAAACTGTTTTCTGGTAATGGTCTCCCCTAACTACGTGAAACTGGTTAAACATTTTAGTAAATATTTCTGAGAGTTGGAATTGCTTTAGTAGGCCTAAGGCCTTGATTTTGAAAATAATAGGGCCCAAGGACCAATTTTGGAAAACTCGTGAAGTGGGTCCAAGGCCAATGGGCATGGGTCGAAGCTCGTAGACAAGCTTATGTGCTAAGAAAACGTTTTACAATGAGTTATTGTGTGAACCACCACCGTGCCGAAGTCAGGTTATCGACTCGATGAGCTAGTAGTTGCTAAGCTGAAACCAAATCGTCGAACCTATTGGGCATAGCGATTATGGAGCAAAAGCCGAGTGTTGGGTTTGTTGGGCTAGTAGCACCAAAAAAGATGGACATAATTCCTAAAACTATTGTTTGTCCATGCTATGAATTTGGAACCATCGATGCACTCGTATAGAATAGTGTTGGTTCCAATGGCAGCTAGATGACCCAGGGAGTATAAGGGAAGTCTATTGTCCAACATGTCGAGAAGCTCCCGGAGCATCATGCACACTAAAGCCAAGGTTAAAAGGGGAGAGGTCTTGTTCCACATCGCGGACACGAAGTATTTTCGGGTCGGACAATTGATGTCCACTCAGAGTCAAGGTAGAAGTCACGAACTTCTATTAGGGTGGACGATACAAAGGCTCTAGTCCACAAGTAGAGTAGTTGGTGAACTGCTCTGCGAATGTATGAACCCTTTTTGATAAAGGGCGAGTGTGGTTGTATGCTAAACTAATCCCGAGCAAGGGGAAACATTGAAATGTTTTTCTAAGAAGAAGAAAAACATGTGAACAAGAAAGAGATTATAAACTATTGTTTTGAAAACTCACTATAACACCCACTCATTGAGTTGTAGAACTCATCCCCTCCCTTTTAAACTTTCTTTTTTACAAGAGATAGACAATCTTTCCCCCAAAGCCTCTAACCCAGGTAATTTACTTTTACACTTTCATTTTTGCATAATGTAATTCCAGGAAATAATGACAGAAAGTACACATGACTCCTAGTGATTTGGGGAGTGGTGACTCTTACTAGACCAAAGGGAATGACGGGTTGCTCATGGGGTTTCGACCAAATTGGGTCAGAGTGTGACATGGTCAATCTTTGATTGGGACATGTGGCATCTTCTGATTGGCTAATTTAAATGAATCAGATTTCCTCTTCGTGCACTATGCAACTGTCACGTGTCGGCCTCTGATTGGCTTATTTAAATAATTCTATATTTCTCTCGGTGCACTGTGCATATGCCACATGTCAGCTGTTGATTGATTGAGGCCATCCAACATGGCTCTCCCATGTTTCAACTTCTGATTGGTTGACCATTTCTCTTATATCTCAATTGGATGTTGACGTGGCACCTTTGCCACGTGTTCACCTCCCAATGGTTGGTTCAGCTAATTGGGCTTTTTCGATAGTGACCGTTAACCGAGGACATGTGTTGCTCTCCTATTGGTCAGTCGTTGTTGAGGTAGATTTTCCTCCTTTGACCATTATCCGAGGACACGCATCGCGTTCTGATTGGTCAATGCTTCCAGGCGCTAACTGAGTGCTGACGAAGCACACTTCGCCACGCATCACTCATTGATTGGTCACGCATGTTGACTGGGCACTAACATGGCAGCAGTCCGTTGATCGATTGGATTGTTGACTAGTCCGATCAGAATGGGTTTGGTGTCACGAATTCAGAAAACGGTCGATTTAGGCCCAATTCGACTAGTTTTCTCAAAATTAAAAATTTATAAATTTATCTAAATTAATTTTATATCTAATGGTGGCTCCAATTTTCCAATTTGATATTTTTAAACTAACTAGAAAAATGAATCTTTGAACTAATTACTCACGGTTCTATCTGGTTCTGGTCCAGTTCACCCTAAACCGGTCCAGTTTTCACATCCAATTCACTTCATGGTTCCTTTCCATGGTTGTTAAGTATTTATTGGCCACTTGGAATTTTTCAAATCTCAGCTTTGATCCCTTCTTTACCAATCCCGGTTCACTCACATCCTCAGTTCTCTCTCAAAAAATTTTTGGTTCCCTTTTTCCGTTCTTTATTCCAAGAGAACAAGGTTTACAACTCGAGTGTTGTCTAGTAGCTAGATGTCTAAGTACCCAAGGTCATCGTAGCCTCGCTACCACTCCTCGCACAATAGTGGGCTAACTCAGGCCCTAAACAAACATGGGCTACTCATAGTCCTATTCACCATAAAAACATGTTTGGAATGTACCACGCGCTTGGATGATACCAGACCGGTAAACTAGAGTGTGGGAGTCACCCAAGGTGCTCTTACCACAACCGACACTTCAAGTGTCGTCTTGCAACTGGGTGTCTTAGCACCTAGGGTCATGGCAGCCTTACCGCCCCTCCCTCGCACAACAATCGGCTAACCCAAGCCCTAAACAACCACATACTACTCACAGCCATATGCACAATAAAAACACAACCATAATGTACTGCCGCTTGGATGATACCAGACTGGTAAACTAGAATGTGGGATACTGGGGCACTTAGACCATAACTGGCACAACAGGTGTCATCTCACAGCTGGGTGGAAGGAGTGGGGAGCCTTACCCTAGTTGACTTTGGTCGTTTGCCAAAATTGGCCAAAACTGAGCAATAGAGGGTGTTATCAGAAATTCTCATCAAAGGTGGCTGGAGAGGTGGCCGAACTTAGGCATTTTGTAGCCAAGGTCCAGGAAAAACTTTATGTGGTGGTGGCCAACCAGGTGATCGCAAGAATTTGGAGAATTTGGTTGTCGAGTGGCCACAATTGTGTTGAACCTGATAAACCCACCAAAGGAAATTGGCTCTCACTGGTCATTTTCTCCCTTTTCGAAGGTTATCCCTAAGCATGGATGGGTGAGGGGAGGCAGGTCGTCACTTTGGCATCGGTGTCCGTTGGAGTGGTGGCCGGTGATCGAAGGATTGGCCCCTAAAAGGGTCGCCAACGGTAGCCGATCCTGTTATCCATAATTGGTAGCAATGCAAACGGCCATTTTGCTACTTTCCCTTCCATTACCAAGTTAGAGTTCAGCCATTAATCTTTAGAGGACTCAATTACAGTCGATTTGACAACAAAATCACCTCATTTGGTGATCATACGAAAGAGATATGCTCATTTTACTAATAGGAGGTCAAGGAGCAATCCGGGGATGAAATTTTCCATTTTGAATAATAAATTCCAGCTATCCATGAGGAGTTAATGCAGTTAACTCCATAGGGAGGCCACTAGCTCAATTTCTAGCTGATCTCTCTAATTTGCAACACTCAATTTGATCAAAAATCCAATTAATTAGTGTTAGATCTTGAAGTGGTGCACGAGGGAGTTATCGATTGGTGTTCAATGTTTGGTGGCTCGATGTGAGTCGGGTCAACCTGACTCACTCGAGTTTCATTTTTTCTTTTCTTTCCATTTTTGAACATTTAAATTATCATTTTGCCCTTTTGGGTCCATTTTGTAAGAAATTCTAAATCACGATCATGTTGGGGTGAAAACCGGCTTTCCCTAAAACCTCATTTTTCATGCTCGCGAACTCGATCTCAATTCCGATCAGATCCATAGTTCTAGCATCAGGTTTTCTATCCTATTTCCATCATTGGGTTATGATCCAAATTCGACTTTCCAATTCCTAACTCGGGTTCTATTCCTAACTTGAGGCCTCATTCCCAATTTTGGCTTTTGCCTCTGAATTTTGTTTCCGAATTTGGTTCTTATTTTAACTTTAGGATTTCATTTCCCTGCTTAAGGTTTTATTCCTTATTCAGAATTTTATTCTCGATTCACACCGTGTTTCCGATCTACTTGGTCTTAACCTGGGTTTCAGAAGTTTTAATATTACACTATTTTTCTCCATCACAATCTTATTTCTTATAGTTTTAAAAATAAACGCACTGTTGCAAATTATAGTACAAAAGTTGTATATAAGTGTTTGGTAATACAATAGCTGAAATTATTTGTATTCAATCTTTTATATAAAAACTTGATATACCAATTTTCATTTTTTGATAAAATTTGATGTGACAATCTATTTACTATCTATCTAATCATATTTTTCATTATTACACTAAATATATTGACACCTAATATCAATTTGTTTGGAAACAAGTGAGTAGTGACTTTTTAATATTCGTTTTATTAATAATAATGCTAAAATAACTTATATACTTACCAAATATTTATTTTCTATTTATTAAGGACAATTTCAATATTTATAAACTCTATTTGAATTTGCTAGAAATAATATTATAATATTATTTTAGTCAATTATAATATATAATATAATATTAACTATTTAATATTATATTATATATTTTATATTATTTTATTTTATATTTATATTATTATGATCACATAAATATGTACGTTTATTATATAATTTATTAATAAATAATTATTCATATATTTTAGTAGACTCTTATTACCTACACTATTTTTTATTTATATAAATGTTTTGTGAGAGTAGAACAAACTATACACATTAAGTCTCTTTTATACAAGAGTTTTGATCTCATTTTCTTTTTCAACATTATCCGTTAAATCTGCATATATGTTTGGAATAAAGGTACGGTAAGGCTGTTCTTGAATGATCACTGGAGACGACATGAAAGGCCTATATGCCTCCATAAGAGAATGGCTATTGAAGAAAAATAAGGAGTGGCTAACTCGAACAAACCCTTCTCTTTGTATAATTTTCAAAGATCCCTGTTTGTTTTAGTCGGTGGCCCTACTCACGTTGGCCAATGAATAACGCGTCGCCTTATAAGGGGAATGAGAACGGATAGCACACCAATATATTGCACGAATTAAAAAAAAGGAACACTTTTCAATTCTTTTGACTAAACACGTTGTATACTAGTTGTCAATCCAAGTGCAATAATATCCCCTTTGCCACTTGCACTGGTCTTTGTTTTTTTTGTTCAATACCATGGGGATATGGGAAGCTAGAAAAGTTTGGATTTTATTTTGAGAAAAAAAAATTTATTAATTAAATTTTAACTCAATTGTAACGTTCTACAACAATAATTTTGTTAAAAAGTCTATATTCTATATATTATTCGATAGTGGTAATTGGAGAACACCACGGAAGAATTCAATAAGATTAGATAATTTTTTAAAATTTTGATAATATATTATATACCAATAATTTTTTAACATTATAAATATACAATAAAATATTACACTTTTATTAAAAAAATATTTAATTGGATTGCAAATTAAAAAAATTAATAATATTAAATATAAACATATTCTATAATATTTTATCTATGCGTATTTAATAAAATTATAAATTTAATGTTTTAGAAAAATCAATTGATATTAGTATAATAACATATGTATTTATTTTATATCTATGGGACTAACTAAGTTGACCGTATACATTAATGGTATAAGTAAATATAATATCATTATTGAGTGGGATAGACGGAACATGGTACTTAGCACATTTCCCACCTAAAATGTATGATTGCAAGTAATGGGAGAGTAAAGTTGGGTCACCCAATTTATTCTTAACTAACATTCAGTTGTTAATCTAGGCTCGTTTTTAAGGTTAATGTTTAATGAGATGAAATTAAAGTTTTGAATGTTACATAGCGTGATAAAATAATTTATTTGCTGTTAAAAATAAATGCTAATGAGCAAACAAACAAACCAAAAGCATCAATTGGTTCCTAGAATTATAATAGATGCAAATGAGAACTGCGCGAGAAAGAGCTGACGAGTGAGCCTATTATGAGAATGTTGACTACGAACATTACTCGATCATCCTCGGAGCCTTGAACAAATCGTAACAAGGAACATCTTGGAAGGTAATGGTAAATATGGGATCCCGTGGTTCAGTGTCATGTTTACTCATAGCCACATTCTCTTGCATCTGCGGGATGTGTTCCATCATGGTGAGTAATATACCATATAATTTACAAAATTATTCCTATGATATACCATATCAACCTACTAATGATGACCCCCTCAAAAGTAAAAAGTAGAGAAACTTCCTTAACTTGAGAGATGTTTTTGCTTCTGTCACCTCACTCCAACTCAACTCCATCATCAGTCCCTTTTACACGCATATAGCATATAGCCCGACACAACACAATGTTATAATTGAGATGTTATAATCATAGAAATAAATCATACCCGAAAATCTGAAAACTACACAACCTCTCCCATGCCCTCATTAATGGAGCATGTGCTCCCAGATGACCAAGGAAGCAAGAAACGACAACTATAATGAATGGGCTGGCTCCAGTGATCCCATCTTTATTGCGGGTCTAGATCGGCTGCTAAGATCAAACGCATTCCGTAGTCCGATCACCACGGTCAAAGACGACGAGAAAGTCCACGGTGGACAACGGATAAGGCAGCCGATTTCCAGCTTCTGTCATTGAAGCATAATGTTGGTACGATTTCAACACTTTCGTCTCCACTTTCCACAGTGTTTGGCTCAACATTTTGGCAATTAGCTTCCAAAGCCGCAGAAAATTGCCCGTGGAGCCAAACGTTTGCCGTCAATATACGCGTTTGGTGGAAAATTATCAGCTCAGTCTAACTTATCTTCGTTCCACAACAACTGAAAAATTACATATTTACCAAATATAATTAATAACTTATGTTTTTCATTATAATATTTATATTTAATAAATATGTAATTATTATAATGAAAAATTATGGTTCTCCACATACAAAAAAAACTATGATACAAATTGAATTTATAATCTTTTAATTATTATATACAATTTGAATATTTCCTGAGAAAGAATATAAAAATTAATGACAGGTCATATTTGTATAGCACGGAATTGACGGGAGACACGACAAATGCTACTTTGGTTGTCGAGGAACTGCTGGCCCGAATTATTTCAGCCATACAATACAATACAATGCATACTAAAAAGTAGAAGGGAGGTTCGATATGGGGATTATAAAAAGATGCATAAATCTTATACCTTGTCGTAAAACAATCCGTCGGTGACTGCATGCTCATTCACTCCCTAACATAGTACCATATCACTTTATGCCCAATTAAAGAAACCTGAAATTAATTAATCGGCGACTCATATCAATCTAGAAACTTGACCGTTGCACTGACCTCTATACATTGAGATTAAATTAAAATTCTTACTTAAACCACCGACAACTTCGTACTATATAAACTATACACAAAATATCCAAATTGTATTTATCTATTTTAACACTTACATATTAGATTTTGTAAATATTTTTTATCATTATGATAATTTAATCATTTTTAATATATATATTTATTATATATAATAATATATGAATATCATGAAACATATCTAATTATCTATAATTTTGCTGTAACAACAAATCATCTATAATTTATATTAAAGATAAAGTCAATGAATTAATAACTATTACTCTCCTGAAGTTGTTTTAAAATGTACAAAAATATATTGGTCATAAAAATGGAATTCAAGTATTTCTTCCTTGGATTATTTTAATATTTCAATTTAAAAAATACTTAAATATTTTCCAATCATTTTTAAAGTTATCCAAATGAAATGAAATATAGGTATCCATAATTACTTCCTACGACAAAATATATTAATAATTAATTATAAATAAATATTTTTGTCATTAATTTTCATATTTATAAGATTAGAATCTAATTATATTTTTTTTCTTTTAAGGTGTTTGGAGTGAAAGTAAAATTATGAATTTCTAGTGGTTAATTTTTTTTAATAATATATAATTTAGATTAAGGTAAAGTGAGCTGAAATATTATTAATTAAAAATTTAAAAATATAAATTTATCTTTTTAATTAAATTAAATAATTTATTAACTATTATATATAATTAAATTATATTAAAAATATTTTATATAATATTTTTTTATTTATAATATTTGTATTATATATTTATATTATATAATTTTATATAAAATATTATTAATATATAAATATATTTAAAGTATATAAGAATAAAAACAAATAAAATAAATAATAAATAAATAAGAATATTAAAATAATTTAAAAAATAAATAATACAATCCCAAAATATCCACACTTTTAAAGTATTGTGCGGTAATTTAAATACACTAGTTGTAATGATTTTTAGGTTATTTTTCAACATTTCAAATCACTCCATTTTTATCAAAATTTCTTCACTCCAAAAAATCTTAAAATTTATCATTTAGTCAACCTTTATGTATATTCATCATTTCGTACATTAGCATTTTAGAACTTTCCATGTTTAATCTCAATATCTCATATCGGAGTTTAGCATCATTTCAAAAGCTATAGATTCAAGATAAACGGATTTTAATTAGGCCTAGTCCTATATTATGTGTCGATTTAAAAAATAAATAAATTTACCCTTTTCAATCCCACATTTTATTTTGACCGAAAAAATAAGAGTGATTAAAGAACACTGCACACTGGACCTTAAATTTAAATGATAATCATTCTTTAATGCTATTGGTAAGTTGAAGCCTTACATAATAGTACCTTACCTACTTTAAACATTAATTGCTGCAAAAAAAAAAAAAAGATTCATGAAATTCATACCACTCTACTCAGAGCACAGGACAACCCATAATGTCGTGTCATTGACAAAAAAAAATATCGTGTCCAAAATAAAAATGTACCTAAAGCTATGTGCGCTTCACGTGGTAACCTCGACAATACTAGTTGGCATATTTCCCATTGGTCCGTGAATATTATGTATGATTATTGTCTAAAAACTTTTCTACTCCAATTACTGAATCGTGTAATAATATACTGTTAATATGCAGATTATGCTTATCCTGTATCATCTAAAAAAATGGTAAACTAATCACATGAATTAATGTATATCTATTTAAATTTTAAATTAATAATTGAATATTTTATATTATTATAAAATTATAATATTTTTTCTATTTTAATTAATATTTGATTATTTTATCATATAAATTCATTTTTAATAAATATTTATATATTATGTATAATTTTTTTGATATCAAATAAATAAATTACCATAAATTTGGGCAATGATATGAGTACAACTTTTAATTATATATAAAAAGTATAAATATGCTAACTTTTATAATATACTAGAATGTGTCGCTAGTTAATTAGAAATTGAGTTCATATTTAATTAAAATATTAAATGAATAGATGATAATTGATAATATTTTTTATTTCAATTAATGTTAGATCATTTATCATCAACTCATACCAATTGGAGTATGAGGGTAAATACACACCAGTCATGTGGCAAATATCTCATATTAACCAGTGGGGAGCTAAAGTGCAGCATGGATCCGAACTCAACTCAGAAATATATATATATATATATATATTAAAAATTATTAAAATTATTAAAAAAATTTAAAAATAATCTCTAAATTATTTCAATCCCCAGTATCCCATTCACCCCATTTGGAACCTAATAAACTTGATTAATTATTATGGGTACTAATTCATTATCATTCGACTTCTGGTAAATTCAATATGTTCTCGTTCATATCTTAATTATCATCTTTTGACCTAGTCTATGAGTTAGAGATACGATAAATTAATTTTACTATTTTCGATATTACAATAGTTTAGCATGTATCATTATAGTAATGACATTAAACAAGTTTTAAAATAAAAATTAATACAATAATTTTTCATAAAATTGAATATTTATAAAATAATACATTAATTTTACAAATTTCATTAAATAATTATGGCAATGACAATTAGCACGGATAAAAAATGTTTTTATGAAACTTCTCTCAAAATTTATACATTGATTTACGTAATTAGTGTCTAACTTGAAATTTGTCGTGTTCTACCTTCACAAAAAATGGGTTATAGAGTTATTGAGTTTAAAATCTTAGTTAGTGTGAATAGTAATATCAATGTCTCATATCTCTAACCATTCCTTACTAAAAAGTGAACATTGATGGCAAATGTGTTTGAAATACCATGAAGTATCATGACATAAGGACCTGAGTGCCAATGAGGGCAACCTAAGCATGTTGCTCAAAATTGATAAATTAATAAGAGATAGTTAATAGTTGTGATAAAATACCCCGATGCTATATGGATACCAAAGTTCCCATGAAAATTAGAACAAACAATCGAGTAGTGGCCCAAGATATGTTGTAACTAAGCATTTTTGGAGCCGACAAAGATAGCGACCATAGTGTATAATTTAACTTGGTAAGGAGACAAGGCAGCCCTTGACATGACTACCAGTATAATGTGAAAGCCATAGCCAAATTTCGGAGTCTCTTTGGAAGAAAAGGCATAACACCCTTATGTAATAAGGTTGTCCTACAACGACGTTAAGGAGAAAGTGTTGCATTTGGATATGTAGGTTTAGTGCAACGTGGGTATAAGTGGGATAGCGAATAGAAGTGCGGGGGTGGAGGCAGTAGTCCTCAATGATTCAAAATTTGGTTGATGTCCCGAGTAATATAAGGGGATACCTAGAGAACTATAAATTATTTCATTATTTAGCCGAGAAATGACTACGAATGCACTGAAGGGTGGAAAGATATAGAGAACCATGTGCTCCGGACTTATGAGCTACAAATAAGGAAAGAGTTATTCAAGAAAAATCTTATACTAGTAGTGTTATATGTTATTGGACAAATTGACGATAAGCAGTCAAGTAATTTGAGATTTTTGAGATTTAAGTGACGAAAATTGATATTAGAGATGAACCATACTCTATTACGGTTGTAGGACGTGGGTACCATCCTAGAAATGGATTGAATTTAAAAAAATGATAAGAAAGGGATGCTAAAAATACTTAACCCCTAAAATGAGTACATTTGCAATTGAAAAATTAAAATAAATTCATAGACCACTAGAGTCTACAATACAATTTGACTAAGGAAGTTAAATCCACATCTTTAGAAAAAAATTGAATCAATCGAGGTAAACAATCTAAGGATGAAATATTTACGATGGGTAACCAACACTTAAAAAAATGACCAAGTGGGAAAATAAATGTGTAAACCCCATTTTTTTCATAAATGAAATAAAATAGAAATGTAAATTGAAAAATTTCAAAGAAAATTAAATTTTAGTCTGAATAGGGATAACAAAAAGTTGCTTAAATGGATTGGAGGTAATTCAAAATAAAATAAATTTCACTAAACTTCAAAAAATATTACTCTAAGTAAAAGTTGGAAGGGTGAACCTAAGTTAAAGTAGACTGAACCTATAAGATCTAGTTCAAATATTAATTTTTTTTGAGTAACTCAAAAAGGTAAAAAGATAAATTAAGTTCACTACCATTTAGAAAATTAATTTATAAATATATAGATAATATGATTTTGGGTCATTGAAATCTAGTCTAATTGAATTAGTTAATAGTTCGACTGAATTAACACGATAAAATTAGTGAGCACATTAATTTGCTAGGTAAGTGTCACATCAATAGGTGCAATCAACTAGTGGACACCACGTGTAAAGTGCACCCCTTCAATAACCATATAAGCTATTTAAGCATTGATCAATCATTGTGAGACAAGTGGCAATTATTAAAGGTTAAGATAATGGAATCTCCATCAATAAGCAATGCGAACTAGGTACACCAATTAGAGAAATTTGTTCGGTCAACAAACTCGGATGTTTGTGAGAACTAACTAATTAGCGTGTGACACATAACATTATAATAAATGCTAAATTAATTAGATTGTCACATCATAGGTTGAGCTAATCTTAAGATGACATGTGGCGTTGACACGTGTATGAGTGGCATGATATATTTAAACCATTCAATCATAGGAAACCACGCGACAATGTCTTAATGGTCTAATGACCAAATCCAATAAGCCTACCACATTAGATAAAGAAATCAATGGGAGGTTACCACGTGACAGGTTAAATAGTCAAAGAATGGCATGGACCCTGTGTGGAATCCCATGCTAGCACCTTTAGCTAATCACCGTGTGTCACATGACAACTTGTATGTGCAAGACCACACACGCACATATAGTGTCATTGTCACGCCCTGACCCGGTTTGACCGAAATCCCGTGAGCAACCCACCATGTGAAACCCGTCCCCTGAACCAAGTAAACTAGGGAAAGAACTGACGGTTTTGAGAAAATTGAGCCAAAAAAGGAACAAAAAATAATAAAGAAGGGTTAAAATAAGAAATTGGAAAATCTGAAGTGACCAAAATTCACAAAAATCATGGGGAAGAACCATGAAGTGAATTGGATAGGAGAATCGGACCAGTTCGGGGAGAAACAAACCCGAACCGTAATGAACCAGATTGAACCAATTTAATAATTTATTTTTCTAGGTGGCTTAAAAATGTCAATTTAGAAATTAAGGCTGCCATTAGATAGAAAATGGATTTAGATAAATTTAGAAAATTTTAAATTTCAGAAAACCAGTCGAATTGGGTTCGAACCGACCAATTTTTGAATTCGGGAAACCGAACCCGGTCGGACCAGACCGGTCCATGGTCAACAGAGCCTAGCCAGCAGCCACGCAAGCATGGGCAACCAATGGGAGGCTACCACATGTCCGGTCAACGATCAACGGATGATCGGTAAGCCTTTCATGCAGACATAAGCAGCCAATGAGAGGCTAACACGTGTACAGTCAATGGGTCAACGGCTGACGTGGCGGCTGAGTTGGAACTCCACGTTAGAAAACTAGCCAATCACAGCGTGCCACATGGCACACCCGCCACATCATTGTGTTCAACCTCAACCGTTGATAGAGAGAACAAAGAAGAGAGAGAGGTCGAAAAAGCTGGAGTCTTCGATGACTCGAAAATCTCTTCGGTCAGGTCATCGACGATTGAGTCAGAGGGTGAGTCTCACACTGCCCGGTAGCCTGAACAGTTGTCGAGCTCCCTATATAAAGAGCACCACTCCATTCGTTCTCAGCACCCCGACAATCATCCGAAGAAGGAGAAGTACTCAGTTTTTGGCGAGTAGCAAACTAGAGCTCTGACATCGGGGCTTTTCTCAACCCTTTGAAGCTGCATTCAGTGCCATTAGAACCAGGAGAAAGTCCTCTACATGTATGCACCCACCCTTCAGCTAGAGAACTATAGTAGAAGAGCAAGGAAGCTCAAACAGTAACGCCGCTCCTCGGCGGTCAGTAGCCTGAGTTGCTCGAGCTCAAATCGAGCCATCCCCAAGCCATTTTCGGCCAAACCAAGCCCCCCAAATGCTACCTAGAGGTGCCTTGACCTTCCCCCGAGCTAGTATGGTAAGTCGCTCTGCCGCCCTTTGCTGTAAAATACTGTTCACGGCGCATTTCTATAAAAAACTAGAACTAAGAAATTAATACTGCTTAGGCCACTAATTGAAGCATGATTTGATCCAAGGAGGATCCCTGGGAGTAGATCAATTCAAAAAAAGCAAGATCTTTGGCCGCTGGACCCTCACTAGTAAGATATCAAAGCTTTATCTCTCTAGAGTGAATTTTCTGGCAAAGCTCTATTTGAGCTCATTTCTGAGCCAAATCAAGCGGTTTAAAGCATGAAATGTCGAGAAAAACATAGAGAAGATGATTCAAATCAAGAAT